>CM070588.1:35986231-40986231 GCA_036346355.1 Rhipidocladum racemiflorum
GAAAACTCCGGCCCTCTTACCTTTGATCAAACAGACTACCCGATCCTAGGTATGTATTTATTCTTCACTTATGGACTTCTCATTGAGTGCACCGGTAGCTTAATGCGACATCCTAACTCCCGCCCTTCTTTCTTGACAAACAAAATCGGCGCCTCACCTACGCGACGAATCCTGGTCTCGATGAATCCTTTCTCCATTAACTCTTCTCAAGTTTGCTTTCTTCATTTCTACCAATTCTTCATGCGGGACATCCGATATAGGTCTCTTTGTTATTGGCGCTGCACTGTGTACAAGCCTTCCTATCACAAACTCTATGTCTCTCGTCTCAAGCATGCATACTGTAAATCTTCGTGAAAAACATCCGGGTACTCATTCACTACCTCGAGACATCTTCTATGCTGATTGCCTTGGCGCCATAACCATCAACTCCAGACAACTTTCTAACTACAAGTAGCTTGAAATTCCACTTTTCTTCCACACCGTGGCTTTCAAACCTGAAATAATCCTCCGACCACAATCCAAAATGTAGCCTTGTGCTTCTGGATAACTAATCCATTCCTAAGATAACATCTAAGGCTTTGGGTTTCCACTCATTATAATAAGGTTCGCTTAGCAGAACTTCTATCCCATCTATTAATATTCTCACCCCCAGAAACATCCTACTTTAGTTCTGAGTTCTGGAACTGTGGGTTTGAAACGGTAAAAGCATGCATTTAAGTCTTGCAATTTCCAAATCATTTTTAGCAGCAAAGCCTTGAGTGAAACAAACGAATGCTAAGCTCCTAATAAAAAAAAATCAAGCAGGTGTAATCGAAGCGTTGACTAGTAACTTACCCAAAGCACGACACGTCCGTGGCATCTCTAAAGTGCATCTCAAGCGGTGACATGGTTGACTCACCCTCTCACCACAAGCCTGGGTGTGGCTCCTGGCTTTGTTTGTCCCTCTGGCTGGCTCCTGCGGTGTCGGGCGCCTGCCGGCCGCGTGTGGATTCCTGATTGACAGCGAATCGTCACTCTCGTTGTCTTCTTAGGACAATCAAGGCAAAGTGTCTGGCTCGTCAGAAAGGCTTGTAGCGGTAAAGGTCTCACTATCCCCTCGTTGGACTCGCCTCGGCGGACGCTTTCAGCTGGTGCTGGGGTTCGGAGTAGTTTCCTGATTAACGGTCTTGGTGGCCGGGTGACGGTGTCCTTTGTAGTATTCTCATGGGCTACCGGAATCGAAAACTGGATTTGGCGCAACTCTCGTAAACGCTGTCGCGCTTCCCCGACGCGTATCCCTCGCTAAGTTGCATCTCAAGCTTCCTTCGTTTCATCCGGGGCCTCTTTCGCACTTGTCCTCAAGAATAAGCGCCTTATTCACAAGCTCCTGGAAATCCGGAACATGTATGGGGTGACTCGGGCCCCACTCGTAGTCCCTCGGAAGTTAAAAGTCCCTTCATGAAACGCAGGACTGCTCCTGGCTTTATCCGGCTACCACGCTCTTCAAAAAGCGTAACGTAAGCCGTGGTGAACTTGTTCGTATTCGGCCACCGGCTGATTACCTTGCTTCAAAGGCTCAACTCCCTCCCTTCTTGAGGTCCATAATTCTTCTCGCACATGATATCGGGGCGTAAATGCAGTCGTAGAAACTCTCTCCCAAGTGATGTCCTCGAGGATTCTCCCGTAGAGCTGCAGAAGTTCTCCCCACCATTCTACGGCAATGTTTCCTTCCAAATCGATGAGTAGAAGCGAGAGTACTCTTCTCATTTCCTACGCATTGAGCAATGTGTAGCTTCCTCTCAATTGACCTTAATCCAAATTACTATCTGGCTTCAACGGGTTAGCATTCTCAGAGAAAGTGGGTGGATGAGTCCTCATGAACTCTCGGGAGCAGTAGTCTTGTATTCCCGCGCTGTCTCCCCGGGGTTGACTTGATTAGCAAAGTGGTTCGAAAGCAGTAGACGTGCTGGCCGTGTGACCGCTGCATCATGGCATGCATCAACCGAATCGAGCAGCAAGAAAAGCTCCAAATTATGCATATCAATCAAGCAGTTGGTGCTCTATCATTGGGTTCTATCCCAAGTAGAACCACTTCCATCAGCTTCCAACTGGTTTCCACTTCGGTGTTCACCATCTCTGTTTGATTGGTCTCCAAGGTTTCAGTAGATGAGAGGGAACAAGAATAGACAAGCAATAGGGAAACTATATGCGGGGGAAAAGTGTAACTCAAAAATCCAACTTTTAATAATAATAATAATAACTCTGGTATGGTTGCTTACAATGCCTAAAAGGCCTCGCAACATGCCATACCGCACACTCAAAGAAACAATGAAAAATCCAATTCGACTCTCTAATGGGTGACTTTATTCTATAACGCGACTCGACTAAGGAGTCTCAACTCTCAAAACCTACGCCCACTCGGCCAAGAAAACCTCCACCAAGCTTCTCTTCGCGGCGCGTGACTGGCGACAAGATAGGGCGCCCGGAAATAATCGCTATGCCCCTCGCGAATCGCACTGCGTGGTTGACGACGCCAAGCGCCCTCCTCCTCGCTCGATCTGGTCATATTGCCGTGGGTCAGGCGCTGGCGTGCAGGCGGGAGCCTTCTTCTCGGTTCTCTCCTCTCCGGGTCCTGGTAAGGCCCAATTCCTAACACTGATCGGGACTCCGCCCATAAAGGCGGTTCCACCGCGATCCTTTCCGCTGCATAGAAGTGCGACAGACTTACGGCATTCTCTAAGTGCTTTTCTCTTCTCAACCTGCTGGCGAGCCTCTTCAACTCCTAGATCGGTTCCTCGATCAGGCCTCCTCGAAACGAGCGCGATTTAATTCGCTGGGCTAAGTGAGTGACGCTCCAGAGTATCCTCATCTTCCCATTGGCTTCCTATCGAGCCTCGCCGTCTCGCTAAGGGGCGGTGGTGGAACACTCAGGCCTTCCAAATTTCCTCGGAGTAAGTGCGAAAGGACCGCTGCATTTCTTCGACGCCGACACCTCCTGGATTCCAATCTCAAAAGGTAGACTGGGCGGCTGAAGTGGAAAGGGCGATCGAACTTTTGTCTTCTCTGCATACACCGTGATCCCTCGACGCCCCATCCAACGGTCTCCAGCCCCTTCCGCATCGCACAAGTGTAGTCCCCTCGGATAGAGCGCCTCTCAAACCTCCAAGAAATCAAGCATACGCCACAATCTCAAGAAGCATAGCCTCCTTCATGCTCTCTGTGACAGTTGTTCTTCAATATCATCCTCCATTAAAAGACGCCATGTAAGAACGCAAACATTTTAAAAATCAATATGGAAGATTTCCAAAAGAATCTCAAAGCATATGGGTATGAACAAGATAGAAAGGGGTAAGTCGAGAATTTATTCATTATCTTGGCAAATTTTATCTTTAGAAAATAGGTTTTATCTCACTACGACACAATCTAACTATGGGTTGAGTTTACAAATAAGATGGCTCGATACTACCTTCTCGCTGACCCGAATTTGCAACCGACTCTCTCTCGTGGTATCTCGCAAGACTAGTCCAGAATGCGCTTAGTGCACACAGCCTTAACATTCGTAAATATCACAATCATACCACTTCGATATCCATAAAGTAACTTTAATTAAATAGTCAAACCGGTTGCTCGACCTTATGGTCAAGTTACAAATATATCGCACGCAGGCTTAAACTTATTAAGAGAGAAATAAAAGCGCTGAAAATAAGATAACTTCAGGTGCCATCCAAGATACCACAGTGTAACCTGACTCGGGCTCTGCCTCCTAGTTAGATCTGATTTCACTAATCGGGAGCTCCTCCTCCAAAGTCAGTGTAGACTCCTCTTCAACTGGGTGTTGTATTGTGGGCAAGGGCGTAGTACTTGGTACTCAAAGAAGTCATGCATAGAATGCAAGCTAATATACTACATGCATAGGCTTAATACAAAGGAATAGCTCAGTGGTATATTTTGCAAGAAATGCAGTATTTGACAAGTAGCATAAGTGAGATTCGAAAGCAATAGAAACAAGTATAAGATCAATAATCTTTTCCAGGAGTTTAATCAACATCTTTCCCATCTCCTAATCCACATTTCCATCAACATCATTGTTTGTAACCAAACCCCACCTTTCAAGTCCAAGTTATTTTCAAGAAAGTCTAACTCCCTTGACTCAGTAATTCCTTTGAGCTGATGTCCAATACCGCCTTATTGACTCTGCTATTCGAATAGATTTACACTCCGCAGAGGTTATGCACTTTACTCCACAAGATACAAACAAACAACCACAAAGGCGTAGTGCCCGTGAATAAAAGCCTCCTTTCTAAACCTTTATGAAAGACAAGTGGTCCTCCCTCAAGTTGTTGCACACTAACTCCTTCCCTTAGCTAAGGCGGTAAGTTTAGGCTACAACCAACCATTAGATGGGTAGCACTGCCGCAGCCCCCGTGACGCTCCCCCATACAACTCCACATAAAGGGTGTAGTTGACATCCTCGAGGTCCCACAAGTGTAAATGCGTATATTAGCAACTTAACTCAATCTCAGGTCCGGCCCCATTACAGCACATGTGGTTGCACGCTTGACCTAGCAATCAAAGGCTTGCAAGGTTAAGTCCTTAGGGTGACCAGGCAAGACTACCCAAGAACCAAACTAACATTCCCTGCGCTACAACTGGCCCACTCCGATCAATCTTGCCACCGCCTTCCTTGGCCAAAAGCTATTTATCAAACCCTAGTTGATTACCATGCACCACGTGCTATCAACATCACATGATACTCCTTTTTCAAAACAGGTTCAATATATCATTAAGTCAATATTAACACTTGATTGTTCAAAAATCATGTCGTGAGCACGTGAAAGCAGTGTCTAAGGAAAGATACTACAATGGTCTATCATCCCATGTTGGCAATTTTAATAATGTCCAACTAATAAAACTACAACTAGGTGACAAGGGTCATGGCACATATATATGATTAACTACAGGTGTCATACAAGCAATTCTGGCATTTATCTAATTACCTAAGTAATTAAGTAAAGCATTTTCTAATTTAAACTAGCATGCAACAATTTGAATCAAAATAGGTTTCCAAAATGGGGATCAACATGGTCAAAGCATAACTTGCCTTCAAAAAGTACTTGGCCTCTTGGTCCTCGAAAGCTGGCTGCCTCGGTCAACACTTCTCCTTCGAATCCTTCCCTGCACTTCAACGTCATTCTAGTAAAGCGTGGCAAATAGCAAACAATAAACAAACAGTAGACAAAAAGTGTCCAAAACTTCAAATAAAGTTCATAAACAGAGAGAATATAACTTTATAAATTTTTAGAAACTCGAACGCTTCACAAATTCGTAAAGTTTAAACGCGAAAGTTATAGCATTTTGAAGTTTAAATAATCAATTAAATAATATTACAGAGGGAAAACTTTAGTCCAAAAAATTAAATTAAATTCATTATTAGGTAGGACTCTCCTAATTTTTATACAAATTTAGGAAATTTGAATCACTCAAATCGGAGTTAAAATGCAAAAGTTATGTAAGCGTTTGCCAGTTTGAATCAAAAATCTGAAATCATTAATTCGAATTAATAACCATCCTTTTTTTTCTTTTTTCGGGAAATCTTTATTGGTGATAAAGAAGGTGACACACGTAAGTAGCCTTTGATTAGGCTATTGACGCCATCGCCGACATCAGCCGACTCAAACTCCTTACATCGCTGGGATGTGGGACTCCACCGTGACGCCATCGCCGACGCTACCAGACTGCACGGTGTGGTTACCGGAGCAGCGTGGCTCCTTCTCGACATGTGGGCCTCGCTGTCGTAGACAAGCTTCACGCCATGGCGCTGGCACATCATGCGCTGACTACAAGTACCGCTTCCCGCCACGTATGCGATCTCGCCGTTGATTTGAAAATCAACGCCCGTATTGATCCGACTCACGCTGCCATTAGATGAACGCGCTATGACCGGGACTGCTCGATCTTTGATCGGATGGTCAAGATTCCTATCTAACGATAACGCCGGGTATAACGCTTAACCGCTTGATCTAAATCTAACGGCCGAGAATGGATCTAGTAATCGCGGCGCGAGGGCTACGTGCGGGCACAATCTAAGCCGCTGCAGATGTAGATCCAACGATTGAGATTAGATCTCAGGGAATTTAACGCGGGAACTCACCTGGGGTGACGTGGGCGTAGATCATGGGGCGTTGATCCTGGATCTACGGTGCGAGCGTAGCCCTCGGGTCCGCAAGCGATGGCTTGTGGCAGGGCGCCGTCCACCGGAGACGGGGACGGCAACCACTTGGGCGACGGGCTAAGCAGGGGCGACTTCCGGCGACATGACGAAGGGTCTCCATCGGGCGCCGGGCTTGACTCACTGGGCCCCGGACCTGGGCTCACCCGCATGGCGGAGGACGGCTTGGCCAAGGAATGCTCCTCCAACTCCGGCTGAAGCGACATGGCGGCTTACGCTAGGCGGCTGGGCGGCAAGTAAGCTATTAGGCTATGGTGCGCGATCGGAATCGATAAACTCCGATAACGCGCGGGCGCATTAAATACCTCTCGACAATCGCTAAAAACGCTGAAAGTGCCGAGGGCCCACGACTGACGCAAGCGGGCGGAAGCGAGTCTCTAAGCGCCGACACTGGAGAGAGGGTGACGTGGCATAAAAGACAAGCCGCTGGGATCAAGATCCAACTGGCAAAGGTTTGGGCTCGGTCCGACTCCCGGCGAAATGGGCCGGCCCTGGCCGCTCAGCCTGTGCTGGTGACGTGAGTTCAACTCATGGCCAAGCTCGGGATCTTGGATCTGACGGCCGAGAGTGGTTAGGCACCCGCTGGGTTACCCGAGTTCTGACTCTGACTGAGTCTGACTCTGCTCTGGGCCTTGGCGGTGAACAAGACAAACCCACTCGCAACTACCTAAACAGATTAAATAATTCAAATTAATTCCGTAAATTCATTTAATTCATTAAAAATAGCAAAAAGACTCGTCGTAAAATCCCAGAAAATTCTGAAAATATTTTGGAACATTTTGGACTCAAAATAAAATATTTCCAACAAAATTTTTATTTGCAAAATCAAATTCTTTAATTATTCTCAAAAGGGGATAAATTCAAAAAATTCCAAATAAATCCAAATAAATTCCAGAAATTCCAAAATTCACACCAAAGTGCGAAATCACACATGAATTTAAGAAAAGCAAAATTTTTGGGGTGTTACATGTGACTCTCGGAGTGTGCTCCATAACCTCTCGCTAACCGTCAGCCTCTAGAGGTTAAGTGCAAGTGTATTGGAATGGAGTGATCGCTTTGAATGTTAAGCTAGACTTTGATTAGATGCCAATTGCTTTGTATGATATGATGCTAAGATTGATGTTTGCTCTGATGTCAGACCCGAATTTGCAAATCCGGACCCTTTGTGTATTCAAGCACTCAGTCCAGAACGCCGCTTGAAGTGGCTCACATGTGGGCCTTAACACTCCAGAATATCACAATCATACCGCTCGATACCATTAATAAAGTAAATTTTTAATTAAATAGTCAAATCTGTCATTGCTCGACCTATTGTCAAGTTACATAAATAAACGCCCACTCAGGGCTAAAACTTATTAAGAGAGAAATAATAGTAGCGGAAAATAAGATAATGGGAACATCGTGGGCGCCCTATCCAAGATAAATTCACAGTGCAACCTGACCGGGCCTCAGCCTCCTCCTAAATAGATTCGGGCCCTCTTGGAGCCCTCCTCCAAAGTCGGTGTAGTCTCTCTTCAATCCGAAAAGTATGAAAGCAAGCAAGAAATGCTCCAAAATTCTGCATGTCCAGCAAGGGCGGTGCAGCTGGGTGCTCCATCATTAGTTTTCTGCTGGCAGAACCACTTCCATTGCCTCCAAGGTTTCCGCTACGGTGTTTACCATCCTGGTCGACATTGCTCCAAGGTTCTGTTAGATGAGAGGGAAACAGGAATAGATAAGTAAATATGGAACTTATGCAGGCGTTAAAGGTGTAACTTAAAGTCCAACTTTATTATTTTAATCAATAGGTAATCTCTGGTATGGTTGCTTACAATGCCTAGGGGCCCTCGGCAGAACACATAATGCACACTCAACAAGCAAATGGAAAAATCCAAATCGAACTAATATCACCGGGAGTCTAACGCCTAAAAGGGTGATCTTGCTTATTCCATGACGTGACTTTACTGCCAAGGAGTCTCACTATAGAATCCTACGCCACTTCATCGAGAAACCTCCACGCACCTTCGGGCAATTACGGACAGTGTCGGGCGGCATAAGGCGCCGAAACGCATTGCCATGTCCGAAGCAATCGTGGTCATCTGGTGGTAGTCGGCTAAGAAGCAAAGTGTCCTCCTCAAGCTCCGGCTTCCTTCCTCGGGCCTGCTCAGGCAATCGGAGCATTGGCTCCGGCCTCGTGCGCAGACAATGTCCGCCTCTAACTTCTCCAATTCTGGGCTGCAGTAAGGTGTGACATATATTCTTGAGCTTCTCCCGGGCCATCTCGTTTCTTCTCTCTCGGCCGTGGATCTCCTTGGCGGGCCTTCTCAGAGTTCTCTCTGCTTGTATCATCGAAAGTACATCTCTCCTAGGGCGACAACAAGTCGCGCTAACTCGGTGGTGACCATGGCATTCTTCCTTATCTTCCGAATCGCTTTCTTCTTCGGGTCAAGAAGGTTATTAAGCGCTGCTGCTGATGATATCGCTAACATCGCGGTATTCCAATTCTTTGGCGATATACGGTAATGTGCCGCATTGCTCGTCATGACGCTTCTGGATACCCATCTCGCATTGTAGACCTCCCCGGCAAGCAGCAGTAAATGTATTTTCCTAAGCGTATTGCCTGGGCCCTTCTTCCTAGCAAAGGTTAAGCACTACAATTCACGGGGCTACAAGCCTTGATCAACTCCCCGGGCTTGTCTTAATCACGCCCACTTCAGGTATTGCGCTTCCTCAAAATCTCCTCGAGAGTCTATAGCATACGCCCAAAGTTCACGGCTACAAGTGACTCAACCTCCGTGCATCGACGTAGTTGAACTCTCCCTCCATCTCTGGCTACAAGAGTGCTCACGTAAGAATTCAAATTTTTTAAATTGTGACAAGGTAAGGAAAAATTCAGCAAGTAGACAAGAAAAGAGAGAAGGGAATAAGTCGTAGATGTCAAGCTTTCAGATCTTGGACAAATTTTATCTTTAGAAAAATAGGTTTTATCTTCAGCTACGACTCATTCTAATCCATATATGGGTGAGCTTCTAGCAGTACCAAGATATGGCCTCGATACTACCTCTCGCTCGGGACTCCGAACTTGCAAATCCGAATTCTACATTTGTAGTATTCAAAAGCACTCAGTCCAGAACGCCGCTTAGTGCACACAGCCTTTCAACACTCCAGAATATTACAATCATACCACTCGATACTAATAAAGTACTTTAATTAAATAGTTTCAAATCTAGTTGTCTTCGACCTTTATGGTCAAGTTACAAATAAATGCTTACTCAGTATGAAACTAATTAAGAGAGAAATAATAGTTAGCAATGAAAATAAGATAACATCGTGGCGCCATCCAAAAGATACCACAAAAATCGACCGGGCCTTCCGCTTCCCTAAATAGACGGTTGCCTCTTGAGCCCTCCTCCTCCAAAGCTGGGTGTAGTCTCCTCTTCAACCTGGGTGTTGTATTAATGGTGCAAGGGTGAGTACTTGGTACTGTAAAGAAGCCATGCATGTAATGCAAGCTTAATATACTATATGCATGGCTTAGATACAAAGGGAATAGCTCAAGGTATATTTGGCAAAGAAATAAAGATTTTGACAAGTAGTATAAGTAGATTCAAAGCAAAGAGAAATAAGCACAAAGCATAACTAATCTTTTCAAGGAGTTTAGTAAACATCTTTCCCATCCTAATCCACACATTTCCAACAACATCATTATTAAACCAAACTCCAACCTTTCAAGTCCAAGTTATTTTCAAGAAAGTCTAACCTTTGACTCAGTAATTCCCGGAAGCGATGTCCAATCACCACGGACACGCTTATCTTCTGGAGTAGATTGTACACTCACAGAGGTTATGCACTTTACCCACAAGATACGGGGCCAAATCATCTACAAAGGCGTAGTTCCCCGTAACAAAGTCTTTCTGGAAACTTCTAACAACTACAAGTGGTCCAGATCCCTGGCTGTTGCACGCATAACCCTCTCCCTTAGCTAAGGCGGTTTAGGCCTACCAACCGTTAGATGATGAGGTACCAAGTCGCAGCCCCAGCACGCCTCCCATACAACTTACAACAAAGCGGTGTAGTTGACTCTCCCGAGGTCCCACAGTGCACGTTATTAGCAAACTTAATCAACTAGGTCCGGTCCCATTACGCATATGTGGTTGCACGCTTGACCTGGGGCCAAAGGCTTGCAAGGTTAAGTCCTTAGGTGACCAGGCAAGACTACCCAAGAACTAAACTAACATTCCCTGGCAATAACCGGCCCACCCGATCAATCTTGCCACCGGCCTGGCCAAAGCTATTTATCAAACCCCGCTTGATTACTTCATGCACCACGTGCAATCAACATCACATGATACCTTTTCAAAACAGTTCAATATATCATTAAGTCAATATTAACACTTGATTGTTCAAAATCATGTCGTGAGCACGTAGTGTGTCTAAGCAAAGTATACTACAATGGTCTATCATCCCATGTTGGCAATTTAATAATGTCCAACTAATAAACTACAACTAGGGGTGACAAGGGTCATGGCACATATATATGATTAAACTAAGGTGTCATACAGCAATTTGGCATTTATCTAATTACCCATAATTAAGTAAAGCATTTTCTAATTTAAACTAGCATGCAACAATTTGAATCAAAATAGGTTTCAAAATGGGATCAACATGGTCAAAGCATAACTTGCCTTCAAAAAGTACTTGCTCTGGTCCCGAAATGGCTCTGGTCAACACTTCTCCTTCTAATCCTTCCCAGACTTCAACGCCTATTCAGAAGCTGCAAATAGCAAACAATAAACAAACAGTAGACAAAAGTGTCCAAAACTTCAAATAAAGTTCATAAACAGAGAGAACAAAATTTTATAAATTTTTAGAAACTGAATCACAATTCAGAGTTTAAACGCGAAAGTTATAGCATTTTGAAGTTTAAATAATCAATTAAATAATATTACAGAGGAAAAACTTTAGTCCAAAAATTAAATTAAATTCATTATTAGGTAGACCTCAATTTTATACAAATTTAGAAATTTGAATCACTCAAATCGGAGTTAAAATGCAAAAGTTATAAGCGCCAGTTTGAATCAAAATCAAATCATTAATCTGAATTAATAAATCATTTTCTTTTCGGAAATCTTTTATTGGCGACAAAGAAGGACACGTGGCAGCCTTTGATTAGGCTACCGACGCCATCGCCGACGCAATGGGGACTCAAATTTCATCGCTGACAAAGTGTGGGACTCCATCGGGTGACGCCATCGCCGACGCCGCAAGATCATTTACCGTGGTTACCGACAGTGTGGGCTTCCGACATGTGGGCCTCAAGCTGTCGAGACAAGCTCACGCTGGCACCGATCGCGCGGTCAAAGCTTCCCGCCACGTGGCGCGATTCTCGCCGCTGATTTGAAAATCAACGCCGTGATTGATCTCGACTCACGCGCTTGGGGTGAACGCGCTTAACCCGACCGCTCGATCTTGATCGGATGGTCAAGATTCCATCTAACGATACAACGCTGGTTAACGCTTAACCGCTTGATCTAAATCTAACTACCGAGAATGGATCTAGTATCGCGGCTGAGGGCTACGCGGGCACAATCTAAGCCGTTGATCTAGATCCAACGATTGAGATTAGATCTGGAATTTCAACGTGGAACTCACCGGGGTGACGTGGCGCAGATCTGGGCGTTGGATCTCGATCTGACGGCGGAGCGAAGCTTCAGGTCCGGCGATGGCTTGCGGCGACGCCGGTCCACCGGAGACGGGGACGGGCGACCACGGCGACGGCATATGGGCGACTCCGGCGACATGAAGGGTTCCCACTGGCGCGCTTGACTCACGCTCGGATCCGGGCTTCAATCTACGGCGAGGATTCGCGACGGCGGCGAATGCTCCTCCAACTCCTGGCGAAGCGACAGGGCGCTACGCTGTGGCTTGGGCGGCGCAAGAAGGCTATTGGTGCGCACGGAAATCGCAACCCGGCAGCCAAGTAAGGGCAAGCAAGATTAAATACCTCGACGCCTGGCGAAAAACGCGGAAAACGAGGACCCACGACGGCGCGGCGAGTCCGCGCGACATCGAGAGGGTGATGTGGCACGCGAGACAGCCGCTGGATCAAGATCCAACGGTGCAAAGGTTTGGGCTCTGTCCGACTCGCGAGCCGGGCCGCTCTGGCTGCCTCGCTCTGGGTGATTTGGCTCAATCTCTACTGCTCGATCTGACTTGACGGCCGAGAGTGGTTAGGCATCTGCCAGGTTCGAAGCCTGATTCTGACTCGAGTCCACTCTGGCCTCTGGCTGGTGAACAAAGATAAACCCACTCGCACTACTAACGACAAATAATTCAAATTAATTCCGTAAATTCATTTAATTCATTAAAAATAGTAAAAGACTCTTAAAAATCTCTAGAAAATTCTCGAAAATATTTTGGAACATTTTGGACTCAAATAAAATATTTCCAACAAAAATTTTTCTTTGCAAAATCAAATTCTTTAATTATTTCAAAAGGGGATAAATTCAAATAAATTCCAAATAAATCCAAATAAATTCCAGAAAATTCCAAAATTCACCAAAGTGCTAAATCACACATGAATTTAAGAAAAGCAAATTTTGGGGTGTTACATGTGACCCTCGGAGTGCCCACAACCTCTCGCCAACTACGCCCGAGGTTAAGGCAAGTGTATTGAATGGATATCGCTTTTGAATGTTGCTAGACTTGATTAGATGCCAATTGCTTTATGATATGATGCTAAGATTGATGTTTGCTCATGCTCGACCCGAATTTGCAAATCCGACCCTTTGTGTATTCAAGGACTAGTCCAGGAACGCCGCTTAGTGCACACGCCTTAACATCGTAAATATCACAATCATACCACTCGATACTAATAAAGTACTTTAATTAAATAGTCAAATCAAGTTGCTCGACCTTATGGTCAAGTTACAAATAAACGCCACTCAAGGCGAAACTTATTAAGAGAGAAATAATAGCAATGAAAATAAGATAACATCGTGGCGCCATCCAAAGATACCACGCAACCGACCGGCTCGCTTCCTAAATAGATTTGCCTCTTGGAGCTCCTCCTCCAAAGCCGTAGTCTCCTCTTCAATCGAGTATGAGCAAAGTAAGAAATGCCCAAAATTCTGCATGTCCAGCCATACAGGTGGCTGGTGCTCCATCATTGGGGTTTTCTGTTGGGCGAGAACTACTTCCATTGCCTCCAAGGTTTCATGGTGTTTACCATCCGCCGATTGCTCCAAGGTTTCGTGAGATGAGAGGGAAACAGGAATAAATAAGTAATATGGAACTTATGCAGGCTTAAAGGTGTAACTTAAAGTCCAACTTTATTATTTTAATCAATAGTAACTTGGTATGGTTGCTTACAATGCCTAGGGGCCCTGCAACACATACTGCACACTCAACAAGCAATGAAAATCCAAATCGAACTAATACTGGAGTCTAACGCCTAAAGGGTGACTGTTTATTCTATGACGTGACTCGGCCAAGGAGTCTCACTATAGAAACTACGCCACTCATCAGAAAACCTCCACGACCTGGTACTGATGTCGCAAGATAGGCGCCAAACGATTGCCATGTCGAGCAACCGTGTTATCTGCGGGTAGTCGGTTAGCTGAAGCGTTGTCCTCCTCAAGCTCCGGCCTCCGGTCCGCTCAGGCAACTCGAGCATTGGCTCCGGCCTCGTGCGCGCATAATGCCGCTCTCTAACTCTCCAACTGCTGCGTATGTGTGACACATACTCTTGAGCTTCCCGCCATCTCGTTTCTTCTCTGGCCGTGATCTCCTTGCGTGGCCTTCAGAGCTCCTTGCTTGTATCATCGAAAGTACATCCTCCTAGGTGACAACAAGTCGCGGCTAACTGCGGTGACCATGGCATTCTCATCCTCGAATCACCTTCTGGTCAAGAAGGTTATTGCTGCGCGATGATATCTAACATCGTGGTTTCCACCTCTTTGGCGAGATACTGTAATGTGCCGCATTGCTCGTCATGACGCTTCTTGGATACCCATCTCGCATTGTAGACCTCCCGGCAAAGGCAATGTACTCTGGCGATTTCCTGGCTCCTTCTTCCTAGCAGGTACCACAATTTTCACGCCACAAGCCTTGATCAATCCTCGCTTGGCTAATCACGCCCACTTGGTATTATGGCTTCTCAAAATCTCCGAGTCTATAGCATACGCTAAAGTTCACGGCTGCCAGTGATTCAACCTCCAGACGACGTAGTTGAACTCTCCCTCCATCTCACACAAGAGTGCTCACGTAAGAATTCAAATTTTTAAATTGTGACAAGGTAAGGAAAAATTCAGCAAGAGACAAGAAAAAGAGAGAAGGGAATAAGTCGAGATGTCGCTTTCTTATCTTGACAAATTTTATCTTTTAGAAAATAGGTTTTACCTTCACTACGACCATTCTAACTATGGGTGAGCTTCACAAATAAGATGGCTCGATACTACCTCTTCCGCGACCCGAATTTGCAAATCCGCACTCTCAGGTATTCAGCACTAGTCCAGAACGCCGCTTAGTGCACATACAGCCTTAACACTCGTAAATATCACAATCATACCACTCGATACTAATAAAGTACTTTAATTAAATAGTCAAACCTGGTTGCTCGACCTTTATGGTCAAGTTACAAATAAACGCCACTCAGGCTTAAAACTAATTAAGAGAGAAATAATAGCAAGGAAAATAAGATAACATCGCGGGCGCCATCCAAAGATACCACAGTAACCGACCGGCTTCGCCCCTAAATAGATTCGGTTCCTCTTGGAGCTCCTCCTCCAAAGTCGGTGTAGTCTCCTCTTCAACTGTGTTGTATTATGCAAGGGTGAGTACTTGGTACTCAAAGAAGTCATGCATGCAATGCAAGCTAATATACTATATGCATGGCTTGATACAAAAGAATAGCTCAAGGTATATTTGCAGAAACAAAGATTTGACAAGTAGCATAAGTAGATTCGAAGCAAAGAGAAACAAGTAAAGCATAACTAACTTTTTCAATGAGTTTAGTAAACATCTTTCCCATCCTAATCCACATTTCCATCAACATCATTATTAAAACCAAACCCAACCTTTCAAGTCCAAGTTATTTTCAAGAAAGTCTAACCTTGGATCGTAATTCCCGAGCGATGTCCAATACCGCTGACACGGCTTATTCGAATAGATTGTATACTCGCAGAGGTTATGCACTTTACCCACAAGATACAAACAAACACCACAAAGGTGAGTTCCCGTGAACAAAGTCTTTCGGAAACTTCTAACAATACAAGTGGTCCTCCTCGGTTGTTGCACGCTAACCCTTCCCTTAGCTAAGGCGGTTTAGGCCTACTAACCGTTAGATGGGTACCTGCCGCAGCCCCAGAGACGCCTCCCCGCATTAACTTACACAAAGGGTGTAGTTGACCTCCCGAGGTCCCACAGACGTTATTAGCAACTTAATCAACTAGGTCCGCCCCATTACGTATATGTGGTTGCAAGATTAACTCAGCCAAAGGCTTGCAAGGTGAAGTCCTTAGGTGACCAGGCAAGACTACCCGAAGAACCAAACTAACATTCCTAATGCCACAACCGCCCACCTCGATCATTCTTGCCACATGCCCCTGGCCGAAACTATTTATCAAAACCCCGCTTGATTACCATGCACCACGTGCCATCAACATCACATGATACCTTTCCAAAACAGGTTCAATATGTCATTAAGTCAATATTAACGTTTGATTGTCCAAAATCATGTCGTGAGTACGCAATGTGTCTAAGCAAAGATACTACAACGTTCTACAAACCCATGTTGGCAATTTAGTAATGTCCAACTAGTAATCCTCACTAGGGTGACAAGGGGGTCATGGCACATATACAATTAACCAAGGTGTCATACAACAAATTGGCATTTATCTAATTTCCCATAATTAAGTAAAGCATTTTCTATTTGAACTAGCATGCAATACATTAAATCAAAATAGGTTTCAAAAATGGGATCAATATTGTCAAAGCACAAGTTGCCTTCAAAAAGTACTTGTTCTTGGTCTTGAATTGGATCCTGAGTCAATACTTCTCCTTCGAATCCTTCCGGCACTTCAACGCCTACTCGTAGCGTGCAAATAGCAATACACCTAATAAACAATAGGCAAAAAGTGTCCAAACATCCAAATAAAATCCATAAACAGAGAGAACATAATTTTATGAATTTTTAGAAACAGGAATCGCCAACTCCTGAAAGTTAAAATGCAAAAGTTATAGCATTTTGAAGTTTAAATAATCAATTAAATAATATTACAGAGGAAAACTTTAGTCCAAAAATTAAATAAAATTCATAATTAGGTAGATCTCAATTTTATACAAATTTAGGAAATTTGAATCACTCAAATCGGAGTTGAAACGCAAAAGTTATAAGCCGCTTGAAGTTTGAATCAAAATCAAATCATTAATTCGAATTAATAAATCATTTTCTTTTTCTAAATTAATTATTGGCGCCAATGAGGACACGTGGCAGCCTTCATCTGATTGGCTACCGACGTCAATGGCCCATGGACGTGGTCCATGGTTTGGCTCGGCCCACCGCTGACTTTGGCCCACCGTGGGACTCTTGGCCCATGGCTCCATCGCGTCATCGACAGGTGGGTTCCCCGTGACGCCATTGCTGACGTCGGGCTCCAGCCTCACTTGGTGCCGACAGCGGGGATTCCACTCGTGACGCTAGCCGACGCTACTACATGGTCAGCGGCCGGGCCGACGTAGGTTCGCCATGGCGACGCTGCGTGACGCCATGGTGCGGTTTATCGCGGCTGCCGACATCGCGCCCTGCTACAGCCGGGCCATTACACGCGACGGGTGCGCCGACCGCGGGCGGCCGCTTTCCGACACGTGGCGCACCCTCGCCGCTGATTTGAAAATCAACGCCAGATTAGATCTCGACTCACGCCGCTTGGAAGTTAACGTGTTTGATCTCGGGACTGTTGATCTAGATCCAACCCGCTGAGAATGGATCTGGAATCGCAAGTGGTTCTCACCGTGATGACGTGGCGCACCGGGGCCCTTCTTGATGAAGATCCGACTACCGGAGAGCTCTGGTCCGGCTGATGGCGAAGCGGCGGCGCTGGGTCACCTTGGCTGGGACGACGACCTAGCCGACGGCGCTGGCGCGCCCGGCGATGTGAGTGGTCTCTCCGACACGGCTTGACCTCCTGCTCCTGGATTCGACTCAACGGGCGGCGAGGATCGGCTGACGGGCATGAAACAACACTTAACTGCCGCGGAGCGCTACGGCACCACGGGCGAGCGATTGGCGGGCTAAACAAATGAGCAATTGGGCGCTAAACGGGCGGCGTCTCATGCGACGTTGTCTAGGGCTACGGTGCGCAACGAAGTGGCGGTTCCGACACGGTGGCGTTAAGAATAAATAGAGCCTCGCTGGCCTGCGGAAACGACGGAAACCGAGACCTCGCCCCGCTATACGGGCGAGTCCTGGCGGCGACTGATTGATGACGTGGGCACGTTAAGACAGCCGCTGGATCGAGATCCAACGGTGCATGAGTTTGGGTTCGGTCGGACTCGGCGAGCCGGGCCGCCTTGGCCTTGCCTCTGCTCGGTGACGGGTTTCATCGACGGGTCGCTGGATCAAGATCCAACGGCCACGCTGGTTTGGGTTCTACTGAGCTGTTCTACTGACTAATCGGGCACGAGTTGGACTTTAGTCCGACTCGGATTCGGGTCCTGGCCGAGGAACAAGAAAACCAACTCGATTTAATTAATCCGATTAAATTCTCGTAAATTCAATTAAATCATTAAAAATAGCAAAAGACTCCGTAAAATTCCAAAAATTTTGGAAAATATTTTGGAACATTTTGGACTCAAATAAAATATATCCAACAAAATATTATTTGCAAAGTTTAATTCTTTAATTATTTTAGAAATGGAATAAAATCAAATAAATTCCAAATAAATCAAAATAAATTCCAGAAAATTCAAAAATTCACTCAAAGTGCCAAATCACACATGAATTTAAGAAAAGAAAATTTTGGGGTAAGTTAAGTAAACTCCTCCTCTTAATAAATCTCATCCCCCAGATTCGTGTGGCTAACTAAGGAATAGGTCTCAAACTCTTTCTTCAAATCCTCTTCTCGCTCTCTCGTTGCTTTACTCTCCGCTGGTTGCCGTGATTGAACTCGCAGAACGGTGGACTTGTTCCTCGCTCGATCCATGGTGTCAAGAATCTTCACGATGCTCCTTGTAAGTCAAATCTTCTTACAACTCAATTGACTCTAGCTGTGTCTGCTCCTCGTGCACTCTGAGACACTTCTTCAACTCGACACGTGGAACAAGTCATGCACTCGCTTAATGATCATGTAACTCCAAATTGTAAGCAACTTCGCCTCGCGCTCAAAAATCTTAAATGGTCCAACATAACGGTGCAAGTTTCCTTTGGCATGGAACCTCTTAACTCCCCGAGAGGCGAACTCGAGGTATACAAAGTCTTCTCGTTCAAAACTCAAAATCCCGGCGACGATTGTCAAGATAACTCTTCTCGTCGTGATTGGGCTATCTTCAACCTTTCCCTAATCATGGCACCGCTTCTTCAGCCTTCTTGAAGAATATCAGTTCAAGACACGACGCCACCTGGCCTCTATTCCAGTTGTAATTATGTCCTGACAGTGGTCGACTCATACAAAGGCTCTCAAAAGGTGACATCTCGTGAAACTAGCCTGGTAACTATTATTGTAATCGAACTCAAGATACGGCAAACTTCTTATCGTCCCAAGAGGTAGCATAAGCCAATGCACACGCCTTAGCATATCTCTCTAGAATCGATTGACTCTTTCATCTGGCTCCATCCGTCTGTGGATGATAGGTCACATCAAGGTCAAACGGGTTCCCATGGCTTCATGCAACTTATTCCGTAACCTTGAGGTAAATTGGGTACTCGTTTCTATACAATCTCTTTGGCACTGCAAACAGCACGATCCCGATCATATACAACTCGCTTAACTTATCCCCTCGAGTAAGTTGTCTTCACAGAATAAAATGGGCACCTTGGTCAAGCGATCCACTATAACCTATATGGAGTCATAACCTCCTTGAGTTTTCTAAGAAACCAAGAATGAAATCCATTCCGATTTCTTCCCATTTCCACTCGTATCTTCAATCTACCATGTAGCAATCCTCGCTGGTCTCTCGATGCATTGCTTTGAATCTTGGCATATGTCGCACAATGCAACATGCTCTACGACTTCCACGCTTCATGCTCGGCCACCGTAATCTCTCCTTCAGATCCCGATACATCTTGGCACTTCCTGGTGAATTGAATACTTGGAGTCATGGGCTTCCTCCAAAACCAGCTTGCTTTAATTCCTTCTTGTTGGGCACACAAATCTGATCCTTCATCCATAACGCGCTCCTCGCTCATCTAGCTTGAAGTCCTTTGCCTTGCCTTCCCCATTTTTGACATAATCCTCGCTGGGCTCTTGTCATCATCCTTCTCGCCCTTCCCGAATCTGATCCTCTAGGGTGGGTTTTACCTCCAATGCGCCAAGAATCCGCTTAGGTACCACTCTCAATCTTCATTCTCCTCGAATTCTCGGCATAGCTCATCCCGATTCGTGGCTATCAACATATTCACTGTGATGGCTTTTCCGACTAAGGCATCGTAAGAACTACGCTTGCCTTCCTCGGATGGTAATGGATTCCAACATTATAGTCCATGATTAACTCCACCATCTCTCCGCCTCATGTTCAGTCCTGATTGGGTGAAGATGTACTTAAGACTTTATGATCCGTGGTATACTTCTACATCTGCTCTCGATCGATAGTGACGCCATATCTTCAAGGCATGCACTACGCAGTAGCTAACTCTAGGTCATGTGTCGTAATTCTCCTCATGCGGCCTCAATCGCTTTGATGCATAAGCGACGGCCTTCCCATTCTCGTGATCAAAGACACATCCAAGTCCTTGGCGCCGATGCGCCACAATAAATATCAAAGCTTTGATTAACATCCCAGAGACTAACACCGGCGCCGATGTCAATCGCTTCTTCACCTCAAAACCTTTCTCACACTCCGCCCATGCAAACTTCTTCTCCTTTTTCAGCACTGCGTAAGAGGTTTCGCAATTGTTTAAAAGCCTTCAATGAAACGGGCTGTAGTAACCTCGCCATTCCAAGGAAACTTCTGATCCGGGTCACGGTCTTTGGTCGCTTCCTCACCGCGATGAACCTCGGCCTGATAAATCCTTTCTCCATTAACTCTTCAAGTCAAGCTTTCTTCATCTCTACCAATTCTTCTGGACATCCTGATAAGGTCTCTTTGTTATCCGCTGCACTGTACAAGCTCTATCACAAACTCTATGTCCCCTGCCTGGCTGCATACTGTAGATCTTCCTAAAAACATCTGGGTACTCATTCACCATCGAGACATCCTCTATGCTGATTGCCTTGGCATCATAACTATCAATCGGCCCATCTCTAACCCAAGCAGAGCTTGAAATTCTACTTTCTTTCCACACGGGCTCTCAACTCGAGATAGTCCTTCGCCCACAATCCAATACGGCCTTGTGCTTGGATAACCAATCCATTCCCAAAATGACATCTAAGGTCCGGGTCTCCAAAATAATAAGGTTCGCTTAGGAACTCTATCCCATCTATTAGTATTCTCACCCTGCAACATCCTACTGCTCGGAGTTCTAACTGTGGGTTTGAACTACAAGCATGCATTTAAGCCTTGCAATCTCCAAATCATTTTTAGCAGCAAAGCCTTGTGAAACAAACGAATGCTAAGCTCCGTAATCAAACAAAATCGCCGCAGTAATCGAAAGTTAACAAGTAACTTACCCAAGACGACGTCCGTAGTATTCTCGCAGCGTATCCGCGGTGACATGGTTGACTCGGCCTCTCACCACGCCTCGTGTGGCTCTCGTGTGCCGGGTATCCTAGCTGGGTGGATCTCTGATTGAAGCGAACTGGGTCACTCTCGCCTTTCTTTGGGCAATCATATAAAGTGTCTCCTGCTTCGTTGGCAGCTTGTAGCAGCCGCCTCACTGTTTCCTTGCTCGATCGCCTGTAGCGGCGTTTCTGGCTGGGTCTGGGGTCTGATAGTTCTGATTGACGGGTCTTGGTGCCGTGACGGTGTCCTGTTGCATTCTCGTGGCCGGAATCAAAACTGATTTGGCGCAACCTCAAGCTGCCAAGTACGCCCCATGACGCGATCCTCGATGCCGTGATCCTGGCTTCCTGCTTCATCCACTCTTGGCGCTTTGTCCTCAAGAATAAGCGCCTTTATTTACCGCCTCCTGGAAATCGAAAGGTGTGGGTGATCAATCCCACCTCGCAATCCCGGAAGTTAAGTCCTTCTATGAAGCGAGACTGCTCTGGCTTTATCTCGCTACATTCTCAGCGCCAGAGCGAGCAAGTCAGGTGTGAACTTGTTCGTATTCGCCACCGGCCGATTACCTTGCTTTTAGTGCTCAACTCCTCCTTCTTAAGATCCATGATTCCTTCAGGCACGCGATAATCGACGGAACGCAATCGTGAACTCCTCCCAAGTGATATCATGAGGGTTCTTCTTGTGTGGCATGTAAGTTCTCCCACCATTCTGGCCATCGGTTCTTCCAATCGATGAGAAGCGTAGAGTACCTTCTCATTTCCCATGCATTGAGCGATGTGTAGCTTCCTCTCAATCGACCTAACCAATCATCGGCCTCAACGGATTGGCATTCCTAAAAGTGGGTGGATGAGTCCTCATGAGCTCGATGCCTTGTATTCTCGGGCGTTGTCCCCATTAACTTGATTAGCAAAGTGGCCTGAGCAAAGGACGTGTTGCATCTGCTGCATCATAGCATGCATCAATCGAAGTCTCGAAAGCAAAGCAAGAAATGCCCAAAATTCTCGCATGTCCAAAGGGCATGGCCGGTGCTCCATCATTGGGGTTTTCGCT
Source organism: Rhipidocladum racemiflorum (assembly GCA_036346355.1). NCBI lineage: Eukaryota > Viridiplantae > Streptophyta > Magnoliopsida > Poales > Poaceae > Rhipidocladum > Rhipidocladum racemiflorum. Next base: position 36,008,346 of record CM070588.1, read on the forward strand.
AATGAACCACTTCCATTGCCTCCAAGGTTTCCGCTGGTGTTTACTATCCGCCGATTGCTCCAAGGTTTCGTAGATGAGAGGGAAACAGGAATAGATAAGTAATATGGAACTTATGCGGGGCTTAAAGGTGTAACTTAAAGTCCAACTTTATTATTTTAATCAATAGTAATCTTGGTATGGTTGCTTACAATGCCTAGGGGCCCCGCAACACATAATGCACACTCGAAGCAATGAAAATCCAAATCGAACTAATATCGGAGTTCTAACGCCTAAAGGGTGACTTCTTATTCTATGACGGATTCTGGCCGGCGAGTCTCACTATAGAACCTACGCCACTCATCGAAAACCTCCACGACTGGTACGGATAAGTCGCGGCATAGGCGCGAAACGATTGCCATGTCCAAAGAATCGTCGGTTATCTGCGTGGTAGTCGGAAGCAAAGTTGTCCTCTCAAGCTCCGGCCGCTTCCCGGTCCGCTCAGGCAACTCGAGCATTGGCCTCGCTCGTGCGCATAATGCCGCTCTCTAACTCTCCAATCCTTTGCGTAAGGTGTGACATACTCTTGAGCTTCCCGCCATCTCGTTTCTTCTCTGTCGTGAATTTCCTGGCGGGCCTTCAGAGCTCCTGCTTGTATCATCAAGTACATCCTCCTCGGGCGACAACAAGTCGTACTAACTGCGGTGACCATGGCATTCTCATCCTCGAATCGCCGGTCAAGAAGGTTATTGCTGCGCTGGATGATATCTAACACCGCGGTTTCCAATTCTTGGCGAGATACGTAATGTGCCGCATTGCTCGTCGTGACGCTTCTTGATACCCATCTGCATTGTAGACCTCCCGGCAAAGGTAAATGTATCGGGCGCATTGCCTGGCCCTTCTTCCTAGAAGGTACCACAATTTTCACATCACAAGCCTTGATCAATCCTTCTTGTCCTGATCACGCCCACTTGGTATTGCGGCTTCTCAAAATCTCCGAGAGTCTCAGAGCATACGCCAAAGTTCCGCGCGTGACCAACCTCCAGATCGACGAGTTGAACTCTCCTCCATCCGTCACAAGAGTGCTCACGTAAGAATTCAAATTTTTAAATTGTGACAAGGTAAGGAAAAATTCAGCAAGACACAAGAAAAGAGAGAAGGGAATAAGTCGAGATGTCGCTTTATCTTGACAAATTTTATCTTTAGAAAATAGGTTTTATCCTCACAACGACCATTCTAACTATGGGTGAGTTTTACAAATAAGATGGCTCGATACCACTTCCTGGCCGGACCCAAATTTGCAAATCCCACTCTCTCGTGTATTCAAGACTAGTCCAGAACGCGCTATTGCACACACTAGCCTTAACATCGTAAATATCACAATCATACCACTCGATACCAATAAAGTACTTTATTTAAATAACTAAATCAAGTTACTCGACCTTATGGCCAAGTTACAAATAGGATCAACATGGTCAAAGCACAACTTGCCTTCAAAAAGTACTTGTTCTTGGTCTTGAGTTGATCCTCGAGTCAATACTTCTCCTTCGAATCCTTCCCAGACTTCAACGCCTACTCGTAAAGTGTGCAAATAGCAATACATGAATAAACAATAGGCAAAAGTGTCCAAACATCCAAATAAAATCCATAAAAAGAGAGAATATAATTTTATGAATTTTTAGAAACTGAATCACAATTCGGAGTTAAAATGCAAAAGTTATAGCATTTTGAAGTTTAAATAATCAATTAAATAATATTACAGAGGAAAACTTTAGTCCAAAATTAAATAAAATTCATAATTAGGTAGATCTCAATTTTATACAAATTTAGAAATTTGAATCACTCAAATCTGAGTTGAAATGCAAAAGTTATAAGCGCTTGAAGTTTGAATCAAAATCAAATCATTAATTCGAATTAATAAATCATTTTCTTTTTTTCGGAAATTAATTATTGCGCCAACGAGGACACGCGGCGCTTCTCGACATTGGGCGGCCGACGTCACCGGGTCCATGGACGTGGTCCATGGCTTGCTCGTTAATCAGTGGACTTTGGCCCACCGTGACTCCTGGCCCACTTCGGCCCACGCGGTCACCGACAGTGGGTTCCTCGTGACGCCATTGCCGACGCTGGGCTCACCACTTTACCGCATGACTGTGTGGGGACCCATCGGTGACGCTATCGCTGACGCTACTACACGGCCGGGCTGGCCGCCGATGCAGTGGAAGTTCGCCATGACGCTGGCGACGCCATGGTCGCGGTTTAACGCGTCTGACACGCTGCCCGCTGCAGCCGTTACACGCGACGGGTGCAGCCGATCGCGCGCGGCCAAAGCTTCGACACGTGGCGCACTCGCCGCTGATTTGAAAATCAACGCCCAGTATTAGATCCTCGACTCACACGCTTGGGTTAACGCGTTTGATCTCGACCGCTGATCTAGATCCAACGCTGAGAATGGATTCGGGAATCGCACGTGGTTCTCACCGTGGGATGATGTGGCGCACCGGGCCCTTGATGAAGATCCGACTACCGAGAGCTTTGGTCCGCGATGGCGAAGCGGGCGGCGCTGGTCACCGGGGACGGATTTACGACCTAGCCGACGCAGATTTCGGCGCCGCCTCCGGCGATGTGAGTGGTCTCTCCGACGCGCTTGACTTCCCGATTCGATCTGACCAACGGCGCGAGGACTGCTGACGGCGGCGAAACAACACTTAACTCCGCTGGCGAGCGCTACGGCAACTACGGGCGAGCGACATGCTAAACGGGCTGGCGCCAGCGACGTTGTTCAGGCTACGGTGCGCAATGAAGTGGCGGTCCCGACACGTGGCGGCGCAATAAATAGAGCTCCCTTGGCCTCAGGAAATGCACAACCGAGACTGCCATGCGGCGGCGACTGATTGGATGACGTGGGCACGGCAGATACCGCTGGATCGAGATCCAACGCGGCGTGAGTTTGCCCTGGTCGACTCGGCGAGCCGGCCGCCTTGGCCGCCTCTGCTCGGTGACGTGGCTCAATCGCGGGTCGTTGGATCAAGATCCAACGGCCACGCTGTTTGGGTTCTACCGAGCGGGTTCTACTGACTAATCGCGCGAAGTCTGACTTAGTCCGACTGACTCGGTCCGCTGAGGAACAAGAAACCAACTCGATTTAATTAATCCGATTAAATTTCGTAAATTCAATTAAATCATTAAAAATAGCAAAAGACTTAAAATTCTTAAAAATTCGAAATTATTTTGGAACATTTTGGACTCAAATAAAATATTTCCAACAAAATTTTATTTGCAAAGTTTAATTCTTAATTATTTTAAAATGGAATAAATTCAAATAAATTCCAAATAAATCCAAATAAATTCTAGAAAATTCCAAAATTCACCAAAGTGCCAAATCACACATGAATTAAAGAAAAGCAAAATTTTGGTGTTTTACAACCTATGACATGATGAACATGATTTCATATTGATCATGATTGCGCTTGTATTAAATGTTTATGCCAATCTTTACATGTTTATGTCATATGTGCATTCATAATGGAAGAGGCGCCCTTTGTCGCAGTGGGCCTCTGTTCACACGTAGTGAACACGAAGACTCCACTCATAGTCCCATCCACGTGTTCATGGGAGCGATTCAAGAAGAGTAGGCACAAGATATGTGCATTAAATGTTTATGCCAATCTTTACATGTTTATGTCATATGTGCATTCATAATGGAAGAGGCGCCCTTGTCGATGGCCTCTGTGGTTCACACGTAGTGAACATTTAAAGATCTACTCTCATAGTCCCATCCACGGTGTTCATGGGAGCGATTCAAGAAGAGTAGGCACCTCCATCTACTGGATGGGAGGGGAAGGAGGTGCACGACTACGGTGTGCACTCTGGGCACACTGGATGTGCTTCAAGGAGATATGAGCATTTGCATTGCATACATGATGATGATGAAATGAGTACAATGATGTTGAGACATGAGTATGATGTTGTATATGAAATGATGACTTGTCTCATGATGTTGGAGCATGTAGTGATGATAACATTGAATTGTTCTTTATGGTCCATTGCAATATACTTGCCGAGTGATGAACTCACGCTTGTGTTTTATGTTGTTTTAGGTACCATGACACCGCATGTGGAAGGGGCATTAGCTACACATCTTCACGTAGGCTCCACACCTATAGGCAGATTTATCAATCTTGAGTCATGATCATAATAAGTGCCATGAAATTTTGGTGTATGGATTAATATGTGTGCGTAGTGTTCCTTATTTGCTTCGCTTATAGTTTATGGAGTGGTTGGATTTGGTATTACTGGTTTATGTTGATGCTATATCCATTTATATTGCTGCTTTAGAAGTCTTATGTGATGATATAACTTGCCATGTTATTGCTATTGCTTCAATTCTTGTTAAAACAAAGGAGATGTCGCCATTAAATTTCGGTTTTAGCATTTGTACCTTTGCTGTAATTTATCTTTATTTGTGGTATTTAGATGTTGTTTAGTCTATGTTTGCAGCATTCTGGCATACTAGATGACGGGGTGTTACAGCTTGGTATCGTGAGCTGGTCAGAGGTCCTTGGAATGTGTATTTTTAGTGTCATACTATAGGATACAACTAAAATGTGGTGTGGAATAACTTAGAAACATGGCTTAGGTTTTAACTAAAATTTTGTCATAGAATAGCAACATTAAAACTTGCAAAAGTGGAATAAATAATTTAAAATTTGACACACTTGGTTGGACAGTAGGATGGAGTTTTGGTTCATCATTGCATCGCGTTTAATTATTTGATGAAGACTATGTTTGTGATGATGTTTGATCCTTGCTCTTGCTTATGTGATGATGTGCTTATGATTGTGTGATTATATGGTTGTCTGACTGTAGCAGCCATGCCGAGGGGTAGAGGCCATGGTCGCCGTGGCCGGGGGCGAGGTTCTCAGGGAGTTGCTGAGCCTATAGCTGAGGGGAGCGCTTCACTCAATGCTCATGGGCCAACGCAGGAGGAGCTTCCTGCGGGCACACTGTGGGCTGAGGTGCCGCCACCACCGCGACTTGGTTCAGCTCAGATAGGAGGTTCAGAGCTGCGCCAAATAGCAGCTGCAGCCTCGCTTGTGCCTCCCTCTCGCAAATGCTCCCAGCTTGTTGCCCTCACTGCGCCGTGAGCCGAGGATGAGTCTCCTGAGTGGATGTCTCTCCGTCTGACACTTTGACGGAGCGGGCACGCCATCCAATCCGCAGATTGGCTGCGGTACATGGAGCTGTAGTTTGAGGTTCTGGAGTTGACCTCACCCGCAGAGCTGCTTTGTGGCCTTTCACCGAAAGCGCTGCTGATATCCTGGGTGGGAGGGGTTCTGCTGCTAGAGCCCTCGCCTAGGACTGGCCGCCTGAGGACTTTGTGGCTCGCTCCGAGCCAAGTTCTACCTGCAGTCTTTCCTTGAGAGGATGGAGCATACCGCGACTCTTACCAGGGAAGAGGCCTGCAAGGCAGTATGAGGTGGAGTTCAACAACGTGGTGCGCTTCGTGCCACCGTGGGCGCTTGATGATAGGAGAAGGCGAGAGGTTCCAGAGGGGCCTCAACCAGGAGTTCAATTGTCGTGGGGCGACTGCCCTCGTGACTTCCTCCCCTCCGTGGTGGAGCAGCGAAGGGCATGGAGCCAGAGCCGAGCTCTCCAGTGATAAGCAAAACCCTCGGTGGTTCAGGATTCTGCCGCCAGATGCATGGGGCCGAAGAGGACTTTTGGTGGAGGAGGTGGGTCTTCTCAACACCCACCTTCAAGAAGTTCAAGGTGACAGGTTCCTCCTCAGGGCCAAGGGGAAGCCGCCTCACCACTTCTTCGTGGTGGCTGGTCGTCGCCTCGCACTGTGGCGGGCATGATCTATTTCTGGCGCGGGGGGGACACTGCGGTCGCGGAGTGTGGTTGGTCCGGCACCGCAACCACCGTGGGCAAACCCGGCCATATGGACGAACCGCCGGATGAATCCCGGTAGCATCATCAAGTGGGAGGCGGTGCCTTCTCCTCCCACTCCAGGGCGCCTTTCCTGTGGGTTCGGCAGATGCCGGTGGCCCCCGCCTCCCTGCCGCTCTCTATTTGGGAGCCCCGCGGCCTATCGTGCCCGCACTGACGGCTCCTCCCCGCTGCTCTCACCGCCTCACCTTGTTGGGGCATCAGCCTTTGTGTCGGGCTCGCTACCTGCCGCCACCAGAGGTGTACGCCTGCCGATCGCCGAGTCACCGGCATCCAGAGGTGGTTTCGTGTACTCGCTTGTGGATTCGGGCTGATGCCTTTGTTTTGTTTGATTCCGAGCATCCTATTCTTTTGTGTCAGCCCGAGTTTGCTAGTAGAGCTAAGTTGGGGAGTTCAAATGATCTCTCGAGTCTGTGATAGTCGGGCTTCTCCTAGGGGTTTGATTGCTAGTTCTTTGGTTTGCCCGTGCTGCACCATTGCCATTGATGATGGAAGTTTTCTTTGCCAATCTTATGGTGATCCACTTGGCTCCTTTTGATATCATTTTGGGCATGGACTCAAGGCGCCAAGACTGCGTGCCAAGATCTCGTTGCTTTTGGAGGACAAACGCTATTTTGCGGCAGCCCCGCTGGGGGTGGAGTTGACCTTTCAAGGTGGTATACCTTCCAGCCTCCATCTTTGATTTGGTTAGTCTATTTTCTCGGTCGCCGCTGAGGCAGCTTGGGTTTTCTCATGGCTATTTCTCAAAAGCCATCTTCTTCAAGAGCAAATTGCGTAGATTCATGTGGTGAAGGAGTTTGCCGATGTGTTCCTCGATGAGTTGCCTGGTTTGCCTCAAAGTGAGGAGTGTGGAGTTTCAGATTGATCTTGTTCCCAGACTCGACCTATTTCTATCTCTCCATACCGCTTTGGCTCGCCCTTTTCAAGACGAGTTGAAAAAGCAGCTGGAGGATCTCATGGCCAAGGGTTTTATTCAGGAAGTGTGTCACCATGGGGAGCACCCGCCCTCTTCAAGCTTCAAGAAGGATGGAAGTTGGTGTATGTGCATTGACTATCGTGCTCTTAATCAAGTGACAGTCAAGAACAAGTATCCTTTGCCTCGCATTAAGGATCTGTTTGACCAACTGAAGGGACCAAAGGTGTTCTCCAAGATTGATCTTCAGTCTGGTTACAATCAGATTCGGGTGAGGGAACAGGACATTAAGAAGACTGCTTTCTCCACTAGGTATGGGCATTATGAATTTAAAGTTACGTCTTTTGGACTAACTAATGCCTCGCCAGATTATGGAGGCGATGAACAGAGATGCTACACAAGTACCTTTATGAGTTTGTGGTAGTGTTCATCAATGACATTTTGGTTTACTCTAAATCGTGAGGAGGAGCATGAGCGGCATTTGAGGCTTGTGCCGAGTACTTTGAGGGAGAATCGCTTCTTGCTGTTGAAAAGTGGGTATAGTTCTCGATTTCGTATGGGTTTCTTGGCCACATCATCAATCCAGAGGGCATATCTCAGAGATCCTAGCAAAGTCTCAAGTAGCTTTAGACCTGAAAAGGCCTTCCAATGTTAAAGAGGTGCGAGTTTCCTTGGGTTGGCTGGCTACTATCGACGCTTTGTGCAGGATTTCTATCATTGGGCGGCCGCTTTCACGCTTGACCCGTAAAGGGATGAAATTTCGCTGGTCTCGCAGAGTGTGAGCACAGCTCAGACTTTGAAGGAGAAGTTGGTGGATCGCCTCGTTTCTTACCTCCTTCCGCTACCGGGAGGCATTTCACTATCTATTCTCGATGCTTCTCGCTTGGGACTTGGTTTTGTGCTCATGCAAGACTAAGCAAGGTGATTGCTTATGCATCGAGGCAGTTGAAAAAGCATGAGTAGAACTACCCCACTCATGATCTTGATCTAGCCGCTGTGGTGTTTGCATTGAAGATATGGAGGCACTATCTGTATGGTGAGTCTTGTGATATCTTCACTGATCACAAGAGCCTCAAGTACATCTTTACTCAGAAAGATTTGAATTTGAGGCAGAGGAGGTGGTTAGAATTGATAAAGGATTATGACCTCACAATCCAGTATCATCCGGGCAAGGCAAATGTGGTGGTTGACGCTCTCAGTCGCAAGAAAATGCCCCCTGTCATTGATTGTCTTGTTGCTGATTTTGAGCGATTGGGAGTCTCCTACAGCTTTGCGGGGACCGTGCAAGCTGAAACTCAATTGATTCTAGTGTCAGCGATCCCCGAGTGTGTGCGGGAAGCACAACACCATGATCGTTTGCTCCAGCAGGTGAGGAAACGCTTCTGAGGACGGCAAAATCGGGACTTTTCCATAGACGGTGGGAGCCTCGAGGTTTCGTGGTCGCCTGTGGTGTACCTCGTAAATCTCAGAATATCCTCGCTGCTCAGTGGAAAATCTAATTTAAATTAAGTAAATTCAAAAGTTGGAGTTTCCTTGGTGTTTATGTTAACCTGGCATCCGTTCCCATCCAATATCCGAATCCTATTCCCCTCCGTTCGAAAATCGGATTTTCGTGATTCCCGCTTGCATTCTAAATTTCACTCCTACTCCAACAATGCTCCAAAATCCCAAATCACTTCAATTAGGTCCCAAATATTCCAAAAGGATTTTTGGTATGATTCCCAAGATTTTTGGAATCTCTCTGGTATTTTATCTCGCACGGCTTTTGTTTAATGCTCTAGAATATTCAAATCTACAAATTTCGTCCAAATTCCACGAAACCAATTTAATTGGGTTCCAAATATTCCAAAATGGTTCTAGGAATTTTTCCGAATTTTTAGACCATTTTTGCTAATTTTTCTCTAGGGCGCCATTTTCGCAGAAACATTGGCCAATGAGGTGATGCCACGGTCGCCATAAAGGCACCATCTTCAACCTCACGCTGGCAAGTTTTCAGGAAGAACTCAAGCCTCCACTCATGGCTACCTCCTCCCTTAATCCTTCATAACTCCTTCAATACACCTCCAAATCACTTAACGGTCGAAGTCCTGCTGAATCCGTGATTTACCTAATCCCTTCCATCCCCACCATCATTAATCCCCAATCTCGCTGAATTTGAACAGCCATAAAACCAAAATGCACCTTAATGGTCATTACTCGGCCGCTTTTCTCCAAACGGGCGTGGCTTCCACCTCCCATATATTCGCTTTAGCTGCCCTCTTCCCAAAGGGTAGAACTCCCTTTAGCCTCTCTAATCCAATCGGCCGAGATCAAGAAAACCGCAAGGAACGCTGGTTTTTGTGTTCTTCGCTCATCCTCTAACTTCCTCTCCTTGGGTCATTCTCAACTCCGCTTGTTTCCTTGTGAGCGTGTGGACGTTTCAGGTTCTCATCCTTCAATCCATTTTAGGACCCATCAAGAATTGAAGACGAATTTCAAGTTTTTATCATTTCGGCCGGAACTCCGTTCTTCCTCGATTTTATCTTCTCCGGTGAGCATTTGTTCGATTCCTTCCGTTTCTAAGCCCTTCTAGGTGTGCTTTAAAGGATTCATCAATTAGTTGTTGTGTCGGGACCCGAATTTGCAAATCCGAACCATCTGTGTATTCAGTACTAGTCCAGGAACGCACTAGTGCACACAGTCTCAACGTTGGTAAATATCACAATCATACCACTCGATACTAGTAAAGTACATAAAATAGTTAACCAAAAGGGGTTGCTTGACCTTACGGTCAAGTTACAAATATACGCCATGCAGGGCGAAACTTATTAACAGAGAAATAACTGAAGCGAAAAATAAGATAACTTCGTGGCGCCATCCAGTATACCACAGGCAACTGACTGGGCTCGCTCCCTAGTTAGTCGGTTCTTCGGGGAGCTCCTCCTCCAAAGCTGGTGTAGACTCCTCTTCAACTGGTGTTGTATTGTGGCAAGGGTGAGTACTTGGTACTCAAAGAAGTCATGCACGTAATGCAAACTAATATACTACATGCATGGCTTAGTACAAAGGAACAAATTCAAAGGTATATTTGGCAAAGAATCAAGATTTGACAAGTAGCATAAGTAGATTCGAAGCAAAGTAGAAACAAGTAAAAGGTAAATAACTGCCTAAGTTTAATAAACATCTTTTCCAAACCTAATCCACATTTCCATCAACATCATTATTAAACCAAACCCAACCTTTCAAGTCCAAGTTATTTTCAAGAAAGTCTAACCCTTGATCTGTAATTCCCGAGCGATGTCCAATACCGCTGACACGGCTATTTGAATAGATTTTACACTCACAGAGGTTATGCACTTTACCCACAAGATACACCAAACACCACAAAGGCGAGTGTCCGTAATAAAGTCTTTCTAAACTTCTAACAAAGACAAGTGGCCTCCCTGCTATTGTACACTAACCCTTCCTTAGCGAAGGCGTAAGTTTAGGCCAATTAACCATTAGATGGGTACCGGTCGCAGCCCCAGACGCCCCCGCATAACTTTCACAAAAGGTGTAGTTGACACCCGAGGTCCCACAGTGCACGTTATTAGCAACTTAATCAACTAGGTCCGTCCCATTACGTACATGTTGTTGCACGATTGACTCGGGCCAAAGGCTTGCAAGGTTAAGTCCTTAGGGTCACCAGGCAAGACTACCCAAAGAACCAAATCAACGCTCCTTGCCACAACCGCCCACCCGATCAATCTTGCCACATGCCCCTGGCCGAAACTATTTGTCAAACTCCCTAGTTGATTACCATGCACCACATGCCATCAACAATCACAACACATGATACTTCTTCAAAACAGTTCAATATCTCATTAAGTCAATATTAGCATTTGATTGTCCAAAACATTTCACGTGGCAAGGATAAGCATACTACATCGGACTAACTACCCATGTTGGCAATCTACTAAAGTCCAACTAGTAAACCACAACTAGGGTGACAAGGGTCATGGCACATGTGTAATTAATCAAGGTGTCATACATCAATTTGGCATATATCTAATTTCCCATAATTAAGTAAAGCATTTTCTAATTTAAACTAGCATGCAATAGTTTAAATCAAAACAAGTTTTAAATTGGGATCAACATGGTCAAAGCACAACTTGCCTTCAAAGAGTACTTGTTCTTGGTCCCGAAATGCACTGGTCAACACTTCACCTTCAAAGCCTTCGCACTTCGACGCCTACTCAGAAGCCGCAAACAAAGAATAAATAAATAAACAGTAGACAAAACTGTCCAAACATCTAAATAAAGTTCATAAACAGAGAGAGCACAATTTATGAATTTTTAGAAACCGAATCACAAATTCGAGTTGAAACGCAAAAGTTATAAGCATTTAAAGTTTACAATAATTAATTAAATAATATTATAGAGGAAAATTTTGGTCCAAAAATTAAATAAAATCACCATTAAGTAGATCTCAATTTTATACAAATTTAGAAATTTGAATCACCCAAATCGGAGTTAAAATGCAAAAGTTATAAGCGCTTGAAGTTTGAAACAAATTTCAAATCAATAAATCGAATTAATTAATCATTTTCTTTTCGAAATTCATTTATTGCGCGCCAGCGACATCGTGACCAATCAGAGCTGCCACGCCGCCGGGTCCATGGACCTGCCAAGACGATTGGGCTCGGTCCACCGTGGACCCTGGCCCACGGCCACGGTCTCATCGACAAGTGGCCCGCCGGTGACGCCATCAAAGGACGCCAAGACACGGCCACCGAGTGGGCTGACAAGGTTCCACCGTGACGCCGCCGTGACGCCATGGTGCGCTTGGTCGGGCCGACACGCGGCCGCAACCACGCCTGCGGCGCGTTGGACCGCTACCGATCACGACGGCCGCTTTTCCGCCACGTGGCGTGATCTCGGCCGTTGGTTTGAAAATCAACGGCCAGATCAGATCTAACCTCACGCGCTTGGAAAACAACTCGCCGATTCGACTGCTCGATCTTGATCGGACGGCCAAGATCCAATCTAAAGAAAGCAACGCGCTTAACCATAACCGCTTGATCTAGATCTAACTACCGAGGATGGATCCAAAGGTTATGCCGGTATGGCTACATAGCCCAATCTACATCGTTGGATCTAAATCCAACGGCTGGAAATAGATCTAGAGAATTGCACGTGATCTCACCGTGGATGACGTGGGCGCGATCTCGACCCTTGATCTCGATCTGACTACCGGTGGAGCTCGAACGACGGCGATGGCTTGGCGCGGCGCTGCTCACCGGACGAGGACGACGACCACGGAATGGCGCCACAGCGCGTTCGACGGCGGTTGGTACCTCCCGACGCTTCTTGACCTTTCGGTTCCGGATCTCGACCTCAACGGGCGGCGAACGGCGCGAAATCATGCGAACGCACGGCCAACTACGACGAGCAATTGCGCGCTACACGCGCTTAGGCGGCGTTGTTCAGGCTACAAAGCGCACGGAAGTTGGCAACACGCAGTGGTAGCGGCAAGATTAAATAGGGCTCTCGACGTCCGTGAAACGTGCGGAGACCGAGGCCCATTCCGTTGCGGCGGCGGAATCCGAAAGGGATTCGGATTGGGTGACGTGGCACAACGTTAGCCGTTGGATCAAGACCCAACGGTGCGTGAGTTTGGGCGCGGGTCTGGCTCGCGACCCGGGCCGCTCTTGGCCGGCTCTGTTCTGGCCGACGTGGTTGACCGTGGCCGCTGGACAAGATCCAACGGCCACGCTGGTTAGGTTCTACGACTGGTTCGACCAAATCAGCTAGCTCGGCCTGACTCGAGTCCGACTTTGACTCGGTCCTGGCCGGAGGAACAAGATAAACCGTTAGGTTTTCCAGCGATTAAATAATACAAATAAATTCTCAGAAATTCATTTAATTCATTAAAAATAGCAAAAGACTCAGAAAAATCCCGGAAAAATTCTGGAAAATATTTTGGGGCATTTTGACTCAAATAAAATATTTCCAACAAAATTCTATTTGCAAAGTTAAATTCTTTAATCATTTCAAAAGGGAATAAATTCAAATAAATCCAAATAAATTTTAAAATTCAAAATTCACCAAAGTACCAAATCACACATGAATTTAAGAAAAGCAAAATTTTGGGTTGTTACAAACCTCCTCTAATGTAATCTCGCCCGAGATTCGTGGCTTACTAAAGAATAGGTTCTAAACTCTTTCTTCAAGTCCTCTTCGCCTCCTAAGTTGCTTCGCTTCTCCGCATGGTTGCTCCATTGAACTCAGAGAATCGGGTTGACTTGTTTCTCGCTTCGATCCATGGTGTCCGTAATCTTCACGGGTGTTCCTTGTAAGTCGATCTTCTTGTAGCTCAATTGACTCTAGCGGTGTCTCGCCATCGTACTGAGACACTTCTTTAGCCGGGACATCGTGGAACACATCATGTACTCCTCGCCAATGATCATGCAACTCCAATCGATAAGCAACTTCGCTTACTACCGAGAACCATAAATGGTCCAACATATCTCGGCGTGAGTTTTCCTTGGCATGGAAGTCCTCTCGTTCAAAACTCGTGTCTCGGCGACGCTATCAAGATAACTCTTCTCGTGTGGATCAGGCTATCTTCAATCTCTCCTCGATCATGGCAATTTGTTCTTCTACTTCTTGAATAATATCCGCCCAAAGACACGGCGCTTCTCCTCGTCTCATTCCACTTCAACGGCGTCGGCTGTGGTTGACCATACAATGCCTCAAAAGGTGACATCTCGGCAGATCGCCTCGATAGCCGTTATTGTAGCCGAACTCGGGCCAGACGGCAGATTTTTATCCCAAGAGGTAGCATAAGCCAATGCACAAGCTCGTAGTATGTCCTCTAGAATCTGATTAACTCTTTTCGTCTGGCCCATCCGCTCATGATGATATGTCGTAAGCTAAAGTTCAAACGGGTTCCCATGGCTTCATGCAAATTTATTCTGCATCTCGAGGTAAACTGGGTACCTCTGTCCGATACAATCTTCTTCGGCACTCCATGCAAACAAATGATCTTGGTCATATACAATTATGCCAACTTATCTCCCGATTAAGTGGTCTTTACTGGAATAAAATGGGCGACCTTAGTCAAGCAGTCTACTATAACCCATATGGAGTCATATCCTCCTTGAGTCTTGGGTAAACCGGTAATGAAGTCCATTCCGATTTCCTCCCACTTCCACTCAGTATCCGTAATGGTCGCAGCAATCTCGGGTCTCTGTGCATTACCTTTGACTCTCTGACATATGTCGCACAGTGTGCACATGCTCGGCAACTTCACGCTTCATGCTCGACCACCAGAATCTTTCCTTTAAGTCCTGATACATCTTGGCACTTCCTGGATGAATTGAATACTTGGAGTCATGGGCTTCTTCCAAGATCAACTGCTTCAGCTCCTTCCTATTTGGCACACAGATTCTATCCTGCATCCATAACGTGCCTTGCTCATCCAGTCTGAAGTCTTCTGCCTTGCCTTCATCCATCTTGGACTTGATCCTGCGGATCTTGTCATCATCCTTCTATCCTTCTCAAATCTGGTCTTTCAGGGTAGGTTTTACCTCTAAAGCGGTCAAGAATCCCTATGGTACTACTTCAATCTGCATTCTTTGGAAATCCTCACATAGCTCATCCTGACTCGTGGCTTTCAACATGTTCATGGTATGGCTTTTCCTACTCAGGGCATCGGCCACCACGTTAGCCTTTCCTCGGATGGTAATGGATTCCACATTGTAATCCTTGATCAATTCTAACCATGTTCTTTGCCTCATATTCAAGTCCGATTGGGTGAAGATGTACTTAAGACTCTTATGATCCGTGATACACTTCACATCCTGCTTTCCAATCGATAGTGACACCACAACTTCAAAGCATGCACTACTGCAGCCTAGCTCTAGATCATGCGTTGGATAATTCTCCTCATGCGGCCTCAACTGTCTTGATGCATAAGCGAAGACCTTTCCGTTCTGCATCAGCACACGTCCAAGTCCTTGGCGCTATGCATCACAATAGATATTGAAGCTTTGATTGACGTCCGGTAGAATCAACACCGGCGCTGATGTCAATCGCTTCTTCAGCTCTTGGAAACCTTTCTCGCACTCTGGCGTCCATACAAACTTCTTCTCCTTTTTCAGCAATTGCGTAAGAGGTTTCGCAATTGTCGAAAAGCCTTCAATGAAGCGCGTAGTAACCTGCCATTCCAAGGAAACTTCGACCGGGTCACGGCCTTCTACCGCTTCCCAAAGGTAACACGGTTTCGACCTTGCTTGGATCTACGTCGACTCCTTCCGCGGTCATTACATGTCCGAGGAACTCCACCTTGTCCTTCCAAAAGTCACACTTGCTGAACTTTGCGAAAAGTTGCTGCTCTCTCATCTTTTCCAAGACTTGCCTCAAGTGCTCGTGATGTTCATCCTCCTGCCTTGGAGTAGACTAAGATATTATCTATGAACACAACAACGAACTTGTCCAAGTATTCCATGAACACCTTGTTCATCATATTCATGAAATATGTCATGCGATTTGTCGACTCAAAGGACATAATCAGAACTCATAATGTTCAGATCTTGACGAGAATGCGGTCTCCTAATATCCTCTCGATCGGATCTTCAATCGTGGTATCCCGATCTCGCATCAATCTTGAGAAAACTCCGGCCTCTCTCACCGATCAAACAGATCATCGATCCTGGTAGCGGTACTTATTCTTCACGGTGACTTCATTGAGTGCACGGTAGTCAATGCACATCCTGAAGCTCCCGCCCTTCTTCTTGACGGCAACAGAATCGTGCTCCCATGGCGCATTTAACTCGGCCTGATGAATCCTTTCTCCATTAACTCTTCGAGTTTCTTCTTCATCTCTACCAATTCTTCGGTGGACATCCGATAGGGTCTCTTTGCTATTGGCGCTGTACCAGGTACAAGCTCTATCATAAACTCTATGTCTCTGTCTGGCGGCATACCAGGTAGATCTTCAGGAAAAACATCTGGATACTCATTCACTACTGAGACATCTTCTATGCTGATTGTCCTAGCACTGTTAACCATCAACTGACCATCTCTAATAGCTGTAGCTTGAAATTCCACTTTCCTTCCACACGGGCTCTCAACTGAGATAATCCTTCGCCCACAATCTAGCACAGCTTTGTGCTTGGATAACCAATCCATTCCCAAAATAACATCTAGGGTCTGGGTTTCCAATATAATAAGGTTCGCTAGGAACTCTATCCCATCTATTAATATTCTTACCCCGGAACATCCTACTTTCGCTCTGAGTTCTAACTGTGGGTTTGAACTAAAAGCATGCATTTAAGCCTTGCAATCCCCAAATCATTTTTAGTAGAAAAGCTTTGAGAAACAAACGAATGCGAAGCTCCAGAGTCAAATAAAACTGTTGCAGGTACTGAGTTGACAAGTAACTTATCCAGTACGACGTCCGTGGCATTCTGAAGTGCATCTGCGGTGACATGGTTGACTCGGCCTCTCACCACGGTCTGGGGTGTTGCTCCCGCCGTGGCCGCCCCGCGTTTGCTCTCGTGCCGGGCGCCTGGCCGGTGTGGATCCCAGATTGAAGCGAATCGGGTCACTCCCGCCGTTTTCTTAGGGCAATCGCTGGCAAAGTGTCCTCGCTCGCTGCGCTTGTAGCAAATGCCTCACTGCCCCTCGCTGATCGCTCAAGCGCGCTTCGGGCCGAGCTGGGTCTGATAGTTCTCGATTGACGGTCTTGGTGCTAGTGACGGTGTCCTTGTAGCATTCTCGCGCCGAATTAAAACTGATTTGGCGCAATCCTCAAATGTTGCCGCGCTTCCTCGACGCGATCCTCGCCAAGGCATCCTCGCGCTCTCGTTTCATCCAGCTTCCTTGCGCTTTGTCTCAAGAATAAGCGCTTTATTCACAAGCTCCCAAAACTGAAAGGTGTGGGTGATCAGCCCCACCTACACCCCGAAGTTAAGTCCCTTCATAAAACGAGACTGCCTGCCTTATCTCTGCTACGCCTTCAAAAAGGAGCGAGCAAGTCAGTGAACTTGTTCAGTATTCACCACCGTGATTACCTTGCTTCAAAGGCTCAACTCTTCCTTCTTAAGGTCCATTATTCCTTCAGCACGTGATAATCGACAAAATGCACCAGAACTCCTCCTAAGTGATATCCTCGAGGGTTCTCTCAAGGCAATGTGGTTCTCCCACCTCTCGCGGCCTCCTTCCAACTGATGAGAAGCGTAGAGTACCTTCTCATTTCCCATGCATTGAGAAATGTGTAGCTTCCTCTCAATTGACCTTAACCAGTCATCGGCCTCCAACGGGTTAGCATTCCCAGAGAAAGTGGGTGGATGAGTCCTCATGAACTCTGACAGTCTTGAATTCTGGCGTTGTTCCTGATTAACTTGGTTAGCGGTAGCCTGAGCAGTGACCTGCTGCATCTGCTGCATCATAGCATGCATCAACTGGGTTTGAGCAGCAAGAAAAGCTCCAAAGTTCTGCATGTCAACTGGCGGTGCTAGGTGGGGTGCAGGTGCTCCATCATTGGGGTTTCCAGCTGGGCGAGAACCACTTCCATTTCCTCCAAGGTTTCCGTGGGTGTTCACCATCTGTCGGTTGGTCCAAGGTTTCAGAGATGAGAGGTAATAGGAGTAGACAAGTAATAGGGAAACTTATGCGGGGGAAAAGTGTAACTCAACATCCAACTTTATT
Source organism: Rhipidocladum racemiflorum (assembly GCA_036346355.1). NCBI lineage: Eukaryota > Viridiplantae > Streptophyta > Magnoliopsida > Poales > Poaceae > Rhipidocladum > Rhipidocladum racemiflorum. Next base: position 36,025,861 of record CM070588.1, read on the forward strand.
ATTAATAATAACTTGGTATGGTCGCTTACAATGCCTAATGGCCTTGCAACACATACTGCACACTCAGCAAACAATAAAAATCCAATTCCTCTAAGGGTGACTCTTATTCTATAACGCGACTCAACGAAGGAGTCTCAACCTCAACACCTACGCTCACTCGTCGAGAAAACCTCCACTGCCTCCTTGCGGCGGGTGCGATGGCATAGGCGCGAAACAATCGCCATGCCTCTTCAATCGCAGCTCGTGGTTGATGACGCGCGTCCTCCTCTCGCTCGATCTCGCCGTTGCCGTGGCGGTGTAGGTGGCGCCTCTTCGTTCCTCCTTTGGGTCTGGGCTTCCAACTCCAACACCGATCGGGCCTCGCCCATACAATACGGTCTCCAACTCGCGATCCTTTCCGCAAAGATAGGCGACGCACTCACTTAACATTCTCCAAATGCTTTTTCTCTTCCTCAACTCGCCGCGAGCCTTTTTCAACTCTTGAACTGTGGTCATCAATCAGCTCCTCCCGAGCGGCGACGACCAAGCTAAGTGAGTGACGGTAGCATCCTCATCCTCTATCTGGCTACTGGCTCATTGCCCTGCCAGGTGATGACGGTAAACACTGCTCCTTCCAGCCTCGAGTAAGTGCGAGCGATCTGCCGCATTGCTCGACGCCGACACCTCCTGGATTCCCATCTCAAAGCGTAGACTCTCCGGCGTGAAGTGAAAAGGGCGATCGAACTTGCCTTCTCTAGGGCATACACCGTGATCTTGACGCCCCATCCTATGACCAGTCCCGCTCGCACGAGTGTAGTCCCCAGAGAGCGGCCTCTCGAAACCTCCAAGAAATCAAGCATACGCCACAACTCTGCAAAGATAGCCTCCTTCACGCTCGACATAGTTGTTCTTCATCATCATCTGTCAGAAGACACTCGCGTAAGAATGCAATATTTTAAAATCAACTTGGAAGAGAAAAGAACTCAGCAAGGGGTATGAACAAGAAAGAAGGGGATGAGTCGAGAATTCATTCATTATCTTGTCAAATTTTAACTTTAGAAAATAGATTTTATCCTCACTACGACCATTCTAACTATGGGTGAGCCTACAAATAATATGGCTCGATATTACCTTCTGCCGGGACCCGAATTTGCAAATCCGACTCTTCAGGTATTCAGCACTAGTCCAGGAACGCGCTAGTGCACACAGTCTCAACGTTGGTAAATATCACAATCATACCACTCGATACTAGTAAAGTACATAAAATAGCTAACCAAAAGGGGTTGCTTGACCTTAGGGTCAAGTTACAAATATACGCCACGTAGGGGCCAAACTTATTAAAAGGGAAATAATCAAGCTAAAAATAAGATAACTTCGTGGCGCCATCCAAGATACCACAGTGCAACCGACCGGGCTCGCCTCCCTAGTTAGTCGGGTTCTTCCGGAGCTCCTCCTCCAAAGCTGGTGTAGACTCCTCTTCAACCTGTGTTGTATTGTGGCAAGGGTGAGTACTTGCTACTCAAAGAAGTCATGCATGTAATGCAAACTAATATACTACATGCATGGCTTAGTACAAAGGAACAAATTTCAATGTATATTCGCAGAATCAAGATTTGACAAGTAGCATAAGTAGATTCAAAGCAAAGAGAAACAAGTATAAGAATCAATCACTGTTCCAGAAGTTTAATAAACATCTTTTCCAAACCTAATCCACATTTCCATCAACATCATTATTAAACCAAACCCAACCTTTCAAGTCCAAGTTATTTTCAAGAAAGTCTAACCCTTGACTGTAATTCCCGAGCGATGTCCAATACCGCGGACACGGCTATTTGAATAGATTTTACACTCTGCAGAGGTTATGCACTTTACTCCACAAGATACAACAAACACCACAAAGGCGATTGTCCGTGAATAAAGTCTTTCTGAAACTTCTATCAAGACAAGTGGCCTCCTGCTATTGCACACTAACCCTTCCCTTAGCGAAGGCGAAGTTTAGGCCAATTAACCGTTAGATGGGTACCTGGCCGCAGCCCCGGTACGCTCCCCCGTACAACTTTCACAAAAGGTGTAGTTGACACCCCGAGGTCCCACAGGTACGTTATTAGCAACTTAATCAACTAGGTCCGTCCCATTACGCATATGTGGTTGCACGATTGACTCGGGCCTCAAAGGCTTGCAAGGTTAAGTCCTTAGGTTGACCAGGCAAGACTACCCAAAGAACCAAATCAACGCTCCTGCCACAACCGCCCACCCGATCAATCTTGCCACATGCCCTGGTCGAAAACTATTTATCAAACCCCCAGTTGATTACCATGCACCACGTGCCATCAACAATCACAACACATGATACTTTTTCAAAATAGGTTCAATATCTCATTAAGTCAATATTAGCATTTGATTGTCCAAAACATTTCACGTGGCAAGGCTAAGCATACTACATCGGTCTAACTACCCATGTTGGCAATCTAATAAAGTCCAACTAGTAAACCACAACTAGGTGACAAGGGTCATGGCACATATGTAATTAATCAAGGTGTCATACATCAATTTGGCATATATCTAATTTCCCATAATTAAGTAAAGCATTTTCTAATTTAAACTAGCATGCAATAGTTTAAATCAAAACAAGTTTTAAATTGGGATCAATTGGTCAAAGCACAACTTGCCTTCAAAGAGTACTTGTTCTTGGTCCTGAGCTGGCTCCTGGGTCAACACTTCACCTTCGAAGCCTTCGGGCACTTCGACGTCTACTGCGAGCCGCAAACAGCAATAAATAAATAAACAGTAGACAAAAAGTGTCTGAACATCCAAATAAAGTTCATAAACAGAGAGAGCACAATTTTATGAATTTTTAGAAACCGAATCACTAAATTCGAGTTGAAACGCAAAAGTTATAAGCATTTAAATTTTAAAATAATTAATTAAATAATATTACAGAGGAAAACTTTGGTCCAAAAATTAAATAAAAATCACCATTAAGTAGATCTCAATTTTGTACAAATTTAGAAATTTGAATCACCCAAATCGGAGTTAAAATGCAAAAGTTATAAGCGTTTGAAGTTTGAAACAAATTCTGAAATCAATAAATCGAATTAATAAATCATTTTCTTTTTCGGAAATTCATTTATTGCGTCAGCAGTGACACGTGGACCAATCAGGAGCTGCCACATCGCCTCAGGTCCATGGACCCGGCGCACGATTGGGCTCGGTCCACCGTGGACCCGGTCCACGGCTCACGTGTCTCACTGACAAGTGGGCCCTGCCGGTGACGTCAACAAAGGACGCCAAGACACCCGCCACCGAGTGGGCTGACAAGGGGGCCCCACCGTGACGTCAGCGGTGACATCATGGTGCGCTTGGCTGGGCCGCTGACACGTGGGCCCCGCGTGTCAGAGACACGCACTCCATCGCATGGGCGCGCCGATCACGCCGATCATGACGGCCGCCTTCCGGCCACGTGGCGTGATCTCGACCGTTGGTTTGAAAATCAACGGCCCAGATCAGATCTAACCTCACGCGTTTGGAAAACAACTCGCCGATTCGACTGCTCGATCTTGATCGGACGGTCAAGATCCAATCTAAAGAAAACAATGCAGCTAACCCTAACCGTTTGATCTAGATCTAACGGCTGAGGATGGATCCAAAGGTTATGCGGTAAGGCTACGAGCTCAATCTACGCCAAGCTGATCTAAATCCAACGGTTGGAAATAGATTTATAGAATTGCACGTGGGATCTCACCGTGGGATGACGTGGCGCGATCTGGACCCTTGGATCTGGATCGGACGGCTGGTGGAGCTCGAACGACGGCGATGACTTGCGGCGGCGCTGGCTCACCGGGGATGAGGACGACGACCACGGCAACGGCGACATGGGCGTGCTCCGGCGAAGTGGTTGGTACCTCCCGACGCAGCTTGACCTTGCGGTTCCGGATCTGACCTCAACGGTGGCGGAAACGGCGCAAAACCGCGGCGGAACGCACGGCCAACTACGGCGAGCAATTGCGGTGGCTACATGGTGGCTTAGGCAGCGTTGTCTAGGGCTACGGGTGCGCACGGAATTCGGCAACACGGCAGTGGTGGCGGCGCATTAAATAGGGCTCTCGACGTCCGTGAAACGCGCGGAGACCGAGGCCCACTCACAGGCGCGAATCCGAAGGGATTCGGATTGGGTGACGTGGCTCAACGCCACCGCTGGATCAAGATCCAACGATGCGGAGTTTGGGCGCTGGTCCGCTCGGCGAGCTGGTTGGCTCTGGCCGGCTCTGGTTTGGTCGACGTGGCTCATCGTGTCCGCTGGATCAAGATCCAACGGCTACGCCGTTAGGTTCGCGATCGGGTTCGACCGAATCACCGCTCGGTCAAACTCGAGTCCGACTCTGACTCTGGTCCGGCCGAGGAACAAGACAAACCTGCTAGGTTTTCCAAATGATTAAATAATCCAAATAAATTCTCGTAAATTCATATAATTCATTAAAAATAGCAAAAGACTCAGAAAATCCTGTAAATATTCTGAAAAATATTTTGGGGCATTTTCGACTCAAATAAAATATTTCCAACAAAACTTTATTTGCAAAGTTAAATTCTTTAATTATTTCAAAAGGGAATAAATTCAAATAAATTCCAGAAAATTCCAAAAATTCACCAAAGTGCCAAATCACACATGAATTTAACAAAAGCAAAATTTTGGGGTGTTACATGTTGTAGCCATATTCAATTTTTGGAGAAAATTGATTTTGAGGTGTATGGGGTCTTCTTCGTTTGGCCCCATGCTCGCGAAGCTCGCCGGCTGGCTGCCGCCTCCGCCTGCATCGCTTCACGGCCCCGGTTACCTCGCTGGCTAGCTCATACCGCCGCCATCGGCGCGCCAGCCGCTGGCTGGCTTACGGCCCGCTGACGCTCACGCTGCCGCTTTCGCCGCTTCTGGCCAGGTTGGCTCTCGCGCCGCTGACTGCCTCGCTGGCCAGCTTGCAGGCCGCCATGAGCCTGCGGCCGCCATGCGCCGCCGCTCGCCGCTGAGCCATCTCGGCCGTGCCGACGCTCGCCGGCTGCCACACTGGCACACGGGCCAAGGTTTCCTCTCGCCGGGCGCCCATTGCTCCTTGCATCCTCTGTTTTGGCCATGGTTAGAGCAATGGAGAAGGCTTGAGTGGATGACATGATGGCCCCACATGGCATAGACCCAAACCCATCCAAAATTCAAGAAAAATCAGAAAAGGAATATTCCCTTGTTTTCGATTTTTGAGGATTTTCGATCTTCGGAAGCTCATATCTTTTCCGTCCGAACTCCGATTGACTCCGTTCCAATTCCTAAATTCATCTAAATTCAAGATCTACCTGCCAGTACTACTTTTATAATTTTTGGATTTTATTTATTTTTTGGTTATTTATTTGTTGTCTCGTTTTGCGCGTAGCCGAGGAGCCGTCCGAGTCCGGTGACCCCGCCGCCGGACTTCAAGCGTTCGACGACCTCGCTGCGACCGAAGGCAAGTCTCCTTGACGCATGTTGACCCTATGTTTACAAATGTGTTTACAAGGTTTTATAAACTTGCATGCTATGTTTGTCATTGTATGTCAAATATAAGTGAATAATTAATCCGATTTGTAAATACCTCCTTTGTTATTGACACCCATGTTTACTTGTAACCCTAGGACATTTGCTATGCCATGATTATCTTATATGGTGACCGTTGTTGACTACTACGGTAGAATTGCTTAGGGCCGAAATTGATGAAAATGACCCGTGGGTGGTATTATACAAAAATGATGATTTAAAGTGTGATTTGGAAATGATTATAAAGATTTTGGTACTGTTTTTATAAAATAAAAAGAAAAGGAAAACTGGTTTGGACTTGGGCGGAATGGAATGCTCGTGGGTGCGGATTGAGCACTAGTTGCATTGTGCAAGTGCCGCCCCAAGTCAATTAAGGACCGACGCTTATGATTGTCCATTCTAAGCATAACCGTACTACCACATGTCTATAATGGTACGACCTGGCTAAATAATTTGTAGAAACCTAACTTAGACTCACCAAATGGTGGAATGTGCGTGCCGGATAGAGGCAAGACTGTTTTTCTCACACGGCGCAAGAGGGGGCTTCTGTACTGGGTGGCTAGAACCCTAACAGCGGTGAAACCTCAGCTGGTGGGTCAGGTTAGGCGTATACATTGTAAAGGCCTTGTCATGATCTCTCTGCCGACACACCAAAGGGAGTGTGTTAATTGCACGGCATCAAGAGACGATCATGTCTTGTGGGTAAAGTTGTACAGCTCTACAGAGTTAAAACTATTCGAATAGCCGTGCCTACGGTCAAGGGCAAAGCAAAGAATGCTTTCATATTGGTAGATTTTGGTTTTGGTTTTAAAATTACATGGTGCTTTGTTTTGGGATTTGGGAGTGGTTAGAACTCTCGGATGTTTAATGGCAGATTGAGCCAACAAGGTGGAAAGAACCTGTTTTATACCTTGACGGAAAGAGTCATATGAGATTAAACTTAATCTTTTAAAAGTTGGCAGTTAAAGCCTTTAGATTGGTGATGGTGGATAGAACCTTCACTGAACTATTAAATAATTCAATTGTTAACATAATTGTTAAAATGTGCTTTATGAAAATTATACTTAGGTATGATTTGTTGAAACTTGGCTTTATGCAAATGAACCGTATTAAGCCTTCCTTTGGAAAGCCCCACATATACATACTTTCCCCGACTTGCTGAGTACGTTTGTACTCACGTGCTACACATCATGTTATCATCAGAGTACTACCAGGACGCCGTTGAAGATGGTGAGTTCTACCTCGAGGAGTGCGAGGAAGAACGCCTGGAAGACTAGTCGCGTTGCTTGTCGTCTCCTATGGTGTTTTTGGGGTTCGCTTTTTGTTGTTTTTTTCTTCCGCTGTCGTGTCTCCGGTCTCGTGACCGAGTATTGTAATAAGTGTCCATGTGGCCCATACTTTATTATTATGTTACAATTTCGTTATGTTCGACAATGACGTATCACTGTTGACTGTGTGTACTAGCTACTGATCTGGAACTAGTACATAAATACACAGGAGATTTCGGATAGCTGATCCGGGGTCTTAAATCCCAAGTCAAAGATGACATCTTGAGAGAGGCTCATCGCACCCATACATGGTTCATCCCGGGAGACCAAGATGTACAGGATCTCAAAAGAACTTTTGGTGGAAAAGGATGAGAGTTGATATCGCCAAGTATGTGGCGTCTTGTGGGATTTGTCAGAAGATAAAGGCTGAACACAAGCGTCCCGCTGATTTGTTGTAGCCATTGCAGATTCCTGTGTGGCCTTGGGATGACATTTTCATGGATTTCGTGGTTGGCCTACCTCGTACTCCACAAGGGAAAGATGCAGTTTGGGTTGTGGTGGATCGTCTTAGCAAGTCCGCGCACTTCATTCCTATCCGCACTACCAATTCAGCGAGTGAGTTGGCTCCCATCTATGTGCGGGAGATTGTGAGACTGCATGGTGTACCCAAGAAGATTGTCTCTGACCGGGATGCGAAATTTGTCTCAAAATTTTGGGAGAGCTTGCAGAGTGCTTTGGGTACACAGCTTCGCCTTAGTACCACTTTTCACCCTCAGACCGATGGGCAGTCTGAGTGTACCATTCAGACTTTGGAGGACATGCTCAGGGCATTTGTGATGGCTTGGAAAGGTAGCTGGGAAGATCATTTGCCTTTGGCAGAATTCGCTTACAATAATAGCTATCATGCCAGCATCCGGGCTGCTCCTTAGGAGGTGTTGTATGGCCGGAAGTGCAGATCGCCGCTTTGTTGGGATGCAGTGGGAGAGAGAGCGGTCCTTAGACCAGATTGGGTTCAGCAGACTGTTGATCGCGTGGCAGAGGTACGACAGAACCTTCTTGCGAGTATCTCCCACCAAGGGTGTGGTGCGTTTTGGCACAAAAGGGAAGCTCAGTCCGAGGTATATTGGACCATTTCCTATCTCATATCGAGTTGGAAAGTTGGCCTATCGCTTGGAGCTACCGGAGTCAATGCAGGGAGTCCATAATGTATTCCATATTTCAATGTTGAGGAAGTACTTGCATGACCCAGAGTTGGTGGTTCCGTTGGAACCACTAGTGCTTGAGCAGGACCTCACCTTCGAGTCCCGTCCTGTGAAAATTTTGGAGAATTCAGAGCGGGTGATGAAGAATAGGACTCTCAAGTTTGTCAAAGTCCTGTGGTCGCATCAGACTGAGAGGGAAGCGACTTGGGAGTTGGAGTCTCGCATGCGCGAGAGGTACCCCGAGCTTTTCGCCTCAGGTATGAGATGTGAAACCTAGTTATCTTTTGTTTTGCTGGGTTGCGTATGGCGTGTCTTGGATTCGAGGTCGAATCCTGTTGAAGGGGGGAGAATGTGACACTACGGAATGTCGTAATCTTATAAAATGTGAAATTTGAGGTTAAAACTATATGGTATGAGGTTAAATCGCGTTTCCGGGCCGATTTCGGGAGTTTAGGCCTCTCCGACGGAGTTTGGGCCCAAGGGGATGAGTCGTGAGCTTTAGAGGGAAGGAGTTTGGGCCCATGAGGGAGAAGGGGACCAGGTATTTCAGCTTGGGGCACCTCCCCCTGCCCTTGTGTGCCTCACCCCTTGCCCTAGCCGCCCCCTCCCCCTCCCATCCCACCCAGCCGCCCACCCTTTGCCCTTGCCGTGGCGCCACCTCCTCCTCCCCTTGCACCACCACCCTCCCTCCTCTCCAACATACTTGCTACCCAAGGGGAGCCCTCACCTCGCCATTCCACTGTTTTCACCATTGGAGCGCCCGTGACGGGAGATCCGATGGATTTGGAGCGAGGAAGGAGATCGAGAACCGGAGGAGATTCGCTTGCTCATCGCTCGCTTGCGAAGGTATGGCTAGGGGTAGTTCTTGGGGATGGTCTAGGTGCTGTACTAGAGGGTATTTGGATGCTTTTAGACCAAGAGGTGGTGCTGTGATTGGGTAGATTGTATGAAAACTAGATGTTTCTTAATTCTCTGTTTCGGGCAGATTGTGCAGTCAACCTAGGGTTTGAGTTTTCGCGACTTTAGATTCGGAATTTGGTTGGCCGCCTGTTGATAAAGTTGTAGGTAACTTTAATACCTTTAATTTTACATAAAGAACATCCAAGTCTTCCCAGCCGTTTGAAAGTTATGGTCGTTTTACCGAACATGTTCAAATCTGTGACGTAATTGGGACAAAACGTAATGTTTTGTAGATTAGGCAATGTTAGAGTCCGAATCAGCTTTTCCCAATACTTACAAAAAGCTAGGAAATTTCCTAAGCTTCGCAATGATGTACTCGTTTAATTGATTCAGAGTCCTAGAACTAAAGTTATGCGAGATTGAAGCCTGCTGTCCCGACGGGATAGATTCTCTGTTTTTTGATTTTGGGAGTAGTTTGTGAATTCGGGGTAGACGAGCTTTTTCGTACTATTTTGGGGCACGCTTGAGTGTGAGGTATGTTTGTGCAGGTGGTGTGACTCCTGGAGTGCCTCAACCTCTCGCCAACTGGTCGCCCGAGGTTAGGCAAGTGTATTGGAATGGGTATCGCTTTGAATGTTGCTAGACTTGATTAGATGCCAATTGCTTTATGATATGATGCTAAGATTGATGTTTGCCTATGACATGATGAACATGATTTCATATTGATCATGATTGCGCTTGTATTAAATGTTTATGCCAATCTTTACATGTTTATGTCATATGTGCATTCATAATGGAAGAGGCGCCCCATGTCGATGCGGGCCTCTGTGTTCACACGTAGTGAACATGAAAGACCTACTCGTAGTCCCATCCACGGGTGTGCATGGGAGAGAGTCAAGAAGAGTAGGCACCCTCCATCTACTGGATGGAAGGGGAAGGGGTGCATGCCAACGGTGTGCATTCGGCAATACCTGTGATGTGCATCGAGGAGATGTGAGCATTTGCATTGCATACATGATGATGATGAAATGAGTACAATGATGTTGAGACATGAGTATGATGTTGTATATGAAATGATGACTTGTTCATGACGTTGAGCATGGTATGTAGTGATGATAACATTGAATTGTTCTTTATGGTCCATTGCAATATACTTGCTGAGTGATGAACTCACGCTTGTGTTTTATGTTGTTTTAGGTACCATGACACCGCATGTGGGAAGGGGCATTAGCTACACATCTTCACGTAGCTCCACACCTATAGGCAGATTTATCAACTTGAGTCATGATCATAATAAGTGCCATGAAATTTTAGTGTATGGATTAATATGTGTGCTTGTGTTCCTTATTTGCTTCGCTATAGTTTATTGAGTGGTTGGATTTGGTATTACTAGTTTATGTTGATTCTATATCCATTTATATTGCTGCTTTAGAAGTCTTATGTGATGATATAACTTGCCATGTTATTGCTATTGCTTCAATTCTTGTTAAAACAAAGGAGATGTCATTAAATTTCGGTTTTAGCATTTGTGCCTTTGCTGTAATTTATCTTTATTTGTGGTATTTGGATGTTGTTTAGTCTATGTTTGGTAGCATTCGGGCATACTAGATGCCAGGTGTTAAATCGACCTTCCGTAGTATCACATTCTTCCCCTTCCACAGGATTCGACCCCAACCGGTGACACGCCACTTCGCAATCAACCAAATCGATAGGAGCTAAGGTTCACTTCTCGTAACATGCTTAGAAGCCTACTTTATAACCCGGTCCTTAAAACCCGCAAACAATAACAACCAAGCAATCTTCTTCGCTGAAACAACTCGCCATAGTTCCTCGACAAAAAGATCCAATACACTTCAAAAAGATAAAGCAATTACTAGCAACCACCAGGTGGTCCACTAATAATTTAATCAACCCTACCGTGGAATGCATCAACGACCCGATTCTCCAAGAAGGTTTGTATTCGGTGAGTTCAACCACCAACAATCAACCCAATTGATCCACATACAACAACTCGAACCCCAAAGCGCTAAAAGCCGCTTTGGAAATAATTCGACAACAACCAAAGAGTATTCATTTTAATTTCCTAAGTCAAGACGCAAAGGAAACACAAATCTCCTACACCACAACCAACATACCAGAAATTCTTCATTGTTTCTTTTCGTACTAGAAAGAAATAGAAATCTCGATGTATAACATGCATGCACACTTTTCAAGAGCACTCCGGATTAGTCATATATCCATATATGACTTTCTGACCGACCTGGCTCACCGACTCTTTCATCATTAAACATCTATAAACAATGTCATGCTTCCTTTTCATCATTCATTCTTCATGTAACAACAATACCGAATAGTCATGGCTGCTTTAGATAGACAACCATCCAAACACAAAACCATAAACACAACATCAAATAATCAAGAACAAAGATCTAACATCATCATAGATATAATCTTCATTAAATAATCAAGCGCAATGCAATGATGAACCAAAACCCCATCCTACTGTGCAACCAAGTGTGTCAAAATTTAAATTACTTATTCCACTTTTGCAAGTTTTAATGTTGCTATCCTATGACAAAGTTTTAGTTAAAACCTAAGCCATGTTTTTAAGTTATCCCACATCACATTTTAGTTGTAACCTAAGGTATGACACTAAAAATACCCATTCCAAGGACCTACAGCCCGCTCTGATACCAACAGTAACACCCTGGCATCTAGTATGCCCGAATGCTACCAAACATAAGCTAAACAACATCTAAATACCAAGAATTAAGGTAAATTACGGCAAAGGAGTAAATGCTAAAACCCGAGATTTCGGCAGCATCTCCTTTGTTTTAACATGGTTTGAAGGAGCAACAACAGTATAGCAATATATGGCAATATGAGAGACAACTAAAACAGCAATAATTAAAGACTTAACAACAATATAAGTCTAGTTTCAAGCATTTAATGTCTCCAAGAGTCAAATAAACAATAAGACTCTCATTTAGCAAAGCTAAACCTTAAAGCAATAATCATCACACGCAGTTTATTATCAAAGACTAAATGAATGACTTGTGGAATCAAATGAGTGAAGCTACGTGCGGAAGTGTGACTATTTCCCTTCCCCGCATGCCGGTCTCATGGTACCTAAAACAACAAGAAAACACAAGCGTGAGTTCAAAACTCAGCAAGCATATTGTAATGGTACAACAAGAACAATTACATGGCAATAATATCTCACATCATGTAAACCATCTCATTCATGATCACATATCATTACCATCATCTTTATGTATGCAATGCAATGCGATGCGATGCTCATATCTCCTTGGAAACTCATACCGGTATGGTTGAGTACACACCCGTCGGTGTGCACCCTCTCCCCCCTTCCATCCCGAAGATGGAGTGTTGGGACCCGAATGTGCAAATCCGGACCCTCTGTGTATTCAGCACTAGTCCAGGATCACGCTAGTGCACACAGTCTCAACATAGATGAATATCACAATCATACACAGCGGAAAAGAGAAATAACACAAATATAGAATATAAACTATCGAACGACCTTAAGGTCAACCTTACATTTGTGAAACCTTGACGGCTTCAACTCCAAATAAGCAGCAGCGGAACGAAGAACATCGGTGAATCCCATCAATACGCCACAGGCAACTGACAGGGTTCGACTCCTAGATAATCGCCTTCTCACGGAACTTCTTCTTCTTCGATGATGTAGACTTTTGCTCACTGGTGATTGTTTGTTTGCAAGGGGTGAGTACATAAAGCACTCAAAGAAGTCATGCACAGAATGCAAGTCTAATAGCTATATGCATGGCTTATTCCAAATGACAGGTTGAAGGGGTTATTTTGCAATAAACAGCATTCACAAATATTCATAATAGATTGTAAAGCGGTAAAACAAGTAATAACAGTAATAGATTCCACAGTTATTTCACAAGTAAACCATTCCATATCCTTAAACAGTTATCACTTTTCCACAGGCAAACTGCCTCCTAACCCAAGTTCAATTTTGAGAAAAGCTAACCCTTAACTGTAATCCCCGAGCATTGTCCAAAGATCGTGGACTCGGCTATACCAATAGATTTTACACACAGCAGACGTTATACAATTTACACACAAGATACAATCCACCCACCACGTCAGCTGTGAATCGCCATACAAGAGTATGCGAATGAGCGATCATAACAAAGTCTTTCGGAAGCCTCTAACTACACAAGTGATCCTCTCCGGTGATTGCACACTAACCCTTCCCTTAGCGAAGGCGAAGTTTAGGCCAATCCACCGTTAGATGGGTACCTGGCCGCAGCCCCAGTACGCTCCCCCGTACAACTACACAAAAGGTATAGCTGACACCCCGAGGTCCCACAAGTAAGTTATTAGCAGCTTAATCAACTAGGTACGTCCCATTACAGACATGTGGTTGTACGTTTGACTTAGTTCAAAGGCTTGCAAGGTTAAGTCCTTAGAGTGACCAGGGCAAGACTACCCGAAGAACCAAATCAACCTTCCTGGTGCCACAACTAGCCCACCCGATCATAATCTTGCCACTTGCCCCGGTCTAAGTCATTTTATCACCCCAGTTGATTATTGCGCAACACAATGCCAACAACTCAACATCCTTGAAGAAGTACGAAAACCTCCACGTATCAACTTCATCGTGTCGGCAACACGTCACACCGTTCCAAAATACATTGCATATTCAATTAGTCAATATTGAGCTTTTGTATTTCCAAAACGATGTCAAAGGTACGTTGCATGGCTAAGCAAACTACTGACGGTCTAAATAACCCATGTCGGCAAAGTATTTAAAGCCAACTATTAATCAAGAAACCTAGGGTGACAAATGATTCATGGCGCATACCGTTATAGACAAGGTGGCAATAACAAGTAGGTTAAATATCTAATCCCAAACTAATTGAAATCAGTTTATATCCAACTAGCATGCAATAATTTGAAACAACATAAGTTCGAAAATGGGATCAACATGGTCAAAGCACAACTTGCCTGGCCTTTGCAAACTTTATCGCCCTTTACTTTATCCTTGATCCTTGATCCTCGAGCTTCAACTTCCACTTTCTCGATCCTCAGCTCGTTCGAACGATTTCCGGACGACACGTCTAGCGATAAAGAAACACAAATACAACAAAACTCAAAAGACAATTCAAATAAACTCCAAATCAAAACGAACAGCATTGGGCACAACGGCTCGGATAAAATTAGGAACTTGAAAGGATTGGATCGAAGATGGGACAAGAGAGGACGGGCTTTCGGAAGAACACCGAAAAAAGAAAGATTAATAATTGGGAGAGAAAGAATACTATTCCGAAGAATATTTCTTCCGAAGTTATTATCTTGATTGAACAGATAGCGACATATGGGCTCTCGATCTATAGATCGGGTCCATAAGGATATGTTAGTTCACAGTGAACTAAACTGATTCTCGGTTGACTTTTGTTGACCGAATCTGACACAAATAAACAAAAGAGAGACGGATAGATCGGGCACAGGGTATGACAGATGGCCAATGGTCTATCGACCAAGTCCACGAAGGAATTCTCGATTAATGGCAGATTAGGTTTTCAGGATAAGACAAGACAAGTGTCTTACCACGATTGAAACAACTAAAAGATTGCAAAGATAACAACGCGCTCACGATGAACTTAGTTCATCGAACCGGTCTTAGGTTAGGTTTTGATTGGTTTTGAAGATGATATGACGATGAGACTAGGCTCACGCCATGGTGATAGAACAGTGAAGGCATCGCACTAGGTTTGTGCAAAAATACACGCATGGCGACAACGCAGGCGAAGAGAGCTGCCGCTAACGATGGAACGTTAACGGCGAAATGTTAACGACGGAGCGTTAACGGTGGAACGTTAACGACGGAGCGTTAACGGTGGGATGTTAACGATGGAACGTTAACGACAGAGCGTTAACGGCGGAGTGTTAACGACAGAGCGTCAACGGCAAAACGTTAACGTAGGAGCGTTAACGACAAAACGTTAACGACGAAACGTTAACGGCAAAACGTTAACGGAGGAACGTTAACGACGAAACGTTAACGGAGGAGCGTTAACGACAGAGCATTAACGGTGAAACGTTAACGGCAAAACGTTAACGGAGGAGCGTTAACGACGAAACGTTAACGGAGGAGCGTTAACAACGGAGCGTTAACGACAGAGCATTAACGGTGAAACGTTAACGGCAAAACATTAACGGAGGAGCGTTAACGACGAAACGTTAACGGCGGAGTGTTAACGACGGAGCGTTAACGACAACAGGTAACGGAGGAACGTTAACGTTGGAGCGTTAACGGCGGAGGTCAAACAATGATAGGGTACTCATGAAGCGAAGTAGCGACCGTCGGTACAATGACACGGCCGCGACAAAACGCTACCAAGGACGGCTAACCGGTGCGCGAACCGGCGGCACGGGCTAGGTTGAAAAACGACGGGTTTAGGCCGGAATCGGCTCCGACGGCAAACAGAGGCCAAAAGAATCTTAAGAATGGGTCAAAACAGTACAAGATGATCCACCGGACGTGACAACACGGCCGGAGCGAGCTAAAATAGCCGGCGTCAAAAGGAGACGCGCGGCGACGGCAAACGGTGGCCTAAATATATAAAAAAAAATTCGAAAGACGGGATGGCAAAGAGAGAATATCTACTGCGTAGAACGCGGCGAGCCGAACTCAACGGTATAGGCGGATTTTGCGGCGCCCTTCCGGATTAATCACAAACTGGCGATTAACGGGTTTCGGATCAAAACTTTGGACGGCCATAACTTCTAGAATAATGATCGGAACTTAACGAAATTTGACCGAGAGCTAGATGGGACCAAGAGGGACACCGTGACGTAGGTGGCTCGAAGAAATACCTTCTGGAACAGCGGGGAACGCGTGAGGAAGTTTGCCGCTGTTTGAAACGCAGTCTGTTCGCAGTCTTGGCGGAGAAATTAATTTGCTGCGCCCAATCCAGAGGGAAAAACCATGAGTCAAGATGTGCATCATGTAGAGGACATCCCCAGGAGTCTACACAAAAAATTTCACGGTCAAACTCCAAAAATTGAGGGAGTTATGGCCTTGGCAAGATTCGAGATTGAAACGGCCATAACTTTTGATCCCGTGGGCCAAATTGCCTGAATTTTGGACAACAAGCAGATAGTACCTTGTGGCACACCATGGCAAAGACGGATCTCGAAAAGAGTCGACGAGCTACCCGGAACGCGACTCCAAAATTCGGCCGTCGTTGGGCGACGTTCGGGCGACATTGGATGGATCTCGGAGTTTTGGAGATGATCCGGAGGTTGAAGATCCGTGGGAGAGGTCATGGGAGGTCTACATGAGGTTAGGGTGGCGGCTAGGTCAAGAAAAATCAAGTTTGGACGCGTTTGGAGCTAAAACGGGTCTTGTAGGCATTTTATCGAGCGCTCGCGGCATGAATCTGATCCGGCGACGTGGGCCAATGGGGGCACGACACGTGGCGCTGGGGCTACTGGCTGGCTCGTGGCGCGCTGGCGCCTGCTGCCCACTGGCCCGGGCGCTGGAGAGGGGGGGCGAGGTGGGCCGTGGGGGGGGAGTGGGCCGGCGGGGAGGAGAGAGAGGGATGAGGCCCAAATCAATTTTCGAAATTTTGCAGCATTTTTCCAATAAAAACAATTCCACAAATTAAATTAAATCAATAGAGGCAATAAAAATACCAGAAAAATTATAGAAAAATTCCAGAAAATATTTTGAGACATTTTAAACTCAAATAAAATATTTGCAACAAAACTTTATATAAACTTTTCCAAATAATTAATTAATTTCAATAAAAGGGCTTAATACAAATTGATTCCGAATAAATCCAATAAATAGCAAACAAGCTCCGAAAAATCTCAAAAATTACAGGAAAACTTCTTGAAGCACAAGGAATCCAAATAAAATAAGATTTATTTTATTTGAGGTTTAGAATAATCAAATTAAATTGTTTTAGCTTTTAGAAAATTCAAATCAAGTTTTATAAACGCGAGAAAATCGACGGAAATTTTTGGGAAGCTAAACTAAACCAAAATTTTTGAAAACCCAAATTTTGGGATGTTACAAATCTCTCCTTAATGTAATCTCGCCCCGAGATTCGTGGTCGACTACATGCACTAGGTTCAGTGACTCAACTCTTGAGCTTCTTCAAACTTCCAAACAACTGCACACTGGACAGGGGTCGCTTCTGAACAAACGCTTGGTAACATTCAAAATTTTGTAGGCTGCTCCTTGCGGATGAGATCCTTTTACAACTCTACTGACTTTAATCAGGTTCGCTGGCACAAGGCACTTCTTCTCAAGGAAAATCTTGATATCAGCTTTGTCGGGAAATCTTGAACATCTCATGCGCTTATGCTGACGCTTCTGGCAACTCCATTGATAGGCTCCTTGCTTCTGTTCCTGAACACTTGATTTTCTGCTTCTTCTAGAAATTGGACAAGCCGTGATCTCGACAACAAAGCTTATATGCAATTACGCTGTCTTCAACAGACTTGGATAGCATTCCGCTGGTCCTGTACTACCTTTGTCGGCTTGTTTCTTCAAAGATTGGTCAAACTCTGTATCAAATGAATACTCCTTCACAATTCACTTTCTGACGCAAGTGTCTCGGTAGGGGTAGGACAAGGATTGAAGTGAGCAGGTATAATACCTTTCTCCTAGTACAACTATTAGCAAAGTGTCCCGGCTCATTGCACCTGAAGTAACGCTTGACTGATGTCTGTTGGTTTCTTCCGTGAGGACTTTTCACTGGGTGGTGTTATGGAAACTCTGACCATCAGGGCGAAGCACAGGTGAAGGTGTCTCGAACAAAATCTGAGCAGTATGGCAACTGAGTTGTTGAGGGGTACACCTCATTCGCTGTTGCGGTGGTCCTTCTTGACAAATTTTCTGACGCTTGCGGTGGTCTTCCAATTCCTTGCATTCATCTTCTGGATCAGGGGTCTTGTTAACCAATTCCTCTTGCTTCAACTGGCTCCTCAAGCAAGTTGCTTCCATAGCCTTACCATTCACTTTCTGTGTTACAAACTTTACTGCAGTAATTTCTGGAATAATCACGGCTTTAGAAAATTGCTTGATCTTTCTGTGGGCATTCCTTAACAAATGACCTGACTCGCCACAGTTGTAACATGAACGTTTGGGTCATCGTGTCGGGTTGATGGGGCATTCTCTAGGCCAATGACTTCATTTATCACACAAGAAACAATTTCCATGGTGACCAGGTATCACTATTTTCCTGAGGTAGACAGATAGGGTTGACATATTTCTTCTTCATTTCTTCACGTGGCATAGCTGGTGCGGATGACAATCCTTCTCTTTTTGCTAACTCTTGAGCAATGACAGCTCGAAAATTCTCTCGCTGATGCCGAGTCACAGCGGTCACTACTGAATCCAGGGAACATTGAGATGGGCAGTGATCACGGCCTTCGCAAAGATAGCATGTGATGTTGCACATATGAAATTCTCCAGGTAAATGGCTTCCTTCACAGCTGGAACAATTGATTGCATGTTCATCAGCAGTGTGTCCTATTCATCCACATCGGATGCATGCACGGTCTTCTGACTTGTTTGGTTGACAACACTTCAAAGAACAACATCTCGGTATGGTATTAGGTGCAGGGGTTGTACTCTTCTCTGAACTCGCGGTAGTCACACTATCATCTGTTGACACAACAAACTGATGAAGGGTAGTGACAAATTCCAATAAAGTGATAATATGTCCATCTTCCGAGGTGGCGTAGAAACATTTCCTCCAGACTAATGCATCTCCTTTTAACTGGCAAGTAGCATAGGGGACCTTCTCTTCATCTTCACATTACACTAAAGCTAGCTTCTCTTCTATGACACGAAGCCATATTTCTGCGTCTTTGAGAGTGGCTGATCCATCAAGCACGGGTGGGTTGGTCTTCATGAACAATGAAAACTTTGACTGTGAACAGGAGGTTGTGACTTTAGTTGTGGAGGGGTTGATTTTAGCACTGATAACATTCATCTGTTGCATCATTGTCTGCATGAGCTGAGTTTGAGCAGTGACAAACTCATCCAAGTGTTGAATTGTCACGGTTGATAAAGTGGACGGCTGCTGGTCATAGTCTGCTTTAACACTGACACAGGTAGTAGCAATCGAATCGACTTGAATCGCCTCAAGTCATCACAGAGTTGGTCCTTTCCATTTGTTGATCACTCCAAGGTTTAGGTAAGAGGGAAAAAGCATAGGTGAGGTTCGAGAATCCTAGTGCAGGGGAGCAGGTTTAACCCAAGAACTTATAAAAACAACAAACTAGGTATGGTTGCTTATCCAAGCCTAAAAGCTTTGCAACACATACAGCACACTCAACAATCAATGAAGAACCAAATTCCTAAGCACACAATAATCTAGCGTCTAAAAGGGTAACACTCCTATCTTAAGAGACGCGACTCTCACACAGGAGTCTCAACTTACTACTAAGCACTGGTTCTTCAAGCTTCGAACACTTCATCGATCCACTTCTTCGAACTCGATGATTCCTTACTTCACGATCTTCGTGGTTGACGCGACATCCAAGATTTTCTCCTTAAGTGTGAAACATCGTTAACTATTCGAACAACTCAGGTAATATTTCCATTTAAATCGATGGAAAGGATAGAACTTTCAACAAAGAGGAAAGAATGGAAGAATAAGATAAGTAAAGAATGTATTATTCTTTCAAGTTAAAATTCTCATTTAGAAAATAATTTTGAAGCTCCTAAAGATGGCCAATCTATCTAGGACAAGACCTACAATAAGATGGCTCGATACCACCTCCGCTTCTGACCCGAATGTGCAAATCCGACCCTCTCAGGTATTCAGCACTAGTCCAGGATCACCCTAGTGCACACAGTCTCAACATAGATGAATATCACAATCATACACAGCGGAAAAGAGAAATAACACAAATATAGAATATAAACTATCGAACGACCTTAAGGTCAACCTTACATTTGTGAAACCTTGACGGCTTCAACTCCAAATAAGCAGCAGCGGAACGAAGAACATCGGTGAATCCCATCAATACGCCACAGTAACCGACAGGTTCGACTCCTAGATAATCGCCTTCTCACGGAACTTCTTCTTCTTCGATGATGTAGACTTTTGCTCACTGGTGATTGTTTGTTTGCAAGGGGTGAGTACATAAAGCACTCAGCAAGTCATGCACAGAATGCAAGTCTAATAGCTATATGCATGGCTTATTCCAAATGACAGGTTGAAGGGGTTATTTTGCAATAAACAGCATTCACAAATATTCATAATAGATTGTAAAGCGGTAAAACAAGTAATAACAGTAATAGATTCCACAGTTATTTCACAAGTAAACCATTCCATATCCTTAAACAGTTATCACTTTTCCACAGGCAAACTGCCTCCTAACCCAAGTTCAATTTTGAGAAAAGCTAACCCTTAACTGTAATCCCCGAGCATTGTCCAGTACTGTGGACTCGGCTATTCGAATAGATTTTACACTCTGCAGAGGTTATACACTTTACCCACAAGATACAATCCACCCACCACGTCAGCTGTGAATCGCCATACAAGAGTATGCGAATGAGCGATCATAACAAAGTCTTTCGGAAGCCTCTAACTACACAAGTGATCCTCTCCGGTGATTGCACACTAACCCTTCCCTTAGCGAAGGCGAAGTTTAGGCCAATCCACCGTTAGATGGGTACCTGGCCGCAGCCCCAGTACGCTCCCCCGTACAACTACACAAAAGGTATAGCTGACACCCCGAGGTACCACAAGTAAGTTATTAGCAGCTTAATCAACTAGGTACGTCCCATTACAGACATGTGGTTGTACGTTTGACTTAGTTCAAAGGCTTGCAAGGTTAAGTCCTTAGAGTGACCAGGGCAAGACTACCCGAAGAACCAAATCAACCTTCCCTGCCACAACCGCCCACCCGATCATAATCTTGCCACTTGCCCCTGGCCTAAGTCATTTTATCACCCCGCTGATTATTGCGCAACACAATGCCAACGACTCAACATCCTTGAAGAAGTACGAATACCTCCACGTATCAACTTCATCTTGTCGGCAACACGTCACACCGTTCCAAAATACATTGCATATTCCATTAGTCAATATTGAGCTTTTGTATTTCCAAAACGATGTCAAAGGTACGTTGCATGGCTAAGCAAACCATCGACGGTCTAAATAACCCATGTCGGCAAAGTATTTAAAGCCAACTATTAATCAAGAAACCTAGGGTGACAAATGATTCATGGCGACATGCCTATTATAGACAAGGTGGCAATAACAAGTAGGTTAAATATCTAATCCCAAACTAATTGAAATCAGTTTATATCCAACTAGCATGCAATAATTTGAAACAACATAAGTTCGAAATGGGATCAACATGGTCAAAGCACAACTTGCCTGGCCTTTGCAAACTTTATCGCCTTTACTCTTTATCCTTGATCCTTGATCCTCGAAGCTTCAACTTCCACTTTCTCGATCCTCACTGCTCGAACGATTTCCTGGACGACACGCCTAGCGATAAAGAAACACAAATACAACAAAACTCAAAAGACAATTCAAATAAACTCCAAATCAAAAGGAACAAAGATTGGGCACAACGGCTCGGATAAAATTAGGAACTTGAAAGGATTGGATCAAGATGGGACAAGAGAGGACGGCTTTGAAGAACACCAAAAGAGAAAGATTAATAATCGAGAGAAAGAATACTATTCCAAGAATATTTCTTCCGGGTTATTATCTTGATTGAACAGATAGCGACATATAGGCTCTCGATCTATAGATCGGGTCCATAATGATATGTTAGTTCACAGTGAACTAAACTGATTCTCGAAGTTGACTTTTGTTGACCGAACGGACACAGTCAAACAAAAGAGAGACGGATAGATTGGGCACAGGGGTATGACAGATGGCCAATGGTCTATCGACCAAGTCCACGAAGGAATTCTCGATTAATGGCAGATTAGGTTTTCAGGAATAAGACAAGACAAGTGTCTTACCACGATTGAAACAACGGAAAAGATTGCAAAGATAACAACGCGGCTCACGATGAACTTAGTTCATCGAACCGGTCTTAGGTTAGGTTTTGATTCGGCTTTGAAGATGATATGACGATGAGACTAGGCTCACGTCATGATGATAGAACAGGTGAAGGCATCGCACTAGGGTTTGTGCAAAAATACACGCATGCGATGACAACGAGGCGAAGAGAGCCAAGCGTTAACGATGGAACGTTAACGGCAAAATGTTAACGACGGAGCATTAACGATGGAACGTTAACGACGGAACGTTAACGACAGAGCGTTAACGGCGGAACGTTAACGACAGAGCGTTAACGGCAAAACGTTAACGGAGGAACGTTAACGACGAAACGTTAACAACGAAACGTTAACGGCAAAACGTTAACAGAGGAACGTTAACGACGAAACGTTAACGGAGGAGCGTTAACGACAGAGCGTTAAAGGTGAAACGTTAACGGCAAAACGTTAACGGCAAAACGTTAACGGCGAGCGCACGACTAAACGTTAACGCGCGAGCGTTAACGCACGAGCGCACATGTTAAAGTAACGGAGGAACGTTAACGCCGAGCGTTAACGGCGGAGGTCAAACAATGATAGGGTACTCATGAAGCGGCGTAGCGACCGCTTGCATAACGACACGGCCGCGACAAAACGCTACCAAGGACGGCTAACCGGTGCGCGAACCGGCGGCACGGGCTAGGTTGAAAAACGACGGGTTTAGGCCGGAATCGGCTCCGACGGCAAACAGAGGCCAAAAGAATCTTAAGGATGGGTCAAAACAGTACAAGATGATCCACCGGACGCGACAACACGGCCGGAGCGAGCTAAAATAGCCGGCGTCAAAAGGCGACGCGCGGCGACGGCAAACGGTGGCCTAAATATATAAAAAAAAAAATTCGGAGGACGGGATGGCAAAGAGAGAATGTCTACTGCGTAGAATGCGGCGAGCCGAACTCAACGGTATAGGCGGATTTTGCGGCGCCCTTCCGGATTAATCACAAACTGGCGATTAACGGGTTTCGGATCAAAACTTTGGACGGCCATAACTTCTAGAATAATGATCGGAACTTAACGAAATTTGCCCGAGAGCTAGATGGGACCAAGAGGCACACTGTGACGCAGGTGGCTCGAAGAAATACCTTCTGGAACAGCGGGGAACGCGCGAGGAAATTTGCCGCTGTCTGAAACGCAGTCTGTTCGCAGTCTGGGTGGAGAAATTAATTTGCTGCGCCCAATCTAGAGTGAGAAACCATGAGGCAAGATGTGCATCACGTAGAGGACATCCCCAGGAGTCTACACAAAAAATTTCACGGTCAAACTCCAAAAATTGAGGAAGTTATGGCCTCGGCAAGATTCGAGATTGTAACGGTCATAACTTTTGATCCCTTGGGCCAAATTGGCTGAATTTTGGACAGCAAGCAGATGGTACCTTGTGGCACACCACGGCGAAGACGGATCTCGAAAAGAGTCGACAAGCTGCCCGGGACGTGGCTCCAAAGTTCGGCCGTCGTTGGGCGACGTTCGGACGACATTGGATGGATCTCGGAGTTTTGGAGATGATCCGGAGGTTGAAGATCCGTGGGAGAGGTCATGGGAGGTCTACATGAGGTTAGGGTGGCGTCTAGGTCAAGAAA
Source organism: Rhipidocladum racemiflorum (assembly GCA_036346355.1). Taxonomy (NCBI): domain Eukaryota; kingdom Viridiplantae; phylum Streptophyta; class Magnoliopsida; order Poales; family Poaceae; genus Rhipidocladum; species Rhipidocladum racemiflorum. The sequence goes on from CM070588.1 coordinate 36,049,425, forward strand.
AATCAAGTTTGTACGCGTTTGGAGCAAAAACGGGTCTTGTAGGCATTTTATCGAGCGCTCGTGGCATGAATCGGATCCGGCGACGTGGGCCAATGGGGCACGACACGTGGCGCGGGGCTACTGGTCGCTTGTGGCACGCTGCGGGCTGGCCCAGCCTACCACGGCCTGGCGCGCGGGAGAGGGGTGGGCGAGGTGGGCCGTGGGGGGGGGGCGAGTGGGCCGGCGGGGAGGAGAGAGAGGGATGAGGCCCAAATCAATTTTCGAAATTTTGCAGCATTTTTCTAATAAAAACAATTCCACAAATTCAATTAAATCAATAGAGGCAATAAAAATAACAGAAAAATTCTAGAAAAATTCCAGAAAATATTTTGAGACATTTTGAACTCAAATAAAATATTTGCAACAAAACTTTATATAAAATTTTCCAAATAATTAATTAATTTCAATAAAAGGGCTTAATACAAATTGATTCCGAATAAATCCAATAAATAGCAAACAAGCTCCGAAAAATCTCAAAAATTACAGGAAAACTTCTTGAAGCACAAGGAATCCAAATAAAATAAGATTTATTTTATTTGAGGTTTAGAATAATCAAATTAAATTGTTTTAGCTTTTAGAAAATTCAAATCAAGTTTTATAAACGCGAGAAAATCGACGGAAATTTTTGGGAAGCTAAACTAAACCAAAATTTTTGAAAACCCAAATTTTGGGATGTTACATGGAGGGTGCCTACTCCTCGCTTCCCCACACCGCGGTGGATGGAATCACGATGTAGGACTTACTCATTGGCTCTCCTGATTAGTCATAACTTTCTCACCGACCTTCCCCGGACTAGTTATGACTTTCTCACCGCCAGGGCCATGTAGCATGCCATTTATGCAAATATGCCAACGTCATAATTAACTTGTATATTAACACATGGCATCATAACATAATAAGCATACTCATCATATCATTGGCAATCATTTAAGTATGGCAAGTGATCATATTATGTAATCAATTTTTATCTAGTCTCAACAAGCAACCTACAAATCGCTATTCATTACAATACACTTGCCTCAACCGCGGGCAACGGATTGGCGGGAAGTAGAAGGCACTCCCGGGGTCACACCACCTGCACAAAGGTACCACACACTCACAATCATGTTCACAAAACAGTACGCAAACCCTCATCTACCCTGACATTGCCAACTACTCGCAACACCCAAAAACAGAGGTTCTGTCCCGTCGGGACAGCAGCCTTCCAAAAGGCATAACTTGTGTTCTGGGACTCCGAATCAATTAAACGAGTACATCCTCGTGTAGCTTAGGAAATTTCCCAACTTTTTCTAAGTATACGGAAAGACTGATTCGGACTCTAAAGTGGTTTAATCTACAGAATACCGTGCTTTGTTCCAATCACGTCACAGATTTTACCACGCTCGGTAAAACAGCCATAACTTTCAAACGGCTGATCAGAATTGGACGTTCTTTATACCCACGGAAAAATATTGAAATTACCTACAACTTCTTCAACAGGAGGACGTCCAAATTCGGACTCTAAATTGGCGAAAAACCGAACCCTAGGTCGACTGCTCATGCTGTCCAAAACAGAGAACGTGGCAACTTCTAGATCTAATCCAATCTACTCAATTCCAACACCACCAATTGATCTAAAAACATGATAATGATCCTTAGAACAGTACCTAGCCCAACCCCAAGGAGTCTCATGGCCATACCTTCGCCCGACGCACGACAACCCAATAGATCTCCTTCCGACGCTTCGCCTCCAACGGATTTATCTTCGAGGTGCAGGGGTGGGGAGGCTACCCTAGGGCAGCAAGGGGGTGGAGAGGTGGGGAGCAAAGGGGCAAGGGGAGGGGGCGCACGACCAAAGGGGGAGAGGGGGGTGGCGGCTAGGGCTCAAGGGGGAGGTGGGGCGCCTGGCGGGCGTGGTGGGCGCAACAAGGGGCAGGGGAGCCCATTAAACCAGCCCATACAGGAATCCTAGTCCTAAATGGACTCATACTCCATCCCACCAAAGCCCACAACCCCTTCTTTTAGGCCTAAACTCCCTAAAGGCCCAAACTCCTGAACGGCCCGGAAACGCAATTAAACCTCATACCATATGGTTTTAACCTCCAATACCATATTTCATAATGTTTTTAACCTCATCATGCACATTAAATATGGTTATGACACTCCGTGGTGTCACATTCTCCCTTCAACAGATTCGACTCGAATCTAAAACGCACCAAAACGCAACCCAAAGAAAAATCGAAGATAGCTAGGTTTCACATCACATACCCGAGGTGAAAAGATCAGATACTTCTCGTGCATGCGAGGCTCCAGCCCCAAGTTGCCTCTCTCTGGCCTGATGTGACCACAAGACTTTGACAAACTTGAGCGCCCTATTCTTCATCACTCGCCCAAGTCCCTGCACTTTCAAAGGACGGACTCAAGGTGAGGTCCTCGCTCAAGCACTAATGGTTCTAACGGAACCACCAACTCGATCATGCAAGTATTTCCTCAACATCGAGACATGGAACACATTGTGCACACCTTGCATTGACTCCTGTAGCTCCAGACGATAAGCCAGCTTACCAACTCGGGCGATGATAGGAAATGGCCCAACATACCTCGGACTGAGTTTTCCTTTGGTGCCAAATCGAACCACACCCTTGGTGGGAGATACTCGCAAGAGTACGCTATCACCCACCTCAAACTCCAAATCTCGCCTCCTAACATCAGCATAGCTTTTCTGGCCTACAAGCAAGAAGATTCTCGCTGCACTCCGCTTACGCTATCAACACCGCTGAACCCAATCTGGTCCAAGAACTGCTCTCTCTCCTACAACATCCCAACAAAGCGGCGATCTGCACTTCCGGCCATACAGTACCTCATAAGGAGCAGCCCGGATGCTGGAATGATAGCTGTTATTATACGCAAACTCTGCTAATGGCAAATGATCTTCCCAGCTACCTTTTCAAGCCATCACACAGGCCCTGAGCATGTCCTCCAAAGTTTGGATGGTATGCTCAGACTGCCCATCTGTCTGAGGGTGGAAAGCGGTACTAAGGCGAAGCTGTGTACCCAAAGCACTCTGTAAGCTCTCCCAAAACTTGGAGACAAACTTCGCATCTCGATCAGAAATAATGGTCTTGGGTACACCATGCAGTCTCACAATCTCCCGCACATAGATGGGAGCCAAATTGCTCGCTGAATTGGTAGTGCGGATAGGAATGAAATGCACGGACTTGCTGAGACGGTCCACCACAACCCAAACAGCATCCTTCCCTTGTGGAGTATGATGTAGGCCAACCACGAAATCCATGGAGATGTCATCCCAAGGCCACACAGGAATCTCTAATGGCTGCAACAGACCAGCAGGACGTTTGTGTTCGGCCTTGATCTTCTGACAAATCCCACAGGACGCCACATACTTAGCAATATCCACTCTCATCCTTTTCCACCAGAAAATCTTTTTCAAGTCCCTGTACATCTTGGTTTCCCCAGGGTGGACCGTGTACGGGGTGCGATGAGCCTCTTTCAGAATATCCTCTTTCACTTGGGATTTCTGAGGTACGCACAGACGACCCTGAAACCTTAAAGCTCCCACATCATCAATGGTAAAGTCTCCAGACTTACCATCCTCAATGCTTCTCACTGGGCCTGAGCAACCGATCATGCTGCTGTGCCTCCCGCACACGCTCGGGAATCGCTGACTCAAGAATCAATTGAGTTTCAGCTTGCACGGTCCCAGCAAAGCAGTAGGAGACTCCCAAATGCTCAAAATCAGCAACAAGACAATCAATGACAAGGGGCATTGTCTTGCGACTGAGGGCGTCAGCCACCACATTCGCCTTACCCGGATGGTACTGGATAGTGAGGTCATAATCCTTTATCAATTCCAGCCACCTCCTCTGCCTCAAGTTCAAATCTTTCTGAGTAAAGATGTACTTGAGGCTCTTGTGATCAGTGAAGATATCACAAGACTCGCCATACAGGTAATGCCTCCATATCTTCAATGCAAACACCACAAATGGCTAGCTCAAGATCATGCGTGGATAATTCTCGCCATGCTTTTTCAATCGCCTCGATGCATAAGCAATCACCTTGCCATCTTGCATGAGCACACAACCAAGTCCCAAACGAAGCATCGAATAAACAGTGAAGCGCTTCCTGTGCTCTGAAGGGTAAGAACAGGAGCAGCCACTAACTTCTCCTTCAAAGTGCGTAAACCGAGCTCACACTGCAGCTCCACCGAAATTTCATCCCTTCTCGAAAGTTAGCCGCGAAAGTGGCTTGGCAATGAAAGAGAAATCCTGCACAAAACGCCGATAGTAGCCAGCTAACCCAAGGAAACTACGCACCTCTTTGACATTGGAAGGCCTCTTCCAATCCAAAATCACGAGACTTTGCTAGATCTACAGATATGCCCTCCGGATTGATGATGTGGCCAAGGAAACCCACTTCAAATCCGTAACTCGCACTTTTTCGCTTTAGCAAAGAATTGATTCTCCTCAAGGTGCTCAAAGACAAGCCTCAAATGCTGCTCATGCTCTTCTTCGGATTTAGAGTAAACCAGAATGTCATCGATGAACACTACCACAAATTCATCAAGGTACTTGTGTAGCATACTGTTCATCGCCTCCAGAAAGACAAATAGGAGCATTAGTTAGTCCAAAAGACATAACTTTAAATTCATAATGCCCATACCTAGTGGAGAAAGCAGTCTTCTCAATATCCTCGCTCCTCACACGGATCTCGATTGTACCTCGATCAAGATCAATCTTGGAGAACACCTTTGCTCCTTCGCTTGGTCAAACAGATCCTCAATGCGAGGCAAAGGATACTTGTTCTTGATCACACTTGATTAAGAGCACGATAATCAATGCACATGCGCCAACTTCCATCCTTCTTCTAGACGAAGAGAACGGGTGCTCCCCATGGCAAAACACTACGCCGAATAAAGCCCTTGTCCAACAGATCCTCCAACTGCTTTTTCAACTCGTCTTGAAAAGGACGAGCCAAGTGGTATGGAGAGATAGAAATAGGTCGAGTGCCCGGAACAAGATCAATACGAAACTCCACATTCCTCACAGGAGGTAAACCAGGCAACTCGTCAGGGAACACATCAACAAACTCCTTCACTACAGGAATTTCCTCAATGGAAGCTGAGGAAGATGGCTTTTCTGACAAAGCCAAGAGGAAACCCAACTGCCTCAAACGGCGACTTAAAACAAAGGCTAGCCAAAGCAAAGACGGAACTGGAAGGTATACCACCCTGAAAAGTCAACTCTACCCCCGACGGGGCCTACAAGGTAACCGTCCGCAAAAAGCAATTGATCTTGGCACAGTACTGATTTAACCAATACATGCCCAAAATGACATCAAAAGGAGCCAACTGGATCACCATAAGATTGGCAAAGAAAACCTCATCATCAATGACAATGGTGCAACCCGGGCAAACCAAAGAACTAGCGATCAAACCCCCAGGAGAACTGACTATCACAGACTCAGAGATACGCTGAACTCCCAACTTAGCTCTACTAGCAAACTCAGATGACACAAAGGAATAGGATGCTCCGGAATCAAACAGAACAAAGGCATCAACGGAATCCACAAGCAAAGTACCTGAAACCACCTCTGGATGCCCGGCTGACTCGGCTGTCGGCAAGGCGTACACTCCTGGTGGCGCCGGGACAGTAGGAGCCCCGACTCCCGGCTGATGCCCCAACAAGGCTGGGGGCGGAGGAGGCAACTGAGGAGCAGACGGCTGCGGGCACCAGTACGCTGCTGGTGGCGCCCACGCAAAGGGCGGCTGAGGAGCAGGAGCCGCCATCAGGTGCACCGATCCTCTAGAAGACACCGCTGGAGTGGGAGGAGAAGGCACCGTCTCCCACTTGATGATGCTACCGGGATTCATCCGGCAGACTCGTCCCATGTGGCCGGGCTTGCCACAGTGGTTGCAACTCCCGGTCCAACCACACTCTGAAGCACGGTGCTTACCACCGCACTTGAAGCACATCATGCCCTGCCCGGGCACAGGACGAACAGCCGCTCGCGAGGAAGATGACTGAGGCGGCCTCATCTTAGCCCCTGAGGAGGAGCCCTGTCCCCCCTTGAACTTCTTGAAGGTGGGTCGCTGTCGGGACCCCGAATTTGCAAATCCGGACCCTCTGTGTATTCAGCACTAGTCCAGGAACGCGCTAGTGCACACAGTCTTAACATCGGTAAATATCACAATCATACCAATCGATACCAATAAAGTACTTTATTTAAATAACCAAACTGGTTACTCGACCTTATGGCCAAGTTACAAAATGTATGCCTCATAGGGCGAAACTTATTCAGAGAGAAACAATAGCAGCGGAAAATCAAATAAACTTCGTGGCGCCATCCAAAGATACCACAGTAACCGACCGGGCTCGCATCCCTAAGTAGACGGTCCTCTTGGAACTCCTCCTCCGAACCAAGCGTAATCTCCTCTTCAACTGGTATTGTGTTGAGGCAAGGGTGAGTACTTGGTACTCAAAGAAGTCATGCATGTAATGCAAGCTAATATACTATATGCATGGCTTGGTACAAAGGAATAGCTTAAGGTATATTTATGTAAACAGCATTTGACAAGTAATATAAGTAGATTCAAAGCAAGAAAAACAAGTAAAGCATAAATAACTTTTCAAGTTGTTTAAATAACATTTTTCCCCATCCTAAACCATATTTCCATCATCATCTTTGTTAAACCACCCCAACTTTTAAAAACCTAGTTATTTTCATAAAATCTAACGCTTGACTGTAATTCCCTAGCATTGTCCAAAGATCGTGGACTCGGCTATTCAAATAGATTCTACACTCTGCAGAGGTTATGCACTTTACCCACAAGATACAATCCACTCACCACGTCACCGTGAATCGCCATACAAGAGTATGCGAATGAGCGATCATAACAAAGCCTTTCTAAGCCTCAAACAACACAGTGGTCCTCTCCTGTCAGGTTTCTACACCATCCCTTCCTTAGCCAAGGCGAAGTATGGGACCAACACACCGTTAGATGGGTACCTGCCACACCACGATACGCTCCCCGCATAATCACACAAACGGTGTAATCGACACCCTAAGGCTCCACAAGTGAGTCCTTAGCGACTTAGTCAACTAGGGCCGCCCCATTCCAGCCATGTGGTTGCAAGTATGACCCAGTTCAAAGGCTTGCAAGGTTAAGTCCTTAGAGTGACCAGGGCAAGACTACCCGAAAACCAAATCAACATCCCTAATGCCACAACCGCCCACCTGATTACTCTTGCCACATGCCCTGGCCGAAATCGCTTATCAAACCCCGCTTGATTACCATGCACCACGTGTCGCCAACATCGCATGATACTTTTCCAAAACAGTTCAATATATCATTAAGTCAATATTAGCATTTGATTGTCCAAAAATCATGTCATGAGCACGTAGTGCATCTAAGCAAAGATACTACAACGATCTAAAACCCATGTTGGCAATTTAATAATGTCCAACTAGTAATCCACAACTAGGTGACAAGGGATCATGGCACATACTTAAGTAATCAAGGTGTCATATAGCAAATTGGTATTTATCTAACCCCCATGTTTAAACAAAGTATCTTTCTAATTGAACTAGCATGCAATAGTTTAAATCAAAATAGGTTTCAAAATGGGATCAACATGGTCAAAGCACAACTTGCCTTCAAAAAGCACTTGCTCTTGGTCTTGAGTTGGATCCTGAGTTAATACTTCTCCTTCGAATCCTTCCCAGACTTCAACGCCTACTCGTAAAGCGTGCAAATAGCAAATACACAAATAAACACTATGCAAAAGATCCCAAAACTCCAAATAAAATCCATAAACAGAGAGAACACAATTTTCTGGATTTTTAGAAACTGAATCGCCAAATTTGGAGTTAAAACGCAAAAGTTATGATTATTTAAAGTTTAAATAATCAATTAAATAATTTTACAGAGAAAAACTTTAGTCCAAAAATTAAATAAAATTCATATTTAGGTAGATCTTAATTTTATACAAATTTAGAAATTTGAATCGCTCAAATCGGAGTTGAAACGCAAAAGTTATAAGCGTTTGAAGTTTGAATCTAAATTTGAAATCATTATTCGAATTAACAAATCATTTTCTTTTTCGAAATTAATTATTGCGTCAAAGATGGACACGTGGCAGCTCCTGATTGGCCTGGCCGACGCCAGCCGTCCATGGGCTTGGTCCACGCCGGCTCGGGTCCACGGCGGACTCGGCCCACGACTCCACGTGAGACCGACATGTGGGACCACTCGGGTGACGCTATCGCCGACGTCACGAGCTCAAATTTCACGCGCCGACAGTGGGACCCACTGCGGACGCCATGGGTGACGCCGCTGGCCAGGTTAGCCATCGACATGCGGGCCCTTCGACACGCCTGCCTTCGCAGCGGGCCACACGCACGCTGCTGCGGATCTGGCGCCGACCGCCGCTTGGCCCAACTTCCCGACACGTGGCGCAATCACGACCGCTGATTTGAAAATCAACGGCGTGATTAGATCCAGGGTTAACACGCTGAAACTACTCGATGCTCGTGGGCCGCTCGATCTAGATCGGACGGTCCGTATCTAATCCTATAATCGCACCGCTACAAAGACGTGGCGATTGTGAACCGCTGATCTTGATCCAACGGCCCGCATCTAATCGGGTTTCTAGGGTTTGGGAAACACGTGAACTCACCGCTGCCGTCCGATTCGATCCAACGGCACGGCTCGTGGACGGCGATGGCACGCGGCGCGCGCTGGCTTGACCGGAGACGGGACGACGACCTTGCCGCCGGCGTTTCGGGCGCGCTCCGCTGGCGGTGAGGGGTACTCCGAACGCTGCCTCGCCTTGGGGAATCCGGATTCGGGCTTGATGACGGCGAGGACGACGACGGCAGCAATATCGGCGTTTAATCGCGGCGGAACAGATTTCCAACTCCGGCGAGCAATAACGGCGAGACGGTGGGGATCCTAGCGGCGCGAGCTAGGTTTCGAACCGGCGTGGGATGGCGATCTCGGTATGCCTCGGCATTAAATAGCCTCGGCCTGCGGCGTAAAACGGAGACCTAGCTCTCCACGCATGACACGGCGCATGAGTCCAGCTCGGACTCAAGGAGATTTATGAAATCGTGGGCCGCCCACGTGGCACAACCAACGGCCACGATCGCGCGGCGACCGGTCCGGTCCTGACACTCGCCGTCTGGTCTGACGGATCTCACCGTTGGATCTTGATCCAACTGGTTGGGATTGATTAGGGTTAGGAGTGGGTTCGGCCGAAGTCAATCGCTCGGTCGACTCGAGTCCGACTTCGGTCGGATGAACAAGATTTGACCCGAGTTGGATTTTCCAGCGATTTAATATTTAAAATAATTCCCAAGAATTCATTTAATTCATTAAAAATAGCAAATGACTCAGAAAATTCCAAAATTCGAAAATATTTTGATCGTTTTGGACTCAAATAAAATATTTCCAACAAAATTTTATTTGCAAAATTAAATTCTTTAATTATTTCAAAATGGAATAAATTCAAATAAATTCCAAATAAATCCAAATAAATTCCAGAAAATTCCAAAAATTCACCAAAGTGTCAAATCACACATGAATTTAAGAAAAGCAAAATTTTGGGGTGTTACAGTCGCTGAGATGACCCACCTCCACCACCACCAAAGGTCCTCTTCTGACCCCCGCCTGGGGCCGCAGGAACCCCTGAACCACCCGGGTTTTGCCTGTCCCGGGAGAGCTCCAACTCGAGCTCCATGCCCTTCGCCGCTTCCACCACACGGAGTAGAAGTCACGAGGACACGCCCCATGACAACTCAACTCCTGGTTGAGGCCTCTACGGAACCTCCTCGCCTTCTCCCGATCAGTCACGCCACAAACAAGACGTAAGCACACCACGCTGTTGAACTCCACATCATACTCTGCCACCGACCTCTTTCCCTAGGAAAGAGTCGTCAGAGTATGCTCCATCTGCTCAAGGAAAGACTCTGGGTAGAACTTGGCTCGGAAGCGAGCCACAAAGTCCTCCCAGGTGATCGGACCAAGGTCGGGGGCTCTAGCAGCCATAACCCCCTCCCACCAGATATCAGCTTGGCCCTTCAGCTGAAAAGCCACAAAGCGAGCCCTCTGGACCATGGTCAACTCTAGGACCTCAAAATGCCTCTCCATGTACCGCAGCCAATCTGCCGACTGCATCGGTGTGCCCGTTCCGTCAAAAGTGTCAAGACAGAGGGGACATCCACTCCCGGAGACTCATCCTCGGCTCCGGCACAACGGGGGCAGCAACTGGGGCCGCTGCAGGGGGAGGCACAACAGCAGGGGCTGCCCGCAACTGCTGGCGCAGCTCCTGAATCTCCCTCTGCAGAGCCTGAACCAAATCCGCATTGGCGGCGGTACCTCACCGATCAGTGCCGGCCGGAGCTCCTCCCGCTGGGCCCATGAGCATTGAGCGACGCCGCTACTCCTCACCACCGACTCAGCAACTCCCTGAGAACCTCGCCCCTGGCCTCCACGGCCACGGCAACCACGGCCTTTAGCCCTCGGCATGGCTGCTTTAGACAGACAACCATCCAAACACAAAACCATAAACACAACATCAAATAATCAAGAACAAAGATCTAACATCATCATAGATATAATCTTTATTAAATAATCAAGCGCAATGCAATGATGAACCAAAACCCCATCCTACTGTGCAACCAAGTGTGTCAAATTACTTATTCCACTTTTGCAAGTTTTAATGTTGCTATCCTATGACAAAGTTTTAGTTAAAACCTAAGCCATATTTCTAAGTTATCCCACATCACATTTTAGTTGTAACCTAAGGTATGGCACTAAAAATACCCATTCCAAGGACCTACAGCCCGCTCTGATACCAACAGTAACACCCCGGCATCTAGTATGCCTGAATGCTACCAAACATAAGCTAAACAACATCTAAATACCAAGAATTACGGTAAATTACAGCAAAGGAGTAAATGCTAAAACCCGAGATTTCGGCAGCATCTCCTTTGTTTTAACATGGTTTGAAGGAGCAACAACAGTATAGCAATATATGGCAATATGAGAGAACTAAAACAGTAATAATTAAAGACTTAACAACAATATAAGTCTAGTTTCAAGTATTTAATGTCTCCAAGAGTCAAACGAACAATAAGACTCTCATTTAGCAAAGCTAAACCTTAAAGCAATAATCATCACACGCAGTTTATTATCAAAGACTAAATGAATGACTTGTGGAATCAAATGAGTGAAGCTACATGCGGAAGTGTGACTATTTCCCTTCCCCGCATGCTGGTCTCATGGTACCTAAAACAACAAGAAAACACAAGCGTGAGTTCAAAACTCAGCAAGCATATTGTAATGGTACAACAAGAACAATTACATGGCAATAATATCTCACATCATGTAAACCGTCTCATTCATGATCACATATCATTATCATCATCTTTATGTATGCAATGCAATGCGATGCGATGCTCATATCTCCTTGGAAACTCATACCGGTATGGTTGAGTACACACCCGTCGGTGTGCACCCTCTCCCCCCTTCCATCCCGAAGATGGAGGGTGCCTCCTCCTCGCTTCCCCACACCGCGGTGGATGGAATCACGATGTAGGACTTACTCATTGACTCTCCAGATTAGTCATAACTTTCTCACCGACCTTCCCTGACTAGTTATGACTTTCTCACCGCCTCGTGCCATGTAGCTTGCCATTTATACAAATATGCCAACATCATAATTAACTTGTACATTAACACATGGCATCATAACATAATAAGCATACTCATCATATCATTGGCAATCATTTAAGTATGGCAAGTGATCATATCATGTAATCAATTTTCATCTAGTCTCAACAAGCAACCTACAAATCACTATTCATTACAATACACTTGCCTCAACCGCGGGCAACGGATTGGCGGGAAGTAGAAGGCACTCCCGGGGTCACACTGAAGGGAATATGCCCGAGAGGCAATAATAAATTGTTTATTATCTTATTCCATGTTTATAATAGATGTTTATTTCTCATGCTAAAATTGTATTAACCGGAAACGTTGATACATGTGTGTTTAATAAACAAAAAGGTTCCTAGTAAAGCCTCTCTTTTAAACTAGCTCGTTGATTAACTGATGATCAAGGTTTCCTGATCATGAACATTGGATGTTGTTAATAACGGGGTCACATTATTAGAAGAATGATGTGATGAACACACACCCAAGTTGGTATAGCAAATTCGATCAAGTAATTAAAGTTTGTTGCTGTACTGAACATATACAAAATAGCTCTTTTCCTTAGACCATGAGATGATGTCAATCACTAACTCCGGAAGAGTACTTTGATGACATCAAACGTCACTCCGTAACATGGTGACTATAAAGATGGATTTGGGTACTATGAAAGTATTAGTTGAGGCTCATGCATCAAGAGTGGGATTTGTCCATCCAGATGACGGAGAGATATACTCTGGGCCCTCTCGGTGATATCACATTGACATCGCTTGCAAGCACGTGACTAGGTCACAAGAATGTCATATCACGGAATGAGTAAAGAGTACTTGTCGGTAACGGCATCGAACTAGGTATAGTTGATACCAATGATCGGATCCCGGATAAGTAATATATCGCGAGACAAAAGGAATTGGTTATGTTGTTTTTGGTTCACACGATCACTAGTTCATCGTTGAGTAAGTGGGAGTCATTATGGATCTCCAGATCCCGCTGATGATTATTGATCAGAGAGGTGTCTTGATCATGTCTATTTTATTCACGAACCGTAGGGTGACACACTTAAGGTTCATCGACGCTTTTGAGTGGGTACGGAACACCAGAGAAAAGTTTGGACAGCACCGGAATAGTTTCGGGATATCGGAATAGTTCAAGGCGGTATGCGTTAATTTTTGTTAATTAAAAGAATTAACAAATATTAAAATAACAGAAATAAAATTGTTTATTTATTTAATGGAGAGTCCATTCACATGCAGAGAATGGAGAGTCCATTCACATGGAGAGAATGGAGAGTCCATTCACATGGAGAGAGTGGAGAGTCCACTCACTCCTATAAAAGGGAGGGTGGAGCTCCTCTCTCAGGGACGAATCTCCATAACCCTTTGGTTGGTCTTTTCTCCCTCCTCCTGCTGTTCCACCTTTCAAGCGAGCTTAAGCCTTAAGCGCCGCTGAAATAGTTTCTCCACCACCACCACTAAGTCATAGTGTTGTTGGAGTTTCCCGTGATCCTCTACTTCCGCTGCCCCCGCTGGATCGAGGGATTGGAGGTCGCCGTTGTTACGCACGTGTGACCAAGTACCGGAGGGCGCTGCCGCTTGTGGCGCTCATCTTCGCGACTTTGAAGTCGGGCGGTACCTCTACTTCAACCACGTTTGTTTGCGGGAACGTTATTCCCGCTTTCGCCTACGAGGGTGAGTCCTTCTCAAACCGCTTTGCATGCATCTCCTAGATATGATCTTGGTGTTTGGTTGCATTCGTAGGAAAAATTTTGTTTTCCATGCTTAGAACCCATCGGTGGTATCGAGCCGTGTCTATGCGTAGATGTTATGTACGGTTAAAACACATATGGATGTGGGCGTTGATGATCATGTTATTGCATACTTTCGTGTTTTTGGATCATGGTGGCATAGTGGAATTTGAAGCGGTCCTGACTAACCTTACATGTCCTCGCACATGAGACTTGTTCCACGCTCAACATGCAACTTGCTTTGCATAAGTGGCTTTATGGGTGTCGATTTCTCCTACTATAGTCATGATCTAATTTACAATGGTTTGCTAATAATGTTTTTATCACCGCTGTGGTTCTTGTTCCTAGGTAAGAACGGTTCTTTCCTAGAAAGCCCAAAACCGCTGTAAAATATGAAAAAAAATAAATTAGAGGCGTCTAACTTGTTTTTGCAGGGCATGTGATGTGATATGGTCATTGATACAAAGATTGTTGTATGAAATAAGATTTATTGTAAATTTAAACAACCGGCAGGAGCCATTTGGTTGTCTTTTCTTTTATGGCCTCAAGTGCTAAGTATATGTCCATGTGATATATTGTAATGGAGGAAGACAATCAAGATGGAAGCACCATGGACCTTGGTGCCACGCCGGTGGAATGATGGAGATCATACAATGACGCACAAGATGGAGATCAAGTGCTAGAAGGACCATATCATATCACATTATTTATGCATGTGATGTTAATCCTTTTTATGCATCTTATTTTGCTTGGATGTGATCACGTTGTTAGCACTATAAGATGATCCCTTCAACTTAATATCAAGATAATAATGTGTTCTTCCATAGTATGCACCGTTAAGAAAGTTCGTTTGGCTTCAAGCACCACGTGATGATCGGGTGTGATAGGCTCTACGTTCAAATACAACGGGTGCAAGCCGATTTACACAAGCAAATACTTTGGTTCTACTTGGCGAGCCTAGCATGTACAGACATGGCCTCTAACACAAACCGAAGGTAAAGCATGAGTCATATGGATGATATGATCAACATAGTGATGTTCACCATTGAAAACTACTCCATCTCACGTGATGATCGGTTTCGTATAGTGAATTTGGTTCGTGTAATCACTAAAAATGACTAGAGGGATGTTGTTTTTGAGTGGGAGTTCTTGTAGTAATTTTGAATTAAACTTGAACTTAATCTATTATGAACTTAGTCTAAGTAACTTTGCAAATATGTTGTAGATGGCACCACCTACTTTCAATTTCAATCTGCTCATGGAGAAAGAGAAACTAGCCACCAACGGTAGCAACTTTACCAATCGGGCCCTTAACTCGAGGATTCTCCTCGCCACGCTCAAAGGAGCTATGTGCTTGATGCGCTTGCTGGGTGCCCCGCCCACGATGATGCCCCGAGGAGGAGAAAAATGTTTTCTTGACTCGCAAGGAGGACCACAGTTTAGTTCATCATGCGGCATTTTGTATGGCCTTGAGCCCGAGCCGCGTAAAACGCTTTGAGCACAAAGAATGCTTTTGATACAATGGAAGAGTTGAAAATGATTTTCACACCCATGCCGCAATAGAGAGTTATGAAGCTTCGTAAAAGTTCTTTAGCTGCATGATGGAGGAAAACAGCTCCGTTAGTGAGCACGCATTTCAAAATGTGCAGATGCGCCGATAAACTCATAGCTTTGGGAATAACGATCCCCATTGAGCTAGGGAATTCATCGTGTTCTCCTGGCCTCGCCACCAAGCTACAAGAGCTTTGTGATGAACTACAACATGCAGGCATGAAGAAGTCTCTCCTCGAAGCTTCTAATGCCGAAAACTGGCCAAGTAGAGATCAAGAAGGAACATCAAGTGTTGATGGTCCATAAGACCACCAGTTTCAAGAAGAATGGCAAGAAAGGCAAGGCTAAGGGTAACTTCAAGAAGAAGGGCAAGTCTGTTGCCACATCTGAGAAGAAGACCAAGGCTAGCCCTAAGTCAGATACTGAATGTTTTTATCAAGAAGGGCACTGGGCACTTGAAGCGCATATCGCCCAAAATATCTGGGCCGATAAGAAGGACGGAATGTGAACAAAGGTATATATGATATACATGTTATTGATGTGTACTTTACTAGTACTCGCAGTAGCGCCTGGGTATTTGATACCGGTTCAGTTGCTAACATATGTAACTCAAAACAGGAGCTAAGGAACAGGCGACAACTAGCAAGGGATGAGGTGATGATGCGCGTCGGCAATGGATCAAAGGTTGATGTGATCGCCGTCGGGGCGCTACCTATCCAATTACCATCAGGATTAGTTATGAACCTAAATAATTGTTATTTGGTGCCTGCGTTGAGCATGAACATCATATCTGGATCTTGTTTAATGCGAGACGGTTATTCATTCAAGTCTGAGAACAATGGTTGTTCAATTTATATGAATAATATCTTTTATGGTCATGCACCCGAGAAGAATGGTTTATTTATTTTGAATCTTGATAATAATAGTACACATGTTCATAGTGTGAATGCCAAAAGAATTAAGTTAAATGATGATATTGCTGCATATATGTGGCATTGCCGCTTATGTCATATTGGTGTTAAACGCATGAAGAAGCTCCATTCTGATGGACTACTAGAATCACTTGATTATGAATCATTTGAGACATGTGAACCATGCCTCATGGGCAAGATGACTAGAACCCCGTTGTCCGGTACAATGGATCGGGCAACCGACTTATTGGAAATCATACATACCGATGTGTGTGGTCCAATGAGTGTGTCAGCACGTGGTGGATATCGTTACTTCGTTACTTTCACAGATGATTTGAGTAGATATGGATATATTTACTTAATGAAACACAAGTCTGAAACATTTGAAAAGTTCAAAGAATTTCAGAGTGAAGTAGAAAATCATCGTAATAGAAAGATCAAATTTCTACGATCCGATCGTGGAGGAGAGTATCTTAGTTACGAGTTTGGCACACACATGAGACAATGTGGAATAGTTTCACAACTCACTCCTGCTGGAACACCACAGCGTAATGGTGTATCCGAGCCGCCGTAATCGCACTTTATTGGATATGGTTCGATCTATGATGTCCCTTACAGATTTGCCACTATCATTTTGGGGTCATGCACTAGAAACAGCTGCATTCACTTTAAATAGGGCACCATCTAAATCCGTTGAAACGACATCGTATGAATTATGGTTTGGCAACAAACCTAAGCTGTCATTTCTAAAAGTTTGGGGATGCGATGTTTATGTGAAGAAACTTCAACCCAAAGCGGAAAAATGCGTCTTCATAGGATACCCTAAAGAAACAATTGGGTACACCTTCTATCACAGATCCGAGGGCAAGGTTTTCGTTGCCAAGAATGGATCCTTTTTGGAGAAAGAGTTTCTCTCGAAAGGTGTGAGTAGTAGGAAGGTAGAACTCAACGAGGTTTTTGAACCTTCTCTTCATAGAATGGCAAGTGCAGTAGCGCCGAAAGTTGTTTCGGAGTTGACTCCACCAGATGAAGAGGGAACTAATGATGAGGATCATGAAACTCCGAAAGAGAACACTACCACACCTCGCAGGTCAACAAGAGCGCGTAATGCTCCTGATTTTTATGTTTCTACTATGAATGTCATGGTAATTGAGAATGATGACCCTGCGACGTATGATGAAGCGATGTTGAGCCCAGATTCCGACAAATGGCTAGAAGCCATGAAATCCGAAATGGGATCCATGTATGAAAACCAAGTATGGACTTTGGTGGACCTACCCAATGACCGTAAGGTCGTTGAGAACAAATGGATTTTCAAAAAGAAAATAGACGCTGATGGTAATGTGACCATCTATAAAGCTCGACTTGTCGCAAAGGGTTTTCGACAAATTCAAGGAGTTGACTACGATGAGACTTTCTCACCCGTAGTGATGCTAAAGTCTATTAGGACTATGTTAGCAATTGCTGCATTTTTCGATTATGAAATCTGGCAGATGGATGTAAAACCGCGTTCCTTAATGGAAACATTGAGGAAGAGTTGTATATGATACAACCCAAAGGTTTTGTTGATCCTAAGGATGTCGATAAGGTATGCAAACTTCACGATCCATTTATGGATCAAGCAAGCATCACGAAGTTGGAATCTCCGCTTTGATGAGGTAATCAAAGGTTTTGGATTTGTCCAAACTTACTGAGAAGCTTGTATTTACAAGAAAGTGAGTGGGAGCTCTATAGCATTTCTCGATATTATATGTGGATGACATATTGTTGATTGGAAATGATATAGAACTTTTGAAAAGCCGCCTCATATGCCAAGTTCAGCAAATGTGAGTTCTGGCTCAAAGAAGTTGCCTTTTTAGGCCACGTTCTCTCTGAATGAGGTGTTGCTGTTGATCCTAGCAAGGTGAAGGATGTACTTGCCAGGGAACAGCCACGAACTGTTCCCGAAGTCCGAAGTTTTCTTGGGTTAGCCGGGTACTATCGGCGATTCATTGAAAACTTTTCCAAAATTTCCAAGCCGATGACTGAGTTACTCAAGAAGGAGAAGAAGTTTGAGTGGACGTTAGCTTGTGAAGTTAGTTTCCTAGAGTTGAAGCGAAGGCTTACAACAGCTCAAATTCTTGTCTTGCCTGATGTGCACAAAAACTTTGACGTATTCTGTGATGCTTCACGTCAGGGTCTTGGTTGTGTGCTGATGCAAGAAGGAAAAGTCGTGGCGTATGCTTCACGCCAACTGAAACCTCATGAAGCCAATTATCCGACTCATGATCTAGAATTGGCTGCCGTAATTCATGCTCTTAAGTTATGGCGTCATTATCTCATCGAAAACCGAGTTGAGATATTTACCGACCATAAGAGTCTGAAAAACTTTTTCACCCAACCAGATCTAAACTTGAGACAGTGCCGATGGTTGGAGCTAATCAAAGACTATGATTTGGGAATTCATTATCATCCAGGAAAAGCTAATGTGGTAGCTGATGCCCTCAGTCGCAAGCTACACACTAGTAATACCTTGTCGGGTGGTTGCCAACCCCAGTTACTGGATGAGTTTTGTAGACTCAACTTGGAGATGGTAGGGGAAGGATTTGTGGCTACATTAACCCTACGACCTACCCTCGAATCCCAAATTCAGGCTACTTAGTTGAAAGATGAAGGAGTAGCTGAGATCAAGCGCGATTTGAAAGAAAGCGCATTACCGGAGTTTTCAGAACGAGTTGATGGTCTGATCATGCATGGATATCAAATTTATGTCCCGAATGATCAGGAGATCAAAGAATTGATCTTGAAAGAAGCTCATGAGACTCCGTTGTCAATCCACCCTGGAAGCACTAAAATGTATCAAGATATTCGAAAGACGTTTTGGTGGCCTGGTATGAAAAGAGATATCGCCGCATATGTCGCCATTTGTGACGTGTGTCAGCGAGTGAAAGCAGAGCACCAACGACCAGCTGGAATGCTTCAACCCTTGAAGATTCCGGAATGGAAATGGGATGAGATCGGAATGGACTTCATCACTGGCCTACCAAAATCAGCTAATGGCCATGACTCTATTTGGGTAATCATCGACCGGTTAACCAAAGTTGCTCATTTCATACCGGTACGCGTTACCTACAATGGAGCTAAACTTGCAGAACTCTACCTGAACCATATTGTCCGACTACATGGAATTCCTAAAACCATTGTGTCTGACCGTGGACCCCAGTTCACTTCGCGGTTCTGGAAGAATTTGCATGAGCTCATGGGAACTAAGTTGCTCTTCAGTACAACTTACCATCCCCAGACCGATGGGCAGACTGAAAGAACAAATCAAGTCCTGGAAGACATGCTCAGAGCTTGTATTCTTTCGTATAACTCGAAGTGGGAAAAATGTTTAGCATTTGCTGAGTTTTCCTACAATAATAGTTATCAAGCAAGCCTTCAAATGTCTTCGTTTGAAGCACTGTATGGAAGAAAGTGCCAAACTCCTCTTTTCTGGTCCGAAATCGGTGAAAGAAAGTTCTTTGGACCCATAGTGATTCAAGAAGCTGAGACGCAAGTCAGGCTAATCCGCGATCGGTTGAAAGAGGCCAAGTCTAGACAAAAGAGCTATGCTGACAATCGCCGCCGTGATCTAAGCTTCAATGTAGACGACTTTGTCTATCTTAAGGTGTCGCCATTACGTGGCACGAAGCGATTCCAAATTCGCGAAAAGTTAGCGCCGAGATACGTCGGTCCTTATCGCATTCTTGCAAGGAAGGGTGAAGTAGCTTATCAGTTGGAGCTTCCACCTCAACTTGCGGATGTCCATGACGTGTTTCATGTCTCTCAGTTGAAGAAGTGTCTCCGAGTTCCTACTGAACTCACTCCCCTGGACACTATTGAACTTCAACCAGATCTTACTTATCGTGAATATCCAATTTGCGTTTTGGACGAAGCTGAGCGATTTAATCGTAATCACGTAATCAGAATGCTTCGAGTTTAGTGGAGTAATCATACCGAAGAAGAAGCAACCTGGGAACGTGAAGATCGCCTTCGATCCGAGTTTCCATCTTTCTTTTCTTAATCCTTGTAATCTCGAGGACGAGATTATTGTAAGGGGGGTAGAGCTGTAACATCCTGAGTTTGAACTTGCCTTTTTAAATGTTAATTATCCTTTGAGAGTTATTTGGAATTCAATTTGGAGTTAATTGTGCTTGGATTTGTTTGCTCGATCTGTTTCATTTTAGTTTTTGCTCCAAAATCTCGTTCCGTGTTGCGGTTAGAATTTCCAAGCAACCGTAGTTTCCAAACCTTCTTTAGCTATCCTAGAGTCTATCCTAAAAGTTTCCGGGAAGGATTCGTGAGTTTCGGAGTTTTCTTGAGGGTTTTTGGGGTTTTTCTGCTTGGGCGGCATCACGCCCCTGGCCGTCTTTAGGCCGAGGGGTGCGGGCAGGGGTGCAGGGCGCCCGTGGCTGACCGGCTGCCCTGGCCATCTCCACGTTTTCTAGAGGGTTCACCTCCCCCAGCCAACTCCCTCTCCCTCACCTCACTCCCTTTCACTCTCCCTCTCACCCTCTAGCTCTTCCTCTCTAGCTCTCTCTCCCATGGAGCTCTCTTCCTCTCTCTCGAGCTTTCCCTCCAGCTAAACCTCTTCCTCCGGTGTTCTGGAGCTCGAGGAGCAGCTGGTCAAGGTGGAGGACGTCGATTCCCAAACCCTAGTCGAGCACTGTGGTGAGTGGAGCAAGTTTCAGTCAGATCTGTGATGACTTGAGCTTGATCTTGTACTTTTCTCCATTTCTCTCAACTTTTCTTTTAGCCAAAACCCTAGAAAACCTAGTTGTTTTGCTCAACTTTTGGTTAGCTGAGTTTCTGAACCTAGGATAGGTGCTAGAGTTCTCGTTAGCGCGAAAACTGAGATCAGAAACCCTAGATACGTTTTTGTCGGATAGATTTGGTTAAATGTCGTTTTTGTAGCTTTTGGAATTAAACCTTGGAACCCTAGTTCCAAAAGCTAGGAAAAGGACACTAGAATGTATTCGATGTCGTTAAAGTCCGAGTTTCGCGAAAAGAATCGAGTTTGAATTCGATTCGGGGTGAAAGTCGGAATTTAGCATGAATTAGGACTCTAGATTTTCTCTGATTAGAAATTAGGACAAACGAGGTCGGAACCACGTGTGGTTTGCATAAATGGGTCCTTGATATCTCCGAGAACCTATCCATGCAATCACCGCGAAATTCCGAAGTCGTTTGTGCGAAAATCCTTTTTCTGGAAAATTCAGTCGACCTGTGGCCGGCACTACCGACGTGGTAAGTCCGGTACTGCCGCTCAGGCCGGCACTACCGACCCTTGCGGCCGGTACTGCCGGGCTTAGGTCGGCACTACCGCCCCCGAACGCTGGTAGTTATTTTCCAGAGAGGTCTTTTTTTAAGGATTCGCAGCCGCTGGTACTACCGACCCTTGCGGCCAGTACTGCCGACTGTAGGGCGGCACTACTGGGGTTTGCATGCCGGTACTGCCGGTCTCCAGTTCAAGTTTCGGTTTTCGTTAAGTTTTCCCTCTCTCGTGTTCGCTTATTGGTTGTTGTCCGCTTCTTTGAGCTTTTTGCTTTGTTCTCGTTGGATCTTAATCGTTTCCTTGTTATTTCTTTTGTCGCGCTTTCGTTTAGAAGTTGACGCCTCGAGAGCAGTAGGCGAGGATCCGGACTTCGACCCAGAGGACACGCAAAACTCAGAGCAAGCAGGCAAGCACCCCCTTTGAACATATTGCTCCTATAATTGCAAAAGTATTTGATGTTTTGCAAAATGATTACGCATGCATATGATTATTACAAGTATTTAAATGGTGAGAATAGATAGATACCCTAATGGTTGGATGGCTTATCTTAATATTGTTGTTACCCTAAAATCCTTGAGTAACCCTAGTATAAGGGTAGACGCTATAATAATTGTCGCCAGGGAATATAAGTCTAATAGTTGCATACGCTTAGCCCAGCTTTAGACTGATTGAACAATGATCGGTGGACTCAGTCAATCAAAGTTTTTCGATACGTTATTAGGATTTCAGAAATGATGGTTTTTAGAAAAAAAATATAATAAAGGCTATGTTGGTAAAAGATGAAAAAGGAGAAGGTGTACGGTGATTTATGCTAGACGGATGACGGGAGGTCTCGTCTGTGAAATCATAAGGACTGAACTTGACGTTTTTAACCAAGTCCTTTCGTACAACCACATGTGCTAGTATGGGATAGCCTAAACCCAGTACAGGAGTTGGAATTTGGACTTGCGCCATGGTAGGTCGAAGTAGTTGGGCAATACCGACATGCTGGTGTTGCTTAGAATACTCCCTCACCACAATTTTGTTGGAAATATTTTATTTGAGTCCAAAATGTTCCAAAATATTTTCCAGAATTTTTCTGGAATTTTTCTGAGTGTTTTGCTATTTTTAATGAATTCAATGAATTTCTGGGAATTAATTTGGATTATTTAATTGCTGGAAAAACCTAACCGGTTTGTACTGTTCATCCGACCGGACCCGAGTCCGAGTCAGACTCGAGTCCGACCGAGCCGGTCGGTCCGGTTGAACCCACTCGCACAACCCTAACACGCGTGACCATTGGATCGAGATCCAACGGCCACGATCGCGCCGCGTCACCCGAGCCCGACTCCGACCGAGCCAGCCGCGTCGCCCGAGCCGGACCCGAGCCCAAACCCGCGCACCGTTGGATCTTGATCCAACGGCTGAGCGCGTGCCACGTCGCCCCTCTCCGAGTCCTCGTCGGACTCCGCCGCCGCTTGCGGGTGGACCTCGGTTTCCGCGAGATTCACGGAAGCCGAGGCCCCTATTTAATGCGCCGCCACCACGGTCGTGACAGCCTCTTCCGCGCGCACCCGTAGCCCTAACTCACCTCGCATGAGCCACCGCCGTCTAGCCGCTAGAGCTCACCGAAGTCGATTCTTCCCTCCGCCACAGTTTCTTGCGTTTTCCGCCGCCGTCAAGCCCAGATCCGGATTCCCCAGGCCGACACGCGTTCGGGAGTGCCAATCACTTCGCCGGAGACGCACGGAAACGCCGTTCGTGAGGTCGTCGTCCCCAGTTCCAGCCAACCTAGCTCCGCCGCACCCTCGCCGTCCCCGCGAGCTCTGCCAGCCGTCGGATCTTCATCAAGCGGACCAGATCGCGCCACGTCACCTTCGGCGAGTTTCCCCATTGAAAATCCCAGATCTAATCCCAACCGTTGGATCTAGATCCAACGGCTTAGATTGTGCCACGTAGCTAGAACTGCACCAGGCTAGGTTAGATCTCAGCCGTTAGATCAAGATCCAACGGCTACGGTGAGTCACGTGTTCCCCAAACCCGTAAGAACTAGATTGGATCTGGACCGTTAGATCAAGATCCAACGGCCCAGATTGGCCACGTCCGCTCCAACGCGTATAGCCCAGATCCAATCCTAGCCGTCGGATTTCAAACCGACGGCTCGGATCGAGCCACGTGTCCGGGGAGCCGAACCGCCGCGCCCACGCGGGCGTGAGCGTGGGGCACTGACACGCCAGCGTGTCGGCCGACCGCACCGTGACGTCACCCATGACGTCATCGGTGGGTCCCACATGTCAGACGCCTCGGCCGAGCCCCGCTGACGTCACCCGAGGGGTCCCACCTGTCAGCCGCACGTGGAGCCGTGGACCGAGTCCATGGTGGACCCAAACCGAACCGTGGACCAAGTCTATGGACCGGCTAACGTAATAAATCGATTTTTCAATAGAAAAATAATTCGGATGAAAATCACGCTGACGTCATAATCGATTTTTATTTTAAGAATAAAGATTTAATTCGGTTTATTGATTTCAGAATTTGTTTCAAACTTCAAATGCCTATAACTTTTGCATTTTAACTCCGATTTGAGTGATTCAAATTTCTAAATTTGTATAAAATTGAGATCTACCTAATGATGAATTTTATTTAGTTTTTGGACCAAAGCTTTCCTCTGTATAATTATTTAAACTTGAAAATGATATAACTTTCGCGTTTAAACTCCGAATTTGACGATTCCAGTTCCTAAAAATTCATAAAATTATGTTGTCTCTATTTATGGACTCTATTTGGATGTTTGGACACTTTTTGCCTACTGTTTATTTATTATTTGCCATTTGCACGCTTTACGAGTAGACGTTGAAGTGCCCGAAGGCTTCGAAGGAGAAGTGTTGACCCAGGAGCCAGCTCAGGACCAAGAACAAGTACTTTTTGAAGGCAAGTTGTGCTTTGACCATGCTGATCCCATTTTCAAATTAATTTGGTTTAAATTATTGCATGCTAGTTTGATTAGAAAATGCTTTACTTAATTATGGGAAATTAGATAGATGCCAAATTGCTGTATGACACCTTGGTTAATTAAATATGTGCCATGACCCCCTTGTCACCCTAGTTGTGGATTACTAGTTGGACATTAGTAAATTGCCAACATGGGAATTCAGATCGTTGTAGTACATTGCTTAGACCTGCTACGTGCTTATGACATGATTTTGGTCAAACAAATGTTAATATTGACTTAATGATATATTGAACCTGTTTTCGAAAAGGTATCATGTGTTGTGATGTTGTAGGATCGAAGTATATGAATATAGCAATCAGAGGGGGGGGTGAATGATTGTGCGGAAGCTAAAACTAAATTCTTGATCTATTAAAAGTTCACCCAAAAACATAACCAAATAATTGCCTCGTTTTCGACAAAAATAGAATGACAGAGATTCGGTAAAACACGAATTCCCGGAGATCCAACCGTCGGCTCGATCTGAAATTTGGACACAAGAAACTAGATTCTAACACGCATCGAACCCAAAAAGAATCAGCTCGATCGGACTTACAAATCAAAAGTTATGAACCTCGCAAACTTGCTGTGACAGAAGATGACGAGAATTGATCTAACGTAAACTTGAAAGTTTAACAGAAACGACCAAAGTTTAATCAACTAAACTTAGAGAAACCCTAAATCAATTCTCTAGAAAGGTTTTGATGGATCAAATCAAGATAAAACTCAAAGAAAAAAAACCAATCTAGAAAAGAACAAGCATGCAAACAAGAACCAAAACAGGAAACACTGTAGCAACGTGGTTCTTGTAGCATAAGGATCTAGAAGAATTGATCTTTATTTCTTTTGTCTAAAGTACTCTCATCAAAAGAGTACAAACCCTAAAACTGAGCTTGAGGCTCTCAATGCGCTCAGCTCTGATTGATGCCCTTCAACAGGAGACACCCCTCCTATTTAAAGGAGCAAAACACAAGGAGTTCTGAATACAATTCCTAATCTCGAAGGAGTATGTATTCAACACAAGTCCTCTTGGCCCATCCTGGCCGAGTACAACTCTTGCACGCGTATGGCAACCCTACCATACTCACGTGACTAACACTTTGCACGCGTATGGCCACCTGCCATACTCACGTGACTAACACTTTGCACGCGAATGACCTCCTGCCATTCTCACGTGACTAACCATTCTTCATGTGCACCATTCTCTTAGCCCGAACGTCCCGCATGACATCCTTGACCACCAAGACCTCAGTTCCTCCCTGAACCTAGTCCCGAACCTCAGCTCCTCCATGAACCTAGTTCCGGTCCCGTCATCGACCACGTTCGCCTTCGAGCAATACCTGCACATGAACAAACCACAAAACAATTCCGAGCACAAGTCCACGACTTGACTCACATCAATCCATGCAAATACTCACACGAGCATTGCATAAAGTCCACTTCAAGCCTCATGAAATTCTCACAAATTTCATAATCTCAAAAACAAATCAAACACAATTCCAATTTTGCTCAAAACCCTAATTGAGCAAAAACGCATTCACGCATTTAACCAAAAATATGGTCCGCGTACACATGAAAAAGTCACTCAAAACCATTCACAACGGACCAACAAAATCAGTCAGGTGTACAAGTGAAAGTCTCGGTTTCAAGAAGAAATCATTCCGCGAAAACATCGTTCTCGACAGGCACTAAAAGAAATCAGTCAGTCGTACATGCGAAATCAATCCTCAAAGTCGTTCACGATCGACCAAAAATTGGTCCGACGTACATGCAAAACTTCTTGGTTTCTTGGAAAATTGAGTCCGCTCATGATCTCAAAAGCACGCCCACGATGCACCCAAAAACTTGGTCCGTCGTACATGCTGATCGCTATTTTCTTGGAAAATTGACTTTGGCACAAGAGCTCAAAAACATGTGCACGATGCACCCAAAAACTTGGTCCGTCGCAAAGGACTCAGATTCATGTTTACAAATGCACCAAAAAACTTGGTTTGTCGTACATGGGAAAATGAGGTTGCCAAAGCATGTTTACGACAGACCAACAAATTTGGTCCGTCGTAAATGGGAAACTTACTGTTTTCTTTAAGTTTGGTCCGGCGCCAAAGCGAAACTTACTTTTCTTGTCAAATTGTCAAAACACATAAAGAAACACATTTTGCAAATTCAATTCTAAGCCAATTTTTCAGCACATGATTTCACAATCTCCCCCTTGATGAAAACATTGGCAACACCACTAAGAATTGAACATTTGGCATTCACTTTACAAAAGATTTTGAAATCCAAAGGATCAAGGACCAAAAAGAGAAAACACAGAATTCCCCCCTTTGACCAAAATGCAAAACAAAATCTCCCCCTGAGAAGGAAAATGTGTGTGAATGTGCAATGTGCCCAAAAATTTCAAAATTCTCCAAACTTCTTCCAAAATTCTCAAATTTCCAAAAAAAACTCCCCCTTTTTCTTTAAACTTTTCAACGATTCCCAAATTTCTCCCCCTTTGACAATGGATTCATCAAGAGTACAAAAGAGAGAACAGGTTCAAAATTTTTCCTGTAGCAAAGATTTCACAAGGAGAAACAAGGGAGTGTTAAGATAGGAAAAGATGAGCTCATTCGATCATATAACCTTATATATCACATAATATGCAAAATACATGATCTTGATGTGATTTTAACAAGTTAGGGAATGACATGCATCTCAACCTCAATTCAGTCAACTATAGCCAAGTACTAAGCAAAACCTTTAGTAGAAAAACAAAGGCTCAAAGTTGAAGCAAATAACAAATCAGGTCGAGCAAGTAGTTTCAACTCCAATCTAGTGGACCAATTTAATCTTTAAACAGTAAACTGCATGTGGCATGCTTGAAGCATACATCTTGTCTTTTGAGGGAATGGCATGCTTGAAGCATACATCTTATCTTTTAGGGAAAGCACCCTGAAGCACATAACTTGAGGTTTTTTGCTTTTAACAACCCTTTTTTTAAACTGATTCCCTTTTCCTTTACTTTTTCTTTGATTGTAAACATGCAAAAGTGATTAAACGGTCTTATGAAAGAGTAAAGTTGAAACCACACTTGCTTCATAGCCCAAATTTGTCAAGAGGATTCAATATCAAGCCTAGAAGAGTGAGATATCACAGAGTATTTAGCTATAGGCAATCAGTCCAGGGAATTTCGCAATGTCATTTTTAGTTCAAGTGAGACAATTAGATTATCATATATTAACTCAATTACATAACATATAAAGAAATATGATAAAGTGAGCTCATCAAGTGAAAGAACTTGGCAAGGAAACTCCCCATCAAAACAAACCCATTGGAAGAACAATCCCAAGTTCTCCCCGAATAAAAGCAAAACGAGAAGAAGACAAAGGTTTTGTGAAAATGTCTGCCAATTGATGTTCAGTATCCACATGATGAAGCACAATGTTGCCTTTTTCAACATGATCTTTAAGAAAGTGAAATCTGATGTCAACGTGTTTTGTTCTAGAGTGTTGCACGGGGTTCTTAGCAATGCAAATTGCACTAGTGTTATCACACAAAAGAGGAACACTATCCAAATTAACCCCATAATCTTTAAGTGTAGCTACTATCCAAAGAATTTGAGAACAACAACTAGCAGCAGCCACATATTCAGATTCAAGCAGCTTGATTGTGCAATGTAAGATTGTTTTCTAGATGACCATGCAATAAGAGAATTGCCCAAGAAATGACATGTACCAGATGTACTTTTTCTATCAATTCTACATCCTGCAAAATCAGCATCAGAAAAGGCTCTTAAACTAATGCATGAGGAAGCAGAAAGCCAAATGCCAAAATCTTGAGTTCCATGAAGATACCAGAAAATTCGCTTGATAGCTTGTCGATGTGAAGCACGTGGGGAAGCTTGAAAACGAGCACACAAGCACACAGCAAATTGTATATCCGGCCTTGATGCAGTGAGGTACAAAAGTGAACCTATCATGCTTCTATATTCCTTTTGATCAACCGGCTCACCATCTTCATCCGGATCAAGTGTGCAAGCGCTCTCCATGGGTGTCATGATCGGTTTGCTGTTTTCCATCCCAAATCTATGCAACAAGTCTTTTGTGTATTTGCTTTGATGCACAAAAGTACCATCCTTTGTTTGCTTGATTTGAAATCCCAAAAAGTATGTCAACTCACCCATCATACTCATCTCAAACTCCTTCCTCATTGTTTCTGAAAACTCAGACACTAAAACATGAGAGGAACCACCAAAGATAATATCATCAACATAAATCTGAACGAATAGTTGATCATTGCCTTGCTTGAGTAAAAAGAGAGTTTTGTCAACCTTTCCCATTGAAAACCCCCTTTCAAGTAAAAAGGTTTTTAGCCTATCATACTGTGCTCTAGGGGCTTGTTTGAAACCATACAAAGCTTTTGATAGTTTGAACACATGATTTGGAAACTTTGGATTTTCAAAACCAGGTGGTTGCTTGACATAAACCTCCTCATTTATGTAGCCATTAAGAAAAGCACTTTTCACATCCATTTGATACAATTTGAAACTTTTGGATGCAGCAAATGCTAAAAGGATTCTAATGGCTTCAATTCTAGCAACAGGAGCAAAGGTTTCATCAAAATCTAAGCCTTCAATTTGAGTGTAACCTTGAGCAACCAATCTAGCCTTGTTTCTAACAACAACACCATCCTCACTTTGTTTATTTTTGAAAACCCATCTAGTTCCAATAACATTAAAATCAGGAGGTGGTGAGACAAGTTTCCAAACTTTATTTCGTTCAAAATTCTCTAATTCTTCATGCATGGCATTGATCCAAGATTCGTCAGATAATGCATGAGATATATCTTTGGGTTCAAAAGAAGCAACTAAAGCAGAATGAGCATGAGTTTCAGAATGAATAAACCTAGATCGAGTGACTCTCTCATTTAGGTCTCCAATCATTTGTTCAGATGGATGCATTTTTTGAATGTGCAAGGGAGCATTGGCTTTTGAGACTTCTCCTTCTCCTTCTTTATTTTCAGCATGTACAGATGATGTTGTAGCTTGAGGATGGTTAGCTGTAGGTGATGTAGTAGTAGGTGCCAAAGGTGCTATAGCTTGTTGTGCATTAGGAAGAGTCAAGACCTCATCTTCATCATCATCATTATCTTCAAAGATTTTCTCCCCCTGAACATATGCCTGCAGACTGCATCACTTAGACTAGTGCCTGGACTAGACTCATCAAAAGTAACTTCACAAGTTTCCACAATTTTGTTACTCCGAAACAAGCACACGATAGCCTCGAGTATGAGCAGGATATCCAAGAAAAATGCCATCAGTTGATCTAGCTTCAAATTTATCAAGATTTCTAGATTTCAAGACAAAACATTTGCATCCAAAAACTCGAAAGTGAGAAACGGAAGGTCTATGTCCAAACCGAAGCTCATATGGAGTCTTACCCAATTTTGATCTCAGAAACACACGGTTTGAAACATAACAAGCAGTTGAAATCGCTTCAGCCCAAAAATTTCTAGGAGTGTGATGCTCATCTAGCATAGTTCTAGCCATTTCAACTAACGTTCTATTTTTCCTTTCAACTACACCATTTTGTTGAGGCACTCTAGGAGATGAAAATTGATGATCAATTCCTTTTTTAGCACAAAAGAGATCAAAGGAAGCATTTTTGAATTCAGTTCCATTATCACTTCTAATAGCTTTGAGAGCTCCTGGATGGTCAACAGAAAGCCTAAGAACAAGACTTCTAAAATGACTAAAAGCCTCATCCTCAGATGCCATAAAATACACCCAAGAGTATCTAGAAAAATCATCAACAATCACAAGCACATACCGTTTGCCTCCAAAGGATTGAACTCGAGATGGTCCAATCAGATCAAGATGTAGAAGCTGTCCTGGAGCGTTTGTCATCACCATGGTAAGAGGTGGATGTGAACCTGCAATCATCTTACCATGTCTACAAGAAGAACATACTAGATTTCTATTACCCTTAAGCTTAGGCAAGCCACGTATGAGATCTAAACCACTTACACGAGTAAGATGATCAAAACCAACATGACCAAGTCTATGATGCCAAAAGAATAAATCTTTAGAAACATTGGCAATTAGACACCTATGCTTAGAAGAAGGTGATGCATCAAAATCAGCTTTAAATACTCTTCCAAAACAAGAAATTTTGAACACAAGATCACCTGAAGCATCTAGCACTTTGCATTCATTTTTCTTAAAGCTTATCTCAAGATCTTCATCAAGCATTTGTGAGACAAAAAGCAAGTTATATTTCAAATTTTCAACAAGAGCCACATCTTTGAACATAAACTTGTCACTTACCTTTATTGTACCTTTTGCCACAACAGAAGAGGAAGAAGCATCTCCAAAAGTAACACTTTCAAAGACGAGATGCACGAGTGAGGAGGAGAACCAATTTTATCACCGGACATGTGGCGTGAGCATCCGAATCCTCTAGCCATATGTTCTCCTTCCTCGCGAGAAGCCTACATAGCAAAACATGTCGAGGTCTCAAGATCAGGGTTAGAACTCAGATTTTTGGGAATCCAGTACTGAGACACACGACGCAACAAAGTAGGCACAACACGAGTATTCTTATGCATAAAATCAGATTTGCCCTTTCTCGTGTCTTTAGAAAGAAAAGGTGTTTGCTTCACCCTAGGCACATAATGAGAAATAAAACATGCCTGTTTGAAATTAGACCTAGCCTTAGTCCTTTCTTTCTTTTCTTGTTTGGCTAGTCTAAAGCAAAAATCTACTAGATGTCCATCTCTACCACAATGAGTGCAAGTGTACTTAACATGAGGTTTTGCTTTAACAGTAGAAGCACATTTTGCATTCATCATAGTGGAAGAAAGAAAACCAGCAGATTTAAAAGCAATCTTTTTACGTTCATTGAGAATCTCAATTTTGTCATTGCGAGGAGCATGAACAACAGTGCAAGGTTTAGTTTCAAATGATGTATGAAGATCAAAACCTAAACCTTTCTTGTTTGAGCTAACCTTAGATTGATCCAAAATCATGTTTAATCTTTTCTTGCCATTAGTGAATCGTTCCAAAGAACTTTGCAAGTAATCAACTTTCTTGGCAAGAGTTAAACAATTATTGCAAAGATTATCAACCTTCCCTTTCTGTTTACGCCAAGTAGAGCATGAAAGAACCTCATGAGTAAGCAGATTATCAGTCAATTGAGAAACCCTAGCATTTGCATCTTTCAATTTTAATTCAAGAGTTGAGCATTTAGAACAAGAAGTTGAACCATGCAAATCATCAGTGGAATAGCTAGCATGTTTAACATGTTTCTCATTTTTCTCATTTAGATGCAACAGAAGAGTGTGTTCTTTCCTAAGCAAGGTGAGTTCATTGTAAATTAAGTCACATGATTTGCAAGTATCATCATCAGGAATCAAGGTCTTAAGTCTAGCAATTTCAGCATTCAATGACTCCACAAGAATATCATGTTTCTTAATTTTTCTATCACGTTTGTTAAGCAATTTTCCAAGACGAGCAACAGCAATAGCTAATTCATTATAAGAAGGATCTACCTCATTGAAGTCGCTGTCTTGATCGTCCTCGGTGAAGCTATCCTTGCTGCTTGCCATGAGACACAACCCTGTCAAGTCATGTTTGCTTGGAGTTGCATCGTCCTCGCTGCTCTCCGAGTCCACATCGCTCAAATTGACTTGTTCAAGAGCGGAAAGAACTCGATGAACCACTTTGCGGTTGATGAAGCTCTTCTTTTTCCTGTCATTTGAAGAGAACCTTTTCTTCTCATATCTTCTGTCGTTGTCCTTCTCCTCCTTTGATGTTTTACCTGCAAGCTTTGGACAATTTGATCTCATGTGGTTGAGATCACCACACTCGTAACACCTTGGAGGACCACCTCTTTTTCTCATTCTCACATTCTGCAAGGCTTTGTTAAAACGAGAAGAAAGTAGTGCCAAGTCTTCTTCAGGAAATTCTTCAATTTGCTCATCTGTTAAAGAAGACACGGAGGACAGGGCAAAGCTAGAAGAAGAATTTGCATTTGACATGTTAGGGTTAGAGATCAAAGCAATTGATTTAATATTACCTTTCCTTGCAAGAACATCCAACTCATGAGTTTTCAATTTAGAATACAGAACATCTAATGTAAGTGTACTCATGACAGTACATTCTCTAATGGATGTAACTTTCATCTCCCAAATAGACATGTCTAAAGCACCAAGCAATTGTCTAGCATTAGCAGCAGCATCAAAGCTAACTCCAACAGCACGAAGATTACTAAGAATTTTATTGAAATGTGCAAAGAAGTCATCTAGCGACTCACCGGGTTTCATCTCAAATCGCATGTATTCTTTTTTGTAAAGATCTTGACGAACCTCTTTAATAGTGTTAGAACCCTCATGGTAATCACAAAGAGATTTCCACACCTCATATGCGGATTTGAGATGGATCACACAACAAATTCGCCAAGGCCCCAAACCTTGGATGATCAAGTTGCGCGCCTTCTTTGTTTGCTTCAACATGTGTGCGATTGGTGTCGTTGACGTTGTCGTTTGCAGGGACTTCATATGGCTTGTAGACCTTCTCCCAAATTGTGAAGCCTTGTGCTTGGATGAACGCCTCCATCTTGGCCTTCCAAAACTGAAAATCAACACCATCGAACACACATGGTTTTGTCGAATAACGATCCATTGATCGAATCACCGGTTAAGATAAATTAGAAAAACCTTGCTCTGATACCACTTGTAGGATCGAAGTATACGAATATAGAAATCAGAGGGGGGGTGAATGATTGTGCGGAAGCTAAAACCAAATTCTTGATCTATTAAAAGTTCACCCAAAAACAGAACCAAATAATTGCCTCGTTTTCGACAAAAACAGAATGATATAGATTCGGTAAAATGTGAATTCCTGGAGATCCAACAGTTGGCTCAATCTGAAATTTGGACACAAGAAACTAGATTCTAACACGCATCGAACCCAAAAAGAATCAGCTCAATCGGACTTACAGATCAAAAGTTATGAACCTCACAATCTTGCTGTGACAGAAGATGATGAGAATTGATCTAACGTAAACTTGAAAGTTTAACAGAAACGACCAAAGTTTAATCAACTAAACTTAGAGAAACCCTAAATCAATTCTCTAGAAAGGTTTTGATGGATCAAATCAAGATAAAACTCAAAGAACAAAAACCAATCTAGAAAAGAACAAGCATGCAAACAAGAACCAAAACAGGAAACACTGTAGCAACGTGGTTACTGTAGCACGTAAGGATCTAGAAGAATTGATCTTTATTTCTTTTGTCTAAAGTACTCTCATCAAAAGAGTACAAACCCTAAAACTGAGCTTGAGGCTCTCAATGCGCTCAGCTCTGATTGATGCCCTTCAACAGGAGACACCCCTCCTATTTAAAGGAGCAAAACACAAGGAGTTCTGAATACA
The DNA here is from genome assembly GCA_036346355.1 of Rhipidocladum racemiflorum. NCBI lineage: Eukaryota > Viridiplantae > Streptophyta > Magnoliopsida > Poales > Poaceae > Rhipidocladum > Rhipidocladum racemiflorum. Next base: position 36,083,051 of record CM070588.1, read on the forward strand.
ATTCCTAATCTCGAAGGAGTATGTATTCAACACAAGTCCTCTTGGCCCATCCTGGCCGAGTACAACTCTTGCACACGTATGGCAACCCTACCATACTCACGTGACTAACACTTTGCACGCGTATGGCCACCTGCCATACTCACGTGACTAACACTTTGCACGCGAATGACCTCCTGCCATTCTCACGTGACTAACCATTCTTCATGTGCACCATTCTCTTAGCCCGAACGTCCCGCATGACATCCTTGACCACCAAGACCTCAGTTCCTCCCTGAACCTAGTCCCGAACCTCAGCTCCTCCATGAACCTAGTTCCGGTCCCGTCATCGACCACGTTCGTCTTCGAGCAATACATGCACATGAACAAACCACAAAACAATTCCGAGCACAAGTCCACGACTTGACTCACATCAATCCATGCAAATACTCACACGAGCATTGCATAAAGTCCACTTCAAGCATCATGAAATTCTCACAAATTTCATAATCTCAAAAACAAATCAAACACAATTCCAATTTTGCTCAAAACCCTAATTGAGCAAAAACGCATTCACGACGGACCAAAAAATATGGTCCGGCGTACACATGAAAAAGTCACTCAAAAAACCATTCACAACGGACCAACAAAATCGGTCCGGTGTACAAGTGAAAGTCTCAGTTTCAAGAAGAAATCATTCCGGCGAAAACACGTTCTCGACAAACTAAAAGAAATCAGTCCGTCGTACATGCAAAATCAATCCTCAAAAAGCCGTTCACGACTGACCAAAGAAATTGGTCCGACGTACATGCAAAACTTACTGGTTTCTTGGAAAATTGAGTCCGGCTCATGATCTCAAAAGCACGTCCACGACAGACCCAAAAACTTGGTCCGTCGTACATGCGCTGACTGCTTGTGATACTACGGAATGACGGTATGAGTCATTTTCGATCTCGGCCATAAGGTACGACTCTTGTAACATGTTTTTGCGCCGTGTCTGCAAGTGTGGGCCTTTCCGGAGGATTTTGGGCCTTTCCGGAGGGGAATTGGGCCTTCCGGGGGAGTTCGGGCCTTGGGGGGTCCATATGGGCCGAAGGTGGGACATATTTGGGCCTTTTGGAGGTGGTCTAGGACAGCAAAACTGCTGTCCTAGCCCTACCTACGCCCCAAACAAGTCCCCTCCCTAGCCCTAGCCCCCACTTGTTTCCCCTCCACCCCATTGCCTCCTCCTCCCTAGCCGCCACCCCTCCCTCACCCTTGCGCCTCCCCTTGCTCCACCACGTGCCCTTGCTGCGTCCCCCTCGCTTCCATACCACGCCATGGTGCTGCCCTCGCCGGTAGGAGGATCCGCGACGAGGAGAACCGGTGGCCACGACGCGTGGGAGCGAGATCGGGCGATCGAGAGGCATTCTTCGTGTTCGTCGTTCGTCGGACTAAGGTATATCCATGGGGAAACCTTGGGGAAGGTCTAGGTGCTGTTCTCATGGTAGATTTGGAGTTGTTAGATCAAGAGGACGTGCTGCCATGGAGTAGATCTGAAAAGAACTAGAGTTCGTATTGTACTCAGTTTCGGGCAGATTTGGAGTCCGTTTTAGGGGGTGCGATTTCACAATTTTAGCTTCGGAATTTGGCCGACCTCCTGTTGAAGAAGTTGTAGGTATCGTCAAGACCTATTTTTTGTATTTTTTGAGAATTTTTGGAGTTACGGTCTGAAAGTTATGGCCGTTTTGGTGGGCGCTGTCCAATCTGTGTCGAGGTTGGGACAGTCTGTTTTCAACATTAGATTAAACTAATTTAGATTTAGAATCTGACCGTACGGACTTCTAGGAAGTTGTAGATAATTTCAATATCTTTCAGTGCATATAAAGAAATTGAAATTCCGCCCAGCCGTTTGGAAGTTATGCCTATTTTAATGAGCGCTGTCAAATCTGTGACGATATTGAGACAGTTCGTGTTCAACGTTAGATTAAACAACATTAGATTCCGAATCAGTCTTTACAAATAACTAGAAAAAGTTGGGAAATTTCCTAAGCTACGCGACGATGTACTCGTTTATTCAATTTGGAGTTCTAGAACTCAAGTTATGTTTTTTCGAAGCCGCTGTCCAGAACGGGGCAAAATCTGTGATTTCGGGGTTTTGGAGTATTTAGCGTATTAGGTGTAGTGGGTACTGTTTTGAGGAGTCGAATTAAGTGTGTGGCACGTGTTTGCAGGTGGTGTGCCTTCGGGAGTGCCCTCAACCTCTTGTCACTCCGTTGCCCGCGGTTGAAGGCAAGTGTGTTGTGTGGATTGAACATTATACGTGTTGCTAGAATTGCTTGATAGTGTTTGGGATAGATAACATGCTGTCTTGCCATGAACTACATGTTATAATTGATATGATGTCCACTTGCCATGTTTTAATGATTGCTATGATATGATGAGCATGTTTAAGATGTTATGATGCCATGTGTTAATATATGAGTTTTATATTGTTGGCATGCTTGCATACATGACATGTTACATGGCCCGGGCGGTGAGAAAGTCATTAACTAATCCGGGAAGGCCGGTGAGAAAGTTATGACTAATCCGGAGAGCCATTAGAGTAAGTCCTACATCGTGATTCCATCTACCGTGGGTGGTGGAATCAAGGAGTAGGCACCCTCCATCTTCGGGATGGAAGGGGGGAGAGGGTGCACACCGACGGGTGTGTACTCAACCATACCGGTATGAGTTTCCAAGGAGATATGAGCATAGCATTGCATTACAATACATATTAAATGATGAGGATGTTGTTATGTGTTCAAGTTTGAAATGTTATATGTGACGTGAGGTATTATTGTCTTGTAAATGATCTTGTTGTCCATTACAATATGCTTGCTGAGTTTTCGAACTCACGCTTGTGTTTTATGTTGTTTGTTTGTTTAGGTACAATGAAATCGGCGTATGGAAAGGGATCTAGCTACACTCCTCCACGTAGTATCATAATCTAGCTAATTCACCTGTTTTGGAGACACGACATTAAGTATTACAATAATCATTAGTGTATGGTCTGTATGTTTGGTTGTTTCCCTCATGTATATCATGTGGGGCTATGGAGGAGTTGTTTTAACTTCCTAGAGTTAAATTGATGCTTATTATTTTGCTATCGATGCTTATTGATGTTTTAGTTGATGATTAGCTATCCTTATCGCTGCGTATGGATATCTCGTTTGTCTTACATATTGATATGATGCTATGTTGTTAAGTTTCATGCAAAAACAAAGGAGATGCTGTCAAAATTTCCAATTATTCCAAATGATTACTTGCTGTAATTTACCTTAAATTATGGTATTAAATGTGTCATGATCTATGTTTGGTGACATTCGGGCTTAGTAAAAGCTGGGTGTTACAGCTTGGTATCGTAGCGGCTGTAGGTCCCTGGAATGTGTATTTAGTGTCATAACTATAGGTTCAACTAAAATATGAAGTGGAATAACCTAGAAACATGGCTTAGGTTTTACTTAAAACTTTGCCATAGGATAGCAACATTAAAACTTGTGTAAGTGGAATAATTAATTTAAAACTTGACACACTTTGTTGCACAAGTAGGAATGGGTATGGGTACCATTGCTTTACGCTTAAATGTTGTATTTAAGCTTTGTTGTTGAATGTTACATTTGGTAATATATGTTGCTATGTTTATGAAAGAATTGATTGTGTTGATACAATTGAGATTATGTGGGTTGTGGTGCCGAAAGGGTTTCGGTCACCTTCGTTGTTTGTAGTATTGTTGGGTTTGACGGTGTGGCCGGGTAGTGCCATCACCGATGGACTTTTAACCTCCTGTTGGGAGAGTGCTTATCCTTTCTGTCGTAGATTGGGTAGTTGGTTGGAGTCGAGTAGTAGAGTTGTGGATTGACCCTCCGAATTTTCTTTGCCGTTTTGACGAACGGTTTTGGTTGGTTTTTGGTTGGTTGAAATAAAAGAAAAAGTGTTCGGTTTTGGATACTCACCGATGGTTCTTTTGGTGGTTTTGGTTTTGTCTTCTTTGGTTGAAGACAAAAGAAGAATTTCGTGTTGCGCCTCTTTTGGTCGCCTTGTCAGCTTTAACGCCCGATTTGTTGTTTGCCTTATAGAGAAACTTATAGATTGATTCTTGGGTTACCATTCTCCAACTTGAAAGGAAGTTATTGAAGTTCCGATCAAAAATCTAAGTCGCATGGATTTAGGTGTCAAGGTTTTGTCGGAAAGGATGTGGTTGATCGGTTGCTTTACGGAGAAAGATTTCAATTTATTCTTGTGTTTGTCTTTTTCGAGGTTTAAAAGAGTTATTGCGGTGTTGTGCCAGATCTTGTTGTTGGGGCCTAAGTGGTGTTTGATTGCAATGATGACTTGCTTGGGAATTCATCTTTGAAAAACCGTTTGTTTCGTGAAAGGTTGAAGTTTGGGGTTATGGCCTAAAATTTTGGTTAATCGCTTGGTTTTTCCTCGTGCAACCATCTTCCTTCGTGGAAGTTGTTGATCTCGAGAGTTGTGGAGTAGTTGCGTGTCGGCATTTGGGAATTTAAGAGTTGACTTCTCTTGTGATTTATGGTTGAGCTTTCCGGAAGGAAAGGTGTTTTGGGTGTTGTTCTTTCTCGAGCAATTATGGTTTCCTTAAGAGTTGGGTGCGTGATTCACGCGAATGTTTAAGAAGTTAAGTGTATGACGAGAAGTTAGAGTTTTCGGATGATATGAGCTAGTGGTTCGGTTAAAGTGAATTTGTTGTTTGTTTAAAGATAAACTAAAATATAGTGTTGATAAGAGATGATTAAACGAGACGTCAGGTGATCCAAAGTGAAAGTTGATTAGTGGTGTGTGCAAAGTGATGTGGGTAAAGGCATCTAATGGATGTTTGAGATTCGTTAGCATAGAATGTCTCGGTTGATGAACTTGTTATAGCAAGAAGATGGTGTGAAATTCTGCCTATTGTAGCTGGTGGGTCGCTTAATATTGTGGAGTCGACAATATGACTTAAAATTCGTGTAATCAATTAATAAGGATATATGGAATGATTGTAGGAAAGGTTGAATTATTCTTGACAGAGGTCCATGCGGGATCCGTATTTATGAGGAATGTCTAGTGGAGATCGTGTCGCGTGGTTAGTATTAATTATTGGTGGAATGAACTGGTGATATGGAATATGTGACTTAGGGGTTATACCCAGGGTAATTGTTGATTACGCCGGAATAATTGTAAAGAGATGTGTGCTACGCTTGGGATAATAAGTTGCATGAATAATGGTTCGTCATGGTTAGTAGACCAAAAGAAGTTGTTGATATGCGTCTTATGTTGGATTAACTGGTAAGTTAATTGTGCAGGAGTTGTGAGAACGTGGTTCTCCTTGTTGGTTGTCATACAGTAGATATGGTCTACGGTTCGTTGGTAATATAATCAATTGTGGTTATATGAACAGTGAAAAGTGATTTTATCAAGAGCAGATGTTGTAGCTTGTGTGTAACAGTGTTGGACTTCTCGGGATTTGGGTGATTATGACATCCGTTTTGGGCTAATCTGTTTAGTCTATGCTATGAGTATGGGTTAACACCCAAAGCGTTGGAGTGGGACGCTCTCTTTAGCGTTCAACTGATTTATCTTTGGTAATCCCGAGTTAAGCGCTTAAATTGTAATTCTATCGTGACTAGAGTTGGATTGATTTGGGAAACGTGTGTGGTTTTTGCGGCGTTTCAAAAGGTGAATCTTATGATTGTTTCATAAGTGTTTTTGTTGGTAAAATGTTCCTCTTTGAATGTGTTTCCTTTCTCTTTAAGAGAATTGGTAGCGGTTATTAGGCGTAGATGTTTGATTGGAGAGTTGATGCTATCTTCTCGTTATTGGCTTTGGTTAAAATGCGATGTTTTGCGCGCTTATGCGTCAAAGTGGTTGTTGGGTTGTGATGAGATATGGTATTTTTCTGCTAACGCCGCCGTAGTTTATGCGAATTTGAGCAACCATTGATGTTGTTGGGTGTCAATCATGTGACAAGGAGAATGAAGTCTCTTGGTGAATAGTTAATGGGTATCGTGGTTACATGATGAATAAATGGTGAAAAAGATTCATGACATCGCTTTTATAAGCATAAAAGAGTTGTTGAGCCAGATTTGAGAAAGTCATATAGAGACATATGACTAATCCGAGTGCTCTTGTAGAATTCGCATTCGTGTTATGAATCGAGATTTTTCATTGCTCTCTAGCATGAAAATGAATGAATGGATAAATGCTGATATTTTGGTTTTGTTATGCAAGGGATTTGAGTTTCCCTTTCTCTTCGAGAGTTTTTGTGGCAGTTCTCTTCCAAGATGTTGATTTTGGTTAAAGTGAAAAGTTTGGCTGTGGTGAAGGCGAGTCGAGTTGTCTTTAGTTGTTGAGAACATCTGTCAAGAGAATTGTGTGGAGTCTCTATTTGTTTGAGTGCTCCCGATGCGAATTGTATCGCGTTGATTGGAGATTTGAGTTTTCCTTTGCGGCTTGACTTAGGAAAAGCAAAAGGGTGGTCTTTCAATGTTATCGGGTTCTTTCCAAAGCGATTTGTGGCGCTTTGAGATTCGAGTTGTTGTATGTGGTCTACTTGGATTCAAAAGAATCGTACTTCTTTTGCACTATTGATAGGAGCGAGAATAAGAAGGGCCTCGGGTTATTGTTGAGTATAATCTAAGAGCTATACTCGTGGGCTTCGTTGTTTGTGTGAATTGTTTGTGAGGGCGACATCCTCTTGGGAAAAGTGCCAATTGAGATTTGGTAGTGAGTTACGGTCCTAGTTTGGGCTAGGTGCTGGACATTAGTGGTATGAGGGTGGATGATGATGGAGGTTGTTGATGTCGTGGTTTGAATTTGGTTGAAAGTATCGTTGGGTGGAAGCAAATGTTATAGAAAGTGTGATGTAAAATGCTTTGTCGTGGACATTGTATTAGCTAGACGTCCCTGTGTGTGCGTTATGCTTGGGAGAGGATAGAATGAAAAGTGTATTGTGGTTGGCAGTCGAAAGGAAAGTATGGTTTATGTAGGCTATGAGCGAAGATGACATTAGTAAATTTTGATTCCTTTCGAAAAGGGGTCAAATAATTGGGAGAGATGGGGTTTTGCGTAAATGGTCTTTTTGGGGGGGTTCTAGTTTGGAACCTCGGTTGACCGTTTTAATACTAATGATGAAAAAGTGATGTGTTTCAAGGTGATTGTGTCATTCGGAGTTTATGAATCATGATAGAGATTGAAGTAAATGAGGAATCATGTCAAGTTGTGCTTAGTTAAGCTAAGCCAAGTCACTCTTGTTAATAGATGGATTTGGAGAATGGAGTTGTCATTGCTATTGTTTGAGTCTTTGCGTGGGTGTGTTGAGTTCGCAAAGAAGATGAGTCTCTAGTGGACATTGTTTTAGAGTTGACGTGTAAGATTCGAGGTCGAATCCAGTTAAGGGGGGTAGAATGTGATACTACGAATGACGGTATGAGTCATTTTCGATCTCGGCCATAAGGTACGACTCTTGTAACAAGTTTTTGCGCCGTGTCTGCAAGTGTGGGCCTTTCCGGGGGATTTTGGGCCTTTCCGGAGGGGAATTGGGCCTTCCGGGGGAGTTCGGGCCTTGGGGGGTCCATATGGGCCGAAGGTGGGACATATTTGGGCCTTTTGGAGGTGGTCTAGGACAGCAAAACTGCTGCCCTAGCCCTACCTGCGCCCCAAACAAGTCCCCTCCCTAGCCCTAGCCCCCACTTGTTTCCCCTCCACCCCATTGCCTCCTCCTCCCTAGCCGCCACCCCTCCCTCACCCTTGCGCCTCCCCTTGCTCCACCACGTGCCCTTGCTGCGTCCCCATCGCTTCCATGCCACGCCATGGTGCTGCCCTCGCCGGTAGGAGGATCCGCGACGAGGAGAACCGGGGCCACGACGCGTGGGAGCGAGATCGGGCGATCGAGAGGCATTCTTCGTGTTCGTCGTTCGTCGGACTAAGGTATGTCCATGGGGAAACCTTGGGGAAGGTCTAGGTGCTGTTCTCATGGTAGATTTGGAGTTGTTAGATCAAGAGGACGTGCTGCCATGGAGTAGATCTGAAAAGAACTAGAGTTCGTATTGTACTTAGTTTCGGGCAGATTTGGAGTCCGTTTTAGGGGGTGCGATTTCGCAATTTTAGCTTCAGAATTTGGCCGACCTCCTGTTGAAGAAGTTGTAGGTATCGTCAAGACCTATTTTGTGTATTTTTTTGAGAATTTTTGGAGTTACGGTCCGAAAGTTATGGCCGTTTTGGTGGGCGCTGTCCAATCTGTGTCGAGGTTGGGACAGTCTGTTTTCAACATTAGATTAAACTAATTTAGATTTAGAATCTGACCGTACGGACTTCTAGGAAGTTGTAGATAATTTCAATATCTTTCAGTGCATATAAAGAAATTTAAATTCCGCCCAGCCGTTTGGAAGTTATGCCTGTTTTACCGAGCGCTGTCAAATCTGTGACGAGATTGAGACAGTTCGTGTTCAACGTTAGATTAAACAACATTAGAGTCCGAATCAGTCTTTACCTATAACTAGAAAAAGTTGGGAAATTTCCTAAGCTACGCGAGGATGTACTCGTTTATTCAATTTGGAGTTCTAGAACTCAAGTTATGTTTTTTCGAAGCCGCTGTCCAGAACGGGGCAAAATCTGTGATTTCGGGGTTTTGGAGTATTTAGCGTATTAGGTGTAGTGGGTACTGTTTTGAGGAGTCGAATTAAGTGTGTGGCACGTGTTTGCAGGTGGTGTGCCTTCGGGAGTGCCCTCAACCTCTCGTCACTCCGTTGCCCGCGGTTGAAGGCAAGTGTGTTGTGTGGATTGAACATTATACGTGTTGCTAGAATTGCTTGATAGTGTTTGGGATAGATAACATGCTGTCTTGCCATGAACTACATGTTATAATTGATATGATGTCCACTTGCCATGTTTTAATGATTGCTATGATATGATGAGCATGTTTAAGATGTTATGATGCCATGTGTTAATATATGAGTTTTATATTGTTGGCATGCTTGCATACATGACATGTTACATGGCCCGGGCGGTGAGAAAGTCATTAACTAATCCGGGAAGGCCGGTGAGAAAGTTATGACTAATCCGGAGAGCCATTAGAGTAAGTCCTACATCATGATTCCATCTACCGTGGGTAGTGGAAGCGAGGAGTAGGCACCCTCCATCTTCGGGATGGAAGGGGGGAGAGGGTGCACACCGACAGGTGTGTACTCAACCATACCGGTATGAGTTTCCAAGGAGATATGAGCATAGCATAGCATTGCATTGCATTACAATACATATTAAATGATGAGGATGTTGTTATGTGTTCAAGTTTGAAATGTTATATGTGACGTGAGGTATTATTGTCTTGTAAATGATCTTGTTGTCCATTACAATATGCTTGCTGAGTTTTCGAACTCACGCTTGTGTTTTATGTTGTTTGTTTGTTTAGGTACAATGAAATCGGCGTATGGAAAGGGATCTAGCTACACTCCTCCACGTAGTATCATAATCTAGCTAATTCACCTGTTTTGGAGACACGACATTAAGTATTACAATAATCATTAGTGTATGGTCTGTATGTTTGGTTGTTTCCCTCATGTATATCATGTGGGGCTATGGAGGGAGTTGTTTTAACTTCCTAGAGTTAAATTGATGCTTATTATTTTGCTATCGATGCTTATTGATGTTTTAGTTGATGATTAGCTATCCTTATCGCTGCGTATGGATATCTCGTTTGTCTTACATATTGATATGATGCTATGTTGTTATGTTTCATGCAAAAACAAAGGAGATGCTGTCAAAATTTCCAATTATTCCAAATGATTACTTGCTGTAATTTACCTTAAATTATGGTATTAAATGTGTCATGATCTATGTTTGGTGACATTCTGGGCTTAGTAAAAGCTGGGGTGTTACACTGCTATTTTCTTGGAAAATTGAGTTTGGCACAAGAGCTCAAAAACATGTGCACGATAGACCCAAAAACTTGGTCTGTCGCAAAAGGACTCAGATTCATGTTTACAACAGACCAAAAAACTTGGTTTGTCGTACATGGGAAAATGAGGTTGCCAAAGCATGTTTACGACAGACCAACAAATTTGGTCCATCGTAGATGGGAAACTTACTATTTTCTTTAAGTTTGGTCCGGCGCCAAAGCGAAACTTACTGTTTCTTGTCAAATTGTCAAAACACATGAACAAACACATTTTGCAAATTCAATTCTAAGCCAATTTTTCAGCACATGATTTCACAGATGTTGATGGCATGTGGTGCATGGTAATCAACTGGGGGTTTTGATAAATAGATTTGGACCAGGGCATGTGGCAAGAAATGATCGGGTGGGCCAGTTGTGGCATCGGGAGTGATGGTTTGGTTCTTCGAGTTGTCTTGCCCTGGTCACCCTAAGGACTTAACCTTGCAAGCCTTTGAACTGAGTCAAGCGTGCAACCACATGTCTGTAATGGGACAGACCTAGTTGATTAAGTTGCCAATAACGTACCTGTGGGACCTCAGGATGTCAACTACAACCTTTGTGTAGTTGTACGGGGGAGCGTACCGGTGCTGCGGCCAGGTACCCATCCAACGGTGGCTTGACCTAAACTTCGCCTTCGGTAAGGGAAGGGTTAGTGTGCAACACCGGGGAGGACCACTTGTGCTGTTACAAGTTTCCGAAAGACTTTGTTACGGACACTCGCCTTTGTGGTGTTTGACTGTATCTTGTGGGTAAAGTGCATAACCTCTGCAGAGTGTAAAATCTATTCGAATAGCCGTGTCCGCGGCATTGGACATCGCTCGGGAATTACAGTCAAGGGTTAGACTTTCTTGAAAATAACTTGGACTTGAAAGGTCGGGTTTGGTTTAAAAATGATGTTGAGGGAAATGTGGATTAGGAATGGTAAAGATGTTTATTAAACTTCTAGAAACGTTATTGATCTTATACTTGTTTCTATTGCTTTCGAATCTACTTATGCTACTTGTCGAATGCTGTTTTATTGCAAATATACCCTGAGCTATTCCTTTGTACTAAGCCATGCATGTAGTATATTAGTTGCATTCTGTGCATGACTTGCTGAGTACCAAGTACTCACCCTTGCCACAATACAACACCAGTTGAGGAAGAGGCTACACTAGCTTCAGAGGAGGAGCTTCCAGAGGAGCCGTCTATCTAGGGAGCGAGCCCAGTCAGTTGCCTGTGGTATACTGGATGACGCCACGAAGTTATCTTATTTTCCGCTGTAGTTATTTCTCTCTTATTGAGTTTTCGCCCTGCGTGGCATATATTTGTAACTTGACCATAAGGTCGAGTAACCCGTTTGTTTAACTATTTAAGGTACTTTATTATTTCGTTGAGTATGATTGTGATATTTACCAATGTTGAGACTGTGTGCACTAGCGCGTTCCTGGACTAGTGCTGAATACACAGAGAGTCCGGATTTGCAAATTCGGGTCCCGACAGTTTTTAGAAAAAAAAATATAATAAAGGCTATGTTGGTAAAAGATGAAAAAGGAGAAAGTGTACGGTGATTTATGCCAGACGGATGATGGGAGGTCTCGTCTGTGAAATCATAAGGACTGAACTTGACATTTTTAACCAAGTCCTTTCGTACAACCACATGTGCTAGTATGGGATAGCCTAAACCCAGTACAGGAGTTGGAATTTGGACTTGCGCCGTGGTAGGTCGAAGTAGTTGGGCAATACCGACGTGCTGGTGTTGCTTAGAATACTCCCTCACCACGCGCAGGTGTTGGAGACTTTCGTGAAACAACGGTGGATGCTTTGCTGAGGGTAAAAGGCACGATGGGCTGTTAGCCATCGTTGGATCCTTGTGGGTGAATCAGGTTTGGAGTTTAAGGTACCCAAACACCTTAATTGGGGGGTACTCTCGCCTGGCCCAGGGGTACTCTGTGTGGGTGTGTGGAGCCCCCACCCAAAGCAAAGTGCGTACATCGCTGGGGCTGACGCAAGGCTAGATGCCGACAATTGGAAAAGTTTCGTCACAATCTAGCAAAACGGATACGGTATGTATCGCGTGGCATGGTTGACATGATTGCTAGAGCGTGTCGTGTGGGTAAAGTGTGCATTCTCTACAGAGATTAATCAAACTAATCGATTAGCCGTGCTCACGGTCACGAGCATCTTGGGTATTTGCTTTCAAGTATAGTATTTTGGTTTTGATTTCTGAAAAGGATTTGAAATCGGTAGATCTTCTAAATGTTGAGTCGTTGAACTCAAAGATCGGTTGGTTTGGTGATTTGATCAAGCTGGTGGTGATTCTTGATGCTATATGATGGTGGTGTTGGTTATGTTGAAGGAAAATGATTCCTGATGCCATGTGATGGTGGTGTTGGATTTGTTGGAGAAAATTTGATGTTGAACGAAATGTACAATTACATTATGTACTGATTTACTCTCATTTACTAAATATTTTATAAACAGTGCAGTATTCCAATCTATTAGTCTATTGCAAATAACTTCAGCTTCATGCAAAACTGAATTAAAGTAGCAACCATCTTCATTGTTTAACCTGCATTATTATTATATTTGCAAACAATAAAGTCTTGCGAGTACATACGTGTACTCACCGTTTGCTCTGAAAATTCGTGTGAGGAGCAGGAGATGCAGGTGAGGAAGAAGGTGACCAGGAGTTCGGTGGCCCAGACACGGGTGTTGTTTTTGACGGCTAGCGGAGTTAGTTGCTCGCCGGTTGCCTGTGGGAATGGAGGCACACCGTAGCCGCCTTACTTTTGTTTCTCTGATGTTTTTCTCTTCAGTTTACTTTAAGCCAATCGGCATTCTGTAAACAGAAACAAGTTGTAATATTATTATCTATCGCTGTAATATACTACCTCTGCCCTTATATTGCAATCGTTTGGATGAGACTCTACCTTCTCAACATGTGTCACTAGCCTACTGATCCAGGGACTAGTGGTTATCACATGGTTGCGGGAAGCTCAAATTGGATCCAATTGGCTGGCATGTGACCTCATTACTTGAGTATCGTGCTGACCAAGTGGTTTCAATCTGAGTCTGTCGTGATGCCGTGATCGTTACGTTACTGGTTGCGTGATTAACCAGGCCCGCGCAACAGTAATGGAGTATCACTGTACCAGGACAGGAGCCCCCACATATTGTATCTAAGTTTTGATGTTGAATGCTACTTTTGATGATGTATAATGCTACATTTATGATAGATTTGATTGAGCTGCTATATTTGTGATAAAGTGGGGTTGTGGTGCCGAAGGGTTTTGGTGACCTCTTTTTGTTCATAGTAAGGGTGTGGTTTGACGGTGTGGCCTGTTAACGCCATCACCGAAGAATTATTAACCCCTGTAGGAGAAGAGTGCTTACCTTTTCTGTCGTAGGTCGGGTAGTTGACTGGAGTCAAATAGAAGAGATTGGTGGTGGATTCCTACGGATGTTCTTTACCGTTCTGACAATCACTTTTGGTTGGTTTTCTTGGTTTTAGTCGATCGAAATCAAAAGAAAAGTGTTTGGTATTTATTTTTTTGTAGATTGTTCCGTAGGCGGTTTGTGGTTTTATCTTCCTTGGTTGAAGACGTAGAAGAAAGGTTTTGTGTTGCGCGTCTGTTGGTCGCTATTTTTGCTTTAACACCGGTTTTGTTGGTCATTACGGACTGTCTTGAGGAGGAAACTTATGTGGTTGTTGTGCTCCCTATCTAAGAAAAGAGTTGGAGTTTCCCCCTTGTTCAGACCTTGAGTTAGGTAGGAACTAAGTTTGAATCTTTATCGGAAAGGGTTTAGTTGAACATTTGGATTTCCCTGGTGCATCCATCTTCCTTCTTGGAAGTATAGTTCTTGAGGTTTCTTGAAGAGTTTTGGGCTATCAAATTTGGAAATTTGAGAGTTGAGTTCTCCCACATTTTTGTTGGAGTGTTGTTTATGAGAAATTTATAAATAAATTTATGTTCTCAAATTAATTAATTACAGTAATGGATATTTTAAAAAAATCCCACTTCTCAGAATTGTTGAGATGATTTGGCCCGAGATTTAATTAGTTGTTCACGGTTAATTCCTTTTTCCCTCTGTCCTCTCACTGACCGGTGGACCCAATTGCCCCACCAGGTCATAACACCAACCGGTACTGATAGGAAATATTTGGCGGGTCATTTTGGCGGGTTGGAGGGGGCAATCAGTATCGGTTTAATCAACCAACCGGTACTGATGTCCCTTTACTACCGGTTCATATTATGACCCGGTACTAATTCCACTACAGGAACCAACATTCTTGCGGGTTATTTTGGTGGGCTGTGCTGGAGGGTCATCAGTCCCAGTTGAATAAACCAACCGGTACTGATGTCTCATATCAGTACCGGTTGGTAATATGACCCGGTACTAATTCCCCCTCGTATTAAAATAGGAGAGGTCCAACTGTTGTGTTTCCCGCCACTTCCGCCTCCAACCCGCGTCGTACACGCCTCCGACGACCTCGCCGTCCGTGCCTCCAACCCACGCCATCCGCGCCTCCGATGACCCCGGCGTCGGTGCCATCCTCCGACGACCCCACCGTCCACGCCGTACATACCCCCGCTGTCCGCCATCCGCACCGTCGCTGTCCGTCGTCTGCACCCCCAGCGCCGCATCCTGCACGTGCTGGCACCGCATCTCCACGCCGGCGCCGCTTCCTCCTCGCCAGCGCCGCCCTGGGTGATCCCTTCGCCTCGCCGTCCCTTCCTTCCACCTCGCCCTCGGTGGATGCTGATTATGTGATGTTAAAATGTTGATTAGGTGGATGTTTATCTATGTGCCATAGATTATTAACGTCGATGTTGATTATGCTGATTATGTGGATGTTAGAATGTGGATGCTGATTATGTGGATGTTTACTTGTGTGCCATACATTATTAATGTCGATATTGACTATGTTGATTATGTTAGATCTGATTATGTGGATGTTTACTTGTGTGCCATACATTATAAATGTCGATGTTGATTATGCTGATTATGTTAGATATGATTATGTGGATGTTTACTTGTGTGCTATACATTATTAATGTCGATGTTGATTATGCTGATTATGTTGATGTTGTATGTGAATTTGAATTGTTTAGAGAAGTACTGGTAGTACTTGTAAATTCGATCGAGATGTATATGTATACTTGTTGATACTATACTCCTCGTTGCCGCCCGTCTTCCTCTATCCACTCTTTCCCACCGCCCGCCTCGTCGTTGCCGCCCATCCTCCTCTATCCCCACCGCCCTCGTCATCATTGTCATCGTCTTCCTCTACCTCTCTTCTCCACCTCTATCCCCACCGCCCGTCCGTGTCGTTGCCGCCCGTCCTTGTCGTTGCCACCCATCCTCCTCTATCCCCACTGCCATCCTCGTCGTTGCCACCGTATTCCTGTAACACCCCGGCATCTAATATGCCCTGGATGTCACCAAACATAGGCTAAACAACATCTAAATACCATAAATTAAGGTAAATTACAGCAAAGGAGCAAATGCTAAAAACCGAAATTTCGGCAGCATCTCCTTTGTTTTAACATGAATTGAAGGAACATCAACAGCATAGCAATATATGGCAATATAAGAGTCATCTAAAACAGCAATAATTAAAGGCATGACAGCAATATAAGTCTGATCCCAAGCATTCAATGTCTCCATGAGCCAAACGAACAATAAGACTCTCATATCACAAAACTAAATCATAAATCAATATGCATCACACTTAATTTATTATCAAGACCCAATTGAGTGACTGTGGGAACAATTGAGTGACGCTACGTGTAGAAGTGTGACTAATTCCCTTCCCCGCATGCCGATCTCATGGTACCTAAAACAACAAGAAAGCACAAGCATGAGTTAAACACTCAGCAAGCATATTGCAATGGTACACAAAAACAATTACATGGCTACAACAACTCATATCATGTCTTTCATCTCATTCATGATCACATATCAATATCATCACCATTATGTATGCAATGCCATGCGATGCTCATGTCTCCTTGGAAACTCATACCGGTATGGTTGAGTACACACCCGTCGGCGTGCACCCTCTCCCCCCTTCCATCCCGAAGATGGAGGGTGCCTACTCCTCGCTTCCAAACACCGCGGTGGATGGAATCGCGATGTAGGACTTACTCATTGGCTCTCCGGAATAGTCATAACTTTCTCACAGACCTTCCCCGGACTAGTTATGACTTTCTCACCTCTAGGGCCATGTATCATGCCATGTATGCAAACATGCCAACATCATAATTAACTTGTGCATTAACACATGGCATGATAACATAATAAGAATACTCATCATATCATTGGCAATCATTAAAGCATGGCAAGTGATCATATCATATAATCAATTTCATCTAGTCTCAACTAGCAACCTACAAACCGCTATCCATTACAATACACTTGCCTCAACCACGGGCAACGGATTGGCGAGAAGTAGAAGGCACTCCCAGGGTCACACCACCTGCACATGAGTACCACACACTCACAATCATGTCCACAAAACAGTAAGCAATCCCTCTTCTACCCCGACATCGCAAACTACTCACTAAACCCAAAAACAGAGGTTCTGTCCCGTCGGGACAGCAGCCTTCCAAATGGCATAACTCGGGTTCTAAGACTCCGAATCAATTAAACGAGTACATCCTCGCGTAGCTTAGGAAATTTCCCAACTTTTTCTAAGTATACGGAAAGACTGATTCGGACTCTAAAGTTGTTTAATCTACAAAATACCGTGATCTGTTCCAATCATGTCACAGATTTTAATACGTTCGGTAAAACGATCATAACTTTCAAACGGCTGGGCGGAATTGGACATTCTTTATACCCACTGAAAGTTATTGAAATTACCTACAACTTCTTCAACAGCCGTACGACCAAATTCCAACTCTAAATTGACGAAAACCCAAACCCTAGGTCGACTGCTCATGCTGCCCGAAACAGAGAACGTGGCAACTTCTAGATTTCATCTAATCTACTCAATTCCAGCACCACCAACTGATCTAAAAACATGATAATGACCCATACCCTTTTCCTACTATGCATCAGAGTGTGTCAAATTTTTAAATTAATTATTCCACTTACACAAATTTTAATGTTGCTATCCTATGGCAAAATTTTAAGTATAACCTAAGCCATGTTTCTAGGTTATCCCACATCATATTTTAGTTGAACCTATGGTATACCACTAAGTTCAAGCACCACGGACCTGAAGCCCGCTCTAATACCAACTGTAGCACCCCGGCACCTAGTATTCCGCGAATGTCACCACAACCAATACTAGAAGCAACCAAAACACATATTTAACAATAAATTTCAGCAGCTACGCTAAAAGCTTTAAATGAAATTTCGGCAGCATATCATTTGTTTTTCCATGGTTTCAAGCATCAACAATATGAACATGACAAGATAGCATAATGAACGACAGCAATAACATGATAATCAGGGATTTTAGCAACAATTCAACTAAGGATATAAATCTTTCCGTCACATGACAATATGGACTAATCATTTACTCATGATGACTAACGAGGCATAAAAACCACAATTTAGTTCAATGAGGTAACCATCACAACTAAAGGAAAGTTTGACATTGATTAAATGGGTGATGGTAAGTGATGAAGTGTGACTAGCTCCCTTTCCCACATGTCGGATCCAAGATACCTAAAAAAACATAAACAACAAGCGTGAGTTAATCACTCAGCAAAGTGTATTGCAATGGTGCATAAACAATAATAGTTCACATATATACTTTATGCCATTCACATATCATGAGAATCAACTCATAAACTTCTTCATTTATGCTCTCATATAACATCGTCCTAAACATTTTCATATGCATCTCATAGAACATCATAAGCATCTCATATAACAACTTCATTCATGCAATGCAATGCACATGTCTCTTTGCTTAGCACATACCGGTATTTCCGAGTGCACACCCGTCGGTATGCACCCTCTTTCCCCTTCCATCCAGTAGATGGAGGGTGCCTACTCTTACTGACTCGCTCCCATACACAACCGTGGATGGAACTACGAGGTAGGTCTTTCTCAAAGGCGCTCCAGATTAGTCATAACTTTCTCACCGACCTTACCGGATTCGTTATGACTTCCTCACCGTCCTGGCCTGTCCTCATGCCATGAATGCACACATGCCATAAACATGAATAAACTTGCATATGCACTCAATTCAACAATTGCATAGCCATTTAACATCTATAATCATCATAACACAAGCATGTATCAAACATAGCAACTTAGCCCTTCACATGAGTTTGCATAAATACTCAGATTAACCATTGGATAGCCATTTAACTACTATAATCATCATAACACAAGCAAGTATCAAACATAGCAAAACATTATAGCCAACCAAACCACAACCACCACAACACACTTGCCTTCAACCACGTGAGACGGAGTGGTGAGATGATGAGGGCACTCCCGGGTCACACCACCTGCACATAGGTATAATACACTCAAAACATTCCCACAAAGCAATACAAGAACTATCATCTACATCGACTTCGCAACCCACTCCCAAAACCCGAAAAAACAGCTCTCTGCCCAACCGGGACAGCAGCGCTCCAATGACCATAACTTGAGTTCTACAACTCCAAATCAAGTAAACGAATACATTTTCTCAAAGCTTAGGAAATTTACCAACTTTTCCTAAGTATTCGCGAAGACTGAATCGGCCTCTAAAATTGTCTAATCTACAGTTGAACACTATCTGTCCTAATCACGTCACAGATTGGACAGTGCTCGGTAAAACAGCCATAACTTTTAAATGGCTGAATAGAATTTAACGTTCTTGGTGTCCACTGAAATATAATTGAATTAGCTACAATTTCCGTAACAGCCGAACATTAGGAAATGCTTCTAAAATTGCCAAAAACGAGTTCCAACACCGACTGTCAAACATGGCCGAGAGCTACTCGCGAGACAGATCTAGAATCCAATTCAATCCCTCTAATCATAGCACCTAAACAAGAGTTCTAGGCATGGATTCCCACATCTAGTAGCACCTAGAACACCACAAAATAACCGCGAATCCTTACCTCATTTAGAGAATAAAACGGACGACGAACGTCTCCTCCTCGCGGCCCGATCTCCCCTCCAATCGCCTGGAACGCCGGAATCACCGGATCTTCTTGGTTGCAATTCTCCTCAACGAAAGGATTAACGGAGGGGGTGGTGTGGCAGCCATGGGAGGGGAGGGACCTTGCTAGGGCCGGCTAGGGAGGAGAGGGAGGGGATCATGGGAGGAGGGAGGGTGGAGGCGCAAGGGGCAAAGGGGGTGGCGGCTATGGGGGGTGGGAGAGGCACAATGGGGGGGTGTGGGGCTCATGGGTGGGAGGAGGCTAGGGTTTGCTGCCTCCCCTCCCCACATGGGCCAAAACCCTCCCACTAAAGGCCCATGATGTGGTCCCCCAAGGCGCAAACTCCCCCGGAAAGGCCCAAACACCAGGAAAATGGTCCAAAACGCGATATAAAGTCGTACCGAAAAGCCGTAATCTATAAAATCTCATTCCATAATGTCACTTTCCATAACGTCACATCCTGTGATGTCACAATTGGTCAAGCGTGAGGAGGTTGGCCAGCTACCAACAAGGATGCGCCAATTCCATGAATGGTACCTGGATGCGTTTCGGCATGGCATATAGCTATTCGTCGTTAAGTACAACAAACTAGATTTTTTTTCACGGCGAATATAAATTTTATGTCAAATGGCGCATAATGTACGATCTATACCAGACAGACGCCCTCGACGTGGTCATGTTGAGTTGCTGGACTTTGTAAGTTCTTATTTAATTGCAAAAATCTATTGTGCGGGCCCTTTGACTATACTAATGTGTAAGCCTAACTAATTGCTTCTTATGTAGAATGGAGGTACAAAGATGCAGAAAGGAGGCCATTTTCGACATAGCCTTCCTTGACCCTTCGGTTATCAACAACACGGCTGTTACTAGCTGCTCTATCGATACAAAGAACATCATATACAATGGGCTAATGGGTCATAGATATAAGTCAAGGATACTTCTATCCTACACCTTTGAGTACGTGTTTTCGTATCGCCTCGTTCTAATCTTTTTCCATAACATGATTTTAGAACTAATCAGTTACCTATGTTGACATATATATGTACATCTTCCCTGGATTCTTTTTATTATCGAGCTAGATCATAGCATGATCACAATTATGGACTCGAGGAGGAAACCAGTTGAATGTTTTCAAAACGTGATCGACATCCTAAACCGATATTCTTGTTCCTTTCATTCTTGTGCTAGTTCTACTTCATTTAAAATAAATTTTAATCATGTTCAATTTCGCAATCATGTGTGTAGCGCATTCGCACGGTTCCAAGCCGAAAACGTCGGCGAATTCAAACAGAAATTCGATATTACACTTGCCTCTCGAGTATGTATGCCATCATGCTAGCTTTTTAGTTAGTTAACTTAATTTCCATGCATCCATTTCACGCTCTCAGCTTTTTCCAACACAGATCTTACTTCAGTAGCCGGGAACACAATTTATGCGGCTACTATGTGTGCCAATTTATGGACATCCAGACCAGAGGTGTTTGCCGCTTGCAAGATTGAATGATTTCACGTCGGCGCATGTGACAGCAGTCCAAGAACAACTCGTCAGCTGGATTTACGATGAGGTCATAAATCCAAAAGGCGAGTTCCATGTTTCAGCGATAAATAGGTGGGGTCCTTCGATAAAGACTGGTGAACTATAAGCGTCGACATCTACGGCTATGAAGAGCGACGCACGTAAAAGAAGGGCCCCATGAACGTTCTGTAATTAAAGTTGTAATGAATGTTATGTGAACTATATGTGGGCATGATTGATGAATTACGACCCCGCCGTCCTCATCACCTGCACCCCACACGGCAGCTCCCCTTGCTGTCTCCCTCTCGATGAGTAAATAGACACAATTTACTTTATATTTACTATTGCATTAGACACAATTTACTTTATTATAGCGAAACAAGGTACACCGAATCAATTATATGAGATAAGTTGCTGATACTATCAGTGCCGATAACCCCTTCATAATCCCCAGCTTACCGAAAGTCATGAGTATCGTCGCGACACCGCCAAACCCCAAACAATCAATCCATAATCATCATCAACCAACGAACTATAGCATAAAATTAATTACTCACAACATTAGTAGCTTGAATCCATAACCACATGGATTAATCAGCTGATTGCTTCAGTAGAGAAACATAAGCGGTGTAACTTAGACCAGTTATGAATCTGCACAAGATGCGTGAAGAAGACAAAGCAAAAGTGTAGCCATAAGATGATCTCGACTAGCACACCAAAACATGACACAAATAGAAAAGCTAAACGCAACTAGTTTAGTAGTATATTACCCCCAAAAGAAAGCTAGTTTGGTTGCTTTCATGGATACACTCGCTGTCTTTTTCGGCGTACCGCTATCCATAGACTTGTTCGCACTTCTTTTCTTCATCAATCCCTAATTGAGTGATCAATTAGGGATCGATGAAGACAGCGAGTGTATCCATGAAAGCAACCAAACTAGCTTTCTTTTGGGGGTAATATACTACTAAACTAGTTGCGTTTAGCTTTTCTATTTGTGTCATGTTTTGGTGTGCTGGCCGGGATCATCTTATGGCTACACTTTTGCTTTGTCTTCTTCACGCATCTTGTGCGGATTCATGACTCATCTAAATTGCACCGCTTATGTTTCTCTAGTGAAGTAAGGAGCTGATTAATCCATGTAGTTATGGATTCGGACTACTAATGTTGTGAGTAATTAATTTTATACTATAGTTCGTAATCTGTACTGGTTGGAAGCACCAACCGGTATTGATAGTGTCTCATCAGTACCGGTTGGTTACTTCAACCGGTACTGATCATCACCTCATCAGTACCGGTTGGTTCCACCAACCGGTACTGATTATTACCTCATCAGTACCGGTTTGTTCCTCCAACCGGTACTGATAATCACCTCATCAGTACAGGTTTGTTCCTCCAACCGGTACTGATAATCACCTCATCAGTACAGGTTTGTCCCTCAAATCAGTACTGATGCTCGACATGGAGAAGTTGAAAGAAAAGAACAGAAAGAAAAACAGTGGGGCTGGGCGGGTGGGGAGTGTTGCGTACTAGTAGCAAAGTAAAAGCTGAAAGAAAAGAATAGAAAGAAAAACAGTTGACAATTGGATCCCGATATGGAGAAGGCAAGAGCTGAGGTGGCTGGCTGGCCCCAACAGTCCAGCTGGTTGGTGAGGCATTCCCATCCGTCCGTACCAACCAGGTCCCACCGGACCAGTAATATTTAATTTACTTTAACCCCCTCCCGCTACCTTGGAATGGCTCGATCCTAGGCTCCTAGCGGCCAACACCCCGTAGCTAGCAGGAGCAGTTACAATAGCCAAGTTTAGTATATCTTAATAGTTAACTAGTTATATGCCCGTGCGTTGCTATAAAAACAAAATTGATAACGAAA
Organism: Rhipidocladum racemiflorum; assembly: GCA_036346355.1. NCBI lineage: Eukaryota > Viridiplantae > Streptophyta > Magnoliopsida > Poales > Poaceae > Rhipidocladum > Rhipidocladum racemiflorum. Next base: position 36,105,463 of record CM070588.1, read on the forward strand.
AATAAAGATTAAAAAAAAATATTTCATAAGATCAAACATCTATCTTTAACGCTTCGTTTCTTGCAAAAGCTGGCTAATTAAAGCAACGCTTCGTTTCTTGCATAGGGCAATTAAGCAGGGCAAGTAAATAGAGCAATTAAACAGGGCAATTAATGTGACGTGGGAAGAAACTCTCACTTTATATAGTAGAGATTAAAAATAAGTTTATATAATAACTATTTTTAAAAATTGTATCTAGATATTGTGTAATAATTATGTCTCCTCTCTTATACATAAATAATCTACCTATACTCTCATTCAAGGCTAACTACTAAATAAAAGTCAACTCTCCTCTCTTTTCACATTCTTTCGTACAGACAAAAGTTGATATATACAAGGGGGCATATCCTGTGCAATCAACAGTTTGGTGCAATCACCGTGCAATCAAACTAAAAAAACTTTTAAAAAATTCTGAAAAAAATCATGGATGTACATCTCAACTTACTCCATCTACTTATAAAATTCCATGATCAAATTCGTCCTATGCGAGAAGTTACAAAAAAGACAAATTTTTAACAAACTTTTACGGTTCAAATGCATCCCAAATTTGTCTTTTTTGTAACTTCTAGCATAGGACGAATTTGATCATGAAATTTTATAAGTAGATGGAGTAACTTGAGATGTACATTCATGATTTTTTTCAGAATTTTTTGAAACTTTTTTTAGTTTGATTGCACGGTGATTGCACCAAACTGTTGATTGCACAGGATATGCCCCCTATATACAAACCAAAAATCAGCTAAGATGATATCATTGTACTGTCCTGATACTTCCCAAAGGTACAGTAGCTCCTCTACCGTGGATAATATTATTGTACGTGTCCTGAACTCCTGATACTCCCCAAAGGAAGAGCAGCTCCTCTACTGTGTTATGCCGCTAACCCAACCCGATTAATGCCCTCCCTATTGTTATCCGTTGGGTCACATCCATGCGGGCCCCACACGCACTCTTGTGCCTATTTGCCCCTAGGTTTCGGGAATTACAATTGGATCCATGGAACGAAAGTCTCCAGTTCAATCTCAGGTTGAAATCGAATCAGTTTATAAATTCAATTCCAGTGTTTGGATAGCATGTCAAATTGCCAAGTAGAATTAAAATCAAATTAATCAACATGTTGTCTGGTTGCCATTGTGAGAAATTGTTGGATCCCGAAAAAACATCTCTGAAATGCTCTGTGTATTATGTACTAGTCCAGAAAATACTAATACACACAGTAAAGATAAGTTATATGTTTGTGTAAAAGGGTAAAACTGTTCAACATTAGTAAAGATAAGCATGAAACCATTGTGTACTAGGATAGGGCAATCCCTAGCAGAAACCTCGAGAGCAAGCCAGCCAGGCACATAAGCCACAAGACAAAACCAATGCATTGACAAGGTTAATGAATGTACAATCATTCCAGTCGCAAGAACAAGTACCCATTCAAACACTATTGAACATCCATTACCACTGCTATAAAGGTGTCAGGACCCGAATATGCAAACCCGGACCCTCGGTGTATTCCACACTAGTTTAGGATCACGCTAGTGCACACCGCTCAACATAAATGAATATCACAATCATACACAGGGGAATAATAAATAAAGTCTTTAATTAAAATATAACCGGTTGAGTTAACCTTATGATCAACTTACAAACATACGCCTCGCAGGGCTAAGTCTCAAATAAATAAACTGCAGCGGAAAAATAAAGAAGATTCGTGGTGTCCATTCAATGTGCCACATGCAACTGACTGAGCTCGCTCCCTAGTTCATCGGCTCCTCCTAAAACGCCTCCTCCAAAGATAGCGTGTGTGAGACCCCGGATCAGCTATCCGAAATCTCCTGTGTATTTCTGTACTAGTCCCAGATCAGTAGCTAGTACACACAGTCAACAGTGATACGTCATTGCCGAACATAACGAAATTGTAACATAAATAATAAAGTATGGGCCACACGGCCACTTATTACAATACTCGGTCACGAGACCGGAGACGCGACAGCGAAAGCAAAAGCGACAAAGAGCGAACACCAAAAACACCACAGGCGACGACAAGACACGCGACTAGCTATCTTGGCAATCTTCCTCAAATTCTTCGGTGTAGAACTCACCGTCTTCACCTGCGTACTGGTAGTTCTCTAATGATGACAAGATGTGTAGCACGTGAGTACAAAAGTACTCAGCAAGTCGGGGAAAGTATGTATATGTGGGGCTTTCCAAAGGAAGCTTAATAGGATTCTTTTGCCCAAAGCCAAATTTCATTAAATCATACTTAAGTATAGTTGTCATAAAGCACATTTTAACAATTATTTTAGCAATTGAATTATTTAATATTCCAGTGAAGGTTCTATCCACCATCACCAATATAAAGGCTCTAACCGCCAACTTTTAAAAGATTAAGTTTAATCACATATGTCTCTTTCTGTCAACGCATAAAACAGGTTATTTCCACCTTGTTGGCTCAATCCGCCATTAAACATCCGAGAGTTCTAACCACTTACGAATCCCAAAACAAAACACCGTTTAGTTTTAAAACCAAAACCAAAGTCTACCAATATGAAAGCATTCCTTGCTTTGCCTTTGACCGTAGGCACGGCTATTCGAATAGTTTTAACTCTGCAGAGGTGTACAACTTTACCCACAAGACATGATCGTCTCTTGATGCCATGCAATTAACACACTTCCTTTGGTTTGTCGGCCGAGAGATCATGACAAGGCCTTTACAATGTATATGCCTAACCCGACCCACCCGCTGAGGTTTCACCGCTGTTAGGGTTCTAGCCACCCAGTACAGAAGCCCCCTGTTGCGCCGTGTGAGAAAGACAGTCTTGCCTCTATCCGGCACCCACATTCCACCATTTGGTGAGTCTAAATTAGGTTTCTACAAATTATTTAGCCAGGTCGTACCATTATAGACATGTGGTAGTACGGTTATGCTTAGAATGGACAATCATAAGCGTCGGTCCTTATTTGACTTAGGGCGGTACTTGCACAATGCAATTAGTGCTCAATCCGCAACCACCCGACAATCCAATCCGCCCAAGTCCAAATCCTTTTTCATTTTATTTTTATTTTATAAAAACAGTACCAAAATCTTTATAATCATTTCCAATTCACACTTTAAATCATCATTTTTGTATAATCCCACCCCTGGGTCATTTTCATCAATATTGGTCCTAAGCAAATCTACCGTACTATTCAAAGGTCACCATACAAGGCAAACATGGCATGGCAAATGTCCTAGGGTTACAAGTAAGCATGGACTTGAATAACAAAGGAGGTAATCACAAATGGGATTAACTATTCACCTATATTTGACATACGATGATAAACATAGCATGCAAGTTTATAAAACTTCGTAAACACATTTATAAACACCGGATCAACATGCATCAAGGAGACTTGCCTTTGGTCGCAGCGAGGTCGTCGAATGCTTGAAGTCCGGCAGCGGGGTAGGCGGACTCGGACGGCTCCTCGGCTACGCGCAAAATGAGACAACAAATAAATACAAGAAAATAAATAAAATCCAAAAATTACCAAAGTAGTACTGGCAGGTAGGTATTGATTTTAGATGAATTTAGGAATTTGAACGGAGTCAATCGGAGTTCGGACGGAAAAAATATGAGCTTCCGAAGTTCGAAAACCCTGAAAAATCGAAAATGAGGGAATATTCCCGGAATATCCCTTTTCTGATTTTTCTTGAATTTTGGATGGGCTTGGGTCTATGCCTTGTGGGGCGAAAGCGTCATAGAGTGGGGCATCTTCCTCAAAGCTTCTTGGCATGGCAAAGGAACAGAGCAAGGGAGGAGCTCACGGGGCGTCGGCGAGGGGAGGCCGTGGCGGCGTCGACGGCGTGATTTGCCAGCTGGCGAGAAGGCCGCGGCACGGCCGAGATGGCGTGGCGAGGCAGGGCAACGTGCATGGGCGGCGGCGACAAGACGCGCATGGCGCCGGCGCTCGCGGCGGGCGGCCAGGGCAAGACGGCGAGAGGGCGGCGCGCCATGGCGAACCCGGCGGGCGTGGCCCGGCTTAACGGGCGGGGCGGCGCCCAGCGGCAAGACGGTGGCGCTAAGCGCGAGTTTAGGCGGCTCACGGCGGAAAGGAGCGGCGGGCATCATGGGGCGTAAGCGGCGACAGTCGGCCAGAGGGGCCGGGCGGGCGCGGCTCGCCGGTGATGCCACGGCATGCCCCCAAAACAGAGACTCCAAGTTTTTCCCCAAAATTTCAAATTTTTGTACTAAACTTCATGAAATGATGCCAAATAAAAAGAGGGATCATCTAGAGGACATCCTAAGGAACCTATAGGAGCAAGGAATCGAACCAATTCTCACCGGAGACGACGAATTTGGCGAAAAACGGAGTTTCGGCCGAAGTGACAAAAACTTGAAATTCGTCTCCAATTCTTGATGGAACCTAAAATTGATGGATGAATTAGAAACTAGACTCCCACATGATCACAAGGAAACAAACAGAATGAGGATTGACCCACCGGAGAGGGAGGAACAAGGATGAACACGAAGAACACACGAAAACGTGTCCCGGCGCCGGTTTTTCTTGATCTAGCGGATGAACGAGGTAGTGAGGCTAAGAGTGAGTGCTACCACCGGGAAGAGGGTCTTTATACGCAGAGAAGAGAGGTGGTGGTGCGCCGTTTGGAGTAGAAACGGGCAAGATATTGGCATTAAAGCACATTTTGGTTTTTGCGTTACTATTCAAATTCCGGCAAGCTTTGAGGTTAATGACCACCGGGAATGGAAAGGTCGCGTCGTTACGGATTCAACGGATCCGGCCGTGATTGATTTGGAGCATTATTGAAGGAGGTATGAAGGTTTGAATGGGTGGAGGTGGGTATGGAATGGAACCTCCATTGTTGCCTGGCAACCCAATCGTGCAAGCCCCAGGTAGAAGATGATGCACTGTAGCAGTGCCACATGGCACCCTCCGGTTGGCCGATGATTACGCGAAAGTAACGCCCTAGAGAAAAATTATCAAAAATGGTCTAAAACTTCCGGAAAAATTCCTAGAACCATTTTGGAATATTTGGAACCCAATAAAATTGGTTTCGCAGAATTTGGATGAAATTTGTGGATTTGAATATTCGGGAGCGAATAGTGGGCATTAAACGAAAGCCGTGCGAGATAAAATAGGGGAGAAGGTCCAAAAATCTTGAGAATCATTCCAAAAGTCATTTTGGAATATTTGGGACCTAATTGAAGTGATTTTGGGATTTTTCGAATATTTGGGACCTAATTGAAGTGATTTTGGGATTTTTGGAACATTTTAGGACGCGGGTGAAATTTCGGGTATTGGCGGGAACCGAGAAATTCGATTTTTCGAACGGAAGGGAATTGAATCCCGATTTTGGATGGGAAAGGATGCCAGGTTAAATTAAACACCAAGGAAACTCCAAATTTTAGAATTTAATTAATTTAAATTAGATTTTTCCAACAGGCGACACTGAGGATGTTACAGCGTGGATTCTTCCTCGATCAGCTGATGTTTGTGTTGTTGCAAGGGGTGAGTACTTAAAGCACTCAACAAGTTGTGCACAGAATGCAAGCTATTACTACATGAATGGCTTATTCCAAAGGACAGGTTATATGGTTGTTTTGCAGTAATCAGCATTTACAAATATTCACAATAGATTGGAAAGCAGTAAAACAATAATAACCATAATAACTTTCACAATTAAATTCTCAAGTAAAGCATTTACCATCCTTAATCAATTCCACCATTTGCATACCAAGTGTCCACCATCCCAAGTTTATTTTTATGAATGTCTAACCCTTGACTGTAATCTCCGAGTAATGTCTAATACCGTGGACATGGCTATTCAAATAGGTTTTACACTCTGCAGAGGTTATACACTTTACCCACAAGATACAATCACTGTCGGGACCCGAATGTGCAAATCCGGACCCTCTGTGTATTCAACACTAGTACAGGATCACGTTAGTGCATACAGTCTCAACATCGGTAAATACCATAATCATACTCAACGAAATAGTAAAGTACATTATTCAATAAAATATAACTGGTTACTCGACCATATGGTCAAATTACATAAGTACACCTCGCAGGGCTTAAGTTTTAATCAAATAAACTGCAACGAAAATAAATAAACTTGTGGCGCCAACCAATATGCCACAGGCAACTGACTACGCTTGCTCCCTAGTTCGTCGGCTCCTCCTGGAACTCCTCCTCCTGTGCTGGCGTTGATTCTTGCTCAGTTTATGTTTGTTTGATGGCAAGGGTGAGTACATAAAGCACTCAGCAAGTCATGCATAGAATGCAAGTCTAATAGCTATATGCATGGCTTATTCCAACAATAGGCTAAGTGGTTCATTTGCGGTAAAGCAACATTTACAATTGACAATAGTAGATTGAAAGCAGTAAAAACAGTAATAACTTTCATAATACATTTCTCAAGTAAAGCATTTATCCTCCTTAACCAGTTTCATTGTTTCCACACCAAGTATCAACCATTCCAAGTTATTTTCATGAAAGTCTAATAATTAACTGTACTCCCCGAGCATTGTCCAATACCGTGGACTCGGCTATTCGAATAGGTTGCACACTCTGTAGAGGTTATACACTTTACCCACAAGATACAATCAAACACCACCAAGGCGAGTGACCGTAACAAAGCCTTTACAATGCTCCTTTTAAACCCAGTACTGCTTGCTAAGGTTTCAACACTGAAGGGACTAGTTACCACACTCAGGGCCCCCCTATTGCGCCATGTTAGACTACCCGTACACCCGGGACTCACACCACTACACAGTAACGAAATCTACAAATCACAAATTAATCAGCTAGGTCTGTCCCATTCCAGACATGTGGTTGTATGATAGACTCAGTTCAGATTCTTGCAAGGTTAAGTCCTTAGTGTGACCAAGGCAAGACTACCCAAAGAGTTCACAAATGTCCAAAACAGCAAAACCAAATACGACCTCCCACGTGCCACTCTTGGCCCACCAGAAATAGTCTTACCACTTGCCTCAGTCTAAATCATTTTATCACCCAGTTGATTACCATGCACCACGTGCCACCAACATCATCAATAACACGTGTCACAACTTTCCATAAACATGTTCCATATCTCATTAAGTCAAATTTAACATTTAATGATCCAAAACGGGGTTATCGATGCGTTGCAGGGCTAAGCATACTACATATGATCTATTTAACCCATGTTGGCAAATTATTAATGTCTAACTAATATTCCATAATCTAGGGTGACGAATGACTCATGGCATACAATTATTATATACAAGGTGGCATACAACAAATAGGTCGTATAACTATTCTCGAAATTATCTAAAAGTATTTTAATTAAACTATCATGCAATAATTTAAATCAACATAGTTTCAAAGAGTGGGATCAATATGGTCAAAGTATAACTTGCCTTGGAAAAGGTCCCATTCCTGGTCTTGGACTTGTTCCTGGGTCAAGACCTCTCCTTCGAAGCCTTCGGGCAGTCAACATCTACGCGAAATGGATAAATGAACAACAAATAAATAAAAATAGAGGGAAATTAAGTCCAAAAATTAAATAAAATTCATCATTAAATAGATCTCGATATTACAAAAATTTAGAAACTGGAATCACCTCAATCGGAGTTAAAACACAAAAGTTATAGCCGTTAGAAGTTTGAAAATTCAATTAAATGAATAAACTGAATTACTTCATTTATTTATCTATTGAAAAATTGGAATTATGACATCAATTGACGTCAGCACTGAATTTGTTTTTTGGTCGAATTATTTTTCTAAAGGAAAATCGATTTATTGCGTCATGCTTGCGTCACCTAGTCTATAGACCCGGTCCACGCTCGGTCCTGGTCCGCAGTGGACACAGCTCACGAGTCCACGTGTCACTAACACGTGGGCCCGGCTTGATGATGCCAGCACTGATTCCATCCACGCACTGCTTGGCTGCGTCATGGGTGATGTCGGTGCCTCAGATTCCCAACGTACATGGCGAGTCCCGATTGGTTGCGCATGGCGCGATCTCGCCCGTAGGTTCAAAATCCGACGGCTACGATTGAATCTAAATCACCACAGTTGATCTTCGCATCTCGATCTGGTCCGTTCGATTTAGATCAGACAGCTATGAATAGATGAAGCTTTCCACGCTGATGGGACTACGTGGCCCAATCTCACCCATCCACTTCAGATCGGACGCCCGAGATTGAATCTAATTGGTCGGGGTTTTAAAGAGTGACGTGGATAGTCCCGGTCACGACACGTGGGCGCATCTGGACCGCTTGCTATGGATCAACGACTAGGATTGAATATAGTGCTAAAACGTGAATCAAATCTAACCGTACAACTTAGATCTAACGGCTGAGATCTAATCTAGTGCTCCATTGAACCGAGCTACGTGGCTTAATCCTCAATGTCCAATCTAGATCCAATGGTCTAGAATGGATCTAATTAGTAACACTTGATCTAATCTGGGCCTTATGATCTAGATCCAACGGACCGGATCACATCTGGAAGAAGTACCGAGACAGTGACATGGACGAACCTTGGCGGCCGGACAGAGATCTGACGGTTCACAGAGTTTGCGAAGCCGGTGATGGTGCGGCTAAGTTGGCTAACCAGAGCTAGGGAAGATGACACAAGTGACGGTGTTTCTGTGGCTCTCAGGCGAAGTGGGATATCGCTTCCGAAGCACCTCACCATGACAACAACGGATCCGGGCTCGGTGCGGCGAGAAACGACAACGATGGCGTCCAAAACGATTGGAGAACGCGATGGTAGTCCTCGAACTTCGACGAGCAATCTAGCGTAGGTGGCGACGGCGCAACCGACGAGACCTAGGGCAACGTAAAGAGGATGTTGTGGTGATAACGGCTAGGGTATTTAAAGCGTGTGGGCGTTCGTGTCTTGCCCGGTATCCGCGGCGGCCGTTACGCGGCGGTGCAGTGCGGTGGCAACTCGGACGGGTGATGTGTCTACATCACAAGCGTCCAAACACGATCGATCCGACAGTCAAGCGCATGCGTGCACGTGGACGGAGCCCGACCGTTGGATCTCGATCCAATGGTGATCGCATAGGGCTAGGGTATGGGTGCGGGTCGGTTCGCGGCTAACGGGTCGGGCGCAGGTTAATGGGTCCGGTGCGTGGGTTGAACCCGTTAGGGTTTGGACCCATTAGGGTTTTCTCCGAATTTCCTTTTCTTTTTTCTATTTAAAACAATTCTAGTAATTCAAATAAATCAAGAAAAATAGCAAAATGCTCAGAAAAATCGCTGAAAAATTCTGAAAAATAATTTTGGACATTTTGGATTCAAATAAAATATTTTCAATAAAACTTTTTATGAAAATTTCAAATATTTAAATATTTTAATAAAGGACTTAATTCAATTTAAATCCAAATAAATCATAAAAATTCAATTAACTTAATAAATTGAATAAAAGAACAATTTGGGGAGTTACAAACCTCACCCTTATTAGAATCTCGACCCTAAGATTCAGGGCTAAGTAGGGAATATGTCGGGGAACTCATTCTTTAGGTCTCCTTCACGCTCCCAAGTCGCTTCACTTTCTGAGTGGTTGCTCCACTGGACTCTGCAGAAGCGGGTTGACTTATTTCTCTTCTCTCGATCCATGGTGTCCAAATGTAACACCCCAGCTTTTACTAAGCCCAGAATGTCACCAAACATAGACCATAACACATTTAATACCATAATTTAAGGTAAATTACAGCAAGTAATCATTTGGAATAATTGGAAATTTTGGCAGCATTTCCTTTGTTTTTGCATGAAACTTAACAGCATAGCATCATATCAATATGTAAGACAAACGAGATATCCATACGCAGCGATAAGGATAGCTAAACATGAACTAAAACATCAATAAGCATCGATAGCAAAATAATAAGCATCATCTTAAATCTAGGAAGTTAAAACAACTCCCTCCCATAGCCCCACATGATACACATGAGGGAAACAACCAAACATACAGACCATACACTAATGATTATTGTAATGCTTATTGTCGTGTCTCCAAAACAGTGAATTTGCTAGATTATGATACTACGTGGAGTAGTGTAGCTAAAACCCTTTCCCCGCGCCGATTTCATGGTACCTAAAGAAAACAAACAACGAAAATACAAGCGTGAGTTCATAACTCAGAAGTGTAATACAATGGAAACAGAGTGCAAGACAACAAACCATCAACTTCAATCTTCATAAGCATTACATATCACATCATTACCATCCTCACGCATACCACGACATGGTAAAAACATCATAATCATCTCTTGATCAATATGGTGTTCGTCTCATGAACTCATGAACAATTCAACAACATTCTCATTCATAGTTTCATTCATGCAATGCAATGCACATGTCTTCCGGAATACTCATACCGGTATGGTTGAGTGCACACCCGTCGGCATGCACCCTTTTCCCCTTCCATCCCGAAGATGGAGGGTGCCTATCACTGCTTCCAGTCACCTCGGTGATGGAATCACGAGGTAGGACTTACTCAAACGAATGGCCCCGGACTAGTCATAACGGTTCTCACCGCCCCTACCGAATAGTTATGACTTAACTCACCGGCCAGCCATGAAAATATGCCATGCATGCAAAATGGACAGTAACGTATTCATAAATAGAATATTGCATGTCAACATATGGCCTCTCAACATGTAAGACCGTGATCAACAATCAACGGTAACCTTTCAAAAACATGGCATGTGAATCCTTTATCAACGACAAGCATTTTTAATCATAGCATGAGGACCCCATATCATCGACATTATTTCAATCATTGCCTAAGGACATCCTATCCATTATAACATGTAATCCATGGCATGGCAAGACAACATGTTATCTATTCCAAATACTATCAATCAATTCTAGCAGCACGTATAACATAAAAACCACGCCAAAACACTTGCCTTCAACCACGGGCAACGGAGTGACGAGAGGTTGAGGGCACTCCCGAGGCACACCACCTGCAAACACGTGCCACACACTCAAATAGAGTCCACAAAACAGCACACATAAGAATCCCACTACCCGACTTCGCTTAACTCCAAAAATCAGAAAACAGCAAATCTGTCCCTTCGGGACAGCAGCCTTCCGATGGGCATAACTTCTGTTCTAAGACTCCAAATCGATTAAACGAGTACACCATCGCGAAGCTTAGGAAATTTCCTAGCTTTCTCTAGGTATTGGGGAAAGCCAATTCGGCCTCTAAAATTGTTTAATCTAACGTTGAACACGAACTGTCTCAATCTCGTCACAGATTTGACAGCGCTCGGTAAAATAGCTATAACTTCCAAACGGCTGGGCGGAATTTCAATTTCTTTATGTCCACGGAAAGATAATGAAATCATCTATAACTTATTAGAAGTCCATACGGCCAGATTCCAAATCTAAATTTGCGAACACGCCTGCCCTAGCTCGGGTTCCCAATCTGCCCGAACCAGAACGCGAATACAACTCTAGTTTTTCATCAAATCTAACCCATGGCAGCACCTCCCTTGATCTAAAAACATGATAATCCCCCTCTACAGCAGCAAGAGATCTACCCCACAAGATCCCCCCATTACCTTCTTGGAGAATCACCAATCGACGATCCAACCTTCGCGTTCCTCCCCCGACTTCCTTCCACGCGCCGTTTCCACCAATCCTCCTCGTCGCAGCCCCTCCCAACAACTTGGACAGCGCCATGGCAGCGAGGAGGAGACCTTGGGATGCGCCCACAAGGGAGGAGAGGGGTGGGGCGGCAGCACCTAGGGAAGGGGCGGTTGGGAAGGGAGAGGAGAGGTGAGGTGAGGGGAGATGAGGGGAAAAATGGGGAATGAGGGGAGAGGAGATGGGGGCTGCGCATGGGGGGTGGGGAGAGCTAGGGCAGCAGGGTTTGCTGCCCCCCCTCACCCCCACATGGGCCAAGTGGATCCCACCATCCGGCCCGCGAAGTTTCCCTCAAGCCCAAAACCTCCCCGGAGCGGCCCAAACACCCGAAAATGGCCCGAAACGCGTTAAAAAGTGAAATCTCAGGGTTTTAGTTGCAAAATCCCCAACTTATCCCATTTTACCACATTTTAAAACCTATTATCATAAATTAGAAAGTCTCGACATTCCGTAGTATCACATTCTACCCCCCTTAACTGGATTCGACATCTAATCTTACACTTCAACTGTAAAACAATGTCCACTAGGGACTCATCTTCTTTACTGAACTCCACACACCCACGCAAAGACTCAAACAAAGGGCAACGACACCGCAATTCTCCAAAGCCATCGATTAACACGAGTAACTTGACTTAGCTTAACTAAGCACAACTTGACATGATTCCTCATTTACTTCAATCGCTATCATGATTCATAAACTCAGAATGACACAATCATCATGAAACACATCCCTTTTTACCATTAGCATTAAAACGGTCAACCGAAGTTCCAAACTTGAACCCCCCAAAAGACCATTTACGCAAAACCCCATCTCTTCCAATTATTTGACCCCTTTTCACAAGGAATCAAAATTTACTAATGTCATCTTCGCTCATAGCCTACATCGACCATACTTTCTTTTTCGATCGCCAACCACGTTACACTTTTCATTCTATACTCTCCTGCATAACGCACACCCAGGGACATCTAGCTAAGACAATGTCCACGACAAAGCATTTTACATCACAATTTCTATAACATTTGCTTCCACCCAACGATACCTTCAACCAAATACAAACCACGACATCATCAACCTCCATCATCATCCACCCTCATACCACTAATGTCCAAAGACTCCTAGCCCAAGCTAGGACCGTAACTCATTACCAAAACTCAATTAGCACTTTTCCCAAGAGGATGTCGCCCTCACAAACAATTCACACAAACAACGAAACCCACGAGTATAGCTCTTAGATTATACTCAACAATAACCCGAGACCCTTCTTATTCTCACTCCTATCAATAGTGCAAAAGAAGTACGATTCTTTTGAATCCAAGTAGACCACATACAACAACTCGAACCTCAAAGCGCCACAAATCACTTTGAAAAGAACCCGATAACATTGAAAGACCACCCTTTTGCTTTTCCTAAGTCAAGCCACAAAGGAAAACTCAAATCTCCAATCAATGTGATACAATTCGCATCGGGGAGCACCCAAACAAATAGAGACTCCACACAATTCTCTTGACAGAGTTTCCCTTTCTCGACTCGCTTTCACCACAGCCAAACTTTTCATTTTAACCAAAATCAACATCTTGGAAGAGAACTGCCACGAAAACTCTCGAAGAGAAAGGGAAACTCAAATCCCTTGCATAACATAACCAAAATACCAGCATTTATCCATTCATTCCTTTTCATGCTAGAGAGCAATGGAAATCTCGATTCATAACACGAATGCGAATTCTTCAAGAGCACTCCGGATTAGTCATATATCTCTATATGACTTTCTCACCGTCCTGGCTCAACAACTATTTTATGCTTATAAAACGATGTCATGAATCTTTTTCACCATTTATTCGTCATGTAACCACGATACCCATTAACCAATCACAAAGAGACTTCATTCTCTTTGTCACGTGATTGACACCCAACAACATCGATGGTTGCTCAAAATCGCATAAACTACGACGGCGTTAACCGAAAAATACCATATCGCATCACAACCCAACAACCACTGCACGCAATGCGTGCAAAACATCGCATTTTAACCAAAGCCAATAACAGAAGATAGCATCAACTCTCAAATCAAACATCTACGTCCGCTACCAATTCTCTTAAAGAGAAAGGAAACACATTCCCAGCAGGGAACATTTTACCAACAAAATCACTTATGAAACAATCATAAAACTCACCTTTTTGAAACGCTCGCAAAAACCACACACGTTTCCCAAATAAATCCAACTCTAGTCACGATAAAATTACAATTTAAGCGCTTAACTCCAGTGTTACCAAAGATAAATCAGTTGAACGCTAAAGAGAGCGTCCCACTCCAACGCTTTGGGTGTTAACCCAAACTCATAGCATAGACTAAACAGATTAACCCAAATCCAATGATTGGCATGGTTCAATACCCCACCACATTTGGAACTCATAAGCCGGTTACTTCAAATACTACTCTTTCATCCATATTTCCAATCATCGGAGTCAAGTTTGTAACTTGACAAAATGCCACTTAATCAGGGGAGATTTTATTGCACATTAATCAAGACACCTAAACAAAGAGGCAGGCACTCCCAGGAAATTTATACATTCATTTGAATCCGTAAACCTTCAAAAGAAAGTTCGACTCAAATCCCAAGAAGTCCAACACTGTTGCACACAAGCTACAACATCTGCTCTTAATAAAAATCACTTTTCACTGTTCATATAACCACAATTGATTATATCACCAACGAACCGTAGACCATATCTACCGTATGACAACCAACAAGGAGAACCACGTTCTCACAACTCCAAAGACAATTACCTTATCAGTTAATCCAACATAAGACGCATATCAACAACTTCTTTTGGTCTACTAACCATGACGAACCATTATTCATGCAACTTATTATCCCAAGCGTAGCACACATCTCTTTACAATTATTCCGGCGTAATCAACAATTACCCTGGATATAATCCCTAAGTCACATATTCCATCTCACCGATTCATTCCACCAATAATAATACTACCCATGCGACACGATCTCCACTAGACATTCCTCATAAATACGGATCCCGCATGCACTCTGTCAAGAATAATTCAACCTTTCCTACAATCATTCCATATATCCCCATTAATTGATTACACGAATTTTAAGTTATATTGTCGACCCACAATATTAATCGACCCACCAGCTACAATAGGCAGAATTTCACACCATCTTCTTGCTATAACAAGTTCATCAGCCGAGACATTCTATGCTAACGAATCTCATACATCCATTAGATTCCTTAACCCGCATCACTTTGCACACACCACTAATCAACTTTCACTTTGGATCACCCTGCCTCGCTTAATCATCTCTTATCAACACAATATTTTAGTTTATCTTTAAATCAACAACCAATTCACTTTAACCGAACCACTAGCTCATATCAACCGAAAACTCTAACTTCTCGTCATACACTTAACTTCTTAAACATTCGCGTGAATCACGCACCCAACTCTTAAGGAAACCATAATTGCTCCAGAAAAGAACAACACCCAAAACACCTTTCCTTCCGGAAAGCTCATCCATAAACCACAAGAGAAGTCAACTCTTAAATTCCCAAATGCCGACACGCAACTATTCCCCAACTCTCGAGATCAACAACTTCCACGAAGGAAGATGGTTGCAAGAGGGAAAACCAAGCGATTAACCAAAAAAAAATTTTAAACTTCAAACTTTCATGAAACAAACGGTTTTTCAAAGATGAATTCCCAAGCAAGTCATCATTGCAATCACACACGACTTAGGCCCCGACAACAAGATTTGGCACAACACCGCAATAACTCTTTTAAACCTCGGAAAAAGACAACCACAAGAATAAATTGAAAACTTTCTCCGCAAAGCAACCGATCAACCACATTCTTTCCGACAAAACCTTGACACCTAAATCCATGCGACTTAGATTTTTCATCGGAACTTCAATAAATTCTTTTTCAAATTGGAGAATGGTAACCCAAGAATCAATCTATAAGTTTCTCTACAAGGCAAACAACAAATCAAGGCCAAAGCCGACTGTGCAACCAAAAGAGGCGCAACCCGAATTCTTCTTTTGCCTTCAACCAAAGAAGACAAAACCAAAACCACCAAAAGAACCATCGGTGAGTATCCAAAACCGAACACTTTTTTCTTTTATTTCAACCAACCAAAACCATTCGTCAAAACGGCAAAGGAAATTCGGAGGGTCATTCCACAACTCTACTACTCGACTCCAACCAACTACCCAATCTACGATGTAAAGGATAAGCACTCTCCCAACAGGAGGTTAAAGTCCATCGGTGATGGCACTAACCGCCACACCGTCAAACCCAACATTACTACAAACAATGTAAGGTGACCGAAACTCCTTTCGCACCACAACCCACATAATCTCAAAAGTATCAACACAATCAATTCTTTCATAAACATAGCAACATATATTACCAAATGTAACATTCAACATCAAAGCTTAAATACAACATTTA
Organism: Rhipidocladum racemiflorum; assembly: GCA_036346355.1. Classification (NCBI taxonomy): domain Eukaryota; kingdom Viridiplantae; phylum Streptophyta; class Magnoliopsida; order Poales; family Poaceae; genus Rhipidocladum; species Rhipidocladum racemiflorum. The sequence continues at coordinate 36,121,610 of CM070588.1, forward strand.
AGCGTAAAGCAACAAGCATCTATACCCATTCCTACTGTGCAACAGAGTGTGTCAAGTTTTAAATTAATTATTCCACTTACACAAGTTTTAATGTTGCTATCCTATGGCAAAGTTTTAAGTAAATCCTAAGCCATGTTTCTAGGTTATCCCACTTCATATTTTAGTTGAACCTATAGTTATGACACTAAATACACATTCCAGGGACCTACAACCCGCTCGATACCAATCAGAATAACCCCACTTTTACTAAGCCCGAATGTCACCAAACATAGACCATAACACATTTAATACCATAATTTAAGGTAAATTACAGCAAGTAATCATTTGGAATAATTGGAAATTTTGGCAGCATTTCCTTTGTTTTTGCATGAAACTTAACAGCATAGCATCATATCAATATGTAAGACAAACGAGATATCCATACGCAGCGATAAGGATAGCTAAACATCAACTAAAACATCAATAAGCATCGATAGCAAAATAATAAGCATCATCTTAAATCTAGGAAGTTAAAACAACTCCTCCCATAGCCCCACATGATACACATGAGGGAAACAACCAAACATACAGACCATACACTAATGATTATTGTAATGCTTATTGTCGTGTCTCCAAAACAGTGAATTTGCTAGATTATGATACTACGTGGAGTAGTGTAGCTAAAACCCTTTCCTTGCCGATTTCATGGTACCTAAAGAAAACAAACAACGAAAATACAAGCGTGAGTTCATAACTCAGCGAAGTGTAATACAATGGAAACAGAGTGCAAGACAACAAACCATCAACTTCAATCTTCATAAGCATTACATATCACATCATTACCATCCTCACGCATACCGACATGGTAAAAACATCATAATCATCTCTTGATCAATATGGTGTTCGCCTCATGAACTCATGAACAATTCAACAACATTCTCATTCATAGTTTCATTCATGCAATGCAATGCACATGTCTTCTGGAATACTCATACCGGTATGGTTGAGTGCACACCCGTCGGCATGCACCCTTTTCCCCTTCCATCCCGAAGATGGAGGGTGCCTATCACTGCTTCAGTCACCTCGGTGATGGAATCACGAGGTAGGACTTACTCAAACGAATGGCCCCGGACTAGTCATAACGGTTCTCACCGCCTACCGGAATAGTTATGACTTAACTCACCGGCCAGCCATGAAAATATGCCATGCATGCAAAATGGACAGTAACGTATTCATAAATAGAATATTGCATGTCAACATATGGCCTCTCAACATGTAAGACCGTGATCAACAATCAACGGTAACCTTTCAAAAACATGGCATGTGAATCCTTTATCAACGACAAGCATTTTTAATCATAGCATGAGGACCCCATATCATCGACATTATTTCAATCATTGCCTAAGGACATCCTATCCATTATAACATGTAATCCATGGCATGGCAAGACAACATGTTATCTATTCCAAATACTATCAATCAATTCTAGCAAAGACGTATAACATAAAAACCACGCCAAAACACTTGCCTTCAACCACGGGCAACGGAGTGACGAGAGGTTGAGGGCACTCCCGAGGCACACCACCTGCAAACACGTGCCACACACTCAAATAGAGTCCACAAAACAGCACACATAAGAATCCCACTACCCGACTTCGCTTAACTCCAAAAATCAGAAAACAGCAAATCTGTCCCTTCGGGACAGCAGCCTTCCGATGGGCATAACTTCTGTTCTAAGACTCCAAATCGATTAAATGAGTACACCATCGCGAAGCTTAGGAAATTTCCTAGCTTTCTCTAGGTATTGGGGAAAGCCAATTCGGCCTCTAAAATTGTTTAATCTAACGTTGAACACGAACTGTCTCAATCTCGTCACAGATTTGACAGCGCTCGGTAAAATAGCTATAACTTCCAAACGGCTGGGCGGAATTTCAATTTCTTTATGTCCACGGAAAGATAATGAAATCATCTATAACTTATTAGAAGTCCATACGGCCAGATTCCAACTCTAAATTGGCGAACACGCCTGCCCTAGCTCGGGTTCCCAATCTGCCCGAACCAGAACGCGAATACAACTCTAGTTTTTCATCAAATCTAACCCATGGCAGCACCTCCCTTGATCTAAAAACATGATAATCCCCCTCTACAGCAGCAAGAGATCTACCCCACAAGATCCCCCCATTACCTTCTTGGAGAATCACCAATCGACGATCCAACCTTCGCATTCCTCCCCCGACTTCCTTCCACGCGCCGTTTCCACCAATCCTCCTCGTCGCAGCCCCTCCCAACAACTTGGACAGCGCCATGGCAGCGAGGAGGAGACCTTGGGATGCGCCCACAAGGGAGGAGAGGGTGGGGCGGCAGCACCTAGGGAAGGGGCGGTTGGGAAGGGAGAGGAGAGGTGAGGTGAGGGAGATGAGGGGAAAAATGGGGAATGAGGGGAGAGGAGATGGGGCTGCGCAAGATGGGGGTGGGGAGAGCTAGGGCAGCAGGGTATGCTTCCCCCCCTCACCCCCACATGGGCCCAGTGGATCCCACCATCCGGCCCGCGAAGTTTCCCTCAAGCCCAAAACCTCCCCGGAGCGGCCCAAACACCCGAAAATGGCCCGAAACGCGTTAAAAAGTGAAATCTCAGGGTTTTAGTTGCAAAATCCCCAACTTATCCCATTTTACCACATTTTAAAACCTATTATCATAAATTAGAAAGTCTCGACATTCCGTAGTATCACACCAAAATCTTCACAGGATGCTCTTTGTACGTCAGATCTTCTTGTAGCTCGATCGACTCTAAAGGCGTCTGTTCATCTGGCACTCGTAGACACTTCTTCAATTGTGATACATGGAATACATCATGCACTCCTGCCAGTGACTGCAGCAACTCCAACTGGTAAGCAACTTCGCCTCTGTGGCTCAAGATCTTGAATGGTCCAACATATTTTGGTGCAAGTTTCCCTTTAGCATGGAAAGTAAAGAAAAAGAAAAAGAAAGAAGGGAGGAAAAGGAAATGACCAGAAAAGGAAAGAATAGAGGAAGATAAAAGAAATGAGAAAATAAGAAAAATATTTTCAATTTCATGAATCAAATTGTTCTTACAAACGATCCAAATTTAGCCAATTAAAACAAGTTAAACCAATAATTCTAGTCGATCGAATGTTCAATTAAAGCGTGACAAAAGAAAAATTATAAGAGCATTAAATTCTATAGAATAATTTTGAATAAAAAAATTAAGTATGTTGATTAATTTTACCTAAAATAAGATTAAATCCTTCTCATTAAACTCATTCTTGAAATAGGTTATCAATTTATTAATATCCAAATCATTTAATCTTACAAGGATATATATATATATATATGCTTTGTATATATATATTGATGAGGACATCACTACCATGGATACGGCCATACTTACAAACCCAATGGAAACCAACAATGTCATATAAGGGCCAATTACTCGAGCTCGGGCACGACAATTCAATTACCAGGTGAATGCGTTCCTCGGGTTGCAACAAATAATTTAATGAATGGAATGCTATTTAATCCTCGTGATGATTTTATTGTCCTTAGGAACCATGGAGAAGGACTCCCAAACGTCAAGCATGAAGCCAATTCTTCCGGTGCACAAGTTATACTCGGATTCGGCCTCCGGGACAGCACCAACTTAAAATGACCATAACTTTTGATCCACAAGGGTGTTTGGGATCTATGAGTACTGGTTTGAAAGGTTTCGACGTCCTCTTTTGTCGGGACCCCGAATTTACAAATCCGGACCCTCTGTGTATTCAGCACTAGTCCAGGAACGCGCTAGTGCACACAGTCTTAACATTGGTAAATATCACAATCATACCACTCGATACCAATAAAGTACTTTATTTAAATAACCAAACTGGTTACTCGACCTTATGGCCAAGTTACAAATGTATGCCTCTCAAGGCGAAACTTATTCAGAGAGAAATAATAGCAGCGGAAAATCAAATAACTTCGTGGCGCCATCCAGTATACCACAGTAACCGACCGCTCGCATCCCTAAGTAGACGGATCCTCTTGGAGTTCCTCCTCCAAAGTGGCGTAATCTCCTCTTCAACTGATATTGTGTTGAGGCAAGGGTGAGTACTTGGTACTCAAGAAGTCATGCACAGAATGCAAAGCTAATATACTATATGCATGGCTTGGTACAAAGGAATAGCTCAAGGTATATTTGCAGAAATAAAGATTTGAAAAGTAATATAAGTAGATTCAAAGCGGTAGAAATAAGTAAAGCATAAATAACTTTTCAGGAAATTTAATAAACATTTTCCCCATCCTAAACCACATTTCTATCATCTTCATTACTAAACCAAACCAACCTTTCAAATCCAAGTTATTTTCGTAAAGTCTAACCCTTGACTGTAATCCCGAGCATTGTCCGATCTGGACTCGGCTATTTAAATAGATTCTACACTCTGCAGAGGTTATGCACTTTACCCACAAGATACAGTCAAACACCACAAAGGCGAGTTCCTCAGTAATAAAGCCTTTCTAAGCCTCAAACAACACAGTGGTCCTCTCCTGGTTCGTGCTCTACACCATCCCTTCCTTAGCCAAGGCGAAGTATGGGACCAACACACCGTTAGATGGGTATCCGCCACACCACGATACGCCTCCCCGCACAATCACACAAACGATGTAATTGACACCGAGGCTCCACAAGTGAGTCCTTAGCGACTTAGTCAACTAGGGCCATCCCATTCCAGCCATGTGGTTGCAAGTATGACCCAGTTCAAAGGCTTGCAAGGTTAAGTCCTTAGAGTGACCAGGGCAAGACTACCCGAAGAACCAAATCAACATCCCCAATGCCACAACTGGCCCACCTGATTACTCTTGCCACATGCCCTGGCCGAAATCATTTATCAAAACCCCAGTTGATTACCAAGCACCACGTGCCATCAACATCACATGATACCTTTCCAAAACAGGTTCAATATATCATTAAGTCAATATTAACATTCGATTGTCCAAAATCATGTCATGAGCACGTAGCAGGTCTAAGCAGTGTACTACAACGGTCTAAACCCATGTTGGCAATTTAATAATGTCCAACTAGTAAACCACAACTAGGGTGACAAGGGTCATGGCACATACTTAAATAATCAAGGTGTCATACAGCAAATTGGTATTTATCTAACCCCCATGTTTAAACAAAGTATCTTTCTATTTGAACTAGCATGCAATAGTTTAAATCAAAATAGATTTCGAAATAGGATCAACATGGTCAAAGCACAACTTGCCTTCAAAAAGTACTTGTTCTTGGTCTTGAGTTGGATCCTGAGTCAATACTTCTCCTTCGAATCCTTCCGGCACTTCAACGTCTACTCGTAAAGCGTGCAAATAGCAAATACACAAATAAACACTAGGCAAAAACATCCCAAAACTCCAAATAAAATCCATAAACAGAGAGAACATAATTTTCTGGATTTTTAGAAACTGGAATCGTCAAATTTGGAGTTAAGACGCAAAAGTTATGATTATTTAAAGTTCAAATAATCAATTAAATAATTTTACAGAGAAAAACTTTAGTCCAAAAATTAAATAAAATTCATATTTAGGTAGATCTCAATTTTATACAAATTTAGAAATTTGAATCACCCAAATCGGAGTTGAAACGCAAAAGTTATAAGCGTTTGAAATTTGGAACAAAATCTGAAATCATTATTCGAATTAATAAATCATTTTCTTTTTCGGAAATTAATTATTGCGTCAGCCTAGACACGTGGCAGCCTCTGATTGGGCCGACGTCACCGGTTCATGGGACGTGGTCCACGGTTTGGCTCGGTCCACCGTGGACTCGGTCCATGGCTCACGGCCGACAAAGCGGGCCTACAGATGACGTCATTGTCGACGCCAAGACATCTTGGGGCATTGGCCGACAAGCGGGCACCGTGACGTCGCCGATGACGCCATGGTGCGGTTCATTGTCTCACGCCGACGCGGGCCCGCCGTGTCAGCGTCTCACGCGCGGGTACGCTGACCGCGGCGGTCAAGCTTCCCGACGCGTGGCACAATCTCGGCCGTTGATTCGAAATCCGACGGCTGGGATTGAGTTTGGCCTCATGTGCTTGGGGCGCACGTGACTGATCGTGGGCCGTTGGATCTTGATCCAACGGTCCAGATCCAATCTAACCTGGTGCAGTTCTTGATACGCTGGCGCAACCTAAGCCGTTGGATCTAGATCCAACCGGTTGGGATTAGATCTAGGATTTTCAACTAAAAACTCACCGAGGTGACGTGGCACGATCTGGGCCTTTGGATCTTGATCGACGGTTGGTGGAGCTCGGGTCGGCGATGGCTTCACGGCGGAGTTGGCGCCGGCCGGCCGAGACGGCGACCACCCAAACGGCGGTTGGGGCGTGCTCGGCGAGATGGATGGTGTCTTCGTGCGCCTGGCCGGGGTTTGAATCTGGGGTCAATGGCGGCGGAGGATCGCGACGGCGGCGAGGCGAGGCAAGGACTGTGGCGGCGCTTCACGCAACTACGCGAGCGATTCCGCGAACCTACGGCGGCTAGAGCTCGGCGGGTTAGGGCAAGAAGTGCGCGGGTCACGGCGTCCTCGAGTGCGATCCGGCATTAAATAGCATCGGCGTCCGTGCGGAAGACGGAGACCTAGTTCTTCACGGCGGCGGGTGCGGCGGCGGAGTCCGGCTCGGACTCGGCGAAGACGACGACGCTCAGCCGTCCACGTGGCGCGATCAACGGCCACGATCGCACGGCGCGATCGGATCCGGGCCGGATACGGCTCGAACCGGTATGGGCGGATCTCAGCCGTTGGATCTTGATCCAACGGTTGGGATTGATTAGGTTTAGGAGTGGGTTCGGTCGAGTCACGTGGCTCGGGTCGGACTCGAACTCGAGTCTGGCTCGGGCTCGGTCGGATGAACAGTACAAACCCACTCGCATTTTCCAGCGATTTAATAATTAAAATAATTCCCAGTAATTCATTTAATTCATTAAAAATAGCAAATGACTCAGAAAAATTCCAGAAAAATTCTGGAAAATACTTTGGATCATTTTGGACTCAAATAAAATATTTCCAACAAAATTTTATTTGAAAAATTAAATCCTTTAATTATTTCAAAATGGAATAAATTCAAATAAATTCCAAATAAATCCAAATAAATTCCAGAAAATTCCAAAAATTCACCAAAGTGCCAAATCACACATGAATTTAAGAAAAGCAAAATTTTGGGGTGTAGTCGGATCGTACGGTGTAGTCGGATCGTCAAAGTCGACGCTAACAAATCGATCGTGTGTTTCTCATCGAAAGATCGGGACACCCATAGTGCCATCACGGCGCCATCATATATACACACACAAAATTATATATATATACAAAGTTATTTGGTTAACTTAGTTTGAACCAAATGTGTATATACATACATACATATATATATACATATATATATATATACATATATATACATATATATATAGTCCTCAAATGCTGCCTAAGGTACGGCTGTCTTATTCTATAGAAACATGTCCATTATAACTTGCTTTGCATATGAATCCTATTGAAAACATAACCCTATGTAATATAAACCCTAAAATCTATAATACAAATAAATAAAATTAAGCAATAAGAAATTAATGATTAAAATATTGTTATCACCCGCACCTTCTTAAAGTTATATGCTTATGCCCAACAAATAGTAATTTGAATTTTAACATTGTATACATTAGTTATTAATTACTAGTACCATATACTCGCTTAATTTTAACCATGCATAGCCTTCGTATGAATTTTGAAATCTATTAGAATTTTGAGACCTCAATCTATACAAATAAATACAGAAACATTAGAGTTAAATAATAGATGTACATGATTCACTTAATGATAACTTTATATCCTCATTATATAATTTTATCATCTTGAATTTGTAATTAAACATAATCATATACACAATTTTGGTCTCCTAAATTCAAAATTTAACATATAATCTTAGCTTCTTGAATTCGTAAAATGAGAATAAACAATTCATAGAAAACAAGTACCCGTGCCATAGCATAGCTTAAGATCGCTTTTAATCAATAAGAGCGAAACATTAGAATTAATCCTCAAAACACTAACCCGAAACCATGCTTATTTTATGTAATTAGTTTCAATTTGATTTTCTATCTAATGTCTTTTTTGCCCTATTGAAAAGTTGTTATTTGCTATTTGCTATCTTTCTCGACAAACGACATGTATAATCCGACGTTCCAGACTCTGTCATCGACGACGCTGACTACTACTTCAACTTCATCAAATACAACAAATAGCAAGGCAAGTATCTCATGTAGATCCTAGTTTTCTTTTAAAAAGAGAAATTAATTAAAACTTGCATGCATGCGCTGTGTTTTGTAAACACTGATGTATTGTGGGAAATGTTACATATATCCCTAAATTTGTGGGCTTTCCTTATCAATAGTGATAGGTCATAACCCTATATCATAGGCAAACACACGATCAAAATAGGTATATTTGTTTATATCTACATATACTTAGCCATGCTTTAGATTGGGATATGTGTAGATAGTTTTACTGTTTGTAATGAATTTAAACATTTGACACATTGGAAATAATTATTGGAAATGCTGGAATATTGTGATCAATGGTATTTTATTTTTTTGGAAATAAAAATATAATTTTGACATGGGAGATTATTGGCAATAGCCAAAAGTGCATGTTTATACTTGAACATAATAGGGGGAGATTTATAACCCGGCTTGATCATGGACCAAACTATTGTGTTGTTTCATGCCAAGAAAACCATACAACCACGAGGGCTAGAATGGGACGGCCTTAACCTATTAAGGGGGTGTTTGGCAGAGCTCCAGCTCCACCAAATTCTCCACCAAATTCGTGGTGCTGGAGCTATGGGTATATTAAGAGTGTTTAGGTGGATCATCTTGTTTACATTCTAGAATAAAATTATAAACTTAAGTCACTTTATTTAAGTCTACAAGTTTCAGCTCTGAGGTGGAGCTGGGATCTGGAGCTCTGCCAAACAGGGCCTAAGTTCCTCAGAACTAGCTTTGCACATTGTTAGGCTGGAGTAGCAAAAGCTTTCCGGGTAGGTCTGCTTGTAAGGGGTTTCCACATGGACTTGTGGGTAAATGCATATCAGTGCGACGGTGTACGTCTGTCTTTGGGGAGTAATGGTTATTCTTTATTGAGCTTAAAATATTTATGATCTATGTGATTGTTTGTTTCTACCACCATAGCAAGGATTTAACATCACCGAGCTACTACAAAGCTAGGGCTAGGTAATGTAACGGTTATGTATGATCTCTTTGCGACACACCAAAAGAAGTGTGTTAAATATGCATTGCAAAAGACTTGATCATTCCTTGTGGGTAAAGTAGTTCACCTCTGCAGAGTTAAAACCAACCGATTAGCCGAGCTCGCAGTCATGAGCACTTGGTTAAGTCATTACATAGTTAGATGTTTTGATTTACCATAGAGATGATTCAATACTTGACATGCGTTAGCAAGATTGACTTCAGCTGTTGTGCCATGTGTTAGCAAAGAATGTTTTTAGATGTCATGTCATATGTTGGGATTAGACGATTCGTGCTCACGAAGGACTGTGAGTTATTACATTTATGTTATTCTTACTTGTTTCCTTTATGTTTACACACTTGCTATATGTTGGCACCCAAATTCAGTGACTAAGATGGTTTTTAGAATCAGAGGGTTTAAGTCGATACAAGTTCAAAATGAAGTTTTATCGTAAGATTGAGTAATGAAATTGAAAATTACTAGGGTAAATCGGGCAGATGAAGCACCATGTTGTGGAAAACGAAGCATTTCCTGGATAAATGCGGAGGAAGATGAGGCGGTTTTGTGCATGGGCAATTGAAGATTTGATGCAAATGCGGTGTTTTGAGGCAATCATTGCGGTGTAGATGAAGTGCTAGAGGTGATGTAACACTACGGTATGGTGTGACATTATAAAATGTGAAATTAGATAATAAAACCTTTCGGCTTGAGGTTTACTCGCGTTTTTGGGCCTTTTGAAGTGTTGTGACACCACGGAGCGTCGTAACCTTATAAAAGGTGCATGATGAGGTCAAAAACATATTGAAATATGATATGAGAGGTTAAAACCATAAGGTATGGAGGTTAATAGCGTTGTCGGGCCGTTTCCGGGGTTTTTGGCCTTCCCAGGGGAGTTTGGGCCTTAAAGAGGGGGTTGTGGGCTTTGGTGGGATGGAGTGGGAATCCATTTAGGATTAGGAAAGGGGCTTAGGGCTGGTTAAAGGGGGGGTTTCCCTGCCCTTTTGGGCGTCCTCCCCCTGCCCTTTGCGCCCCCAAGTGCCCTAGCCGCCTCCCACACCTCCCCACCTCCTCCTTGGGCGCCTCCACCTCCCCCAAGCCTCTCCCCTTGTGCCACCACCATCTCCACCACCTCTCCACCTCCCTTGCTGTGCCTAGGTGAGTTCTTGACCTCACCACCTCAAAGATCCATCCGTTGGAGCGCTCCGCGACGAGGAGATCCGGCGGGATTGGAGCGAGGAAGGAGATCGCGCGAACCGGGAGGAGATCTATTGGGTTTTCGTGCGTCGGGCAAAGGTATGTCCATGGAAATCCTTGGGGTTGATCTAGGTACTTTTCTAAGGGTGTTTATCAAGTTTTTAGATCAATTGGTGGTGTTGGAATTGAGTAATTTGGATTAGATCTAGATGTTGCCACGTTCTGTTTTTGGGACAGCATGAGCAGTCGACATAGGGTTTGCGTTTTCGTCAATTTAGATTCCGAATCTGGTCGTACGGACGTTGAAGAAGTTGTAGATAATTTCTTTATCTTTCCGTGAATATAAAGAACGTTAAATTCCGCCCAGCCGTTTGAAAGTTATGGCTGTTTTACCGAGCGTGATAAAATCTGTGACGTAATTGGAACAGATCACGGTAATCTGTAGATTAAACAACTTTAGAGTCCGAATCAGTCTTTCCATATACCTATAGAAAGTTGGGAAATTTCCTAAGCTACACGAGGATGTACTCGTTTAATTGATTCGGAGTCCCAGAACTCAAGTTATGCCTTTTGCATGGCTGTTGTCCCGACGGGACAGAACCTCTGTTTTTAGGTTTTGCGAGTAGTTGGCAATGTCAGGGTAGATGAGGGTTTGCGTAATGTTTTGTGGACATTATTGTGAGCGTGTGGTACCTATGTGCAGGTGGTGCGACCCCGGGAGTGCCCTCTACTTCCCGCCAATCCGTTGCCCGTGGTTGAGGCAAGTGTGTTGTGATGGATAGCGATTTGTAGGTTGCTTGTTGAGAATAGATGGAATTGACTACATGATATATGATCACTTGCCATGCTTTTATGATTGCCAATGATATGATGAGCATGTTTAATATGTTATGATGCCATGTGTTAATATGTGAGTTAAATATGATGTTGGCATAAATGCATACATGGCATGTTACATGGCTCAGGCGGTGAGAAAGTCATAACTAGTCCGGGAAGGTCGGTGAGAAAGTTATGACTAATCCGGAAAGCCAATGAGTAAGTCCTACATCGTGATTCCATTCACCGTGGTGAACGGAAGCGAGGAGTAGGCACCCTCCATCTTCGGGATGGAAGGGGGGAGAGGGTGCACACCGACGGGTGTGTACTCAACCATACCGGTATGAGTTTCCAAGGAGACATGAGCATTGCATTACATTGCATACATAATGATGATGATATTGTTAAGTGTTCATGAATGAGATGATATATATGATAGGAGATGTTATTGCCATGATATTGTTCTTGTTGTCCATTGCAATATGCTTGCTGAGTTTCGAACTCACGCTTGTGTTTTCTTGTTATTTTAGGTACCATGAGAACGGCATGCGGGGAAGGAAAATAGTCACCCGCCCACACGTAGCTTCACCATATTGATTCCACAAGTCATTCTATTAGTTTGATAATAAATTGCGTGTGATGATTATTGCTTTAAGGTTTAGCTTTGCAATATGAGAGTTTTATTGTTCGTTTGACCCTTGTAGACATTATGTGTTTGAAACTAGACTTATATTGTTGCTAAGTCGTTAATTATTGCTGTTTTTAGTTGTCTCTCATAATCCATACATTGCTATATTGTTGTTGCTCCTTTAATTCATGTTAAAACAAAGGAGATGCTGCCGAAATTTCGGTTTTTTTTAGCATATGTACCTTTGCTGGAATTTATGGTAACTTGTGGTATTTAGATGTTGTTTAGCTTATGTTTGGTAGCATTCAGGCATATTAAATGCCGGGGTGTTACAGGTGATGTCATGATACAAAAGCACCTGTGGAGTGGAATTTTGGGGTAGGTTTAAACATATCCCCAAAATTGGGGGGCATATGTTGGCACTCGAATTGGTGACTAAGGGTGTTTTTAGAATCGGAGGGGATAAGTTGATACAAGTTTGGATCGGCATAATGTGTACTGAAAGGGAACTAAATCCACAAAGTTAGCCGATATGGTTTTGGATTGAGGAGTCATGAATATTTGGCATGAAGTGTGTTAAAAGGAAGCCGTGGCCGATACGGGTAGGATCAGAGATTGAGGAGGATACGATTAAGGTCAAGATAGTATGAAGAGATTAAGGCCGATATGGATGATTAAAAAGATCGAAAGGAACATGATCAGGCTGAGGACTATAAAAGAGGGTGACAGGCTACGTCGAACAGATCTAGACTCAACCCAATCAACCAATACATTTACTTTTCGTCTTCTTTTTGCATAGAAGTATTTCATAGACTTGTAATCTTTCCTTGTAATTCGATTGATCAATACCTGCGCATCACCAATTGTTGATCTTATCGACTTACACCCAACTCAGGTTTGGTTCTTCCTAATTTTGTTGCGCATCGCCTTCTTTGGCAGAAACAACCTTTACCCCATCCGATCAACTCAACGGAGTAGATTGGACTTCAGTTATCCTTATCAAAATCTGCTTGTCAAACCTGACGAGACCCTGAAAGCCTCGTTTGATCGGTTTTTCTCAAATCGAGCAGGTCAATTACTGATATCTTGCCAACTACAGGATCAAATCAGCTGGCTGTGACACTACGGAATGGTGTGACATTATTTAATGTGAATGATAAGGTCAAAAAATTTATGAAATATGGTATTGGAGGTTAAAACTATATGATAGGAGGCTTAATAGCATTTCCGGGCCGTTTTCGGGCCGTTTCCGGGGTTTTGGGCCTTTCCGGGGGAGTTTGGGCCTAAAGGAAAGGGTCATGGGCTTTGGTGGGATGGAGTTTGAGTCCTAATAGGAGTAGGAGACCTGGTTGGGGGCCTCCCCCAGCCCCTTTAGGCGTTCACCCCCTGCCCTTGTGCCCCCAAAAGTCCTAGCCGCCCCCCCACACCTCCCCACCTCCTCCTTGTGGCGCCTCCACCTCCCCCATTACTCCCCATTGCTCCACCACCTCTCCACAACCTCTCCTCCTCCCTTGCTGCCCCTAGGGGAGTTTTCCACCTCCACACCTCAAAGATCCATCCGTTGGAGCGCTCCGCGATGAGGAGATCCGGCGGGATTGGAGCGAGGAAGGAGATCGCGCGAACCAGGAGGAGATCTATTGGATTTTCGTGCGTTGGGCAAAGGTATGGCCATGGGAATCCTTGGGGTTGGTCTAGGTACTATTCTAAGGGTGTTTATCAAGTTTTAGATCAATTGGTGGTACTGGAATTGAGTAGATTGGATTAGATCTAGAAGTTGCCACGTTCTCAGTTTCGGGCAGCATGAGCAGTCGACCTAGGGTTCGGTTTTTCGCCAAATTAGATTCGGAATATGGTCGTACGGACATTGAAGAAGTTGTAGATAATTTCATTATCTTTCCGTGGATATAAAGAACTTTAAATTCCGCCGAGCCGTTTGAAAGTTATGGCTGTTTTACTGAGCGTGTTAAAATCTGTGACGTGATTAAACAACTTCTTCAACGTCTGTACCTTTGCACGGGTTTTTTGTAGATTAAACAACTTTAGAGTCCGAATCAGTCTTTCCTTATACCTAGAAAAAAGTTGGGAAATTTCCTAAGCTACGCGAGGTTGTACTCGTTTAATTGATTTGAAGTCTTAGAACCCGAGTTATGCCTTTTGGAAGGCTGCTGTCCCGACGGGACAGAACCTCTGTTTTTAGGTTTTGCGAGTAGTTGGCAATGTCGGGGTAGATGAGGGTTTGCGTACTGTTTTGTGGACATGATTGTGAGTGTGTGATACCTATGTGCAGGTGGTGCGACCCCGGGAGTGCCTTCTACTTCCCGCCAATCCGTTGCCCGTGGTTGAGGCAAGTGTGTTGTGATGGATAGCGATTTGTAGGTTGCTTGTTGAGAATAGATGGAATTGACTACATGATATATGATCACTTGCCATGCTTTTATGATTGCCAATGATATGATGAGCATGTTTATTATGTTATGATGCAATGTGTTAATATGTGAGTTAAACATGATGTTGGCATAATTTCATACATGACATGTTACATGGCCCGGGCGGTGAGAAAGTCATATCTAATCCGGGAAGGTCGGTGAGAAAGATATGACTAATCCGGAGAGCCAATGAGTAAGTCCTACATCGTGATTCCATTCACCGCGGTGAACGGAAGCGAGGTGTAGGCACCCTCCATCTTCGGGATGGATGGGGGGAGAGGGTGCACACCGACGGGTGTGTACTCAACCATACCGGTATGAGTTTCCAAGGAGACATGAGCATTGCATTGCATTGCATACGTAATGATGATGATAATGTTATGTGTTCATGAATGAGATGATATACATGATGTGAGACATTATTGCCATGTTATTGTTCTTGTTGTCCATTGCAATATGCTTGCTGAGTGATGAACTCACGCCTGTGTTTATGTTGTTTTCTTTTAGGTACCATGAATCCAGCATGTGGGGAAGGGAAATAGTCACACTTCCACACGTAGCTTCACTCTTTTGATTTCACAAGTCATTCAATTAGTGTTGATAATAAATTGCGTGTGATGATCATTGCTTTAAGGCTTAGCTTTGCTAAATGAGAATCTTTTCGTTCGTTTGACTCTTGGAAACATTATATGTTTGGAACTAGACTTACATTGTTGCTAAGTCGTTAAGTATTGCTGTTTTTAGTTGTCTCTCATATTCCATATAGTGCTATACTGTTGTTGCTCCTTCAAATCATGTTAAAACAAAGGAGATGCTGCCGAAATCTCGGTTTTTAGCATGTGCGCCTTTGCTGGAATTTATGTTTAATTGTGGTATTTAGATGTTGTTTAGCTTATGTTTGGTAGCATTCAGGCATATTAAATGCCGGGGTGTTACAGTTGGTATCAGAGCGGGCTGTAGGTCCTTGGAATGCGTATTTTTTTTAGTGTCATGCTATAGGGTACAACTAAAATGTGATGTGGAATAACTTAGAAACATGGCTTAGGTCTTAACTAAAATTTTGTCATAGGATAGCAACATTAAAACTTGCAAAAGTGGTATAACTAATATAAAATTTGACACACACTGGATGCACAGTAGGAAAGGGTATGGGTATCGTTTCTTTACGCTTAAATGTTGTATTTAAGCTTTGATGTTGAATGCTTCATATGTTAATGCATGTTGCTATGTCTATGACATAAATGATTGAATTGTTCTTGTTATTTGTGATATAGTGGGTTGTGGTGCCGAAGGATTTCGGTCACCTCTTTTTGTTCATAGTAAGGGTGAGGTTTGACGGTGTGGCCGGTTAGCACCATCACCGAAGAACTATTAACCCCTGTAGGAGAAGAGTGCTTACCCTTTCTGTCGTAGATCGGGTAGTTGACTGGAGTCAAATAGAAGAGTTTGGTGGTGGATTCCTTCGTATGTTCTTTATCGTTCCATGGTCATTCTTGGTTGGTTTTCTTGGTTTTAGTTGATGGAAACCAAAAGAAAAGTGTTTGGTATTGGATTTTCGCGGATTGTTCCGTATGCGGTGTGTGGTTTTGTCTTCCTTGGTTGAAGACGAAGAAGAGGAGTCTAGTGTTGCGCTTCTTTTGGGCGCCTTTGCAGTTTTAATGCTTAGTTTGTTGATTTCTTTATCGGGAAGAAGCATTCAAATTTATTCCTGTGTTTGTCTTTCTCCGAGGTTAAAGGAGTTATTATGAGTTGTGTCGACTGGCCGCCGTGGCTGAAGTTCTGTGGCTTTGTAGGAGTAAGTGGTGTTTGATTTCGTTATTTTGCTGGTTTAAGAAATCATCTTTGAAGAACCCTTCCTGTTTCGTGAAAGTTTGGAGTAAAGGTTTTATTTGCAAAGGTTTCGTGAAAGTTTGGGGTTTGAGGTTAAGGTTTTATTTGAAATGGATTACTTGATCGCTTGGTTTCCTTTAAGAAAATTGTCTTTCAACCTTTTTTCCCTCTATGGGAGTCCTTGAGATTTAAAAAGACTTTTGGAGAATTCCTCTTGCATGACCAAGTTTGGGTTTGTCTCATTGCAATTTTGAGACTCAAGTTTCCTTATGAACTCGGGATGAGCTTTAAAACTAAAATGTTGCAAACAAAGTAAGTAATCTTTTGACCGAAATCGTTTGTCCCTAGTAAGAATTGCTGTTTAGCATATTATGTAGCATGTACCAATGTGGTTTATGGGATGATGCATTGTTAAGTTAATTTTTGAGTTGAAACAATTCAATGCGGTTGTTATCTCTAGCTTGAGAATAAATAGACTACTAGTGTTGTAGTTTACTCTTAGCGAGAATGATTGAATGTGCTAAAGTACATGCTTAGAATCTTTTGCTTTGCTTTAAAAGTGCTTATGACCCTTGATAATGTTAAAAGTTTAAACCCTGATGCATAGTTGAAACATTAAGATGATGTAGACTGCTGTTATTGTTAAAGAAACTTTGCTGGTTGTTTAAAGATGCTCTAATCTAATGGATTAATAGAGAAATTTAATCGTGTTGACTAGTGGCTTTAATTTGGAAGTTGATTAGAGTTGTTATTTATGTTGTTGCAAAATACTAGTATATTTGGAAGTATGCAGTTGTGTCTCTACAATGCTAGTATTGATATCAATTGAGAAGACATAAGACTTTTTGTTAATGATGTTGTTAAGGGCAGTGTTAATGTTAGTATTCAATCTATTTTAAATAGTTGGAGTATGTTGTGTGGTGGTAGTTTTTGTTATCACCTTTGAATAGAGTAGCTAAAAGAAATGTTGTTGGTTGATGAACATGCCCATTTGTTGTTATTGATGACTAAGTAGTGGTGGTAACTGTTTGGATTACTCGTTGGAAAATCATGGTTAAATAGAGGAAAATGTTAACATGTTGCGATGGAGTGAGCTTTGGATAATTAATATGATAAATGGTCTTATCCTAAATGAAAGTATAACTTAGAGTCTCACTTATGAATTCTTCCCTGTGGAGATAATATTTACATGTTGAAGTCGTCGTTTAACTGAATAAGGTTCTGTTGTCGAGACGTGAATATATAGGAAGTATGAAATTTATATGTTGATCTTGCTGAAAGATTTGTTTAAGTACTATGCTCCAATAGAGAATAAGAAGTATTATGATTCAGTGATCTGTGGGGATCATGTCAATATAGTTTTGGTTGGGTGCCTTTTTTTTATAAGCATCACAAACCCTAATTAAAAGTGTTGGGAATGGTAACTAGAGGAAGAATTTGTTGTGAAGCTTTTAGTTTAATTGTGTTGGGGCTTCTCAGGGAGTAAATAGTGATTATTGAAGTCTTTAATGGAAAGCGTAGTGGAGTACTAGAGATGGTTCTTTTTATGCTGAGCTTGTGTTCAAAAGCTTTTGGACTGGTTTGGTTATTTGCCATTTTGGTTTAAGGGTTTTCGGTCAAGGTGTTCCATATGCTGTGTTTCAGAGTTTCCCTAAAACTCGTATAAATTGGTGCAAATATTTGGTTTTGGCTAATTTGTTTAGTTGGTGCTATGAGTATGGATTTACACCTCAAAAGTTTTTGAGTCGATCGCGCCCTTTCGCGTTCGCACTGAATTATCTTTGGAATTAATTTTAAAAGGAAGCAGATGGTCATAAAGGGTTGTGTTGGAAACTTTTGAGTTAAGCCCTTGATGTGTAACTCTATTTGGCTAGAGTTGGAGTCATTTGGAAAATGTGTCTGGTGTGCGGATGTTTCACAAGTCTGGTTTTTATGAAAGTTTCATAAGTGAATTTGGTTAGTGAGGAGTTTTCTTTTGGGATTGAGTTTCCCTCTTTTTTGATAAAATCTATGGCGGTTGTGTGTGCAGATGTTTGACTTTGGAGTCCATGTTCTATTCCAAAAGGTTGAGTTTGTTTTTGCGAGGTGTTGCAAGGTTAGTTTTAAATGGATGATGGGTCTTCACACGATGTGGTGTTTTGTTGTTAATGTTGTTGCCGTCATAGTCTATATGATTTAGCGCAACTGTCAGTGTTATGTGTATTTCAATCATGTGATACCGAGGAAGAAGTCTTTTTGTGAATGACTTTTCGGTATTGTTGTTATATGATGAATGAATGGTGAAAAGTAAACAAGACATCGTGTATAGATGTTAAATGATAAAAAAGTCATTGAGCCAGGTCGGTGAGAAAGTCATATATGGAGATATGACTATTCCGGAGTGCTCTTGAAGAATGTGCATTCATGCCTTGAAACGAGATTTCCCTTGCTTTCTAGTATGAAAAGAAACAATGAAGAATTTCTGGTGTTGGTTGTGGTGAAGGGATTTGTGTTTCCTTTGCGTTTTGGCTTAGGAAATTAAAATGAATACTCTCTAGTTGTTGTCGAATCCTTTCCAAAGTGGTTTTAACGCTTTGGGGTTTGAGTTGTTGGATGAGGGCCACTTGGGTTCATGTTATGGTTGAGCTCACTCAATGATTGTGCTTTTTATCGTGGTCCTTTGAGTGGAAGGTTGTGTATGACTCAATGCAAACCTTCATGGAGAATTGTGTCATTGAGGTGTTCCTCAGTAGGGTTTATTACATTTTGAGTGGACCACTTGGTGGTTGCTAGTGATCATTTTTCCTTTTGAAGTGTATTGGTGCTTTTGTCGTTGGGCAAGAAGCGAGTTGTGTCAAACCGCAGGGGAAAATTCGATCGTTTCTATTACGCGAGTCTTACGGATCCTGGTTAAAGTAGGTTGTTCGTTCTGTGGTAATCTTAGAGCGTTGTGTCTCTCCTGCTTCTCGTCGTCTTGAGTACAAGGAACCACAGAAGGGAGGTTGGTACCGTGTTTTTCTGGAGAGTAGCCTGAGTTAAAGGGATCGGGCACTTCAGTGCCAAGGAATGCTTAGAACGAGGAGTATGAGATCGTTTTCCTGCGTGGTCTGTTTGGGATTTTATCCTATCGCTTGGTTCATGTCGAGGCCTTGTTTGAGTGCTTTGTGTTTCAATGTTGAGTAAAGTTCTCACAAGTTTTTTTTTATTGTGAGTTATCTTTAGAGCTGTCAGTCTTTGATCCTTAGCTCCTTGCCTCTGAGTGCTGGCTGGTGCAAGTCGTAGGGGCTTCTAAGCAGGTTCTGAGGTGTGGACCATAACTTCCTTTGATTTGATTGTTTGCGAAGTGGCGTGTCTCGGATTCGGGGTCGAATCCTGTTGAAGGGGGGAAGAATGTGACACTACGGAATGGTGTGACATTATTTAATGTGAATGATAAGGTCAAAAACTTTATGAAATATGGTATTGGAGGTTAACACTATATGATAGGAGGCTTAATAGCGTTTCCGGGCCATTTTCAGGCCGTTTCCAGGGTTTTGGGCCTTTCCGGGGGAGTTTGGGCCTAAAGGAAAGGGTCGTGGGCTTTGGTGGGATGGAGTTTGAGTCCTAATAGGAGTAGGAGACCTGGTTGGGGGCCTCCCCCAGCCCCTTTAGGCGTTCACCCCCTGCCCTTGCGCCCCCAAAAGTCCTAGCTGCCCCCCCCACACCTCCCCACCTCCTCCTTGTGGCGCATCCACCTCCCCCATTACTCCCCATTGCTCCACCACCTATCCACCACCTCTCCTCCTCCCTTGCTGCCCCTAGGGGAGTTTTCCACCTCCACGCCTCAAAGATCCATCCGTTGGAGCGCTCCGCGACGAGGAGATCCGGCGGGATTGGAGCGAGGAAGGAGATCGCGCGAACCGAGAGGAGATCTATTGGATTTTCGTGCGTTGGGCAAAGGTATGGCCATGGGAATCCTTGGGGTTGGTCTAGGTACTGTTCTAAGGGTGTTTATCATGTTTTTAGATCAATTGGTGGTACTGGAATTGAGTAGATTGGATTAGATCTAGAAGTTGCCACGTTCTCTGTTTCGGGCAGCATGAGCAGTCGACCTTGGGTTCGGTTTTTCGCCAAATTAGATTCGGAATATGGTCGTACGGACGTTGAAGAAGTTGTAGATAATTTCATTATCTTTCCGTGGATATAAAGAACTTTAAATTCCGCCCAGCCGTTTGAAAGTTATGGCTGTTTTACTGAGCGTGTTAAAATTTGTGACGTGATTAAACAACTTCTTCAACGTCCGTACCTTTGCCCGGGTTTTTTGTAGATTAAACAACTTTAGAGTCCGAATCAGTCTTTCCTTATACCTAGAAAAAAGTTGGGAAATTTCCTAAGCTACGTGAGGATGTACTCGGTTTAATTGATTTGGAGTCTTAGAACCCGAGTTATGCCTTTTGGAAGGCTGCTGTCCCGACGGGACAGAACCTCTGTTTTTAGGTTTTGCGAGTAGTTGGCAATGTCGGGGTAGATGAGGGTTTGCGTACTATTTTGTGGACATGATTGTGAGTGTGTGATACCTATGTGCAGGTGGTGCGACCCCGGGAGTGCCTTCTACTTCCCGCCAATCCGTTGCCCGTGGTTGAGGCAAGTGTGTTGTGATGGATAGCGATTTGTAGGTCGCTTGTTGAGAATAGATGGAATTGACTACATGATATATGATCACTTGCCATGCTTTTATGATTGCCAATGATATGATGGGCATGTTTATTATGTTATGATGCAATGTGTTAATATGTGAGTTAAACATGATGTTGGCATAATTGCATACATGACATGTTACATGGCCCGGGCGGTTTGAAAGTCATATCTAATCCGGGAATGTCGGTGATAAAGATATGACTAATCCGAAAAGCCAATGAGTAAGTCCTACATCGTGATTCCATTCACCGCGGTGAACGGAAGCGAGGAGTAGGCACCCTCCATCTTCGGGATGGAAGGGGGAGAGGGTGGACACCGACGGGTGTGTACTCAACCATACCGGTATGAGTTTCCAAGGAGACATGAGCATTGCATTGCATTGCATACGTAATGATGATGATAATGTTATGTGTTCATGAATGAGATGATATACATGATGTGAGACATTATTGCCATGTTATTGTTCTTGTTGTCCATTGCAATATGCTTGCTGAGTGATGAACTCACGCTTGTGTTTATGTTGTTTTCTTTTAGGTACCATGAATCCGGCATGCGGGGAAGGGAAATAGTCACACTTCCACACGTAGCTTCACTCTTTTCATTTCACAAGTCATTCAATTAGTGTTGATAATAAATTGCGTGTGATGATCATTGCTTTAAGGCTTAGCTTTGCTAAATGAGAATCTTTTCGTTTGTTTGACTCTTGGAGACATTATATGTTTGTAACTAGACTTACATTGTTGCTAAGTCCTTAAGTATTGCTGTTTTTAGTTGTCTCTCATATTCCATATAGTGTTATACTGTTATTGCTCCTTCAAATCATGTTAAAACAAAGGAGATGCTGCCGAAATCTCGGTTTTTAGCATGTGCGCCTTTGCTGGAATTTATGTTTAATTGTGGTATTTAGATGTTGTTTAGCTTATGTTTGGTAGCATTCAGGCATATTAAATGCCGGGGTGTTACACTGGCATGCTCGCAACCCAAAGAATTGAACCCGACATTCGCGTGTGTTGGCAGTTATTAACCCGTCGTCAAGTTTTTGGTGCCAACGCACTTTTGGCATGCCTAGTGGGACCCAAAGCAGTCAGATATGTCGTCAACAGGGAAATCTATGGCTACATCCGACATCGATGCCTATGCGATAATCGTCCCTACAATGGACGATATAACGCCGGAGCAACGAAAGGAGGTTGAAGAGCAGAAGGCAGCATTCGAGCATATGGTGCTCAATTGCTACCAGAAAACACGGCGTGGTGTTATGCAAAAGGCTACTGTGGGATGACAGAAACAGGGGTCCCGCAAGAGGGACCTACACCCGGCTGGGCCTGACAGGCGGAACAGAAAGCCCAAAGCCCAGAAGCGCAACGGCGGGCCCAGAGGAGACCTTCGACTTGCTCCCCAAGACAACTCCCGGTCCTTCAAGGAAGCTTCGCGCCCCGCCCTAACAACCCGCCAGGAACAAAGCATGCAGCCTGACATCGCCAGAGCCTGCGGATGCTGGGACCTGACAAAGCGGCAGGCGTGGGTCGGAGAAAGCATAACCACCTCTCCAGGACGTAGAGCGTGAAGGCGGATAAGGACAAGGGACATGTCGTTCAGGCCACCATGTTCGAGGCCGGTGGCGCCCAACTATCATGTATTCTCCCCAGTATATAAGGGAGGAGGAAAAACAAGGAGGCTCTCTCTCGTGCTCTCTCTTGACCACACCCAAGACATCCCAGAACCCCGGACTAGGGTATTATCTCCTCCGAGAGAGCCCGAACTCGTCTAAAACAGATTGCCCAAGATCTGTGTTACCATCAAGCTCGGATCCCGCACAAATCCCTAGAATCACAAATCTTATTGCCGGCGAAACCGATCGTCGGCGGTTAGCGCGCCGCCAGGTAGGGGCTTGTGTCAACATCTTCGTCAAGCTTGATGGTCGCGACGAGCGAAGTCTTCACGATCTTCGCCCGGGCAGTCTTCCGCTTTGGAAGCGACCTTCATCTCCAACGACCTCGGAAGCCTCTCTCTCTCTATGGAACCGCGCTACACATGTGAGGTTTCGGCGATCCATCGTCACGACTTCGCGCCCGATCGGAAGGTCCCCTGTCTCGTACTCTAAAGTACCGAGCGGGGATCCAAGACCCGCTCCACCCGCGGAGTCGTGCTCGAGGACGCCGAGGCACGAAGGGTGGGAGTTCTCACCGCCAAGCCACTCGGCACCCCGAGCGCCTAGGTTTGTCTTCTCGGACTCACCCACCTCGTGGCCGAGTCGGAAGAAAGCCTAGAGCGCTGCTGGAATTTCCGTGAGAGTCTGTGTGATCGAAGGCTCGCGGCAGATTCGCAGAAGCGCCGACACCTCGCCGCCCGATTTGGAAGGAGGCCGAGTGATCGAGCCTCGACGCGAGGGCGTGCATTTCTCCGGGACCGCGCCGGCTGTCAATGAAGACATTCTGCAAGCCAAGATGGGGACCAGGCTGTTTTTCAGTACCACGTTAGAATATCGCCGCCTCCAAGACACTCCTGGATACCCGACCCTATCTTTGAGGCGAGATGATCGATTGCCCGATCATGGCCCAAGTAAAGGCCATGGTGACGGCGGCAGCTATCCAAAGATACTCAAACCGACCCGGTAGCGAAGGAGAGCATCACGTGGTCCGGCGAGGACCAGGCGACCCGGCCGGCCGGTCGGGAAGCCGTCGGATACATCATGTTCTACCCGCGAGACGACTTGCGACATAGCATCACCGCGACCTCCGTTCGGACCTCGACGCCAGGCGCCGCGACCAGAAAGGAGGAACAACGCCGTCAAGCCGACGAATATGAGCGCCGGCATCCTTCCGCGAGGCCGCGAATACGCCAAGCGCGATCCCTCCGCGTCGATCACCTCCGGGTATCGCGCGAGTCATCGAAGGGGTCCGTCGTTTACCCCTCACCTACGCCGAGTGGTTTGGCCTGATGGATTTAATCCTAAAGGCATCACTAGGTTTGACGGTGAGAGAGACCCGCAGGCTTGGCTACAAGTATACGCTCTGTGTCAGGGCCGCAGGGGATCAGTAATGGCAAACTACTTGCCGGTTACCCTCTCGCCCCTGGCCCAAGCATGGCTCACCGGACTTCCAGTGAACTCTATAGATTCCTGGGGAGATCTGTGTGAGCAGTTCATCTCAAATTTCCAAGGCACTTACGAGCGCCCAGGCACCCCTTGGGACCTATACCAGCTATACCAAAGGAGGAACGAATCCCTCCGGGAGTTCGTCAAGCGCTTCATGAACAGGAAAAGCACCGTTCGGGACGTCACGAGATGCGGTTGTGATAGCGCCTTCCAGAAAGAGTCAGCGACCCGACCTCATCAAGAAGATGTCCCGAAGCCACCCACGTCGGTCCGGAGCTGTTCGCCTAGCGGACCGTTACGCTTCAGCCTCCGAGGCTCTGGCGAACGACGTGATGAAGGGAAGGATCGATCTGAACCCCTCGGCGGAAAGAAAAGAAGCGCAAGGGCGAAGAGCTAGTGGCGATCGCTGCGCCAACTCATCCTCGCGCTCTCAAAGAGGATGGATATGATAAGGTCATGAACTCACTCGCCCTTTCCATCCAAAGGAGGCATGCCGCCAAGGATTGTTTCACCCTAAAGAGGTTCGCTCGAAGAGCAAGAGGCAGGCTGGACAAGGTCCGAGCGGTCATGCCGCCGGCAAACCGCCTCCCCCTGAAGCTGAGGAAGACTATCAGGAAGTCGACCTCGAGCTTAACTACATATTCGGGGGTTCAGCCGCATATGAGTCCAAGCGGAAGCAAAAGCTCACCACTCGGGACATCTACGCAGTAGAGCCGGAGACCCCCCGATATGTCCGGTGGTCCGAGGTCGCAATAACTTACGACCGCACGGATCACCCAGATCGCGTCCCATTCCCCGGCAGATACCCGCTGGTCTTGGCGCCGGTTGTCCGCGGCATCAAGCTCAAAAGGGTGTTGATTGACGGTGGGAGCGGGCTCAACGTCCTCTTCGTGAAGACACTCGATGATATGGGGATCCCGCGGTCTGACCTCAAGCGCGGGTCGTCACCTTTTCATGGAGTGATACCCGGAACGTCGGCGGTACCACTCGGACAAATCACTCTACCAGTCACGTTCGACGCAAGGGACAACTACCGGACTGAGAGCCTTAGCTTCGAGGTGGCAGACTTCGCGACAGCGTATCACGCCATCTTGGGGAGACCGGCTGGCCAAGTTCATGGCGGTGCCCACTACGCCGTGTCGATCTTTGAAGATGCTTTGGGTCCGAGTGGTATTATCACTCTGCGCGGCGTTAAGCGATCTTTCTCTTGCGACGAGGAGAGGCTGCGAAATGGCCGAGTCTCTGGAGGCGCCGGCGTCGGGAAAGAATTCGTCAAGAGGCGGATTTCGACAAGCCGGAAGGCGATATCCCTACCCGCAAGCCGCGAACTTCGGATCAGCCCGAGGAAGGCACCAAAGGATCCTCCTCGACCCGTCCGATCCGGCTCGAGCCGCTTCGATCGGGACAAGGCTCGAGGATGAATAGGAAGCGCGCTCGTCACCTTTCTGCGGGCAAACCAAGACGTCTTTGCCTCGAAGCCGTCCGACATGCCGGGGTTCCTAGGAGGTGATCGAGCACGCACTAAATGTAAACCAATCCGCCAGGCCCGTCAAGCAAAGGTTACGATGGTTTGCTCAAGATCGCCGAGAAGCCATCGAGAGGAGATCACAAAGTCGCTAGCTGAGGCTTCATCAAAGAAGTGTATCATCCCGATCGTTGGCGAACCCTGTACTCGTCGTAAGAAGAATAAAAGGCTGGCGCATGTGTGTTGATTACACCGACCTCAACAAGGCTTGTCCGAAGATCCCTTTGGTCTCCCTCGTATCGATCAATTTGGTAGACTCCATCGCCGAATCTCGGTTACTCGACTTTTCGGGCGCCTATTCAGGCTATCATCGATTCGGCCGAGAGGAAGATCGAGAAGACTTCGTTTATCACTCCATTCGGAGCATATTGCTATATCACTATGCCGTTCGGGCTCAAGAATGCCGGCGCAGCGTACCCGGTAGCGCCCGTGCGGTGCTTTCACCATCACCTCGGGCGCAATGTGGAAGCTTATGTGGATGATGTGGTAGTTAAAAGCGTGACAGAGGACAGCCTCACCTCCGATCCGCCGAGACGTTCGCAAGTCCAAGACGCGTTCGGATGAAGCTAAACCCGGAGAAGTGCGTTTTGAGTGTCTTCCGAAACTACTCGGGTTCATCGTCTCCGTCGTGGGATCGAGCCGAACCGGAGAAAATTGGAGCCATTATGAAAATGGCCCCGCCTACCAGCCAAAAGGAGGTCCAAAAGCTCACCGGATGCATGGTAGCGCTTGGCGTGTTTATCTCACGGCGGGGTCCGGGAATGCCTTTCTTCAAGCTCCTTAAGAAGCAAGATCGCTTTGATCGATCGGCAGAGGCGCAGCAGCCTTCAAGAACTCAAGGTGTTTCTCTCCACTCCCAGTCTTAGTCTCGCCGGCGCCAGTGAACCTCTTACGCTCTACATAGCGGCAACATCTCATGTAGTAAGTGCCGTGATAGTTGTGGAGCGGGAGGAATCTGGACACCGCTACGGCATGCAACGCCCGATTTATTTAAATCGGTGAAGTCTTGGCGAATCCAAGACAAGATATCCTCCAATCCAGGAAGGCTGACGCCATTTTGATCTCGTCACGGAAGTCAAGCATTATTTCCAAGGACATTCGATTTCGGTAGTCACTTCTTTCCCGTGGGAGAGGTCCTCCGTGTCGGGAAGCTCTTTGGAAGAATTTCAAAGTGGGCAGCTGAGCTTGGAGCTTTCGACATCTCGTTCAAGCCACGCACCGCCGTCAAATCCAGGCTTTGGTGACTTTACGGCCGAGTGGACCGAATCCTGCACCCCTGCACGGAAGAAGTACCGAATATTGGGTCATGCACTTCGACGGATCTCTCATGCTTGGTGGAGCAGGGCGGGAATCCTCCTTATCTCGCCTAAGGGCGACAGTTGAAGTATGTCCTTCGGATTCACTTCCGGCCTCAAACAATGCCCGCGAGTACGAGGCCCTCATCCATGGGCTTCAGACGCCACATCACTCGAATCCGACTACCGGGCGGTTCGAGGCGACTCGATTGGTGGTGAATCAAGTACTGAAGGACTGGTTGTGCGTGGATCGAATATGGCGGCATACCGCCAAAGAAGTCCGAGAATTGGAAGGCAAGTTTGACGGTTTGGAGCTGGTTCATGTCCTCCGCCGCAACAATGAGGCGGCAGACGAGCCGGGCTAAGATGGGAGCCACTCGGGCAGATG
This sequence comes from Rhipidocladum racemiflorum, assembly GCA_036346355.1. Lineage (NCBI taxonomy): Eukaryota > Viridiplantae > Streptophyta > Magnoliopsida > Poales > Poaceae > Rhipidocladum > Rhipidocladum racemiflorum. The sequence goes on from CM070588.1 coordinate 36,148,739, forward strand.
TCCCAAGTGATATCTTAAATGCGGGATCTTCCACGAGCCAACCGTTACAAAAGCGGCAAAAGCCAAGCGAGGTCACTGAACCGGGGTCTGCTCATCGATCCAGACCGACTACCCGCACCTTGATTATCTCCTGAAGGACAAACTCCGGAAACAACCACTCTGGCAGAGCGCATCTCCCGACAAGCCAAATCCTACGTGGTGGTGGGCGACGAGCTCTTCCGAAAAAGTGCCTCGGGTGTCCTCAGGCGGTGCATTTCGGGACAAGTGGGAAGAGAGCTGCTCCAAGAAATCCATTCGGGAATGTGTGGCCATCATGCGGCGTCAAGCGCCTTGGTTGGGAAAGCCTACCGACAGGGTTTCTTCTGGCCAACGGCGGTAACGGATGCCAAGGAGATAGTTCGAACCTGCGAGGGCTGCCAATTCTATGCAAGACAGACACACTTGCCGGCACAGGAGCTACAGACTATACCCATTTCTTGGCCTTTCGCGATGCAGGGGCTCGACTTAGTGGGCCCGCTCAAGAAGGCTCAAGGCGGTTTCGCTTACCTCTTCGTGGCCATTGACAAGTTCACCAAGTGGATCGGCCAAGCGGTCGTAACTATCACCGCAGATTAAGGCCAAGGAGTTCTTCCAGGATATTGTAGTCGATTCGGAGTGCCCAACCGGATCATCACGGACAACGGCACCCGGTTCAGGAGTGAAGAATTCCAAGAATGGTGCGGCGTCGGGATCAAGATCTGCTTCGCCTCGGTGGCTCACCCACGAAGCAATGGGCAGGTCGAGCGAGCTAGCAGTCTGGTCCTTCAAGGCCTCAAGGCCAGGATCTTCGACCGCCTCAAACCATACGCCGCCCGATGGGTGAAGGAGCTACCGTCGATACTCGGGACTCAGAACCACCCCAGTAGAGCGACTGGCCAAACTCCCTTTTTACGGTCTATGGCGCAGAGGCGGTTCTGCCGACCGAGCCGATTCGAATCCCGAGGGTTCGGAACTACAACGGCCGAGTCCGAGGAAGCCGAATGGTGGAGCTTGATCAACTCGAGGAGGCTCGGAACGTTGCCGCCCTCCGATCGGCTAAGTACCTCCAGGGACTTCGGCGCTACCACTCTCATAGCGTCGGAAAATAGAACCTTTTCGTAGGAGATCTGGTCCTGAGGAGGAACTAGAAAAGCGAGCACAAGCTCTCTCCAATTTGGGAAGGTCCATACATCGTCCGTAAGACAACCCGGCCAGTGCTTATCGACTCCAGGCGAGAAGACGGCGAGGTTAGCGAATACTTGAACGCCGAACAGCTCCGTCGCTTCTACGCATGAGTTATGTATCCCACTCTTACACATTAAATAAAATAGTGGTTCGTCTTATTTTACGAAGTTACGTGTAATGCTAGCCCCGAGTGGTTATTACCCGATCGTAGCGCCTAACCCTGGTCGTGCCGATATAGAATGCACGGAAATAACAAACCACGATGAGCACAAAGCCTCGGCGGTTTATACCAGCCACGCAACGGAACGGGTAGAAAGCACTAACCACTCGGACTGCAATTCGCAGCGCTGAATATAACCAAGATTTGCACAGTCGCGAATTTCTAACCGTCAAAAGCTCGAGCCCCACCTCGTTGCGGGTAATCGAGCAATCGACTAGATTGAGTTGATCAGCGGAACCACTAAGTTCGGGTTAAATGTGATAGACACGAATCGGATAAAATTTCGCATTTCATTCCATAATGTTAATAATTTACATTGCTAATTTTCTTTTTTCTTTTTCTCGCGCTAAAAAAAAAAAAAAAAAAAAAAAACTCTTAGTCTTCTTTGGTCTTTGTTGGTACTCTGCCCGCCAGTTGGTCTTTGTCTTCTTTGGTCTTGGCCTTGCATTGGGAGACCCGGAGGCGAGATCGCTGAGGTTAGTCGCGACCCACGCGACCCAAAGCCGCCAGAATCTCCTCGTCAACCACCCACAAGGGGGGTACAAGGCGGACGAGGGCCCTGACGGCAAGGTCGTTGCGACGATCGCGACCGACCATCTCGAGGATGATCTCCGCCACCTCGTGGAGCCCTGGTGCGACCTCCAACAAGGTGGCCACGGCGGCGGCGTCCCTCGCCGCTCCGTCCTCCGCCTCCGCCTCCAGTGTGAAAAAGTCAAGGTCTTCCCATGCTTCCGCCTCCTCCCAGTTGTGCAACATCCTAAAGAACCGCTGGCGAAAGAATGCCGCGTATGGGCCAACGAACTTCCTCATGTTAGACATGGAAGGAAACTGGAAGAGGAAGAAGAAGGACAAGGCAAGAAGAAACGGGCGATCGCTCATTAGCGGTGACGCCCTATTTATAAGCCACCCCGGCCCCGGAAATCGAAGCGTCTCAAAGGCAATCAAAACGCGCCACCTCACAATCAATGAAGCGCGAAAAACGAAGCGGCAGTGCAAATACCGAAGAAGATCAGCGCATTGAACAAAATCAAGGAGAATTTCACCAGACACGTGTTGTAAGCAGTTCAAGCTCATTCGGCTTCCTCGCTTAATTATACCAAATTAAGCGCAAAAGCCCGGGGGCTGGAGAGCTAGCAAGTGATGCAAGCCTGGGGGCTAAACCACTCAGCCAGGTGGCCACAACGTAAGTCCCGACGCTCGAGAGCTGCACGCCAGCCTCTCGGAAAAGCGTGTCCGGGGCAAGAAAGCCACGGGCCAAGGCCCTAGCGTTTGGAAGCCATACCAGTCGGCTGAAGCCCACCCGGAAAGGCACAACAGGATCCGAAAGGCTACGGGCCTATATTCGGGTCTGAAGACCACTCAGCGGAAGATAATACAGGCAAATCATATTGAAGTAAGAAGACACGATATTTCAAACAAGGAGGGCGAGCACTCGGCATCAAGGCCCACATCAAAGTCAGAATTCTAGATTCTCCAACAAGGCCTGCGATGCACCAGACACCTCTTCGAGGAGCGCGTTGGCCTTATCTTCATCACAGGCGAAGCCTTCTTTCACAGCTTCGAGGTCAACTCTCGGATAATGAGACTTGACCACCGCCAATGCCTGGTTCGCGCTCATTGCTGCGGACTCTCTGGCGTAAGCTCTGATCCTGTCGGCTCCTCCCGAGAGAAGTGGAACAGCATCGTCCCCCTGGCCCGGCGTGACTCCTTCAATACGCAAAAGGTGCAGGACTGGCTCGCAGGCGACGCGCAGTTCAGTCCGGCCCTGTTCGACAGCGACCATCTTCTCCTTGCATTCTGCAACAAAGTCAAACGGCCATCAAGAGCACACCCGACGCCAAGTATGTTCAACCCAAGTCAAATAAATTTACCCTTCAGCTCCCGCTGCATCCTTTCCAAGCTGACTCGAGCTTCGAGGCCAGAATTCTCTGAAACCTCCAGTCGGGCCCTCAGCTCAGCAACGGTTGAGTCGCTCTCAAACACGAGTGTCATCATCCTCTCCAACCACCCAAAAGACATCCAACCCGAATCCAGGGGAGAATCTCACCTTCGAGCATATACTCAAGCCCCGTCTTCTCCTCCCGGATCCTCATACACTCGCCCTGAAGCTCGTGGACTTCTTTCCATCTGTCCGCGCTGATCTCGCTGAGCTTGTCCTGGTACTGCTTCTGCTCCTTGAGCTTTGGGAGCACCTTCCGGAAAAACCGCGACCTTTGATCGGAGCGCTCCCCATGTCCTAGGTAACAGGCGAGAATCTCGAGGAGAAGTCGGCAGCAGCAGATTGAGGACAAGAAGCTCACCACGACGAAGCGTGCTACACCTGACGGTGAGCTCATAAAGCTCCGTCCGAGCCGCTCTCTCCATCTCGTCGTCCTCTTCCATCCCTTTCGGTGGAACCCCCTTCCCACCATACGGTCCGATTCGGGGCTTCGGCAGAGGACCGAGCGGCGGTGGCTCTCGAGGCACTTCCTCCACTCGAGAGGCGGTGCGGAGTCGATCTCGTCGGCGGACGGGCCACCGGATGGATTCGACCGTTGGGCCGGCGCCCGTGGCGGCTCCCGGCGGGCGGCGACGGTGACCTAGCCGACGTGGCGGGGCTCCTTGGGAAGCCTCCGCTGGGCTCCTTTCAGAGACCCTCCACAGGACGCCCACAGCAGGAGTCCTGAATCAGCAAAAGGGAAGACACCTCGACAAGCAGAATAAAAAGACAAGGATCGCCCAAAGAATACCTCTTGGATTTCTTGAATTTCATCCTGTGTTTCATCCGAGGCCCAGCACCACTCGGAGGGAAGTTGGCGCCGCACTGGGCTGCCATCGGGACAAGGTCAGGCCCCCGCTTTGCGATCCGGTGCACCAGTCGAAGGTCGGTCCGTGACGAAAGATCGGGCGACCTCCTCCGCCGACTCCGGTGCAGCTCGTCGATCGAGGTGTCACCGCCGCTTCGCTGAGCGTGTCTCACGAGAGAGGCCGACAAGCTGGAGCGTCGAGAAAGGAAGGACGCGCTCTGAAAAAGGAACGATCGCACCCTGTTTGAATCACACATCGACCAAAGAAATCATGGAACGACCTTTCGAGAGAATAGTGCACTCACAGAGGGGAGGCCTTGCCATCGAAAATTTACGAGGCAGCCCTGTTGGTGATTATTGTGCCAGGCACGAAGAAATCAACTACCCGTCTTTGCCGGCGCCTCCATCGACAGTCCACTTCCGACTCGCGTGGGGTCCAGAGGCCCGTTGTATTGGAACCCCAAATGGACTCTCTCCTTCAAGGGCTGCACTCGGCGCTTCACAAAAGCGACCGCGATCCGGGGCCCGTCGACCCTCGATTCTTCAGATCGTCAATCAATGCCGAAGCTTCGGGGACTTGCGCCAAACCTCCTCCGTCAGGGTGTCGCTCCGGCATCGGGAAGCTTTAGGAGCACAGTAGGCGAAGGGGCGAGGAAAGGATCAACGTTGGCACAATAGAACCACTCCCGCCTCCAACCTTTGAGGGAGGTCTTGAGAGGAACGACAAAATATCTGTTTCTTCGAGCCCTCCCGCAGCTGAGCCCTGCCGCCCCAACGACATTGGGAGCGGCCCGGTTCGGATGAGGCTTCAGCCAGAAGAAGGAGCGGAACAAATCCAAATGAGGACGTATCCCAAGATACGCCTCGCAGAGCTGGACGAAGATGGCAATGTGAAGAATCGAGTTGGGGTTCAAATTGATCAACTCAATCTCGTAGAAGTGGAGGAGCCCCCGGAAGAAGGCGCTCCCAGGAATGCTAAGTCCTCGCCAGAAGAAGGAGTCAAACACCACAATCTCATTCTCTAGAGGTGTGGGGTAAGGGTCACCTGCGGCGGGGCGAGCGGAGATCAACTCCAGCGGAGGGAGGACGCCGGCGGCAACCATCCCCTCCAAGCGGGACATCGTCGTGATGGAAGTCTCCCACCCTACCGTCGCAGGGTCGGTGCTACCCTCCGATGACGAGGAAGACGACATGGCGAAGAAGAAGACCTGGAGGAAAGAACCGCCGCAAGCCAAGGGCGCGAAATCAGAAACCCTAAATCGCCAAGGAAGGTTTGAAGGTTTCGCAGCCGTGGTGGAGAAGGTGCGAGGAGGCCGTTGCTCCAACGAGGGTCCTTCCGACTTATAAGAAATGGGCCCCAATTTCCACCTACGGTGGGAAGAAACGAGGGCCCTCCTGTTCAATTCTGGGCCAGATCCAGGGCACGCCCCATGACGGGCCAATAGCTGCGTCGCGCAAAACGCGGCCAGGTGTCAAATCTGGTCCGAAGTTTGGGAAAAAGTGCGCCCCACGACGGGCCTGAACGCCGGCCGCCACGGAAGCTTGGGGCTGGGCACTTTCCGAACATCCTCTGACGGCACACCCCATAATTTGGGGTCAATTGCTGGTCGCTGTCTCACAATGCGATTGGGTGTCGCGGGAGGATCTACAACCAACACGGTCTTGAGAATGCGCCCCATGAGGGTCTAAAGCAGTGCGCCGTAAGCGGGCACAGGCATTACTCTGTATGACCAAGGTATGCCCCATGAGGGTCAACCGAGCGACAAGCCGGTTGCCGCGCGCCGTAAACGGGCGCGGGTACCGCCCCGGCCCCGAGCCAAAAAGACCAAGGTATGCCCCATGAGGGTCAGCCGAGCTACAAGCCGGTTGCCGCGCACCGTAAACGGGCGCGGGTACCACTCGGCCACGAGCCAAAAAGACCAAGGTATGCCCCATGAGGGTCAGCCGAGCGACAAGCCGGTTGCCGCGCACCGTAAACGGGCGCGGGTACCACTCGGCCACGAGCCAAAAAGAATAAGGTATGCCCCATGAGGGTCAGCCGAGCGACAAGCCGGTTGTCACAAGACCGTAAATCCAAGCGCGGTACCACTCGACCCACGAGCCAAAAGACCAAGGTATGCCCCATGAGGGTCACCGAGCGACAAGCGGTTGTCACAAGACCGTAAACGGGCGTGGTACCACTCGACCCACGAGCCAAAAGACCAAGGTATGCCCCATGAGGGTCACCGAGCGACAAGCCGGTCACAAGACCGTGAACGGGCGCTGGTACCACTCGACCACGAGCCAAAAAGAATAAGGTATGCCCCATGAGGGTCACCGGCGACAAGCCGGTTGTCGCAAGATCAGAACGGGCGCTGGTACCACTCGACCCGAGCCAAAAAGATCAAGGTATGCCCCATGAGGGTCAGCCGAGCGACAAGCCGGTTGCCGCGCACCGTAAACGGGCGCGGGTACCACTCGGCCACGAGCCAAAAAGACCAAGGTATGCCCCATGAGGGTCAGCCGAGCGACAAGCCGGTTGCCGCGCACCGTGAACGGGCGCGGGTACCACTCGGCCATGAGCTAACCAACCACGGTGGCTTCATACTACAAGTTCTTTATGATCTCTCTCCCGCATAATCCTCATGACAGGGTAAGGGACGGAAAGTCGATCCTAAAGCACTTGGGGGCTGCTGTGGGATGACAGAAACAGGGGTCCCGCAAGAGGGACCTACACCCGGCTGGGCCTGACAGGCGGAACAGAAAGCCCAAAGCCCAGAAGCGCAACGGCGGGCCCAGAGGAGACCTTCGACTTGCTCCCCAAGACAACTCCCGGTCCTTCAAGGAAGCTTCGCGCCCCGCCCTAACAACCCGCCAGGAACAAAGCATGCAGCCTGACATCGCCAGAGCCTGCGGATGCTGGGACCTGACAAAGCGGCAGGCGTGGGTCGGAGAAAGCATAACCACCTCTCCAGGACGTAGAGCGTGAAGGCGGATAAGGACAAGGGACATGTCGTTCAGGCCACCATGTTCAGGGCCCGGTGGCGCCCAACTATCATGTATTCTCCCCCCAGTATATAAGGGGAGGAGGAAAAAAACAAGGGGAGGCTCTCTCTCTCTTGCTCTCTCTTGAACACACACAATACATCCAAGAACACAGGACTAGGGTATTATCTCCTCCGAGAGAGCCCGAACCTGTCTAAAACAGATTGCCCCAGTATCCTGTGTTACCATCAAGCTCAGATCCCGCACAAATCCCCTAGAATCACAAATCTTATTGCCGGCGAAACCGATCGTCGACAGCTACCTTACCGACGATCAGCTTCGTCAATAAGGAAGTCTCCAACACCACCGAGAAAGCAAAGCTGAACCGATATTTACCCGCTCAGGCAGAATTATCAGATATGGTTAATTAATCTATAAACTATGCTATACTTAACTAGTCATCAGCCCTAGTAACCACACTTAGGCTGTTGATCTCCAACAGAGTCAAAGAAGTGGAGCAAGAACTAGTGTTGGCCGGCTCTCTGTTCAAGCCGCCACATACCTTATCGACATATCCGGTCTATTCTATAGGGCAGAACACCTAGAGCAATAAGCCGGTAGTTGAACCCACACCGCTGACTGCTGGTCCCGTTTTCACCTCATCCCAACCAACCGTGATCTTACCATGGGACCCTGGTACCAGCGGGGTTAGGCAATATCATGCCTACACTGGCGGTTCTAAGTTGGGCCACGCACCAAACATGCCTACACCATCCCACAGCTACTCAGCCAATCGAGGCTAGCGTGCACCCCCAATACGCCGAACCGATCCTAGTGAGTGATCTGGCTCCGTATCGGGTAGTCACATACTCAGAACCTTTCGTCTCGCTTTTAGAGCCGATAAGGCAGCAACCTATCAGTTATGAGCCACCACGTGCCCCACTACAACGCCAACCTGAGTTTGCATTCGGGGGGCATCGTCATGAGCTTGGCTTTAATCAACACGTACCCCAGGCGCATGGTGTGCCCACTGAGGAAATCAACTGGGCCGAGACCATTACTACTGTCCTAAGGGACCAGCTCGATATACAGCTGAAAGGTCAGGCTATCAGCTATAAAAAGCCGTACCCAGACTATATCGATCGAATTCCACCATTGCTGCTAAGTGTCCCTGGTTTTTGCTAAGTTTTCTGGGGATGATTCCAACACCGCCCAGGAGCATATCGAGCGCTTCATAGTACAGTATAGGGAGGCTACGCAATCCGATGGGCTTAGGATGAAATTATTCCCATTATCGCTATCTGGAGTGGCTTTCACGTGTTTCACAACACTACCCCCAAATTCGTCAACACCTGGGCCGATTTGGTGGGTCGATAGACGATTCGATGAATATTTCTTCTGCGGGAGCTTAGAGTTATGAATTTCGGATATCAGTTCCGTGCGACAGAAATTTGGAGAGTTAGTGGCCGATTATATCAAGAGATTCAAAGAAGTGCGAAATCGATGCTTCAGCGTCGCACTACCTGATAATCAAGTAGCCGATTTGGCCTTTCAGGGGTTGATTCCTCCCTTAAAGGAGAAATTCGGTGGCCAAGAGTTAAATGATCTTAGCCACCTGCTACATAGGGTATCAGCTCAAGAAAGCTGATTCTTCGAAAACAAAGGTTTTAAAGATAGATTTAAGAATGGTAAGGATAAGGAAAAGCCTAAGGTAATCTCTTTGAATACAAGACTGAAGAGTCATCCGACGATGCAGAGGTAGACATGACCATAGCCCAGTGGGTCAAGGGAAACAAAAAAACCACTAAGATGCTCTTAGCTTAGGCTGATTAAATCTAAGTTTGAAGTCAAGTACTCCTTCGACATGACCAAATGTGATCACATCTTTGATTTATTATTACAAGAGAAGCTGGTGCCACTGCTCCAAGGACACACCATACCATAGGCCGATGAAATGAAGAAGCGCAAGTATTGCAAGTGGCATCACTCCTTTTCACATAATACTAACGATTGCAATATTTTTCGTCAATAGTTACAGTCGGCCGTAGAAGACGGACAACTGAAGTTCGCAGAGGAGCAAACGCTGTAGGTAGACACCAACCTGTAACACCCTAGTTTTGTAATTAAGCGTAATTAAGCTAACTGAGAGTTTAATTGTGTTTTGATTTGTATTTGGACCTTAAATTTGGAGTTATTTGCTTTTGGTGTCCGCTCGTTGATTTGTTCAATTGATTTGCTAATTTGAAGCCTTAAGTTTCGGTTTTGGTCAAAACTCTAACCGCTAGGTTAGATCTAAAACCTAACCTTTAGAGCTTCTCCTTAGAAGCCCTTGAACCCTTGCGTGGAATCCCGAAGAAAAGCTGCTGAGAAGTTAGAGTCCTCCAACTGAGGCCGGAGCTACCGCCAGCTTAGCTGTGGTACTGCCAGGCGAGTGACAGTACCGGCCCCATCGGGCGGTACTTCCAGACCCTGCTTTTCCAACGTGAGCGGCACAATCCTGTGCACGCACGTCGCCGCCCCCATTCCTACTCCTATTCCCCCATGTCGCCTTGCCACCCTAAGGAGCTAGGAGGGCCTCCCCTCTCCCTCCCTCATTCATTCCCTCAAGGTGTGGGGTACCTTTATCATGTCCTCAAGAAGCTTTAAGATCGACGGATTTGGACCTTGAGCTCAATCCATGAGGTTTTGTCCATACCCTAGCTCTTCCCTTTTCATCTTATATTCCCTCTTGTTTTATCCCTATAAATCCTAGCTCTACAGGTATATCATTATTTAATCATGTTGCCAGACCTCGGTTGGGCTCAAAGGAATTAGTTAGCATGAAAGAATAGATCCGAAAACCATAATTGGCTTTTCGTTGGATTTATTCGTCCAAAAGTCATTTTCTTGAGTTTTTGGAGTTTCTTTTGAAACCCTAGCTCCAAAAGTCAAGAAAACAACTCTTGAATACATCCGATGCCACTGAAATTCGATTCTCACAAAAAGAATCAAGTTTGAACTCGATTCGGGTTGAAAATCGAGATTTGGTATCAATTAGGATTTTCATGTTTGAAAAGTGGGAAACTAGGTCAAGCAAACTCGAAACTTGGCGAGACTAGCGTGAATGAGTCTCTAGCGTCGCTATGAACTAAACCATGCGATCATTTCGAAGTTTCAAGTTCGTTTGCACAAAATCCCCATTTTCAAAACCCTAATTTCCCTTGGAGGCCGGCAATACCACCCTTTTAGGGCTGGTACTGCCGAGCGGCCAGAGCTTCCGCACCCAGTGTGTTGATAGATATTTTCCAGAGAGCGCCTTTTCTGCCTCCGGTACTATCGGGTTAGGAAGTCGGTACTATCGGGCAAGAACGGCATTGCCGGCTCTACAGGAATCCGATGTATTTTCGTCAGCCAAAAGCCGACGACAATAAGCGCAAAATCGTCGAAAATGGCTACTTTCATCGGCTTGCTGACGAAACTATACCGACGAAAATAGCTAGATGAAAATACGACTAATTTCATCTGTTGCCGATGAAATTAGGATATTTTTGATGGCTTTGGGTAGCCGACGAAAATACTGGGCCATTGGACAACTTCCGTGTACAAGCTGACGTGGCGACGTATTGTCGTCGGCCAGGCCGACAAAATTACAATATTTTCCACGGCCCCCCTAGCCGACGAAAATATGTTCTGTAGTCGATGACATTACGTTATTTTCCACGGCCTAGGGTAGCCAATGAAAAAATTGTGCCCCAGTAATGTCGTCGGCCAGGCTGACGAAAATATATTGTTTTTCTAAAAAAACTAAAAATATCAGAAAATCACACAATTCACAGAACAATCACAGAAATTATGACGTCCACATACCACACATAACATTCACTATTTATAACATCTCATACACATTAAAGACATCCACATGCCATCACAAAACAATTATCATTTACATCATCTCATCCACATGACCACATATATATCATCGCAATCCATTTAACATAAAATTACATTGTTCAACTTGGAGGTGTATGGAAGTTGTGGCCACTACCTGCATCACCCCCTGTATTGAGATATTGGTCAACAAGCGTCCCCATACCACTAGCAACATCACCTCCAACATTTGTTCTTGGTCCAGCATGCGGTGTTATCGATCCCTGTAGGAATCAAAATGGTTATTAGTTAATTTCACAGGAAAGACCAACTTTCTAAAAATGACAAGTTACTAGTAAATACCATTTGCGGGGATTGGAAGGAAGGAGGTGGAGGAGGAGGATGAAATGTTGGCAAGCTAACAGCAGCGGATCCAAGGTGCGAAGCTAAAATGTCCTAAAAAATTATAGATACAAGAAAAAAAACAAATATAAGTATTGTGACACCAATTAGCAAACAAAATGATTAAGTTTATAAAAAGTAAATATAATTTGGCCATTAGCATGCAAGCATGGATCATTAAAATTTGCCATTGCACTTCATGCTATGTCAAAAATACAAGAAATTACAAAATAAATGAGGCACGCATGATATAAATTTGATAAATTTATTGAAAATGATCATATCAAGTGCTTTAAGCGTAAATGATCAATTATGTAGGATCATCAAAATTCGCCATTCCACATACATGGTCAAGCATAACAAAGCATTTACAAAACAAATCTAGCACATATGATATAAATTTAATAAATTTAGCAAAACTGACATTATGAAGTGATTTATGTAACACCCCGGCATCTAGTATGCCCTGGATGTCACCAATCATGGTAGAAGTAGCATCTAAATACCACAAATAAAGATAAATTACAGCAAGGGCGCAAATGCTAAAACCGAAAATTTCGGTAGCATCTCCTTTGTTTTTCCATGGTTCAGAGCAACAACAGAATCATCACGAGACATATCATAACAAAAGACATCTAAACCAGCAATAACAGGAGATATAGCAACATCTTAAATCCAAAATAATGAATCCAACCACTCCATAAGCTATAACGAAGTAAATGATGTAATCAAGCACACAATTAAGCCATACTCCAAGTTTCATCGCACTAATCTTATTATCACAACTCCAATAGTAAAATTGTCAAAATGTGTGGAGCTACGTGAGAAGTGTAGCTAATCCCCTTTCCCTCATGCCGATTTCATAGTACCTAAAAAACATCATAAAACACAAGCGTGAGTTCATCACTCAGCAAGCATATTGCAATGGAACAAGGAAAACAGTTTCAATTCCATTATCACTACACCTCATATTCAGCATCATTAGCATATCATATACAAATTGAATTCATCTCATTAACATCATATTCAACATCATAGTCATTTCATATTTACATTGTATGCATCTCATTATCATCATCATATATGCAATGCAATGCACATGACTCCTTGAAACACATACCGGTATTGCCGAGTGCACACCCGTCGGTGTGCACCCCCTTTCCCATTCCATCCCGTAGATGGAGGGTGCCTACTCTTACTGACTCGCTCCCATACACAACCGTGGATGGGACTACGAGGTAGGTCTTTCGTGTTCACTACGTGTGAACACAGAGGCCCGCATCAGAATGGGACGCCTCTTTCATTATGAATACACAAATGACATGAACAGGTATAAACTTGCATAAACATTTAATACAACAATTTCATAGCCAATATATAACCATGTTCATCATATCATAAGCAAATATCAAGAATGACAAGTTAACACATCATGTAACCACATTGCACCTATGCAAGTCTAATAGTCATCCAACACACAAACCCATCCCAATACACTTGCCTTCAACGGCGAGCGACGGAGTGGCGAGAGGTTGAGGGCACTCCCGGGGTCACACCACCTGCACATAGGTACAACACGCTCAAAACTTGCCCACAAAACAGTACACGAATGCTCATCTACCCACACTTCGCAAACTTCTCCCAAAACCCAAAAATAGAGAATCTGTCCTGTCGGGACAGCGGGATTCCAACTAGCATAACTTGAGTTCTAAAACACCAAATCAAGTAAACGAGTACATTTTCTCAAATCTTAGGAAATTTTCAAGCTTTTTCTAAGTATTCGCGAAGACTGAATCGGCATCTAACATTGTCTAATCTACATATCAACACGATCTATCACAATCACGTCACAGTTTTGACAACATTCGGTAAAACAGCCATAACTTTTAAACGGTTAGACATAATTTAACGTTCTTGGTGTCTAATTAAAGTTAATTCAATTACCTACAACTTTCTCAACATACGGCCGACCAGAAAATGCTTCAAAAATTTCGAAAACTCAAGCCGTAGGTCGGACGTCGCCCGAAACAGAACACCATAACAATTCTAATTTTCATCAATTCTAACTAGTTGCAGAACAACCTTCTGATCTAATAGCACCAAAACCTCCACTAGCACAGCACCTAATCCAACCCAAAAGTTTCCCATCTGCATACATTATCCCGACGAACGACAAATCGACGAAAACTCCTCTCCCGGTCACGAACTCCCTCCAATCTTCGGATCCTCCCGGTCGTAATCCTTCGCAACGTGGAGATCAACGGAGGGGGATGAAATGGCAGCAATGGAGGTGAAGGGGGCCAAGCTAGGGCTGGCTAGGGGGTGGAAGGAGAGGCGCAAGGTGGGGGGAGGAGGGGCGCACGGCTAGGGGTGATGGGGTGTGGTGGCTAGGGTAGAGAGGGGAGGTGGAGGTGCATGTGGGGAGGGGTGCAAGGGGCAGCAGCCATGCTGCCCTAAGCCCCTCTCCACTTGGGCTAACAGCCTCCCACCTCCGGCCCACGAAGTTTCCCCAAGCCCACGATGATTCCCCAAGCCCAAAATTCCCCCGGAAGGCCCATATTCCCCCCGGAAGCCCCAAAACATGAAACCGAAGACATACCAAAATGCCGAAAAAATGACTCATTTCATCATCCCGTAGTGTTACATTCTCCCCCCCCCTTAACAGGATTCGACCCCGAATCCGTGCCACACCACTACGCAACCAGGCAAAACAAAAGATAGCTAGACTTCACTTTTCATACCTGAGGTGAATAGCTCGGGGTATTTCTTGCGCATACGAGACTCTAACTCCCAGGTCGCTTCCCTCTCAGTCTGATGCGACCACAGGACTTTGACAAACTTGAGCGTCCTGTTCTTCAACACTCGCTCCGAATTCCCCAGAATTTTCACAGGACGGGACTCAAACGTGAGGTTCTGATCAAGCACCAATGGTTCCGACGGAACCACCAACTCCGGGTCATGCAAGTATTTTCTCAGCATCAAAACATGGAACACATCGTGGACTCCCTGCATCGACCCCGGTAGCTCCAAGCGATAAGCCAACTTACCAAGTCCAGCGATGATAGGAAATGGCCCAACATACCTCGGACTGAGCTTCCATTTGGTACCAAATCGAACCACACCCTTGGTGGGAGATACTCTCAAGAGTACATTATCACCTACCGCAAACTCTAGAACTCACCTTCTCACATCAGCATAGGTTTTCTGTCTACTCTGAGCTGCAAGAAGGTTCTGCCGTACCTCTGCCACCTGTTCAACAGTCTGCTAAACCCAATCCGGTCCAAGGACCGCTCTCTCTCCCACTACATCCCAACAAAGCGGCGATCTGCACTTTTGGTCATAAAGCACTTCATAAGGGGCAGCCCAGATGCTGGAATGATAGCTGTTATTATAAGCGAACTCTGCCAACGGCAAGTGATCTTCCCAGCTACCTTTCCATGCCATCACACAGGCCCTGAGCATATCCTCCAAGGTCTGAATGGTACGCTCAGATTGCCCATCCGTCTGAGGGTGAAAAGCGGTACTAAGGCGAAGCTGTGTACCCAAAGCACTCTAAAAACTCTCCCAGAACTTTGAGACAAATTTCGCATCCCGATCAGAGATAATCGTCTTGGGCACGCCATGCAGTCTCACAATTTCCCGCACATAGATGGGAGCGAACTCGCTCGCTGAATTGGTAGTGCGGATAGGAATGAAGTGTGCGGACTTGCTAAGATGATCCACCACAACCCAAACAGCATCCTTCCCTCGTGGAGTACGAGGTAGGCCAACTACGAAGTCCATAGAAATGTCATCCCAAGGCCACACAGGAATCTCCAATGGCTGCAACAGACCAGCGGGGTGCTTGTGTTCAGCCTTAATCTTCTGACAGACCCCACACGATGCCACATACTTGGCAATGTCAACTCTCATCCTTTTCCACCATAAGTTATTTTTCAAATCCCTGTACATCTTGGTCTCCCCAGGATGTACCGTGTACGGGGTGCGATGAGCCTCTTTCCAGATATCATCTTTGACTTGAGATTTCTGAGGTGCACAAAGGCGACCCTGAAACCTCAGAGCTCCCACTTCATCAATGGAAAAGTCTCCAGTCTTACCATCCTCAAGGTGTTTCCTCACCTGCTGGAGCAATCGATTATGCTGTTGTGCTTCCCGCACATGCTCGGGGATCGCGGACTCAAGAATCAATTGAGTTTCAGCTTGCACGGTCTCCGCAAAACAATAAGAGACTCCCAATAGCTCAAAATCATCAACAAGACAATCAATGACAGGGGGCATTGTCTTGCGACTGAGAACGTCAGCCACCACATTTGCCTTTCCTGGATGATACTAGATAGTGAGGTCATAATCCTTTATCAATTCTAGCCACCTCCTCTGCCTCAAATTCAAATCTTTCTGCGTAAAGATGTACTTGTGGCTCTTGTGATCAGTGAAGTATCACAAGACTTGCCATACAAGTAGTGCCTCCAAATTTTCAATGTGAACACCACAGCGGCTAGCTCAAGATCATGAGTGGGACAGTAATGCGCCTCCTAGGCTTGGGGAGGGTAAGGACATGGGCACTCACTAACTTCTCCTTCAAAGTGCAGAAACTATGCTCACACTCTGCAGTCACTGAAATTTCATCCCTTTCTGGGTCAACTGCGAAAGCGGCTTAGTAATGATAGAGAAGTCCTGCACAAAAAGCCAGTAATACCCAGCCAACCCAAGGAAACTACGCACCTCTTTAACATTGGAAGGTCTCTTCCAGTCCAAAAATGATAAGACTTTGCTAGGATCTATAGATATGCCCTCTGGATTGATGATGTGGCCTAGAAAGCCCACTTCTGAAATCCAGAACTCGCACTTCTTTAATTTAGCATAGAACTGGTTCTCCCTCAATGTACCCAGCATAAGCCTCAAATGCTGCTCATGTTCTTCTTCTGATTTAGAGTATACCAAAATATCATCGATGAACACTACCACAAACTCACCAAGATACTTGTATAGCATACTGTTCATCGCCTCCATAAAGACAGCAGGAGCATTAGTTAGTCCAAAAGACATAACTTTAAATTCATAGTGCCCATACCTAGTGGAGTAAGCAGTCTTCTCAATGTCCTGTTCCCTCACACGAATCTGATTGTAACCAGACTGAAGATCAATCTTGGAGAACACCTTTGCTCCCTTCAGTTGGTCAAACAGATCCTCAATGCGAGGTAAAGGATACTTGTTCTTGAAGGTTACATGATTGAGAGCACGATAGTCAATGCACATGCGCCAACTACCATCCTTCTTCGAAACGAAGAGGACGGGTGCTCCCCAAGGCGACACACTACGCCGAATAAAACCCTTGGCCAACAGATCCTCCAATTGCTTTTTCAACTCGTCTTGAAAAGGACGAGCCAAACGGTATGGAGAGATAGAAATAGGTCGAGTGCTAGGAACAAGATCAATTCGAAACTCCACACTCCTCACTGGAGGCAAACCAGGCAACTCATCAGGGAACACATCAACAAACTCCTTCACCACAGGAATCCCCTCAATTGAAACTGAAGAAGATGGTTTTTCTGAAACAGCCATGAGAACACCCAATTGCCGCATGCGGCGACCGAAAAATAGACTAGCCAAAGCAAAGATGGAACTAGAGGATATGCCACCCTGAAAAGTCAACTCCACCCCTGACAGGGCCTGCAAGGTAATTGTCTTCCAAAAGCAATAGATCTTGGCACGGTACTGATGCAACCAGTCCACGCCCAAAATGACATCAAAAGGAGCCAACTGAATCACCATAAGATTGGCAAAGAAAACCTCATCATCAATGGTGATAGCGCAACCCAAGCAAACCAAATAACTAGCAATCAGACCCCCAGGAGAACTGACTATCACAGACTCAGAAATCCGCTGAACTCCCAACTTAGCTCTACTAGCAAACTCAGATGACACAAATGAATATGACGCTCCGGAATCAAACAGAACAAAGGAATCAATTGAATCCACAAGCAAAGTACCAGAAACCACCTTTGGATGACCAGCTGACTCGACGGTCGGCAAGGTATACACTCCTGGTGGCGCCGGGGCAACGGGAGCGTCGACACTCGGCTGATGCACCAACACAGCTGGGGGCGGTGGGGGTAACTAAGGAGGAGCTGATGGCTGCGGGCACCAGTAGACCGCCGGTGGCGCCCAAACAGAGGGCGGCGGGGGAGCAGGGGCCGCCAGCATCTGCACCGACCCCCTGGAAGATGCCGCTGGAGTGGGAGGAGAAGGCACCATCTCCCACTTGATGATGCTACCGGGATTCATCCGGCAGACTCGTCCCATATGACCGGGTTTGCCACAGTGGTTGCAGTCCCCGGTCCAACCACACTCCGTAGCATGGTGTCCACCACCGCACTTGAAACAGATCATGCCCTGCCCTAGCGCAGGACGAATAGCCACACACGAGGAAGATGGCTGGGGCGGCTTCATCTTAGCCCCTGAGAAGGAACCCTGTCCCCCCTTGAACTTCTTGAAGGTGGGTCGCTGAGAAGACCCACCTCCTCCACTAAAAGTCCTCTTCTGGCCCCCGCCCGGGGCTGCTGGAACCCCTGAACCTCCAGGATTTTGCTTATCCCTGGAGAGCTCCAACTCGAGCTCCATGCCCTTCGCCTGCTCCACCACGGAGCAGAAGTCAAGAGGGACAGTCGCCCCCATGACAACTCTAAACTCCTGGTTGAGGCCCCTACGGAACCTCCTCGCCTTCTCCCTGTCATCTGCTGCCACAGCCGGCACGAAGCACACCACATTGTTAAATTCCACCTCATACTCTGCCATCGACTTCTTTCCCACTCCATCCTCTCCAGAAAGGACTCCGGGTAGAACTTGGCTCGGAAGTGAGCCACAAAGTCCTCCCAGGTGACCGGTCCAAGAGTGGGGGCCCTAGCAGCAAGAACCACCACCCACTAGATATCTGCTTGGCCCTTCAGCTGAAAGGCCACAAAGCAAGCTCTCTGGAATGAGGTCAACTCCAGAACCTCAAACTGCTACTCCATGTACTGCAGCCAATCTGCGGACTGGACCGGCGTGCCCGCTCCGTCAAAAGTGTCCAGACGGAGGGACATCCACTCCCGAAGACTCATCCTTGGCTCCGGCACAGCGGGGGCAACAAATAGGGCCGCTACAGGGGGAGGCACAACAGCAGGGGCTGCTCGCACCTGGTGGCGTAGCTTCTGAGCCTCCCTTTGCAGAGCCTGAAACAAGGCCGCAGTGGCGGCTGGCACCTCAGCCCCCGACTGTGCCGCCGGGACCTCCTCTTGCGCTAGCCCATGAGCATTGAGCGAAGCGCTTCCCTCAGCTACAGACTCAGCAACTCCCTGAGAACCTCGACCCTAGCCTCCACGGCCACGGCGACCACGGCCTCTACCACTCGACATGGCTGCTACAGTCAGACAACCATACAATCACATAATCATAAGCACATCATCAATATAAACAAAAGCAAAGATCAAACATCAACATATACATAGTCTCTATCAAGTAATCAAACGCAATGCAATGATGAACCAAAACCCCATCCTACTGTGCAACCAAGTGTGTCAAATTTTAACTTAATTATTCCACTTATGCAAGTTTTAATGTTGCTATCCTATGGCAAAATTTTAGTTATAACCTAAGCCATGTTTCTAGGTTAACCCACAACACATTTTAGTTGAACCTAAAGTTTGATGCTAATATACATGTTCCAGGGACCTAAAGCCCGCTCTGATACCAACTATAACACCCCGGCATCTAGTATGCCCTGGATGTCACTAATCATGGTAGAAGCAGCATCTAAATACCACAAATAAAGATAAATTACAGCAAGGGCGCAAATGCTAAAACCGAAAATTTCGGTAGCATCTCCTTTGTTTTTCTATGGTTCAGAGCAACAACAGAATTATCACGAGACATATCATAACGAAAGACATCTAAACCAGTAATAACAGGAGATATAGCAACATCTTAAATCCAAATTAATGAATGCAACCACTCCATAAGCTATAACGAAGTAAATGATGTAATCAAGCACACAATTAAGCCATACTCCAAGTTTCATCGCACTAATCTTATTATCACAACTCCAATGGTAAAATTGTCTAAATGTGTGGAGCTACGTGAAAAGTGTAGGTAAGCCCCTTTCCCTCATGCTGGTTTCATAATACCTAAAAAACATCATAAAACATAAGCGTGAGTTCATCACTCAGCAAGCATATTGCAATGGAACAAGGAAAACAGTTTCAATTCCATTATCACTATACCTCATATTCAGCATCATTAGCATACCATATCCACAATGAATTCATCTCATTAACATCAAATTCAACATCATAGTCATTTCATATTTAGATTGTATGCATCTCATTATCATCATCATATATGCAATGCAATGCACATGTATCCTTGAAGCACATACCGGTATTGCTGAGTGCACACCCGTCGGTGTGCACCCCCTTTCCCCTTCCATCCTTGTTTGCGCAAAAAACGTGAAGTATGGTCTCTTGCCTCAAACACACGAGACAAACGCCGGGTTTGAGAGCGTGCCAGTCAATTTGACCTGAAATTGACAAGGTAGCGAAAAACATAAATCTAAGCAGCCGATAGCGACAGCTATCGGCTTAACACCGATCGGCTAAGGGTCGATAAGGAGATAACTAGACTAGCTGATTAAGGCTAATCCGAGGGTAAAGGCAGATCGACTTTGAAAAGCGATGCGCAGCAGGCAAAGTAGATCGAACCTGGAATCAAGTCGACAAGAACAACAAATTGGCGATGCGCAACTCTTTATTGATCTCGACGGCTTACAGAGGAAAGATTGCTACGAAACTAGAAAATCGTAAAACGAAGTGTGTTGGTTGGTTGATGTGTTGATTGATTCTTCTTTCCTCCTGGTCCGTCCCCTTTTATATCGCTCTAGCCGATCCGAGTCCATCCTGGATACGGCAACCAAACCTGTATCGGTTTCGAATCCATGCTAGTTGTGGGATGTAATTCCAAATTAGGCCGATATTATTCACATGCCGAATTTTGGTGCAAACATATGCCCCCCGTTTTTGGAAGATAACTTGTTAGCTTTCAAAAATTATATCAACCAATCTGTTCGTCGGCTTTTCGTGAAGTACTTTCTTGGTAACCGCTTCATTCAATGACGCCGTAAAAATCTCGGTGCGCTTTAAATGCGAAAACTGTTCCTGCCTATTCATCCTTTTCACCGCGGTATAAATATGTGGATCCCCTTCCGGTCATTTTCACGCTTTCAAGCTCTCGATCCCTCTAAAATCGGCTTTCTTTCGAGCTTTCACCATCCTCTCACTTCCTTGAGTCGGCCGAGATGGATGCTTCTCAGGTACTCATCCCGATCCCCAATAGCGATAACCAGTATTTTTTAGGACTGATAGGGACCGTAGAAGCCGACACTGTTATTAATGATGAGATTCCTAGGCTTTCTCTATCGGCTCCGGGCTATACTATCACTGAATGGTGTACGAGTTTCAGGGCTTGGCCGACAGCTCTCAGGGGTTGGAGGTCGTGGTACATTACAGTATCGGCCCAAAAGAGAGTGGAGTGGGAAAGGATGGGCATAGCTGAGAGCCTCCCTTTGACTTTGGCCGCCCCAGAGCCCAATGAACCCTTAGTGGCCGTCGCTTGCTATTTTTGGTCGGACTCTTTCAACGCCTTCTTTTTCCCGACCGGTCCCATCGGCCCAACCCTCCTAGACGTGGCTGAATTGTGCTACCTTAGCCCTGACGGTGACCAAGTGTCAGCTTACAGTGGGAAACCAAGGTACAAATTGATCTGTTCTAAGGGGGAGGGTTGGCATAAATATATCCAAAATAATAACAAGGTAACCGGCCCGATATCGGACGAAAAACACGTTGCTTTTCTCAACTTGTGGCTGGACCGATTCCTTTTTTGTGGAGCTTCTCTAGGGCCAACCCAAGTTTACCAATTCATAGCTGAACAGTTAGTAGAGGGGTGTCGGCTAACTTTGGGAAAGACGTTGCTAGGAGCCGTATTTCAAATGATGCACGTTATTCGGAGTCGGCAATGGTTGTTATGTTGTTGGCAACATTGGGGGCCCCTTGTGGTTCATCCAAGTTTGGCTTTACTGTGTTTTTGGCCATATTATCGTTTCTGACCTTTCAGAAGAATCGGCCTTTCCCACGCAGCATTATCCTGAGGATGCAACCCCTAGGTACAAACCCAGCCGATCACCTGGTGAGAAGTTCACATGTGTTCTTCTGGTGAGCAAAAGATGTCTCCGGCTGGATTCCACAGATATCTTTCTTTCTTCCTGAATCTGAACCATACTACTTTCAGCCGCCGAGACTTTTTTACATATAGTCAAATAGCTGATTTCCCTTGGCCTTCCTTCCTTCGGCTAAACGCCGATAGCTCCTTGATGCCTCAATCTACTCTTGACCTCCTTCCTCTATTGATTTCATCGTGCATTATCCACATCGGCTTAAGTACCCGTAATAGGACATTTCAGCCGACTTATGAATTTTATCACCCCTCCGTATATGCTCGCCAACTGGGCTTTGGGCAAGTGATCCCCTGCTTTCCACTTCTTAATCAAATTGAGCCCAGAAACAAGGTCACTAATGCTACTGCTACCGAGCTTATTACCGAGCTGACCGATGAATTCCATGTCATAGACCTGCCCTTCCTTGTGTTGAACACGCGTCGGGCAGGTCAATTTACGTCATGGTGGGCTACCGTGGCGGAGTCGCTTATGTCGGGGCGTACCCTGCAGGACATTATCTCCGCATTCCTACCTGATTTTCATGAGCCGACGGAGGCTTTTGATGGGTCTAGCGCGAGTTCCTCCGGTTATACTAACTCTTCTATAGAGGTATTTTGGCTTTTATATGCATCTCTCAGATATGGTTTTCATCGGCTAATCTTGTTTTTCATCCGCAGGCTGCCGCAGAGAAATCGACCAGCAAGAGGGCTGCTACTGCTCGAGCTTCATCGGCTGACGAAGGCTCGAAGAGACAGAAGCAATTGACTGCTCTCGTAGGTTATTCATCGGGTACTTTGGGTATCAGTATCCTGTCGCTAACTACTCTTGCCAAGCAACGCACAGAGAGTGAGTGTTTTTGTCTAAAAGTACGTATTTCTGACTGTCGATCCTGATGCTTGTTATTTGCAGAGAAATGAAAGAAAAAGGGCTGCAGGGTCGTCATAAGACGATCTCCCAAGCCTACCGGGCACCCTATTGAGTCTTCACATGCAAGATCGGCCAACGCGGTTAGTCCTTTTCCCGACACCTGTACTTACTATATCGGCCTGTATTTATGCTTTTAATGTGGATTGTTGTTTTCCAGCAAATTTCCCCTCTACAAGAAGCTGGTGCTTTGGCCGATGCTCAAGAAATGCCTTCAGGGGCCGCGCCTACCCTATCGGCTCCTGCACCTGTGTCACCGGCCCTGGATCCTCCGGTCGTTCGACCGCCTGTCCCGTCGACTTCAGCCCCAGCCGCCGAAACCATTGCTTCTCCGATGTCGATGGCGAACCCGACGGACTTGATAGGTTTCTCCTTGGATGACTTGGATGATCCAGAGATCATGGCTGCAGATGACTATGTCGCTGAAATCCAAAAGATCATCAGTGCATCCTCCTCTATATCGTCTGCTGTTACTTCTGCGCCTGGCGTGCAGGAAAGGCTCAATCGGCTTTTTCATGAAGTCACGCAGCCGAAAGCACAGCTCCTTAGTGATACACAACCCCTGTGGACGGCGATGGCAGCAGTACAAATGGACCTTGCCCCAGCAGCTCTGAAGGCCCTTTTGGACGTCTCATTTTTGGACAACAAAAAGGAAGCGGTTGTGGCCGCCAGAGCTCGGATCGGCCAAAGGAAAGAACAACAAGCCGATAGGACAGAGTTGGACCAACTTGTAATTGACGCTAGGGTCAAGAAACAAAAGTATGTTGAGGGTGTTGCCGAACTAAAGACGATGAAGGCCCAACTCACAGACCTTGAGTCGGCCAAGAAGTTGCTTGAAGAACAATTGGCAACTGCTTCCAAACAGCTTGCCGACATCCAAACGCGTGCTGCCGCATCAGCCAACTCCCTTTCCAGCGAGAAGCGCGTCATTGCCGAGACTTTTGCTAAAGTATCGGAATTGTCGGCCAATATCATTCCGGTTCCTGGGAATGCGGAGGAGGACCAGAAGCTTGTGGATGATGTCCAGGAGACGATTGCTAAAGCGTCTACAGCCTTATCTGCTTTGGAAGCCAGGTTGCCCGGTTCAGGGCTGTAAACTTTGTTTGAAATACTTAGCTAAACTTGATACTTTACCGACTACGCAGCCGCTAGTCGTTGTGATGCATACACTATGCTTTTGGATTGGTGTAATCGGATCGGCTATATAGCCGATCTTTTGCCTTGCATTTTATGCGTAATTTTGCAATCAGCCTTAATCGTTTATTTTGCTATACTCAGGATCCGATCCACATGCTAGGGTAGTATGCCTTTAAATATTTTCCATTGATTGCTTTGGGTAGTACGAATCCATCTAGAGTTTCGATTATATACGAGTTCCCGTCGATTGGTCGATTTATTTCATAGGGTCCTTCCCATGTCGGAGACCATTTACCAAATCGGCTATCCTTAGACCCGATTGGCAATAATGTTTTCCACACCAATTCGTCTTTGTTGAAAATTTTAGTCACAACCTTTTGTTGTATACTCGAGTGACTCTTTCCTTATTTCTTTTGAGTCAATCTATCGTGGTTAGTCTTATTTCCACCAAATCGTCCAAGTTATCAAGCACCAAATTTCTGTATTCATCGGCTGTCAAACTATTTTGTTCAAACACTCTCGTTGAGCTGATATTGATTTCCACGGGTAGAACGGCTTCTTGCCCATACACCAACTGGAATGGCGATAACTTGGTCGATCCATGGTAAGAAAGCTGATATGCCCACAAAGCCTCTGATAGTGTTGAGTGCTAGTTCCTTGGTTTTTCTTCGATTTTTCTTTTTATCAGTTTTATCAATGTTTTGTTTGATGACTCGGCCTGCCCATTGGCCTGAGCATAATAAGGGGAAGAGTTAAGCAGTTTAATCCCAAGATTTTTCGCGAAGTCTTTGAACTCTCGAGACATGAATACTGTCCCTTGATCAGTCGTGATCGTCTAGGGAATTCCGAACCGATGGATGATGTGTTCGTTGACGAAGTCGATTAGTTCCATACTGGTGACCTTTTTGAGTGGAATGGCATCTACCCATTTTGAGAAGTATTCGGTCGCTGCGAGAATAAACTTATGTCCTTTGCTGGATGCTGGGAAATTTGGTCCATTATATCTATACCCCATCCTCTAAACGGCCACGGTTTGATGATCGGGTGTAGAGCCGACGCTGGTGCTGACTGTATGTTACCGAATTTTTGGCATGTTTGGCATCCTTTGTAATACCTGAAACAATCTTCCAACATCGTCAGCCAAAAGTAACATGTTCGCCTTAGTACCCATTTCATTTTGTGAGCCGATTGATGTGACCCACAAATCCTTTCGTGGACTTCACCCATTGCTACCTTAGCCTCTTCGGTTCCCAAGCACTTTAGCAGTAAACCTTCCATGGTTCGAAAATACAAGGCATCTTCCATTACTACATACTTTAGAGCTTTCTGCCGGACTTTTCGTTCAGTCGGCTTAGAAGGGTCTAGCAAATAGTTCTTTATTTCTGTTCTCCAGTCGTCGGTAAGGACGTACATCACTGCATTATTGATCAACTTGCCCGTCCATTGTGCGCTATCGGCTCTATATCCTGAAGCTTTTTGTGCAAACAAGTTGGCTTGGTCGTTTGATTCCCTGGGAATGTGGTCAATGGAAAAGGTAGTGAATGACCAAACCAATTGTAGGCATTGTTGCAAGTACTTTCTCAATGTGTCATCGTTACATTGAAATCCCCCTCTAACTTGCTGTACTACTAACAAGGAATCTCCATAAGCACTGATGTTGCTCACCCCAACGCTTTCTAGTAGCTGCAATCCCCTGAGTAACACCTCGTACTCCGCTTGGTTATTTGAGCATCGGCTATTGAGCCAATACGCGAACTCGAAAACCTGTTCCTTCGGGGATATCAATACTATGCCGATGCCTCTGCCCTCCTGGCATACTGACCCGTCGAAGTATAGACGCCAAGGGGCGACATCGACTAATCCAATCATAGTCCTGCTTCCTGTAAGGAAATCGGCTACAGCCTGTCCTTTGATAGCTTTAGCCGATTCGTACGTTAGGTCGAACTCTGTTAAGGCGTAAGCCCATTTCCCGAGTCGACCTCGCAGGATTGGTGCCGATAGTATGTATTTAATAACGTCGGTTTTGCATACCACAGTACAGTTTGATGCCAACATATAATTTCTTAGTTTTGTGCATGCGAAATACAGTGATAAGCATAACTTTTCTACCATGGGGTATCTGATTTCGGTATCTAGAAGCCGTCGGCTTAAATAGAATATAGTATATTCTTTGCCATCGGCTTCCTGTGTCAAAACTGCTCCTATTGCCTCCTCCTCAGCCGATATGTATAACCTAAAGGGTAAGCCCTTTATTGGCGCGATCAACACCGGAGGTTTCATTAGATACTCTTTTATATCCTCAAAGGCTTTATGTTGATCGGCTCCCCACATAAACTCTTGGTTATCTTTTAGTTTAAGCAATGGGGTAAAGGCGCGAATCCGGCCGGACAGATTTGAAATAAAGAGTCACAGATAATTGATCTTGTCGATCAATATCTGTAGCTCTTTCTTATTTGTCAGCGGTTTAGTATCGGCTATTGCTTTTACTTTTGCCTGTTTACTTCAATCCCTTTTTCATGTACTGTGAATCCGAGGAATTGCCCAGCCGATACTCCGAAGGCGCACTTGAGCGGATTCATTTTTAGTCCATGTGCCCTCGTGCTTTCAAACATTTTTTCTAAATCGGCCAAATGCTGCCATTCTTTTTTTGATTTTACGATGACGTCGTCAATGTAAATTTCCACAGTATGGCTGATTAGATCATGGAAGATATGGTTCATAGCTCGTTAGTAAGTAGCCCCTGCGTTTTTCAAGCCGAATGTCATAATGGTCCATTCGTAAAGTCCCAAAGCCCCTAGGCACCTGAAGGCCGTTTTGGGTATATCGGCTTCAGCCATAAGTATTTGATTGTACCCGGCGTTCCCATCTAAGAAGCTTATGATTTTGTTTCCAGATGTAGCATCAATAAGCATATCGGCTATTGGCATCGAATACTCATCTTTTGGTGTGGCTTTGTTTAAATCTCTGAAGTCTACACATACCCGGAGCTTACCATTTTTCTTTTTCACGGGAACGATATTTGAAACCCACTCTGCATATCGGTAGGGCCGAATAAACTTGGCCTCTAATAATCGCTGTACTTCCTCTTTTATAGCGTCATATAATGTAGGATTAAACCGCCTTGGATATTGTTTAAATGGCCGATATCCAGCTTTTTTGGGCAGCCGATGCTCAACGAGCTGTCGGCTTAATCCCGGCATCTCGTAGTATTCCCACGCGAAGCAATCTCTGTATTTTTTAAGCATCTCGACCAACTTTGTTTTATAGTCCGGGTTTAATCTAGCGCTTACAAAAGTTGGTCTTTTCCTATACCCTTCTCCAATATTGACTTCTTCAAGCTCATCGACAGAGGTGAAGCCTTGTCCTCGTCTCTCCTCCTCGAAATCTTCAATTGCTTCTTCATAATTTTCTTGCTGATAGCTCCTTGCTTTTTATTGCAACTTCTTTACTGTTTCGGACTCCATCTCCTAATGACTTCATTTGTCCGATCGAATGTATTTGGTTTGACACTGATCGGCCTCAATCCAGATTTCTCAACGCAGATGAAATCACAGTTATCCAAACTCGTCCCTGATATACACTCGGCTTCTTCGTGTGGCCAATTTGTGTCAGGGCTGGCCATGGCGACGTGAGCCAATGTGTCGGCTGATACAACTTCCACTTCGTCATCATTCCATTGTACAAGTTTTTGATGCATAGTCGACGGAATGCAGCAATTGGCATGAATCCAATCTCGTCCAAGAAGCACACTATAATTGCCCTTGGCTTCAATGACGAAGAATGCAGTCGGCAGTGTTTTGTTACCGACTGTTAGTTCAGCCATCATTACTCCTTTTGCTTCGGTAGGGTCTCCGGTGAAATCATTCAAAACCATGTTGGTTTTGATTAAGTCTTCATCGACTTTTCCTAGCTTCTTGAAGGTGCTGAAAGGCATTAGGTTTACTGTTGCACCTCCATCGACCCACATCCTTGATATTGGTCGGCCATTGATATGTCCCTTGAGGTATAACGGCTTTAGATGCCGATGGGGATCCTGTGGTTTTTCAAATACAGCGTCTTAAGCGCCAAGACACAATTGAGCGAATACCTCTTTGTTCGGTTCATCCACAGTTTTGAACTCCATGGGCAATGTGAACACCATGTTGATGTCCGTTGGTGGTGTATCATCTCGGATCATTGGAGACCCCGAATCGACCGACTGATCTGAATCGCTGTCGGCTTGTTCTTTTTTCTTCCATTCTTGTTTTATAACTTGCACCTGTTGTAGCCTGTTGAAAATCCGATCCCTTTCTCTTTCTTCTTTTGCCGTTCCTTCTTCCATTGTTTTTAGCCATTGAAGTCGCCTGCGTTGCGATTTGCTAAGACCGGAAGGGCACCACCTTGGCTTAGGTTCTATCAGCTTTCTGATTTTTCCAGCCAGATTGCTCATTTCACTGTCGGACTCCGCCTTGACTGTGTCGTTGGAGGTCGATGTTTCTCGAGCTCGGGAAGACTCGCCTTGTTTGGGTAATGACAATCTTTCATGGACCGGCCTTCTGCTCTCCGTCCCTAGTCGATCGTGCACTGGCCTAGACAACCTGTCTTTAGCCGATCGATTTGGCCGATGTTTAATTGGATGCTGCATAGGGCATGATTGTACTGTAGGTAAAGTCATCCCTTTCTCCCAGCAGAATTGCCAAAAGGGACACTGCCGATGTTCTTCGTCTTTGGTTCGTGGCCAATGAGGGGAGTCTGACCGATGATATTTGCCTAGTCGATGAGTACTTGGCCGATGAGGGTAGTCTGGTCGTCAGGAGTTTTGTCTGTGGCTTATCCTTTCGTATTTTTCCAATAGTTCCGAAAAAGTTGGCTTTGGCTTGAAGCTGGTTTTTCTTGGTAGGGTTCTTTCCGCTTTGTACCATCTTTCGACTTTCAAATCACCTTTTGGCTTTACTGTCCTCGAATTTTGGCCGTTTCGATCGGCTTCAATCTGTATTGAGCCAATGGTGATTTGTACTTTCTCAGTCGGCTTGATGTCCTCTCTCATGGGTTCTTTCCCCTTTCGTGTACATTGGACCATGTTGATTTGGAAAGGATTCATGTCTATCTGCATAGCCGATTCTTCCATGAACTTCAACCGCCCATCAGCAATAACCGATTGAATCTGTTGGCAAAAAATGTTGCAATCATTAGTGTTATGTGAAAAAGAATGATGCCACTTACAGTACCTTCGCTTTTTGATTTCATCGGCCGACGGAATAACATGCCCTTCTGGTAATTTTATAAGTTTTTCTTGCAATAGTAAGTCAAATATCGTATCGCATTTTGATACATCGAAGGAATATTTAACCTCCGTCTTATTCTTCGTCGGCTTGAGCCATGAGCAAACGAGTGGCTTTTTGGGGCCCTTAGCCCACTCGGCTATATTTACGTCTATCTCATCTTTAGAAGTATCGCTCGCACTGTATTCCACCATGTTTACTTTAGCTTTATCATTACCATTTAGTCTAAATTTATCTTTAAATCCTTTGTTTTCTGCATATCGGCTTTCTTGTGCCGATACACGATGGAGCAGATGGCCTAAATTGGAGAACTCTTGTCCAGCTAATTTTTCTTTTAACAGCGGGATTAGCCCTTGAAACGCCAGATCTGCTAATTGGTCATCGGGAAGCGTAACGTTGAAACATCTGTTCCGTACATCCCTAAATCTCTTAATGTAGTCAGAGACCGATTCTCCGTATTTTTGTCGGACCGAACTGAGATCAGAGATTCTTAGTTCCATAGTCCCAGAGAAGAAGTATTCGTGGAATCGGCTTTCCAAATCGTTCCACAAGTGGACCGAATTCGGGGGTAGGTTTGTGAACCAGGTAAATGCTACCCCTGATAAGGATAAGGGAAAGAGTCTGATTCTTAGCCCGTCGGACTGTGCTGCCTCACCGCATTGGGCCATGAATCGTACGACGTGTTCGAGGGTAGTAACGGAGTCATCTCCTGAAAATTTGGCAAAGTCTGGGATCCTGTAGTTATGGGGGTATGGTATCCGATCTATGTAATCGGGATACGATTTCCTATAGTCGATTACCCTCCCTTTGGGCTGTAGGCCAAATTGTTCTCTTAATACTGCAACAATTTGTTCCGCCTAATTAGCGTTGTCGGCTTGTGGTACAGCCTGACCTTGCCAGTTATCATTATTCATACCCTACCCCCCGAATGCAAACTCGGGTCGATGTCCAAATCGCGTCCCAGGTGGCCTTGGTGCTTGATCATAATCGTGATTCCTAACAGCCAATGTATCGGGTATAGGTGCAAAAGGTTCAACGTATGACACTACCCTATGTGGGGCTAGGTTTCTGGTCGCGATCCCTTGGAACTGTGGAACCTGGTCTGTTTCAATCGGCCTAGAAGCCGATAGACCGTTCCCACTAGCAGTGGGCACATTGGACGTAATTGGCATATTTATTTTTGCACCATCGGTATGTCCATGGTAATGTGCCACTCCGCCCCTATGGGAGCTAGGCTTTAATACAGTAGGCTGGATCGGCATCATGGGAGGTGTCAGAGCTAATGCATTTACCGTGCTGGTGCTGGGTGGTAGAGAGTATACTGGATACGTCGGGAGAGGCTGTAATGGATCTAACAGGCTCCCAGACACAGCCAATTTCTGAGCAATTGTTTTGACACTATTCTCTATCATCAGCTTTAACGTAGACACTAGAGCCGATGACTGGTTAATTAGTGCGTGATGCACAGATTACTCAATCATACTTGATAGATCAGCTTGAGCAGGCGCATATCAGCTTACCGGGTTAGACGGTGAATCGCCGATAGGGTTGATTGTTGGAAGTGCAGTTTTTTGAGTAACACCTCCTCGTCGTGTTTTCTGGAAGCATTGCAACATTATCTCCTCTAATGCTGCCTTCCGATCCTCAATCTCCTTCCGCTGCTCGGGGGTTAAATCGGCCAATTTAGGCGCGATTATAGCATCCGTGTTGATGTCGGCGGTGACTGCGGGCTTATCAGTCGATGACATATCTGATTTTCGTGTCCCACCGGGCGTGCCAAAATATGTTTGCACAAAAAACGTGAAGTATGGTCTCACACGAGACAAACGCCGGGTTTGAGAGTGTGCCAGTCAATTTGACCTGAAATTGACAAGGTAGCGAAAAACGTGAATCTAAGCAGCCGATAGCGACAACTATCGGCTTAACACCGATCGGCTAAGGGCCGATAAGGAGATAACTAGACTAGCCGATTAAGGC
This sequence comes from Rhipidocladum racemiflorum, assembly GCA_036346355.1. NCBI lineage: Eukaryota > Viridiplantae > Streptophyta > Magnoliopsida > Poales > Poaceae > Rhipidocladum > Rhipidocladum racemiflorum. The sequence goes on from CM070588.1 coordinate 36,179,702, forward strand.
TAATCCGAGGGTAAAGGAAGATCGACTTTGAAAAGCGATGCGCGGCAAGCAAAGTAGATCGAACCTGGAATCAAGTCGACAAGAACAACAAATTGATGATGCGCAACTCTTTATTGATCTCGACGGCTTACAGAAGAAAGATTGCTACGAAACTAGAAAATCGTAAAATGAAGTGTGTTGGTTGGTTGATGTGTTGATTGATTCTTCTTTCCTCCTAGTCCGTCCCCTTTTATATCGCTCAAGCCGATCCGAGTCCATCCTGGATACGGCAACATAACTGTGGGATGACAGAAACAGGGGTCCCGCAAGAGGGACCTACACCCGGCTGGGCCTGACAGGCGGAATGGAAAGCCCAAGGCCAAGCAGCGCCACGACGGGCCCAGAGGAAACCTTCGACTTGCTCCCCAAGACAACTCCCGGTCCTTCAAGGAAGCTTCGTGCCCCGCCCTAACAACCCGCCAGGGACGAGGCATGCGGTCTGACACTGCCAGAGCCTGCGGAAGCTGGAACCTGACAAGGCGGCAGGCGTGGGTCGGAGAAAGCATAACCTCCTCTCCAGGACACAGAGCGTGAAGGCGGATAAGGACAAGGGACATGTCGTCCAGGCCACCATGTTTAGGGCCCGGTGGCGCCCATCTATCATGTATTCTCCCCCCAGTATATAAGGGGAGGAGGAAGAAAACTCTAGGGCTGGCTCTTTCTGGAACACACACAATACATCCAAGAACACAGGACTAGGGTATTATCTCCTCCGAGAGAGCCCGAACCTGTCTAAAAAACAGATTGCCCTTGCATCCTGTGTTACCATCAAGCTCAGATCCCGCACAAATCCCCTAGAATCACAAATCTCATTGCCGGCGAAACCGATCGTCGACAGTTGGCGCGCCAGGTAGGGGGCTTGTGTCAATATCTTCGTGAAGCTTGATGGCAGCGACGAGTGAAGTCTCTATAGTCTTCGCCCCGGGCCAGGTCTTCCGTTTCGGAAGCCTGACCTTCATCTCCAACGACCTCGGAAGCCTCTCTCTCTCCAAGGGAACCGCGCTACAGCGCGGTGAGGTTTCCGGCGATCCATCGTCACGACTTCCGCGCCGATCGGAAGGTCCCCCTGCCTCGTACTCTAAAGTACCGAGCGGGGATCTGAAGACCCGTTCCAGCCGCGGAGTCAGGCTCGAGGACGCCGAGGCACGAAGGGTGGGAGTTCTCACCGCCAAGCCACTCGGCACCCCCGAGCGCCTAGGTTTGTCTTCTCCAGACTCACCCACCTCAGCGGCCGAGTCAGAAGAAAGCCTAGACAGCTGCTGGAATTTCCGTAGAGTCTGTGTGATCGAAGGCTCATGGCAGATTCAGCAGCCGCCGACACCTCGGGCCGCCGATTTGGAAGGAGGCCGAGTGATCGAGCCTGACGCTGCTGGCGCTGCATTTCTCCGGGACCGCGCCCTGTCAATGAAGACATTCTGCAAGCCAAGATGGGGACCAGGCTGTCTTCGTACCCCACAGCGTAATATCGCCGCCTCCAAGACACTCCTGGATACCCCGACCCTATGTCGGGGCAGATGATCCAGCTTGCCCGATCATGGCCCAAGTAAAGGCCATGGTGACGGGCGGCAGCTATCCAGATACTCAAACCGACCACCGGCCGAAGGAGGCATCCACGTGGTCCGCGAGGACCCAGGCATACCAGCATGGCCAGGTCGGGAAGCCCGTCAAATACATCATGTTCTACCTCGCGAGACGACTTGCGACATAGCATCACCGCGACCTGCTCGCACCTCGACGCCAGCGCCGCGATCGAGAAAGGAGGAACAACGCCGCCAAACCGATTTAATACGAGCGCCGGCATCCTTCCGCGAGGCCGCGAATACGCCAAGTGCGATCCTCGCGTCGATCACCTCCCGGGGCATCGCGGAGTCATCGAAGGGGTCCGCGCTTACTCCTCACCTACGCCGAGTGGTTTGGCCTGATGGATTTAATCCTAAAGGCATCACTAGGTTTGACGGTGAGAGAGACCTGCAGGCTTGGCTACAAGTATACGCTCTGCAGCAAAGTAGCCGGCAGGGATCGAGAAAGTAATGGCAAACTACTTGCCGGTTACCCTCTCGCCTCGCCCAAGCATGGCTCACCGGACTTCCAAATAACTCTATAGATTCCTGGGAGATCTGTGTGAGCAGTTCATCTCAAATTTCCAAGGCACTTACGAGCGCCTGTGCACCCCTTGGGACCTATATCAGCTACACCAAAGGAGAAACGAATCCCTCCGGAGTTCGCTGCGATTCATGAACAGGAAAAGCACCGCTCGGGACGTCAGATGCGGTTGTGATAGCTGCCTTCCGTAAAGCGAGTCACGACCCGACCTCATCAAGAAGATGTCCCGGAAGCCACCCACGTCGGTCCGGGAGCTGTTCGCCCTAGCGGACCGTTACGCTTCAGCCTCCGAGGCTCTGGCGGGACGGCGTGAAGAAGGGAAGGATCAATCTGAACCCCCTCGGCGGAAAGAAAAGAAGCGCAAGGGCGAAGAGCTGGTGGCAGTCGCTGCACCAACTCATCCTCGCGCTCTCAAAGAGGATGGATATGATAAGGTCATGAACTCACTCGCCCTTTCCATCCAAAGGGAGGCATGCCGCCAAGGATTGTTTCACCTCAAGAGGTTCGCCTCGCGAGCAAGAGGCAGCCGGACAAGGTCCGAGCGGTCATGCCACCTAAGCAAACCGCCTCCCCACGAAGGCGAGGAAGACTATCGTGAAGTCGACCTCGAGCTCAACTACATATTTGGGGTTCACCAAGATATGAGTCCAAGCGAAGCAAAAGCTCACCGCCGGGACATCTATGCAAGAGAGCCGAGACCCCCGATATGTCCGGTGGTCCGAGGTCGCAATAACTTACGACCGCACGGATCACCCAGATCGCGTCCCATTCCCCGGCAGATACCCGCTGGTCTTGGCGCCGGTTGTCCGCGGCATCAAGCTCAAAAGGGTGTTGATTGACGGTGGGAGCGGCCTCAACGTCCTCTTCGTGAAGACACTCGACGATATGGGGATCCCGCGATCTGACCTCAAGCGCGGGTCGTCACCTTTTCATGGAGTGATACCCGGAACGTCGGCGATACCACTCGGACAAATCACTCTACCAGTCACGTTCGGCGCAAGGGACAACTACCGGACGGAGAGCCTTAGCTTCGAGGTGGCAGATTTCGCGACAACAGATCATGCCATCTTGGGGAGGCCAGCTGGCCAAGTTCATGGCGGTGCCCCACTACGCGTGATCTAATGCTGAAAATGCCGGTCCGAGTGGTATTATCACTCTGCTTGGCGCGGCGTCAAGCGATCTTTCTCTTGCGACAGGGAGAGCTGCGAAATGGCCGAGTCTCGGAGGCGCCAAGTGGTCGGGAAAGAATTCGTCAAGAGGCGGATTTCGACAAACCGGAAGGTAGTATCCCTACCCGCAAGCCGCAGAACATCGGGATCAGCCCCGAGGAAGGCACCAAAAGGATCCTCCTCGACCCGTCCGATCCGGCTCGAGCCGTTTCGATCGGGACAAGGCTCGGGATGAATAGGAAGGCGCGCTGTCACCTTTCGCGGCAAACCAAGACGTCTTTGCCTGGAAGCCGTCTCGACATGCCCGGGTTCCCAGGAGGTGATCGAAAGCACGCGACCGAATGTAAACCAATCCGCCAGGCCCGTCAAGCAAAGGTTACGACGGTTTGCTCAAGATCGCCGAGAAGCCATCGAGAGGAGATCACAAAGCTGCTAGCCGCAGCTTCATCAAAGAAGTGTATCATCCCGATCGTTGGCGAACCCTGTACTCGCCCGTAAGAAGAATAAAAGCTGGCGCATGTGTGTCGATTACACCGACTCAACAAGGCTTGTCCGAAAGATCCCTTTGGTCTCCCTCGTATTGATCACCGTAGACTCCATCGCCGGATCTCGGTTACTCGGCTTTACGGGCGCCTATTCAGGCTATCATCGATTCGCTTCGAGAGGAAGATCGCGAGAAGACTTCGCTTATCACTCCATTCGAGCATATTGCTATATCACTATGCCGCTCGGGCTCAAGAATGCCGGCGCAACGTACTCACGCCGTGCGTGTGCTTTCACCATCACCGGCGCAATGTGGAAGCTTATGTGGATGATGTGGTAGTTAAAACGCAGATCGAGGACAGCCTTACCTCCGATCCGCCGAGACGCTCGCAAGTCCAAGACGCTCCAGATGAAGCTAAACCCAGAGAAGTGCGTTTTCGGAGTGTCTTCCGGGAAACTACTCGGGTTCATCGTCTCCCGTCGTGGGATCGAGCCGAACCCGGAGAAAATTGGAGCCATTATGAAAATGGCCCCGCCTACCAGCCAAAAGGAGGTCCAAAAACTCACCGGATGCATGGTAGCGCTTGGCAGGTTTATCTCACGACTGGGGGTCCGGGGAATGCCTTTCTTCAAACTCCTTAAGAAGCAAGATCGCTTTGATTGGACGACAGAGGCGCAGCAGGCCTTTGAAGAACTCAAGGTGTTTCTCTCCACTCCCCCAGTCTTAGTCTCGCCGGCGCCAGATGAACCCCTTCTGCTCTACATAGCGGCAACATCTCATGTAGTAAGTGCCGTGATAGTTGTGGAGCGGGAGGAATCTGGACACCGCTACGGCGTGCAACGCCCAGTTTATTTCGCTCAAGCATCGGGCGAATCCAAGACAAGATATCCTCCAATCCGTAAGCCGCCAGACGCCATTTTGATCTCGCCGCGAAGTCAAGCATTATTTCCAAGGACATTCGATTTCAGTAGTCACTTCTTTCCCGTGGGAGAGGTCCTCCGTGAATCGGGAAGCTACCGAAGAATTTCAAAGTGGGCACCGAGCTTGGAGCTTTCGACATCTCATTCAAGCCACGCGACCGCCGTCAAATCCCAGGCTTTGGCCGACTTTACTACCGAGTGGATCAATCCTGCACTCCTCGCACGGAAGAAGTACCGTAATATTGGGTCATGCACTTCGACGGGTCTCTCATGCTTGGGGAGCAGGGCGGGAATCCTCCTTATCTCGCCTAAGGGTGACAGTCAAGTATGTCCTTCTGATTCACTTCCCGGCCTCAAACAATGCCGCGAGTACGAGGCCCTCATCCATGGGCTTCAGACGCCACATCACTCGAACTGACGGCCGGGCGGTTCGAGGCGACTCCGATTGGTGGTGAATCAAGTACGTATGACTGGTCGTGCGTGGATCAACATGGCGGCATCGCCAAAGCAAGTCCGAGAATTGGAAGGCAAGTTTGACGGTTTGGAGCTGGTTCATGTCCTCCGTCGCAATAATGAGGCGGCAGATTTAGCCGGGCTAAGATGGGAGCCACTCGGCGTATGTCCCAAGTGATATCTTCGCATGCAGGATCTTCACGAGCCAACTGCTACAAAACGGCAAAAGCCAAGCGAGGGTCCTGGAACCGGGTCTGCTCATCGATCCAGACCGACCACCCCGTACCTTGATTATCTCCTGAAGGACAAACTCCGAAGCAACCACTCGCAGAGCGCATCTCCCGACAAGCCAAATCCTACGTGGTGGTGGGCGACGAGCTCTTCCGAAAAGTGCTCTCGTGTCCTCAAAGGTGCATTTCGACAAGTGGGAAGAGAGCTGCTCCAAGAAATCCATTCGAATGTGTGGCCATCATGCGCGCGTCAAGCGCCTTGGTTGGGAAAGCCTACCGATGGTTTCTTCTCGCCAACCGCGTAACGGATGCCAAGGAGATAGTTCGAACTCGCGAGGGCTGCCAATTCTATGCAAGATGCACACACTTGCTAAGACAGGAGTTACAGACTATACCCATTTCTTGGCCTTTCGCAGCCTGGGCTCGACTTAGTGGGCCCGCTCAAGAAGGCTCAAGGCGGTTTCGCTTACCTCTTCGTGGGCCATTGACAAGTTCACCAAGTGGATCGAAGCCAAGCCGCCGTAATTATCACCGCAGCTTAAGGCCAAGGAGTTCTTCCAGATATTGTAGTCGATTCGAGTGCCCAACCGATCATCACGGACAACGGCACCCAGTTCAGGAGTGAAGAATTCCAAGAATGGTGCGAAGGCGTCGGGATCAAGATCTCGTCGCTTCGGTGGCTCACCCACGGCAATGGGCAGGTCGAGCGAGCTAATCGGCCTGGTCCTTCAAGGCCTCAAGGCCAGGATCTTCGACCGCCTCAAACCATACGCCGCCCGATGGGTGAAGGAGCTACCGTCAAGTACTGGGACTCAGAACCACCCCACCGAGCGATCGCCAAACTCCCTTTTTTCTCGGTCTATGGCGCAGAGGCGGATTCTCGCCGATCGAGCCGATTCGAATCCCGAGGGTTCGAACTACAACGGCCGAGTCCGAGGAAGCCGAATGGTGGAGCTTGATCAGCTCGAGGAGGCTCGAACGCTGCCGCCTCCGCCGGCTAAGTACCTCCAGGACTTCGGCGTTACCACTCGCGCAACGCCGTAAATAGAACCTTTTCGTATGAGATCTGGTCCCGAGGAGGAACTGTAAAAGCGAGCACAAGCTCTCTCCAATTTGGGAAGGTCCATACATCGCCCGTAAGACAACCCGGCCGGTGCTTATCGACTGCATTTAGAAGACGGCGAGGTTCTCGCGAATACTTGAACGCCGAACAGCTCCGTCGCTTCTACGCATGAGTTATGTATCCCACTCTTACACATTAAATAAAATAGTGGTTCGCCTTATTTTCTCAAGTTCGTGTAATGCTAGCCCCGAGTGGTTATTACCCGATCGCCAGTAGCGCTTAACCCTGGTCGTGTCGAGATAGAATGCACGGAAATAACAAACCACGATGAGCACAAAGCCTCGGCGTTTATACCAAATACAAGCACAACGGACGGGTAGAAAGCACTAACCACTCGGAACTACGATTCACAAGCCGCCACGACTTAATTCAAAATTTGCCTGATCGCGAATTTCTAACCGTCAAAAGCTCGAGCCCCGCCTGCTATCGGGTAATCGAGCAATCGACTAGAATGAGTTGATCAGGCGGAACCACTAAGTTCGGGTTAAATGTGATAGACACGAACTGGATAAAATTTCGCATTTCATTCCATAATGTTAATAATTTACATTACTAATTTTCTTTTTTCTTTTTCTCGCGCTAAAAAAAAAAAAAAAACTATCAGCCGCTGTGTCAGTGTCGGTGCCGGGCGCTACGTGTGTCAGGCCGGGTGGCCGACGCCGCTGGGAGACCCGGAGGCGAGATCGCCGAGGTTAGTCGCGACCCACGCGACCCAAAGCCGCCAGAATCTCCTCGTCAACCACCCACAAGGGGGGTATCAGGCGGACGAAGGCCCTGACGGCAAGGTCGTCGCGACGATCGCGACCGACCATCTCGAGGATGATCTCCGCCACCTCGTGGAGCCCTGGTGCGACCTCCAACAAGGTGGCCACGGCGGCGGCGTCCCTCGCCGCTCCTTCCTCCGCCTCCGCCTCCAGGATGGCAAAATCATGCTCCTCCCATGCTTCGGCCTCCTCCCAGCTGTACAAAAACCTAAAGAACCGCTGGCGAAAGAATGCCGCGTATGGGCCAACGAACTTCCTCATGTTAGACATAGAAGGAAACTGGAAGAGGAAGAAGAAGGACAAGGCAAGAAGAAACGGGTGATCGCTCATTAGCGGTGACGCCCCATTTATAAGCCACCCCAGCGCCGGAAATCGAAGCGTCTCAAAGGCAATCAAAACGCGCCACCTCACAATCAATGAAGCGCGAAACGGTTAAGCAAGATAAATACCAAGAAGATCAGCGCATTGAACAAAATCAAGGAGAATTTCACCAGACACGTGTTGTAAACAGTTCAAGCTCATTTGGCTTCCTCGCTTAATTATACCAAATTAAGCGCAAAAGCCCGGGGGCTGGAGAGCTAGCAAGTGATGCAAGCCTGGGGGCTAAACCACTCAGCCAGGTGGCCACAACATAAGTCCCGACGCCGAGAGAGCTGCACGCCACCTCTCGGAAAAGCATGTCCGGCAAGAAAGCCACGCCAAGGCCCTAGCGCTTGGAAGCCATACCCGATCAGTGAAGCCCATCCAGAAGGCACAACAGATCCAAAAGGCTACGGGCCTATATTCAGTCTCAAGACCACTCACGGAAGACAATACAAGCGAATTATACGGAAGTAAGAAGACAAGATTTCAAACAAGGAGGGCGAGCACTCGGCATCAAGGCCCACGCCAAAGTCGAATTCCAGATTTTCCAACAGGGCTCGCGATGCACCTGACACCTCTTCGAGGAGCGCTGGCCTTGTCTTCATCACAGCAAAGCCTTCTTTCACAGCCTTCGAGGTCAACTCTCGGATAATGAGACTTGACCACCGCCAATGCCTGGTTCGCGCCATCGCCGCGGACTCTTTGGCGTAAGCTCCGATCCTGTCGGCTCCTCCCGAGAGAAGTGGAACAAAGATCGCCCCTGGCCCGGCGTGGCTCCTTCAATGCGCAGAAGGTGCAGGATCACTCGCAGCGACGCTCAGCTTCAGTCCGCCCTGCTCGGCGGCCGCCATCTTCTCCTTGCACTCGCCACAAAGTCAAACAGCCATCAAGAGCACACCCGACGCCAAGTATGTTCAACCCAAGTCAAATAAATTTACCCTTCAGCCTCACAGATCCTTTCCAGTCGACCGAGCTTGAGGCCGAGAATTCTCTCGAGGCCTCCACCGGCCCTCACCAAGAACGGTCGAGTCGCGCTCTGAAACACGAGTGTCATCATCCTCTCCAACCACCATCCAAAAAGCATCCGAACCGAATCCAGGGGAGAATCTCACCTTCGAGCATATGCTCAAGCCCCGTCTTCTCCTCCCGGATCCTCATACACTCGCCCTGAAGCTCGTGGACTTCTTTCCACCTGTCCGCGCTGATCTCGTTGAGCTTGTCCTGCATCGCTTCGCTCCTTGAGCTTCGGGAGCACCTTCCGAAAAACCGCGACCTTTGCTCCGAGCGCCCCATGTCCTAGGTAACAGGCGTAATCTCAGTGGAGAAGTCACAGCAAATGATTGAGGACAAGAAGCTCACCTCGACGAGCGTGCTACACCTGACGGTGAGCTCATAAAGCTCCGTCCCGAGCCGCTCTCTCCATCTCGCTGCCCTCTTCCATCCCCTTCAGCCGGAACCCCTTCCCACCATACGGTCCGATTCGGGGCTTCGCAGAGGACCGAGCGGCGGTGGCTCTCGAGGCACTTCCTCCACTCCGGAGACGGTGCTGTCGATCTCGCTTACGGACGGGCCACCGGATGGTTCGACCGTTGGGCCGCCGGCGCCTCGGTGGCGAAGCCACGGCTGGCGGACGGTGACCTAGCCGACGTGGCGGGGCTCCTTGGGGAAGCCTCCGCCTGGGCTCCTTCTCAGAGACCCTCCACAGGGACGCCCACAGCAGAGTCCCGAATCAGAAAAAGGGAAGACACCTCAAAGACAGCAAGAATAAAAACAAGGATCGCCCAAAAGAATACCTCTTGGATTTCTTGAATTTCATCCTGTGTTTCATCCGAGGCCCAAAGACCACTCGGAGGGAAGTCGGCGCCGCACTGGGCTGCCATTGGGATGTAAGGTCGTGGCCCCGCTTATGCGATCCGGTGCACCAGAGGTCGAAGGTCCGGTGACGAAAGACCAGCGACCTCCTCCGCCGACTCCGGTGCAGCTCGTCGGATCGAGGTGTCACCGCCGCCGCTCGGCGTGTCTCACCGAGAGAGGCCGACAACCGAGCATCGTAGCGAAGGAAGGACGCGCTCCTGAAAAAGGAACGATCGCACCTGTTTGAATCACACATCGATCAAAGAAATCATGGAACATCCTTTCAAAGAATAGTGCACTCACAGAGGGGGAGGCCTTGCCATCGAAAATTTACGAGGGCAGCCCTGTTGGTGATTATTGTGCCAGGCATGAAGAAATCAACTACCCGTCTTTGCCGCGCCTCCATCGACAGTCCACTTCCGACTCCCGTGGGGTCCAGAGGCCCGTTGTATTGGAATCCCAAATGGACTCTCTCCTTCAAGGGCTGCACTGGCGCTTCACAAATCGACCGCGATATCGGGACCCGTCACTCTTGGTTCTTCGGGATCGCCTATCAACGCCTAAGCTTGGGGATTTGCGCCAAACCTCCTCCGTCCGGGGTGTCGCTCCAGCATCGGGAAGCTTTAGGAGCACAGCCGGCAAAGGGGGCGAGGAAAGGATCAACGTTGGCACAATAGAACCACTCCCGCCTCCAACCTTTGAGGGAGGTCTTGAGAGGAACGACAAAATATCAAGCTTTCTTCGAGCCCTCCCTAGCTGGAGCCCGGCACCCCCAACGACATTGGGAGCGGCCCGGTTTGGATGAGGCTTCACTGTAAGAAGGAGCGGAACAAATCCAAATGAGGACGTATCCCAAGATACGCCTCGCAGAGCTGGACGAAGATGGCAATGTGAAGAATCGAGTTGGGGTTCAAATTGATCAACTCAATTTCGTAGAAATGGAGGAGCCCCCGGAAGAAGGCGCTCCCAGGAATGCTAAGTCCTCGCCAGAAGAAGGACTCAAACACCACAATCTCATTCTCTAGAGGTGTGGGGTAAGGGTCACCTGCGGCGGGGCGAGCGGAGATCAACTCCAGTGGAGGGAGGACGCCGGCGGCAACCATCCCCTCCAAGCGGGACATCGTCGTGATGGAAGTCTCCCACCCTACCGACGCAGGGTCGGTGCTACCCTCCGATGACGAGGAAGACGACATGGCGAAGAAGAAGACCTGGTGGGAAGAACCGCCGCAAGCCAAGGGCGCGAAACCAGAAACCCTAAATCGCCAAGGGAGGTTTGAAGGTTTCGCAGCCGTGGAGGGGAAGGTGCGAGGAGGCCGTTGCTCCAACGAAGGTCCTTCCGACTTATAAGAAATGGGCCCCAATTTCCACCTACGGTGGGAAGAAACGAGGGCCCTCCTGTTCACCTCGGGCCGAGATCTGTGGCACGCCCCATGACGGGCCAATAGCCGCTGCGCAAAACGCGCCAGGTGTCAAATATGGTCCGGTTTGGGAAAAAGTGCGCCCCACGACGGCCTGAGCGCCGGCCGCCACTAAGCTTGGGGCTGGGCACTTTCCGAACATCCTCTGACGGCATACCCCATAATTTGGGGTCAATTGTCGGACGCTGCCTCACAATGCGATTGGGTGCCGCGAGGATCTACAACCAACACGGTCTTGAGAATGCGCCCATGAGGGTCTAAAGCAAGGCGCCAGAAGCGGCACAGCCATTACTCAGATGACCAAGGTATGCCCCATGAGGGTCAACCGAGCGACAAGCCGGGCTGTCGCCACACAGAACGCACGGTACCGCCCGACCCCGAGCCAAAAGACCAAGGTATGCCCATGAGGGTCACCGAGCTACAAGCCGCTGTCACAAGACCGTAAACCCGCGGTACCACTCGCCACGAGCCAAAAGACCAAGGTATGCCCCATGAGGGTCACCGAGCGACAAGCCGGCTGTCACGCCAGAACCGGGCGCTGGTACCGCCCGACCCGAGCCAAAAGACCAAGGTATGCCCCATGAGGGTCACCGAGCTACAAGCGGTTGCCGCAAGACCGTAAACGGGCGCGGGTACCACTCGGCCACGAGCGAAAAACCAACAGGTATGCCCCAGGAGGGTCAGCCGAGCGACAAGCCGGCTGTGCCGCAAGACCGTAAATCCAAGCGCTGGTACCACTCGGCCACGAGCCAAAAAGACCAAGGTATGCCCCATGAGGGTCAGCCGAGCGACAAGCGGGTTGTCACAAGACCGTAAACGGGCGCGGTACCACTCGCCACGAGCCAAAAGACCAAGGTATGCCCCATGAGGGTCAGAGCGACAAGCCGGTTGCTGTCGCAAGACCGTGAACGGCTGGTACCACTCGACCACGAGCCAAAAGACCAAGGTATGCCCCATGAGGGTCACCAGGCGACAGCCGGCTGTCACAAGACCGTAAGCGGGCGCGGATACCACTCGGCCATGAGTTAACCAACCACGGTGGCTTCATACTACAAGTTCTTTATGATCTCTCTCCCGTATAATCCTCATGACAGGGTAAGGGACGGAAAGTCGATCCTAAAGCACTTGGGGGCTGCTGTGGGATGACAGAAACAGGGGTCCCGCAAGAGGGACCTACACCCGGCTGGGCCTGACAGGCGGAATGGAAAGCCCAAGGCCAAGCAGCGCCACGACGGGCCCAGAGGAAACCTTCGACTTGCTCCCCAAGACAACTCCCGGTCCTTCAAGGAAGCTTCGTGCCCCGCCCTAACAACCCGCCAGGGACGAGGCATGCGGTCCGACATCGCCAGAGCTGCGGAAGCTGGAACTCGACAAGGCGGCAGCGTGGCCTGAGAAAGCATAACCTCCTCTCCAGGACACAGAGCGTGAAGGCGGATAAGGACAAGGGACATGTCGTCCAGGCCACCATGTTTAGGGCCCGGTGGCGCCCATCTATCATGTATTCTCCCCCCAGTATATAAGGGGAGGAGGAAGAAAACTCTAGGGCTGGCTCTTTCTGGAACACACACAATACATCCAAGAACACAGGACTAGGGTATTATCTCCTCCGAGAGAGCCCGAACCTGTCTAAAAAACAGATTGCCCTCGCATCCTGTGTTACCATCAAGCTCAGATCCCGCACAAATCCCCTAGAATCACAAATCTCATTGCCGGCGAAACCGATCGTCGACAATAACCCGTATCAGTTTCGAATCAAACTCTAGCAGCCGAATCCATGCTGGTTGTGGGATGTAATTCCAAATTAGGCAGATATTATTCACATGCCGAATTTTGGTGCAGACAATCCCGTAGATGGAGGGTGCCTACCCTTACTAACTCGCTCCCATACACAACCATGGATGGGACTACGGGGTAGGTATTTCGTGTTCATTACGTGTGAACACAGAGGCCCGCATCACAATGGGACGCCTCTTCCATTATGAATGCACAAATGACATGAACATGTATAAACTTGCATAAACATTTAATACAACAATTTTATAGCTAATATGTAACCATGTTCATCATATCATAAGAAAATATCAAGCATGACAAGTTAACACATCATGTAACCACATTGCACCTATGCAAGTCTAATAGTCATCCAACACACAAACCCATCCCAATACACTTGCCTTCAACCGCGAGCGATGGATTGGCGAGAGGTTGAGGGCACTCCCGGGGTCACACCACCTACACATAGGTACAACACGCTCAACAATTGCCCACAAAATAGTACACGAAGGCTCAGCTACCCTGACTTCGCAAACTTCTCCCAAAACCCGAAAACAGAGAATCTGTCTCGTCAGGACAGCGGGCTTCCAACGAGCATAATTTGAGTTCTAAAACTCCAAATCAAGTAAACGAGTACATTTTCTCGAAGCTTAGGAAATTTCCTATCTTTTTCTAAGTATTCGCGAAGATTGAATCGGCTTCTAAAATTGTCGAATCTACATATCAACACGATCTGTCCCAATCACGTCACAGTTTTGACAACGTTCGGTAAAACAGCCATAACTTTTAAACGGATGAACAGAATTTAACATTATTGATGTCCAATTAAAGGTAATTGAATTTCCTACAACTTTCTCAACATACAGCCGACCAAAAAACGCAAATCTAAAATTGCGAAAACGCAAGCCCTAAGTCGGACGTCCAATCTACCCAAAATAGAACACCATAACAATTCTAGTTTTCATCAATTCTAACTAGTTGCAGCACAACCTTTTGATCGAAAAGCACCAAAACCTCCACTAGCACAGCACCTAATCAAACCCAAAAGTTTCCCATGTCCATATCTTATCCCGACGAACGACGAATCAACGAAAACTCCTCTCCCGGCCATGAACTCCCTCCAATCTTCGGATCCTCCCTGTCGAAATCCTTTGCAACGTGGAGATTAATGGAGGGGGATGAAGTGGCAGCAATGGAGGGGAAGGGGGCCAAGATAGGGCCGGCTAGGGGGTGGAAGGAGAGGCGCAATGTGGGGGGAGGAGGGGCGCACGGCTAGGGGTGATGGGGGGGCGGCTAGGGTAGAGAGGGGACACTACTGGAGAAATAGACATCAGTGGTGGTTCGTAACTGCCATTAGTCGCAGTTTTTCAAACTTTCACTAATATAGTGCCACTGATAATTGAAGATTATTAGTGGCGATTTTGAACCGTCACTGATAATATTATCATTGGCGGTTCCAAAGAAAAACCGCCACTGATAATATTATTAGTGGTGGTTCCAAACAAAACCGCCACTGATAATTCATTATTTGTGGCGGTTCTAAAGAAAAACCGCCACTGATAATGTATTATCAGTGGCAATTTTAGCCAAAAACCGTTACTGATACTTATATTTAATATTCAGGCATTTTTAAACACAAAACGAAGATATTTTCCAAGAGGTCACCCTCACCCATCTTAGTTAGTACTACTCTCACCTAAGCACGCTTAACTAGTGAGTTTTATCACCGGTTTTAATGCAAATACGAGCACTTCCCGAGAGGTCACCCATCCTAATACTATTCTCGCCCAAGCACGCTTAACTTCAGAGTTCTTATATGATCGTACCGAAGTGTTGGTATGATCATATTTGAAATATAATGTGTCCCTGTAACACCCCGGTATTTACTATGCCTGAATGCTACCAAACATAAGCTAAACAACATCTAAATACCACAAGTTACCATAAATTCCAACAAAGGTACATATGCTAAAAACCAAAATTTCGGCAGCATCTCCTTTGTTTTAACATGAATTAAAGGAGCAACAACAGTATATCAATGTATGGATTATGAGAGACAACTAAAAACAACAATAATTAACGACTTAGCAACAATATAAGTCTAGTTTCAAACACATAATGTCTCCAAGGGTCAAACGAACAATAAAACTCTCATATAGCAAAGCTAAACCTTAAAGCAATAATCATCACATGCAATTTATTATCAAACTAATAGAATGACTTGTGGAATCAATATGGTGAAGCTACGTGTGGGCGTGTGACTATTTCCCTTCCCCGCATGCCGTTCTCATGGTACCTAAAATAACAAGAAAACACAAGAGTGAGTTCGAAACTCAGCAAGCATATTGCAATGGACAACAAGAACAATATCAAGGCAATAACATCTCCCATCATATATATCATCTCATTCATGAACACTTAACAATATCATCATCATATTATGTATGCAATGTAATGCAATGCTCATGTCTCCTTGGAAACTCATACCAGTATGGTTGAGTACACACCCGTCGGTGTGCACCCTCTCCCCCCTTCCATCCCGAAGATGGAGGGTGCCTACTCCTCTCTTCCATTCACCGCGGTGAATGGAATCACGATGTAGGACTTACTCATTGGCATTCCGGATTAGTCATAACTTTCTCACCGACCTTCCCGGACTAGTTATGACTTTCTCACCGCCCGAGCCATGTAACATGCCATGTATGCATTTATGCCAACATCATATTTAACTCACATATTAACACATGGCATCATAACATATTAAACATGCTCATCATATCATTAGCAATCATAAAAGCATGGCAAGTGATCATATATCATGTAATCAATTCCATCTATTCTCAACAAGCAACCTACAAATCGCTATCCATCACAACACACTTGCCTCCACCACGGGAAACGGATTGGCGGGAAGTAGAGGGCACTCCCGGGGTCGCACCACCTGCACATAGGTACCACACGCTCACAATCATGTCGACAAAACAGTACGCAAACCCTCATCTACCCCGACATTGCCAACTACTCGCAAAACCTAAAAACAGAGGTTCTGTCCCGTCGGGACAGCAGCCTTGCAAAAGGCATAACTTGAGTTCTGGGACTCCGAATCAATTAAACGAGTACATCCTCGCGTAGCTTAGGAAATTTCCCAACTTTCTCTAGGTATATGGAAAGACTGATTCGGAATCTAAAGTTGTTTAATCTACAGATTACCGTGATCTGTTCCAATTACATCACAGATTTTATCATGCTCGGTAAAACAGCCATAACTTTCAAACGGCTAGGCGGAATTTAACGTTCTTTATACCCACTGAAAGATAATGAAATTATCTACAACTTATTCAACATCCGTATGGACAGATTCGGAATCTAAATTGATGAAAACGCAAACCCTAGGTCGACTGCTCATGCTGTCCCAAAAACAGAACGTGGCAACATCTAGATCTAATCCAAATTACTCAATTCCAGCACCACCAATTGATCTAAAAACTTGATAAACACCCTTAGAACAGTACCTAGATTAACCCCAAGGATTTCCATGGACATACCTTTGCCCGACGCACGAAAACCCAATAGATCTCCTCCCGGTTCGCGCGATCCCCTTCCTCGCTTCCAAATCCACCGGATCTCCTCGTCGCGGAGCACTCCAATGGATGGATCTTTGAGGTGGTGAGGTCAAGAACTCACCTAGGCGCAGCAAGGGAGGTGGAGAGGTGGTGGAGAAGGTGGTGGCGCAAGGGGAGAGGCTTGGGGGAGGTGGAGGCGCCCAAGGAGGAGGTGTGGAGGTGTGGGAGGCGTGGGAGGCGGCTAGGGCACTTGGGGGCGCAAGGGGCAGGGGGAGGACGCCCAAAAGGGCAGGGAAACCCCCCTTTAACCAGCCCTAAGCCCCTTTCCTAATCCTAAATGGATTCCCACTCCATCCCACCAAAGCCCACAACCCCCTCTTTAAGGCCCAAACTTCCCCGGGAAGGCCCAAAACCCCAGAAACGGCTCGGAAACGGCCCGACAACGCTATTAACCTCCATACCTTATGTTTTTAACCTCCCATATCATATTTCAATATGTTTTTGACCTCATTATGCACCTTTTATAAGGTTACGACTCTCCGTGGTGCCACAACACTTCAAAAGGCCCAAAAACGCGAGTAAACCTCAAGCCGAAAGGTTTTATTCTCTAATTTCACATTTTATAATGTCACACCATACCGTAGTGTCACATTCTTCCCCCCTTCAACAGGATTCGACCTCGAATCCGAAGGACGCCATAATCAACAACAAAGTCCCCAAGGGACA
Organism: Rhipidocladum racemiflorum; assembly: GCA_036346355.1. Classification (NCBI taxonomy): domain Eukaryota; kingdom Viridiplantae; phylum Streptophyta; class Magnoliopsida; order Poales; family Poaceae; genus Rhipidocladum; species Rhipidocladum racemiflorum. The sequence goes on from CM070588.1 coordinate 36,196,684, forward strand.
AAAGGCTTCTCTGCAGCTCAAAACATTCGCACAATGACTAAAACCGGAACAAACGACAAACGAGTTCTCAAAACCAACACTTGGCGAGAAAAATAATGATCTAGCTCAACCAAGGGCAACCTCTCACAGGTCAACCTTCACTTCCATTCCCAAACAGAATCTGCGTACCAACCACAAAGGGCTCCATCAACCCAAAACGCTCGAATCCTCACGGCCAACACTTCATACTTCTATCACAACCAACCTGACTACCATACTCCATTAAACTCAACATGACATAATCAAAGCAAGTCACAATTCCTTTAATGACCTCTCTACATTCCCGAAAAAATTCCCTCGAGGGGAATAACTCATTAAGGCACACTTGCCCTTCCGATACACGATCATGCTAACATTCATTCTATCCTCTCCCAGGCAAAACTCAAATCCAAAACAACTAGTGACGACAATTGCTCACAGCAGGACAAACATCACCGAACTACCGTCAACTTCACTTCCACCCATCACTATTCTTAATAAAGGTTAAATCCTTACATCATCAACCTCCATCACAAACCACCCTTATACCACTAAGGTTCTACACCTAGCCCCAAGCTAGGATCGTAAAAACTTTACCAAACCACAATTAGTTCCTTTCTTAAGAGGGTATCGCCCTCACACAAAAACACTTAGTTATCAAGCCCAAGTGTACTCACGGCAACTGAAACCCAAAGCGTTAACAACCATTTTGGAAAGAATTTGGCAACATCCAAAGAGCACACAAAGGAAGCATAAATCCCCTACACCACAACCAAGATACCATAATTTCTTCATTCTTTCTTTTCATACTAGAAAGCAAGGGAAATCTCGTTTCATGACATAAATGCACATTCTTCAGAGCACTGATTAGTCATATCTCCATATATGACTTTCTCACCGACCTGGCTCAACGACTCTTTTATCATTTAACATGTAAAAACGATGTCATGTTTACTTTTCACCATTCATTCATCATGGAACAACGGTACCGAATAGTCATTCACCAAATAACTTCTTCCTCGGTATCAAATGATTGAAATACCCATAACACTGACGGTTGCGCTAAATCATATAGACTATGACGGCAACATAATTAACATTAAGGCACCACATCAAATTAGAACCCACCAACGATAGATAGCTAAACTTTGCAAAACATCGCATTTTAACCAAGATCAACGTTTTGGAAAAGAACATTGACTCCAAAGTTAGACATCTGCACAAACAACTGCCATAAATTTTATCAAAAGAGAGGGAAACTCAATCCCAAAAGAAAACTCTTCTCTAACCAAATTCACTTATGAAACATTCATAAAAATCCAGACTTGTGAAACATCCGCACACCAGACACATTTTCCAAATGACTCCAACTCTAGCCAAACAGAGTTACACATCTAGGGCTTAACTCAAAAGTTTCCAACACAACCCTTTATGACCATCTGCTTCCTTTTAAAATTAATTTCAAAGATAATTCAGTGCGAACGCGAAAGGGCGCGATCGACTCAAAAACTTTTGGGGTGTAAATCCATACTCATAGCACCAACTAAACAAATTAGCCAAAACCAAATATTTGCACCAATTTATACGAGTTTTAGGGAAACTCTAAAACACAACATATGGAACACCTTGACCGAAAACTCTTCAACTAAAATGGCAAACAACCAAACCAGTCCAAAAGCTTTTGAACACAAGCTCAGCATAAAAAGAACCATCTCTAGTACTCCACTACGCTTTCTATTAAAGACTTCAGTAATCACTATTTACTCCTTGACGAGCCCCAACACAAATCAACCAAAAGCTTCACAACAAATTCTTCCTCTAGTTACCATTCCCAACACTTTTAATTAAGGTTTAAGATGCTTATCACAAAGGCACCCAACCCAGACTACATTGACATGATCCCCACGGATCACTAAATCATAATACTTCTTACTCTAAATTTGAAACATAGTACTTCAACTACTTGAGCATGGTCAACCTATCAATTTATACCATCCATACGTCAAAATCTTGACAATTGAAACTTGTTCAATCTATAAAATGACTTCAACAAATAAGTAATATCTCTACAAGATAAAATTCGTAAATAGGATTCTAAGATATGCAATCATTAAGATTAAAATCTTGCATCATGATTATTATCCATTGTTCATCCCATCACAACATGTACTTGACATAATACCACAGTTTTACACTTTTTCTTCTATTGGATCAATGGTTTCCAACAATTAACCACACTACCAAAGCATCAATATCAATTCTTTGCAAAATCATCAATCAACAACATTGCTTTTAGCTACCCTATACATCGGTTATAACAAAACTTCCACCACACAACATACTCCAACTATTAAATTGGATTTAATAAGTTAGATTAGCACAATGTTTTTAACAACATCATTAACAAATAGTCTTATGTCTTCTCAATTGATATCAAAACTAGCATTTTAGGAACACGACTGCATACTTCCAATCATGCTAATATTTTGTAACAACATGAATAGCAACTCTAATCAACTTCCAAGTTAAGGTCACAAGCTAGCATGATCAAATTTCTCTACTAACATGTTTAAATTAGAACATCTTTAAACAACCAGCAAAGCTTCTTTAACACTATCAGCAGTTTACATCGTCTTAATGTTCTAACTATGCAACAGGGTTTAAAACTTTAAACATTATCAAGGGTTATAAGCACTTTTAAAGCAAAGCAACAGATTCTAAGCATGTACTTTAGCACATTAAATCATTCTCGCTAAGAGTAAACTACAACACTAGTAGTCTATTTATTCTCAAGCTAGAGATAACAACCGCATGGAATTGTTTCAACTCACAAATTAACTTAACAATGCATCATCCCATAAATCACATTGGTACATGCTACATAACATGCTAAACAACAATTCTTACTAGGGACAAACGATTTCAGTCAAAAGACTACTTACTTTGTTTGCAACATTTTAGTTTTAAAGCTCATCTCGAATTCACAAGGAAACTTGACTCTCAAAATTGCAATGAGACAAACCCAAACTTGGTCATGCAAAAGGAATTTTCCAAAACACTTTTAAATCTCAAGGACTCCCATAGAGGAAAATGGTTGAAAGACAATTTTCTCGAAAGGGAACCAAGCGCTCAATTAAACCTTTGCAATTAAAACCTTAACACCAAACCCCAAACTTTCACGAAACAAGAAGGGTTTTTCAACGATGATTTCTGTCGGGACCCCGAATTTGCAAATCCGGACCCTCTGTGTATTCAGCACTAGTCCAGGAACGCGCTAGTGCACACAGTCTTAACATCGGTATATATCACAATCATACCAAACGATACTATCAAGTACTTTATTTAAATAATCAAAGGGTTACTCGACCTTATGGCCAAGTTACAAATATATGCCTTGCAAGGCGAAACTTATTAAAAGAGAAATAACAAAGCAAATGAAAATCAAATAACTGCGGGCGCCATCCAAAGATACCACACAGTAACCTGACCGGGCTCGTGATCCCTAAGTAGACGGATCCTCCGGGAACTCCTCCTCCGAATCGCGTAGTCTCCTTCAACCTGGTATTGTGTTGAGGCAAGGGTGAGTACTTGGTACTCAGCAAGTCATGCACGTAATGCAAGCTAATATACTATATGCATGGCTTGGCTACAAAGGAATAGCTCAGTATATTTGGCAGAAATGCCTTTGACAAGTAATAAAAGTAGATTCAAAGCAGAGAAATAAGTAAAGCATAAATAACTTTTCAAGAAGTTTAACAAACATTTTTCCCATCCTACACCATATTTCCATCACCTTCCTTGTTAAACCAACCCTATCTTTTCAAAACCAAGTTATTTTCGTAAAGTCTACCCTTGACTCAGTAATTTTCCGAGCATTGTCCAAGATCGTGGACTCCTGGGCTATTCAAATAGATTCTACACTGCAGAGGTTATGCACTTTACCCACAAGATACAAATAAACACCACAAAGGCGAAGTTCAGAATAAAGCCTTCGGAAGCCTCAAACAACACAGTGGTCCTCTCCTGCTCAGGCTCTACACCATCCCTTCCCTTAGCCAAGGCGAAGTATGGGACCAACACACTGTTAGATGGGGTACTCGCCACAGCCCACGATACACTCCTCGCACAATCACACAAACGGTAATCGACACCCGAGGCTCCACAAGTGAGTCCTTAGCGACTTAGTCAACTAGGGGCCACCCCATTCCAAATCCATGTGGTTGCAAGTATGACCTACCAAAGGCTTGCAAGGTTAAGTCCTTAGAGGACCAGGCAAGACTACCCGAAACCAAATCAACACTCCCTAATGCCAATCGCCCACCTGATTACTCTTGCCACATGCCCCCGGCCGAAACTCAAGTATCAAACCCCGCTTGATTACTATGCACCACGTGGCCGCCAACATCACATGATACTTTTCCAAAACAGGTTCAATATATCATTAAGTCCATATTATCATTTGATTGTCCAAAATCATGTCATGAGCACGAGCAGGTCTAAGCAAAGATACTACAACGGTCTAAAACCCATGTTGGCAATTTAATAATGTCCAACTAGTAAACCACAACTAGGTGACAAAGGATCATGGCACATACTTAGATAATCAAGGTGTCATACAAAGAAATTGGTATTTATCTAACTCCTCATGTTTAAACAAAATATCTTTCTAATTGAACTAGCATGCAATAGTTTAAATCAAAATAGATTTCAAATAGGATCAACATGGTCAAAGCAATAACTTGCCTTCAAAAAGTACTTGCTCTTGGTCTTGAGTTGGATCCTCGAGTCAACACTTCTCCTCGACCCTTCCTGCACTTCAACGCTCATACCAGTAAAGCCGCAAATAGCAAATACCCAATAAACAATAGACAAAACATCCCAAAACTCCAAATAAAATCCATAAACAGAGAGAACGAATTTTCTGATTTTTAGAAACTGAATCACAAATTTGGAGTTAAATGGTAAAGTTATGATTATTTAAAGTTTAAATAATCAATTAAATAATATTACAGAGAAAACTTTAGTCCAAAAATTAAATAAAATTCATATTTAGGTAGATCTCAATTTTATACAAATTTAGAAATTTGAATCGCCAAATCGGAGTTGAAACGCAAAGTTATAAGCGCTTAAGTTTGAATCTAAATTTTGAATCAATATTTCGAATTAATAAATCATTTTCTTTTTCGAAATTAATTATTAAGTGGCCAAAGATGGACACGTGGCAGCTCTCTCGATTGGCTGGCTGACGTCACCGGTCCATGGACTTGGTCCACGCTGCTCGCTCACTGGTGGACTCCTTGGCCCACTCCCACGTGAGACCGATATGCGGGTCCACTCGGTGACGCCATTGCCGACGCCGGGCTCAAACCACTGGCCGACATGTGGGACCCACTCGTGACGCCATGGGTGACGCCGCCGCTCGGGACAAATTACCGACATGCGCGGCCCTTCGACACGCTGCCTCACAGAAACAATGGCCACACGACGCTGCGGCGTGACGGCGCCGATCCGCCTCCAACTTCCCGACACGCGGGCGCAATCACGCCGCTGGTTTGAAAATCAACGCGCCGGATTAGATCCAGTGTTGACGCTGCTTGGGTTAACGATTGATTTCGACCGCTGGATTCTAGATCCGGCGGTCGAGATTAGATCTCGAAATCGTAACGCAATCTCACCGTATGGCGACGCGGGCGTGATCTCGAAAGCGCTGATCTGATCGGACGGCCGGAGAGCTCGCGTCCGCCGATGGCTGGCGGCGGAGCCGGCCGGCTGAGCTGGGACGGCGACACGCCAACGGCGCTTCGGGCGCGCTCGCTGGCGAGTGAGATCTCGGTGCGCCTCGCCGCGGTGAGTCCTGACCGGGGTCAACGGCGGACGCGACGGCGCGAACGGGCAAAGACCGCGGGCGGAGCGGGCGCCAAGAACCACGGCGAGCTCGCACGGTTAAACGGCGGCTGCTTTGCCTTTGGAAGTAGAGAAGGGAGGGCGCGATCACGGCGTCTCGGTACGCCTGCTTTAAATAGCCTTCGCCCGGCGTAAAACGGAGACCTAGTTTTCCACTACGGGCGGGCGGCGGAGTCCGCTGACTCGGGCGGAGACGACGACGAGAGCCGTGACATCGTGGCACGACAACGGCCCCGATCGACGGGCGCGACGATCCGCCGACACGGCTCGGTCGGGTTTCCTGATCTCACCGCTGGATCTTGATCCAACGCTGGGATTGATTAGGTTAGATGTCTTGGCCGAAATACGTGGCTCGGTCGGCTCACCGAGTCCAACTCGGTTCACTGGTCGGATGAACAGATTCTGACCCGAGTTTGATTTTCCAGCGATTTAATATTTAAAATAATTCCTAGTAATTTATTTAATTCATTAAAAATAGCAAATGACCTTAAAATCCTAAAAATTCTCGAAAATACTTTGATCATTTTGACTCAAATAAAATATTTCAACAAAATTTTATTTGCAAAATTAAATTCTTTAATTATTTCAAAATGGAATAAATTCAAATAAATTCCAATTAAATCCAAATAAATTCCAAATTCCAAAAATTCACCAAAGTGCCAAATCACACATGAATTTAGGACAAGTAAAATTTTGGGGTGTTACAAACCTCCTCTTAATAGAATCTCTCGCCCCTAGATTCAGTGGCTTACTAAAGGAATAGATTTGGAAATTCTTTCTTCAAATCCTCTTCAAGGCCCTAAGTCGCTTCGCTTTTTTATGGTTGCTCCAATCGAACTCTACAAAACGGGTTGACTTGTTTCTAGTTTCTCGATCCATTGTGTCTAGAATCCTCACTGATACTCCTTATAGGTCAAATCCTCTTGCAACTCAATTGACTCTAGCTGTCTGCTCTCAGAACTCTGAGACACTTCTTTAATCGGGACACATGGAATACATCATGTACTCCTCGCTAACGATCGCGGGCAACTCCACCGATAAGCAACTTCGCTCGCGCTCAAAATCTTAAATGGTCCAACATAACGGGTGCAAGTTTTTGGCATGGAACCTCTTAACTCCTCGAGAGGCGAATCTCGAGGTATACAAAGTCTTCGTTCAAAACTCAAATCTCGGCGACGATTGTCAAGATAACTCTTCTCGAGATTGGGCTATCTTCAACCTTTCCTAATCATAGCGATCCGCTTCTTCAAATTCTTGAAGAATATCAAAGCCCAAAGACACGGCAAGGCCACGGCCTCATTCCAATTCAATGGCGCCCGAGGTGGTCACCATACAAAGGCCTCAAAAGGTGACATCTCAGAAACTAGCCTCGATAACTATTGTTGTAATCGAACCCTGTGCATACGGTAAACTTTATCCCAAGAGGTAGCATAAGCCAATGCACAAGCTCTTAACATATCCTCCGTAACCGTTGACTCTTTCGCCTGGTCCATCCGCCTGTGGATGATAAGTCAGATCAAGTTTAAACTGTTCCTATGGCTTCATGCAACTTATTCCGTAACCTTGAGGTAAATTGGGTACTTTCGTCTGACATACAATCCTCTTTGGCACTGTAAACAAACAATCCTCGATCATGTATAATTTGCTAATTTATCTCCCCTGTAAGTGGTCTTCACGGGATAAAATGGGCTACTTTAGTCAAGCGATCCACTATAACCCATATGGAGTCATAACCTCCTTGAGTCTTCGGCAAACCGTAATGAAATCCATTCCATTTCCTCCCACTTCCACTCGTATCTTCACGGTTGTAGCAATCCTCGCCGGTCTCTCGATGCATTGCCTTGACTCTCCGGGCATACGCCGTGACAATGCAACATGCTCTGCAACTTCTCGTTTCATACTCGGCCACCAGAATCTCTCCTTTAGATCCCGATACATCTTGGCGCCCAGGGTGAATTGAGTACTTGAGTCATGGGCTTCTTCCAAAATCAAAGGCTTGCTTTAACTCCTTTTGTTAGGCACACAAATACGATCCTTCATCCACAACGTGCCTTGCTCATCCAACTTGAAGTCCTCTCGCTTTGCCTTCCTCTTGACGGACTTAATCCTGCGGATCTTGTCATCATCCTTCCGCCCTTCTCTGATCTGGATCCCTAGGGTAGGCTTTACTTCTAATGCGTGCCAAGAATCCGCTTAGGTACTACCTCAATCTTCATTTTCCTCAAAATCCTCACATAACTCATCCCGACTTGTGGCTAGCAACGCATCTACTCAGATGGCTTTTTCCGACTCAGAGCGCCGGTTACTACGCTGGCCTTCCCGGATGGTAATGGATTCCAACATTGTAGTCCTTGATCAACTCTAACCATCTCTCTCGCCTCATATTCAGATCCGATCGGGTGAATATGTACTTAAGGCTCTTATGATCCGTGATACACTTCACATCTGCTTTCCAATCGATAGTGACGCCATATCTTCAAGGCATGCACTACGGCAAAGCTAACTCTAGGTCATGTGTCGGATAATTTTCTCATGCGGCCTCAATCGCTTTGATGCATACGCGATTTACCTTTCCATTCTCGTGACAAGACACATCCAAGTCCTTGGCGCGATGCGTCACAATAAATATCGGCTTTGAGCAACATCCGTAGAACTAACACCGGTGCCGATGTCAACGCTTCTTCACTCCTCAAATCCTTTTCTCACATTCTCAAGGCCTGCGGCAAACTTCTTTTCCTTCTTCAAAGAATTAAGTAAGAGGTTTCAAGAATTGTCGAGAAGCCTTCAATGAAACGGGCGAGTATCCTGCCATTCCAAGGAAACTCCGACCGGGTCACGCCTTCACGCCTCCCTAATGTAACACAGCCTTCTACTTTGCTTGGATCCACGGCGACTTCTTCAAGGTCATTACATGTCCAAGAAACTCCACCTTGTCCTTCCAAAATCACACTTGGCTTAACTTGGCTAAAAGTTGTCGCCTCGCCTTTTCCAAAACTCGCCTTAAGTGTTCTGGTGATGTCTCATCCTCTGCCTTGGAGTAGATTAGATATCGCTCATGAACACGACGACAAACTTGTCCAAATATTCCATGAACACCTTATTCATCATATTCATGAAATAAGCCGGGCGATTCGTCACAAATTTCAAAGGACATAATCAGAACTCAGAATGTCCATATCTTGACGAGAATGCGCTTCGAATATCCTCTGATCGGATCCCTCAATCGATGGTATCCCGATCTCGCATCAATCTTGGAGAAAACTCCGCCTTCTTAACTGATCAAACCAATCATCAACTCGGGTAGCGGATACTTATTCTTCACGTGACTTCATTGAGTGCATCGGTAGGTCAATGCACATCCCAAACTCCCGCCCTTCTTCTTGACAAACAAAATCGCTGTACTCGAGTTAACAAGTAATCTTACCCCAAGACGACGTCTGGTAGCATTCTCGCAAAGCATTCTCAAGGTGACATGGTTGACTCGCCTTCACCACGGTCCTGGTGTGGCTCTCGTGCCGGGCGCCCTAGCTGGGTGGTTCCTTTAGGTTGAAGCGAATCGTCGCTTCCTCGTCAGTTCTTCTGACAATCATGGCAGTGTCTCGCTCGCTGCAGCTTGTAATACCATCGTTTCCTTGCCGATCGCCTGAGTAGTGTTTCTAGCGGGGCCGGGTTTGGTAGTTCGATTATGTGTCTTGGTGCCGGGATGGTGTCCTTGTTGCATTCTCGTGGTTGGAATCAAGAATTGATTTGGTGCAACTCACGCCGCTATGCTCGGCGTGATCCTGTCAAGTGCATCCCGCGCTTCCTCGTTCTCATCCAGCCTTGCGCTTGTCCTCAAGAATAAGTGCCTTATTCACCAACTCTTGGAAATCCGGAAAGGTGTGGGTGATCAACCCTACTTGCAATCCCGAGTTAAGTCCCTTCATAAACGAGACTGCCTCGATTTATCCGTCGCTACATATCCTCAAAAAGCAGAAAGCGTATAGCCGAGTGAACTTGTTCGTAGTCGGCCACCGGGCCGATTACCTTGCTTCAAAGGCTCAACTCCTCCTTCTTAAGGTCCATGATTCCTTCGTGCACGTGATATCGCTTAATGCAATGGTGAACTCTTCCCAAGTGATATCTTGAGGGTTCTCTCGCGGGCATGTAAGTTCTCCCACCATTCGGGCCAATGGTCGTTCTTCCAACTCGATGAGAAGCGAGAGTACCTTCTCATTCCCTATGCATTGAGCTATGTGTAGCTTCCTCTCAATTGATCTTAACCAATCATCGGCCTCCAATGGATTGGCATTCCCAGGAAAGTGGGTGGTGAGTCCTCATGAACTCGACAGCCTTGTATTCTCGGGCGTGGTCCCCGACAACCTGATTAGCAAAGTGGCCTGAGCAAAGGACGTTGCTGCATTTGTTGCATCATAGCATGCATCAATCGAGTCCGGGCAGCAAGAAATGCTCCACCTGCACATCCAAAGTCGCCGGTGCTCCATCATTGGGGTTTTCTCGTCATTGGGCAGATCCACTCCCATTGCTTCCAAAGTTCCCACGGGTGTTCACCATCCACGATTTGCTCTAGGTTTAGAGATGAGAGGGAAACAAGAATAGACAAGTAATATGGAACTTATGCGCGCTTAAAGGGGTAACTTTAAGGTCCAACTTTATTATTAATAACTTGGTATGGCTGCTTACATAATGCCTAAGGGCCTTGCAACACATAATGCACACTCAAAGAAACAATGAAAATCCAAATCGAACTAACTCGAGTCTAACGCCTAAAGGGTGACTCTTTCTATGACGCGACTCGCCGAAGGAGTCTCACTATAGAACCTATGCTCACTCATCGAGAAACCTCCACGGCCTGGGTACGGTGTCGGGCATAGGCGCCGAAACGACGCTATGTCCAAAGAATCGTGTCCTCTCGTGGTAGTCGAAGAAGCGGTGTCTCATCGAGATCCGACTCTCCGATCTGGCTCGTAGCTCGACATCGCCCGGTCCGTCCGCATAAAGTCATCTCCACCAATCCTTCGCAGAAGATGCCACATACTCTTGAGCTTCCCGCCATCTCGCTCTTCTCTCGCTGTGATTCTCTTGCGGGCCTTCAGAGTTCCTTGCTTGTATTATCTAGTACATCCTCCTGGCGACGAGCATAAATCGTGCTAATCTGTAACCGTGGGCATCCTCTATCCGAATCGCCGTCGAAGGTTATCGCCGCGCTGATGGTAACGGAACACCGCATTTCCAACTCTCGGCGAGATACGGGTAATGTGCCGCATTGCTCGTCATGATACTTCTTGGATACCCATCGCATTGTGGATCTCCCCGCAAGGCAGTTGTATCGGGCGATTGCCTGGCTCCTTTTCCTAGCAGTACTCAATCCTCACGTCACAAGCCTTGATCAATCCCGCTTGTCCATCACTTCCACTTGGTATTGGGGCTTCTCAAAATCTCCGAGAGTCTCAGAGTATATGCCAAAGTTCCGCAAGGACTAACTCCTGCATCAACGTAGTTGAACTCTTCCTCCATCCGTCACAAGAGTGCTTTACGAAGAACCCTAATTTTTAAATTGTGACAAGGTAAGGGAAAATTTCAGCAAGAGACAAGAAAAGAGAGAAGGGGATAAGTCGAGATGTCATTTCTTGTCTTCACAAATTTTTAGCTTTTAGAAAATAGGTTTTATCCTCACTACGACCATTCTAGCTTAGGGTTGAGCCTACAATAAGTATGGCTCGATACCACCTCTGTCGGGACCCGAATTTGCAAATCCGACCCTCTGTGTATTCAGACTAGTCCAGAACGCGCTAGTGCACACAGTCTTAACATCGGTATATATCACAATCATACCAAACGATACTATCAAGTACTTTATTTAAATAATCAAAGGGTTACTCGACCTTATGGCCAAGTTACAAATATATGCCTTGCAAGGCGAAACTTATTAAAAGAGAAATAACAAGAAATGAAAATCAAATAAACTTTGGCGCCATCCAGATACCACAGCAACCGATCGCTCGCATCCCTAAGTAGACGGATCCTCCGGGAACTCCTCCTCCGAAATCGGGCGTAGTCTCCTCTTCAACCTGGTATTGTGTTGAGGCAAGGGTGAGTACTTGGTACTCGCAAGTCATGCATGCAAGCTAATATACTATATGCATGGCTTGGTACAAAGGAATAGCTCAGGGTATATTTGCAAGAAATGCTTTTGACAAGTAATAAAAGTAGATTCAAAGCAAGAGAAATAAGTAAAGCATAAATAACTTTTCAAGAAGTTTAACAAACATTTTTCCCATCCTACACCATATTTCCATCACCTTCCTTGTTAAACCAACCCATCTTTTCAAAACCAAGTTATTTTCGTAAAGTCTACCCCTTGACTGTAATTCCGAGCATTGTCCAAGATCGTGGACTCGGCTATTCAAATAGATTCTACACTCTGCAGAGGTTATGCACTTTACCCACAAGATACAACAAACACCACAAAGGCGAAGTTCCTCAGAATAAAGCCTTTCGGAAGCCTCAAACAACACAGTGGTCCTCTCCTGTTCAGGTTTACACCATCCCTTCCCTTAGCCAAGGCGAAGTATGGGACCAACACACCGTTAGATGGGTACCTGGCCACGCCCACGATACGCCCCCGCACAATCACACAAACGGTGTAATCGACACTGAGGCTCCACAAGTGAGTCCTTAGCGACTTAGTCAACTAGGGCCGTCCCATTCCAGCCATGTGGTTGCAAGTATGACCCAGTTCAAAGGCTTGCAAGGTTAAGTCCTTAGAGTGACCAGGCAAGACTACCCGAAAAACCAAATCAACACTCCCAATGCCACAACCGCCCACCTGATTACTCTTGCCACATGCCCCGAAATCGCTTATCAAACCCCGCTTGATTACCATGCACCACGTGTCAACATCACATGATACTTTTCCAAAACAGGTTCAATATATCATTAAGTCCATATTATCATTTGATTGTCCAAAATCATGTCATGAGCACGAGTGTGCTAAGCAAAGATACTACAACGGTCTAAACCCATGTTGGCAATTTAATAATGTCCAACTAGTAAACCAAAACTATGGTGACAAAGGATCATGGCACATACTTAGATAATCAAGGTGTCATACAGCAAATTGGTATTTATCTAACCCCCATGTTTAAACAAAATATCTTTCTAATTGAACTAGCATGCAATAGTTTAAATCAAAATAGATTTCGAAATAGTATCAACATGGTCAAAGCACAACTTGCCTTCAAAAAGTACTTGCTCTTGGTCTTGAGTTGGATCTGAGTCAACACTTCTCCCTCGAATCCTTCCTACTTCAACGTCTACTCGTAAAGCGTGCAAATAGCAAATACCCAATAAACAATAGACAAAAACATCCCAAAACTCCAAATAAAATCCATAAACAGAGAGAACGTAATTTTCTGGATTTTTAGAAACTGGAATCACAAATTTGGAGTTAAAATGCAAAAGTTATGATTATTTAAAGTTTAAATAATCAATTAAATAATATTACAGAGAAAAACTTTAGTCCAAAAATTAAATAAAATTCATATTTAGGTAGATCTCAATTTTATACAAATTTAGAAATTTGAATCGCTCAAATCGGAGTTGAAACGCATAAAAGTTATAAGCGTTTGAAGTTTGAATCTAAATTTTGAATCAATATTTCGAATTAATAAATCATTTTCTTTTTCGAAATTAATTATTGCGTCGGCATGGACACGTGGCAGCCTCGATTGGTGGCGACGTCGGCCGGTCCATGGACTTGGTCCACGCTTGGCTCGGGTCTCACGGTGGACTCGGTCCACGGCTCACGTGAGATCGACATGTGGGTCCACTCGGGTGACGTCATTCTTGCGACGTCGGGGCTCACCACGGTGACATGTGGGACCCTTTGACGCGTCATGGGTGACGCCGGCCGCCGGGACATACCGACGCGGGCCCCTCGACACGCGGGCCCAGGCGTCACACGACGCTGCGCGTGGACGCGGCCGACCGTCGGTCCAACTTCCCGACACGCGGCGCAATCACGGCCGTTGGTTTGAAAATCAACGGCGCGGATTAGATCCGGTGTTGACGCGTTTGGGTTAACGATTGATTTCGACCGTTGGATCTAGATCCGATGGTCGAGATTAGATTCTGAAATCGTAACGCAATCTCACCGTGCGATGGCGTGGCGTGATCTCGGCGTTGGATCTTGATCGGACGGCCGAGAGCTCGCGTCCGGCGATGGCTTGCGGCGGAGCTGGCCGGCCGGAGCTGGGGACGGCGACACGGCCACCGGCGTTTCTGGCGCGCTCCGGCGCAGTGAGAGTTCCCCTCGGGTGCGTCTCGTCGCGGTGAGTCCGGATCCGGGGTCAACGGCGGCAGGGGACGGCGACGGCGCAAGCAAAGACCGTGGCGGGCGGCGCAATTACGCGCGAGCTCGCACGGCTAAACGGGCGATAGCTTTGCCTCGTGAAGTAGAGAAGGGAGGGCGCGGGATCACGGCGGTCCTCGGTACGCCCGGGCTTTAAATAGCCTCGGCGTCGTGCGTAAAACGGAGACCTAGTTTTCCACGCGGCGGACACGGGCGAGTCCGGCTCGGACTTCGGCGGAGACGACGACGGAGAGCCGTACACGCGGCACGATCAACGGCCCCGACGCGACGGGCGCGATCGGATCCGGGCCGATCACGGCTGGTCGGGTTTCGGCGGATCTCACCGTTGGATCTTGATCCAACGGTTGGGATTGATTAGGGTTAGGAGTGGGTTCGGTCGAGTCACGTGGCTCGGTCGGACTCGAGTCCAACTCGGGTTCGACTCGGTCGGATGAACGATTTGACCCGAGTTTGATTTTCCAGCGATTTAATATTTAAAATAATTCCTAGTAATTTATTTAATTCATTAAAAATAGCAAATGACTCGAAAAATCCTAAAAATTCTGGAAAATACTTTGGATCATTTTGGACTCAAATAAAATATTTCCAACAAAATTTTATTTGCAAAATTAAATTCTTTAATTATTTCAAAATGGAATAAATTCAAATAAATTCCAATTAAATCCAAATAAATTCCAGAAAATTCCAAAAATTCACCAAAGTGCCAAATCACACATGAATTTAGGACAAGTAAAATTTTGGGGTGTTACAATTTCTTAATCCAGTAAAATATCGAAATCAAACACCACTTACTCCTACAAAGCCACAGATCTTCAGCCCTGACAGTCGGGTCTGGCACAACTCCGCAATAACTCCTTTAACCTCGGAGAAAGACAAACACAGGAATGAAATTGAATGCTTCTTCCCCATAAAGAAATCAACAAACTAAGCATTAAAAGTGGAAAGGCGCAAGAAAGAAGCGCCACCCTAGACTCCTCTTCTTCGTCTTCAACCAAGGAAGACAAAACCACACACCACATACGGAACGATCCGCGAAAATCCAATACCAAACACTTTTCTTTTGGTTTCCATCAACTAAAACCAATAAAACCAACCAAGACCGACCACAGAACGATAAAGAACATCCGAAGGAATCCACCACCAAACTTTTCTATTTGACTCCAGTCAACTACCCGATTTACGACAGAAAGGGTAAGCACTCTTCTCCTACAGGGGTTAATAGTTCTTCGGTGATGGCTTTAACCGGCCATACCGTCAAACCACACCCTTACTATGAACAAAAGTGGTGACCGAAACCCTTCGGCACCACAACCCCACTTTATCACCACAACAAGCACAATTCAATCATTTATCTCATCGACAAAGCAGCATGCATTATCAAATGAAGCATTCATCATCGAAGCTTAAATACAACATTTAAGCGTAAGGAAACGATACCCATACCCTTTCCTACTGTGCATCCATTGTGTGTCAAATTTTAGATTAGTTATACCACTTCTGCAAGTTTTAATGTTGCTATCCTATAACAAAATTTTAGTAAAAACTTAAGCCATGTTTCTAAGTTATTCCACATCACATTTTAGTTGTAACCTAAGGTATGACACTAAAAATACATATTTCAAGGACCTACAGCCCGCTCTGATACCAACTGTAACACCCCGGCATTTACTATGCCTGAATGCTACCAAACATAAGCTAAACAACATCTAAATACCACAAGTTACCATAAATTCCAGCAAAGGTACATATGCTAAAAACCGAAATTTCGGCAGCATCTCCTTTGTTTTAACATGAATTAAAGGAGCAACAACAGTATATCAATGTATGGATTATGAGAGACAACTAAAAACAACAATAATTAACGACTTAGCAACAATATAAGTCTAGTTTCAAACACATAATGTCTCCAAGGGTCAAACGAACAATAAAACTCTCATATAGCAAAGCTAAACCTTAAAGCAATAATCATCACACGCAATTTATTATCAAACTAATAGAATGACTTGTGGAATCAATATGGTGAAGCTACGTGTGGGCGTGTGACTATTTCCCTTCCCCGCATGCCGTTCTCATGGTACCTAAAATAACAAGAAAACACAAGCGTGAGTTCGAAACTCAGCAAGCATATTGCAATGGACAACAAGAACAATATCATGGCAATAACATCTCCCATCATATATATCATCTCATTCATGAACACTTAACAATATCATCATCATATTATGTATGCAATGTAATGCAATGCTCATGTCTCCTTGGAAACTCATACCGGTATGGTTGAGTACACACCCGTCGGTGTGCACCCTCTCCCCCCTTCCATCCCGAAGATGGAGGGTGCCTACTCCTCGCTTCCGTTCACCGCGGTGAATGGAATCACGATGTAGGACTTACTCATTGGCTTTCCGGATTAGTCATAACTTTCTCACCGACCTTCCCGGACTAGTTATGACTTTCTCACCGCCCGAGCCATGTAACATGCCATGTATGCATTTATGCCAACATCATATTTAACTCACATATTAACACATGGCATCATAACATATTAAACATGCTCATCATATCATTAGCAATCATAAAAGCATGGTAAGTGATCATATATCATGTAATCAATTCCATCTATTCTCAACAAGCAACCTACAAATCGCTATCCATCACAACACACTTGCCTCCACCACGGGAAACGGATTGGCGGGAAGTAGAGGGCACTCCCGGGGTCGCACCACCTGCACATAGGTACCACATGCTCACAATCATGTTGATAAAGTAGTACGCAAACCCTCATCTACCCCGACATTGCCAACTACTCGCAAAACCTAAAAACAGAGGTTCTGTCCCGTCGGGACAGCAGCCTTGCAAAAGGCATAACTTGAGTTCTGGGACTCCGAATCAATTAAACGAGTACATCCTCGCGTAGCTTAGGAAATTTCCCAACTTTCTCTAGGTATATGGAAAGACTGATTCGGACTCTAAAGTTGTTTAATCTACAGATTACCGTGATCTGTTCCATTTACGTCACAGATTTTATCACGCTTGGTAAAACAGCCATAACTTTCAAACGGCTAGGCAGAATTTAACTTTCTTTATACTCACTGAAAGATAATGAAATTATCTACAACTTCTTCAACATCCGTACGGACAGATTGGGACACTAAATTGACGAAAACGCAAACCCTAGGTCGACTACTCATGTTGTCCCAAAAACAGAACGTGGCAACATCTAGATCTAATCCAAATTACTCAATTCCAGCACCACCAATTGATCTAAAAACTTGATAAACACCCTTAGAACAGTACCTAGATTAACCCCAAGGATTTCCATGGACATACCTTTGCCCGACGCATGAAAACCCAATAGATCTCCTCTCGGTTCGCGCGATCCCCTTCCTCGCTTCCAAATTCACCGTATCTCCTCGTCGCGGAGCGCTCCAATGGATGGATCTTTGAGATGGTGAGGTCAAGAACTCACCTAGGCGCAACAAGGGAGGTGGAGAGGTGGTGGAGAGGGTGGTGGCGCAAGGGGAGAGGCTTGGGGGAGGTGGAGGCGCCCAAGGAGGAGGTGGGGAGGTGTGGGAGGCGTGGGAGGCGGCTAGGGCACTTGGGGGCGCAAGGGGCAGGGGGAGGACGCCCAAAAGGGCAGGGAAACCCCCCTTTAACCAGCCCTAAGCCCCTTTCCTAATCCTAAATGGATTCCCACTCCATCCCACCAAAGCCCACAACCCCCTCTTTAAGGCCCAAACTCCCCCGGGAAGGCCCAAAACCCCGGAAACGGCCCGACAACGCTATTAACCTCCATACCTTATGGTTTTAACCTCCCATATCATATTTCAATATGTTTTTGACCTAATCATGCACCTTTTATAAGGTTACGACGCTCCGTGGTGCCACAACACTTCAAAAGGCCCAAAAACGCGAGTAAACCTCAAGCCGAAAGGTTTTATTCTCTAATTTCACATTTTATAATGTCACACCATACCGTAGTGTCACAGTCCCCCTCCCCTTAACCTCACAAAGGACCCAAACACTAATTTTAGTATTCTTATACTCTGAATTTACCATAGCATGGATGCTTCAAATTCACTTAGTTGAAATTTGAAGCACCCATGTCATGGCAAAATTGGACACTTAGTTGAAATTTGAAGCACCCATGTCATAGTAAAATTGGCCACTTAGTTAAATTTAGAGCACCCATATGTCATGGTGAAATTGAACACTTAGTTGAAATTAACATGTCATGGTAAAATTGGACACTTAGTTGAAATTAACATGTCATGGTAAAATTGGACACTTAGTTAAATTTAGAGCACCCATGTCATGGTAAAATTTAACATGTCATGGTAAAATTGGACACTTAGTTGAAATTTGAAGCACCCATGTCATAGTAAACTTGAACACGATAATATATTATCGGTGGCGGTTCTAGCCAAAAATCGCCACAGATAATATTATCAGTGGCGGTTTTTGGCTAGAACCGCCACTAATAATATATTATCAGTGGCGGTTTGCGGTTCTAGCCAAAAACCGCCACTGATAATTTTATCAGTGGCGGTTCTAGACGGGAAGACTATTAGTGACGGTTTTTCTTTAGAACTATCACTGATAATGCTATTTGTGGCGGTTTAAACAAAATCGTCACTGATAGTTACCAATATGTAGTTTTGTGGTAGTGGGAGGTGGAGGCGCATGTGGGGAGGGGCGCAACGGGCAGCAACCATGCTGCCCTAAGCCCCTCTCCACTTGGGCCAACAGCTTCCCACCTCCAGCCCACGAAGTTTCCCCAAACCCACGATGATTCCCCCAAGCCCAAAATTCCCCTGGAAGGCCCATATTCCCCCCCGGAAGGGCCAAAACATGAAACCGAAGACATATCGAAATGCCGGAAACGAAAAATGACTCGTTTCATCATCCCGTAGTGTTACAATTTAAGCCTAAATGATAAAGTCTACACGAATAGTAAAAATATACTCATTGTAGGCATGAAATCATAAACAACTTTACTTACTTGAAAGTATTGTTGTTGTTGTGCCTGCCATTAAACAAAATAGGCTTGGGTTTGCATTGCACTCTCGTGTTGCTGCCTCATCATATCCTGTTGTTGCCTCATCACCTCCCGTTGTTGCCTTAACTCCTCCTCTAGTCTTGCCTCACATGAGCTCCATGCACTGCTTTGGGATGATGGAGATGACCTCGCCTCTCCTAAGGCTTCACTCCAATCCACGACCCCATTGAACATGGCAAACCTCCCATGTTTCTTACCACCTCCACTTGTGTACAAGGCCACAAGATCAACATCTTCTCTCTGCCACTGCCAATCGTACTCTTCCCCATGATGTTCGACCATTCTTTCTCCATAGAGTGCCTACAATATTAATTAAGTTAAGACAATAATAGGGAATTTCATTTAAAGCAAATGTACCATGTTGATACTACTAACTAGGTTCTACGTCGCCGACGAACTGCAAAGCTGTTCTGGGTGCGTAGGATCACCTCCTTTGTGGCCCCAGATATATGCTTCAATGTAGCTTGGTGCATTGCCACTTTCAGCCTCCTATAGATCAATGTTAATTAGTAAGCATAAGTATAACTGAAGTTAAATAAATTAGAAGTGCACCGTGTCGAACGTACCATTCGACGCGCTAGACGAAGATGTCCATTAGTGCCATACCATTGAGTCACCCTTGGACCCGCCTGTCGGTTGCCCCTCTTCTTGCGTGACTGCTCCACGAAAGCTGCCGACGACCAGTAGGCACAGAGCGCTTGCCATGCATCTGGGCATTTTCGTAACCAAGGAAAGTCCACCTCGAGGTACTCATCCTCTCAAAGGTATATCTGTGATGCACCTAACTTCTTATTCATGTCCTCATTTTTGATCTTCTTGTAGTACAAGCACATCGCTTGTATTACGAGCATTTGACATCATGTCCTTGATAACCGTGGTTGCAGCCTTGTCAAACACACATCTGGCTTTAGCTGCAAGTAAGTCCTCCTGACCCTTTGGCAAACGGTACCTCTCCTAATTGGAAAAAATTATGAGTTAGACAATTTAGTATAGATGTGAAAATCTATTAAATAAAGTGTAACCAATATCATTACCCAAAAGTCCTTCCACACCCTCTGTGCAACATTTCCCTATCGGCCATCTATAGCCAATGTATAGTGATCCCACTTCATTGCTGGCTGAGAAACACCTCTAACCACAACCATCCCTTGATAGTGGTACCGACAGAGAGATCCTAACGTAGCGTTCATAGGCCTTAATCGATTTCGACCCTCCCAGGCAACATCAATCCATTGCCTGCAAAATACAATTCTCAAGTAAACTAGATCATCAATAGTGAATTAATAACAAATTTTAATTTCAAACTTACCAATCAACATGTAGCACGATCACCCTTCTTGACCTAGGGTCTGCAATTGCGGGAGGAATCAAATTAGATCCCCTGTACCTGAAATATACACATAATGTTAAGCACAACTAATAAAATATATAATCACTGGTTTCTTCAATAATTAGTACCTAAAGACGATTTCAGCAATTTCCCCCTCATCCCCAATCATCACCACAATCACCATCTCTAGAAACATTATCTTCCCCAGCCCCATCTTCCCCAACCTCCTCATTCTCCTCCTTTGCCTCTGCATCTTCACTATTCCCACCTCTATCTTCAGCCTTATTCTCCTCCTCCCCTACCTGTACAAATAAGATGCAAGAATAAGTATCATGTGAATGTAAAAGAAAATTTATATTAATTACAACTAGAATCTCTGCTAAAGCCTCCTCTGATGGAGCCACCTCCCGCGAAGTGTCGTCAAGGCATTTCTGGAATGCACTTCGTCAACTCTGCTGAGAACTACTGCCCATAAATAAAGAACCGCTTTGTTGAACCTTGGCTTTTTGAAGATGAAGATCCATCTTTCTTCTTGCCCTTTGAAAACAACTTGCCACCAATATGAACAAACGACCTCATTCTGTTTCTAAAAATGCAAAAATATTAGTACATAAAAAAACAGTTAAGATTACATAATAAAAAATGCAATAGTAGTCATTATGTCATTACACTGATTAGAAGTCATCAACATCGGGAGGTTCAATGGTAATATTATGCAAACTACCAAATAGGACTTGTTGCATGGATATGACATATAATAAACTTGTTCAACATGGTTCGCCAGTACGAATGGATCATAGCCTGTAAGGCGCGACTCCTGATTAACTTCCGCCATCCCTATTTTGTTGTTACGTTTTGTTCCTTTCTTGGGATCAATGCTAAACCAATCACAGTAAAAGAAGACTACCCTGATGTCTTTCGCCCCCCCCCCGAACTTGAACTCTACTATGTCATGAATAACACCATAAAGTGCGGTGGCACGACCATTCACGCTATACGCCTTAGTGACAATTCCACTATTCGTTGTGGCTGCTTGTGGGTGTTTTGCTTCAAATTTGGTGGAATGAAAGCGCCATCCGTTGACATCATAACATCCATAACTCTTTGTAGTTGTGCTTCCGTGTGATAATTGGCGTAGGTCCTCATGTACATCACATTCCCTCATGCACTACAATATTAGTTTAGTCTTTGAAGTGAATTAGTTAAATACAATTTGTTATAGTTAAGTGTTATAAGAACAATACATGTTGTCGAAACCAAGCGACGAAACTAGGACCACCGTGTAAACCCTGATGTCATAATTTGTCAAGTTGTTTAGGGGTAGGTTGTCGTGCGAATCTCATGTGACACCACGGAGTGTCGTATCCTTATTTATTGAGCATGATGAGGTCAAAAACATTATGAATGTGGAATTAAGGTTAAAACCATAGGGTATGGAGGTTATTAGCATTTCCGGGTCGTTTCCGGGAGTTTGGGCGTTTCCGCGGGAGTTTGGGCCTAGGGGAAAGGGTCGTGGGCCTTGGTGGGGAGGAGTTTAAGTCCTTTTGGGGGAAGGAGACCTGGTTGGAGGCCAACCCCAGCCCCTTGTGCGCCCCCCCTGCTATTTGTGCGCCCCACCCCCATACCCAAGCCGCCACAACTCCATCTCCCTTGCTTGCGTGCGCCCCTCCCCATTGCTCCCCATTGCTCCTCCACCCCTCCACCACCTCTCCACCTCCCTTGCTGCCCCTAGGGGAGTTCTCCACCTCGCCAACTCGAAGATCTATCCATTGGAGAGCTCCGCGACGAGGAGATCCGGCGGGATTGGAGCGAGGAAGGAGATCGCGCGAACTGGGAGGAGATCTATTGGGTTTTCGTGCGTCGGGCGAAGTTATGGCCATGGGACTCCTTGGGGTTGGTATAGGTACTGTTCTAAGGGTGATTATCAAGTTTTTAGATCAATTGGTGGTGCTGGAATTGAGTAGATTAGACGAAATCTAGAAGTTGCCACGTTCTCTGTTTCGGGCAGCATGAGCAGTCGACCTAGGGTTAGAGTTTTTGTCAATTTAGAGTCCGAATTTGGTCGGCCGCCTTTTGAAGAAGTTGTAGGTAATTTCAATACCTTTCATTGGGTATAAAGAACTTGAAATTCCGATCAATCGTTTGAAAGTTATGGCTATTTTACCGAGCGTATTAAAATCTGTGACGTGATTGGAATAGATCACGGTATTTTGTAGATTAAACAACTTTAGAGTCCGAATCAGTCTTTACCTATACCTAGAAAAAGTTGGGAAATTTTCTAAGCTACGCGAGGATGTACTCGTTTAATTGATTCGGAGTCTTAGAACCCGAGTTATGCCTTTTGGAAGGCTGCTGTCCCGACGGGACAGAATCGCTGTTTTTGGGTTTTGCGAGTAGTTGGCAAGGTCGGGGTAGATGAGGGTTTGCGTACTGTTTTGTGGGCATGATTGTGAGTGTGTGGTCCCTATGTGCAGGTGGTGTGACCCCGGGAGGGCCTTCTACTTCTCGCCAATCCGTCGCCCGTGGTTGAGGCAAGTGTATTGTAATGGATAGCAGTTTGTAGGTTGCTAGTTGAGACTAGATGAGATTGATTATTTGAGATGATCACTTGCCATGCTTTAATGATTGCCAATGATATGATGAGTATGTTTATCATGTTATGATGCCATGTGTTAATGTACAAGTTAATTATGATGTTGGCATATTTGCATACATGGCATGATTCCATGGCCCGGGCGGTGAGAAAGTCATAACTAGTCCGGGAAGGTCGGTGAGAAAGTTATGACTAATCCGGAGAGCCAATGAGTAAGTCCTACATCGTGATTCCATTCACCGCGTTGAACGGAAGCGAGGAGTAGGCCCCCTCCATCTTCGGGATGGAAGGGGGGAGAGGGTGCACACCGACGGGTGTGTACTCAACCATACCGGTATGAGTTTCCAAGGAGACATGAGCATAGCATCGCATTGCATACATAATGATGATGAAAATGATATGTGATCATGAATGAGATGGTTTACATGATGTGAGGTATTATTGCCATGTAATTGTTCTTGTTGTACCATTGCAATATGCTTGCTGAGTTTTGAACTCATGCTTGTGTTTTCTTGTTATTTTTAGGTGCCATGAGACCGGCATGCGGGGAAGGGAATTAGTCACACTTCCACACGTAGATTCATTCATTTGATTCCACAAGTCATTCAATTAGTTTTTGATAATAATTTGCGTGTGATGATTATTGCTTTAATGTTTAGCTTTGCTTTATGAGAGTCTTATTGCTCGTTTGACTCTTGGAGACATTAAATGCCTGAAAGTAGACTTATATTGTTGTTAAGTCTTTATTTATTGCTGGTTTAGTTGTCTCTCATATTGCCTTATATTGTTATACTGTTGTTGCTCCTTCAAATCATGTTAAAACAAAGGAGATGCTGTCGAAATCTCAGATTTTAGTATTTATTCCTTTGCTGTAATTTACCTTAATTCATGGTATTTAGATGTTGTTTATCTTATGTTTGGTAGCATTCAGGCATATTCAATGCAGGGGTGTTACAGTTGGTATCAGAGCGGGCTGTAGGTCCTTGGAATATCTATTTTTAGTGTCATGCTATAGGGTACAACTAAAATGTGATGTGGAATAACTTAGAAACATGGCTTAGGTTTCAACTAAAATTTTGTCATAGGATAGCAACATTAAAACTTGCAAAAGTGGTATAACTAAGCCTAAAATTTGACACACAATGGATGCACAGTAGAAAAGGGTATGGGTATCGTTTCTTTACGCTTAAATGTTGTATTTAAGCTATGATGTTGAATGCTTCATTTGATAATGCTTGTTGCTATGTCTATGAGATAAATGATTGAATTGTTCTTATTGTTGTGATAAAGTGGGGTTTTGGTGCCGAAGGGTTTCGGCCACCTCTCTTATTTCATAGTAAGGGTGAGGTTTGACGGTGTGGCCGGTTAGCGCCATCACCGAAGAACTATTAACCCCTGTAGGAGAAGAGTGCTTACCCTTTCCGTCGTAAATCGGGTAGTTGACTGGAGTCAAATAGAAGAGTTTGGTGGTGGATTCCTTCGTATGTTCTTTACCGTTCTGATGGTCGGTTTTGATTGTTTTTCTTGATTTTAGTAGATTGAAATCAAAAGAAAAGTGTTTGGAATTGGGTTTTTCGCGGAGAGTCCCTTCGGTGTTTCTTGGTTTTGTCTTCCTTGGTTGAAGACGAAGAAGAGGAATTTAGTATTGCGCCTTTTTAGTCGCCTTTTGGCTTTGACACCGGTTTTGTTGGTTGCCTTGCAAAGAAAAGTATAGTTTTGGTTTTTGTGTGTCTTACTCTGAGTTTAAAAGATGTTATTGAAGCATGTGCAAAAAGTTAAGTTGTGTCGATTTATGTTTTGTGCCTTTGTCCGCAAAGGTTTATTTGATCGCTTGGTTCCCTCCTGTGGGAGTCTTTGAGATTTAAAAGTGTTTTGGAGCATTCCTTTTTGCATGACCAAGTTTTGGTTTGTCTCATTGCAATTTTGAGAGTCAAGTTTCCTTATGAATTTGGGATGAGTTTTAAAACTAAAATGCGGCAAACAAAGTAAGTAGTCTTTTGACTGAAATCGTTTGTCCCTAGTAAGAATTGTTGTTTAGCATGTTATGTAGCATGTACCAATGTGGTTTATGGGATGACGTATTGTTAAGTTAATTTGTGAGTTTAAACAATTTAATGTGATTATCATCTCTAGCTGGAGAATAAATAGACTACTAGTGTTGTAGTTTACTCTGTAGCGAGAATGATTAAATGGGTTAATGTACATGCTTAGAATCTGTTGCCTTGCTTAAAATGTGCTTTTAATCCTCGATTATATTTAAAGTTTTAAACCCTGATGCATAGTTAAACATTAAGATGATGTAGACTATTGTTGTTGTTAAAGAAACTTTGCTGGTTGTTTAAAGATGTTCTAATCTAATGGATTAATAGAGAAACTTAATTGTGTTGACTAGTGACTTTAATTTGGAAGTTGATTAGAGTTGCTATTTACGTTGTTGCAAACTACTAGTATATTTGGAAGTATGCAGTTGTGTCTCTACAATGCTAGTATTGATATCAATTGAGAAGACATAAGACTTATTGTTAATGATGTTGTTAAGAACATTGTGCTGATCTAACTTATTAAATCTAATTTAATAGTTGGAGTATGTTGTGTAGTGACAATTTTGTTGCAACCTATGTGTAAGGTAGCTAAAAGCAATGTTATTGATTGATGATTATGCAAGGAATTGATATTGATGCTTTGGTAGTGTTGTTAATTGTTTGAAACCATTGATCCAATAGAAGAAAAGTGTAAAATTGTGGTATTATGTCGGGTACATGTTGTGATGGGATGAACAATGGATAATAATCATGATGCAAGATTTTAATCTTAATGAATGCATATCTTAGAATCCTATTTACGAATTTTATCTTGTAGAGATATTACTTATTTGTTGAAGTCATTTTATTGATTGAACAAGTTTCAATTGTCAAGATTTTGACGTATGGATAGTATAAAATTTATAGGTTGACCTTGCTCAAGTAACTGTTGAAGTACTATGTTTGAAATATAGAATACGTTGTTATATGATTTGGTGATCCATGGGGATCATGTCATTGTAGTCTTGGTTGGTTGCCTTGTGATAAGCATCTTAAACCTTGATTAAAGGTGTTGGGAATGGTAACTAGAGAAAGAAATTGTTATTTAAATCTGGTTAAGTCCGGTTGGACCCTCTTGATGTGTAAATAGTGATTTTTTTGAATGCTTAAATGGTAAGTGTAGTGGAATACACGTTATGGTGGGATTCATGCTGAGCTTGTGTATAAAGCCTTTTGGTCTGGTTTGGTTGTTTGCTATCTTGGTTAAATGTTTCTGGTCGAGGTGTTCTTCATGTTGTGTTTCCGAGTTTCCCTAAAACTTGTAGAGATTGGTGCCCATTTTTTTTGGTTTTGGCTAATTTGATCAGTTTATGCTATGTGTATGGTTTTACACCCAAAAGTTTTTGAGTGGATCGCACTCCTTCGTGTTCACCCTGAATTATCTTTGGAATAAATTTTAACGGAAGCAGATGGACATAGTGGGTTGTGTTGGAAACTCTTGAGATTCAATTTGTAACTCTCTTTGACTGGAGTTGGATTTATTTGCATAACGTGTGTGGTGTTTGCAAGTGCTCCAAAAGGTGGTTTTTATGGATGTTTCATCGGTGATGTTGTTAGCAAAGTGTTCTCTTTTGGGATATGAGTCTTCCTTTCTTTTGAGAAAAATATGTGGCGGTTGTGTGTACAGATGTTTGACTTCGGAGTCGATGTTCTTTTCCAAAAATATTGATTTTGGTTAAAATGCGATGTTTTGCAAGTTTAGTTTTCAAATTGACGTGGCTTCCTATACGATGTGGTGTTCCTATTAATGGTGTTGCCGTCATAGTTTATATGAATTTCGCAGCCATCGATGTTAATTGTGTTTCAATCATGTGATACCGAGGAAGAAGTCTTTCGGTGGATGACTATTCGGTATTGTTGTTACATGAAGAATGAATGGTGAAAAGGAAGCATGACATTGTTTCTAGATGTTTAATGATGAAATAGTACGTGAGCCAGGTCGGTGAGAAAGTCATACATGGGTATATGACTAATCCGGAGTGCTCTTGAAAAGTGTGCATGCATGTCATAAATCAAGATTTCTATTTCTGTCTGGCATGAAAGAAAACAATGAAGAATTTCTGGTATGTTGGTTGTGGTGTAGGACATTTGCGTTTCCTTCGCGTCTTGACGTAGGAAATTAAAATGAGTACTCTTTGGTTGTTGCCAAATTTTTTTTTCCAAAGTGGCTTTTAGGGCTTTTGGGGTTCATGGATTATGGTTGAGTTCACCCAATGCAAACCTTCTTGGAGAGTCGGGTCGTTGATGTGTTCCACGGTAGGGTTGATTAAACTATTAGTGGACCACTTGGTGGTTGCAAGTAATTGCTTTATCCTTTCGAAGTGTATTGGATCTTTTGTCGCCAATCTCTGAGCAAGTTGTGTCGACCGATGTGGATTGCTCGGTTGACAGTGTTTTTTTTTGTGAATTTTAAGGACCCTGGTTATAAAGTAGGTTTTTCCTTCAGTGGTAACGGTGGGTGTTGGCCTAGTTGTAAAAGATCAATCTTTTGCAAGGTTTTAACCTCGTTTGTTCCAGCAGTTGGTAGTCTTGGATTGTTGTGTCCCGCTTGGTTCGCGTCGTCTTGCTTACGACGAACCACAGTAGGGAGTTTGAGGTGTGAAAACACTTTTGCTCGCGAGAGCTGAAGGAGGATCAAGAGTCGGAGTTAGAGGTTGGTACCGTGTTTCTTCTGGAGAGTAACATTGGTCTAAGGGATCGGGCACTCTAGTGCCATGGAATGTATGAAATGGAGAGAATGAGACCGTTTCTTTTGTGGTCTGTTTGACTTGGGTCGTGCTGAGACCATGTGTGAGTGCTTTGTGTTTCAGTGTCGAGTAAAGTTCTTGCAAGAGGTTGATCGTGGGTTATTGTTAGAGCTGTTGGTCTTCGAACCTAGGCGTCCTGTCATCGAGTCTCGATCAGTGTAAATTCCAGTGGTTTTATTTAGAGAAGCGACCGGCAGTTGAAGTCTCGCGGAGGCGAGCTTTACCCAAAGCTCTTTTCTTCAGGTATGAACCGCAAAGATTAGATCTCTGTGTGTTGTTGGTTTGGCGTAGTGGCATGTCTTGGATTCGAGGTCGAATCCTGTTGAAGGGGGGGAGAATGTGACACCACGGAGTGTCGTATCCTTATTTATTGAGCATGATGAGGTCAAAAACATTATGAGATGTGGAATTAAGGTTAAAACCATAGGGTATGGAGGTTATTAGCGTTTCCGGGCCGTTTCCGGGAGTTTGGGCCTAGGAGAAAGGGTCGTGGGCCTTGGTGGGGAGGAGTTTGAGTCCTTTTGGGGGAAGGAGACCTAGTTGGAGGCCAAACCCAGCCCCTTGTGCGCCCCCCCTGCTGTTTGTGCGCCCCACCCCCATACCCTAGCTGCCACAACTCCATCTCCACCTCCCTTGCTTGCGTGCGCCCCTCCCCATTGCTCCCCATTGCTCCTCCACCCCTCCACCACCTCTCCACCTCCCTTGCTACCCCTAGGGGAGTTCTCCACCTCGCCAACTCGAAGATCCATCCATTGGAGCGCTCCGCGACCAGGAGATCCGGCGGGATTGGAGCGAGGAAGGAGATCGCGCGAACCGGGAGGAGATCTATTGGGTTTTCGTGCGTCGGGCGTAGGTATGGCCATGGGACTCCTTGAGGTTGGTATAGGTACTGTTCTAAGGGTGATTATCAAGTTTTTAGATCAATTGGTGGTGCTGGAATTGAGTAGATTAGACGAAATCTAGAAGTTGCCACGTTCTCTGTTTCGGGCATCATGAGCAGTCGACCAAGGGTTGGAGTTTTCGTCAATTTAGATTCCGAATTTAGTCGGACGCCTTTTGAAGAAGTTGTAGGTAATTTCAATACCTTTCAGTGGGTATAAAGAACATGAAATTCTGATCAGCCGTTTGAAAGTTATGGCTGTTTTACCGAGCATGTCAAAATCTGTGACGTGATTGGAACAGATCACGGTGTTTTGTAGATTAAACAACTTTAGAGTCCGAATCAGTCTTTACCTATACCTAGAAAAATTTGGGAAATTTCCTAAGATACACGGGGATGTACTCGTTTAATTGATTCGGAGTTTTAGAACCCGAGTTATTCCTTTTGGAAGGCTTCTGTCCCGACGGGACAGAACCGCTGTTTTTGGGTTTTGCGAGTAGTTGGCAAGGTCGGGGTAGATGAGGGTTTGTGTACTGTTTTGTGGGCATGATTGTGAGTGTGTGGTCCCTATGTGCAGGTGGTGTGACCCCGGGAGGGCCTTCTACTTCTCGCCAATCCGTCGCCCGTGGTTGAGGCAAGTGTATTGTAATGGATAGCGGTGTGACACCACGGAGTGTCGTATCCTTATTTATTGAGCATGATGAGGTCAAATACATTATAATATGTGTAAATAAGGTTAAAACCATAGGGTTTGGAGGTTTATAGCGCTTCCGGGCCGTTTCCGGGGTTTTGGGCCTTTCCGGGGGATTTTGGGCCTTAAAGAGGGGGTTGTGGGCTTTGGTGGGATGGAGTAATAGTCCATTTAGGACTAGGATTCCTTGTGGGGGCTGGTAAAAGGCCTCCCCCCCTGCCCCTCATGCGCCCCACACGCCCCTTGTGCGCCCCCCACCTTCCCCTTGGCCCTAGCCGCACCCCCCTTGTTCCTCCCCTTGTGCCGTGCGCCCTCCCCCTTGCCCTCTCCACCTCTCCTCCACCCCCTTGCTGCCCTAGGGTAGCCTCCCCACCCCTGCACCTCGAGGATCCCTCCATTGGAAGCGAGGAGCGAGGAGCGAATCGGGTGGAGATCTATTCAGTTTTCGTGCATTGGGCAAAGGTATGACCATGGGAATCCTTGGGGTTGGGCTTGGTACTGTTCTAAGGATGTTTATCAAGTTTTTAGATCAATTGGTGGTGCTGGATTGGAGTAGATTGGATTAGATCTAGATATTGCCACGTTTCTGTTTTGGGACAGCATGAGCAGTCGACCTAGGGTTTGAGTTTTCGTCAATTTAGATTCCGAATCTGTCTGTACGGATGTTGAAGAAGTTGTATATAATTTCAATACCTTTCAGTGGGTATAAAGAACGTTAAATTCCGATTAGCCGTTTGAAAGTTATGGCTGTTTTACCGAGCGTGATAAAATCTATGACGTGATTGGAACAGATCACGGTATTTTGTAGATTAAACAACTTTAGAGTCCGAATCAGTCTTTCCCTATAACTAGAAAAAGTTGGGAAATTTCCTAAGCTACACGAGTATGTACTCGTTTAATTGATTCAGAGTCCCAGAATGCAAGTTATGCCTTTTGCAAGGCTGCTGTCCCGACGGGACAGAACCTCTGTTTTTAGGTTTTGCAAGTAGTTGGCAATGTCGGGGTAGATGAGGGTTTGCATACTGTTTTGTGGACATGATTGTGATTGTGTGATACCTATGTGTAGGTGGTGCGACCCCGGGAGTGCCTTCTACTTCCCGCCAATCCGTTGCCCGTGGTTGAGGCAAGTGTGTTGTAATGGATAGCGATTTGTAGGTTGCTTGTTGAGAATAGATGGAATTGAATACATGATATATGATCTCTTGCCATGCTTTAATGATTACCAATGATATGATGAGCATGTTTATTATGTTATGATGCCATGTGTTAATATATGAGTTAAATATGATGTTGGCATAATTGCATACATGACATGTTACATGGCCCAGGCGTTGAGAAAGTCATAACTAATCCGGGAAGGTCGGTGAGAAAGATATGACTAATCCGGAGAGCCAATGAGTAAGTCCTACATCGTGCTTCCATTCACCGCGGTGAACGGAAGCGAGGAGTAGGCACCCTCCATCTTCGGGATGGAAGGGGGGAGAGGGTGCACACCGACGGGTGTGTACTCAACCATACCGGTATGAGTTTCCAAGGAGACATGAGCATTGCATTGCATACATAATGATGATGATAATGTTAAGTGTTCATGAATGAGATGATATACATGATGTGAGATTTTATTGCCATGTTATTGTTCTTGTTGTCCATTGCAATATGCTTGCTGAGTTTCGAACTCACGCTTGTGTTTTCTTGTTGTTTTAGATACCATGAGATCGGCATGCGGGAAAGGGAAATAGTCACACTCCCACATGTAGCTTCACTCTTTTGATTTCACAAGTCATTCTATTAGTTTGATAATAAACTGCGTGTGATGATTATTGCTTTAAGGTTTAGCTTTGCTATATGAGAGTTTTATTGTTCGTTTGACACTTGGAGACATTAAGTGCTTGATGTTAGACTTATATTGTCGTTAAGTCTTTAATTATCGGTATTTTAGCTGTCTCACATATTACCTTATATTTCTATACTGTTGTTACTCCTTCAATTCATGTTAAAACAAAGGAGATGCTGCCGAAATCTCAGTTTTTAGCATATGCGCCTTTGCTGAAATTTATGTTTAATTGTGGTTTTTGGATGTTGTTTAGTCTATGTTTGGTAACATTCAGGCATATTAAATGCCAGGGTGTTACAGTTGGTATCAGAGCGGGCTGTAGGTCCTTGGAATATGTATTTTTAGTGTCATACCTTAGGTTATAACTAAAATGTGATGTGGAATAACTTAGAAACATGGCCTAGGTTTCAAATAAAATTTTGTTGTACGATAGCAACATTAAAACTTGCAAAAGTGGTATACCTAATCTAAAATTTGACACACTTGGTTGCACAGTAGGTTGGGGTTTTGGTTCATCATTGCATTGCGCTTAATTATTTGATGAAGATTATGCCTATGATGGTGTTTGATCCTTGTTCTTGATTATATGATGTTGTGCTTATTTATGTGTTTGGATGGTTGTTTGTTTGTAGCGACCATGCCGAGGGGTAGAGACCGTGGTCGCCGTGGCCGTGGAGGCCAGGGGCGAGGTTCTCAGGGAGTTGCGGAGTCTGTTGTTGAGGGTAGCGTTTCGCTCAATGCTCATGGGCCAGCTCAGGAGGAGCTTCCAGCGGCACAGTCAGGGGCGAAGGTACCCGCCTCCAATGAGGAGTTGGTTCAGGCTCTGCAGAGGGAGATTCAGGAGCTGCGCCAGCTGCCATGGGCAGCCCTCGCCGTTGTGCCTCCCTCAGCGGCCCAGTTGTTGCCCCCACTGTGCTGGAGCTGAGGATGAGTCTCCGGGAATGGATGTCCCTCCGTCTTGACACTTTTGACGGAGCGGGCACGCCGATCCAATCCGCAGATTGGCTACGGTACACAGGAGAGGCAGTTTGAGGTCCTCGAGTTGACCTCGATCCAGAGGGCTCGCTTTGTGGCCTTTCAGCTGAAAGGCCAAGCTGATATCTGGTGGGAGGGGGTTCTGGCTGCTAGAGCCCCCGACCTTGGTCCGGTCACCTGGGAGGATTTTGTGGCTTGCTTCCGAGCCAAGTTCTACCCAGAGTCTTTCCTTGAGAGGATGGAGCATACTCTGACGACCCTTTCCCAGGGAAAGAGGTCGGTGGCAGAGTATGAGGTGGAGTTCAATAGCGTGGTGCGCCGTGCCGGTGTGGCGGTAAACAGCGAGGAGAAGGCGAGGAGGTTCCGTAGAGGCCTCAACCAGGAGTTCAGAGTTGTCATGGGAGCGACCGTCCCTCGTGACTTCTGCTCCGTGGTGGAGTAGACGAAGGGCATGGAGCTCGAGTTGGAGCTCTCCCGGGATAAGCAAAACCCGGGTGGTTCAGGGGTTACTGCGGCCCCAGGCGGGGGCCAAAAGAGGACCTTTGGTGGAGGAGGTGGGTCTTCTCAGCGACCCACCTTCAAGAAGTTCAAGGGAGGACAGGGCTCCTCCTTAGGGGCTAAGATGGGGCTACCCCAGTCGTCTTCCTCGCGAGCGGCTGTTCGTCCTGTGCCCGGGCAGGGCATGAAGTGCTTCAAGTGCGGTAGTGAGCACTGTGCTTCAGAGTGTGGTTGGACCGGGAGTTGCAACCACTGTGGCAAGCCCGGCCACATGGGACGAGTCTGCCGGATGAATCCTAGTAGCATCATCAAGTGGGAGACGGTGCCTTCTCCTCCCACTCCAGCGGCGTCTTCTAGAGGATCGGTGCACATGATGGCTGCTCCTGCTCCTCAGCCGCCCTTTGCGTGGGCGCCACCAGAGGCTTACTGGTGCCCGCAGCCGTCTGCTCCTCCGCAGTTGCCTCCTCCGCCCCCAGCTCTGTTGGGGCATCAGCCGGGAGTCGTGGCTCCTCCTGTCCCGATGCCACCAGGAGTGTACGCCTTGCCGACCGTCGAGTCAGCCGGGCATCCGAAGGTGGTTTCAGGTACTTTGCTTGTGGATTCCGTTAAAGCCTTTGTTCTGTTTGATTCCGGAGCATCCTATTCCTTTGTGTCGTCTGAGTTTGCTAGTAGAGCTAAGTTGGGAGTTCAGCGGATTTCTTAGTCTGTGCTAGTCAGTTCTCCTAGGGGTTTGATTGCTAGCTCTTTGGTTTGCCCGGGTTGCACCATTGCCATTGATGATGAGATTTTCTTTGCCAATCTTATGGTGATCCAATTGGCTCCCTTTGATGTCATTTTGGGCATGGACTGGCTGCATCAGTACCGTGCCAAGATCTGTTGTTTCTGGAAGACGGTTGCCTTGCAGGCCCCGTCAGGGGTAGAGTTGACCTTTCAGGGTGGTATACCTTCCAGTTCCGTCTTTGCTTTCGCTATGTCAGAAAAGCCATCTTCTTCAGTTTCCATTGAGGAGATTCCTGTAGTGAAGGAGTTTGTTGATGTGTTCCCTGACGAGTTGCCTGGTTTACCTCCTGTGAGGAATGTGGAGTTTCGTATCGATCTTGTTCCTGGCACTCGGCCTATTTCTATCTCTTCATACCGCTTGGCTCGTCCTTTTCAAGACGAGTTGAAGAAGCAGTTGGAGGATCTGTTGGCCAAGGGCTTTATTCAGCGTAGCGTTTCGCCATGGGGAGCACCCGTTCTCTTCGTCTCGAAGAAGGATGGAAGTTGGCGCATGTGCATTGATTATCGTGCTCTTAATCAAGTGACAGTCAAGAACAAGTATCCTTTGCCTCGCATCGAGGATCTGTTTGACCAACTGAAGGGATCAAAGGTGTTCTCCAAGATTGATCTTCAGTCGGGGTATAATCAGATTCGTGTGAGAGAGCAGGACATTGAGAAGACTACTTTCTCCACTAGGTATGGGCATTATGAATTTAAAGTTATGTCTTTTGGACTAACTAATGCTCATGCTGTCTTTTTGGAGGCGATGAACAGTATGCTACACAAGTACCTTGACGAGTTTGTGGTAGTGTTCATCGATGACATTCTGGTTTACTCTAAATTAGAAGAGGAGCATGAGCGACATTTGAGGCTTTTGCTGAGCACCTTGAGGGAGAACCAGTTCTTTGCTAAGCTGAAAAAGTGCGAATTCTGGATTTCAGAAGTGGGTTTTCTTGGCCACATCATCAATCCAGAGGGCATATCCGTAGATCCTAGCAAAGTATCAGCAGTTTTGGATTGGAAGAGACCTTCCAATGTCAAAGAGGTGCGTAGTTTCCTTGGGTTAGCTGGCTACTATCGGCGTTTTGTGCAGGATTTCTCTATCATTGCCAAGCCACTTTCGCAGCTGACTCAAAAGGGGATAAAATTCCAGTGGAATGCAGAGTGTGAGCACAGTTTCTGCACTTTGAAGGAGAAGTTAGTGACTGCTCCTGTTCTTACCCTTCCCGAGCCGGGGAAGCGCTTCACTGTGTATTCTGATGCTTCTCGGTTGGGACTTGGTTGTGTGCTCATGCAAGATGGCAAGGTGATTGCTTATGCATCGAGGCAGTTGAAAAAGCATGAGCAGAACTATCCCACGCATGATCTTGAGCTAGCCGCTGTGGTGTTTGCACCAAGATATGGAGGCATTACTCAGATGGCGAGTCTTGTGATATCTTCACTGATCACAAGAGCCTCAAGTACATCTTTACTCAGAAAGATTTGAACTTGAGGCAGAGGAGGTGGCTAGAATTGATAAAGGATTATGACCTCACTATCCAGTATCATCTGGGGAAGGCAAATGTGGTGGCCGACGCTCTCAGCCGCAAGACAATGCCCCCTATCGTTGATTATCTTGTTGCTGATTTTGAGCGTTTGGGGGTCTTCTACTGTTTTGCGGGGACCGTGCAAGCTGAAATTCAATTGATTCTTGAGTCAGCGATTCCCGAGCATGTGCGGGAGGCACAGCAGCATGATCGGTTGCTCCAGCAGGTGAGGAAACGCCTTGAGGATGGCAAGTCTGGAGACTTTACCGTTGATGATGTGGGAGCTTTGAGGTTTCGTGGTCGCTCAGGCATGCCTCAGAAATCCCAAGTGAATGAGGATATTCTGAAAGAGGCTCATCGCACCCCGTACACGGTCCATCCTGGGGAGACCAAGATGTACAGGGATTTGAAAGAGAATTTCTGGTGTAAAAGGATGAGAGTGGATATTGCCAAGTATGTGGCGTCTTGTGGGATCTGTCAGAAGATCAAGGCTGAGCATAAACGACCTGCTGGTCTGTTGCAGCCATTGGAGATTCCTGTGTGGCCATGGGATGACATCTCCATGGATTTCGTGCACTACTACAGAAACGTACATCACAATCGGTTCTTTTTGGTCATCACAGTCGGTTTTGGTGGCGATACAAAGTCCAACGACAGTGATAAGGTAGATATATCACAGTCGGTTTTTAACCGACACTAATAATACATTATCACTGTCGGTTCTCAACAGAACCGATCGTGATATTACACTTATCACCATCGGTTTTATCTTAGAACCGATTGCGATAAGTATAATATCACAATCGGTTCTTTTTAGAACCGATACAAATGATTACTTTATCGCAATCGGTTCATTTGTAGAACCGATGGGGATAATAATAATATCACAATCGGTTCATTTGTAGACCCGATTCAAATTATTACATTATCACCATCGGGTCATTTGTAGAACCGATGGGGATAAGAATAATATCACAATCGGTTTATTTGTAGAACCGATTCAAATTATTACATTATCACAATCGGTTCTTTATGCAAACCGACATGATATTTAAACATATCCCAATCGGTTTCAGTAAGAACCGATTGTGATGATGTTATCAAGCACATCGTCCTAAAATGGCCTCGCATTGACAATATGACACATTCATGACAATCCACGTAATCACGTAACATATACATCACAATCTATACACATTACATTCAAATTAATATTGTTTTCGATCTGTAACAGATCACATTCACATTCAGATAAATTTTGTTTACACTTTATGGACTAGTATTTGCTTGAATTGTCTCTATATCTACCATCATCTGCTATAACTTCTGTCCAGTACCACTGGCATAAATAGTCTCGTAATTTCTTGAGATCAGTGTTGGTTAGGCTCTTCCGGCTGATATCAAGGACCTGCAAAATAGATAGTAGTGCACTAATATATTTAAGGCTTAAATTGGTATTGTAACATGCTGATAGTATTATGCTTGTAAACAAATATCAAATAGACAGTATTGCAAATAATCTGCTTTATACCTTAGGGAAAGCATGTGAGCGACCAATCAAATTCAGCATGTGATGCATCACGTAAAAGCCACACAGATCATCGCACCCTTGTTGATGACACTGTGAACAAAGAAACTTAAATTAGGAGACGAATTAAAAATAGGTGCAAGAAAAAAATCCTATGATAGACACTTGTACCTTGAAGCGCTTCCACTCGAGTTTGGTGCCTTGTTTATCATTGTATGGGCCACGTTCAGCAACGTAAGACATGAAAGCCCTATACATTGGAGAGATGCCATGCATTGAGGTTAAAAATACCTAACGTAGTTCAATATGTAAAGTGTTAGGTTAGAGGAATGTACTTACTTCTGCAAAACAGGCTCGATCGCATAGTCCATCGGTCTATTTTCGAGTGAGTTCAACGTGTAGACCTTGTTTTGACTCGAACAACCACAAGTAGAACCCAATGGTTGCTTATTAAATGGTACACAATGCAAGAGAATAAGTTAATACAAGGTTGAAGTGTGTACATGTAATTGAATTGTATAGTAGTACATACTCCTGGTGGTATGGGAAGAGAATGAAGTCCTTTTTTGCCTCCTCATGCAATGCCTGCTTGATGTATCCTGCAAGGAACTCCGATTGATACTTAGCCATGGTCGCAGACACCATCTCGGGGTCGACAAACCCGACAGGGTGTTGACCCGTCACGGATCGCTGCCTCATGAACCTGCAATTCATGTCAATTGTTAAAAATATAATACAAAATCAATAAATAGTCATCTGATTGAGTATGGTGCGAGACTCACAGCGTCCGAGGATCGTATGGTAGAAATATCGACGGCTTTCAAGCTATACATAAAGTACATGATCCTCAAAATCGATCGAAAGGTCCCATCCTCCTTGCGGTGGAATTGGCCCGCTCGATACTTCACTATGAAATCGTGGCGAGACTCGGCCTCATGTGACCTATCGATGTACCATCCATGTAGGTGTCGACTGAACAAGCCCAAAGAATTCAATTCTTGGCTTGGGAGAAAGGGCTTTCCATGTATGTACCGCTTGTGATCATCAGGGTGCTCTGTGCCCTCTGACAACTTTGCCTTCTTCACGGAGGGACTCTCTGAACTCTGCTTTGTATCTTTCGTCATCGTGGTAGAAGTCCTTTTGCGCCCCACCTGCGCACCAACATTTGTAGCTGCAGGCGTAGGTGCAGGAGGTGCAGCTGCAGGCGTAGGTGCAGGTTGTGTAGCAGGGGCAGGAGCATGTGCAGCAGGAGCAGGAGCATGTGCAGCAGGAGCAGGAGCAGCAGTAGTAGGAGGAGCAGGAGCAGCAGCAGCAGCAGGAGTAGTACCAGGAGCAGCAGCAGTAGTAGGAGGAGCAGTAGTAGGAGGAGCAGGAGCAGCAGCAGCAGCAGGAGTAGTACCAGGAGCAGCAGCAGTAGTACCAGCAGAGCGATGCAGCAGGAGCAGATCAGAGTACGAGGAGCAGAATAGAGCAGAGCGAATGTGAGCAAAGACCAGAGCGCATTCAGTACTAGCAGAGCGTGAGTGAGCAGCAGCATCAGAGCGTGAGCAGCAGAGCGTGAGCGATCAAGAGTAGCAGTAGCAGCAGTAGCAGCAGTTGTACCAGCAGTAGCAGAAGTGGCAGCAGGAGGAGGTGCTTGCACTACGACACCCGTCGCGGGCCACTTGATGAACGACATCCGTGCTTGCCCGAGAGTGGTGATATCTTCGTTCGGGGGGAACTCCAGGGCATGAGACATGTAAACATCGTGGACATAGTCCACCTGCACCCTCATGTAGCCCATCCCCAAAGGTATACCATGCACCGTGTCATCCTCCTTGCTTGGAAATGCAACCCCGCGCGCAGCCTCAATCTGTATTCCGTCGTCGACCAGGACTAGCCGGCACTTGGTAGGACCCTGCAAGAAGTGATCAGCATCTTCATCATAATCTGTGTTAAGCTTACTCATGTACCTTTTGGTCTGAAACAGTTATTACCTTGAGGTGTGGAATGCACAGTTCCTTATTGGAAGCGCAGCTGCTAGGGCGTAGCATAGGCGATGGTTGAGGAATCTGATTCTGCGAGAACATCGCCATCATCTCAGCCATCATCTCAGCCTTTAACTCCTCCTTCAACTCCTCCTTCATCTGCAAACGGATCCGCGCCTCACGTGCTTCCCATGATCTTGCCCGGGCACTGGACGCGCTCTCCTCTACAAAGAAGGACCTCTTCGTATACCCCGCACCTGCGGCAAGCACCCGCCCCTTATGATCGGGCTTCCCGATTGCCGAAGACAGGATGTCCCGTGACCCTTGGCTTTCAAATGCTCCTTGCTCTTTCCGCAGGCTTACCTCCTCCTGCAAAGCGCAAATATAAATTATTACTAAAATACAATGGGAATATAATATGCAATGTACTATGTTAGATATCTTACGATGGTCGTGACGATCTGTGCGGTCGCGGGGTTTGGAATGACAATCTGACCGTCAGATGTTTTCTTCGTCCTCGCTAATACCCGATCAGCGTGCCGCTCCTCGCATATGTGGGAGTAAGGCATCGTTGTCCCAGAGGTGGCACACTCAGAGGCTAGTCGCACCCACACTGCCTTCTTCCCTACGTACCCACCGGAACCGAGGTGGTGCGCGTGTGTGTTACGCCTCTGTATAGCGATATTCTTCTCTCTCAGCTCCTCCGCCTCGGGCCCACCTGTTGAATAAAGCCACAGGTAAGATAGGCTGGAAAATAGAGAAATCGCCTAGCGAACTAACTCGACGAGAGTTAATAAGTTCATTCCCGAGTCCAGACGGTACATATATAAAACCTAGCGAGCCTCATCACAATCGGTTCTATAGAAGAACCGTTTGTGATTAATTAGTTATCACCGTCGCTTATATGTAAAACCGACTGTGATAATTTGATTCTCAACACTGTCGGTTTCTTTATAGAACCGACACATATAATATATCAGTGTCGGTTCTCAAAAGGAACCGACTGTAAATCAAGTCAACATCACAGTCGGTTCTTGATAAGAACCGACACGGATATCCATTCGCCCCCTCGTCTTCCCCGCCATTTTAACGTTCAAACAATACTAGCATTAATTGATCACACCATATAACTCCTTTCGTTCTCTGCATCCTGGTCACATCGGTACAAGTCTTCCTCCTTTCGTTCTCTGCATCTTCGACCGGCAATGGCAGCGCCACCACCATCTCCCGCAAGTTCGACGACTCAGTGGAGTCGCTCTCTTCCATCCTCCTCCACCGTCCTCACCGCCGCCGGTAGCGCCGCCTCAGCCTCCGGCGCCTCACTCCGACATGGCGCCAGCGCCCCACCTGTATCCCGTCGTCCCTCCCGGCTTCTCACCCCATCCGGGCGCCTCCAAAGGCAGCAAGCGCCCCAGAGATGACGACGACGACGACGAGGAGGAGGACGACGACTACGAGGGGGACGACGAGGAGGACGACGACGACGAGGAGGAGGATGACGAGGGGGACGACGACGACGACGAGGAGGAGGAGGAGGAGGAGGAGGAGGAGGAGAAGGTGGAGGAGTACTACGCGCCGATCACCATAGGGACCAGCGCGTCGTCTAGATCGGGTTCATCATCGGAGGATGAACCATCACTAGTCCGCGTAGTCTCCAGCGACTCTGGCGACTCGGGTGACTCGGGTCACTCGGATGACTCGGGTTACTCGGGCTAGAGCCGCGAGTAGTAAATTTAATATATTAGGTGTAATGCAGTCCCCCTTTATATTGTAATGAAATACAGCTTGTTTAATATATTAGGGTTGTTGGCCTAGTGCAGATGAAATCTATTCGGCTGCCTTTACACTATTTTGAATCTCTTTTATATTTTTGTGCATTGTATCTTTCTAATGTTCTGTTGTTCCAAGTCAAAATGTTTCATGTCCTACTGATAAAAAAAACAAGTATAATGTGTGGAATGGTATATATATTATTATTATCTGCTGCATGCATGCTACTATAATGTTATATATAATTTGCATCACTACATGTGTCTATATAAATTGTCTGAGAGTTGAACCGCGAGTTGGGATTCTAGCAGACCGGTACTGTTCATCGTCCGAAAATACAAGTTTTGCACAAATATTAAAGCATGAATGAAGGGCACAAGAGGTCTGTGTTGGGATTCAAGCAGAGCGGGCTGTGTTGGAGTTTGTTTTTTTCTTCTTCCCTGAAGGGGAAATGTGTGAGTGGAGGATCTCACAAAAACTATGTTTCTA
This sequence comes from Rhipidocladum racemiflorum, assembly GCA_036346355.1. Classification (NCBI taxonomy): domain Eukaryota; kingdom Viridiplantae; phylum Streptophyta; class Magnoliopsida; order Poales; family Poaceae; genus Rhipidocladum; species Rhipidocladum racemiflorum. Next base: position 36,237,704 of record CM070588.1, read on the forward strand.
ATGAACTGTACGTTCTTGGTTGCACGTGGTGTTGCCAAAAAATCATCTGTCGGTTACAAAAGAACTGATTGTGATAACCCCTGTGCTCATCACAATCGGTTTCTTCCCAAAACCGATTATGATAATACCTTCTCATTACAATCGGTTCTGGAAAAGAACTGATTGTGATAACCCCTGTGCTCATCACAATCGGTTTCTTCCCAAAACCGATTGTGATAATACCTACTTATTACAATCGGTTTTAGATAAAAACCGATTGTGATAACAAAATTATTATCACAATCGGTTCTTATCTAGAACCGATTGGGATTATTATCGTATCACAATCGGTTCTCTCTCAGAACCGATTGTGATAACCTGTTACCAAGATTTCCAAATGGAATATGCTTATCACAATCGGTTCTGAAGTCAAAAGTTTAGAACCGACACAGATGAAGCGATAGTAATGTGTCATTCTGTAGTAGTGGTGGTTGGCCTACCTCGTACTCCACGAGGGAAGGATGTTGTTTGGGTTGTGGTGGACCGTCTCAGCAAGTCTGCGCATTTCATTCCTATCCGCACTACCAATTCAGCGAGCGAGTTGGCTCCCATCTATGTGCGGGAGATTGTGAGACTGCATGGTGTACCCAAGACCATTATTTATGATCGGGATGCGAAGTTCGTCTCCAAGTTCTGGGAGAGTTTGCAGAGTGCTTTGGGTACGCAGCTTCGCCTTAGTACCACTTTTCACCCTCAGACGGATGGGCAGTCTGAGCGTACCATCCAGACTTTGGAAGACATGCTCAGGGCCTGTGTGATGGCTTGGAAAGGTAGCTGGGAAGATCATTTGCCTCTTGCAGAGTTTGCTTACAATAACAGCTATCATTCCAAAGATCCGGCTGCTCCTTATGAGGTCTTGTATGGCCGGAAGTGCAGATCGCCACTTTGTTGGGATGCCGTGGGCGAGAGAGAGCAGTTCTTGGACTGGATTGGGTTCAGCAGACTATTGATCGCGTGGCGGAGGTATGGCAGAACCTTCTCGCAGCCAGAAGCGCATGCAAAAGCTATGCTGATGTGAGGCGGCGAGACTTGGAGTTTGAGGTGGGTGATAGCGTACTCTTGCGAGTATCTCCCACCAAGGGTGTGGTGCGTTTTGGCACCAAAGGAAAGCTCAGTCCGAGGTTTGTTGGGCCATTTCCTATCATCGCCCGAGTTGGTAGGCTGGCCTATCGTCTGGAGCTACCGGAATCCATGCAAGGTGTGCATAATGTGTTCCATGTCTCGATGTTGAGGAAATACTTGCATGATCCGGAGTTGGTGGTTCCGTTGGAACCACTAGTGCTTGAGCAGGACATCACGTTCGAGTCCTGTCCTGTGGAAATTCTGGGGACTTCGGAGCGAGTAATGAAGAACCGGACGCTTAAGTTTTTCAAGGTCCTGTGGTCACATCAGACCGAGAGAGAAGCAACTTGGGAGCTGGAGTCTCGCATGCGCGAGAAGTATCCCGAGCTTTTCGCCTCAGGTACGTGATGTGAAAACCTAGCTATCTTCGGTTTTGCTGGGTTGCGTGTTGGTGCGTTTTAGATTCGAGGTCGAATCCTGCTGAAGGGGGGAAGAATGTGACACCACGCAGTGTCGTATCCTTATTTATTGAGCATGATGAGGTCAAAAACATTATGAGATGTGGAAATAAGGTTAAAACCATAGGGTTTGGAGGTTTATAGCGCTTCCGGGCCGTTTCCGGGGGATTTTGGGCCTTAAAGAGGGGGTTGTGGGCTTTGGTGGGATGGAGTAAGAGTCCATTTAGGACTAGGATTCCTTGTGGGGGCTGGTAAAAGGCCTCCCCCCTGCCCCTCATGCGCCCCACAAGCCCCTTGTGCGCCCCCATCTTCCCCTTGGCCGTAGCCGCACCCCCCCTTGTTCCTCCCCTTGTGCCGTGCGCCCTCCCCCTTGCCCTATCCACCTCTCCACCACCTCTCCTCCACCCCCTTGCTGCCCTAGGGTAGCCTCCCCACCCCTGCACCTCGAGGATCCCTCCATTGGAAGCGAGGAGCGAGGAGCGAATCGGGTGGAGATCTATTCAGTTTTCGTGCATTGGGCAAAGGTATGACAATGGGAATCCTTGGGGTTGGGCTTGGTACTGTTCTAAGGATGTTTATCAAGTTTTTAGATCAATTGGTGGTGCTGGATTGGAGTAGATTGGATTAGATCTAGATGTTGCCACGTTTCTGTTTTGGGACATCATGAGCAGTCGACCTAGGGTTTGAGTTTTCGTCAATTTAGATTCTGAATCTGTCCATACGGATGTTGAATAAGTTGTAGATAATTTCAATACCTTTCAGTGGGTATAAAGAACGTTAAATTCCGATCAGCCGTTTGAAAGTTATGGCTGTTTTACCGAGCGTGATAAAATCTATGACGTGATTGGAACAGATCACGGTATTTTGTAGATTAAACAACTTTAGAGTCCGAATCAGTCTTTCCCTATAACTAGAAAAAGTTGGGAAATTTCCTAAGATACGCGAGGATATACTCGTTTAATTGATTCGGAGTCCCAGAACTCAAGTTATGCCTTTTGCAAGGCTGTTGTCCCGATGGGACAGAACCTCAGTTTTTAGGTTTTGCAAGTAGTTGGCAATGTCGGGGTAGATGAGGGTTTGCGTACTGTTTTGTGGACATGATTGTGAGTGTGTGATACCTATGTGCAGGTGGTGCGACCCCGGGAGTGCCTTCTACTTCCCGCCAATCCGTTGCCCGTGGTTGAGGCAAGTGTGTTGTAATGGATAGCGATTTGTAGGTTGCTTGTTGAGAATAGATGGAATTGAATGCATGATATATGATCACTTGCCATGCTTTAATGATTGCCAATGATATGATGAGCATGTTTATTATGTTATGATGCCATGTGTTAATATATGAGTTAAATATGATGTTGGCATAATTGCATACATGACATGTTACATGGCCCGGGCAGTGAGAAAGTCATAACTAATCCGAGAAGGTCGGTGAGAAAGATATGACTAATCCGGAGAGCCAATGAGTAAGTCCTACATCGTGATTCCATTCACTGCGGTGAACGGAAGCGAGGAGTAGGCACCCTCCATCTTCGGGATGGAAGGGGGGAGAGGGTGCACACCGACGAGTGTGTACTCAACCATACCGGTATGAGTTTCCAAGGAGACATGAACACTGCATTGCATACATAATGATGATGATAATGTTAAGTGTTCATGAATGAGATGATATACATGATGTGAGATTTTATTGCCATGTTATTGTCCTTGTTGTCCATTGCAATATGCTTGCTGAGTTTCGAACTCACGCTTGTGTTTTCTTGTTGTTTTAGGTACCATGAGATCTGCATGCGGGGAAGGGAAATAGTCACACTCCCACACGTAACTTCACTCTTTTGATTTCACAAGTCATTCTATTAGTTTGATAATAAACTGTGAGTGATGATTATTGCTTTAAGGTTTAGCTTTGCTATATGAGAGCTTTATTGTTCGTTTGACACTTGGAGACATTAAGTGCTTGATGTTATACTTATATTGTCGTTAAGTCTTTAATTATCGCTATTTTAACTGTCTCTCATATTGCCTTATATTGCTATATTGTTGTTACTCCTTCAATTCATGTTAAAACAAAGGAGATGCTGCCGAAATCTCGGTTTTTAGCATATGCGCCTTTGCTGGAATTTATGTTTAATTGTGGTTTTTTGATGTTGTTTAGTCTATGTTTGGTAGCATTCAGGCATATTAAATGCCGGGGTGTTACAAGCGGTTTGTAGGTTGCTAGTTGAGACTAGATGAGATTGATTATATGAGATGATCACTTGCCATGCTTTAATGATTGCCAATGATATGATGAGTATGTTTATCATGTTATGATGCCATGTGTTAATGTACAAGTTAATTATGATGTTGGCATATTTGCATACATGGCATGATTCCATGGCCCGGGCGGTGAGAAAGTCATAACTAGTCCGGGAAGGTCGGTGAGAAAGTTATGACTAATCCGGAGAGCCAATGAGTAAGTCCTACATCATGATTCTATTCACCGCGGTGAACGGAAGCGAGGAGTAGGCACCCTCCATCTTCGGGATGGAAGGGGGGAGAGGGTGCACACCGACGGGTGTGTACTCAACCATACCGGTATGATTTTCCAAGGAGACATGAGCATAGCATCGCATTGCATACATAATGATGATGAAAATGATATGTGATCATGAATGAGATGGTTTACATGATGTGAGGTATTATTGCCATGTAATTGTTCTTGTTGTACCATTGCAATATGCTTGCTGAGTTTTGAACTCACGCTTGTGTTTTCTTATTGTTTTTAGGTACCATGAGACCAGCATGCGGGGAAGGGAATTAGTCACACTTCCACACGTAGCTTCACTCATTTGATTCCACAAGTCATTCAATTAGTTTTTGATAATAAACTGCGTGTGATGATTATTGCTTTAAGGTTTAGCTTTGCTTTATGAGAGTCTTATTGCTCGTTTGACTATTGGAGACATTAAATGCCTGAAAGTAGACTTATATTGTTGTTAAGTCTTTATTTATTGCTGGTTTAGTTGTCTCTCATATTGCCTTATATTGTTATACTGTTGTTGCTCCTTCAAATCATGTTAAAACAAAGGAGATGTTGCCGAAATCTCGGATTTTAGCATTTACTACTTTGCTGTAATTTACCTTAATTCATGGTATTTAGATGTTGTTTAGCTTATGTTTGGTAGCATTCAGGCATATTCAATGCAGTGGTGTTATATCTCCAGTATTGATCGTCAAACAACCTGCAAATTATTCAATGGATGTTGAGTCCTTGTGTGTTAACAGATTTATGAGGATATTCAATGGAAGTACTTATGTGAAATACTTGTCCATTTCCTCGATGTTGGTGTACATATACAACAACGCGGCATTCCATTCTTGCGGAGACAGCTCGTGATTATAACTACCACCCATAGCTTTGCCATTCCATTGGAATATTTTCAGATTACTGATGGGGGTGTCACCAGATGTGTGGTACTGTGGTATATGAGCATTTATGTTGTGTTCATCTGCAAAATATGTACTTGCGTAATACAATATCTCCTTAAGGTAGAATGCTTCTGCGATACATCCTTCAACTCTTGCTCTATTACGCACAGTTCCTCAAAATTTTTCAAGTTCTGTTCTATTCGGTACATCCATCGTTACTGTACAGGCGCTGCAACCTCTGCTTCATATGGCAAATGTACCAATAGATGTTGCATTACATTCATAAAACCTGGTGGGAATACCTTCTCCATCTTGCATATAAGCACTGGTATGTCCTTGTTCAACTTTTTCATTATTGTTTTATTTATTTCCTTAGCACATAGCTGTCTATAGAATAAACTTAGCTCTGCCAACATTGTCCAAAGTTCGTCCTGCAGATAACCACAGGACATTACAGGTAGTAGCCTTTCCATGATAATATGGTAGTCATGGCTCTTTAAACCATTTAGCTTTCCTGTTACAATGCTCACTGCTCTTCTTAGGTTCGCTGCGTAACCATCGGGAAATTTAACATTTTTCAACCACATAAGTACCTCCTTTCTCTCGGCAGGTTTGAGGTAGTAGGGAGCACGTGGCTTCCCTGTCCATCCGGCTTCGTCTGACCTCACCTCAAGGGTAGGTCGATTACATATCTCAGCCATGTCCTTACGTTCTTTAATATTATCTTTTGTTTTTTCTTTGAAATCAAAAATCATACTAATGATGCTTTCTGCAACATTTCATTCCTGATGCATCACATCGATATTATGCCTGAGGATTAGGGATTGAACATAAGGAAGACTCCAAATGCAAGATATGCGAGTCCAATTGTGCGTCTCTTTTACCCCTTCGTATCCATCCTCTTTATTGACTAAATTATTGTGCCAAGTAACAATCTCATGACCGGTCAAACGTTTTGGTGGCCCTTTACTAATGGTCGTCACTTTGCGGAAAGCATTGCTCTGTGTCCTGAACGGGTGATTAGGAGACGTGAAACATCGATGATAGTCGAAGAAGTAGAATTTGCCACCGTTTTTCAAACGAAAGGCATTTGTGTCAACCATGCATATTGGACAACACAATCTACCATGTGTGCTCCATCCCGAGAACATTCCGTATGCAGGAAAATCGTGAATAAACCAAAGATATGCACCACACATGTTAAAGTACTCTTTTCTGTTGTTGTCATATGTCATCACCCCATTCCATAACTCTTTCAACTCATCGATCGCGGGTTGCATGAACATATCTAAGTGCTTTCTTGGATGGTCAGGCCTCGGTATGATGAGGGATAAGAAAACGTACTCATCTTTCATGCATATCGAAGGTGGCAGATTATATGGAATTGCAAAAATGGGCCAGCATGAGTACGAGGCCGCACTTGTGTTGAAAGGTGTGAAACCATCAGTCGCCAACCCAATACGCACATTGCGGGGGTCTTTCGTGAAATCTGTGTTATATTGATCCAACGCTTTCCAGGCCGCGGCATCAGAAGGATGGCCCATTAGCCCGTTATTCTCACGGACGCCTTCCTTGTGCCACCTCATATGCTTCGTAGTCGTCCTAGATAGGTACGACCGTTGAAGCGTTGGTATTAGGGGCATGTGTCATAACAGCTTCACTAGCACAGTTGTCATCTGCATATTCCCCTCTTCGTCGACCATCTCCATATATCTCGATTTCATGCAATACACACAACGATCCTTGTCCTCGTGTTCCTTCTAGAACAACATGCAATTGTTAACACATCCATCAATCTTTTGGTAAGGCATTCCTAAACCGGCCAACAGCTTCTTCGAACGGTAGAAGTCCTTCGGCATCTTATGAGGTTTTGGAAGGATATCACAAATCAAATCAACTATATCATTGTAACAACTTACAGAGAGATTGTACTTTGATTTTATAGCCATGAGTCGCATCACAGCGCCTAGTTGTGTCACATCTGTATAAACATGCAAAGAATCTTCTAAAGCAGAAAGTAGCCTAAAGAATTTCTCGACCTCCGACCCAGGGACATCCTCAAACTGATGAGCAATAACATTAACCAGCTCATCCATTCTATCCTCAAGCTCATCTGATTGATCGACATAATTTGACGTCGCTCCTATTTGCGACTCACCATGCTCAAACCACGTGAGATAATCCGACATGAAACCATATTTACATAGGTGATGCTCCATACTAGGCTTGGACTGTCGAGCAAAGTTTCGGCACCTAGAACATGGACATTTCACCAACCAGACGAGGAATAAGTGTGACCCACAAAACCTTGTGTCTTAACCATCCATTCTTGTGTGTATGCCCCAGTGCTTGTCCAACCATTGTACATCCATCTACGATCATCTCCCATTTTGTATGCTATACTGAATGCATGAATAATTGTGAAAGTGAGGTACACATCCTAACAAGAGGTCTAGGTAAGGATAGGTCCTAAACCCACCTAGGAATAGACGGAACAGCCCAGTTTTTATGACATGCCGTACAATCCAAACGAAATTTCGGCAGCATAACCCCGCTATTCCCCGAATGCACGACCGGTTGATGTGCATCGGAGAACAACTGGGTTACGCTGCCGAAATTCCCGTGCGAATTGTACGACATGTCATAAAAACTAGGCTTAACCGTACATTCCTATGCTATCCAAAATTGTGGACAATTCTGGAACGACAAAGCACACAAATTAATGTGAACCGTGTCGCTCCCGAACGGGTGACGTATAGGTTGGGTGACTTGTGTGTATAAAATAATTAAATTCGATACATATCACTTGTGTGTATGGAATGATTAAATGTTCATGGTATGAAAAGTTAAATTAACCCCTCATCCAATGAAATAACAGAACATAAATAAAATAAGCAATGATTATATTAGGCTTCAACAATAAGGATATTAACATACAATGCTGCAAATATCAACGCCCTTTAATTCAACATGCTGCAAATATAATCTCCATTTAACTTATCATTCCTGTACCAGACTCATGGCATACTAGCGTCAAATGAACATACTAGCATCTAAAAGACTTACCCTAATTGAATCTAAAAGACTTACCACAATTATGACTTCATGGCATACTAGCATCGCATGAACATACTAGCATCACATATACCCTAATTGAATCTAAAAGACTTCATGGCATACCCTAATTGAATCACATATACCCTAATTGAATCGAAAAAACTTCATAGCATACCCTAATTGAATCATATATACCCTAATTGAATCGAAACTTCATGACATACCTTAATTGAACTGGGGTGGGCGCGACGCGGATGGGGGCAGGTGTGGGTGTGGCTCGGCGCGGACAAGGCCGAGGCGCGGAGCGGACAGGGGCACAACGCGGCTGGCCCGGTCTGGGGCGATGCAGGGGCAGGGGGGCGAGGCTGGGCGCCTACGGGGTCGGGCGGGGGTCGGCGTGGACCGAAGAGGCACGGTCGATGGCGGCGGCGGCGCAACAGCGAAGCCCGCGCTTGTGTGGATCGAATAACTTGGCCGCTCGGATGAGTTCACGCCAATAATGTAACAACTATTAACGTCGGTCGCGCCTAGCCGACAAAAATAGCTTCGACCGTTATTTCCATCGGTCTAGCCGACGAAACTATATTGTGGGCCTAGCTTGTGCCTTTTTTATTATTTTTTGATATTATTTTCATCAGCCTAGCCGACGATAATAGGTCCCCGAAAATTCAAAAAATGCGCAGGGCGTTTCGGCTAAGTCGACGAAAATAGTTCTCAGGGGTATTAACGTCGGCTGAGCCGATGAAAATAATATATTTTCGTCAGTTTTGTGGAGGCCGACGAAAGAATAATTGTTATTTCGTCGGCTTGTTTTCGGCCAATGAAAATAAGTGTGGCCGTGGAAAACAAATCATTTTCATGTAGTGCGGGCACCTAATTAATGCCGGTACTACCGGGCGCAGGGTTGAGCTATCGTGAGTACTATGTGTATGGGTTGTACTCCCACACATAGCAAGGGACACGGATCACTGGAGCTCGTGCAAGGCTAAACTCTAGCAAATGGAAAGGTTTCGTCACAGTCTGGCTAAACGGATATGATGAGTAGTATCACGTGGCATGGTTGACATGATTGCTATAATGTGTTATATGGGTAAAGTGTGCAATCTCTGCAGGAATAAATCTAATCGATTAGCCGTGCTCACGGTCAAGAGCAGGTTGGAAAATATCGTCAAGTATAGAATTTTTGGTCTTGGTTTTTCCGAAATGGTTTTGCGAAAACGGTTTAGTTTTGAGAAAATGGTTCGGTGGGATGGAAAGATGGCATGTGAAACAGTTGGTTATTGGAATGGCATACGGGATGGAATATGGAAATGGCGGATTGGCTCTCAGTATGGTAAATGGATGAGATGGCTTGATGGATGGACGTGGTATTCCTGTCGGATGGAATATGGAATATAGATTAAATGAAATACTTATTGCAATTACTTTCTCTACCAATTGCTCTTATAAATCCCGAATTGTTTTGAATCTAATAATCTATTGCAAATAAATCTGGCTTCACGCAAATTAAAACTAGTGTAGAAACCTATTTCATTGTCATAGCCTGCATTCTATCGTACTTGCTTACACTAAAGTCTTGCGAGTACATACGTGTACTCACCGTTTGCCCTAAATTGAAAACATGAGTAGAAAAAGGTGCAGGAGAAGACGAAGGTGACCCTAACAACGAGTTTTACAAACCAAGTCCCGACAATGTGTTTGACGGCTAGCTAGCTGGGTCTTACACCAGTCGGCTGCCTTTGGGTTTGGATGGCACGCCATGGCCGTTGTCGTAGTTGTTGTTTAATTCCGTTGTTTTTGGTTTTCTTTTGAGCTGTATTTGGCCGGTTGGTCTAGATTGTAAAGTTTAAACCAGTTGTAATAGCTTTACCCCTTTAATGTATGTCCAATACATGTGTGTATGTGAGCTGATGCATCTCATTTGTGAGGATATGTGGGTGCTAGGCTACTGATCTAGGGAACTAGTGCTGAACACATATTTACGGGAAGCTCGGATTGGTATCAACCAGTTGGCGCGTGAGCATGAGTTACGTGTGAAGGGCCGACTGATTGGCCTCAATCCGGGTATGGTTTTGGATAAGTGATTGGATGTCTTACGGGTTGCGTTAATTCACACTTCGACGCAACAATAATGACCCAAATCACTAATCTAAGATCGGAGCCCCCACACTGAGGATGTTACACTCCATGTATTGGTCATATGTAGATTTGAAATGTAATATGAACTTGTATGGTTGTGATGACAATGTTGTAAATGTGTGTACTAGCCACTGATCATAGGACTAGTACTGTATGCACATAGGAATCCCTCTTGGTATTCCACGCCATAAAAGGGAGGGTTCCGACATGAAGGGCCGACTGATTGGCCTCAATCCGGCCGTGTACAATTTTGGGTAAGTGATTGGATGTCTTACGGGTTGCGTTAATTTACAGTTCGACGCAATAGTAATGACTCGAATTACTAATGTAAGATCGGAGCCCCCACACTGAGGATGTTACACTCCAGGTATTGGTCATATGTAGATTTGAAATGTTTTGCCTCCATATATTGATTTTGTTTCCTAGCATTCTTTGCCGAGTCCAAGAAATATTCCATCTATTATTGTGGAAAGAATTGGAGCCCTCTCAAGCCATCCACCTCACCCCCATGCCATTTTGCAAAAAAACCCTCTATATTATTTAAATTACGGATAGGTCCCTATAAATTACAAATAGATCCTTTGCGATTTTTTGTGAGTATAAAAAAAAGTTTTTCAAATTACGTTTAGGTCCCTGGTTCGTTACTTTACAGCAAAGCCCCCCGCTAAATACGAATCTCGAACGAGCCCTTTTCTAATTTTTCATAATAGCGATTAGATCCGAAAATATAACAAACAGGTACCCGGCCCTTACGTCCAGGTCCTTTCTTCGTTTTCCCCGAAAAAAATATTTTCGTCAATAGAAATATGTGTACATTTTCCCAACTCAATCTCTAATATTTTTTGAAACATGTATTAATACTCGGTGAACGCATAGAGTGTTAAACTCGATAAAAGAATGTTGATATCTCTAATATTTTCCGGAACATGCATTATCACCCTGTTAACACAGAGTATTAAACTCGACATAATGAGGTTAGTCGGGTAATGATAAAGTGTGAACCAAATTCGTCAAAAGAAATATATATCTAGGTTCTTTCTTCGTTTTTTCCGGAAAAAATATTTTCATCAACAGATATATGTGTACGGCTCTATCTCTAGATTTTTTTCTCCCAACTCGATCTTTAATCTCTAGACTTTTTTCCAAACTCGATTTCTAATATTTTTTGAAATATGTATTATTACTCGGTGAACACATGGATTGTTAAACTCGACAAAAGAAGGTTGGCATCTCTAATATTTTTCGGAACATGTATTATTACCCGGTTAACGCATAGTGTTAAACTCGACAAAAGAAGGTTGACGGGTAATAATAAAGTGTTAACTAAATTCGTCAAAAGAAATATGTGTGCAACTCAATCTCTCTATTTTTTTGTAAATCGATTTCTGATATTTTCCGGAATAAGAAATATATGTATACAACTGTATCTCTGTAGTTTTTTTTGCAACTCGATCTATAATATTTTTCGAAAAAATTTCTATTCGCCGGTGGACATATAGAGTGTTAAAATCGCTCCGAAAAAAAAATATTTAGGTCCTCATACAATTTTTTTTTAGAAGAAAATAGATTAAATTTTACACGGTGCGGTGTGCGCCGCACGTTCTGGCTAGTGTTTGATGAACCGCGAATATTGCAGCACTTGTTTGTGCTCAGCACGCTACGTGGTGTGCTCGAAGGCACACTTTTCTGAGAAGGATTCAAGTTTTCGTTTTGTTCTGTTTCAATGAGCAATAAAGCTTATGCTCGACAAGTTGGAGAGTGAGAGAGAGAGAGAGAGCGCGCGCGCGAAAGGCGTAACTGTTCCTTTAACTAGCTTTGCTGTGCCAAGGGTAAGCTTTTTGGCTGAGGAAGTAGCTTTGCTGTGCCAAGGGGTAACCTTCCAATACTGGCCTTGGCTCTCTGCTGGGGGAAGTGGGCCCGTCAAGGCCCGGCTTTTACTTTTCTTTAGGGGGACAAGGACTAAAGCATGGTACGTACACATAAAATAGAGATAGATGGAACAGCATTCCCACACATCTCTGCGATGGCATAGTTGAATTGTTTACCAAGCAAAGAATGATCAGGCATCTTGTCCATCAATATTGTCGACATCCATGCATAGCCTATATATATGTGCATGTCTATCTGTTTGCATGCATGCCATAGCTATTAAGCGCGCACCATGCACACATACACAAGAATGGGCATGCGCTTTGATAGGGATAGCCTCATCGAGAATTTGAAGAACCACGGCAAGAAATGGTGCTACAGCGTGGCTCCGTCTTCCAGCACAACGAGCTCGAAGACGCCTTCCCAGGGAGATGAGATGATGGACAGGGCGATGGCGTTCACGGTGGTGCTTATGGCGTTCCTCGGCTGCACCCTCTTCGTTGCTGGCCTCATGCGCCTATTCGTCGGCCGGTACACCCTTTACCTGCGCCTTCTCTTTGGGCGGTACAACCTTCACCCCACCATGCGCATTTTGCTGCACTCCACCATGGCCCTGTTCCTTCCTCTCCTGTCGTATGTGTTCTCCCACACTAAAACTCAGGGTGAGGAGACGGAACTTCTCCTGATGATTATGTGGATGCTCCTCATAGAGCTCATTCGCAAGAAGGTGCAGGTGATGGTGCTGCCGGCCGATGGCTCCTCTTTCTCGAGGGGCATAGGCCGGTTCACGCTGACGGATTACTCCGACGAAGCGGCTCGCCTGGTGTGGGTCGGCTACCTCATCTACTCCGCGGTGCCAGGACACCAATCCCATTGGTTGATGGCCATGTTTGTCATCCTCTGGTCTCTGAGCTTGGGGAAGCTGGTGCAGAGGGTGGTCGCCACATGGTTGGCCAGCCGCTCCTGGCTTACTGCGAAGAACCCTCTTCTTATTGCAGGCTACATGCAGCACGTCTTAGATGATGATGATGAGCAGAACCACTCGAGGGCTGCAGCTCCTGCCGCCGTCGACATCATGACCAACTGCAAGTACACGGTGATGGGGGAGGAAACCCTTCTGCTTGACAAGAAAAAGAGGCAAACGAGGGAAGAGTCGCGACCCAAGATAGCGACCACCCATGGATATGGCTACGGCGTGGGAAGGCGCATCCCTTGCCACCCGAATGAACACAAGAAGCACCCTTATTGCGACCAAAATGAACAGAAGCACATCCATCTCCTCATTGACCCCAAGGAGATGGATAGGCCCAAGAAGATGGATAGGTTGGTCACTGTAGGAGATATATGGAAGCTAGGCAGCAAGGAACCAAAGCTCTTCTCCAACCAAAGGCGGCAGCACCACCTTGAGAACTTATGTCTCTCTTTCACTCTTTTCAAGATGCTGCGGCGCCGGTTCGAGCACTACCCCATGGTGGAGGTTGGCACCATTATGGCACGCAAGCTAATGCTCGAGGGCCTACTCAACCTCGAGAGCGTCAACCCCAAGGACAAAGCCCATAGGCCCTTCCAAATTCTTCAGCTAGAGCTCGACTTCCTCGAGAACTACTACCAGGATGCTGCCCCTGTGGTGATGTCCCAACCTATCCTTTTCTTCTCCAACACTGTCTTGTCCATCCTCTTTGTGCTGATATACCTCGCTGCCGTCTTGGTGATACTAATCGTTAGCGGTGATGCCGCACACCTATATTGCGTAGCCATAGGCTCGGCCAGCGACTCCAGAAATTTTCCATCCCTCTACCTCTCCATCACCATGTGTCTTGTGGTCACCCTCATTGCCATTGAAGCTACTGAGTTCTGGACCATATATGTTTTGTCCAATTGGAATACAGTTCGCCTGCTATGCTCATACGAACGGCGTGGCCAGCTATGCAAACAAATTTATTACTGCCTCATTTCAGCACGATTTTGGGTATCGTGTCTAGTTCAATGTCTAGCCAAATTTTTCCTAAGGCGAGGTGACACCGACATCCAGATCAACCAGGTATCCATTGTTAAAGCCTGCGGGCCACTTGACAAATTGTCTACAAGGGCATTTCAGGTGACACTAGCAGCTGAAGCCAAGGCAGAATTTGTCAAGGCCTTGAAGAGCATCGACCAGAACACTGGCTGCATCAGCCTGCCACAGATGAGTGGCCTTGGCAGCTGTGGGAAAACTTCCACCGAGATCATCATGGCATTTCATCTGGCGACGGAGCTCTTGGCGTTCAACGTCGACCCTGATGTCAACCGCCAGAAGAAGTCGCAAGACAAGGCTGTTGCGACTGCGCTATCAAGGTACTGCTTGTACCTGGTGGCGCACAGCCCCGATCTGCTGCCTGATGACGAGACATGGGTGTCTGAGAGGTACGAGGACATGAGGAGCTGCCTGGAGCATATGTCGGAGCAATGCTGCGGCACAATGTACACTCCAAGCCATTGCTGCAGGAAAACAATTGTCCACAAGATTTGCAGCAACGAGACGGGTCTGAAAGACCCAACGACGCGGGATGGTGTGAAGCTGTTTGGAGACCTCAAGCAAGTGGAAGGAACTGAAGTATGGAAGCAACTGGCTGAGTTCTGGGTCCAGCTGCTCATCTACTTGGCCCCGTCCAACGACGTGCAAGGTCATGCCAAGGCATTGGCCTCCTCTGGTGGCGACCTCATTACTTGCCTCTGGGCCTTCTGCACTCATGCAGGCATTACTCGTCAGCCACTTGAGCAGCACACTGCCGGCGACCAAAATGTCTAGTATCTAGCTTGTACGCATATAGCCATGTGCTGAATGGCGTGTGGCATGGTGTGGGTTTGATTTATGCCGCCATTGGGTTGAGTCGTCCGCGGCACTTGTAATTCTATGTGTGCTTACATCTTTGTTTGTGTGCCTTATTTTAAGTGGGTTCATTGCGGTATTATATTGTTGGGCTTTATTTGGTTTTTCAATGATGTACTGAAATTATATTGAGGAATGATGGAAGTTAAACTCCACTTGTAGTTACTCTGGCAAATGAAAGTTAAGCTACACATGTAATTACTGTTAGATAATCCTAGCTCATTCACTTCAGGTTTCCATCTTTTATTCTTGTATTTACGGCAAGTTTGGATGTCATTATAGTGGCAGCAGATAATTGCTATTTCCTTGCATGTAACTTTTTCCTTGCATGTAATTGTTGGTTAAATAGAGAAGAAAACGTTGTAGCTAGCTTGAACCTGCGCAGTACCAAAAGAAATACTCGAACTCTTCCTGTGCACTTTCCTGTAATCAGTTTTGTCTCCATGTGCTTTGCACCAGAAACCTGATAATTGGTATCAGAGCCAGATCTCAGTTCTGATTTCGTGATACGGCAATGTCGCAATCATTGTCGACGTCCCCCGAGCGCTGTTCATCAGCACCTCGTCCCTGGTTCCACGCCGAGAACGGCGGCGACCGCATCCAGGTGGTACGGCGTGTGGTACCACGACGACTGAGAGCTTATGATGAAAGTGATGCTCCAGGCGCACGGATTATGGCCCACTGTCGAGTACGGCGACACCGAGCTCCAAGAGGATCGGATGGCACTGGTGGAGGCCATTCTCCATGCTATGCCGGTGGAGATGATCTCCACCCTCACCATCAAGCCGAGCGTGAAGGAGGAATGGGACGCCATCAAAATAATGCGGGTCGGCATTGATTGTGTGTGCAAGGTGAAGGCTCAACAGCTCCGCATGGATTTTGAGTGCATGGCATTCCGAGACAAAGAGATAGTCGATGAGTTCGCCATGCGGCTCTCTGGGCTCGTCAGCCAACTAAGCATTCTTGGCAAGATGGTGGAAGAACCAAAGGTCATCGAGAAGTTTCACCGCGTCGTACCGCCAAGGTTCTTGCAAATCGCACGCTCGATTGAAACATTGCTTGATCTCTTAACTCTGTTTGTTGAGGAGGTCATTGGGAGACTCAAGGCTATAGATGATTGCCTTGATTCCTCTGTGTCAATCGACACTGGCTCCAAACTCCTCCTCACCGAGGAGGAATGGATCGCACGGATGAAGGAGCAACAACAGGGCAAAGGATCAACCAGCACCAACAAATACCGGGGAAGCAACCGATGCAGCGGGAGACTGCACGAGAAGAAAGATGACATCGGTGGTCGTGATGGTGGTATGCACGATGTATCCCAGGACAAATGCCACAACACGGAAAGCTTGGCCATTGGGCCAAGGACTATCATAAGATGAAATGCGACGAACATGCTCATGTGACGCAAGCCAACGATGATGAGCCCACACTTCTAATGGGTAGGGAGTGCGTCATCTCCAATTCCCCGGTGCTGGCATCCAAACCACTATGGTTGGTCGAGGCAAAGGCCTTCACACAGCTCGATCGAGAGGAAGAGCGTGACGCTAGTCTGTGGAATCTCAACACCGGCGCCACAAACCACATAACCGGGTCACGCGCTGTCTTCTCCAAGCTCGACTCTAGTGTCCTCGACACCGTCAAATTAGGAGATGGATAAAACGTCAATATCAAAGGACGCGACACCATCCTATTCACATGCAAGGCCAGGTCAGGAGCATCGTGCCCTTACGAGGGTGTACTTCATTCCGCAGCTCACCACCAACATCATTAGTGACAGGCAGCTCGATGAAAATGACTACGAGGTGCTAATCGATGATGACGTCCTGAGGATCCGCGACCAGCAACGGCATCTACTGACCAGGGTGAAGCGCTCCCCCAACCGGCTATACATGCTCGGGCTTAACATCACACAACCCGTGTGCTTATCGACAAGGAGCTCGGAGGACGCATGGCGCTAGCACACAAGGTTTGGTAACATGAATTTTAGGCCCTTCGCAAGCTTGCACGAAATGCCATGGTGCGAGGGCTCCTATAGATTGATTAGGCGGATCAACTTTGTGATGGGTGCCTGCCCAGCAAGCAACGGCAGGCCCACAACATAGCTTTGAGGTCACTCTTTCTGCCAGGAAAAATGGTTGTCAAGGGCAAATCCTCTGCCAGGAATTATTTTTGCCGACACAAGATCTGCCAAAATCGTTTGCCAGAGACCCAACTGTCCGCAATTGTCTTTACGCGCAGACATCCGTTTTATCGGCAGATGGTTTGACACTATTGGTCTGATTATTACCGACATACAGTTCATTCCTGACAGATAGTTCATTTCCGACAGACATGTAATTGCCGACAGATGATGTATTACCGACAGATTATTTGACGCCTACTTGAGAAATTACCGACAAACAGTTTGCCACTATATAGGTCCCAGAAATCACTTAATATGTGATAATGCTGAAGAATTACTGACATACAACATGCAACCAGTTTTACAAGCTTTACATTTCTGCTATAATGGTAGTCTTCATTCAAAATATATAAAGCATTACAATTAATTTTTCTAAGACACACAAGTTTCAACCAACAAATGAATCCACCACACAATCACCACAATATCATAGATAAAAACCACTTAATTAGAATTAAGGGTTTGATTACATCCTCCATGATTATCCACAACAAGTGTTGCCAAAATTACATACACCACTTAGTTACATCCACCACATGTGTTGCCAAAATACTTGCCCACAATCTGTAGTAGTTCATGTGTTGCCAAAATATACCACTATCATTGACATCTTCCTTAGTGCATACAAAAGATACCTACTAACATCATTGCCCTTAATCCAAAATAGATAGTAAAGATAGCCATCTTGTCCATGACTTCACTTTTCAGTTAGTTTAGCTGCTACCTGAAACATATGAATATACAAATGATTAGCATAATTTATTGTATTTGATAGCAAATACATCCTAAATACAAACAAAAGGTGTAACACCCGTGTCCTATAATTAAGCTTAATGAAGCTAATTAAGTGTTGATTAGTGCTTTGACTTTTTTTCGAATCTTAATTTGGAGTTATTCGTTTTCGAATTCCTTTTTGTCATTTCGCTCGTTCGTTTTCCCCGATTGGAGCCTCTGGATTCGATTTCAGGTGAAATCTTGAATCGTGTAAGTTAGAGCCCAAACTTAAGTTTCTAAGCCTTCATTAGGATCCCCCAAACCTATTCCAAAAGTTTCCAAAACCGTTGATAAAGTGCCGTCGCAAAAGTCGCAAGATTGAGAACTTTCAGCTGCTGGTGCGGTAGTACCGTAGTTGAAATCGTGGTACTACCGGCCTGGCAGTAGTACCGTCCTCACTGGGGTGGTACTACCGGCCAAAGCATCGAGAACGGGGGACAGGACCCCTGTTTCGCATGTCATCGGACATTCCTCTCTTGCCTCGGTTCCTGTGCGCCTCCCACGCCATCAAAATCTAGGGGAGAGGCTCCCTCCTCCTCCTTCTTCATCATTCCCTCCCTCTCCCTCCCTCTCTTGCTCTTCCTCTCTTCTTCGTCCTCCTCCACCGAAGCTTCCTCCTCCTTCCTCCTTTTTGCCGGCCAGGTGGAGCTTCCAAGGAGGAAGTGGAGCAGCCTTGAGGTGTGGAGAAGCTTCCCCAAGACCCTAGCAAGCCTCACAAAAGGTGGATTCAAGGTTTGAGCTCAATCCCTAGGATTAATCTTAAACCCTATCTTCTTCCCCTCTTTCTCTTTTCTTTTCCCTTTAGTTAAACCCTAGAAAACCAAGTTCTACTGGTATATTATCGTTTCTCTAAGTTGCTAGACCTAGGTTAGACTCATAGAAGTTAGTTAGTGCAATCGGTTCGATCCGAGAACCCTAATTGGCTTTTTGTTGGATTTATTCGCCCCAAAGTCATTTTCTTGAGTTCTCGGAACTATCCCTCTAAACCCTAGCTCCAAGAATTAAGAAGACGACTCTTGAGTATATCCAAAGCCGCTAAAGTTCGATTCTCGCGAAAAGAATTGAGTTTGAACTCGATTCGGGTCGGAAATCCAATTTTGGAATTAATTAGGGATTTCAACGACAAAAATTGGAATCTAGTCAAACCGAGCTAAAAACCTCGATTAGATAGCTTAGATAGGACCCTGGTGTCGTAGAGATTCTATCGCCGCAATGAGAAATGGATTTGAACCCATTTTGAGCTGAAATCCGTTTTCGCACCGTTTTCGGGGTCCACAAGGTCAAAAAGTGAGATTTTGAGCTAACGAGCTCGAAACTTGATGAGGCTAGTGTGAATGGGTCCATAGCATCGCTAGGAACCTAGTCATACCCTCGTGTCGAAGTTCCGAACTCATTTGCGCGAAAACCCACTTTTTGCAAAACCTAAGTATGGAAAATCCGGCACTACCGCCGTTGTAAGTCCGGTAGTACCGCCCGAGCAGCAGTACAGGGAATACAATGCCGGTAGCTAATTTCTAGAGTGCGCTGTGTCTAGCCTCTAGCAGAGGGGCACTACCGCTGTGGTAGAGCAGGTACTACCGCCCGAGCGGCAGTACTGTGATTCGTACCCCGATAGCTCTTTTCTAGAGAGGGCTATTTGTGGCCTTTGGAAGCCGGCACTACCGGTGCCTGGGGCCGGTACTACCGCCTTAGCGATAGTACCGCGAGCAACACACTAGTAGTTAATTTCTAGAGTACACTCCATTTCGGTCCCCTGCCAAAGGCACTACCGGGCAGTCTGGACGGTACTGCCGGCCAGAGCGGCACTACTACTCATAAGCCGACGGTACTGCCGCGCTCAGGGCAAAACTCTCATTTTCCTTGTTTCATTTGAGTTCTCGTTTCTGTTTTGGATCTTATTGGTCTTCGATTGTTTCTTTCCTTATCTTGATCGTGTTATTGGTTTTATTGCTTTTTGCGTAGACGTTGACGTGTCGAACGCCGCAGACAACCCCGACTACATCTCGGAGACCAATCTTGCCGAAGGGCAAACAGGCAAGCACCTCCTTTGACCATTTTGGTCCCATATTTGCAAATTCCATTTTCCGATTACCAAAACTATTAGTCATGCGTGTATGTTCAGTATAATGCTAGTTTATGGAAAATTGGTAGTTAATTCCAGAATTAGTGGATTTCCTTAATCTAAATAGAACCGAGAACCTTGTTAAACTATAGATTAACATAAGACATAGTAATAAATGTCAAGAGGGTAATAAAGTATAGAAATTGCATACGCTTAGCCTTGTAGTAGAATTTGTTACAGGAGATTGTGGTTCGCTCAATTACTCATCTCCTGGAACTAATCTGGTGGTTGGTTGGGTTTCGTTTGGAAATTGGGTTCTGGTTCAGGAAGTTCATTGGTGATTTGGTTTTGTTGGTAAAAGGGAAATGGTTGCGTGAGTAAAATGGAAAATTCGGAGAGTTTAGACCCGGGCGACATGTGCGAAGTTTGGTGGGTTGGAAATGGTATGGTTTGATCCGGTTGGTTCTGATTGGCTTGATGGAATGGATATTAGATTGGATCTCAAGCTAGGGGGCTTGTTTCGGAATGGTTTTGGTTTGGTGCCTTGCTATGGGGAGGTTGTGGCCTAGTGTGTTCTCAGTAGGGCCGCTAGTGCCAATCCTCTGTGGCCGTAGCAAGTGAGTTAGGAAGATCTCGCCTGAGTCACCATAAGGACTGAACTTGATGCTATCAACTAAGTCATAATGTGCAACCACATGTGCCAGTATGGGATGGCCTTAGCCTAGTACAGGGAAAAGGATCCGGTCTTGTATTCAAGGAGGGCAAAGGGGTATGGATACACCTGTGGTTGCGGTGTATTCTAGGGACTCTCTCGTCGAGGGAGAGTTTGCCCAATACAACAGTAATGCCTTCAACGGGGCGGTTGTGGGCTAGTGGGAGCCCGTAGGGACCTCTAGTGGCCGCTGTGGCTGTAGAAAGGGACGCACATTATCGGGCCGATGCAAGATTCAAACCCTGATCTCTCAAAAGGTTTTGTCACTATCTAGCAAAATGGGTACTTCTAGTATTGCGTGGCATGGTTGACATGATTACTAGAACATGTCATGTGGGTATAGTATACAGTCTCTACAGAGATAAATAATCTAATCGATTAGTCGTGCTCACGGTCATGAGCAGCTTGGGAAGTATTATCAAATATAGGTTTGGTTTGGTTTGGTTGGTTTTGGAAAACTTATGGACCTTGTTGGATTTACTCTGGTTGAGTTTGGTCTGTTTGGAAAAAGGTTGGTTTGGTGAATGGCTTCTGGTTTGTGGTAATGGAAAGGTTTGGTTAAGGATTGGAAAACGGAATGGTTGGGTTTGGTTTCGGTTAAATTGTTGAATATTGTTATCTACTTTGAAATGTCTTTTATCAACCTCTTTACAAATTGCGATTGTTTGAATCTATAATCGTATTGCAAATAAATCTTGCTTTGTGCTCTATTTCAAATAGACTTAGTGTAGAAACCTAATTCCATTGTTATAACCTGCATCTTTATGTAAAGTTTCCATACACTAAAGTCTTGCAAGTACATACGTGTACTCACCGTTTGTTCTAACGGATTTTGGCTAGAAGGAGAAGGTATCGCTAAAGACAATCCCGACGAATCTCAGTTCGCCTTGGAGTCTGATGATTTCACCGTGGGTTAACTAGATTCCTTTCTAGTCAGTTGCCTGTGGGTGGATGGCACAATGCGCGTCATTCTTTTGAACTTCCGCTATTTCTATTTTGTCTTTTGGACATGTGTAGGCCATGAGGCCGTAACTTGTAATACTAAATAGTTGCAATGACTTTACCTTTCAAATGTAATATATTTACTCTTGTATGGTTATGATCTGTCTCAGATGACAACATGTGGGTATTGGGCTACTGATCCAGGGAACCAGTACTAGACACACGGTTGCGGGAAGCTCAGGTCGTGTTCAATCGGTTGGCATATGCACTTGCCTCGAGTGTTGCCGATCAATTGGCCTCAATACAAGTACGGATTTAGTTTAGCAGTCGGTAGTTATTACGGGTTGCATTAATTACCAGTCCGATGCACAGTAATGACTCGGTTCGCTAATCCGAGTCCGGAGCCCCCACAAAAGTTATCCATACATGTTTTGAATAATTCAACCTGCTTGTTATATGGTATCTTAGCTGATGTTGAGGTATTTTCCTCCACAAAAATTTAATACCACACCACCAAGTTGATTCTACAACATTTGTGCAAATAAAAAAGAAGAAAAGAATGCGAACGAGAGCTAGTACTACTACTACTAATACGTATCTTTGGCTTTTTAGGCAGAAGATAATGTTTCAACCCATGAGCTCAACCAGCGTAACATTGTGTTCTATATATGTATGTACCACTAGGATACACTACAGCCCCATACTTGTTCAAATGAAACCAGGAATGCAAATCTTCGTCCTGTGACTACTCAGAAACAATGATGGTAACCATCTACTAAGCTACTTTCTCCAAGTAATATATCTCCTTTGAAATTATATTTTCTATAACTCCTTTGAAATATAACTCCTATGATGACTCACACACAATAAGTCTTTCATTTCAAGATGTTATTTCAGTGTTCATATAAATAAATTACACATTGGTTTGAGAAGATGGTTGAGCTCCAATTTTCTCAACAACTGAAAGTTTGACATTTCCGGGGGCACAAAAGATCACATATTACTTTACTACAGCCAGGAAAGATGACACACAAGCTTGCACTCCTAAAAGGTAAACGAATTACAGTACTACCTGCTCACCATTATGCTCTTGCTAGTTATGATTCAGATCATAACAAAGTGTATGTAGAGCTTTGTTAATTTTTTTGTTGTGATTAGGAGAAAGGAGAAGTAGAGAGCTGGCAGCATCAATGAATTGTGGCCATTTCCCAAGTAAACATGTATTTCAACAACAAAAACAAAACATGGCAATGAGATTAGTAGCCACCTGAAACAAGTAAATTTGATGGTGATGATCTTGCTACCTTTTCGTCATTCATCATCTGAAATGAAAAAACAAATATTAACAAGTATCCCATGTCAACCATTACAGTAACAAAACAAGTTAGCTAAAGTTGTTACTTTTTGTCGAGGCCACGCAATAGATTGCCCAAAGGCATCCGCCATGGTCTTTAGGTTTCCATATGGGCGAAGCAAGATAACATCTTTTTTCATCACAGAATTGACAACAACTTCATAGCATTCATGTCCTAGAGGAGTACCTCCCACTATTGCTTCTAGGTTAGTTGTTTGGATAGTAGCCTTAGCCACAGGTACAGTATTGGGACCAAAAAAAGAAGGTAGTATCACTTCTTTGCCACCCTACAACATTACAACACCGTGTTAATATCATAGAAACCATCAAAGAAAGGTGTATTAATGTAACCCAATAGCATTGAAACCATACCCCTTCATGTGTTCTCAATGGGACTGCAGCTCACCTACGCGTTATCTAAATGTGTAAATGGTTCTGGTAAGTATCACTTCTATTACATGTATATGTAGAAATAACAAGGAAAGGATAAAGTTGGGTTGTTTCATGCACATCCAAGGTGGTAGGTTATATAGAATCAAAACAACAGGCCATGTGCTATGGATACTACTCAATGACCTAAGAGGATTGAAGCCATCAGTAGCTAATGCTAGCCTTACATTGTGACTCTCTTTACCAAACATAGCATGCCTATTGTCAAAGTCCTTCCAAGCTGGAGAATCTGCTGGATGTCGAAGCAATCCATCTTTAGTTCGCCATTCCTCATGCCATGTCATGTTTGTTGTCTTTTCTGGGTTGATGTACAACCTCTGAAGTCTTTCTTTTATTGGAAAGTATAGAAGAACCTTTATAGGAACTTTGTGCAAATGCTTCCCATCAATATTCTTACATTCCATTTTCCATCGAGAAGTATTGCATTTAGGGCATTTAGTGTCATTTCTGTGTTGTTTCCAAAATAATATGCAATCATGTTCACAAGCATGGATATTTATGTACCCAAAACCAAGACATTCCACCATTTTGTTTGCTTCATAAAAGTTCTTAGGTAGCGTTGAACCTTTAGGGAAAGCCTCTCTAAGCAAGTCTAGTAGCATGTCAAAGCTTTTGTCACTCCATCCTCCAAGAAATTTAGTGTGCAGCAATCGAACTAAAAAATTTGCCTTTGAGAAGGTTGTCACAGATGGTTACTGGGTACCCAAGTAGCCAGCATATAAGCATCACGCTAAGAGGATGTGTATGCTCAAAGACTCCTGAGGCGACCAAATTAGCCATGCCTCGCCAGAGGGCAGTGGCGTCGTGCCACTCGGCGACCAAACGAGGTGTCGCTGGGGGACAGTGAAGGCCCAAAGATTCCTGGCGACCACCAAGGTGCTCGCCAGGGACATGCTTCGTCGCTCCGGGCGACCACCAAGGTGTCGCCTAGGGACAGTGGCGTTCAGCCGCCTCCCTGGCGACCAAGCGAAGGTGCTCGCTAAGGTGACAAAGGCGTCCAGCACTCAAGGCGACCAGCCAAGTTGCTCGCCTAAGGGACAGTGGCGCCCAGTTACCTCAAGGCTACTCACCAAGTTGCTCGCCGGGGACAGTGGCGTTCAGCCGCCTCCTGGCGACCAGCGACGTGAGCTCGCCAGAGGACAGGTGGCGTTCAGCCACCTCAGGCGACCAAAGAAAGGTGCTCGCCAAGAGGACAGTGTGGTGCTTCAGCCACTCCTCCTAGGCGAGTTCCCAAGAATCAACTCCCCGTAATCGTGCTAAGGCTTAAGGGTCAAGGATATTTAATGCTAGACGGCGACATTGCAGTGGTGTGAAGGTCAGTATGGCGCTGCCTTCCCTAGGCGCGCATTAATGATGGTGGCGCTGAATCGACATCCCTCTCTTCAAGTGAGCATGCAGGTGATAGACAAAGCGGGCCCAAGGCGAAGTCTAAGTCGCCTAGACAAACATTAAATGTGATGTAAGAGAGTATGACGGGTGCATTAAATGCAATCAGTAGTAACGTGTCGACGCTTGCTACTTACGCAGTTAAGCCCCATGCGCCACCACAAATTTTGGTATAAAAGGGAGCTAGGATGCATGGGAGGGGGTTGTTGATTATTAGGTTGGCGTAACTCCAAAGGGTCTTCCCCACCTTTGTAAGAATTTTGAACTCAGAGGAAACCACCAAGCAGGACTAGGGTTATTACTCCTTTGGAGGGCCCGAACCTGCAAACTCGACCGCCTTCTTGCTCTCTCCCCAAAGGTCCCGCTCTTCTCCGCCTTTGGAGCGGTTGCCACAAAGCCCCCAAATTAACCTCTCAAGCACCTGGCCTTAGGGTGCCTGTTGGTTAGTAAGCCGACAGCGGGCGCGCTGTAGGGGCCTTAGTGGTTAGATCGCTCTTTCTTCCATTCCTTTGGAGGAGTTTGCAAGAATCCAAGATCATCCGTATGGCGGAATCTCATCGTGAGCGCCTCCCCCGAGGAGCAGCTCTGGCCGATCTCGGCCCCTGCAAGGGAGTCGGTCACTGTGTCCTTCAAGGGCGGGAGGCGCGATCTGCATCCAAGCTTCGAGTTCAAATTGGCCCAACGGCGCTTTGTTGGGGAAGATACCCCAATGCAAAGCCTTCATTGTTGAATGGACTCAGATGGGGAAGATAAGGAAGTCCCGTGCTCCACGCTCTTGGACGCTCCTTCTTCGATGGATCCTTCAGCTCAAGGCGCGGGCCTGGTTCCTCCTGGTCTCCCGACCTGGGACCCTCAAGTATATAGTCGTCCCGGACTTTAAAGCTACCAACAATGTTGCGAATTAAGGATTGCTGGTCGGGTTCGAGTCAGCCATGCCATCTAAGATACTGGCGCCCATGCATTAAAGGCGATTCTTTGCTGGTCATCAACCAGGCAAGGAAGGACTTCACCCGCTTCCGATCCCGTCATGGCAACTACTCCGGGCGGAGGTTAGAAAGATGGAGAGACACTTCAAGGGCTAGGGGTATACACACATACCCCGACAATTATTTAGCGACGAGCTCGCCACCGCCGACAAGAGCCTGCTCCGGCCTGAGTCTTTGAAGAAAGGCTTCGATCATTCATCTCACTTCGCCTCTCGTGGGGAGGATGGTGATGCTTCAGCCCACCTGATGGGAAGGCGACGCGCTTATTGCAACCCCGCTTCTCGTGGGGACAATGGTGGCGCCCACCCACGCTATGAGGAAAGGTGGCACCTGTGGAAACGCTGGGCTGCGAGTACCCTGACGATCACTTTGTGGTCGCCTGCTTGACCGGAAGGCACATGGATGGACCCGATCCCTGGCCTACCTCGCTGGATCAAGTATGCCCCGACGATGATGCGCCACCGAGAAGATAGCGCGAAGGCCAAGCGCTACACTTGGTAGATGGGGACCCTGTATCGCCGGTGGAAACGGAGTTCTTCAAGTGCATCACCGGAAGAGGGAAGCATTTTGCTTTCTCGATATCCATGGAGGCGCAAAGCGCGGAGCCATTTTTCCAATAACCTGGTGGGAAAAGCTTTCGCCACGTTCTATTGGCCAACCGCCTCCAGGATGCTTATAGCCGGTGAGAGATGCGAGGCGCAAGGCCCACGCTGGCAATCCACCAACCAGCCCTGCAAACCATCCCCGCTCATGGCTCCTTCGCTGGTCAAATGATATCCCGGTCCGTTCAGCGGGCAGGAGGCTACACTCATCCGCTCGCCGCCATTGACAAGTTCACCAAGTGGGTGGAAGCCGTGAGAACCATTACCGCCGCAGCTGGCCAAGTTCATGCGAGGGATCTTCGCTCGCTGGGTCGCCAACCGTATCATCACTGACAATGGCGCCTACCACAATGGCCGCTCGGACTTTGCGAAGAAATGGGCACGGGCTGTCTCGCTGGCCTCCGCTGCCCATCCAAGAAGCAACGCTGTTGAGCTTGAGCCAATGCACCGTGCCGAAGGGCCTCAAGACTCGGGCGCTTGATCGACTTCTTACCACAGTGGGCTCACGGTGGGTTGAAGAACTCCCCGCAGTGTTGTGGTCACCCGGACTACTCACACGCTACCGGAGAGACCCCATTCTTTCTGGTTTACGAGCGAGGCCGCCCTCCCTTCGGCATTGACATTTGGGTCGCCGCTGTTAAGGCGCTTCATGAAGAAGATCAGAAGAGATGCGCCAAGACGACGCCAATCTTCTGGAAGAAGCTCGGATCGTATACCGACACACGCCAGATCAAAAAGCCTCGGAGGTACCACGCCACCCGGCCGCTGAGAGAACACTCGCAAAGGCGCTCCGGTCTTGCGAAGATTCACGCAGGTCGGGTTGCACAAACTGCTCTCCCCAAAGGGGAGGGCCCCTTTAAGGTGGTTTCGCCACCCGGCGCGTTGGCCTCGAGGGCGAGGAACCGCGAACTCACAGCACATAGAGAACCTCGCGCAAGTTCTACCTCTTGAACGGTTGTAAGTTTCTGTGTTTTGTTCCTCGCACGGCCGAATCATGTCTCAGGTTGCTCGACTAGCCGGGAACACCGGTTGTTCGGGAATTAAGTATTACGCTCCGCTGTTTTTTAGCGCTACTTCATGCCTTCCTCGTGTTTTATGGCAAAGTGTTAGGGAGATCACTCTAGTCCGCTCGCCTGTGAGCTCAAAGGGCAAAGGCGACCACTGTAGCGCGCGCAATGTGATTGGGCAATTGGGCGGCCTGGTTTGAACTCGGCCCCTGGCACGGCCATGACTGTGTCCCCCGTAATGGGCGATTTAAACATCGCTATCAAAAGCTCTACATCCCGTCACGTCTTACACCAGGTCCGCCTCGCCGAGGCCACGAGGGCACGTGTCGCTTGCGGATCAGTAAAGCAACGAAAAGAATCGCCCGACACAAGGGGTGCCTTTACTCTTCTTTTTCCTTCTAAGCCTTAAGCCGAGCAAAGAGCACTCAAGTTAATGCCGACGATCGCGAAGGTGGAAGGCTAAGAAGACAAGTTAAACATTGCTGAATAGGTCTAAAAATGTCATGTCTATTCCATGAAAGTGCTTTACAAAAGTTGTTGCGGTGACGTTAGTTAAAAAGAGAAAAAGGAGAAAGGGAAGAAGGGTCTAGGCTATCCTATCCTTCTTCCTCCTCGTCCGCCATCACTAGGCTGCCATCACAGTGGTCTTCCGCGAGGGGTCCAACGTCCACACAAGCTGCCACTGCCTTTCATCAGCCGTTTCCAAGGGGTTGACTATCTCCAACCGAAATGACGTGGTCCATGCCGCCGCACTCCGCGCTCCGCCCGCCTGGGCTTCCTTCAATCCCTCGACGGCAGCCAGGATCAAAGTTGGCGCCCTCGACGCTGCAAAGACGCTAAACGAACGCCGCAAAGAGCACTCGCCATCGCGCGCCTTCCTGGTGGACCGGCTGGCCAGTATACGGAAGCCGGTGGTGAAGTCCGCGATCCGACCGAGTGCATGAAAGCGCTGCTTCCAGGCTGGCGCTTTGCGCACTAACCCTGGAAGGAGCGAGGTCTGTCCTCCATCCGGCCGGCTACGCACTCTCAAAGATCCGCAGAGTGTTCCGCTTCTGGACCGGGCGCGGCCTCGTCACGCGCGCCGAGCTTTCCATGAGCTCGCGCGAGTGGCCCCCGCTTCCGCCCCCCACCACCCCCGCCTTCCTTTCCACTCGGACATAAATCAGCCACGCCGGGAGGCTACCGATCTCGAAGCGGCGCCGCCACCAGCTCGCTCGAAAGTGCGGCCGTGGGAGTAGAGCTGTCTAAGGGCGCCAAGAAGGCATCGCTGGCCCGCCAGGAACGGAGTCCGCGGAGGATCCGGAGGGGTCAGGCCCTGGGCCTCGGGTTCGCACAAAGCAGCCGCTGGCCGCTGTACCGATCGCCGGCTTTTCTCGCCTCGGGCGATCCGCAGCTTCGCCTCGCTACCTCACTCGGCCAAACCGCAGAGCGGCGGGGTCCGCGGGGCCGTGCCTGAACAAGCAAAAGCAAGCAAAGGTAAGGCTCCATTCAAGGCTAAAAATTTTTTACCGTCTTTTTGTGTTTCATGACTCGTACTGGCCGAGGCCTCGAAACCGAGGCACTCCCGGAGTGAGAGCTAGCCGCTCGAGGCATGGCCTCATGGCAGGCCGAGATGTGGACCGCTTCCACTTGGCGTCAAGCGTCAACTGACCGCGGTGGTCCGCGGCACTGGCAGTTGGCCGTGGTCGGCTGTGGCTGGCGGCGGAGGATGCCGCGCCGGTGGTCCGCGATCGCAAGGCGCTCGGCGATCAGCCGCCGGGCGGTGGCGGTGGCGACGGAGGTTTAGCGCGGCCGGTCCGCCATCAGTAGCTCAAGGGTCACCCCGGTGGCGGCGGTGATGGAGGAAGGCGCGCCGGCGTCACCAGCCGGGCGGCGCCGCTGAACCAGCTTGCAGCGATGGTGGCGAGGCGAGCCGCGACTGCTGATGAAGAGCCTCACTCGGTGAGGAAGTCCCGAGAGGCGGTCGCTGTGGAGATCCGGGGCCGGCCGACGAAGATGGCCCCGATAGCCGTGGCCTACCGGACGTTCCAGCCGGGACAAGGTCGCAGACGCTTGTTCTCCTCGTCGCCTGAGTGCCGATTATCATCGTGGGCCCTTGATGGACGATGATGGGCGCCCCATGGCGCCCATCTTGGGGCACGCTTTGACGATCTCCGCCGATCCCGAGGCCATGTCGCAGTGCGGAAGCGCAGCCTCGGGGAAGGGTGGAACGTCGCCAATCGCCTGGGCAACGCCTCATCCAGAAGCGATCTCAGGCGGGCGCCCAAATTTTCCACGCACCATACAAAGAAAAAAATGAATGATGAAAGAATGATGATGATGAAGAAGGAAGGTATAAAAGCTCACCTCCGTGAATCGTCGAAGTCCCGTCATCCACGCCCAGATAGTGCCAGTCGATCGGCATGGCGGGCAAGAAGGATTAATCCTCCGACACAAAGTCCTCGAGAACCTATGCCTCCTGGCCAGCCCGTGTAGCCGATCAACCCGAGCCAACATTGCAAGTAGTTTCGGCGACGGCGCATCGAAGATCTCTTCCGGGCCGATTTGTCGCCCACCGCTTCCGGAAGCCCTGTGGCTTCAATGCCGCTTATCGCCTTCAACGCATAACCATTCGTGGCGCCACATTTTCCAGCCGGACGGCTTCTCCATTGGAATATACGTTAACGGCCCTGCCTTCTAAGTCGCATGGCAAAGACCTCGAGATGCCGGAGCCCTGGCCGACGCGAGCGAGAAGAAGTAGCGGAAAAGCGAGGAGATTGGGCATTACCCTATGAACATCTCTACGTATGGGCAAAGACGAGAGGAGCACAATGGAGTTAGGGGGAAGGTGGATGTTGTGAATGTCATAGAAGTTGAGGACGGCGATGTAGAAGTTCGAGATGGGCGGGACCAAGCCCGCCATCATCGCCAAACAAAGAAGATGACTTCTCGACCGGCAAAGGAGGAGCTGGCAGTCTCCGGCCATGCGAGACGCCAAGGGCATCACCTGGAGCATTTAGCGGCGGCGTTTTCTTCCACGCTTGAAGGAGGGAGGACAGGAGCCTGAGAGGCCATCAATCGCCTAAAGCAGAAAGAAGCTAAGGCAGGAAGGAGCAGAGGCCGAAAGCTTAAAACGGAACATGCCTCTCGCCGCCGCTTATTTATAAGAATTCAAGGAGAGCCTGGCGGAAAAAGTCAAGAGACGCGGGCGTTCTGATGCGCGGAAAACCAAAGCATTTTTCAAGGAAGTGGGCACGCCCCACGGCTTAAACGGCGCCACAGATCCACCTCTGACCGGAAAAAGAGGCAAGTTTTTAAAGACCGCGGCGTGCATGGGCATTTATAGCCCCACCCGAGATTGAACCGCTCGACGAAGAAAAAGAAAGAGTAAAGACACTGGTGGGCCCTTGGCCACTGTCAACAGATAAGCGCTGGGGTACCCACGCAGCCGCTGCATCAAGCCGCCAAGAGGACAGTATGGCTCAAATATTCCTCGAGGCGACTACCAAGGTGCTCGCCAGAGGGCTGTGGCTGCTCAAAGCCACTCCTGGCGCACAACGAGGTGTCGCTGGACAGTGGCGTCTGTGCCATCCTGGCGACCAGCAAGGTGCTCGCCAGGATAGGTGGGCTCAGCCAAGCCCTGGCGACTGTACCAAGGTGCTCACTCAGGACAGTGATGCTCAAAGTCACCTGGGGCGACTAAATAAGGTGCTCGCCTAAGGGACATGTGGCGCCCAGCCACTCCTCAAGGCGACCACCAAGTTGCTCGCCAAGGAAGGGATGCCCAGCACTCCTCAAGGCGACAGCCAAGTTGCTCGCCTCCGGGACAGGTGCTCAGCCGCTCCTGGGGCGACTCAGCCACTGAGCTTCGCCCGCTTCAGAGGACAGTGTGGCGCCACCTCTGGCTTACCTCAAAGAAGGTGCTCGCCTAAGAGGACAGTGGATGCTCGTGCCACTCCTGGCGTAGTTCCCAAGAATCAACCCCGTAATCTGCTACAGGCGAAGGGTCAAGGATATTTAATGCGAGACGGGGCGCATTAATTGCAGGGTGTGAAGGTCAGAGTATGGCGGCGCGCCTTCCCTAGGCGCGCATTAATGATGGGTGGCGCCTGAATCGACATCCCCTCTCTCCAAGTGAGCATGCAGTGACAGACAGCGGGGCCCAAGGCGAAGTCTAAGTCACTAGGACAAACATTAAATGTGATGTAAGAGAGTATGACGTGCATTAAATGCACAGAGTAATGTGTCGACGCTTGCTTTACGCAGGTTTAAGCCCCATGCGCCACCACCACAGTATAAAAGGGAGCTAGGATGCATGGGAGGGGGGTTGTTGATTATTAGGTTGGCAGAACCTGAAAGGGTCTTCTTCCCCAGCCTTGTAAGAATTTTGAACTCAGAGGAAACCACCAAGTAGGACTAGGGTTATTACTCCTTTGGAGGGCCCGAACCTGGGTAAACTCGACTGTCTTCTTGCTCTCTCCCAGTGTCCCGTTCTTCCTGTCTTTGGAGCGGTTGCCACAAAAGCCCCCAGTCCGAATCTCTCAAGCACCCAGTCTTAGGGTGCCTGTTGGTTAGTAAGCCGACAAAGGTCTTGCACCTAGGGTATAGTTCTTGACTTGCATAATCTACTAATCTACAAAAATCATCCACATCTGCATTGCCATCATCTAAACAACCATCACTACCACCCCAATCCTCCATACCATCTAACCCATATGCCATATCTCTAAGCATTTTTGGCATGTCATCCTGATCCTCTAGCATTTCTTCTACTTGGACCCCTTCATGTGCATTATGATGTGCAGAAGAGGATGATGCTTCCCCATGAAACATCCATATTTTGTACCCACGTTTAAAGCCTTTGCAAATCAGGTGCTCATATACAATGTCTGCTTCTCTCCAAGAACAATTAACACATTTCTTGCAAGGGCATAATATCTAATTTCCTTTTGCTGAATGGGTAAAAGCAAACTCTATGAATCCTTTGACCCCTTGAATATAATCAAGTGTATTCCTACATTTTAATTACTAAGTTATTAGGCTTGGCATGAATAAAACATGTAAGTTTACATTTTCTAAAACAATAAAAGTATATGCATTGTACCTACTCATGTCCATCCATCCCTTATCCATGGTTGGACTCCTTGGCAATTATTATTTGTAATGCTAGGACTCCTAGCAACTGCTAAAACGTAAACATTCTCTTCGATACAATGACATAACAAAACAATATACAATTAATAAACATAATAATATGCAACACATGCCATCACAAAATGATATGATATAATTAAATAGAAACAAGAAGATTAACTGAACAAGGATAAAATTAGATGTTGTAAATAGAGAAGGCAAGATTTTTTTTACCTTTTAGTTCAGATGCAATTCAATGTTTAACTCCAATATTCCAGCTCAAACTCAAAATGAAGTTGTTGCTCCAATTACCAAACGAGATATATTCTCAAATGCTTGGGCCCAAAAGGAGATGGTATCAGATCTTATAGGAAGGCAAGAGTTCAAAAGAATTCAAAATAGGACATAAAACATAATAATTAACAAACCACTAGAAAGAAATAAAGCAAACAATAACTCCCCAGTATTTTTGGACAGAAGGAAATCAGGTTAACGCTACCACATTATTAAGCTATCAAAATCTAACTTGACAGATCCTATTGTAGCTAACTCCTGACAAAATACATAACTTCCTTATTATAGGAGGACAACAAGCTCCAAGTATCAGCAAAACTATCAATCAGAAGTTTAAAATCCAAAAGGCCTCTAGAGGTATAATTAACTAGCACCACTAATTATGAATTGCCAAATATATAAAGTACAAACAAAAGATATCACTGAAATGAATGCAAGTGTCAAGTTGGTACAAAATCATTACAGTAGTGCTAAACTAGGTATAAGCATCCAACATAAAACTTAGTTCAAACAATTCGGAACAGATTTGAACAATATCCAAAAGGAAAATATCTTCACAACATAACCCAGAATTTTCTTAGGTAGTGATATTAGCTTTGCTTATATGAACAAGTAATTTAGTTGCAATAAATATCAAATGAAGTTAACAAAGACGTACACAATTCCTGATGGAGTTAAAAAGAATGACATACAATATCAGTCACACATCTTGCATAAGTTGACCATTAATTTGCAAATTTTATGAGAAGACCATCTTGTACTCAGTTTTCAAAACAATAATAATGACAATGCTCAACAAGATAATGGTTAAGAAAATTAAGGAGTGACATTGATACTCATGCTGCCATGCACCCTGTGAAGGTCACGATCAAATTAGTAAAGGCTATTACATCCACACAAGGGAACTTCAAGATAGCATGGTTTCAGGAGGAACTTGATAAAAGGAGCTGTTTTACATGAACTACCGCCCTATTGATCGGGTGGCATCCGCTAGACCTCGAGCAAGAAGCCATCTCATGACCAAAACCTAAAGCTCGGGGACCCCAGTTGAAGGCCCACGTTGGCGGTTACCAGGATCCATAAAAGCAAGAGTCAAGATGGGCGTGGGTGGAAGACCCAGGGCAGTTACGATCCGGTTTTGATGGCTCGAGGGGCCACTCTCTCCGGGAGTTAATCCTGATCAGTCGCTAGTAATGGGCAGAAGGGGTATAAAACCTTCCGATAGGTACTTGTAAACATGCAGGCACAAAGGAGCGACAACAAGCCATAACATAACCTGTACTGAACCCAAGCAAAAGCATTCTTCTATGCCTCTGGGCGAGACTGGAGTAGAGCTATTACCCGACCTTAGGGGCTTGAACTAGTATAATCCCTTGTGTCTCTCGCTTTTCTTTGGCCCCGACCTTAGCAGCAGCAATCGTTCCCGTCCTTTGACACAAAGCCAGTCCTCAGGTCTCCTGTTTACATACCCTGTGTTCACTTCTGCGGTCAGGCGATTCCGATCGTCGACAGCTGGCGTCCACCGTGGGGCCCGAGAGCTTCATTCACTTGGAGGAATTCGGTTGCTTCCACAACTCCGACAAAGTCATGGCTCGCTTTGCCAAGGGCGGTTCCGCTAGCTCCGCCGACTTGGGTTTGAATCCGGTTCCCGAGCATGGCGACTCCACGTCCCTGTTCACGCTGTCACCACCACCGCACGACCAGTACGTCCTCATGGCTGGTAATCACGGCGCAAGCAGGGAAATGGGGGACCATGAGCCCAAAACCCCTGAGGATGCGCGACAAATGGCTCAAGTCGCCATCAACCAGGCGATCATGACCCTCCGACGGGAAGAACGTAGGGAGATTGGCACTTCCTCTGGGCGGTCCAGGCTCCCTCACTCAGCCGAACGCATGCGCGCTATCGCACGGGTCATGGCCAATCCCGCTCGGGTGAAGTCGGACCTTTTTGGCCGGGCTCTCTCTGAAGAGCTCGAACAGGCCGCCGGAGAGGTGACGGCCTCACAGCGGGGTTCGAGCTGGCACTTCAGGACTCACTCCCTGGCAAGCGATGGGAATTCCTCGTGCAGGCACCGACACTCTCGTAGGTCATATTTACGCTAGCAAACACGGGGCGCATCCCGGACACCTCCACGTCACCGCCCACTAAATACGACCCGAAGCGATGATCGGCACGTACAGAGTGGTAGTAGCACCCACTCGAACAACAGCACGCTTGGGATCCTGACTCCGAACGTCCCACCCAGGCGTCATAGAGTTCACGAGCGGCTACGTTACTATCCGGGCGATTCTCGAGCTCATCGTCATGACCAACATGGTCGGGGGCTTGGGCGCCACGACGATCATGACTCTGGGTCGAGCGATAGCGACCGCTCTCACCGGGGGCTTGCATCTATTCCGACGACCTTTGGCGGGTGCGCTGGCTAGTCCGGTTCAAGCCCGCTCCAATCAAGCAGTTCGACAGGACCTAGAACCCCGATGAATTTCTATCGATTTACTCAACAACGATCCTAGCGGCTGGAGGGGATGAAGCGGTGGTGTCCAACTACCTCCCGACCGTCTAATATGCCTGAATGCTACCAAACATAAACTAAACAACATCTAAATACCATGAATTAAGGTAAATTACAGCAAAGAAGTAAATGCTAAAACCCGAGGTTTCGGCAGCATCTCCTTTGTTTTAACATGATTTGAAGAAGCAACAACAGTATAGCAATATATGGAATATGAGAGACAACTAAAAACAACAATAATTAATGACTTAGCAACAATATAAGTCTAGTTTCAAACATTTAATGTCTCCAAGAGCCAAACGAACAATAAGGCTCTCATTTAGCAAAGCTAAACCTTAAAGCAATAATCACCACACGCAATTTATTATCAAAAACTAATTGAATGACTTGTGGAATCAAGTGAGTGAAGCTACGTGTGGAAGTGTGCCTATTTCCCTTCCCCGCATGCCGGTCTCATGGTACCTAAAACAACAAGAAAACACAAGCGTGAGTTCGAAACTCAGCAAGCATATTGCAATGGTACAACAAGAACAATCACATGGCATTAATATCTAACATCACGTAAACCATCTCATTCTTGATCACATATCATTATCATCATCATTATGTATGCAATGCAATGCTATGTTCATGTCTCCTTGGAAACTCATACCGGTATGGTTGAGTACACACCCGTCGGTGTGCACCCTCTCTCCCCTTCCATCCCGAAGATGGAGGGTGCCTGCTCCTCGCTTCCGTTCACCGCGGTGAACGGAATCACGATGTAGGACTTACTCATTGGCTCTCCGGAATAGTCATAACTTTCTCACCGACCTTCCCCGGACTAGTTATGACTTTCTCACCGACCTTCCCCGGACTAGTTATGACTTTCTCACCGCCCAGGCCATGTAACATGCCATGTATGCAATTATGCCAACATCATATTTAACTTGTATATTAACACATGGCATCATAACATAATAAACATGCTCATCATATCATTGGCAATCATTAAAGCATGGCGAGTGGTCATATCATATAGTCAATTTCATCTATTCTCAACAAGCAACCTACAAATCGCTATCCATTACAATACACTTGCCTCAACCACGGGCAACGGATTGGCGGGAAGTAGAAGGCACTCCCGGGGTCGCACCACCTGCACATAGGTACCACACACTCACAATCATGTCCACAAAACAGTACGCAAACCCTCATCTACCCCGACATTGCCAACTACTCGCAAAACCCAAAAACAGAGGTTTTGTCCCGTCGGGACAGCAGCCTTCCAAAAGGCATAACCTGGGTTCTGGGACTCCGAATCAATTAAACGAGTACATCCTCGCATAGCTTAGGAAATTTCCCAACTTTTTCTAATTATAAGGAAAAACTGATTCGGACTCTAAAGTGGTTTAATCTACAGAATACCGTGATCTGTTCCAATCACATCACAGATTTTAACACGCTCGGTAAAACAGCCATAACTTTGAAACGGCTAATCGGAATTTAACGTTCTTTATACACACTGAAATATATTGAAATTATCTACAACTTCTTCAACAAGCGGACGACCAAATTCGGAATCTAAATTGGCGAAAAACTAAACCCTAGGTCGACTGCTCATGCTGTGCAAAACAGAGAACGTGGCAACATCTAGATCTAATCCAATCTACTCAATTCCAGCACCACCAATTGATCTAAAAACTTGATAAACACCCTTAGAACAGTACCTAGACCAACCCCAAGGATTCCCATGGTCATACCTTCGCCCGACGCACGAAAACTGAATGGATCTCCTCCCGGTTCGCTCCTCGCTCCTCGCTCCTTGCTCCTCGCTCCAATGGATGGATCCTCGAGGTGCAGGGGCGGGGAGGCTGCCCTAGGGCAGCAAGGGGTGGAGGAGAGGTGGTGGAGAGGTGGAGAGGCAAGGGGGCAATGGGGAGGGGGCGCACGGCCACAAAGGGGAAAGGGGGGTGTGCGGCTAGGGCACAAGGGAGGCCAAGGGGCGCACAATGGCAGGGTGGGGCGCACACAAGGGGCAGGGGGAGCCCCTTAAACCAGCCCAAAAGGAATCCTAGTCCTAAATGGACTCATACACCATCCCACCAAAGCCCACAACCCTTTCCCCTAGGCCCAAAACTCCCCGGAAAGGCCTAAACTCCCGGAATCAGCCCGGAAATGGCCCGAAAACGCTAATAACCTCCATACCCTATGGTTTTAACCTCCAATACCATATTTCATAATGTTTTTGACCTCATTATGCACATTAAATAAGGTTACGACACTCCGTGGTGTCACAATTGAACTGTCAAAGGATGACATGCTTCTCGCCTTGAGTTCGATCTTCATATAGTTTGGCAAAGGGATTATTACATCAGTACTTTAATCATATGCATTTGGGAGTTGGCATGCTCTGCAAGGAGCCGCTACCAACTATTGGATTAGAAAAAGGGTTTTCCGAATCCATGTCCAAAATGCGCATGAACCTACAGGGTCACACACTTAACGGGCTGGGACGCATTATTTCGGATTGGATCCGTAATTAATGGACCTCGTGGGCTTAGCGCGTAGATGGGCCCTGACTGCCTAGGGTTTCACCTCGTGGCTATATAAGGAGGGGAGGAGGCTAGACGCAGGATACACTTTCGTGCGGTTTAGAGGTGTTTCGCCAGAAACCCTAGCCACCTCCTCTCGTTGCCCCTGCCGAGCGATCCGGTGCTTGCACACCGACGCACGGCGTTCCATCGCCGGACGTGTGGACAGCTGTGGTGATGCTGTTGCTACTGCGGCGTGGCGAGGACGATCCACGGCGAGGACGATCCGTGGCGAGGACGATCCACGGCGAGGACGATCCGTGGCGAGGACGATCCACGGCGAGGACGATCCGCGGCGAGGACGATCCGTGGCAAGGATGATCCGTGGCGTGGACGATCCACGCTGGAACGATCCACTACAACGATGTGCGAAGGATTCCACAATTGCGCGTCTAGTGGTAATAGATCTATGATCCCCTTCTTGCGAGTAGCTTTTCTGGTTTGCGGTAGAAATTTTAATTTGTGCTAGTGTAGCATACCGCGTTCCCCAACAGTTAAGTGTCCAAAATAAGGAGGAATTAATTCAAAGACTTCTTTTCTAAAAGAGATCAAGCATAATCACCAAAAAGCCTCTTTTAGAAAAGCAAAAGCATATTTTTCATGAATGGTCTCCACTTGGAGCAGGTGCTTGGTGGACTTATGTTGCTCCAAAAATTTTGGAAATTTTTCATCTTATAAGAAGATTAGTTGTGAAACACTCTACCAAAAATCACTTCCAAAGGCCTTGTATAAAAATGATTAAAAATCACGGACTACAGATAGTCAAGAACTTCGATCAGGAAATTTGGGGCTCGGTTTTCACCTCATAGATCCCAAACGGTGCAATAAATGGACTCCAAAATTTTTCCACAAATGGATATATGAGTCACGCACATTATCCAATAATAATCAATTAAAAAGGATTTTTCTAGATGTTTCTAAAAATCAAAGACTGACTGCTGCGCGAAGAACAAGTTCTGGACAGATTTGCGATCTTGATAAAAACTTGACAAATAAACTCTTGCGGCTTACAAACTTTGGCAAATGAACTCTATCTTGAGCGAAGATCCAAATAGAGTATAGAAGGAGGTGAATGCGAATCGCTCAAGTCAAGAACAAAATCCAGCAATCATAAATGTAAATGCGGGAATGTAAATGCTGAATTTAATACACGAAAGTAAATGCCGAAAGTAAAGACATAATGTAAATTGCAAGAATTAAATTGCGAGAAAATAAATTTGGCTTTTGGAACTTCTATTTAATTTAGAGAGGTGTGATTACAAAGCCTCACTTCATGTGGGCAAAGCTCAACTGAGCAACACAACAACTCCAAGAATGAATAGGCATGGAGGCACTACAGGAATCAGGGGAAAATTCGTGGGCCAGAAACCCACGAATTTAGGCCAAAACCCACAAAATTACTATAAATTCGTGCGCAAACCGTCGAATTTAGGCCACGAATTTAACTCGACGAAATTAATCAATTAAATTCGTGGGTGCCCACGAATTTAATTTAAATTCGTGGGTTTCTACTGCCCACGAATTTAATCGATAAATTCGTGGGTTTCTCCGCCCCACGAATTTAATTAGTAAATTAGTGGGTTAGGAAAACCCATTTAATTTAACTTAAATTGTGGGCCAGAAAACCCACGAATTTAAGTTAAATTGCCAGAAAACTCATTTAATTTAACTTAAATTATGGGCCAGGAAAACTCCATTTAATTTAAGTTAAATTCGTGGGCCAGAAAACTCACGAATTTAACTTAAATTCGTGGGCCAGAAAACTCGCAATTTAAGTTAAATTCGTGGGCCAAGAAACTCATTTAATTTAAGTTAAATTCGTGGGCCAGGCAGAAACCCACGAATTTAACTGACGCTTAATATATATATATATATCCATATGCATCACACTCAATACATTCAATCAATCTTATTCAACATTCAATCAAACACTCAATATATCGACCACGCATATATATGGATCGATATGCATGTCATTCAACACAAGCATCTTCACATTCAATCAAACTTATTCAACATTCAATCAAACACTCAATATCTATATATCGATCGAACACTCAATATATATCGATCGGTATGCATCTCAACATTCAATCAAACACTCAATATCAATATCTATACATTCAATCAAACATTCAATCAAACAATCAATATATATCGATCGGTATGCATCTCATTCAACATTCAATCAAACACTCAATATCAATATCTATACATTCAATCAAAACTCAATATATATCGACAACTCAAGATTCAAGAGTATTACGAACAATTCAAGAGTATTACCAACATGATTCAAGAATCAAACTCCACAACGAATAACTAAGTCACCGAAATGTACAAAATTTCGGCATGACCCTTCTAGTAAATAGGACATCCACTCAGCAGACAAAAAAAACATTTGCAGTGATAATATATATATCAATCTCTCAAACCAGAATGAGACATTCTAGCAGATCCTTAGATAACCAATCACACATCCAACGACAATTTGTAAACTACGCATTACAATCCACATTACAATCTATCCATCACAATACAAATCCGACAACGAAGTCATAAAGTCCAACAGTAATACACCAATCCAGCTCACAATGCAATTCATGTCTCGGGGTTGTTGGAGTTGTGAGCGCTACCACCACCGCCGGAGGGCGAGACTATGACGTCTTCTATGATGTAAATGCGTTAGTACGTCTTTGGAGGGCGTGACCCAGAAACCTGCAAGTTCAAGACTAGGTTGTGTTACAAGTAACATATCGTCGAACTTAGCAAATATCGAAATGATTTGTGCTAAATGTCCTAGGATCGAATCAGTTTTGCACGAATAAGCCAATTTCGTCAAGTTGACTAAGTTTGGATCACAATTGATAGAATTACCTTGTTTCGCAAACTTAGCAACCACTGAGATGAATTTGATAAGATTTAAGCTATATTTGGGTAAATGTGGTAGAATCGACTCGCTTTGAACGAATGCCTCAATTTGACTAGGGTTTACATGTTAATTATCAATTTGATAAGAATCGAATAATTATTGCATAAATACCTCAATTTGCAGGATTTGACTAGTCTTGACTCACAAATAACAAAGTTAACTCAATTCGCAAACTTAGCAAACATTGAGATGATTTGTGCAAGGTTTAAGCATGAGTTGCCTAAGTGTCGTAAAATCGACTAAGTTTTGCACGTATAGCTGAATTTGCTCAAGTTGACTAAGTCTGGCTCAACTTTGACAGAATTGAGTTTTATTTGCCTAAATGTGATATAATTGACTAAGTTTTGTGAAGGTAGCTCAATTTACTCAATTTGACTTGGTTTAGCTCACAATTGACAAACTTAGCTCGTTTCGTAAACTTAGAATGTTTTTGACATCCATACCTGTGGTGTCGTCTGAGGTGGCTGCATGGCCCAATGGTTGAAGTACATAGGCATTCCTTGGCCTGGCATAGGTGGTGGGTACATGTAGAACGGGTTTGGAGGCTGGGAGCCCTGTAAGGCATAGTTAGGTACATTATGCCACATTTAAATCTTTCGTTCAAATTTTGGATATCGAATTGAACCGATCCATCTTTACCTGTGGTGTCTCTCCTACAGAAGGTAGCTGCATCTGTGGGGTGAACATGTAATAAGGACGAGGAGGCTGGGAGCCCTATGGATCATAGTTTGTGATATCAAGTATACAGAATAGAGTTTTTTAAAAATAAAGAATGCATGAGAATTTCATATAACCTGAGGTGCATCTCCTAGGGGTGGTGCCTGCATCCCAGTAGGGTTTATGAAGGACGCCGGGGGAGGTTGAGCACCCTGTGATGCTTCTCCTTGTGGTGGTGGCTGCATGTGAGGAGAAAACATGCAGAAAGGATATGGTAAGGGGGCCTATGACATAATAGTCAAGTTTGTCAGAAACACGATTTTATGAGCTAAGTGAGTTAGAGAGTAATGAACTCAAGTATCTTTACCTGGGGCATAATAGGAGGGCGAAACACTGGCACGTTAGGTCCAAGAGATTGTGACAGTTGCTGCATATAGATTGTTTGTTAGATTTTAATCACAGATGTACAAATGATCGATTTGTTCAAAGTTGAGATTGTACCTGCAGATACATTTTCATGTATTCTCGAGTCTTCTCGGCTTCATGAAGCTTCCTCTCGTGCTTGACGAGACTCTTCTCGCGCTTGACGAGCCTCCTCTCGCTTCACGAGCCTCCTCCCGCTTGTGCTTCCTGCGCGGACCTCGACGAGTGAGCACTCCCTGTGAGGAAACCGAGCCTCGTGGAAGATGATTGCATTCGACAACTCCGTCCCCATGGCCCACCTACAAACGATATATACCGAAATGTGACCATGCAACATTTTTTTATTCATAGAGCAAAAACAATTAAAATCAGTTTTATTAACGAACCTCCCATGCTTTAGGCCCTCCAGCGTGGTACAAGGCTTCCACATCGACCGGGCGCGACCCTCCAATCAAACTCCGTCCCATGACGTTGTGTCATTTGTTCTCATATGACGATCGCAAACAAAGATGTTGGTGCTCCCGGATTTAAAATTGCACAAAACATATTGTTTCATTTATACTTACCATCCTCTCACTAGCCCCGCTGCCGCACAAAACATCCGGTTCAGTGGATCCTCGCCTTTGTGCCCCGGATGTAAACTTCCACAAAAGAGGGAGTACTCCCACTTTCAAACCTCCTACGGTGCAAAGTTAGAAACATAGTGACAAATTCACTAACAATTATAATATCGATACTTACCATTCGTTGCTCTAGGCCAATGTGTCCGTCTGCGCCGTATTTGTGCTTCCCCAATCTACTTCTTCTGTTCCCTCGATTTCTATTTGATTTTCCTTGAAAATCCTCCGACGCCCAGTACCGGCACATCCACCTCCAAGCCTCCATGTCCTTCATTATCCAATCGACCGAGCTCTCGAGATACTCTTGTTCTGTCAGGTGTATACTCCTCGCCTCTGGTCCTCTTCTCATGTTCACCTTCTTCACCCTCTTGTAAAAATTGATGACAGCTTGAATCCTTGCATTGCTGAACGAATCTCCGACAACCTTTTGTGCCGCCCTGTTGAAGACGCTTTTGGCCTTCTTCAAAAGGCTGTAATCGTCTTCGTTCTCAAGGCGAAACCTTTCCTACATATAATCACACATTGTCAAATTGTATTTACATTTAAAGCAATACTCAAATAGAGTAAATACATAACGCAAACTCACCCAGAAGCCAGCCCACACTGCGCCCTGACATGTATGGCTGTCTTCGCCTCCTTCCACGTTCTCCTTCAACGCCCAGTGCTTCCAATTGTGGGCCGCGAATCTATCCCCGCCTGACTCAACCATGCCAGGGTAGTAGTAGCGGCTAAGGGCTCCCAACACGGCGTTAACCTTTGTAATGTGGCCCGTCCCAGTCCAACCCGGCTCTTTCCACTGCCTACAACAAAATACAAGACAAAGATGCATCAAAAGGTA
Organism: Rhipidocladum racemiflorum; assembly: GCA_036346355.1. NCBI lineage: Eukaryota > Viridiplantae > Streptophyta > Magnoliopsida > Poales > Poaceae > Rhipidocladum > Rhipidocladum racemiflorum. The sequence continues at coordinate 36,281,024 of CM070588.1, forward strand.
GCTCTATCAACCTCCTATCGGCTACGAGGCAGTTGTCACTTAGCACATGCTAAAAGAAAAGACATGAAAGATATAACTGTTACCTGCTCCCATGTAGCTCTATCAACCTCCTATCGGCCGGGTTGCATCTCGGACGAACTGAGACGGTTTTACGAAACCTAAAATGCAAATCATTAGTTTATAGACATTACAATGTAAATATGGACATTAAATGATAATCCAATACTACACATATACCTGATGGTACCCGAAGAAGACCCGCCCTCTTCAACTGGGTCTAAGGTCACCGCCAAGTCTGCATCTGCATTGCCTCGGCCTCGGCGTCAGATCTGTATCTGTCGTCCCACCGCCACCACCCCCAACGCCGACCTCCTCGTCCTCAACTCCCCACCTCGCCTCGCCCTCAACCCCCACCGCCTCGCCCTCCTCGAGGTTGCTCCTGCTGTTCTCGTGCTCGCTCATCGAAGCACCTCTCGAGCTGCTTCCTCTGTCTAATCTGCGAAGCCCAGCAAATATGGCATCGCCACCGCCGAGTCCTGAGCATCGTAACCCCCGCTTCCTCGACCTTCTGGAGGACGACCCGCTGAACTTGCCTTTAAGCTTGTCAACTTGATGCCTGAACATGCTCATCTGTTCAAATTTGACAAGAGTTAGTGAAGGAGACAACAGTAACTTGTAAAAAATGAAGGAGACAACAATAACTTGCAAAATGAATGAGACAATAATAACTTGTAAAAAATGAATGAGACAACAATAATCTTACAAAATATACATATCAAAAGTCATCGGCGTCGGAATCTGCTTCTGCGACTCGTATTTCATTGAGACGTGCTTGAAGACGTGCAATCCTTACTGACTTTTGAGGGCGTTTTCGTGAAGGGCCTGGTTCATCTGTTATTAAGTCTATGGCATCGGTAGGTAATTGATCGAGTCCTGCCCCGTCGGAGACAAGGAAAGAATCCCCCATAGCTTCTTCTTGATATACATCACCCACATCATCTTCTACGTTGCTTTCCACATACGAAACATCCTTAGGAGGATATACTTCAGGATTAACTTTAAATACAACCCACCAAGCCTTCAAGCTAGGGTGAGGATAGCTAAGGTAGTACACCTGCCAACTCCGATGTGCAAGCACAATGTTATTAATGTGACCCTGAAGCCGCGAACTATGCTTCACCTCCACCATCCCAAAGTCATCGACACGTGTGCCGTTGTGTCGATCTAACCAATCGCAATCAAAAAACAAAAACATCAGATCTTAGCCACACACCAAGGAATGCTCAAGGAGGTTTTGTACAACACCGTAGGAGTCTAATATATCACAGCTGGAATCGGATGACGTTGTGACTACTCCATTGTTTGAAGTGGCCGCAAGTGGACGGCTAGCTTCTAATTTCATTGTTCAAAACGGAACCCGTTCACATCATAGCGACTATAGCTCCTTGCCGCCACATCACCATGCGAGCCGTCGGAGATCCTCGTGACGGAGGCATCACGCATACACTATATAGCAATATGCATCACTGTTAGTCTAATATTAGGTTACTACAACAGTTAATTTTAAAAAATGAATAAATAGTCAAATTACATGCTGACGGAACCATTGCACGAAGCTTGGGCCGCCTTGCAACCCATCACGACGTAGGTTATCCAATTGCTTAGATGTGGGTTGTTGAGTTGACTTCCAATTTTCTTTGTCAAACACTCTGCGTCATTTAATCCCGTGTTAAAAAGGACTCTACACTCAAATGTTGAAAACATAATTCAGAAGGTCACTTACTCAAAATATTTTTCAACTTCTACCATGTTAGTGAACATGTAAAGCATGGCCAGGTTCCACTCCTCATACTCAACATGGTGTGCAGTGTACGACCCAACAGGTTGACCCTTGTATTGAAAAAGCATAAGTTCGCACAACGGTTCTTTTTCCGCGGCACGGTACCGATTCGTAGGGACATTCACGTTGTGCTTGAGTGCGAAATACTTTGTTGAGAAGTTTGTGATCTCTTTACTTGCATAAGCCTCTGCGATACACCCCTCTACCCTTGCCTTGTTGCGCACTGTAGCTCTAAGCTTTTTCAACTCCCTTTCCTGACTATACATCCATCTCGAATCAAGCAGGACCTCCAACCTTCGCTTCCCAAGGCAGATGCACCAGCAGATGTTGCATCACATTCATAAAACCAGGTGGGAAAGTTTTTTCCAACTTGCATACAAGCAATGGAATTCCCTTCTCTAACTTCTGCATCAACGTCTTCGAGATTTCCTTAGCGCATATCTCTGTCAGAGAAGTAATCGAGCTCGGCTAACATCCTCCACAACTCATTATCAAAATAGCCACGAAACATTACCGGAACAAGTCTTTCCATGATGATATGGTAATCATGACTCTTTAGCCCGTTTAGCTTACCGGTGCTGACATTCACAGCTCGTTTTATGTTAGATGCATAGCGATCAGGAAACTTTAGAGTTTTCAACCACCTCAAAATCTGTTTACGGTCTTCTGGCTTCACACAGTATGGAGCTCGTGGCCGGCTCTCATTTCCATTTAAACCAACTTTAACCTCTAGCCACGGCCTAGCACAATGATCACCCATGTCTTTCCTAGCACTCACGTTATCCTTTGTTTTGTCGGTTACATCAAACACCATGCTTATGATGCTTTCTGCCACATTGCGCTCTTGGTGCATCAAATCTATGTTATGCGGCAGAATCAAAGCTTTCGCGTAAGGCAGCTCCCAAAGAAAAGAAATATGAGTCCAGTTGTGCTCCTTTCCATAGCCAGTGAAACCCACTTCTGTAGATCGTTCAAGCCGACTATGCCATTCAGCTATCTCCTCTCCTGTGAGTCGCCGGCGGCCCTTTTTAACTTTCTTTCTTTTCAAATGCTTTGACGTCATTCCTAAAAGGGTGCCTCGCCGAAGCCACCGTCGATGGCAATCGAAGAATGTGATCTTTTACCGTCGTGAGCCTGAATGCATCGTAGTCACCATACAAATTGGACAACACAGCGACCATGAACACACCAACGGTAGGCCCAAATGGCATATGCCAACAAATCATGGACCGACCACAGTATGCGGCTCGTAAGGTAAATTCTCTACAAAGAACGCTGTCGTATGCCTTTTCTCCTCGCCACAACTTTTTCATTTCGTCAATTAAGGGCCGCATGAACACATTGAGATCCTTCCCTGGATGCTTAGGACTGGAATGACAAGAGCAAGGAATATGAACCCCTCTTTCAAGCAAATCTCAGGTGGAAGATTGTATGGCATGATGAATACCGGCCAACAAGAGTAGGGGCTAGCGCTTGTGCTGAAAGGTGTGAAACCGTCCGTGGACAAACCAAGACGGACACTCCTAGGGTCGCTTGCAAATGCAGGATCAAATCGGTCCAATGCCTGCCATGCCTCGCCATCAGATGGATGCACCATCATATCCGGGTCTTGGTCCTCACGCTTACCTTCTTTGTGCCACCGCATATGTTTCGCTGTTTCTTTTGACATGTACAGCCGTTTAAGCCTATCCGTGATCGGCATGTACCGAAGCTGTTTAGTTGCGACCTTTGTAGTCACTGATACCCCTTCCTCATCTACCACCTCAACGAATCTACACTTACCGCAATGCATGCAATGAGTATCCTTGTCATGATCCTTCCGCACAAAGATGCAATTATTCTCGCACACATCAATCTTCCGTAATTCATCCCCAGGCCAGCCATCAACTTTTTCGATTGGTACAAATCCTTTGGCATCTTGTGGTTAGGCGGCAGGACATCATTCATAAGTTCAAGCAAAGCGTTGAAGCATTTGTTCGAAAAGTTGAACTTTGACTTCATCGACATAAGCCGTGTAACCGCCTGCAAGACGGTCACATTGGTCAAGTCATGCAGCTTCTCATCCGAGGCGTCAAGTAGCCTATAGAATTCCTTAACCTCCTCCGGCTGTGACCCCTCCCCGAAAGTTAAATTCTATCCCCCTGACAAGATAATCCAACTTCTCTTACATCCGGTCATGATAGTCCCCATGTTCCGACTCAATGGTCTGCCTGCGGCCTCTCCATGACGGTGCCACACCAAATAGTTAGGCATGAACCCGCTTTTGCAAATGTGATACTGCACTATATCCTTGCATGTAGTAGCTGTTATTCTTGCAGAGGGTACACGGGCAATACACATATTCAGCTCCTCGAGCGAATGCTTGCTTCAAGAAAGCATCCGTGATCTGCCCCCATTCCCTTGAGTGCCCCCCATCACTCCTCCATCCATCATACATCGCCCTTCGATCGTCACCCATTCTCAAACCTAAACAAATGAAACGATGTCAACGCATTTAATCGTGGCTTAGGTGACAAAGATAACCCTATTAGGAAAGATGTGTTCTAAACCCACCCAAGAATGGAGGCCGTTGCATGCGACCTTTGATGTGCGCCATTTAATCGAACGAATTTCGGCAAAGATAATTTTGTTCTCCAAACGCACGCTTGATGCTGGTGCGTCGGAGAACAACAAGGTTATGCGGCCGAAATCACGTTGGATCGCTCGCACGTCACAGGCCCCATGCAACAACGAACCTTTTAACTCTTTAAAACCGGCTTAAAACTAAGTCACCGAAATGTACAAAATTTCGGCATGACCTCTCTAGTAAATAGGACATCCACTCAGCAGACAAAAAAAACATTTGCAGTGATAATATATATATCAATCTCTCAAACCAGAAGGAGACATTCTAGCAGATCCTTAATGCAAACACAAGTGATAAGTAACTAATCAATAACAGTAAATAATACTTGTCTAGAAATAACAGATTGTATATATATTAATTCAAGGCCAAAGTTACTTCTACAATCATTTAGCTCATCAATTGACCAAATTGCATCATCAAGCAAAATGTAAAGGCAGCAATAGTGTGAGAGCAATCTGGAGAAATACAAACAAAGAACAAGTACTCAGAACTTGTTTAGAAGACGGAGCAAAGCATAGGTAGACAATCATTGTCTCGTAAATCCAATCGCACCGCTTGTGCCTCGATATGATCGGCCTAGAAGATGGAAATACATTGCCATCTAAAGATATACTGAAATCTAAATTAAACGAACAACTTAATAACCAAGTAACTACATGATATGCACATCACTAAATCCAACTGCACCTTCTTTACAAAGCCTGCACCAAATGCTCTAGTGACCTTCAACTGTCCTTTCACCTCATTAGATACATCTTGAGGGTCATCAGAATGTTCTCCCCTAATCTTCAAGACTTCCTGCAGAGCACAATCATCAAATGAATCAGTGTGGATCGAGGATAATTGAACTCACAACATACCGATATCTGAATCAGAAATTTATATGACCCACAAAATGAGCATTCGAATAAGAACAATAGGAGTACAATCATTAAACCTCCTTGGTGATATCTTGTAATACTTTACACTTCAAGATATGTTTATATGCACCTGAATACTGCAAGTACAAGGTACAACATGCGAGCAACCTATCATAGGGAACATAATGGTACATCAGTTTAATTACACTTGCAATGACGAAAAAAAATGGTGACTTGATTCTTAATACCGTCATAATCCCTAATTAACTACAGAATTACCGTTAATCAAGTCAATTGTTCCACTTAAATCTTGTTTTACTTTCTATATAACTCCCCCCCAAAAATAAACTTTCTCAAACACTAACAGCAGCATCAACATAGCAAATAGATAGATCTTCGGTATCACACCGTACTTGGAAAAATTAAAGATCTAGAAGCAGCATTTGTTAGTTCTTCATCTTATTTTGATCTAAACTTCACTAAATTCCGATTAGTCTACTTAGCTAAGAGGAAAAAGCTCACTCCTTTCTGTTATCAATCAAGTAGCCAGCCTAAAGCGTGAAACCATATTGATCCATGTACATGTAAACCATGTGGTAGCATAACACAACAGCATTCATAATCAAGCATACACGTGTGTAAAGCATGCCAGTGGGCGCCAAGGCAAAGAACAAATTGTAAAGCAACGCTATCCTGAACCACGGGTGTCGAATAGGCTACAGTCATATGATCAAACAAACGTGTAGCATAGTAGAATGCATGCTGGGAGATAATAGTGAGCGTGCAGTACTTGTTTCAATGTTGGATTACCTCAGCTTAGATCTTCCCATGACCCAAATTAAATCAATATAGGTGATGACCTAGTCTGAAACATCTGATGTTCCTACCTAGTTCATGCTCTCAATTCCAAAACATCTGATGTACTATTCATAAAATGTGCCTGCTATAAGTTCCTACCCTCGGGGAGAGATGCACTTCTAAGCTTAGCACCACAATATTCAGAGCATGCATAAATTGCCCTTCCAATTCATCATATACGCACAACACAGTCATGACTACAATAGGGGTGCAATTTTGTACATCCTCGTAATCATAAGCAGAAAAATGGCAGAAAAATACATGCTTGACTACTCAAGTGCAGCACTATTGTAAGTTATTATAGAACAAAACTAAACTGAATAATCAATTGCCATCTCGAAATTTAATCAATGTTTGCTCTAAGTAAAATTGTCATATAACATCAGAACTAAATTCTGACACAAAAGAAAAACTCATCAATATTGATAGCCAGGAGGAGATACCCCTTCTCTCATTAACCATTATAAACAAAGGTTCAAGAACAGTACCCATGGAAACACATTGCTGTGACGAGTATAGCTTTGCAAACAATCAACTAGAATCACAAGTACAGTTTCAGTAAGGGGGGGAAAAGGTCCAATGTCTATAATCACATATACCACTGACATGAAACATATTATATATGTGGTTATGTAACATGTAAGTATACAACCATACGCAATAAGCTCCAGCCATGATTTTTATTCAGACTAGGATTGATATGATCGACCCCTAGTACAAGTTACTAAATTCTAACAAAAAGAGAATCAACCAGCAGTCATTTCATATTTGTGTCACACAATACATGGTGAAATGACTTTTAGGCTCGTCGATACTTACTAGTAACCATCCCTGAGCCCACCAAACTTCTCACGCCTGCGGTGTCCCAGCAGTAGAAGCGGATCTTGCCGCAGTTGGTGAAGAAATACAGGGGATGGACCTCAACACCAATGGTAGCTGCGGCACCGAGAATCCGAGCGCAGGGGGCGACGTCCAGGGGCCGGCGTCCAGGGGCCGGCGTCCAGGGGCCGGTGTCCAGGGGGAGCGGGGGTGGGGGTGGGGTGGGGCGTGGCCTCGGCGCCGGGCAGGAGAGGGCGAGGGAGAGTGGTGCCGCGTGGGAGCCAAGGGGGGCGACGGCGCCGGTCGGGCGAGGGAGAGCGGCGCCGCGTGCTGGGGGAGCTCCGACGACGGGGGTAGGAGCTAGGACGGGGCCACGGGGCAGGGGCGCGGCGGCCTCGGGCGCCAAGTGAGAAAGCGAGGAGAGATGGCGCCACGGCGAGGACACGGGGATAGGAGCTAGGGCAAGGGAAGAAGACACGCACGGGCCGGGGCTTAATCCCCCCTTTTACATTCGTGGGCTAGGCGGGCCCACGAATTTAAATAAATTCGCAAGACTTATAAAGGGCCGACGAATTTAAATACATAAATTCGTGGGTATCATTTTGGCCCACGAATTTAATTAAATACGTGGGTTTATTTGAAACCGACGAAATTAAATATATAAATTCGTGGGTTTTATTTTAGCCCACGAATTTAAAAAAACCCACGAATTTTCCCATGATTCTTGTAGTGAGGCCTCCCTCCACCCCTCTATTTATACTAATCTTGGGCCACCTACAACCCTTGGATGAGCTCCAAACCCTAGGGCACTCCACCAAGGGCTAGGATTAACCCACTCACTCCACCATGCAAGGGACACCCAAAACCCTACACACATGATGGGTTTTCTTGCCCGGTTTTCAAAGCATACTACTAAACCCGCTATCCTATCAACTAGACCGCGATCCAACGGCCCTCATCGATCCTCGCAGCATCTAGCTAGTATCATCTCCTTTCCTTATCTTCTTTTACTTGCCTGGACTCCATCTCCGATCATCTTCTGGCGATCTCCAACTGTTTGGACCTCTGGCGCACCTCGCCTAGTCCCGGTCATCATCCGCCTCACCATGACCTAGCACCATCGTCCTGCAACCATCAAAGACAAGAAAAACCATCACATAGCATTATCCAATAATATGCAATAAACATCACAAATGCTCAAAATTAATCATGTCTCATTCATCAGTCAGTTCTACCGCCAGCCAAAAGCCGGTAGTACCATAAGAGACCAACACAACACAAATTGCTTCCTTTTGAATTCTTATTCAAATCAAACTCAAACATGAGCACACCTTGCTCAAATAAAGTCAAATACTCATCATAAATATGGATGGACCTCCACATGGTCCTTCAATCCCCCCTTGATGAGTATATTGACAAACCACACAAAAGGCATAATTTCAGTTAGAAAATAAAAGAGGAAAGGCAATTTGATTGCAAAAATCATATTTGGTCCAACTAAAAGAGAAAGCAAGGTCATGACCAAATAGATGAGAAGATTTTCAGAGCTCAACACAAGAAAGAACAATTTTTCGATAAAAGCTCCAAAAACTAAGAAATCCTCCAAAAAGCTCAATATTACTCATGATCCAAATGCAAGGATAATTTTTCAACATGATCTTGAGAAAACATTTTTTTTAATTTTCTTCCCTCTAAGATGCCTTTTCTACGTTTCTCCCCCTTTTGGCAATATAGGCATCAAGAGAGCAATTTTTTTTTGAATGAAATGCAACCTAGAAGAGCTTTAAGGATTATGCAAGTGACCATTTAGACAAAGTATGACACCAAGCTACTGAAGTTCAGAGTATGTCATTCTAAGTCATATCCAAAGGCATATTTCAATTTTTTTTTACTAACTAGGTCAAAAGAAATTATACTAATTTTGCATGATTGCAACAATAGCAACACTTAGCATAACTTCAGGACTAGAAGCAAAGCCAAAGTAAGGAGCAAATGGATATACTAGAGTTCAACCTAGTCAACACTTTGGGAAGCTACAAGACCATTAGAGAACCCTCATGCTCAACCAACTCTTCAAATGCAAATTTTTAGATTAATGCTCACAAAGCGGCTCAAAGAGTTAGGCCTAGTGAAGCACATCCTCGACTAGGAGCCATCGACAAAGGCTTCCTAAGCGTCACTCTCCTTCGCAAACCTTTGAGGTGTAGAGAGCTTATCCTAGTGAAACACAACCTCGACTAGGAGCTATCGACATAGGTCTCCTAGGCATCACTCTCTTCCTCTAGTTTATTTTGCATTTTTCAATTTATTGACTCAAGCCCTATTCGACCATCTCAAGCACGAGGCTTAAAAGAGTGGTCTTGGTCATACACAGTTCATTCCATGTTCATCCCAAGTGCAACGGGAAGCAGTCTCGTGAATGAAGAGTGTTGAGTTCAATTTTAGCACAAAAGAGTCAATTTGTATTTTCATCACTTAGATTCATGAGCATTGTTGAGGATTCTAGAATGAAACAATGTAGCTAACCCAAGTTGCTCTAGGGACTCTAGTAGAAACCCACTATTTCAATAAGCAAGGCATAAGCATCTAGTGAAGAAATATAGCAAGTAAAGCCAAGTTTCATCAAGTTTTCAAGAAAGCTCAATTTAAAATGTTGGCTAGTTTCACATGATATACCAAATTGGATATGACCTAGATTGGCAAATATCTTCAGAAAAGTAGCTAGGTGCAACATATCTCAATTTTATCAATTGCATAATACACAAAGCTCATAAATAAAAAACAAGTCTATATGCAATGCAAGAGAGTCAATTCCAAGCTCCCCCTCAAGAAATGAGTCGATTAAGCACAAAATCTGATTCAAGTTGAGTTATTAGCAATTTTAGATTCCAAAAATACGAATTGAACTCAACTGAAACCAAAGGACAGAAATGAGAAGAAGGAATCAAGAAACTGATAAATGGGTAATCTATGAGCATAGATAAGATGAAGCGAAACACTAACACTCAGACTCGCTCTCACTTTCCCCATATGACTTATATAGGAAAGCTATATCTCCAACTCCAACCCAGAAGCAAACACAGACCCTGTCTACCCAGGGGACCCAACACCTGCTAGACCTAAAAGACTGTGAGTGAGCTCAACCGAGAAAAAGAGAAGAATAGCACCATAAAGCATAAGGTGAGAGGTCCATGCCAAGGCATGCTAGAAGTCTAGGTGAAGAGGACTCAACCAAAATGAAAAGAATCCCAAAAGAAACAGAAGCAAATGCTGAATATACATGTGACACCACGGAGTGTCAAAACCTTATATAATGTGAATGTTGAGGTCAAACACATTATGAAATATGGAATTAGATGTTGAAACCATACAGTATGGGGTTTATTCGCATTTTCGGGCCGTTTTCGGGTGTTTTGTGCCTTTTCGGGGAAACTTGGGCCTTGGGGGATCTTTTTGGGCCTGAGGTGGGGGGCTTCTTGGCCCATGTGGGGAGAAGGGGGCAGCCACCCTGCCCTAGGGTGCCCCCAACACCTCCCCATGCGCCCCACCTCCTCCTCGCCCTCCCATAGCCGTCGCCCCCTTGCCCCTTGCCATGCGCCACCATCTCCCCTTCCCCTTGCACCACCACCTCTCCACCACCTCCCCAACTCCCTTGCTGCCCCTAGGGGAGTTCTCCACCTCAACACCTCGAAGATCCATCCGTTGGAGCGCTCCGCGACGAGGAGATCCGGCGGAATTGGAGAGAGGAAGGAGATCGCGCGAACCGGGAGTAGATTCGTTGGGTTTTCGGTCGTTGGACGAAGGTAAGACCACGGGGATCCTTGGGGTTGGTCTAGGATCTGTTCTAAGGGTCATTATCATGTTTTTAGATCAATTGGTGGTGCTGGAATTGAGTAGATTAGATTAGATCTAGAAGTTGCCACGTTCTCTGTTTCGGGCAGCATGAGCAGTCGACCTAGGGTTTGGGTTTTCGTCAATTTAGAGTAGGAATTTGGTCGTACGGCTGTTGAAGAAGTTGTAGGTAATTTCAATACCTTTCAGTGGGTATAAAGAACGTCCAATTCCTCCTAGCCGTTTGAAAGTTATGATCGTTTTACCGAACGTATTAAAATTTGTGACGTGATTGGAACAGATCACGGTATTTTGTAGATTAAACAACTTTAGAGTCCGAATCAGTCTTTATGTATACTTAGAAAAAGTTAGGAAATTTTCTAAGCTATGCGAGGATGTACTCGTTTATTTGATTCGGAGTCTTAGAACCCGAGTTATGCCTTTTGGAAGGCTGCTGTCCCGACGGGACAGAACCTCTGTTTTTGGGTTAGTGAGTAGTTTGCGATGTCGGGGTAGAAGAGGGTTTGCTTACTGTTTTGTGGACTTGATTATGAGTGTGTGGTACCTATGTGCAGGTGGTGTGACCCCGGGAGTGCCTTCTACTTCTTGCCAATCCGTCGCCCGTGGTTGAGGCAAGTGTATTGGAATGGGTAGCGGGTTATTGTTTGCTAGATCGGTTGTGATTGAGATCTAATACATGATATGTTCACATGCTATGCTTTAATGATTGCCAATGATATGATGGATATGCTTACTATGTTATATGCCATGTGATAATGTACAAGTGATTTATGATGTTGGCATGATTGCATACATGACATGATGCATGGCCCGGGCGGTGAGAAAGTCATAACTAGTCTGGGGAAGGTCGGTGTGAAAGTTATGACTATTCCGGAGAGCCAATAGAGTAAGTCCTACATCGTGATTCCATCTACCGTGGGTTGTGGAAGCGAGGAGTAGGCACCCTCCATCTTCGGGATGGAAGGGGGGAGAGGGTGCACACCGACGGGTGTGTACTCAACCATACCGGTATGAGTTTCCAAGGAGACATGAGCATCGCATCGCATTGCATACATGATGATGATGTTATTGATATGGGATCATGAATGAGATGATAGACATGATATGAGTTGTTGTAGCCATGTATTTGTTCTTGTGTACCATTACAATATGCTTGCTGAGTGTTGAACTCACGCTTGTGCTTTCTTGTTGTTTTAGGTACCTTGAGATCGGTATGCGGGGAAAGGAATTAGTCACACTTCTACACGTAGTTTCACTCATTTGCCTCACAAGTCATTCAATTTGGGTTTTGGCAATAACCTAGTGTGATGCTTAATGCTTTATGGTTTAGCTTTGCGTTATGAGAGTCTTTTTGTTCGTTTGGCTCATGGAGTCATTGAATGTTTGGTATTAGAATTATATTGTTGTCATGCCGTTTATTTATTGCTGTTTTAGATGTCTCTCATATTGCCTTATATTGCCATGCTATTGTGATTCCTTCAATTCTTGTTAAAACAAAGGAGATGCTGCCGAAATTTTGGTTTTTAGCATTTACTCCTTTGCTGTAATTTATCTTTATTTATGGTAGTTAGAGGTTGTTTGGTCTATGTTTGGTAGCATTCGGGCATATTAAATGCTGGGGTGTTACAGTTGGTATCAGAGCGAGCTGTAGGTCCCTGGAATGTGTATTTTTAGTGTCATGCTATAGGGTACAACTAAAATTTGATGTGGAATAACTTAGAAACATGGCTTAGGTTTTAACTAAAATTTTGGCATAGGATAGCAACATTAAAACTTGCAAAAGTGGTATAACTAATCTAAAATTTGACACACATGGATGCACAGTAGGAAGGGTATGGGTATCGTTGCTTACGCTTAAATGTTGTATTTAAGCTTTGATGTTGAATGCTAAAGTTGGTAATGTATGTTGCCATGTTATTGAGAGATTTGATTGTATTGTTCTTAGTATTGTGATAAAGTGGAGTTGTGGTGCCGAAGGGTTTCGGTCACCTCTTTTTGTTCATAGTAAGGGTGAGGTTTGACGGTGTGGCCGGTTAGCGCCATCACCAAAGAACTATTAACCCCTGTAGGAGAAGAGTGCTTACCCTTTCTGTCGTAAATCGGGTAGTTGACTGGAGTCAAATAGAAGAGTTTGATGGTGGATTCCTTCGTATGTTCTTTATCGTTCTGACGGTCGGTTTTGGTTGTTTTTCTTGATTTTAGTTGATTGAAACCAAAAGAAAAAAAATGGTGTTTGGTATTAGATTTTCGCGGATTGTTCCGTATACGGTGTGTGGTTTTGTCTTCCTTGGTTGAAGACGAAGAAGAAGAGTCTAGTGTTGCACTTCTTTTGGTCGCCTTTCCAGCTTTGATGCTTAGTTTGTTGATTGCTTTATGGGGAAGAAGCATTCAATTTATTCATGTGTTTGTCTTTCTCTGAGGTTAAAGGAGCTATTGCGGTGTTATGCCAGACCTGGTTGTCAGGGCTGAAGTTCTGCGGCTTTGTAGGAGTAATTGGTGTGTGATTTCATCATTTTACTGGTTTGAGAAATCATCTTTGAAACCCTTCTTGTTTAGTGAAAGGTTGGGGTTTGGTGTTAAGGTTTTATTTGAAAAGGATTACTTGATCGCTTGGTTCCCTTTCGAGAAAATTGTCTTTCAACCTTTTTCCTCTATGGGAGTCTTTGAGATTGAAAAGTGTTTTGGAGAATTCCTTTTGCATGACCAAGTTTGAGTTGTCTCATTGCAACTTTGAGAGTCAAGCTTCTTTGTGAGTTTTGGTTGAATATTAAAAGAAAATGCTGTAAATAAAGTAAGTACTCGTTTGACTGAAATTACTTGTCAAAAGTGAAAATTGTTGTTTAGCATGTTATGTAGTACGTAACAATGTGGTTTATGGAAATGATGTACACCTTAGTTAATTTGCGAGTTGAATCAATTAAATGTAATTGTTACCTTTAGATTAAGATTAAATGAACCTCTAGTGATGTAGAGTACCCCATATTGGGAATGATTAAATGTGTTAATGTACATGCTTAGAATCTGTTGCTTTGCTTTAAAAGTGCTTATGACCCCCGATTATGTTTAAAGTTTTAAACCCTGATGCATAATTAAAACATTAAGATGATGTAGACTGCTGTTACTGTTAAAGAAACTTTGCTGGTTGTTTAAAGATGTTCTAATCTAATGGAGTAATAGAGAAATTTAATCGTGTTGCCTAGTGACTTTAATTTGGAAGTTGATTAGAGTTGCTATTTACATTGTTGCAAACTACTAGTATATTTGGAAGTATGCAGTTGTGTCTCTACAATGCAAGTATTGATATCAATTGAGAAGACATAAGACTTTTTGTTAATGATGTTGTTAAGGGCAGTGTTAATGCTAGTATTAATCTATTTTAAATAGTTGGAGTATGTTGTGTGGTGGTAATTTTGTTATCACCTATGTATAGGGTAGCTAAAAGTAATGTTGTTGGTTGATGATCATGCCCATTTGTTGTATTGATGACTAAGTAGTGGTGGTAACTGTTTAGATTACTCGTTGGAAAACCATGGTTAAATAGAGGAAATTTTTAACATGTTGCGATGGAGTGAGCTTTGGATGATTAACATGATGAATGATTTTATCCTTAATGAAAGTATAACTTAGAGTCTCACTTACGAATTCTTCCCTGTGGAGATAATATTTACATGTTGAAGTCGTTGTTTAACTGAATAAGTTTCAATTATCGAGACGTGGACATATAGGTGGTATGAAATTGTATAGGTTGATCATGCTGAAAGATTTGTTGAAGTACTATGTTTCAAATTTAGAATAAGATATATTATGATTTGGTGATCCGTGGGGATCATGTCAATGTAGTCTTGGTTGGGTTCCTTTGTGATAAGCATCTTAAACCTTAATTAAAAGTGTTGGGAATGGTAACTAGAGAAAGAAATTGTTATGTAAATTTTGTTAAATCCGGTTGGACTCTCTTGATGAGTAAATAGTGATTATTGAATGCTTAAATGGTAAGTGTAGTGGAATACAAATTATGGTGGGTTTCATGCTGAGCTGTTGTTTAAAACCTTTTGAACTGGTGTAGTTGTTTGCTATTTTGGTTGAATGCCTTCGGTCAAGGTATTCCTTGTGTTGTGTTTCCGAGTTTCCCTAAAACCCGTAGCTATTGGTGCCAATCTTTGGTTTTGGCTATTTTGTTTAATTGGTGCTATGTGTATGGTTTTACACCCAAAAGTCTTTGAGTGGATCTCGCTCCTTCGCGTTCGCACTGAATCATCTTTGGAGTAAATTTTAAAGGTAGCAGAAGGTCTTAGTGGGTTGTGTCGAAGATTCTTGAGATTTAATTTGTAACTCTTTTTTGACTGGAGTTGGATTTATTTGCATAATGTGTGTGATGTTTGCGAGTGCTTCAAAAAGGTGGATTTTATGAATGTTTTATAAAGAGTTTTTGTTAGTGAGGTGTTCCCTTTTGGAAGTGAGTTTCCCTCTCCTTGAGAAAATTTGTGACAGTTGTGGGAGCAGATGCTCGACTTGAAATTTTGATGTTCTCTTCCAAAATGTTGAATTTGGATGAAATGCAATGTTTTGCAAGTTCAGTTTTCAATTGATGTGAGATGTGATGCGACGTGGTGTTTTACTGTCAACTATGCTGCCGTCATAGTCCATATGAATTTCCGCAACCTTCGATGTTAATTGTTGTAACACCCTAGTTTTCGCTTTCCGGAGAAAATCTAATTTAAATTATTTAAATTCAAAAATTTGGAGTTTCATTGGTGTTTATATTAACCTGGCATCCTTTCCCATCCAAAATCGGGATTTAAATCCCTTCCGTTCGAAAAATCGAATTTCCAAATTCCCGCCGGTACCCGAAAATTCACCAGCGTCCAAAAATGCTCCAAAAATCTCCAAACCACTTCTAAAATGTTCCAAATATTCCAAAATGATTTTAGGAATCATTCCCCGGATTTTTGGACCTCCGTTCCTATTTTATCTCGCGCGGCTTTTGTTTAATGCCTGCAATCCGCGCCCGAATATTCAATTCCACAAAAATCATCCAAATTCAGTGGAACCAATTTTATTGGGTCCCAAATATTCTAAAATGGCTCTAGGAATTTTTCCGGAATTTTTAGGCCATTTTTCCTTATTTTTCCCTAAGGCGAATCGTTTGCGTAAAGGAGGACCAATGGAGGCTTGCCACGTGTCAAGTGAATAGTGCCCATCTTCAACCTCCAGCCAACTCACCACAACAGAGAGCTCCAACTAAGCAACAATGGCTAGGGCTTACTTGAAACCCTTCTATCTCCCTCATTTCAACTCCAAATCGTGAAGCGCCGGTTCCGTTGAATTCGTAGCGGTGTCCTCTTCCAATTCCCCACCATCTTTAATCCCAAAGCTCGCCGGAAGTTGAACAACCGAGAAAAAACCAAAATTGACTTAAACGCCATTATCTCGGCCGTTGCAACTCCAAACGGCGCACCACCACCTCCATTCACTCCGTATAAGTATTGCCGTTCTGGGAGTGTGCTCCCCTTTCCCTCTACTCCACGCATTTGCCCGTGAGATCAAGAAAACCGAGGTGGTGTCACCCTTTTTCGGTGTTCTTCGTGTTCTTGCTCATAGCTTCTTCTCCGGTGAGCCATTCTTCATGCCAATTGGTTCCTTGTGACCGTGGATGAGTCTAGCTTCTAACCCAATCATCAATTTTAGGTTTGATCAAGAGTTGGCGACGAATTTTGGGTTTTTGTCATTTCGGCCGGAGCTCCGTTCGTCGTCAAATTCGTCGCCTCCGGTGAGAATCAACTCAATTCCTTCCTCCTATGAGTCCCTAAGGATGTTATCTAGAGAATCCATGATTTTATTTGGTCCAAATCCATGCGAAAATGGGGCAAAAATCCGGTTTTTGGAAGCAAAAGAGGGCTCTGTTGGTTTTGCTCGGTTCTGGACCAAATTTTTCGCGAGTTACTGTAGCAAACAGTAACTTTTCTCTTTTTGTTGATTTTCCATCATTTTCTAACTTCGAACGCTTATAACTTTTGCGTCCGAACTCCGATTGACTCCGTTCAAGTTTCTAAATTCATCTAAAATCAAGACCTTCCTGCCAGTATAACTTTTATAATTTTTGGATTTTATTTATTTTCTTTTATTTATTTGTTGTCTCGTTTTGCGCGTAGTCGACGATTCCGCCGAGTCCGCCGACCCCGCCGACGGGCTTCAAAGAGTTCAACCTTCTCGCTGTGACCGAGGCAAGTCTCCTTGACGCATGTTGATCCTATGATTTTTAAATGTTTTACACTGTTTTATAAATTGCATTGCTATTTACTTAAAATGATGATGTCAAACGTTAGGCTGTTAGTTATACCTGTTGCGTATACCTCCTTGATGTTGTTGTCCGTAATCCTTTGTCGCCTTAGGACAGTGATCCACCATATTAAATATTTTTGATAAAATATTCTTTAATTAGGGGAAAAGACTATTTGGCAGACATTTTAGATGAATCAAATGGTATGGAATGCAAATTGGAGTTAGATGAATATTAGTGATGATGTGGGGGGTAGTCATTATGAAATTGATCTATGCATGGTGATAGTTGAAATATCGAGGAGTTGGATTGTGATAATGATTCGCCATGTGGTTAGTATGGATTAAGGGAGTATTGGAAGATGTATGATATTAAGAAGAGTAGTCGGTAAGATTAAATAAATAATATTGAGAATCCTACTTGTGGATCAAATAGAATACGTGATGAATTATATTTCGGTGGATTTAACAAGCATACTATGTGATTTTAGAGATGACAATGCGAAGGGTTACACTAGATGATATTGAGAATGATACTCGGTGATTTAGTCCATGATATTACTAAATATACTCGATGGAGTAAGTGGATAATATTGAGGATCATACTCGGTGGTTTAGTAGATGATTTTGGGGAATATGGTCTCGCGATAATCATTTATGCAAGATTATGAATAATGTGGATGATGTGTGATTTGTTTAGTAAACTTGGTATCATTGGTTATGGAAATAGCTGTAGTCGATGAATTAATGAAGTCTTGGATTTATAGAATCTTTCTTGAAAGATACTTAGGGTGAGATTATGAATTATTCTTGGTGGATTAAAGTTGATGATTTAAAGATGATAATGTGAAGGATTAAATATATAATATTGTGAAGTAATATCGGTGGATTGTATTCTAGATGATTAGAGATAATATTGTGAAGTATCCTCGGTGGTTTAGTAGACGATTTTGTGGAGTCTTCTTAATGAGTGATAAGATGGATCGTCGTATGACTGATGGATAAATCAATAATACAAAGTATAGTTCGAGGGAAATATTTCGTATATGAACATGATTGTGGTTCCATAAGATTTTGAAGTTATGATAGTACCATGATGTACTTCCTACTTGGTGGATACTATATCAAATTGGATTATTCTTATGATTGTAACGTTATGGCAGTAGAGGGATTATTGGAAAATACGCAGTTGATTATAAGGATTGCAATCAAACCCGGGGATTTGTATTTTATAAAAGTAAACTATTGGTGGAATAGAATAGTACGGTAGAAATGCTTAGTCTCGCTGTCGGTCAGTATTCACCTATGGGTGGGACTTTCAATTATCTCTTGAAAACTTGTATTGGAAGTTATAGGCAAGGAGTATTGCCAATGGTTTACAAAATAAAAATAAAATGAAAAAATGGTTTTGGACTGGGGCGGAATGGTTTGTCTGGTGGGCGCGGAGGGAGTGCTAGCTTTCATTGCGCAAGTACCGCCCCAAGTCAATTAAGGACCGACGCTTATGACTGTCTCCATTCTAAGCATAACCGTACAACCACATGTCAAATTGGGCACGACCTGGCTAACTAATTTGTAGAAACCTGACTTAGACTCACCACTCGGTGGAATGTGAGAGCCGGAAAGAGGCATTGTTGTTGTTGTTGTTTTTTTTCTCACACGGCGCAAGAGGGGGCTTCTGTACTGGGCGGATAGAGCCCTTACAGCGGTGAAACCTCAGCGGGTGAGTCGGGTTAGGCGTATACATTGTAAAAGCCTTGTGATGATATCCCTGCCGGCACACCTAAAGAAGTGTGCTAATTGCATGGCATCAAGGGAATATCATGTCTTGTGGGTAAAGTTGTACACCTCTGCAGAGTTAAAACTATTCGAATAGCCGTGCCTACGGTCAAAGGCAAAGCTTGCTGAATGCTTTCATACTGGTAGACTTTGGTTTTTGGTTTCAAACTAAACACTGTTTTGTTTTGGGATCCGGGAGCGGTTAGAACTCTCGGGTGTGCTTCTGGCGGCTAAAGCCAGGTAGGTGGAAGGAACCTGATTTTGTGAACCCTGGCGGACAGAGCCATGTGATTGGATTGAACCCTGATTTTGTTGAGATGTGGCGGATAGAGCCTGTATATTAGTGAGTGGTGGTTAGAACCTTCACTACAATATTACATAATTCAATTATTAAAAAGAATTGCTCAAATATGCTTTGTGAAAATTATTAACAAGTATGATTTGATGAAACTTGGCTTTATGCAAAAGAACCATATTAAACCATCCTTGGATAGCCTACATTGTGCATAATTTCCCAGACTTGCTGAGTACTTTATGTACTCACGTGCTACATTCTAATCATATCTCAGAAGTGAAAGAAGTTGTTCAAGATTTCTAACGACTAGGGCGCGCTCCCCACTCGATTGCCTGTGGGCATTTGGATGGGTCGCTTTGGCGTTTTCGTCTTCCGCTGCAGTTGTTCAAGTTGTTCAGCCTGTTTAGGCCGTAATGGTAAACCTTGACCATAAGGTCTTTGCTTTTATTTGGTATTATTCTGATTTAGTTATATGTATTCGTGATATGGTTGTTGATTCATCACTTTTGACTGTGTGTACTAGCTACTGATCTGAGACTAGTACAAAAATACACAGGGGACTTCGGATAGCCGATCCGGGGGCCTACAATTGTGTTTAAATTATTTGATACCGAGGAAGAAGTCATTTGGTGAATGACTATTCGGTACTGTTGTTACACGATGAATGAATGGTGAAAAAGGAAAACGAGACACTTTTTATGCATAATTAATCATAAAGGAGTCGATGAGCAGGTCGGTGAGAAAGTCATATATGGATATATGACTAATCCGGAGTGCTCTTGAAAAGTGTGCATTCTTGTCATGTATCGAGATTTCCATTTCTTCCTAGTATGAAAGGAAAGAATGAATAATTTGTGGTATTTTGGCTGTGGTGTTAGAAGTTTGAGTTTTCTTTGCAATTTGGCTTAGAAAAATGAAATGTGTGCTCTTTGGATGTTGCCGGATCCTTTCTAAAGTGGTTTTTAGTGCTTTGGGGTTTGAGTTGTTGTATGTGGATCAATTGGGTTCATGTTTTACGGTTGAGCTTACTCAATGATTGTACTCTTTGTTGTGGTCCTTTGAGTGAAAGGTTGTCTATGACTCAATGCAAACCTTCTTGGAGAATTGTGTCATTGAGGTGTTCCTCGGTAGGGTTGATCAAATTGTTAGTGGACCGCTTGGTGGTTGCTAGTAATTTGTTTTCTGTTTTCGAAGAGTATTGGTTCTTTTTGTCGCCAAGCTTGAGCGTGTTGTGCCAACCGAAGTGGAATGTTCGGTTGTTTTTTATTTTGCGGGTTTTTCAGAACCCTGGTCATAAAGTAGGCTTCTCCTTTCGGTGGTAGTAATCTTAGAGTGTTGTGTCTCACTTGGTTTGCGTCGTCTCGAATACGACGAACCACAGTTGAGACGTTGGGACGTGATTCACTTTTGTGCGTGGGAGCGGAAGATGGATCTAGAAGTTGGTACCATGTCCTTCTAGAGAGTGGCTTTGGTTAAAGGGATCAGGCACTTTAGTGCCAAAGAATGCATGGAATGAGGAGTGTGAGATCGTATTATTTCGTGGTTTGTTTGGGATTTATCCAATCCCTTGGGGTCGTGTTGAGACAATGTGAGAGTACTTTGTGTTTCAATGTTGAATAAAGTTCTCACAAGTTTTGATTGCGAGTTATCATTAGAGCCGTTGGTCTTCGAACCTAGGCATCCTGTCTTCGAGTCTCGATCAGTGTAATTCCAGTGGCTTTATTTAGAGAAGCGACCTGGGAGTTGAAGTCTCGTGGAGGCGAGCTTTACTCAAAGCTCTTTTCTTCAGGTTTGAACCGCGAAGATTAGATCTCTATGTGTTGTTGGTTTGGCGTAGTGTCATGTCTTGGATTCGAGGTCGAATCCTGTTGAAGGGGGGAGAATGTGACACCACGGAGTGTCGAAACCTTATATAATGTGAATGTTGAGGTCAAACACATTATGAAATATGGAATTAGAGGTTGAAACCATACGGTATGGGGTTTATTCGCGTTTTCGGGCCGTTTTCGGGTGTTTTGGGCCTTTCCGGGGAAACTTGGGCCTTGGGGGGATCTTTTTGGGCCTGAGGTGGGGCCTTCTTGGCCCATGTGGGGAGGAGGGGGCAGCCACCCTGCCCTAGGGCGCCCCCAACACCTCCCCATGCGCCCCACCTCCTCCTCCTCCCCCTCCCATAGCCGCCGCCCCCTTGCCCCTTGCCATGCGCCACCATCTCCCCTTCCCCTTGCACCACCACCTCTCCACCACCTCCCCAACTCCCTTGCTGCCCCTAGGGGAGTTCTCCACCTCAACACCTCGAAGATCCATCCGTTGGAGCGCTCCGCGATGAGGAGATCCGGCGGAATTGGAGCGAGGAAGGAGATCGCGCGAACCGGGAGTAGATCCGTTGGGTTTTCGGTCGTCGGGCGAAGGTATGACCACGGGGATCCTTGGGGTTGGTCTAGGATCTGTTCTAAGGGTCATTATCATGTTTTTAGATCAATTGGTGGTGCTGGAATTGAGTAGATTAGATTAGATCTAGAAGTTGCTACGTTCTCTGTTTCGGGCAGCATGAGCAGTCGACCTAGGGTTTGGGTTTTCGTCAATTTAGAGTGGGAATTTGATCGTACGGCTGTTGAAGAAGTTGTAGGTAATTTCAATACCTTTCAGTGGGTATAAAGAACGTCCAATTCCGCCTAGCCGTTTGAAAGTTATGATCGTTTTACCGAACGTATTAAAATCTGTGACGTGATTGGAACAGATCACGGTATTTTGTAGATTAAACAACTTTAGATTCCGAATCAATCTTTCTGTATACTTAGAAAAAGTTAGAAAATTTCCTAAGCTACGCGAGGATGTACTCGTTTATTCGATTCGGAGTCTTAGAACCCGAGTTATGCCTTTTGGAAGGCTGCTGTCCCGACGGGATAGAACCTCTGTTTTTGGGTTTTGCGAGTAGTTTACGATGCCGGGGTAGAAGAGTGTTTGCGTACTATTTTGTGGACATGATTGTGAGTGTGTGGTACCTATGTGCAGGTGGTGTGACCCCGGGAGTGCCTTCTACTTCTCGCCAATCCGTCGCCCGTGGTTGAGGCAAGTGTATTGGAATGGGTAGCGGGTTATTGTTTGCTAGATCGGTTGTGATTGAGATCTAATACATGATATGTTCACATGCTATGCTTTAATGATTGCCAATGATATGATGGATATGCTTACTATGTTATGATGCCATGTGATAATGTACAAGTGATTTATGATGTTGGCATGATTGCATACATGACATGATACATGGCCCGGGAGGTGAGAAAGTCATAACTAGTCTAGGGAAGATCGGTGAGAAAGTTATGACTATTCCGGAGATCCAATGAGTAAGTCCTACATCATGATTCCATTCACCGAGGTGAACGGAAGCGAGGAGTAGGCACCCTCCATCTTCGGGATGGAAGGGGGGAGAGGGTGCACACCGACGGGTGTGTACTCAACCATACCGGTATGAGTTTCCAAGGAGACATGAGCATCGCATCGCATTGCATACATGATGATGATGTTATTGATATGGGATCATGAATGAGATGATAGACATGATATGAGTTGTTGTAGCCATGTATTTGTTCTTGTGTACCATTACAATATGCTTGCTGAGTGTTGAGCTCACGCTTGTGCTTTCTTGTTGTTTTAGGTACCTTGAGATCGGCATGCGGGGAAAGGAATTAGTCACACTTCTACACGTAGTTTCACTCATTTGCCTCACAAGTCATTCAATTTGGGTTTTGGCAATAAACTAGTGTGATGCTTAATGCTTTATGGTTTAGCTTTGCGTTATGAGAGTCTTTTTGTTCGTTTGGCTCATGGAGTCATTGAATGTTTGGTATTAGACTTATATTGTTGTCATGCCGTTTATTTATTGCTATTTTAGATGTCTCTCATATTGCCTTATATTGCCATGCTATTGTGATTCCTTCAATTCTTGTTAAAACAAAGGGATGCTGCCGAAATTTCGGTTTTTAGCATTTACTCATTTGCTGTAATTTATCTTTATTTATGGTAGTTAGAGGTTGTTTGGTCTATGTTTGGTAGCATTCGGGCATATTAAATGCTGGGGTGTTACAATACACATATGAACATATAATACAGATCAGCTCCCCCTCAAGATATGCCATATGGGCTTATAAAGAGATACAAAAGAGAACTGATCAAGCTCAAGAACTAATGAGATCGTGAGTTAAAAGAGTCATTATTGGGGCAGATAAGAGCAGATATGGGAACCCAATATTGAGTGACACGATGAGCACAAGTACCAGTCACAAGGGTAGAAGACTGGACTCTGGTATCTCTCTGAGGCTCAAATATCATAAGCTCAGAAACAGCCCCTCTAGGACATCTGGGAGCTAGTGTTGGGTAGGTCCGCCGGCGTGCAAAGGCCGGACCAACCTGGTGCTACCCAGACCTCCTGATGGAGGAAGCAAACTCACGCCGCTGATATCTACCTCGATGGGAAGAACGAGAAATATTGTGAGGACGGCGGAAGGACTGACTCGAGACAGCTCTGGGGTGAAAACCAGAGGTAGAAGCCTGAAAACCAAGCCCCATACGCTGTCCAAAAACAGGCAAATCCCTAACCTGTCTAGAAGCAGTGGGTGCCTTAGGAGCACTCAGAATCTGGGGATGACCCTGAATACCCCTAAGGGCACTAACATGCTCACGCCGAATGATCTTGGCGCGTTTGAAGCAGAAATCAACAAGATGTCCATCCTTCTGACAGAAGGTGCATGTATACTTCGCCTTGGAGACGGAAGCAATAGGAGAAGAACCCTTCACGTCAGAGATTACGTGGACAAGTCCTGCTGACCTAAACATAGTGGTGCTCGTTTGAGGAGCAACCACGATCTCTCCACTCTTGGAGGCGCGCAAAACAATAGGCGATTGCGCCCGTGCGTGCTCTAAGGAATCAAATCCTATACCTTGATTGAATCTGCTAATTTTGGATTGGTCTAAAATGAGATTAATCTTCTTTTTGCCTCCTACAAATTTCTCGAGGGTGCTCATAAGGTACTGGCACTCTTGAAAAAGTGAGGCACAAGAAGAGTAGGGGGAAGGAGTAGAAGAAGAAGAACCAGATGAAGAGGAATGAGCAAGGTGTGAACATTTCTCCCTATAAAAAGCTGCCTCAATCTTGAGGGACTCGCAAGAAACACAAGAAGCATCTCTAATTCTACCGATTTGGGCCTCAAGCTTCTTCCTAAGCTTAGTGTGGACTCTATTCACATCCTCCTTAACCCCAACACACAACAAGCAACCAGTTGGTGTCTTAACTAGTAAGTCCTTAGCAAATTTAGCACATTTGATAGTCAAAGCATCATTGTCAAGTTTTAGTTGCTTACAGCCCTGACATGAGCTGACTGCGTCCTTAAAAGCATATGATTCAAGTTCATCATTTCTAGCAAAAAGCTTCCTAAGGTGTGATCTCATGGCATCAATTTCAGCAATCAATTTAGGGCAATTATCACAAGATGTAGTCATGTGAGCATGAAGAAAACTAGCATCAGCAGGAATAGGATCAACAGAACATGTTCTAGCATCCTTCAACCTAAGAGCCTCAAGATCAGAAACCACACTATCATGTAGGGTCATTAGGTTATCCAACTCCATAAGAAAAGCATCACAAAGAGTACAGCTATCAGAGTCTCGGGAGGAACAAGATGTAACAACCCAATTTTTTGCTTTTCATGAATTTGAATATCATTTTGCACTTTGGTGAATTTTTGGAATTTATTTGGATTTAATTTGAATTTATTCCCTTTTGAAATAATTAAAGAATTAAAATTTTTAACTAAAATTTTGTTGGAAATAATTTACTTGAGTCCAAAATATCTCAAAGTATTTTCCAGAATTTTTTTGAAATTTTTCAGAGTATTTTGCTATTTTTCTTTAATTAAATGAATTTCTATGAATTAATTTAATTATTTAATCGCCGAAAAAACCTATCGGGTCTGTACTGTTCATCCGACCGAGCCGGACTCGAGCCCGACCTGGACCGCGTTCGAGCCAGACCGAGCCGGACCCGAGCCCTAGCCCCGCGACCGTTGGATCTTGATCCAACGGCCAGCGTTGCGCCACGTCGCCCAACCCGAATCCCAATCGGATTTCGTGGCCTCAGCCGGGTGGACCTCGATTTCTGCGGATTTCACAGAAGCCGAGGCCCCTATTTAAAGCGCCGCTGCCACGAGCGTGTTCCCCGTTCCTGTGCGCACCCGTTGCCCTAAGCCGTCGAGCTCGAGCCGCCGCCGTTCGCCCGCGAGCGCTCGCCGAAGTTGGAGGAGAGGTCCGCTGCTGTTTTCCACCATTTCTACCGTCGTCCTCCGTCGCGTTGGTGCCCAGATCCGGAGCATGCCCGAAGCGCCGCGGGGCACATCATCGTCTTCATTTCTGGCAACCGCAGGCCACCGCGTCACCATCGCCGTCCGCGAAGCTTCTCCATCGTCGGATCGCCATCCAATGTTCCTGATTCGTCCACGTCGCTCGAAGGTATTTCTCACGTTTCGGTTTCTAGATCTAATCTCAGCAGTTGGATCTAGATCCAACGCCCTAGATTGTGCCACGTTGCCATAGCCGCACCGTGCTTAGTTAGATCCCAGCAGTTAGATCTAGATCGTACAGTTAGGGTTAATCCGCGTTGTAGCGTTAGATGCGATCTCAACCGTTCGATCGAGATCGAACGGTGCATATCAAGCCACGTGTTGTGCGTCGGGTCATGCCATGTTGCCCCCCAGCGACGCGGTTAAACCCGATTGGATCTCAGCCGTCCGATTAGAATCGAACGGTCCAGATCAAACCGCATTAACCCGCATTGTGGCGGATTAGATCCAATCCGGACCGTCGGATTTCAAACTGACGGCCCAGATTGTGCCACGCGTCCGGGAGCCGGACTGACGCGGTCCCCGCGGGCGTCACCCGGTCGTCGCTGACATCACACGTGACGTCAGCGTGGGACCCGCGTGTCAGCGGCTGGCCCAACGGCTCCATGACGTCACCCGTGACATCATGCTGATGTCACAGTGGAACCCGCGTGTCGGGACCCCGAATTTGCAAATCCGGACCCTCTGTGTATTCAGCACTAGTCCAGGAACGCGCTAGTGCACACAGTCTTAACATTGGTAAATATCACAATCATACCACTCGATACCAATAAAGTACTTTATTTAAATAGTCAAACTGGTTACTCGACCTTATGGTCAAGTTACAAATATAAGCCTCACAAGGCGAAACTTATTCAGAGAAAAATAATAGCAGCGGAAAATCAAATAAGGTAACATCGTGGCGCCATCCAAGATACCACAGGCAATCGACCGACTCGCATCCCTAAGTAGACGAGTCCTCTTGGAATTCTTCCTCCAAAGTAGGCGTAATCTCCTCTTCAACTGGTGTTGTATTGAGGCAAGGGTGAGTACTTGGTACTCAGCAAGTCATGCACAGAATGCAAGCTAATATACTATATGCATGGCTTGGTACAAAGGAATAGCTCAAGGTTTATTTGCAGTATACAGCATTTGACAAGTAATATAAGTAGATTCGAAAGCAGTAGAAATAAGTAAAACATAAATAACTTTTCAAGAAGTTTAATAAACATTTTCCCCATCCTAAACCACATTTCCATCATCTTCATTATTAAACCAAACCAACCTTTCAAATCCAAGTTATTTTCAGAAAATCTAACCCTTGACTGTAATTCCCGAGCGATGTCCAATACCGCGGACACGGCTATTAGAATAGATTCTAAACTCTGCAGAGTTTATTCACTTTACCCACAAGATAAAGTCAAACACCACAAAGGCGAGTTCAGTAACAAAGCCTTTCTAAGCCTCAAACAACACAGTGGTCCTCTCCTGGTTCGTGCTCTACACCATCCCTTCCCTTAGCCAAGGCGAAGTATGGGACCAACACACCGTTAGATGGGTATCGGCCACGCCCACGATACGCTCCCCCGTACAATCACACAAACGGTGTAATTGACACCCTGAGGCTCCACAAGTGAGTCCTTAGCGACTTAGTCAACTAGGGCCGTCCCATTCCAGCCATGTGGTTGCAAGTATGACCCAGTTCAAAGGCTTGCAAGGTTAAGTCCTTAGAGTGACCAGGGCAAGACTACCCGAAGAACC
This sequence comes from Rhipidocladum racemiflorum, assembly GCA_036346355.1. Classification (NCBI taxonomy): domain Eukaryota; kingdom Viridiplantae; phylum Streptophyta; class Magnoliopsida; order Poales; family Poaceae; genus Rhipidocladum; species Rhipidocladum racemiflorum. The sequence continues at coordinate 36,308,361 of CM070588.1, forward strand.
AAATCAACATCCCCAGTGCCACACTGGCCCACCTGATTACTCTTGCCACATGCCCCGGTCGAAATCGCTTATCAAACCCCGCTTGATTACCATGCACCACGTGCCATCAACTTCACATGATACTTTTCCAAAACAGGTTCAATATATCATTAAGTCAATATTAACATTTGATTGCCCAAAATCATGTCATGAGCACGTAGCGTGTCTAAGCGTGTACTACAACGGTCTAAACCCATGTTGGCAATTTAATAATGTCCAACTAGTAAAACCACAACTAGGGTGACAAGGGATCATGGCACATACTTAAATAATCAAGGTGTCATACAAAGAAATTGGTACTTATCTAACCCCATGTTTAAACAAAGTATCTTTCTATTTGAACTAGCATGCAATAGTTTAAATCAAAATAGATTTCAAATAGGATCAACATGGTCAAAGCACAACTTGCCTTCAAAGAGTACTTGTTCTTGGTCTTGAGTTGGATCCTGAGTCAACACTTCTCCTTCGAATCCTTCCCAGGCACTTCAACGCTCTACTGTAAAGCGTGCAAATAGCAAATACACAAATAAACACTAGGCAAAACATCCCAAAACTCCAAATAAAATCCATAAACAGAGAGAACATAATTTTCTGGATTTTTAGAAACTGAATCATTAAATTTGGAGTTAAGACGCAAAAGTTATGATTATTTAAAGTTTAAATAAACATTTAAATAATTTTACAGAGAAAAACTTTAGTCCAAAAATTAAATAAAATTCATATTTAGGTAGATCTCAATTTTATACAAATTTAGAAATTCGAATCACTCAAATCGGAGTTGAAACGCAAAAGTTATACGCGTTTGAAGTTTGAAACAAAATCAAATCATTATTTCAAATTAATAAATCATTTTCTTTTCGAAATTAATTATTGCGTCGGCATGGACACGTGGCAGCTCTGATTGGCTGGCCGACGTCAGTGGCTCATGGGCTCGACTCACGGCGCTGATTCGGTCCATGGTGGACCCGGTCCCACTCCTCGTGAGGCCCGACAGTGGGTCCGCCTCGGTGACGTCACTTGCGGCGTCGGCGGGGCTCACCCTCGGCCCGATGTGGGACTCCATCAGGACGTCATGGGTGACGTCGGCGCTTGGCTGGGTCGGCCAGCGACATGCGGGCCCTTCGACACGCGCCCCGCGTGTCGGCGTCTACACGCACGCGCTGCGTGGGCCAGCGGCCGCGACGCGACGGAGCCTTCCCGACACGTGGCGCAATCTCGGCCGTTGGTTTGAAAATCAACGGTCCCGATCGGATCTGATGACGCACGTTTGGGGTGAACGTGGTCAATCTAAACCGTTGGATCTAGATCCAACGGCTAGGATTGGATCTGGAAATCGCACGTGGTTCTTACCGTGGAACGACGTGGCGCAATCACACACGTAGGATCTTGATCGCACGGTCCACTGAGCTTCGCGAAACGGCGATGGCGTGCGGCGGCTTGCTGCGGCCGGAACCGGGGAAGACGACGTCCCGAACGGCGTTCCGACGCAGTCCCGGCGAGATGAAGTATGAGCCCAGGTTCGTCTCGTCGCGGGGGTTCCGAATCTGGCCACGGAAGCGGCGGAGCACGGCTGGTTTGCGGCGAAGGTTGAAGAACTCGCGGCGGCGCTCTTTGGCTCCGGTGAGAAATTGCGGCGGCTCTAGGGTTTCCCTGTAGGCGTGGACTAGGGCAACGAGCTCAGCATGGAAAGGCGAACCTCGGGGGCAGCTCCATGCATTAAATAGCCCTGGAGTCCGTGTCCGAGACGGCGGCGACGGCGAACGGAGTCCGCGGCGAATCCGGCTGGAGACGAAGACGTGGAGCCGTACACGTGGCACGACCAACGGCCACGATCGCGCGGGCGTAACCGGGTTCGACTCGGTCTCGACTAGGGGCGACGTGGCGCAATCACAACCGTTGGATCTTGATCCAACGCGCGTAACTAGGGTTCGGGGCGAGCGGGTTCGGCTCGACCACGTGGCTCGGGTCGGACTCGAACTCGAGTCTGACTCGGGCTCGGTCGGATGAACAGTAACCGACTCGGTTTGGATTTCCAGCGATTTAATATTTAAAATAATTCCCAGTAATTCATTTAATTCATTAAAAATAGCAAAAGACTCAGAAAAATTCCAGAAAAATTCTGGAAAATACTTTGGATCATTTTGGACTCAAATAAAATATTTCCAACAAAATTTTATTTGCAAATTCAAATTCTTGATTTATTTCAAAATGGAATAAATTCAAATAAATTCCAAATAAATCCAAATAAATTCCAGAAAATTCCAAAAATTCACCAAAGTGCCAAATCACACATGAATTTAAGAAAAGCAAAATTTTGGGGTGTTACAAACCTCCCCCCCTTAATAGAATCTCGTCCCCGAGATTCAGGGCTTACTAAAGGAATAGGTTTGGAAATTCTTTCTTCAAATCCTCTTCAAGGCTCCCAAGTCGCTTCGCTTTCTTCATGGTTGCTCCACTCGAACTCTCTGAAGCAGGTTGACTTGTTTCTAGTTTCTCGATCCATTGTGTCTAGAATCCTCACGGGATGCTCCTTATAAGTCAAGTCCTCTTGCAACTCAATTAACTCTAGCGGTGTCTGTTCCTCAGGAACTCGGAGGCACTTCTTCAACTGGGACACATGGAATACATCATGCACTCCTGCCAACGATTGCGGCAACTCCAGCTGATAAGCAACTTCGCCTCTGCGACTCACAATCTTAAATGGTCCAACATAACGGGGTGCGAGTTTCCCTTTGGCATGGAACCTCTTAACTCCCCTGAGAGGCGTAACTCTGAGGTATACAAAGTCTTCTGGTTCAAAACTCAAATCTCGGCGACGATTGTCAGCATAACTCTTCTGTCGAGATTGGGCTATCTTCAACCTTTCCCTAATCATAGCGATCTGCTCTTCAGCCTCTTGAAGAATATCGGTCGAGACACGGCGCTCGCCGGTCTCATTCCAATTCAATGGCGTCAGAGGTCGACCATACAAAGGCCTCAAAAGGTGACATCTCAGTAAACTAGCCTCGATAACTATTGTTGTAATCGAACTCGGCATACGGCAAACTCTTATCCCAAGAGGTAGCATAAGCCAATGCACACGCTCTTAGCATATCCTCCGAATCGATTGACTCTTTCGGTCTGTCCATCCGTGCATGGATGATAAGGCTGTCTTGAAGTTCAAACGGGTTCCCATGGCTTCATGCAACTTATTCCAGAACCTTGAGGTAAATTGGGTACCTACGTCTGATACAATCCTCTTTGGCACTCCGTGCAAACAGACAACCACGATCATGTACAATTACGCTAATTTATCTCCCGAGTAAGTGGTCTTCACGGGATAAAATGGGCTACTTTAGTCAAGCGGTCCACTATAACCCATATGGAGTCATAACCTCCTTGAGTCTTCGGCAAACCGGTAATGAAATCCATTCCGATTTCCTCCCACTTCCACTCAGGTACTTTCACGGTTGTAGCAATCCTGCTGGTCTCGATGCATTGCCTTGACTCTCGGCATACGTCGCACAATGCAACATGCTCGGCAACTTCACGCTTCATACTCGGCCACCGTAATCTCTCCTTGAGATCCTCGATACATCTTGGCGCTTCAGGATGAATTGAATACTTGAGTCATGGGCTTCTTCCGAGAATCGATTGCTTTAACTCCTTCTTGTTAGGCACACAAATCCGATCCTTCATCCATAACGTGCCTTGCTCATCCAACTTGAAGTCCTCTGCCTTGCCTTCCTCCTTGATGGACTTAATCCTGCGGATCTTGTCATCATCATACGTCCTTCTCGGATCTGATCCTCTAAGGTAGGCTTTACTTCTAATGCGGCCAAGAATCCGCTAGGTACTACCTCAATCTTCATTTTTTGAAAATCCTCACATAACTCATCCTGGCTTGTGGCTAGCAACGTACTCACGGTATGGCTTTTCCGACTCAGAGCATCGGCTACTACGTTGGCCTTCCCGGGATGGTAATGGATTCCAACATTATAGTCCTTGATCAACTCTAACCATCTCCTCTGCCTCATATTCAGATCCGACTGGGTGAATATGTACTTAAGGCTCTTATGATCCGTATATACTTCACATCTGTTTCCAATCAGATAGTGACGCCATATCTTCAAAGCATGCACTACGACGGCTAACTCTAAGTCATGTGTCGGATAATTTTCCTCATGCGGCCTCAATCGCCTTGATGCATAAGCGGCGACCTTTCCATTCTGCATCGGCACACATCCAAGTCCTTGGCGCGATGCGTCACAATAAATATCGAAGCTTTGAGCAACATCAGGTAGAACTAACACCGGTCTTGATGTCAATCGCTTTTCAGCTCCTGAAATCCTTTCTCACATTCTGGCGTCCATGCAAACTTCTTTTCCTTCTTGACAATTGCGTAAGAGGTTTCGCAATTGTCGAAGCCTTCGATGAAGCGCGGTAGTATCCTGCCATTCCAAGGAAACTCCGAATCTGGGTCACCGTCTTTGGTCGTTCCCAATGTAACACGCCTTCTACTTTGCTTGGATCTACGGCGACTCTTCCATGCGGTCATTACATGTCCAAGAAACTCCACCTTGTCCTTCCAAAAATCACACTTGCTTGAACTTGGCGAAAAGTTGTCGTTCCTCGGCTTTTCCAAAACTCGCCTTAAGTGTTCGGCATGTTCATCCTCCTGTCTTGGAGTAGATTAGGATATCGTCTATGAACACGACGACAAACTTGTCCAAATATTCCATGAACACCTTATTCATCATATTCATGAAATAAGCCGGGCGCATTCGTTAAATCGGCCCAAAGGACATAATCAGAACTCGTAATGTCCATATCTTGACGAGAATGCGATCTTGAATATCTTCCGATCGGATCTTCAATCGATGGTATCCGATCCGAGATCAATCTTGGAGAAAACTCCGGCTCCTCTCAACTGATCAAACAAATCATCAATCCTGGGTAGCGGATACTTATTCTTCACGGTGACTTCATTGAGTGCACGGTAGTCAATGCACATCCTGAAACTCCCGTCCTTCTTCTTGACAAACAAAATTGGTGCTCCCCACGGCGACGAACTCGGTCTGATAAATCCTTTCTCCATTAACTCTTCTAGCTGTTTCTTCATCTCTACCAACTCCTCGGTGGACATCCGATAGGGTCTCTTTGCTATCGGTCTTTGTGCATCTTGACAAGCTCTATCACAAACTCTATGTCCCCTGTCTCCGGCATACTGTAGATCTTCGGGAAAAACATCTGGGTACTCATTCACTACTGGGACATCCTCTATACCGATTGCCTTGGTACTGTTAACCATCAACTGTCCATCTCTAACTGCAGTGGCTTGAAATTCCACTTTCTTCCCACACGGGCTCTCAACTGAGATAGTCTTTCGTCCACAATCCAATACGGCCTTGTGCTTGGATAACCAATCCATTCCCAATATGACGTCTAAGGTCTGGGTCTCCAAAATTATAAGGTTTGCTAGGAACTCTATTCCATCTATTAGTATTCTCACCGGAACATCCTACTTTCGTTCGAGTTCGAACCGTGGGTTTGAACTAAAAGCATGCACTTAAGTCTTGCAATCCTCAAATCATTTCTAGTAGCAAAGCCTTGCGAAACAAACGAATGCGAAGCTCCGAGTCAAACAAAATCACAGGTGTATCGAAGTTAACAAGTAACTTACCCAAGACGACGTCCAGTAGCATTCTCGCAAAGGTATGCGCGGTGACATGGTTGACTCGGCCTCTCACCACGGCCTGGTGTGGCTCCTGGTGTTTGGCGTCCTAGCTGGGTGGTTCCTAGATTGAAGCGAATCGGGTCGCTTCCGCTGTCTTCTTTGGACAAGCTGTTGGCAAAGTGTCTGGCTCGTTGCGATTGTAGCGGCGTCTCACTTTGTTCTTGGCGATCGCCCGAGTAAGCGTTTCTAGCGGGGCTGGGGTGCCGTAGTTCGATTGGCGAGGTCTTGGTCTTTGAGGATGGTGTCCTTGTTGCATTCGTGGTTGGAATCAAGAATTGATTTGGTGCAACTCTCAAGCGCGTTATGCGTTCCTGGCATGATCCTTGCCGCCGCATCCTGCGCTTCTGTTCTCATCCGGTTCCTTTGCGCTTGTCCTCAAGAATAAGCGCCTTATTCACCAATTCTTGGAAATCTGGAAAGGTGTGGGTGATCAATCCTACTTGCAATCCTGAGTTAAGTCCCTTCATAAAACGAGACTGTCTGGATTTATCCGTTGCTACATCCTCAGGTGCGTAGCGTGCTAGCTGGGTGAACTTGTTCAGGTAGTCGGCCACTGGCTGATTACCTTGCTTCAGTGCTCTGAACTCCTCCTTCTTAAGGTCCATGATTCCTTCAGGCACGTGATACCGCTTGTCGAATGCGGTGTGAACTCTTCCCAAGTGATATCCTGAGGGTTCTCCTGCGTGGCACAGAAATTCTCCCACCATTCGACGGCTGTTCCTTCCAGCTGATGAGAAGCGTAGAGTACCTTCTCATTTCCTATGCATTGAGCTATGTGTAGCTTCCTCTCGATTGATCTTAACCAATCATCGGCCTCCAATGGATTGGCATTCCCAGAGAAAGTGGGTGGGTGAGTTCTCATGAACTCGGATAGTTTTGTATTCTGGCGTGGTCCCTGATTAACTTGATTAGCAGTGGCCTGAGCGGTGACATGCTGCATTTGTTGCATCATAGCATGCATCAACTGCGTCTGGGCAGCAAGAAAGGCTCCGAAATTCTGCACATCCGGTGGTGGTGCTGGTGCTCCCTCATTGGGGTTTTCTGCTGGGCGAGAACCACTCCCATTGCTTCCAAAGTTTCCGCGGGTGTTCACCATCTGTCGATTTGCTCTAGGTTTAGAGATGAGAGGGAAACAAGAATAGACAAGTAATATGGAACTTATGCGGGGCGAAAGGTGTAACCTTAAGGTCCAACTTTATTACTAATAACTTGGTATGGCTGCTTACAATGCCTAAGGGCCTTGCAACACATCTTGCACACTCAAGAAACAAAGCAAATCCAAATCGAACTAACTCTCGAGTCTAACGCCTAAAGGGTGACTCTTTATTCTATGACGCGACGACTCGGCGAAGGAGTCTCACTATAGAACCTATGCTCACTCATCGAGAAAACCTCCACGGCCTGGAGTGCGGATCTTTGCGGCATAGGCGCGAAAGCGATCGCCATGTCCAAATGATCGTGTCCTCTGTGGTAGTCGAAGAAGCGGTGTCCTCATCGAGATCCGACTCCTCCGGATCCGGCTCGTGTAGCTCGAAATCTTGGCTCTGGGTCTGGTCCGTACAAGGTCATTTCCAACTCGTCAATCCTTCGTAAAGGTGTGCCACATACTCTTGAGCTTCCCGCCATCTGTTCTTCTCTGTCGTGATCTCCTTGCGGGCCTTCAGAGTTCCTTGCTTGTATTATCTAGTACATCCTCCTGGCGACGACAAATCGTGCCAACCGTAACCGTGGCATCCTCATCCTGAATCGCCTTGGTCAAGAAGGTTATCGCCGCGCGGATGGTAACGAACACCGTACTCTCCACCTTCTCTGGCGTAGATACGGGTAATGTGCCGCATTGCTCGTCGTGATACCTCTTGGATACCCATCTGCATCGTAGATCTCCTGGCAAAGGCAGTTGTATCGGGCGATTGCACTGGCCCTTTTCCTAGCAGTACCTCAATCTTCACGTCACAAGCCTTGATCAATCCCGCTTGTCTCGATCACTTCCACTTGGTATTGCGGCTTCTCAAAATCTCCGAGAGTCTCAGAGCATATGCCAAAGTTCCATGGCGTGACCAACTCCCGAGATCAACGTAGTTGAACTCTTCCTCCATCTGTCACAAGAGTGCTTTTCGTAAGAACTCGGAATTTTTAAATTGTGACAAGGTAAGGGAAAATTTCAGCAAGAGACAAGAAAAGAGAGAAGGGGATAAGTCGAGATGTCATTTCTTATCTTGACAAACTTTTAGCTTTTAGAAGATAGGTTTTATCCTCACTACGACCATTCTAGCTTAGGGTTGAGCCTACAGTCAAACCTGGCTCTGATACCACCTCTGTCGGGACCCCGAATTTGCAAATCCGGACCCTCTGTGTATTCAGCACTAGTCCAGGAACGCGCTAGTGCACACAGTCTTAACATTGGTAAATATCACAATCATACCACTCGATACCAATAAAGTACTTTATTTAAATAGTCAAACTGGTTACTCGACCTTATGGTCAAGTTACAAATATAAGCCTCACAAGGCGAAACTTATTCAGAGAAAAATAATAGCAGCGGAAAATCAAATAAGGTAACATCGTGGCGCCATCCAGTATACCACAGGCAACTGACTGGGCTCGCATCCCTAAGTAGACGAGTCCTCTTGGAATTCTTCCTCCAAAGCTGGCGTAATCTCCTCTTCAACTGATATTGTGTTGAGGCAAGGGTGAGTACTTGGTACTCAGCAAGTCATGCACAGAATGCAAGCTAATATACTATATGCATGGCTTGGTACAAAGGAATAGCTCAAGGTGTATTTGCAGTAAACAGCATTTGACAAGTAATATAAGTAGATTCGAAAGCAGTAGAAATAAGTAAAACATAAATAACTTTTCAAGAAGTTTAATAAACATTTTTCCCCATCCTAAACCACATTTCCATCATCTGCATTATTAAACCAACCCAACTTTTCAAACCAAAGTTATTTTTGAGAAAATCTAACCCTTGATCAGTAATTCAGGCGATGTCCAATACCGCGGACACAGCTATTCGAATAGATTCTACACTCTGCAGAGGTTATGCACTTTACCCACAAGATACAGTCAAACACCACAAAGGCGAGTTCCCGTAACAAAGCCTTTCGGAAGCCTCAAACAACACAGGTGGTCCTCTCCGGTTCGTGCTCTACACCATCCCTTCCCTTAGCCAAGGCGAAGTATGGGACCAACACACCGTTAGATGGGTATCTCGGCCCACGACCACGATACGCTCCCCGCATAATCACACAAACGGTGTAATTGACACCCTGAGGCTCCACAAGTGAGTCCTTAGCGACTTAGTCAACTAGGGCCGTCCCATTCCAGCCATGTGGTTGCATGTATGACCCAGTTCAAAGGCTTGCAAGGTTAAGTCCTTAGAGTGACCAGGGCAAGACTACCCAAGAACCAAATCAACATCCCCAATGCCACAACTGCCCACTGATTACTCTTGCCACATGCCCTGGTCGAAATCGTTTATCAAACCCCGCTTGATTACCATGCACCACGTGCCATCAACATCACATGATACTTTTCCAAAACAGGTTCAATATATCATTAAGTCAATATTAACATTTGATTGCCCAAAATCATGTCATGAGCACGTAGCGTGTCTAAGCGATGTACTACAACGGTCTAAACCCATGTTGGCAATTTAATAATGTCCAACTAGTAAACCACAACTAGGGTGACAAGGGATCATGGCACATACTTAAATAATCAAGGTGTCATACAAAGAAATTGGTACTTATCTAACCTCATGTTTAAACAAAGTATCTTTCTATTTGAACTAGCATGCAATAGTTTAAATCAAAATAGATTTCGAAATAGGATCAACATGGTCAAAGCACAACTTGCCTTCAAAGAGTACTTGTTCTTGGTCTTGAGTTGGATCCTGAGTCAACACTTCTCCTTCGAATCCTTCCGGCACTTCAACGTCTACTCGTAAAGCGTGCAAATAGCAAATACACAAATAAACACTAGGCAAAAACATCCCAAAACTCCAAATAAAATCCATAAACAGAGAGAACATAATTTTCTGGATTTTTAGAAACTGGAATCGTCAAATTTGGAGTTAAGACGCAAAAGTTATGATTATTTAAAGTTTAAATAACCATTTAAATAATTTTACAGAGAAAAACTTTAGTCCAAAAATTAAATAAAATTCATATTTAGGTAGATCTCAATTTTATACAAATTTAGAAATTCGAATCACTCAAATCGGAGTTGAAACGCAAAAGTTATAAGCGTTTGAAGTTTGAAACAAAATCTGAAATCATTATTTCAAATTAATAAATCATTTTCTTTTTCGGAAATTAATTATTGCGTCAGCATGGACACGTGGCAGCTCCTGATTGGGTGGTGGCGTCGGCCGGCTCATGGGCTCGACTCACGGCGCGGTTCGGTCCACGGTGGACCGGTCCACGGCTCCTCGTGAGAGGCCCGGCAGTGGGTCCGCCTCGGGTGGCGTCACTTGCGGCGTCGGCGGGCTCAGCCCTCACCCGGCAGGTGGGACCTTTGTGGACGTCATGGGTGACGTCAGCGCTTGGCTGGGTCAGCCACTGACATGCGGGCCCTCTGACACGCGCGGGCCGCGTGTCGGCGTCTACACGCACGCCAGCGGCGTGGGCCGCGACGACGGCCGATCTTCCCGACACGTGGCGCAATCTCGGCCGTTGATTTGAAATTCAACGGTCCCGATCGGATCTGATGACGCACGTTTGGGGTGAACGTGGTCAATCTAAACCGTTGGATCTAGATCCAACGGCTAGGATTGGATCTGGAAATCGCACGTGGTTCTTACCGTGGAACGACGTGGCGCAATCCGGGACGTCGGATCTTGATCGGACGGTCCACGGAGCTTCGCGAAGCGGCGATGGCGTCGCGGCGGCTTCTTGCGGCCGGAACAGGAAGACGCAGCGTCGAGCGGCGTTAAAGCGCGATCCGGCGAGATGAAGTATGAGCCCAGGTTCGTCTCGTCGCGGGGGTTCCGAATCTGGCCACGGAAGCGGCGGAGCACGGCTGGTTTGCGGCGAAGGTTGAAGAACTCGCGGCGGCGCTCTTTGGCTCCGGTGAGAAATTGCGGCGGCTCTAGGGTTTCCCTGTGGCGTGGACTAGGCAACGAGCTCGGCATGGAAAGGCGAACCTCGAAGCGCTCCATGCATTAAATAGCCCTCGAGTCCGTGTCAGAGACGGCGGCGGCGAGCGAGTCCGCGGCGAATCCGGCCGAGACGAAGACGTGGAGCCGTACACGCGTGTACGACCAACGACCCGCGATCAGCGAAGCGTAACGGGTTCGACTTCGGTCTCGACTAGAGGCGTCGTGGCGCCAATCACTGCCGTTGGATCTTGATCCAGCGGTCGCGTAACTAGGGTTGAAGCGGCGGGTTCGGCTCGACCACGTGGCTCGGGTCGGACTCGAACTCGAGTCTGACTCGGGCTCGGTCGGATGAACAGTAACCGACTCGGTTTGGATTTCCAGCGATTTAATATTTAAAATAATTCCCGGTAATTCATTTAATTCATTAAAAATAGCAAAAGACTCAGAAAAATTCCAGAAAAATTCTGGAAAATATTTTGGATCATTTTGGACTCAAATAAAATATTTCCAACAAAATTTTATTTGCAAAATTAAATTCTTTAATTATTTCAAAATGGGATAAATTCAAATAAATTCCAAATAAATCCAAATAAATTCCAGAAAATCCCAAAAATTCACCAAAGTGCCAAATCACACATGAATTCAAGAAAAGCAAAATTTTGGGGTGTTACACCGCGTGTCAGAGCCGCTCGTCCGAAGCGCGGTGACGTCAGCGCTGGCGTCATCCAGTGGGTCCCACATGTCAGTGACACGTGCACCCGTGGACCGAGTCCACGGTGGACCGAAGCCGAACCGTGGGCCGAGTCTATGGACCGGCTAACATCATGCTGACGTCATATTTTGATTTTTCTATAGAAAACTAATTCGGTGGAAATTCAAATTCCATGCTGACGTCATAAATCCGGATTTCTCAATAGAAAAATAAATGAATTAATTCGGTTTATTGATTTATTTGAATTTTCAAAGTTCAAACGCTTATAACTTTTGCATTTCAACTACAATTTGAACGATTCAACTTTATAAATTTTTATAAAATTGAGATCTACTTAAATATGAAATTTAATTAATTTTTGGACATGAATTTTTCGATGTTTATATTTATTTAATAGATTCTTTAAACTTTAAACAATTATAACTTTTGCATTTTAACTCCGATTTGGGCGATTCGAATTTCTAAATTTTTTTAAAATTATGCCCTTTCTATTTATGGACTTTATTTGAGCTTTTGAGCAATGTGTATGTACTATTTTATTTATTTATTGCTATTTGCACGCATTACGAGTAGACGTGGAAGTACCCGAAGGCTTCGAAGGTGAAGTTTGGACCTAGGAGCCAGCTCAAGACCAAGATCAAGTACTTTTTGAAGGCAAGTTATGCTTTGACCATGTTGATACTACTTTTAGAATTTAATTTAATTTAAACTATTGCATGCTATGTTGATTAGAAAATGCTTTAATTAATTCCGAGAAATTAGATAAGAGCCAGCTAGCAATATGACACCTTGGTTATTTAATTATGTGCCAAGAACCCTTGTCACCCTAGTTGTGGATTATTAGTTGGATATTATTAAATTGCCAACATGGGTATTTAGACCGTTGTAGTATAATGCTTAGACCTGCCATGTATACATGACATGATTTTGAACAATTACATATTAACCTTGACTTAATGAGATATGTAACATATTTCTGGAAAGTGGCATGTGTTATTGATGATGTTGTTAATGGCACGTGGTGCATGGTAATCAACTGGGGGTTTGATAAATAGTTTCGACCGGGGCATGTGGCAAGAATGATCGGGTGGGCCAGTTGTAGCACCGGGGAAGTTGATTTGATTCTTCGGGTAGTCTTGCCTCGGTCACCCTAAGGACTTAACCTTGCAAGCCTTTGAACTGAGTCAAACGTGCAACCACATGTCTGTAATGGGACGGACCTAGTTGATTAAGTTGCTAATAACTTACTTGTGGGACCTAGGGGTGTCAACTATACCTTTTGTGTAGATGTACGGGGGAGCGTACCGGGGCTGCGGCCAGGTACCCATCTAACGGTTGATTGACCTAGACTTCGCCTTTGTCAAGGGAAGGGTTAGTGTGCAATAACCGGGGAGGCCCACTTGTACAGTTAGAGGTTTCCGAAAGACTTTGTTATGGACACTCACCTTTGTGGTGTTTGGTTGTATCTTGTGGGTAAAGTGCATAACCTCTGCAGAGTGTAAAATCTATTCGAATAGCCGAGTCCGCGGCATTGGACATTGCTCGGGAATTACAGTTAAGGGTTAGACTTTCATAAAAATGGCTTGACTTTGGAAGAATGGTTGGTTTGTGACGACGAATTGGACCTAGGATTGGGAAATGCTTTATTTGTGAGATCATTCTGAAAGTACTTTATTCATTATTGTTTTACTGCTTTGCAATCTATTATTGTATTTACTCATGGTACTTTACTGCAAATGAACCTGTTATCCTATCCTTTGTATTAAGCCCTGCGTGTAGAATATTAGCTTGCATTCTGTGCATGACCTGCTGAGTACCAAGTTCTCACCCTTGCCACAATACAACATGTAACATCCTGAAATTGAATAAGAGGTAAAGCTCAGTATTTAAATTTTAATTGTGAATTATTATTGCATCACATGAAATTCTATGTATCTTAATGAATTTCTGGTTATTAAGAAATTTAATAATTTAACCGTGGAAACCAGAAAAAGGAAGTTTGCAAATTCTTAAAGACTTTTCCAGAAGGTGATTCAAAGCATTTGGAAAATAATGAAATCTTTAGATCTTAAGATTGTTAGACAACCTCGCTATCGAATAGTCCGGGGTTGCCTAATAGATCTAAACTGGAGAATAGACAGGAAGAAAGAGAGACACAATATGAGGAGGAACAGGCCTGCTTTATTATTCTGTATGCTTGTATACAATGGGGTGACCCCCTGCCTCCTATATATAGCGGTTCTGCTTAGAGATAAGGAAGAGTCCATATCGGATACGAATCCGGTTTCCTAACACTCCCCCTTGGACTCTTCACTGCGAGATGCATATGCCTCATTAAAACTCCATAAAAAACCATTTGGAAAAATAATTGGAGAAATAGTAAATAGCTCACGCTTGCAGTGTTTCACTGATTGCCTCATCAAAAACCTTTTGTAAGAAAACTTCTATTAAAAACTTACTTAAGGAAAAGAGTACAATCCACCCAAACTTCAATGTTAATCTTCAAGATTTACGTTGGGTACTCAAACTTCATGTTTGAGATTTATGTAGGAGTATGTGAAAAATCTCCCCCTGAAATCTGCACTTCTCTAAGCCTCATCATCCCGATTCCTCTAATACATCTTTCAAAGGAAGATGCCGGGAGTGACTTAGTGAATAAATCTGCGAGATTTTCACACGACTTAGTATGCAAGATATCTTTATCTCGTTCATCTTATGCATTTCATGAGCATAAAAGAACTTGGGGTTGATATGCTTTGTAAGGTTACTCTTCACATATCCCATTTGTACTTGTGCAACACAAGCTGCATTATCTTCATAGATAATAGTGGGGGTTTGTTCCATGTTCAAACCACATGACTTCTGGATGTGATGAACCATTCTTCGAAGCCATGCACATTCCCGAGAGGCTTCATACAATGCAATGATTTCTGAGTGGTTAGTCGACGTCGAGACAAGAGTCTGCTTAGACGACTTCCAAGAAATTGCCGTTCCACCGCAAAGGAAAACATACCCGGTTGTGACTTGCCAAGATGGTCTCGATAGGTACCAAAGATCGGCGTAGCCAACTAAATTCAATTCATTGTTTCTTACAGAAACAAGCCGAGGTCTTTGCTTCCTTGAAGGTAATCAAGATGTCCTTCACCCTTTCCAATGCCTTTTGGTGGGTTCTGCCTTTGTCTGGCGCTAGCAAATTCACAGCGACGCAATGTCCGGCCTAGTGCTATTCGCAAGGTACATGAGCGCTCCAATTGCACTCAAGTATGGGAATTCCGCTCCCGGGACTTCCTCCCTCTTCTTTAGGCCTCAGACGGGTCTAGGTCTGCTTGGAGTGACCTTGGAGCCATTGGGGTCTTTGCGGGTATGCCTTTTCAAAGCCAAATCTCTCCAACACTTTCTCGTGTAGGATGCTTGGTGTACCAAGATTCCGCCTTGGACATGTTCAAGCCGCAAGCCTAAACAGAACTTGGTTTTACCCAAGTCTTTCATTTCAAACTCAGATTTCAAGTATGTGCATGCTTCTTCAATTTCCTCATCCGTCCCAATGATGTTCAAGTCATCTACATAGACGGAGATTATACAAAATCCATTCGGGGATCGTTGTATAAACACACATGGACAATCTTCATTTGCTCGTAGCCTTTCTTGCAAAGAAAGTCACTTAAGCGATTGTACCACATTCTTCCTGATCGTTTTCAGCCCATACAGGATTTCTCCAATTTCACCTTTGTATAGGTTTCTGTTTGCTCTGTCTTGGTTCGGGATAGGGATACCTTCCGGTACTTTCATGTATATCTCCGAATCCAAGTTTCCATACAAGTATGCTATGACAACATCCATTAGCTTCATTTTCAACTTCAAGTTGACTGCCATTGAGATCAAGTATCTAAAGGTAATTCCACCCATGACCGGAGAATAGGTTTCTTCATAATCAACCCCAGGACGTTGAGTGAAACCTTGAGCGACAAGCCTTGCCTTGTACCTTACAACTTCATTGTTTTCGTTTCTCTTGCGAACAAAAACCCATTTGTGACCTCACGGGTTTTATATGGGGCGTGCGGCACATGAGGCCCAAACACCTCTCTTTTGTTCGTGAGAGACTAACTCTGCGGTGATTGCCTTCTTCCAATCTTCCCAATCGAGCCTTTTCTTGCACTCTGCGAGAGATGCGGGCTCGGGATCATGATTAATGATCGTGGCAATCTTCTTTGCAAAGTATGCATCGACATTGGCTGTTGCTCTATTCATTGATTCTCCGTTATTACAAAGTTTATGGCCATTTCATCATGGGGTGCTTCGTGCACTTCTACTTGCTCTTCATTGCTATTTCCCATTCCAGGAGCAAGTTCCTTCAGTTTTTCTCCGCCAATGTGTGCGCACACATTATTTCCGGCGGCTTCTTCCAATGGAAGGTTCAGATCTGGAATTGCCTTTTCCACAGGCTTCTTTCCAGTGCCAGGTCTCAACTGGATCCCCTTCTTGCTTTGGGGCACTTTGGTGATTGGTGGTAAGTCCTTGATTTTCCCACGCTCCGTACTTTGGGTTTGAGAAGCCGGATCTCTGTTCTTTTTCTTTGAGGCCTCTCGAACAGGATGAGGGATACCTTCGCTTTCTTTGGTATTTCCACCCTCTCTCGGTGCATTTCTTGCTGGTACATGCGACTTAACCACGCTCTTAGGATCACAAAAATGATCGAGCGATTCATTTGCTAAATTCGCAAATCAATTATCTTACGACTTCTTGATTTGCTTCATTAGTGCGAGGGTCATGCGCGGGATCAGTGGAATGCCATACTATTTCGGCATTTTTCATCCAATGGTTGATTCTTCTCCCCTAATGACTGAAATGGTCTCGTCAAAGATGCAATCAATCGAGTGTGTGTAAGTCTCAGTCATGGGTTCCAAATACACTGATTATGGATGCACTCTCATAACCAACGTATATCCCACTTCGCGGAGAGGGCCCATTGCAAACCGGGTGGTATAGGTACATATACCATACAACCAAATTTTCTAAGATGGGAAATCTTCGGGATGACCCCTTGCACTAGTTGCATAGGTGAATGGATGTTGTAGGCCGATGGTCTATAATTGATGAGTCTTCCTGCGCAGATCATGCGTGTCCCCAACAAGTGTTGGGCAAGTTACAACTCTGCAAGAGCTGATGGCAATGAACTTAATCCTTTTTATTAGTGCTTCACTAGCCCATTTTATGATGGACGCGGTGAGTGCTCAACAGTTATTCCCCGTTCTTTGTAACAATAATCATCAAATGCCTTGGAAGTAAATTCGCGGCATTGTCCAATCGAATGGACTTCACGATGATCGGGGAAAAGCATTCTTAATTCTGATGATCTGCGAGATCAACTTTGCGAATGCATGATTCCTTGTTAATGACAAAGAAACATGTATGCGACCATTTGAGGAAGCATCAATGAGCACCATAAAGTATCGAACGGCCCTCGACAAGGGCTGAATCAGACCGCAAATATCCCCTTGAATGCGTTCAGAATGCAGGATTTCATGTTGCACTTTCATAACAGAGGGTCTAGTTATTAATTTCCGTGGCACATGCATGGCACACAAAATCTTAAATTGATTCGGGAAATTCTTAACATTAATGCCATGACCTTGTGAGTTGTTAACTATATTTCTCATCAATCTAAGACCAGGATGACCTAATCTACAATGCCATAAAGCAAATAATTGAGCTTCTAAAGACACTTCAAAGAAGTATAACTGCGTGTGCATTGATTTTAAGTGTAGTACAACCGCATTCATATGAGGGACATTTTTCTAGTACCATCTTTCCATATTCGCGTGCTTCACAATGCACAAGTGTTCTTTGCCATTTTCTTCATTGATTTCTCACGTGAAACCCATTGGCGCGGATATCTTTGAAACTTAAGAGAGTGCGGGTTGATTCAGGTACAAGAGGGCTTCTTCAATTACCAAAGTTGTACCCATTGGCAATATAATTGTGGCTCTTCCTGAGCCTATTATATGCGATCGCTTCTGCGATAGTCGTAATCCTTCGGCGTTCTTCGTGATCGCCTGGAAGTATTTCGACTCTCTTAAGATGGTATTTGTTGTGCCACTATCAACAATGCATATTTCCTCCATTGGGCGCTACGATTTCTAGATGAAAAGAAAATAATTCTAATCATACAAAGGCTAAGTAATTCAAAAATTGCTTGTAAATAAAGAATCTTGGAATAAAGAATAAAATTGCAATTCTATTCATGAGAAAAGTATGCTCTTCGAGAGCTTACTATTCATTATGCAATCGATGTCTATGTGAGATAATTCTCGACAATTCATGTCAGCTTCTTCAAAAACTTACGTTAGATAATGCCACACCTTTGCACATTCATAAGGTTCTTCCATTAGATTACTAACGCAATCTAATAGGAAATGGCTGCTAGATTCAATAAAATGCATAATTGAATTCTCATGAGTTTCAAAGAAACTAAAAGAAAGCAATAATATCAAGATTCATATATACAAAGATAAATGCAAAATTCACTTAAGTACAAGATTCATAAGTGCGAATTCATAAATGCAAAATTCATAAGTGCGAGATTCATAAATCGAATTCATAAATGCAAAATTCATAAGTCACGAGATTCATAAATCTGGATTCATAAATCAGATTCATAACCGCAAAATTCATATATACACATATTCATAAATATTCATAAATACGGAAAAAGAATCCACATAAATTAAATGCGTGTAATGCTTATGTAACTCTCGTTGGTTGGGAGCGAAACAGTAACGAATATCTCTGTCACATTCGACTCTTGGCCAGTCAACCTGCCTAGGGCTCACATGAGGAGGAGCACTTCAGTTTCCGTGCCAATTAAAGAACCAAGCCTCATGTGTGTTTTCCTAGACACCAATTGTCTCATGTCTGTTTATTCATTACCAAAATCAAATCCCAACCACTCGGTTCTCATAAAATGCCAGTATGAAATATTCTCGAATTTTCCTAGCACTTTTCATAATTTCTGCTAATTTCAAGCAATTTTCGAATTACTTTACAACAGAAATTGAATTTCAGCAAATATCAATATGACATAATTTATAAATTCATAAATTCGAAAATAAATTCTCGTGAATTTCCGATATTCTATGCATGGCAATTATTGCAAAAATAAATGCAAATATTCACGAATGCAGAAAATAAGGCTAAGATAAATTAAAACAAAGCCATAGAATTTTACTGCAATTTTCTAGGATTTTTACGGATATTTTTCATATTTTCACTGGTAATTTTCAGTAATTTTCTAAATTTGTAATTGATTTTCGAATTTCTAATTGATTTGAAAAGAAAAAACAATTAAAGAAAATGATAAAAGGGGGCAAGGGGTAATTCCTTGCCCCCACCGTGCACCACTCAACCGATCCAATTTGGTTTGGGAAATTGATCATGTCCGCTTGGTTTCAGAGCCAAATTGAATCATGAAGCTTCAAGTCCACGAGTCATTGGACTTAAAGTCGAGGAATAGATCCGGGAGCAACGACGCACTACGGGAGCCTGGGAAACGAGCGGGCGCCGGGCGCTTAGCCGGCAGGTGACCGATGGCAAGCTTCGAACAACGGCGTCGCATAGCGCGTCACCGACGCGAACATGTTGCACTACCGCAGCAGCGAATGCGCGAGAGGGCGTGAGCGTAGTCAGCCGCCTCAGCGGCGGCGTCACCGGCAGCGTAAGATGTCGCCGACAGAGCCGCTGTGGCGCTTCGGCGATGTGGCAAAGCGTCGCTCGTAGCAGCTGTCGCGCTTCCGCCAGCAAAGAAGATCGGCAGTTGTCGCTTCCGTGCCGGTTTAGTGAGTCGCGCGCCGGGCTGGCGGCGCGCGACGCTGGCAGATCGGTTTCATCTGGCGCTGGCAGCTCGACGCCGGCGCGTAGGCGCGCTGCAAGCTTCGGCTGTGTTATTGTTTGGCAGATGGTTGGCCGGCAGTTTGCCCTTCCAAGTGCGCAAGATGATCGGGCGATAGTTCGTGGTTTCGCGCGGCGTAGACGCCGAGCGTGGTAAGGCTTCAGCGCCGCGCTTTGTCGCTACGTCTTGCGCTGGCGAATGTGGCGCCACTTTTGGGCTTGCAAAGAATCATCACCGGCGGCTTCACGTCTTGGGCGGATGCTTCTCAAAGTGACGGATGGGCCGGCTTCGGCCGATTCATTGCACCGTAGTTTCTTAGTTAATTTGTAGGGCGTTGGCTTCGTACCAATCTTGCTCTTATCTTGTAGATGCATGCAATGGATCTCAAGAATGGCTTCGTGCTTACAGACTTTGCTTCGTGCAAAGTAGATCACAAGGTAAAAATCGCCCAGTAACCGTGCCCGCGTGACTAATACAAAGATTTACGAATATTAGATGCAAGATACAAACGATCGATTAGATCCACCTCACCTTTCTCACTTTTTCAATCGCTTTCCGGTAGACTATCGCGTAGGATAGAGTCGCGTGGGACTTTATTTGGCAATCCGGTGGATGCCGCTTGATGGCGAAGTTGATTGCGATCGGATCGCGATCAATCGCCGGTAGTAGACGTTCGCCGCCGATGATCCTTCGCTTCTTGTCTTTTCTCACCTTTCAATCTTTCTCCGGTAGAGCTGCGGCTGATAACGTGTTAGACAACCTCGCTCGAATAGTCCCGGTTGCCTAATAGATCTAAACTGGAGAATAGACAGGAAGAAAGAGAGACACAATATGAGGAGGAACAGGCCTGCTTTATTATTCTGTATGCTTGTATACAATGGGGTGACCCCCTGCCTCCTATATATAGCGGTTCTGCTTAGAGATAAGGAAGAGTCCATATCGGATACGAATCCGGTTTCCTAACAAAGATAAGTGATTCCAATGGGTTCCGCCAGGATCGTCGTTGGACTACTTCCCTTTTTGTCAATTGGACTCATGCGGGCAGTACTGGTCCGGTCCAACCTTCCACTTACCGGTGGGTCCTGACCCCATTAGTCATCGCCTCTCCCTCTCACTCTCCACTCTTCTTCCTCTCCTTTCACTGCGCCAACCCGTACCATGTCACCGGAGGGGAGCAAAGCCTGTCGTTTTTCTCTGCTAAAGCCGGAGGGAGGTTGGATGGAGATGCCGCCCCTGTACTCTGTCACACCTAGGCCGGTCCCACCTGTAAGAGAGAGAGAGAGAGAGAGAGAGAGAGAGAGAGAGGATATTAAAGAAGTGGAGCGCTGGTTGTAGGGCAGACAAGAAATGAAATGAAATGAAATTACCTTTGCCTGTTCTTTCTTCTTCCTCACGTTCTTCTCTGTTCTTCCCCATTGTTCTTCCTTCTTTACCGATTTTTGGGTGAATCTGTCCCGAGCTCACGCCCCAGTACCCAGGTGGCCACGGGCTGTGACAACTTGGTATCAGAGCTTGCTCGATCCGACTATCCCCAACCTCGTTGGCGCAGTAGCCATCTACTCTGCAGCGACCAACGCCGAACCTGATGACCAAACCGATCCTCTTCAGCGCCGCCTCCTCGAACCGCTCCCGCTCCTCCGCGATGTCGCAGCCGCCGACCACCTCGGGCGCATCCTTCGCAAGCTCCGGTTCGTCGACTTCCGTCACGGCGCCTCGAAACGCTGCGATCTCCATGGCCTCGGGTCGCCGTCCCGATCTCCAGCGCCGCCACCGCGCGGACTCGAAGGCGATCGCCGCCTCCGCGCGATTGCGGCCACGATCCGCCGTTGGGGGCCCCGACGAGTCCAACCCGGCCGCACCTCATGGCTGCAGCGTCGCCCGCCTACGAGTCGGCGGTGTTATCGACGCCGGCAACGACCGCTCCGGTCGCCCGCACCACCACCACAGCTTTCGTCGGCGAGCCCGGCACCCTGGACTTCGTTTGCACCGGGCCATACGGCCAGATCTTCCGTCCTGACGACTTCGGCATCGACCGGTCTTCAACTTCGTCTTCACACAGGAGCTTCCCCTCCGCGTCTCTGCGCTGGCCCTCAAATACATGCTCGCCGTCGCCGTCCGCCTCGCCTAGATCACCAACCATCGCTGCCACGACTGTCGCCATGTCGCTGGCGCAGACTGATTTGGTGTTGGAACGAATAATAGCTTCCCAACAGCGCTGTGCGAAGCAAATGGAGAAAACAACGGCAGCGGTGAGGAATATGTGTGCCAATCTGGGCATTGAAGGTGTACTGGAAGATGACAAGGAGACCAACTGTGTTTGTGAGAATGATAATTTTGCATATGTTGGAGATGGTGATGAAATGAAACCGGATATTACCACATGCAAATTTGAAGATGTTTCTGAAGAAACTGATACTACTCAAGAAATCATTCATGATGATAACTCCGAGTGTCTCACTGATCGTGCTCAAATGGTGGGTATTGGCAGAAGTGAGTTGGAAGACACTTCTAAAGAAGTTGGTATTGCTCAAGGAAGACTCTCAGTTTCTCAAATTGCTGATTCTGCACCTGTTGTGACACAATTGACTGCCGCATCGACTACTTCCAAAGAAGAAATTTCCGATGAAGAGACTGAATCCAAGGAGCAAAGCAGGCATATTTTAACCAACTCGATAGATCCAGTTTTTACCATCAAGGAACTTGTCAATTTATCTGGGAATGAGAAGTCTATTCTTGATAATGAGCATACTTCTATTGATCCATCTCCTGTAGTTCTAATTGATTCTTCTCAGGAGGCTTCACTTAGGATCTTATACCATCTTCAGCTCCTAAGGCCGTGGGATCCTAGTGTGAATAGGTTCACCTTCTTAATCAAGGTAGAGATACTAGCAGGCAATGTGATTGACACCATGAGCAAGGTTCGGATGCTTCATTCTTTAGATCATGCGAATGTCCTGAAATGTTACTCTTGGTATGAAACCTCAGCACCTTTTTGGTTAGTATGGGAGTATTGTGTTGGGGGTGATCTAAAGGGTTTACTTGAGCAAGATAAGAAGCTCCCTGAGAAGTCTGTACATGACCTGGCTTATGATCTTGTCAAAGCTCTTCAGTTCCTGCATTCACAAAGAATTATATATTGTGATTTGAAACCATCAAACGTTTTGCTCGATGAAGTTGGATGCATGAAACTGTGTGATTTTGGATTAGCAAGGCGTTTAGAAGACATTGAGAAGACTCATCCTGAAATCTGGTCGGACCAATGGACTGGGCAGAATTTTGTGAGTGATGTCCTGGAGCTTTCTGAGAAATATCAGCAGAAATTTGGTCCGCTTCGATATTTTGTGACTGGAATACTGAAATTTTTGTGCTTACCGAGCTATTTCTATGAATTAGAGTATCTTCCCTTATCAAAGGAAATGGCTGGGCATGGAAATGGTATAGAACGAGACAAGCCTGAACTGTCTGATGCCTATACAGATGCAATATGCAGCAGATCAAAAAGAGAAGGAATTCCACATCATGTTTCCTACTGGCCGAGAACTAGATCCAAAGCAAGAACAGAGAGAAATTCAGTTGATGCTGCTGTTACTAATGATACTCAGTTATTTTGGGCTGCCCCATCAATACATGACAAGATGGACATTTCCTCAACGGAAACAAACATTGTTTCCAATTCAGTTTACAAGTACAACAATACTCTTGTTGATGTTAAAATGGACATAGAAACAAACATCTCTACTACCTTGCCGGTGTGGGACGCCCTGCCATCTACAAGGCTCGTGATGTCTATTAAGCTACCTGACTATAATGCTAAAAAGGTAGAGATGCAATACTTCCATGAGAATGCAAGTTTTGCCACTGCTGTTGGCAGGAAGCCCTCTCCTGTGGTTGCACTTTCTGGGACAGGAGGCTCTCAGGGACTTGTCCGTGGCTATCATGTGCAATGGGACCCTGGAATTATATGGATGCAATGTCCGGCTTCACATTTGCTTGGGGGCAAGCAAAATTTCCAGGGGGCGGTAATGTCACACCTAGGCCGGTCCCACCTGTAAGAGAGAGAGAGAGAGAGAGAGAGAGAGAGAGAGGGAGAGGATATTAAAGAAGTGGAGCGCTGGTTGTAGGGCAGACAAGAAATGAAATGAAATGAAATTACCTTTGCCTGTTCTTTCTTCTTCCTCACGTTCTTCTCTGTTCTTCCCCATTGTTCTTCCTTCTTTACCGATTTTTGGGTGAATCTGTCCCGAGCTCACGCCCCAGTACCCAGGTGGCCACGGGCTGTGACATACTCCTGTCCCTCCAGGACCTGATCTGAGCGAAGCCGTGGGAGGAAGAACCGATGGCCAGCTTCTCGCCCCTCCTGCTAAAGCACGGTCGTCGCTGGACTGTAGCGCCGGCAACCCCAGTGCTGTCCCCCAACTTCCCCGACCACTCTGCCTTGGTCAGGCTCGAGAAGGTCCGAGCAACTCCACCACCATTCCTCCAAATGGCAGCAATCTTATCCTTATCGAGCCCAATGCCTAACCACCCTCATCTACATAGGAAGCGCTCGGATGCGCAACCACCTCTTTGATCCAGAGCGCATACCCATTTCTCACCCAAAAGCTCTAATCCACTGTTTCGGTCTCTCTTCTTCAGCGCCGGCAAGGATCCGATTTGGGGAAAAAAAACCCAGATCATCGAGTCATGGTGAGCATCAGTACAAATCGTTCATTCGTGCAACATCATTATGTACTCATGGACCCTTGTGCTATTTCTTCCAGTCTGAGGAGCCCCGGAGGACCCCTAACACCGAGCATCCTTCCTCCGCCGAGCGCCCTTCCGGTCCCCTCGGGCTACCCCGTCGCTGATCTGCCCACCAGCCGGTCGATTCCCGTGTTCCTTCACGCCGGCGACTATCTTCCCCATTTCCATTTCTCGACCGCGCCGTGGAACCTGACTAGCCGCCGCCGTCGTCGTACGGTGAAAGCTTTGTGCGCCATCTCTTTTCCTTAATTGACTTGCGCTATAGGTTCCTGGTGCCCCCCCCCCCCCCCCCCCCCGATGTCCTTACATATTTTTCCTCACGGTTGATTCGGCCGGTGCGCCCTCCCGCTGTCGGCCACGCCGCCGCAGCTAGCCGTGACGCCCAAGGACTACTCGCCCCTGTGTTCTTCCGATTCTTAACAACAGGTAAAGAACTAGTGCCCTCCTGGCTTTCCTTACCTCCAAGATGGGTGAGCCCATCAAGATCATGGCGTAAAGAGCTCAAAGTCAGGAAGAATCAACTCAGAACTAGTTAACTGAACTACTCTGGGAATCAAACGCTAAGGACTGAAAGTCATAAGGAAATAGACCATTCTCAGGAACCATTTTAATATATCTTTACTTGTTCATGGTGATCTTTGTATCTAGTTGCAAAAAAATGTTGGTAGTTGTTGTTGTCTCAGGGATCTGATACTTGTGCTAATGGGGGATTAGAACACTGTACTTGTGCGAGACTGAGATCATTTCTTAACCACCATCAAATTTCAGTTCTGACCTGTGCGTCCTAACTGAAGGAATAAAGTTTAAGTAGCTCCTTATTACTTGTTTCCTTCCCTGTTGTTTAGTTCTGTCATGCTTGGTTTTCCTAGTCACTAGTTAATTTGAACCAACCAAATGGAAATTAGCAGCTAGCTGACAATCAATTGGTGCCTTTAATTGTGTGTTTGGTTAGTGGGATAGAGTAGAATGGAACCATCCCATCCCACCAAGTCTAGTGTTTGGTTGGAGAGTTGAGGATGATTTGGTTCCAGAAAAGATAATATTCTCTCTAGATTCGGGACGGCCAGGTTCTACAAATTTTCTGGAACGCAGCCATCCCACTTGAAATGTGAGAGTGACAGTGGGCCCTGTCTGAGAATCTGGGATGGAACCATTCCATTCCTGAAATCTGGGATGGAGCCATTCCATCCTGAAATCTGGGATGGAACCATTCTATTCCACCTCACTCTCCAACCAAACACACAATAAAAGTGCGGATCACAACTGAGTTTCAGTCTGAAGTTAACGGAATTTTGTTTTATTTGCCTGTGTACCAATATACTCTCACGAAGTACTAAAATGCTTTCGATAATTTTATCTGGGAGTGGGATTTTGGAGGCATGTCCAAGCTTACTGCAAGTTTAGAAAATTCTGCTATTTTCCTGTACCGGGTCGAGTTCAATTCAGTTCCAGTTCCAGGTTGCACCATAATGCTTTTTGGTTAAGATAGTCAGGAATTGGTTTAGAAGTGGGAATAGATAAATAGTTCCTTCTAAAGTGAGTGCTCTGCATAAGCTGCTGGTTCTTGGCGCCAGGAGGAAGCGTGGTAACCTGCTGGTTCCGGCTTGAACCTGATGCATATGTTGAGTTGGTCTATTTTAAGTTTGTCCATAGATTCTTAAGTGTATTCTCTCTTTTCTTGTTGGCCTGTACATCAATGAAGTGGTGGTGTTCTATTTTAGTAAATTTAAGTTTTGCAGTAGATACTTGTGTATCTTTGAAGTTATGTTCTGGCAAAAGGGAGAACACTATGGATAAATTGTTTGAAGCAAAATTTATGCTAATCATGCGAACTAGATTTAGATGTAGTAAAATAAAGATTGCTGGGACCCATATCCAGCTTAGTTTCTTGCTATTATTTGGCATGTTGACATGTACGTGCATGCTTGGTGTCTACTGTTGTTCTGTGAGCAACTAAATCTAAAGGGAATATAGGTCAATATTATCCTGCGGTACTCAAAAAATTTTGTGGTATATATATATACAAATAAGTAGTGCAAAACTATATATATAATTGAGTTTGAAGCTAGGATTTGCTTGTGATAATTTAGACATAGATAGGTCTGTAATGTATGAAATCGTATCGTAACCTTGTTATGCTTGGGATGATATATACAATCCGTTAATTATCAGTTGCGTTGTGCTACAGTGCCTGTATGTGTGTTTGTCGTTGTTCAGTTGTTTCTTCATTGACTTTTTCTCGCTTTGTTGTTGTTTTGGGTATATTCCGCCGAATTGACGAGTAGAATCAGAGGAAATTAATCTGGTTACCGACGACTCTGGAACTGACCTAGCTGTCAACGATCAAGGCAAGCACCCTCCTTTCGATCATGTTGATCCTAATTTTCATATCATTTAAAATTTGATCAATAAATTGGATGCATGCTTTACTTTCTACAAATTTATTTGATTTATGGGTGTTGGTAGGTAAAGACCTATACTAGTAGGACTCCCTAGCCTTTGAATAAGTGATCCATTTCTAACTTTGGACACTGGGTTACGTTCATAATAATGAACAAGGGATTATCCGCTTATTAAACTGCGATTGCTGAGCTACGCTCAAAAAGAACTATTGGGAAATTGTTCTTAAATCCTCTTTCCTTTATAATCTCTTGAAGGCTAATCTGAATGATAAGAGAAAACAGATATTTTATCCAAAACTAAAAATAAAACTATGGATTTGATGTGGGTGATTATTGGCAATAGCCGGCTGTACATGTTTTAACGTGTACGTAGCTAGGGAGAAGTTGTCACCCATGTCGCATAAGAGCCGAGCTGATGTGTTGTTTTCAGGCCAAGATAACCGTACACCCACAAGTACTGGAATGGGACGGTCTTAACTCATTAAATCATCTATATCTAGCTTTGCACATTGGTAGGCAGTAGCAGCACGGGCATTTCGGTTAGGTTTGCTCGAAGGGGTGCCCTCACCGAGGTGTTGGGAATAACACCTGCCGATGTAATGGTGTACGCCTGGCTATGAATTGGGGTGATTATTATTCCTGGTGAGCCACTGGCTCCGGAATATTAATACTTTTGACTTCCATCACAGCTAGGGATAATCGACATCGGGCTGGTGCAAAGTTAGGCCTAGATAATCGAACGGTTTCGTTATGAACTCCCCGGCGGCACACCAAAGGAAGTGTGCTAATGATCTGCAAAAAGGGAGGACATATCTTGTGGGTAAAGCTGTACAACTCTGCAGAGTATTAAAACTAATCGATTAGCCGCGCTCGCGGTCATGAGCACTTGGTAAAGTCATCACATAGCTAGACATTTTCTGAAATTTCTATAAAACTTGACCAGATAAAATGATGATTAAGCACAAATGTTTCCGGGAATGAAAAAGGGAAAAGTTTATTACTCACGAAGGGCCGTGAGTAATGCCGCTACTTTTCACTCACAAAGGAGTGTGGGTGAATTGTTGTTCAGTTCAACCATTACTTATTATTTCATCTATTCGACAAACTGTTTAAAGTTTTGATTTACGCTTCCATCTACTATTCATCATTTACAGTTCAATTTATCGCTTTACGCAACTCAACCAATGGAACCTATTTGTTCATTCCGCCTACATGTATTTAGGATTTGTAAAAAGTCTTGCGAGTACGATTCACTTTTTCTAGGTATTGAATCAGAGATAGCAGAAGAGGATAGCTTTGAGGTAGACTACGATTATTCTGGCGATGGTGCTTTCTGGGGTTATCCTTGCCTCTGCCTGTGATTTTGGGCTTGCCACAGCAGCTGCAGGGTGTTGCTTTTTTTTTACTGTAATGTTTTACTTATCTCGAACATTATGATGTAAATTATGAACTCAGTTGTAATAAATGAACGGGTGAACTTATGTTCGGCTTGATGTCAAATTGTTTTGACGCGTGCTAGCTACTGATCATGGGACTAGCACCGAAAGCGTCTAAAGAACTTTCCTTTTACGTTGCCCTGCGGCATAAAAGGGAGGGTCTTCACACAACATCAGTTGAAGAAGAGTCGACACCAGCTTTGGAGGAAGAATACAAGGAGGAGCCGTCTAACTAGGGAGCGAGCCCAGTCAGTTGCCTGTGGTATACTGGATGGCGCCACGAAATCTATTTTATTCCGCTGCAGTTATTTCTCTTTTAATAAGTCTTCGCGCTGCGAGGCGTATCTTTGTAACTTGACCATAAGGTCGAGCAACCGGTTTGGTTAATTAATTAGGGTACTTTACTATTTCATTGAGTATGATTGTGATATATACCGATGTTGAAACTGTGTGCACTAGTGTGATCCTGGACTAGTGCTAAATACACAGAGGGTTCGGATTTACAAATTCGGGTTCCAAAAGAGGTGGTATCAGAGCCATACTGATTGTGGACTCACCCATAGTTAGAATGGTCGTAATGAAGTTAAAACCTATTTTCTAAAGTTAAAACTTGACAAGATGATGAATGAACTCTCGACTTATCCCCTTCCCTCTTGTTCATACCCTTTGCAGAACTCTTTTGTCATCACTTTGGTTTTAAAATGTTGCATTCTCACGTGAGTGTTTCTTGGCAGATGAAGATGCTCAACAACTACGCAGAGCGTGAGGAAGGCTATGCTGCTGAGTTGTGGCGTATGCTGCAGGTACTTGGAGGATTTGAGAGACCACTTTACCAGGGGACCACCATAGTGCAGGCTGGATTGGTCATGGCGTGGGACGTCAAGATCACAGTGTATGCTCGAGAGAAAACGAAGTTCAGTCGCCCATGCTACTTCACGGCCAGGAGGTCCACTTTCCAGATGGGGATCCAGGAGGTGTCACGCCGAGCTATGAGGCACATCGCTCGCACCTACTCCAGAGAGCTGGAGGGCACAATGTTTCGTCACCACCCACGTCGAGACAACAGGATCGAGCGGGAGCCGATTGAAGATGAAGATGTCACCGGCACACACTTGGCGAGGTTCGTCGTCGCACAGGAGGATGCACTTGATGATACGGTGCAGGAGCTGCAGAAGGCCCGAGAGGAGATTAAGAAAGAGAAGAAAAGTCTGCAGGAGGTTCAAGAGTATATGTCCCATCTTCTGCGAAGGATTGATGAGCTGGAGATGCCATTGTATGGATAGGAGCCAGAGCCAGTACTAGAGCTGCACGAGCCAGACCACGAGGAGCCGTAGCCAGATCCACAGCCCGCGCCTGAGCCGCAGCCATAGCCAGAAGAGGACGTCACGTCGTCGACCACAGCTGTTGTTGGTCACGGAGATTGCTTCGCACCAATGCCGCCGCACCCACCAAAAGGAGGAAGTGGAGGTTGGATTGATGACTGAGCGTTAAGCTTCGTAGTTGAGACTCCTTCGTCGAGTCGCGTCTAAGAATAAAGAGTCACCCTTAGAGGCGTTAGACTTCAGTGTGATAGTTGATTTGGATTTTCATTGCTTGCTGAGTGTGCAATATGTGTTGCAAGGCTCTTAGGCATTGTGAGCAACCATATCAAGTTATTATTAAATAATAAATTCGATTTTGAGTTACACTTTCCACCCTGCATAAGTTTCTCTACTACTTGTCTATTCTTGTTCCCTCTCGTCTATAAAACTTGGAGCAATCGACAGATGTTGAACACCCGCGGAAACCTTGGAGGCAACAGGAGTGGTTCCCGCCCCGCAGTAAATCCTAATGATGGAGCATCTGCAACCCAACCAGCACCGCCAGTCGACATGCAGAACTTTGGAGCCTTCCTCACTGCACAGACCCAGCTGATGCATGCTATGATGCAACAGATGCAGTAAGTCACCGCTCAAGCCGCCGCTAACCAAGCAAATCAGGGGCAGCATCAGGGACTAACTTTCTAATGTCTATTCAAATGCATGTTCTCAACAGTTAACCTGCTCTGAATAGTTCCACTCACTGTTAGTGTGGCCTGACTAGCTTTAAAATAAGACATGTTCGTGTGTTGTGCAGTCGATTTCTCTGCACCAAAGAAACAATTAACTAGCATCTATGATTTAATTGCTGTCTTGACGCACAAGGGAAGAAGCGCAGACTCTGGCCACTATGTTGGTACGTTGGGTTAAGCAAGATGATGGTAAGGCCAAAAGCCTTATAGCTCAATTATTTGAATAAATTGTTTCCCTATCACTTCAAAGATGTTGATAATTCTATGTTGCCATTCAGGAAAATGGATTGAGTTCGATGATGACAGCCCAAGCATACGCAAGGAGGAAGAGATTTTAAAACAATCTGGTGGCGGTGAGCAGCTATTTAATTAAATATCGACTCAAATCTGCCATGAATTGTTTTGAAGTAGGCTATTGTTTGTATTAACAGGCGACTGGAGCATGGCTTACATCTGCCTGTACAAAGCTCGTGCTAGCTGAATCCAAGAGTTGAAAGGTTTCTGGGCTGAATTTGTTAAACATTTTTCAATTTGTTTTTGTGCTGCATAAGCGAATGTATTAATGATTTTGTGCTACGTTTTTGAGTAGTGATCCACATGCAATAGTTGATGATGTTGAGATAGGTAACCAATTTATGAAAGTGGTTATCAATTATCTTGCTATGGAAAAAGAGGAGTTAGTAAGGCCAATCAAGCGTTGCAAGACAATTGGTGATGCCCATGTGGAAGCAAGACCGATTGCTTGACCTTTCTTTTGTGTATGTTAATTGTTTCTTGCTTAAATTGGGATGAAGTGTATATATCATATTCTGTAATTCCAATCATAAAAGGTTAATACTTTCTTTTGTGCAGATTGAAAAAAATCAATGGTTCAAATTCATACATTTGGTTGCTTACCACATGAAGGGATCTAGAAGCAAAGAATTTCATGAAGATTAGGCAATATTAGATATATTTATATTCTTTTATTTAGAATAATGTATTTCGAACTCTTAGACTAAAGATTTGCCTTCTCTATAAATCAAATCGTTATGTATTCTATCGAATGGTGTGAAATATTTATTTGTTTGATGCAATGCAATATGTTATGATTGTTGCGCTTATGGTCAGTTGTGTTTTATATTGTACAATGTGTTATGCTTATCAAAAGATATTCTATGAAACAATTTTAATTTGTAAATTCACAAAAAATAAGAAAATAATAAATTTATTTAAATTTATTTTAGGAGCTCAACATTGTGTTGTTGTTCAAAAAGGGTGTTACTAAGTTCAATTATTGTATCTAAAAATGTGTTACTAGGGTCTATGGAAACACATGCTACTATGTTGCTTTAGCAAAAAAATAAGGTGTTACTAGGGTCTATGGTAACACGCGCTACTATGTTGCTCTTGCTAAAAAAGGTGTTACTGCAGTCTACAGCAACACATTTGATACATGTTGCCGTAGCATGGTTGCAACATCTTTTTTTATATACAAGAACACTTGTTACATGTTACAATAGACCCTTTTATAGCAACATAGGCTATAGTAACACTAAACAAATATGTTGTAATAGGACTCAGTAACACTTTTTTTGACCTATAGCAGCACATATGCGTGTTACTATAGGCCCATCCTGACGTAGTGAAAGTTGTAAGAGTTTATGAGGACTCATCCACCCACTTTTTCTGGAAACGCCAATCCACTGGAGGCAGATGACTAGTTAAGGTCAATTGAGAGGAAGCTGCACATTATCCAATGTGTAGGAAATGAGAGGGTGCTCTACACTACTCATCAATTAGAAGGGACCGCGGCAGATTGGTGGGAGAACTTTTGCGCCACGCGGGAGAACCGACAGGATATCACATGGGAGGAATTTACCGCCGCATTTCGCCAGTACCATGTGCCAGAAGGAATCATGGACCTTAAGAAGGAGGAGTTTAGGGCACTAAAGTAAGGCAATCAACTAGTGCCTGAATACCTGAACAAGTTCACACAGCTAGCACGCTACGCGCCTAAAGATGTAGCGATAGACAAGGCCAGACAGTCTCGTTTCCTGAAGGGACTAAACTCGAGACTACAGGTGGGATTGATCACCCACACCTTCCCAGACTTTCAGGAGCTTGTAAACAAGGCGCTCATTCTTGAGGACAAGCGCAAGGAACTGGATGAGAATCGGAAGTGTAGAATGCAACAACAGGGATCACGCCAGGGAGCGCAGCAGCGTCTGAGGGTTGCGTCTAATCAGTTTTTCAGATTTCAGCCGCAAAATGCAGCAAGGACACAGTCGCCAACACCTAGACCCGTCAATCAGAATTATCAAACCCCAGCTCCAGCCAAAAATGCCCCTTCGAGCAGTCAACAGGGAGCAGTGAGACGCTGCTATACATGCAACGAGCCAGGGCACTTCTCCAACAGCTGCCCCAAGAAGACAGTAGTGGTGACCCCAGTCCGCTTCAACTTGGGCTCCACACCAGCCAGGACACCTGCACCAGGAGCAAATCATGGGACAACACAGCCAGGAGCCGCGCCTCAGACCGTGGTGAGAGGCCGAGTAAATCACGTGACCGCAGATGCACTTCAGAATGCCACGGACGTCGTACTGGGTAAGTTATTTGTTAACTCAGTACATGCAACAGTTTTGTTTGACTCTGGAGCTTCGCATTCGTTTGTTTCTCAAGGCTTTGCTATTAAAAATGATTTGGAGATTGCAAGACTTAAATGCATACTTCTAGTTAAAACCCCTAGTTCCGAACTCCGAACTAAAGTAGGATGTTCTAGGGTAAGAATATTAATAGATGGGGTAGAGTTCCTAGTGAACCTTATTATGTTGGAAACCTAGACCTTAAATGTTATCTTAGGAATGGATTGGTTATCCAAGCACAAGGCCGTGCTGGATTGTGGGCGAAGGATCATCTCAGTTGAGAGCCTAGGTGAAAGAAAAGTGGAATTTCAAGCAACCGCCGTTCGAGATGGACAGCTGATGGTCAACAGTGCGAAGGCGATCAGCATAGAAGATGTTTTAGTGGTGAATGAGTATTCTGATGTTTTTCCTTAAGATTTGCCGGGGATGCCGCCAGACAGAGACATAGAGTTTGTGATAGAGTTAGTATCTGGAAAGGCACCAATAGCTAAGAGACCTTACCGGATGTCCACAGAAGAATTGGTAGAGATGAAGAAACAACTCGAGGAGCTGATGGAAAAAGGGTTCATCAAACCGAGTTCATCGCCATGGGGAGCTCTAGTTCTGTTTGTCAAGAAGAAGGACGGGAGTTTCAGGATGTGCATTGACTACCGTGCACTCAATGAAGTCACCGTGAAGAACAAGTACCCACTACCCAGGATCGATTACCTGTTTGACCAGTTGAGAGGAGCCGGAGTTTTCTCCAAGATTGATCTGAGATCAGGATACCACCAGCTGAAGATCCGATCAGAGGATATACCGATGACCACATTCTTGTCAAGATACGGACATTATGAGTTTACAGTTATGTCCTTTGGTCTGACGAATGCGCCAGCTTATTTCATGAATATGATGAATAAAGTTTTTATAGAGTACTGGATAAGTTTGTCGTCATGTTCATAGATGACATTCTCATTTACTCCAAGTCATGAGAAGAGCACGCAGAACATCTGAGGCTAGTCTTGGAGAAGCTGAGGGAACAACAACTCTTCGCCAAGTTCAGCAAGTGTGATTTCTGGAAAGACATGGTGGAATTCCTTGAACATGTAATGACCACAGAAGTAGTCGCCATTGATCCAAGCAAGGTAGAAGCTGTGTTACATTGGGAGCAACCGAAGACCGTGACCCAGATTCAGAGTTTTCTTGGGGTGGAAGGTTACTACCGCCGCTTCATCGAGGGCTTTTCGACGATTGCTAGACCCTTTACGCAATTGTTGAAAAAGGAGAAGAAGTTTAACTGGACGCCGGAATGTGAGAAAGGTTTCCAGGAGCTAAAGAAGCGATTGACATCAGCGCTGGTGTTAGTCCTACCGAATGTCAATCAAAGCTTCGATATATACTGTGACGCATCGCGCCAAGGGCTTGAATGCGTGCTGATGCAGAATAGAAAGGTCGTTGTGTATGCATCAAGGCAACTGAGGCCGCACGAAGAGAATTACCCAACGCATGATCTGGAGTTAGCTGCCGTAGTGCATGCTTTGAAGTTCTGGCATCACTATCTGATCGGAAATAGGTGTGAAGTGTATACGGACCATAAGAGTCTTAAATACATCTTCACCCAATCGGATCTGAACATTAGGCAGAGGAGATGGCTAGAGTTGATTAAGGACTACAATGTCGGAATCCATTACCATCCCGGGAAGGCCAATGTGGTGGCCGATGCCTTGAGTCAGAAGAGCCATACCATGAATATGATGGCCGCAGGCAGTCAAGATGAGTTGTGTGAGGAATTGCAGAAGATGAAGCTGGAGGTGGTACTGGAAGGATTTGTAGCTGCATTGGGAGTAAAGCCTACCCTGGAAGATTAGATTCGAGAAGGACAGAGAGATGATTGCAAAGTCCAGAGGATCAAGTTCAAGATGGAGGAAGGCAAGGCAAAAGACTTCAGACTGGATGAGCAAGGCACATTGTGGGTGAAGAATCACATCTGTGTGCCAAACAAGAAGGAGCTGAAGCAACTGATTCTGGAAGAAGCCCATGACTCCAAGTATTCCATTCATCCAGGAAGCGCTAAGATGTATCAAGACTTGAAGGAAAGATTCTAGTGGCCAACTATGAAACGTGAAGTGTCCGAACATGTTGCGTTGTGCGACATATGTCAGAGAGTCAAGGCAATGCATCAGAGGCCAGCAGGATTACTGCAGCCGCTAAAGATACCTGAGTGGAAGTGGGAGGAAATCGGGATGGATTTCATTACCGGTTTACCTAAGACTCAAGGAAGGTATGACTCCATATGGGTTATAGTGGATCGCTTGACTAAGGTTGCCCATTTTATCCCTGTGAAGACCACTTATTCGGGAGACAAATTAGCGGAGTTGTATATGACCAGAATTGTTTGCCTGCACGGAGTGCCGAAGAAGATTGTATCAGACAAAGGTACCAAATTTACCTCGAGGTTTTGGAATAAGTTGCATGAAGCCATGGGGACCCGTTTGAACTTCAGTACCGCATATCACCCGCAGACGGATGGACAGACCGAAAGAGTTAACCAGATTCCGGAGGATATGCTAAGAGCTTGTGCATTGGCTTATGCTACCTCCTGGGATAAGAGTCTATTGTATGCTGAGTTCAGTTACAATAACAGTTATCAGGCCAGTCTACAGATGTCACCTTTTGAGGCACTGTATGGTCGACCTTGTCGAACGTCGTTGAACTGGAATGAGACAGGTGAACGTCGTGTCTTTGGGCCGCACATTCTTGAAGAAGCCGAAGAGCAGATTGCCATGATCCGGGAAAGACTGAAGATAGCTCAGTCAAGACAGAAAAGTTACGCGGACAACCGTCGCTGAGACTTGAGCTTTGAACCAGAGGATTTCGTGTACCTTAGGGTTACACCTCTTAAGGGAGTTAAGAGGTTCCACGCCAAAGGAAAACTCGCACCGCGTTATGTTGGACCATTTAAGATTTTGAGCCGCAGGGGTGAAGTTGCCTACCAGTTGGAGTACCGCAGTCGTTGGCAAGAGTTCATGATGTGTTCCATGTATCACAACTGAAGAAGTATCTTCGGGTACTAGATGAGCAGACACTGTTAGAGTTAATAGAGCTGCAAGAGGATCTTACTTACAAGGAGCACCCCGTGAAGATTCGGAACACCATGGATCGAGAGACAAGAAATAAATCAACCCGTTTCTGCAGATTCCAGTGGAGCAACTATGCAGAAAGTGAAGCAACTTGAGAGTGCGAGGAGGATTTGAAGAAAAAGTTTCCAAACCTATTCCTTAGTCAGCCCTGAATCTCGGGGTCGAGATTCTGTTAAGGGGGGAGGTTTGTAACACCCCAATTTTTGCTTTTCATGAATTTGAATGTCATTTTGCACTTTGGTGGATTTTTGGAATTTTCTGGAATTTATTTGGATTTAATTTGAATTTATTCACTTTTGAAATAATTAAAGAATTAAAAGTTTTAAATAAAATTTTGTTGGAAATAATTTATTTGAGTCCAAAATGTCTTAAAGTATTTTCCAGAATTTTTCTGGTATTTTTTGGAGTAATTTGCTATTTTTCTTGAATTAAATGAATTTTTGAGAATTAATTTAATTATTTAATCGCTGGAAAAATCTATCGGGCTTGTACTGTTCATTTGACCGAGTCGGACTCGAGTCCGACTCGATCCCGAATTCGACCGCGTTCGAGCTGCACCGAGCCGACCGAGCCCTAGCTCGCGGATCGCTGGATCTCGATCCAACGGCCCGACGATGCGCCCGCGTCGCCCAATCAATTCGATCCGGATTCGCCGCCCTTGATGTCGGGACCCCGAATTTGCAAATCCGGACCCTCTGTGTATTCGACACTAGTCCAGGAAACGGCAGCTAGTGCACGATCTTAACATCGGTATATATCACAATCATACCAAAGCGATACTATCAAAGTACTTTATTTAAATAATCAAAGGGTTACTCGACCTTTATGGCCAGAGTTACAAATATATGCCTTGCAAAGCGAAACTTATTAAAGAGAAAATAACGGAAAAATCAAATAAACTTAGTGGGCGCCATCCAGTATACACAGCAATGTGAGCTCGCATCCCTAAGTGAAGACCGGATCCTCACGGGAACTCCTCACTCCGGCCCAGCGTAGTCTCCTCTTCAACTGGTATTGTGTTGAGGCAAGGGTGAGTACTTGGTACTCAAACAAGTCATGCACCTGAGAATGCAAGCTAATATACTATATGCATGGCTTGGTACAAAGGAATAGCTTTCGAGGGTATATTTGCGATGCTTGACTTTTGACAAGTAATAAAAGTAGATTCGAAGCGGTAGAAATAAGTAAAAGCATAAATAACTTTTCAAGAAGTTTAACAAACATTTTCCCATCCTACACCATATTTCCATCACCTTCCTTGTTAAACCAACCCATCTTTTCAAAACCAAGTTATTTTGGAAAAGTCTACCCCTTATTTGTAATTCCGAGCATTGTCGATCACAGTGGACTCGGCTATTCAAATAGATTCTACACTCTGCAGAGGTTATGCACTTTACCCACAAGATACAGTCAAACACCACAAAGGCGAGTTCAGTAACAAAAGCCTTTCGGAAGCCTCAAACAACACAATTGGTCCTCTCCAGGTTCGTGCTCTACACCATCCCTTCCCTTAGCCAAAGGCGAGTATGGGACCAACACAGATTAGATGGGTACAGCCCACGACCACGATCGCTCCCCGTGCAATCACACAAGCGGTGTATGGCTGACACCCTGAGGCTCCACAAGTGAGTCCTTAGCGACTTAGTCAACTAGGTAGTCCCATTCCGACCATGTGGTTGCAAGTATGACCAGGTTCAAAGGCTTGCAAGGTTAAGTCCTTAGAGTGACCAGGGGGCAAGACTACCGAAAAACCAAATCAACACTCCCAATGCCACAAGCGGCCCACTGATTACTCTTGCCACATGCCCGGTCAGCGTTTATCAAACCCGGTTGATTACCATGCACCACGTCTGATCAACATCACATGATACTTTTCCAAAAGCAGGTTCAATATATCATTAAGTCCATATTATCATTTGATTGTCCAAAATCATGTCATGAGAGCACGTGGCGGTCTAAGCGACATACTACAGCGGTCTAAACCCATGTTGGCAATTTAATAATGTCCAACTAGTAAACCACAACTAGGGTGACGAGGATCATGGCACATACTTAGATAATCAAGGTGTCATACGACAAATTGGTGTTTATCTAACCCCGTGTTTAAACAAAATATCTTTCTAATTGAACTAGCATGCAATAGTTTAAATCAAAATAGATTTGAAATAGGATCAACATGGTCAAAGCACAACTTGCCTTCAAAAAGTACTTGCTCTTGGTCTTGAGTTGGATCCTGAGTCAACACTTCTCCCTCGAATCCTTGACACTTCAACGTCTGCTAGTAAAAGCGTGCAAATAGCAAATACCCAATAAACAATAGACAAAAACATCCCAAAACTCCAAATAAAATCCATAAACAGAAGAAGCGTAATTTTACGATTTTTAGAAAGCTAGATAAATCAAATTTGGAGTTAAAATGCAAAAGTTATGATTATTTAAACTTTAAATAAACAATTAAATAATATTACCGAGAAAAACTTTAGTCCAACAATTAAATAAAATTCATCTTTAGGTAGATCTCAATTTTATACAAATTTAGAAATTTGAATCGCTCAAATCGAGTTGAAGCATAAAAGTTATAAGCGTTTGAAGTTTGAATCTAAATTTTGAATCAATATTTCGAATTAATAAATCATTTTCTTTTAGGAAATTAATTATTGCGTCGGCATGGACCGTGGCAGCCTCGATTGGTTGGTACGGTGGCGTCATGCCGGTCCATGGACTTGGTCCGCACTTGGCTCGGGTCTCGGTGGACTCGGTCCCACGGCTCCCGCGTGAGGCGACATGTGGGTCCACTTTCGGGTGGCGTCATTCTTTGGCGTCGGCGGTAGGCTCGGCCAGTGTGGCGACATGTAGGACCTTGCGGCGTCATAGGTGGCGTCGGCGCTCGGCCGGGCGGCCGTGCGACATCGCGAGCCCTCGACCGCGCGGGCCAGCGTGTGGCGTCTACCCGCTGGCGTGCGTGGGTGGCGCCGACCGTCGGTCCAACTTCCCGAAACGTGGCGCAATCACGGCCGTTGGTTTTGAAAATCAGCGCGGATTAGATCGGTGTTAATGGCGTTTGGGTTAACGCGTTGATTTGGACCGTTGGATCTAGATCAGGTGGTGAGATGGTAATTAGATCTGGAAATAAATAACGCCATAATCTCGCGTGCGATGGCGTGGCGTGATCTCGGCGTTGGATCTTGATCGACAGTAGAAGAAAGCTTCCTTGATCGGCGATGGCTTGTGTGGCGGCAGGCCGGGGCGGCGACCACGGCCAACAGCGTTCAGCGCTCCGTGAGTAGAGATCCCCTCGGGTGCGTCTTCGTCGCGGTGATCGGATCTGAGGTCAGCGAGGGGGCCAGGACGGGCAGCGGCAGGCAACAAAGCGAAGTAGCGGAAGCGGCCAGCGCCAACTTCAGCCGAGCTTCGCCGCGGCTAAGCGGCGGCTTTGCCTCGGTGAAGTAGAAGGAGAAGCGCGGGATCCGCAGCGGTCCTCAAAGTCGCCAGGGCTTTAAATAACCTCGGCGTCCGTCGAAAAACGGAGACCTGAAGTTTTCCACGCAGCGAGTCCGGCTTCGGACTCGGCGAGAGCACGACGGAGAGGCGTACCGCGTGGCACGATCAGCGGCCCCGATCGCCGCGAGCGCGATCGGATCGGCCGATACGGCTCGGTCGGAAGTCGGTGGATCTCGGCCGTTGGATCTTGATCCAACGGTTAGGATTGATTAGGGTTAGGAGTGGGTTCGGTCGAGTCACGTGGCTCAAGTCGGACTCGAGTCAACTCGGGTTCGACTCGGTCGGATGAAAGCGATACTTGACAGAGTTTGATTTTCCAGCGATTTAATATTTAAAATAATTCCTAGTAATTTATTTAATTCATTAAAAATAGCAAATGACTCAGAAAAATCCCAGAAAAATTCTGGAAAATACTTTGGATCATTTTGGACTCAAATAAAATATTTCCAACAAAATTTTATTTGCAAAATTAAATTCTTTAATTATTTCAAAATGGAATAAATTCAAATAAATTCCAATTAAATCCAAATAAATTCGAGAAAATTCCAAAAATTCAACAAAGTGCCGAATAACACATGAATTTAGGAAAAGTAAAATTTTTGGGTGTTACAAACCTCCCATAATAGAATCTAGTCCCAGAGATTAGGAGCTTACTAAAGGAATAGATTTGGAAATTCTTTCTTCAAATCCTCTTCGCGCTCCCAAGTCGCTTCGCTTTCTTTATGGTTGCTCCACTGAACTCTACAAAAACGGGTTGACTTGTTT
The DNA here is from genome assembly GCA_036346355.1 of Rhipidocladum racemiflorum. Taxonomy (NCBI): domain Eukaryota; kingdom Viridiplantae; phylum Streptophyta; class Magnoliopsida; order Poales; family Poaceae; genus Rhipidocladum; species Rhipidocladum racemiflorum. Next base: position 36,348,454 of record CM070588.1, read on the forward strand.
CTAGTTTCTCGATCCATTGTGTCTAGAATCCTCACCAGGATACTCCTTATAGGTCAAATCCTCTCTTGCAACTCAATTGACTCTAGCGGTGTACTGTTCCTCAGAACTCGGAGACACTTCTTTAAGCTAGGACACATGGAATACATCATGTACTCACGCTACTTGGCCAGTAGCAACTCCGGTGATAAGCAACTTAAGCCCTATGACTCAAAATCTTAAATGGTCCAACATAGCAGGTGCAAGTTTCCCTTTGGCATGGAACCTCTTAACTCCACAGGCGTAACTCGAGGTATACAAAGTCTTCGATTCAAAAGCTCAAATCTCGGCGATTGTCGGCCATAACTCTTATCGAGATTGGGCTATCTTCAACCTTTCCTAATCATAGCGATACTGCTCTTGACCTCTTGAAGAATATCAGGCCCAAAGACACGGCGCTCGCGGTCTCATTCCAATTCAATGGCGTCAAGCGAGTCGACCATCTGATGCCTCAAAGGTGACATCGTAAACTAGCTGATAACTATTGTTATGTGAACTTCGGCATCACGCAAACTTTTATCCCAAGAGGTAGCATAAGCCAATGCACAAGCTCTTAACATATCCTCCGAATCTGGTTGACTCTTTTCGGTGTCCATCCGTGCATGGATGATAAGGCACATCTTGAAGTTTAAGCAGGGTTCCCATGGCTTCATACAACTTATTCCAGAACCTTGAGGTAAATTGGGTACCTCCATCGATACAATCCTCTTTGGCACTCCGTGTAAACAAACAATCGATCATGTATAGTGCTAATTTATCTCCCGAGTAAGTGGTCTTCTCAGTGATAAAATGGGCTACTTTAGTCAAGCGATCCACTATAACCCATATGGAGTCATTACCTCCTTGAGTCCTCGGAAAACCATTAATGAAATCCATTCCGATTTCCTCCCACTTCCACTCAGGTATCTTCGGTTGTAGCAATCCTGTGGTCTCACGATGCATTGCCTTGACTCTCGGCATCGTCGCACAATGCAACATGCTCGGCAACTTCGTTTCATACTCGGCCAGAATCTCTCCTTTAGATCTGATACATCTTGGCGCTTCGGGGTGAATTAGTACTTGAGTCATGGGCTTCTTCCAAAATCAGTTGCTTTAACTCCTTTTTGTTAGGCACACAAATACGATCCTTCATCCTGGACGTGCCTTGCTCATCCAACTTGAAGTCCTCTGCCTTGCCTTCCTCCTTGATGGACTTAATCCTGGATCTTGTCATCATCATACATCCTTCTCGGATCGATCCTCTAGGGTAGGCTTTACTTCTAATGCGGCCAGAATCCGCTAGAGTACTACCTCAATCTTCATTTTCTGAAAATCCTCACATAACTCATCCCTGACTTGTGGCTAGCAACGTACTCGCGGTATGGCTTTTCCGACTCGGGCGTCGGCTACTCGTTGGCCTTCAGGGATGGTAATGGATTCCAACATTGTAGTCCTTGATCAACTCTAACCATCTCCTCGCCTCATATTCAGATCCGTGTGAATATGTACTTAAAACTCTTATGATCGTATACACTTCACATCTGTTTCCAATCGAGATAGTGACGCCATATCTTCAAGGCATGCACTACGGCGGCTAACTCTAGGTCATGTGTCGGATAATTTTCCTCATGCGGCCTCAAGCGCCTTGATGCATCTGAGACCTTTCCGTGCATCGGCACACATCCAAGTCCTTGGCGCGATCGTCACAATAAATATCGAAGCTTTGAGCAACATCCGGTAGAACTAACACGGTGCTTGATGTCAATCGCTTCTTCAGCTCCTGAAATCCTTTCTCACATGCAGCGTCCATGCAAACTTCTTTTCTTCTTGACAATTGCGTAAGAGGTTTTACGCAATTGTCGAGAAGCCTTCAATGAAAGCGGTAGTATCCTGCCATTCAAGGAAAACTCGAATGCAGGTCGCAGTCTTTGCTCCCAATGTAACACAGCTTCTACTTTGCTTGGATCACAGCGGCTCTTATGCGGTCATTACATGTCAGAAACTCCACCTTGTCCTTCCAAAAATCACACTTCTTGAACTTGGCGAAAAGTTCATTTCCTCGACTTTTCCAAAACTAGCCTTAAGTGTTAACATGTTCATCCTCTGTCTTGGAGTAGATTAGGATATCGTCTATGAACACGACGACAAGCTTGTCAAATATTCCATAGAACACCTTATTCATCATATTCATGAAATAAATTTGGCGCATTAAATCGGCCCAAAGGACATATAGTAAACTCGTAATGTCCATATCTTAGCGAGAATGCAGATCTTGGAATATCCTCGATCGGATCCTCAAGCGATGGTATCCCGATCTCGAGATCAATCTTGGAGAAAACTCGGCTCCTCTTAGCTGATCAAACAAATCATCAATCACGGGTAGCGGATACTTATTCTTCACGCAGTGACTTCATTGAGTGCCACGGTAGTCAATGCACATCCACAAACTCCGTCCTTCTTCTTGACAAACAAAGCGGGTGCTCCCACGCGGCAGACTCGATCTGATAAATCCTTTCTCCATTAACTCTTCTATTGTTTCTTCATCTCTACCAACTCCTCGGTAGGCATCCGATAGGGTCTCTTTGCTATCGGTCTTTGTGCAGTACAAGCTCTATCACAAACTCTATGTCCTGCATGCGGCATACCGAGGTAGATCTTCGGAAAAACAGCCGAGTACTCATTCACTCTTTGGGACATCCTCTATGCTGATTGCCTTGATGCTTTGTTAACCATCAACTCCATCTCTAACACTTGATGGCTTGAAATTCCACTTTCTTCCCACACGGGCTCTCAATGAGATAGTCCTTAGTCCACAATCCAATACTGACCTTGTGCTTGGATAACCAATCCATTCCCAATATAACATCTAAGATGCAGGTCTCCAAATTATAAGGTTTGCTAGGAACTCTATTCCATCTATTAGTATTCTCACCAGAACATCCTACTTTAGTTCGGGTTAGAACCGGGGGTTTGAACTAAAAGCATGCATAAGTCTTGCAATCTGAGTTAAGTCCTTCATAAGCAGCTGTTTGGATTTATGCTCTGTCGCTACATCCTCGGTCGCGTAGCGTGCTAGCTGTGTGAACTTGTTCGGTAGTCGACCTTTGGTGATTACCTTTAGCTTGGTGCTCACGAACTCCTCCTTCTTAAGGTCCATGATTCCTTCAGGCACGTGATCTTGTCGGAATGCATTGTGAACTCTTCCCAAGTGATATCTTGAGGGTTCTCCTGCGTATGCAGTTCTCCCACCATTATTGTTCCTTCCTTTAAGCGTGAGCGTAGAGTACCTTCTCATTCCTATGCATTGAGCTATGTGTAGCTTCCTCTCAATTGATCTTAACCAATCATCGGCCTCCAATGGATTGGCATTCCCGAAGAAAGTGGGTGGTGAGTCTCATGAACTCACAGCTGACCTTGTGATACAGCGTGGTCACGATTAACTGATTAGCGATGGCCTGGCAAGGGTGACGTGCTGCATTTGTTGCATCATGGCATGCATCAAGCGAGTGCAGGCAGCAAGAAATGCTCAAAATTCTGCACATCCGGGCGGTCTGGTGCTCCATCATTGGGGTTTTCTGGCAGGCGAGATCCACTCCCATTGCTTCCAAAGTTCCCACGGTGTTCACCGTCTGTCGATTTGCTCTAGGTTTAGAGATGAGAGGAAACAGAATAGACAAGTAATATGGAACTTATGCGGGGCGAAGGGTAACTTTAAGGTCAACTTTATTATTAATAACTTGGTATGGCTGCTTACAATGCCTAAGGGCCTTGCAGCACATCTTTGCACGCACTCGACAAACAATGAAAATCCAAATCGAACTAACTCTGGAGTCTAACGCCTAAAGGGTGACTCTTTCTTCTATGGCAGCGACTCGGCGAAGAGTCTCACTATAGAACCTATGCTCACTCATCGAAGAAAACCTCCACGGCTGACGATGCAGGTCTTTGTGGCATAAGCGTAGCTTGATCGCCATGTCCGACCAGCGTGTCCTCTGTGGTAGTCAGCGGTGTCCTCATCGAATCGACTCCTACGGATCGCTCGTGTGGCTAAATCTTGGCTCGTGCAGTCCGTACAAAGTCATCTCGGCTCGTCAATCCTTCGCCGAAGATGTGCCACATACTCTTGAGCTTCCGCCATCTGTTCTTCTCATCGTGATCTCCTTGCGGGCCTTTGTAGCTCCTTGCTTGTATTATCTAGTACATCCTCTGGCGGCGACAAATCGTGCCAAGCTGTGTAACCGTGGCATCCTCATCTGAATCGCCGGTCGAGAAGGTTATCACTTGTAGGATAGTACGGAACACCGTACTCTCAACTCTGGCGTAGATACGGGTAATGTCTTGCATTGCTCGTCGTGATACTTCTTGGATACCCATCTGCATTGTGGATCTCTGGCGGTCGCGGTGTATCGAGCGTGCTGGGCCCTTTTTCCTAGCAGTACCTCAATCCTCACGTCACAAGCCTTGATCAATCACTTGTCGATCACTTCCACTTGGTATTGGGGCTTCTCAAAATCTCAGAAGTGCATGCAGCATATGCCAAAGTTCCGGCGTGACCAACTCCCGAGATCAAGCGTGGTTGAACTCTTCCTCCATCTGTCACAAGAGTGCTTTACGTAAGAACCCGAATTTTTAAATTGTGACAAGGTAAGGAAAATTTCAGCAAGAGACAAGAAAAAAGAGAGAAGGGGATAAGTCGAGATGTCATTTCTTGTCTTCACAAATTTTAGCTTTTTAGAAAATAGGTTTTATCCTCACTCACGACCATTCTAGCTTAGGGTTGAGCCTAGTCAAGTATGGCTCGATACCACCTCTGTCGGGACCCGAATTTGCAAATCGGACCCTCTGTGTATTCACACTAGTCGAGCAGCGCTAGTGCACCGCAGTCTTAACATCGGTATATATCACAATCATACCAAGCGATACTATCAAAGTACTTTATTTAAATAATCAAAGGTTACTCATTCGACCTTATGGCCAAGTTACAAATATATGCCTTGCAAGCGAAACTTATTAAAGAGAAATAACAGCGTGGAAAATCAAATAAACTTAGTGGCGCCATCCGGTATACCACAGCAACTGACGGCGGGCTCGCATCCCTAAGTAGACGGATCCTCTAGGAACTCCTCCTCAAGCGTAGTCTCCTCTTCAAGCTGGTATTGTGTTGAGGCAAGGGTGATACTTGGTACTCGACAAGTCATGCAGAATGCAAGCTAATATACTATATGCATGGCTTGAGTACAAAGGAATAGCTCGAGGTATATTTACGATGTGACTTTTGACAAGTAATAAAGTAGATTAAAGCGGTAGAAATAAGTAAAGCATAAATAACTTTTCAAGAAGTTTAACAAACATTTTCCCATCCTACACCATATTTCCATCACCTTCCTTGTTAAACCAACCCCATCTTTTCAAAACCAAGTTATTTTGAAAGTCTACCCCTTGGTTGTAATTCGAGCATTGTCGATACCGTGGACTCGGCTATTCAAATAGATTCTACACTCTGCGAGGTTATGCACTTTACCCACAAGATAGATCTGATCAAACACCACAAAGGCGAGTTCCCGTAACAAAGCCTTTTGGAAGCCTCAAACAACACAGGTGGTCCTCTCTCAGGTTCGTGCTCTACACCATCCCTTCCCTTAGCCAAGGCGAAGTATGGGACCAACACACCGTTAGATGGGTACCTGGCCACGACCACGATCGCTCCCAGTACAATCACACAAGCGGTGTAAGCGCGACACGAGGCTCCACAAGTGAGTCCTTAGCGACTTAGTCAACTAGGGCCGTCCCATTCGACCATGTGGTTGCAAGTATGACCAGTTCAAAGGCTTGCAAGGTTAAGTCCTTAGAGTGACGAGGGCAAGACTACGAAAAACCAAATCAACACTCCCAATGCCACATTGGCCCGGCCCTGATTACTCTTGCCACATGCCCGTCAGCGTTATCAAACCCCGATTGATTACCATGCACGTGCCGTCAACATCACATGATACTTTTCCAAAAGCAGGTTCAATATATCATTAAGTCCATATTATCATTTGATTGTCCAAAATCATGTCATGAGCACGTGGCGTGTCTAAGCAAAGATACTACAACGGTCTAAACCCATGTTGGCAATTTAATAATGTCCAACTAGTAAAACCACAACTAGGGTGACGAGGATCATGGCACATACTTAGATAATCAAGGTGTCATACAGCAAATTGGTGTTTATCTAACCCCCATGTTTAAACAAAATATCTTTCTAATTGAACTAGCATGCAATAGTTTAAATCAAAATAGATTTCGAAATAGGATCAACATGGTCAAAGCACAACTTGCCTTCAAAAAGTACTTGCTCTTGGTCTTGAGTTGGATCCTGAGTCAACACTTCTCCCTCGAATCCTTCCGGCACTTCAACGTCTACTCGTAAAGCGTGCAAATAGCAAATACCCAATAAACAATAGACAAAAAACATCCCAAAACTCCAAATAAAATCCATAAACAGAGAGAACGTAATTTTCTGGATTTTTAGAAACTGGAATAAACAAATTTGGAGTTAAAATGCAAAAGTTATGATTATTTAAAGTTTAAATAATCAATTAAATAATATTACAGAGAAAAACTTTAGTCCAAAAATTAAATAAAATTCATATTTAGGTAGATCTCAATTTTATACAAATTTAGAAATTTGAATCGCTCAAATCGGAGTTGAAGCATAAAAGTTATAAGCGTTTGAAGTTTGAATCTAAATTTTGAATCAATATTTCGAATTAATAAATCATTTTCTTTTTCGAAATTAATTATTGCGTCGGCATGGACACGTGGCAGCCTCTGATTGGCTGGTGGCGTCAGCCGGTCCATGGACTTGGTCCACGCTTGGCTCGGGTCTCGGTGGACTCGGTCCACGGCTCACGTGAGGCCCGACATGTGGGTCCACTCGGGTAGCGTCATTCTTGGCGTCGGCGGGGCTCGGCCACGGTGCCGACATGTGGGACCCACGCGGACGCCATGGGTGACGTCGGCGCTGGCCGGGCGACATCGGGCCCTCGACACGCGGGCCCGCGCGTCACACGCACGTGCGTGGGATCGGCCGCGTCGGCCCAACTTCCCGACACGTGGCGCAATCACGGCCGTTGGTTTGAAAATCACGGCGGATTAGATCCAGTGTTGACGCCGTTTGGGTTAACGCGATTGATTTGGACCGTTGGATCTAGATCCGATGGTCGAGATTAGATTCTGAAATCGTAACGCAATCTCACCGCGCGATGGCGTGGCGTGATCTCGGCGTTGGATCTTGATCGGACGGCCAGAGAGCTTCGCGGTCCGGCGATGGCTTGGCGGAGCCGCTGGCCGAGCCGGGACGGCGACACGCTAACGGCGTTTCGGCGCTCCGGCGAGAGATCCTCGGTGCGTCGTCGCCGCGGTGAGTCCGGATCTGGGGTCAACGGGCGGCAGGGACGGTGGGCGGCGAAGCAAAGACCGTGGCGGGCGGCGCGCGCAATTCTGGCGAGCTCGCGGCTAAACGGGCGCGGCTTTGCCTCGGTGAAGTAGAAGGGAGGCGCGGGATCACGGCGGTCCTCGGTACGCCGGGCTTTAAATAGCCTCGTCCGTGCGAAACGGAGACCTAGTTTTCCACGGCGGACACGGCGGCGAGTCCGGCTCGGACTCGGGCGGAGACGCGGCGGAGAGCCGTACACGCAGCACGATCAACGGCCCCGATCGCAGCGCGATCGGATCCGGGCCGGATACGGCTCGGTCGAGTTTGGATCTCGGCTGGATCTTGATCCAACGGTTGGGATTGATTAGGGTTAGGAGTGGGTTCGGTCGAGTCACGTGGCTCGGGTCGGACTCGAGTCCAACTCGGGTTCGACTCGTCGGATGAACGATTGACCCGAGTTTGATTTTCCAGCGATTTAATATTTAAAATAATTCCTAGTAATTTATTTAATTCATTAAAAATAGCAAATGACTCAGAAAAATCCCAGAGAAATTCTGGAAAATACTTTGGATCATTTTGGACTCAAATAAAATATTTCCAACAAAATTTTATTTGCAAAATTAAATTCTTTAATTATTTCAAAATGGAATAAATTCAAATAAATTCCAATTAAATCCAAATAAATTCCAGAAAATTCCAAAAATTCACCAAAGTGCCAAATCACACATGAATTTAGGACAAGTAAAATTTTGGGGTGTTACACGCAGCCGGGTGGGCCTCGGTTTCCGTGGATTTCACGGAAGCTGAGGCCCCTATTTAAAGCGTCGTCGCCACCAGCGTGTTCCCCGTTCCCGTGCGCACCCGTTGCACTAAGCCATCGAGCTCGAGCCGCCGTCGTTCGCCCACGAGCGCTCGCCGAAGTTGGAGAGGTCCGCCACTATTTTCCACCGTTTCCGCCGTCCTCCGCCGTGTTGGTGCCCATATCCGGATCCGCCGTGTCGAGCCGCGTCGAGGGGTACCACTCACCTCGCCGGAGCGTGCCCGAAGCGCCGTGAGGCTCGTCTTCGTCTCCGGCAACCGCAGGCCACCGCGTCGCCATTGCCGTCCGCGAAGCTTCTCCACCATCGGATCGCCATCCTACGTTCCGGATTCATCCACGTCGCTCGAAGCTATTCGCACGTTTCAGTTTCTAGATCTAATCTCCGCCGTTGGATCTAGATCCAACGCTCTAGATTGTGCCACGTAGCCATAGCCGCAAAGTGCTTAGTTAGATCCCAGCCGTTAGATCTACATCGTACGGTTAGGGTTAATCCGCATTGTAGTGTTAGATGCGATCTCAACCATTCGATCGATATCGAATGGTGCAGATCAAGACACGTGTCGTGCGTTGGGTCATGCCACGTCGCCCCCCAACGACGCGGTTAAACCCGATCGGATCTCAGCCGTCCGATTCGAATCGAACGGTCCAGATCAAACCGCGTTAACCCGCACTGTGGCGGATTAGATCCAATCCAAACCGTCGGATTTCAAACCGATGGCCTAGATTGCACCACCCATCCGGGAGCCGGACCGACGCGGTCCACGCGGGCGTCACCCGGTCGTCGCTGACTCACACGTGACGTCAGCGTGGGACCCGCGTGTCAGCGGCTGGCCCAACGGCTCCATGACGTCACCCGTGACGTCATGCTGACGTCATGGTGGGACCCGCGTGTCAGAGCCGCTCGGCCGAAGCGTGGTGACGTCAGCGCTGGCGTCATCTAGTGGGTCCCACGTGTCAGTGACACGTGCACCCGCGGATCGGGTCCATAGTGGACCGAAGCCGAACCGTGGGCCGAGTCCATGGACCGGCTGACGTCATATTTTGATTTTTCAATAGAAAAATAATTCGGTGGAAATTCAAATTCCATGTTGACGTCAGTTGACGTCATAAATCCGGATTTTTCAATAGAAAAATAAATGAATTAATTCGGTTTATTGATTTATTTGAATTTTCAAATTTCAAACGCTTATAACTTTTGCGTTTCAACTCCGATTTGAACGATTCCACTTTCTAAATTTTTATAAAATTGAGATCTACTTAAATATGAATTTTAATTAATTTTTGGACATGATTTTTTCTCTGTTTATATTTATTTAATAGATTTTTTAAACTTTAAACAAATATAACTTTTGCATTTTAACTCCGATTTGGGCAATTCAAATTTCTAAAAATTTGTAAAATTATGTCATTTCTGTTTATGGACTTTATTTGAGCTTTTGAGCAATATGTATGTATTGTTTTATTTATTTATTGCTATTTGCACACATTACGAGTTGACATGGAAGTACCCGAAGGCTTCGAAGGTGAAGTTTTGACCCAGGAGCCAGCTCAAGGCCAAGATCAAGTGCTTTTTGAAGGCAAGTTATGCTTTGACCATGTTGATCCTACTTTTAGAAATTAATTTAATTTAAACTATTGCATGCTATGTTGATTAGAAAATGCTTTAATTAATTCCGGGAAATTAGATAAGAGCCATCTTGCAATATAACACCTTTGTTATTTAATTATGTGCCATGAACCCTTGTCACCCTAGTTGTGGATTATTAGTTGGATATTATTAAATTGCCAACATGTGTATTTAGACCATTGTAGTATAGTGCTTAGACCTACCATGTATACATGACATGATTTTGGACAATAACATGTTAACCTTGACTTAATGAAATATGGAACATCTTTCTGGAAAGTGGTATGTGTTATTGATGATGTTGTTAATGGCACGTGGTGCATGGTAATCAATTGGGGGTTTGATACATAGTTTCGACCGGGGCATGTGGCAAAAATGATCGGGTGGGCCAGTTGTGGCACCGGGGAAGTTGATTTGGTTCTTCGGGTAGCCTTGCCTCGGTCACCCTAAGGATTTAACCTTGCAAACCTTTGAACTGAGTCAAACGTGCAACCACATGTCTGTAATGGGACGGACCTAGTTGATTAAGTTGCTAATAAGTTACTTGTGGGACCTCGGGGTGTCGACTATACCTTTTGTGTAGTTGTATGGGGGAGCGTACTGGGGCTGCGGCCAGGTACCCATCTAACGGTTGATTGACCTAGACTTTGCCTTTGCCAAGGGAAGGGTTAGTGTGCAATAACCGGGGAGGCCCACTTGTACAGTTAGAGGTTTCCGAAAGACTTTGTTATATACACACACTTTGTTATGTACACACACTTTGTTATGTACACACACTTTTGTGGTGTTTGGCTGTATCTTGTGGGTAAAGTACATAACCTCTGCCGAGTGTAAAATCTATTCGAATAGCCGAGTCCACGGCATTGGACATTGCTCGGGAATTACAGTCAAGGGTTAGACTTTCATAAAAATGTCTTGACTTTGGAAGAATGGTTGGTTTGGGACGACGAATTGGACCTAGGATTGAGAAATGCTTTATTTGTGAGATCATTGTGAAAGTACTTTATTCATTATTGTTTTACCGCTTTGCAATCTATTATTGTATTTACTCATGCTACTTTACTGCAAATGAACCTGTTAGCCTATCCTTTGTATTAAGCCCTGCATGTAGAATATTAGCTTGCATTCTGTGCATGACTTGCTGAGTACCAAGTACTCACCCTTGCTACAATACAACATCAGTTGAAGAAGAGTCGACACCAGCTTTGGAGGAAGAATACCAGGAGGAGCCGTCTAGCTAGGGAGCGAGCCCAGTCAGTTGCCTGTGGTATACTGTATGGCGCCACGAAATCTATTTTATTCCGCTGCAGTTATTTCTCTTTTAATAAGTCTTCGCTCTGCGAGGCGTATCTTTGTAACTTGACCATAAGGTTAAGCAACCGGTTTGGTTAATTAATTAGGGTACTTTACTATTTCGTTGAGTATGATTGTAAAATATACCGATGTTGAAACTGTGTGCACTAGCGTGATCCTGGACTAGTGCTGAATACACAGAGGATTCGGATTTGCAAATTCGGGTCCCGACACAAGATCTAAGTGAAGCTAACTCCCGAGACAAGGTACCTACTTCCTTCTCTAACTCTACACACTTAGCTCTAGCCTTGGAATGAAAGTTTCTTAGCTTGAGAAAAGCATCATTGAGCTGGTCATAGGAAAGTACCTCCTCCGTGTCGCTGTACAGCTCGGAGTCCTCTACTTCTATGGCACTGGAGGCCATGAAGCACATGCCGGAGAAGTCAACATCCTTCTCTTGCGGTTCATCCTCATCCTCGTCGCTCCAAGTCTCCTTGTCGAAGAGATCAAGTTCGTCGAGCGCGGCGAGTACACGGTGAAAAAGCTTCTTGCTCTTGGCGTACTTGCGGTTCTTCTTCTCTCGCGTCGGCTCGTGAGCTGGAGGCTTCTTGTTGCGGTTCTTGTCGTTGTAGTCGTTCTTGCGTGGACCGCCTTGTTAATTTTGCCTTTCTCCAACTTTGGGCAGTTTGCCTGAATGTGGTTGGGGCCACCACACTCAAAGCAAGTGATCTTGCCACCTCTCTTCCTATCTCTTACTCTTTTGTAAATATTTGAAAACTTGCGAGCGACAAGGGAAAGCTCGTTTTCTGGAATCTGTTCCAGAACTTCATCGCTTACGTCTCAAAGAGCGGAAAGAGAGAAACCGGAAGAAAAATCAAGAGGTCTAGATGAGGAAGACCCAATGGGATCGGTAACCAATGCCATCGACTGAGATTTCGTCTTGCGAGCGACGATGTCGAGCTCATGAGTGTTGAGTCGGGAGTACAACCCATCAAGAGTCAAGGTCGACAAGTCAGTATGGTCCGTGATGGTGGTTACCTTCATCTCCCAAATCCTCAAATCGAGTGCTCTCATAAAGTGTCTAGCGTTCTTCGAGACAGAGTATGAGCAACCAACTGACCGAAGATTGCTTAGAATCGTAGAAAATCGAGCAAAGCATTCATCGAGGCTCTCACCAGCGTGTTGTTCGAACTTGTTGTAGTCACGCTTGAATTAGTCCTGCCTCACTGACTTAATCTGAGTGGTACCCTCATGGTAAGCATTGAGGGTCACCCATATCTAGTGAGTGGACCGAAGGTGAGAAACCCGATCATACTCACTGTAGCTAAGTCCCTGTATGAGAATGTTCCTAGCCTTAGCGTTTGCCTCAACGTCAGCCAAGTTCGTGGCATTGACGTTTTCATCGGCCGAAACCTCATACAGGAGTTTCACCTTCTGCCAGATCATAAAGCCCTGAGCAGTGATGTATGACTCCATTCGCATTTTCTAGAATGGATAAGCAAATCCAGCAAAAATTAGAGGCTTAAAAGAGTATCTGTCTGTCGCCATAGCTCTTGAGACCGGTCAAGATCTATGAAAGAGCAAAACCGGCTTTGATACCAATTGAAAGACCGAGATGGCGATCAGAGGGGGGTTAATGATCCCAAATAAAATTTGCCCCACTCAAAGTACTCAAAACAATCCCGCAAGGAAAACGGTGGTCCTCAAATTAGCGAAACCCACGAAAACCGGAACGACTCGATAGATTTTTAAATCACAATCCTGGTTGTTAAGTGTCCAAAATAAGGAGGAATTAATTCAAAGACTTCTTTTCTAAAAGAGATCAAGCATAATCACCAAAAAGCCTCTTTTAGAAAAGCAAAAGCAGATTTGTCAGGAATGATCCCCAATTGGAGCAGGTGGTTGGTGGACTTCTGTTGCTCCACAATTTTTGGGAATTTTTCACCTTATGAGAAGATGAGTCGTGAAGCACTCCACCAAAAATCACCTCCAAAATACTTGTAAAAAAATCATGAAAAATCATGGACTACAGATAGTCAGGAACTTTGATCAGGAAATTTGGGGCTCGGTTTTCACCTCATAGCTCCCAAACGGTGCAATCAATGGACTCCAAAATTTTTTGACAGATGGATATATGAGTCGCTCACATTATCAAACAAGAATCAATCAAAAAATATTTTTCTAGATTTTTCTAAAAATAAAAGACTGACTACTGCGCGAAGAACAAGTTCTAGGCAGATTTGCGATCTTGATGGAAACTTGACAAATAAACTCTTGCGGCCTACAAACTTTGGCAAATGAACTCGATCTTGAGCGAAGATCCAAATAGAGTATAGAAGGAGGTGAATGCGAATCCCTCAAGTCAATAACAAAATCCAGCAATCATAAATGTAAATGCGGGAATGTAAATGCTGAATTTAATACATGAAAGTAAATGCCGAAAGTAAAGACATAATGTAAATTGCAAGAATTAAATTACGAGAAAATAAATTTGGCTTTTGGAACTTCTATTTCATTCAGAGATGTGTGATTATAAAGCCTCACTTCATGCGGGCAAAGCTCAAATGAGCAACACAACAACTCAAAGAATGAATGGGCATGGAGGCCTCCCTCCACCCCTCCATTTATACTAATCTTGGGCCACCTACCACCCTTTGATGAGCTCCAAACCCTAGGGCACTCCACCAAGGGCTAGGATTAACCCACTCACTTGTAACACCCCAATTTTTGCTTTTCATGAATTTAAATAAGATTTGGCACTTTGGTGAATTTTTAGAATTTTCTGGAATTTATTTGGATTTATTTGGAATTTATTTGATTTTATTCCCTTTTGAAATAATTAAATAATTTAATTTTGCAAATAAAATTTTGTTGGAAATATTTTAATTGAGTCCAAAATGTTCCAAACTATTTTCTAGAATTTTTCTGGAATTTTTCTGAGTGTTTTGCTATTTATAATGAATTAAATGAATTTCTGGGAATTAATTGGATTATTTAATCGATGGAAAAACCTAATCGGTTTCACTATTCATCCGACCGGACCCGAGTCCGAGTCAGACTCGAGTTCGACCCGGACCCGACCGAGCCAGCCATTCCGGTCGAACCAAGTCACCAAGCCCTAACGCGCGTGACCGTTGGATCGAGATCCAATGGCCACGATCGCGCCACGCCGCCGAACCCGAGCCCGACCGAGCCAGCCAGGTCGCCCGAGCCAGACTCGAGCCCAAACCCCCGTACCGTTGGATCTTGATCCAACGGCTCACGTTGAGCCACATCACCCCAATCCGAATCCATTTCGGATTCCGCCGCCGCAGCCATGTGGGCCTCGGTTTCCGTGGTTTTCACGGACGCCGAGGGGCCTATTTAATGCGCCGCCACCGCCATCGTGTTGCCGACATCCGTGCGCACCCGTAGCCCTAGACAACGTCGCCTGAGCCGCCGCCGTTTGCCCACGCGAGCTCGCCGTAGTTGGTTTGGCGTTCCGCCGCGGTTAATCACCGTTTCAGCTGCCGTCCGCCTGTGACACTACGGTATGGTGTGACATTATAGAATGTGAAATTAGAGAATAAAAACCTTTCGGCTTGAGGTTTACTTACGTTTTTGGGCCGTTTGAAGTGATGTGTCACCACGGATTGTCGTAACCTTTTAAATGGTGCATGTTAAGGTCAAAAACTTTATGAAATATGGTATGGCAGGTTAAAACCATAAGGTATGGAGGTTAATAACGTTTAGGGCGTTTAGGGCCGTTTTAGAGTTTTGGGCCTTCCCGGGGGAGTTTGGGCCTTAAGTGGGCTTTGGTGGGATGGAGTAGGTCTCCGTAACGGACTAGGATTGGGTGTGGGGGCTGGTAAAAGGGCTCCCCACCAGCCCTTGGGCGTTCACCCCTGCCCCTTGTGCGCCCTTCCCCCCACTTGCCCTTGCCCTAGCCGCCTCCCTCCTCCCTTGGCCGTGCGCCTCCCCCTCCCTTGCCCCTTTGCTCCCCACCTCTCCACCACCTCTCCTCCACCCCTTGCTCTTGCTGCCCTAGGGTGGCCACCCCACCCCTGCACCTCGTGGAATCATCCCGTGGAGCGAGGAGCGTGGAGCGTGGAGCGAAGAGCGAGGAGCGAGGAGCGAGGAGCGTGGAGCGAGGAGTGATCCGCGAGGAGATCGATTGGAGTTTTCGTTCGTCGGGCAAAGGTATGATCTTGGAGATCCTTGGAATTGATCTAGGTACTGTTATTAGGGTGTTTATCAAGTTTTTAGATCAATTGGAGGTGCTGGATTGGAGTAATTTGGGTTAGATCTAGATGTTGCCACGTTTCTGTTTTCGGGCAGATTGAGCAGTTGGGCTAGGGTTCTAGTTTTCGTCGATTTAGAATCCGAGTCTGTCCGTACGGATGTTTAAGAAGTTGTAGATAATTTAATTATCTTTCCGTGGACATAAAGCACGTTAAATTCCGATCAGCCGTTTGAAAGTTATGGCTGTTTTACCGAGCGTGTTAAAATCTATGATGTAATTGGAACAGATCACGGTAATCTGTAGATTAGACGACTTTAGAGTACGAATCAGTCTTTCCATATGCCTAGAGAAAGTTGGGAAATTTCCTAAGCTACGCGAGGATGTACTCGTTTAATTGATTCGGAGTCCCAGAACTCAAGTTATGCTTTTTGCAAGGCTGCTGTCCTGTTGGGACAGAACCTCTGTTTTTAGGTTTTGCGAGTAGTGGGCAATGTCGGGTTAGATGGGGGTTTGCGTACTGTTTTGTGGGCATGATTGTGAGTGTGTGATACCTATGTGCAGGTGGTGCGACCCCGGGAGTGCCTTCTACTTCCCGCCTTTCCGTTGCCCGTGGTTGAGGCAAGTGTGTTGTAATGAATAACGAATGTTATGTTGCTTGTTGAGACTAGATGAAAGATGGATTTCATGATATGATCAATTGCCATGCTTTAATGTTTTCCTATGATATGATGAGTATGCTATGATGCCATGTATTAAATATACAAGTTTATGATGATGATGGCATATTTGCATACATGACATGTTACATGGCTCGGGCGGTGAGAAAGTCATAACTAGTCCGGGAAGGTCGGTGAGAAAGTTATGACTAATCCGGAAAGCCAATGGGTAAATCCTACATCGTGATTCCATTCACCGTGGTGAACGGAAGCGAGGAGTAGGCACCCTCCATCTTCGGGATGGAAGGGGGGAGAGGGTGCACACCGACGGGTGTGTACTCAACCATACCGGTATGAGTTTCCAAGGAGACATGAGCATTGCATTACATTGCATACATAATGATGATGATACTGTTAAATGTTCATGAATGAGATGATATACATGATGGGTGATGTTATTGCCATGATATTGTTCTTGTTGTCCATTACAATATACTTGCTGAGTTTCGAACTCACGCTTGTGTTTTATGTTGTTTTTTTTAGGTACTTTGAGATCGGCATGCGGGGAAGGAAAATAGTCACACGCCCACACGTAGCTTCACCTTAATGATTCCACAAGTCATTCTATTAGTTTGATAATAAATTGCGTGTGATGATCATTGCTTTAGTGTTTAGCTTTACTATTTGAGAGCTTATTTGTTCTTTTGACACTTGGAGACATTAAGTGCTTGATGTTAGTCTTATATTGTCGTTAAGACTCTATTTATTGTTGTTTTAGATGTCGTGTGCTATGATATATCTTGCCATGATATTGATATTGTGTTAATTCATGGAAAAACAAAGGAGATGCTGCCGAAATATCGGTTTTTAGCCTATGTACCTTTGCTGGAATTTTATGTTAAATGTGGTATTTAGATGTTGTTTAGCTTGTGTTTGGTAGCATTCAGGCATATTAAATGCCGGGGTGTTACAGTTGGTATCAGAGCGGGCTGTAGGTCCTTGGAATGTGTATTTTTAGTGTCATGCTATAGGGTACAACTAAAATGTGATGTGGAATAACTTAGAAAGATGGCTTAGGTTTTTACTAAAATTTTGTCATAGGATAGCAACATTAAAACTTGCAAAAGTGGTATAACTAATCTAAAATTTGACACACATGGATGCACAGTAGGAAGGGTATGGGTATCGTTGTTTACGCTTAAATGTTGTATTTAAGCCTTGTTGCTAAATGCTATATTTGATATAGTACGTTGCTATGTCTATGAGATAAATGATTGAATTATTCCTGTTGTGGTGGTAAAAGTGGGGTTTTGGTGCCGAAGGATTTCGCCACCTCTCTTATTTCATAGTAAGGGTGAGGTTTGTGGTGTGGCGGTTAGCGCCACCACCGAAGAACTATTGACCCCTGTAGGAGAAGAGTGCTTATCCTTTCTGCCGTTGATCGGGTAGTTATTTGGAGTCAAATAGAAGAGTTAATGGTGGTTTCCTTCGTATGTTCTTTGCCGTTCTGACGGTCGGTGTTCTTTGCTTTTCTTGGCTTTAATAGATTTGAATCAAATGAAAAGTGTTGGGTTTTCGCGGATCGTTCCGTATGCGGTGTGTGGTTTTGTCTTCCTTGGTTGAAGACGAAGAAGAGGAGACTAGTGTTGTGCTTCTTTTGGGCGCCTTTCCAGTTTTGATGCTTGTTGATTGCATTATGGGGAACAAGCATTCAATTTATCCCTGTGTTTGTCTTTCTCTGAGGTTAAAGGAGTTATTGCGGAGTTGTGCCAGACCTGGCTGTCAGGGTTGAAGTTCTGTGGCTTTGTAGTAGTACGTGGTGCTTGATTCCGTTATTTTACTGGTTTAAGAAATCATCTTTGAAAAAAAAAAAACCCTTCTTGTTTCGTGAAAGATTGGGGTTTGGTGCTAAGGTTTTATTTGCAAAGGTTTATTTGATCGGTTGGATCCCTCCAGTGGGAGTCTTGGAGATTAAAAAGTGTTTTGGAGAATTCCTTTGCATGACCAAGTTTGGGTTTGTCTCATTGCAATTTTGAGAGTCAAGTTTCCTTATGAATTTGGGGTGAGTTTTAAAACCAAAATGTTGCAAACAAAGAAAGTAGTCTTTTGACTGAAATCGTTTGTCCCTAGTAAGAATTGATGTTTAAGCATGTTATGTAGTAGGTAACAATGTGATTAATATCTCTAGCTTGTGAATAAATAGACTACTAGTGTTGTAGTTTACTCTTAGCGAGATTGATTGAATGCGTTAATGTACATGCTTGGAATCTGTTGCTTTGTCATAAAAGTACTTATGACCCCCGATCATGTTTAAAAGTTTTAAACCGGATGCATAGTTAAAACATTAAGATGATGTAGACTGCCGATATTGTTAAAGAAACTTTGTCGGGTTGTCTAAAGATGTTCTAATCTAATGGATTAATAGAGAGATTTAATCGTGTTGACTAGTGACTTTAATTTGGAAATTGATTAGAGTTTCTATTTATGTTGTCGCAAACCATTAGTATATTTGGAAGTATGCAGTTGTGTCCCTTCAATGCTAGTATTAATATCAATTGAGAAGACATAATACTTATTCTTAATGATGTTGTTAAGGGCAGTGTTAATACTAGTATTCAATCTATTTTAAATAGTTGGAGTATGTTGTGTGGTGGTAATTTGGTTATCACCTATGTATAGGATAGCTAAAAGCAATGTGTTGATTGATGATAATCAAATTTTTGATATTGATGACTTAGTAAGTGGTGGTAGTTGTGTAGAATACTTGTTGGAAACCATTGATTAAATGGAGGGTATTGTAACTTGTGGTGATGGAGTGAACCATGGATAATTAACCTGATGTAGAGTTTTATCCTTAATGAATGTATGCCTTGGAATCCTAGCTATGAACTTTGTCTTGTAGAGATAATATTTACATGTTGAAGTCGTAGTTTAACTGAATAAGGTTCGGTTGTCGAGACGTGAATAGATAGGAGGTATGAAATTTATATGTTGATCTTGCTGAAAGATTTGTGGAAGTACTATGTTTCAAATTTAGAATAAGATGTATTATGATTCGGTGATCCGTGGGGATCATGTCATTATAGTCTTGGTTGGGTGCCTTTTGATAAGCATCATAAACCCTTATTAAGAAATGTTGGGAATGGTAACTAGAGGAAGAATTTGTTGTGAAACTTTCGGTTGAATTGTGTTGGGGCTCCTCAGATAGTAAATAGTGATTATTGAAGTCTTTAATGGAAAGCGTAGTGGAGTACTAGAGATGGTTCCTTTCATGCTGAGCTGTTGTCTAAAAACCTTTGAAACTGGTTTGGTTGTTTGCCATCTCGGTTGAATGCTTTCGGTTGAGGTGTTCCTTATGTTGAGTTTCAGAGTTTCCCCAAAACTCGTAGTGGTTGGTGTCGACCTTTGGTTTTGGCGAATTTGTTTAGTTCGTGTTGTGAGTTTGAGTTTACATCCAAAAGTTTTTGAGTGGATCGCGCCCTTTCGCGTTCGCACTGATTTATCTTTGAAATTAATTTTAAAAGGAAGCAGATGGTCATAAAGGGTTGTGTTGGAAACTTTTGAGTTAAGCCCTTGATGTGTAACTCTGTTTGGCTAGAGTTGGAGTCATTTGGAAAATGTGTCTGGTGTGCGGATGTTTCACAAGTCTGGATTTTTATGAATGTTTCATAAGTGAATTTGGTTAGAGAAGAGTTTTCTTTTGGGATTGAGTTTCCCTCTCTTTTGATAAAATTTATGGCAGTTGTTTGTGCAGATGTCTAACTTTGGAGTCAATGTTCTTTTCCAAAACGTTGATCTTGGTTAAAATGCGATGTTTTGCAAAGTTTAGCTATCTATCGTTGGTGGGTTCTGATTTGATGTGGTGCCTTCTTGTTAATTATGTTGCCGTCATAGTCTATATGATTTAGCGCAACCGTCGGTGTTATGGGTATTTCAATCATTTGATACCGAGGAAGAAGTTATTTGATGAATGACTATTCGGTGCGTTGTTCCATGATGAATGAATGGTGAAAAGTAAACATGACATCGCTTTTACATGTTAAATGATAAAAGAGTCGTTGAGCCAGTCGGTGAGAAAGTCATATATGGAGATATGACTAATCCGGAGTGCTCTGAAGAGTGTGCATTTATGTCATGAAACGAGATTTCCCTTGCTTTCTAGTATGAAAAGAAGCAATGAACAATTTCTGGTATGTTGGTTGTGATGTAGGGGATTTATGCTTCCTTTGTGATTTGGCTTGGATGTTGCCGAATTCTTTCCAAAATGATTGTTAACGCTTTGGGTTTGAGTTGTTGTGTGTACACTTGGGCTTGATAGCTAAGTGTTTTTGTGTGAGGGCGAGACCCTCTTAAAAAAGGAACCAATTGTGGTTTGGTAAGGTTTTCGATCCTAGCTTGGGCTAGGTGTCGAACCTTAGTGGTATAAGGGTGGTTTGTGATGGAGGTTGATGATGTATGGGTTTAACCTTTACTAAGAGTAGCGATGGGTAGAAGTGAAGTTGACGGTAGATCGGTGATAATTGCCCTGCCGTGAGCAGTTGTCTTCACTAGTTGTTTTTGGGTTTGAGTCTTGCCTGGGAAAGGATGGAATAAAATGTTAGTATGATCGTGTATCGGAAGGGCTAGTGTACCTTAATGAGTTATTCCCCTCGATGGAAACTTTCGGGAATGAAGAGAGGTCATTAAAGGAATTGTGACTTCCTTTGATTATGTCATGTTGAGTTTAATGGAGTATGGTAGTCAGGGTGGTTGTGATAGAAGTATGAAGTGTTTGCCGTGAGGATTCGAGCGTTTTGGGTTGATGGAGCCCTTTGTGGTTGAAACGCAGATTCTGTTGGGGAATTGAAGTGAAGGTCGATTTGTGAGGGGTTGCCCTTAGTTGAGCTAGATCAACACTTTTTCTCTATGTGTTGGTTTTGGGAACTCATTTGTTGTTTGTTCCGGTTTTAGTCGTTGTGTGAATGTTTTGAGCTGCAGAGAAGCCTTTTGTCCCTTGGGGACTTTGTTGTTGATTATGGCGTCCTTCGGATTCGAGGTCGAATCCTGTTGAAGGGGGGAAGAATGTGACACTACGGTATGGTGTGACATTATAGAATGTGAAATTAGAGAATAAAACCTTTCGGCTTGAGGTTTACTTGCGTTTTTGGGCCGTTTGAAGTGATGTGTCACCACGGATTGTCGTAACCTTTTAAATGGTGCATGTTAAGGTCAAAAACTTTATGAAATATGGTATGGCAGGTTAAAACCATAAGGTATGGAGGTTAATAACGTTTCCGGGCCGTTTCTGGGCCGTTTTCGGGGTTTTGGGCCTTCCCGGGGGAGTTTGGGCCTTAAGTGGGCTTTGGTGGGATGGAGTAGGTCTCCGTAACGGACTAGGATTGGGTGTGGGGGCTGGTAAAAGGGCTCCCCACCAGCCCTTGGGCGTTCACACCTGCCCCTTGTGCGCCCTTCCCCCCACTTGCCCTTGCCCTAGCCGCCTCCCTCCTCCCTTGGCCGTGCGCCTCCCCCTCCCTTGCCCCTTTGCTCCCCACCTCTCCACCACCTCTCCTCCACCCCTTGATGCCCTAGGGTGGCCACCCCACCCCTGCACCTCGTGGAATCATCCCGTGGAGCGAGGAGCGAGGAGCGAGGAGCGATCCGCGAGGAGATCGATTGGAGTTTTCGTTCGTCGTGCAAAGGTATGATCTTGGGGATCCTTGGAATTGATCTAGGTACTGTTATTAGGGTGTTTATCAAGTTTTTAGATTAATTGGAGGTGCTGGATTGGAGTAATTTGGGTTAGATCTAGATGTTGCCACGTTTCTGTTTTCGGGCAGATTGAACAGTTGGGCTAGGGTTCTAGTTTTCGTCGATTTAGAATCCGAGTCTGTCCGTACGGATGTTTAAGAAGTTGTAGATAATTTAATTATCTTTCCGTGGACATAAAGCACGTTAAATTCCGATCAGCCGTTTGAATGTTATGGCTGTTTTACCGAGCGTGTTAAAATCTGTGACGTAATTGGAACAGATCACGGTAATCTGTAGATTAGACGACTTTAGAGTCCGAATCAGTCTTTCCATATACCTAGATAAAGTTGGGAAATTTCCTAAGCTACGCGAGGATGTACTCTTTTAATTGATTCGGAGTTCCAGAACTCAAGTTATGCTTTTTGCAAGGCTGCTGTCCCGTCGGGACAGAACCTCTGTTTTTAGGTTTTGCGAGTAGTGGGCAATGTCGGGTTAGATGGGGGTTTGCGTACTGTTTTGTGGGCATGATTGTGAGTGTGTGATACCTATCTGCAGGTGGTGCGACCCCGGGAGTGCCTTCTACTTCCCGCCTTTCCGTTGCCCGTGGTTGAGGCAAGTGTGTTGTAATGAATAACGAATGTTATGTTGCTTGTTGAGACTAGATGAAAGAT
Source organism: Rhipidocladum racemiflorum (assembly GCA_036346355.1). Classification (NCBI taxonomy): domain Eukaryota; kingdom Viridiplantae; phylum Streptophyta; class Magnoliopsida; order Poales; family Poaceae; genus Rhipidocladum; species Rhipidocladum racemiflorum. The sequence continues at coordinate 36,370,905 of CM070588.1, forward strand.
GGATTTCATGATATGATCAATTGCCATGCTTTAATGTTTTCCTATGATATGATGAGTATGCTATGATGCCATGTGTTAAATATACAAGTTTATGATGATGATGGCATATTTGCATACAAGACATGTTACATGGCTCGGGCGGTGAGAAAGTCATAACTAGTCCGGGAAGGTCGGTGAGAAAGTTATGACTAATCCGGAAAGCCAATGAGTAAGTCCTACATCGTGATTCCATTCACCGTGGTGAGCAGGCGAGGAGTAGGCACCCTCCATCTTCGGGATGGAAGGGGGGAGAGGGTGCACACCGACGGGTGTGTACTCAACCATACCGGTATGAGTTTCCAAGGAGACATGAGCATTGCATTACATTGCATACATAATGATGATGATACTGTTAAATGTTCATGAATGAGATGATATACATGATGGGTGATGTTATTGCCATGATATTGTTCTTGTTGTCCATTACAATATACTTGCTGAGTTTCGAACTCATGCTTGTGTTTTATGTTGTTTTTTTTAGGTACTTTGAGATCGGCATGCGGGGAAGGGAAATAGTCACACGCCCACACGTAGCTTCACCTTAATGATTCCACAAGTCATTCTATTAGTTTGATAATAAATTGCGTGTGATGATCATTGCTTTAGTGTTTAGCTTTACTATTTGAGAGCTTATTTGTTCTTTTGACACTTGGAGACATTAAGTGCTTGATGTTAGTCTTATATTGTCGTTAAGACTATTTATTGCTGTTTTAGATGTCGTGTGCTATGATATATCTTGCCATGATATTGATATTGTGTTAATTCATGGAAAAACAAAGGAGATGCTGCCGAAATATCGGTTTTTAGCCTATGTACCTTTGCTGGAATTTTATGTTAAATGTGGTATTTAGATGTTGTTTAGCTTGTGTTTGGTAGCATTCAGGCATATTAAATGCCGGGGTGTTACACCGCCGTCCTCCGCCGCCGTTGAGCTCAGATCCGGAACCGCAAGGACCAGCCGCGTCGGAGGGGACCTTTCACTTCGCAAGAATCGCGCCCAGACACCGTCGGGCTTGTCGCCGTCCCCGTCTCCGGTGAACCAACTCCGCCACGCGCCATCGCTGTCGCTCGAGCTCCCTCCACCGTCCGATCCAGATCCGAGGGCCCAGATTCGTCCACATCATCCCCGGTGAGATCTCACGTGATAATCTCCAGATCTATTTCCAACCGTTGGATTTAGATCCAACGGTTTAGATCGCGCCACGTAGCCTTAACTGCACCGTACTAGATCCAATCTCAGCTGTTAGATCTAGATCGTACGGCTAGTAGTAACCCACGTTTTAGCGTTAGATTAGATCTTGACCGTCCGATCAAGATTGAACGGTCCAGATCAGCCGAGTAGTTTTCCTATTGCGTTAAGCCATATCTGATCTGGGCCGTTGATTTTCAAATCAACGGTGAGATCGACCATATGGTCGAGATCGACCGTCGCGATCGGTAGCGTACGCCGATCGCCGCTGACGTCAGCCGTGACATCACGCAGGGCCCGCGTGTCAGCGACCGAGCCAAACCGCACCATGACGTCATGCTGACGTCAAGGTGGGGCCCGCGTGTCAGCCCACTCGGCTGAACCAGGCCGACGCCGTCATCGGCGTCACCAGAGGGGCCCACATGTCAGAGACACGAGCCGTGGACCGGGTCCATGGTGGACTGAGCCAAACCGTGCGCCGGGTCCATGGACCCGAGGCGACGTGGCGGCCTCTGATTGGTCCATGTGTCATGCTGACGCAATAAATTAATTTCCGAAAAAGAAAATGATTTATTAATTCGAATTATGGATTTCAAAAATGGATTCAAACTTCAAAAGCTTATAACTTTTGCGTTTCAACTCCGATTTGAGTGATTCAAATTTCTAAATTTTCATAAAAATGAGACCTACTCAAATATGAATTTTCATTAATTTTTGATTATGAATATTTCTCTATTTTTATTTAATTAATGTTTTCTTTAAACTTTAAACGATTATAACTTTTGCATTTAAACTCCGAATTTGATGATTCCAGTTTCTAAAAATTCATAAAATTATGCTCTCTCTGTTTATGAACTTTATTTGGATGTTTGGACACTTTTTGTCTACTGTTTATTTATTTATTGCTATTTGCACGCTTTACGAGTAGACGTTGAAGTGCCTGAAGGCTTCGAAGGTGAAGTGTTGACCCAGGAGCCAGCTCAGGACCAAGAACAAGTACTCTTTGAAGGCAAGTTATGCTTTGACCATGTTGATCCCATTTTGAATCCTATTTTGATTTAATTTATTGCATGCTAGTTTAACTAGAAAATGCTTTACTTAATTTTGGGAAATTAGTTACATGCCAACTTGTTGTATGACACCTTGGTTAATTAAATATGTGCCATGACCCCTTGTCACCCTAGTTGTGGAGTATTAGTTGGACAATATTAAATTGCCAACATGGGTAGTTAGACCGATGTAGTATTCTTAGCCTTGCCACGTGAAATACTTTGGACAATCAAAAGCTAATATTGACTTAATGAGATATTGAACCTGTTTTGAAAGAAGTATCATGTGTTATGATTGTTGATGGCACGTGGCATGTGGCAAGAATGATTGGGTGGGCCAATTGTGGCACGGGGAACGTTGTTTTGGTTCTTCGGGTAGTCTTGCCCTGGTCACCCTAAGGACTTAACCTTGCAAGCCTTTGAACTGAGTCAAACGTGCAACCACATGTCTGTAATGGGATGAACCTAGTTGATTAAGTTGCTAATAACGTACCTGTGGGACCTCGGGGTGTCAACTATACCTTTTGTGTAGTTGTACGGGGGAGCGTACCGGGACTGCGGCCAGGTACCCATCTAACGGTGGATTGGCCTAAACTTCGCCTTCGCTAAGGGAAGGGTTAGTGTGCAATCACTGGGGAGGACCACTTGTGCTGTTAGAAGTTTCCGAAAGATTTTGTTACGGACACTCGCCTTTGTGGTGTTTGGCTGTATCTTGTGGGTAAAGTGCATAACCTCTGCAGAGTGTAAAATCTATTCGAATAGCCGTGTCCGCGGTATTGGACATCGCTCGGGAATTACAATCAAGGGTTAGACTTTCTTGAAAATGACTTGGACTTGAAAGGTTTGGTTTGGTTAATAATGATGTTGATGGAAATGTGGATTAGGAATGGAAAAGATGTTTATGTAACTCCTGGAAAAGTTATTGCTCTTAAACGTGTTTCTACTGCCTTCGAATCTACTTATGTTACTAGTCAAATGCTGTTTTACTGCAATTATACCCTGAGCTACTCTTTTGTACTAAGCCATGCATGTAGTATATTAGTTTGCATTCTGTGCATGACTTGCTGAGTACCAAGTACTCACCCTTGCCACAATACAACACCAGTTGAAGAAGAGTCTATACCAGCTTTGGAGGAGGAGCTCCAAGAGGAACCGTCTAACTAGGAAGCGAGCCCAGTCAGTTGCCTGTGGTATACTGGATGGCGCCACGAAGTTATCTTATTTTCCGCTGCTGTTATTTCTTTTTATTTAAGTTCTCGCCCTGCGTTGCGTATACTTGTAACTTGACCTTAAGGTCGAGCAACCAGCTTGGTTAACTATTTAAGGTACCTTATTATTTCGTTGAGTATGATTGTGATATTTACCAATGTTGAGACTGTGTGCACTAGCGCGTTCCTGGACTAGTGCTGAATACCTGAAGGGTCCGGATTTACAAATTCGGGTCCCGACAGAGGTGGTATCGAGCCATCTTATTTGTAAACTCACCCATAGTTAGATTGGTCGTAGTGAGGATAAAACCTATTTTCTGAAGATAAAATTTGTCAAGATAATGAATGAATCCTCGACTTACCCCTTTCTTTCTTATTCATAAAATATATAAGGTTATATGATCAAATGAGCTCATCCTTTGTATCTTGGCCCTCCTTTGCTTCTGTTTGCGAAACCATTGATACAAGAAAAAGTTTGAACATGTTTTCTTGTTGTTTTGATGAATCCATTGTCAAAGGGGGAGAAGTTTTTGAGAAGTTTGGGAAGAGTTGAAAAAGAGGGAGTAGTATCTTTCGGTTGTTGAGTAATCTAGGAGAAGTTTTGTTTTTGGCACATTGCACAAACCACACACATTTTTTGTCAAAAGGGTAGTTTTTATGTTCTCTGTTCTTTTTTAAAAAAGAACTACCAAATGTTCATGTCTAAATGGTGTTGCCAATGTTTTCATCAAGGGGGAGATTGTGAATCATGTGATGAAAAATTGGTTTGATCTTGTGCTGAAATTGGTTAAGATTAGGATTAATCTGTGTTGGACCAAACATCCGAACATTAAAAAAGAAACCTTGCTTTTGCGCCGAACCAAATAACTAAAAATCGCATTTTTCCCATGTATGACAGACCAAAGTTTTTGGTCTGTCATACACAGGCTTTTGGTGACTTCGTTTTTTCAATGTATGACAGACCAAAGATTTTGGTCTGTCATACACATGCTTTGGGCGATCTCATTTTTTCCCATGTATGACAGACCAAACTCTTTGGTCTGTCATATACATGTTTTCAGCGAACTCATTTTGCCCATGTATGACAGACCAAACTCTTTGGTCTGTCATACACATGTTGATAGCAAACTCATACTTCCCATGTATGACAGACCTGTGAAATCATGTGCTGAAAAATTGGCTTTGAAATGAAAAATTAAACTTAGAATTGGATTTGCAAAATGTGCTTGTGCATGTGTTTGATAATTTGACAAGAAACAGTAAGTTTCACTTTTGCGCCGGACCTAGCTCTCAAGAAACAGTAAGTTCCCCATCTGCGACGGACAATGTCTTTGGGTCCGTCGTGGACGTGTTTTGAACTCTTTGAGCCAAACTCTTTTTTCCTCAAAACCGATCAGTTTAAGCATGCGACGGATAATGTTTTTTGTCCGTCTTGGACTTGCTTTTGAGCGCTTGAATCTAACTCTTTCTCCAAGATTTCAGAAACCTTTGCATGTACAACGGACAGTTTTTCTTGGTCCGTTGTGAACTTGTTTTGAGCTCATGACCGAAGTCATTTTTGCATGTACAACGGACCGATTTTCTTTGTCCGTTGTGAACGTGTTTTGTCCGTTTGGTTTTCTTCTTGGAACCGAAACTTTCACTTGTACAACGGACCGATTTTGTCTGTCCGTTGTGAATGGTTTTTTGAGTGATTTATCATGTATGCGCGGACCATATTTCCTTGTCCGTCGTGAATGCGTTTTGCCGAATTAGGGTTTTGAGCGAATTGAAATAATTTGAATTTGAGATTATGAAATTTGTGATGATTTCATGATGCTTCTTTTGAAGTGGACTTTATGCAATGCTCATGTGAGTAGTTGCATGGATTGACATTGAGTCAAGTCGTGGACTTGTGCTCGGATTTGTTTTGTGGTTTGTTCATGTGCAGGTATTGCTCGAAGACGAATGTGGTCGATGACGGGACCGGAACTAGGTTCATGGAGGAACTGAGGTTCGGGACTAGGTTTAGGAGGAACTGAGGTCTTGGTGGTCAAGGATGTCATGCGGGACGTTCGGGCTAAGAGAATGGTGCACATGAAGAATGGTTAGTCACGTGAGAATGGCAGGAGGTCATTCGCGTGCAAAGTGTTAGTCACGTGAGTATGGCAGGTGGCCATACGCGTGCAAAGTGTTAGTCACGTGAGTATGGTAGGGTTGCCATACGCGTGCAAGAGTTGTACTCGGCCAGGTTGGGCCAAGTAGAGTTGTGTTGGATACGGATTCCTTCTATGGAATAGGAATCTTATTCATAACTCTTTGTGGGTTGGTGCTTTAAATAGGTGGGGGGTCTCCTGTTGAAAGGCACCAAGTAGAGCTGAGCGCATCAAGCTTTGAGCTTGGTTTTAGGATTTGTACTCTTTTGATGAGAGTATTTTAGACAAGAAATAAAGATCAATTCTTTCAAGATTTTTGCGTGCTACAGTAACCACGTCGCTACAGTGTTTTCTGTTTTGGTTCTTGTTTGCATGCTTGTTCTAATTCTAGATTGGTTTTTGATCGTTGAGTTTCATCTTGATTTGATCCATCAAAAACCGTTCTAGGGTATTGATCTAGTGTTTCTCAAAGTCTAGTTGATCAATCTTTTGTCGTTCTTGTTTAATCTTGAAGTTTTGATTAGATTGATTCTCGTCAAGTTCTGGATCAGCAAGCTTGCGAAGCTCATAACTTTTGATCCGTAAGTCCGATCGAGCTGATTCTTTTTGGGTTAGATTCGTATTGGAATCTAGTTTCTTGTGTCCAAATTTCAGATCGTTTCGACGGTTGGATCTCCGGGAATTCTCGTTTTACCAAACCTCTGTCATTCTGTTTTTGTCGAAAACGAGGCAATTATTTGGTTCTGTTTTGGGGTGAACTTTTAATAGGTCAAGAATTTGGTTTTAGCTTCCGCACAATCATTCACCCCCCCTCTGATTGCTATATTCGTATACTTCGATCCTACAAGTGGTATCAGAGCAAGGTTTTTCTAATCTATCTTAATCGGTGATTAGATCAATGGATCATTATTCGACAAAACCTTGTGTGTTCAATGGTGTTGATTTTCAGTTTTGGAAGGCCAAGATGGAGGCGTTCATCCAAGCTCAGGGATTCGCAATTTGGGAGAAGGTCTACAAACCATATGATGTCCCTGCAACCGACAACGTCAACGACACCAATCGCGCACATGTTGAAGCAAATAGTAAGGCGCGCAACTTGATCATCCAAGGCTTGGGGCGTAGCGACTTCGATCGTGTGATTCATCTTCGATCTGCATATGAGGTATGGAAATCTCTTTGTGATTACCATGAGGGTTCTAACACTATTAAAGAGGTTCGTCAAGATCTTTACAAAAAGAATACATGCGATTTGAGATGAAACCCGGTGAGTCGGTAGATGACTTCTTTGCACGTTTTAATAAGATTCTTAGCAATTTGCGTCTTTGTTGGAGTTAGCTTTGATGATGCTGCTAATGCTAGACAATTGCTTAGTGCTTTGGACATGTCGGTGTGGGAGATGAAAGTAACATCTATACAAGAATCTACTACCATGAGTACACTTACTTTAGATGTTCTTTATTCTAAGTTGAAAACTCATGAATTAGATGTTTTTGCTAGAAAGAATGATCATAAATCAATTGCTTTGACATCTCAATCTAGCATATCTCATAATGGTGCTGCTTCAAGTTTTGCTCTATCTTTCTTGTCTTCACTAACCGATGAACAGATTGAGCAATTCTCAGTAGAAGACTTGTCACTACTCTCTTCTCGCTTTAACAAAGCTTTGCAAAATGTGATAAAGAGAAAGAGAAGTGGTGGTGATCCTCCAAGATGCTATGAGTGTGGTGATCTCGACCATATTCGTCCAAACTGTCCAAAACTTGCAAGTAAAGCATCAAGGGAGGAGAAGGACAACGACAGAAGAAAAGAGAAGAAGAAGTTCTCTCCAAGTGATAGAAAGAAGAAGAACTTCATCAACCGCAAAGTTGTCCATCGAGTTCTTTCCGCTCTTGAACAAGTCAATTTGAGCGATGTGGATTCGGAGAGCAGCGAGGATGATGCAACTCCAAGCAAGCATGAGTTGACGGGGTTGTGTCTCATGGCCAAAAGCAGCGATAGCTTCAGAAGCGATCATGACAAATGACTTCAATGAGGTAGATCCTTCTTACGATGAATTAGCTATTCTTGTTGCTCGTCTTGGTAAATTGCTTGATAAAGCGTGACAAGAAAATTAAGAAACATGAGTTTGTTGTTGAATCATTGAATGCTGAAATTGCTAGACTTAAAACTTTGATTCCTGATGATGATGCTTGCAAATCATGTGACTTAATTTGGAATGAGCTTACTTCGCTTAGGAAAGAACATGCTTCCTTGATTGAGAAAATTAATGCCGAAAGTGAGAAAAATGAGAAACATATTAAACATGCTAGCTGTTTCACTGATGATTTGCATGGTTTAACTTCTTGTTCTAAATGCTCAACTCTTGAATTAAAATTAAACGATGCAAATGCTAGGGTTTCTCAATTGGTGATGATCTGCTTACACATGAGGTTCTTTCATGCTCAACTTGTCGTAAGCAAAAAGGAAAAGTGAATGTTCCTTGCAATAATTGTTTAACTCTTTCTCGAAAAGTTGATTACTTGGACAAATCATTAGAACGTTTCACTAAAGGAAAGAAGAACCTAAACATGATTTTGGATCAATCAAAAGTCAGCACTCATAACAATGGTTTAGGTTTTGATTCTTATGCTCATCATAAATCACATGCTCCCACTGTTGTTAAAACACTTGTGGAGGAAAATTTGAAATTGTCAATGAGCCTAAGAAAAGCTGTCTTTAAGTCTGCTGGAGTGTTATCTTCTACTATGATGAATGCAAATGTTGCTTCTACTTCTAAAGCCAAACATCCTGTTAAATACACTTGCACTCATTGTGGTAGAGATGGACATTTAGTAGATTTTTGCTTTAGACTAGCCAAACAACAAAAGAAAGAAAGAGCTAAGGCTAGGTCTAATTTCAGAAAGGCACGCTTTGCTTCTCACTACGTGCCTAGGGTGATGCAAGCACCTTTTGTTGCTAGAAACACGAGAACAGGCAAATTTGATTTTGTGCATAAGATCGCTTGTGTTGTGCCCTCTTGTTGTCCGTTGTGTGTCTCGATCTTGGATTCCTAAACATCTTATTTCTAACCCCAAGATCTGAGACCTCGACACTTTCTCGCTTCTATGTAGGCTTCTCACGAGGAGGGAGAACATGTGGCTAGTGAATTTCGGATGCTCACTTCATATGTTCATTGATAAGATTTGGTTCTCCTTCACTCGTGCATCTCATGCTTTGAAAGTGTTGCCTTTGGAGATGCTTCTTCCACTTCTGCTTTAAAAGGCACTAGTTCAAATGATGCAGTACAAGTGCATATGTTCAGTGGGGAGAGTGTCTTTGTTCATAAAGATGATGATAATGTCATTGAGGACGAGATAATTAGAGGTTTACATGAGAGACTCTTCCCACGTGCTTGTGTGTGCTTGTTTTCAAGCTTCCCACGTCAAGGCCACATCGACAAGCTATCAAAAGGATTTTCAGGTATCTTCATAGAACTCAAGATTTTGGCATTTGGCTTTACTGCTTCCTCATGGATTAGTTTAAGAGCTTTTTCGATGTTGACTTTGGAGGATGTTGATTTGATTTGGTTCGTGCCACCTCTTGAGTAATCCCTTTTCTTGAGCATATTGATATTGGATTTCACTTTCTTAAAGATCATGTTGAAAAAGGCAACATTGTGCTTCATCATGTGGAATCTTGAACATCAATTGGCGGACATTTTCACAAAACCTTTGTCTTCTTCTCGTTTTGCTTTTATTCGGGAGAACTTGGAATTGTTCATCCAATGGGATTGTTTTGAGGGAGTTTCTTTGCCAAGTTCTTTCACTTAATGAGCTCACTTTATCATATTTCTTTATATGTTATGTAATTGAGCTAATATATGATAATCTAATTATCTCACTTGAACTAAAAATGACATTGCGGAATTCCCTGGATTGATTACCTATAGCTAAATACTCTGTGATATCTTACTCTTATAGGCTTGATATTGAATCCTCTTGACAAATTTGGGCTATGAAACAAGTGTGGTTTCAACTTTACTCTTTCATAAGACCTTTTAATCACTTTTGCGTGTTTATAATCAAAGAAAAATGAAAAGAAAAGGGAATCAATAAAAAGGGTTGTTAAAAGCAAAAAACCTCAAGTTATGTGCTTCAGGCTTGCTTTCCCTAAAAAGATAAGATGTATGCTTCAAGCATGCCATTCCCTCAAAGATAAGATGTATGCTTCAAGCATGCCACTCCTAGAAAATAAAAGAAGTATGCTTCAAGCATGCCACATGCAACTTATTGTTTAAAGATTAAATTGGTCCACTAGATTGGAGTTGAAACTACTTGCTCACCCTGATTTGTTATTTGCTTCAACTTTGAGCCTTTGTTTTTCTACTAAAGGTTTTGCTTAGTACTTGGCTATAGTTGACTGAATTGAGGTTGAGATGCATGTCATTCCCTAACTTGTTAAAATCACTTCAAGATCATGTATTTTGCATATTATGTGATATATAAGGTTATATGATCGAATGAGCTCATCTTTTCCTATCTTGGCACTCCCTTGTTTCTCCTTGTGAAATCTTTGCTACAGGAAAAATTTTGAGCCTGTTCTCTCTTTTGCACTCTTGATGAATCCATTGTCAAAGGGGGAGAAATTTGGGAATCATTGAAAAGTTTAAGGAAAAAGGGGGAGAAGAAAAAGGGGGAGTTGTTGGGGAGTTGTTTTTGGAAATTTGAGAATTTTGGGAGAAGTTTGGAGAATTTTGGAATTTTTGGGCACATTGCACATTCACACACATTTTCCTTCTCAGGGGGATATTTTGTTTTGCATTTTGGTCAAAGGGGGAATTCTGTGTTTTCTCTTTTTGGTCCTTGATTCTTTGGATTTCAAAATCTTTTGTAAAGTGAATGCCAAATGATTCAATTCTAAGTGGTGTTGCCAATGTTTTCATCAAGGGGGAGATTGTGAAATCATGTGCTGAAAAATTGGCTTTGAAATGAAAAATTAAACTTAGAATTGGATTTGCAAAATGTGCTTGTGCATGTGTTTGATAATTTGACAAGAAACAGTAAGTTTCACTTTGCGCCGGACCTAGCTCTCAAGAAACAGTAAGTTCCCCATCTGCGACGGACAATGTCTTTGGGTCCGTCGTGGACGTGTTTTGAACTCTTTGAGCCAAACTCTTTTTCCTCAAAACCAGTCAGTTTCGCTTGTACGACGGATAATGTTTTTTGTCCGTCGTGGACTTGCTTTTGAGCGCTTGAATCTAACTCTTTCTCCAAGATTTCAGAAACCTTTGCATGTACAACGGACAGTTTTTCTTGGTCCGTTGTGAACTTGTTTTGAGCTCATGACCGAAGTCATTTTTGCATGTACAACGGACCGATTTTCTTTGTCCGTTGTGAACGTGTTTTTGTCCGTTTGGTTTTCTTCTTGGAACCGAAACTTTCACTTGTACAACGGACCGATTTTGTCTGTCCGTTGTGAATGGTTTTTTGAGTGATTTATCATGTGTACGCCGGACCATATTTCCTTGTCCGTCGTGAATGCGTTTTTGCTGAATTAGGGTTTTGAGCAGAATTGAAATAATTTGAATTTGAGATTATGAAATTTGTGATGATTTCATGATGCTTCTTTTGAAGTGGACTTTATGCAATGCTCATGTGAGTAGTTGCATGGATTGACATTGAGTCAAGTCGTGGACTTGTGCTCGGATTTGTTTTGTGGTTTGTTCATGTGCAGGTATTGCTCGAAGACGAATGTGGTCGATGACGGGACCGGAACTAGGTTCATGGAGGAACTGAGGTTCGGGACTAGGTTCAGGAGGAACTGAGGTCTTGGTGGTCAAGGATGTCATGCGGGACGTTCGGGCTAAGAGAATGGTGCACATGAAGAATGGTTAGTCACGTGAGAATGGCAGGAGGTCATTCGCGTGCAAAGTGTTAGTCACGTGAGTATGGCAGGTGGCCATACGCGTGCAAAGTGTTAGTCACGTGAGTATGGTAGGGTTGCCATACGCGTGCAAGAGTTGTACTCGGCCAGGTTGGGCCAAGTAGAGTTGTGTTGGATACGGATTCCTTCTAGGGAATAGGAATCGTATTCAGAACTCTTTGTGGGTTGGTGCTTTAAATAGGTGGGGGGTCTCCTGTTGAAAGGCACCAAGTAGAGCTGAGCGCATCAAGCTTTGAGCTTGGTTTTAGGATTTGTACTCTTTTGATGAGAGTATTTTATACAAGAAATAAAGATCAATTCTTTCAAGATTTTTGCGTGCTACAGTAACCACGTCGCTACAGTGTTTTCTGTTTTGGTTTTTTGTTTGCATGCTTGTTCTAATTCTAGATTGGTTTTTGATCGTTAAGTTTCATCTTGATTTGATCCATCAAAAACCTCTCTATTGTATTGTTTTAGAGTTCCTCAAAGTATAGTTGATTAAACCTTTGTCGGTTCTGTTAAAACTTTCAAGTTTACGTTAGATCAATTCTCGTCAAGTTCTGGATCAGCAAGCTTGCGAAGCTCATAACTTTTGATCCATAAGTCCGATCGAGCTGATTCTTTTTGGGTTTGATTCGTATTGGAATCTAGTTTCTTGTGTCCAAATTTCAGATCGTTTCGACGGTTGGATCTCCGGGAATTCTCTTTTTACCAAGCATCTGTCAATCTGTTTTTGTTGATTACGAGGCAATCTTTTGAATCCGAGTTGGGGTGTTCTTCCAGTAGATCGAAAATTTTGTTTTAGCTTCCGCATAATCATTCACCCCCCCTCTGATTGCTATATTCGTATACTTCGATCCTACAAGTGGTATCAGAGCGAGGTTTTTCTAATCTATCTTAACCGGTGATTAGATTAATGGATCGTTATTCGACAAAACCTTGTGTGTTCGATGGTGTTGATTTTCAGTTTTGGAAGGCCAAGATGGAGGCATTCATCCAAGCACAAGGCTTCACAATTTGGGAGAAGGTATACAAGCCATACGAAGTTCCTGCAAACGACAACGTCAATGACGCCAATCGCGCACATGTTGAAGCAAAGCGATGAGGCACGCAACTTGATCATCCAAGGATTGGGAAGGAGTGACTTCGACCGCGTGGTTCATCTTCGATCCGCATATGAGGTATGGAAATCTCTTTGTGATTACCATGAGGGTTCTAACACTGTCAAAGAGATTCGCCAAGATATTTACAAAAAAGAATACATGCGTTTTGAGATGAAACCTAGTGAATCTGTAGATGACTTCTTTGCACGTTTCAATAAAATTCTTAGCAATCTACGTGCTGTTGGAGTTAGCTACACTAATGCTGCTAATGCTAGACAATTGCTTAGTGCTTTGGACATGTCAGTGTGGGAGATGAAAGTAACATCTATACAAGAATCTACTACCATGAGTACACTTACTTTAGATGTTCTTTATTCTAAGTTGAAAACTCATGAGTTGGATGTTCTTGCCAGGAAGGGTAACATTAAATCAATTGCTTTGATCTCTAACCCTAACATGTCAAATGCAAATTCTTCTTCTAGCTTTGCCTTGTCTTCCATGTCTTCTTTAACAGATGAGCAACTTGAAGAGTTTCCTGAAGAAGATCTGGCACTACTCTCTTCTCGCTCTAACAAAGCTTTGCAGAATGTGAGAATGAGAAAGAGAGGTGGTCCTCCAAGATGCTATGAGTGTGGTGACCTCAACCATATTCGCACAAATTGTCCTAAGCTTGCAGGAAAAACATCAAAGGAGGAGAAGGACAACGACAGAAGGAATGAGAAGAAAAGGTTCTCGTCAAATGATAGGAAGAAGAAGAGCTTCATCAACCGCAAGGTGGTTCACCGAGTTCTTTCCGCTCTTGAACAAGTCAATTTGAGCGATGTGGACTCGGAGAGCAGCGAAGATGATGCAACTCCAAGCAAGCATGATTTGATGGGATTGTGTCTCATGGCAAGCAGCAAGGATAGCTTCACCGAGGACGACCACGACAGCGACTTCAATGAGGCTTCTCGCGCAAGGAAGGAGAACATATGGTTAGTGGATTCCGGATGCTCACGCCACATGTCCGGTGATAAGAATTGGTTCTCCTCTCTCACTCGTGCATCTCGTGCTGAAAGTGTTACTTTTGGAGATGCTTCTTCCTCTTCTGTTGTGGCAAAAGATACAGTAAAGGTAAGTGACAAGTTTATGTTCAAGGATGTGGCTCTTGTTGAAAACTTGAAATATAACTTGCTTTCTGTCTCACAAATGCTTCATGAAGATCTTGAGATAAGCTTTAAGAAAAATGAATGCAAAGTGCTAGATGCTTCAGGTGATCTTGTGTTCAAGATTTCTCGTTTTGGAAGAGTTTTTAAAGCTGATTTTGATGCATCACCTTCTTCTAAACATAGGTGTCTAATTGCCAATGTTTCTAAAGATTTATTCTTTTGGCATCGTAGACTTGGTCATGTTGGTTTTGATCATCTTACTCGTGTAAGCAGTTTAGATCTCATACGTGGCTTGCCTAAGCTTAAGGGTGATAGCAATTTAGTATGTTCCTCTTGTAGACATGGTAAGATGATTGCAGGTTCACATCCACCTCTTACCATGGTGATGACAAACGCTCCAGGACAGCTTCTACATCTTGATACAGTTGGACCATCTCGAGTTCAATCCTTTGGAGGCAAATGGTATGTGCTTGTGATTGTTGATGATTTTTCTAGATACTCTTGGGTATACTTTATGGCATCTAAGGATGAGGCTTTTAGTCATTTTAGTAGTCTTGTTCTTAGGCTTTCTATTGATCATCCAGGAGCTCTCAAAGCTATTAGAAGTGATAATGGAACTGAATTCAAAAATGCTTCTTTTAATCACTTTTGTACTGAAAAAGGAATTGATCATCAATTTTCATCACCTAGAGTGCCTCAACAGAATGGTGTAGTTGAAAGGAAAAATAGAACATTGGTTGAGATGGCTAGAACCATGTTAGATGAACATCACACTCCTAGAAACTTTTGGGTTGAAGCGATTTCAACTGCATGTTATGTTTCAAACCATGTGTTTTTGAGATCAAAATTGGGTAAGACTCCATATGAGCTTCGGTTTGGACACAGGCCTACTGTTTCTCACTTTAGGGTTTTTGGATGCAAATGTTTTGTCTTGAAATCTGGAAATCTTGATAAATTTGAAGCTAGATCAACTGATGGCATTTTTCTTGGATATCCTGCTCATACTCGTGGCTATCGTGTGCTTGTTTTGGAGACTAACAAAATTGTGGAAACTTGTGAAGTTACTTTTGATGAGGCTAGTCCAGGCACTAGTCCAAGTGATGCAGGTACAGACGCATATGTTCAGGGGGAGAAAATTTTTGAAGATAATGATGATGATGAAGATGAGGTCTTGACTCTTCCTAATGCACAACAAGCTGTAGCACCTTTGGCACCTACTACTACATCACCTACAGCTAACCATCCTCAAGCTACAACATCATCTGTACATGCTGAAAATGAAGAAGGAGAAGGAGAAGTCTCAAAAGTCAATGCTCCCTTGCACATTCAAAAAATGCATCCATCTGAACAAATGATTGGAGACCTAAATGAGAGAGTCACTCGATCCAGGTTTATTCATTCTGACACTCATACTCATTCTGCTTTAGTTGCTTCCTTTGAACCCAAAGATATATCTCATGCATTATCTGACGAATCTTGGATCAATGCCATGCATGAAGAATTAGAGAATTTTGAACGAAATAAAGTTTGGAAACTTGTTTCACCACCTCCTGATTTTAATGTTATTGGAACTAGACGGGTTTTCAAAAATAAACAAAGTGAGGATGGTGTTGTTGTTAGAAACAAGGCTAGATTGGTTGCTCAAGGTTACACTCAAATTGAAGGCTTAGATTTTGATGAAACCTTTGCTCCTGTTGCTAGAATTGAAGCCATTAGAATCCTTTTAGCTTTTGTTGCATCCAAAGGTTTCAAATTGTATCAAATGGATGTGAAAAGTGCTTTTCTTAATGGCTACATAAATGAGGAGGTTTTTGTCAAGCAACCACCTGGTTTTGAAAATCCAAAGTTTCCAAATCATGTGTTCAAACTATCAAAAGCTTTGTATGGTTTGAAACAAGCCCCTAGAGCATGGTATGATAGGCTAAAAACCTTTTTACTTGAAAAGGATTTTTCAATGGGAAAGGTTGACAAAACTCTCTTTTTACTCAAGCAAGGCAATGATCAACTATTCGTTCAGATTTATGTTGATGATATTATCTTTGGTGGTTCATCTCATGTTTTAGTGTCCGAAGTTTTCGAAACAATGAGGAAGGAGTTTGAGATGAGTATGATGGGTGAGTTGACATACTTTTTGGGATTTCAAATCAAGCAAACAAAGGATGGTACTTTTGTGCATCAAAGCAAATACACAAAAGACTTGTTGCATAGATTTGGGATGGAAAACAGCAAACCGATCATGACACCCATGGAGAGCGCTTGCACACTTGATCCGGATGAAGATGGTGAGCCGGTTGATCAAAAGGAATATAGAAGCATGATAGGTTCACTTTTGTACCTCACTGCATCAAGGCCGGATATACAATTTGCTGTGTGCATGTGTGCTCGTTTTCAAGCTTCCCACGTGCTTCACATCGGCAAGCTGTCAAAAGGATTTTCAGGTATCTTCATGGAACTCAAGATTTTGGCATTTGGCTTTCTGCTTCCTCATGCATTAGTTTGAGATCTTTTTCTGATGCTGATTTTGGAGGATGTAGAATTGATAGGAAAAGCACTTCTGGTTCATGTCACTTCTTGGGAAATTCTCTCATTGCATGGTCATCTAGAAAGCAATCTTCTGTTGCACAATCAACTGCTGAATCTGAATATGTGGTCTTTGCTAGTTGTTGTTCTCAAATTCTTTGGATAGTAGCTACACTTAAAGATTATGGGGTTTTTGGATAGTGTTCCTCTTATTTGTGATAACACTAGTGCAATTTGCATTGCTAAGAATCCTGTGCAACATTCAAGAACAAAACATATTGACATCAGATTTCACTTTCTTAGAGATCATATTGAAAAAGGCAACATTGTGCTTCATCATGTGGATACTGAACATCAATTGGCAGACATTTTCACAAAACCATTGCCTTCTTCTCGTTTTGCCTTTATTCGGGGAGAACTTGGAATTGTTCATCCAATGGGATTGTTTTGAGGGTGAGTTTCTTTGCCAAATTCTTTCACTTGATGAGCTCACTTTATCATATTTCTTTATATACTATGTAATTGAGCTAATATATGATAATCTAAATTGTCTCACTTGAACTAAAAATGACATTGCGGAATTCCCTGATCTGATTGCCTATAGCTAAATACTCTGTGATATCTCATTCTTCTAGGCTTGATATTGAATCCTCTTGACAAATTTGGGCTATGAAGCAAGTGTGTTTTCAGCTTTACTCTTTCATAAGACCTTTTAATCATTTTTTGCATGTTTACAATCAAAGAAAAAGAAAAGAAAAAGGGAATCAATAAAAAGGATTGTTAAAAGCAAAAAGCTTCAAGTTGTATGCTTCAGGCATGCTTTCCTTAAAAGATAAGATGTATGCTTCAAGCATGCCATTCCCTCAAATGACAAGATGTATGCTTCAAGCATACCACTCCAAGGAAATAAAAGAAGTATGCTTCAAGCATGCCACATGCAGTTTATTGTTTAAAAGATTAAAATTGGTCTACTAGATTGAAGTTGAAACCACTTGCTCGTCCTGATTTGTTAGTTGCTTCAATTTTTGAGTTCTTGTTTTTCTACTAAAGGTCTTGCTTAGTACTTGGCTATAGTTGACAGATTTGAGGTTGATATACATGTCATTTCTTAACTTGTTAACATCACATTAAGATCATATATTTTGCATATTATGTGATATATAAGGTTATATGATCAAATGAGCTCATCCTTTGTATCTTGGCCCTCCTTTGCTTCTGTTTGCGAAACCATTGATACAAGAAAAAGTTTGAACATGTTTTCTTGTTGTTTTGATGAATCCATTGTCAAAGGGGGAGAAGTTTTTGAGAAGTTTGGGAAGAGTTGAAAAAGAGGGAGTAGTATCTTTCGGTTGTTGAGTAATCTGGGAGAAGTTTTGTTTTTGGCACATTGCACAAACCACACACATTTTTTGTCAAAAGGGGAGTTTTTATGTTCTCTGTTCTTTTTAAAAAAAAAACTGCCAAATGTTCATGTCTAAATGGTGTTGCCAATGTTTTCATCAAGGGGGAGATTGTGAATCATGTGATGAAAAATTGGTTTGATCTTGTGCTGAAATTGGTTAAGATTAGGATTAATCTGTGTTGGACCAAACATCCGAACATTTAAAAAGAAACCTTGCTTTTGCGCCGAACCAAATAACTAAAAATCGCATTTTTCCCATGTATGACAGACCAAAGTTTTTGGTCTGTCATACACAGGCTTTTGGTGACTTCGTTTTTTCAATGTATGATGACCAAAGATTTTGGTCATCATACACATGCTTTGGGCGATCTCATTTTTCCCATGTATGACAGACCAAACTCTTTGGTCATCATACACATGTTTTCAATGAACTCATTTTGCCCATGTATGATGAGACCAAACTCTTTGGTTCATACACATGTTGATAGCAAACTCATACTTCCATGTATGATGGACCAAATGTTTTGGTCTGTCATACACATGCTTTTGGCGGTTTTGAGCAAAATTGAAATGGTTTGAATTTGAAATTATGAAATTTGTGATGATTTCATGATGCGTGTTTTGAAGTGGACTTTATGCAATGCTCATGTGAGTAGTTGCATGGATTGACCTTGAGTCAAGTCGTGGAATTGTTATCGGATTTGTTTTTTGTTTTGTTCATGTGCAGGTATTGATCGAAGACGAATGTGGTCGATGAAGGGACCGGAACTAGGTTCATGGAGGAACTGAGGTTCGGGACTAGGTTCAGGAGGAACTGAGGTCTTGGTGGTCAAGGATGTCATGCGGGACGTTCGGGCTAAGGGAATGGTGCACATGAAGAATGGTTAGTCACGTGAGAATGGCAGGAGGTCATTCGCGTGCAAAGTGTTAGTCACGTGAGTATGGCAGGTGGCCATACGCGTGCAAAGTGTTAGTCACGTGAGTATGGTAGGGTTACCATACGCGTGCAAGAGTTGTACTCGGCCAGGTTGGGCCAAGTAGAGTTGTGTTGGATACGGATTCCTTCTAGGGAATAGGAATCATATCTTGGTTTGGTCCTTTAAATAGGAGGGGTTGTCTCCTGTTGAAGGGCACCAAGGAGAGCTGAGCGCATCAAGCTTTGAGCTTGGTTTTAGGGTTTGTACTCTTTTGATGAGAGTATTTTAGACAAGAAATAAAGATCAATTCTTCCAAGATTTTTGCGTGCTACAGTAACCACGTCGCTACAGTGTTTTCTGTTTTGGTTTTTTGTTTGCATGCTTGTTCTAATTCTAGATTGGTTTTTGATCGTTAAGTTTCATCTTGATTTGATCCATCAAAAACCTCTCTATTGTATTGTTTTAGAGTTCCTCAAAGTATAGTTGATTAAACCTTTGTCGGTTCTGTTAAAACTTTCAAGTTTACGTTAGATCAATTCTCGTCAAGTTCTGGATCAGCAAGCTTGCGAAGCTCATAACTTTTGATCCATAAGTCCGATCGAGCTGATTCTTTTTGGGTTTGATTTGTATTGGAATCTAGTTTCTTGTGTCCAAATTTCAGATCGTTTCGACGGTTGGATATCCGGGAATTCTCTTTTTACCAAGCATCTGTCAATCTGTTTTTGTTGATTACGAGGCAATCTTTTGAATCCGAGTTGGGGTGTTCTTCCAGTAGATCGAAAATTTTGTTTTAGCTTCCGCATAATCATTCACCCCCCCTCTGATTGCTATATTCGTATACTTCGATCCTACATCCTTTGTACTAAGCCATGCATGTAGTATATTAGTTTGCATTCTGTGCATGACTTGCTGAGTACCAAGTACTCACCCTTGCCACAATACAACACAGTTGAAGAAGAGTCTATACCAGCTTTGGAGGAGGAGCTCCAAGAGGAACCGTCTAACTAGGAAGCGAGCCCAGTCAGTTGCCTGTGGTATACTGGATGGCGCCACGAAGTTATCTTATTTCCCGCTGCTGTTATTTCTTTTTATTTAAGTTCTCGCCTTGCGTGGCGTATACTTGTAACTTGACCTTAAGGTCGAGCAACCAGCTTGGTTAACTATTTAAGGTACCTTATTATTTCGTTGAGTATGATTGTGATATTTACCAATGTTGAGACTGTGTGCACTAGCGCGTTCCTGGACTAGTGCTGAATACACAGAGGGTCCGGATTTGCAAATTCGGGTCCCGACATCACTCCACCATGCATGGGACACCCAAAACCCTACACACATAATGGGTTTTCTTGCACGGTTTTCAAAGCATACTACTAGACCCGCTATCCTATCAACTAGACCGCGATCCAACGGCCCTCATCGATCTTCGCGGCATCTAGCTAGTATCATCTCCTTTCCTTATCTTCTTTTACTTACCCGGACTCCGTCTCCGATCATCTTCTGGCGATCTCCAACCGTCTGGACCTCTGGCGCACCTCGCCTAGTCCCGGTCATCATCTGCCTCACCATGACCTAACACCATCGTCCTGCAACCATCAAAGACAAGGAAAACCATTACATAGCATTGTCCAATAATATGCAATAAACATCACAAATGCTCAAAATTAATCATGTCTCATTCATCAGTCGGTTCTACCGCCAGCCAAAAGCCGGTAGTACCACAAGAGACCAACACAACTCAAATTGCTTCCTTTTGAATTCTGATTCAAATCAAACTCAAACATGAGCACACCTTACTCAAATAAAGTCAAATACTCATCACAAATATGGATGGACCTCCACATGGTCCTTCAGTATTATAAAAAGTGAAGCAACATCCAAATCCGGAAAAGAAAAAATAGAAAGTAAACATTCCTGTGACAAAAAGAAGTCAAACACAATCACAAATAGAATCATTCATGAAAACAAGTGTGAGTGTGTGTTCTAGCGAAATTAGGGTTTGGGCCCAACTAGCGTCTTACAAAAGTTACCATTTTTACTTTATGAACTCAAGAGGAAAAAATTGTGCACGTGATTATATTCATTTTCAAATTCAAGAAGCTAAGATTGTTTGGATTTATAAAATTAAAATAAAATCAAAATAGCATAGCTAATTGGATCTTAAAGAGGGATTAATCGATACAATTAAGTGATTAACCTAAGGTACAAAAGGTGGTTTATTGTGCTACTATTACAAGACCTACTATCATGCTATTACGAAAGTATAGGGTCTGGATTTATGAAATTAAAATAAAGTTCGAAGTAGCATGATTGATCGAAATCCTAATTAAGCTATTGAACGTGAATAAGTGGTCAACTAACTACGATAAGTGGTAAGTTAAGCTATTATTATTACAGAGCCTATGTTCACGTTATTTCAAGTTATAGGTTCTGTAACTTTTGGGTTTCACAAAGATTATTATTTTTTTAACTATTACTACATACATGCTACAAGAAATAACCCTATAGCATAGTTCAAGATTAAACATGGCTAAACCTAATACTTTCATATGGACAGAAAGAATATCATATTAAAAGAGCTTAGGGACCAAATTTACCAATTTCTAAAGTTCATTTGCACTAAATATGAACTTTTCAAATTTAAACGTATTGTAACTAATCAATTTGAGAAATTGATACAAACTAAGTCCAAATTTAAATATTTTTGCATATTTGGAATCCTAATGACATCAGGAATACAATAAAATTGTTTTCATCAAATTCGGAGGCCATTTGCGCATATTTTATATTGGACTAAGTTTCAGCCGAAAGTTTAAATTTGAAATTCAAACATTTTCTAGTGAGCGGATTTGAAATATTTTTACATATTTAGAAACTAAATGATTTAAAAAAAATTAGAAACTAGTTTGACCTAATTTGGATTTGTTCTTCAAAAGTTATGAGCATTTGAATTGGCTCGGGTCTAGAAAATGGACGAAAATGGAAAATACGCTTTCCTTAAGCGAAAATGTACTTTGGCTCGGCTTCAATTGCCCTGTGAACATGTGCGGCTGACAAGGTGGGGCTAGATGTCACTGTGTTGCATTTGATTGTGTGGGAGTGGGACTGACAGGGCGGTCCACGTGTAGTGACCGGTTCGGCTTGTGCAGGGCGCGAACACGCACACGCTGACAGGGCGACCCCACGCTACAGTGGCACAGAGCAGGGGCGCGGCGAAGGTGGCCTCGCCGGTGCCAGAGGAAGGCCGGAGGAATTTGGGATTTATTAGTAGTATCATTCAATCTTTTGTAACACTCCGGGATCTAGTATGCCTGAATGTTACCAAACATAGACTAGACAACATCTAAATACCACAAATAAAGATAAATTACAGCAAAGGTGCAAATGCTAAAACCAAAAATTTTCGCAACATCTCCTTTGTTTTTCCATGATTGAAGCAACAACAATACTATGACAAGATATAGCAAGATATGAGACATCTAAAACGGCATTAACAATGGATATAGCAATATCTTAAATCAATAATACCAAGTCCAACCACTCCTCAAACTAAAACGAAGCAATTGAGGAAAACAAGCACATAATTTAACCATACACCAAGATTCATGGCACTATTCTTATTATCATGACTTCAAACGATTAAATTGTCTATAAGTGTGGAGCTACGTGTGGAAGTGTAGCTAATGCCCTCTCCTGCATGCCGGTTTCATGGTACCTAAAAACAACATGAAACACAAGCGTGAGATCATCACTCAGCAAGCATATTGCAATGGATCATAAGAACAAATCAATGCCAACATCGATACATACCATACTTAACATCATGATCAAGTCATAATTTCATATACAACATCATAACCATGTCCCAATCTCATTGTACACATTTTGTTATCATCATCATGTATGCAATGCAATGCAATGCACATGTCTCCTCGAAGCACATACCGGTATTGCCGAGTGCACACTCGTCGGCGTGCACCCTCTTTCCCCTTCCAACCCATAGATGGAGGGTGCCTACTCCTCACTTCCACTCACCACGTGGATGGAATCACGAGGTAGGTCTTACTCAATGGCGCTCCGGATTAGTCATAACTTTCTCACCGATCTTACCGGACTAGTTATGACGTTGTCACCGACCGGGCCAGTTTTCATGCCATGTATGCAACATATGCCATAAACATAAATAATTAATCATTGCATAGCATCATAACATAAACGATCATAACTTTCAAACGGCTGGGCGGAATTTTACGTTCTTGGTGTACAATTAAAGGTAGTTACTTACAACTTTCTGAACAGGCAGCCGACCAAAATCCGATTCTAAAAATGCGAAAACTCAAACCCTAGGTCGTGTGCCCAATCTGCCCGAAGCAGAACGTGGGACAGCAAATGCAATCTCCCTAATCTCATCTAGGAACAGCACCTAAACACCAAATTTAACCAGGAAATTACCCATATAACAGCACCTAGACCACCCCGAACAAGACCCCAAATCCGTACCTCTTCTTGACGGATCACCCGGTCGACGAACGCCTCTTCCTCGCGACCCGATCTCTCCTCCAATCGCCGGGAATGTCGGAATCGCCCGGAACATCGGATCCTCTTGGACAGAGAGTTCCCAGATAGCGAGATCTCACTGAGGGAGAGGCTCTAGGGCCGTCTAGGGGAGGTGGGGAGGTGGAGGAGCAAGGTGGCGACTAGGAGAGGCGCATGGGGGGAGAGGGGTGGGTGGCGGCTAGGGTTGAGGGATAGGGGAGTGAGGGGCCGCACCAAGGGGTGGGGGCTAGTTTTGGCTGCCCAAAAGTCCCCCCTGGGCCCAAACCCTTCCACCGGAGGCCCAACTCAACCCCCAAGGCCCAAAGTCCCCCGGAAAGGCCCAAACACCCGGAAACGGCCCAAAAACACGCTATAAAGTCATACCGAAATGCCGAATTCTATAATGTCACATTCTGGGGTGTCACATCTTTAAACTTCTAAATTTTCAAATTGGAGTGAAAGTTCTATTTCCAAGGCAATAAAAAGGTTGAACAAGCAATAGAAATTTCAAATAACTCCACTACATGGTTGAACTTTAATTTGAAATCTTAATCAAGAGTTTAAATATTTGAATAATTATTTTAATAATTGAGGATGTTACAATTATGATCTCAAATTTTTATAGCTGATATAACACTTACTCGAGAACCTTGGTAAAAATTCACAGAAATTTGTGAAGTGGCCCACGCATTATTTCATTCTTACTGATTGCCATAGGTAATGAGCGGCATGTACAATGCCCTTAATTATGGCGTCTTTTAGAGATGAGTTGGCAAAAATCGCGTGACGTAGCAGTTGATTTGGGCGAAAAACAGTCGAGACGACTCCTCACAAAACAACGCCTTCGGGCTGCGATTTCCAAGCCTCGGAGACAGTAGCATCGGCGTTGTACGGGCGGCGCCCCCTTCTGCCGTCTCCAAGAGTAAATTGGCCCCAATCCGATGCGGCGAGAGGGATTTCGCGCGAAATCGGAGCCAGGAAGGAGCGAAGGCGACCGGGTGCGACTCCTCTCCTCTCCTCTCCCCTCCTGCATCTCCTCGCAGCAACCCTAGATCACCATGGCTCGGCAACATGAGGAACCCCCTGTAGCCCCCCGTAAACCCGTGGCGCCGTGCTTCGATATGCCACTGGGATTGGCTCCTCCTCCGCCGCCCATCCATACACTTCTAGCTCTTCTGCCACCACCTTTGCATCTGCCATGGGCGCCTTTGCCTCTATAGCCGCCTACCCCACCACATCAGTCAGCGTCACACCTGGATCCTCCTCCGGCTTCATCCTTTCTCCGTCGGCTACGTGGGACGCCAGCATCGGCGTTAGGGGTAGCCCAATCTCACCATCTACTCCGACGAGCATGACGGATTTCATGCAACAGAAGTAATTTCTTCCATTCTTTGCATCCCAAGACAACAATATTTAATCCAAGTTGCAATACTGTTTTAGTACTAAAAATCTCGTACTAGAGCATTAGAGGTCTTCAGTAAGATTAAGCACCCATGGATTGGACTTGATCCAAAAGTGAATACAATCTACTTGTTCTTTAGCAAGTCTGATGTAGTGTTTAAATTGATTGATTATATATCCATTGTCCATTGATGTGTGGTTGAAAGTTGAAACAAATTGTAATGCTGATTGGATTTGCACTGGTTTCATTGAACCTTTTCTAATTGCTGTAGTGGTTAAATTGAACCTTTTCTGGTTGAAAGTAGTTGCAGCAAGTGATCATTGCACTCCCATAAGCAGGAAACTCGGCAAAATGCCAAGCTCCCATGGAGCTACTACTCCGGTCGTCCCCGGCCCAGGCCGAGGCCCTATCCAACACCGCTGCGCCGCCCCGCATCTGCACCACCCCTCGCCTGGCCCCGCCGTGCCCCCACGCCGCCGTCCACCGTGCGCCATAGTCGGCCCCATCCCGCCGGCGCCCCCATGGAGCATTTGCTCCTCTGTGCTCCTCTGTTCTTTCCCCATGGCTAGAGCTTGGAGAAGGCTCCAACCCAATGACATGATGGGCCCACTTTCCATAAACTCCAATCAATCCAAAATTCAGCCAAAAATAAGATTCCACGGAATATTCCCGATTTTCTATTTTTCGGATTTTTCCAACTTCGGACGCTCATAACTTTTCCGTCCGAACTCCGATTGACTCCGTTCAAGTTCCTAAATTCATCTAAATTCAAGATCTACCTATCAGTATAACTTTTATAATTTTTGGATTTTATTTATTTTATTTATTTTATTGTTATTTATTTGTGTACCGTTTTGCGCGTAGCCGAGGATCCCGCCGAGTCCGCCGACCCCGCCGCTAGACTTCAAGAGTATGACCTCCTCGCTGCGACTGAAGGCAAGTCCTTTGACGCATTTTGATCCCATATTTGCAAATGTGTTTACAATGCTTTATAAACATGCATCGCTATCTTTATCATCGTATGTCAAATATAGATGATTAGTTAATCCAAATTGCGATTACCTCCTTGATTATTGATACCCATGCTTAATTGTAACCCGAGAATCCTTTGCTATGTCATGTATATCTTATAATGTGACTTTTGTTGGTTAGAACGGTAGATATGCTTAGTACCCGAATTGATGAAAATAACCCATGGGTGGGATTATACAAAAGTTATGATTTAAAATGTGATTTAAGGATTATTACAAAGTATTTGGTACTGTTTTTCTAAAATAAAAAGAAAAAGAAAAAGGATTTGGACTTGGGCGGATTGGAATGTCGGGTGGGTGCGGATTGAGCACTAGTTTCCAATGTGCAAGTACCGCCCCAAGTCAATTAAGGACCGACGCTATGACTGTCCATTCTAAGCATCACCGTACTACCACATGTCTAACATGGTACGACCTGGCTAAATAATTTGTAGAAACCTAACTTAGACTCACCAATTGGTGGAATGTGAGTGCCGGATAGAGGCATGACTGTTTTTCTCACACGGCGCAAGAGGGGGCTTCTGTACTGGGTAGATTGAACCCTAACAGCGGTGAAACCTCAGCGGGTGGGTCGGGTTAGGCGTATACATTGTAAAGGCCTTGTCATGATCTCTCTGCCGACACACCAAAGGAAGTGTGTTAATTGCATGGTGTTAACGAGATGATCATGTCTTATGGGTAAAGTTGTACACCTCTACAGAGGTAAAACTATTCGAATAGCCATGCCTACGGTCAAGGGCAAAGCAAAGAATACTTTCACACTGGTAGACTTTGGTTTTGGTTTTAAAAATACATGATGTTTTGGGATTCGGGAGTGGTTAGAACTCTCGGATGTTTAATTGGCGGATTGAGCCAACCAGGTAGATGGAATCTGTTTTCTTGTCATGACGGATAGAGTCATATGTGGACAATCTTGATCTTTTAAATTGTGGCGGATAGAGCCCTTATACTAGTGATGGTGGATAGAACCCTCACTGAAATATTACATAATTCAATTGTTAAAAAGAATTGCTAAAATATGCTTTGTGAAACTTATTATTAAGTACGGTTTGATGAAACTTGGCTTTATGCAAAATAACCATATTAAGCCTTACTTGGAAAGCCCCATATGTGCATAATTTCCCAGACTTGTTGAGTACTTTTGTACTCGCGTACTACATAAACTGTTGTCATCAGAGAACTATCAGGACGCCGTTGAAGACGGTGAGTTCTACACCGAGGAGTTCGAGGATGATCGCCAGGAGAACTAGTTGTGTGTCTTGTCGTCGCCTGTGGTGTTATTGGGTTTCGCGTTTTGTCGTTTTGTTTCCGCTGCTGTGACTCTGGTCGTGTGACCGAGTGTTGTAATAAGTAGCCTTGTGGCTAATACTTTATAGTTATGTTACAATTTTGTTATGTTCGCATCGATGTATCATCATGGATCGTGTGTGTACTAGCTACTGATCTGGGACTAGTACAGAAATACACAGGAGATTTCGGATAGCCGATCCGGGGTCTCACACATTCCATCGACCCCATTCATAGAAATGATAAGAAAGGAGATAAATATTGGGCAGACGTTGTTAAAGAATACAACCTGACCACGGAGAAAAGGAGATGGAGGAACAAAAAAACAAGTCAAAGAAAGGTGGCACAAGATTAATACATGGACTAACTGCTTTCATGATGCTTGGGTGAAGGTTCGCAGAATATATACTAGTGGGTATTCTGATCAAATGTGGATAGACAAGGCACACAAGATGTATGAGGAAGATAACCAAGGGGCTCGTTTTGTGCTAATGGATGTGTGGTATACTGTTAGAGACGAAGCTAAATGGATTGCTTACAACAACAAGAAACCAAATAAAAGGAAGGTAGTGGACAACGAAGAGGCGGAATGAGATATTTTCGAAGATGTGGAGCTCCATCGCGCAATAGGACAAAAGGCAGCTAAAAAGGCTGCACATGATGCGAAAGGGAAGTCAAAAGAGTCAGCAATAGATGTTGACCTTGACAGGTTTGAAAAAATTCAATCCGATGCAAATTCCAATCGTATGAAGGTTCTCGAAATGCAGCAAAAGCTATCTGCCGACAAGATTGAGTCATCCAAGATTGCTCTTCTAGCAGCAAAGGACCAGAAGGATGCAAAATTGTGTGAAAATGCTAGAAACCTATAGATGTTTGCTCACACAAGACACATGAGGGATGGCCGACGATATTAGAGCTGAACATGTAGCTGCACTACTGTGTTTGAAGGATCAAGCTCTTTCCTGAATTACCTTGACCTATCCGCTCTCTATTTTGTATTAGACTTTTGTCATAATGTGCTTGATGGCTTATGAATAGTGCTGTAGCGTCTAAACTTATGGTATTACCCTTTTTGTTGTTGTTTGCGACATCCATGACTTCTGAACTTCAAAAGAATGGTCGGTGCTTGACATTTTTGTGTACAAGATATACTAGCAGTTATGTTCACTTTTACCTTGTTGCAGCCTTTTGTTTTCTTCAGTATTTGTCAATCTATTGTCATAGAGTAGTGCGGCAATTTCATGATGCCTTCTACGGTTCTTGAAGTGTTGTGTGTATCCAGCTGCTTCCATTTATTGTTGTGCTATGGTGCTATTTGATCTGTGATGTTGGCTAGTTTGATATATGTTAGGGACCATCCGTGACTTCTAATGTTGGCACCTTGTAATTTTTATTTCTAGCATGAATATATGTGTGTTATCTAATTGAATTTCTAGTGTGATTTATTGCCGAGATAGATCATTTATCCTGCTATAGAATGATAAGTTGTGTTCCTCCAGAATGTTTGCATAATTTGTTGCTGCTGCTGAGATAGATCATTTATCCTGCTAACTTAACAAAAGGGATGTTCGAACTGCTTTAGCAGACCTGATTGACCTGCTTCAAGTTGCATAATCTTGCATGCATGCATACTTGCAGCTGCGGGGGACTGCGTACCATATATTTCTACGTTGGTTTAGCAGAACCCGTGCAATAGCATGTGCATATACAAGCAACATGGATGTGTCCACACTTGATCAAGCAGCATATACAAGAACTTCAAACATCTCGTTATTGGAAGATAGTGGTTAGAGACAAACCCATTGTATGAAGAATATTTAATGCTGTCTTTTTGTTTGGATGATTGTGCTAAGAGACCCTTGGGCTCTTCTTTGTACATGTCCTTATCACAGTTCCATGTGGACCCGCATTAATGCCAGTTGACCAATTTCCCTGACTCTCTTCGCTGTCATGTGGGCCATTTTTATTGCTGGTCCCGCTTGCCAGCCTCTCTTCTCTCTCACCCGTTTCTTCTCTTTCTTGTCTTCACTCGCCGATCGGTGGTTCCCGGGCCCGCTCGCAGCCAATGTTTGGACTGCCGCCATCGCGAAGCCCTTCGTCCAAACCCTGTTTGAACGACCTCATGGCCCTATAAGAGCAAGTATAATAAGGTAAGATAAGCATGCTGTAAGGATTGACACATCAGATTTATGATGAGTTGGAGGAGAGAGCAGATGAGAGAGGAGAGAAACGGGCTACAGATCTACAGCCGGTTGCAGCACGGGCTCCAAAAAACTTGGTGAGAGAATGGGAGAATGAATGTGGGCCAAGTATTAATGGCTTTGTATGTATGTATGACTAACTATTATATAGGTGAGCTGTTAGGTTGGCTCTACAATGAGATAAAACATGTAGTTGGCTCTCTTATTAACTATGCTCTAAAGGTATTGAGCCACATCGAGGAACCCATATATATAGCCATTATCCCCTGACCAAACCTTCAAATTTCCCTTTCTTCCATAGCTCCGACCGAGCCCCCGCCGCTTCAAATTTCTAGTCCCATTTCGCCTACATGCAATTACTTGCCAATTCCTTTCAACAATAGCTTCCTTAGTCGTTCAGAATCTAAAACCCTCAATCAATTTGCATGTTGCTTCACCGTAGCGCTAGCTTCTTCCTCGGTGAACGACTACATCACTACCGACCATCATTCACGAACACTGTACGAAGCTTTTGCGCCAAGGTGAAACTTCCCCTGTCACTGTCACTCCATCAAGTCTCCTGAAGTTTTTGCGCACCTTCTAGATACTTGATTTGGACCCAAACAACATCACGTACGGCTGCTCACTGCCAAAAACGCCGCCGGCCGCAGTTGAACACGACACTCCAGTCGCTTTTAGACCTGATTGATTTATTCCCTAGACTAACACGCGTACCCTGAATCTCACCGTGTACTCGGCCGCCAGACTTTGGCCCTGGTTCGCCACCGGTGAGCGCCGGACCGAGCTCCTCTACATAGGGTCTCTGCTGGGTGGGGTTTCCCTATCAGCTGCACAAGCGCGAGGCTGCGCTGACACTTCGGTCCTGAAATACCCCAAATTCTCAAAAATAGGTTTGAATTAGACTTTAATTGCATTTTATATTTTTTCTGATTTTTTTTGGATTTTATTTGGATTTATTTGATTAGATTACGGGTTTTTACCGTTTTTGGAAGGTTTCGGCGCCTTGGCGCTTTCCCTTCTCGGCATTTACGCCTTCCTCGCTCTCTCGCTCGCCTCGCTTGGCCTCCGCCTTCGCCCGCCGCGGTCTTGTGGCGCCTTGTGCATCTTCCCAGTGGAAGGTCGCCATGGCGGCTACGCCGCCGCGCGCTGCCACACGCCGTCACCGCCCTAGCCATAGGCCACTCCGCCTCCCGCCGCTGCTAGCGCCTAGCGCTGCCCCGAGCCCCACGCCGCCCGTCCGTCTCGTCGCCGCCTCGCCCTCCTCTCTCTCGCCGGCTATAAAAGCCGCAAGCCCTCCACTCCCTTGCCCCCCCTCGCCGCCTCCCCGGGTGAGCCTCCCTCCCCCGCGCCTCTCTCTCCTCGGCTCCGGCCACCGTGGCCGCCCCGCCGCCGCCAAACCCCGCCGCCACCCCCACCCAGCCCCGCGCAAACCCTAACCCCCCTGCCTCCATCGCCCTCCCACGCGGGCTGGCCCAGGCCGCACGCGCGCTCGTGGGCCGTGCGGCCCAATAAGCCCACGGCCAGTGCTTTTTCCTTTTTTCGATTTTTTTCGGATTTTAAATTCATTACTAAATCCGAAAAATCGATTTAAAATCCAGAAAAACCCCCAAAAATTCCCAAAAAATTCCGTGAGCCCCAGAAACCCACCAAATACACTACCCGAACCGTTTCGATCCCCTGAGTCCAAAAATGCCCTCCTCCGTTCCTCAATCCGGAGTCCCCAAAATTCCTAAATACCCATTTCGCCCTCGTTCTCTCCCTCGGCCGGTTCCGGTTTCCGTTTCGATCCCCTGAGTCCAAAAATGCCCTCCTCCGTTCCTCAATCCGGAGTCCCCAAAATTCCTAAATACCCATTTCGCCCTCGTTCTCTCCCTCGGCCGGTTCCGGTTTCCGTTTCCAGTTTTCGTTTCCGTTTCTTCTCCGTTTTTTCATTTATTTATTGTTTATCTTATGGTGGTTGTTTACGCTATAACCGACGTCCGAGCAGTACCAACTTCCGGAATAGACACAGGAGCAAGAGCAGTACTTGGAACAGGAGCCGGACCAGCGTGAAGCCGAGTACGACTACACTAACTCCGAACTAGGGAACCCCTCCGCCTCGCAAGGCAAGCCATACTCCATTGATCATGTTGAACCTAATATTTCCTAGAATAATTCATAGTTAATTTCTACCGCATTATTTCCAAACTATATGTTGAAATATCACAAGGTAGTATGTTCGAATGACATGATAGCTAGTTAATGCCAAAAAGGCTCATGGAATTTCCTTGACAAATATTGAATCCTAATAATCCTTTGTAACCCTAGAAAATCACTATTGTCAGTATTTGGCTAGGTATTCTATTATCGTTAATTAGTCCTTTTTAAAGAAAACATGAAATGTTGATGGTATTGGTTGTTTGGAATGTTTATGAAATGTTGCGGTTTGGGGGACAGTATTGGGCTAACCACCGCGTGGGTGTTAGTCTGATCCCCGGCCGAGGACTATTACCAAGGTATGAATGGATGGTGGCACTTTGGATACCAGGGAATGTGGAGCGTAATGGTTTGGTCTATGACGAAGTAAGGACTTACAACCTTGGGCAAAAGTAAATAATTAAGAAATCGTTCAACCACATGTTGGGCCGGTCAACTTCGTTGGCTTGACTCAACGTAGCTCGGTACATTGTACTTTCCCCGGAATACCTATAGGAGCAGGGTTACCCTCCCGGTATGGGAGATGGTCCGCGGTTATAGGGGTGGAACGGGAATGTGCACAAGAAAAGTGTGGCATTACGGGTTCACAACGGTAGGTGTCCACAGTAAGCGGGATCGCGAACTCCACTCTGGCCAGTGGGGACCCTGGGTTATTGTGGGCCAAAACTCTACCGGATAGAGGCTAAAGGGGAAAGATCCAACGAAAAGCTATGATAACCTCGATCCGGCCGCATGCATAAAAGTTGCATGTTAATCGCGTGGCATTAACGATCGTGGAATCTTGTGGGTAAAGCTGAACACCTCTGCAGAGTGAATCAAATGGTATTCGAATACGACGTGCTTCTGGTAAATGAAGCTGAGTTAAAATGGGGTTAATCCCGAACCTAAGCTCAAGTAGTTTTTGGATTAACAAGTATGGAAGTGGATAACTTTGGAAACCCCCTTTTATTCATATTATTATGATTTGTGTTTTAAATGAAATGTCAAATATTATGAAAACTTGCATACACCAATTAAGACATATGGCTATCTCTTGTTATCCTTTACATGTGGAAATCCGGCTTCACTGTGTGGCTTGTTGAGTACGTTGTAGTACTCACTCTTGCTTAATTAACCCATTTTAGAGTATCAAGATGCTGGTGATTTCCAAGAGATCGTGGATAACGATGAAGTGTGGTTCTAAGTCTCAGTCTCCGCTCAACTCGCCTGTGGTTTTTCTTTTGTGCTGGTTCTCTTTTGTGATGTAATATATCCTGAAGCTCGCCGCTTCCTTTGAAAACTCTGGCCGTTAGGCCCTATGTGATGTAGAAACAGCTATATCGTCCTTTTGCGGGTAATGTACAACTTGGTTTCCGGTGACTAAACTTCCTGGGTAGTCATTTCGGAGTTTAAACGCGCCCCTGAAAAGGCGGTCCGTCCACGAGTCCCACGATGTCGATCCACACGCACGGTGACACGACCATGCATCTTTGCTACGTGCGTCTTTGACTGTCGCGGAGACACCGACTGACGGCCACTACCGTCGACTATGGTTCATTTTGAACTCGCGCATGCGCGAAAAGCCGAGAATACGTTTTCCAGTGTTGAAAATGTATTTTCGATTTTCAGTGATTTATTCAAACCGAAAAGATTCAAACTGCTATAACTTTTAAACCGTAGCTCCAAATCAAGTAAGACAGGTTCCTGAATTCATGTTCAAACAAGTATTTTCAGAATATGCCTAAATATTTAAAATTTGTTTAGTAGTCTAAACCATAGTTCAAATTTGTACTATAGGTTTGAAACTAGTTCAATATAAAATTTGTACAAATGAAGTCCAATTTGAATGAAACCAGTTCCATTAGAATCCTCATGTCATATGCTTTCTAAATGTGTAAAGAAATTTAAATTTGGAGTTAGTTTGTACCATTTTTTGATTAGGGTTGAACGCGATATGTAAAATATTCAAATTGTCATAACTTGTACTTATGATGTCCAAATGAAATGAAACAAGTTTTCTTGTGCTAGTTAGATAATAGAGAACATGATTTTGACATAATACCTAGGGTTTCCAACACTACTTTTAATTGCTCCCAGACCTGTTACTTTATGTACAGAATTATATTAATATAAACAATTTTGGCCTCTTTAATTCAAAATTAATTATAATAAAGTTCACAATCTTAGCTTCTTGAATTCATAAATTAAAATAAAAGAATTCATAAAGAAAAGGTGTTGTGTGCTATGTAACCCTAAACTACTGCAATGCGTACATAACGCTGTCACGTAAAATCATGAAACCCTAACCCACAACCCCGTTTATTTTGTGTGTTGATTATGTTTGATTTTATGTTTGACTTCTTTTTGGCACTATTAAAAGTTAGTATTTGATATGTTCTTATTCGACGACGTGTAGGCACCAATGTTAACGATACCCCTGTTGACGACTTCGATTCCTAGTTCATCGATGAAGAGCAAGGCAAGCACCCCCTTGATCATATTGATCCCAGTTTTTATATTTTACCTAAAATCTTGACTAAAATTTTCCTACATGCTATATATTTCATAAAGAGTGCCTATTTTGGGTCAATGGTAGTTGTAAACCTGCAAAGATGGATTTCCTTAATCAGTTTTGACATGTGATCCGTGACAACCCTAGATGATGGTTATTCATAATCCTAGATTGAGAATAATCATTTAATATATGCATTTGCTTAGCACTGCTTAGAAAGATATTGGTGCCTGATACACCCACACCCACCTTTCTTAATGAATTTTCTAAAGGTTGAATATGACAATAAATTATATTGATATTTTAATAAAAATAAAAATAAAATTATGGTTTTGACATGGGTAATTATTGGCAATAGCTAGTTGTACAAGCTTTAACTTATACGTAGATAGGGGGAGTTTTATCACCCAAATCAAATTAGGGACCGAACGTAATGTTGCATGATCCAATTAATAATCGTATAACCATAAGGGCCAGTATAGAATGGCTTTAACATATTAAGTTATTTGAAATTAGCTTTGCACAATGGAAGGCTGAAGTAACACAAGCAGTAATTCCGGTTACGTTTGCTTGTAAGGGGCTGCCACATGTGACATGTGGGTAAATGCATACCGGTGCAACGGTGTACACCTAGCTATGGGGATAAATGATTGTTGTTTTATTGAGCTCAAAATATTATTATGTTTCTTGTGATTATTTGTTTCTACCATAGCAAAGGTTTTAGTCACTTGGCTGGTGCAAAGTTAGGTTTGAATAATGTAAGAGAGAGAGAGATTTCTCATCCGAGTCAATTTAAGGATCGAACTATGATGTTATTTTCATGCCAAAATAATCGTATAACCACAAGAGCTGGTATAGGACAGCTTTAACTTAATAAGTTAGTTAAAACTAGCTTTGCACATTAGAAGGCTGAAATAGCACGGGCTGTTCCGTTTTGGATTGCTCGAAGGGGTGTCCTCACTAAGGTGTTGGGAATAACGCTTGCCGATGTAACGGTGTATGCCTTGTTATGGGGAGGAATGGGACGTTGGGATGTGAAACCGTTCGTCATACTATGTGTACAAATATCTTCTACCGCTATAGTAAGGGTTTGTCTTCACCGGATTGGTGCAAAGTTAAGATTAAGTAATGTAACAGTTATATATGATCTCTTGGCGACACATCAAAGGAAATTGTTAAATATCGATTGCAAAAAGAGATGATCATTTCTGTGGGTAAAGCAATACACCTCTGTAGAGTGTGATCTTTTCGAAAAATTGCGCCTATGGTTATGGGCATTTGGTAAAGTCATCACATAGTTAGAATTTTGATATTTTTCATAAAAATGAACTGGAACTAGAAAATTTGAAGAAACTTTCCTTATAGATGATTCAATGCTTGGCCATATGTTGGCAAGATTGAATTCAGTTGTTGTGCTATGTGTTGGCAAAACAATTAGGTATGCCATGTGTTGGTAGAGAAAATGATTTGTTATGCTAATTTATATGTTGATAAGATTATGCTGTTATTTATTCATGTTATTTTATGTACTTGTTAAATCACTACAAAGTTATGCTTTTAACTTAATATTCAACATTTACAATTCAAGTTATCTTTATGCAAAATAATCGTAGTAGCCATTCTGTTCATATAGCTTACATTTATTATAAGTTTGCAAACACTTCCAGTCTTGCTAAGTACGCAATGTATTTATCCTTACTATTATTGTTGTTTTTAGATGAAGATATAGAATATTTCAAAGAATCATACTTTGACGCAGGTAACAGAGATAACAACGATGAGTTTATATAGGATATGCCTTGTCAGTTGCCTAAGGGTTGGATGGGCACACTACAAGACTTTTGTTTCTTTCTATTGTATTAATATTCTAAATTGTAAGACTACATTGTATAAATAGCTTCCGTAATAATAATATTGTGCCTTATTGTGATCTTAATTTGTGTATATGCGTACTAACTATTGATCACGGGACTAGCACATAAAGCATATTAATCTTTCTTTTATGGTATACTATATCATAAAAGACAGAATCTCACAACACCAGAGTAATGCGGAATATATATACACCTCGGCAGAATTGCTTTTGCACTATCTTACCAAATTAAGAAATAAAACTTAGACAATTTTATTCGCAATCAAATGAACATTACCTATTAATAAGCACAATGGTTATGCAGCATTTACATAACTTTGACAACTTTAATTTAAACAAGAAAAAGAGTAGTTCGGTCGAACCATGTTTCTCCCAGTACTGAGCTCCTACGGGCACTATTTCCATCAACCTACAATCTACATCAGAAATCCTAGCGAAAAGCTGTTCCTCCATAATAACTGCATCTATAGGTTGCAACTTACAAGACACCTAATTTAACCCCATTTACCACCACAAACAAGAAAGCATAGTGATCTTCGTCTGTGTTTATACCTCCCGTTAACGTGTAATGTCCAGCACTGAATCAAATATTTGCAGTTACTACAGACTACCAGGACCTCCCTTATTGGCACCTTGCAGTTGCTCCATTGGAGAGTTTGCGATGCTGTTGACCGACCCATGGGTCTGTGAGCTCAGCTGTGGGCTAGGAGGCGGACCTGGCGTGGCTACAGGGTTGACAATATTGTTATTTACTTGCTGCAGAGTTCCTGAGCTCAATTGTGGGCTCATTGCGGCCATTTGCCGTGGGCTTATTTGCTGCTGCTGCATCACCAATGACTGTTGTGAACCAGCAGGTGAACCTACCTGCACCGCCTGCTGTAAAGGAGGCCCCATTTGTTGCTGTTGTTGTTGCTGCTGCTGCTGGATTTGTTGTTGTTGTTGTTGCTGCTGCTGCTGCTGCTGCTGTAGCTGTAGCTGTTGCAGTTGTTGCTGTTGTAGTTGCTGCTGCTGCTGTGGGTTCTGTTGAAGCTGCTGCTGTAGCTGTTGCAGTTGTTGCTGTTGTAGTTGCTGCTGCTGCTGTGGGTTCTGTTGAAGCTGCTGCTGCTGCTGCTGCTGCTGTTGCAACTGCTGGAAATGCATTTGTTGTTGGGGAGTCAGCTGAAAATTACCTCCTGGCATCTTTGGTGGGCCCATCGAAGACATCATGGCTCTCTGCAAGGGGTTAAGGTTGCTTCTGTTTAGCGCATGGCTCATCATGGACAAGCCAGCAGAACTAGGAAGGATTGGAGAACTGCTTCCAGACATTCCAACCATTGCTGTCTGGGGATACATGCTTGCTGCCCTTTGCTGTGTCAACCCCATACGCATCTTGGCAAGAGCAGCAGGGTTCATACCTGGACGAAGCCCAGCTGCAGCAAGATTGGATGCCATTCCAAGGTTCATCTGATTGGGATTGTTTCCTAAGCTTGACATCGATCCCATTGGGGAAGATATTGGCCGCACGTTGCCCATTCCCATAACATTACCAAGACCACCGAGGCCGGCTACATTGTTAACCATATTACCGGCTGAGCCAATCCCCATCATCACTTTCCTCGACATCTGGACTGGTTGTTGCTGCTGTGCTTGCATCATCTGAAGCTGCAAGGAAGCAGTAGTAGCCTTGTTACCCATGTGGCTTGAGCCCATAGGAAGATTTGAGCCAGGCCCCAGCATCTGAGATAATGGGCTCGTTGGTAGCAGCTGAGGTCTCTGCATCTGGTTGAGAGGAAGAGATGTCGGTTGCTGAACCTGTGCTTGTGCATTTTGCTGCAGCTGTGGCTGCTGCTGCTGTTGCTGCTGAATCAAATTCTGGTCGAGTTGTTGACTCCTTGGAGGCATGGTTGCACCCTGTATATACCCTTGCTGCATTGCTAGGGCCTGGTTATTATTCCCAGATGGAAGCATCCTACTGGCAGGAAGTTGCTGTAACGGGGTTCCCGGTACCAGATTTGCACGGGCTGCAGAATTAAGTTGCTGGCTTATACCTCCCTCTTGTTTCACTTCATTTGTTGTATTGTCTGGTAAAATTCCTGATAGTGCACTGAGGTTACCAGGAGGGGTGATAAGCACAACTTGATCATCTGCTTTCGCATGGCCTTCTCGCTCCATCTAGGGTCAAGGGTTTAAAAAGTTCAAAATTCAGAACATTGTCATAGCTATTTAGTTCTACGAGATCTTTAGGGTAATGCAACTCACCCAGGTAATAAGTTGCTTTGCAAGCAAGTCGGCGTAGTACTGACAACCACCAATCAAAAAGTTAGCCACGGAAAGAGCACATACACAGAATATTATATCATACTGTTTTCAGTTTTTGGTACTTGGCTCTCCACAGGACAATTCAATCAAGAACATCATACCTTGGTGGGCAGTATGAGTGTGCACTCATGTGAGTTCTGATTTTCAAAATCTTCTGGATCTCCATATTGCATTCCCACTGTTCCATCAGGCTTCTCCTTGAAAATGACCCGGAATGGTTTTGTAGGACCTGTAGAAAGCATTGCAAATCAGACCAATCAAAGGTTTTATAACTTTTTCTCTCTTGGAGATAGATTTTGGATGTTGTGTGGAACACAGACCTTGGTAAGTGCGGTTGGTGCCGACAAAGTTAAGAACTCTAGTCTTAAAGGAATTGATAGTTCCACTCAACACTGAGTTACAAAGAGGTCTTATCTCATCTTTGTAATCCTCAGTATGGAAGCAACTGGAGAGAGCTGTAACAACTTTCTCTTGACTTGCATTGACCATGGGTTTCCTCTGAGGTAAATTGTCAACTTTGTTCTTCTTATTGTGCAGCTGATACCTGAAATAAAATATGCCAAGAACTTCAGCTGCAATAATAAACAACCCCATGCACAGGAAGAAGATCGTAAAAACAACCCCATGCACAGGAAGATGATCGTAACAATTCAGTAGTCGAGAGGTAGAAAGGTTTCAAGTCTTGTAGTATCACTAATCAAGGTTTCGGCTATGTACTGCTCTATAATTGGATCTACATTCAATTAAAACACATATCATGTCAAACAGGTGTACAAAGAATTAAAACTCTTATGTCAATTATACACTACTTTAATTGTCTTGAACCATAATAACACATGAAGAATAACTGGGGTAAATGGCATTTATTATTCAAATAAATGTTTTAGAACTGCAAGATTTCTCCAGATTCAATTTTTACTTGAGTACTCCCTCAAGACACAAATTTTTTTTAAAAAAAGTGCTTTTCACTTTTCAAATTCAAGAAGATTCAAGTTTAACCATTAGATTTCCATATCATATATTTGAAAAAGAAACATTATAAAGGTGTAATATTATGAAAGTATTTTTATGACAAATTTACTCATAATTTTTATACATCCAACCTCGATATTACTGACGATATCATTGGTCAAAGTTAAAACTATTGAATGCACAAATTATAGGATACACCTTTTTTGTGATTGGAGGAAGTAGTTAGCAAGTGTATTCACATTGCACAATCATAAATTCCCCACAACATACTACTATACATAACCCCAGAACAAAATAAAACTAAAATAAAAGGTCAACAAAAAACTAAAAAATTAGAGCAGATGTTGTGAATGTTATTTCATACCGATGGGATATAGCATCAATTTTCTCAAATTTCTCAATGATTGCTTGGTCACCCATAGGTGCAGTTCCAATTGATGGGCTGCTAGTATTCAGTGCAGCATGCATGTTTGAAACACTGGCTGGAGACCCTACACCACTCACAGGCGGTTGAGTCTTGGAGACAGAATTTGTTTTTCTTTTTGAAGGAGCAACAGAAGGCTGCTGCATCCGGTGCATAGAATCACTAGGACTGGGGGCCACAGAGGGGTAACCAGCTGCAGCATTGGAATTCACAGCAAACTTATCTTTCTGTGACCCAATTACAGCAGATGTCACAGCAGAACCAAACTGACCACCCATTGAATTGCTTGATATCTCTCCAGATTTAGAGGAAACAGGAGATTGAACCATTTGTCCAGAGGGGACACGAGAGGTGGCAGCCAACTTTCTTCTCTGGAGCAATTCTTCTTTCTTCATGTCCTTCTCACCTGAAAACCGAGGATTCTGCCACAGTGCCATGTTCTGAGGATTATTTCTTGCTGCTGCTTGCTGTGACAAATATTGAGTCTGGGATTGCTGCTGATCCAACACAGAATTTTCAGGTGCCATAGCCTGCAAGGTGTCTTTGGACCTGTCCATGCCATCCATCTGCTCTTGCTTAGAACTATATCTCAAACCCTGCTGATTGAAATAAAAGGAAGCCCCTGAATCTTGCATGTTATTCACCATTGGAGAAGGATATCTCTGGCCACTCAATGAAGAAGGATATTGCATCCCCTTGACATCTAATTGTTGATGCAGCTGTTGGTTCTTCCATTGCATCTCCTGCCCAGCAAGGGCAACTGATTGAGACCTCATCTGCTGCTGCATATCATCAGGTTTTACTCTCTTCGGGTCTTGCAGTGGAGCTTCTTGCATTTCCCTCTTCACAGATAGAAGGCCATTGGCAACGACATTGTCATTGTAAGCCATCAAGTTCTGAGGAGATGAAATGCTCGAATTGACTCCAGTAAAATTGACAGGAGGTCCTGCCCCACGATCATTACCAACAGCAGAATAATTGATACTTTGCTGGATACCAGATTGGGACAACATTGACATTCTAACTGCATCCTGTGAACAATTAGTTGGTCTAATTGGCTGAGAGCCGCCTGACATATTTTGGATGGTAATGTTATCAAGGACCTGGTGAGAAGCATTACCACCTGCAATACCCATCTCATCTGCTTTCACATTCTCGGACACCCTATCAGTGCACACCTTTTTACTGTGAGACATGTTATTGGATGTGACAACAACTTCAGGATTTTGCCTCAGCCTCCTCTTTTTACTAATACCAAGGTTCAACTGCAAGAAATGCAAAACGCTTAGTTTGAACACAGGCATAGCTTCCATAAGTGTTTTTGCTTTGCATGTGCTTGTACCTTATGAGGAACAGGATCCTGACAAAGTCGATCCAACTTAGGAGTAGGGTCTAAGCAAAGTGCCGGTTGTAGAGCTTTCACAATCCGTGCCTCAGCTTCCTATAAAAACAAGTACAGCATAGAAGTAGATATGGTTCAGAGGAACATATTAGGTAAGTTGCATTCAAGGTCCCCACTATTTAAATCAACTGTTCATGTAGGTCCTTGATTCTACTTGTATTTTGAATTTACCATGTTATTTCATCGTTTCTAGTCAGTCGGTGAAGAACCAGTCTGACTAAAACTAACTAGGTATTAGCTACTTTCATGACAAAATTAGGTGCACCTGGTCTCACATAAACAATTTTAAACATAGATATGCAAGTGGAAAATTGGGAGTAGAGGGGCCCAAATGAACAAATTTGGGAAAAAAATAAATACAAAGACATGTGAATCCATTTGCCAATAAAATAATATGATACTGTACCACAAGAATACTTACCATGAAATCCCTGTAACTCCAGGAATCATCAGATAGCAGCGAAATGTCCCTTACAACATTTTCAAAGGTCATTTGCAGCCGTACTTTATTCACAACAGGTAGTCCTAGCTCAGCAGATGGTGCAGGCACTTGATTGGATGCATGCTTACGGTAGTCACGTATCTAGAAAGAAATAGCATGAGTTTTAACGTAACTAAACAAATCAGGAAGAGAAGAGGACAAATGAAGTACTTGAGAACCAATATAAGTGAAACAGCTGGAGGAGCAATGCTACCTTAAAAACAAGGCACACCAACACAATGAGAATGAGATGCAACGTGAGGTTTCAAAATATTATTTGATTTGTTGCAGTAGCATTAACTTGCTGCATTACTTCTACCCCACAATTATTTGAAACTTTCCGCAGCAAATGGCAGTTGTAGGTTTAAGATGTCAACCAATTATAGATGCAAAAAAAGCACCCTAATATTGCATAGGAACTACTTAATACTGTACGATACAGAGGTCCATAATTCTTGGTCCATGCTTTTCAGTGTCCACATAAGCACTACAGAAAAAAGATCCAAAAGTTTGAAATACATACCCATTGTTTCAAAAAATTATTGATAGGAACATAACTTTCCTGGTAGATTGGCATGATATACGATATGCATGTGAAAAGGCTACGGTTGTTTTCAAAGATTATAGTTAAAAAAAATTGAGTTTCCTGGTAGATTGGCAAGATCTAGGATATGTATGTGAAAAGGCTAGCATACCTTCTAATTAAAATATATAACTTCTCCCATATAGAGTAAGGCAGGTTAGCTATAACCAGTGTTACTTAAGACACTAGTGTCCAAGAAAATTTGCCGAATCGGACACCTCGAATCCGAGTCAGATTCCGAGTAGCATTTCCCGTGTTCAAAAAAATTTGCTGAATCGGACACCCCAATTCCGAGCTGGATTCTGACTCCCGTATCCGTGTCCAAGTAACGGTAAGACAAACAAAAATGATTTTTCAACAACATTTAGCATCTTACAGTTTAACTACATATCTGCATGCATATCATGCCTCAACTCTGATAAAATAACTGACCTCACAAATAACTGATCCGTTGTAGTACTTGCTTGGTATCTCATCAAGAATATTTCCAGGCAGCCTCCCAGCTTCAATGGCCTGGAGGTGATGAGGCAGAAGAGCTAATTAATCTGTACTTACATGTTACATTCATCATAATCAACATCGTTTAACCATTTCAAGTAATTTTAGCCAGCTAGAAAAGGATAATTTGATCCATTCATTAGGACAAGAACAAAAATAGCAGAAATACTTGTTGTACACAAACTCATTTAGGGAAATATCGACACACATATTGCCTGTTATATGAAAATAATCAGTTGATCTCCTACAGCAGTTAGTGGAGAAAACAAAAACTCTTATCAATCTATGATCCACAATCGAACACAAGTATATATTGGGATACATGATCTATTCTTACAATATATCTTGGTTTAAAAAACATAGGTTAATTTACTACCTCAAATCCTGAACTGCAAAGACACACTATTGAATCAAGCAGAAGTAGCTTTGAACAAAAAAAAAAATTGTTTTGAAGTTTAAAATGCAATGAGCTACATTTACATATCATATTTATCACCATTAAAGTGTTATTTTCAGAGAACACTTCCAAATATATATTTAGGCCCTATTTGTCCATGTTTGAGCTCCAAGCTTCTAAGCTAGAGCCAAGCATCTCAAGTTTATACACAAGACAAATTGTTAAATGAGACAATGGAGACAGTGGAGTTTCAGCACTTGTTGGCGTGCATTGTTTGAACAATGTATGAACACACACACTGTTAAGTGTAAAGATGATGCTGGACCTAATATGTTTATGACAATAGCACAGGTTAGTGCTAACACAAATGTGTGGGATCAACAATTATAAGCTAAACTCCTGCATTAGCTGGACGTAAAATGGATATCTTTGCATTATCAAGAAAAAATATGCAAGTTCTCTTCCTTCATATTGCTCTTGCCCATGCCATTTACATATCAATATTCATGACATCAGTCTACACACTGTTAGTCTTCCATGATTAATTCCATCCTCCACAAGTAATCAGACTTGCTAGTATGATCAGTCAATCGGTAGGCACACAGACAAATAGATGTATCTTGTAGATTGACCATTACATCGCCATATCTGTAACTATACAAATTTTTGCATTAAATAAGTACCTATGCACGCATCAAGGTCACCAATTAATTAAGACTATTTCTGATAGATTATATCCACTAAAAGCCATTTAACCAAATATGAAGCTAGCACAGAATTGTGCAATCCAGTAATGCAATACTTACAGAGAACAATTTTTCTGAAGCCCTATCATAGGGATGCAGTGTTTTTCCATCCTGAATAGAGGGCTGGCAAG
This sequence comes from Rhipidocladum racemiflorum, assembly GCA_036346355.1. Classification (NCBI taxonomy): domain Eukaryota; kingdom Viridiplantae; phylum Streptophyta; class Magnoliopsida; order Poales; family Poaceae; genus Rhipidocladum; species Rhipidocladum racemiflorum. The sequence goes on from CM070588.1 coordinate 36,414,462, forward strand.
GATCCATCTAAACATAAATGTGCTTAGGTCAGAATATTTCACTGCTGAAGGCATTTTTCTCTAGAGCATCCATATGATGCTTTAGCTTTTGAAATTTATAAAATTTTCTAGTTGGAGAACGCACCACTGCTGACTTTGCAATGAGATAACCTCTATCATAGAGACTGAAAGTGAAAGAAACCTCATGCTCTGCAATACAATGTTGAATGCTTAGTACAAAGGTGGATCCTCATTATACAAATTAATATGAAATAAAAATTATCTCTGACAATACCTGGCAAAATCGCCCTAGAACATGTTGGTGAAATCGTAATGCCATTTGCATCAGTAGCTCTCTCAACAATACCATCCTACATAAAGAAAGCAGGTGAACATTTTACCATATAGAGGGCAAGCAATTCTGAAGGCAAGAAAATTACACATTAAAATCATGCTAACAAAAACCCCAAAAAAAACTAACAGAAAAAAAATCAAACAAACAAAATCATCACAAAAGGAGGCCCTTCCTATGGAACAAAGTTAAGCCAAGTAAACACCAGGGATCAAGATCAAAACTGGATACTCTCCAGTGGAAGCGTAACATTCTATGTACGTTGATCCCACACCAACAAGTAACTTTTATACTTGATTCGCGTAAAAAGGTTAACCCAATTGGTGTGGATGATCCCCACAAACATCATATGCTACTCTAACGCTATTACAAATAAAGATCAAAACTGGATACTCTCCAGTGGAAGTGTAACATTCTATGTACGTTGATCCCACACCAACAAGTAACTTTTATACTGCTTCGCGTAAAAGGGTTAACCCAATTGGTGTGGATGATCCCCACAAACATCATATGCTACTCTAACGCTATTACAAATAATCAATGTGGGGCTTATCACACCAATACTACGCCAAAATGGGTCAGGGTGTTATCAAACAATCTGAACAACAAAACCCTTAAAAAAAGAATACCTCCGACACTACAGCTCAAATAATCTTTGCCCTCGACAAACTTGTGTTGAAACGGAATGGGGCTTTTGCTTTACGGTGAATACGTTCAGATTCAACCTCCCCCCACCCCCCAAAAAAAGACTAAACCAAGATCCTGAAATCCAGCGAATATCAATGGTAAAAAATATTAGGACGAAGTGGAACAAATAAACGCAAATAGAATTGTCTGGTCTCTGCCCTATCAGAGTGCTATTTAGCCACAATACGCTAGATTCGAACAAAGAACTCCCAAACAACCTCAAAATCCACCAGTCCAGAGCACAAGCTGCCGCGCAGAAGCACCCAAAGAAACACTAAAAAGTTTTTATTTTTCCATTAACTACCGTGAACTCATACAGGCCCAATCTACAACCAAAGAGCTCCCCAAAATACAATTTTTCAACGCGCAATCGCACTAAAGAATTAGGCCATTCCAAATGACACCGCAATTGGGTTCAGAAATCCTCCACGCGGGACCAAGAGCACGAGCCTTCCAGTCGAAATCGCCGGAAAAATTCGACCTTTCCGCAAGCACTGCCCTCGGGATCACCCAAACAGCCGCAAATTCGACGCTAGAAACACCTAAAATCGCAGCCAAAACTCGAATTTTTTTCGCTCTTCCGCGCACAAAGCTCCCATCTTTGCGCGCCCAGATCGCCGGCGCCACCGCCTCGGCCATCCCGCAATCAAACCCAACCAAGCAAGCAACAGAAAGAGAGCCTCACCTCGCGTTTCGCCTCCGACCCTGACCCATCCTTCGCGCCAGCGCCCGGCTTCTCCTTCCCCGCCTCCGCCGCGGACGCGCGTGCGGCAGGGTGCACGCGGACGCCGACCTTCGATATTTTGAACGAGATCCCCATCTCCGCGGGTCCGTCGCCTGCGCCGAGGAACTAGGCCTGCGCTGCGGCCTCAGCCGCCGCCTCCCTCGCCGCCGTCGCCGACTTGCTCGTGCGAGCGAGAAGAGGTGTAGAGAGGGGGGGGAGAGGAAAGAAAGGTTACAAGGTGAGCCCGGTGTATGGGGACACGGATGAATGGCTCTGGCAGGGAGAGCGCTTGTCTATGACATGCGGGGCTGGGGAGGCGTGGGCATTGGCGGCGTGGTGGGTTGGGTCCACGGTAGGAGAGGTGTTCGGCTCTGCATAGGCCTCGCTTGCGTCCGTGGACTTGGCCTTGGCTCACGGGGGTCAGGGTCTACGAGAAGCTGCCAAGTTGGCGACTCGTCGATGGGTTGCCTTTGCACCACCTAAGAGCATCTCCAGCAAGCCCCTAAAACAGAGCCTCTATTTTGGATTTAGGGGCTCCCCCTATTTTTTTCCTATTTTCGTAACATGTTCAAAGAATGTTTCTAAATCTCAGCCCCTATTTTTCTTTTTCTCCTATTTTGACATATCCGCTATGTATAATCTTCATTTGACATCACTAAAATTCAATCACAAATATTTGTAATACATAAAACATAAGCATATTAACATTTACAATTTAAAAACATGATATTTAAAATTTAAATTTAAAATTTTGAAAACATGATAAATTTTTCGAAGCCTCTCATGTATTTCCCTATCTTCAATAATAGGGGTTGTACTCGTGTCCCTGGAAATTAGGGCTGAGGAGGCAAATTTAGAGGCCTCCTAATTTTAGGGGCTTGAGTAGGGGGCCCCTGGGAATTGGGGCTGAGGAGGCAAATTTAGGGGGCCCCTAATTTTAGGGGCTTGAGTTGGGGCTCTGCTGGATTTGTTTTTTTTACTACACTCCCTATTTTAAGGTTTAAGGGCTGGTTTAGGGGCTCTGCTGGAGATGCTCTAATGGGTCTTAACTGGCCGGCCTGTAGGACGTCCGATCGGAATTGAACGGTACGGATGAACTCAGCTGGCATTCTGCTTTCATATTTGGCGTGTGCAAGATATTAAATCATGAATTTTGCAATTTCGCGGCAAAGTCTCCGAAAAACTATTGCAGCTATCATTAGCTATAGTGACAACTATCCTTCATCACACTTCTAATATGAAAAAATTAAAAAAATTAAATATATATATAATATAAATCACATCCAAACAAATCATAAAAACATAGTATTTTAAAATGTTCTAATATTTTTATAACAAGAATATGAATTGAGTTTGAAATCAACAAACATATTAATACATTTCTAAGACCATAAATGATAACTATATCATGATGTTATTAACAATAAGTATTTAATCATCGAGAAATATGAATATTAGATTATTAAAAAAGGGCAACATAAGATATTTTAAGTAATTCTGAAAATTGCTCAAATATTAACGGAGAATTACAAAATTTGCTAGAAAATTTTGAGGACTTGAGTAGTTTGGATTTGATTTCAGTAATGAAGGAACAGATGCAAGACAATTGGTGTCTAGGAAAACACACATGAAGCTTGGTTCTTTAATTGGCACCCGGAAACGAGAAGTGCTCCCTCCCTCATGTGAGCCCTAGGGGCGGGTTGACCTGGCCATGAGTTGAGCTGATAGAGACATTCATTACCTGTTTTCACTCCCAACCAACAAGAGTTTCATAAGATGTAATCAGCATTATGCCGCATTTAATTGATGTTGGAATTTATTTTATGTTATTAAGTAATACTAGAAAATTGCTGTATAATTAATAGAAAATTGCTAAATGCTGAAAAAATTCTGGGAGAATTGTGATAATTATCTACTAAATAGATATAAACCAAAACTTTATTGATTCAATGAGGATACATGCAAAATAATATTTTACCAGTAGTAAAATTTCGTATTGCTTACATATAAGATATGTAACGCTACAACAAACAAAGATCTGTATTGCTGCCAGAAGCACAACACGAATGGACCTTCCTACGCTTTCAGGATTTTAAATCTGTGGCAGCCTATAATTCTGTAATGCACAAACTTGTCGCTAAATTAACATTTTGTAACCAGAAAGTTACTGATGCTGAGATAATCGATAAAACCTTGTGCACCTTCCACCCCAACATGATCATATTACAGCAACAGTACCGTCATGCAAAGTACAAGAAGTACTCTGAGCTTATTAGTATTCTGCTAGAAGCAGAAAAACATGATGAACTCCTATTGAAGAATCATCATGCAATTGCTAATGGAAATTAAGCATTGTCCGAAGAACATGCTACCGCTCAACAGGTTAGTAATAGCCATGGCTGCGAAAAAGGCCAAATGTATAAGGGGAATAAATGGAAGAATGGCAGAAACCAAAAGGTAAAGGGCAAATCCCAATGGAAAGGTAAAGGGAAAGGTACTGGAACCTCCCAGCAGCAAGGTCTAGCCAATAAGGCACCTAACCCTCCTCAATCGTGCTTTAGGTGTGGGTGTGTTGGCCATTGGTCACGTACCTATCGCACCCCAAAGCACCTGGCAGAATCAATAAAAAGGTTGAGGCACACTTCATTGAACAAAAAGGTGGGAAGAAGGATGACAACGTCACCGACCCTCGGTCGAGTTCAAAGAAATCCTTCTCGGATATAGTGACTCGCCCATGGAGGAAGATGACCTTCTTGGTACTGAACTTGTGGAATTCCAGAAGAATACAAATGTTCCCCAGGAGGAGGAACATGACTTATATGGAGACTTGCAATAGTTTTCTTGTACCCTTTTTTTGCTTTATGTCGCATTTCCATTAGTTGAGTCTCCTTAAGAGCCTCATATTATCAGTTTGAATATTTATATTCCTGCATGAACATTTGGTCTATGCTCCTGTTGAGCAATTATCAATAATAGTCAAATAAGGTGTTTTTTCCAGAATATTTTCTCATTCTTGTGCTATGCTTGTCCTATATTCTACAATTTTTCCTGATGCAATAATTGTTTGATTGTTAAGTCATACCTTTAATATAGAACAAAGTATAATCCAGCGAAGGAGAAATAAATTTGTCTAGAAGACAGCTATACCACACTAAGTGATTTGAAAATTATGACTATCGCTAGAAGCAATGATCTTATAGTTGGCACTGGAAGAATGTCATATTATACCCTGAGCCCAGTTGTACTCATTTATATCTTAAAAACATTGGTCTGAATGATACCCATATGTAGACATAGAAAGAGGATGGTACTGAATACCTAGTCATGGCTAAGTTTAATGGGTGTAATAAATGAGTGGTTGAAAAACTTCCTCCCTTCTTCTTTGGGTGTAACACCCCGGCATTTAATATGCCCGAATGCTACCAAACATAAGCTACACAACGTCTAAAGACCACATTTAAACATAAATTCCAGCAAAGGTATATATGCTAAAAACCGATATTTCGGCAGCATCTCCTTTGTTTTTCCATGAATTAACACAATATCAAAAACATGGCAAGATATATCATAGCACACGACATCTAAAACATCAACATAAATGGACATACCATCAAATTACGCCAATACTACCACGCTCAACCACTTCATAAGCTATAACGAAGCAAATAAGGGATCACGAGCATGCTAAATTAAACCATACATTAAGTTTATGGCACAACTCTTAATATCATGTCTCCAAGTGATTAAGTATAGACTATGATGGTGGAGCTACGTGTAGAAGTGTAGCTAAACCCCTTTGTCCCGCATGCTGATCTCAAAGTACCTAAAAACAACATAAAACACAAGCGTGAGTTCGAAACTCAGCAAGCAAATTGTAATGGACAACAAGAACAATAACATGGCAAAAACATCTCCCATCATGTATATCATCTCAATCATGAACACTTAACAATATCATCATCAATATGCATGTAATGCAATGCAATTGAAAGTGCGTCTAGGCACTTATGTTGTTTTGGTGATTAATGACAAACGATTAATGACAAACGCATGTAATATCAATCAATGTAATTGTATAAATATTAACTTAGTGCTTAACAAATGACAAACCTCTAATATATTTATATTGTTATGAGACTAACATGTTTATTGCCTAGTTGAATATTAGTCTCATCTATTTTAGAGGAAAATCAATTGGGATGGTTAAGCAAAAATGAGGTATGCAATCTCGGTATTCCTTCCATATTTGTCATTGCATTCCTCTTTAGCAAATGCATATTGAACTCTAAGTAACTTGTTGATTTCATATGTGCACATTGATTCATGTCATAATTGCTTGTGCATATATATATTCATTTGAGTTCATTATGTGTTTTGTTTTTAATATGCTTGTGTTAACTAGAGTTAAACTTCATTGCTTCGTATTGACTTGGTGCATACATGTCTTAGTTGTATATCTTCTAATGCACCTCTCCTAATGAAGTTTAATCTAGAATTGGATCACATTATTTACTCTCATTCCAAATATTGTTTGCACATGTGTAATTCATGTATGTTCTATCATGTGTTTCATTTAAGCAAAGTATGTGATCCTTGCCTTGATTTAAATGATTCATCTTATTGGCAACTATCTCTCTAAGTGCATATAGATCAATCACATATTCATCATGCTGCACTTAGTAGAGAACAATTCTTATGTCAAGTGTTTTCGTTGATATCATGCCTATTTATATGAAACACTTGTTGTATTTCATCTCATTCATTTAATTCTAATTCATATCTTTTGAGCTTGTGGGACTAATGTGTTTGCTGAGTGCTTTGATAAGAATTAGGTCCCAAAGCTGTGTGTATGATGACCAAGTGGTTTGAAGGATGATAAGCGAGTCAAAGTCAACAAGACAGCGGTGTCACCAACAGCTGAGGACTAAGTCAGATTTGACTTGATGGAGGATCGTCTTGGTGATGATCAAGGTCAAGGTCGAGAGGACGAGAGTCTCATGAGGTGAAGCGCGTTGAGGTTGACAAGACGAAGGACATCATCAATCTTTGTGAAAGCGTCATCATGCACCGTGCATCCGGAAGAAGTCGGCATGTAAGCTTAGTGTAAGACTTAGATTTTGTGTTAAATTTGAGTCTAAGGATTGCCGTACTATTAAGAGGGATGCAATCATTGAAATCACTTAGACATGTCTCAAGTGCTCAAAGTGGTCTACCCTTGTCTAAGGTTGAGAAACCCAAGTCACACTTTGTTCACCTAGGTGTAGGTGGGTTGGTGTGAGGGTTAGAAGTGTTGTTAGTTTCAGAAAGTGAGAATTTGAGGTCTCCTTGTGGATTCTTTGTGCAATCTGATTTTATCCTTTGGGATTTGGGTAGTGAGACCTTGTTAGTTGGATAGCCACCGTTCATAGCTTTCCGAAAAGTCCGACTCGCCAAATCGGAGTCCGGATCAAAAGTTATGCCCGTTTTGGTCGAGGCCGAGTGCCGCTCGGAGATCCGGAGTATCCGGACATTTAACCCGGAGTCTCCGGGTTATCCGGAGTATCCGGACAATCCGGAGTGTCCGGATGATCCGGAGTGTCCGGGTTAATTATCCGGAGTCTCCGGGTTGACCTGTTCGGTCCAAACGGCTAGTTTTTGGGGTTCCTCTATTTAAAGCCCCCTTCTTGCCCACTTCAAAGGAGCCGTTGGGGGATGTTTTGCTGGGTATTAGAGGTGTTCTTTGTGAGTGTTTGAGCCCCCAATACTCCTCCCTACTCCTTAGATCTTAGTGATCCCCTTTTGTGAAGGGTTGGGTAGTGGAGAGAGGTGTTTGGATTGAGAATTGATTTGAGGAGGGGAGCTGGTTCCTTGGTGCTTTGAGGTGTTATTCTTAGTGATCTTGAGCTCCCAAAAGCCCCTCTAACCCTAGATCTTAGTGATCCCTTTTGAGTGAAGGTTTGGGTGTGAGAGTGGGTAGTGATCGGATTGAGTGTGATTAGTGTGTTGAGCACTTGAGGTGGACTCTAAGTGAGTTCTTCGGGAGCATTTGTTGCTCTTGGAGATTGAGGTCTCCTAGACGGCTAGGAGTTGCCGGTGAGCTTCCAAGCTTTATGTGGAAGGCCACCGAAGGTTTGTGAAGGTCCGATTCCGCCTCCGCAAGGAAAGGAATCAAAGAAGTGAAGACCGGCGAGTGCATTGTGCAACACCGGGAGGAAGAGGGTTGAAAGAGACCCCGGCTCAAGTGTGACCGAGCCGCCTCAACGGAGACGTAGGATCCCCTCAAGGATCCGAACTTTGATAAAATCTTCGTGTCTCCATCTTCATTTCGGTTTCATCTCTTTCATTACTTGCTTGAATTCATTCCTATATGTGTGATTGAGTTGATTGTATAGGGTTGATTTATTTAGGAGCCCCGATCTATCTTGTTTTTGTGCTTGGCTCCCGTTCTCCACTTGATATAGGTTCTTGGTAGTATTTACTTACTTCTTGTTCAAGTGGATTGCTTCTAGATTGCTCAGATCTTGAATTCTTGGCCGAGACACTCAACCCGGAGTATCCGGTATTTTATCCGAACTATCCGGATCATCCGGAGTATCCGGTACATTGATCCGGAGTATCCGGATAACCCGGAGTATCCGGACTAAATATCCGGAGTCTCCGAGTTAATTGTCTCGGGCTAAATTGTTTAAGTTGCAAAACTTAATTATACCCTTCGCTTCCGCATTATCTCTGTTTGTTTAATTTTAATTGGGTATAATTTTGTAATCGCCTATTCACCCCCCCTCTAGGCCGACATCCCGGTCCTTTCAGCAATGCTCATATGCTCATATCTCCTTGGAAACTCATACCGGTATGGTTGAGTACACACCCGTTGGTGTGCACCCTCTCCCCCCTTCCATCCCGAAGATGGAGGGTGCCTACTCCTCGCTTCCAAACACCACGTGGATGGAATCACGATGTAGGACTTACTCAATGGCTTTCCGGATTAGTCATAACTTTCTCACCGACCTTCCCGGACTAGTTATGACTTTCTCACCGCCCGAGCCATGTAACATGCCATGTATGCATTTATGCCAACATCATATTTAACTCACATATTAACACATGGCATCATAACATATTAAACATGCTCATCATATCATTGGCAATCATAAAAGCATGGCAAGTGATCATATATCATGTAGTCAATTCCATCTATTCTCAACAAGCAACCTACAAATCGCTATCCATCACAACACACTTGCCTCAACCACGTGCAACGGATTGGCGGGAAGTAGAGGGCACTCCCGGGGTCGCACCACCTGCACATAGGTACCACACGCTCACAAACATAACCACAAAACAGTACGCAAACCCTCATGTACCCCGACATTGCCATCTACTCGCAAAACCTAAAAACAGAGGTTCTGTCCCGGCGGGACAGCAGCCTTGCAAAAGGCATAACTTGAGTTCTGGGACTCCGAATCAATTAAACGAGTACATCCTCGCGTAGCTTAGGAAATTTCCCAACTTTCTCTAGGTATATGGAAAGACTGATTCGGAATCTAAAGTCGTCTAATCTACAAATTACCGTGATCTGTTCCAATTACGTCATAGATTTTAACACGCTCGGTAAAACAGCCATAACTTTCAAACGGCTGATCGGATTTTAACGTGCTTTATGTCCACGGAAAGATAATTAAATTATATACAACTTCTTTTAAGTCCGTACGGACAGATTCGAATTCTAAATTGACGAAAACTCGAACCCTAGCCCGACTGCTCAATCTGCCCGAAAACAGAAACGTGGAAACGTCTAGATCTAACCCAAAGAACTCCAACCCAGCACCACCAATTGATCTAAAAACTTCATAAACACCCTAAGAACAGTACCTAGATCAAACCCAAGGATCCCCATGATCATACCTTTGCCCAAAGAACGAATCTCCAATAGATCTCCTCGCGGATCGCTCCTCGCTCCACACTCCTCGCTCCTCGCTCCTCGCTCCTCGCTCCTCGCTCCTCGCTCCTCACTCCTCGCTCCTCGCTCCAACGGATGGATCCACAAGGTGCAGAGGTGTGGAGACCACCCTAGGGCAGCAAGGGGGTGGAGGAGAGGTGGTGGAGAGTTGGGGAGCAATGGGGCAAAGGGAGGGGGAGGCGCACGGCCAACGAGTTTAACCTCAAAAGCATTTAATGATTATTATGTGGCCCTGTGAATTAATGCATAACTTTTAGTACCTCATGTACACACATTAGAATAGCCTTGTAGAGTCATTATAAAGAAATAAAATTTATTGCTTAGCCACTTTTGCAGAATAATAGATACCCACCAGTTGTTGGGGCCACGCAGTGCTGCACACCGCGATATTAATTCAACTCAAATTAACTGCATATTATGGAATTTCCCCGTTGCAGATAGTGCATGGAAGAGAATTAAGTATTTCCCATCTGCGGAAAATTTGGCTGTGTTGTATACATGTTAATCTCTCCACCACAGCGTACCACCATGGGATTTCGCCGGAAGTTGAAGATCTGTACACGGCTCGGTACACTGATTGTACTAAGGACTTTTCCGGCATTTGGGTGAGATAAGTACCTGTGATACCCCGGAATGCCGTAACCTTATACAAAGTGAATGTTGAGGACAAAAACTTTATGGAATGTGGAATTTAGGTTAAAACATTTCGGCTTAAGGTTTACTCGCTTTTTTGGGCCGGTTGAAGTGTTATGTCACCACGGAGTGTCGTAACCTTATTTAACTTGCATGATAATGTCAAAAACATTATGAGATGTGGAAATAAAGTTAAAACCATAGGATTTGGAGGTTAATAACGTTTCCGGGCCGTTTCCGGGGTTTTGGGCCTTCCCGGAGGAGTTTGGGCCTTAAGTGGGCTTTGGTGCGATGGATTAAGAGTCCATTTAGGACTAGGAGAGTGGTGTGGGCTGGTTAAAGGGGCTCCCCCTGCCCCTTGCTGCGCCCCCATCCTCCTTTGTGCGCCCCCACCTTCCCCCTCCATGCCCTAGCCGCCACCCACCTCCTCTCCTCCCCCTCTTGGCCGTGCGCCTCCCCTCCCCTTGTCCCATTGCCTCCCCACCTCTCCACCACCTCTCCTCCACCCCTTGCTGCCCTAGGATGGCCTCCCCACCCCTGCATCCTCATGGATCCATCCGAGGAGCGAGGTGCGAGGAGCGAGGAGCGAGGAGATCGATTGAAGTTTTCGTGCATCGGGCAAAGGTATGATCATGGGGTTCCTTGGGGATGATCTAGGTACTGTTATTAAGGGGTTTATCAAGTTTTTAGATCAATTGGAGGTGCTGGATTTGAGTAATTTGGGTTAGATCTAGATGTTGCCACGTTTCTGTTTTGGGGCAGTTTGAGCAGTCGACCTAGGGTTGATGTTTTCGTCAATTTAGGATCCGAATCTGTCTGTACGGATGTTGAAGAAGTTGTAGATAATTTCAATACCTTTCAGTGGACGTAAAGCACGTTAAATTCCGATCAGCCGTTTGAAAGTTATGACTATTTTACCGAGCGTGTTAAAATCTGTGACGCGATTGGAACAGATCACGGTAATCTGTAGATTAAACAACTTTAGAGTCCGAATCAGTCTTTCCATACACCTAGAGAAAGTTGGGAAAATTCCTAAGCTACGCGAGGATGTACTCGTTTAATTCATTTGGAGTCCCAGAACTCAAGTTATGCCTTTTGCAAGGCTGCTGTCCCGACGGGACAGAACCTCTGTTTTTAGGTTTTGCGAGTAGTGGGCAATGTCGGGTTAGATGGGGGTTTGTGTATTGTTTTGTGGGCATGATTGTGAGCGTGTGATGCCTATGTGCAGGTGGTGTGACACCGGGAGTGCTCTCTACTTCCCGCCAATCCGTCGCCCGTGGTTGAGGCAAGTGTGTTGTAATGAATAGCGGATTGTAGGTTGCTTGTTGAGATTGGATGAATGATTGAATACTTACTATGATCACTTGCCATGCTTGTTGATTTCCAATGATATGTGGAGTATGTTTATCATGATACGATGCCATGTGTTTATGTGTACCATGATATGATGCCATATGTTTATGTACAAATGAGATATGATAATTGGCATATTTGCATGCATGGCATGAGATAGGGCGAGGGCGGTGAGAAAGTCATAACTAGTCCGGCAAGGTCGGTGAGAAAAGTTATGACTAGTCCGGAACGCCATTGAGTAAGACCTACATCGTGATTCCATCCATGTAGTGAATGGAAGCGAGGAGTAGGCACCCTCCATCTTCGGGATGGAAGGGGGAAAAGGGTGCACACCGACGGGTGTGTACTCAACCATACCGGTATGAGTTTCCAAGGAGACATGAGCATTGCACTGCATTACATAATTAATGATGATGAGAGTGTTATGTGTTCAAGAACGAGATGTTATGCGTGACGTGTGATATTATTGTTTTGTAATCGATCTTGTTGTCCATTACAATATGCTTGCTGAGTTTCGAACTCACGCTTGTTTTTTATTTTGTTTTTTAGGTACTTTGAGATCGGCATGCGGGAAAAAAAGGGGTTTAGCTACACTTCTACACGTAGCTCCACCATCATAGTCTATGATTAATCACTTGGAGACATGATTTTAAGAGTTGTGCCATAAACTTAATGTATGGTTTAATTTAGCATGCTTGTGATTCCGTATTTGCTTCGTTTTAGTTTATGAAGTGGTTGAGCGTGGTATTAGTGGCGTAATTTGATGATATATCCATTTATGTTGATGTTTTAGATGTCGTGTGCTATGATATATCTTGCCATGATATTGATATTGTGTTAATTCATGGAAAAACAAAGGAGATGCTGCCAAAATATCGGTTTTTAGCATATGTACCTTTGCTGAAATTTATGTTTAAATGTGGTATTTAGATGTTCTTTAGCTTATGTTTGGTAGCATTCGGGCATATTAAATGCCGGGGTGTTACAGTTGGTATCAGAGCGGGCTGTAGGTCCTTGGAATGTGAATTTTTAGTGTCACGCTATAGGGTACAACTAAAATATGATGTGGAATAACTTAGAAACATGGCTTAGGTTTCAACTAAAACTTTGTTATAGGATAGCAACATTAAAACTTGCAAAAGTGGTATAACTAATCTAAAATTTGACACACAATGGATGCACAGTAGGAAAGGGTATGGGTATCGTTTCTTTACGCTTAAATGTTGTATTTAAGCTATGATGTTGAATGCTTCTTTTGACAATGCATGATGCTATGTCTAAGACATAAATGGTTGAATTGTTCTTGTTGTTGTGATTAAAGAGGGGTTGTGGTGCCGAAGGGTTTTGATCACCTCTCTTTTGTTCATAGTAAGGGTGAGGTTTGACGGTGTGGCCGATTAGCGCCATCACCGAAGAACTGTTAACCCCCGTAGGAGAAGAGTGCTTACCCTTTTTGTCATAGATCGGGTAGTTGATTGGAGTCAAAAAGAAGGGCCAATGGTGGATTCCTTCGTATGTTCTTTACCGTTCTGACGGTCGGTTTTTGTTGTTTTCCTTGGCTTTAGTTGTTTAAGATCAAATGAAAAGTGTTGGGTTTACGTGAATTGTTCCGTAGGCTGTTCGTGGTTTTGTCGTCCTTGGTCAAAGACGAAGAAAAAGGGTTTTGTGTTGCGCGTCTTTTGGTCTCAATTTTGCCTTGACATCCGACTTGCGGGTTATTGTGGATTGTCTTGGGGAGGAAACATTTGCGGTTGTTGTCTCCCTACCTCAGAAAAGAGTTGAAGTTTCTCCTAGTGCCGACCTTAGGTTGGGTAGAGCTAAGTTTTGAATCTTTATCGGAAAAGATTTGGTTGAACATTTGGTTTTTTCCTGGTGCATCCTTCTTCCTTTTTGGAAGTATAGATCTTGAGATTTCTTGAAGAGTTTTGGGTTATCAAAGTCGGGAATTTGAGAGTTGAGCTCTCCTGCACTTCTGTTGGAGTTTTGTTTTTCTTCCTTGCCTGGAAAGGAGAAACTGTCTATCGGTGTTCGTTCGTGATCTTGAGTTGTGGTTATCCTTAAGTTGAGTTGCGTCCTGTTTGTCCAAAGTGAAAATGGTTGTTTAGCACTTTACGTAGTATGTAATAATGTGGTTTATGGAATTGGTGTATTCCTAAGTTAATTGGTGAGTTGAATCGATTAAATGTAATTGTTTATCTTTAGCTTAAGATTAAATGAATTCCTCGTGTTGCAGATTACTCTATAGCAAGAATGATTAAATGTGTGACTGTTCATGCTTATAATTTGTAGCTTTATGATAAATATGAGGTAGCATGCTGCTTTTACTTAATGAGAAGATGACCATTGATAGTGTTTAAAGTTTTAAACCTTGACGCGTAGTGAGAACATTAAGATGATGTATACTACTGAAATTGTTAAAGAAACTTTACCGGTTGTTTAAAGATGTTCTAATGTAAAGTGTTAATAGAGAAATTTACTCGTGTTGGCTAGTTACTTTAACTTGGAAGTTGATTAAAGTTGTTATTTATTATGTTGAAAACTATTAGTATACTTGGAAGTGCAGTTGTGGTCCTATAATGCTAGTATCAATGTCAATTGTGAAGACATAGGATTTGCTGTTTATAATTTTGCTAAAGCATTGGGATGGTCTAACCTATTAAATTTATTTTAATAGGTGGAGTATGTTGTGTAGCGATAATTTTGTTATGATATATAGATAGTGTAACTAAAAACAAACAATGTAGTTGTTTTTATGATTATGCCCATTTATTGATACTGATGACTTAGTAGTGGTGGTAATTGTTTAGATTACTTCTTGGAAGCCATTGTTAAAATGGAGGTTATTATAACATGTTATGATGGAGTGAACCATGGATAATTAACATGACGTAGAATTTAATCCTTAATGAGTGTATACCTTAGAATCATGTTTACGAATTTTATCTCGTAGAGTTTTATCCTTAATGAATGTATGCCTTGGAATCCTAGTTATGAACTTTGTCTTGTAGAGATAATATTTACATGTTGAAGTCATTGTTTAACTGAATAAGGTTCGGTTGTCGAGACGTGAATATATAGGTGGCATGAAATTTATATGTTGATCTTGCTGAAAGATTTATTGAAATACTTTGTTTCCAACTTGGAATAAGATGTATTATGATTCGGTGACCCGTGAGGATCATGTCAATATAGTTTTGGTTGGGTGCCTTTTCGATAAGCATCTTAAACCCTAATTAAAAGTGTTGGGATTGGTAACTAGAGGAAGAATTTGTTGTGAAGTTTTTTGATTTAATTGTGTTGGGGCTTCTCAGGAAGTAGATAGTAATTATTGAAGTTTTTTTAATGGAAAGCGTAGTGGAGTACTAGAGATGGTTCTTTTTATGCTGAGCTTGTGTTTAAAAGCTTTCGGACTGGTTTGGTTGCTTGCCATTTTGGTTGAAGGGTTTTCGGTCAAGGTGTTCCATATGCTGTGTTTCAGAGTTTCCCTAAAACTCGTAGAAATTGGTGCAAATATTTGGTTTTGACTAACTTGTTTAGTTTGTGCTATGAGTATGGATTTACACCCAAAAGTTCTTGAGTGGATCGCGCTCCTTCGCGTTCGCACTTAATTATCTTTGAAATAAATATTTAAAAGGAAGCAGATGGTCATAACGGGTTGTGTTGGAAAACTTTTTGTGTTAAGCCCTTGAGGTGTAACTCTATTTGGCTATAGCTGGAGTTATTTGGAAATTGCGTCTAAGTGTTTGCGTGTGCTTCAAAAAGATGGATTTCAGGGATATTTCATCAGTGCTTTTTTTGTTGGTAAATTGTTCTTTTTGGAAATGAGTTTCCCTTTCTCTTTGAGAAAATTTGTGGCGGTTGTGTGTGCAGATGCTTGACTTTGGAGTCGATGTTCTTTTCCAAAATGCTGATTTTGGTTAAAATGCGAGGTTTTGCAAGTTTAGCTTTCAAGTAATGGAGGGTTCTGTTATGACGTGGTCTTTTCCTGCTAGCGGTTTGCAGTCATGGTCTATATGAATTTCTGCAACCTTCGATGTTAATGGTGTTTCAATTCTTTGATACCGAAGAAGTCGTTTGGTGAATGACTATTCGGTATTGGCTGTTACATGATGAATGAATGGTGGAAAGGGAAAACATGACATCGTTTATCGATGTTTAATGGTAAAGGAGTCGTTGAGCCAGGTCGGTGAGAAAGTCATATATGGATACATGACTAATCCGGAGTGCTCTTGAAAAGTTTGCATTCATGTTATGAATCGAGATGTCCATTTCTTTCTAGTATGAAAAGAAAGAATAAAGAATTTCTGGTATGTTGGTTGTGATGAAGGGGATTTGTGTTTCCTTTGCATCTTGGTTTAGAAAGTTAAACTGAATGCTCTTTGGTTGTTGTCGAATCCTTTCCAAAGTGATTGTAATGCATTGGATTCAAGGTTAAGCATGGGGACCAATTGGGTTCATGGTTTGTGGTTGAGTTTATCCAATCGTTGTGTCCTTGTTTTAGTCCTTGGGTGGAAAGCTTGAGGGCGAGACCCGCTTGGATGAGAAATCCAGTATGGGTTGTTATCGACCTAAGCATTAGGTGTTGTTAGTAGTGGATCGTAAATGGTTTAAAGGTGACGAGTAAAGGAAGGTTGAGTTTGACTCAATTCAAACCTTCTTGGAGAATTGTGCCGTTGATGTGTTCCTCGATAGGGTTGATTAAGTACTAGTGGACCACTGAGTGGTTGCCAGTAATTGCTTTTCCTTTTTGAAGTGTATTGGATCTTTTATCGCTGATCTATGAGCGAGTTGAGTCAACCGTAGCATTTTGTTCGGTTGTTACTGTTCTTGCGGGTTTTAAGAACTTTGGTTTTAAAGAAAGCTTTCCCTTTTGATGTTAGCGGTGGGTATTGATCTTTTGTAAAAGATAAATCTTTTGCATGGTTTTAAACCCCGTTTGTTCAAACAGTGGATTGTCTTGGAGTGTAGTGTCTCTCTTGGCTCGCGTCGTCTTGATTACGACGAACCATAGTAGAGAGGTTGAGGTGTGAAAACACTTTTGTGCGTGGGAGCTGAAGAGGGTTCTAGCGGTTGAAGCCGTGTTCTTCTGGAGAGTAGCATTGCTTAAGGGATCAGGCACTTTAGTGCTAAGGAATGTATCGAATGAGGAGTGTGAGACCGTTTTCTTTCGTGGTCTTTTTGGCAATTGAGGTGAAGGAGGAACCGTGCGAGGTTGCACTTTGTTGAGCTAAATCAACATTTCCTCGCTAAGGGTTGGTTTTGAGAACTCGCGTGTCGTTGTTCCGGTTTGAGTCTTTGTGTGAATGTTTTATGTTGTAAGGTAGTCTTTTGTCCCTTGGGGACTTTGTTGTTGATTTTGGCGTTCGTCAGATTCGAGGTCGAATCCTGTTTAAGGGGGGTAGAATGTGATACCCCGGAATGCCGTAACCTTATACAAAGTGAATGTTGAGGACAAAAACTTTATGGAATGTGGAATTTAGGTTAAAACCTTTCGGCTTGAGGTTTACTCGCGTTTTTGGGCCGGTTGAAGTGTTATGTCACCACGGAGTGTCGTAACCTTATTTAACGTGCATGATAATGTCAAAAACATTATGAGATGTGGAAATAAGGTTAAAACCATAGGATTTGGAGGTTAATAACGTTTCCGGGCCGTTTTCGGGGTTTTGGGACTTCCCGGGGGAGTTTGGGCCTTAAGTGGGCTTTGGTGGGATGGATTAAGAGTCCATTTAGGACTAGGAGAGTGGTGTGGGCTGGTTAAAGGGGCTCCCCCTGCCCCTTGCTGCGCCCCCATCCTCCTTTGTGCGCCCCCACCTTCCCCCCTCCATGCCCTAGCCGCCACCCACCTCCTCTCCTCCCCCTCTTGGCCGTGCGCCTCCCCTCCCCTTGTCCCATTGCCTCCCCACCTCTCCACCACCTCTCCTCCACCCCTTGCTGCCCTAGGATGGCCTCCCCACCCCTGCATCCTCATGGATCCATCCGAGGAGCGAGGTGCGAGGAGCGAGGAGCGAGGAGATCGATTGGAGTTTTCGTGCATCGGGCAAAGGTATGATCATGGGGTTCCTTGGGGATGATCTAGGTACTGTTATTAAGGGGTTTATAAAGTTTTTAGATCAATTGGAGGTGCTGGATTTGAGTAATTTGGGTTAGATCTAGATGTTGCCACGTTTCTGTTTTGGGGCAGTTTGAGCAGTCGACCTAGGGTTGATGTTTTCGTCAATTTAGAATCCGAATCTGTCTGTACGGATGTTGAAGAAGTTGTAGATAATTTCAATACCTTTCAGTGGACGTAAAGAACGTTAAATTCCGATCAGCCGTTTGAAAGTTATGACTGTTTTACCGAGCGTGTTAAAATCTGTGACGCGATTGGAACAGATCACGGTAATCTGTAGATTAAACAACTTTAGAGTCTGAATCAGTCTTTCCATATACCTAGAGAAAGTTGGGAAATTTCCTAAGCTACGCGAGGATATACTCATTTAATTCATTCGGAGTCCCAGAACTCAAGTTATGCCTTTTGCAAGGCTGCTATCCCGACGGGACAGAACCTCTGTTTTTAGGTTTTGCGAGTAGTGGGCAATGTCGGGTTAGATGGGGGTTTGTGTATTGTTTTGTGCGCATGATTGTGAGCGTGTGATGCCTATGTGCAGGTGGTGTGACACCGGGAGTGCTCTCTACTTCCCGCTAATCCGTCGCCCGTGGTTGAGGCAAGTGTGTTGTAATGAATAGCGGATTGTAGGTTGCTTGTTGAGATTGGGTGAATGATTGAATACTTACTATGATCACTTGCCATGCTTGTTGATTTCCAATGATATGTGGAGTATGTTTATCATGATACGATGCCATGTGTTTATGTGTACCATGATATGATGCCATATGTTTATGTACAAATGAGATATGATAATTGGCATATTTGCATGCATGGCATGAGATAGGGCGAGGGCGGTGAGAAAGTCATAACTAGTCCGGCAAGGTCGGTGAGAAAAGTTATGACTAGTCCGGAACGCCATTGAGTAAGACCTACATCGTGATTCCATCCATGTAGTGAATGGAAGCGAGGAGTAGGCACCCTCCATCTTCGGGATGGAAGGGGGAAAAGGGTGCACACCGACGGGTGTGTACTCAACTATACCGGTATGAGTTTCCAAGGAGACATGAGCATTGCACTGCATTACATAATTAATGATGATGAGAGTGTTATGTGTTCAAGAACGAGATGTTATGCGTGATGTGTGATATTATTGTTTTGTAATCGATCTTGTTGTCCATTACAATATGCTTGCTGAGTTTCGAACTCACGCTTGTATTTTATGTTGTTTTTTAGGTACTTTGATATCGCCATGCGGGAAAAAAAGGGGTTTAGCTACACTTCTACACGTAGCTCCACCATCATAGTCTATGATTAATCACTTGGAGACATGATTTTAAGAGTTGTGCCATAAACTTAATGTATGGTTTAATTTAGCATGCTTGTGATTCCGTATTTGCTTCGTTTTAGTTTATGAAGTGGTTGAGCGTGGTATTAGTGGCGTAATTTGATGATATATCCATTTATGTTGATGTTTTAGATGTCGTGTGCTATGATATATTTTGCCATGATATTGATATTGTGTTAATTCATGGAAAAACAAAGGAGATGCTGCCGAAATATTGGTTTTTAGCATATGTACCTTTGCTGAAATTTATGTTTAAATGTGGTATTTAGATGTTCTTTAGCTTATGTTTGGTAGCATTCGGGCATATTAAATACCGGGGTGTTACAGTACCACAATAAAGAATGCCGAGTCCTTAGATCCATGCACTAAAGAGACCAAACTTGAAGTTCAAAAAGTAATAAATCTGCAAAAATAAGCTAATAATCTGCCAAATGCCTTCACTAATCATAAGGTAGTGGAAAGATCTCATATACCTGCAGTATATGCACCTGAAAGAGTGAAAATATCCTAGAAGGATGTTGAATCCACTCTTGACCCTCATGATAAAATGAGGGGGAGGCCTCTAGGTGCACGGGACTCAATTTCGCGGAGACGTCCGCAAAAATAGAGAACTAAATAATTGAGAACACTACCCAGGACAGTGGAAGAAGCTCAACCTGATGTTGATAAAATCTCTGAAGTGAGCCATCTAGAAGATGGTAACATCCCTGAAGTGATCCATCCTGAAGATGATAACCCCAGCATATATTTGTGCGCACAATCCAACGTTGGGAAGTCGGAACACCCAGACTTCATCGTTGTGGGAAATCACGAGGAGCTGGAAGAAATTAATAAAGAGATATCCCTGGAGTGATGCAGGAGAATTATATATATAAAGAAAGACTACAATTGTGACATATTTTGCCTCTAAAAATTGCTAAAATCTGGATCCAGAACCAAAGTCCATGGCAGAGTGCCAGGAGCGCTCATATAGAGTCAAATGAAACAGTAATTGAGGCAGCACTCGCTTAATAAAAAGAAAAGTTCTTGGTCCTGTTGACTGAATATTTCCTGAAATATTCCCTGTGGGATCAAATAGATTTTTCATCCTGAAGAGATATGAAAATACCCAGGTGGTGAGATATAAAGCGAGGCTTGTAGCAAAATGGTTTTAGCAGAGACCTATCATCGATTACGTTGAAACCTGTTCTCCTGTAATGAGTGAAATAACATTCCAAAATT
This sequence comes from Rhipidocladum racemiflorum, assembly GCA_036346355.1. NCBI lineage: Eukaryota > Viridiplantae > Streptophyta > Magnoliopsida > Poales > Poaceae > Rhipidocladum > Rhipidocladum racemiflorum. The sequence continues at coordinate 36,434,783 of CM070588.1, forward strand.
AAATATTGATGGCAGCAAGCTTAAACTTATCAATACAGTTGATGGATGTAGTGACCGCATATTTATATGGGTCACTTAGTACGGATTAAAACAGTCGGTAAGGATGTAGTACAACCGACTTAGTAAATTCCTCCTGAAGAAGGGATATTCAAATAATGATGATTATCCCTGTGTGTTCATAAAGAAATTCTAGAGTGGATTTTGTATCATCTTGGTATATGTCGATGATCTGAATATCATTGGAACCACAAAGGAAATAAAGGAAGCAAATGCTTACCTCAAGACGGAGTTTGAGATGAAGGATTTGGGTAAAACCAAATTTTGCTTAGGCCTGCAGCTTGAGGATTTCCTAGAAGGAATTTTAGTACACCAGTCTGCCTATACCAAGAAGGTATTGGAAAGATTTAACATGGATAAATCTCATCCTTTGAAAACCCCCATGGTAGTAAGATCCCTTGAAGCGGACAAAGACCCGTTTAGACCAAGGAATGAAAAATGAGTCTTTTGGACCTGGAGTCCCATACATATGTATCTTGTGAATTGCATAAGGTCTGATATTACATTCGCAATAAATTTGCTAGCATGAAACAGTATAGTCCCAACCAGAAGATATTGGGCTAATATCAAGACTTTACTCATATACCTCTAAGGTACCTAAGATCTTGGATTGTTTTTCTCGAAGAACCAAGACTTAACCATGGGGGAGATATATGGATGTTGGCTATCTGTCTGATCCCCATAGTGCCAAAATTAAGACTGGTTTTGTATTTCTCTGCGGTGGTACATCTATTTCTTGGTGGTCTTTCAAACAGACTTTGGTAGCCACTTCTACCAACCACTCAGAGATTATATCTTTGTATGAAGCCTCACGGGAATGCGTTTGACTAAGACATGTAATTAACCACGTCCAGAAGTCATGTGGTATGAATACCGTCGATACCCCTACTATTATCTATGAAGATAATGCTGCTTGTGTTGCACAAATGTAAATGGGTTTTGTAAAGAGCAATATCACGAAGCATATTGCCCCTAAGTTCTTCTATCCTCACGAACTCTAGAAGAATGGTGAGGTAAAAATAATGCAAACTAAGTCATGTGAAAATCTAGCAAATTTATTCACAAAATCTTTGCCAAAGTCTACCTTCCAAAGGTACGTCAATGGCATTGGAATGAGACGACTTAGAGATTTGTAGAGTTTAGGAGGAGTAAATCCTGAACCATAATCTCTTTTGCTCGATCCTGAAGATCACAGTTTATATCTTGAAGATTATAAGTTGTGCTCTTTTTCCCTTAAGTGAGTTTTCTTGAAGTTTCTCACGTCAAGGTTTTTAATGGGGGCAACTAGTGTAACACGGAGTGCGATTGCAATGCAATCTTTTCTGCATCCCTTTTTTCCCACAGGGTTTTTGGAAGGAGTTTTTAATGAGACATGTGCATTATGCGGTATTCACTCTAGGGGGAGTGTTATGATATGGTTAGAGTCTGTATCCCTGTATGGTAGGACTCTATCCATTGGTGGGCGAATCCGAATTAATCTCCAGAGGTCCTCCACTATATATATAGGGCATTGCCTTGTACAGAAACAATCAATCTAATAAAGGGAGAGGTTTTCCCCTATAATTTGTGCGCTCTTTTTCTTCTGTTCATGTGATTGCTTGGCGTGCCCTGGATTGGCGTGGGTGAACGATCTCGTTTCACAACAATATATGTGTCTGTGTGTGTGTGTTTGTGGAATTATTCATTTCTTCTCAGTTTTTAAGTAACGAGTTGATTTTCAACGGGTCAATGGTTTAGTTTGTTTTCCATTTGATTATTCGTGTTCTGATACAGTCTAGTTGTTGTTTTTGTTATGTAAATTGTTTCGATTAAATCTTTGTTTTCTTGTGGACATCCTGCATACAAGTTGACTTCCACCATCCGATCAAAAACCCACCATTTCAACGCATCCGATCGAAAACCCACCATTTCAACGCATCCAATCGAAAAGGTACTTTTTAAAAAAACACATATATAATTATTTCCAAACAAGAGAATACACCATCGACACCAAAAAAGAAGACACCATCACTACATATACATAATTATTTCAAAACAAGAGAATACAACATCGACCCCAAAAAAGAAAGACACCAACACTAGAAAAGTGATCCTAAACCGGAAGGTTCTACCAAAACACCAACTGCACCAACAAAACTAGCACCTCCATGGCGCAAGACCCTCACCAACTAGCAAATAGCAAAGCCTAGAGCTAGCAAACAAGAGGTACAAACCGACGAAACAATGATCTTTCAAAGGCTTGAAGTGCAATCTCCAACACACACACCAAAGGATTGCACACTACTAGAAAATAGGGCTTTCCTACCGGCACATCAGTCCAAATTAGATTTGAACCGGTACTGATGAGGGTATCAGTACCGGTTTGTTTTGAACTTTCCTGAAATGAGGCATCAGTACCGGTTCGTAACACGAACCGGTACGGATGCCCTTATCAGTACCGGTTGGTGTTACGAACTGGTACTGATGCCTCATTTCAGGAAAGTTCAAAAGGAGTGCATATTCTATGTATATCAGTACACGATGGTGGGTGGGTTGATTAGAAGTGTGAGGCTGGAGTCACTAGGTTGCGCGTTCGAGTCCCACTTCTCCCATATTTTGAAACATTTCTAGTGCCATCGATCTGGTTCTCTGACCGTCTTGATCTCATCGAACATCGATCCGGATGTGTAACACCCCGGCATTTAATATGCCCGAATGCTACCAAACATAGACTAAACAACATCTAAATACCACAATTAAACATAAATTACAGCAAAGGCGCACATGCTAAAAACCAAGATTTCGGCAGCATCTCCTTTGTTTTAACACGAATTGAAGCAACAACAATAGTAACATGTCAATATAGCATAATGAACGATAGCAATAACATGATTTAACGGAAATACAGCCACCATACCTCTAAGGATATAAATTCTATCCATCACATGACAAGTAAAGACTAATCAATTACTCATAACGACCAACAAATCATCGAAACCATAGATTAGTTCAATGAATTAACCATAACCATAAGGGAAAGAACATGTCATTGTTTAAATGTGTGATGCTACGTGATGACGTGTGACTAGCTCCCTTTCCCGTATGTCGGATTCATGGTACCTAAAAGAAAACAACATAAACACAAGCGTGAGTCCATCACTCAGCAAGTATATTGCAATGGTACAAACATAAACAATTACATAGCAACAATATCTCACATCATGTAAACCATCTCATTCATGGTCACATATTATCATCATCATCAATATGTATGAAGTGCAATGCGATGCTCATGTCTCCTTGGAAACTCATACCGGTATGGTTGAGTACACACCCGTCGGTGTGCACCCTCTCCCCCCTTCCATCCCGAAGATGGAGGGTGCCTACTCCTCGCTTCCGTTCACCGCGGTGAATGGAATCACAATGTAGGACTTACTCATTGGCTTTCTGGATTAGTCATAACTTTCTCACCGACCTTCCCCGGACTAGTTATGACTTTCTCACCGCCCGAGCCATGTAACATGCCATGTATGCATTTATGCCAACATCATCATAAACTTGTATATATAACACATGGCATCATAGCATACTCATCATATCATAGGAAAACATTAAAGCATGGCAAGTATCATGTCATATAATCAAGTTCATCTAGTCTCGACTAGCAATCCTACAAACCGCTATTCATTATAATACACTTGCCTCAACCACGGGCAACGGATTGGCGGGAAGTAGAAGGCACTCCTGGGGTCGCACCACCTGCACATAGGTATCACACACTCACAATCATGCCCACAAAACAGTACGCAAACCCCCCATCTAACCCGACATTGCCAACTACTCGCAAAACCTAAAAACAGAGGTTCTGTCCCGTCGGGACAGCAGCCTTGCAAAAGGCATAACTTGAGTTCTGGGACTCCAAATCAATTAAACGAGTACATCCTCGCGTAGCTTAGGAAATTTCCAAACTTTTTCTAGTTATATGGAAAGACTGATTCGGAATCTAAAGTTGTTTAATCTACAGATTACCGTGATCTGTTCCAATCGCGTCACAGATTTTAATACGCTCGGTAAAACAGTCATAACTTTCAAACGGCTGATCGGAATTTAACGTGCTTTATGTCCACTAAAATATAATGAAATTATCTACAACTTCTTCAACATCTGTACGGACAGATTCGGATTCTAAATTGGCGAAAACGTCAACCCTAGGTCGACTGCTCATGCTGTCCCAAAATAGAAACGTGGCAATATCTAGATCTAATCCAAAATACTCCAATCCAGCACCTCCAATTGATCTAAAAACTTGATAAACACCCTAATAACAGTACCTAGACCGACCCCAAGGATTCCCATGGCCATACCTTCGCCCGACGCACGAAAACCCAATAGATCTCCTCCCGGTTCGCGTGATCTCCTTCCTCGCTCCAAATCCACCGAATCTCCTCGTCGCGGAGCGCTCCAATGGATGGATCTTCGAGGTGGTGAGGTCAAGAACTCACCTAGGTGCAGCAAGGGAGGTGGAGAGGTGGTGGAGGGGTGGTGGAGCAATGGGGAGCAATGGGGGAGGCGGCTAGAGGTGGAGGCGTGTGGGGGAGGTGGGGGAGAGAGGTGGCGGCTAGGGTTTGCATGTGGGGGGCAGCAAGGGCAGGGGGAGCATGCCTAAAGGGGCTGGGGGAGGCCCCCAACCAGGTCTCCTACTCCTATTTGGACTCAAACTCCATCCCACCAAAGCCCACGACCCTTTCCTTTAGGCCCAAACTCCCCCGGAAAGGCCCAAACTCCCGGAAACGCTATTAACCTCCATACCCTATGGTTTTAACTTTAATTCCACATCTCAAAATGTTTTTGACCTCATCATGCACCATTTATAAGGTTCCGACACTCCGTTGTGACACATCACTTTAAAACGCCCAAAAACGCGAGTAAACCTTGTGCCGAAAGGTTTTATTCTCTAAATTCACATTTTATAATGTCACACCACACCGTAGTGTCACATTCTTCCCCCCTTCAACAGGATTCGACCTCGAATCCGAAGGACGCCACAATCAACAACAAAGTCCCCAAGGGACAAAAGGCTTCTCTGCGGCACAAAACATTCGCACAACGACTAAAACCGGAACAAACGACAAACGAGTTCCCAAAACCAACACTTAGAGAAAAAGTGTCGATCTAGCTCAACTAAGGGCAACCCCTCACAAATCGACCTTCACTTCAATTCCCCAATAGAATCTGCGTTTCAACCACAAAGGGCTCCATCAACCCAAAACGCTCGAATCCTCACGACAAGCACTTCACACTTCTAACACAACCAACCTGACTACCACACTCCGTTAAACTCAACATGACACAATCAAAGCGAGTCACAATTCCTTTAACGACCTTTCTACATTCCCAAAAATTTCCATCGAGGGGAAAACTCATTAAGGCACACTTGCCCTTCCGATACACGATCATACTAACATTTTATTCCATCCTTTCCCAGACAAGACTCAAATCCAAGAACAACTAGTGACGACAATTGCTCACGGAAGGATAACTATCACCGAACTACCGTCAACTTCACTTCCACCCATCGCTACTCTTAATAATGGTTAAACCCATTCATCATCAACCTCCATCACAACCACCCTTATACCACTAAGGTTCTACACCTAGCCCCAAGCTAGGATCGTAAAACCTTACCAAACCACAATTGGTTCCTTTCTTAAGAGGGTCTCGCCCTCACACAGAAACACTTAGCTATCAAGCCCAAGTGTACATACGACAACTCAAACCCAAAGCGTTAACAACCATTTTGGAAAGAATTTGGCAACATCCAAGCCAAATCACAAAGGAAGCATAAATCCCCTACACCACAACCAAGATACCATAATTTCTTCATTCTTTCTTTTCATACTAGAAAGAAATGGACATCTCGATTCTTGACATGCATGCACACTTTTCAAAAGCACTCCGGATTAGTCATATATCCTTATATGACTTTCTCACCGACCTGGCTCGTCGATTCCTTTACGATTAATTATGCATAAACAATGTCTCGTTTTCCTTTTTCACCCTTCATTCATCATGTAACAACGGTACCGAATAGTCATTCACCAAATGACTTCTTCCTTGGTATCAAATGAATAAATCTCGAATAACATCGAGAGTTGCGCTAATGCATATAAACTATGACGGCAGCATAGTTAACAGTAAGGCACCACATCATATCAGAACCCACCCAAGATAGATAGCTAAACTTGCAAAACATCGCATTTTAACCAAAATCAACATTTTGGAAAAGAACATCGGCTCCAAAGTTAAACATCTGCTCAAACAACCGCCATAAATTTTCTCAAAGAGAAAGGGAAACTCATTTCAAAAGAGAACACTTCTCTACAGCATCGCCGATGAAACATCCACAAAACCACCTTTTGCAGCACTTGCAAACTCTACACAGATTTTTCCAAATAACTCCAACTCTAGCAAAGAAAAATATTACAAATTAAACCTCGAGAGTTTCCGACACAACCCACTATGTCCATTTGTTTCCTTTAAAATTTATTCCAAAGATAATTCAATGTAGACGCGAAGGAGCGCGATCCACTCAAAAACTTTTGGATGTGAACTCAAACTCACAACATGAACTAAACAATTTCGCCAAAACCAAAGGTCGACAACAAGCACTACGAGTTTTGGGGAAACTCTGAAACTCAACATAAGGAACACCTCAACCGAAAACATTCAACCAAGATGGCAAACAACCAAACCAGTCCAGAAGGTTTTAAACACAAGCTCAGCATGAAACCCTATACTTATCCTTTTTAAACATTCAATATTCACTTTTTTTTCTCATCGAGAAACCCCTCCGGTTACAACAAGAGTTTCAAAACAAATTCTTTCTCTTATTATCTTCCCCAACACTTTTAATTAGAGTTTATGATGCTTAACAAAAAGGCACCCAACCAAAACTATATTGACATGATCCCCACGGATCACCGAAATATAATACTTTTTATTCTAAATTTGAAACATAGTACTTCCACAAATCTTTCAGCAAGAATAACATATAAATTTCATACCACCTATATGTCAACGACTCGACAATCGAAACTCATTCAGTTAACAAACGACTTCAACATGTAAATATTATCTTTACAAGATAGAGTTCATAACTATGATTCTAAGACATACATTCATTAAGGATAAAATTCTACATCATGTTAATTATCCAAAGCTCACTCCATCGCAACATGTTAAAATTTTCCTCTATTTTAACCATGGTTTTCCAACGAGTAATCTAAACAGTTACCACCACTACTAAGTCATCAATAACAACAAATGGGCATAATCATCAACCAATCAACATTACTTTTAGCTACCCTATACATAGGTTGCAACAAAATTATCACTACACAACATACTCCAACTATTAAATTAAATTTAATAAGTTAGACCAGCACAAAGTTCTTGCAATATCATCAAACAACAAAACCCATATCTTTCCAATTGGCCTCGACACTAGCATTTTAGAAACACGACTGCATACTTCCAAATATACTAGTAGTTTGCAACAACATAAATAACAACTCTAATCAACTTCCAAATTAAAGTCACTAGTCAACACGATTAAATTTCTCTATTAATCCATTAGATTAGAACATCTTTAAACAACCAGCAAAGTTTCTTTAATGGTAACAACAGTCTACATCATCTTAATGTTTTAACTATGCATCAGGATTTAAAACTTTTAACATTAACGAGGATCATAAGCACTTTTAAAGCAAGGCAACCGATTCTAAGCATGAACATTAACACTTTCAATCATTCTCGCTACAGAGTAATCTACAACACTAGTAGTCTATCTATTCTCAAGCTAGAGATATTATTCACATTGAATTGACTCCACTCACATTTCAACTTAACAATTCATCATCCCATAAACCACATTGGTGCATGCTACATAACATGCTAGACAGCAATTTTTACTAGGGACAAACGATTTCAGTCAAAAGACTACTTACTTTGTTTGCAGCATTTTTTTCCCTTTTAAAACTCAACCAAACCTCACGAAGAAACTTGACTCTCAAAGTTGCAATGGGACAAACCCAATCTTGTGCAAAAGGAATTCTCCAAAACATTTTTCAAACTCAAAGACTACTACAGGAGGGAGCCAGGCGATCAAATAAACCTTTGCACATAAACCTTAACACCAAACCCCAAACTCTCATGAAAGAAGAAGGGTTCTTCAAAGATGGTTTCTTAAACCAGCAAAATAACGAAATCAAACACCACTTTCTCCTACAAAGCCACTGAACTTCAGCCCTGACAGCCAGGACTGGCACAACTCCGCAATAACTCCTTTAACCTCGGAGAAAGACAAACACGGGGATAAATTGAATGCTTCTTCCCCACAAAGCAATCAACAAACTAAGCATCAAAACTGAAAAGGCGCCCAAAAGAAGCGCAACACTAGACTCCTCTTCTTCGTCTTCAACCAAGGAAGACAAAACCACACACCGCATACGGAACGATCCGCGAAAACCCAACACTTTTCATTTGATTTAAATCAACTAAAGCCAAGAAAAGCAACGAAAATCGACCGTCAGAACGGCAAAGAACATACGAAGGAATCCACCATCAAACTCTTCTTTTTGACTCCAGTCAACTACCCGATCTACGACAGAAAGGGTAAGCACTCTTCTCCTACCGGGTTAATAGTTCTTCGGTGATGACGCTAACCGGCCACACCGTCAAACCTCACCCTTACTATAAACAAAAAGAGGTGACCGAAACCCTTCGGTACCACAACCCCACTTTATCACCACAACAAGATCAATTCAATCATTTATATCATTGACATAGCAACATGCATTGTCAGAGGAAGCATTCAACATCATAGCTTAAATACAATATTTAAGCGTAAAGAAACGATACCCATACCCTTTCCTATTGTGCATCCATTGTGTGTCAAATTTTAGATTAGTTACCACTTTTGCAAGTTTTAATGTTGCTATCCTATGACAAAATTTTAGTTAAAACCTAAGCCATGTTTCTAAGTTATTCCACATCACATTTTAATTGTATCCTATAGCATGACACTAAAAATACACATTCCAAGGACCTACAGCCCGCTCTGATACCAACTGTAACACCCCGGCATTTAATATGCCCGAATGCTACCAAACATAGACTAAACAACATCTAAATACCACAATTAAACACAAATTACAGCAAAGGCGCACATGCTAAAAACCGAGATTTCGGCAGCATCTCCTTTGTTTTAACACGAATTGAAGCAACAACAATAGTAACATGTCAATATAGCATAATGAACGATAGCAATAACATGATTTAACGGAAATACAGCCACCATACCTCTAAGGATATAAATTCTATCCATCACATGAAAAGTAAAGACTAATCAATTACTCATAACGACCAACAAATCATCGAAACCATAGATTAGTTCAATGAATTAACCATAACCATAAGGGAAAGAACATGTCATTGTTTAAATGTGTGATGCTACGTGATGACGTGTGACTAGCTCCCTTTCCCGTATGTCGGATTCATGGTACCTAAAAGAAAACAACATAAACACAAGCGTGAGTTCATCACTCAGCAAGTATATTGCAATGGTACAAACATAAACAATTACATAGCAACAATATCTCACATCATGTAAACCATCTCATTCATGGTCACATATCATCATCATCATCATCAATATGTATGAAGTGCAATGCGATGCTCATGTCTCCTTGGAAACTCATACCGGTATGGTTGAGTACACACCCGTCGGTGTGCACCCTCTCCCCCCTTCCATCCCGAAGATGGAGGGTGCCTACTCCTCGCTTCCGTTCACCGCGGTGAATGGAATCACGATGTAGGACTTACTCATTGGCTTTCCGGATTAGTCATAACTTTCTCACCGACCTTCCCCGGACAAGTTATGACTTTCTCACCGCCCGAGCCATGTAACATGCCATGTATGCATTTATGCCAACATCATCATAAACTTGTATATATAACACATGGCATCATAGCATACTCATCATATCATAGGAAAACATTAAAGCATGGCAAGTGATCATGTCATATAATCAAGTTCATCTAGTCTCGACTAGCAATCCTACAAACCGCTATTCATTATAATACACTTGCCTCAACCACAGGCAACGGATTGGCGGGAAGTAGAAGGCACTCCTGGGGTCGCACCACCTGCACATAGGTATCACACACTCACAATCATGCCCACAAAACAGTACACAAACCCCCCATCTAACCCGACATTGCCAACTACTCGCAAAACCTAAAAGCAAAGGTTCTGTCCCGTCGGGACAGCAGCCTTGCAAAAGGCATAACTTGAGTTCTGGGACTCCAAATCAATTAAACGAGTACATCCTCGCGTAGCTTAGGAAATTTCCAAACTTTTTCTAGTTATATGGAAAGACTGATTCGGAATCTAAAGTTGTTTAATCTACAGATTACCGTGATCTGTTTCAATCGCGTCACAGATTTTAACACGCTCGGTGAAACAGTCATAACTTTCAAACGGCTGATCGGAATTTAACGTGCTTTATGTCCACTGAAATATAATGAAATTATCTACAACTTCTTCAACATCTGTACGGACAGATTCGGATTCTAAATTGGCGAAAACGTCAACCCTAGGTCGACTGCTCATGCTGTCCCAAAACAGAAACGTGGCAACATCTAGATCTAATCCAAAATACTCCAATTCAGCACCTCCAATTGATCTAAAAACTTGATAAACACCCTAATAACAGTACCTAGACCAACCCCAAGGATTCACATGGCCATACCTTCGCCCGACGCACGAAAACCCAATAGATCTCCTCCCGGTTCGCGTGATCTCCTTCCTCGCTCCAAATCCACCGAATTTCCTCGTCGCGGAGCGCTCCAATGGATGGATCTTCGAGGTGGTGAGGTCAAGAACTCTCCTAGGTGCAGCAAGGGAGGTGGAGAGGTGGTGGAGGGGTGGTGGAGCAATGGGGAGCAATGGGGGAGGCGGCTAGAGGTGGAGGCGTGTGGGGGAGGTGGGGGAGAGAGGTGGCGGCTAGGGTTTGCATGTGGGGGGCAGCAAGGGCAGGGGGAGCATGCCTAAAGGGGCTGGGGAGGCCCCCAACCAGGTCTCCTACTCCTATTTGGACTCAAACTCCATCCCACCAAAGCCCACGACCCTTTCCTTTAGGCCCAAACTCCCCCGGAAAGGCCCAAACTCCCGGAAACGCTATTAACCTCCATACCCTATGGTTTTAACCTTAATTCCACATCTCAAAATGTTTTTGACCTCATCATGCACCATTTATAAGGTTCCGACACTCCGTTGTGACACATCACTTCAAAACGCCCAAAAACGTGAGTAAACCTTAAGCCGAAAGGTTTTATTCTCTAAATTCACATTTTATAATGTCACACCACACCGTAGTGTCACAGGATGGCTTGTACCGGTTTAAAAAACCGGTACTGAAGGCCCTTACCAACCGGTACTGAAGGCTCTTTTTCTAGTAGTGGCATTAGCGCCAACACCACCATGCACACCATAAGATTGCATCAACACTAACCATCGGCAACACCAGTCGGACATGGGGCGGCTTTGAGGCCACCCCAACGAACCTCACGTCAGGTTTCAACCTGCATACGATCATAATGAAGCACCACCTCACCTGACCTAGGTTAGAAGCGTACGTAGGGGTCAGATCCGGCTGATCCAATGGAAAACGGCGCTCTCCGCCGAAGCGTTGCCACACCAAACCAAGAACCACGAGGGTAGTGTTAAGGAACCTTGCTACCACGTAGTCTAGGGTTTCCAAACAAATCTAAAAGCAGAGAACAGAGAGAAAGAGACAAAATATGGAGGAACAATTGATCTATTATTCTTCTGATTGGTTGTACAATTAAGGGGATCCCTCCTCCTTTTATAGCCTACATCTAGGGTTTCGGCTAAGGGACCATCGTGGGCCTTCGTGGGCCACGTGGTTTCCTAACACTCTTCCTTGGCCCTTTACCGCGAGATGCATATGCCTCATCAAAACTCCAGAAAAACCCAGAGGGAAAAATACTTCTAGAAAGAGTACATAGCATACGCTTGTTGTGTTGCACGAATTGCCTCATTAAAACCTTATGTAAGAAAACTTCTGTGAAAAACATACTAAGGAAAAAGAGTACAATTCACCCAAACTTCAATGTTAATCTTCGAGATTCATGTTGGGTACTCAAACTTCACGTTCAAGATTTATATAGGAGTATGTGAAAATTCTCCCCCTGAAATTTGCACTTCTCTAAGTCTCATCATCCCAATTCCACTAACGCATCTTTCAAAATTGGATGCTGGGAGTGATTTAATAAATAAATCTGCGAGATTTTCACACGACTTAGTGTGTAATATCTTGATTTCATTCATCTTATGCATTTCATGAGCATAGAATAACTTGGGGTTGATGTGCTTCGTGAGGTTGCTTTTCACATAGCCCATTTGCACTTAAGCAACACAAGCTGCATTGTCTTCATAGATGATAGTGGGAGTTTGCTCAATGTTCAAGGGTTCCTGAACAGATCTAAAATTGGAGAACAAAGAGAGAAAGAGAGTGAGACACAATATGGAGAAACAATTGATCTATTATTCTTCTGATTGCTTGTACAATTGGGGAGGGACCCCTCCTCCTTTTGTAGCCTACATCTAGGGTTTCGGCTAAGGGACCATCGTGGGCCACGTGGTGTCCTAACAAGCAGGTCTGGCTGATCCGGTAACAAAGAGGCTGTATCACTAGTACATAAATTGTCATTAGTGACGGTTTTTAACTAACATCTGTGGTGATTTTCAACCCGTTATAGATTAAGTGCCACTGATAATTACCACCACAGATAATATTATATGTGACGGTTTTTTACTAAAACCACCACAGATAATATTATCAGCGGCAGTTTTTGGCTAAAACCGTCACAAATACTTATATTGTCAGTGGCGATTTTAGCCAAAAACCACCACAAATAATATTATCAGTGGCGGTTTTTGGTTAAAACTGCCACAAATACTCATTGTTAGTGGCGGTTTTAGCCAAAAATCACCACTGATAATACCAGACCACAAAATAAAAAATCAACATTTCGGGCTAGCCTTAGGAAACACTAGCCATGCCCTCTGACAAGTGGCACTGCATTGGTTTTAGAAGAGGGAAGGGTAGAGCATGACAAGTGGCATTGCATTGGCTTTAGAAGAAAGGGTTCATCGTAAGTAATAACAACTGTTAGTTCCAGCGGCATTATTGCTCATATACCTAACTAACAAGAAAATAGTCCTATCAACACTCCAGCAATTATAGGAGGAGAAAATTACATCCAATTATGACTGCTTGAGAACTAGATATACTCACATATTTTCTTAACCCAGTACAGCATACTTCATACATCACATCCTAACTGCAGATTACATCATTGCTTTTGTAAAATGAAAGGAACAAGTAAAGCTAAAGAGTAGCTTAGCTTCTAATAATGTTAAGCATTGATATAAGAGTGTGTAGCAAATCAAGTTGTCGAAGGTAAGTGAATCAACAATAAACTTATATACTCGGGGCCTCCGATTACGCAGAGTCAGCACAAGAACAAGGGCACATGATGTAGATGGGTTCGGGCCTCTAGGAAGAGTAATACCCTCCTCTCGTATGGATGTAATATAGAGACTGTGAGATCGAGTACAAAGCAAGATGCCTAATTCTAAGTACAATGAAGATGATCTTAGGGATGTGGCTATTCCTCTCTTATGAACTGTCAAGGTGCTGCCTCCTCCTTGTTCCCCCTTCTCCTAGTCTTATATAGTTGAGGAATCCCCTTTACAAGTTGTAGTCGGTTGGAGATGCCTGATCGTATTCGATGAGGAGTTCGTTGTTCCAAGATCTTCGCAACATATCCAAACTTCCCTTAATGTTTGGCGTATTCAAGTTAGTTTCCTCGTAATGGGAACATTACTTTAACACCCCGACACATAATATGCCGCGAATGTCACCACAACCAATACTAGCAACACCCAAACCACATATTTAACATTAAATTGCAGCAACTACGCTAGTAACTTAAATGAAAATTCGGCAGCATATCCTTTGCTTTTCCATGGTTTTCAGCATCAGTAATAGAAGCATAAAAAGATATCATAATTGAAGACAACTCTAACATGGCCACTACAGATTTCAACAATAATTCAAGTCCAAGACATAACTTAAATGTCGCATACCGATTGGGAATTAAAACATTTACTCATGACAACCAACGAAGCAATAAAACCAACTTAGTTCCATAAGATAACCATCATAACTATGGAAAGGGTTTGACATTGTCTATTTGTGTGATGCTAAGTGAGGACGTGATTCTAGCTCCCTTTCCCAAACGCCGGATTCAAGGTACCTAAAAAAAACATAAATAACAAGCGTGAGTTGATCACTCAGCAAAGTGTATTGCAATTGTACAAAAACAATAACAATTCACATACATACTTGTTACGGAACGCGGTATGCTACACTAGCACAAATTAAAATTTCTACCGCAAAGAAGAAAAGCTACTCGCAAGAAGGGGATCATAGATCTATTACCACTAGACGCACAGTTACGGAATCCTTCGCACGTCGTTGTAGTGGATCGTTCTCGGCTTGGATCGTCCTCGCCACGGATCGTCCTCGCCGCGTATCGTCCTCGCCACGGATCGTCCTCGCCGCGGATCGTCCTCGCCGCGGATCGTCCTCGCCACGGATCGTCCTCTCCATGCCGCAGTAACAGCAGCATCACCACAGTAGTCCACACATCCGGGGATGGAACGTCGTGCATCAGTGTGCAAGCACCGGGTCACTCGGCAGAGGCAACAAGAGGAGGTGGCTAGGGTTTCTGGCGAAACACCTCTAAACCGCACGAAAAAGTGTATCCTGCGTCTAGCCTCCTCCCCTCCTTATATAGCCACAAGGTGAAACCCTAGGCAGTCAGGGCCCATCTACGCGCTAAGCCCATGAGGTCCATTAATTACGGATCCAATCCAAATTAATACGTCCCATCCCGTTAAGTGTGTGACCCTGTAGGTTCATGCGCATTTGGACATGGATTCCGAAAATCCTTTTCTAACCCAATAGTCGGTAGTGGCTCCTTGCAGAGCATGCCAACTCCCAAACGCATATGATTAAAGTACTGATGTAATAATCCCTTTGCCAAACTATATGAAGATCGAACTCAAGGCGAGAAGAATGTCATCCTTTGACAGTTCAATCCATCTCTCGTATCCGTGATATATTACTAAGTTGTGATTGACTCCTCAATCACGGCATAGCCATGCACTTCCTTAATAATATCACACGAGTGTCCTAGACATACATCTCCGTTACACCGGAGTGGCAAATCCCATCTTGATCGCTCACTTCCCTCTGCATGTTTCATAGTGAACATGAAAGCTACCTTTATAACTATCCGGTTAGGAAATAGTGTTTGGTAACCCCAAGGTAAACTATTACACATGTAGGAAATGTGACAATCTCAGGTCTAAGGATCATACATCCACTATGTATGAGATACACTGATGACACATAAGAATGTAACATTCTCGCAGTGTCTCATTGTGGGTCTATCTAACCCATGTTCTTCAACATGCGTCCACAATGTATTGATGATATCTCCATATCCCATGATCTATGAAACATGATCATCAAACAATACATGTGCTGATATATTCATCGTTGTCCTATACGATGATATCCGATCAGAGATATTTATCGAATTATATCAATAAGTAAAGAGCTTCATAAACAAGTCACACACTTGTTGATCAAAACAATGATATACATTCATTGGAGCAATAATCATATTATTATTCATAAACATAGTCATGTTTCAATCATCCATATGATTGCCTCAAGGGCATAACACTAACAATCTCCCACTTGCACTTGAGTCAATCAATTAAGTATCTAATACCAATAGACCTCGTGTGCGCCTCATGCTTAGGCTGTGGCAGTGGCTTTGTGAACGGATCAGCCACATTGGCTTCCGTATGTACTTTGCATATCTTCACGTCACCTCTATCCACAATCTCGTGAATAAGGTGAAAGCGTCGGAGTATATGTTTGGACTTCTGGTGTGATCTAGGCTCTTTTGCTTGTGCAATGGCACCACTATTATCGCAATAGATGTCCATTGGACTAGAGGCACTAGCGACCACACCAAGCTCTGAGATAAACTTCTTTATCCATACAGCTTCTTTTGCGGCATCCGAAGCCGCAATGTACTCCGCTTCTGTCGTAGAGTCAGCTACCATGCTTTGCTTGGAACTCTTCCAGCTTATTGCTCCTCCATTTAGTGTAAACACAAAACCGGATTGTGATCGAAAATCATCTTTGTTAGTTTGGAAGCTTGCATCGGTGTAACCTTTTACAACCAGTTCTTCCTCACCTCCAAAGACTAGGAACATACCCTTAGTTCTTCTTAAGTATTTTAGAATGTTTTTCACGGTTATCCAATGACCATCACCGAGATCCGCTTGGTATCTACTTGTGACACTTAGAGCATACGAGACATCTGGGCGCGTACAAATCATGGCATACATGATAGATCCAATAGCCGAAGCATATGGAATCTTGCTCATCCTGTCTCGCTCATCAGTTATCGAAGGACTCTGATTCTTGCTTAGACTGATGCCATGTGACTTTGGCATGAAACCTCTCTTAGATTCATGCATATTGAACCTTTTCAATACTTTGTCAATGTACGTTTCCTGGCTTAATCCAATCAACCTTTTTGATCTATCTCTATAGATCTTTATGCCCAAGATATAACATGCTTCTCCTAAGTCCTTCATTGAGAAACTCCTTTTCAACGAAGTCTTAACGTCTTCAAGCATAGGAATATCATTCCCGATCAATAATATGTCATCCACATACAAGATCAGAAACACAAGTGCGCTCCCACTAGCCTTCTTGTAAACACAAGGCTCTTCTTTGTTTTTGATAAAGCCAAATCCTTTAACCACTTTATCAAAACGAATGTTCCAACTCCGAGATGCTTGCTTTAACCCATAAATGGATCTCTGAAGCTTGCATATCTTTTTAGCATTTTTAGGATCAACAAAACCCTCAGGTCTTATCATATATACATCCTCAGATAGATTCCCATTAAGGAAAGCTGTTTTGACGTCCATCTGCCATATTTCATAATCGAAATATGCAGCAATTGCTAAAATGATCCGGATAGACTTGAGCATGGCTACCGGTGAAAAAGTTTCATCATAGTCAATCCCTTGAACTTGTTTGAAACCCTTTGCCACCAACCGTGCCTTATAGATCTGAACATTTCCATCTACGTCCATCTTCTTCTTGAAAATCCATTTACATTCTATGGTTTTTACACCATCAGGAGGATCGACCAAGTTCCAAACTTGATTGTCATGCATGGATTGAATTTCGGATCTCATGGCTCCAAGCCATTTTTCGGAGTTTGGGTCCATCATGGCTTCTTCATAAGTCATGGGCTCATCATTGTCTAACAATAATATGTCATGTCCATATCTTATAGGTTCATGACATGGCCTCCCAGACCTACGTGGGGCTGGTGTCTCTTCCACAAGTTGTACAACATTTTGTACATCATGTGATGGTTCAGTGGCAGTTTGAACATGTTCATGTGATTCTCGAACTTCATCGAGATGCACATCACTCCCACTGATTTCTTTTGAAAGAAACTCTTTCTCCAAAAAAACACCATTTCGAGCAACAAAAACTTTGTTCTCGTTTCTTTTGTAAAAGTAATATCCTTTTGTTTCCTTAGGATACCCCACAAAGAAGCATTTTTCTGATTTAGGTGCGAGTTTATCTGATTGCGAACATTTTACATAAGCCTCACATCCCCATATCTTGAGAAATGACAACATGGGACTTCTCCAAGTCCATATCTCATATGGTGTCTTCTCAACGGAATTTGATGGGACCCTATTTAATGTGAACGCAGCTGTCTCTAGAGCGACCCCCAGAAGGATAATGGCAGATCTGTTTGGCTCATCATTGACCGAACCATATCCAATAAAGTTCGATTCCGTTGTTCGGATACGCCATTCCATTGAGGCATTCCTGGCGGAGTAAGTTGTGGAACGATTCCACATTGCTTCGATGATCACCAAACTCTTGGCTCAAGTATTCACCACCACGATCTGATCGTAAGTGTTTTATTGATTTGCCAAGTTGATTTTGTACTTCGTTCTGAAACTCTTTGAACCTTTCAAAGGTTTCAGACTTATGCCTCATCAAATAGATATATCCATATCTACTAAAGTCATCAGTAAAAGTTACAAAGTACTAAAACCCACCTCTAGCAATCGAGCTCATTGGTCCACATACATCTGTATGTACTAGTGCCAACAATTCACTCGCCCTCTCACTAAAACCTGTGAAAGGGGTTTTTGTCATCTTGCCAAGTAAACAAGACTCACATGTTTCAAATGATTCAAAATCAAATGAGGTAAGAAGTCCATCACCATGGAGCTTCTTCATGCGCTTCTCATTTATGTGACCCAAGCGACAATGCCATAAAAAGGTAGGGTTCAAATCATTTGGTCGAGGCCTTTTGACATTAATGTTATAGACATGTTTTTCTTTGAGTTCAAGGACGTATAACCCATCCACCATGGGACAACGACCATAATACATATCATTCAAAAATATTGAACAAACAAAGTTCTTTATTCTGAATTCATAACCTTCATGTTCCAAACAAGAAGATGAAATAATGTTTCTACTCAAAGCTGGAACAAAATAACAATTATTAAGTTCTAAAACTAATCCTGAAGGCAAATGCAATGGGTAGGTGCCAACGGCAAGACCAGCAACTCTTGCTTTATTCCCCACGCGAAGATCCACTTCTCCTTTTGCCAAGACTCTACTCTTTATCAGCCACTGTATCGAATTGCAAATGTGAGCAACCGATCCAGTATCATATACCCAAGAGCTGGAAGAAGTAGTAGCAAGATTAATTTCTATAACATTAATACCTGAAGTGGAAGTCACACTCCCATTCTTCTTATCTGCCAGGTACTTCTCGTAGTTCCGTTTCCAATGTCCTGACTTCTTGCAATAGAAGCACTAGGTTTCGGGTTGAGGGCCGACTTTGAGCTTCTGAAGCTTAGTTTTGAGGCTCGTGATCTCATCTTGAGCCTTGCCCTTGCCCTTGCCCTTTCCCCAAGTCTTAGCTTTCCTCTTTTTGAAGGCAGTTGTTTTCTAAACCATCATCACATGATTGGGTTTCTTCTTAATGCTTTCCTCGGCAGCCTTGAGCATCCCATGTAGCTCGGTCAGGCTCTTCTCCATGCTATTCATATGAAAATTCATAATGAATGGCTCAAAGCTCGAGGCGAGATCGGAGAATTACGTCTGTAGCCAGACCAATGCTAAGGGGAAACTCAAGCTTTTCCAATCTCCCAATGTAGCCAATCATCTTGATTACATGTGGGTCGACTGGATCGCCTTCACCAAACTTACAAGCAAACAGAAGCTTTGAGATACCATACCTCTCAGCCCTTGCTTGGTTCCCAAACATGCCCTTCAAGCCCACAATCATATTGTAAGCATCCTGGTCCTCTTATTGCTTTTGCAGCTCAGAGTCCATGGTGACAAGCATGAGACAACTAACCTCTACGGAGGCCTTAACATGTTTTTCATAATCAGCCTTCAAATTGCGAGGAGCATTTTCAGCTGGTTCATCAGGGATATGGATTCTCTAGAACATACTCCTTTTTTTCATGCTTGAGAACAATTCTCAAGTTGCGATACCAATCAACAAAATTTGTTCCATTTAGTTTTTCTCTTTCCAAAACCAATCTCAAGGCAAAACCAGGTGCAGTAGTAGGAGTAGTAGGAGGTGCCATTGAACTACAACAAAAACATGCAAAGTTTCTAAGCACTATGTTTATGTAATACTTTTATTAAACATTTTAACAAAAGAAACTCCTATCATGTGCCCCCTTTATGGACATATGGTGAGTATTCAAGATCCATATTCATCAGATCCTAGTGAGCTTTGGCATCACTGCTAGAAATCTAATGACATAGGTAAGCAACATCTTTGCTAATTACATCTTATGTAACTCTTGTTGGTTGAGCATGAAAATAAGTAATGAATGCCTTCGTCAACTTGAGTCATGGCCAGGTCAACCCGCCCCTAGGGCTCACATGAGGGAGGGAGCACTTCCCGTTTCCGGGTGCCAATTAAGAAACCTACCCCCATGTGTGTTTTCCTAGACACCAATCGTCTTGTATCCGTTCCTTCATTACTACAATCATATTCCAACTTATGTCCTTAAGCCCAAAACCGTTTTGATAGTTTAGTTAAATCAACCATTGTTATGCACGATGTGTCCAACACATCCCTATCATCTATTAAGATAGTCATTGATATACTACTTTGGCAGTCATATTAATAACAATCTAAATTCTTGATAGGTGCAACAATTGGGTGGACAAGTTTGATTTAAAATTTTAACTATGGCGATGAACAATATCTACTATAAACATGGCATCACATGCAATGAGCATAAAGAAAATAGCAAGAATTAAACACACATCCACATATAATCAAATTAAGATGTGAAATAGCATGGCCCTTAGCATTAGGATCTCCATCATCATGCTTGTTTGTTCACCCTGCCATCATGCTTGATTGTTCACCTTGGCATCATGCTTGATGCCACCATCTTCATCATTATAGATGCAACTCCTTACAACTTCGATAATGAATATTACATGAGGGTTTGAAACATCACAAGTTGGCACACAGGTCGTTATACATATTAGATTGAAATAGCCTTATGGCTTGACACGGCACGCAGGCCATGTAAATATTACATGCATCACATACACATAGGCCATACTATTTCACACAACATCCTGCAAAAACGAGTTAAACAAAATAGATTCTACGACAGCGGGGTTCCAAGGGGCAACGCCCCTGGCAGGGTTCCAAGGGGAAGCGCCCTTGGTGGGGTCCAGGGGCAGCGCCCAAGGCGGGGTTCAAGGGGCTGTGCCCCTGGCGGTGATCCTATCAAAGGAAAACGCACTGAAAATTGCCACGGATCAATCATATTGACCCAATCCGATTCAATCTGATTGGCTTGGTCCCATATGGTCGCGATTCGTGAACCCTGATGGCAGTAACCCGACCGGTAAGGGCAACGTCGTACCATGAATGGACTCACCCAAATCAAGATTGATTCAGTTTGCACTTTCCTCAAACCCTAAACCGATCGATCTCATAGATGGCTGCCTCCACCAATTCATCACATGAAATGGTTGAACATGTAATAGATCCAATCTACTATCCTCACATACCATATGTGCAACATCCAGATCACGAATCTACGCAACCTGGCTCTGATACCACTGTTGGGGAACGCGGTATGCTACACTAGAACAAATTAAAATTTCTACCGCAAACCAGAATAGCTACTCGCAAGAAGGGGATCATAGATCTATTACCACTAGATGCGCAGTTGCGGAATCCTTCACACGTCGTTGTAGTGGATAGTTCTCGGCATGGATCGTCCTCGCCGTGGATTGTCCTCGCCGCGGATCGTCCTCACCGCGGATCGTCCTTGCTGCGTATCGTCCTCGCCACGGATCGTCCTCTCCACACCGCAGTAGCAGCAGCGTCACCACAGTAGTCCACACGTCCGGGGATGGAACGCCGTGCGTCGGTGTGCAAGCACCGGGTCGCTCGGCAGGGCAACGAGAGGAGGTGGCTAGGGTTTCTGGCGAAACACCTCTAAACCGCACGAAAAAGTGTATACTACGTCTAGCCTCCTCCCCTCCTTATATAGCCACGAGGTGAAACCCTAGGCAGTCAGGGCCCATCTACGCGCTAAGCCCACGAGGTCCATTAATTACGGATCCAATCCGAATTAATGCGTCCCATCCCGTTAAGTGTGTGACCCTGTAGGTTCATGCGCATTTGGGCATGGATTCGGAAAACCCTTTTCTAATCCAATAGTCGGTAGTGGCTCCTTGCAGAGCATGCCAACTCCCAAACGCATATGATTAAAGTACTGATGTAATAATCCCTTTGCCAAACTATATGAAGATCGAACTCAAGGCGAGAAGAACGTCATCTTTTGACAGTTCAATCCATCTCTCGTATCTGTGATATATTAATAAGTTGTGATTGACACCTCAATCACGGCATGGCCATGCACTTCCTTAATAATATCACACGAGTGGCCTAGACATACATCTCCGTTACACCGGAGTGGCAAATCCCATCTTGATCGCTCACTTCCCTCTGCATGTTTCATAGTGAACATGAAGCCTGCCTTTATAACTATCCGGTTAGGAAATAGTGTTTGGTAACCCCACAGTAAACTATTACACATGTAGGAAATGTGACAATGTCAGGTCTAAGGATCATACATCTACTATGTATGAGATACACTGATGACACATAAGAATGTAACATTCTCGCAGTGTCTCATTGTGGGTCTATCTAACCCATGTTCTTCAATATGCATCCACAATGTATTGATGATATCTCCATATCCCATGATCTATGAAACATGATTATCAAACAATACATGTGCTGATCTATTCATAGTTTTCCTATACGATGATATCCGATCAGAGATATTTATCGAATTATATCAATAAGTGAAGAGCTTCATAAACAAGTCACACACTTGTTGATCAAAATAATGATATATATTCATTGGACCTATAATCATATTATTATTCATAAACATAGTCATGTTTCAATCATCCATATGATTGCCTCAAGGGCATAACACTAACAATACTTTATGCCATTCACACATCATGAGGATCAACTCATAACCTTATTCACTTATGCTCTCATATAACATCGTCATAAACATCTCAATAAAACATCTTCATATGCATCTCATAGAACATCATAAGCATATCATAAAACAACTTCATTCATGCAATACACATGTCTCTTTGAAACACATACCGGTACTGCCGAGTGCACACCCGTCGGTGTGCACCCTCTTTCCCCTTCCATCCCGTAGATAAAGGGTGCCTACTCTTACTGACTCGCTCCCATTCACGACTGTGGATTGAACTACAAGGTAGGTCTTTCTCAGTGGTGCTCCGGATTAGTCATAACTTTCTCACCGACCTTACCGGATTAGTTATGACTTTCTCACCGGCCTGGCCAGTCCTCATGCCATGAATGCACACATGTCATAAACATGAATAAACTTTCATATACACTCAATTCAACCATTGCATAGCCATAATTAGATACATATTCATCCTCACATCCATAACATAGCATTTCATAATCATCTAATCAATTCATATTCATTTAATCTCATTGAAGAATCAAACATGGCAAGCAAACATGTCAACAGTTAACTCGCATCATAACACAAACATAATGCCATTCAAGTCACAAACATCACAATACACTTGCCTTCACCCACACGGAACGGATTGGCGAGACGTTGAAGGAACTCCCGGGGGCACACCACCTGCACATAGGTACAATAGACTCAAAACTTGCCCACAAAACCGTATGAGAGTGATCATCCACAACAACTTCACAACCCACTCCTAAAACCCGAAAATAGAGAATCTGTCCCGTGGGGACAACGGGCTTCCAACTAGCATAACTTGGGTTCTAAAACTCCAAATCAAGTAAACGAGTACATTTTCTCGAAGCTTAGTAAATTTCCCAACTTTTTCTAAGTATTTGCAAAGACTGATTCGGCCTCTAAAGTTGTCTAATCTACAATTGAACATGATCTGTCCCAACCTCGTCACAGATTTGACAGCGTTCGGTAAAACAGCCATAACTTTTAAACAGCTGAACGGAATTTTGCGTTCTTGGTGTCCACTGAAAGATAATTAAATTATCTACAACTTCCATAACAGCTGGCAGTTTAGAAAACTCTTCTAAAATTTCCAAAACACAAGCCCTAGTTCGGGGTGCAAAACTGCCCGAGGACAGAACGTAGCACATATTGCAAATCCTCCTAAATACTTCTACTAGCAGCAACTAAGCGAGGGTTCTAGGCATGGATTCCCCCATCTAATAGCACCTAGACGACCATGAAAAAGATCCCAAAACCTTACCTCTTCTTGGAGAATCAAACGGCCACGGGAACTCCTTCCTTCCGGATACTCCTTCCCTCGAAATCGCAGCAAAGTCACCGGAGGTCTTCGGCCCGACGATCCACCATTTGAAGCCGCGACAAACACCGGAGATGGGGGAGGGAGAGGGGCTGCTTGGGGAAGGGAGGGCGCAAGGGGGCGGCTAGGGGACGGGAGGTGGCGGCTATGGAGGGAAAACCCTAAGGGGCGCATGGGGGGCAGCCAAGGGGGTAAGTGGGGGCGCAAGGGGTTGTGGGCTGGGGTGTGCTGCCCAAAAACCCTCCCACATGGGCCTTAAGTGCCCCACCGAAGTCCCAAACTGTAGCCCTCAAGGCTCAAACTCCCCCGGAGAAGCCTAAACCTCCGGAAAAGCCGAAAACACGACCTAAACCCCTACCGAAGTGTCACAATATAAAATATCACATTCTAAGATATCACAATTACCAAGCCCTTTCCAAATATGGAGATATTCCTTCCATGTATACCTTGTCCCGCAATATTAGGAACTTCCAAATGTGTGTTTATGAACTCATATGGTATGATCTTTGAGTTTTCCGTCCATGCTCATATCTCATATTTAGATATTCGACAGTAGCCACCGAACTCTACTCAGTGGAGGGTCTTCTCAAGTGCTTGGTCGATTATTGGCCAAGCTCGGCCTTGGTCGAGTAATGTCTCATCAACTTGTGGTCGAACGACTCAAGTGGAGTGGAATCGCTCAGTATCAAGTATGAGATATATTGGGTCGAGCGCCCTATCATCAACCCATATTGAGTTCTTAGGACAACCTCGCGCAGCTCGATGTCAACTTATTGACTAGATCCTGAGTAGAGTTAGAAAAAAATTCAAAAAATCTAATCATTGGGAAATGGAGCATATATTGCCATGGCCTGCGGTGTTGCAGCACCACCTTTTTAACTTTTCCTTTCGATTAACTTGCAGTGCCTTGGGGGAATGCACCGTTCTCCGGTAGAGGAAGCTTTTTGGCTTTATAAATTCCCATACCCTGAACTGTAGCCACACACCTCATTTTCGAAAACTCTGTTACACTTCAAAACCCTAGCGCTACCATCCTTGAAGAAATCCTCCTCACTCTTCCAATGGCGTTCAGCCCCCAAGCTAACACTAGAGATGCTCCGCCGCCACAGAAGAAAACGGAAGCAACCAAGACAGCCTTTGAAGATGAAGCCCTTGAAATTCTATGGCAGAAGTCGATCATGACGAAGAAGTATCTTACCGAGTTAGAGGCACGCCACTTCGTTCCTCCTCGGGCTTCCATTGGAGGCCGGCAGCTGGTGAGTCGTACCCCACCCCCAAGGACGGAGATGAGACTGTTGGTTTTGTAGCTTTCTTCCACTGCGGTTTCACTCCCCCCCTTCCCCCTTCTTGCGAGAAGTCTTGGATTTCTTTCAGATTTAGCTTTTCAATATGAATCCTAATTCGATCACAATGCTTAGCGTATTCGTTCATCTTTGCGAGGCCTTTCTGGGTATCAAGCCCAGTCTCAACCTTTCTCGTCATTTTTATAGTTTGAAGAGAATAAAGAAGGATGTAGTAGGGGGTACTGGGCTCCATCTTCGCAGTGGAAAATTGGGATCTTACATCCTAGTTCCAGTCACTTCTTCCTAGCAGTCAAACTGGAAGAAACGGTGGTTTTACATCACCTCTCCAAACACAGTCAATTGCCCCCTAACCTATCGCACCCTCCTTATCAATCCAACCGATCTCTGGACATGACTTCCACCTTTGATCACCCGAAACACTTACTATATTTAGTAGATCGAAAAGCTGAGGGGAGCCGGATTGACCGGGTGGCAAGTGGCCAGGGATTTTATAACGTGCCGAACAAGCCCGTTGAAATGCTCAGATCATTTGGCTTGGGAATACTCTGGGTTTAATGATGCTACCAGGGATAGCCCTGATGGTAATCACCGGCAATACCATTATTTTCTTTGTTTTAGTCAGCAATAGTGGACTAACCTTCTCTTCACCAGACCTGTCGAACTTGAACATCACCTCTTGGCTGAGCAAGATGTTCTAATGCTCTTATCCCGATGCTTGCAGCATCAGAGCGTACTCGCTTTTTCATCTACGGCCAGAAGTGAGTATCGTTTTGTGGTTTGCATTGCATCGTTCGTGCACCTGTCATCCACTCTAATTCAATATCTCATTAGGAGGCGCAATTTGAGAATGAAAGTGGTATAGCTGAGGGAGTAGTTGACCTGGATGATGAAGAACCGACCCGAAACAGCATTCGAGTGCCAGAATCCGTCCTCGCTGAAGCCAGCTCTCTTCCAGAGGTTTCAATTCCTCTTGCTGTCCCCGATGAAAGCGAGGTAGCTCACGACCAGGCGGCAATCGAGCCTCTCTAGAAAGAGAAATCGACGTCCCCAGGCCCTCACCAACCTGCTAAGCGGCCTTGAACACATTCATCAAGAGCACCCAGTCAGGTGACCTTCAATCGCTTGCTTGGATGTTATGAAGTTTCTTCTGCTGTAATCCGACAAATAATGCATGAACAGCAAGACACCTGGGGGGCTGATCTACAGAGGTCGACATCACCTCTACAAACACCTCCTTGAGCAGGATCTCCATCAACCAGGATGGTCGAAGAGGTAACTTTACAGCTGAGTAGTGCTGATTAACCTTTCCTTTTGCATATCATAATTGTCTTCCTGCAGATTCCTCTACTAGCTGCCAACCTATCAGCCTCGGTTGGGCCTGTCGAAGTAGCATCCATTGGGACTGAACCAACCCTGATGAAGCCAAGTATAAAGGAGAAAGCTAGAGTGAAGCTTCGTCTGGCAAAGTAAATCACATGTTCCTGCCCTTAAGTCTTCTCCTTTTTTCCTCAGAAAATGTTAAATGGAGAACTTCCTATAGGAAAAGAGTGACTAGCAATATCGTTGGTAAAACCGTTGCTGTTACCCCCTCGACCCTCGACAAGGCCCCTATCAATACTATTTCTTTATTGACAGCTACAACAACAACTCAAAGGCCCCATATATATTGGTCCATTTTGGAGCCCTAGTTTCAGGTATGCATCTGCAAGCCATTTCATCATGTGCTTTGCCTTGCTACTTGCCTTATTGCTGACACCTTTGGGCTTATCCCACAGCGCACAACTGAATTCATGCACAATGCCAAGGCTTTTTGCGAGCAAGCTCGTCAGCAGAATGAACGACTCATGGCCTCGAGCCAACATATAATCAAAATAAAAGACGCTGAACTGGAAGCACTTAGGGCTGACTTGAAGACTGAGAAAGCTACCACCGAAGAAAAAATCGAGAAACTGAAGGCTGAGAAATCTACTGTTGAGAAGGATCAAGAGACGACAGAGGCGAGCAAAAAGGTTATTGAGGACCAAAAAGCTGCTACAGACGCGGGTTTCGCCACCTTGTAGTCAGAAGTTCACGAACACATGGCCTCGTCTGCCCGTGTCACAACTTCTCACATGCTCGGCATGGTGAAGAAACATCATCCGGGCTTGGACCTCTCAATCTTGAACGAAGGATTCGCGTGTGAGGCGAGCGAAGCCATCGATTGCATCGAGTCCTTCAAAGATCTAGCTGAAAGGTTTGTGGCCTAGCTGGATCTATCACTTGCTAGTGAATATGAAGATGCAACCTAGAGCCCTTAGTTGTATGGTCACTGTGGTATGAATCTGTACCTTTTGGTTGTACAGTAGTGTCGACGATTGGGGAACGAGCCCCCGCCGAGCTTACTTTGTTGATTGGGGGATCAACCTTGGCTCCTTCTTACATGAAGAGTTACTTTTGGAGGATGCTCGGTTCCACGAGACAATGCACACTCGAGAGATGACACAGTGTTTTATCCTGGTTCGGGCCTCTCACTGAGGAGATAATAGCCCTACTCCAGCGTGGTGTGTTTTGTATTTTGCGTATGTTCTTCCAAAAGCCTTCCTCTCTCCCTCCGTACATGCACGATAGGTATTTATAGGTTACAAGGATATTCTACTGATTACCGTCCCAACAACGGACGTTTGACTGTGACAAATGTTGTTGTAACTGAAACCTCAATTTACGCCACATTCTCATCGTGGGCTATTCGAGCGTAACCGTCGGTCACGACCATCCTACCATGCACCTTGCGAACAAGCTAGGACCGTGCAAGGTTGGCTTTAGCTGAGCAAGTATGCTCGGGCCCCGTGCTTGGACACCGAAGCCGCACATCAAGCTCGTCCCGGCCGGGCGGTCCGAGCAACCAAACCTGATGCCTGTGGGTCATCCTCGGGAATGCCCTCCAAGGGTATGCATGGTCCGGACGGAACTGACTGCTGGGGTATTATGGTAATTATGAAAATTATCCAATCCCCGACAAGTAGCCATATGTGATAAAATGAGCGTTTTTGCTTATTTATTATGCGTTGTTTGCTATCCCCTTGACGATGAGATAGAGTAGCACATGTAGATGCAAATTTGACTCAGTATTCTCAGGCCTTTGGCAGAAAACTTTGTTTGCCAATTGCATACCTAACTGCATCTGTGCACAAGGCTAGAAAACTTATGTCAAATTACTGAGCCTTTGAGCTTTCACTTGAATAGGCCACAAAGGATATAAACGCTATCTACGCTACGGTAAACTACATGATTTTTGCAAATCTTCATCGATGCCCTCACTTAGGCTTTGCAGCAAACATGAACTTGCTAAACAGCACATGCAGAGCTGACTAGAGGCCTCGTCTCCCTCTGACCGCTGAGCTTTAGATCTCTGACAATCTGGTGCTCGTATGCGTGCATGATAGATTTCGCTCGTTGTCGGGCTCAGGCATGACCGTAGATCAGTTTAGCTGATGACATGCTAAGTACGCGACTGAATAAATATGTGCAAAAATCATATGCAAAAGAAAAATAATGAAACTTCTGCCTATAGCTCCTAGATCGATAATGGCATCAACTAGAAAATAGAACAAGGTACCGAGTTACCTGTAGCCCCCGACTCCTTACTTGATGAAGTCATCAAGTGGAGAGTAGATTGACATAAGCACAACGTCATGACGGAGCCTACGGCTCTTTGCCCGATAGCTGGATCGAACAAAAAAGTGAAGTATCAATGTCAAGGGCACTTGTTACCACTCCCGTTCACTTATTCGATATGTACATTGACCTGAGAGTGGAGCTAAGTAAACTAATAATGGCAGCCCCCGACTTTCTACTCAATGAAAACACTGACTAGAAGGGTGAACCTATGAGCTGAAAAAGGCACGATGTAACCCCTGACTTCTTGCTCGATGGCTCCACCGAGCAGGGAAGTAGAGCGTAAGCATCGAGGATAGTAGCCTCCGGCCGTACACTTAGAATGGTCATAGTAAGGATTTGTTTCAACAGTTGGGTAATGCTGCACCTTCTGCATCCCTTTGGCTTCCACATAGTGCGTCGCCCAGTCTGTGCCATAAATGTGCATCTCCTCGATTTTTGCGCTTGCATGTTGGGAGCTGAAAAGGTGCCTTGTGAACTGAGGATGTGCTGGTTCCCAAAGGAACCGTTGGTGCCGTGCAATCCGCTTATAAATAAGCAAGGCTCATAGCCGTCTGCCACACTTCGCTCTCCTTTCTTTTTCTCCTTTCAAAGATCATCAATCTTCTTGATGCACTCATGGCTTCCACTCCCCCCTCTTCTCCATCTGTAAGGATCCTTGGGGATTCTCCTCCCACAACAACATTGGCCATTGTCTCTCTTGGTAGAATCACCATCTCCTGCGATGAGGAGGACGAGATCGACTTGGAAGCCATCGAGAGAGAGGTGTGGCCGGAGGATGAAGAAGTCACTAGCAAGTTGAAAGTCGACATCGGCCAGGATACTATTGAGAAGAAGTCGACCACACCACCTCCAGGGAAGGAGGTGAAGCTCAAAATAAGCTTCGCCACCCCAGCGCCTTCGTCTCTTGTCGAAGCGGATACCGTCGCTAACGCACGAGGAGAAAAAGGTGAATCTCAAGATAGCTTCACCAACCTAGCGCCTTCTGGAAGTCTGGACTCCACCGGTGCCTCTCGGCCTCTAACAATGGAGAGGCCTATTCTGGGGACCCTACTCTTTCATTGCCCGGGAACTCTGAAAAGACGGCGGGACAACTCCGAAAGAAAATAGTGGTCGTGTACCTACCTTAGAATGTAATAAGCTTTTGTTGGTAAGAAATTGAATGAAATCGTACTTACCTGAGCTCTGGCTGTGATGCACAATCTTTGTTTTTTACGTATGGAACCTTCTTAATTGATTGATGTTCCACGAGTTGCTTAGTATCGCTCCTTCTTGGGTAGATAGTAGTACGGATCCTGGTCGAGTCACTTTAGTCACCACGTAAGGCCCTTCCCACTTAGGTAATACCTTGTTACGATTGTCTTGCTTTTGCACCTTTCATAGTACTAAGTCTCCGGCGGCGAGTATTCTTTCACAGATCCTCAGACTGTGGTATCTACGCAAGGATTGTTGATACTTAGCTGCTCGAATGGAAGCTCGATCCCTGTGTTCCTCGAGTAGATTTATATCGTCTGCTCATGCCTGCTCTTATTCCTCTTCCGAGTAGTTGTCCACTCGAGGCGATTTAAACGTCAACTCGGTCGGAAACACTGCTTCTGCTCCGTAGACCAAGAAAAATGGCGTCTCACCCATGGCTCGACTAGCCGATGTTCGAACGGCCCATAGTACCGAGGGTAGTTCTTTAGCCCACTGGGTCGAGTAAGCCTTGAGCCTATCAAAAATGAGGGTTTTGATTCCCTGTAGGACTATGCCATTGGCACATTCGACCTGGCTGTTACACTGAGGATGAGCTAAAGTTTGATGCCCAATTCTTCGCAAAAGATTATAAAAGAATTGCTCTTGAATTGAGTGCCGTTGTCTGTGATCACTTGATTGGGAATGCCGAATCGAGTAACAATACTCCTCATGAATTTCTTGGCCACTTTGGAGGTGATGTTCCTAACGGGTTCGGTTTCGATCCACTTGGTCAACGTGTCGATTGCCACGAAGAAGAACTTGTAACCTCCCTGGGCACTCGGGAAAGGTCCCAAGATATCCAGACCCCAGACGGAGAGAGGCCATGATAGAGAAATAGTTTCCAGGACTTGTGCTGGTCTGATGGTTTGCTTGTCGAAAAATTAGTAGCTTTCGCACTTCTTCACCAGCTCGCAAGCAACCTGGAGGGCAATTGGCCAACTAGAGTGCGATAGGACGTGTGGTTGCCGCAGATGCCCCAGTGGACATCAAGCAATATTTTATTGCCCTCTTTCTGAGTACGAGCAGCTAGGGCAAAAGACGCAGCGTGCAAAGGCGATCCTCAGGCCTGGGTCCACGTCTTAAATACGGCCTCGACGTGCGGAATTTCCGCGAAACCCTAACGGACACGGCGGGGCAGTCTGAGTAGGACTCGTCAGGGACGACGCAATCTCAGCCGCACATATGGCATGATTCGGCGGTCCGCGCACACGCGCAACGCGGTGTGATCTCAGCCATTGGATCGCAATCCAACGGTTCATGCGATTAGGGTTCGGTCAAGCGCGGGTCTTGTTCGAGTCAGGCTCGAACGTGGTTCGGTCGGACTCAAGTCAGACTCGAGTCTGACTCGGGTCTGATGAACAGTAGAACCCGATAGGATTCTCCAGCTATTTAATATTTAAAATAATTTCTAGAAATTCAAATAATTCAAGAAAAATAGCAAAATAATCAGAAAAATTCCAGAAAAATCCTGGAAAATACTTTGAGACTTCTTGGACTCAAATAAAATATTTTCAATAAAATTTTATTTAAATCTTTTAATTACTTAAGTATCTCAAAAGGGAATAAATTCAAATTAAATCCAAATAAATTCCAAAAAATTCCAAAAATTCACAATTACACTTTAAATATAATAAAAGCAAAAATTGGGGTGTTACAATTGGATTATCATTAATATGGTCTTTTAAATACAATAACTTTATATACCGATGATCATCTTGAGGCTTCTCAAAGATGACTTCCTGTGAACTAAAGCATAACTGTGCAAACGATTCTTTAACCGATGGTGCATATACCTTGAATTATGCAGGCAATGTGAACACCATGTTGATGTCAATTGGTGGGAGCGAATTATTACAGATGATGGGAGAATGCAAGTCATCGGTCGAATCAAATTCCTCTCGAGCAAATTCTTTCCTCCTCCATTCCTTTTTGACAAGTTTGGTTGGACGAAGTTTATTAAAATCTTCGTCCCTCTTCTTTTCTTGATTGTCTTCTCATAATTCTTGAGTTCTCAATCGCTGAAGCCTTCTTATCTAGGATTTGCTTAATCCTAGAGGACACATCACGACATAGGTTCTATCGGCTTGTGTATCTTGACGATCAAGTCCACTCCCATCTCACGTCCTTTGTCTATTCACGACCAATCTTCGATTGGCCTAGAAATTCTATCATGGACCGATTTCCTACGGTCCTCATCCTATCGGCTTGAGGTGGACCTAGATAATTTTTCCTTAGCCAACCAACGATGCTCCTAACTCTATCCAGAATGATGTTGCAATGGGCAAATATGATGTGACATTTCGGTAAGAGTTAGGTCGTTTTGTTGTCTTTTTAGAGGGTTTGGTCCTTTCCGAGAGGATTTGGGCCTAGGGGTTGAGTTCTGAGCCTTTAGTGGGGGAGTTTTTGGGCCCATAAGGTGGGAAAATTCTACAAAAGGCTAGCCAACCCTATCCCATGCGCTCCACTCCCCTCCCCCTAGCCGCCCTCCCTTTTCCCCAACCCTACCCACCACCACCCCTTGGTGCGCCCCTTCCCCCTTCCCTCTTGAGCCCCTAGCTAGGGTTTCCCTCCCCTAGCCGCCTCCCCCTCCCCCACTTCACCCCCCTGCTGTTCTTGCAATTGGAGACCATCCAACCGAGGAGAACTCCGGCGATTCTCTGCGGATCTGAAGGAAGTAGCGGCTGGGAGGAGGAAGGATTCCATCGTCTGGTTGATTCTCCAAGAAGAGGTAACGATTTGTGGTTTTCTTGGGAAGGTTTAGGTGCTGTTCTTGCAGGGGAGATCATGCCTAAAATTTGTGTTTAGTTGCTATTGTTAGATGAATTTAGGGAGAATGCAAATCTATCATGTGTTCTGTCCTCGGGCAGATTATGTCATCGATCTTTGGACGCAAATTAGAGATTTTTAGAGGCATTTTCTGGGGGCCTGGCTATTGCTAAAGTTGTAGGTGATCAAATTACCTTTCATTGGGCATCGAAATCACTAAGTTTTGTTTAGCTGTTTAAAAGTTATGTCCATTTTACCAAGCGTCGTCCAAACTATGTCGCGATTAGAACTGTCTGTGTTCATCTGTAGATTAGAGGGACTTAGAGGCCGGATGAGTCTTTTCGAATGCCTATAAAAAATGGCAAATTTCCTGTAGTTCAAGAAAATGTATTCGTTTGCTTGATTTGGAGTCGTTAAACTCAAGTTATGGTCTTTCGATGTCTGCTGTGCCGTTTGGACAGATTGCTGTTTTTCAAGTTTTAGGAGTGAGTTGCGAAGTCGATGTAATTGATTGGTCTTGTGTTGTTTTGTGAATATGTTTTTGAGTGTATTATACCTATGTGCAGGTGGTGTGACCCCTGGAGTGCCATCAACATCTCGCCACTCGTCTCGCGAGGTTGAAGGCAAGTGTATTGGGATGGTTATGGCTCGGGTGGCCATTTATATTTGTAGAGTTGCAACATAACCATATGATGTGTTAATTTGCCATGTTCTTGATCCTTGCATGTGATATGATGAAGATGAATGGTTAATTGGTTATGCAATTTCTAAATTGAGTATAGTTCATTCATGTTATGGCCTATGTGCATTCATAATGGAAGAGGCGACCCATTCTGATACGGGCCTCTGTGTTCACACGTAGTGAACATGAAAGACCTACCTCGTAGTCCCATCCACGGTTGTGAATGGGAGAGAGTCAGTAAGGGTAGGCACCCTCCACGGAATGGAAGGGAAAGAGGGTGCACACCGACGGGTGTGCACTCGGCAATACCGGTTTGTGCTAAGCAAAGAGACATGTTCATTGCATTGCATGAATGAAGAGGTTAATGAAGAAGTTTTATGAGTTGTTCCCCATGATTCATGATGGACATAACGTATGTATGTTAACTGTTATTGTTTCTTTCCATTGCAATACACTTTGCTGAGTGATGAACTCACGCTTGTTGTTTGATGTTGTTTTTAGTACCATGAATTCGGCATCCGGGAAGGGGAGCTAGCGTCATGTCTCCACTTAGTTTCACTCATTTAGACAATTACACACCCTTATTCGTAGTTGTGATGGTTTATTTTATTGAGCTAAACATGGACTAAGCTATGTCGTTCGCTATGTTTTATTGCTCCCTCCGTATTGGTTCATGAAACGTTTGAATTTATGTTCTTGGCTTGAACTAATGCTGAAATTCATGTTATTCATGTTATAGATGTCCTCTATTATGCTATTGTGTTTTGAGGTTATTATTGATGCTTCCAACCATGGAATAACAAAGTACATGCTGCCAAAATTTTCTTGTAAGCTATTAATGTAGTTACTGTAATTTATTGTTAAATATGTGCTTTGTATGTTGTTAGTATCATTTGTGGTGACATTCGCGGCATACTAGGTGCCGGGGTGTTACAATGCGGTGACGGCAAAGCCAATCCCCTTTCCTAGCAAATTTGCCAAAAGGGACACCGTTCATGTGCCTTCTCAGTAGCAATTGGCCGATACACATTTGTCAGTTGATGAGGTGAACTTCACCGCGGTCCTTGATTCCTCCTTTCATAATTAGCCACAATTGAGAGAAATTGGGCTTAAATTTCTGTACTAGCCTTCATGGTGGCATAGATCCCTTTGCTCTATACTACTTGCTGACTTCAAGCTCACCACTTGGCTTGATCGTCCTTGATTTTTTTACCTTCATGATCAAACTCAATTTGAATAGAATCGACCGTGATCTTAATGGCCTCCTCACCTTTCACATTTGTCGTTACATCAGCCTGTCATGCTGATTTAGCCGATGTTGACAAGGAGCGGATCTCGTCGCTCCGTGCCAACTCTTTCCCTTTCACCAAACAGCTAACCATGTTGACTGGGAAAGGGTTAGCATCCAACTGCATTTCTGGTTCCTCAACGAATTTTAGTTGGCCATCTTCAATAGCCGATTGAATCTGTTGACGAAAGATATTGCAGTCGTTAGTATTATGCGAAAAAGAGTGATGCCATTTACAATATCTTCGTTTCTTGATTTCGTCAGCCGATGGTAAAGTATGACCCTCAGGCAATTGTATAACTTCTTGCAATACTAAATCAAAAATACGATCACACTTAAGTCACTTCAAAAGCATATTTAACTTCCAACTTAACCTTAGTCGGCTTGAGCCAAGAACAAGTTAAAGATTTTTTGCTCCCCTTAACCCACTCAGCTATATTTACTTCAGTCTCTTCCTCATCAGATGAATTACCAGATTCATATTCGATAAGATTAACTTTAGGTTTTTCCTTGTCCTTGCTACTCTTGAACCTATCTTTAAGTCCTTTATTTTTGAAAAATCGGCTTTCTTGAGCCTATACCCTATGTAGCAGGTTGTTTAAATTAGTAAACTCTTGGCCACCAAACTTATCCTTCAAGAGTGGAATCAACCCTTGGAAAGCCAAATCGGCCAATTGGTTGTCGGGCAATGCAACACTAAAACACCTATTTCTAACTTCCCTAAATCTCTTGATATAATCTGTCACATGTTCCCCAAACTTCTACCTAACTGAGCTCAAATCTGATATCTTCAGCTATAGGCTCCCGCAGAAAAATTATTCATAGAATCAATTCTCCAAATCGGCCCAAGTGTTGACCGAATTTGGGATTAATGTTGTGAACCAAGTAAAAGTTGCCCCGGACAGTGATAATGGGAACAGTTTCACTGTTAACCCATCGGACTGAGCGGCTTCACAACACTATGCAACAAAACATTCGATGTGCTCTAACATGGTCGTCGAATCATCCCCTGAAAATTTTGCAAAGTTAGGGACTCTATACCCATTTGAGTACGGAATCCGATCGATATAATCTAGATACAACTTTCTATAGCCGATCGTCTGCCCCTTTGGCTAGATGCCGAACTATTCTCTCAGCACAGTTATTATTGTCTCGGCCTATCGATTTCTTTAGCCGATGTCACTCGTGCCTGAGATACTTGCCAATTGGGGGCATAATCATTATGCTACCCCTCGAGTGCAAACTCGGGCTAGTGTTGTAGCGGAGGTTGTATTGGTACACAAGGTAGCTTGTAGCTGACATTAAGTTGTCTAACTGTCAGCTCAGGAAGTGGAACAAATAGCTTTGAATATGATACAACCCTATATGGGGCTGGATCCCTTGGAGGAATCATCTCAATGTAGTGAGGACGCACCTAATTCTCAATAGGTTGGACAACCGATTTAGGATAGACATAAAACGCAGTAGATGGAGGTAAACTGACTTGGGAATCCAATTTAGAGCCATCTATGTATTCCTAATAGTGAGTAACCCCACTAGCATCAGGGTCTCATGGAAAGAACCAGGGATTCAAATTTTGGTCCGAAATCTGAAATCTCGGCCGAGATTTCGGATTTCAGACCCCTCTGAGATTCAAAATCCCGTCCGGATAAAAAAATTCAAAAAAATTTTAAATTTCGGATTTCTCGACGATTTCGGCCGAAATCTCAATGATTTCAACCGAAATTTTGTGATTTTTTATCAGATTTTAAATTTTGTGCATTGGATTTGATTGGATTTAGGGTCAAGATCATCCACAAAAAAATTCAAAAATTTTTGACATGTTTTTTTACCATTTTTTGGTCAGTTAGGACCGTTTGAATTTTCTAAATTTTTTCAAGATTGATCATCATCTAAAAATTTTATGGAAATTTTATGGATGTATTAGGACCATTCACAAAAATTTTCAAAATTTTCTAAAGTGATTTGTACTATTTTTCATTCAGGTGAATTTTGTCGGTTTGTCTTTAGTAGCACTATTTAAATTTTTTAAAATTTCTAAAGCTTGATCATCATCTAAAAATTTTATGAGAATATTATGAATATGTTAGGACCATTCACAAAAATTTTCAGAAGTTTCTAATGTCATTTGTACTATTTTCCATTCGGTTGAAATTTGGTGGTCAACCCTTTTATCACGACAATGGCACTGTTAGATTTTTAAAAAATTCCTCATTATTATCATCTGAAAATTTTATGGAAATATTAGTGATGTGTCAAGACCACCCAACAAACATTTCAAAAATTTTTGACGTATTTTGGACCATTTTTGGGTCGGTTCAATGTGGATCAAGATCTCGGTGATTTCGGCCGAGATTTCGGTGATTTTGGCCGAGATTTCGGATTTCTTGGTTGAAAAAAAATGGATTTGAAATTTGGTTTTTGTAATTCGTCTGGATTTTGTCCAAAATTTCCGAATCTCGCCGAAATTTTGGATTTCGGGCACCTCCGAGATTTCACTCAAAACGAGATTTGGAACCTTGGCAAGAACACGGTCGGCTGTGTTGGGACCATAGTGGGAGTAGTAGCCGATGGTTTCAAATCAACTGCTGGCTTTTACAGTCTGAGTGTTTTGAACAATGTAGTATACTAGGTAGTTTGGCAAAGATTGCACTTGATCAAGTAAAGTCCCAGTCAATACCAGTTCTTGTGCGACTTCCTTGACGCTATTAGCTATCATCAGCTTAAGGGTGGTTTTCAAAGCCGATGACTAGTTAACAATGGCATGATGTATTAATTGATTTATCATATTCGATAATTCTGCTGGCGTAGATCTGTATCTGCTTACCTGCTTGTTCTCGGTAGCACCTGAGGTATCCTTGTCGTTGAAGTTGACCGTTGGTAACGTGGTTTTCTACATGATTCCTCGTTGAGGGATAACAACTTAGCATCATCTGCTCAAACGCAGCCTTTTGGTTTTCGATCTCTTTCTGCTATTTAGGCGTCAAATTGTCCAGTGTTAGGACGATTATTGCTTTGGGATTGACATCAGTCGGAGAGATCAATTTTCCAGTAGAAGACATGGTCATTATACGCCAATCGGTCCTACCAGGCATGCTAAAGTGTGTTGACGCCAAAAAAACATGAAGAGGGTTAATTGGTAATCAACACATGTAAATACCAGGTTTATTTTTGGGTACGAGCGTGCCAGCCGATTTGATCCTACAATCGGCAAGAGGAACAAAATATGATTCAATCAGCTATTATGTCGATTTATCCTTTCAACTATAATCTGATATAATCTAAACAATTATTCAAGCCGATTAGATAAAAAGCAACTAGTAAATCTAATCAGCCTGATTGGACTAATTAAACAAGGATAAAGGTAGATTTTTTCTTAAAAAGGCGATACTCAACAAGATCGGAGAAAATCAGACCTGGATGGCGTAAATCGATGAAACTAAAAATCGGTGATGCACAACTTTATTGATTTAGATGAATTACAAAGGAATGATTACAAGTCTAAAATACTACTCCTATTCGATGAAAAAGTAAAAAGTAATGCGAGTTGTTTGATTGATTGGATGTGTCTTCTATGTTGCCCGTAGTCTTCTTTTATAACATCCGGATCGACCGTGTTCACATTGGACCTGTAAAACACTACAAATCAGTTTTAACTTTCCATATATATTCTTTTAGAAACAATATCGATTATATTCTGATAACTTGTATCGACTTATGACTCCAAAATACTTTCTTCAGATCCGATACTGTTCTTAATCAAATATCCATACCAAACTGATAATCTCTTACCAAATCAGCCATACGCCAGATTCTGGTGTCAACAGGTTCATAGCCAAACATTGCTACAATTTGCCACACATCAAGTTAGACAAGTTTGATTGAGTTATAGGCATCCATTTGGTTTATAGCCACACTTGTGGCAAGATTCTTTCTTACCATCCATATCCCACCCGTTATTAACTCAAAAAAGTATGGTAAACTTTATTTTACTAGTCAAAATGTGGCTTCAATTTTGATGACCTAACTTTAGAAAAATTTAGCAAAAAAACTATAACATATGATAACCTTAGTATATAAACCAAACAGACCATAAATATTTCAAGGGATTATATGTGGATTTTTTTCATAACTTGATTCCGTGATATATCCGGCTTAAATATATACTGTGTTAGCTAGTTGCACCTACATTAGCTAACCCATGTGAATGGTAAAAGCGGAGTCAAATATTATTATGGTCCTGTTTGGCTCCAGATTTCAGCTCCATCTCATATTTAAAATTTATAGGTTAAAATAAAGTGAATTAAGTTTATATTTTTATTCTAAAATGTAAACAAGATGATCCATTTAAACACTCTTAATATACCTACAGCTCTAGCTCCATAGATTTGGTGGAGGTAGGAATACCCTGCTACACAAGATTCACGAATTTGATAAAGCTGGAGCTCTGTCTAACACCCCCTCTACTAGACTACTACTTGTAAATTATACTACTAAAAAAATGATGTGGAACTGTCCTTTTTGGTGCCAGAACAAACAAAAAAATGCTGTGGAAGTACAACTAAGACGAACGAAAAGCATGGAACAAATATTACACCAGTGCTGTGAAAAATGGTCTGGTCGATCGACTAATCACATGATTAGTCGGTGACGCTTGTCACTTGTAATCATCCATTTTCTCATTAGCAGGGTGTTTTCCCATTTAATCACTAAAACATCTTGCTTCTACTTACTACTAATTAAGCCATGCTCTACACTTCGTAGTTCATACTTTATTTACATGGTACATGCATGAACACTCTATTACCAACAGTATAAGCTACTTTAGTACTGTAGTGATAATTCGCCAATTTTTTCGTAAGTTATTTTTAATAAGTTTTGAATAGAAAAAATATATTACTACCAACATATCGTTTGTCCATTCATTTTTCACAGCACTGGGATGGTATATCCAAACAGGTGCAAAAGGCATCTTATCTGCTGTAAAACGATGATGATTGCCGTAGAGCAGTCCCAATGCCTATTAAGAATAGATGAAGAACAATCACAATAGATGAACATAGGACATCGGGATATCAACTATTTTCTCACTTTATTGATTGTAGATCATTTTTCTCGTACAAATAGGTGCTATATTTATGCCCATAACACTTCAGAAGTAGTTTTAGAATTCATCACCAAAATCAATAGTCTAGATGTATCATAATGAACAGGACCAAGAGTCCCAATATATCTCAACTGTAGAGGAACGTAATATGCTACTCTAGCGCAAATTAAAAATTTCTACCGCATAACTAGAAAGCTACTCGCAAGAAGTGGATCACAGATTAGATTACCATTAGACGCGCAGTTGCGGAATCCTTCGCACGTTGATGTAGTGGACCATTCTCGGCGTGGATCGTCCTTGCCGCAGATCATCCTCGCTTCGGATCGTCCTCTCCACGCCGCAGTAGCAGTAGCGTCACCACAACAGTCCACGCGTCCAGGGATGGAAAGTCGTGAGTCGGCGTGCAAGCACCGTGTCGCTCGGCAGGGGCAGTGAAAGGTGGAGGCTAGGGTTATGGACGATAGATCTGTTTGATGCCCACCCTTCTCCTCTCCTTATATAGCCACGCAACGAAACCCTAAGCCAGGACCCATCAGCGTGCTAAGCCCACGAGGTCCATTAATTACGGATCCAATCCGAATTAATGCGTCCCAGCCTGTTAAGTGTGTGACCCTGTAGGTTCATGCGCATTTGGACATAGATTCAGAAAATCCTTTTCTAATCCAATAGTCGGTAGCGATTCCTTGCAGAGCATGCCAACTCCCAAACGCATATGATCAAAGTACTGATGTAATAATCCCTTTGCCAAACTATATGAAGATCGAACTCAAGGCGAGAAGCATATCATCCTTTTGACAGTTCAATCCATCTCTAGTATCCGTGATATATTAATAAGTCATGATTGACTTCTCAATCACGGCATGACCATGCACTTCTTTAATCATATCACACGAGTGGCCTAGACATATGTAATGGAGTGGCAAATTCCATCTTGACTGCTCACTTCCCTCTGCATGTTTCATAGTAAACATGAAAGCTACCTTTATAACTATCTAGTTAGGAAATAGTGTTTGGCAACCACAAGGTAAACTATTACACATGTAGGGAATATGACAATCTCAAGTCTAAGGATCATACATCTACTATGCATGAGATACACTGATGACATATAAGAACGTAACATTCTCGCAGTGTCCCATTGCGGGTCTATCTAACACATGTTGATCTTCAACATGTGTTCACAATGTATTGATGATATCTCCATATCCTATGATCTATGAAACATGATCATCGATCAATACATGCGCTGATCTATTCATCGTTGTCCTATATGATGATACCCGATCAGAGATACTTACAGAATTATATCAATGAGTAAAGAGTTTCATAAGCAAGTCACATACTTGCTGATCATTATAATGATATACATTCATTGTACCAATAATCATATTATTATTCATAAACATAGTCATGTTACAATCATCTATATGACTGCCTCAAGGGCATAACACTAACATCAACAATTAGGACCAAGAGTCCGGTTATATCTTAACACTTCCCCTTGGTGAATATCGCATAATGCATATGCCTCACCAAAAACTCCTCCCAAAAATCTAGTGAAAATAGGATGGAGAAAAGAGTACATTACACTCACATATTGTGTCACACTTATTGCCTCATTAAAAATCTTCATATGAGAAAACTTCAGAAAGACTCATTAAGGGAAAAAGAGTGCAACTTATAATCTTCTGGATTAGGGTATATTGTCTTTAGGATCATACTACGGGTTATGGTTCAATGATTTACTCACCCTGAACTTTGCATATCTCTAAGTCATCCCATTGCAATACCACAAACACATATTTGAAAACTAGATATCAAAAAAGACTTAGTGAATAAATCAGCCAGATTTTTATATGACTTAGTTTGCAGGATCTTTACCTCACCATTCTTTTGGAGTTCATGAGCTTAGAAAAGTTTAGGGGCAATATGCTTCATGGTATTGCTCCTAACATAACCCATTTACATTTGTGCAACACAAGCAGCATTATCTTCATAGATAATTGTAGGGTTATTGATAGTGTTAATACCACATAACTTCTGGATATGGTTAACCACACATTTTAGCCAAACACATTCATGTGAGGATTCATATAATGCTACAATCTCTGAGTGACTAGTAGGAGAGAGTAGCTACCAAGGTCTGCTTAAAAGACTACCAAGAAATGGTTATACCACCACAGAGAAATACAAATCTAGTCTTAGATTTGGCACTGTGGGGTTCAAACAGATAGCCAGCATCCGTATATCCCACCATGGTCGAGTCTTGGTCCTTTTGGCAAAATAAGTGTAACACCTTAATTTTCGTACCTTTTGTAAAATTTTAAAAATAAAAAGGGGTCATTTCGATTTTTCTCAAATTAAATAAAAGATCCCATTGGACTTTTGGGAATAATGAGGCTGCAAATTGAAATAGTAATTCACTTAGTAATAGAAGCAATCAAGTGAATTCACAAATAAAGTATCAGATGAAGGTATGATTATCAACAAAGTCCTGCAACCCATAAGACGAAACAAAGTCTAATGCACAACCATGAGAACTGAAATTGTGATGTTAGCACCAAGAATATATGACAATCCTTTGTTCAACCTCAGTATAAAGGTAATAAATTTAAGACAATGGGACTTCACAATACTTGTATAATGCTGACAATTGTTCAAAACATGATGCAAAAAATATTGAGTTAGTGTAACATACCAGTAGAAAACTATCAAAGAACTAATAATAAATTGAGTTTAGAATATACTCTTACTAAGAACATTTATTTTTTCCTGGCTTGAAAAAGGAATGGAGATAAATTAAAAAAATCCAAAAAAATCTTTTTCATTCTTTTCTTATGCCAAGTTGAACTCATGGCTTTTGCTTCCTTTCTTGTTGCAGCATATCTAGCAGCTAATATAGCATTTGCTTTCTGGCCCTCAGAATATTCTTCTTTCTTACTCTCAACGATTTGCACGGAGTCTTCAATAATGTTATCGAGTATGGAGTCTGCAACAAATCCCCCCTCTAAGTCTTCCACAAACTCTTCCATTGAGTCTTCTACTACCTAGTCCATGGTGTCCTCAACCATCTCTTCCACTGAGTCTTCTACCACTTGGTCCATGAAGTCCATCTCTATAAATTTTTTAGAAAAATCATCTTCAAACCCTATAATTGAAGTATTTAAGGAGTTAGCTGCATCTGAAACTAAAATAAAGTGACATGTGTTGATA
Organism: Rhipidocladum racemiflorum; assembly: GCA_036346355.1. Taxonomy (NCBI): domain Eukaryota; kingdom Viridiplantae; phylum Streptophyta; class Magnoliopsida; order Poales; family Poaceae; genus Rhipidocladum; species Rhipidocladum racemiflorum. The sequence goes on from CM070588.1 coordinate 36,478,230, forward strand.
TGAAAATTAAAAGAAAGTCTCAAAACACTAAACATTAACAAGGGCAATCCATAATTTAGTCTAACCACAAAGGTATGAAGGAAGCTACCATGATGCAACATATTAATTATTGAATAAATGGCCAAACTATTAACCTCAAATTTACCCAACCAACAACAATGTATTCAGTGCCATCTGCAATAAGGCAAATAAACAATTCATCATAGCTACAAAGAAGTGATGGTAACTTACTATTTTTAGGCTAAACACACAAACACACACACACACACACACACACACACACACACACACACTTTTGGCCCAACGTTAATCATTTAATTATTCTTTCGAGTTGGTTTCGACTTCAGCCTTATAGATTTTAATGTGTTCTAGTGCTTCATCCTTGAACTTAAGTAAGTATACATAAAAAATTTAGTCGAATCATATATGAGAGTTAAGAAGTACATTTTGCCACATTTAGTTGATATGCCATTCATTTCACAAAGATCACAATGGACTAGCTTGAGCTGTGAGGTGTTTTGCCCTTCAACAATGTGAAATGGTTTATGGTGTTACTTAGCTTGCACACACACCTCACACTTTGAGCCTTCCTCATAGTTATAGTTTGAAATTAAGTTTATTTTGCTTAACCGCATAATGGCCACAAAATTCACATGACACAATCAAGAATGCCAAATATCGTTTACTTTATTACATATAACATTGTAAGTAGAAATATTATTAAGATCCAAGACAGAAAGGCAAAACATTCGGCCACTTTCATAACCCTTCCCTACAAAGATTCTGAATTTGGTCAACATGACCTAATTTGATTCAAAAATTAATTTAAGACCCTGTCGCAAAGCATAGATCACTAAAGCTGGTACGAACAACACGCCTCAAAAAAATCAACATCTTTCCTAAGCAAGCTTCAAACAAACCTGTGCAATCCCTTGTACTACTTTTGATGCACCGTTGCCCATCAAAATGAAGCCACCTCATTGGCCCTAAAAAGAAGATAATATAGTATGATTAGCACATATATAGTGTGTAGCACCAGTATCAATCCACCAGCTAGTTAATGAATTAGCCATAAAGGCTCTAGGTATGTATCCTTCTAAACTAGTTGAGGCCAAAGTGGCATTCGCCTGGTCTTTATGGCCGCTCAACTGACTCGATGGTCCCTTGCCCTTATGATCATGACATCAATGAGCAATACGCCCAGCGACTCTACAAACATAGTCGATAGTTTTCTCTTCATTTGCTTTGGTTTGGTCTGGGAGGAGTTCTTGGTCTTCTTCTTCACCCCACTGCTTGCAATTTTTGTTTTGACATGGTGAGCATAAACCTGAGACTGGGGGATCTCGGTACTAGCACATGCCCGCTCTTCAACATTGATAGTAGCTGATAGCTCAGGGAGAGTTAGTCGCTCCTTTATATGTATTCGAGTGGTCACAAAGTCACGTCAGGATGGTGGCAACTTTGCCAGTATCATATTTACTTGAAAACTCTTTAGCAAAATGTAGGTGTATTAAGTTAGGTCCCTTAAAAAGAGATGAAGCTCATGGAGCTAATCTAATACAAACCTACCTTCTACCATCTTATGTTAATATAGCTCTCAAAAATAAATGCTCATTCCCATTATCTCCTTCAGAGAAATTTTGTTCGAGCTCATCTCAAAGTGCCTTAGCAGAGTTGTAGTGTGAGTAGTCTCGAGATGCAACCCAAGCCGCACAGAGGCATAGAATATGCTACTTGGTAGGGGAAGAGATCACGTCGACCAAGAACAATAAGGCATGAAGGGCTTACTCCACAGAAAGAGGCAAAAAGTTACCAAGCACCGAACCACCACACAACCGAAGCAGCCACACAACACGTTCAACACAAAGGTTCAGCAACCGAGAGTACCGAGAGTACCTCGCTATCCAGAGAGCACTGCAAATCGTCAACCATCGTCACCGTCCTTTGTCACCATGGCTTGCACACAAAGCGGCAGCCATGGGGGTAAAGAAAGATGGATTAGGGCTAAGGACCAGACCAAGGAGTTAAGTAGCCGAGGATCTCACTAGAGCACCGCTAGAGAAGAAGAAACCGAAGGTGTGTAAGGTCTGGGAGATAGACTAGAGGGGGTGAATAAGTAGCTTTAAAATCCACTTTGGCTAAAACCGTGTTTTATATGCGGAAGCGTAAATTAAAACGGTTTTGTCCAATTAAGACCTAAATCATCTAGTTTCAATTATGTGCACCAGCAACCTAAGTCTATGTCAAGGTTTGAAATCCTAGAGTGACAAGAAATCAATTCAATTATAAGAATATAAATGAGCCAAAGGAAGCAAACAAAAACTGACACATGCTCTTTTTAATGTGGTGTTCAAAAAATTTCCGATCTCCCCTACTCCACGTTGAGGTAAGACCAGAAGAATTGGACCGACTCTATGAATTAAGCCAAACACCCCAAATCCACTACTAGTATCTCTTCCCCCTCTAGGTTGGCGAGCTCCAGCATTTAAAATACACTTGGTCTTTTCATAAGCTTCTTGAGAAGATCACTGGACCACAACACATCCACACCATCTATGTGTCAGCAAACACCAAGAGTAACAATCCAAGGTTCTTGCTTGACCCTCACCAAGTGTAACACATGCATAAGTGGATACTCAATCCACCTCTAGAAACAACACATACAACCAGAGACATTTCTTCTTGCTCACAAGGTGCAACACATACATAATTTAGAGAAGAAACGCACACTAGCACAAGAATATTAAATGGAATGCCAAGAGTTTTTCAAATACCAGCACAAGCCATCTTTATATATCCTACCAACCAAAACTAGTCGTTATTCACTCCAAACTTCTTAAATAACACTGTCTGGATATGTCCATGCGTAGGCAAGTGTGTTGGGCTGGACATGTCCATCTACCTTTCAAACGGCTAGTGTATTAAATACGAGAATATGATAATTAGGGGCTAGCTCAGGGTCAGCTGGACATATCCGCACTAAACACATACTGCGGCTGGCCATGTCCACAGTCTTCTCTATTGGAAAAATCAACCAACCACTCCGCTGGACATCCTCATAGACATACCTAGCAACCACTCTGCCCATAAAAGAAACAAACAACGACGGAAAGGACAAGGGCATAAAAGAATACACATGAGACTAAATTAAACAAGTCTCACCATATGCATACTAAGGATCTCTAATTGAGTCTAGTAATGATCAATGCATGAACTTCAACAATTTACAAAACAAATTTGTAAACTTTATTCACGTGCTATAAAAAGTAAGTGCATGGGCTTTAATTATTTACAAAACACATTCGCAAATAATATCATCATGCAACAAAGAGCTAGAGCAAGCGGGACTAAGATATGAACACATGATGAGACTTAAACAACTAGCTAGACCAGACCCCTCTTAACGTATGGTAACTTACACTAGTAAATCGATCTCCCTACCAAACACCGGGACTAGTAAAAGACTAGGAATACATTCTTAGTCTATACTAGCTATACCTTTGCCTTGCGCATCTACTTAGAACTTTCACTTGATGATGGTCATCTTTGGTTCAAGTCGGGTTTCTTGTCTTATTTATCAACACACGGTGATATTCTTTCACTTCAAGATCTTATCTTAATGCTCATCAACACATGACGACATTCTTCATCTCGAATCTTGACTTGATGGTTATCAATACGTGACATCATCTAAAGTCTACATTATCATTAGAGTTAACCTCACCAACTCATAGAAAATATTAGTCAAACACATCCAGTTGTCACTAATCACCAAAGCACACCATTAACATATAATGGAGGGTCTAGATCATTTAATCTCCCTCTTTCGTGATGGATGACAACTCAATTGCACATAATTGAATTTAAATCAACATGAGTATATTACAACCACAAAAGTTTCACATGCTTAAAGGATGTGTGTCAAAGTAAAGATTCTCGATATACGTGCAAAAAGAAATAAATCAATACTAGTGAAACTGTAACACGCCGGCATCTAATATGCCTGAATGTTACCAAACATAGACTAATCAACATCTAAATACCACAAATTAAGATAAATTTCAGTAAAGGTGCATATGCTAAAACCGAAAATTTCGACAGCATCTCCTTTGTTTTTCCATAGTTCGGAGCAACAACACAATAACACATGATATATCATAATGGAAAACATCCAAAGCAACAATAACGGGTAATATAGCGGCAATTTAAGTCTACCAAAATGAATTTAACCACTTCATGAACTAATACGAAGTAAAGGATGTAATCAAGCACACGAACAAATCATAATCCTAGTTTCATCACGCTAAACCATGATCACAACTCCGAAAGGTAAGCATTGTCTAATTATGTGGAAATTATGTGATGAAGTGCTTCTAAGCCCCTTTCCCGCATGCCGGTGTCAAGGTACCTACATACAACAAAAACACAAGTGTGAGTTCATCACTCAGCAAGTATATTGCAATGGACTGAAAAGGACAATTCAATACCAACATCACTACTTACCATACTTAACATCATGATCAAGTCATAATTTCACATACAACATCATATTTATGTCTCAATTCTCTTTGTTCTCATTTCATCATTATCATCATGTATGCAATGCAATGCACATGTCTCCTCGAAGCATATACCGGTATTGCCGAGTGCACACCCGTCGGCGTGCACCCTCTTTCCCCTTCCATCCCGAAGATGGAGAGTGCCTACTCCTCGCTTCCATTCACCACGGTGGATGGAATCACGAGGTAGGTCTTACTCAATGGTGCTCTGGATTAGTCATAACTTTCTCACTGACCTTACCGGACTACTTATGACTTTCTCACCGACCGGGCTAGTTCTCATGCCATGTATGCAATTATGCCATAAACATAAACAATTAATCATTGCATAACATCATAATAAACCATTTTCATCATATCATGGGCAAACACTAAACATGGCAAGATATCATATCATGTAATCCATTTGCATCTAGTCAAGACTAGCAACATACAACACGATACCCATTCCAATACACTTGCCTTAACCGTGGGCGACGGATTGGCGAGAGGACGAGGGCACTCCCGGGGTCACACCACTTGCACATGGATACCACACACTCAAAACATGACCACAAAACAGTACACAATCGCTTAACTACCCCGACTTCGCAAAGTACTCCCAAAACCGAAAAACAGAGAATATGTCCAACGGGACAGCAACCTTCGGAAGGCCATACCTCGGGCTTAGAAACTCCAAATCAAACAAACGAGTACATTTTCTCGAAGCTTAGGAAATTTCCTATCTTTTTATAAGTATTGGGAAAAGCTGATTCGGCCTCTAAAATTGTCTAATCTACAAAACAATAAGTTCTGTCCCAATTGCATCACAGATTTGAACACGTTCGGTAAAACGATCATAACTTTCAAACGGCTGAACGGAATTAAGCATTATTGGTGTCAAATTAAAGGTATTGAAGTTATCTACAACTTTTGCAGCAGGCGGCCGACCGAATTACGATTCTAAAATTGCGAAAACTCAAACCCTAGGTCGTGTGCCCAATCTGCCCGAAGCAGAACACTATGCAATCTCTAGTTTTCATCAAATCTATCCAATTGCAGCACCACCTTTAGATCTAACAACACCAAAATATCCTCTAGCACAGCACCTAGACCATCCCCAAGGATTACCCCTAGCCATACCTTCGCCTGATGAACGAAGAATCCGACGAGCACGCCTCCCGATTGCACGATCTTCCTCCACGCGCCAATCCCGCCGGATCCTCTCGTCGTGGAGCTCTCCAATGGCGAGGGCAATGGCGTGGAAGAGCGTGGCAGCAAGAGGTGGGGGTGGAGCTCGCCTAAGGCCGGCTAGAGGTGGTGGGGAGGAAGGAGCAAGGTGGCGGCTAGGGGAGGCATTGGGGGAGGCGCATGGGGGGAGAGGGGTGGGGTGGCGGCTAGGGTTGAGGAAGAGGGGAGTGGGGGCGCACCAAGGGGTGGGGGCTAGGTTTGGCTACCCAAAAGTCCCCCCCTTGGGCCCAAACCCTTCCACTCGAGGCCCAAAAACAGCTATAAAGTCGTACCGAAATGCCGAATTCTAAAATATCACATTCTGGGGTGTCACATTCTCTCCCCCTTAACAGGATTCGACCACGAATCCGAGACACACCACTTCGCAACCAACCAAATCGAAGGGAGCTAAGGTTCACTTCTCAGAACCTGCTCAGAAACCCCTACGATTTGCACTTGCTCGGCCTCAAAAGCAAGGAGCTAAGGCTCGAAGATTGACGGCTCTAACGATAACTCACAATCAAAACTTGCCAGAATCTTACTCAACATTGAAACACAAAGCACTCACATGCGGCCTCAGCATGACCCAAGCGGTAGGATAAATCCTCAAACATACCACAAAAGAAAACGATCTCACACTCCTCATTTCATACATTCCTTGGCACTAGAGTGACCGATCCTTTTAACCAACGCTACTCTCCCGATGAACACGGTACCAACCTCTAACTCCAACTCTAGATCCCCCTTTAGTTCTCACGTGCAAAAATGCTTTCACACCTCAACCTCTCTACTGTGGTTCGTCATAAACAAGATGACGCGAACCAAGCGGGACACATCACTCCAAGACTACCAACTGCTTGAACAAACGGGGTTAAAACCTTGCAAAAGATTGATCTTTTACAACTAGACCAACACCCACCGTTACCATCGAAGGAAAAGCCTACTTTATAACCAGGGTCCTTGAAACCCGCAAAAACAATACAACCGAGCAATCCACTTCGGTTGACCCAACTCGCTCAAAGATCGGCGACAAAAAGATCCAATAAACCTCGAAAAGGAAAAGCAATTACTAGCAACCACCAAGTGGTCCGCTAATAATTTAATCAACCCTACCAAGGAACACATCAACAACACAATTCTCCAAGAAGGTTTGGATTGAGTCATACACAACCTTCCTTTACTCTTCACTTTTAAACTATTTACGATCAACTACTAGCCACATCAGATTTCTCCTACTAAAAAGGTCTTGCCCTCACATTCTTCCACTTAAAGGACCAAGACAAAGAGTACAATCATTGAGTGAGCTCAACCATAAACCATGAACCCAAATTGATCCACACACAACCACTCGAACCCCAAAGCGCTAAAAGCCACTTTGGAAAGAATTCAGCAACAATCAAAGAGTACTCATTTTATTTTCCTAAGCCAAATCGCAAAGGAAACACACATCTCCTATACCACAGCCAAAATACCAGAAGTTATTCATTATTTCTCTTCATACTAGAAAGGAATAGATATCTCGATTCATGACATGAATGCAAACTTTTCAAGAGCACTCCGGATTAGTCATATATCTATATATGACTTTCTCACCGACCTGGCTCATCGACTCTTTTATGATTAATTATACATAAATGATATCATGTTTCCTTTTCACCATTCATTCATCATGTAACAATAGTACCGAATAGTCATTCACCAAACGACTTCTTCCTCGGTATCATAAGATTGAAACACAAATAACATCGATGGTTCCGATAGTTCATATAGACTATGATAGCAGCATAGCAAACAGTAAGACACCACGTCGCATCACAACCCAACATTAATTGAAAGCTAAATTTGCAAGACCTCGCATTTTAACCAAAATCAACATTTTGGAAAAGAACACTGACTCCAAAGTCAAACATCTGCACACACAACCGGCACAAATTTTCTCAAAGAGAAAGGGAAACTCATTTCCAAAAGGGAACACTTCACTAACAAAATCACTTTTAAAACATTCATAAAATCCACACACTTTTTTTTTCAAATAACTCCAACTCTAGCCAAAAGAGTTACAAATTAAATCTCAAGAATTTTCCAACACAACCCACTATGTCCATCTGCTTCCTTTAAAATTTATTCCAAAGATAATTCAGTGCGAACGCGAAGAAGCGCGATCCACTCAACAACTTTTGGGTGTAAATCCATGCTCATAGCACAAACTAAACAAATTAGCCAAAACAAAAGATTGGCACCAATCGCTACGAGTTTTAGGGAAACTCTGAAACACAACAGAAGGAACACTTTGACCAAAAGCGTTCAACCAAGATAGCAAACAACCAAACCAGTCCAAAAGTTTTAAACACAAGCTCAACATAGATACAACCACCTCTAGTGTTCCACTATGCTTTCCATTAAAGGCTTCAATAATCACTATTTACTCGTTGAGGAGCCCCATCATAATTCAACTAAACAATACATAACAAGTTCTTTCTCTAGTTACCTTTTCCAAGACTTATAAATAAAGTTTATGATGCTTATCAAAAAGACATCCAACCAATAGTACTTCATCCTGATCCCCATAGACAAACACATCATATAACATCATATTCTCCAATTAAAACATAATATTTCAACAAATACTTTAACATGATCAACCTATCAATTTTATACCATCCATACATCAACTTTTCGACAATCAAAACTTATTCAATTAATCAATGTCTTCAACAAATAAATATTATCTCCACAAGACAAAATTCGTAAGTAGGATTTTAAAACATACGTTCATTAAGGATAAAACCCTACGTCATGATAATTATCCGTGGTTCACTCCATCACAACAGGTTACAATTTCCTCCATTTTAACCATGGTTTTCAACAAGTAATCTAAGCAATTACCACAACTATGAGTCATCAATATCAATAAATGGACAACGTTATAAAACCACAACATTGCTTTTAGCTACCCTATACATAGGTTATAACAGGATTGCCACTACACAACATACTCCAACTATTAAAATAAATTGAATAATTTAAACCATCACAATGCTCTTAACAGTATCATTAACAAAAAAAATCCTATGTCTTCTCAATTGACATCAATACTAGCATTGTAGGGACACGACTTTATACTTCCAAATATATTAATAGTTTGCAACAACATAAATAACAACTCTAATCGACTTTCAAGTTAAATCCACTAGCCAACACGATTAAATTTTTCTATTAACACGTTAAATTGGAACATCTTTAAACAACCAGCAAAGTTTCTTTAACAATATCAGTAGTTTACATCATCTTAATGTTCTCACCACGCATCAAGGTTTAAAACTCTAAACATTATCAATGGTCATCTTATCATTAAGTAAAAGTAGTGTGCTACCTCATTTTTAACATAAAGCTACAAATTCTAAGCATGTACATTAACACATTTAATCACTCTCGCTATAGGGTACTCTACATCACTAGTAGTCTATTTATTCTCAAGTTAAAGATAATAATCACATTGAATTGTTTCAACTCACAAATTAATTTAGCAATACGTCATTCCATAAACCACATTAGTATATACCACATAGCATGGACACAAAGTTTTCTAAACACCTTCATGGGTCACCTACTCTTGACGAACAAGATGAAATTCAACTTTAAAGATAACCACAGCTCAGAAACACGAAACGAACACCGATAAACAATTTCTCCTTTCCAGGTGTGGAAGAAAACAAAACTCCAACGGAAATGCAGGAGAGCTCAACTCTCAATTTTCCAACTTTGATAGCCCCAGAACTCTTCAAGAAATTTCAAGACCTACAACTTCCAAGAAGGAAGATGGATGCACTAAGGAATACCAAATGTTCAACCAAATCCTTTTCGATAAAGATTCAAACTTAGCTTCACCCAACTTAGGGTCTATATAAGGAGAAACTCCGGCACTTTTCTTAAATAGGGAGAACAACAACCACACAAGTTTTCTCCCCAAGACAATCCACAATCACCAACAAAAACTGGGTGTCAAAGCAAAAGATTGCGGTCAAAAGACGCGCAACATAAAACTCCCCTTCTTAATCTTCACCCAAAGAAGACAAAAACCACAAACCTCCAAACGAACAATCAGCGAGTACTCAAAACCAAACACCTTTCCTTGGTTCCTAACCAACAAAACACCAAGAAAACCAGCCAAACCGATCGCCAGAACGGTAAAGAACATACGAAGGAATCCACCACCCAACTCTTCTATTTGACTCCAGTCAACTACCTGATCTACGATAGAAAAGGTAAGCACTCCTTCCCCACAAGGGGTTAATAGCTCTTCGGTGATGGCTTTAACCGGCCACACCGTCAAACCACACCCTTACTATGAACAAAAAGATGACCGAAACCCTTCGGCACCGCAACCCCATTTTATCACGGTAACAAGAACAATTCAATCAATTATCTCATACACATAACAGCATACTCTATCAAATATAGCATTCAACAACAAGGCTTAAATACAACATTTAAGCGTAAACAACGATACCCATACCCTTTCTACTGTGCATCAGAGTGTGTCAAGTTTTAAATTAGTTAACCAAACTATTTTAAATTTTAAGGTTATTGCACCAAGGCCAAATTTTAACAAGTAGACCTATGCCATGTTTCTATTTTTCCAAGTCAATATTTTAGTTTACTCTAGAGTAAATTACTACATTCACATTCCACGGACCTGAAGCCCGCTCTGATACCAACTGTAACACCCCGGCATCTAATATGCCTGAATGTTACCAAACATAGACTAATCAACATCTAAATACCACAAATTAAGATAAATTTCAGCAAAGGCGCATATGCTAAAACCGAAAATTTCGGCAGCATCTCATTTGTTTTTACATAGTTCGGAGCAACAACACAATAACACATGATATATCATAATGGAAAACATCCAAAGCAATAATAAAGGGTAATATAGCAGCAATTTAAGTCTAGCATAATGAATTTAACTACTTCATGAACTAATACGAAGTAAAGGATGTAATCAAGCACACGAACAAATCATAATCCTAGTTTCATCACGCTAAACCATGATCACAACTCTGAAAGGTAAGCATTGTCTAATTGTGTGAAAATTATGTGATGAAGTGCTTCTAAGCACCTTTCCCGCATGCCGGTGTCAATGTACCTAAATACAACAAAAACACAAGTGTGAGTTCATCACTCAGCAAGTATATTGCAATGGACTGAAAAGGACAATTCAATGCCAACATCACTACATACCATACTTAACATCATGATCAAGTCATAATTTCACATACAACATCATATTCATGTCTCAATTCTCTTTGTACTCTTTTCATTATCATCATCATGTATGCAATGCAATTCAATGCAATGCACATGTCTCCTCGAAGCACATACCGGTATTGCCAAGTGCACACCCGTCGGCGTGCACCCTCTTTCCCCTTCCATCCCGAAGATGGAGGGTGCCTACTCCTCGCTTCCATTCACCACGGTGGATGAAATCACGAGGTAGGTCTTACTCAATGGCGCTCCGAATTAGTCATAACTTTCTCACCGACCTTACCGGACTAGTTATGACTTTCTCACCGACCGGGCTAGTTCTCATGCCATGTATGCAATTATGCCATAAACATAAACAATTAATCATTGCATAGCATCATAATAAACCATTTTCATCATATCATGGGCAAACACTAAACATGGCAAGATATCAAATCATGTAATCCATTTGCATCTAGTCAAGACTAGCAACATACAACACGATACACATTCCAATACACTTGCCTTAACCGCGGGCGACGGATTAGCGAGAGGATGAGGGCACTCTCGGGGTCACACCACCTGCACATGGATACCACACACTCAAAACGTGCTCACAAAACAGTACACAATCGCTCAACTACCCCGACTTCGCAAACTACTCCCAAAACCGAAAAACAGAGAATCTGTCCAACGGGACAGCAGCCTTCGGAAGGCCATATCTCGGGCTTAGAAACTCCAAATCAAACGAACGAGTACATTTTCTCAAAGCTTAGGAAATTTTCTATCTTTTTCTAAGTATTGGGAAAAGCTGATTCGGCCTCTAAAATTGTCTAATCTACAAAACAATACGTTCTGTCCCAATTGCGTCACAGATTTGAACACGTTCGGTAAAACGATCATAACTTTCAAACGGCTAAATGGAATTAAGCATTCTTAATGTCAAATTAAAGATATTGAAGTTATCTACAACTTTCGCAACAGGAAGCTGACCAAATTCCGATTCTAAAATTGCGAAAACTCAAACCCTCCCAATCTGCCCGAAGTAGAACACTATGCAATCTCTAGTTTTCATCAAATCTATCCAATCGCAGCACCACCTTTAGATCTAACAACACCAAAACATCCTATAGCACAGCACCTAGACCATCCCTAAGGATTTCCCCTAGCGATACCTTCGCCCGACGAACAAAGAATCTGACGAACACGCCTCCCGATCGGCCGATCTTCCTCCACGCGCCAATCCCGCCGGATCCTCTCATCGTGGAGCTCTCCAATGGCGAGGGCAACGGCGTGGAAGAGCGTGGCAGCAAGAGGTGGGGGTGGAGCTCGCCTAGGGCCGGCTAGAGGTAGTGGGGAGGAAGGAGCAAGGTGGCGGCTAGGGGAGGCAATGGGGGAGGCGCATGGGGGGAGAGGGGTGGGGTGGCGGTTAAGGTTGAGGAAGTGGGGAGTGGGGGGCGCACCAAGGGGTGGGGCTAGGTTTGACTGCCCAAAACACGCTATAAAGTCGTACCGAAATGTCGAATTCTAAAATGTCACATTTTGGGGTGTCACAAAAACATCAAAATATAAAATGAACGATTTTTTAAATAATTTTATAAAAAAATACCTCGAAAAAAACCACAAGAAAATAGCTTCCCATCTTCTTCCAGTCCTGTGTTACCTCGAAAAAAACCACAACAGAATAGCTTCCCATCTTCGAAAAAAACCAAAACTGATTCCAAGTAATTCTGAGTAAAGTATGCACCCTTTTCCACAGCCACAAGAGTATAGCTCCCCATCTTTTTCCAGTGCTGTGTTCAGGGGAAACACGATACTGAGAATCCAATCAACTTGAATTAATAGTCATTAAGCTATAGTACCATCCATACTAATCTGGACATGCTTTGTTATCCATCGGAGGTTAGGAGCTGACCGGCCAGATCAGCTCCTGTATCCTTCAATCCGACACACAAGATCCGTATTACAGAACAAGCAAGCAACCATGGAGATCTACACACACAAACACACAACGTTTACACAGCAAGAAATATCACCAGGAAATTAATCTACTGGGCTAAGCTTGTCAGCTTTCTTCTTCAGTTCTTCCCATGCTTACAGCAGTCCGAAGGCTGCTCCAGTCGATCCCTCCGGCGATCCGCAGCGTCCTCTCCCGCCGATCTTCTTCGGTCTTCAGTTTTCTGATGAAAACACATCACGGCAAAGACAATGGTCAGTTCTTGCACTCCACTGTTTAGAAGAAGACAGAGCTAATTATGTCTTGAACATGACTTACTTTTCCTTGCTCAATTTTTCCATGTCTTGCCAGGTCAGTCTGGGGCCTTCGTCCAATCCCTCGGAGATCAATTCGCCATTCACATCGGTGTAACAGAGGATGCCCATGCTCTTGTCTTCATAAACCTGAAAAGAAAACGATATTTCAGATTAGCACACAATAGTGATGTTTCAGATGCCCAAGGCCACAGCTTGGCAAGAACAAACCTTGTTGATCTTGTTGGTGAAGCTGACAGAATTGGAAGATTTCTTGGATTCAGAACTTGAGCAGCTATCCGTGGAGGCTCTGATCAAAGTCTCTGAGCTACTCTTTCTTGGAATTATGATTGGATTAGATAAGTAGAACCTCAAGGAAGCCATGGCTGGTTGGCTGGGTTGGAGCTCTGGAACCATAGAACAACTAATCGTGGAGTTGATGTCATGTAAATGGCCATTAGTGGGATGGTGGATATAGTTTTAAAAAGGGATGCTCGGTCAATGAAGACGTGGCAAAGCAGATGATTGGTTGTGCTGTTTAGATTAGGTTTCGCTGCTCAGCTATTGAACTGGCAAATAATTGGGCCAAATTCCTTTTCTAATTCCTCTACCAATATTGGATAAAAAAATATTCTGGTTTGTTCAGGTCATGACTCATGACAGTGACTTCCAACTTGCTTCCCTCCAAGTTTGCCCACCTCGGTTTTTACAGCACACCGAAAGAGAAATCGATGAATTCTAGGTGAAAGTTTATAATGATAGGATTCTGGGAGAACGGGCTGTAAGACTATGAGACAAATTTGTACTGGTTTGAAAGATTTGCAGTTTTGAACTGTACAAAATTTTTGTACTAGACAAGTAGAGCATGAAAAACTCCGGAGTCCCAGATAGAAATGTTGTACTTGTCAGTTACAAAGCTCATGTTTTTTTCCGGAATTCTAAGTTGTGCTACAAAGAAAAAATGATGGCGACTTTTAATCGCGAAATTCTTCCAGAAAAGCTTTGTGGAACGCCTTAAAGTGGGACTGTGCAGGACTTTGCATCTGAAATGCCATAGGCCATATGGTATCTTCTCTTCCTGTTGTATCTTCTCTTCCTGTTGGAGAGGACTGTATCTGAAATGCCGTATGCCAGGTACCTTCAGAATGTAAACACAGAAGAAAGGAACATATTATTAGAATACCGACAGGAAGAACAAGGAAATTTTTCTGCAAGGGCATGCACTCAACCTTCACACTTGTATTAACTCCATAGACCAGCTAATCTTTAAAAAAGTATAAAAATCTAGTCCTATATTTCTCTTTGAAATAAAATAAGTTCTTCCTCCTTTGTGTATTATTTAGTCAGAACTGTTATGACTTGTGAACCGTTCCAGAGATAAGTAGATAAAGACAAGTGCACCGCACTCACTTGTCCAAACACAGAACCTGGCTCGACAACAATCCTGGTGCTTTCAAGAAGGCAGAGAGCATAGAACACATCTGGCGTGGTGTTCATTGCCACAGCAGCTGCAATTGCCTTTGCGAATACAAACATTGCCCCTTCAGCCTTGCTGCACGTCACCCCCTCCAATCTGTTGAATGTGTACACCATGATCTATAACCAGTGCAACAATGTGATATTCAGATTTAATGATATTGCACTTTTTTTTTTGGCTGTATACTTTTTATTGATGTATTATCACAGAATCAGCAATGAAGTCATTGAACTGAAAGTTACAAAAAGGAACCTCTGCACAGTGAGACAAAGATGATAGAATGCCATCTCTTTCTGCCCGATAAGAGGTGTGTGACCCATCTCCAACCTGACAAAAAAGGAGGCTTATTAAGCTGTATATATAAATTTAGATATGTAAGGAGATACATTTACTGACCTTTAGTGGGTTCATGACTAGGCTCATGAGTGTTATAAATAACATTTGTATTCATTATGAAACTAATAGGTATATATATGTATATACACATGTATATTTGGGTACAAAAAAAGCCAATATAAGCCAATATCTATACAATGGAATATACTATACTAGCAATCTCTATACAACACAATAAAGGATACTATCTAACACCCCTCCCCAAACTCATAGTGGATCAACAACACTGAGTTTGGTGAGATAAAAGTTGTGCTAAGCACTAGTCTGTGCTTTTGTGAAGAAGTCTACCAGCTGAAGCTCTAAAGGCACATAATGAAGAATCACGACCTGATCATGCACCTGTGACCGCATGTAGGAAGCATTAACACCGATATGCTTGGTGAGCTCATGCTTCACCGGGTCTCGAGCAATGCTAATAGCACCTATACTGTCAGATAAAAAAGGATTCGGTGTAGAAACAAAACAACAAAATCCTCAAGTAACCACCGTAACCTCTGCTGTCAAAAGAGCTATAGCTCGCAACTCAACCTTAGCACTCAAACGAAAAACTGTTATCTGCTTCTTAGTCTTCCAAGCAATGAGAAAACTAGTAAGAAAAACACAGTAGGCAAAAAAAGACAGATGATCAGAATGATCACTAGCCCAGGTAGCATCAGAATATGCCTGGAGTTGTAAGGAGTTAGAGCATGGAAAGAAAAGACGACGAGACCACGAAGATATCGTAAAACACGAAGAAGATAACCATAGTGGAGCTGAGTAGAAGCAGAAATGAAATGACTCAAGATATACACTGGATACGAAATGTCATGATGAGTGAAACTAAAGTAAACAAGAATCTCAACAAGATGAGGATAGCGAATAGGATCCTGAAGAGGTTCACAATCAGTAGGTCAAAGGTGGACATTGAGCTTCATGGGTGTCTTGGTTGTGCGCTGATAAGTGAGAGAAGCATAATCAAGAAGTTCCTGATATACTTCTCTTAAGATAGGAAGAAGCCATCAGGTGCAGAAGAAAACTCAATCCCAAGGAAGTAGTGAAGGGGACCCAGATCAGACACAAGAAACTGCTCTCTGAGATGTGCCTTCACAAAGGCAATATACTGAGGATCATCTCTAGTAATGATCATATTATCAACATATAGAAGAAGAAGAGTCCGACCATAAGGCAAAGTGTGAACAAAAAATGCATGATCATGAGCACTAGCAAAAAAGCCAGCCGCAATAACCACAGAAGAAAAATGCTCAAACCAGACATGAGGAACTTGCTTAAGCTCATAAAGAGAGCGGTGAAGCCAACAAAACATGCTCTCAGAAACAAAATACCTTGGTGGGTGATGCATATAGACCTCTTCACACGGCTCACCATTAAAAAAATCATTCTTGACATCAAGCTAAGAAATAGACCACTCACGAATAGAGGCTACAACAAGAATAGTGCAAACAGTGGTCTTGTGAGCTACAAGAGCAAAAGTCTCATCATAATTATGACCATGCTCCTGCTGAAAACTGCGTGCCACAAGACGAGCCTTGTAGCGCTTAAGAGAACCATCAAAGCAAGTCTTAACCTTATAGATCCACTTGCACGTAATAGGATGGACACATGGAGGAAGGGACACAAGATCCCACGTGCCAATGTGCTCAAGGGTAGCAAGCTCATCTGCCATCACATGCTGCCATTTCTGATGAATAACAACATCACAGTAAAGAAGTTAGCTTAGCAAGAGTTGCACCAGTAAAGCAAAGGCGCTCAGGAGTCCGAATAGACTGGTGATCATGAAGAGCATAGCAAGGAGGTCATTGAAGAAGATGGTTCAGCAGGAGAAGATGGCACAACAGGAGAAGATGGCACAATAGAGAAATCCTCAACTCGTGGACAACGAGTGTAATATAGAGGATAATAAGGAACAATTTCAGGAGAAACCTCTACAGAAGACACCAATGGTGAAGAAGACACCAGAGGAGGGGCTGACAATGAAGAAGATTCCAACCGTGGAAGGAGAATCCATGGTGAGATACATGAAGAAGATGTGGAACGTGATCTCCCACTAAAAGACCGAATAGCAGAACCTGTATGTGTAGAGACAACCATGTGACGTAGCAGCGTGAGAATATTTTGAGTGGAGTTAGAACTAGCAAATGTCCTCTAAGGGGAGACAACCAAGCCTCCAATGCCCTTGGTGTAACATCCCTAATTTCGGTCTTTTGTCAAAAGCTAATTTAAATTAAATAAATTCAAAACTTGGATTTTTGTCGGTGTTCTATTTAACCTGGCATCCGTATCCTTCCGAAATTGGAGTTTAATCCTTCATCGTCTGAAAAGTCGATTTTCCAAATTTTGGACCTTACCCAAAATTCCGCCTGAGTTCGAAAATGCTCCAAAAATCCCGAAACCTGTTGCATTAGGTTCCAAGTATTCTAAAATGATTTTGGGAATTTTTTCAAGATTTTTAGAATCTCTCTGCTATTTTATCTCTCACGGTCTTTCGTCAAATGCCATTTATTCATCCCAGAATTGTCTAAATTCCAAATTTCATCCAAAATCAATGAATCCAATTTTATTGGGTTCCAAATATTCCCTAGTATTTTTAGAAATTTTTTCCGGATTTTTAGACCCTTTTTGCTATTTTATCTCGCGCGCATTTCTCTTCACTTACTTTCGGCCAACGAGGGAGTGACACGTGGCAAGTACTGTAGCATCATCTTCAAACTTCATCCAAGAAGCCAGAGAACGTGTTTCTCTTCCCTCCATGGAAACCCTCTCTTCAAATGATCATAACTCACTCATTAAAGCTCCAAATCACAAACGGCCAGATCCGTTGGAAAGGTATCGACGAGGAGATCTCATTCCCCACCTCCATTCGTTCCAAATTCTGCCGAAAATGGTTCAATCAAAGGAAAACTAATATGGGGTCAAATGGCCATAACTCGGCCATTTCTTCTCGAAACGGCGCACCACCACCTCTCAAAGCTTCGTCCCGGAGCCCTCTACCCCGTGCTCACTTCCTCCCATAGCCACCCCTCTCCATCTCACTGCAAAAACCGACGTCAGTTGTCCTCCGTTGACACCACCGTGTCATATTTTGCTCCAGTAAGCCAAATGGAATTCCGTCTGCGTCACCGTGTGCGACTCATCTACACGAACAAAAGCCCTCAATCGATTTCGCTTTTCGTTGCAGGACGGTGACAAATTTCGAGGGAGAAATCTCCGTTTAGAGCTCGATTCTTCGTCGATTCCTCGCAAACCGTCGACCGCCTCCAAAATCCGAAAGCACTCCTAGGTTCGTATCGTCGCGTTATACGTTGTGCTCCTTTTAATTTCGTGAAATTTCATTGTTTTGGCTTAGTTCCCAAATTCTATGTCTTTTGGGCGTTACCGTCGCTGGCATGGCCATGGCCGCCGCCATTCCGGCCATCCTCGCCGCCAGTCGCCTAGTCCATCGCGCTCCCCTCGCTGCGCCACCCCTCACCCATGCCCCGGCTGTCGCTCCCCGTGCCCGAGCCGCCCGGCACCGTCTTGCCGCCTCGCCGCTGCAGTGGCCGCCTTGCCGATCCTTCCTCACGGCCGGCCGACTTCCGTGGCCGCATGCACTCGCGGCGCCCCTCGGCCGGTCCGTCCGCCTCCACTCGCGACGCCATGCGAGCCGCCGATCGCCGCCGCTACGAGCCGCCACCCTAGGCCACCACCGGCCGCATCGCCCCCCCTCCGACACCGCCGTCCCGCCGCCGGTCGCAGGCTTGCCTCCACCGGGCCTATGATAGCACGGGCTCACCTTCCATTGAGGGTTGGAAATCAGTCATTCCAAGAAAATAAAGATTCCAGGAATATTCTCTCATTTGTCTTTTTCCAGAATTTTTAGATTTCAAACGCTTATAACTTTTTCACCCAAACTCCAAATTGACCCGTTCAAATTCCTAAATTCATCTAAATTCAAGATTTACCTGCCAGTATAAATTTTGTAATTTTTGGATTTTATTGATTTTATTTTATTTATTTAGTTGTATCGTTTTGCGCGTAGCTGAAGAACCCGCCGGATCTGCCGCCGTCGCCGCCGAACATTAAGACTTCGAGACTTTCGCCGCAACTGAAGGCAAGTCCCTTAACACATGTTGAACCCATGCTTTACAAATATTTTACAATGATTTAAACTTGCATTGCTATGTTTATAATCGTATGTCAAATATAGATGGTTAGTTAATCCGAAATTGATGTCAACTCCTTGAAATTGATATCCATGATTACTTGTAACCCTAGGATGCTATAATATGTCATGCTTAATCTACATTGTGACATATGACAATTAGAACGATAGATGTGCTTAGTGCAAAATTGATTAAAATGACCCATGGGTGGGATCTCTTCGAGATCATGATTTAATACTTGTTTTGAGAAATATTAGCATGGTATTGCTACTGCTTTTGTAAAATAAAATAAAATGAAAAATGGTTTGGACTTGGACGGAATGGAATGTCGGATGGGTGCGGATAGAGCACTAGTTTTAATTGTGCAGGTACCGCACCAAGTCAATTAAGGACCGACGCTTACAACTGTCCATTCTAAGCATAACCGTACAACCACATGTCTATAATGGGTACTGTAACACCCCAATTTCTGCTTTCATGAATTTAAATGTCATTTCGCACTTTTGTGAATTTTTGGAATTTTCTGGGATTTATTTGGATTTAATTTGAAATTGTTTCCTTTTGAGATAATTAAATAATTAAAAGTTCTAAATAAATTTTGGTTGAAAATATTTTACTTGAGTCCCAAATGCCCTAAAATATTTTCTAGAATTTTTCTGGAATTTTTATGATTATTTTGCTATTTTTCTTGAATTATTTGAATTTCTAGAAATTAATTAATTTATTTAATCGCTGGAAAACCCTAACAGGTTAGTACTGTTCATCCGACCGAGTCGAACCCGAGCCGGACCCAAGCCTGATCCGAGCCGGGCCAAACCCTAATTCACACGACCTTTGGATCAAGATCCAACGGCCAGCGTTGAGCCACGTCGCCGACGTGGGGTTCGGTCCGAGCCCGTTCGCGCCGATCGAATCCAAGCCGTTGGTCATGCACACGTGGACGACCAGGATGCAGCCACGTCACCTCTCTAAGCCCTCGTCGGATTCCGCCGCCGCAGCCGAAGCCCCTATTTAATGCTCCGACCCCGCCGCCACCTTCTCCGTTTTCGTGCGCGTCGAATGACCTAGCTACTTGCGCCCAAGCCACCGCTGCCAGCCCGCAAGCGCTCGCCGTAGTTGGATTTGCGCCCCCGCTGCGTTTTCCGCCAATCCCCGTCGTCCTCCGCCGCGACTAAGCCCAGATCCGAAGTCCCCAAGCCGAGAGCATCGAACGTGACCATCCACCTCGCCGGAGCAGCCCGGAAACGCCGTCGTGTGGGTCATCGTCCTCGTCTCCAGTAGCCGCAAGCCACCGCGTCGCCATCGCCGTCCCTGAGCTCTGTCAGCCGTCCGATCCAGATCCAACCGCTGCGGTGAGTCCACGTCACCCCCGTAACGAAATCCACGTTGCGGTTTTCAGATCTAATCTCAACCGTTGGATTTAGATTCAACGCTTCGGATTGTGCTACGTAGCCGTAACCGCACCATGCTAGGATTAGATCTCAGTTGTTAGATCTAGATAGTACGGTTAGGGTTAACCCGCGTTGTAGCGTTAGATGCGATCTCAGCCGTTCGATCAAGATCGAACGGCGTGGATCGAGCCACGCGTCGGCCACCGGGTCATACCACGTCACCCCCCAATGATGCGGTAAAACCCGATCAGATCTCGCCCGTCCGATCTAAATCGAACGGTCCAAATCAACCACGTTGTCCACAACGTGCAGAATCCCGATCCAATCTGGACCGTTGGATTTCAAACCAAAGGTCCAGATAAAGCCGCATGTTTAGAAGCCGAACCGGCGCGGTCAGCGCAGCACCGCTCGGTCGTCGCTGACATCACGCGTGACATCAGCATGAGGCCTACGTGTCAGCGGCTCAGCCCACCGTGCGATGACACCATCTGTGATGTCGAGGCCGAGCGCGATGATGTCAGCAATGACGTCATCCAGTGGGTCCCACGTGTCAGTGACACGTGAACCCGTGGACCGAGTCCACGGTGGACCGAGCCCGAGTCGTGGACCAAGTCCATGGACCGGCTGACGTCATGCTGACGCAATAATTTGATTTTTCTTTAGAAAAATAATTCTTTTAAAAATCAATTTCCACGCTGACGTCATAAATCCGAATTTTCCATATAAAAATAAATTAATTAATTCGGTTTATTCTTTTATTTTAATTTTCAAACTTCAAACGCTTATAACTTTTGCGTTTTAACTCCGATTTGGGCGATTCCAATTTCTAAATCTTTATAAAATTGAGATCTACCTAATGGTGAATTTTAATTAATTTTTAAGTATGAGTTTCCCTCAGTTATTATTTATTTAATTAATTCTTTAAACTTTAAACGGTTATAACTTTTACGTTTTAACTCCGATTTGGGCGATTCAAATTTTTAAAAATTTGTAAAAATGTGTCCTTCCTATTTACGAACTTTATTTGAATTTTTGAACACTTTTTGCCTACTGTTTATTTATTTAATTGCTATTTGCATGCGTTACGAATAGACGTTGAAGTACTCGAGGGCTTCGAAGGTGAAGTTTTGACCCAGGAGCCAGCTCAAGACCAAGAACAAGTACTTTTTGAAGGCAAGTTGTGCTTTGACCATGTTGATCCCATTTGTGAAAATTTATGTTGTTTCAAAGTATTGCATGCTAATTTAATTAGAATTGACTTTGATTAGTTTTAGGATTAGTTAAATGCCTAGTTGTTGTATGACACCTTGTTATATATAATTGTATGCCATGAACCCTTATCACCCTAGTTGGGGATTAAATAGTTGGACATTATTAAATTGCCAACATGGGTATTTAGACCATTGTAGTATAATGCTTAGACCTGCCACGTATACATGACATGATTTTGGACAATTACATGTTAATATTGACTTCATGAAATATGGAACATATTTTGGAATGTGACATGTGTTGTTGGTGATGGTGTTGATGGCACGTGGTGCATGGTAAACAACTGGGGTTTGATAAATAGTTTTATACCGGGGCATGTGGCAAGAATGATCGGGTGGGCCAGTTGTGGCACCGGGGAAGTTGATTTGGTTCTTCGGGTAGTCTTTCCCTGGTCACCTTAAGGACTTAACCTTGCAAGCCTTTGAACTGAGTCAAACGTGCAAACCACATGACTGGAGTGGGACGGTCCTAGTTAAGTAAGTTACTAATAACATGCATGCGATACCTCGGGGTGTCAACTACACCCTTTGTGTAGCTTGAAGGGGGAGCGTACCAGGACTGCGGCATGGTACCCGTCCAACGGTATGTCGGTCCCATACTTCGCCTTTGTTAAGGGAAGGGATGGTGTATGGTAAAACCAGAGAGGTTCACTTGTATTGTTAGCGGTTTCTGAAAGGCTTTGTTACGGACTCTCGCCTTTGCGGTGTTTGACTGTATCTTGTGGGTAAAGTGCATAACCTCTGCAAAGTGTAAAATCTATTCGAATAGCCGTGTCCGCGGTATTGGACATTGCTCGGTGATTACAGTCAAGGGTTAGACTTTCATGAAAATAACTTGGACTTGGAGAATGCTTGGTTTGGAACGCTGAATTGAACTTAGGTTTGGGAAATGCTTTACTCGTGCAACCATTGTGAAAATACTCTATTTATTATTGTTATACTGCTTTGCAATCTATTACTTTAATCACAATTGCTGCTTTACTGCAAATGAACCTGTTAGCATATCCTTTGTAATACGCCATGCATATAGATTATTAGTTTGCATTATGTGCATGACTTGCTGAGTACCAAGTACTCACCCTTGCCACAATACAACATCAGTTGAAGAAGAATCGACACCAGCTTTGGAGGAAGAATTCCAGGAGGAGCCGACAAACTAGGGGAAGAGCCCAGTCAGTTGCCTGTGGCATATTGGTTGGCGCCACGCGTTTTTCTTATTTTTCGCTGCAAGTTTAATTGAGTAAGACTTTAGCCCTGTGAGGTGTACTTTTGTAACTTGACCATAAGGTCGAGTAACCAGTTATATTCCTTTTCAATAAAGTACTTTACTATTTCGTTGAGTATGATTGTGATATATACTGATGTTGAGACTGTGTGCACTAGCGTGATCCTGGACTAGTGCTGAATACACAGAGGGTCCAGATTTGCAAATTCGGGTCCCGACAGGTACGACCTGGCTGAATAATTTGTAGAAACCTAACTTAGACTCACCAGTTGGTGGAATGTGGGTGCCAGATGTACTCCCCACACGGCGCAAGAGGGGGCTTCTGTACTGGGTAGATGGAACCCTAACAGCGGTGAAACCTCAGCGAGTGTAGTCAGGTTAGATGTATACATTGTAAAGGCCTTGTCATGATCTCTCGGCCGATACACCAAAGGAAGTGTGTTAATTGCATGGCATCAAGAGACAATCATGTCTTGTGGGTAAAGCTGTACACCTCTGCAGAGTGTAAAACTATTCGAATAGCCGTGCCTACGGTCAAAGGCAAAGTGAAGAATGCTTTCATACTGGTAGACTTTGGTTTTGGTTTTAAAAATAATTGTTATTGGGGATTCAGGAGTGGTTAGAACTCTCATATGAATAAGTTTGGCGGATTGAGCCAATCAAGTAGATGGAACCTGTTTTGATCATGACGGATAGAGTCATGAGTTGGTTTACCTTAATCTTTTTAAAATGTGGCGGATAGAGCCTCTATACTAGTGATGGTGGATAGAAACTTCACTAAAATAATAAATAACTTCTATTGTTAAAATAATTGCAAAATTTTGCCTTGTGAAAATTAATACTAATTATAGTTTGATGAAACATGGCTTTGTGCAAAAGAACCCTAATAAGCCTTCCTTGGTAAGCCCTACATGTTGCATAATTTCCTAGACTTGCTGAGTACTTTTGTACTGACGTGCTACATATAATTTTGTCATCAGAGAACTTCGAAGACGCAATTGAGGAAGGTGAGTTCTATACCGAGAAGTTTGATGAAGATCGCCAAGATAACTAAGCGCGCGCTCCTAGTCGTCGCCTGTGGAGTCGTTTGGGTTTTACCTTTTTGCTATTTGTTTCCGATGTTGCTGAACTTTGGTCATGTGACCACGTTATGTAATAAATAGTCATGTGGCTGGTACTTTATATTTATGCTACTACTTCGTTCTGTTCGGTTATGATACAACACTGTGACTGTGTGTGCTAGCGTTGATCTGGGACTAGCACAGAAATGCATAGGAGATTTCGAGTAGCCGATCCGGGGTCCCACACTTGGGACGGCGGCCACCTCGATGAGCAATATCCTTCTTCTTCCAGTAACATAACTGCTACATGTGTCCATTCTTATCATAGTAGGTGCAGTGAAGCTCCCCACCCCGAGCAGCCATCACTAGAGTAGGCGCCATTGGTGGAGGGGCAGCACGGGGCACAACAAATATGAAAACTGGTGCACACACGGCTAAGATTTCTATATTTGTCAGAAGATGTCCTGGAATCATGATCTTGCCTGACAATGACTGTATCCTCCTGTTGGTCTCCCAGGAATGAGGTCTAGAATCTCCCGTGCCCTTGCTATTGCATTAGTGCTGAAACATCAGCAATCAGTAATCACATAAAACTCTGTATCTTGCCCATAAATATCATCACGATACATGGTGTTTAGCTGAATATGGAACTAGTTACACTCTGGTCAAGAAGATAGGGGTAATCACACAAGGAAGGAACCTGGAACATAAGGAAACATCAAAGCATGAAGAAAAGTGAAATGGTAGTACAATCCTATGGAATAATCACCCACCTCCCGGAAAAAACTTATTTAGCTGTTGCCGCAGGGAGGCAGGGACTGTGGATTGCTGAGGTTGCAATAGATTATTTACTTAAAGAAATAGCAAAGACAACCACGGTAAAAATAAGAAACACTAAATAGAACAAAAATAGATGCGGTAAAAGCACCAGAAATGTAGTTCGTCCGAATCGCGGTATGGGATTTGGGTTCATAGCCCACCACTTTTTCTTTCAATTTTCACTGTGAACACGAATCATGTAGTTCGAGTTCGACGAATCTGGTTCGTGGATCACCGGGGTTTACAATGAATCTAGTCAGTGGCGGAGCCAGGATTTTGCAAAGCCTCGGGCCGAAAACTAAGCAGCAATAACTAACGTTAAATACTACCCACACCGAGGTACAACAAAAACACTACAACTACACAATTAAAAATAAATTTGAACTTCATGTTTAATGATACAACAAAATAGATAAAATATATTAAAAATAATATAACATAGTTGAGCAGTATAAAAATTAATACCTAATCGATGAAGGTTTATTACATCAAAGTCAAAACATATCGTCGTCAACAATAGTATAAGAACCTAAACCTACAAAAATAAAATTGTATATGAAAATTCAGGATTGTTGGACCTTTTATAATCCAACTACACCAAGTAGATATAATCCAATTAAACCAAGAAAAACAATGACCATAGAGCAGTGCCATGAAGTACTGATAGCTTTATCAAATAGTTAATCTTCTATGAAGTCATGACATCATATAATTGAATGTTTGCTTGCATATGGCAGCATGATCTTAAATTTTTCTTGCTTGAGTGACGAAATTATCACCATTCAAATCGAGTCCAATCAATCAATCAATCACGAAATGTATACGTTGTTCATATCAATATGTTTGATCCTAGCAATTAAAGATAACTAGAAACAAAACCGAACACTTACACTGCTAATGGCTAATGTAATTGACAAATCATAACCAATTATTGTTCTTATCATGTTTGGATAATAGCTAATGCATTTGACAAACCACGACCAATTATTAACATAGCCATTCACTGCCATTTGACAGCTACCATGGTAATATTTGGTTCTTCACAATTCACTTACCACTGGGCATGAACACCAACAATGCAGTCAAGAGCAACCGAGGCAAAACAACAAACAGGTGGTGTACATCAAATTGAATCCAATTGATTAATCAATATATTCAAATCTAGCAACTAATACATATTTAATGATTCACAGTTGCATCAAATGAAGAGTTCCTAAAATGTGCATCAGTGCATCAATTGAACTTTTGAAGAAGCTACCTTGTGAGGTCTGTAGAAGAATTGAAGAAGCTTCTCAAATCAGCGCTCCTCAAATTAGAGCTCAACTGCTCGTCTGCTCAAGCACTGAAGCCAGGGCCAGGGGGCAGGGGTGGAGATGGAAATAGGCAACGGGCGACGCCCGAGCGCTGGGAGAGGCCGCGGGGCGGCGGCCGACGAGCGGAGAGGCGTTGCGGGGGCGGCACTGAGCGGAGTTGCGGAGGCGGCGTTGACAGGCGGGTGGCCGGGCGCCTTGCGGGGGCGGTGTCGACGGGCGGGCTCCTTGAGGGGGTGGCGGTGGGCGGGGGTCCGCCAGGCGGGGATGGCGCCGACGGGCGACGAGGCAGGGGCGGCTAATGCTTTTGGAGTTCTAGATTTCTAGGGTTCTTCTGCTCTTGCCTGGCGCTGGATCTTGGTTGGAGGCTTGGAGCCGGCTGGCGTGGGCTAATGGGCCGAAGCCCGAAGGCCTCGGGCCCAATTACAAAAAACAAATTTTTTGAACTATTATTTTGGCTGGGCCTCGAGCCCAGGCCCCAGTGGCCCGAGGCCCAGCTCTGCCCCTGAATCTAGTAACTATGGGTAAAATTCTAACAGTCATGCAAGTTCCAGTGGATAGATGGGATTCTCATGACACACCTCATCGAAAGGGTGTGAACCTGGATTTGTTCCTAGCTCTTCTTGCATGCGCGGGAGACCAAGAAAGAGAAGAAAAGATCAGTTAATTTGCATGCTGTAGCAAGCCCAAGTTGTACGAAACTTCTAATCTTCACAAAAAGTTCACAAAGAAATGTGCAAGAGAGTACAAACGAAACAATTCACTGGTGCGTTTGGTTGGAGGTACGAGGGTGAACGGAACGGGATGGTACAGGATGGATGGAATGATCCTGGATGAGATGGTTCAGGGAAGGTGTTTGGTTGTCTGAATGGGATGGTACAAGTTTTTGTTTGGTTGCCTGAATGGGATGATCCTGGATCGTTCAAGATGCTGTTTGGTTTGAAGGATGAGGTAGGTATGAAATAGTGTTGTATTATCTGCAGATAGAATAACCACGTGCTTATCAAAGAAAAACAATGGCAAGCAGTGTTCTGCGCATGATGCATTTTAGCTTGGGTGCTTGATTTGTCTCCCCGGGCATATATGCCGCCTAGCTACTCATTCTCTCTCTTTTGCTTCATCTTGTAGTTTTCTCAAAGTAGCGGGAGCGGCGGCGTGCGACGAAGACGACGCGGGAGCGGCGGAGTGCGGGCATGGAGTGAGGCCGCCCGTGAGGAAGACCGCGGGGAGTGGCCCCGAGAGGAAGAACGCGTCCGGGATGAGTTGGTTCGGCCAAATTGGGTGAACGGGATGGTACGGGATATCTGAGGAATATTCTCCGAATTTGTACCACTTCATCCTGGATGAGATGGTTCCATACACCCAACCAAACGCATGTACCAAAACTTATCCTGTACCGTCCCGTTCCGTTCACCCTCGTACCTCCAACCAAACACACCCTAAATGTGCTCGAGGCCGGCCGCCGCCCCAGC
Source organism: Rhipidocladum racemiflorum (assembly GCA_036346355.1). Lineage (NCBI taxonomy): Eukaryota > Viridiplantae > Streptophyta > Magnoliopsida > Poales > Poaceae > Rhipidocladum > Rhipidocladum racemiflorum. The sequence continues at coordinate 36,506,056 of CM070588.1, forward strand.
TCTCTGCTCGCTCGAGGCCGGCCACCACCCCAGCTCGAGGCCGGCCACCACCCCAGCTCAAGGCCTCAAGCCGACGCTGCTCCCTGGTTGCTCGACGCCGACCGTCGCCCAGCTCTCTACTCGCCGCCGCCAGCCGCCGCCCCAGCGAGGTGACTAGCATTACTGCCGCCCAGCTCTCATGAGAATGTAACATTACTGCTTACTGATTACTGAATAGCATGATAGCATCTACTTGACAGATGAAACAGACCGTTTACATGAGAATGTAACATTACTGCATTTGGACAGAGCTTAAAATGAATTACCTCATCCATGATTAACATTGGACAGAGATTAAAATGAATTACGTCACTGTGGAACAAACATTGAATAGCATTTTTGTCTTGATCAATCTTTTCCAGTGCAGGGATACAAAATGCTAGTTCCATTTTTTGCTCTTGCAAGAATGTAATAGGATGCTTGACGCCTTTGGCCTAATGGTTCTGTTTATCGCTTGGCAATGTTAATTGCTCTCTGTGGAATTGTTGTAGGGAGGAGAAGGTTGAGCTTGCTCACGATAGTTCCTAAGCACAACACCATTGCTCTTAGGGTTAACATAGGTTGTACACGTTGTTGATACAATTAATTAACATATCTGCTGTCTACTCAGCTTTTCATGCTTAATTGGTGTCAAATGAATTAGGAATAATACTGGCATTTTTCAATGGCTATTGTAATGGAAGAGGCCTATGTTGATGTGATTTACCTGCCAAGACTTCTTTTTGTCGGAATAGGCTTATATAGAGTTTAGTTGCCATGTTGTCTTGTAATCCAATACTCTAACTAATATAGAACCACCACCTTTTTTTTCCAAACCAGCTGAAGTAGATCTCGATAGATACCTCAGTTATGGCTTTTCCTATCATTGTTGTTTTTGCTTCATTGTGTTATATATGTTAGGTTTCCAACTACCTTATCCTTTATGCTTTTTGCAGATCTGTTATCAACACTTGCAAGAGCTTGAAGGAGAAAAAATCATACCTTGTTTGGAACGCTGTTGGCTGCCTTGGTGTTTCTGCTGTCAGCGATCTTGTCAGAGAGGGATATATTTCTTATGTTGAACACTACTAAAGAAAAGTTCAGTTGATCAATTGAGAGGCTATTGCCTTATGTAACAAAATAGAGCGATTCTCGTGATGCTAGCTGAGTTTGAGATGATAGAATTTATGAATGTGATCAATAAATTATTTGTATTTTATTCATCAACCATGAATGCAAATACAACCAATAAGACATCTACTTTAAAAGAGTGGATTGGTCTCCAAGTCAAAGGCAAAGAGTTGCTTAAGTGATGATGAGGATGAGCTTAACATTGATGTGTTATATCACACAAGCAAGGCAAGTAAGGTGTCAGAGTTGGATGTGTATAAAAATGAAGACTTACTGCTCTTTGATGAAAGTGATGGAGAATTTGATGTGCTAGCATGGTGGGAGAATGAAGTGACAAGGTTTCCTATTCTTTCTCGCATTGCTCGTGATGTCTTATCTATGCAAATGTCTACTGTTGCTTCGGAGTCGACATTTAGTGCCGGTGGACGTGTTATTGATCTATATCGTTCTCGACTCAATACTCACATTGTCGAGGCCCTAGTTTGTACCAAGGATTGGATTTCTTCACAAAAAGGTAAAAAAAACTTTCATCTTTCTTATGCCATCATATATAGTTACTAATTTTTGGTTTTTCAATTGCAGATTCAAAGAATAAAATTGCAACATTATTCGAAGATATGGATGCTTTGGAAATGGAGGACATTAATGAGACTTGATATCTTGATGCATGCATGATGATCCTTGTTTTGTGTGTTCATTTATGTTAAGTAAACTCTATTTGTCACTATGTGTTGGACTATACGTGTAATTTTTAATCTATGTGTTGGACTATGTTGGACTCTATGGCTCTATGCGTCTTTGTTGGACTCTATGTGTCTTGTTGAACTCTATGTTGGATTATGTTTTACTTGGACTGCTATATGTTAAACTACATGATTATTGAACTATATGTTTCATCACTTGTTCTCATTCTACCTATTTCGTGTACTATCCGACAAAATATCCGATACTCGTTTTTTACCCGCTCGTTAATACCCGGTATCCGTTGTTTACCCGTTCTGTAAATACCCGTATCCGTACCCGTACCCGTCCTGTATTTTCATTACCCGTATCCGGGAAAAAAATATTAGGATAGGATATGGGATAACCTATTACCCGCCTGTATCCGACCCGTTTTCACCCCTACCGGAGAGAAGGGACCGTGGCACATGCTTGAAGTTCTTCAACAATTGTTGCGAAAGGGAGCAATGCAAGTTTGGAGTTGGAGATCATACTCAGATAATCTCATTCATACCGTGTATTCTGATGATCATTAAATGTAACAGCACGGTAATGTCGTAATTTTTCTGTACGCTGTCGTGGAATAGTACTATTGTAGCTTGGTACAGTAGCCATTAATGCTGTTGCTTCACGATCAGATCAAGATGTATGGCCTAAATGCAGCTTCTTGCAGTGTTGAATAATCCCTATATATTAAACCCCCATAGACTTCTCAGCCGCTCACTGATGCCACATCATTTTCATCTAGGTGTTTGTTCCGCGTCGACCAAAATTCCTCAGCCATTCATATGGCTTAAGTATTTTCGCCACCTCAATTGCCAACTAGTGCATCGCAGCACGGTGGAACGCCTCCTCGCTGCAAAGCCGCCCGCGTGCCTTTGAGTCCAGGGAGCCCTCACGCGCGCACTGGCCACCCATGTTTTTGCGCAAAGGTCCCAGACTTTCTAAAAGTTACATCCAAGTTCTTTTCCCCGAAAATACCCTAACACAGAACCTTTTTTGCAAAAACGTCCCAGGCTTCTTGAAAATTGCATATCGGTCTCCTTTTTGTGCTGGTTTCTTTTGAAAAAGACCCCAAAAGTTCTAAAAAAATTACATCTATGTCAATTTCCCCTCAAAAAAAAAACTCCTAGAGGTTCTGGAAATTATTTCCCGTTTTGGTTTTTTTTCCTGCAAATATATATTAGTCTATTTTTTTTGCAGGTGAATTTTTTTTCCGTGAAGACATATAGGTCCAATTTTTCAATAGGGGCCCCGAAATTTCTGAAATTTATTTTCAGCGCGTGTTGTTTGTTTTCAAAAAATTACATCTAGATCCATTTTTTCCCTAAAAAAACTCCTAGAGGTTCTGGAAATTGTTTTCCATTCTCGTAAAGATATATTAGTCTTTTTTTATGGCTCAAATTTTTTTGCCCGAAGACATAGAGGTCCAATTTTTCCCCAGTGAGCTCCCGGAATTTCCGAAACTTGTTTTCAATGCGTCGTTTGTCACGAAAAGCCACCCGAAATTTTATAGAATTATAGATTAGGTCGTTTTTTTCCGGGGAACCTCACAAACTCTACACATTTTTCTTGCTATGCGTTTGGTTGCTGATGTGGCATGCGCCGTGCCCACGGGTCTAGTTTTCTTTACTGCAGAAGATCTCTCTCTAGCACCAAACACTGCTTGGAAGGTAGGAATTTGGTAATATTTTCATAGAAACAATTCAATTTCTTCGAAAATCCTCAGATTTCAGATATTCAGAGTAATAGGAACACTATTATTTTTTATTTGCTTTAGCAACACTCCGACCAAGTAATATTCCTCTTTAAGGCACATACGTAACAATCAGAACTTTGCTCAGTGCAGCCAAACAATGCAGACTACACTCAACTCAAACCCTGTCATGCAGTTTTGCCAATTTCAATATCTGAAAATTATAGTCGCTTCTGCACTAAAGCTTGAGATTCATACAATACCGAGCAACAATAAGGAAAGCAAAAATTTCCTCAACAGCCATCAAAGGCGTCAGGCTACTCTCTACTAGCCCATTCAGGAATTAGAACACACAAAAAAGCATGTATGGCTTGCTTTATCTTGTCTGGTCTACAGGACGATGCTATTAGGGGAAAATCCATGAAACTTGTATGAAACCCCCATCATTCACATGGTACAACAATTTAGTCGCGGTACTCTGCCATGAACGCCTCATGGAACGCCTTGAAGCGGGTGATGATCGCCGGGATCTTCTCCTCCTGTGGCAGGATAGTGCATCTGAAGTGCCATGTGCCAGGAACCTTTTGGGTACAGGAAAAAAGAATCACGATATCAGGTAACCTCTATTGGAATTAACAGAGCAAAATCTGACGTGCCATGCCCATGTCACAGGAAAGTTTTAAGTAGAGAAAGAGCTATCAATAAAAAGAGAATCTCTCATGCCTAAATACTTCAGTTCAGGCGTGGTTATTAATATATTTGCTGCACAAGCTCAACATGAAAGCATGTTTCAGTTTTTTAGGCTATGATTGTTATGAGAGAAATCCTACGATTGTTATTTGATGGCATAAAGAAATGTTGCTCCTTGTACATGTTTGAACCAATAATATTAGCATCTACAGGCGCTAAAGTAATTTATAATTTTCATATCAAGATTGACTCACTTGGCCAAATCCAGATCCTGGGACAACAACAATTCCGGTCGACTCGAGGAGACGAAGAGCATAGAACGCATCAGACGCTTTCTTAGCAGCTTTAGCAGCCTCAATAGCCTTCTGTGGCAGACGGATCTGAGGGAAGAGGTACATAGCTCCTTCAGCCTTGTTGCATGTAATTCCCTCAAGCTTGTTGAATGCATCCTCCAATGCCTGTAATCCAGATAAACAACTTCTATAATTTTCTGAAGAAATCATTTAAAGCTACATGAGAAATGGAGCCCTGGCACACCTTTGCACGACGAGCTAAAGATTTGAGAATTCCATCTTTCTCTGCCTTGTATGAAGCGTATGATTCATCCCCAGCCTGCAGAATACAACAATGATATCTAACTGGATAATTTGGCATTTTCTTTTGGGTAGAAATTTAAAGGATGTCATAGTATCGACCTTTGGTGGATTCATGATGAGGCTGGCAAGAATTTGACCAGTGATATTGGAACATAAGTTCACTGACGCTATTTTGTAGATCTGCTCTCTCACTGGAGCACTGAAGCCAGTAATCTCCATGTAACCTCCTCTTTTGCCGCACTCTCCGTAATATCCTGGTGGCAGCAAGAAAACCTTTTTGATAAGTCAATGGCATTGTGAGTAGAAAAATATGCAAGTGGATCGTTGTATCTACCCTTGGAAACAGATTGAAATGATACTAGAGGGAGATCCTCCTCGCCGTATCCCATGGATCTCGCTATCTTCTTGAAAGAGTGAAATTTCTTATCGTCAACATAGATGTTCTCTTGATATACCTACCAATATATAAATGACGTTGATGTTACAGGCGATATAAAGAAATAGAATTAAGCAGTTCAAAGTTTGCTGTAGTGTTCTGACAGAGACTACAACTCACCTCATCAGCCAAAAGAACAAGGCCCTCATTTTTGCAGAACTTCACTATGTCATATTGGTTTTCCTCAGCAAGAACCTATAAACAAATGGACCACTTTAATTAATATATACTTTTTTTGGGTTATCTGCATCAACTACAGAATGTTTTATGCACGTTGCAGAGCAAGGAAAACACAAGCTTTCATTTAAAAAAGTCATTTCATGAAAAAAAAAATTAAAATACATTCACTAAGTAAAAAGATGCAAGAAATGCATGCATTGTGTTTGTATATCAAGAATATGGTGCGGACAGAAAAGTGCAGCAATCCAAGATGTTCTTTAAATCAAAGAGTAGAAATGATGAGTGCAAACCTGCCCAGTTGGGTTTCCTGGATTGATAACCACCAAAGCCCTAACATCAATGCCTTTTGACCGAGCATCATCAAGTTTCTTCTTAACGTCAGAGATTTCCAAACCCCAGCCTGTTGCCTCATCAAGATAATATGGGACCTGAAATAAAATGCTCTCGATTTAGGCTTTGGTGCTGAATGAAATGCTTAATGTATTAAACTTTTTTGTCAGGCAAACAAAGTACGTACAAGAGCTCCACCATGAAGAGCTATGGAGGCTGAGTACAACGGGTACTGAGGAATCGGGCAAAGAATGCCATCTTTCTCATTCCTTATCAGTAATTGCATCATCATGTGCACCTAAAAAGGGAGGAATAACATCATAATCAGACTTAAATTACTTCCTGTTTATTCAGAAAATGTCCAGGAAAATTAAAAGACGGTCAAGTTCATACCCCAGGACTTGCTCCATCTGTAAGGAAGATGTCATCTGCATTAGCAGAGAATCCATCACGTGAGGCGATCCCAGCAGCAATTGCATCACGCAGTCCTCTGATACCCTAGGCAAAAGAGAGAACAAAAATGAAGCCAAGATGCCCTTGTTTTTTCTATTATGGTGAGTATAAAATGTGTCCGTAGATGCTAACCTGGCTGTGGCTGTATGCTCCTGTTGCTTTTCCAGGAATCAAGGCAAGAATCTGGTTTGCCCGAGAGATAGCATCAGCACTGTAACAAAGACAACGCATCAGATATTATACACAAGAATTTGTCATTTCAGTAAGACAATGATTTTTGTTTAAAGAAAAACTAAAAAGTGGAAACCTTGTAAGCAAGACAAACACCAAATAGCAAATAGGAACGATAATATTTTCAATTGGGAATATTATCAAGGGAAATGTTGCCTAAATTTAAGTGGGGCATATATCTAATGATGCTTAGGTGATATCATGCTAATGATTGGGGCATGAAATTAACTTGAAAAAATTATACCAAAAAATCGGAATTAGTCCTAAATATGTTCCACATCGTATAAAACTTCCAAGTCCAAACTCAAATTGGTTCTAAGAGTAATACATATTTGTTTTTGTTAGCACATTTCAGGTTTAGACTTCAAATTTGCAGGATGGTATATTACATTGAGAAATATCTCCAGAATTTTTTGTTCGAAATTTTCAAGTTGATTTGATGCCCTAATAAGAAAAATTAGCACAATAGCACCAATTCAAGGGTTTGACTATATATATCTCCCTGTTAAGTTTTCTGTAAATTTGTTTTCATGCTGATGGATTATAAGATGATGATATTCACCTGAACAATGATTTGGTTTCTTCTCTTTCTAACAAGTACGGATGATCACAAAGGGCAAGAACCTGCAATGCAATATACCATTTAAATATCCAAGAAAACAAAAGGTAAACTCTGCTTACAATAACCACATACCTCCCTGAAGAATGTAACTGGTTGCTGACCAAGAGACTGAGGATTCCCAATGTTGCAATAGAGGATCTGCAAGGGTAAAAATGGAATGAGCTAAGAAATTGTCAAACAAGATAAACCTACAGATTACAGCAATCTGTAAACTACAGTTAAGTACCTCATCAAAAGGAAGAGACCCTGGTTGAGTCTGTAGCTGTTGCTGCAAACGCTGGAAACAAAAAGTAGTTAATCAATTTCTATTCAGATACCTAATGGCACTAAAACTGCCAACTTTCGGGAAATGTGGACAAGATTTTCAAATAGTGTTCATAAGGAATTGCAGAAACATTTGAAGCAAGATAGACATTAATTAATTATGATAAAATTGATTGAAGAATATTTTCATAAATAAATTTCACAAACTGCATGACTTATAATACAAAAATCTCTAGCAATCAAATTCAAATTTATACTCAATTTTGTCAATGAACCAAATGTAGAATTCAAACCCTACAACGTAAGCCTGAAAGCACTAAGACCTATTACTGTAGAAAATGGGTGGCCTGTTCTGTTGTAAATCCACTAAAAAAAGAAGCGAATCAAAATAATACTATTGCCCAGCATATGCCTGGCAAAAATCAAGAATAAAAGAGCATCCAATTTAACTTTTATTAGCTAGGCGATCATTGAAGAACATGAATCGACTAAAATCTGAATACAGCAGAATTCAAATGACAAAAATAACACTTGGTGGTCACCCGAAATACCTGAGCATGGATAACAATTTCTCCACGCACCGCATACTCACATTTTAAGACCTGCACCAGTGATAAGAGCATTAGCTAGGTATTGGAAAATGCACATAGTTGATCAAGTGATGGACAAAAAAATTATCAGTCGTTCCAACAAATATGACAAAAAATGCCAGGTCATGGAATCGCCCATACATTCTTAAAACTGGAATTGCAACGAAGTTACAAGGGTTTCCACTTTTTTTAGAGCTATGACAGAAATGTTGATGAAATGCTCTGCTGTTAAATGATCTTGTAACTGTAATAAGAACTCCAAGTGGAAGAATATATGCACACAGACAAGTGGTCATTTCATCATATGCTGCACAGTTGATAGAGCTAATGAATTACAGAATGCAGCAAGCAGAAACAATGCATAACATTTAGGTCACTTCGGGCTGAGAAGTAAAGGCCAGAGATGGAATTTCCAAGACAATGAAAAGCAGAACACGCAAATAAGGAAAAGGAAGTACAGAAAACGAATATAAAGAATACAATGAATGTATTAGAATAACAGAACATTATCCTTTTTTCCAAATAAGCAAAGGATCAAAACTGATTTTCGGACAAAAAAGAGGAAATCAAGACCAGATGACAATGACATCCAAGAAGCAACTAGCAGACATTCATGCCCCACTACCTAACACCTAAAACAGAATTTTGCCATGTTCTCATCAAGCCCAGAAAATGATACGTTAATTTTAATTTTTAAGCAAGGAGCCTGGTTTACCGTACAAGTAATTTGGTGGTTTTATATCTCCTGTCATCAACTACAAAATGCCAAATTATTCACAAGACACAAGTTGCCAACTGAGCAGCACCTCTGATCTCAACAAAACAACAACATGGTGTTTCAGCATTAAAAACATGTCTTCTTTTTGTACCAGAAATGGTGCAACAGGTTAAACAAATTGTCATATTCCCTTTTGAAGGAAATAAAAAAGATGCTGACCTTGCACTATTCGATCACACCACAAACTGCGTGTCAGCAGCTCAAATAGTACTGGGATCTACCTCTGGGTTAGTTAAGACTAGACTTACGAGAACTGGCAGCATCTAGGTAAAAAAAGTACATTTCTAATCAACTGCTGAATAATTACAATTTGCAGAGGAAGTGTTCTTCAGTTCAAGACCACAGTAAAATCAAAACCTCTTTGGCTGATAAGATTCTCCTAGGAAATTCCTCATTTTTGAAGTTTAAATTAACAGATTCAGCCCACCCGAGCACAAGAACAAGAATCACAAGCATGCCTTCTGCATCACTCCTAGAGTTTCATGCTAAATTACTCCCGAAAGAAAAAAAAAAGAACCAACATATAATCCACTGTATTGTACCCTAACAAAACAGGAGCCAACGAGAACAGCAGAAAAGAAAAATCATTTCTTGAATGCAAATTCCACCGTGACCAAGCCACCTCGAACCAAGCAAGAACCCAAGATCACCCCACCACGGGCCAAATTAAGAACATACATGACCCAATTCATTCATAGACCACCTCAACAAAACCACCCCACCTCATCAAAACCCAACCTTTCCTCTCACCCCAATAAAATCAAGAAACAGAGAGGAGAAAGGGAACAGGGGAGGCCTCACCTTGGGGTTCAAGTTCTCCACGGCGACGCACGCAGCCATGGCCAAATCAACAAGAGCAAGATCGCCTTCACCTCAAACGCAAAGACCGGAGCGCCTAGCCAGGACGGGTCCCTGACTCTCCCTGCGGTTTCGTGGCGAATCGGGGGCACCAAAATCGTTGGTCTTAAAAGGCGCAGGTCGCCCACAGGAAAGCGAGCGGAAGGAGACGAGCCGCCGACCAGAGCTGCGGTTTCGCATTGAAAATCTTGCCATAAAAAGTCATAAACCATGGTGGAAAGATATGATTAAGGCTCATTTGGTAACTTTGAATCGGGTCGGTTCTATTGGATTCTGAAATAAACCTAACCAAACAGACAAAAGTTCGGAACGATTTATCTCAGATCATTTCTTTTTTTTCTACTCTGTGGCCGAATCGGTTTCAACCTCGTTCCACCCGATTCACAGTATCCTACCTGAAACGTTTCTACCAAGAATCTGGAACCGTTTTCGTTTCTACTGGAATCTGGAACCGTACCAAACAGAGCCTAAGTCTCGGTCTAAGAGCTGTGTAGGGTGGGTATTTTTAAATCGAAATTGAATTACCATCCAAATCGAATCGAATTAACCAATCGTTTTAATTCTTTCGGTTTATGGTTTTTGTCTTCTTTTTATTTTCGTATAATTCGATTTTCAGTATTCAGTTCGGTTTTTTGATTTCAGAAACCGAAATAATCGAATAACCGAATAGCCCATGTACAATACCATTTTATAACATTCTTCCTAAATCTATCAAACAATTCTCATGTTCTAACATCTTATGCATATGTGTGGTATATTCATATGTTTTACTATGGTTATACTATAATAACTTATGAATATTGTGTGGGTTTATCTCTAATCTATGTTGTGACACAAGAAGAATAAAATCTAATGTACACAGTATTTATTAATATTTCGGTTAACCGAAAAACCGAATTAACCTATCGAAATATTTCAGTTAATTCGGTTCGATTTTTCATTTTAATTCGAGAAATTCGATAGCCAATTTCTAAAAATCGAATTATTTTAAATAAAAAACTGACTTGTTAACAAGCATAAAACATAAGTTGAGTTAAAGTAGAGATAGATAAGCTTTGTTATGTAACGAGGATTACTCATTGAAATCTTTAAAGATTGTTGACCTGTTTTTCAAAGTGTCTATTTAGACATTGGTCATATATTGTCAATGTACTCCAAATGACAACCAGGGGTAGTTTTTCTTTGTATTGCTAGTTGTATGAATGAAGTATGTGATTGTGAATTTTTTCTTATTACTAAATTTTTTTTTTCCAAAAAAGTATTGGCTGTTTCAAGATTACTAGTTCCAGAGTGATCCATATAAGAGCGAGAGGCACGAGTTGAGTGTGGTTCACTCTTTAGATATTTTTGTCTCTCATACTCTATGTTAACTCTTGTTTTACAAGATATGAGTTAGGGATTGCAGGTAAATGCACAACTAAGTAGTATCAAACCAAGCGTAAGTGAAACATGAATACCCCACTAAAAGACAAGTTTGCTTGGATTAGCCATGACATCACATATCTTGTTATCATATATGGACACAGTGACATACACCACTTATTTTGCCTTGAGGACACAAAAATTCTTGGACTTGTATAACTTATAGTAATTGACTATCTCTTTTTTACCAAGACATATTTCAACATTTTTCATATGTAGTTTGTGTTCCATTTATAAAGGAGAACACCTACCCAGATGCACCATGCAACATTGATAGCATCTCTCAATAAACTCAATATCATTTACCACTACTACAAAACCGGGCATCACAACCGGTCTATTAGAAACGGTTTGGTGCGAACCGGTTGTAATGTTTCGCACCAGAAGCGGTTCGTGGCAACAGGCCGGAGGGGATCTCTAGAAGCGGTTCGTGGCACGAACCCCTTCTAAAGCCTACCTTTAGAAGCGGCTCGTGACACGAACCCCTTCTAAAGATCTTTACAAGCGGTTCATGTCCCCAACCGCTTCTAAAGCTTTAGAAAGGGTTCGTGCTTCCCATTCCCATGATATTATTACCGTATTTTACCGCTTAGTGTCGCACCACCAGGAACTGCTTGTGATACCCCTCGGGGTATCACTCGTGGTTGCTTAGAAGCGGTTGTAAAACCGCTTCTGGAGGTGGTTTTCAACCGCTTGTGAAGCGCGGTTCTGTAGTAGTGTACAATAGAAAACGGGATTGTAGCTTGTGCTTCATTTATAAAAGGATTTTCTAAAATTTCTATATCTCACTTACATAAAATCGCTGCATAGCATTTTTAATTCCGACGAATTTGCAAATTTATATTGCTGAAGTAATTACTATATTTCTAACTCAATTTATAAGGCTGGACGATTGGACATCCATCGAACAGACACTTGTACTTTGTTGTATTTTCACGTGGCTCTAGCATTATTGTTGTATTCTACTCACACAAAAAAGAATGAAAGCTAGGAGCTACACGTCACCCATGGGCCATTTCGATGCTGAAAACGACGACGCCTTCTGTTCATCCATGTATTCTTGGGAAACAAGCTGAACGGCAAAACCCAAGCCTCACGATCTAGATGACTGGATCCCATGTTCCCCCTGAATATCGACCGGGCAAAGTCACAAAGGTCACCCATCCAAGGGCTATCAGACTTTGTATTTGCCATTTCTAATTAATTAATTGTTCTAAGATTGCAAAACAGTATGTTTACTTTCTTAAATGTGTATAGACGTGCCATACCTAAGGCATGTTTGGATCCATGCAGTTAACAGTTAGCTGCTAAAAATTAGTTAGAGTGGATCCAAGCATAGCCAGCTAATAGATCAGCTAACTATTAGCTGGACACCCAGCTAATGGTTATCTCATTAGCTAGCCAATCCTAGCTAATATCAGCTAATATGTGGTATTTAACCAAAATACCATTCGCGTCTATCACCATGTAGCATCCCCAATTTTGGTCTTTTGTCAAAAGTTAATTTAAAGTAATTAAATTCAAAACTTGGATTTTCTTCGGTGTTTTAATTAACCTAGCATCCTCGTCCATCCGAAATGGGAGTTCAATCCTTCACCGTTCGCAAAATCGAAATTCTAAATTTCGGTCATTATTCGAAATTCCACCTGAGTTCTAAATTGCTCCAAGAATCCTAAAACCCGTTGCATTGGGTTCCAAATATTCTATAATATTTTTGGGAATTTTTCTAAGATTTATAGAATCACTCTGGTATTTTATCTCTCGCACTCTTTCTTCAAATTCATTATATTCGTTCCGGAATTATCCAAATTCTAAAATTCATCTAAAAGCATTGAAACCAATTTTACTTGGTTCCAAATATTCCCTAGTATTTTTAGAAATTTTTTGAGATTTTTAGACCCTTTTTGCTATTTTATCTCGTACGTCATTGATTCTACACTATTTAAAATTAAACCAATATGAGAGCGACACGTGGCGATGCTGTAGCTTCGTCTTCCTCATGTGTTTCCAGTCGCAGAGAAGCCCGTTAATGGCACCATGATCTAAAACCATCATAACTCTTCCCCTACTCCACCAAAATTAGTGATTCCAGTTGCATTTGAAAGGTATTTACGAAGAGATTCAATTCCCCACCTTCATTTGTCCTTAATCACGCCAGAAACGGCCCCATTAAGCTAAAACCGAAACGTCTTCAATTGGTAATATCTCGGCCATTATTCTATGAAACTGCGAGCTTCCACCTCTCAAATCTTCGTCTTGGCGACCTCTTTCCCGTGCTTGCAACCTCCCACTGCCTCTCCACTCCAATCGTCCGAGAACTCGAAGAAACTAACGCCGGTCATCCTCCGTCGACATCGCCGCGGCAACTTTTGATCCGGTGAGGCGATTGCAAATCCGTGCGTGTCACCGTGTGCGCGTCGTCGCCACGATCAAAAGCCCTCAACCAATTTCTGCTTCCGTTGCAGGACGGCGACGAATTTCACGGTTGAAGTTTCCGATTGGAGCGTCGTTCATCGTCGATTTCTCCCAATCCGACGATCCCCTCTGAAATCCGGCAACATCCCTAGGTTCGTATCGTTGTGTTCTACGTGGTGCTCCCTTTTGTTTTGCAAAAATCCATCGATTTCATGTTTTCCCCAAATTGGATGTCCGTTGGCTGTTCCCGTCATCGGTTACTATTCCGATCATAACTTTGGCAATCGTTTTTCGGTGATCCGCTGGTCCGATCGTCCTATAAATTTAACCACAGAATCCTCCCCTCATTCCCCACACAACTCAATTGGAATTTCTCCAATCCAACATACGGATCTCTTTGTAGATGTTGTTCTTTCCGAAATCCGACGTACTTTCGGCGAGCTCTTTCGGTCATTCCCGACCTCCATTTGGCCTCAAATTTTTACTGGGGCTCCCTCTTGGTGTCCTCTACCTCCAGTAAAATCATATTTTTAAATTGATTGCCGGAGCTCCGCCGGCAACCATTTCTTCTCCTAGTCCGGCGGGAGGTTCGAAACGCTCGTTCTCTTTCGTCGTAACTCTGAATAGAGTGATTCAAATTCCTAAATTCATCTAAAATCACCCTATATCTGCCAGTATTTTTTTATATTTTTTTGATTTTATTTATTTGTCGCTCCGTTTTGCGCATAGCTGAAGAACTCGCCTGAACCGTCGACGCCTTCGCCGAACCCCAGGACGTTGAGACTCTCACTGCGACCGAAGGCAAGTCTCCTTGATGCATATTGATCCCATGTTTTACAACTGTTTTGCAATGATTTATAACTTGCACTGCTATCTTTACACGTGTTATGTCAAATATAGATTATTAGTTATTCCGAGTTTGCTGTCATCTCTTTGTTATTGATATCTATGTTTACTTGTAACCATAGGGTATTGTGATATGTCATGTTTAAATTATATTGTGACATATAATGCTTAGAACGTTATATGTACTTAGTTGCAAAATTGATTAAAAAGCCCATGGGTGGGATTTCTTCGAAACTATGGTTAAAATGTGTTTTAAAGAAATATAGCAATGTATTTGCTACTGTTTTTGCAAAATAAAAATAAAATAAAAAATGGTTTGGACTTGGGCGGAATGGAATGTCGGGCGGGTGCGGATGGAGCACTAGTTTTCATTGTGCAAGTACCGCCCCAAGTCTATTAAAGACCGACGCTTATGACTGTCCATTCTAAGCATAATCGTACAACCACATGTCTATAATGGGTACGACCTGGCTAAATAATTTGTAGAAATCTAACTTAGACTCACCAGATGGTGAAATGTGGGTGCCGGATGGAGGCAAGTCGTTTTTCCCACACGGCGCAAGAGGGGGCTTCTGTACTAGGTAGATGGAACCCTAACAGCGGTGAAACCTCAGCGGGTGGGTCGGGTTAGATGGATACATTGTAAAGGTCTTATCATGATCTCTCTGCCGACACACCAAAGGAAGTGTGTTAATTGCATGGCAACAAGAGACGCTCATGTCTTGTGGGTAAAGCTGTACACCTCTGCAGAGTGTAAAACTATTCGAATAGTCGTGCCTACGGTCAAGGGCAAAGCGAAAAATGTTTTCATACTGGTAGACTTGGTTTTGGATTTAAAAATAACTGATGTCTTGTTTTGGGATCTGGGAGTGGTTAGAACTCTTGGATGTTTCTTTGGCGGATTGAGCCAATTAGGTAGTTGGAACCTGTTTTGATCATGACGGATGGAGTCATGAGTTAGATTACCTTAATCTTTTAAAATTGAGCAGATAGAGCCCATATACTAGTGATGGTGGATAGAACGTTCGCTAGAGTATTAAAAAATTTCAATTGTTAAAATAATTGCTAAAAAATGCTTTGTGAAAATTATTAATAAGTATGATTTGATGAAACTCGGCTTTATGCAAAAGAACCCTAATAAGCCTTCCTTGGGAAGCTGTACATGTTGCATAATCTCCTAGATTTGCTGTGTACTTTTGTACTTATGTGCTATACAAAACTTTGTCATCAGAAAACTTCCAAGATGCAGCGGAAGACGGTGAGTTCTATGCTGAGGAGTTCGTTGAAGATCGCCAGGATAACTAGGCGCGTGTTCCAGTCGTTTGCCTGTGGAGTCGCTTGGGCTTTATCTTTTTGTTGTTTCTTTCCGCTGCTGTGAACTCTAGTCATGTGACCGCGAGATGTAATAAATAGCCATGTGGCTGGTACTTTATATTTATGCTATTATTTCGTTCTGTTTGGTAATGATTCATCATTGTGAACTGTGTGTGCTAGCATTGATCTGGGACTAGCACAAAAATACATAGGAGATTCCGAGCAGCCGATTCGGGGTCTCACACATCAAAAATGCACATATGACATGAACATGTATCAACTTGCATAAACTTGTAATACAACGAACTCATAACCAATATGTAACCACGTTCATCATGTCATAAGCAAATATCAAGCATGGCACATTAGCATATCATGTAATCATATTGCACCTAAGCAAGTCTAGCAATCATACAACACCCAAACCCATTCCAATACACTTGCCTTCAACCGTGGGCGACGGATTGGCGAGAGGTTGGGTGTGACACCCCAGATTGTGACATTATAGATTTTGGCAATATGGTACGACTTTATACCAAGTTTTTTGGCTTTTTGGGGTGTTTGGGCCTCTCCGAGGGAGTTTGGGCCTTGCAGGAGCTAGTGTGGGCCTTGGGGGATGTATTTGGGCCTTTGGTGGAGGCTCTTGGCCCATGTGGGGGAGTGGGGGGGGCAGAAATTTCAGCCCATGCGCCCTAACCCTAGCCCCCCATGCGCCCCACCCCTCTCCTCCCATCCATGCGCCCCTCCCCTCCCACCTAGCCGCCACCTCCTCCTCTCCTCTCCCCCCCATGCGCCACCATCCCCTTGCACCTCTCCTTCTCCCCTAGCTGGCCCTACAGCCTCCACCTCCTTGCGATCTCACTGTCCGGGAGCTCTCCGTCCAAGAAGATCCGGCGTTCCCAGCGATTTGGAGGAGAGATCAGGTCTCGAGGAGGAGGCATTCGTCGACCGGGTGATCCGTCAAGAAGAGGTACGAATTTGGGGTCTTGTTCGGGGTGGTCTAGGTGTTGTTAGATGGGTAATTCCATGGTTAATCTTGGTGTTTTGGTGATGTTCCTAGTTGAGATTAGGGAGTTTGCAATGGTTGTCCCACGTTCTGCTTCGGGCAGATTGGACATACGACCTAGGGTTTGATTTTTCGCAATTTTAGATTTGGAATTTGGTCGGCTGCCTGTTGAGGAAGTTGTAGATAACTTCAATACCTTTCATTGGACACCAAGAACGTCCAATTCTGCCCAGCCGTTTGAAAGTTATGGTCGTTTTACCGAACGTGTTCAAATCTGTGACATAATTGGGACAGAACGTAATGTTTTGTTGATTAAACATTTTTAGAGGCTGAATCAGCTTTTCCCAATAGTTACAAAAAGTTAGGAAATTTCCTAAGATTCGCGATAATGTAGTCGTTTACTCGATTTGGAGACCTAGAACTCAAGGTATGCTAGATTGAAGTCTGCTGTCCCGGGGGGACAGATTCTCTGTTTTTCGGCTTTGGGAGTAGTTTGCGAAGTCGGGTAGATGAGCGATTGTGTACTGTTTTGTGGGCACGGTTTGAGTGTGTGGTATCTATGTGCAGGTGGTGTGACCCCGGGAGTGCCCTCATCCTCTCGCCAACTCGTCGCCCGCGGTTAAGGCATGTGTATTGTAGTGGTTGCGGCTTAGGGAGCCGTAATGTTTGAATATGAGATGGTTTACACATGTTTTATGATATGATGCCATGATTGATGTTTGACTATGACATGATGAACATGATTTCATATTGATCATGATTTTGTTGTATTAAATGTTTATGCCAATCTTTACATGTTTATGTCATATGTGCATTCATAATGGAAGAGGCATCCCATGCTGATGCGGGCCTTTGTGTTCACACGTAGTGAACAGATAAGACCTACCTCGTAGTCCCATCCACGGTTACGCATGGGAGCGAGTCAGTAAGAGTAGGCACCCTCCATCTACGGGATGGAAGGGGAAAGGGGGTGCACACCGACGGGTGTGCACTCGGCAATACCAGTATGTGCTTCAGAGAGATATGTGCATTGCATTGCATTGTATGAATGAAGTGGTTTATGAGATGATTATGATGTTCTATGAAATGCATATGAAGATGTTTATTTGAGATGTTTATGATGGTGTTATATGAGAGCATAAATGAAGTTCATGAGTTGATTCTCAGGTTATGTGAATGGCATTAAGTATGTATGTGAGTTGTTATTGTTTTGGTATCATTGCAATATACTTGCTGAGTGATGCACTCACGCTTTTGTTTATGTTGTTTTTCTTAGGTACTTTGACACCGACATGCGGGAAAGGGGTTTAGCGGCACTTCATCATATAATTTCCACACAATTAGACAATATTTACCTTTCGGAGTTGTGATCATGAGTCTAGTGTGACGAAACTAGGATTATGAGTTGTTGATCTGCTTGATTACATCCTTTACTTCGTATTGGTTCATGGAGTGGTTAAATTCATTATGCTAGATTTAAATTGCCGCATTATTACCTGTTATTGCTGCTTTGGATGATTTCCATTATGATATATCATGTGGTATTTTGTTATTGCTCCGAAACATGGAAAAACAAAGGAGATGCTGCCGAAATTTCCGGTTTTAGCACTTGCTCCTTTGCTGTAATTTATCTTTATTTGTGGTTTTTTAGATGTTGACTAGTCTATGTTTGGTAACATTAAAGCATACTAGATGCTGGGGTGTTACAGTTGGTATTAGAGCGGGCTTTAGGTCCGTGGAATGTGAATGTAGTAATTTACTTTAGAGTAAACTAAAATATTGACTTGGAAAAGTAGAAACATGGAATAGGTTTACTTGTTAAAATTTGGCCTTAGGGCAATAACCTTAAAATCTGCAGTAGTTTGGTTAACTAATTTAAAACTTGACACAGTCTGATGCACAGTAGGAAGGGTATGGGTATCGATGCTATCCGCTTAAATATTGTATTTATGCTCTGATGTTAAATGCTGCATTTTGATGAAGTATGATGTTATATTTATGAAAGTATTGATTGAGATGATGTATGTTTGATTAAGTGGGGTTGGGGTGCCGAAGGGTTTCGGTCACCTCTTTTTGTTCATAGTAAGGATGTGGTTTGACGGTATGGCCGGTTAACGCCATCACCGAAGAATTTTAACCTTGTAGGAGAAGAGTGCTTATCCTTTCTGTCGTAGACCGGGTAGTTGATTGAAGTTGATTAGAAAAGTTGATGGTGGATCCTTTTGAATTTCTTTTACCGTTCTGACGATCGGTGTGGTTGGTTTTTTTTGTTTTAGTTGATTGAAATCAAAAGAAAAGTGTGTGGGTATTGGATTCTCGCGGATTGTTCCGTAGGTAGTTTGTGGTTTTGTCTTCCTTGGTTGAAGGCGAAGAAGACGAGTTGTGTGTTGCGCCTCTTTTGGCCGCAATTTTTGTTTTGACACCCGGTTTTGTTGGTAATGGTGGACTATCTTGGGGAGGAAACATGTGTGGTTGTTGTTCTCCCTATCTAAGAATGTGTTGAAGTTTCTCCTTATGCAGACCTTAAGTTGGGTGGCGTTAAGTTTGAATCTTTATCGAAAAAGATTTGGTGGAACATTTGTTTTTCCTGGTGCCTCCATCTTTCTTCTTGGAAATTGTAGATCTTGAGATTTCTTTAGGAGTTTTGGCTATCAGAGTTGGAAATTTGAGAGTTGAGATCTCCTGCATGTCTGTTGGAGTTTTGTTTTTCTTCCTCGCTTGGAAAGGAGAAATTGTTTGTCGGTGATCGTTCTTGTTCTTGAGTTGTGGTTTATGGAATGACGTGTTGCTAGGTTAAATTGTGAGTTGAATCAATTCAATGTGATTATTATCTCTAGCTTGAGAATAAATAGACTATTAGTGTTGTAGTTTACTCTGTAGCGAGAATGATTAAATGGGTTAATATACATGCTTAGAATCTGTTGCCTTGCTTTAAAAGTGCTTATGATCCTCGTTAATGTTTAAAGTTTAAACCCTGCTGCATAGTTAGAACATTAAGATGATGTAAATTACTGATATTGTTAAAGAAACCTTGCTGGTTGTTTAAAGATGTTCTAATTTAACGTGTTAGTAGAGAAATTCAATCATGCTAGCTTGTGACCTTAACTTGGAAGTTGATTAGAGTTGCTATTTATGTTATTGCAAACCATTAGTATATTTGGGAGTGTGCATAAGTGTTCCTATAATGCTAGTACCGATGTCAATTGGGAAAACATAGGTCTTGTTGTTGTTTTAAGAATATTGTGCTGATCTAACTGATTAAATTTATTTTAATAGTTGGAATATGTTGGGTAGTGGCAATTGTGTTATAACCTATGGATAGAGTAACTAAAAACAATGTGGTTGTTTTATGATTATGCCCATTTATAGATAATGATGACTTAGTAGTGGTGGTAATTGTGTAGATTACTTGTTGGAAACCATTGTTAAAATAGATGTTATTGTAACATGTTGTGATGGAGTGAACCATGGATAATTAACATGATGTAGAATTTTATCCTTAATGAATGTATGTCTTAGAATCATAGTTATGAACTTTGTCTTGTAGAGATAATATTTACATGTTGAAGTCGTTGGTTAACTGAATAAGTTTCGATTATCGAGACGTGGACATATGGATGGTATAAAATTGCTATGTTGATCATGCTTAAAGATTTGTTGAAGTACTATGTTTCAAATTTAGAATAAGATGTATTATGATTTGGTGATCCGTGGGGATCATGTCAATGTAGTCTTGGTTGGGTGCCTTTTTGATAAGCATCATAAACCCTAATTAAAAGTGTTGGGAATGGTAACTAGAGAAAGAAATTGTTATGTAAATTTTGTTAAATCCGGTTGGACTTTCTCAATGAGTAAGTAGTGAATTTTGAAGTCTTTAATGGAAAGCGTAGTGGAACACTAGAGATGATTGTATTTATGCTAAGCTGGTGTTTAAAACCTTCTGGACTGGTTTGGTTGTTTGCTATCTTGGTTGAATGCTTTTGGTCAAAGTATTCCTTATGTTGTATTTCAGAGTTTCACTAAACTTGTAGTGATTGGTGCCAATCTTTGGTTTTGGCGAATTTGTTTAGTTTGTGTTGTGAGTATGGGTTTACACCCAAAAGTCTTTGAGTGGATCGCGCTCTTTCGCGTTCTCACTGAATTATCTTTGGAATAAATGCTTAAAAGGGAAGCAGATGGTCATAATGGGTTGTGTTAGAAACTTTTGAGTTAAGCCCTTGATGTGTAACTCTATTTGGCTAGAGTTGGAGTTATTTGGAAAATGTGCCTAGTGTGCGTGTGCTTCACAAGGGTGGATTTTTATGAATGTTTCATAAGCGATTTTGTTAGTAAAGTGTTTGATTTTTGAGTCGATGTTCTTTTCCAAAATGTTGATTTTGGTTAAAATGCGATGTTTTGCAAGTTTAGCTTTCTATCATTGGTGGGTTCTGATATATGAATTAGCGCAATCCTCGATGTTATTCGAGTTTTATTCATGTGATACAGAGGAAGAAGTCGTCTTGTGAATGACTATTCGGTAGTGTTGTTACATGATGAATGAATGGTGAAAAGTAAACATGACATCGTTTATAGATGTTAAATGATAAAAGAGTCGTTGAGCCAAGTCGGTGAGAAAGTCATATATGGATATATGACTAATCCGGAGTGCTCTTGGAAAGCTGCATGCATGTCCTGAATCTAGATTTCAATTGCTTTCTAGTACGAAAAGTAAGAATGAATATCTTTTGGTATGTTGGCTGTGGTGTAAGAGATCTGAGCTTTCTTTGCATCTTGGCTTAGGAAAAATAAAATGAGTACTCTTTGGTTGTTGCCAAATTCTTTCCAAAGTGGCTTTTAGCGCTTTGGAGTTCGAGTTGTTGTATGTGGATCATTTTGGGTTCATGGGTTTTGGTTGAGCTTACTCAATGATTGTACCCTTTGTTCTGATTCTTTGAAAGGAAGAATGCGAGGGCGAGACCTTCTAAGAAAGCGGAATTTAGTGTGGGTTGGTAATGACCTAAGATATTAGGCGTTGCTAGTGGTTGATCGTAACTAGTTTGGAAGTGAAGAGTAAAGGAAGGTTGGGTATGACCCAATTCAAACTTTCTTGGAGAATTGTCATTGAGGTGTTCCTCGGTAGGGTTGATCAAATTATTAGTGGACCACTTGGTGGTTGCTAGTAATTGCTTTCTGTTTTCGAAGAGTATTGGATCTTTTTGTCGCTGGGCTATTGCGCTAGTTGTGTCAATCGAAGCGGATTGTTCGGTTGTTACTGTTCTTGCGGGTTTTAAGAACCCAGGTTTTAAATTAAGCTTTCCCTTTCGGTGGTAGTGGTGGGTATTGGTTTTTTTGTGAAAGATCAATCTTCCTCAAGGTTATAACCTCGTTTGTTCAAGCCGTTGGTAATCTTGGAGTGTTGTCTCTCTTGGTTCGCCTCATCTGGATTACGATGAACCATAGTAGAGAGGTTGGTACCGTGTTCTTCTGGAGGGTAGCATTGGTTAAAAAGGGATCGAGCACTTTAGTGCCAAGGAATGCATAGAATGAGGAGTGTGAGACCATTTTTCTTCGTTGGCTGTTTGGGAATCTATCCTGTTGCTTGGGTCGTTCTGAGGCTTTGTGTAAGTGCTTTCTGTTTCAATGTTGGGTAAAGTTCTTTCAAGCTTTGAATGTGAGGTATCGTCAGAGCCGTTGGTCTTCGAACCTAAGTGTCTTGCCATCGAGTCACGATTTGTGTAGTGCCAGTGGCTTTAGTCAGAGAGAAACGGTCTGGGAGTTGGAGTCTTGCATGCGCGAGTAATACTCAAAACTATTCTCATCAAGTATGAACCGTGAAGTTTAGTTCTCTTGTGTTGTTTGTTTTGTGTAGTTGCTCGTCTTGGATTCGAGGTCGAATCCTGTTGAAGGGGGGAGAATGTGACACCCCAGATTGTGACATTATAGATTTTGGCAATATGGTACAACTTTATACCAAGTTTTTGGGCTTTTCGGGGTGTTTGGGCCTCTCCGGGGGAGTTTGGGCCTTGCGGGAGCTAGTGTGGGCCTTGGGGGAGTGGGGGGGCTGAAATTTCAGCCCATGCGCCCTAACCCTAGCCCCCCCATGCGCCCCACCCCCTCTCCTCCCCTCCAAGCGCCCCTCCCCTCCCACCTAGCCGCCACCTCCTCCTCTCCTCTCCCCCCATGCGCCACCATCCCCTTGCACCTCTCCTTCTCCCCTAGCCGGCCCTATAGCCTCCACCTCTTTGCAATCTCGCTGTCCGGGAGCTCTCCGTCCAAGAAGATCCGGCGTTCCCGGTGATTTGGAGGAGAGAACGGGTCGCGAGGAGGAGGCGTTCGTCGACCGGGTGATCCGTCAAGAAGAGGTACGGATTTGGGGTATTGTTCGGGGTGGTCTAGGTGCTGTTAGATGGGTAATTCCATGGTTAATATTGGTGTTTAGGTGCTGTTCCTAGTTGAGATTAGGGAGTTTGCAATGGTTGTCCCACGTTCTGCTTCGGGCAGATTGGGCACACAACCTAGGGTTTGAGTTTTCGCAATTTTAGATTCGGAATTTGGTTAGCTGCCTGTTGAGGAAGTTGTAGATAACTTCAATACCTTTAATTGGACACCAAGAATGTCCAATTCCACCCAGCCGTTTGAATGTTATGGTCGTTTTACCGAACGTGTTCAAATCTGTGACGTAATTGGGACAAAACTTAATGTTTTGTAGATTAAGCATTTTTAGAGGCTGAATCAGCTTTTCCCAATACTTAGAAAAAGTTAGAAAATTTCCTAAGCTTTGCGATGATGTACTCGTTTACTCGATTTGGAGACCTAGAACTCAAGTTATGCTAGATTGAAGTCTGCTGTCCCGGGGGGACAGATTCTCTGTTTTTCGGCTTTGGGAGTAGTTTGCGAAGTCGGGTAGATGAGCGATTTTGTACTGTTTTGTGGGCACGGTTTGAGTGTGTGGTATCTATGTGCAGGTGGTGTGACCCCGAGAGTGCCCTCATCCTCTCGCCAACTCGTCGCCCGCGGTTAAGGCATGTGTATTGTAGTGGTTGCGGCTTAGGGAGCCGTAATGTTTGAATATGAGATGGTTTACACATGTTTTATGATATGATGCCACGATTGATGTTTGACTATGACATGATGAACATGATTTCATATTGATCATGATTTTGTTGTATTAAATGTTTATGCCAATCTTTACATGTTTATGTCATATGTGCATTCATAATGGAAGAGGCATCCCATGCTGTTGCGGGCCTCTGTGTTCACACGTAGTGAACAGATAAGACCTACCTCGTAGTCCCATCCATGGTTACGCATGGGAGCGAGTCAGTAAGAGTAGGCACCCTCCATCTACGGGATGGAAGGGGAAAGGGGGTGCACGCCGACGGGTGTGCACTCGGCAATACCAGTATGTGCTTCAGAGAGATATGTGCATTTCATTGCATTGCATGAATGAAGTGGTTTATGAGATGATTATGATGTTCTATGAAATGCATATGAAGATGTTTATTTGAGATGTTTATGATGGTGTTATATGAGAGCATAAATGAAGTTCATGAGTTGATTCTCAGGTTATGTGAATGGCATTAAGTATGTATGTGAGTTGTTATTGTTTTGGTATCATTGCAATATACTTGCTGAGTGATGAACTCACGCTTGTGTTGATGTTGTTTTTCTTAGGTACTTTGACACTAAATGCGGGAAAGGGGCTTAGCGGCACTTCATCACATAATTTCCACACAATTAGGCAATATTTACCTTTCGGAGTTGTGATCATGAGTCTAGTGTGACGAAACTAGGATTATGAGTTGTTGATGTGCTTGATTACATCCTTTACTTCGTATTGGTTCATGGAGTGGTTAAATTCATTATGCTAGATTTAAATTGCCGCATTATTACCT
This sequence comes from Rhipidocladum racemiflorum, assembly GCA_036346355.1. Taxonomy (NCBI): domain Eukaryota; kingdom Viridiplantae; phylum Streptophyta; class Magnoliopsida; order Poales; family Poaceae; genus Rhipidocladum; species Rhipidocladum racemiflorum. The sequence goes on from CM070588.1 coordinate 36,530,526, forward strand.
GTTATTGCTGCTTTGGATGATTTCCATTATGATATATCATGTGGTATTTTGTTATTGCTCCGAAACATGGAAAAACAAAGGAGATGCTGCCGAAATTTCCGGTTTTAGCACTTGCTCCTTTGCTGTAATTTATCTTTATTTGTGGTTTTTTAGATGTTGACTAGTCTATGTTTGGTAACATTCAAGCATACTAGATGCTGAGGTGTTACAGTGAGGGCACTCCCGGGGTCACACCACCTGCACACAGGTATCACACACTCAAAACGTGTCTACAAAACAGTACATGAACGATCCTCTTCCCCGACTTCGCAAACTACCCCTAAAACCCGAAAACAGAGAATCTATCCCGACGGGATAGCGGGCTTCCAACTAGCATAACTTGAGTTCTACGACTCCAAATTAAGTAAACGAGTACATTTTCTCGAAGCTTAGGAAATTTCCTAGCTTTTCCTAAGTATTGGGAAAAACAGATTCGGCTTCTACAATTGACTAATCTACAGATCAACACGATCTGTCCCAATCACGTCATAGTTTTGACAATGTTCGGTAAAACAGCCATAACTTTTAAACAGCTAGACGGAATTAAGCGTTCTTAGTCTTCATTGAAAGGTTTTTCGATTATCTACAACTTTCTCAACAGCTGGCCGACCAAATTCCAACTCTAAAATCCCTGAATAAGTAACCAAAGTCGACTCTCTATACTTGGCCGAGGCTACTGTGCGAGACAGATCTAATAAAATACTTTGGTTCTCAAGGGGGGTCACATTTAAAACCCCAGTTATTAATTAGATACCATTGGTGATTTGGTGGTAGAGAGGTTGTTAAAAGAGATGTAACTTGGCTTGATTGTGTCATATTGAGTTTTATGAATCTTGATAATATTAGAAAGAGGAGATTAGACTTTTGTAGAGTTTAGATATTGATACCCTCTTTGTTGAGAAGAATAATCGAGTAAGAGGTATAGTGTGTTTTAGTGATAAAGGAAAATCTAGTCTGAGTTGTGCCAGATCGATTCTGAAGATAGTGGGATGAGATATCGGGTTCAGGAAATTTATTGTAATCCAGATTGCTAGGGAATTTTTGTCACTTGGAAATTTTTGATAGAAATTGAAGTAAATGAGGATTCGTGACAAGTTGTGCTTAGTTGAGCTAAGTCAAGACATTTCTGTTAAACAGTTGGATTTGAGAGTTGGTTTGTTGGTTGTTTCTGTTTGAAGCCTTTGCGTGGGTGTTATAGTTTCAGTTGCTTGGTTTTAGCTTTGAAGTTTGGGTTCCTTGTGGACTTGGTGTTTTCGAGTTGGCGTTTTTCGGATTCGAGGTCCAATCCTGTTTAAGGGGGGGGGGAGAATGTGACTCTACGAAATGACAGTACGAGTCCTTTTCGATTTTCAGCAATTCGGTATGTCTTGTGAATCGTGTTTTCGGCCTTTTCTAGGAGTTTGGGCCTTCCCGGGGGAGTTTGGGCCTTGGGGGAAACAATTTGGGCTTTGGGGGATCTTTGTTGGGCCAAAAGTGGGGGTTCCCGACCCATGTGGGGGTGGAGGGCAGCAAACCTGCCTTCCCCCATGCGCCCACCCTTCCCCCACTAAACCCTAGGCGCCTCCCCCTCTCCCCTCACACCCTAGACGCCACCCCTTCCCCTCCCTCTTTCCCCTAGCCGCCCCCCATGGCGTCATCCCCTCCCTTCCCATCCCACCTCTAGCCGGCCCTAGTTCCACCCCTCGTAGCCCTGCATCTCGCTGTCCGGGAGCACTCCATCCACGGGAAACCGGTGATTCCGGCGTTTCCGGCGAGCGGAGAAGAGATTGGGTCACAAGGAGGAGACGTTCGCCGAGCGGGTGGTTCGCCAAGAAGAGGTATGCCTTGGGGTTTTGGTTTGTGGGGTTGTAGTGCTGGTTAGATGGGGAAGTTCATGATCTATGTTCATGTCATAAGTGCATTCATAATGGAAGAGGCATCCCATTCTGATGCGGGCCTCTGTGTTCACACGTAGTGAACACGAAAGACCTACCTCGTAGTCATGGCAAGATAGCATATCATGAAAACAATTTGCATCTAATCAAGACAAGCAACATACAACACACTACCCATTCCAATACACTTGCCTTAACTGCGGGCGACGGATTGGCGAGAGGATGAGGGCACTCCCGGGGTCACACCTGAAGGGAATATGCCCGAGAGGCAATAATAAATTGTTTATTATCATATTCCATGTTTATAATAGATGTTTATTTCTCATGCTAAAATTGTATTAATCAGAAACGTTAATACATGTGTGTTTAATAAACAAAAAGGTTCCTAGTAAAGCCTCTTTTTAAACTAGCTCGTTGATTAACTGATGATCAAGGTTTCCTGATCATGAACATTGGATGTTATTAATAACGGGGTCATGTCATTAGAAGAATGATGTGATGAACACACACCCAAGTTGGTATAGCAAATACGATCAAGTCATTTAGTTTGTTGTGTATCAAACACATTCAAATAGCTCTTTTCCTTAGACCATGAGATGATGTCAATCACTAATTCCGGAAGAGTACTTTGATGACATCAAACGTCACTCCGTAACACGGTGACTATAAAGATGGATTTGGGTACTATGAAAGTATTAGTTGAGGCTCATGCATCAAGAGTGGGATTTGTCCATCCAGATGACGGAGAGATATACTGGGCCCTCTCGGTGATATCACATTGACATCGCTTGCAAGCATGTGACTAGGTCACAAGAATGTTATATCACGGAACGAGTAAAGAGTACTTGTCGAACGGATCGAACTAGGTATAGTTGATACTGATGATCGGATCCCTGACAAGTAAAATATCGTGAGACAAAAGGAATTGGTTATGTCGTTTTTCGTTTACGCGATCACTAGTTCATCGTTGAGTGAATGGGAGTCATTATGGATCTCCTATCCCGCCGATGATTATTGATCCGAGAGGAGTCTCAATCATGTCCATTTTATTCACGAACCGTAGGGTGACACACTTAAGGTTCATCGATGCATTTGAGTGGATACTGAAACACCGAGAAAAATATGGACAAGATAGGATCGCTTTGAGTATCGCCGAATAGTTTCGGGATATCGGAATAGTTAAAGGGGGTATATGTTAATGTTTGTTAATTAAAAGAATTAACAAATATTAAATCTGAAATAAAAATGTTTATGGAGAAAACATTTCATTTTCTTGTGTGGGGTTTTAATGGAAATCAAAGTGTTTAATTTGTGAGTGGAGAGATCACTCACATGAAGAGAGGGAGGGCAAGGGGCAGCCCCCCCATGCGCCGGCCACCCCACCCTTGGCATGCCTCCTCCTCCTCCTATAAAAGGGAGGAGGAGCTCCTCTCTTTGGTGTTCATCCATGACCCTTTGGTTGGTCCATTCTCCCTCCTCCTGGCCGATCCGCTTTTCGAGCCGTGGCTTAAGCGGCGCTGAAATTATTTCTTCACCACCACCACCACTAAGTCGTAGTGTTGTTGGAGTTTTCCGGGATCCACTACTTCCGCTGCCCCGCTGGAACGAGGGATTGGAGGTCATCGCTGATCCGCACGTGTGACCAAGTACTAGGCGCCGCCGCTTGTGGCGCCATCTTCGCGACTTTGAAGTCGGGAGTGTACCTCACATCAACCACGCTTGTTTGGCGGGAACGTTATTCCCGCTTTCGGTCTACGAGGGTGAGTCCTTCAAACCGCTTACTTGCATCTCCTAGATATGATCTTGGTGTTTGGTTGCAATCGTAGGAAAAATTTTTGTTTTCCATGCTACGAAACCCTTCAAAGGGTATCAGAGCCGTGTCTATGCGTAGATGTTTTGTACGGTTTAAAACACATGTGGATGTGGGCGTTGATGATCATGTTATTGCATACTTTCGTGTATTTTGGATCATGGTGGCATAGTGGGATTTGAAGCGGCCCGGACTAACCTTACATGTCCTCGCACATGAGACTTGTTCCACGCCGACATGCAACTAGTATTGCATAAGTGGCTTTGGTGTCGATTTCTCCCACTATAGTCATGATCTAATTTACAACGGTTTGCTAATAATGTTTTTATCACCGTTGTGGTTCTTGTTCGTAGGTAAGAATAGTTTTTCCTAGAAAGCCCAAAACCACGTAAAATATGCAAAAATAAATTAGAGGCGTCTAACTTGTTTTTGCAGGGCTTGTGATGTGATATGGTCATTGATACAAAGATTGTTGTATGAAATGAAATTTATTGTAAATTTAAACAACCGCGAGAGCCATTTGGTTGTTTTTCTTTTATGGCCTGCGTGCTAAATATATGTCCATGTGATATATTGTAATGGAGGAAGACAATCAAGATGGCAAGATCATGGACCTTGGTGCCATGCCGTGGAATGATGGAGATCATACCATGTCGCACAAGATGGAGATCAAGTCTTTGAAAGGACCATATCATATCACTTTATTCATGCATGTGATGTTAATCCTTTTATGCATCTTATTTTGCTTGATTATGATCACGTCGATAGCACTATAAGATGATCCCTCCAAATTAATATCAAGATAATAATGTGTTCTTCCATAGTATGCACCGTTAAGAAAGTTCGTCGTTTCGAAGCACCACGTGATGATCGGGTGTGATAGACTCTACGCTCGCATACAACGGGTGTAAGCCAGATTTACACATGCAAATACTTTGGTTCTACTTGGCGAGCCTAGCATGTACAGACATGGCCTCGAACACGAACCTAAAGGTAAAGCATGAGTCATATGGATGATATGATGAACATATTGATGTTCGCCTTTTGAAACTATGCCGTCTCACGTGATGATCGGTTTCGGTATAGTGAATTTGGTTCATGTAATCACTAAAAATGACTAGAGGGATGTTGTTTTTGAGTGGGAGTTCTCGTATTAATTTTGAATTAACATTGAACTTAATCTATTATGAACTTAGTCTAAATAACTTTGCAAATATGTTGTAGATGGCACCCCTATTTTCAATTTCAATCTGTTCATGGAGAAAGAGAAATTAGCCACCAATGGTAGCAACTTTACCAATCGGCCCTTAACCTCGAGGATTCTCCTCGCCACGCTCAAAGGAGCTATGTGCTAGAAGCACCGCTTAGGTGACCCGCCCACGATGATGCCCCGAGGAGGAGAAAAATGTTTTCTTGACTCGCAAGGAGGACCACAGCTTAGTTCAATGCGGCATTTTGTATGGCCTTGAGCCCGAGCCGCGAAAACGCTTTGAGCACAAAGAATGCTTTTGATACAATGAGGGAGTTGAAAATGATCTTCGACACCCATGCCGCAAGAGAGAGTTATGAAGCTTCGTAAAAGTTCTTTAGCCGCATGATGGAGGAAAACATCCGTTAGTGAGCACGTACTCAAAATGTCTGGGTACGCCGATAAACTCATAGCTTTGGGAATAACGATCCCCATTGAGCTAGGAATTCATCGTGTTCTCAGTCTCGCCACCAAGCTACAAGAGCTTTGTGATGAACTACAACATGCAGGGCATGAAGAAGTCTCTCCCGAACTTCACAATGCTAAAAAGCTGAAGTGGAGATCAAGAAGGAACATCAAGTGTTGATGGTCCAAAAGACTATCGCTTCAAGAAGAAAGGTAAGTCTAAGGGAAACTTCAAGAAGAAGGGCAAGTCTGTTGCTACATCTGAGAAGAAGACCAAGGCTGGCCCTAAGTCAGATAATGAATGTTTTTATTGCAAGGGCACTGGGCACTGGAAGCGCAATCGCCCAAAATATCTGGTGATAAGAAGGACGGAAAGTTAGCAAAGGTATATATGATATACATGTTATTGATGTGTACCTTACTAGTACTCGCGATAGTGCCTGGGTATTTGATACCGGTTCGGTTGCTAACATATGTAACTCAAACAGAGCTAAGGAATAAGCGACAACTAGCAAGGGATGAGGTAATGATGCGGCGTCGGCAATGGATCAAAAGTTGATGTGATCGCCGTCGGGGCGCTACCTATCCAATTACCATCAGGATTAGTTATAAACCTAAATAATTGTTATTTAGTGCCTGCGTTGAGCATGAACATCATATCTGGATCTTGTTTAATGCGAGACGGTTATTCATTCAAGTCTGAGAACAATGGTTGTTCAATTTATATGAATAATATCTTTTATGGTCATGCACCAAAAGAATGGTTTGTTTATTTTGAATCTTGATAATAGTACACATGTTCATAATGTGAATGCCAAAAGAATTAAGTTGAATGATGATATTGCTGCATATATGTGGCATTGCCGCTTATGTCATATTGGTGTTAAACGCATGAAGAAGCTCCATTCTGATGGACTACTAGAATCACTTGATTATGAATCATTTGAGACATGTGAACCATGCCTCATGGGCAAGATGACTAGAACCCCGTTTTCCGGTACAATGGAGCGGGCAACCGACTTATTGGAAATCATACATACCGATGTGTGGTCCAATGAGTGTGTCGTAGCGTGGTGGATATCGTTAGCCGTTACTTTCACGGATGATTTGAGTAGATATGGATATATTTACTTAATGAAACACAAGTCTGAAACATTTGAAAAGTTCAAAGAATTTCAGAGTGAAGTAGAAAATCATCGTAATAAAAAAGATCAAATTTCTATGATCCTGATCGTGGAGGAGAGTATCTTAGTTACGAGTTTGGCACACACATGAAACAATGTGGAATAGTTTCACAACTCACTCCTGCTGGAACACCACAACAGAATGGTGTATCCGAAAGGCCGTAATCGCACTTTATTGGATATGGTTCGATCTATGATGTCCCTTACAGATTTGCCACTTTCATTTTGGGGTCATGCACTAGAAACAAAGCATTCACTTTAAATAGGGCACCATCTAAATCCGTTGAAATGACACCGTATGAATTATGGTTTGGCAACAAACCTAAGTCATCATTTCTAAAAGTTTGGGGATGCGATGTTTATGTGAAGAAACTTCAACTGATAAACTCGAACCCAAAGCGGAAAAATGCGTCTTCATAGGATACCCTAAAGAAACAATTGGGTACACCTTCTATCACAGATCCGAGGGCAAGGTTTTCGTTGCCAAGAATGGATCCTTTTGGAAAAAGAGTTTCTCTCGAAAGGTGTGAGTAGTAGGAAGGTAGAACTCGACGAGGTTGTTGAACCTTCTCTTCATGGAATGGCAAGTGCAGCTTGGAAGTTGTTTCGAGTTGACTTCACCAAATGAAGAGGGAACTAATGATAAGGATCATGAAACTCCGAAAGAGAACACTACCGCACCTCGCAGGTCAACAAGAGCGCATCTGCTCCTCGACTTTTATGTTCCTACTATGAATGTCATGGTAGTTGAGAATAATGACCTGCGACGTATGATGAAGCGATGATGAGCCCAGATTCGACAAATGGCTAGAAGCCATGAAATCCGAAATGGGATCCATGTATGAAAACCAAGTATGGACTTTGGTGGACCTACCCAATGACCGTAAGGCCGTTGAGAACAAATGGATTTTCAAAAAGAAAATAGACGCCGATGGTAATGTGACCGTCTATAAAGCTCGACTTGTCGCAGCGGTTTTCGACAAATTCAAGGAGTTGACTACGATGAGACTTTCTCACCCGTAGCGATGCTAAAGTCTGTTAGGATTATGTTAGCAATTGCTGCATTTTTCGATTATGAAATCTGGCAGATGGATGTCAAAAGCTGCTCCTTAATGGAAACATTGAGGAAGAGTTGTATATGATACAACCCAAAGGTTTTGTTGATCCTAAGGATGCTAATAAGGTATGCAAACTTCAGCGATCCATTTATGGATCAAGCAAGCATCACGGTTGGAATCTCCGTTTTGATGAGGTAATCAAAGGTTTTGGATTTGTCCAAACTTACGGAGAATCTTGTGTTTACAAGAAAGTGAGTGGGAGCTCTATAGCATTTCCTGATATTATATGTGGATGACATATTGTTGATAGGAAATGATATAGAACTTTTGAAAAGTGTAAAAGATTACTTAAAACAAAGAAGTTTTCAATGAAGGACCTTGGTGAAGCGGCATATATTTTAGGCATCAAAATCTATAGAGATAGATCGAGACGCTAATTGGGCTATCACAAAGTACATATCTTGACAAGATTCTAAAGAAGTTTAGAATGGACGAAAGTAAGAAAGGGTTCTTACCTATGATGCAAGGCAAGACGTTGAGTAAGACTCGTAGTCCAACTACAAACAGAAGATAGAGAAGTAATGAATAAGATTCCCTATGCTTCACCATAGGCTCTATCATGTATGCTATGTTGTGCATACAAGACCGGATGTGGCACATGCTATTAGTTTGACTAGCAGTGTACGAGCCGATCCAGGTTTTGAACACGACTCGGACTCAAGAATATCTTTAAGTACTTAAGAAGAACTAAGGATATGTTTCTCATATATGGTGGTGAAGAAGAGCTCGTCGCAAAGTGTTACGTCGACGCTTAGCTTTGATAATCGATCCGGATGACTCTAAGTCTCAATCCGGTACATTTTTTGAAATGAATGGAGGAGCAAGGAGTCGGAGAAGTTCCAAGCAATCTGTGGTGGCGGGATCTTCAACAGAGGCGGAATATATTGTCGTGCTTGTAAGCGGGAAGCGGTTTGGATGAAGATGTTCATATCCGGAACTAGGTGTGGTTCCGAAAGTGCTGGACCCGATGGTTATCTATTGTGACAACAATGGTGCCATAGCCAATGCTAAAGAACCAAGGTCACACAAGAATTTCCAAACATATTGTTGAGTTTCACTCCATCCGTGAACATGTCAAGGATGGCGATATAAAGATTTGCAAAGTGCACACGGATCTGAATGTGGCACTCGCTGACTAAAGCTCTCCCAAGGGCAAAACATGATCAACACTGTAACTCAATGGGTGTTAGAATCATCACAATGTAATCTAGATTATTGACTCTAGTGCAAGTGGGAGATCAAGGGAATATGCCCGAGAGGCAATAATAAATTGTTTATTATCATATTCCATGTTTATAATAGATGTTTATTTCTCATGCTAAAATTGTATTAATCAAACGTTAATACATGTGTGTTTAATAAACAAAAAGGTTCCTAGTAAAGCCTCTTTTTAAACTAGCTCGTTGATTAACCGATGATCAAGGTTTCTGATCATGAACATTGGATGTTATTAATAACGGGTCATGTCATTAGAAGAATGATGTGATGAACACACACCCAAGTTGGTATAGCAAATACGATCAAGTCATTTAGTTTTTGCTGTCAACAAACACATTCAAATAGCTCTTTTCCTTAGACCATGAGATGATGTCAATCACTAATTCGGAAGAGTACTTTGATGACATCAAACGCACTCCGTGAACACGGTGACTATAAAGATGGATTTGGGTACTATGAAAGTATTAGTTGAGGCTCATGCATCAAGAGTGGGATTTGTCCATCCGTATGACTGAGAGATATACTCTGGGCCTCTCTGATATCACATTGACATCGCTTGCAAGCATGTGACTAGGTCACAAGAATGTTATATCACGGAGCGAGTAAAGAGTACTTGTCGTGTAACGGGATCGAACTAGGTATAGTTGATACCGATGATCGGATCCTGGACAAGTAAAATATCGTGAGACAAAAAGGAATTGGTTATGTCGCTTTTACGGTTTACGCGATCACTAGTTCATCGCTGAGTGAATGGGAGTCATTATGGATCTCCGCATCCCACGATGATTATTGATCCGAGAGGAGTCTCAATCATGTCCATTTTATTCACGAACCGTAGGGTGACACACTTAAGGTTCATCGATGCATTTGAGTGGATACGAACACCGGAGAAAAAAATATGACAAAGATGCAGGACTGTTTCAGTATCGCTAATAGTTTAGGATATCGAATAGTTAAAGGGGTATATGTTAATGTTTGTTAATTAAAAGAATTAACAAATATTAAATCTGAAATAAAATGTTTATGGGAGAAAACCTTTCATTTTCTTGAGTGGGGTTTTAATGGAAATCAAAGTGGTTAATTTGTGAGTGAGAGATCACTCACATGAAGAGAGGAGGGCAAGGGCAGCCCCCCATGCGCCCGGCCACCCCACCCCTTGGCATGCCTCCTCCTCCTCCTATAAAAGGGAGGAGGAGCTCCTCTCTTTGGTGTTCATCCATGACCCTTTGGTTGGTCCATTCTCCTCCTCCTCGCCGATCCGCTTTTTCGAGTCGTGGCTTGCGAAGCGCCGCTGAAATTATTTTTCACCACCACCACCACTAAGCCGTAGTGTTGTTGGAGCTCCGGGATCCACTACTCGCCGCCTACCGAACGAGGATTGAGGTCATCTGATCCGGGTGACGCGGTGACCAAGTACCGAGGCGCCGCCGCTTGTGGCGCTCATCTTCGCGACTTTGAAGTCGGGAGTGTACCTCTACATCAACCACGTTTGTTTGCGGGAACGTTATTCCCGCTTTCGGTCTACGAGGGTGAGTCCTTCTGAAACCGTTTACTTGCATCTCCTAGATATGATCTTGGTGTTTGGTTGCAATCGTAGGAAAAATTTTTGTTTTCCATGCTACGAAACCCTTCAACACCACCTTCGCCCGACGAACACGCCTCCCGATCGCCCGATCTTCCTCCATGCGCCAATCTCGTTGGATCCTCTCGTTGTGGAGCTCCCCAATGGCGAGGGCAATGGCGTGGAAGAGCGTGGTAGCAAGGGCTGGGGGTGGAGCTCGCCTAGGGCCGGCTAGAGGTGGTGGGGAGGAAGGAGCAAGATGGCGGCTAGGGGAGGCAATGGGGGGGAGAGGGGTGGGTGGCGGCTAGGGTTTAGGGAGAGGGGAGTGGGGGGTGGACCAAGGGGTGAGGGCTAGGTTTGGCTGCCCAAAAGTCCCCCCTGGGCCCAAACCCTTCCACTGGAGGCCCAAAGTCCCCTGGAGAAGCCCAAACACCCAGAAACGGCCCAAAAACACGCTATAAAGTCGTTCTGAAATGCCGAATTCTAAAATGTCACATTCTGGGGTATCACATTCTCTCCCCCTTAACAGGATTCGACCCCGAATCCGACACACACCACTTCACAACCAACCAAATCGAAGGGAGCTATGGTTCACTTCTCAGAACCCGCTCAGAAACCCCTACGATTTGCACTAGCCCGGACTCAAAAGCAAGGAGCTAAGGCTCGAAAATTGACGGCTCTAACGATAACTCACAATCAAAACTTGCCAGAATCTTACTCAGCATTGAAACACAAAGCACTCACATACGGCCTCAGCACGACCCAAGCGGTAGGATAAATCCTCAAACAGACCACAAAAGAAAACGATCTCACACTCCTCATTTCATACATTCCTTGGCACTAGATTGCCCGATCCTTTTAACCAACGCTACTCTCCCGAAGAACACGGTACCAACCTCTAACTCCAACTCTAGATCCCCCTTCAGCTCTCACGTGCAAAAATGCTTTCACACCTCAACCTCTCTATTGTGGTTCGTCATAAACAAGACGACGCGAACCAAGCGGGACACATCACTCCAAGACTACCAACTGCTTGAACAAAGAGGGTTAAAACCTTGCAAAAGATTGATCTTTTACAACTAGGCCAACACCCACCGTTACCATCGAAGGAAAATCCTACTTTATAACCAGGGTCCTTGAAACCCGCAAAAACAATAGAACCGAGCAATCCACTTCGGTTGACCCAACTCGCTCAAAGATCGACGACAAAAAGATCCAATACACTTCGAAAAGGAAAAGCAATTACTAGCAACCACCAAGTGGCCCGCTAATAATTTAATCAACCCTACCAAGGAACACATCAACGACATAATTCTCCAAGAAGGTTTGGATTGAGTCATACACAACCTTCCTTTACTCTTCACTTTTAAACTATTTACGATCAACTACTAACCACACCAGATTTCTCTTACTAAAAAGGTCTCGCCCTCACATTCTTCCACTCAATGGACCAAGACAGAGTACAATCATTGAGCGAGCTCAACCATAAACCATGAACCCAATTGATCCCCATGCATCAATTCGAATCCAATGCACTACAATCACTTTGGAAAGGATTCGACAACATCCAAAGAGCACTCATTTTAATTTCCTAAGCCAAGACGCAAAGGAAACACCAATCTCCTACACCACAGCCAAAATATCAGAAATTCTTCATTGTTTCTTTTCATACTAGAAAGAAAGGGACATCTCGATTCATGACATGAATGCAAACTTTTCAAGAGCACTCCGGATTAGTCATATATCCATATATGACTTTCTCACTGACCTGGCTCACCGACTCTTTCATCATTAAACATCTATAAACAATGTCATGCTTCCTTTTCACCATTCATTCTTCATGTAACAACAATACCAAGTAGTCATTCACAAAAAGACTTCTTCCTCGGTATCACATGATTGAAACACAATTAACATCGATGGCTGCGAAATTCATATAAACTATGACGGCAACACCATTAACAGGGAAACACCACGTCGTAAAAGAACCCACATCAATTGAAAAACTAAACTTGCAGAACCTCGCACTTTAACCACAATCAACATTTGGAAAAGAGCATCGGCTCCAAAGTTAAACATCTGCACATACAACCGCCATAAATTTTCTCAGAGAAAGGGAAACTCATTTCCAAAAGAGAACACTTCACCAATCCGAATCACTTATGAAACATTCATAAAATCCACCTTTTGAAGCACTTGCAAACACCACACACATTTTCCAAATAACTCCAACTCTAGCCAAATAGAGTTACAAATTAAATCTCAAGAATCTCCAACACAACCCTCTCTGTCCATCTGCTTCCTTTAAAATTTATTCCAAAGATAATTCAGTGCGAACGCGAAGAAGCGCGATCCACTCAAGAAAACTTTGGGTGTAAATCTATACTCATATCATAAACTAAACAAATTAGCCAAAACCAAAGATTGGCACCAATTTCTACAAGTTTTAGGGAAATTCTGAAACACAACATAAGGAACACCTTGACCGAAACCCTTCAACCAAAATGGCAAACAACCAAACCAGTCTGAAAGGTTTCAGACACAAGCTCAGCATGAAACCCATCATGTCTAGTACTCCACTATACTTACCATTTAAACGTTCAATATTCACTATTTACTCATCGAGAAGCCCATCATAATTTAACCAAGAGCTACCTAACCAATTCTTTATCTAGTTACCTTTCCCAACACTTATAAATAAAGTTTATGACGATTATCAAAAGACATCCAACCAATACTACCTCATCATGATCCCCACAGACCAATACATCATATAACAACGTATTCTATATTTCAACCATAGTACTTCAACAGATACTCAAGCATGATCAACCTACCAATTTTATACCATCCATACGTCAACAGCTGGACAATTGAAACTTGTTCAATCAATAAATGACTTCAACAAGTAAATATTATCTCTACAAGACAAAATTCGTAAATATGATTCTAAGATATACATTCATTAAGGATAAAATTCTACATTATGTTAATTATCCATGGTCCACTCCATCACAACATGTTACAATAACCTCCATTTTAACAATGGTTTCCAACAAGTAATCTACACAATTACCACCACTAATAAGTCATCAATATCAATAAATGAGCAAAATCATAAAAACAACTGCATTGTTTTTAATTACTCTATCCATATATCATAACAAATTGTCACTACACAACATACTCCAGCTATTAAAATAAATTTAATAAGTTAGACCAGCACAAGGTTCTTACAACAACAACAAAACCTATATTTTCCCAATTGACATCGGTACTAGCATTACAGGAACACAGCTGCGTACTTCCAATTATGCTAATGATTTGCAACATCATAAATAACAGATCTAATCAACTTCCAAGTTAAGGTCACAAACCAACACGATTAAGTTTCTGTACTAACATATTAAATTAGAACATCTTTAAACAATCAACCTAGTTTCTTTAACAATATCAGTAGGTTACATCATCTTAATGTTCTAACTATGCATCAGGGTTTAAAACTTTAAACATTATCGGGGGTCATAAGCACTTTTAAAGCAAAACAACATATTCTAAGCTAAGCATGTACATTAACACTTTTAATTATTCTCGCTATAAAGTAATATACAACACTAGCAGTCTATTTATTTTCAAGCTAAAGATAACAATCACATTGAATCGATTCAACTCACAGATTAACTTAGCAATATGTCATTCCGTAAACCACGTTGTTACATACTACATAGCACGAACAAAAACTTTTCTAAACACTTTCATGGGTCACGAACTCTTGACAAACAGGATGCAACCCAACTTTAAAGATAACCACAGCTCAGGAACAAGAACAAACACCGTATAACAATTTCACCTTTCCAGGCAAGGAAGAAAAACAACACTCCAATAGAAATGTAGGAGAGCTCAACTCTCGAATTTCCGACTTTGATAGCCCAAAACTCTTCAAGAAATCTCAAGATCTATACTTCCAAGAAGGAAGGTGGAGGCACCAGGAAAAAAAAAACCAAATGTTTCACCAAATCTTTCCTGATAAAGATTCAAACTTAACGCCACCCAACTTAAGGTCTGCACAAGGAGAAACTTCAACACATTCTTAGATAGGGAGAACAACAACCACACATGTTTCCTCCCCAAGACAGTCCACCATTACCAACAAAACCGGGTGTCAAAACAAAAAAAATTGCGGCCAAAAGACGCGCAACACACAACTCTTCTTCTTCGTCTTCAACCAAGGAAGACAAAACCACAAACCGCCTACAAAACAATCCGCGAGAATCCAATACCCACACACTTTTTTGATTTCAATCAACTAAAACCAAGAAAACTAACCTCACCGATCGTCAGAACGGTAAAAGAAATCCAAAAGGATCCACCATCAACTTTTCTAATCAACTCCAACCAACTACCCTGTCTACGACAGAAAGGATAAGCACTCTTCTCCTACAGGGGTTAATAATTCTTCGGTGATGGCGTTAACCGACCACACCATCAAACCACACCCTTACTATGAACAAAAAGAGGTGACCGAAACCCTTCGGCACCACAACCCCACTTCATCACAAATATAGCAACTCAATCAAATCTATCATAAAGATAGCATTATTCATCATCAAAATGCAGCATTTAACATCAAAGCTTAACTACAATATTTAAGCGGATAGCATCGATACCCATACCCTTCCTACTGTGCATCAGAGTGTGTCAAGTTTTAAATTAGTTAACCAAACTATTTCATATTTTAAGGTTATTGCCCTAAGGCCAAATTTTAACAAGTAAACCTATGCCATGTTTCTACTTTTCCAAGTCAATATTTTAGTTTACTCTAGAGTAATTTGCCACATTCACATTCCACGGACCTAAAGCCCGCTCTGATACCAACTGTAACACCCCGGCATCTAGTATGCCTGAATGTTACCAAACATAGACTAAACAACATCTAAATACCACAAATAAAGATAAATTACAGCAAATGAGTAACTGCTAAAACCGAAAATTTCGGCACCATCTCCTTTGTTTCTCCATGATCGAAGCAACAACAATACTATGACAAGATATACCAAGATATGAGACATCTAAAACATCATTAACAATGGATATAGCAACATCTTAAATCAATAATACCAAGTCCAACCACTCCTCAAACTAAAACGAAGCAATTGAGGAAATCAAGCACATAATTTAACCATACACCAAGATTCATGGCACTATTCTTATTATCATGACTTCAAACGATTAAATTGTCTATAAGTGTGGAGTTACGTGTGGAAGTGTAGCTAATGCCCTCTCCCGCATGCCGGTTTCATGGTACCTAAAAACAACATGAAACACAAGCGTGAGTTCATCACTCAGCAAGCATATTGCAATGGATCATAAGAACAAATCAATGCCAACATCGATACATACCATACTTAACATCATGATCAAGTCATAATTTTCATATACAACATCATAACCATGTCCCAATCTCATTGTACACATTTCATTATCATCATCATGTACGCAATGCAATGCACATGTCTCCTCGAAGCACATACCGGTATTGCCGAGTGCACACCCGTCGGCGTGCACCCTCTTTCCCCTTCCATCCCGTAGATGGAGGGTGCCTACTCCTCGCTTCCACTCACCACGTGGATGGAATCACGAGGTAGGTCTTACTCAATGGCGCTCCGGATTAGTCATAACTTTTTCAACGACCTTACCGGACTAGTTATGACGTTCTCACCGACCGGGCTAGTTTTCATGCCATGTATGCAACATATGCCATAAACATAAACAATTAATCATTGCATAGCATCATATCATACTATTTTCATCATATCATGGGCAAACACTAGTCATGGCAAGATAGCATATCATGAAAACAATTTGCATCTAATCAAGACAAGCAACATACAACACACTACCCATTCCAATACACTTGCCTTAACCGCGGGTGACGGATTGGCAAGAGGATGAGGGCACTCCCGGGGTCACACCACCTTCGCTCGATGAACGAAGAACCGATGAACACGCCTCCCGATCGCTCGATCTTCCTCCACGCGCCAATCCCGCTGGATCCTTTCATCGTGGAGCTCCCGAATGGCGAGGGCAATGGCGTGGAAGAGCGTGGCAACAAGGGGTGGGGGTGGAGCTCGCCTAGGGCCGGCTAGAGGTGGTGGGGAGGAAGGAGCAAGGTGTGAACCACGTAGTGTCGTAATCTTATAAAATGTGGATGTTGAGGTCAAAACATTATAAAATGTGTAAATGGAGGTTAAAGCTTTACGTTATGCCATTTAATCGCGTTTTCGGGCCGATTCCGGGAGTTTGGGCCGCTCCGGAGGAGTTTGGGCCCAAGGGGATGAGTCATGGGCTTTAGTAGGAAGGAGTTTGGGCCCATGTGGGGGGGAACCAGATTTAGGGGGGTTGGGGCGCCTCCACCCTGCCTTGTGCGCCCCCTCCTCATGCTCTAGCCGCCCCTCTCCTCCCCCACCTCCCCTTGTGGCGCCTCCCACCTCTCCTTTGTGCGTCGCTCCTCCTCCCTCTTCTCCATTGCACCACCACCACCTATCCACCTCCCTTGCTGCCCCTAGGGGAGTTCTCCACCTCACCAACCCGAAGATCCGTCCATTGGAGCGCTCCGCGATGAAGAAATCCGGTGGATTTGGAGCGAGGAAGGAGATCGCGTGAACCGGAAGGAGATCTGTTGGGTTTTCGTTCGTCGGGCGAAGGTATGGCCACAGGGATCTTTGGGGTTGGTCTAGGTTCTGTTCTAAGGGTTAATATGATGTTTTTAGATCAATTGGTGGTGCTGTAATCGGGTAGATTAGATGGAATCTAGAGTTTGCCACGTTCTCTGTTTCGGGCAGCATGAGCAGTCGACAAAGGGTTTGGGTTTTCGCCAATTTAAAGTCGGATTTTGGTTGTCCTCCTGTAGAAGAAGTTGTAGGTAACTTCAATACCTTTCAGTGGGTATAAAGAACGTCTAATTCCGCCCAGCTGTTTGAAATTTATGCTCGTTTTACCGAACGTATTAAAAACTGTGATGTGATTGGAACAGATCACGGTATTCTGTAGATTAAACCACTTTAGATTCCGAATCAGTCTTTCCGTATACTTAGAAAAAGTTAGGAAATTTCCTAAGCTACGCGAGGATGTACTCGTTTAGTTGATTCGGAGTCTTAGAACCCAAGTTATGTCTTTTGGAAGTCTGCTGTCCCGACGGGACAGAACCTCTGTTTTTGGGTTTTGCGAGTAGTTTGCGATGTCGGGGTAGAAGAGTGTTTGCGTACTGTTTTGTGGACATGATTGTGAGTGTGTGGTACCTATATGCAGGTGGTGTGACCCCGGGAGTGCCCTCTACTTCTCGCCAATCCGTCGCCCGTGGTTGAGGCAAGTGTATTGGAATGGGTAGCGGGTTGTAGTTTGCTAGATTGGTTGAGATTGAGATTGAATATATGATATGTTCACATGCCATGTTTTAATGATTGCCATCTGATATGATGAATATGCTTATTATGTTATGATGCCATGTGTTAATGTACAAGTTATTTATGATGTTGGCATGTTTGCATACATGGCATGATACATGGCCCGGGCGGTGAGAAAGTCATAACTAGTCCGGGGAAGGTCGGTGAGAAAGTTATGCCTATTCCGGAGAGCCAATGAGTAAGTCCTACATCGTGATTCCATCCACCGTGGTGTATGGAAGCGAGGAGTAGGCACCCTCCATCTTCGGGATGGAAGGGGGGAGAGGGTGCACACCGACGGGTGTGTACTCAACCATACCGGTATGAGTTTCCAGGAGACATGTGCATCGCATCGCATTGTATACATGATGATGATGATAATGATATGTGAACATGAGTAAGATGATAGACATGATGTGAGTTGTTGTAGCCATGTAATTGTTCTTTTGTACCATTGCAATATACTTGCTGAGTTGAACTCACGCTTGTGCTTTCTTGTTGTTTTAGGTACCATGAGACCGGCATGCGGGGAAGGGAAATAGTCACACTTCTACACGTAGCTTCACTTATTTGTTCCCACAGTCATTCAATTGGAGTCTTGATAATAAATTAAGTGGGATGCTTTTTTATTTATGGTTTAGTTTTGCGATATGAGAGTCTTATCGTTCGTTTGGCTCATGGAGACATTGAATGCTTGGAATTAGACTTATTGCTGTCATGCCGTTAATTATTGCTATTTTAGATGCCTCTTATATTGCCATATATTGCTATGCTGTTGTTGTTCCTTCAATTCATGTTAAAACAAAGGAGATGCTGCCGAAATTTTGGGTTTTAGCATTCGTGCATTTGCTGTAATTTACTTGTATTTGTGGTATTTAGAGGTTGCTTAGTCTATGTTTGGTAGCATTCGGGCATATTAAATGCCGGGGTGTTACACAAGGTGGCGGCTAGGGGAGGCAATGGGGGAGGCGCATGGGGGGGAGAGGGGTGGGTGGCGACTAGGGTTGAGGGAGATGGGAGTGGGGGCGCACCAAGGGTTGAGAGCTAGGTTTGGCTGCCCAAAAGTCCCCCCCCCCGCTTGGTTCCAAACCCTTCCACCGGAGGCCCAACTCAACCCCCAAGGCCCAAAGTCCCCCGGAGAGGCCCAAACACCCGGAAACGGCCCAAAAACACGCTATAAAGTCGTTCCGAAATGCCGAAGTCTAAAATGTCACATTCTGGGGTGTCACAGTTGATGATATGTGTACAATGAGATTATGACATGGTTATGATGATGAATATGGGATTATGCCATGATTATGATGTTAAGTATGAGATGTAGTGATGAACTGATGATAGCATTGAAAGCTGTTTCTCTTTATTCTATTGCAATATACTTGCTGAGTGATGAACTCACGCTTGTGTTTTATGATGTTTTAGGTACCTTGCAACCGGCATGCGGGAAAGGGGTTTAGCTACACTTCTTCACGTAGCTCCACACATTAGACAATTTTTATCATTTGGCGTTATGATAATAAGATTAGTGCGATGAAACTTGGAGTATGGTTTGATGGTGTACTTGATTTCATCATTTGCTTCGTTATAGTTTGTGGAGTGGTTGGATTCAGTATTTTAGACTTAAGATGTTGCTATATCGACTGTTATTGCTGTTTTAGATGTCTTTTAATATGTTATATCTTGCCATGGTATTGCTATTGCTTCAAATGATAGAAAAACAAAGGACATGCTGCCGAAATTTTCAGTTTTTAGCATATGCGCCCTTGCTGTAATTTATCTTTATTTATGGTATTTAATGCTGCTTCTATCATGTTTGGTGACATCCAGGGCATACTAGATGCCGGGGTGTTACAAGTTGTATATATATATATTTGTTTTGACGAATTTGGTTAACACTCTATTATTACCCTATCAACCTTCTTTTGTTGAGTTAAACACTATGCGTTTACCAAGTAATAATACATGTTTAGGAAAATATTAGAGTTCGAGTTGGAGAAAAAAGTCTAGAGATTAGAGATCGAGTTGGGAAAAAAAGTCTAGAGATAGAGCTGTACACAATTACCGAGAAAAACGGAGAAAGAACCGGTTTTGGAAATTATTAGAGATGCCAACCTTCTTTTATTGAGTTTAACACTCTACGCGTTCACCGAGTAATAATACATGTTTCAAAAAATATCAAAGATCGAGTCGGGGAAAAAAATCTAGAGATCAGAGATCGAGTTGGGAAAACAAAAGCCTAGAGATAGAGTTGTACATAAATTTCTGATGACGAAAACAAATTTTTTGCGAAAAAACGGAGAAAGGACCATGTTTCGGAAATTATTAGAGATGCCAACCTTCTTTTATCGAGTTTAACACTCTACGCGTTCACCGAATAATAATACATGTTTCAAAAAATATCAGAGATCGAGTCGGGGAAAAAAGTCTCGAGATCAGAGATCGAGTTGGGAAAAAAAGCCTAGAGATAGATGTAACACCCCAAAATTTTGCCTGTCTTAAATTCATGTGTGATTTGGCACTTTGTTGAATTTTTGGAATTTTCTGGAATTTATTTGGATTTATTTGGAATTTATTTGAATTTATTCCATTTTGAAATAATTAAAGAATTAAACTTTACAAATAAAATTTTGTTGGAAATATTTTATTTGAGTCCAAAATGATCCAAAGTATTTTCCAGAATTTTTCTGGAATTTTTCTGAGTCTTTTGATATTTTTAATGAATTAAATGAATTTCTGGGAATTATTTTAAATATTAAATCGCTGGAAAATCAAGTCGGGTCAAGTACTGTTCATCCGACCGGACCCGAGTCCGAGTCCAACTCGAGTCCGACCCGAGCCAAGTGACTTGACCGAACCCTATTCGATCCCGACCGTTGGATCGAGATCCAACGGTCCAGATTGGACCGCACCGCTGAGCCGAGTCCGGCCGGATCCGACCGCGCCGCGCGATCGTAGCCGCTCATCGCGACACGTGGACGGCCGTGCGACGTCGTCTCCGCCGAACCCGAGCCGGACTCCGCCGCCGCGTAGCCGCCGCGTCTGGTTAGGTTTCCGTTTTGTGCGCACATGCCGAGGCCATTTAAGGAGTGGGTCATCGCCCGAGGACCGCCGGTTGTGTGCGCACTGCGTTGCTAGTTTCCAACGCTGAGCCGCCGCCGCTCGCAATCTTTCACCGAGTTCGTGAAGCACCACCGTGGTTTCTTCCTCTCTCCGGTCCGATAGCCCGTTCGCGCCGCGTGGGTCCTAGATCTGGAACCCCATCGCGTGGACGCGCCGAGGACACCTCCGTTCGCCGGATCTGCCCCGAGTCGCCGCCCCGTGGGTCGCCTTCCTCGTTCCGTGACCAAGCCCGCCGCGACGCCATCGTCACCCGCGAAGGTCCTCACCGTCCGATCAGATCCGGCGATCACGGTGAGCCCACGTGCAACCCAAACCCTATAAACTAGATCGGATCTGGACCGCTGATCAAGATCCAACGCCCACGATCGCCACGCGGCCGGAAATCCGTTAACCTAGGGTGGATCTAGACCGCTGGATCTAGATCCAACGGCCCTGATCATGCCACGTGGTTCTAGCCGCCGCACCGTGCGCGTGGGAGCACGCCACTGACATGTGGGGCCCCCGTGTCAGCCGCGCCGTGCCGGCGTGAGCCCGAGCCACTGACAGGGCGGGCCCGCCTGTCAGCGACCGTGAGCCGTGGACCGTTTCCACGGTAGACCCGAGCCGAGCATGGACCGAGTCCATGGACCGGCTGACGTCAGCCGCCCAATCAGAGGCTGCCACGTGTCCAAGCTGACGCAATAATTAATTTCCAAAAAAAAGAAAATGATTTATTAATTCGAAATAATGATTTCAGATTTTGTTTCAAACTTCAAACGCTTATAACTTTTGCGTTTCAACTCCGATTTGAGTGATTCAAATTTCTAAATTTGTATAAAATTGAGATCTACCTAAATATGAATTTTATTTAATTTTTGGACTAAATTTTTTCTCTATAAAATTATTTAATTGATTATTTAAACTTTAAATAATCATAACTTTTGTGTTTTAACTCCAAATTTGACGATTTCAGTTTCTAAAAATTCATAAAATTGTGTTCTCTCTGTTTATGGATTTTATTTGGATGTTTGGATACTTTTTGCCTATTGTTTATTGGTGTATTTGCTATTTGCACGCTTTACGAGTAGACGTTGAAGTCTTTGGAAGGATTCAAGGAGAAGTATTGACTCAGGATCCAACTCAAGACCAAGAGCAAGTACTTTTTGAAGGCAAGTTGTGCTTTGACCATGTTGATCCTATTTTGAAATCTATTTTGATTTAACCTATTGCATGCTAGTTCAATTCGAAAATACTTTATTTAAATATGGGGAATTAGATAAATACCAATTTGCTGTATGACACCTTGATTACTTAAATATGTGCCATGACCCCTTGTCACCCTAGTTGTGGTTTACTAGTTGGACATTATTAAATTGCCAACATGGGAAATTAGATCGTTGTAGTATACTGCTTAGACCTGTTACGTGCTCATGACATGATTTTGGACAATCAAATGATTAATATTGACTTAATGATATATTGAACCTGTTTTGGAAAGGTATCATTTGATGTTGATGGCACGTGGTGCATGGTAATCAACTGGGGTTTGATAAATAGTTTTTCGACCGGGGCATGTGGTAAGAATAATCAGGTGGGCCAGTTGTGGCATTGGGGATGTTGATTTGGTTCTTCGGGTAGTCTTGCCCTGGTCACCCTAAGGACTTCACCTTGCAAGCCTTTGAACTGGGTCTAACGTGCAACCACATGTCTGTAATGGGACGGACCTAGTTGACTAAGTTGCTAATAACGTACCTGTGGGACCTCAGGAGGTCAATTACACCCTTTGTGTAAGTTGTACGGGAGCGTCTGGGCTGAGGCCAGGTACCCATCTAACGGTTGATTGGCCTAAACTTCGCCTTAGCTAAGGGAAGGTTTAGTGTGCAATAACCGGGGAGGACCACTTGTATTGTTAGAAGTTTCCGAAAGACTTTGTTACGGGAACTCGCCTTTGTGGTGTTTGACTGTATCTTGTGGGTAAAGTGCATAACCTCTGCAGAGTGTAGAATCTATTCGAATAGCCGTGTCCGCGGTATTGGACATCGCTCGGGAATTACAGTCAAGGGTTAGATTTTCTCAAAAATAACTTGGATTTGAAAGGTTGGGTTGGATTAATAATGATGTTGATGGAAATGTGGATTAGGCTGGAAAAGATGTTTATTAAACTCCTTGAAAAGTTATCTATGCTTTACTTATTTCTACTGCTTTCGAATCTATTTATGATACTTGTTAAATGCTGTTTACTGCAAATATACCTTGAGCTATTCCTTTGTACCAAGCCATGCATATAGTATATTAGCCTGCATTCTGTGCATGACTTGCTGAGTACCAAGTACTCACCCTTGCCACAATACAACACCAGTTGAAGAGGAGACTACACCAGCTTTGGAGGAGGAGCTCCACGAGGAACCGTCTACTTAGGGAGCGAGCCCAGTCAGTTGCCTGTGGTATACTGGATGGCGCCACGAAGTTATCTTATTTTTCCGCTGCTACTATTTCTCTCTTAATAAGTTTCGCCCTGCGAGGCATACATTTGTAACTTGACCATAAGGTCGAGTAACCAGTTTGGTTATTTAAATAAAGTACTTTATTAGTATCGAGTGGTATGATTGTGATATTTACCGATGTTAAGACTGTGTGCACTAGCGCGTTCCTGGACTAGTGCTGAATACACAGAGGGTCCGGATTTGCAAATTCGGGGTCCCGACAATAGAGTTTTACACAAATTTCTGTTGACGAAAATATTTTTTTTTTGCAAAAAACAGAGCCTAGAGATAAAGCTGTACACAAATTTCTGCTGACGAAAACATTTTTTTCGTGAAAAATGGAGAAAGGATCTGGACGTAAGAAACGAGGACCTGTTTGTTTTATTTTTGGACCTAATCGCTATCCCAAAAAATTAGAAAAGGGCTCGTTCGAGATTTGTATTTAGCGGGGGGCTTTCCCGTAAAGTAACAAACCAGGGACCTAAACGCGATTGAGAAAAGTTTTTTGTGCACTCACAAAAAATCGCAGAGGACCTCTATGTAATTTAAAGGGACCTATTCGTAATTTAGAAGAAAATGGGAGGGGGCTTTCGCAAATGGACGTGTGGGGTGACGTGGATGGCTTGGTTGACCTCCAATCTTAGGCCCTATAAAGGTGTTAGTATTATGTGTATCTTATTGGATCTCACACACTTTATTTATAGCAAAAATTATAACCGTAATGAAATCAAACTCTATCCATAACTTCATAATTTATCTCTAATTAACCGGATTCAATCCAATCCCTGCTCTATCTCAACAACTATCAAGTAGCAGCAATGAAAGAACTACCATATTTGTTTATGCGATTACTATATTTGCAACAGAGAATTATTTTTTACTCCACATAACCTATCACAGAGAGTCAGAGACACAGATCCTAGGGACCGGTAATGTAGAACTTAGGCCATGTTTGGATCCTATGACTAATTGTTAGCTGGCTAAAAATTAGTCTTAGTCTATCCAAACAGGAAGACTAATAGGTGGGCTAATTTTTAGCCAACCCCTCAGCTAACAATTAGTCCATTAGCTGATGGAGGGGAGCTAATTTAGGCTAATAATAGGTAATACGCTGAAAAAAGTCTAAAATACCCTCGCGCTGGCCTTATCCTTACTCCCTCACCCGTGCTTCCACTCTCCAGTCCGTTATGAGGGGCAAACATGACTTTTCTAAGAAATTAGCCCAACCATTAGCCATGTATCCAAACAGCTCTAGGCTAATTTTAGATGGACTAATTATTAGCTGACTAACAATTAGCTCTAGCCATTAGTCAGCTAACAATTAGTTTTAGCCCATCTAAACATGGCCTTAAACCCCCCAAAAACTGTCTAAATAGAAAATCAATTTTTCAGTGTGGTGCCATTCACCCTCCCCAAAGTATGCCGTTGTGTAGTCATGCTATTGTTATATCATTACGTAACAATTTGTTCTACCAAATGTTTGCTCATCTATTTAGTAGTCGTACTTGTTACTTGTATGATGCATTTTGTGCTATTCCAGTATTGTTCAACACAAAATTAGCTTGTAATGTTAAGTACCATTCTAAAATTTAATGTACCCCTGCCATTTAACTACAGTGAATTATCTCAGTGCTTCTCTTGTTTATTTTACTGCAGCCAACAGCTATTCTGGTATAGTACTGTAAGGTCAAAACTGCAGTCTGGTTTATATGGTGTTTCCACTTGTATTCAATATCATATCAATGATCAGAATATATAAAGTACATGAGGGTATAAAAGAAAAGCCTATATAAAGTAATTTTGTACATAAAAAGCCTATATAAGGCAATCATCTATATAAAGCAATATATTCTTAATCCCTCCAAACAAATGCAAGGCATATGCAATAGCATTGTATTTGGAAGGGTTGACACTAAAATAAAAATAAAAATTCAAAGTCTTGGTCTTGAAGTAGTCGTCATAGTATTCAACTCTTAAAAAACCGAGCGATGAATGAGCCAAGTCGATAAAGAAAGCCGATGAAGGAGCCAAGTCGATGAAGTAAAACCGACAAAGGAGCCAGTCAACAAAGAAGAGCTGTCGGTGGAGCCAAGTCGACGAAGGTGGCAAGCCAATAAAAAGAGCCGAGTCGACGAAAGAGAAGTTGGTGAAGCCGATAGAACGAGTCGAGCCGAGTCGACAAAAAGAATGGAGTCAACGTAATGAGCCAAAAATTGGAGTCGACGAAATGAGCTGAGCCAATAAAAAAAATCTAAGCGGACAAAAACCGAAAAGTTGCTTCATGAAGTCGGAGCCAAAATAACAGAAGCCGAAGCTGAGCCAAAGCTGGAGTTCAAAATAAGATTAAAACTCGGTTGTGGGATCCAGATTAAATTAGGTTGAGGTAGGCTGGCTTTGGTTCCACACTCAGGCAGAAGGAGGCACGTCGGGCGGGCATGTGAGGTTGTCGGCCAAGGTGTCAGCGAAGGAGATGGCCGGAGGCAATCGGGAGGCGGCGTGTCGGGTGGCGGATCATGGGAGCCATCCAATTAAGGGGCGGCCGCGATGGATGTCGCGGCGCTGAGGAGTCGTCAAAGGGCACGCAGGGCCGTTGGCCAAAGCAGCGGTCGAAGCGGTCGGTCGACCGAGATGATCCGGAGGAGCGAACGAGCAAATAGATCCTGCGGCAACGGTGTGCGACCGAGGCTGTCACGGAGGACGTCGCTAGGGAAGTCGACGGCGCTAACGGAGAACAAGACCGAGCGGAGTCGGCTAGAGCAGATGACGGCGATGCTGGTGCGTGCGGAGTAAATCGAAAAATCCTAGTAAGCTCTGAAATTGTAAAATGACCGCCCTGGAGTCTCCTCCTCCAAGGGCAACGAAGCTCGTTTAGGGAAAGAGACAACCACCCCTGGGAGTCAAGATGGCCCCTCCTGAGGGCAGTGGCAGTGGAATTATGCAGGTGGCGGCTAGTATGGCGTAAGTGCAACATAGGTAAAACCTTAAACCTAAAAATCTTGCTCTAATACCATGTCATGAATATCACTTGTTGTATTCAATATGAGGCTAATGGCTAAAATATATAGAATACACATGGGCGAAGCTGGGCCTCGGGCCACTAGGGCCTGGGCCCGAGGCCCAGTCTAAATAGTAATTAAAAAATTAGGTTTTTTTTAATCGGGCCCAAGGCCTTCGGCCCATGACCTCGAAGGCTCCAAGCCTCCAACGAAAACCAGCTGAGGCGCTGAGCTGCAGAGGGAACCCTAGAAGCCGCCTCGAACTGCCGCCGCGCTGTTTCACGCCGCCGCCGCCGCTTCTCGCCAGCCGACGCCGCTGGCGCGCCCAGACGGCGCTTCCTACACTCGGCCCCTGCCGCGCGACCGCTGGCGCCTCGCTCGCTGGCGCCGCTTCGCCCACACGCGGTCGCTGCCGACCGCCGCCTAAGAACGGCAAGCACTCACGCCGCAAGAAGAGCCTCCGCCCTCGCTCGACGCCGCCGCTTCGCCCGGCCGACGCCCGCCTGGCCGTTGCTTGCTTTGCTTCAGTGGAACAGAGAATAGAGGACCGAGCGGTTGCTTACTTTGCTTCAGTGGAACAGAGAACAGAGGACCAGGCACAATGTAGTTTCTTGCCTTCTTCAATAGTTTAATTGATACATTAATGCACATTTTAGGAACTCTCCATTTGATGCAACTGTGATATGTGAATCATCAAATATGTATTAGAATTGCTAGATATAGATTTGAATATACTGATTAATCAATCGGATTCAATTTGATGTAATTTGCACTGTACTTTGTTATACCTAAATGTCCGTAATTTTTTACGACACTAATAGTCGCTTATTTCGGCCCGAGGCTTATAAAAATTCTGGCTCCGCCACTGGCTCTCGCGACCGGTGGGTTGTGCTGGCTGTGAAATAATTTGTATTTACTTTTGTTCTTTCTAATATACGACCCTATTTTTATAGTTACATTTGAAAGCAGGGGCGAAACTAGAGAAAAAATCTTCAGGGTTCACTATTTCATCATATATGTGATAACAACTTATTATTCTTACCATTTGCTTGTTATTTGCCTCCCGGTGTCACAAGATTTATATCAAGGGGTTCACATATACTATATATAGACTAAAATACAATTTTTTTTTATATATATAGACTAATATATATACTATTTTTTTTGACTCGGTGTCCTGTGACACCGGGTAAGATAATGTACTTCCGCCCCTGTTTGAAAGAAGATCAAATTTACAATAAAAGTTTATCACGAGGCTAGAAAAAAGTGATGATTTCTGGTATATTATAAAAAGATAACATTTTGGATATAGTGATGATCAAAATTCTAAAACTTTGACTACCGATATATTTTTAAATATTTAAATTGGATACATAAAATTATATGTGTAGACTTGTCTTGATAAGTACTTTTATAATATTATAATTTTATTGAATTTTATAAATATATTATAATAAAAATTAGTAATCAAAGTATCATATCCGTGCTTAAAACTTTTTTTTTAAAGACCGGAGAGAGTATACGGAAGAGGGCATTACAATAGAAACTACTGGCTCTCGCCGTACCAGCCATGGCGGCCAGGGGCGTAGCCACCGGGGGGGCTCCATTAGGCTCGAGCCCCCCCTCCAGTTGTTGAATAGTATGTATTTTTTTAGTACCGGTATTTAATTTTTAAGTTCTTTTACGATACATTAAATTTAATGTAAACAGTTCATTCTTTTTCATCCAATGAATTGAATTAGCTACTATTTAGTTATACAGTAGAATAGTAGAATTTCTCAACAAATCACTGGTTAGATCCGATTTCTATTACCTATTATATACTACCAGTATAATGCATTTTAAATCTACTATAATTTTTGGCATAGCGACAATGAATGCACACACAGTAAGGTATGGTTTAAGGAAGAAAAAAAAGCTTTGCTAAGTGGATGAATTACTTCATGTACCATGTGGCTTGGTGAGCCGCAGACTGTTGGAGGCCTAATTTAGCAATTGGTGACTTCACTTGCTATTTGCATAACTAGACTCGAACCATAGATGCACGCAAAGATCATAGAGGGAGGGAGAGAGGGTACGGCTCTATTTCTCTCATTCACAAGGATATGGTAGCCTACCGAGTCAAGGGTGCTTGACACGCGTCGCGGAGAGCGGATGCCGAGAAGCCAACGAGAGCGCGAGCAGGGGCGGAGCTGGGCCTCGGGCCACCGGGGCCTGGGCCCGAGGCCCAGTCTAAATAGTAATTAAAAAATTAGGTTTTTTTTAATCGGACCCAAGGCCTTCGGCCCATGACCTCGAAGGCTCCAAGCCTCCAACGAAAACCAGCTGAGGCGCTGAGCTGCAGAGGGAACCCTAGAAGCGCCTCGAACTGCCGCCATGCGCTGTTTCACGCCGCCGCCGCCGCCGCCCGACACTCGGCGCGCCAGACGGGCGCTCCCCACACTCGGCGCGTCGGCCGCAACCCCGCCGCTGGTGCCGCCGGCGACTCCCGCCGGCGCCTCGCTTCGCTTGGCGCCCGCTCTCAGGCGGCCGCTGATCGCCGCAACGCCAAGCACTCCACCGGCCGCAGTCAGCAGCCTCCGCCCTCGCCGGCCGCCTTGACGCCGCCGCTGGCCGACGCTTCGCTTGCTTGCTTTGCTTCAGTGGAACAGAGAATAGAGGACCGAGCGGTTGCTTGTTTTGCTTCAGTGGAACAGAGAACAGAGGACCAGGCGCAATGTAGTTTCTTGCCTTCTTCAATAGTTTAATTGATACATTAATGCACATTTTAGGAACTCTCCATTTGATGCAACTGTGATATGTGAATCATCAAATATGTATTAGAATTGCTAGATATAGATTTGAATATACTGATTAATCAATCGGATTCAATTTGATGTAATTTGCACTGTACTTTGTTATACCTAAATGTCCGTAATTTTTTACGACAGTAATAGTCGCTTATTTCGGCCCGAGGCTTATAAAAATTCTGGCTCCGCCACTGAGAGTACATGAGGGTATAAATTAAAGAAAAGCATATATAAAACAATCATGTACATAAAAAATTTATATAAGACAATCATCTACGTAAGACAATATATCCTTAACCGTTTCCAAGAGTTTGCATCATTTTGACCATTATACATTATCTGACATATTGCAATGCCATTACGAGAGATTGCTATGAATCCTTCTGGTTCATTCTTGGTAGAGAAGTGCTTTACAGCTAGTAATTGTTCACATAAAGAGGCCATAATTTCAGAGCTGTTGGCTATGCAAACTGAACTGCCTAAGACAACACATGCCATCCACTTGTTAAACAAGCTGGATGTTGATAGGTTAGTCATTTTTCCGTTTCTTCTTGTGAATTTGGTTACGAAACAGTAGTTCTTTTAGCATTTTAATGAACTTATTATGAGTAGTGTTTATACGCATCACACTCCCACTACAAATTGCAAAAAATTTGAAGTAAATGATAGGGTAAGTAAGCAACTAAGCATTATCTACTCTTTATTCATATTTTAATATTTATGTAACTTTCAAATAATGATGCATATAAGCACCTCTCACTTGCTATTTATTTGGTTCTATATTTGGAAGTCGACCCGACCAGTGGAGAGCCAGGCAAACTTCAAAAGAAACAACTCAAGAGAGAATTTCAAGTGGAGTTTGCCTTGACCAGTAAACCTACTGGGCAGAACATTGAAGAAATGCTCTCTCTCCTCAAAGTCCCACAAAGAAGAAGTGTAAACAGAAAGAGAAGAGTGGCAGAATTACTGACGATGCCAGTTCCAACAAGTCATATTTCTCTCCGAAAAGCAACAGGAGGCAAAAATCTGCCAAGGCAACAGTTGAGGAAGAATCAAGCAGCGAGAAACTCATAAACGACACTGTCAGCGTGGCATTCGTGAAGAACTCGGACAAGAGGAAATCAACAGGTTTCCTCTCAGACAAGCCAAGTCTCAAGAAACAAAAGCATCAGAGACCCAAGTCTGATAAATCAGATGGCAAGAAATTTGTTCGGGATGGTGCTGCTAATGCTAGCACACCATTTGCCAGGAATACTACGAAACAGAAACAGTCCATCGCTGATCTGGTTGGTAAGGAGAAACTGTTTGCAGGAGAAGTCCACAAATTGTTGAAGCCTGATATGTCTGGCAAGAGCTAACCGATTTCAGATCAGTGAGCAGTTGTAGGAAGCATGACCATATATTTTTTCCCCAATCTTCTAGCAAACGTGGGTTAATGCAGCAATTTTGTTTACTATTTTCCCTCATCTGTTGCAAGCCATGAGCTTTATGATTCTGGAATGGAACTGTTTACTTGTGACAAGCGAGATAGTTTTGGTTCAGTAAAATGAGTTTCTGAAAATTCACTTCATATAATCATCTTCAAGTTTGCGTTGAATCTGGCTTGCTGATGAATCTGTGGAAACAACTCATCTCAGTTTCTCAAAAAACTACTGCTCAAATCCATACCGACCTTGTTGGCTTTTGCCCAGAACAGAACGCCCTGCTTGACTCTGAACTTCCTGAACAGAGACAACCAGCGGACTTCAAAGCAGACTTTTAGAGGAAAAGAACAAAACACAGAACTTGGCGCTGCTTCACATTGCAGCTTTTCCTGGAGATTTCATTGCTATAAATAGCTTATTGTCTTACAAATAGAATCGACTTCAACTTGCTAAAACTGAGGCTAATTCTAACCTGAACTGACTCGGACTCTCAACTTGGATTGTTTACAATACGGCAAAACTTCCAGAAAACAGAGTCTTAACGACTCGTATACGAACTGGGACACTAAAGCAGGATTACAACTATCATTCTCCCCCCTAATCCTGATTTAGCCATGCGATGCTTCTGACACCTAGCAAGTTCCTCATTTCTATGAACTTTTCTCTGGCCAACGCCTTGGTTAAGATGTCTGCACACTGCAGTTCACTTCTCTCATGCTCAACGGCAATCAGATTCTTCTCCACGCATTCTCTGATAAAATGGTACTTCGTGTCAATGTGCTTGCTCCTTCCATGGAAAACAGGATTTTTCATAAGTGCTATAGCAGATCTGTTGTCCACTTTCAAACGCACTTCCTTTGGTTCACATCCTGTCAATTCACTGAGCAAGTTTCGTAGCCAAATCGCTTGGCATGCGGATGCTGTTGCTGCCATGAATTCTGCTTCGCATGAGGATAATGCGACAGTTTTCTGCTTTTGAGAGCACCAAGTAATTGGACTTCCGGAAAAATAGAACACCACTCCAGTAGTACTCTTCCGGTCATCAAGGTCACTGGCTAGGTTGCTATCACTATACCCAATCAAGCTGCCATCTCCTCCTTTCCTGTATGTTATTCCATAGCTCGTTGTCCCCCTGACATATCGCAATATGTGTTTCACTGCTTGAAGATGACTCTGCTTTGGGAACTCCATGTACCTACTAACAATTCCAACGGAGTAGCTCAGATCCGGCCGGGTGTGCGTCAAATATCGCAAGCACCCAATTAATTGTCGGTACTCAGTGGAGTTTACAGGTCTGCCTTCTTCATCCTTTGTCAGATGGAGCTTCGGTTCCATCGGATATTTTGAAGGATTGCACTCAAACATACCTGCTTGTTTCAGGATTTTCTCAGCATATCCTGATTGCTTCAGTATAATTTCTTCTCTTGTTTGCTGCACTTCTATTCCAAGGTAATAAGAGAGTGTTCCCAAATCACTCATTTCAAATTGCTTCTCCATCTGTTTCTTGAACAACTGAATCTCCTTCTCGTTTGATCCCGTGACTATCAAGTCATCCACATAAACTCCGACAAGTAACTGACCTCCCTTGGTGCTTCGCTTGTATACTGCCTGTTCCTGTGGACACCTCTGAAAACCTAATTCTTTTAGTGCTCGGTCCAGTCTGGTGTTCCAAGCTCGAGGAGCTTGTTTTAATCCGTATAGTGCTTTGGTCAACCTATACACCATTTTCTCTTTTCCAGGGATGACAAATCCCTCCGGCTGTGATACGTATACCTCTTCTTGCAATTCACTGTTCAAAAATGCCGATTTGACATCAAGATGGTGAACCTTCCAACCTTCTTTGGTTGATAGGGCTAGGAGCAATCTTACAGCCTCCATCCTTGCTACTGGAGCGAAGACCTCATCATAGTCCACTCCTTTTTGCTGCACATACCCTTTTTGCCACCAATCTTGCTTTGTGTTTGATAATTTCACCTATTGCATTCTTCTTTAGTTTAAAGATCCACTTGAGACCAATTGGGTTGGTTCCTGCTGGGAGATCTGTCAAAGTCCATGTTTTGTTCTTTTCTATTGAAACAAACTCTCGCTGCATTGCTTCAGTCCACTCTCGATTACCTGTTGCCTCACTGTTTTTCGACGGCTCTTCTAATGCAGTAAGGTACAATTCAGCAAAGGAATGAGTACCTTCGGTTTCTTCATAAATCTTGGCCAAAGATCGAAATCTTAAAGGGGCCGAATCTGGACTGGACAATGGTGATGAGAGTGGGTTGTCGGAGTTTGAATCAGAAGTCGATGATGACCCTTCACCTATGTCAACTAAGCTCGCCATTGTTCCAGTTTCTAATTCAATCTGTTCTAACGTCTGCCCTGTATTTGGTATTGCTGTGTTGGGCTCAGATTGATTCGACGTCTGTCCTGTAGGAGAATTTGAAGTGGAATCCCCTTCTGTCTGTATTGCTGGACCATGTATAGTGAAGTTGGCTTGTACAACTTCCTCTGTGCTCGACAGAGCCCACTTCCACTTCCTGTTTTCTTCAAACACCACATCACGGCTAACACAAATTCTCTTGGCTATTGGGTCAAGGAGTCTATGAGCCTTGCTCCCTTCTTCCACTCCCAAGTACACCATTTTCTTGCTCCTGTCATCCAGCTTCTGAGTGTTTTGTACTTTGACATGCGCCATACAGCCAAAAACCCTGAGGTGCTCTAAGTTTGGTTTTCTTCCCTTCCAGGCTTCATAAGGAGTGGCGCCTTGTACTGATTTTGTTGGAACTCGGTTCAACAAATACACGGCATGTCGGACTGACTCTCCCCATAATTCTCCTGGAACCTCCATGGTCTTGAGCAGGCTTCTTGCGGTGGCAAGTACTGAGCGATTTCGCCGTTCTACCACTCCGTTTTGCTGTGGTGTATACGGAGCAGTGAGATGCCGCTATACACCTTCTTCGGCGCAAAAATCAGCAAAAACCCGAGAGGTAAATTCTCCTCCTCGGTCAGTCCTTAGTGTCTTCAGCCTGTGATTACTTTCATTCTCAACCTGAGATTTGAAAGTCTTAAATGCAGCTAGTGCTTGATCTTTGGTCTTCAGCATGTATATCCACATGAACCGGCTACA
This sequence comes from Rhipidocladum racemiflorum, assembly GCA_036346355.1. Taxonomy (NCBI): domain Eukaryota; kingdom Viridiplantae; phylum Streptophyta; class Magnoliopsida; order Poales; family Poaceae; genus Rhipidocladum; species Rhipidocladum racemiflorum. The sequence goes on from CM070588.1 coordinate 36,564,329, forward strand.
ATCATCAACTAAGAGAAGGAAGTATCGATTTCCTGCCGCAGTTTCTGGAGTGATTGGACCGCATAGGTCAGCATGTATCAGCTCAAGTGGGACGGTGGCTCGATACTGTGCTTGTGCCGAAAATGGTAAACGACATTGCTTGGCTACTAAACATCCTTCACATAACTGGGTGTCACTTATTTCCGGTACTCCCCGCACCATATATTTTGCCACCATTTCCTTCATGGCCTGGAAGTTCAAGTGCCCGAGTCTGGCATGCCATAGCCAAGCTGGTTCCTCCATACTAGCAGTGAGACATATTGGTGAGGTAGTGTGTAGCTGAATCTTGTACAGTCTGTTGCTCGAACGCTGCACCTTCATAAGAAGTTTCCCTTTTCTGTCATACATCCACAATAGATTTTTGTTGAGTATCACCTTGTGCCCTGCTTCTATGATCTGGCCAAGGCTAAGTATATTAGTTCGCAGACTTGGAATGTAATATACTTCGGTGAATAAGCGATGCTCGCTGTTCTTGCATTCCAAAAGGATTGATCCTCTCCCAAAGATCTGTACTGCCGAGCCATCTCCAAATCGGACTTGTCCTCTTATGTTTTCATCTAGCTCGGTAAAGAAGGAGCGACATCCTGTCATATGATTGCTAGCTCCATTATCAAGATACCAAATTCCTTCTTCTTCATGATCTGTGGAAGGAAAATTTGGTACTATCTTATCTTCGTTCAGTAACACCAACTCCAAAGATTGTTGTGAGCATAGCATAATGGCGGGCTCATCCTCTTGGGCATGAGTTAGATTCACTTCTTCTTCCTTGCGCTTAGGTGCCCTACACTCAGATGCGTAGTGCCCATACTTGTTGCAATTAAAGAATTTTATGTGGCTTTTGTCTTTACCTTTGTAGGTGTTGTTTCTGGGCTCTTGTTGAAATGAGTTGGATCCTCCATACTCGCTTCTAGCATAGCCTCGTCCACGGCCTTCTGTTCTGCTGAACATCGCTGTCTTATCGGTTGGATCGGTTGATGCATCTCTGCTGTAGCTATTTCTCTGGCGCGCTTGCCACTCGTCATGGGATAGCAACAATTGCCCGTCGCTCCTGGTACTGGAGTTGGCAGTGCGTGCTTGCAAACGTTCCTCGTATGCTTTCAGCCTCCCAATGACCTCCTCAAATGACATTGTATCCAGATCAGAGAATTGCTCGATGAAAGCTACTAGTTGGAAAAACTTCTCTGGCACCGAGTCGAGAAGTTTTTTAACTAGTGTGGCATCTTCCAATGTTGCACCGAGGTTGCTGTACTTTGCGGACATGCCACTCAATTTTCCTGCAAAGTCATCCACAGACTCACCTTCTTTCATGCGCAATGTTTCGAACTCACTCTTCAAAGTTTGAAGACGAGCCTTCTGTACCCGATCTGCTTCCAAGTGTCGTGTCTTCAATGCATCCCAGACCTCCTTCGCGGTCTTCTTCCTTGCAACCTGCAAGAGGACATCTTCGGGTATTGCTTGAAAGATGAACGCTTTCGCTAACTTATCTTTCTTTTCTTCTATGGCCACTCTGGCCCTCGGTTGGACAGCGTCCCATATGCCATGAGCATCCATGATGGCCTCCATCTTGATTGCCCATGTTGTGTACTTCGATTCCAAGCGGCATCGGGTCGAAAGCGGCATCTTTGCCGCTCTCCCTTCTTTGTTTCTTTGGGATGTGATCGCCATGTTCTTGTCTTTCTTTGCTGGCGTGAACCAAGCTCTGATACCCCGTGTTGGCTTTTGCCCGAGCGACGCATACCGCTTGACTCGAACTTCTGAGCGAGAGACAACCAATGACTTCAAAGCAGACTTTTAGAGGAAAAGAACAAAACACAAAACTTGGCGCTGCTTCACATTGCAGCTTTTCCTGGAGATTTCATTGCTATAAATAGCTTATTGTCTTACAAATAGAATCGACTTCAACTTGCTAAAACTGAGGCTAATTCTAACCTGAACTAACTCGGACTCTCAACTTGGACTGTTTACAATACGGCAAAACTCTCAGAAAACAGAGAGTCTTAACGACTCTCGTATACGGACTGGGACACTAAAGCAGGATTACAACTATCAAACCTAACCTTTCAGGTTCAACAAGACTTGGTCTCTTGTATTGATCCATCGCAGAATGTAAAAACATGCACTACTACAGATCCAATAGAACTCAGATATATTAATGTAGGATCAGCTCAAAGAAGAAACATGCGATCGAAAATCTCTAGACGACGGACTAGCAACAATAGCAATTATCCTTCATGCATGCATACGCACAAGATAGCAAACAACTCTATTGCTTTATTGCTTTGCTTCCCTCAACACAGAAGCTCTTTTCCTTGTGCTTCTAGTCTGTTGCTTACAGGGCCTTATAAAGGCTATTGGCTCATCATCCGACTCGATTTTGCACACGGCCAGGGGCGGATCCAGGCCCCGGGCAGAGTAGGCTGTAGCCCGGGGCCTGGTACTGAAAGCCCACTAAAATTCTACGAAAAACTATTGAAAAATCATTGAAAACAGATATTTAATCTAAGATCAGCTGGCCCAGCCCGGGGCTTGGGCCTGGGCTAGCTCCGCCCCTGCACACGGCAATCGTCTAGACTCCATGACATACTCGGACAAGACCACCGTTTTCTATACGTAACAAAATTAGTTCCAACATTCACCCCCCTAATTTTGTAACACCTAATTTCTAGCTTGTTGAGGCAATCGCCAATCGGTCACAACTACAATTTGCCAAACTTTTATACGACACAGGACGATGAACGCTTCTTCAAGAAGTTCCCCCTTTCTTCTTGCTAGCCATACCGCCGGTGACGCACCTCGCCGGCAATCATGACCTTTTGGCGCAGTTCCAATTGCCTTTTCACCGTTGACGCTACTTGACGGCGACACATACTCACATTAGAGCTTTACCTGCAAGAGAAAACTTGGACACACATACAAGAACTCTCTTCCACCACACATGCATCATGCACGGACTCTTCCTACGTGCATGTATCCATATGTTGACTCACTAAGACAAAAAAAAAAATTATTTGAGCACCTCCCCACCGAGCTTCAAATCAATACTATCTTGTTATTCACATTTGCTGTAGCAAGTAATGACTCAGCCTTCACTGCTTTCTTCTGCTCGTGGCACTCCCTAGCGAAATGCCCATACTCTTGGCAGTTGTAACAGCGCACCTTCGCTTTGTCAAAGGGGCTCTTCTTCTTGCTAGAGCTAGAGCCACCTTCCCTGTTCTTGGCTCTGGACTCCCATTGGGCTCGAGTGAGCAACAGTTGCTCGCCTTCCACCTCTCTAACCATGTGCCGCTCCTCGAACGCCTTCAGCCGCCCGAACATCTCTTCGACTGACATCACATCCAAATCTACAAGATTCTCCAAGGTGCAGACGATTGGCAAAAACTTTGGCGTCAAAACCCGAAGTACCTTATCCACCACAACAGAGTCTTCAACCCTCTCTCCCAACGTTCGCATCTTGCTGAGAGCAAGGATGACCCTTATGGCGAATGCGTCAATTGACTCCCCTTCACGCATATGAAGGTTATCAAATTCTTTCTTGGTGGTTTGGAGCTTGGCCCTTGTCACGCGCTCAACTCCAACGTACATAGACTTGAGAGTCGCCCATGCCTCCTTGGCCGTTTTCTTGCCGTTGAGAGCAAGAAGAGTCTCCTCGCTCACACCATGATAGATGGCCACGAGTGCCTTCTTATCTTGGTGCCTGTCGATGTTGTCATCTTCAATGGCATCCCACACTCCTTGGGCATCCATATACACTTGCATCTTCATTGACCATGCAGCATAGTTGCTACTAGTCAACAATGGATATTGAAGCGTGATGCTTCCCTCTTTCTCGTCTCGCACCACCGGCCTATTGCGAGTCACCTGCTCATTGCCGCTGGTCATACGAATATTGCTGTTGGCCGCCTCCTCTAGGCCACCAGCAACACACTTCGATGATGATGGAGACAACGACCTTGCCCTTCCTGCCATCACAAATCTTGCTCTGATACCAATTGTAGGATCGACTCAAAGAAGAAGCATGCGATAAAAAATCTCCAGACGACGGACTAGCAACAATAGCAATTATCCTTCATGCATGCATACACACAAGATAGCAAACAACTCTATTGCTTTATTGCTTTGCTTCCCTCAACACAGAAGCTCTTTTCCTTGTGCTTCTAGTCTGTTGCTTACAGGGCCTTATAAAGGCTATTGGCTCATCATCTGACTCGGTTTTGCACACGGCAATCGTCTAGACTCCATGACATACTCGGACAAGACCACCGTTTTCTATACGTAACAAAATTAGTTCCAACAATTAACCAAATGAAATCAATTTTATTAACCAATTAATTGAATGCACAACTATAATTCACAAATCCACAACACAAGTTTCACAAATTAACCTAAGTTGCAATTCATGCACAAATTGGTAACTTATCAGGTTAGGCAGAGTGGAAGTCGCCTTTTAGGCTTAATCTTAGTCAACAAGCAGAAGGCGAGTTGTCCTCGTATTACTCCAAGATTGGCCTGTTCCAACGAAGTTAGAGGGTATTGTGGAACCTGTTGATGTGAAGATTAAAGTCATGCATATATATAAATAGATAAGTACGAAACAATTATTGCACGATTGACAAACCTCTGTGTTATTGGTCTTCTTTGTACTGATGATGAGATTCATGTTGTGGCAAACGTAGAATCCACATAGGTTATTTTTCTGTCCCTACTGGTGGCATTGCAAAAATAGAATTGGCTACTTCCTGAGTCATTTCAGAGTGTAATATAGGATTATCATGTATTAGCAGATACTGGAAACTTAAAATCGTGCTTTAGTTTCAACCCATCCTTGGATGGCACCATGATTTTTTTACACTTGGAATGATCTACGCGATTCCAAAAAGTTAAGGGATAATTGGATATATGCCATTGCAGGAACCACTCATTCGAGATTTGACATCGTTCCTTTGCTTTTTCGAACGATGCCATTATGAAACCGTGCTTATTCAAAATATGCCACCGCTCGCGTCCGGTCACGACACGTGTCCCGTCCGCGATGGCAAATCTCGAATAAGCGGTTCCTATAGTGGCATATATCCAATTAATACAGGACACGTGTCATGACCGGACGCGAGCGGTGGCATATTTCGAATAAGCACGGTTTCATAATGGCATCGTTCGGAAAAGCAAAGGAACGATGGTAAATCTCGAATAAGCGGTTCCTGCAGTGGCATATATCCAATTATTTCCACTGGGGCACATTGATTGGACACCATGAGTCTTTTTTACTTTTTCGCTGCTGTTTCTTTACTTGAGACTTCGCCCTACGAGGCGTATCTTCGTAAGTTGACCATAAGGTTGACTCAACGGTTTATATTCCAGTAATGGCTTTATTTATTATTTCCACTGTGTATGATTGTTGTATTCATCTGTGTTGAGACGGTGTACACTAGCGTTATCCTGGACTAGTGTGGAATACACCGAGGGTCCGGGTTTGCACATTCGGGTTACGACAAACTCCAACTAATTTACTAAGTTAAGGCTATCACATACCAGCACATGTGGTTGCACAATTTGACTTAGTTGATAGCATCAAGTTCGGTCCTTAGGTTGACCTAGGCGAGAATCTCCCCCTATCTATGTGCAAGTACATCCCTCGCACGGCACAAGTCCATCTCTTGTACTGTACGAGTACATCCCTCGTATGGTACAAGTCAATCCCTTGTACAACTAGTTATACCATAACTCGCTTGTGTCTAAATCATAATTTTATTTTTATTTTTATGAACATACCAGTATCCTTTATTGCCATATCCAACCTTTTAAATTTCATAAGGACTCAAGTCTACCATCCTCCCCTTAGCTAAGGCATGGCTAAGCATATGCATTTAATACTCGATTATACCCATGGTTCATTTCATAGAATGATTAAACCTAGCCTAGGGTTAAACAAGGTTCTCATGTTATTATAATTAAGGAAATCCCACAATTTAGGAATACAACTACCATTTCCCACAACATAGCAACTTTACAGAAATTACACGCATGCATAATAGTTTGATAAAACAAAATAGACAACGTAAAATATGGGATCAATATGATCAAAGGAGGGTGTTTGCCTTGCTTGTTGAAAAATTAGTCCGGTTTTGGTTGATCGAAGTACTAATTATGTCACCTTGTTCCGAACCTCTCACATACTCCCATGATTCACGCATACACTCCAACGTCAACATACATACAAGCAAACAAATCCAAGGTTACTATTCTTCGGTACAAACAATATGCATACAAGCGTTGCATAAAAGGTTATATATATGAGAATGATGCTTATGAGGATGATGCATGTGAGATTGATGCATATGAGAATGATGTGAGGGCCAATCCTACAACTCCTAGGACTCCACTATAAAGGATATGCATCTTCTATGCGAGCCATAACACTTAATTTTTAGGTGGCATGATCTATATCTACGAGAGACCCTCTAATTTAACATGCATGCCTAACTACGCAATTCCCTCTAATGTTGCTCGTCAACGGTTTCGCAAGAAGTGCTGTCTAAGCAATTAAACGCGAGTAGCAATCAAATACCAAGAATATAAAACAGCGGCAAAAATTCAATCCATTAGCACAAACAGCAAGATCATGAATCATAGAATATTATAACCAAACCCCACTCAATTTGGATCTATAATGAAAATTTCATAAATAATTGAATGCTCTATGTTGCTGAAATTCCAGAAATTGCAAAACTGTTTACTTTTGTTGAGATTTATTTTACCTCGAACATTAGTATAAAAAGAATGACCATAAAAACAGAGGTGACAAGATATGTTCCACTGGCCCTTTTAACATGTTTTAGAATATTTCAATAATATTTATGAAGAGTTTATTCCATGTGCCGCACAAAATACATCCACGCATATACCCTAATACTCCTATGAGATAACTTGCTATTTCTATTCATCTAGAATCCAAAGCATTAAAGCAAGACATCATGGCAGTGAGCTACCTCAACTACTCATACATAATTTCACAATTTAGAGGCTGAGGAGAAAATATACACCAGGCTACCATTTTTCATACATCAAGCATTCTCTATCCTACATGCGTGCAATATAGAGGCAATGGACACCCTCCATTGGTCTAAGAGAAAAAATAAGAGTAATGGGATAGTGATGGAGAATGGCAGGGATTTAAACGGTGGGGGAACAGGCAGTCATGGAAAAACAATTATTTATTTCGGGTCTACCAGGTTCTAGTGTGAAATTTTAAACCTAAAACCAAATATAATTTGCGTTTTTAATTTACCGATATCAATTAAATTACCGACCCGGTGGGTGTTACAGAATAGATGGACAAAACATCCTGCGACAGATGCCAAAAGGACAGGAAACCAAGGAGGCCTAGGTACCATCTCTCAGGAGACAAGGATCATGTCACTAGTACAATGTACATACAAAACAACATGGAGGCGGCACTTTCGGAGTGGTTAGAAGAGATATGTTCATCCATCCATCCAATGCATTTTGCCGTGAAATCTGCAGATTCCCACATGCCCCCTGCTCATGGGTTTGTCGCAACTCTATGACAAATGTTCAGTTTGTCTCAAAAGATTCAGCCTAAATGGCACACACTACACTCGTGAATAGGGGTGGATAACGAGCCAGTTGAACTTTTTTTCGAGCTTTCTTCGACACTAATTTATTCTTGTTTATTATAGTCTCCTGTATTGTTTGAGACCCAACTTCGAACCGAGCTTAACGAGCCGAGCCTAACGAGCCGAGCCGGTTGACTGGTTTCAAATCAACTAATTTTTATTTTAAAAGAAAAATGAATGTAATCAGAGCAATTTTGAAACGAGCCACCGAGCCAGCTCAACGAGCTTTTTTTCCAGCCCTACTCGTGAACTACTAGCCCTTGGTCCTAATAATGCCCTACATTTAGGGAACTGTCCAGGATAGCTTCTTTCTCATAGTTCTCCGAGTTACAGATACCTACCAAAATACAATCGCAAGGCATCTTTGTAACGTCGTCCTATTTAATGCCTCCCTCTTTGTATTACTAGCACGGTGTCTTCAGTCTTCAGCCTGCTGCAGTCGCTGTCTTTGCTGCAGCCTGCCCATCTGCCAACTGCCACTGACCGCCATACTCCGTGATTGATTGATACCTTGTCATGGCCTGCTGCTCTAACTGCAAGCGGTCCTGAGCTTTGGGATGTCTTGCGTGGTCCATGAGGCGACCATGAGTCGGCTTTCCTTTTGATCGCTTGCGCAGCTTTGATCCTCTGTTGGTGATTTTTGGCTGGTAAACATGAAGAAGAAGAGCTGCTACGGGAGGGCTGGTTGTGATCCTCAGCATGGTCTTTCCAAGGTGATCACTCGCTGCCTTCCTTTAGATCGATCGCAAGAACTCCGTAGATTTACATGGCACTCTTTTAATTTCCCCTCCTTGTTCTTCTTCTTAACTTCAGGTCAAATTTAATTTCATTCAAATCTGAAGTTTGGTCCACTCTACATTGATTTCAGTCAACCGAAGAACCAGCGAAACATCAACAGGGAAGCAATGCAGGTCCGCAAGCTGCAAAGAAGTCCTGGAAGAGATACTTGGCGTTCCTGTCAAAGTTTCAGAACAAGATGAAGCAAAAGAAACATGACATCAGGGCACGAAACGTCTTCAAACAGAAGAACCCAAAGCGCGGCGTACTCCTGTCAAGTCCAATACTCGAAGAATGCAGCAACCTGGTCCACGTCATCCGGCGCACCACAGCAGACTGCTTCGCTGCCGCTGCCGCGGCGGCGTCAGGAGCTGATGAGGATGATCTGCCATACATGCAGCTTGACCAGGTGACCTATGGAGTAAAAAGAGAGGCGTTTGGTCCGGTATACTTGGTCACCTAGTGACCATGTTCAGTTTGGAGCGCTCCCAGTTCCAGATGTGCAACTGCAAATTGGTGTTAGGTTAATTTTTCTGGCATTGTTCTTGTTAATTTCAGCATTGCTTGACAACCAGAAGGTCTTCAGAAATGTTGCTACGTGCAACAATGTGATCTGCTGACTGAATTTAAAGGCATTTCTCAATGCTTCAGGTTTGTTTCCAGTTAGGTTTCTCATTTCTGAAAAAGGCAAGATCTTGTGATTCTTGTACTAACATGTAGCTGCTTATTGGTGCCGATTATTTTCGAAAAACGTACAAAGTGATGCTCGCAGGACTTATTAACGTCCCATTTGAAACAAAGGATTTTCGTGGGAATTGTGAAGGAATCACTCTATTTCCTATAAAAAAAAATTTGTTCCAAACTACCCGAATCTTGATTGCCACAACGTCACTCTCTTACTAAAGATGTGTAACCTTGTTTAGAGAGAAAGCAGGTCCAGCCATAACGTCACTTTTTTTTTGTTGAGAAAGACCCTTGACTTCTACCGAGATGAGATGATTGGGCATTTTTTTCTGCCGATTTATGGGTTCTGGGCATGGCTTTTGCAGGTCATTTTAATTCTTCCCTCCATCTATCAGCAATCATCACCAATAATTTGCCGGATCTAGGGTTCTATACTTCTATTAAGGATTCAAATTTCGTTTTCGGACTCCATCTAGCACTTCTATTCTAATTCACTAATTTGTCTCCATGATCCTAAGTTGGCTTTCAGTATTTTCATAAAAATGCTATTTTCAATATATTTATTTTAGAGACCTGTTTGAAACGCGAAAATTTCACAGGAAGCTGTTCAATTCCGGTATGAATTCATGGAGATTTTTATGCTCCAACCGGGGGCTTGGAGATTCTCCTGAACTTTCACTCCAAAAGGTGATGAAAGACCAACTCGAAAACTTACTTGGCTCCAGCTGCCGAAAGATCTGATTAATCGGACGTATAAATATTAATCACTTGGTGGCAACTAATCCATTTGACTAGCGTATGCCATCCTCTGCTCTCTGAATCATGTAGAGAGAGAAAACGGCAAAGTTAGAGAAATAGGACGCTGACGATTAACAACTAATCAGTGACACGTAATCACATGATATTCTGGCTAAAAAAAACATATGTGGCGTAAAAAAAACAAACTGAGGTGTGGACTACGATGCATGCCACCAACAACATGATATCGGCCATGCCCACCTAATAATCCCCGTGTATTTCGTCCCTTGCAAGCGTGAGCTAGTAGATCTGTTCGTACAAATCATGACATCCTAATCGAAGCTTTATGTCAAGGAGTACAAGGGATAAAGATCAGGGACATGACATGGAGACTCTTTATTTAGGAGAATCTTTGACCTTCATGTCTCAAAATTAACAGGTGCCTTAATATAGGACCCTGCTAGCTAGGCGTTGGTAATTAGTTGATCTCAAATTAAAGAATTATTAAGGCACTGTTGGTACTTGATTTAATTGGTATGCACGCTGTGGACCAGTGAATGATCGTGTGGAGGTCCATATGTATGATAAGTAACTGACTATATTTGAACTTGTGATGCTCAGATTTGAGTTTGAATTGAGCTAGTTTCCGTTTTAAGCAATTTGAGTTGATGAGAGCGGTAATATCGGTGTTTGTATAGCGGTAGTTATTTTTCAGAGCGGAATGATTAATATTGCTTTTGATTAATATTTTATTAAGCAATGCTGCGTGATGGTCTGCTTGTCTGTGATGGTTGCAGTACAACGGAGCTAGGTCATGGTGAGGCAAAGGAGACTGGGACTAGGCTAGAAGAGCCGAGATCCAGACGGTCAAGGCAGCACCGAAGATGACCAAGGTGGGAGTTGCTACGAATTGGGAGGACAAGTGGATGGCCTGGATGCTAAATTAGCCCCTACTCAAGCGAAGGAGAGCCATTGAATGATGGATTCGTGGATGGAGTAGCGGTTAAGTTAGCATGCTTTGAGAAGCGTGTAAAATCCGTTATGTTATTGGGTTGCAAATTAGCCCATGTATGAGTGAGGGAGTGAATCTCAACCTTGATGAGGTTTTTTGAGGGCCAAGAAGGTCATCCAAGGGTGGAGAATTCCCCGAGGTTGCTATAAATAGAGGGTAGAGGTATGCCTCTTCCCACAAGTTTTTGGAGAAGGATTTTGGTTGTGCTCCTTTGAGCTTTGCCCACCTTGTTGTGAGGTTTTATAAACCTTTCCTCTCAAAGCAATGAAAGCTTAATTTCATTCTCTATTCTGTAATTTACATTATGTATTTACTTTCTGCAATTTAAATTCTTGCAATTTACTTTTCGTAATTTAAATTCTTACAATTTACATTATGCACATTTGGATTTGCCTCCCCTCCTTCTAAATGCTTGTGAATGTTATGCCGAGGATGAATCATTGTTGGATGAATCTTCTTCGGATTATATCCCAATCATCTAGCCATATCTCTTCTTGAACTTTGCAAGAAACCAATCTTTTTGCTTGAAATGAAGACATTCTGTAGATCATGTTTGCAGCTGTGATAAGTGGGAGGATATCCAAGATCATCTTGATCATCAAAACCCCACGAGCAAGTCCAAGACCAAGATTTTGGATTTTGCTTCCCCTTGGTGCACTTCTCCTTCGAATTAGAAAAGGTCGAAACTTTGGCATCAATCTTCGCGACTGGAGATTGGAATAGGTTCCTAATATCCATAAGTAGGTGCATACCGAGTTTCAAGAGCAAATTTTGTCTCGGTTGGTTCTTTGAGTTTTTTGTAGGCTTTTCTTGTCCAATAGGGGGGATTTTTATTTAAGATCATTCACCCCCTTTGATCACCATTCCAGTCCTTCAATTGGTATCAAAGCCAGTTTTGTTCTTTTATAGATCTTGATCGGTCTCGAGAGCCATTGTGATGGATAAGTATTCCACCAAGCTTTCGATTTTTTCTAGAGTTGATTTTCTATTTTGGAATTCAAGAAAGGATTCGTACATCACTATCAAGTCTTCCTGATTTAGCAGTAGGTGAATGTGATACTACGGAATGACGGTATGAGTCATTTTCGATGTCGGCATTAAGGTACGACTTTGGTGTCATGTTTTTGGGCTTTTTCTGTGAGTTTGGGCTTTTCCGGGGGAGAATTTGGGCTTTCCGGAGGGGAATTGGGACTTCCGGGGGAGTTCGGGCCTTGGGGGTCTATTTGGGCCGAAGGTGGGACATAATTGGGCCATGTGGAGGTGGACTAGGACAGCAACCCTGCTGCCCTAGCCCTTGGTGTGCCCCCTCCCCATTTGCGCCCCTCCACCTCCCCACACAACCCTAGCTGCCTCCCCCTCCACCCCCTTGCGCCTCCACCCTTCCCCTTCCTCTTCCACCTCCTCTAGCCGGCCCTAGGCGAGTTCCAACCCCTCCCCTTGCTGCCACGCCCTTCCATACCATTGTCCTCGCCGTTGGGGAGCCTCGCGAACAATAAGATCCGGCGATTTCGGCGTTTCCGGCGAGCGGAGGGGAGATTGGATCGCGAGGAGGCGTTCGTCGATCGGGTGGCTCGCCAAGAAGAGGTATGCCATGGGGAATTTATTCGTGGAGTTTAGATGCTAATGGGGAAGATTAGGGTTAAATTTGATGTTTAGGTGCTGTGATTAGAAGGATTTAGGAGATTTGCAATGCTGTCCCACGTTCTGTCCTCGGACAGATTGAGTCGTCAGCGTTCAGTCGTGATTTTCACAATTTTAGGGGACGAATTTGGTCGGCTTCCTGTTGAAGAAGTTGTAGATAACTTCGATATCTTTCAGTGGACACCAAGAACGCATAATTTCGATCAGCCGTTTGAAAGTTATGGCTGTTTTACCGAACATATTCAAAACTGTGACGAGATTGGAATAGATCACGTTGTTCTGTAGATTAAACAATTTTAGAGGCCGAATCAGCTTTTCTAAATACTTCGAAAAAGTTAGGAAATTTTCTAAGCTTCGTGATGATGTACTCGTTTAATCGATTCGGAGTCCTAGAACTAAAGTTATGCTAGTTTGAAGTCTGCTGTCCGGGCTGGACAGATTCTCTGTTTTTCGGTTTTAGGAGTGGTTTGCGAAGTCGGGGTACATGGACGATTGTGTACTGTTTTGTGGGAACATTTTGAGTGTGTGGTCTCTATGTGCAGGTGGTGTGACCCCTGGAATGCCCTCATCCTCTCGCCAATCCGTCACCCGTGGTTAAGGCAAGTGTGTTGGAATGGGTATCGTGTTGTATGTTGCTAGATGTGACTAAGTGCAAATTGTTTACATGAAGTGCTATCTTGTCATGATTACATGTTGTGATATCGTGCCATGATTAGTGTTTGCCCATGATATGATGAAAATGGATTATTATGATGCTATGCCATGTTTAGTTCAGTTATGTGCAAGTTGTTGATGTTTATGGCATAATTGCATACATGGCATGAGATTTGGCCCGGTAGGTGAGAAAGTCATAACTAGTCCGGTAAGGTCGGTGAGAAAGTTATGACTAGTTCGGAGTGCCAATGAGTAAGTCCTACCTCGTGATTCCATCCACCGTAGTGAATGGAAGCGAGGAGTAGGCACCCTCCATCTACGGGATGGAAGGGGGAAGAGGGTGCACGCCGACGGGTGTGCACTCAGTAATACCGGTATGTGTTTCCAGGAGACATGTGCATTGCATACATGATGATGATAATGAATTGTGTACAATGAGATTTGTCATGGTTATGATGTTGTATATGAGATTATAATTTGATCATGATGTTAAGTATGGTATGTAATGATGTTGGCATTAATTTATTCTTTATGATCCATTGCAATATGCTTGCTGAGTGATGAACTCACGCTTGTGTTTTATGTTGTTTTTAGGTACCATGAAACCGGCATGCGGGAGAGGGCATTAGCTACACATCTACACATAGCTCTACACTTTAGACAATTTACAATTTAACCGTTTGGCGTCATGATAATAAAGAATAGTGCCATGGAACTTGATGTATGGTTAAATTGTGTGCTTGATTTCCTCATTTGCTTCGTTATAGTTTGTGGAGTGGTTGGACTTGGTATTATTGGTTTAAGTTGTTGCTATAACCATTGATATTGCTGTTTTAGATGTCTTATGCTATGATATAACTTGCTATGTGATTGCTATTGCTTCAATTCATGATAAAACAAAGGAGATGCTGCCGAAATTTCGGTTTTAGCATTTGCGCCTTTGCTGTAATTTATTTTAATTTGTGACATTTAGATGTGGTTCAGTCTATGTTTAGTAACATTCAGGGCATACTAGATGCCGGGGTGTTACAGTGAAGCTCCCGTATGAGATTCCTACCGATGAAAACGTCATGGTCGGCAATATGGCTGACGTTGAGGCGAATGCTAAGGCAAGGAACATCCTCATAGGGGGACTCAATCAGAGTATGTATGAAAGGATCTCCCACCTACAATTTGCTCAACAGATCTGGGTGACCCTCGATGCTTACAATGAGGGCACTACCCAAATCAAGACGGTAAGACATGATCAGTACAAGCATGACTACAGCAAGTTTGAACAGAACGCTGGTGAGATCTTGGATGAGTTCTTTTGTAACACCCCGGCATCTAGTATGCCCTGGATGTCACCAAACATGGAATAAATAGCAACTAAATACCACAATTAACACAAGTTATATCATAAAGAACTTGTTTTTCCATCGTTTGAAGCAACAACATGAATAACACAAGTTATATCATAAAGAACGACATCTAAAACAACAATCAAAAGGGATATAGCAACAGTTTAATCCCATAATAATAAATCCAACCACTTTATGAACTAAATGAATTAAACAATATGATCAAGCACGCATTTAAAGCATATTCCAAGTTTCAGCGCAATAAATTTGTTATCACGACTACTAATGGTAAAAGGATTTCTGTCTAAGTGATTGAAGTTATGTGAAGGTGTGCCGCTAAGTCCCCTTCCCGCATGCCAGGTTCATGGTACCTAAAAACATCATAAAGCACAAGCGTTAGTTCATCACTCAGCAAAGTGTATTGCAATGGAACAAGAAGACAATTTTCAATACCAACATCACTACATCTCATATTCAACGTCATAAGCATTTCATAACCACATTGTATTCATCTTATTAACATCATCATATATGCAATGCAATGCACATGTCTCCTTGAAGCACATACCGGTATTGCCGAGTGCACACCCGTTGGTGTGCACCCTCTTTCCCCTTCCATCCCGTAGATGGAGGGTGCCTACTCTTACTGACTCGCTCCCATACACAACCGTGGATTGGACTATGAGGTAGGTCTTTCGTGTTCACTACGTGTGAACACAGAGGCCCGCATCAGAATGGGTCGCCTCTTCCATTATGAATGCACATATGACATGAACATGTATAAACTTGCATAAACATTTAATACAACAATTTCATAATCCATATGTAACCATGTTCATCATATCATAAGCAAATATCAAGCATGGCAAGTTAACACATCATGTAGCCATATTGCACCTATGCAAGTCTGATAGTCATACAACACCCAAACCCATCCCAATACACTTGCCTTCAACCATGACCGACGGAGTGGCGAGAGGTTGAGTGCACTCCCGGTGTCACACCACCTGCACATAGGTACAACACACTCAAATTGTGCCCACAAAACAGTACAAGAATGATCATCTAACCCGACTCCGCAAACTACTCCTAAAACCCGAAAATAGAGAATCTGTCTCGACGGGACAGCGGGCTTCCAACTAGCATAAATTGAGTTCTAAAACTCCAAATCAAGAAAACGAGTACATTTTCTCGAAGCTTAGGAAATTTCCAAACTTTTTATAAGTATTGGTGAAGACTGAATCGACCTCTAAAATTGTCTAATCTATAGATGAACACGATCTGTCCCAAACACGACACAGATTTGACAACGTTCGGTAAAACGGCCATAACTTTTAAACGGCTGATCGGAAAATCTCGTTCTTAGTGTCCAATTGTAGGTAATTCAATTACCGACAACTTTCTCAACAGCCGGCCGATCAAAAAACACATCTAAAATTGCCAAAACTCAAGCCCTAGGTCGGACATCCAATCTGCCCGAGGACAGAACGTGGGATAGCATTGCAATTCCCTCTAAAGCCATCTAACCACAGCACCTAAACACCAAATTTAGCCATGAATTTACCCATCTAATAGCACCTAGACCACCCCGAACAAAACCCCAAATCCTTACCTCTTCTTGACGGATCACCCGATCGATGAACGTCTCCTCCTCGCGACCCGATCTCTCTTCCAATCGCCGGGAACACTGGATCCTCTTGGACGGAGAGATCAATAGAGGGGGAAGGTGTGGCAGCCATGCGGGGGAGGAACCCTAGCTAGGTCCGGCTAGGGTGGAGGGGGTGGCGCAAGGAAGGGAGAGGAGGGGGCGCACCAAGGGAAGAGGGGGTCGACGGCTTGGGGGAGGGAAAAGGAGGGTGGGGCGCATAAGGGGGAGGGGTGGCTAGGGTTAGGCAGGTTTGCTGCCCCCACAAGGCCCAAACCCCCCCCACAGAAGGCCCAAGTTCTCCCGAAAAGCCCAAAAATTAGTCCCCCCAAGGCCCAAACTCCCACGGAGAGGCCCGAACACCCGGAAACGGCCCAACAGCACGATATAAGGTCGTACCGAAAAGCCGTAATATATAAAGTCGCATTCTGAGGTATCACATCTTTGATCATTTTGCAAATATTTTGAGTGATTTCCGTGCAATAGGTTGCACATACTTTGACTCGAAGAACGTTCATCATTTCTTGATTGCACTCGATCTTCAGGTATGGGAGATGAATGTGACTACCATCAAGGACACCACGGAATTATCAACCTTGACTCTTGACGGGCTTTATAACTAAATCAAGACTCATGAAATCGACATTGTCCCATATAAGATGAAGTCGTATTCGATGACCTTGGTCACCGATCTCGTTGGATCTTCTTTTGATTTTTCTTCTTGTTTTCCCTCTCTGCTATTTGTGAGCTAAGCATGAACAACTGAAATTTTTTTCAGAAAATAAGCTTGCCCTTTTAGCCCAAACATTTTATCATGCATACACAAGGGTGAGGGAGAGTAAGAGAGGTGGCACAATCACCGGCTTTAAGTGTGGTGGCCCCAACCACATTCGAGTGAAATGCCCCAAGCTGGAGAAGGGCAAGAACAACTTCAGTGGTTCAGGTAAGAACGACTACACCGATATGAACGACAAAAAGAAGCCTCCAACTCATGACCCAGCGTGTGAGAAGAAGTACTGTAACTTCTCAAAGAATAGGAAACTCTTCCACCACGTCCTCACTGCACTCGATGACATCAATACGGAATACCAATAATGGGTTCCATGTGCATACAACACTATTCCCATGATCAGTGGGTAGTATGCACATTTACAAAGTTGACATCAGTCCATACACAATGTATTACATATAATAGTGGATGCATTTATACAATATGACTTGTGAGGTTGATCAGAGTACAATGGAAAAATCAAAAGTCTTGTAGTGTGCCACATAACCCTCAAGCAACTGACAAGGTATAAACCCTAGAAAAACTCTTCGTAATGTTCCCCGTATCCTGTGCTACAAAATTTATCGTCAGGGTTTTCTGTACCTTCACCTAAAAACAACAATAATAGCAACATTAAGTACATATAATACTCCGCAAGACTTTTGCAAATCTATCATAAATGCAGGCTTGTATCATGAGAAAGGCTACTATGGTTATTTTGCATAAAGCCAATCTGAATTGTAAATACTAAATAATAGATTGAAAGCGAAATTTTGTAAAAGCAAATTGACAGGTATAAAAATAACAAGTATACATAACATAATTATAACAACTCACAGTTCCTTCATGAATGTGAGAATCGAACCATTCCTTGCCAACACATGGCATACCATCTGAATCATCTAAAACATAAACTTTCCAACCCACTTTTCCAATTCCATTCCATTTTATGAAAATACCAAAATCATCTAACTAGTGTCAGTTCAATAAGTCTCCCATAATTGCGGGCACGGCTTTTCAAAAAGATTTTTACTCTATAGAGGTTTACAACCTTAATCTCAAGGAATGATCAGCTCTTTTTGCAATCGATATTAACACACTTCCTTTGGTGTGCCGTAGAGAGATCATACATAATTGTTACATTACCTAGTCCTAACTTTATACCTGCCCAGTGATAACAAACCCTTGTTATGGTGGCAGAAACACACCCCCAAGATATGTCAATCCATCTCTTTCATTCACACAGTAACCCAACCAGTCTATCCTTGCCACACCCGTTCTCCCCATAGCAAGGCATACACCATTACATTAGTAAACATTTGTTCCATAATCACCTCGGTGTGGATGTCCCTTCGAGCAACCTCTATCTGGATGCCCGTGTTACTCCAGCCTTCCATGTGCAAAGCTAGTCCAAAGTAACTTAATAAGTTAAGACCGTCCCATACCAACCCTTGTGGTTGTACGGATATCCCTTGGATCATACAACACTATGTTCGGCCCTTAATCCGACCCGGGCGATAAATCTCCCCCTATCTATGTGCAAGTCTATCCCTCGCACAGCCAGCTATTTCCCAATACTCACCCACCTAAAAAGAATATTTTTATTTTCATTTTTACCAAAATACCATTAGCCACATTTTCCATCATGTCCATTATCCCATTTCCATCACGAACATTATAACCGGCCATTCGTGTACCCAGTTCTAAAGCACACTAAGCAAAGGCATGTATTAATTGTGTATACCCATTTTGGCATCAACATGTGTCAAGTCATAATCTACGGTTATCAAGGTTCACATGTCAAGATTGATTAATGGAATCCCACAAATTTAGGAATATGTCTGCCAGTACCCATAATATAGCAGTGTTTATAAAACATAGCACATGCATAAACGTTTTGATAAAACAATTTTCAAATGCTAGGTGTGACACCACGGAGTGTCGTAACCTTATTTAACGTGCATGATTTGGTCAAAAACAGTATGAGATGTGGAAATAAGGTTAAAACCATAGGATTTGGAGGTTTATAACGTTTCTGGGCCGTTTCCGGGGTTTTGGGCCTTCCCGGGGGATTTTGGGCCTTAAGGAGGGGGTTGTGGGCTTTGGTGGGATGGAATATGAGTCCTTGTAGGACTAGGATTCAGAGTAGGGACTGGTAAAAGACCCCCTTGCTGCCCTCATTTGGCCCCACCTCCCCTCATTGCGCCCCACCTCCCCTCTTGCGCCCCCCTCACCTCCCCCTAGCCCCTAGCCGCCCCCACCCCCTTTGGCCGTGCGCCCCCTTGCCTCTCCACCTCCCCACCACTTCTCCTCCACCCCCTTGCTGCCCTAGGGTGGCCTCCCCACCCCTACAACCTCGCGGATCCATCCGAGGAGCGAGGAGCGAGGAGCGAGGAGATCGATTGGAGTTTTCGTTCGTCGGGCAAAGGTATGATCATGGGGTTCCCTGGGGTTGATCTAGGTACTGTTATTAAGGTGATTATCAAGTTTTTAGATCAATTGGTGGTGCTGGATTGGAGTAATTTGGGTTAGATCTAGACGTTGCCACGTTTCTGTTTTGGGACAGCATGAGAAGTCGACCTAGGGTTCCTGTTTTCGCCAATTTAGACTTCGAATCTGACTGTATGGACTTTTAATAAGTTGTAGATAATTTCATTATCTTTCCGTGCATATAAAGAACGTTAAATTCCGCCCAGCCATTTGAAAGTTATGACTGTTTTACCGAACGTATTAAAATCTGTGACGCGATTGGAACAGATCTCGGTAATCTGTAGATTAAACAACTGTAGAGGCCGAATCAGTCTTTCCTTATACCTAGAGAAAGTTGGGAAATTTCCTAAGCTATGCGAGGATGTACTCGTTTAATTGATTCGGAGTCCCAGAGCCCAAGTTATGCCTTTTGCAAGGCTGTTGTCCCGCCGGGACAGAACCTCTGTTTTTAGGTTTTGCGAGTCGTTGGCAATGTCGGGGTAGATGAGGGTTTGCGTACTGTTCTGTGGTTATTATTGTGAGTGTGTGATACCTATGTGCAGGTGGTGCGACCCCGGGAGTGCCTTCTACTTCCCACCAATCCGTTGCACGTGGTTGAGGCAAGTGTGTTGTGATGGATAGCGAGTTGTAGGTTGCATGTTGAGATTAGATGGAATTGTCTACATGATATATGTCCACTTGCCATGTTTTAATGATTGCTATGATATGATGAGCATGTTTAAGATGTTATGATGCCATGTGTTAATATATGAGTTTTATATGATGTTGGCATGCTTGCATACATGACATGTTACATGGCCCGGGCGGTGAGAAAGTCATTAACTAATCCGGGAAGGTCGGTGAGAAAGTTATGACTAATCCGGAGAGCCAATAGAGTAAGTCCTACATCGTGATTCCATCTACCGTGGGTTGTGGAAGTGAGGAGTAGGCACCCTCCATCTTCGGGATGGAAGGGGGGAGAGGGTGCACACCGACGGGTGTGTACTCAACCATACCGGTATGAGTTTCCAAGGAGACATGAGCATTGCATTACATCGCATACATAATGATGATGACATTGTTAAATGTTTATGAATGAGATGATATACATGATGGGAGATGTTATTGCCATGTTGTTGTTCTTGTTGTCCATTGCAATATGCTTGCTGAGTTTTGAACTCACGCTTGTGTTTTCTTGTTGTTTTAGGTACCATGAGAACGGCATGCGGGGAAGGGAGATAGTCACACGCCCACACGTAGCTTCACCTTAATGATTCCACAAGTCATTCTATTAGTTTGATAATAAATTGCGTGTGATGATCATTGCTTTAATGTTTAGCTTACTATTTGAGAGTTTATTAGTTCATGTGACACTTGGAGACATTAAGTGCTTGATGTTAGACTTATATTGTTGTTAAGTCTTTAATAATTGCTGTTTTAAATGTCTCTCATATTGCCTTACATTGCTATAATATTGTTGATTCTTCGTAGCATGTTAAAACAAAGGAGATGCTGCCGAAATGTCGGTTTTTAGCATATGTATCCTTGCTGGAATTTATGATAAATGGTGGTATTTAGATGTTGTTTAGCTTATGTTTGGTAGCATTCGGGCATATTAAATGCCGGGGTGTTACACTAGGGTTAACATGATCATAGTGGGTGCTTGCCTTGCTGATTGTCATCTTCAACGGAGTCAAAGTTATAGGCGGCGTCATCGACAATGTTGTCGAAAGCGTTGGTATTTACACGTCGTTCAATAGGAAACACGACAAATAACAAATAACAAGTTTTCAATAAGGGCAAAAAGAAAACAGATAGAAAATAAAATGAAAATTATTGCAGAAAATAAGGGTGATTTAGGGCTTGGCTAGGGATAGAGTCTCATGATTTTATGTGCATGAGCTTTAATCTATCTTTTAATCTTAACTTATTCTTAGTGGCATTTAAGCTTGAATTAAGCGCCTGTTTCATCTTATGACATGAATTCCTTGGTTTTTATAGATTGATTATTCTTATCTTTTGAATTCAAGAATCTAAAATTTTATGTATATATGTGTATATTTACAAATTCAAGAAGCTAAAATTATTTGGATATTTATAAGATTTGACATAAGTTATTTTATCGCATGTTATGTGCAACTATTGCTTAACCCTAAATGTTTTGGCATAACCATATAGGTTGGCGTTTATAAGAACATACTAATTGGTTTCATGTTCTTTTGAAGTTATTTGCATGAGGTAGATTTTATTCGGATATTTATTGGTGTGGCTTTAACCCTGGTATAAATATGGGAGGAATAGGGTGTTGAGCTCATCTAATTTCACGAGGTGAGGTCTTAAGGTTCTAACAGCTTTAGGCATCGATTCCTACAATCTTTTGATGTTTGTTTAAAAAGGCCATGCATGTTTAACCTTTAAATGAGTTACAAGGTACTAAGAATCATCAACCTGATGTATATAAGGTCTAGGTTTAGGTTACTACTTTAGGTTCATAGTTCTAAGAACTTTTAAAGGTTATTAGCTATAGCTTGGTTATTCAACTTTTATTTTTTAAGGGTTCTTCCTATCGTATTCTTATGATTGAACAAGGTTTAAATCTTATTTCTAAAATAGTATTTATATGGTGAAGTTTATATTAGGATGACATACAACTTGAAGATTTCAATTAATTAGGATTTTGCTTGCTTCTAGGTTCTACCATGTTGATTCAATGACTAATCAAATGAAGTTCATTAAGCTAACTTCCTATTAGAGTTTTTATAGGATATGCATGTATATTTATTTATTACAAGGTATATTTAGACTTAATTGAATTCTACTTAAGTCATTTATAATGGTTCTTAAATAATAGTACTCCTAAAGAGCTATTAGCATAATAAACCTAGCATAATGATGAATGCTACAATTAATGGAGAAGGCATACTAAATAGACTATTCTATTCTATGATTTTATTATGTATAAGAAGTTCCATTTGTATTCTGGACCAAGTGATTGCATAAACTATGGGCAATCTTTTAACAATTGGTATTGTAAGAATTTAGGTTCCTAATAGGAATTACGTGCAAAGTATATGAGTATCCTTATAGTATTTGATGGTCTTGACCTATAGGACATCTAAAAAATGGGTTTTATATGTATTAATATTTATTTGCATAGGTTTTTCACATTTTTACTTTGTGTACATCCTAAGTAAGGTTATTTAGGAACTTGGTTCAAATTAAGTTAATCATTATATATTTTTGGAGGACTAGATGATCTAGACCAGGATATATAAAGTGTTTAAAAATAGATTTTACATGTATATTAATTCATTTATGAAAGTTAGGTATACCCTATTGTTATTATGTGCATAGAAACAAAACAATTTATAAACTTGGTTTCAATATTTCATAAAGCATGAAATATTTTTATATAAACATGGTTGCCATGGTCTAATCTGGGCCTAGGAATTGTTTCCATTATATTTTGAATTTGCATATAATAATAATTACTATTTGAATTTTCAATGCATTGAAAAGTAACATATTTACAAATTTAATTCAAACTAGACTCAAATATAAATATTTTTATAGAAATGGGTTGCTTATGATCTTAGGAATCTAAAAAACTTGTTTTATTCAATTTCGAATTCATTTGCAAAAGTTTCATGTGTAACATGTTCTAAATCTTTTCTTTAAATTTGCAATTCAAATCTGTAAAATGGTCAAATTCAAAATGTTTTTGTATATTTAGATTCTACATGATTTGACATGAGTTTAGAAACTGGTTTGACTAGATTTGAAGCTAAGATGCGAAAGTTATAAGCATTTGAATGTTCACTTTACTAGAAAATCACTGAAATTAGTAAAATATGTTTTCTGCTGTGTGAAAGCGCATTCTTGAGTTTGAACATGCCTGGTGCGTGTGGCACTAATAGTGGGGTTCCAACGGTCAGTGGGCTGGCCCGGCTATGAGAGAAAGACTGATGGGTGGAACTCGTGCAGTAGTATGTGTGAGGGCAAGATCGACACAGTGGTTGACACCGTGGGCCTAGTGGTCTGTGGCTGACAGCTCGGCTATGAGAGGGAGGGGCTAATGCTAGTAACCCGCATACCATAGATCCAGAGTAGGGGAGCTCGGTTCGGAGCTCGTCGGTGGCGAGAGAGATCGTAGGGCCATGGTTGAGCACCGTGTTGGCACGTGGAAAACTAGGCGCACACAGGGCTGACTTGTGCATGATCGATAGTGAGCCAAGGGTGGCCTGCGGTGATGCACGGTGATGAAGGGCGATGACAGCCATCACTACGGTGCTAGGAGAGGGCTCATGTTCGGGTGAGTAGGGTTTGAGCATCAACGTGCCTAGAGAAGTCTGGTTTGGTGGCTTACCACGACGGTGGAGCTTCGTGTGGAGCTGGCGTTAGTTGGACAAAACTAAGGGAGGAGGGTGATGATGCGGTGATGCTATGGACCAAGAAGTATTTAATTGAGAGGCAAAATTAACTTAGGGCAGCACAAAGATGCTTCAAGTGAGTGGAATCGAAGAATGGTATACCATAGTTCCTGTTTTGATCTTTGGCTTATGTTTGGGGTTCACTAGCCATGGGGAAGAGGAGCAAGTGATGGAGGTGGCAGTGTGAGGGGGCTCCGGTCCTGGTACAGTGATTAATGCTATTATTGTTGCACTGGCCTGGATATTAGCGCAACCCATAAGGTTTCCGATCACGGCACCACGACCGTACTCGGGTTGAGAGGCCAATTAGTCGGCACAACCCTCGACGCTCGAGGTCTTATGCCATCCATTTGATTCCAAACCGAGCTTCCCACAAATACGTGCTTCTGTGCTACTCCCTAGATCGGTAGGCTAGCACTGTATCATTCCATGCGAACAAGGACCAAAGGTAATATATTACAGGAAGTATAAGTTATTACATCAGGTTCATGTTTACAAAAGGCCAACTGGCTGAAAGAAAGCTGAGAAAAATGAAAAGAAAGAACAAAAGCGGCCACGGTATGCCTTCCCATCCAGAGGCAACCGGTGAGTGTGATACTCAGCTAGCCGTCGAACGCTCCACCCGCATCCGGATCGCTAAACCCGGTCTCTTGTTCGTCTTCATCTTCGCCTGCATCTTCTGCTCCTCATACAGGGATTAGAGCAAACGATGAGTACACGTATGTACTCGCAAGACTTTAGTGTTTGCAAGTATAATAATAATTGTGATACTACGGGATGTCGAGACACCGTAAAAGGTGAAATTAGAGAATGTGACTTTATAAAAAAAAAATGGAATTAGAGATTTTGACTTTATAAAAAGATGAAATCGGAGGTTAAAATTTTACGATATGAGGTTTAATCGCGTTTTCGGGCAGTTTTCGGAAGTTTGGGCCTCTCCGGGGGAGTTCGGGCCCAAGGGGGCTGAGTCGTGGGCTTTAGTGGGAGGAGTTTTGGGCCCATGAGGGAGGGGAAGGCAGAAATTTCTACCTTGGGGCGCCCTCCCCCTTGCCCTAGGCGCCTCCCTCCCCTCTCCTCTCACCCCCAAGCCGCCACCCCCTCCCTCCTCCTCCACACGCCCCTTCCTCCTTCCCCCTTGCACCACCACCCCTCTCCTCTCCTCTCCTCTCATCTCCTCTCCACCACCCTTGCTGCCCCTATGGGAGTTCTCTACCTCACCACCTCGCAGATCCGTTCATTGGAGTGCTCCGCGACGAGAAGATCCGGTGGATTTGGAGCGAGGAAGGAGATCGCGCGAACCGGGAGGAGATCCGTTGGTTCTTCGTTCGTCGGGCGAAGGTATGGCCACGGGAATCCTTGGGGTTGGTCTAGGTACTGTTCTAGGGGTTGATACCATGTTTTTAGATCAATTGGCGGTGCTGTAATTGAGTAGATTAGATGAAATCTAGAGTTTGCCACGTTCTCTGTTTCGGGCAGATTGAGCAGTCGACCTAGGGTATGTGATTTCGCCAATTTAGAGTCGGAATTTGGTCAGCCGTCTGTTGAGGAAGTTGTAGGTAATTTCAATACCTTTCAGTGGACATAAAGAACGTCCAATTCCGCCCAGCAGTTTGAAAGTTATGCTCGTTTTACCGAATGTGTTAAAAACTGTGACGAGATTGGAACAGATCACGGTATTCTGTAGATTAAACCACTTTAGAGGCCGAATCAGTTTTTCCGTATACTTAGAAAAAGTTAGAAAATTTCCTAAGAAATGCGATGATGTACTCGTTTAATCAATTTGGAGTCTTAGAACTCAAGTTATGTTCGTTGGAAGTCTGCTGTCCCGACGGGACATAACCTCTGTTTTTGGGTTTTGCGAGTAGTTTGCGATGTCGGGGTAGAAGAATGTTTGCGTACTATTTTGGGGGCACGTTTTGAGTGTGTGGTATGTATGTGCAGGTGGTGTGACCCCGGGAGTGCCCTCATCCTCTCGCCAATCCGTCGCCCGAGGTTAAGGCAAGTGTATTGGAATGGGTATCGTTGTGAATGTTGCTAGACTTGAGTAGATGCAAATTGATTTATGATATGATGCTAAGAATGATGTTTGCATATGACATGATGAACATGATTTCATATTGATTATGATTGTGTGGTATTTAATGTTTATGCCAATATTTACATGTTTATGTCATATGTGCATTCATAATGGAAGAGGCGTCCCATGCTGATGCGGGCCTCTGTGTTCACACGTAGTGAACACGAAAGACCTACCTCGTAGTCCCATCCACGTGTGTGCATGGGAGCGAGTCAGTAAGAGTAGGCACCCTCCATCTACGGGATGGAAGGGGAAGGGGGTGCACGCCGACGGGTGTGCACTCGGCAATACCGGTATGTGCTTCGAGGAGATATGAGCATTTGCATCGCATTGCATACATGATGATGATGATGATGATGATGATGAAATGAGTACAATGATATTGAGACATGAGAATGATGTGGTATATGAAATTATGGTTTGTACGTGATGTTGAGCATGGTAGTGATGTTTACGTTGAATTGTTCTTTATGGTCCATTGCAATATACTTGCTGAGTGATGAACTCACGCTTGTGTTTTATGTTGTTTTAGGTACCATGACACCGGCATGTGGGAAGGGGCATTAGCTACACATCTTCACGTAGCTCCACACCTTTAGGCAGATTTATCAGCTTGAGTCATGATAATAAGAATAGTGCCATGAAACTTGGTGCATGGTTAAATTGTGTGCTTGTTTCCCTCATTTGCTTCGTTTAGCTCGTGAGATGGTTGAATTCGTTATTCTAGACTTATACTGTTGCTAGAATCCTCGTTATTGATGATTTAGATGTCTTTCTTTATGCTATATCCTATGATCATATTGTTGTTGCTTCAATTCATGGAAAAACAAAGGAGATGTTGCCGAAATTTTCGGTTTTAGCATTTGCTCCTTTGCTGTAATTTATCTTTATTTGTGGTATTTAGATGCTGTTTAGTCTATGTTTGGTAACATTCAGGCGTACTAGATGCCGGGGTGTTACAATAATGCAGGTTGAGCCAATAAAGCAGGTTTCTAGTCTAACTCAGAGTTGCATGAAGCTAACTTTATTTACAATAGGGTAATAGATTCGAAACACTGCACGCTTTATCAAAGCAGTTGCTAAAGAAAGTATTTACAATACGTAATTTCATAATTTACGCACCTTCCAAATTCCAGCACCTTACCAACGTATCCGCCAATCAAACCAAGAACCAACACCGTGATGGTCGAAGCCACCGAACTAAAACAACTCCTCGAGTTCAACGAACTCGCCACCAGACTTAATCTGAACCAAGCCGAAAGATTTACCATAACCAAAACTCTTTCTAAAACCAAAACCGAAACACTATACTTGACGGAAATTTCCCAAGTTGCTCATGACCATGAGCACAGCTAATTGATTAGATTTGTTCTCTACAGAGATTGTACACCTTACCACATGACACATTCTAGCAACCATGTCAGCCATGTCACGTGATACTCGCCGTATCCATTTTGCTAGACTGTGATGAAACCGTTCCATTTGTAGGGATTTATTCTTGCGTCAGCCCCGGTGATGTGCGTGCTTTGCTATGGGTGAGAGTTCCACACACACAGTACACTCCCGGACCGGGTGGAAGTACAACACGTACACACGGCACAGGTACCCTTCCTCCAACCCGCTTCACACACAGTTCCAACGATGGCTAGCGCTCTATCGTGCCTTTTACCCGTAGCAAAGCATCCACTATTGTTTTGGACTACTCCGACCCCAACGCGCGACGAGGGAGTACCTAGAACAACACCAGTACCTTCGGTGTCTGTCCAACTACTTCGACCTACCACGGCGCAAGACCAAACTCCCACTCCTGTACTGAGTTCAGGCTATCCCATACTAGCACATGTGGTCGTACGATACGACTTGGTTAACAACGTCAAGTTCAGTCCTTAGGCTTGCACAAACGAGACCTTCCAACGTCCGCCCGGCACAAAGTCTTCTACCACCTTTTCCTTTTCCATTTTTTTATCAAAATACCCTTTTTCCACCGAAACCACCATTTTAGAACCCCATTAATGTTTCAAAATGATTTTAATTGACTAGGTCCTCCGATCAAACAATATTTCTATTGCGGGACTAAGCGTGTGCGATTATTAAGCATATAATCCCGATTGACACTTGATAAGGTGTCTATCATTAGTCTAGGGTCTTACAAGGTTCTCATAGCAATTGAGAAATTAAGGAAAACCATCGAGTGTTAGGTTTAACTACCATTGCCCACAATATAATGATTATGTCAACTTACATGCACGCATAATAGCTTTGGACAATCAAAGTACATTTGAAATTATGGGATCAATTTGTTCAAGGGGGTGCTTACCTGTTTGCTCTGCGTCGTGCGTGTTCTCGGGGTTGTAATCTGGATCCTCGTCGACCGCTTTCGACGCGTCAACGTCTAACCGAGGCACATCAAAAGAAATGACAAGAAAACGAATAAGATCGATTAAAATGAAGCAATTAAGCTCTTAGAACCAAACAACACCAGCTAACGAATAGAAGAAAGAATAACGGACGAAAATCAACTTTTCAAACATAGCCCGGCAGTACCAGAGGCAACATACCGGTAGTACTGCTCTAAGGTCGGCTTGATGCAGGCTCGAGGTCGGTAGTCTGGGAGGCAGAAGAACTCGAAGAGGAACTCTCTGGAAAATAACTCACAGCAAGAGGCCGGTAGTGCAAATGACAGCGATCTGCAAGCCTCTCCACGGCGTTAGTGCTGGAGGCCAGAAGCCGAAAAGGAGCCTACTGGAAAATGACTACCGGCGGTGCGATAGCGGTAGTACCGGCGCAAGCGGCCGTACCTGCTTCTCCACGTCGGTAGTGCCGGCTGCAAGGAAAAATTCAGGGTTTGCTAAAATGGGATCTTGTGCAAACGGACTCGAGACTTCACGACGATTGCATGGATGAGTTCTTGGCGACGATAAGGACCCATTCACATGAACCACTTGAGGTTTTGACTTCATTTGCCCCAATTTCCCACCAGAGGAACTCGGAAGTCCTAATTTTCTCCAAATTCTGACTTTCGACTCGAATCGAGTTCAAACTCAATTCTTTTCGCAAGAATCGAACTTTAGCGACATCGGATACATTCTAAAGTCATTTCCCTAGATTTTGGGATCTAGGGTTTTAAAGATTACTTCCAAAAGGCACAAAAACGACTTTTAACCGAATAAATTCAACAAAGACGTAATTAGGATTTTTGAGCTCTATTTTAATTCTAACTAAAACTCAACCTCCTAACCTAGGTCTAGGGTCTCCATCAACCAAAAGCTAACCTTAGAATCTAAGTTTTCTAGGGTTCAAACTAAATGATGAGAAGGGAGAGTTGACAGGAGTTAGGGTTTAAGCTCAGATTGCAGTGAAATGGATATTGATAGGGCTTGAGAAAAAAACATCCACCACCTCGGAGTGCTTCCCTTCGAGCTCGAGAACTTTGGGGAGGGAAGGCTGGAGGGAGTGAGTACACTTAAGAGAGAGAGAGAGAGAGGGAGAGCTTCATGAGGGAGAGGAAGTGAGAGTGAGAGTGAGAGAGAGAGCGTGTGAGAGTGAGGGAGTGGGGGGGGGGGAAGCCGGCTGGGGTTTAGAGGGGGAGAAGCTCCCAGAAGGTGAAGAGGTGGCAGGGTAGCCGGGCAGCAGGGAGGCTCTCTGCCCCCTACCCGGACGCCATGGCCGGCAGTACCGGCCAGAAACCGGCGGTACTGCCGCCCTGGCTAAGAAAAGCCCCGAAATTCTACGAAAAACTACAAAACTCGAAATTTCTTCCAGGAAACTTTTGAGACGAGTTCTAGGATAGCAAGGAAAAGTTTAGGAGCTAAATTTACTAGAGAATTCTAAACAAAATACAAACAGGACAACCAGGGCAAGATCGATCGAAACGGCTCGAACGATTTAGCCCAACCACAATTAACTCCAAATTGAGATCCAAATGACACTCAAGGCACTAATTAGCACTTAGCAAAGTAATTACAAACACAGGGCGTTACAGGCAGGGACCGCCGTGGCTGCATTTATGGCACTGGAGATGTTTGGTGAGTGCCCAAAAGGCCTTAGGTTGCTTGAATTGAGAAACTTCCTCACCGAGATAATGCATTCGAAGTTAGCCCCTTTTCTGGTTTTGGTTAGAATTAAGGAAATTAGTGGTCCAATGAGCTCTGGCATGAGGTAATGAGGATATAGGCAGTGTGGTGAGGGTGCGGCATAGGATTTGAACGGGAGAGCCAGAGGCTCGGCTATGGCAGCACCACAAATTTCGAAGATAGGCATGGCACGGGATTGCTGAGGTATGGCGTGGCTGTGGTGTGTCACAGAGTGGCAGTGCCTTGGGCGACGAGTTGCAGTGGTCTGACGCTAGCTTTGCGGTTTTGATCGGAGAAGCAAAGATGAAAGATGAGGCGGTGGCTTTGCTACAGCTCAAGGAAGAAAAAGGAGAGGGGAGAAGCTGGGCCTGACTGGTGGGTCCGAATAAGGAAGAGGACCCACCAGTTAGTGAGATAAGGAAGGGACTTTGAACTTCATTTCGAGACAAAAAGAGATTCAAAGCATTGAATGAACCATTTACTCATTTTGTAAATTTTATATAATTTATATATATAAATTTGAGATAATGTTTGTTATCCAGTAAAAATTCAAGTTAACATTTTGTGTGGAAAAATTACAATAATTCTGAGAATATGATATGCTCTTTTTCTTGCTTTCTATTTTTCATTTAATTGTAGATTGAAATAAGGTCAGGAATTTTTGTAAATTTTTGGGAACATTTTTTATGGTATGAGTGTTCTTTTGCAAAAAGTTTAGATTGATATATTGCATATTTGTCTTCTAATAAATCTGACATTTCAATTTCTAGATTTTTCTAGTTTTTTATTCTATAATTTTAAAAGGCACTAATTTGAGTATTAATTTTTGATAATTTAACTAGAGATTTACATTGCTCTGTGGAAAAGTATGATAAAAATTTTAGCTTGATATAAACTAGGTAGATTTTTACAAAAATATGACAAGCTAATATTTTCAGTCAAAACACATTAATTATTATTTCTTTTCATTCATTAATGTGTTCATATTGCTTTTAACTGTAGAAAAAGAGTTCTAGAGATTTATTATATTTTAATATAATTTTTGTATATTTTTTATTATATTTTTTTATTTCTCTTCATTATTTTTCACTAATTCAATATTTAAATGACTTTTCTTTTTAGGGAAAAAATCCATAAAAACAAATAATGCCAAAAAAATTCAAAATTAAATACATTTAAATTTTTAAATTTTCATTATCTTTTTAATATAATTTTGGGATATTACAAGAGGGAAGTAGGTACTTTAACACGGGAGTTAACTTCACTTAGTTCGAATTCCTCCCGTGATGCTAATGACTGTATTCTTTGCAATGCTTTACTTGTGGAGCTTGAGAACCTAAGGACCATGCATGGTAGTATGCTTTATGAGCTTGAAGGTCTTAGGTCGAAGAATGCTAGCACTAGTTCTGTTGATGTTATTACTGTAGATGCTAGTTTTCTTCATGCTCACACTAGCGTATCATGTGAAAATTGCCCTAAACTGCTATCTGAAATTGATGCCATGAGCACTCACCTTAGGAAGCTATCTGCTAGAAATGATAAACTTGAACTACTTGCTTCTAAGGACTCAGTCAGCTCTTGTGAGGGTTGTAGGCAACTGAAACTTGATAATATGCTTTAAATGTCAAGTGTGCTGAACTTGCTAACACTACTACAGAAGGGCTCATATTAGACACCTCATCACAGACGGTTTTTTAAATTCACGGTCTGTGATGAGTCAAAGGAACATCACAGACGGTTGTAACTATGAACAGTCTGTGATGATCTCCTTATCACAGACGGTTCTATCCACTAACAGTCTTTGATAAGGGTCCCCCACATCTCAGACGGTTTTAATTTCAAACCGTCTGTGATGAGAACCGATATCACAGACAGTTTACTTATAAAACCGTCTGTAATGTCTGGGACCCTTATCACAGACTGTTGGTGTATTAAACCGTCTGTGATAAGGAGATCGGCCTGATCGTTAATTTTTACAACCGTCTGTGACGTGTTCAACTTATACGTACTGCTTTTGTAAATTAGCATTCGTAGCGCGCTATACGTACGTTGGTCACTAATTAGCAAGCGCTGCTCCATACGTAGGACCATGCATCCACAACCTTAATTAATTAAGTCCTAATCGATATGGCAAAATGCATGACAAAGGTAATTAGAATACTAATATATATTTATAAACTAGACAAATATATAATTCTTAACTAATTACAATAGAAATATATATTTTTATAGTGGTGGCAGTGATCGCGCGAGCGCGATCACCGCCACCACTCCTCCTCATCGTCGTACTCGTCCTCCTCGTCGTCGTCGTCCACCGGCCACTCGTAGTCGTCGTCGTCGCTGCCGCCATCGGAGGAGGAGGTGGTGGTCCTGCTCCCGCGGCTGTAGGTGTCCTCTTCCTCATCCTCCTCCTCCTCCTGGTGCTCGTGCTCGTGCTCGTCCTCATCGTCCTCCTCCTCCTCTGCCTCCTCCTCCTCGGGGGAATAATAGAAGTGGCCGCATGTTGGGCATTGCCCGAGGAATTGGGGGGAGGATCGCACTGGCATGGCGGTAGAGGTGGTGATGGAGGGGGGACGATGAGTCAGAGGACCCGATGGGAGATGGAGGCAGAGCTGCCATGGATGCAGAGTGATCTGTGTGTGAAGAATGATCGAGTAGTAGTGCTGCACCCGGTAGAAAGAATATATATAGGCAGTGGCGACGTTAATTAAGACCTGAGAAGATGAAGACGAAGACTTTCTGATGGTTGGAAAGGCGCGTGCGCGGGAGACGATGAGACTCCCTTTGAATCTGTGCAGTCATCACAGACGGTTTTAATTGCAAAACCGTCGGCAAAGCTTATCATCACAGACGGTTTTTACTTTAAAACCGGCTGTAAATTATGTCAGGACAGACGGTTTATAAATGTAAACCGTCTGTAAATGTTTCTATATCATAGACGGTTTTTGTAAATAACCGTCTGGGATGATGCTTAATAAGAGACCCCCGGCCCGATCGACCTCCTCTATTATCTTAGGGTTTCCGAGCAATTTTTGATAGGCCGCCCCGATACCCTGCTCCTTCGGCCATATCTAGCTGTTTCCACACGGTAATCTTATAACTTGTGGATTAGGGCTAGAATAAATTATTGTGGCTGCAGGGTTACATTAATTCTCTGCTAGGATTCGGCATTAATTGTGAGATAGGCTGTGACAGTGTACGAGAAAACTGAATTTAGTTTGCTATATATTGCATTCTTGTCAAATCCAATTACTTTGCATAGTGGCTGGACTCTGTGAGGGTTCGGCATTGTGAGTTCAGTGTGATTGTACGTACTTACGTTCTAAGTTATCGAAGTTTAGGAACTTGTTCAAATTTGCAAGCTATGTAAGGAGAATATATCCATTTGTTCTTTGTCATTATTTAAGTGTACTTAATTCATTATCTAACACATATTGTTATATACGTAGCGTAGATGGACCGAAGCTGGATGTCTGCCGACAACCGTCACGGCGCCGAGTACATTAATGGCGTCTCCGCTTTCATAAGAGCTGCAGAGGAAGATATGTTGAACAAGGGGGTGGAATTTATGTCTTGTCCATGCATTGACTGCGAGAATATGAGGATGTTTCGAAACCCATAACAAATCGAAGCACACTTGATTCTACGGGGTTTCAAAAGGGGGTACTCATGCTGGACACGTCACGGTGAAGAGCAGATTGTGCAGGCATCAATTAGTGAATGCATCATCGACGAAGTCAATAATACACCGGATGATATCGACTGTACCTTCGATAAGGATATTCCTCCCGATGACAATCTGGATCAGATGCTACGGGATGCAGAAGGGAACCGTGATGGGCAGGAGTATGTAAAATTCCAGGGTTTGATGGATGATTCAAAGAGACCTTTGTTCCCGGGCTGCAAGTCCAAATATACAAGGTTGTCATGTGTCTTTGGAATCTACTTTGAAATTAAAGGCAAGCAACGGTTGGTCCGACAAGAGTTTCACTGAGCTATTGGGCCTGTTAGCGGACATACTTCTGGAGGAAAACGAGTTGCCGACGACCACCTACAAAGCCAAGAAAGTTATTTGTCCCTTAGGATTGGAAGTAGAAAGAATAGCTGCCTGTCCGAACGATTGTATCCTGTACCGCAAAGAGTATGCAAACTTGCATATATGTCCGGTATGCAAGGCATCCCAGTACAAGCGTAAAGATAGATCAGATGACGACGACGAGTGTATCGAGGCAAAGAAAGGACCTCCCGCTAAGGTGGTGTGGTATCTGCCTATAATCCCCTGTCTGAAACGTTTGTTTTCGAACTCAAAAGAGGCAAAACTACTTCGGTGGCACTCGGATGAGCGCAAAAATGATGGAATGATAAGGCACCCTGCTGATTCCACCCAGTGGAGAAACATCGATAGGAGGTTTGAAGAATTTGTATCGGATCCGAGAAATATAAGGTTCGGTTTGAGTACAGACTGAATGAATCCTTTCGGCAACATGAGCAGCCATCATAGCACTTGGCCTGTGAATCTCTGTATATACAATCTTCCTCCCTGGTTGTCTATGAAGCGGAAGTATATTTTTTTGTCTATACTCATCCAAGGCCCAAAGCAACCTGGAAACGATATTGATGTGTACCTAGCACCATTGGTGGAAGATCTAAACATGTTGTGGGCTCCTGGGGTAAAGGTATGGGATGCTCACAAACGAGAGTATTTCACTTTGCATTGCCTGTTGTTCTGCACCATAAATGATTATCCAGCCCTTGCTAACCTGTCGGGGCAGAGTACAAAAGGAGCCAAAGCCTGCACTCACTGCTTGCATGCTACCGAGAGTGTGTGGCTCAATCACTCACGCAAAACCGTGTACATGCGTCACCGTAAGTTCCTTCGGAGGAATCACCCATACCGCAAGATGAAGAAACAATTCGACGGAACGGGTGAAGATGGATTAGCTCCAAAGCATTTAAGCGGGATGGACATTCATGATATGGTTAAGAACTTGGAGGTAGCTCTGGGAAAGGGACGTCAATCGAGGACCCGTGAGAAGCACATGTGGAAGAAGATATCAATATTTTGGGACCTACTTTATTGGGAGCACCTACAAGTTCGGCACTGCATCGACGTGATGCATGTAGAGAAGAATGTCTGTGACAGCTTGATTGGTCTCTTACTGAACATTAAGGGCAAAACAAAGGACGGTATCAACTCACGGCTTGACTTGGTTGATATGGGCATCAGACCTGAGTTAGCACCGAAAGAGACCGACAGAGGCCGAACTTATTGCGAACACCTTGCTACACTTTGTCCAAGGCCGAGAGAAGCTGAAGCGTGCTGCTTGCATGGTGTTAAAGTTCCATCCGATTACTCGTCCAATATGAAGAGGCTTGTTTCAATGCAAGACTTGAGTTTAATTGGCATGAAGTCTCATGATTGCCATGTG
Source organism: Rhipidocladum racemiflorum (assembly GCA_036346355.1). NCBI lineage: Eukaryota > Viridiplantae > Streptophyta > Magnoliopsida > Poales > Poaceae > Rhipidocladum > Rhipidocladum racemiflorum. Next base: position 36,599,737 of record CM070588.1, read on the forward strand.
CTTATGACACGTATGCTCCTGTGGCAATTAGAAGCATCTTACCGACCAAGGTCCGGGAGACAATCACAAGGTTATGTTATTTCTTTAACACAATTGCTCAGAAGGTCATCGATCCCGAGGGACTAGATGCTCTGCAGGCCGAGGTGGTAATGACCATATGTAATCTAGAGATGTATTTCCCTCCGTCATTTTACGATATCATGGTCCATCTCATTGTTCACCTAGTTACAGAGATAAAGTTGTGCGGGCCCGTGTTCCTACGTAGTATGTACCCGTTCGAGAGGTACATGGGAATTCTCAAGTCTTACATACGGAATCGATCTCGACCGAAGGGTAGCATTGTCGAAGGTTATGCAACCGAAGAGGTCGTCGAGTTTTGTGTGGATTACATGGCACAGGGCGAGCCGATAGGTGTGCCTCGATCCCTCCATGAGGGAAGGCTACATGGTGCGGGGACCATCGGAAAAAAATCAATCACGCCTGATCCAACTGCGTGTGCTAAAGCCCATTTCACTGTTTTGCAACACATGGCTATTGTGACCCCGTATATCGACGAGCACAAGAACTGGCTACGGCAAGAGAATCCATCGCGGTTGGAGTCCTGGATCATCAGACAACATAACCTTCAATTCAACAGATGGCTGAAGGAACGACTACCCATCATTGGAAACTCGACCGAAGGTCCGTTGACATGGTTGGCAAAAGGGCAAGCTTTTATGGTTGTAACATGGAAAGGATACGACATAAATGGGTACACATTTTACACGAGGGATCAGGACAAGAAGAGCACAAACCAGAATAGCGGTGTTCGCATAGATGTGTTGAATACTGCTGGATCGACAGGAGGTCGTACTATGGGTTTATTGAGGAAATTTGGGAGCTTGACTACATACTATTCAAGATCCCCCTATTTCGGTGCCGTTGGGTTCACCTGCAGGATGTGAAGGTTGACAAGTACAGTGTCACTACTGTGGATCTTGAATGTGTCGGATACCAAGACGAACCGTTTGTTCTTGCTAACCAAGTTTTTCAAGTGTTCTATTTAACCGACCCATTGAACAAGAAGCACCACGTGGTTCTACAGGGAAAAAGGAGGATTGTCGGAGTCGAGAATGTGGTAGATGAGGAAGAGTACAATCAGTTCGATAAGTTGCCTCCTATTGGTACTGGATGGGTGGTCCAGGAAGAGCAACCTGAGGAAGCTAGCTACACACGCGTTGATCATCGTGAAGGCCTAATTTTTGTACCAAATAATAAGCAAGTGGCCGATTAATGATGAGATCCTTATTTATATTCCAAATGTATGTGTACTTGTAATCAAATATGTTCGGGTCATAAGTAATGGGGTGTACATATGTATTACAATTAATCATAATTATAATTATGCTTGTTTTGCTTTTCGTCGGTTAAGTCATCACAATGGTCATCACAGACGGTTCATTAAAAACCGATTGTGATATAGTGGTCATCAAAGACGGTTTTTAATGAACCGTCTGTGATGACCACTATATCACAGATGGTTAAATATTGGACCGTCTGTGATATACTTATCTCAGACGGTTGAATTATAAACCGTCTGTGATACCCCCACCCTTGGTGGCAAACCATTTTTCATTAGCGGCAAAACCCTACTTCCGCTTGGCTTCGGCTCCAGACCCCGACGCCGTGCCGCCCGGCCGTGTCGTCCCGACGCCCCCTGATCGACCACCTCGTCCTCCTCCTCTCCTCCGAGCCGCCGCCGTGCCGCCCTACGCTCCCCGATCGATCACCTCGTCCTCCTCCTCTCCTCCGAGCCGCCGCCGTGCCGCCCCGACGCCCTGCCGATAGGCCACCGCCGCCTCCTCCTCCTCCCACGGTAATCTTATAACCTGTGGTTTAGGGTTAGAATAAATTGTTGTGGCTGTGGGGTTACATTCTCTATGAGGATTCAGCATTGTGAGATAGGTTGTGACAGTATAGGAGAAAGCTGAGTTTAGTTTGCTATTGCATTCTTGTCAAATTCAATTACTTAATTTGCATAGTGGCTGGACTGTGTGAGGATTCGGCATTGTGAGTTGATAGGCTGAGAATAGGCAAATTGATTTTGGTCAGTTGAGAACTGAATTTAAGATTTCGGTTACTGTCACAACAAGTCAATGATATCTAAGGCTAACCTTTTGGTTAAGCAAGCTGATATCTGAGAGAAATAGTAATGATTTAATCTTGAGTTTCATATTTAATTGTCCATTTGATTATGGCCGAACACATGATTTCTAGTGCTTTATATGCCACAATATGTTGTATGTTAAAATTGGAAGATGACCAATCATTTGTTGTATTGTTCATGCTGTTACATACTTCATTTGAGTACCAATGTGTCCTCTTCATTGACGAAATTAACCTGATGAATATTTTGGTAATACCGCAATTACTTTCTCGTCCTCCGATCGACCAGCAGGTCTTCCTCCTCTCCTATGATACTTAAAAAATGCTGATCTTACATTTCTTTCCTCTTCTATGATACTGACCTTTCTTTCCTCTTCTATGACCCACTTGTCCTAGCCATGTTGATCTCAACTTTCTTTTCTCCTCTATGACCTTCACTGCAAGATATCGACGTCTCCGCATTCTTCATCGCCGAATGGATCGGATGAGGTGCCCAACGTAGAACCAAAGAGGCACGCTCCAAGAGGGCTTAGTAAAAGGCCTCAGAGCCGAGATACCATTACTACGGTCGATCCGCATGATGGGTCCCCTACCGCACCTGCTAAAGCCGCGCAAGCATTCCGTACATTGTGCGGGATCGTTGGGCGTGAAAGGGTCCCCATCACATATCCGTCGTGGAAGACGCTGACTGATGAGGGGCGCGGTAGCCTGGTGACAGAAATTTTCGGCTCGTTCGAGCTCCCACAGGACTCCCTAAACGCACTGCGACGGTACGCGCTTCTAGTGGCTGGAAAGGCGTGGAAGAACTTCAAGAGCTGCCTCGTCACTCATTACGTGAATAAGGAAATAACTCCGTTCCACAAGTATGGGTTCATCAGCGAAGACGTGTGGGAACAATTTGTTGGAATGAAGAAGACCGAAGAGTTCGTGAGCATAAGTTCGGCGCACAAGGTTATGCAGGCAAAAAATACCCACCGCCACAGATTCGGCTCCACTGGGTACGCGGGCAAGGTGAGGCAATGGACAAGGGAGGACAATGAGGCAATACAGAAGGAGGTCGCACCACCGTTTGCCTCGATATTGGACCCGCGCGCTCGAAACTGGGTAAGAGCGAGGTCACGGCCCACAACTTCGGGTGATATGTCATTTGCCAACGCCGCTGACGAGGAAGTGTCACAACGCTTAATGTCGCTGAGCACGGAATCTTCGCAGGGCTCTTTCGCACCAGACAGAGAGAACGATATACTCTCTGCGGCCTTGGGAAACAAGGAGCACCCGGGTTGGACCCGAGGGCTAGGTGTTTTCGTTCCCTGGAAAATGGGATTCCCACAGGACTCCAAGTCATACCGGAGTAGGAAGAGAATCAAAGCTGAGCGTGAGGCACGGCTAGTAGCCATGATTGAGGAAAGGGTAAATGAAAAGTTTAAGGAAAGGATGAAAGCGCAATTAGAGATTCAGCTAAAATGCTTTGAGGAAAAGATGACACAAATGAACGCTGCGGACAAGCATGAACATAACGTGCAAGGCGGAGAAGCACATGAATAAGTCAGCCCAACTAACCGTCCGAGCAGCTGCGCGTCTGTTCCTCAGACGGATGTGGACGAAGTCAGATTTCCTCCCGACGACACCAAGGTAATATACATGTTATTTCTGCAGTGCTTCTTAAATGGACCTGTTTTGTGTGTAGGCTAAGTAATTGTGTATCGTTATGTAGGAGGCCATGCTGTGCAATCTCAATCTCGAAGTGAGGCTTGGGGATGCCTCTATTCCTTTGCAGGCTACTTGGGGGCGCGCGTATCCATCCTCTGAAGGGGCACTTGTGCACGGTCGTTCCTTAACTTTGGGCTACGCGAAGGTTCATGTTGACGGTGTACATGAAATTTGCAAGGGCATCACGTTGGAGATGCCTCCAAACGACAAGATCGTGACAATAGGGGATGTCGTCCACACATTCATCCAATGGCCAAAGAAGTCCATCTCCTTCGATTCCCGCCAAGCAACACCAACGATAGAAGCAATACCGAAGCCACATGGTGCGCTGGATCATATGCTAGCACCAGCAGAACCCACCAATTTGCCTATGGTGTCCTATGAGCCACAGCCGCTCGTGTCGTCTCCCGTGAAGACAACATCTAGTAGATGATGAGGCAGCGATAAGGGCAAATCGAAAAAGAAGACCAACTCAGGCTTGTTGCAAATTCCGTACGCCCCGTTGCTGCTGCAATTTGAGCTGGGAAAGCCGTTCGTACTTAAAGAGAACCCGACGACGCTTTCATTAGCCTGCGTTGGATTGCAAGATTGGTGCCTGTTACAGGCGACCAAGCCGCTGCCAGAACGGGAAACGAGTATCACGGTTCGCTTCAAGGAGCGGCATTTCTTACACGAGAATTCAGGTGGCTGCTTCGTGGTTGGCTTCAATGACTTGTTCGATCTGTACAACCTCAACGCCCTCGACGCTTCACTCATCAGATGCTGGACATTGTAAGTGTGCGCAATCACGGTATAGATTCGTCTCATGTCGATAAATGGCATATATATATATATATGATCCTTGATTTTGTATATGTATGTAGATACATGATGATGGAGGCAAAAGCAAGGAATGAACCGGTGGGTTTCTTCGACCCACACATGGTGTCGAAGCAAACCATGGACCAAGATGTGCAATTCGTCCATGAGTACGTGGAAAAAGTAATGCTGGCTCATTGGGACAAAAGCTACTTAATTTTACCCTACAACCCAGGGTAAGTGCTTCATCCAGATGCTATACATGTTAATTTGTACTATATAACGTAGCTTGAAGTCAGGTTCAATGACCATGGCAACATACCTGTGCAGGTTTCACTGGGTTATACTTGTAATTATACCAAGACAGAACAAGGTAATTTATCTTGATTCCAGAAAGGGCGGCACCCACGACTTTGTGCCTATTAAAAATTTACTCGACACGACATTCCACATCTACAAAGCTCGCGGAGGGCCATGCAAGCCGGACACAGCGAGGCTGAGGCATATTCATAACTTCCCGGTATCCGCTAGTACGCAATAATTAATCCTTATTTATATTTTGGCAGTGCCACCAGCAGCCAATAGGCACTAACCTGTGTGGGTTCTACGTTTGCCACAACATGCAACTCCTCGTTGGTACAAAGAAGACCAATGACTTAGAGGTTTGTCAATCTTGAACAATGTCTTTCCACTTATTTATTTTTGTACACGCAAAGACTTTACTCTTCCCATTGGCAGAGGTGGCAATGTGCTGAACTTGCATTGGAACAGGCTGACCTGCTAAGTATTCGAGGACAACTCTGTGCCTTTTTGAATCGTGATGTCATTAATCCAACCGGCGAATTCCATGCAAACCAAGCTTGATGAGTTGTAAATTTGCAAGACTGTAGTTCTGAATTCAATTTGCAAGACTTCCATTTGTGTTTATTTCTGAAATTGATGCGGTGTACAATATTGTAATGTGGGATCAAAGTTGATTTCTAAAATGGATGCGTTGTATGTTGTATTGCGTGCCCTGATCGAGTTCATTTCTGAAATGTATGTCAATATTTATATTGGTCATGCTACACTTCAGTTTGTTTCAGAGGGCATGGCTAGCATTTCCTGAGGCTAGCCAATTAACTGAAATTGTACAAAATCTAAAATTAACATCACAGACGGTTCTAAATAGAACAATGCATGATAAACCATTATCACGCAGGCGATTATTATTATCAGCGATGCATCATATGGATCATCACAGGCGGTTCTAAATAGAGCGATGCAGCGATAAACCATTTATCACGCAGGCGGTTATTATTATCAGCGATGCATTATATGGATCATCACCAGGCGGTTCAAAGAGAAACGATGCATGATATATCATCTTAACGAGATGGTTCACAAACGAACTGCCTGTAATTTATGAATCATCACCAGGCGGTTATAACAACAAACCGTCGGTGATATATCAACATCACCAGGCGATTTTTCAAACAAACCGTCGGTGATATATCGGCATCACCGGCGCTTTTGTAACGAACCGCCTGGTGATATATCCAACATCACGCAGGCGGTTTTTCAACAAACCGCGAGAGATATATGAATCATTACAGGCAGTTTTTGTATTTTAAACCGTGCAGCGATGAGATTGTTCCTGACGGTCGGAAAATGCCTGTGATGACTAGAGAGTCATCGCTGACAGTCTGATACAGACGATCGTAAAACCGTCTGTCATGTGGCTGGCGAGCCGTCTGTGATGACCAGTTCTCTAGTAGTGTAAGGACTTACTAGCTGAGTCACAAGAAAGTTCCTTGCATTATGGTAAGATTGAGGACTTGGATACAATCCAAGTCGAGCTTAGGAAGAAGCTAGAAGCCTAGACTTGTAGGATTAGGAATGCCCCGTGAGTTTCTTGTGAGGCCCTCAAGATTAAGGCAGCTGTGCATATGGAGGTATATGCACATGTTGTTCATTCTTTTGGTTCTAGTTCTTCATCTTTATCTTCCTCCTGTTCTTCCTATGCCTCTCTCTTTTGGGAGTATGAGTACCACAAGAGCACTCTCGAGAAGTTTGTTGGAGGCAAAAAGAAGCTCAATCTCATCCTAGACCAATACAAGATTAGTAGATTCAATCAGGGTCTAGGATTTAACTACTTGGAGCATGCTCGAACTTATCCTCCCACTATTATGCATGTCTCTAAGAGTGGAGAGATCGTGGTTGATCCTAGGACTAGCACCATAGTTTTTATGTCAGTAGGATTGGTCCATGGGATCTCTGATGAGAAGGTGGCTTCTCCTGTAGCTTCAGTCTCTAAGGCGAAGTATTTATGCACCTTCTATCAAAACGATGGACACCTAGCTGATTTCTACTTTAGAGGCGCCAAGATCACTCTGCGTGAGCTTTTTTGTGCCATTAGGGGTATTCAGGGTCATCCCCAGACTCTGAGTGCTCCTAAGGCACCCACAGTTTCTAGACAGGTTAGAAAGTCACCTATTTTTAGGCAGCATTCAGGACTCGATTTTTAGGCTGTTCACTCAAGTTTTTGTCCTGAAGCTATCCGTGGTCAGTATTTTCACCGTCCTCTTAATATTCCTCATTCTTTCCATCAAGGTAGATATCAATGGCATGAGTTTGCTTCCCCCAATAAGAGGTTTCGGCAGTGTTACTGGGATGGTCTAGTCTTTGCCAGGGTTTCACTTTTCGTTTCGAGACTACTTTTCGAGGTCCGAGCGGTACCGAAATTCGCGAAATTCGGTTCGAAATTCGTTAAAAATCGTTAGGTTCGAAAGTCAAATGAATTTGAAATTTAGTCGAAAAGTCTTGAAATCTCCGAGCGAAATTAAACAAACGGCTCGAAATTCGTTCGAAAAGGTTCAAAATTCGCTCGAAAAGCTCGACAAACCGTTGGGTTCAAAATCGCTTTCGAAAAGGCTCGAAATTCGCTCGAAAAGACTTGAAAACCGATGGTAGTTGAAAAAAGAGGGAAAATGTAGAAAAATTAGGAAAAATTGTAAAAAAAAAATATTGTAAAATTTGGAAAAAAAACCATTAAAGGCCAAAAATAATATTTGAAAAATTATTTCAACAAATATAACTACTAAATATAATTGAATAAATATTGAAACATGCAGTGTGTTGTGAAGGTGTAGAAAATTCTGATTCAAATGTTGCATTTATTTGATCAACAATGTATTTCCATTTATTTTTTATGCACTATAGTTGATAGTTTAATACTTGCATTCGTGTTGAATATTTAGTTATGATATGGCTCTCTCTCAAAATAATAGGAAAAAATGATAGACGGTTTATTACTATAGGTCTCATATAATTCTATATTGATTGTTAACAAGTTAAACTGGGGATTTTGATTTAGTATAATGATCTCTTAGCAATTTATATGTGATTTTAAGAAAAACTCAGATGTACGTTCTAAATACAGGTCATGATTTTATGGATAGTGCTCTTCTTGTCTCATGCTGTTGGTTTTTACAAAAAAATATTGGAATTAAATATACTTCAATAAATATGACAACTAAATATACTTCAACAAATATTTATACTAGATATACTTTAACAAATATTGCTACTAAATAAATTCAAGCACAGTAGAGTTTTCTTCTTTTTCTATTATCTACATTTTCAATTGCTCAAATACATCTCTAAAATCCGTATTTTCAAAAAATATTCACACCAATGGTCACAGGGCTATTAATACTAATTATAGAGAAATTTTGGATAAATTTTTCCAAATTTTTTATATTTTTTGAATTCAAATTTAAATTTGAGCGAATTTCAGAACGGTTTCTCTTTTCGGCTTCGGGCGGTACGGGCGGATTTCGCGAAATCCGTTCGGATTTCAACGGAAAGTGAAACCCTGGTCTTTGCACACCGATGGACGAACTCAGCACCATCTCCCAGGCGTTCTATAGGGGTTGCTTCTAAATTTGTGAGAGTTGAGCCATGGAGAGACACTAGAGTTCAGTCTTTTGCTCATTTGACTTCTACTTCTACTTGTCAGGTGACTCAGTATTGGGTTCCTAGATCTTTACCGATCTGCTTCAGTACTGAGTCATCCATTTTTGCTCTGTTTGATTCAGGTTCGTAGGGCTGGGAATAGAGTGGTCTGGATAATAGACTTCGGCTGTTTTCGCCACATGACCAGAGACTCATTGGTTCTCTTCCTTAGCTCGTGCACTCGGTAATAAGCTAATCACCTTCGGGGATGCTTCATTAGGTAGAGTAATCGCTAAAGATACCATTCGCATTAATGATAATTTTATTCTTAAGTACGTTGCCTTAGTAAGTAAGCTGCAGTATAATTTGCTTTCTGTTTCTCAGCTTATTGATGACAATTTCGAGGTAAATTTTAAACTTAATGCATGTAGAATTCTTGATTCTTTTGGAGGGTTAATTTGCGAGATTTCTAGATATGGGAGAGTCTTTCATTCTGATTTTTCTGGAGATTCTCTTCATTGCTTGATCACTTTAAAGTTTTGTGATATCTTCTTCTGGCATAAAAGCCTTGGTCACATTGGCTTTAATTATTGGACCTGAGCTAGCAGCTAGGATCTCATTCATGGTTTGCCTAAACTCAAGATGGTCAAAGATATGATTTGTCCTCCTTGCTGACATGGCAAGATGGTTGCTGCTTTTCATCCCCTAGTCACTGTTGTGATGACTGATGCACCAGGATAACTTTTGCACATGGACATAGTTGGTCTAGATAGAGTGCAGTCAGTGGGTGGAAAGTGGTACATTCTTGTCATTGCTGATGATTTTTTGACATATTATTAGGTGTTTTTCATGGCCTCGAAGGGTGAGTCTTTTACCCATTTCAGGGATTTGGTCCGTAGGTTCTCTATTGAGCTCCTAGGTGCCTTACGAGCTATACACAGTAATAATGGCACGGAGTTCAAGAACTCCTATTTTAATAGTTTTGTACCGAGTTGGGTATTGGGCATCAGTTCTCTTCTCCATACGTCCCTCAGCAGAATGGCGTAGTGGAGAGGAAAAATAGGACCCTGGTTGAGATGGCTAGGATGATGCTAGATGAGTACAGGACTTCTAGGAAATTTTAGGATGAGGCTGTAGCTATTGCTTGCCATGTTTCCAACAGTCTTTCTGAGGGCACACTTGAACCGTACTTCATATGAGTTGAGATACAGGTGAAATCCCAGTGTTTCGCATTTTTATGGTTTGGTTGCAAGTGCTTTTTTTGAGGTCAAGGAACCTAGATAAATTTGAGTCGTGTTCTTTCAATGGCATCTTTTTAGGTTACTCGACTTCTTCACGTACCTACAGGGTCTAGAGTTGTAAGGCGAATAGGGTTATAGAGAATTATGAAGTGACCTTCAATGAGGCCAGTGCAAGCACTAGGCCAGATATTTCAAACTATTCTCCTCTCTTCGAGACCATCTTCGTGGAGGACTTGGATGATGGAGATGACGGCTCTCAGACTGATCCAGTCCCCTCTGCACCTTCGGTGTCTCCTATTTCTATTTCTACACCTTAGGTAAAGTAGCCCTTACTTTTTGACTCTTCCATAGTCAGTGGCTCTATTTCTATCTGTAACACCCGAATTTTTTGCTTTTCATGAATTTAAATGAAATTTTGCACTTTGGTGAATTTTTGGAATTTTCTGGAATTTATTTGGATTTAATTTGAATTTATTCCCTTTTGAAATAATTAAAGAATTAAAATTTATAAATAAAATTTTGTTGGAAATATTTTATTTGAGTCCAAAATGTCTCAAAGTATTTCCCAGAATTGTTCTGGAATTTTTCTGATTATTTTACTATTTTTCTTGAATTATTCGAATTTCTAGAAATTAATTTGAATATTAAATCGCTGGAAATTAGCCGAGTGGGTTTGAAATGTTCATCCGACCGAGCCGGACTCGAGTCCGACTCGAGCCCGACCCGAACCACGTTCGAGCCGGACCCGAGCCCTAGCCCCGCGACCGTTGGATCTCAATCCAACGGCCGCGATTGCGCCACGTCACCCCGTGGGAGCCGGGCCTGACCCGTTCGCGCTCGCGCGATCCGAGCCGTTGATCATGCCACGTGGATGGCCCGCGTGCGTCCACATCACCCAGTCCGAGTCCCTGCCGGACTCCGCCGCCCCCCGCGTGTGGACCTCGGTTTCCGCGAATTTCACGGAAGCCGAGGCCCCTATTTAATGCGCCGCCACCCCTACCGTGAAGCTCTCTTCCGTGCGCACCCGTAGCCCTAACCCACCGAGCCCGAGCCGCCGCCGTTCGCCCGCTAGAGCTCGCCGAAGTTAGATTCGTGCTCCACCGCGGTTTTCTGTTGTTTCCGCCGCCGTCCGCCGTCACCGAGCCCAGATCCGGATCCGCCGCATCGAGCCGCGTCGAGGGATACCACTCACCTCGCCGAAGTGTGCCCGAAGCGCCGTTGGCTGTGTCGTCATCTTCATCTCTGGTCACCGAGCTTCGCCGCACGCCATCGCCGGACCGCGAAGCTTCTCCGCCGTTGGATCATCATCGCACGGCCAGGATTCGTCCACGTAACCGCAGGTAAGCCTCACGTGTTACCCCTTTAGATCTAATCTCAGCCGTTAGATCTAGATCGTACGGTTAGGGTGGAATCACGTTGTAGCGTTAGATGTAATCTCGGCTGTTTGATCGAAATCGAACGGCGTATATTGAGCCACGTGTCGCCACCCGGGTCATGCCACGCCACCCCACGGTGAGACGAAACCTGATCGAATCTGGACCGTCCGATCCAAATTAACCGCCCAGATTAACCGCGTTGCACCGCAACGTGCGGAATTGGATCCAATTTGGACCGTTGATTTTCAAATCAACGGCCCAGATCGTGCCACGTGCGCGGGAGCTGGACCGTCGCGGTCAGCCATGGTCGCCGCTGACGTCACGCGTGACGTCAGCGTGGGGCCCGCATGTCAGCAGCTGGCCAACGACTCCATGACATCATCTGTGACGTCACGCTGACGTCACGGTGGGGCCCGCGTGTCAGTATCGTGTGGTCGAGGCGCGGTGACGTCAGCGCTGACGTCACCCGAGGGGTCCCACATGTCAGTGAGACACGTGCCCGTGGGCCGGGTCCACGGTGAGCCGAACCTGAGCCGTGGACCTAGTCCATGGACCCGCTGACGTCATGCTGACACAATAATTCGATTTTTCAATAGAAAAATAATTCGGTGGAAAATCAAATCCCGTGTTGACGTCATAAATCCGGATTTTTCGATAGAAAAATAAATGAATTAATTCAGTTTATTGATTTATTTGAAATTTTAAACTTCAAACGCTTATAACTTTTGCGTTTTAACTCCGATTTGAACGATTCCAATTTCTAAATTTTTATAAAATTGAGATATACTTAAACATGAATTTTAATTAATTTTTGAATATGAAATTTTCTATGTTTATATTTAATTAGTAGATTCTTTAAACTTTAAACGATTATAACATTTGCATTTTAACTCCGATTTGGGCGATTCAAGTTTCTAAAAATTAGTAAAATTATGCTCTTTCTGTTTATGGACTTTACTTGAATTTTTGAGCAATGTGGATGTACTGTTTTATTTATTTATTGCTATTTGCACGCGTTACGAGTAGACGTTGAAGTACCCGAGGGCTTCGAAGGTGAAGTGTTGACCCAGGAGCCAGCTCAAGATCAAGAACAAGTACTTTTTGAAGGCAAGTTATGCTTTGACCATATTGATACCATTTTTGAAATTAATTTAATTTAAATTATTGCATGCTAATTTAATTAGAAACTGTTCAAATTATTTCTAGGAATTAGATAAATGGCAAATTGCAGTATAACACCTTGACTATTTAATTATGTTCCATGAACCCTTGTCACCCTAGTTGTGGTTATATAGTTAGACATTATTAAGTTGCCAACATTGGGTACTTAGACCGTCGTAGTATATTGCTTAGACCTGCTACGTGCACATGACATGATTTCGGACAATCAAATGTTAATATTGACTTAACGAGATATTGAACCTGTTTTGGAGAAGTATCACATGTTGTGATTGTTGATGGCACGTGGTGCATGGTAATCAACTGGGTTTGATAAATAAATTTGGACCGGGGCAAGTGGCAAGAATGATATGGTGGGCCATGAGTGGCACTAGGGATGTCGTTTTGGTTCTTCGGGTAGTCTTGCCCTGGTCACCCTAAGGACTTAACCTTGCAAGCCTTTGATCTGAGTCAAACGTGCAACCACATGTCGGCAATGGGACGGACCTAGTTGAGTAAGTTACTAATAACTTGCATGTGGTACCTCGGGGTGTCAACTACACCTTTTGTGTAGCTTGAAAGGGGAGCGTACCAGTGCTATGGCATGGTACCCATCCAACGGTATGTCGGTCCCATACTTCGCCTTTGTTAAGGGAAGGGATGGTGTATGATAGAAGCCGGAGAGGTTCACTTGTTTTGTTTGCAGTCTCTGAAATGCTTTGTTACGATCAATCGCCTTTGTGGTGTTTGACTGTATCTTGCGGGAAAAGTGCATAACCTCTGCAGAGTGTAAAATCTATTTGAATAGCCGTGTCCGCGGCACTGGACATTGCTCGGGGATTACAGTCAAGGGTTAGACTTTCATGAAAACAACTTGGACTTGGAAAGTTTGGTTGGGTTAAATGATGACGTTGATGGAAATGTGGACTAGGAAAGGAAAAGTATTTACTTAACTCCTCGAAAAGTTATTGATATAATCGTTACTTTTACTGCTTTCGAATCTACCTGTGCTACTTGCTAAATGCTATTTTACTGCAAATGTACCTGTTAGCCTATCCTTGAACTAAGCCATACATGTAGAATATTAGTTTGCATTCTGTGCATGACTTGCTGAGTACCAAGTACTCACCCTTGCCACAAACAACATCAGTTGAAGGAGAAGCGACGTCAGCCTTGGAGGAGGAACTTCAGGAGGAGCCATCTACTTAGGGAGCGAGCCCAGTCAGTTGCCTGTGGTACATTGGATGGCGTCACGTTGATGCTTTTATTCCGCTGCAATTTATTTCCTTAATAAGTTTTCGCCCTGTGTGGTGTACTTTTGTAACTTGACCATAAGGTCGAGCAACCAGTTTGGTTATCTTAATTAAAGTACTTTATTACTATCGATGTGTATGATTGTGATATTTACCGATGTTGAGACTGTGTGCACTAGCGTGATCCTGGACTAGTGCCGAATACACAGAGGGTCCGGATTTGCAAATTCGGGTCCCGATACTATCTCTTCCATGCAAGAGGTAGAGGTTACTTCTGCTTTTAGACCTCCCCGCCATATTCATATGTGTCATCCACTTGATCAGATCATCGGCAATCTGTTTGAGTGAGTCAATATCAAGCTTGTCCCTTTTTTTGCCTATGCTCTACCTTTGTTGCCTCCTTTGAGCTGAAAGATGTTTCTCATGCATTATCCAATAAGTCTTAGATTAATTATATACATAAGGAACTCGAGAACTTCAAGAGGAACAAGGTATGGTAGCTTGTCGAACCCTCATATGGTCATAATGTCATTAGGACCAAGTGAATGTTCAAGAACAAGTAGATTGAGGATGGGGTTGTCATCAGAAACAAGGCTAGGCTAGTCGCTTAGGGTTTCTCTTAGGTCGAGGGCCTTGACTTTGATGAGTCTTTCATCTCTATAGCCAGACTAGAGACCATTAGAATCCTGCTCGCATTCACAGCATCCAAGGGCTTCAAACTTTATCAAATAGATGTCAATAGTGCATTCCTTAATGGTTTCATTAAGGAAGAGGTTTATGTCAGACAGCCTCCAGGATTCGAGAACCCCAAGTACCCAAACTATGTATTCAAGCTTTCTAACACTTTATATGGACTTAAGTAGGCTCCTCAAGCTTGGTATGAGAGGCTTAAGTCCTACCTCTTGAGTCATGATTGTGAGATGTGTAAAGTGGACAAGACCTTGTTCGTTAGACATTTAGATTCAAACTTTTTCCTCGTCCAGATCTATGTTGATGACATCATTTTCGATAGCTCCTCATATTCTCTCATTACTCAGTTCTCATATGTGATGAGCACTGAGTTTGAGATGAGTATGATGGGCGAGTTGAGCTACTTTCTTGACTTCCAAATCAAGCATACTCGGAAGGGTATTTTCTTGCATCAAGGCAAGTATACTCGGGACCTCGTGAGGCACTTTGACATGTCTGATGGGAAGCTGGTGATGACTCCTATGGCCACCACTGTTGTCCATGAGCCTGATGAGGATGGTGAGCCATTTGATTAAAAGGAGTTCCGGAGCATGATTCGTTCTCTCTTGTGTCTCACTGCCTCGAGGCTAGACATACACTTTGTTGTATGTCTATATGCTCGATTTCAAACTTCTCCTCGCATCTCTTACCGCTAGGTGGTGAAGTGCGTCTTCAGGTACCTACGAGCTACCATTGATTATGGTATCTGGTACTTTTCATCTTTCTGTCTATCGCTTAGAGCCTTTTCGGACGTAGATTTTGCTGGTTGTAGGATAGGTAGGAAGAGCACTTCTGTTACATGCCAATTTATTGGTACTTCTCTTATTTCTTGATCTTCTAGGAAGCAGTTCGGAGTTGCACAGTCCATCGCTGAGGTCGAGTATGTTGCTGCAGCCAGCTGGTGTCGCTAGGTGCTCTAGATGAGATCGACCTTGCGGGACTTTGGGTTAGCAGCAGATTGTGTTTCACTTTTATGTGATAACATGTCTGCCATTCACATTTGTAACACCCCAATTTTTGCTTTACATGCATTTAAATGGTATTTTGCACTTTTGAGAATTTTTGGAATTTTCTTGGATTTATTTGGATTTAATTTGAATTTATTTCCTTTGGAGATAATTAAATAATTAAAAGTTTTAAATAAAATTTTGTTGAAATATTTTATTTAAATCCAAAATGTCTTAAAGTATTTTCCAGAATTTTTCTGGATTTTTTCTGAGCATTTTGCTATTTTTCTCTATTTATTTGAATTTCTAGAATTATTTTAAATATTAAAACGCTGAAAAACCCTAACCAGTTTCACTGTTCCTCCGACCCGAGCCAGACTCGAGTCTAACTTGAGTCCGACCGAGCCACGTTTGAGCCAGACCGAGCTGGACCCAAACCCTAACCCACACGATTGTTGGATCTCGATCCAACAACCGACGTTGCGCCACGTCGCCTCGACCGGATCCGGTCTGGATCCATTCGCGCTCGGGCGATCTTAGCCGTGGATCGTGAACACGTGTGCGGCTGATATCGAGCCACGTCACCCTCTCCGAGTCACCGCTGGATTCTGCCACCACGCCCGAGTGGGCCTCGTTTTCCGCGGATTTCACAGACGCTGAGGGTCGTATTTAATGCGTCGACACCCATGTCGTGTTCTCCATTTCCATGCGCACCCGTAGCCCTACATCACCAAGCTCAAGCCACTGCCATCCGCCCGCAATCGCTCACCGAAGTTGGAGGAGAGGTCCGTCGCGCTGTCCGCCGCATTGGTACCCAGATCCGAGATCGTCGCGACGAGGCGCACCTGGGAGTACCATCCACTTCACCGGACTCATGCCCAAATGCCACGGCCGTGGTCGTCGTCCCCAACTCCGGCAACCCTAGCTCCGCCGTGCCATCGCCGAACCCGCGAGCTTCGACAGCCGTTTGATCCAAATCCGAGGGCCTAGGTTCATCCATGTTACGGTTTTAGATCTAATAGCAGTCATTGGATCAAGATTCAACGCATAGGATTGAGCCACGTAGCCCCTAAACTGCACCGTGCTAGATTGAATTTCAGCCGTTAGATCTAGATCGCACGGTTAGATTAAGTTCAAGTGGTAGCATTAGATGTAATCGTGGCCGTCCGATTGAGATCGATCGGTGTAGATCGTGCCACGTGTCAAGCACTGGGACATGCCACGTCGTCCCACGATGCGGTAAAACCCGATTGGATCTCGATCGTTCGATCTAAATCGTACGGTCCAGATCAACCGCGTTGAGCTAAAATGCGTGAGATTAGATCTAATATGGACTGTTGAATTTCAAATCAATGGGCCCAGATTGCGCCACGTGGCCGGAAGCCGAACCGGCGCGGTCAGCGCGGCGTCGCCCGGTCGTCGCTGACGTCAACAACGGGCCCGCATGTCAGCGGCTGGGCGCACCGTGCGATGACGTCACCCGTGACGTCATGCTGACGTCACGGTGGGGCCGCGTGTCAGCCCGTTCGACCGAGCGGTGCTGACATCAGCAGCTGACGTCATCCAGTGGATCCCACGTGTCAGTGACACGTGTATGCGTGGACCGAGTCCACGGTGGACCGAAACCGAACCGTGGACCGGGTCTATAGACCGGATGACGCAAGCATGACGTCATAATTCGATTTTCCTTTAGGAAAATAATTCGGCCGAAATTCAAAACCATGCTGATGTCATGCTGACGTCATAATTTGGATTTTTCAATAGAAAAATAAATGAATTAATTTGATTTATTCTTTTAATTGATTCTTCAAACTTTAAATGGCTATAACTTTTGCGTTTTAACTCCAATTGAGGCGATTCTAGTTTCTAAATTTTTGTAAAATTGAGCTCTATTTAATGGTGAATTTTATTTAATTTTTGGACATGAATGTTTCTCTATTTGTATTTATTTGGTGTTTATTTATCTATTACAAGTAGACGTTGAAGTGTCCGAATGCTTCGTAGGTGAAGTTTTGACCCAGGAGCCAACTCAAGGCCAAGAACAAGTACTTTTTGAAGGCAAGTTATGCTTTGATCATATTGTTCCCACTTTCGAAAATTATTTTGATTCAATTTATTGCATGCTAATTTAATTAGAAAATGCTTTAATTATTTCTGGGAATTAGTTAAATGCCAATTTTGCTGTATGCCACCTTGACATAAATAATTGTATGCCATGAATCCTTTGTCACACTAGTTGTGGATTATGTAGTTGGACATTAGTAATTTTGCCAACATGGGTTAATTAGACCGTTGTAATGTAATGCTTAGCCCTGCCACGTAGTCATGACATGATTTTGGATAATCAAATATTAATGATGGCTTAATGAGATATGGAACGCGCTTTGATGAAGTGTCATGTGTTGTTGATGATGATGTTGATCGCACGTGGTGCATGGTAATCAACTGAGGTTTGATAAAATGCTTTAGACTAGGGCAGGTGGTAAATTTGATCAGGTGGGCCAAGAATGGTATCGGGAAAGTCGTTTTGGTTCTTCAGGTAGTCTTGTCCTAGTCAATTAAGGACTTAGCCTTGCAAGCCTTTGAACTGAGTCATTCTTACAACCACAAGTTTGGAATGGGGCAGACCTAGCTGATTAATTTCTTGATTCTAAACTTTAGTACTATTGTGGTGGTGTGAGGCCCGGGTAGTGGTAACCAGTCCTCGCACGGGTGGCTCACATGGCGCAAGAGGGGCCCTGGATGTGGTAACCAGTCCCACCAGTGTTGAAACCTTAGCGAGTAGTACTGGGTTTAGATAGGCATTGGAAAGGCTTTGTTATGGACACTCGCCTTTGTGGTGTTTGACTGTATCTTGCGGGTAAAGTGTATAACCTCTGCAGAGTGTAAAAATCTATTCGAATAGCCGAGTCCGTAGTATTGGACACTACTCGGGGGTTACAGTCAAGGGTTAGACTTTCATGAAAATAACTTGGTTTTGGAAAATGGTTGGGTTGAAATTGAGAAATGCTTTACTTGTGAAATGCTTGTGAAAGTTATTATCTTTACTATTATATTGCTGCTTTGCAATCTATTACCGAATTTACACATGCTGCTTACTGTAAATGAACCTGTTAGCTTATCCTTTGTAATAAGCCATGCATGTAGAATATTAGCTTGCATCCTGTGCATGACTTGTTGAGTACCAAGTACTCACCCCTTGCAAAACATCACATCAGTTGAAGAAGAAGCGACGCCAGCCCTGGAGGAAGAATTTCAGGAGGAGCCGTCTACTTAGGGAGCGAGCCCAGTCAGCTGCTTGTGGCATATTGGTTGGCGCCACACGTTTTCTTTATATTCCGCTGCAAATTTATTCGAGTAAACTTTAGCCCTGCGAGGCATACTTTTGTAACTTGACCATAAGGTCAAGTAACCAGTTATATTTCCCTTTTAATAAAGTACTTTACTATTTCGTTGAGTATGATTGTACTATATACCGATGTTGAGACTGTGTGCACTAGCGTGATCCTGGACTAGTGCTGAATACACAGAGGGTCCGGATTTGCAAATTCGGGTCCCGACAACATTGCTAAGAATACAATGAAGCAATCCAAGACCAAGTATATTGATATTCAATATCACTTTCTTAGAGACCATGTTGAGAAGAGTGATATAGTGCTCCAGTTTATGAAGAGTGACCACCAGTTGGTTGATATTTTCACCAAGCCTCTGGATAGCTCTAAGTTTGTTGCCCTAAGAGGGGAGCTTAGAGTCATGAGCCCATATGGCATATCTTGAGGGGGAGCTGGTTTGTATTATATGGGTTATATATGTTTATTTCTACCATTTCCTTTTCTGTTTGTATTTTCTGGGTGTTCTTAAGATGGGTCTTAGATTTGGAGTTCACTTCACTTAGACTTCTGGCATACTTCTGCATGAACCTCTTGTCTTATGCTATAGGTTACTATAGTGCACAATTAGCTATCTCGATTCTCTCTAGATTGAGTTCCCTCACAGTCTTGTAGGTCTAGTATTTGTTGGGGCCCCTAGGTAGATAGGTTCTATGTGTACTCCCTAGCTTGAGTCTGTAGAGTTGCTTTTCTATGTTAGTCATATGGAGACTATCAGTTTTGTTTCTTCACCATCTTATTTATGCTCTATAGTCACACAGACTATCCGTTTTTTGACCTTCTCTTCGCATCCTATATTTCTGTTTTCAGTTGAGTTCATTTGGAAAATTTTGAAATTAATTATGCTAATAACTCAACTTAAATCAAAATTTTGCTTAAAATTAATCCACTTACTAAGGGGGAGCTTTGAAAATCTGATCATCATGTATTGTATATAGACTTATTTTCTGTTTCTGAGCTTTGTCTATTATGCAATTGAATGAATCATGATGCTATGCATCTTATTATTCTTATGAGGATCACAGCTAGCTTAGACATGCCTACGTAAATGTTGATTCATCATGCTAAGCTTGCTAAAATTTAAAATTGAGCCTTTAATGAAAACTTGATGAAATTTAGTTGTTACTTGCTCGATTTCTTCACTAGGTGCTTATGACATATTTAGTGAAATCTTGGATTTTTATTAGAGTCCCTAGAGTAACTTGGGTTAAGCTAGTTTTGTTTCATACTTGAATCCTCTCGATGCTCATGAATCCAAGTGCTAATAATATTCAAAAAATTGACTTGTGTGTGCTAAAATTGAACTCAACACTCTACATTCACGTGACTACTTCCCATGATTTTGGGATAAACTTGGGGTGTATTGTGTATAATCAAGACCACTCTTTTCAGTGCCATATTTGAGATGGTCAATTATGGCATGAGCCGATCAAAACTGAAAAATGCAAATAGAAAAATAACAAATTTGGAAGAGGGTGAAGCCTAGAAAGCCTTTGTCAATGGTTCCTAGTCGAGGATGTGTTTTGCTAGGATAAGCTCTCTAAACCACTTTGTGTGCGTTAAAATAAATTTTGAATTTATAAAATATGATTGAGCAAGAGGGTTCTCTTCTGGTCTTGTAGCTTCCCACAATGTTGACTAGGTTGAACTCTAGTATATCCATTTGATCCTAGTTTTGTCTTTGCTTCTAGTCTAGAAATTATGCTAAGTGTTGCTTTTGTTGAAATCATGCAAAATAGCATAACTTCTTTCAAGCTTGCTAGTAAGGATATTGATTTATGCACATGGATATGCCTTAGTCTAGCATAATCTGAACTTGAATAGCTTGGTGTCATAATTTGCCTAATTGGTCACTTGGATAATCTTCAAAGCTCTACTAGGATGCATTTCATGCATACATATTTTTTGATGCCTATATTGCAAAAGGGGGAGAACATGCGGAAAAGGCATCTTTGGGGGAGAAAAATGTGAATCCATATTTTCTTATGGTCATGATGAAAAATTGTCCTTTACTTTGGATCATGAGCAAAATGTGTACCATTTTGAGCTTTGGTGAGATTTCTTGAATTTTTAGAGTATTTTGCAAAAACTTTTTCTTTTTCTTAGTTTGCTTTAAATTCATGTTGCTACTTGGTCATGATTTTGTTTTCTCTTTTAGATGGACCAATTATGGATTTGCAATCAAATTGCTTTCTTTCATCTTCTTCAAACTCAAATTTATGGATTTTTTTGGTGTTTGTCAATATACTCATCAATGGGGAGATTAAAAGACCACGTAGAGGTCTATGCATGTGTGTGATGAGTAATTGACTGTATTTGAGCTTGTGATGCTTAGGTTTGAGTTAAATTGAGCTAGTTTTGGTTTTAAGCAATTTGAGTTGCTGAGGGCGGTACTACTGGTGTTTGTGTAGCGGTAGTTATTTTCCAGAGCGGAATGATTAATAATGCTTTTGATTAATATTTTGTTAAGCAATGTTGTGTGATGGTCTGCTTGTCTGTGATGGTTGTAGGACGATGGATCTAGGTCATGGTGAGGCGGAGGAGACTGGGACTAGGTTAGGAGAGCCGAGGTCCATACTATCAGATGGCACCGAAGATGACCAAGGTGGGAGTTGCTGCGGACCGGGAGGACAAGTGGATGGTCTGGATGCTAACTTAGCCCCTACTCAAGCGAAGGAGAGCCATTGGATGATGCATTCACGAATGGAGTAGCAATCAAGTTAGAAACATGTAAAATCCGTTATGTTATTAGGTTGTGGTTTAGCCCATGTATGAGTAAGGGAGTGAATCTCAACCCTTGATAAGATTTCTTGAGGGCCAAGAAGGTCATCCAAAGGTGAAGATTGCCCTAAGATTGCTATAAATAGAGGGGTAGGGGTATGTCTCTTCCCTCAAGTATTTGGAGAAGAATTTTGGTTGAGCTCCATTGAGCTTTGCCCACCTTGTTGTGAGGTTTTGCAAACCTTTCCTCTCAAAGCAATGAAAGTTTAATTTCATTTTCTATTCTGCAATTTACATTATGTATTTACTTTCCGCACTTTAAATTATTGCAATTTACTTTCCATACTATATATTCTTGCAATTTACATTCCGCGCATATGGATTTGTCCCCCTTCCTTCTAAATGCTTGTAGATTTTATGTCTCTCCAGATAATATCCCAATCATCTAGGCATACATCTTCTTGAACTTTGCAAGAAACAGATCTTTTGCTTGAAACGAAACAAGCTTGTAAATTGTGTTTGCGGCTTTTGCTTCTTGTGTTCTTTGTTGCTGTGATAGGTGTGATGATATCCAAGATCATCTTGATCATCAAAACCCCACGAGCATGTCCCAATTCAAGATTTTGGTTTTTGCTTTCCCTTAGTGCACTTCTCCTTCAAATTGGAAAACTATCGAAACTTTGACATCAATCTTTGTGCTTGAAGGTTGGAATAGGTTGTTGAAATCCATAAGGTGGTGCATACTGAGTTTCAGGAGCAAGTTTTGTCTCAGTTGGTTCTTTAAGTTTTTGGTAGGCTCTTCTTATTCTGTAGGTGAGAAAAAAATTTATTGAGATCATTCATCTCCCTATCGTCATTCCGGTCCTTCAACTAGCTAGCTACGGAAGGCCACAGGTTTGCAGAAACTAAAACATAAAATGGCAGCAAAAAGTTCATAGCAAACTGCTAATTTATATGCATATTTGTAGATTTGTCAGGTAAATTTGCACTTGAAAAGTTGGGGAAAATATGTCTCTGGATACATTTGTTGTAGCAAGTGTTCAGCATTTGCAGCACAACAGGTTCTACAACAAATAAATCGAAATAGTTAGTGTAGGAAGGCACACCCTTCTGCTTTTCAGTAATTTCATTATAGTTTAATTTCACTTAGAAGCACTCTGTGAAAGCTCAAAAAAGCATTGCCCATTCCATGGTTCGGTGGTTGGGGAGTATTTTCTGAAGTAAAGGACCAACCTTGTGATGGCTACTACTTCAATCCAAGCAAAAAGGACGACTATGACTGTCATATGTTCATAATTGCTACTTCACCACATTTTTGAGAGATTCGTCAAACCCTTAGCTGGCAGCGCGCGCCACTCCGACGATTTAATATAGGACGTATACGATGATAACTAG
This sequence comes from Rhipidocladum racemiflorum, assembly GCA_036346355.1. Taxonomy (NCBI): domain Eukaryota; kingdom Viridiplantae; phylum Streptophyta; class Magnoliopsida; order Poales; family Poaceae; genus Rhipidocladum; species Rhipidocladum racemiflorum. Next base: position 36,622,535 of record CM070588.1, read on the forward strand.
CGTGAAAACATCATTGTATCCTTAAGCCCTATTTAGAACGCAGGAATTTCCGTTCCCTCTGTTTAGAAATCGAACTGCTTCCTCGCTGTTAAGTTCTTGCAAAATTTTTTGTGAAATTCTCGCCTTTCGAATGGGGTCTTACGCTAGATTGAGAGGTTTTAATTTGGGGATGAGTGATTCTCCTTGCTACCAATGGAGTTGTTTGCATGCACGGCAAGGTTGATCGATCACATGTACAGAGAGTGTATTACATGTCAAATGTTCGGTTGCAAATAACATCAAATCTTGAGAAAATGCTGCCGTGTGATGGCATCGACGTGATGCCTGACGTTTCATGGATTTCCCTTGCTAGTTGGTGGAGCAGGTTGTGTCTTGCCACAAAAGGTATTTGGGATCTTCGATTAGGTTGTCCTTGTATTTGCTGCTAGTTCTAATTTCGCTATCTTTCGCGTTAAGAAAGGAACTAGCTAATTGATTGGAGGGATGGAAGATGTCATGTGGTTGAATCATCTGATGTTAACATGCACCCTTTCTCATTAGCATACATGTGCTGATCAAGGAGATTTGGAATTTTGGATCCGGCCCTTGGGTTCGGCCCCAGTGGAGTTGCTAGAGTTCACTCGATTTCATGTCCATTTCACTCAATCTCACCGGATTCAATGATCCAAACAAGATGGCATTTTTTTTAAAAAAAATAAAAAGCTTAAATTTAGAAATGATGTGCATCCATTGTAGAATTGATTCTTGATAATTATGATTCTGGGTGATGGAGCGCGGGGGTGCACGAGCATGAGGTTCTTGGGTTTGATCTCCACCCACTACTACAGAAATGCTTATATTAGACGCACCATCACAGACGGTTTTCAAAAACCGTCTGTAATATATAATATCACAGACGATTCTATAAACCAACCGTCAGTGAAACTATCACAGACCGTTATTAATTAAACCCGTCTGTGATTAGATAAATATCGCAGACGGTTTTGTATTCCAACCGTCTGTGATATTATCACAAACGGTTCTATAAAAAAACCGTCTGTGATATAAAGTAATATCACAGACGGTTTTACTATACAACCGTCTGTGATATAAGCACAGACGGGTTGTGTTTATAAACGTCTCTGATATTGCTTATATCACAGACGTTTTGTGTTTATAACCGTCTGTGTACTGCATTATAACATTTTGATGTTTTTATCGAACTACGTATTTTCATCGAAGGCCATAATTCGTTGATAGATAGGACGAAAAATGGTAACAGCCATTTTATAACATAATGAAATTCGAAATTGCTAGTGATCGGACGTCAGTTTTTTTCGCAACATTTTCTTTCTACGTGTGAAACATTTTTCTTCGACAAACAGTAAAAAAAATGTTTCATACGTTACAAAAAAATGTTTCATAACGTTAAAAAAAATGTTTCATACATTCAAAAAAAATGTTGCAATGCGTCCGAAAAAAAGAACGAGAATCGGACGTCCGGGTGTAAGTTTCTCCCAATGAAATTTGATAACCACTGTAACAGCCATTTTATAACATAAAACATTTCATTACATTACTACATTTTATATATATTATTACTTATAAATTAAAATAATCATCGTCGTTCGGAGGCAGTGGCGAGCTGCCATCGTCGTCGTCGTCGCTCCACGGTGGGCTGCCATCGTCGTCGTCGTCGCGCCACGGTGGGCTACCGTCGTCGTTGTCGTCGTCATCTGAGCTCCCCCAGTGCATGACGTCGTCGTCTTCCTCTGACTCTTCCTCGTCCTCCTCCCGCTCCTCCTCCTCCTCTTCCCGCTTGCGTTTCCCGCATAGCGGCGACGCCGGGGGAGGTGATGGTGGAGCGGCGTCGGACTTAGGAGAGCTTGCGGGAGATGCCATTAGCTGACGAGCGAGAGAAGGAGGTGCTAGCGGCGATGCAGTAATGTGTTGATCGAATTCGATCAATAGCAGTGATTTAATAGTTCTCATTCAAAGGCGCGCAGGAAACGAAGTGACGAAGACGGACCGTCGCTATCACAGACGATTCTATAAACCAACCGTCAGTAAAACTATCACACACCATTCCTCGTCTGCCATCACGGACGGTTTTTGAAATAACCGTCTGTGATATACCTATATATCACAGACGGTTTAGTTTACATAACCGTCTGTATAATATCACCGACGGTTGGTACACATCGCCGTCTGTAATCTTTACTATATGACAGACGGTTATTACATAGAACCGTCTGTGATAAAGCTTGCCTATATATAGGCCCGAGCGCAAGTTCGATGTTGTGGTCACCTGCTGGGATAGAATGCTAAGACCGTTATATCACCGACGGTTTGGCAATACAACCGTCTGTAAGCCTATATAATAGGTGATTCTTGTGATGTAATTAAGGTTAGTAATAGATAATTGCATTATATATATTAATTCAGATCTAAGGTTAGTATTGGATATAAAATTGCCTTATATATATTAATTCAATATCTAGCTTGGTTATGTAAGAAATTTAAGATTGTTTAGATCTAGCTTGTAGATCCATGTTTTGGTGGTGATCTAAGCTAGCTAGTAATTGGACGTTATAATTGCAATATTATTTTGAAGCTCTAACTTGTTAAGGAAAGTGTACTTAATCAGTTGAAATGAGGGTTCTAATTGCATAGAATATTACATGTGTAGCATAGATGGATCGAAGCTGGATGTACGCTGGGGACCGTACGAGTGTGGAGTACATTAATGGCGTCTCCACTTTTAGAAGAGCTGCAGAGGAGGACATGTTTAATAAGGGAGTGCAATATATGTCTTGTCCATGCATCGATTGCGAGAATATGATGACGTTTCGAAACTCAGCGCAGATCGAAGCACACTTGATTATGCGAGGTTTCAAAAAGGGATATACATGTTGGACCGATCCTGAAGAGCAGAATATACAAGAAGCAGGTGGTACTGTTAACATCTTCGACGAAGTCAACGATATGCCGGATGATCATATTGATTTTGCTTCCGACGAGGATATGTTGCATGATGACAATCTGGACCAGATGCTGCGCGACGCAGAAGGGAACCGTGATGAAAGGGAATATGAAAAATTCGTGGGTTTGATGGAGGACTCGAAGAAACCTTTGTTTGCTGGTTGCAAGGTGAAATACACAAGGTTGTCGTCCGTGCTTGAACTGCTGAAATTGAAGGCAAGCAATGGTTGGTCAGACAAGAGTTTCACAAATATTACGTCTATTGGCGGACATGCTTCCAGGAGGAAACGAGTTGCCGACAACAACCTACAAAGCCAAGAAGGTTCTTTGTCCCTTGGGAATGGAGGTAGAAAGAATACATGCATGTCCGAACGACTGTATCCTATACCGCAAAGAGTATGGAAACTTGCATGTATGTCCGGTGTGCAACGCATCCCGGTACAAGCGTAAGAGTCATTCCGATGAGGAGGTGAAGAATGGAACTCCTGCTAAGATGGCATGGTATCTGCCTCTAATTCCTCGATTGAAGCGTTTGTTCGCTAACCCAAAGGAGGCAAAACTGCTGTGTTGGCATTCCGAGAAGCGTAAGAACGATGGAATGCTAAGACACCCTGCTGACTCCACCCAGTGGAGAAACATCGATAGGAGGTATGAAGAATTCGCTGCGGAGATGAGGAATATAAGGTTTGGACTAAGTACAGATGGAATGAATCCTTTCGGTAACATGAGCAGCCGGCATAGCACTTGGCCCGTGAATCTCTGTATCTACAACCTTCCTCCTTGGTTGTGTATGAAGCGGAAATACATTTTATTGTCTGTGCTTATCCAAGGACCGAAACAACCTGGGAACGATATTGATGTGTACCTAGCTCCATTGGTGGAAGATCTAAAAACATTGTGGGTTCCTGGGGTACAGGTTTGGTGTAACACCACGGCATTTAATATGCCTGAATGCTACCAAACATAAGCTAAACAACATCTAAATACCACAAGTTACCATAAATTCCAGCAAAGGTACATATGCTAAAAAAAACCGAAATTTCGGCAGCATCTCCTTTGTTTTAACATGAATTAAAGGAGCAACAATAGTATAGCAATGTATGGATTATGAGAGACAACTAAAAATAGCAATAATTAACGACTTAGCAACAATATAAGTCTAGTTTCAAACACATAATGTCTCCAAGGGTCAAACGAACAATAAAACTCTCATATAGCAAAGCTAAACCTTAAAGCAATAATCATCACACGCAATTTATTATCAAACTAATAGAATGACTTGTGGAATCAATATGGTGAAGCTACGTGTGGGCGTGTGACTATTTCCCTTCCCCGCATGCCGTTCTCATGGTACCTAAAATAACAAGAAAACACAAGCGTGAGTTCGAAACTCAGCAAGCATATTGCAATGGACAACAAGAACAATATCATGGCAATAACATCTCCCATCATATATATCATCTCATTCATGAAAACTTAACAATATCATCATCATTATGTATGCAATGTAATGCAATGCTCATGTCTCCTTGGAAACTCATACCGGTATGGTTGAGTACACACCCGTCGGTGTGCACCCTCTCCCCCCTTCCATCCCGAAGATGGAGGGTGCCTACTCCTCGCTTCCGTTCACCGCGGTGAATGGAATCACGATGTAGGACTTACTCATTGGCTTTCCGGATTAGTCATAACTTTCTCACCGACCTTCCCGGACTAGTTATGACTTTCTCACCGCCCGAGCCATGTAACATGCCATGTATGCATTTATGCCAACATCATATTTAACTCACATATTAACACATGGCATCATAACATATTAAACATGCTCATCATATCATTGGCAATCATAAAAGCATGGCAAGTGATCATGTATCATGTAGTCAATTCCATCTATTCTCAACAAGCAACATACAAATCGCTATCCATCACAACACACTTGCCTCAACCACGGGCAACGGATTGGCGGGAAGTAGAGGGCACTCCCGGGGCCGCACCACCTGCACATAGGTACCACACTCTCACAATCATGTCCACAAAACAGTACGCAAACTCTCATCTACCCCGACATTGCCAACTACTCGCAAAACCTAAAAACAGAGGTTCTGTCCCGTCGGGACAGCAGCCTTGCAAAAGGCATAACTTGAGTTCTGGGACTCCAAATCAATTAAACGAGTACATCCTCGCGTAGCTTAGGAAATTTCCCAACTTTCTCTAGGTATATGGAAAGACTAATTCGGACTCTAAAGTTGTTTAATCTACAGATTACCGTGATCTGTTCCAATTACGTCACAGATTTTATCACGCTCGGTAAAGCAGCCATAACTTTCAAACGGCTGGGCGGAATTTAACGTGCTTTATACCCACTGAAAGATAATGAAATTATCTATAACTTCTTCAACATCCGTACGGACATATTCGGAATCTAAATTGATGAAAACTCAAACCCTAGGTCGACTGCTCATGCTGTCCCAAAAACAGAACGCGGCAACATCTAAATCTAATCCAAATTACTCAATTCCAGCACCACCAATTGATCTAAAAACTTTATAAACACCCTTAGAATAGTACCTAGATTAACCCCAAGGATTTCCAAGGATATACCTTTGTCCGACGCACGAAAACCCAATAGATCTCCTCCCGGTTCGCGCGATCCCCTTCCTCGCTTCCAAATCCACCGGATCTCCTCGTCGCGGAGTGCTCCAATGGATGGATCTTCGAGGTGGTGAGGTCAATAATTCACCTAGGTGCAGCAAGGGAGGTGGAGAGGTGGTGGAGAGGGTGGTGGCGCAAGGGGAGAGGCTTGGGGGAGGTGGAGGCGCCCAAGGAGGAGGTGGGGATGTGTGGGAGGCGGCTAGGGCACTTGGGGGCGCAAGGGGCAGGGGGAGGACGCCCAAAAGGGCAGGGAAACCCCCCTTTAACCAGCCCTAAGCCCCTTTCCTAATCCTAAATGGATTCCCACTCCATCCCACCAAAGCCCACAACCCCCTCTTTAAGGCCCAAACTCCCCCGGGAAGGCCCAAAACCCCGGAAACGGCCCGACAACGCTATTAACCTCCATACCTTATGGTTTTAACCTCCCATATCATATTTCACTATGTTTTTGACCTCATCATGCACCTTTTATAAGGTTACGACGCTCCGTGGTGTCACAACACTTCAAAAGGCCCAAAAACGCGAGTAAACCTCAAGCCGAAAGGTTTTATTCTCTAATTTCACATTTTATAATGTCACACCATACCGTAGTGTCACATTCTTCCCCCTTCAACAGGATTCGACCTCGAATCCGAAGGACGCTATAATCAACAACAAAGTCCCCAAGGGACAAAAGGCTTCTTTGAAGCTCAAAACATTCGCACAATGACTAAAACCGGAACAAACGACAAACGAGTTCTCAAAACCAACACTTGGCGAGAAAAGTAATGATCTAGCTCAACCAAGGGCAACCTCTCACAGGTCGACATTCACTTCCATTCCCAAACAGAATCTGCGTACCAACCACAAAGGGCTCCATCAACCCAAAACGCTCGAATCCTCACGGCCAACACTTCATACTTCTATCACAACCAACCTGACTACCATACTCCATTAAACTCAACATGACATAATCAAAGCAAGTCACAATTCCTTTAATGACCTCTCTACATTCCCGAAAAAATTCCCTCGAGGGGAATAACTCATTAAGGCACACTTGCCCTTCCGATACACGATCATGCTAACATTCATTCTATCCTCTCCCAGGCAAAACTCAAATCTAAAACAACTAGTGACGACAATTGCTCACGGCAGGACAAACATCACCGAACTACCGTCAAATTCACTTCCACCCATCACTACTCTTAATAAAGGTTAAATCCTTACATCATCAACCTCCATCACAAACCACCCTTATACCACTAAGGTTCTACACCTAGCCCTAAGCTAGGATCGTAAAAACTTTACCAAACCACAATTGGTTCATTTCTTAAGAGGGTCTCGCCCTCACACAAAAACACTTAGCTATCAAGCCCAAGTGTACTCACGACAACTCAAACCCAAAGCGTTAACAACCATTTTGGAAAGAATTCGGCAACATCCAAAAGCACACAAAGGAAGCATAAATCCCCTACATCACAACCAAGATACCATAATTTCTTCATTCTTTCTTTTCATACTAGAAAGCAAGGGAAATCTCGTTTCATGACATAAATGCACATTCTTCAGGAGCACTCCGGATTAGTCATATCTCCATATATGACTTTCTCACCGACTTGGCTCAACGACTCTTTTATCATTTAACATGTAAAAACGATGTCATGTTTACTTTTCACCATTCATTCATCATGGAACAACGGTACCGAATAGTCATTCACCAAATAATTTCTTCCTCGGTATCAAATGATTGAAATACCCATAACACTGACGGTTGCGCTAAATCATATAGACTATGACGGCAACATAGTTAACAGTAAGGCACCACATCAAATCAGAACCCACCAACGATAGATAGCTAAACTTTGCAAAACATCGCATTTTAACCAAAATCAACGTTTTGGAAAAGAACATTGACTCCAAAGTTAGACATCTGCACAAATAACTGCCATAAATTTTATCAAAAGAGAGGGAAACTCAATCCCAAAAGAAAACTCTTCTCTAACCAAATTCACTTATGAAACATTCATAAAAATCCGGACTTGTGAAACATCCGCACACCGCACACATTTTCCAAATGACTCAACTCTAGCCAAACAGAGTTACACATCAAGGGCTTAACTCAAAAGTTTCCAACACAACCCTTTATGACCATCTGCTTCCTTTTAAAATTAATTTCAAAGATAATTCGGCTTGAACGCCGAAGGGCGCGATCGACTCAAAAACTTTTGGGGTGTAAATCCATACTCATAGCACCAACTAAACAAATTAGCCAAAACCAAATATTTGCACCAATTTATACGAGTTTTAGGAAACTCAAACACAACATATGGAACACCTTGACCGAAAACTCTTCAACTAAAATGGCAAACAACCAAACCAGTCCAAAAGCTTTTGAACACAAGCTCAGCATAAAAAGAACCATCTCTAGTACTCCACTACGCTTTCCATTAAAGACTTCAGTAATCACTATTTACTCCTTGAGGAGCCCCAACACAAATCAACCAAAAGCTTCACAACAAATTCTTCCTCTAGTTACCATTCCCAACACTTTTAATTAAGGTTTAAGATGTTTATCACAAAGGCACCCAACCCAGACTACATTGACATGATCCCTACGGATCACTAAATCATAATACTTCTTACTCTAAATTTGAAACATAGTACTTCAACAGCTACTTGAGCATGGTCAACCTATCAATTTATACCATCCATACGTCAAAATCTTGACAATTGAAACTTGTTCAATCTATAAAATGACATCAACAAATAAGTAATATCTCTACAAGATAAAATTCGTAAATAGGATTCTAAGATATGCTATCATTAAGATTAAAATCTTGCATCATGATTATTATCCATTGTTCATCCCATCACAACATGTACTTGACATAATACCACAGTTTTACACTTTTTCTTCTATTGGATCAATGGTTTCCAACAATTAACCACACTACCAAAGCATCAATATCAATTCTTTGCAAAATCATCAATCAACAACATTGCTTTTAGCTACCCCATACATCGGTTATAACAAAACTTCCACCACACAACATACTCCAACTATTAAATTGGATTTAATAAGTTAGATTAGCACAATGTTTTTAACAACATCATTAACAAATAGTCTTATGTCTTCTCAATTGATATCAAAACTAGCATTTTAGGAACACGATTGCATACTTCCAATCATGCTAATATTTTGTAACAACATGAATAGCAACTCTAATCAACTTCCAAGTTAAGGTCACAAGCTAGCATGATCAAATTTCTCTACTAACATGTTTAAATTAGAACATTTTTAAACAACCACCAAAGCTTCTTTAACACTATCAGCAGTTTACATCATCTTAATGTTCTAACTATGCAACAGGGTTTAAAACTTTAAACATTATCAAGGGTCATAAGCACTTTTAAAGCAAAGCAACAGATTCTAAGCATGTACTTTAGCACATTCAATCATTCTCGCTAAGAGTAAACTACAACACTAGTAGTCTATTTATTCTCAAGCTAGAGATAACAACCGCATGGAATTGTTTCAACTCACAAATTAACTTAACAATGCATCATCCCATAAATAACATTGGTACATGCTACATAACATGCTAAACAGCAATTCTTACTAGGGACAAACGATTTTAGTCAAAAGACTACTTACTTTGTTTGCAACATTTTAGTTTTAAAGCTCATCCCGAATTTATAAGGAAAATTGACTCTCAAAATTGCAATGAGACAAACCCAAACTTGGTCATGCAAAAGGAATTTTCCAAAACACTTTTAAATCTCAAGGACTCCCATAGAGGAAAATGGTTGAAAGACAATTTTCTCGAAAGGGAACCAAGCGCTCAATTAAACCTTTGCAATTAAAACCTTAACACCAAACCCCAAACTTTCACGAAACAAGAAGGGTTTTTCAACGATGATTTCTTAAACCAGTAAAATATCGAAATCAAACACCACTTACTCCTACAAAGCCACAGATCTTCAGCCACAGCGGTGGTCCGCACAACTCCATAATAACTCCTTTAACCTCGGAGAAAGACAAACACAGGAATGAAATTGAATGCTTCTTCCCCATAAAGAAATTAACAAACTAAGCATTAAAAGTGGAAAGGCGCCCGAAAGAAGCGCCACCCTAGACTCCTCTTCTTCGTCTTCAACCAAGGAAGACAAAACCACACACCACATACAGAACGATCCGCGAAAATCCAATACCAAACACTTTTCTTTTGGTTTCCATCAACTAAAACCAATAAAACTAACCAAGACCGACCACAGAACGATAAAGAACATCCGAAGGAATCCACCACCAAACTTTTCTATTTGACTCCAGTCAACTACCCGATTTACGACAGAAAGGGTAAGCACTCTTCTCCTACAGGGGTTAATAGTTCTTCGGTGATGGCTTTAACTGGCCATACCGTCAAACCACACCCTTACTATGAACAAAAGTGGTGACCGAAACCCTTCGGCACCACAACCCCACTTTATCACCACAACAAGCACAATTCAATCATTTATCTCATCGACATAGCAGCATGCATTATCAAATGAAGCATTCAACATCGAAGCTTAAATACAACATTTAAGCGTAAGGAAACGATACCCATACCCTTTCCTACTGTGCATCCATTGTGTGTCAAATTTTAGATTAGTTATACCACTTTTGCAAGTTTTAATGTTGCTATCCTATAACAAAATTTTAGTAAAAACCTAAGCCATGTTTCTAAGTTATTCCACATCACATTTTAGTTGTAACCTAAGGTATGACACTAAAAATACATATTCCAAGGACCTACAACCTGGCTCTGATACCAACTGTAACACCCCGGCATTTAATATGCCTGAATGCTACCAAACATAAGCTAAACAACATCTAAATACCACAAGTTACCATAAATTCCAGCAAAGGTACATATGCTAAAAAAAACCAAAATTTCGGCAGCATCTCCTTTGTTTTAACATGAATTAAAGGAGCAACAACAGTATAGCAATGTATGGATTATGAGAGAACTAAAAACAGCAATAATTAACGACTTAGCAACAATATAAGTCTAGTTTCAAACACATAATGTCTCCAAGGGTCAAACGAACAATAAAACTCTCATATAGCAAAGCTAAACCTTAAAGCAATAATCATCACACGCAATTTATTATCAAACTAATAGAATGACTTGTGGAATCAATATGGTGAAGCTACGTGTGGGCGTGTGACTATTTCCCTTCCCCGCATGCCGTTCTCATGGTACCTAAAATAACAAGAAAACACAAGCGTGAGTTCGAAACTCAGCAAGCATATTGCAATGGACAACAAGAACAATATCATGGCAATAACATCTCCCATCATATATATCATCTCATTCATGAACACTTAACAATATCATCATCATTATGTATGCAATGTAATGCAATGCTCAGGTCTCCTTGGAAACTCATACCGGTATGGTTGAGTACACACCCGTCGGTGTGCACCCTCTCCCCCCTTCCATCCCGAAGATGGAGGGTGCCTACTCCTCGCTTCCGTTCACCGCGGTGAATGGAATCACGATGTAGGACTTACTCATTGGCTTTCCGGATTAGTCATAACTTTCTCACCGACCTTCCCGGACTAGTTATGACTTTCTCACCGCCCGAGCCATGTAACATGCCATGTATGCATTTATGCCAACAACATATTTAACTCACATATTAACACATGGCATCATAACATATTAAACATGCTCATCATATCATTGGCAATCATAAAAGCATGGCAAGTGATCATATATCATGTAGTCAATTCCATCTATTCTCAACAAGCAACATACAAATCGCTATCCATCACAACACACTTGCCTCAACCACAGGCAACGGATTGGCGGGAAGTAGAGGACACTCCTGGGGTCGCATCACCTGCACATAGGTACCACACGCTCACAATCATGTCCACAAAACAGTACGCAAACCCTCATCGACCCCGACATTACCAACTACTCGCAAAACCTAAAAACAGAGGTTCTGTCCCCTCGGGACAGCCTTGCAAAAGGCATAACTTGAGTTCTGGGACTCCAAATCAATTAAACGAGTACATCCTCGCGTAGCTTAGGAAATTTCCCAACTTTCTCTAGGTATATGTAAAGACTAATTCGGAATCTAAAGTTGTTTAATCTACAGATTACCGTGATCTGTTCCAATTACGTCACAGATTTTATCACGCTCGGTAAAACAGCCATAACTTTCAAACGGCTGGGAGGAATTCAACGTGATTTATACCCACTGAAAGATAATGAAATTATCTACAACTTCTTCAACATCTGTACAGACAGATTCGGATTCTAAATTGACGAAAACGCAAACCCTAGGTCGACTACTCATGCTGTCCCAAAAACAGAACGTGGCAACATCTAGATCTAATCCAAATTACTCAATTCCAGCACCACCAATTGATCTAAAAACTTTATAAAAACCCTTAGAACAGTACCTAGATTAACCCCAAGGATTTCCATGGACATACCTTTGCCCGACGCACGAAAACCCAATAGATCTCCTCCCGGTTCGCGCGATCCCCTTCCTCGCTTCCAAATCCACCGGATCTCCTCGTCGCGGAGCGCTCCAATGGATGGATCTTCGAGGTGGTGAGGTCAATAATTCACCTAGGTGCAGCAAGGGAGGTGGAGAGGTGGTGGAGAGGGTGGTGGTGCAAGGGGAGAGGTTTGGGGGAGGTGGAGGCGCCCAAGGAGGAGGTGGGGAGGTGTGGGAGGCGGCTAGGGCACTTGGGGGCGCGAGGGGCAGGGGGAGGACACCCAAAAGGGCAGGGAAACCCCCCTTTAACCAGCCCTAAGCCCCTTTCTTAATCCTAAATGGATTCCCACTCCATCCTACCAAAGCCCACAACCCCCTCTTTAAGGCCCAAACTCCCCCAGGAAGGTCCAAAACCCCGGAAACGGCCCGAAAACGGCCCGACAACGCTATTAACCTCCATACCTTATGGTTTTAACCTCCCATATCATATTTCAATATGTTTTTGACCTCATCATGCACCTTTTATAAGGTTACGACGCTCCGTGGTGTCACAACACTTCAAAAGGCCCAAAAACGCGAGTAAACCTCAAGCCGAAAGGTTTTATTCTCTAATTTCACATTTTATAATGTCACACCATACCGTAGTGTCACATTTGGGATGCATACAAATGAGAGAACTTCACTTTGCACTGCTTGTTGTTCTGCACCATAAATGATTACCCTGCACTTGCTAACTTGTCGGGCCAGAGTACAAAAGGTGCCAAGGCTTGCACTCACTGCCTAGATGATACTGAGAGTGTGTGGCTGAATCACTCGCGTAAAACCGTGCACATGCGTCACCGTAGGTTCCTTGGGAGGAAACACCCATACCGCAAGATGAAGAGACTATTCGATGGGAGGATTTGGATGTTACACATGGAAAGGGACGTAAAGCAAGGTCGACCCGTGAGAAGAGCTTGTGGAAGAAGAGATCAATCTTTTGGGACCTACCTTACTGAGAGCACCTAGAAGTTCGCCATTGCATCGATGTCATGCACGTGGAGAAGAATGTCTGTGATAGCCTGATTGGTCTCCTACTAAACATTAAGGGCAAAACAAAGGATGGTATCAACGCACGACTTGACTTAGTCGATATGGGCATAAGACTTGAGTTAGCACCAAAAGAGACCGTTAAAGGTGGTACGTATTGCGAACCAGCTTGTTACACTCTATCAAAGGCCGAAAGAACTGAACTTTGCCAGTGCTTGCATGGTGTGAAAGTTCCGTCCGGCTACTCGTCCAACATGAAGAGACTTGTTTCAATGCAAGATTTAAAATTAATTGGCATGAAGTCTCATGATTGTCATGTGTTGATGACACAAATGCTCCCTATTGAAATTAGAAGTATTTTGCCAGTCAAGGTCTGAGAGACAATCACGAGGCTGTGTTATTTATTTAACACAATCGCTTAGAAGGTCATCGATCCCGAAGGACTAGATGCTCTGCAGGCTGAGGTGGTGATGACTCTATGTAATCTTGAGATGTATTTCCCTCCGTCATTTTTCGATATCATGGTCCATCTCATTGTTCACCTTGTGATAGAGATAAAGATGTGCGGGCCTGTGTTCCTACGTAGCATGTACCCGTTCGAGAGGTACATGGGAATTCTTAAGTCTTACGTACGAAATCGATCTCGTCCGGAGGGTAGCATTGTCGACGGTTATGCAACCGAAGAGGTCGTCGAGTTCTGCGTCGATTACATGGCTCAGGCCCAACCAATTGGTGTGCCTCAATCTCGCCATGAGGGGAGGCTCCAGGGTATCGGGACCATCGAAAGGAAAGCAATCACGCCTGATCCAGTTGCGTGTGCTCAAGGCCATTTCACGGTTCTACAACACATGGCTGTAGTGTCCCCGTATATCGTCGAGCACAAGCAATGGCTAAGGCAAGAGAATCCAGCACGACAGGAGTCTTGGATCACAAGACAACATAACCTTCAGTTCAACAATTGGTTCAAAGAGCGACCCATCACTGGGAGCTCATCATATGACACCCTGAAATGGCTCGCAAAAGGCCCAGCTTTTACAGTTGTCACATGGAAAGGATACGACTTAAATGGATACACATTTTACACGATAGATCAGGATTTGAAGAGCACAAACCAGAACAGCGGGGTCCGCATAGATGCGTTCAATACCGCTGGGTCAACAAGGAGCTCCTACTATGGGTTCATAGAGGAGATTTGGGAGCTTGACTACGTACTTTTCAAGATCCCACTATTTCGGTGTCATTGGGTCCACCTCCAGCACGTGAAGGTTGACAAGTACGGCATCACTACCATGGGACCTCGAACGTGTCGGATACCAAGATGAACCATTCGTGCTCGCAAACCAAGTTGTTCAAGTCTTCTATGTTACCGACCCGTCCAACAAGAAGCGCCACGTAGTTGTTCAGGGAAAAAGGAGGATTGTCGGAGTTGAGAATGTAGTAGATGAGGAAGAGTACAATCAATTTGATGATTTGCCTCCTATCGGAAATGCCAGCATGGTCCAAGAAGAACAAACTGAGGAAGTCAACTACACAAACACACGCGTCGATCATCGTGAAGGGATAATTTTCACTGTATAATTACAATGCATAATAAAGTAATATTTCTGTACTTCTGTGTACTCATTACAAGTACTTCTGTATTTATCTCAATTATTTTTGTGCTTTGAAAAAACATTAATCTGCAATATATAATAACAAGTAACATTTTTTTTGTGCTTTGAAAAAATATGACTCTATATCACAGACGGTTGTTAAATAGCACCGTCTGTGATATATGAAATCACAGACGGTTCTAAACTAGAACCGTCTGTAATTCATAATATCACAGACGGTTCTAAACTAGAACCGTCTGTGATATTATGAATTACATACGGTTCTAGTTTAGAACCGTTTGTGATTTCAGTTTAGAACCGTCTGTGATATTATGAATTACAGACGGTTCTAGTTTAGAACTGTCTGTGATTTCATATATCACAGACGGTGCTATTTAACAACCGTCTGTGATATCGGCTCTATATAACTTCTACACTTGAAATGTTTTCTACCAGACTTCAAACCGTAGCACACTTCAAACCCTAACGAGCCCGCCGCCTCCCCGAGGTCGCCGCCTCCCCGAGCCCCGCCACCTCCCCGAGCCCCGCCGTCTCCCCGAGCACGCTGATGGAGACCGGCGCCGCCTCGAGCCCCGCGGCCAAGCGCCTCCTCCCCCGGCGACGTCACCTGCAGCTGCTGACGCACACGGAGGCGCCTCCTCGTCCCCCGCCTGTGAGTACCCCGCACACATACGAGTTGTTCCCAGACATGAGCAATTCACATTCTAGGATGCATGACACAATATGTGTGTACCAATTTCCGTGAGCAGAAATGCCAGTTCAGAACTATGGTTAGGTTCCTCAAATTAATTGGGGGGGGGTCCCTTGGGCCTAACCCAGTACTTCACATAATGCCACTTAACCCTATAGTGAGCCTAGGTGTAGCTAGTCCTATGCATGAAAGCAACAAAGGTGGTCAGGTCAGAGACTGTAGTAGTATAACTCACCAGATTTACAAACTAGCTTAGGGGCTCTCGTTTTGGAATTTTATTTTCAGATTATATCTCAGAGGGGACCGAAAGATAAAATTTCATCAAGATTCGGAAATTTCGAATAAAATCCGAATGAAATTCAAATATGGGCTTTTCGAACCGTAAATTCTGAGATTTCGATAGAAAATAATGAATTTTCGCTGGAATTTTGAACCTAACAGGAGTACACCACTCATGCTTAATTGCATAATACTCTTGGAATTAGCTTCTCATCACTATCACATCCTTAATTATGCATCATACATAAGACAAAACGAATTGATCATAGTCTATGCATATTGCATATTCTAAAGTGACAGCACATCCTAATGCTACTAAAAAAAGCCTTGCTAAACTTCAACCTAGCTAGGAACCCTCTCCGCTCATTTTTATAAGGCGTGGATTGGCTTAGTGTGGCCTCTAAAATTCAGCTTTAACTATTAATTTCTTTTACACTACTTTGTTCATAGCTTTAAAATCGTAGTTATAAAAAAAAGTCCCTTCGAATGTAAATTCTGTCACAAGATCTATATGGTTTTTACCGGATTTTATTTTCTGTGCATTGGATTTGATTGGATTTAGGGTCAAGATCATCCACAAAAAATTTAAACAAATTTTAACATGTTTTTGACCATTTTTTTGTCGATTCCATTTGTCGGTTAGGAGATTTCGATAGAATATAATGAATTTTCGTTGCAATCAGGCCAAACAACAGTTATGCATCAGTGAAAAAAAATGGCAATATTTAAGTAATATAGCCAATCTTCATAGAAATTAGGATGAGATAACGAGATATTAAGTAGGAGAGGACATGCAGGTGCATTCTAGGGGACTGTTCGCAGTTTGGTCCAGTTCCGAACTCACTAGTCCAATGTTTGAACATTAACCATGATCAGAAGAACTTGGGGAGCAAGTGGAAGGGTCTGAACTGACCTCGGCCACGATTTATGCAGATGTAACACCGGTTTCTTCCCTCAATTCTCTAACAGCAGCTACTCTCGGGTCTTCCCCTTCATCTATACCACCCTGCGGCGAAACAAAGCACTTGGCAAATTAGTTTGGGTTGGGTTTATGTGTTGTATCAGAAATTCAGAATGCAACACGCCAACAGTTATGTGTTATTTTCTTATGTCCATTTGGTGAATTTTCAAATTAATTGCAACCTCTGTACGTTTGGTGAATAACATTATTTCAATATTTTCTCATTCACCTTAGGCCCAACTGATGAGCCGAGTCAAGTCAAACCAACTCGCGCTCCAAGAAAAGCAAACAAAAGGCCAACAGGCCGATATAGCATCACGTCGATCGATCCGAAAGATGGGTCCCCTACCGGAAGTAAAAAGGTAGTGAATGCATTACGAACAATGTGCGGGATAGTTGCACGCGAACGGGTCCCCATCACCCTCCTATCCTGGAAGTCGATGACTGACGAGGGCCGCAACGACCTGCTGACAGAAATCCTTTCCTCCTTCGATATCCCAGAAGAACTCGAGGCCCCTGTGCGACGGTATGCACTGCTAGTGGCAGGAAAGGCGTGGAAGACCTTTAAGAGCACACTTGTCAAGGAATACGTCAATAAGGATAGGACTCCCTACTCTAAGTACGGGTTCATTAGTGAGGATTCATGGCGACGTTTTGTTCAGTTGAAGACGACAGATCAATTCTTGATTGAAAGCGAAGCACACAAGGCCCTGCAGGCAAGGAACACCCACCCCCACAAACTCGGCACCGCTGGCTACGCGGGGAAGAGGATGCAATGGGACAGGGAGGACGAGGGGGACTCCGCACCATTTGCATCGATTGTTGACCAACGCGCCAAAGACTGGCTAAGAGCGAGGTCATGTGCCACACTATCTGTCACCATCTCCTTTACAAACCCTGCGAACGAGGAAGTCTGCCAACGTTTGGTAAGATATCGAACCACCATTTTGGTACGTATTTAGTTCCTAACTTCATAAGTGAAATAACTTGCTGCAATCTTGTAGGCAGAGTTGAGTGCACAATCTTCCGGTGGATCTTTTGTCCCAAACAGGGAGAGAGATGCACTCTCCATGGCATTGGGAAACAAGGAACACCCTGGTCGCACGCGAGGCAAAGGGGTTTTCGTTCCCTGGAAAACGGGCTTCGAAGACACTCACATGTATCGGAGTAAGAAGAGAGGTAGAGAGGAGCGCGAGAAAAAGATCGTGAAGGATCTTGAGGACAGGCTGAGAGGAGAATTCGATGATAGGATAAGAAGCCTCGAGGAAAGGCTCAATGCTCAAAACACACAGCATGTGGAAGGCCAAGGGTTCAGCCCCACTACACGTAAGAGCAGCTGTGCGTCCGCCCCTGACCAGGGTAAACACGTCGGAAAATTCCCTGTCTGTGACATCAAGGTATACTAATTTAGATCTCTTGAATGCTCCATAGATATATCTTTTGGGCACATTAGCTAATTGGGTACCGTTGTGTAGGATCCCACGCGGTGCAATCTCCAGGTGAGAGTTGCCAATTGCTCCCTTCCTATACAGGCTGCTTGGGGCCTCGCGTATCCATCCATTGAAGGGGCGATGGTTCACGGTACCCGGCTGGCGCCGGGTTTCACGAAGGTCAATGTGGACGGCGTTCATGACATTTTCAAGATCGTCACGCTACAATTGCCTCCAAATGACGAGCTTCGTATTAATCGGGATGTCATTGGCACATTCATCCAAAGGGCCCAAAGAAATGACATATCTCTAGACATCCATCCTCCACCAGAAATACCTCTACTTCCTCCGCCAGAAGTTGATCCAATTCCCCCCAAATCGGTTATCGTGCCCTCCCCACCCAAAAACATTGACGGTGAGTTTGATTTTGACTTGGACTTTGATTGCTCTCTACTCCCCTCGTCTCCCCCGAAGATTTCCGTTCCAACAAAGAAAGGGAAGGGCAAATCGAAAAAGATAGCGAAGGCTTTGGACTACTATCCGATGGCCCCGTTGGCCCCGTTGGCCCGGTTATTCAAGCTAGGAGAGCCTTTAATAACGGAAGATCGCATGAAGACATTGACTTACTGCTGCAAAAGCCTGCATACATACTACATGAGAGAATCTAACAAGCCAGAGAACGAACGTACAACAAGTATCATGGTCCGCTACAAGCCTAAGCATCTGTTCAATGAGTCAGCGGGGGGCTACTTCGCGGTCGGCTTCCAGGACCTGTTCGATCTCTTCAACCTCGAGGCCCTCGATGCCTCGCTCTTAAGATGCTGGACATTGTGAGTGTGTCTTCACTGTAATACCGATAAATGTCATATATATGAAGTGACCCCTTTGCCTAACTTTTGTATATATAGGTTCATGATACACGAAGCGAGAACCAACAATAGATCGGTGGGTTTCCTCGACCCACTCTTAGTCTCGCAGCCAACAATGAACCAAGATGCAAAAGCAGTAGAGGAATACGTACGACATGCCTTGGATGCTCAAAAAGACAAAAGTTTCATAGTTTTACCCTTTAACCCAGGGTAAGTGCTGCCCGACTTGGTATACTCTCATTTGTAATGTGCACACAATACTTTGGTGCTAATTGACCATCGCAACATACCTATGCAGGTTTCACTGGGTTCTAATTGTAATTCATCTGGCCAAGAACCGGGTTATTTACGTTGATTCCTCACATACCGGCAACCACGACTTGAACCCTATCGCACGGTTAATCACCAGGTAACCACGTTGTTTAAGGTGCTTGTTGCTCCTGGAATAGCTGAGGCTAACCTTTCGAAATCACGTAGGACGGTCAAAGCTTCGCGAGATCCTTCTGTTCAAGGTGGGGATAAGGCGTTGCAGCACGATTTCAAGTTTCTGGTATCCTCTATACAGTATAATCCTATATCAAACTCCGTAGCCATGATTCTGGAACTAAGCCATTCTATTTTTGCAGTGCCACCAACAGGGACAGGGCAATAACCGATGTGGATTTTACGTTTGCCATAACATGCATCTCCTCGTCAATGCAACACAAATGAGTAGGGATAAAACTTCGTTGCAAGATAAGGATCTGGAGTCCATTCGAGGAAAACTTTGTTTTTTCCTAGCCACTAAATTCATTAGTAAAAAAGGCGAGTTCTACGCAGGTGCCTAACTGCAAGAGTTAGGTTTTTCTCTGTATTGCCACTTGTACTGTTTTAATTTATGAAACTTGTGCTGTAATTTGTGAAGATTGTGGATGCAGTTTTTCTCTGTATTGCTGATCTGTGAAATGGATGTAATGATGCTTGTAATGTCTCTGTGACCGCTGAAATGGATGTAATAATGCTTCTGTGTTGATCGCATATATCTTGTGGACATATATCTTGGCGTATATCTGTGCTTTCTTTTTCAGATTTTTATGCATCACAGGATGGAAACACGACAGCTTCAGACACTCGTCACAAAATCTGGGGTTAGTGGAGCAGGTCCGTATTGTCTACAAGATATCCTTCTAGTAATATATTTCATTTTTATTCTCTGCTAACCAATTTCCATTTGCTGAGGTAACACCCTTTAATTAGGAATATTATTCGATCGATTAGATTGTGCACTGTGATGTGATGTATCTATTTGTGTTATGAATATCTGTGATGGAATATCGCATCCTGCTTCAGACATCGTTATGCGGAACTCTCAAGTCAAAAGTATAGCAGTAATGTGGTGGAAATGTGTCTAAAAATATTTGATGCTGCAGAGCGATTTGCCATTGTAAATGAATTGAATTGGTATCCTTACTTCAGAGATTTGGTAACAGATGAATATGCTAATTATGTTATCTCTACCGCTCTTCTGACCTGCAGGGTACTGGTTGAGTCATGTATTGTTTTCATAGTATATGTTGTTTACAAAACACTAATATGATAGGTTTCTCATTTTCTAGGTTCCTCAACGACAAATACTGGCCATTGCCATCCTTTCCTTTGAAAATGTTAATCGTCGTCACCCTCATTGTTTGAAGATCTTTGACAAACTCTCAAGGCTTGGCTACGTATGATGAAAATTCCGATTTAGGAGGTAACTAACACTCAACATTCTTGATACATACTTAGATTGATGGATATTATATTGATTCAGTCATTTGGGCAGGTTTCGGAAGAAGTCGACCTGTAAATTCAGCAGATTCTGAAGGCTCTCCAACACATCTTGTGGGTGCCATTCCCTTCTGTAGTGAGCTAGCTGTACTTTGTTGTCTGGAGATGTTGTAATCAACGGTATAATAATAACTCTCTGTATCTTTCTTTTGTGCACATCTTACTATACTTCATTACCAAAACATATAACACCTTTTGCTTATTTGAATTGCATGTATTACCAAATATCATCGTAGCGTTAGCACGGGCAATATCTGTGATGGAATATCTGTGTTAATTCTGTGATGTGATGTATCTGTCTGTGTTTTCAGAGGGCATGGCTAGCATATCCTGAG
The DNA here is from genome assembly GCA_036346355.1 of Rhipidocladum racemiflorum. Lineage (NCBI taxonomy): Eukaryota > Viridiplantae > Streptophyta > Magnoliopsida > Poales > Poaceae > Rhipidocladum > Rhipidocladum racemiflorum. Next base: position 36,643,638 of record CM070588.1, read on the forward strand.
GCTAGCCAATAAACAGAAAAAGGTCATTGTATGAAAAGCACATCACAGACGGTTCTATGTGTGAACGATCTGTGATATATACATCACAGACGGTTCTTATTTGTTATCCGTCTGTGATATATTATATCACAGACGCTTCATACATGTCGACCGTCTGTGATAGTGTATATAACACAGACGGTTATGACAATAAACCGTCTGTGATAGCTATCCTATCGCAGACGGTTGCTATAAGGAACCGTTAGTGATAGGAACTATATCACAGACGGGTGTTATTACAAACCGTCTGTAGAATCTATATATTACTGACGGTTGTAAATAAGAACCGTCTGTAATAGGATTATCACAGACGGTTCATGAAACCGTCTGTGATGTGGCTCTATTATCACTGACCCATTGTTAGAGACGGTTAAGAAAGCCATCTCTGATGATATTTGTGAACCATCTCTGATAGGGTTTTCTGTAGTAGTGACCATTGCGTGGGTGAAAACACACTAGTTTAAAAATGAATGCGAGTGTTTAGATATAACGTGACCTTGGTCCTAGTTGTTCAGAAATATTCCGATTTTTTGTTTTGGTGAGGAATTTTCAAACTACCCCTGAGGTGTTATAAGTATAAAAATAGCACCTCATTACACAAGAGAATTAATCTCTACATAATCAATCAATAAACAGAGTAAATATGTCGACGATTGGAGAACGGGCTCCCGCCGAGCTTACTTGTTGAATGGGGGATCAACAGAGCCCCGTCGTACAGACCGAGGGAGTCGTCCGAGCAAAAGACGCCAGGTCGGGAGAAGAGGGACGCGGTGGTTTATCCTGGTTCGGGCCTCTCACTGCCAAGATAATAGCCATACTCCAGTGTATTGTGTTCTATCTAGGGGGTCCCTGCCTGTTACAGATCTTCAGGGGGGTTTAAATACTACGACTAGTGGTACAAAGAAGGTAACTACCTCCTGGGATCACGCCATGTATCCATATTTGCGATCCGTCGTCCTTGATACGTGCGTTGTTTGAATTTCGGGTAAGATTTCCCTTGATCTTCGGTTGATTGGTTGTCTCCTTCCTTCCTCGTAGCACTCGCTGGGCCCACTGACCAAACACCTGAGTAGGTCGTGGTCTCTACGAGCATGCTTGCTCGTGGGGGGGCGTTTGGTATGGTCGCGAGTAAAGGTGCGCACGCGTATGCTCGGAGGAAGAGGAGGGATGCTCGTTTCATTCTCCCGAGCATCTTCTTTCAGTATTGCCTGGTCGGTGGGCTCAGCTTTTCACGGGGGTACCGTGGTCTTCTGCCAGATAGCCAATCCCCGACAGCTAGCCCCCGAGGTTCAAGCGGGGAACCATCGGGCTTCCCCTTGAGCCTAAGAATTGAAGGGGGGATTGAATTTATTTTGGTCGTGGCTTACGACCATTTTACATCGGGAGGCGACCTTTATACCCGCCGCATGCTTGCTCCGCTTGGGCGCGTCGTTTGGTTATTCTGCGGTTCCTTCTCTAAGAAGCCTCCCTGTAACGGTACGGTAGTTTCTTGGAAAGTGCGCTTTCACCGGGCAGGTGTCGCTACGTGATAGGTGGCGGCTTTTAACTTGCTTCTTCGCTGCCTTTTTAACTCCGCCTACTGGGAAAGGACGGTGCCATTGCGTACTTGCTCGTTCTCGGCCAAAATCTTCCAAGAGCCTCAGAGCCCAACCTCCTTCTTCGTCCTTCCTCCTTCTTTGGCCATGGCGCGTTTTGGGGTTAGCCAGATGACCCGGAGGAGACTCCAGGTGCTCACCGACGAGGGGTATGTCGACCCATGCTCGGGTCGGGTGCTTGGAGGTGATGCGGCGCCGGCACCGCGGGAGAGAGAAATCGTCTCCTGCGAGCTATACGCTGTCAACGGGCTTCGCTTGCCCGAGAGCGAGTTCCTCGTCTCCGTCCTCGCCTTTTGTGGGTGTGAGATCTCTCATCTCCACCCTAACTCCATCCTTGCCCTCGCGATCTTCTCTCATCTCTGCGAGGCGTTTGTGGGCGTGATGCCCACCGCCAGCCTTTTCTTCCATTTCTATTCTCCCTTTACTTGCCGTAGGATGGTTCCGCCGGTTGCGTTCTATTTCGCCTTCGGCCCAATCGACCATACGAGTACCCTCTTGTTGCTTTGAAGGACTCGGTGTCGGGTTGGGCCGACCTTTGGTTTTACCAGAAGAAGGCGGAGGGGTCCCAGTTGGTCTATACTGGGGAGGCCGCTCCGCCTACTGAGACGGTGCACTCGCCCGTGCAGCCTGAGGAAGAGTGGGTGCTCAGGACGATCAGCGAGCTCATCCAGATGGGGCTCACTGGTCGGGACATTGCCCAGGATTTTACCTTCAACCGGGTGTCCCCCCTGAGGCGCCGCGAGCACCCTTTCTTCGAGGTGACCGGGTGGCATGACCTCACCCGTGAGGACAATGCAGGTATGTTCTTGGACCTCTTTCTCGAGCACTGTTGCTTCCTAGTGATTGGCGCTACTTTTTCTTTTAATCCTTGGTCGTGTCGCAGCTCCGAGGACGGACTGGTTGATGAGAGGGTCACCGAGATGTTCGGCGCCCCGAAGGAGAAGGAGCTGACGCCCAATCGTCAGATCCCCAAGAACGTTTCTGACCGCGGCGACGCGGTAAGTACATCTGTTTGCTCCCACCCAAGGGCATGTTTTCCGAGCTCATTTCTCCCTGTTTCTGCTTGCAGGAGAAGGTCGCCCTCGAGCTCGCCGTGTCAAGCGCCGCGTCGCTGCCGCAAGCTGGCACCCCAGCCAGGGGTTCCCGCAAGAGGTTGGCGGGTCGAGGCCGCCAAGCATCCGCCTCGCCTCCCCGCGCCAAGCGGTCGAAGCGCCGGGCTTCGACCAGGGCTCCCTCCGCGCCGCATCTCGAGTACGCCGACCGGAGGGAGGTAAGAGAGCTTCGCACCTGGTATGCTGACTTCAAGCGGAAGAAGCTGGAGCTGATGGGCCGATTGGAACAGCTTGCCGAGCAGGCGAGGAAGGCCGAGGAGGAGGCCAGGTCCCCCCCGAGCAAGGAGCAGCTGGAGAGGAAGATCAAGGCCCTCCAGGACCAGCTCGCTCAGGTGGTCGAGGACCCTGAGGAGGAGGAAGACGCCTATGCTCTGGTTAGAAGGAGCAGGAGGTCGTCTTCCTGATCGGCCTCGGCGCTGGAAGGGGTCGACATGGACGATGTCGACCCGGCGATGGTGCGGGCTAGCGACGCCGCAGAAGGGTGCATTGTGGCCATCGCTGAGCCCTACGAGGCCGCCGCGGGCAGGACGCCCGTGGCCCGAAGCGAGGAAACTGAGGAAGAGGGCGCTGCTCGTCGGGCGGAAGGTAAGCCCTGTTTGGTTCCTTTGTTAAATTTCTTTGTTCTTGTTTCGCGATCTTTTTCCGGGCTAACCCCACTCCACTTGACGTGGGCGCGATAGCTCGGATGTTGTCTTTGGATTTCCGTCAGATGGTTGAAGAAATTCTCGACTCTGCAGTTGACGCCGAGCTCGATCGCGTCTTCGACCAAGTGATGGCCGAGACCGAGGAGGAGCCGGCGCCGGCCGCGGCCTCAGAGGAAGCCGAGCTTCCCCCGGCGGACGTGGAACCGACTCCGGCCGCGGGGGAGCAAGATCTCCAAGGGGCCGAGGACCAAGGAGCCTTGGACTTGGTCCCTTGTGAAGGGGCAAGCGCAAGCAAGGCCCACACGATGGGCTCCGAGGGTCAGGGGTCGATTGCTCTCGACCAACAGCCCTCGGCCGCGAGTCAAGGAGAGGAGGAGTTGGTCGCCGCCGGCCAGCTGCCTCCAGCCGCGAACCAAGGGGCGGAGGTGGTCGTCGTTGACCAGCTGCCCTCGGCCGTGGGCCAAGGAGAGGAGGAGTTGGTCGCCGCCGGCCAGCTGCCTCCAGCCGCGAACCAAGGGGCGGAGGTGGTCGTCGTCGACCAGCTGCCTCCAGCCGCGAACCAAGGGGCGGAGGTGGTCGTCGTCGACCAGCTGCCCCCGGCTGTGGGCCAAGGAGAGGAGGTGGTCGTCCTCGACCAATCGTCTCCGACCGCGGAGCACCAATCGCCTCCGGCCGCAGAGCAAGGGGCGGAGGTGATTGTCCTCGACCAATCTCCTCCGGCCGCGGAGCAAGGGGCGGGTGCGCTCGCAGCTGGCGTCTAGCCCCCGGGCACAGCGGCCGGGCAGCAGGAAGGCGGCCATGAGCCGCTTGGCATCGGGGAAGACCATCCTCAGGGCGACCGGGGGTTGGTCGAGGAAGGAGACGCCGTTGCCCTCCTGGGAGCACCGGGTGCCCAGGAGGGGCAAGATCTTGACGCGTCAGCTCGGGATCAGGATGATCCTGCGTGAGTCAATTCCTTTTTTCGAGCTGGCGCAACTGACCGCCAGCGGCTTCAGGACAAGCTGGTCAGCCTGGCTCTTCTGGTAAGCCTTTTGCTTCTTCTCTTTTTCATTAAGGCGAGCAATCTTCTGGAGGTTCTTTTTGACTTTTCTTCCTTTTTTGCTCGAAGTTTGCTGCGAAGGCTATGGAGGACATTGACGCCTCCGCAGTTCCAGCAGAGGAGTACTGGGCGTACCACCGCGAGCAAGACGCCAAGATCGCTGATCTCGAGCGTCGGGTCTCCGAGGTGCGCGAGGCCGACCTGAAGGAACTGGAGTCGGCGAGGAGCCTCATCGTCGGGCTTCGGGACCAGCTCTTCGAGGGCGAGACGGCGAAGAGCACTTCGGAACGGAAGTGTGCCGAGCTCGAGGAGGAACTGGTGAAGCTGCGGCAGGAGGTCCCCGACCTGCGCCACGACCTTCAGCGAGCCCGGGAGCGCGAAGAAACTCAACTCAAGGAGGTGCAACGCCTTCGGGACAGCGCGGCTGAAGATCGCGCGGCTCGGCGGAAGGTTTTGGACCTGGAGGCAGAGGTCGACTCCCTTAAGGAGGAGCTTGCTGCCCTCCAGGCCGAGCGTAGGACTTAGCTCTTCTTCCTTTTTCTTTTTAGTTCGTGCAAATCCTCCTGTAGAAAAGAAACAACTTTTTGAGTTAAATGAGCAAAATCACAGATGTTTGGGACCTTGCCTATTTCTCTCGAGTCCACTTTCAATGTATGCTCGCACGAACCCGGTTCTGCAGAAAAAAGACCAAGTCCCTGCATAAGAGCATATAATATGGATACGAGCAAAGAATCCTTGAAAAAAGGACGGAACGCTCCTATCATACGGAGCCCCCGCCATGGACAAAGGTCGTGCCTCTACTATTGCGAGCACGAGTTTGTTCATGGGAAAGCTGAGGGATACTTTGATCGTAACGCTTTTTGAATTATTTAAACAGGTCGATTTCGTTGAGAGACGTATGAGCGCGAGCATTGTTACGTGCGCAGAGTAGACGGGCTTTAAGCCAACTATACGTAGGGTTGCCATACCCGAGTGGTCGCTGTACCGGGCTTAAATGGATGCTCGCGACCGACCACACATACAGCGAAGAGCTACTGTGGAAAGTGGTCGGATGGGCGAGCATCCGGCCGGAGGCCAAGGGGAATGGTGTGCACATATTCGTTGGATAAGCTCGTCTGCAGTGCCGGTAGACGACGATGCTCGTTTGAAAAAGCGAGGACAAAAATCAGAAGGAAAGGAAATGTTTTATAGGAAGATACGCAAGGGGTGTGAGATGGGGGTACGCGTCTAAACGTAGAATTTACGTAGTTGGTCAATGTTCCAGGTGCTGGTGAGCTCCCGACCGTCCTCCATCGTGAGGCGAACAACCCCCGGGCGTGCTGTGGACACGACCGTGTAGGGTCCCTCCCATCTTGGGGTCAGCTTATTGGCTTTCGACAGGTCTTGAAGCCTTCGTAAGACCATGTCACCAACTTGCAGGGACCTTGGTCGGACTGACTTGGCCGCGTGCCTACGAAGAGCTTGTAGGTAAATCGCAGACCGGAGCAGCACCCGTTCGCGTGTTGCTTCGACGAGGTCTAAGTCGAGGAGGCGTTCATTTTCCTGATCGATGGAATCGATCAGTTGCACCCTTGTGGAACCTAGCACAATTTCGGCAGGCAAAATGGCTTCCGCACCATAGACGAATTGGAAAGGCGTTTCGCCTGTGGCTCGACTCGTCGTAGTGCGGACGGACCAAAGAACGGTGGGAAGCTCATCCACCCACTACTGCCTGTGCCGGTTGAGGCTCTTGAAGACCCTCTTTTTTATGCCCTGGACTAACTGCCCATTTGCTCGTTCGGCTGCTCCGTTGCTCTGTGGATGTGCCACAGAGGCGAACCAGACCTTGGTCCCGACCTCCTCGCAGTAACTTTGGAATAGTTCACTGGTGAACTGGGTCCCATTGTCCGTGATGAGATGGTTGGGTATCCCGAACCGAGTTATCACATTGCTACGGAGGAACCTCTTGGCCGCCTGGGCCGAGATGGTTGAGACGGGCTCGGCCTCTATCCACTTAGTGAAAGTGTCGATGGCCACGAGCAAATACTTGCAGCCTTTTCGACCCGGGAAAAGGTCCAAGGGCGCCGAGCCCCGTGTCGAGAATGGCCACGAAAGCGGTATGGTTTGCAGGGCGTATGCTGGTTGACGGGCTTTGCGAGCATGGAACTGGCATGCTCGGCAGGTTGTTACGATTGACCGTGCATCCGTCAAGGCCGTAGGCCAGTAGTAACCCAATCGGAAGGCCTTGCTCACAAGCGTTCTAAAAGATGAGTGAGCTCCGCACATTCCTTCATGGATATCACGAAGAAGGTATTGGCCTTCCTCATGAGAGACGCATCTGGAAAGGATTCCTAATGCGCCTTTTCGGTATAGGTCGCCTTCGATCAGTTTGTACTGAGAAGATCGCCTTGTTAGCCGGGAACGCTCGGCTTCTTCCTCGGGCAATGTCCCATGCGCAAGGTATTGGATAAATGGCGTCATCCAACTTGCACTTTGCTCGAGGAAGGAGACCCTACCGTCGGTCTCTGGTGCCTCCTCTTCAGAGGGAATGGAGGGCTTATATAGGTGCTCGACAAGCACCACGTGAGCGGTAGTTTGAGAGGAACCGACCTTAGACATTTGGTCGGCCAGGGAATTATCCTTCCTGGGGATGTAGATTACTTCGAAATTCTTGAAGTATTTCTCCATCTTCCTTACTTCGGCCAGGTACAGCGCCATTGAGGTATCGGAACACTGATACTCCTTGTTGACCTGGTTCACGACCAACTGTGAATCGCCCATCACAGTGAGCCGTTGGACTCCTAGCGATTTACATGCCCGAAGTCCGGCCAAGAGGCCTTCGTATTCCGCCGCGTTGTTGGTCGCGGTGAAATGTAGTTGGATGGCGTACTGAAGTTGCTCTCCATCCGGGGAGACCAAGACGACGCCAGCCCCCGAGCGCTCATATGCCCGGGATCCATCGAAATACAAGGTCCAGGAGTTTTCGCTTGAACCGTTGGTTTCGTTGGCTGGTGGTGCTGGAGCCGACCATTCTGCCACGAAGTCAGCCAGGACTTGTGATTTGATCGCCGTGCGGGCCGAAAACATTATCTCGAATTCAGCGAGCTCCATTGCCCACTTGGCTATGCGACCACTGGCGTCCTGGTTTTTCAGGATTTCCCTGAGCGGGAAGCTGGTCGGTATCACGATCTTGTGCGCTTGAAAGTAGTGGCGCAACTTCCTGGAGGCCATCAGCAACGAGTACAGTAGTTTCTGGACCTCGGGGTAACGCTCCTTTGTTTCATGAAGTATGTAGGATCGAAGTATACGAATATAGCAATCAGAGGGGGGTGAATGATTGTGCGGAAGCTAAAACGAAATTCTTGATCTACTAAAAGTTCACCCCAAAACAGAACCAAATAATTGCCTCGTACTCGACAAAAACAGAATGGTAGAGGTTCGGTAAAACGAGAATTCCCGGAGATCCAACCGTTAGATTGATCTGAAATTTGGACACGAGAAACTAGATTCCAATACGAATCGAACCCAAAACGAATCAGCTCAATCGGACTTACAGATCAAAAGTTATGAGCTTCGCAAGCTTGCTGATCCAAAACTTGACGAGAATTGATCTAACGTAAACTTGAAAGTTTTAACAGAACCGACAAAAGTTTAATCAACTAGACTTTGAGGAACTCTAAATCAATACCCTAGAAAGGTTTTTGATGGATCAAATCAAGATGACACTCAAGGATCAAAAACCAATCTAGATTTAGAGCAAGCATGCAAACAAGAACCAAGACAGAAAAACACTGTAGCAACGTGGTTACTGTAGCACGCACAAATCTTGGAAGAATTGATCTTTATTTCTTTTGTCTAAGGTACTCTCATCAAAAGAGTACAAACCCTAAAACTTGCTCAAGGCTTGATGCACTTCAACAGGAGACAACCCCTCCTATTTAATGGACCAACCCACAAGGAGTTCTGAATACGATTCCTATTCCCTAGAAGGAATCTGTATCCAATACAACTCTACTTGGCCCAACCTGGCCGAGTACAACTCTTGCACGGGTATGGCAACCCTACCATACTCACGTGACTAACACTTTGCACGCGTATGGTCACCTGCCATACTCACGTGACTAACCATTCTTCATGTGCACCATTCTCTTAGCCCGAACATCCCGCATGACATCCTTGACCACCAAGACCTCAGTTCCTCCCTGAACCTAGTCCCGAACCTCAGTTCCTCCATGAACCTAGTTCCGATCCTGTCATCGACCACGTTCGTCTTCAAGCAATACCTGCACATGAACAAACCACAAAACAATTCCGAGCACAAGTCCACGACTTGACTCTACTCAATCCATGCAAATACTCACACGAGCAATGCATAAAGTCCACTTCAAGCATCATGAAATTCTCACAAATTTCATAATCTCAAAAACAAATCAAACACAATTCCAATTTTGCTCAAAACCCTGATCGAGCAAAAACGCATTCACGACGGACCAAAAAATTTGGTCCAGCGTACATGTAAAACTTACTGTTTTTAAGAACTTTGTCCTGCGCAAAAACCTTCAGAAGCACATTTATGACATACCAAAAAATTTGGTCTGTCGTTCATGGAAAAAACGAGGTTGCCAAAAACAAGTGTATGACAGGACCAAAAATTTGGTCCGTCATACATGGGAAAAACAAGGTCGCCAACGACATGTGTGTATGTAGACCAAAAACTTTGGTCCGTCATACATGGGAAAAACAAGGTCGCCAACAAGATGTGTATGATGTACCAAAAACTTTGGTCCGTCATACATGGGAAAAACGAGTTCGCCAAAAGCATGTGTATGACAGACCAAAAAATTTGGTCCGTCATACATGGGAAAAACGAGTTCGCCAAAAGCATGTGTATGACAGACCAAAAAATTTGGTCCGTCATACATGGGAAAAACGCGATTTCTTGTACAAGCGTAAAAGCATCAAAATCACGTTTATGACAGACCAAAAAGTTTGGTCCGTCATACATGCGAAACTCACTATTTTTGGATGTTTGGTCTGGCGCAAATGCAAAGTCTCTGTTTTTGGATATTTGAATGTTTGGTCCTTCATGCAAGCAATTTTGCAAGATTAATCCTAACCAATTTTTCAGCACAAAATCAAGCCAATTTTTCATCACATGATTCACAAAGTACTTCGCTGACATAATAAATAGGTCGTTGGGAACCATCTCTCTCTACTGCTAACACCGCGCTCACCGCCTGCGGGGTTGCCGCCAGGTATAGCAGCAATTCTTCCCCCGTTGCAGGTGTGACGAGGATGGGTGGCCTGGAAATGTAATGTTTTAGCTCTTTGAACGAGTGATTAGCTTCCTCCGTCCATGTAAAGCCATTGTGTTTGCGGAGGGCTTTAAAGAAAGGTAGTCCTCGCTCCCCCAGCCGGGAAATGAACCGGCTTAAAGCGGCCATTCTCCCGGTCAGAGCTTGCACTTCCTTCACGCATGTGGGCGACCTCATGTTCTCAATGGCTTCGATTTTCTCCGGGTTTGCCCCGACGCCTTGTGGTCCGACCATGTAGCCGAGCACCTTGCCAGCTTTCACGCCGAACACGCATTTTTCTGGATTTAACTTTATTTGATGCTTATTGAGGTTACAGAATGTTTCTTCCAAGTCAGCAACGTGACCCGAAGCGCTCTTGCTTTTTACAACTATGTCGTCGACATAGACCTCCAAATTTCGACCCACTTGATCCGCGAAGGTCTTCTGCATGAGGCGCTGAAAGGTTGCTCCCGCATTTCTCAGACCGAAAGACATGGTCGTATAGCAGAAGGTACCGAAGGGGGTGATGAAGGAAGTCTTTTCTTCGTCTTCGCGCGTCAGGCTGATCTGATGATAGCCTGAATAAGCATCTAGGAAGCTCATGGTTTGCGACCCCGCCGTCGCGTCGACCAATTGATCTATGCGAGGCAGCGGGTAGTTGTCTTTCGGACATGCGGCGTTTAGGCCCGTGTGATCAACGCACATGCGCCACTTGCCTCCTTTCTTTCTGACCAAGACTGGATTGGCTAGCCATTCGGAGTGTTCGACCTCCCTAATGAAACCAGCCTTTAGGAGTTTGTCGAGTTCCTCCCGGATGATCGCTTGCTTTTCAGGGGAAAAGCGTCTAAGTTTCTGTCGCACTGGTTTTTTGTCAGGCTGAACCGCTAGCATGTGCTCAATCACCTCCCTAGGGACCCCGGGCATGTCGGATGGTTCCCAGGCGAACGCATCCGAGCTTGCCCGGAGGAAGGTGATGAGCTCGAGTTCCTATTTGGGATATAAGGAGGATCCCAAATGCACGACCTTGGCCGGTTCTGACTCGTTGCGCGGAACAGCCTTGGTCTCTCCTCCAGGTTGGAGGGCAAGTTTAGGTCGGGAATGCTTTGGCTCTTGGTCAGGGCCGCGAGTGGGTAACTGACCGACCATGTCCAACGCCCTTTCGTCGCAATTGAGTGCAGACTTGTGGTTCCCCTTTACGGTTATGACCCCGTTTGGCCCAGGAACCTTCAGGCACTGATACGCGTGATGCGAAGCGGCCATGAACTTGGCCAAGGCCGGCCTGCCGAGGATGGCGTTGTACGCCAATTCGAAGTCTACCACCTCGAAGGTGATTAGCTCCGTTCTGAAGTTACTCGGGCCGCCGAAGGTCACGGGCAGGATGACCTGCCCCAGAGGTTTGATCGAGGTGCCCGGGACTATCCCGAAGAAGGGTACGGCTATACTTTTGATTTTGGAACGAGGAATCTGCATCTCGTCCAAAACTTTAGCTGAAATAAGGTCCAAAGAGCTCCCGGAGTCTATGAGGACCCGACCAACGACAGTGTTGCTGATGGTGGGGCTCACGACCATCGGAAGCTTCTGTGGTTTGGTCATTCCAAGGGGACAATCGTCCTTGGAGAAGGTGAGGGACAACTCGGACCATTTGAGTTGCTGCACTGGAGGCTTACCTTGGGTGACATGGTGTACTTCCCTCGCAGCGTCCTTTAAATCCCGGCGAGATTTGTAGGCGGAGGAGCCCCCGAAGATAACCGCGATGTGGTTCTGTGGTTCTTGATATTCCATGTCATCTTCGTTTTCTTCGACGGGCTGCTTGCCCTTGCCATTTTCATCCTACTCTAGAAGCGACGGCATGGGACCCCTGCCACTGTAAAACTGCTCCAGGCGGTAGGCCCACGTTCGGCAATTCCGTAGGTCATGCCTGTGTGCCTGGTGAAGCGGACAGTAGAGGTCACCCCGTTGATCTGCCTGGCCACCTCGGTCGCGATGCCTGTGCGGTTGTCCTCTTCCCCGAGCGTTAAACCCCCGGCGCTGCGGCTGGGTTGCTCGGGGCTGTTGCTGTTCCACCGCGGCAACCATGGCCGGTGGGAGCTGTTTTTTCTTCTTCTTCTTGATCTTCTTATCCACGGAGTTCGAGCCCTTTTTACTGGCGGAGGTTTCTAGCCCGGGCTGAGGCGGTAGCTTTCCTTCATCCAGCATTTTCTTCCACTGGACGGCCTCATCCGCGTTGGCATACCGATCAGCCATTCGGAAGAGCTCGTTCGCCGTTAGATCCGGATGGATCTCTAGGTACTGCGTGAAGCGCACGTCCTGTACCCCGAACTTGAAAGCTCGGACGATGGCCTCGTCCGATATGTTCGGGATCGAGTTTCGGACTTGGATGAATCTTTGGACGAACTGTCGCAGGGTTTCTCCATCCGTCTGTATCAAGCGCTCCAGGTCGCGCTCCTTTCCCGGGCGAATGTAACAGCTCTGGAAATTTGCTCGAAGCGCGGTGCTGAGCTGCCCCCAAGATCGTATGGATCCTTCCTTTTGGTTGAAGAGCCAAGTACGAGCAGCTCCGTCCAAGACGGTTGGTAGATAATTTGCCATCACCCCTTCATCGCCTCCAGCGGCGAGGATGGCGGTGGTATATATCGAAAGAAATTCATCCGGGTTCTGGGTCCCGTTGAACCTCTCGATGTGGCCGGGCTTAAACCTGTTCGGCCATGCGACATTCCGGAGAGAGCTCGTGAAAGCCTGGCAGCCAAAGCTCGGGGTTTCACGGTGAAACCCTCGGTCATAGCGGCCTCCGCGTGTCTTCCACCCAATGCCCCGCACGCGGGCCGAGTCGAGAGAAGACTTCACGCGGAGGTCGTGCCGACGACCGCTCGGTCGTGGAGCGTTCGGAACACTCGTAATCTGGATGATTGTAGGTGCGTTGTCCCGAGAGCGTTCTGGAGCTGTTCCGGGGCCTCTCCCGGACCAGGTTAGCGGCCTTGGGCGATCTCCGAGCAAGGCTCCGGGATTCATCTCTATGTGAGCGCATGGGGGAGCGCCTACGATGGTTCCGGGAAACACTCCGGGCATCCTGGCCGTGAGAGGGGTCCGAGACTTTCAGCTCGGCGGCAAGTTTCTCCAGATCTTCGGCCACGACCTTGCCTACGGCCTCTAGGTCCACTTGCTCGGGGAAGCTTCGTAGGTCGCGCACAACCGCCGCCAAAGCCTGCAGCCATTCCCGGTTCTGGCGAACAGGCGGTGGTGAGCTTCGGCGGCGTTCCAGGACGCGATCTGGGTTTGGTACTCGCGAGAATTCCTTTCCCCATATACCCGCCTCTCTTTCGCTTGGCGGCGTATGCTCGCAAGGGTCTTCCCCAAAGACGTCTCTAGGTGGAGTCTGGCCGCCTCATAGTGGTCGTGCTTAGCAGCGCCCGAAGATCGTACCTTGGGCTCGGCACGGCTCCCAGCCATGTTGACGTGACGAGAGTGGGATGAACGCGACGGAGACATCATCGTATCCCCTTGAGACGCAGTCTCTCGGTCGAACTCCAGGTCGTCTGGTATGTCCAGGCCCTCGTAGAGCCCGTCATAGTCATCCTCGTGGTCTCCGAGGGTAATGTCTGGGGAACGGAGGACCTGTCCTCGCATCCCAGGGTCCGGGGAAGAGCTCCCGGACTCGGTGTGACCGATAAGATTGGTCACATTGGCCACGCCATCGCCGGCGTAGTACATGTCGTCGTCTTCGACGTCGTCAGCTCTGAAGATTCCAAGTATCCCCGAGTTTGGCATCCTCGAGGATCGACCGTCACGAAAATCAGTCGTCCCCCACGGGCGATTATCGACGATTGGAGAACGGGCTCCCGCCGAGCTTGCTTGTTGAATGGGGGATCAACAGAGCCCCGTCGTACGGACCGAGGGAGCCGTCCGAGCAAAAGACGCCAGGTCGGGAGAAGAGGGACGCGGTGGTTTATCCTGGTTCGGGCCTCTCACTGCCGAGATAATAGCCCTACTCCAGTGTATTGTGTTCTATCTAGGGGGTCCCTCCCTGTTACAGATCTTCAGGGGGGTTTAAATACTACGACTAGAGGTACAAAGAAGGTAACTATATCCTGGGATCACGCCATGTATCCATATTTGCGATCCGTCGTCCTTGATCCGTGCGTTGTTTGAATTTCGGGTAAGATTTCTCTTGATCTTCGGTTGATTGGTTGTCTCCTTCCTTCCTCGTAGCACTCGCTGGGCCCACCGACCAAACACCTGAGTAGGACGTGGTCTCTACGAGCATGCTTGCTCGTGGGGGGGGGGGCGTTTGCTATGGTCGCGAGTAAAGGTGCGCACGCGTATGCTCGGAGGAAGAGGAGGGATGCTCGTTTCATTCTCCCGAGCATCTTCTTTCAGTATTGCCTGGTCGGTGGGCTCAGCTTTTCACGGGGGTACCGTGGTCTTCTGCCAGATAGCTAATCCCCGACAGCTAGCCCCCGAGGTTCAAGCGGGGAACCATCGAGCTTCCCCTTGAGCCTAAGAATTGAAGGGGGGGATTGAATTTCTTTTGGTCGTGGCTTACGACCATTTTACATCGGGAGGCGACCTTTATACCCACCGCGTCCCTCTTCTCCCGACCTGGCGTCTTTTGCTCGAACGACTCCCTCAGTCCGTACGACGGGGCTCTGTTGATCCCCCATTCAACAAGTAAGCTCGACGGGAGCCCGTTCTCCAATCGTCGACAAAATAGCTGATCTCCCTATATCCTGTGTTCATCTATTTGTGATTGTCTTTCATCTATTCTTGATTGGCATTAGGATTGATTTATGGTAATCATCATCATTTTACAACACGTTATCAGCATGAAGCTTTCTGAAGCCGAACAAGATTTTCTTTGCCTGCATCAAATTTCAAGCAGCTTCAACCGATTAATCTTCTACAAGTCTTGCTTAAGTTCGAAGCACGCTAATTAATTGCCTAGCATGGGATTCCTGGGTTTATCTCCACCTTTGCATGGGTGAAAACACCCTAGTGAATATGCAAGAAGCGCTTCCGTGCTCCGCTGTTCCCTGAATATTAAATTGTACAAAATTTAAAAGCAATATTGTGAATGTGGATTTTTCAAAAGAAAAAAGTTTAAATTTAGACATGATGCATCCTTTAGTTAAAAGAACAAAAAGTTGTGAAGAGCGCATCATTGCTCACCCAATAGTGAATTCCACAAAATTTAAAATACTACTACGAGTTGCGGAGTCACTACCAGAAAACAGACATTTCCTTGCGCCCTCCTAGTATCTTGACGGACCCGCAAATATCTGTCAGAAATTACTAACTGCTACAAGCATGATAGCAGGTAGCTCCAAATAGAAATTTCTAAACCTTAAAGAGTAAGATTCTGTTTGGTACGGTTCCAGATTCTAACAGAAACGGAAACGGTTTCAGATTCTTAGTAGAAACATTTCAAGTAAGATTCTGTGAATCAGAGAAACGGGGTTGAGACCGATTCGATCGGCCACAGAGTGGAAAAAGAAGAAACAATTCGAGGAGAATCATTTCCGAGTTTTAGCTCGTTTGGTTAGGTTTCTTCCAGAATTTAGTAGAAACGGTCCGGTTCCAAGTTACCAAACGGGGCCTAAATTGTGTTGCATGTCACCAAACTTTTTAGTTGGTACAAGGAGATCACCAAACTTCCAAACTGCATATCTAGGTTGCTAAACTCGTTTATATGAGCCACTCTAGGTCATTAACACACTAACTCGGGTGCAACCGATAATGTAGCTTGCTAACTTGTGCCACCATGGCATGTGGCACACATCGACGCAAAAAGTACACATTTAGTCCCAAAAAAAGCACAAATCTAGTTGCCTTCCCTTGTAGCATCCATGTCTGCAATCCACCCTCGAGCCCCTTATCACTATCGTTGATTTTGCTCGATCTCAATTCTTTGGTGCTAGTAATAGTCATCATCGCAGGATCTAGACAACAACACGTGCCACAACCCTTGCAATGGTCTCAGTCGCCACAGCCTGTAGGGGTTTCAAAATAGGGAGAAAATTGTGAAAGACCAAAAAAAACTAGCGGATTAATTCAAATTACAATAGCTATGCTAGTTTGCCTTCGTATGTACTCATATGCACCTTGTGCCATGGTGGCACAGTCAATGCACATTTCATTGGTCGTAATTTGACCGGTGTACTAATATTACCTTTATGGCTTTATTATAGCCCGGAGGATTCCTGGCCGGAGACCGCCCCACGTCACCCCTCTGCAATTTTGTGAAAAAGTCCTTCTATTTTTTCAAATTACGGATAGGTCCCTATGAATTTACAAATAGGCCCTTTACAATTTTTTGTGAGGGGAATAAAAAATTTCCCGGATCGAGTTTAGGTCCCTCACTCGCTACTTTACGGAAAGAGCCTCCCATTAGATATAAATCGCGAGCAAGCCCATTTCTATTTTTTCGGGATAGCGGTGAGGTCCAAAACTTCAAAAATTTTGAAAATACGTTTAAGTTTACCTTTTCTCCAGAAAAAAAACGCAAAATCATTTTTTGTTCACGTGCGGCATGCGCCGCACTTACGGGCCCAGGTCCTTTCTCCATTTTTCCGAAAAAAATATTTTCGTCAACAGAAAGATGTGTATTTTTCTTCCGGCTCGGTCTCTAAGGTTTCTCGAGCCTCCAAAAATTTTGAAAATACGTCTAAGTCTATTTTTTTCTCCAAAAAAAAACGCAAAATCATTTTTCGTTCTGCTTATCTTCCTAGTAACTTAGATTGATATACTTAAACTAATTTTAGATATATAGTTTGGGAGTTCAGTGATCTATTTGAATCGGCTGGTCAAGTTCGATGATCCATAATACAACTTACCCTACTTTAAAATTGCACCTTTTATTTTCAGGAAGAGCAATTAAGTTCTTCGCATATAAGATCTAAAATAGCAAATATAAATCAGTGTGTGTTGGTCCCCAACTCTGGAAGATCCATCCAACATGATTTATAGTGATAGCTTTGTCATGTTTTTTCTTTCTTCTTTTGTTTGCGTTTGTGTTAATTGCATGTGAAGTGATGGGCCTATAGTGTATATTTTTGTGGGACTTCATTTTTTTGTGAATATGTTTTTTTTCTAGGTCCGATCGATGGGCAAGGTATAATCAAATTACAATGTTAACACACAAACACCCTAAAGAACACAAAGTATAATAAATTTTTTTTGCTTTTGAACATTTTAGATTTGAACTTTTCCTTGTTCTTTTTTGACAATAACTCATTCCCCATTAGTTCGGAATTCAATATTTTAGGTTGTGGCCGTGGTATCTGTCCACCTTCCAGGCATCTCGTACTGCCCTCGCAAAGGAAAAGCAAGTTGAAAAAAGCAAAAGGGAAAAGAAGAAACTATTTTGCTGACGTGATTGTAGTTATTTGTCGTGTTGCAAGGTCATATATGCAGAAGTTGGTAGCATGGAAAGAAATCATCACTTATTTAGCCTTGCCAATCTTTTCTTACAAATCTGGATTCTTTTCGAATGTAATTGTAAAAAGTAGTCCTATTCCTAACCGCGAAAGTGCCCACACACGACACATGTTACCCATCACGCTCCTGCACGCCCGACCGCGGAAGCACTGCAACGCTTTCGCGGTAGGAGATAAATCTATTTTTACAATTGCATTTGAAAGAGAGACAAAATTATAAAAAAAAAAGTTTATCAGGTAGTTTTAAAAAGCGAAGACATCACTTGGAAACGAGGCAAGATCGGCAAACTTTATTGGAACATTAACATTCATTTGGGCCCTTGACGTTACACATAAAGGAGGTTATGCTAACTATACTTTCGCACTTTCCAATCATTATTTACCAATAAGTAACAAATAAGAGTTAGGATTTCCCCCTTAAAACGGAACATATTTTAGACCATCAAACTACAAAACATACTCTGACATAAACCTGGGCAATAGGCTGTGTCTCTTTTGGATTGATCTCGACACGGCTAGCCCAGCATAGCCTAAAACACAACACGACACGGATGTCTTTAGGTCGGGCCAACACGCATAAATGATGGGCTATGCCGGGCCTAAAAACTTATTATGATGGGTGGCATGGCATAACCGATTGAACTGTTTCTGGGCTGGCTCAGCACAAAAGCAACCTTTTTAAAAAAATCTTATCTACAGTCTAACCCATCATCAATTACCTTAACCAGACGATCCAAACCATCATCAAATACCACATCTCCCCTTCACATTCTCCCATGACCCATCCGACGCAGTCATCATCTCCCCGCGCCTCTCTCTCTCTCTCTCTCTCTCTCTCTCTCTCTCTCTCTCTCTTCCTCCTCCAACCCTGCTTCCTCCCCACTTACTAGAACGCATGAACAATCTAGACATTAGGGAGTAGTTAGTATGTATGCATATTGTTATTGTACTCTTTTCCTTACTAAAGTTTTTAATGGGGCAGCAACTTATGTCTTTACACAATGAATAAACACTACTACACAAATGTTCATCACAGACAGTTCTAAATCCTCATCATAGATGGTTTTGTGAACCATCTGTAAACATTTGTCAGTGATAAAAACGGCACAAAGCCGATATTTGAACTGTTAGTGAAAATTAACATCAGAGATGATTCTAACCTAAAACCGTCTCTGATAGTATATTATCACAGATAGTTCTATCCTAGAACCGTCTCTAATAGTATACTATTACAGATGATTCTAGACTACAACTGTTCTGTGATAGCTATATATACCCCCAAGCACCCGTGAGAGCAAATGTTGATGGATTCCAAGGCAAATTCCAATCCATCCGTAATTCGTCATAAAAGTTATCATCCCTGGTTTATCTATCCACTCCATCCTCAACCCTGAATGACAATACCATAGGTAGCCTATTTTCACTCTGGTATTGTGCAGGAACAACATTATTTGTATGGTTCTAATCTTGTTTCTGTACAAAACCATAGTGAAAATAGATTACTTATGGTATTCTCATTCGGGAATGAGAGGATGAAGTAAAAAAGATAAATCAGAACATGGCAACTCACAGGATGAACTGTGGATGGAATTGAATTTTGTCTTAAAATTCATTAACATTTGCTCTCACAGATGCAAGGAGGTACTTAAATTAGCTTTCTTTACTTTTCAGATTAACATCAAAGATGCGTGAAGAAGGGTCTAAAGGAAAGAGATCTTATAAGGAGGGCAGGATAGAAATATAGAACCATATCGAGGGAGTACAAAATCTTACATGAATGTGTATAAACACATTGAATCAAATAAATAAAAAATGTATACAAAAACCCTATAATGACAACATTTTGACATAATAAACAATATATATATATATATATTTTGGGGGAGCTAAGAGTAATTGGTCAAGTAATGGGAAACTAGATGTGTGCAAAACTGGCATGAACTTTCCATACACTTCAAGACAATATTACACATAGAAAGCACAGTTTTCCTGGATTATGAGTACATCTTGTATTTCATTGCATAAACAACACTGAACACATACAGTGAGATTGATCAAGTAGACAAATTAATACTTACTGAATATTGGCTTTACAAAGATATATATATATATATATATATATATATATATATATATATATATATATAGACACACACACACACGTTAATTTCACTAAACATAAGTAAAAACATCAGGGGAGTATCAAATATGCATCAGCTGAATCGTATTATCTCAAAATAATTACATCCCTAAGTTTGACATGGAAGAATCAGCAAACCAACACAGTTACAAAATATGCACTAATCCATATAGCACAATTTGACATGCTACAAATAATTCTACCTCTTTTTATTCAGTATGCACAGTAAGTTTACAAAGGTAATGACTACTAAACAAACAACAAAAGATATTGGGAGCTTGCACCCTTCATCAAACATGTGAGAATCCAAAGTACTACTTCACATATTCGGTGCTTACACCCTTCATCAAACATGTGCCTAGATTGCCTTGCATAGCAACAAAGCAGTAACAACGACAAATGGAATAAACTCTAGATTACCTTTAATAACAGCAGAAGTAGTAACAACAACAAATATTGAAACAAACACTAGATTAATGTCTCACTTCAGATTTGGAAGCATTAATGTGAAAATTCATTGATGCGAACCTAAATGCGTAGTTTTTTAAATGGGGTATTATATGAATGATTGTGCGGAAGCTAAAACAAATTTTTGATGATTATCAAAACACCCCAAAATAGATTAGAAAAGATTGCTTCGGTTTAAAGCAAAAATAGATTGACACACGTCCACCAAATCGCAAATATCCAAAAATCCAACCGTCAAATTGATGTGAGATTGTTGTTGCAGAAATTAGATTGAATTTAGAAACTAACCCAACAAGAATCAACTTAATCGGATCTATGGATCATAAGTTATAAGCTCTGCAAGTTACGTTTCGAAATCGACTAGTTCGGATCGGTCCAATCTTGATAGTCAAGTTCGGACCGCTCCGAAGTGAGTTGCACCGCTCTGATCTAAGTTCGAACCAGTCCGATGAAGATCGTCAAGTTCGGACCAGTCCGAACTTGATGATATCGGCTTTTTGTAGATGTGTTCGGTAAAATATGATTTCCGGAGATCCAGCCGTCGGATTGTCCCGAAATTTTAACACAAGAAACTAGATTCCATTCCGAATCAAAAAAAGAAGAATCAACTCGATTGGACTTACGGATAAAAAGTTATAAACCTTGCAAGTTTGCTATTACAGAAAATGACGAGAATTGATCTAACCAAAACTTGTAGATTAAATAGGAATGACAAAAGATTAATCAACTAAATTTTGAGGAACCCTAAATCAATACCCTAGAAAGGTTTTTGATGGATCAAATCAAGATGAAACTCAAGGAACAAAAACCAATCTAGGATTAGAACAAGCATGCAAACAAGAACCAAACTAGGGAATACTGTAGCAACATGGTTACTGTAGCACGCAAGGATCTAGAAGAATTGCTCTTTATTTTTTTTGTCTAAAGTACTCCCATAAAAAGAGTACAAACCCTAAAGAAAGCAGCGCTCAGCTCTCTTGGCGCAATGCACTAAAACTGATGCTTAAACAGGAGACAACCCCTCCTATTTAAATAGAACAAACACAAAGAGTCCGAATACAACTCCAACTCCAAACATGAAAGTAGTTTGTATTCAACACAACTCAACTTGGCCCAACCTGGCCAAAAACAACTCTTGCACGCGTGTAAGGCCAACATGCCATACTCACGTGACTAACCACTTTGCAAGCATACGGTCACCCAGCCATACTCACGTGACTAACCAGCCTCATGTGCACCGTTCTCTAGCTCGAACGTCCCGCATGACATCCTTGACCACCAAGACCTCGATTCCTCCCGAAAACTAGTCTCGAACCTCAGTTCCTCCACGAACCTAGTACCGATCTCGTCATCGACCACATTCGCCCTCGAGCAACACCTGCACATGAGTAATGTGACACTACAGAGTGTCGTAACCTTATAAAATGTGAATGTTGAGGTCAAAAACATTATGGAATGTGGAATTGGAGGTTGAAACCATACGGTATGAGGTTTATTTGCGTTTCCGGGCCGATTTCGGGAGTTAGGGCATTTCCGGGGGAGTTTGGGCCTAAGGGAAAGGGTCGTGGGCTTTGGTGGGAAGGAGTTTGAGTCCAAATAGGAGTAGGAGACCTGGTTGGGGGCCTCCCCCAGCCCTTATTGCGCACCCTGCTGTGTGCGCCCTTCCCCCCATTGCCCTATCCGCCCCCAACTCCCCCTCCCTTTTGCTTGCGCCGCCCCTTGCTCTCCATTGCACCACCACCCCTCTCCTCACCTATCCACCACCCTTGCTGCCCCTAGGGGAGTTCTCCACTTCACCACCCCGAGGATCCGTCCATTGGAGCGCTCCGCGACGAGGAGATCCGGTGGATTCGGAGCGAGGAGGGAGATCGCGCGAACTGGGAGGAGACCCGTTGGTTCTTTGTTCGTCGGGCGAAGGTATGGCCATGGGAATCCTTGGGTTGGTCTACGTACTGTTCTAAGGGTTGATATCATGTTTTGAGATCAATTGGTGGTGCTATAATAGGGTAGATTAGATGGAATCTAGAGTTTGCCACGTTCTCTGTTTCGGGCAGCATGAGCAGACGACCTAGGGTTTGGGTTTTCTCCAATTTAGATTCGGCATTTGGTCCTGCTCTTGTTGAGGAATTTGTAGGTAATTTCAATACCTTTCAGTGAGTATAAAAAACGACCAATTCCGCCCAGCCGTTTGAAAGTTATGCTCATTTTACCGAACGTGTTAAAAACTATGACGTCATTGGAACAGATCACGGTATTCTGTAGATTAAACCACTTTAGAATCCGAATCAGTTTTTCCATATACTTAGAAAAAGTTTGGAAATTTCCTAATCTACGTGAGGGTGTACTCGTTTAATCGATTCGGAGTCTTAGAACCCGAGTTATGCTCGTTGCAAGTCTGCTGTCCCGACGGGACAGAACCTCTGTTTTGGGTTGTGCGAGTAGTTTGCGAAGTCGGGGTCGAAAAGTGTTTGCGTATTGTTTTGTGGGCATGATTTTGACTGTGTGGTGCCTATGTGCAGGTGGTGTGACCCCGGGGGTGCCCTCTACTTCTCGCCAATCCGTCGCCCGTGGTTGAGGCAAGTGTATTGGAATGGGTAGCGGGTTGTGGATTGCTTGTTTTGTTGAGATTGAAATGGAATATATGATATGTTCACATGCCATGCTTTAATGTTTTCCATTGATACGATGAATATGTTTTATTATGTTATGATGCCATGTGTTAATGTACAAGATATCTATGATGTTGGCATGTTTGCATACATGGCATGATACATGGCCGGGTCGGTGAGGAAGTCATAACTAGTCCGGTAAGGTCGGTGAGAAAGTTATGACTAGTCCAGAGCGCCATTGAGTAAGTCCTACATCGTGATTCCGTCCACCGCGGTGAATGGAAGCGAGGAGTAGGCACCCTCCATCTTTGGGGTGGAAGGGAGGAGAGGGTGCACACCGACGGGTGTGTACTCAACCATACCGGTATGAGTTTCCAGGAGACATGTGCATCGCATCGCATTGCATAAATGATGATGATGATATGTAAAAAATGATATGTGAGTATGAATAAGATGATAGGCATGATTGAGGTGTTGAAGCCATGTAATTGTTCTTTTGTACCATTGCAATATACTTGCTGAGTGTTGAACTCACGCTTGTGCTTTCTTGTTGTTTTAGGTTCCATGAGACCGGCATGCGGGGAAGGGAACTAGTCACACTCCTACACGTAGCTTCACACATTTGTTCCCACAGTTTTTCATTTGGAGTCTTGATAATAAATTTAGTGTGATGCATATCGGTTTATGATCTAGTCCTGCGTTATGAGAGCCTTATTGTTCGTTTGGCTCATGAAGACTTTGAATGCTTGAGATTTGACTTATATTGCCGTCATGCCATTATTTGTTGCTATTTTAGATGTCTCTTATATTGCCATATATTGCTATGCTATTGTTGTTGCTTCAATTCATGGAAAAACAAAGGAGATGCTGCCGAAATTTTCGGTATTAGCATTTGTTCCTTTGCTGTAATTTACATGTAATTGTGGTATTTAGAGGTTGCTTAGTCTATGTTTGGTAGCATTCGGGCATATTAAATGCCGGGGTGTTACAGTTGGTATCAGAGCGGGCTGTAGGTCCTTAGAATGTGTATTTTTTTGTGTCATGCTATAGGGTACAACTAAAATGTGATGTGGAATAACTTAGAAACATAGCTTAGGTTTTAACTAAAATTTTGTCGTAGAATAGCAACATTAAAACTTGCAAAAGTGGAATAACTAATCTAAAATTTGACACACATGGATGCACAGTAGGAAAGGGTATGGGTATCGTTTCTTTACGCTTAAATGTTGTATTTAAGCTTTGATGTTGAATGCTTCATTTGATAATGCATGTTGCTATGTCTATGAGATAAATGATTGAATTGTTCTTGTTGTGGTGATAAAGTGGGGTTGTGGTGCCGAAGGGTTTCGGTCACCACTTTTGTTCATTGTAAGGGTGTGGTTTGATGGTATGGCCAGTTAAAGCCATCAACGAAGAATTATTAACCCCTTGTGGGGAAAGAATGCTTACCTTTTCTATCGTAGATCAGTTAGTTGACTGGAGACAAATAGAAGAGTTGATGGTGGTTTCCTTCGGATGCTTTTCACCGTCATGACGGTCGGTTTTGGTTGGTCTTCTTGGTTTTTAGTCGATTGAAATCAAAAGAAAAGTGTTTGGTCTTGGATTTTCGTGGATTGATTCATAGACAGTTTGTGGTTTTGTCTTCCTTGGTTCAAGACGAAGAAGAAGAGTTTTGAGTTGCGCGTCTTTTGGTCGTAATTTTTGCTTTGACACCTAGTTTTGTTGGTTATTGTGGGCTGTCTTGGGGAGGAAACTTATGTGGTTGTTGTTTTCCCTGATTAAGAAAAAGTGTTGGAGTTTCCCCTGGTGCAGACCTTGAGTTGGTGGAGTTAAGTTTGAATCTTTTTATCGGAAAAGATTTAGTTGAACATTTGGTTTTCCCTGGGGCATCCTTCTTCCTTCTTGGAAGTATAGATCTTGAGATTTCTTGAAGAGTTTTGGGCTATCTAAGTTGGGAATTTGAGAGTTGGGCTCTCCTACATTTTTATTGGAGTTTCGTTTTTTTTTCTTCCTTGCCTGGAAAGGAGAAATTGTTTATCGGTGTTCGTTCTTGTTCTTGAGGTGTGGTTATCTTTAAAGTTGAGTTGCATCCTGTTTGTCAAAAGTGAAAAATGGTTGTTTAGCATGATTATGTAGTATGTAACAATGTGGTTTATGGAAATGATGTACTCCCAAGTTAATTGGTGAGTTGAATTAGTTAAATGTAATATTTATCTTTAGCTTAAGATTAAATGAACTTCTAGTGTTGTAGATTACTCTATAGCAAGAATGATTAAAGGTGTTAATGTACATGCTTAGATTCTGTTGTTTACTCTAAAAGTGCTTATGACCCCCAATAATGTTTAAAGTATTAAACCCTGAAGCATAGTTAGAACATTAAGATGATGTAGACTGCTGATGTTGTTAAAGAAACTTGATTGATTGTTTAAAGATGTTCTAATTTAATATGTTAGTACAGAAATT
This sequence comes from Rhipidocladum racemiflorum, assembly GCA_036346355.1. Taxonomy (NCBI): domain Eukaryota; kingdom Viridiplantae; phylum Streptophyta; class Magnoliopsida; order Poales; family Poaceae; genus Rhipidocladum; species Rhipidocladum racemiflorum. The sequence goes on from CM070588.1 coordinate 36,668,450, forward strand.
TAATAGTGTAGGTTGTGACCTTAACTTGGAAGTTGATTAGAGTTGTTATTTATGTTGTTGCAAATTGGAAGTACGCAGCTGTGTTCCTGAAATGCTAGTGTTGATGTCAATTGGAAGATTATAGGTTTTGTTGTTTGATGAGGTTGTAAAAGCATCGTGATGGTCTAACTTATTAAAATTTATTTTAATGGCTGGAGTATGTTGTGTAGTGACAATTTGTTATGATATATGAATAGAGTAATTAAAAACATTGCAGCTGTTCTTATGATTTTGCTCATTTATTGATATTGATGACTTAGTAGTGGTGGTAATTGCTTACATTAATTGTTGAAAATCCTTGTTAAAAATGGAGGTTATTGTAACATGTTGTGATGGAGTGGACCATGGATAATTAACATGATGTAGGATTTTATTCTTGATGAATGTATATCCTAGAATCATACTCACGAATTTTATCTTGTAGAGATAATACTTATTTGTTGAAATCATTTTATTGATTGAACAAGTTTTAATTGTCAAGATGTTGAAGTATGGATGATATAAAATTGATACGTTGATCATGCTTAAGTATCTGTTGAAGTACTATGTTTCAAATTTAGAATAAGATGTATTATGATTTGGTGATCCGTGTGGATCATGTCAATGTAGTCTTGGTTGGGGCCTTTTTGATAAGCATCATAAACTTTATTTATAAATGTTGGGAAAGGTAACTAGAGAAAAAATTGGTTATGTAGCTTTTGGTTGAATTATAATGAGGCTTCTCGATGAGTAAATAGTGATTATTGAACACTTAAATGGTAAGTATAGTGGAATACTAGATATGGTGGGTTTCATGCTGAGCTTGTGTCTAAAACCTTTTGGTATAGTTTGGTTGTTTGCTATCTTGGTTAAATGTTTTCGGTCGAGGTGTTCTTTATGTTGAGTTTCATAGTTTCCCTAAAACTCGTAGAAATTGGTGCCAATCTGTGGTGTTGGCTAATTTGTGCAGTTTATGCTATGAGTATGGTTTTACACCCAGAAATCTTTGAGTGGATCGCGCTCTTTTGCGTTCACACTGAATCATCTTTGGAGTAAATTTTAAAGGAAGCAGAAGGTCTTAGTGGGTTGTGTTGGATATTCTTGAGTTTCAATTTGTAACTCTATTTGGCTAGAGTTGGAGTTATTTGGAAAATGAGTGTGGTGGTTGCAAATGCTTCAAAAGGTGGATTTTTATGAATGTTTCATAAGTGATTTTGTTAGTCAAGTGTTCCCTTTTGAAATGAGTTTTCCTTTCTCTTTGAGAAAATTTGTGGTGGTTGTATGTGCAGATGTTTGACTTGGAGTTGATGTTCTTTTCCAAAAGGTTGATTTTGGTTAGAATGCAAGGTTTTGCAGGTTAGTTTTCAATTGATGGTGGGTTCTGACATGACGTGGTGTTTTGCTGTTAACGGTGTTGCCGTCATAGTTCTAAGATTTAGCGCAACCGTCAATGTTATGTGTGTTTCAAACATGTGATACCGAGGAAAAAGTCATTTGGTGAATGACTATTCGGTACTGTTGTTACATGATGAATGAATGGTGAAAAGGAAAACGAGACATTGTTTATGCATAATTAATCATAAAGGAGTCGTTGAGCTAGGTCGGTGAGAAAGTCATATATGGATATATGACTAATCCGGAGTGCTCTTGAAAAGTTTTGCATTCATGTCATGAATCGAGATGTCCATTTCTTTCTAGTATGAAAGAATGAATATCTTCTGGTATGTTGGTTGTGGTGTAAGAGATTTGAGCTTTCTTTGCATCTTGGCTTAGGAAAGATAAAATGAGTACTCTTTGGTTGTTGCCGAACTCTTTCCAAAGTGGCTTTTAGTGCTTTGGGGTTCGAGTTGTTGTATGTGGATCAATGGGGTTCATGGTTCGAAGTTGAGCTCACTCAAGGATTTTGCTCTTGTTTTGGTCCTTTGAGTGGAAGATTGTAAGGGCGAGGCCTTCTTAGAAAGAGGAATCTAGTGCGAGTTGTTAATGACCTGAGCTATTAGATGTTGCTAGTAATTGCTTTCCTTTTCAGAGTATATGGGATCTTTCTGTCGCTGAGGTTGAGCGCGGTTGTGTCAACCGTAGCGATTTTGTTTGGTTGTTACTGTTTCTTGCGGGTTTAAGGACCCTGATTGTAAAGTAGGCTTTTCCTTTCGGTGGTAGTGTTGGGTATTAGTCTTTTGTAAAAGATCAATCTTTTGCAAGGTCTTAACCTCGTTAGTTCAAATAGTTGGTGGTCTTGGAGCGTACATCTCACCTGGTTCGTCGTCGTCTTGAATATGGTGAACCACAGTAGAGAGGTTGAGGTGTGAAAACATGTTTGTGCGTGGGAGATGAAGAGGGTTCTAGAGGCTGGTACCGTGCTCTTCTGGAGAGTAGTTTCGATTAAAGGGATCGGGAACGTTAGTGCTAAGGAATGTATGGAATGAGGAGTGTGAGACCATTTTCTTTCGTGGTCTATTTGGGAATTGAAGTGAAGGTGGAACCGTGAGAGGTTGCACTTTGTTGAGCTAAATCAACACTTTCTAGCTAAGTGTTGGTTTTAAGAACTGGTGTTTCGTTTGTTCCGGTTTTAGTCTCTGTGTGAATGTTTTGTGTTGCAAAGAAGTCTTTTGTCCCTTGGGGAACTTCTTGTTGATTTTGGCGTTCTTCGGATTCGAGGTCGAATCCTGTTTAAGGGTGGGAGAATGTGACACTACGGAGTGTCGTAACCTTATAAAATGTGAATGTTGAGGTAAAAAACATTATGGAATGTGGAATTGGAGGTTGAAACCATACGGTATGAGGTTTATTTGCGTTTCCGGGCCGATTCCGGGAGTTTGGGCATTTCCGGGGGAGTTTGGGCCTAAGGGAAAGGGTCGTGGGCTTTGGTGGGAAGGAGTTTGAGTCCAAATAGGAGTAGGAGACCTGGTTGGGGGCCTCCCCCAGCCCTTATTGCGCCCCCCTGCTGTGTGCGCCCTCCCCCCCATTGCCCTATCCGCCCCCATCTCCCCCTCCCTTTTGCTTGCGCCGCCCCTTGCTCTCCATTGCACCACCACCCCTCTCCTCACCTATCCACCACCCTTGCTGCCCCTAGGGGAGTTCTCCACTTCACCACCCCGAAGATCCGTCCATTGGAGCGCTCCGCGACGAGGAGATCCGGTGGATTCGGAGCGAGGAGGGAGATCGCGCGAACTGGGAGGAGACCCGTTGGTTCTTTGTTTGTCGGGCGAAGGTATGGCCATGGGAATCCTTGGGTTGGTCTACGTACTGTTCTAAGGGTTGATATCATGTTTTGAGATCAATTGGTGGTGCTATAATAGGGTAGATTAGATGGAATCTAGAGTTTGCCACGTTCTCTGTTTCGGGCAGCATGAGCAGTCGACCTAGGGTTTGGGTTTTCTCCAATTTAGATTCGGCATTTGGTCCTCCGCCTGTTGAGGAAGTTGTAGGTAATTTCAATACCTTTCAGTGAGTATAAAGAACGTCCAATTCCGCCCAGCTGTTTGAAAGTTATGCTCATTTTACCGAACGTGTTAAAAACTGTGACGTGATTGGAACAGATCACAGTATTCTGTAGATTAAACCACTTTAGAGTCCGAATCAGTTTTTCCATATACTAAGAAAAAGTTTGGAAGTTTCCTAATCTACGTGAGGGTGTACTCGTTTAATCGATTCGTAGTCTTAGAACCCGAATTATGCTCGTTGCAAGTCTGCTGTCCCGACGGGACAGAACATCTGTTTTGGGTTGTGCGAGTAGTTTGCGAAGTCGCGGTAGAAGAGTGTTTGCGTATGGTTTTGTGGGCATGATTTTGAGTGTGTGGTTCCTATGTGCAGGTGGTGTGACCCCGGGGGTGCCCTCTACTTCTCGCCAATCTGTCGCCCGTGGTTGAGGCAAGTGTATTGGAATGGGTAGCGGGTTGTGGATTGCTAGTTTTGTTGAGATTGAAATGGAATATATGATATGTTCACATGCCATGCTTTAATGTTTGCCATTGATATGATGAATATGTTTTATTATGTTATGATGCCATGTGTTAATGTACAAGATATCTATGATGTTGGCATGTTTGCAAACATGGCATGATACATGGCCGGGTCGGTGAGGAAGTCGTAACTAGTCCGGTAAGGTCAGTGAGAAAGTTATGACTAGTCCGGAGCGCCATTGAGTAAGTCCTACATCGTGATTCCATCCACCGCGGTGAATGGAAGCGAGGAGTAGGTACCCTCCATCTTCGGGATGGATGGGAGGAGAGGGTGCACACCGACGGGTGTGTACTCAACCATACTGGTATGAGTTTCCTGGAGACATGTGCATCGCATCGCATTGCATAAATGATGATGATGATATGTGAAAAATGATATGTGAGTATGAATAAGATGATAGGCATGATTGAGGTGTTGAAGCCATGTAATTGTTCTTTTGTACCATTGCAATATACTTGCTGAGTGTTGAACTCACGCTTGTGCTTTCTTGTTGTTTTAGGAACTATGAGACCGGCATGCGGGGAAGGGAACTAGTCGCACTCCTACACGTAGCTTCACACATTTGTTCCCACAGTTTTTCATTTGGAGTCTTGATAATAAATTTGGTGTGATGCATATCGGTTTATGATCTAGTCTTGCGTTATGAGAGCCTTATTGTTCGTTTGGCTCATGAAGACTTTGAATGCTTGAGATTTGACTTATATTGCCGTCATGCCATTATTTATTGCTATTTTAGATGTCTCTTATATTGCCATATATTGCTATGCTATTGTTGTTGCTTCAATTTATGGAAAAACAAAGGAGATGCTGCCAAAATTTTCGATATTAGCATTTGCTCCTTTGCTGTAATTTACTTGTAATTGGGGTATTTAGATGTTGCTTAGTCTAAGTTTGGTAGCATTCGGGCATATTAAATGCCGGGGTGTTACATGTAAACACAAAATAATTCTGAGCACAAGTCCTTGACTTGACTCAAGGTCAAACCATGAAATCACTCACTCGAGCATTGCATACAAACAATCCAAACTCAATTTCAAAAACCTAATCAAGTTCACGTTCATGATAGACCAACAAAAAAATGGTCCGGCGTACATATAAATTTAGATCGCAAAATCTTCTTCACCATGGACCAAAATCATTCGTCCTGCGTACATGCAAAAATGCAGTCCGAAAAATCTTATTCACCACGGACCAAAAACATTGGTCCGACGTACATGCAAAAATGCAGTCCGAAAAATCTTGTTCACCACGGACCAAAAACATTGGTCTGGCGTACATGCAAAAATGTAGTCCGGCGCAATGCGTTCACGGCGGACCGAACAAAAACGGTCCGACGTCAACAGAAAAAACGTTGTCACTTGGTCCGGCGCGAGAACAAGCGGTCCGCGCAAATGGTCCGGCACACAAGGGAAACACACTGTTTTTCCAAGATCCCTTATTCACAGTAAATCACAAGTGTATCAAATGATCAAATATGCACAAGCACATGTTGCAAATTTAATTCTAAAGCCAATTTTTTAGCACATGATTTCACAGTATGTTTATATAGTGGTCTCACTTGATATCACAGACGGTTCATAGTTAGAACTGTCTGTGATGGGTAGATATCACAGATGGTTCATAGTTGGAACCGTTTGTGAAGTCATCATAGACGGTTTAATACTAAAACCATTTGTGATGTTGCTATATATCACAGACGATTCATAGTTAGAACTGTCTGTGATGATGTCACTGACGGTTTCGATATAGAACCGTCTGTGATGATGTCACTGACGTTTTCGATATAGAACCGTCTGTGATGAGGCGTCTAATATAAGCCTTTCTGTAGTAGTGAAATAAAATTGAGTTCCTTTTCTCCAAATAATTGTGTGTACTAGAGCTTCATTGATGGTGAACGCTCGCTCCTTATTCTTGGTGCCGTCTATGGTGACAGATTGACCGTAGTGGCGTCTACGACTTCATACATCCAACAGGACAAGATCTAAACTAATACTATATAGCGACGACACGACGTGTCCTGAACCGTACCTGACCCTCACCTGAGAAGAGTTGAGCCAGCATTGCACGGCATGGCCCAACTCCCTCCCGCCTCTACTCCGTACCTGGCCCTCAACAAAACTTTATTTTAAATTTCTAAATATTTAAATAATTTCAACAAAGGCTTAATTCAAATTAATTCTAGATAAATTTCAAAAAATTCCTAAAAATTCAAATGCATAATAAATTTAGGAAAAGCAAAAATTATGATGTTACATGACCTTAAGGTCAACCTTACGCTTGTGAGGTCTTAATGGCTTCAACTCAAAATAAATAAACAGCATTGGAACGAAGAACATTGGTGAATCCCATCAACATGCCACATGCATGTGATAAGGTTCAACTCCTAATATTCGCCTTCTCATGGATACTGGTGATTTGGTTGTTGTAAAGGGGTGATTACATAAAACATTCAACAAGTTGTGCACAGAATGCAAGTCTATTATAACTACATGCAAAGCTTATTCCAACTGAATGGTTATTATAGCTATTTTGGATAAAAAAGAATTTACAAATGAATACTATAAATAGATTGAAAAGTGGTCAAACAAATAATGACAATAATAAATTTCTCAGTTGTTTCTCAAATTAACTATCACAAGGCCCTAAATCCATTTCCACACTTCCATCGGCATAGTGCCTTCGGGTCCCAAGTTTTTTATGCAAATCTAACCCTTGACTGTAATTCCCGAGCATTGTCCAATACCACGAACACAACTATTCGAATATATTTGACACACTTTGCAGAGGTTATACACCTTACCCATAAGACATGATCATCTTATATTACCACGTGTGAACACACTTCCTTAGGTGTGCGGCGAAGAGATCATGACAAAACCTTTTGGGAACTCTGTCTGAACATAAGACCCTCTCCGATAGTCCTGACTCACTATCCTTCTCTCACCACTTCAGCAGAAGATTAGGAGAGACGTATCGTTTGACTGATGCCAAGCACCCACACAAACACTACAGGATAGATGACCTAAAGAGACAAACAAAATAAGCCTCCAAATTCGGATTGGATCCGTAATTAATGGACCTCGTGGGCTTAGCATGTAGATGGGCCCTGACTGCCTAGGGTTTCACCTCGTGGCTATATAAGGAGGGGAGGAGGCTGGACGCAGAGCACACTTTTGTGCGGTTTAGAGGTGTTTCGCCAGAAACCCTAGGCACCTCCTCTCGTTGCCCCTGCCGAGCGACCCGGTGCTTGCACACCGACGCACGGCGTTCCATCCCCGGACGTGTGGACGGCTGTGGTGACGCTGTTGCTACTGCGGCATGGAGAGGACGATCCGCAGCGAGGACGATCTGTGGCGAGGAGAATCCGTGGCGAGGACGATCCGCGGCGAGAACGATCCACTACAACGAAGTGCGAAGGATTCCGCAACTGCGCGTCTACTGGTAATAGGTCTATGATCCCCTTCTTACGAGTAGCTTTTCTGGTTTGCGATAGAAATTTTAATTTGTGCTAGAGTAGCATACCGCGTTCCCCAACAGGGTGTGCACTCGGCAATACCAGTATGTGCTAAACAAAGAGACATTGTGCATTGCATTGCATCGCATGAATGAGAATGTGAATGAGGAGCATATGAGAATGTGAATGAGAAAGCATATGAGAATGTAAATGAGAAAGTATATGAGATTGTGAACAAAGAAGTCTTCAAGAATTACTTGCCATGATTGGTGATCGGTATGACGTATAAATGTGAATTGTTATTGTTTTGTTCCATTGCCATACACTTTGCTGAGTGATGAACTCAGACTTGTTGTTTAATGTTTTTTAGGTACGTTGAATGCGGATTATGGGAAAGGGAGTTAGATACACGCCATCACTTGGCATCACTTGAACAGACAATTCATTCCATTCTATAGTTGTGATGGTTTACTTTACTAATTTAGACTTGGTATATGTCGTATTGTTGGCTATGATTAATTGTTCACCCCTATTGGTTCTTGAGACGCTTAAGTTTATATTCTTGGCTTGAACTGTTGTGACACCACGGAGTGTCGTATCTTATAAAATGTGAATGTTGAGGTCAAAAACTTTATAAAATGTGAAAATGGAGGTTAAAACTTTACGTTATGCCGTTTATAGCGTGTTTTTGGGCCGTTTTCGGGTGTTTGGGCCTCTCCGGGGGACTTTGGGCCTTGGGGGTTGAGTTGGGCCTCCAGTGGAAGGGTTTGGGCCCAATGGGGGGGACTTTTGGGTAGCCAAATCTGGCCCCCACCCCTTGGTGCGCCCCAAACTCCCTCTCCCAACCCTAGCTGCCACCCCCTAGCCCCCCATGCGCCTCCACCCTTCCCCTTCCTCTCCATCTTCCCCCATGGCGCCACCACCCCTCTCCTCCCCTCTCCACCTCCCTTGCTGCCCCTAGAGGAGTTCTCCACCTCAACACCTCGATGATCTGTCCATTGGAGCGCTCCGCGACGAGGAGATCCGGTGGATTTGGAGCGAGGAAGGAGATCGCGCGAACCGGGAGGAGATCCGTTGGGTTTTCGGTCGTCGGGCGAAGGTATGGCCATGGGAATCCTTGGGGTTGGTCTAGAATCTGTTGTAAGTGTGATTATCATGTTTTTATATCAATTGGTGGTGCTGGAATTGAGTAGATTAGATGAAATCTTGAGTTTGCCACATTCTCTGTTTCGGGCAGCATGAGCAGTCGACCTAGGGCTTGGGTTTTCGTCAATTTAGATTCAGAATTTAGTCGTACGTCTGTTGAAGAAGTTGTAGGTAATTTCAGTATCTTTCCGTGGGTATAAAGAACGTCCAATTCCGCCAAGCCGTTTGAAAGTTATGATCGTTTTACCGAGCGTGTTAGAATCTGTGACGTGATTGGAACAGATCACGGTATTTTGTAGATTAAACAACTTTAGAGTCCGAATCAGTTTTTCCATATACTTAGAAAAAGTTGAGAAATTTCCTAAGCTACACGAGGATGTACTCGTTTAATTGATTTGGAGTCTTAGAACCTGAGTTATGCCTTTTGGAAGGCTGCTGTCCCGACGGGACAGAACCTCTGTTTTTGGGTTTAGCGAGTAGTTTGCGATGTCGGGGAAGAAGAGGGTTTGCTTACTGTTTTGTGGACATGATTGTGAGTGTGTGGTACCCATGTGCAGGTGGTGTGACCCCGGGAGTGCCTTCTACTTCTCGCCAATCCGTTGCCCGTGGTTGAGGCAAGTGTATTGTAATGGATAACGGTTTGTAGGTTGCTAGTTGAGACTAGATGAAATTGATTATATGATATGATCACTTGCCATGCTTTAATGATTGCCATTGATATGATGAGTACACTTATTATGTTATGATGCCATATGTTAATGTACAAGTTAATTATGATGTTGGCATGTTTGCATACATGGCATGATACATGGCCCAGGGTGAGAAAGTCATAACTAGTCCGGGGAAGGTCGGTGAGAAAGTTATGAATATTCCGAAGAGCCAATGAGTAAGTCCTACATTGTGATTCCATCCACCGCGGTGTTTGGAAGCGAGGAGTAGGCACCCTCCATCTTCGGGATGGAAGGGGGGAGAGGGTGCACGCCGACGGGTGTGTACTCAACCATACCGGTATGAGTTTCCATGGAGACATGAGCATTGCATCGTATTGCATACATAATGGTGATGATATTGATATGTGATCATGAATGAGATGAAAGACATGATATGAGTTGTGATAGCCATGTAATTGTTTTTGTGTACCGTTGCAATATGCTTGATGAGTGTTGAACTCACGCTTGTGCTTTCGTGTTGTTTTAGGTACCATGAGATCGGCATGCGGGGAAGGGAATTAGTCACACTTCTACACATAGCCTCACCCAATTGTTCCCACAGTCACTCAATTGGGTCTTGATAATACATTAAGTGTGATGCATATTGATTTATGGTTTAGTTTTGCGATATGAGAGTCTTATTGTTCATTTGGCTCATCGAGACATTGAATGCTTGGGATTAGACTTATATTGTTGTCATGCCTTTAATTATTGCTGTTTTAGATGCCTCTTATATTGCCATATATTGCTATGCTGTTGATGTTCCTTCAATTCATGTTAAAACAAAGGAGATGCTGCCGAAATTTTGGTTTTTAGCATTTGCTCTTTTGCTGTAATTTACCTTAATTTATGGTATTTAGATGTTGTTTAGCCTATGTTTGGTAGCATTCGGGCATATTAAATGCCGGGGTGTTACAAGTGTTGTTGAATACCTATTTTAGATGTCCTCTATCATGCTATCGTGTTATGCTGTTATTGTTGTTGCTTCAAATCATGGAAAAACAAAGGTTATGCTGCCAAATTTTCCCTTTAAGTTACTAGCGTAGTTGCTATAATTAAATGTTAACTATGGGATTTGGTCGTTGCTAGTATCGGTTGTGGTGACATTCACGGCATACTAGGTGCTGGCGTGTTACAGTTGGTATCAGAGCGGGCTTTAGGTCCGTGGAATGTGAATGTAGTAAATTACTCTAGAGTAAACTAAAATGTTGACTTGGAAAAGTAGAAACATGGCATAGGTCTACTAATTAAAATTTGGCCTTAGGGCAATAACTTTAAAATCTGAAATAGTTTTGTTAACTAATTTAAAACTTGACATATTCTGATGCACAGTAGGAAGGGTATGGGTATCGTTGCTATCCGCTTAAATATTGTATCTAAGCTTTGATGTTGAATGCTACTTTTGATAATGTATGATGCTATATTTATGAAAGATTTGATTGAGTTGATATATTTATGTTAAAGTGAGGTTGTGATGCCGAAGGGTTTCAGTCACCTTCTTTTGTTCGTAGTAAAGTTATGTGGAGTATCGGTGCGACTGATGAGATCCATCACCGAAGGACTATTAACCTCCCGCGGGGAGAGTGCTTATCCTTTTTGTCGTAGATCGGGTAGTTGGTTGGAGTCAAATGGAAGAGATGATGGGGGATCTATTACATGTTCAACCGATTCATGTGATGAATTGGTGGAGGTAGCCGTCGATGAGATTGATCGGTTTAGGGTTTGAGGAAAGTGCAAACTGAATCAATCTTGATTTGGGTGAGTCCGTTCATGGTACGACGTTGCCCTTATCGGTCGGGTTACTGCCATTAGGGTTCACGAATCGCAACCATATGGGACCAAGCCAATCAGATTGAATCGGATTGGGTCAATCTGATTGATCTGTGGAGATTTTGAGGGTGTTTTCTTTTAACAGAACACATGCCTCTGGAAAAAAAAATTCCGTGGATCGCCGCCAAGGGCGCTGCCCCTTAAACCCCGCCTTGGGCACTGCCCCTGGACCCCGCTATCGTAGAATCTATTTTGTTTAACTCGTTTTTGCAGGATGTTGTGTGAAATAGTACGTCCTATGTGTATGTGATGCATGTAATATTTACATGGCTTGCGTGCCGTGTTAAGCCATAAGGCTATTTAATCTAAAATATATAACGACCTGCGTGTCGACTTGTGATGTTTCAAACCCTCATGTAATATTCATTATCAAAGTTGTAAGGAGTTGCATCTACAATGATGAAGATGGTGGCATCAAGCATGACGCCAAGGTGAACAATCAAGCATGATGGCAAGGTGAACAATCAAGCATGATGATGGAGATCCTAATGCAAAGGGCCATACTATTTCACATCTTAATTTGATTATATGTGGATGTGTGTTTAATCTTTGCTATTTTCTTTATGCTCATTGCATGTGATGCCATGTTCATAGTAGATATTGTTCATCCCCATAGTTATAAATTTTTTAAATCAAATATGTCCATCCAATTGTTGCACCCATCAAGAATTTAGATCATTATTGATATGACTGCCAAAGTAGTATATCAATGACTATCTTAATAGATGATAGGGATGTGTTGGACACATCGCGCATAACAATGGTTGATTTAACTGAGCTATCAAAACGGTTTTGGGCTTAAGGACATAAGTGGTTGGAATATGATTTCAGTAATGAAGGAACGGATACAAGACGATTGGTGTCTAGGAAAACACACATGAGGCTAGGTTTCTTAATTGGCACCCGGAAACGGGAAGTGCTCCCTCCCTCATGTGAGCCCTAGGGGCAAGTTGACCTGGCCATGACTCAAGTTGACGGAGGCATTCATTACTTGTTTTCATGCTCAACCAACAAGAGTTACATAAGATGTAATTAGCAAAGATGTTGCTTACCTATGTCATTAGATTTCTAGCAATGATGCCAAAGCTCACTAGTGTTTGATGAATATGGATCTTGAATACTCACCATGTGTCCATAAAGGGGGCACATGATAGGAGTTTCTTTTGTTAAAATGTTTAATAAAAGTATTACATAAACATAGTGCTTAGAAACTTTGCATGTTTTTGTTGTAGTTCAATGGCACCTCCTGCTGCTCCTACTGTTGCACCTAGTTTTGCTTTGAGATCGGTTTTGGAAAGAGAAAAACTAAATGAAACAAATTTTGTTGATTGGTATCGCAACTTGAGAATTGTTCTCAAGATGAAAAAAAAGAGTATGTTCTGGAGAATCCAATCCCTGATGAACCAACTGAAAATGCTGCTCAAAATTTGAAGGTTGATTATGAAAAACATGTTAATGCCTCCGTAGAGGTCAGCTATCTCATGCTTGTCACCATGGACTCTGAGCTGCAAAAGCAATATGAAGACCAGGATGCTTACAATATGATTGTGGGCTTGAAGGGCATGTTTGGGAACCAAGCAAGGGCTGAGAGATATGGTATCTCAAAGTTTCTGTTTGCTTGCAAGCTGGCTGAAGGCAGTCGGGTCAGCCCACATGTAATCAAGATGATTGGCTACATTGGGAGATTGAAAAAGCTTGAGTTTCCCCTTAGCATTGGTCTGGCTACAGACGTAATTCTTCAGTCTCTACGTCAGAGCTTTGAGCCATTCATTATGAATTTTCATATGAATAGCATGGAGAAGAGCCTGACCGAGCTACATGGGATGCTCAAGGCTGCCGAGGAAAGCATTAAGAAGAAACCTAATCATGTGATGATGGTTTAGTAGACAACTGCCTTGAAAAAGAGGAAAGCTAAGGCTTGGCGAAAGGGAAAGGGAAAGGGCAAGGCTCAAGATGAGATCACGAGCCTCAAAACTAAGCTTCAGAAGCTCAAAGTCGGCCCTCAACCCGAAACCCAGTGCTTCTATTGCAAGAAGTCAGGACATTGGAAACGGAACTACGAGAAGTACCTAGCAGATAAAAAGAATGGGAGTGTGACTTCCACTTCAGGTATTAATGTTATAGAAATTAATCTTGCTACTTCTTATTCCAGCTCTTGAGTATATGATACAGGATCGGTTGCTCACATTTGCAATTCGATGCAGGGGTTGACAAAGAGTAGAGACTTGGCAAAAGGAGAAGTGGATATTAGCGTGGGGAATAAAGCAAGAGTTGATGGTCTTGCCGTTGGCACCTACCCATTGCATTTGCCTTCAGGATTAGTTTTAGAACTTAATAATTGTTATTTTGTTCCATCTTTGAGTAGAAACATTATTTCATCTTCCTGTTTGGAACATGAAGGTTATGAATTCAGAATAAAGAACTTTGTTTGTTCAATATTTTTGAATGATATGTATTATGGTCGTTGTCCCATGGTGGATGGGTTATACGTCCTTGAACTCAAAGAAAAACATGTATATAACATTAATATCAAAAGACATCGACCAAATGATTTGAACCCTACCTTTTTATGGCATTATCGCTTGGGTCACATAAATGAGAAGCGCATGAAGAAGCTCCATGGTGATGGACTTATCACCTCATTTGATTTTGAATCATTTGAAACATGTGAGTCTTGTTTACTTGGCAATATGACAAAAACCCCTTTCATAGGTTTTAGTGAGAGGGCGAGTGAATTATTGTCCCTAGTACATACAGATATATGCGGACCAATGAGCTCGATTGCTAGAGGTGGGTTTCAGTACTTTGTAGCTTTTATTGATGACTTTAGTAGATATGGATATATCTATTTAATGAGGCATAAGTCTGAAACCTTTGAAAGGTTCAAAGAGTTTTAGATGTGATACTACGGGTTGGCATAACCTTAGAAAGTGTGAAATTTGCAATTAGAACCCTTCGGCATGGCGTTTTAGCGCGTTTCGGGGTGTTTCTGGGCTTTCGGGCCTCTCCGGGGTCGTTTTGGGCCGTATCCGGGTGATCGGGCCGTGGGGGAAACATTTTGGGCCATCGGTAGGATGTTTTGGGCCCATGTGGGGGGCGTGCTAGGGCAGCACACCTGCTGCCCCTTGCCCCATGCGCCCCCACCCCTCCCACTTTTGAGCCGCCACCCCCCACCTCCATCCCCATCTCCTCCTCCTCACCCCCACGCCCAAGCCGCACCACCCCTTCCCCCTTGCGCCTCCTCCCCCACCCTTGCTGCGTTCCCCTCGCTGCCACGCCACGCCATGGTGCTGCCCTCGCCGGTGGGAGGATCCGCGACGAGGAGAACCGGTGGCAACGTCGCGTGGGAGGAGATCGGGTGGAGATCGCGCGAAGAGAAGCGGTTGATTCGTGGATCGTCAAGAAGGTAATGGGAGAAACCTTTGGGGGATTGATTAGATGCTGTGTAGAGGTGTTTTACCATGTTTTTGGATCACGGGAGGTGCTGCCATGGGTTAGATCTAATGAAAACTAGAGTTGTAGTCGAGTTCTGTTCGGGCAGATTGGGAACCCGAACTAGGGCAGGCGTTTTCGCCAATTTAGAGTTGGATTCTGGTCGTACGGACTTTTAGGAAGTTGTAGATAATTTCTTTATCTTTCCGTGCATATAAAGAAATTGAATTTCCGCCCAGCCGTTTAGAAGTTATGGCCGTTTTACCAAGCGCTGTCAAATCTGTGACGAGATTGGGACAGTTCGTGTTCAACGATAGATTAAACAACATTAGAGTCCGAATCAGTCTTTCCCCATAACTAGAAAAAGTTGGGAAATTTCCTAAGCTACGCGGGGATGTACTTGTTTATTCAATTTGGAGTCCTAGAACAGAAGTTATGCCCATTGGAAGTCCGCTGTCCCGAAGGGACAGATTTGCTGTTTTCTGATTTTAGGAGTTGTATGCGAAGTCGGGTAGTGGGATTTATTTGTGTACTGTATTGTGGACCCAATTTGAGTGAGTGGCACGTGTTTGCAGGTGGTGTGCCTCCGGGAGTGCCCTCAACCTCTCGTCACTCCGTTACTCGTGGGTGAAGGCAAGTGTGTTGCGTGGATTGTATGCTATATGTGTTGCTAGAATTGATTGATAGCATTTGGAATAGATAACATGTTGTTTTGCCATGATTTACATGTTATAATTGATAGGAGGTCCTTAGGCCATGATTTAAATGTTATCGATGATATGGTGTCCTCATGCCATGATTAACAATGTTTGTTGTTGACAAATGATTCACATGCTATGTTTTGAACGGTAACCGTCAATTGTTGAATATGGTCCTACATGTGGAAATGCCATGTGTTGATATGCAATATGTCTATTTCTGTATACGTGCTGTCCATTTTGCATACATGGCATATTCTCATGGCCGGCCGGTGAGATAAGTCATAACTATTCCGGTAGGGTCGGTGAGAACAGTTATGACTAGTCCGGGGCTATTCTTTTGAGTAAGTCCTACATCGTGATTCCATCACCGAGGTGAATGGAAGCGAGTGATAGGCACCCTCCATCTTCGGGATGGAAGGGGGAAAAGGGTGCATGCCGACGGGTGTGCACTCAACCATACCGGTATGAGTATTCCAGAAGACATGTGCATTGCATTGCATGAATGAAACTATGAATGAGAATGTTGTTGAATTGTTCATGAGTTCATGAGACGAATACCATATTGATCAAGAGATGATTATGATGTTTTTACCATGTCGTGTACGTGAGAATGGTAATGATGTGATATGTAATGCTTATGAAGATTGAAGTTGATGGTTTGTTGTCTTGCACTCTGTTTTCCATTGCAATACACTTTGCTGAGTTATGAACTCACGCTTGTGTTTTCGTTGTTTTTTTTTTTAGGTACCATGAAATCGGCGCGCGGGAAAGGGATCTAGTCACACTACTCCACGTAGTATCATAATCTAGCAAATTCACCTGTTGTGGAGACATGACAATAAGCATTACAATAATCTTTAGTGTATGGTCTGTATGTTTGGTTGTCTCCCTCATGTGTATCATGTGGGGCTATGGAGGGAGTTGTTTTAACTTCCTAGATTTAAATTGATGCTTATTATTTTGCTATCGATGCTTATTGATGTTTTAGTTGATGTTTAGCTATCCTTATCGCTGCGTATGGATATCTCGTTTGTCTTACATATTGATATGATGCTATGCTGTTAAGTTTCATGCAAAAACAAAGGAGATGCTGCCAAAATTTCCAATTATGCTAAATGATTACTTGCTGTAATTTTACCTTAAACTATGGTATTAAACGTGTTATGGTCTATGTTTGGTGATATTCCGGGCTTAGTACAAGCCGGGGTGTTACAGTTGGTATCAGAGCCAGGTTGTAGGTCCCTGGAATGTGTATTTAGTGTCATAACTATAGGTTCAACTAAAATATGAAGTGGGATAACCTAGAAACGTGGCTTAGGTTTTACTTAAAACTTTGCCATAGGATAGCAACATTAAAACTGGTGTGAGTGGAATAATTAATTTAAAACTTGACACACTCTGTTGCACAGTAGGAATGGGTATGGGTACCGTTGCTTTACGCTTAAATGTTGTATTTAAGCTTTTATGTGGAATGTTACATTTGGTAATATATGTTGCTATGTTTATGAAAGAATCGATTGTGTTGATACATTTGAGATTTTGTGGGTTGTGGTGCCGAAAGGGGTTTCGGTCACCTTCTGTTGTTTGTAGTATTGTTGGGTTTGACGGTGTGGCCGGTTAGTGCCATCACCGAAGGACTTTTAACCTCCTGTTGGGAGAGTGCTTATCCTTTCTGTCGTAGATTGGGTAGTTGGTTGGAGTCGAGTAGTAGAGTTGTGGATTGACCCTCCGAATTTCCTTTGCCGTTTTGACGAACGGTTTTGGTTGGTTTTTGGTTGGTTGAAATAAAAGAAAAAGTGTTCGGTTTTGGATGCTCACCGATAGTTCTTTTGGTGTTTTGGTTTTTGTCTTCTCTGGTTGAAGACCAAAGAAGAATTTAGGGTTGCGCCTCTTTTGGTCGCCTTGTCAGCTTTGACGCCCGATTTGTTGTTTGCCTTATAGAGAAACTTATAGATTGATTCTTGGGTTACCATTCTCCAATTTGAAAAGAAGTTATTGAAGTTTCGATAAAAAAAAAGATTTGGTTAATCGCTTGGTTTTCCCTCTTGTAACCATCTTCCTTCGTGGAAGTTGTTGATCTCGAGAGTTGTGGAGTAGTTGCGTGTCGGCATTTGGGAATTTAAGAGTTGACCTCTCTTGTGATTTATGGTTGAGCTTTCCGGAAGGAAAGGTGTTTTGGGTGTTGTTCTTTTCTGGAGTAATTATGGTTTCCTCAAGAGTTGGGTGCGTGATTCACGCGGATGTTTAAGAAGTTAAGTGTATGACGAGAAGTTAGAGTTTTCGGTTGATATGAGCTAGTGGTTCGGTTAAAGTGAATTTGTTGCTTGTTTAAAGATAAACTAAAATATTGTGTTGATAAGAGATAATTAAACGAGACGTTAGGTGATCCAAAGTGAAAGTTGATTAGTGGTGTGTGCAAAGTGATGCGGGTTATGGAATCTAATGGATGTTTTGAGATAAGTTAGCATAGAATGTCTCGGTTGACGAACTTGTTATAGCAAGAAGATGGTGTGAAATTACATCTATTGTAGCTGGTGGGTCGATTAATATTGTGGGTCAACAATATGACTTAAAATACGTGTAATCAATTAATGAGGATATATGGAATGATTGTAGGAAAGGTTGAATTATTCTTGTGGATGTCCATGCAGGATCCGTATTTATGAGGAATGTCTAGTGGAGATCGTGTCGGCGTGGTTAGTATTAATTATTGGTGGAATGAACTGGTGATATGGAATATGTGACTTAGGGATTATACCTGTGGTAATTGTTGATTACGCCGGAATAATTGTAAAGAGATGTGTGCTACGCTTGGGATAATAAGTTGCATGAATAATGGTTCGTCATGGTTAGTAGACCAAAAGAAGTTGTTGATATCGTCTTATGTTGGATTAAGCGATAAGTTAATTGTCTTTGGAGTTGTGAGAACGTGGTTCTCCTTGTTGGTTGTCATACGGTAGATATGGTCTACGGTTCGTTGGTGATATAATCAATTGTGGTTATATGAACAGTGAAAAGTGATTTTATCAAGAGCAGATGCTGTAGCTTGTGTGCAACAGTGTTGGACTTCTCGGGATTTGGGTGATTATGACGTCCGTATTGGCTAAGAGTATTGGAATGCGAGTAATGGTGGGATTTGAGTCGAACTTTCTTTTGAAGGTTTACGGATTCAAATGAATGTATAAATTTTCTGGGAGTGCCTGCCTCTTTGTTTAGGCGTCTTGATTAGGGTGCAATAAAATCTCCCCTGATTAAGTGGCATTTTGTCAAGTTACAAACTTGACTCCGATGATTGGAAATATGGATGAAAGAGTAGTATTTGAAGTAACCGGCTTATGGGTTCCAAATGTGGTGTGGTATTGAACCATGCCAATCTTTGGTTTTGGGCTAATCTGTTTAGTCTATGCTATGAGTATGGTTTAACACCCAAAGCGTTGGGGTGGGACGCTCTCTTTACTGTTCAACTGATTTATCTTTGGTAACCCCTGGTGTTAAGCGCTTAAATTGTAATTCTATCGTGACTAGAGTTGGATTTATTTGGGAAACGTGTGTGGTGTTTGCGAGCGTTTCAAAAAGGTGAATCTTACGATTGTTTCATAAGTGATTTTGTTGGTAAGGTGTTCCCTGCTGGGAATGTGTTTCTTTTCTCTTTAAGAGAATTGGTAGCGGTTATTAGGCGTAGACGTTTGATTTGAGAGTTGATGCTATCTTCTGTTATTGGCTTGGGTTAAAATGCGATGTTTTGTACGCATTGCGTGCAGTGGTTGTTGGGTTGTGATGCGATATGGTATTTTTTTCGGTTAACGCCGTCGTAGTTTATGCGAATTTGAGCAACCATCGATGTTGTTGGGTGTCAATCATGTGACAAAGAGAATGAAGTCTCTTTGTGAATGGTTAATGGGTATCGTGGTTACATGACGAATAAATGGTGAAAAAGATTCATGACATCGTTTTTATAAGCATAAAAGAGTTGTTGAGCCAGGACGGTGAGAAAGTCATATAGAGATATATGACTAATCCGGAGTGCTCTTGAAGAATTCGCATTCGTGTTATGAATCGAGATTTCCATTGCTCTCTAGCATGAAAAGGAATGAATGGATAAATGCTGGTATTTTGGCTATGTTATGCAAGGGGTTTGAGTTTCTCTTTCTCTTCGAGAGTTTTTGTGGCAGTTCTCTTCCAAGATGTTGATTTTGGTTAAAGTGAAAAGTTTGGCTGTGGTGAAAGCGAGTCGAGTTGTCTCTAGTTGTTGAGAACTTCTGTCAAGAGAATTGTGTGGAGTCTCTATTTGATTGAGTGCTCCCCAATGCGAATTGTATCGCGTTGATTGGAGATTTGAGTTTTTCTTTGCTGCTTGACTTAGGAAAAGCAAAAGGGTGGTCTTTCAATGTTATCGGGTTCTTTCCAAAGTGATTTGTGGCGCTTTGAGGTTCGAGTTGTTGTATGTGGTCTACTTGGATTCAAAAGAATTGTACTTCTTTTGCACTATTGATAGGAGTGAGAATAAGAAGGGTCTCGAGTTATTGTTGAGTATAATCTAAGAGCTAAACTCGTGGGTTTCGTTGTTTGTGTGAATTGTTTGTGAGGGCGACATCCTCTTGGGAAAAGTGCTAATTGAGTTTTGGTAGTGAGTTACGGTCCTAGCTTGGGCTAGGTGCTGGACATTAGTGGTATGAGGGTGGATGATGATGGAGGTTGATGATGTCGTGGTTTGTATTTGGTTGAAGGTATCGTTGGGTGGAAGCAAATGTTATAGAAATTGTGATGTAAAATGCTTTGTCGTGGACATTGTCTTAGCTAGGCGTCTCACGGGTGTGCGTTATGCCTGGAGAGGATAAAATGAAAAGTGTAATGTGGTTGGCAGTCGAAAGGAAAGTATGGATATGGTTGATGTAGGCTATGAGCGAAGATGACATTAGTAAATTTTGATTCCTTACGAAAAGGGGTCAAATAATTGGAAAGGATGGGGTGTTGTTTCATGATGATTGTGTCATTATGAGTTTATGAATCATGATAGAGATCGAAGTAAATGAGGAATCATGTCAAGTGGTGCTTAGTTAAGCTAAGTCATATCACTCTTGTTAATAGATGGATTTGGAGATTTGGTTTGTCATTTGTTCCGGTTTGAGACTTTGTGTGAATGTTTTATGTTGCAAGGGAGTCTTTCTGTCCCTTGGGGGACTTTGTTGTTGATTTTGGCGTTCTTCGGATTCGAGGTCGAATCCTGTTGAAGGGGGGAAGAATGTGATACTACGGGTTGGCATAACCTTAGAAAGTGTGAAATTTGCAATTAGAACCCTTCGGCATGGCGTTTTAGCGCGTTCGGGTGTTTCGGCTTTCGGGCCTCTCCGGTCGTTTTGGGCCGTATCCGGTGATCGGGCCGTGGGGGAAACATTTTGGGCCATCGGTGGGATGTTTTGGGCCCATGTGGGGGGCGTGCTAGGGCAGCACACCTGCTGCCCCATGCCCCATGCGCCCCACCCTCCCACTTGTGAGCCGCCACCCCCACCTCCATCCCCATCTCCTCCTCCTCACCCCCACGCCCAAGCCGCACCACCCCTTCCCCCCTTGCGCCTCCACCCCCCCCCTTGCTGCGTTCCCCTCGCTGCCACGCCACGCCATGGTGCTGCCCTCGCCGGTGGGAGGATCCGCGACGAGGAGAACCGGTGGCAACGTCGCGTGGGAGGAGATCGGGTGGAGATCGCGCGAAGAGAAGCGGTTGATTCGTGGATCGTCAAGAAGGTAATGGGAGAAACCTTTGGGGGATTGATTAGATGCTGTGTAGAGGTGTTTTACCATGTTTTTGGATCACGGGAGGTGCTGCCATGGGTTAGATCTAATGAAAACTAGAGTTGTAGTCGAGTTCTGTTCGGGCAGATTGGGAACCCGAACTAGGGTAGGCGTTTTCGCCAATTTAGAATTGGATTCTGGTCGTACGGACTTTTAGGAAGTTGTAGATAATTTCTTTATCTTTCCGTGCATATAAAGAAATTGAATTTCCGCCCAGCCGTTTAGAAGTTATGGCCGTTTTACCGAGCGCTGTCAAATCTGTGACGAGATTGGGACAGTTCGTGTTCAACGATAGATTAAACAACATTAGAGTCCGAATCAGTCTTTCCCCATAACTAGAAAAAGTTGGGAAATTTCCTAAGCTACGCGGGGATGTACTTGTTTATTCAATTTGGAGTCCTAGAACAGAAGTTATGCCCATTGGAAGTCCGCTGTCCCGAAGGGACAGATTTGCTGTTTTCTGATTTTAGGAGTTGTATGCGAAGTCGGGTAGTGGGATTTATTTGTGTACTGTATTGTGGACCCAATTTGAGTGAGTGGCACGTGTTTGCAGGTGGTGTGCCTCCGGGAGTGCCCTCAACCTCTCGTCACTCCGTTACTCGTGGGTGAAGGCAAGTGTGTTCGTGGATTGTATGCTATATGTGTTGCTAGAATTGATTGATAGCATTTGGAATAGATAACATGTTGTTTTGCCATGATTTACATGTTATAATTGATAGGAGGTCCTTAGGCCATGATTTAAATGTTATCGATGATATGGTGTCCTCATGCCATGATTAACAATGTTTGTTGTTGACAAATGATTCACATGCTATGTTTTGAGCAGTAACCGTCAATTGTTGAATATGGTCCTACATGTGGAAATGCCATGTGTTGATATGCAATATGTCTATTTCTGTATACGTGCTGTCCATTTTGCATACATGGCATATTCTCATGGCGGCGGTGAGATAAGTCATAACTATTCGGTAGGGTCGGTGAGAACGATTATGACTAGTCCGGGGCTATTCTTTTGAGTAAGTCCTACATCGTGATTCCATCACCGAGGTGAATGGAAGCGAGTGATAGGCACCCTCCATCTTCGGGATGGAAGGGGGAAAAGGGTGCATGCCGACGGGTGTGCACTCAACCATACCGGTATGAGTATTCCAGAAGACATGTGCATTGCATTGCATGAATGAAACTATGAATGAGAATGTTGTTGAATTGTTCATGAGTTCATGAGACGAATACCATATTGATCAAGAGATGATTATGATGTTTTTACCATGTCGTGTACGTGAGAATGGTAATGATGTGATATGTAATGCTTATGAAGATTGAAGTTGATGGTTTGTTGTCTTGCACTCTGTTTTCCATTGCAATACACTTTGCTGAGTTATGAACTCACGCTTGTGTTTTCGTTGTTTGTTTTTTTTTAGGTACCATGAAATCGGCGCGCGGGAAAGGGATCTAGTCACACTACTCCACGTAGTATCATAATCTAGCAAATTCACCTGTTGTGGAGACATGACAATAAGCATTACAATAATCTTTAGTGTATGGTCTGTATGTTTGGTTGTCTCCCTCATGTGTATCATGTGGGGCTATGGAGGGAGTTGTTTTAATTTCCTAGATTTAAATTGATGCTTATTATTTTGCTATCGATGCTTATTGATGTTTAGCTATCCTTATCGCTGCGTATGGATATCTCGTTTGTCTTACATATTGATATGATGCTATGCTGTTAAGTTTCATGCAAAAACAAAGGAGATGCTGCCAAAATTTCCAATTATGCTAAATGATTACTTGCTGTAATTTTACCTTAAACTATGGTATTAAACGTGTTATGGTCTATGTTTGGTGATATTCCGGGCTTAGTACAAGCCGGGGTGTTACATTAGAACAAAGTACAAAATCAACTTGGCAAATCAATAAAACACTTACAATCATATCGTGGTGGCGAATACTTGAGCCAAGAGTTTGGTGATCATCTAAAGCAATGTGGAATCGTTCCACAACTTACTCCGCTAGGAACGTCTCAATGGAATGGCGTATCCGAACAACGGAATCGAACTTTATTGGATATGGTTCGGTCAATGATGAGCCAAACAGATCTGTCATTATCCTTCTGGGGGTTCGCTTTAGAGACAGCTGCGTTCACATTAAATAGGGTCCCATCAAATTCCGTTGAGAAGACACCATATGAGATATGGACCGGGAGAAGTCCCATGTTGTCATTTCTCAAGATATGGGGATGTGAGGCTTATGTAAAACATTTGCAATCAGATAAACTCGCACCTAAATCAGAAAAATGCTTCTTTGTGGGGTATCCTAAAGAAACAAAAGGATATTACTTTTACAAAGAAACGAGAACATAGTTTTTGTTGCTCGAAATGGTGTCTTTTTGGAGAAAGAGTTTCTTTCAAAAGAAATCAGTGGGAGTGATGTGCACTCGATGAAGTTCGAGAATCACATGAACATGTTCAAGCTGCCACTGAACCATCACATGATGTACAAAATGTTGTACAACTTGTGGAAAAGACACCAGCCCCACGTAGGTTGGGGAGGCCTCGTCATGAACCTATAAGATATGGACAAGACATATTATGGTTGGACAATGATGAGCCCACGACTTATGAAGAAGCCATGATGGACCCAAACTCCGAAAAATGGCTTGGAGCCATGAGATCCGAAATTCAATCCATGCATGACAATCAAGTTTGGAACTTGGTCGATCCTCTTGATGGTGTAAAAACCATAGAATGCAAATGGATTTTCAAGAAGAAGACAGACGTAGATGGAATTGTTCAGATCTATAAGGCACGGTTGGTGGCAAAGGGTTTCAAACAAGTTCAAGGAATTGACTATGATGAAACTTTTTCACCGGTAGCCATGCTCAAGTCTGTCCGGAACTTGGTCGATCCTCTTGATGGTGTAAAAACCATAGAATGCAAATGGATTTTCAAGAAGAAGACAGACGTAGATGGAAATGTTCAGATCTATAAGGCACGGTTGGTGGCAAAGGGTTTCAAACAAGTTCAAGGAATTGACTATGATGAAACTTTTTCACCGGTAGCCATGCTCAAGTCTGTCCGGATCATTTTAGCAATTGCTGCATATTTCGATTATGAAATATGGCAGATGGATGTCAAAACAGCTTTCCTTAATGGGAATCTATCTGAGGATGTACACATGATACAACCTGAGGGTTTTGTTGATCCTAAAAATGCTAAACAGATATGCAAGCTTCAGAGATCCATTTATGGGTTAAAGCAAGCATCTCGGAGTTCGAACATTCATTTTGATGAAGTGGTCAAAGTATTTGGCTTTATCAAAAACGAAGAAGAGCCTTGTGTTTACAAGAAGGCTAGTGGGAGCGTACTTGTGTTTCTGATCTTGTATGTGGATGACATATTATTGATCGGGAATGATATTCCCGATCAATGAAGACGTTAAGACTTCGTTGAAAAGGAGTTTCTCAATGAAGGACTTGGGAGAAGCATGTTATATCTTGGGCATAAAGATCTATAGAGATAGATAAAAAAGGTTGATTGGATTAAGCCAGGAAACGTACATTGACAAAGTGTTGAAAAGGTTCAATATGCATGAACCTAAGAGAGGTTTCATGCCAATGTCACATGACATCAGTCTAAGCAAGAATCAGTGTCCTTCGACAACTGATGAGTGAGACAGGATGAGCAAGATTCCATATGCTTCGGCTATTGGATCTATCATGTATGCCATGATCTGTACGCGCCCAGATGTCTCATATACTCTAAGTGTCACAAGTACATACCAAGCGGACCCCGGTGATGGTCATTGTATAGCCGTGAAAAACATCCTAAAGTACTTGAGAAGAACTAAGGGTATATTCCTAGTCTTTGGAGGTGAGGAAGAATTGGTTGTAAAAGGTTACATCGATGCAAGCTTCCAAACTGACAAAGATGATTTTCGATAACAATCCAGGCAGTAAGCTGGAAGAGTTCCAAGCAAAGCACAGTGGCTGACTCTACGACAGAAGCGGAGTACATTGCGGCTTCGGATGCCGCAAAAGAAGCTGTATGGATAAAGAAGTTTATCTCAGAGCTTGCTGTGGTCGCTAGTGCCTCTAGTCCAATGGACATCTATTGCGATAATAGTGGTGCCATTGCACAAGCAAAAGAGTTTAGATCACATCAGAAGTCCAAACATATACTCCGATGCTTTCTCCTTATTCGCGAGATTGTGGATAGAGGTGACGTGAAGATATGCAAAGTACATATGGATGCCAATGTGGCTGATCCGTTGACAAAGCCACTGCCACAACCTAAGCATGAGGCGCACACGAGGTCTATTGGTATTAGATACTTAATTGATTGACTCAAGTGCAAGTGGAAGATTGTTAGTGTTATGCCCTTGAGGCAATCATATGGATGATTGTAACATGACTATGTTTATGAATAATAATATGATTATTGGTCCAATGAATGTATATCATTGTTTTGATCAACAAGTGTGTGACTTGTTTATGAAGCTCTTTACTTATTGATATAATTTGATAAATATCTATGATCGGATATCATCGTATAGGACAACGATGAATAGATCAGCACATGTATTTTTCGATGATCATGCTTCATAGATCATGGGATATGGAGATATCATCAATACATTGTGGACGCATGTTAAAGAACATGGGTTAGATAGACCCATAATGGGACACTGCGAGAATGTTACATTCTTATGTGTCATCAGTGTATCTCATACAAAGTAGATGTATGATCCTTAGACCTGAGATTGTCATATTCCCTACATGTGTAATAGTTTACCTTGGGGTTACCAAACACTATTTCCTAACCGGATAGTTATAAAGGTAGCTTTCATGTTTACTATGAAGCATGCAAAGGGAAGTGAGCAGTCAAGATGGAATTTGCCACTCCAATGTAACGGATATATATGTCTAGGCCACTCGTGTGATATGATTAAAGAAGTGCATGGCCATGCCGTGATTGATAAGTCAATCACAACTTATTAATATATCACGGATACGAGGTATGGATTGAACTGTCAAAGGATGACATGCTTCTCGCCTTGAGTTCGATCTTCATATAGTTTGGTAAAGTGATTATTACATCAGTACTTTAATCATATGCGTTTGGGAGTTGGCATGCTCTGCAAGGAGCCGCTACCGACTATTGGATTAGAAAAGGGTTTTCCAAATCCATGTCCAAATGCGCATGAACCTACAGGGTCATACACTTAACAGGCTGGGACGCATTAATTCGGTGTGACACCACGAAGTGTCGAAACCTTATAAAATGTGAATGTTGAGGTCAAAAAACATTATGAAGTGTGAAATTAAGGTTAAAACCATATGGTATGGGGTTTATTTGCATTTTCGGGCCGATTCCGGGAGTTTGGGCCTTCCCGGGGGAGTTCGGGCCTAAAAGATGGGGTCGTGGGCTTTGGTGGGATGGAGTTTGAGTCCAATTGGGAGTAGGAGTCCTGGTTGGGGGCCTCCCCCAGCCCCTTATTGCGCCACCACCCTGCCTTTTGCGCCCCCACCTTGGAGAAGCCCTAGTCGCCCCCGTTGCTCCCCCTTGTGCGCCCTCCCTCCCCTCTCCTCCACCCCTTGCTGCCCTAGGGTAGCCTCTCCACCCCAGCACCTCGAAGATCCGTCCATTGGAGCGCTCGGCGACGAGGAGATCCGGTGGATTTGGAGCGAGGAAGGAGATCGCGCGAACTGGGAGGAGATCCGTTGAGTTTTCGTGCGTCGAGCGAAGGTATGGCCATGGGACTCCTCGGGGATGGTCTAGGTACTGTTCTAAGGGTTATTATCATGTTTTTAGATCACTTGGTGGTGCTGTAGTTGGGTAGATTAGATGGAATCTTGAGTTTCCCACGTTCTCTGTTTGGGCAGCATGAGCAGTCGACCTAGGGTTTGGGTTTTCGCCAATTTAGAATCGGAATTTGGTCGTATGGCTGTTGAAAAGTTGTAGGTAATTTCAATACCTTTCAGTGGGTATAAATAACGTCCAATTCCGCCCAGCCGTTTGAAAGTTATGATCGTTTTACTGAACGTATTAAAATCTGTGAAGTGATTGGAACAGATCACGGTTTTCTGTAGATTAAACCACTTTAGAGTCCGAATCAGTCTTTCCGTATACTTAGAAAAAGTTGGGAAATTTCCTAAGCTACGCGTGGATGTACTCGTTTAATTGATTCGGAGTCTTAGAATCCGAGTTATGCCTTTTGGAAGGCTGCTGTCCCGACGGGACAGAACCTCTATTTTTGGGTTTAGCGAGTAGTTTATGATGTCGGGGTAGAAGAGGGTTTTCTTACTGTTTTGTGGACATGATTGTGAGTGTGTGGTACCTATGTGCAGGTGGTGTGACCCTGGGAGTGCCTTCTACTTTTCGCCAATCCGTCGCCCGTGGTTGAGGCAAGTGTATTGGAATGTGTAGCGGTTTGTAGATGCTAGATTGGTTGGGATTGAATTTGAATACATGATATGTTCACTTGCCATGCTTTAATGATTGCCAATGATGTGATGAATATGTTTATTATGTTATGATGCCATGTGTTAGTGTACAAGATATTTATGATGTTGGCATGTTTGCATACATGGCATGTTGCATGGCCCGGGCGGTGAGAAAGTCATAACTAGTCCAGGGAAGGTCGGTGAGAAAGTTATGACTAATCCGGAGAGCCAATGAGTAAGTCCTACATCATGATTCCATTCACCGCGGTGAACGGAAGCGAGGAGTAGGCACCCTCCATCTTCGGGATGGAAGGGGGGAGAGGGTGCACACCGACGGGTGTGTACTCAACCATACCGGTATGAGTTTCCAAGGAGACATGAGCATCGCATCGCATTGCATACATAATGATGATGTTATTGATATGTGATCATGAATGAGATGATAGACATGATATGAGTTGATGTAGCCATGTAATTGTTCTTATGTACCATTGCAATATGCTTGCTGAGTGTTGAACTCACGCTTGTGTTTTTTTGTTGTTTTAGGTACCATGAGATCGGCATGTGGGGAAGGGAATTAGTCACACTTCTACACGTAGCTTCACTCATTTGTGCCACAAGACATTCAATTAGGCTTTGACAATAAATTAAGTGTGATGCTTATTGCTTTATGATTTAGCTTTGCGATATGAGAGTCTTATTGTTTGTTTGGCTCATGGAGACATTGAATGCTTGGAATTAGACTTATATTGTTGTCATGCATTTAGTTATTGCTATTTTAGATGTCTCTCATATTGCCTTATATTGCGATGCTGTTGTGTTTCCTTCAATTCATGTTAAAACAAAGGAGATGCTGCCGAAATTTCGGTTTCTAGCATTAGTTCCTTTGATGTAATTTACTTGTAATTGTGGTATTTAGAGGTTGCTTAGTCTATGTTTGGTAGCATTCGGGCATGTGAAATGCCGGGGTGTTACATTCGGATTGGATCCGTAATTAATGGACCTCGTGGGCTTAGCGCGTAGATGGGCCCTGATTGCCTAGGGTTTCACCTCGTGGCTATATAAGGAGGGGAGGAGGCTGGATGTAGAACACACTTTTGTGCGGTTTAGAGGTGTTTCGCCAGAAACCCTAGCCACCTCCTCTCGTTGCCCCTACCGAGCGACCCGGTGCTTGCACACCGACGCACGGCGTTCCATCCCCGGACGTGTGGACTGCTGTGGTGACGCTGCTGCTACTGCGGCGTGGAGAGGACGATCCGTGGCGAGGATGATCAGCGGCGAGGATGATCCGCGGCGAGGACGATCCACGGCGAGGACGATCCACGCTGAGAACGATCGACTACAACGACGTGCGAAGGATTCCGCAACTGCGCGTCTAGTGGTAATAGATCTATGATCCCCTTCTTGCGAGTAGCTTTTCTGGTTTGCGGTAGAAATTTTAATTTGTGCTAGAATAGCATACTGCGTTCCCCAACAGGGTGTGCACTCGGCAATACCGGTATGTGCTAAACAAAGAGACATTATGCATTGCATTGCATTGCATCGCATGAATGAGAATGTGAATCAAGAAGCATATGAGAATGTGAATGAGAAAGCATATGAGAATGTGAATGAGAAAGTATATGAGATTGTGAACAAAGAAGTCTTCAAGAATTACTTGCCATGATTGGTGATCGGTATGATGTATAAATGTGAGTTGTTATTGTTTTGTTCCATTGCCATACACTATGCTGAGTGATGAACTCACACTTGTTGTTTAATGTTTTTTTAGGTACATTGAATGCGGCTTATGGGAAAGGGAGTTAGATACCTTCACTTGGCATCACTTGAATAGACAATTCATTCCATTCTATAGTTGTGATGGTTTACTTTACTAATCTAGACTTGGTATATGTCGTATTGTTGGCTATGATTAATTGTTCACCCCTATTGGTTCTTGAGATGCTTAAGTTTATATTCTTGGCTTGAACTGTTGTTGAATACCTATTTTAGATGTCCTCTATCATGCTATCATGTTATGCGTTTATTGTTGTTGCTTCAAATCATGGAAAAACAAAGGTTATGCTACCAAATTTTCCCTTTAAGTTACTAGCGTACGTAGTTGCTGTAATTTAATGTTAACTATGGGATTTGGTCGTTGCTAGTATCGGTTGTGGTGACATTCATGGCATACTAGGTGCTGGGGTGTTACAGTTTGTATCAGAGCAGGCTTTAGGTCCGTGGAATGTGAATGTAGTAAATTACTCTAAAGTAAACTAAAATGTTGACTTGGAAAAGTAGAAACATGGCATAGGTCTACTCGTTAAAATTTGGCCTTAGGGCAATAGCTTTAAAATCTAAAATAGTTTGGTTAACTAATTTAAAACTTGACACACTCTGATGCACAATAGGAAGGGTATGGGTATCGTTACTATCCGATTAAATATTGTATCTAAGCTTTGATGTTGAGTGCTACTTTTGATAATGTATGATGCTATATTTATGAAAGATTTGATTGAGTTGATATATTTATGATAAAGTGAGGTTGTGGTGCCGAAGGGTTTCGGTCACCTTCTTTTGTTCGTAGTAAAGTTATGTGGAGTATCGGTGCGGCTGGTGAGAGCCATCACCGAAGGACTATTAACCTCCCGCGGGGAGAGTGCTTATCCTTTTTGTCGTAGATCGGGTAGTTGGTTGGAGTCAAATGGAAGAGTTGATGGTGGATCCTTTTGGATTTCTTTTACCGTTCTGACGGTCGGTTTGGTTGATTTCCTTGGTCTTAGTTGGTTGGAATCAAAGGAAAAGTGTTTGGTATTGAGTTTTCGCTGATTTGTTCTCTTGGCGGTTGTTTGGTTTTGTCTTCTTTGGTTGAAGACAAAGAAGAAGAGTCTAGTGTTGCGCCTCTTTTGGTCGCCTTTCGGCTTTGACTCCTGGTTTTGTTGGTTGCTTTATGGAGAAATCTTTCAATTTATTCTTGTGTTTGTTTGTCTCCGAGGTTAAAAGAGTTATTGTGGTGTTGTGCCAGACCTGGTTGCCAGGGCCGAAGTTCTGTTACTTTGTAAGAGTAAGTGGTGTTTGATCTCATCGTTTGACTTGTTTGGGGGATCATCTTTGAAAACCCATCTGTTTCGTGAAAGTTTGGAGTTGGTTGGTATGGTATCTTTGAAAACCCATCTGTTTGTGGGACTTGAATTTGCAAATCCGGACGCTCTGTGTATTCAGCACTAGTCCAGGATCACGCTAGTGCACACAGTCTCAACATCGGTAAATATCACAATCATACACATCAATTGTAGTAAAGTACTTTAATTAAAATAACCAAACTGATTGCTCGACCTTATGGTCAAGTTACAAGAGTACGCCACACATGGCGAAAACTTATTAAAGGAAATAAATTGCAGCAGAATAAAAGCATCAACGTGGCGCCATCCAGTATACCACAGGCAACTGACTGGGCTCGCTCCTTAGTTAGCCGGATCTTCCTGGAGCTCCTCCTCCAAGGCAGGTGTAGCTTCTTCTTCAACTGATGTTGTAGTTACAAGGGGTGAGTACTTGGTACTCAGCAAGTCATGCATAGGATGCAAACTAATATTCTACATGCATGGCTTAGTACAAAGGGATGTTCCATGGTTCATTTGCAGTAAAACAGCAATTAACAAGTAGCATAAGTACATTCGAAAGCAGTAAAAGTAAGTATAATATCAATAACTTTTCTAGGAGTTAAGTAAACACTTTCCCTTTCCTAATCCATATTTCCATCAATGTCATCAATAAACCCAACCAAACTTTTCACGTCCAAGTTGTTTTCATGAAAGTCTAACCCTTGACTGTAATCTCTGAGCAGTGTCTAGTGCCGTGGACTCAGCTATTCGAATAGGTTGTACACTCTGTAGAGGTTATGCACTTTACCCACAAGATACAGTCAAAAACCACAAAGGCGAGTGATCGTAACAAAGCCTTTCGGGAACCGCAAACTTTACAAGTGAACCTCTCCGGTTTTTGCCATACACCATCCCTTCCCTCAATGGAGGCGAAGTATGGGACCGACATACCGTTGGACGGGTACCATGCCGTAGCCCTGGTACGCTCCCCTTTCAAGCTACATAAAAAGGTGTAGTTGACACCCCGAGGTACCACAGGCAAGTTATTAGTAACTTACTCAACTAGGTCCGTCGCATTACATACATGTGGTTGCACGTTTAACTCAGATCAAAGGCTTGCAAGGTTAAGTCCTTAGGATGACCAGGGCAAGACTACCCGAAGAATCAAAACGAGATCCCCGGTGCCACTCATGGCCCACCATATCATTCTTGCCACTTGCCCCGGGCTAAATCTATTTATCAAACCCAGTTGATTACCATGCACCACGGGCCATCATAATCATCACAACACATGATACTTCTCCAAAACAGGTTCAATATCTCATTAAGTCAATATTAACATTTGATTGTCCAAAATCATGTCATATGCACGTAGCGGGTCTAAGCAATAACTACAATGGTCTAAATACCCAATGTTGGCAAATTACTAAGGACCAACTAATATGATTCCCAACTAGGGTGACAAGGGTTCAAGGTACATAATTAAATAGTCAAGGTGTCATACTGCAATTTGGCATTTATCTAATTCCCATAAATAATTAAAATAATTTCTAATTAAACTAGCATGTAATAATTTAAATCATACTAATTTCCAAAAATAGGATCAATATGATCAAAGCATAACTTGCCTTCAAAAAGCACTTATTCTTGGTCTTGAGCTGGCTCCTGGGTCAAGACTTCACCTTCGAAGCCTTCGGGTACTTCCGCATCTACTCGTAACGCGTGCAAATAACAATAAATAATCCAGTAGTGGACAAAAAGTGTCCAAAAATTCTAATAAAATTAACAAACAGAGAGAGAACATTTTTATAAATTTTTAGAAATTTGAATCATCCAAATCGGAGTTAAAATGCAGAAGTTATACCCATTTAAAGTTTAAAAAATCAATTAAATAAATATAAACAGAGGAAAAATCATGTCCAAAAATTAAATAAAATTCATCATTAAGTATAGCTCAATTTTATAAAAATTTCGAAATTGGAATCACTCAAATCAGAGTTAAAACGCAAAAGTTATAAGCGTTTGAAGTTTGAAAAATCAAATAAATGAATAAACCGATTAATTCATTTATTTTTTCTATTGAAAAATCGATTTATGACGTCATGCTTGCGTTAGCCGGTCCATAGACTCGGTCCACGGTTCGGGTTCGGTCCACCGTGGACCCGGTCCATGGGTGCACGTGTCACTGACACGTGGGACCCCCGTGGATGACGTCATTGCTGACGTCATCGCACTCGGCCGCACGGTACTGACACGCGGGCCCCACCGTGACGTCATGGAGCGGTCGGTACAGTCGCTGACACGCAGGCCCAAGCTGACATCACGCTACGTCAGCGACGACCGAGCGCGCCTGCGCGGACCGCGACTGTTCGGCTCCCGGACACGTGGCTTGATCCGGGGCGTTGATTTGAAAATCAACGGTCCAGATTGGATCTGGAGTTCGCACGTTTGGGTTAACGTGGTCAATCTGGACCGCACGATCTGCATCGGACGGCTAGAATCAGATCGGGTTTTACCGCGTCGTGGGGCGACGTGGCATGTTCCGGTGGTTGACACGTGGCTCAATCTACACCGTTCGATCTTGATCAAGCGGCTGAGAATGCATCTAATGCTACAACGTGGATTAACCCTAACCGTACAATCTAGATCTTACGGCTGAGATTAGATCTAATACGGTGCAGTCTACGACTACGTGGTTTAATCTAAAGCGTTGGATCTAGATCCAACGGTTGAAAATAGATCTAAAACTGTAACGAGGAATCGAACGGGGGTGACATGGATGAACTTGGGCCATGCGATGAAGATCCAAAGGCTGACGGAGCTCGCGGTTCCGGCAATGTCCACGGCGGAGCTAGGTTACCGGAGACGAGGACGACGACCACGCTCGCGGCGTTTCGGGGCAGTAACGGCGGAGTGAATGGTCCCTTCTAGTGCGGCTCGGCGCGAGGAGCACGGATCTGGGCACCACGACGGCGAAGGACGGCAGTCGGCGGCGAAAAACGGCAAAAACCGCGGCGGACTTCTCCTCCAACTTCGGCGAGCGATTGCGGCGAGACTACGGTGGCTGGAGCTCGACGGCCTAGGGCAAAACGTGCGCAAGGAAGAGGAGAGCACGTCGGTGGCGGTGGCGCATTAAATAGGGCCCTCGACGTCCATGAAAACCGCGAAAACCAAGGCCCACACGCGTGCGACGGTGGAATCCGGCGAGCACTCGGACTGGGTGATGTGGCGCGATCCTAGCCGTCCACGTGTCCTCAATCAACGGCCATGATTCGACCGGCGCAAACGAGTTCGAACGAGACTCGGGCTCGGGTGACGTGGCGCAACGCTAGATCCAACGGTCGCGCGAGTTAGATTTTGGTTCGGCTCGGGTCTGGCTAGGGTCTGGCTCAGTCGGATGAATAGTAAAACCCGTTCACTATTTTCCAGTGATTAAATAATTAAATTAATTGCTAGAAATTCAAATAAATCAAGAAAAATAGCAAAATAATCAGAAAAATTCCGGGAAAATTTTGGAAAATACTTCGAGACATTTTGAACTCAAACAAAATATTTCCAACAAAACTTTATTTATACTTTTAATTATTTAATTTTCTTAAAAGAGAATAAATCCAAATTAAATCCAAATAAATTCCAGAAAATTCCAAAAATTCTCAAAAGTGTAAATTTCAATTAAATTCATGAAAAGCAAAATTTGGGGTGTTACACGCACACAGGGCAAAAACACTAGAAAAATCTATTCACGCCGGACCAAACTTTAGTCCGGCGCATCTCACGATAGACCAAACTTTTGGCCCGGCGTACATGCGAAAGTCTCATTTTAATTCAAGGCAAACATGTTCAAAAACACGTTCACGATGGACCAAACTCTTTGGTCCGGCGTACATGCAAAGGCGACACTCAAAAATGCGTTCACGACGAACCGAAAATTTGGTCCGGCGTGCATGGTCTGGCGTTGTAACACCCCGGCATCTAGTATGCCCTGGATGTCACCAAACATAGACTAAACAACATCTAAATACCACATCTAAAGGTAAATTACATCAAGGGAGTAAATGCAAAAAAACCAAAAATTTCGGCAGCAGCTCTTTTTTCTATGGTACGGAGCATCAACAATAATATCACAAGATATATCATCATGGGAAGCATCTAAAGCAGCAATAACAGGTGACGTAGCAACTATTTAAATCTAGCATAATGAATTTAACCAGGGTTCAAATTCTCACCGAAATCCCGCGAAATCTCGGTGAAATTTCGGTTTTCGGACCCCCCCCCCGAGTTCCATAATCCCGGCGAAATTAAAAAACCCTAAAAATTTTTTTAAAGTGCTACAGTACCCTATAATTTCGGCGAAATTTCGGTGAAATGGACCGAAATCTTGGTTTTTTGACCGAAATTTGATCAAAATTTGACCGGAGTTTGACCGGATTGGATTCTTCAAGTCATTTTCCATGTCTGACCAAAATTTCAAAAAAAATTGACGTCGTTTGAACCATTTTTCGTTTAGTTGAATTTTACCGAAATCTCGGATAATCTCAGCGAAATTTCGGTTTTTGAACCGAAATCTCGGATTTCCCGGTAGAAAAAAAACTGGATTTAAAATTTGAATTTTAGATTCCGTCCGGATTTGATTTAAATTTCCGAAATCTCGGCGAGATTTCGGATTTCGGGCACCTCCGAAATTTTATCCAAAACGAGATTTGTAACCCTGAATTTAACCACTCCATGATCTAAAACGAAGTAAATAATATGACCAAGCACACAAATAAGGCATACTCCAAGTTGTCAACGCATTAACTTATAATCACAACTACGAATGGCAAAATTGTGTATGTCTTAATGAGTGAAACATTGTGAAGATGTGCCACTAAGCCCCTTTCCCGCATGACGATTTCATGGTACCTAAAATCAACATAAAACACAAGCCTGAATTCATCACTCAGCAAAGTGTATTGCAATAGAACAAGAAAACACATTCCAATACCTTCATCACTACTTTTCATATTCAACATCATAATCATCTCATATTAATATTGTATGCATCTCATTGACCTCATCATATAACATCATCATATAATGCAATGCAATGCAATGCACATGTCTCCTTGAAGCACATACCGGTATTGCCGAGTGCACACCCGTCGGCGTACACCCTCTTTCCCTTTCCATCCCGTAGATGGAGGGTGCCTACTCCTCACTTCCATTCACAACCGTGGAGGGAATCACGAGGTAGGACTTACTTAATTGCGCTCTGGATTAGTCATAACTTTCTCACCGACCTTACCGGACTAGTTATGACTTTCTCACCGACCGGGCCAGTTTTCATGCCATGTATGCAACATATGCCATAAACATAAACAACTAATCATTGCATAGCATCATAATGTACCATTTTCATCCCATCATGGGCAAACACTAATCATGGCAAGATAGCACATTATGTAAACAATTTGCACTTAATCTGGACTAGCAAACATACAACACATTCACCATTCCAATACACTTGCCTTAACCGCAAGCGACGGATTGGCGAGATGATGAGGGCACTCCCGGGGTCACACCACTTGCACATAGGTACCACATACTCAGAATGTGCCCACAAAATAGTACGCAATCGCTCATCTACCCCGACTTCGCAAACTACTTCCAAAACTGAAAAACAGAGAATCTGTCCCAACGGGACAGCAGGCTTCAAACTAGCATAACTTGAGTTCTAGGACTCCAAATCAAGTAAACGAGTACATCATCGCGAATCTTTGGAAATTGCCTAGCTTTTTCTAAGTATTGGGAAAAGCTGATTCGGCCTCTAAAATTATCTAATCTACAAAACATTACATTATGTCCCAATTACGTCACAGATTTGAACACGCTCGGTAAAACGATCATAAATTTCAAACGGCTAGGCGGAATTGGACGTTCTTGGTGTCCAATTAAAGGTATTGAAGTTATCTACAACTTTCTAAAAAGGCGGCTGACCAAATTCCGACTCTAAAATTGAGAAAACTCAAACCCTAAGTCGTGTGCCCAATCTGCCCTAAACAGAGAACTATGAAATCTCTTGTTTTCATCCAATCTACCCAATCACAGCACCACCTCTTGATCTAAAAGCATCAAAACACCCTCTAGCGCAGAACCTAGACCATCCCCAAGGATCACCCATAGCCATACCTTTGCCCGACGAACGACGAACGCCAAAACTTCTCCTGCCGGTTCCCTGATCTTCTTCCTCGCGCCGGAACCGCCGGATCTCCTCGTTGCGGAGCTTCCCGATGGAGAGGACAATGGTATGGAAGGGTGTGGCAGCAAGGGATGGGGGTGGATCTCTCCTAGGGCCGGCTAGGGGAGGTGGGGAGGTGGGGGAGGAAGGGGGAAGGGGTGGAGGCGCAAGGAGTGGTGGCGGCTAGGAGTGGGAGGAGGAGGTGGTGGGGGGCGCCCTAGGGTTTGGCGGTGCTCATGGGTAGGCTATGCTGCCCCCCATCTTCCCCACATGGCCCAATAGCCTCCCCCAACGGCCCAATTTGTTCCCCCAAGGCCCAAGCTCCCCCGGAAGGGCCCAAACACCCGGAATCGGCCCGGAAACGCGATTAACCCTCATACCGTAAAGTTTTAATCTCCAATTTCACATTTTATAAAGTCACGACATTCCGTAGTGTCATATTCTCCACCCCTTAAACAGGATTCGACCTCGAATCCGAAGAACACCAAAAACTGCAACAAAGTCCCCAAGTGACAAAAGACTTCTTTGCAACACAAAACATTCACACAAAGACTCAAACTGGGACAAACGACAAGCAAGTTCTCAAAACCAACACTTAGCGAGAAAGTGTTGATTTAGCTCAACAAAGTGCAACCTCTCACGGTTCCACCTTCACTTCAATTCCCAATATTAATATAAGAGTCAACCGAAGTCCTCGATTTCACCCACTAAAAGGCTTAATCAAATTTTTACGCCCAAATCCTCACGTCAAACCCTTCATACTACTATCACAACCAACCTTGATGGCGCCGTGATGGCACTATGGGTGTCCCGATCTTTCGATGAGAAACACACGATCGATTTGTTAGAGTCGACTTTGACGATCCGACTACACCGTACGACGACGATGCGCCTTAGCAATCGCTAAACCAACTCCAGCGGGTTATTGATCTTGCCGTAGGCACGATCAACCTGAACACGAGGTTCAATTCCTGCAAGCAACCGAAGAACAAGCAAGAACAATAGGATAAGCAATCTGAAATTGCGGATAAAACTGGAAGCGAAACAAAGTGGAGTCTTATTGACGATCTTGACAAGGTGGCTGTCCAGCACAACTCGCAGGATCAAGTTTGCACTTGGCTAAACTAATCAAATAAAACCCAAAACCCTAAGGAGCCGATGTCTGGCTATTTATGAAAGCTAGGGGCGTGGGAATCACGTCCAAAGCAGTAGGATACCAACTACAACTCTATTACAAGGCCCAAAGCCCAAGTCTTCTCGGTTTGGAAAAGTGACGACAATTGTTTTGCAGATTCCCGTTGACTCGGATGGAATTTGGGGATGGGGTCGGATCCGTTGGAAAGAGGACGTCGAAACCTTTCAAACTAGTACTCATAGACCCCAAGCACCCTTGTGGATCAAAAGTTATGGTCGTTTTAAGTTGGTGCTGTCCCGGAGGCCGAATCCGAGTATAACTTGTGCACCGGAAGAATTGGCTTCATGCTGGAGGTTTGGGAGTCCTTCTCCTTGGTTCCTAAGGACAATAAAATTATCACAAGGATTAAATAGCATTCCATTCATTAAATTATGTGTATGCAATCCGAGGAACGCATTCACCTGGTAATTGAATTGACGTGCGCGAGCTCGAGTAATTGGTCCTTGTATGACATTGTTGGTTTCCATTGGGTTTGTAGGTATGGCAGTATCCATGGTAGTGATGTCCTCATCAAACCTGATGAACTCAGAACAACTTCTCTTTTCAACTTCATTCACGAAACCTTAATTTCATTCCTCAACCTGTCTACCACAACTTATTAATCTCAAGATGACCCAATCAAAGCGAATCACATCTCTTTTAACAGCCTCTCTACCAACAAATCACCAACGGTGTCTTATTAATAAGTGGGGTTCTAAACGAGAACCTCCAAAGAATCAATTACACAAAATCCCATCTCTTCCAATTATTTGACCTTTTTCACAAAGAATCAAAATTAACTAATGACATCTACGCACATAGCCTTCATCGACAATACTTTCCTTTCGAGCACAAACCACGATACACTTTCATTCTATCCTCTCCCAGACATAATACATACCCAGGGACAACTAGCTAAGGCAATGTTCACGACAAAACACTTTATTTCAAATTACCATCATCTTTTTAACAACTAACCATAATCTCAACAAAATTTGAACCGACATCACCAGCTTCCATCATAACCACCTTTTGAACCACAACCAAGTTCTAAGCCTAGCCCAAGCTAGGGCTGTAGATTCTTACCAAACCACAACTGATTTTTTTTCTATGAGGGTCATGCCCTCACATTTCCTCACTCAAATACTACCAAGCCCATGAGTATAATCTTCCATTATACTCAATAATTTCATAAGCATTTCTGTTCA
Source organism: Rhipidocladum racemiflorum (assembly GCA_036346355.1). Lineage (NCBI taxonomy): Eukaryota > Viridiplantae > Streptophyta > Magnoliopsida > Poales > Poaceae > Rhipidocladum > Rhipidocladum racemiflorum. The sequence goes on from CM070588.1 coordinate 36,707,615, forward strand.
TATCTCAAACGAGAATGCCAACAAAGAGCAACTCCCTTTAGCCGGATGAACCACATTCATCAACTTGAACCCAAAGCGCTACAAATCACTTTGGAACAAAGATTCGACAACATCCAAAGACCACTCTTTTTTTTTCTTTTCCTAAGTCAAGCCGCAAAGGAAAAACTCAAATCTCAAATCAATGCGATACATTTCGCATCGGGGAGCACTCAAACAAAAGATAGACTCCACACAATTCTTTGACAGAAATTCTCGACATCCAAAATATCTCAACTCGCTTTCACCAAAGCCAAACCTCTTATTTTTACCAAAATCCATTTTGGAAAGAAACCGTTTCTCAAATCACACACAATAACCCACAACCATCTCAGTATCTCTCAAGGAGAAAGGAATTTAAATATGTAACATAACCAAAATTCCAGCAATTATCCATTCTTTATTTCCATGCTAAAAAGCACGGGAAATCTCGATGCCTGACATGAATGCAATTTTTTTCAAGAGCACTCTGGATTAGTCATATATCCATATATGACTTTCTCACCGACCTGGCTCATCATCTCTTTTATGATAAACATCGCATTTTAACCAAAGACAATTTTTTTTTCAGAAGAGAACATCAATTCTCAAATCAAACAACTACACCCACAACCGCTACAAATTCTCTCAAAAAGAAAGGGAGGCTCATTCCCAAAAAAAACACTTCACCAGCAAAATCACTAATGGAACATTCATAAGATCCACTTTTTAAAGCACTTGCAAACACCGCACACATTTTCGAAATAAAATCAACTCTAACACAATAGAGTTACAAGTTAAGTGCTTAACTCCAGGGTTTCCAACACAACCCACCGTGTCCATTTACTTCCTTTACATATGGTTTCCAAAGATAATTTAGTTGAACACGAAAGAGGGCGATCCACTCCAAACTTTTCGGTGAAAATCCATACTCATAGCCTAAGCTAAACAAATTTGCCAAACTACTCTTTCATCAGCCGGTTACTTCCAAAACTACTCTTTCATCCATATTTCCAATCATCAAAGTCAAATCCATAACTTGACAAGATGCCACTTACTCAGGGGAGACCTATTGCACACTAATCAAGATGCCCTAACAAAAGGGTAGGCACTCCCAGAAAGTTTATACATTCATTTAAATCCGTAAACCTTTAAAAGAAGATTCGACTCGAATCCCACCATTTTTCGCATTCCAATACTCTTAGCCATTAAGGAATTCATATTCACCAAATCCTGAGAAGTCCAACACTGTTGAACACAAGTTACAACATCTAATCTTTGATAAAAACACTTCCTACTAATCATGTACCCATCACCGGTCATAAGATCATCAAACTCTATCTGTAACACCCCGGCATTTAATATGCCCGAATGCTACCAAACATAGACTGAGCAGCCTCTAAATACCACAATTACAAGTAAATTACAGCAAAGGCACTAATGCTAAAAACCGAAATTTCGGCAGCATCTCCTTTGTTTTAACATGAATTGAAGGAAACACAATAGCATAGCAATATAAGGCAATATGAGTGTAACACCCCGGCATTTACTATGCCTGAATGCTACCAAATAAAAGCTAAACAACATCTAAATACCATAATTAAACATAAATTCCAGCAAAGGCGCACATGCTAAAAACCGAGATTTCGGCAGCATCTCCTTTGTTTTAACATGAATTGAAGCAACAACAATATTAACATGTCAATGTGGCATAACGAACGATAGCAATAACATGATCAAACGGAAAAACAGCCACCATACCACTAAGGATATAAATTCTATTCATCACATGACAAATATGGACAAATCAATTACTCATAAAGACCAACGAATCATCGAAACCATAGTTTAGTTCAATGAATTAACCATAACCATAAGGGAAGGAACATGTCATTGTTTAAATGTGTGATGCTAAGTGATGACGTGTGACTAGCTCCCTTTCCCGCATGTCGGATTCATGGTACCTAAAAGAAAACAACATAAACACAAGCGTGAATTCATCACTCAGCAAGTATATTGCAATGGTACAAACATAAACAATTACATAGCAATAATATCTCACATCATGTAAACCATCTCATTCATGGTCACATATTATCATCATCATCAATATGTATGAAGTGCAATGCGATGCTCATGTCTCCTTGGAAACTCATACCGGTATGGTTGAGTACACACCCGTCGGTGTGCACCCTCTCCCCCCTTCCATCCCGAAGAGGGAGGGTGCCTACTCCTCGCTTCCGTTCACCGCGGTGAATGGAATCACGATGTAGGACTTACTCATTGGCTCTCCGGAATAGTCATAACTTTCTCGCCGACCTTCCCCGGATTAGTTATGACTTTCTCACCGCCCGGGCCATGTATCATGCCATGTCATGTATGCAAATATGCCAACATCATAAATCACTCTTACATTAACACATGGCATCATAACATAGTAAGCATATTCATCACATCATTGGCAGTCATTAAAGCATGGCATGTGATCATATCATATATCCAATTTCATCTATTCTCAACAAGCAACCTACAAACCGCTATCCATTACAATACACTTGCCTCAACCACAAGCAACGGATTGGCGGAAGTAGAAGGCACTCCCGGGGTTGCACCACCTGCACATAGGTACCACACACTCACAATCGTGTCCACAAAACAGTACGCAAAACCTCATCTACCCCGACATTGCCAACTACTCGCAAAACCCAAAAACAGCGGATCTGTCCCGTCGGGATAGCAGTCTTCCAAAAGGCATAACTCGGGTTCTAAGACTCCGAATCAATTAAATGAGTACATCCTCGCGTAGCTTAGGAAATTTCCCAACTTTTTCTAAGTATATGGAAAAGCTTATTCGGAATCTAAAGTTGTTTAATCTACAAAATACCGAGATCTATTCCAATCACATCACAGATTTTAACACGCTCGGTAAAACAGCCATAACTTTCAAACGGCTGGGCGGAATTGGACGTTCTTTATACCCATGGAAAGATATTGAAATTACCTACAACTTCTTCAACATCTGTATGACCAAATTCCGAGTTTAAATTGGCGAAAACCCAAACCCTAGGTCGACTGCTCATGCTGCCTGAAACAGAGAACGTGGCAACTTCTAGATCTAATCCAATCTACTCAATTCCAGCACCACCAATTGATCTAAAAACTTCATAATCACCCTTAGAATAGTACCTAGACCAACCCCAAGGATTCCCATGGCCATACCTTCGCCCGACGCACGAAAACCCAACGGATCTCCTCCCGGTTCGCGCGATCTCCTTCCTTGCTCCAAATCCACCGGATCTCCTCGTCGCGGAGCGCTCCAATGGACGGATCTGCGGGGTGGTGAGGTGGAGAACTCCCCTAGGGGCAGCAAGGGAGGTGGAGAGGGGAGGAGAGGTGTAACACCCCGGCATTTAATATGCCCGAATGCTACCAAACATCGACTAAGCAACCTCTATATACCACAATTACAAGTAAATTACAGCAAAGGGACAAATGCTAATACCAAAAATTTCAGCAGCATCTCCTTTGTTTTTCCATGAATCGGAGCAACAACAAAGTATCACAAGTTATATCATAATGGAAAGCATCTAAAACAGCAATAACATGTGACATAACAACAATATAAGTCCAGGATGTAGCATTCGACCACCTCATGAGCTAAACGAATCAAATAGTAAGACCGAGCACACAGTTAAGCAATTCTCCAAGTTTCATGGCAATACTTTCATTATCATGACTCCAAATGATAACACAGTGTAATTTGTGTGGAGCTACGTGTAGATGTGTAGCTAACCCCTTTTTCCCGCATGCCGGTTTCATGGTACCTAAGAAAAACAACATAAGCACAAGCGTGAGTTCATCACTCAGCAAGTATATTGCAATGGAACAAGAAAACACATTCCAATACCTTCATCACCACTTTTCACATACAACATCATACACATCTCATAATCATAGTGTAAGCATATCATTGACATCATCATAAATCATCCTCATATAATATCCTAATATAATGCAATGCAATGTAATGCAATGCGATGCACATATCTCCTGGAAACTCATACCGGTATGGTTGAGTACACACCCGTCGGTGTGCACCCTCTCCCCCCTTCCATCCCGAAGATGGAGGGTGCCTACTCCTCGCTTCCGTTCACCGCGGTGAATGGAATCACGATGTAGGACTTACTCATTGGCTCTCCGGATTAGTCATAACTTTCTCACCGACCTTCCCTGGACTAGTTATGACTTTCTCACCACCCAGGCCATGTATCTTGCCATGTATGCAAATATGCCAACATCATGAATAACTTGTACATTAACACATGGCATCATCATGGATAACTTGTACATTAACACATGGCATCATCACATAATAAACATATTCATCATATCAATGGCAAACATTAAAGCATGGCATGTGAACATATCATATATTCAAACTTCAATCTCAATCAATCAAACAACCTACAATCGCTGTCCATTACAATACACTTGCCTCAACCACGGGCAACGGATTGGCGGGAAGTACAAGGCACTCCCGGGGTCACACCACCTGCACATAGGTACCACACACTCACAATCATGTTCACAAAACAGTACGCAAACCCTCATCTACCCCGACATTGCCAACTACTCGCAATACCCAAAAACAGAGGTTCTGTCCCGCCGGGACAGCAGCCTTCCAAAAGGCATAACTTGGGTTCTAAGACTCCGAATCAATTAAACGAGTACATCCTCGCGTAGCTTAGGAAATTTCTCAACTTTTTCTAGGTATAGGGAAAGACTGAATCGGAATCTAAAGTTGTTTAATCTACAAAATACCGTGATCTGTTCCAATCACGTCACAGATTTTAACACGCTCGGTAAAACAGCCATAACTTTCAAACGGCTGATCAGAATTTAACGTTCTTTATATCCACGGAAAGATAATGAAATTATCTACAACTTCTTCAACATCTATATGACCAAATTCAGATTCTAAATTAGCGAAAAACCGAACCCTAGGTCGACTGCTCATGCTGCCCGAAACAGAGGACGTGACCAACTCAAGAATCCATCTAATCTAATCAAATCCAGCACCACCAATTGATCTAAAAACTTGATAATCATCCTTAGAACAGTACCTAGCCCAACCCCAAGGATTACCATGGCCGTACCTTCGCCCGACGCACAAAAACTGAATGGATCTTGTAACATCCTGAATTTGAACTGGTCTTTTAAAAAAATATATATATTAATTATCCTTTGTGAGTTATTTGGAAATTCTATTTGGAGCTAATTGTGTTTGGATTTGTTTGCTCAATCTGTTTCGTTTTAGTTTTTGCTCCAAAATCTCGTTTCGTGTACGGTTAGAATTTCCGAGCAACCGTAGTTTTCGAACCTTCCCTAGCTATCCTAGAGTCTATCCTAGAGGTTTCCGGGAAGGGTTTTTGAGTTTCAGAGTTTTTGGGGGTTTTTGGGGTTTTGTCGCCTTGGGCGGCAATACCGTCGGCCCTAGCCGGTACTGCCGGCCGAGGGGTTCGAGTGTAACACCCCAAAATTTTGCTTTTCTTAAATTCATGTGTGATTTGGTACTTTGGTGAATTTTTGGAATTTTCTGGAATTTATTTGGATTTATTTGGAATTTATTTGAATTTATTCCATTTTGAAATAATTAAAGAATTAAATTTTGCAAATAAAATTTTGTTGGAAATATATTATTTGAGTCCCAAATACCCTAAAATATTTTCCAGAATTTTTCTGGAATTTTTCTGAGTCTTTTGCTATTTTTAATGAATTAAATGAATTACTGGAAATTATTTTAATTATTAAATCGCTGGAAAATCAAGTCGGGTCAAGTACTATTCATCCGACCGAAGTCGAATCCAGTCGGACTCGAGTCCGACCGAGCCACGTGACTCGACCGAACCAAATCTAAAACCTAATCGATCCCAACCGTTGGATCAAGATCCAACGGTCGAGATTTCCGTCATCGCTTCGATCGAATCCGGCCGGATCCGATCCCCCGCCGCATCGTTGCCGCTGATCGTGCCACGTGGGACGGTCCGTCGTCATCTCTCCGCCCGAAACCGAAGCCGGACTCCACCGCCGCTGGCCCGCCGTGGAGAACTAGGTTTCCGTTTTCTGCGCAGGCGAGGCTATTTAATGCCCGGATCACACCGAGGATCGCCTTGACCTTGCGCGCCCGTTGCCCTAGCCGCGCCGCGCGGTGCCTGACGCGCCCGCAATCGCTCGCCGAGTCGTAGCACCCCTCCGCCGCGTTACGCTTGATTCCGCCGCCGTCCGCCGTCCCCCGCCGCCATTGACCCAGATCCGGACTCACCGCGACGAGACGCACCCGAAGGGACCTCTCACCTCGCCGGAGGAGGCCGCAAACGCCGTTGCCCGTGTCGCCGTCCCGGCTCGGTAGCCGGCTCCGCCGCCACGCCATCGCTGCCGCTCGAAGCTTCTCAGCCGTCCGATCAAGATCCAACGTCCCAGATCACGCCACGTCATCTCACGGTGAGATTCCGTCCAAAACCACTAGATCCAATCTTAACCGTCCGATCTAGATCCAACGGTCCAGATCAACCGCGTTCACCCCAAACGCGTGAGTCCAGATCCAATCTGGACCGTTGATTTTCAAACCAACGGTCTAGATCTAGCCACGTGTTCGGGAAGGCTGACCGCCGCGCCGTGGCCCACGCCAGCGGCAGACGCCGACACGCGAGCCCGCATGTCGTGCCGTCCCAGCCAAGCGCCGACGCCAAAGAATGACGCTGGTCCCACTGTCGTGGTGAGCCCCGACGTCGGCGATGGCGTCACCCGAGGGGACCCACATGTCGATGACACAAGGAGCCGTGGGACCGAGTCCACGGTAGACCGAGCCGGCGTGGACCAAGTCCATGGATCGGTGACGTCAGCCAACCAATCGGAGGTGACACGTGTCGGTAGCCGACGCAATAATTAATTTCCGAAAAGAAAATGATTTATTAATTCGAAATAATGATTTGATTTTGTTTCAAACTTCAAACGCTTATAACTTTATGCGTTTCAACTCCGATTTGAGTGATTCAAATTTCTAAATTTGTATAAAATTGAGACCTACCTAAATATGAATTTTATTTAATTTTTGGATTAAAGTTTTTCTCTGTAAAATTATTTAATTGATTATTTAAACTTTAAATAATCATAACTTTTGCGTTTTAACTCCAAATTTGACGATTCCAGTTTCTAAAAATTCATAAAATTATGTTCTCTCTGTTTATGGATTTTATTTGGATGATTGGATACTTTTTGCCTATTGTTTATTCGTGTATTTGCTATTTGCACGCTTTACGAGTAGACGTTGAAGTGCCGGAGGGATTCGAAGGAGAAGTATTGACTCAGGATCCAACTCAAGACCAAGAACAAGTGCTTTTTGAAGGCAAGTTGTGCTTTGACCATGTTGATCCTATTTTGAAATCTATTTTGATTTAACCTATTGCATGCTAGTTCAATTAGAAAAATACTTTATTTAAATATGGGAATTAGATAAATACCAATTTGCTGTATGACACCTTGATTACTTAAGTATGTGCCATGACCCCTTGTCACCCTAGTTGTGGTTTACTAGTTGGACATTATTAACTTGCCAACATGGGTTTTAGACCGTTGTAGTAAACTGCTTAGACCTGCTACGTGCTCATGACATGATTTCGGACAAACAAATGTTAATATTGACTTAATGATATATTGAACCCGTTTTGGAAAGGTATCATGTGATGTTGATGGCACGTGGTGCATGGTAATAAACTGAGGTTTGATAAACAGTTTTCGGCCGGGGCATGTGGCAAGAATGATCAGGTGGGCCAGTTGTGGCACTGGGGATGTTGATTTGGTTCTTCGGGTAGTCTTGCCCTGGTCACCCTAAGGACTTAACCTTGCAAGCCTTTGAACTGGGTCTAACGTGCAACCACATGTCTGTAATGGGACGGACCTAGTTGACTAAGTTGCTAATAACGTACCTGTGGGACCTCAGGAGGTCAACTACACCCTTTGTGTAAGTTGTACAGGGGAGCGTACCGGGGCTGAGGCCAGGTACCCATCTAACGGTTGATTGGCCTAAACTTCGCCTTAGCTAAGGGAAGGGTTAGTGTGCAATAACCGGGGAGGACCACTTGTATTTGCTATTGGCCTAACGGTTGTATTGTTAGAAGTTTCCGAAAGACTTTGTTACGGGAACTCGCCTTTGTGGTGTTTGACTGTATCTTGTGGGTAAAGTGCATAACCTCTGCAGAGTGTAGAATCTATTCGAATAGCCGTGTCCGCGGTATTGGACATCGCTCGGGAATTACAGTCAAGGGTTAGATTTTCTCAAAAATAACTTGGATTTGAAAGGTTGGGTTGGATTAATGATGATGTTGATGGAAATGTGGATTAGGATGGGAAAGATGTTTATTAAACTCCTTGAAAAGTTACCTATGCTATACTTGTTTCTACTGCTTTCGAATCTACTTATATTACTTGTCAAATCTTTGTTTCGCAAATATACCTTGAGTTATTCCTTTGTACCAAGCCATGCATATAGTATATTAGCACACGTGCATGCATGACTTGCTGAGTACCAAGTACTCACCCTTGCCACAATATAACACCAGTTGAAGAGGAGACTACACCAGCTTTGGAGGAGGAACTCCAAGAGGAACCGTCTACTTAGGGAGCGAGCCCAGTCAGTTGCCTGTGGAATACTGGATGGCGCCACGAAGTTATTTGATTTTCCGCTGCTACTATTTCTCTCTTAATAAGTTTCGCCCTGCGAGGCATACATTTGTGACTTGACCATAAGGTCGAGTAACCAGTTTGGTTATTTAAATAAAAGTACTTTATTAGTATCGATTAGTATGATTGTGATATTTACCAATGTTAAGACTGTGTGCACTAGCGCGTTCCTGGACTAGTGCTGAATACACAGAGGGTCCGGATTTGCAAATTCGGGGTCCCGACATCGGGCAGGGGGGCAGGGCGCCCATGGCTGACCGGTTGCCCTAGCCACCTCCACGTTTTCCTAGAGGGTTCTCCTCCCCCAGCCAACTCTCTCCCTCACTTCACTCCCTCTCACTCTCCCTCTCACCCTCTAGCTCTCCCTCTCTACCTCTCTCTCCCATGGAGCTCTCTCCCTCTCTCTCAAGCTCTTCCTCTCCCTAAAACTCTCTCTCCGCTGTTCTTGAGCTCAAGGTGAAGCAAGCCACGGAGGAGATCGTCACTTTTCAAAACCCTAGCCGCAATCTGTGGTGAGTGAAGCAAGTTTCAGTCAGATCTGGGTTGACTTGAGCTTGATCTTGTACTTTTCTCCTTTTCTATCAACTTTTCTTTTAGCTAAAACCCTAGAAAACCAAATTGTAGTGCTCAACTTTTGTTAGCTGAGTTTCTAAACCTAGGTTAGGTGCAAGAGTTCTCGTTAGTGCGAAAACTGAGATTTGAAACCCTAAATACGTTTTTATCGGATAGATTAGGTTAAATGTCATTTTCGTAGCTTTTGGAATTAAACTTTGGAACCCTAGTTCCAAAAGCTAGGAAAAGGACCCTTGAACGTATTCGACGTCGTTAAAGTCCGAGTTTCGCGAAAGGAATCGAGTTTGAATTCGATTCGGGGTGAAAGTCGGAATTTAGCGTAAATTAGGACTCTAGAGTTTCTCGGATTAGGATGTAGGCCAAATGAGGTCAGAACCACGTGTGGTCTGCATAAATGGGTCCTTGTCACCTTCGAGAACCCATCCATGCAATCGTCGCGGAGTTCCGAAGTCATTTGTGCGAAAATCCTTTTTCTGGAAAATTCAGTTGACCTGTGGCCGGCACTATCGACATGGTAAGTCCGGTACTGCCGCTCAGGCCGGCACTACCGACCCTTGCGGCCGGTACTGCCGGGTTCGGGCCGGCACTACCGCTCCCGCAACGCCGGTAGTTATTTTCCAGAGAGGGTCCCTTTTGGGTTTCGTAGCCGCCGGCACTACCGACCCTTGCGGCCGGTACTGCCGACTGTAGGGCGGCACTACCGGAGTTTGTACACTGGTACTGCCGGTCTCCAATTCAAGTTTTGATTTTCATTGAGTTGTCTCTCTCGTGTTCGCTTATTAGTTGTTGTCCGCTTCTTTGAGCCTTTTTGCCTTGTTCTCATTGAATCTTAATCGTTTCCTCGTTATTTCTTTTGTCGCGCTTTCGTTTAGACGTTGACGCCTCGGGAGCAGTTGGCGAGGATCCGGACTTCGACCCAGAGGACACGCAAAACTCAGAGCAAGCAGGCAAGCACCCCCTTTGATCATATTGCTCCTATAATTGCAAATGTATTTGATGATTCGCAAAACTATTGCGCATGCATATGATTATTACAAATATTTAAATGGTGGGGATAGGTAGTTACCCTAAAGGTTGGATGGCTTATCTCAATCTCGTTGTTACCCTAAAATCCTTGAGTAACCCTAGTTTAAGGGTAGGCGCTATAATATGTGTCGCTGGGGAATATAAGTCTAATAGTTGCATATACTTAGCACAGCTTTAGACTGATTGAATAATGATCGGTGGACTCAGTCAATCAAAGATTTTCGATACGTTATTAGGATTTCGGAAATGATGGTTTTTGGAAAAATAAAGGCTATGTTGGTAAAAGATGAAAAAGGAAAAAGGTGTATGGTGATTTATGCCGGACGGATGATGGGAGATCTCAAATGCAGGCAAACCTAAGGACTGAACTTGACGTGTTTAACCAAGTCCTTTCGTACAACCACATGTGCTAGTATGGGATAGCCTAAACCTAGTACAGGAGTTGGAATTTGATCTTGCGCCGTGGCAGGTCGAAGTAATTGGGCAATGCTGACGTGCTGGTAATGCTTAGAATACTCCCTCACCGCGCGCAGGTGTTGGAGGCTTTCGTGAAACAACGGTGGATGCTTTGCTGAGGGTAAAAGGCACGATGGGCCGTTAGCCATCGTTGGATCCGTGTGGGTGAATCAGGTTTGGAGTGTACGGTACCCAACCACCCTAATTTTAGGGGGGTACTCTCGCCTGGCCCAGGGGTACTCTGTGTGGGTGAGTGGAGCCCCCACCCAAAGCAAAGAGCGCACATCGCCGGGGCTAACGCAAGGCTAAATGCCGACAATTGGAAAAGTTTCGTCACAATCTAGCAAAGCGGATACGGTATGTATCGCGTGGCATGGTTGACATGATTGCTAGAATGAGTCGTGTGGGTAAAGTGTGCATTCTCTGCAGAGATTAAACAAACTAATCGATTAGCCGTGCTCACAGTCACGAGCATTTTGGGTATTTCCTGTCAAGTATAGTAATTTTGGTTTTGATTTCTGAAAAGGATTAAATTTCGATAGATCTTTTAAACGATGGGCTGTGTTATGCAAATGTTGAGTCGTTGAACTCAAAGATTGGTTGGTTTGGTGATTTGATCAAGCTGGTGGTGATTCTTGATGCCATGTGATGATGGTGTTGGTTATGTTGAAGGAAATGATTCCTGTTGCCATGTGATGGTGGTGTTGGATATGTTGGAGGAATTTGGATGATGAATGAAATGTACAATTACATTATGTATTGTTGTACTCTCATTTACTAAATGTTTTGTAAACAGTGCAGTATTCCAATCTATTAGTCTATTGCAAATAACTTCAGCTTCATGCAAAACTGAATTAGAATAGCAACCATCTTCATTGTTTTGCCTGCATTATTATTATACTTGCAAACAATAAAGTCTTGCGAGTACATACGTGTACTCACCGTTTGCTCTGAAAATTCGTGTGAGGAGCAGAAGATGCAGGTGAGGAAGAAGGTGACCAGGAGTTCGGTGACCCAGACGCGGGTGGTGCGTTTGACGGCTAGCGGAGTTAGATGCTCGCCGGTTGCCTGTGGGATTGGAGGCACACCGTGGCCGCTTTACTTTTGTTTTTCTGATGTTTTTCTCTTCAGTTTACTTTAAGCCAATCGGCATTTTGTAAACAGGAACAAGTTGTAATATTATTATCTACCGTTGTAATATGTTACCTCTGCCCTTGTGCTACGTTCGTTTGGATGAGACTCTCCCTTCTCAACATGTGACGCTAGCCTACTGATCCAGGGACTAGTGGTTATCACATGGTTGCGGGAAGCTCAAATTGGAACCAATTGGGTAGCATGTGACCTCATTCGAGTATCGTGCTAGCCAAGTGATTTCAATCTGAGTCTGTCGTGATGCTGTGATCGTTACGTTACGGGTTGCGTGATTAACCAGGCCCACGCAACAGTAATGGAGTATCACTGTACCAGGACGAGAGCCCCCACAAGGAGTGGTATCAGAGCCAGGTTTGTAATTGATAGGATTAAGGAAGAGTTTTCTCCCTTTAAAAGTTATTTGAATATGCACTTCTTAATTGTGAAAACATAGAATGCTGATCTTTTCTTTTCTGTAGCACCTTTTCTGGTTTTGAACTTCAAATGAAATTTTCCTCTTATCTCGGCTTTCAAAGTCAGATTTCCAGGGCAAAAGCAAATGGGGTATGTGGTTCGACCTATTTTCCCAATCCTCTTCGAAATTTAAGTTAGAATCATTTGGGAAGCTTATCCACTTCAAAAGATAGTTAAGAATTGAGTAATGATAAGGATAAGGTTTAAGATCGTGAGTTTCTTTTATTTGTTCGTTGTTGGGTTATTTTCCTTTCGTTTATTTAATTTTTGTTTATTTCGAATTTCCGTTTGTTGAGGATGATACTAATCTGTTTCCCTTCTTAATCTTAGATGTCCGGCGTTGGGAACCCTGCTATTTCACGATCGCGATTCTAGAGGGCTCGATTCGAGGCTACCCTACGGGAGATGATGCAGCGTGCTGGCTTTTCTGAGCCGCCAGGGTATTTGATCTCACGTGCTGGACTTAGTCCCGCTTCCTCCCTGTTTGTGGCTGAAGTTTCTATTCGCGGACGCCACGCAGGAGAACAAACCCGTCAGTATCATGGTACAGCGCCAAGTCCTCTTGCAGCTCTACTCGATGGAGCATACATTGCAATTTTGAGGCTTCGCTTTGACGTACCGGAAATGGCTCAGTTGTATCCTGTTTGTCCCTCTCGTGAGCCGGACGACCAAGAGAAAGCTGTATGTGCCAGATTATCCACAGTTGGATCACTGTGCGAGTTTGGCGGTAGGCTAGTAAGGTCCCTTGATCGATATACGCCGTCTCCGTGAAGAACTGTTGCTTGCTCGACGCCGTATCTCTGAGTTAGAGAGTAACATGGCGCCCTTGGTTAGCTATGGTTTCTTCACTACTGGGATGATCTATGGGGAGAATGATGACCTCGAGCCTGCTGAGGAGTTACCCCGTCCTTATGGATCTTATCGTCGGGTCTCTCGCAGTGCCAGGATGTCTGTTCGAGGTAGCAGCCGTCGCCGTGTTTATTTGTGCGCCCTAGTGCTTCTGCGACTGCCATGCCAGGACGTAACCTGCTATTTGGTGGACGCGAGTACGAGTTGATGTTCCCTGCAGAGTCGACTGCTTCTTCTGTAGCCCCAGGCACCTCAGATGTCCCTGCCGTGAATGGTGGTCGTGTCTAGGATTAGATCCCTATCCTAATAGGTAGTTGGACCTACAGCTCGCTTTTGTTGTAATTACGAGCTGGCAGAAGAAGTCTTTTGTTGTAGTTATTCTCGTGGAACTGGTGGTAGTTGACGTTGGTGATGCTGTAAATAACCCCCTCTGTAGCGCGAAGAGACGTGCTAATTTATCATCTGTAAATCTATCGTCTTGCAATCCTTTCACTGTGATGCATACTTTAAATTTTGTGTTGCTATGTGATGGGTTGTGCTTGAGTTTCGCAATTGTGGTTCAAAAATTTCCGCGTTCTACGATGGGCTCTTGTGATACCTGTCTCTAAGTCTTCGAGTCAACAGGATGCCGCCGAAGAGACGTGTTGATCGTTCGGTGATGACCCGGGTTGTTGCTCAGATTAGCCAAGAACCAGCTGTGGCAATACCGAATCCGGAGCGTCATGATCCACCTTTGGCCAGATCCCGTAGCCAAGGATCTCATCACTCTAATGAGCCAGTAAATAATCGGGAGGCATCGCTTAGTCATCACGACGCCCAAAGTGAAGAATTACCTCCACCTCTGTCAATGGCCCAAGTTCTTGTTATGTAGACCCGCTTGTTGGAACGGTTGGTGCAGAATTCCGAGAATCTTGGTGCCGCTGCTTATGGTGGTTTGGCAGCAATGCAACCCCAATCGAGGTTGGTCGAGTTCCAGCGAACTCGCCCGCCAAACTTCTCATCTGCGACCGATCCTCTGGACGCAGATGATTGGCTTCGCGATGTTGAAGATAAACTTGACCTCGTGAGGTGTACTGACGAGGAGAAGGTTCAGTACGCTGCTCACTATCTCCAAGGCACAGCAGCAGCTTGGTGGGGTAGTGTTAAGGCAATTCGCCCACCTGGTCAGGTCATGACTTGGGAGGAATTTAAAGGAGCCTTTCGTGCAGTGCACATTCCTGCTAGTCTGATGGAGATAAAGAAACGAGAGTTCTATGATCTTCGTCAGGGGTCTATGTCAGTGATGGACTATCTGCATAAGTTCAATTATCTGGTTCGATATGTGGCAGATGAGGTCCCGAGTGAAACCCGAAAAGTCTCCTTGTTTCGTCAACATCTCAACGAGGAGATTCGTCATTCACTCGCACCACTTGACATCCCCAATTTGCAAGTGCTTGTGGACAAGGCGATTTGTGTTGAGGACAGCGGCAAGGCAGTTTTGGAGCCGGAAGCGTAAGTGGATGGCTCGGAAATCTGCGGTCTTTGGTACTTCGAGACCGCGTTACGGGCAAGCGGTTAGTGCTCGGTCCGTGGCATCGTCGCCTCCACGATCTCGTAAGAACTTTCCCCAACCTTTGCATCTCTACGGCTCAATCTTACGGCGCGGAGGACAGATTCGTGGAAGCGGGGCAGGATGGCCGCACTCACCGCTATGCTTGCGGTGAGAAGGGACATATCTCTTGTTTGTCCGAGCAAGCGTCTGTTCTTTGCTCGACCTCAAGTTCCAAGTGGTCCGATTCGCCCACAAGGTTCTGCAACCGGACGCGGTGGACACTTAGGAGGGCGTTCTAGCCAAAAGGTAGCCCCGAGTCAAGCCCGTGGTCGACTTAACCTAGTGACCGCGGAGGAGGCCAGTAATGCTCCAGATGTGGTAGTTGGTATGTTTTTCATACACTCAGTACCCACTTTGGTTTTATTTGATTCGGGCGCTTCACATTCTTTCATTTCTTCAAGGTTTGTTACGGAACATAAAGTTGAGACTAACAGATTGCGAAATCCAATGTTAGTCTATTCTCCTGGTTCGGTTATGCGAGCTGAGCGCATATGCCTTAGAGTACCCATAGTATTCAATGAAGTTCTATTTTTGGGAAATCTGATTCAGATTGATACCCCTGGACTCAATGTTATCCTTGGAATGGATTGGTTGTCTCAAAATCAAGGACATATTGATTGCGCAAATCGTTCCATTTCTCTGGTGAATTCGGATGGAATCCAGACCAAATATTACTCCAAACGATCAAACGTGCATAAGGCTTCTTTCCATTCTCTTTCTGTGTCGGAATTAAGTCAAGTGCCAGTGGTCTGTGAGTACCCTGATGTGTTTCCTAAAGAATTACCTGGATTGCCCCCAGATCGGGATATGGAGTTTGTTATTGATTTGCTGCCAGGAACAGCACCTTTATCCAAACGTCCGTATCGGATGCCCTCTGATGAGTTGTTGGAGTTGAAGAAACAACTCAAGGAGCAATTGACTAAGGGTTTTGTTCGCCCTAGTTCGTCTCCATGGGGTAGTCCAGTGCTCTTCGTCAAGAAGAAAGATGGTAGTTTACGCATGTGCGTGGACTATCGATCCTTAAATGAAGTCACTATCAAAAATAAGTATCCTCTTCCTCGGATTGATGATTTGTTTGATCAATTAAGTGGAGCTTGAGTCTTTTCCAAGATTGAATTAAGACTGGGATACTTTCAACTCAAAATTCGACCGGAAGATATCCAGAAGACTGCGTTTACTACTCGATATGGTTTGTACGAGTATACAGTAGTCTCTTTTGGTCTCACCAATGCACCAGCCACATTCATGAATCTCATGAATAAAGTATTCATGGAATACTTAGATAAATTTGTGGTGGTGTTCATTGATGACATTCTTATCTATTCTCGGAGTGAGCAGGAGCATGAACTCCATCTGCATTTAGTGCTTGATAAACTGCGTGAACATCAATTTGTATGCCAAGTTCAAAGCAAATGTGAGTTCTAGCTCAATGAAGTTGCCTTTTAGGCCACGTTCTCTCCGAAGGAGGTGTTCTTTGTTGATCGGCAAGGTGAAGGATGTACTTGCACAGGAGCGACCGCACGGTATTCTCGAAGTCCGAAGTTTTCTTGGAGTTAGCCGGGTACTATCGGCGGTTCATCGAAAACTTTTCAAAATTTCAAGCCGATGGTGAGTTACTCAAGAAGGAGAAGAAATTTGAGTGGACATCAACTTGTGAAGTTAGTTTCCTAGAGTTGAAGCGAAGACTTACAACAGCTCAATTCTTGTCTTGCCTGATGTACACAAAAACTTTGGCGTATTTTGTGGCGCTTCACGTCAAGGTCTTGGTTGTGTGCTGATGCAGGAAGGAAAAGTCGTGGCGTATGCTTCACGCCAACTGAAACCTCATGAAGCCAATTATCCAACTCATGATCTAGAATTAGCTGCCGTAATTCATGCTCTTAAGTTATGGCGTCATTATCTCATCGGAAACCGAGTTGAGATATTTACCGACCATAAGAGCCTGAAATACTTTTTCACCCAACCAGACCTAAACTTGAGACAGCGCCGATGGTTGGAGCTAATCAAGGACTATGATTTGGGAATTCATTATCATCCAGGAAAAGCTAATGTGGTAGCTGATGCCCTCAGTCGCAAGCTACACACTAATAATACCTTGTCGGGTGTTTGTCAACGATTCTTGGATGAGTTCTGTAAACTCAACTTGGAGATGGTAGGGGAAGGATTTGTGGCTACATTAACCCTACGACCTACCCTTGAATCCCAAATTCAGGCTGCTCAGTTGAAGGATGAAGGAGTAGCTGAGATCAAGCGCATTTTGAAAGAAAGCGCGTCATCGGAGTTTTCAGAACGAGTTGATGGTCTGATTATGCGTGGATGTCAAATTTATGTCCCAAACGATCAGGAGATCAAAGAATTGATCTTGAAAGAAGCTCATGAGACTTCGTTGTCAATCCACCCGGGAAGCACTAAAATGTATCAAGATATTCGAAAGAAATTTTGGTGGCCTGGTATGAAAAGAGATATCGCTGCATACGTCGCCATTTGTGATGTGTGTCAGCGAGTAAAAGCAGAGCACCAACGACCAGCTGGAATGCTTCAACCTTTGAGGATTCCGGAGTGGAAATGGGATGAGGTCGGAATGGACTTCATCACTGGCCTGCCAAAATCAGCTAATGGCCATGACTCTATTTGGGTAATTATCGACCGGTTAACCAAAGTTGCTCATTTCATACCGGTACGTGTTACCTACAATGGAGCTAAACTTGCAGAACTCTACCTGAACCATATTGTCCGACTACATGGAATTCCTAAAACCATTGTGTCTGACCGTGGACCCCAGTTCACTTCGCGGTTCTGGAAGAATTTGCATGAACTTCTAGGGACTAAGCTGTTCTTCAGCACAGCTTACCATCCCCAGACCGATGGACAGACTGAAAGAACAAATCAAATCCTGGAAGACATGCTTAGAGCTTGTATTCTTTCGTATAACTCAAAGTGGGAAAAATGTTTAGCGTTTGCTGAGTTTTCCTACAATAATAGTTATCAAGCAAGCCTTCAAATGTCTCCGTTTGAAGCACTGTATGGAAGAAAGTGCCAAACACCTCTTTTCTGGTCCGAAGTCGGTGAAAGAAAGTTCTTTGGACCCACAGTGATTCAGGAAGCTGAGACGCAAGTCAGGCTAATCCGCGATCGGTTGAAGGAGGCTAAGTCTAGACAAAAGAGCTATGCTGATAATCGCCGCCGTGATCTGACCTTCAATGTAGACGACTTTGTCTATCTTAAGGTGTTGCCGTTACGTGGCACAAAGCGATTCCAAGTTCGCGGAAAGTTAGCACCGAGATACGTCGGTCCATATCGCATTCTTGCAAGGAAGGGTGAAGTAACTTATCAGTTGGAGCTTCCACCTCAACTTGCGGATGTGCATGACGTGTTTCATGTCTCTCAGTTGAAGAAGTGTCTCCGAGTTCCTACTGAACTCACTCCCCTGGATACTATTGAACTTCAACCAGATCTTTCATACCGCGAATATCCAACTCGCGTTCTGGACGAAGCTGAACGATTAACTCGTAATCACGTAATCAAAATTCTTTGAGTCCAGTGGAGTAATCATACCGAAGAAGAAGCAACCTGGGAACGTGAAGATCGCCTTCGATCCGAGTTTCCATCTTTCTTTTCTAAATCCTTGTAATCTCGAGGACGAGATTATTGTAAGGGGGTAGAGCTGTAACATCCTGAATTTGAACTGGTCTTTTAAAAATATATATATATATTAATTATCCTTTGTGAGTTATTTGGAAATTCTATTTGGAGCTAATTGTGTTAGGATTTGTTTGCTCAATCTGTTTCGTTTTAGTTTTTGCTCCAAAATCTCGTTTCGTGTACGGTTAGAATTTCCGAGCAACCGTAGTTTCCGAACCTTCTCTAGCTATCCTAGAGGTTTCCGGGAAGGGTTTTTGAGTTTCAGAGTTTTTTGGGGGTTTTTGGGGTTTTGTCGCCTTGGGCGGCGGCTTGCCGCCCGACCCTGGCATCTTCTGGCCCGTCTTGCCGAGGGGTTCGGGCAGGGGGGCAGGGCGCCCATGGCTGACCGGTTGCCCTAGCCACCTCCACGTTTTTCTAGAGGGTTCTCCTCCCCTAGCCAACTCTCTCCCTCACTTCACTCCCTCTCACTCTCCCTCTCACCCTCTAGCTCTCCTCTCTAGCTCTCTCTCCCATGGAGCTCTCTCCCTCTCTCTCAAGCTCTTCCTCTCCCGAAAACTCTCTCTCCGCTGTTCTTGAGCTCAAGGTGAAGCAAGCCACGGAGGAGATCGTCACTTTTCAAAACCCTATCAGCAATCTGTGGTGAGTGAAGCAAGTTTCAGTCAGATCTGGGTTGACTTGAGCTTGATCTTGTACTTTTCTCCTTTTCTATCAACTTTTCTTTTAGCTAAAACCCTAGAAAACCAAGTTGTAGTGCTCAACTTTTGTTAGCCGAGTTTCTAAACCTAGGTTAGGTGCAAGAGTTCTCGTTAGTGCGAAAACTGAGATTTGAAACCCTAAATACGTTTTTATCGGATAGATTAGGTTAAATGTCGTTTTCGTAGCTTTTGGAATTAAACTTTGGAACCCTAGTTCCAAAAGCTAGGAAAAGGACCCTTGAACGTATTCGACGTCGTTAAAGTCCGAGTTTCGCGAAAGGAATCGAGTTTGAATTCGATTCGGGGTGAAAGTCAGAATTTAGCGTAAATTAGGACTCTAGAGTTTCTCGGATTAGGATGTAGGCCAAACGAGGTCGGAACCACGTGTGGTCTGCATAAATGGGTCCTTGTCACCTCCGAGAACCCATCCATGCAATCGTCGCGGAGTTCCGAAGTCGTTTGTGCGAAAATCCTTTTTCTGGAAAATTCAGTTGACCTATGGCCGGCACTACCGACGTGATAAGTCCGGTACTGCCGCTCAGGCCGGCTCTACCGACCCTTGTGGCCGGTACTGCCGGGTTCGGGCCGGCACTACCGCTCCCGCAACGCCGGTAGTTATTTTCCAAAGAGGGTCCCTTTTGGGTTTCGTAGCCGCCGGCACTACCGACCCTTGCGGCCGGTACTGCCGACTGTAGGGCGGCACTACCGGAGTTTGTACACCGGTACTGCCGGTCTCCAATTCAAGTTTTGATTTTCATTGAGTTGTCTCTCTCGTGTTCGCTTATTAGTTGTTGTCCGCTTCTTTGAGCCTTTTTGCCTTGTTCTCATTGGATCTTAATCGTTTCCTCGTTATTTCTTTTGTCGCACTTTCGTTTAGACGTTGACGCCTCGGGAGCAGTTGGCGAGGATCCGGACTTCGACCCAGAGGACACGCAAAACTCAGAGCAAGCAGGCAAGCACCCCCTTTGATCATATTGCTCCTATAATTGCAAATGTATTTGATGATTCGCAAAACTATTGTGCATGCATATGATTATTACAAATATTTAAATGGTGGGGATAGGTAGTTACCCTAAAGGTTGGATTGCTTATCTCAATCTCGTTGTTACCCTAAAATCCTTGAGTAACCCTAGTTTAAGGGTAGGCGCTATAATATGTGTCGCCGGGGAATATAAGTCTAATAGTTGCATATGCTTAGCCCAGCTTTAGACTGATTGAATAATGATCGGTGGACTCAGTCAATCAAAGATTTTTGATACGTTATTAGGATTTTGGAAATGATGGTTTTTGGAAAAATAAAGGCTATGTTGGTAAAAGATGAAAAAGGAAAAAGGTGTATGGTGATTTATGCCGGACGGATGATGGGAGGTCTCGTCTGTGCAAACCTAAGGACTGAACTTGACGTGTTTAACCAAGTCCTTTCGTACAACCACATGTGCTAGTATGGGATAGCCTAAACCTAGTACAGGAGTTGGAATTTGATCTTGCGCCGTGGCAGGTCGAAGTAGTTGGGCAATGCCGACGTGCTGGTATTGCTTAGAATACTCCCTCACCACGCGCAGGTGTTGGAGGCTTTCGTGAAACAACGGTGGATGTTTTGCTGAGGGTAAAAGGCACGATGGGCCGTTAGCCATCGTTGGATCCGTGTGGGTGAATCAGGTTTGGAGTGTACGGTACCCAACCACCCTAATTTTAGGGGGGTACTCTCGCCTGGCCCGGGGGTACTCTGTGTGGGTGAGTGGAGCCCCCACCCAAAGCAAAGAGCGCACATCGCCGGGGCTGACGCAAGGCTAAATGCCGACAATTGGAAAAGTTTCGTCACAATCTAGCAAAGCGGATACGGTATGTATCGCGTGGCATGGTTGACATGATTGCTAGAATGAGTCGTGTGGGTAAAGTGTGCATTCTCTGCAGAGATTAAACAAACTAATCGATTAGCCGTGCTCACGGTCACGAGCATTTTGGGTATTTCCTGTCAAGTATAGTAATTTTGGTTTTGATTTCTGAAAAGGATTAAATTTCAATAGATCTTTTAAACGATGGGCTGTGTTATGCAAATGTTGAGTCGTTGAACTCAAAGATTGGTTGGTTTGGTGATTTGATCAAGCTGGTGGTGATTCTTGATGCCATGTGATGATGGTGTTGGTTATGTTGAAGGAAATGATTCCTGTTGCCATGTGATGGTGGTGTTGGATATGTTGGAGGAATTTGGATGATGAATGAAATGTACAATTACATTATGTATTATTGTACTCTCATTTACTAAATGTTTTATAAACAGTGCAGTATTCCAATCTATTAGTCTATTGCAAATAACTTCAGCTTCATGCAAAACTGAATTAGAATAGCAACCATCTTCATTGTTTTGCCTGCATTATTATTATACTTGCAAACAATAAAGTCTTGCGAGTACATACGTGTACTCACCGTTTGCTCTGAAAATTCATGTGAGGAGCAGAAGATGCAGGTGAGGAAGAAGGTGACCAGGAGTTCGGTGACCCAGACGCGGGTGGTGCGTTTGACGGCTAGCGGAGTTAGATGCTCGCCGGTTGCCTGTGGGATTGGAGGCACACCGTGGCCGCTTTACTTTTGTTTCTCTGATGTTTTTCTCTTTAGTTTACTTTAAGCCAATCGGCATTTTGTAAACAGGAACAAGTTGTAATATTATTATCTTCCGTTGTAATATATTACCTCTGCCCTTGTGCTACGTTCGTTTGGATGAGACTCTCCCTTCTCAACATGTGACGCTAGCCTACTGATCCAGGGACTAGTGGTTATCACATGGTTGCGGGAAGCTCAAATTGGAACCAATTGGGTAGCATGTGACCTCATTCGAGTATCGTGCTAGCCAAGTGATTTCAATCTGAGTCTGTCGTGATGCCGTGATCGTTACGTTACGGGTTGCGTGATTAACCAGGCCCACGCAACAGTAATGGAGTATCACTGTACCAGGACGGGAGCTCCCACAGATCTCCTCTCGGTTCGCTCCTCGCTCCAAAGGATGGTTCCTCGAGGTGCAGGGGCGGGGAGACCACCCTAGGGCAGCAAGGGGGTGGAGGAGAGGTGGTGGAGGGGTGGTGGAGCAATGGGGGAGGTGGAGGCGCCACAAGGAGGAGATGGAGGCGTGTGGGGGGCGGCTAGGGCATCATGGGGGCGTAAGGG
Source organism: Rhipidocladum racemiflorum (assembly GCA_036346355.1). NCBI lineage: Eukaryota > Viridiplantae > Streptophyta > Magnoliopsida > Poales > Poaceae > Rhipidocladum > Rhipidocladum racemiflorum. The sequence continues at coordinate 36,729,968 of CM070588.1, forward strand.
GCAGTATGGGGGCGCAATAAGGGGCTGGTGCAGGCCTCCAACCAGGACTCCTCCCCTCAATTGGACTCAAACTCCATCCCACCAAAGCCCACGACCCCCTCTCTTAGGCCCAAACTCCCCCGGAAAGGCCCAAAACCCCGGAAACGGCCCGGAAACGCGATTAAACCTCATAGCGTATGGTTTTAACCTCCAATACCATATTTCATAATGTTTTTGACCTTATCAAGCACATTAAATAAGGTTACGACACTCCGTGGTGTCACATCACTTCGTAAGGCCCAAAAACGCGAGGAAACCTCAAGCCGTAAGATTTTATTCTCTAATTTCACATTTTATAATGTCACACCATACCGTAGTGTCACATTTTTCCCCCCTTCAACAGGATTCGACCTCGAATCCGAAGGACGCCAAAATCAACAACAAAATCCCCAAGGGACAAAAGACTTCTCTGCAGCACAAAACATCCACACGAAAACTCAAACCGGAACAAACAACAAGCGAGTTCTCAAAACCAACACTTGGCGAGAAAAGTAATGATCTGGCTCAAGTAAGGGCAACCCCTCACAGATCGACCTTCACTTCAATTCCCAAACAGAATATGCGTTTCAACCACAAAGGGCTCCATCAACCCAAAACGCTCGAATCCTCACGACAAACACTTCACACTTCTATCACAACCAACCTGACTACCACCCTCCATTAAACTCAACATGACATAATCAAAGCAAGTCACAATTCCTTTAACGACCTCTCTACATTCCCAAAAATTTCCATCGAGGGGAATAACTCATTAAGGCACACTTGCCCTTCCGATACACGATCATACTAACATTTTATTCCATCCTCTCCCAGGCAAGACTCAAATCCAAGAACAACTAGTGAGGACAATTGCTCACGGCAGGACAATTATCACCGATCTACCGTCAACTTCACTTCCACCCATCGCTACTTTTAATAAAGGTTAAACCCTTACATCATCAACCTCCATCACAAACCACCCTTATACCACTAAGGTTCGACACCTAGACCCAAGCTAGGATCGTAAAACCTTACCAAACCACAATTGGTTCCTTTCTTAAGAGGGTCTCGCTCTCACACAAAAACACTTAGCTATCAAGCCCAAGTGGACCACACACGACAACTCAAACCCAAAGCGTTAACAACCCTTTTTTTTTGGAAATACTTCGGCAACATCCAAGCCAAGTCACAAAGGAAGCATAAATCCCCTACACCACAACCAAAATACCAGAATCTCTTCATTATTTTCTTTTCATACTAGAAAGCAAGGGAAATCTCGTTTCAAGACATAAATGCACATTCTTCAAGAGCACTCCGGATTAGTCATATCTCCATATATGACTTTCTCACCGACCTGGCTCAACGACTCTTTTATCATTTAACATCTAAAAACGATGTCATGTTTACTTTTCACCATTCATTCTTCATGTAACAACAATACCGAATAATCATTCACCAAACGACTACTTCCTTAGTATCACAAGTTTGAAACACACATAACATTTGACGGTTGCGCTAAATCATATAACTATGATGGCAACACCATTAACCGCAAAACACCACGACGGGTTAGAACCCACCAACGATAGAGAGCTAAACTTGCAAAACATCGCATTTTAACAAAAATCAACATTTTGGAAAAGAACATCGACCCCAAAGTCAAACATCTGCACAGACCACCGCCATAAATTTTCTCGAAGAGAAAGGGAAACTCATTTTTAAAAGAGAACACTTCACTAACAGCATCGCCGATGATACATCCACAAAAACCACCTGTTGAAACACTTGCAAACTCTACACAGATTTTTTTTTCCAAATAACTCCAACTCTAGCAAAGAAAAGATTACAAATTAAACCTCGTGAGTTTTCCAGCATAACCCTCTATGTCCATTTGTTTCCTTTAAAATTTATTCCAAAGATAATTCAGGGTGCACGCGAACAGCGCGATCCACTCAAAAATTTTTGGGGTGTAAATCCATACTCATAGCACCAACTAAACAAATTAGCCAAAACCAAATATTTGCACCAATTTCTACGAGGTTTAGGGAAACTCTGAAACACAACATATGGAACACCTTGACCGAAAGCCCTTCAACCAAAATAGCAAACAACCAAACCAGTCCAAAAGCTTTTAAACACAAGCTCAGCATAAATACAATCATCTCTAATGTTCCACTACGCTTTCCATTAAAGACTTCGAAATTCACTACTTACTCATTGAGAAAGTCCAACCGGTTTTAACAAAATTGACGTAACAAATTCTTTCTCTAGTTACCATTTCCAACACTTTTAATTAAAATTTATGGTGCTTATAAAAAAAAAGACACCCAACCAAGACTACATCGACATGATCCCCATGGATCATCATATCATAATACATCTTATTCTACATTTGAAATATAGTACTTCAATAAATCTTTCAGCAATATCAACATATAAATTTCATACCTCCTACATGTCAACGACTCGACAATCGAAACTTATTCAGTTAACAAACGACTTCAACATGTAAATATTATCTCCACAGGGTAGAATTCGTAAGTGAGGCTCTAAGTTATACTTTCATTAAGGATAAAATCATTCATCATGTTAATTACCCAAAGTTCACTCCATCACCACATGTTACAAATTCCTCTATTTTAACCATAGTTTTCAACAAGTAATCTAAACAATTACCACCACTACTAGGTTATTAATAACAACCAACGAGCATAATCATCAAACGTCAACATTACTTTTAGCTACCCTATAGATAGGTTATAACAAAATTGTCACTACACAACATACTCCAACTATTAAATTAAATTTAATAAGTTAGACCAGCACAAAGTTCTTGCAATATCATCAAACTACAAAACCCATATATTTCCAATTGGCCTCGACACTAGCATTTTAGGAACACGACTGCATACTTCCAATCATGCTAATATTTTGCAACAACAGGAATAGCAACTCTAATCAACTTCCAAGTTAAGGTCACAAGCTAGCATGATCAAATTTCTCTACTAACATGTTTAAATTAGAACATCTTTAACAACCAGCAAAGTTTCTTTAATAATAACAGTAGTCTACATCATCTTAATGTTTTAACTATGCATCAAGGTTTAAAACTTTAAACATTATCAGGGGTCATAAGCACTTTTATAACAAAGCAACAGATCCTAAGCATGCACATTAACACATTTACTCATTCTCGCTAAGAGTAAACTACAACACTAGTAGTCTATTTATTCTCAAGCTAGAGATGACAACCGCATTGAACTGTTACAACTCACAAATTAACTTAACAATACGTCATCCCAAAAACCACATTGGTACATGCTACATGACATGCTAAACAACAATTCTTACTAGGGACAAACGATTTCAGTCAAAAGACTACTTACTTTGTTTGCAGCATTTTAGTTCTAAAGCTCATTCCAAATTCATAAGGAAACTTGACTCTCAAAATTGCAATGAGACAAACCCAAACTTGGTCATGCAAAAGGAATTCTCCAAAACACTTTTAAATCTCAAGGACTCCCATAGAGGAAATTGGTTGAAGACAATTTTCTCGAAAAGGGAACCAAGCGCTCAATTAAACCTTTACAAATAAAACCTTAACACCAAACCCCTTAGCTAGGAGTTCGTCCAATTGCCTCTTCAACTCAACTTGCTCTATCGGAGCCATCCGGTACGGGGTTTTATAAATCGGCCTCGTACTAGGAACAAGATCAATGCGGAAGATAGTCTCCCGCTCCGGAGGCAATCCCGGAAGCTCACTGGGAAACACATCTGGATATCGGCAAACTACAGCAATGCCCTCCAAACTCTTCTCCTCCTCTCGACCTTCAACCATGGACCAGAGGACCCCTGATTTCAACATCCGGGAGTTTTGGAACAGCTTACACAAAAAGGAGAGGGAGTACCGCATAGCACTCCCCTGGAAAGTTATTTCTTGCCCAGACGGAGCATGCAAGGTGACTGTCCTCCAAGCGCAGTCAATCACCTTTGGTCTTTGGGATAGCCACCCATGCCAAGGATAACATCAAATGGCTCCAAGGAAATCACCACCAGATTCGCCATGAACTCCTCATCGCCTAATGTAAAGTGACAGCCCTGACGGACTCTCGAACTAGAAATCAAGCCTTGCGGTGCACTAACCACCACGGCATCACCCAAACTCTGCAGACATGCACCAGCCCGAACAACAAAATCCACAGAGACAAACGAGTAGCTAGCGCCGAGTCGAACAACACACTGCAACCACAGAATTAACAGAAATAGTACTGTCACCACATTGCCACGATCCGCATCCCCGAAGAGGGCAAAGCGTGGACTCGGGAGTAGATCGAGATGGTGCAGCCCTCGCATCTGGATATGTCGCCACAGGGACCCACGGCGAAGTCCCGAGGAAGGTGGCGGTGGAAGCTAGGCATCCAAGAAGTCCCTGAGAGTGGCGCCGGGTAGAACGAGGGAGTCGGAGTAGGCGCCGGAGGTGCTGCAGAGTAGGAGCCGATGGCAACATATGCATCACGCCCCACTGTCGCCCACCTAGAGAGGATGTCACCGCTCCCAACGCAGCTTGCCGTTGGGGTTCTTCTGACACACCACATCCTTGTGATCCTCCCGACCACAGATGGTGCACCTTCCCTTCCACAAGCACTCGGCTGCGCGATGGGAATCGCCACAACGGAAACATACCATCCCCATGCCAGAGTGACTATGGCACGATCGCGCACCTCCCCCGAGGTGTCTTCTTTGAGTAGGACGGCCACCATAGGGTGGTGACGAAAATTCTTCCCCTTCTTATTCCAAGTACCGGAGGATTGGCCCTTCTTCTCTAGAGGGCCCTTAACCTCGCTTCTCCGTGGCAGGTTTGCGATGCTCTTCGGTGTAGTTCAGTGCAGCTCTACACCCAGAGCTTGCTCCACCATTGTCCGGAAATCGACAATGGGGAAAGCGCCAAAGATATGGCGAATGGCGGGCGGAGTCCCTGCCGGAACCGCCTTGCCTTCTCCACCTCGCCACGTGCCACATGGGGCACAAAGCGTCTGATCTGGTTGAAGCCAACCTCGTACTCCACCACAGTCTTCTTCTCTTGGGCATCTTGTCCCAAGTCAATTTGCATCTTGTCGAGGAAGGTGGCGGGGTAGAACCTCCTCTCAAATTGCCGGACAAACTCCTCCCAAGAGGAGTCACCGGCGCGCCCCTCGAGGTCGTGCACCCCTCCACCGGATCTGGGCTTCCTTCAAGAGCTGCGCCACGGCGGACACGCCTCTGCGCCGCCACCTCAAAAGCGTCCAGCTGCATCTCCACATAGGACAACCAACTCCGCTGGATCGGATTGCCCACCCCATCAAAGCTATCCGGCAGTCCAACCCACTCCTCGCCTTGATGCCACCGCCGCCACGCCCGGCACTGACAGCGCTTCACCGCGCACAGCGAGGCGGCTGTCGCCCCACCTCGGCACCATAACTCCTCTGCATCGCCCTCATGGCGGCCACTATCTCTGCCGAAACCCGCCCTCGGCTGGGCAGGTTCAATGCCTCCGACGGCTCGGAGCGAGGCCCCCGAACGGCCTACATGCTGCGTCTTTGGTGGCATACTGCACCCAACAAGCCCCAAGCAAACAATCACCACAACAACAAAAGCATAACAAAATCACCCACAATCAAACAATAAATATAGTCGAACATACGCATGCCATGCAATGCAGCCCATCCCATCCTAATAGTGCAAGTGTGTCAATTTTAAAGTTGATTAACAATCCTATTCAAGATTAAAAGTTTATTACCCTAAGGCAATTTTAAGAGTTATACCTAAGCAATGTTACTAATTTCACACAAAGAAAGTTTTAGTTCATGTTAGAATATCTCTCCTAAATTCATACACCAAGGACCTAAAACCTCGCCTCGATACCAATCAGTAACACCCCTTAAAACTAAACTATAGAACAAGAAAATTTCGACAAGATCTCCCTAAAAACAGGACATTACGGAAGCATTTCATGATAAGCAATTCAAACAGAATATAAGCAATTCAACAATACTAGCGACAACAAGTCTAAACCAACCATAAGCAAGAATAAGTTTAGTCATAACAACAAATAGTCTAAGTGTAAATAAAATTCAGCAAGCTAATGTATTAAATAAACACTAGTTCATGGGAGTTGTGAAGACATTCAAGGTTTATTGTGTTGCTAGCCCACCCTCATGCTTATGTCTCTTGCACGCTACCTGAAAACGACAAAACACAAGCAGTGAGATTGGGTAATCTCAGCAAGCGGAACAATTAACACATAATCACATCCATCAAGAATTTAACACACCACATGCTTTACATTCAACACCACAACATCGACTACCACAACCTCAGTAAAATGCTCATGCTTGTGCATATGCTTATGCCATGATCCTCTTCACCGTGCCCTTTCTCAGGAACACACGGTGTTGTACTGACGGTCGCCAAGACGCAAGGCGTCGACAAACTTCCAATGCATGATTATGCAGTTAATGCTTCATGCATGAATTCATTCATAATTTTCCACATTGAGTCCACATATTTGCATGCCATCATATAACATGGATAGAAAAAAACAAATAACATTGAGATGAACTATTTAGACAGTTCAACCAATAGGCAACATCATTCTTCTCTTTACTCATGGTTCAAAGCCAAAGCACATCATCACATTGCTAATCTAATTATTGCAATCTTCCTAGCAAATGATCAAACCATGTATGATTAATGTCATCGGGAAATATAACGAAGGCAATGCAAACAACGATGTATAGCTCAACCATAACACTACTTCCACTTGCCTTTACCGACGTAGACGACGGATCTAGTTGCGTCCAGAAGGGGCACCACCTGTACAAGCATATTTTCAGTATGTAATAACACCACAATTGATCACACAACTCAGACACGCAATTCCTACAACCCGTTCCCCTTTTCCAACACCGAAACCCCGATCTGTCCGGATCGAACAGCAGCAACCCCCATTTTCTTTTTCGTATCTTTTTTTCTACAAAACATAAAAATATGAAAAAATTACAGGAGCTAGATATTGACGAGATCTACAACTTTCCAGAATATCATAAATTCTAATTCCTCTGTTAAATATGCCTAAACAGTCGTCCAACACAGTGGATGAAATCTGTTCCCAGATTCTGTTCGTCGGTTTGCAACAGCGATAACTCTCAGAACACTTCCCCAAAAATTCTGAAAAAATTACAGAAGCTAGGTCTCGACGTTATCTACAACTTTTTAGTTATAGGTTTTGGCAGGAAAAATCATCTATGCCACGTAAAACGCGAAACAATCCGCGCTGCACAATCCCCCCTTCCAGAAACAGCACCACGTGAACATCTACCCTTCTCCCCCAACAAGATCCATCCAAAACCCTCACCACTAGATCTAATACACTCCTAATCCCTAGGTAAAACAGAGGTAAAAGTTTGGGAATTTTACCTAGTGTTCTCCCTTGCGAACCCACGAAGAACACGCGATGAACCCCGAATCGGCGATCTGCTCGTCCTCCACGCCTCCACGGAGTCGCTCCTCGCCTTCTCCTTCGCGATTCGCGGCGGATCTTGAGCCACCACGTAGGGGAAGGAAGGGGAGGGAGAGGTGGCTGCTAGGGGAGGGAGAGGGAGAGGGAGGAGGCGCCTAGGGTTAGGGGGAAAAGGGGTGGCGCCCCCCTTGGCTAGTGGGCCGGCCCACTTAGGGGAAGGGGGAGGGAGAGGTGGGGAGGGAAATCCCGGCCTCGGCCCAGGTTGTCCTCGGCCCACTGATTCTAGCCCGACGCTCCAAAAAAAATATTAAAACGTCGCATGAACTTTAGTTAATCAATTCCCGACCAAACTTCTCTCTTTTCGAAACAACCACGACGGAAAAGAACTAGGATCGCTCTCAGACCTAGGGCATCACATTCTCCCTCGGCATCACATGATTGAAATACACATAACACTGACGGTTGCGCTAAATCATATAGACTATGACGGCAACATCGTTAACAACAAAACACCACATCATGTGAAAACCCATCATCCATTTAAAACTAACCTTGCAAAACCTCGCAAAATCAAACTCAACCCTTTGGAACAGAACATCGACTCCAAAGTCAAAGATCTGCACACACAACCGCCATAAATTTTATCAAAAGAGAGGGAAACTAAATCCCAAAAGAAAACTCTTCACCAACTAAATTCACTTATGAAACATTCATAAAAATCCAGACTTGTGAAACATCCGCACACCAGACCCATTTTCCAAATGACTCCAACTCTAGCCAAACAGAGTTACACATCAAGGGCTTAACTCAAAAGTTTCCAACGCAACCCTTCATGACCATCTGCTTCCTTTTAAAATTAATTCCAAAGATAATTTAGTGCGAACGCGAAAGGGCGCGATCGACTCAAAAAAACTTTTGGGGTGTAAATCCATACTCATAGCACCAACTAAACACATTAGCCAAAACCAAATATTTGCTCCAATTTCTACGAGTTTTAGGGAAACTCTGAAACACAGCATATGGAACACCTTGACCGAAAACCCTTCAACCAAAAAGGCAAACAACCAAACCAGTCCAAAAGCTTTTGAACACAAGCTCAGCATAAATACAATCATCTCTAGTACTCCACTACGCTTTCCATTAAAGACTTCAATAATCACTATTTACTCCCTGAGAAGCCCCAACACAATTAAACCAAAAGTTTCACAACAAATTCTTCCTCTAGTTACCATTCCTAACACTTTTAATTAGGGTTTATGATGCTTAACAAAAAAGGCACCCAACCAATACTATATCGACATGATCCCCACGGATCATCATATCATAATACATCTTATTTTACATTTGAAATATAGTACTTCAACAAATCTTTCAGCAAGATCAACATATAAATTTCATACCTCCTATATACTCACGTCTCGACAACCGAACCTTATTCAGTTAAACAATGGCTTCAACATGTAAATATTATCTCCACAGGGAAGAATTCGTAAGTGAGACTCTAAGTTATACTTTCATTAAGGATAAGATCATTTATCATGTTAATTTTTCAAAGCTCACTCCATCGCAACATGTTAAAATTTTCCTCCATTTTAACCATGGTTTTCCAACGAGTAATCTAAACAGTTACCACCACTACTTAGTCATCAATAACAACAAAAGGGCATAATCATCAACCAACAACATTACTTTTAGCTACCCTATACAAAGGTGATAACAAAATTACCACCACACAACATACTCCCACTATTTAAAATAGATTGAATACTAGCATTAACACTGCCTTTAACAACATCATTAGCAATAAGTCTTATGTCTTCTCAATTGATATCAATACTAGCATTGTAGAGACACAACTGCATACTTCCAAATATACTAGTAGTTTGCAACAACGTAAATAGCAACTCTAATCAACTTCCAAATTAAAGTCACTAGGCAACACGATTAAATTTCTCTATTAATCCATTAGATTAGAGCATCTTTAAACAACCAGCAAAGTTTCTTTAACAATAACAGCAGTCTACATCATCTTAATGTTTCAACTATGCATCAGGGTTTAAAACTTTGAACATAATCGGGGGTCATAAACATTTTTTATAACAAAGCAACAGATTCTAAGCATATACATTAACACATTTAATCATTTTCGCTAAGAGCAAACTACAACACTAGTAGTCTATTTAATTTCAAGCTAGAGGTGACAACCGCATTGAATCGTTTCAACTCACAATTTAACTTAACAATAAGTCATCCCATAATCCACGTTGGTACATGCTACATAACATGCTAAACAACAATTCTTACTAGGGACAAACGATTTCAGTCAAAAAACTACTTTCTTTGTTTGCAGCATTTTAGTTTTAAAGCTCATCCCAAAATTCGTAAGGAAACTTGACTCTCAAAATTGCAATGAGACAAACCCAAACTTGGTCATGCAAAAGGAACTCTCCAAAACACTTTTCAATCTCAAAGGCTCCCATAGAGGAAAATGGTTGAAAGACAATTTTCTTAAAAGGGAACCAAGCAGTAATCCTTTTCAACTAAAACCTTAAAACCAAACCCCAAACTTTTACGAAACAAGAAGGGTTTTCAAAGATGATTTCTCAAACCAGAAAAATGACGAAATCAAACACCACTTACTCCTACAAAGCCACAGAACTTCAGCCCTGACAACCAGGTCTGGCATAGCACCACAATAACTCCTTTAACCTCGGAGAAAGACAAACACAGAAATAAATTGAATGCTTCTTCCCCATAAAGCAATTAACAAACTAAACATCAAAACTAGAACGGCGCCCAAAAGAAGCGCGACACTACACTCCTCTTCTTCGTCTTCAACCAAGGAAGACAAAACCACACACCGCATACGTAACTATCCGCGAAAAACCAATACCAAACACTTTTCTTTAGGTTTCCATCAACTAAAACCAAGAAAACCAACCAAGACCGACCACAGAACGATAATGTGACACTACGGTATGGTGTGACATTATAGAATGTGAAATTAGAGAATAAAACCTTTCGGCTTGAGGTTTTCTCGCGTTGTTGGGCCTTTTGAAGAGTTGTGTCACTCGGAGTGTCGGAACCTTATATAATGTGAATGATAAGGTCAAAAACAATATGAGATGTGGAAATAAGGTTAAAACCATAGGGCTTGGAGGTTTATAGCGTTTCTGGGCCGTTTCCGGAGTTTTGGGCCTTTCCGGGGGGGTTTTGGGCCTTAAGGGGGGTTGTGGGCTTTGGTCGGGTGGAGTAGGAATCCATTTAGGATTAGAAAAGGGGCTTAGGGCTGGTAAAAAGGGGTCTCCCTGCCCCTTTGGGGCGTCCACCCCTACTGCCCTTGCGCCCCACCTCTCCCCCTCCATTGCCTAGCCGCCACATCCTTCCTCCTTTGTGCCGTGCGCCCCCCCCCTTGCACCTCTCCACCTCTCCACCACCTCTCCTCCACCCCCTTGCTGCCCTTGGGTGGCCTCCCCACCCCTGCATCCTCGTGGATCCATCCGAGGAGCGAGGAGCGAGGAGCGAGGAGATCTATTGGAGTTTTCGTGCGTCGGGCAAAGGTATGATCATGGGGTTTCTTGGGGTTGATCTAGGTACTGTTCTTAGGGTGTTTATCAAGTTTTTAGATCAATTGGTGGTGCTGGATTTGAGTAATTTGGATTAGATCTAGATGTTGCCACGTTTCTGTTTTGGGACAGCATGAGTAGTCGACCTAGGGTTCCTGTTTTCGCCAATTTACAGTTCGAATCAGTCTTTCCCTATACCTAGAAAAAGTTGGGAAATTTCCTAAGCTACGCGAGGATGTACTCGTTTAATTGATTCGGAGTCTTAGAACCCGAGTTATGCCTTTTGTAAGGCTGCTGTCCCGACGGGACAGAACCTCTGTTTTTAGGTTTTGCGAGTAGTTGGCAATGTCGGGGTAGATGAGGGTTTGCGTACTATTTTGTGGACATGATTGTGAGTGTGTGATACCTATGTGCAGGTGGTGCGACCCCGGGAGTGCCTTCTACTTCCCGCCAATCCGTTGCCCGTGGTTGAGGCAAGTGTGTTGTAATGGATACCGATTTGTAGGTTGCTTGTTGAGAATAGATGGAATTGACTACATGATATATGATCACTTGCTATGCTTTAATGATTGCCAATGATATGATGAGCACGTTTATTATATTATGATGCCATGTGTTAATGTACGAGTTAAATATGATGTTGACATAATTGCATACATGGCATGTTACATGGCCCGGGCGGTGAGAAAGTCATAACTAGTCCGGGAAAGGTCGGTGAGAAAGTTATGACTAATCCGGAGAGCCATTGAGTAAGTCCTACATCGTGATTCCATCCACGTGGTGTTTGGAAGCGAGGAGTAGGCACCCTCCATCTTCGGGATGGAAGGGGGGAGAGGGTGCACACCGACGGGTGTGTACTCAACCATACCGGTATGAGTTTCCAAGGAGACATGAGCATTGCATTGCATTGCATACGTAATGATGATGATAATGTTATGTGTTCATGAATGAGATGATATACATGATGTGAGACATTATTGCCATGTTATTGTTCTTGTTGTCCATTGCAATATGCTTGCTGGGTGACGAACTCACGCTTGTGTTTATGTTGTTTTCTTTTAGGTACCATGAATCCGGCATGCGGGGAAGGGAAATAGTCACACTTCCACATGTAGCTTCACTCTTTTGATTTCACAAGTCATTCAATTAGTGTTGATAATAAATTGCGTGTGATGATCATTGGTTTAAGGCTTAGCTTGGCTAAATGAGAATCTTTTCGTTCGTTTGACTCTTGGAGACATTATATGTTCGGAACTAGACTTACATTGTTGCTAAGTCGTTAATTATTGCTGTTTTAGATGCTTTCCATTATGATATAACTTGTGTTACTGTTGTTGCTCCTTCAATTCTTGTTAAAACAAAGGAGATGCTGCCGAAATTTCGGTTTTTAGCATGTGCGCCTTTGCTGGAATTTATGTTTAATTGTGGTATTTAGATGTTGTTTAGCTTATGTTTGGTAGGATTCAGGCATATTAAATGTCGGGGTGTTACAGTTGGTATCGAGCGAAGTAGGTCCTTGGAATGCGTATTTTTTTAGTGTCATGCTATAGGGTACAACTAAAATATGATGTGGAATAACTTAGAAACATGGCTTAGGTCTTAACTAAAATTTTGTCATAGGATAGCAACATTAAAACTTGCAAAAGTGGTATAACTAATCTAAAATTTGACACACGCTGGATGCACAGTAGGAAAGGGTATGGGAATCGTTTCCTTACGCTTAAATGTTGTATTTAAGCTTTGATATTGAATGCTTCATTTGATAAAGCATGTTGCTATGTCTATGAGATAAATGATTGAATTGTTCTTGTTGTTGTGATAAAGTGGGTTGTGGTGCCGAAGGGTTTCGGCCGCCTCTCTTATTTCATAGTAAGGGTGAGGTTTGACGGTGTAGCCGGTTAGCGCCACCACCGAAGAACTATTAACCCCTATAGGAGAAGAGTGCTTACCCTTTTCTGTCGTAAAACGGGTAGTTGACTGGAGTCAAATAGAAAAGTTTGGTGGTGGATTCCTTCGGATGTTCTTTATCGTTCTATGGTCGTTCTTGGTTGGTTTTCTTGGTTTTAGTTGATGGAAACCAAAAGAAAAGTGTTTCGTATTGGATTTTCGCGGATTGTTCCGTATGTGGTGTGTGGGTTTGTCTTCCTTGGTTGAAGACGAAGAAGAGTAGTCTAGTGTTGCGCTTCTTTTGGGCGCCTTTCCAGTTTTAATGCCTAGTTTGTTGATTGTTTTATAGGGAAGAAGCATTCAATTTATTCCTGTGTTTGTCTTTCTCCGAGGTTAAAAGAGTTTTTATGAGTTGTGCTGCACTGGCCGTGGCTGAAGTTCTGTGGCTTTGTAGGAGTAAGTGGTGTTTGATTTCGTCATTTTACTGGTTTGAGAAATCATCTTTGAAAAATCCTTCTTGTTTCGTGAAAGTTTGGGGTTTGAGATTAAGGTTTTATTTGAAATGGATTACTTGGTCGCTTGGTTTCCGTTAAGAAAATTATCTTTCAACCATTTTCCTTTATGGGAGTCTTTGAGAATGAAAAATGTTTTGGAGAATTCCTTTTGCTTGACCAAGTTTGGGTTTGTCTCATTGCAATTTTGAGAGTCAAGTTTCTTTATGAACTCGGGATGATCTTTAAAACTAAAATGTTGCAAACAAAGTAAGTAATCTTTTGACCGAAATCGTTTGTCCCTAGTAAGAATTGATGTTTAGCATATTATGTAGCATGTACCAATGTGGTTTATGGGATGATGCATTGTTAAGTTATTTTTTGAGTTGAAACAATTCAATGCGGTTGTTATCTCTAGCTTGAGAATAAATAGACTACTAGTGTTGTAGTTTACTCTTAGCGAGAATGATTGAATGTGCTAAAGTACATGCTTAGAATCTGTTGCTTTGCTTTAAAAGTGCTTATGACCCTTGATAATGTTTAAAGTTTTAAACCCTGTTGCATAGTTGAAACATTAAGATGATGTAGACTGCTGTTATTGTTAAAGAAACTTTGCTGGTTGTTTAAAGATGCTCTAATCTAATGGATTAATAGATAAATTTAATCGTATTGCCTAGTGACTTTAATTTGGAAGTTGATTAGAGTTGCTATTTACGTTGTTGCAAAATACTAGTATATTTGGAAGTATGCAGTTGTGTCTCTACAATGCTAGTATTGATATCAATTGAGAAGACATAAGACTTTTTGTTAATGATGTTGTTAAGGGCAGTGTTAATGTTAGTATTCAACCTATTTTAAATAGTTGGAGTATGTGTGTGGTGGTAGTTTTTGATATCACCTTTGAATAGAGTAGCTAAAAGAAATGTTGTTGGTTGATGAACATGCCCATTTGTTGTTATTGATGACTAAGTAGTGGTGGTAACTGTTTAGATTACTCGTTGGAAAATCATGGTTAAATAGAGGAAAATGTTAACATGTTGCGATGGAGTGAGCTTTGGATAATTAATATGATAAATGGTCTTATCCTTAATGAAAGTATAACTTAGAGTCTCACTTACAAATTCTTCCCTGTGGAGATAATATTTACATGTTGAAGTCGTTGTTTAACTGAATAAGGTTCGGTTGTCGAGACGTGAATATATAGGAAGTATGAAATTTATATGTTGATCTTGCTGAAAGATTTGTTGAAGTACTATGCTCCAATAGGGAATAAGAAGTATTATGATTCAGTGATCTATGGGGATCATGTCAATATAGTATTGGTTGGGTGCATTTTTGATAAGCATCATAAACCCTAATTAAAAGTGTTAGGAATGGTAACTAGAGGAAGAATTCGCTATAAGCTTTTGGTTTAATTGTGTTGGGGCTTCTCAGGAGTAAATAGTGATTATTGAAGTCTTTAATGGAAAGCGTAGTGGAGTACTAGAGATGGTTCTTTTTATGCCGAGCTTGTGTTCAAAAGCTTTTGGGTGGAGTCGGTTGTTTGCCCTTTTGGTTGAAGGGTTTTCGGTCAAGATGTTCCATATGCTGTGTTTCAGAGTTTCCCTAAAACTCGTAGAAATTGGTGCAAATATTTGGTTTTGGCTAATTTGTTTAGTTGGTGCTATGAGTATGGATTTACACCCCAAAAGTTTTTGAGCCGATCGCGCCCTTTCGCGTTCGCACTGAATTATCTTTGGAATTAATTTTAAAAGGAAACAGATGGTCATAAAGGGTTGTGTTGGAAACTTTTGAGTTAAGCCCTTGATGTGTAACTCTGTTTGGCTAGAGTTGGAGTCATTTGAAAAATGTGTCTAGTGTGCGGATGTTTCACAAGTCTGGTTTTTATGAAAGTTTCATAAGTGAATTTGGTTAGTGAGGAGTTTTCTTTTGGGATTGAGTTTCCCTCTCTTTTGATAAAATTTATGGCGGTTGTGTGTGCAGATGTTTGACTTTTGAGTCGATATTCTGTTCCAAAAGGTTGAGTTTGTTTTTGCGAGGTGTTGCAAGGTTAGTTTTAAATGGATGATGGGTTTTCACACGATGTGGTGTTTTGTTGTTAACGTTGTTGCCGTCATAGTCTATATGATTTAGCTTAATCACGGTGTTATGTGTATTTCAATCATGTGATACCGAGGAAGAAGTCTTTTTGTGAATGACTTTTCGGTATTGTTGTTATATGATGAATGAATGGTGAAAAGTAAACAAGACATCGTTTTTAGATGTTAAATGATAAAAGAGTCGTTGAGCCAGGTCGGTGAGAAAGTCATATAAGGATATATGACTAATCCGGAGTGCTCTTGAAAAGTGTGCATGCATGTCATGAATCGAGATGTCCATTTCTTTCTAGTATGAAAAGAAAGAATGAAGAAATTATGGTATTTTGGTTGTGGTGTAGGGAATTTATGCTTTCTTTGTGATTTGGCTTGGATGTTGCCGAATTCTTTCCAAATTGGTTGTTAACGCCTTGGGTTTGAGTTGTCGTGTGTACACTTGGGCTTGATAGCTAAGTGTTTTTGTGTGAGGGCGAGACCCTCTTAAGAAAGGAACCAATTGTGGTTTGGTAAAGTTTTACGATCGTAGCTTGGGGCTAGGTGTCGAACCTTAGTGGTATAAGGGTGGTTTGTGATGGAGGTTGATGATGTATGGGTTTAACCATTATTAAGAGTAGCGATGGGTGGAAGTGAAGTTGACGGTAGTTTGGTGATATTTGTCCTGCCGTGAGCAATTGTCGTCACTAGTTGTTTTTGGATTTGAGTCTTGCCTGGGAGTGGATGGAATGAAATGTTAGTATGATCGTGTATTGGAAGGGCAAGTGTGCCTTAATGAGTTATTCCCCTCGATGGAAATTTTCGGGAATGAAAAAAGGTCGATAAAGGAATTGTGATTGCCTTTGATTATGTCATGTTGAGTTTAATGGAGTGTGGTAGTCAGGTTGGTTGTGATAGAAGTGTGAAGTATTTGTCATGAGGATTCGAGCGTTTTGGGTTGATGGAGCCCTTTGTGGTTGAAACGCAGATTCTATTTGGGAATGGAAGTGAAGGTCGACCTGTGAGAGGTTACCCTTAATTGAGCTAGATCATTACTTTTCTCGCCAAGTGTTGGTTTTGAGAACTCGCTTGTTGTTGTTCCGGTTTGAGGTTTCGTGCGGTTGATTTGTGCTGCAGAGAAGTCTTTTGTCCATTGGGGATTTTGTTGTTGTTTTATTGGCGTCCTTCGGATTCGAGGTCGAATCCTGTTGAAGGGGGGAAGAATGTGACACTACGGTACGGTGTGACATTATAGAATGTGAAATTAGAGAATAAAACCTTTCGGCTTGAGGTTTTCTCGCGTTGTTGGGCCTTTTGAAGAGTTGTGTCACTCGGAGTGTCGGAACCTTATATAATGTGAATGATAAGGTCAAAAACAGTATGAGATGTGGAAATAAGGTTAAAACCATAGGGCTTGGAGGTTTATAGCGTTTCCGGGCCGTTTCCGGAGTTTTGGGCCTTTCCGGGGGGGTTTTGGGCCTTAAGGGGGGTTGTGGGCTTTGGTGGGGTGGAGTAGGAATCCATTTAGGATTAGGAAAGGGGCTTAGGGCTATTAAAAAGGGGTCTCCCTGCCCCTTTGGGGCGTCCACCCCTACTGCCCTTGCGCCCCACCTCTCCCCCTCCATTGCCTAGCCGACCCATCCTTCCTCCTTTGTGCCGTGCGCCCCCCCCCTTGCACCTCTCCACCTCTCCACCACCTCTCCTCCACCCCTTGCTGCCCTTGGGTGGCCTCCCCACCCCTGCATCCTCGTGGATCCATCCGAGGAGCGAGGAGCGAGGAGCGAGGAGATCTATTGGAGTTTTCGTGCGTCGAGCAAAGGTATGATCATGGGGTTTCTTGGGGTTGATCTAGGTACTGTTCTTAGGGTGTTTATCAAGTTTTTAGATCAATTGGTGGTGCTGGATTTGAGTAATTTGGATTAGATCTAGATGTTGCCACGATTCTGTTTTGGGACAGCATGAGCAGTCGACCTAGGGTTCCTATTTTCGCCAATTTACAGTTCGAATCAGTCTTTCCCTATACCTAGAAAAAGTTGGGAAATTTCCTAAGCTACGCGAGGATGTACTCGTTTAATTGATTTGGAGTTTTAGAACCTGAGTTATGCCTTTTGGAAGGCTGTTGTCCCGACGGGACAGAACCTCTGTTTTTAGGTTTTGCGAGTAGTTGGCAATGTCGGGGTAGATGAGGGTTTGCGTACTATTTTGTGGACATGATTGTGAGTGTGTGATACCTATGTGCAGGTGGTGCGACCTCGGGAGTGCCTTCTACTTCCCGCCAATCCGTTGCCCGTGGTTGAGGCAAGTGTGTTGTAATGGATACCGATTTGTAGGTTGCTTGTTGAGAATAGATGGAATTGACTACATGATATATGATCACTGGCCATGCTTTAATGATTGCCAATGATATGATGAGCATGTTTATTATGTTATGATGCCATGTGTTAATGTACGTGTTAAATATGATGTTGGCATAATTGCATACATGGCATGTTACATGGCCCGGGCGGTGAGAAAGTCATAACTAGTCCGGGAAAGGTCGGTGAGAAAGTTATAACTAATCCGGAGAGCCATTGAGTAAGTCCTACATCGTGATTCCATCCACGTGGTGTTTGGAAGCGAGGAGTAGGCACCCTCCATCTTCGGGATGGAAGGGGGGAGAGGGTGCACACCGACGGTTGTGTACTCAACCATACCGGTATGAGTTTCCAAGGTGACATGAGCATTGCATTGCATTGCATACGTAATGATGATGCTAATATTATGTGTTCATGAATGAGATGATATACATGATGTGAGACATTATTGCCATGTTATTGTTCTTGTTGTCCATTGCAATATGCTTGCTGAGTGATGAACTCACGCTTGTGTTTATGTTGTTTTCTTTTAGGTACCATGAATCCGGCATGCGGGGAAGGGAAATAGTCACACTTCCACACGTAGCTTCACTCTTTTGATTTCACAAGTCATTCAATTAGTGTTGATAATAAATTGCGTGTGATGATCTTTGCTTTAAGGCTTAGCTTTGCTAAATAAGAATCTTTTCGTTCGTTTGACTCTTGGAGACATTATATGTTTGGAACTAGACTTATATTGTTGCTAAGTCGTTAATTATTGCAGTTTTAGATGCTTTCATTATGATATAACTTGTGTTACTATTGTTGCTCCTTCAATTCATGTTAAAACAAAGGAGATGCTGCCGAAATCTCGGTTTTTAGCATGTGCTCCTTTGCTAGAATTTATGTTTAATTGTGGTATTTAGATGTTGTTTAGCTTATGTTTGGTAGCATTCAGGCATATTAAATGTCGGGGTGTTACAGATAAAGAACCTCCGAAGGAAAATCCACCACCAAACTCTTCTATTTGACTCCAGTCAACTACCAGTTCTACGACAGAAAGGGTAAACACTCTTCTCCTACAAGGGTTAATAGTTCTTCGGTGATGGCGCTAACCGGCCATACCGTCAAACCTCACCCTTACTATGAACCAAAAGAGGTGACCGAAACCCTTCGGCACCACAACCTCACTTTATCACCACAACAAGCACAATTCAATCATTTATCTCATAGACATAGCAACATACTATATCAAATATAGCATTTAGCAACAAGGCTTAAATACAACATTTAAGCGTAAACAACGATACCAATACCCTTCCTACTGTGCATCCATGTGTGTCAAATTTTAGATTAGTTATACCACTTTTCCAAGTTTTAATGTTGCTATCCTATGACAAAATTTTATTAAAAACCTAAGCCACGTTTCTAAGTTATTTCACATCACATTTTAGTTGTACCCTATAGCATGACACTAAAAATACACATTCCAAGGACCTACAGCCCGCTCTGATACCAACTGTAACACCCCGGCATTTACTATGCCTGAATGCTACCAAACAAAAGCTAAACAACTTCTAAATACCAAAATTAAACATAAATTCCAGCAAAGGCGCACATGCTAAAAACCGAGATTTCGGCAGCATCTCCTTTGTTTTAACATGAATTGAAGCAACAATAATATTAACATGTCAATGTGGCATAACGAACGATAGCAATAACATGATCAAACAGAAAAACAGCCACCATACCACTAAGGATATAAATTCTATCCATCATATGACAAATATGGACTAATCAATTACTCATAACGACCAACGAATCATCGAAACCATAGTTTAGTTCAATGAATTAACCATAACCATAAGGGAAGGAACATGTCATTGTTTAAATGTGTGATGCTAAGTGATGACGTGTGACTAGCTCCCTTTCCCGCATGTCGGATTCATGGTACCAAAAAGAAAACAACATAAACACAAGCGTGAGTTCATCACTCAGCAAGTATATTGCAATGGTACAAACATAAACAATTACATAGCAATAATATCTCACATCATGTAAACCATCTCATTCATGGTCACATATTATCATCATCATCATCAATATGTATGAAGTGCAATGCGATGCTCATGTCTCCTTGGAAACTCATACCGGTATGGTTGAGTACACACCCGTCGGTGTGCACCCTCTCCCCCCTTCCATCCCGAAGATGGAGGGTGCCTACTCCTCGCTTCCGTTCACCGCGGTGAATGGAATAACAATGTAGGACTTACTCATTGGTCTCCGGAATAGTCATAACTTTCTCACCGACCTTCCCCGGATTAGTTATGACTTTCTCACCGCCCGGGCCATGTATCATGCCATGTCATGTATGCAAATATGCCAACATCATAAATCACTCTTACATTAACACATGGCATAATAACATAGTAAGCATATTCATCATATCATTGGCAGTCATTAAAGCATGGCATGTGATCATATCATATATCCAATTTCATCTATTCTCAACAAGCAACCTACAAACCGTTATCCATTACAATACACTTGCCTCAACCACAAGCAACGGATTGGCGGGAAGTAGAAGGCACTCCCGGGGTCGCACCACCTGCACATAGGTACCACACACTCACAATCATGTCCACAAAACAGTATGCAAACCCTCATCTACCCCGACATTGCCAACTACTCGCAAAACCCAAAAACAGCGGTTCTGTCCCGTCGGGACAGCAGCCTTCCAAAAGGCATAACTCGGGTTCTAAGACTCCAAATCAATTAAACGAGTACATCCTCGCGTAGCTTAGGAAATTTCCCAACTTTTTCTAGGTATATGGAACGACTGATTCGGAATCTAAATGTGTTTAGTCTACAAAATACCGTGATCTGTTCCAATCACATCACAGATTTTAACACGCTCGGTAAAACAGTCATAACTTTCAAACGGATGATCGGATTTGGACGTTCTTTATATCCACGGAAAGATAATGAAATTATATACAACTTCTTCAACATCCGTACGACCAGATTCGGAATCTAAATTGGCGAAAAACCGAACCCTACTTCGACTGCTCATGCTGTCCGAAACAGAGAACGTGACCAACTAAAGAATCCATCGAATCTAATCAAATCCAGCACCACCAATTGATCTAAAAACTTTATAAACATCCTTATAATAGTACCTAGACCAACCCCAAGGATTCCCATGGCCATACCTTTGCCCAACGCACCAAAACTGAACGGATCTCCTCCCGGTTCGCTCCTCGCTCCTCGCTCCTTGCTCCTCGCTCCAATGGATGGATCCTCGAGGTGCAGGGGGTGGGGAGGCCACCCTAGGGCAGAAAGGGGGTGGAGGAGAGGTGGTGGAGAGGTGGAGAGGCAAGGGGCAAAGGGGGTGGGGGCGCACGGCCAAGGAGGAAGAGGGGAAGGTGGGGGTGGCGGCTAGGGCATGGAGGAGGGAGGTGGGGGCGCAGGGCAGGGGCAGGGGCAGCCCTTTTTACCAGCCCAAACTGATCTCCTACTCCTAAAAGGACTCAAACTCTCCCGCACCAAGGCCCACGACCCTTTCCCCTAGGCCCAAACTCCCCCGGAAAGGCCCAAAACCGCGGAAACGGCCCGGAAACGCGATTAAACCTCATAGCGTATGGTTTTAACCTTAATTCCACATTTTATAATGTTTTTGACCTTATCAAGCACATTAAATAAGGTTACGACATTCCGTGGTGTTACAATGAGAGTCATCTGAAATAGCAATAATTAAAGGTATGATGACCAAATAAGTCTAATTCCAAACATTCAATGCCTCCATGAGCCAAACGAACAAAAGGATTCTCATAACGCAAAGCTAAACCATAAAGCATTAAACGTCACACTAGTTTATTGTCAAAACCCAGTTGAACGACTTGTGGGACAATTGAGTGAAGCTACGTGTAGAAGTGTGACTATTTCCCTTCCCCGCATGCCGATCTCAAGGTACCTAAAACAACAAGAAAGCACAAGCGTGAGTTCAACACTCAGCAAGCATATTGCAATGGTACTAAAAAACAATTACATGGCTTCAACCACTCATATCATGTCTATCATCTCATTCATGATCACATATCAATATCATCATCATTATGTATGCAATGCGATGCGATGCTCATGTCTCCTTGGAAACTCATACCGGTATGGTTGAGTACACACCCGTCGGTATGCACCCTCTCCCCCCTTCCATCCCGAAGATGGAGGGTGCCTACTCCTCGCTTCCGTTCACCGCGGTGAATGGAATCACGATGTAGGACTTACTCATTGGCTCTCCAGAATAGTCATAACTTTCTCAGCGACTTTCCCCGGACTAGTTATGACTTTCTCACCGCTCGGGCCATGTAACATGCCATGTATGCAAACATGCCAACATCATAAATAACTTGTACACTAACACATGGCATCATAACATAATAAACATATTCATCATATCATTGGCAATCATTAAGGCATGGCATGTGAACATATCATGTATTCAAATTCAATCTCATCCAATCTAGCAACTACAACCCGCTACCCATTCCAATACACTTGCCTCAACCACGGACGTCGGATTGGCGAGAAGTAGAAGGCACTCCCAGGGTCACACCACCTGCACATAGGTACCACACACTCACAAACATGTCCACAAAACAGTATGAAAACCCTCTTTTAATCCGACATCGCAAACTACTCGCTAAACCCAAAAACAGAGGTTCTGTCCCATCGGGACAGCAGCCTTCCAAAAGGCATAACTCGGGTTCTAATACTCCGAATCGAATAAACGAGTACATCCTCGCGTAGCTTAGGAAATTTTCTAACTTTTTCTAAGTATACAGAAAGACTGATTCGGAATCTAAAGTTGTTTAATCTACAAAATACCATGATCTGCTCCAATCACGTCACAGATTTTAATACGTTTGGTAAAACGATCATAATTTTCAAACGGCTGGGCGGAATTTAACGTTCTTTATACCCACTGAAAGGTATTAAAATTACCTACAACTTCTTCAACAGCCGTACGACCAAATTACAACTCTAAATTGGCGAAAATCCAAACTCTAGGTCGACTGCTCATGCTGCCCGAAACAGAGAACGTGGCAACTTCTAGAATTCATCTAATCTACTCAATTCCAGCACCACCAATTGATCTAAAAACATGATAATAACCCTTAGAACAGATCCTAGACCAACCCCAAGGAATCCCATGGCCATACCTTTGCCCGACGACCGAAAACCCAATGGATCTCCTCCCGGTTCGCGTGATCTCCTTCCTCGCTACAATCCCGCCGGATCTCCTCGTCGCGGAGCGCTCCAACGGATGGATCTTCGAGGTGTTGAGGTGGAGAACTCCCCTAGGGGCAGCAAGGGAGGTGGAGAGGTGGTGGAGGGGTGGTGGAGCAATGGGGAGAGGTGGTGGGGGGTGCGGCTAGGAGGTGGAAGGGTGCGGCGGCTAGGGCAAGCAAGAAGAGGTGGGGGCGCACCAACCAGGAGGGGGCGCACTAAAAGGGCAGGGGGAGGCCCCCAAATAGGATTCCCACTCCTAAAAGGACTCAAACTCTTCCCCACCAAGGCCCACGACCCTTTCCCCTAGGCCCAAACTCCCCCGGAAAGCCCCAAATCCCCGGAAACGGCCCGGAAACGCAAATTAACCACAAACCGTATGGTTTCAACCTCAATTTTCATATTTCATAAAGTTTTTGACCTCAACATTCACATTAAATAATGTCACACCATTCCGTAGTGTCACATTCTTCCCCCCTTCAATAGGATTCGACCCCGAATCCGAGACACGCCACTTCGCAAACAACCAAATCAAAGGGAGTTTTGTTTCACGCCTCAGAACCCGCTTAGAAGCCCCTACGATTCGCACCAGCCAGCACTCAGAGGCAAGGAGCTAAAGATCAAAGACTGACAGCTCTAAAGATAACTAACTGCTCGAACCAATGGGGTTACATGCTGATCTTTTACAACAAGACCAACACCCACCCCACTACCACCGAAAGGAGAAGCCTACGTTATGACCAGTGTTCTGAAAACCCGCAAATTCAACAACAACCGAACATTCCTCTTCGGTTGGCACAACACGCTTAAAGATCGGCGATAAAAAGATCCATTACTGTTCAAAAACAGAAAGCAATTACTAGCAACCACCAAGTGGTCCACTAATAATTTGATCAACCCTATCAAGGAACACCTCAATGACAATTCTCCAAGAAAATTTGAATTGGGTCATACCCAACCTTCCTTTACTCTTCACTTCCAAACTAGTTACGATCAACCACTAGCAACGCCTAATATCTCAGGTCATTACCAACCCACACTAAATTTTCCTTTCTTAGAAGGTCTCGCCCTCGCATTCTTCCTTTCAAAGAATCAGAACAAATGGTACAATCATTGAGTAAGCTCAACCAAAACCCATGAACCCAAAATGATCCACATACAACAACTCGAACTCCAAAGCGCTAAAAGCCACTTTGGAAAGAATCCGGCAACAACCAAAGAGTACTCATCTTATTTTTCCTAAGCTAAGATGACAAGGAAACACAAATCTCCTACACCACAACCAACATACCAGAAAGAAATAGAAGTCTCGATTTATGACATGCATGCACATTTTTTTTTCAAGAGCACTCCGGATTAGTCATATATCCATATATGACTTTCTCACCGACCTGGCTCATCGACTCTTTCATCATTAAACATCTATAAACAATGTCATGCTTCCTTTTCACCATTCATTCTTCATGTAACAACACTACCGAATAGTCATCCACCAAAAGACTTCTTCCTCGGTATCACATGATTGAAACACAATTAACATCGATGGCTGCGAAATTCATATAAACTATGACAGCAACACCATTAATAGGAACACCACATCGTATAGGAAGCCACGTCAATTTGAAAACTAAACTTGCAAAACATCGCATTTTAACCAAAATCAACATTTTGGAAAAGAACATCGACTCCAAAGTCAAACATTTGTACACACAACCGCCACATATTTTTCTCAAAAGAAAGGGAAACTCATATCCCAAAAGAGAACAATTTGCTAACAACATCACCGATGAAACATCCATAAAAACCACCTTTTGGAGCACTTGCAAACACCACACACGTTATGCAAATAAATCCAACTCCAGTCAAAAAGAGTTACAAATTAAATCTCAAGAGTTTCCAACACAACCCACTATGTCCATCTGCTTCCGTTAAAATTTATTCCAAAGATAATTCAGGGTGAACGCGAAGGAGCACGATCCACTCAAAAACTTTTGGGTGTAAATCCATACTCATAACACAAATTAAACAAAATAGCCAAAACCAAAGATTGACACCAATAGCTACCAGTTTTAGGGAAACTCGGAAACACAACATAAGGAATACCTTAACCGAAGGTATTCAACCAAAATGGCAAACAACCACACCAGTTGAAAGGGTTTTAAACACCAGCTCAGCATGAATCCCACCATAACTTGTATTCCACTACACTTACCATTTAAGCATTCAAAAAAATCATTATTTACTCATCAAGAGAGTCCAACCGGATTTAACAAAATTTACATAACAATTTCTTTCCCTAGTTACCATTCCCAACACTTTTATTTAAGGTTTAAGATGCTTATCACAAAGGCACCCAGCCAAGACTACATTGACATGATCCCCACGGATCACCAAATCATATAACAACATATTCTATATTTCAAACATAGTACTTCAACAGCTACTTGAGCATGGTCAACCTATAATTTTTATACTATCCATACGTCAAAATCTTGACAATTGAAACTTGTTCAATCAATAAAGTGACTTCAACAAATAAGTAATATCTCTACAAGATAAAATTCGTAAATAGGATTCTAAGATAAGCATTCATTAAGATTAAAATTTTACATCATGTTAATTATCCATGGTCCACTCCATCACAACATGTTGCAAAAACCTCCATTTTCAACAAGGATTTTTTCAACAATTAATCTAAGCAATTACCACCACTACTAAGTCGTCAATATCAATAATTTGCATAATCATCACTCAACAACATTACCTTTAGCTACCCTATACATCGGTTATAACAAAATTACCACCACACAACATACTCCAATTATTTAAAAATAGATTGAATACTAACATTAACACTGCCCTTAACAACATTATTAACAATAAGTCTTATGTCTTCTCAATTGATATCAATACCAGCATTGTAGAGACACAACTGCATACTTCCAAATATACTAGTAGGTTGCAACAACATAAATAGCAACTCTAATCAACTTCCAAATTAAAGCCACTAGTCAACATGATTAAATTTCTCTATTAACCCGTTAGATTAGAACATCTTTAAACAATCGGCAAGATTTCTTTAATAGTATCATTAATTTACATCATCTTAATGTTCTAACTATGCATCAAGGTTTAAACTTTTAACATTAACAAGGATCATAAGCACTTTTAAAGCAAGGCAACAGATTCTAAGCATGTACATTAACCCATTTAATCATTCTCGCTACAGAGTAAACTACAACACTAGTAGTCTATTTATTCTCAAGCTAGAGATAACAACCGCATTGAATTGTTTAAACTCACAAATTAACTTAACAATACGTCATCCCATAAACCACATTGGTACATGCTACATAACATGCTAAACAACAATTCTTACTAGGGACAAACGATTTCAGTCAAAAGACTACTTACTTTGTTTGCAACATTTTAGTTTTAAAACTCATCCCAAATTCATAAGGAAACTTGACTCTCAAAATTGCAATGAGAAAAACCCAAACTTGGTCATGCAAAAGGAAGTCTCCAAAACACTTTTCAATCTCAAAGACTCCCACAGGAGGGAACCAAGCGATCAAATAAATCTTTGCGGACAAAGGCATAAAACATAAATCGACACAACTTAACTTTTTTTTTGCACACGCTTCAATAACTTCTTTTAAACTCAGAGTAAGACACACAAGAACCAAAACTATACTTTTCTTTGCAAGGCAACCCACAAAACCGGTGTCCAAGCCAAAAGGCGACTAAAAAAGGCGCAACGCTAAATTCCTCTTCTTCGTCTTCAACCAAGGAACACCGAAGGGACTCTCCACGAAAAAAAAAATCCAATCCCAAACATTTTTCTTTTGATTTCAATCAACTAAAGTCAAGAAAAAAAAACAACCAAAATCGACTGTCAGAACGGTAAAGAACATACGAAGGAATCCACCACCAAACTCTTCTATTTGACTCCAGTCAACTACCCGATCTACGACAGAAAGGATAAGCACTCTTCTCCTTCAGGGGTTAATAGTTCTTCGGTGATGGCACTAACCGGCCACACCGTCAAACCTCACCCTTACTATAAAATAAGAGAGGTGGCCGAAACCCTTCGGCACCAAAACCCTACTTTATCACAACAACAAGAACAATTCAATCATTTATCTCATAGACATAGCAACATGCATTATCAAATGAAGCATTCAACATCTTAGCTTAAATACAACATTTAAGCGTAAAGAAACGATACCCATACCCTTTCCTATTGTGCATCCATTGTGTTTCAAATTTTAGATTTAGTTATACCACTTTTGCAAGTTTTAATGTTGCTATCCTATGACAAAATTTTAGTTGAAACCTAAGCCATGTTTCTAAGTTATTCCACATCACATTTTAATTGTACCCTATAGCATGACACTAAAAATACACATTCCAAGGACATACAGCCCGCTCTGATACCAACTGTACACGCCGGCATTTAATATGCCCGATTGCTACCAAACATAGACTAAGCAACCTCTAAATACCACAATTACAAGTAAATTACAGCAAAGGCACTAATGCTAAAAACCGAAATTTCGGCAGCATCTCCTTTGTTTTAACATGAATTGAAGGAAACACAATAGCATAGCAATATAAGGCAATATGAGAGACATCTAAAATAGCAATAATTAAAGGTATGACGACCCAATAAGTCTAATTCCAAACATTCAATGCCTCCATGAGCCAAACGAACAAAAGGACTCTCATAACGCAAAGCTAAACCATAAAGCGTTAAGCGTCACACTAGTTTATTGTCAAAACCCAATTGAACGACTTGTGGGACAATTGAGTGAAGCTACGTGTAGAAGTGTGACTATTTCCCTTCCCCGCATGCCGATCTCAAGGTACCTAAAACAACAAGAAAGCACAAGCGTGAGTTCAACACTCAGCAAGCATATTGCAATGGTACTCAAAAACAATTACATGGCTTCAACCACTCATATCATGTCTATCATCTCATTCATGATCACATATCAATATCATCATCATTATGTATGTAATGCGATGCGATGCTCATGTCTCCTTGGAAACTCATACCGGTATGGTTGAGTACACACCCGTCGGTATGCACCCTCTCCCCCCTTCCATCCCGAAGATGGAGGGTGCCTACTCCTCGATTCCGTTCACCGCGGTGAATGGAATCACGATGTAGGACTTACTTATTGGCTCTCCGGAATAGTCATAACTTTCTCACCGACCTTCCCCGGACTAGTTATGACTTTCTCACCGCTCGGGCCATGTAACATGCCATGTATGCAAACATGCCAACATCATAAATAACTTGTACACTAACACATGGCATCATAACATAATAAACATATTCATCATATCATTGGCAATCATTAAGGCATGGCATGTGAACATATCATGTATTCAAATTCAATCTCATCCAATCTAGCAACTACAACCCGCTACCCATTCCAATACACTTGCCTCAACCACGGACGTCGGATTGGCGAGAAGTAGAAGGCACTCCCGGGGTCACACCACCTGCACATAGGTACCACACACTCACAAACATGTCCACAAAACAGTAGGCAAACCCTCTTCTAACCCGACATCGCAAACTACTCGCTAAACCCAAAAACAGAGGTTCTGTCCCATCGGGACAGCAGCCTTCCAAAAGGCATAACTTGGGTTCTAAGACTCTGAATCGAATAAACGAGTACATCCTCGCGTAGCTTAGGAAATTTCCTAACTTTTTCTAAGTATACAGAAAGACTAATTCGGAATCTAAAGTTTTTTAATCTACAAAATAACATGATCTGCTCCAATCACGTCACAGATTTTAATACGTTCGGTAAAACGATCATAACTTTCAAACGGCTGGGCGGAATTGGACGTTCTTTATACCCACTGAAAGGTATTGAAATTACCTACAACTTCTTCAACAGTCGTACGACCAAATTACGGCTGACATGCAGCTACTCCACAAATCTCGAGATCAACAACTTCCACGAAAGAAGATGGATGCACAAGGGAGAACCAAACGATCAACCAAATCCTTTTCGGATAAAGCCTTAACACCAAACTCCAAACTTCCACGAAACAAACGGGTTTTCAAGGATGATCTCCCAACCAAGTCAAATGATGAGATCAAACATCTCCCTTACTCTTACAATGACACATACTTCAGCCCTGACCACTAGGTCTGGCACAACACCACAAACTCTGCTAATCCCGGAGAAAGACAAACACAAGAATAAATCGAGAGCTTTCTCTGTAAAGCTATGACACTACGGAATGGTGTGACGTTATAAAATGTGAATGTTGAGGTCAAAAACATTATGAAATATGGTATTGGAGGTTGAAACCATACGGTATGAGGTTTATTCACGTTTTCGGGCCGTTTTCGGGAGTTTGGGCCTTTCCGGGGGAGTTTGGGCCTAAAGGGAAGGGTTGTGGGATTTGGTAGGAAAGAGTTTGAGTCCATTTAGGAGTAGGATTCCTATGTGGGCTGGTAAAAAGGGGTTTTACCTGCCCCTTGTGCGCCCCCACCTCCCTCTTGTGCGCCCCCTCCACCTCCCCTTGTGCCCTAGCCGCCCCACCTCCCCTCTCCCTCTTGCGTGCGCCCCCCTTGCTCTTCCCATTGCTCCACCACCCCTCCACCACCTCTCCACCTCCCTTGATGCCCCTAGGGGAGATCCCCACCTCAACACCTCGAAGATCAATCCGTTGGAGCGCTCCGCGACGAGGAGATCCGGCGGGATTGGAGCGAGGAAGGAGATCACGCGAACCGGGAGATCTATTGGGTTTTCGTGCGTCGGGCGAAGGTATGGCCATGGGACTCCTTGGGGTTGGCCTAGGTACTATTCTTAGGGTCATTATCATGTTTTTAGATAAATTGGTGGTGATGGAATTGAGTAGATTAGATGGGATCTTGAGTTTGCCACGTTCTCTGTTTCGGGCAGCATGAGCAGTCGACCTAGGGTTTGGGTTTTCGTCAATTTAGAGTTGTAATTTGGTCGTACGGCTGTTGAAGAAGTTGTAGGTAATTTCAATACCTTTCAGTGGGTATAAAGAACGTCCACTTCCGCCGAGCCGTTTGAAAGTTATGATCGTTTTACCGAACGTATTAAAATCTGTGACGTGATTGGAACAGATCACGGTTTTCTGTAGATTAAACCACTTTAGAGTCCGAATCAGTCTTTCCGTATACTTAGAAAAAGTTGGGAAATTTCCTAAGCTACGCGAGGATGTACTCGTTTAATTGATTCGGAGTTTTAGAACCCGAGTTATGCCTTTTGGAAGGCTGCTGTCCCGACGGGACAGAACCTCTGTTTTTGGGTTTAGCGAGTAGTTTGCGATGTTGCGGTAGAAGAGAGATTGCTTACTGTTTTGTGGACATGATTGTGAGTGTGTGGTACTCATGTGCAGGTGGTGTGACCCCGGGAGTGCCTTCTACTTCTCGCCAATCCGTTGCCCATGGTTGAGGCAAGTGTATTGTAATGGTTAGCGGTTTGTAGGTTGCTAGTTGAGACTAGATGAACTTGATTATATGATATGATCACTTGCCATGCTTTAATGATTGCCTATGATATGATGAGTATGCTTATTATGTTATGATGCCATGTGTTAATGTACAAGTTAATTATGATGTTGGCATATTTGCATACATGGCATGTTACATGGCCCGGGCGGTGAGAAAGTCATAACTAGTCCGAGGAAGGTCGGTGAGAAAGTTATGACTATTCCGGAGAGCCAATGAGTAAGTCCTACATCGTGATTCCATTCACCGCGGTGAACGGAAGCGAGGAGTAGGCACCCTCCATCTTCGGGATGGAAGGGGGGAGAGGGTGCACACCGACGGGTGTGTACTCAACCATACCGGTATGAGTTTCTACGGAGACATGAGCATCGCATCACATTGCATACATAATGGTGATGATATTGATATGTGATCATGAATGAGATGAAAGACATGATATGAGTTGTTGCAGCCATGTAATTGTTTTTGTGTACCATTGCAATATGCTTGCTGAGTGTTGAACTCACGCTTGTGCTTTCTTGTTGTTTTAGGTACCATGAGATTGGCATGCGGGGAAGGGAATTAGTCACACTTCTACACGTAGCGTCACTCAATTGTTCCCACAGTCACTCAATTGGGTCTTGATAATAAATTAAGTGTGATGCATATTGATTTATGGTTTAGTTTTGCAATATGAGAGTCTTATTGTTCGTTTGGCTCATGGAGACATTGAATGCTTGGGATTAGACTTATATTGCTGTCATGCCTATAATTATTGCTGTTTTAGATGCCTCTTATATTACCATATATTGCTATGCTGTTGATGTTCCTTCAATTCTTGTTAAAACAAAGGAGCTGCTGCCGAAATTTCGGTTTTTAGCATTTGCTCCTTTGCTGTAATTTACCTTAATTTATGGTATTTAAATATTGTTTAGCCTAGGTTTGGTAGCATTCAGGCATGCTAGATGCCGGGGTGTTACAAAAGCATTCAACAAAACCGGACGCCAAAACTGAAATGGCAATCCGAAAAAGGCATAGCACTAAACTCTTCTTCTTTGTCTTCAACCAAAGAAGGCAAAACCAAAAATAACAGTCGAAATACCATCAACGAAAACTCAACACCAAGCACCCTTCCTTGATTTTCAATCACTAAAAATCACAAAAACCAACCCAAACTGATCGTTAGAACGGTAAAAGAAATCCAAAAGGATCCAACATCAACTCTTTCATTTGACTCCAACCAACTACCCGAACTACAACATAAAGGGTAAGCACTCTCCCTACAGGAGGTTTAAAATTCTTCGGTGGTGGCGTTAACCGGCCTCACCGTCAAACCACACCCTTACTATCAACAAAAAAAGAGGTGACCGAAACCCTTCAGCACCACAACCCCACTTTATCAAACATATAGCATCTCAATCAATACTTTCATAAATATAACATCATACTTCATCAAAATGCAGCATTTAACATCAGAGCATAAATACAATATTTAAGCGAATAGCATCAATACCCATACCCTTCCTACTGTGCATCAGAGTGTGTCAAGTTTTAAATTAGTTAACCAAACTATTTCAGATTTTAAGGTTATTGCCCTAAGGCCAAATTTTAACAAGTAAACCTATGCCATGTTTCTACTTTTCCAAGTCAATCTTTTAGTTTACTCTAGAGTAAATTACTACATTCACATTCCACTGACCTGAAGCCCGCTCTGATACCAACTGTAACACCCCGGCATCTAGTATGCCCTGGCTGTCACCAAACATAGACTAAACAACATCTAAATACCACATCTAAAGGTAAATTACAGCAAGGGAGTAAATGCAAAAAAACCGAAAATTTCGGCAGCATCTCCTTTGTTTTTCCATGGTACGGACCATCAACAATAATATCACATGATATATCATAATGGGAAGCATCTAAAGCAGCAATAATAGGTGACGTAGCAACTATTTAAGCCTAGCATAATGAATTTAACCACTCCATGTGTGACACTACGGAATGGTGTGACATTGTAAAATGTAAAATTAGAGAATAAAACCTTTCGGCTTGAGGTTTACTCGCGTTTTTGGGCCTTTTGAAGTGTTGTGACACCACGGAGCGTCGTAACCTTATAAAAGATACATGATGAGGTCAAAAACATATTGAAATATGATATGGGAGGTTAAAACCATAAGGTATGGAGGTTAATAGCGTTGTCGGGCCGTTTCCGGGGTTTTGGGCCTTCCCGGGGGAGTTTGGGCCTTAAAGAGGGGGTTGTGGGCTTTGGTGGGATGGAGTGGGAATCCATTTAGGATTAGGAAAGGGGCTTAGGGATGGTTAAAGGGGGGTTTCCCTGCCCTTTTGGGCGTCCTCCCCCTGCCCCTTGCGCCCCCAAGTGCCCTAGCCGCCTCCCACACCTCCCCACCTCCTCCTTGGGCGCCTCCACCTCCCCCAAGCCTCTCCTCTTGCGCCACCACCCTCTCCACCACCTCTCCACCTCCCTTGCTGCACCTAGGTGAGTTCTTGACCTCACCACCTCGAAGATCCATCCATTGGAGCGCTCTGCGACGAGGAGATCCGGTGGATTTGGAAGCGAGGAAGGGGATCGCGCGAACCGGGAGGAGATCTATTGGGTTTTCGTGCGTCGGGCAAAGGTATGTCCATGTAAATCCTTGGGGTTGATCTAGGTACTGTTCTAAGGGTGTTTATCATGTTTTTAGATCAATTGGTGGTGCTGGAATTGAGTAATTTGGATTAGATCTAGATGTTGCCACGTTCTGTTTTTGGGACAGCATGAGCAGTCGACCTAGGGTTTGCATTTTCGTCAATTTAGAATCCGAATATGTCTGTACGGATGTTGAAGAAGTTGTAGATAATTTCATTATCTTTCCATGGATATAAAGAACTTTAAATTCCGCCCAGCAGTTTGAAAGTTATGGCTGTTTTACCGAGCGTGTTAAAATCTGTGACATGATTGGAACAGATCACGGTATTTTGTAGATTAAACAACTTTAGAGTCCGAATCAGTCTTTCACTATACCTAGAAAAAGTTGGGAAATTTCCTAAGCTACGCGAGGATGTACTCCTTTAAATGATTCGGAGTTTTAGAACCCGAGTTATGCCTTTTGGAAGGCTGCTGTCCCGACGGGACAGAACCGCTGTTTTCGGGTTTTGCGAGTAGTTGGTAATGTCGGGGTAGATGAGGGTCTGCGTACTGTTTTGTGGACACGATTGTGAGTGTGTGGTACCTAAGTGCAGGTGGTATGACCCCGGGAGTGCCCTCTACATCTCGCCAATCCGTCGCCGTGGTTGAGGCAAGTGTGTTGTAATGGATACCGATTTGTAGGTTGCTTGTTGAGAATAGATGGAATTGACTACATGATATATGATCACTTGCCATGCTTTAATGATTGCCAATGATATGATGAGCATGTTTATTATGTTATGATGCCATGTGTTAATGTACGAGTTAAATATGATGTTGGCATAATTGCATACATGGCATGTTACATGGCCCGGGCGGTGAGAAAGTCATAACTAGTCCGGGGAAGGTCGGTGAGAAAGTTATGACTAATATGGAGAGCCATTGAGTAAGTCCTACATCGTGATTCCATCCACGTGGTGTTTGGAAGCGAAGAGTAGGCACCCTCCATCTTCGGGATGGAAGGGGGGAGAGGGTGCACACCGACGGGTGTGTACTCAACCATACCGGTATGAGTTTCCAAGGAGACATGAGCATTGCATTACATTGCATA
This sequence comes from Rhipidocladum racemiflorum, assembly GCA_036346355.1. Taxonomy (NCBI): domain Eukaryota; kingdom Viridiplantae; phylum Streptophyta; class Magnoliopsida; order Poales; family Poaceae; genus Rhipidocladum; species Rhipidocladum racemiflorum. The sequence continues at coordinate 36,764,342 of CM070588.1, forward strand.
CATAATGATGACGATATTGTTAAGTGTTCATGAATGAGATGATATATATGATGGGAGATGTTATTGCCATGTTATTGTTCTTGTTGTCCATTGCAATATGCTTGCTGAGTTTCGAACTCACGCTTGTGTTTTCTTGTTATTTTAGGTACCATGAGAACGGCATGCGGGGAAGGGAAATAGTCACACGCCCACACGTAGCTTCACCATATTGATTCCATAAGTCATTATATTAGTTTGATAATAAATTGCGTGTGATGATTATTGCTTTAAGGTTTAGATTTGCTATATGAGAGTTTTATTGTTCGTTTGACCCTTGGAGACATTATGTGTTTGAAACTAGACTTATATTATTGCTAAGTCGTTAATTATTGCTGTTTTTAGTTGTCTCTCATATTCCATACATTGCTATACTGTTGTTGCTCCTTTAATTCATGTTAAAACAAAGGAGATGCTGCCGAAATTTCGGTTTTTAGCATATGTACCTTTGCTGGAATTTATGGTAACTTGTGGTATTTAGATGTTGTTTAGCTTATGTTTGGTAGCATTCAGGCATATTAAATGCCGGGGTGTTACACCATGATCTAAAACGAAGTAAATAATATGACCAAGCACACAAATAAGGCATACTCCAAGTTCTCAACGCATTAACTTATAATCACAACTACGAATGGCAAAATTGTGTATGTCTTAATGAGTGAAACTTTGTGAAGATGTGCCACTAAGCCCCTTTCCCGCATGCCGATTTCATGGTACCTAAAAACAACATAAAACACAAGCGTGAGTTCATCACTCAGCAAAGTGTATTGCAATGGAACAAGAAAACACATTCTAATATCTTCATCACTACTTTTCATATTCAACATCATAATCATCTCATATTCACATTGTATGCATCTCATTGACCTCATCATATAACATCATCATATAATGCAATGCAATGCACATGTCTCCTTGAAGCACATACCAGTATTACCGAGTGCACACCCGTCGGCGTGCACCCTCTTCCCCCTTCCATCCCGTAGATGGAGGGTGCCTACTCCTCGCTTCCATTCACAACCGTGGATGGAATCACGAGGTAGGACTTACTCAATGGCGCTCCGGATTAGTCATAACTTTCTCACCAACCTTACCGGACTAGTTATGACTTTCTCACCGACCGGGCCAGTTTTCATGCCATGTATGCAACATATGCCATAAACATAAATAACTAATCATTGCATAGCATCATAACGTACCATTTTCATCACATCATGGGCAAACACTAATCATGGCAAGATAGCACATTATGTAAACAATTTGCACTTAATCAGGACTAGCAAACATACAACACATTCATCATTCCAATACACTTGCCTTAACCGCGGGCGACGGCTTGGCGAGATGATGAGGGCACTCCCGTGGGTCACACCACCTGCACATAGGTACCACATACTCAAAACATGCCCACAAAATAGAACGCAATCGCTCAACTACCCCGACTTCGCAAACTACTCCCAAAACCGAAAAACAGAGAATCGGTCCCGACGGGACAACAGGCTTCAAACTAGCATAACATGAGTTCTAGGACTCCAAATCAACTAAACGAGTACATCATCGCGAATCTTAGAAAATTTCCTAGCTTTTTCTAAGTATTGGGAAAAGCTGATTTTGCCTCTAAAATTGCCTAATCTACAAAACATTACATTCTGTCCCAATTACGTCACAGATTTGAACACGCTTGGTAAAACAATCATAACTTTCAAACGGCTGGGCGGAATTGGACGTTCGTTGTGTCCAATTAAAGTTATTGAAGTTATCTACAAGTTTCTAAACAGGCGGCTGACCAAATTCTGACTCTAAAATTGCGAAAACTCAAACCCTAAGTCGTGTGCCCAATCTGCCCGAAACAGAGAACTATGAAATCTCTAGTTTTCATCCAATCTACCCAATCACAGCACCACCTCTTGATCTAAAAGCATCAAAACACCCTCTAGCACAGCACCTAGACCATCACCTAGGATCACCCATAGCCATACCTTTGCCCGACGAACGGCGAACGCCAAAACTTCTCCTCCCGGTTCCCCGATCTTCCTCGCGCCGGAACCGCCGGATCTCTTCGTCACGGAGCTTCCCGATGGAGAGGACAATGGTATGAAAGGGTGTGGCAGCAAGGGATGAGGGTGGATCTCTCCTAGGGCCGGCTAGGGGAGGTGGGGGAGGAAGGGGGAAGGGGTGGAGGCGCAAGGAGGGGTGGCGGCAAGGAGTGGGGGAGGAAGGGGGAAGGGGTGAGGGCGCATGGGCAGGCTATATGTCGGGACCCCGAATTTGCAAATCCGGACCCTCTGTGTATTCAACACTAGTCCAGGAACGCGCTAGTGCACACAGTCTTAACATCGGTAAATATCACAATCATACCATTCGATACTAATAAAGTACTTTATTTAAATGACCAACTGGTTACTCGACCTTATGGTCAAATCACAAATGTATGCCTCGCAGGGCGAAACTTATTAAGAGAGAAAATAGTAGCAGCGGAAAAATCAAATAACTTCGTGGCGCCATCCAGTATACCACAGGCAACTGACTGGGCTCGCTCCCTAAGTAGACGGTTCCTCTTGGAGTTCCTCCTCCAAAGCTGGTGTAGTCTCCTCTTCAACTGGTGTTATATTGTGGCAAGGGTGAGTACTTGGTACTCAGCAAGTCATGCACAGAATGCAAGCTAATATACTACATGCATGGCTTGGTACAAAGGAATAGCTCAAGGTATATTTGCGATGAAACAAAGATTTGACAAGTAATATAAGTAGATTCGAAAGCAGTAGAAACAAGTAAAGCATAAATAACTTTCAAGAAGTTTAACAACCATCCTCCCATCCTAAACCACATTTCCATTAACATCATTATTAATCCAACCCAACCTTTCAAGTCCAAGTTATTTTGAGAAAATCTAACCCTTGACTGTAATTCCCGAGCGATGTCCAATACCGCGGACACGGCTATTCGAATAGATTCTATACTCTGCAGAGGTTATGCACTTTACCCACAAGAAACAGTCAAACACCACAAAGGCGAGTTCCCGTAACAAAATCTTTCGGAAACTTCTAACAATACAAGTGGTCCTCCCCGGTTATTGCACACTAACCCTTCCCTTAACTAAGGCGAAGTCTAGGCCAATCAACCGTTAGATGGGTACCTGGCCTCAGCCCCGGTACGCTCCCCCGTACAACTTACACAAAGGGTGTAGTTGACCTCCTGAGGTCCCACAGGTACGTTATCAGCAACTTAGTCAACTAGGTCCGTCCCATTACAGACATGTGGTTGCACGTTAGACCCAGTTCAAAGGCTTGCAAGGTTAAGTCCTTAGGGTGACCAGGGCAAGACTACCCGAAGAACCAAATCAACATCCCCAATGCCACAACTGGCCCACCTGATTATTCTTGCCACATGCCCCGGTCGAAAACTATTTATCAAACCCCAGTTGATTACCATGCACCACGTGCCATCAACATCACATGATACCTTTCCAAAACAGGTTCAATATATCATTAAGTCAATATTAACATTTGATTGTCCAAAATCATGTCATGAGCACGTAGCAGGTCTAAGCAGTTTACTACAACGGTCTAAACCCATGTTGGCAAGTTAATAATGTCCAACTAGTAAACCACAACTAGGGTGACAAGGGGTCATGGCACATACTTAAGTAATCAAGGTGTCATACAGCAAATTGGTATTTATCTAATTCCCCAAATTTAAATAAAGTATTTTCTAATTGAACTAGCATGCAATAGGTTAAATCAAAATAGATTTCAAAATAGGATCAACATGGTCAAAGCACAACTTGCCTTCAAAAAGTACTTGCTCTTGGTCTTGAGTTGGATCCTGAGTTAATACTTCTCCTTCGAATCCTTCCGGCACTTCAACGTCTACTCGTAAAGCGTGCAAATAGCAAATACACGAATAAACAATAGGCAAAAAGTATCCAATCATCCAAATAAAATCCATAAACAGAGAGAACATAATTTTATGAATTTTTAGAAACTGGAATCGTCAAATTTGGAGTTAAAACGCAAAAGTTATGATTATTTAATGTTTAAATAATCAATTAAATAATTTTACAGAGAAAAACTTTAGTCCAAAAATTAAATAAAATTCATATTTAGGTAGATCTCAATTTTATACAAATTTAGAAATTTGAATCACTCAAATCGGAGTTGAAACGCAAAAGTTATAAGCGTTTGAAGTTTTGAAATTCAAATCAATTATTAAACCGAATTATTAAATCATTTTCTTTTTCGGAAAAACATTGATTGCGTCAGCAGGGACACGTGGACCAATCGGGTGACGACGCGTGGCCTCGGGTCCACGGACCCGGCGCACGGTCTCGGCTCGGTCCACCGTGGGCTCGGCCCACGGCTCACGGTCGCTGACAGGTGGGTCCTCTGACACGCGGGCCCCGCGTGTCAGCGTCACACGCACGCGCGCGTGGACGGCGCTGACCGCGACGGTCAGCCTTCCTGGACACGTGGCTCAATCTCGGCCGTTGATTTGGAAATCAACGGCCCAGATTAGATCTGGCTAACGCGTTTGGAAAACAACTCCACTGATCTGGACCGTTCGATCTTGATCGGACAGTCAAGATCCAATCTATCGCTATGAACGTGGTTCAACCTAAGCCGTTGGATCTAGATCTAACGGTTGAGATTAGATCTGGAGATTAACACGTGATTCTTTACCGTGGGTGACGTGGCTCAATCTGGACCGTGCGATGAAGATCCGACGGTGGAGAAGCTTCGCGGGTCTGTGATGTCCACGGCGGAGCTCCGGCGGCCGGCGTTGAGAACGAAGACCACACCGACGGCGTTTCGGGCACGCTCCGGCGAAGTGGGTGGTCTCTTCGGGTGCGTCTCGAAGCGGGGATTCCGGATCTGGGCTCCTTCTCGGCGGAAGACGACGGACGGCGGCGGAAAGCTACAAGAAACCGCGGCGGACACCTCCTCCAACTACGGCGAGCGATTCCGGCGGATCTACGGCGGCTGAGGCTCGGTGAGCTAGGGCAGTGGCTGCGCAAGGTCCAGGCGATCCTCGGGGCGTGATCCGGGCATTAAATAGCCTCGGCTTCCGCGCGGGACACGGAAACCTAATTTTCTACGGCGGCGGGCGCGGCGGCGGAGTCCGGCTCGGATCCGACGGGGACGACGACGGTCGACCGTCCACGTGGCGCGATCAACGGCCACGATCGCCTGGCGCGGCCGGTCGGTCGGCCTCGGCTTTCGAACCGATGCGATCCAATCCGGACCGTTGGATCTCGATCCAACGGTCGGGATCAACTTGGGTTAGGGTTGGGTTCGACCGACTCGGCTGGCTCGGGTCGGACTCGAGTCTGACTCGGGTGCGGCTCGGTCGGATGAACAGTGCAAACCCACTCGCATTTTCCAGCGATTTAATAATTAAAATAATTCCCAGTAATTCAATTAAATCATTAAAAATATCAAAAGACTCAGAAAAATTCCAGAAAAATTCTGGAAAATACTTTGGATCATTTTGGACTCAAATAAAATATTTCCAACAAAATTTTATTTACAAAGTTTAATTCTTTAATTATTTCAAAATGGAATAAATTCAAATAAATTCCAAATAAATCCAAATAAATTCCAGAAAATTCCAAAAATTCACCAAAGTGCCAAATCACACATGAATTTAAGAAAAGCAAAATTTTGGGGTGTTACACTATACTGCCCCCCCATCTTCCCCACATGGCCCAATAGCCTCCCCCAACAGCACAATTTGTTCCCCCAATGCCCAAGCTCCCCCGGAAGGGCCCAAACACCCGGACTTACTATTTTAATCTCCAATTTCACTTTTTATAAAGTCACGACATTCCGTAGTGTCACAGGCGTAACATAGAGACTTACTATTTTTCACAAATTTGCTTCGGCACAAGTATTCAAAAAAGTGAGTTCACGACGGACCAAAACTTTGGTCCGGCATAGATGCGAAATCAGGCCTCAAAAGCACATTCACGGCGGACTAAAATTTGGTCCAGCGCAATTCTCCAACGTAAGAGTGAAAACTTACTGTTTCTTAGAATTTTGGTTCGGCGCAAAAGAGACACACTGTTTCTTGTCAATTTTTCAAACACATGCATAAACACATTTTGCAAATTCAATTCTAAGCCAATTTTTCAGCACATGATTTCACAGAACGTGCGGTACGGAGTGCTCAATAGTTATTCCAATTGCTGTGCAATAATCATCAAATGCCTTGAAAGTAAATTCGCTGGAATTGTCCATTCGAATGGACTTCACACGATGATCAGGAAAAGCATTCTTAATTCTGATGATCTGCGAGATCAGCTTTACGAATGCATGATTCCTTGTTGACAGCAAACATACATGCGACCATTTCTAGGAAGCATCAATGAGCACCATGAAGTACCAAAATGGCCCTAACAAAGGCTGAATCGGGCCGCAAATATCCCCCTGAATGCGTTCCAGGAATGCAGGTATTTCATTTTGCACTTTCATAACAGAGGGTCTAGTTATTAATTTTCCGGTGGCACATGCATGGCATACAAAATCTTCATGATTCGGGAAATTTTTTAACATTAATGCCATGACCTTCTGAGTTGTAAATTATATTTCTCATCATTCTAAGACCAGGATGACCTAATCTACAATGCCATAAAGATAATAATTCAGAGCTTATAAATACAGTCTTCAAAGAAGTATGCACTGCAAGTGCATTGATTCTCGTGTAGTACAACCCAGATTCATATGAGGGATATTTTTCTAATAACATTTTTCCATATTCCACATGCTTCACAATGCACAAATGCTCTTTGCCATTTTCTTCATTGGTTTCTACGTGAAACCCATTGGCGCGGATATCTTTAAAACTTAAGAGAGTGCGTGTTGATTTTGGGTACAAAAGGGCTTCTTCAATTACCAAAGTTGTACCCATTAGCAATATAATTGTGGCTCTTCCAGAGCCTATTATATAGGAATTGCTGCCAGCGATTGTTGTAATCCTTCCAGCATTCTTCGTGATCGACTGGAAGTATTTATACTCTATTAAGATGGTATTTGTTGTGCCACTATCAACAATACATATCTCCTCCATTTGGGCGCTACACAATTTCTAGATGAAAAGAAATATAATTCTAATCAAACAGTGGCAAAGTAATTCAAACATTGCTTACAAATATAGAATACTGGAATAAAGAATAAACTGCATTCGTGAGGAAAAAAATGCTCTTCTAGAGTTTACAATTCATTATTCAAAATTAACTAACAACCACTGTTCTGTAGTTCGCAAACATCAGGCAAACCCAATCTTGCTGTGCTTGGAGCAAGATAGTGGACTTGAGCTTCTCGAACCGCTTCTGAAGTGCAGTCCATAACTCAAGTGCACTCACCTCAACCATGTGCTCATTCTTCAAAGTGGCTAAAAGGTGATACCTGAGAAAAAGGGCAAATTTTGATCATTTTGCTCGGCACTAGGTTGCGCGTCCTTCGAGGACCCTAAGCTGGTGGTAGCTTAGAGCTTCTTGCTCGCAAGCATGATCTTCGCATTTGATGCCCATGTGAGACAGTTCTGACCATGCAGGGCCAATTCTTCAACTAACGATTCACAATTTCAGACATCTACATGTTTACAAAATTCTGTCATTAGATTACTGCGTGTATTCTAATAAAAGAGAGGTTGCAAAATTCATAAAATGCATAATTAAATTCTCATGAATTTCTAATAAACTAGAACAAAGCAATAACTTCAAGAAAATACAAGATTCACAAATACAAAGATTCATAACTATAAGATTCATAAATATTCATAAAGATTCATAAATACAGCTTCATGCATGTATGTGATCGGCTTCGTGCGATCAGCCTCATGCATGCAATTGGATTCATGCACATGATCGACTTCATGCGATCGGTTTCATGTGCGCGATCGGCTTCGTGCATGCGATCGGATTCGTGTGCACGATCCACTTCGTGCGATCGGTTTCGTGCACATGGCGTAGCACGGCTTCAAGCGCGCAACGCGGTCAGTTCCATGTGCGGTGGCCTTTCTGGCACGGCAGTGGCCGCTTCGTGCGGTGTGCTTGAATTTCCAGTGAACTAGATTAAAGCAATAAATACAAATGCATGGAACATATTCATAAATTATTCATAAATGCTGCAAGAGAATGCTAGGAAAATTAAAACCAGAGTCCCAAAAAATTTCTGGAATTTTCTAGCTATTTTTCAAATTTTTCAGACTATTTTATTCAATTTTTGAATTACCGTTTAATTTCGGAAATAAAGAAAAAATGGGAGGGGCAAATGGGAATTTCGCCTTCTCCCCATTCTTAACCGGATTGGAAACGAACTTCAAGTCCATGTCAGCTGGTTTCTTCGGTTCCAATTTGGATCAAGGTGCGCAGAGGAAGGGGGCGCATGGCGGGCCGACGGAAAGCGCGCGGTAGCACGGTGGAAAACGCGTGGCTACGGCGACCGAGTGGCTTCGGGCCGTGCTGAGCGGCGCTTCAGCGAGTGGAGCAGCGACGCTGCGAGCAGAGGCCGACCGGTGGCGGTTCATGGCCGAGCGGACCGGCGACGCTCTATGGGCGAGGAGCAACTTCGTGCCACAAGGTTTCGGCCGCACGCAATGTGACCTCAAGGGTGGATCCAGCCGACGGCAGCAACTCTTCGGGTACTGGTCCAGCAGGCGGCGGCGGCAGGGGGAAGTCAGCGAGGCATGGCGCCTGGCTTCGAGCCAGCGACACGTGGATACCGAGGGGCACGACAGCTTCAAGCAAGGTGGTGGTGCGCTCGCACGGTCCTCGAGCCGTCGACGGCTGGTGCGGTGGTGCTGCGGGGCGGCGCGCTGCTTTGGTTAGCCGGAACGCTGGGCGACAACGAGGCGCCGACTCACGAGGTGAGGCGTCGTGCGACGGCGACTGCGCACGGGTCAAGGCGCCGCACAACGGCGGTTGCTCATGATAGGCTCTGGCGGTGCTTCAATTCATGCAGTTGTGCTGCATACGAGCCAGTTATTGGGCAACTTCGAGCGCATTAACCAGCGGCTTCTAGCGTGCAGATGGCGGCCGAGGGCAACTTCGGTGTCGCTTTGGGACATGCGGCGGCGCTTCTAACACCAAGAGCGAGGCCAATCGGCTTCGGGCCGGTGGCGATCAGTGCTGTCTCGGGAGGCGGCGCTTCGTGCACACAAGGGTGCCCGGCGGCGACGGGTTCGGCCGTTCGACCGATGCTTGTACTATAGTGATTTTTCTGCAGTGGCTTCATGCCTTCGTCTGTAAACCATTGTGTACTGTTTCTTCATGTAATCGTCATGTAGCTTCGTGCTACTTAGGTTAGATGCATACTCGTAGCTTCGTGTCACGATTAGATGCATTCATACTGTGTATTGGAAATCAAAAACACCGTGAATTCGTAGCTTCGTGCTACGTAGATGCGCACATACATAGATTCATACAAGATTAGATCAATCCCACGTTTCTCACCTTTTCTCTGGTAGAGCTTCATGCTGATAACGTGTTAGGCAACCTCGCTATCGAATAGTCCGGGGTTGCCCAGCAGATCTAGAGTGGAGAACAAAGATAGGGAGAGAGACACTATATGAGGAGGAACTGATCTGTTATTCTTTATTGCTTGTTTCTGTACAATGGGGGGACCCCTGTCTCCTATTTATAACCTACAGCTAGGGTTTCGATAAGAGTCCATATGAATCTTCCTGGGTCGGGTTTCCTAACAGCAATTAGCAACGTATGTAGTCAAAAAATAGGAAAAAAAATAGCAACGCATAAAGGCTTGCAGAGCAATTTAGTTCCGTTGTCTGTTAGTCGTGGTGGACCTGGTTGTGTGGATCTCTACTATTCTAAAGCAGCACTTGGTGGCAGTGGTCCGTTCTTCCCACGTCATTAATTGCCGCTTAATTGCCCTGCTTAATTGTCCTACTTAATTGCCCTGCTTAATTGCCCTACGTAAGAAACGAAGAGTTGCTTTAATTAGCCAGCTTTTGCAAAAAACGAAGCGTTAAAGATAGATGTTTGATTTTGTGAAATAATTTTTTTTATTTTTTAATCTTTATTTTTCGTTATCAATTTTGTTTTTCGTAGCAACGCACGGGCATGTAACTAGTAAGATAAAACATGTAAGCTGATACTTTTGGGTGATTGGGTGAGCTAGTGCTCTTTCGAATCATAAATAATTATCATTTAAAAAAATGATATAGTAAGAATTTTAAAATTTTAATTGTTAATATATTTTTAAATATTTATATTGGATATATAAAAATTATATGTATAGATTTATCTTAAAAATTACTTTCAGAATATTGTAATATTATTGGGTTTTATAGATATATTATAATAAAAATTAGTGGTTAAAATTTTGTTTTAGAGATATTGTCTATATTAAAATGATAACTATTTATGATGGAAGGGAGTAATAGTTACGGGTCACCGTTCACGGAGTCATGCATGGGTGTGTCTCATTTCCAGGATAGACCAGGCTTAATTAATGGTTCACGGAGGGTACATATAATAAATTTTTAGCCAGTCTGAAGGCAACTAGGCACTCCTAGATGAGACAGGCCAAACAACAGTCCGGTCTATAAATTTTGTAGAAATGCATCCGCATAGATGAGATTTTTTTACTGTTCACACCGTAATGTCACCTACATCTAATTGCCATTTCTAACTGCACGTGATTTTTGTTTTGGACCACGCGACAAATGTAATAGTTTTTTTAGTGATCCTAATTTCCCTCAAAAATCACAATTGGTGCTTATACTACTCATCCAGTGGTTTCTGAGTAGACGACATTTTAGGATTTTACGGTTCAATTAATGTATGTATAGAAATAATTAAATCGTTCTTGTTTATTAGTTTACTTATTGCTCTTAGATGACATGTATTACTCTAATTCACAGTATTAAATAGCCTTAAAATAATGAATGATAGTGATATGTGGAGATGATTAACATACGCTATTCTACTTTCTGGGCCTACAAGTCTCATAAAAAAAAGCCTATAAATAAAGACAAGACACAAGACCCATTACTTGGTTACGACTTCAACCAGAGTTAAATCCAGTCACATGGAAATATTCCCAATTAGTGTAAATAACACTTGTTGAAGATAAAAAAAAATGCTCTGACTACCCCTACCAGGTATACACATATCGGTCGGGAATGATCTATTCAACCAACCCGACCAACATACAGGTCGGAGGTTGGATAGCCTTCACCCTGACCTAGTTCATGTGACACTACGGAATGACGTGATGTTATATATTGTGAAATTAGAGGATAAAACTTTACGGTATGACGTTAAATCGCGTTTTCGGGCCGTTTTCGAGAGTTTGGGCCTTTCCGGGGCGATTTGGGCCTTAGGGGGGACCCCACATGGGCCAAAGGTGGGCTTTTCCAGCCCATGAGGGGGAGGAGGACAGCAAGAACCCTGCCATGCGCCCCCCATCCCCCTTTGTGCGCCCCCCCTAGAATCCTAGCCGCCCCGCCCTTCTCTCCCCTCCCATGTGTGCCCCCTCTCCTCCTCCCCCTTGCGCCACCTCTTCCTCCCTCTCCTCTCCACCCCCCTAGCCGGCCTAGGAGAGATCCTCACCTCTCCACCCCGCTGTCCTCTTCATTGGGAAGCTCCGCGACGAGGAGATCCGGGGGATTCGGCGCGAGGAAGGAGATCGGGGGAACCGGGAGGAGAAGATTCGCCGTTCGTCGATTCGTCGTTCGTCGGGCGAAGGTATGGCGATGGGTAATCTCTTGGGGTGGATTAGGTGCTGTGTTAATGGGTATTTTGGTGCTATTAGATCAAAAGGTGGTGCTGCAAATTGATAGAATCGATGAAAACTAGAGTTTGCATGGTGTTCTGTTTCGGGCAGATTGGATGTCCGACCTAGGGTTTGAGCTTTCGCAATTTTAGAGGCATTTTCTGGTCAGCCGTATGTTGAGAAAGTTGTAGATAATTTCAATACATTTCAGTGGACACCAAGAACGCGTAATTTCAATCATCCATTTGAAAGTTATGGTTGTTTTACCGAACGTGTTCAAAACTATGACGAGATTGGGACAGATTAGGTTGATTTGTAGATTAAACAATTTTAGATGCCGAATCAATTTTTCTCAATACTTAGAAAAAGCTAAGAAATTTCCTAAGATTCGAGAAAATGTACTCGTTTACTTAATTTGGAATACTAGAACTCAAGTTATGCTAGTTGGAAGCCCGCTGTCCCATAGGGACAGATTCTCTGTTTTCGGGTTTTAGGGGTTGTTTGCGAAGTCAGGGTAGGGGATCTTTCTTGTACTGTTTTGAGGGCATGTTTTGAGTGTGTGGTACCTATGTGCAGGTGGTGTGACCCCGGGAGTGCCCTTATCCTCTCGCCAATCCGTCGCCCGCGGTTGAAGGCAAGTGTATTGTAGTGGTTGTGGCTTAGGGAGCCGTAATGTTTGATAATGAGATGGTTTACACATGTTTTATGATATGATGCCATGATTGACTCTTGCTTGCGACATGATGAAAATGGTTTATTATGAGGCTATGCAATGATTAGTTGAGTTTATGTGCAAGTTGTTTATGTTTATGACATATTTGCATACATGGCATGAGAACTAGCAAGGCGGTGAGAAAGTCATAACTAGTCCGGTAAGATCGGTGAGAATATTATGACTAATCCGGAGCGCCATTGAATAAGACCTACCTTGTGATTCCATACACAGTTGTGAATGGAAGCGAGGAGTAGGCACCCTCCATCTACGGGATGGAAGGGGAAAGAGGGTGCACGCCGACGGGTGTGCACTCGGCAATACCGGTATGTGCTTTGAGGAGACATGTGCATTGCATTGCATACATAATGATGATAATGAGATGTGTACAATGAGTTTTGAACATGGTTATGATGTTAAGCATGATGTATAGAGATATTAGCATTGAACTGTTTATTTTGTTCCATTGCAATATACCTGCTGAGTGATGAACTCACGCTTGTGTCTTATGTTGTTTTTTAGGTACCATGAAACCGGCATGCGGGAAAGGGGTTTAGCTACACTTCTACACGTAGCTCCCCACATATAGACAGTTTTTATCATTTGGAGACATAATAATAAGATTAGTGCCATGAAACTTGGAGTATGGCTTGATTGTGTGCTTAAGTTCATCTTTTGCTTTGTTATAATTTTGGAGTGGTTGGATTCATTATTTTATACGTAAGATGTTTCCATATCAATCGTTATTGCTGTTTTAGATGTCTCATATTATGCTATACATTGCCATGTTATTGCTGTTGCTTCAAATCATGGAAAAACAGAGGAGATGCTGCCGAAATTTTCGGTTTTAGCATTTGCACCTTTGCTGTAATTTATTTTTATTTGTGCCATTTAGATGATGTGTCTATCATGTTTGGTGACATCCAGGGCATACTAGATGCCGGGGTGTTACAGTTCAAGTCGAGAAAGAAATTACCTCCGCATATGACTAGCGTGCGGAAGACACCCTCTTTAACAGGTAAAGACATCCGGTTGGAAGTTACTCTCTACGAAGAGATGCCTCTTTATCAAAATACACCTTTTGACGAGAAGACATTTTTTGACAGGAAGACATCTTTTTGCGGAAAAACACCTCATAGAAGATAACAACTGCTACCCCTTCACATGCTAAAAATAGAAAGCTTCCACAAAAACTCAAGTCAATGATGTTCAAGATTAAGGACAAAAGATTAGTATTAGTTTATGAATTCTCCATTCGAAATCTGTACTCTGTAAACACTCGTGACTTCATAAAATACAATCCTCATTTTTCTACTCTTTTCAGTCTTGATTTCTAGATAAAGACAACCAAAATTACAATCGTAAGCACGATCTAGGGGCCCCGGTGTGACACTACGGTTTGTCGTGACATTATAAAATGTGAAATTTGAGAGTAAAACTTTACGTTTTGAGGTTAATTCGTGTTTTGGGCCTTCCGGGAGGGAAAATGGGCCTTCCGGGGAAAGTTTTGGGCTTGGGGGAGCCTCGTGGGCTTGGGGGAACCTCTTGGGCCGGAGGTGGGAGGCCTAAGGCCCAAGTGGGCGGAGGATTAGGGCAGCACCCTGCTGCCCCTTGCGCCTAGCACTCCCCCCCATGCGCCTCCTCCCTCTCCTTCCTCTCCTAGCCGCCCCCCACCACCCCATGTCGTGCGCCCCCCATCCTCCCCCATTGTGCCACCACCTCTCCCCTCCTCTCTCCACCCCCTTGCTGCCCTAGAGGAGCTCCCCACCTCGCATCCCGTTGATCTCTCCATCGGGAAGCCCCACGACGAGGAGATCCGGCGGTTCCGGCGCGAGGAATACGATCGGGGAACCCGGGAGGAAGGAATTCGGCGTTCGGCGTTCGTCGGGCAGAGGTATGGTATGGTTGATCCTTGGGGATGGTCTAGGTGCTGTTCTAGAGGTTGATTTGATGCTTTTAGATCAAGGGGTGGTGCTGTGGTTGGGTAGTTTGGATGAAAACTAGAGGTTTCTTAATTCTCTGTTTCGGGCAGATTGTACACTCGACCTAGGGTTTGAGTTTTCGTGATTTTAGATTCGGAATTTGGTCGGCTGCCGTTTGAGAAAGTTGTAGGTAACTTCAATACCTTTAATTGTACATAAAGAACACATAATTCCGATCATCCGTTTGAATGTTATGACTATTTTACCGAGCGTGTTCAAAACTATGACGTGAATGGGACAGATCGGATTGATCTGTAGATTAGGCAATTTTAGAGGCCAAATTAGCTTTTCCCAATACTTAGAAACAGTTAGAAAATTTCCTAAGCTTTGCGATGATGTACTCGTTTAATCGATTTGGAGACCTAGAGCTCAAGTTATGATAATTTGAAGTCTGTTGTCCGGGCGGGACAGATTCTCTGTTTTTTCGTTTTAGCAGTGGTTGGCGAAGTCGGGGTAAATGGGCGATTGTGTATTGTTTTGTGGGCAAATTTTGAGTGTGTGGTCTCTATGTGCAGGTGGTGTGACCCCGGGAGTGCCCTCAACCTCTCACCAATCCGTCGCCCGAGGTTAAGGCAAGTGTATTGTAATGGGTAGCGTGTTGTATGTTGCTAATTGTGACTAGGTGCAAATTGTTTACATGATATGCTATCTTGTCATGATTACATGTTGTGATATCTTGCCATGATTGGTGCTTGCCCATGTTATGATGAAAATGGATTATTATGATGCTATGCCATGTTTAGTTCAGTTTGGTGCAAGTTGTTATGTTTATGGCATAATTGCATACATGGCATGTGATCTGGCCCGGTCGGTGAGAAAGTCATAACTAGTCCGGTAAGGTCGGTGAGAAAGTTATGACTAATCTGGAGAGCCAATGAGTAAGTCCTACCTCTTGATTCCATCCACCGTGGTGAATGGAAGCGAGGAGTAGGCACCCTCCATCTACGGGATGGAAGGGGGAAGAGGGTGCACGCCGACGGATGTGCACTCAGCAATACCGGTATGTGCTTCCACGAGACATGTGCATTGCATTGCATACATGATGATAATAATGAGTTGTGTACAATGTGCTTTGTCATGGTTATGATGTTGTAGATGAGATTATGATTTGATCATGATGTTAAATACGGTATGTATTGATGTTGGCATTGGTTTATTCTTTATGATCCATTGCAATATGCTTGCTGAGTGATGAACTCACGCTTGTGTTTTATGTTGTTTTTAGGTACCATGAAACCGGCATGTGGGAAGGGGCATTAGCTACACATCTTCATGTAGCTCCACACCTATAGGCAGATTTATCAACTTAAGTCGTGATCATAGTAATAATGCCATGAAGCTTGGTATATGAATTAAATTGTGTGCTTTTGTTCCTTATTTGCTTTGCTATAGTTTATGGTGTGGTTGGACTTGGTATTATTGACTTATGTTGATGCTAGATCCATTTATATTGCTGCTTTAGATGACTTATGTTATGATATGACTTGCCATGTTATTGCTATTGCTTCAATTCATGACAAAACAAAGGAGATGCTGCCGAAATTCTCGGTTTTAGCATTTGCTCCTTTGCTGTAATTTATCGTTATTTGTGGTATTTAGATGTTGCTTAGTCTATGTTTGGTAGCATTCAGGCATACTAGATGCCGGGGTGTTACACCCGGGTCTTGAACATCAACAGTTGGCGCTAGAAGGAGGGCCTCCGTCAGAATTCAAGGTTGAAAAAGGTAATGTATTGTTGCCGGAATGAATCATTTGAAGAGAATTCCTTCAATCTCACCGACTATGCTCACCTCACCGCCGATGACTTCGTGGTGAAAGAAAATGGCAAGTGTGACTTCTACTCCGAGTATGTTACTAAGGCCGTGCCAGGAGCACCATTTCCTAAGGCAAAATCAGGAAAACAGAGCAATTCCGTACCTGTCACTATCCCAAAGGCAGAGGATCAGGGCATATGTCTTATAGAAGTTGACAATGTATATCCATGAGAGTTCATCTTCAGAATATTTTTCTACAAAGTCATGAACTCGATTATAACCCATCATCGTCATCCGATGAGGGAGTGCTCACCCCATTCGTCAACTCCGGATTTCATGTTTGCGTAGTCACAGAGGAGACAGAGGCACAGCGAGTGGAATGTGAATAGTGTGAAACTCAAGAAAAGATCGCCCAGTAGCAACGCCAAAGCCTCGCAGTTGCCAAATAGAAAGCTGTGGAAGGGGCGAGACATCTTTACTACAACAGCTAGCTAGGAACATCACGAAGGCCAGATCCTTCGGGGAGTCATCCCCAATCAATTCTTCAGGCCACGCTGCAAGTTCCAAGGTTGGCAGTAAGGGACATCAACAAGGTTCCTAATAGTCCACAAGAAGAGACTCTTATGGACAAAATTCGTATCATAACTGGTGTAATTTTAAACCAACCCATGGATTGAGGAAATGTACCGCTTCTAAAATTCTTAGCTGCTGATCTGCAAGAAGCTACTGCAGAAATACAGATCATATCTCCTTCTATGAGATCTTTAACTGATTCTCGCATGGATCATCCTTGTCTGGTCGGCATCAACAAAGCTCTAACCACCAATAGAGGAGTAACCGATGCAGGAGAAGTGTTTTTGACAGGCTTGGCCTAGTGAAAATATTAACCATGTTCGGCGACAACCTCGTCCCCCTAATTATATAGAACAAGTACCCAATGTACGAACATGTTTGGGATTGTATATAGGATGCAAATCCTTTTCTCTAAAGCACAAGAATGTCACTTGGCCTAAAAAATTCAAGTTAGGTCTTTTGAAAAACTACGATGGAACTCAAAATCCATTAGAATTCCACCAAATTTATACCATCGCTATCCAAGCTGCAGGAGGCGATGAAAAGGTAATGGCAAATTATCTTCCCATTGTTCTTAAAGGATCTGTAAGAACTTGGTTATTTAATCAACCTAAATGATCAATTTTTTAGGAGGGAAAATGTATGCCATGCCATTTTAAACAATTTTAAAATTTTGTTATACAAAGCTAGGTAAAGAGGATGACCTACATCATCTTCGGTAAACCTCTGATGAAAATTTACGTCAGTTTATTAAAAGGTTTGTAGTGGTTCGTAATACAATTTCTAACATATCTGATAATTCTGTGATTCGTGCATTCAAGCAGGTTGTGTGCTACAAATATTTCACAGAGGACCTCAACATTCACCCGCCATCCACCATATCAAAGCTCTTCAATATGGTTGATCGGTACTCATATGCACATGAGGCAGTTGAATGAAACCATGTAATCGATAAGAGCCATATACCACCTCAACCAGGTTTAAAGATCATCGAAGGTAACAAATCTAATAAGATCTCCACAACTGAAGACCGAAAAGGTAAAAATAAGAAGGAAAAAAAGGTTAAAAGATCTCTCAAAGAGAGATCGCAAGCATCTCCGAACGACCTGCATACTCTAGGGATAAAACACCTTGGAAGAAAAAACCTGGTCAGATAGGAGACCAAGTCATTCGCAAAGGTTCACTAACATCGACCACTGGACCTTATACTTTGATGGTTCTGGAGACTTGAGAGGTTCGAGGGTTGGTATAGTATTGGTCACATTGCAAGGTGATTAGTTACCATACATAATCCAGATGCAATTCCCTGCTACTAATAATATAGCAGAGTATGAAAGTTTTATAGCCGGGCTATGAGCAACCAAATCCCTTGGAGTTCATCGGCTTTTAGCGAAAGGTGATTCGTAATTAGTCGTACACCAGGTTAGTAAGGAATATAGGACGTCCGATGATGTAATATCTCACTACCTAGCTAAAGTGAGGAAATTAGAAAAATACTTCATTGACTTCAAAGTCCAATATATTTCACGAAAAGATAATCTTTTAATGGAACAGTTATCCAAACTGGACTCCTCACGATCACCTGTTCCAATAGCTGTATTTCTTGAACATTTATCTAAACCTTCTATAGATACTTCCATAGAAGTGTCCCCGACCAAAATTGAGGTCAGAGTTCTCGAGCAAGATTTAGATTGGGCTAGACCATTTAAAACCTATCTATGACATGGGATACTGCCCGAGGATATAAATGAAAAAGATAGATTGATTCAAAAGACGCAGATGTACAAATTACTCGACAATAATCTTTATAGAAAGGGAACTCATAGAGTTCTATTGAAATGTATATCCCAAGAACAATGGATAACATTACTCCATAAGATTCATAGAGGCTTGGAGAAAATGCTTCATATAGAACACTAGTCGGGAAACCATTCTAACAAGGGTTCTATTGGCCTACCGCTCTACAAGATGCTATGCACTTTGTAAATACTTATGAGCAATGTCAATTTCATGTTCGGTAAGTACATCAACCCGCTAATCAATTGCAAACAATACCATTATCATGGCCATTTTTGACATGGGGCATTGATATAGCAGGTCAATTACCTAAACCAACTAATGGATATAAATTCTTATTTGTTGCTATTGATAGTTTTACAAAAATGGATAAAAGTTGAACTAGTAGTTTCAATTACGGCACAAGCAGCAAAGAAATTCTTTGTGAAAAGTATAGTTACTTGATTCGGAGTTCCTAGTAGATTAATTACTAATAATAGATCACAATTCATTAGTGGTCTATTTCAAGATTATTGTGATAAAATAGGCACAAAGATTTATTACGCTTCTGTTGATCATCCATAGAGTAATGGAGCAGTGGAATGTGCAAATGGCCAAATCATGCAAAGCATGAAGAAATGAGTGTTTGATCATCTCAAAAGACGCTCGGGGGCATGGGTAGATGACCTTTACTCATTGCTTTGGGCCATATGCATGACGCTCGGGGGCATGGGTAATCACCCGACCTGATTCTGTTTGGCTTGCTTTGGAAGATGGCCGAATCTTTTCAAACACTTGGAACATTCAACATCTTCGCATGTTTTATGTGTAAATATTATAAGTTTACACTTTACATTTATTGTGACACTACGGGATGTCGAGACACCGTAAAAGGTGAAATTAGAGAATGTGACTTTATAAAATGTGAAAATGAAGGTTAAAACTTTACGTTATGCCGTTTAATTGCGTTTTCGGGCCGATTTCGGGGGTTTGGGCCTTTCCGGGGAAACTTGGGCCTTGGGGGGATCTTTTTGGGCCTTAGGTGGAGCCTCCTTGGCCCATGTGGGGAGGAGGGGGCTGCCAACCTGCCCTAGGGCGCCCCCATACCCTCCCCCATGTGCCCCACATCCTCCTCTCCCTCCCATAGCCGCCACACCCCTTTTGCCCCTTGCGCCACCACCCCCTCCACCACCTCCCCACCCTCCTTGCTGCCCTTGGGGAGTTCTCCACCTCACCACCCCACAGATCCGTCCATTGGAGCGCTCCGCAACGAGGAGATCCGATGGATTTGGAGCGAGGAAGGAGATCGCGCGAACCGGGAGGAGATCCGTTGGTTCTTCGTTCCTCGGGCGAAGGTATGGCCACAGGAATCCTTCGGGTTGGTCTAGGTACTGTTTTAGGGGTTGATATCATGTTTTTAGATCAATTGGTGGTGCTGTAATTGGGTAGATTAGATGAAATCTAGAGTTTGCCACGTTCTCTGTTTCGGGCAGAATGAGCAGTCGACCTAGGGTTTGAGATTTCGCCAATTTATATTCGGAGTTTGGTCGACCTCCTGTTGAAGAAGTTGTAGGTAATTTCAATACCTTTCAGTGGACATAAAGAATGTCCAATTCCGCCCAGCCGTTTGAAAGTTATGCTTGTTTTACCGAACGTGTTAAAAACTGTGATGAGATTGGAATAGATCACGGTATTCTGTAGATTAAACCACTTTAGATGCCGAATCAGTTTTTCCGTATACTTAGAAAAAGTTAGGAAATTTCCTAAGCTATGCGAGGATGTACTCGTTTAATCAATTTGGAGTTTTAGAACTCAAGTTATGTTCGTTGGAAGTCTGCTGTCCCGACGGGACAGAACCTCTGTTTTTGGGTTTTGCGAGTAGTTTACGATGTCGGGGTAGAAGAGTGTTTGCGTACTATTTTGGGGGCACGTTTTGAGTGTGTGGTTTGTATGTGCAGGTGGTGTGACCCCGGGAGTGCCCTCATCCTCTCGCCAATCCGTCGCCCGAGGTTAAGGCAAGTGTATTGGAATGGGTATCATTTAGATTGTTGCTAAACTTGATTGGATACAACTTGCTTTATGATATGATGCTAAGAATGATGTTTGCCTATGACATGATGAACATGATTTCATATTGATTATGATTGTGTGGTATTTAATGTTTATGCCAATATTTACGTGTTTATGTCATATGTGCATTCATAATGGAAGAGGCATCCCATGCTGATGCGGGCCTCTGTGTTCACACGTAGTGAACACGAAAGACCTACCTCGTAGTCACATCCATGTATGTGCATGGGAGCGAGTCAGTAAGAGTAGGCACCCTCCATCTACGGGATGGAAGGGGTAGGGGGTGCACGCCGACGGGTGTGCACTCGGCAATACCGGTATGTGCTTCGTGGAGATATGAGCATTTACATTGCATACATGATGATGATGAAATGAGTATAATGATGTTGAGACATGAGTATGATATGGTATCTGCAACTATGACTTGTTCATGATATTGATCATGGTATGTAGTGATGATAACGTTGAATTGTTCTTGTTGGTCCATTGCAATATACTTGCTGAGTGTTGAACTCACGCTTGTGCTTTCTTGTTGTTTTAGGTACCATGAGACCGGCATGCGGGGAAGGGAACTAGTCACACTCCTACACGTAGCGTCACACATTTGTTTCCACAGTTATTCAGTTGGTGTTTTGATAATAAATTCAGTGTGATGCAAACTGGTTTATGGTTTAGTTTTGTGTTCTGGGAGCCTTACTGTTCGTTTGGCTCATGGAGACTTTAAATGCTTAAAGTTGGACTTATATTGCTGTCATACCACTATTTATTGCTATTTTAGATGTCTCATTTATTGCCATATATTGCTATGATATAGTTGTTGCTTCAATTCATGTTAAAACAAAGGAGATGCTGCCGAAATTTCGGTTTTTAGCATTTGTGCCTTTGCTGTAATTTATCTTTATTTATGGATTATAAGTGTTGTTTAGTCTATGTTTGGTAGCATTCGGGCATACTAGATGCCGGGGTGTTACAATTGGTATCAGAGCGAGCATCAGGTCCGTGGAATGTGAATGTAGTAATTTACTCTAGAGTAAACTAAAATATTGACTTGGAAAAGTAGAAACATGGCATAGGATTACTTGTTAAAATTTGACCTTAGGGCAATATCCTTAAAATCTGAAATAGTTTGGTTAACTAATTTAAAACTTGACACACTCTGATGCACAGTAGGAAAGGGGAATGTGTATCGTTACTTACGCTTAAATGTTGTATTTAAGCCTTGTTGTTGAATGTTATATTTGATAATGTAAGCTGCTATGTTTATGTGATAATTGATTGAGTTGTTCCTGTGATAATGATTAAGGGAGGTTGTGGTGCCGAAGGGTTTCGGTCACCACTTTTTGTTCATAGCAAGGGTGTGGTTTGACGGTGTGGCCGGTTAGCGCCATCACCGAAGAATTTTTAACCCCTGTAGGAGAAGAGTGCTTACCCTTTCTATCGTAGATCGGGTAGTTGGCTGGAGTCGAATAGAAGAGTTCGTGGTGGATTCTTTCAATTGCTCTTTACTGTTCTAACGGTCGGTCTTGGTTGGTTTTCTTGGTTTTAGTTGATTGAAACCAAAAGAAAAAAAAAGTGTTTGGTATTGGATTTTCGCGGATTGTTCCGTATGCGGTGTGTGGTTTTGTCTTCCTTGGTTGAAGACGAAGAAGAAGAGTCTAGTGTTGCGCTTCTTTTGGTTGCCTTTCCAGCTTTGATGCTCAGTTTGTTGATTGCTTTATGGGGAGAAACATTCAATTTATTCCTGTATTTGTCTTTCTCCAAGGTCAAAAGAGTTATTGCGGTGTTATGCCGGACCTGGCTGTCAGGGCTGAAGTTCTGTGGCTTTGTAGGAATAAGTGGTGTTTGATTTTGTCATTTTACTGGTTTAAGAAATCATCTTTGAAAAACCCTTCTTGTTTCGTGAAAGTTTGGGGTTTGGTGTTAAGGTTTTATTTGCAAAGGATTACTTGATCGCTTGGTTCCCTCTTAAGAAAATTGTCTTTCAACCATTTTCCTCCATGGGAGTCTTGAGATTGAAAAGTGTTTTGGAGAATTTCCTTTTGCATGACCAAGTTTGGGTTTGTCTCATTGCAACTTTGAGAGTCAAGTTTCTTTGTGAATTTTTGGTTGAGTGATAAAAAGAAAATGCTGCAAATAAAGTAAGTAGTCATTTGACTGAAAGTAGTTGTCAAAAGTGAAAACTGTTGTTTAGCATATTATGAAATATGTAACAGTGTGGTTTATGGAAATGTTGTACTCCTAAGCTAATTTACGAGTTGAATCAACGTAATTTTTATCCATAGCTTAAGATTAAATGAACTTCTAGTGCCGTAGATTCATTTCTATAGCGAGTAATGATCAAATGTGTTAATGAACATGCTTAGAGTTTGTTGCTTTATTTTGAAGTGAGGTAGTACGCCCCATTTATTAAATGTGTAGCTGAACATTGTTAATGTTTAAAATTTTAAACTACTGATATTGTTAAGGAAACCATGTTGGTTGATTAAAGACGTTTTAATTTAACGTGTTAGTAGAGAAATTTAATCATGTCGGTTTGTGACCTTAATTTGGAAGTTGATTAGAGTCGTTATTTTTATGTTGCAAACTATTAGTATATTTGGAAGTATGCAGTGGTGTTCCTATATTGCTAGTATCGATGTCAATTGGAAAGACATATGTTTTATTGTTGCTTTAAGAGCGTCGTGATGGTCTAACTTATTAAATTCATTTTAATAGTTGGAGTATGTTGAGTAGGGGCAACTTGTTATAACTTATGTATAGGGTAGCTTAAAGCAATGTTGTTGTTTATAATTATGCCATTTATTGATATTGATGACTTAGTAGTGGTGGTAATTGTGTAGATTACTTGTTAGAAACCATTGTTAAAATGGAGATTATTGTAACATGTTGTGATGGAGTGAACCATGGATAATTAACATGGTGTATAATTTTATCCTTAATGAATGCATGTCTTAGAATCATAGTTATGAACTCTGTTTTGTAGAGATAATATTCACATGTTGAAAGTCATTGATTAATTGAATCTGTAACACCCCGACATTTAATATGCCTGAATGCTACCAAACATAAGCTAAACAACATCTAAATACCACAATTAAACATAAATTCCAGCAAAGGCGCACATGCTAAAAACCGAGATTTCGGCAGCATCTCCTTTATTTTAACATGAATTGAAGGAGCAACAACAGTAACACAAGTTATATCATAATGGAAAGCATCTAAAACAGCAATAATTAACGACTTAGCAACAATGTAAGTCTAGTTCCGAACATATAATGTCTCCAAGAGTCAAACGAACGAAAAGATTCTCATTTAGCCAAGCTAAGCCTTAAACCAATGATCATCACACGCAATTTATTATCAACACTAATTGAATGACTTGTGAAATCAAAAGAGTGAAGCTACATGTGGAAGTGTGACTATTTCCCTTCGCCGCATGCCGGATTCATGGTACCTAAAAGAAAACAACATAAACACAAGCGTGAGTTCATCACTCAGCAAGCATATTGCAATGGACAACAAGAACAATAACATGGCAATAATGTCTCACATCATGTATATCATCTCATTCATGAACACATAACATTATCATCATCATTACGTATGCAATGCAATGCAATGCTCATGTCTCCTTGGAAACTCATACCGGTATGGTTGAGTACACACCCGTCGGTGTGCACCCTCTCCCCCTTCCATCCCGAAGATGGAGGGTGCCTACTCCTCGCTTCCAAACACCATGTGGATGGAATCACGATGTAGGACTTACTCAATGGCTCTCCGGATTAGTCATATCTTTCTCACCGCCCGGGCCATGTAACATGTCATGTATGCAATTGTGCCAACATCATATTTAACTCACATATTAACACATGGCATCATAACATAATAAACATGCTCATCATATCATTGGCAATCATTAAAGCATGGCAAGTGATCATATATCATGTAGTCAATTCCATCTATTCTCAACAAGCAACCTACAAATCGGTATCCATTACAACACACTTGCCTCAACCACGGTCAACGGATTGGCGGGAAGTAGAAGGCACTCCCGGGGTCGCACAACTTGCACATAGGTATCACACACTCACAATCATGTCCACAAAACAGTACGCAAACCCTCATCTACCCCGACATTGCCAACTACTAGCAAAACCTAAACACAGAGGTTCTATCCCGTCAGGACAGCAGCCTTCCAAAAGGCATAACTCGGGTTCTAAGACTCCGAATCAATTAAGCGAGTACATCCTCGCGTATCTTAGGAAATTTCCCAACTTTTTATAGGTATAGGGAAAGACTGATTCGGACTCTAAAGTTGTTTAATCTACAAAATACCGTGATATATTCCAATCACGTCATAGATTTTTACACGCTCGGTAAAACAGCCATAACTTTCAAACGGCTGGGCGAAATTTAACGTCCGTGTGACCAGATTCCGACTCTAATTTTGCGAAAAACCGAACCCTTGGTCGACTGCTCATGCTGCCCGAAACAGAGAAGGTGGCAACTTCTAGATCTAATCCAATCTACTCAATTCTAGTACCACCAATTGATCTAAAAACTTGATAAACACCCTTAGAACAGTACCTAGACCAACCCCAAGGATTCCCATGGCCATACCTTTGCCCAACGCACGAAAAGCCAATAGATCTCCTCCCGGTTCGCGCGATCTCCTTCCTCGCTCCAATCCCGCCGGATCTCCTCGTCGCGGAGCGCTCCAACGGATGGATCTTTGAGGTGTGGAGGTGGAGAACTCCCCTAGGGGCAGCAAGGGAGGAGTAGAGGTGGTGGAGTAATGGGGAGTAATGGGGGAGGTGGAGGCGCCACAAGGAGGAGGTGGGGAGGTGTGGGGGGGCGGCTAGGACTTGTGGGGGCGCAAGGGCAGAGGGTGAACGCCTAAAGGGGCTGGGGGAGGCCCCCAACCAGGTTTCCTATTCCTATTAGGACTCAAACTCCATCCCACCAAAGCCCACGACCCTTTCCTTTAGGCCCAAACTCCCCCGGAAAGCCCCAAAACCCCGGAAACGGCCCGAAAACGCTATTAAGCCTCCTATCATATGGTTTTAACCTCCAATACCATATTTTATAAAGTTTTTGACCTTAACATTCACATTAAATAATCTCACACCATTCCGTAGTGTCACATTCTCCCCCCCCCTTCAACAGGATTCGACCCCGAATCCGAGACACGCCACTTCGCAAACAATCAAATCAAAGGGAGTTATGGTCCACACCTCAGAACCCGCTTAGAAGCCCCTACGACTTGCACCAGCCAGTACTCAGAGGCAAGGAGCTAAGGATCAAAGACTGACAGCTCTAAAGATAACTCACACTCAAAAACTTGCGAGAACTTTACTCAACATTGAAACACAAAGCACTCAAACAAGGCCTCGGCATGACCCAAGCGATAGGATAAAATCCCAAACAGACCACGCAGGAAAACGGTCTCATACTCCTCGTTCTAAGCATTCCTTGGCACTGAAGTGCCCAATCCCTTTAACTCAGGCTACTCTCCTGAAAAACACGGTACCAACCTCCCTTCTGTGGTTCCTTGTACTCAAGACGACGCGAAGCAGGAGAGACACAACGCTCTAAGATTACCCACAGAGCAGACAACCTACTTTAACCAGGATCCGTAAGACTCGCGTAACAGAAACGACCGAACTTTCCCCTGCGGTTTGACACAAATCGCTTCTTGCCCAACGACAAAAGCACCAATACACTTCAAAAGGAAAAACGATCACTAGCAACCACCAAGTGGTCCACTCAAAATGTAATCAACCCTACTGAGGAACACCTCAACGACACAATTCTCCACGAAGGTTTGCATTGAGTGATACACAACCTTCCACTCAAAGGACCATGATAAAGAGCACAATCATTGAGTGAGCTCAACCATAACATGAACCCAAGTGGCCCTCATCCAACAACTCAAACCCCAAAGCGTTAAAACCACTTTGGAAAGGATTCGACAACAACCAGAGAGTATTCATTTTAATTTCCTAAGCCAAAACGCAAAGGAAACACACATCCCTTCACCACAATCAACACCAGAAATTATTCATTCTTTTCTTTTCATACTAGAAAGCAAAGGAAATTTCGTTTCATGACATGAATGCACATACTTCAATAGCACTCCGGAATAGTCATATCTCCATATATGACTTTCTCACCGACCTGGCTCAACGACTCTTTTATCATTTAACATCTATACACGATGTCTTGTTTACTTTTCACCATTCATTCATCATATAACAACAATACCGAAAAGTCATTCACAAAAGACTTCTTCCTCGGTGATCACATGATTGAAATACACATAACACCGATGATTGCGCTAAATCATATAGACTATGACGGCAACAACGTTAACAACAAAACACCACATCGTGTGAAAACCCATCATCCATTTAAAACTAACCTTGCAACACCTCGCAAAAACAAACTCAACCTTTTGGAACAGAACATCGACTCCAAAGTCAAACATCTGCACACACAACCGCCATAAATTTTATCAAAAGAGAGGGAAACTCAATCCCAAAAGAAAACTCCTCACTAACCAAATTCACTTATGAAACTTTCATAAAAACCAGACTTGTGAAACATCCGCACACCAGACACATTTTCCAAATGACTCCAACTCTAGCCAAACAGAGTTACACATCAAGGGCTTAACTCAAAAGTTTCCAACACAACCCTTTATGACCATCTGCTTCCTTTTAAAATTAATTCCAAAGATAATTCAGTGCGAACGCGAAAAGGCGCGATCGACTCAAAAACTTTTGGTGTGTAAATCCATACTCATAGCACCAACTAAACAAATTAGCCAAAACCAAATATTTGCACCAATTTCTACGAGTTTTAGGAAACTCAAACACAAAGATATGGAACATCTTGACCGAAAACCCTTCAACCAAAAGGGCAAACAACCGACCCAGTCCAAAAGCTTTTGAACACAAGCTCAGCATAAAAAGAACCATCTCTAGTACTCCACTACGCTTTCCATTAAAACTTCAATAATCACTATTTACTCCCTGAGAAGCCCCAACACAATTAAACCAAAAGCTTTACAACGAATTCTTCCTCTAGTTACCATTCCTAACACTTTTAATTAGGGTTTATGATGCTTATCAAAAAGGCACCCAACCAATACTGTGTTGACATGATCCCCACAGATCACTGAATCATAATACTTCTTATTCTCTATTGGAGCATAGTACTTCAACAAATCTTTCAGCAAGATCAACATATAAATTCCATACTTCCTATATATTCATGTCTCGACAACCGAACCATATTCAGTTAAACAACGACTTCAACATGTAAATATTATTTCCACAGGGAAGAATTCGTAAGTGAGACTCTAAGTTATACTTTCATTAAGGATAAGACCATTTATCATATTAATTATCCAAAGCTCACTCCATCGCAACATGTTAACATTTTCCTCTATTTAACCATGATTTTCCAACGAGTAATCTAAACAGTTACCACCACTACTTAGTCATCAATAACAACAAATGGGCATGTTCATCAACCAACAACATTTCTTTTAGCTACTCTATTCAAAGGTGATAACAAAAACTACCACCACACAACATACTCCAACTATTTAAAATAGATTGAATACTAACATTAACACTGCCCTTAACAACATCATTAACAAAAAGTCTTATGTCTTCTCAATTGATATCAATACTAGCATTGTAGAGACACAATCGCATACTTCCAAATATACTAGTATTTTGCAACAACGTAAATAGCAACTCTAATCAACTTCCAAATTAAAGTCACTAGGCAACACGATTAAATTTCTCTATTAATCCATTAGATTAGAGCATCTTTAAACAACCAAAGAAAGTTTCTTTAACAATAACAATGATCTACATCATCTTAATGTTTCAACTATGCAACAAGGTTTAAAACTTTAAACATTATCAAGGGTCATAAGCACTTTTAAAGCAAAGCAACAGATTCTAAGCATGTACTTTAGCACATTCAATCATTCTCGCTAAGAGTAAACTACAACACTAGTAGTCTATTTATTCTCAAGCTAGAGATAACAACCGCATTGAATTGTTTCAACTCAAAAATTAACTTAACAATGCATCATCCCATAAACCACATTGGTACATGCTACATAATATGTTAAACAGCAATTCTTACTAGGGACAAACGATTTCAGTCAAAAGATTACTTATTTTGTTTGCAACATTTTAGTTTTAAAGCTCATCCCGAGTTCATAAGGAAACTTGACTCTCAAAATTGCAATGAGACAAACCCAAACTTGGTCATGCAAAAGGAATTCTCCAAAACACTTTTCATTCTCAAAGACTCCCATAAAGGAAAATGGTTGAAAGACAATTTTCTTAACGGAAACCAAGCGACCAAGTAATCCATTTCAAATAAAATCTTAATCTCAAACCCCAAACTTTCACGAAACAAGAAGGATTTTTCAAAGATGATTTCTCAAACCAAGAAATGACGAAATCAAACACCACTTACTCCTACAAAGCCACAGAACTTCAGCCCTGAAAGCCAGGTCTGGCACAACTCCGCAAAAACTCTTTTAACCTCGGAGAAAGACAAACACAGGAATAAATTGAATGCTTCTTCCCTATAAAACAATCAACAAACTAGGCATTAAAACTGGAAAGGCGCCGAAAAGAAGCGCAACACTAGACTCCTCTTCTTCGTCTTCAACCAAGGAAGACAAACCCACACACCACATACGGAACAATCATGAAAATCCAATACCAAACACTTTTCTTTTGGTTTCCATCAACTAAAACCAAGAAAACCAACCAAGAACGACCATAGAACGATAAAGAACATACGAAGGAATCCACCACCAAACTCTTCTATTTAACTCCAGTCAACTACCCGATCTACGACAGAAAGGGTAAGCACTCTTCTCCTACAGGGGTTAATAGTTCTTCGGTGATGGCGCTAACGCCACCTTTGTCAAACCTCACCCTTACTATGAACAAAAAGAGGTGACCGAAATCCTTCGGCACCACAACCCACTATATCACAAATAACAAGAACAATTCAATCATTTATCTCATATACATAGCAACATGCTTTATCAAATGAAGCATTCAACATTATAGCTTAAATACAACATTTAAGCGTAAAGGAACGATACCCATACCCTTTCCTACTGTGCATCCAGTGTGTGTCAAATTTTAGATTAGTTATACCACTTTTGCAAGTTTTAATGTTGCTATCCTATGACAAAATTTTAGTTAAGACCTAAGCCATGTTTCTAAGTTATTCCACATCACATTTTAGTTGTACCCTATAGCATGACACTAAAGAAAAACGCATTCCAAGGATCTACAGCCCGCTTTGATACCAACTGTAACACCCCGACATTTAATATGCCTGAATGCTACCAAACATAAGCTAAACAACATCTAAATACCACAATTAAACATAAATTCCAGCAAAGGCGCACATGCTAAAAACCGAGATTTCGGCAGCATCTCCTTTGTTTTAACATGAATTAAAGGAGCAACAACAGTAACACAAGTTATATCATAATGGAAAGCATCTAAAACAGCAATAATTAACGACTTATCAACAATGTAAGTCTAGTTCCGAACATATAATGTCTCCAAGAGTCAAACGAACGAAAAGATTCTCATTTAGCCAAGCTAAGCCTTAAACCAATGATCATCACACGCAATTTATTATCAACACTAATTGAATGACTTGTGAAATCAAAAGAGTGAAGCTACATGTGGAAGTGTGACTATTTCCCTTCCCCGCATGCCAGATTCATGGTACCTAAAAAAAACAACATAAACACAAGCGTGAGTTCATCACTCAGCAAGCATATTGCAATGGACAACAAGAACAATAACATGGCAATAATGTCTCAAATCATGTATATCATCTCATTCATGAACATATAACATTATCTTCATCATTACATATGCAATGCAATGCAATGCTCATGTCTCCTTGGAAACTCATACCGGTATGATTGAGTACACACCCGTCGGTGTGCACCCTCTCCCCCCTTCCATCCCGAAGATGGAGGGTGCCTACTCCTCGCTTCCAAACACCACGTGGATGGAATCACGATGTAGTACTTACTCAATGGCTCTCCGGATTAGTCATATCTTTCTCACCGACCTTCCCGGATTAGTTATGACTTTCTCACCGCCCGGGCCATGTAACATGTCATGTATGCAATTATACCAACATCATATTTAACTCACATATTAACACATGGCATCATAACATAATAAACATGCTCATCATATCATTGGCAATCATTAAAGCATGGCAAGTGATCATATATCATGTAGTCAATTCCATCTATTCTCAGCAAGCAACCTACAAATCGGTATCCATTACAACACACTTGCCTCAACCACGGGCAACGGATTGGCGGGAAGTAGAAGGCACTCCCGGGGTCGCACCACCTGCACATAGGTATCACACACTCACAATCATGTCCACAGAACAGTACGCAAAACCTCATCTACCCCGACATTGCCAACTACTCGCAAAACCTAAAAACAGAGGTTCTGTCCCGTCGGGACAGCAGCCTTCCAAAAGGCATAACTTGGGTTCTAAGACTCCGAATTAATTAAGCGAGTACATCCTCGCGTAGCTTAGGAAATTTCCCAACTTTTTCTAGGTATATGGAAAGACTGATTCGGACTCTAAAGTTGTTTAATCTACAAAATACCGTGATCTGTTCCAATCACGTCACAGATTTTAACACGCTCGGTAAAACAGCCATAACTTTCAAACGGCTGGGCGGAATTTAACGTTCTTTATATCCACGGAAAGATAACGAAATTATCTACAACTTCTTCAACGTCCGTACGACCAGATTCCGACTCTAATTTTGCGAAAAACCGAACCCTAGGTCGACTGCTCATGCTGCCCGAAACAGAGAACGTGGCAACTTCTAGATCTAATCCAATCTACTCAATTCCAGTACCACAAATTGATCTAAAAACTTGATAAACGTTGGATGTGATGCGACGTGGTGTTTTCCTGTTAACTATGCTGCCGTCATAGTCTATATGAGTTACCGCAACCTTCGATGTTAATTGTGTTTCAATTATGTGATACCGAGGAAGAAGTCATTTGGTGAATGACTATTCGGTACTGTTGTTACATGATGAATGAATGGTGAAAAGGAAAACGAGACATTGTTTATGCATAATTAATCATAAAGGAGTCGTTGAGCCAGGTCGGTGAGAAAGTCATATATGGATATATGACTAATCCGGAGTGCTCTTGAAAAGTTTGCATTCATGTCATGAATCGAGATGTCCATTTCTTTCTAGTATGAAAAGAAAGAATGAAGAATTTCTGGTATTTTGGTTGTGGTGTAGGGGATTTGTGCTTCCTTTGCGATTTGGCTTGAAAAAAAAAATGATGAATGCTCCTTGGATGTTGCCGAATTCTTTCCAAAGTGGTTGTTAACGCTTTAGATTTGAGTTGCCGTATGTGGTCCACTTGGGTTCAAAAGAATTGTACTTCTTTTGCTCTATAGATGGGAGTGAGGATATGAATGTTCTTGGTTTATGGTTGAGTATGCGAAATATGTGTACACTTGGGCTTGATTACTAAGTGTTATGGTGTGAGGGCGAGACCCTCTTAAGAAAGGAGCCAATTGTGGTTTGGTAAGGTTTTACGATCCTAGCTTGGGGCTAGGTGTCGAACCTTAGTGGTATAAGGGTGATTTGTGATGGAGGTTGATGATGTATGGGTTTAACCTTTATTAAGAGTATCGATTGGTGGAAGTGAAGTTGACGGTAGTTCGGTGATACTTATCCTGCCGTGAGCAATTGTCTTAACTAGTTGTCTCTGGGTTTCAGACTTTCCTGGGAGAGGATGGAATGAAATGTTAGCTTGATCGTGTATCGGAAGGGCAAATGTGCCTTAATGAGTTATTCCTCTCGATGGAATTTCTCGGGAATGTAGAGAGGTCGTTAAACGAATTGTGACCCGCTTTGATTGTGTCATGATGAGTTTAATGAAGTGTGGTAGTCAAGTTGGTTGTGATAGTAGTGTGAAGTGTTTGTCGTGAGGATTCGGGCGTTTTGGGTTGATGGAGCCCTTTGTGGTTGAAACACAGATTCTGTTTGGGAATTGAAGTGAAGGTGGAACCGTGAGAGGTTGCACTCTGTTGAGCTAAATCAACATTTTCTCGCCAAGGGTTGGTTTTGAGAACTCACTTATCGTTTGTTCCGGTTTGAGTCTTTGTGCGAATGTTTTGTGCTGCAGAGAAGTCTTTTGTCCCTTGGGGACTTTGTTGTTGATTTTGGCGTTCTTCGGATTTGAGGTCGAATCCTATTTAAGGGGGAGAATGTGACACTACGGGATGTCCAGACACCGTAAAAGGTGAAATTAGAGAATGTGACTGTAACACCCCGGCATTTAATATGCCTGAATGCTACCAAACATAAGCTAATCAACCTCTAAATACCACAATTTACCATAAATTCCAGCAAAGGTACATATGCTAAAAACCGAGATTTCGGCAGCATCTCCTTTGTTTTAACATGAATTAAAGGAGCAACAACAGTATAGCAATAAGGCAATATGAGAGACATCTAAAACAGCAATAATTAGAGTCTTAACGACAATATAAGACTATCATCAAGCACTTAATGTCTCCAAGTGTCAAACGAACATTAAAACTCTCATAAAGCAAAGCTAAGCCTTAAATCAATAAGCATCACACGCACTTTATTATCAAACTAATAGAATGACTTGTGGAATCAATATGGTGAAGCTACGTGTGGGCGTGTGACTATTTCCCTTCCCCGCATGCCGTTCTCATGGTACCTAAAACAACAAGAAAACACAAGCGTGAGTTCGAAACACAGCAAGCATATTGCAATGGACAACAAGAACAATATCATGGCAATAACATCTCCCATCATGTATATCATCTCATTCATGAACACTTAACAATATCATCATCATTATGTATGCAATGTAATGCGATGCTCATGTCTCCTTGGAAACTCATACCGGTATGGTTGAGTACACACCCGTCGGTGTGCACCCTCTCCCCCTTCCATCCCGAAGATGGAGGGTGCCTACTCCTCGTTTCCGTTCACCGCGGTGAATGGAATCACGATGTAGGACTTACTCATTGGCTCTCCGGATTAGTCATATCTTTCTCACCGACCTTCCCTGATTAGTTATGACTTTCTCACCGCCCGGGCCATGTAACATGTCATGTATGCAATTATGCCAACATCATGTTTAATTCACATATTAACACATGGCATCATAACATAATAAACATGCTCATCATATCATTGGCAATCATAAAAGCATGGCAAGTGATCATATATCATGTAGTCAATTCCATCTATTCTCAACAAGCAACCTACAAATCGCTATCCATCACAACATACTTGCCTCAACCACGGGCAACGGATTGGCGGGAAGTAGAAGGCACTCCCGGGGTCGCACCACCTGCACATAGGCATCACACACTCACAATCATGTCCACAAAACAGTACGCAAACCCTCATCTACCCCGACATTGCCAACCACTCGCAAAACCTAAAAACAGAGGTTCTGTCCCGTCGGGACAGCAGCCTTGCAAAAGGCATAACTTGAGTTCTGGGACTCCGAATCAATTAAACGAGTACATCCTCGCGTAGCTTAGGAAATTTCCCAACTTTCTCTAGGTATATGGAAAGACTGATTCGGACTCTAAAGTTGTTTAATCTACAGATTACCGTGATTTGTTCCAATTACGTCACAGATTTTAACACGCTCGGTAAAACTGTCATAACTTTCAAACGGCTAGGCGGAATTTAACGTTCTTTATATCCACTGAAAGATAATGAAATTATCTACAATTTCTTCAACATCCGTACATACATATTCGGACTCTAAATTGACAAAAACGCAAACCCTAGGTCGAATGCTCATGCTGTCCCAAAACAGAAACGTGGCAACTTCTAGATCTAATCCAATATACTCAAATCCAGCACCACCAATTGATCTAAAAACTTGATAAACACCCTTAGAACAGTACCTAGATCAATCCCATGGTTTCCCATGGTCATACCTTTGCCCGACGCACGAAAACTCCAATAGATCTCCTCGCTCCTCGCACCTCGCTCCTCGGATGGATCCATGAGGATGCAGGGGTGGGGAGGCCACCCTAGGGCAGCAAGGGGGTGGAGGAGAGGTGGTGGAGAGGTGGAGAGGTGGAGAGCAATGGGGGCAAAGGGGGCGCAAGGAAGAGGAGGAGGTGGGGAGGTGTGGGAGGCGGCTAGGGCACTTGGGGCGCAAGGGGCAGGGGGAGGACGCCCAAAAGGGCAGGAGGAGGCCCCCCAAACAGGAATCCTACCCTAAATGAACTCGAACACCATCCCACCAAAGCCCACGGACCTTTCCCTTAGGCCCAAACTCCCCCAGAAAGGCCCAAAACCCCTGAAACGGCCCGGAAACGCTATTAACCTCCATACCTTAAGGTTTTAACCTCCCATACCATATTTCATAAAGTTTTTGACCTTAACATGCACCATTTAAAAGGTTACGACACTCTGTGGTGACACATCACTTCAAAAGGCCCAAAAACGCGAGTAAACCTCAAGCCGAAAGATTTTAATCTCTAATTTCACATTCTATAATGTCACACCATACCTTAGTTTCACAGTGACTTTATAAAATGTGAAAATGAAGGTTAAAACTTTACGTTATGCCGTTTAATTGCGTTTTCGGGCCGATTTCGGGGGTTTGGGCCTTTCTGGGGAAACTTTGGCCTTGGGGGGTCTTTTTGGGCCTTAGGTGGAGCCTCCTTGGCCCATGTGGGGAGGAGGGGGCTACCAACCTGCCCTAGGGTGCCCCCATACCATCCCCCATGCGCCCCACCTCCTCCTCTCCCTCCCATAGCCTCCACACCCCTTTTGCCCCTTGCCGTGCGCCTCCCTTCCCCTCCCCTTGCACCACCACCCCCTCCACCACCTCCCCACCCTCGCTGCCCTTGGGGAGTTCTCCACCTCACCACCCCGCAGATCTGTCCATTGGAGCGCTCCGCGACGAGGAGATCTGGTGGATTTGGAGCGAGGAAGGAGATCGCGCGAACCTGGAGGAGATCCGTTGGTTCTTTGTTCGTCGGGCGAAGGTATGGCCACGGGAATCCTTGGGGTTGGTCTAGGTACTGTTTTAGGGGTTGATATCATGTTTTTAGATCAATTGGAGGTGCTGTAATTGGGTAGATTAGATGAAATCTAGAGTTTGCCACGTTTTATTTGAGCGAGAATGAAGCGATCGACCTAGGGTTTGAGATTTTGCCAATTTATATTCGGAGTTTGGTCGACCTCCTGTTGAAGAAGTTGTAGGTAATTTCAATACCTTTCAGTGGACATAAAGAATGTCCAATTCTGCCCAGCCGTTTGAAAGTTATGCTCGTTTTACCGAACGTGTTAAAAACTGTGACGAGATTGGAACAGATCACGGTATTCTGTAGATTAAACCACTTTAGATGCCGAATCAGTTTTTCCGTATACTTAGAAAAAAGTCAGGAAATTTCCTAAGCTACGCGAGGATGTACTCGTTTAAATTTGGAGTTTTAGAACTCAAGTTATGTTCGTTGGAAGTCTGCTATCCCGACGGGACGGAACCTCTATTTTTGGGTTTTGCGAGTAGTTTACGATGTCGGGGAAGAAGAGTGTTTGCGTACTATTTTGGGGGCACGTTTTGAGTGTGTGGTTTGTATGTGCAGGTGGTGTGACCCCGTGAGTGTCCTCATCCTCTCGCCATTCCGTTGCCCGAGGTTAAGGCAAGTGTATTGGAATGGGTATCATTTAGATTGTTGCTAAACTTGATTGGATACAACTTGCTTTATGATATTATGCTAAGAATGATGTTTGCCTATGACATGATGAACATGATTTCATATTGATTATGATTGTGTGGTATTTAATATTTATGCCAATATTTACGTGTTTATGTCATATGTGCATTCATAATGGAAGAGGCGTCCCATGCTGATGCGGGCATCTGTGTTCACACGTAGTGAACACGAAAGACCTACCTCGTAGTCCCATCCACGTATGTGCATGGGAGCGAGTCAGTAAGAGTATGCACCCTCCATCTACGGGATGGAAGGGGAAGGGGGTGCACGCCGACGGGTGTGCGCTCGGCAATACCGGTATGTGCTTCGTGGAGATATGAGCATTTACATTGCATACATGATGATGATGAAATGAGTACAATGATATTGAGACATGAGTATGATATGGTATCTGCAACTATGACTTGTTCATGATATTGATCATGATATGTAGTGATGATAACGTTGAATTGTACTTGTTTGTCCATTGCAATATACTTGCTGAGTGTTGAACTCACGCTTGTGCTTTCTTGTTGTTTTAGGTACCATGAGACCGGCATGCGGGGAAGGGAACTAGTCACACTCCTACACGTAGCGTCACACATTTGTTTCCACAGTTATTCAGTTGGTGTTTTGATAATAAATTCGGTGTGATGCAAACTGGTTTATGGTTTAGTTTTGTGTTCTGAGAGCCTTACTATTCGTTTGGCTCATGGAGACTTTAAATGCTTAAAGTTGGACTTATATTGCTGTCATACCACTATTTATTGCTATTTTAGATGTCTCATTTATTGCCATATATTGCTATGATATAGCTGTTGCTTCAATTCATGTTAAAACAAAGGAGATGCTGCCGAAATTTCGGTTTTTAGCATTTGTGCCTTTGCTGTAATTTATCTTTATTTATGGATTCTAAGTGTTGTTTAGTCTATGTTTGGTAGCATTCAGGCATACTAGATGCCGGGGTGTTACAGTTGGTATCAGAGCGAGCTTCAGGTCCGTGGAATGTGAATGTAGTAATTTACTCTAGAGTAAACTAAAATATTGACTTGGAAAAGTAGAAACATGGCATAGGATTACTTGTTAAAATTTGACCTTAGGGCAATAACCTTAAAATCAGAAATAGTTTGGTTAACTAATTTAAAACCTGACACACTCTGATGCACAGTAGGAAAGGGGAATGTGTATCGTTACTTACGCTTAAATGTTGTATTTAAGCCTTGTTGTTGAATGCTATATTTGATAATGTAAGCTGCTATGTTTATGAGATAATTGATTGAGTTGTTCCTGTGATAATGATTAAGGGAGGTTGTGGTGCCGAAGGGTTTCGGTCACCACTTTTTGTTCATAGCAAGGGTGTGGTTTGACGGTGTGGCCGGTTAGCGCCATCACCGAAGAATTTTTAACCCCTGTAGGAGAAGAGTGCTTACCCTTTCTGTGGTAGATCGGGTAGTTGGCTGAAGTCGAATAGAAGAGTTCATGGTGGATTCTTTCAATTGCTCTTTACTGTTCTAACGGTCGGTCTTGGTTGGTTTTCTTGGTTTTAGTTGATTGAAACCAAAAGAAAAAAAAAAGTGTTTGGTATTAGATTTTCGCGGATTGTTCCGTATGCGGTGTGTGGTTTTGTCTTCCTTGGTTGAAGACGAAGAAGAAGAGTCTAGTGTTGCGCTTCTTTTGGTCGCCTTTCCAGCTTTTATGCTCAGTTTGTTGATTGCCTTATGGGGAGAAGCATTCAATTTATTCCTGTGTTTGTCTTTCTCCAAGGTTAAAAGAGTTATTGCGGTGTTATGCCGGACCTGGCTATTAGGGCTGAAGTTCTGTGGCTTTGTAGGAGTAAGTGGTGTTTGATTTCGTCATTTTACTGGTTTAATAAATCATCTTTGAAAAACCCTTCTTGTTTCGTGAAAGTTTGGGGTTTGGTGTTAAGGTTTTATTTGCAAAGGATTACTTGATCGCTTGGTTCCCTCTTAAGAAAATTGTCTTTCAACCATTTTCCTCCATGGGAGTCTTGAGATTGAAAAGTGTTTTGGAGAATTTCCTTTTGCTTGACCAAGTTTGGGTTTGTCTCATTGCAACTTTGAGAGTCAATTTTCTTTGTGAATTTTTGGTTGAGTGATAAAAAGAAAATGCTACAAATAAAGTAAGTAGTCATTTGATTGAAAGTAGTTGTCAAAAGTGAAAACTGTTGTTTAGCATATAATGAAATATGTAACAGTGTGGTTTATGGAAATGTTGTACTCCTAAGCTAATTTACGAGTTGAATCAACGTAATTTTTATCTATAGCTTAAGATTAAATGAACTTCTAGTGCCGTAGATTCATTTCTATAGCGAGTAATGATCAAATGTGTTAATGAACATGCTTAGAGTTTGTTGCTTTATTTTGAAGTGAGGTAGTACGCCCCATTTATTAAATGTGTAGCTGAACATTGTTAATGTTTAAAATTTTAAACCACTGATATTGTTAAGGAAACCATGTTGGTTGATTAAAGACGTTTTAATTTAACGTGTTAGTAGAGAAATTTAATCATGTCGGGTTGTGACCTTAATTTGGAAGTTGATTAGAGTCGTTATTTTTATGTTGCAAACTATTAGTATATTTGGAAGTATGCAGTGGTGTTCCTATATTGCTAGTATCGATGTCAATTGGAAAGATATATGTTTTATTGTTGCTTTAAGAGCGTCGTGATGGTCTAACTTATTAAATTCATTTTAATAGTTGGAGTATGTTGAGTAGCGGCAACTTGTTATAAATTATGTATGGGGTAGCTTAAAGCAATGTTGTTGTTTATAATTATGCCATTTATTGATATTGATAACTTAGTAGTGGTGGTAATTGTGTAGATTACTTGTTGGAAACCATTGTTAAAATGGAGATTATTGTAACATGTTGTGATGGAGTGAACCATGGATAATTAACATGATGTATAATCTTATCCTTAATGAATGCATGTCTTAGAATCATAGTTATGAACTCTGTCTTGTAGAGATAATATTCACATGTTGAAAGTCATTGATTAATTGAATCAGTTCCGATTGTCGAAAAGTTGATGAATGGATGGTATAAAAAAAATTATAGGTTGATCATGCTGAAAGATTTGTTGAAATACTATGTTTCAAACTTGGAATAAGATGTATTATGAGTTGGTGATCCGTGGGGATCATGTCAATGTAGTCTTGGTTGGGAGCCTTTTTAATGAGCATCATAAACCTTAATTAAAGGTGTTGTGAATAGTAACTAGAGAAAGAAATTGTTATATAAATTTTGTTAAATCCGGTTGGAATTTCTCAATGAGTAAGTAGTGAATTTTGAAGTCTTTAATGGAAAGCGTAGTGGAATACTAGAGATGATTGCATTTATGCTAAGCTGGTGTTTAAAAACCTTCTAGGCTGCTTTGGTTGTTTGCTATCTTGGTTGAATGCTTTTGGTCAAAGTGTTCCTTATGTTGAGTTTCAGAGTTTTCCCTAAAACTCGTAGAAATTGGTGCCAATCTCTGGTTTTGGCGAATTTGTTTAGTTTGTGCTATGAGCATGGATTTTTACACCCAAAAGTTGTTGAGTGGATCGCGCTTCTTCGCGTTCGCACTGAATTATCTTTGGAATCATTATTTTAAAGGAAGCAGATGGACATAGTGGGTTGTATTGTAAACTCTTGAGATTTAATTTGTAACTCTTTTTTACTAGAGTTGGATTTATTTGCATAATGTGTGTGATGTTTGCGAGTGCTTCAAAAAGGTGGATTTTATAAATGTTTTATAAAATGATTTTGTTAGTGAGGTGTTCCCTTTTGGAAATTAATTTCCCTCACCTTGAGAAAATTTGTGACGGTTGTGGGAGCAGATGCTTGACTTGAAATTTTGATGTTCTCTTCCAAAATGTTAAATTTGGTTGAAATGTAATATTTTGCAAGTTCAGTTTTCAATTGACTTCTTTTGCTCTATAGATGGGAGTGAGGATATGAATGTTCTTGGTTTATGGTTGAGTATGCGAAATATGTGTACACTTGGGCTTGATTACTAAGTGTTATGGTGTGAGGGCGAGACCCTCTTAAGAAAGGAGCCAATTGTGGTTTCGTATGGTTTTACGATCCTAGCTTGGGGCTAGGTGTCGAACCTTAGTGGTATAAGGGTGATTTGTGATGGAGGTTGATGATGTATGGGTTTAACCTTTATTAAGAGTATCGATGGGTGGAAGTGAAGTTGACGGTAGTTCGGTGATAATTATCCTGCCGTGAGCAATTGTATTAACTAGTTGTCTCTGGGTTTCAGACTTTCCTGGGATAGTATGGAATGAAATGTTAGCTTGATCGTGTATCGGAAGGGCAAATGTGCCTTAATGAGTTATTCCTCTCGATGGAATTTCTCGGGAATGTAGATAGGTCGTTAAACGAATTGTGACCCGCTTTGATTGTGTCATGCTCAGTTTAATGAAGTGTGGTAGTCAAGTTGGTTGTGATAGTAGTGTGAAGTGTTTGTCGTGAGGATTCAGGCGTTTTGGGTTGATGGAGCACTTTGTGGTTGAAACGCAGATTCTGTTTGGGAATTGAAGTGAAGGTGGAACCGTGAGAGGTTGCATTCTGTTGAGCTAAATCAACATTTTCTCGCCAAGGGTTCGTTTTGAGAACTCGCTTATCGTTTGTTCCGGTTTGAGTCTTTGTGCAAATGTTTTGTGCTGCAGAGAAGTCTTTTGTCCCTTGGGTACTTTGTTGTTGATTTTGGCGTTCTTCGGATTCGAGGTCGAATCCTATTTAAGGGAGAGAATGTGACACTACGGGATGTCAAGACACCGTAAAAGGTGAAATTAGAGAATGTGACTTTATAAAATGTGAAAATGAAGGTTAAAACTTTACGTTATGCCGTTTAATCGCGTTTTCGGGCCGATTTCGGGGCTTTGGGCCTTTCCGGGGAAACTTGGTCCTTGGGGGGATCTTTTTGGGCCTTAGGTGGAGCCTCCTTGGCCCATGTGGGGAGGAGGGTGCTGCCAACCTGCCCTAGGGTGCCCCCATACCCTCCCCCATGCGCCCCACCTCCTCCTCTCCCTCCCATAGCCGCCACACCCCTTTTGCCCCTTGCCGTGCGCCTCCCCTCCCGTCCCCTTGCGCCACCACCCCCTCCACCACCTCCCCACCCTCCTTGCTGCCCTTGGGGAGTTCTCCACCTCACCACCCCGCAAATCAGTCCATTGGAGCGCTCCGCGACGAGGAGATCCGGTGGATTTGGAGCGAAAAAGGAGATCGCTCGAACCGGGAGGAGATCCGTTGGTTCTTCGTTGGTCGGGCGAAGGTATGGCCACGGGAATCCTTGGGGTTGGTCTAGGTACTGTTTTAGGGGTTGATATCATGTTTTTAGATCAATTGGTGGTGCTGTAATTGGGTAGATTAGATGAAATCTAGAGTTTGCCACGTTCTCTGTTTCGGGCAGAATGAGCAGTCGACATAGGGTTTGAGATTTCGCCAATTTAGATTTGGATTTTGGTCGACCGCCTGTTGAGGAAGTTGTAGGTAATTTCAATACCTTTCAGTGGACATAAAGAACGTCCAATTCCGCTCAGCCGTTTGAAAGTTATGCTCATTTTACCGAACGTGTTAAAAACTGTGACGAGATTGGAACAGATCACGGTATTCTGTAGATTAAACCACTTTAGATGCCGAATCAATTTTTCCATATACTTAGAAAAAGTTAGGAAATTTCCTAAGCTGAGCAAGGATGTACTCGTTTAGTCAATTTGCAGTTTTAGAACGCAAGTTATGTTATTTGGAAGTCTGTTGTCCCGACGGGACAGAACCTCTGTTTTTGGGTTTTGCGAGTAGTTTGCGATGTCGGGGTAGAAGAGTGTTTGCGTACTGTTTTGGGGGCACGTTTTGAGTGTGTGGTTTGTATGTGCAGGTGGTGTGACCCCGGGAGTGCCCTCATCCTCTCGCCAATCCGTCGCCCGAGGTTAAGGCAAGTGTATTGGAATGGGTATCGTTTAGATTGTTGCTAAACCTGATTGGATACAACTTGGTTTATGATATGATGCTAAGAATGATGTTTGCCTATGACATGATGAACATGATTTCATATTGATTATGATTGTGTGGTATTTAATGTTTATGCCAATATTTACATGTTTATGTCATATGTGCATTCATAATGGAAGAGGCGTCCCATGCTGATGCAGGCCTCTGTGTGTCACACGTAGTGAACTCGGAAAACCTACCTCGTAGTCCCATCCACGTATGTGCATGGGAGCGAGTTAGTAAGAGTAGGCACCCTCCATCTACGTGATGGAAGGGGAAGGGGGTGCACGCCGGCGGGTGTGCACTCGGCAATACCGGTATGTGCTTCGTGGAGATATGAACATTTGCATTGCATACATGATGATGATGAAATGAGTACAATGATGTTGAGACATGAGTATGATAGGCTATATGCAACTATGACTTGTTCATGATATTGATCATGGTATGTAGTGACAATAACGTTGAATTGTTCTTGTTGGTCCATTGCAATATACTTGCTGAGTGTTGAACTCACGCCTGTGCTTTCTTGTTGTTTTAGGTACCATGAGACCGCCATGCGGGGAAGGGAACTAGTCACACTCCTACATGTAGCATCACACATTTGTTTACACAGTTATTTAGTTGGTGTTTTGATAATAAATTCAGTGTAATGCAAACTGGTTTATGGTTTAGTTTTGTGTTCTGAGAGCCTTACTATTCGTTTGGCTCATGGAGACTTTAAATGCTTAAAGTTGGACTTATATTGCTGTCATACCACTATTTATTGATGTTTTAGATGTCTCATTTATTGCCATACATTGCTATGATATAGTTGTTGCTTCAATTCATGTTAAAACAAATGAGATGCTACCGAAATTTCGGTTTTTAGCATTTGTGCCTTTGCTGTAAATTTATGGATTTTAAGTGTTGTTTAGTCTATGTTTGTTAGCATTCGGGCATACTAGATGCTGGGGTGTTACATTTATATTTTCTATTTGTGTTAAATATAAACTATTTCTTGTCTTGTTATCATTTTGAGTAATCA
The DNA here is from genome assembly GCA_036346355.1 of Rhipidocladum racemiflorum. NCBI lineage: Eukaryota > Viridiplantae > Streptophyta > Magnoliopsida > Poales > Poaceae > Rhipidocladum > Rhipidocladum racemiflorum. The sequence continues at coordinate 36,807,844 of CM070588.1, forward strand.
TGAAATTTTATCTGACAAAATCCCTAAGCAAAATACAAAGTTGTTGGTCAGGTCTTGAGATGACTTCTAATAGAGACTTTCCACATAAGCCAATACTCATTGCCTTGGAACTCATTAGACTGACATCATCTCCGACCTGCTGCTAGTTAATACTAAGTATAAAGCGAAGAGAAAACTGGTTGTTACTCCATAAGAACTGTTTGTATTCCGATCATATTATTGATCAGTACACAAATAGTTGGGGGCTAGTGATATACTTAGATAAAAAAAACACAACATACAAGTAAATAGAATATATATGACGCAAAAAGAAAATTTTCATTCATATCATCAAAAGTTAGTATATTCACTTAAAAGTGATCTTTACATTGTTCATGTATAAATCTACCGCAGATTTAACCTCTACATGTTTCTTGTTTAGTTCTTCTTGAGATGAAAATGATAGATCGGGCGTCAAAGCTTCCAATGCCACCACACCCTCATAAAAATGCTTTAACTTTACGAAAAGAGCACCAATGTGGAAAACGATTGAAGAACGAAAGGCAACTCTCATTGTTTGCGCTATGTTAGGAATATGATCAAGGATGCCTTTTAGTTTATTGTTATGTGACACTACGGTATGGTGTGACATTATAAAATGTGAAATTAGAGAATAAAACCTTTCGGCTTGAGGTTTACTCGCGTTTTTGGGCCTTTTGAAGTGTTGTGACACCACGGAGCGTCGTAACCTTATAAAAGGTGCATGATGAGGTCAAAAACATATTGAAATATGATATGGGAGGTTAAAACCATAAGGTATGGAGGTTAATAGCGTTGTCGGGCCGTTTCCGGGGTTTTGGGCCTTCCCGGGTGAGTTTGGGCCTTAAAGAGGGGGTTGTGGGCTTTGGTGGGATGGAGTGGGAATCCATTTAGGATTAGGAAAGGGGCTTGGGGCTGGTTAAAGGGGGGTTTCCCTGCCCTTTTGGGCGTCCTCCCCCTGCCCCTTGCGCCCCCAAGTGCCCTAGCCGCCTCCCACACCTCCACACCTCCTCCTTGGGCGCCTCCACCTCCCCCAAGCCTCTCCCCTTGCGCCACCAGCCTATCCACCACCTCTCCACCTACCTTGCTGCGCCTAGGTGAGTTCTTGACCTCACCACCTCGAAGATCCATCCATTGGAGCGCTCCACGACGAGGAGATCCGGTGGATTTGGAAGCGAGGAAGGGGATCGCGCGAACCGGGAGGAGATCTATTGGGTTTTCGTGCGTCGGGCAAAGGTATGTCCATGGAAATCCTTGGGGTTGATCTAGGTACTGTTCTAAGGGTGTTTATCAAGTTTTTAGATCAATTGGTGGTGCTGGAATTGAGTAATTTGGATTAGATCTAGATGTTGCCACGTTCTGTTTTTGGGACAGCATGAGCAGTCGACGTAGGGTTTGCCTTTTCGTCAATTTAGAATCCGAATCTGTCCGTACGGATGTTGAAGAAGTTGTATATAATTTCATTATCTTTCAGTGGGTATAAAGCACGTTAATTTCCGCCCAGCCGTTTGAAAGTTATGACTGTTTTACCGAGCGTGATAAAATCTGTGATGTAATTGGAACAGATCACGGTAATCTGTAGATTAAACAACTTTAGAGTCCGAATCAGTCTTTCCATATACCTAGAGAAAGTTGAGAAATTTCCTAAGCTATGCGAGGATGTACTCGTTTAATTGATTCGGAGTCCCAGAACTCAAGTTATGCCTTTTGCAAGGCTGCTGTCCCGACGGGACACAACCTCTGTTTTTAGGTTTTGCGAGTAATTGGCAATGTCGGGGTAGATGAGGGTTTGCATATTGTTTTGTGGACATGATTGTGAGCGTGTGGTACCTATGTGCAGGTGGTGCGACCCCGGGAGTGCCCTCTACTTCCCGCCAATCCGTTGCCCGTGGTTGAGGCAAGTGTGTTATGATGGATAGCGATTTGTAGGTTGCTTGTTGAGAATAGATGGAATTGACTACATGATATATGATCACTTGCCATGCTTTTATGATTGCCAATGATATGATGAGCATGTTTAATATGTTATGATGCCATGTGTTAATATGTGAGTTAAATATGATGTTGGCATAAATGCATACATGGCATGTTACATGGCTCGGGCGGAGAGAAAGTCATAACTAGTCCGGGAAGGTCGGTGAGAAAGTTATGACTAATCCGGAAAGCCAATGAGTAAGTCCTACATCGTGATTCCATTCACCGCGGTGAACGGAAGCGAGGAGTAGGCACCCTCCATCTTCGGGATGGAAGGGGGGAGAGGGTGCACACCGACGGGTGTGTACTCAACCATACCGGTATGAGTTTCCAAGGAGACATGAGCATTGCATTACATTGCATACATAATGATGAAGATATTGTTAAGTGTTCATGAATGAGATGATATATATGATGGGAGATGTTATTGCCATGATATTGTTCTTGTTGTCCATTGCAATATGCTTGCTGAGTTTCGAACTCACGCTTGTGTTTTGTTGTTATTTTAGGTACCATGAGAACGGCATGCGGGGAAGGGAAATAGTCACACGCCCACATGTAGCTTCACCATATTGATTCCACAAGTCATTCTATTAGTTTGATAATAAATTGCGTGTGATGATTATTGCTTTAAGGTTTAGATTTGCTATATGAGAGTTTTATTGTTCGTTTGACCCTTGGAGACATTATGTGTTTGAAACTATACTTATATTGTTGCTAAGTCGTTAATTATTGCTGTTTTTAGTTGTCTCTCATATTCCATACATTGCTATACTGTTGTTGCTCCTTTAATCCATGTTAAAACAAAAGAGATGCTGCCGAAATTTCGGTTTTTAGCATATGTACCTTTGCTGGAATTTATGGTAACTTGTGGTATTTAGATGTTGTTTAGCTTATGTTTGGTAGCATTCAGGCATATTAAATGCCTGGTGTTACTGATTGGTATCAGAGCGGGCTGTAGGTCCTTGGAATATGTATTCTTAGTGTCATACCTTAGGTTACAACTAAAATGTGATGTGGAATAACTTAGAAACATGGCTTAGGTTTTTACTAAAATTTTGTTATAGGATAGCAACATTAAAACTTGCAAAAGTGGTATAACTAATCTAAAATTTGACACACAATGGATGCACAGTAGGAAAGGGTATGGGTATCATTTCCTTACGCTTAAATGTTGTATTTAAGCTTCGATGTTGAATGCTTCATTTGATAATGCATGCTGCTATGTCGATGAGATAAATGATTGAATTGTGCTTGTTGTGGTGATAAAGTGGGGTTGTGGTGCCGAAGGGTTTCGGTCACCACTTTTGTTCATAGTAAGGGTGTGGTTTGACGGTATGGCCGGTTAAAGCCATCACCGAAGAACTATTAACCCCTGTAGGAGAAGAGTGCTTACCCTTTACGTCAGAATCGGGTAGTTGACTGGAGTCAAATAGAAAAGTTTTGTGGTGGATTCCTTCGGTTGTTCTTTATCGTTCTGTGGTCGGTCTTGGTTGGTTTTATTGGTTTTAGTTGATGGAAACCAAAAGAAAAGTGTTTGGAATTGGTTTTTCGCGGATAATTCCGTATGCGGTGTGTGGTTTTGTCTTCCTTGGTTGAAGACAAAGAAGAGGAGTCTAGTGTTGCGCTTCTTTTGGGCGCCGTTCCAGTTTTGACGTTTAGTTTGTTAATTGCTTTATGGGGAAGAAGCATTTAATTTATCCGTGTGTTTATCTTTCTCCGAGGTTAAAGGAGTTATTATGAGTTGTGCCGACCCAATCGGGGCTGAAGTTCTATGGCTTTGTAGTAGTACGTGGAGTTTGATTTCGTTATTTTACTGGTTTAAGAAATCATCGTTGAAAAACCCTTCTTGTTATGTGAAAGTTTGGGGTTAGGTGTTAAGGTTTTATTTGCAAAGGTTTATTTGATCGGTTGGTTCCCTCTGTGAGTCTTTGAGATTGAAAAGTGTTTTGGGAGAATTCCTTTGCATGACCAAGTTTGGGTTTGTCTCATTGCAATTTTGAGAGTCAAGTTTCCTTATGAATTTGGGGATGAGTTTTAAAACTAAAATGTCGCAAACAAAGTAAGTAGTCTTTTAGTGAAATCGTTTGTCCCTAGTAAGAATTGATGTTTAGCATGTTATGTAGTAGGTAACAATGTGGTTTATGGATTGATGTGTGGCTAAGTTAAATTTTGAGTTGAATCAATTCAATGTGATTAATATCTCTAGCTTGAGAACAAATAGACTACTAGTGTTGTAGTTTACTCTTAGTGAGAATGATTTAATGTGTTAATGTACATGCTTAGAATCTGTTGCTTTGCTTTAAAAATGCTTAGGACCCTCGATTATGTTTAAAGTTTTAAACCCTGATGCATAGTTAAAACATTAAGATGATGTAGACTGTTGTTACCGTTAAAGAAACTTTGCTGGTTGTTTAAAGATGTTCTAATCTAATGGAGTAATAGAGAAATTTAATCGTGTTGCCTAGTGACTTTAATTTGGAAGTTGATTAGAGTTGCTATTTATGTTGTTGCAAACTACTAGTATATTTGGAAGTATGCAGTTGTGTCCCTTCAATGCTAGTATTGATATCAATTGAGAAGACATAAGACTTATTGTTAATGATGTTGTTAAGGGCAGTGTTAATGCTAGTATTCAATTTATTTTAAATAGTTGGAGTATGTTGTGTGGTGGTAATTTGGTTATCACCTATGTATAGGGTAGCTAAAAGTAATGTTGTTGGTTGATGAATATGCCCATTTGTTGTTATTAATGACTTAGTAGTGGTGGTAGTTGTGTAGAATACTTGTTGGAAACCATTGATTAAATGGAGGGTATTGTAACCTGTGGTGAAGGAGTGAACCATGGATAATTAACCTGATGTAGAGTTTTACCCTTAAGGAATGTATCCTTGGAATCCTAGTTATGAACTTTGTCTTGTAGAGATAATATTTACATGTTGAAGTCGTTGTTTAACTAAATAAGGTTCGGTTGTCGAGACGTGATTATATAGGAGGTATGAAATTTATATGTTGATCTTGCTGAAAGATTTGTGGAAGTATAATGTTTCAAATTTAGAATAAGATGTATTATGATTCGGTGATCCATGGGGATCATGTCAATGTAGTCTGGGTTGGGTGCCTTTGTGATAAGCATCTTAAACCTTAATTAAAAGTGTTGGGAATGGTAACTAGAGGAAGAATTTGTTGTGGAGCTTTTGGTTGATTTGTGTTGGGGCTCCTCAAGGAGTAAATAGTGATTACTGAAGTCTTTAATAGAAAGCGTAGTGGAGTACTAGAGATGGTTCTTTTATCTTTGAGCTTGTGTTCAAAAGCTTTTGGACTGGTTTGGTTGTTTGCCATTTTAGTTGAAGAGTTCTCGGTCAAGGTGTTCCATATCTTTGTGTTTGAGTTTCCTAAAACTCGTATAAATTGGTGCAAATATTTGGTTTTGGCTAATTTGTTTAGTTGGTGCTATGAGTATGGATTTACACCCCAAAAGTTTTTGAGTCGATCGTGCCCTTCGCGTTACCGAATTATCTTTGAAATTAATTTTAAAAGGAAGCAGATGGTCATAAAGGGTTGTGTTGGAAACTTTTGAGTTAAGCCCTTGATGTGTAACTCTGTTTGGCTAGAGTTGGAGTCATTTGGAAAATGTGTCTGGTGTGCGGATGTTTCACAAGTCTGGATTTTTATGAATGCTTCATAAGTGAATTTGGTTAGAGAAGAGTTTTCTTTTGGGATTGAGTTTCCCTCTCTTTTGATAAAATTTATGGCAGTTGTTTGTGCAGATGTCCAACTTTGGAGTCAATGTTCTTTTCCAAAACGTTAATTTTGGTTAAAATGCGATGTTTTGCAAAGTTTAGCTATCTATCGTTGGTGGGTTCTGATTTGATGTGGTGCCTTACTGTTAACTATATTGCCGTCATAGTCTATATGATTTAGCGCAACCGTCAGTGTTATGGGTATTTCAATCATTTGATACCGAGGAAGAAGTTATTTGGTGAATGACTATTCGGTACCGTTGTTCCATGATGAATGAATGGTGAAAAGTAAACATGACATCGTTTTTACATGTTAAATGATAAAAGAGTCGTTGAGCTAGGTCGGTGAGAAAGTCATATATGGAGATATGACTAATCCAGAGTGCTCCTGAAGAATGTGCATTTATGTCATGAAACGAGATTTCCCTTGCTTTCTAGTATGAAAAGAAAGAATGAAGAAATTATGGTATCTTGGTTGTGGTGTAGGGGATTTATGCTTCCTTTGTATGCTCTTTGGATGTTGCCGAATTCTTTCCAAAATGGTTGTTAACGCTTTGGGTTTGAGTTGTCGTGAGTACACTTGGTCTTGATAGCTAAGTGTTTTTGTGTGAGGGCGAGACCCTCTTAAGAAAGGAACCAATTGTGGTTTGGTAAAGTTTTTACGATCCTAGCTTGGGGCTAGGTGTAGAACCTTAGTGGTATAAGGGTGGTTTATGATGGAGGTTGATGATGTAAGGATTTAACCTTTATTAAGAGTAGTGATGGGTGGAAGTGAAGTTGACGGTAGTTCGGTGATGTTTGTCCTGCCGTGAGCAATTGTCGTCACTAGTTGTTTTGGATTTGAGTTTTGCCTGGGAGAGGATAGAATGAATGTTAGCATGATCGTGTATCGGAAGGGCAAGTGTGCCTTAATGAGTTATTCCCCTTGAGGGAATTTTTCGGGAATGTAGAGAGGTCATTAAAGGAACTGTGACTTGCTTTGATTATGTCATGTTGAGTTTAATGGAGTATGGTAGTCAGCTTGGTTGTGATAGAAGTATGAAGTGTTGGCCGTGAGGATTCGAGCGTTTTGGGTTGATGGAGCCCTTTGTGGTTGGTACGCAGATTCTGTTTGGGAATGGAAGTGAAGGTCGACCTGTGAGAGGTTGCCCTTGGTTGAGCTAGATCATTACTTTTCTCGCCAAGTGTTGGTTTTGAGAACTCGTTTGTCGTTTGTTCCGGTTTTAGTCATTGTGCAAATGTTTTGAGCTTCAGAGAAGCCTTTTGTCCCTTGGGGACTTTGTTGTTGATTATGGCGTCCTTCGGATTCGAGGTCGAATCCTGTTGAAGGGGGGAAGAATGTGACACTACGGTATGGTGTGACATTATAAAATGTGAAATTAGAGAATAAAACCTTTCGGCTTGAGGTTTACTCGCGTTTTTGGGCCTTTTGAAGTGTTGTGACACCACGGAGCGTCGTAACCTTATAAAAGGTGCATGATGAGGTCAAAAACATATTGAAATATGATATGGGAGGTTAAAACCATAAGGTATGGAGGTTAATAGCGTTGTCGGGCTGTTTCCGAGGTTTTGGGCCTTCCCGGGGGAGTTTGGGCCTTAAAGAGGGGGTTGTGGGCTTTGGTGGGATGGAGTGGGAATCCATTTAGGATTAGGAAAGGGGCTTAGGTCTGGTTAAAGGGGGGTTTCCCTGCCCTTTTGGGCGTCCTCCCCCTGCCCCTTGCGCCCCCAAGTGCCCTAGCCGCCTCCCACACCTCCACACCTCCTCCATGGGCGCCTCCACCTCCCCCAAGCCTCTCCCCTTGCGCCACCAGCCTATCCACCACCTCTCCACCTCCCTTGCTGCGCCTAGGTGAGTTCTTGACCTCACCACCTCGAAGATCCATCCATTGGAGCGCTCCGCAACGAGGAGATCCGGTGGATTTGGAAGCGAGGAAGGGGATCGCGCGAACCGGGAGGAGATTTATTGGGTTTTCGTGCGTCGGGCAAAGGTATGTCCATGGAAATCCTTGGGGTTGATCTAGGTACTGTTCTAAGGGTGTTTATCAAGTTTTTAGATCAATTGGTGGTGCTGGAATTGAGTAATTTGGATTAGATCTAGATGTTGCCACGTTCTGTTTTTGGGACAGCATGAGCAGTCGACCTAGGGTTTGCATTTTCGTCAATTTAGAATCCGAATCTGTCCGTACGGATGTTGAAGAAGTTGTAGATAATTTCATTATCTTTCAGTGGGTATAAAGCACGTTAATTTACGCCCAGCCGTTTGAAAGTTATGGCTGTTTTACCGAGCGTGATAAAATATGTGACGTAATTGGAACAGATCACGGTAATCTGTAGATTAAACAACTTTAGATTCCGAATCAATCTTTCCATATACCTAGAGAAAGTTGGGAAATTTCCTAAGCTATGTGAGGATGTACTCGTTTAATTGATTCGGAGTCCCAGAACTCAAGTTATGCCTTTTGCAAGGCTGCTGTCCCGACGGGACAGAACCTCTGTTTTTAGGTTTTGCGAGTAGTTGGCAATGTCGGGATAGATGAGGGTTTGCGTACTGTTTTGTGGACATGATTGTGAGCGTGTGGTACCTATGTGCAGGTGGTGCGACCCCGGGAGTGCCCTCTACTTCCCGCCAATCCGTTGCCCGTGGTTGAGGCAAGTGTGTTGTGATGGATAGCGATTTGTAGGTTGCTTGTTGAGAATAGATGGAATTGACTACATGATATATGATCACTTGCCATGCTTTTATGATTGCCAATGATATGATGAGCATGTTTAATATGTTATGATGCCATGTGTTAATATGTGAGTTAAATATGATGTTGGCATAAATGCATACATGGCATGTTACATGGCTCGGGCGGTGAGAAAGTCATAACTAGTCCGGGAAGGTCGGTGAGAAAGTTATGACTAATCTGGAAAGCCAATGAGTAAGTCCTACATCGTGATTCCATTAACCGCGGTGAACGGAAGCGAGGAGTAGGCACCCTCCATCTTCGGGATGGAAGGGGGGAGAGGGTGCACACCGACGGGTGTGTACTCAACCATACCGGTATGAGTTTCCAAGGAGACATGAGCATTGCATTACATTGCATACATAATGATGAAGATATTGTTAAGTGTTCATGAATGAGATGATATATATGATGGGAGATGTTATTGCCATGATATTGTTCTTGTTGTCCATTGCAATATGCTTGCTGAGTTTCGAACTCACGCTTGTGTTTTGTTGTTATTTTAGGTACCATGAGAACGGCATGCGGGGAAGGGAAATAGTCACACGCCCACACGTAGCTTCACCATATTGATTCCACAAGTCATTCTATTAGTTTGATAATAAATTGCGTGTGATGATTATTGCTTTAAGGTTTAGATTTGCTATATGAGAGTTTTATTGTTCGTTTGACCCTTGGAGACATTATGTGTTTGAAACTAGACTTATATTGTTGCTAAGTCGTTAATTATTGCTGTTTTTAGTTGTCTCTCATATTCCATACATTGCTATACTGTTGTTGCTCCTTTAATTCATGTTAAAACAAAGGAGATGCTGCCGAAATTTCGGTTTTTAGCATATGTACCTTTGCTGGAATTTATGGTAACTTGTGGTATTTAGATGTTGTTTAGCTTATGTTTGGTAGCATTCAGGCATATTAAATGCCGGGGTGTTACATGTTAATTCTGAAAGATCGGAATGGCGATCAGAGGGGGGTGAATGATCCCAAAATAAAACTTCCCCACCTACTGGACAAATAGCATCCAACTAAAACCTCTCTTGCAAGGAATAAAGAACCTGGAGCAAAAATTCTCTCCTGGGGCAAAAGAGCAAATATGTGATCTAGGCTTGCTCGTGGGATTTTGAAGATCAAGATGAACTTGGATACCTTCCCACAAGTCACAGCAAGCTAGAGGTCACAAAGAAACCCATCAAAACACGATCAAATAAGGATTCATCAATGGAGGCATAAAAGATCGGTTTCTCGCAAAACTCGAAACAAGGATTGCCTAGAGGATTGGGATAGGATCTAAGTGAAGACTCATCCAATCAATCTCTCATCCTTGGCACTAAGAACCAGAAGCAAGTAGAAGGAGGGGAGGCAAATCCAACTTGCGGAATTTAGATTGCGAGAATGTAAAGACTGAATTTAAATTGCGTAATGTAAAGACTGAATTTAAATTGCGTAATGTAAAGACATAATGTAAATTCAGAATTTAAATTCAGAGTGGAGAGAATGTTTTTGTATTTCTTTTCTTTGGAAGTTTTTACAAAGCCTCACTTCATGTGGGCAAAGCTCAAAGGAGCACCGAAAACTTCAAAGAAGAAGGGCACACTGCTAGAAAAATAGATATCAGTGGCGGTTCGTAACTGCCATCAGTGGCGGTTTTTCGAACCACCACTGATATAGTGCCACTGATAATCGAAGATTATCAGTGGCGGTTTTGAACCGCCACTGATAATATTATCAGTGGCGGTTCCAAACAAAAACCACCACTAATAATGGACTATCAGTGGCGGTTTTAACCAAAAACCGTCACAAATATTTATATTTAATATTTGGCAGTTTTTAACACAAAATGAATATATTTTCTAGGAGGTCACCCCTCACCCATCCTAGTTAGTACTACTCTCACCTAAGCACGCTTAACTAATGAGTTCTACCACCAATTTTAATGCAAATATGAGCACTTCCCGATAGGTCACCCATCCTAGTACTACTCCCAACCCAGCACGCTTAACTTCAAAGTTCTTATATGATCTAGTACCATAGTGTTGGTATGATCACATTTGAAATATAACGTGTCCCCCTCCCCTTAACCCCACAAAGGACCCGAACACTAATTTTAGTATCCTCATACTCTCGATTTTACCATGACATGGGTACTCCCAATTTCAACTAAGTGCATGATTTTACCATGACATGGGTACTCCCAATTTCAACTAAGTGCTCGATTTTACCGTGACATGGGTACTCCCAATTTCAACTAAATGCATGATTTTACCATGACATGGGTACTCCAATTCAACTAAGTGTTCGATTTTACCATAACATGGGTGCTCCCAATTTCAACTAAGTGCACGATTTTATCAACGCTATGGATGCTTCCAATTTCAACTAAGTGCTCGATTTTACCATAACATGGGTGCACTTAGTTGAAATTGGGAGCACCCATGTCATGGTAAAATCGTGCACTTGGATGAAATTGGGAGCACCCATGTCATGGTAAAATCGTGCACTTGGATGAAATTAGGAGCACCCATGTCATGGTAAAATTGAGCACTTAGTTGAAATTTGAAGCACTCAAATTATCGGTTTTTAATTTTCTAACAGTTTAAAACAAAATTAGGTAACTATAATTATCAGCGTCGGTTCTATCAAAATTGGGAGCATCATAGGAATATTATTTGTGACGGTTCTAAACTAAAACTGCCATAGATAACAGTATCTGCGACGGTTCTAATATAAAACCGCCACAAATAGTCCCATTATCAGTGACGGTTTTTATGTTGAACCGCCACAAATAGTTCCCAAGTATCAGTGGCGGTTTTTATTCCGAACCGCCACAGATAATGGACTATCAGTGGCGGTTTGTGGTTAGAACCGCCACTGATAGTGCTCGAAGTATTTGTGGCGGTTCTAACCACAAACCGCCACTGATAGGGCGTCTCCTATGTGCTGTTTTGTAGTAGTGGCACCCCTTCCCCTCTATTTATAGTGTTCTAGGATCAATTCCCACCCTTGGATGTCTTGCTTCAATCCTAAGCTCACTTCTAAGGGTCAAGATTTGATCCTACACTTTCGCTCACACGGGTTGCATTGATTCACTCTTACACATGCTTTCTCAAAGCATCTTTAAGTGATCAGTCCAACAACCCTCTCACAGAAGCTAACTTGACCACTACTTTAGCTCTAAAGACCAACAACTCCCTGGTCTACTAGACCTAAAAAGCCTCAAGCTTAGCAGACACTTTGTCTCCTTGCCTTCTTGGACTGCACTGGCTCCATCTCCGTCCATCTTCCGGCGACCTCCAGCCATCTTGAACCTCCGGCAACCCTTGCCTAGTTCCGGCCTCCCTTCGCCTCACCATGACCACCAAATAGAGCCCTGCATCCATCATAGACAAGAAAAACACATCACATAGCATTGCTCAAGAATAATATTAAATTTTCGTCAAATCTCAACAGAGCACAAAGCATCTACGGCGGACCATCATTTTTGGTCCTCTGTGAATGCACTTATCTTCCTAATTTTTTTATGATTTTTTATGTTGCTCCAATGAAAAACTTGTCAACAAGAAAAAGATGTGTCTTGAAATTCTCTACAACTTTCATGTAGACCAAATAATTTTTTGAGCAAGGGAAGACATCCAAAATCGCAAATTACAAAACGGTCCAGCGCGGACAATTTTTAGTCCAGCGTAAATGCACTTACCTTCCCGATTTTCTGTGATTTTTTCTTGGAAAACACTCTGTTCCAAGATTTCCTTGCTCCAAACCGGTCCGGCGCAAACACTAAGCACTGGACCTAAGGTTCACCGCAACCTAACAAGCCGACAAAAATCAAAATGCTTCCAAATGAAATCATTTTAAGTCCAAACTTGAATCAAACTCAAACCTGAGCAACCCAAGCTCAAATTAAGTCAAATACTCATCACAAACAAGGATGAACCTCCACATAGTCCTTCAAATTCCCCCAATCAGCTCTTCCACAGATAGGTAAGTACTTGGCAAGTCAACTTCTTTCCTTTTCAGTTCTGTTGCAGTTCTCTTCAACTAATTAGAAATGAAAACTAGTGAAGATTTGCTGACTTGCTGATGTTTGCTTACTTCAAGTATGAGGAGCTTTTCACTCTCTTTCATTTTTTCCATCTTTTTTTGCATCGCAACCCTTAACTCCTCACTTTTCCTTTTAAGGACAATTTCTTCTGCAAGTTGGGTCTATTTTGTCCCTAATTGATCTTGCAGTTTTAGAAAGAAATAAAATGGTTTTCAGGATTTGCTTGATAATAAGAATCAAAAGTTTAAAAAGCAAATAATAGAAACATACCTGTTATGACAACCTCTTTTGCTTCAATCTTGGCTTGAAACTCTTCGAATAACTTCTGAATATTTACTTTATTATCTTCTTGATAATTGGTAATTTTTTCATCAAGAATCAGATATTTGTCTTGAGCTTCTACCAAATCAAATTAATAGCCTTTGGCGGTTTTTTGTGCCACCAAAAGATAATTTTCTAATTCCTTTATTCTTTCATTTGCTCTGTTCCTAAACAGGATAGAATAAGCTTTGCAAGTAAAACATAAATAAAATTTCAGAATAGGTTTTGAGTTAACTTACTTCTTTGAAATTTCAGCATCACTTAGAATCCTGATCTGTTGCTTCAATAGATCGGTATATCTTGCTTGAACTAAAAAAAAATGTGTGTAATCAAAACATATTCTTTTACTTTCTTAAAAGAAAAGGAAGAAAAAAGGATAACTTAGCTAGCAAGTTGTTGAAAACTTGCTCAAAGTCCTAGTCATTTACGACAGAGGAAATACTTGGCTATATTACTGCCACATTCTCCTCTTCAGTGGTAGCGATTGGCCTAGCCACTTCCACTAGAATGTTTATATTGGTCGGCTCGACCAACACCTTCTCTGCTACAACAGAAGTTCCTCCTGATAAGTTCTCCTTATTAGCAGGGACCTAATCTTCGGTGGTCATCCCAACCACCTCTTCTGTAGACACAAGAGGCTCAAGCTCCTCCTTAGCTAAAGGAGCTCCTCCTAAAACTGGCTCATTATTAGTTACGGAGAGGATGTCACCCTCAGTATTGACTAGGACCAACTCAGTGCCCTGCACACTAGTCGGTTGCTCACCGGTACTTCCCTCAAGAGGTACTGAGGCTAACCACACACTGGTTGTCACAATATCAACTAGCGGATTAGCCTTAGGATCATCTTGAGGTAGTTCAGAAGGAGCAGCTTGGGGACAAAAAAAATTACTCAGATTCTGAAAGTTAAAATGCATAGAATTAAAAATAGGTAAAAATATACTCACCTTACAAAAAGTCCAGACTCCATAACCCATGTTGTTATAGTGTCTTCTGACTGGAATACACACCCACTGTCAACTGGAGGAGTTAGAGATGTCAATACCTCCACATTCGAGGGAGAAGTCCTTTTTCTCTTCGTCATGATAAGAGGAATGTTATTCTCCTCATCTTCCTCTTCCTCATTATGAACATACAGGAATAAAGAATAATGCTTATAAGGAGCATCCCAATTACCATATCTTTTCTTATTATGCACTTGAGATGAAGTCCTCTTCTTTGTCCTTTTCTCTTGAGTTTGAGGGCGAACATGCATACTTTGACCAATGCTGGTCGGATCAGCATTGGTCTAGGTGGCACTGGTTGGATTTGCCACCTTAGAGACACTCTTAACAAGAGTTCTCTTCTTTGTTGGAGGAACTATAACTGTGACCTCCGACTGGTCAGCAACTCGCTTTTGACCAAGCATGTAAAAGAAAATATAACGAATGAGCAAATAACAGAATAATTGTTCATGCTAACAAACTAAAGAATTACTTAGTTCATACCTCAATGCATTCATTTATGAACTCATTGGATTGCCTGATCAGGCTAGAAGGTTGATTGTTTAATACAGCCTGATCGTACCCATCTAAGGGTACCCTCAAAACTTCAGCCACTCTGGAGCGGGTCATCTTGATGGATAAAACTGATACAAATAAAAGATTAGAATGAAATTTCTTTAAGAAGAAAAAAGAAAAAAGTTGGAGAGTCCTTACCTCCAGGTTCATCCTTGCTACTGCCTTAATCACCTTCAAGTCTTCAAGTGAATTTGAATTGTTTCCTCAAAGGACTTAACTTATGGTACAAAAAATCGAAAACGATTTTTTGCCCAGATAAGCCTCCGGACACCAGCTTGATGATAGCCTTGATGATCTTCTCTTCATCTATAATCTTCAGGGAATCTTTCCCCCTTTCGGCGCAACTCCTTGTCCACACAGGAGCAGGTTCTTCAGAAAATCAAAGATGACTCCCCCCGGGAACCTCTGATTAAAACTACTCCTTTCTATAATTTCGTCAAGTATCCTTGATCGGAAGGTGTAGATACTTGGAAGCCATTTTATCTTGAAGTTTAAAATAAACACTTCCACTAGTATCCTTAGTTTTACTATTCTTGGTATATTAATAAAAGAAATGAAAATTTCAAAGAGAAGGAGGAATACTAAGAAAAGCTTCACAAAGGTGCGAAAACACACTTAAGATCAAAATGGAGTTGGGAGAAAGATGATGAAGGTCAATCTTATAATGATCGAGTACATCCGCAAATAACTCACTTTCTAGGAGACGAAGCCCTAACTTTACAATGAAGGCAAAGAGGACAATCCACCACTCTTTTTGTATCGGCTTCGAAACCTCGCCGCTGGGATCCCATCTCACTATTTCATGTCGAGGGTTTGGACCTTGAATCTCAAGATCCTTGGTCATACGCTCGGTAAGGATGGATTTCCCCATTAGAAGAAGGGGACAAAAACTCATAAGGTTTTCATGCTAAAAAATGCAAGGGTGTGAAGCATTTGAGAAAAGATTTGCCCCTTTCCTTACTTATATATTATATTTTGATAGTTATACCACTAGTTCGGTTATCGAAAAAATCATAAAATGTTTTCCTTATCGAAAATTGAAATGGTGATATGATTAAGCACGAAACCCCATAATATTTTATTAAAATTTAAAAAGTCTTAACTAAATACTCATATTTACTCAAGCCTTGGGGGCTAGCTGACGATGATTAACATACCCTATTCTACTTTCTGGGCCTATAAGTCTCATAAAGAAAAAGTGCCCATAAATAAAGACAAGGCCCATTACCTGGCTACGATTTCAACCAGAGTTAAATTCAGTCACGTGAAAATACTCCCGACCATTGTACATAACACTTGTTAAAGATAAAAAATGTCCTGACTACCCCCACCAGGTATACACCTACCGGTCGAGAATAATCTATTCAACCAACCTAACCAACATACAGGTCGGAGGTTGGATAGACTTTACCTAGAGCTGTTTCAGGTCGAGAAAGAAATTACCTCCGCATAAAACTACCTGCGAAGATGCTCTCTTTGACAGGTACAGACAACCGCTTGAAAGTTACTCTCTACGAAGAGATGCCTCTCTATCAAAAGACACATTTTTGACAAGAAGATGCCTTTTGACGGGAAGACACCTATTCGTGAAAAGATATCTGTTAGAAGATGACAACTACCATGCCTTCGCATGCTATAAATAGAAGGCTTCCGCAAGAACTCAAGAAAATGATGTTCAAGATTAAGGATAAGAGATTAATATTAGTTTCTGAATTCTCCATTCGAAATATGTACTCTGTAAAAACTCCTAACTTAATAAAATATAATCCCCATTTTTCTACTCTTTTTAGCTTTGATTTTTAGACAAAGGCAACCAAAATTACATTCATAAGCTCGATCTAGGAACCTCCGGATCTTGAGCATCGACAATATGCTAAGTAAAAAACAGTTAGAAATTGTTTTAAAATTGTAGAATAACCATGTATTTAAGAACAAAATTTTAAAAACTAAATGACATGTACTTAAAAAACGGAGGGAGGAAGTACTTAATTGTTGCATCCACCAGCGCGTTGCATGCAAGCGTGAAGCCGCCGTCGTGCTAAAAAATAGTACTGGATCCAGCACCTCACGATTAGATTTTTGTTCATCAAACGGTCATACATACACTGACATTATCCCCTGTAAACTTTTTAATTCCAATTATGATGCCCACAAATGCCAATTAGATAATTTATTAGCTCAAATCTTTTGTGGCTCCGCCCTGCAAATATCTCAGAGAATTTAATTGGCATTGTGTTAAGTTTGCCTCAAATCATCCAAAAGACCTAGACGGAATATGTTCGGTAGTACTGCTGATCAAAGAAAAAAAAAAGTTATTAGGTAAGCCCTGGAACGTAAACTCACAATAATACAACAGTGTTTGTGAAACTGTGTCCAAAATAAGTGCCTACGTGACAACGGCTAGGTACGTAAGTAGTAACAAAAATGAAAACGTGTGTCATACCAAGGGCTGATTGGCTGACAGAAAAATCTGAACTGTATGATATGGTGTGCCTTAGTGTGTTTTTTGCCCAACTCTGCTCTGTCCTATATTAATGTATATTAGCAACAACTAAGTAAGGAAGAGAGCCAAATTCTTCTATACCAAATGGCTGCAGCCAGCGAAGGTTCCATGGATCGATGGGAGGACCCTCACGTTAAGAGGTTGTCGAGGTAAGTTGACTATCCTATTAGGGGAAGAGGGAATGATTGATTGGTTTTGTTTAATTGGAGCATAGCATGGCTAGATGCTCCTCCTTGCAAAAGGAAAAGAATTAACGCACTAGAGATCGAAGGCTAAGATCGTCTAGATTAGAGCCGTAATGATTGCATGCATGAATAGATAATGATAAGACCCTGTTTAGTAGAGCTTCAGTTTCACTAGATTTATGGATCTGATGGAGCTGGGTATTCTTTAGTTCCACCAGATCCGTGAAGCTAGAGCTATGGATATATTAAGAGTGTTTAGGTGGGTCATCTTGTTTACAAGTTTCAGATCAGAAATGGAGCTGAGATATTAAGCTTTGCTAAACAGGACCTAAGTGATCCTGCTTGAGCCAAAATTAATTATAACATAATAGTTGCTATCCGCCAAGCAAAATAGTTGCTGTTAACGCAGAATGCTTTAAGATGGCACTTTCTAGAGGCACCAAACAATCAGTGCTGATAATAGTGTGCATTAACGTGGGTACCTGCAAGAAAAGCCACTCCATCTTCGTTCTGGCAGATTAGCAGAGGAACCCAGTGACTTCAATGTAATTATTCAGGGTTTTTTTTGTAAGTTGGTGGATTCTGTACTCAACTCTTGTTTCTTCCCGCAGCCCTTGGCGGTCTGTTTTTCCTTTAAAAAGGTTCTGTTTTAGAGTTTGTTAGACTTCTTTGAACTTTATTTGTCGGTCGACAAAATTTGCGAGTGAAACGTGAGTGTATAAAACTATAAGGCCTTATTTTGGAGGTTTATTTCCGACTAAAATCCTGATCAATTCACATAGATCTTATTTGAAAATGGATCTCTCAAACAAGGCCTAAGAGTAAATTTCATTTTGCACCATGTAGTCTTATAGTTATTTTACGATGAACTGGTCTTTGCATATATTCTCACTGAACACCATGTTTTGTTACCACATGTTGCATATCGGTAAGCTTTGGCTCTAACGTCAGATTAAACGCTTCACGTTGAACGCCTCATAGCCATACACACTAATCCACTGGGTATTTCACGTGTGCGATCATTGATTCCTCTCCACAGCTCTACTGACTTCTCCATCTCAAAACCATATTCCTCCTACGCCTCATCCCCATTTTCTGGTACAATCGCACATCTTCTTCCCCCTTCGATAGCTCGCCGACGCCAGAGCCACTGCTCCTCCATTTGCATCCTCTTCGCTTGCCCCCAAAATCCACCCTATTTTTGCTTTGAATCTTCTGTGCTTCCATTGTTCACTCCTATCTTATACCAAGATGAAGCACCAAACATCAAAAACCAAAGGATGAGCCAACAAATCGGTTGCCATTAATGCTAAGAAGGAAGCAGATGCGAGGAGATGGGGTACCTAGGGGGCTACAGATCGGTCGGTTTGGGGAGACTCCGGCTCGACAAGGGGGCTAATCTAGGCCAGATGCGGGGGCAAGGGGGAGAAGAGGAAAGGTAGCTCCATGGCAGGGCCACATTTTATACCGCAATTTGGATGGCAGTCATGCAGGTGGGAGAGAGTGCGGCATGGATTAGAACAACAACCCCCGTTGCGTGTCTAACATTTCAGTCCATCCAAATTTGACATCCCCCATTGTATTTTCTCAATTTGTTGCATCACCATTTCTAAATTGTTACACTAAGTTTTTATTTTGTTTGCAATCTCCCCCCCCCCCCTCCCGAAAAGTTGTGTCGAGTTGTTTTTGTTTGCAGCAGTTGTGTGATTTGTTGCATCTAGTCATTCTTTTTGTTGCAATAGAGGTTGTGGTTCTCAATTTGTTGTAAACACTTCTTTCTTGCACGTGAAATTGTAAAATGTTATAACAATTATATTTGAATGTTGCCACTACTTTTTTCAAATGTTGCAAAATTGTCACACCATAAATATATTTGATTAGGATACCTAGTAGTTTAAATCGTACCTTATCTATATCCTTGTAGTTTTCATTCGATTTTTAGTAATAGATTTAATAGTTTCCCCAAGTTTTTAAGATATTGGATTTATTGTTTTTCATATTTTGTTGCACATATTAATTATTATTGTTACACGTATTGTATAGAAATATTGCGCGGATCGATGGGGAGGGGAAAATAGAGGGACGATTCGATGCAATAGCGTGTGATGTTGAGTCGGTGCTGCAGGTGGGTTCAATTCAACACCTGGTGCAACATGTAACTGTTGGTAAAATTATCTGGTGTTAAGTGATATAACATGGGTAAAATCTGATGCAAAATGTCACTTCGGTAATAGAAGCCGGTCTAAAGTGAAATTTAAAGAATAGTAAGGTTTGTTCTGTGTGCTTCCGATGGGTGAATTCTACCCGAACTCTGAAGCCATCAAGGTTCCAAATCTCGTTTTGAGTCAAATCTCGGAGGTTCCCGAAATCCAAAATTTCGGCGAGATTCGGAAATTTCGGACAAAATCCGGACGAATTGCAAAAACCAAATTTCAAATCCGGTTTTTTTTTCTACCGGGAAATCCGAGATCTCGGACGAAATCACCGAGATCTCGGCTGAAATCACCGAGATCTCGGCCAAATTGAACCGGCTCAAAAATGGTTCAAAATACGTCAAAAAAATTTGAAAAAAATCAATCATGAGATGATGATCAATCATGAGGAATTTTTAAAAAATCTAACAGTGGTAAAGTCGTGATAAAAATCGTATATAAAATCAATTTTTGATTTTTCAAATGTAACAAATGAACTTCAAGTTATTTGAAAAGTTTTATATATGTTCCTATGTATTAAGGGAGGCTCTTTCTTTGAAACCACCTGCTTCGAGAGAGATTCTTTCTTTGAAACCACTGTAGTTTTGAATTTTGATCAAGAAAAAGATCAATGCCATAAATATGAGCGCCGATCATGTATATGTGAATCCCGCCCATATATACATAGGTGATTTAATCTTGTACTCCATTTATAAATACATGTTATCTTAGGTTTTAAATTTTGTTTTTCAATATATGTCATTCAATAATTTTGAAGTGGGTTTTGTACCACTGTTTCCACTCCACTATTCTCTCATAGTCATACACAGATTGATTCCAACTATCAATGTCAGTATCAGATATCATTTCTCTCTGCTGTTTCAATGCATTAGAAAAGTTCTTATGTATTAAAAAAGTTCAAACCACTTTAGAAAATTTTGAAATTTTTTGTGAATGGTCCTAACACATCCATAATATTCCCATAAAATTTTCAGAAGATAATCAATATTGAAAAATTTTAAAAAATTCAAAAAGTCCTAACCGACATATTGATCCGACCAAAAAATGGTCAAAAACATGTTAAAAATTTCTGAAATTTTTTGTGGATGATCTTGATCCTAAACCCAAGCTAATACAATGCACAAAAATCAAAATCCGGCAAAAAAACATCAAATCTCGCCCGAGATTGCCGAGATCTCGCCGAGAAATCCGAGATTTGAATATTTAAATTTTTTTGAATTTTCCGGGATTTTGAATCTCGGAGGGGTCCGAAATCCGAGATTTTGCCGGGATTTCGCCGAATTTCGCCGAATTTTGGACCCTTGGAAGCCATACGAGTAACTAGGGGCTGATTTGAACCGTTTAACCTAGAGCGGAGGGTCAGATCATAGCTCCAACCCGGGGAGCCTGTGGACCCCACCCCACCGTAGCCTCGGGTTCTCGCCTCGTCTGTAGCGCCAGGTCACAGGTGCAGCAGCTCTGCTCTCTCTGCTGTTCCCCCATTTAATACCCACACCAGTAGCAACTCAAGAGGACGAGCGGACCAGTAGCAATACGGAATTACTACTGCTGCTAAAAGGCCAAGAAAAATGCAGCAAAAACCGGAGAAATACAGAGAAAATCCAGTCGACTGAAGGCGCCCCGAGCCCCCGACCAATAGGCGGAATTTTTTAGCCAAAGCTTTATTGCCACTCTCATGGCCCCCCTATAAGGCAGGCAGAGGGAGAGAGAGAGAGAGAGAGCATTGGTTGCCGTTGGCATGGTGGGGAGGAGGGAGAGGAGAGGAGCTGGAGCAATGGCGGGCGCGGCTTGGGTGTGGCTCCTCTTGTGCTCCTCTTTGACCCATCAGCAAGTCTTTGTGGCCGCAAGCACTGACGGGAATGATGGTGGGCTACCCGAGACCTTCCTTGTTTGGGATCACGTTTTTTTCCTTCCTTTACAGAGTTCTTGGTTGCTGCTTCGTGTGCTTTTCTTGGATGGGCGCCATGGATTTTGGTTAGGACAAGGCGGGATTCTGCTTTGCTGCGGCATTGGGATCATTGAGTTGTTTCGCTCTTTGCTTCTTTCAATGCTTCCACCCCCATCTGGGTCGTTGTTTGACTGGGGATTTTGTTGAGAGTTCTTCTTCTCCTGCTGCAGTGCTGCTGCTGTTTCTTACTCTGTTTTTTAGCTAAATCTTGTGTTGTTAGGTCATTTGTTGCGAAGTTGGATTCCTTCTTTTTGTTGTGGTTTTTGACAGATTTGGGAGGCAAAAAGATTTTGAGCGACCGCAAATCTTCAGTTGATGTCAGCATACTTTACTCACCTTTATTGATTGATTTCATTTCGTTAATGGGCAGTTTGAGCAAGTACATGCATTGGATTCTTTGGGAAATTTTGCGTCTTTCACTTGTTCTCTCCGTCTTTTTTAGCCAAATATTGATGGATTTTTTTAGTTGCTTACTTTCGGTGCTCTTAATACAGTTTGGTTGGAGAAAAGGGGGTTTTTGCATATGAAAATGTACCTGGCACTGTGTTCTCCATTTTCTTTGATGATTGGATGGGAGGTTTTAGTTTCAGTGAAGAAATGATAATTCTAGGACCATGCGGTCCCTTCCCTCCTCTAATGGCTTCCAACTTTTGATCCATCTCTGTAAAGTTTGTCAAAGCCAGTAAAACTGCCCAAGGTGGATCTGTGATATCATTGCTCATCTTAAAGTAGATCAGTCTTAGTATATCTCTGTGTGATTCATTTGTTTGACCGTTATATAATGTGAATCTCTAGGTGTGACTGGTCCAACTTTCCATTATAAGCAATCATAATAACTGAAATTTGTTCAGTGATACTCATGCCTAGTGTGGTAATTCTTAGCTCTCTGCCATGCAGTTTCTGTCCTCAACGCGCTATTTACCAGCATGAATTCGCCGGGACAACTGCGGGGTTGGCAGGTGAACGGGGGCGACCCGTGCGGTCAATCATGGCAGGGCATCACTTGCTCTGGATCGGCAGTCACAGCAATGTGAGCTTCATGTTCTTCCATTGTACCCAATTTGTTGCTTCCTCTGATACGTTTTCTTCTGCCTTGTTCTGTTAGTAAATTGCCGAGCTTGGGGCTCTCGGGGACATTGGCGTATAATATGAACACCATGAATTCGCTAGTCGAGCTGTGAGTCCAGTCATCCATTTCTTTAGTCTAGTTCTGTGTTTGGAAGATCAGTTGGTGACTGACTTGTTAAAATCCAATGCAGCGACATGAGCCAAAATAGTCTCGGTGGTGGCCAACAGATTCCATACAATCTTCCAAATAATAAGCTTGAGAGGCTGTAAGTCCCTCAGATGTATATTCTGTTTTTTTTTTTTAAAAAAAAAAAATGTTCTGATGGCGTGGCATCTTAAGTGATTTGTTTTCCTTTTTAGACGATCTAAGTGAATTCTTGATTTGCAGCAATCTGGCAGGAAACCAGTTCACTGGAAATGTGCCGTACTCAATTTCCACTATGTCTAAACTTAATTATCTGTGAGTATCTTTTGATCCATAATTGAAAATTGAATTTGCCTCGAAATTCTTATCGTGATGTAAGGGCTAATTGGATTCTTCTTCGTAAATACAGAAACCTTAATCATAACCAATTACAAGGAAATATCACTGACATCTTTTCCAACCTTCCAAACTTAACAACAATGTGAGTACTTTTTAAAAAATCTTCCCGTGTGACCCTCAACTTGCACCATAAATTATTCTAGCTTTTTTTGGCATACCCAATGTATTCTTGCTCTGACTATATTTGTGTGGAAATTGCTTCAGTGATCTTTCCTTCAATGCTCTTACTGGTGATCTACCACAAAGTTTTACTTCTTTGTCAAGCCTGAAAACCTTGTAAGAACTTTGAGGGATTTAGTTTGATCTTCTATACTTTATTTTAAATTGTTCTGCCTATAACCCATATAATGTTCTTCTTAGGTATTTGCAGAACAATCAATTTACTGGCTCTATCAATGTCCTTGCTAATCTCCCCCTTGATGATTTGTAAGGAAATCAATTTGCATGGCATAAATAGTGTATCTTTCATACTTCATACTGTATCTAATTTACATATTTTATTGCAGGAATGTTGCAAACAACCGTTTCACTGGTTGGATTCCTAATGAGCTAAAGAAGATAAATAGCCTGCAGTAAGATTTATTTCAGTCTTTAGTTTCCTAGCATTGTGAAAGGTTGTATCTTGAAATAATGTTGTGGTTATGTATAGAACCGATGGCAATTCTTGGAGCACAGGCCCTGCACCACCTCCACCACCATTTACTGCTCCTCCACATTCGCGCAACCATCGGAAAAGCCCAAGCCGACACTCCAATGGCAGTAAAAGCTCATCAAGTTCTGGTGGAAGCACTGGGTTACGTGCCGTAGCCATAGCTGGCATTATCGTAGCTTTACTGTTTATTGGAACACTTGTTGCATTCTTCTTGATAAAGAGAAAACAAAGAAAAGGTACAATGGAAGAACATTTTGAACAGCAACAGCCATTCAATTCATTCCCTCCAAATGAAGTTAAAGGTCAGCATGCTCGATGCATGATATACCTTGACAGATGCTTTTATTTTAGTGACAACACATGTTCGGTTCTTCAAACACCGCAGATATGAAGCCTATTCAAGAGTCTACCACAATAGAGGTGGAGTCCTTGCCTTCCCCTGCCACAGTTAGTCTGAAACCACCTCCCAAGATTGAGCACAATCAGTCCTTTGATGACAATGATGATTTTGCTAACAAGCCTGTTGTAAAGAAAAATAATGTGGCACCGGTGAAAGCAACTGTTTATTCAGTCGCAGATCTGCAGATGGCAACAGATAGCTTCAACATGGACAACCTTGTCGGAGAGGGTACTTTTGGACGTGTTTACAGGGCGCAGTTCAATGATGGAAAGGTACGTATGATTAATCCTTGTTGCTGATACATTGTACATGATAGAATTATGTAAAATTGTTTCCAGTGTTTGTGACGTCTTTGAATGTCTTAGTGCTTATTCTATTTGGTACTTGTTAATCATGCAGTGAAATTGCTTTTAAATGGAGTAGCTTTTCCTGCATAAACACACCTAAATGAAGTGAGCCTGTAGTTAAAAAATGATTTTCATTTCTTCCTAAAAAGAACAATTAAACTTCAATCTCGTAATGTACAAATAAATTAATGTTGATGGCTCCCTACGAATTCAGCATTCCTGCATTACTCTCTTTCCGTAATAGTGCATACAATTTACACTTCCTGTACTTCACATGATATATGGGACTTGCTTTCTTTACTTGAATTAGGTTCTAGCAGTGAAGAAACTAAGCAGTACTGCACTACCCAGCCAATCATCAGATGATTTCTATGAATTGGTGTCAAACATTTCAATGTTACACCATCCCAATCTAAATGAGCTTGTGGGCTACTGCATGGAACATGGACAACACTTGCTGGTTTACGATTTCTATATGAATGGTTCGCTGCATGATTTGCTCCACCTCCCAGATGAATACAGCAAGCCTCTCAGCTGGAATTCTCGTGTTAAGATTGCATTAGGCTCTGCACGTGCTCTAGAGTAAATGCTCTCTCTCTCTCTCTCTCTCTCTCTCGCTCTCTCTCTCTCATGCTTCTTTTCTCGGTTTCATATGGCTTGTGAAAGCTGGTTTGACTTGCCATTAAACACAGTGGAATTTGATAGCAAAATGATAATAGTATGCTTGTGGTAGAATTATTGTTCCTGGCATGATCTCTACATTCTCTTTGGTGCATGAAACTTCGTTAGCACCTAATCATTTTTACTCTTTATATTACTTTCTATAGGTATCTTCATGAAATTTGTTCCCCATCAATCATTCACAAGAACTTTAAGTCATCCAATATTTTACTGGACACCGAGTTCAACCCTCACCTTTCAGATGCTGGACTGGCAAGCTTTGTTCCTGATGCTGAATTCCAGGTAAAGCTCAAGGCAATTTTCTCCAACAAACATGTTTTAGAAGTACATATGGTAAAGAAACATCAGGAAATTAGTTATTTAACCATGAGCTATCCAAAATGTTGGTATATAGCCTATAAACAGTAATCATGGAAATACAAAAGTGGGAAGTGACTCATCTAATGAGGCCGTCAAATTGCTCTGAAATGATTTGCACTCACGTATGGCTGACCAATTCTGTTAATGTTGCTTCCAAATAAACCTCCGCAGGCTTCAGATCAGGGCTCTGGATATAGTGCCCCTGAGGTGGACATGACTGGCCAATGTACCCTCAAGAGCGATGTCTACAGCTTTGGAGTTGTCATGTTGGAGCTTTTGACAGGCCGTAAGCCATTCGACAGGTATCACTATCATCGCTGCTTGTCTGCACTGCCGAATTGTTTATACATTGATTTGATGATTTGCAGTTCCAGCTACTTGACGATTTTATAACATCGTTGCAGCTCTAGAACCCGCACAGAGCAGTCACTTGTCCGGTGGGCGACTCCCCAGCTGCACGACATTGATGCATTGGACCGGATGGTCGATCCGGCACTCAAGGGTCTTTACCCTGCCAAGTCCCTCTCCCGTTTCGCCGATGTTATCGCTTTGTGTGTCCAGGTATAAACTTCACTCCTGTACATTGCAGTTTGCAGAACCCAACACATGCATATCAAACATCTGAATCATATCAAACCACCACCTCTACTTTTTTCAGCCTGAACCAGAATTCAGACCACCGATGTCTGAGGTGGTGCAAGCGCTGGTTCGGCTCGTTCAGAGGGCCAACATGACCAGGAGGATGATCGATGGCGAAGAGGCTTCTCGGCGACCAGATGACCAGGATCAGGAATTCATGTAACACAATTGAAGCCATGGATGTCCTGTTGCACTTCCACGGTTGCATCTCCACCTTATTGCTACTGTTTTGTTTCCTCAGGACCTAATGCAGAGAGAGAGAAAAAGGGAAAACCCGATGGGAAGAACAGAAGTTTCGACTTTTTATCAGTACATAATCACAGGTTTTGTTTCGTATAATGAAATACACGCTATTGTTGTATGACCGCGCCATGCCTACTGAGTAATGACTAAGGAGCATCTGAAAGACTTGCCTGCGGTGATCTTGATCAAATTTGCGTTCTGATAGATTCCTGATAAAACTTTTCTGGAATCTGTCCTCAAAGAAAGTTTCCATATTTTATGCTATAAAACCTTAAAAAAAAAGCTGAACCATAATGCCAATGGGTAAATGAAAAGGCCAAATAGAATGGATTTTAAAATTTTAGTACGCAACAGAAAGAAAAATAGGAAATCACATTACTATGTCATTGATGGAACATAATGTAAACTTGGCTAAGCGTCTGAATCCTGGCAACCTGATACCCTAGAGCTAAAGCTTTTCTAGGAATGCACAAGATAGTAAGAGGTGATGGAAATGCTGCCAGCATATTAGCAGTTAGTGAGCCAACTCACATGTCACACCCTTGTGATGTACCAAAACACAGAAAAAAACTGCAGAAAATCAAAATGCATGAGTCACTCACGCACAATCTTTAACTTCCTTTGGGTCATATATATGTATGTGAGTGACTGTAGACTGGCATACTACTATTTTTTTTTTTGAGACATCTCTGTTTTGTAGTTGTTATTGGTGTTGTGAACTTTGAGCTATCTACCAACTGAAGAGATGGAATGCATAGAAGTTACAACTACCAATTGAAACTAGTGTTTATCATCCATTAATTTGAGATGTTGGAGCAAACCAACACAATGGGGCCAAACGAATGGTGATCAACTTGAATGTAATAGCAATTCGGAAGAGATCTTTGATCTCGCCCTACTGTTACTTGCCAAAAAAAATAATTTGCGGGAGAGATCAAGGAGTTTTCTGCACCAAGGTTTAAAATAAATTTCGGTCGAGAATTCGGATTTCGGACCCTCCAAGATTCTAAATCTCGGACGAATAAAAAATTTAAAAAAAATTCAAAATATTATTAGTGGCGGTTTTTGGCGGTATCAACCACATAATATTATCAGTGGTAGTTTTTCTTAAAAACCGCCACAAATACTTTTTTGAAACCTCAGTGATTTTGGGCCGAGATCTCGATATTTTGGCCGAAATCTCGAAAATTCCGGTTGGAAAAAAACCGGATTTGAAATTTGGTTTTTGGATTTTGTCCGAAATTATGAGATTTCGCCAAAATTTCGGATTTCGGCCACCTTCAAGATATATACCGAAAATAAAATTTGAAACCTTATTCAGCACTAGTTTTTGACGGGTTCCTTTTGTTTTTTTTCTCTCTCTTGTTGATATGACTCTTTTTTTAGGCCTTCCTGTTGTCTTCATCTGAAAAAGAACAATATGAGAAGTAATTGTGTTCCATTGCAATCTGAACTATTGTGTTTTATCGTTGTTTAAAATATATGACATTTCCAAACCTAGAGACGAACCGAGATCACGGGCATGGACAAACTAATTGAGGCGCTTAGAAGGAACAACGTGTGGGATGCTCTGAAATTTTCTCCTAGGTCAATCCTGGCCGTCGGGCACTCAGTTCCGGCTCCGCCGGACAGTGCTCAATAGACGTTCTGATGGTGAAGGTAGATCACTGATTTTTTTGGTTAATTCGGTTTGATTCAGTTCGGTTTTATTTAAAAGTGCCCACCCCTACTCATCACCGTCGGCTCTCCGTCTCCTCTTCCTTCCTATGTGTTTACACCAAAATCCGGTATATAGTAAAATCAGTTTGAATCGGATAGAAGCGTTCGTATGGAAAGAAATCGGTGAACGAATCGGAAGGAGAATCCGTTTCTAACAAGGGAAGGAGATCGGATCAGAGGCCGATACGGATAAACATACCGTGTCCATATACGACTCGGATCGGCCGGAGTATTATAAAAGGGGTAGACGTCGAGCGGTAGGAGGATCAATCTCAACACAACATACATCTACTTTCTACAAGCCTTTTTGCATCGTTTTAGATTTACAAACTTCCCTGCAAGTCGACGGAACCAACAGAGTTGCGCATCGCCGATTGTTGGTTTTGGCCGATTTCGCCCCAGGTTCGATCTGCTTTGTTTTGTTGCGCATCGCCTTCTCAAAGCCGATTTTGCCTTGTACCCGGATTAACCGCCAGGTTGATCTAGTTATCCCCTCATCGGCTTTTGGCCGACTAGCGTAAAGCTGATAACCCTCGTTGTTATCGGCTTTGATTGCTTACTATCTCTACCTTGTCAATTACAGGTCAAATTGACTTGCACGCCTCGCAAACTCGGTGTTTGTCTTATGTGTTCGAGGCTAGAAACCCTGCTTCACGTTTTTAGCATGAACATATTTTGGCACGCCCGGTGGGACAAAAAGATCGAAATGGCATCAACCGATAAGCCTGCGGTCACTGCCGATATTAACGCTGATGCTATAATCGCACCTCAAATGGCCGATCTAACCCCCAAACAGCGGAAAGAGATCGAAGACCGAAAGCGGCTTTGGAAGAAATAATGCTACGGTGCTTCCAGAAAACACGCCATGGCGTTACTCAAAAGACCGCGCTCCCAAGCATCAATCCTATCGGCGATTCATCATCCGAACCGGTAAGCCGATACGCACCCGCTCAAGCCGATTTATCAAATATGATTGAGCAATCTGTTCATCACGCATTAATTAATCAGTCATCGGCTCTAGTATCTACGTTGAAGCCAATGATAGAAAATAGTGTGAAAACAATTGCTCAGGAATTGGCTGTGTCTGGAAGCCTACTAGATCCACTACAAACCATCCCTACATACCCAGTATACTCCATAACACCTAACACCAATACAGTAAACGCGTCGGCTCAAACACCTGTCATGATGCCGACTCAACCTACTGTTTTGAAACCTAGTACACAGAAAGGTGGATTTACGCACTACCATGGGCATACGGATGGGGCTAAAATAAGCGCGTCAAACCCGTCGAATGGACCCTCCGGTAGCATTGGTTTATCGGCTTCTCAGCCGATTGAAACAGATCAGATTCCACAATCACGGGGAGCCGCAACTATGAAACAAGCGCCATATAGGGTAGTGCCGTACGTTGAACCTCTTGCACCCGATACATTGGTTTTTAGAAATCACGATTATGATCAAGTACCAAGACCCCCTGTGGCACGATTTGGATAAAGACCCGAGTTTGCACTCGGGGGGCAAGGTGTAAATAATAAAAATTGACAATGTCCGGTTGCACCACAAGCCGACAATGTCAATTGGGCAGAATAAATTGCTAATGTTTTGAGAGAACAGTTCGGCTTACAGCCCAGAGGAAGGGTAATCGGCTATAAGAAGCCATATCCCGATTACATAGATCGTATGCCATACCCACACAATTTTAGAATACCAGACTTCGCTAAATTTTCGGGTGATGATTCTGTTACTACCATTGAGCATATCGGACGGTTTATGGCTCAGTGTGGGGAAGCTGCGCATTCCGATAGATTAAAAATTAGGCTATTTCCTTTATCATTGTCTGGTGCGGCATTCACTTGGTTTACCAATCTACCTCCAAATTCAGTTCATATGTGGAACGATTTAGAAAGCCGATTTCATGAATACTTCTTTTCGGGGACTATGGAGCTTAGGATTTCTGATCTTAGTTCAGTCCGACAGAAGTACGGCGAATCGGTTTCCGACTATATCAGAAGATTTAGAGGCGTACGAAATAGATGCTTCAGTGTAACATTACTCGATGATCAGTTGGCCAACCTAGCATTTCAAGGGTTAATCCCACCATTAAAAGAAAAACTATCTGGCCAAGAGTTCCCCGATTTAGGCCACTTACTCCATCGCGTATCGGCACATGAAAGTCGATATGCAGAGAGCAAAGGGTTTAAAGATAGATTTAGATCAAACGGCAATGAAAAAGCCAAAGTAAACATGGCAGAGTATAATTCAAGCGACACCTCTGAAGACGAAGAAGTAGGAATGAACATAGCCGAGTGGACCAAAGGTTCCAAAAGGCCGCTTGTGTGCTCTCTACTCAAGCCGACAAAAAACAAGGCAGAAGTTAAGTATTCATATGATGTGTCAAAGTGTGACAATATATTTGATTTATTGTTGCAAGAAAAACTCATAAGGTTACCAGAAGGACATGTCATCCTATCGGCCGAAGAAATCAAAAAGCGAAAGTATTGTAAATGGCACCATTCATTTTCACATAATACTAACGATTGCAATATTTTTCGACAACAGATTCAATCTGCCATCGCCGATGGCAGATTAAAATTTGCGGAAGAATCGGCTATGTAGATAGATATGAATCCTTTCCAAGTCAACATGGTTCAATGTTCACGAAAAGGGAAAGGACCTGCGGAAGATATCAAGCCAACTAAACGAGTTGAGGCACGGTCAAAAGGAGACGAAACAGTGCAAATCACTATCGGCTCCATACAAATTGAAGCCGATAAGAATGGACAGAACTCGAGAACAGTGAAACCAAAGGGAGACTTGGAAGTTGGAAAATGGTATAGGGCTGAGAGGGCTCCAAGAAAAATTAACTTCAAACCAAAGCCGACTTTCTCACAACTCCTGGGGAAGTATGAAAGGATAAGTCAAAAACACAATACCCGACAATCCCAAAGTTTCCGTCGGTCGGATCAAGATACAGACGAATATTGGCGGTCAGGTGTGCCACATCGGCCAACTACTGAAGAAGAGAAACACCGGCAATGTCCCTTTTGGCAATTTTGCTGGGAGAAGGGGATGATCTTACCAACAGTCATGTCCTGTCCTATGCAACACTCGTCTATGTATCGGCCAAACCAATCGGTAAAAGACAGGTTGTCTAGACCGATACACGATCGGCTGGAAATGAGAAACAGGAGGCCGATCCATGAAAGATTGTCGACGTCAGAGCAAGGCGAGTCCTCCCGAACTCAAGAAATATCGGCTTCTCATAACGCGATCAGAATGGAATCTGATAGCGAAATGAACAATTTAGCTGGGAAAATCAGAAAGCCGATAGAACCTAAACCTAGGTGGTGCCCCTCAGGTCTTAGCAAGACACAAGAAGAAAGGGAAGCCGAGAAAGAGAGAGAAAGGGATTGGGTATTCAATAAGCTAAGGCCTATACCAGTTTAAAAAAGGGAATGGAGAAAGAAGGAACAGACCGACAGTGACTCGGATCAATCGGTCGAATCCGGGTCTCCAATGATCCGAGATGATACACCGCCAATGGATATAAACATGGTATTCACTCTACCTGCTGAGTTCAAAACCGAGGAATCGGTTGAAGAAGTGTTCGCCCAACTATGCCTCGGTGCACCAGACGCTGTGTTTGAAAAACCACAAGACATGCATCGGCATCTAAAACCATTATACCTAAAAGGGTATATTAATGGCCGACCGATATCTCGAATGTTGGTCGATGGTGGGGCGACAGTTAATCTGATGCCACTAAGTACTTTCAAAAAATTGGGTAAAGCCGATGAAGACTTGATCAAAACAAATATGGTGTTAAATGACTTCACGGGAGATCCTACTGAAGCTAAAGGCGTGATGATGTCGGAATTAACATTCGGCAGTAAAACCTTGCCGACTGCATTTTTCGTGATAGAAGCCAAAGGCAATTATAGTGTACTCCTTGGGCGGGACTGGATCCACGCTAATTGCTGCATACCATTAACTATGCATCAGAAGTTGGTACAATGGAACGATGATGCGGTGGAAGTTGTGCCGGCCGATACATCGGCTCATATCGCCATGGCTAGCCCTGATACCAACTGGCCACATGAAGAGGCCGAATGTATCTCAGGAAAAATCTTGGACGATTGCGATTTCATCTGCATCGAGAAGTCAGGATTCAAGCCGATCAGTGTTAAACCTAATACGTTTGATCGGACAAACGAAGTGGTGAGAAGATGGAGTCCAAGACAATAGCAAGACTACAAGAAAGGGTAAGAAGCTATCGGCAAGAAGAATACGAAGAAGCTGTCGAGGATTTTGAAGAAGAAAGGAAAGGGTTAGGATTTACCTCTGCCGATTTGCTTGAAGAAATCAACATTGGAGAAGACAACAGGAAGAGACCAACATTTGTAAGTGCTAAATTAGAACCCAATTATAAAGAAAAATTGGTCGAAATACTCAAAAAATATAGAGATTGCTTTGCACGGGAGTATTATGAGATGCCAGGTTTAAGCCGGCAGTTAGTTGAACATCGGCTACCCATAAAACCTGGGTATCGGCCATTCAAACAGTATCCTAGACGATTTAATCCCACATTGTATGACGCTATAAAAGAAGAGGTAGGACGATTACTAGAGGCCAAATTTATCCGGCCTTGCCGATATGCTGAATGGGTCTCGAATATCGTCCCTATAAAAAAGAAAAACGGCAAACTTAGGGTGTGTGTCGATTTTAGGGATCTAAATAAAGCCACACCAAAAGACGAATACCCGATGCCTATAGCCGATATGCTTATTGATGGTGCGTCTGGGAATAAAATTATAAGTTTTTTGGATGGAAATGCTGGATACAATCAGATATTCATGGCAGAGGCCGACATACCTAAAACAGCCTTCAGATGCCTAGGAGCCTTGGGGCTATACGAATGGACTGTCATGACATTCGGTTTAAAAAATGCTGGCGCCACTTATCAGCGTGCTATGAACCATATTTTCCATAATTTAATCGGCAATACGGTGGAAATATACATCGACGATGTAGTAGTAAAATCCAAAGAAGATTGGCAACATTTAGCCGATTTGGAAAAAATGTTCGAGAACACAAGGGCACACGGATTAAAAATGAATCCACTCAAATGCGCTTTTGGAGTATCGGCTGGACAATTTCTGGGGTTTACGGTACATGAAAAAGGGATTGAAATAAACCAAGCCAAGGTAAAAGCTATAGCCGATACTATGCCGCCGACAAACAAAAAAGAGTTGCAAGTATTGATAGGGAAAATCAATTACCTGTGTCGCTTCATTTCAAACTTGTCTGGGCGGATTCAGGCCTTCACACCACTCCTGAGAGTTAAAGATGATCAAGAATTCAAATGGGGGGTCGATCAACAGAAGGCCTTCGACGATGTAAAAAACTACCTAATGAGTCCCCCAGTGTTGGCCGCACCAAAGCACGGTATACCGTTCAAATTATACATATCGGCTGAAGGAGATACAGTAGGAGCGGTCCTAACACAGGAAGCCGATAGGAAGGAACGAGCCATATTCTATTTAAGCCGACGCCTCATGGACACAGAAACCAGGTATCCCCAGGTAGAAAAATTATGCTTGTCTTTATATTTTGCTTGCACCAAGTTAAGACATTACATTTTGGCATCAAGATGCATTATAGTCTGCAAAACCGACGTAGTCAAGTACATTTTATCCGCGCCAATTTTACGAGGTCGACTTGGTAAATGGGCGTATGCTTTAACCGAGTTCGACTTGGCGTACGAATCGGCTAAATCTGTGAAAGGACAAGTCATAGCCGATTTCATTACAGGGAACGCTACATTAGTCGGAACAGTCGATGTGACCCCTTGGCAATTATACTTTGACAGATCTGTTTGTCAAGAGGGAGAAGGCATCGGCGTAATTTTGATTTCGCCAAAGAAACGAAGCTTTGAATTTATGTATCGGCTAAATGGCCGATGCTCTAATAATCAGGCAGAGTATGAAGCACTGTTAAAAGGGCTGCAATTGCTAGACAACATCGGGGTGAAAGATGTCGAAGCCTTTGGAGATTCATTATTGGTTGTGCAACAAGTCAAGGGGGAATACCGGTGCAATGACGATACGTTAGCACAGTACCTACATCAATGCCTTCAAATCATTGAGGTGCTTACAACGTTTTCCATAAAACATATCCCTATAATAGCCAATGACAAGGCGAACTTACTAGCACAATGTGCATCGGGTTATAGGAGTAAAAGCCGACAGGAAATAATCGAGCTGGGTGAATGGCCGATTATGTGTGTTGATCCTGTCGACTGGAGAATAGAAATAAGGGATTATTTATCAGATCCCTCTAAACCGACTGAGCAGAAGGTCAGGAAGCGCTTAAATATGTTCTACTGGGAGACGTACTATACTTTCGAACCATAGAAGGCTTGCTATTAAGGTGCTTGGGGACTGAAGAAGCCAAAATAGCAATGGGGGAAGTCCACGAGGGAATCTGCGGGTCACACCAGTCGGCTCACAAAATGAAATGGATACTGAGACGTACAGGGTACTTTTGGCCGACGATGTTGGAAGATTGTTTCAAGTACTATAAAGGGTGCCAGACTTGTCAAAAGTTTGGCAATGAAGAACAGGACGCTTAAGCTTTTCAAGGTCCTGTGGTCACATCAGACCGAGAGAGAGGCGACTTGGGAGCTGGAGTCTCGCATGCGCGAGAAGTATCCCGATCTTTTCGCCTCCGGTATGTGATGTGAAACCTAGCTATCTTTGGTTTTGCTGGGTTGCGTTTTGGTGCGTTTTAGATTCGAGGTCGAATCCTGTTGAAGGGGGGAAGAATGTGACACCACGGAGTGTCGTAACCTTATAAAAAGTGAATGTTGAACTCAAAAACATTATGAAATGTGGAATTAAGGTTAAAACCATAGGGTATGGAGGTTAATAACGTTTTCGGGCCGTTTCCGGGGTTTTGGGCCTTTCCGGGGGAGTTTGGGCCTAAAAGAAGGGGTTGTGGGCTTTGGTGGGATGGAGTATGAGTCCATTTAGGACTAGGAGACTTGTGTGGGCTGGTAAAAGGGGCCTCCCCTGCCCTCCTTGCGCCCCCACCCCCACTTGTGCGCCCCCACCTCCTCCCTTGGCCCGAGCCGCCCCACCACCTCTCCCTCCCCTTTAGCCGTGCACCCCCACCCCCCTTGCCCCTTGCTCCCTACCTCTCCACCACCTCTCCTCCACCCCTTGCTGCCCTAGGGTAGCCTCCCCACCCCTGCACCTCGAGGATCCATCCGTTGGAGCGAGGAGCGTGGAGCGATCCGGGAGGAGATTTATTGGGTTTTTGTGCGTCGGGCGAAGGTATGGCCATGAGACTCCTTGGGGTTGGGCTAGGTACTGTTCTAAGGATCAATATCATGCTTTTAGATCAATTGGTGGTGCTGGAATTGAGTAGATTAGATTAGATCTAGAAGTTGTCACGTTCTCTGTTTCGGGCAGCATGAGCAGTCGAACTAGTGTTTGGTTTCTTACCAATTTAGAGTCGGAATTTGGTTGTACGGCTGTTGAAGAAGTTGTAGGTAATTTCAATACCTTTCAGTGGGTATAAAGAACTTTAAATTCCGCTCAGCCATTTGAAAGTTATGGCTGTTTTACCGAGCGTGTTAAAATCTGTGACGTGATTGGAACAGATCTCGGTATTTTGTAGATTAAACAACTTTAGAGTCCGAATCAGTCTTTCCTTATACTTAGAAAAAGTTGTAAAATTTCCTAAGATACGCGAGGATGTACTCGTTTAATTGATTCGGAGTTCCAGAACTCAAGTTATGCCTTTTGGAAAGCTGCTGTCCCGACGGGACAGAACCTCTGTTTTTGGGTGTTGCGAGTAGTTGGCAATGTCGGGGTAGATGAGGGTTTGCGTACTATTTTGTGGACATGATTGTGAGTGTGTGGTACCTATGTGCAGGTGGTGTGACCCCGGGAGTGCCTTCTACTTCCCGCCAATCCATTGCTCGTGGTTGAGGCAAGTGTATTGTAATGGATAGCGATTTGTAGGTTGCTTGTTGAGAATAGATGAAATTGACTATATGATATGATCACTTGCCATGCTTTAATGATTGCCAATGATATGATGAGCATATTTATTATGTTATGATGCCATGTGTTAATGTACAAATTAAATATGATGTTGGCATAATTGCATACATGGCATGTTACATGGCCCGGGCGGTGAGAAAGTCATAACTAGTCCGCGGAAGGTCGGTGAGAAAGTTATGACTATTCCGGAGAGCCAATGAGTAAGTCCTACATCGTGATTCCATTCACCGCGGTGAACGGAAGCGAGGATTAGGCACCCTCCATCTTCGGGATGGAAGGGGGGAGAGGGTGGACATCGACGGGTGTGTATTCAACCATACCGGTATGAGTTTCCAAGGAGACATGAGCATCGCATTGCACTGCATACATGATGATGATGATGATATGTGACCATGAATGAGATGGTTTACATGATGTGAGATATTATTGCTATGTAATTGTTCTTGTTGTACCGTTGCAATATGCTTGCTGAGTTTTGAACTCACGCTTGTGTTTTCTTGTTGTTTTAGGTACCATGAGACCGGCATGCAGGGAAGGGAAATAGTCACACATCCGCACGTAGCTTCACTCATTTTGATTCCACAAGTCATTCAATTAGTTTTGATAATAAACTGCGTGTGATGATTATTGCTTTAAGGTTTAGCTTTGCTATTTGAGAGCTTTAATTTTCGTTTGACTCTTGGAGGCATTAAGTGCTTGAAAATAGACTTATATTGTCATTAAGTCTTTAATTATTGCTGTTTTAGCTATCTCTTATATTGCCTTATATTGCTTTACTGTGTTGCTCCTTCAAATCATGTTAAAACAAAGGAGATGGTGCCGAAATCTCGGTTTTTAGCATGTGTGCCTTTGCTGGAATTTATGTTTAATTGTGGTATTTAGATGTTGTTTAGCTTATGTTTGGTGGCATTCAGGCATATTAAATGCCGGGGTGTTACACATCACTTCTACATGCTCATATATATGTGCTAATAATGCAGAAAAAAGGATGGAAGACGAAGGAGGAAATGATTATTCTCCCTTCAATGAGTATGAGGAGGAAAGAAGAACAAGAATTGCAAGGAACAGTGAGGCATTACATGCAGCTGGGATTCGAGTACCTACTAACATTAAGGATGCACTAGGTATAAAAAAGGTTAGTACCACATGATCTGCATTTGTTGTAGTAGTCTACATTTTTCTAACCTAAGCTATTGTGTGTAACTGATTGCATTTGGCTCAATGTAGACTACCATATTTGCTACTAATGGTAGGAATAGATCCATCCCACAAGGTTGTGAAGAGCCTCCTCAGCTACGGAAACGGAATTTGAAAAGCAATGGAAGAATTAATGATGAAGGGCAAATCAATAATGATGAGCACGACGATTTAAATCTAGACTCTGATTATGTTGCTGATGAACAAAACCAAGATGATGAAGATGAAACAGTACATGCAGGTAATTTACAAGAAACAATATTAATATTGGTAGCATTGTGCAAATTTAGTACTTTTGTTAACATGAAACATATTGGTTATAGAGCCAACAAAGAAAAGGAAGGGTCGAGGCCACACTGTGAAACATGACATTTGGATGAGGAAGGATAATGATCCAAAAATTTGTGTTTAATGCAATGATAAGAATCAACCGATCGGAGACAAAGCTGCACCACTAGCAAATTTTATATCAACTATTGTGAGGTCGGGGATACCTCTATCCTCTCCAAATTGGTTTGAAGTTGACCCCAAAAAGAAAGCTGATCTTTGGGAGATTGTGCAGGTTAATGTACCATATGAAATATAATACTTCTATCGTCTGCAGTTACTTATCCTTTTAATTGTTGCCTTACAATTTAATATGTTTTCACCTGGATGAATAGCAACTAGATAGAAATTGAGTTGGTTGTTAGTTCCTGAAAGATTGCAAGAAAATAAACATCTGTTTGTTTATTTATGAGAGAAGATTTTGATTCATTTGTCTGTTTTATGAGAGAAAATAAGCATCTGAATGTTTATTTATGAAAGATTGCAAGAACATGTTTGATTCCTGGACGTGTAGTTGTGTTAATTGTGACCTTTTACGCAAGAACATGATCCTTTTTTATTGCATAGTTTGGTTAATTGTGACCTCTGGATGGCTGTTCTAGAGGGAATTGGAGAATGTCTATTCAGTGCACTTGTGTGATATGCTAGATGAACTTTCTGGACGTGTAGTTGTGTTAGCCTCATGTTTGTACTTTTAAGTTTTGAATTGCATTTCCATGTGCAGTATTACACATCTCCACATGTGACTGTCTAATTCATCAATTGCTCCAACTTTGTTTCATTTTGGGTGTAGAAATAGTTTGCTTTCTGTGTTTTAAACTACTGAAGCCTCCCTTGCGTAAACCATGAGATAATTTTCTACAGTTATTTTTCCATGTGGCTCCTGAACTTCAAGAATGGGTGATGAAACAAGCTGCGATGCGATGGAGAAATTTCAAATGTGACATAAAGAAAACATATTTCACTCCAAATCAAGAATTACCTAATAAGGAACTTTTTGAAATTGCCATTGACAAGAGAGTTCCTAAAGCTGATTGGATTTGGCTTGTACGTCATTGGAGAACACCCGAAAGCGAGGTATAAATGTCTCCTTAATTATTTTGGCTTGAGTTGATTTGATACATCATGCATGTTCAATTATTCTGACAAACCATAGGCCCTGAGTGAAATTGGGAAAGCAAACTCCTCAAAGATGACTATGACTCACACCACGAGAAGTAAAAGCATTGCTCGAGTTGCAGATGAATGGGTACATATCAAAATCTCTAAAAATAAACATTCTTTTGACTCCTAATGAATGTTGATTTATTGTTTTTGTAGTTCAAAGAGCATGGATACATGCCAGCTAGACATGAAGTATTTATTAAAGCACATACTCGTAAAGATGGAAATGCGCAAAGGCAAGCTGAAGGCATGATTGTAAGTGAAATTGCTGCCATTGTTTGGTGTTGCATTTGGCTATGATTTATTCTTAGTAGAGTTGCATGTTGCATTTATTTTTAGAATCAAATACATGAGATTTGTGCCTCCGAACCAGAGTTAGCTACAAAAACCATTCAAGAAGGAGATTTGTTTAGCAAACTATTTGGCAAAGAAAAACGAGCACGCATTCGTGCTTTCGGTATGGGCCCAACACCTCAAGACTTGGGTATGGCAGGGATACGCAAGTGTACTTCCATAAAACTTCAGTTAGCTGTGTGTGCAAAGCTAAGAGCTGAAAAAGAGAGTGCACTTTTGAGGGAGCGTTTGGATAAGCATGAAGAACAATTAGCAGGCGTGCTATAAGAAATGGAAAAGATAAAGAAGTCTGTCAATCTATCTCAACATGTAGATAATGTTGAACCGGACAACAACCGTGCATCTAACTCTCCTATAGAGGTCAAACTTTTTTGTGCAATTCAGTATGATATATTTATAGCGCTAATCATTACTGCAGTTCATATTGATCTATATGTGTGTTAATAATTGCAGTGCATGAGAAGTCATACAAATAATGTTGAACTGAACAATGTTGAGCTGAACAACCAGCGTGCATCTAACTCTCCTATCCATGTCCAGGTCAATTTTATTGCTATTGTAATCATTTTGCAGTTCATAGTGATATGTATTTAATTGCAGTATATGAGAAGTCATACAAATATGTTCGTTAATTAATTGCAATATATGAGAAGTCATACAAATAATGTGGAGCTGAATAATGTTGACATGTACAACCACCGTGCATCTAACTCTCCCGTCGAGGTCAATCTTATTATGCAATTCAGTATTATGTATTTATGTATGTAATCATTATTGTAGTTTATAACGATCTATATGTGTGTTAACATTGGCAGCATATGAGAAGTCCAAGTGATGATAGTGTTGCTATATCAATTGCTAATGAAAACAGATTTCCAAATAGTGAGGTATATCTTCATCTTTTATAGCTACACAATAATCAATCCCTTGTCTTTATATAAATGTTAGTTATGTTTGTGTATAGATAAACAGAACGAAGTCTGTTGCACAGCAAGATGTACCAAATACTAACCATGGGGTATTCATTCACTTCACGTTTATTTTGACCAAATTACATGCTTCTACATTTGTAACACCCCGGCATTTACTATGCCCGAATGCTACCAAACCTAGTCTAATCATCAACTAAAATACCATAAATGAAGACAAATTTCAGCAAAGGCACAAATGCTAAACACCGAAATTTCGGCAGCATCTCCTTTGTTTTAACATGATTTGAACAATAGCAAAATATCACATGATATCATAATGGAGAAACATCCAAGGCAGCATCAATTTAAGTCTACCATAATGGAATTAACCATCTCATGAACTAATACGAGGTAGAGGATGTAATCAAGCATACGAACAAAACATAATCCTAGTTTCATCATACTAGAATCATGATCACAACTCCGAAGGGTAATTATAGTCTACATGTGTGGAAAATTATGTGATGAAGTGCCGCTAAGCCCTTTTCCCGCATGCCGGTGGCAAAGTACCTAAAACACAACATAAAACACAAGCGTGAGTTCGAAAACTCAGCAAGTATATTGCAGTGAATAACAATAACACTATCATGGCAATAACATCCACCATCATGTATATCATCTCAATTATAAACACTTAACAATGTCATCATCATTATGTATGCGATGTAATGCAATGCTCATATGCTCATATCTCCTTGGAAACTCATACCGGTATGGTTGAGTACACACCCGTCGGTGTGCACCCTTTTCCCCCTTCCATCCCGAAGATGGAGGGTGCCTACTCCTCGCTTCCATTCACCACGTGAATGAAATCACGATGTAGGTCTTACTCAATGGCATTCCGGACTAGTCTTAACTTTCTCACCGACCTTGCCGGACTAGTTAAGACTTTCTCACCGCCCTCGCCCTATCTCATGACATGCATGCAACTATGCCAAATATCATATCTCATTTGTACATAATCATATGGCATCATGTCATAGTACACATAAACACATGGCATCGAATCATGATAAATAAAGACACATAGCGTCATATCATGATATTCACACTCATTATATCATTGGAAAACAGCAAGCATAGCAAGTGATCATAGCAAGTATTCAATCTTTCATCTAATCACCACAAGCAACCTACAATCTGCTATTCATTACAACACACTTGCCTTCAACCACGGGCAACGAAGTGATGAGAGGTTGAGGGCACACCCGGAGGGACACCACCTGCAAACACGTGCCACACACTCAAATCGAGTCCACAAAACAGTACACAAAACCTCATCTAACCCGACATTGCCCACTACTCGCTAAACCTAAAAACAGAGGTTCTGTCCCGGCGGGACAGCAGCTTTGCAAAGGCCATAACTTGAGTTCTGGGACTCCAAATTGATTAAACGAGTACACCATCACGAAGCTTAGGAAATTTCCCAACTTTTTATAGTTATAGGGAAAGACTGATTCGGACTCTAATGTTGTTTAATCTAATGTTGAACACGAACTGTCTCAATCTCGTCACAGATTTGACAGTGCTTGGTAAAACAGCCATAACTTCCAAACGGCTAGGCGGAATTTCAATTTCTTTATATGCACTGAAAGATAATGAAATTATCTACAACTTCCTAGAAGTCCGTACGACCAGATTCCAAATCTAAATTGGCGAAAACGCCTGCCCTAGCTCGGGTCCCCAATCTGCCCGAACCAGAAATTTGGCAACCTTTAGATCTATTCAATTCTACTCCAATCCAGCACCACCAATTGATCTAAAAACTTGATAAACACCCTAAGAACAGTACCTAGATCAAACCCAAGGATCCCCATGATCAAAGCTTTGCCCAACGAACGAATCTCCAATAGATCTCCTCGAGGATCGCTCCTCGCTCCACGCTCCTCGCTCCTCGCTCCTCGCTCCACGCTCCTCGCTCCTCGCTCCAACGGATGGATCCATAAGGTACAGAGGTGTGGAGACCACCCTAGGGCAGCAAGGGGGTGGAGGAGAGGTGGTGGAGAGGTGGGGAGCAATGGGGCAAAGGGGGAGGGGCGCACGACCAAAAAGGAGAGCAAGGGGGCGGCTAGGGCTTTCTCCAAGAGGTGGGGGCGCAAGGGCAGCAGGGTGAACGCCCCAAAGGGGCAGGGAAACCCCTTTTACCAGCCCTCACACCCAAACCTAGTCCGTTACGGAGACCTAATCCATCCCACCAAAGCCC
The DNA here is from genome assembly GCA_036346355.1 of Rhipidocladum racemiflorum. Lineage (NCBI taxonomy): Eukaryota > Viridiplantae > Streptophyta > Magnoliopsida > Poales > Poaceae > Rhipidocladum > Rhipidocladum racemiflorum. Next base: position 36,850,014 of record CM070588.1, read on the forward strand.
ACCAAGGCCCAAACTCCCCCGGGAAGGCCCAAAAACCCCGGAAACGGCCCGGAAAAGCTATTAACCTCCAAATCTTATAGTTTTAACCTTAATTCCACATCTCATAATGTTTTTAGCCTTATCATGCTCAATAATTAAGGATACGACACTCCGCGGTGTCACTCACTACAAAAAGGCCCAAAAATGCGAGTAAACCTCAAGCCGTAAGATTTTCTTCTCTAATTTCACATTTTGTAATGTCACACCAAAACGTAGTGTCACATTCTTCCCCCCTTCAACAGGATTCGACCTTCAATCCGAAGGACACCAAAATCAACAACCAAGTCCCCAAGGGACAAAAGGCTTCTCAGCCGCACAAAACAATCGCACAACGACTAAAAATCGGAACAAACGACAAACGAGTTCCCAAAACCAACACTTAGCGAAACAGCGTTGATCTAGCTCAACTAAGGGCAACCGCTCACAGATCGACCTGACTACCACACTCCATCAAACTCAATCATGACACAAAATCCCATCTCTTCCAATTATTTGACCCTTTTCACAAAGAATCAAAATTAACTATTGTCATCTACGTACATAGCCTTCATCGACAAAACTTTTCTTTTCTTCCACAAACCACCCTACACTTTCATTCTATCCCAGGCACAACTAGCTAAGACAAAGTTCACGACAGATCATTATATTTCAAATTATCATCACTTTTTAACAATCCAACCATATTCTCAACAACGTTTGGACCGACATCACCAACTTCCAACATGACCACCCTTCGAACCACAACCAAAATTCTACGCCTAGCCCAAGGTAGGGCTGCAAATTTTTACGAAACCACAACTGGTTCTTTTCCTATGAGGGTCTCACCCTCACACTTTTTCACTCAACTACTACCAAACCCATGAGTAATCCTCCAATATGCTCAACAATTCCATAGACATTTCTATTCACATCTCAAACGAGAATGCCAACAAAGAGCAACTCCCTTAGTCGGATGAACCACATTCATCAACTCGAATCCAAAACACAACAAATCACTTTGGAACAAAGGTTTGACAACCTCGAAAGATCACTCTATCTCTTTTCCTAAGTCAAGTCGCAAAGGAAAAACTCCAATCTCAAATCAATGCGATACATCTCGCATCGGAGACCACTCAAACAAAAAGAGAGACTCCACACAATTCTTTGTCAGAAATTCTCAACAATTAATGACAACTCAACTCACTTCCACCACAGCCAAACATCTCATTGTAACATAAAAACAACATTGTGGAAGAGAAAACCGATTCTCCAATCAATCGAAAGAATCCACAACCGCCATAATAACTCTCAACGAAACAAGGAAACCCAATCCTCTTACAACAAAGCCAAATGCCAGGAATTCTTCACTCTTTCTTTTCATGCTAAAGAGCAATGGAAATCTAGATTCATGACATGAATCCAAGCTTTTCGAGAGCACTCCGGATTAGTCATATTTCCCTATATGACTTTCTCACCGACCTGGCTCAACGACTCTTTTATCATTAGACATCTATAAACGATGTCATGTTTCCTTTTCACCATTCATTCATCATGTACAACGCTACCAAATAGTCATTCACAAGACATCTTCCTCTGCATCACATGATTAAAACTCGGATAGCATCGATGATTGCGCCAAATCATAAAACTATGAGGGGAACACCATTATCAGGAAAACACCACGTCATACATAACCCGTCGACAATTGAAAGCCAAATTTGTAAAGCATCGCGTTTTAACCAAAATCAACATTTTGAAAGAGAACATCAATTCTCAAAGAGAAATGGGGAACTCATTTCCCAAAATGAGAACACTTTACCAACCCGAATCACTTATAAACATTCATAAAATCCACCCTTTTGAAACACTCGCAAACACCACATGACCTTTCCAAATAAATCCAGCTCCAATCAAATAGAATTACAAATTAAATCTCAAGAATTTTCAACACAGCCCACTATGTCCATCGGCTTCCTTTTGAAGATTTACTCCAAGTATGCTTCAGTGTGAACGCGAAGGAGCGCGATCCACTCAAAGACTTTTGGGTGCCAAAATCAAACTCATAGCATAAACTGAACAACTTAGCCAAAACCAAAGATGGGCACCAACCTCTACGAGTTTTAGGGAAACTCGAAAATACAACATAAAGAACACCTCGACCAAAAACATTTAACCAAGATAGCAAACCACCAAACCAGACCAAAAGGTTTTATACACAAGCTCAGCATGAGACTCACCATATCCAGTGTTCCACTATCCTTAACATTTAAGCATTCCATATTCACTATTTACTTATCGAGAAAACCCATCTTAAATCAATCCATACTACCTCCTCAAGAACCCCACAAACCAACACATCATATAACAACGTATTCTATAATTCAAACGTAGTACTTCAACAGATACTTAAGCATGATCATTCTATCAATTTTTATACCATAAATACGTCAACATCTTGACAATCAAAACTTATTCCATTAACAAATGACTTCAACATGCAAATAGTATCTCCATAAGACAAAAGTCGAAATTATGATTCTAAGATATACCTTCTTTAGGATACAATTCTATATCATGCTAAAATATCCATGGTTCACTCCATCACAACATGTTATAATAACCTCTATTTTACAATGGTTCCCAAAAAGTAATCTAAACAATTACCACCACTACTAAGTCATCAATACCCATAAATAGGCATAATCATAAAAACAACTACATTGTTTTTAGTTACACTATCCATATACCATAACAAATTGTCACTACACAACATACTCCAACTACTAAAATAAATTTAATAGGTTAGACCATCCCAATGCTTTAGCAATAACATAAACAGCAAAGCCTATGTCTTCACAATTGACAACGATACTAGCATCGTAGGAACACAACTGCATACTTCCAATTATACTAATGGTTTGCGACAACATAAATAGCAACTCTAATCAACTTCCAAATTAAAGTCACTAGTCAACACGATTAAATCTCTCTATTAATCCATTAGATTAGAACATCTTTAATCAACCAGCAAAGTTTCTTTAACAAAAACGGCAGTCTACATCATCTTAATGTTTTAACTATGCATTAGGGTTTAAAACTTTTAAACATGATCGCTAAAAGTAAACATCATCATAAGCACTTTTATAGCAAAGCAACAGATTCCAAGCATGTACATTAACGCATTAAATCATTCTCGCTAAAAGTAAACTACAACACTAGTAGTCTATTTATTCACAAGCTAGAGATATTAACTCACATTAAATTGATTCAACTCAAACTTTAATTTAGCAACATATCAATCCATAAACCACATTGTTACCTACTACATAACATGCTTAAACATCAATTCTCACTAGGGACAAACGATTTCGATCAAAATACTACTCACTTTGTTTGCAACATTTAGCTTTAAAACTCCTCCCAAATTCATAAGGAAACTTGACTCTCAAAATTGCAATGAGACAAACCCAAACTTGGTCATGCAAAGGAATTCTCCAAAACACTTTTATATCTCAATGACTCCCATAAGGAAAAAGGTTGAAAGACAGTTTTTCTCGAAAGGGAACCAAGTGCTCCATTAACCTTTTCAAATAAAACCTTAACACAAAACCCCTAACTTTCACGACTCAAGAGGGGCTTTCCAAGATGGTTTCTCAAACCAGTAAAATGACGAAATCAAACACCAATTACTACTACAAAGCCACAGAACCTCAGCCCTGACAGTCGAGTCTGGCACAACTCCGAACAAAACTCCTTTAGCCTCAGAGAAAGACAACCACAGGAATAAATCGAATGCTTGTTCGTCAAAAAGCAATTAACAGGCATCAAAACTGGAAAGGCGCCCAAAAGAAGCGCAACACTAGACTCCTCTTCTTCGTCTTCACCCAAGGAAGACAAAACCACACACCGCAAACGGAACGATCCGCGAAAACCCATCACTTTTCATTTGATTCAAATCAACTAAAGCCAAGAAAAGCAATAAACACCGACCGTCAGAACGGCAAGGAATCATACGAAGGAAACCACCATTAATTCTTCTTTTTGTCTCCAATCAAACTACCCGATCTACAACAGAAAGGGTAGGCGCTCTTCTCCTACAGGGGTTAACAGTTCTTCGGTGATGGCGCTAACCGGCCACACCGTCAAACCTCACCCTTACTATTAACAGAAAGAGGTGACCGAAACCCTTCGGTACCACAACCCCACTCTTATCACCACAACATAAATCATTGACATAGCAACATGCATTGTCAGAGGAAGCATTCAACATCATAGCTTAAATACAATATTTAAGCGTAAAGCAACGATTCCCATACCCTTTCCTACTGTGCATCCATGTGTGTCAAATTTTAGATTAGCTATTCCACTTATACAAGTTTTAATGTTGCTATCCTATAACAAAGTTTTAAGTATAACCTAAGCCATGTTTCTAGGTTATCCCACATCAAAGTTTTATTTAACCCTATGGTATTTCACTAAATTCATACACCACGGACCTGAAGCCCGCTCTGATACCAACTGTAACACCCCGGCATTTACTATGCCCGAATGCTACCAAACCTAGTCTAATCATCAACTAAAATACCATAAATGAAGACAAATTTCAGCAAAGGCACAAATGCTAAACACCGAAATTTCGGCAGCATCTCCTTTGTTTTAACATGATTTGAACAATAGCAAAATATCACATGATATCATAATGGAGAAACATCCAAGGCAGCATCAATTTAAGTCTACCATAATAGAATTAACCATCTCATGAACTAATACGAGGTAGAGGATGTAATCAAGCATACGAACAAAACATAATCCTAGTTTCATCATACTAGAATCATGATCACAACTCCGAAGGGTAATTATAGTCTACATGTGTGGAAAATTATGTGATGAAGTGCCGCTAAGCCCTTTTCCCGCATGCCGGTGGCAAAGTACCTAAAACACAACATAAAACACAAGCGTGAGTTCGAAAACTCAGCAAGTATATTGCAGTGAATAACAATAACACTATCATGGCAATAACATCCACCATCATGTATATCATCTCAATCATAAACACTTAACAATGTCATCATCATTATGTATGCGATGTAATGCAATGCTCATATGCTCATATCTCCTTGGAAACTCATACCGGTATGGTTGAGTACACACCCGTCGGTGTGCACCCTTTTCCCCCTTCCATCCCGAAGATGGAGGGTGCCTACTCCTCGCTTCCATTCACCACGTGAATGAAATCACGATGTAGGTCTTACTCAATGGCGTTCCGGACTAGTCTTAACTTTCTCACCGACCTTGCCGGACTAGTTAAGACTTTCTCACCGCCCTCGCCCTATCTCATGACATGCATGCAACTATGCCAAATATCATATCTCATTTATACATAATCATATGGCATCATGTCATAGTACACATAAACACATGGCATCGAATCATGATAAATAAAGACACATAGCGTCATATCATGATATTCACACTCATTATATCATTGGAAAACAGCAAGCATAGCAAGTGATCATAGCAAGTATTCAATCTTTCATCTAATCACCACAAGCAACCTACAATCTGCTATTCATTACAACACACTTGCCTTCAACCACGGGCAACGAAGTGATGAGAGGTTGAGGGCACACCCGGAGGGACACCACCTGCAAACACGTGCCACACACTCAAATCGAGTCCACAAAACAGTACACAAAACCCCATCTAACCCGACATTGCCCACTACTCGCTAAACCTAAAAACAGAGGTTCTGTCCCGGCGGGACAGCAGCTTTGCAAAGGCCATAACTTGAGTTCTGGGACTCCAAATTGATTAAACGAGTACACCATCGCGAAGCTTAGGAAATTTCCCAACTTTTTCTAGTTATAGGGAAAGACTGATTCGGACTCTAATGTTGTTTAATCTAACGTTGAACACGAACTGTCTCAATCTCGTCACAGATTTGACAGTGCTTGGTAAAACAGCCATAATTTCCAAACGGCTAGGCGGAATTTGAATTTCTTTATATGCACTGAAAGATAATGAAATTATCTACAACTTTCTAGAAGTCCGTACGACCAGATTCCAAATCTAAATTGGCGAAAACGCCTTCCCTAGCTCGGGTCCCCAATCTGCCCGAACCAGAAACGTGGCAACCTTTAGATCTATTCAATTCTACTCCAATCCAGCACCACCAATTGATCTAAAAACTTGATAAACACCCTAAGAACAGTACCTAGATCAAACCCAAGGATCCCCATGATCAAAGCTTTGCCCAACGAACGAATCTCCAATAGATCTCCTCGAGGATCGCTCCTCGCTCCACGCTCCTCGCTCCACGCTCCTCGCTCCTCGCTCCACGCTCCTCGCTCCTCGCTCCTCGCTCCAACGGATGGATCCATAAGGTGCAGAGGTGTGGAGACCACCCTAGGGCAGCAAGGGGGTGGAGGAGAGGTGGTGGAGAGGTGGGGAGCAATGGGGCAAAGGGGGAGGGGCGCACGGCCAAAAAGGAGAGCAAGGGGGCGGCTAGGGCTTTCTCCAAGAGGTGGGGGCGCAAGGGCAGCAGGGTGAACGCCCCAAAGGGGCAGGGAAACCCCTTTTACCAGCCCCCACACCCAAACCTAGTCCGTTACGGAGACCTAATCCTTCCCACCAAAGCCCACCAAGGCCCAAACTCCCCCGGGAAGGCCCAAAAACCCCGGAAACGGCCCGGAAAAGCTATTAATCTCCAAATCTTATAGTTTTAACCTTAATTCCACATCTCATAATGTTTTTAGCCTTATCATGCTCAATAATTAAGGATACGACACTCCGCGGTGTCACCTACTACAAAAAGGCCCAAAAACGCGAGTAAACCTCAAGCCGTAAGATTTTCTTCTCTAATTTCACATTTTGTAATGTCACACCAAAACGTAGTGTCACAACATTATTAATTTGTAACTCAAATTAAACTTTTAGGTGAGAAGGCATGTCATTTTGTACTTGGTTGTAGGACAGAATGTTCCGGTAGCTAAAGCTACCGTTAAAAGAACATGTCGAGCTGCTATCGTTGGTGGTACTCCTCTTGGGCTAGAGTATTGCGAGGTTGTTGTGACCTACGTGTTGAAAAAGGGTGTTGTATTACCAAGACCATATGATGATCTCACAAAAATAGGTGATGCACAAGGACGCACCATTGCATGGCCATATAAAAGGGTAAACCATATTGTATACATTCATTTCCTTAGCTAAGTTTGTGGGATGATGAAAAAATAAATGGATTTTTGTAGATGGAAGATGATGTTGCTCATGGAGGCACTTCAACTAATGGAGGAAGAAATCAAGTCCTTGGAGGCACTTCAACTAATGGAGCAAGAAATCAGGTTATTGGAGGCACTTCAACTAGTGGAGGAAGAAATCAAGTGGTTGGAGGCACTTCAACTAGTGGAGGAAGAAATCAAGTTGTTGGTATTGCATCTATCCCTCTCCATAACGATTGTGGTCAAACTTTTCCATAAATCCTAGCGAGTTTGGCTGTTAGATTTTGTGGATTGGAGTGTGATGAAGTGTAACACCCCGACATTTAATATGCCTGAATGCTACCAAACATAAGCTAAACAACATCTAAATCCCACATTTAACATAAAATTCCAGCAAAGGCTCATATGCTAAAAACCGAGATTTCGGCAGCATCTCCTTTGTTTTAACATGAATTGAAGGAGCAACAACAGTATAACAATATAAGGCAATATGAGAGACATCTAAAACAGCAATAATTAGAGTCTTAATGACAATATAAGACTATCATCAAGCACTTAATGTCTCCAAGTGTCAAACGAACAATAAAACTCTCATAAAGCAAAGCTAAGCCTTAAATCAATGAGCATCACACGCAATTTATTATCAAACTAATAGAATGACTTGTGGAATCAATATGGTGAAGCTACGTGTGGGCGTGTGACTATTTCCCTTCCCCGCATGCCGTTCTCATGGTACCTAAAACAACAAGAAAATACAAGCGTGAGTTCGAAACTCAGCAAGCATATTGCAATGGACAACAAGAACAATATCATGGCAATAACATCTCTCATCATGTATATCGTCTCATTCATGAACACTTAACAATATCATCATCATTATGTATGCAATGTAATGCAATGCTCATGTCTCCTTGAAACTCATACGGTATGGTTGAGTACACACCCGTCGGTGTGCACCCTCTCACCCCTTCCATCCCGAAGATGGAGGGTGCCTACTCCTCGCTTCCAAACACCACGTGGATGGAATCACGATGTAGGACTTACTCAATGGCTCTCCGGATTAGTCATATCTTTCTCACCGACCTTCCCGGATTAGTTATGACTTTCTCACCGCCCGGGCCATGTAACATGTCATGTATGCAATTATGCCAACATCATATTTAACTCACATATTAACACATGGCATCATAACATACTAAACATGCTCATCATATCATTGGCAATCATTAAAGCATGGCAAGTGATCATATATCATGTAGTCAATCTCATCTATTCTCAACAAGCAACCTACAAGTCGCTATCCATTACAACACACTTGCCTCAACCACGGGCAACGGATTGGCGGGAAGTAGAAGGCACTCCCGGGGTCGCACCACCTGCACATAGGCATCACACACTCACAATCATGTCCACAAAACAGTACGCAAACCCTCATCTACCCCGACATTGCCAACTACTCGCAAAACCTAAAAACAGAGGTTCTGTCCCGTCGGGACAGCAGCCTTGCAAAAGGCATAACTTGAGTTCTGGGACTCCGAATCAATTAAAAGAGTACATCCTCGCGTAGTTTAGGAAATTTCCCAACTTTTTCTCATTATAGGGAAAGCCTGATTCGGACTCTAAAGTTGTTTAATCTACAGATTACCGTGATCTGTTCCAATTACGTCACAGATTTTAACACGCTCGGTAAAACAGCCATAACTTTCAAACGGCTTGGCGGAATTTAACGTTCTTTATATCCACTGAAAGATAATGAAATTATATACAACTTATTCAACATACGTATGGACAGATTCGGATTCTAAATTGACAAAAACGCAAACCCTAGGTCGACTGCTCATGCTGTCCCAAAACAGAAACGTGGCAACATCTAGATCTAACCCAAATTACTCAAATCTAGCACCACCAATTGATCTAAAAACTTGATAATCACCCTAAGAACAGTACCTAGATCAACTCCAAGGATCCCTATGATCATACATTTGCCCGACGTACGAAACTCCGACAGATCTCCTCGCTCCTCGCTCCTCGCTCCTCGGATGGATCCACGAGGATGCAGGGGTGGGGAGGCCACCCTAGGGCAGCAAGGGGGTGGAGGAGAGGTGGTGGGGAGCTGGAGAGGTGGAGAGGGCAAAGGGGCAAGGGGCGCACGGCCAATGGGGGGGTGAGGGGTGCGGCTAGGGGGCTAGGGGAGGCGTGGGGGCACAATGAGGGGAGGTGGGGCGCACATAAAGGCAGGGAGGCCCTCCTACCAGCCCCCAACAAGGATTCCTAGTCCTAGAAGGACTCTTAATCCATCCCACCAAAGCCCACAACTCCCTTTTTAAGGCCCAAAATCCCCCGGAAAGGCCCAAAACCCCGGAAACGGCCCGAAAACGACCCGGAAACGTTATTAACCTCCAAATCCTATGGTTTTAACCTTATTTCCACATCTCATACTGTTTTTGACCTTATCATGCACGTTAAATAAGGTTACGACACTCCGTGGTGTCACATGAAGGGCAGATATCGACTGGGTTGACAATGCTTTTGAGTTGTTTGGTGGTAAATTGCAAATTCAAAACTTGTCCATTACATAGTAGTACGGGTTTGAATTCTAGGCAACCCATGGAGGATGATGAGGGACAATAAGTAAAATCTGAAACTTTAGTTTTGCTACTTATACTTCCACTATTCTAGAATACTTAACCGTTAAGTTTGATGACATCATGTTTCCTTAGTCATCAAGCAATAAGATATCTTTTTCTGCTTAGTCTTTAAGTGATAGGATGATATGCTTACTAGTTGTAGTCGTGTTGTGTGAGGCCTTAGGTTGCACATAAATAGAGGTAAGAGCATCTCTAGTTTTGGTACACATGCATCTAATCTCTAACCACCAATAGAACATGTTATTGTTTTAGATCTTGGATTAGATCCTATGTTTTAAGGGTTTTGTATTAAACTTTTGATGCCTGTTGGCATCCCTATGTCTCTAGAGCGATATATAGAATGACACATTATAGTGGTTCCTTCAACACCAATGCTGTCATGCTGTAGATGCAAGGTGGAATTGTTCCTTCGAAATCTTGTGCTGCTTCAGTCCTAGCGCATAAAGATTTAAGATGAGTGCTACAATTGTTTTGTTTATATAATTGTGGTAATACTGCACACTATATACAATTGGTTTGATGCCACCTCTCACATTCTAAGAAGAAAATGCTTCTTTTTTACAGGTGAAAGGGGGAAGGAGAGAGAGTTAAAGATTGGAAGAGAACTTTCAAGCCTTAGAAAGGAGAATTGTTGAGTGATTTAGTTAATGGGTATACTTTTGGTGATTGTTGAGTGGTTTAGTTAATAGGTATACTTTTGGTGTAAATATATAGGACATGCGAATAGATATGTCCATGTCTGTGGGAAGGGTATATTTTGCATTCTAGTTATATTTTGTTATATGTCCATGTATGTGATATGCATGCGAGGGGAGTAAACTTTGTACTTCTGCCTTTTATATATTTTGGTGATGTTTACATGTTGTACCTATGGATGATTTGTGATAATGAAACTTTGGTACGTTGCTTTCTCGAGGAATTATATGTTATGGTGCTTGGATTGTATGTTGTGGGTACTTGATATTATTTTCAATTTGGCAAAATATATTAAACTGATGCAATTATTTTTTCGAGCGGTATATACATTATTTAGTAATCAATTTTTGAATTGCTTGAAATGCTAAATGCAAGCACTTCTACAGCTTGGAATTTTTGTCAAAGCTGTAGTACCGCTTTTAAAATTTCAATACCGCAAGCGGTCAGACTGCTTTTAAAAACTGTTTTACAAGCGGCAGCAGTGCTTTGAAAAACGGTTTTACAAGCGGTAGTGCTGCTTTTAAAAGCGGTTTTCCAAGCGGTGGTACTGCTTCGAAAAATGGTTTTGCAAGCGGTAGTACCGTTTTTAATGTATATACCGCTTGGAATACTTTTAGAAGCAGCCGAACGGAAAGCAGTAGATAAGGGTATTCCAAGCGGCTTGGAATACCCTTATTCCAAGCGGTCATACAGCTTGCAAGAATGTGTCATCCTGTAGTGGGGGCGCATGGAGGGGAGAGGGGGTGGGTGGCGGCTAGGGTTGAGGGAGAGGGGAGTGGGGCGCATGGGGAGGAGGTGGAGGTGCCCCATGAAGTGTTTTGCTGGTCCCCCCTCATGGGCCCAAAGAACCCCCCACCGACAGCCCAATTGCTTCCCGCAAGGCCCAACTAGCTCCCACATGGCCCAAACTCCCCCAGAGAGGCTCAAACACCCAAAAAAACCCAAAAACTTGGCATAAAATAGTACCAAAATGTCGAATTCTATAATGTCACATTCTGGAGTGTCACATATGCCATTGCTTTATTGAGTTACCGTTATGCAAGTTATTACATGTTATGGCATATGTGCATTCATAATGGAAGAGGTGTCCCATTCTGATGCGGGCCTTTGTGTTCACACGTAGTGAACACGAAAGACCTACCTCGTAGTCCCATCCACGGTTGTGCATGGGAGCGAGTCAGTAAGAGTAGGCACCCTCCATTTACTGGATGGAAGGGGAGAGAGGGTGCACACCGACGGGTGTGCACTCGGCAATACCGGTATGTGCTTCAAGGAGACATGTGCATTGCATTGCATGAATGAAGTTGTTATGTGAGATACTTATGATGTTCTATGATATGCATATGAAGATGTTTATGATGATGTTATATGAGAGCATAAATGGATAGGTTTATGAGTTGATTCTCATGATGTGTGAATGGCATAAAGTATGTATGTGAATTGTTATCGTTTGTGTACCATTGCAATACACTTTGCTGAGTGATGAACTCACGCTTGTTGTTTATGTTTTTTTAGGTATCTTGGATTCGACTGGTGGGAAAGGGAGCTAGTCACACGTCATCACTTACCATCACCCTTTTTATCAATGTTGAACCTTACTTTAGTTGTGGCGGTTACCTCATTGAACTAAATTGTGGTTTTTATGCCTCGTTGGTCATCATGAGTAAATGATTAGTCCATATTGTCATGAGATGGATAGATTTATATCCTTAGTTGAATTGTTGCTGAAATCCCTGATTATCATGTTATTGCTGTCGTTCATGATGCCATCTTGATATGTCCATATTGTTGATGCTTGAAACCATGGAAAAACAAAGGATATGCTGCCGAAACTTCGGTTAAGCATTTAGCGTAGTTGCTGTAATTTAATGTAAAATATGTGATTTAGTTGTTGCTAGTATCGTTTGTGGTGACATTTGCGGCATACTAGGTGCCGGGGTGTTACACCGACGCTGTTCTTGGTTTTGCCCAGGATAATGTTGCATTAGGCAAACATATGGTGACGGCAAAGCCAATCCCCTTTCCCAGCAAAACTGCCGAAAGGGGCACCACTCGTGAGCTCTCTAAGCAGCACTTGGCCGATGCGCATCCATCAACTGATGAGGTCTTAGTTGTAATCCTTGACCCCTACTTTCATACTTAGCCATCGACTAAGAGAACATTGGTTTATGTTTCTGTATCGGTTTTTGTGACGGTACATGTTTTCCGGCTCTGTATGTCAACTTGGAGTTCTCCCCTTGGCTTTATTGTCCTTGAGATTCTTCCTTCACGGTCGGTCTCAATTTGAATAGACCCAACTGTGATTTTGATAGTTCCTTTCGTGGTTGTTTTTATATTGGCTTGCCGGGCTTCTTTAGCTGATGTTGACAATGAACGAATCTGGCCGTCCCGTGCTAATTCTTTTCCTTTCTACGAGCAATTGACCATGTTGACCAAAAATAATTTGGCATCTAGCTGCATTGCCGGCTCCTTAGTGAACTTTAATCGGCTGTCATCTATAGCTGACTGAATCTGTTGACGAAAGATATTGCAATTATTACTATTATGTGAAAAGGAATGATGCCACTTACAATATCTTCGCTTCTTAATTTCTTCAGCCGATGGCAAAGTGTGACCCTCGGGCAACTGTATAACCTTTTTTTGTAACAACAAATGAAAAATACGATTACACTTGGTCACATCAAAAGCATATTTAACTTCCGACTTAGTTTTAGTCAGCTTAAACCAAGAATAGACTAGGGACTTTTTACTCATTTTGATCTATTCAGCTATATGTAGCTTAGCTCCCCCCCCCTCAGATGAGCTGCCAGACTCATATTCGACGAGGTTAACTTTATATTTATCTTTTTTCTTGTTATTTTTGAACCTATCTTTGAAGTTTTTATTCTCAAAGAATTGGCTTTTTTGAGTTGATACTCTATGCAACAGGTGGCTTAAATCAGTAAATTCTTGATCACCAAATTTCTCTTTCAATGGAGGAATTAACCCCTGAAAAGCCAAATTGGCTAATTGATTACAGGTAAAGTAACACTAAAGCACCAATTTCTAACATGTCAAAACCCTTTGAAATAATCGGTTACTGATTCCTTGAACTTTTGTTCTCAAGTCTGATATCCTCAATTCCAAGCTCCCACAGAAAAAATATTCGTGAAATCGACTTTCCAAATTGGTCCAAGTATTGATTGAATTCGGGGGCAATATTGTGAACCAAGTAAAAGCTATCCCGTACAGAGACAACGGGAATAATTTTACACTCAATCCATCGGAATGGGCTGACTTCACCACATTATGCAACAAAACGATCAACACGTTCCAACATCGTCGTCGAGTCATCTCACGAAAACTTCATGAAATTAGGGGCCCTATAACCATTGGGGTATGGATCTGATCAATATAGTCAGGATATGGATTCTTGTAGCTGATGGTCCACCCCTTTAGCTGAATGTCAAACCGATCCCTCAAAATGGTGCTAATGGCTTCGGTGCAATTGGTTTCTTTGGCCGATGCTACTCGTGCTGGAGGGGTTTGCCAATTAGGAGCAAAATCAACATGTTGCCCCTCAAGTGCAAACTTGGGCTGGCACGGTACCGAGGGCTGCATCTACAAACCCAGTTGCACATAGCTGACATTCTGCCATCTAAATGTCAGTTCTGGGAGCGGAGCAAATGGTTATGAATATGATATAACCCTATACGGCGATGGATCCCTTGTAGGAATCGGCTCATCGTAATGTGGACATACCTGAGTCTCAATCGGCTGAGCAACCGATTTAGTGTAGATGCAGAACGGAGCAGATGGAGGCAACTTGGGCTGGGTGTCCAATTTAGAACCATCTATGTATACTTGGTAAGGAGTGACTCCACTTGCACCGGGATCCCGTGGTAAGGCCACGGTCAGCTGTGCTGGTGACATAGTGGGAAGAGTAGTCATCGGCTTTGGATCAACCTCTGGCTTTACGATCTGAGTGCTCTGGGGCAATGGAATAGACCAGGTAGGTTGGTAGGGACTACATCAGGTCAAGTAGAGCTGCAGCGAAGCCAATTATTGTGCAACTTCTTTGAAGCTATTGGCTATCATCAGCTTCAGCATGGTTACTAGAACCAATGACTGATTGACAAGAGCATGTTGTATAGATTGATTAATCATATTCGGTAATTTCGCCTACATGGGTATACATCGGCTCACCTATCTATTCTCGATAGCACCCGAAGTTTCCTTGTCGCCGAAGGTGACCATCGGCAACGTGGTTTTCTATGTGACTCCACGTTATGTCTTCTGGTAGCAGTTCAACATCATCTGCTCGAACGCGACCTTTTGGTCTTCAATTTCTTTCCGATGTTTGGACGTTAAATCGTCCAACGTGGGGACGATTATTGACTAAGGATTGGCGTTGGATGAAGGGATTGATTTTCCCATAGAAGATATTATTGTTGATTAGGGTCCCACCAGGCGTGCAAAAGTGTGTTGACGTCAAAAAACGTGATGAAAGGTTAATCAGCAATTAGTACATGTAAACATCGGGTTTACTTTTAGGTGTGGGTGTGCTAGCTTATTTGATCCTGCAATCGATAAGAGAAAGATTTAATCCAACTAGTCTTTAAGCCGTAATATTATTCTATAATAACAACCTAATCTAGTCAGCCGTTCAAGCGATTAGACGAAAAGTAACCGATAGATCTAACAAACCTGATTGAGTTGATTAGATGAAGGATAAAGGTAGATTTTTTTTCCAAAAAAGGCAATGCGCAAAAAGATCAGAGAAAAAATAGACCTGAATGGCGTAAGTCAACGAAATTAATAATCAGCGATGCACAACTTTATTGATCAAGCGAATTATAGAGGAAGGATTAGAAATCTAAAATCCTACTCCTAGTCGACAGAAAAGTAAAGAGTAATGCGAGTTGATTGATTGATTGTATCTCATCGTCTTCTTTTATAGCATCTGATTTGATCGTGCCCTCCTTGGGGTCGTAACATTGTTCGTGTCAACCTTGACTTCCCAAAACAATCTTTCCTTTTGAAACCCATATAGGCTTTATTTCGATTGGTCTTATCTCGATCTTACTCATTTTCCAATCCATATCGGCTGTAACTTTTCAAAATAACATTTTCTTTTATCTAACACTGATTTCAATCCAAACTTACCAAATTGATAATCCTTGCCAAATCAGTTATACACCAAATTCTGATGTTAATAGTATTAGAGGATCTGTCTATGTCTAAAACATTGGTAAAAAAAGAATAGAAGTAGTATGTTATAGTATGGATGAGACGACGTGCCCATTATGAAAAGAAAATTGCTACATTCTTCACAGGCAACATGGTTACACTAATTATCTACGTGTACTGTATACGTTATCTCCTGCAACTCTCTGTAAAATATGCTATTTCCATAGTGTAACTTATCTTTTTTTTAATCAACCCTTATCTTAGGGTTCATCTGGAAGATCTATTTTTAGTTAGGATTTATGTGGATGAGCCGAGAATTTAAACTAAAATTTTGACCAATCTACATGGATGATCCGAGATTGTGACCTAGCTAAACAAATAACTTACTGTTGCAATATTTCATTTGCACTACTGTAACAATTTTCTAAGGACCATTTGTAAGTTATCTTTTTTTTAATCAACTCTTATCTTAGGGTTTATCTGGAAGATCTATTTTTAGTCAGGATTTACGTGGATGAGCTGAGAATTTAAACTAAAATTCTGACCAATCCACGTGGATGATACGAGATTGTGACCTAGCTAAACAAAGAACTTACTGTTGCAATATTTCATTTACACTACTGTAACAATTTTCTAAGGACCATTTGTAAGTTTAAGGAATTTCTGAAGAATTGTAACCATTTCTGCGCCGGTGTTCCCAAACAGGCCTTGCCATCTTAGCTAGCATTTCTTGATTTCTCCATTAAACTGTAACAAATTTATTTAATACCCTTGATTAAAAACATAGTTTTACTCTTTTTTACTGAAGTATAAAAGAGTAGGCATGAAAACAGATTGGATAGTTTTTGACCGACCTGAATAATTTTTGGATACGGGTTCTATCGGATCGGATATTTATCGGATCGGACATAGATATTGATTTTTTTTGTCGGATACGGATTCGGTAGCTCACTATCCGTCAGATACAGATTCAGATAATCCGGATAGTGATGAGTCGGATATCCGGATATACATGTGGGCTGGGCCAAGCTACTCTTTTGGTCCAAAAAGATTTCTAAATTTTAAAATCGTTTTCTACTTTAATTAATCCATGAATCAAGTTTCAATTGTTAAAATTGGCAAACTAGCTCCAAAAATTATGACATAGTCTATAATTTTTTAAAAAATATTTTCAAGATTTTGTTAGATTTAAATTTTCTAAAAATTCAAAAATTATTGTCCTGAACAGAAAAATATTTTAAATAAGTAGCTAAAAATGCATAACAACTTATAAAATACATAATTTATTATTTTGAACATAATTTAACAAAGAATATAAATATTGGGTTATTATATGTAAGTGTTATATATGTTTTCTAGAGATATGGTAGTTAAGTATTATCAAACTTTAAGTGTGTTCTATGTTTACTTCTATTTATATCTTTGAGCAAGGATCCCTCCTATTTTGTGTTTTGATCTACATGTATGATGAACTAATTGTATGTGCATGATGAACTAAATTTTACATAATTTTGTTTGCGATATGGTATCTAACTATTGTGTAAGTGAATGAAAATGCTTATATTTGTTCAATTTTCAACAATGTTTTGATCAAATCAATTAGTTATGTGTTTACGTTGATTTTTTATGTACAATGTAAGGAGTTATCATATTCCGATAAATATTCGTAACTGTATTCGATTCGATTCGTATTCGATCTGTATTCGACATTTTCATATTTATATTCGTATTCAGGCTATTTGTATCCAGACTATTCGTATTTGTATCCGCATCCGAGAAAAAATATAAAAATAAATATAGTAAAACTATTATCCATCTATATCTGATCTATTTTTACCCGCTAAAAGAGTAAGAGAGCTAGCCCAAATTTACAACGTCTTTTTTCACCCTCAAAAAGAAAAAAAAGAGAGCAGTGGTTCTATAGTTTTCCTCATAATATAAGTAGCACAAATTGTCGATGATTGGAGAACGGGCTCCCGCCGAGCTTACTTGTTGACTGGGGGATCAACAGAGCCCCGTCGTACGGTCCGAGGGAGTCGTCCGAGCAATGCCAGGTCGGGAGAAGAGGGACGCGGTGTTTATCCTGGTTCGGGCCTCTCACTGCCGAGATAATAGCCCTACTCCAGTGTATTGTGTTCTATCTCGGGGTCCCCCTGTTACAGATCTTCAGGGGGGTTTAAATACTACAACTAGAGATACAAAGAAGGCAACTACCCCCTGGGATTACGCCATGTATTCATATTCGCGATCTGCCGCCCTTGATCCGCGCGCTATTTGAATTTCGGGTAAGATTTCCCTTGATCTTCGGCTGATTGGTTGCCACCTTCCTTCCTCATAGCACTCGCTGGGTCCACCGACCAAATATCTGAGTAGGTCGTGGTCTCCACGAGCATGCTTGCTCGTGGGGAGGGTTCGGAATAGCCGCGAGTAAAGGCGTGGACGTGTATGCTCGGAGGAAAAGAAGGGGGGATGCTCGTTTGATGCTCCCGAGCATCTTCTTTCAGCATTGCCTGGTTGGTGGGCTTGGCATTCCCCGGGGGTACCGTGGTCTTTTGCCAGATAGCCAATCCCCGACAGCTAGCCCCCGAGGTTCAAGCGGGGAACCATCGGGCTTCCCCTTGAGCCTAAGAAGACTTGAAGGGGGGGTTGAATTTCTTTTGGTCGTGGCTTACGACCATTTTACGTCGGGAAGCGACCTTTTTACCCGCCGCGTGCTTGCTCCGCGTGGGCGCGTCATTTGGTTGTTCTGCGGTTCCTTCTCTGAGAAGCCTCCCAGTAACGGTAAGGCAGTTTCTTGGAAAGTGCGCTTTTACTGGGCAGGTGTCGCTACGTGATAGGCGGCGGTTTTTAACTTGTCTCTTCGCTGCCTTTTTAACTCTGTCCACTGGGAGAGGTCGGAGTTACGCTGTGTTTCTTTGCTCGCCTTTGGCCAAAAACCTTCTACGAGCCCTAGCGCCCAAGAACCCTTTTCGCTCTCCTTCCTCCTTTGGCCATGGCGCGTTTCAAAGTTAGCCAGATGACCCGTAGGAGGCTCCAGGTGCTCACGGGCGAGGGGTACGTCGACCCAAGCTTGGGTCGAGTGCCTGGGAGCGACGCGGCGCCAAGATCCGCGGAGGCGGAGATCGTCTCCTGCGAGTCAGATGTCGCCAACGAGCTCACGCCGCTCGAGAGCGACTTCCTCGCCTCCATGCTCGCTTTTGTCATGCGAAATCTCTCATCTCCACCCCAACTCCATTCTCGCCCTCGCGGTCTTCTCCCACCGCTGCGAGGCGTTCGTGGGTGTGATACCCACCGCCAGCCTTTTCTTCCACTTCTATTCTCCCTTCCGCACCGGCCGGGATGGTCCCGCCGGCCGCTATTTCGTCTCCGGCCCAACCGACCATACGAGTACCCCCTCGTTTCCTTGAAGGACTCGGTGTCGGGTTGGGCCGACCTTTGGTTCTGCCAGAAAAAGGCAGAGGGGTCCCAGTTGATCTATATTGGGGAGCCTGCCCTGGTCGCCGAGACGGCGCGCCTGCTCGTGCAGCCTGAGGAGGAGCGGGTGCTCAGGACGATCAGCGAGCTCGCCTAAATGGGGCTCACTGGTCGGGACATTGCCCGGGATTTTTCCTTCAACCGGGTGTCCCCCCTACGACGCCGGGAGCATCCTTTCTTCAAGGTGACCGGGTGGAACGACATCACCCGCGAGGACAATGCAGGTACGCGTTGGTCGCTTCTTCGGGTATTGTTGTTTTCCGGCGCTTGGTCTTATTTTTTCTCCAAAATTTCTGATTGTGTTGTAGCCCCTAGGACGGACTGGGTTGACGAAAGGGTCACCAAGATGTTCGGCGCCCTGAAGGAGAAGGAGCTGACGCCCAATCGTCAGATCCCCAAGAACGTTTTGGACCGCAGCAACATGGTAGGTACTTTTGTTTGCTCCTGCCCGAAGGCATGTTTCCCGAACTCATCTCTCCCTGTTTCTGTTTGCAGGAGAAGGTCGCCCTCGAGCTCGCCGTGTCGAGCACCGCGTCGCTGCCGCAGTCGATACTCCCGCCAGGGGTTCTCAAGAAGAGGTCGGCGGGTCGGACCCGCCAAGCGTCTGCCTCGCCTCCTCGCGCCAAGCGATCGAAGCGCCGAGCTTCGACTAGGACTCCTCCCATGCAACACCTCGAGTACGCTGACCGTCGGGAGGTAAGCGAGCTTCGAATCTGGTTTGATGACTTCAAACGGAAGAGGCCGGAGCTGATGGGCCGACTGGAACAGCTCGCCGAGCAGGCGAAGAAGGCCGAGGAGGAGGCCAGGTCCCCCCCCCCCGAGCAAGGAGCAACTGGAGAGGAAAATCAAGGCTCTCCAGGACCAGCTCGCTCAGGTGGTTGAGGCCCCTGAGGAGGAGGAAGAGGAGGAAGACGCCTATGCTCTGGTCAGGAGGAGCAGGAGGTCGACTTCCCGATCAACCTCGGCATTGGAAGGGGTCGACATGGACGATGTCGACCCGGCGATGGCGCGAGCCAGCGACGCCGCGGAAGATCGCGTCGTGGCCGTTGCTGAGGCCTACGAGGCCGCCGCGGGCAGGACGCCCGTGGCCCAATGTGAGGAAACCGAGGAGGATGGCGCCGCTCGCCGGGCGGAAGGTAAGTCTTATTTGGTTCCTTTGTTGGATTCCTTTTGTTCTTGTTTTGCGATCCTTTCCCGGGCTAACCCCACTCTGCTTGGCGTGGGCGTGATAGCTCGAATGTTGTCCTTGGACTTCCGTCAGATGGCTGAGGAGATTATCGACTCTGCAGTTGATACCGAGCTCGACCGCATCTTCGACCAAGTAATGGCCGAGGCGAAGGAGGAGTCGGTGCCGGCTGCGCCCTTAGCGGAGTCCGAGCTTCCCTCGGTGGAATCCGAGCTTCCCCGGTGGACGTGGAACCGACTCCGGCCGCGGAGGAGCAAGAGCCGCAAGGGGCCGGGGACCAAGAAGCCTTGGCCTTGGTCCCTTGTGAAGGGGCAAGCGCAAGCGAGGCCCAGACGACGGGCTCCGAGGGCCAGGGGTCGTTGGCTCTCGACCTACAGCCCTCGGCCGTGAGTCAAGGAGAGGAGTTGGTTGCCGTCGGCCACCGCTTCCACCGGACCAAGGGGGAGAAGTGGTCGTGATCGACCAGCTACCCCTGGCCGGGGACCGAGGAGAAGAGGTGGTTGTCGACGACCAGTTGCCTCCAGCCGCGGACCAAGGGCAGGAGGTGGTCGTCCTCGACCAATTGTCTCCGGTCGCGGAGTACCAATCGCCTCCGGCCGCGGAGGTGCAAGGGGCGGAAGTGGTCGTCCTCGACCAATCGTCTCCGGTCGCGGAGTACCAATCGCCTACAGCCACGGAGGTGCAAGGGGCGGAAGTGGTCGTCCTCGACCAATCGCCCCTGGCCGCGGAGCAAGGGGCGGGTGCGCTCGATTGGCGCCCACCCGAGCGCAGCCGGCGAACAGAGGAAGGCGGCCATGAGCCGCTGTCGTTGAGGAAGACCAACCTCGTGGCGACTGGGGTTGGTCGGCGAGGAGACGCCGCGTTGCCCTCGGGAGCACCGTGTGCCCGGAGGGGCAAGATCTTGACGCGCCACCGGGATCGTGATGATCTTGGCGTTGGTCAATCCTTTTCCGAGCCGGGCGCCATCGACCGCCGCCGCCAGACAAGCTGGTCAGCCAGGCTCTTCTGGTAAGTCCTTTGCTTCTATCTTTTCTCCATAAGGCGAGCAATCTTCTGTGGGCCTTTTTGACTCTTCTTCCCTTTTGCTCGAAGTTCGCTGCGAAGGCCATGGAGGACATTGATGCCTCCGCAGTTCCAGCAGAGGAGTACTGGGCGTACCACCGCGAGCAAGATGCCAAGATCGCTGATCTCGAGCGTCGGGTCTCCGAGGTGCGCGAGGCCGACCTGAAGGAGCTGGAGTCGGCGAAGAGCCTCATCGTCGGGCTTCAGAACCAGCTCTTCGAGAGCGAGACGGCGAAGAGCACTTCGGAACGGAAGTGTGCTGAGCTTGAGGAGGAGCTGGTGAAGCTGCGGCAGGAGGTCCCCGACCTGCGCCGCGACCTTCAACGAGCTCGGGAGCGCGAGGAGACCCAGCTCAAGGAGGTGCAACGCCCAGCCGGGGCAAGCGGCTGAAGGTCGCACGGCTCGGCGGAAGGTTTTGGACCTGGAGGCAGAGGTCGACTCCCTTAAGGAGGAGCTTGCTGCCCTCCAGGCCGAGCGTAGGACTTAGCTTTTCTTCTTTTTTTCTTTTAGCTCGTGCAAATCCTGTAAAAAAAACAACCTTTTTGGTTTAATGAGCAACGTTACATAAGTTTGGGACCTTGCCTGTTTTTCCCGACTCCGCTTTCAATGTGTGCTTGCACGAACCCGGTCCTGCAGAAAAAAGACCAAGTCCCTGCATAGGAGCATATAACATGAATACGAGCAAAGAATTCTCGGAAAAAAGGACGAAACGTTCCAATCACACGGAGCCCCCGCCATGGACAAAGGTCGTGCCCCTACTATTGTGAGCACGAGTTTGTTCATGGGAAAGCTGAGGTAAACTTTGATCGTAACGCTTTTTGATCGATTAAACAAGTTGATCGAGTCGAGAGAGAGACGAGGGCGAGGATTGTTACGCGCGCAGAGCAGATGGGCTTAAGCCAACAATACGTAGAGTCGCCATACCCGAGTGGTCGCTGCACCGGGCTTAAATGGATGCTCGCGATCGACCATACATACAGCGAAGAGCTACTGTGGAAATTGATCGGATGGGCGAGCATCCGGCCGGAGGCCAAGGGGAATGGTGCGTACATATTCGTTGGATAAGCTCGCTTGCGGTGCCGGTAAACGACGATGCTCGTTTGAAAAAGCGAGGACAAAATCCGAAAAGAAGGAAATATCTTATAGGAAGGAACGCAAAGGGTGCGAGATAGGGATACGCGTCTAAACGTAGAATTTACGTAGTTGGTCAATGTTCCAGGTGCTGGCGAGCTCCCGACCGTCCTCCACCGCGAGGCGAACAACCCCCGGGCGTGCTGTGGACACGACCGTGTAGGGTCCCTCCCATCTTGGGGTCAGCTTATTGGCTTTCGACAGGTCTTGAAGTCTTCGTAAGACCATGTCACCGACTTGCAGGGACCTTGGTCGGACTGACTTGGCTGCGTTCCTACAAAGAGCTTGTAGGTAAACCGCAGACCGGAGCAGCACCCGTTCGCGTGTTGCTTCGACGAGGTCTAGGTCGATGAGGCGTTCGACCTCCTGATCGATGGAATCGATCAGTTTCACCCTTGGGGAACCCAGCACAATCTCGGCAGGCAAAATGGCTTCCGCACCATAAACGAGTTGGAAGGGCGTTTCGCCTGTGGCTCGACTCGTCGTGGTGCGGACGTACCAAAGAACGGCGGGAAGCTCATCCACCCACTGCTGCCTGTGCTGTTTGAGGCTCTTGAAGACCCTCTTTTTTATGCCCTGAACTAACTACCCATTTGCTCGTTCGGCCGCTCCGTTGCTCTGTGGATGTGCCACAGAGGCGAAACAGACCTTGATCCCGATCTCCTCGCAGTAACTTTGGAATAGTTCACTGGTGAACTGGGTCCCATTGTCTGTGATGAGACGGTTGGGTATCCCGAACCGAGTTATCACATTGCTGCGGAGGAACCTCTTGGCCGCCTGGGCCGAGATGGTTGAGACGGGCTCGGCCTCTATCCACTTAGTGAAAGTGTCGATGGCCACGAGCAAATACTTGCAGCCTTTCTGACCTCGGGGGAAAGGTCCAAGGACGTCGAGCCCCCAGGTCGAGAATGGCCACGAAAGCGGTATGGTTTGCAGAGCATATGCTGGTTGACGGGCTTTGCGAGCATGAAACTGGCATGCTCGACAGGTCGTTACGATCGACCGTGCATCCGTCAAGGCCGTAGGCCAGTAGTAACCCAATCGGAAGGCCTTGCTCACAAGCGTTCTGAACGACGAGTGAGCTCCGCACATTCCTTCATGGATGTCACGAAGAAGGTATTGGCCTTCCTTCTGAGA
The DNA here is from genome assembly GCA_036346355.1 of Rhipidocladum racemiflorum. Lineage (NCBI taxonomy): Eukaryota > Viridiplantae > Streptophyta > Magnoliopsida > Poales > Poaceae > Rhipidocladum > Rhipidocladum racemiflorum. The sequence goes on from CM070588.1 coordinate 36,873,752, forward strand.
GACGCATTTGGAAAGGATTCCTAATACGCCTTTTCGGTATAGGTCACCTTCGATCAGTTTGTACTGAGAAGATCGCCTTGTTAGCCGGGAACGCTCGGGTTCTTCCTCGGGCAACGTCCCATGCGCAAGGTATTGGATGAATGGCGTCATCCAACTTGCACTTTGCTCGAGGAAGGAGACCCTACCGTCGGCCTCTAGTGCCTCCTCTTCAGAGGGAATGGAGGGCTTATATAGGTGCTCGACGAGCACCCCCGCCGAAGCGGTAGTTTGAGAGGAACCGACCTTAGACATTTGGTCGGCCAGGGAATTGTCCTTCCTGGGGATGTAGATTACTTCGAAATTCTTGAAGTATTTCTCCATCTTCCTTACTTCGGCCAGGTACAGCGCCATCGAGGTATCAGAACACTGATACTCCTTGTTGACCTGGTTCACGACCAACTGTGAATCGCCCATCACGGTAAGCCGTTGGACTCCTAATGATTTACATGCTCGAAGTCCGGCTAAGAGGCCTTCGTATTCTGCCGCGTTGTTGGTCGCGGCAAAATGTAGTTGGATGGCGTACTGGAGTTGTTTTCCATCCGGGGAGACCAAGACGACGCCAGCCCCCGAGCGCTCATATGCTCGGGATCCATCGAAATACAAGGTCCAGGAGTTTTCCCTTGAACCGGTGGTTTCGCTGGCTAGTGGTGCTGGAGCCGACCATTCTGCCACGAAGTCAGCCAGGACTTGTGATTTGATCGCCGTGCAGGCCGAAAACATTATCTCGAATTCGGCGAGCTCCATGGCCCACTTGGCTATGCGACCACTGGCGTCCTAGTTTTTCAGGATTTCCCTGAGCGGGAAGCTGGTCGATACAACGATCTTGTGCGCTTGGAAGTAGTGACGCAACTTCCTGGAGGCCATCAACAACGAGTACAGTAGTTTCTGGACCTCGGGGTAACGCTCCTTCGGTCCATGAAGTACTTCGCTGACATAATAAATAGGTCGTTGGAAACCATCTCTCTCCACTGCTAACACCGCGCTCACCGCCTGCGGGGTTGCCGCCAGGTATAGCAGCAATTCTTCCTCTATTGCAGGTGTGACGAGGACGGGTGGCTTGGAAATGTACTGCTTCAGCTCTTTGAACGAGTGATCAGCCTCCTCCGTCCATGTAAAGCCATTGTGTTTGCGGAGGGCTTTAAAGAAAGGTAGTCCTCGTTCCCCCAGCCGGGAAATGAACCGGCTTAAAGTGGCCATTCTCCCGGTCAGAGCTTGCACTTCCTTCACGCATGTGGGCGACCTCATGTTCTCAATGGCTTCGATTTTCTCTGGGTTTGCCCCAACGCCTTGTGGTCTGACCATGTAGCCGAGCACCTTGCCAGCTTTCACGCTGAACACGCATTTTTCTGGATTTAACTTTATTTGATGCTTATTGAGGTTACAAAATGTTTCTTCCAAGTCAGCAACGTGACCCGAGGCGCTCTTGCTTTTTACTACTATGTCGTCGACATAGACCTCCAAATTTCGACCCACTTGATCCGCGAAGGTTTTCTGCATGAGGCGCTAAAAGGTTGCTCCCGCATTCCTTAGACCGAAAGACATGGTCGTATAGCAGAAGGTACCGAACGGGGTGATGAAGGAAGTCTTTTCTTCGTCTTCGCGCGATAGGCTGATCTGATGATAGCCTGAATAAGCATCTAGGAAGCTCATGGTTTGCGATCCCGCCGTCGCGTCGACCAATTGATCTATGCGAGGCAATGGGTAGTTGTCTTTCGGGCATGCCGCGTTTAGGCCCGTGTGATCGATGCACATGCGCCACTTGCCTCCTTTCTTTCTGACCAAGACTGGATTGGCTAGCCATTCAGAGTGTTCGACCTCCCTAATGAAGCCAGCTTTTAGGAGTTTGTCGAGTTCCTCCCGGATGATCGCCTGTTTTTTCGGGGAAAAGCGTCTAAGTTTCTGCCGTACTGGTTTTTTATCAGGCTGAACCGCTAGCCTGTGCTCAATCACCTCCCTAGGGACCCCGGGCATGTCGGATGGTTCCCAGGCGAACGCATCTGAGCTTGCCCGGAGGAAGGTGATGAGCTCAAGTTCCTATTTGGGATCTAAGGAAGATCCCAAATGCACGACCTTGGCCGGTTCTGACTCGTTGAGCGGAACAGCCTTGGTCTCTCCCCTAGGTTGGAGGGCAAGTTTAGGTCGGGAGTGCTTTGGCTCCTGGTCGAGGCCGCGAGTGGGTAACTGACCGACCATATCCAACGCCATTTCGTCACAATTGAGTGCAGACTTGTGGTTCCCCTTTACGGTTATGACCCCGTTTGGTCCGGAAACCTTCAGGCATTGATACGCGTGATGCGAAGCGGCCATGAGCTTAGCCAAAGCCGGCCTGCCGAGGATGGCGTTGTAGGACGATTCGAAGTCTACCACCTCGAAGGTGATTAGCTCCGTTCTGAAGTTACTTGGGCTGCCAAAGGTCACGGGCAGAACGACCTGCCCCAGAGGTTTGATCGAGGTGCCTGGGACTATCCCGAAGAAGGGTACGGCTATACTTTTGATTTTGGAACGAGGAATCTGCATCTCGTCCAAAACTTTAGCTGAAATCAGGTCCAAAGAGCTCCCGGAATCTATGAGGACCCGACCAACGACAGTGTTGCTAATGGTGGGGCTCACGACCATCGGAAGCTTCTGTGGTTTGGTCATTCCAAGGGGACAGTCGTCCTTAGAGAAGATGAGGGACAACTCGGACCATTTGAGTTGCTGCACTGGAGGCTTGCCTTGGGTGACATGGTGTACTTCCCTCGCAGCGTCCTTTAAATCCCGGCGAGATTTGTAGGCAGAGGAGCCCCCGAAGATAACCGCGATGTGGTTCTGTGGTTCTTGATATTCCATGTCATCTTCGTTTTCTTCGACGGGCTGCTTGCCTTTCTTTGCTTTCACCACCTGCTCGAAGCGACGGCATGGGACCCCTACCGTTGTAAAACCGCTTCCAGCGGTAGGCCCATGTTCGCAATTCCGTAGGTCATGACCGTGTGCTTGGTGAAGCGGACGATGAAGGTCACCCCGTTGATCTGCCTGGCCACCTCGGTCGCGGGGCCTGTGTGGTTGCCCTCTTCCCGAAGCGTTAAACCCCGTGGCGTGGCTGGGTTGCTCGGGTCGTTGTCGTTCCACTGCGGCAACCATGGCCGGTGGGAGTTTTTTCTTCTTCTTCTTGATCTTCTTATCCACGGAGTTTGAGTCCTTTTTCTTGGCGGAGGTTTCTAGCCCTGGCCGAGGCGGTAACTTTCCTTCATCCAAAGATTTTCTTCCACCGATGCCTCATCCGCGTTGGCATACCGGTCACCATTTGGAAGAGCTCGTTTGCCGTTAGATCCGGATGGATCTCGAGATCTGCGTGAAGCGCCGTCCCGCACTCGAACTTGAAAGCCCGGACGACGGCCTCGTCCGATATATTCGGATCGAAGTTTCGGACTTGGATGAATCTCTGGACGAATCGTCGTAGGGTTTCTCCATCCGTATCAAGCGCTCAGTCGCGCTCCTTTCCCGGCGAATGTAACAACTCGAAATTCGCTCGAGGGCGGTCTTGAAGTTGCCCCCAGAACGTATGGACCCTTCCTTTTGGTTGAAGAGCCATGTACGAGCGACTCAGTCCAAGATCGTCGGCGAGATAATTCGCCATCACCCCTTCACGCCTCGTGGCGAGGATGGCGGTGGTATATATCGTGAGAAATTCATCCGGTTACGGGTCCCGTTGAACCTCTCGATGTGGCCGGGCTTGAACTCGTTCGGCCATGCGACACTCCGAAGAGTGCTCGTGAAAGCCTGGCGGCCGGCTCGGAGTTTCACGGCGAAACCCTCGGTCATAACGGCCTCGCGTGTGTCTTCCGCCCAACGTCCGTCACGGGCCAAGTCGAGAAGACTTCACGCGAAGGTCGTGGCCGATGACCGCTTCGGCCGTGGAGCGTTGAGCGCCAGAATCCGGATGATTGTAGGTGCGTCGTCCCGAGATCGCTTTGGAGCTGTTCCGGGGCCTCTCCCGGACCAGGTTAGCGGCCTGGGGCGATCTCCGAGCATGGCTCCGGGATTCATCTCTGTGCGAGCGCATAGGGGAGCGCCTGCGATGGTCCCGGGAGACACTCCGGGCATCCTGGTCGTGAGAGGGGCCCGAGACTTTCAGCTCGGCGGCAAGCCTCTCCAGATCTTCGGCCACGACCTTGCCCACGGCATCTAGGTCTACTTGTTCGGGGAAGCTGCGAAGGTCGCGCACGACCGCCGCCAAGGCCCGCAGCCATTCTCGGTTCTGGCGAACAGGCGGCGGTGAGCTTCGGCGGCGTTCCGGGATGCGATCGGGGGTTTGGTACTCGCGAGAGTTCCTTTCCCCGGACAACCGCCTCTCTTTCGCTTGGCGGCGTATGCTCGCAAGGGTCCTCCCTAAAGACGCTTCTAGGTGGAGTCTGGCCGCCTCATAGTGGTCGTGCTTAGCAGCGTCCGAAGATCGTACTTCAGGTTTGGCACGGCTCCCAGCCATGTTGACGTGATGAGAGTGGGATGAATGTGACGGAGACATCATCGTATCCCCTTGAGACGCAGTCTCTTGGTCGAACTCCAGGTCGTCTGGTATGTCCAGGCCATCGTAGAGTCCGTCATAGTCATCCTCGCGGTCTCCGAGAGTAATGTCTGGGGAACGGAGGACCTGTCCTCGCGTTCCAGGGTCCGGGGAAGAGCTCCCGGACTCGGTGTGTCCGATAGGATCGGTCACATTGACCACGCCATCGCCGGCGTAGTACATGTCGTCGAAAACACAGAGATTCCTAGTATGCCCTGAGTTCGGCATCCTCGAGGATCCTGAACCGTACGGGAATCAAGCTGTCGTCCCCACGAACGGCGCCAGCTGTCGATGATTGGAGAACGGGCTCCCGCCGAGCTTACTTGTTGAATGGGGGATCAACAGAGCCCCGTCGTACGGTCCAAGGGAGTCGTCCGAGCAATGCCAGGTCGGGAGAAGAGGGACGCGGTGTTTATCCTGGTTCGGGCCTCTCACTGCCGAGATAATAGCCCTACTCCAGTGTATTGTGTTCTATCTCGGGTCCCCATTACGATCTTCGGGGTTTAAATACTACAACTAGAGATACAAAGAAGGCAACCACCCCCTGGGATTACGCCATGTATTCATATTTGCGATCTGCCGCCCTTGATCCGCGCGCTATTTGAATTTCGGGTAAGATTTCCCTTGATCTTCGGCTGATTGGTTGCCACCTTCCTTCCTCATAGCACTCGCTGGGTCCACCGACCAAATATCTGAGTAGGTCGTGGTCTCCACGAGCATGCTTGCTCGTGGGGAGGGTTCGGAATAGCCGCGAGTAAAGGCGTGGACGTGTATGCTCGGAGGAAAAGAAGGGAGATGCTCGTTTGATGCTCCCGAGCATCTTCTTTCAGCATTGTCTGGTTGGTGGCTTGGCATTCTCCGGGGGTACCGTGGTCTTTTGCCAGATAGCCAATCCCCGACACAAATATTAAAGCAAACGAAGGGGTAAGTAATTATCATCTACTATTTATTTATGCTTTAATATTTATGCAATTTTAAAAAGAAAGAGCATCCAACCACCTCTCAACAAAAAATCGTCCTTCGCATCTGACTTGCCCATTCGTCCTCGCATCAAAGAACTAGTGTGCACCATGCTCCGGCCAGGGCATCACCTCCGCTCGACGCCGGCGACCGTCCCCACCCCAGCCTCTGTTTCTGTTGCAGCCCTCCTTACCCTCTCGCGCCCCCATCCCGGCGCGCTCAGGCTACCCCGCGCCGCTCCCTCTCTCAGGAGCAAAAAGTCGAGCACCATGCGCGCGTCGGCACCGGCGGCGCGGGAGGCCGCCGAGGCGCTCGTGCCGGCGCTTGCGCACAGGGTGGTGGCGCGGGCGCTCGCGGACGAGGCGGAGGCGCGGCTGGGCGCGCGGCTCCTGCCATCGGCCGTGCCTGCCGAGGTCGCCGACTTCCGTAACGGCGTCGGGAACGCCGTCGGCTCGCTCGACGTGCGCCGGGGCGCGCCTGGCTCGGCGGTAGTTTCTCTCGCACCTAAGCACCTTCGTTCGTTCGATCATATCATATACTTGTGTGTACATCATGCTCACGAGCAAGTAGTAGTTTATTGAAGGTCAGTTATACTGCAGTAATGTCTCATGCACAAGCACAATCATAGGAATTCGGAAATCTCAGCCACAAAATACACTGGCAGATGTGAGTCAAATAGAAGGAGATCAGATTATTGCGCAACAATAGGAATTGGAAAAGCTCTGACAAAACACACCAGCAGAATCGAGTCGAACTGGAGGAGATCAGATGAAAACATCCAATAGGTACAGAAAAGCAAGTAATGCAAGTTCGTGACAACTTGTTTTTAAACCGTTGCATTCATCGTTCTAGCAACTGGCTGTGGAAATCATGCAACTATCTTTTTGCTTGAGAGCCAATCATGCTACTATTTAGTAACATGCAGTTGCTACAACCTGGTGATGGTGATAAGGTTGCCATGGAAAAATATGTGCTGATCATAGGCAACTGTACCTGTGTTATATTATTATTGGGTTCTAGCAAAAAACAGTGCACATGTAGAGCTATGATACGTCAAAAACCAAGCCATTTACCAATACTGTATTAAACAGAAAAATTGCTTCGGAATTATTAGTGATTGTCCTATCAAGGTGAACTGTCAATCTTTTAAAAGCAAAGTTTGATAATCCAAGTCTTCAGAGCAAATTGGGAATTTGAGTTCAGCAAAACAATTTAATTCACTTGTAGTGTTGTGAAACTTTGGTAATCATACTGCCAACAATTGATCTGCTTTTGTGTCATTTTTCATTCTTAATTCTTCCAGCTGACAGCTCCAGCTGAAACTGTTATCGCAGTGGCTGAAAAGAACGATGGCAATGGAATCATGAGAACAGTCTCACTAATAAACGGCTGCTTTGTTTTGCTCACTGCTTAGTTATCATGTATAACAGTAGAATTTGTTAAGTTGTACAAGGAATGACAAATGCAATTGAAGTGTTTTTTTTTTCTTATCTACAGATTGATTTGATGTTGCAGTCCTCACTTCACTGCAAAGTCCCAAATGGTGTAATTGACATTACATCCATTCTCATTTTCTTAAATGCCTCAACGGATGCTCCACATTTCCTCATGGAGCTTATACAAGGCAGTCCAACTTCTATTGTCGTGGTTCTGGACCTGCTCCCGCGGAAAGACCTCGCACTCCACCCTGAATATGTAGAGAAGTACTACGAAAATACTCAGCTGGACAAACAACGGGAGAGGATTGAAGAATTGCCACAGGCCCGTCCATACCGATCACCATCTCTCTTCGTGCGCAGTGCCTGTTCACCAACAGCAATATTGATCACTATTGACTGCGGACAAGGAGGAGAGACTACCTTGGAAGAGATAGTGCATGGTCAACTGGCGACGGCTGCTAAAGAGGTTCTTCAAATTTGGCTCGATAGTTGTGCCGATCACACTTCAGAACTGGAAGAGAGCGAGAGAGACAGCATGCTCAAGAGAGACCAGATTGTAAGATTGAAATCAATCGAGGTCGATCTGACTGCAAATCTGCCGAGGCTGTTTGACCCTGATGTGTCAAGCCGAGTTATAGCTGAAATCAGGAAGGCCTTTGGGGTACAAGAGGCCTAGCATTCAGAAATGTGACCAAGATTACAAACGAATGCATAAGTTAATTGTTTAGAAGTAATGTTCCTAGTCTGCTGTCCTTGTCTGAACAATTGGATGGAAATGCTGTGATGATAATTGGCAATGCCATCCTCTTTTTGCGTATATGACCAAGCTGAAACTCTGTGGTTTCTTATTTCTTGCCCTGTCATTGTTGCGTATATCTTGGCGACTCAACCTTTGCATCCAATCAGAAGCATGTTCCGTGTCAAAGCTGTAAGTAGTGTGTGGGCGTAAACCGGCAAAGCATAGCTGAACAGCAGAAGGCGACTCTTGAACCATCAGATGCGGTGATCTGCAATTTTGCATGGTGCAGAAGTTACGCCAGACTTCTTGGAGCTGTACATTTCTTTCGCTTCTCTCCTTGCTTTCCTTCTCTTCTCTCTACGCGTCGATTGATTGGTGAGAGGCAAACAATATATCCTTTCATACTTTTCTTCTTCTCATACATTTCTTAAAGAATCAAAAGGAGTATCAAGAGAGTAAGAAGCTGCTTTTAAAAACATGTTACTGAGCAACAGAGGTGCAAGTAGACTTAGCGCATGTTTTTTAGAACCACAGTTAAAATACTTTTGGTTGCTCCTGTGAATATGATAGTCTAAGAATTGTAGACCCTATGGATTTAGTGTTGAAAATCGAATACCCGGCGGTACTGTTTTTTCACGAAAATCAAACGAAAATCGTTCAAAACCGAATGGTTTGCAAAGTCAAACCCAGCGGTCAAAACTGAGCCAAAAAATAAAAAAAACCGGTCGGTTTTCTCTGTTTATTGAGCAGTTTGCACAGTTTATCGAGCAGTTTTTAGGGAAAACTGTGAAAATCGGTGACAGAATGCAAAATGCAGAAAAATTCAAGAAAAAATAGGAAAAATTGTAAAAAAAAATTGTGGAAAAATTATAAAAAGTTGTAAAGTACATATTTAGCAATAATAGCACAACTATGAAAAAATATGAAAAATTTCGACATGACCTTTGTTATATTTTAAACAATGTGAAGTTATAAAGTAGGAATTTAGCAATAATATATCAACAAATAACATTTCATTTCAATACCGTTGACAACTGAATCCAACAAGTCCATATTTTAATAATATTTATTTTAATACTATAACTTGGTTGTACGTGATAGATACTATAACTTGGTTCTGGTAGATAGACGCCAAACGTTTTCCTTTTCTCGATTAATTGAAATTGTTTTGTAGTTTATAATTAGTACAAGTAATAGATATTATTATGAATTTTAATATTTTTGCAATTTAGCATTTTAATATGGACTCTTTCTTTTAATCTAAACCGTTATAACTCGGGTATTATTTATTTTGAATTTTAGTTAATTTGGCTTATTGACATGGGCTCTTTGTTTTAATAATGTGATTTTATTTCATTATTACTATAAATTTTAGTTATTCATGAATTTACTTTGAAAATAGTATGGAAGTCAATTTGCTAATTTTCCTTAAATGTCTATTATGAATTTCATAATTTAGATTGTACTTGATATTGACTCCTTTTTTTAATATAAGCTGTTATAACTTGGGTGTTTTTATTCCAAATTTTGTTAATGAAAGGCATTACGTCAGTGAATGCTATAATAAAAGTTCCAACAATCCTTGCCTAAATTATCATCTAGTATTTTGTGCAACATCATGCCTGACGATGGCCGGCGGCGGGCAGATTTGGGCAGAGACACCAGCGAGTATGAGAGCTTAGTGTGAGTAGTGTCGGAAGTGCAATGAATTTGTCCGAAGCTTCACAGAACGGGGTGTATAGCATGCGAACTTTAAGTAAGTCGGATCGGGCCTAATGGGCCTGGTACTATTTTCTATTTTTTTTACCCTATTCAATTATTAATTCGGCTTTGCGTCAAAAACATCTCAAATTTTTGGTTTTTCAAATCATTTTGATGTCAAACGTCAGAAATCTATTAATACTAATTTTAGAGAAATTTATAACAAATTTTTGTAAATATTTTGAATTTGAATTGGATCGGTTTACCGAACGGTTTCTATTGTCAAACCGGCTCGGTTTGGTTGGTTTTCGTGAAATTCATTTGAATTTCGTCGGTTTCGCCAACCCTGGATTCAATTTTCTCTCTTGGCCTTGGATATAGTAAAGTGGGCCGGGCTTGGTCTTGGGCTCGTATCAAAGCCTATATATATTTTGCTGGGCTGCTTCAATGCAGGTGAGGCATGAATTGCACAATTTTGTACTGTTACAGCATATCATTTTCCAGGCATCATTAGAAGGAAAACTATCTATTGTGTTGTAACATGGGCAAAATTGTGTGGACACTTGACCTAAACTAGCCTGTAATAGACAGTAAGATTCTGATTTAAAACTGACAACTAGAGGCAAAATGGAAAATAAAATCATGTGTGCCTCAGATGAATTGGGTAAGGACACCAGGGCTGCGCACTGGTCATGCGCAAGCACATTCATCCAGAATTCACCGAAGCTTTTCGATCATCATTAGCACACCAAAATTGAACAAAAAAAAATCACATATTAAAACCCAAACCATGAGATCCAGGTCGAGATCGAGAGACAGACACAATCAAACCGTGCAAGAAGAAAAAAAAAGTGCCTCAAATTGAGATCTGAGACTAGGTGACTGCAACTCTGAAAGCGCATGGCATAACACACAAGCACCAATAATTTGAGAAGGAAAAACAGAAAGCTGGAGGAAAGTTCGATAGACTATTGAAAAACATTGATGCCAGCATGCGTGCCTCAGATGAATCGCGCAAGGGATATCACCAGAGCTGCGCACTAGACGCGCGCAAGCATATTCATCCAGAATTCACCATAGATTGCACTGTAATCATCATCGGCACGCCAAAATTTAACCCAAAAAAAAATCACATATTCATGTTTCGAAAAAAAGATACATATTGAACAACCAAACCGAGAGAGAGAGAGAGATTAATTAAAACAAGAAGGAAAGGTGCCTCAAATTAAACCTCACCTGCATGAACGCAGAAGCTGTTGTATCGTCGTCGGGACATCAAGATGCAAAAAGTGACTAGCTAGAAACACGCGCAGATACCGAAAATCAAAAGAAGAATCAAACTGAGAGAGGGTAATTGATCAAGAACTTGACCGGCCAAAGATTGAACAACGAACAGAGAAGCATAATTAAGAACTACTAGTGACCAAACGGGAGTTGGGGATCGAGTAGAATCGTGGTAGGAGAGGGTGGAGAGGGGAAGAAGCCCCGATGCGTGGGTGGTCCATAGACAGCGGAGCGCGCGGACGGCTATGATTAATTTGGCTGCGCTTTTATCAGTGAACGGAGGGCTCGGAAAGGCTCACCTGTAGGTGGGTATTCGGTCTTTTCAGCCAATCGGTTTGGTTTATTTGGTTTTAAAATAATTTGGTTTCTAAAATGTAGCTGCTAAATTCCTCTAAATAAAATAAAACATCGAACTAAATTAGCTGAAATATTTTAGTTAGTTAATTCAGTTTTTCGGGCAATCGGAAATATTCACGGCCCATATCTGAAGGCCCATGTCTAGAGACTAGTGAGGACAAACCAGTCCATGTATTTATGAACACCAAACTGCTGATACACTCATACAGGCACATAAATGATGCATGCTATCATATTCTCATATATGATATCACTATCTCAGTACCAAATAAAAGATCTCAAATAATGTCGGGACTCAGATTCAGGCCATGCTAGTGCACACGGTGGCAACATAGATGAAATATCATTTCATTCAACGAATTAACTAAGGAAGTACCAAACTCATTATTAAATAGAAGCAATTAACCTTATAGTTAAGGTTTACACAACTAAGTCTTAAGGACTTAAGAAACAAATAAACTTTTACAACAAATATAAGATAACTTAGTTCATTCGATATACCACAAGTAATCATCTAGGGAAAAACACTCCTAGTTCACGTAGTCCTTATAGTAATCCTCATAGAACTCTATATTCCCTAGTCCTTGCTCAGCAACTGATCAACAAGGGTGTAAAGCCGTGAGTACATAAAGTACTCAGTAAGTCGTAGGAAAATGATACAATTATATTCATGCAAGGATTGATAAAGAATAGATATATAGTTCTTTTCCAGAAAACAATAACTTGAATGTAAATATAGTAAATAGGTTCAAAGCATAATTAAATAAACATAATAAATAATTGGTAAACCAACAGTAGACAACAACAAAAAATTGGTGAGGCTTCACCCATCAGCATCTAAAACCATCATCGAAGTACTAAACTCATCGGTGCTAATATTTAGACATCGAAATCTCTATTGAACTCCCCATTCACTTCCAATTCCACCTTCGAACATTTTATGAAAAACTATATATCTCATGAGAAATTTCCATGCACATCTATGACCATGAACTAGTCAAACAGTTTTAGACACTCTGTAGAGGTGTATAGCTTTACCCACAAGAAATGATTATCTCTTATTACCAAGCTATTAACATACTTTCTTTGGTGTGTGGCAGAGGGATCACGACAAATCCTTTACAATGCACTAAGGTTTCACCCCTCACGGCCTCCTCTTGCACCATGTGAATCCACCCGTCTATCCCGGAATCCACACCACCAATGGTAGTATTTAAATTTATATATTACAAATTAATCAACCAGTTTCGTCCCATACAGACATGTGGTTGTACGTTTATGCCCAATTCAATGGTGCACAAGATTGTCCTTAAATAGCCTCAGGCGAGACATCCACTGTAACACCCTAGCACTCCATGTGCCCTGAATGTCACTACACCATGCATTTTTAACAATTAAATAAGCATTTTCAACAACAATTTCAGCAACAACATAAACTCTCAATTAATCACTAAACACCAATTAAAGTATATTCACAAGGAAAGATGATGAAAGGTAACAACAACAATCCTAAACTTGTTTATCTCATGACATAAACATAAACCACAAGCATTATTGAACATGAGATAACCAAACGTTGCGTACATTAATTAATAAGACATAACCAAAGGCCACACCATTATTTAACAATAACATAACCAAAGGCCACAATATTTATTAACATAACCTATTAACTTCTCACAAGATTGGTTCCACTAAAATTATCCCATGACTGAATCTGTATAATTTATTTAATGGGGTAAACATGATCAAATGCTAAATGTCCTGAGGAGGGTGATGTGGTAACAAGTGACAAGTATATGCCAATTTCCTTCCCTGTATGTCAGCCTCAATGGATCTAAAACATTAAATAAACAAGCGTGAGTCCAAAACTCAGCAAAGTACATCATATAATGAAATCAATACATATACATAAATCAATGGCAAGATAAATCATAATGCTATCTATACACATAGGTGAGCTCATCAATTTAACTTTCTTTTCATTTTGTTTATGCAATGCACCATTTCTTTTCACTTCATTTATGCAATGCATCATGTTTGCATGCTCATATGCACATCTCATCACATAGCTTATATCGGTATAGCTGAGTACACACCTGTCGGTATGCACCATCTCATTCCCTTCTATTCCCTACCGAAGTAAGTCTTTCCCTCCGATTTCGTGGAGGGGCTTACCACAGTAGGACTTTCATTCCCACCACAAGTGGGTCATAGAGGTCCACACGGGTCACCTCTTCCATTATAAATGTACATATGCAAATGACATGAATTATCATCTTCTTCCATCTTTTCCATCATTAACATAGTATCAACATATCATGTGCATAAACAATGATAATAACAAATATCATTCATATAGGATAGTAAGGTGTAAGTGATCAATTTAAATGTTGATTCATATCATCCCATCATTATTGTACAATGTACTTGCCTCTTTACCCACGGGGAGTGGCGTGAGGTTGAAGTCACTCTTAAACTCACACCTTCTGCAATAGATACATCTATCTCAAAATTATTCATGAATAGTACAAGCATCAAATATAACTGTAACACCCCGGCACCACACGCGCCCAGAGTGTCACCAAAACCTTTACTAATTTCTTAAAAAAAATGGTAAGATCTCCCCTGCTAAATGGACATCCACTCAGCAGGCAAAGAGATAACAATACCATTCACGAGCATATACATCTCGGAATCCAATCAAAACATTCTAGCGGTTAATTCTAGCATATATTAATCTCACCATCATGAAGATCACAATAACCACAACCACAAACGCTTTAACACAATAGAACCAACACTAAGTACCAACATGCAACTCTCTTCTAACTACTTATTTGAACATGGAAGATCAACTAGAATACATCACATGGTAAACAAGAATGCATGAATGTGCTACTAACTTATTCTCTAGGATGAAGTTTCTCCAACTATTTCATATGTTTGGCATGGTGTATGACGTATTGCAACTATACCCCATCCCTTCATGATGTCTTCAAATCACCTAAAACATTAAACAAAACAAGCGTGAGTCCAAGACTCAGCAAAGCTGAAGGATCGAGATCGCGATCAGAGGGTGGGGGTGAATGATCCCAAATAAAATTGTCCCCTACTCAACATACTCCAAACAATCCCGCAAGGAAACCGGTGCTCCTCAAATTTGCAAAACCTGTAAAAACCGGAACGACTAGACAACTATGTGTATCCCTAGCTTGCGTGGATGAGAACCATGAATCATGTGAGGGATTTTTAAGTCACAATCCTGGTTGTCAAGTGTCCAAAACATAGAGGAATCAATTCAAATACTTCTTTTCTAAAAGAGATCAAGCCAAATCACAAAAGCCTCTTTTAGAAAAGCAAAAGCAGATTTTTCAGGAATTGTCCTCAATTGGAGCAGGTGGTTGGTGGACTTCTGTTGCTCTAATTTTTTTTTTAATTTTTCACCCTGTGAGAAGATGAGTCGTAAAAAACTCCACCAAAAATCACCTCCAAAAGACTTGTATAAACATCAGGAAAAATCAAGGACTACAAACAGTTAGGAACTTCGATCAGGAAATTTGGGGCTCAGTTTTCACCTCATAGCTCCCAAATGGTGCAACCAGTGGACTCCAAAATTTTTACACAGATGGATATATGAGTCACTCACCTTATCCAATAAAAATAACTCAAAAAGGAGTTTTCTATATTTTTCTAAATATAAAAGACTAACTGCTGCACGAAGAATAAGTTCAGGACAAATTTGCAATCTTGATAGAAACTTGATCTCTAGTCTATCCTAGGGTGCAAGAAAGATATAAAACTAAATAAGCACCCTCAAAATATCCTTGATCAATAGCATTTAGAAGGAGAGGAGGCAAATCCAAATTATAAGAAAGTAAATTGCGAGAATTTACATGCGGGAAAGTAAATGCTGAATTTAAATTGCATAAGGTAAAGACATAATGTAAATGCGGAATTTAAATTCACAAGAATGTAAAGAAAATCTTTGAATTTTCTGGTTGGAAGGTTTACAAAGCCTTACTTCATGTGGGCAAAGCTCAAAGGAGCAACTCAAACCTTCAAGTGAGGGAGGGCACCCCTCCCTTTCTATTTATACTACTCTTGGGCGACCTACCACCCTTGGATGAGTCCCAAACCCTAGAGCACTCCACCAAGGGCTAGGATTAACCCACTCATTCCACCCCCACGCATAGGCTTTACATGGGTCACATAGGCCATACATGGGTTTTAAACAAAACCCGGTCAACCCGATGCAACGGGCCTTCATCCATCGGACTTAACCACTCCGTTTCCGCTTCTTCGAGCCTCCAACCCGAACCGAAAACCTTGAGTCACCTCAAGTTCATTCCCATAACGTCCAAGTGATCCTGGTTTGAGCCCAACCATCTCGTCGGCATCCTCGACCATTCTGGACCTCGGTTCTCCCAACCTAGTCCCGGTACTCACCAACGACCACAACTGCCTCAATAACCTGTACCGCAATGACCAAACCATTTTGCACATTCCAAAATACACCCTTACCTTTTTCTTCCTGCATGTTAGTCCACATTTATTATAAATTCAAACATGCAATTCCAAGTCAAATCAAACTCAAACCTGAGCACACCTTGCTCAAATAAAGTCAAATACTCATCACAAATATGGATGGAGCTCCACATGGTCCTTCAATCTCCCCCTTGATGAGTATATTGACAAACCACACAAAATCATAAATTTGAGTTTGAAAATATGGAAGAAAAGCAATTTGATTGCAAAAATCATACTTGGTCCAATTGAAAGAGAAAGTAAGTCCATGACCAAGTAGATGAGAAAATTTTTTAGAGCTCAACACAAGAAAGGACAATTTTTCTATAAAAGCTCCAAAAACAAAGAAATCCTCCAAAAAGCTCAAAATTACGCATGATCCAAATGCAAGGACAATTGTTCAACATGATCATGAGAAATTATTTTTTTTAAAAAAAAATTCCCTCCAAGATGCCTTTTCTACGTTTTCTCCCCCTTTTGACAATATAGGCATCAAGAGAGCAATTTTTTCATGAAATGCAACCTAGAAGAGCTTTGAGGATTATGAAAGTGACAACTTAAACAATGTATGACACCAAGCTACTCAAGTTCAGATTATGTCATCCTAAGTCATATCAAATGGCATATTTCAAGTTTTGCTAACTAGCTCAAAAAAGTTATATTACTTTTACATGATTTCAACAATAACAACACTTAGCATAACTTCAAGACTAGAAGCAAAGCCTACCTAACGAGCAAATGGATATACTAGAGTTCAACCTAGTCAACACTTTGGGAAGCTACAAGACCATTAGAGAACCCTCATGCTCAAACATCTCTTTAAATGCAAATTTTTAGATTAATGCTTACAAAGCGGTTCAAAGAGTTAGGCCTAGTGAAGCACATCCTCGACTAGGAGTCATCGACCAAGGCTTCCTAAGCTTTACTCTCCTCCGCAAACCATTGAGGTGTAGAGAGTTTATCCTAGTGAAACACAACCTCGACTAGGAGCCATCGGCATAGGTCTCCTAGGCGTCACTCTCTTCCTCTAGTCTATTTTGCATTTGTCAATTTTATTGACTCAAGCCATATTCAACCATCTCAAGCAAGAAGCTTAAAAGAGTGGTTTTGGTCATACACAATTCATTCCAAGTTCATCCCAAGTGCAATGGGAAGCAGTCTTGAGAATGGAAAGTGTTGAGTTCAGTTTTAGCATAAACAAATCATTTTTTGTCATTTCAGCACTTAAATTCATGAGCATGTTGAGGATTCTGGAATAGAATAATATAGCTAACCCAAGTTGCTCTAGGGACTGTAGTAGAAACCCACTATTTCACTAAGCATGGCAAAAGCATCTAGTGAGAAATATAGAAAGTAAAAGCTAAGTTTCATCAAGTTTTCAAGAAAGCTCAATTTAAATGATGGCTAGTTTAAACATGATACACCAGATTAGATATGACCTAGACTAGCAAGAATCTTCATGAAAGTAGCTAGGTGCAACATATCACAGTTTATCATTTGCATAAAAGACAAAGCTCGAAAATGAAAACAAGTCTATATGCAATGCAAGAAAGTCAGTTCCAAACTCCCCCTCGACAAGTGAGTCAATTTTAAGCACAAATCTGATTCAAGTTGAGTCATTAGAAGTTTTGAATTCCAAGAAAAAGAATTGAACTCAACTGAAACCAGAAACCAAAATGAGAAGAGGAAAAGGAGAAACTGACAACTGGGTGATCTAAGAGCATAGAAAAGATGGTAGAGACCACTAGGCTCAGACTCGCTCTCACCTTCCCCATATAAATTACAAAGGAAAACTAACTCTCAAACTCGAGCTCAGGAGTAAACATAGACCCTGTCTACCTATCGGGACCCGAATTTACAAATCCGGACCCTCTGTGTATTCAGCACTAGTCCAGGATCACGCTAGCGCACACAGTCTCAACATCAGTATATATCACAATCATACTCAATGAAATAATAAAGTACTTTATTAAAAGGGAAATATAACTGGTTGTTAGACCTTATGGTCAAGTTACAAAAGTACGTCTCGCAGGGCGAAAACTCATTAAAAGAAATAACTGCAGCGGAAAGATAAAGAAATGCGTGGCGCCAACCAATATGCCACAGGCAACTGACTGGGCTCTTCCCCTAGTTCGATGGATCCTCATGGAACTCCTCCTCCAGTGCAGGCGTTGCTTCTTCTTCAACTGATGTTGTATTGTTGCAAGGGTGAGTACTTGGTACTCAGCAAGTCATGCACAAAATGCAAGCTAATATTCTATATGCATGGCTTATTACAAAGGATAGGTTAACAGGTTCATTTGCAGTAAAACAACAAGTGTAAATATGGTAATAAATTGCAAGCAGTAAACAATAATAAATAGAGTACTTTCACAATGATTTCACAAGTAACACATTTCACCACCTAAGTCCAGTTCACATCTCCAGCCCAACCATTTTCCAAAGTCCAAGTTATTTTCATGAAAATCTAACCCTTGACTGTAATCCCCGAGCAGTGTCCAATACCGTGGACTCGGATATTCGAATAGGTTGTACACTCTGTAGAGGTTATGCACTTTACCCACAAGATACAGTCAAACACCACAAAGGCGAGTGATCGTAACAAAGCCTTTCGGAAACCGCAAACTTTACAAGTGAACCTCTCTGATTTTTGCCATACACCATCCCTTCCCTCAGCGGAGGCGAAGTATGGGACCAACATACCATTGGACGGGTACCATGCCATGGCCCTAGTACGCTCCCCCTTCAAAGCTACACAAAAGGTGTAGTTGACACCCCGAGGTACCACAGGCAAGTTATTAGTAACTTACTCAACTAGGTCCGTCCCATTACAGACATGTGGTTGCACGTTTGACTCAGATCAAAGGCTTGCAAGATTAAGTCCTTAAGGTGACCAGGGCAAGACTACCCGATCATTCTTGCCACTTGCCCCAGTCTAAATCTATTTATCAAACCCAGTTGATTACCATGCCCCACGTGCTATCATCAACATCACTACACATGATACTTCTCAAAACAGGTTCCATATCTCATTAAGTCAACATTAACATTTGTTTGTACAAAATCATGCCAAGTGTGCGTAGCAGGTCTAAGCAATAAACTACAACGATCTAGTTACCCATTTTGGCAATTCAATAGTGTCCAACTAAATATCCACAACTAGGGTGACAAGGGTTCATGGCACATAATTAATTAATCAAAGTGTCATACAACAATTTGGCATTTATCTAATTCACAGAAATAATTTAAACAATTTCTAATTAAATTAGCATGCATTAATTTGAATCAAACTAATTTTAAAAAATAGGAGCAATATGAAGCATAACTTGCCTTCAAAAATTACTTGTTCTTGGTCTTGAGCTAGCTCCTGGGTCAAAACTTCACCTTCGAAGCCTTCGGGTACTTCAACGTCTACTCGTAACGCGTGCAAATAGCAATAAATAATTAAATAGTAGACAAAAGTGTCCAAAAATTCAAATAAAATTCATAAACAGAAAGAGCACATTTTTATAAATTTTTAGAAATTTGAAACGTCCAAAACGGAGTTAAAACGAAAAAGTTATAAGCGTTTGAAGTTTGAAAAATCAAATGAAAGAATAAACCGATTTAAACGAATTATTTTTCTACTGGAAATTCCCGAATTTTCTCATGCTGACACGTGGCCCAATCAGAGGCTGCCACGCTACTCGGGCGCATGGAACTGGTCCACGGCCCGGCTCGGTCCATGGTGGACTCGGCCAATCACAGAGGCATTGACTCCAATGTCTTAGAACCCAGGAGTTGCATGAAGCCGACCAAGAGAAGCAAAGAGAGAAAAACTTTAATAGACTTCATTCGGCCAAGGTGGTAAAAAGAGAGTGGAGGAAAAAGCTGGGCTCAATCGACAATCTGGACTCTCCTATAGTGCACGATGACACGCCGCTGCCAGTGGATATCAATATGGTGTTTGCTCTACCGGCGGAGTTCAGAGCACAAGTATTGCTAGATAAGAAATCCTCACGCAGCTGTGCCTTGACTTGCAGGAGGCCATCTTTGAGAAGCCAAAAAAAATGATCATTGGCATCTTAAGCTGTTTGCCAGCATACTTTAGTCGGGGGTACCATCTCCGCCGTGACCAAGACAAGATAGCTCGGCGATCAGGCCCCTCTTACCGAGCACCAGCCCATGTGGCGGCCGGGCGACCAGGTTGGCGACCAGGCGGGTGATCGGCCGGATGACCAGCCGGGCGACTGGGCTGGCGACCAGGGCCTTCCTGCTAGGTGTCAGCACGCATGACAACCGGGCGAAAAGGCAGGCGACCAAGAAGCGGAAGACCGAGGTTTCACCCCAAAGCCTCCTCCTCGCTGACACGCTTTGTCATGGCCATTAATTGCGAGGGCGGCCTGTCCCACTAGCGTCTCGCGCCTTCCCCAGACAAAGATGGGCAGCCGCACAAAGAGTAAGGCGGGGAGACAAGACTAAATAAACAAGTTTAATAATGATCTATGTATCAGCGTGACGTCACCCTCTCACCCGCCCAAGCCGGCCCCATCTATATATAAGGGAGCCTGAGTGCATGGTGAGGGGGAGGAGAGCAAGCTCGATAGCCAGACTCCTTGTAACCTTTTCCACATATAGAAAACAACGACCTAGCAGGATGTAGGGCTATTACCCGCATCGGGGGCCCGAACCTGGGTACATCGGTGCGTGGCTCGTTCTTCTCCTCACCGGCGTCATTCGCCTCTTATTCCCCTCACCCACCGGCGCTAAGCGTGAGCTCCTCAGTCTTCGACCACCGAGATACTCCTGGAAGGGACTTTCGGGAGTTTCGCCCACAAAAGCACCCCTATCGAACTAACTATCTCCCTCAGAGAGATAGCCCACCGGCCAAAAACGCCGATAGGGGCGCGCCAGGTAGGGGGCTAGCGGTTGGTTCATCCAGACATCACTTTGGTTGATCCTGGTCTTTCGCTAGACAAAGCCGCTTGTCTGGTGATGGCGGGTTTGCACTCTCAGCATCCATAGGCGACGAAGGCTAGCAGCATCCAAGGCACATCTCGGCATTCTTGCCGGACAGGGAGTCATCTCACGCCGCCCCCACAAGGGGGCTGGGGTGCCCCCTGGCTCCTCCAGGGCGCCCGGTTCAGCGACAGCTGAACCTAGAGGCGGCCACTCTGGCCAAGAATCTGCACGTCGTTCATCTCCTCCTGGACCACCCTCCTGTGTGACTCGCGAGAGATGCCCTAGCGGCGCCATGGCTTCAGGACCTTATCGGGCTCGTAGAGGCAGCCCAACTTCAGGTTGGGACGCCCACCCGATCAAGTACCATTGGCACCTCTCGGTCTGCGGCGCGTGCTGACCGCGCCCAGGCTTCCAGCCTCCTGGGCAGGGAGCGCTCTAGGCAGGAGGGCCAGAGCAAAGGTAAGGATACGCGAGTCCCAGGTCCCGGCTCCGCAAGGAACCGCGAGGACCTGGGGGCTCCTCTGGAGGAGCATCGCCTGCGGTGTGGCAGTGATCTCAGGCGATCATCTCAGCGTCGCCGCTGCAGCGAGGTGGCCGCGACAAGCGGGCGGCCCCTGGGAACGAGAGCTCCTCCCATGAGTCTCACTTTTGGAGGAGGGAGGAGCTCCCATCCTCCAGCTCGTCGGGGAGTCAGGGTTCGCACTCTCCGGCATGGTCTCCGCTTCGGGGCTTAGGTGAGCAACCTGACTCCCCCTACAGCGTTGGGTGTCAGGCGTTTTCCCGACGGCTGCACCACGTGGTGTGGCCTGAGAGATTTAGCCCAACATCCCTTGAAAAGTATGACGGCACCACCAACCCGGAGGAATTCCTGCAGATCTACACCATAGTGGTGCGGGCCGTTGGAGGGTCCGATAAGGTCATGGCCAACTTCTTTTCCAACGGCCTTGACCGGGTCCGCCCGGTCTTGGCTGTTGAACCTCCCGCGGGGCTTAGTGCACTCGTGGGAGGAGTTGTGCAGCCTTTTCATCACCAACTTCCAGGGCTTGTACACACAACCAGGCGTGGAGGATGATCTCCATGCCCTCGAGCAGGGGAGAGGGGAGTTGTTGCACGATTGCATCCGGCGGTTGAGCCATTGTCGCAATACGATCCCCGGATCTCCGAGCAGTCGATCGTGATATCTTTTCAGAGAAGCGTTCGGGACCGCAAGATGCGGGAGAAGATGGCCACCCGCGAGGTCACCACTACCTCTGAGCTTTTCTCCCTGGCGCACAAGTGCACCCGGGCAGCAGAAGCTCGTGGGCCGGTGTCCGGGTCTACGGGTGGCCATGGCAGAGACGAGGCAGGAACCTTGAGGGGTTCTGGCCCAGCAGGCAAGAAGACATGGGGGCGTGAGGCGGGTGAGACTGGGCGAGTCTAGGTCGTTGAACGCGAGCGAAGGGATACCCGTCCGCGAGGGCGCGACCACCGCAACCAGTGGGGCAGCCGACATGGATAGAGGGACAACGACTGTGAGGAAAAGGAGGGCCGACCCTACTACCCGATCCACCGGACTAACGATCACTACCTGGCAAATTGCCAGGTCATGTGTCGGGACCCCGAATTTGCAAATCCGGACCCTCTGTGTATTCAGCACTAGTCCAGGAACGCGCTAGTGCACACAGTCTTAACATCGGTATATATCACAATCATACCAAACGATACTATCAAAGTACTTTATTTAA
The DNA here is from genome assembly GCA_036346355.1 of Rhipidocladum racemiflorum. Classification (NCBI taxonomy): domain Eukaryota; kingdom Viridiplantae; phylum Streptophyta; class Magnoliopsida; order Poales; family Poaceae; genus Rhipidocladum; species Rhipidocladum racemiflorum. The sequence continues at coordinate 36,896,006 of CM070588.1, forward strand.
ATAATCAAAGGGTTACTCGACCTTATGGCCAAGTTACAAATATATGCCTTGCAAGGCAAAACTTATTGAAAGAGAAATAACGGCGGAAAAATCAAATAACTTACGTGGCGCCATCCGATTATACCAGGCAACCTGGTAGGCTCGCATCCCTAAGTAGGACGGTCCTCTTGGAACTCCTCTTCGGCCCGGCGTAGTCTCCTCTTCAAGCGGTATTGTGTTGAGGCAAGGGTGAGTACTTGGTACTCGGCAAGTCATGCACCTGAGAATGCAAGCTAATATACTATATGCATGGCTTAAGTACAAAGGAATAGCTCGAGTATATTTGCGATAAACGGCTTTTGACAAGTAACAAAAGTAGATTCAGCGTTAGAAATAAGTAAAGCATAAATAATCTTTTGAAATTTGATAAACATTTGCCCCATCCTAAACCACATTTCCATCATCTTCATTATTAAACCAACCCAACTTTTCAAATCCAAGTTATTTTGAGAGAAAGTCTAACCCTTGATTGTAATTCCCGAGCATTGTCGATCTGCAGTGGACTCGGCTATTCAAATAGATTCTACACTCTGCAGAGGTTATGCACTTTACCCACAAGATACAATCCACTCACCCGTCAGTGGTGAATCGCCATACAAAAGTATGCGAATGAGCGATCATAACAAAGCCTTTGGAAGCCTCAAACAACACATTGGTCCTCTCAGGTTCGTGCTCTACACCATCCCTTCCCTTAGCCAAGGAAGTATGGGACCAACACACCGTTAGATGGGTATCTGGCCACGACCACGATAAACGTCCCCGCATAATCACACAAGCGGTGTGCCACCCTGAGGCTCCACAAGTGAGTCCTTAGCGACTTAGTCAACTAGGGCCGTCCCATTCGGACCATGTGGTTGCAAGTATGACCAGTTCAAAGGCTTGCAAGGTTAAGTCCTTAGAGTGACCAGGGCAAGACTACCCGAAAAACCAAATCAACATTCCCAATGCCACAAGCGGCCCTGATTACTCTTGCCACATGCCCGGGTCAGCCATTTTATCAAACCCGATTGATTACCATACCACGTCGTCAACATCACATGATACTTTTCCAAAACAGGTTCAATATATCATTAAGTCCATATTATCATTTGATTGTCCAAAATCATGTCATGAGCAACGTGCAGTCTAAGCAAAGATACTACAACGGTCTAAACCCATGTTGGCAATTTAATAATGTCCAACTAGTAAACCACAACTAGGGTGACGAGGATCATGGCACATACTTAGATAATCAAGGTGTCATAAAGCAAATTGGTATTTATCTAACCCCCATGTTTAAACAAAGTATCTTTCTAATTAAACTAGCATGCAATAGTTTAAATCAAAATAGAATTTAGAAATAGGATCAACATGGTCAAAGCACAACTTGCCTTCAAAAAGTACTTGCTCTTGGTCTTGAGTTGGATCCCTGAGTCAACACTTCTCCCTCGAATCCTTAGGCACTTCAACGTCTACTCGTAAAAGCGTGCAAATAGCAAATACCCAATAAACAATAGGCAAAAACATCCCAAAACTCCAAATAAAATCCATAAACAGAAGAAAGCGTAATTTTCTGGATTTTTAGAAACTGAATCGTCAAATTTGGAGTTAAAGCATAAAGTTATGATTTATTAAAGTTTAAATAATCAATTAAATAATATTACAGAGAAAAACTTTAGTCCAAAATTAAATAAAATTCATATTTAGGTAGATCTCAATTTTATACAAATTTAGAAATTTGAATCGCTCAAATCGGAGTTGAAATGCAAAAGTTATAAGCGTTTGAAGTTTGAATCTAAATTTGAATCAATATTTCGAATTAATAAATCATTTTCTTTTGAAATTAATTATTGCGTCGGCATGGACACGTGGCGACCTCGATTGGCGGTGGCGTCGACGGTCCATGGACTTGGTCCACGCTTGGCTCGGGTCTACGGTGGACCACGGCCGCGGCTCAAGTCTCGACACGCGGGACCGGTGTCGACGACCGTCGCGTGTGTGCACGGTGTGGTGCGGCGTGCCGCGACACGCCCGGCGTGTGACACATGGGTGCATCACAGCCCTTGATTCCCGATCGAGCGGATATGATCACGGAATTCAATCTACGATCTGATACCTGGCCGTTGGATCTAAATCCAAGAAGTGAGAATAGATCTAACCTAGGTCGACGATTTCCATCTAACGGTTTAGATCTAATCTGGTTTCTCACGGTGTGATGTAGGCTAACTGGACCGTTCGATGAAGATCGCCTGGCGGGCTTTTGCGAGTCGGCCCGGTGGCGCGGCGTGCAGCCTGCCGGAGTGGAGGCGACCCGCACGGCGATTTGATGCCCCTCCGAAGCGAGGTGAGTGCGCCCCTCGGTTGCGGCTTGGCAGCGGGCTCGGAAGCCACGGGGGGCGGAGGAGCTCCGTGTGGCCGAACGCAACAATGACGGTGAAGCCCTAAGCAACTACGGCGAGGATTGCAGCCTCGTGGCGCTCAGCGGAGACGGCTAGGGAAAAAGCGGGCGAGGTCATGGCGATCCTCGTCGCGGGTCTCGGTCATTAAATAGGCCACGGATTCAGCGGAATCCTCGAACCCTAACGGAGTTCGGTCATGGCGCGGTGGCGAGTCCGCCGGACACGGGAAGAACGGCAGGCGCCACGTCGCGTGTTGAGAACCAGCGGCTAGATCGAACCCGGCGACCCAGTCCGACCGGACCGCCGCGGTGCGACGGCGTGGCAAGCTCTTAGCCATTGGATGTTCGAAATCCGGTCCACGTGCCCAGGTGCGGCCCGACTCGTTGCGGCTCGAGCGTGGTTCGGTCGGACTGGACTCGAGTCGACTCGGGCTCGATCGGATGAAACGACAAACCCACTGCGTATTTTCCGATTTAATATTTAAAATAATTCCCGATAATTCATTTAATTCATTAAAAATAGCAAAGACTCGAGAAAAATTCGAGAAAAATTACGGAAAATACTTTGGATCATTTTGGACTCAAATAAAATATTTCCAACAAAATTTTATTTGCAAAATTAAATTCTTCAATTATTTCAAAATGGAATAAATTCAAATAAATTCCAAATAATTCCAAATAAACTGTAGAAATTCCAAAAATTCATCAAAGTGCCAAATCACACATGAATTCAAGGAAAGCAAAATTTTGGGGGTGTTACAACCTCCTCTTAATAGAATCTCGTCCCTAGATTCAGGGCTCACTAAAGGAATAGGTTTGGAAATTCTTTCTTCAAATCCTCTTCGCTCCCCAAGTCGCTTACGCTTCCTTCATGGTTGCTCCTTGAACTCTCTGACGAGTTGACTTGTTTCTAGTTTCTCGATCCATTGTGTCTAGAATCCTCACAGGATGCTCCTTATAAGTCAAATCCTCTTGCAACTCAATTAACTCTAGCGACGTCTGTTTCTCGGGAACTGGAGACACTTCTTCAAGCCCAGGACACATGGAATACATGTCATTCTCACGCTAACTTATTTGTGGCAACTCGGTGATAACAACTTAAGCCTCTAACGGCTCAAAATCTTAAATGGTCCAACATAGCAGGTGCAAGTTTCCCTTTGGCATGGAACCTCTTAACTCCCCGAGAGGCGTAACTCACGAGATAAACAAAGTCTTACGGTTCAAAACTCAAGTCTCGGCGACGATTGTCGGCATAACTCTTACAGCCGAGATTGGGCTATCTTCAACCTTTCCCTAATCACGGAAATCTGCTTCTTGCCTCTTGAAGAATATCAGGCCCAAAGACACGCTGCGCGATCTCATTCCAATTCAATGGCGTCAGGCGAGGTCGACCATCTGATGCCTCAAAAGGTGACATCTGTAAGCTAGCGATAACTATTGTTATGTAAATCGAACTGACATCGGCAAACTCTTATCCCAAGAGGTAGCATAAGCCAATGCACAAGCTCTCAACATATCCTCCAGAATGCTGGTTGACTCTTTCGATGCATCCATCCGTCTGTGGATGATAAGGCATCTTTGAAGTTTAAGCGGGTTCCCATGGCTTCATGCAACTTATTCGAACCTTGAGGTAAATTGGGTACCTCTGTCAGATACAATCCTCTTTGGCACTCCTGCAAACAAACAATCCTGATCATGTACAACTACGCTTAATTTATCTCCCGGTAGTAAGTGGTCTTCACGAGGATAAAATGGGCTACTTTAGTCAAGCGATCCACTATAACCATATGGAGTCATAACCTCCTTGAGTCTTGAAGAAACCGGTAATGAAATCCATTCCGATTTCCTCCCACTTCCACTCAGGTATTTTCAGCGGTTGTAGCAATCCTGCTGGTCTCGATGCATTGCCTTGACTCTACGGCATCGCCGCACAATGCAACATGCTCGGCAACTTCACGCGTTTCATGCTCGGCCACCGAGAATCTCTCCTTGAGATCTGATACATCTTAGCGCTTCAGGATGAATTGAATACTTAGAGTCATGGGGCTTCTTCCAAAATCGCTTGCTTTAACTCCTTTTTGTTAGGCACACAAATCGATCCTTCATCCACATAGCGCTTGCTCATCCAACTTGAAGTCCTCTGCCTTGCCCTCCTCCTTGACGGACTTAATCCTGCGGATCTTGTCATCATCCTTACGTCCTTCTTGGATCCGATTCTCTAAGGGTGAGGCTTTACTTCTAATGCGACCAAGAATCCGCTAGAGTACTACCTCAATCTTCATCTTCTGAAAATCCTCACATAACTCATCCGACTTGTGGCTAGCAACGCGTACTCACGGTATGGCTTTTCCGACTCAGCATCGGCTACTCGTTGGCCTTCCGGGATGGTAATGGATTCAACATTATAGTCCTTGATCAACTCTAACCATCTCCTCGCCTCATTCAGATCCGATGGGTGAATATGTACTTAAAACTCTTATGATCCGTATATACTTCACATCTGCTTTCCAATCGATAGTGACGCCATATCTTCAAGGCATGCACTACGGCTAACTCTGGGTCATGTGTCTGGATAATTTTCCTCATGCGGCCTCAATCGCTTTGATGCATAAGCGGCGACCTTTCCATTCTGCATCAGCACACATCCAAGTCCTTGTCGCGATCGTCACAATAAATATCGAAGCTTTGAGCAACATCCGTAGAACTAACACCGTATCTTGATGTCAATCGCTTTTTCGCTCCTGAAATCCTTTCTCACATTCCGCGTCCATGCAAACTTCTTTTCCTTCTTCACAATTGCGTAGAGGTTTCAGAATTGTCGAAGCCTTCAATAAGCGGCGGTAGTATCCGCCATTCAAGGAAACTCGAATCTGGAGTCACAGTCTTCTACGCTCCCAATGTAAATACTTCTACTTTGCTTGGATCCACAGCGACTCACTCTGCGGTCATTACATGTCCAAGAAACTCCACCTTTGTCCTTCCAAAAATCACACTTGCTGAACTTGGCGAAAGTTGCTGTTCCTCGGCTTTTCCAAAAACTACGCCTTAAGTGTTCGGCATGTTCATCCTCTGTCTTGGAGTAGATTAGATATCGTCTATGAACACGACGACAAACTTGTCCAAATATTCCATGAACACCTTATTCATCATATTCATGAAATAAATTTGGCATTAAGTCGACCAAAGGACATAACTGCTTTAAACTCGTAATGTCCATATCTTGGCGAATGCGGTCTTGAATATCCTCGATCGGATCTTCAACTGATGGTATCCCGATCTCAGATCAATCTTGGAGAAACTCCGGCTCCTCTTAAGCCCGATCAAACAAATCATCAATCCTGGGTAGCGGATACTTATTCTTTACGGTGACTTCATTGAGTGCACGCAGTAGTCAATGCACATCCTCGAAACTCCGTCCTTCTTCTTGACAAACAAAGCCCGGTGCTCCCCTTTGGCTGACGAACTTCGGTCCGATAAATCCTTTCTCCATTAACTCTTCTAGCTGTTTCTTCATTTCTACCAACTCCTCGGTAGACATCCGATAGGGTCTCTTTGCTTGTCGGTCTTGTGCAGTACAAGCTCTATCACAAACTCTATGTCCTGTCTGGCATACGGGTAGATCTTCGGAAAAACATCGGGTACTCATTCCTCAGGACATCCTCTATGCTGATTGCCTTGATGCTGTTAACCATCAAGCTGTCCCATCTCTAAGCTGCAGTGGCTTGAAATTCCACTTTCTTCCACACGGGCTCTCCTTGAGATAGTCACGTCCACAATCCAATACAGCCTTGTGCTTGGATAACAATCCATTCCCAATATAACATCTAAGATGTCCGGGTCTCCAAAATTATAAGGTTTGCTAGGAACTCTATTCCATCTATTAGTATTCTCACCGGAACATCCTACTTCCGTTCGGAGTTAGGAACCAGGGTTTGAACTAAAAGCATGCACTTAAGTCTTGCAATTCTCAAGTCATTCCTAGCAGCAAAGCCTTGCGAAACAAGCGAATCACGAAGCTCCAGTCAAACAAAGCATTGCAGTCTTGAGTTAACAAGTAACTTACCCGATTTACGTCAGTAACGTGCAGTGCATCTGCGGTGACATGGTTGACTCTCGGCCTCTCACCCGCGATGTCAGGGTGTGGCTCTGTGGGCGTCCTAGGCGGGGTGGTTCCTAGGTTGAAGCGAACTGGGTCGCTCCTGCTGTCTTCTTTGGACAAGCTGGTGGCAAAGTGTCTGGCTCGTTGCAGGTTATGCCAGCGTCTCACATTTCCTTCTTGTTGCACGGGAGTGGCGTTTCTAAGCGGGGTGGGGTTTGGTAGTTACGATTGGCAGGTCTTGGTCTTTGGGGATGGTGTCCTTATCGCGATACGTGGTTGGAATCTCAAGAATTGATTTGGTGCAACTCTCAAGCGGCTATTGCGCTCCCCCGATGTGATCCTTCTTTGTTGCATCTGCGCCTGTTCTCATCCAGTTCCTTGCGCTTGTCCTCAAGAATAGCGCCTTATTCACCAATTCTTGGAAATCTGGAAGGTGTGGGTGATCAACCTACTTGCAATCCGAGAGTTAAGTCCTTCATAAAGCGAGGCTATGCGGATTTATCTCGCTACATCCTCAGTGCGTGGCGTGCTAGGCTGTGTGAACTTGTTCGGGTAGTCGACCCTTTGGCTGATTACCTTGCTTCAAAGGCTCTGAACTCCTCCTTCTTAAGGTCCATGATTCCTTGGTGCATTAATCTTGTCGGAATCATTTAATGTGAACTCTTCCCAAGTGATATCTTGAGGGTTCTCTGCGTGGCACGGAAGTTCTCCCACCATTCGTAATGCGGTGTTCCTTCAATGCGATGAGAAGCGTAGAGTACCTTCTCATTTCCTATGCATTGAGCTATGTGTAACTTCCTCTCGATTGATCTTAACCAATCATCGGCCTCCAATGGATTGGCATTCCCGGAAGAAAGTGGGTGGGTGAGTCTCATGAACTCTGGCAGACCTTGTATTCAGTGGTCCCTGATTAACTTGATTAGCGATGGCACGAGCGATGGCGTGCTGCATTTGTTGCATCATAGCATGCATCAAGTAGTCTGCAGCAAGAAAGGCTCCAAAACTCTGCATATCAAGCGGTGGTGCTTTGGTGCTCCATCATTGGGGTTCTAATGGCGAGATCCACTCCCATTGCTTCCCAAGTTTCCACGGGTGTTCACCATCCGCGATTCGCTCTAGGTTTAGAGATGAGAGGGAAACAAGAATAGACAAGTAATATGGAACTTATGCGGGTGAAAGGGGTAACTTTAAGGTCCAACTTTATTATTAATAACTTGGTATGGCTGCCATACAATGCCTAAGGGCCTTGCAACACATCGCGCACACTCAAAGAAACAATGAAAATCCAAATCGAGCTAACTGGAGTCTAACGCCTAAAGGTGACTCTTTCTTCTATGATGGCCTTTGACTCGGCGAAGGAGTCTCACTATAGAACCTATGCTCACTCATCGAGAAAACCTCCACGGCACAGATGCAGGTCTTTGTGGCATAAGGCGCGTAGCTTGATCGCCATGTCCGGCAACTACGTCCTCTGTGGTAGTCGAAGAAGCGATGTCCTCATGAGATCGACTCCTCTGGATCTGGCTCGTAGCTTCAATCTTGGCTCCGGGTGCAGGTCGTGCAAAGTCATCTCAACTCGTCAATCCTTCGTAGAAGGTGTGCCACATACTCTTGAGCTTCCCGCCATCTATTCTTCTCTGTCGTGATCTCCTTCACGGGCCCATGCAGCAGCTCCTTGCTTGTATTATCTAGTACATCCTCCTGGCGGCGACAAATCGTGCCAAGCGTATGTGTAACCGTGGCATCTCCTCATCACGAATCTCCTTCGGTCAAGAAGGTTATCGCTGTACCGCGGATGGTAACGGAACACCGTACTCTCAATTCTCTGGCGTGAAATGGGTAATGTGCCGCATTGCGGCGTCGTGATACTTCTTGGATACCCATCTGCATTGTAGATCTCCTGGCGGTCGGTGTATCGAGCGTGCACAGGCCCTTTTCCTAGCGGTACCTCAATCCTCACGCGTCACAAGCCTTGATCAATCCCGCTTATCCATCACTTCCACTTGGTATTGGGGCTTCTCAAAATCTCAGGAGTGCATGGCATATGCCAAAGTTCCGGCGTGACCAACTCCCGAGATCAGCGTAGTTGAACTCTTCCTCCATCTGTCACAAGAGTGCTTTATAAGAACGGAATTTTTAAATTGTGACAAAGGTAAGGAAAATTTCAGCAAGAGACAAGAAAAGAGAGAAGGATAAGTCGAGATGTCATTTCTTGTCTTCACAAATTTTTAGCTTTTAGAAAATAGGTTTTATCCTCACTACGACCATTCTAACTTAGGAGTTGAGCCTACTGAGTCAAGTATGGCTCTGATACCACCTCTGTCGGGACCCGAATTTGCAAATCCGACCCTCTGTGTATTGACACTAGTCCAGAAGCAGCTAGTGCACACACAGTCTTTAACATCGGTATATATCACAATCATACCAAGCGATACTATCAAAGTACTTTATTTAAATAATCAAGGGTTACTCGACCTTATGGCCAAGTTACAAATATATGCCTTGCAAGGCAAAACTTATTGAAAAGAAAATGACAGGCGGAAAAATCAAATAAACTTGTTGGCCATCCGATTATACCACGAGGCAACTGGCCAGGGCTCGCATCCCCTAAGTAGACGGGTCCTCTTGGAACTCCTCTTCCGAAAGCTGGCGTAGTCTCCTCTTCCAAGCGGTATTGTGTTGAGGCAAGGGTGAGTACTTGGTACTCGCAAGTCATGCATGAGAATGCAAGCTAATATACTATATGCATGGCTTGGTACAAAGGAATAGCTCGGGGTATATTTGCGATAATGACTTTTGACAAGTAACAAAAGTAGATTCGAAAGCGAGTGAAATAAGTAAAGCATAAATAACTTTTCGTGAAATTTGATAAACATTTGCCCCATCCTAAACCACATTTCCATCATCTTCATTATTAAACCAACCCAACTTTTCAAATCAAGTTATTTTCGAAAGTCTAACCCTTTGATTGTAATTCCCGAGCATTGTCCGATCTGTGGACTCGGCTATTCAAATAGATTCTACACTCTGCGAGAGGTTATGCACTTTACCCACAACATACAATCCACTCACCCGTCGGTAGTGAATCGCCATACAAAAGTATCATGCGAATGACGATCATAACAAAGCCTTTGGAAGCCTCAAACAACACACAGGTGGTCCTCTCCGGTTCGTGCTCTACACCATCCCTTCCCTTAGCCAAGGCGAAGTATGGGACCAACACACCGTTAGATGGGTATCTGGCCCACGGCCACGATAACGCTCCCCGTCACAATCACACAAGCGGTGTAATCGGACACCCTGAGGCTCCACAAGTGAGTCCTTAGCGACTTAGTCAACTAGGGCCGTCCCATTCCAGCCATGTGGTTGCAAGTATGACCCAGTTCAAAGGCTTGCAAGGTTAAGTCCTTAGAGTGACCGAGGGCAAGACTACCGAAAAACCAAATCAACATTCCCAATGCCACAAGCTGGCCCACTGATTACTCTTGCCACATGCCTGTGTTTATCAAACCCGATTGATTACCATGCACCACGTGCCGTCAACATCACATGATACTTTTCCAAAACAGGTTCAATATATCATTAAGTCCATATTATCATTTGATTGTCCAAAATCATGTCATGAGCACGTAGCAGTCTAAGCGACATACTACAACGGTCTAAACCCATGTTGGCAATTTAATAATGTCCAACTAGTAAACCACAACTAGGGTGACGAGGATCATGGCACATACTTAGATAATCAAGGTGTCATAAAGCAAATTGGTATTTATCTAACCCCATGTTTAAACAAAGTATCTTTCTAATTAAACTGGCATGCAATAGTTTAAATCAAAATAGATTTCAAATAGGATCAACATGGTCAAAGCACAACTTGCCTTCAAAAAGTACTTGCTCTTGGTCTTGAGTTGGATCTGAGTCAACACTTCTCCCTCGAATCCTTAGGCGCTCAACGTCTACTGCGTAAAGCGTGCAAATAGCAAATACCCAATAAACAATAGGCAAAAACATCCCAAAACTCCAAATAAAATCCATAAACAGAGAGAACGTAATTTTCTGGATTTTTAGAAAGCTGAGATAAATCAGCCAAATTTGGAGTTAAAAAAGCATAAAGTTATGATTTATTAAAGTTTAAATAATCAATTAAATAATATTACAGAGAAAAACTTTAGTCCAAAAATTAAATAAAATTCATATTTAGGTAGATCTCAATTTTATACAAATTTAGAAATTTGAATCGCTCAAATCGGAGTTGAAAGCGCCAAAAGTTATAAGCGTTTGAAGTTTGAATCTAAATTTGAATCAATATTTCAATTAATAAATCATTTTCTTTTCGAAATTAATTATTCGTCAGCATGGACACATGGCAGCCTCGATTGGCTGGCTGACGTCGGCCGTCCATGGACTTGGTCACGCTGGCTCGGAGTCTCACGGTGGACACGGTCCACGGCTCAAGTCTCGACACGGGACCCGGTGTCGGCGACCCGTGCGTGTGTGCGGTGCGGTGCGGCCGTGCCCGCATGGCAGCCTTGGCGTGTGACACATGGGTGCATCACAGCCCTTGATTCCCGATCGAGCGGATATGATCCACCCGAATTCAATCTCGCGATACTGACCCCTGGCCGTTGGATCTAAATCAAGAAGTGAGAATAGATCTAACCTAGGTGCGATTTCCATCCTAAGCGGTTTAGATCTAATCTGGTTTTCTCTGAGTGTGATGTGGGGCTAACTGGACAGTTCGATGAAGATCGCCCGAAGCTTTGCGAAGTCGGCGTGTGTGCGGCGCGTGCAATCTTGCCGGAGTGAAGAGGGGCGACCACGAACGCAGCCCGATTTGATGCCCCTCAGACGAGGTGAGTCGCCCTCGGTTGCGGCTTGGCAGCGGGCTTCGGGGCGGCCGCGAGGGCGGAGGAGCTCGGTGGCCAGGAAGCAACAATGACCGAGTGAAGCCTAAGCAACTCTGGCGAGGATTGCGGCCTCAGCCGAGGCGCTACGAGCGAGCAAGGAGCGGCTTGCCGAGGGTCATGGCGATCCTCGTCTGGGTCTCGGTCATTAAATGAGCCCGCAGTTCGCTGGAATCCTCGAACCTAACGGAGTTGGTCATGGCGCGGTGGCGAGTCCGCCCGGACAGGAAGAACGCCAGCGCGCCGGCCGTCCACGTGTTCGTAACCAACGGCTAGGGATCGAGCAGGCATGACCCGGTCGACCGGACCGCGATGCAGCGGACGTGGCAAGCTCTTAGCGTTGGATCGAAATCACGTCCACGTGCCCTGAGTGCGGCGGGCTTCGTTCGGCTCGAGCGTGGTTGGTCGGTTCGGACTCGAGTCCCACTCGGGCTCGATCGGATGAAAGATACAAACCCACTTTCGTATTTTCCAGCGATTTAATATTTAAAATAATTCCCAGTAATTCATTTAATTCATTAAAAATAGCAAAAGACTCAGAAAAATTCCAGAAAAATTCTGGAAAATACTTTGGATCATTTTGGACTCAAATAAAATATTTCCAACAAAATTTTATTTGCAAAATTAAATTCTTCAATTATTTCAAAATGGAATAAATTCAAATAAATTCCAAATAATTCCAAATAAACTCCAGAAAATTCCAAAAATTCATCAAAGTGCCAAATCACACATGAATTCAAGGAAAGCAAAATTTTGGGGTGTTACATCATGGCCGACATGATGGACATGGTGGATCAACGGCTCGAGGAGGGCCACCCTCGCAACGACAATGAAGACGAAGACCTTGCTCCGCTGGCCTTCCAGCGGGCAGACCACAGCGTGGCATACATTCATGGTGGTTCGACCACCTACCCCTCCAACACGGCATTCAAACGTCTGAGGAGGGAGGTCTGTGCCACGGTACCGAGTGCGGGGATGGCTTGGATGCTGAAATGGTTGGAGGAGCCGATCACCTTCAGTTAGGTCGATCACCCAGAGAACACAGCCAGCCTGGGTCACCTTCCAATCATGGTTTCGCCCACGATTCAAAATGTGAGGCTTGGGCGGGTGTTGATGGATGGAGGGAGCACTATCAGCCTCCTATCGTCTAGGGCATTCCATGCGCTCCAGATATCCCAATGGGAGTTGCGCCTGACGTTGCCCTTCTATGGGGTTGCCACGGGGGCTGCCTTGCAGCCCCTAGGCCAGATACGCCTCCCTGTCACCTTCAGGGAAGAAAGCAACTACCGGACGAAGATGGTGGACTTCGAGGTCACCGACATCGACCTCCCATTCAACGCCTTGCTTGGCCGACCTGCGTTGGCCAAGTTTATGGTGGCAACCCACTACGCCTACATGGTGGTGAAGATGCTAGGGCCCACTGTCCCCATAGCGATCTGGGTGGATTGGTCGAAGGCTTTGCATTGCCACAAGCACGCACTAGACCTGGTCAGCGCCACCTGTAGTAGGCAGGCCGACGCCGCCTGTCCGGGAGCCCCTTAGGTCCAGACCCGCACCTCGCTTGGCTCTTCCGGCGAGGTCAAGGTGGTCTCCCTGAGCGAGACCGAGCCTAGGAAGACTGTCTCCATTGGCGCCAGCCTTAGCGCCAAATAGGAAGATGTGCTCATCACCTTCCTCTGGTCTAACTCCGATGTGTTTGCCTGGCAACCGTCCGACATGACTAGGGTCCCCAGGGAGGTGATCGAGCACCGATTGGCGATGCACTCAGAAGTGCGCCTAGTCCGACAAAAGGTCCGGAGGCAGGTACCTGAGCGGCAGGACGCCATTTGGCAGGAGGTAGAGAAGCTGCTGAGCGCAGGGATTTTCAGGGAAGTCTCTCACCCCGAGTGGCTTGCCAACCCTGTGCTCGTCAAGAAATCCAACGAGATGTGGCGGATGTGTGTTGACTTCACTGACCTAAACAAGGCCTGCCCGAAGGATCCTTACCCTCTGGCACGCATCGATCTCATCGTCGACTCAACGGTAGGGTGCGAGATGCTGTACTTTCTGGATGCGTACTCCGGGTACCATCAGATTAGCATGGCGGTTGAAGAGAAGGAGAAAACCGCTTTTGTAACCCCCCTGGGCATCTACTGCTACGTCAAGATGGCCTTTGGGGTTAAAAAATGCTAGTTCTACTTATCAACGTGCAATGCATATCTATTTTCGCCCTCAGATAGGGCGGAACCTTGAAGTGTACGTTGACGATTTGGTCGTGAAAGTCAAGAAGTGTGAAGGGATGATAGAAGACCTGGAGGAAACTTTCGCCAACCTCCGGAGTATCCGCTTGAAGCTCAACCCCGAGAATGCGTGTTCAGTGTGCCCTCCGGAAAGCTGTTGGGGTTCCTCGTGTCCCGTTGGGGCATTGAGGCTAACCCTGACAAGATAGAGGCCATCACACGCATGAAGCCGCCGGTGAGACTGAAGCTGGTGCAATGCCATGCGGTCCGCCTAGCCTCCCTCGGGCGATTTATCGCTCGATTGGGAGAGAGGAGCCTACACCTATTCAAGCTGCTGAAGAAGACCAATCACTTTGAGTGGACTGAGGAAGCCCAACGAGCATTCGAAGACCTGAAGCAGTACCTCTCCTCCCCGCCGGTACTAGTCGCCCCCGAGCAAGATGAGCCGTTGCTCCTGTACATTGCCGCTACTCCTGCGGTGGTGAGCATGGTACTGGTGGCGGAGAGGGAAGGCATTCAGAAGTTGGTCTACTACGTAAGCAAGGTGCTACACGAAGCAGAGATCAGATACCCACAAGCACAAAAGATGCTGTACGCTGTCCTGGTGGCATCAAAAAGCTGCGGCATTACTTCTAAGGACGGGAGATCACGGTGGTCATGGCCTACCCTCTTCGGGAGATCCTCCATAACAGGAAGGTTGAGGGTCGTGTCGCCAAGTTGTCGATGGAGCTGGGGGAGTTCTGCCTTAAGTTCGCCCCCCGCACCGCTATCAAGAGTCAGAAGCTGGCGGAGTTCGTTGCCGAATGGACTCCTGCCGCTCCCGAAGCCGAAGAAGCGCCTGCGCCTTCCCCTTGGACTCTATTCTTCGACGGCTCCTTCAGGCTCGAAGGCGCGGGGGTTGGGGTTGTCCTGGTCTCGCCGACCGGTGACGTCCTCTAGTACGTGGTCGCCCTAGATTTTAGGGCTACCAACAACATCACTGAATACGAAGGATTGCTGGCAGGGTTGCGCGCCGCCTCCAAATTAAAGGCGACTCCCTACTGGTCATCAACCAAGCGCGAAAGGAGTTCCAATGCCCTGACCCCACCATGGCTACCTACCTGGCGAAGGTCAGAAGAATGGAGAATCGCTTTGAGGGGTTGGGATACACCCATGTTCCTCGATGCGACAACCATCTAGAGGACGGTCTTTCGCAGCTCGCCTCATCAAGATCTTCTGTGCCGGTCGGAGTATTTGAAGAAAGATTGTCACGACTGTCTGTCGCTGCCCCCGAAGAGGGAGAGTGCGATGGTGTGGGTGTCGAGGCCTCCAGTTCAGGCTGCGGGGACAGTGTGTCTATCCCTTCCCCCAGCTCTGGGGGAAGGATAGCGCATCGACCTCTGCCCCCTGCTCCGAGATGGACGACGCCAGCGCTGCCCAGGCCGCGCCAAGGGAAATGCCTGGCCAAGAGGAGTACCCGGGCCATCACCATGTGATCGCCACCCTTGGCCGGGAAGAGCAGTGGATGGACCCCATCCGCGCCTTCCTGCGAGACCAAGTGTTCCCCGACGATGATGTCTCAGTCAAGAGACTTGCACAAAAGGCCAAGTGCTATACTCTGGTATGTGTGGACCTATATCACCAGAGTAGAAATGGAGTCCTCCTGAAGTGCATCACTCGGGAAGAGGGGAGCACCCTACTCTCTGATATCCATGGAGGCATGTGCGGGAGCCATATGTCAGGCCGGACACTCGTCAGCAAAGCGTTCTGCCAAGGATTTTATTGGCCTACTGCCCTCCAGGATGCCGTCGAACTGGTGAAGCGATGCGAGGCATGCCATTTTCAAGCCAAGCAAATCCAACGACCCGCCCAGGCCTTACAAACCATCCCGCTCTCCTGGCTGTTCGCTGTCTGGGGGCTGGATATCCTGGGCCCGTTCCCGCAGGCCATAGGGGGCTTCACCCACCTGTTCGTCGCCATTGACAAGTTTACTAAGTGGGTTGAAGCCGATGCGGTGCGCGCCATCACAACGTTCGCTGCTGTCAAATTTATGCATGGAATCTTCACCCTCTTTGGAGTCACCAATCGCATCATCACTGACAACGACACTTAGTTCACCAGCATGGCCTTCCTCGAGTTTTGTGATGAAATGGGGACCAAGGTGTGCTTCGCTTCGGTGGCCCATCCGAGGAGTAACGGCCATGCGGAGCGCGCCAACGCGCTGGTACTGAAGGGCCTCAAGACCAGAGCCTTCGACTGGCTCCATAAGCGGGGGGCGCGATGGACAGAAGAACTCCCAGCAATACTGTGGTCGCTCAGGACCACGCCCAACCAGGCAACTGGAGAAATGCCCTTCTTCCTGGTCTACGGAGCGGAAGCTATCCTCCCGTCTGAGCTATCGCTCGGCTCTCCGCGCATCTCGGCATTCACAAAGGAAGGCCAGGAGGACCATCAAAGGGACGACGTCAACCTTCTGGAAGAGGTGCGCAATCGGGCAGCCCTGCGTACTGCTCGGTACCAACAGAATCTCAGGCGGTACCATGCCGCCCAGGTCCAGCCAAGAACACTAGCGGTGGGCAACTTGGTCTTGGGCAGGATCCCGACGCATGCCGGCCTCAACAAGCTGTCCCCCCGGTGGGAGGGCCCATTCAAGGTGACTTCAACCTCGCGACCCGGGGCGGTCCGATTGGTCACTGAGGATGGTCAAGAGGTGCCAAACTCCTAGAACTTGGAATTGCTCCGAAAGTTCTACCCCTAGATCCCCTTGGGGTTTAGCGGGTTCCGCGCTCTCTCATTGACCAGGGAAGCTTTTTGCCTCACAGGCCTTTTTAATCGACATTTTCTGATATCCCTTTCTTACGCCTCGATGGGTAGCGATTCTAAAGTGGGTGTCCTTAGAACCGTCCGCGCGATGGCTTCTTGTTGATGAATGATAACACCCGGCGTTTGCGTCAAACAAGGACGGCTGACCAGAAGCGCGAGTGTAGCACAGTGGTTAAAATGCAGTGAGCACGCTACGAGTCATCCCTGCGAACACCGTTGGCCCGATACCCCTCCTGGGAACCCGCTACCTTATCCCGCAACGACGCCGGTTAATCCTCAAAACACAAGAACCTAAGTCCCAAGAAAAGAGGGAATCGAGACATTCCCCTTTGTGGGAGTTTGTGTTCGTTTGGCCTTCTTTCCACGTGTAAAACAATTACTTGTGTTTGCAGTAGCTATGTATGCAAGCAACGGTGGAGTGCCGGAACATCGGCCAAACTCGTCGACGCACCACGACCAACCCAGAGGTGGATCGTCTGATGATCGGGTCAAACTAAGATGAGCAAAATATGGCCAAGCGAGCATTCAGGTAAAGTCCAAAAGCACCGACTTCATTGGGCTTACTGAGACAAGTTTTTTACATGCAAAAAGGGAAAGAAACAGGGAAAAGCAAAAAATGGAGCACGGCCCGGGCGATCACTCATCACCGCCGACTTCAATGTGCCCGGCTGGGTCCTGGGCCTCCTCCAACAACATAGCGGCGTCAGGCTCGGGGTTCGCCACCTCCATCAACCCCATCACCTGCACCGCTGCCTCGTGCACGCGCGCTCGCGCCTGAGCTTCGTTCCCTTCAATGCCGGCCACGATGATCAGCGGATTGAAGGAGGCATCATGGCTGGCGTAGCACTCCAGCATGAACGTGGTGGTAGCCATCGCCACTTCCCACCCTTCTTGGGCGGAGAGAGCAGGCAAATCACTTGGCAAGCCGTCGAGGGCCCCGGCAACCCGGGTGATGCTATGGGCATATTGCACCCCCCAGCGGTCCCAAACTCCTCGCCATGCGCTCGAAGGCTGGGCGGAGCATGACTATGAGGTTGTGCAAGGTGCAGCGCAACTCAGACCGCGCATGCTCCAGTCCCACCTCCACCTCTTGCGCCCGGGCGAGAAGGGCCGCCCCCGTGGCCGTCTCCTGGGATAACAGTTCCGCCCCTCTCTCCCTCTCCTGGGACAGCTCCTTGCGCAGCACCTCCATCTACTACGACAGCTCCGCTTCGCGCTGGATGGCTGCCGTAAGGACGTTGCTCGAGGACACCTGCGCCACGCTGAGTTCAGATAGTAGCGCAACCAGGCTGGAGGATGGAGGGGTGAGTACGACCGTGGCAGTCTGGGCAACCGCAGCAGAGGTGCCTGGCAAGCTGTGGGCGGAAGTCCCCGTCGCAACGTCTGGCATCGCGAGCGCAGTCCGACAGGGGCACTTGAAGCGGCTACCCTTGGAGGCGACTGGAAGGCGAAGGAGGCCGCCGGAAGGGCGAGCCCGCCCTGGTGGATGGCTGTGGTGATCCTCAGCGCTGGGGCATCGGCGCCACTGGAGAGGGCGCCGATGAGGCCGACGTCGGCAAAACCGACGCCACATCCGGGGCGGCAGTGCTCGCCACCCCGGATGAAGCTCCCGTCGCCCCAAGCACACTCATAGTCACGGTAGGGTTAACAGTAGCAAAAGTCTGGCCCTCGGTGCAAGGCCTCTTGGGGTCTGCACGTGGGTGGTTGGGAGATGCAGGCCGCTTGCCTGCACTTCGGTCATCCGCTGGGGCTGGATCCCTGATTCTCAAGGGACCACGGGCCGGCACCGTCGATGGCCCGATGGGGTCCATGACGGGAAAGCGACTCATGATGTGGAGCCTCTCCGCGGATCCCAAGTCGCAGAGCGATCTGGCCCCATCAGGGAATTCCAGATTGCCCTGCACTGACGGGAGCAGGATGGTCAGCCATCTGGAGATGGCGGGATCACCCAGGTTCCTTGCGCCTGAGAGACAAAGAAGAAAGGTGGGCACTATCAAAGCAGCAACAACTGCGTAAGAAGATGCGAATGTTTGAAGAATGGAGACTTACTACCTGGGTACGTGCTCGTCATGTTGTCATCCCCCGTATACTGCCACACCGGGTGAGCACACATACGGAGGGGGCTGATCCTCCGAAAAATGAAGTCCCAGACTACCATCGCCCCGGTTAACCCAGCGTCTCGCGGGGTGGCGGATGTGGGCCACCATAGCTTGGAGCTCCTCCGTCTCCTCGACAGGCGAGCCCCAGTTTTCGCCACCTCACTGTCAGCGACGCTGCGGAGAGTGAAGAAGTACCAGAAGATGGGAAGATTTGGCATCACCCCCACGAATATCTCACACAGGTGCGCAAAGATGGCGAGGGTGACGATGGAGTTGGGGGTGAGATGAAGGTGGTGGATGTCGTAGAAGTAAAGGATGGTGAGAAAGAACTCGGAGAAGGGTGGCACCAAGCCCGCAAGCACTCCCCAGGCAAAGATGATGATCTCCCCGGGCTCGCACCGTGGCATGAGGGTCCCGCGGCGGAAATGCAAGGCACCATCGGGTGCGAGCTGGGAGAGCACACTCACCCTATCCTGGTCGGTGGTGGAAGAAGGGAGAGCTTGCGCCATTGAAGAAGGAAGTTGCCAAGGCAGAAGACAAAAAAAGGTGGGAAGCGGTAAGCGCAAGGGTCCTAGGAAGCATGAAGTCACTGGGAATGAAGATGTGGGTGTATTTATACCCTGCGCATCGACGGCTCACGAAAAACAACAAAGGGACGCGAGGCTTTGGGACTCGAGGTAAAATGGCCGAAGTTGAGAAGGCTGAGGCGGTTGGGGTACCTTGAGAATCTGGCTCTATCCCGGAATGTGGCAGCATTTAATATGACATGAAGTGTAACCGGCGCACGTTCCGAGATGGACCCGGGGGCTACTGTCGGCATACTTTAGTTGCGGGTACCATCTCCGCCATGACCAAGATAAGATAGCTCACGATTAGGCCCCTCTTGCCGAGCACCGGCCCACGTGGTGGCCGGGCGACCAGGCTAGTGACCAGGCGGGCGATCGGCTGGATGACCAGCTGAAGGACCATGTGGAGGTCCATCCATTTTTGTGATGAGTATTTGACTTTATTTGAGCAAGGTGTGCTCAGGCTTGAGTTTGATTTGACTCGGTATTGCATGTTTGAATTTATGATAATACGGACTAACATGCAGGAAGAAAAAGGTAAGATTATATTTTGGAATGTGCAAAATGGTTTTCCTTGTCTTTGATGATTGCAGGACGACGGTGCTAGGTCATGGTGAGGCGGAGGATGACCGGGACTAGGCGAGGTGCGTCGGAGGTCCAGACGGTCGAAGATCGCCGGAAGATGATCGGAGACGGAGTTCGTGCAAGTCAAGAAGACAAGGAAAAGGCAATGGAGCTAGCTTGACGCTTCACGGATCAAGGGGAGCCGTTGGATCGCGGTTCAAGAAGATAGTGTAGTGGTTAAGTCTAGTCGCTTTGAGAAGCGTGCGTGTGCATGAAAGGCCATGTTGGCCCATGTAAGGCCCAAGTGTGGGCAAGGCATGAGTGGGTTAATCCTAGCCCTTGGTGGAGTGCCCTAGGGTTTGGGACTCATCCAAGGGTGGTAGGTGGCCCAAGAGTAGTATAAATAGAGGGGTGGAGGAAGGCCTCTATGCCCATTCATTCTTTGAGTTGTTGTGTTGCTCCTTTGAGCTTTGCCCACATGAAGTGAGGCTTTGTAATCACACATCTCTGAATGAAATAGAAGTTCCAAGATCCAAATTTATTCTCTCGCAATTTAATTCTTGCAATTTACATTATGTCTTTACTTTCGGCATTTACTTTCATGTATTAAATTCAGCATTTACATTCCCGCTCTTACATTTATGATTGCTGGATTTTGTTCTTGACTTGAGCGATTCGCATTCACCTCCTTCTATACTCTATTTGGATCTTCGCTCAAGATCGAGTTCATTTGCTAAAGTTTGTATGCCGCAAGAATTTATTTTATCAAGTTTCTATCAAGATCGCAAATCTGTCCAGAACTTCTTCTTCGCGCAGCAGTCAGTCTTTGATTTTTAGAAAAATCTAGAAAAATCCTTTTTGATTGATTCTTGTTAGAGATTGTGCGTGACTCATATATCCATCTGTGGAAAAATTTTGGAGTCCATTGCTTGCACCATTTGGGATCTATGAGGTGAAAACCGAGCCCCAAATTTCCTGATCAAAGTTCCTGACAGTCTGTAGTGTGCGATTTTTCATGATTTTTATGCAAGGCTTTTGGAGGTGATTTTTGGTGGAATACTTCACGACTCACATGCTCACAGGGTGAAATATTCCCAAAAATTTTGGAGCAACAGAAGTCCACCATCCACCTGCTCCAATTGAGGACAATTCCTGAAATTTCTGCTTTTGCTTTTCTAAAAGAGGCTTTTGTGATTTGGCTTGATCTCTTTTAGAAAAGAAGTAGTTGAATTGATTCTCCTTTGCTTTGGACACTTGACAACCAGGATTTGTGATTTAAACATCCCTCACATGATTCATGGTTTCCATCCATGTAAGCTAGGGATACACATAGTTGTCAAGTCGTTCCGATTTTTGCGGGTTTCGCGATTTTGAGGAGCATCGGTTTTCTTTGTGGGATTGTTTGGAGTACGTTGAGTAGGGGATATTTTTATTTGGGATCATTCACCCCCCTTTGATCGCCATCTCGGTCTTTCAATTGGTATCAGAGCCGGTTCTGCTCTTTCATAGATCTTGACCGGTCTCAAGAGCCATGGCGACGGACAAGTACTCAACTAAGCCTCCAATTTTTGCTGGAGTTGATTATCCGTTCTGGAAGGTTCGGATGGAGACATACATCACTGCCCAGGGCTTTTCTTTATGGCAGAAGGTGAAGCACCCGTATGAGGTTCCGGCCGATGAGAACGTCAACGCCGCAAACATGGCTGACGTTGAGGCAAACGCTAAGGCCAAGAACCTCCTCATACAGGGACTTAGCCGCAGTGAGTATGATCGCATCTCTCACCTACGATTGGCTCATGAGATCTGGGTGACCCTCAATGCTTACCATGAGGGCACCACTCAGATCAAGTCCGTGAGATAGGATCAATTTAAGCGTGACTACAACAAGTTTGAGCAGCACGCTGGTGAGAGCCTTGATGAGTGCTTTGCTCGTTTTTCAAAGATTCTCAGCAATCTTCGGTCAGTGGGTTGTTCATACACTGATTCGGAGAATGCGAGGCATTTTCTTCGAGCACTCGATCTGAGGATTTGGGAGATGAAGGTAACCACCATCACGGACCATACGGACTTGTCGACCTTGACTCTTGACGGGTTGTATTCCCGCCTCAAGACTCATGAGCTCGACATCGTCGCTCGCAAGACGAAGTCCCAAACGATGGCATTGGTTACTGATCCCACTGGGTCTTCCTCTTCGACCCCCTCTTGACTTCTCTTCGTTTTTCTCTCCCGCTCTTTGCGGCGTAGCGATGACATTCTCGAACAATTTCGAGAAGCGAGCTCGCTCTTGTCGCTCGAAAATTTTCGAACATTTACAAGAGGGTGAGAGATAGGAAGAGGAGTGGCAAGTTCACTTGCTTTGAGTGTGGTGGCCCCAACCACATTCGCAAACTGCCCCAAGCCGAGAAGGGCAATAATGAACAAGGCGGTGCGGGCAAGAACGACTACATCAACAAGAACCAAGCAACAAGAAGCCTCCACCATGAGCCGGCGCAAGAGAAGAAACACCGCAAGTTCGCCAAGGGCAAGAAGCTCTTTCACCGCGTCCTCGCCGCGTTCGACGACCTTGACCTCTCCGACACGGAGACATGGAGCGACGAGGACGAGGATGAACCGCAAGAGAAGGCGAAGGGCGGCGATGACTTCTCCGGCATGTGCTTCATGGCCTCCAATGCCATGGAAGTACCCGACACCGAGCTGTACAGCGACACGGAGGAGGTCCGTAGGACAGGGAAGGGAGAGGTTTGGATCGTAGACTCCGGCTGTTCTCGCCACATGACCGGAGACTCCCGTTGGTTTTCTTCCTTGGACCGAGATCCCGGTGATGAAGTGATCACCTTTGGGGATGCTGCGTCGGGTAGAGTCATTGCTAAAGGTACCGTCTGCATTAACGATCATTTCATTCTTAAGGATGTTGCCTTAGTCAGTAAGCTGCATTTCAACTTGCTTTCAGTCTCTCAGCTTCTTGATGACGATTTTGAGGTAAATTTTAAGAGGAGCTCTTGTAGGATCCTCGATTCTTCTGGGGAGTTTGTTTGCGGGATTTCTCGTTTTGGGAGAGTCTTTCGTGCTGATTTTTCTTCTTCCTCTAGAGACTCTCTCCATTGCCTTATTGCTTCTGAGTCCCGTGATCTCTCCTTTTGGCATAGGAGACTTGGTCACATTGGCTTTGATCATTTGACTCGAGTTAGCGGGCATGATCTCATTCGTGGCCTGCCTAAACTCAAGATGGTCAAAGATGTTGTATGTTCTCCTTGCCGACATGGCAAGATGGTTGCTGCCTCCCATCCTCCAATACCCGAGTGATGATCGATGCACCAGACAGCTGCTACACATGGACACTTTGTTGGTCGGCTCGAGTGCAATCGGCCAGTGGGAAGTGGTATATTCTTGTCATTGTCGATGATTTTTCGAGGTACTCTTGGGTGTTTTTCATGGCCTCGAAGGATGAGTGTTTTTCACACTTCAGGGGTTTGGTCCGTAGGTTGTCCGTTGAGCTCCCGTGTGCCTTACGAGCGATCCGCGATGACAATGGCACGGAGTTCAAGAACTCCTACTTTAGCGGCTCTGTGAGGAGTTAGGCTTAGAGCATCAGTTCTCCTCTCCATACGTCCCTCAAAGAAATGGCGTAGTGGAAAGGAAGAACAGGACCCTGGTTGAGATGGCCAGACAATGCTAGATGAGTACAATACTCCTAGGAAGTTTTGGGTGAGGTCAGTAGCTACGGCATGCCATGTTGCCAACAGAGTTTTTCTTAGGGCACACTTGCATTGCACTTCTTATGAGTTGAGATATGGGCGAAAGCCTAGTGTATCTCATTTTCGTGTTTTTGGTTGCAAGGCTTCTTCTTGAAGTCTGGGAACCTAGATAAGTTCGAGTCACGTTAGTGATGGGATCTTTCCGGGTTACTCGACTTACGCCTCGTAGCTATAGGATTTGGGCTGTAGATTTGGGTAGGATCATAGAGACCTGCGAGGTGACTTTTGATGAGGCTAGCCCCGGTGCTAGACCAGACATTTCAGGCTCTTCTCCTCTTTCCCAGTCTATCTTCTCAGAGGAAGTTGATGACGGAGAGGAAGGCGCCTTGCCTGATCCAGTCACTATTCCTTCTCCCGAGGTGCCTCCCATTTCCATATCTGCACCTCAGGGAGATCAGCCCTTACCCTCAGACTCTTCAGCAGCTAGTGGCTCTGTTCCTACTTCTCCCACGCGAGGAGTAGAGGTCACTTCTGCTTCTGGACCTCCCCGTCACATTCAGCAGGCTCATCCACCTGACCAGATCATTGGAGATCTGTTTGAGCGAGTCACTCGGTCTAAGTCAGGTCTGTCCACTTTCTGCCTTCACTCTGCCTTTGTTGCCTCTTTTGAGCCGAAGGATGTTTCTCATGCATTATCTGATGAATCTTGGATTAATGCTATGCATGAGGAACTTGAAAACTTCGAGAGGAACAAAGTTTGGAAGCTTGTCGAGCCCCTTCCGTCACAATATCATTGGGACCAAATGGGTGTTCAAAAACAAGCGAGTGAGGATGGGGTTGTAGTTCAAACAAGGCTAGGTTAGTCGCTCAGGGTTTCTCTCGGTCGAGGGTCTCGACTTCGAGGAGACTTTGCCCTCGTGAGCGGACTCGAGGCCATCCGGATCCTGCTCGCATTCGCGGCATCCAAGGGCTTCAAGCTTTTTCAAATGGATGTTAAGAGTGCATTCCTCAATGGCTTCATTGAGGAAGAGGTGTATGTCAGACAACCTCCAAGATTTGAGAACCCCAAGTACCCAAACCATGTCTTCAAGCTTTCCAAAGCTTTGTATGGACTTAAGCAAGCTCCACGAGCTTGGTATGAGAGGCTTAAGTCCTACCTCTTGAGTCATGGTTTTCATATGGGTCAAGTGGACAAGACTCTGTTCGTCAGACATTCTGATTCGGATTTTCTCCTAGTCCAAATCTATGTCGACGACATCATTTTCGGTGGTTCCTCGCATTCGCTCGTTACTCAGTTCTCAGATGTGATGAGTACTGAGTTCGAGATGAGCATGATGGGCGAGTTGAGCTACTTCCTTGGCTTCCAGATTAAGCAGACTCGGGAGGGTACATTCTTGCATCAAGGCAAGTACACTCGAGACCTCTGAGCGCTTTGACATGTCCGATGGAAAGCCGCTTATGACTCCTATGGCCACCATCGCTGTCCTCGAGCGTGAAGAGGATGGTGAGGCAGTTGATCATAAGGAGTTACGGAGCATGATCGGCTCCCTTTTGTATCTCACTGCCTCGAGACCTTAAATACATTTGTCTGTATGTGTTTGTGCTCGGTTTCAGGATTCTCCCCGTGTCTCTCACCGCCAAAGTGAAGCGCATCTTCAGTACCTTCGAGCTACCATTGACTATGGTATCTGGTACTCTTCTTCCTCCTGTCTATCTCTCGAGCCTTCTCCGATGCAGACTTTGCCGGTAGGATAGATAGGAAGAGCACTTCGGCACTTGCCAATTCATTGGCACTTCTCTTGTCTCTTGGTCGTCTAGGAAGCGATCCGGTGTTGCACGATCCACCGAGGCCGAGTATGTTGTCTTGCGATTCTTTGTAGCCGAGTTCTCTGGATGAGATTGACCTTGCGGGACTTTGGGTTAGTAGCAGATTGTGTTCTATTTTTCTGTGATAACATGTCTGCCATTCACATTGCTAAGAACCCAGTGCAGCACTCTCGGACCAAGCACATTGACATTCGCTATCACTTCCTTAGAGACCATGTGGAGAAGGGTGACCTAGTGCTCCAGCTTGTGGAGAGTGACCACCAGTTGGTGACATTTTCACCAAGCCTTTGGATAGCTCCAGGTTTGTTTCCCTGAGAGGAGAGCTTGGGATTATGAGCCCATATGGCATATCTTGAGGGGGAGCTGGCTTGTATTATATGTTCATATGTATATTCAGCCTTCCTTTCTCTTTCTGGGTATCTTTGGGATGGTTTTCATTTGGTTGAGTCCACTTCACCTAGACTTCTGGCATGCCTCGGCATGGACCTCTCACCTTATGCTTTAGGGTGCTAGTCCTCTCTTATTCTCGGTTGAGCTCACTCACAGTCTTTTAGGTCTAGCAGGTGTTGGGCCCCCTGGGTAGACAGGGTTTGTGTTTGCTCCTGGGTTGGAGTTGGAGATGTAGCTTTCCTATATAAGTCATATGGGGAAGGTGAGAGCGAGTCTGAGTGTTAGTGTTTCTCTTCATGTTATCTATGCTCCTAGACTACCCTTGTGTCAGTTTCTTGATTCCTTCTCATCATTTCTGTCTTTCTGGTTTCAGTTGAGTTCATTTCATCCTTTTGAATCTAAAATTGCTAATAACTCAACTTCAATCAGATTTTGTGCTTAATCGACTCACTTGTTGAGGGGGAGCTTGGAATTGATTCTTTGCATTGCATATAGACTTGTTTTTCATTTACGAGCTCTGTCTATTATGCAATTGATAAAATTAAGATATGTTGCACCTAGCTACTTTTCTGAAGATATTTGCTAATCTAGGTCATATCCAATTTGGTGTATCATGTGAAACTAGCCAACATTTTAAAATTGAGCTTTCCTGAAAACTTGATGAAACTTGGCTTTTACTTGCTATACTTCTTCACTAGATGCTTATGCCATGCTTATTGAAATAGTGGGTTTCTACTAGAGTCCCTAAAGCAACTTGGGTTAGCTACATTGTTTCATTCTAGAATCCTCAACAATGCTCATAAATCTAAGTGCTGAAAATATAAATTGACTCTTTTGTGCTAAAATTGAACTCAACACTCTTCTTTCACGAGACTGCTTCCCATTGCACTTGGGATGAACTTGGAATGAAGTGTGTATGACCAAAACCACTCTTTTAAGCTTCATGCTTGAGATGGTTGCTAATGGCTTGAGTCAATACACCGAAAAATGCAAAAAGAACTAGAGGAAGAGAGTGATGCCTAGGAGACCTATGTCGATGGTTCCTAGTCGAGGTTGTGTTTCTCTAGGATAAACTCTCTAAACCCTGAATGGTTTGTGGAGGAGAGTGAAGCTTAGGAGGCCCTTGTCGATGGCTCCTAGTCGAGGATGTGCTTCACTAAGCCTAACTCTATCATACCGCTTTATGAGCTTTAATCTAAAAATTTGCATTTAAAGAGATGATTGAGCATGAGGCTTCTCTTATGGACTTGTAGTTTCCCAAAGTGTTGACTAGGTTGAACTCTAGTATATCCATTTGCTCGTTTGGTTGGCTTTGCTTCTAGTATTGAAGTTATGCTAAGTGTTGCTATTGTTGAAATCATACCAAAGTATTACAACTTCTTTTGAGCTAGTTAGCAAAAATTGAAATATGCCATTGGATATGACTTAGGATGACATAATCTGAACTTGAGTAGCATGGTGTCATACTTTGTCTAAGTGGTCACTTGCATAATCCTCAAAGCTCTTCTAGGTTGCATTTCATGAAAAAAAAATTGTTCTCTTGATGCCTATATTGCCAAAAGGGGGAGAAAACGTAGAAAAGGCATCTTAGAGAATTAAAAAAATTTCTTTCTCATGATCATGATGAACCATTGTCCTTGCATTTGGATCATGAGTAATATTGAGCTTTTTGAGAGATTTCTTGGTTTTTGGAGCTGTTATTGAAAAATTATCCTTTCAAGTGTTGCGCTCTAAAAATCTTCTCATCTATTTGGTCATGAGCTTTCTTTCTCTTTTAATTGGACCAAATATGATTTTTGCAATCAAATTGCTTTTCTTCCTTTGCTTTCAAACTCAAATTTATGCCTTTTGTGTGGTTTGTCAATATACTCATCAAGGGGGAGATTGAAGGACCATGTGGAGGGGGGTGGAGGAAGGCCTCTATGCCCATTCATTCTTTGAGTTGTTGTGTTGCTCCTTTGAGCTTTGCCCACATGAAGTGAGGCTTTGTAATCACACATCTCTGAATGAAATAGAAGTTCCAAGATCCAAATTTATTCTCTCGCAATTTAATTCTTGCAATTTACATTATGTCTTTACTTTCGGCATTTACTTTCATGTATTAAATTCAGCATTTACATTCCCGCTCTTACATTTATGATTGCTGGATTTTGTTCTTGACTTGAGCGATTCACATTCACCTCCTTCTATACTCTATTTGGATCTTCGCTCAAGATCGAGTTCATTTGCTAAAGTTTGTATGCCGCAAGAATTTATTTTATCAAGTTTCTATCAAGATCGCAAATCTGTCCAGAACTTCTTCTTCGCGCAGCAGTCAGTCTTTGATTTTTAGAAAAATCTAGAAAAATCCTTTTTGATTGATTCTTGTTAGAGATTGTGCGTGACTCATATATCCATCTGTGGAAAAATTTTGGAGTCCATTGCTTGCACCATTTGGGATCTATGAGGTGAAAACCGAGCCCCAAATTTCCTGATCAAAGTTCCTGACTGTAGTGTGCGATTTTTCATGATTTTTATGCAAGGCTTTTGGAGGTGATTTTTGGTGGAATACTTCTCGACTCACATGCTCACAGGGTGAAATATTCCCAAAAATTTTGGAGCAACAGAAGTCCACCATCCACCTGCTCCAATTGAGGACAATTCCTGAAATTTCTGCTTTTGCTTTTCTAAAAGAGGCTTTTGTGATTTGGCTTGATCTCTTTTAGAAAAGAAGTAGTTGAATTGATTCTCCTTTGCTTTGGACACTTGACAACCAGGATTTGTGATTTAAACATCCCTCACATGATTCATGGTTTCCATCCATGTAAGCTAGGGATACACATAGTTGTCAAGTCGTTCGATTTTTATGGTTTCGCGATTTTGAGGAGCATCGGTTTTCTTTGTGGGATTGTTTGGAGTACGTTGAGTAGGGGATATTTTTATTTGGGATCATTCACCCCCCCTCTGATCGCCATCTCGGTCTTTCACCAGCCAGGCGACCGGGCTGGCAACCAGGTGGGCGACCGACCGGATGACCAATCGGGCGACCAGGCTGGCGACCAGGGCCTTCCTGCCAGGTGTCAGCACACATGATGATCGGGCGAAAAGGCAGGCGACCAAGGAGTGGAAGACTGAGGCTTCGCCCCAAAGCTTCCTCCTCCCTAACACGCTATGTCAGGGCCATTAATTGTGAGGGTGGCCTATCCCACTGGTGCCTCGCGGCTTCCCCGGACAAAGATGGGCAGCCACACAAAGAGTAAGGAGGGGAGACATGACTAAAGAAACAAGTGTAATAATGATCTATCACTACTACAGATACGTACATCACAATCGGTTCTTTTTGGTCATCACAGTCGGTTTTGGTGGCGATACAAAGTCCAACGACAGTGATAAGGTAGATATATTACAGTCGGTTTTTAACCGACACTAATAATACATTATCACTGTCGGTTCATTTTAGGAACCGACTGTGATATTACACTTATCACAATCGGTTTTCTCTTAGAATCGATTGCGATAAGTATAATATCACAATCGGTTCTTTTTTAGAACCGATACAAATGATTACATTATCACAATCGGTTCATTTGTAGAACCGATGGGGATAAGAATAATATCACAATCGGTTCATTTGTAGAACCGATTCAAATTATTACATTATCACAATCGGTTTTTATTGAAACCGATAGGGATAAGAATATTATCAAAATCGGTTCTTTATGCAAACCGATTGCGATATTTAAACATATCCCAATCGGTTCCAAAGAAGAACCGACAGATGATGTTATCGCCCATCGCTCGAAAATGGCCTCGCATTGACAATATGACACATTCATCACAATCCACAAAATAATGTAACATATACATCACAATCTACACACATTACATTCAAATTAATATTGTTTACAATCTGTAATGCATCACATTCACATTCGAGATAAATTTTGTTTACACTTTATGGACTAGTATTTGCTTGAATTGTCTCTATATCTACCATCATCTGGCATAAATGGTCTCGTAATTTCTTGAGATCAGTGTTGGTTAGGCTCTTCCGGATGATATCAAGGTCCTGCAAAATAGATAGTAGTGCACTAATATATTTAAGGCTTAAATTGGTATTGTAACATGTTGATAGTATTATGCTTGTAAACAAATATCACATAGACAGTAGTGCAAATAATCTGCTTTATACCTTAGGGAAAACATGTGAGCGACCAACCAAATTCAGCATGTGATGCATCACGTAAAAGCCACACAGATCATCGCACCCTTGTTGATGACACTGTGAACAAAGAAACTTAAATTAGGAGACGAATTAAAAATAGGTGTAAGAAAAAAATCCTATGATAGACACTTGTACCTTGAAGCGCTTCCACTCGAGTTTGGTGCCTTGTTTATCATTGTGTCGGCCACGTTCAGCAACGTAAGACATGAAAGCCCTATACATTGGAGAGATGCCATGCATTGAGGTTAAAAATACCTAACGTAGTTCAATATGTAAAGTGTTAGGTTAGAGGAATGTACTTACTTCTGCAAAACAGGCTCGATCGCATAGTCCATCGGTCTATTTTCGAGTGAGTTCAACGTGTAGACCTTGTTTTGACTCGGATAGAACCCAATAGTTGCTTATTAAACGGTACACAATGCAAGAGAATAAGTTAATACAAGGTTGAAGTGTGTACATGTAATTGAATTGTATAGTAGTACATACTCCTGGTGGTATGGGAAGAGAATGAAGTCCTTTTTTGCCTCCTCATGCAATGCCTGCTTGATGTATCCTGCAAGGAACTCCGATTGATACTTAGCCATGGTCGCAGACACCATCTCGGGGTCAACAAACCCGACAGGGTGTCGACCCGTCACGGCTCGCTGCCTCATGATCCTGCAATTCATGTCAATTGTTAAAAAATATAATACAAAATCAATAAATAGTGATCTGATTGAGTATGGTGCGAGACTCACAGCGTCCAGGATCGTATGGTAGAAATATCGACGGCTTTCAAGCTGTACATAAAGTACAGATCCTCAAAACTGACTGGAAAGGTCCCATCCTCGTTGCGGTGGAATTGGCCCGCTCGATACTGAAAGTGCATCTAGGCCCCCTAAATTTGTTTTGGGTGATTAATGACAAATGATTAAAGAAACTAATGTGTTCAACTAGTTTATGAACAGGCAAAGGCTTCAAGAAGAGATCGTCTATGCACGTGAAGTGTCCCCTAGTAGCGCTGAGTAAGAAAAACGGTATTTAAGCTTGAAATTTTAATCTATTGAGTCATAGGAATGCCGTACTATTAAGAGGGATGCATTGAAATTGACTTGGAGATGTTCTCCTCACTCAAGATGAACTTAGGCGAGTCTCTCAAGGGCTAGAAGTGTTCTTTCTCGCTTCGGAATGTAGTTTGTTTTAAGTCCAGGTCGGATGTTCCGAACTTGTATCGGACGTTCGATGTTTGAAGTTCGAAGTGGAGTTGTGCTTGATCCGATGTGTTCTGTTTGGGTCGGACACTCCGATGTTCTGTTTCGGATGTTCCGATACCTATTGTGTTTTAGATAGGGAGCTCTCTGTTTGGTTCGGATGTTCCGATATTGAGTATCGGAAGGTCCGATGTGTGCCTTCTTGTGTAAAGGTGCTCTCTGTCTAGTTCGGATTGTCCGAAGTTGCGTCTTCGGAAGTTCCGAAGTGGTTGTTTTCCTGTTTGGGAGCCCACTGTTTTCTTCGGATGTTCCGATGTCTTTTTTCGGACGTTCCGATGTGGACTTAGCTTGTTTTTGTTGGGTTCACTCTCTGAGAGTCATCGGATGTTCCGATGTTGTTATCGGACTTTCCGATGCGTGTTGTTATTCGACCGTTGGAAGTTTTCCAAGCCTGGGAGTTTGCACACATCGGATGTTCCGAAGTTTGTATCGGACATTCCGATGTGGGGCTGAGTCAGGGGTAACGGCTAGTTTTGATCCAAAACTATAAATACCCCTCTCTCACTCCTTTTGCCTGTTACACACTTGCTTGGGCTGTTTACTTGAGCTTCTTGAGCACTTTCTAGAGCACTCTTTTGAGCACTCTCTCCTCCTTGATCTTAGGGATCATTTAGTGAGTGAGGGTTGTGTTAAGTGTGGTTGTGAGTTAAGAGCTAAGTTGTCATTCATCTTGAGAAAGTAGAGAACCTCTCCAAGATCGAGATTCAAGTGTATTCATTTCTCTTGGAGGTTGAAGGACTCCTAGACGGCTAGGCGTCGCTCACGAGCTCCCAAAGGTTGTGGGACGCCGTGAGAAGTTTGTGAAGGCCGGCTCCGCCTCCGAAAGGGAAGGAACCAAATAGTGGAACCAAGCCTCAAGTGCGACCAGAGGTTTGGGAGTAAAGGGTTGGAAAAGACCCGGTTCTTTGGAACCTCCTCAACGGAGACGTACGATCCCCTCAAGGATCCGAACTCCGGGAATCAAACTATTGTGTTCTCTCTCATCTCTAGCTGCCTGTTTAATCTTATTGATTTTCTTCGGTACCTTTTAATATCTAGTGCTAGTTGTTGAACTACTCTTTCTACTTGACTCTTTCAGTTGAGTGCTAATCGGATAATCCGAAGTAATTACGGAAGTTCCGAAGTTTTCGGAAGTTCCGATATTAATTCGGAATATCCGACTGCTTCATTGCATTAAATTGTTTTAATTTTAAATTAGCCTATTCACCCCCCCTCTAGGCAATCTTCTAACCTTTTCAATTGGTATCAGAGCCAAACCTTCTCGAAGGCTTAACCGCTTGAAGGAACGTGATGGCCAACACCGGGTTGAAGGTTGTCATGACGGACGAGCAAAACAGTCCGAGAACCGGAGATGGAACTCCCGGCAAGAGCAAAGAGGAAGCTACCTCTACATCTAGTCAGGGAGCTCAAATTCCTTTCAATTATGAAAAATTAAATACTTCCTCTTCGCATTCAGATATCAACTTTGTGCCCTCCGGCGTGCTCCTTTCTTTGATGGCACGTACTATTCCGCTTGGAGGCACAAGATGAAAATGCATTTGATGTCTCTCCATCCTAGTGTTTGGAAAATTGTTTGCACAGGTTTAGATATGCCGAAGACGATATGGAGCTCACGCCGAACAAGAGCAAAACATCCATCGCAATGCTCAAGCCGCAAGCGTGTTGCTTGGAGCGTTGAGTCCCGAGGAATTCAACAAAGTGGACGGCTTGGAAGAAGCCAAAGAGATATGGGACACACTTCAAGTAGCACATGAGGGTACATCAAGTGTAAGGGAATCAAAGATTGAATTGCTAGAAGGCAAGTTGGGGAGATTTGTCATGAATGATGATGAGACTCCACAACAAATGTATGATCGCTTGATGATCCTCGTAAACAAGATAAGAGGACTTGGAAGCAAGGATATGACGGACCACGTTGTGGTGAAGAGGATGTTGAGAGCCTTTGCTCCAAGGAATTCGACTCTCGTAACACTTATACGAGAGCGAAAGATTTCAAAAGGCTTACTCCTAATGATGTGCTAGGAAGAATTCTATCACATGAGCTTATGGAGGAAGAAGCAAAAGAAGTAAAGAACCTTGCTAAGCAAAGCTCAAGCTCAAGACCGAAGCAAATAGCTTTGAAGGCAAGCAAAAAGGAAGAGTCAACATCAAGTGATGAAGAAGAAGAAGAGAGCGAAGAGGAGGAGGACTTGGCATTGTTTGTGAGAAAGTTTAAAAAATTCCTCAAGTATGACGGGTCAAGCAAATACAAGAAAAACTTCAATGACAAGTCAAGGAGAAGAAGAAATGTGAAGAGGGCGTGCTATGAGTGCGGTGAAGTTGGACACTTCATCGCCGATTGTCCAAAGAAGAAGACCTCCTCAAATGAGCAAAAGAAGAGTGAGCCAAGCAAGAAAAATAAAGGCTACAAGAAGAAGTACTCGGGGCGAGCCCATATTGGCGAAGAATGGGATTCAAACGACTCCGACTCCGACACCGATGATGAAGGAGTCGCCACCGTCGCCATTGAAGCCGCTCCTCCAACAAAATCACTCTTCGGCGACATGAGCGACACCGACAACGACGACGCACCCATTTGTCTCATGGCAAAAGGGCGGAAGGTAATGACTAAGTCAAAACCTCCAAGTAGTGATAGTGAATTGGATAGCGATGACAATGATGATGATGATGTTCTATTTTGTGATTTAAGCAAAACGGCTATTGATAAGATCCATAAACTATTGAAAAGAATAGATAGCCAAGAGGAGACTCTCGAGAAGCAAGAAGAGTTGCTAATTTGTGAAAAGAAGAAAAATCTTGCTCTCGAGAAGGTTCTCACAAAAGAAAAGGAGACAATTGAATTGTTAACCAAAAAGCTTGATTTGGCTAATAATTCAATAACATTACTTAAGGGTTCAAATGAGTCACTTCAAGAGAATGTCATAAGTTTGGAAAACAATCTCCAAGCTCTTGAAGTGCAAATTGAATCTCTTAATGATCTTAATTCTCCAATTGTAAATTCTTCAATGGCTTCTATTCCTTCCACTAGCAATGGTTGCTCTCGATGCTATAATGTTGATATTAATGCTTGCTCTACTAATTCTCAATTTGTGCAAGTATTAAAAAGCGAAAACGAGAGATTAAGTGCCTTGGTTAGGTAATGTTGGATGATATTTTATCAATCCAAGGACGCCCTATACAAAACCATAAGTGGTCGAGGCAACAAAAACAAAGAAGGGCTAGGATATGATAAGTATGAATGCAAAGGAAATGACCGTGTGGTTGTAAAAGGTAAGGAATGCATCAAGTTTGTCAAAGGAAATGACAAACAACCATTGACCACCACACAAGTCATCAAAAGCAGGGCAAGAATCAAAGGAGCATCCTCAATGTCATACATCTCATTCCATTCACTTTGCTTCTTACATATTGAAGAGAAACCACCGTGGTAAAGTGGTTGCTCATTTTGTCGGTGCCCACCACTCTAATGATGTGAGCAAAAGAAGGTGTGGGTACCGAAAGTATTGATTACTAACATGCAAGGACCCAAAAGATTTGGGTACCTAAAAACAAGACTTGATGTGTTTTCAGTAGGACTATATCTCCTGTGGATCAAGTTGGGTGCTTGATAGTGGTTGCACAAACCACATGACCTGAGAAAAGAAAATGTTTTCATCTTTTGATGAAAAGGGTCACAATATGAAAATATTGTGTTTGGTGATAATGGTAAAGGTGAGGTAATGGGATTAGGTAAAATTGCTATTTCTAATGATCATTCAATTTCCAATGTCTTGCTTGTTAAATCTTTGAATTACAATTTGTTATCCGTGTCGCAACTTTGCGAGAAGGGTTATAATTGTCTTTTCACTAATGTGGATGTGACCGTCTTTAGAAGAGACGATTCCTCAATTGCTTTTAAAGGATATTTGAAGGGTAAGCTCTACTTGGTTGATTTCAATTCAAATAGCGCTAAACTTCAAACATGCTTAATGGCAAAGTCTAGCATGGGTTGGTTGTGGCATCGCCGGCTAGCCCATGTTGGCATGAGGAACCTCGACAAGCTTCTAAAAGGCGATCACATCATTGGACTAACAAATGTTGAGTTTGAGAAAAATAGGATTTGTAGCGCTTGTCAAGCAGGAAAGCAAGTTGGAGCGCGTCATCCCGCGAAGAACATCATGACGACGACAAAACCATTGGAGCTTCTACACATGGACCTCTTCGGACCCGTTGCTTATATAAGCATCGGAGGTAACAAGTATGGCTTAGTTATTGTTGATGATTTTTCTCGCTTCACGAGGGTATTCTTTTTGCAAGAGAAAAGTGAAACTCAAGGGATAATTAAGAAGTTTAAGTAGAAGAGCCCAAAATGAATTCGATTTGAAGATCAAGAAGATTCGAGCGATAATGGAAGTGAGTTCAAGAATACTCAAGTTGAAGAATTCCTTGATGAAGAAGGAATAAAACATGAATTCTCCGCTCCATATTCTCCTCAACAAAATGGAGTGGTAGAAAGGAAAAATCGGACGTTGATCGAGATGGCAAGGACAATGCTTGATGAATACAAGATTTCCGATCACTTTTGGGCGGAAGCCGTCAACACCGCGTGCCATGCCATCAACCGATTGTATCTCCACAAGATCTTGAAGAAGACGGCATACGAACTTCTTACCGGTAACAAAGCAAATGTCTCATATTTTAGAGTTTTCGGTAGTAAATGTTTCATTCTTAACAAGAAACCCAAGAACTCTAAATTTGCTCCAAAGATCGATGAAGGTTTCTTGCTAGGATATGGATCAAATGCTTACGCCTATCGCGTTTTCAACAAAACTTCGGGTTGTGTTGAAATAGCGAGAGACGTGACATTTGATGAATCTAACGGCTCTCAAGTAGAGCAAGTTGATTTAAATGTGCTAGAAAATGAGGAAGAGCCAAGCATTGCAATCAAGAAGATGGCTATAGGCGAAGTGAGGCCGCAAGAAAAGGAGCATCAAGATAATTCATCTACACAAGTGGAGCCTCCCACTTCAAATCAAAATCAAGACATTCCTCAAGATAGTTCAAGCAAATTAATGGAGGATGATCAAATTGATGATAATGAGCCAATTCAACGAACGTCTCAAATGCCGCATCCAAGAGTGCATCAAAGTGTCCAAAGAGATCACCCGTCGATAACATTCTCGGTGATATCCAAAAGGGGGTAACTACACGCTCTAGAGTAGCTAATTTTTGTGAATTTTACTCCTTTGTGTCTACTTTGGAACCTTTGAAGGTTGAAGATGCACTAAAAGATCCGTATTGGATAATGGCTATGCATGAAGAGCTTAACAACTTCGTTAGAAACAAGGTGTGGTCGTTGGTGGAAAGACCAAATCAAAACGTGATTGGAACCAAATGGGTCTTCCGCAACAAACAAGACGAGAACGGAGTTGTCACAAGAAATAAAGCTCGGTTGGTAGCTCAAGGATTCACTCAAATTGAAGGTTTGGATTTTGGTGAGACTTATGCTCCGTTGCTAGATTAGAGTCAATTCAGATATTGGTTGCATTTGCTACTCACCATGATTTCAAGCTTTATCAAATGGACGTCAAGAGTGCTTTCCTAAATGGTCCAATCGCCGAATTGGTATACGTTGAGCAACCGCCGGGAATGGAGGATCACAAG
Organism: Rhipidocladum racemiflorum; assembly: GCA_036346355.1. Classification (NCBI taxonomy): domain Eukaryota; kingdom Viridiplantae; phylum Streptophyta; class Magnoliopsida; order Poales; family Poaceae; genus Rhipidocladum; species Rhipidocladum racemiflorum. Next base: position 36,932,684 of record CM070588.1, read on the forward strand.
AATCCTTCTCATGTCTACAAACTCCATAAGGCGCCTACGGGCTCAAGCAAGCACCTAGAGCATGGTATGAATGCCTTAAGGATTTTCTCATTAAAAAGGGTTTCGAGATTGGTAAAGTCGATCCTACTCTCTTCACAAAATTTGTTGATAATGATTTATTTGTGTGCCAAATATATGTCGATGACATTATATTTGGTTCTACTAATAAAAGCTTTTGTGAGGAATTTAGTAGGATAATGACAAAGAGGTTCGAAATGTCAATGATGGGCGAGTTAAAATTCTTCCTTGGATTTCAAATCAAACAACTCAAGGAAGGTACATTTCTATGCCAAACAAAGTACATCAAAGATATGCTTAAGAAGTTTGACATGGAGAACGCCAAGCCAATCCATACACCCATGGCTACAAACGGACACCTTGGTTTAAATGAAGAAGGTAATCCCGTGGATCAAAAGGTATATCGATCCATGATAGGTTCATTGCTTTATCTTTGTGCATCTAGGCCTGATATTATTGTTAGTGTGTGTATGTGTGCAAGATTTCAAGCCGCTCCTAGAGAGTGCCACCTAGTAGCCGTAAAAAGAATTCTTAGATATTTAGTTCACACACCTAGTATAGGGCTTTGGTATCCTAAAGGATCAAAATTCGATTTGATTGGTTATTCGGATGCTGATTATGCGGGTTGCAAAGTGGATAGAAAAAGCACTTCGGGGACTTGTCAATTTCTAGGTAGATCACTAGTGTCTTGGTCCTCAAAGAAACAAAATTCAGTGGCTCTATCCACCGGCCGAATACATTGCCGCAGGAAGTTGTTGTGCACAATTATTATGGATGAGGCAAACCTTAAAGGATTTTGGATTTAACATGGAGAAGGTACCACTCTTATGTGACAATGAGAGTACGATCAAAATAGCCAACAATCCTGTTCAACACTCTCGGACCAAGCATATCGATATCCGACACCACTTCCTTAGAGATCACTCTCTTAAGGGAGACATAGATATTACCTATGTGAGAACCGAGAAACAACTGGCCGATATCTTCACCAAACCTCTAGATGAGAAACGTTTTTGCGAATTGAGAAGTGAGCTAAACATCCTAGACTATCGGAATGTGACTTGACATCTTGCTCGCATATATAGTTACTATTCTTGGTGATTTCAAAATAAAAGGATTGCAAAAATTAGTTATCTGCTTTTTAAAGAGTTGAGTTGTATCTTGCATCTTTAGTCATTCCACCTGTGATCATAGCTTTGACTGTTGTTTTGGTCTCTGATCACAAGTAGAATGACTGCCGAGTTCACTGTCTCAAAGTCTCAATTCCTTCCTTCTCAGAAATCCTGTCTTTTTCTTCCTGTCAGCTGGAAAAATACACGTATCGGAATATCCGATCCAGTCATCGGAATATCCGAATTCTGTGTTTTTGAACTCTTCGGAATGTCCGATATTTTTATCGGAATATCCGAATCCTGTTCAACTTCTGGTTCGCTGGAAACTTGAACTCTTCGGAAAATCCGATATCCTATATCGGACACTCCGACTTTCTGGAAAATCAAATCGTTCGGAACTTCCGAACCTCGCCTCGAACGTCCGGCGCGCGTGTAAACGCATGATAAGGACGGTTCGGTTGGCCCCTACCTCATTTCTTTATTCCTTCACTTGGCCTCCGTACGCTCTCTCTCTCCCTCCACTGCACTCTTTCATCACTTGTCGTCTTCGGAGTCTTCAACTCTTCGGAAACTCCGATCTACCTCAAGGAGGAGAGCCTCACGGATTAGAAGATCTTAATCCTATCAAAACTCGTTCTTCACCCTCAAGGTAAACCCTAGAGCAATCAGTGTCTCTTCGTTTTCCGTGAATCTTTTGATCATATCTTTCGGTAAACTTGTTGCTCTAGTGTTTCCCCGCCTAGATCTCAAGTTTTATCAAATTCCTTTGGTTGATTTGGTTGAAATCCTAGTTTTAGGGTTGTACTAATATATCGGAACTTCCGAAATTCTCTGTCGGAACTTCCGATGTAAAGTCGGAATTTCCGATACTATATCTAACTTCCGATGTTGACAAGACAACACTAAAGCCAGCTCTCTCTCTAGTTTCATCTATCATATCTCGCTACTCTCTTATCACCGTGTCGATGGATCCAAGTCAAGGTGATCAACCACCTCAGGGTTAAGCCAAGGTTACTTTCACTCGAAAAAGAAAAACTCCAATCAAGCGAGAACAAAGCGAAGCTTCAAATTTCGAGGATCTCAACCTCGATTTCAATCGGTGAACTCGCCGCTCAGCCGCTCAAACGGTAAATGTGCCTCGTGGAGCACCGCTACCCTCTAGAAAAGGCAAGGGAATTGTGGAGCGCCGTGGTCTCACCAAGAGACATGCCGAGATTGAGACCGCTGAAAGAAACCCTAGACTTCAAAGAAAGCCAAGAAACTACAAAGGAAAAGCAAAGACAAGTGAGAAAAGCTCGTGAAGAGAATCCAAAGCGGAATGACCAGCTTCTCATCGACTCACGCTTCGACATTCTTTCAGCAGGACTTTTATGCTTCAGTCATTTATCCTAGAAAGAATCCGGTAATCCAAATGCAATGCGTTGATTGGGAGTACATGGCAGCGGCAGATGATGCTGTGTTTAATGATGTTATTGCAGCTTGTGAAAGAACTGGCACCAAGAGGATCATGGCTTTTCAACATGATTGGAATGTGGAGATCATAGCTCAGTTCTATGCCACAATGTATGTCTCCAGGGATCGAGTCTCTACTCTCCATTGGATGACTGAGGGAACTTGGTATGAAACCACATACGTTCAGTTTGCCAGATTGCTTGATTTCACAGAAGCGGACTCCAGGGACAGAGATCAGATCCACAATGAAGTCTCACTTGGCGCATCAAATCTGAATTTCTTGTATGAGGAGAATGCAGAGTTTGAGCCAGGTGACACTAAGGGAATGAAGCCCTTCTTTGCTATCCTGAATGTACTCTTCAGAAGACCTTGGCTCCAAAGAAGGTGATGCTTCTCATGTCCTCTCGCACACCGTAAACCTCTTAAGCGTAATGCAAGATGGTCGAGGCCCTTTGATGTTTTTGATTTCATATGGAATGAGATCGACTCATTGGACAGAGCCCGTATGAGCTGTGGATATGCTCCATTTATCATGCACTTAATTGAGGAAGTGACAGGCAGCATTTTGAGTGCGATGGAAAGCATGTGGCACTTCAAGTCAGGCCAATCAAGGCCCCTTCTCAGCGAGCCACCAGAGCTTCCACCAGGAGGACTGCCTCCTCTGCTGCTACTCCTTCAGCTTCTACTCCACGATCTTCTTCACCTATTCTCGCGAGCTTTGAAGTCAATATTTGTTCTTTGCAAGAGCAACTCGTAAAAGCGTAAGAAGAATGCCAAGCGACTCAAGGATATTCAAAGGCATCCGAATCTGGAATGCTCGTGAGGACGAGGAAAGTGAAGATGAGATCGAGGATCCCTTTGCTCCAAAGACTGATGTGTCGAGTCCGAGGACGACGACGAAGAATCTGGGTCAGATGAAGCTGCATCAGAGGAGTCTGATTAGTCTCTCTCTCTCTCTCTATCCTTTGTGGTGCTTGATGCCAAAGGGGGAGAGATGACAAATTTATCTATCTGTCTATCCTTGGTTCAAAGTCGTTGAGTCCGTGAACTTGGAACTTAGTTTATGTGTTTGGTTTAAAACTTCGTTGTTGAATGTTATTTTCGTTTTAAACTCTTTACTGTTTTTGCATGGAGATCTTTTGCTGACTCGATGGTTGTTAATTATCTAAATCATTGTTTATCTTGTCAATCTTGTGTTAATCTCCTATGCAAAGATATAGGAGCTCTCTCATATTCTTTTCTCTCTAAAAGTGCATTTGTTCTCAAGATCCATTCTAAATGCACATTTTGAGGGAGTTCCGCCTATATTTATACTCTCAATGCTTTATAAACTTGTCCTGAATCATGTTGTCATCAATCACCAAAAAGGGGGAGATTGAAAGTGCATCTAGGCCCCCTAAATTTGTTTTGGGTGATTAATGACAAATGATTAAAGAAACTAATGTGTTCAACTAGTTTATGAACAGGCAAAGGCTTCAAGAAGAGATCGTCTATGCACGTGAAGTGTCCCCTAGTAGCGCTGAGTAAGAAAAACGGTATTTAAGCTTGAAATTTTAATCTATTGAGTCATAGGAATGCCGTACTATTAAGAGGGATGCATTGAAATTGACTTGGAGATGTTCTCCTCACTCAAGATGAACTTAGGCGAGTCTCTCAAGGGCTAGAAGTGTTCTTTCTCGCTTGAATGTAGTTTGTTTTAAGTCCAGTCGGATGTTCCGAACTTGTATCGGACGCTTCGATGTTTCAAGTTCAAGTGGAGTTGTGCTTCATCCGATGTGTTCTGTTTGGGTCGGACACTCCGATGTTCTCGCTTTGATGTTCCGATACCTGTTGTGTTTTAGATAGGGAGCTCTGTTTGGTTCTGGATGTTCCGATATTGAGTATCGGAAGGTCCGATGTGTGCCTTCTTGTGTAAAGGTGCTCTTCGCCTAGTTCGGATTGTCCGAAGTTGCGTCTTCTAAGTTCCCGTGGTTGTTTTCCGCTTGGGAGCCCACTGTTTTCTTCGGATGTTCCGATGTCTTTTTTCGGACGTTCCGATGTGGACTTAGCTTGTTTTTGTTGGGTTCACTCTCTGAGAGTCATCGGATGTTCCGATGTTGTTATCGGACTTTCCGATGCGTGTTGTTATTCGACCGTTGGAAGTTTTCCAAGCCTGGGAGTTTGCACACATCGGATGTTCCGAAGTTTGTATCGGACATTCCGATGTGGGGCTGCGTCAGGGTAACGGCTAGTTTTGATCCAAAACTATAAATACCCCTCTCTCACTCCTTTTGCCTGTTACACACTTGCTTGGGCTGTTTACTTGAGCTTCTTGAGCACTTTCTAGAGCACTCTTTTGAGCACTCTCTCCTCCTTGATCTTAGGGATCATTTAGTGAGTGAGGGTTGTGTTAAGTGTGGTTGTGAGTTAAGAGCTAAGTTGTCATTCATCTTGAGAAAGTAGAGAACCTCTCCAAGATCGAGATTCAAGTGTATTCATTTCTCTTGGAGGTTGAAGGACTCCTAGACGGCTAGGCGTCGCTCACGAGCTCCCAAAGGTTGTGGGACGCCGTGAGAAGTTTGTGAAGGCCGGCTCCGCCTCCGAAAGGGAAGGAACCAAATAGTGGAACCAAGCCTCAAGTGCGACCGAGGTTTGGGAGGAAAGGGTTGGAAAAGACCCGGGTTCTTTGGAACCTCCTCAACGGAGACGTACGATCCCCTCAAGGATCCGAACTCCGGGAATCAAACTATTGTGTTCTCTCTCATCTCTAGCTGCCTGTTTAATCTTATTGATTTTCTTCGGTACCTTTTAATATCTAGTGCTAGTTGTTGAACTACTCTTTCTACTTGACTCTTTCAGTTGAGTGCTAATCGGATAATCCGAAGTAATTACGGAAGTTCCGAAGTTTTCGGAAGTTCCGATATTAATTCGGAATATCCGACCTGTTTCCGCTGCATTAAATTGTTTTAATTTTAAATTAGCCTATTCACCCCCCCCCTCTAGGCAATCTTCTAACCTTTTCAGATACTTCACTATGAAATCGTGGCGAGGCTCGGCCTCATGTGACCTATCGATGTACCATCCATGTAGGTGACGAGTGAACAAGCCCAAAGAATTCAATTCTTGGCTTGGGAGAAAGGGCTTTCCATGTATGTACCGCTTGTGATCATCAGGGTGCTCTGTGCCCTCTGACAACTTTGCCTTCTTCACGGAGGGACTCTCTGAACTCTGCTTTGTATATTTCGTCATCGTGGTAGAAGTCCTTTTGCGCCCCACCAAGCACCAAAGATTTGTAGCTGCAGCGTAGGTGCAGGAGGTGCAAATGGCAGCGAGGTGCAGGTTGTGTAGCAGGGGCAGGAGCATGTGCAGCAGGAGCAGGAGCAGCAGTAGTAGGAGGAGCAGGAGCAGCAGCAGCAGCAGGAGTAGTACCAGGAGCAAAGCAGCAGTGAGTACCAAAGCAGAGCGAATGAGCAAAGCAGCGAAGCGATACGAGCAACACCAAGAGCGATGCAGTACTAGCGAGCGTGAGTAGTAGCAGCAGAGCAATAGCGATAGCAGCAGCGATAGCAAAGAGTAGCGATGCCAGTGAGCAGCGATAGTACCAGCAGTGAGCGTAAGTAGTAGCAAAGAGTACCAGCAGAGCAAGCAGCAGGAGGAGGTGCTTGCACTACGACACCCGTCGCGGGCCACTTGATGAACAACATCCGTGCTTGCCCGAGAGTGGTGATATCTTCGTTCGGGGGGAACTCCAGGGCATGAGACATGTAAACATCGTGGACATAGTCCACCGCACCCTCATGTAGGCCATCCCCAAAGGTATACCATGCACCGTGTCATCCTCCTTGCTTGCAAATGCAACCCCGCTGCAGCCTCAATCAGATTCCGTCGTCGATCAGGACTAGCCTGCACTTGGCAGACCCCGCAAGAAGTGATCAAGACCTTCATCATAATATGTGTTAAGCTTACTCATGTACCTTTTGGTCTCAAACAGCTTATTACCTTGAGGTGTGGAATGCACAGCCTTTATTGGAAGCGCAAATGCTAGGGCGTAGCATAGGCAATGGTTGAGGAATCTGATTCGGGAGAACATCGCCATCATCTCAGCCATCATCTCACCTTTAACTCCTCCTTCAACTCCTCCTTCATCTGCAGAACGGATCCGCACCTCACGTGCTTCCCATGATCTTGCCCTGGCACCGACACGCTCTCCTCTACAAAGAAGGACCTCTTCAGATACTCGCACTCGCGCAAGCAAGCACCGCCCTTATGATCGGGCTTCCCGATTGCCGAACACAGGATGTCCCTTGACCCTTGGCTTTCAAATGCTCCTTGCTCTTTCGCAGCTTACCTCCTCCTGCAGTCGCAAATATAAATTATTACTAAAATACAATGGGAATATAATATGCAATGTACTATGTTAGATATCTTACGATGGTCGTGGACGATCCAGGCGATCGCGGGTTTGGAATGACAATCGACCGCCGAGGTTTTCTTCGCCCTCGCTAATACCCGATCGCGTGCGCTCGCCTCGCATATGTGGGAGTAAGGCATCGTTGTCCCAGAGGTTGCACACTCAGAGGCTAGTCGCACCCACTCTGCCTTCTTCCCTACGTACCCACCGGAACCGAGGTGGTGCGCGTGTGTGTTACGCCTCTATATAGCGATATTCTTCTCTCTCAGCTCCTCCGCCTCGGGCGTATTCCTCATCCTTGCGAACTCCTCCCAAACCTCGGGTGTAACAAATGGATACCTTTGGAAGGGAGTACGGTCTTTCAACACGAACTCGGCATGCATGGTCACCCTGAAATGCCTCAAAGCCACACCCATTCTCTTCAAGGCGTACCGTCTCGCATTGATTTCATCTTCCTCTGGTATAATCCATTTTCCCTTAACTTCGTCCCACAGTCGGTTCTTCTGCTCGCCGCTTACTTCCTTCCTCCAGTCCTTAATTGTGATCGGCACTCGCTCCCTCACCAATTGGCCGAGAAAAGAGGAGTAGCGCCCCTTAAACGGGCCAGGACCCATGCAAACCCCCCTGGCATTGAAGTGGAGAACTTGCGGCGTTCTCCCTTTGGCTCCTTTATTCGGTCCTCTGGCCTTTCTAACCTTCCTCGATGGGGTAGCAGGACCTTCTTCTCTCTCTGGCGTTGAGCCGGTGCTCTCTCTTTGCGACATTTCGAAGTAAGTACGTATATGTCAAACCTAAACTTCATGAGAGGAAGCAATTCAAATTTCACACAATAGAAAGCAATTCACATGTCTATTTGTAGACCGACTAAGTACGTACGTACCAACGATGACTCCTAATCTCTAATTAGGTTAGGTCCTAATCCCATTCGAGGATATGTGGTTCGAGCAAGTTCCTAAGCTGTTGTACAACTCTAAAGAAAATTTCGGCAGCATCTCCCCGCTGTTCTCCAAATACACGTCTCGACAACAGGTCAAGAGGGTGTGTATTCGAAGAACACCAGGGAGATGCTGCCGAAACTTTCTCTAGAGTTTGTACAACTTTAGGAACTTGCCCGAGCCACATATCCTCGAACTGCATAAAAACGTGGACAATTGAGATCGCTTATTTATAAATATGCCATTTTAGCATACTTATAAACAAGCACCCTCGAACGGGAGACGCATAGGTTACGCAACTAAACTCGATAATAAAGTGCGATAATATAGCATGTGTTACAAGTTTCAAATTGCAATGATGGATTGCTCTCAGATTGCTATAGAAGGGTTGCTAAATTAATTAGCCGTCCAACTTCTAGATGGCCAATATATCACCGGCTATTACATCTAAAAATTTCAGGATTACAACCCTAGAACAGCACTGCTCTAGCACAGAAAACAACAAGTACAGCATAGCACATAATGAATATAGCACTAACCTAACCCTACCACAATGCATTAAGAGCAAGTACCACCAAATTGTCAGCTAAGAGCATAAAGGAATAAGCACAGCACTGCTCTGACCCTAGAACAATGCATTAAGAGCAAGTGGCACCAAATTGTCGCCTAAGAGCGGTGTTGTTATAGTTCTATCAAGTTCATTTAATGATCAGATTAATCAAGCCTCATTCAAAAGCAATCATCATCGAGCTATTTACAACCAATTACAGCCCACAGTCCGAAATGCATCTTACAGTGCGCCGAACCGAGTCGGCAATGGGGGAGGAGCTGATGGGGGACGCGCCGATGGGGGGAGGAGCCGGAGGGGGAGGCGCCGGGGGGAGGCGCCCACGGGGTACCCGCCGATGGGGGAGGCGCCGAGGGGGAGGAGGCGGAGGGGAGGCGCCACGGGTACCCGCCGATGGGGAGGCGCTGGGAGGAGGCGGAGGGGAGGCGCCACGGGTACCCGCCGATGGGGAGGCGCTGGGGAGGAGGCGGAGGGGAGGCGCCATGGGGAGGTGGTGGAGCTAGGGTTGTGGAATGAATTGAAAGCGAAATCGATCTTGGCGCCGAAATGAACTGATTGTGCGCGCCGGAAATGAAAATGCTCACAGGTTTTATCACGGTCGGTTCTATATAAAACCGATCGCAATTTGTGGAGTATCTGTTTCGGTTCTATATAAAACCGATCGCAATATGTGGAGTATCTCAGATCGGTTCTTTAAAAGAACTGATCGCAATTATACTATACGTGTCGGTTTCCTAAAGAACCGATTGTGATGACTATGATCCAATTTCTATTTTTTTAAAATGTAGTCTTCATTCAAAAGAGTCGAAAAGTCAAATCTTTTTCAAATTTGCTATACTATAACATCCATTTGACATATATATTCTACAAAATGCTACATTATACAGGGAATTCTTACAACTTAATTTATTTAAAATACAACCCTTCTTGATGATCTACACGCATGTAATGTGTTCCATGTGTGCCGTCGTCACCGCTAAGACATGCCCCATCTGCAAACGGAGGTGTTTCATCAAATTGGTTGTACTCTTCTTCATCTACGACATTTTCAACTCCAACAATCCTCCTCTTGCCATGAAGTACGACGTGCAACCTCGGATTGGCCGGATCACGCACGTAGAAAACTTGAGTTGCTTGCTTTGCGAGGACGAACGGTTCATCTCTCAGAGGCCGCCTATTCAGATAAACAAGTGTAAAACCTGTCTTGTCGACCTTAACTCCGTGAGGAAGTCTCACCCACTTACATCGAACAATGGAACTTGGTATATTCCGTAGTCGAGCTCCCATATTTCTTCGATCATCCCGTAGTAATGCATTCATTGCGATTGACGATCCTCTAATTAAGTGATCATCGGACAAAGCATCTATGCTCACACCACTGCTTTGCATCAGTACTCTTTGCATCTTGACTTTCAAGATAAAATGTGTAGCCATTAATATCGTGAACCTTGCCATGTCTCAGATATTAAATCTTGGTCCATCAGCCAACCATTTGACATCCTCGGTACTAACGGAGACCTTCACCTTTTCTTTGAACCATGTGAGGAATCGATCGTTGTGTTCTCGTGTGATGGAAAGCTCATCCATAAGTGGATTCTCTTCCCGTAATATCAACTTGTGCTGTTGGATGTATGGATGAACTTCTGCGCTGTGTTGCAAGACTGTGAAATGTGCTTTACAGTACATATCAAATTGTGGGCTCATTAGATTTGACCCAATGGTTCCTTTGCCACCAAGTCTGCCCTCATGACGAGATATAGGAACACCAATCGGTTGTCTTTTACCTAGGTAGTCCACGCAGAACTCAATAACCTCTTCAGTCCCATAACCTTCAATAATACTACCCTCAGGCTTCGACCTATTCCTCACGTATGACTTTAATATACCCATGTACCTCTCGAACGGATACATGTAACGTAGGAATGCGGGTCCACAAATCTTAATCTCTCTAACAAGGTGAACAACGAGGTGGACCATGACGTCGAAGAATGACGAGGGAAATGTATCTCAAGCTGACAAAGAGTCTGCACCACCTCACTCTGTAAGTTGTCTAGTATATCGGGATCAATAACCTTGCATGAAATCGCATTGAAGAAATAGCATAGCTTCGTGATTGCCAACCTGACGTCATCTGGTAGGATATTTCTGATTGCAACAGGGAGCATTTGGGACTTCATACCGATCAACTTCAAATCATCCATAGACACAAGCTTCTTAATGTTTGCGGAGTAGCCCGATGGAACTTTAATATCGTGGAGACACTTGTAGAGGTCTTCTTTCTCTTTCTTGGATAAGGAGTAGCATGCAGCGGGGATGTACGGCCCTTTTCCATCCTCCTCCATCACTGCAAGCTTGGGCCTTATCCCCATGTAGGTCATATCGCGGCGAGCATTCACACCATCCTTGGTCTTCCCAGGTATGTTCAGCAGGATGCCTACCAAATTATCACAAACATTTTTCTCAACGTGCATGACATCAATACATTGACGGACATCTAACTCCTTCCAATATGGTAAGTCCCAAAATATCGACCTCTTTTTCCAAATGGTCCTAGGACGAACAGATTTACGGCTCTTACCATACTGAACATCGATATCCTCTATGCGTGAATATACTTGCCTTCTAGTCATAGGCTGCGGGGCTGCACGAACTTCCCTCTTTCCATCAAATTTGTCATCCATCTTACGATATCGATGACTTCGGGGTAGAAACCTTCGGTGACCCATGTACACCGTTTTCCTCGAATTCGGCAGCCACAAGCTATTAGTGTCCTCTTCACAAATTGGACAAGCTTTGGCTCCCTTCGTGCTATAGCCCGCCAAATTACCAAGGGCTGGAAAATCATTTATGGTGCAAAATATCATAGCCCGTAGGGTGAAGTTCTCCCTTTTGTATGCATCCCACACCTCAACCCCCACATTCCACAATTTTACCAAATCCTCAATTAGTGGTGATAGGTACACATCAATATCATTACCCGGCTATTTGGGTCCTGAGATTAGCAACGACATCATGATATACTTCCGCTTCATGCATAACCAAGGAGGCAAATTGTAGATACACAACAAAACTGGCCAAGTACTGTGTCGACTGCTCATATTACCAAACGGATTCATACCATTCGTACTCAATCCAAATCTTATGTTCCTCATCTCGGCACCAAACTCCTCATGTTGCCAATTAATGTTTTTCCATTGAGCCGAATCAGCGGGATGTCTCAACTTGCCATCTTCCTTTCGAGATTCATAATGCCAACGCAACAATTTTGCCTCTTTAGGATTTGCAAATAACCGCTCTAAACGGGGAATGATGGGCAAATACCACAACACCTTGGCTGGTGCCCCTTTTTTCACATCTTCACCGTCGTCAATTCGGTTCTTACGCTTCTTGTCATTACGCTTCTCATTTTGTTTGTATCGGGGTACACCACAAACAGGACAAATGCACAGTTCCTTATGGACATTGCGGTATAGTATGCAATCATTTGGACATGCATGTATCCTTTCTATTTCCATTCCCATGGGACATAATAGCTTCTTCGCTTCATAAATACTTGTTGGCAACTCGTTTCCCTCTGGAAGCATATCCGATAGAAGTATTAAAAGTGCATTGAAACTTGTATCTGTCCAACGGTGTTTTGCCTTCAGTTCAAACAATGCAAGGACCGAACCCAACTTGGTGTATTCCCCTTTGCAACCTGAAAACAATGGTTTGGCATCGTCATCCATCAAGCTTTTAAATTTTTCGAACTCTCTGTCCGTGTAATTTCCCTCCACATCCCGCAACATTTGATCTAAATTATCGTCATCAAACATATCACGCTCCGAAGTCGTGATCGGCTTCAAAGATGTCTTCGCTATGAGCACGCAGGTACTACCTATCTCCCCATGATGGATCCAACACGTGTAATTCCTCACGAAGCCACGTCGAATCAAATGCCCTTCAATTTGAGCCGAGTTGTTAAATCTCCGAGATTGGTGCAATCAATACAAGGACAATATATGAACTTTACACCCCTCATAACCATATCTTCTTCTACAATTCTTATGAACTCCTTAACTCCCTCTCAAATTCAAAGCACTCACACGGCTTTTGTGATACATCCATTCTTCACGGTCCATCTACAAGTAAACCGCAAACAATAAATTAATAATGCCCTAATCAATGAAATAAAAGAAGGGTTGAACCCGAAAACAAAGTTTTTGTTGAATGATCTTAAAGAAACGATATATCAGAGACCGACTAAGTACGTGACGTACTCAACGATGACTCCTAATCTCTAAGTAGGTTAGGTCCTAATCCCATTCGAGGATATGTGATTCGAGCAAGTTCCTAATTAAGATGTTGTACAAACTTTAGAGAAAATTTGGCGAGATCTTCTCTGTTCTCCAAATACACGTATCGACAACATGTCAAGAGGATGTGTATTCGGAGAACACTGGCCAGGGAGATGCTGCCAAAACTTTCACTACAGTTTGTACAACAGCTTAGGAACTTGCCCGAGCCACATATCCTCGAACTGCCCAAAAACGTGGATACTGAGATCGCTTATTTATAAATATGCCATTTTAGCATACTTATAAACAAGCACCCTCGAACGGGAGACGATAGGTTACGTGACCTAATTAACTATTATATATAATTGATCATATTAATTATATTAAAACAATTATGACATGTAATGTACACATTCACCAAATAAAAAATTTAATTTAAGTCCTACTGCAATATTGAAGAGATTTCTAAGAATTAATGCTGGCCACCTTTCGAGGAAAACCACAAACGAGGGGAAATCTAGCTCCTGATCAAGCTAGCTAGGGTTTCAATTAACGGAGACCTTCAACGCACCGATCTCCTCCACCATACACTCTGCTAATGAGACCAAATCAAAATCGAATAATGTACGTTAATACAACATTGAAGGGATTCGAAGGAATCGGGCCCACCTTTTGAATAAAGCCACAGGTAAGATAGGCTGGAAAATAGAGAAATCGCCTAGCTTAACTAACTCGACGAGAGTTAATAAGTTCATTCCCGAGTCCAGACGGTACATATAAAACCTAGCGAGCCTCATCACAATCGGTTCTATAGAAGAACCGTTTGTGATTAATTAGTTATCACCGTCGCTTATATGCAAAACCGACTGTGATAATTTGATTCTCAACACTGTCGGTTTCTTTATAGAACCGACACAGATAATGTATCTGTATCGGTTCTCAAGAAGAACCGACTGCAATAACTTAAGTCAACACAGTCGGTTCGGGATATGAACTGACACGGATATTAATCGACCCCCTCGGCTTCCCCGCCAATTTGACCGTTCAAACATGCATATAACTCCTTTCAAATAGCTCCTTTCTGATCATCGGTAGTACTCGGGCAAGGTCTGATCGCGTTCCATTCCTCTGGCAAGGTCTGATCGCGTTTTCTTCTCTGCTACAAGGTCTGACTCCTCCGGCAATGGCAGCAATGGCTCCATTCTTCTCTTTCATATAGCTCTCCATGCATATAGCTCCTTTCTACTCTTTCATGTAGCTCCTTTCTTCTCTGCAAGGTCTGACTTCTCCTTTCGACCGCAGTAATGGTAGCGCCCCCTCCTTCTCCGGCAAGGTCTGACTCCACGGTGGACTCACCGTACGATCCTCCACCGCCGCCGGCAGCGCCGCCTCAGCCTCCGGCGCCTCACTCTGGCGTGGCGCCAGTGCCCCACCTGTCTCCCGTCGTCCCTCCCGGCGCCTCACCCCATCCGGGCGCCTCCAAAGGCAGCAGGAAGCGCCCCAGAGATGACGACGACGATGACGACGAGGAGGACGACGACGAGGAGGAGGACGACGACGAGGAGGAGGAGGAGGATGACAACTACGAGGGGGACGACGACGACGACGACGACGAGGAGGAGGAGGAGGAGGAGAAGGAGGAGGAGTACTACGCGCCGATCACCATAGGGACCGGCGCGTCGTCTAGATCGGGTTCATCATCAGAGGATGAACCATCACTAGTCCGCGTAGTCTCCAGCGACTCTGGCGACTCGGGTGACTCGGGTCACTCGGATGACTCGGTTGACTCGGGTTACTCGGGCCAGAGCCGCGAGTCGTAAATTTAATATATTAGGTGTAATGCAGTCCCCCTTTATATGTTTACTAATTATAAACAATGGATGTGGTGATATATTGTAATGAAATACAGCTTGTTTAATATATTAGGGTTGTTGGCCTAGTGCAGACGAAGTCTATTCGGCTGCCTTTACACTATTTTGAATCTCTTTTATATTTTTGTGCATTGTATCTTTCTAATGTTCTGTTGTTCCAAGTCAAAATGTTTCATGTCCTATTGATAAAAAAAACAAGTATAATGTGTGGAATGGTATATATATTATTATTATCTGCTGCATGCATGCTACTATAATGTTATATATAATTTGCATCACTACATGTGTCTATATAAATTGTCTGAGAGTTGAACCGCGAGTTGGGATTCTAGCAGATCGGTACTGTTCATTAGGGGTGGGCATTCGGTTTATTCGGTTAATTCGGTTCGGTTTAATCGGTTTTTTGAAATATCGGTTTTCGAAAACTAGAAACCGAAATATGTCTATAAATTTTACAAACCGAACCATATTAACAAAAAAAAATCGGTTCGGTTTTTTCGGTTTTCGGTTTTTAACCGAACTTCAAAGGAGCCACACTACATGTCCAAAATATAGAACATTACACATGAATCAGACTCATACATAGAACAGTACATATTTGCATGTCTAAAATTCATAGAACATTACATGTCCAAATCATCAAACTTCAAAGGTATCAATAAGACTAACACTCACTAACTCTTAACATTACATGTCCAGAATGCATAGAACATAAATGTCTAGAACATTTTACATGTCCAGAAGACTAGAATCAGACTTCAAAGGGACCAATTCAGCAATTTGACTCATACATAGAATATTACATGTCCATCAAACAAAGACATCAAACATGCAAATAATAGTAATAGTTCAATTGAAATAGACTTTGTAGTTGTAGAGCCTCAGCCTCGCCATCAGCCCAGCATTAGGAAAGATAATCCTGAAAAATTAAAGAGTGTATAAACTATTAGGAGTGTATAAAGTAAAATCTTCGAGAATAGATGGCTGACCTATAGAGCAATACTTGAATCAATCAAACATGAGACGTCAAACTGGAGTTTTGCAGGAACAATGGGACTTAAGAAACTAGTAGCACGGCTACACGCGCAGACCTGACACGGTATTTTTGCTTTCGATTTTGTACATAAATATGGCGCAGTATCATGCACCCTGTAAAGTTTATGCTTCATGCTAATATATTCACAACTTCTACTGTCTTTCAGAAGAAGAAAAAAAGAGATTACAATGCAGCATAGCCCATACAGAATAATTTTCATGCATGCTATATATTTGTTATTGCCATAACTTGATTAGGTATTAGCTATAATATTTACTTCTCAAGAATCAAGAATTTAAGATTACTGCAAAGCAGGAAATGTAGTAGTAAGACACTGAACATCGAGTGTAGCTATAGTCCTATATGTATTATGGGAATAGTTTATGGGCTTGCCTCCAATTTGTTTGACATGGTTCTGTGACACATTGTGTTAAGGCAGTGAAATAGATTTTTTTGACATGGTTTTGTGACGCCGTGACTAGATGTGTTCATTCAGGTGGAGCTCAAGCTAGCATTTGAAAGGTAGAAACTGTGTGTAGTTTAAGGAAGTCCTTTATTTGGCAAGTTATACATTAGTTCGTAGATATGGAACAATGCCTATCCCAAAAATCACCAAGGGCAACAATAGAAACAGGTTTTATACTATAAACTTAGTGTAGTCCTTGGAAGAAATAAATAATACATTACAGTGCATTTGAATCTAAGTAGCACAAGCCAAACTGTTTGTTGTAATGCACTAAGCTCTGTGTTCTAACAAACTTAAAAGATCATAATTTAGTAAGTCAAGAATTACTCTATATGATTGAATGGCTTAATGACTCCTGTGTTACCACAAGCATTCTTAGTCCTTTCTCTTGCACAAGTATTAAGTATAGCTGGAAATAAAAAGTACAAATAGAAAGCCATAAACTCACCACATTTATCTACTTAGTAGGCTTGGTGACTGATTTAGATGTGCAATCCTTGGAAGAACTTTCTTTCTCTTGCACAAGTATAGCTGGAAATAAAAAAAGCTTTACATTTACATCATAAATAGTTAAGGAAAGATATTAATGGAAAAAACAGTACAGCAAACCAAGTACCTTCCTCAATTTTGGTCAAATCAGCAATATCTTCTTCATTCTTGGTGGGATGGGATCGTCGCAACCAATCTTGAGCACAAATAAGACATTCAACCATAAAAGGAGTGAGCGAGCTCCTAAAATCATCGAGAACACGGCCACTTGTGCTGAAAGCCGACTCAGATGCAATCATGATATGGGAATAGATAATACATCACGAGCCAAGTGAGATAACACTGGAAATCTAGGAGAATTGCACTTCCACCAAGCAAGAATATCAAAATCAGCACTGTCTTCTTCGTTGTCTTCGCCTAGGTACTTGTCAAGTTCAGATTTGCTTGTGCCCATTCCACAACTGCTCAATCTCATCTTCTTTGCAACCAATGACTTATACCTATTGCTCCCATCACCTAGTTCTAGCAATTCTCCAGATTGTGGAGCCTTTTCATTTGGAGCATATAACTTCCTATACTCCTCAAATAAACAACGAAAAGTATCATTTATAATTTCCCAAGCTTCTTTTCCTTGCTGCTCACCAAATATTTCCAAGATACCTATGTTTGTATACTTGGAGAGCTTATACCTTGGATCAAGTGCAACAGCAACAAAAATGATAATATTGACCTTGTCTTTATCTCCCCAATACTTATAGAACTTTTATAACATCCTTTGGCCCATCTCATTGCGCATACCGTCATCACTATGACACCACTCTCTCATCAATAGCAAGGCATCAACAATTTCATGGAATAGAATGTTAGATGTGACATGTTGTGTGGCAGAAACATGGAGAGTGAGCCTATAGAAATGTCCTAGAAACTCAACCATCTTTTTAGCATTATCCCGCCTACTTTACGGAATCCCAGGACCCTTTTCACCTGATAATTCTATGAAGTAGTATGGGTCCTCCTCATTATACCTTTCAAATGCATGCTCATAGATTATAGCAGAATTTAGCATAAGGTATGTAGAATTCCATCTAGTACAAACATCCAGAGTCAAAAATGCTTTGCTATCCACTTTAGCCAACTCAACACATGTCTTAAACTTAGCCAATCTAGTTGGAGAACTCTTAATAAATTTAACAGCAGCACGAACACGCTGAATTGAAAGTGATACTTCCTTAAGACCATCACAAACTATCAAATTAATGATATGTGCAGCACAACGCATGTGAAGAAACTTGCCTTTAGCAATACTACAACTGTCTTTATTTAGAACCTTCCTCATGTAACTTAGAGCAGTGTCATTAGCACTAGCATTATCAACTGTTATGGAGAAAACCTTCAGATTCCCCACTCTACCAAACATTTCTCTAATGCTTTTCCAATGTCGTCCCCCTTGTGACCCTTTACTAAGAAAAAACCAATAATCTTTTTATGGAGCTTCCAATCATTGTCAATGAAATGTGCAGTGACACACATGTAACTTTGTTGAGTGTTCGAAGTCCACGTGTCGGTTGTGATAGAAACTCTTTCACAAGAATCCTTAAGAAAATTTTTGAGGTCTGCTTTTTGATTGTTGTAAATGCGAACACAGTCCCTAGTTACTGTTCTTCTAGATGGCACAGTGAAACGTGGACAAGATTTGGTCATTAGCCTTTTGAAACCTTCCTTCTCAGGAAATGAAAATGGCGCTCATCTATAATTACCATTTCAAAGAACACATTCTCTAATACCATCAGGATCAAACCTCCAAGTGGAAATTGTACTATCCCCCGCTACCGCTTCTACTTGCAAGGTCGGTTGCTTAGGGTCTTTATTCCTATTAGGATTACGTTTGCAGATTTTGAGGTGAGAGCTTAGCGAAGATGTACCATTCAATTTTGATTCACAGCGAAGCTCACGTCCACAATGGTTGCACTTGGCCTTCCTCGCAACATCTCCTTCCAAAATCTTGGTGAAACTCTCCCACACATCTGACCTTGGTGCAATTGCCTTTCTTTTCTTCACCACCTTCTTCTCATCGACCTCGTCACCCTCTGTCCGCTCAGCCACTTGGGTATCCTTGTCACCCTCCGCTGTCCCAGATGATTCAGCCGTCTACACATTGAGCAAGATCTAAACACAAATCAGAGAATGGAACCTCCAAATCGAACAACAAAGCAAGGATATCAATCAAAACTTACACTGCAACGTGTAGATTCGGGCGCCATTGGATATGTGGTCTTGCACTCTTGCTGCTGCCACCGGGAGAGCACGGCCACAGGCGCTGTGGAAGGGGGAGAGCACGACCACCGGGAGAGCACGAGGCGGCGCGGGGACGGGGGAGCACGGGGTGGCGTGGGACGGCGTAGGGCGTCACGGGGACGGGGGAGCTCGGCCGGGAGCTCGGCGGCGCTGGGACGGGGAGCTCCAGCGGCGCGGACGGGGAGCACGGCTGGACGGGGAGCTCGGCGGCGTGGGGATGTGAGGGCAGCGCGGATGGGGAGCACGGCGCGCGCTGGACGGGGAGCTCCGGCGGCGCGGAGGGAGCTCCGGGCGGCGCGGGACGGAGGAGGGCGGCGTGGGCGGCGCGGGACGGGGGAGGGCGGCGTGGGGATGGGGGGGCAAGGCGCGGCACTGGACGGGGGAGCTCCGGGCGGCGCAGGAAGCACGGGGCGAGTGGAGTCTGGGGCGGCTCCTAGGGTTAGGGTTAGGGGCGGCTGCCTGGGCGTTGTGTGCGAGATCGCTACTTGGCTGGAGCCTGGACTGCCTTGCTCCCTCCCTGTGGGCTGTGGACCCTGTCGCACCGGCCCATTGCTCCTTCGGTCCTTCCCTTCCCCTCTTCTAAATTCGGGTTGAACGGGTTCTTCGGTTTCTAGGCCCCAAAAACCGAACCGAAACCGAAAAACCGATCTATACTTGAAAAAAAACCGTACCGAACTCCAAAAACCGAAAAAACTAATAATTTCGGCTATTTCTGTTCGGTTCAGTTTTTCGGTTTTCGGTTTTTTCTGCCCACCCCTACTGTTCATCGTCCGAAAATACAAGTTTTGCACAAATATTAAAGCATGAATGAAGGGTACAAGAGGTCTGTGTTGGGATTCTAGCAGAGCGGGCTGTGTTGGAGTTTGTTTTTTTCTTCCTCCCTGAAGGGGAAATGTGTGAGTGGAGGATCTCACAAAAACTATGTTTGTAATGAACTGTTCTTGGTTGCACCTAATGGTGTTGCGAAAAAAATCATCACAATCGGTTCTGAAAAAGAACTGATTGTGATAACCCCTGTGCTCATCACAATCGGTTTCTTCCCAAAACCGATTATGATAATACCTTCTCATTACAATCGGTTCTGGAAAAGAACTGATTGTGATAACCCCTGTGCTCAGGACAATCGGTTTCTTCCCAAAACCGATTGTGCTAATACCTACTTATTACAATCGGTTTTAGATAAAAACCGATTGTGATAATAAAATTATTATCACAATCGGTTCTTATCTAGAACCGATTTGGATTATTATTGTATCACAATCGGTTCTCTCTCAGAACCGATTGTGATAACCTGTTACCAAGATTTCCAAATGGAATATGCTTATCACAATCGGTTCTGAAGTCAAAAGTTTAGAACCGACATAGATGAAGCGATAGTAATGTGTCATTCTGTAGTAGTGTATGTATCAGCGTGACATCACCCTCTCACCTGCCCGAGCCGGCCCCGTCTATGTAAGGGAGCCCGAGTGCATGGTGAGGGGGAGGAGAGCAAGCTCGATAGCCAGACGCCTTGTAACCTTTTCCAAATATAGAAAACAATGAACTAGCAGGACGTAGGGCTATTACCCGCATCGGGGTCCCGAACCTGGGTACATCGATGCGTGGCTCGTTCTTCTCCTCGTTGGCGTTGTTCGCCTCTTCTTCCCCTCGCCCACTGGCGCTAAGCACGAGCTCCTCAGTCTTCGACTACCAGGATACTCCTGGAAGTCACTTTCGGGAGTTTCGCCCGCAAAAACACCCCTATCGAACTAACTATCTCCCTCGGAGAGATAGCTTGCCGGCCAAAAACAATGACACTGTTATACCGGAAAGGTCATATCAATGGCAAGGCAATATCAAGGATGCTAGTGGACAGTGGAGCAACAGTCAACTTGATGCCCTACTCGACTTGCAAGAAGTTGGGTAAGTCTGATGAGGATCTCATCAAGACCAACATGGTATTGAATTATTTTACAGGAGATCCTATGGAAGCCAGGGGCATCATGGTGACTGAACTAACAGTTGGCAGCAAGACTTTGCCGACTATCTTTTTCGTGGTTGACGTTAAAGGGAGTTATAGCATGTTACTAGGTAGAGATTGGATACACACCAATTGTTGCATCTCGTTGACCATGCATCAGAAGTTGATATAGTGAAACAGTGACCAAGTTGAAGTCGAAGCTCATACTTCGGTCCACATAGCTATGTCCAGTCCAAAGGCTAACTGGCAACACGAAGGGGCAAAGTGCATATGGGGGAAAACACTTTAAGATTGCAACTTCATATGTATCAATTAGTCAAGAGTAAGTCCGATAAGCATGAAACCAAGCACGTTCAATCGGACAAGTGAAATTCTACACCGATGGAGTCCAAATCGGCTGTAGAGGTGTTGCAGGGCAGAATGCAAAGCTATCAACAAACAACAGATAGTTGTGAAGCCATTGAAGACTTTGAGGATACCGAAAGACTTGGGCAAGGCTTCACTTCAGCCGACCCATTAGTGAAAGTAAACATAGGTAATGGCGATCGGACAAGATCAACTTTTGTTAAATCTAAATTGCCTGTCGAATATAAGGAAAAGTTGGTCGATTTATCGAAAAATTATAAAGATTATTTTGCTTGGAAGTATCATGAGATGCCCGACTTGAGCCGACCACTCGTTGAACATCAGCTACCAATAAGATTAGGCTATCGGCCGTTTAAGCAGTCTCCTAGATAGTTTAACCTGGCCATATACGATAAGATAAAAGAAGAGATAGATTGATTGTTGGAAGCCAAGTTCATTAGGCCTTGAAGACATGCCGAGTGGGTTTCTAATATCGTTCCTGTAATGAAGAAAAATGGTAAACTCAGGGTGTGTGTTGTTTTCAGGGATGTAAATAAAGCCATGCCTAAAGATGAATACCCGATGTCTATAATCGATATGCTCATCGACGCTACATCTGGGAATAAGATCATTAGTTTTCTCGATGTCAATGCTGGTTACAATCAGATATTCATGGCCAAAGCCGATATTCATAATACGACCTTTAGGTGCCCTGGGGCATTGGTGTTATTCGAGTGGGTCGTAATGACGTTTAGTTTGAAGAACGTCAGTGCTACGTATCAAAGGGCTATGAATCTAATTTTTCATGAGCTAATCAGCCATATTGTGGAAATATATATCGATGATGTTGTAAAATCAACGAGTAATCATCAACATTTGGCCGACTTGGAGGAAGTATTCAAAAGAACTAGAGAACACAATTTAAAGATGAATCCTTTGAAATGTGCTTTGGGGTTATCGGCTAGACAATTTCTTAGGTTCATGCTTGTCGGGACCCAAGTGTGCAAACCAGGACCCTCTGTGTATACTGCACTAGTCCAAGATCACGCTAGTGCACACATTCTCAACACAGATGAATATCACAATCATACATAGCGGAATAATAAATAAAGTCTTTATTTAAAATATAACCGGTTGAGTTAACCTTATTGTCAACTTACAAAGATACGCCTCATAGGGCAAAGTCTCAATCAAATAAACTTGCAGCAAAAAATAATTAAACTCGTGGCGCCAACCAATCTGCCACAAGCAACTATCTGGGCTCGCTCCTTAGTTCGTAGGCTCCTCCTGGAACTCCTCCTCCAAAGCTAGTGTTGATTCCTCCTCAACTAATGTTTGTGTTGTTGCAAGGGGTGAGTACTTAAAGCACTCAGCAAGTCATGCACAAAATGCAAGTCTAATAACTACATGCATGGTTTATTCCAAAATGATAGGTTGAAGTGGTTCTTTTGCAATAAGTAACATTCACAAGTAACCATAGTAAATTGGAAAGCGGTAAAACAATAATAATAATAATTTGCACAATTCCCTTCCAAGTAAAGCATTTATCCTCCTTAATCAATCTCCGCATTTGTATACCAAGTGTCCACTATCCCAAGGTTCTTTTTATGAAAGTCTAACCCTTGACTGTAATCCCCGAGCATTGTCCAATACCGTGGGCACAACTATTCGAATAGGTTGTACACTCTGTAGAGGTTATACACTTTACCCACAAGATAAAACCGCTCACCACACAAGCGATTAACTGTAACAAAGTCTTTCGAAAACTTCTAGCTTAACAAGTGAACCTCTCCGGTATTGCCTCTGCTATCACTCCCCTCACACAGAGCCGAAGTATAGGACCGGCACATACCGTTGGATGGGTACCAAGCCTTAGCATAGGTACGCTCCCCCGTACAGCTACACTCCTATGTAACTATCACCCCGAGGTACCACAATCAAGATATCAGTGACCTACTCAACTAGGTCTGTCCCATTCCAGACATGTGGTTGTATGTTGGACTCAGATCAAATTCTTGCAAAGGTTAAGTCCTTAGATAACCGAGGCAAGACTTCCAACACTCAAATGGCACACAGCCCTCACAACCACTCATCACCCATTGCCACACAGGCCCACCAGTTCCATGCCACTTGCCCCTGTCTAAATCTGTAACACCCCGGCATCTAATACGCCTGAATGCTACCAAACATAGACTATGCATCATCTAAAAACTACAAATCAAAGAAAACTACAGCAAAGGAACAACTGCTAGAACCAAAAATTTCGGCAGCATCTCCTTTGTTTAATCATGATCTCGCACAACCATAATAGCATAGCAGAATATGACATAATATGAAACATATAGAACAGCAATGATAAGCAACACGGAAGCAAAAATAAGTCCACGTTAAGCATCACAAGGTCACCATTAGCCGAATGAAACGAATACGGCAATCCTAGCACATCTCTAAACCATAAACATCGATTGTATCACATTATATTTATTGTCATGACTCCAACTGATTCCATTGTGGAATCAATTGCGTGAACTACGTGGAGATGTGTGACTATTTCCCCTTTCCCATCATGCCGATCTCAAGGTACCTAAAAACAACATAAAACACAAGCGTGAGTTCGAAACTCAGCAAAGTGTATTGTAATGGAAAAACAAAGATCAAGGCAACAAACCATCATCCCCAATCTCCAACAAAAACTAATCATAACACAACATGGTTAGCATTCCAAACATCTTTTAAGCATCCATGTATTCATCTTGCGGGCAACTCATAAGTATTCACATCGTCATCTCATAAACATCATCATACACATATTTCATTAATGCAATGCAGTGCACATGTCTCCTTGGAAACCCATACCGGTATGGTTGAGTGCACACCCGTCGGCATGCACCCTTTTTCCCCTTCCATCCCGAAGATGGAGGGTGCCTATCACTCGCTTCCATTCACCACGGTGGATGGAATCACGATGTAGGAACTTACTCAAGAATAGCCCCGGACTAGTCATAACGGTTCTCACCGACCGTCCCGGAATAGTTATGACTTATCTCACCGGCGGGCCATGAAAATATGCCATGTATGCAAAATGAACTACAACGTGCACACATATGGGAGTATTGCATATCAATCACATGGCATGTAATCCACTTATCATCAAGAGGTACATTTAAATCATGGCATAATGGCTTCACATCAAGCAATATATGTAATTCATGGCAAGACAACAAGGTATCTATTCCAACTACTATGAAGCCCAACTAGCAACACATATGACATACAATCCGCACAACACACTTGCCTTCAATCGCGGGCTACGGAGGAACAAGAGGTTGAGGGCACTCCCGGGGGCACACCACCTGCAAACACGTTCCACAAACTCAAATCAAGCCCACAAAACAGTACACATACATCCCACTAACCCGACTTCGCGTACAACTCCTAAAATCAGAAAACAGCAAATCTGTCCCTTCGGGACAGCAGCCTTCCAAAGGGCATAACTTCTGTTCTAAGACTCCGAATTGATTAAACGAGTACACCATCGCGAAGCTTAGGAAATTTCCTAGCTTTTCCTAGGTATGGGGAAAAGCCAGATCGGTCTCTAAAATTGTTTAATCTAACGTTGAACACGAACTGTCTCAATCTCGTCACAGATTTGACAGCGCTCGGTAAAACGGACATATCTCCCAAACGGCTGGGCGGATTTTAACGTTCTTTATATGCACGGAAACATAATGAAATTATCTACAACTTCCTAAAAGTCCGTACGGTCAGGTTCAAATTCTAAATTGGCGAAAACACCTGCCCTAGTTCGGGTTCCCGATCTGCCTGAACCAAAACGTGAATACAACTCTAGATTTCATAGATTCTATCCCATGGCAGCACAACCCTTGATCTAAAAACATGGTATCCACCCTCTACAGCAGCAAGAGGTCTACCCCCAAGAGATTCCCCCATTACCTTCTTGGAGAATCACCAATCGACGGCCGAATCTTCGCGTTCTTCCCCCGGATTTCCTCGCACGCGCCGATCCCGTCCAATCCACTCGTCGCGGAGCTCCTCCACGGCAAGGGCAGCAGCGGGGCGAGTCGTGGCAGCGAGGAGGCGTCCTTGGGGGTGCAAGGGGGGGTGCGGCTTGAGGTGGAGGAGGAGGAGGATGAGGACTAGAGGGAGGAGAGGAGGCTAGAGAGGAGAGGGGAGATGGGAGAGGGGGAGGGGTGGTGCGGCGCAAAGGGGGAGGGGAGGGCTAGGGCAGCAGGGTTAGCTCCCCCTCCTCACCCCCCACATGGGCCAAAGGAGTCCCACAACTCGGCCCACCAAGTTCCCCCAAGCCCAAAACATCCCCGGAGCGGCCGAAAAACCCCGGAACGGCCCGAAACGCGTTAAAACCTCATACCATGTGGTTTTAAACTTGAATAACATATTTCATAATGTTTGGTCCTCATAATTCTCATTTTGTAAGTTTAGGACAATCCGTGGTGTCACAAAATCATTTCCCACCCTAGTTAATTATTGTGCAACACATGCTAACAACAACTCAACATCCATGTAGACCCACACAGGCTTCTCCATGTCAACATCATCATGTGGCATCATCACACTAACTCAAAACACATTCCATAGTCCTTTAATCAATATTAAGTTTGCATCCAAAAATTATGTCAATAGCACGATGCATGGCTAAGCAGCTACTGATGGTCTAATTAACCCATGTTGGCAATTTATTAATGTCCAACTATTAATTCACAATCTAGGGTGACAAAATGAATTAGGGCATACAATAATTTAACAAGGTGGCATAATTCAAATGGGTGTGTAGCTAATCCCAAAGTTAAATGAAAGCAGTTTAATTTAA
Organism: Rhipidocladum racemiflorum; assembly: GCA_036346355.1. Classification (NCBI taxonomy): domain Eukaryota; kingdom Viridiplantae; phylum Streptophyta; class Magnoliopsida; order Poales; family Poaceae; genus Rhipidocladum; species Rhipidocladum racemiflorum. The sequence continues at coordinate 36,958,786 of CM070588.1, forward strand.
ACTAGCATGCAGTAATTTAAAACAACATACATTTCAAAAGTACGATCAACATGGTCAAAGCATAACTTGCCTTGGAAAAGGTCTTGTCCCTATTCTTGGAATTGTTCTTGAGTCAAGACCTCGCCTTCGAAGCCTTCGGGCAATTCAACGTCTACATGAAACGGATAAATAGACAATAAATATCCAAAATAGAGAGCAACTCAAGTAAAAAAATTAAATAAAATTCACCATTAAATAGATTTCAATTTTACAAATTTTTACAAACTAGAATCACCTCAATCGGAGTTCAAACGCAAAAGTTATAGCAATTCAAAGTTTGAAAAATACATTAAAAGGAAAAATCCAGATTAATTGAATTATTTTTCTACTGGAAAATCATGATTATGACGTTATGCTGACGTCACCACTATTTTCCTTTTTTAGCTGAATTATTTTTCTAAAGGAAAATCTAATTATTGTGTCACGCTTGCGTCAGCCGGTGCATGGACTTGGCCCACGGTCGGTTCGGGTCCACGGTGGACCCGGTCCACCGGACCTACCAAACGCTGATGTGTGGGCCCGCTCGGGATGATGTCATTGCTGACGTCATGAAGCCCCATTCGGCTCGGCTGACAGGTGAGGCCACCGATGATGTCATCATGACGTCGTCGCTGACATCATAGGCGCAGGTCGTGCCGCTAACATGCGGGCCTGATGCTGACATCACGGGTGACGTCAATGCGGCCGACGCGCTCTGCCATGGCACTTCGAATTCCACGCGCTACATGGCATGCTCGGATCCAGGCGAGGCGGCTTAGGGCATTAAACGCGCGAGGGAAAGGCAAACACGGTGCACCGGGTGGCGCATTAAATATGGCATCGGTGTCCGAGTTAGGCGCGACAAACGCGGGGGTGGTTGGCGGCGACAGTAGAGTCTGACGAGGACTCGGAAGGCTGATGTGGCGAAATCACAAGTGCCCACGTCGGTTCAATCCGATAGTCCTTGATGCTCTGCGACGCGGCTCAATCATATCTGTTCGATCGAAATCGAAGGGCGCGGCGCTATTAGGGTTAGGGTTTCGGCGGCGACGTGGGTTAATGGGTTGCGGGTCGGGTTAGCGAGTTGGACTCGCTAGGGTTTTTCTGATTTTTTCCTTTTTGTTTTTATATTTAAAATACCTCCAGTAATTAAATTAATTCAAGAAAAATAGTAAAGTGGTCAGAAAAATTCTAGAAAAATTCTGGAAAATACTTTGAGACATTTTGGACTCAAATAAAATATTTCCAACAAAACTTTATATGAAATTTTCAAATATTTAAATAATTCAATAAATATCTTAATTCAAATTAAATCCAAATAAATTCCAAAAAATCCCAAAAATTCAACTAACTCCTTAAATTCAATAAAAGCAAAATTTTGGGATGTTACAATGGTGCATGGAAGAGGAATTGAGGTGAACTAGGAATGATTCAAATATATAGCCAATACGTAACCTCCAAGGAGCAAGAAAGACCTCCAAATATTGACCGGTAAGATTAACGACTTAAGACGGTTGATAGTAAACTTATCTGGTCGAATTAGTACTTTCACCCCACTACTAATGATAAGATAAAATCAAGAATTTGTGTGGGGAGTTGATCAACAAAGAGCTTTTGATGATATCAAGCGATATTTTTCAAAATCCCCAGTTTTAATAGCACCATAGAAAGGTGTGCCATTTAGGTTATACATATCAGCAGAGGAAGTACCAGTCAGAGTAGTACTGGTGCAGGAGATTGATGGCAAGGAGCAGGCAAAATTTTATTTAAGCCGGCAATTGATCAATGCTGAGACAAGGTACCCTCCCATCGAGAAGCTTTGTTTATAATTGTATTTTGCCTGGACCAAGTTAAGACATTACATATTGGCATCGGCCTGTACTGTCATATGCAACATTGATGTTATCAAGTATATGCTATTTGCTCCAATACTGAAAGGTTAACTTGGAAAGTGGGCTTATAGGCTGATTTCGACTTAACATTTGAATCAGCTAAAGCGGTGATAGGGCAAGTAATTGCTAATTTTATTGCAAAGCATACGACTGTGTGTGGGTTGGTTGTTGTAGCCCATTGGTAGCTATATTTTGATGGGTGAATTTGTAGAGAGGGTGATGGCATCGGGGTAGTGTTGATATCCTCGAAGGGGTATAATTTTTAGTTTGTTTAGACTCGATTGCCGATGCTCAAATAATTAGGCAGAGCACGAGGCATTGCTCAGAGATCTACATATGCTTAGTAATCTTGGGATTGACTCTATTGAAGCATATGGTGATTCTCAACTCGTAGTGCAACAAGTAAAAGGGGAGTTCAACTATCCTGATGAGACCTTGGCTAGATATCTGTCACAATGTCGAGAGCTCATCAAATCATTCAGTATTTTCTCAATCAGCCATGTCCCTTGAGAACAAAATGATAGATCTAATGCACTAGCACAATAGGCCTTGGGATACAAGGTCTTTGATCTATCGGTTGATTGTGAGTCCATCGAGAAAATGATATTGTGTGCAAATGTAGCTGATTGGCGTTCTGAGTTATCAACTTATTTGATGGATCCCTCAAAGCCGGCAGATACAAAGGTCAGAAGACAGGCCCTAAAATATGTCATGCTTGATAAAACTCTATATTATCAAACTTTGGAAGGCTTGTTGTTAAGATGTCTTGGTGCTGAAGAGGCAAAAACGGCAATGAGTGAGGTCCATGAGGGGATCTATGGAACACATCAGTCAGCTTACAAGATGAAGTGGTTGTTAAGGCGTACTGGTTGCCGATGATGTTGGAAGACTACTTTAGGCATTACAAGGGATGTCAATATTGCCAAAAATTTGGGAACGTATAAGTCGCGCCTACAGCAACCTTACACCTAATCATAAAGCCTTGGCCATTCAGAGGTTGTGGTATAAATATAATCGGTCAAATATATTCTACATAGTTCAAAGGACACAAGTTTATATTAGCTGTGACCGATTTTTTCTCTAAGTGGGTTGAGGCAATCCCGTTGAAGAAGGTTACTAGTGTCGAGGCATTAGCGTTTGTACAGGAACATATTATCTATCGGTTTGGAATTCCTTAAACAATTACAACCGATCAAGGTACTATGTTTATGTCCGAAGCATTCCAAAGCTTTGCCAAAAGTTTTGGGATCAGATTATTAAACTTATCGCCTTACTATGCACAAGCAAACAGGCAAACTAAGTGGTGAAATAAAGCTTTGATTAAATTGATTAAAAAGAAAATCGATGACAAGCCTAGAGGCTGGCACTTGACATTGGCTAATGCATTATGGTCGTATCGGATTGCTTGTCATGGAGCTAGGGCTGGGCAAATATACCGAAAACCGAAAACCGAATCCGAAATAACCGAAACCGAAATAACCGAAACCGCACTGTTCGGTTGTGTATTCGGTTTACTGTTTGGATTAACCGGAATTTTTCTGGTTACTTCGGTTATAAGAATCGGTTACCCGAACAAACCGAACAAAAACCGAACAGATATAATAAACTGTCTAACACTCTAACCCAGTAACCCTAGCGTTTGCCCTCAGGCTCAATCGGTTTTATCGGCTGGCGGTGGCGGCCCTGGCGCCCTGCCCTTCCCCTCTCGATCCCACCGCGCGCCATCGAATCACACGCCGGCCGCCCTCATCCGCCGGCCACTGGACGCCGTCGCCCCTCCCTCCCTTCCCCAATCCCCAGTTCCCCAGTGTAGGCCGCGGCGCGGTGCCTCCCCCGAGCGAAGCCATCGCCCCTCCCTCCCTGCCCTCCCCCTCCCGATCCCGTCGCGGCGCCGCCCAATCCCGCCGCCGGCCACCGGACGCCCTGCCCTCCCCCTCCCGATCCCGCCGCCTCCCCAATCTAGCCACCGGACGCCGTCGTCCCTCCCCTCAATCCCTCATCCTGGGCCTCTTGGCGACTGGAGAGCGACCCGAGTGGCGAGCGTGATGGCGTCATCCGATTCTCCAACTCCGACCATGGCGGGCCTGGTGGCAGCAACGCAACAGTCGGCTTGCAATAACAGTGTATGTGATCTACTGAATCTGGTCATTCAGAATCAGTCTTTGCTCTTTGTAGATAATGTTTAGATTTGCAAGTGCCAAGTAGTTTGTACGGTTGTTTCCTGTTGGTTTGTCATGTGGTTGCCTGGTTGGTGTTGAACAACAAGCACAATCTATGCTGAATGATCGTTCTGGCATTGGCATTAGCATTGGGCTGATTCTGAATGTTAGGTAAAGTTATGTTGGTTGCATGTTGGTTTGTCACTCTGTAACTTAAAGGATGTGATGTGATGTGCTGTATGAAACATTGGCATAATGGCATTGGCAATTTGGCATTATGCATTTGTGCTGATTCTGAATGTTAGGTAGTTCAGTTTGTCAACAGTAGCGGTGGTAGTTAGTACTTAGTGAGCTGCCTCCTATTATCATATTATGATACTAGACCACATGCTATTCTGTTTTAGTATATCTGATTGCCGCTCCACTCGGTGGTTTCCCAACTGTAAAAAATATTTTGAGATCATTCATTGACCCAAGATAAGAAGAATAGCTATTCTTGTGATGGTGTATCATCTCAGTCACAATCTGAAAATATCTTCTATTCAGCCCTAATGTGATGGTGTATTGGTGTGTGCTTTACATGCTATTCTTGTATTATTGTAGGTCTCTAATCCGAGCAAAACAAATGAATCCGAGGGAAATCTGATGGAAAAGGATAAGGAAACAGGGGAGAAGGAGGAGGAGGGCAATAAAAGAAAAGAGATGGCCCCCAGATCAGAGATGTGGTCTCACTTCACCAAGATTAAAGTGGGTGGTCATCTGAAGAAAGGGAAGTGCAACTATTGTCACCATGAGATCAAGGCCGATCCAAATGTTAATGGTACGTCTGCCTTGCGGACTCATTTTAACACTTGCAAATGCAATCCTCATAGGAATAAGGATCCGAAGCAAGGTTATTTGCATGTAAATCAGGGTGATAGTGTTACAACTTACAAGTATGATCCTGATGCAATTAGAAATGCTTTAGCACAAATGGTTATTGAAGATGAGCTTCCTTTTGCTAGCTGTGAAAAGCCAGGCTTTAGAAAATTTATGTCTGTAGCTTGTCCACGTTGGAGTGTGCCATCTAGACGAACAATCATTAGAGATACAGTTTCTATTTACTTTGAAGAGAAAGCAAAGCTCAAAACCTTTTTTAAGCAATCATGTGAAAGGGTTTGTCTTACAACTGATACTTGGACTTCACAACAACAAGATAGTTACATGGTCACACAAAGACATTTTGTTGACCATGAATGGAAATTGCATAAGAAGATCATTAGTTTTTTTAAGGTAAAGGGCCATAAGGGAGATGATATTGGGAAAAACATACAGAGATGCTTGGTGGACTGGGGAATTAGTAAAGTCATGACCATTACAGTTGATAATGCTAGCCCCAATGACGGTGGAGTAGATTACATACGGAGACAAATGACCAATCAAAAAACTAGCATTGCTTTAGGCAAGTATCTTCACATGAGATGTGCTGCCCACATTATAAATTTGATTGTTTCTGATGGCTTGAAAGTGTTGGATAGCTCTGTGAAGCGTGTTCGTGCTGCTGTTAGGTTTATCAAGAATGGAACCTCTAGGTTGGTCAAATTCAAAAAAACTTGCAGAGTTAGAAAATCTGGAAAGCAATGCATTCTTGACACTAGATGTATGCACTAGGTGGAATTCAACATATCTTATGTTGAAATTTGCAATCATTTATGAGAAAGTATTTGCAAGGTATGAGGAAGAAGATCCAACATATACAATAGAGTTATGTGGGGAAAAAGGCCCTGGAATTCCTGATGAATTCGATTGGGAGAATGCAAAGAAGATGGCTGAATTTCTTGGGCATTTTTATGATCTCACTCTCCGTGTTTCCACTACATTACAAGTGACGGCTAATGAGTTCTTTCATGAGATTGGTGAAGTCAATGTATTGCTGCGAGAATGGGCTGATAGTGAAGATGAATTGCGCTAGGCAATGGCTAAGAGGATGAAGGATAAGTATGATAAGTATTGGGGTAATTGGCATGAGAAGGAAAATGAGAATGAGAATGAGGGGAGGGGGAAGGGCAGGGCAAGGGAGAAGGAGAACATGAACTTGCTCATCTTTATTGCTACTGCACTTGATCCAAGATACAAGCTATCTAGTTACACTAAGTTAGCCATTGGGGAAATGTTTGGTGAGGAAAAAGGATGTAAAGTTTGGGATGCAGTGAATGGTTGTTTCAGTGAGTTGTTTGAAGAGTATAGAAATATATATGCTCCAAGTGATTCAATGACTCAAACCAATGATTCCGAACAACCACAAAAAAGGGGAGGAAGGTTGATGAAGTCCCTAATTGCTAAAAAGATGAGGACCGGTAATTGTGCAATTGGCACTAGCAAATCTGAAATTGAAAAATACCTTGGTGAAGACAACGAAGAGGACAGTAGCAGATTTGATATTCTAGAATGGTGGAAAGTGAATTCGTCCAGATTTCCTATATTGGCACGTATGGCTCGTGATGTGTTGGCAATTCCAATATCAACGGTTGCATCGGAGTGCGCATTTAGTACGAGTGGACGAGTCCTAGATGATTTTAGGACCTCGCTTACACCATTCATGGTGCAAGCTCTTATTTGTACACAAGATTGGCTACGGCGATCCACTCCTATCAATATTGAAGAAAATGAGGAAGAGCTAGCCAAAATAGAAGAAGGTAAGCTAATTATTTACATAATAATCTGTTATTGACATAATTTCCTTGTTCTTTCAATTGCAACTAATTATTTACATGTTTTTGTTTTATTTTAGAATTGCTTAAAGATTATGAAGTTGAAAAGGCTGCTACTTCTACAAAATCAAAGTTGACAACACAATCCAGTAGCAAGTCTATCACTAAGCCAAGTTCTACTACAGGAGCTTCTGTTAATGTTGATTGAAGGTAGTATAAACAATGGATTAGAAGTTTAGTTGATATGAACAATATGTTTCTTTTTAATGGTCTTAATGAACAATATGTTTCTGTTAATGTTGATTGAATTTGAAGGTAGCAAAAGGTCTTCTTGATTTGGAGGGGGAGTTGACGCCATCACGCCAAATCACCAATCCCAGGCTCCCTGTTGGGCTGCTATCTTTACTATTTCCATGTTTCAATAGTCAACATTAGCAATGTGTTAATCCATTATTTTGGTCTGTTGGATTTGGTATCCTAGTCTCCTAGAAATTGCTAGTCTGTTGGATTTAGGATCATGTCATGTTGGTCAGTTGGTCTGTTGGATTTTGAGTTTTGGACTACATCACTACAGTCTACACTCTACAAGTCTACAGCATGTCACAGCATGTCAGCATGCATGGTTATTTTGTACGCCAAGTTGGTTTGGACTTTGGACTTCAGTAATCAGTAATCACTAATCAGTACTTAGTTCATATTCGGTTAACCGTTGTTAGCTTGTTGGTCTGTACTCTGTAACGTCTGTTATTTCTGTCACAGTCCGGTATCGTTTCGTTTATTCTATCACAGTTCGGTCTGTTTCGTTTATTCTGCAAACTGTCATTCTGTCAAATTTTGGTTTCATTCGGCTTAACCCGAAACCGAAACCGAATTGTCGGTTAACCGAATTTTCGGTTACCGAATTTTGTGCACAGTGTTCGGTTTCAGATTTTGAATAACCGAATTTTCAAATTCACCGAAAACCGAAACCGAAATAATCGGTTAAACCGAACGCCCAGGCCTACATGGAGCTACTAAGGTCTTGCCATATCAGCTTGTGTATGGGTAGGAAGCAGTGTTGCTGATAGAGATCGGCATAAGTTCGTTAAGGGTTAGTAAACATGATGAGTTATTAGATCAAAATTATAAAGATCTATTGGTCGATAATCTAGATGACTTGGCTGAATTGAGATTACTGACGATAGAAAGGATTAAGAAAAATAAAGCTAGGATTGTGAGAGCATACAACAAGAAGGTTGTGCCAAAATTGTTTAATATAGCCGATCTGGTATGAAAAATGATCTTACCTGTTGGCTCGAAAGATAGCCAGTATAGAAAATGGTCTCCAACATGGGAAGGATTATATAAAGTCAATCGGCTAGTTCAAGGTAATTCTTATATCCTTGAAACTCTAGATGGTGAGTTGTTTACTAAGACGATCAACGGAAAATATATGAAAAAATATTACCCGAGTGTTTGGATAGGGTCATAATCGGTTAAAGATGGTGTGACACTACGGAATAGCGTGATATTATAAATTGTGAAATTAGAGAATGAAACCTTACGGTATGAGGTTAAATCGCGTTTTCGGGAGTTTGGGCCTTTCCGGGGCGATTTGGGCCTTAGGGGGGACCCCACATGGGCTAAAAGTGGAGTTTTTCGGCCCATGTCGGGCAGGAGGGCAGCAAGACCCTGCCATGCATCCCCCCTTTGCCGTAGTGCCCCCCTCCCCTCCCCTCTCATCCCCCAAACCGCCGCCCCCCTCCTCTCCACGCCCCCCCTAGCCGCCCGTCCCCCATGCTCCACCTTCCCCTCCCTCTCCTCTCCACCTCCCTAGACGTCCTAGGGGAGATCCTCACCCCTCCACCCCGCTGTTCTCTCCATTGGGAAGCACCGCGACGAGGGGATCTGGCGGATTCGGAGCGAGGAAGGAGATCGGGGGAACCGGGAGGAGAAGATTCGCCGTTCGTCGTTCGTCTGGCGAAGGTATGGCGATAGGTAATCTCTTGGGGTGGATTAGGTGTTGTGTTAATGGGGATTTTTGTGCTGTTAGATCAAAAGGTGGTGCTGCAAATTGATAGAATCGTTGAAAATTACAGTTTGCATGGTGTTCTATTTCGGGCAGATTGGACGTCCGACCTAGGGTTTGAGTTTTCACAATTTTAGAAGGTTTTCTGGTTGGCCGTATGTTGAGAAAGTTGTAGAAAATTTCAATACCTTTCAGTGGACACCAAGAACGCATAATTCCGATCATCCGTTTGAAAGTTATGGCTGTTTTATCGAACGGGTTCAAAACTGTGACGAGATTGGGACATAATAGGTTGGTCTGTAGATTAGACAATTTTAGACGCCGAATCAGTTTTTCCCAATACTTAGAAAAAGCTAGGAAATTTCCTAAAATTCGAGAAAATGTACTCGTTTACTTAATTTGGAGTCCTAGAACTCAAGTTATGCAAGTTGGAAGCCCGCTGTCCCGTAGGGACAGATTCTCTGTTTTCGGGTTTTAGGGGTTGTTTGCGAAGTCGGGGTAGGGGATCGTTCTTGTACTATTTTGAGGGCATGTTTTGAGCGTGTGGTACCTATGTGCAGGTGGTGTGACCCCAGGAGTGCCCCCATCCTCTCGCCAATCCATCGCCCGTGGTTGAAGGCAAGTGTATTGTAGTGGTTGCGGCGTAGGGAGCCGTAATGTTTGATAATGATATGGTATACACATGTTTTATGATATGATGCCATGATTGACTATTGCTTGCGACATGATGAAAATGGTTTATTATGAGGCTATGCAATGATTAGTTGAGTTTATATGCAAGTTGTTTATGTTTTTGACATATTTTGCATACATGGCATGAAAACTGGCCAGGTCAGTGAGAAAGTCATAACTAGTCCGGTAAGGTCGGTGAGAAAGTTATGACTAATCCGGAGCGCCATTGAGTAAGACCTACCTCATGATTCCATCCACAGTTGTGAATGGAAGCGAGGAGTAGGCACCCTCCATCTACGGGATGGAAGGGGAAAGAGGGTGCACGCCGACGGGTGTGCACTCGGCAATACTGGTATGTGCTTCGAGGAGACATGTGCATTGCATTGCATACATGATGATGATAATGAGATGTGTACAATGACATTTGAACATGGTTATGATGTTAAGCATGATACATAGAGATATTAGTATTGAACTGTTTGTTTTGTTCCATTGAAATATACTTGCTGAGTGATGAACTCACGCTTCTATTTTATGTTGTTTTTAGGTACCATGAAATCGGCATGCGGGAATGGGGTTTAGCTACACTTCTACACATAGCTCCTCACATATAGACAGTTTTTATCATTTGGAGACATAATAATAAGATTAGTGCCATGAAACTTGGAGTATGGCTTGATTGTGTGCTTAAGTTCATCTTTTGCTTCGTTATAATTTTGGAGTGGTTGGATTCATTATTTTAAACGTAAGATATTGCCATATCAATTGTTATTGCTGTTTTAGATGTCTCATATTATGCTATACATTGCCATATTATTGCTGTTGCTTCAAATCATGGAAAAACAAAGGAGATGTTGCCGAAATTTTTGGTTTTAGCATTTGCACCTTTGCTGTAATTTACCTTTATTTGTGCCATTTTGATGTTGTGTCTATCATGTTTGGTGACATCCTGGGCATACTAGATGCCGGGGTGTTACAGATGGTTTTAAACCGATCTATTTAGGTCATTTTGGTCGATTAAGTAAATAGACCGAATTAACTCGTTGTTGTTAATTCTGATTATATGGCTGATGGGAAACATCATCTTTAGGGCATAAATAATTCAATGAAAAAAGCAATGAGCAAACAAAGGTGGGAGGTTAAAAAGCTGATTCGTAATTTAATGTTCAAAAGATACAACCCAAAAATTCTAAACAGACCAGGAGTCAACATGAATGTTCATGGATTAGAGCATCTCCAAGAGAGAGCCCTAAAAATGAGCCTTAAATTTTAATTTAGGACCCCAACTAATTAGATTTAGGGCTCCAACGAAATATTCACTCCAGCAATTAGGCCCTAAAATCCAACAAAGATAGGGCTCAATCACAGAGTTGCTAAATATAGCTACTCTCTTAGAAGCCCTAAAACAATTTGCTAAATTTTAACAATTTAGGGCCCTTGCTGGAGTTAATATTTTCTCCAAAAGCCCTATAATTCAAGTTAGAACCATATTTAGGGCCCCTCTTGGAGATGCTCTTAACACCCAAGCCATATAACACGGCCAGGGCACTGGCAAGGATCTTGTCGATTTCATCGACAATCTTGTGGTTTTCATCGGCAGTACCCATTATCGGGATGACCTTGGCCGATTGCACCCAACTGTAGCAACACTCTCAGCCAAAGAAACCCTCTGTTCTTTGAGTGAAGACGAGAGACTGGTGATCTTGGGAGCTACATCAGCCAGTTTAGCGTTAAACTTCGCTAGTTCTACTTCCAAAAACCTCTTAGAGGTTTCTAGAGCCGATACACGCTCGTTGACCTCCTTAAGGCCCTTGTTGTCTTCATCGAGTCTCGCTTTTTGGGCTTTTGTGTTAGCCACCAGCCGGTCCGGCAACTCTTGGTCCTTCTTCTAAGCAATCTTTAGCTATAGCTGTTGCTTTGCCTCGTCAACTACTTATTTCTTATCGTCAATAAAATAGGCTTCAAGGAGGGCGATAGTGGCGTGCTCTGGGAGCTCCAACTTTACCACGTCAATGGCATCACGGATTGGTTGGGAGTTCCTCAAAAGATTGGCTTTTGGGGTCAACAGGACTTCTAAAAGGTGGCAGAGTTTCAACATGGCATCTGGTGCCGACAGGATGGGCCCCGATGCGCCTTCAGCCTCACGAAGGATGGTGTCGATGATTGTTGGATGGCATTCCTCCTCCTCCATAGACCATAACACTATCAATATTGGACATATCAAAACTGAGCATGTCATGGATGCTTGATGCCGGCTTGACAATGACCTTGGAAGTTGTGGGTGCTGGTGGTGTCAGCTAAGGCGGTGGTGGAGGCAGGTCACGTATTGTGCCTTTTGGCACACCGATATCAATCGGCAAAGAAAGGGTAGGCAATAATGGTACATGCTGTAAATGCGTAGAAAGTTATTAAGTTGATTGAAGTTGTTATTGGTGAAGGTAAGGAACCATGACTCACCCCGCTAGACGCAAAAGCTTTCGGTGAACTCTCAGCCAATTCCTCATGTGCGGAGGATTTCTTCCACTGAGCTGGTTTCTTGGTGGATTTAGTCTTTCTTTTTTATGCAAGAAAACAAAAGCGATTGGCTATGTAAGGATTAAAACATTATGGGAAAAAATTCATGACGAGAAGCTTACTAGGTTGATGGTGCTGACGCTCCATGTCTAATAGCGAGGGAGGTTGTGCCCCTAGTGTGCTCGAAGAACGTCCTGATAATGTGATAAGCCTCTTCCTCGTCGGTGCATCGCTCGATGGATCGGCTGGCCACTTCGCAACTATTTTTGTTTGTGAACGATAAGTGATTAAAAGAAAGATAACAACGCCAAAAATTGCAGGAAGACTGATCAAGTGAAATACCTCGCCTATAATATCTATCAAGCTTGAGTTAGTATAGCCCGACGAACTAGAACTGCTCAAAGACAAGCTGTTTGAAGCAGTTCTAGCTGTCGTCTTTGGTGCTACATCAAGAAAAAAATGCGGTTAGTATCAATGATGGTGGTCAATCGGTTGGGAACGTTGTCGAAGAGATAGCTGACAACCATGTTTTGTAGCCATTTGCTCTCATGCAATGCAAAAGAAAATGTGGAAGTTCACAATGGAAAAGATCGTCGGCCATGTGAAGGACTATATCGGCTGAAGCAGTACGATGGAGTCGCTTGCGTGGTTGAAACCAATCCAAAAGAATGAACTTGAGGATTATTTGTCCAAACCCAAGTTGTAGGGCATAGACGGAGGGGTGGTAGAATTCGTAAGAGGGTTTCTAGTGTGTAGACCGACTGAAAATATGCAAGGGGATAGGAACTATTTGAAAAGTTTGAGGGTCCTTTCAAGCATGTCTTCACTATCGGCTGCTATGTGGAATAAAAAGGGGCGAGGATAGTTGTTTGATTCTCTATAACAAAAGAAATCGGTATAAGAAAGAAATTTGGAATCAAGATAACAGAAAAACTCTAAGTAGCTCTTGGCTTCAGGTGGAGTTAGCTTAACTCCATTGCCCGATACAAGGAATAGTCGTTCACCAAATGATCGGCTGTTGCGAAAGTCTATGGGTTGGTCTTCGGGAATTTCCTCGAGAGGGAAAGGGGTCATCTTGGACAAACTGATCTTAAGAGATTGGCTAAAAATGCAGTAAAGGAATATCTGGATGAACCACAAGGGTCCACAAAATTTTCTACTGTAAATGACCCCATAGCTGTGAAAAGCCTGCACTTTATTTCATGCATCATTTGATAAATTGCACTGAGGAATAATTTGCCCAATGCAAACCGATACCCCCTCACAAGATGTTCGGCTAGTGCTTGATAGGTCTAGGTGGGGCCGAGCAAAGCTCCATAGAAGAGGAATCGATCTAACCATATGTTGAGGAAAGCAACATGTTCCCTATTAGACACGGGATCGGTTCCTACGTTATTCTCAATACACCTACCCCTACCTTCGCCCTTGGCCGATATTAACTTGCATGAAGGTTTTGTGCTAAAAGTCGATAGCTGGTTGCCATCTGGCCTTAAGCAGCAGAGTTGAGTCACATCAAGGAGGGTTGGGCCGATGGGTCCAGTTTTGAAGAGATAGGCGTTAAAGGTGTCAGACCAGAAATAGCAAGACATGGCTCTAAGGGGTTTGTTTGGAAAGAGTTGGCTAAGGAGAGTGAGAGGCACTCGTCTATCGCCATCTGTTCCCAAACTGGCAATTTTTGGGTCGCTACCCGCTGGTACCAACCGCGCCACCAAGCTAGCGCAGTTGACCACACAATCGACCAAGCCCTAAAACTTGTGTTCCACCCATCTATGTTAAATCATGGGGCGTTTAGAGGAAGTTTGGGGAGTTCCAGATCTACCACAGTCGATGGGTCAGTACTACCTATCGAACCTAGGTATTACTGAGAATCATAGTGAGGAACAGGAAAAAAATACCTGATGAGGATCTATTGGGTCGGGCTATGGTTGATCAAAGGAAGAAGCTGGAAGCCGACAGAGGGAGAAAAACTGATGGAGATCGAAAATCCGATAGCAAATAAGTAAAAGAAGGTGTGCATGAAAACGATGGGTGAATGTACCATGTATTTATAGTGTGGTAAATCTAGTGGCAAAGATAGGTAATTTTTACCAATTTTCGCTGCAATTAATGTGAAGAGATGTATGATCGTGTGTTTGTGTGGGAGAAAGTCATGGTTGGCACAGAAATCACTGGGAAGATGAAGTGGATAAATCGTGGTGACTATTAATATTTTCATGCCGTTAATAGTGATTTGAGCCAATAACAGTGATTTTAATTTGCGGGAATTATGGATTATTACAAGCTATCATAAAAAAGGTTGATATCTGCATTAAACATGACCAGTCAATTAAATTATCGTCTAAAGGCCTATGATATAAAGAGAATACAAACGAAGAAAATTTAGGCTATGTTGCAACACTAAAAAAAGAAAGAGAAAGAAAAGAGATCTAAAAAAGCCGATAGCACTTCCTTCCAGGATTCGTGCTGACAGCAATGGCGCTGCCACCACTGCTACTGGAGCTTGATGACTCCTGGAGGGCAATGTCGACGACGAGGCCTTGTTGAGGCACCGGATCATCGTCAGAACTGACGATGATGGCTGCAACGGTGGTGGCACTGCCAACCGACTCTACTACTGTTGCTTCCACAATGTTGGCTAGATGGTGGTCAACGGCGTCTGGCGTCGGCAGTAGCTACATCGCCTTGAAGCTCTTCTTGGAGTGTGCAGGCGATGGCGTTGTCATTGGCCACTTCTTCCACACGCACCTCAGTCGACAACTCCTCTTGGAGAGTGGCGGTGATGGCTAAGTCGATATCTTTAGTTGAGGATGAAGGGGAATAGTCAGAGATAGAGGAGTAGGATGACAAAGACATGATGGTTTGTAGAATATGAAAGTTTACTATAGAGTTGAATAGTAAATTGGTGAAATACCTGGTATTTATAAAGTAAGTTTGGTAAATGAAGTGCCATCATCGGGAAATGCAACGCCGTTAGTGTAAAATGTGTTGTCATCGGAAGACGTTGGGACGTTTGTATGAAATAGGGGAAGACGAGGTGATTCTACGCATGAACAATTGAAGAATTAATGAAGTACAACATTTTAAAGTGGTGGTTTCGAGAGCTGAGTAGCCGTGGTGATTTCCGAGATTGTAGATGAGTTGGCAGAGTGATGTCATGATGGGGAGAGCACGTGCGAAATGAAATTTTGAGGCATGTTTAAACATATCCCCAAAATTAAGGGGGCATATTTTGACACCCAAATTTGGCATGTGATATTTCTAGCAAGCTAGTGTCATTGGTCGATATGTTTTCAGCAGAATATAACTTAGTATGGAATCTGCCAAAGGAGATTGAGTCTGATATGCGTAGTGCAAGAGATTGAGGAAGATACGATCAGGCTTGATATGGTAAGAAGAGATCGAGGCTGATACGGGCGGTTGAAGAGATTGGGAAGGATACGATCAGGCTAGAGGCCATAAAAGAAGGCAATGGGTGAACCAGAGAAAAGAGAACAACCAATCAACCAGTACATCCTACTTTATTTCCCGTCGTCTAGGAGTAACTTTAGTTTTAGTTTTGTAATCTTTCCTCTCTAATTCACTTTGATCAATAAAGTTGTGCATCGCCGATCATTGATCATTGTTGTTTTACACCAAACAGGTCTAGTTCTTTTTCTCCGATCTAGTTGCGTGTCACCTTTTTTGGAAAGAATAACCTTTACCCTGATCTGATCGATTTCATCAGATAGATTACTATCATAGTCTATATCAGTTTGCATCGGCCGATAAGATCCAATCATTGTCAATGCTTTGGATCAGTTTCATAACCAGTTTACTGATTTATCATCTTCTTACTGATTGCAGGATCAAATCGGCTGGCACACCAGCACCCCATAAATTGAACCTGGCGTTTGCATGTGTTGGTCATGATCGACCCGTCATCAAGTTTTTAATGCCAAAAGAACCCAACAACGATTAGACATATTAAATCTTTTCATTAATGGAAAAGTTACAAAGCTTTAATTAATTTGAAAAAATCAAAATGGTTCCTTCTATTTTTAAAACTTTGCAAAGACACGAAAATTGGGGTGTTACACTCATTGTTGTGAGAGAGAATGGAGTAACCCTCCAATCAGCATCGTACACTTGGTTTCTTCTTGAGTCGGAGTAACCCTCCAATTCAACCATGCAGGGAAGCACAAGTATACTACAAATTATTTAGCAAGTCTATTCCATATGAGACGTGTGGTTGCACGAGTAGGCCAAGTTTAATGATACACAAGATTTAGTCCTTAAATAGCTTTGGGCAAGACATCTACATCCCAAATGTGCTAACCGTACTACCTTTACTACATGAACACTTGCCCGAGTGAAAACTATTATGTTGAACCAAGACCAATGGCATACCCTGCCATGGCACAATAAATTTTACAATAGTAGTTACCCACCACAGTTCCATATCTCATTAAGTCAAGCTTATCAATAATCATAATGTGATATGAGCCCATTGTACAACTAAGTATGTCTAAGTATAGCTATGTTAACCCAATGTTGGAAACATAAGGTGATGTTGATTCATGGCATTTCAATAATCAAGGTGGCTTAAAGACAAGTAGGTATTTAGCTACTTCCAGTGAATAACATTAATATATAAGTAGCATGCAATTTTTATGAAAAAAATATTTTTTGCAAAGATAGGTTCAGCATGATCACAGGTTATGTCTTGCCTTTGCTAGTACACTATTGTTGTTGATTCTTGCTCTTCGAATCCTTCGTTTTCTTAATGGGGATCAACGTCTACCAAAAAAGAAAGCAAGAAATACAAATAACTAATAAATAGAGACTTAAAAAAACTCCAAATTGATAATGGATGGCTCTAGAATGAAGAGATCGATTTTAGATAAGTTTAGGAATTTGAATGGATTAAATCGGAGCTTGTATGGAGAACGGCTTTTGTAAGTTTGGATGGGAGAGAGAATGTGTGGTTGGCAGGTGAGTCCCATGAATTTATGAAATTTTGGATTTAAAATATTCGAAAAAGGTAAGAGACTAACAAGTGGAGCCATGGTCTATAGACCAAGTCCACATATTAGCTCTGTGTGAGACCTCGGATCGGCTACTCGGAATCTCCTGTGTATTTCTGTGCTAGTCCCAGATCAACGCTAGCATACACATTTACAGTGTTGTATCATAACCTAACAGAACGAAATAAAAGCATAAATATAAAGTACCAGCCACATGGCTATTTATTACATAAGGTGGTCATGACCAAAGTTCAGCAACAGCGAAAACAAATAGCAAAAAGGTAAAACCCAAATGACTCCACAGGCGACGACTAGGAGCGCGCGCTTAGTTATCTTGGCGGTCCTCATCGTACTCCTCGACATAGAACTCACCTTCTTCAACTACGTCTTCGAAGTTCTCTGATGACAAAATTTGTGCAGCACGTGAGTACAAAAGTACTCAGCAAGTCTAGGAAATTATGCAACATGTAGGGCTAGCCAAGGAAGGCTTATTAGGGTCCTTTTGCACAAAGCCATGTTTCATCAAACTCTACTTAGTATTAGTTTTCACAAAGCAATTTTTTTGCAATTATTTAACAATTGAAATTATTTATTATGTTAGTGAAGCTTCTATCCACCATCACTAGTATAGAGGCTCTATCTGCCACATTTTAAAAAGATTAAGGTAAACCAACTCATGACTCTAACTGTCATGATCAAAACAGGTTCCATGTACCTGATTGGCTCAATCCGCCAAATTTATTCATCCGAGAGTTCTAACCACTCCCGAATCCCCAAAACATCAACTTATAAAACAAAAACCAAGTCTATCAGTATGAAAGCATTCTTTGCTTTGCCCTTGACTGTAGGCACGGCTATTCGAATAGTTTTACACTCTGCAGAGGTGTACAGCTTTACCCACAAGATATGGTCATCTCTTTATGCCAAGCTATTAAAACACTTCCTAGGGTGTGCCGGCAGAGAGATCATGACAAGGCCTTTAAAATGTATACGTCTAATCTGACCCACCCGCTGAGGTTTTACCGCTGTTAGGGTTCCATCTACCCAGTACAGAAGCCCCCTCTTGCGCCGTGTGGGGAGTACAACTTGCCTCCATCTGGCACCCACATTCCACCAACCGGTGAGTCTAAGTTAGGTTTCTACAAATTATTCAGCCAAGTCGTACCCATTATGGATATGTGGTTGTACGGTTATGCTTAGAATGGACAGTTATAAGCATTGGTCCGTAATTGACTTGGGGCGGTACTCGCACAATGAAAACTAGTGCTCCATCCGCACCTGCCCGACATTCCATTCCACCCAAGTCCAAACTATTTTTCATTTTATTTGTATTTTGCAAAAATAGTAACTAATACATTGCTATTTTTCTTAAATCATACTTTAAACTGTAGTTTCGATGAAATCCCACCCACGGGTCATTTTAATCGGTTTTGCATCTAAGCACATCTAACGTACTACTCATCATATATCACAATGTAGTTTCAACATGACATACTATAATACCCTAAGGTTATAAGTAAACATGGATATCAATAACAAGGAGATGACAACAAATTTGGAATAACTAAATCTACATTTGACAAAGCATGTATAAAGATAGCAATGCATGTTTAAATCATTGTAAAACATTTGTAAAGCATGGGTTCAACATGCGTCAAGGTACTTGCCTTCAGTTTCGAAGTCTTGAGGTTCGGCGACGATGTCGGCAGATCCGGCGGACTCCTCAGCTATGCGCAAAATGGTACAACAAAATAAATAAAATAAAATAAAATAAATCCAAAAATTACAAAATTTATACTGGCAGGTATATCTTGAATTTAGATGAATTTAGGAATTTGAACAGATTAATTTGGAGTTTGGACGACAAAGTTATGAGTGTTCGAAATCTGAAAATCCTAGAAAATGGAAAATCGAGAATATTCCAGAGCATCTTTTCTTTTCTTGGAATTACTGGTTTTTGCTTTGTTCATTGACATGTGGGGTCCCCTTGCCATAGAGAAGAGCTTCTTCCACCATGGTCAAGAACAGAGGAGCATGGGGGTGCTCCTGTCGTCGGCAATGGAGGGCAAGGCAGCGGCCAGCGGGTGGCGGGGAAGGGGCGGTGGCGACCGGCGGTGCCGTAGCCGAGGCGGCCCGGCCGGCGACGATCTGGGGAAGGCGCGGCGGCGACTCACGGTGGTGGCGCCGCGACTGTCTGGCCGGCTGGAGGAGGGGCGAACGGGGTGGCGAGGGCGCACAAGGTGCGGCCGAGTAGGGCCGGCCGACTAGTCGCCGGCCGGAAGGGCCGAGCCGGCAGCCGGGCGCTAGGCGCTAGGTGGCCGGCACGCACGCGGGAGGCCAAGAGAGGCGGCGCCAGTAGCGTAGCGAGTCTTGAGGAAGGTGCGATCGGGCGAGGGGAGGACGGCCGGCAAGTCGGCCAGAGCCGGGAGGGCCTCGGGCGGCGGCACCCATGGGTATGCCAACGGCGGCGGCGGCCGGATGGCATTGAAATTGGGGAAACAACCGAAACAACAATTTTTCACGAAATTAAAAGGAGCACCACGTAGGGCTCAGCGAGATGAGTCCAACGGTGTGGTCGAATTCGAGAGAAGCTCACCGGATCAAAAGTAATTGGCGAAGAACGGAGCTCCAAACGGAGATTTCAACCGCGCAATTCGTCGCCGTCTTGCAACGAAAAGCGAAATTATAACACCCCGGCACCTAGTATGCCGTGAATGTCACCCAAACAAGACTAAACACAACCAAAAACACATAATTAACCATAAATTACAGCACCTACGATAAAAGCTTAATCGAAATTTCGGCAGCATCTCCTTTCCATGGTTTGAAGCAACAGTAATAACATCATAAGCAATAACATAATGAATGACATCTAAAACAGCAATAACAGGAGGTATAGCAATAGTTTAGGTCCAAAATAATGAATTCAACCATTTCATGAACCAAAATGAAGTGCACCATAAAGCCAAGCACAAGTTATAGCCCGAACCACATTTAGCACATTAAAATAAACAACACAACTACGAATGAGGGGGGTGTAGTTGTCTAAGTGAATGAAACTATGTGTAGACATGGCGCTAACTCCCTTTCCCGCATGCTGAGTTCTTAGTACCCAAAAACAACATAAAACACAAGCGCGTGTTCATCACTCAGCAAAGTGTACTGAAATGGAATAGAGCATCAACATTAATCAATAGCATCATTATTACATATCATAGCACATCATCATAAGCATTTCATAGTACAACTTCATAAACATCTCATAATCATCTTCATTCATGCAATGCAATGCACATGTCTCTTTTCTTAGCACATACCGGTATTGCCGAGTGCGCACCCGTCGGTGTGCACCCTCCTTCCCCTTCCATCCCATAGATGGAGGGTGCCTACTCTTACTGACTCGCTCCCATACACAACCGTGGATGGGACTACGAGGTAGGTCTTTCGTGCTCACAACATGTGAACATAGAGGCCCGCATCAGAATGGGTCGCCTCTTCTATTATGAATGCACATATGTCATGAATCATATATGAACTTGCATAAATACTTAATACGGCAATCTCATAGCCAATATGTAATCATGTTCATCATATCATAAGCAAATAGCAAGCATGGCAAGTTAACACATCATGTTCTCATATTGCAACTATGCAAGTCTAATAACCACCCAAACCACAATCCATCCTAATACACTTGCCTCAACCGCGTGCGACGGAGTGGCGAGATTTTGAGGGCACTCCCGGGGTCACACCACCTCTTCTTGGCGAGTCATCCGATCGACGAACTTCGCCTCCTCGCGGCCCGATCTCCCCTCCGATCGTCGGGGACGCCGAAATCGCTGGGAACGCCGGATCTCCTTGGACGAAGAGCTCCCGAACTGCGAGATTGGAGTGGCTACGGGAGGGGAGGAGCTAGGGCCGGCTAGTGGTGGGAAGGAGAGGGAGGGGTGGGGCATGGAAGGGGAGGAGGGGGTGCGGCTAGGGCAATGGGGGTGGCGGCTATGGGGAGGAGGAGGGAGGGGGCGCAAGAACTAGGGTTGGGGGAGGCGCATGGGCAATGTGCTGCCCCCCAACTCTCCCACATGGGCCAAGAGCACCCACCTCCAGCCCAACTATGTCCCCCAAGGCCCAACTGATTCCCTCAAGGCCCAAAACTCCCCCGAAAGGGCCCAAACAACCGGAAACGGCCCAAAAATAGAGTATTAAGTCGTACCGTAAAGCCGTATTCTATAAAGTCACATTCTGAGGTATCACAGAAATCGATTGAGGGCTTTTGCTCGTGGAGACGAGACGCACACGGTGATGTAGACGGAATTCCATTTGGCTTACCGGAGCAAAATATGACAAGGTGGTGTCAACGGAGGATAACCGGCGTCGGTTTTTGCACTATTCCAGCGAGATGGAGAGGGGTGGCTATGGGAGGAAGTGAGCACGAGGTAAAGGGCTCTGGGACAAAGCTTTGAGAGGTGGTGGTGCGCCATTTCAAGGAGAAACGACCGAGTTATGGCCACTTAACCCCATTTTGCTTTTCCTTTGATTGAACCATTTCCAACAGAATTTGGAATGAATGGAGGTGGGGAATGAGATCTCCTCGTCGATACCTTTCCAACGTATCCGGCTGTTCGTGATTTGGAGCTTTATTGAGGGAGATATGGAGGATTGAATCAATGGCGCCATGAATGGAGTTGAAACCGAGCTCTCCTCTGTAACCGATCGCAGGTGGTAGACGAAGCACATACCGTGCTTGCCACGTGGCACTTTCCTATTGGCCGAAATTGGTAGAAACAATAGCGCACGAGATAAAATAGCAAAAATGGTCTAAAAATCCCGGAAAAATTTCCAAAAATACTAGGGAATAATTGGAACCCAATAAAATTGGTTTCATTAATTTTTGATAAAATCTAGAATTTAGACAATTCGGGATGAATAAATGGCATTTGACAAAAGGTCACGAGTGATAAAATACTAGAGAGAATCTAAAAATCTTGGAAAAATTCCCAAAATCATTTTAGAATATTTGGAACCTAATTCAATAGGTTTTGGTATTTTTGGAGCATTTTGGAACTCGGGTGGAATTTCGGGTAAGGACAGGAATTTGGAAATTTGACTTTTCGGACGATTAGGGATTGAACTTCAATTTCGAAAGGATAAGGATGCCAATTTAAATAGAACACCGACGGAAATATAATTTCTGAATTTAATTTAATTTAAATTAGCTTTTGGTAGACGACCGAAATTGGGTATGTTACACTCTGGTCCACGGTGGACTGACTTAACGGAAATAGGGTGGCTGAGAAGCGGGCCCACATGTCATTGACTCAATATTGGATCTAGGGTTTTGGGGTTGCCATGTGGCTGCTAAGTGGGCAACATGTCGGAGGCTAGGGCTAATGTGGATGTTGACTTGGCAGATGACATCAGCAAATGACATCATGGGTGACATCAGCACAGGCTCGGCTCTGATGGCAGTTTGGGGTTCGGCGTCTCTGTGAGACCCCAGATCAGCTATCCGAAATCTCCTGTGTATTTCTGTACTAGTCCTAGATCAGTAGCTAGTACACACAGTCAACAGTGATACGTCATTGCCGAACATAACGAAATTGTAGCATAAATAATAAAGTATGGGCCACATGGCCACTTATTACAATACTTGGTCACGAGACCGGAGACATGACAGCGGAAGCAAAAGCGACAACAACCGAACACCAAAAACACCACAGTCGACGACAAGACACGCGACTAGCTATCTTGGCAATCTTCCTCGAATTCTTCGGGGTAGAACTCACCGTCTTCAGCTGTGTCTTGGTAGTTCTCTGATGATGACAAGATGTGTAGCACGTGAGTACAAAAGTACTCAGCAAGTCAGGGAAAGTATGTATATGTGGGGCTTTCCAAAGGAAGCTTAATAGGGTTCTTTTGCACAAAGCCAAATTTCATCAAACTATAATTGCTAATAAGTTTCATAAAGCATATTTTAGCAATTCTTTTTAACAATTGAATTATGTAATAATGCAGTGAAGGTTCTATCCACCATCACCAATATAAAGGCTCTAACCGCCAACTTTTAAAGGATTAAATTTAATCACATATAACTCTTTCCGTCAAGGCATAAAACAGGTTCTTTCCACCTTGTTGGCTCAATCCGCCATTACACATCCGAGAGTTCTAACCACTCCCGAACCCCAAAACAAAACACCGTTTTATTTTAAAACCAAAACCAAAGTCTACCAATATGAAAGCATTCCTTGTTTTGCCCTTGACCGTAGGCACGGCTATTCGAATAGTTTTAACTCTGCATAGGTGTACAACTTTACCCACAAGACATGATCGTCTCTTGATGCCATGCAATTAACACACTTCCTTTGGTGTGTCGGCAGAGAGATCATGATAAGGCCTTTACAATGTATACGCCTAACCCGACCCACCCACTGAGGTTTCACCGCTGTTAGGGTTCTAGCAACCCAGTACAGAAGCCCCCTCTTGCGCCGTGTGAGAAAAACAGTCTTGCCTCTATCCGGCACTCACATTCCACCATTTGGTGAGTCTAAGTTAGGTTTCTAAAAATTATTTAGCCAAGTCGTACCATTATACACATGTGGTAGTACGGTTATGCTTAGAATGCACAATCACAAGCGTCGGTCCTTAATTGACTTGGGGCGGTACTTGCACAATGCAACTAGTGCTCAATCCGCACTCACCCGACATTCCATTCCGCCCAAGTCCAAACCATTTTTCCTTTTCTTTTTATTTAATAAAAACAGCACCAAAATCTTTATAATCATTTCCAAATCACACTTTAAATCATCATTTTTGATTAATCCCACCCATGGGTCATTTTCATCAATATTGGTCCTAAGCAAATCTACCGTACTATCCAACAAAGGTCACCACATAAGGTAAACATGGCATAGCAAATGTCCTAGGGTTACAAGTAAACATGGATGTCAATAACAAAGGAGGTATTCACAAATCGGATTAACTATTCACTTATATTTGACATACGAGGATAAACATAGCATGCAAGTTTATAAAACACTTTAAAACACATTTGTAAACATAGGGTCAACATGCGTCAAGGAGACTTGCCTTCGATCGCGGCGAGGTCGTCGAACGATTGAAGTCTGGCGGCGGGGTCGGCGGACTCGGACGGCTCCTCGGCTACGCGCAAAACGAGACAACAAATAAATACAAGAAAATAAATAAAATCCAAAAATTATAAAAGTAGTACTGGCAGGTAGGTATTGATTTTAGATGAATTTAGGAATTTGAACGGAGTCAATCGGAGTTCGGACGGAAAAGATATGAGCTTCCGAACTTCGAAAACCCTGAAAAATCGAAAACGAGGAATATTCCCGGAATATTCCTTTTTCATTTTTTTCTGAAATTTGGGATGGGCTTGGGTCTATGCCATGTGGGACCCACATGTCATTATCGTGGCTTTTCTTCCCCAAGCTCCCATGGCCAATAACAGAGGAGACCATGGCCTCCATGGGCGCCCGACCATGGCGAACACGAGCGGCCGGCGGCGAGAGCCGGCGGCGCTGTGATGGAAGCCTTGGCTCAGTTCAACAGCAAGGCGGCGGAGTCCAGCCAGTCTGCGCGGCCCGGCGGCGGCGGCCGAGGCGGCGGCAGCGTGAAAGCGGCCCGAGCGGCATGGCCGTGGAGCACTACGGGGCCAGGGTGGCATGGCGGAGCGGCGGCCCGGCGGCAAGGCCGAGGCGTCTTGACAAAAAAACAAAGGCCCCAAAATTTCCAAAAGTTGGAAATTTTCCCAAAAAATTTGAGTTTGACCCCCACAACTAATTGGTGCATCATCTAAAGGACCTCCTAAAGAGCTCAGGGATGGAGGGAATTGAACAAATGCTCACCGGAGACGATGAAACCGACAAAGAACGGCGGTTCGGCCGAAGCGATGAAAACGCGAAATTCGTCGATGAAACTTGATGAAACCTAAAATCGATTGTTGGGTTAGAATCTAGACACCCACACGATCACAAGGAAACAAACGGAATGAGGATTAACCCACTGGAGAGGGAGAAACAAGGATGAACACGAAGAACACCCGAAAATGTGTTTCCTCGGCGGTTTTCTTGATCTAGCGGATGAACGAGTTGGAGAGGCTAGGAGTGAGTGCTACCACCGGGAAGAGGGTCGTTAAACGAAGCAATGAGAGGTGGAAGCAAACCTTTTGGAGAAGAAACGGACGATTTAATGGCATTAAAGTGCATTTTGGTTTTTGGCCGATTGTTCAAATTCCGGTGAGATCCTGGGCTATTGATGGTGGGGAATGGAAGGGATTCGTCGTCACGGATTCAACGGACTCGACCGTTCGTGATTCGGAGGTGTGTGGAAGAAGTTATGGGCATTTGAATGAAGGACAATGGCTATGGAAGCTTCCTCCATTGTTGCCTGGCAACCCAATCGTGCATGGCTCAAGGTGAAAGGAGCACTATTGCACAGCCACGTGGCACTTCCTTATTGGCCGGTGATTACGCAAATGAACCGCCCTAGAGAAAAATTAGCAAAAATGGTCTAAAAATTCTGAAAAAATTCCTAGAACCGTTTTAGAATATTTCGAACCCAATAAAATTGGTTTCGCGGAATTTGGATGAATTTTGTGGATTTGAATATTCTGTAGCGAATAGCGGGCATTAAACAAAAGCCGCGCGAGATAAAATAGGGGCGGAGTTCCAAAAATCCGGCGAATCATTCCAAAAATCATTTTGGAATATTTGGGACCTAATTGAAGTGATTTCGGGATTTTTGGAGCATTTTTGGACTCGGGTGGAATTTCGGGTACCGGCGGGAATCTGGAAATTCAATTTTCGAACGGAGAGAAATTAAATTCCGATTTTGGATGGGAAAGGATGCGAGGTTAACATAAACACCAAGGAAACTCGAAATTTTTGAATTTAGTTAATTTAAATTAGATTTTCTCCAGAACGCGAAACTAAGGATGTTACAAACCTACCCCCCTTAGAGAGAATATCGTCCCCGAGATTCGGACGGAGAAAGAAAGAGATCAGGAAACTCTGCTCGAAGATCCTCTTATCGCTCCCAGGTAGCTTCTTTCTCGGAATGATTACTCCACTGAACCTTGCAGAATTTGATCACTCGACTTCGAGTTCGATGTTCGGCATCATCCAAAATCCTGACTGGATACTCCAGATACGACAGGTCTTCTTTTAGCTCCATTTCTTCCAATGGCATCTGATGCTCGGGTACTCTGAGACATTTCTTCAATTGGGACACATGAAAGACATCATGCACTCCGGACAGTTGAGGGGGTAGCTCCAACTTATAAACCACTTCTCCTCTTCTGCAACCACTGGGAATGGTCCGATGTAGCGGGGCGCCAACTTCCCACTAACTCTAAACCGCCTCATTCCTTTCAGTGGGGAGACTTTCATATACACGTGATCACCAGGTGCAAAGCTTAACTCTCGGCGATGGTTATCAGCATAACTTTTCTGTCTTGACTAGGCGGTTTTCAGATTTGCGCGGATCTGTCTGACCTGCTCTTCGGCTTCTTTCAGAATATCAGGTCCAATGATTTGTCCATCATCGTTCTCTTTCCAATATAAGGGTGTTCTGCATTTTCTTCCGTACAGAGCCTCAAACGGTGCCATCTTCAAACTAGCTTGATAACTGTTATTATACGAAAACTCAGCATAGGGCAAATTCTGATCCCACGAACCCTTATAGGTTAGAGCACAAGCTCTTAGCATATCTTCCAATATCTGATTTACTCTTTCCGTCTGACCATCGATCTGGGGATGGTAAGCAGTACTTAAATTCAGATTTGTGCCCAATACCTCATGCAACTTCTGCCAAAACCTCGAGGTGAACTGAGATCCTCGATCGGACACGATCTTCTTCGGCACACCATGCAAACACACTATCCTGGCCATATACAGCTCCGCGAGCTTATCACCGGAGTAGGTAGTCTTTACTGGGATAAAGTGGGCAACTTTGGTTAACCGGTCCACAATAACCCAAATGGAGTCATAACCGGATTTGGTTTTGGGGAGTCCAGTTATAAAGTCCATTCCAATTTCTTCCCATTTCCAAACAGGAACCAGCAAAGGCTGCAATAGACCGGCTGGCCTCTAATGTTCGGCTTTAACCAACTAGCAAACGTCACAACATGCCACGAAGTCAGCCACTTCTTTCTTCATATTGGACCACCAATACTTTTCTTTCAAATCTGCATACATCTTGGTACCTCCCGGATGAATGGAATATACTGAATCATGAGCTTCTTTCAAGACCACATTCTTGATTTCGTCTTGGTTGGGGACTACTATTACCGTACCTTTTTCATCTTCCGAAAATCCTGGGTGTTTCCCTTTCTTCAAGCCATCCTTTAGGTCTGCAATACCTTTATCATTCTTCTAAGCCTCTCTGATCTGGTCTTGTAAGATCGATTTTACCTCAATATTGAAAATGCAACCTTCATTCACCAATTCCAAGTTAAGACGCCGAAATTCTTCATGAAGAGCTGGCTGGCTTTCTTGTACCATAACGTTGTTGCACTAACCCTTCCTACTTAAGGCATCCGCTACAACATTAGCTTTTCCGGGGTGATAATGGATTCCCACATTATAATCTTTTACCAGTTCCAACCATCTCCTCTGCCTCAAATTGAGATCGAACTGAGTGAAGATATACTTCAGACTTTTATGATCTGTATAGATTTCACATCTATTTCCAATCAAATAGTGTCTCCATATCTTGAGCGCATGCACAACTGCGGCTAACTCCAAGTCATGAGTTGGGTAGTTTTCTTCATGAGATCGCAGTTGTCTTGAAGCATAGGCTATAACTTTTCCTTCTTGCATCAAAACACATCCAAGACCTTGCTTTGAAGCATCACAATAAACCTCAAAATCCTTATGGATATCAGGCAGAATAAGCACTAGGGCTGAGGTTAATCTCTTCTTCAACTCCTGAAAACTCTGCTCACAAGACTTAGTCCATTCAAACTTCCTCTCTTTCTTCAGAAGATGGGTAAGAGGTCTGGCTATCTTTGAGAAACCCTCAATGAATCTTCGATAATAACCTACTAATCCCAGAAAACTCCGGATGTCCGGGACTGACTTGGGCTGCGTCAAATCTAGAACATCTCTAACTTTCGCTGGATCCACCGCTACTCCTTTAGCAGAAATGATATGACCCAGGAAAGAAACTTCTTTCAACCAAAAATCACATTTGCTAAACTTAGCATACAGCTGATGCTCTCTTAACGTTTCCAAGACTATCCTCATATGGTCTTCATGTTCTTTTCTGCTCTTGGAATAGACAAGAATGTCGTCAATGAAGACTACAACGAACTTGTCCAAATACTCCATGAACACCTTATTCATCAGATTCATGAAATAGGAAGGAGCATTGGTTAATCCAAAAGACATCATTGTAAACTCGTACAGTCCATATCGGGTAGTGAAAGTAGTCTTCAGAATATCTTCTTTCCGTATCTTCAGCTGATGATATTCGGACCTCAAATCTATCTTGGAGAAAACTTGAGCTCCTGTCAACTTGTAAAATAAATCATCTATCCGAGGCAACGGATACTTGTTCTTTATGGTGACCTCATTCAAAGACCTGTAGTCTTTGCACATCCTTAGACTACCATCCTTCTTCGTGACGAAGATCACGGGCGATCCCTAGGGTGACGAACTGGGCCTGATGAATCCTTTCTCTTGCAACTCTTCAATCTGCTTCTTCATCTCTACCAACTCATTGGAAGGTAGCCGATAAGGTCTCTTTGAGATTGGAGCCGTACCAGGTACCAACTCGATCATGAACTCAACATCCCGATCTGGTGGCATACAAGGCAAATCTTCTGGAAACACATCCGGGTACTCATTGACTATCGGCACATTCTCCAACGCCGTCCCCTTCAGACGATTCAGGCTACTACCCCCCTTAGAGGAAAGATTAGACAAGAACTCCACTATAATCCCCTCAGGGCTGGTAATAGAAATAGCTCTACTAGCACAGTCTATCTGACCCTTGTACTTGGTTAACCAATCCATCCCAAGGATTACTTCTATACCCTTAGTATCCAATAGTATTAAGTTCGTTAGAAACTTTACCCCTTTTATTACTATATCCATTTTCGGACAGACAGCAGTTGTTCTTAATTCTTTACCAGGGGATTGAACTAATAAAGGGTTTCTTAACTGTACTGTATCTCAATTATGCTTTTTAACCAAGTAGTTTGATATGAAGGAATGTGTTGCACTAGAATCAAACAGAACTGAAGCAGGTACGGAGTTGACGAAGAACTTACCATAGACTACGTCTGGCGCATCTTGAGCCTCCTCAGCAGTGATATGGTTCACACGCCCTTTTCCAGCAGTCCTTGGAGTGCGCGGGGTCTGCGGGGTACCTCTTCCTTGAGCCGGTGCTGGAGCACAGGCCGGTGTTGATCCCAGATTGAACCTCACTGGGGTGATGGGCTGACGCTTCTGCGGGCAATTGTTGGCATAGTATCCCATCTCTCTGCAGTTGAAACACTGAACTCCTGCCATTGTAGTACTGTTCTTCTAAGCTTGATTGCCTGCATTGCCGACAGGGGTCTGACCAACTAGGCGAGGGGTGGACATCGGGGTCCTTGGTGCGTTGGAGGCTGCTGGGCTGCTGCTGGAACATCTGGGGCCTGGAGCTGCTAGCACCTCGCTGGCTCTGGAACATCATCTTTCACTTTCGCGATTCAAACAGTTGACGCTGAGCATCCTCCTGAATCAGCGCCTTGTTCACCATATGATGGAACGACGAAAAGTCGTTCGAGACCAGCTGGATCTTCAGGTTAGGGTCAAGGCCCTCCATAAAACGCCAAATCTTGGCCTCATCTGTTGCGACATCAGCAGCCGCATAGCGTGAAAGCTGGGTAAAACGGTTCAGATACTTTGACACCGACAAGTTCCCCTGTTGCAGCTTGTGAAACTCCCGTCGTTTCATCTCCATGATGCCCTTCGGGATATGGGTGTCTCGGAAAGCTTCAACGAATTCATCCCAAGCAATATTCTGAGGATCAGCATGGGCGGCGCAGTAATTTTCCCACCAGTTTGCTGCGGTGCCCTTCAACTAGTGCGAAGCAAACCGCACACTCTCAAGGTCATCACATTGAGCTAGGTGGAGCTTCCTTTCCACCTCCTTCAGCCAATCATCCGCTTCTAGCGGATCCACTACTCCCGCAAAGGTGGGAGGTCTCGTCCTCATAAACTCCCCAAACTTGGATTGGGGCGGCTCAGCGGCCTGAGCTGATGCAGCCTGGGGCTGGTTCATAACATTCTGGGCTAATGCCTGAAGAAGTTGCAGTTGCATCGCCATCATCTGTTCCAGATTTGGCGGCTGATTCGGGGGTGGAGGTGGTATCGGCTCTTACTGGGCTGCTGGGTGTTGGACATGCACTTGTCCCAGTGGCTGTTGTGGCTCCACAAACTCCTCCTCCTGAAAGTGTACCTGTCCACGACCGCGTCCACGGCCTCTACCACAGCCTCTTCCTCTTCCACAACCACGGCCTGGGTTCTCCATCTGAAACTACTGACGGGGAAAGCACAAGGAAGAAAGGAAGAGCAAAGATAAGAAACAGGGGACTAGCAACATCCACAACGACAAAAGCACACAACAGAAGGGAAAACCGACTGAACTCCAATTAAAACAAAATAGTTTGAGGGATGGCTGTATCACAAATGCCTAAGGGCACGATACAATCCAACAAGCACTTATTCATCGTTCTAAGCGAAACAAAATTAAGGTCCTCCAGACTAGAACAACTAGATGCTCGCGTCACTCTAGTAGACACGCGGGGACGGGTCCTCCTCCTCCTCCTCGCTCCTGCTGTGGGAAGGGGTAGCTGAAGAAGAAGGTCCTGCACCTCCAGGGGCGGCCAAAAAGCTCAGAGATACCCCCAAAGGTGACTGGCGCCGAACTGACTTGCGCACGGTGGTACAAAGCTTCCGACCTTGGTGACGCTTGGCTGGCAGAGCATCGATCATCACGTCGCGGGTAGGCGGGTCCTCCGGAACAGGCACTGGTGGTGGGGGTGCTACTGGTTGTGCCCCCTGCACAGGAGCCGGTGGTGGAAGTGAACGGGCATCCCTTCTCTCCTCCAGGAGCTGACGGTTTTCCTCTCTCACTGCAGTCAACGCCCAGGGCAAATCCCGCAGCTCGATAGTGATCCGCACATAGGCCTCATCCTGAGCCTGGATGAGGGACCCCATGTGCACCACTGTCGGGTCGGCCTCATGCTCTAGACTCCCGAATTGGCTGCAAATCATCCCGACCTGGAAGCGGGGAAAAAGGCAGTACGGGGAGTCCTCAAGCCGATCACGGTAGTTTCCCCCAACTGGAGGATAGCCTTTCTGGCAGCATCCTGAAGCGCATGCGCCAGAATCAACCTCTCGGCCGTAAAGTAGAACGGTCGGTCCTCTGCTCGGACTCGGCTCCTCGCGTAGACCAGCAAGCGGACATGCCACACGTCCTGGTCACGGCCGGGTACGAACGAGTAGCGATACTCAGGGCGATGGGGAAACCCCAACTCCTGAAGCATCAGCGATAACTCCTCACAGAAGCCTCCAGCCTGCGCGGCAAAAGTGGTGACAGCAGGCATCTACAAATTTTGAAACCAGTTGGGATTAGTAAACCAATTTTTTAAACAACAGATAAGATAAGCTCAAGACACTGAGATAGGGGAGATAGAAGCAAAGGAACTTAAACTTTGTAAGTAGGTTTTTATAAAAATATTAGTCCTTAAGGCTTTGCCATTCTAACTAGGTCACGTCCTACAGTCGTCCAGGCTCTGATACCACCGCTGTGAGACCCCGGATCAGCTATCCGAAATCTCCTGTGTATTTCTGTACTAGTCCCAGATCAGTAGCTAGTACACACAGTCAACAGTGATACGTCATTGTCGAACATAACGAAATTGTAGCATAAATAATAAAGTATGGGCCACATGGCCACTTATTACAATACTCGGTCACGAGACCGGAGACACGACAGCGGAAGCAAAAGCGACAACAAGCGAACACCAAAAACACCACAGTCGATGACAAGACACGCGACTAGCTATCTTGGCAATCTTCCTCGAATTCTTCGGTGTAGAACTCACCGTCTTCAGCTGTGCCTCGGTAGTTCTCTGATGATGACAAGATGTGTAGCACGTGATTACAAAAGTACTCAGCAAGTCAGGGAAAGTATGTATATGTGGGGCTTTCCAAAAGAAGCTTAATAGGGTTCTTTTGCACAAAGCCAAATTTCATCAAACTATAATTGCTAATAAGTTTCATAAAGCATATTTTAGCAATTCTTTTTAACAATTGAATTATGTAATAATGAAGTGAAGGTTCTATCCACCATCACCAATATAAAGGCTCTAACCGCCAACTTTTAAAGGATTAAGTTTAATCACATATGACTCTTTCCGTCAAGGCATAAAACAGGTTCTTTCCACCTTGTTGGCTCAATCCGCCATTACACATCCGAGAGTTCTAACCACTCCCGAACCCCAAAACAAAACACCGTTTTATTTTAAAACCAAAACCAAAGTCTACCAATATGAAAGCATTCCTTGCTTTGCCCTTGACCGTAGGCACGGCTATTCGAATAGTTTTATCTCTGCAGAGGTGTAAACTTTACCCACAAGACATGATCGTCTCTTGATGCCATGCAATTAACACACTTCCTTTGGTGTGTCGGCAGAGAGATCATGACAAGGCCTTTATAATGTATACGTCTAACCCGACCCACCCGCTGAGGTTTCACCGCTGTTAGGGTTCTAGCCACCCAGTACAGAAGCCCCCTCTTGCGCCGTGTGAGAAAAACAGTCTTGCCTCTATCCGCCACTCACATTCCACCATTTGGTGAGTCTAAGTTAGGTTTCTACAAATTATTTAGCTAGGTCATACCATTATAGACATGTGGTAGTACGGTTATGCTTAGAATGGACAATCACAAGCGTCGGTCATTAATTGACTTGGGGCGGTACTTGCACAATGCAACTAGTGCTCAATCCGCACCCACCCGACATTCCATTCCGCCCAAGTCCAAACCATTTTTCCTTTTCTTTTTATTTAATAAAAACAGCACCAAAACCTTTATAATCATTTCTAAATCACACTTTAAATCATCATTTTTGAATAATCCCACCCATGGGTCATTTTCATCAATATTGGTCCTAAGCAAATCTACCGTACTATCCAACAAAGGTCACCACATAAGGTAAATATGGCATAGCAAATGTCCTAGGGTTACAAGTAAACATGGATGTCAATAACAAAGGAGGTATTCACAAATCGGATTAACTATTCACTTATATTTTGTAACGTCCTCAGTTTCGCTTTCCGGGAAAAATCTAATTTAAATTAATTAAGTTCAAAAGGTGGAGTTTCCCTGGTGTTTATATTAACCTGGCAGCCTTTCCCCTCCAAAATCGGAATTTAATTCCCTTCCGTTCGAAAAATCGAATTTTCAGGTTCCCGCCGGTACCTGAAATTTCACTCGAGTCCAAAAATGCTCCAAAAATCCCAAAATCACTTCAATTAGGTCCCAAATATTCCAAAATGATTTTTGGAATGATTTCCCGGATTTTTGGACCTTCGCTCCTATTTTATCTCGCTCGGCTTTTGTTTAATGCTGCTATTCGCGCCCGAATATTCAAATCCACAAATTTCATCCAAATTCCGCGAAACTAATTTTATTGGGTTCCAAATATTCCAAAATGGTTCTAGGAATTTTTCCGGAATTTTTAGACCATTTTTCCTAATTTTTCTCTAGGGCGGTTCATTTACGTAACTCCCGGCCAATCACGCGTTGCCACGTGGCGCTACAGTGTTATCTTCCACCTCTTGCCATGGAAAGAGCAGAGAAGAGCTCCAAGCTCTCTCTAATGGACACCTCTCTCTTTAATCCATCATATCTCCTTCAATAATGCCCCAAATCAATCACAGCCGGATCCGTTGGAAGCACAACGACGTCCTCTCTCCATTCCTCACCATCAATAGCCCGGGATCTCGCCGGAATTGAAACTGTCGGCCAAAAACCGAAATGCACTTAAATGTCATTTACTCGGCCGTTTCAACTCCAAACGACGTGCTTCCACCTCTCAAATCTCCGTGTGGACGTCCTCTTCCCGGTGGTAGCACTCACTCCTTGCCTCTTCCACTCATTTGCCCGCTAGATCGAGAAAACCAGCGCCGGGTCGTATTTTCGGGTGTTCTTCGAGTTCGTCCTTGTTCCTCCCTCTCCGGTGGGTCATTCTCAACTCCGGTTGGTTCCTTGTGACCGTGGGGAAGTCTAGAGTCTAATCTTTCAATCGATTTTAGGTTCCCTCAAGAATTGAAGACGAATTTCGTGTTTTGGTTGCTTCGGCCGAAGTTCCGTTCATCGTCGAATTCGTCGTCTCCGGTGAGTTTTGATCCGATTCCTTGCTCCTATAGGTCCCTTATGATGTTTTGTAGATAATCCATATTTTTGTTTTGCACCAATTCATGAAGATTTGTGTGCAAATTTCGTTTTTTTGGAAAAAAAACTTGTTCTCTGTTTTTGGTTGGGCATTGCCCGTGCGTGCGCCGCGCCCACCGGACGCCGCCACGCCCGCTGCCGCTTCGCACGCTGCGCCCGTCGCTGGCCACAGGTGGCCGCGCCGCCGCCGTCGCCGCCGCCATGCCGCCCCACGCCCGGCCATCCAAGCTCTCCTCTCCCTCCCATGGCTAAAGCCAAGGCTTGAAGAAGCCCTCCACCCAATGATAGGTGGGGCCCACTTGCCATAGACCCAAGCCCATCCCAAAAATCAGAAAAATAAAAAATGGAATATTCCGAGGAATATTCCATCGTTTTCGATTTTTCAATATTTTCAAACTTCGGAAGCTCATATCTTCTTCGTCCGAACTTCAATTGACTCCGTTCAAATTCCTAAATTCATCTAAAATAAATACCTACCCGCCAGTACTACTTTTATAATTTTTGGATTTTATTTATTTTCTTGTAATTATTTGTTGTCTCGTTTTACGCGTAGCCGAGGACCCCGCCGAGACCGCCGACCCCGTCGCCAGACTTCAAGCGTTCGACGACTTCACCGCGACCGAAGGCAAGTCTCCTTGACACATGTTGAACCGATGTTTATAAATGTGTTTTAAATGTTTTATAAACTTGCATGCTATGTTTATCATCGTATGTCAACTATAAGTGAGTAGTTAATCTGAATTGTGAATACCTCCTTTGATATTGACATCCATGTTACTTGTAACCCTAGGACATTTGCTAGGCCATGTTTACACTTATATGGTACCCTTTATGCAATAGTACGGGAGAATTGCTTAGGACCAATATTAATGAAAACAACCTATGGGTGGGATTATTCAAAAATGATGATTTCAAGTATGATTTGGAAATGCTTATATGATTTTGGTACTGTTTTTCTAAAATAAAAAGAAAAGGAAAAATGGTTTGGACTTGGGCGGAATGGAGTGTCGGGTGGGTGCGGATGGAGCACTAGTTGCATTGGGCAAGTGCCGCCCCAAGTCAATTAAGGACCGACGGTTGTGATTGTCCATTCTAAGCATAACTGTACTACCACATGTCTATAATGGTACGGCCTGGCTAACTAATTTGTATAAACCTAACTTAGACTCACCACATGGTGGAATGTGAGTGCCGGATAGAGGCAAGGTTGTTTTTTTTTCTCACACGGCGCAAGAGGGGGCTTCTGTACTGGGTGGCTAGAACCCTAACAGCGGTGAAACCTCAGCGGGTGAGTCGGGTTAGATGTATACATTGTAAAGGCCTTGTCATGATCTTTCTGCCGGCACACCAAAGGAAGTGTGTTAATAGCTTGGCATCAAGAGACGATCATGTCTTGTGGGTAAAGTTGTACACCTCTGCAGAGTTAAAACTATTCGAATAGTCGTGCCTACGGTCAAGGGCAAAGCAAACAATGCTTTCATACTGGTAGACTTTGGTTTTGGTTTTAAAATAATTGGTGTTGGTTTTGGGATTCGGGGGTGGTTAGAACTTTCGTATGTTTAATGGCGGATTGAGCCCACAAGGTGGAAAGAACCTGTTTTATGCCTTGACGGAAGGAGTCATTGTGATTAAACTTAATCCTTTAAAAAAAATTGGCGGTTAGAGCCTTTATATTGGTGATGGTTGATAGAACCTTCACTGCAATATTGAATAATTCAATTGCTAAAATAATTGTGAAAAGATGTTTTATGACAATTATACTTAAGTATGGTTTAATAAAATTTGGCTTTGTGCAAAAGAACCCTATTAAGCTTCCTTTGGAAAGCCCCACATACAAATACTTTTCCCGACTTGCTGAGTACTTTTGTACTCACGTGCTACACATCTTGTCATCATCAGAGAACTACCAGGACACAGCTGAAGATGGTGAGTTCTACACCGAGTTCGAGGAAGATCACCTGGAAGACTAGTCGTGTGTCTTGTCATTGCCTGTGGTGTTTTGGGTGTTCGCTTGTTGTCGCTTTTGCTTCCGCTGTCGTGTCTCCGGTCTCATGACCGAGTATTGTAATAAGTGGCCATGTGGCCCGTACTTTATTAATTATGTTACAATTTTCGTTATGTTTGGCATTGACGTATCATTGTTGACTGTGTGTACTAGCTACTGATCTGGGACTAGTACGGAATTACACAGGAGATTTCGAATAGCTGATCCGGGGTCCCACATATTTGACCTACAAGGATAAACATAGCATGCAAGTTTATAAAACACTTTAAAACACATTTGTAAACATAGGGTCAACATGCGTCAAGGAGACTTGCCTTCGGTCGCGGCGAGGTTGTCGAACGCTTGAAGTCCTGTAACATCCTCATTTTTGTACAATTAAATCCATGCATGCAGCAGTTGAAAAAAAAATGAGAATGTTACTTTTCAAATATTTTCCAAAACTTGACTTATAAATTAAGTTTCTTGAATTTATAAAAAAAAAACTGCGCATAAGAGCCTAATTTACTAAAGGAATTTTTACAGAAAATCTATAAGTCGAAAAAAAAATCCCAAAACCAAGTTTATAAAGTTCCAAATTTTTCCTAAGTATTTTAGAGAAATTTTCCAAGATTCCCAGACCCTTTTTCCTATTTTATCCTAAACACGTTCTGAGAGCATGCACGTATATATATATATATATATATATATATATATATGTATGTATGTATATATACATATACATATATAGATATGTATATATACATATACATATGTATATATAGATATACATATGTATATATATGTATACATACATATATAGATATGTATATATACATATACATATGTATATATATGTATACATACATATGTATATATAGATATGTATATGTATATGTATATACATATGTATGTATACATATCTATACATATGTGTATATACATATGTATGTATACATATCTATGTATACATATGTATGTATACATACACATATGTATGTATATACATATACATATACATATCTATATATACATATATATATGTATGTATATATACATATACATATATATATATATGTATGTATATATATATATGTAGTATTTTAGAGAAATTTTCCAAGATTCCCAGACCCTTTTTCCTATTTTATCCTAAACACGTTCTGAGAGCATGCACGTATATATATATATATATATATGTATGTATATATATATATCTATATATGTATGTATATATACATATACATATGTATATGTATATATATATGTATAACCTATACCTACGTGTAAGTCTATTTACCGGCATGCAAGAATCTTGGACGTTTCCATAGTCCAGTCGATTTCTTCATGCAGGCCGTTTCCTTCATGCACGCAATGGCATTTCATTCCAGCCGTTTCCATTCCCTTGCATGTACGCATCTATACAAGACTACTCCATGCACTAGTCACTAGTAACGTGAGTTACTACTCAACATGAATACAATTACAAACTAGTAACCGACCCCTATAGCCTTGATGATAATTATTACTAGCCATTTCTCCTGCACGTTTCCCACCCCAGCCGTTTCCACATGCATGGACTAATAACCTTGCAGGCCTCTTTATTCCTACATTCATGCATGAGAGGAGCCTGTTAAGCATTCTTTCCTTCTAGCCGTTTCCCTTAATGCATGAAGTCTTCTCATTACTCTCCAGCTGTTTCTCATGCAATGCATTGCTAGCAACGTCTCCTGTCTCCACACGCATAGAAATCCTCCCCATTGAAACGCCATGAATGCTTTAAAGCATTGAAACATGCATGAATTGTCCACGCGCATGATGCCTTTCCATTTTCCAAACGCTTCCCATTTCCCTGCAATGAAGGAACTAGTAATGTTTCCCATTACTCCACAAGCATGAACTAGTAACATTTCATTTACTAGCAGCCATTTTCCACTTCTAAGCAATGCAAGCACGTTCCATTTTCCATACATGAGCATTTACACTTCTAGCTGTTTCTCTTCCTTTTCTTAATTCATGTTTTAGCCTTCCAGCCGTTTCTCTCATTTAGTTTCATGTACGTGTGAACTAATGGCTATTACTTCCATTCCATTCTTCTTCCATTAGTTACTACTACCTGGTGGTTCTGAATGCATGAATCAATTCCTTGCATGCATGTACGTTTCTCCCAGCCGTTTCCCCCGCCAACCATTTCTCCATTACTAGCAACGTATGAGCTTTCTTCCCCAACCATTTCCCATTTTCTATCAACGTTTCTACTTCCAGCCGTTTTGCATTTTGCTTCTTCACGTCCATAACTTCCAGCTATTCTCCATTAATTAGTAATGCATGAACCACCTCCTGGCTGTTTCCACTCCCTCCCTTAACTCACGCTTTACTTCCCAGCCGTTTCACCACGTTTCAATGCGCATGCATCATTTCTTTTTCTTCTAGTGCACAGGAAGCCAGGGAAACTCCTATCTCTTCCCCTCCCATTAGTTACTAGTTTTTGGTCTTCCAATTTGCACTATAAAAAGGAAGCACATGTTCCTGTGTCAAAACCAATTGCCAATGGACTCGAGTCCACATTCTGCTAATTAGAACCTCCATGCCTTAGCCATTAGGCCACGAATTCATTTGTCGGCCATTTCCTTACGATCAGCCAACGTTGTCCTGTTGCCTGGTTGATCGCCTCCTTCTGCCGTCCGCTTCGCCCGCTACTGGGCTTGCCTTCCTTCCCTAGCTTGGTCGCTGCCTGCCGAACGCCGACCGGTCGCCTTCTCTGCGTTCGTCTGGTTCCATCTGAAACGCTAGACGTCGACTCCATCGCGGAACCGCAGGAAGACAACCCTCTTCTCACCGACCAAGGCAAGTTCCCGCAAGTTTCCGCAAGTTCCCCGCAAGTCTCTGATAAGTTCCCTTGAAGCATGTTGATCCATGTTTTGAAATGTTTTATAGATTTATTAACTTGCATGCTATGGTTGTTTATATAAAATGATATGTTATGATAGAGTATAGTTATATACCTTGTTAATATGTATGTTTGCTACATATTAATCTATCTATCCTTTGGTTGCCCTAGAATGATTAATTGTATGGCCTAACACCCTTGTTTAGTCTACTAGTAGTGCCTAGTTATGCTAGATACTATTCGTATGTTTAATTGAAAGCTTATTATTTGAAATTCCAAGTGATTGAGCAAAAATGTTGTTTTAAAAAGGGCAGTTGGTGCTGCCAGTTTGGTAAAACAAAAGAAAAGGGAAACTTGGAATTTCAAAAATGAGAATAGGGTGGAAGGTTGCAAGGCGGGTGCAGTATGCACGAGACTCGGGTTTGAGTATGTGCCACCCTAGTCACCCTAAGGACCGATTCCTTGTGATTGTCAAACAATGTACAATAGTGCGACCGCGGGTTCCGGACTGGGATGGGACTGGCTGAGTAACTAGTGAAAACTTAATTAAGGCATGCCAAACGGTGGAGTGGGCGTGGTTGTAGCCACAGTAGTCCTACAGGCGCAAGAGGGGGCTTCCAACTTGGTTGTAGCCATTTGGCGGTGAAACCTCGGCGGGCGTGACTTAATTAAGATGTAGCTAGGGAAATGGCCTTGTGATTTTCGCTTGGGGTTATATGCCAAAGGAAGCAAACGACCAAAAAGTGTGAAATACCTCTCGCGGGTAAAGCGTGCAAGCTCTGCAGAGTAAACAAACTATTCGAATAGCCGTACCCACGGTCAAGGGTGGACAAAGTGCGCTGACGCCAGGTAGATTTTCTCTATTTGATTCCAAAACCAGATTTTACAAAAAAAAAAGCACGGGTGTAGTCGTGAAGGTTATGATTCGATAAAGTTCGTGGTTGTAGCCACGAGGAAAAGATTTCAAAAGTATTCTTAAAATAAAACCATGGTCGATGCCATGCGGCATTTTGATTTCCACGGTTGGAGCCGTGTCCCAAAGAGCGTAAACTTTGATTTATCAAAAGAAAATACTTT
The DNA here is from genome assembly GCA_036346355.1 of Rhipidocladum racemiflorum. Taxonomy (NCBI): domain Eukaryota; kingdom Viridiplantae; phylum Streptophyta; class Magnoliopsida; order Poales; family Poaceae; genus Rhipidocladum; species Rhipidocladum racemiflorum. The sequence goes on from CM070588.1 coordinate 36,999,159, forward strand.
TGAAAAATGCTATTAAAAATTCTAGGATAAAATTTTAAAAATTGGCTTTTGCAAAATTAACCAATCCCTTCCCTTGAATTAAACTGCATAATGCATTACTTTTCGGACTTGTTGAGTATGTTGCATACTCACCCTCGCTTTTTATTACGGGGCTGCTTATTCCATGAAGCAGATCAGGAAGACAAAGATAGCTACCCAAGAGCCTGCGTCCCACCCTTCGACATCTGCCAGGAAGACTTTGAAGAGGAAGAATATCAGGATGACTAGGAACACGTTTGCTTCAGTCTTTGCCTGTGGTGTTTTTGGACCTCATTTTATCATGTTAATTTGTCAGTTTAATATTTCCGCTGCTATATGACCTACGGGTCCAACTTTTGTAATAATGGGCCTTGTTGGCCAGTACTCTGTGTTAAACTTGATTTATCGCAGGGTTATGATCCATATTGTTATGATCTGTGTGTACTAGCTATTGATCCAGGGACTAGTACAGGTAAACACAGCTGGGCCCGTGTCTTATTGCGGGTTCCTACAAGTCCGGCGGCGGTGTCGGCGGACTCGGACGGCTCCTCGGCTACGCGCAAAACGAGACAACAAATAAATACAAGAAAATAAATAAAATCCAAAAATTATAAAAGTAGTACTGGCAGGTAGGCATTGATTTTAGATGAATTTAGGAATTTGAACGGTGTCAATCGGAGTTTGGACGAAAAAGATATGAACTTCCGAAGTTCAAAAACCTTGAAAAATCGAAAACGAGGAATATTCCCGGAATATTCCTTTTTCATTTTTTTCTGAAATTTGGGATGGGCTTGGGTCTATGCCATGTGGGACCCACATGTCATTGTCTTGGCTCTTCTTCCCCAAGCTCCCATGGCCAATAAAAGAGGAGACCATGGCCTCCATGGGGCGCCGGTCATGGCGGGACACGGGCGGCCGGCGGGCATGGCGAGCTCGTCGGCGCAGGAGCCGAGGCGGCCGGAGGCGACGACATTTGCGGATGGAAGCGGCGCGGCAGCGGGTGCAAAGATGGCGTGGTGGAGCCGGCGCCAGCCGGCGAGAAGCGGCAGCGGCGGCGCTGGGGAGCGGCCGGGGCGGCGGCGAGCACGGCGGGACCGGGTGGCACGAGGCGGCAAGCCGGCGACGGGCGGCGGCGGCCGGCGAGCCATGCGCTCGGGGAAAAAAAACAGAGGCCCCAAAATTTCCAAAAGTTGGAAATTTTCCCAAAAAATTTGAGTTTGACCTCCACAACTAATTGGTGCATCATCTAAAGCACCTCCTAAAGAGCTTAGGGATGGAAGGAATTGAACAATTGCTCACCGGAGACGACGAAACCGACGAAGAACGGCGGTTCGGCCGAAGCGATGAAAACGAGAAATTCGTCGATGAAACTTGATGAAACCTAAAATCGATTGTTGGGTTAGAATCTAGACACCCACACGATCACAAGGAAACAAACGGAATGAGGATTAACCCACCGGAGAGGGAGAAACAAGGATGAACACGAAGAACACCCGAAAACGTGTTTCCTCGGCGGTTTTCTTGATCTAGCAGATGAACGAGTTAGAGAGGCTAGGAGTGAGTGCTACCACCGGGAAGAGGGTCCTTAAACGAAGCAATGAGAGGTGGAAGCACGCCGTTTGGAGAAGAAACGAGCGAGTTAATGGCATTAAAGTGCATTTCGGTTTTTGACTGATTGTTCAAATTCCGGCGAGATCCCGGGCTATTGATGGTGGGGAATGAAAGGGATTCGTTGTCACGGATTCAACGGACTCGACCGTTCATGATTCGGAGGTGTGTGGAAGAAGTTATGGGCATTTGAATGAAGGACAATGGCTATAGAAGCTTCCTCCATTGTTGCCTGGCAACCCAATCGTGCATGGCTCAAGGTGGAAGAAGGAGCACTACTGCACAGCCACATGGCACTTCCTTATTGGCCGGTGATTACGCAAATGAACCGCCCTAGAGAAAAATTAGCAAAAATGGTCTAAAAATTCCGAAAAAAGTCGTAAAACTATTTTAGAATATTTGGAACCCAATAAAATTGGTTCGCGGAATTTGGATGAAATTTGTGGATTTGAATATTTTGGAGCGAATAGCGGGCATTAAACAAAAGCCGCGCGAGATAAAATAGGGGCGGAGTTCCAAAAATCCCGGGAATCATTCCAAAAATTATTTTGGAATATTTGGGACCTAATTGAAGTGATTTCGGGATTTTTAGAGCATTTTTGGACTCGAGTGGAATTTCAGGTACCGGCGGGAATCTGGAAATTCGATTTTCGAACGGAGGGGAATTAAATTCCGATTTTGGATGGGAAAGGATGCCAGGTTAACATAAACACCAAGGAAACTCCAAATTTTTGAATTTAATTAATTTAAATTAGATTTTCTCCAGAACGCGAAACTGAGGATGTTACAGTCTCGGCTTCGGAAGTTGGCACAACGGTTACCATGTGTAATGGAGCATGCTGTCCTATGGTCATCAGAGTTGATGTATCAGCAAAGGAAATGGTGGCGCAGGTTTGGCCATTGGGGAAGAAGACAACGCGGGTACGATGATACAGCAACGATACAACTGATGCAAGCGATGTGACGAGGTCAGTGGAGGGGTCGATGAGGACAAAGGCTTACCAGAGGAGGAGATCAATGGAGAGAAAAAGCTTAGGGAGCTTAAGGAGCTGTTTGGTTGCTCAGATCCGAGAGAATTGGTCGAGGATGCAATGTTCCAAAGGTTTGGTTGTCTTCAAGCCATCACAAAGCCTCATGATGCAACAAGCCTCGAGCCAGTTCGCAGATACTTAAAAACGACGCTTTAGCGGCCTGGCTCCGCCAGGTGCAACTCTCTCCGCTCCGCTTGTGTAGCCTCACTGTACCGCCGCACGGATTCATCCCCCATCCACGCCCGCTTAGGGTTTTTCACCAGCATGAAGCTCGCCGCACGACTCATCCCCATCTCTCCATCCGGCCCGCCGGCGGATCCAAATCGCTGCTTCCGACTTCACAGAAATCTCTCCGACTCCCCCAGCCTCGATTCCACCTGCTCTCCGACCCACGCTCCCATCCGGCAGCCCGACTCACCCGCGCACTCTCCACCGGCCATCTTCCGACTCCCGCGCCACCGCTCTTCTCCGACTTCCATATGGCGACTCCAAAGAGACCTTCTTCGATTTCCCGTGACGCACCACCGAGGTATGTGGTTGAGTTCTAGTGCTATGTGGTTGAGTTCTTCTCCGATCTCGCTTGAATTATGTGGTTGAGTTCTAGTGCTTATATTGGTGGTTCAAGATGAAATTTGTGCTTCTCTCGAGCAATAGAATCAAGCTGCTTATATTGGTTCGGCCCACTAATTTCCAATTGTTCAAGATGAAATTTGAAGCTTCTCTCGAGCAATAGAATCGCTGCTTATATTGGTTCAGTCTACTAATTTCCAATTGTTCAAGATGAAATTTGTGCTTCTCCGAGCAATAGAATTAGTGTTGTAATTGATTTGATGATTTCACATCGCTAAGCCAATCGTGGCCGTCATTTGTCATGAGCAGGCTTGGGTTTCTTGTTACTTGTAGCTCGCTTGACATCGCCCTACAAGACGGGGCATTTAGGTCGTGTGATTATGAAACATTGCTGATATGTTGGCTTGCTGGGCTGAACTGCGAATCCTGATGGATTTCTGATAGGTTGGGTTGGGATGGGTTGTCAATTTTATTAATAGCTTTTGTTTTAAAAGCTTGAGCTTATAGTGTGTTAATAGTTTGTCATAAAGGAAAAGATATACGCTCAAAATTTCATAAATATATATCCAAAGATTTTCTAGAGTGTCTCACCCAATACTGCTTATGTTGCTCCAATACTGACATCGTAGTTAGTTTTCTAAGTTTTCACTATTGTCAGAATTAGTGCTCGCTTGGACATGATAGCCTTTGTGTTACTTATTTCTTAATTCTATTGGTTCATTTATTTCTTAATATGGTTACTTTGGAATATAATTTTTCATTAACATATAGTCATCTATTAATAATTTGTTAGATGGATATGCAAAGCCGACGGCTAAAGCTTATTAATCAAGCAGCTTAGTTACTAATATGCATGCCTTTTGTTAATAGACTTAGATTACTAGATTAATTCAGACCTGCAAATACATATGGTCCCATGTGCAATAGAGACATTGAACGCCAAGCCAATCTAAATCTAATTTTTAACTCTAGTGATATCGAGTGTGTCAACATGTTGCGCATGAGAAGAGCTCCTTTTCCTCGCCTATGCAACCTATTTAGGATAGGAATTTATCAAGGTGATAGCATACACACATGTATAGAGGAGCAAGTTGCAATGTTCCTCCATGTAGTTGGGCATAACCAAAGATTCAGAGTTATCCATCACACATTTAGACGATCCATAGAAACAAGTGAGTCTGCAGATTTCCAAAGAAGTGTTATATGCTATTGGAGAGTCATGAGATGAGATGATTAGGCCTCTCCAATGAGACACTCTAAAGATCACTGAGTTCGAGGTGGTATCCCTATTTTAAGGTAATACATGCGATATTTTGCATGGTTTAGTTTGGGTTGTTTGCTTATATGGTTTGTAACAATCGCTTGATTGATATAGGATCTGGTTGGTGCTATTGATGGTACTACAAAGGCGGCAAGAGTTCCAAAGGCCAATGTTGTCGCTTAGGGTAGAAAACCATATCCCACCCAAAAATGTGCTAGCCGGGCGATTTTGATCTAAGGTTCACCTATATACTAGCCGTTGGGAGGGATCTACACACGATGCGACAATCCTGGTCATGATGCCTTAGAACGCAATGATGGATTACGTTGCACCTGTAATGTCAAATTTAGTAGGTGCATTTGTTATTAAGACCTATTCGAAAACAAAGAAACTAATTTATTTTGTTGAATTGATAGGAAATGGTACTGGTAGATGTCGGATATGCATGTCGACTGGTTTTTGCCACCATATCTGGCTACTAGGTACCATTTAAATGAGTTCGACTTTAAGGAACTATCCTACTAATCCAAAAGAGTTATTTAACTTAAGACATTCCTTACTGTTACTGCTGAGAGAGCTTTTGGAGCATTGAAGAATCAAGCTTTTGCATAGTAGACAACAAGCCTTTCACCCATACAAGACCCAAGTGAAGTTAGTTTTATCTTTGTTGCATTCTACACAATTGGATTCTTCTACATGGGCAAGATGAGATGGTTCCATAGAGGAAGCTTGGGTGCCCAACAATGATGTTAGTGCCGGCCCAACATGCCAATGCCGAAGCTTCCTTTTCCGAAGATAACTCGCTCGGCAAAGCAAAGAGGGATGAGCGGGCTAACGCCATGTGGGCTAATAGAGGCAATTCTCATGTGTGATGAGTTGTTGTAATAAGTCTAGTTATGGGACCGCATTTGGGATGTGCATTTTGTAATAATTATATTTATTAGACTCGCACTGACAAGTTTTTGTAATGATTTGGGTTATGTATTGTGCATATTGGGACAAATATTGTGCTCCTGTAATATAGTTAATCAATGGCTACAAATGATGTTTTTGTTTCTATTTATTTTACATGGCTGAGGAGATTATTGATATTGGAGGTAGTGCAGATGACAATGGAAAGTCCTGAAGGGTTCAAATGAGGTGGACCAATGTGACATCTTCATTTGTCCTCCGCCGCTTGAGTGAGCTTATAAAAAGTGGGGGTAAGAAGTGATAAAGGATTCAAGGAGGTTCATTACAACAAAGTAGCGAAGATCTCAAAGAGTTCACTGGCAATGATGTGAGTGGCACACAAGTGTACAATCACCTTCGTAAGTGGCGCCAAAAGTGGGTGAAGGTTACTAAACTTAGAGATTTGAGTGGAGCACATCGATGAGGTTAACCACATGATAGTGCTGGAGGAGGAGTACTATATGGGTCACATTAAGGTATGTCATTGAGCCTTACTTTATCTGGGTTTCTTTCATGTTTGTCAACTTTGGTAGTTGAATGTGAGCGCTTTAAATTGGTCCATGATAAGCTATATATGTCATACATTGCACATGCCTATGCAACAAGATCTTTCCTTAGAATAACATGCATTGACACAAAGAATGAAAATATATTGTCCATACTCGCTGGTGATATTTGTCATGTATTAACATGTATGACAATCCTAAGGATGAAATGATGTTTACTTGCCTTTGCCTATCTCTAACTGCTTTTACACACATATGTTTCTTGTATTTGTAGGCACATCCTAAGGATGTCGAGATCAACAAACCCATCGACAACTATGTGGCAAATGATGGCTATATTTGGGAGTGGTATGGCTACCGGGAAGTATGCCATGGGATCTAATGAGGCACTTGGAGACCCTTCTCGACTTCATGGATAACCGTAATGATGAGCCTAGCAATGAAAGCCACGAGGTTTCAAACAAGACCAATCCACAAACTAACGATGTCGGTAGTGTGTCCAAAAGGATAAGAAAAGGAAGAGATTTATGTCTCGATGAGGAAACCCTTTGATGTCCTGCATGACCGATGCAAATAATAATGTCGCACTGCCATTAGAGAGACCACCGTGCATGAGGTGCATCCTGACTTGTATGGGGCCGTCATGAATATGACCGGGTTCGTGGGAGGATGTCTTGTTTGTCGCTTTCACTTATTTGGTGGATAACAGGCTAAGGTGCTGCATTTGTGACTATGTCTCGAGAATCATCGCATATGTGGCTACGGTCATTTTGTGCGAAGAATAACCTTCTAGATGGTCCTAAACCAACTTGGAAATCATCGTGTATAAAACATTGTGATGTGGCTATGGGAACTTTTCATTTTGCCCTTTAGATGGTCCTAAACCAACTTGGAATGACTTTTGATGTTGCTATGAACTTTAGATCATTTTGATGTTGCTATAAACTTTTATTTTGCTATGACTAAACATATTGATGGACTTGAAATGTAGTACATGACTAAACATGTGTTGTGGATGGCTATGACTTAAAAATTTTAAGCTGATGAGTTCCAACTGATGCTTGTTGTTATTATCTATGCTTGATGCTTGATGATTGTCGTTATTATATATGCTTTGATGAGTTCATTGGCCGAGTTGATGAGTCTCATGGCTATGACTTAAAAATTTTAAGTTGAGTTCATTTGCCGAGTTGATGAGTTCATTAGAACCAATCGATGCTTGATGAGTTGGTTAGGCTCCAATAAGTTGGCCGAGTTCAACGCATTAGTTGATTTTTGATTGCACCAACCAAAACGCCGTCCGTAAGCAAACGCAAGGAGAATTTACCGCAGCAAACACATATGTAGATTTTGCATTCGTAAAGAAGCCGCGGTAATATTCAGAGGAGTCGAATGACAACAATCAATCTTGTTGTTACTATTCGATGAGTGGATGTACTAATGATCTGTCATAACAAGATAATGATCCATCGTAATTAACATCTATCATATTGATATCCATCTCGCTGCTCAAATTTTTCGCTTTTGTTCCAGCCTTTCGATAGCTGGGCCAATAATCCATAATGTGTTTAACCGTATCGATGACGACCGCATATGGCAAATAAAATAAAATAAATATTAAATAAAAATAAACACAACGATGTGCACCTCAAAGAAATGGGCTTGTTGGCCTTTCCGTTTTCCTGGTTTCTACTCATACAGTAACCAAACAAAGATCTCTTCTCACTGCTCCACTCATACAGCAAAACCAAACAACATCTCTTGTCACCGTTCCACTATACAGTAACCTAAACAAAGATCTCCTTGCATCCACATAGCCTGGCTCCCACCAGCCTGGCTCCACTCATACAGCCTGGCTGAGTTGAGAAGGCAACCAAACAGCCCATAAATGGTGGCGATGGTGGTCCAATACTTCGACGAGCTTGCACGAAGCAACAGTGGCGGCTTCAGCGTCAGCGGCTAGGGCGTTGGGTGCGGCACGATGAAGGGCGCATGGCACGAGGTTCACCCATGGCTTTTATATCCTCAGGAGGTGTGGGGCATAGACTACAAAAGGTGGTGAACTGGTGATGGTATAGCTATAGTGTGGGGTGGAACGGTGCTAGTAGGCCAACGAACTGGGCTGCGGAGCAGCTGGGCTGGGTGCATGCGGTGGAGCTGTGCTGAGTGGGTTGGCGAGGCAGGTCGAGGAGGTGGACCACAGAGCTGAGCGGACATGTCGACGACCTAGGAGAAGATTGGCTGGCCAAATTTCGCCCGAGGGAATTTTAGAAAAAGAAAAGGATTTCTAAATGAAGAAAATGCTGGCAATTCAAATAAATAGCAAATGAGCTCCAAATATTTCATGAAAATACAAAAAAAAATTCTTGCAGCACAAGGAACCCAACTAAAAATGGTTTTGTTTTAACTGATGTTTAGATGAGTCAAATTAACTATTTTATTATAGGAAAATTTCCAATTAAGATTTATTTGTTCGTGAAAATCCAAATGGTTCTTTTTATTTTTAAAACTTTCCTAATGCGTAAAAATTGGGATGTTACAACAATAACTCATATAATGGTGATTTGTGTTGTCTATATACCATAAATTCATGGGTTTGGCTTGTCTCTTCACGAAGAGGCAACTACATGCTCTCCTCCTACTCTCTCCCCCATGTCAGTAAAAATCCTACGTGGCAAAGCTTATAGACGGCTAACATCACACCATTGTACATGCCCTAACAACTGTTGTGTTTTTTTGAGAGGAACATTTGTGATGATTAAGGACTAAAATATGGAAAAGTGAGCTCTGGTTCACCTATATTTGGCTAGATGATATGGAGTAGGGAGAAGCATTGCTAATGAAGTCTTATCCTAGCCATAAAGACTTAAATGTATAAGGTTTGTCAAGATAAGAGTTTCTAGTGAATAGCTTACTCTTAACCAAAGCAATAAAATATAAGAATTAGGAGAAATTTGCCATTTGCTTGCTTGAAAAATAGCTAAAACCCAGTACAGAACAAATTTCTTTTGAATAAGCATAGTAAGTTGTTGAAAGCAAGTAGGGAACCACATGAGCTCAAGAACAGGCACAAAACCACATGAGCTCAAGAACAGGCACTTTGGTCCTATTCAAATTAGTGACAATTATATAATAATATCATTGCTAGTTTGGCACCAAACGAAACATGAGCCGAAGGAAACAAAGACTGTACATCCAAATTTACAATTTAGCATGCCTCAACAAAACTACTAGAGGAAATTTATGTGACAACAATGGATGTAATGTTATTACGGTAGGCCTTAGTGAAACTGAAGTTTACATTATTCCAATGGGCAAAATTGACCCATTGGTTCAACTTCCAACTCTGTTTCTCATCATCAGCTTTTGAAAGGATGGTCAAAATCTCATAACAGAAAGTGAAAAGAGTGAAGCATCAAATGTTGTAAATTGCATCTATGGAGATAAATACTTTGGGAAGCTAATACGATAGCCAGCATGGAATTGTGTCAAGTATTTAAATTTGTAGGATTTTAAAGCAATATAATATGCATAAGGTGACTAAATATCATAAAGCATTTTTTTGTTAAATGGGCCATGGCAAGGTTATGCACATAAAAGAATAAAATTAGACAAATGCCTCAAATGCAGTTAACTTTTGCACATAACCAAATTAATTACAAGAACCAGTCAATCACAAATGAATTAAGACACTGAGACTAGATAATATCATTGGCATACAAAAGAAAACCAAGGCTGCAATCCTCTAACTTCCAAAATTGTGATAATACTACATGCCTCAGGAAAACCTAGGAAATTTACATGCCAGCGGTTCAAATCCTAACACAGTTCCAACTAACATCACAGGCACTAGAGAAGAAAGTATTAAGATAATCTTGAAATGGCAACAAATTGAGTAATAATCAAACAAGTGCCTCATGGTGGTGTTTGAAACTTTTCCCATGTAACTTAATGATCTCAATTAGGGCACTGCTCCATCTTTACAGTGGCAATATTTTTGTTATTATGGGCATAAAGTGTATCATCATCTCCAAAAGTCACATTTCTCATTTCTGTTAAGGATATATTATCTATATCTATAACAGATAATAGACAGAATGAGCCAGGCCGATAAAGGAGTCAAGCGACGACAGAATCAAGATGATAAAGACTTGGATGGACGCAACGGAAGACTAAAGAAAAAATTAGAAATAATAGCCGCAATACTAAAAAGCAGTAACCCGAAAGCCACCGAGCCAATGAAAGCCAAGATGATCGAGCCGAGCCAGAGAAGATCGAAGCCGAGCCAATACCGAAAGCCAGCTGGAGCCAATACCGAAAGCCACAGCCGGACCGGATGTGAACTTGTGGACTTGAACGGAATGAAGTCCGGACTTGAACCTTGAAAGCACTCCACGTGAACAAACACCAGTATTCCACGTGAACAAATACCAATCGGAATTTTGAAAACCGATCGAGGATTGGAGAGCTCCACAAAACCCGGTTCCGCTAATAAGATGCGCACTCTCCTCCCGTAGCGCACGGCTAGCGCGCCAAGACGAGCGATCGGAGGCCGCGACGTCCTCCCGCGGCGCGCGTTCGCCGCAGATCTCTCCCGCCAGCGACGCGCTTGCGTCAGGCTACCGCACGAGCGATCGCACATGCCGCCGATTCTCCGGGCGGTAGAGAAGTTGGGCGGCGGCAGGGCTCCGACTTCGCTCCAGCGCCGTCGATAGCGGAGTCAAGCGCGACAACGGCGCAGATCAGCGGCGACAACGGCGTCGAGCGGGTTCAGCGAGCGCCGCGTCACGGCAGAGTTCGTAGGTCGCGCGCTGGGACCTCGCCAGAGGACGCCGCAAAGCTCGTCTCCAGCCAGCCCGCCGACGGCATCGTCAAGCTCAAAGGGCGGCAGTAGGCGGTGGCACGCGGATCTAGAGGCGCGTTGAGAGATTCCTGCCTCCGGCGAGCAGGAGCGGACGGTGTGAAGAAGATGCTCCGCCGGCGAAGACCGAAGGGGTGGACAGAGGAAAAGACGTCCGTGCGAGGCGCGTCGGGATGGCTCCCTTCTGGGTGGTGTAGATGGCTCACGAGCTCGGCGAGATCTGGGCGGCGAGCTCGGCGGACAGACGTCCGGGCGTTGGCGCGGCTCGGACTGGAGGCGCCGAGGAGAGGCATCGGGCGATCTCCTCTTCAAGCAGATGGATCCGACGGCATCTTCAAGCGGCGGGCCGGCCGGCGGGAGGAGAACAGCAGCGGGCAAGACCGACGAGCAAGATCGTATGTATCGGCCGGCGGGAGGAGAATATAGGCAGGCCGGAGAAGAGGCAAATGGCGATGTGCCGCCGGCCGCAAGCCAACGAGCCGCCCCGGGAGTCTCCTCCTCCCGGGGCAGCAGATTAGATCTAAAACAGCGGAAGGAAGAGGCTAGTAGAAAAACCTAGGCTCTGATACCATGTTATGAATATGACTTGTATTGAATATGAGAGCCAAAGGCCACAATATATAGAGTACATGAGGGAAAAGGAATAGGAATAGGACTCTATCTATAACAGGGACTTATCTATATCTATAACAGATAATATATCCTTAACAATTTCTAATAAAAAACCATGCAAATAAGAATTTTCTTTACAAAAAATCACATGGTAACAAACAGAATAGCATGTCTCAGACATGTTGTAGCATGTTCTCATAGAACCAAAAGGACATTTGGTTCATCATAATCCGCTTAGGACTCATCAGAATCCGCTAAGGACAATTCATCAGAGACTAATTACTGCACTACAAGTGAGGAATGTATATTTCTATGTTCAGCAGATCACAAGAAAGATGCTAATGGATTTAATTAAAATGAATAAGGCAAAAGCTATCCAGATTTGTAATTTGTAAATGTAAATATGAAGTGTAGCATCAAGCAATGCTAGGGAAGCTGCAAACTAAGCTACTGATCAAAGTAAAACTGTGCCTCAAATAACTTGGAGAAATTTTTAATGCAAAACTTATATAATTGGTTTATCATTACAACCTTTTCTTTATCATAGGCAACTAGGCAACTATGCAATAGTGGAAACAAAAAATGTCTCTAGTAAAACCCATTGGTTCACTTCAATGCCATTTTTACAGAACATTCAAAACGTATGAAACAGAGATAAATAATCAAAATCAAAATGAATACCCCAAACAAAGAGAATAGGGCCAAACAAGGAGAAATGATGGAAATGAAATGATTCATAGAAATGATGGAAAGGAAATGATTCAAACACTATAAACTACCTTCTCACATGGAACCAAACAAGCTCAACACGGGCACTAGATAGATAGTAATGTTCTCCTTCAATTCCTTTCATTACGGTTCAAATGCTGAAATAAAAAATACATGCCGATCAAATGGAGACATTTGATGCTACCAGGGGCCCAAGGCCTCAACAGTGCTCAATTTCCTCAGAGATAACTTGGAAATTTCATGTTGTCAATGAATAAATTATCACTACTGGATAAAAAATTCAAACTATATTTCTCAATAGGCAACACAGGCTTAAGGTAATACTTTTACTTGCAAATTAGGATTTTTCTTCAACTGCATTTTATCAGATTTCACATGCACATGTTTGGGGGATAATAAATTTTCAACCCCTATGTTAGACTTTGCATGAACTAAGGGGAAAAAATGTGTTAACAGCAAATATACCTTACTGCATCTTTACGAAGTTGAATTGCATTTGTCCCAGCATAGCCATGCATTTTTGGATTTAATATTTTAAAGAGAACTAAGAGGCTTAATATTGTTAGAAGGAGAGGAGTGCAAATGTGAAACGTTAGATGTATTGCTATAGACCAATGGGCATATATATAGTACAAGGGACACACACAGAACTAAATCCTAGAGCACTAGGAAGCAGGGTTTGAATTTTCGTTTTCGGATCTCATCTCGGCACCCTCCGAAAGACGAAATTTCGGCGAAATCTTGGTATTTTGGACGAAATTCGAATGAAAATCAAAAAGCAAAATTTGAATCCGGTAATTTTTGAATCGAGGTTTTCGAGATTTCGGCTCATATAGACGAAATTTCAGTCCAAAAGGCGAGATCTCGGCGAGATTTTACGCACCATCATCTTTGAATTTTTTAGGGTTTTTTCAATTTCACAGGAATTATGGTCTACCGACTGTCCCAGATGGGAAACGACGTGAAGAATCCAATCCGGTCAAACTCGGCCAAATCCGGTCAACTTTTATTCAAATCTCGGTCAATTTTACCGAGATCTCGGCGAGATTATAGGTTATTGTAGCACTTTAAATTTTTTTAGGGTTTTTTAATCTTGCCAAAATTTCGCCGAATTTCAACGAGATTTTGAACCTTGCTAGGAAGTACCACAAATACCTTTAACACCCTCCTCCCTCAAATGCAAGCCATATATAATAGCATTGCATTTGGAAAGGTAGACACTAAATAGGGGAAATCCAAAGTCCTAGTCTTGAAGTTGTCATTGTTATGAATAGCACTTGTATTCAATATGAGGCCAAGGGGCCAGTATATATACATGTACAAGAGGGACAGGAAACATGACTCTATCTCTAGTAGAATACCTATACAGATATACTAGGACTCTATCTCTATCTATCTCTAACACCCCCCTCAAACTCATGGTGGATCAACAACACTAAGTTTGGAGAGGAAAAAGTTATGATAAGCTCTAGTCTGTGTCTTCGTGAAGAAATCTGCTAGCTGGAGCTCTGAAGGCACATACTGAAGAGCCACAACCTCATCCTGTACCTGTGACCTCATATAAGAAGCATCAACACTAATATGCTTGGTGAGTTCATGCTTCACTGGATCTCGAGCAATGCTGATAGCCCCTGTACTGTCAGATAAAAGAGGAGTCGGTGTAGAAACAGAGACACCAAAATCCTCAAGCAACCACCGTAGCCAAGTAACCTCTGCTGTCAAAAGAGCCATAGCTCGCAACTCAGCCTCGGACTGCGAGCAGCGCTATCATTGCCTTCTTAGTCTTCCAAGCAATGAGAGAACCACCAAGAAAAACACAGTAAGCAGAAAGGGACCGACGATCAGAGTGATCACTAGCCTATGTAGCATCAGAGTATGCCTGGAGCTGTAAGGAGCTAGAGCGTGGAAAGAAGAGACGGCGAGAGATGGTTCCATGAAAATATCGTAGAACACGAAGAAGATGACTATAGTGGAGCTGAGTGGGAGCAGAAACGAACTGACTCAAGATATGAACTGGGTAGGAAATGTCAGGACGAGTGACACCAAGGTAAACAAGACTCCCAACAAGATGGCGATAGCGAGTAGGATCCTCAAGAGGTTCACCATCAGTAGGTCGAAGGTGAACATTGAGCTCCATGGGAGTCTCGGCTGAACGCTCATCAGTGAGAGAAGCACGGTCAAGAAGATCCTGGATATACTTCTCTTGGGAGAGAAAGAAGCCCTCAGAGGTAGAAGAAACCTCAATCCCAATAAAGTATCGAAGAGGACCAAGATCAGACATGAGAAACAGCTCATTGAGACGAGCCATTACAAAGGCAATATACTGAGAATCATCGCCAGTAATGATCATGTCATCAACATATAGAAGGAGAAGAGTCCGACCACGAGAAGAAGTGTTGTAACACCCCAAAATTTTGCTTTTCTTAAATTCATGTGTGATTTGGCACTTTGGTGAATTTTTCGAATTTTTTTGGAATTTATTTGGATTTATTTGGAATTTATTCCATTTTGAAATAATTAAAGAATTTAACTTTGCAAATAAAATTTTGTTGGAAATATTTTATTTGAGTCCAAAATGTTCCAAAAATTTTTCTAAAATTTTTTCTGGAATTTTTCTGAGTCTTTTGCTATTTTTAATGAATTAAATGAATTTCTGGTAATTAATTGAATTATTTAATCGCTGGAAATTAGCGAGTGGGTTTTACTGTTCATCCGACCGAGTCGGAACCCGAGTCAGACTCGAGTCCGACCTGAGCTAGCCGACTCGACCGAACCCAATCCTAACCCTAATCGATCCCGACCGTTGGATCGGGATCCAACGGTCCGGATTGGACCGCACCGGTTCGAGCCGAGACCGGGCCGGATCCGGTCCCGCCGGGCGATCATGGCCGTCGATCACGCTACGTGGACGGCCACCCGTCATCGTCTCCACCGAGTCCGAAACGGACTACGCCGCCGCGCCCGCCGCCGTGTGGGCCTAGGGTTCCGTTTTCCGCGCGGACGCCAAGGGCATTTAAAACCCGGGACATGCCCCGAGGTTCACCCCCACCCCGCACGCATTTTGCCCTAGCCGCCGCCCGTAGCGCACCATAGCGCCCGCGATTGCTCGCCGTAGTTGGAAAAGCTCTCCGCCGCGGTTTTTGCTTCGCCCCGCCGCCGTCCGCCGCCGACGACCCCAGATTCGAACTCCCCGCGACGAGGCGCACCCGAAGGGAGAACTCACGTCGTCCGGTTACCGAAATGCCGCGTTGCCGTGTCGCCGTCCCCCCGGCCCGGCCAGCACCGTCGCACGCCATCGCCGGGACTCGAGCTCCCTCAGCCGTCGGATCGCAATCGCACGGCTAGGATTGCGCCACGTCACCCGCCGGTGAGATCCCGTTCCAAACCCCAGATCTAATCCCAACCATTGGATCTAGATCCAACGGTCCAGATTGTCCACGTTCACCCCAAACGTGCGTCACCAGATCCAATCTGGGCCGTTGATTTTCGAATCAACGGCCGAGATCGCGCCACGTGGCTGGAAGTCTGACCGTCGCAGTCAGCACCGCGCGTGAGAGCGTGTCTCTGACACGCGGGGCCCGCGTGTCAGGGGGCCCACTTGTCAGCCACGCCATGCGCGCGTGAACCCCAACCGCTGACAAGGCGCTCACATCGCTGATCGCACCGCCGACGCCACCCATGACGCCACCGCTGGGTCCCACCTGCCGCCAGCCGGCCGAAGTCCTCGCCGACGCCAAGAATGACGTCACCCCCGTGGGTCCCACCTGTCAGTCACACGTGAGCCGTGGACCGGGTCCACGGTGGACCCGAGCCGAGCCGTGGGCCGAGCCGTGGACCGGCTGACGTCAGCCGCCCAATCAGAGGCTGCCACGTGTCCTTGCTGACGCAACAATTAATTTCCAAAAAAGAAAATGATTTATTAATTCGAATTATTGATTTCAGATTTTGATTCAAACTTCAAACGCTTATAACTTTTGCGTTTTAACTCCAATTTGAGTGATTCAAATTTCTAAATTTGTATAAAATTGAGACCTACTTAATGATGAATTTTATTTAATTTTTCGACTAAAGTTTTTCTCTGTAATATTATTTAATTGATTATTTAAACTTCAAAATGCTATAACTGTTGCAGTTTAACTTCGAATTTGACGATTCCAATTTCTAAAAATTTATAAAATTATGCTCTCTCTGTTTGTGGACTTCATTTGGATGTTTGGACACTTTTTGTCTACTGTTTTATTCATTTGTTGCTATTTGCACGCGTTACGAGTAGACGTTGAAGTGCCGGAAGGATTCGAAGGAGAAGTATTGACACAGGAGCCAGCTCAGGACCAAGAGCAAGTACTTTTTGAAGGCAAGTTTTGCTTTGACCATGTTTGTCGGCTTACTAACCAACAGGCACCCTAAGACGGGGTGCTTGAGAGATTCGGACTGGGGGCTTTTGTGGTAACCGCTCAAAGATGGGAAGAACGGGATGTTGGGAGCAAGCAAGAAGACAGTCGAGTTTACCCAGGTTCGGGCCCTCCTAAGGAGTAATGACCCTAGTCCTGCTTGGTGGTTTCTTCTGAGTTCAAGGTTCTTACAAGGCTGGGGAAGACGACCTTCTAAGGTTCCGCCAACCAAAAAACAACAACCCTTCTCCCATGCACCCTAGCTCCCTTTATACTGGCCGGCCGAGGCGCATGGGGCTTACAAGCTTATGTAAAGCAAGCGTCGACACGCTACTATAGTGCATTTAATGCACCCGTCACACTCTCTTACATCACATTTAATGCCTGTCTGGCCGACTTAGACTTCGCCTTGGGTCCCGCCTGTCACCCCCCGCAGTTCGCCAGAGAGAGGATGTCGATTCGGGCCACCATCATTAATGCGCTGGGAAGACGCGCGCCATATCACGCTACATATCCTGCAGTAATGCGCACGTCTCGCATTAAATATCCTTGACCCTCCGCCTGTAGCACGATTACGGGTTGATTCTTGGGAACTACGCCCGAGGAGTGGCCTCGAACGCCACGCCACGCCCTCTTGGCGAGCACCTTTGCTAGTCGCTCGAGGAGTGGCTCAACGCCACCTATCTCTGGCGAGCACCTTGTCGCCGAGGAGTGGCCTCGAACGCCACTGCCCTTCTTGGCGAGCACCTTCGCTGGTCGCCGAGGAGTGGCTCGACGCCACCTGTCCTCTTGGCGAGCACCTTCGCTGGTCGCCTCGAGGAGTGGCCTGAACGCCACCTGTCCTCTTGGCGAGCACCTTCGCTGGTCGCCCCGAGGAGTGGCCTGAACGCCACCTGTCCCCTGGGCGAGCACCTTCGCTGGTCGTCTCGAGGAGTGGCCTGAACGCCACCTGTCCTCTTGGCGAGCACCTTTGCTGGTCGCCCCGAGGAGTGGCCTGAACGCCACCTGTCCTCTGGGCGAGAGTACTTAATGCGGCTGCGTGGGTACCCCAGCGTTTAGTACGCTGACAATGTTGATCCCAATTTCAAATTAATTCGATTTAAAACTATTGCATGCTAGTTTAATTAGAAAATACTTTATTTAATTATGGGAAATTAGATAAATGCCAAATTGCTGTATGACACCTTGGTTAATTAATTATGTGCCATGATCCCTTGTCACCCTAGTTGAGGTTTGAATAGTTGGACATTAGTAAATTGCCAACATGGGAATTTAGACCGTTGTAGTATATTGCTTAGACCTGCTACGTGCCCATGACATGATTTTAGACAATCAAATGTTAATGTTGACTTAATGATATATTGAACCTGTTTTGGAAAGGTATCATGTGTTGTGATGTTGATGGCACGTGGTGCATGGTAATCAACTGGGGTTTGAAAAATAGTTTTTGACCGGCGCATGTGGCAAGAATGATCGGGTGGGCCAACTGTGGCACCGGGAACGTTGTGTTGGTTCTTCGGGTAGTCTTGCCCTGGTCACCCTAAGGACTTAACCTTGCAAGCCTTTGAACTGGGTCAAACGTGCAACCACATGTCTGTAATGGGACGGACCTAGTTGATAAAGTTGCTAATAACGTACCTGTGGGACCTCAGGATGTCAACTATACCTTTTGTGTAGTTGTACGGGGGAGCGTACCGGGGCTGCGGCCAGGTACCCATCTAAGGGTTGATTGGCCTAAACTTCGCCTTCGCTAAGGGAAGGGTTAGTGTGCAATAACCGGGGAGGCCCACTTGTGCTGTTAGAAGTTTCCGAAAGACTGTTACGGACACTCGCCTTTGTGGTGTTTGACTGTATCTTGTGGGTAAAGTGCATAACCTCTGCAGAGTGTAAAATCTATTCGAATAGCCGTGTCCGCGGTATTGGACATCGCTCGGGAATTACAGTCAAGGGTTAGACTTTCTTGAAAATAACTTGGTCTTGAAAGGTTGGGTTTGGTTTAATAATGATGTTGATGGAAATGTGGATTAGGATTTGGAAAGATGTTTATTTAACTCCTAGAAAAGTTATTTATGCTTTACTTGTTCTACTGCTTTCGAATCTACTTATGATACTTGTTAAAATGTTGTTTACTGCAAACAAACATTGAGCTATTCCTTTGTATCAAGCCATGCATATAGTATATTAGCTTGCATTCTGTGCATAACTTGCTGAGTACCAAGTACACACCCTTGCCGCAATACAACACCAGTTGAAGAGGAGACTACACCAGCTTTGGAGGAGGAGCTCCAAGAGGAACCGTCTACTTAGGGAGCGAGCCCAGTCAGTTGCCTGTGGTATACTGGATGGCGCCACGATGTCATCTTATTTTCCGCTGCTATTATTTCTCTTTTAATAAGTTTCGCCCTGCGAGGCGTATATTTGTAACTTGACCCTAAGGTCAAGCAACCAGTTTGTTTATCTAATTAAAGTACATTATTAGTATCGAGTGGTATGATTGTGATATTTACCAATGTTGAGACTGTGTGCACTAGCGCGTTCCTGGACTAGTGCTGAATACACAGAGGGTCCGGATTTGCAGAGTCGGGTCCCGACAAGTGTGAACAAAGAGTGCAGGATCATGAGCACTTGCAGAAAAACCAGCTGCAGTGACCACAGAAGAAAAACGTTCAAACCAAGCACGAGGGGCTTGTTTGAGCCCATAAAGAGAGCGACGAAGGTGACAAACTATGCCATCTGGAACAAATACCCCGGTGGTGGCTGCATATAGACCTCCTCATGTAGCTCACCATTAAGAAAGGCATTCTTGACATCAAGCTGAGAGATGGACCACTCACGGACAGAGGCCACAGCAAGGAGAGTGCGAACAGTGGTCATATGAGCCACAGGTGCAAAGGTCTCATCATAATCACGGCCATGCTCCTGCTGAAAACCACGCGCCACAAGACGAGCCTTGTAGCGCTCAAGAGAACCATCAGAGCGAGTCTTAATCTTATAGACCCATTTGCAAGTAATGGGGCGGACACGTGGAGGAAGTGGAACAAGATCCCACGTGCCGGTGCGCTCAAGGGCAGCAATCTCCTCTGCCATCGCATGCTGCCATTCCTGATGAATAACAGCATCACGGTAAGAAGTCGGCTCGGCCAAAGCGGCACCAACAAAGGCAAAGCGCTCAGGAGGCCGAATAGACTGTCGATCGCGAAGAGCATAACGAGGAGGAGACACTGAAGAAGATGGCTCATCAGAAGAAGAAGAAGATGTCACATCAGAAGAGTCCTCAGCTGGCGGACGACGAGTGTAGTGGAGAGGATAGGGAGAAACAACATCTGAAAGGACCTGGGTAGGAGAGGACGGTGGTGAAGGAACCGGCGATAAAGGAGACGCCGATTGTGAAGGAAAAGCGACAACTGGAGTATCAGGAAAAGTCAGAAAAGACAGTGGCTCAACAAGGGATGTAGGAGAGGAAGAAGCACGAGGGTAGAAGGGACGAGACTCATCAAAAGTGACATCTCGTGAGACCCGTATCCGTCGGTCAACAGGATCCCAACAACGATATCCCTTATGCTCAGCACTGTATCCCAGAAAAACACACTCAACAGACTGAGCAGTTAGCTTGGTGCGTTCACGAGGTGCAAGAAGAACATAGCACACACACCCAAAAAGGCAAAGTCCAGAATAATCAGGAGGCATGCCACAAAGACGCTCAACTGGAATCCCACCCTTCAAAGCAGAAGAAGGTTGGATATTAGTCAAGTAGGTAGCAAGGAAACAAATTTCACTCGGCCAGTGAGGTGGAACAGCGGAAGCAAGCAGAAGAGCGCGAGCTGTCTCAAGGAGATAACGATGCTTGCGCTCAGCCACACCATTCTGAGCATGAGCACCAGGACAAGAAAACTGAGAAAGAGTGCCCTGTGTAGCAAGAAAGGCTCGAAGAGCTCTAGACAGATACTCCCCTGCCGAGTCAGCACGAAGAACACGAATGGGAGAATCAAACTGAGTGCGAATCATGGTGGCAAAGGTCTTATAGATGGATAAAACCTCACTACGAGATGACATAAAATATATCCAAGTGTGGCGAGAGAAATCATCTATAAAAAGAATATAGTATCGATGACCCCCTTTTGAAACAAAAGGAGCTGGACCCCAAACATCAGAATGAACAAGATCAAAAGGACGTTGTGAGGTAGACTCACTAGAATGGTAGGGGAGTTGTAGCTGTTTGCCAAGCTTACAACCCGTACAGTGTAAAGAAGTATCACCAGACACAGAGCCTGAAAGACCACGACGAACCAAAGAAGACAGTCGTGATCCACAAAGATGACCCAAACGGTGATGTCACTAAGCAAACGTCCCAGTAGAAGAAGCAACGGATGCTGAAGCAGTCGAGGAAGCAGAGAGACTGGCAGAGGCAGCGGAAGGTAGATGGAGCCAGTCGAGCTCCCAAAGGCGCTGAGAGTCATGGCGGCGAGGGCCAGTCCCAACTAGAGCCCCCGTGCGACGATCCTGAACACAACAAGAGTCAGAATCAAGAATGACGCGACAACCATGATCAGTAAGCTGGCCAGCGGATATGAGCTGCATGGTTAGTTTGGGAACATAAGAAACAGCAGGAACACGAAAAGAGGATGACAAAAGATTGCCTCGTCCTACAACAGAGAGAGAAGTACCATCTGCGGTATGCACAGTGGTAGGAACAACAAGAGGACTGATGGAATGTAGACAAGTAGGATCAGATGTCATATGAAAAGAAGCTCCAGAGTCAAGGATCCATGGTGTGATACCTGAGGAGGGTGGTGGTTTCTCACTAGAAGACTGAGTAGCAGAACCAGCAGAACCTGTGGTGTATTGGCAGCCATGCGACGCAGTAGCATAAGAATCTCCTGAGTAGAGTCAGAACCAACTGAAGTCTGTTGGGGAGGGGCACCTAAGAGGCCAGGGCCCTTAGAAGGGCGTCCTCCTCGACGAGCATGATCCTTCTTCTTCCTGTAGCAGAACTGCTCCACATGTCCGCTCTTATTGCAGTAGGTGCAGTGAAGGCCTCCCCCTTAGTGGCTGGAACTGAAGTAGGCGGCACTGCCGGAGGAGTAGAGTGAGGTGCTGCCAAAACTGAGGAAGACACCAGCAGGCCCGCGCCACGAAGACGAGTCTCCTCAGTGCGAATAGCTGCAAGGGCCTCTAGTAGAGTCACACGAGGATGACGAGCAAGCAACTGGGCACGAATCTGCTCGAACTCAGCCCGAAGACGTGTCAGGAAGTCATAAATGCGGCGAAGCTCCAAATGAGAGTCTTGTGGCCGACAAGATCGCAAGTCCGGCAAACCTCCGGTCCGAGTGAATCAAGCTGACGCCACACCGAAGACAGTTGCGCATAGAACTCATCCACAGTAGAATCACCCTGCTGAAGCGACTGCTCCTGTCGTACAACAGCAAGGTACAGGGAGTCTCCAACTAGCTCATAATGATCACGAATATGCGTCCACATCAACTGTGCCGAAGACAAACCAACAATATCACCAGTAAGATGCACCTCCATGCTGGCAACCAAAATAGCAGAGGCACGGGCATCTTCATCGATCCATGTCTTGTAAGCATAAAACTGAGTCTGAAAGGACTCCACAGCATCATCATAATCATCAGTGATCTTCTGGCGAGCAGCATCATCGGCCTCCTTGGGAATAACAGGCATGGCAGGGGGAGCATGACGAGGCGGACATAAAAGTTCGCCGGTAAGAAACTCCCACAGGCGCTGACCACGCATGTGAAGGCGCATATGAAGAACCCAGTCTCGATAATTGAGACCATCAAAAAGAATTGGACAACAAGGAACAGAAATAGTCCCTGAAGAACCAGAAGCTGACATCTTTTCTTTTTTGATAGCCTCTGTAGCCTGACTTGAGGTCGCAAAAAAAAAATTCCTGAAAGGAATCAAGTGCCGAGCGCCTCCTTGCGCGTGAACCACTGGACTTGAAGCACTGGACGTGAACTGATGTGGACTTGAACCACTGGTCGTGAAGACCCAAGTGTCACGGACGTGAACTCTGCAGACAAACCGAGATCACGGACATGAAACACTGGACTTGAAGCCTTGAACGAGCTTCTAGTCTTCACGCGTGACTTCAACAAGTCCAAACAAGTCGTGAAGCCACCTGAAGCCGTTTTTCCTCTGCGCAGCCTCCTGCCGTGCCGCCAACAAACATCGACCGAGTCGCCAGCTCCGCCTACCGAGCCGCCGAAATGACGGCCGCGCCGACCCGATTCGACCGCCGCGACGATCGCCGCCACCCGACTCGATTGGATTTGGCGGCTCGACGACGCCGGCGGCGTCGCAGAGGCCGTGGCGGCGTCAGCCGGTGAACCGGCGGAGCTTGAAGCCAAGTGCGATGCGATCACGGGCCACAGGCGGGAGTGCGTTGCCACAGCGCCGACGACGCCGGCGAAAACGTCAAAAGCCGGCCGTTCGTCGGGAGTCGAGACGAGGCGCCGGTGGTTCGTTAGGAGCCGAGACGAGGCGAGCCGACGCAGCCGAGGCGATCCACGCGGGCGCAGAGACGCCGAGGCCGGAGGAAGCTGAAGCAACGTCGGCCAGAAGCGGTCACACGACGCGGCGATGGAGGCGTGTCGCGCCGAGGAGATTGACGAGAAGAGTCAAGGCAGAGATACGCGTGTGGGAGATGGCGGCGCAAGTGCAACGCCAGAGAGGTAACCTAGATTGCTCTGATACCCTGTTATGAATAGCACTTGTATTCAATATGAGGCCAAGGGGCCAGTATATATACATGTACAAGAGGGACAGGAAACAGGACTCTATCTCTAGTAGAATACCTATACAGATATACTAGGACTCTATCTCTATCTATCTCTAACAGTCATCACAACGTTTAGCTCTGGCAAAATGTGTCGAGCATCAAATGATCCCCTTCCATTCGGGGTCACGCGCTAGCCCATAAAGCATAAAGTGTAGGGGCTGGGAAAACAGAGGCAAGTGGGAGCAAAGTCAATCGTGACTACATGACAAAGAATATGATGAAGCTGACACAGATAGAGATACCTATCAAATCAAGCCAAAAATGGATAGATAGAAGCATGGCGGCGTAGACCAAAGCCTAAGAAGGTGGAAGAGGCACAGTGCATAATGTTAGGTTAGGGTTAGATCGCACACAACACAAAGTGAAACACAAGATTTGCATGAAAAACACTTGCGGGAAAAAACCACAGGAAACAAAGATGCACTATAATGGTTCAATATACTTGTACACAGGGGTTGGCATTATATAGCCACCAATTGGAGATAAAAAAAAGAGTCCTAGATAAGAAAGGAAAGTTAGGATATTGAGTTATATTCCTAACAAACCTCCTCTTGACTCAAAATCCATAATGAAAATTTATCTCCAAGAAACCCCAAAGGGCAATTAAGCACCATGAACGCCAACCAAATCAAGGCAATGCTTGAACTTGGTATTAGAAAGTGTCTTGGTAAGCATGTCTGCAGGATTGTCATCAGTATCAGTATGTATCTTTCCCACAATAATTTGTCCTTCATCAACAATGTCACGAATAAAGTAGTACTTGATATCAATGTGTTTGGTCTTGGCATGATACATATCGTTCTTGGTCAAACAAATAGCACTTTGGCTATCACAGTAAATAGTAAGAGTATCCTATTTAATGCCAAGTTCAGAAACCATACCTCGCAACCAAATATCTTCCTTAACACTTTCAGTAGCTAAAACATATTCTGCTTCAGTGGTGGAAGGAGCGGCAATAGACTACAAGGATGCTTTCCAACTGACTGCAGAACCACATAAAGAGAAGATATATTTAGAAATTGATCTTCTTTTATCAAGATCATCAGTATAATCAGAATCAACAAACCCAAGAACATCATTTGTCTTCACTTTATTCTTATCAAACATCAAGCCAAAATTAGAAGTGTCTTTTAAATAATAAAGAATCCATTTAACTGCATTCTAATGCTCTTTATCAGGATTATGCATAAATCTGCTAACAACACTAATAGCATACATGAGATTACCAACTGCACGAGAGTAAGAAACACAAGACATATAGTATTTGCCTTCTTCATTAGTAGGACAAACTTAAAGATAATTTAAAGTGAGAGGCAAAAGTTGTAAAAACATGTTTGCAATCACAGAGATTAAATCTGCCAAATACCTTCTCAATACAATTTTTTTAGAAATAATGTATCATCTTTGCGATCACGTTGAATTTCCATCCCAAGAATTTTTTTTTGCTGGACCAAGATCTTTCATCTCAAATTTATGACTAAGTTGAGCCTTTAACTAATTAATCAATGACTTGTCATGAGAAACAATAAGCTTGTCATCAACATAGAGCAGCAGCTAAACAAAAGTATCACTTAGAAACTGTTTGAAGTAAACATAGTTATCATAAGTGCTACAAGAATACTGTTGTGCAATCATAAAGGAATCAAACCTTTTATACCATTGTCTTGGAGCTTGTTTTAGACCATAGAGAGACTTCTTCTCCATTCCAGTAGTAGCAAAACCCTCAGGTTGTCGATTTTTTTTTTAATAATACAATTTTTATTAAAAAATTTCAAAAATATAAGTCGGGAAAAAATTACAGAAATATACACCTGTCGCCTGTTGGTTGGGCAGCACAAGCATATCGCCAAACCAACGGGCAACAGGAGCCTGTTGGATTCTCTATCGCCTGATGAACGGGCGACAGTATAAAAACCGCCCGATGAACGGGCGACAGGACGTGTGCGGACTTCTGTCGCCCATTGATCGGGCGACAGAGAGCAATAACAAAAAACGCACTGCGTGGCACTATGCTCATTGAGCCAGCCGAGTTTCTACACAAAGAAAGAAAAAGAGAAGGCCAGCAGAGAAAGAAAAAGAGAAAGAGGGAGGAGAGAAAAAAGCTGAGAACGAACTGTGCGATGATTTTCAGGTAATTTCATTGTTCGTTGTTTAATTTTTGTAGCTGTAAATTATGGTAGAGTAGTAATAATTTTAGATCTGACTACATTTAGAGGTTACGGATAGATCTAGCGAATGTAAATGTTTTATATCGATACAAGTACGTCCATATATATATATTCATTTCTTAGGAATGTAGTTGGATAGATCTAGCGAATGTAGTTAGATGTAGGTAGAGTAGAAATTATTTGTAGGGAATGCAACATATCCGGTGCAACCACCGTTTTCGTGCAACCACCGTGCAACCCTACTAAAAAAAGTTTCAAAAAATTCTAAAAAAAATCATGGATGTACATCTCAACTTACCCCATCTACGTATAAAATTTCATGCTCAAATTCGTCCTATGCTAGAAATTTGTCATTTTTGTAAATTCTAGCATAGGACGAATTTGATCATGAAATTTTATACGTAGATGGGGTAAGTTGAGATGTACATCCATGATTATTTTCAGAATTTTTTGAAACTATTTTTAGTAGGGTTGCACGGTGTTTGCACTGGATATATTGCCTTAATTTTTTTAGCAGTAAATTATGGTTGAGTAGAAATAATTTTAGATCTAGCAAATGTAGATGTTTTATACCGATACAAGTACGTCCATATATATATTCATTTCTTAGGAATGTAGTTAGCGAATGTAGTTAGATGTAGGTAGATATATATTCTTAGGAATTAATTATATTTTCTACAGATAGATCTATATTTTTGTAGCATATAGATATAGTTATGTTAGGTGTCACAGTATTTTTTACCGAAAGTAATTAATTCGTGGGTGAATGAACTGATTTGCAGATATGGCAGAACGAGTTCCATTTAGAATATATTATGGAGAAGTGGTTGTAATGTATGGTTTGGAGGATGCGGATCTAAGTAACTTCCAGTATGTAGACAGAAGTTTCAGTAGGGTCTAAGAGCGCACATTTTATTCTGTGTTGAAGTGGTTGTATTATACTTTTCGGATGGAACAAGAGAAGTACCAGTTGAAGGTATTTTGCCTATGTAGTATGCAAAACGATCCTATTTGTTGTGAGCTAGTTGAGTTGAAGGGAACCGCATTGTGGAGATCATATGTGAGGGGGGCAGAGCAACGGGGATGGAATCAGGTGCTTTTAGTGCAAGCATATGATAAGGATGTTGCCCCCCCAGCAGCAGTTGGACGACGATGAGTGTAGTCAGCCTCAAAATGAGTTTAGTTTTGGTGACACCGAAATTGGGGGATCTAGCCGTGAGCAGTATGTTCAGCAACGCAACGAGGACATCATTTGCCAAAGTGGTGAACAAGTTGAATTTGGGGAGGATGAAAATGGACAAGAAGCGCGGGGACAAGTAGACGAATGTGAGCAAATTGATGAAATAACAGCTAGAATGGAATAGGAAGACCGTGAGTACAGCAGAGTAGAAGTGGAAGACAACGATGAGTCGGATGAGGAAGATGGAGGTACGGAGCCGCTTGTGCCAGCCGAGTGGAGCATGCATCAATTTGATAGGTTGGTTGTCAATGAAAGCAACGATATACCTTGGCAGTATAGTGACAATGAGGTTAGGCCTAACAGTATGTACCTGACAAAAGAGGCTGCATGATGCTGTGAAAAGATTGGGCCTTATCATTAAAAAGGACTTTCAGGGTTAAGAAATCCACCCTGACCTGCTACGATGTGGTGTGTGAGATCCATGGGTGTCCGTGGAGAGTGCACACGTACAAGCCCAAATGGGGCACCTATTGGTTATGCTCGAAGGTTGAGCAGCATAGCTGTATTGAGGAAACAATGATGGCTCACAGGAACCTGTCATCCGGGTATGTCGCGAACATCATGTACACAGAGATAGTGGAGAACCTAAGTTTTGAGTCCCGTGCTATTATCCGAGCAAACGAGAACAGATATCAGTACACAATTAGATATGGAAAAGCATGGAAGGCGAAACAGAAGACATTAGAAATGAGGTTTGAAAAGTTTGAAGACTTGTACCACAATCTGCCCGGACTGCTCAGTTGCATTCATGGAAGAAATCCTGGCACTTACTATGATTATCAAGACTGTCCGTCAATCAAGTGGCCAACTAAAAGGCATTTAAGGAGAGTGTTCTTCGCATTCGGAGCTTGCAATAAGGCGTTCTGTCACTGTCGTCCATTGCTGTGCGTGGATGACACATTCTTGACTGGGAAATACAGAGGGCAAATATTGACAGCTGTGGGCGTTGATGGAAACAACCAGATTCTACATGTTGCCTTCGCCTTTGTAGAAAGAGAAAACTATGAGAGTTGGTTGTGGTTCCTACGGAACTTGAAGATGGGGGTGGTCAAAACTCGTCAAGATGTGTGCGTGCTGCACGACAGGCATGTTGGTCTGCTTAGTGCTATCAACCAGTTGTAAACAGAGGAAGAGGAGCCATTTCCATGGCCTGACTTGCAGAGCGAATGGTGCATGAGTCGTTTGGGTGCAAACTTCTATAAGCAATTCAGGAAAAAGAAACTCATAAACATGTTCAAAAGATTATGTAAGCAGAATCAAGAGAGTAAGTTCCGAACTCTGTGGAAAAATATTGATGAGCTGACAAGAAAACAAAAGGAGGAGCAGGCGAACAAGACTAGTGGTAGCGAAACACACGAGCAGGCAGATCCTCTTTTCCCCCTGCCAACCGGGACGAGGAGCTCAGGCGACAGCTACAAGAGCAGCGTGATGCAGCACGCGAGGAGGCACGTAGAAAGGAAGCAGAGGAGAAGAAGGCCGAGAGAGAGAGAGAGAGAGAGAGAGAGAGAGGAAGTGAGAGAGGGCACGTCATGCCAGAGAAACCCCACTGGAGGCATGGCGAAGGGGAAGTGGCCTCGATGCACTCAGTAGACGTCTAGTTGTAACTATTATTTTCTTTGTTCGTTGTACTCCTTTCAATTTTAAGCTGTAATAAAGAGTGTGGTCTACCTTATTTTCTGCAGTAACATCTGATTTGTGAATCGCCCTCTCTCTAATCTCCATCTCACACCCTCATTTTGCAATAAAGTTGTTGTCGACAGTAATACTTAGGGTTATTCCACTAGTAGAATTTAGATGCAAAGAAAGGTGTAAATAAAATATTTTTCTAGAAAATGGTAGTCCATATATCAAAGAGCAAATCTGCTCCATTCTTCCAAAAAATTACAGTTAAACATATTGTCAACTATAATACTGTCGGAACCCGCAATAGGACACGGGTCCAGCTGTGTTTACCTGTACTAGTCCCTGGATCAATAGCTAGTACACACAGATCATAACAGTATGGATCATAACCATGCAAAAAAAAAATTAATACAGATTACTAGCCAACAAGGCTCATTATTACAAAAGTTGGACCCATAGGTCATATAGCAGCAGAAATATTATACTGTCAAGTTAACATGATAAAATGGAGTCCAGAAACACCACAGGCAAAGACTGAAGATAACGTGATCCTAGATGTCCTGATAATCTTCCTCTTCAAAGTCTTCATTGCAGATATCGAATGGTGGAACGCAGGCCCTTGGATAGCTATCTTTATCTCCCTGATCTGCTTCATGGAATAAGCAGCCCCGCAATAAAAAGCGAGGGTGAGTATGCAACATACTCAGCAAGTCCGGTAAGAAATGCAATATGCAATTTGATTCAAGGGAAGGTATTGGTTAATTTTGCAAAAGCCAATTTTTAAAATTTTATCCTAGAATTTTTAATAGCATTTTTCCAAAAGTATTTTCTTTTGATAAATCAGAGTTTAAACTTTTTGGGACACGGCTCCAATCGTGGAAATCAAAACAAGCATGGCCTCGACCATGGTTTTTATTTTAAGAATACTTTTCAAATCTTTTCCTTGTGGCTACAACCACGGACTTTATCAAATCATAACATTCACGGCTACAACCGTGCTTTTCTTTTGTAAAATCTGGTTTTGGAATCAAATAGAGAAAATCTACCTGGCGACAGCGCAC
Organism: Rhipidocladum racemiflorum; assembly: GCA_036346355.1. Classification (NCBI taxonomy): domain Eukaryota; kingdom Viridiplantae; phylum Streptophyta; class Magnoliopsida; order Poales; family Poaceae; genus Rhipidocladum; species Rhipidocladum racemiflorum. The sequence goes on from CM070588.1 coordinate 37,028,591, forward strand.
TTTGTCCACCCTTGACCGTGGGTACGGCTATTCGAATAGTTTGTTTACTCTGCAGAGCTTGCACGCTTTACCCGCGAGAGGTATTTCACTCTTTTTGGTCATTTGCTTCCTTTGGCATATAACCCCAAGTGAAAATCACAAGGCCATTTCCCTAGCTACGTCCTAACTAAGTCACGCCACGAGGTTTCACCGCCAAATGGCTACAACCAAGTTGGAAGCCCCCTCTTGCGCCTGTAGGACTACTGTGGCTACAACCACGCCCACTCCACCGTTTGGCATGCCTTAATTAAGTTTTCACTAGTTACTCAGCCAGGCCCGTCCCATACCGGAACCCGCGGTCGCACTGTTGTACATTGTTTGACAATCACAAGGAATCGGTCCTTAGGGTGACTAGGGTGGCACATACTCAAACCCAAGTCTCGTGCATTTTGCACCCGCCCTGCAACCTTCCACCCTATTCTCATTTTTGAAATTCCAAGTTTCTCTTTTCTTTTGTTTTACCAAACTGGCAGCACCAACTGCCCTTTTTAAAATAACGTTTTTGCTCAATCCTTTGGAATTTCAAACAACAAGCTTTCAATCAAACATACGAATAGTATTTAGCATAACTAGGCACTACTAGTAGACTAAGCAAGGGTGTTAGGCCATAAAAATAATCATTCTAGGGCAACCAAAGGATAGATAGATTAATATGTAGCAAACATACATATTAACAAGGTATATAACTATACTCTATCATAACATATCATTTTATATAAACAACCATAGCATGCAAGTTAGTAAATCTATAAAACATTTCAAAACATGGATCAACATGCTTCAAGGGAACTTATCAGAAACTTGCGGGAACTTACAGAAACTTGCGGAAACTTGCCTTGGTCGGTGATGAGAGGGTTGTCTTCCTGCGGTTCTGCGACGGAGTCGACGTCTAGCGTTTCTATTAAACGACAAACAGCGAATAAACAACCATTCGGAAAATACAAAGAAACAAATTAATTCGTAATCACATGAAAACTTCCAAATAATTAGTTTAGCATTTTATAAGATTTATAAAATTTATTTCAAAATTTTTGGACATATAGTTTAGGAGCTACAAAATTCGTAAGTTTAGACATTCTACGAATAATTTAATAATATAAATTTATTTATAAAATTTCAAGAAAATTATCATAGATAGGTATTAATTTTTACTAATTAACAAAATTTATCACAGGCGATTTGGAGTTAAAACGAATTTGTACCGAAAAAGATAAAATTCGCAATTTTCCTGAAAAGTGTACGTAAACTAATTTTCTAGTTTTCCTTGCATGGCACTATTCATCAGGTATAAGTGTATTCACTTGATCGGCTATATGTGTATTCACTGGATCGGCTAGACTTCAGAAAAATTGCTACGGTCGACCAGTATAAAAACAAGCGGCGCCTTATACATACCAACGTATACATGTATTCACGTGTACAATCGAGTATATTTTTGTATACATGCAAGCCACTGTCTAATATATACGTATATACACACTAATCATGTCGATACACGCGGAGCTACATACGACGAGATCATCCGATTAACAGATAGGGCGCGCGTAAAAGAAAACGAGAGATTACCGCTCGACGACGGGCAGTCGCGCGGATCGTCGGCGCGGAAGAAGACGCAGTCGGAGAGTGAGACGGCGACGGTGGCGGCGACAACGGCGACGACGACCAACGTAGACGACGGCGACGATGTAGATGACGACGGCGTACACGACGACAACGAGACAATGACATCGCACTACAGCGGTAGCGCACGCTGGTTGAAGGATTCGACTGGAGATGGAAATGTGCAGGAAGTGGAGACAGTGTGTGCGCCTAGGAGATGAAAACAGGCATTGCTAGTAGTGTCTCCTGCGTGGAAAAGGATCGGCAGGAACATGTGTTTGTTGCTAGCAACGCGTGGAGAAAACAATGGAAAGAGAAGGGTATTGCTAGCTAGTAACGGTGGATGGGAATAAAGGAAACAACGGAGAGATTAACTAGTAGTGGATGGAGGTTTGGACGTGAAGAGCTAAATGGGAAACGACTGAAAAATTGATGTGGCTGGAACTAGATAAGGAAACGGTTGGAAACGCATACAGGAATGAATGGAGGGATACGTAGAGCTTCCTTGGCATGCTGGAAAAAAAATGAAACGACTGAAGGAAATGCGTACGGTGAGAAGGAACAGCTGGAAGGAGTAACCCATGCGTGGGAAAATGGAGAGGTGTGAAACGGTTGGAAATCAAATCACATTAGGGTGGCTAGTAAATGATGGATGCCTTACGTGAGTGGAGAAACTCCTGGGGGCATGCTAACTGATGGATATGAAAGGGGCAGCCACTAGTAGATGGAGCATCACACGGCAATTGCTTGGTAACCGAGGAATGCAAAACGTCCACACCAAATTCGTGCATACCTCCACACAAACAGTGCGGAGACACATATATATACCCACACACGTACACGCTCTCAAACAAGGTTAGGAAAAAAATAACAGGAAGGTTCTAAAAAAAAATCTGGAAAATTCCTTTAAAATACTAGGAACTATTTGGACCCTAACGAAGTTGGTTTCGTGATTTTTCGACGTATAGATTTTTTTGTTAAAATTCTTTTAGTGAATCAGACACCTGTACAGCTTTTTATAAAATCAACGACTTACGTTATATAACATATTTTTCGAAAATATTTGAAGCGAACACTCTCGTCTACCAATTATCTTAATTATCAACAAAATTTTAGATTTTACGCTTATCCGAAAATGCATGATCTTTATTTAACGCGATTATTTCAATAAACTTGACCCCGAATTACTCGCGAGGCTTCCAAGTGAATTCGAAAAATACAAATAATCCCAGAAACACACTAAATATATTAGAGGCAAATTTTGGGATGTTACAAATACTTAGTTTTTGCACTAGTAGAATTTAGATGCAAAGCAAAGTGTAAAGAAAATATTTTAAAAAAAAATGGTAGTCCATATATCAAAGAGTAAATCTACTCCATTCTTCCAAAAAATTACAGTTAAACGTGATATTTTACGGGTTGCCGAAAAGGCGTAACCGTTTCATACAAGAGAGACCTCTTATAGTTATTTGGTTTATTCAATTGAGTTCATTCCTAAATATTTTTGAAAAAATGGGACATCTAAGACCCTACGAATAAGTGGTATTTATTTCATGATTTTTTGAGACATGTTTTGTATAGTTTCTTCATAATACATAAAAGGGTCTTTAAGTAAATTTGATTTAAACAATTTCAATTTGCATAGAACATAGTAGATTTTATTAGATAATCTAGATCCTTATAGCTTAATAAAAATTTAGAAATTTATTTCGTTTAATTTGGAGCTTCCTAGCCAAAGATATTAAATATTCAATGAATTAAATGGAATAGAAAATAAAAAATAATTTTTTATAACAAAAATTCTCCCCGAGTCGCTATCGCGTGTTGATCGGGCGGCGCTCCCGCTGTCGTCCGTCGATCGGACGATTTTCCCTATGTCGCCCAACCATCGGGCGATTTTCCTTATGTCGCCCAACAATAGGGCGACAGAAACTCGGCCAGGCTCCTGTCGCCCGTTGGTTCAGCAATATGCTTTTGTCACCCAACCAACGGGCGACAGATGTATATTTCTGTAATTTTTTCTCAGGCGTATATTTTTGAAATTTTGAATAAAATATTATTAAAAAAAATTCCATAGCTGTCAACCACTTAAAAGAATATTCACATGAGATAGCTTCAGAAAAAGAAGGTTTCGCGTGTAGAGAGTCATGCCACGCCACGTTTTTTTTTTTTTTTGAAAAAGCCTCCGAGAAACCCAAAATCACAAGACATTACACCTTTTCTTTACAAAAAGGACCCGCGATTTTGCAAATTCTCTGATAGATCCTAGCCAACCATTTTTATAAATCCCCAAAAACCAAAATTATGTTCAGATCCTTCGTATGTTTTTTGGCAAAAAGAATCTTCGAACCAAATTCCACACAAAGCGACGTAATAGGTAATCCTACCTAATACTCCATAAAACAAAGTCTGAAGGTTTCCTGGAACGTCTTGATACCCACATGTCGATGTGTTTCGAGCATCCGGAGGGCATCCGCTTCGCTTCCTTCTCGGTCCTCCCGTACCCACGTGCAGGGTTCACCTTTTCGTTTTGCCGATTTTCGAATGAACAGTGAAATTTGATAATCGTAAAAATCGAGCCGAAAATCGTAAAAATCGCATAAATTTAAAAACCAGATTTTTTTGGAAAAAATTCAAAAATCGTCGAAATTCGACGATTTCGACGGAAATTCGACGATTTATCGATGGAAAATCGAAAACCATGTTGAACTTTTTGTGCGGTCGACTTTTGGTAGCGATTTTCGATGATTTTTGACGAAAATCGACCGGTTTCTACCGATTTTCGACCGATTTTTGACACGCAAATTTTTTCGAATTTTTGAATTTTTTTGAATTTTTTTTGAATCGGACCGGTTTTTGATGTCGAACCCTAGCGGTACGGTCGATTTTCGACGAATTTCGTCGAAAAGGTGAACCCTGCCCACGTGTCGATGTGTTTCGAACGTCCGGAGGGCATCCGCTTTCTTCCCCTTCTTTCCCTTCCAGAGCTCACCATCCCACCCACGCCTTGTGGGTTTCTCCTTCCGGAGCCCTCCACGCCGCAATCCTTGCGGAGCGCTCCATGCGATGCGGCCGCCCTCAGCTACTTCCCCACCACCGGATCCGTCCGAGCGCTGCGCATCAAACTTGTCCCAGCGCCCACCCCACCCCCTCTGCGCTTTCCCCCGCTTGGTCGTCCCTACGCCGGAGGCTGCCCAGATCCAGCCGGCGAACCATCCCCGGCGGTCGCCGTCGCTCTCCAGGCGGAGCACCAGCCCGCTGTGGCCGCCGTGCTGACGCCGCCGGCCCTCCCGTTCCGCGTGGGCCACAGCTCCGGCCTCCACCGCCTCCTCCCAGCAGGATCCCCGCTCGCCTCTCAACCTCCTCCGCGTCTGCTGTGCGCAAGGGCGTTTCCTTTCGCTATAAGGTCTTCATGCGTTTCCTTTCTAAGGAAGAACATGAAGCCTTTGTTAGGAGTGTCATTGAGGAGCGAAAAATTTGGAGGAGGATTCAAGACCTTCAGGTGCTTTTTTCCTTCTGAATTTACACGAAACTGAATTTTTGTTTGCTATTGCATTCTTTTACTAAAGTTTATTTAGTAATGCCTTTTATTTGAAAATATAGAATAATTACGTTTTGTAGTTCCACCATATTTTTATCTGCATGAACAATTCATTTACTATGTGACTTCTTTATACGCTAATGCTTCATGAAGCTGAGTGGGGGATTGCCGATAAAATTTCCAAGCAAAGGAGCTAACTTTATTAAATAGAATTAGTGAATTACGCATGTTGCCTGAGAATTAATCATAACCTCTATAATTGGACATGTTGCCTGACAATTAATCATATGCTAAAATCTCAAGTAATATCTTTCTGTTTTTCCCCTAAGAACACAACATCTTTATGTTAAACGGTCAGTTCCTCAGTTGTGTCACATAAGTGCAATGAGCTTTTGCATTTCCTCGAACGATAGAATACTATATCTATTAAAGGGGAAAGAATTGGAGAGCTCTAAGACCATCCACCTCACCTCACCCCCTATGCCATTTTGCAAAAAGGTCCCTCACTTTTCTCTAATTACGGATAGGTTCATGTGAATTACAGAAATGTCCTTTGCGATTTTTTGTGAGTATAAAAAAATCTTTTCCAGATTGCGTTTAAGTCCCTAGTTTGTTACTTTACGGCAAAGTCCTCCGCTAAATACGAATCTCGAACGAGCTCTTTTCTAATTTTTCATAATAGCGATTATGTCAAAAAATATAACAAACAGGTCACCGGCCCTTACGTCCAGGTCCTTTCTCCGTTTTTCCCGAAAAAAATATTTTCGTTAGCAGGGGGAAAGAATTGGAGAGCTCTAAGCCCATCCACCTCACCCCCTATGCTATTTTGCAAAAATGTCCCTCACTTTTCTCTAACTACGGATAGGTCCCTGTGAATTACAGAGAGGTCCTTTGCGATTTTTTGTGAGTATAAAAAAATCTTTTCCATATTGCGTTTAGGTCCCTAGTTCGTTACTTTACGACAAAGCCCCCGCTAAATACGAATCTCGAACGAGCCCTTTTCTAATTTTTCATAATAGCGATTAGGTCCAAAAATATAACAAACGGGTCCACGGCCCTTACGTCCAGATCCTTTCTTCGTTTTCCCCGAAAAAAATATTTTCGTTAACAGAAATATGTGTACAACTCTATCTCTAGATTTTTTTTCCCAACTCGATCTCTAATATTTTTCGAAACATGTATTATTACTCGGTAAACGCATATAGTGTTAAACTTGATAAAAGAAGGTTGACATCTCTAATATTTTTCGGAACATGTATTATCACCCGGTTGACACATAGAGTATTAAACTCGACAAAAGGAGGTTAGCCGGGTAATGATAAAGTGTTAACCAAATTCGTCAAAAGCGATATGTGTCTAAGTTCTTTCTTCGTTTTTCCCGGAAAAAATATTTTTATCAACAGATATGTGTACAACTCTATCTTTATATTTTTTTCCCAACTCAATCTTTAATCTCTAGACTTTTTTCCCAACTCGATCTCTAATATTTTCCGAAATATGTATTATTACTCGGTGAACGCATAGATTGTTAAACTCGACAAAAGAAGGTTGGCATCTCTAATATTTTTCGGAACATGTATTATTACTCGATTAACGCATAGAGTGTTAAACTCGACAAAAGAAGGTTGACGGGTAATAATAAAGTGTTAACCAAATTCGTTAAAAGAAATATGTGTGCAACTCTATCTCTCTATTTTTTTTGTAACTCGATTTCTGATATTTTTCAGAATAAGAAATATATGTATACAGCTGTATCTCTATAGTTTTTTTTGCAACTCGATCTATAATATTTTTCGGAAAATGTATTATTCACCAGTAAACGTATAGAGTGTTAAGATCGCTCCGAAAAAAATATGTTTAGTTCTTCCTACAGTTTTTTTTTAAAAAAAATAAAGTAAATTTTACACGGTGCAGCATGCGCCGCACATTCTGCCTAGTATTAACCTAATCGTGCAGTTCCCTCTTGAGCTACGCTTCACTTTAGCCTGTCCTTGGGGGAAAACCTAATGATATTGCAGTACTACTGACTTCCCATGTTTGATGTCATGTCACACAAGTTGCACTTAAATTCTACTAGGTATACAATCCTGCATACCAGCTTGTACTCAAATGTTTCATGTATCAAAGAAGCTGCCCTTTTCTTTTCCTAAAAAAGTAAAGAAAATCTGTTCCTGATCGATGTTGCTTTTATTGCTGTTTGGTATTTGGATTCATGAAAAATTAGTTCTCTGCTAATATACGCAGAGCACGTCATAATTGGCATGATGTTTCTGCCCTTACAGATCTGGTAGCACCAATATATTCTGATTTGCAAATGCAAATGTTTTTAGTTATTTTATTTTGAATGATGCTCAGGAATGTTGTTCCGCTGGATGCCATACACTGGCTGAAGGAACGATACGCATAGAGCAGAAGAGGAAAAAAGAGTATGAGATGAATGCCCAAAAAGCTAAGGAAAGCGGTCAACTTATTGCAAATAGTAAAGCAGTACATAAGACAAACTGGCCTATGAAAATAGAGTCTGATGGGAATTTGAATCTAAAGAAAGGTTTAGATTTTGGTGGTAAGGGCTCTTCAAAAACCACAGGACATAGCCCTTCCCTAGACTATTTCCTTGTGGTAATTATTTTTCCCTGTTGCCATCTTTCTAGGATTTGTTGCCAATCTATCAACTCAGCTAAGGCATTGGAGGCTTCTTCAGCAATATGTTTACAACTCACAAGACCATCTATCAACTCGGCTGAGGTACTGGGAACCTCTTCAACGGTATGTTCACAACTCACAAGACCATTTCGCTTATATCATGACAATTATACATATCTTACTGTCCATTGTACTAAACCATGTCCTTCACACTGGCAATTTTGCTTTTCTAAAAAAACGTGCCTACAATCATCTTCCTAAGCATTGAAATCTAGATCCATAGCCCGGTCTCACAATTAGATCTTTTTGTGCAATTGAATCATCAAAGCTTGCTGTGTAGCAAAATAGCCCTCAATATTTGACTGCTAAATGATATTTTCTGTTGTGTATGCTTGGCAAAAAAATGTTATTCCAGATATCTTATGGCGCAGTTCCACAACCGGTCGTCCTAATAGATCAAGACTCAGGACCATGATGCAACCATTATGCAGCTGAGTTTTGGAAAAACGTTTTGGGGCATTACTTGATATGGTATATATTTTCCTATGCTGGGAATGCTTTCTATTTAATCTGGTCCTGCTTAAGACATGTTTTTTTGTGACTTATAACTTTTGTTGTGTTTATAAATTATTTTGTTCTAACAGTGCTCCAAAAAATAGACCCAAATCTCTATACAATGTGTTTTTCAAGATGCAAACAAAGATTGACAGATATTACTTGTTCTATAAGAGAACTCTATGGACAATATCTATGTATAACATCAGATTTACCATGTATTTCTATTCATGCTCATACTGTAAATATTTGCTCATATAATCTATTGTTTGTAGATTGTGTTTTCTTGGTTTCTAGGTGCATGACCAGTGCTACACCAGATTCCAAAGTTTACAGCTTTTTGAAATAGAGATGAGTGATGTTTGATTTATACCGTATGCCTCAAATAACTTCAGGAATGTGCAGTGCACAATTAATCTTAGTAGTTCATCAGGACAAAAAGCTTATCATAGACACTCAAGTACTCTGCATGTATGAACAGTAGTGCATAAAACTTACTTTAAAGCAGTATTCTCATCAATGGCCTCAGTGAAACTGGAGTTTACATGTTGCAAATGGGCAAAATTGGCCCATTAGTTCAATTTCGAACTGGTCGCATCATCGTCCCTTAAAAAGGAGTGCCAAATATATCAGGATAAGAAATTTGCCAGTGTGGAATAGTAGTAAGCATTTAAATTTGGAGAAACGGAATTCAAAATGTGAATTTTATGAAAACGTCATGTACACAAGACATTTGGTAGCTGAATATCAGTAGAGAATTATTTTCTTGTGAAGCAGCAATGCCAAGCTAAACACATCAATGAACACAAATCGATCAAATGACTCAGATCTGTTTAACTTCAGCACAGAACCAATTGTGCACAAGATTTGGCACAGCAGTCCATCTCAAATTAGAGACGATTAGATAACATTATCTAAAGAAAGTGAGTGCACTTTTTTAGTGGAACTAAATGCCTCAGATGATGCTTGTAAGTTGTAACTTTTCCCATGGAACTACATGGCTTGGGTGATGCATGTAACTTTTCATATGGAAATAAATGAGCTCTAGTAGAGCACTAGTCCATCTCGAGAGTGACAATATATCATCAGCATTACAACAGTATCACTTCCGTTCCATCAATGGATAACCCAAGGGGGTAAAAGAACAAAACGACAGTTCAATCTGGCAAAAAAAAATGCACAACCTCCCTCCACGTAAGTTTCAATTCTGTCATTGGCCAAACATTGTGTGCTTCACATCGAGAGGAAACAAAAGTTAATTATCGTATGCCAAAAGAGAAATAAATGGATCACAGTTGATCACTTGTAACACTACAGGAATCTGTATTATTTTCGTCGGTCAAAAACCGACGAAAATAAGAGCAAAACCGACGAAAATAGCTATTTTCATCGGTTTGCCGACGAAAATACACCGACGAAATTCTGTCGACGAAAATACAAGTATTTTCGTCGGTTGCCGACGAAAATATAGGTATTTTCGTCGGCCATCCTAGTCGACGGAAATAATAGTCATTAACCTGCTCGCTGATGTGGCAACTATATTTTCATCGGCCTAGGCCGACGAAAATAAGAGCTGACATGGCCCAGCTTATTTTCGTCGGCCAAAATGCTATTATTTTCGTCGGCCAAGGCCGACGAAAATACGATTTTAAATTTAAAAAAAATACGGAAAAATAAAAAAATCCTTGAAAAGTAATAGAAATTATTTGCAGGTAATCCTCTGCAATCTTTTATGTGGAAGTAGGAACAAGCATGAATTTTGCAATGGTTCTGTTTGGATAAGTAAAATATCAAGATTACACCAATGCAACTAGTGTTAACTAGTAATAATTTTGGTTTAATTATACACCATCACTGCATAAATATTTTTGTGCTCAATTTATTTAAAGGATAAAATTAAAAGTGTCTCATATTTTGTTCTAGTTCTTAAAGAGGTAAAACAGCAAGTAAAAGCCCACTACTAGAAATGAGAAGTAATAGGAACATCTTGGCAAAACTCCAAATATCTGACTGCCAACTTAACTAATACAAATAAAGAAGAGAATCATTTCAAATATCAGATAACAACACAACTTCAAAAGTTTCTGATTAGGACTCTATACTGATAAAATGTATATAGAATATCTAAAAATAATAAGTCAAGGGTAGCGAACTTGGAATAAACAGTAATATGCAACAAACAACTATTTAAAGAAAGAAGGCATGATCCACGCTGGTGCTGCAAGTAGTACAGCACATAGATGAAGTAGACAGAAATATACCTCTTTGAACCTTTTCCAAGATTGTATATTGAAAGCTTGTCAATTTGATCATCACTTAGACTCTTTTCATTTCCAAAGTTCCACTAGTCCAATTGACAGGAACTAGTACAGTATATGTCAGCACTGCAATCGGCACAAATATTTTTAGACTGTAAAGTTCATTTAGTAATATGTTGAGCATGTCAACAAACTTATTTTGTGGTGTAGACTTATTTTTAGACTGTAAAAGTTCATATTATAGGAAGCACATATTTGGACTTGGCTATTAGGAACAAGGATCTAACTTATTCTCAAACAAAGGATCACTGCCATTAGTTGTCTACCTGTCCCAGAATAAGTTTATATATCTCACAGTTTGCAACAAGGGTTGTTGGTAGCTGGTGTTTTAAATAATAGTACCATGAAATATGGGTTTTAAATGAACTAATAATGGGAAGAACAACAATAATTTGTGTGTCATCACACTGTTTCCAGTGGTGCCAACTTTCATGCAAAACATTCTAGTGGATATCAATTGTGCAAGGTGATTTCATACCCTACAAACTGAATTTCGACCACCAGTCAGCAGGATATCAATTGTTGGATGGAGAGCTAGGCAGTAAACACCACTCAAATGCCCATGATAAGACCTAATAACCTTAACAGAGAATAAAGACAAGATGTTATGAGAATGTCAACATGCCATATACACTGCACTGCATTAAATAATAAAAATAACCTTGTTCTGTTCAAGATCCCAACATTTTACTTGTTTATCATCACCAGCAGAAAATAAATATGTGTGTCATTGGCTGACAGCAAGTCCTACATCATGGTGCATTACATTCATCAATTACTAAACTTTCAGATTGGGACCAAAAAAAGCATAGTGAAAGATTCTGAGTAGACCCTGCTTTTAAGTGCTAACCAAAACCAAGAGAAACTTGCCGCGAATTTGTTCAATATGACCTGTCAGTGTAAACTTTAATGTTCCAGATGCAAGGTCCCATATCTACAACAAGACAGGAGTCACAGGACGAATAAGTGAACTATACAAGAAAGCAGTGTGAGATTTTGGGGCAGTTGGGCTATTGTCTTAATGTAGGAGTAAATAACAGGGGGAGCAGGAGAAGGGATAGCCTAGTATGTTCACAGTAGTTCTTTTTGCAAGAGGCAAAAAAAGAAAAGGAAAAAGAAAAAAAAGAGATTTAACATTTAAATCTTCCAGCAAAACAATTAAAGGATCGATAACCAAATAAAACCTAGGTGACGGCACCATAGGCAGAAATAGCTAACAGCCTAATACACATGCATTACTGTCTGCTAGTTCTCCCTAGAGTTCATTCATGAATTATCAGCATGACAATCCTATTAGGTGCAACATGATTCCTAGAACTAAAGAAATTGCAAGATGGAAATAGAAAATTCAGAAAATGCAAAGAGAGTCCTGTTCTCAAGCTCAAAACTAGTTCCTGTTATGAATATAACTTGTATTCAATATGAGGGCCAATGGCCACAATATAGAGTACATGAGGGAAAGGAATAACAGGACTCTATCTCTAATATAGAGACTAGAATAATAGGACTCTATCTCTAACACCCCCCACAAATGCAAAGCGTATGCAATAGCATTGTGTTATACCCTTCGACAGGGTATTCTACAGACAAAAGCGAGCAGAAGCAGGCGAACCATTAGAAGGGGAATAGAAACGGCAAGATCCACTACAGAAGAGGTTACGGCAGGAAAAGATCATGATCCGTGCCGTATGATAGTTGCCATACGTGAAAGTCCTCTAGTTCAAGTTAGTTATACCTTATTTGTATCCGTTCCGGATTAGTAGTCCTTTTACAATTAGTTATTAGAATCGGATTCTTACGTATCTACACGATTGCTATTTAAAGAGAGAATAAAGAAGAGAAAAGGCATGCCAGTTTTGTGCCACAAATTCCAGTCTAAGGCGGTGGCTCCGACAACAGCCAACATATCCCTAGTGTGCGCCACGCCGGCGACGGGCTCGACAAACAGCATTCGTCCTGGCCTGCGGCCGGGCACACGCGCTTACGAGAAGGTTCGCTCTGAATCAGCTCGTAACAATTTGGTATCAGAGCGAGGCTCCTCAGGTGCCATGGCAACTCAGTTGGAGGATCGAGTGAATACATTAGAAGAAGACGTGAAGGAGATCAAGAGTATGATGGCGGAGATACTCAAGCAGGTCAAAGGCAAAAGGACCAGCCACAGATTACAACCCGAAGGTCAGTTGTAATCATCCGGGAAAGCCTGCAGACTTTCCAGGAAAAACCGGAGGAGGAGGAGGAATCGCAGGAGTGCAGGAAGCAAGGAACCGCACCGCATCTCGTTGGGAGGAAGACAGTAGACCAAATCAGACGGCAAGAGGAGGGTGCAACACTGAGGAGGACCGGAGGTGGATACCTCGGGCACCACGGTTCGATCTAGCCGAGTACGACGGATCTTCGGATCCCCTCGGATGGCTCCGGCAGTGTGAACGTTTCTTCATATTCCACCGCATCCCGGAAGAAGAGTGGGTGAACTTGGCCGGAATCCATCTTCGGGGAGAAGCGCTGGACGTACTGGGAAGAGTTCGCGGAGACTTTTAGCCAGAGGTTTACTCGCCATTCTAGTTTGGGACCCCTGGGGGACCTGATGAATTGGAAGCAAGGACACCAACGCGTGGACGATTACGCGAAGGAGTTTCAGCGGCTTCTCGCTCGGACAGCCCGAATGAGGCGAACAGATCAAATTGATACGTTCATCGCAGGACTTTCTACCGCGTTGGCAGCAGAAGTGAGGCGGGAGCGACCTCGCAACCTGGCGAAAGCCATCGGTTTTGCTAGGGAAGCTGAGACCCGGAAAAACGCCTGGCTGGCTGAAACAGTCTAGGAGATCAATACCACGGGTAGGACTCGGCTCCTTTCCAACCAAGGGCCTCCGTTCTCGGGCGCCAATGGAGGGGGAGTTTTGACTGGGGGAGCCTCAATAAGTGCTTTTTCGGGCGCACGCACCAGCACATCGGCCGCAACTTCTGGGGTATCCGGTCAAGGAGGTCACAGGGCCACATCGGCAGCTACGACGGGATCTCAGTACAGCTCGGCCTCGACTCCAATGCGGGTACGCCTAAGCGCCGACCAACTCGCCGAACGTCGAGCAAAGGGGTTGTGCTATAATTGTGATGAAGTTTATAGCCGGGGTCATCATTGCAAGAAACTATTCCACCTAGAAGTGCTGGATGAAACAGAGGAGCCAGTAGAGAGCGAGGAACTCGAGGAAAGTAGCGAACCCTCCTTATCCATGATGGCCATGCAAGGACCGAAGCAAGGAAATACGATGCAGGTGATGTTGTGCATATCAGGGCGACAACTGCATGGGTTGATAGATACGGGCAGTACCCATAATTTTGTAAGTGGTCATGCAGCCGAACGATTGGGATGGGGTTCGGCCGAAAACAGCATGCAGCACGTCCGGGTGGCCGGGGGAGGATAGCTCCCGTGCTTAGGAACAGTAGGGGACACTAAGTTCATCATCGGGACGCATCAGTTCAAGGCGTCGTTTATCATCATCCCCTTAGATGTTTTTGATATTGTTCTTGGGGTCCAATGGTTGAGGACTCTTGGGCCCATCCAGTGGGATTTCCAAAAGCTAAGTATGCTCTTCAAACACCAAGGGGCAACGGTGGAGCTCAGTGGGTTGATCGACAAGGGAAAGTCTCAATGCTTCCAGCAACATGTGGAAGTAACTCATCATGGGCACTTTGAATTCCTAGTGATGCCATTTGGACTGTCCAACGCCCCTTCCACATTTCAGGCGCTAATGAATGATATCCTGCAGGATTCTCTCCGCAAATTTGTCTTGGTATTTTTTGATGATATTTTGGTCTACAACAGGACCCTTGTGGAACATTGCCAGCACCTTCAATGGGTTTTTGGTCAATTACGACAACAACAGTTGTATCTTAAAAGGTCTAAATGCGTTTTCGCACAAGGTAGGATCAGCTATCTGGGGCATATCATCTCTCATCAAGGGGTAGAAGCTGACCCGAATAAATTGAAGGCTATCTCGGAATGGCCACAGCCAGGCTCGGTAGCAGCTTTGCGGAGCTTCCTCGGACTAACGGGGTATTATCGCCGGTTCATCCGTGATTACGCAGCTATTGCGGAACCCCTGACGAGCCTCTTACGTCGTAATAGCTTCGAGTGGGGAACTGCGGCGGCAAATGCCTTCCAGCACTTACAGCAAGCTCTTAGTTCAGCACCATTGCTACAAATGCCGGACTTTGAGACCCCTTTTGAGGTGGAATGCGATGCCTCCGGGGTGGGTATTGGCGCGGTCCTTCAGCAGCAGGGACACCCAATTGCTTATTACAGTCGCAAACTAGCCGCCCGACACGCAAAATTGGCAGCTTATGAGAGGGAATTGATTGGCCTTTCCAAAGCGGTGCGCCATTGGCGACCATATTTGTGGGGACATCCGTTCGTGGTTCGGACAGATCACGGTAGTCTAAAATTCCTCCTCAAGCAAGCCTTAGTGACACCGCCACAGCAACATTGGTTAAGTAAGTTAATGGGTTTTGATTTCCAGGTCGAGTACAAACCAGGTCGCGCAAATCAAGCTGCTGACGCTCTCTCACGAGTGCATGAGGATGACATCAGCAAACCCACATGTGCCGTCATGACTGCGCCGCACAGCTTGACCCGAACAGAGTGGCTCGCCGACTTGCGTGCTGACCCAGAGGTCCAACGTCGCTGCGCAGCTCTCCTCACCACCACTTCGACCAGAACGTCACAACATACTTCGCCAGTGACTGCGGCCAAAGCCCCGACGGCGGATTGGTCCACCCGAGACGGGCTCCTTTACTGGGCGGGACACCTATTCGTGCCACCAGCTTCTCCGCTGATCAAGCCGATCATCGCATCCATCCACGACCTCACGCACGAAGGCATACAGAAGACCTTGCATCGCATTCAACAAGGATATTGTTGGGAAAAGCAACGACAGACAGTTGAGCAATATGTTGCTTCCTGCAGGGTGTGTCAACAGAGTAAATCAAGTACCTTGTCTCCTGCTGGCCTGTTACAGCCTCTCCCGATACCACAACAAGTATGGGCAGACATATCCATGGACTTCATCACTGCTCTGCCCAAGTCGCAAGGCAAGACATCTATGTTGCTGGTGGTGGACCTACTATCTAAATACGCCCACTTTATGGCTTTCAAGCAACCTGCTGCAGCTCCAACCGTGGCTAAACTTTTCTTTGATCAAGTTGTCCGGTTGCACGGCATTCCGAAATCCTTCATATCTGATCGGGATCCGGTGTTCCTCAGTGCTTTTTGGCAGGATCTATTCAAACGCTGTGGGACAACTTTGCTACCCTCAACTGCTTACCACCCGCAGACCGATGGCCAAACAAAAGTAGTTAACCGCACCATTGAAATGTATTTGCGATGCTTGGCGGCTAAACATCCTGCATCCTGGGTTCACTGGCTACCATGGGCAGAATTCTGCTATAATTCCTCCTTTCACTCCGCTATACGGATGACACCCTTTGAACTGGTCTATGGACGACCACCACCACCTCTATTACCCTACCAACAGGGAGCTACAGTCATCGACTCAGTGGACCAGCATTTAATCAATCGTGATGCTCTCCTTCAGCAGGCTAAAGAAAATCTCCTCCGTGCCCAGAACCGCATGAAGCAACAGTACGACTCGGGTCACCGCGAGATGGAATTCTCCGTGGACGAGTGGGTGTGGCTTCGTCTTCAGAAACATCGCCAGCTCACCTTACGGTCCGACTCGGTGCATAAACTCTCTCCAAGATTCTATGGGCCGTACCGAGTAATAGCACGGATCGGACCTGTCGCGTATCGGCTTGCATTACCGGAGGGTGCTCGTCTTCATGATGTCTTCCATGTCTCCCTGCTTAAAGCATTCAAAGGACCACCACCCAACCACACTCCATCCCTGCCGGCGGATTTGGAGCCCACCCCAACGCCAACGCGACGGAAACCCCATCGACTTTTGGCTCAACGTTTTGTCGACGGACAGCGTCAAGTATTGGTTCACTGGACAGGGGAGTCCGCGACGAAAGCAACCTGGATGGACGCCATCACCTTGCGTCGTTCCTACCAAGACTGCACGCTTGAGGACAAGCTTCATCCGCAAGGGGGGAGTAATGGTATACCCTTCGACAGGGTATTCTACCAACGAAAGCGAGCAGAAGCAGGCGAACCATTAGAAGGGGAATAGAAACGGCAAGATCCACTACAGAAGAGGTTACGGTAGGAAAAGATCAAGATCCGTGCCGTATGATAGTTGCCATACGTGAAAGTCCTCAAGTTCAAGTTAGTTATACCTTATTTGTATCCGTTCCGGATTAGTAGTCCTTTGCAATTAGTTATTAGAATTGGATTCTTACGTATCTACACGATTGCTATTTAAAGAGAGAATAAAGAAGAGAAAAGGCATGCCAGTTTTGTGCCACAAATTCCAGTCTAAGGCGGTGGCTCCGACAACAGCCAACCTATCCCTAGTGTGCACCACGCCGGCGACGGGCTCGACGAACAACGTTCGTCCTGGTCTGCGGACGGGCGCACGCGCTTACAAGAAGGTTCGCTCTGAATCAGCTCGTAACACATTGCATTTGGAAGGGATGAACTAAAACAGGGAAAATCCAAAGTCATAATCTTGAAGTAGCCGTCGTAGCTTGTAACTCTTGAAAATCGAGCTGACGAAGAACAGCCAACGAAGAACCGAGTCGGTGAAGATAAAATTGACAAAGAAAAATCGAATGTATGGCTGAGTCGACGAAGAAGAGCCGACGGTAGAGTCGACGAAGAAGAGCCGACGGTAGAGTCGACGAAGAAGAACCGACGAAGCCGACAAAATAAGCCGAGCCGAGGTGATCAAAGTTGACAGAATGAGCCAAGCCAATAAAAGAGCCGAGCGACGACAGAATCAAGATGCTAGAGACTTGGATGGACGCAACGGAAGACTAAATAAAAAAAAATTAGGAATTACTAGCTACAGCACTAAAAAGCAGTAGCCTAAAAGCCATCAAACCAACGAAAGAGCCAAGACAGCAAAGCCATGCTGAAATAAGCCGAGCCTAGCTGAAAGAAAATCCAAGAAGCCGGTGCCGACCGAACTGGAGCCAAGCTAACCATGTAGAAGACCAGAAGCTATAGCTCACAGACACGAACAAAATCTAGAGGGACTTGAACCAATTCACGGATGTGAACTGATTAGAGGCTCTCTCCAGGCTCTTGCACGTGCTGGACAGCTTTGAATTTGAAGAAGTCACGGACGTGAAACCACTGGACGTGAACTTCAAAAGAAGTCGGACTTGAAGACTTGAAAAGTCACGGGACTTGAGCCTTAAACAACTTGAAGTCTTAAGAGGAAAGCAAAACAAATTGCTTCTGTCCTCACCGGCCAACAGAAAGCGCGTGGGGACATGAGAAAAAACTCCAATCCAAACTTTGAGGCAAAGGCAAAGCCACAGACTTGAACAAGTGCGGCTCTGTCACGGGCGCTCGGCTGATCCAGTGGAAGCCAAAGTCTGCGCGGGTTGTGCCGGAGTCGGCCAGAGGCTGCGCTCCGACGAGCGGTCGCGGTGGCCAGACGAAGGCCGAGTGCGACGCGGACGAGCCCGACGAAGATGAATCGGCGCAGATCGGAAGACGGCTGCGACGCTGCGCCACGGATGGCTCGGAGATGTAACGTCAGCGACGGGGCGCCGGTCGGCAGCGGCGGCGACAGGCGCGTCGGGGCTTGGCAGGCTTGACACTCCCGTCTACCGCGGCAGCACGTGGGGCCGAATGGGGTTCGACGGCTACACGCAGCAGAGACGAGGAGGCAAGGCGGCTGGAACACCGAGTCCTCTGTGCGAAGGACAACAGGAAGGCAAAGGCGAGAATAGGCAACGGGAAGAGTCGCCGAGTGTTGATGGAAGGAGATCGATCTGGAGCCGTAGGACACGCGGTCGACGCGGGAGCCGCCTCGGGAGTCTCCTCCTCCAGGGGCAGCGGATTAGATCTAAAACAGCGGAAGAGAGAGGCTAGGAAAATAAAAACCTAGGGCTCTGAAACCATGTTATGAATATAACTTGTATTCAATATGAGGGCCAATGGCCACAATATATAGAGTACATGAGGGAAAGGAATAACAGGACTCTATCTCTAATATAGAGACTAGAATAACAGGACTCTATCTCTAACAGTTCCTAAGCAACTAATAGTGCTATGGGAGATGACATACAGGTTGTAATAGCGACAACAGGAACACCAAAAGAAGCGCGAAGAGAAAGGGAAATTTTGATTCATACCCAAGGGCAAAGTGCAAGTATCACGAAATAACACTTCTATGGCATGTGGCCAAACCCCACATGCAATTGTCATAGCAAGCAGTATTTAATTGAACTTGAATGTTTTGAGTGGTAATAAAACAATCCGAAGAAAAAAAGATGATCTATCAAGATTTCAGTATATGATGTGTTATTAGAGAAACAACACAGCGAAAACTAAGAAGCGTTGTACAAGTTACCCACAACATTCAATAATTCAGTAACAGTAGTGTGGAAGTTGAGAAGCATATATACATTTAATTTCAGTTTTTAATTGCAGGACTTGAGTCTGTGGAGCTCACCTTTATTGTCCGATTAGCAGAACCAGTATAGAACCATTCATTCCCTGGTTCAAATGCTATTATCATGACATCAACAATTCTGATCGTAGCTGGTATACTGCAATAAATACAATAGCACAAACAATACTTGTATCATACAGTGCAGTACAATGACCAATCGGCCATAGAAACAAAGACAAGTGAGCAAACCTGTCAGATGACCCAGGAATTGATAGTACAGTTGTGTTTTTCCCGGGTACTGTAGAGTCACTGAAGAATTAAAACAGGGGAAAATTCAGTGCCAATAAAAAGAACAGAGTCAGCAAGTTAACAAAAAGGCAAGAGAGTATGAATGCTCTTACGATGCTTTTGGTAGCATAAGAGGTGCAGGGATGATGGCATTACCAGTCCCTTCCCTATGATCTTTTGTGTCTTGAGCACCTAACAAGATAGTTGTGAGCTCAAATAAAATGAAATCCGATAGTAAGGTTACATGGGAGTTCACGTCAATCATGGTGCTAGCAATGTAAGAGCAATTGCAATTGCGCTAGCATTCCAGCTGTTGCACCTTTATGTTTGGATCCCTGAACTAATTGTTAGCTGGCTAAAAATTAGCTCTAGTCTATCCAAACAGGAAGACTAATAGGTGGGCTAATTTTTAGCCAACCCCTTAGCTAACAATTAGTCCATTAGTTGGTGGAGATGAGCTAATTTGGGCTAATAGCATGTAACACGCTGGGAAAAGTCTGCAATACCCTCGCGCTGGCCTTATCCTCATTTCCTCACCTATTATGAGAGGGCAACATGACTTTTCTAAGAAATTAGTCCAACCATTAGTCATGTATCCAAATAGCCCTGGGCTAATTTTAGATGGACTAATTATTAGCTGGCTAACAATTAGCTCTAGCTATTAGCCAGCTAACAATTAGTTTTAGCCCATCCAAACATGGCCTAAATCCTCCTTCTTTTTCCTAGGTTCATCACTTGCTGGCATGAGGCCACTCTAGCTCACCAATTGTTCCCAAATACCAAGAGATTTACTTACGAAAAGCGACAGATGTTTTCATCTAACAAAAACAGACAGCAAAATTTACTTGGAAGCGGCAACACGACCCCTTTCGCCTGCCCTCATCCCTGATCGACAGTCGGCAGGTTCTTGACAGCACCGTACTCCGCATTCACCTGCTAGAAACCATTCCACCACCAATTTTCAGGGTTTATCACTCGATCAAATGAATCCAACAAACAGAGAGCCGAGACGAGGGCACGAACCTTACAGCCGATGCGGATCCTCTTGCTGCATCCCGCCGCCATGAGAAAGAGAGCAAGCAGCAAAGCGGTCAGTACAGGTTAGGGTTTTGGGGTTAAGGAAGAGGGCAAGCCGTTTACCTCTCCACCGACTTGAGCGACTTCAAGCTCAGCTTCTTTAGCGATTGCGGCTCCACCGGCTTGGTCCCTGCCATCGCCATCGCCGTCGCCATCTTCGATCTCCACAAAGTCGCTTCGCTTCTCTTCTCCGCCCCTTTTTTTATTTTTCCCCCAGTGTTGGTAGCTGGCGAATAGGGGGTGGGCGTGCGGGACGCGGGGACGGACCCGATGGCCAGGGGTCGAGCACCAGGCGGGGCGAGCAGCGTCTTTAGCGGGCCGGAGGTGGCAGCGAACGCGAGGCGGTAGCGGGGCGAGGAGAGGTGGAGTCTTGGTGGCCAGCGGGGCGGCGCGAGGTAAGCGGGGTGGATCAGCGGAAGAAGCGAGCACGACGGCGTCTTACGGCGGCGGAGAGTGGCGATTAAGCGCGGGCGTGGCGGCAGGGGCGAGCGTAAGCGCGAGGGCCTGAAAGTTTTAGCGCGAGCGGCGGATAGGGCAACCTATATCCATTAGTTTTAAATCGGCTTCTACCCTAGCAGCGAAAATAGAAGTCCGAGTTTAAATCGACCAATCTAGCAAGCGAAAATAAGCTTTATATTTCTGTCACAGATACCTAGGCCGATTTAAAATAATACTATTTTAAATCGGCTCCATTTAAACCGACGATAATATCGACTATAATCGCCGGCTTAGAAAATGCCGATTTAAAATAATTTAGGCCGATTTAAAAGTAACGGATTCTTGTAGTGTTAACGACTTTGAAATCCAAATTTCCATCGAGAGGAACAAGTTAATCTTCCGACATTGTGCCACACAGTACTAGAGGTTCACCTATATTCAACCTAGTAATGAATAATAATCATTAGGCTTCAAAGTCCATTCAGAAACTTCAGAAAACTAGGAACATTAAAACCACAATCCAGAACTTCCGAAACATGGCAGATTAAAACTTAAAGAAGGTGTCTCCGCACAAATCAGATGAGAATATACCAAAATGAGAACATGATATGTGGGGCAGAACAAAAAGAGATCAATATTTGCAACTGTGAATATGAACTGTAGCAGCAAGAGCTAGGGAAACTGCAAACCAGACTGCTAATCAAAGTAATAATATGCTTCAAATAACTCCGAGAACTTGTAGTCAAAACTAGTCATTGATTCAGCATTCACCTTTTCTTATCATAGGCATCTATGCAAAAGTAAATGACTAGACCACCAATGGTTGAATGCCACTATTAGAGAACAGTTACACTGTAGGGCGAAACTGGGAGATATAATCATAAATGAAAATCAAGCAACCCAAATGAGAGAATTAGGGCTAAATTGGTAGAAATGATGATAGCTGAAATGCCCCACATGCTGTCCAAGGAGAAAAACATAGAATGAAATATTAATACACATGGACCTACGGAACAACATTTTATGTACCTGCTGATTTTAAATAAAAAAGATGGTTATGCTATTGTTTTCAATTTGTTAAATGATTATGATATTGCTTTATGATATACTTCGCTGAGTCTTGGACTCACGCTTGTGTGTTTAAATGTTTTTTTAGGTACCTTGAGATCGATATGTGGGAAAAGGAGCTAGAATCACACTTCACTAATCATCACTCATACTTTGACAACCTCACATTCAAGTTTAATGTAATAGATTTCATCTATGGTTTGTGTCATTGTTGAGGTCTTGTTTTACGTCTTTCAAACTACTGTGTGATTGTTATGGTCGTCTTTTTGTTACGTCGTGCCATTGAACTGTGTGGAGTTGGTGAATACACATCATAAATTTTTCATCCCCTATTTTAGACTTTGCATGAACTAAGGGGAAAAATGTGTTAACATCAAATATACCTTGGGGGAAAAATGTACCAGCGCAGGTTCCGCAAGGAGGACAATGACCGACTTGGGGGCAGTGGATCCAATGAAAACACACTCAAGGATGTTGGGTCCGGCGACGATGCACTCGAGGGCGATGGATCTGGGCTCTGCTGATGACCAAGGACAAGGACGCCTACAACTAAGAGGTGACTACCCTTTGGACTCAAGATTGCCCCCGAGGGGCGGGCAGTGGCAGCGTAGATGATTTCGGAGCTAGGTTTTCAAAACTTGCTCTAATATACCATGTTAGAAGAAGAGTGCAAATGTGAAACGTTAGATGTATTGCTAAAGCCCATTGGGCATATAGGTAGACTACATATAGCGCACAAGACTAAACCATACAACACTAGAAAATGCCACAAATACCTTTAACAAAGATGTCATATTTTTAAATTTGAGAGGAACAACTCTGATCACATAAAATAGCGCAAACAATAAATGAAAAGAACGTGGAAGAGCTATAAAGCACCTGTTCTTAGCTCGATGATGTGGGCTTTGGAGAAGAATGGCTTTGATCTGCTCTCCTAAAAAATGCACTGTTCCTGTTGGTACCTTCATTTATTCTGAAAATTTTGAGAATAAAAAGCTTTGTCAACAAAGTCATGTACAAGCTGTAAGGGCCCAAGCGATATCCAATCTGTACATATTTCTAGTGAATTAGCAATTATAAGTTTGCTTACTCTTACTCCCTTTGGTCATAAATAGTTGTCATTTTGGATATCGACACAGTCTTCAAAACACAATTTTGAATACTAATTTCTACTATAATATATTTATAAAATTTAATAAAATTATAATATCATAGAAGTACTTTTCGAGACAAATCTACACATATGATTATCATGTATCCAATTTAAATATTTAAAAAGATATTAACAGCTAAAATTTTTAATATTTGATTGCACCTATGTCCAAAACAACAACTCTTCGTGACTCAACTAAGGCAAAAAAAATATAGAATCTGGAGAAATTTGCCATCTGTGCATCAGAAAGAATATCAGACATGGGTCTGTGTATCAGAAAGAAACTGCTAACAACCAAAACATAACAAATTTCCTGTGAATTGGAAATGCTAAGGCGCATCAAAGAAGCACAAGTAGTAGTGCAATACTTGAACTCTAGTGCCTCAAATGCTAATATATAGACAAGATTAGATAAGATCATTGACATCTAATGTGCCTCAACAGAACTTTAAAAAATTTACATGTCACCAGTGGGATTATTTCTCCCATTGGTTCAGTAAGCTAGTATCAAATCCAGACATAAATCTTGTTGAGCTCAAGATGTTATTGTTGAGGTGAAATAGCAATTTTCAGATAAAATAAAAATGCCAGAATTATTGGCCATTCTTACAGGTGGGGTTAAAGAACATCTAGAAATCACTTGGAACAGTTCTAGAAGTGCCAGGGCCCTCACCAAAGCATAACTAGCAACTCTTCAACCTTCTAGAGCAGTTCCAAATCCGATCAGTGTAAAATGTAAGATATTTGCTTGTGCATTATAGATGTTGAGCTAAACAAACGTTGTACACAAATAAAATAAAACAAGTTAAGTCCTGGACATGGGGTAACACATTCTCATGGTTCATCGAGATGTGTCTCAATACTACTTATATTAAATCTGTGAGATTTTTCGCCCAGGGAGCCCCCCACATTTCTCCATGCAAGTTCCTTAAAAACAAGTATGTTTTAGGTCCTTAATTTCACCGTTGAAGTAATTTTTTTTGCTGATTTCATTGAGCTATCAAATAATATTAAAATTTCTTGAAACTTTTTGATAAAGGTACTGAAAGCATGCCTAAGCTACCATAAAATTTTCATAAAATAATCAAACTTGTGCAATTTTTTTAAAAAAACTTACAATGTTGCTAATACATTTAAAGCAACTTCATTGATTTAATTAAACTGCTATAGCATGTTGAAAATTTTTGAAACTTTTTATAAGGGTTCTGAGATTATGCCTGAGCTACCATAAAATTTTTAAACCATTATCAAACTTTTTCAATTTTTAAAAATCCAAACACTGATTTTTCGAAAACACCCTCGCGCAGTGTCGCAGCACAAATGCGTAGCGTGCCGCCGTGTGTACCCATCTGGTATTCTCTTATTCCCCGAAGATTTTGCGTGTAGAGAGTCATGCCACGCCACTTTTTTTTTTCGAAAAAGCCTCCGAGAAACCCAAAATCACGACTAGGTCATTCCACCTTTTTTTTTGCAAAAAGGACCAGCGGTTTTGCAAATTCTCCGATAGATCCTAGCCAACCATTTTTATAAATCTCCAAAAACTAATATTACGTTGAGATCCTTTGTCTGTTTTTTGGCAAAAAGAAAATCTTCGAACCAAATTCCACACAAAGTGACGTAGCACATGATCCTCCCTAATTATTATCATTGGCTGATCATTGCATACAAAGCAAGAGGGCCAAAAGGTAGAAAGAATGTTAGACAAATAGAGAAAAAAAAAAGAAATGGAAAGCAACTTATGCAGAAGAAATCGCTAAAGCAGCTCAAATTATTGGAAAAATGTCATCCGGCACATCAAGAATTCCACACATCAATTGAGAGAGCAAGAGAGAGGATCTTCATCACAACACAAGAAAGATCAAGAACTGCAAACAAAGCAAATAGCGAAAGCAAATTCTTAAGATTTATACCGTATGCCTCAAATAACTTCAGGAATGTGCAGTGCACAACTAATCTTAGTAAGTTCATCAGGATAAAAAGCTTATCATAGACACTCAAGTACTCTGCATGCATGAACAGCAGTGCACAAAACTTACTTTAAAGCAATATTCTCATCAATGCCCTAAGTGAAACTGAAGTTTACATGTTGCAAATGGGCAAAATTGGTCCATTAATTCAATTTCGAACTGTGTTTGCATCATCGGCCCTTAAAAGGAGTGTCAAATATATCAGAATAAGAAAATTGCCAGTGTGGAATAGTAGTAAGCATTTAAATTTGGAGAAACAGATTTCAAAATGTGAATTTTATGAAAACGTCATGTACACAAGAGACATTAGGTAGATGAATAACAGTAGCGAATTATTTTCTTGTGAAACAGCAATGACAAGCTAAACACATCAATTAACACAAATCGGTCAAATGACTCAGATCTGATTAACTTTAGCATAGAACCAATTGTGCACAAGAATTGGCAAAGCGGTCCATCTCAAATTAGTGACGATTAGATAACATCATCGGCATACAAAAGAATAGCAAGAATGCACTTTTCCCGTGGAACTAAATGCCTCAGATGATGCTTGTAAGTTGTAACATTTCCCATGGAACTACATGGCTTGGGTGATGCTTGTAACTTTTCATATGGAACTAAATGAGCTCTAGTAGAGCACTAGTCCATCTCGAGAGACAATATATCATTAGCATTACAACAGTATCACTTCCGTTCCGTAATTG
This sequence comes from Rhipidocladum racemiflorum, assembly GCA_036346355.1. Classification (NCBI taxonomy): domain Eukaryota; kingdom Viridiplantae; phylum Streptophyta; class Magnoliopsida; order Poales; family Poaceae; genus Rhipidocladum; species Rhipidocladum racemiflorum. The sequence goes on from CM070588.1 coordinate 37,054,502, forward strand.
GCTAACTCAAGGGGGTAAAAGAACAAAACGACAGTTCAATCCGACAAAAAAATAATGCACAACCTCCCTCCATGTAAGTTTCAATTCTGTCATTGGCCAAACATTGTGTGCTTCACATCGAGGGGAAACAAAAGTTAATTATCATATGCCAAGAGAAATAAATGGATCAAAGTTGTTGATCACTTGTAAACAGTTTGAAATCCAAATTTGCACGTGCGCTTCATCGAGAGGAACAAGTTAATCTTCTGAATATTGTGCCACAGAGGTACTAGAGGTTCACTATAATAATCATTGGGGCATCAAAGTCCATTCAGAAACTTCAGAAAACTAGGAAGATTAAAACCACAATCCAGAACTTCCGAAAACTAGGAAGATTAAAACCACAATCCAGAAAACTAGGCTGATTAAAACTTAAAACTTAAAGAAGGTGCCTCCGCACAAATCAGATGAGAATATACCAAAATGAGAACATGCTATGTGGGGCAGAACAAAAAGAGATCAATATTTGCAACTGTGAATATGAACTGTAGCAGCAAGAGCTAGTGAAACTACAAACCATACTGCTAATCAAAGTAATAATATGCTTCAAATAACTCCCGAGAACTTGTAGTCAAAACTAGTCTCATTGATTCGGCATTCACCTTTTCTTATCATAGGTATCTATGCAGAAGTAAATGACTAGACCACCAATGGTTGAATGCCACTATTACAGAACAGTTAAACTGCAGAGGTAAACTGAGAGATATAGTCATAAATGAAAACCAAGCAACCCAAAATGAGTTAATTAGTGCTAAATTGGTAGAAATGATGATAGCTGAAATGCCCCAGATGCTGTAAATTAACTTCTCACGTGGAACCAAACGAGCTTGACAAGTCAAGCAAATGTTCCATGTAGAAGTAGTGACAAGAGACGAATTCAGTACGCTTCTTGTTCCATTCGAGCTGAGTTTACAACGTGAGCGAAGCAAAAAAATTCATTAAATTTGTTCTGTTCAGGAAAATACTGAGAATTGGAGTGCCTGTTTCAGGATGGCCTCAGCAATGTAAAGCTTCCACACGGAAGGAATCAGATATTCCACTCTATCACATCATCGGCCACCAAAAAAAACACGGGAAACTAAAAGTCATTCCATGCGTAGAGTTTGACTTGGTTAGCAAGTTGATTAGGTGGTTCGTCTACTATAAAAGAGTATGTATCCTAAGAGTTTCTAAAAAAAAGAGCGAGGTGAATATAAGAAAAAAAAGGCATACATTGCTACCAGAGATGTATTTTTCTGTGTGTTTATCTTCAGAGTGCTCTCGTGTAAATTTGATTCTTGATCGGGGCAACAAATTGAAATCCCTCCCCGCTAATAAATGAAGTAAAAACACAAGCTGCGACGATTTGTGCAAAACTACTCACAAAACCAAAGAGAGAAAACGGGATTGATTGCCTCGAACAAAGTGAAGAAAACAAAAAAGTGACAGGCACACATGGACCTACTGAGATCAGTGGTTCATTTTTAGATCATTAGCATCATCGGCAAGCAAGCAGAAGACATGCTAGGAAGAAACGAAACCACCAAAGCAAGCAGAACATCAATTTTACTAGCGAATATCTAACGAGAAAGTATGCCCAGTTAAAGTACGATCCACCAAGAACTATAAGTAATCAACATGGACGCAGGAGAGATAGAGGGACATAATTATACACTGAGCTGACAACAAGCAGGAGCATATTTACGGATCTATGCATCTCAAAGATCAAGAGAGCAGCATCACGACAAGTCTATCCATCCGTCTACAGATCAGAGTTAGAGCGGGGGGCCTTGTGTGTTAACTGGTATGTAATACGGACGGTGCGATCATGGTTCTCCTCAAGAGCATGCAACCAGCAAGATTAATTGCAAGAAGTAGCAGGTTTGGAGGAAGACAAACAAGGCAAGCTAGCTTTGCAGAAATATATTTTGGAACAAGCAAAAAAAAATGAAAAGGCAAGCTGGTTTTTTATGCAGAAAGGATTCTTATCAATGACACACCAACTCAGTTCTTGATCAGTAGAGCAAGCGAAGTCGAAAGCAGGAAAAACATAAGGTTGGATCGTGAATAGTAAATACCGACAAAATAGGAGGACTGTAATAGTGTTTGTTACTGGAGAGTGAAATTGTAATTGGATAAAGAGTTAACCGGGAACATAAACTTGCCTTCTTCCTCCAGCCCCTCTTTTCCCCTTTTCTTCCTTGCTTGAATCCTACATCGCTCCGAGCGAAATCTCACGCCGGAAAGAAGAAAAAGTGCAGTAGTTGGTGGTCAAGGCAGGAGGCACTCACGGAAAGCAGCAGCAACAGATGGACGACCAAAATTGGTCCTTACCTAATAATGGACGGCCCAGATGGTTTCGTGGCGCGCAAGGCACCTCCCTCGCCGGGAGGTGCTCCTCCTGCTGTTGCTGTTGCCACCTGACAACATATATGCATGCTAGACCAGAGCAGAACCACTAGCCATCCCAGAGAGAGAAAAAAAATGGAGATACCTAGCCAAAGAAACGGATCATTGGATCTCCAAAATCTTGAATCGATCGATAGAGTTGCTATGATCTTTGGGCGAGACCAATTGAAACGAATTGCTATGATCCCAAATCTTTGGCTGCCTGAAAGAATGAAAAGAAACATGCAACCGCGAGAAAGAAATGATCAGAAAATTATAATAAAAAAACAGAAATCGCCTGCCAAAACTGAACAAAAAAGGCAGAGAGTAAGAAGATCCCCAAAACAGGACATGTTTTCTCTGCGAAACGGACGGTCTCATAGTCAGAGCCCTTCAAAGAAAAGAGAACAACAACGCATGCAAAATGTGACCAAATCAACGTGAGAAGATCCTTCTTCAAATCAAGCAATCAAGTGCGGCCAAGAACGTACGTTCAAGCTCCAAAGAACACAGATCGATCGCAGTGATCAGAGCAAAGAAACCAAGCCCAAGAACAGAGGAAAATCTAAATAGGGTGGCTCAGATCTAAGTCAATGAGCAGAAACTAGCAAGAACTGCTCTTATCACGGCGCGTTTCAAAAGAGGTGTAGCTTTTCGCATCACATCACGGTCACCCCATTGCAAAGAAGAGCACAAACAAAAAAACGAAGGCCAAGGATTATCCAGGAAGCTTAATTGGAGGTGCATGCCCTCAAAACAATCTAAATAGTATACTGAAAAAGCGCGCAACATCATCTCCAAGTCAACATGTGGATCAGGGCACCGTGATTTGCTAATCATCGGGCACAGCAACGCCTGCAAAGAATAAAGAAAAACGAGCCAAGGGAAAAAAAACGAGCATGCCAATGAATCAAGATGTTGGAGCACCAAATACCTCGGGGCGAGCAGAGCAAAGAGCCGAAGACGAACGAGAGTTCTTGCGTCTTGCGCTCCATGTTGCGCATCACTCCCCACCGGCGCATCGCTACTTCAACGAGCAGGAGAAAACCACGCAAAAATCCCGAGAAAACAGAGCAAAAGAACATAACAGAACAACAATGTGTATCAGCCTCCGTCGGATCTTGCAAGATCCCGCGAGCCGCGCGTGCAGATGAACCGGTTATTGAACCTCATCTGCACGCACGCCACATTTCGTCGGCACGGCACTTGAAAGCGCAGCAGCGCAAGAAGGGTCCAATTCAAATCCCAACAAGGAGCGACTAGTTACGAGGGTGTCTCTGAGAAAGAAAAAAGATTTGCGAATCTCATCACTGGCACCCAGGGAAGAAGAAGAAGGGCCACGAAAACACAGATCCAGGTCGATCGAAAGAGATCCAACTTTCTAGGTTCGGAAAGGTGGATTCAAGCCAAGTAGTAGTAGTACAACTACCAGTCTACCACCAAGAAACAAAGAAAAACTTGCGCACACGCACACGCCGCCTAAGGTCTCGAGCTACGGTCCGCACGCGAAGAAAGTACCTCTCATGCATTCAACGCTCGAAGCGACCGAGCTCTTGTCTTGCCTTCCATCGGCGTATCAAGAACACGAGACTGGTTTCGACAAGAAAAGAACAGAGCACAGGAGAGGGACATGCATCGATCAAACCCCAGAATCAGAAGAACCGAACAGAGTTAGTATCACGCAAGAGCCGATCGAACCGAAGAACAAACCAGAAAGTAATCGAAAGAAAGAAGCAGATCGAGATGCTACTCTACTAGCACAAGAACAAAAATGTAAAAAATAAATAAATGAAGCAACCAAAAGCGAGTGGGACGATCGAACAGGAGCAGGCGATGCGGGTGCGGGTAGGAGCGCGGGGTTTCTATATATAGCGGAGCGGCCACTGAGCGGACGGCTCTGATCGATTCAGAGCTGCTTGCTTTTCGAACGGACGGTGCTGATCGGCTTCCACCGTGTTCCACGATCCCATCCAGATGCTACCAATTCCATCCATCTAAAACTGTGCCTGGATACGAACGGGTGGGCAAGGTGGCGTGCCTGGGTAGGGCGCTGCTTTTACATTCACGCAAATTAGTTTATGCCTGTTTGAAAGTAAAGTTTTTCAATACTATGGTATTATAAAATCATGCTATAGAAATTGTTTTCACATAAATACCATAGTATTACAAAACAATGGTATTACAAAGCCATGGTATGGAAACTGTTTGGAAGCAAAGTCTTTTGCATGATGAAGTAATACCAATAGCTCAAAACTCCACTATGAGTGGAGTTTTCAATACTCAAAAAATACCATAGTATTGGCAATACTATGGTTTTTCAAACATAGTTTTTTTTGTTGCTTCCAAACACCATATGGCCAAAAATACCATGGTATTCTTCAAACAGAAAAACTAGAAAACGGTATACCGTTGTAACGGTATACCTCTGAAACTCATGAAACTTATGATTTTTTACATTGAAACTCATGAAACTTAGCACTAAAAACTGATAAAACATGAAACTGATGAAACTAAACACTGAAACGTCATGAAACCAGCACTGAAACTGATAAGTTTCATAAGTTTCATGGCTATACCATTGCAACGGTATACCGTTGCCTAGTCACTCTCTTCTTCAAAACCATGGTTTTGCCTAGAAACTATGAAAATACTTTGTTGCCAAACAGGCCCTTAGATCCTTCCCACTAATATGCTTCTCTTCATTTTAGTTACTAACTTGGGTATAGGTACGGGCGTACGGACAGATCGAGCTTAGTTTCTTCTACTCTGTACGATTCTTAATTTGTTTTGCATGGTTTTATGATTAGGGGTGAAAATGGTTTGGATGTATAATGGCATTGTCGTATTTTATTATTATATTTTTGTATGGATATAGATACTATCGAGTCTCTCCTTCGGGCTTGGAATACCCTAGCGTCTCATGTTTATACCATCGCATTCATGCTCAACATGACATAGATATAAAAACATAGGTCGTATATGCAGAAGGTGCATTATTCTTACAATAAGAAGGACATTGGCCGAATAAAACACAACGAAAGGGTAGTGAAATAAAATGGTAAAGTTCAGTGGTATGCTCCAACCCAAAAATCTATAGGCAACCGACTAGATTAGGCTCTAGGAGAGATCGTCATCATATTCCTCGAAACCTGTGGTAAAATAGAGGGTGGTGATTCCTTCATCCTCTGAATATCAATAAGCAAGGGTGAATACATTTGTACTCAGCAAGACTTGTTGTGCATCACAATTATAAGTATATGCACGACTGTGTTAAAGGAATGGTTATCCTAACATGTTCTTAGATTTTTTGCATGAAGCGAGATTTATTCAACAATAACAAGTAATAGATTGCAAATGGAATTTGTAAAGAGCAGTTGATACGTATGTAAATAACAAATATTCCATCTATTATGTGGGAAAGAATTTTGAGAGTAAAGCTGTAAGGGCCCAAGCAAAATCCAATTTGTACATAGTAAATTAGCAATTATGCTGATTTCTTCCAATTTTTTACAATTTAAATATGGAAAGTTTGCTTACTATTACTCTCTTTGGTCACAAATAGTTGTCTTTTTGGATATAACACACTCCCCAAAATACAACTTTGAACACTAATTACTATTATAATATATTTACAAAGTTTAATAAAAATATAATATCATGGAAGTACTTTTCGAGACAAATTTACACATATGACTATCATGTATCCAATTTAAATATTTAAAAAGATATTGACAGCCAAATGTTTGAAAGTTTAACTGCATCTATGTCCAAAACAACAACTATCTGTGACTCAAGGGCAGTACTATCAACTAAGGCAAAATGAATATCAGAATCTGGGGAAAATTGCCATCTATGCATCAGAAAGAATATCAGACATGGGTCTGTGTATCTGAAAGAAACTTCTAAAAACCAAAACAGAACAAATTTTCTGATAATTGGAAATGCTAAGGCGCATCAAAGAAGCACAAGTAGTAGTGCAATACTTGAACTCTAGTGCCTCAAATGCTAATATATAGACAAGATTAGATAAGATCATTGACATCTAATGTGACTCAACAAAACTTCAAAATATTCTTACAGATGGGGTTAAAGAACATCTAGAAATCGCTTGTCTATAAATGACAGGACCCTCACCAAAGCATAACTAGCAACTCTTCAACCTTAGAACAGTTCCAAATCCGATCAGTGTAAAATACAAGAGATTTGCTTGTGCATTATATATGTTGAGCTAAACAAACGTTGTACACAAATAAAATAAAACAAGTTAAGGCCTCGACACGGGCTAACACATTCTCATGGGTCTCGATCCATGGAGATGTGTCTCGATATTCTATCTCTTATTCCCGGAAGATTTCACGTGTAGGGAGTCATGCCACTCACGTTTTTTTTTCTTTCGAAAAAACCTCCGAGAAACCTGAAATCGTGGCCAGGTCATTCTATCTTTTTTTATGTGGAAAGAACCCGTAGATCTTAACCAACAATTTTAAAAAAAGCTCAAGAAAATTAAAATTACTTAAGATCTTTCTACTGTTTTTTTGCAAAAAGAACCTCCACGTGATCCTACCTAGTTGTTATCATCGGCTGATCATTATTGCATGCAAAGCAAGCGAGGGCGAAAAGATAGAGAGAATTTTAGACAAATGGAAAAAAGGAAACGGAAAGCAACTTATGAAGAAGAAACCGCTAACGCAGCTCAAATTATTGGAAAAATCACATCCGGCACATCAATTGAGAGAGCAAGATAGACGATCAAGAACTGCAAAGAAAGCAACCAGCGAAAGCAAATTCATAAGATTTATACCGTATGCCTCAAATAACTTCACAACTAATCTTAGGGCCTATTTGTTTTAGCTTTGGATTCTCTAAAAGCTTATTTTGGATTATGGTTTAGAGAAGCTAGTTCTCCAAAAGTTAGAATCCAAAATCACATGAGTGGATTTAGTGTATATGAGTGAATTCGATTATGAGAATCGATTCATAGAATCGGGCTGTTTGTTTTTTATTTATCTTTTGGAGCCAGAATCTAGAATTAAAAGCAAAACCAAACAAGCTCTTAGTAGTCATCGCGATAAAAAGCTTTTCATAGGCACTCATGTACTCTGCATGCATGAACAGCAGCGCACAAAACTTACTTTAAAGCAGTATTCTCATCAATGGCCTCAGTGAAACTGAAGTTTACATGTTGTAAATGGGCAAAATTGGCCCATTAGTTCAATTTCGAACTGTGTTTGCATCATCGGCCCTTAAAAAGGAGTGTCAAATATATCAGAATAAGAAACTTGCGGTGTGGAATAGTAGTAAGAAATTAAATTTGGAGAAACAGATTTCAAAATGTGAATTTTATAAAAACGTCATGTACACAAGACATTAGGTAGCTGAATATCAGTTGAGAATTATTTTCTTGTGAAGAAGCAATGCCAAGCTAAACACATCAATTAATGTCTCACGTGGAACCAAACGAGCTTGACAAGTCAAGCAATTGTTCCATCTAGAAGTAGTGGCAAGAGACAAATTAACCGAAAAAATGCATGCTGGTCACATGGGGAAGTTCGATGCATAGACATTGCACAACTTCTCATTTAACCATGCAGGAAAAAGCTGAGAAATTTAGGTGTTTGATTCAGCCATGGCCTCAGTATTGCACGGAATGTATGAGGACTACACTGAAATACATCATTGCCCATCTAGACCAAAGAAATGGGTCGCAAGAATGCACACGCGAGAAGAAGACTACTCCAACAACCAACAAAAAGCAAACAAAATGGTCGCAGAACTGACTACTCCACTGATTTTTGTTCATTGATGCCTAAGAAAGTGAAGAAAATTGAAGTGATTAATATGTTAGTTGTGATCTCAGTTGTTGTAACTAATTCCGATAATTTCTGATCTAATGGCCACTACATGCGTTTTAATCGGGAACGCCCCAACTGATTTGGGTTTTGGTCCCGGTTGCCAGCGCTAAAGAAAAAAGGGAGAGGCCGGCGTTCATTTGGTGCATGATCAACCGCAGTAGCGGAGGACGGGAAAAAATTCTGATATGGCGAAATTAATATTTTTATGTACCTTTATTATCCGTTATTGTTCCTTGGACGTGTGCATCTCCTATCCTAATCTTAACATCAATTTTAAGGTAAGGTAATAGGATATCATCCTATTCTCATTTCGATAGTAGGTGTATTATAGTGGCGGAGGACGGAGTAAAATTATGATGCGGCAAAATCGATAGGATGGAATATTAAACAATATCGTAATGCCAAAAAAATTCATACAGAGTATATAAGGAGCAAAGTATTCGAGTTCAATCTACTGGATATCTTGCTAAAATAATTTTTCAAATCCACACATGAAATCATCAGGGTAAATATTTCATAAATATTTTGTGTTACTGACAGAACATGTGCTAAAAGTACTAAGGATCCACGTGGCAGAGCAGGTATGGCAGGTGCCATACCCAGCCATACCTGCTCCTCCGCCCCTGATCAACCGTGAACCCTAGCTCTCCCGACACTCCTTCCGATCTAGGATTAAGCGCGAGGTAATCGAAGACCGGCGCCCTAACTGAGTTCATCTCAGTGTCTTCTTCCTCAGGCTACTGCGATCACTGTAAGGATCACGGTGACCCTCATCCTCACGTTCACTGCTTCATCGACAAGCTTCTAATGGCATCGTCATCTCCGGGTTAGTTCTAATGACTCTATTCCGCATTACTTAATTGTGATCATGACTTAGGCTAGAAGACTTAGTCCTTAGATTAATTCTAACATTTGGTATCAGAGCACCTCTAGCCTTAGCATGTTCCTAATTAAGCCCGGTTTACTTCCTGATTCGTCGTTTTGGAGATCAATTAGTTTCGGATTAGGACTGTTTTGGTTCGGTTTAATGTTGATTTAGTGTTCTTTCGATTCGGCTAGCATTTAGAAGGAGGGGATAAGAGAGCAAAAAAAAAAAACCCTAGACCTTCGGATTTGAGCCCAAAACCTCAAATCCCAAAACCCTAAATCCCGAACCCCATTCGGATTTGTCCCAAAATCACAAATTCCACGGAGCAAACCTAAAGATCTAAAGTAGGGATTTGAGACTTACCTCACTCGCCGCTGTCGCCATGGTCGGGGCCGACCGCCTCGTGCATCTTGTGGGGTTCCTGCTCCATTCCGCGTTAAATGCGCCTTGGCAAGACACCACTCCCGTCTTGGCGCTCGCCGCTCGAAAGCACGCACTGGGCCGCCATCGCCTCCGCGTCTCCGGCTCGGCCGCTCCAGCGCCAAGACGGCCGCTGGCTGCGCCGCATCGCGTTGCCCCGATCGCCTTGGACGCCGCTGCGCGTTTTTCTCGGGAGACAGTGGTTTTAGGGTTAGGGTTTCCAGCGCCCGGATTTTTTTATTCGATCCTCGATCGATCTCGGCCGTCCGTTCGATCTGACGGTCACGGTTCGCGAGCGCTTGGCCTGCGCTTGATTGGGCCTCGTGTTCACCGTCTTTGGGCCGGCTTGCATTTTGGGCTGGTTTGGACGTCAGGCCGCAAGGCCATTTGTGTTTTGAGCCCATTCACTGTTTAACTCAAGTCATTATTTATTTATTGTGTCTTATTTAATTTCAGCAATAATCATTATTTATTTTTTTAATTCCTGGGCATTATTGCTGTATTGAATTTTATGATTATTATTCTGGACATTAATGTTTAGATCAATTTTATGTTTAATATTCTGAGCAAGTTATTTAATGTGTCCATTAATTTTATTTTCATGATTATTACTATTGTCTCTGATTAATATGGAACCAACGGGAAATATTGATTGGAGATTTAATAATGTTTTGGGATTACTTCGTGATCATAGTTATATTCTGACCAAAGTTGATTATGACTATGCATCATACCTATTTGATTAAAACTGGGATTATGTTATAACCATGATCATATTCTGACCAACGTTGATTATGACCATGTGTTAACCATAAGTTATTTTAGTACCTTTTCTGTCATTAGCATGTTATTAATCAGACCAACGTAGGGTTAATTTCATGCAAGACATTTATTTTCTCCAATATTTACTGATTATATTCCATTTTCTTGATTCAGCCATGAACAACGCTAATGTTGCCGCTTATTTGAACGGCATTGAGCAGCTGACAGGGACGAACTTTCCTTCTTGGAAGGAAAGAGTTCAGATTGTCCTTGGCATTATGGACATAGACTATGCATTACGTGAGGACGCTCCCGTACCTCCTTCCGCTGAAGATGAGAGTTTCGCTGAGAAAAAGAAACTCTATGATTTAACAAATGAAAGTGGAGCGGTCCAACCGCATGTCTTTGATGATTATAAAGAGCACCATATCTGTCGCGATAAGGGGAGCAATCCCTGATTCCGACAACGTTAAGAAGTACCTGGCCTCAGTCGAGGAGCAATTTAAGGGCTCCTCAAAAGTTTATGCCAGTACTTTGATCATGAAGATGCTCACGAGTAAGTATGATGGCTCTAGCAGCGTTCCTGAGCATATCATGATGATGAATGATATGGCTGCAAAACTCAAGGGCATGGATATGGCCATTTCTGATGGGTTCTTGGTCCATTTTATTATGACCTCTCTCCCTCCTGAGTATAATGCATTCAAAATTAATTATAATACTCAGAAGGAGCAGTGGACCATGAGCGAGTTGATCGCTATGTGTGTCCAAGAAGAAGAGAGGGTTAAAGCTGAAAGAAAGGACCAAGTTTTCCATATTGGCCATGGAAAAAGGAAATTTCAAGGGGAGGCTAAGTCCAAAAAGAAGCTGCACTTCTCCCCTAAGGCTGAGTCAAGCAAGCCAAAGCAAAAGGAGAAAGCCACTGCTACATCTACTCCTGATGGGCCCATCTGTCGTTTTTGCAAAACCAGTGGGCACGTTCAGAAAGATTGTGCGAGCTTTATGAAATGGCTTGCTAAAAAGGGTAATGATGAAATTTCCTTTATTGATGAAACCCTTTATGCTGATTTGTCCCCTAATGCCTGGTGGATTGACTCAGGTGCCACTGTGCACGTTTCCAATTCATTGCAGGGATTCCTTACCGTGAAGACGGTAAGAAAGGGGGAGCGAAGCCTTAGAGTTGCTGATGGAAAGGAGGCTGAAGTTGAAGCCGTTGGCACACTGTCATTAGTTTTAGATAGTGGCTTCACCCTTCTTTTGAATAATGTCGTTTATGTTCCTAGTATAAGGAGAAACCTCATTTCAGTTTCTTTATTAGATGATGATAGATACACTTGTATCTTTGGGAACAATAAATGCATTGTAAACTTTAATTCTAATAATGTTGGTCTCGCGACTCGACGAGACAAACTCTATATGCTTCATCTCTCTGAATTTCCTGTATCAATGAATGTGTGTGATGCCACCAATAAGCGAAAGAGAAGTCTAGGTGATGAGACTTCATCGAAATTGTGGCATTGTCGTTTAGGCCACATTTCGAAGGGGAGAATGGAGCGTCTCATTAAGGAAGAGATACTTCAACCCCTAGACTTCTCTGACTCAGATCATTGTATTGATTGCATTAAAGGGAAATATGTAAAACAGATTAAGAAAGGAGCCACACGAAGCACAGGAGTCTTAGAATTAATCCACACTGACATATGTGGACCTTTTCCTGTGACTTCAGTTGATGGGTATAACTCCTTTATTACGTTCACTGACGATTTCTCCCGTTATGGTTATATTTTCCCCATTCGCGATCGATCTGAATCACTCGATAAATTCAAAATCTTTAAGGCTGAAGTAGAAAATCAGCTCAACTTAAAGATTAAAGTAGTGAGATCAGATCGTGGAGGAGAATATTATGGGAGACATGCTCCTTATGGACAGATTCCTGGTCCTTTCGCTAAGTTCCTTTCAGAAAATGGCATAGTAGCACAATATTCCACACCTGGTGAACCTCAGCAAAATGGAGTAGCAGAAAGGCGCAATCGCACCCTTATGGATATGGTGCGTAGCATGATGAGTTACTCCAGTTTACCAGTTAGTCTGTGGATGGAAGCATTAAAGACAACCGCACACATATTAAACCGGGTTCCCAGTAAATCAGTCCCTAAAACCCCTTATGAATTGTGGACTGGAAGGAAACCAAGTTTAAAGTATTTGCGTGTGTAGGGTTGTCCTGCTGAAGCTAAAGTCTTTAATCCACATCTTGGATAATTGGATCCTAAGACAATAAGTTGCCATTTTATTGGATATCCTGAAAGGTCTAAGGGGTATCGATTTTATTGTCCAAATCATATCACTAAGTTTGTGGAAACCCGCCATGCTGTATTCTTAGAGAATGATGAAATCAGTGGGAGCTCAGAAGCTAGGAAAATAGATCTTGAGGAGGTTCGGACTTATGTACCTCTGCCGATAATCCAAGAGACTATTGTTCCTGTACCTCATACAGTTATTCCTCCAGCTGAGAATCCTGGAGTTGAGCCCCCATCTGAGAATTCAGATTTCAACAGTACAGCACCTAACGATGAGCCTCAATTGCCTTCTGTGATAGCTAATGAACCACTAAGGAGATCACAGCGGGAAAGAAGATCAGCCATCCCTAATGATTATGTTGTATACATGAATGAAGATGTATGTGACATAGGAAAGGTGGATGATCCTACATCATTTAAGGAGGCTATGACGACTAAAGATTCATCCAAGTGGCTTGAGGCCATGCAGGATGAAATGAAGTCTATGAGCATTAATGACGTCTGGGATCTAGTAGAAATTCCTGATGGAGTCAAAACAGTAGGCTGTCGATGTGTCTACAAAACTAAGCATGACTCTAAAGGAAATGTCGAAAGGTTCAAGGCAAGGCTTGTAGCAAAAGGGTTTACACAAAGAGAAGGGATAGATTATGTTGATATTTTCTCTCCCGTCTCGAAGAAGGATTCGCTAAGAATTGTTATGGCGCTTGTTGCTCATTATGATTTAGAGCTACATCAAATGGATGTTAAAACTGCATTTCTTAATGGTGACTTGCATGAGGATGTTTTCATGGCTCAACCGGAAGGTTTTGTCGTGGAAGGCAAGGAACATATGGGATGTAGACTTAAGAAATCCATCTATGGGCTAAAGCAGGCGTCTAGGCAATGGTATCTTAAGTTCGATGAGACCATAAGAAATTTCGGTTTCAAAGAAAATGATGTGGACAATTGTATATACATTAAGATTAAGGGGAGCAAATTCACTATCTTAGTGCTTTATGTGGACGATATCTTATTGGCTAGCAGCGACATGGATATGCTGTATGAGACCAAAAGATTTCTTTCAGCTAATTTCGACATGAAAGATCTTGGTGATGCCTCTTATGTTTTGGGCATTGAGATTCACCGAGATAGGTCCAAAGGGATATTAGGTCTATCCCAAAAGGCATACATTGACAGAGTGCTTAAGAGATATAATATGCATAACTGCTCTGCCACGCCTGCTCCTATTGTTAAGGGCGATAAATTTGGAACATTTCAATGTCCAAGGAATCAATTAGAAACTGATCAGATGAAGGGGATTCCTTACGCTTCAGCTGTCGGAAGCATTATGTACGCTCAAGTTTGTACTCGCCCTGATTTAGCATTCAGAATCGATGCTTGGCAGATATCAATCAAATCCAGGGTTGGATCACTGGAAAGCCATTAAGAAAGTCTTGCGTTATTTGCAAGGCACTAAGCACTACATGCTCACATATAAGAAGTCTGATAACCTTGAGGTTGTGGGTTATTCAGATGCTGACTTTGCAGGTTGTGTAGATACTAAGAAATCCACATCAGGGTATATCTTCACACTTGCAGGAGGAGCTGTTTCGTGGAAAAGCTCCAAACAATCCCTTACTGCGTCATCGACGATGCAGGCTAAGTTTGTGGCATGTTATGAGGCTACTGGGCAGGCTGTATGGCTGAAGAACTTTATTCCCGGACTAAGAGTGGTTGATAGTATATCTAAACTACTAACAGTATACTGCGATAATAAAGCCGCAGTTTTCTATTCAAGTAACAACAAGTCAAGTGGTGCTGCCAAACACATTGACATTAAGTATCATGTTGTGAAAGATAGAATCCAGGATGAGACAATTGATGTCAAGCATATAAGTACTAAGTCTATGCTTGCGGATCCGCTCACTAAAGGCTTACCACCCAGTCTCTTTCGAGAACATGTTGCCGGCATGGGTTTATTGGAAAGCCTCTGATTCTGGAAATAAGGACCATAAGAATAAAACCAAACTCCCATTAAGAATAAGTAATTATTCCATTAAGATAGAATTGTACACTATAGATACTGGGTTTCAGCGGTGATTCTTATTAACCGTTGTAATACTTTATCTTAGTGTGTTGTTCTGTTGAGTATGGACTTATGTTATTAGCCTTTCGATCAAGTGGGAGAATGTTAGTGGTGATCTCAGTTGTTGTAACTAATTCCGATAATTTCGGATCTAATGGCCACTACGTGCGTTTTAATCGGGAACGCCCCAACTGATTTGGGTTTTGGTCCCGGTTGCCAGCGCTAAATAAAAAAGGGAGAGGCCGGCGTTCATTTGTTGCATGATCAACCGTGAACCCTAGCTCTCCCGACACTCCTTCCGATCTAGGATTAAGCGCGAGGTAATCGAAGACCGGCGCCCTAACTGAGTTCATCTCAGTGTCTTCTTCCTCAGGCTACTACGATCACTGTAAGGATCACGGTGACCCTCATCCTCACGTTCACTGCTTCATCGACAAGCTTCTAATGGCATTGTCATCTCCGGGTTAGTTCTAATGAATCTATTCCGCATTACTTAATTGTGATCATGACTTAGGCTAGAAGACTTAGTCCTTAGATTAATTCTAACATAATACATATGGACCTACTGAACAACATTGATCAGTTGTTCGTTGGTATGTCAATTACATCATCGGCAGGCAGGATTGTGCAAACCATCCAGGAACATAGAATGAAAGATTATAATGCTATAAGGAGGAAAACAGGTGATCATTAGCAGAAGCGCACTCACAGAGAAGAGCTGCTGGGCTAACCAACCAAAATATCCAGGAAGAGAAATGCACCATGGCTAATACAAGGCCTCAGAGACGCAGCGTGTGCTATTGCACTTCATGTAACTCATTACAGTGTCTGTACAACTCACACTCCATGAAACGAACGGTATATCAACATGGACGCATGGGCACCGAAAGGTATAGAAAAACGACCAAGAAACGAAGCCTATAACATCAATTTCACTAGCGAATATCTAACGCGAAATTATGCCCAGTTAAAGTACGTCCACCAAGAACTACAAGTAATCAACATGGACGCAGGAGAGATAAGAGGGACATAATTATACACTGAGCTGACAACAAGCAGGAGCATATTTACGGATCTATGCATCTCAAAGATCAAGAGAGCAGCAGCACGACAATTCTATCCATCCGTCTACAGATCAGAGTTAGAGCGGGGGGCCTTGTGTGTTAACTTGGTATGTAGTAAGGACGGCTGCGATCATGGTTCCCTCAAGAGCATGCATCCGGCAAGATTAATTAATTGCAATAAGTAGCAGGTTTGGAGGAAGATAAACAAGGCAAGCTAGCTTTGCAGAAATATATTTTGGAACAAGCAGAAAAAATTGGTTTTTACCCAATAAACAGTTGGGAGCAAAACATTCTTATCAATGACACTATTAGAACTATCTCTGTTGTAGCCGTGTTTATCACATCGTCCTTGTTAAGGAAATAGATTGTGTGTTTGTATTTTAGCCGCCAGCTATAGATAGAATATCTCTAAGTTTGGATAGTCTGTGTATAGGTAGAAACCTAAGATCTTCTCTTGCTGGTCAATCCTGTACATGCCTTGCCGTGGCTATTTCAGCTCTATAAACATGCAATCACGGCCTCTCTGAGGTTATACGCTTCCACAAAGATTTTCAGACACAACAACTCTACCCAATAAACAGTCGGGAGCAAAACATTCCTATCAATGACACAACTCAGTTCTTGATCAGTAGAGGAAGAAAGCCATGAGAAAAAGAAGAAGACGTGAAGTGGTTGGTGGTCAAGGCAGGAGGCACTCCATGGAAAGCAGCAGCAGCAGCAGCAGATGGACGACCAAAATTGGTCCTTACCCAATAATGGACGGCCCAGATGGTTTCGTGGCGTGCAAGGCACCTCCCTCGCCGGGAGGTGCTCCTGCTGCTGCTGCTGCCACCTGACAACATGTACGCATGCATGACAGACCAGAGCAGAACCACTAGCCATCCCAGAGAGAGAAAAAAGGAGATACCTAGCCAAAGAAACGGATCATTGGATCTCCAAAATCTTGAATCGATCGATAGAGTTGCTATGATCTTTGGGCGAGACCAATTGAAACGAATTGCTATGATCCCAAATCTTTGGCTGCCTGAAAGAATGAAAAGAAACATGCAACCGCGAGAAAGAAATGATCAGAAAATTAGAACAAAAAAACAAAAAAGAGAAACTTAACAAAAAAAAGCAGAGAGTAAAGCCTCAAAACTGGACATGTTTTCTTTGCGAAACGAACGGTCTCATAGTCAGAGCCCTTCAAAGAAAAGAGAACTAGAACGCATGCAAAATGTGACCAAATCAACGTGAGAAGATCCTTCTTCAAACCAAGCAAACAAGAGCGGCCATGAACGTACGTGCAAGCTCCAAAGAACACATATCGATCGCAATGATCAGAGAAAAGAAACCAAGCCCAAGAACAGGGGAAAATCTAAATAGGGTGGCTCAGATCTAAGTCAATGAGCAGAAGCTAGCAAGAACTGCTCTCATCACGGCGCGTTTCAAACGAGGTGTAGATTTTCGCATCACATCACGGTCACCCCATTGCAAAGAAAAGCACAAACAAAAAACCGAAGGCCAAGGATTATCCAGGAAGCTTAATTGGAGGTGCATGCCCTCAAAACAATCTAAATAGTATACTGAAAAAGTGCGCAACATCCTCTCCAAATCAACAAGTGGATCAGGGCGCCGTGATTTGCTAATCATCGGGCACAGCAACGCCTGCAAAGAAGAAAGAAAAACGAGCCAAGGGAAAAAAACAAGCATGCCAATGAATCAAGATGCTGGAGCACCAAATGCCTCGGGGCGAGCAGAGCAAAGAGCCGAAGACGCACGAGAGTTCTTGCGTCTTGCTACTTTAACGAGCAGGAGAAAACTACGCAAAAATCCCGAGAAAACAGAGCAAAAGAACAAAGCAGAGCAGCAATGTGTACCAGCCTCCGTCGGATCTTACAAGATCCCGCGAGCCGCGCGTGCAGATGAACCGGTAATTGGACCTCATCTCCACACTTGAAAGCGCAGTAGCGCAAGAAGGGTCCAATTCGAATCCCAGCAAGAACAGAGGGACTAGTTACAAGCGTGCCTCCGAGAAGCGATACTAGCAGCAAGTGCTCTGCTCGGAAACATCATGTTTCGTCATAGGGAAAAATTTGCGAGTCTCATCACTAGCACCCAGGGAAGAAAAAAAAGGGCCACGAAAACACAAAGATCCAGGTCGATCGAAAGAGATCCAACTTTCTAGGTTCGGGAAGGTGGATTGAAGCCAAGTAGTAGTAGTACAACTACCAGTCTACCACCAAGAAACAAAGAAAAACTTGCGCACACGCACACGCCGCCTCAGGTCTCGAGCTACGGTCCGCACGCGAAGAAAGTACCTCTCATGCATTCAACGCTCGAAGCGACCGAGCTCTTGTCTTGCCTTCCATCGGCGTATCAAGAACACGACTGGTTTCGACAAGAAAAGGACAGAGCACACGAGAGGGACATGCATCGATCAAACCCCAGAATCAGAAGAACCGAACAGAGCTAGTAACACGCAAGAGCCGATCAAACCGAAGAACAAACCAGAAAGTAATCGAAAGAAAGAAGCAGATCGAGATGCTACTCTACTCGAACAAGAACAAAAATGTAAAAAAAATAATAAATGAAGCAACCAAAAGCGAGTGGGACGATCGAACAGGAGCAGGCGATGGGGGTGGGGGTAGGAGCGCGGGGGGTCTATATATAGCGGAGCGGCCACTGTGCGGACGGCTCTGATCGATTCAGAGCTGCTTGCTTTTCGAACGGACGGTGCTGATCGGCTTCCACCGTGACCCATGATCCCATCCAGATGCTACCAATCCCATCCATCTAAAGCTGTGCCTGGACGAACGGGTGGGCAAGGTGGCGCGCTAGGTATGGTAGGGCGTTGATTTTACATTCATGCAAATTGGTTTAGATTCTTCCCACCAATATACTTCTCTTCATTTTAGTTACTCCCTCCGTCCCATTATATAAGGCGTAACTCCTACCAATGTAGAGAACTAGAAAATAGTTGTATCGCACGGAACTCGAGGGGGTTATTGCATGCATGCATGCACATGAGAGATGGGAGAGAAGGTTAATGCATGCATGCATGCGCATGAGAGATAGGAGAAAAGCCTGAACAGGGGCCGAGGAGGCGCTGCGCCCTGTATTCTGGGACTTAGAAAAAAAAAGCTGTTGTATCTTATATTTTGAGATGGAGGGAGTACTAACTTGGGCATTGGTGCGGGCGTATGGACAGATCGAGCTTAGTTTCTTCTACTTTGCACGATTCTTAATTTGTTTTGCACGGTTCTATGATTAGGGATGAAAATTGTTAGGATGTATAATGGCCCTATCGTATTTTATTTTAATATTTTTCTCTGGATGCAGATACTGTCGAGTCTCTCCTTTGGGCGTGGAATACCCGAGCGCCTCATGTGTATACCATCGTAGTCCCGTGATCAGTGGCTAGTACACACAATCAAAATATTATCATCACATTCATGCTCAACATGACATAGATATAAAAACATAGGTCGTATATGCAGAAGGTGCATTATTCTTTCAATAAAAAGGAAATTGGCCGAACAAAACGCAACGAAAAGGTAGTGAAATAAAACAGTAAAGTACAGTGGTATGCCCCAACCCAAAAATCCATAGGCAACCGAGTAATAGCACGGATCGGACCTGTCGCGTATCGGCTTGCATTACCGGAGGGTGCTCGTCTTCATGATGTCTTCCATGTCTCCCTGCTTAAAGCATTCAAAGGACCACCACCCAACCACACTCCATCCCTCCCGGCGGATTTGGAGCCCACCCCAACGCCAACGCGACCGGAACCCCATCGACTTTTGGCTCAACGTTTTGTCGACGGACAGCGTCAAGTATTGGTTCACTGGACAGGGGAGTCCGCGACGGAAGCGACCTGGATGGACGCCATCACCTTGCGTCGTTCCTACCCAGACTGCACGCTTGAGGACAAGCTTCATCCGCAAGGGGGGAGTAATGTTATACCCTTCGACAGGGTATTCTACCAACGAAAGCGAGCAGAAGCAGGCGAACCATTAGAAGGGGAATAGAAACGGCAAGATCCACTACAGAAGAGGTTACGGCAGGAAAAGATCAAGATCCGTGCCGTATGATAGTTGCCATACGTGAAAGTCCTCAAGTTCAAGTTAGTTATACCTTATTTGTATCCGTTTCGGATTAGTAGTCCTTTGCAATTAGTTATTAGAATTGGATTCTTACGTATCTACACGATTGCTATTTAAAGAGAGAATAAAGAAGAGGAAAGGCATGCCAGTTTTGTGCCACAAATTCCAGTCTAAGGCGGTGGCTCCGACAACAGCCAACCTATCCCTAGTGTGCACCACGCCGGCGACGGGCTCGACGAACAGCGTTCGTCCTGGTCTGCGGACGGGCACACGCGCTTACGAGAAGATTCGCTCTGAATCAGCTCGTAACACATTGCATTTGGAAGGGATGAACTAAAACAGGGAAAATCCAAAGTCATAATCTTGAAGTAGCCGTCGTAGCTTGTAACTCTTGAAAATCGAGCTGACGAAGAACAGCCAACGAAGAATCGAGTCGGTGAAGATAAAATCGACAAAGAAAAATCGAATGTATGGCTGAGTCGACG
This sequence comes from Rhipidocladum racemiflorum, assembly GCA_036346355.1. Taxonomy (NCBI): domain Eukaryota; kingdom Viridiplantae; phylum Streptophyta; class Magnoliopsida; order Poales; family Poaceae; genus Rhipidocladum; species Rhipidocladum racemiflorum. Next base: position 37,074,806 of record CM070588.1, read on the forward strand.
AAGAAGAGCCGACGGTAGAGTCGACGAAGAAGAACCGACGAAGCTGACAAAATAAGCCGAGCCGAGGTGATCAAAGTTGACAGAATGAGCCAAGCCAATAAAAGAGCCGAGCGACGACAGAATCAAGATGCTAGAGACTTGGATGGACGCAACGGAAGACTAAAGAAAAAAAAATTAGGAATTACTAGCTACAAAGACTAAAAAGCGATGAGCCTAAAAGCCATCAAACCAACGAAAGAGCCAAGACAGCAAAGCCATGCTGAAATAAGCCGAGCCTAGCTGAAAGAAAATCCAAGAAGCCGGTGCCGACCGAACTGGAGCCAAGCTAACCATGTAGAAGACCAGAAGCTATAGCTCACGGACACGAACAAAATCTAGAGGGACTTGAACCAATTCACGGATGTGAACTGATTAGAGGCTCTCTCCAGGCTCTTGCACGTGCTGGACAGCTTTGAATTTGAAGAAGTCACGGACGTGAAACCACTGGACGTGAACTTCAAAAGAAGTCGGACTTGAAGACTTGAAAAGTCACGGGACTTGAGCCTTAAACAACTTGAAGTCTTAAGAGGAAAGCAAAACAAATTGCTTCTGTCCTCACCGGCCAACAGAAAGCGCGTGGGGACATGAGAAAAAACTCCAATCCAAACTTTGAGGCAAAGGCAAAGCCACAGACTTGAACAAGTGCAGCTCTGTCACGGGCGCTCGGCCGATCCAGTGGAAGCCAAAGTCTGCGCGGGTTGTGCCGGAGTCGGCCAGAGGCTGCGCTCCGACGAGCGGTCGCGGTGGCCGGACGAAGGCCGAGTGCGACGCGGACGAGCCCGACGAAGATGAATCGGCGTGCGGCGCAGATCGGAAGACGGTTGCGGCGCTGCGCCACCGATGGCTCGGAGATGTAACGTCGGCGACAGGGCGCCGGTCGGCAGCGGCGACAGCGCTGCTGGCTTGGCAGGCTTGACACTCCCGTCTACCGCGGCAGCACGTGGGGCCGAATGGGGTTCGACGGCTACACGCAGCAGAGACGAGGAGGCAAGGCGGCTGGAACACCGAGTCCTCTGTGCGAAGGACAACAGGAAGGCAAAGGCGAGAATAGGCAACGGGAAGAGTCGCCGAGTGTTGATGGAAGGAGATCGATCTGGAGCCGTAGGACACGCGGTCGACGCGGGAGCCGCCTCGGGAGTCTCCTCCTCCAGGGGCAGCGGATTAGATCTAAAACAGCGGAAGAGAGAGGCTAGGAAAATAAAAACCTAGGGCTCTGAAACCATGTTATGAATATAACTTGTATTCAATATGAGGGCCAATGGCCACAATATATAGAGTACATGAGGGAAAGGAATAACAGGACTCTATCTCTAATATAGAGACTAGAATAACAGGACTCTATCTCTAACAGTTCCTAAGCAACTAATAGTGCTATGGGAGATGACATACAGGTTGTAATAGCGACAACAGGAACACCAAAAGAAGCGCGAAGAGAAAGGGAAATTTTGATTCATACCCAAGGGCAAAGTGCAAGTATCACGAAATAACACTTCTATGGCATGTGGCCAAACCCCACATGCAATTGTCATAGCAAGCAGTATTTAATTGAACTTGAATGTTTTGAGTGGTAATAAAACAATCCGAAGAAAAAAAGATGATCTATCAAGATTTCAGTATATGATGTGTTATTAGAGAAACAACACAGCGAAAACTAAGAAGCGTTGTACAAGTTACCCACAACATTCAATAATTCAGTAACAGTAGTGTGGAAGTTGAGAAGCATATATACATTTAATTTCAGTTTTTAATTGCAGGACTTGAGTCTGTGGAGCTCACCTTTATTGTCCGATTAGCAGAACCAGTATAGAACCATTCATTCCCTGGTTCAAATGCTATTATCATGACATCAACAATTCTGATCGTAGCTGGTATACTGCAATAAATACAATAGCACAAACAATACTTGTATCATACAGTGCAGTACAATGACCAATCGGCCATAGAAACAAAGACAAGTGAGCAAACCTGTCAGATGACCCAGGAATTGATAGTACAGTTGTGTTTTTCACGGGTACTGTAGAGTCACTGAAGAATTAAAACAGGGGAAAATTCAGTGCCAATAAAAAGAACAGAGTCAGCAAGTTAACAAAAAGGCAAGAGAGTATGAATGCTCTTACGATGCTTTTGGTAGCATAAGAGGTGCAGGGATGATGGCATTACCAGTCCCTTCCCTATGATCTTTTGTGTCTTGAGCACCTAACAAGATAGTTGTGAGCTCAAATAAAATGAAATCCGATAGTAAGGTTACATGGGAGTTCACGTCAATCATGGTGCTAGCAATGTAAGAGCAATTGCAATTGCGCTAGCATTCCAGCTGTTGCACCTTTATGTTTGGATCCCTGAACTAATTGTTAGCTGGCTAAAAATTAGCTCTAGTCTATCCAAACAGGAAGACTAATAGGTGGGCTAATTTTTAGCCAACCCCTTAGCTAACAATTAGTCCATTAGTTGGTGGAGATGAGCTAATTTGGGCTAATAGCATGTAACACGCTGGGAAAAGTCTGCAATACCCTCGCGCTGGCCTTATCCTCATTTCCTCACCTATTATGAGAGGGCAACATGACTTTTCTAAGAAATTAGTCCAACCATTAGTCATGTATCCAAATAGCCCTGGGCTAATTTTAGATGGACTAATTATTAGCCGCTAACAATTAGCTCTAGCTATTAGCCACTAACAATTAGTTTTAGCCCATCCAAACATGGCCTAAATCCTCCTTCTTTTCCTAGGTTCATCACTTGTTGGCATGAGGCCACTCTAGCTCACCAATTGTTCCCAAATACCAAGAGATTTACTTACAGCGGCAGATGTTTTCATCTAACAAAAACAGACAGCAAAATTTACTTGGAAGCGGCAACACGACCCCTTTCGCCTGCCCTCATCCCTGATCGACAGTCGGCAGGTTCTTGATAAAGACTGCATTCGTGATTCACCTGCTAGAAACCATTCCACCACCAATTTTCAGGGTTTATCACTCGATCAAATGAATCCAACAAACAGAGAGCCGAGACGAGGGCACGAACCTTACAGCCGATGCGGATCCTCTTGCTGCATCCCGCCGCCATGAGAAAGAGAGCAAGCAGCAAAGCGGTCAGTACAGGTTAGGGTTTTGGGGTTAAGGAAGAGGGCAAGCCGTTTACCTCTCCACCGACTTGAGCGACTTCAAGCTCAGCTTCTTTAGCGATTGCGGCTCCACCGGCTTGGTCCCTGCCATCGCCATCGCCGTCGCCATCTTCGATCTCCACAAAGTCGCTTCGCTTCTCTTCTCCGCCCCTTTTTTTATTTTTCCCCCAGTGTTGGTAGCTGGCGAATAGGGGGTGGGCGTGCGGGACGCGGGGACGGACCCGATGGCCAGGGGTCGAGCAGAGGCGAAGCGGGCGACGTCTTGGCGGAGAGGTGGCAGCGAACGCGACGGGGCAGTGGCGGGAGCAGGAGGTGGGTCTTGGTGGCGAAGCGGGGCGCGAGGTAAGGCGAGGTGGATCAGGCGGAAGGGGGGCGAGCACGGACGGCGTGCCGGCGGGCCGGAGGGGGTGGCGGTTAGGCGCGGACGTGGCGACGGGGACTGAGGCGTAGGCGCGCGCGAGGGCTGGAAAGTTTTGGCGCAGGCGGCGGGATAGGGCAACCTATATCCATTAGTTTTCGTCGGCTTCTACCCTAACCGACGAAAATAGAGTCCGAGTTTCGTCAGCCAATCTAACCGACGAAAATAAGCTTTATATTTCTGTCGGCGTATACCTAGGCCGACGAAAATAATACTATTTTCGTCGGCTCCATTTAAACTGACGATAATACTGACTATAATCGTCGGCTTAGAAAATGCCGACGAAAATAATTTAGGCCGACGAAAAAGTAACGGATTCTTGTAGTGTTAACAGCTTGAAATCCAAATTTCCATCGAGAGGAACAAGTTAATCTTCTGACATTGTGCCACACAGGTACTAGAGGTTCACCTATATTCAACCTAGTAATGAATAATAATCATTAGGCTTCAAAGTCCATTCAGAAACTTCAGAAAACTAGGAACATTAAAACCACAATCCAGAACTTCCGAAACATGGCAGATTAAAACTTAAAGAAGGTGTCTCCGCACAAATCAGATGAGAATATACCAAAATGAGAACATGATATGTGGGGCAGAACAAAAAGAGATCAATATTTGCAACTGTGAATATGAACTGTAGCAGCAAGAGCTAGGGAAACTGCAAACCAGACTGCTAATCAAAGTAATAATATGCTTCAAATAACTCCGAGAACTTGTAGTCAAAACTAGTCATTGATTCAGCATTCACCTTTTCTTATCATAGGCATCTATGCAGAAGTAAATGACTAGACCACCAATGGTTGAATGCCACTATTAGAGAACAGTTACACTGTAGGGCGAAACTGGGAGATATAATCATAAATGAAAATCAAGCAACCCAAATGAGAGAATTAGGGCTAAATTGGTAGAAATGATGATAGCTGAAATGCCCCACATGCTGTCCAAGGAGAAAAACATAGAATGAAATATTAATACACATGGACCTACGGAACAACATTTTATGTACCTGCTGATTTTAAATAAAAAAGATGGTTATGCTATTGTTTTCAATTTGTTAAATGATTATGATATTGCTTTATGATATACTTCGCTGAGTCTTGGACTCACGCTTGTGTGTTTAAATGTTTTTAGGTACCTTGAGATCGATATGTGGGAAAAGGAGCTAGAATCACACTTCACTAATCATCACTCATACTTTGACAACCTCACATTCAAGTTTAATGTAATAGATTTCATCTATGGTTTGTGTCATTGTTGAGGTCTTGTTTTACGTCTTTCAAACTACTGTGTGATTGTTATGGTCGTCTTTTTGTTACGTCGTGCCATTGAACTGTGTGGAGTTGGTGAATACACATCATAAATTTTTCATCCCCTATTTTAGACTTTGCATGAACTAAGGGGAAAAATGTGTTAACATCAAATATACCTTGGGGGAAAAATGTACCAGCGCAGGTTCCGCAAGGAGGACAATGACCGACTTGGGGGCAGTGGATCCAATGACAACACACTCAAGGATGTTGGGTCCGGCGACGATGCACTCGAGGGCGATGGATCTGGGCTCTGCTGATGACCAAGGACAAGGACGCCTACAACTAAGAGGTGACTACCCTTTGGACTCAAGATTGCCCCCGAGGGGCGGGCAGTGGCAGCGTAGATGATTTTGGAGCTAGGTTTTCAAAACTTGCTCTAATATACCATGTTAGAAGAAGAGTGCAAATGTGAAACGTTAGATGTATTGCTAAAGCCCATTGGGCATATAGGTAGACTACATATAGCGCACAAGACTAAACCATACAACACTAGAAAATGCCACAAATACCTTTAACAAAGATGTCATATTTTTTAAATTTGAGAGGAACAACTCTGATCACATAAAATAGCGCAAACAATAAATGAAAAGAACGTGGAAGAGCTATAAAGCACCTGTTCTTAGCTCGATGATGTGGGCTTTGGAGAAGAATGGCTTTGATCTGCTCTCCTAAAAAATGCACTGTTCCTGTTGGTACCTTCATTTATTCTGAAAATTTTGAGAATAAAAAGCTTTGTCAACAAAGTCATGTACAAGCTGTAAGGGCCCAAGCGATATCCAATCTGTACATATTTCTAGTGAATTAGCAATTATAAGTTTGCTTACTCTTACTCCCTTTGGTCATAAATAGTTGTCATTTTGGATATCGACACAGTCTTCAAAACACAATTTTGAATACTAATTTCTACTATAATATATTTATAAAATTTAATAAAATTATAATATCATAGAAGTACTTTTCGAGACAAATCTACACATATGATTATCATGTATCCAATTTAAATATTTAAAAAGATATTAACAGCTAAAATTTTTAATATTTGATTGCACCTATGTCCAAAACAACAACTCTTCGTGACTCAACTAAGGCAAAAAAAATATAGAATCTGGAGAAATTTGCCATCTGTGCATCAGAAAGAATATCAGACATGGGTCTGTGTATCAGAAAGAAACTGCTAACAACCAAAACATAACAAATTTCCTGTGAATTGGAAATGCTAAGGCGCATCAAAGAAGCACAAGTAGTAGTGCAATACTTGAACTCTAGTGCCTCAAATGCTAATATATAGACAAGATTAGATAAGATCATTGACATCTAATGTGCCTCAACAGAACTTTAAAAAATTTACATGTCACCAGTGGGATTATTTCTCCCATTGGTTCAGTAAGCTAGTATCAAATCCAGACATAAATCTTGTTGAGCTCAAGATGTTATTGTTGAGGTGAAATAGCAATTTTCAGATAAAATAAAAATGCCAGAATTATTGGCCATTCTTACAGGTGGGGTTAAAGAACATCTAGAAATCACTTGGAACAGTTCTAGAAGTGCCAGGGCCCTCACCAAAGCATAACTAGCAACTCTTCAACCTTCTAGAGCAGTTCCAAATCCGATCAGTGTAAAATGTAAGATATTTGCTTGTGCATTATAGATGTTGAGCTAAACAAACGTTGTACACAAATAAAATAAAACAAGTTAAGTCCTGGACATGGGGTAACACATTCTCATGGTTCATCGAGATGTGTCTCAATACTACTTATATTAAATCTGTGAGATTTTTCGCCCAGGGAGCCCCCCACATTTCTCCATGCAAGTTCCTTAAAAACAAGTATGTTTTAGGTCCTTAATTTCACCGTTGAAGTAATTTTTTTTGCTGATTTCATTGAGCTATCAAATAATATTAGAATTTCTTGAAACTTTTTGATAAAGGTACTGAAAGCATGCCTAAGCTACCATAAAATTTTCATAAAATAATCAAACTTGTGCAATTTTTTTAAAAAAACTTACAATGTTGCTAATACATTTAAAGCAACTTCATTGATTTAATTAAACTGCTATAGCATGTTGAAAATTTTTGAAACTTTTTATAAGGGTTCTAAGATTATGCCTGAGCTACCATAAAATTTTTAAACCATTATCAAACTTTTTCAATTTTTAAAAATCCAAACACTGATTTTTCGAAAACACCCTCGCGCAGTGTCGCAGCACAAATGCGTAGCGTGCCGCCGTGTGTACCCATCTGGTATTCTCTTATTCCCCGAAGATTTTGCGTGTAGAGAGTCATGCCACGCCACTTTTTTTTTTCGAAAAAGCCTCCGAGAAACCCAAAATCACGACTAGGTCATTCCACCTTTTTTTTTGCAAAAAGGACCAGCGGTTTTGCAAATTCTCCGATAGATCCTAGCCAACCATTTTTATAAATCTCCAAAAACCAATATTACGTTGAGATCCTTTGTCTGTTTTTGGGCAAAAAGAAAATCTTCGAACCAAATTCCACACAAAGTGACGTAGCACATGATCCTCCCTAATTATTATCATTGGCTGATCATTGCATACAAAGCAAGAGGGCCAAAAGGTAGAAAGAATGTTAGACAAATAGAGAAAAAAAAAAAGAAATGGAAAGCAACTTATGCAGAAGAAATCGCTAAAGCAGCTCAAATTATTGGAAAAATGTCATCCGGCACATCAAGAATTCCACACATCAATTGAGAGAGCAAGAAAGAGGATCTTCATCACAACACAAGAAAGATCAAGAACTGCAAACAAAGCAAATAGCGAAAGCAAATTCTTAAGATTTATACCGTATGCCTCAAATAACTTCAGGAATGTGCAGTGCACAACTAATCTTAGTAAGTTCATCAGGATAAAAAGCTTATCATAGACACTCAAGTACTCTGCATGCATGAACAGCAGTGCACAAAACTTACTTTAAAGCAATATTCTCATCAATGCCCTAAGTGAAACTGAAGTTTACATGTTGCAAATGGGCAAAATTGGTCCATTAATTCAATTTCGAACTGTGTTTGCATCATCGGCCCTTAAAAAGGAGTGTCAAATATATCAGAATAAGAAAATTGCCAGTGTGGAATAGTAGTAAGCATTTAAATTTGGAGAAACAGATTTCAAAATGTGAATTTTATGAAAACGTCATGTACACAAGAGACATTAGGTAGATGAATAACAGTAGCGAATTATTTTCTTGTGAAACAACAATGACAAGCTAAACACATCAATTAACACAAATCGGTCAAATGACTCAGATCTGATTAACTTTAGCATAGAACCAATTGTGCACAAGAATTGGCAAAGCGGTCCATCTCAAATTAGTGACGATTAGATAACATCATCGGCATACAAAAGAATAGCAAGAATGCACTTTTCCCGTGGAACTAAATGCCTCAGATGATGCTTGTAAGTTGTAACATTTCCCATGGAACTACATGGCTTGGGTGATGCTTGTAACTTTTCATATGGAACTAAATGAGCTCTAGTAGAGCACTAGTCCATCTCGAGAGACAATATATCATTAGCATTACAACAGTATCACTTCCGTTCCGTAATTGGCTAACTCAAGGGGGTAAAAGAACAAAACGACAGTTCAATCCGACAAAAAAATAATGCACAACCTCCCTCCATGTAAGTTTCAATTCTGTCATTGGCCAAACATTGTGTGCTTCACATCGAGGGGAAACAAAAGTTAATTATCATATGCCAAGAGAAATAAATGGATCAAAGTTGTTGATCACTTGTAAACAGTTTGAAATCCAAATTTGCACGTGCGCTTCATCGAGAGGAACAAGTTAATCTTCTGAATATTGTGCCACAGAGGTACTAGAGGTTCACTATAATAATCATTGGGGCATCAAAGTCCATTCAGAAACTTCAGAAAACTAGGAAGATTAAAACCACAATCCAGAACTTCCGAAACATGGCTGATTAAAACTTAAAACTTAAAGAAGGTGCCTCCGCACAAATCAGATGAGAATATACCAAAATGAGAACATGCTATGTGGGGCAGAACAAAAAGAGATCAATATTTGCAACTGTGAATATGAACTGTAGCAGCAAGAGCTAGTGAAACTACAAACCATACTGCTAATCAAAGTAATAATATGCTTCAAATAACTCCCGAGAACTTGTAGTCAAAACTAGTCTCATTGATTCGGCATTCACCTTTTCTTATCATAGGTATCTATGCAGAAGTAAATGACTAGACCACCAATGGTTGAATGCCACTATTACAGAACAGTTAAACTGCAGAGGTAAACTGAGAGATATAGTCATAAATGAAAACCAAGCAACCCAAAATGAGTTAATTAGTGCTAAATTGGTAGAAATGATGATAGCTGAAATGCCCCAGATGCTGTAAATTAACTTCTCACGTGGAACCAAACGAGCTTGACAAGTCAAGCAAATGTTCCATGTAGAAGTAGTGACAAGAGACGAATTCAGTACGCTTCTTGTTCCATTCGAGCTGAGTTTACAACGTGAGCGAAGCAAAAAAATTCATTAAATTTGTTCTGTTCAGGAAAATACTGAGAATTGGAGTGCCTGTTTCAGGATGGCCTCAGCAATGTAAAGCTTCCACACGGAAGGAATCAGATATTCCACTCTATCACATCATCGGCCACCAAAAAAAACACGGGAAACTAAAAGTCATTCCATGCGTAGAGTTTGACTTGGTTAGCAAGTTGATTAGGTGGTTCGTCCACTATAAAAGAGTATGTATCCTAAGAGTTTCTAAAAAAAAGAGCGAGGTGAATATAAGAAAAAAAAGGCATACATTGCTACCAGAGATGTATTTTTCTGTGTGTTTATCTTCAGAGTGCTCTCGTGTAAATTTGATTCTTGATCGGGGCAACAAATTGAAATCCCTCCCCGCTAATAAATGAAGTAAAAAAAACACAAGCTGCGACGATTTGTGCAAAACTACTCACAAAAACCAAAGAGAGAAAACGGGATTGATTGCCTCGAACAAAGTGAAGAAAACAAAAAAGTGACAGGCACACATGGACCTACTGAGATCAGTGGTTCATTTTTAGATCATTAGCATCATCGGCAAGCAAGCAGAAGACATGCTAGGAAGAAACGAAACCACCAAAGCAAGCAGAACATCAATTTTACTAGCGAATATCTAACGAGAAAGTATGCCCAGTTAAAGTACGATCCACCAAGAACTATAAGTAATCAACATGGACGCAGGAGAGATAGAGGGACATAATTATACACTGAGCTGACAACAAGCAGGAGCATATTTACGGATCTATGCATCTCAAAGATCAAGAGAGCAGCATCACGACAAGTCTATCCATCCGTCTACAGATCAGAGTTAGAGCGGGGGGCCTTGTGTGTTAACTGGTATGTAATACGGACGGTGCGATCATGGTTCTCCTCAAGAGCATGCAACCAGCAAGATTAATTGCAAGAAGTAGCAGGTTTGGAGGAAGACAAACAAGGCAAGCTAGCTTTGCAGAAATATATTTTGGAACAAGCAAAAAAAAATGAAAAGGCAAGCTGGTTTTTTATGCAGAAAGGATTCTTATCAATGACACACCAACTCAGTTCTTGATCAGTAGAGCAAGCGAAGTCGAAAGCAGGAAAAACATAAGGTTGGATCGTGAATAGTAAATACCGACAAAATAGGAGGACTGTAATAGTGTTTGTTACTGGAGAGTGAAATTGTAATTGGATAAAGAGTTAACCGGGAACATAAACTTGCCTTCTTCCTCCTGCCCCTCTTTTCCCCTTTTCTTCCTTGCTTGAATCCTACATCGCTCCGAGCGAAATCTCACGCCGGAAAGAAGAAAAAGTGCAGTGGTTGGTGGTCAAGGCAGGAGGCACTCACGGAAAGCAGCAGCAACAGATGGACGACCAAAATTGGTCCTTACCCAATAATGGACGACCCAGATGGTTTCCTCCCTCGCCGGGAGGTCCTCCTCCTGCTGCTGCTGTTGCCACCTGACAACATACACGCATGCTAGACCAGAGCAGAACCACTAGCCATCCCAGAGAGAGAAAAAAATGGAGATACCTAGCCAAAGAAACGGATCATTGGATCTCCAAAATCTTGAATCGATCGATAGAGTTGCTATGATCTTTGGGCGAGACCAATTGAAACGAATAGCTATGATCCCAAATCTTTAGCTGCCTGAAAGAATGAAAAGAAACATGAAACCGCGAGAAAGAAATGATCAGAAAATTATAATAAAAAAACAGAAATCGCCTGCCAAAACTGAACAAAAAAGGCAGAGAGTAAGAAGATCCCCAAAACTGGACATGTTTTCTCTGCGAAACGGACGGTCTCATAGTCAGAGCCCTTCAAAGAAAAGAGAACTAGAACGCATGCAAAATGCGACCAAATTAACGTGAGAAGATCCTTCTTCAAACCAAGCAATCAAGTGCGGCCAAGAACGTACGTGCAAGCTCCAAAGAACACAGATCGATCGCAATGATCAGAACAAAGAAACCAAGCCCAAGAACAGAGGAAAATCTAAATAGGGTGGCTCAGATCTAAGTCAATGAGCAGAAATTAGCAAGAACTGCTCTTATCACGGCGCGTTTCAAAAGAGGTGTAGCTTTTCGCATCACATCACGGTCACCCCATTGCAAAGAAAAGCACAAAAAAAAACGAAGGCCAAGGATTATCCAGGAAGCTTAATTGGAGGTGCATGCCCTCAAAACAATCTAAATAGTATACTGAAAAAGCGCGCAACATCATCTCCAAGTCAACATGTGGATCAGGGCGCCGTGATTTGCTAATCATCGGGCACAGCAACACCTGCAAAGAAGAAAGAAAAACGAGCCAAGGGAAAAAAAACGAGCATGCCAATGAATCAAGATGTTGGAGCACCAAATACCTCGGGGCGAGCAGAGCAAAGAGCCGAAGACGAACGAGAGTTCTTGCGTCTTGCGCTCCATGTTGCGCATCACTCCTCACCGGCGCATCGCTACTTCAACGAGCAGGAGAAAACCACGCAAAAATCCCGAGAAAACAGAGCAAAAGAACATAACAGAACAGCAATGTGTATCAGCCTCCGTCGGATCTTGCAAGATCCCGCGAGCCGCGCGTGCAGATGAACCGGTTATTGAACCTCATCACGCACGCCACATTTCGTCGGCACGGCACTTGAAAGCGCAGCAGCGCAAGAATGGTCCAATTCAAATCCCAACAAGAACGGAGCGACTAGTTACGAGGGTGCCTCTGAGAAAGAAGAAGAAGATTTGCGAATCTCATCACTGGCACCCAGGGAAGAAGAAGAAGGGCCACGAAAACACAGATCCAGGTCGATCGAAAGAGATCCAACTTTCTAGGTTCGGAAAGGTGGATTCAAGCCAAGTAGTAGTACAACTACCAGTCTACCACCAAGAAACAAAGAAAAACTTGCGCACACGCACACGCCGACGCCGCCTCAGGTCTCGAGCTACGGTCCGCACGCGAAGAAAGTACCTCTCATGCATTCAACGCTCGAAGCGACCGAGCTCTTGTCTTGCCTTCCATCGGCGTATCAAGAACATGAGACTGGTTTCGACAAGAAAAGAACAGAGCACAGGAGAGGGACATGCATCGATCAAACCCCAGAATCAGAAGAACCGAACAGAGTTAGTATCACGCAAGAGCCGATCGAACCGAAGAACAAACCAGAAAGTAATCGAAAGAAAGAAGCAGATCAAGATGCTACTCTACTAGCACAAGAACAAAAATGTAAAAAAAATAATAAATGAAGCCACCAAAAGCGAGTGGGACGATCGGACAGGAGCAGTCGATGCGGGTGCGGGTAGGAGCGCGGGGTTTCTATATATAGCGGAGCGGCCACTGAGCTGACGGCTCTGATCGATTCAGAGCAGCTTGCTTTTCGAACGGACGGTGCTGATCGGCTTCCACCGTGTCCCACGATCCCATCCAGATGCTACCAATTCCATCCATCTAAAGCTGTGCCTGGATACGAACGGGTGGGCAAGGTGGCGTGCTAGGTATCGGTAGGGCGCTGCTTTTACATTCACGCAAATTGGTTTAGGCTGTTTGAAGCAAAGTTTTTCAATATCATAGTATTATAAAACCATGGTATAGAAATTGTTTTGGCATAAGTACCATGGTATTACAAAACCATGACATGGAAACTGTTTGAAAGCAAAGTCTTTTGCATGATGAAGTTATACCAAAAACTCAAAACTTCACTATGAGTGGAGTTTTAATACTCCAAAAATATCATGGTATTGGCAATACCATGGTTTTCAAAACAGAGTTTTTTTTGTTGCTTTCAAACACCATATGGCCAAAATACCATGGTATTCTCCAAAACCATGGTTTTGCTTAGAAACTATGAAAATACTTTGTTGCCAAACGGGCCCTTAGATCCTTCCCATTAATATGCTTCTCTTCATTTTAGTTACTAACTTGGGCATAGGTACGGGCGTACGGACAGATCGAGCTTAGTTTCTTCTACTCTGTACGATTCTTAATTTGTTTTGCATGGTTTTATGATTAGTGGTGAAAGTGGTTTGGATGTATAATGGCACTGTCGTATTTTATTATTATATTTTTGTATGGATATAGATACTATCGAGTCTCTCCTTAGGGCTTGGAATACCCTAGCGTCTCATGTGTATACCATCGCATTCATGCTCAACATGACATAGATATAAAAACATAAGTCGTATATGCAGAAGGTGCATTATTCTTACAATAAGAAGGACATTGGCCGAATAAAACACAACGAAAGGGTAGTGAAATAAAATGGTAAAGTTCAGTGGTATGCTCCAACCCAAAAATCTATATGCAACCGACTAGATTAGGCTCTAGGAGAGATCGTCATCATATTCCTCGAAACCTGTGGTAAAATATGAATCATCGAGGGTGGTGATTCCTTCATCCTCTGAATATCAATAAGCAAGGGTGAATACATTTGTACTCAGCAAGACTTGTAGTGCATCACAATTATAAGTACATGCACGACTGTGTTAAAGGAATGGTTATCCTAACATGTTCTTAGATTTTTGCATGAAGCGAGATTTATTCAACAATAACAAGTAATAGATTGCAAATGGAATTTGTAAAGAGCAGTTGATACGTATGTAAATAACAAATATATTACATAGATAAGAGCAAATCACAATCATCCATGATTGTGGTCAACAATCCATTCCCTGCCATTCCTAACATAACATTTGAATCATGGCTACCCACTATTTTTTCAACACAAATTTTGTAAAATATTTAAGACTAATTAGTGTTGATGCACCAAGTCTCTAATGACTGTGAGCACGGCTTTTTGAAAAGTTTTGCACTGTGCAAAGGCATACAGCTTTATCCACAAAACATGTCAACTCTGGTTGCCAAGCTATTAACAAATTTCATTTGGTGTGCGGCAGAGAGATCATGATAAAACCGTTACATCATTTATATCTAACTTTGCACCAGCCTGGTGATGTTTGACCCTTGCTATGGATATGAAAATAAAATTCACATACACATCATAAAAATGATAGCCCATCCCTGTCCTAACCATTTCCCCACATAGTAAGGCATTCACCGTTGTATCAACAAGCTTTAGCCTCATCACCTCGGTGAGGGAATACCTTCGAGTAAACCTACCCGAAATTCACATACTACTCTGATCTTCTAATGTGGAAAGCTAGCTCTAGATAACTTAGTAGGTTAGAGCTACCTCATAAATAGCACTTGTGGTTGCACGAATATATTGGATTATACAACACTGCATTTGGTCCTTAATTGACGTGGTTAAGAACTCCCTCTACACTCCATGTAAATCCATCTCTCGCACTTCATAGATTATGTCAATAACTCACCCACATCAAAACTTAGTTTTTAGTTTTGATTTTATATTAGAGTTAACCCATTTGGTCCATCATGTCAAAATTCCTATTTTGGATCAAATGTTTCAACCATTCATTGGATCTTCCCAAAACTAAGGCATGGCTAAGCATGAGCGTGTATAATCGAGTATACCCAAATTTGACATTAGTTATTGTCTAACCTCTAACTTATGGATTTCAATGCTGAGTTGCGTATTTATCAAGGAAGTTTCATACAACAAATAGGACTATCTACTGATACCCACAATAGTCATCTTACTGGAAAGTATACATATGTGCACATAAATTTATAAAACAAAATAAATTAAGTATAATAATATGATCGATATGATCAAAGGAGGTGCCTGCTTTGCTCGTTGAATTCTCGAGCTTGGTTTCTAGGACTCTGGTGTCTACACGCAAAGGCGTAAAGCACATATAAGAATCAAACAAATAAAACACAAAGACCAAATTTAAATATTTTTGCAAATTCAGAAAGTATGATTTCAGAGAAATTTGAAAACCAATTTCACTTAATTCAAATATTTTTGTAGAGTTTGTATACAAAAGGTATGAGCTTTTGAATGCAAATAGATCGAAAATCCCTCAAAAGAAAAGAGGGGGTGACTTCGAAGTCGTATTCTAGAAATCCCTCAAATTAATTAACGAAGCAACCAAAAGCGAGTGGGACGATCGAACAAGAGCAGGCGATGGGGGTGGGGGTAGGAGCGACGTCTATATATAGCGGACGACTCTAATAGATTCAGAGCTGCTTGTTTCTTAAATGGACGGTGCTGATCGGCTTCCACCGTGTCCCACGATCCCATCTAGATTTCATCCATCTAAAGCAGTGCCTGGACGAATGGGTGGGCAAGGTGGCGCGCTAGATATCGGTAGGGCGCTGCTTTTACATTCGTGCAAATTGGTTTAGATTATTCCCACTAATATGCTTCTCTTCATTTTAGTAACTAACTTGGGCATAGGTGTAGGAGTATGGACAGATTGAGCTTAGTTTCTTCTACTCTGCACGATTCTTAATTATTAGTGGCAATTTTTGGTTAAAACCACCACAAACATTGATACTCATATTAGTGACGTTTTTGGCCAACAATCATGTAACATCCCAAAATTTGGGTTTTCAAAAATTTTTGGTTTAGTTTATCTTCCCAAAAATTTTCGTTGATTTTCTCGCGTTTATAAAGCTTGATTTGAATTTTCTAAAAGCTAAAACAATTTAATTTGATTATTATAAACATCAAATAAAATAAATTTAATTTTATTTGGATTCCTTGTGCTTCAAGAAATTCTTCTATAAATTTTGAGATTTTTCGGAGCTCGTTTGCTATTTATTGGATTTATTCGGGATCGATTTGTATTAAGCCCTTTTATTGAAATTAATTAATTATTTGGAAAAGTTTATATAAAGTTTTTTTGCAAATATTTTATTTGAGTTCAAAATATCTCCAAAAAATTTTTAGAATTTTTCGGGTATTTTTATTGCCTCAAATTAATTATTTCAATTTGCGGAACTGTTTTAATTGGAAAATGCTGCAAATTTCGGATTTTGATTTGGGCTCGAACTCCCTTCTCTTTCCTCCCACCGGCCCACGCCGCCTTGCCAACCGCCCAAGCCAGCCGCCCGCCTCGCCGCTCGCCTCTGCAGCGCGCCTCCCGCCGCCCACACGCCAGCCGCCACCCGCGCCAGGACACTTGTCGCGCCCACGTCGCGCCACGTCGGCGGAGTCCGCGCAGCGCACGTAAGCTGTTCGATCTAATGCCTATTTGGCCCGTTTTTTCTCCAAACGCGTCCAAACTTGATTTTTTTACCTAGCCACCACCCCAACATAGTATAGACCTCCCATGACCTCTCCCACGCATCTTCAACCTCCGGATCATCTCCAAAACTCCGAAACCGCCGCCATGTCCTCCGGACGTCGCCCGACGACAACCGAATTTTGGAGCCGCGTATCGGGCAGCACGTCAAATCTTTTTGAGATCCGTCTTCTTCACGGTGTGCTCCTAGGTACCATATGTTTACCATCCAAATTTTAGCCAATTTGGCCCACGGGATCAAAAGTTATGGCCGTTTCAATCTCGAATCTTGCCGAGGCCATAACTCCCTCAATTTTTCGAGTTAGGTGCTGAAATTTTTTGTGTAGACTCCTGGGATGTCCCATGCATGATTCACATCTTTTCTCATGGTTTTGCTGTCGGGACCCGAATCTGCAAATCCGAACCCTCTGTGTATTCAGCACTAGTCCAGGAACGCGCTAGTGCACACAGTCTCAACATTGGTAAATATCACAATCATACCACTTGATACTAATAAAGTACTTTAATTAGATAAACAAACTGGTTGCTTGACCTTAGGGTCAAGTTACAAATATACGCCTCGCAGGGCGAAACTTATTAAAAGAGAAATAATAGCAGCGGAAAATAAGATAACATCGTGGCGCCATCCAGTATACCACACGCAACTGACTGGGCTCGCTCCCTAAGTAGACGGTTCCTCTTGGAGCTCCTCCTCTAAAGCTGGTGTAGTCTCCTCTTCAACTGGTGTTGTATTGCGGCAAGGGTGAGTACTTGGTACTCAGCAAGTCATGCACAGAATGCAAGCTAATATACTATATGCATGGCTTGATACAAAGGAATAGCTCAAGGTATATTTGCAGTAAAGAGCATTTAACAAATAATATAAGTAGATTCGAAAGCAGTAGAAACAAGTATATCATTAATAACTTTTCCAGGAGTTAAATAAACATCTTTCCCAATCCTAATCCATATTTCCATCAACATCATTATTAAACCAAACCCAACCTTTCAAGTCCAAGTTATTTTTGAGAAAGTCTAACCCTTGACTGTAATTCCCGAGCGATGTCCAATACCGCGGACACGGCTATTCGAATAGATTTTACACTCTGCAGAGGTTATGCACTTTACCCACAAGATACAGTCAAACACCACAAAGGCGAGTGTCCGTAACAAAGTCTTTCGGAAACTTCTAACAAAGACAAGTGGGCCTCCTGCTATTGCACACTAACCCTTCCCTTAGCGAAGGTGAAGTTTAGGCCAATCAACCGTTAGATGGGTACCTGGCCGCAGCCCCGGTACGCTCCCCTGTACAACTACACAAAAGGTATAGTTGACATCCTGAGGTCCCACAGGTACGTTATTAGCAACTTAATCAACTAGGTCCGTCCCATTACAGACATGTGGTTGCACGTTTGACCCAGTTCAAATGCTTGCAAGGTTAAGTCCTTAGGGTGACCAGGGCAAGACTACCCGAAGAACCAACACAACGTTCCCGGTGCCACAACTGGCCCACCCGATCATTCTTGCCACATGCCTCTGTCGAAAACTATTTATCAAACCCCCAGTTGATTACCATGCACCACGTGCCATCAACATCACATGATACCTTTCCAAAACAGGTTCAATATATCATTAAGTCAATATTAACATTTGATTGTCCAAAATCATGTCATGAGCACGTAGCGGGTCTAAGCAATATGCTACAACGGTCTAAATTCCCATGTTGGCAATTTAATAATGTCCAACTAGTAAACACAACTAGGGTGACAAGGGTCATGGCACATATTTAATTAACCAAGGTGTCATACAGCAATTTGGCATTTAACTAATTCCCATAATTTAAATAAAGTATTTTCTAATTAAACTAGCATGCAATAGTTTTGAATCGAATTAATTTGAAATTGGGATCAACATGGTCAAAGCACAACTTGCCTTCAAAGAGTACTTGTTCTTGGTCCTGAGCTGGCTCCTGGGTCAACACCTCTCCTTCGAAGCCTTCGGACACTTCAACGTCTACTCGTATAGCGTGCAAATAGCAATAAATAAATAAACGGTAGACAAAAATTATCCAAACATCCAAATAAAGTTCATAAACCGAGAGAGCATAATTTTATGAATTTTTAGAAACTGGAATCGTCAAATTCGGAGTTTAAATGCAAAAGTTATAGCATTTTGAAGTTTAAATAATCAATTAAATAATATTACAGAGAAAAACTTTAGTCTAAAAAATTAAATAAAATTCAACATTAGGTAGATCACAATTTTATACAAATTTAGAAATTTGAATCACCCAAATCGGAGTTAAAACGCAAAAGTTATAAGCGTTTGAAGTTTGAAACAAATTCTGAAATCAATTATTCAAATTAATAAATCATTTTCTTTTTCGAAAATTCATTTATTGCGTCAGCATGACACGTGGCAGCCTCTGATTGGGCGGCTGACGTCAACCGGACCACGGGCTCAGCCCACGGCTCGACTCGGGTCCACCGTGGACCCGGTCCATGGCTCACGCGTGGTGGCGAGTGGGACCGCACGGGGTAGCGTCATTGCCAGGCGTCGGCGAGGACTCGACCCACTGGCGGCAGTGGGACCGCGGTGGCGTCATGGGTGACGTCACGGTGCGGTCACTGACATGTGGGCCCGCCTTGTCAGCGGCTGGGGTTCACGCGCGCATGGCGTGGCTGACAGGTGGGCCCTTTGACACGCGGGCCCCGCGTCTCAGAGACACGCTCTCACGCGCGGCGCTGACCGCGGCGGTCAAGTTACCAGCCACGTGGCGCGATCTCGGCCGTTGATTTGAAAATCAAGGGCCCAGATTGGATGTGGACTCACGCGTTTGGGGTGAACGCGTTTAATCTGCACCGTTGGATCTAGATCCAACAGTTGGGATTAGATCTGGGGTTTGGAACGGGATCTCACCGGCGGGTGACGTGGCGCAATCCTAGCCGTGCGATGGAGATCCGACGGCTGAGAAGCTTCGAGGTCCGGCGATGGTCGTGCGGCGGCGTGGCTGACCGGAGGCGAGGACGACGACCAAGCCGACGGCGTTTCGGGCGCGCTCCGGCGATGTGAAGTCTACCCATGGGTGCGCCTCGACGCGGGGAGTCCGGATCTGGGGTCGACGGCGACGGAGGACGGCGGACGGCGGCGGAAACTGCAATTGAACGCGGCGGAACGCTCCTCCAACTCCGGCGAGCGATTGCGGCGCAACCACGACGACTCTGGCGGCGTGAGCTAGGGCTACGGGTGCGCACGGAAGTCGGCATCACGGCAGCGGTGGCGGCGCATTAAATAGGCCCCTCGGTGCCCGTGAAACACGCGAAAACCGAGGCCCACTCCGTTGCGGCGGCAGAATCCGAAAGGGATTCGGATTGGCTGTCGTGGCTCAACGTCAGCCGTTGGATCTCGATCCAACGGTCGCGTGAGTTTGGACTCGGGTCCGGTTCGGTGAGCTGGCTGGCTCGGTCGGGCTCGGGTCCGGCGACGTGGCTCAATCGTGGCCGTTGGATCTTGATCCAACTGGCCACGCCGCAGAGGGTTTCTACGAGCTGGTTCGGCTCAACCACGGGCGCGGTCGGGTTCGGGTCGGACTCGGACTCGAGTTCGACTCGGGCTCGGTCGGATGAACAGTACAAACCGATTCGCATTTTCCAGCGATTAAATATTTAAAATATTTCCCAGAAATTCATTTAATTCATTAAAAATAGCAAAAGACTCAGAAAAATTCCAGAAAAATTCTGGAAAATATTTTGGAACATTTTGGACTCAAATAAAATATTTCCAACAAAATTTTATTTTCAAAGTCAAATTCTTTAAATATTTCAAAATGGAATAAATTCAAATAAATTCCAAATAAATCCAAATAAATTCCAGAAAATTCCAAAAATTCACCAAAGTGCCAAATCACACATGAATTTAAGAAAAGCAAAATTTTGGGGTGTTACATTTGCTCTCTGGATTTTGCGCAGAAAAATATTTTCTCCGATCAGACTGCGATTAGACTGCGTTTCATACAGCGATAATAATCCTCGCGCGTTCCCCGCTGTTCCAGAAGGTAATTCTACAAGACACCTATGTCACGGTGTGCCTCTTGGTCTCATATAGCTCTCGGTCAAATTTTGTTAAGTTCTGATCATTATTCTTGAAGTTATGGCCGTCCAAAGTTTTGATCCAAAACCCGTTAATCGGCAGTTTGTGATTAATCCGGAGGGGCGCCGCAAAATCCGCATACACCGTTGATTTTGTATCACCGCGTTCTACGCGGTGGACATTCCCCCTTTGCCATCCCATCCTTCGGAATTTTTTTTATATATTTAGGCCGCCGTTTAGCCGTCGTCGCGTGCTGCCTTTTGACGCCGGCTATTTTAGCTTGCTCCGGCCGTGTTGTCGCGTCTGGTGGATCATCATGTACTATTTTGGTCCATCTTTGGAGTTCTTTTGGTCTCCGTTTGCCGTTCGAGCCCGATTCCGGCCTAAAACCGTCATCTTTTGACCTAGCCGTTGCCGCCGGTTCGCGTATCGGTTAGCCGTCCTTGGTAGCGTTTTATCGCGGCCATGTCATTGCACCGATGGTATCTACCTTGTTTCATGAGTATCCTATCATTGTTTGACCTCCGCCGTTAACGTTCCACCGTTAACATTCGCCGTTAACGTTCGTCGTTAACATTCCACCGTTAACATTTTGCCGTTAACGTTCGCTGTTAACGTTTCACCGTTAACGTGTTCCCGTTAACGTTTCGCCGTTAAAGTTTGCCGTTAACGCTTCATCGTTAACGCTTGGCTCTCATCGCTTCGTTGTCATCGCATGCGTGCATTCATACACAGATCCTAGTGCGATGCCTTCGTTTTCTCTTTCACCATGATGTGAGCCTAGCCTCATTGTCATGTCTATGACACTACGGAGTGTCATAATCTTATAAAATGTGAAATTAAAGGTTAAAACTTTACGTTATGCGGTTTAATCGCGTTTCCGGGCCGATTTCGGGAGTTTGAGCCTTTTTGGGGAAGTTTGGGCCCAAGGGAGATGAGTTGTGGGCTTTAGTTGGAGGGATATGGGCCCATGAGGGGGGGAGACCATGTTAAGGGCGCTTGGTGCGCCCCCTCCCTGCCCTAGCCGGCCCCACACGCCACCTCCCACCCCTTGTGGCCCCTCCCCCTCTCCCCTCCCCTCCATCTTCCCCATTGCGCCACCACCCCTCCCCTCCCCTCCCCTCTCCACCATCCTTGCTGCCCTAGGGAGAGCCCCTCACCTCACCATCCCGCTGTTTTCACCATTGGAGCGCTCCGCGACGAGGAGATCCGGTGGATTTGGAGCGAGGAAGGAGATCGGAAGAATCGGGAGGAGATTCGTTGGTTCATCGTTCCTCGGGCGCAGGTATGGCTAGGGGCAGTTCTTGGGGTTGGTCTAGGGGCTGTGCTAGAGGGTATTTGGATGCTTTTATATCAAGAGGTGGTGCTGTGATTGGGTAGATTGGATGAAAACTAGAGTTTGCCACATTCTCTGCTTTGGGCTGATTGTGCAGTCGACCTAGGGTTTGAGTTTTCGCGACCTTAGAGTCGGAATTTGGTCGTCCGCCTGTTGAAGAAGTTGTAGGTAACTTAAATACCTTTAATTTGACATAAAGAACGTCTAATTTCGCCCAGACGTTTGAAAGTTATGCTCGATTAACCGAACGTGTTCAAATCTGTGACGTAGCTGGGACAGAATGTAGTGTTTTGTACATTAGACAACTTTAGATTCCGAATCAGTTTTTCCCAATACTTATCAAAAGCTAGAAAATTTCCTAATCTTCGCGATGATGTACTCGTTTAATCGATTTGGAGTCCTAGAACTAAAGTTATGTTAGATTGAAGCCTCCTGTCCTGGCGGGACAGATTCTCAGTTTTTAGGTTTTGGGAGTAGTTTGTGAAGTTGGGGTAGACGAGCTTTTGCGTACTATTTTGGGGGCAAGTTTTGAGTGTATGGTATGCTTGTGCAGGTGGTGTGACCCCGGGAGTGCCCTCAACCTCTCGCCAATCCGTCGCCCGAGGTTAAGGCAAGTGCATTGGAACGGGTATCGTTTTGATTGTTGCTAGACTTGATTAGATGCAACTTGCTTTATGATATGATGCTAAGATTGATGTTTGCCTATGACATGATGAACATGATTACATATTGATCATGATGGCGTTGTATTTAATGTTTATGCCAATCTTTACATGTTTATGTCATATGTGCATTCATAATGGAAGAGGCGTCCCATGCTGATGCGGGCCTCTGTGTTCACACGTAGTGAACACGAAAGACCTACCTCGTAGTCCCATCCATGGGTGTGCATGGGAGCGAGTCAGTAAGAGTAGGCACCCTCCATCTACGGGATGGAAAGGGAAGGGGGTGCACGCCGACGGGTGTGCACTCGGCAATACCGGTATGTGCTTCGAGGAGATATGAGCATTTGCATTGCATACATGATGATGATGAAATAAGTACAATGATGTTGAGACATGAGTATGATGTGGTATATGAAATTATGACTTGTTCATGATGTTGAGCGTGGTATATAGTGATGATACATTGAATTGTTCTTTATGGTCCATTGCAATATACTTGCTGAGTGATGAACTCATGCTTGTGTTTTATGTTGTTTTAGGTACCATGACACCAGCATGTGGGAAGGGGCATTAGCTACACATCTTCACGTAGCTCCACACCTATAGGCAGATTTATCAACTTGAGTCATGATCATAATAAGTGCCATGAAATTTTGGTGTATGGATTAATATGTGTGCTTGTGTTCCTTATTTGTTTCGCTATAGTTTATGGAGTGGTTGGATTTGGTAATACTGGTTTATGTTGATGCTATATCCATTTTTATTGTTGCTTTAGATGTCTTATGTTATGAGATTACTTGCCATGTTATTGCTATTGCTTCAATTCATGTTAAAACAAAGGAGATGCTGCCGAAATTTTCGGTTTTAGCATTTGTGCCTTTGCTGTAATTTATATTTATTTTTGATGTTTAGATGTTGTTTAGTCTATGTTTGGTAGCATTCGGGCATACTAGATGCCGGGGTGTTACAGTTGTTATCAGAGCGAACTGTAGGTCCATGGAACGTGTATTTTTAATGTCATACTACAGTATACAACTAAAATGTGATGTGGAATAACTTAGAAACATGGCTTAGGTTTTAACTAAAATTTTGTTATAGGATAGCAACATTAAAACTTGCAAAAGTGGAATAAATAATTTAAAATTTGACACACTTGGTTGCACAGTAGGATGGGGTTTTGGTTCATCATTGCATTGCGCTTGATTATTTGATGAAGACTATGTTTATGATGATGTTTGATCCTTGCTCTTGCTTATGTGATGATGTGCTTATGATTGTGTGATTATATGGTTGTCTGATGTAGCAGCCATGCCGAGGGGTAGTGGCCATGGTCGTGGAGGCCAGGGGTGAGGTTCTCAGGGAGTTGCCGAGTCTGTAGCTGAGGGGAGCGCTTCGCTCAATGCTCATGGGCCAGCGCAGGAGGAGTTCCCGGCGGCACAGTCAGGGGCTGAGGTGCCGGCCGCCACTGCGGACTTGGTTCAGGCTCTGCAGAGGGAGGTTCAGGAGCTGCGCCAGCAGTTGCGGGCAGCCCCTAATGTTGTGCCACCCCCTGTAGCGGCCCCAGTTGCTGCCCCCACTATGCCGGAGCCGAGGATGAGTCTCCGGGAGTGGATGTCCCTCTGTTTGGACACTTTTGACGGAGCGGGCACGCCGGTCGGTACATGGAGCGGCAGTTTGAGGTTCTGGAGTTGACCTCGGTCTAGAGAGCTCACTTTGTGGCCTTTCAGCTGAAGGGCCAAGCGGATATCTGGTGGGAGGGGGTTATTGCTGCTAGAGCCCCCGCTCTTGGACTTGTCACCTGGGAGGACTTTGTGGCTCGCTTCCGAGCCAAGTTCTACCCAGAGTCTTTCCTTGAGAGAATGGAGCATACTCTGGCGACTCTTTCCCAGGGGAAGAGGTCGGTGGCAGAGTATGAGGTGGAGTTCAACAGCGTGGTGCGCTTCATGCCAAGCTGTGGCAGCTGATGACAGGGAGAAGGCGAGAAGGTTCCGTAGAGGCCTCAACCAGGAGTTCAGAGTTGTCATGGGGGCGACTGTCCCTTGTGACTTCTCCGTGGTGGAGCAGGCGAAGGGCATGGAGCTTGAGCTAGAGCTCTCCAGGGATAAGCAAAACCCTGGTGGTTCGGGGATTCCGGCGGCCTCAAGCGGGGGCCAGAAGAGGACTTTTGGTGAAGGAGGTGGATCTTCTCAGCGACCCACCTTCAAGAAGTTCAAGGGGGGACAGGGTTCCTCCTCAGGGGCCAAGGGGAAGCCGCCCCAGTCCACTTCTTCGCGGGTGGCTATTCGTCCTGCACCAGGGCAGGGCATGATCTGTTTCAAGTGCGGGGGTGGACACCATGCTGCGGAGTGTGGTTGGTCCGGGGACTGCAACCACTGTGGCAAACCAGGTCATATGGGACGAGTCTGCCGGATGAATCCTGGTAGCATAATCAAGTGGGAGGCGGTGCCTTCTCCTCCCACTCCAGCGGCGTCTTCCAGGGGTTCGATACTGGTGCCCGCAGCCGACGGCTCCTCCCCAGTTGCTCTCACCGCCCCAGCTTTGTTGGGGCATCAGCCTTGTGTCGGGGCTCCCGTTGCCCCGGCGCCACCAGGAGTGTACGCCTTGCCGACCGCCGAGTCAGTCGGGCATCCAGAGGTGGTTTCAGGTACTCTGCTTGTGGATTCAATTGATGCCTTTGTTTTGTTCGATTCTGGAGCGTCCTATTCCTTTGTGTCGTCTGAGTTTGCTAGTAGAGCTAAGTTGGGAGTTCAGCGGATCTCTGAGTCTGTGATAGTCAGTTCTCCTGGGGGTTTGATTGCTAATCCTTTGGTTTTCCCGGGTTGCACCATTGCCATTGATGATGAAGTTTTCTTTGCCAATCTTATGGTGATCCAGTTGGCTCCTTTTGATGTCATTTTGGGCATGGACTGGTTGCATCAGTACCGTGCCAAGATTTGTTGCTTTTGGAGGACAGTTACCTTGCAGGCCACGTCAGGGGTGGAGTTGACCGTTCAGGGTGGTATACCTTTCAGTTCCATCTTTGCTTTGGTTAGTCCGTTTTCTGGTCGCCGTTTGAGGCAGTTGAGTTTTCTCATGGCTATGTCAGAAAAGCCATCTTCTTCAGTTTCCATTGAGGAGATTCCTGTAGTGAAGGAGTTTGTTGATGTGTTTCCTGATGAGTTGCCAGGTTTGCCTCCTATGAGGAATGTGGAGTTTCGTATTGATCTTATTCCCGGCACTCGACCCATTTCTATCTCTCCATACTGCTTGGCTCGACCTTTTCAAGACGAGTTGAAAAAGCAGTTAGAGGACCTGTTGGCCAAGGGTTTTATTCGGCGCAGTGTTTCACCATGGGGAGCACCCGTCCTCTTCGTTTCGAAGAAGGATGGAAGTTGGCGTATGTGCATTGACTACCGTGCTCTTAATCAAGTGACAGTTAAGAACAAGTATCCTTTTCCTCGTATTGAGGATCTGTTTGACCAACTGAAGGGAGCAAAGGTGTTCTCCAAGATTGATCTTCAGTCGGGGTACAATCAGATTCGTGTGAGGGAGCAGGACATTGAGAAGACTGCTTTCTCTACTAGGTATGGGCATTATGAATTTAAAGTTATATCTTTTGGACTAACTAATGCTCCTGCTATCTTTATGGAGGCGATGAACAGTATGCTACACAATTACCTTGATGAGTTTGTGATAGTGTTCATCGATGACATTCTGGTTTACTCTAAATCAAAAGAGGAGCACGAGCGGCATTTGAGGTTTGTGCTGAGTACTTTGAGGGAGAATCAGTTCTTTGCTAAACTGAAAAAGTGCGAGTTCTGGATTTCAGAAGTGGGTTTTCTTGGCCACATCATCAATCCAGAGGGCATATCTGTAGATCCTAGCAAAGTCTCAGCAGTTTTGGATTGGAAGAGGCCTTCCAATGTCAAAGAGGTGCGTAGTTTCCTTGGGTTAGCTGGCTACTATCGGCGTTTTGTGCAGGATTTCTCTATCATTGCTAAGCCGCTTTCACAGTTGACCCAGAAAGGGATGAAATTTCAGTGGTCTGCAGAGTGTGAGCACAGTTTCTGCACTTTGAAGGAGAAGTTAGTGACTGCTCCTGTTCTTACCCTTCCCGAGCCTGGGAGGCGTTTCACTGTCTATTCTGATGCTTCTCATTTGGGACTTGGTTGTGTGCTCATGCAAGACGGCAAGGTGATTGCTTATGCATCGAGGCAGTTGAAAAAGCATGAGCAGAACTATCCCACTCATGATCTTGAGCTAGCCGCTGTGGTGTTTGCATTGAAGATATGGAGGCACTATCTGTATGGTGAGTCTTGTGACATCTTCACTGATCACAAGAGCCTCATGTACATCTTTACTCAGAAAGATCTGAATTTGAGGCAGAGGAGGTGGCTGGAATTAATAAAGGATTATGACATCACAATCCAGTATCATCCGGGCAAGGCAAATGTGGTGGCTAACGCTCTGAGTCGCAAGACAATGCCCCCTGTTATTGATTGTCTTGTTGCTGATTTTGAGCGATTGGGAGTTTCCTACTGCTTTGCGGGGACCGTGCAAGCTGAAACTCAATTGATTCTTAAGTCAGCGATCCCCGAGCGTGTGCGGGAAGCACAATAGCATGATCGTTTGCTCCAGCAGGTGAGAAAACGCCTTGAGGATGGCAAAACTGGGGACTTTTCCATAGACGAGGTGGGAGCTCTGAGATTTCAGGGTCGCCTGTGTGTACCTCAGAAATCCCAAGTCAAAGATGACATCTTGAGAGAGGCTCATCGCACCCCGTACACAGTTCATCCTAGGGAGACCAAGATGTATAGGGATCTGAAAAAGAACTTCTGGTGGAAAAGGATGAGAGTTGATATCGCCAAGTATGTGGCATCTTGTGGGATTTGTCAGAAGATAAAGGCTGAACACAAGCGTCCCGCTGGCTTGTTGCAGCCATTGGAGATTCCTATGTGGTCTTGGGATGACATTTCCATGGATTTCGTGGTTTGCCTACCTCGTACTCCACGAGGGAAGGATGTAGTTTGGGTTGTGCTGGATCGTCTTAGCAAGTCCGCGTACTTCATTCCTATCTGCACTACCAATTCAGCAAGTGAGTTGGCTCCCATCCATGTGTGGGAGATTGTGAGACTGCATGGTGTACCCAAGACGATTATCTCTGATCGGGATGTGAAATTTGTCTCAAAATTTTGGGAGAGCTTGCAGAGTGCTTTGGGTACACAGCTTCGCCTTAGTACCGCTTTTCACCCTCAGACCGATGGGCAGTCTGAGCGTACCATTCAGACTTTGGAGGACATGCTCAGGGCCTGTGTGATGGCTTGGAAAGGTAGCTGGGAAGATCATTTGCCTTTGGCAGAATTTGCTTATAATAATAGCTATCATTCTAGCATTCGGATTGCTCCTTATGAGGTGTTGTATGGTCGCAAGTGCAGATCTGTAACACCCCGGCATTTAATATGCCTGAATGCTACCAAACATAAGCTAAACAACATCTAAATACCACATTTAACATAAAATTCCAGCAAAGGTGCATAGGCTAAAAACCGAGATTTCGGCAAAGACTCTCCTTTGTTTTAACATAAATTTAAGGAGCAACAACAATATAGCATTATAAGGCAATATGAGATACATCTAAAACAGCAATAAATAGAGTCTTAGCGACAATATAAGACTATCATCAAGCACTCAAAGTCTCCAAGTGTCAAACGAACAATAAAACTCTCATAAACCAAGCTAAGCCTTAAATCAATGATCATCACACGCAATTTATTATAAAACTAATGGAATGACATGTGGAATCAAAATAAGTGAAGCTACGTGTAGGTGTGTGACTATTCCCCTTTCCCGCATGCCGATCTCATGGTACCTAAAACAACAAGAAAACACAAGCGTGAGTTCGAAACTCAGCAAGCATATTGTAATGGACAACAAGAACAATATCATGGCAATAACATCACCCATCATGTATATCATCTCATTCATGAACACTTAACAGTATCATCATCATTATGTATGCAATGTAATGCAATGCTCATGTCTCCTTGGAAACTCATACCGGTATGGTTGAGTACACACCCGTCGGTGTGCACCCTCTCCCCCTTCCATCCCGAAGATGGAGGGTGCCTACTCCTCGCTTCCGTTCACCACGGTGAATGGAATCACGATGTAGGACTTACTCATTGGCTTTCCGGATTAGTCATAACTTTCTCACCGACCTTCCCGGACTAGTTATGACTTTCTCACCGCCCGAGCCATGTAACATGTCATGTATGCAAATATGCCATCATCATCATAAACTTGTATATTTAACACATGGCATCATAGCATACTCATCATATCATAGGAAAACATTAAAGCATGGCAATTGATCATATCATGAAATCCATCTTTCATCTAGTCTCAACAAGCAACATAACATTCGTTATTCATTACAACACACTTGCCTCAACCACGGGCAACGGAAAGGCGGGAAGTAGAAGGCACTCCCGGGGTCGCACCACCTGCACACAGGTATCACACACTCACAATCATGCCCACAAAACAGTACGCAAACCCCCATCTAACCCGACATTGCCAACTACTCGCAAAACCTAAAAACAGAGGTTCTGTCCTGGCAGGACAGCAGCCTTGCAAAAGGCATAACTTGAGTTCTGGGACTCCGAATCAATTAAACGAGTACATCCTCGCGTAGCTTAGGAAATTTCCCAACTTTCTCTAGGTATAAGGAAAGACTGATTCGGACGCTAAAGTCATCTAATCTACAGATTACCGAGATCTGTTCCAATCGCGTCACAGATTTTAATACGCTCGGTAAAACAGTCATAACTTTCAAACGGCTGGGCGGAATTTAACGTTCTTTATATGCACGGAAATATAATAAAATTATCTACAACTTCTTAAAAGTCCGTACAGTCAGAATCGAAATCTAAATTGGCAAAAACAGGAACCCTAGGTCGACTGCTCATGCTGTCCCAAAACAGAAACGTGGCAACGTCTAGATCTAACCCAAATTACTCCAATCCAGCACCACCAATTGATGTAAAAACTTGATAATCACCCTAAGAACAGTACCTAGATCAATTCCAAGGATCCCCATGATCATACCTTTGCCCGACGAACGAAAACTCCAATCGATCTCCTCGCTCCTAGCTCCTCGCTCCTCGCTCCTCGCTCCTCGGATGGATCCATGAGGATGCAGGGGTGGGGAGGCCACCCTAGGGAAGCAAGGGGGTGGAGGAGAGGTGGTGTGCAATAGGGAGCAATGGGGAGCAATGGGGGAGGTGGAGGCGCAAGGAAGGGAGAGGGGAAGGTGGGGGTGGCGGCTAGGGCTTGGAGGGAGAGGTGGGGGCGCCCAAGGGCAGGGGGAGCACGCCCAAAAGGCTGGTGGGGAGCCCTTTTACCAGCCCCCACACCCAATCCTAGTCCGTTACGGAGACCTACTCCATCCCACCAAAGCCCACCAAGGCCCAAACTCCCCCGGGAAGGCCCAAAACCCCGGAAACGCCCTGGAAAAGCTATTAACCACCATATCCTATAGTTTTAACCTTAATTCCACATCTCATAATGTTATTAACCTTATCATGCACGTTAAATAAGGTTACGACACTCCGTGGTGTCACAACGCTTCAAAAGGCCCAAAAACGCGAGTAAACCTCAAGCCGAAAGGTTTTATTCTCTAATTTCACCTTCTATAACGTCACACCAAACCGTAGTGTCACAAGATCGCCACTTTGTTGGGATGCAGTGGGAGAGAGAGCGGTCCTTGGACCGGATTGGGTTCAGCAAACTGTTGATCACGTGGCAGAGGTACGGTAGAACCTTCTTGCAGCGCAGAGTAGACAGAAAAGCTATGCTGATGTGAGGAGGCGAGATTTGGAGTTTGAGGTGGGTGATAGGGTGCTCTTGCGAGTATCTCCCACCAAGGGTGTGGTGCATTTTGGCACAAAAGGAAAGCTCAGTCCGAGGTATGTTAGGCCATTTCCTATCTCAGCTCGAGTTGGAAAGTTGGCCTATCGCTTGGAGCTACCAGAGTCAATGCAGGGAGTCCATAATATATTCCATGTTTCGATGTTGAGCAAGTACTTGCATGACCCAGAGTTGGTGGTTCCGTTGGAACCACTAGTGCTTGAGCAGGACCTCACCTTCGAGTCCCGTCCTGTGAAAATTTTGGAGAATTCAGAGTGGGTGATGAAGAACAGGACTCTCAAGTTTGTTAAAGTCCTATGGTCATATCAGACTAAGAGGGAAGCGACTTGGGAATTGGAGTCTCGCATGCGCGAGAAGTACCCCGAGCTTTTCACCTCAGGTATGAGACGTGAAACCTAGCTATCTTTTGTTTTGCTGGGCTGCGTATTGGTGTGTCTTGGATTCGAGGTCGAATCCTATTGAAGGGGGGGAGAATATGACACTACGGAATGTCATAATCTTATAAAATTAGAAATTAAAGGTTAAAGCTTTACGTTATGCCGTTTAATCGTGTTTCCGGGTTGATTTTGGGAGTTTGGGCCTTTTCGGGGAAGTTTGGGCCCAAGGAGGATGAGTTGTGGGCTTTAGTGGGAGGGATATGGGCCCATGAGGGGGGAGACCAAGTTAAGGGGGCTTGGTGCGCCCCCTCCCTGCCCCAGCCGCCCCCACACGCCCCCTCCCTCCCCTTGTGGTGCCTCCCCCTCTCCCCAAGCTAGCCGCCGCCCCCCATTGCTGTGCGCCCTCCCCTCCATCTTCCCCATTGCGCCACCACCCCTCCCTTCCCCTCTCCACCATCCTTACTGCCCTAGGGGGAGCCCCTCTCCTCACCATCCCTCTGTTTTCATCATTGGAGCGCTCCGCGACAAGGAGATCTGGTGGATTTGGAGCGAGGAAGGAAATCGGGAGAACTGGGAGGAGATTCGTTGGTTCATCGTTCGTCGGGCGAAGGTATGGCTAGGGGTAGTTCTTGGGGTTGGTCTAGGGGCTGTGCTAGAGGGTATTTGGATGCTTTTAGATCAAGAGGTGGTGCTGTGATTGGGTAGATTGGATGAAAACTAGAGTTTGTCACGTTCTCTGCTTCGGGCAGATTGTGCAGTCGACCTAGGGTTTGAGTTTTCGCGACCTTAGAGTCGGAATTTGGTCGTTCACCTGTTGAAGACGTTGTAGGTAACTTCAATACCTTTATTTGGACATAAAGAACGTCCTATTCCGCCTAGCCGTTTGAAAGTTATGATCGATTTACCGAACGTGTTCAAATCTGTGACGTAGCTGGGACAGAACATAGTGTTTGGTAGATTTGACAACTTTAGAGTCCGAATCAGTTTTTCCCCATACTTAGAAAAATCTAGGAAATTTCCTAAGCTTCGCGATGATGTACTCGTTTAATCGATTCAGAGTCCTAGAACTAAAGTTATGTTAGATTGAAGCCTGCTGTCCCACCGGGACAGATTCTCAGTTTTTAGGTTTTGGGAGTAGTTTGTGAAGTCGGGGTAGACGAGCTTTTGCGTACTGTTTTGAGGGGCACGTTTTGAGTGTATGGTATACTTGTGCAGGTGGTGTGACCCCGGGAGTGCCCTCAACCTCTCGCCAGTCCGTCGCCCGAGGTTAAGGCAAGTGTATTGGAATGGGTATCGTTTTGATTGTTGCTAGACTTGATTAGATGCAACTTGCTTTATGATATGATGCTAAGATTGATGTTTGCCTATGACATGATGAACATGATTACATATTGATCATGATGGCGTTGTATTTAATGTTTATGCCAATCTTTACATGTTTATGTCATATGTGCATTCATAATGGAAGAGGCGTCCCATGCTGATGCGGGCCTCTGTGTTCACACGTAGTGAACACGAAAGACCTACCTCGTAGTCCCATCCATGGGTGTGCATGGGAGCGAGTCAGTAAGAGTAGGCACCCTCCATCTACGGGATGGAAAGGGAAGGGGGTGCACGCCGACGGGTGTGCACTCGGCAATACCGGTATGTGCTTCGAGGAGATATGAGCATTTGCATTGCATACATGATGATGATGAAATAAGTACAATGATGTTGAGACATGAGTATGATGTGGTATATGAATTTATGACTTGTTCATGATGTTGAGCGTGGTATATAGTGATGATACATTGAATTGTTCTTTATGGTCCATTGCAATATACTTGCTGAGTGATGAACTCACGCTTGTGATTTATGTTGTTTTAGGTACCATGACACCGGCATGTGGGAAGGGGCATTAGCTACACATCTTCACGTAGCTCCACACCTATAGGCAGATTTATCAACTTGAGTCATGATCATAATAAGTATCAGGAAATTTTGGTGCATGGATTAGTTCCTTATTTTTTTCGCTATAGTTTATGGAGTGGTTGGATTTGGTATTGCTGGTTTATGTTGATGCTATATCCATTTTTATTGCTGCTTTAGATGTCTTATGTTATGAGATAACTTGCCATGTTATTGCTATTGCTTCAATTCATGTTAAAACAAAGGAGATGCTGCCGAAATTTTCGGTTTTAGCATTTGTGCCTTTGCTATAATTTATCTTTATTTGTGGTGTTTAGATGTTGTTTAGTCTATGTTTGGTAGCATTCGGGCATACTAGATGCCAGGGTGTTACAATATCTTCTTCAAAGCCAAATCAAAACCCTAACCTAAGACCGATTCGATGGACTAAGTTCATCGTGAGCCGTGTTGTTATCTTTGCAATCTTTTCGGTTGTTTCAATCGTGGTAAGACACTTGTCTTGTCTTATCCCCGAAAACCTAATCTACCATCGATCTGGAATCATTCGTGGACTTGGTCGATAGACCATTGGCCATCGGTCATACCCTTGTGCCCGATCTAATCTATCCGTCTCTCTTTGGTTTGACTGCGTTCTGTTTAGTCAACAAAAGTCAACATCGAGAATCAGTTTAGTTCATTGTGAACTAACATATCCTTATGTACCCGATCTATAGATCGAGTGGCCATATGTCACTGCCTGTCCAATCAAGATAATAACTTCGGAAGAAATATTCTTCGGAATATTATTCTTTCTTTCCCAGTTATCAATCTTTCTCTTTTCGGTGTTTTTCCGAAAGCCCGTTCTCTTTTGTCTAATCTTTAATCTAATCCGTTCGAGTTCCCAACTCCTTCTAAGCCATTGTCCCCGATGCTTTTTGTTCTTAATTTGGAGTTTTACTTGATTTGTCTTTTGAATTGGTTTGTATTTGCTTCTTTTTTAATCGTTAGACGCGTCGTCCGGAAATCGTTCTATGGAGCTGAAGGTCAAGGAAGCGAAGATTGAAGATCGAGGATCAAGAATCGAAGATAAAGAGTAAAGAACAGTAAAAGTTGCAAGGGCCAGGCAAGTTGTGCTTTGACCATGTTGATCCCATTTTCGAAAATTATGTTGTTTCAAATTATTGCATGCTAGTTTGAGTTAAACTGATTTCAATTAATTTGGAATTAGATAATCAACCTACTTGTTATCGCCACCTTTCCTATATTGATTGTATGCCATGATTCATTTGTCACCCTAGGTTTGTTGATTAATAGTTGGTAGCTAATAAATTGCCAACATGGGTTAGATAGAACGTATTAGTTTATTTATACCTGCAACGAGTCAGTGCCATCATTTTGGAATTACAAATGTCAATATTGATTAATGGAATATGCAATGTATTTTGAAATCGTGACGTGTTGCCGACACGATGAAGTTGATATGTGGGGGCCCTCGTGCTTCTTCAAGGATGTTGAGTTGTTGGCATTGTGTTGCGTAATAATCAACTGGGGTGATAAAATGATTTAGACTGGGGCAAGTGGCAAGAATTATGGTGGGCTAGCTTGGCGGTTGGGATTGTTTGAAACATGATATATGTATGAGTGTTGGTGAGTTGGATTTCTTTGAGAGTATTGATGTAAGTCTTGCCCTGGTCACTCTAAGGACTTAACCTTGCAAGCCTTTGAACTGAGTCAATCATACAACCATATGTTTGTAATGGGACGGACCTAGTTGAGTAAGTTACTAATAACTTGCATGTGGTACCTCGGGGTGTCAACTACATCTTTTGTGTAGCTTGAAGGGGGAGCGTACCAGGGCTACGACATGGTACCCGTCCAACAGTATGTTGGTCCTATACTTCGCCTCTACTGAGGGAAGGGATAGTGTATGGCAGCCAGGGAGGTTCACTTGTGTAGTTAGGAGTTTCTGAAAGGCTTTGTTATGATCACTCATTCGCATACTCTTGTATGGCGATTCACGGCTGACGTGGTGAGTTGATTGTATCTTGTGGGTAAAGTGTATAACCTCTGTAGGGTGAAAAATCTATTCGAATAGCCGCGTCCGCGGTACTGGACAATGCTCGGGGATTACAGTCAAGGGTTAGCTTTTCATAAAATTGAACTTGGGCTTGGAGGCAGTTTGCCTGTAATAAATTGATAATTGGTTAAGGATGTGGAATGTTTTACTTGTGAAATAATTGTGAAATTTATTACTATTGTTATTTGTTTTACCGCTTTACAATCTATTATGAATATTTGTGAATGATGTTTATTGCAAAATAACCCCTTCAGCCTGTCATTTGGAATAAGCCATGCATATAGTTATTAGACTTGCACTCTGTGCATGACTTGCTGAGTGCTTTATGTACTCACCCCTTGCAAACAAACAAATCACCAGTGAGCAGAAGTCTACTTCGTTAAAGAAGAAGAAGTTCCGTGAGAAAACGATTATCTAGGAGTTGAACCCCGTCAGTTGCCTGTGATGTATTGATGGGATTCACCGATGTTCTTTGTTCGCTGCTGCTTATTTGGAGTTGAAGCCATCAAGGCCTCACAAATGTAAGGTTGACCTTAAGGTCATTCAATAGTTTATATTCTACATTTGAGTTATTTTTACTATTCCGCTGTGTATGATTGTGATATTCATCTATGTTGAGACTGTGTGCACTAGTGTGATCCTGGACCAGTGCTGAATATACAGAGAGTCCGGATTTGCAAATTCGGATCCCGACAAATCACCACTGATGATATGAATATTAGTGGTAGTTTTTGACTAAATCTGTCACTGATAATGAGTATCAGTGGCAGGTTTTGGCTAAAACCGACACTGATACTAGGATTATCCTATGTGACGATCTGCTTCGACTTACTTCGGTCGGTCAGATCCAGTTATCATCAAGAGTCTAGATCGGTTTCTTAGCCGATTTATTGACAAGTGTATCAGATCGGCTGGCACGCTCGCAATCTGATACTTGAACCCGGTGTTCGCGTGTGCTGGTGGCAATTAACCCTTCATCAAGCACCACTAATAATCTCCGATAATAAGTAGCACTTAATATGTAACGGTTTGAAAACCATCACTGATGTCAGTTAAAAACCGCCACGAATAATAATTTCTGTATTAGTAACGATTCCTGTTGATACATTCCTTTATTCTGAAAATTTTGAGAGTAAAGCTGTAAGGGCCAAGCAAAATCCAATTTGTACATAGTAAATTAGCAATTATGCTCATTTCTTCCAATTTTTTACAATTAAAATATGGAAAGTTTGCTTACTATTACTCTCTTTGGTCACAAATAGTTGTCTTTTTGGATATCAACACAGTCCCCAAAATACAACTTTGAACACTAATTTCTATTATAATATAATTACAAAATTTAATAAAATCATAATATCATGGAAGTACTTTTCGAGACAAATTTACACATATGATTATCATGTATCCAATTTAAATATTTAAAAAGATATTGACAGCCAAATGTTTGAAAGCTTAACTGCATCTATATCCAAAACAACAACTATCTGTGACTCAAGGCAGTACTATCAACTAAGGCAAAATGATATCAGAATCTGGGGAAAATTGCCATCTATGCATCAGAAAGAATATCAGACATGGGTCTGTGTATCAGAAAGAAACTTCTAAAAACCAAAACAGAACAAATTTCCTGATAATTGGAAATGCTAAGGCGCATCAAAGAAGCACAAGTAGTAGTGCAATACTTGAACTCTAGTGCCTCAAATGTTAATATATAGACAAGATTAGATAAGATCATTGACATCTAATGTGACTCAACAGGACTTCAAAATATTCTTAAAGATGGGGTTAAAGAACATCTAGAAATCACTTGGCACAGTTCTATAAATGGCAGGGACCTCACCAAAGCATAACTAGCAACTCTTCAACCTTAGAACAGTTCCAAATCCGATCAGTGTAAAATACTAGAGATTTGCTTGTGCATTATAGATGTTGCAAACGTTGTACACAAATAAAATAAAACAAGTTAAGGCCTCGACATGGGCTAACACATTCTCATGGGTCTCGATCCATAGAGACGTGTCTCAATATTCTATCTCTTATTCCCGGAAGATTTCACGTGTAGGGAGTCATGCCACTCACGTTTTTTTTCTTTCGAAAAAACCTCTGAGAAACCTGAAATCGTGGCCAGGTCATTCTCCAAAATCTTGAATCGATCGATAGAGTTGCTATGATCTTTGGGCGAGACCAATTGAAACGAATTGCTATGATCCCAAATCTTTGGCTGCCTGAAAGAATGAAAAGAAACATGCAACCGTGAGAAAGAAATGATCAGAAAATTATAATAAAAAAAGAGAAATCGCCTGCCAAAACTGAACAAAAAAAACAGGGAGTAAGAAGATCCTCAAAACTGGACATGTTTTCTCTGATAAACGAACGGTCTCATAGGCAGTGCCCTTCAAAGAGAAAAGAACTAGAACGCATGCAAAATGTGACCAAATCAACGTGAGAAGATCCTTCTTCAAACCAAGCAATCAAGAGCGGTCATGAACGTACGTGCAAGCTCCAAAGAACACAGATCGATCGCAATGATCAGAGCAAAGAAACCAAGCCCAAGAACAGAGGAAAATCTAAATAGGGTGGCTCAGATCTAAGTCAATGAGCAGAAGCTAGCAAGAACTGCTCTCATCACGGCGCGTTTCAAAAGAGGTGTAGATTTTCGCATCACATCACGGTGACCCCATTGCAAAGAAAAGCACAAACAAAAAAACGAAGGCCAAGGATTATCCAGGAAGCTTAATTGGAGGTGAATGCCCCCAAAACAATCTAAATAGTATACCCAACAAGCGCGCAACATCATCTCCAAATCAACATGTGGATCAGGGCGCCGTGATTTGTGTCATATCCCATGGCCACCGATTGGATTGGGACGTGAGATTGGGAAATCGATCTGGTAGCAAAATGGAAGAACAGGCAGAGGAAGGAGAAGAAAGCAAAAGGGGAACAAGTTTCTATTCCACTTCTTTTCTGCTCCTTACAATCAACGCTTTCCCTCTTTAATACTACCTCTCTCTCTCCCTCTTACAGGTGGGACCGGCTTAGATGTAACATTACTTGCTCGTCCCCAAGCAAACGTGTGGCCTGACCTTGCATCCATATAATTCCGGGGTCCCATTGCACATGATACCCACGGACAAGTCCTTGAGAGCCTCTTGTCCCAGAAAATGCAACCACAGGAGAGTGCTTCATGCCAACAGCAGTAGCAAAATTTGAAACAGGAGGGACTATTTCTGGATTTTCAGCGATGCGATCTTTGCAACTGTCAACAGGAGCCAAAAAAGAACGAAGTGGCACGATATCTTCAAGGTCGACAAATAATGTGCCATCAGAATCAGAAGGGATAAGAACATTCTTCACACTCGGTGTTGGACCTTGCACATCATATATTCCTATCTTGCTGCTAAATGTCAAAAACCCAAACAATGATCCTGGAGAAAGAGCTGTCACGATCCCTCAAGGATCGTATCTGTGGAATAGACTTTTGGGGATAGTTGAGGTAGAGAAGAAGAACGTGAAGGACAAGAAAGAATTGGGGATTCAGTAATCTCGTTCATTTTCCATAGCCGCCGGTTTGTGTATGCGCCTGTTTATATACGCACTCTCACAACCCTCCTGGCGTTCAACGATTACATGGGCTTAGCCCCCTTACTTTCTCAGCCTTTTACGGCCCGACGGCCCGAAACCACTCTCACAGAGTCTTAGTCAATACTAACTCACGCATACAACCATCAGTATATTTCACTACCCTTTATACGTGACACTCCCCCACCCTTGGAACCAGCTTGTCCCCAAGCTGAGGCCATCGGAAACTGAGCACGAAGATTGCCAGGAGACTCCCAGGTTGATAAGGTTGCCGGTAAGATGTCCCATTTGATCAGTTCCTTTGTATGGGTCGAACCCCCACGAAGTATCAGAGTACGGTCCAGAATTGCCGCGGGTTGCAAGGAAGCTTGGGATGCCTTATGAATGGAAGCTAAATCAGTGTTGATTGTAATCTCTGGAGGAACATGGCGCTTCAGCTGAGACACATGCACGACAGGATGGATCTTACTTGTTGGAGGGAGGTCTAGCTTATAAGCAACTTCACCAATGCGTTGAAGAACCTTGTAAGGACCATAGAACTTGAAGGCTAATTTTTGGCTGTGCCTGGCAGTTACTGAAGTTTGAATATAAGGTTGAAGCTTAAGGTAAACAAGATCTCCCACTTCAAATGAACGCTCTGATCTATGTTTGTCTGCTTGAATTTTCATGCGTTGCTGAGCGCGTAGCAACTGTTGCTGAAGAAGTTTCACTAATACCTCCCGGTCTTGCAACCAACTATCAAGGTCAGGCAAAGTGCAGACAATATCTGTTTGAGAAATGCCGAAGTGGCGAGGTGGATGACCATACAATACCTCAAATGGGGTCTTGCCCAAAGCGGAATGGTAGTTTGTATTGTACGAAAACTCGGCGAGGGGTAACCATTTAGCCCACTGAGTTGGTCTCGAATGAACAGAGCAACGAAGATAACTCTCCAAGCATTGATTAAGACGTTCTGTTTGGCCGTCTGATTGTGGGTGGTAAGCGGAGCTCATGTGTAACTTGGTATCAGTCAATCGAAATAGCTCTTGCCATAAGTTGCTGGTGAAGATTTTGTCGCGATCAGAAATAATAATCTTTGGCATGCCGTGCAATTTGTAAACATGGGTAAGGAATTCTTGAGCTACTTGAAAAGCTGTGAAGGGATGAGCCAAAGGTATGAAATGGCCATACTTGGTGAACTTATCGATCACCACCAAAATAGCATTGTATCTACTAGAAGATGGAAGTCCTTCAATAAAGTCCAGGCTGATTACTGTCCATGCTTGATTGGGGATTGGCAGGGGTTGCAATAGTCCTGGAAGTTTGACATGTTCTACCTTTGCTTGTTGACACACCGTACAGCTCTGCACAAAAGAACTAATACACTTTTTCATATTAGGCCATGCAAACAATGCTTTGATGCGTTGATAAGTGGCTTGTATGCCCGAGTGTCCTCCCATACCACTGTGATGAAGTGCTTGTATAATATGGTTTTGAGCTAAAGAGTTGTTACCAATCCATATTCTATCCTTGTAGCGAATGATACCCCCATACAGCTTAAAATGCTTGTGCTCTGCTCCTGGTAAACTCAGTTCAACAAGAAGTTTTTTGGTATCTTCATCATCTTCATATCCAGCCATGAGATTTTCCAGCCAAGAAGGTGTGCTACAAGATATAGCCTGCAATTCCTGTCCGTCTTGACGGCGAGAAAGGGCATCAGCAGCTGCGTTAGAAGTTCCCTGTTTGTACTGGATGGAATAATCCAATCCTATTAGCTTTATGAATGCCTTATGCTGAATCCCTGTGATGAGACGCTGATCAGTTAGATGTACCAGACTTTTATGATCGGTTCGAATGATGAATCGACTGTGTTGCAGGTATGATCTCCACTTGTCAATCGCCATGAGGATAGCCAAGCATTCTTTTTCATAAGTGGCTAGAGCTTGATTCTTGATACTGAGTCCTTTGCTTAGAAAGGCAATTGGATGGTTGTCTTGCATAAGGACCGCTCCCACACCGGTGTTACAAGCATCAGCTTCCACCACGAATGGCTTAGAGAAATCCGGTAGTGCCAAAACAGGGGCCTGCACCATTGCCTGCTTAAGGGTGAGAAACGCTTGATGAACTTCAGGATGCCAGCAGAAAAGTTTACCTTTCTTCAAGAGATCAGTGAGTGGTCGACTGATAATACCGTAATATCGGATGAATTTCCGATAATAACCCGTAAGGCCTAAGAATCCTCGAAGTTGCTTCAAATTGTGTGGAATCGGCCAATCCAATACTGCTTGCACTTTGGATTTATCAGTTGAAACCCCATGGAGTCCAATAACATGCCCCAAATACTCTAATTGTGGCTGTGCGAATGAGCACTTGGACCACTTCACTGCCAATTCATTTTGTTGGAGTAACAACAGAACCTTTCTTAGTAACTCAACATGCTCTACTAAGGTGGCAGTATACACCAAGATATCATCCATGAAGACAAGCACTCCTTTCCTCAAGTATTGCTCAAAGATCTGATTCATAATGCTCTGAAAAGTGGCAGGAGCGTTTGTGAGGCCAAAGGGCATTACTAAAAACTCATATAGCCCTTGATGTGTTTTAAAAGCTGTTTTGTACTCATCACCGGCTACCACTCTTATTTGGTGATATCCCGAACGGAGATCAAGCTTAGTGAACCAACATGCTCCTGTTAACTCATCTAGAAGCTCGTCCACAATAAGCAGAGGATGCTTGTTCTTCACTGTCAAGGTGTTAAGCTGTCTATAATCAACACACAACCGCCACGTTCCATCTTTCTTTTTCACCAAAAGGACAGGGGAAGCAAATGGACTACTACTGCGACGGATTATACCGGAATTCAACATTTCTCTGACTTGACGCTCAATCTCATCTTTCTGCTGAGGACAGTAACGGTAAGGCCTTGCCTTAACAGGCTGTGCTCCTGGTATTAAAGGGATCACATGATCATTTGGGCGTGTGGGTGGCAAACCTTGGGGTTCCCTGAATAACGCACCAAATTCCTGCAATACTCCACTACAAGAAACAGTGAAAAATTTGTGGGTTTTTTTAAATACGTGGGCCAAAAAAAAACCCATGAATTTATACATTTAAATTCGTCGGTTTATAAAAAAACCCACGTATTTAATTAAATTCGTGGGCCAAAAACTCACCCACGAATTTATATGGTTAAATTCGTGGGTTTCTAGAAAATACCCACATATTTAATTAAATTCGTGGGCCAGAAAAAAGCCCACGAATTTAACTGAGGCGTTAAACCGTGCGGCGTCTCTCGGCCGGTCTCTCTCTTCACTACACCCAGCCCAAACGATCGACACCCAGGCCCTCACCTGAGGATGCCGCTGCCCTAGCGCCAGGCGACGGCCTCTCCCTGGTTCCCCTGCTAGTCTCACTCAGCGCCGCCATCGCTCTCCCCGGTTCCCCTGCTCGTTGCGACGTCGTCGCGCCCTCTGCTCCTCCCTGAGGCCGTCGCGCGCCGTGTCCTCCCTCGGCCAGCCGCCGTCGCCGTCGCCGTCTCCCCCGGTCACCGCCTCCCCAAAGCCGGCGGCGCCCTCCCAGCTGTGCCGCCCGCTCCCTCCCCGAGCCAACGCCGCCCGC
This sequence comes from Rhipidocladum racemiflorum, assembly GCA_036346355.1. Lineage (NCBI taxonomy): Eukaryota > Viridiplantae > Streptophyta > Magnoliopsida > Poales > Poaceae > Rhipidocladum > Rhipidocladum racemiflorum. The sequence goes on from CM070588.1 coordinate 37,116,831, forward strand.
TTCCTCCCCGAGACGTGCCGCCCCGAGCCAGCCAGCGCCGCCTCCTACTGGCCAACGCACCCCTACGCCACCCTCCCCGGCCGGCCGCCGTGGGCCTCCTCCCAGATCCTGCAGAAAGGCCCCTTTTGTGGTGAGCTTTCAACCTTAAATTAATGGGATGGGGATTTGATTTAATGTGCATGCTACATGTTTGATGAAATGCCTAGGAGATGTCCTAAAGTGTAAACCTTGTTAGTTGTGATTAATGGTTGCAAGGTGATTTGGAATCTGAGATTGTGCTGCTATAATTGTGATTTCTTAGTTGATCTATGATATGTGATGTTTAATTTATCTGTGATGTTGAGGTGAGCTAAAAGTTTGCATACTTGTGTTCAATTATCAAACACGTGCACAACCTTTCCCCCCTGTCTTCATATGAGATCCACTTGCAGTTTTGGGGTGAAACTAAAGTACTAGATAGATTAATATAGCCATACTGATATTTTATATAGTTAGGAGGCATTCAGTTAGTCATTCTCCACTTTCGACTTTAAGCTCACTGTGAAATGATTAATTCATTTGAAGTTATTTCATCTTATTTTATATTCGTTGCTTATGGTATATATATTTTTATTCTCTCGCTGCCGTTGTATATAATGTTAGAGTTTAGGGTTTGCGTCGAACAGTAGAGAGCCTAGGCGTCACCCGTTCGGGAACGGCGCATCTCACATTTGCTTGTGAGGTGCGCGGTTCCGGAATTGTCCAGCGTATTTTGGACAGCCCGAGAATGTTGGTTGTTGCATGGGACCTGTGACGTGTCAGCGATCCGAACGTGATTTTGGCCACATAACCCTGTTGTTCTCCGACGCACCAGCATCAGGCGTGCGTTTGGAGAACAATGGTTATCTTCCGAAATTTCGTTCGTTCAGAGCACGCGTTGTGTCGCATGCAACGGCCTCCATTCTTGGGTGGGTTTAGAACACATCTTTCCCAACAGGGTTGTCTTTGTCACCTAAGCCACGGTTGTCGTTGACATCATTTCATTTGTTTAGCTTTGAGAATGGGTGACGATCGAAGGGCGATGTATGACGGATGGAGGAGTGATGGGGGGCACTCAAGGGAATGGGGGCAGATCACGGATGCTTTCTTGAAGCAAGCATTCGCTCGAGGAGCTGAATATGTGTATTGCCCGTGTACCCTCTGCGAGAATAACAGCTACTACAGCAAGGATATAGTGCAGTATCACATTTGCAAAAACGGGTTCATGCCTAACTATTTGGTGTGGCACCGTCATGGAGAGGCCGCAGGGCAGCCCATTGAGTCGGACCATGGGGACGATCATGACCGGATGGAAGAGATGTTGGATGATCTTGGCAGGGGGATTGAATTTAACTCGGGGGAGGGGTCACAGCCGGAGGAGGTTAAGGAATTCTATAGGCTACTTGACGCCTCGGATGAGAAGTTGCATGACTTGACCAATGTGACCGTCTTGCAGGCGGTTACACGGCTTATGTCGATGAAGTCGAAGTTCAACTTTTCGAACAAATGCTTCAACGCTTTGCTTGAACTTATGAATGATGTCCTGCCGCCTAACCACAAGATGCCAAAGGATTTGTACCAATCGAAAAGTTGATGGCTGGCCTGGGATGAATTACCGTAAGATTGATGTGTGCGAGAATAATTGCATCTTTGTTACGGAAGGATCATGACAAGGATACTCATTGTATGCATTGCGGTAAGTGTAGATTCGTTGAGGTGGTAGATGAGGAAGGGGTATCAGTGACTACAAAGGTCGCAACTAAACAGCTTCGGTACATGCCGATCACGGATAGGCTTAAACGGCTGTACATGTCAAAAGAAATAGCGAAACATATGCGGTGGCACAAAGAAGGTAAGCGTGAGGACCAAGACCCGGATATGATGGTGCATCCGTATGATGGCGAGGCATGGCAGGCATTGGACCGATTTGATCCTGCATTTGCAAGCGACCCTAGGAGTGTCCGTCTTGGTTTGTCCACGGACGGTTTCACACCTTTCAGCACAAGCGCTAGCCCCTACTCTTGTTGGCCGGTATTCATCATGCCATACAATCTTCCACCTGAGATTTGCATGAAAGAGGGGTTCATATTCCTTGCTCTTGTCATTCCAGGTCCTAAGCATCCAGGGAAGGATCTCAATGTGTTCATGCGGCCCTTAATTGACGAGCTGAAAAAGTTGTGGCGAGGAGAAAAGGCATACGACAGCGTTGCTGGTAGAGAATTTACCTTACGAGCCGCATACCTGTGGTCGGTCCATGATTTGTTGGCATATGCCATTTGGGCCGGCTGGTGTGTTCATGGTCTCCTGTGTTGTCCAATTTGTATGGCTGACTCTGATGCATTCAGGCTCACGCACGGTAAAAAGATCACATTCTTCGATTGCCATCGACGGTGGCTTCCGGCGAGGCACCCTTTTAGGAATGACGTCAAAGCATTTCAAAAGGAAAGAAAGTTAAAAGGCGCCGGCGACTCACGGGGAGAGGAGAAAGCTGAATGGCATAGTCGGCTTGAACGATCTACGTATGGGTTTCATCAAGCTATGGAAAGGAGCACAACTGGACTCATATTTCTTTTCTTTGGGAGCTGCCTTACGCGAAAGCTTTGATTCTGCCGCATAACATAGATTTGATGCACCAAGAGCGCAATGTGGCAGAAAGCATCATAAGCATGGTGTTTGATGTAACCGACAAAACAAAGGATAACGTGAGTGCTAGGAAAGACATGGGTGATCATTGTGCTAGGCCGTGGCTAGAGGTTAAAGTTGGTTTAAATGGAAATGAGAGCCGGCCACGAGCTCCATACTGTGTGAAGCCAGAAGACCGTAAACAGATTTTGAGGTGGTTGAAAACTCTAAAGTTTCCTGATCGCTATGCATCTAACATAAAACGAGCTGTGAATGTCAGCACCGGTAAGCTAAACGGGCTAAAGAGTCATGATTACCATATCATCATGGAAAGACTTGTTCCGGTAATGTTTCGTGGCTATTTTGATAATGAGTTGTGGAGGATGTTAGCCGAGCTCACATTTACTTCTCTGACAGATATGCGCTAAGGAAATCTCGAAGACATTGATGCAGAAGTTAGAGAAGGGAATTCCATTGCTTGTATGCAAGTTGGAAAAAACTTTCCCACCTGGTTTTATGAATGTGATGCAACATCTGCTGGTGCATCTGCCTTGGGAAGCGAAGGTTGGAGGTCCTGCGCAGTTCAGATGGATGTATAGTCAGGAAAGGGAGTTGAAAAAGCTTAGACCTAAGGATGTTTCGTATGTGGAAAGCAACGTAGAAGATGATGTGGGTGATGTATATCAAGAAGAAACTATGGGGGATTCTTTCCTTGTCTCCGACGGGGCAGGACTCGATCAATTACCTACCGATGCCATAGACTTAATAACAGATGAACCAGGTCCTTCACGAAAATGCCCTCAAAAGTCAGTAAGGATTGCACGTCTTCAAGCACGTCTCAATGAAATACGAGTCGCAGAAGCAGATTCCGACGCCGACGACTTTTGATATGTATATTTTGTAAGATTATTGTTGTCTCATTCATTTTTTGCAAGTTATTGTTGTCTCATTCATTTTGCAAGTTATTGTTCTCTCCTTTATTTTTTACAAGTTACTGTTGTCTCCTTCACTAACTCTTGTCAAATTTGAACAGATACCGATGTTCAGGCATCAGGTTGACAAGCTTAAAGGCAAGTTCAGCGGGTCGTCCTCCAGAAGGTCGAGGAGTAGGGGTTCTGATGCTCAGGACTCAACGGGCAGGCAAGCCATATTTCTTTGGGGCTGCGCAGATTAGACAATGCGGGAGAGCAGCTCCAGAGGTGCTTCGATGAGCAGCACGAGAACAGCGCGAGAGCAACCTCGGGAGGACGAGGGGCAAGTGGGGTTGAGGACGAGGCGGAGTGGGATGTGAGGATGAGGACATGGGTGAGGCGAACGACGAGGAGGTCGACGTTGGGGGTGGTGGCGGTGGGGACGACAGATACAGATGCAGATGCCGAGGCCGAGGCAAATGCAGATGCAGACTTGGCGGCGACCTTAGACCCGGGCTTGAAGAGGGCGGGTCTTCTTCGGTACTATCGTGTATATGTGTAGTATTGGATTATCATTTAATGTCCATATTTACATTGTAATGTCTATAAACTAATGATTTGCATTTTAGGTTTCAGAAACTGTCTCGATTCGTCGAGATGCAACCCGGCCGATAGGAGGTTGATAGAGCTACATGGGAGCAGTACGCTTATATCTTTCATGTCTTTTCTTTTAGCATGAGCTAAGTGACAACTGCCTCGTGGCCAGATAGGAGGTTGATAGAGCTACCTTTTGATGCATCTTTGTCTTGTATTTTCTTTGTGGCTGTGGAAAGAGCCGGGTTGGACTGGGACGGGCCACATTACAAAGGTTAACGCCGTGCTGGGAGCCCTTAGCCGCTACTACTACCCTGGCATGGTTGAGTCAGGTGGGGATAGATTCGCGGCCCACAACTGGAAGCACTGGGCGTTGAAGGAGAACGTGGAAGGAGGCGAAGACAGCCATACATGTCAGGGCGGTGTGGGTCAAGCTTCTGGGTGAGTTTGCGTTATGTATTTACTCTATTTGAGTATTGCTTTAAATGTAAATACAATTTGACAATGTGTGATTATATGTAGGAGAGGTTTCGGCTTGAGAACGAAGACGATTACAGCCTTTTGAAGAAGGCCAAAAGCGTCTTCAACAGGGCGGCACAAAAGGTTGTCGGAGATTCGTTCAGCAATGCACGGATTCAAGCCGTCATCAATTTTTACAAGAGGGTGAAGAAGGTGAACATGAGAAGAGGACCAGAGGCGAGGAGTATACACTGATGAACAAGAGTATCTCGAGAGCTCGGTCGATTGGATAATGAAGGACATGGAGGCTTGGAGGTGGATGTGCCGGTACTGGGCGTCGGAGGATTTTCAAGAAAAATCAAATAGAAATCGAGGGAACAGAAGAAGTAGATTGGGGAAGCACAAATACGGCGCAGACGGACACATTGGCCTAGAGCAACGAATGGTAAGTATCGGTATTATAATTGTTAGTGAATTTGTCACTATGTTTCTAACTTTGCACCGTAGGAGGCTGAAAGTGGGAGTACTCCCTCTTTTGTGGAAGTTTACATCCGGGGGCACAAAGGCGAGGATCCACAGAACCCGGATGTTTTGTGCGACGACGGGGCTAGTGAGAGGATGGTAAGTATAAATGAAACAATATGTTTTGTGTAATTTTAAATCCGGGAGCACCAACATGCTGTTTCGCAGGCGTCATATGCAGAACAAATGACACAACGTCATGGGATGGAGTTTGATTGGAGGGCCGCGCCGGTCGATGTGGAAGCCTTGTACCACGCTGGAGGGGGCCTAAAGCATGGGAGGTTCGTTAATAAAACTGATTTTAATTGTTTTTGCTCTATGAATAAAAAAATGTTGCATGGTCACATTTCAGTATATATCGTTTGTAGGTGGGCCATGGGGGACAGAGTTGTCGAATGCGATCATCTTCCACGAGGCTCGGTTTCCTCACAGGGGAGTGCTCACTCGTCGAGGTCCGCACGGGAAGCACAAGCGCGGGAGGAGGCTCGTGAAGCGCGAGAGGAGGCTCGTCAAGCGCGAGAAGAGTCTCATCAAGCACGAGAGGAAGCTCGCAGAAGCCGAGAAGACTCAGAATACATGAAAATGTATCTGCAGGTACAATCTCAACTTTGAACAAATCGATCATTTGTACATCTGTGATTAAAATCTAACAATCTATATGCAGCAACTGTCACAATCTCTTGGACCTAACGTGCCAGTGTTTCGCCCTCCTATTATGCCCCAGGTAAAGATACTTGAGTTCATTACTCTCTAACTCACTTAGCTCATAAAATCGTGTTTCTGACAAACTTGACTATTATGTCATAGGCCTCCCAGCCACCTACTGGGATGCAGGCACCACCCCTAGGAGATGCACCTCAGGTTATATGAAATTCTCATGCATTCTTTATTTTTAAAAAACTCTATTCTGTATACTTGATATCACAAACTATGATCCATAGGGCTCCCAGCCTCCTCGTCCTTTCTACATGTTCACCCCACAGATGCAGCTACCTTCTGTAGGAGAGGCACCACAGGTAAAGATGGATCGGTTCAATTCGATATTCAAAATTTGAACAAAAGATTTAAATGTGGCATAATGTACCTAACTATGCCTTACAGGGCTCCCAGCCTCCAAACCCGTTCTACATGTACCCACCACCTATGCCAGGCCAAGGAATGCCTATGTACTTCAACCATTGGGCCATGCAGCCACCTCGAGCGACACCACGGTATGGATGTCAAAAACATTCTAAGTTTACGAAACGAGCTAAGTTTGTCAATTGTGAGCTAAACCAAGTCAAATTGAGTAAATTGAGCTACCTTCACAAAACTTAGTCAATTATATCACATTTAGGCAAATAAAACTCAATTTTGTCAAAGTTGAGCCAGACTTAGTCAACTTGAGCAAATTCAAATTATACGTGCAAAACTTAGTCGATTTTACGACACTTAGGCAACTCATGCTTAAACCTTGCACAAATCATCTCAATGTTTGCTAAGTTTGCGAATTGAGTTAACTTTGTTATTTGTGAGTCAAGACTAGTCAAATCCTGCAAATTGAGGTATTTATGCAATAATTATTCGATTCTTATCAAATTGATAATTAACATGTAAACCCTAGTCATATTGAGGCATTCGTTCAAAACTGAGTTGATTCTACCACATTTAGCCAAATATAGCTTAAATCTTATCAAATTCATCTCAGTGGTTGCTAAGTTTGCGAAACAAGGTAATTCTATCAATTGTGATCCAAACTTAGTCAACTTGACGAAATTGCCTTATTCGTGCAAAACTGATTCGATCCTAGGACATTTAGCACAAATCATTTCGATATTTGCTAAGTTCGACGATATGTTACTTGTAACACAACCTAGTCTTGAACTTGCAGGTTTCTGGGTCACGCCCTCCAGCACGTACTAACGACGACATCATAGAAGACGTCATAGTCTCGCCCTCCGGCGGTGGTGGTAGCGCTCACAACTCCAACAACCCCGAGACATGAATTGCATTGTGAGCTGGATTGGTGTAATACTGTTGGACTTTATGACTTCGTCGTCGGATTTGTATTGTGATGGATAGATTGTAATGTGGATTGTAATGCGTAGTTTACAAATTGTCGTTGGATGTGTGATTGGTTATCTAAGGATCTGCTAGAATGTCTCCTTCTGGTTTGAGAGATTGATATATATATTATCACTGCAAATGTTTTTTTTTGTCTGCTGAGTGGATGTCCTATTTACTAGAGAGGTCATGCCGAAATTTTGTACATTTCGGTGACTTAGTTATTCGTTGTGGAGTTTGATTCTTGAATCATGTTGGTAATACTCTTGACTTGTTCGTAATACTCTTGAATCTTGAGTTGTCGATATATATTGAGTTTTGATTGAATGTATAGATATTGATATTGAGTGTTTGATTGAATGTTGAATGAGATGCATACCGATCGATTATTGATTGTTTGATTGAATGTTTGATTGAATGTATATATATTGATATTGAGTGTTTGATTGAATGTTGAGATGCATACCGATCGATATATATTGAGTGTTTGATCGATATAGATATTGAGTGTTTGATTGAATGTTGAATAAGTTTGATTGAATGTTTGATCGATATATATTTGAATATATATATTTGATCGATATATATTTGAATCTTGTGATGGACTTATTGTGATGTGTTGAATAAGATTGAATGTGAAGATGCTTGTGTTGAATGACATGCATATCGATCCATATATATGCGTGGTCGATATATTGAGTGTTTGATTGAATGTTGAATAAGTTTGATTGAATGTATTGAGTGTGATGCATATGGATATATATATATATATATATATTAAGCGTCAGTTAAATTCGTGGGTTTTTGTACGAATTTAAGTTAAATTCGTGGAGTTTACTTTGCTGGCCCACGAATTTAAGATTAAATTAAGTGAGTTTTCTGCCCACAATTTAAGTTAAATTAAATGGAGTTTTTCTGCAATTTAAGTTAAATTCGTGGTTTTCGACCACCTAATTTACTAATTAAATTGTGGGGCGAGAGAAACCCACGAATTTATCGATTAAATTGGGCGACGAAACCCACGAATTTAACTTAAATTCGTGGGCACCCACGAATTTAATTGATTAATTTCGTCGAGTTAAATTCGTGGCCTAAATTCGACGGTTTGCGCACAAATTTATAGTAAGTTCGTGGGTTTTGGCCTAAATTCGTGGGTTTCTGGCCCACGAATTTTCCCCTGATTCCTGTAGTGCTCGCTGTACCTCATCTGGAATGGAACTCATTGCCGGATCATCTACAGTAAAGAGGTCTTGCGCCATGTACTGGGGACAGACAGAAACACAATGAGAAATAGATTGGCATTTAATTAAACCCTTTAACTTGTTGACTCCAATCTGTTGGCATCTAACAGCTGAATCACGGACTCCTTGTAAACTGATTTCCCTCCCTTTGTGTTGAATCTTCATGATCTTTTTGTGCCAATCAATCCATGTGGGGCTATGGTTTGCCAACCAATCGGCCCCCAATATAATATCATAACTGCCTAATGGAACAATTTTAACCTCTTGTATGAAGGTATGCCCCTGAATAAACCATTCCAAAGCCTTTACCACCTGAGTACAATCAATGGCTCCTCCATCTGCTACAACATATTTCAATGTGTCAACTGGTTGTACAGGAAGCTTTAACTGATGCACCAACTGATCATTGATAAATGAGCTCACTGCTCCCGAATCCACTAAGAGTAGTATTTCTTGCTTGCCAATCATTCCAGCTAGCCGTAAGGTGTGCCTTTTCCTTGAATGAGTACTCAGAGTGGACGACAATGCCATTAATGTTCCTTCTGGTTCTTCATCAGAACCACTGTCATCTTTACTTTCTCCAGTTTCCGTTTGAATGGCTTCCAACAACTCCTCAATAACATGCAAAGATACCTTGTCCGGACAAGTATGTCCTGTTCTGCTCCATTTCTCGCCGCATGTGAAACACAATCCGTTAACCTTTCGGTAGTCCTTCAGAGCTGTGAGTTTTGTATCAGATCTACCATATTCCTGTTTCCTCTGGGTTTCCCTTTTTTGCTCCTCCAATTTATCCTTACCCTTCCATTTATCTTGAGAAAAACTCCACTTAGTAGGGTTGCGGGAAAATTCCATTTTTCCAAAGCCTTTCCGTTGCCTCATCTCTTGTTCTTCTTCTTGCATATGAGCTAGAGCACTAGCAGTGTCCACATCTGAAGGACGGTGTAGCCAAATGGCTGACCTAATATTGCTTTGCAACCCATCCAAATACTCATGCACAAAGAAGGTCTCATCAAGTGTTGGGTTATATAACCAAAGTTGGTATCTCAGTTGCTCAAACTTATCAGTATATTCCAACACAGTTCCTTCTTGTTTTAAGGATCTCATCTGTCTTCGATAACTTTGGTATTTATGTCGCGTGAACTTGTCATTGACTAACTGACACAACTCATTCCAATATTCTATCCTCTCTCTAGCTTCCATCTTTTGCAGCCATAATGCGGCAGATCCAGTGAAATTTAACGCTGCAAAACGTGTTTTCAAACACTCCTGTACTCCAAACACCTCAAAATATGTCTCACACCTCTCTTGCCACAATCTTGGATTCTCTCCATCAAATTTTGGGAATTCCAGCTTAGGTGTGGGATTGTATCCATAACGATTAACCGGGATACCTGAAGTTCTGTTGTCCGGGCGCCCTTCATCGAACACCTGCAGCGCCTGATTCCTCATGTGCGGTGCTCCCGGTGTGGAGGTATGCAGGGGAGCCTTGAGAATACCTTTGTGCGCCCAGCCGTCTCGGCGATCATCAAACTCCAGGAAGGAATCCCTCGTCGCCGAAGATATCATCCCAGTAGTGGCTGAAGTCAAGCCTGTATTAGGGAGTGGTTGGGTTGTTGCTATGGAAGGACTCCTTGTTGCCGCAGTAGCATTCTTCGTCTCCAACACCTCCATGCGATTTTGGAAGAGTCTCTGATTTTCTTTGATCTCTCCCAAAGAATCCTGCAGACTCTTGAACTGATCGCAGAGCTCCTTTAGCATCGCCGCACTTGCATCACCTTGAGCCTCCATGGACGACATAGCTTGTGCCATTTTCTCTTCAAACGGATTCGCCTTCTTCCGTGGCGCCAGGTTGGCAGGTTGGCAGAACTCGACTTCTTGCAGGGATTGAAACGGCTCTGATACCAATTGTCACGATCCCTCAAGGATCGTATCTGTGGAATAGACTTTTGGGGATAGTTGAGGTAGAGAAGAAGAACGTGAAGGACAAGAAAGAATTGGGGATTCAGTAATCTCGTTCATTTTCCATAGCCGCCGGTTTGTGTATGCGCCTGTTTATATACGCACTCTCACAACCCTCCTGGCGTTCAACGATTACATGGGCTTAGCCCCCTTACTTTCTCAGCCTTTTACGGCCCGACGGCCCGAAACCACTCTCACAGAGTCTTAGTCAATACTAACTCACGTATACAACCATCAGTATATTTCACTACCCTTTATACGTGACAAGAGCTTTCAGAGCTGCTAAAAGAGCACTTCTGACTAGCTCCAAAAACTCCTCTAAAGAAGACAAGTGCATGTCAAATAACTGCGAACCATTGAGGTTACTATTTGATTCTGCTTTAACTTCAGGCTGAGCTTGGGCAGTTACATTAAGGTTCAAACCAGCCATCAAAACATTGACAGTTCCTTTGTCCTTAACTCTTCCTTGAAAGAATAGCTCAGGGCTACTGTTAAACATATCTGAACTTGCTGAAGGATTGAAATATACCAAAAGACCCACAACAGATGGATGAACCTGCAAATCTAGCTTTGCACCAGAACAACTGGTAATAGATGATTGAATTGTCTGCTTTGCCAACACGCCAACATCATCATTAATTTCTTCAGTTTTAGGTCCTGGAATGCTCACCCCAACACCAATCATCAGTTGGCATTCCGTAGGTTTTAATGAATCATTCTCTATGTTATTCTTACGTTCTCTACCAGGATCCTCAATTTCTGCTGGTTCAATAAACTTCACCGGGCAAACATCCGTGGCAGCTTCACCGCTTTCAGAAACTTCCCTATCACCATTTTTCTTAAAGGCTGAAAGTTCTTCAGGAACATCCAAACCAGCCTTGGCTTGGAGAACTGAATGGCACGCCTACATTTTTCTTTCAAAGTCTCAAGATAAGGTGAAGCTGTAGCCATACTAGAGGAGTGAATGACACCATGTTGATTGCTACTCTTTGCATCTGTGTCTTCCCATTGATAAGTCGCATATCCTTGTGACCGCCCATTGATAAGAAACTGTTGCCGGAAAGATGAAGCTGTCGGTAGATTGCATGGAGCCCCAGAAACACTATATGAGCCATGCATCCCTGTGTACTTTGGACAATTTCGTCCACCGAATTTTGGCTTCATGTGCTCAACATCATTGATCCTCCGAGATGAAGACATGAAACCATCTTGAGCAACTGATGGCTGTTGTAGTGTATTCGTTGTGCTATCGACAGATGAAATCACAAGACCTGCAGGGTAGTATCCATTTCTAGATGCAACACTACCAGGGTTACCATGAGTGTCAGCAGCACCAAATTGATTCTCTACTGCACAGGTGAATTGCTCCTAGTTACTTAACTCATGCTTCAACTTGTACGCTTGCAACCACATGGCGGCCTTCTCTTCCATGTGCAAAGTAGCAGAGATTACCCATAATGCTTTGGGAATGTTGTACAACTGAAAATAATCTTGGCACTTTTCCTTCTAGAGTCTAGGTCCTTCACCCTCAAACCTTGGAAATGCTAATTTGGGCAACGGTGTCCTCACCTGATCGTCTTGTTCTCTGTTCCGTCGAGTACTCAGCCCTGAAGCTTCTTGAGGAACTTCACTAGAACATCTGGTGGGCACCCGGTTGACCGACGTTAGTGTCTCCTTCTCCGGTTGCCCCCTCATTTTTGGCGAGGCTGAGGTGAATAGCGCTCTTCCCATCGCCGTCGCTGATCCTTCTCCATTGCGATTCTTCTCCAGCACTTGGTCTGTTGTCAAACGCGCCACGGCCTGTGCGGTAGCCTCCAACTGCTTGGCCAGTAAGAGCTGATCCTTAGAACTCTGCTCCACCATCTTCGCATTCATCTCCATTCGAGTCAACAATTGTTGTTGGTTGGTGTCGAAGGAATCCAGCCGCGCAAGCAGTTGATCAAGCCCCTGTTTAATGAATGTCAGTCTCTCCTCCTTTGTCAGTCCGCTAGATCCTTCCATTGACAGGGTTGAGGAAGGAGTTGAGTGGTATGACCCGCTAGCCAAGACCCTGGCCGTCGGTGTTGCCACGGGGGAAAGCGGCGGCAAAGGCTTGCGCGCCGGAGGCACGACTCCAATGTGGCCGTGGAAGCCGTGAGAGTTGCTCAACCCTGTAGTGCTGTCGATCACCCGAGTAAGCGCCCCCTGGTTGGCGGCCTCGTGCAGGCGATTCCCCTGTTCAGTCTGCTGCTGCTCCAACGGCGACGACGGTAGTGAAGAGGACGAGGCCATGGTGAAGGCGCGGGAACTGGAGCTCGAGGCTACGCTGGTCGCCGTCGGGGAGGTGGTTGCTGCGCCGACGAGGGATGGGGCGACGGAGGAACCGAGCACGAAGAGGTCACCATGGTGGTGGTTGGCGCTGATCGAAGTCGAGGCGGCGGCGGAGGAGAGCTTCGAGGCCGCGCGGGAGAAGGCGACGCGGTCGAGGTGGATCCGGCGGTCGCGCTCGGAGAGGATCGGTCGACGACGAGGCCGATCGGTCGCGCGCTGGCGATGGCGATGGCTAGATGGTGAGGACGGCGGCGAAGACCGGGGAGGCGGCGGCGAAGAAACCGGGAATCGGCGCTGGCGGCTTAGCTGGTGCTAGGGATTTTACAGGGAGTCTTCACCAATCGAACGATCTGGAAAGAACTTCCCAAACCTCACACCAACGTCGCTCTTCCCAGATCGCGATCGTAACCACGCTCTGATACCAAGTTGTCATATCCCATGGCCACCGATTAGATCGGGACGTGAGATTGGGAAATCGATCTGGTAGCAAAATGGAAGAACAGGCAGAGGAAGGAGAAGAAAGCAAAAGGGGAACAAGTTTCTATTCCATTTCTTTTCTGCTCCTTACAATCAGCGCTTTCCCTCTTTAATACTACCTCTCTCTCCCTCTTACAGGTGGGACCGGCTCAGATGTAACAATTTGCTAATCATCGGGCATAGTAACGCCTGCAAAGAAGAAATAAAAACGAGCCAAGGGAGAAAAAAACAAGCATGCCAATGAATCAAGATGTTGGAGCACCAAATGCCTCGGGGCGAGCAGAGCAAAGAGCCGAAGACGAACGAGAGTTCTTCCTTGGGAAAGCGCAGCTGCGCAAGAAGGGTCCAATTCGAATCCCATCAAGAACAGAGGGACTAGTTACGAGGGTGCCTCTGAGAAGCGATACTAGCAGCAAGTGCTCTACTCGGAAACATCATGTTTCGTCCCAGGGAAAGATTTGCGAGTCTCATCACTGGCACCCAGGGAAGAAGAAGAAGGGCCACGAAAACACAGATCCAGGTCGATCGAAAGAGATCCAACTTTCTAGGTTCGGAAAGGTGGATTCAAGCCAAGTAGTAGTAGTACAACTACCAGTCTACCACCAAGAAACAAAGAAAAACTTGCGCACACGCACACGCCGCCTCAGGTCTCGAGCTACGGTCCACACGCGAAGAAAGTACCTCTCATGCATTCAACGCTCGAAGCGACCGAGCTCTTGTCTTGCCTTCCATCGGCGTATCAAGAACACGAGACTGGTTTCGACAAGAAAAGAACAGAGCACAGGAGAGGGACATGCATCGATCAAACCCCAAAATCAGAAGAACCGAACAGAGTTAGTATCACGCAAGAGCCGATCGAACCGAAGAGCAAACCAGAAAGTAATCGAAAGAAAGAAGCAGATCGAGATGCTACTCTACTAGCACAAGAACAAAAATGTAAAAAAAATAATAAATGAAGCCACCAAAAGCGAGTGGGACGATCGGACAGGAGCAGTCGATGCGGGTGCGGGTAGGAGCGCGGGGTTTCTATATATAGCGGAGCGGCCACTGAGCGGACGGCTCTGATCGATTCAGAGCTGCTTGCTTTTCGAACGGACGGTGCTGATCGGCTTCCACCGTGTCCCACGATCCCATCCAGATGCTACCAATTCCATCCATCTAAAGCTGTGCTTGGATACGAACGGGTGGGCAAGGTGGCGTGCTAGGTATCGATAGGGCGCTGCTTTTACATTCACGCAAATTGGTTTAGGCTGTTTGGAAGCAAAGTTTTTCAATATCATAGTATTATAAAATCATGGTATAGAAATTGTTTTGGTATAAGTACCATGGTATTACAAAACCATGACATGGAAACTGTTTGAAAGCAAAGTCTTTTGCATGATGAAGTTATGCCAAAACCTCAAAACTCCACTATGAGTGGAGTTTTAATACTCCAAAAATACCATGGTATTGGCAATACCATGGTTTTTAAAACAGAGTTTTTTTTGTTGCTTTCAAACACCATATGGCCAAAATACCATGGTATTCTCCAAAACCATGGTTTTGCTTAGAAACTATGAAAATACTTTGTTGCCAAACAGGCCCTTAGATCCTTCCCACTAATATGCTTCTCTTCATTTTAGTTACTAACTTGGGCATAGGTACGGGCGTACGGACAGATCGAGCTTAGTTTCTTCTACTCTGTACGATTCTTAATTTGTTTTGCATGGTTTTATGATTAGGGGTTGAAAGTGGTTTGGATGTATAATGGCACTATCGTATTTTATTATTATATTTTTCTCTGGATGTAGATACTGTCTCATGTGTATACCATCGCATTCATGCTCAACATGACATAGATATAAAAACATAGGTCGTATATGCAGAAGGTGCATTATTCTTACAATAAGAAGGACATTGGCCGAATAAAACGCAACGAAACGGTAGTGAAATAAAATGGTAAAGTTCAGTGGTATGCTCCAACCCAAAAATCCATAGGCAACCGACTAAATTAGGCTCTAGGAGAGATCGTCATCATATTCCTCGAAACCTGTGGTAAAATATGAATCATCGAGGGTGGTGATTCCTTCATCCTCTGAAAATCAATAAGCAAGGGTGAATACATTTGTACTGCAAGACTTGTAGTGCATCACAATTATAAGTATATGCACGACTGTGTTAAAGGAATGGTTATCCTAACATGTTCTTAGATTTTTGCATGAAGCGAGATTTATTCAACAATAACAAGTAATAGATTGCAAATGGAATTTGTAAAGAGCAGCTGATACGTATGTAAATAACAAATATATTACATAGATAAGAGCAAATCACAATCATCCATGATTGTTGTCAACAATCCATTCCCTGCCATTCCTAACATAACATTTGAATCATGGCTACCCACTATTTTTTCAACACAAATTATGTAAAATATTTAAGACTAATTAGTGTTGGTGCACCAAGTCTCTAATGACTGTGAGCACTGCTTTTTGAAAAGTTCTACACTGTGCAAAGGCATACAGCTTTATCCACAAAACATGTCAACTCTGGATGCCAAGCTATTAACAAACTTCATTTGGTGTGCGGCAAAGAGATCATGATAAAACCGTTACATCATCTATATCTAACTTTGCACCAGCCTGGTGATGTTTGACCCTTGCTATGGCTATGAAAATAAAATTCACATACACATCATAAAAATGACAGCCCATCCCTGTCGTAACCATTTCCCCACATAGTAAGGCATTCACCGTTGTATCAGCAAGCTTTAGCCTCATCACCTCGGTGAGGGAATACCTTCGAGTAAACCTACCCGAAATTCACATACTACTCTAATCTTCTAATGTGCAAAGCTAGCTCTAGATAACTTAGTAGGTTAGAGCTACCTCATAAATAGCACTTGTGGTTGCACGGATAAATTGGATTATACAACACTGCATTTGGTCCTTAATTGACACGATTAAGAACTCCCTCTACACTCCATGTAAATCCATCTCTCGCACTTCATAGATTATATCAATAACTCACCCACGTCAAAACTTAGTTTTTAGTTTTGATTTTATATTAGAGTTAACCCATTTGGTCCATCATGTCAAAATTCCTATTTTGGATCAAATGTTTCAACCCTTCATTGGATCTTCCCAAAACTAAGGCATGGCTAAGCATGAGCATGTATAATCGAGTATACCCAAATTTGACATTAGTTATTGTCTAACCTCTAACTTACGGATTTCAATGCTAAGTTGTGTATTTATCAAGGAAGTTTCATACAACAAATAGGACTATCTACTGATACCCACAATAGTCATCTTATTGAAAGTATACATATGTGTACATAAATTTGTAAAACAACATAAATTAAGTACAATAATATGATCGATATGATCAAATGAGGTGCCTGCTTTGCTCGTTGAATTCTCGAGCTTGGTTTCTAGGACTCTGGTGTCTACACACAAAGTCGTAAAGCACATATAAGAATGAAACAAATAAAACACAAAGACCAAATTCAAATATTTTTGCAAATTTAGAAAGTATGATTTCAGAGAAATTTGAAAACCAATTTCACTTAATTCAAATATTTTTGTACAGTTTGTATACAAAAGGTATGAGCTTTTGAATGCAAATCGGTCGAAAATCCCTCAAAAGAAAAGAGGGGGTGACTTCGAAGACGTATTCTAGAAATCCCTCAAATTAATTAACGAAGTAACCAAAAGCGAGTGGGACGATCAAACAAGAGCAGGCGATGGGGGTGGGGGTAGGAGCGCCGTCTATATATAGCGGACAGCTCTGATCGATTCAGAGCTGCTTGTTTCTTGAATGGATGGTCTTATCGGCTTCCATCGTGTCCCACGATCCCATCTAGATTCCATCCATCTAAAGCAGTGCCTGGACGAATGGGTGGGCAAGGTGGCGCGCTAGGTATCGGTAGGGCGCTGCTTTTACATTCGTGCAAATTGGTTTAGATTCTTCCCACTAATATGCTTCTCTTCATTTTAGTAACTAACTTGGGCATAGGTGCGGGAGTACGGACAGATTGAGCTTAGTTTCTTCTACTCTGCACGATTCTTAATTATTAGTGGCAAATTTTGGTTAAAACCACCACTAACATTGATACTCATATTAGTGACGGTTTCTGGCCAACAATCACCACTGATGATATGAATATTAGTGGCACTTTTTTGACTAAAACTGTCACTGATAATGAGTATCAGTGGCAGGTTTTGGCTGAAACCGACACTGATACTAGGATTATCCTATGTGACGATCTGCTTCGACTTACTTCGGTCGGTCAGATCCAGTTATCATCAAGAGTCTAGATCGGTTTCTTAGCCGATTTATTGACTAGTGTCTCCCTCTTGCTAATTGCAGGATCAAATCGGCTGGCACGCACGCGATCCGATACTTGAACCCGGTGTTCGCGTGTGCTGGTGGCAAATAACCCTTCATCAAGCACCATCAAGCACCACTAATAATCTCCGATTATAAGTGGCACTTAATCTGTAACGGTTTGAAAACTATCACTGATGTCAGTTAAAAACAGCCACTGATAATGATTTATGTATTAGTGATGGTTCCTGTTGATACCTTCCTTTATTCTGAAAATTTTGAGAGTAAAGCTGTAAGGGCCCAAGCAAAATCCAATTTGTACATAGTAAATTAGCAATTATGCTCATTTCTTCCAATTTTTTACAATTAAAATATGGAAAGTTTGCTTACTATTACTCTCTTTGGTCACAAATAGTTGTCTTTTTGGATATCAACACAGTCCCCAAAATACAACTTTGAACACTAATTTATATTATAATATATTTACAAATTTTAATAAAATTATAATATCATGGAAGTACTTTTCGAGACAAATCTACACATATGATTATCATGTATCCAATTTAAATATTTAAAAAGATATTGACAGCCAAATGTTTGAAAGTTTAACTACATCTATGTCCAAAACAACAACTATCTGTGACTCAAGGCAGTACTATCAACTAAGGCAAAATGAATATCAGAATCTGGGGAAAATTGCCATCTATGCATCAGAAAGAATATCAGATATGGGTCTGTGTATCAGAAAGAAACTTCTAAAAACCAAAACAGAACAAATTTCCTGATAATTGGAAATGCTAAGGCGCATCAAAGAAGCACAAGTAGCAGTGCAATACTTGAACTCTAGTGCCTCAAATGCTAATATATAGACAAGATTAGATAAGATCATTGACATCTAATGTGACTCAACAGAACTTCAAAATATTCTTACAGATGGGGTTAAAGAACATCTAGAAATCACTTGGCACAGTTCTATAAATGACAGGGCCCTCACCAAAGCATAACTAGCCACTCTTCAACCTTAGAACAGTTCCAAATCCGATCAGTGTAAAATACAAGAGATTTGCTTATGCATTATAGATGTTGAGCTAAACAAACGTTGTACCCAAATAAAATAAAACAAGTTAAGGCCTCGACATGGGCTAACACATTCTCATGGGTCTCGATCCATCGAGACGTGTCTCAATATTCTATCTCTTATTCCCGGAAGATTTCACGTGTAGGGAGTCATGCCACTCACGTTTTTTTTTTTTCGAAAAAACCTTCGAGAAACCCGAAATCGTGGCCAGGTCATTCTATCTTCTTTTTTTATGTGGAAAGAACCCGTAGATCTTAACCAACAATTTAAAAAAAACACCAAAAAAATTAAAATTATGTTAAGATCCTTCTACTGTTTTTTTGCAAAAAGATCCTCCACGTGATCCTACCTAGTTGTTATCATCGGCTGATCATTATTGCATGCAAAGCAAGCGAGGGCCAAAAGATAGAGAATTTTAGACAAATGGACAAAAGGAAACGGAAAGCAACTAATGAAGAAGAAACCGCTAACGCAGCTCAAATTATTGGAAAAATGTCATCCGGCACATCAATTGAGAGAGCAAGATAGACGATCACACTACTACAGAATGGCACATTACTATCGGTTTTTTTTGGTCATCACCGTCGGTTTTGGTGGCGATACAAAGTCCAACGACAGTGATAAGGTAGATATATCACAGTCGGTTTTTAACCGACACTAATAATACATTATCACTGTCGGTTCTTTTTACGAACCGACTGTGATATTACACTTATCACAATCGGTTTTCTCTTAGAACCGATTGCGATAAGTATAATATCACAATCGGTTCTTATCTAGAACCGATACAAATGATTACATTATCACAATCGGTTCAGTTGTAGAACCGATGGGGATAATAATAATATCACAATCGGTTCTTTTTTAGAACCGATTCAAATTATTACATTATCACAATCGGTTTTTATTGAAACCGATGGGGATAATAATATTATCAAAATCGGTTCTTTATGCAAACCGACAGATATCAGTACATATCCCAATCGGTTCAGAAGAACCGACAGATATCGCATCTATCCCAATCGGTTCCAACAAATAACCGATTGTGATGATGTTATCTGTCCATCGTCAGAAAATGGCCTCGCATTGACAATATGACACATTCATCACAATCCACAATATCACGTAACATATACATCACAATATACACACATTGCATTAAAATTAATATTGTTTACAATCATGTAATGTATCACATTCACATTCGAGATAAATTTTGTTTACACTTTATGGACTAGTATTTGCTTGAATGGTCTCTATATCTACCATCATCCGTTATAACTTCATCGGCCCAAGACCACCGCATAAATGGTCTCGTAATTTCTTGAGATCAGCGTTGGTTAGGCTCTTCCGTTGATATCAATGTCCTGCAAAATAGATAGTAGTGCACTAATATATTTAAGTCTTAAATTGGAACTAAAACATGCTGATAGTATTATGCTTGTAAACAAATATCACATAGACGAGAGTGCAAATAATCTGCTCTATACCTTAGGAAAAAGATGTGAGCGACCAACCAAAATCAGGATGTGATGCATCACGTAAAAGCCGCATAGATCATCGCACCCTTGTTGATGACAACTTTGTGAACAAAGAAACTTAAATTAGGAGGCGAATTAAAAATAGGTGTCGAGAAAAAAATCCTATGATAGACACTTGTACCTTGAAGCGCTTCCACTCGAGTTTGGTGCCTTGTTTATCATTGTGTCGGCCACGTTCAAAGCAACGTAAGACATGAAAGCCCTATACATTGGAGAGATGCCATTGAGGTTAAAAATACGTAACGTAGTTCAATATGTAAAGTGTTAGGTTAGAGGAATGTACTTACTTCTGCAAAACAGGCTCGATCGCATATTCCATCGGTCTATTTTCGAGCGAGTTCAACGTGTAGACCTTGTTTTGACTCGGAACAACAACAAGTAGAACCCAATGGTTGCTTATTAAACGGTACACAATGCAAGAGAATAAGTTAATGCAAGGTTGAAGTGTGTACATGTAATTGAATTGTATAGTAGTACATACTCCTGGTGGTATGGGAAGAGAATGAAGTCCTTTTTGCCTCCTCATGCAATGCACCTTGATGTATCCTGCAAGGAACTCCGATTGATACTTAGCCATGGTCGCAGACACCATCTCGGGTCGACAAACCCGACAGGTGTCGACCCGCCACGGCTCGCTGCCTCATGATCCTGCAATTCATGTCAATTGTTAAAAATATA
Organism: Rhipidocladum racemiflorum; assembly: GCA_036346355.1. NCBI lineage: Eukaryota > Viridiplantae > Streptophyta > Magnoliopsida > Poales > Poaceae > Rhipidocladum > Rhipidocladum racemiflorum. The sequence goes on from CM070588.1 coordinate 37,137,589, forward strand.
ATACAAAATCAATAAATAGTCATCTCGATTGAGTATGGTGCGAGACTCACAGCGCCAGGATCGTATGGTAGAAATATCGACGGCTTTCAAGTCTGTACATAAAGTACTGAGATCCTCAAAAGCGATCGAAGGTCCCATCCTCGTTGCGGTGGAATTGGCGCGCTCGATACTTCACTATGAAATCGTGGCGAGGCTCGTCCTCATGTGACCTATCGATGTACCATCCATGTAGGTGGCGAGTGAACAAGCCCAAAGAATTCAATTCTTGGCTTGGGAGAAAGGGCTTTCCATGTATGTACCACTTGTGATCATCAGGGTGTTCTGTGCCCTCTGACAACTTTGCCTTCTTCACGGAGGGACTCTCTGAACTCTGCTTTGTATCTTTCGTCATCGTGGTAGAAGTCCTTTTGCGCCCCACCTGCGCACCAGCATTTGTAGCTGCAGGCGTAGGTGCAGGAGGTGCAGCTGCAGGCGTAGGTGCAGGTTGTGTAGCAGGGGCAGGAGCATGTGCAGCAGGAGCAGGAGCAGCAGTAGTAGGAGGAGCAGGAGCAGAGCGAAGAGGAGGAGGAGCAGAGCAGCAGCAGCAGCAGGAGTAGTACCAGGAGCAGCAGTGAGTACCAGCAGAGAAGTAACAGAGCAAAGAGAGCGCATCAGCATTAGCAGAGCTTGAGTAGTAGCAATCAGAGCGAGAGCGTGAGCAGCAGAGCAGCATTCGAGTAGCAGAGTGCCAGTGAGCGATAGTACCAGCAGATGCGTAAGTAGTAGCGATAGTACCAGCGAGCTTGCAGCAGGAGGTGCTTGCACTACGACACCCGTCGCGGGCCACTTGATGAACGACATCCGTGCTTGCCCAAGAGTGGTGATATCTTCGTTAGGGGGGAACTCGAGGGCATGAGACATGTAAACATCGTGGACATAGTCCACCTGCACCCTCATGTAGCCCATCCCCAAAGGTATACCATGCACCGTGTCATCCTCCTTGCTTGGAAATGCAACCCCGCGCAGCCTCAATCAGATTCCGTCGTCGATCAGGACTAGCCGGCACTTGGCAGGACCCTGCAAGAAGTGATCAGCATCTTCATCATAATCTGTGTTAAGCTTACTCATGTACCTTTTGGTCTGAAACAGTTATTACCTTGAGGTGTGGAATGCACAGTTCCTTATTAGAAGCGCTGCTAGGGCGTAGCATAGGCGATGGTTGAGGAATCTGATTCTGGGAGAACATCGCCATCATCTCAGCCATCATCTCAGCCTTTAACTCCTCCTTCAACTCCTCCTTCATCTGCGCCCTAATCCGCGCCTCACGTGCTTCCCATGATCTTGCCCTGGCACTGGAAGCGCTCTCCTCTACAAAGAAGGACCTCTTCGTATACCCCGCACCTGCGGCAAGCACCCGCCCCTTATGATCGGGCTTCCCGATTGCCGAACACAGGATGTCCCTTGACCCTTGGCTTTCAAATGCTCCTTGCTCTTTCTGCAGGCTTACCTCCTCCTGCAGGTCGCAAGTATAAATTATTACTAAAATACAATGGGAATATAATATGCAATGTACTATGTTAGATATCTTACGATGGTCGTGACGATCTGTGCGGTCGCGGGGTTTGGAATGACAATCTGACCGTCAGAGGTTTTCTTCGTCCTCGCTAATACCCAGTCGCGTGCCCGCTCCTCGCATATGTGGGAGTAAGGCATCGTTGTCCCAAAGGTTGCACACTCCTCCGCTAGTCGCACTCCACTCGCCTTCTTCCCTACATACCCACCGGAACCGAGGTGGTGCGCGTGTGTGTTACGCCTCTGTATAGCGATATTCTTCTCTCTCAGCTCCTCCGCCTCGGGCGTATTCCTCATCCTTGCAAACTCCTCCCAAACCTCGGGTGTAACAAATGGATAACTTTGGAAGGGAGTACGGTCTTTCAACACGAACTTGGCATGCATGGTCACCCTGAAATGCCTCAAAGCCACACCCATTCTCTTCAAGGCGCACTGCCTCGCATTGATTTCATCTTCCTCTGGTATAATCCATTTTCCCTTAACTTCGTCCCACAATCGGTTCTTACGCTGCCGCTTACTTCCTTCCTCCAGTCCTTAATTGTGATCGGCACTCGCTCCCTCACCAATTGGCCGAGAAAAGAGGAGTAGCGCCCTTAAACGGGCCAGGACCGTGCAAACCCCTGGCATTGAAGCGGAGCACTTGGCGCGTTCTCCCTGTGGCTCCTTTATTCGGTCCTCTGGCCTTTCTAACCTTCCTCGATGGGGTAGCAGGACCTTCTTCTCTCTGGCGTTGAGCCGGTGCTCTCTCTTGCGACATTTCAAGTAAGTACGTATATGTCAAACCTAAACTTCATGAGAGGAAGCAATTCAAATTTCAAATAATAGAAAACAATTCACATGTCTATTTGTAGACCGACTAAGTACGTACGTACCAACGATGACTCCTAATCTCTAATTAGGTTAGGTCCTAATCCCATTCGAGGATATGTGGTTCGAGCAAGTTCTAAGGCTGTTGTACAACTCTAGAGAAAATTTGGCAGATCTCTCCCATTGTTCTCCAAATACACGCCTCGACAACAGGTCAAGAGGGTGTGTATTCGAAGAACACCAGGAGATGTCGCCGAAACTTTCTAGAGTTTGTACAACGACTTAGGAACTTGCCCGAGCCACATATCCTCGAATCCCAAAAACGTGGACAATTGAGATCGCTTATTTATAAATATGCCATTTTAGCATACTTATAAACAAGCACCCTCGAACGGGAGACGATAGGTTACGCAACTAAACTCGATAATAAAGTGCGATAATATAGCATGTGTTACAAGTTTCAAATTGCAATGATGGATTGCTCTCGATTGCTATAGAAGGGTTGCTAAATTAATTAGCCGTCCAACTTCTAGATGGCCAATATATCACCGGCTATTACATCTAAAAATTTCAGGATTACAACCCTAGAACAAAGATCGCTCTAGCACGTAAAACAACAAGTACAAAGATAGCACGTAATGAATATAGCACTAATCTAACCCTACCACAATGCATTAAGAGCAAGTGCCACCAAATTGTCAGCTAAGAGCATAAAGGAATAAGCACAGCACTGCTCTGACCCTAGAACAATGCATTAAGAGCAAGTGGCACCAAATTGTCACTAAGAGCAAGTGTTGTTCTAGGTCTAGCAAGTTCCTTTAATGATCAGATTAATCAAGCCTCAGTCAACAGCAATCATCATCGAGCTATTTACAACCAATTACAGCCCACAGTCCGAAATGCATCTTACCGTGCGCCGAACCGAGTCGGCAATGGGGGAGGAGCCGATGGGGGACGCGCCGATTGGGGGGGAGGAGCCGGAGGGGGAGGCGCCGGGGGGGAATCGCCGGAGGGGGAGGCGCCGGGGGGGAGGAGCCGGAGGGGGAGGCGCCAGGGGGGAATCGCCGGAGGGGGAGGCGCCGGGGGGGAGGAGCCGGAGGGGGAGGCGCCAGGGGGGAATCGCCGGAGGGGGAGGCGCCGGGGGGGAGGCCCCGGAGGGGGAGGCGCCGGGGGGGGAGGTGGGCGAGCGAGGGAGGGGGAGCGAGGAGCCGAGGGGAGGCGCCACGGGTACCCGCCGATGGGGAGGCGCCGGGGGGGAGGAGGCGGAGGGGAGGCGCCCGGTGGGGAGGTGGTGGGGAGGTGGTCGAGCTAGGGTTGTGGAATGAATTGAAACGAAATCAGTGCGCGCCGAAATGAACTGAGTATGCGCGCCGAAATGAAAATGCTCTGGGTTTTATCACGGTCGGTTAACCAAAGAGACCGATCGCAATATGTGGAGTATCTGTGTCGGTTCTATAGAAAAACCGATCGCAATATGTTGAGTATCTGTGTCGGTTCTATATAAAAACCGATCGCAATATTTGGAGTATCTGTGTCGGTTCTATATAAAAACCGATCGCAATATTTGAGATATCGTGTTTCGGTTCTATAGAAGAACCGATCGCAATTATACTATCTCGTGTTTCGGTTTCCTAAACGAACCGATTGTGATGACTATGATCCAATTTCTATTTTTTTTTTAAAACAGAGTCTTCATTCAAAAGAGTCGAATAATTCAAATCTTTTTCAAATTTGCTATACTATAAGATCCATTTGACATATATATTCCACAAAATGCTACATTAATACAGGGAATTCTTACAACTTAATTTATTTAAAATACAACCCTTCTTGATGATCTACACGCATGTAATGTGTTCCATGTGTGCCGTCGTCACCGCTAAGACATGCCCCATCTGCAAACGGAGGTGTTTCATCAAATTGGTTGTACTCTTCTTCATCTACGACATTTTCAACTCCAACAATCCTCCTCTTGCCATGAAGTACGACGTGCAACCTCGGATTGGCCGGATCACGCACGTAGAAAACTTGAGTTGCTTGCTTTGCGAGGACGAGCGGTTCATCTCTCAGAGGCCGCCTATTCAGATCAACAATTGTAAAACCTGTCTTGTCGACCTTAACTCCGTGAGGAAGTCTCACCCACTTACATCGAACAATGGAACTTGGTATATTCCGTAGTCGAGCTCCCATATTTCTTCGATCATCCCGTAGTAATGATTCATTGCGATTGACGATCCTCTAATTGAGTGATCATCGGACAAAGCATCTATGCTCACACCACTGCTTTTGCACTGTACTCTTTGCATCTTGACTTTCAAGATAAAATGTGTAGCCATTAATATCGTAACCTTGCCATGTCTCAGATATTAAATCTTGGTCCGTCACCAACCATTTGACATCCTCGGTACTAACGGAGACCTTCACCTTTTCTTTGAACCATGTGAGGAATCGATCGTTGTGTTCTCGTGTGATGGAAAGCTCATCCATAAGTGGATTCTCTTCCCGTAATATCAACTTGTCTTTGTTGGATGTATGGATGAACTTCTGCTGTGTTGCAAGACTGTGAAATGCGCTTTACAGTACATATCAAATTGTGGGCTCATTAGATTTGACCCAATGGTTCCTTTGCCACCAAGTCTGCCCTCATGACGAGATATAGGAACACCAATCGGTTGTCTTTTACCTAGGTAGTCCACGCAGAACTCAATAACCTCTTCAATCCCATAACCTTCAATAATACTACCCTCGAGGCTTGACCTATTCCTCACGTATGACTTTAATATACCCATGTACCTCTCGACCGGATACATGTAACGCAGGAATGCGGGTCCACAAATCTTAATCTCTCTAACAAGGTGAACAACGAGGTGGACCATGACGTCGAAGAACGACGGGGGGAAATGCATCTCAAGCTGACAAAGAGTCTGCACCACCTCACTCTGTAAGTTGTCCAGTATATCGGGATCAATAACCTTGCATGAAATCGCATTGAAGAAATAGCATAGCTTCGTGATTGCCAACCTGACGTCATCTGGTAGGATATTTCTGATTGCAACAGGGAGCATTTGGGTCATCAAGACATGACAGTCGTGGGACTTCATACCGATCAACTTCAAATCATCCATAGACACAAGCTTCTTAATGTTTATGAGTAGCCCGATGGAACTTTAATATCGTGGAGACACTTGCAGAGGTCTTCTTTCTCTTTCTTGGATAAGGTGTAGCATGCAGCGGGGATGTACGGCCCTTTTCCATCCTCCTCCATCACTGCAAGCTTGGGCCTGATCCCCATGTAGGTCATATCACGGCGAGCATTCAAACCATCCTTGGTCTTCCCAGGTATGTTCAGCAGGATGCCTACCAAATTATCACAAACATTTTTCTCAACGTGCATGACATCAATACATTGACGGACATCTAACTCCTTCCAATATGGTAAGTCCCAAAATATCGACCTCTTTTTCCAAATGGTCCTAGGACGAACAGATTTACGGCTCTTACCATACTGAACATCGATATCCTCTACACGTGAATATACTTGCCTTCCAGTCATAGGCTGCGGTGCTGCACGAACTTCCCTCTTTCCATCAAATTTGTCATCCATCTTACGATATCGATGACTTCGGGGTAGAAACCTACGGTGACCCATGTACACCGCTTTCCTCGGTCGCAGCCACAAGCTATCGGTGTCCTCTTCACAAATTGGACAAGCTTTGGCTCCTTCGTGCTATAGCCCGCCAAATTACCAAAGGCTGGAAAATCATTTATGGTGCAAAATATCATAGCCCGTAGGATGAAGTTCTCTCTTTTGTATGCATCCCACACCTCAACCCCACATTCCACAATTTTACCAAATCCTCAATTAGTGGTGATAGGTACACATCAATATCATTACCGGCTGTTTGGGACCTGAGATTAGCAACGACATCATGATATACTTCCGCTTCATGCATAACCAAGGAGGCAAATTGTAGATACACAACAAAGCGGCCAGAAATCTTGTGTCATTTGCTCATATTACCAAACGGATTCATACCATCCGTACTCAATCCAAATCTTATGTTCCTCATCTCGGCACCAAACTCCTCATGTTGCCAATTAATGTTTCTCCATTGAGCCGAATCAGCGGGATGTCTCAACTTGCCATCTTCCTTTCGGGATTCATAATGCCAACGCAACAATTTTGCCTCTTTAGGATTTGCAAATAACCGCTCTAAACGGGAATGATGGGCAAATACCATAACACCTTGGTGGTGCCCCTTTTTCACATCTTCACCGTCGTCAATTAGGTTCTTACGCTTCTTGTCATTACGCTTCTCATTTTGTTTGTATCGGGTACACCACAAACAGGACAAATCTTGTGATTCCTTATGGACGTTGCGGTATAGTATGCAATCATTTGGACATGCATGTATCCTTTCTATTTCCATTCCCATGGGACATAATAGCTTCTTCGCTTCATAAATACTTGTTGGCAACTCGTTTCCCTCTGGAAGCATATCCGATAGAAGTATTAAAAGTGCATTGAAACTTGTATCTGTCCAACGGTGTTTTGCCTTCAGTTCAAACAATGCAAGGACCGAACCCAACTTGGTGTATTCCCTTTGCAACTTGAAAACAATGGTTTGGCATCGTCATCCATCAAGCTTTTAAATTTTTGAACTCTCTTTCCGTGTAATTTCCCTCCACATCCCGCAACATTTGATCTAAATTATCGCCATCGAACATATCACGCTCCAACTCGTGATCGGCTTCCAAAGCATGTCTTCGCTATGTAGCACGGAGGTACTACCTATCTCCCCATGATGGATCCAACACGTGTAATTCCTCACGAAGCCACGTCGAATCAAATGCCCTTCAATTTGAGCTGAGTTGTTAAATCTCCTGAGATTGGTGCAATCAATACAAGGACAATATATGAACTTTACACCCCTCATAACCATATCTTCTTCTGCAATTATTATGAACTCCTTAACTCCCCTCTGAAATTCAGCACTCACACGGCTTTTGTGATACATCCATTCTTCACGGTCCATCTACAAGTAAACCGCAAACAATAAATTAATAATGCCCTAATCAATGAAATAAAAGAAGGGTTGAACCCGAAAACAAAGTTTTTTTGTTGAATGATCTTAAAGAAACGTATATCTGTAGACCGACTAAATGCGTGCATTACCAACGATGACTCCTAATCTCTAAGTAGGTTAGGTCCTAATCCCATTCGAGGATATGTGGTTCGAGCACGTTCCTAAGATGTTGTACAAACTTTAGAGAAAATTTCGGCAGCATCTCCCCGCTGTTCTCCAAATACACGTATCGACAACATGTCAAGAGGATGTGTATTCGGAGAACACTGGCCAGGGAGATGCTGCCGAAACTTTCTCTAGAGTTTGTACAACAGCTTAATTAGGAACTTGCCCGAGCCACATATCCTCAAACTAATCAAACGTGGACAATTGAGATCGCTTATTTATAAATATGCCATTTTAGCATACTTATAAACAAGCACCCTCAAACGGGAGACGCATAGGTTACGCAGCCTAATTAACTACGTACTCTATCATTGATCATATTAATTATATTGACACAATTATGACATGTAATGTACACATTGACCAAATAAAAACTAATTTAAGTCCTAACGCAAATATTGAAGGGATTTATAAGAATTAATGCTGATCACCTTTGAGGAAAGCCACAAGCGAGGGAAATCTAGCTCCTGATCAAGCTAGCTAGGGTTTCAATTAACTTTAACCTTCAACGCACTGATCTCCTACACCCCCTCGTTTCTCAACCATACACTCTGCTAATGACACCAAATCAAAATCGAATAATGTATGTTAATACAAAATTGAAGGGATTCGAAGGAATGGGGCCCACCTTTTGAATAAAGCCACAAGTAAGCTAGGCAGGAAAATAGAGAAATCGCCTAGCGAACCAACTCGACGAGTTAATAAGTTCATCCCGATTCCAGATGGTACATATATAAACCTAGCGAACCTCATCACAATCGGTTCTATACAAGAACCGTTTGTGATTATTTATTTATCACCGTAAACATATGTAAAACCGACTGTGATAATTTGGATCCTCAACACTGTCGGTTTCTTTATAGAACCGACACAGATAATGTATCTGTATCGGTTCTAAAAAAGAACCGACTGCAATAACATAGGTCATCACAGTCGGTTCTGGATATGAACCGACACGGATATTACTGCACCCCCTCGTCTTCCCCGCCAATTTGACCGTTCAAACATATAGCTCCTTTCATATAACTCCTTTCATCGATATCGGGGGTACTCTTCCAAGGTTTGATCGCGTTCCTTTCTTCTCTTTCATATAGCTCCTTTTCTGATCTCTTTCATATAGCCCCTTTCTTCTCTGCAAGGTCTAACTTGATCCTTTCGTCGACCGCAGCAATGGCAGCGCCTCCTTCTCCGGCAAGGTCTGAGGAATCCGTGGAGTCACCGTACGTTCCTCCAGCGCCCTCACCGCCGCCGGCAGCGCCGCCTCAGCCTCCGGCGCCTCACTCCGGCGTGGCGCCGGCGCCCCACCTGTCTCCCATCCCTCCCAGCGCCTCACCCCATCCGAGCGCCTCCAAAGCCAGCAGGAAGCGCCGCAGAGATGGCGATCAAGACGACGACGACGAGGAGGAGGAGGACGACGACGAGGAGGAGGAGGAGGACGACGACGACGAGGAGGAGGAGGAGGACGACGAGGAGGAGGACGAGGAGGAGAAGAAGGAGGAGGAGGAGGAGGAGGTGGAGTACTTCGCGCCGATCACCATAGGGACCGGCGCCTCGTCTAGATCGGGTTCATCATCTGAGGATGAACCATCACTAGTCCGCGTAGTCTCCAGTGATACCGACTCTGGCGACTCGGCTGACTCGGGCTGGTAAATGTAATATATTAGCTGTAATATATGTTTAATAATTATAAACAATGGATGTGGTGATATATATTGTAATGAAAGTACAATCTGTGGAAGACTAATGTTATATATATTTTGCATCACTACATGTGTCTATATAAATTGTCCGAGAGTTGAACCGCGAGTTGGGATTCTAGCAGAGCGGTACTATTCATCGTCCGAAAAAACAAGTTGCACAAATATTAAAGCATGAATGAAGGGTAGATGAGGTCTGTGTTGGGATTCTAGCAGAGCGGTCCGTGTTGGAGTTTGTTTTTTTCTTGTTCCCTGAAGGGGAAATGTGTGAGGATCTCACAATCGGTTCTGGAAAAGAAATGATTGTGATAACCCCTGTGCTCATCACAATCGGTTTCTTCCCAAAACCGATTATGATAATACCTTCTCATTGCAATCGGTTCTGGAAAAGAACTGATTGTGATAACCCCTGTGCTCATCACAATCGGTTTCTTCCTCAAACCGATTGTGATAATACCTACTCATTACAATCGGTTCTATATAAAACCGATTGTGATAAAACAATGATTATCACAATCGGTTCTTATCTAGAACCGATTGGGATTATTATCGTATCACAATCGGTTCCCTCTCAGAACCGATTGTGATAACCTGTTACCAAGATTTCCAAATGGAATATACTTATCACAATCGGTTTTTTAGTCAAAAGTTTAGAACCGACACAGATGAAGCGATAGTAATGTGTCATTCTGTAGTAGTGTCAAGAACTGCAAAGAAAGCAACCATCGAAAGCAAATTCTTAAGATTTATACGTATGCCTCAAATAACTTCACAACTAATCTTAGGGCCTGTTTGTTTTAGCTTTGGATTCTCTAAAAGCTTATTTTGGATTATGATTTAGAGAAGCTAATTCTCCAAAAGTTAGAATCCAAAAGCACATATAAGTGGATTTAGTGTATATGAGTGGATTCGATTATGAGAATCGATTCATAGAATCGGACTGTTTGTTTTTTATTTAGCTTTCGGAGCCAGAATCTAGAATTAAAAGCAAAACCAAACAAGCTCTTAGTAGTTCATCTGGATAAAAAGCTTTTGATAGGCACTCAACTACTCTGCATGCATGAACAGCAGCGCACAAAACTTACTTTAAAGCGGTATTCTCATCACTAGCCTCAGTGAAACTGAAGTTTACATGTTGTAAATGGGCAAAATTGGCCCATTAGTTCAATTTCGAACTGTGTTTGCATCATTGGCCCTTAAAAAGGAGTGTCAAATATATCTGAATAAGAAACTTGCCATGTGGAATAGTAGTAAGAATTTAAATTTGGAGAAACAGATTTCAAAATGTGAATTTTATAAAAACGTCATGTACACAGGACATTAGCTGAATATCAGTTGAGAATTATTTTCTTGTGAAGAAGCAATGCCAAGCTAAAAGTGACGATTAGATAACATCATCGGCATACAAAAGGATACCAAGAATGCAATATTTAACATCCAAATTTGTGATATCGTATTAACTAAAGAAAGTGAGTGCACTTTTCTCTAAATGCCTCAGATATGATGCTTGTAACTTGTAACTTTTCCCATGGAACTACATGGCTTGGGTGATGCATGTAACTTTTCATATGGAACTAAATGTCATCTAGTAGAGCACTAGTCCATCTCGAGAGTGACAATATATCTTCAGCATTACAACACTATCACTTCCGTTCCATCAATGGATAACCCAAGGGGGTAAAAGAACAAAACGACAGTTCAAACCGGCAAAAAAAAATGCACAACCTCCCTCCACGTAAGTTTCAATTCTGTCATTGGCCAAACATTGTGTGCTTCACATCGAGAGGAAACAAAAGTTAATTATCGTATGCCAAAAGAGAAATAAATGGATCACAGTTGATCACTTGTAAACAGCTTGAAATCCAAATTTCCATCGAGAGGAACAAGTTAATCTTCTGAACATTGTGCCACACAGGTACTAGAAGTTCACCTATATTCAACATAGTAATGAATAATAATCATCGGGGCATCAAAGTCCATTCAGAAACTCCAGAAAACTAGGATGATTAAAACCACAATCCAAAACTTCCGAAACATGGCAGATTAAAACTTAAACTTAAAGAAGGTGCCTCAGCACAAATCAGATGAGAATATACCAAAATGAGAACATGATATGTGGGGCAGAACAAAAAGAGATCAATATTTGCAACTGTGAATATGAACTGTAGCAACAAGAGCTAGGGAAACTGCAAACCAGACTGCTAATCAAAGTAATAATATGCTTCAAATAACTCCGAGAACTTGTAGTCAAAACTAATCAATTCATTCGGCATTCACCTTTTCTTATCGTAGGCATCTATGCAGAAGTAAATGACTAGACCACCAATGGTTGAATGCCACTATTACAGAACAGTTAAACAGCAGGGGAAAACTGAGAGATATAGACATAAATGAAAACCATGCAACCCAAAATGAGTTAATTAGCGCTAAATTGGTAGAAATGATGATAGCTGAAATGCCCCACATGCTGTAAATTAACGTCTCACGTGGAACCAAACGAGCTTGACAAGTCAAGCAATTGTTCCATCTAGAAGTAGTGACAAGAGACAAATTTGTTAAGTCTGATAGGATCTTCGTGCCTTAGATTAAACACCTAGAAGTAGGGCTTAGTGATACCTTCGGGGTTTGAAGAGCTTGAGGACGCCATAGCCTTGACGGAGAGGAAGGGCGTCCGTTGGAGAAGGCGAGGAACGGTGCCTGCAGCAGTGGAGGTCGTCGCCTTCCTGTTGCTCCACACGCACGAGTAGATCGGATTCGCTAGGTTCTGTTGGGGTGGTGTGCACAGGAGAACGTTGGTTCTCTGGGCCGGTCTATCCCCTCTATTTATAGCGTGTGTGCAACAGGGGGCCACAACTATGACGGTTGGTTGCGCCCCCGATCAGGGCGCGAGATCAACCCAACATTCTCCCCCTTGATCTCGAGGCTAAAAGATTTTAACTTAATATCATCCCCGCTTCTTAATAGATTAGTGCATCAAGACAAAGTGTTGCAACGACCAGTTACGTGTTGTTGAACCCAATGACTATAATACACCTTTCTATCTCAAAACGGAAACTTAATCTTGTGGGAGATGGTTGCTTATTTGACCCCTTATATCCAGAATCATAGGCTTTCCAATAATCCCATGCCGGCTACGTGTTCTCTGAACACATATGGTGGTAAGCCCTTAGTCAACGGATCCGCAAGCATTCGCTTGGTACTTATATGCTCAATTCTTATAGTTTGATCCTGGATTTTCTCCTTCACAACATAAAACTTAATGTCAATGTGTTTGGCAGCACACTTGACTTGTTGTTATAGGAGTAAAATACTGCTGGTTCATTGTCACAGTATAACATGAGTGGTTTTTTGCATGTTGTCTACCACTCTCAATCCCGGTACGAATTTCTTAAGCCATAGTGCCTGCCCGGTTGCCTCATAACAAGCTACAAACTCAGCGTGCATTGTCGACGATGCAGTGACTGTTTGTTTAGAGCTTTTCCACGAAATAGCTCCCCTTGCGAGGGTGAATACATAACCTGATGTGGATTTCTTAGTGTCTACACACCCCGCAAAATCTGCGTCAGAGTAACCCACAATCTCGAGGGTACTCGACTTTCTATACGTTAACATGAGGCTTTTAGTTTCTTGCAAATATCGCAAGGCTTTCTTAACTGCTTTCCAGTGATCTATTCCTGGATTTGATTGATATCTGCCAAGCATTCCGGTTACAAATGCTAAGTCAGGGCGAGTGCATACTTGAGCATACATTATACTTCCGACAGCTGAAGTGTATGGAACCGATTTCATTTGATCGATCTCATATTGGTTCCTGGGACATTGAAAATTCCCAAACTTATCACCCTTGACTATTGGAGGCGGAAGCCTTACACGCATGCATACTGTATTTCTTAAGAACCTTTTCTAAGTATGCCTTTTGCGATAGGCCTAATACCCCTTTTGTTCTATCTCGATAAATCTCAATTCCTAAGACATAAGATGCCTCACCGAGATCTTTCATATCAAAATTTGAGGACAAGAAACTCTTAGTTTCCAGAAGTAGATTTTTATCACTGCTCGTCAGCAGGATATCGTCTACATATAGGACTAGGAAAATGAATTTTCCATTCTTAAACTTAGTATAAATGCAATTGTCCTCCTCATTTTCCTTAAAACCAAAATTTCTTACAGTCTCATCAAATTTAAGGTACTACTGTCTGGACGCTTGTTTAAGTCCATAAATGGATTTCTTTAGTCGGCATCCCATGTTTTCTTTCCCTTCCACGACAAAACCTTTGGGTTGAGCCATATATACATTTTCATACAGATCTCCATTAAGGAATGCCGTCTTAATATACATTTGATGTAATTCTAAATCATAATATGCTACAAGCGCCATAATGATTCTGAAAGAATCCTTAGTTGAAACAGGCGAGAAGGTTTCATTATAATCGATCCCTTCTCTCTGAGTGAATCCTTTTGCCACAAGTCTTGCTTTGAACCTTTCGAGATTCCCTCTGGAGTCACGCTTAGTTTTGTAGACCCATTTGCAACCTACTGTTTTGGCTCCTTTAGGAATTTCTTCTAGGTCCCATACCTTATTGGTGTTCATGGACCTCATTTCATCTTTCATGGCTGCGAACCAGTCAGATGAATGGGGACTTCTCATGGCTTCCTCAAATGAGGTGGGATCACCCTCTGTTTCTAAATCTTCACTTATATAAACTTCATAATCAGCAGAAATAGCTGATTTCCTGTTCCGTTGCGACCTCCTGAGAGGTTCTGGAGCAGGTTCGTTGTTCGATACAGGAGGCTGCTGTGGCTCTTCAGGTGTAGCTATAACGGTTCATGGGGTTCCATGACAACAGGAACCTCAGGAATGTCAATGGTTGCATTAGGAGAGCCGACGGCAGATGTTGCAACCACTGGAGGTGCAACAACAACAGGTATCGAGAAAATGGGCTCTTGAATCATCGGAGTTGGGGCACAGACCCGCTTCTCCTCAAGGCTTATTTCTCGGGATACCATGCTCCCCCTGATCATATCTTCCTCTAAGAACACAGTGTGTCTCGTTTCTACAAACTTAGTCGGTCTGTCAGGACAGTAGAAACGTTACCCTTTTGATCTTTCAGGATAGCCAATTAAATGGCAACTAACAGTCTTAGCATCTAACTTTCCAATATTTGGATTAAATACTTTAGCCTCAGCAGGACAGCCCCATACATGTAAATAATTTAAAGTGGACGTCCTTCCAATCCATAACTCATATGGTATTTTAGGCACCGACTTACTAGGGACCCGATTAAGAATATGGGCAGCGGTTTTTAATGCCTCCATCCATAAATTAACCGGTAAAGTGGAGTAGCTTATCATACTACGTACCATATCCATTAAGGTACGATTACACTTTTCAGCTACTCCATTTTGCTGAGGTTCGCCCGGTGTTGAATACTGGGCCACTATGCCATTTTCCTGTAAGTACCTTGCAAAAGGTCCAGGAACTTGGCCATAAGGGGTATGTCTACCGTAGTACTCCCCTCCACGGTCTGATCTTACTACTTTGATCTTTAGATCATGCTGATTTTCAACTTCAGCTTTAAATATCTTAAACTTATCTAGTACTTCCGATCGTTCTTTGATCGGATAGATGTAGCCATAACGCGAAAAATCATCAGTGAATGTTATGAATGAATCAAAACTATCCACTGACTTCACAGGAAAAGGACCACAGATATCTGTGTGAATGATTTCTAAAATCCATGTGCTTCGTTTGGCAGTCTTCTTAATTTGTTTAGCATATTTGCCTTTAATGCAATCAATGCAATGTTCTAAATCTGAGAAGTCTAACGAGTGGAGAATATCTTCTTTGATTAATCGCTCAATTCTCCCCCTCGAAATATGGCCTAAACGACAATACCATAATTTCGAAGACGTCTCATTTGATATTCTCTTACGCTTATTACATTCATTCACAGATGAAGAGGCATTCACAACATTCACATCATTGCTTTGGGAAACTAAATAAAGCTTGTCTTGCATGAAAGCAAGACGAACATCAATATTATTGAATTGAATCAAACATTTCTTATTCCCAAAAAGACATGAATAGCCATCATCATCTAAACTGGATACTGAAACAAGCTTTGAGCTCTAAGCCTTTCTTGTTCTTGAGTACACATAGCCATCAATTTTTCTATACTCCATTTTCACTCATGGAGTTGTAATTGACTACAAAAGTCTCATATTCCTTTGGTAAGGAATTCATGATAAATTGCACCAAATACCCTTCTGATATTTCCATTTTCATGGTCTTAAGTCTGGCAGCTATGTTGCTCATTTTAGAATGTGCTCTCTTATGTTGCTTTGTCCGTCGAACTTCTCATTTGAAAACTTTTGTATGAGAGAGCTCGCGTACATCTTAGTAGAGCCAGTGAACTGGCTCTAAACTTTGCTAAGGTATTCCTTAGCACTTGCACATTCTGGGATGGCACCTCTTATTGCTTCCATGATGGAATTTTTAATCACCATCATGCACTTACGGTTAGAATTTTCCCACTTCACACGCTCAAGGTCGTATGCGATTCTTATGGATGGATTATTCTCAGCACCCGATTGACCATCAGGGATCAGTTGAGGCTCAGTGAGACGATCATGCGTAATTGCATAATCAATATCCGAGAGAGCAAGTGCCATCTCAATCTTCTCCCTCCAAGAGGGATAATTTCCCCCTTCAGGGGCTCAATCACAGAGATTAAACTCAGAACGTTCGAAGTGTTTGAACCTTCGAAAAGAAAATACAATTTAATCACAATACTAAATTAACTGCATGAATTAATTTAACGTTGGTTCAATTAATAACATGCTCTTAATCAAAATTGTTCTACTTCTATATCACCGTTGGGCAGAATTAGAATAGAACAAAAATTTAAACTTAATTTTGGCAAATTTTATCATCAACGTTGGTCAGAAGATAAAATTTCCATACTGACATAACAGACTTAATGCAATTTTCTAATTAAATTTTCACGTTGAATCGAATTTAATCAGAAAATATAAAACTTAATCTTAGCAGCGGAAGAAAATAAACTAATTAACTTAGTGCTTAAACTAATTGAGTTAAGAGGCTTAATATAATTTTTAATTAAATTTTCACGTTGGATCAAATTTAATCAAAAATTAAACTTAAACTTTAGCAGTGGAAAGAAAATAACTTAACTTAATGCTTAGTGTTTAAACTAATTATGCATAGCAATTATTAACTTAAACTTGAAATCACATTTAGCTTAGTTGGTAGAGTACTATAATGAAGTTGGGCTAGCCAACAACGTAAAGTTGTGGGAACGAATCCTCTAAATGGTAATTACAGTGCTTCTTCGTTTAGTCAAAAACAGCCCAAAGCGTGACTCCATGACCAGGCCCGGCCAACACAGGAGAGGCAAAGGTGTGGGTTAAGCAAACACCGTTGGATTGATCGGTTGGCTGGGATTGCTTTGGAAATGCAATAAAACTGCTGCTCCCAAAACAAAAAAACCCTAACTAATTCTCCTGAAAAACTGGATCTGGAGGGGGCTGGCGGCGCATTGCTTTGTCTCGGCGGCGCGGACGCTTCGTCTTCTTGGCGCGCGCATGGAAGCGGGACGGCAGCCACAGGAGGCGCAGCGGCGGCTTGCGCGTCGGCGCGCAGGGAGGGCCGTGTGGCCGCACGGCAGGGCACGCGTGCGCGGCGTCCATGCACGCATGCAGAAGGGCATGCGTCACGAGCTCGCACACAGGGAGAGACACTGTGAGATCCTCCCTCTTCTCCCCTATGTGGCACTTTGGATTTTGTTTGATCTGAATGGATCTTTGAGCATTCTTCTTTTCTAATTGCTATGCATGTCTAAGGATCTACCCGAAGGGATCTTCTCTAGGGTTAAAGACTAGGCACTACAACCATGCTCTGATACCATTGTTAAGTCTGATAGGATCTTCGTGCCTTAGATTAAACACCTAGAAGTAGGGCTTAGTGATACCTTCGGGGTTTGAAGAGCTTGAGGACGCCATAGCCTTGACGGAGAGGAAGGGCGTCCGTTGGAGAAGGCGAGGAACGGTGCCTGCAGCAGTGGAGGTCGTCGCCTTCCTGTTGCTCCACAAGCACGAGTAGATCGGGTTCGCTAGGTTCTGTTGGGGTGGTGTGCACAGGAGAACGTTGGTTCTCTGGGCCGGTCTATCCCCTCTATTTATAGCGCGTGTGCAACAGGGGGCCACAACTATGACGGTTGGTTGCGCCCCCGATCAGGGCGCGAGATCAACCCAACAAAATTAACTATATATCATCGGCAAAAATCGCCAGTCAAATTGTTCATATGCCGAAAAAATGCATGCTGGACACATGGGGAAGTTCGATGCATAAACATTGAAATACACTGAAATACACCGAAAAATCGCCAGTCAACTTCCTGGATGTTATGGTCCGTGCAGGACTACACTGAAATACATGCAGCAGGACTAAAGCTGAGAAATTTAGGTGTTTGATTCAACCATGGCCTCAGTATTGCACCGAATGTATCAAGACTACACTGAAATACATCATTGCCCATCTTAGCCATCTAGACCAAACAAATGGGTCGCAAGAATGCACACGCGAGAAACTACTCCAAACAACCAAGAATGGGTCGCAAGAATGCACACGCGAGAAGAAGACTACTCCAAACAATCAACAAAAAGCAAACAAAATGGTCGCAGAACTGACTCCACTGATTTTTGTTCATTGATGCCTAAGAAAGTGAAGAAAATTGAAGTGATTAATACACATGGACCTACTGAACAACATTGATCAGTGGTTCGTTGGTATGTCAATTACATCATCGGCAGGCCGGATTGTGCAAACCACCCAAAAACATAGAATGAAAGATTATAATGCTATAAGGAGAAAAACAGGTGATCATCAGCAGAAGCGCACTCACAGAGAAGAGCTGCTGGGCTAACCAACCAAAACATCCAGGAAGAGAAATGCACCATGGTGTTCTCGCTAAAAACGTGAAGGAGGGTTTTCGGCCTCGAACACACAAGACAAACGCCGGGTTTGCAGAGCGTGCCAGTCGATTTGACCTGAAATCGACAAGGTAGAGTTTGTAATTCGATCAAAGCCGATAAACAAGGATCTATCGGCTTTTCGCTAGTCGGCAAGAACCGATTAGGAGATAACTAGATCAACCGGTTACAATTGATCCGGATAAGGTAAAATCGGCTTCGGGAAGGCGATGCGCAACAAAACGAAGCAGATCAAACCTGGGTGAAATCGGCAAAAATCAACAATCGGCGATGCGCAACTATGTTGATTTCGTCGACTTGCAGAGAGATCTATGAAGCTAAAACAATGTAAAAGAAAAGCTTGTAAAAAGTAGATGTGTGTGTTGTTGGATTGATCCTTTTTTCGCCTGACGCCCACCTCCTTTTATAACACGCCTGGCCGATCCGAGTTGTACATGGTTACGTTTTTAATCCGTGTCGGCCTCTGATCCGGTTTCCTTCTTAGGAACGGAGTTCCCTTCTGATTCGGCCACCTGATCTCTTTTCGTACGAACGTGTTTATCCGATTCAAACGGATCCTATTATACCAAATTCTGGTGCAAACATATGCCCCCTGTTTTTGGAAGATAACTTGTTATCCTCCAAAAAGAATATATCGGCTTTTTTCATTCGTATCGGCTTTACAGAAGAATCCTTTTTTTGGGAACCACCCCATTAACCGCGCCGTAAAAATCTCGGTGCGTTTTAAATGCTCAACTGCTCCCGCCTGCTCGCCTTCTTTCATCGTGGTATAAATATAGGGGTCCCCCCACGGTCATTTTCACGCTTTCAAGCTCTCGGATTACGCACCATCGGCTCTCGTCATCTTTCTCTTTGCTCTTTCAAAAATCGGCTGAAATGGACCCCTCGCAGGTATTCATTCCGATTCCTCAAAGTTCAGATCAATTCTACTTAGGACCGATAGGTAGCATGTCGGCAGACACAGTTATCAATACCGAGATCCCTAGACTTCCCTTGTCGGCCGCTGGGTATAATATCTCCGAGTGGGGGAAAAGCTTTAGGGCCTGGCCCACCAGCCTGAAGGGATGGAGATCTTGGTTTATTAGGGTATCGGCTCAGAAGAGGGTAGAATGGGAGAGGATGGGTATAGCCGAGTCTCTATCTTTGAGTCTAGCCGACCCTGAAGCCAATGAACCCTTGGTGGCTGCAGCGTGTTATTTTTGGTCGGATTCTTTGAATGCCTTTTTATTCCCGTCCGGCCCAATCGGCCCTACTCTGCTTGACGTGGCCCAATTATGCTGCCTTAGGCCAGATGGGGACCAGCTATCGGCTTTTAGCGGAAAACCTTCTTTCAAATTAATCCGCAAGAAAGGCGAGGGCTGGCACAAATATATCCAAAATAACAATAGGGTTACTGGTCCGGTATCGGCCGAAGAGCATGTTGCTTTTCTCAATCTTTGGTTAGACCGATATCTTTTCTGTGGTGCTTCCCTTAGCCCCACCCAAACCTTTCAGTTAGTGGCGGAACGTTTGCTGGAGGGGCGTCGGCTTTCCCTTGGCAAGATATTTCTAGGGGCGGTATACCAAATGATGTACATGATTCGTAGCCGACTCTTTTCTGGTTTTGCCAAACACGTCGTTGGCAATATAGGGGGCCCTCTATGGTTTATTTAAACATGGCTCCATTGTATGTTCAGCCGATCCATTTTATCCGAACCCTCGGGGAGTTCTACTTTCCCTCGGGAGGACTATCTGGAACATGTTGTCCCACAGTATAGAGTTAGCCGATCCTATGGTGAGAGGTTTATCATGTCTTCGGCTGGAGAGCTAAAAATGGACCCAGTCGGCTTGCACAAATACCTCAGCTTCTTCCTTACCCTAGATAGGACTTCCTTCGGCCAACAAGAATTTTTTCGATATACTGATGTAGCCGATTGCCCCTACCCAACATTTCTTCACCTAGATGCTGATAGTTCCTTGATGCCCCAATCTACTTTAGATTTGTACAAAATCATCCTCACCCCTTGCATCTTTCATGTCGGCTTGAATACCCGCAATCGGACATTTCAGCCATCTTACGAGTTCTACCACCCCTCGGTTTACGCCCATCAGCTAGGTTTTGGGCAAACCATTCCATCATTCCCCCTACTATCCTGTGTCGAGCCCCGAGCTCGAGTGACCAACAGCGTCGCCGCGGAGGTTATTCTTGAAGTAGCCGACAGGTTGCAAATTCTCTCAATGCCGCATTTTGTTCTTAATTCCCGTCGGTCAGCTGCATTCTCGCAGTGGTGGACCAGAATATCGGAAGCCGTACTTATGGACAGGACTCCGTCGGCCATAATTCACTTATTTCTTCCCGACTTTCATGAGCCGACGGTAGTTTCTGGTTCCAGCGCGAGCTCGGGTTATAGCGACTCCTCAGTAGCTGTAGAGGTACCGGTGTTTTATATCCTTCTGTTCTTTACGCTGATTATCGACTTTTTTATTTAAAACGTCTTTGACCTTTCTAGGGCGGCACGGATGCTGGTGGGCGAACAGCCGATCCCCATGTTTCTGCGAGCAGTGGCCGACAGCGACGTCCAGGTCAATCCGTTGGTACTACGGGATATACTTCCGGTAACTTGGATATTCAAGGTCCATCCTTATCGGACTTAGCTCGCCAGCGCGCCCCAAGTAAGTTACTTTCTCGCATTAGCCATTATATCCCTTGTTTTGATAATTGCTAACCCGAAGCCACTGCAGAGAGGAGGAAGAAGTCAGCCAGGCGCTCGCCTCGACCCCTAAGGCATCAACCCGATGGTTCCCCGGAACATTCAGCTACTGATGTGAGTCTCTTTGTGTAGTCATATTGCCTTACGTTTGTCTTGTGTTGCTGACTTGCTTTTTTGTTTTCTAGCAATCTCCATCAGTACAGATAGCGGGGGTTATAGCCGATTCCCAAGGTGCTACATCGGCTATCCCTCCATCACTCTCTCCAGCACCACCGGCCGTACCGCCCCCGACGATTGACATTTCTTATCCTGACCCCAAAGCACCATCAACTGATCTGGCCGATCTGCTAGGCTTCACTTTGGACGAGCTTGACGACCCAGAGGTTATGGCCACTGATGACTATCCAGCCGATATTCAACGCATAATAGCGGCTTCCGCGCCAGCATCGGCTGCCGTCACTGCCGAGCCGGGCATGCAAGAGCGACTCAATCGTCTTTTGGACGAGGTGATGCAACCAGAGGCGGCTCTACTGGCCAATACGCAACCACTGAGGGATGCTATGGCGGCCGTGCAAGCCGATCTTCCCCCTGCCGCCATGAATGCACCTTTGAGGTATGCCACTTGGGCCTAAATTTGGACGTGGAGTCAGCCAAGCTAAGAGTTGAACAGAGGAAAGCCCAACAAGCCGACCAAGAGGTCTTGGACAAGCTCATAGCGGATGCCAAATCTCGAAAGAGTACATTTGACCAGGGTGCTGCTATACTTAAAACGGCTAAGAACAGAGCTCAAGAGCTGGAGTCGACCAAGATCAAACTTGAAGAACAGCTGGCTTTAGTTACGAAAGAACTTGCAGAATGCCAGCTCGGCATCACCGACTCGACGTCTTCACTGGCCGTTCAGAGGCGGCAAATTGGCGAGGTTTTTGCTCAAGTCAAGAACCAATCAGCCAAGATAGTTCCAGTTCCTGGTGATGCAGGAGTCGATCAACAATTGATAGACAGTGTTCAAGCTACCATCGGTAGGGCGGCAGCGGCACTATCGGCTTTGGGAGCCCACTTGCCTGGTTCCGGGCTTCACTGATTTGAGAGCATCGACTTCTAATGAACTGATTTGTAGCACTGGCTGTGTAGCCGATTTTTGTAAACAATATTTTCACCTTGGGATGACGTTTTTTGGAAAAATTGCTGATCGGCTATGTAACCGATCTTTGTAAACTGTTTAATCCGTGGATGATGTTTGCTTAACTGACTCGGTCGGCTGTATGACCGTTTTTATATGCATGTGTTTTTGTAATCGATCCTGATGTTTTTCTTCCTGTAGTCAGGACCCGACCCATATGCTTGGGTGATACGCCTTTAGATATTTTCCATTGATCGCTTTAGGTAGGACGAACCCGTCTAAGGACTCCAGTATATACGAATTCCCGTCAATCGGCCGATTGATCTTATAAGGCCCTTCCCATGTTGGTGACCATTTGCCAAATCGATTATCCTTAGACCTGATTGGCAACACGGTTTTCCATACCAAATCGGCTTGACCGAACGATTTTAAAATCACTTTTCTATTATACGTCCTGGCAACCCTCTCTTTATTCTTTTTAAGCCGATCTAGCGTGATCAGCCTTAGTTCAGCCAAATCATCTAGATTGTCAAGCATCGCCTGTTTGTATTCATCGGCTGATACCTTATCTTGCTCGCATAGCCTTACTGAGCCGATGTTGATTTCCACGGGCAAAACGGCTTCTTGTCCGTATACCAACTGAAAAGGTGACAATTTAGTTGATCCGTGATGAGATAGCCGATAAGCCCATAAAGCCTCCGATAGCGTTGAATGCCATTTCCTCGGCTCTTCCTCAATTTTTCTTTTTATCAGCTTTATCAATGTCTTGTTTGACGACTCGGCCTGTCCATTGGCCTGAGCGTAGTAAGGGGAAGAGTTGAGTAATTTTATCTCAAGACTTTCCGCAAAACCTTTGAACTCATTGGACATGAACACAGTCCCTTGATCAGTAGTAATTGTCTGTGGAATTCCAAACCGATGGACGATGTGTTCATTTACAAAGTCGATCAGCTCTTTCCTAGTAACCTTCTTGAGTGGTACAGCCTCAACCCATTTTGAGAAATAATCTGTGGCTGCAAGGATAAATTTATGTCCTTTGCTGGATGACGGAAATATTTGACCGATTATGTCTATACCCCATCCTCTAAATGGCCATGGCTTGATGATCGGATGCAAAGCCGATGTCGGTGTCGATCAGATGTTACCAAACTTTTGGCACGTTTGGCATCCTTTATAATATTTGAAGCAGTCTTCTAACATCGTCGGCCAAAAATATCATGTTCGTCTCAGTATCCACTCCATCTTATGGGCCGATTGATGTGATCCACAGATGCCTTCATGGACTTCACCCATCGCTACTTTGGCTTCCTCGGTTCCCAGGCATCTTAACAACAAGCCTTCCATAGTCCGAAAGTACAATACATCTTATAGTAGAACATATTTGAGTGCTTTGCGCCTGACCTTCTGTTCAGTCGGCTTAGATGGGTCTGACAAATAGTCTTGTATTTCTTTTCTCCAGTCGACAGGGTGGACACATAGAATCGGCCAAACGTTTAGCTCGATTGGTCCCTGTTGGCTTCCAATCCTGTATCCTGATGCACATTGTGCCAATTGGTTTGCTTTGTTATTAGCTTCTCTGGGGATGTGTTCTATGGAAAATGTAGTAAATGTCTCGATAATCTGGAGGCATTGCTGCAAATAGTGGGTTAGCGCATCATCATTGCATCGGTATTCACCCTTGACTTGTTGTACAACTAACATTGAGTCCCCGAAAGCTTCAACGTCTTTTACCCCGACGCTGTCTAGTAATTGCAGCCCTCTTAGCAACGCTTCATACTCTGCTTGATTATTCGAGCATCGGCTATTCAACCGATACATGAAGTCATACTCCTGTTTTCTGGGTGAAATCAATATCACGCCGATGCCTTCGCCTTCCTGGCAAACGGATCCATCAAAATACAGCTGCCAAGGAGTTACATCAGCTGTTCCTGTTAATGTTTCACTTCCTGTGATAAAATCGGCCACAGCTTGTCCTTTCACAGATTTAGCCGACTCATAGGTTAACTCGAACTCTGTTAAGGCGTATGCCCATTTACCAAGCCGACCCCGCAGAATTGGCGCCGATAATATGTATTTGACTACATCGGTTTTGCATATTATAACGCATTTGGAAGCCAGCATATAATGTCTTAATTTGGTGCAGGCAAAATACAATGATAAGCATAATTTTTCTACTAGGGGATACCTGGTTTCTGCATCTAAAAGACGTCGGCTTAAGTAAAATATTGCTCGTTCCTTCCTATCGGCTTCTTGTGTTAAAACTGCCCCAATCGAATCACCTTCAGCCGATATATATAGTCTAAAAGGTATACCATGTTTTGGTGCGGTCAATACTGGTGGACTCATCAGATAACCCTTTATGTCGTCGAAGGCTTTTTGTTGATCGGTTTCCCATTTGAACTCTTGGTTGTCTTTAATTTTCAGCAGCGGTGTGAAGGCCCGAATACGCCCTGACAAGTTTGAGATGAAACGTCGCAAGTAGTTGATTTTCCCAATCAATACCTGCAACTCCTTTTTGCTTGTCGGCGGTCTAGTATCGGCTATGGCTTTTACTTTGGCTTGGTTTACTTCAATTCCTCCTTCGTGCACTGTAAACCCAAGAAATTGTCCAGCCGATACTCCGAAAGCACATTTGAGAGGGTTCATTTTTAACCCATGTAACCTTGTGCTTTCGAACATCTTTTCCAGATCGGCTAAATGTTGCCAGTCTTCTTTGGATTTTACCACCACGTCGTCAATGTATATTTCCACGGTATTGCCGATCAAATCATGGAAAATATGGTTCATAGCACGCTGATAAGTAGCACCGGCATTTTTCAAACCGAAGGTCATAACTTTCCACTCATACAGCCCTAAAGCCCCCGGACATCTGAAAGCTGTTTTGGGTATATCGGCTTCGGCCATGAATATCTGATTGTATCCGGCGTTTCCGTCCAAAAAACTTATGATTTTATTTCCGGAAGCAGCGTCAATAAGCATATCGGCTATAGGCATCGGGTATTCATCTTTTGGTGTGGCTTTGTTCAAATCTCTAAAATCGACACATACCCTAAGTTTGCCATTTTTCTTTTTTACCGGGACGATGTTTGAGACCCATTCAACAGATCGGGCAGGCCGGATAAACTTTGCCTCTAGCAATCGTCCTACTTCTTCTTTTATAGCATCATACAATGCAGGATTAAATCGCCTAGGTACTGTTTGAATGGCCGATACCTGTGTTTTATTGGCAACGATGCTCAACTAGTCATCGGCTTAAGCCTGGCATCTCGTAATACTCCCACGCGAAGCAATCTCTATATTTTTTGAGTATTTCGACCAACTTTGCTTTATAACTGGGTTCTAATTTAGCACTTACAAACGTTGGTCTTTTATCACCTTCCCCAATATCGATCTCTTCGAGCAAATCGGCAGAAGTAAATCCTAACCCTTTTCTTTCTTCTTCAAAATCCTCAACAGCTTCTTCGTATTCTTCTTGCCGATAGCTTCTTGCCTTTTCCTGCAGCTTTGTTAGTGTCTTGTACTCCATCTTCTTACTACTTCGTCTGTCCGATCAAACGTATTGGGTTTGACGCTGATCGGCTTGAATCCTGACTTCTCGACGCAGATAAAATCGCAATTGTCCAAGGCCTTTCCTGATATACATTCGGCTTCTTCGTGTGGCCAATTGGTATCAGGGCTAGCCATGGCAATATGAGCCGATGTGTCGGCCGGTACGACTTCTACTGTATCATCGTTCCACTGCACCAATTTCTGGTGCATAGTTGATGGTATACAGCAATTGGCATGGATCCAGTCCCGCCCAAGGAGCACACTGTAATTTCCTTTGGCTTCAATCACAAAAAATGCAGTCGGCAAAGTTTTATTACCGACTGTCAATTCTGACACCATTACGCCTTTAGCCTCAGTTGGGTCTCCCGTGAAGTCATTTAGCACCATATTGGTCTTGATTAAGTCTTCATCGGCTTTACCCAATTTTCTGAAAGTACTTAACGGCATCAGATTAACTGTTGCTCCACCATCGACCAACATACGAGATATTGATCGGCCATTAATATACCCTTTTAGGTATAACAGTTTTAGATGCCGATGCATGTCTTGGGGCTTTTCGAACACAGCGTCTGGTGCTCCGAGGCACAATTGGGCGAACACTTCTTCAGCCGATTCTTCGGTTTTGAACTCGGCAGGTAGAGTGAATACCATGTTTATATCTATTGGTGGTGTACCATGGATCATCGGAGAACCAGATTCGACCGATTGATCTGAATCACTATCGATCTGTTCCTTCTTTCTCCATTCTTTCAAAACCGGTACTGGTCTTAATTTATTGAACATCCGATCCCTCTCGCCTTCTTTTTCGGCTTCCCTCTCTTCTTGTGTCTTTAATCGCTGAAGCCTCCTGCGTTGTGATTTGCTGAGACCCGAGGGGCACCACCTAGGTTTAGGTTCTATCGGCTTTCTTATCTTTCCAGCTAAATTGCTCATTTCGCTGTCAGATTCCATTCTGCTTGTGTTAGCCGATGATTCCTGATTTCGGGAAGACTCGCCTTGCTCTGATGTCGACAACCTTTCATAGATCGGCCTCCTGCTTCTCACTTCTAGTCGATCGTGTATCGGTCTAGACAACCTGTCTTTTACAGATTGGTTTGGCCGATATGCAGACGAGTGTTGCATAGGACAAGATATAACTGTTGGTAAGGTCATCCCCCTTTCCCAGCAAAACTGCCAAAAAGGACATTGCCGATGTTTCTCTTCTTCAGTAGTTGGTCGATGTGGTATATTTGGTCGCCAACAATAGTCGTCTGTCTTCTGGTCTGGTTGAAAACTCTGGTGTTGTCGAGTGTTAAATCTTCGACTTATCCTTTCATACTTCCCCAGGAGTTGTGAAAAAGTCGGCTTTGGTTTGAAATCGACTTTTCTTGGAGCCCTCTCAGCCCGATACCATTTTCCGATTTCCAGATCTCCTCTTGGTTTTACCGTCCGTGAGTTCTGTCCATTTTTATCGGCTTCTATTTGTATGGAGCCGATAGTAATCTGTACCGTTTCATCTTTTGATCGTGCTTCAAATCTTTTAGTCGGCTTAACATCTTTCATAGGTCCCTTCCCTTTCTGTGAGCACTGCACCATGTTGACCTGGAAAGGATTCATATCTATTTGCATAGCCGATTCTTCCGCAAACTTTAACCTGCCATCGGCGATGGCCGATTGAATCTGTTGTCGAAAAATATTGCAATCGTTAGTGTTATGTGAAAATGAATGGTGCCATTTGCAGTACCTTCGCTTTTTAATTTCTTCGGCTGATGGAATGGCGTGCCCTTCTGGTAACCTTATGAGTTTTTCTTGTAGCAATAAATCAAATATTTTGTCACATTTTGAAACATCATATGAATACTTGACTTCCGCCCTATTTTTCGTCGGCTTGAGCAGAGAGCATACGAGTGGCTTTTTAGAACCCTTGGTCCACTCGGCTATGTTCACCTCTGCTTCGTCCTCAGAGGTGTCGCTTGAATTGTAATCTACCATGTTTACTTTGGCCTTTTCATTGCCGTTTGGCTTAAATCTATCTTTAAACCCTTTGCTCTCTGCATATCGGCTTTCATGTGCCGATACGCGATGGAGTAGGTGGCCCAAGTCGGGGAACTCCTGGCCCAATAGTTTCTCTTTTAATGGCGGGGTTAACCCTTGGAACGCTAGATCGGCCAATTGATCATCGGGTAATGTTACACTGAAGCATCTATTCCGTACGCCCCTAAATCTCTTGATATAATCGGAAACCGATTCGCCGTACTTCTGTCGGACTGAACTAAGATCAGAAATCCTAAGCTCCCTAGTCCTAAAAGAAGTATTCATGGAATCGGCTTTCTAAATCGTTCCATATATGAACTGAATTTGGGGTAGACTAGTGAACCAAGTGAATGCAGCACTAGACAATGATAAAGGAAACAATCTAATTTTTAATCCATCGGATCTGCAGCCTCCCCACATTGAGCCATAAACCGTCCGATATGCTCAATTGTGGTAAATGTAATCATCACCGAGAATTTGGCAAAGTCCGTATCCTAAAGTTGTGGGGGTATGGCATTCGGTCTATGTAATCGGGATATGGCTTCCTCGTAGCCGATTATCCTTCCTCCGGGCTGTAGTCGAATCGTTTCTCTCAAAACGCGTTGGCAATTTGTTCTGCCGATTGACATTGTCGGCTTGTGGTGCAACCGACATTGCCAATTCTCATTGTTCGCGCCACCCCGAGTGCAAACTCGGTCTTTGTCCAAATCGCACCGCAGGAGGTCTTGGTACTTGGTCATAATCATGATTAAAACCCAATGCATCGGGTAGGGGCGCGAAAGGTTCGATGTACGGCACCACCCTATACGGTGCTTGTTTCACGGTTGTGGCTCCCCGTAATTGCGGAACCTGATCTGTTTCGATCGGCTGATAAGCCGATAAACCGATGCTATTGGAGGGCCCATTTGACGGATTTGATGCGCTTACCTTAGCCCCATCCGTGTGCCCATGGTAGTGTGTAAATCCATCTCTCTGTATGCTTGGTTTCAAAACAGTAGGCTGAGTTGGCATCGTAATAGGTGTTTGAGCCGACACGTTTACTGTATTGGTGTTAGGTGTTATGGAATATACTGGGTACGTAGGGATGGTTTGTGGTGGATCTAGCAGGCTTCCAGACACAGCCAATTCCTGAGCAATTGTTTTCACACTATTTTCTATCATCGGCTTTAATATGGATACTAGAGCCGATGACTGATTAATTAATGCGTGATAAACAGATTGCTCGATCATACTTGATAAATCGGCTTGAGCGGGTGCGTATCGGCTTACCGATTCGAATGACGAATCTCCGATAGGATTGATGCTTGGGAGTGCAGTCTTTTGAGTAACGCCACGGCGTGTTTTCTGGAAGCACCGCAGCATCATTTCTTCCAAAGCTGCCTTTCGGTCTTCGATTTCTTTTATTTGTTCGGGGTTAAATCGGCCATCTGAGGCGCGATTATAGCATCAGTGTTGATATCGGCGGTGACCGCAGGCTTGTCGGTTGATGACATTCTTTTTGTTGGTCCCACCGGGCGTGCCAAAATATGTTCTCGCTAAAAACGTGAAGGAAGGTTTTCGGCCTCGAACACACAAGACAAACGCCGGGTTTGCAGAGCGTGCCAGTCGATTTGACCTGAAATCGACAAGGTAGAGTTTGTAATTCGATCAAAGCCGATAAACAAGGATCTATCGGCTTTTCGCTAGTCGGCAAGAACCGATTAGGAGATAACTAGATCAACCGGTTACAATTGATCCGGATAAGGTAAAATCGGCTTCGGGAAGGCGATGCGCAACAAAACGAAGCAGATCAAACCTGGGTGAAATCGGCAAAAATCAACAATCGGCGATGCGCAACTATGTTGATTCCGTCGACTTGCAGAGAGATCTATGAAGCTAAAACAATGTAAAAGAAAAGCTTGTAAAAAGTAGATGTGTGTGTTGTTGGATTGATCCTTTTTTCGCCTGACGGGACCTCCTTTTATAACACGCCTGGCCGATCCGAGTTGTACATGGTTACGTTTTTAATCCATGTCGGCCTCTGATCCGGTTTCCTTCTTAGGAACGGAGTTCCCTTCTGATTCGGCCACCTGATCTCTTTTCGTACGAACGTGTTTATCCGATTCAAACGGATCCTATTATACCAAATTCTGGTGCAAACATGTGGCTAATATACGAGGCCTCAGAGACGCAGCGTGTGCTATTGCACTTCATGTAACTCATTACAGTCTGTACAACTCACAGTCCATGACCAGCCAATCCACAAGAGAAGGTAACAAAAGACTCCGAAAGAAGAAATTAAAGTTTGTGCAATACAGCAAAATAAGAACCAAGTCCCCAACCCAAACTAACACAGATGAATGCAGTGCAGGGTAATACGAAAGGAGAATTAACTTTTCCCATGGAACCAAAAGATCACAGGAAATGGAGCACTCAGGTCAATATCGAATTAGTGACAAGTGTCAGCTTAGTGATATATATCATCGGCAACAAGCGCTGAAAGAATTCAGTACGCTTTTTGTTTCATTCGAGCTGAGTTTACAACTGGAACTCAATATCACATCATCGGCCACCAAAAAAAAACACGGGAAACTAATCAAGTCTTTCCATATTTAGAGTTTGACTTGGTTACCAAGTTGATTGGGTGATCTATCCTCTATAAAAGAATATATATCCTATGAGTTTGTAAAAAAAAAAGGGAGGTGAATATAAGAAAAAAGAAAAGAAAAGGCCTACATTGCTACAAGAGAAGTATTTTTCCGTTTGTTTATCTTCAGAGTGCTCTCGTGTAAATTTGATCCTTGATCGGGGCAACAAATTGAAATCCCTCCCCGCTAATAAATGAAACAAAAAAACACAAGCAACGACGATTTGTGCAAAATAACTCACAAAAACCAAAGAGAGAAACGGGATTAATTGCCTCGAACAAAGTGAAGAAAACAAAAAGTGACAGGCACACAAGGACCTACAGAGATCAGTGGTTCATTTTTAGACCATTAGCATCATCGGCAAGCAAGCAGAAGACATGCTAGGAAGAAACAGAGCCTATATCTCTCAAGAAGCACAGACCAGATGCATGCATGGCACTAGCGAATATCTAACGCGAAATTATGCTCAGTTAAACTACGTCCACCAAGAACTACAAGTAATCATCATGGACGCAGGAGGGACATAATTATACACTGAACTGACAACAAGCAGGAGCATATTAACGGATCTATGCATCTCAAAGATCAAGAGAGCAGCAGCACGACAAGTTTATCGATCCATCCGTCTACAGATCAGAGTTAGAACGGGGGGCCTTGTGTATTAACTGGTATGTAGTACGGACGGCTGCGATCATTGTTCCCTCAAGAGCATGCAACCGGCAAGATTAATTAATTGCAAGAAGTAGCAGGTATGGAGGAAGATAAACAAGGCAAGCTAGCTTTGCGGAAATATATTTTGGAACAAGCAGAAAAAATTGGTCCTTACCCAATAAAGGATATAAGGTGCGCCTCAAGCAGCTCCAATGCACATCACAAACAGTCGGGAGCAAAACAGCAAAACATTCTTATCAATGACACACCAACTCAGTTCTTGATCAGTAGAGGAAGAAAGCAAGGAGAAAAAGAAGAAAAAGTGCTGGAGGCACTCCATAGAAAGCAGCAGCAGCAGATGGACGACCAAAATTAGTCCTTACCCAATAATGGACAGCCCAGATGGTTTCGTGGCGCGCAAGGCACCTCCCTCGCCGGGAGGTCCTCCTCCTGCTGCTGCTGTTGCCACCTGACAACATGTACGCATGCTAGACCAGAGCAGAACCACTAGCCATCCCATAGAGAAAAAAAAAGGAGATACTTAGCCAAAGAAATGGATCATTGGATCTCCAAAATCTTGAATCGATCGACAGAGTTGCTATGATCTTTGGGCGAGACCAATTGAAACGAATTGCTATGATCCCAAATCTTTGGCTGCCTGAAAGAATGAAAAGAAACATGCAACCGCGAGAAAGAAATGATCAGAAAATTATAATAAAAAAAGAGAAATCGCCTGCCAAAACTGAACAAAAAAACAGAGAGTAAGAAGATCCTCAAAAGTGGACATGTTTTCTCTGCGAAACGAACGGTCTAATAGTCCGTGCCCTTCAAAGAGAAGAGAACTAGAACGCATGCAAAATGTGACCAAATCAACGTGAGAACATCCTTCTTCAAACCAAGCAATCAAGAGCGGCCATGAACGTACGTGCAAGCTCCAAAGAACACAGATCGATCGCAATGATCAGAGCAAAGAAACAAAGCCCAAGAACAGAGGAAAATCTAAATAGGGTGGCTCAGATCTAAGTCAATGAGCAGAAGATAGCAAGAACTGCTCTCATCACGGCGCGTTTCAAAAGAGGTGTAGATTTTCGCATCGCATCACGGTCACCCCATTTCAAAGAAAAGCACAAACAAAAAAAAACGAAGGCCAAGGATTACCCAGGAAGCTTAATTGGAGGTGCATGCCCCCAAAACAATCTAAATAGTATACCGAACAAGCGCGCAACATCATCTCCAAATCAACATGTGGATCAGGGCGCCGTGATTTGCTAATCATCGGGCATAGCAACGCCTGCAAAGAAGAAAGAAAAACGAGCCAAGGGAGAAAAAAAACAAGCATGCCAATGAATCAAGATGTTGGAGCACCAAATGCCTCGGGGCGAGCAGAGCAAAGAGCCGAAGACGAACGAGAGTTCTTGCGTCCTTCGCTCCATGTTGCGCATCACTCCTCACCGGCGCATCGCTACTTCAACGAGCAGGAGAAAACCTCGCAAAAATCCCGAGAAAACAGAGCAAAAGAATAAAACAGAACAGCAATGTGTACCAGTCTCCGTCGGATCTTACAAGATCCCGCGAGCCGCGCATGCAGATGAACCTGTAATTGGACCTCATCTGCACGCAAGCCACATTTCGTCGGCACAGCACTTGAAAGCGCAGCACGCAAGAAGGGTCCAATTCGAATCCAAGCAAGAACAGAGGGACTAGTTACGAGCGTGCCTCTGAGAAGCGATACTAGCTGCAAGTGCTATGCTCGGAAACATCATGTTTCGTCATAGGGAAAGATTTGTGAATCTCATCACTGGCACCCAGGGAAGAAGAAGAAGGGCGACTAAAACACAAAGATCCAGGTAGTAAAACTACCAGGCTACCACCAAGAAACAAAGAAAAACTTGCGCACACGCACATGCCGCCTCAGGTCTCGAGCTACGGTCCGCACGCGAAGAAAGTACTTCTCATGCATTCAACGCTCGAAGCGACCGAGCTCTTGTCTTGCCTTCCATCGGCGTATAAGAACACGAGACTGGTTTCGACAAGAAAAGAACAGAGCACAGGAGAGGGACATGCATCGATCAAACCCCAGAATCAGAAGAACCGAACAGAGTTAGTATCACGCAAGAGCCGATCGAACCGAAGAGCAAACCAGAAAGTAATCGAAAGAAAGAAGCAGATCGAGATGCTACTCTACTAGCACAAGAACAAAAATGTAAAAAAAATAATAAATGAAGCCACCAAAAGCGAGTGGGACGATCGGACAGGAGCAGTCGATGCGGGTGCGGGTAGGAGCGCGGGGTTTCTATATATAGCGGAGCGGCCACTGAGCGGACGGCTCTGATCGATTCAGAGCTGCTTGCTTTTCGAACGGACGGTGCTGATCGGCTTCCACCGTGTCCCACGATCCCATCCAGATGCTACCAATTCCATCCATCTAAAGCTGTGCCTGGACGAACGGGTGGGCAAGGTGGCGCGCTAGGAATGGTAGGGCGTTGCTTTTACATTCATGCAAATTGGTTTAGATTCTTCCCACCAATATGCTTCTCTTCATTTTAGTTACTCCCTCCGTCCCATTATATAAGGCGTAACTACTACCAATATAGATAACTAGGAAATAGTTGTATCGCACGGAACTCGAGGGGGTTATTGCATGTATGCATGCACATGAGAGATGGGAGAGAAAGTTAATGCATGCATCCATGCGCATGAGAGATAGGAGAAAAGCCAGAACAGGGGCCGAGGAGGCGCTGCGCCCAGGGTTAACAAAACCGAAAGCGAAAAAACCGATGGAAAACCGAAATTGGAAATTCAAAAATATCGAAGCAAAAATCGCTGGAAAATTGTTAGAAACCGAAGAGTTTCAAAACCGAGCATTTGAACAAAAAACATTCAAGACAAATTTTAAAAAAACGAAAACCGCTCGGTTTTCTCGGAAAACCGCTCGGCGAGTTGAAGCTTTTGGACGATCGGTTTTTTGAGCGGTTTTCATCGCTTTTCTCGAAAAACCGCTCGGTTTACATAGCATAATTTTTTTAAAATTTTTTTGAATTTTTTGATTTTTTTTTTGAACTGGACCGGTTTACCGGTCGGTTTTATATTTCGGTGGGGCTCGAAATCTCGAAAACAAAACGAAATTCGAGAATTTCGTTCGGTTTTGTTAACCCTGGCTGCGCCCTGTATTATGGGACTTGGAAAAAAAATCAGTTGTATCTTATATTTTGAGATGGAGCGAGTACTAACTTGGGCATAGGTGCGGGCGTATGGACAGATCGAGTTTAGTTTCTTCTACTTTGCATGATTCTTAATTTGTTTTGCACGGTTCTATGTTTAGGGGTGAAAATGGTTAGGATGTATAATGGCCCTATCGTATTTTATTTTTTATATTTTTCTCTAGATGCAGATACTGTCGAGTCTCTCCTTCGGGCGTGGAATACCCGAGCGCCTCATGTGTATACCATCATAGTCCCATGATCAGTGGCTAGTACACACACATTCAAAATATTATCATCACATTCATGCTCAACATGACATTAAAGTACAGTGGTATGCCCCAACCCAAAAATCCGTAGGCAACCGACTACATTAAGCTCCAGAAGAGATCGTCATCATATTCCTCAAAACCTGCGGTAAAATATGAATCATCGAGGGTGGTGATTCCTTCATCCTCTGAATATCAATAAGCAACGGTGAATATATTTGTACTCAGTAAAACTTGTAGTGCATCACAAGTATAAGTATATGCACAACTACGTTAAAGGAATGGCTATCCTACCATGTTCTTAGATTTTTGCATAAAGCGAGATTTATTTAACAATAACAACTAATAGATTGCAAACGGAATTTGTAAAGAGCAGTTGATACGTATGTAAATAACAAATAAATAACATAGATAAGAGCAAATCACAATCATCCATGATTGTGGTCAACAACCCATTCCCTGCCACACCTAACATAACATTTGAATTATGGCTACCCACTATTTTTTAACACAAATTTTGTAAAATATTTAAGACTAATTAGTGTCGGTGCACCAAGTCTCTAATAACTGTGAGCACGGCTTTTTGAAAAAATTTACACTGTGCAAAGGCATACAACTTTATCCACAGAACATTATCAACTTTGGTTGCCAAGCTATTAACAAACTTCATTTAGTGTGCGACGGAGAGATCATGATAAAACCGTTACATCATCTATATCTAACTTTGCACCAGCCTGGTGATGTTTGACCCTTGTTATGGCTATGAAAATAAAATTCACATACACATCATAAAAATGACAACCCATCCCTGTCCTAACCATTTCCCCACATAGTAAGGCATTCACTGTTGTGTCGGGACCCGAATTTGCAAATCCGGACCCTCTGTGTATTCAGCACTAGTCCAGGAACACACTAGTGCACACAGTCTTAACATCGGTAAATATCACAATCATACCACTCGATACTAATAAAGTACTTTAATTAAATAGTCAAACTGGTTGCTCGACCTTATGGTCAAGTTACAAATATACGCCATGCAGGGCGAAACTTATTAAGAGAGAAATAATAGCAGCGGAAAATAAAATAACTTCGTGGCGCCATCCAGTATACCACAGGCAACTGACTGGGCTCGCTCCCTAAGTAGATGGTTCCTCTTGGAGCTCCTCCTCCAAAGCTGGTGTAGACTCCTCTTCAACTGGTGTTGTATTGTGGCAAGGGTGAGTACTTGGTACTCAGCAAGTCATGCACATAATGCAACTAATATACTACATGCATGGCTTGGTACAAGGAATAGCTCATGGTTCATTTGCAGTAAACAGCGTTTAACATGTATCGTAAATAGATTCGAAAGCAGTAAAGACATGTATATAATATCAATAACTTTTCCAGGAGTTAAATAAACGTCCTTCCCAATCCTAGTCCATATTTCCAGCAATGTCATCCATTAAACCAAAACCCTTCTTCCAAATCCAAGTTATTTTTATGAAAGTCTAACCCTTGACTGTAATTCCCGAGCGATGTCCAATACCGTGGACACGGCTTTTCGAATAGATTTTTCACTCTGCAGAGATTATGCACTTTACCCACAAGATACAGTCAAACACCACAAAGGCGAGTTCCCGTAACAAAGTCTTTCGGAAACTTCTAACAATACAAGTGAGCCTCCCCGGTTATTGCACACTAACCCTTCCCTTAGCAAAGGCGAAGTTTAGGCCAATCAACCGTTAGATGGGTACCTGGCCGCAGCCCCGGTACGCTCCCCCGTACAACTTACACAAAGGGTGTAGTTGACTTCCTAAGGTCCCACAGGTACGTTATTAGCAACTTAATCAACTAGGTCCGTCCCATTACAGACATGTAGTTGCAAGATTGACTCAGTTCAAAGGCTTGCAAGGTTAAGTCCTTAGGGTGACCAGGGCAAGACTACCCGAAGAACCAAACCAACATTCCCGGTGCCACAACTGGCCCACCCGATCATTCTTGCCACATGCCTCGGTCGAAAACTATTTATCAAACCCCAGTTGATTACCATGCACCACGTGCCATCAACATCACATGATACCTTTCCAAAACAGGTTCAATATATCATTAAGTCAATATTAACATTTGATTGTCCAAAATCATGTTATGAGCACGTAGCAGGTCTAAGCAATATACTACAACGGTATAAAACCCATGTTGGCAATTTAATTATGTCCAACTAGTAAACCACAACTAGGGTGACAAGGGGTCATGGCACATATTTAATTAACCAAGGTGTCATACAACAATTAGGCATTTATCTAATTCCCCAGAATTAAATAAAGTATTTTCTAATTGAACTAGCGTGCAATAAGTTAAATCAAAATAGGTTTTAAAATAGGATCAATATGGTCAAAGCATAACTTGCCTTCAAAGAGTACTTGTTATTGGTCTTGAGCGGGATCCTGAGTCAACACTTCTCCTTCGAAGCCTTCGGGCACTTCAACGTCTACTCGTAATACGTGCAAATAGCAATACACAAATAAACAATAGGCAAAAGCATCCCAAAACTCCAAATAAAATCCATAAACAGAGAGAACATAATTTTATGAATTTTTAGGAACTGGAATCGTTCAAATCGGAGTTAAAATGCAAAAGTTATAATTATTTAAAGTTTAAATAATCAATTAAATAATATTACAGAGAAAAACTTTAGTCCAAAAATTAAATAAAATTCATATTTGAGTAGAGCTGAATTTTATGAATTTTTAGAAATTTGAATGGTTCAAATCGGAGTTGAAACGCAAAAGTTATAAGCGTTTGAAGTTTTGAAATTCAAATCAATTATTAAACCGAATTATTAAATCATTTTCTTTTTCGGAAATTATTTATTGCGTCATGGGTGACACGTGTCGGCTCCTGATTGGTCGGCTGACGTCAGCCGGCTCACGGACTCGGCGCACGGTGCGGCTCGGTCCACCGTGGACCCGGTCCACGGCTCGGGTCGCTGACACGCGGGTCCCACCCGTCAGTGGGTCACGTGCACGGTGCGACTCTCGGGCGAGACACTGACATCACGGGCCCCGCATGTCGGTGACGCCGATCCACGCCAGGCTCGGCCGGCACGCAGCGGGCGACATCGGTGACTCAACGCACGGCGCGGCGGCGGCTACGTGGCATGATCACGGCCGTTGGATCTAGATCCAACGGTCTAGATCTATCCTAGGTTAACTCTGTTATAATCTATACGATGATCATGGGCCGTTCGATCTAGATCGGACGGTCCAGATCTAACCCTATGTTAACGCAGCTACGGCACGTGGTGATCGTGGGCTGTTGGATCTTGATCCAACGGTCTAGATCTAGTCTGGGAATCTAGGGTTCGGAGAGAACGTGTGCTCACCTCGGTAGATTCGATCTAGATCCGACGGTTCACCGAGCTCGGACGGCGATGGCTTCGCGGCGGCGGCGCTGGTTCACCGGTGCCAAGGGCGATGACCACGCAGCGGCGGCGCCGGCTTCTCCGGCGGGTGAGTTCTCTCTTGGTGCGTCTCGACCTGGGAACTCGGATCCGAGCCCAAAGCGTGGCGGAGTCGGCTCGGCGGCGGAGCAAGCCAAAACCGTGGCGGAAGAGAAGAACAACTCCGCGAGCGATTGCGAGCGCGTCGAGCAACTGCGGCGGCTAGGGTAACGGCAGCGCGAGGTCAAGGCGGTCCTCGGGGTGTGACCCGGGCATTAAATAGCCTCAGCTTCCGCGTGGAATCCGGAACCCTAGGCTCACGCGGCGGAGGACACGGCGGCGCTGTCCGTATCGGACTCGGTGAGAACGAAACAATCTGGGCCGTCCACGTGGCGCAAGCAACGGTCGCGATCGCACGGGCGGAACCGGATTCGGTCCGGTTACGACTCGAACCGGTACGGGACGATCTTGACCGTTGAATCCCGATCCAACGGTCGGGATCGATTAGGGTTTGGAGCAGGTTTGGTCGAGTCGACTGGCTCGGGTCGGACTCGAGTCCGACTCGGGTTCCGACTCGGTCGGATGAACAGTACTCGACCCGATTGATTTTCCAGCGATTTAATATTTAATATAATTTCCAGTAATTCATTTAATTCACGAAAAATAGCAAAATACTCAGAAAAATTCCAAAAAAATTCTGGAAAATATTTTAGGGCATTTGGGACTCAAATAAAATATTTCCAACAAAACTTTATTTGAAAATTTAATTTCTTTAATTATTTCAATATGGAATAAATTCAAATTAAGTCCAAATGAATCCAAATAAATTCCAGAAAATTCCAAAAATTCATAATTGGTACAAATTCATTCCAAAATCATGAAAAGCAAAAATTGGAGGTGCAGGGGTGGGGAGGCTACCCTAGGGCAGAAAGGGGTGGAGGAGAGGTGGTGGAGAGGTGGGGAGCAATGGGGCAAGGGGAGGGGGCGCACGGCCACAAGGGGGAGGAGAGGAGGTGGGGCTAGGGCACAAGGGGGAAGTGGGGGGCGCACAAGGCTGCTTGGGGCGCACAAGGGGGCAGGGGAAGCCCCTTTTACCAGCCCAAAATAGGAGTCCTAATTCTAAATGGACTCATACTCCATCCCACCAAAGCCCACAACCCTTTCCCCTAGGCCCAAAACTCCCCGGAAAGGCCCAAACTCCCGGAAACGGCCCGGAAACGCTAATAACCTCCATACCCTATGGTTTTAACCTTAATTCCACATCTCATAATGTTTTTGACCTCATCATGCTCAATAAATAAGGATAC
The DNA here is from genome assembly GCA_036346355.1 of Rhipidocladum racemiflorum. Classification (NCBI taxonomy): domain Eukaryota; kingdom Viridiplantae; phylum Streptophyta; class Magnoliopsida; order Poales; family Poaceae; genus Rhipidocladum; species Rhipidocladum racemiflorum. The sequence goes on from CM070588.1 coordinate 37,176,755, forward strand.
GACACTCCGTGGTGTCACGTTCTCCCCCCTTCAACAGGATTCGACCTCGAATCTAATTCGCACCAAGACTCAACCCAGCAAAGCAAAAGATAGCTAGGTCTCACATCACATACCTGAGACGAAAAACTCGGGATACTTCTCGCGCATGCGAGACTCCAGCTCCCAAGTCGCTTCTCTAAATAAAACCACTGGAATTTACACTGAAGGAGACTCGATGACAGGACGCCTAGGTTCGAAGACCAACAACTCTAACGATAGCTCGCAATCAAAACTTGCGAGAACTTTACTCAACATTGAAACACAAAGTACTAACACATGGTCTCAGCACGACCCCAAGCTAAAAGATAAATCCTCAAACAGCCCACAAAAGAAAGTGGTCTCATACTCCTCGTTCTAAGCATTCCTTGGCACTGAAGTGCCCGATCCCTCTAACTAATGCTACTCTCCAGAAAAACATGGTACCGACCTCCCTTCTATGGTTCCTTGTACTCAAGATGACGCGAAACAGGAGAGACACAACGCTCTAAGATTACCACCAGAACGAACAACCTACTTTATCCAGGATCCGTAAGACTCGCGTAACAGAAACGACCGAACGTTCCTCTGCGGTTGACATAACTCGCTCATTGCCCAACAACAAAAAGATCCAATACACTTCAAAAGGAAAAGTGATTACTAGCAACCACCAAATGGTCCACTAATAATTTAATCAACCCTACTGAGGAACACCTCAACGACACAATTCTCCATGAAGGTTTGCATTGAATCATACGCAACCTTCCACTCAAAGGACCACGGTAAAGAGCACAATCATTGAGTGAGCTCAACCATAAACATGAACCCAAGTGGCCCTCATCCAACAACTCAATCCTCAAAGCGCTAAAACCACTTTGGAAAGGATTCGACAACAACTAGAGAGTATTCATTTTAATTTCCTAAGCCAAAACGCAAAGGAAACACAAATCCCTTCACCACAACCAACACCAGAAATTATTCATTCTTTTCTTTTCATACTAGAAAGCAAGGGAAATCTCGTTTCATGACATGAATGCACATTCTTCAAGAGCACTCCGGAATAGTCATATGTCCATATATGACTTTCTCACCGACCTGGCTCAACGACTCTTTTATCATCTAACATCTATACACGATGTCTTGTTTACTTTTCACCATTCATTCATCATATAACAACAATACCGAAAAGTCATTCACCAAAAGACTTCTTCCTCGGTATCACATGATTGAAATACACATAACACTGACGGTTGCGCTAAATCATATAGACTATGACGGCAACATCGTTAACAACAAAACACCGCATCGTGTGAAAACCCATCATCCATTTAAAACTAACCTTGCAAAACCTCGCAAAATCAAACTCAACCCTTTGGAACAGAACATCGACTCCAAAGTCAAACATCTGCACACACAACCGCCATAAATTTTATCAAAAGAGATGGAAACTCAATCCCCAAAAGAAAACTCTTCACTAACCAAATTCACTTATGAAACATTCATAAAAAACCACCTTTTTGAAGCACTTGCAAACACCACTCACATTTTTTTTCCAATAACTCCAACTCAAGCCAAAAAGAGTTACAAATTAAATCTCGACAATTTCCAACTTAACCCACTAAGACCTTCTGCGTCCTTTAACATTTACTCCAAAGATGATTCGGTCACGAGCCGAAGGAGCGCGATCCACTCAAAGACTTTTGGGTGTAAAACCATACACATAGCACAAATTAAACAAAATAGCCAACACCAAAGATTGGCAACAATAGCTACGGGTTTTAGGGAAACTCGGAAACACAACACAAAGAATACCTTGACCGAAGGCATTCAACCAAAATGGCAAACAACCACACCAGTTCAAAAGGTTTTAAACAACAGCTCAGCATGAAACCCACTATAACTCGTATTCCACTACACTTACCATTTAAGCATTCAATAATCACTATTTACTCATCAAAAGAGTCCAACCGGATTTAACAACATTTACATAACAATTTCTTTCTCTAGTTACCATTCCCAACACTTTTAAATAAGGTTTAAGATGCCTATCACAAAGGCACCCAACCAAGACTACATTGACATGATCCCCACGGATCACCAAAACATAATACATCTTATTCTAAATTTGAAACATAGTACTTCAACAAATCTTTCAAAGAAGATCAGCTTATAATTTCATACCACCTATATATTCACGTCTCGACAACCGAACCTTATTCAGTTAAACAACGACTTCAATATGTAAATATTATCTCCACAGGGAAGAATTCGTAAGTGAGGCTCTAAGTTATACTTTCATTAAGGATAAAATCATTCATCATGTTAATCATCCAAAGCTCACTCCATCGCAACATGTTAAAATTTTCCTCTATTTAACCATGGTTTTCCAACGAGTAATCTAAACAGTTACCACCACTACTTAGTCATCAATACAACAAATGGGCATGATCATCAACCAACAACATTACTTTTAGCTACCTTATACATAGGTGATAACAAAATTACCACCACACAACATACTCTAACTATTTAAAATAGATTGAATACTAGCATTAACACTGCCCTTAACAACATCATTAACAAAAAGTCTTATGTCTTCTCAATTGATATCAATACTTGCATTGTAGAGACACAACTGCATACTTCCAAATATACTAGTGGTTTGCAACAACGTAAATAGCAACTCTAATCAACTTCCAAATTAAAGTCACTAGGCAACACGATTAAATTCCTCTATTACTCCATTAGATTAGAACATCTTTAAACAACCAGCAAAGTTTCTTTAACAGTAACAGCAGTCTACATCATCTTAATGTTTTAACTATGCATCTGGGTTTAAAACTTTAGACATAATCGGGGATCATAAGCACTTTTAAAGCAAAGCAACCAATTCTAAGCATGTACATTAACACCTTTAATCATTCTCGCTAAGAGTAAACTACAACACTAGTAGTCTATTTATTCTCAAGCTAGAGATAACAACCGCATTGAATTGTTTCAACTCACAAATTAACTTAACAACACATCATTCCATAAACCACATTGTTACCTACTACATAACATGCTAAACAACAATTCTTACTAGGGACATACGATTTCAGTCAAAAGACTACTTACTTTGTTTATAGCATTTTAGTTTTAAAACTCATCCCAAATTCATAAGGAAACATGACTCTCAAAATTGCAATGAGACAAACCCAAACTTGGTCATGCAAAGGAATTTTCCAAAACACTTTTAAACCTCAAAGGCTCCCACAAGAGGGAACCACGCGATCAAATAACCTTTGCAAATAAGACCTTAACACCAAACCCCAAATTTTCACAAAACAAGAAGGGTTGTCCAAATATGATTTCTTAAACCAGTAAAATAACGAAATCAAACACCATTTACTCCTACAAAGCCACAGAACTTCAGCCCGGACAACCAAGTCTGGCATAACGCCGCAATAACTCTTTTGACCTTGAAGAAAGACAAACACAGGAATAAATTGAATGCTTCTCCCCATAAAGCAATCAACAAACTAAGCATCAAAGCTGGAAAGGTGACCAAAAGAAGCGCAACACTAGACTCTTCTTCTTTGTCTTCAACCAAGGAAGACAAAACCACATACCGCATACGGAACAATCCGCGAAAATCCAAGACCAAACACTTTTCTTTTGATTTCAATCAATTAAAACCAAGAAAACCAACCGAAACCGACCCTTAGAACGGTAAAGAGCTTACGAAGGAATCCACCACCAAACTCTTCTATTTGACTCCAGTCGACTACCCAATTTACGACAGAAAGGGTAAGCACTTCTTCTCCTACAGGGGTTAATAGTTCTTCGGTGATGGCGCTAACCGGCCACACCGTCAAACCTCACCCTTACTATGAATAAAGAGAGGTGGCCGAAACCCTTCGGCACCACAACCCCATTTTAACACAATAACACGAACAATTCAATTCAATTCTCTCATACATATAGCAACATACTATATCAAATATAGCATTTAGCAACAAGGCTTAAATACAACATTTAAGCGTAAACAACGACACCCATACCCTTCCTACTGTGCATCCATGTGTGTCAAATTTTAGATTAGTTATACCACTTTTGCAAGTTTTAATGTTGCTATCCTATGACAGTTTTAGTTAAGACCTAAGCTATGTTTCTAAGTTATTCCACATCACATTTTAGTTGTACCCTATAGCATGACACTAAAAATACACATTCCAAGGACCTACAGCCCGCTCTGATACCAACTGTAACACCCCGGCATTTAATATGCCTGAATGCTACCAAACATAAGCTAAACAACATCTAAATACCATGAATTAAGGTAAATTACAGAAAAGGAGTAAATGCTAAAACCCGAGATTTCGCAGCATCTCCTTTGTTTTAACATAATTTGAAGGAGCAACAACAGTACAGCAATAAGGCAATATGAGAGACAACTAAAACAGCGATAATTCAAGACTTAACCACAATATAAGTCTATTTTCAAGCATTTAATGTCTCCATGCGCCAAACGAACAATAAGACTCTCATAAAGCAAAGCTAAACCTTAAAGCAATAATCATCACACGCAGTTTATTATCAAAAACTAATTGAATGACTTGTGAAATCAAATAAGTGAAGCTACGTGTGGAAGTGTGGCTAATTCCCTTCCCCGCATGCCAGTCTCATGGTACCTAAAACAACAAGAAAACACAAGCGTGAGTTCAAAACTCAGCAAGCATATTGCAATGGTACAACACGAACAATTACATGGCAATAACATCCCACATCATGTAAACCATCTCATTCATGATCACATATCATTATCATCCTCATTATGTATGTAATGCGATACTATGCTCATGTCTCCTTGGAAACTCATACCGGTATGGTTGAGTATACACCCGTCGGTGTGCACCCTCTCCCCCCTTCCATCCCGAAGATAGAGGGTGCCTACTCCTCGCTTCCGTTCACCGTGGTGAATGGAATCACGATGTAGGACTTACTCATTGGCTCTCTGGATTAGTCATAACTTTCTCACCGACCTTCCCCGGACTAGTTATGACTTTCTCACCGCCCGGGCCATGTAACATGCCATGTATGCAAATATGCCAACAACATAATTAACTTGTACATTAACACATGGCATCATAACATAGTAAGCATACTCATCATATCATTGGCAATCATTAAAGCATGGCAAGTGTTCATATCATATATTCAATCTTCATCTAGTCTCAACTAGCAACCTACAAACCGCTATCCATTACAATACACTTGCCTCAACCACAGGCGACGGATTGGCGAGAAGTAGAAGGCCCTCCCGGGGTCACACCACCTACACATAGGGACCACACACTCACAATCATGCCCACAAAACAGTACGCAAACCCTCATCTACCCCGACATTGCCAACTACTCACAAAACCCAAAAACAACGGTTTTGTCCCGTCGGGATAGCAGCTTTCCAAAAGACATAACTCGGGTTCTAAGACTCCAAATGAATTAAAAAAGTACATCCTTGCGTAGATTAGGAAATTTTCCAACTTTTTCTAGGTATAGGGAAAGACTGATTCGGACTCTAAAGTTGTTTAATCTACAAAATACCGTGATCTGTTCCAATCACGTCACAGATTTTAACACGCTCGGTAAAACAGCCATAACTTTTAAACAGCTGAACGGAATTGGACGTTCTTTATATCCACGGAAAGATAATGAAATTATCTACAACTTATTCAACAGCCGTACGACCAAATTCGGAATATAAATTGGCGAAAAACCGAACCCTAGGTCGACTGCTCATGCTGTCCGAAACAGAGAACGTGACCAACTCAAGAATCCATCTAATCTAATCAAATCCAGCACCACCAATTGATCTAAAAACTTGATAATCATCCTTAGAACAGTACCTAGACCAACCCCAAGGATTCCCATGGCCATACCTTCGCCCGACGCACGAAAACTGAATGGATCTCCTCCCGGTTCGCTCCTTGCTCCTCGCTCCAATGGATGGATCCTCAAGGTGCAGGGGTGGGGAGGCTACCCTAGAGCAGCAAGGGGTGGAGGAGAGGTGGTGGAGAGGTGGGGAGCAATGGGGGCAAGGGGAGGGGGCGCACGGCCACAAGGGGGAGGAGAGGAGGTGGGGCTAGGGCATAAGGGGGAAGTGGGGGGCGCACAAGGGGGCAGGGGAAGCCCCTTTTACCAGCCCAAAACAGGAGTCCTAATCCTAAATGGACTCATACTCCATCCCACCAAAGCCCACAACCCTTTCCCCTAGGCCCAAAACTCCCCGGAAAGGCCCAAACTCCCGGAAACGGCCCGGAAACGCTAATAACCTCCATACCCTATGGTTTTAACCTTAATTCCACATCTCATAATGTTTTTGACCTCATCATGCTCAATAAATAAGGATACGACACTCCGTGTTGTCACACCCACATGTGATAGACTCATAAGTTTTAAACCGAATTAATTAAACTAATATTAAACTTAATGATGTTTTTGATAGGTGGATCCCACTTGTCATAGAGATAGAACAGAGACACAGAGCTGGCGCCATGGCCGAGCTCACTCCCGAGCTCGCTGGTGGTGAAGCAATGGTGGAAAGGCAAGGGTGAAGTTGGGGATAGAAAGAGGAGGTCATGGTGAAGCTTTGAGTGGTGACGGTTGCTAGAGAGGTGGACGAAGGCAGCAGTATGGTGGTGAGAAACAGCGAAGCCTCTCGGTCTATGTTGAATGGAACAAAAGAGGGCAAAACAAGGGGACAAGATCATCACATTAGCTAGCTGGGGTCTAGGCAAAGCTAAAGCCATGGTGTGCGGGGATCAGTGGTCATCAGAGGTGAGCTGGTGGTATGAAAGGCAGCAACACAGAATAGAGGTAAGGAAACTACTAAAGAAACTACCACTTCGAACTGAAATAAGTAGCACGTAATGGACAGGGGCCCACCATGATCACCTCGAAGAGGTCAGAGGTGACAGAGAAGGCTTGGAATGGCTGGACGGTGGTGGACCACAACGGTGGCAGTGACCATCACGGTGGTATCCACGCATAGAGGGAGACAGCTATAAAGGAGCACACGATGAGGTGTAGGAGACCACAAAGAAGCCCTAAATTACCCTTTCCAAATCTAGGACTCATAAGAGCGATAGATTGCTCAGGCAATAGTGGCTTCTAGATTTGGGGAAGAAGACCCGAATCACTGTTACACTTCACTATCAGTGAAATTGATTGATGGGTTTTGAAGAGAAGGTATCGAGGCACAAAATGTGGATGTCGAGGCCAAGGCACATCAGGAGATGGTGCTGCTTCGACGAAGCACGCTCTGGAGATCGAGAGTGATGCTCGTGTTCCGGGTGGCTCAGTGATGGAGAGGTACTGCAATAAGGCAAAATGAGACCTTCGCTGGATAGTGAAGGAGAATGGCAAGGCGTTTGCACGCTGGCGGATCATCCCAACACTAGCTCCTAGATGTCCTACAGGAGCTGTTATGAGCTTGTGAGATTTGAGCCTCAAAGAGATACTAGAGTCCAGTCTTCTACCTCTGTGACTGGTACTTCTACTTATCGTGTCACTCAGTATTACGTTCCTAAATCTGCTCTTATCTGGCCCAATACTGAGTCTTTGAACTCTCGAACTCACTAGTTCTGGAGTTTGATTAGTTCCCTTTTGTATCTCATAGTGACCCATATGTCATATCTTGAGGGAGAGCTTGTTTGTAATATATGTAATATATATTTATCATTTCCTTTCTGTGTGTTCTTCTGGGTGTCCTTGGGCTGAGTCTTTGAATTCAGAGTCCACTTCACTTAGAATTTTGGCATGCTTCGGCATGGACCTCTCACCTTATGCTATAGGTTTCTATCATGCACAATTAGCTTCCTCTCTTCTCTCTAGGTTGAGTTCCCTCACAGACTTGTAGGTCTAGCAGGTGTTGGGCCTCTTGGGTAGACAGGGTTTGTGTGTACTCCCTAGTTAGGGTCTATTGAGTTAGCTTTCCTATGTAAGTCATATGGGGAAGGTGAGAGCGAGTTTGAGCTGTAGTGTCTCTACCATATTTTCTATGCTTTAGATCACCCGGTTGTTGGTTTCTCGATTTCCTCTTCTCATTCTATCTTCTGATTTCAGCTGAGTTCATCTGTGTCTTTTTGAATCAAAATTGCTAATAACTCAACTTGAATCAGATTTGTGCTTAAAATTGACTCACATGTTGAGGGGGGATTCTTGAAATTGATTTTCTTGCATTGCATGTAGACTTATTTTTCATTCTGAGCTTTGTCTTTTATGCAATTGAGAAATTGTGATAAGTTGCACCTAGCTACTTTTTTGAAGATTCTTGCTAATCTATGTTATATCCACATTGGTTTATCCTATTAAGCTAGTCATTATTTAAAATTGATCATTCGTGAAAAACTTGATGAAACTTAGCTTTTACTTGCTATATTTCTTCACTAGATACTTATGCCATGTTTAGTGAAATAGTGGGTTTCTACTAGAGTCACTAGAGCAAATTGGGTTAGCTATACTTTTTCATTCTAGAATCCTCAACATGCTCATGAATCTAAGTGGTAAAATGATAAAAATTAACTTGTTTGTGCTAAAACTGAACTCAACACTTTACATTCTCGAGACTGCTTCCCATTGCACTTAGGATGAACTTGGAATAAATTGTGTATGACCAAAACCACTCTTTTAAGCTTCTTGCTTGAGATGGTTGAATATGGCTTGAGTCAATGAAATTGAAAAATATAAAATAGACTAGAGGAAGAGAGTGACGCCTAGGAGACCTATGTTGATGGCTCCTAGTCGAGGTTGTGTTTCACTAGGATAAACTCTATACACCTCAAAGGTTTGTGGAGGAGAGTGAAGCTTAGGAAGCCTTTGTTGATGGCTCCTTGTCGAGGATGTGCTTCACTAGGCCTAACTCTTTGAACCGCTTTGTGAGCGTTAATCTAAAAAAAATTCATCGAAAAGATAATTTAGCATGAGGCTTCTCTTATGGATTTGTAGTTTCCCAAAATGTTGATTAGGCTGCACTCTAGTATACCCATTTGCTCCTAGGTTGGCTTTGCTTGTAGCTTTCAAATTGTGCTATGTGATGCTATTGTTGAAATCATGCAGAACTAGTATAACCTCTTTTGAGCTAGTTAGGAAAAATTGAAATATGCCTTTGGATATGACTTGGGATGACATAATCTGAACATGAGTAGCTTGGTATCATACTTTGTCTAAGAGGTCACTTGCATAATCTTCAAAGCTCTTCTAGGTTTCATTTCATTCCTAATTGCTCTCTTGATGCCTATATTGCCAAAAGGGGAGAAAACGTAGAAAAGACATCTTAGAGGGAAGAAAATTAAAAAAAAATGCTTTCTCATGATCTTGTTGAACAATTGACCTTGCATTTGGATCATGAGAAAAATTGAACTTTTTGAGAGATTTCTTGGATTTCAGAGTTTTTATTGAAAATTTGTTCTTTTTCTTGATAAGCTCTAAAATTTTCTTTCATCTACTTGGGCATGGACTTGCTTTCTCTTTCAATTAGACCAAGTATGATTTTTGCAATCAAACTGCTTTTCTTCTTTTATTTTCAAACTCAAATTTATACCTTTTGTGTGATTTATCAATATACTCATCATGGGGGAGATTGAAGGACCATGTGGAGGTCCATCGATGTTTGTGATGAGTATTTTACTTTATTTGAGCAAGGTGTGCTTAGGTTTGAGTTTGATTTGAATTGGAATTTAAAAGAAAGCAATTTGAGTTGTGTTAGCTTCTTCTGGTACCTACCGGCCTATGGCTGGCAGTAGTACTGACATGATGAACAAGACATGATTAATTGTGAGCAATTGAATGATTATTGCATATTGTTGTTGAACAATGCTATGTGAGGTGGCTCCTTGTCTTTGTTGGTTGCAGGGCTTTGTTCCATGGTCATTGTGAGGCGGAGGATGGCAAGGACTAGGCGAGATGCGCTGGATGTCCGGAAGGTTGGTGATCTCCGAAAGATGGCTGGAGATGAAGCGGGTGTAAGTCAAAAAGTCAAGGGAACATTGTGGATGCTGGTTTGAAGCTACTGAGTCAAGAAACCCAACGGGTTATGGGTTTTAGGATATAGAGTAGCGGTCAAGTTAGCTAGTGGATAAAACCCAGTTGTTAGTTGGTTCCAGGTTAGCCCAATAGAGATGTGTGTGGCATCAAATCCTAGCTCTTAGAGGTTAGCTTAGGATTGAAGCAACTTATCAAAGGGTGGAGGATGACTCCCTTGCACTATAAATAGAGGGGAGGAAGTGTGCTCTCCCCCAAGCTTGTAAGAGGAATTCTTGTGTTGCTTTAATGAAAGCTTTGCCCACCTCGTTGTGAGGCTTTGAAATTTCTCCTCTCTAAGCAATGTGAATTTAATTTTACGTAATTTAATTTTAGTAATTAAATTTTGCATTTACATTCTCGTAATTTAATTTATGCAAGTTGGATTTGCCTCCCCTCCTACTTGATTGTGCTTCTTTTTGCCGAAGATGAGTGATTGATTTGATGAATCTTCTCTCAGATCAAATCCCAATCCTCTAGGCAAACTTGTCTTCATCTTTGCGAGAAACTGATCTTTTGGCTCTTCCATGATGATTTCTTTTGTACATCGTGTTTGAGGTTTCTACACAGGCTCTTTCTATTGTCTGTTCTCTCTGTGCAGCAGTCATTGTTTATTTTGTAGAAAAAATCATCCAACATGTTTTTGAAGTGATTTTTGTTGGGTTGGATTTTTAACTTCCATAGATTGTTGTGATAAAAATTTAATAGGCCCAAGAGCCACGGTTTAAGAGTGTAGGAACGGATATGGCGACTAGAGGGGGGGGTGAATAGACGCCGAATAAAAATTCAACCGACTTTTGCAAATTAACGAATTCAAACCCTCTTCGCAGCGGAAAGTCCTTCTACTAGTTCAATATGACTTTAATCACCTAGTAGAAGCACCAAAAAGAACCTACACAAAGCCTTAATCAAGGAACCAAAATTTTTCCAAAAATTTCAGTCTCGGGAGGCACTACCGCGCTCTGGGGGCGGTACTACCGCAGGTTACGTGAACAGTAAAAATCAGCACGATTTCAAAAACGAAAAACATGCATAACTTTTGATCCGTTGATCCAATTGATCCCAAATTTTGAACGTAGTTTCCTTAGACTATCTAGGTTCTAACCCAATCAAAGATTAAAGAAATTGGATGAAAAAGATCACGAATTTCAGTTTGATCTACTAAGAGGTAAGAACCGAGCAAAACCCTAAAAACTGAAAAATTCGATCAAACGGACCAATAGAAAGGATCCAAATCAATCACGTGATGATCCTTGATGTTCTAGCAATCTAATTCAGGAATCACTTGGGCTAGAACAACTCAAATCACAAGATTGAAAGAAACAACCAAAAGCAAGAAAGAAAATCAAGAGCAAACATGAATTGACATCGGAGATTGCCCAAAGTTTGATCCTTTACTCCTTTTGATGGATTACACAACCCTTCATAGAAGGAGGACAGCACCAAACCCTAACTCCTCAAAAGTTAGAACCCTAAAAACTTTCTCTCTTATCAAAACCCTAAAAAACCTTAGGTTCTAAACCCTTAGAACCTTTATATAAGAATGGCATACCCCACCAGCCTTGACCACATTACAAGGCCAACACACATCCGACTCGAGTCCAACACACACCCGACTCAACCGTCCAAGTCTTTATGCATCCGAACTCCTGTCGGACCACCTAGCTTGCGACCCGCATTGAATCGTCTCAACTCCATTCATTGATCATGCACCTTGATCCTCTTCAATGCATCCTCACGACATCATTACCGTCACGGACCTCACCTCCTCCCTGAGCCTAGTCCTGGTCGTCGCTGACCTACATCGAACCTGATCCTGCACATCAATAAACGAAAGAAAAAAAAACTTTTCCGAGCACAAGTCTTTCTCACTTGACTCACATTATCTCAAAAACATCATGATGCATCACATATGTTCATACCCTAACATTATGCATGCATCAAATAATCAAAACCAACAAATTCATCAAAACTCGACAAAACCGGCACTACCGCTTTTACACTTGCGGTACTGCCGCCCACCGGTACTGCCGCTCACCGCGATCTGCATTTTAGCCGTCGATCTGCCGGCCATCTGGTACTTAGCCAAAATTCCAGACATCAACTTTTGCACCTCTCTGGAAAAAGCATCCGCTCTCACTAGCGGTCCTACCGGTCATCCGGCACTACCGGCCTCTAACCTCCGGTCCTGCCGCTCCTCGGCACTACCGGATTTCAACTCCGATCGCGCTCAAGCTGGACTTAGCCAAAATTCTAAAGATCAACTTTTTGCACCTTTCGGAAAAAGCATCCATTGTCACTAAGCGGTACTACAGCTCATCCGCACTAAGGACTCTAACCTCCAGACTGCCGGCTCCTCGGCACTCAGGGATTTCAACTCCGATCTTGCCGCTTTCACATTTTCATCAACCAAAACTTAGAAACTCAGTTTCAAATCAACATTTACTCAGCACCAACAACTTTCCTTTGTCAATAACTTATCATAAACCAATGGGAGCACCACACATGGTCACTCAATCTCCCCCTTGATGAGTATATTGACAATCTTCGCACAAATTATAAGTTTTGTCGAAAAGTGAAAGCAAAAACAGTAATAGCCACAATAGAAAGAGCAATTGTTCATCAAAGGCTATTACACAATACAAAGATCAACAGAAAGACTCCTCTTTTCCCTTTTCAAACTTTCTCCCCCTGTCAGTATTTCTCCCCCTTTGGCAAAATAATCATCAAGGCTCCCTTTGAATGTATGCAAAAATATGAATGCAAAGCTAGCAAGCTTTAAAGATTATCTAAGATGTATAATCAAATTAACACATTATCGCGCATTGATTCACCTCACATATCATGCTTCATAGCCAATTAAAGGAACTGGTTTTGAATACAAAGACTCTAATCAAACAATAGTTTAGACACAAGCAAATTAGAACAGAAAAGTAGAGTGTCATAAACTTATCTTGGCCAATTTTTTTTTTTTTATAAAGAGCACTTAGAGAACCCAAACTCACTAATGTTTATCCAAAGCATTTGAACTTGTATATATTTTTTTTTACTCCCCTTGTTGAATCATAACCAACTAGCTTCACAATTCCATAAAAATTTCAAAGGATAACATTATGACCACTTCTAGTTTCTTCTTTTGCATAAAAACAAGGGATGACAAGTAACTGCACACTAGCCCATACTTGTGCATGGGTAGGTAGTTCTTTCTTGTATCTTATCAAAATAAATCCCTGACAAGTGACTTCACATTGTACTAAACTTGTGTTTAGACAAGTAGCCTTCTCTTGCATCTTGTCATATGATTCTACATGAAACTTAACAAGTTATGCAAAGGACTCATAATGATCATTTGAGTTACTGCAAAGGCTCACAGAAGCTTCAAAATAAAACACTAGCCGTTAAGTAGATGACACAAGACTTGTAAATCTAGTTTCACAGGTGTAAAAACCATAATAGATTAGTGACAAAGTATTCTTTACTAGCATCCCAAATTGAACTATTTCAGCTTTTCAGTGTGGGGTTTGAGTCTGAGAATATCATTAGCATTAACTTGACTATATAAACAAAGATAATCAGCAAAGCTTGAGCTACATGATGCAATTATGATACAAAGACAAGTTATGGCAAAACTCCCCCTCAAACCAACCCATAGGGAAAAATGACCCCTAGTTCACCGCGCAAAAATGCAAATAGTGAAGAATCAAGCGGTTTAGTGAAAATATCAGCAAGTTGATGATTGGTATCCACAAATTGAAGTTCAATAGCACCTTTTTCAACATGATCTCGAAGAAAATGATAACGAATGTCAATGTGTTTAGTCCTTGAATGTTGAACCAGATTTTTAGCAATATTGATTGCACTAGTATTGTCACAAAAAAGTGGAACACTATCAAAATTAATGCCATAATCTTTAAGTGTAGAAGTGATCCAAAGAATCTGTGAGCAACAACTAGCAGCAGCAACATATTCTGCTTTAGCAGTGGACTGAGCAACAGAGGACTGTTTCCTTGAAGACCATGAGACAAGCGAAGTGCCAAGAAAATGACATGTGCCAGAAGTACTTTTTCTATCAACTCTACACCCCGCAAAATCAGCGTCAGAATACCCTTGGAGTGTAAGCAAAGATGAACATGAATACCAAATACCAAATTCAAGAGTGGAACGCAAGTACCTGAAAATTCTTTTAATCGCTTGCCGATGTGATTCTCGAGGAGAAGCTTGAAAGCGAGCACACAAGCACACAGCAAAATGAATGTTTGGTCTTGAAGCAGTCAAGTATAAAAGCGATCCAATCATGCTTCTGTACTCTTTTTGATCTACTTCAGCACCGTTTTCATCGGGATCCAAAATTGTTGTGGTGCTCATAGGCGTAGACACTGATTTTCCTTCTCCCATGTCAAATTTTTTTAGTAGCTCCTTTTTGTATTTTGATTGGTGCAAAAATGTTCCTTCTTTCATTTGCTTGATTTGAAATCCAAGAAAGTATGTCAATTCTCCCATCATGCTCATCTCGAATTCCCTGGACATCAACTCAGAAAAATGCGAAACAAGGGAGTGGGACGAACCTCGAAAGATTATATCGTCCACATAAATTTGCACCAAGAAGAATTGATCATTGGAATGCTGAACAAACAATGTTTTATCCACTTTTGCCGTTTCAAAATTATGTTGAAGCAAAAACCCTTTTAATCTATCATACCATGCACGTGGAGCTTGTTTTAGACCATAAAGAGCTTTTGACAGATAATACACATGATTAGGAAATTTAGCATTTTCAAATCCAGGGGGTTGTTTTACATAAACATCTTCTTCAATGAAACCATTCAGAAAGGCACTTTTCACATCCATTTGATAAAGTTTAAAACCTTTTGATGCAGCAAATGCCAAAAGAATACGAATAGCTTCTAAACGAGCAACAGGAGCAAAAGTTTCATCGAAATCAATACCTTCATGTTGTGAGAACCCCTGAGCTACAAGTTTAGCCTTGTTTCTAACAATTGTTCCATCCTCATTTAATTTGTTCTTGAAAACCCATCTAGTTCCAATTACATTTTGATCTTTAGGAAGTTCAACTAAAGACCAAACTTTATTACGTTCAAAATTTTCTAACTCTTCATGCATTGCATTAACCCAAGAACTATCAGATAAAGCATGGGATATATTCTTAGGTTCAAAATTTGCAACAAAGGCAGAATGTAAGCATAAGAGAGTTTGAGAAGAACTAGAGCGAGTAACCCGTTCATGAAGATCTCCAATCATTAGCTCTGGGGATGATTTTTCACAATCTGTTGGGGAGGTCCTGAGGATGCTCCAATCGTGACCTCTATCTCAGGAGAAACTGAGACAGACTGCAGTCACCTGAAGCAGGAAAATCATCTGTAGGAGTGGATGTAGGAACCATGTCATCATTATCTTCATCAACTTCCTCAAATCTTTTGTCCAAGAAGATTGATTCTGAGTCCTCTTGTGAACCTGAAATGTCAGGTCTAGCACCAGGGCTAGCCTCATCAAAAGTAACATCGCATGTCTCTACCATTTTGTTAGTCGATAAATCAAGCACACGATATCCACAGGAGTGTAAAGGGTATCCAAGAAATATGCCATCTGTACTACGAGCTTCAAATTTATCAAGATTTCCATGTTTAAGAATAAAACATTTGCAACCAAATACTCGTAGATGTGAAACAGTTGGCTTACGTCCAAACCTCAATTCATATGAAGTTTTACCAATTAACGATATGAGATACACCCTATTTGAAATATAACAAGCAGAAGAGATTGCCTCAGCCCAAAATTTCCTTGGTGTGCTATATTCATCTAGCATTGTTCTAGCCATTTGAATCAATGTTCTATTCTTTCTCTCTACAATACCATTCTGTGATGGAACATAAGGTGAAGAAAACTGATGTTCAATTCCATTAGTTTCACAAAAGGATTCAAAGCGAGAATTCTTAAATTCAGTTCCATTATCAGTCCTTATGGCTTTCAATTGATTGGGTAAATCATTTTGCAATCGTTTGATGAAAACATGAAAGAGTCCAAATATCTCATCTTTGGTTGAAAGAAAATACACCCATGAGTATCTAGAATAATCATCAACAATTACCAGAATATACCATTTACCTCCAGCTGATTGAACTCTTGAAGGCCCTACTGTATCCATATGAATCAATTGACCAGGGGCGGTTGTCATAACAATGGTAATAGGAGCATGAGAAGCTCCAACCATCTTGCCATGACGACAGGGAGCACACACTATGTCATTGCATGATTTAAGTTTAGGCAACCCACGAATCAAATCTAGACCACTCAATCTAGACAAAAGATCAAAACCCATGTGGCCTAGTCGACGATGCCAGAAATAAAGATCTCTAGACTCAGAAGCAACAAAACAATGCATACCAGTTGAGTTACCAAAGTTTGCCTTGAAAATTTTACCAAGTCTAGTCATCTCAAAGATTAAATTTCCATTGACATCAAGAACTCTACAAGCATTTGGTTTAAAGCTTACTTCCAAATTCTCATCAAGCATTTGTGATACAGAAAGCAAATTGAATTTTAATCTTGTGACCAATGAAACATCTTTAAGAGTAAAGTGGTCATTTACCTTTCTTGTACCTTTTGCAATCACACGTCCATTGATAGCATCTCCAAAAGTAATCTCTTCATTTCCAGATGCCCTTGTAGCGAGGAGAACCAATTTGAGTTTCCAGTCATGTGTTGACAACATCCGTAATCTACAATCCACATGTTCTCCTTTCTTGCATGCACCACCTACATACCACAAGTAGAAAACATCGAGGACTCGATCAAGTTAGTCAAATGAGATTTAGGTATCCAAAGATCAATCACTTTCCGATGAGTAGGTGATCGAACAAAGAACTTTGTGAATGCAAAGAAGTAGTATTCTGAAAAATCCTATTTGCTCTCACAAATCTTGTCTTAAAATTGTTTCTAAAGCCAGTTGAATCAAAACAATCATCATATCTATGATAGGGAGTGAAAGACACTCTCTCATTATATCCCAAGCCTGCTCTCTTTTTGTCATATGATCTCAAATCCCCATTGCCAAATCTATGGTTCTCCAACTTGGATTTTTCAACAAACTTAATTTCACTAATCATTTTTGATTCTCTCATTCTTTTATTTCTCTCATCCTTAGCCTTTCTATAGCAAAATCTCACTAGATGACCATCCTTATGACAAAAGGAACAATTATATTTGATTCGAGAGGTACTGGCATCTAATGTTTGAGTTGTTGAGATTTTTCCAGAAAAATCAATATAACCAGCAGATTTAAACTTTGATTCAATTGGTTTAGGAGGAAGAACTTCAATTTTACCAACGCCAAGTGTTTTCACAACCACAGGTGGATTATTCTTCAAATCATTGACATGATCAAATCCAATTCCACTATTTTTCACACTCACTTTAGATTGATCAAGAATCATATTCAACTTCTTTTTACCACCTGCAAATCTCTCCAGCATTGATTTCAAATAACCATTCTCTTTAGATAAAACTTGGCAATTCTGACATGAATCAATTGAAGGAATAATAGCTTTTCCTTTGGCTTGAATGGCTCTATCTCTATCTAAAATAGCTCTCTCAGAATTATTCTTCTCAAAAGCAACATTTTTTTTTAGAATTTCACACTTCATGCATTTACTAGAAGTAAAAGTAGAATGAGTCTTTCTAGCAGGAAGTGTAACATGCATCTTTTCCAAATTTTCCCTAGTGACAAACAGTTCTTGTAAAACAAATGAATGCATTATAGAACCAAAAGCTAGAGTTTGCTTGAAATCATCAATCTTATCTTTTAGCACATTTAGCTCTTTTATTTTACAAGAATGAGTGACTCTAAGTGATTCTAATTCGCATTGAAATCCTAAACAATCATCACATGCATCATTGTTGGAACTTAAATTTCTAAGCTTAGAATTTTCAGTTTTCAGCATATACAAATCATTCTCTAAATCTTTATTCTTATGCTTAGATTTCTTCAATGACTTTCTCATGATGACTAAAACTTCACAAAGTTCATTATAGGAAGGCATTACCTCATCAGAATCACTCACCGAGTCGTTATCGCCTGAATCATCACTAGAGTTGCCTTTGGCCATGAAACACAATCCACTGAAGTCCTTTCCATCTGACTTTCCTTGTTGTTTGTTCTCATTGTGATCATCAGTTGAGTCAACAATGTCACTTAGGTCTAAGTGATCAATTGCAGCAAAGACTTTATTTAGCATCTTCTTTGTTCTTTGTCTAGTCTTGTCTTTGCCTTCCTTTGAGCGGAAAATCTTGGAAGTGGCATTCAGCTCCTTTTGCTCCTTATCCTTGTTCTTGAAACAATTTGCACGAATGTGACCAGTCTTACCACAATTGTAACAAGTGACAGGAGCTCCTCTCCTTTCCCTTGATCTCATATAAGCTGCATTTATACGCTTTGAAAGGAGGGCAAGAGTATCTTCTGGAATTTGATCTAGCTGTTCATCACTCAAGGCACTCAAAGAAGCAAAAGAATATGATGATGATGAACCAGTTGCATTATCAATAGCAGAAGAGTTAGCATTTAAAGCCATAGAGCCACCATTGGACATTTTTGAGACAACATCAATTTCAAAAGTTTTAAGACTAGAATAAAGCTTGTCCAATGTCATCTCGCTCATCTTATGTGCCTCACGAACAGCAGTAACTTTCATTTGCCAAACACTGAGATCAAGTGAAGATAAAAAGTGTCTAGCATTTTCAGAATCAGAATACTTAATCTCCACTGCTCTAAGGTTGTTCAAGATTCTATTAAAGCGAGCAAAACTATCATCTAGAGATTCACCAGAACGCATCTCAAATTTGGTGTATTCTTTCTTAAATTGATCCTGGCGAGCCTCTTTAACAGAATCAGTACCCTCATGATAATCTTGCAAAGACTTCCAAATGCTATGAGCAGTAAGTAGATGACAAACACGATCAAACTCTTTCCTAGCAAGTCCTTGAAGCAAAATATTCCTAGCTCTGTTGTTATTCTCAACATCTTTTTCAAACTCAGGATTATCAATAACATCATTACCAGGAAGATCATAAGGATTTTTTACCTTTCGCCAAATTGCATTACCTTGTGCCTGTAGATAAGCAGTCATTCGAATCTTCCAATGAGGGAAGTCCGTACCGTCGAAGATGGGAGGCTTTGTTGAGAACTTTTCCGTCGCCATGGTTTACCAACCTTGCTCTGATACCACTTGTAGGAACGGATATGGCGACTAGAGGGGGGGTGAATAGACGCCGAATAAAAATTCAACCGACTTTTGCAAATTAACGAATTCAAACCCTCTTCGCAGCGGAAAGTCCTTCTACTAGTTCAATATGACTTTAATCACCTAGTAGAAGCACCAAAAAGAACCTACACAAAGCCTTAATCAAGGAACCAAAATTTTTCCAAAAATTTCAGTCTCGGGCGGCACTACCGCGCTCTGGGGGCGGTACTACCGCAGGTTACGTGAACAGTAAAAATCAGCACGATTTCAAAAACGAAAAACATGCATAACTTTTGATTCGTTGATCCAATTGATCCCAAATTTTGAACGTAGTTTCCTTAGACTATCTAAGTTCTAACCCAATCAAAGATTAAAGAAATTGGATGAAAAAGATCACGAATTTCAGTTTGATCTACTAAGAGGTAAGAACCGAGCAAAACCCTAAAAACTGAAAAATTCGATCAAACGGACCAATAGAAAGGATCCAAATCAATCACGTGATGATCCTTGATGTTCTAGCAATCTAATTCAGGAATCACTTAGGCTAGAACAACTCAAATCACAAGATTGAAAGAAACAACCAGAAGCAAGAAAGAAAATCAAGAGCAAACATGAATTGACATCGGAGATTGCCCAAAGTTTGATCCTTTACTCCTTTTGATGGATTACACAACCCTTCATAGAAGGAGGACAGCACCAAACCCTAACTCCTCAAAAGTTAGAACCCTAAAAACTTTCTCTCTTATCAAAACCCTAAAAAACCTTAGGTTCTAAACCCCTAGAACCTTTATATAAGAATGGCATACCCCACCAGCCTTGACCACATTACAAGGCCAACACACATCCGACTCGAGTCCAACACACACCCGACTCAACCGTCCAAGTCTTTATGCATCCGAACTCCTGTCGGACCACCTAGCTTGCGACCCGCATTGAATCGTCTCAACTCCATTCATTGATCATGCACCTTGATCCTCTTCAATGCATCCTCACGACATCATTACCGTCACGGACCTCACCTCCTCCCTGAGCCTAGTCCTGGTCGTCGCTGACCTACATCGAACCTGATCCTGCACATCAATAAACGAAAGAAAAAAAAACTTTTCCGAGCACAAGTCTTTCTCACTTGACTCACATTATCTCAAAAACATCATGATGCATCACATATGTTCATACCCTAACATTACGCATGCATCAAATAATCAAAACCAACAAATTCATCAAAACTCGACAAAACCGGCACTACCGCTTTTACACTTGCGGTACTGCCGCTGTCGGGACCCCGAATTTGCAAATCCGGACCCTCTGTGTATTCAACACTAGTCCAGGAACGCGCTAGTGCACACAGTCTTAACATCGGTAAATATCACAATCATACCACTCAATACTAATAAAGTACTTTTATTTAAATAACCAAACTGGTTACTCAACCTTATGGTCAAGTTACAATATACGCCTCACAGGGCGAATCTTATTAAGAGAGAAATAGTAGCAGCGGAAAATCAAATAACTTCGTGGCGCCATCCAGTATACCACAGTAACCGACCGGGCTCGCTCCTAAGTAGACGGATCCTCTTGGAGCTCCTCCTCCAAAGTGGTGTAGTCTCCTCTTCAAGCGGTGTTGTATGGTGGCAAGGGTGAGTACTTGGTACTCGAGAAGTCATGCAGAATGCAGGCTAATATACTATATGCATGGCTTGGTACAAAGGAATAGCTCAAGGTATATTTGCGATGTGACATTTGACAAGTAGTATAAGTAGATTCGAAAGCAGTAGAAACAAGTAAAGCATAAATAACTTTTCAAGAAGTTTAGTAAACATTTTTCCCATCCTAAACCACATTTCTAACATCATTGTCAATCCAACCCAACCTTTCAAGTCCAAGTTATTTTTGAGAAAATCTAACCCTTGATCAGTAATTCCCGAGCGATGTCCAATACCGCGGACACGGCTATTCGAATAGATTCTACACTCTGCAGAGGTTATGCACTTTACCCACAAGATACAGTCAAACACCACAAAGGCGAGTTCCCGTAACAAAGTCTTTCGGAAACTTCTAACAATACAAGTGGTCCTCCCCGGTTATTGCACACTAACCCTTCCCTTAGCTAAGGCGAAGTCTAGGCCAATCAACCGTTAGATGGGTACTGGCCTCACCCAGATGCGCTCCCGCATAACTTACACAAAGGGTGTAGTTGACCTCCCGAGGTCCCACAGTGCGTTATTAGCAACTTAGTCAACTAGGTCCGTCCCATTACAGACATGTGGTTGCACGTTAGACCCAGTTCAAAGGCTTGCAAGGTTAAGTCCTTAGGGTGACCAGGGCAAGACTACCCGAAGAACCAAATCAACATCCCCAATGCCACAACTGGCCCACCTGATTATTCTTACCACATGCCCCGGTCGAAAAACTATTTATCAAACCCCAGTTGATTAGCATGCACCACGTGCCATCAACATCACATGATACCTTTCCAAAACAGGTTCAATATATCATTAAGTCAATATTAACATTTGTTTGTCCAAAATCATGTCATGAGCACGTAAAGGTGTCTAAGCGATACTACAACGGTCTAAAACCCATGTTGGCAACTTAATAATGTCCAACTAGTAAACCACAACTAGGGTGACAAGGGTCATGGCACATATTTAAATAATCAAGGTGTCATACAAAGAAATTGGTATTTATCTAACCCCCATATTTAAATAAAGTATTTTTCTAATTGAACTAGCATGCAATAGGTTAAATCAAAATAGATTTCAAAATAGGATCAACATGGTCAAAGCACAACTTGCCTTCAAAAAGTACTTGTTCTTGGTCTTGAGTTGGATCCTGAGTCAATACTTCTCCTTCGAATCCTTCCGGCACTTCAACGTCTACTCGTAAAGCGTGCAAATAGCAAATACACAAATAAACAATATGCAAAAAGTGTCCAAACATCCAAATAAAATCCATAAACAGAGAGAACATAATTTTATGAATTTTTAGAAAGCTGAGTCGTCAAATTCGGAGTTAAAGCATAAAAGTTATGATTATTTGAAGTTTAAATAATCAATTAAATAATTTTACAGAGAAAAACTTTAGTCCAAAAATTAAATAAAATTCATAATTAAGTAGATCTCAATTTTATACGAATTTAGAAATTTGAATCACTCAAATCGGAGTTGAAACGCAAAAGTTATAAGCGTTTGAAGTTTTGAAATTCAAATCAATTATTAAACCGAATTATTAAATCATTTTCTTTTTCGGAAAATCATTTATTGCGTCAGCAAGGACACGTGGACCAATCGGGTGACGACGCGTGGCCTCGGGTCCACGGACCCGGCGCACGGTCTCGGCTCGGTCCACGCAGTGGGCTCGGCCACGGCTCACTTGCGATCCGACGGTGGGCCCCCTCGACACGCGGGCCCGCGTGTCGGCGTCCTGCTGCCAGCGTGGGCCGACGCTGACCGCGACGGTCAGGCTTCCCGACACGTGGCGCAATCTCGGCCGTTGATTTGAAAATCAACGGCCCAGATTAGATCTGGCTAACGCGCTTGGAAAACAACTCCACTGATCTGGACCGTTCGATCTTGATCGGACGGTCAAGATCCAATCTATTGCTATGAACGTGGTTCAATCTAAGCCGTTGGATCTAGATCTAACGGTTGAGATTAGATCTGGAGATTAACACGTGATTCTTTACCGTGGGTGACGTGGACGAATCTGGACCGTGCGATGAAGATCCGACGGTGGAGAAGCTTCGCGGGTCTGCGATGTCCACGGCGGAGCTCCGGCGGCCGGCGTTGAGAACGAAGACCACACCGACGGCGTTTCGGGCACGCTCCGGCGAAGTGGGTGGTCTCTTCGGGTGCGTCTCGAAGCGGGGACTCCGGATCTGGGCTCCTTCTCGGCGGAAGACGACGGACGGCGGCGGAAAACGGCGCAAACCGCGGCGGACACCCCTTCCAACTACGGCGAGCTCGTACGGGCAAACGGCGACGGCTCAGGCGAGATGGCTCGGGGACACGGGTGCGCACGGAGGAGGGCAACCTCGGGGCGTGACCCGGGCTTTAAATAGCCTCGGCGTTCGTGCCCGAGACGGAAACCTAATTCTCCACGGCGGCGGGCGCGGCGGCGGAGTCCGGCTCGGACTCGGGCGGAGACGATGACGGTCGACCGTCCACGTGGCGCGATCAACGGCCACGATCGCACGGGCGCGACCGGGTCCGGTCCGGTCTCGGCTCGAACCGATGCGATCCAATCCGGACCGTTGGATCTCGATCCGACGGTCGGAATCAACTTGGGTTAGGGTTGGGTTCGACCGACTCGGCTGGCTTGGGTCGGACTCGAGTCTGACTCGGGTGCGGCTCGGTCGGATGAACAGTGCAAACCCATTCGCATTTTCCAGCGATTTAATAATTAAAATAATTCCCAGAAATTCATTTAATTCATTAAAAATAGCAAAATACTCAGAAAAATTCCAGAAAAATTCTGGAAAATATTTTGGAACATTTTGGACTCAAATAAAATATTTCCAACAAAATTTTATTTGCCAAATTAAATTCTTTAATTATTTCAAAATGGAATAAATTCAAATAAATTCCAAATAAATCCAAATAAATTCCAGAAAATTCCAAAAATTCACCAAAGTGCCAAATCACACATGAATTTAAGAAAAGCAAAATTTTGGGGTGTTACAGTTACCACCAGACTACCGCTCACCGCGATCAGCATTTTAGCCGCTTCAGATCAGCTGCCATCCGATATTTAGCCAAAATTCCAGACATCAACTTTTTGCACCTCTCTGGAAAAAGCATCCGCTCTCACTAGCGGTACTACCGCTCATCAACTACCTGGGACTCTAACCTCCCAGACGTTGCCGCTCCTCCGGCACTACCGGGATTTCAACTCCGGTACTGCCGCTCAACTGGGACTTAGCCAAAATTCCAAAGATCAACTTTTTGCACCTTTCTGGAAAAAAGCATCCGCTCTCACTAGCGGTACTACCGCTCATCCGGCACTACCGGACTCTAACCTCCGGTACTGCCGCTCCTCCGGCACTACCGGGATTTCAACTCCGGTACTGCCGCTTTCACATTTTCATCAACCAAAACTTATAAACTCAGTTTCAAATCAACATTTACTCAGCACCAAAAACTTTCCTTTGTCAATAACTTATCATAAACCAATGGGAGCACCACACATGGTCACTCAAAGAGCTATGGAAGTTTTCCCAAGCCCTAAATGTTCTATCTGAGTTCTTCGTGTAGTAGAGCTTGTTATTTTCATCAAAAATTTTCCTTGCTTGATTTGGATCTAATTTTTTAGTGGGTAGCTTTGTTACTCCATTGTCTCATTAGATAAATAATTTAAAATTTAAATGAGTCACAGATTTGGAGAGATCACCTTTTGACTGAGTTACTTTTGTTCTAAAAAGTTCCTAATGCTTTTCATAAGCAGCAGATGTTGTCTTATTTATCTCTTTTTTTTAAAGGTGATTTTGAATTGATTCCTTTTTTCATGGATTATCAACAACCAGTTGTACCAGAGAAAAAATCCCCATGACCATATGAGCCACGGATTTTTATTCATGGCAATTTTATTAGGGGGATGTGCTGTTGTCTTTTTTATAATCCATGGCTGCTGTCTTTTTTATGATCCATGGTTGCTCTAAAAATCTTCTCATCTAATTTCTTCCTAAGCTCAACATGGATTTTATCCACATCCTCCTTAACCCCAACACACAGCAAGCAACCATTTTGTGACTTAGCTAGTAAGTCCTTAGTAAGTTCAGCACACATGACATTCAAAGCATCATTGTCAATTTTTAGTTGCCTACAGCCCTCACATGAGCTGATCGAGTCCTTAGAAACATGTTATTCAAGTTCATCATATCTAGTAGAAAGCTTCCTAAGGTGTGAGCTCATGGCATCTATTTCAGCAAGCAATTTAGTGCAATTTTCACATGAAGCATTTGTGTGAGCTTGAAGAAAACTAGCATCAAGAGGAATGGGATCAATGGGACATGTGCTAGCATTCTTCGACCTAAGACCATCAAGTTTAGAAAGCACACTATCATGCAAGGTCCTTAGGTTCTCTAACTCCACAAGCAAAGCATCACATAAAGTATAATCAATGTCACGGGAGGGAGAAGATCTAAGTAAAGCTAACTCCCATGATAGACTATCAACCTCCTTCTCTAACTCCAAACACCTCGACTTGGCACTAGCATGGAATTTTCCTAATTTACAAAAAGCATCATTAAGCTCGTCGTAGGTGGGTACCTCATCAGCGTCGCTGTAGAGGTTGTCATCGCTAATGCCGTTGGCATTCGCCATGAAGCACACACCGAGAAGTCATCGCCACCCTTCTTCTCTTGTGGATCATCCTTGCCCTCGTCACTCCATGTCTCCATGTTAGAGATGTCGATGTCATCGAGTGCGGCGAGGACACGGTGGAAGAGCTTCTTGTTCTTCGCAAAGTTGCAGTACTTCTTCTCACGCGTCGGCTCAGGAACGCGAGTCTTCTTGTTGTGGTTCATGTCAATGTAGTCGTTCTTGCTCAAATAGCCAGAGTTGTTCTTGCCCTTCCCCAGCTTAAGGCAGTTTGCTAAAATGTGGTTGGGGCCACCACACTCGAAGCATGTGACAATGCCGCCTCTCTTCTTCTCTCCTACTCTCTTGTAAACATAAGAAAATTTGTGAGCGACAAGAGTAAGCTCATTTCCTGGAAATCTTTCTAGAATTTCATCGTTTACGTCGTAAAGAGCAGAGAGAGAGAGAGAGAGAGAGAGAAACCAGAAGAAAAATCAAGAGAAAGTCCAGAAGAAGATCCAATGGGAACGGTGACCAAGGCCATCGACTGAGATTTCATTTTATGAGAGACGACGTCGATCTCATGAGTCTTGAGACGGGAATAAAGCCCATCAAGAGTCAAGGTTGACAAATCAGTAGAATTCTGAATGGTGGTCACCTACATCTTCTAAACTCTCAAATCAAGTGCAGTCAGAAAGTGCCTATGTAACATCCCAAATTTGTGCTTTTATTCAATTTATTGAGTTGATTGAATTTTTGGAATTTTCTGGAATTTATTTGGATTTAATTTGAATTAAGTCCTTTATTGAATTATTTAAATATTCAAAAGTTTCAAATAACATTTTTTTTGGAAATATTTTATTTGAGTCCAAAATGTCTCAAAGTATTTTCCAGAATTTTCTGGAATTTTTCTAAGCATTTTACAATTTTTCTTGATTTAAATGAATTTTTGGGAATTATTTTAAAGCATAAAACAAAAAAGAAAAATCGAAAAACCCTAATGGGTTGCACTGTTGGTCTGGCTCGAGTCCAACTCGAGTCCGACCGAGCCGTGTCCGCACCGGACCCGAACCCTATCCACGCGACCGTTAGATCTCGATCCAACGACCGAGAAAGCGCCACGTCGCCCGTGCGAGTTCAGATCGGATCCGTTCGAGCCAGCTGGATCTGGGCCGTTGATCGTGTACGCGTGTACGGTCGTGATGGCACCATGTCATCCTCTCCGTGTTCGCGCCGGACTTCGTCGCCCGTACCGGCCTCGCCGCGAAATCCGCGCCTATCTCGACGTCCGAGCCAGTATTTAATGCGTGGGTGCGTGCCCAAGGATCGCCTTCGCCTCGTACACATTTTGCCGTAGCCACAGGCGTCCATGGAGTCCTGCCGTGGCCACAATTGCTCATAGTAGTTTGCAAAGCGCCGCCTTGGTTCTTCCTTCGTTACCGGCGCCGTCCGCCGTCCTCCACCGTGTTGGTGCCCATATACGAGATCGTCGCGACGAGGCGCACCTGGGAGTAGGACTCACTTCTCTAGAGATCGCCCGAAACACCGTCCCGTGTGTCATCTTCCTCAGCTCTGTCACTCCAACGCCGCCGCGACATTACCGGAACTCGCGAAGAAATCCGACTGTTCGATCTTCATCCAACGGCTGTGGTGAGTCCACGTAATCGATCCATTGGTTTCATCGGATTAGATCTCAACCGTAGGATTTAGATCCTGCGATTCGTATTAGATCCCATGTTACTGTTTAGATCTATTAGAAGCCGTTAGATCTAGATTCCACGGTTGAGATTTAGCCACGTCGATTCGTACCGCACTGTGCTAGATTAGATCGTGACCGTTAGATCTAGATCAAATGGTTAGATTCGATTCACGTTGTAGCGCTAGATGTAATCACAGCCATCCGATCTGCGGTGTACGGCCTATATAGTGCCACGTGGCAAGTGTCGGGTCATGCCACGTCGCCCCCATAATGCGGCAAACCCGATCGGATCTCAGCCGTCCGATCCAAATCGAACGGTCCAGATCAAACCGCGTAAATCCAAAACGTGCAGGATTAGATCGAATCGTGACCATCGGATTTCAAACCAACGGCCCAGATCATGCCACGTCGCACGAAGCCGAACCTATGCAGTCAGCCCGGTCTATGCCCGGGCGCACGATGACGTCATCCGTGACGTCACGGTGGGGGCCCAGCTGTCAATACCCCTCGGCCGAGCTATGATGAGTATTTGACTTTATTTGAGCAAGGTGTGCTCATGTTTGAGTTTGATTTGAATCAGAATTCAAAATGAAGCAATTTGGGTTGTGTTGGTCTCTTGTGATACTACCGGCCTTTGGATGGTGTTAAAACCGACTGATGAATGAGACATGATTAATTGTGAGCATTTGTGATGTTTATTGCATATTATTGGACAATGCTATTGTGACACTATGGTTTGGTGTGACGTTATAGAATGTGAAATTAGAGAATAAAACCTTTCGGCTTGAGGTTTACTCGCGTTTTTGGGCCGTTTGAAGTGATGTGTCACCACAGAGTGTCGTAACCTTTTAAATGGTGCATGTTAAGGTCAAAAACTTTATGAAATATGGTATGGCAGGTTAAAACCATAAGGTATGGAGGTTAATAACGTTTCCGGGCCGTTTCCAGGCCGTTTTCGGGGTTTTGGGCCTTCCCGGGGGAGTTTGGGCCTTATGTGGGCTTTGGTGGGATGGAGTAGGTCTCCGTAACGGACTAGGATTGGGTGTGGGGGCTGGTAAAAGGGCTCCCCACCAGCCCTTGGGCGTTCACCCCTGCCCCTTGTGCGCCCTTCCCCCCCACTTGCCCTTGCCCTAGCCGCCTCCCTCCTCCCTTGGCCGTGCGCCTCCCCCTCCTTTGCCCCATTGCTCTCCACCTCTCCACCACCTCTCCTCCACCCCCTTGCTGCCCTAGGGTGGTCTCCACACCTCTGCACCTTGTGGATCCATCCGTTGGAGCGAGGAGCGAGGAGCGAGGAGCGTGGAGCGAGGAGCGATCCGCGAGGAGATCTATTGGAGATTCGTTCGTTGGGCAAAGGTATGATCATGGGGATCCTTGGGTTTGATCTAGGTACTGTTCTTAGGGTGTTTATGAAGTTTTTAGATCAATTGGTGGTGCTGGGTTGGAGTTCTTTGGGTTAGATCTAGACGTTGCCACGTTTCTGTTTTCGGGCAGATTGAGCAATCGGGCTAGTGTTCGAGTTTTCGTCGATTTAGAATCTGAATCTGTCCGTACGGACTTAAAAGAAGTTGTAGATAATTTAATTATATTTCCGTGGACATAAAGCATGTTAAAATCCGATCAGCCGTTTGAAAGTTATGGCCGTTTTACCGAGCGTGTTAAAATCTGTGACGCGATTGGAACAGATCGTAGTAATCTGTAGATTAAACAATTTTAGAGTCCGAATCAGTCTTTCCGTACAACTAGAAAAAGGTAGGAAATTTCCTAAGCTTCGCGATGGTGTACTCGTTTAATCGATTTGGAGTCCCAGAACTCAAGTTATGGCCTTTGCAAGGCTGCTGTCCCGCCGGGACAGAACCTCTGTTTTTAGGTTTGCAAGTAGTGGGCAATGTCGGGTTAGATGGGGATTTGTGTACTGTTTTGCGGGCATTATTGTGAGTGTGTGATGCCTATGTGCAGGTGGTGTGACACCGGGAGTGCCCTCTACGTCCCACAAATCCGTCGCCCGCGGTTGAGGCAAGTGTGTTGTAATGTATAGCGGATTGTAGGTTGCTTGTTGATATTGGATGAAAGATTGAATACTTGCTATGATCACTTGCCTTGCTTGCTGTTTTCCAATGATATATTGAGTATGATTATCATGATATGATGCTATGTGTCTATACTTATCATGATTCGATGCCATGTGTAATATTTGTCATGATGAGATGCCATATGTTTATGTACATGTGAAATATGATAATTGGCATAGTTGCATGCATGACATGAGATAGGGCGAGGGCGGTGAGAAAGTCATAACTAGTCCGACAAGGTCGGTGAGAAAGTTATGACTAGTCCGGAACGCCATTGAGTAAGACCTACATCGTGATTCCATCCACGTGGTGAATGGAAGCGAGGAGTAGGCACCCTCCATCTTCGGGATGGAAGGGGGGAAAAGGGTGCACACCGACGGGTGTGTACTCAACCATACCGGTATGAGTTTCCAAGGAGATATGAGCATAACATTGCATTGCAATACATATTTAATGATGATAATGTTGTTATGTGCTCAAGTATGAGATGTTATATGTGATGTAAGGTATTATTGTCTTGTAAATGATCTTGTTGTCCATTACAATATGCTTGCTGAGTTTTCGAACTCACGCTTGTGTTTTATGTTGTTTTTAGGTACTTTGAGATCGGCATGCGGGAAAAAGGGGTCTAGCTACACTTCTACACGTAGCTCCACCATCATAGTCCATAATTAATCACTTGGAGACATGATTTTAAGAGTTGTGCCTTAAACTTAATGTATGGTTTAATTTAGCATGCTAGTGATTCCTTATTTGCTTCGTTTTAGTTTATGAAGTGGTTGAGCGTGGTATTATTGGCGTAATTTGATGATATATCCATTTATGTTGATGTTTTAGATGTCGTGTGCTATGATATATCTTGCCATGACATTGATATGGTGTTAATTCATGGAAAAACAAAGGAGATGCTGCCGAAATATCGGTTTTTAGCATATGTACCTTTGCTGGAATTTATGTTTAAATGTGGTATTTAGATGTTGTTTAGCTTATGTTTGGTAGCATTCGGGCATATTAAATGCCGGGGTGTTACAGCTATGTGATGGTTTTCCTTGTCTTTGATGGTTGCAGGACGACGGTGCTAGGTTATGGTCAGGCGGATGATGACCGGGACTAGGCGAGGTGCGTCAGAGGTCTAAACGGTTGGAGATCGCCAGAAGATGATCGGAGACGGAGTCCGGGCAAGTCAAAGAAGATAAGGAAAGGGGATGATACTAGCTAGATGCCGCGAGGATCGATGAGGGTCGTTGGATCGCGGTCTAGTTGATAGGATAGCGGAGTGAGTGGGTTAATCCTAGCGCTTGGTGGAGTGCTCTAGGGTTTGGGACTCATCCAAGGGTAGTAGGTGGCCCAAGAGTAGTATAAATAGAGTGGTGGAGGGAGGCCTCCATGCCCATTCATTCTTGGAGTTGTTGTGTTGCTCATTTGAGCTTTGCCCACATGAAGTGAGGCTTTGTAATCACACATCTCTGAATGAAATAGAAGTTCCAAGAGCCAAATTTATTTTCTCGCAATTTAATTCTTGCAATTTACATTATGTCTTTACTTTCGGCATTTACTTTCATGTATTAAATTCAGCATTTACATTCGCATATTATGATTGCTGGATTTTGTTCTTGACTTGAGCGATTCACATTCACCTCCTTCTATATTCTATTTGGATCTTCGCTCAAGATCGAGTCCATTTGCCAAAGTTTGTATACAGCAAGAGTTTATTTGTCAAGTTTCTATCAAGATCGCAAATCTGACCTATACTTGTTCTTCGCGCAGCAGTCAGTCTTCAATTTTTAGAATAATCTAGAAAAATCCTTTTTGAGTGTTTCCTATTGAAGAATGTGCGTGGCTCATATATCCAGCTGTGGAAAAATTTTGGAGTCCATTGGTTGCCCCATTTGGGAGCTATGAGGTGAAAATCGAGCCCCAAATTTTTTGAGTTCCTGACCATCTGTAGTCCATGATTTTTCCTATTTTTTTTCTGCAAGGCTTTTAGGGTTGATTTTGGGTGGAGTGTTTCACGAATCATCTCTTCATAGGGTGAAAAATTCTCAAAAATGTTGGAGCAACAGAAGTCCACCAACTACCTGCTCCAAGTGGGGACAATTCCTGAAAAAATTTATTTTTGCTTTTCTAAAAGAGGCTTTTCGTTATTTTGCTTGATCTTTTTTAGAAAAGAAGTCTTTGAATTGATTCCTATTTATTTTTGACACTTAACAACCAGGATTGAGGTTTAAAAATCCCTCACATGATTAATGGTTCTCATGCATGCAAACTAGGGATACACATAGTTGTCGAGTCGTTCCAGTTTTTGCGGGTTTCGCGAATTTGCGGAGCACCAGTTTCCTTACGGGATTGCTTTAAGTACTTTGAGTGGGGGAAATTTTATTTGGGATCATTCACCCCCCTTTGATCGCCTTCTCGGTCTTTCAATTGGTATCAGAGCCGGTTTTGCTCTTTTATAGATCTTGACCGGTCTCAAGAGCCATGGCGACGGACAAGTACTCCTCTAAGCCTCTAATTTTTGCTGGAGTTGATTATCCGTTCTGGAAGGTTCGGATGGAGACATACATCACTGCCCAAGGCTTTTCTATATGGCAGAAGGTGAAGCTCCCGTATGAGGTTCCGGCCAATGAGAACGTCAACACCGCAAACATGGCTGACGTTGAGGCAAACGCTAAGGCCAAGAACCTCCTCATACAGGGACTTAGCTGCAGTGAGTATGATCGCGTCTCTCACCTACGATCGGCTCACGAGATCTGGGTGACCCTCAATGCTTACCATGAGGGCACCACTCAGATCAAGTCCGTGAGACCGGATCAATTCAAGCGTGACTACAACAAGTTCGAGCAGCACGTTGGTGAGAGCCTCGACGAGTGCTTTGCTCATTTTGCCAAGATCCTCAGCAATCTTCGGTCAGTTGGTTGCTCATACACTGATTCAGAGAATGCGAGGCATTTTCTTAGAGCACTCGATCTGAGGATTTGGGAGATGAAGGTAACCACCATCACGGACCACACGGATTTGTCGACTTTGACTCTTGATGGGTTGTATTCCCGTCTCAAGACTCATGAGCTCGACATCGTCGCTCGTAGGACGAAATCCCAATTGATGGCTTTGGTTACTGATCCCATCGGGTCTTCCTCTTCAGGACCTTCACTTGACTTCTCTTCTGGTTTTTCTCTCTCCGCTCTTTGCGACGTAAGCGATGACGATTCTGGAACAATTTCCAGAAAACGAGCTTGCTCTTGTCACTCGAAAATTTTTGAACATTTACAAGAGGGTGAGAGATAGGAAGAAGAGCGGACTGATCACTTGATTCGAGTGTGGTGGCCCCAACCACATTCGAGCAAACTGCCCCAAGCTGGAGAAGGGCAAGAACGAACAAGGCAGTTCGAGCAAGAATGAATACACTGACAAGAACCTGTAGGACCGAGTAGGCAACTAGAGGGGGGGGTGAATAGATGCCGAATAAAATTCAACTATTTCTTTCGGAAAAATAACGACCCCTAAATAGCGGAAGAATATCTAATATTGAAGAAATCAAAATCCAAGATTAATAAGAACAAGAACTAGTTCTAATAAAATAAAGAGCAATACTTCTAATCAAGAATTAAAAACGAAAAGAATATTGCATAAACTTCTCTTTATTCCAAAGCCATCTTCCACAGGATGACACCAAAAATCTTCTAATCTCAAAAGATTAGAAAACCCTAATCAACTAGATAGAGCACACAAGCTCTTCTTTGTTGTAGCTACCTTTTGCCCTTTCGTTGGGATTGATTTTTCCTGATTGCTTGATGAGTTCTAAGCCCCTAGAACCCCTATTTAAAGGACAAGAATAGCAGCCGAATCCTGTTTGTATACGTACCCACCAAGTAGTTTTCATCTCTACTCCGGCCAGCACGCACGGTAACCAGAACCGAGTCAATCCTCTACTCGGACACGCATACATGCATGCAGCGATCACGCACATGTGCAGCACGCACATCACGCACATACACATAAAAAAAAATCGTATACACGCGTATGGCCCACCTGCCACTAAGCTGCAACGATCTCGACTTCACGTACACTGTCCTCTAGTCCAAACATCTTGTATGACATCCTCGACCTTCACGACCTCAGTTCTTCCCTGAACCTAGTCTCGGTCCCGTCATCGACCATGTTTGACCTCAAGCAACACCTACACGTGAACAAAAACAATTTCCGAGCCCAAGTCCGCGACTTGACTCAATGTCAATCCATGCAACTACTCACATGAGCATTGCATAAAGTCCACTTCAAAAGAAGCATCATGAAATCATCACAAATTTCATAATCTCAAATTCAAATTATTTCAATTCTGCTCAAAACCCTAATTCAGCAAAAACGCATTCACGACGGACAAGGAAATATGGTCCGGCGTACACATGAAAAATCACTCAAAAAACCATTCACCTTTGGGAGACAAAATCGGTCCGTTGTACAAGTGAAAGTTTCGGTTCCAAGAAGAAATCATTCCGGCGAAAACACGTTCACGACGGACAAACAAAATCGGTCCGTCGTACATGCGAAATCAAACCTCAAAAAGCCATTCACGACTGACCAAAGAAGTTTGTCCGCCGTACATGCAAAACTTATTGGTTTCTTGGAAGATTGAGTTCGACTCATGAGCTCAAAAACACGTTCACGACAGACCAACAAAGTTTGTCCGTCGTAGATGGGAAACTTACTGTTTCTTGAGATCTTGGTCCGGCGCAAAGCGAAACTTCTTTGCTTCAAAGACATGATTTCACAATATTCAATTCTTTTCAAATACTCATCATCAAAAAAAAACATGAATCAAAAACAATGATCCTTCAATCTCCCCCTTGATGAGTAATTTGACAAAACATAAAATTCTCAATTCTCAAACAGTTTGAATTGAATTTCTCCTTTCTTTTTATTTTTCTTCTTCTTGACTTGCTCTCCCCCTTTTTGACAAAATAGTCATCAAAATCTCAAAACTCCCCCTTAATGAATGCAGTATCTCAAGCTTTGAAGTATTTTCAAGGTATATAATCAAAATAAAGCATTTGAAGAGTTTTTAGGAGAACTTTCACATTTTGTATCAAATTATCCAATGAGAAAGCAAATTGTGAGAATATGGAGGCTCTAACACATAGAATAGTTATTGCATAAGCAAATTAGAGCAAACAAGTAAAATGTCATAAACAGATTTTGCCAAAGCGAAAAAGAAATCTATCATGAGCATAGAGAGACTTTCAAATTCACTAATATTTGTCTCAAGCCTTTTTCAACCATTTGAATTTCCTTTTTCTCTTTTAGCAAGTTTGACAATTTTGCTTTGTGATCAACAGGGATGACAAGTAATTGCACACTAGCCCATACTTGTGTATGAGTAGGTAGTTCTTTCTTGTATCTTTCTCAGTTTAAATTGGCAAGTGGCTTCACATTGTTCTGAACTTTTGTTTAGACAAGTAGCCTTTTCTTGCATCTTTTGCATTTAAATCCCTGGCAAGGAAGCTGCACATTGTACTAAACTTGTGTTTAGCCAAGTAGCTTTTGCTTGCATCTTTTCAACTTGCTTTTAACATTAAAACACTGATTTTGCTTGAGACTCATAATGATCATTTGAAGTCCAACAAAAAACTCACACATAGTTTCTAATCAGCTCTAGCCTTTCAACAGATGACAAGAAACTTTTAAGCCTATTTCACAAATGCAATACCATAATGAGCAAGAGCCAAAATATTCTCGAAAAGCATCTCAAATTGAATTATTTTAGCCTTTTAGTGATAAGTAAAGCATTGAGCATTAACTTGGCTATATACACAAGAATAATCACCAAAGCTTTGTACTACATGATGCAATGTAAACAGGGGTTTTTACTTGAGGTGTAAAGTCAAAATACCACTTAAAAAAATCACTTCTAGGAACCAAAGTCAAGTAACCTAAAAAGAGATAAACTCAAGACTCCCCCTCAAATCAACCCATGGGGATGAATGATCCCAAGTTCACCGCGTAAGAAAGCAAAACGAGAAAAATCAAGCGGTTTAGTGAAAATATCAGCAAGCTGAGCACCCGAATCAACAAATTTCAGTTCAATAGCTCTTTTTTCAACATGATCTCTAAGAAAATGAAATCTGATGTCAATGTGTCCAAGAAAGAGAATTACTCAAGAAGTGGCATGAACCAGATGTACTTTTTCTATCAATTCCACATCCTCCAAATTCAGCATCAGAGAAAGGTCTTAAACTAATGCGTGAAGAAGCCAAAAGCCAAATGCCAAAATCTTGAGTACCACGGAGATACCTTAAAATCTTCTTGATAGCTTGTCGATGTGAAGCACGCGGGGAAGCTTGAAAACGAGCACACAAGCACACAGCAAACTCCAATTATCTCATCCTCAACAGCATCATCATCATCTTCATCAACAAAGATACTCTCCCCCTGAACATATGCACCTGTACCTGCACTATTTGGACTAGTGCCTTTTGCGAAAACAGAGGTGGAGGAAGCATCTTGAAAAATAACACTTTTAGCACGAGATGCACAAGTGAAGGAGGAGAACCAATTCTTATCATCGGACATGTGGTGTGAGCATCCGGAATCCACTAGCCATATGTTCTCCTTCCTCGCGTGAGAAGCCTACATAGAAGCAGAAAGTGTCGATGTCTCGATGCTTGGGGTTAGAAATAAAGCATTTAGGAATCGATCTTGAGACACACGACGCACAACAGTAGGCACAACACGAGAATTTTTATGCACAAAAATAGATTTATCCTTTCCTGTGTTTTTAGCAACAAAAGGTGTTTGCTTCACCCTGGGCACATAATGAGAAGCAAAGTTTGTCTTTCTGACATTAGACTTAGCATTGAACCTTTCTATCCTTTGTTGTTTAGCTAGTCTAAAGCAGAACTGAACTAAATGACCATCTTTACCACAGTGAGTGCAAGTGTATTTAACATGATGTTTAGCTTTAGAAGTAGAAGCAACATTTGCACTCATCATAGTAGAAGATAAAATTCAGTGATTTAAAAGCAGTTTTCTCGTGCTCTTTGACAATTTCAAACTTTCCACTTTCAAGAGCTTTAACAACAGTAGGAGCATGTGATTTGTGATGAGCATAAGGATCAAAACCTAAACCTTTGTGATGAGTGCTGACTTTTGATTGATCCAATATCATATTTAGGTTTTTCTTTCCTTTAGTAAAACGCTCTAAACAATCTTGCAAGTAATCAACTTTACGAGAAAGCACAAGACAATTATTGCAAGGAATATCAACCTTCTCTTTACATTTGCGACAAGTAGAGCATGAAAGAACCTCATGAGTGAGCATGTTATTAGTCATCTGAGAAACTCTAGCATTTGCATCTTTCAATTTCAATTCAAGAATCGAGCATTTAGGACAAGAGATTGAACCATGCAAATCATCAGTGGAACAGCTAGCATGTTTAACATGTTTCTCATTTTGATGCAATAGGGAAGCATGAACACTCCTTAAAGCAATAACTTCAGATTGTAGCACATCACAAGATTTGCAAGAATCATCATCAGGAATTAAAGATCTAAGCCTTGCAATTTCAGAATTGGAACTATCAATTTCTAGATCTTTTTCTTTAAGAGCCTTCTTAGACTTTTTTAGTTCTGAAGCTAATTTAACCATGGCATACTCAAGCTCATCATAAGAAGGCCTCACCTCTTCAAAATCGGAGTCGTTGTCGCTATCCCTTCTAGTCATGAAACACATCCCGGTGAAGTCATCATCGGAATCTCCCTTCTTGTCCTTCTTCTTATCATGTGGCTCATTATCACTCTCAAAGTCCACATCGCTAAGATCACACTCCTCTATGGCGGCTAAGACTTTCTTAGCAACTTTCCGAAAATTGGGGCGCCTAGAAGTAGTGTATCTTGAGCTGCGTTGTGCCGATTCCCGTTCTTCTTTCTTCTTCAACTTGGGACAGTTTGCTTTAACATGCCCGGGAATGTCACACTCAAAGCAGTTGAAGGACTCCGAAGTTGTGCCTCCACGCCTCCTCATACTCACATTGTTGAGTGCTTTAAAAGCACATGAGGAGATGAGCACAAGATCTTCTTCAGGAAGTATCTCAAACTGTTCATCTGAAAAAGAAGCCAATGCAGACAAGGAAACAAAAGATGGTAGTCCAGACGAAGTGCTGGGGTTAGCAACAAGTGCATGTGTAGAGGACTTATCATCTCTAGGTGACAAGGAATCCATCTCATAAGTTTTTAGTCTAGAATAAAGATCATCCATGGTCAAAGTATCCAAATCAACAGTTTGATTAATCGCAGTAACAACCATGCGCCATTCAGGACTAAGAGATCTCAAAATTTTACTAGCGTTATCCTCAACTGAATTAGTTACTCCAACACCACGCAAATTACACAAGATTTTCTCAAATCGAGAGAAAAGATCATCAATTGATTCACCTGGTCTCATAGCAAAATCAGAAAAGTCTTTTTGGTAAATATTTTTGCGCACTTTCTTAATCTTAGTAGAACCTTCATGATAGTCACATAATGTCTTCCAAACAGAATAAGCAGAACGTAGATGAGAAACTCGATCAAATTCTTTTTCAGAAATTCCTTGAAAAATCAAGTTTCTAGCTTTAGCATTCATATCAACGTCTACTTTATTATCATTGGTGACTATATCAGGAACATCAAAAACAGTAGAAACTTTGCACCAAACATCATTACCTTGAGCCTCAATATAGGATTGCATACGACTCTTCCAATAAGAAAAATTCGAATCATCAAGCATAGGAGGACGATTAACATACCTGTCTGACGCCATACCTTAACCTTGCTCTGATACCACTTGTAGGACCGAGTAGGCAACTAGAGGGGGGGGTGAATAGATGCCGAATAAAATTCAACTATTTCTTTCGGAAAAATAACGACCCCTAAATAGCGGAAGAAAATCTAATATTGAAGAAATCAAAATCCAAGATTAATAAGAACAAGAACTAGTTCTAATAAAATAAAGAGCAATACTTCTAATTAAGAATCAAAAACGAAAATAATATTGCATAAACTTCTCTTTATTCCAAAGCCATCTTCCACAGGATGACACCAAAAATCTTCTAATCTCAAAAGATTAGAAAACCCTAATCAACTAGATAGAGCACACAAGCTCTTCTTTGTTGTAGCTACCTTTTGCCCTTTTGTTGGGATTGATTTTTCCTGATTGCTTGATGAGTTCTAAGCCCCTAGAACCCCTATTTAAAGGACAAGAATAGCAGCCGAATCCTGTTTGTATACGTACCCACCAAGTAGTTTTCATCTCTACTCCGGCCAGCACGCACGGCAACCAGAACCGAGTCAATCCTCTACTCGGACACGCACACGTGCATGCAGCGATCACGCACATGTGCAAGACGCACATCACGCACATACACATAAAAAAATCGTGATACACGCGTATGGCCCACCTGCCACTAAGCTGCAACGATCTCGACTTCACGTACACTGTCCTCTAGTCCAAACATCTTGTATGACATCCTCGACCTTCACGACCTCAGTTCTTCCCTGAACCTAGTCTCGGTCCCGTCATCGACCATGTTTGACCTCAAGCAACACCTACACGTGAACAAAAACAATTTCCGAGCCCAAGTCCGCGACTTGACTCAATGTCAATCCATGCAACTACTCACATGAGCATTGCATAAAGTCCACTTCAAAAGAAGCATCATGAAATCATCACAAATTTCATAATCTCAAATTCAAATTATTTCAATTCTGCTCAAAACCCTAATTCAGCAAAAACGCATTCACGACGGACAAGGAAATATGGTCCGGCGTACACATGAAAAATCACTCAAAAAACCATTCACACCGGACAGACAAAATCGGTCCGTTGTACAAGTGAAAGTTTCGGTTCCAAGAAGAAATCATTCTGGCGAAAACACGTTCACGACGGACAAACAAAATCGGTCCGTCGTACATGCGAAATCAAACCTCAAAAAGCCATTCACGACTGACCAAAGAAGTTTGTCCGCCGTACATGCAAAACTTATTGGTTTCTTGGAAGATTGAGTTCGACTCATGAGCTCAAAAACACGTTCACGACAGACCAACAAAGTTTGTCCGTCGTAGATGGGAAACTTACTGTTTCTTGAGATCTTGGTCCGGCGCAAAAGCGAAACTTACTGCTTCAGCACATGATTTCACAATATTCAATTCTTTTCAAATACTCATCATCAAAAAAAAACATGAATCAAAAACAATGATCCTTCAGAACCGCAACAAGAAGCCTCCAGCTTGCGAGCCGGCGCGAGAGAAGAAGCACCACAAGTTCGCCATGAGCAAGAAGCTCTTTCACCACGTACTCGCCGCTCTGGACGATCTGGACCTCTCCGACACGGAGACATGGAGTGAGGAGGACGAGGATAAACCGCGAGAGAAGGCAAAGGGCAGCGATGACTTCTCCAGCATGTGCTTCATGGCCTCCAATGCCATGGAAGTACCCGACACCGAGCTGTACAGCGACACGGAGGAGGTACCTTCTTATGACTAGCTCAATGATGCTTTTGTCAAACTAGGAAAATTTCATTCCAAGTCTAAAGCTAGGTGTTTGGATCTAGAGAAGGAAGTAGGTACCTTATCTCGGGAGTTAGCTTCACTTAGATCTTGTTCCTCCCGAGACTCTGATAGCTGTACTCTTTGCGATGCTTTGCTTGTGGAGTTGGAGAACCTAAGGACCCTACATGATAGTGTGGGTTCTGATCTTGAGGCTCTTAGGTCGAAGGATGCTAGCACATGTTCTGTTGATCCTATTCCTGCTGATGCTAGTTTTCTTCATGCTCACACGACTACATCTTGTGATAATTGCCCTAAATTGCTTGCTGAAATTGATGCCATGAGCTCACACCTTAGGAAGCTTTCTGCTAGAAATGATGAACTTGAATCATATGCTTCTAAGGACCCAGTTAGCTCATGTGAGGGCTGTAGCAACTAAAACTTGATAATGATGCTTTGAATGTCAAGTGTGCTAAATTTACTAAGGACTTACTAGTTAAGTCACCTACTGGTTGCTTGTTGTGTGTTGGGATTAAGGAGGACGTGGTCAAAGTTCACGAAGTGCTTAGGAAGAAATTAGAAGCCAGATTGATAGGATTAGAGATGCTCCCTTTGTGTCTTACGAGTCCCTCAAGATTGAGGTTGCTGTTTATGGGGAGAGATTTGCTCGTGTTGTTCGTTCTTCTCCATCTGGCTCTTCTTCTTCTACTTCTTCCCCCTGCTCTTCTTGTGCCTCACTTTTTCAAGAGTGCCAGTGCCTTATGAGCAAGCTCAAGAAATTTGTTGGAGGCAAGAAAAAGTTCAATCTTATCTTAGACCAATCTAAAATTAGTCGATTCAGTCAAGGTCTAGGATTTGATTCCTTGGAGCACGCACAGGCACATCCACCTATTATTGTGCACGCCTCCAAGAGTGGATAGATTGTGGTTGCTCCTCAGACGAGCACCACTGTGTTTAGATCAGCAGGTCTAGTCTACGGGATCTCTAACGAGAAGGATGCTTCTCCTACCACTTCGGCCTCCAAGGCGAAGTATACATGCACCTTCTGTCAGAAGGATGGACACCTAGTTGACTTCTGTTTTAGACACGCCAAGATCACTCAACGTGAGCGTGTTAGTGCCCTTAGGGGTATTCAGGATCATCCCCAGACTCTGAGTGCTTCTAAGGCACACACGGCTTCTAGGCAGCTTTCACAATTGCCTATTTTTGGACAGCGTATGGGGCATGGTTTTCAGGCTTCTTCTTCTGGTTTTCGCCCCAGAGCTGTTCCAAGTCAGTCTTTCCGCCATCCTTATGATATTCCTCGTTTTCCCTATCAAGGTGGATATCAGCGGCGTGAGCTTGCTTCCTCCAGCGGGAGGTCTGATGTAACACCCCGGCATCTAGTATGCCCGAATGCTACCAAACATAGAATAAACAACACCTAAATACCACTAATAAAGACAAATTACAGCAAAGGAGCAAATGCTAAAACCGAAAATTTCAGCAGCATCTCCTTTGTTTTAACATGATTTGAGACAATAGCAATAACAGGCAAGTAGTATCATATCATAAGACATCTAAAGAAGCAATGTAAATGGATATAACAACAACAAAAGGCAATAATATCAAGTCCAACCACTCCATAAACTATAACGAAGCAAATAAGGGACACGACCACACAATTTAATCCATACACCAAGATTCATGGCACTATTATTATGATCATGACTCAAATTGGTAAATGTGACTGGAACTACGTGAAGATGTGTAGCTATTGCCCCTTCCCACATGCCAGTGTCATGGTACCTAAAACAACATAAAACACAAGCGTGAGTTCATCACTCAGCAAGTATATTGCAATGGGTCATACAGAACAATTCAATATTATCATCACTACATAACAAACTTAACATCATGATCAAGTCATACTTCATATGCAACATCATATTCATGTCTCAACCTCATTGAGATCATTTCATCATCATCATCATGTATGCAATGCAATGCAATGCACATGTCTCCTCAACGCAAATACCGGTATTGCCGAGTGCACACCCGTTGGCGTGCACCCACGTCCCCCTTCCATCCCGTAGATGGAGGGTGCCTACTCGTCGCTTCCACTCACCGCGTGGGTGGAATCACGAGGTAGGTCTTACATCCATAGCGCTCCGGATTAGTCATAACTTTCTCACCGACCTTACCGGAATAGTTATGACGTTCTCACCGACCGGGCCAAGTTTCATGCCATGTATGCAACATATGCCATAAACATTAACCATAAACCATTGCATAGCATCTTAACATACCATTTTTATCATATCATGGCAAACACTAAGCATGGCAAGATAGCATAACATGGAAACAATTGCATCTAGTCAAGACAAGCAAATAAACCACATGCTACCCATCCCAATACACTTGCCTTAACCTCGGGCGACGGATTGGCGGGATGAGGAGGGCACTCCCGGTGTCACACCACCTGCACATAGATGCCACACAATCACAACGTGCCCACAAAACAGTACGCCATTGCCCATCTACCCCGATATCGCAAACTACTCCCGAAAACGAAAAAACAGAGAATCTGTCCCCCCCCCCGGGACAGCAGACTTCAAACTATCATAACTTTAGATCTAGGACTCCGAATTGATTAAACGAGTACATCCTCGCGTAGCTTAGGAAATTTCCTAACTTTTTCTAAGTATATGAAAAAGCTGATTCGGACTCTAAAGTTGTTTAATCTACAAAGCACTACGTTCTGTCCCAGCTACGTCACATATTTAAACACGTTCGGTAAATCGAGCATAACTTTCAAACGGCTGGGCAGAATTAGACGTTCGTTATGTCCACTGAAAGGTATTGAAGTTATCTACAACTTTATCAACAGGCGGCCGACCAAAATCCGAATATAAGGTCGCGAAAACTCAAACCCTAGGTCAACCGCACAATCTGCCCGAAGCAGAGAACGTGGCAAACTCTAGTTTTCATCTAATTTACCCAATCACAGCACCACCACTTGATCTAAAAGCATCCAAATACCCTCTAGCATAGCCTCTAGACTAACCCCAATGATTCCCCATGCCATACCTTCGCCCGACGAACGATGAACGCCGAAATCCTTCCTCCTGAGCTCCCCGATCGTCCTCCTCGCACCGGAACCGCCGGATCTCCTCGTCGCGGGGCTTCCCGATGGAGGGGACAACGAAGTGGCACGGTGGGGAGCTCCCCTAAAGTAGCAAGGGAGGTGGAGAGGGGAGGTGGAGGTGGTGGCGCAAGGGGAAGATGGAGGGGAGGCACCCCAAGGGTGGCGGCTTGAGGGGGAGGGAGAGGGAGAGGCGGCTAGAGAGAGGAGTGGGGGCGCCCTAGGGCTGGTGCCCAAGGGGTTTTGCTGCCCCCCTCCACCTCCACTTGGGCCAGAACCTCTCCACCTTCGGCCCAACCAATCCCCCCAAGGCCCGAACTAGGTTTCCCAAGGCCCGAACCTCCGGAAACGGCCCAAAACGCGATAAAACACCACACCGTAAAGTTTTATTCTCTAATTTCACATTTTATAATGTCTCGAAATTCCGTAGTGTCACATCTGAGCAGCGTATTGTGGATGGTCTGGCCTTTACACGCCGACGGACCAACCCGGCACCTGCTCCCAGACATTCTACTAGAGCTGTCTCTGAGTTCGTGAGAGTTGAGTCTAGGAGAGGCGCTCGATTGCATTCTACTACTCCTTTGACTGCTTCTACTTCTGCTCAGGTGACTC
Organism: Rhipidocladum racemiflorum; assembly: GCA_036346355.1. NCBI lineage: Eukaryota > Viridiplantae > Streptophyta > Magnoliopsida > Poales > Poaceae > Rhipidocladum > Rhipidocladum racemiflorum. Next base: position 37,220,404 of record CM070588.1, read on the forward strand.
AGTATTGGGTTCCTAGATCAGCCTTGTTCTGTCCTGGTACTGAGACATCTGCCTTTCGCTCTTATTGATTCAGGTTCGTGGGACAGGGAAGGGGGAGGTTTGGATTATGAGCCCATATGGCATATCTTGAGAGCCCATATGGCATATCTTGAGGGGGAGCTGATGTGTATTATATGTTTATATGTGTATATTCAGCATTTCTTTCTGTTCCTTCTGGGTATCTTTGGGCTTCTTTTCATTTTGTTGAGTCCACTTCACCTAGACTTCTGGCATGCTTCGGCATGGACCTCTCATCTTATGCTTTAGGATGCTATTCTCTTCCTCTTCTTAGTTGAGCTCACTTACAGTCTTGTAGGTCTAGCAGGTATTGGGCCCCCTGGGTAGACAGGGTCTGTGTTTGCTCCTGAGCTGGAGTTTCAGAGTTAGTTTTCCTTTGTAAGTCATATGGGGAAGGTGAGAGCGAGTCTGAGCTTAGTGGTCTCTACCATCTTTTCTATGCTCTTAGATCACCCAGTTGTCAGTTTCTCCTTTTCGTCTTCTCATTTTTTGTCTTTCTGATTTCAGTTGAGTTCTTTTTATTTCTTGGAATCAAAATTGCTAATAGCTCAACTTGACTCAGATTTGTGCTTAAAATTGACTCACATGTTGAAGGGGAGTTATTGAAACTGATTTTCTTGCATTGCATATAGACTTGTTTTTATTTTCTGAGCTTTGTCTTTTATGCAATTGATAAAATTTAAGATAGGTTGCACCTAGCTACTTTCATGAAGATCCTTGCTAGTCTAGGTCATATCTAATCTGGTGTATCATGTTTAAACTAGCCATCATTTAAATTGAGCTTTCTTGAAAACTTGATGTAACTTACCTTTTACTTGCTATATTTCTTTACTAGATGCTTATGCCAATGTTTAGTGAAATTTTGGGTTTCTACTAGAGTCCCTAGAGTAACTTGGGTTAGCTATATTGTTCCATTCCAGCATCCTCACCATGCTCATGAATCTATGTGCTACAATGCTAAAAATTGACTTGTTTTCACTAAAATTGATCTCAAAACTCTACATTCTCGAGACTGCTTCCCATTGCACTTGGGATGAACTTGGAGTGTATCGTGTATGATCAAGACCACTCTTTTAAGCCTCGTGCTTGAGATGGTCGAATAGGGCTTGAGTCAATAAATTGAAAAATAAACTAGAGGAAGATAGTGACGCCTAGGAGACCTATGTCGATGGCTCCTAGTCGAGGTTGTGTTTCACTGGGATAAGCTTTCTACACCTCAAAGGTTTGCGAAGGAGTGAAGCTTAGGAAGCCTTTGTCGATGGCTCCTAGTCGAGGATGTGCTTCACTAGGCCTAACTCTTTGAACCGCTTTGTGAGCATTAATCTCAAAATTTGCATTTGAAGAGATGGTTGAGCATGAGGGTTCTCTAATGGTCTTGTAGCTTCCCAAAGTGTTGACTAGGTTGAACTCTAGTATATCCATTTGCTCGTTTGGTTGGCTTTGCTTCTAGTCTTGAAGTTATGCTAAGTGTTGCTATTGTTGCAATCATGCAAAATTAGTATAATCTCTTTTGAGCTAGTTAGTAAAAAAAATTGAAATATGCCTTTGGATATGACTTAGAATGACATATTCTGAACTTCAGTAGCTTGGTGTCATACTTTGTCTAAATGGTCACTTGCATAATCCTCAAAACTCTTCTAGGTTGCATTTCATTAAAAAAAATTGCTCTCTTAATGCCTATATTGCCAAAAGGGGGAGAAAACGTAGAAAAGGCATCTTAGAGGGAAGAAATTTTAAAAAAATGCTTTCTCATGATCATGTTGAACAATTATTCTTGCATTTGGATCATGAGTAATATTGAGCTTTTTGGAGGATTTCTTAGTTTTTGGAGCTTTTATCGAAAAATTATTCTTTCTTGTGTTGAGCACCAAAAATCTTCTCATCTATTTGGTAATGAGCTTGCTTTCTCTTTTAGTTGGATCAAATATGATTTTTGCAATCAAATTGCTTTTCTTCTTTTATTTTCAAACTCAAATTATGCCTTTTGTGTGTTTTGTCAATATACTCATCAAGGGGTGATTGAAGGACCATGTGGAGGTCCATCCATATTTGTGATGAGTATTTGACTTTATTTGAGCAAGGTGTGCTCATGTTTGAGTTTGATTTGAATCAGAATTCAAAAGGAAGCAATTTGGGTTGTGTTGGTCTCTTGTGATACTATCGGCCTTTGGCTGGTGGTAGAACCGATTGATGAATGAGACATGATTAATTGTGAGCATTTGTGATGTTTATTGCATATTATTGGACAATGCTATGTGATTGTTTTCCTTGTCTTTGATGGTTGCAGGACGACGGTTCTAGGTCATGGTCAGGCGGATGATGACCGGGACTAGGCGAGGTGCGTCAGAGGTCCATACTGTTGGAGATCGCCATAAGATGATCAGAGACGGAGTCCGAGCAAGTCAAAGAAGATAAGGAAAGGGGATGATACTAGCTAGATGCCACGAGGATCGATGAGGGCCGTTGGATCGAGATCTAGTTGGTAGGATAGCGCAGTGAGTGGGTTAATCCTAGCCCTTGGTGGAATGCTCTAGGGTTTGGGACTCATCCAAGGGTAGTAGGTGGCCCAAGAGTAGTATAAATAGAGGGGTGGAGGGAGGCCTCCATGCCTATTCATTCTGGGAGTTGTTGTGTTGCTCATTTGAGCTTTGCCCACATGAAGTGAGGCTTTGTAATCACACATCTCTGAATTAAATAGAAGTTCCAAGAGCCAAATTTATTTTCTCGCAATTTAATTCTTGCAATTTACATTATGTCTTTACTTTCGGCATTTACTTTCATGTATTAAATTCAGCATTTACAATCCCGTATTATGATTGCTGGATTTTGTTCTTGACTTGAGCGATTCGCATTCACCTCCTTCTATATTCTATTTGGATCTTCGCTCAAGATTGAGTCCATTTGCCAAAGTTTGTATGCCGCAAGAGTTTATTTGTCAAGTTTCTATCAAGATCGCAAATCTGTCCTGAACTTGTTCTTCGTGCAACAGTCAGTCTTCAATTTTTAGAAAAATTTAGAAAAATCCTTTTTGAGTGTTTCTAATTGAAGAATGTGCGTGACTCATATATCCAGCTGTGGAAAAATTTTGGAGTCCATTGGTTGCACCATTTGTGAGCTATGAGGTGAAACCCGAGCCCCAAATTTTTCTTGTTTTTTTCTGCAAGGCTTTTAGGGTTGATTTTTGGTGGGTGTTTCACGACTCATCTCCTCATAGGGTGAAAAATTCCCAAAAATTTTGGAGCAACAGAAGTCCACCAACTACATACTCCAAGTGGGGACAATTCGTAAAAAAATCTGCTTTTGCTTTTCTAAAAGAGGCTTTTTGTGATTTTGCTTGATCTCTTTTAGAAAAGAAGTCTTTGAATTGATTCCTCTTTATTTTGGACACTTGACAACCAGGATTGTGATTTACAAATCCCTCACATGATTCATGGTTCTCATCCATGCAAACTAGGGATAGACATAGTTGTCGAGTCGTTCTGGTTTTTGCGCGTTTCGCGAATTTGAGGAGCACCGGTTTCCTTGCGGGATTGTTTTGAGTAATTTGAGTGGGGGAAATTTTTTGTGGGATCATTCACCCCCCCCTCTGATCACCATCTCGGTCTTTCAAAGGGACTGAACTCAGGACTGCAGGTGGGTTTGATCACCCACACATTTTTCGATTTCTAAGAGTTAGTAAACAAGGCCCTCATCTTAGAGGATAAGCGCAAGGAGCTGGATGATAACTGGAAGCGCCGGATGGCATAGCAAGGATACCGCTTTGGAGCACAAAGGTTGAGAGTTGCGCCCAATCAATTCTTCAGATTTCAGCCTCAGAATGTTGCCAAGACACCGTCACCAGCACTGAGACCTGCCGGACAGAATTTTCCAACGCCAGCACAAGCTAGAATCGCACTAGCAGGAAGCTAGTCAGCGACAGTGAGATGTTGCTACAGCTGCAATGAGCCAGGGCACTTCGCCAACCAGTGTCCGAAGCGAGGAGGAGGTGTGACGCCTGTTCGCCTCAACCTTGGGACTACAACTACATGAACACCCGCACTAGGAGGCAACCGTGGACCTACTCAAGCTGGAGCTACACCCCAAGCTACGGTGAGAGGTCGAATCAACCACATCACCGCCAACATAGCTCAGAACACATCAAACATTGTACTGGGTAAGTTACAAGTTAACTCATTACCTGCAATAGTTTTGTTTGATTCTGAAGCTTCACATTCGTTTATATCTCAGAATTTTGTGTTGAAAATGGGTTAAGAATGATGAACCTTAGACATGTGTTGCTAGTCCAATCCCCTTGTAACACCCCGGCATTTAATATGCCTGAATGCTACCAAACATAAGCTAAACAACATCTAAATACCACAATTAAACATAAATTCCAGCAAAGGCGCACATGCTAAAAACCGAGATTTCGGCAGCATCTCCTTTGTTTTAACATGATTTGAAGGAGCAACACAGTAAAGCAATATAAGGCAATACGAGAGACAGCTAAAACAGCAATAATTAAAGACTTAACGACAATATAAGTCTACTTTCAAGCATTTAATGTCTCCAAGAGTCAAACGAACAATAAGACTCTCATAAAGCAAAGCTAAACCTTAAAGCAATAATCATCACACGTAGTTTATTCTCAAAAAAACTAATTGAATGACTTGTGGAATCAAATGAGTGAAGCTACGTGCGGAAGTGTGACTATTTCCCTTCCCCGCATGCCGGTCTCATGGTACCTAAAACAACAAGAAAACACAAGCGTGAGTTCAAAACTCAGCAAGCATATTGCAATGGTACAACAAGAACAATTACATGGCAATAATATCTCACATCGTGTAAACCATCTCATTCATGATCACATATCATTATCGTCATCATTATGTATGCAATGCAATGCGATGCTCATATCTCCTTGGAAACTCATACCGGTATGGTTGAGTACACACCTGTCGGTGTGCACCCTCTCCCCCCTTCCATCCCGAAGATGGAGGGTGCCTACTCCTCGCTTCCAAACACCGCGGTGGATGGAATCACGATGTAGGACTTACTCATTGGCTCTCCGAAATAGTCATAACTTTCTCACCGACCTTCCCCGAATTAGTTATGACTTTCTCACCGCCCGGACCATGTAACATGCCATGTATGCAAATATGCAAACATCATAATTAACTTGTACATTAACACATGGCATCATAGCATACTCATCATATCATAGGAAATCATTAAAGCATGGAAAGTGATCATATCATATAATCAAGTTCATCTAGTCTCAACTAGCAACCTACACACCGCTATCCATTAAAATACACTTGCCTCAACCACGGGCAATGGATTGGCAGGAAGTAGAAGGCACTCCCGGGGTAGCACCACCTGCACATAGGTACCACACACTCACAATCATGTCCACAAAACAGTACGCAAACCCTCATCTACCCCGACATTGCCAACTAGTCGCAAAACCCAAAAACAGAGGTTCTGTCCCGTCGGGACAGCAGCCTTCCAAAAGGCATAACTTGGGTTCTGGGACTCCGAATCAATTAAACGAGTATATCCTCGCGTAGCTTAGGAAATTTCCTAACTTTTTCTAAGTATACAGAAAGACTGATTCGGACTCTAAAGTTGTTTAATCTAGAAAATACCGTGATCTGTTCCAATCACGTCACAGATTTTAATACGCTCGGTAAAACAAGCATAACTTTCAAACGGCTAGGCGGAATTTAAAGTTCTTTATACCCACTGAAAGGTATTGAAATTACCTAAAACTTCTTCAACAGCTGTACGACCAAATTCCGACTCTAAATTGGCGAAAAACCAAACCCTAGGTCGACTGCTCATGCTGCCCGAAATAGAGAACGTGGCAACTTCTAGATCTAATATAATCTACTCAATTCCAGTACCACCAATTGATCTAAAAACATGATAATCACCCTTATACCAGATCCTAGACCAACCCCAAGGATCCCCGTGGTCATACCTTCGCCCGACGACCGAAAACCCACCGGATCTCCTCCCGGTTCGCGCGATCTCCTTCCTCGCTCCAATTCCGCCGGATCTCCTCGTCGCGGAGCACTCCAACGGGTGGATCTTCGAGGTGCTGAGGTGGAGAACTCCCCTAGGGGCAGCAAGGGAGGTGGAGAGGTGGTGGTGCAATGGGGAGCAAGGGGGAGGTGGGGGCGCATGCAAGGGAGAGGGGGAGGTGGGGGGTGGCGGCTAGGGCATGGAGGGAGAGGAGGGGCGCACAAAGAGAGGTGGGGGCGTAGGGCAAGGGCAGGGGGGCTCCTTTTACCAGCCCAAACTTGTCTCCTACTCCTAAGAGCATCTCCAGCAGAGCCCCTAAACCAGCCCCTAAACCTTAAAATAGGGAGTGTGGTAAAAAAACAGATCCAACAGGGCCCCAACTCAAGCCCCTAAAATTAGGGGGCCCCTAAATTTGCCTCCTCAGCCCCAATTCCCAGGGAGCCCCAACTAAAGCCCCTAAAATTAGAAGGCTCCTAAATTTGCCTCTTCAGCCCCAATTCCCAAGGACACAAGTACATCTTCTATTATTGAAGACAGAGAAATACATGAGAGGCTTCGAGATGATTTTATTAAGCATTTGTGGGCAATTCACAGCGCCTCATAGTTTGATTCATTGTTCGGAGTTTCTATTTATCTATTTATCATGTTTTGAAAATTTTAAATTTAAATTTGAAATATCATGTTTTTAAATTGTAAATGTTAATATGCTTATGTTTTATGTATTACAAATATTTTTGATTGAATTTTAGTGGTGTCAAATGAAGATTATACATAGCGGATATGTCAAAATAGGAGAAAAAGTAAAATAGGGACTGAGATTTAGGGGCTGTTGCTGGACTTGCGCTCTGAAAACAGGACCCCCAAAAATAGGGGGAGTCCCTAAATCCAAAATAGTTACCCTGTTTTAGGGGCCCTTGCTGGAGATGCTCTAAAAGGACTCAAACTCCATCCCACCAAAGCCCACGACCCCTTCTTTTAGGCCCAAACTCCCCCGAGAAGGCCCAAACTCCCAAAATCGCCCCGAAAACGCAAATAAACCCCATACCATATGGTTTTAACCTTAATTTCACACTTCATAATGTTTTTAACATCAACATTCATATTTTATAAAATTACGACACTCCGTGGTGTCACATTCTCCCCCCCTTAAACAGGATTCGACCTCGAATCCGAAGGACGCCAAAATCAACAACAGAGTCCCCAAGGGACAAAAGACTTCTCTGCAGCACAAAAACATTCACACAAAGACTCAAACTGGAACAAACGACAAGCGAGTTCTCAAAACCAACACTTGGCGAGAAAATGTTGATTTAGCTCAACAGAGTGCAACCTCTCACGATTCCACCTTCACTTCAATTCCCAAACAGAATCTGCGTTTCAACCACAAAGGGCTCCATCAACCCAAAACGCTCGAATCCTCACGACAAACACTTCACACTACTATCACAACCAACCTGACTACCACACTCCATTAGACTCAACATGACACAATCAAAGCGAGTCACAATTCCTTTAACGACCTCTCTACATTCCCGAAAATTTCCATCGAGGGGAATAACTCATTAAGGTACACTTGCCCTTCCAATACACGATCAAGCTAACACTTCATTCCATCCTCTCCTAGGCAAGACTCAAATCCAAAAACAACTAGTGAAGACAATTGCTCACGGTCCACATATGACCGAACTACCATCAACTTCACTTCCACCCATCGCTACTCTTAATAATGGTTAAACCCATACATCATCAGCCTCCATCACAAACCACCCTTATACCACTAAGGTTCGACACCTAGCCCCAAGCTAGGATCGTAAAACCTTACCAAACCACAATTGGTTCCTTTCTTAAGAGGGTCTCGCCCTTACACAAAAAAAACACTTAGTTATCAAGCCCAAGGGTACACACGACAACTCAAACCCAAAGCGTTAACAACCATTTTGGAAAGAATTCAGCAACATCCAAGCCAAATCACAAAGGAAGCATAAATCCCTTACACCACAACCAAAATACCCGAATTTCTTCATTCTTTCTTTTCATACCGCATGTAAATAGAAATCTCGATTTATGACATGCATGCACACTTTTCAAGAGCACTCCGGATTAGTCATATATCCATGTATGACTTTCTCACCGACCTGGCTCACCGACTTTTTCATCATTAAACATCTATAAACAATGTCATGCTTCCTTTTCACCATTCATTCTTCATGTAACAACAATATCGAATAATCATTCACCAACCGACTACTTCTTCGGTATCACATGTTTGAAACACAAATATCATTGACGGTTGCGCTAAATCTTATAACTATGACGGCAACACCGATAACAGCAAAACACCACGTCGTAAAAGAACCCACATCAATTGAAAACTGAACTTGCAAAACATTGCATTTCATCCAAATTCAACATTTTTGGAAGAGAGCATCAAAATTTCAAGTCGAGCCTCTGCTCCCACAACCGTCACAAATTTTCTCAAGGAGAGGGAAACTCATTTCAAAAAGGGAACACCTCACTAACAAAATCACTTTATAAAACATTCATAAATTCCACCTTTTTGAAGCACTCGCAAACATCACACACATTATGCAAATAAATCCATCTCCAGTCAAAAAGAGTTACAAACTAAATCTCAAGAATCTTCAATACAACCCACTAAGACCTTCTGCTTCCTTTAAAATTTACTCCAAAGATGATTTAGTGCGAACACGAAGGAGCGCGATCCACTCAAATAATTTTGGGTGTTAAAACCATACACATAGCATAAACTGAACAAATTAACCAAAACCAAAAATGGGCACCAATCTCTACGAGTTTTAGGGAAACTCTGAAACACAACATAAAGAACACCTCGACCAAAAACATATAACCAAGATAGCAAACAACCAAACCAGACCAAACGGTTTTATACACAAGCTCAGCATGAGACCCACCATATCTAGTATTCCACTATCCTTAACATTTAAGCATTCAATATTCACTATTTACTCATCGAGAAGCCCATCATAATTCAACCAAAAGTTACATAACCAATCTTCCTCTAGTTACCTTTCCCAACACTTATAGATAAGGTTCATGACGATTATCAAAAGGCAACTAACCAATACTACCTCATAAAGATCCCCACAGACCAACTCATCATATAACAACGTATTCTCTATTTCAAACATGGTACTTCAACAGATACTTGAGCATGATCAACCTACCAATTTCATACAACCCATACGTGAAGTTCTCGACAACAAAACTTACTCAATCAATAAATGACTTCAACACATAAATGTTATCTCTACAAGACGAAATTCGTGAGTATGATTCTAGGATATACATTCATCAAGAATAAAATCCTACATCATGTTAATTATCCATGGTCCACTCCATCACAACATGTTACAAAAACTTCCATTTTTAACAAGGATTTTTCAACAATTAATCTAAGCAATTACCACCACTACTAAGTCGTCAATATCAATAATTTACAACGATCTAAACTCCCATGTTGGCAATTTAATAATGTCCAACTATTTAATCCTCAACTAGGGAGACAAGGGGTTCGTGGCACATATTTAATTAACCAAGGTGTCATACAGCAATTTGGCATTTATCTAATATCTCATAATTAAATAAAGCATCTTCTCATTAAACTAGCATGCAATAATTTAAACCAAAATAATTTGAAAATGGGATCAACATGGTCAAAGCACAACTTGCCTTCAAAGAGTACTTGTTCTTGCTCCTGAGCTGGCTCCTGGGTCAACACTTCACCTTCGAAGCCTTCGGGCACTTCAACGTCTACTCGTAAAGCGTGCAAATAGCAATAAATAAATAAATAGTAGAAAAAAAGTGTTCAAACATCCAAATAAAGTTCACAAACAGAGAGAGCATAATTTTATGAATTTTTAGAAACTGGAATTGTCAAATTCGGAGTTTAAATGCAAAAGTTATAACCGTTTAAAGTTTAAAGAAAACATTAATTAAATATGTAGGATCGAAAGACACGAATATAGCAATCAGAGGGGGGGTGAATGATTGTGCGGAAGCCGAAACCAAATTCTTGATCTACTAAAAGTTCACCCCAAAATAAAACCAAATAATTGCCTCGTATTTGACAAAAACAGAATGACAGAGGTTCGTTAAAATGCAAATTCCTGGAGATCCAACCGTCGGAACAACCTGAAATTTGGACACAAGAAACTAGATTCCAATACGAATCGAGCCCCAAAAGAATCAGCTCGATCGGACTTACGGATCAAAAGTGATGACCTTCGCAAGCTTGCTGTGACACAAGATGACGAGAATAGATCTAACTAGAATTGTAGCTCGCCGAAAGATTTGAAGAACTTGATCTTTATTTCTCCTTTCTTTTGTCTAAAGTACTCCAAACAAAAGAGTACAACCCTAAAGCTTGCTCAAAGCTTGATGCCCTTCAATAGGAGACAACCCCTCCTATTTAAAGGAGCAAAACACAAGGAGTCATGAATACAATTCCTACTCCTAATCCTAGAAGGAGTCCCACTCCTAATCCTAGAAGGAGTCCCACTCCTAATCCTAGAAAGAGTATGTATTCAACACAACTCCTCTTGGCCCATCCTGGCCGAGTACAACTCTTGCACGCGTATGGCAACCCTACCATACTCACGTGACTAACACTTTGCACGCGAATGACCTCCTGCCATTCTCACGTGACTAACCATTCTTCATGTACACCATTCTCTTAGCCCGAACGTCCCGCATGACATCCTTGACCACCAAGACCTCAGTTCCCCCTGAACCTATGTGATGCCCTAGAATTTGAGAGCGATCATAGGGTTTTCTTTCTTGGTTGTTCCGGAAAGAAAGAGGGTTTTGTCGGGGAATGAAATAATTGAAGATTATGCGGCGTTTTAATATTAAAAATTGGAGTTTTGGGCTAGTTTCCGCTGGGCTGAGGCAACCTGGGCCTGGGCCGGGAATTTCTTTTTCCCCCTCTCCTCCCCATGCCTTGGTGGGCCGGCCCACCACCCCCCCTTTAAGTGGCGCCCCCTCCCCCCAAACCCTAAGGCGCCTCCCTTCCTCCCCCTAGCAGCCGCCACCCTCTCCTCTTCCTCCCCTGCGTGGTGGCTCAAGATCCACCACGAAACGCGAAGGAGAAAACGAGAAGAGGATCCGTGGAGGCGAGGAGGACGAACAGATTTCCGTTACGGGGATCGTCGCGCGTTCTTCGTGGGTTCGCAAGGGGGAACTCAAGGTAAAATTCCTAATCTTTTACCCCTGTTCTACCTAGGGATTAGGAGTGTATTAGATCTGGTGGTGAGTGGTTTGGATGGATCTTGATGGGGGAGAAGGGTAGATGTTCACGTGGTGCTGTTTTTGGAAGGGGAGATTGTGCAGCGCGGATTGTTTCGCGTTTTACATGGCATATATGATTTTTCTTGCAAAAACCTATAACTAGAAAGTTGTAGATAAAGTCGAGACCTAGCTTCTGTAATTTTTTCAGAATTTTTGGGACGTCGGTCTGAGAGTTATCGCTGTTGTAAGATGACGAACAGAATCTGGAAACAGATTTCGTCCACTGTGTTGGACGGTTGTTTAGGCATATTTAACAGTGGAATTGAAATTTGTGACCTTCATGAAAGTTGTAGATCTCATCAATATATAGCTACTGTAATTTGTTTGAATTTTTATGAACAGTAGAAAAAAAGATACGAAATTGGGAAGAGAGGGTGCTGCTGTTCGATTCGTACAGATCGGGGTTTTTGGCGTTTAAATGGGAACGGAGAGTAGGAAGCGTGTGTTTGAATTGTGTGATGAATTGTGATGTCTCTATGTACTGAAATAATATTTGTTCAGGTGGTGCCACTGCTGGGCGTAACTAGGTTCATCGTCCACGTCGGTAAAGGCAAGTGGAAGTAGTTGTATTGTTAAGCTATACATTGTTGTTTGCTTCGCCTTCACTATAAACTCCAATTACAGCAATCATACATGGTTTAATCACTTGCTTTGAGGATTGCAATATCTTGACTGGCAGTGTGATGTTGTGGTTTAGCTATGAATCATGAGTAAGGTGAAGAATGATGTTGTTTACCGGATGAATTGTCTAAACATTTCATCTCTATGATATTTGCTTTCTATCCATGCTATATGATGATATGCAAACATGTGGACTCAATGGGAGGGGTTATGAATGAATTCATGCATGAAGCATTAACTGCATAATCATGCATTGAAGTTTGTCGACGCCAGCAGGCGCGATCAAGACGTACAACACCGTGTGTTCCTGAGAAAGGGCACGGTGAGGAGGAACATGGCATAAGCATGTGCATCAATCATATGCATTTTACTGAAGTGGTGTGGACTCTTTGATGTGGTATTGTATATGAGGAATGTGGACTCTTTGATGTGGTATTGTATATGAGGAATGTGGACTCTTTGATGTGGTATTGTATATGAGGAATGTGGAATGATAGATATATGGTGGATGTTTTATTTGTATTAGTTGTTCCGCTTTGCCGAGATTACCCAATCTCACCCCTTGTTATTTTGTTGTTTTCGTGTAGTTCTCATGAGTCGTAAGCTTGAAGGGTGGGCTTAGTAGCACATTCAACCCTCCGGGGTCATCACGAATCACATGGACTAGTGCATTTAATAATTCATTAGCTTGCTGAAATTTTATTAATCATAGACCTGTTGATGTCCTCTTTGGAGCTGTTTTACGTTTAGGTTGGTTTTCTGGTTGATTTAGACTTGTTATCTCTAGTATTGATGCTTTTATGTTATTCCTGTTTGTAATGTTTATTATGAATCTTGTTGTCGCTTCCGTTTTGTCCTAATTTTAGGGGAGATGCTGTCGAATTTTTTTTCTTGTACGACAGTTTAGATTTATGGGGTGTTACAGTTGGTATCAGAGCGGGCTGTAGGTCCTTGGAATGTGTATTTTTAGTGTCATACTATAGGATACAACTAAAATGTGATGTGGAATAACTTAGAAACATGGCCTAGGTTTTAACTAAAATTTTGTCATAGGATAGCAACATTAAAACTTGTGTAAGTGGAATCACTAATTTAAAATCTGACACACATGGATGCACAGTAGGAAAGGGTATGGGTACCGTTGCTTTCCGTTTAAATATTGTATCTAAGCTTTGATGTTGAATGCTACTTTTGATGTTGTATAATGCTATATTTATGATGGATTTGATTGAGTTGCTTCATTTGTGATGAAGTGGAGTTGTGGTGCCGAAGGGTTTCGGTCACCTGTTTTTGTTCTTAGTAAGGGTGTGGGTTGACGGTGTGGCCGGTTAACGCCATCACCAAAGAATTATTAAACCCTGTAGGAGGAGTGCTTACCCTTTCTGTCGTGGATCGGGTAGTGGACTGGAGTCAAATAGAAGAGATTGGTGGTAGATTCCTTCGGATGTTTTTTATCGTTCTGACGGTCGGTCTTGGTTGGTTCTCTTGGTTTTAGTTGATTGAAATCAGAAGAAAAGTGTTTGGAATATGGATTTTCGCGGAGTGTGCCTTCGGTGTTTCTTGGTTTTGTCTTCTTTGGGTGAAGACAAAGAAGGGGAGTTTTGTGTTGCGCGTCTTTGGTCGCCTTTTGACTTTGACACCTGTTTAGTTGGTTGCCTTGCAAAGAAAGGTATAGCTTTTGGTTCTTGTGTGTATTGCTCTGAGTTTAAAAGAAGTTATTGAAGCGTGTGTAAAAAGTTAAGTTGTGTCGATTTATGTTTTGTGCCTTTGTTCGTAAAGGTTTACTTGATCGCTTGGTTCCCTCCGGTGGGAGTCTTTAAGATTGAAATGTGTTTTGGAGTCATGTCCTATTGCAACTTTGAGAGTCAAGCTTCTTTGTGAGTTTTGGTTGAGTATTAAAAGAAAAATGCTGCAAATAAAGTAAGTATTCGTTTGACTGAAATTACTTGTTAAAAGTGAAAATTGTTGTTTAGCATGTTATGTAGTGTGTAACAATGTGGTTTATAGAAATGATGTACTCTTTAGTTAATTTGCGAGTTGAATCAATTAAGTGTAATTGTTACCTTTAGCTTAAGATTAAATGAACCTCTAGTGATGTAGAGTACACCATAGTGGGAATGATTAAATGTGTTAATGTACATGCTTATAATCCGTTGCTTTGCTTTAAAAGTGCTTATGACCCCCGATAATGTTTAAGGTTTTAAACTCTGATGCATGGTTAGAACATTAAGATGAGGTAGACTATTGTTATTGTTAAAGAAACTTTGCTGGTTGTTTAAAGATGTTCTAATCTAACGGATTAATAGAGAAAATTTAACCGTGTTGACTAGCGACTTTAATTTGGAAGTTGATTAGAGTTGCTATTTACGTTGTTGCAACCTACTAGTATGTTGTGTGGTGGTAATTTTGTTATCACCTATGTATAGGGTAGCCAAAAGTAATGTTGATGGTTGATGTTTATGCCCATTTGTTGTTATTGATGACTTGGTAGGGTTGCTAATTGTTGGAAACCATTGATCCAATAGAGAAAAGTGTAAAACTGTGGAATTATGTCGAGTTCATGTTGTGATGGGATGAACATTGGATAACAATCATGATGCAAGATTTTAACCTTAATGAATGCATGTCTTAGAATCCTGTTTACTTAATTTTATCTTGTAGAGATAATACTTATTGGTTGAAGTCATTTTATTGATTGAACAAGTTTTAATTGTCAAGATGTTGATGTATGGATGGTATAAAATTGATACGTTGATCATGCTTAAGTATATGTTGAAGTACTATGTTTGAAATATAGAATACATTGATATATGATGTGTTGTCTGTGGGGATCATGATAAGGTAGTATAGAATGGAAGACGTTTTGTTAATCATCATAAACTGTATTTATAAATGTTGGGAAAGGTAACTAGAGAAAGAATTGGTTATGTAGCTTTTGGTTGAATTATATTGAGGCTTCTCGATGAGTAAATAGTGTATATTGAATGCTTAAATGGTAAGTATAGTGGAATACTATATATGGTGGCTTTCATCCTGAGCCTGTGTCTAAAACCTTTTGGACTGGTTTGGTTGGTTGCTATTTTGGGTTGAATACTTTTTGTCGAAGTGTTTCTTCTATTGTGTTTCAGAGTTTCCCTAAAACTCGTAGTGATTAATGCCAACCTTTGGATTTGGCTAACTTGTTTAGTTTGCACTATGAGTATGGATTTACACCCAAAAGTCTTTGAGTGGATCGTGCCCCTTCGCGTTCGCACTGAATTATCTTTGGAATTAATTTTAAAGGAAGCAGATGGACATAGTGGGTTGTGTTGGAAATTCTTGAGATTTAATTTGTAACTCTTTTTGACTAGAGTTGGATTTATTTGCATGATGTGTGTGACGTTTATAGTGCTTCAAAAGGTGGATTATATGAGTGTTTCATAAGTGAATTTGGTTAGTGAAGAGTTCTCTTTTGGGAATGAATTTCCCTTTCTTTCGAGAAAAAAATTGTGGCGGTTGTTTGTGCAGATGTTTGACTTTGGAGTCGATGTTCTTTTACAAAATATTGATTTTGGTTAAAATGCGATGTTTTTCAAGTTTATCTTTCTATCATTGGTGGGTTTTGATATGATGTGGTGCCTTCATCGTTAACTATCTTTGCCGACATAGTTTATATGAATTAGCGCAATCCTCGGTGTTATTCGAGTTTTATTCATGTGTTACAGAGGAAAAAGTCGTCTTGTAAATGACTATTCGATAGTGTTGTTACATGATGAATGAATGGTGAAAAGTAAACATGACATTGTCTATAGATGTTAAATGATAAAAGAGTCGTTGAGCCAGGTCGGTGAGAAAGTCATATATGGATATATGACTAATCCGGAGTGCTCTTGGAAAGCTGCATGCATGTCCTGAATCGAGATTTCAATTGCCTTCTAGTACGGGAAGTAAGAACGAATATCTTCTGATATGTTGGTTGTGGTGTAAGAGATCTGAGCTTTCTTTGCATTTGGCTTAGGAAAAAAATAAAATGAGTACTCTTGGGTTGTTGCCGAATTTTTTTCCAAAGTGGCTTTTAGCGCTTTGGAGTTCGAGTTGTTGGATGTGAATCATTTGGGGATCATGGGTCTTGGTTGAGCTTCCTCAATGATTCTACCCTTGGTTCTGATTCTTTGAAAGGAAGAATGCGAGGGCGAAACCTTCTAAGAAAGAGGAATTTAGTGTGGGTTGGTAATGACATAAGATATTAGATGTTGCTAGTAGATGATCGTAAACAGTTTAAAAGTGAAGAGTAAAGGAAGGTTGTGTATGACTCAATCCAAACCTTCTTGGAGAATTGGGTCATTGATGTGTACCTAGGTGGGGCTGTTTAAATTATTAGTGGACCACTTGGTGGTTGCTAGTAATTGTTTTCCTTTTCAGAGTGTATTGGACCTTTCTGTCGCTGAGGTTGAGCGAGGTTGTGTCAACCATAGCGATTTTGTTCGGTTGTTACTGTTTCTTGCGGGTTTAAGGACCCTGGTTGTAAAGTAGGCCTTTCCTTTTGGTGGTAGTGTTGGGTATTGGTTTTTTGTTGAAGATCAATTTTTTTTGCAAGGTTCTAACCTCGTTTGTTCAAATAGCTGGTGGTCTTGGAGTGTATGTCTCATCTGGTTTGTCGTCGTCTTGAATACGGCGAACCACAGTAGAGGGATTGTGGTGTGAAAACACGTTTGTGCGTGGGAGATGAAGAGGGTTCTAGAGACTGGTACCGTTTTCTTCTGGAGAGTGGTTGGAATAAGGAGTGCGAGACCGTTTTCTTTCATGGTCTATTTGGGAATTGAAGTGAAGGTGGAACCGTGAGAGGTTGCACTCTGTTGAGCTAAATCAACATTTTCTCGCTAGTGTTGGTTTTGAGAACTCGCTTGTCGTTTATTCCGGTTTGAGTCTTTGTGTGAATGTTTTGTGTTGCAAAGAAGTCTTTTGTCCCTTGGGGACTTTGTTGTTGATTTTGGTGTGTCTTAGATTCGGGACTAATCCTTTTAAGGTGGGGAGATTGTGATGCCCTAGAATTTGAGAGCGATCATAGGGTTTTCTTTCTTGGTTGTTCGGAAAGAAAGAGGGTTTTGTCGGGAATGAAATAATTGAAGATTATGCGGCGTTTTAATATTAAAATTGGAGTTTTGGGCTAGTTTCACTGGCTGAGGCAACCTGGGCCTGGGCCGAATTTCTTTTCCCCTCTCCTCCCCATGCCTTGGTGGGCCGGCCCACCACCCCCATTAAGTGGCGCCCCCTCCCCCCAAACCCTAAGGCGCCTCCCTTCCTCCCCCTAGCAGCCGCCACCCTCTCCTCTTCCTCCCCTGCGTGGTGGCTCAAGATCCACCACGAAACGGGAAGGAGAAAACGAGAAGAGGATCCGTGGAGGCGAGGAGGACGAACAGATTTCCGTTACGGGGATCGTCGCGCGTTCTTCGTGGGTTCGCAAGGGGGAACTCAAGGTAAAATTCCTAATCTTTTACCCCTGTTCTACCTAGGGATTAGGAGTGTATTAGATCTGGTGGTGAGTGGTTTGGATGGATCTTGATGGGGGAGAAGGGTAGATGTTCACGTGGTGCTGTTTTTGGAAGGGGAGATTGTGCAGCGCGGATTGTTTCGCGTTTTACATGGCATATATGATTTTTCTTGCAAAAACCTATAACTAGAAAGTTGTAGATAAAGTCGAGACCTAGCTTCTGTAATTTTTTCAGAATTTTTGGGACGTCGGTCTGAGAGTTATCGCTGTTGTAAGATGATGAACAGAATCTGGAAACAGATTTCGTCCACTGTGTTGGACGGTTGTTTAGGCATATTTAACAGTGGAATTGAAATTTGTGACCTTCATGAAAGTTGTAGATCTCATCAATATATAGCTACTGTAATTTGTTTGAATTTTTATGAACAGTAGAAAAAAAGATACGAAATTGGGAAGAGAGGGTGCTGCTGTTCGATTCGTACAGATCGGGGTTTTTGGCGTTTAAATGGGAACGGAGAGTAGGAAGCGTGTGTTTGAATTGTGTGATGAATTGTGATGTATCTATGTACTGAAATAATATTTGTTCAGGTGGTGCCACTGCTGGGCGTAACTAGGTTCATCGTCCACGTCGGTAAAGGCAAGTGGAAGTAGTTGTATTGTTAAGCTATACATTGTTGTTTGCTTCGCCTTCACTATAAACTCCAATTACAGCAATCATACATGGTTTAATCACTTGCTTTGAGGATTGCAATATCTTGACTGGCAGTGTGATGTTGTGGTTTAGCTATGAATCATGAGTAAGGTGAAGAATGATGTTGTTTACCGGATGAATTGTCTAAACATTTCATCTCTATGATATTTGCTTTCTATCCATGCTATATGATGATATGCAAACATGTGGACTCAGTGGGAGGGGTTATGAATGAATTCATGCATGAAGCATTAACTGCATAATCATGCATTGGAAGTTTGTCGACGCCAAGGCGCGATCAGACCGTGCAGTACAACACCGTGTGTTCCTGAGAAAGGGCACGGTGAGGAGGAACATGGCATAAGCATGTGCATCAATCATATGCATTTTACTGAAGTGGTGTGGACTCTTTGATGTGGTATTGTATATGAGGAATGTGGACTCTTTGATGTGGTATTGTATATGAGGAATGTGGACTCTTTGATGTGGTATTGTATATGAGGAATGTGGAATGATAGATATATGGTGGATGTTTTATTTGTATTAGTTGTTCCGCTTGCTGAGATTACCCAATCTCACCCCTTGTTATTTTGTTGTTTTCAGGTAGTTCTCGCGAGTCGTAAGCTTGAAGGGTGGGCTTAGTAGCACATTCAACCCTCCGGGGTCATCACGAATCACATGGACTAGTGCATTTAATAATTCATTAGCTTGCTGAAATTTTATTAATCATAGACCTATTGATGTCCTCTTTGGAGCTGTTTTACGTTTAGGTTGGTTTTCTGGTTGATTTAGACTTGTTATCTCTAGTATTGATGCTTTTATGTTATTCCTGTTTGTAATGTTTATTATGAATCTTGTTGTCGCTTCCGTTTTGTCCTAATTTTAGGGGAGATGCTGTCGAATTTTTTTTCTTGTACGACAGTTTAGATTTATGGGGTGTTACAACCTAGTCCCGAACCTCAGTTCCTCCATGAACCTAGTTCCGGTCCCGTCATCGACCACATTCGCCCTCGAGCAATACCTGCACATGAACAAACCACAAAACGATTCCGAGCACAAATCCGTGACTTGACTCACATTAAACCATGCAACCACTCACAGGAGTGCATTGCATTAAATATTCTAAGAACACGATTTCAAAACACGAACCAAAACCTTTGCAAAAATCAAAAAGCTTTTCAAATAATCAAACTGATTTCAGATCTTTTCAAATAAAGAAACCCAAAAATAAATCTTTTCGAAATATCAAACTGGTTTCAAATCTTTTTCAAATACTCATCATCAAAATCAAATGGATCAAAAATAATGATCCTTCAATCTCCCCCTTGATGAGTAATTTGACAAAACACAATATAAGATTTGACAAGAGATTGAGCAAGAACCAAAAGACCAAAAAATCCCAATTCAAAAACCTCCTTGACTTGATCTCCCCCTTTTTTTTGACAAAATAGTCACTTGTAGGAACCAAAGTCAAGTAACCCAAAAAGAGATAAACACAAGACTCCCCCTCAAATCAACCCATGGGGATGAATGATCCCAAGTTCACCGCGTAAGAAAGCAAAACGAGAAGAATCGAGCGGTTTAGTGAAAATATCAGCAAGTTGAGCACCCGAATCAACAAATTTCAGTTCAATAGCTCCTTTTTCAACATGATCTCTAAGAAAATGATATCGAACATCAATATGTTTAAGGATAAAGCATTTGCAACCAAACACTTGTAAGTGAGAAACAGACGGTTTACGATCAAATCTCAGTTCATAAGATGTTTTACCTAGTAAAGCTCTAAGATAGATCCTATTTGATATATAGCAAGCAGAAGAAATTGCTTCAGCCCATAATTTTCTTGAAGTGTTGTATTCATCTAGCAAGTTCTAGCCATTTGAATCAAAGTTCTATTTTTCCTTTCTACAACACCATTCTGTGAGGGAGCATATGGCGAGGAAAATTGATATTCAATTCCATTAGTTTCACAAAAAGATTTGAACAAAGCATTTTTGAATTCCGTACCATTATCAGTTCTTATGGTTTTCAATGTGTTGGGCAATTCATTTATCAATCTTTTAATGAAAATATGAAAGAGTCCAAAGATCTCATCTTTCGAAGAGAGAAAATGCACCCAAGAGTATCTCGAATAATCATCAACAATTACTAGAAAGTACCACTTACCTCCGGCCGATTGGATTCGAGATGGTCCTACTGTATCCATGTGAAGAAGTTGACCGGGGCCGGTGGTCATCACAGTTGAGACAGGAGCATGAGGAGCTCCAACCATCTTACCATGTCAACAGGAAGCACAAACAATGTCTTTGCAAGATTTTAATTTCGGCAAGCCACGAATTAAATCTAGACCACTCAATCTAGATAACAGATCAAAGCCCATGTGACCTAACCGACGATGCCAAAAATTGAGATTTCTAGATTCTGAAGCAACAAAACAATGTGAACTTGAAGCATTGCTAAAATTTGCTATGAAAATTTTTCCAAGTCTAGATATCTCAAGAATCAGTTTTCCAGAAGCATCGAGTACCCTACATGCATTCGGTTTAAAATTTACTTCAAAGTTTTCATCCAACAATTGAGATACGATGTAAGGTTGAATTTCAGTTTAGACACCAAAGAGACATTCTTTAAAGTAAAGTGCTCATTTACCTTCACTGTACCTTTTTGCAATGACGCGTCAAAGAGTAGCATCTCTAAAAGTGATCGTTTCGTTCCCAGATGCTTTTGTTAGGAGGAGAACCAACTTGGGTTGCTGTCATGTGTTGGCGACATCCTGAATCAACAACCCGGATGTTCTCCTTCCCTTCTCGCACCACCTACATGTCATGAATGTAAGATGCCGAGGATTCAAATACTGGGTTAGAGAAATATGCTTTAGGTATCCAAAGATCGAATCACTCGACGAGGAGGTGATCGAACAAAAGCTTGTGAATTCAAAGGAGATGAATTACGAGGAATTTTGTTTGCTTTCCCTAGGGGAACATGTTGAGAAATGATACGTGTTTGTCTAAAGTTAGACTTAGCCTTTGAATTTTCCTTTCTCTGTTGTTTGGCTAGTCTAAAACAGAAATTCACCAAATGACCATCTTTCCCACAATGAGTGCAATTGTACTTAACATATGGTTTGGCATTAAAAGTAACTTTTGCACTTGAAATAGTGGGAGATAGAGTGCCGGCAGATTTAAACAAAGTTCTTTTAGGCTCATTATCAATTTTCACATTTTTGCTCTCAACAGGTTTAATGATAGTAGAAGCATAAGAGTTAAAACCTAAACCCTGTTTGTTGGAGCTCACTTTAGATTGATCTAAAATCATGTTCAAATTTTTCTTCCCTTTAGTGAACCTAGAAAGAGAATCTTGCAAGTAGTCAACCTTTTTAGCAAGATTTAAACAATTATCACAAGGAGTGTCAATTTTAGCTTTACATTTACGGCAATTTGAACACGAGTTAATTTCATGAGTGAACATGTCATTTGTTAATTGGGTAACTCTACAATTTGCATCTTTTAATTTCAACTCAAGAATTGAACATTTAGAGCAAGCAATTTGATCATGTAAACTATAAGTAGAGCAACCAATATTTTTCACAAGTTTTTTATTTTTCAATTGTTTGGCATAAACTTGTTGTAGTTTAATCACATGTTCCTCTTTTAGAGACTTAATTTCAAATTTGAGATCTAAGGAAGTATCACAAATATTTTCAGAATTTGAATTTCTAATATCAAAATTTTCAGATTTTAGCATGGATAGATCTTTTTCTAAGTTTTTATTTTTGAATGAAGATTTTCTTAAAGATTTTCTCACTATGACTAAAACTTCACAAAGCTCATCATACGAAGGCATTACCTCATCACCGTCGCTGGAGGTGCTGTCGTTATCACTAGAATCACTAGTGTTCCCTTTTGCCATGAAGCACAGTCCGGTGAAATCCTTCTCATTCAGCTTCATTTGCTTCGCTTCCTTCTCATCTTCAGTTGAGTCATCAATGTCGCTTAAGTCTAAGCGAACAATTGCCGCGAAGACTTTGTTGAGCATCTTCTTCGTCCGTTGCTTATTTTTATCCTTGCTCTCTCTTGGACGGAACGACTTGGAGGAGTTGCTTTGCTCCTTCTCCTCTCTATCTTTGTTCTTGAAACAGTTAGCACGGATGTGCCTTGCCTTGCCCCAGTTGTAGCAGTGGATGGAGGCTCCTCTTCTCTCCCTTGATCTCATGTAAGCTGCATTGACACGCTTGGAAAGAAGAGCAAGTGTATCTTCTGGTATTTGATCTAGCTGTTCATCACTAAGAGCACTCAAGCGATAATGGAATATGATGATGAAGAACTAGTAGCATTATCATATGAAGAGGAATTAGCATTAAGAGCCATAGAGTTATCATTGGATGTTCTTGAAACAATGTCTATCTCAAAAGTCTTGAGACTAGAATATAGTTTATCCAAAGTCATTTCACTCATCTTGTGAGCTTCCCTAAAAGCAGTCACTTTCATTTGCCAGATTTTAAGATCAAAAGATGATAGGAAATGTCTAGCATTTTCAGAGTCAGTGTACTTTACATCTACAGCTCTAAGATTGTTTAAGATTATGTTAAAGCGAGCAAAACAATCATCTAGAGATTCTCCAGAGTTCATTTCAAATCTAGTGTATTCCTTTTTAAATTGATCTTGCCTAGTTTCTTTTACAGAGTCAGTGCCCTCATGATAATCTTGAAGAGATTTCCAAATTTCATGAGCAGTGAGTAAATGACAGACTCTATCGAATTCTTTTCTAGCAAATCCTTCAAGCAATATGTTTCTAGCTCTATTATTGTTTTCAACATCTTTTTCAAACTCGATTTTATCAATATCATCATTTGAAGGAAGCTCGTATGGAATCTTTACCTTGCGCCAAATAGCGTTACCTTGAGCTTGAAGGTATGCAGTCATCCGAATCCGCCAGTGGGGAAAGTCTGTGCCATTGAAGATTGGTGGCTTATTCGAGTATTTCTCTGTTGCCATAACTTACCGTTTACTAATCACCTGTTAAGATGGATTAGTAGAGCCAAGCTGTGATACCACTTGTAGGATCGAAAGACACGAATATAGCAATCAGAGGGGGGGTGAATGATTGTGCGGAAGCTAAAACCAAATTCTTGATCTACTAAAAGTTCACCCCAAAACAGAACCAAATAATTGCCTCGTTGTAATATCCCGAGTATTTCTATACTCAAGCCACTGTACATTTGTACTCAAACGCTGTTCAATAATACACTGTGCTTGTGTATTTCCGTATCTTGAGTGAACATACTTGCTTGGGATCAGAAAGAACCCTTCAACTTAAGTAATTTCGCTCATAAGTAAATTCGAATTAGGTTGGGCAAGTGCCTGTGACCCTATTAACTTCCAAAATACTTTGGGACAATTAGTAATCAACCCTGGAAGCGTTAGCCGTCAAGGCCCAAGTTCAAAAGTTCTGGAATGTCCGGAGTATCCGGATCCACACTCGGAGTATCCGGATCCAACCCGGAATGTCCGGACAAAGTCCGGAGTGTCCGGATTGGGCTGGCCGAGCGCTCCAACCCGGAGTGTCCGGGTTAGTGTTACCGAAGACCCCAACCCGGAGTCTCCGGGTTGAGTCCGGAGAGTCCGGTATTGGCGTGGGGTTTTGTATAAAAGTCCCATTTCGTGGCTCCCTTCCATTCTTTCTTCTTCTACTTTGGTTTCCCCACTTCCTTGGTGTTCTCTCCACCACCCCGAGCTCCTCTCCAGCCACGGCCGGTGACCCTCCCCGGTGACTCCTCCATCTCGGTGTGCTCCTCCCCAAGCCGTCATTCCCCATCCTCCACCCGGCGTTGCTCCTCCTCCATCTTCCTTGGAGGTAAGCTTTTCTCTTAGGGTTTGATTCGCGGGATTCTTGGGTTCTAGAGTCGTTCATGGTGGGATTAGGACTTAGGTTTGGATTTGGGAGGCTAGGGTTGAACTTGGATTCTAGGGTTTTGGGTGTAGTGGTTTTAGGGTTGAAAATGGGATTGGGATTAGTGAATGTGGTATGCTAGAGTGGTAGATCGGGTAGTAGTAATGTCGATTTAAGGAGTTGTTAGTGTGAGTTAGAGATTTGGCGGGTTAGCGACGTTTTCTCGTAGAATCGGCTAGTTCGGAGCTCCTTCCGGTTCGCTAGGTGTACGAAAGTCGTAGATCGGGTCGCGGTGAAGTTGTAGGGAGTGGTAAGGTCTCCGTCTCCTCGTCGAGTTGGACCAAATGCCCTAGGACCGGAGTATCCGGGCATATGGTCCGGAGTGTCCGGATTGTCCGAGTATCCGACGAAAGCGGTCCGAGTGTCCGCCTATCCGGACCGTCGGATGCAAACCCGATCGTCCGGTTAGGCTGTTCGTCCGGCCGTGTTGTGTTGTCCGAAAGTCGTCGTTTCTTGAGGGTTTCTTGGTTGTACTTCATTCTTGTGTATTGCATGCACTTCATGGTGCATTTAAAACTTTCTTTTGCTAAGTTGTATTTCTTTCGCTGCTTTTGGTGCTTTGACCGATTAGAGGCTAGCGAGTCGGGCTTCGCCTCGAACAACCCGAGCATCATCCCGGACATCACCGAAGTGCAACAACAAGGCAAGCACCTCCTTTGACCATCTTGAAACCTATATTTCACGATGTCTACTTTGATTTCTCAAACCATATGCATTGTTTATATTCAAGAAATTGCTAGTTTGTGGGAATGGTAGATATACCCTGATTTGGTGGTTTCCCTCAATTTAATTCCCCGAGATCATTGATAACCTTAGTAGGGTTAGACAATTTAATAAAATGTCACTTGGGTATAAACGATTTAGTAATTGCATACGCTTAGACACTGCAATAGAGGTGAGCAAAGTCACCCTTACCAAATGCTCAAAATTATGATAAATGTAATTGGTTTTGGAAAAGTTTTGGAAATGTGAATCGTAAAGGTATATTGATAAAAATGTGAAGTGTCTAGTTGGTAATTAGACTTGGCGGGAGGTATAATATGTGCTAGTTAAACATGGTGGCGATTGGTTGGCGAGTTAAGTGGAGTTCCC
The DNA here is from genome assembly GCA_036346355.1 of Rhipidocladum racemiflorum. Taxonomy (NCBI): domain Eukaryota; kingdom Viridiplantae; phylum Streptophyta; class Magnoliopsida; order Poales; family Poaceae; genus Rhipidocladum; species Rhipidocladum racemiflorum. The sequence continues at coordinate 37,245,618 of CM070588.1, forward strand.
GCTTGAGTCACTAGGCAAAAATATAAGGACCGAACTTGTGACGGTTTTTGAATTGAACACCGTGCAAATCACGCAAGAATGCTGGGATGGGGCAGCCTATTCTAGTACTTGAAGTGTGAGGGGATAGCCATGCCTGTTGGTAGGTCAAGAGTGGACCTTTTCCTGTGTTGAGCAAATCAAGCGCGGTGTGTGTCCTCACGACCCGCCGTATGCGCCTTCGTGTGCGCTTTGTACTTTTGCAGCAGGAATCGCTCGATTCATGTTTGTTGATACAACGGTGTACGCCTTGCTATGGGGTAATGCCGCGGCCAACAATTCGCCGTCGTCACGATGAGTATTCCGTGGCGCTGAGTGGTGGTTGGCCTCTTATCGCCATAGTAGTGGATTTGTCGTCACCGGTCGGGTGTGGCTATAACCTCAACGATGGGAAAGAATAGATCATTCTTGTATATCGGATACCTCGTGTATCGCGTGTACCCTGGATGACAGGGATGCAAGTCCGAGTTGTGTTTGGGTAAAGTGCGCAAACTCTGCAGAGTATCAAATAATTCTAATCGATTAGCCGTGCTCACGGTTATGAGCAATCTTCTCTAATCATATCAAGTATAGAGATTTGGTTTGGTTTTGAAAATGAAAATCTATTTCGGAGTCGGTATAAAGTATGTGGTGGAATGGTACTTGATGGAATTGTGGATATGTGTATATGATTCTCGATGGGATTATGAGTATGTATGGATGTCGATTCGTATCCCAGTTGCGACCATGGATGGTGGCAATGTGGAGCTCGATTGTTACGATATCAGTAAATATGTTTTATTCAAACTGCTGTCTTTCAAATTAAGTATTACTTTTCGATGAACTGTTTTAAATACAGATTTCTGCAATTAACCCAGTGTAGAAGCTTTATCCTGTTGAATCAGCCTGCATTTATTTATATTTCCATACACTAAAGTCTTGCGAGTACATACGTGTACTCACCGTTGCTGCTAACCCTTTTTCCACAGAGGAAGGTAATGATGATGTCCCGGATGATGGCGAGCCCCTTTTCTGCGAGTGTTGCGGCTTCGTAGTCCCTCCCTCCAGTCAGTAGCCTGTGGGGTGGTCAGGCCAGCTGCGCTGGTTGTCTTTCTTTTGTTTCCGCTGTCGCTTTACTTCTTTTGGTTTCTGTAATACTCTTGTTCAAGGTTTACACCCAGTTATGTAAATTATCGTAGTTTATTCTTCCGTGCCTTGGTACTCGTGTTGTTGGTACGCGATACTGGGCTACTGATCCAGGGATCCAGTATCAGATGCGTACAGGCACCGGGTCCGAAGCTAAGGGTTCGATCCCGTCGATCGAATTTTTAGATTCGGATTTTCGGTGTCGAGGCTTCCTGTTGCTATACGGTGCTATACGCTACTGATGACGTCTGATGCAGTATAGGAAGAGGGGTCCTCACACTAGTATCGTGAGCGTTGGTATCAGAGCCATTGACTGCAGGAGGACTTAGTTAGCCTGGACGTTAGACTTAGGGACAGATTTTTTCTTCTCAAAATTTATTTTGAAGTACAAAACTCTATTTTCAAAGTGTAGAATGCTATTCTTGTCCATTCTATGGCTTTTCGCTTATCTACTCTTCAAAATGAATCTGATCTTAATCCAAATTTCAAAAATTTGTTTCCTTCTTCTATCCTGTTCAAAAGGATTAAGAGGAATGCGGTTTTAGCTAAGAATGGGTTAAGGATAGATGTTTGTGGTTGTAATTAGGGGTTATTTGTCGTTTCCCTGAGTTGGTTTTTGAATTGGTTCTTATGCTTCTTTGAATGAATGCTTGTAGTGTGTTTGTGTTTGTGAGTGCATCCTTTGGGATCAATCATTCTGCACTTGATTTACAGCTTAGTTGACTCAATCTGTGCATTTCAGATGCCTCCCCGAAGGAGAATAGCTCGTGCGCTTCCAAAGCCGATGATCGAGAGCGTGGTAGTGATGGGAGCGGGGCCCAATCGCGGGTCCCTACCGTGGGTCAGGTTCGATCTCGGCTACATGCCCAGTGAGGAGCTCCTCCACCTCCTCCGCTCCCGATATGGCTGCACTCATGTTGCGGCACTCACCATGGAGCCGATGGTCCAGCTGTCCAGGGCAAGCAATACCAGAAGAGTTAGCCTGCTGTTGTCGGAGTTCCAAATAACTCGACCGCCGAGCTTTTCTTCAGCTATAGATCCGATGGAGGCGGAGGATTGGCTTAGCGACATGGAGAAGTTGGAGTTAGTCGGTTGCACCGATGCGGAGAAGGTTCAAGACACCGCCTACTACCTCCAGGGACCGGCAACTTCGTGGTGGAGCAGCTTCAGGCTGTTCGCCTGCAGATCAGTCACCACATGGGCAGAGTTCAAGACCCGCTTCGCTCCTTCCATGTTCCAATGGGCTTGATCGAGATCAAGAAGCTGAGTTCTACGACCTTCGCCAGGGTCTATGGCGTTGATGGACTACCTCCACCGCTTCAACCATTTGTCACGCTATGTTGCCGATGAGGTGACCACCGAGGCTAGAGAGTGACATTGTTCAAGGAGCACCTCACCGAGGAGATCCGTTTCACCACGGCCATGACATTCCTAGCCTGCAGGTCTTGGTGGGCAAGGCCATTAGCATTGAGGATGGCGCCAAGGCGCTTATGGAGAGCCGCAAGCGCAAGTGGGCAGCTCGGCGCCGCCGGGTGGCGGACCTTCCAGACTCGCACCTTCACTCGATCGGCCTCCAGCCTTCGGCGCCGCCGATTCGAGAGGTCCTGTGGCTTACCTCCTCGCCACGCCTGTAGTTCAGGTCGCGATCACCTAGCCGCCCAGTCAGCATTGGGGTCCCGAATCCATTTGGCCATATCACTTGCTTCTCTCGCGGCCGAAGGGCCACTTCGCCATGCTCGTCCGAAAGCAGCGGCAAGGTGCACCAGCCCGTCCCTGTGGTCGGGGTGGGCGTGGGAGTGGCGGCAAGACGCCCGGTTCCTGCAGCAAGCTCCGGGCCATGGCCGCTGAATGTAGCCACGCAGAGGAGGCGACAGCAGCTCCAGATGTGGTGTTGGGTACGTTATCTGCTCATTCCGTACTCCGCCTTAGTATTATTTGACTCGAGCGTCGCATTCCTTTATTTCTTCACGCTTGTTGTTCAAAGATGAGGTCTGCTTCTTTGTACCTCGAGAAGTACTTGTTGATCCGCTCGCTCGATCCGCTTTTGACCGCCGAGCTTGTGAGTCCAGGGGTTAGAATTGAGATCAATGGGGTAGAATTTCGGGTGATCTTATCAACATTGAGACGCCAGGTCTTGATGTGATTACGGTATGGACTGGCCGCCCAAGCATCGAGGCATATTGATTGTGCCAGGAGATCCGTTTCATTAGTCAACCCCGATGGCATTGCTTGTTACCTTTTCTTCGCTCCAAAGGCGAGCCTTTGCTCGTGCTCTTCGTTCGGGACCGATCAGTACGGTGGTGTGTGAGTACCTGATGTGTTCCCCGATGAGCTGCCAGGTTTGCCACCGATCGCGATTTGGAGTTCATCATCGATCTCTTACCTGGCACTTCTCCAATTTCTAAGCGTCCCAGACAGATGCCTGCTGATGAGCTGATCGAGTTGAAGATTCAGCTCAAGGAGCAGTTAGAGAAGGGGTTCATTCGTCCCAGTTCTTCTCCCTGGGGCAGCCCAGTCCTGTTTGTGAAGAAGAAAGACGGCACTCTTCGCATGTGCGTTGATTACCGCCGTTGAATGAGGTCATCACAAGAACAAGTATCCTCTCCTCGGATCGATGATTTGTTTGACCAATTAGGCGGAGCTCGAGTTTTCTCCAAAATAGACTTGAGATCCGGCTATTTTCAGCTCAAGATCCGTCCGGAGGATATCGTGAAGACCGCATTCACCACTCGCTACGGTCTGTACGAGTACACAGTTGTTTCGTTTGGCCTCACCAATGCACCAGCCACCTTCATGAATCTGATGAACAAAGTCTTCATGGAGTTCCTTGATAGATTTGTGGTGGTGTTCATTGATGACATCCTCATATACTCTAAGGATGACGATGAGCACGCACTTCACTTGCATATGGTGCTTAGCAAGCTTCGCGAGCATCGCCTGTATGCCAAATTCGGTAAGTGTGAGTTCACTCAAGCAAGTGGAGTTTCTGGGGCATGTCCTGTCAGAAGGTGGGGTAGCAGTTGATCCACGTAAGATACAAGACGTACTCAATTGGGAGCAGCCCCGCAATGTCCCTGAGATTCGGAGTTTTCTCGGTCTTGCCGGATACTATCGCCGGTTTATCGAGAATTTCTCCAAAATTTCTAAACCATTGTCGCTTACTCAAGAAGGAGAAGAAATATGAGTGGTCACCTGGTTGTGAGTCCAGTTTTCAGAGTGAAGAATAGACTCACCATCGCACTGTTGGTCCTTCCTGACATTCACAAGAACTTCGATGTCTATTGTGATGCATCCCGTCTTGGACTTGGTTGTGTGTTGATGCAGGAGGGCAAAGTGGTTGCTTATGCTTCTCGACAGCTAAAGCCTCATGAAGCCAATTACCCGACGCATGATTTGGAGCTTGCAGCTGTTGTTCATGCTCTCAAGTTGTGGCGACATTATCTCATAGGAAACAGATGTGAGATCTACACCGACCACAAAAGCTTAAAGTACTTCTTTTCGCAGCCAGATCTAAATTTGAGACAGCGTCGATGGCTAGAGCTGATCAAAGACTATGATTTGGGTATTCATTACCATCCTGGCAAGGCGAATGTGGTTGCAGATGCCCTCAGTCGCAAGCTGCACACAGTGAATGCCTTGGGTGTCATTGGCCAGTCTCAGCTGGTTGAAGAGTTTCAGAAGCTCAATCTAGAAGTGGTTGAGTATGGTTACGTTTCTGCTTTAGCCGTACAACCCACTCTAGAGTCTCATTCGAGCAGCTCAACTACAAGATGATGCTGTGATTGAGATTAGACGCCAGTTGACTGAAAATGGCGCATCTCCAGGTTTTTCTGTGAAGTCCAATGGGCTGATCTTGCATGGGCAGCAGGTGTATGTCCCTGATAATGTTGAGATCAAGGGGTTGATCCTGTCAGAAGCTCATGATACTCCTCTCTCTGTCCATCCTGGCAGCACCAAGATGTACCAGGACCTTCGCAGTACGTGGCCAGGTATGAAGAAGGAGATCGCGGCTCATGTGGCGCATTGTGATGTGTGCCACGTGTCAAGGCTGAACATCAAAGGCCAGCCGGATTACTTCAGCCATTGCAGATCCTCGAGTGGAAGTGGGAAGAGATTGGGATGGATTTTATTACCGGGTCTACCGAGGTCCTCCACCTGGTCACGACTCTATTTGGGTGATCATTGACCGTCTGACCAAGGTAGCTCATTTCATTCCAGTTCATACCACCTATTCTGGAGCCAAGCTAGCGGAACTCTATTTGCAGAATATTGTTCGGCTCCATGGAGTTCCAAAAGTCATAATCTCTGACCGTGGTTCGCAGTTCACCTCCAGATTTTGGGAGAGTTTGCAGTCCATTCTTGGCACTAAGCTATCCTTCAAGATGCCTTACCATCCCCAAACTGACGACAGACGGAAAGGGCAAACCAAATCCTTGAAGACATGCTAAGGGCTTGTGTGTCGTGCTACAAGTCGTGGGAGAAATGCTTGCCATTTGCTGAGTTCTCCTACAACAACAGTCATCAAGTCGGGTCTTGAGATGTCGCCGAGGCTCTTTATGGCAAGAAGTGCAGAACACCACCGTTTTGGTCCGAGGTTGGTGAGAGGCAATTCTTCGGCCAGCCATGATTGAAGAGGCCGAAAGGCAAGTTAGCTTGATTCGAGACCTACCGTGAGAAGCTCGGCCTCGCCGTAAGAGCTATCTTGATCGCCGACGCCGCGAGTTGAGTTTTGAGGTGGGTGACTTTGTTTATCTCAAGGTCTCACCACTCCGCGGTACTCAGATTTCAAGTCCGCGGAAGCTAGCCCGCGATACATCGGTCCGTTCGGATTTTTGAGAAGGTTGGTGTTGTGGCTTATCGGCTTGAGCTACCGCCACATCTTTCTGACATTCACGATGTGTTCCACGTGTCCCAATTGAAGAAGAGTCTTCGGGTTCCATCGGAAGTTACCCAATTGGACCATCTTGATTTGCACCGATCTTTCGTATCGAGAGTATCCAAATCCAGTATTCTCGAGACAAATTGAGCGTCACACTCGCAATCAGGTTATCAAGATGCTCAAGGTCCAAAGGAGCAACCATTCGTAAGATGAAGCCACGTGGGAGCGTGAAGACCATATTCAGCAGAATACCCCGAATTTCTTCGAGAATTAGCAATCTCGAGGACGAGATTTTTGTAAGGGGGTAGACCTGTAATATCCCGAGTATTTCTATACTCAAGCCACTGTACATTTGTACTCAAACGCTGTTCAATAATACACTTGTGCTTGTGTATTTCCGTATCCTGAGTGAACATACTTGCTTGGGATCAGAAAGAACCCTTCAACTTTAGTAATTTCGCTCATAAGTAAATTCGAATTAGGTTGGGCAAGTGCCTGTGACCCTATTAACTTCCAAAATACCTTGGGACAATTAGTAATCAACCTAAGCGTTAGCCGTCAAGGCCCAAGTTCAAAAGTTCTGGAATGTCCGGAGTATCCGGATCCACACTCGGAGTATCCGGATCCAACCCGGAAGGTCCGGACAAAGTCCGGAGTGTCCGGATTGGGCTGGCCGAGCGGTCCAACCCGGAGTGTCCGGACCAATGTCCGAGTGTCCGGTTAGTGTTACAAAGACCCAACCCGGAGTCTCCGGTTGAGTCCGAGAGTCCGTATTGGCGTGGGGTTTTGTATAAAAGTCCCATTTCGTGGCTCCCTTCCATTCTTTCTTCTTCTACTTTGGTTTCCCACTTCCTTGGTGTTCTCTCCACCACCCCGAGCTCCTCTTCCGAGCCACCGCCGGTGACCCTCCCCATTGACTCCTCCATCTCGGTGTGCTCCTCCCCAAGCCGTCATTCCCCATCCTCCACCCGGCGTTGCTCCTCCTCCATCTTCCTTGGAGGTAAGCTTTTCTCTTAGGGTTTGATTCGCGGGATTCTTGGGTTCTAGAGTCGTTCATGGTGGGATTAGGACTTAGGTTTGGATTTGGGAGGCTAGGGTTGAACTTGGATTCTAGGGTTTTGGGTGTAGTGGTTTTAGGGTTGAAAATGGGATTGGGATTAGTGAATGTGGTATGCTAGAGTGGTAGATCGGGTAGTAGTAATGTCGATTTAAGGAGTTGTTAGTGTGAGTTAGAGATTTGGCGGGTTAGCGACGTTTTCTCGTAGAATCGGCTAGTTCGGAGCTCCTTCCGGTTCGCTAGGTGTCTGAAAGTCGTAGATCGGGTCGCGGTGAAGTTGTAGGGAGTGGTAAGGTCTCCGTCTCCTCGTCGAAGTTGGACCAAATGCCCTAGGACCGAGTATCCGGCATATGGTCCGAGTGTCCGATTGTCCGAGTATCCGGACGAAACGGTCCGAGTGTCCGCCTATCCGACCGTCGGATGCAAAACCCGACCGTCCGGGTTAGGCTGTTTCGTCCGGTCGTGTTGTGTTGTCCGAGTGCGTCGTTTCTTAAGGGTTTCTTGTTTGTACTTCATTCTTGTGTATTGCATGCACTTCATGGTGCATTAAAAACTTTCTTTTTCTAAGTTGTATTTCTTTCTGTCGTTTTGTTGCTTTGACCGATTAGAGTCTAGCGAGTCGGGCTTAGCCTCGAACAACTCGAGCATCATCCCGGACATCACCGAAGTGCAACAACAAGGCAAGCACATCCTTTGACCATCTTGAAACCTATATTTCACGATGTCTACTTTGATTTCTCAAACCATATGCATTGTTTATATTCAAGAAATTGCTAGTTTGTGGGAATGGTAGATATACCCTGATTTGGTGGTTTCCCTCAATTTAATTCCTGAGATCATTGATAACCTTAGTAGGGTTAGACAATTTAATAAAATGTCACTTGGGTATAAACGATTTAGTAATTGCATACGCTTAGACACTGCAATAGAGGTGAGCAAAGTCAGTCCTTACCAAATGCTCAAAATTATGATAAATGTAATTGGTTTTGGAAAAGTTTTGGAAATGTGAATCGTAAAGGTATATTGATAAAAATGTGAAGTGTCTAGTTGGTAATTAGACTTGGCGGGAGGTATAATATGTGCTAGTTAAACATGGTGGCGATTGGTTGGCGAGTTAAGTGGAGTTCCCCGCTTGAGTCACTAGGCAAAAATATAAGGACCGAACTTGTGACGGTTTTGAATTGAACACCGTGCAACCGCGCAATGCTGGGATGGGGCAGCCTATTCTAGTACTTGAAGTGTGAGGGATAGCCATGCCTGTTGGTAGGCGAAGAGTGGACCTTTTCCTGTGTTGAGCAATCAAGCGCGGTGTGTGTGTCCTCACGACCCGCCCGTATGCGCCTTCGTGTGCGCTTGTACTTTGCAGCAGGGAATCGCTCGGATTCATGTTTGTTGATACAACGGTGTACGCCTTGCTATGGGGTAATGCGCGGCCAACAATTCGCCGTCGTCCACGATGAGTATTCCGTGGCCGCCTGAGTGGTGGTTGGCCTCTTATCGCCATAGTAGTGGATTTGTCGTCACCGGTCTTTGAGGTGTGGCTATAACTTCAACGATGGGAAAGAATAGATCATTCTTGTATATCGGATACCTCGTGTATCGCGTGTACCCTGGATGACAGGGATGCAAGTCCGAGTTGTGTTTGGGTAAAGTGCAAACTCTGCAGAGTATCAAATAATTCTAATCGATTAGCCGTGCTCACGGTTATGAGCAATCTTCTCTAATCATATCAAGTATAGAGATTTGGTTTGGTTTTGAAAATGAAAATCTATTTGAGTCGGTATAAAGTATGTGGTGGAATGGTACTTGATGGAATTGTGGATATGTGTATATGATTCTCGATGGGATTATGAGTATGTATGGATGTCGATTCGTATCCTGGCTTAAGTACCATGGATGGTGGCATTGTGGAGCTCAGTTATTCATTATCAGTAAATATGTTTTATTCAAAGCTGCATCTTTCAAATTAAGTATTACTTTTCGATGAACTATTTTAAATCCAAATTTTCGCAATTAACCCATGTAGAAGCTTTATCCTGTTGAATCAGCCTGCATTTATTTATATTTCCATACACTAAAGTCTTGCGAGTACATACGTGTACTCACCGTTCTTTTAACCCTTTTTCCACAGAGGAAGGTAATGATGATGTCCCGGATGATTGCGAGCCCCTTTTCTGCGAGTGTTGCGGCGTCGTAGTCCCTCCCTCACGTCAGTAGACGGTGGGGTGGTCATGCCAGCTGCGCTGGGTGTCTTTCTTTTGTTTCATTTGTCGCTTTACTTCTTTTGGTTTCGTAATACTCTTGTTCAAGGTTTACACCCGATTATGTAAATTATCGTAGTTTATTCTTCCGTGCCTTGGTACTCGTGTTGTTGGTACAGCGATATCGGGCTCTTGATCCAGGGATCCAGATCGATGCGTCTGAGCACCGTCCGGTTAAGGGTTCGATCCCGTCGATCGAATTTTTAGGTTCAGATCTTCGGTGTCGAGGCTTCCTGTTGCTATACGGTGCTATACGCTACAGTAGACGGCGTACAGTACGGTATAGGAAGAGGGGGTCCTCACACTCGTATTCGACAAAAATAGAATGATAGAGGTTCGGTAAAACGCAAATTCCTGGAGATCCAACCATCAGAACAATCTGAAATTTGAACACAAGAAACTAGATTCCAATACAAATCGAACCCAAAAAGAATCAGCTCGATCGGACTTACGGATCAAAAGTTATGACCTTCGTAAGATTACTGTGACAGAAGATGACGAGAATAGATTTAACTAGAATTGTAGCTCGCCGAAAGATTTGAAGAACTTGATCTTTATTTCTCCTTTCTTTTGTCTAAAGTACTCCAAACAAAAGAGTACAACCCTAAAGCTTGCTCAAAGCTTGATGCCCTTCAACAGGAGACAACCCCTCCTATTTAAAGGAGCAAAACACAAGGAGTCATGAATACAATTCCTACTCCTAATCCTAGAAGGAGTCCCACTCCTAATCCTAGAAGGAGTCCCACTCCTAATCCTAGAAAGAGTATGTATTCAACACAACTCCTCTTGGCCCAACCTGGCCGAGTACAACTCTTGCACGCGTATGGCAACCCTACCATACTCACGTGACTAACACTTTGCATGCGAATGACCTGCCATTCTCACGTGACTAACCATTCTTCATGTGCACCATTCTCTTAGCCCGAACGTCCCGCATGACATCCTTGACCACCAAGACCTCAGTTCCCCCTCAACCAAGTCCCGAACCTCAGTTCCTCCATGAACCTAGTTCCGGTCCCGTCATCGACCACATTCGCCCTCGAGCAATACCTGCACATGAACAAACCACAAAACGATTCCGAGCACAAGTCCGCAACTTGACTCACATTAAACCATGTAACCACTCACAGGAGTGCATTGCATTAAATATTCTAAGAACACGATTTGAAAACACGAACCAAAACCTTTGCAAAAATCAAAAAGCTTTTCAGGTAATCAAACTGATTTCAGATCTTTTCAAATAAAGAAACCAAAAAATAAATCTTGTCGAAATATCAAACTGGTTTCAAATCTTTTTCAAATACTCATCATCAAAATCAAATGGATCAAAAATAACGATCCTTCAAAATAAAAACAGAGAAATATTCATAAACAAAAATTAATTAAAATTCATATTTGAGTAGGTCTCATTTTTATGAAAATTTAGAAATTTGAATCACTCAAATCGGAGTTGAAACGCAAAAGTTATAAGTGTTTGAAGTTTGAATCCATTTTTGAAATCAATAATTCGAATTAATAAATCATTTTCTTTTTCCGAAATTAATTTATTGCGTCAGCATGACACGTGGACCAATCAAAGCCCGCCACATCGCCTCGGGTCCTTGGACCCGGCGCACGGTTTGGCTTGGTCCACCGTGGACCCGGTCCACGGCGCACGTGTCCCACTGACAGGTGGGCCCTTCGGATGACGTCAGCAGTGACATCATCACGCACGGCTGAGGGACGGCTGACATGCGGGCCCCACCGTGACGTCAGCGGTGATGTCATGGTGCGGTTGGCTGGGCCGCTGACACGCGGGCCCCACCGTGACGTCACACGTGACGTCAGCGGTGACCGGGCGGTGACCGTGCTGACCGCGGCGGTCAGACTTCTGCCCACGTGGCTAGATCTCGGCCGTTGATTTGAAAATCAACGGCCCAGATCGGATCTGGTTTAACGCGTTAAGGAAACTACTTGGCTGACCAGGACTGTTCGATCTTGATCGGACGGTTAAGATCAACCCTAGCGTTACAACGTGGCTAACCCTAGCCGTTCGATCTAGATCTAACGGCTGAGGTTGGATCTAGTACGGTGCGGTTAAGGCTACGTGGCACAATCTAAACCGTTGGATCTAGATCCAATGGTTGGAAAGAGATCTAGAGGTTAGCACGTGGATCTCACCGGGGGTGACGTGGATGAACGTGGGCCGTTGGATCTTGATCCAACGGTCCAGATCTAATCTGGTTTCTACGGGTTTAGGTAACGCGTGGACTCACCGCGATGGTTGGATCTTGATCGGACGGCTGAGGGAGCTTGCGAGCGGTGATGGCGTGCGGCGGAGCTCCGGCTGCCGGGGACGAAGACGACGACACGCAAAACGGCGTCCTGGGCATGCTCCGGCGAGGTGAGAGGTCCCCTCACGACGCGTCACAACCTTGCGGTTCTGGATCTGGACTCAACGGCGGCGGAAAACGGCGGAGGCGGCGGCAAACGGCGGAAAACCGCGGCGGAAGCTTTCTCCAACTTCGGTGAGCTCCCGCGGGCGAACGGCGGCGACTCGGGCTCGGTGAGTTAGGGCTACGGGTGCGCACGGGAAAGGGGGTCCCGACACGGGTGGCAGCGCATTAAATAGCCTCTCGACGTCCGTGATATGCGCGGAAAATGAGGACCCACGCACGGGCGGCGACGGAGTCCGGCGGCAACACGGAGAGGGTGACGTGGCGCACTCTCGGCCATTGGATCGAGATCCAACGGTCGCGAGGCTGGGCTCGGGTCCGGCTCGGTGATCTGGCTGGCTCGGTCGGAGTCGGGCTCGGGTGACGTGGCTCAATCTCGGCCGTTCGATCTTGATCGGACGGTCGAGAGGGTTAGGGTTAGGTTGGGTTCGAGTCGGACTCGGACTCGAGTCAGACTCGGGCTCGGTCGGTGGAACAGTAAAACCAACTCGATTTTCAGCGATTAAATAATCCAATTAATTCCCAGAAATTCATTTAATTCATTAAAAATAGCAAAACACTCAGAAAAATTCCAGAAAAATTCTAGAAAATATTTTGGAACATTTTGGACTCAAATAAAATATTTCCAACAAAATTTTATTTGCAAAGTTAAATTCTATAATAATTTCAAAAGGGAATAAATTCAAATAAATCCCAAATAAATCCAAATAAAATCCAGAAAATTCCAAAAATTCACCAAAGTGCCAAATCACACTTGAATTTAAGAAAAGCAAAATTTTGGGGTGTTACAAATGTCTCCCACACGACTAGTTCAGATTGGATCCGTTCGCGCTGGTTGGATCTGGGCCGTTGATCGTGTACGCGTGTACGATCGAGATGGCGCCATGTCATCCTCTCCGTGTCCGCGCTGGACTCCGCCGCGAAATCTGCGCCTATCTCGACGTTCGAGCCGGTATTTAATGCGCGGGTGCTTGCCTGAGGATCGCGTTTGCCTCGCGCACATTTTGCCCGAGCCGCCACAGCCCATGGAGCCCTGTCATGGCCACGATTGCTCATCGTAGTTAGCAAATAACGGCCTCGGTTCTTCCTTCGTTCCCAGCGCCGTCTACCATCCTCCGCCGTGTTGGTGCCCAGATCCGAGACCGTCACGATGAGGCACACCTAGGAGTAGGACTCACGTCGCTGGAGATCTCCTGAAACGCCATCCCGTGTGTCATCTTCCTCGGCTCCGTCACTCCAGCGTCGCCGCGACATTGCTGAAACTCGCAAAGAAAGCCGATCGTCCGATCTTTATCCAACGGCTGCGGTGAGTCCACGTAGCCAATCCATTGGTTTCATCGGATTAGATCTCAACCGTAGGATTTAGATCATACGGTTCATATTAGATCCCGTGTTAGATCTATTAGCAGCCATTAGATCTAAATCCCATGGTCAAAATTTAGCCACGTCGATTAGTACCGCACCGTGCTAGATTAGATCGTGACCGTTAGATCTAGATCGAACGGTTAGATTCGATTCACGTTGTAGCACTAGATGTAATCGCAGCCATCCGATCTGCAGTGTACGGCCTAGATAGTGCCATGTGGCAAGCGCCGGGTCATGCCACGTCGCCCCCACGATGCGGCAAACCCGATCGAATCTCAGTCGTCTGATCCAAATTGAACAGTCTAGATCAAACCGCATAAATCGAAAACGTGCGGGATTAGATCCAATCGTGACCGTCGGATTTCAAACCAACGGCCCAGAACGTGCCACGTCGCACGAAGCTGAACCGACGCGGTCAGCCCAGTCGTCGCTAACATCATCCCTGATGTCAGCAATGGGCCCACGCGCCAGCGTCTGTGCCCTGGTGCACGATGACGTCATGCTGACGTCACGGTGGGGGCCCAGCTGTTAGTACCCCTTGGCCGAGCTGTGATGATGTCATGCTAACGTCATCCGGTGGGTCCCGCGTGTCAGTGACACGTGCACCCGTGGACCGGGTCCGAGCGTGGACCGAGTCCATGGACCGGTTGATGCAAGCATGATGCAATAAATTGATTTTCCTTTAGAAAAATAATTCGACCGAAATCCAAAATGCGCGCTGATGTCATGCTGATGTCATATTTCCGATTTTTCAATAGAAAAATAAATGAATTAATTTGGTTTATTCTTTTGATTGATTTTTCAAACTTCAAATGGCTATAACTTTTGCATTTTAACTTCGATTGAGGTGATTCCAGTTTTTAAATTTTTATAAAATTGAGATCTATTTAATGGTAAATTTTATTTAATTTTTGGACATGAGTTTTTTCTCTATTTTTAATTATTTATTGATTATTTATCCGATTCGCGTAGACGTTGAACTGCCCGAAAGGTACGAAGGAGAGGTTTTTGACCTAGGAACAATTTCAAGACCAGGAACATGACCTTTTCCAAGGCATGTTATGCTTTGACCATATTGATCCCACTTTTGAAACTATGTTTATTTAAAGTATTGCATGCTAATTTAATTAGAAATACTTTCAATTAATTTGGGGAAATTAGATAAATGACCTACTTGTTGTATGCCACCTTGTCGACAATAATTGTACGCTATGAATCCTTTGTCACCCTAGATTATGGAATATTTGTTGGACATTAATAACTTGCTAACATGGGTTATATAGATCGTATGTAGTATGCTTAACCATGCAACGTGAATGACATCATTTTGGAATGATAAATGTTAATCTTGTCTTAATGAGATATGGAATGTGTTGTTGGAAGACGTGACATGTGTTATTGTTGATGATGGCACGTGGTGCATGGTAATCAACCGGGGTGATAAAATGATTTAGACTAGGGCAAGTGGCAAGATTGTTTCCGGTGGGCCAAGAGTGGTACATGGGAGGTTGTATTTGGTTTTGCTGGGTTTTAGGTACTTGTGAATTCATTTGGGTAGTCTTGCCCTGGTCACTTGAGGACTTAACCTTGCAAGAATTTGAACTGAGTCCAACATACAGCAACAAGCCTGGAATGGGATAGACCTGGTCGAGTAAATTGTAATGTCTAGATTTCGGTGCTGTCATGGTGGTGTGAGCCCCGGGTTAATAGGTGGACTCACAGGCGCAATAGGGGGGCCCTGAGTGTGGTAACCAGTCCCTTCAGTGTTGAAACCTTAGCGGGCAGTACCGAGTCTAGAAGTAGCTTTGGAAAGGCTTTGTTGCGGTCACTCACCTTTGTGGTGTTTGATTGTATCTTGTGGGTAAAGTGTATAACCTCTGCAGAGTGTACAACCTATTCGAATAGCCGAGTCCACGGCATTAGACATTGCTCGGTGATTACAATCAAGGGTTAGACTTTTATGAAAATGACTTTGGTTACTTGGTAGGGAAATGCTGAACTTGCTTTAGGTTGGTAAATGCTTTATTTATGAAATTGTTTATGAAAGTTATTGTTATTACTGTTTTACTGCTTTCAATCTATTATTGATATTGTGAATGTTGCTTTACTGCAAATGAACCCCTTAGCCTGTTGTTGGAATAAGCCATGCATGTAGCTATTAGACTGCAATTTGGAAGAAGGTTTACAAGCCATATCAAGTCCCTGAGAACAACAATGTCAATGACGCAAATCATGCACATGTTGAAGCAAATAGCAAGGCGTGCAACTTGATCATCCAAGGCTTGGGACGCAACGACTTTGACCGTGTGATCCATCTCAAATCCACATATGAGGTATGGAAATTTTTTTGTGATTACCATGAGGGTTCTAACACTATCAAAGAGGTTCGTCAAGATCTTTACAAAATAGAATACATGCGATTTGAGAGGAAGCCTGGTGAGTCGCTAGATGACTTCTTTGCATGCTTTAATAAAAATCTTAGCAATTTGCGTGCTGTTGGAGTTAGCTTTGATGCTACTGCTAATGCTGGACAATTGCTTGGTGCATTAGACATGTCTATTTGGGAGATGAAAGTAACATCCATTAGAGAATCAACAGTCATGAGTACACTTACTTTAGATGTTCTTTATTCTAAGTTGAAAACTCATGAGTTGGATGTTCTTGCCAGGAAAGTAATGTTAAATCAATTGCTTTGATCTCTAATCCTAACATGTCAAATGTAAATTCCTCTTCTAGCTTTGCTTTGTCCTCCTTGTCTTCTTTAACCGATGAACAGATTGAAGAATTTCCCGAAGAAGACTTGGCACTACTCTCTTCTCACTTTAACAAAACTTTACAGAATGTGAGAATGAGAAAGAAAGGTGGTCCGCCAAGGTGCTATGAGTGGTGATCTCAACCACATGCGTTCAAATTATCCTAAGCTTGCTGGAAAAGCATCAAAGGAGGATAAGGACAACAGAAGAGAGAAAAAGAAGTTTCCTTCAAAGAAGAAGAACTTCATCAACCGTAAGGTTGTCCACCGAGTTCTTTCCGCTCTTGAACAAATTAATTTGAGCAATGTGGACTCGGAGAGCAGCGAGGATGATGTAACTCCAAGCAAGCATGATTTGATGGGGTTGTCTCATGGCAAGCAGCAAGGATAGCTTCACCGAGGATGACCACGACATCGACTTCAATGAGGTAGATCCTTCTTATGATGAATTAGCTATTGTTGTTGCTCGACTTGGTAAATTGCTTGACAAACGTGACAAGAAAATTAAGAAACATGATTTTATTGTTGAATCATTGAATGCTGAAAATGCTAGACTTAAAACCTTCATTCCTGATGATGATGCTTGCAAATCATGTGACCTAATTTACAATGAGCTCACCTTGCTTAGGAAAGAACATGCTCTTCTGTTACATCAAAATGAGAAAAATGAGAAACATGTCAAACATGCTAGCTATTCTACCATTGATTTGCATGATAGAACTCCATGTTCTAAATGCTCCATACTGGAATTGAAGTTGAATGATGCAAATGCTAGGGTTTCTCAAATGACAGATGTTTTGCTTGCACATGAGGTTCTTTCATGCTCAACTTGTCGCAAGCAAAAAGGAAAAGTGGATGTTCCCTGCAATAATTGTTTAACTCTTGCTAAAAAAGTTGATTACTTGCAAAATTCTTTGGAACGGTTCACTAATGGCAAGAAAAACTTGAACATGATTTTGGATAAATCAAAGGTTAGCTAAAATAAAAAAGGTTTAGGTTTTGATCTTCATGCTTCATTTGAAACTAAACCTTGCACTGTTGTTCATGATCCTTGCAATGATAAAATTGACATTCTTAATGAGCCTAAAAAGATTGCTTTTTAATCTGCTGGTTTTCTTTCTTCTACTATGATGAATGCAAAATGTGCTTCTACTGTTAAAGCCAAACATTATATTAAGTATACTTGCACTCATTATGGTAGAGATGGACATCTAGTATATTTTTGCTTTAGACTGGCCAAACAACAAAAGAAAGAAAGAGCCAAGGCTAGGTCTAATTTCAAACAGGCATGTTTCATTTCTCATTATGTGCCTAGGGTGAAGCAAACACCTTTTGTTGCTAGAAACACGAGAAAGGGCAAATCTGATTTTGTGTATAAGAATACTCGTGTTGTGCCTACTGTGTTGCGTTGTGTGTCTCAGTACTGGATTCCCATAAATCTGATTTCTAACCCCAGTACTGAGACCTCAAAATGTTTTGCTATGTAGGCTTCTCGCGCGAGGAAGGAGAACATATGGCTAGTGGATTCCGGATGCTCACGCCACATGTTCGGTGATAAGAATTGGTTCTCCTCCCTCACTCATGCATCTCGTGCTGAAAGTGTTACCTTTGGAGATGCTTCTACCTCTTCTGTTGTGGCAAAAGGTACAGTGAAGGTAAGTGACAAGTTTATGTTCAAGGATGTGGCTCTTGTTGAAAACTTGAAATATAACTTGCTCTCTGTCTCACAAATGATTGATGAAGATCTTGAAATAAGCTTTAAGAAAAATGAATGCAAAGTGTTAGATGCTTCAGGTGATCTTGTTTTCAGGATTTCACGTTTTGGAAGAGTTTTTAAAGCTGATTTTGATGCAACCCTCTTCTAAGCATAGGTTTCTAGTGGCCAATATTTCTAAAGATTTATTCTTTTGGCATCGTAGACTTGGTCATGTTGGTTTTGATCATCTTACTCGTGTAAGTGGTTTAGATCTCATACGTGGCTTACCTAATCTTAAAGGTGATAGCAATCTAGTATGCTCTTCTTGTAGACATGGTAAGATGATTGCATGTTCATATCCATCTCTTACCATGGTGATGACAAACGCTTCAGGACAGCTACTACATCTTAACACGGTTGGACTATCTCGAGTTCAATCTTTTGTAGGCAAATGGTATGTGCTTGTTATTGTTGATTATTTCTCTAGATATTCTTGGGTGTACTTTATGGCATCTAAGGATGAGGCTTTTAGTCATTTTAGAAGTCTTATTCTTAGGCTTTATGTTGATCATCCAGGAGCTCTTAGAGCTATTCGAAGTGATAATGGAACTGAGTTTAAAAATTCTTCTTTTGATCACTTTTGTGCTGAAAAAGGAATTGATTATCAATTTTCATCACCTAGAGTGCCTCAACAGAATGGTGTAGTTGAAAGGAAAAACAGAATGTTGGTTTAAATGGCTAGAACTATGCTAGATGAACATCACACTCCTAGGAATTTTTGGGCTGAAGCGATTTCAACTGCATGTTATGTTTGAAACCGTGTGTTTTTGAGATCAAAATTGGGTAGAACTCCTTATGAACTTCGGTTTGGACATAGGCCTACTGTTTCTCACTTCAGAGTTTTTGGATGCAAATACTTTGTCTTGGAATATGGAAATCTTGATAAATTTGAGCTAGATCAATGGATGGTATTTTTCTTGGAAATCCTGCTCATACTCGTGGCTATCGTGTGCTTGTTTCGGAGACTAACAAAATTGTGGAAACTTGTGAAGTTACTTTTGATGAGGCTAGTCCAGGCACTAGTCCAAATGATGCAGGTACAGGCGCATATGTTCAGGGGGAGAAAATCTTTGAAGACAATGATGATGTTGAAGATGAAGTCTTGACTCTTCCTAATGCACAACAAGTTGTAGCACCTTTAACACCTACTACTACATCACCTACAACTAACCATCCTCAAGCTACAACATCATCTGTACATGCTGAAAATGAAGAAGGAGAAGGAGAAGTTTCAAAAGCCAAAGCTCCCTTGCACATTCAGAAAATGTATCCATCTGAACAAATGATTGGAGACCTAAATGAGAGAATCACCCGATCCAGGTTTATTCATTCTGATACTCATGCTCATTCTGCTTTAGTTGCTTCTTTTGAACCCAAAGATATATCTCATGTATTATCTAACGAATCTTGGATCAATGCCATGCATGAAGAATTAGAGAATTTTGAACGAAATAAAGTTTGGAAACTAGTCTCACCACCTCCTGATTTTAATGTTATTGGAACTAGATGGGTTTTCAAAAATAAACAAAGTGAGGATGGTGTTGTTGTTAGAAACAAAGCTAGATTGGTTGCCCAAGGTTTTACTCAAGTTGAAGGCTTAGATTTTGATGAAATCTTTGTCTTCTTCTCGTTTTGCTTTTATTCGGGGAGAACTTGTGATTGTTCATCCAATGGGTTTATTTTGAGGACTTTTTGCCAAGTTCTTTTACTTGATGAGCTTACTTTATCATATTTCTTTATATATTATGTAATTGAGCTGATATATGATAATCTAAATTGTTCCACTTAGAACTAAAAATGACATTGCGGAATTCCTTCGTCTGATTGCCTATAGCTAAATACTCTGTGATATCTTACTCTTCTATGCTTGATATTGATCTTCTTGACAAATATGGGCCATAGAGCAAGTGTGTTTATAGCTTTACTCTTTCATAAGAGCTTTTAATCACTTTTGCATGTTTACAATCAAAGAAAAGGTAAAAAAAAGGAATCAGCAAAAAAAAGGGTTGTTAAAAGCAAAGGCCTCAAGTTATGTGCTTTAGACATGCTTTCCCTAAAAAGATAAGATGTATACTTCAAGCATGCCATTCCCTCAAAGATAAGATGTATGCTTCAAGCATGCCACTCCAAGGAAATAAAAGAAGTATGCTTCAAACATGTCACATGCAGTTTATTGTTTAAAGATTAAATTGGTTTACTAGATAGGAGTTGAAACTACTTGCTCGCCCAGAATTCACTACTAGATTTCCAACTTTTACCGAGTGGAAAAAATATGTCAGCCATTGCAATATACCGTAGGCCATGTATATGGCCGAGTGTAAACCATCAGTAACTTTCCCTTGGCCACTCATGGTCGGCCATTCGTGGGATTCCCGATGGTACCCTCGGTTATTAGTTTAACGAGGGTTTTCATAGCACTAGGTAAATACATGGGTGAGAAGTTTTTTCTTTCTAACGGGGTATAGAAACCCCTAGTAATTTCTCACAACAATATGTGGGATTTTTTGTGTAAAAAATGTAAAAAAAATCAAATCTAGGGATTAACCTCACAACTTGTTTGCACCACAATCCCTTGAGTTAAATATTTTTTATTTTCAAATTAGAAACACGTGATGCCTAGGATTCGAACTCACAACCTACTGAACACAACCTCTCCCTCCTAACCAACTCACCTCAACTGTCTTCTTGCTAGAAGTAAGAAAAGTACTTCTTTTAACTCTTGTTTTCATGATGCTTTATCAATTATTTAGTCAAATATATGATTTTAAATGGAAAATTTGTCAACTACAAAGTTGTAGATTTCAATGAGCGCTACATTTTTCATATATACATCACCTTCATCCAGCCTCGTATGAATTTTGCAATAGCCCAGCGTTTGATTTGTACCCTCGCTAAAAGTTTGTACCCCATCGGCAAATCATTGCAATAACCGAGTGTTACCTATATACACACACTAAATGTATTTCCACTCGGTGATTGTTTGTAATGGCCGACGGTTAGCATTGCACTCACAGTAATTGTTGTACCCTCTCGTTGATTTCATACTATGACTGAGGGTTTCCACTAACCGTCAGTTTGTGGTAAGCCCCATCGGTAAATGTTCTAATAGCCATCCGTTTTTGTACTACTTTTGAAAAAAAGATGCACCGTCGGCCACCTTAGTTTTTCCCGACGGCCCGTAGGCCATTACATTTCACACTCGGTAAAAGTTAGATTTCTAGTAGTGGTTGTTAGTTGCTTCAAGTTTGGGCCTTGCTTTTCTGCTGAGATCTTGCTTAGTACTTGGCTGAATTGAGGTTGAGATGCATGTCATTCCCTAACTTATTAAAATCACATCAAGATTCATGTATTTTGCTTATTATGTGATATATAAGGTTATATGATCGAATGAGCTCATCTTTTCCTATTTTGGCACTCCTTTGTTTCTCCTTTGTGAAATCATTGCTATAGGAAAAATTTTGAACATGGTTTTCTCTTTTTTTGTATTCTTGATGAATCCATTGTCAAAGGGGGAAGAAGTTTGGAGAGTTTTTGAGAAGTTTGGGGAGAAGTTTGAAGAAGCTGAGTTTGGGGAGAAGTTTGAAGAAGCTGGGAAAATTTTGGAGTTTTGGGCACATTGCACATTCACACATTTTTTTCTTAGGGGGATTTTTTTTATTCACCTAGGGGGAGTTTTTCATTTTGCATACTGGTTCATGGGGGAGATTGTGTGTTTTTACTTTGGTCTTTGATTTTAAACTCCTTGTTTTCAAAAAAAAAAAAACCTTCTTGTGAAGTGAATGCCAATGTTAAATTCTAAGTGGTGTTGCCAATGTTTTCATCAAGGGGGAGATTGTGAAATCATGTGCTGAAAAATTGGCTTAGAATTGAATTTGCAACATGTGCTTGTGCATGTATGATCATTTGATACACTTGTGATTTGCTATGAATAAGGGGTTTTGAAAAACAGTATGTTTTCCTTTTGCGCCGGACCAAAGTTTTAAGAAACAGTAAGTTTCGCCTTGGGCGCCGGACCATTGCGCAGGACCAATCCTTTGGTCCGCTGTGAACATGTTTGGCGCCGGACCAATTGAGCATGTGAAATTTGCATCTGCACCGAACCAAGTTTTTTAGTCTGTGGTGACCAAGTTTTCGAGCTGTGAAATATGCATCTGCGCCGGACCAAATTTTCCCTCTTTTGCGCCGGACCAAAGTTTCATGTGTACATCCAAGTCCTTGGCGCGATGCGTCACAATAAATATCAAAGCTTTGATTAACATCCGGTAGAACTAACACTGGCGCTGATGTCAATCGTTTCTTCAGTTCTTGAAAACCTTTCTCGCACTCTGACGTCCATGCAAACTTCTTCTCTTTTTTCAACAATTGCGTAAGAGGTTTCGCAATTGTCGAAAAGACTTCAATGAAACGGCGATAGTATCCTGCCATTCCAAGGAAACTCCGGATCTGGGTCACAGTCTTCGGCTGCTCCCAATGTAACACAGCGTCTACCTTGCTTGGGTCTACAGCGACTCCTTCTGCGGTCATCACATGTCCAAGAAACTCCACCTTGTCCTTCCAAAAATCACACTTACTGAACTTGGCGAAGAGTTGCTGTTTCCTCAGCTTTTCCAATACTCGCCTCAAGTGTTCGGCATGTTCATCCTCTGTCTTGGAGTAGATTAGGATATCATCTATGAACACAACAACAAACTTGTCCAAATATTCCATGAACACCTTATTCATCATATTCATGAAATATGCTGGCGCATTCGTCAGACCGAAGGACATAACTGTAAACTCGTAATGTCCATATCTTGACGAGAATGCGGTCTTCGGAATATCCTCTGATTGGATCTTCAACTGATGGTATCCCGATCTTAGGTCAATCTTGGAGAAAACTCCGGCTCCTCTCAGCTGATCAAACAAATCATCGATCCTGGGTAGTGGGTACTTATTCTTCACGGTGACTTCATTGAGTGCACGGTAGTCAATGCACATCCTGAAACTTCCGTCCTTTTTCTTGACAAACAAAACTGGTGCTCCCCACGGCGACGAACTCGGTCTGATAAATCCTTTCTCCATTAACTCCTCAAGTTGTTTCTTCATCTCTACCAATTCTTCGGTGGACATCCGATAAGGTCTCTTTGCTATCGGTGCTGTACCAGGTACAAGCTCTATCACAAACTCTATGTCCCTGTCTGGCGGCATACCAGGTAGATCTTCAGGAAAAACATCTGGGTACTCATTCACTACTGAGACATCCTCTATGCTGATTGCCTTGGTGCTGTTAACCCTCAACTGTCCATCTCTAATGGCGGTAGCTTGAAATTCCACTTTCTTTCCACACGGGCTCTCAACTGAGATAGTTCTTCGTCCACAATCCAATACGGCCTTGTGCTTGGATAACCAATCCATTCCCAAAATAACATCTAAGGTCTGGGTCTCCAAAATAATAAGGTTCGCTAGGAACTCTATCCCATCTATTAGTATTCTCACCCCGGAACATCCTACTTTCGTTCGGAGTTCGGAACCAGGGCTTTGAACTAAAAGCATGCATTTAAGTCTTGCAATCCCCAAATCATTTTTAGCAGCAAAGCCTTGTGAAACAAACGAATGCGAAGCTCCAGAATCAAACAAAATCGCCGCAGTAATCGAAGTTAACAAGTAACTTACCCAGTATGACGTCCGTAGCATTCTGCAGTGCATCCGCGGTGACATGGTTGACTCGGCCTCTCACCACAGTCTGGGGTGTGGCTCCTGGTGCTGGCGTCCTGGCTGGTGTGGACCCCAGATTGAAGCGAACTGGGGTCACTCCTACCTAAATATGAATTTTATTTAATTTTTGGACTAAAGTTTTTCTCTGTAAAATTATTTAATTGATTATTTAAACTTTAAATAATCATAACTTTTGCATTTTAACTCCAAATTTGACGATTCCAGTTTCTAAAAATTCATAAAATTATGTTCTCTCTATTTATGAATTTTACTTGGATGTTTGGACACTTTTTGCCTATTGTTTATTCGTGTATTGCTATTTGCACGCTTTACGAGTAGTCGTTGAAGTGCCGGAAGGATTCGAAGGAGAAGTATTGACTCAGGATCCAACTCAAGACCAAGAACAAGTACTTTTTGAAGGCAAGTTGTGCTTTGACCATGTTGATCCTATTTTGAAATCTATTTTGATTTAACCTATTGCATGCTAGTTCAATTAGAAAATACTTTATTTAAATATGGGGGATTAGATAAATACCAATTTGCTGTATGACACCTTGATTATTTAAGTATGTGCCAAGATCCCTTGTCACCCTAGATGTGGTTTACTAGTTGGACATTATTAAATTGCCAACATGGGTTTTAGACCGTTGTAGCATACTGCTTGGACCTGCTACGTGCTCATGACATGATTTTGGACAATCAAATGTTAATATTAACTTAATGATATATTGAACCTGTTTTGGAAAGGTATCGTGTGATGTTGATGGCACGTGGTGCATGGTAATCAACTGGGGTTTGATAAATAGTTTTTCGATCGGGGCATGTGGTAAGAATAATCAGGTGGGCCAGTTGTGGCACTAGGGATGTTGATTTGGTTCTTCGGGTACTCTTGCCTTGGTCACCCTAAGGACTTCACCTTGCAAGCCTTTGAACTGGGTCTAACGTGCAACCACATGTCTGTAATGGGACGGACCTAGTTGACTAAGTTGCTAATAACGTACCTGTGGGACCTCAGGAGGTCAACTACACCCTTTGTGTAAGTTGTACGGGGGAGCGTACCGGGGCTGAGGCCGGGTACCCATCTAACGGTTGATTGGCCTAAACTTCGCCTTAGCTAAGGGAAGGGTTAGTGTGCAATAACCGGGGAGGACCACTTGTATTGTTAGAAGTTTCCGAAAGACTTTGTTACGGGAACTCGCCTTTGTGGTGTTTGACTGTATCTTGTGGGTAAAGTGCATAACCTCTGCAGAGTGTAGAATCTATTCGAATAGCCGTGTCCGCGGTATTGGACATCGCTCGGGAATTACAGTCAAGGGTTAGATTTTCTCAAAAATAACTTGGATCTGAAAGGTTGGGTTGGATTAATAATGATGTTGATGGCGCCATCCAGTATACCACAGGCAACTGACTGGGCTCGCTCCCTAAGTAGACGGTTTCTCTTGGAGCTCCTCCTCCAAAGCTGGTGTAGTCTCCTCTTCAACTGGTGTTGTATTGTGGCAAGGGTGAGTACTTGGTACTCAGCAAGTCATGCACAGAATGCAAGCTAATATACTACATGCATGGCTTGATACAAAGGAATAGCTCAAGGTATATTTGCAGTAAACAGCATTTGACAAGTAACATAAGTAGATTTGAAAGCAGTAGAAACAAGTATAACATAACTAACTTTTCAAGGAGTTTAATAAACATCTTTTCCATCCTAATCCACATTTAAACCAAACCCAACCTTACAAGTCCAAGTTATTTTCAAGAAAATCTAACCCTTGACTGTAATTCCCGAGCGATGTCCAATACCGCGGACACGGCTATTCGAATAGATTATACACTCTGCAGAGGTTATGCACTTTACCCACAAGATAGAGTCAAACACCACAAAGGCGAGTTCCCGTAACAAAGTCTTTCGGAAACTTCTAACAATACAAGTGAGCCTCCCCGGTTATTGCACACTAACCCTTCCCTTAGCTAAGGCAAAGTTTAGGCCAATCAACCGTTAGATGGGTACCTGGCCTCAGCCCCGGTACGCTCCCCCGTAAAACTTACACAAAGGGTGTAGTTGACCTCCTGAGGTCCCACAGGTACGTTATTAGCAACTTAATCAACTAGGTCCGTCCCATTACAGACATGTGGTTGCAAGATTGACTCAGTTCAAAGGCTTGCAAGGTTAAGTCCTTAGGGTGACCAGGGCAAGACTACCCGAAGAACCAAATCAACATCCCCAATGCCACAACTGGCCCACCTGATCATTCTTGCCACATGCCCCGGTCAAAAACTATTTATCAAACCCCAGTTGATTACCATGCACCACGTGCCATCAACATCACATGATACCTTTCCAAAACAGGTTCAATATATCATTAAGTCAATATTAACATTTGATTGTCCAAAATCATGTTATGAGCACGTAGCAGGTCTAAGCAACATACTACAACGATCTAATTTCCCATGTTGGCAATTTAATAATGTCCAACTAGTAAACCACAACTAGGGTGACAAGGGTCATGGCACATATTTAATTAATCAAGGTGTCATACAGCAATTTGGCATTTATCTAATTTCCCATATTTAAATAAAGTATTTTCTAATTGAACTAGCATGCAATAATTTGAACCAAAATAGGTTTCAAAATAGGATCAATATGGTCAAAGCACAACTTGCCTTCAAAAAGTACTTGTTCTTGGTCTTGAGTTGGATCCTGAGTCAATACTTCTCCTTCGAATCCTTCCCAAGACTTCAACGTCTACTCGTAACGCAGCGTGCAAATAGCAATACACGAATAAACAATAGGCAAAAAGTGTCCAAACATCCAAATAAAATCCATAAACAGAGAGAACATAATTTTATGAATTTTTAGAAACTGGAATCGTCAAATTCGGAGTTAAAATGCAAAAGTTAGAACATTTCGAAGTTTAAATAATCAATTAAATAATATTACAGAGGAAAACTTTAGTCCAAAAATTAAATAAAATTCATAATTAGGTAGATCTCAATTTTATACAAATTTAGAAATTTGAATCACTCAAATCAGAGTTGAAACGCAAAAGTTATAAGCGTTTGAAGTTTGAATCAAAATTTGAAATCATTATTTCGAATTAATAAATCATTTTCTTTTTCGGAAATTAATTATTGCGTCAGCGAGGACACGTGGCAGTCTCTAATTGGGCGGCTGACGTCAGCCGGTCCATGGACTCGGCCCACGCTCGGCTCGGGTTCACGGTGGACTCGGTCCACGGCTCCATGTGTCGCTGACAGGTGGGTCCCCTCGGGTGACGTCATTGCTGACGTCAGCGGGGCTCAGCCCACGGTGCTGACAGGTGGGACCCACTGGTGACGTCATTCTTGGCGTCCGCGGCGCGGTTGGGGTGGCGGCCCGGCGTGTGGGCGTCTTTGGCGTCATGGTGCGGTTCAGCTGCGTCACTGACATGCGGGCCTGGCGTGTCAGCGACACGCGCGCGGGTGCGCTGGCTGCGCTGACTGCGGCGGTCAGCCTTCCCGGACGTGTGGCGCAATCTCGGCCGTTGATTTGAAAATCAACGACCCAGATTAGATCTGGCTCTCACGCGTTTGGGTTAACGCGTTTGATCTGGATCGTTGGATCTAGATCGGACGGTCGAGATTGGATCTGGGGGTTTTGGATTGGGATCTCATCGGCGGTGACGTGGCGTGATCTGGGATGTTGGATCTTGATCGGACGGCTGAGGAGCTTCGAGGACGTCGATGGCGGCGCGGCGGCTCGAGGTCACCGGAGTTGGGGACGGCGACACAGGCTACGGCGCTCCGAGGCTTCTCCGGCGAGGTGAGTTCTCCCTTCGGGTGCGTCTCGTCGCGGTGAGTCTGGATCTGGGGTCAACGGCGGCGGGGGACGGCGGACGGCGGCGGAACGAAGCAAAAACCGCGGCGGCTCCTTAGATCAACTACGGCGAGCTCTAGCGGGGTGACGGCGGCGGCTCCGGCAGCGTGGGTTAGGGCTACAGTGCGCCGCAACGGGCTACCCGATGGCGGCGGCGGCACATTAAAATAGCGGCCTCGGCTTCCGTGAATCACGCGGAGACCGAGGTCGACACGGCTGCGGCGGCGGATTCCGACGGCGGCACGGAGAGGCGACGTGGCGCAACGTGAGCCGTTGGATCTTGATCCAACAGTTGCGTTAGTTGGACTCGGGTCCGGCTCGGCGAGCTGGCTGGCTCGGTCGGACTCGGGCTCGGTGACGTGGCTCAATCGTGGCCGTTGGATCTGAATCCAACGGTCACGCGGTTAGGGCTCGGCCGAGTGGGTTCGGTCGAGTCACGTGACTCGGGTCGGACTCGAGTCTGACTCGAACTCGGGTCCGGTCGGATGAACAGTACTCGACCCGACTTGATTTAATTAATCCAATTAAATTCTCAGAAATTCAATTAAATCTTTAAAAATAGCAAAAGACTCAGAAAAAATCCAGAAAAATTCTGGAAAATATTTTGGAACATTTTGGACTCAAATAAAATATTTCCAACAAAACTTTATTTGAAAATTTAATTTCCTTAATTATTTCAATGTGGAATAAATTCAAATTAAATCCAAATAAATCCCAGAAAATTCCAAAAATTCACCAAAATGCCAAATCACACATGAAATTTAAGAAAGCAAAATTTTGGGGTGTTACACTGACTTCATCCGATGGGGTCCACATGTCAGTGAGACATGTATTCGTGGACCGGGTCCAAAGTGGACCCAAACCGAACCGTGGACCACGTCCATGGACCGGCTGACGCAATAAATCGATTTTTTAATAGAAAAATAATTCGGTGAAAAATCAAAATCCATGCTGACGTCATGCTGTCGTCATTATTCGGTTTTTCCGTATAAAAATAAATGAATTAATTCAGATTATTGATTTATTTGAATTTTGAAACTTCAAACGCTTATAACTTTTGCAATTTAACTCCGATTTGAGTGATTCAAATTTCTAAATTTGTATAAAATTGAGATCTACCTAATGGTGAATTTTATTTAATTTTTAGACCAAAGTTTTTCTCTGTAATATTATTTAATTGATTATCTAAACTTTAAACGCTTATAACTTTTGCGTTTTAACTCCGATTTCGCCGATTCAAATTCCTAAAAATTCATAAAATTATGCTCTCTCTGTTTATGGACTTCATTTGGATGTTTGGACACTTTTTGTTTACTATTTTATTCATTTATTGCTATTTGCATGCGTTACGAGTAGACGTTGAAGTGCCCGAAGGCTTCGAAGGTGAAGTGTTGACCCAGGAGCCACCTCAGGACCAAGATCAAGTATTCTTTGAAGGCAAGTTGTGCTTTGACCATGTTGATCCCATTTTGAAATTAATTTGATTTAAATTATTGCATGCTAGTTCAATTAGAAAATGCTTTAATTAATTTTGGGAGATTAGTTAATTGCCTAGTTGTTGTATGCCACCATGACATAGATAAATGTATGCCATGAACCCCTTGTCACCCTAGTTGGGGATTAAATAGTTGGACATTATCAAATTACCAATATGGGTATTTAGATCATTGTAGTATATTGCTTAGACCTACTACGTGCTCATGACATGATTTTGGACAATCAAATGTTAATATTGACTTAATGATATATTGAACCTATTTTGGAAAGGTATCAGGTGTTGTGATTGTTGACGGCACGTGGTGCATGGTAATCAACTGGGTTTGATAAATAGATTTCGACCGGGGCATGTGGCAAGAATGATCGAGTGGGCCAGTTGTGGCATCGGGAGCGTTGGCTTGGTTCTTCGGGTAGTCTTGCCCTGGTCAACATAAGGACTTAACCTTGCAAGCCTTTGAACTGAGTTAATCGTGCAACCACATGTCTGTAATGGGACAAACCTAGTTGAGTAAGTTACTGATAACTTGCATGTGATACCTCGGGTGTCAACTACACCCTTTGTGTAGGTTGAAAGGGGAGCGTACCAGTGCGATGGCATGGTACCCATCCAACGGTATGTCTGTCCCATACTTCGCCTTTGTTAAGGGAAGGGATGGTGTATGGCAAAAACCGGAAAGGTTCACTTGCGTAGTTAGCCGTTTCCGAAAGGCTTTGTTACGATCACTCGTCTTTGTGGTGTTTGGCTTTATCTTGTGGGTAAAGTGCATAACCTCTGCAGAGTGTAAAATCTATTCAAATAGCCATGTCCGCGGTATTGGACATTGCTCGGGGATTACAGTCAAGGGTTAGATTTTCTTGAAAATAACTTGAACTTGAGAGGTTTGGTTTGGTTAAATGATGATGTTGATGGAAATGTGGATTAGGAATGGGACAGATGTTTATTTAACTCCTGAAAAAGTTATTGATATTACACTGTTTCTATCACTTTCGAATCTACTTATGTTATTTGTTAAATGCTGTTACTGCAAATGAACCATGAGCTATTCCTTTGTATTAAGCTATGCATGTAGCATATTAGTTGCATTCTGTGCATGACTTGCTGAGTACCAAGTACTCACCCTTGCCACAATACAACACCAGTTGAAGAAGAGTCTACACCAGCTTTGGAGGAGGAGCTCCAAGAGGAACCGTCTAACTAGGGAGTGAGTCCAGTCAGTTGCCTGTGGTATACTGGATGGCGCCACGAAGTTATCTTATTTTTCGCTGCTATTATTTCTCTTTTATTAAATTTTCGCCCTGCGAGGCGTACCTTTGTAACTTGACCTTAAAGGTTGAGCAACCAGTTTGGTTACTATAATTAAGGTATTTTCTATTTCGTTGAGTATGATTGTGATATTTACCAATGTTGAGACTGTGTGCACTAGCGTGATCCTGGACTAGTGCTGAATACACAGAGGGTCCGGATTTGCAAATTCGGGTCCCGAGAAGAACTATGCACACGAGGCTGGTTAGTCACATGAGTATGGCAGGTGGACCATACGCGTGCAAGAGTTGTAATCGTTTGGGGTAGCTTGCATGTATTGGGCTAGGTTGGGCCAAGTGGACATGTATGCATACTCCTTGTGGTTGCTCCTTTAAATAGAAGGGGTTGTCTCCTGTTTAGAGCATTGAGTAGAGTTTTAGTGTTTGCACTCTTTTGATTGGAGTACTTTAGACAAAAAGAAATAAAGATCAATTCTTCCAGATCCTTTGTGTGCTACAGTAATCACGAAGCTACAGTGCACGTGTTGCTACAATGTTTTCTGTTTTGGTTCTTGTTTGCATGCTTGTTCTGGTTCTAGATTGATTTTTGTTCCTTGAGTTTTAATCTTGAATTGATCCATCAAAAACCTTTCTAGGGTATTGATTTAGGGTTCCTCAAAGTTTAGTTGATTAATCTTTTGTCGTTCTTGTTTAATCTTGAAGTTTTGATTAGATTAATTCTCGTCATCTTCTATCATAGCAAGTTTGCGAGGTTCATAACTTTTGATCCGTAAGTCCGATCGAGCTGATTCTTTTTGGGTTCGATTCTTATTGGAATATAGTTTTGTCGACGATTGGAGAACGGGCTCCCGTCGAGCTTACTTGTTGAATGGGGGATCAACAGAGCCCCGTCGTGCGGACCAAGGAGGTCGTTCGAGCGATGCCAAGGTCGGGAGAAAGGGGGACACGGTGTTTATCCTGGTTCGGGCCTCCCTCCGCCGGGATAACAGCCCTACTCCAGTGTATTGTGTTCTGTTTCTTCGTCGTTGTGCCCTCCCTCCCCACAGACGGGGGGGGGGATTTAAATATCAGGCTTAGAGGTACAAAGAAGGTAACTACCTCCTGAATTTACGCTATACAGTTATCTCCGAGATCTGCGGTGCTTATACCGCGCGCTAATTTGAAAATCAGGTAGGATTCCCCCTGATCTTCGGCTGATTGGTTGCGACCTTCCATCCTTGTCGCGTGATCAAGTCCCCCGAGCATATCCCTGGATGCGGTGTGGATTCCCCGAGCATGCTTGTGTGAGGTCGGTGGAAATGGTCATGCGGGAAAGGCCGAGCACGTATGCTCGGGTGGTGTTATGCCCGCTGTGCGTTCCGAGCATCTCTTGTTGGCGTTGCATGGTCGGCGGTCTTTAGGGCAACCCGAGGTACCATGGTCTTTTGCCAAATAACCAATCCCTGACAGCCAGCCCCCGAGGTTCAAGCGGGGAACTAACGGGCTCCCCCTTGAGCCTAAGAAGACCTGAAGGAGGGGTTTAATACCTCTTTGGTCGTGCTTACGACCATCTTACGTCGGGACGCGACCTTCTGTCGCGCGTTCGTTCCGTGCTGGAGCCATATTCGATCGTTTTTTCAATTCCTTCCTCGAGAAGCCTCCCTGTAACGGTAAGCGGTTTCTCAGCAGCGCATTTCTTGGCGATTTCTGCCGCCGGACAGATGTCCTCTCGTGATAGGTGCGGCTTTTAACCTGCCCTTCGCTGTCTTTTAACTCCGCCCGTTTGAGAGGACGAAGCTTTCATCGCGTTTTCTTTGCTCGTCCTTGGCCAAAAACTTCCAAAAAGCTTCTGGAGCCCAAGCACGTCCTTCGACCTTCTCCCACACCTGGCCATGGCGCGCTTCGGAGTCAGCCACATGACCCGTAGGAGGATCCAAGTGCTCACGAATGAGGGCTACCTCGACCCAAGCACGGGTCGGGCGCCCGGGGATGATGCGGCGCCGGCACCGCGGGAGACGGAGATCGTCTCCTGCGAGTTGTACGCCATCAACGGGCTTCATCTGCCCGAGAGCGACTTCCTCGCCTCCGTGCTTGCCTTCTGCGGGTGCGAGATCTCTCATCTCCACCCCAACTCTATCCTTTCTCTCGCAATCTTCTCCCATCTTTGCGAGGCTTACGTGGGTGTAATGCCCACGGCTAGCCTCTTCTTTCACTTCTATTCCCCCTTCCGCACCGGCCGGGATGGCTCCGCCGGTTGCGTTTATCTTCGCCTCCGGCCCAACCGACCATACGAGTACCCCCTTGTTGCTCTGAAGGACTCGGTGTCGGGTTGGGCCGACCTCTGGTTCTACCAGAAGAAGGCGGAGGGCTCCCAGTTGGTCTACACTGGGGAACCTACTCCGCCTAACGAGGCGGCGCGCCTGCCCGTGCAGCCCGAGGAGGAGCGGGTGCTTAGGATGATCAGCGAGCTTACCCAAATGGGGCTCACTGGTCGGGACGTTGCCCGGGACTTCATCTTTAACCGGGTATCTCCCCTGCGGCGCCGCGAGCACCCCTTCTTTGAGGTGACCGGGTGGCAAGACATCACCAGCGAGGACAACGCAGGTACGTTCTTGGTCGCTTCCTTGGGCGCCGCCATTCTCTTTGCGTTAGACTTGTTATTTTTTTTTCTTCTAAACCTTTGGTCGTTTCGCAGCCCCGAGGAAGGCCTGGGTGGACGAGAGGGTCGCCGAGATGTTCGGCCCCCTAAAGGAGAAGGAGCTGATGCCCAATCGTCAGGTCCCAAAAAATATTTTTGATCGAAGCGAAGAGGTAAGAACTGGCTCGCTCCTGATCGAGGTCAAAAACTTCTTGTGCTCATCTCCTTCTGCTCCTGGTTGCAGGAGAAGGTCTCCCTCGAGCTCGCCGTGGCGAGCGTCGCGCTGCCACCTCGAGCTGACACCCCGGCCAGGAGTTCCCGCAAGAGGACGGCGGGTCGAGGTGGCTGAGCATCCACCTCTCCTCCTCGCGCCAAGCGGTCAAAGCGTCGATCTTCGACCAGGACTCCCTCCACACATCACCTTGAGTACGCCGACAGGAGGGAGGTAAGCGAGCTTCGAACCTAGTTTGATGACTTCAAACGGAGGAAGCCAGAGCTGATGGGCCGCTTGGAACATCTTGCCGAGCAGGCGAGGAAGGCCGAGGAGGAGGCTAGGTCCCTCCCGACCAAGGAGCGGCTGGAGAGGCAGATCAAGGCCCTCCAGGACCAGCTTACTCGGGTGGTCGATGACCCCGAGGAGGAGGAAGAAGAGGAGGCCACCTATGCTCTGGTCAGAAGGAGCAGGAGGTCGACCTCTCAAACAACCTCGGCGCTGGAAGAGGTCGACATGGACAACGTCGACCCGGCGATGGCACGTGCCAGCGACGCCGCGGAGGAGCGCGTCGTGGTCGTCGCCGAGGCCTATGAGGCCGCCGTGGGCAGGTCGCCCGTGGCCCGAAGCGAGGAGGCCGAGGAGGATGGCGCTGCTCGCCGGGCAGAAGGTAAGCTCCTACTTCATTCTCTTGTTCTATTCTTGTCTTGCGATTTTCTTCGGGCTAACCCCACCCTGTTTGGCGTGGGCGTGATAGCTCGGATGTTGCTTTTGGTCTTCCGTCAGATGGCTGAGGAGATTATCGACTCTGCAGTTGACGCCGAGCTCGACCGTGTCGTCGACCAAGTAATGGCCGAGATGGGGGAGGAGTCGGTGCCAGCTGCGGCCTCAACGGAGTCCGACCTTCCCTCGGCGGGGCTCGAGCTTCCTTCAGCGGACGTGGAACCTACTCCAGCCGCGGAGGAGCAAGAGCCGCAGGGGGCTGAGGACCAAGAAGCCTTGGCCTTGGTCCCTTGCGAAGGGGTAAGCGCAAGCGAGCCCCAAGCGACGGGCTCTGATGGTTAAGGGGTGGTGGCTTTCGACCCACCGCCCTTGGCCACAAGCCAAGAGGAGGAGCCGGTCGCTGCCGGCCAGCCACCTCCAACTGCGGACCAAGGGGGAGATGCGGTCGTGATCGACCAGCCACTTCCAGCCGCGGAAGTGGTCGCCGAGCTCGACCAGCTGCCTCCATCCGCGGACCATGGAGAGGAGGAGGTCGTTGACGACCAGCTGCCCCCAGCCGCGGACTACGGGTCGGAGGTGGTCGTCCTCGACCAATCGCCTCCGGGCGTGGAGCTCCAATCGCTTCCGGTCGCGGAGGTGCAAGGGGCGGAAGCGCCTGCAGTCGGCGTCCAGCCCCCGAGCGCAGCGGCCGGGCAGGAGGAAGGCGGCCACGAGCCGCCTGTTGACGTGGAAGACCAACCTCAGGGCGTCCTGGGGTTGGTCGAAGAAGGAAACGTCGTTGCCCTCCTGGAAGCATCGGGTGCCCAGGAGGGGCGAGATCGAGGCAGCGCCCGGCTGGATCAGGATGACCCTGCGTGGGTTAACCCCTTCTTCCGAGCTGGTGCTACCGACCGCCAGCGGCTCCAAGATAAGTTGGTCAGCCGGGCTCTTTTGGTAAGTCCTTCGCTCCCATTTTTTTTTACCTGAGGCGAGCAATCTTCTGGGGGTTTTTCTTGACTTCCTTTCCTCTTTTGCTCGAAGTTTGCTGCGAAGGCTATGGAGGACATCGACGCCTCTGTAGTTCCAGCAGAAGAGTTTTGGGCGTACCATCACGAGCAAGACGCCAAGATCGCTGATCTCGAGCGTCGGGTCTCCGAGGTGCACGAGGCCGACCTGAAGCAGCTGGAGTCGGCGAAGAGCCTCATTTCCGAGCTTCGGGATCAACTCTTCCGGAGCGAGGCGGCGAAGAGCACTTCAGAGCAGAAGTGCGCCGAGCTCGAGGAGGAGCTGGTGAAGCTACGGCAGGAGGTTCCTGACCAGCGCGCCGACCTTCAGCGAGCTCGGGAGCGCGAGGAAGCCCAGCTCAAGGAGGCGCAGCGCCTCCGAGAAAGCGCGGCCGAAGGTCGCGCGGCCTGGCGGAAGGTCCTGGACCTGGAGGCGGAGGTTGACTCCCTTAAGGACGAGCTCGCCGCCCTCCAGGCCGAGCGTGGGACTTAGATCCCTTTTTAGTTCGTGTAAATCCTATAGAAAAGAAAACAATCTTTTGGGTTAAATGAGCAAAGTCGCAGATGTTTGGGTCCTTGCCTGTTTTTTCTCGAGTTTGTCTCCAATATATGCTTACATGATCTTAGTTCTTGAAAAACAAGTCCCTGCATAAGAGCACATAACACATATACGAGCAAAGAATCCTTGGAAGGAAGGACGAAACGTTCCTATCGTACGGAGCCCCCGCCATGGACAAAGGTCGTGCCTTCACTGTTGCGAGCACGAGCTTGTTCATGGGGAAGTTAAGGGATGCTTTGGTCGTAATGATTTTTGAACGATTTAAGCAGGTCGGTTGTGTCAAGAGAAGTACGAGCACAGAGTAGACGAGCTTTAAACCAACAATACATAGAGCCGCCATACCCGAGTGGTCACTGAACTGGGCTTAGAGTGGATGCCCGCGCCCGACCATGCATACAGTGAAGAGCTACTGTGGAAAGTGGACGATTGGGCGAGCATCCGGCCGGGGGCCAAGGGAAATGGTGCGCACATACTTGTTGGATAAGCTCGCCTGTAGTGTTGGTTGACGACGATGCTCATTCGAAAAAGGCGAGGACAAAACACGAGAAGGAAGGGAAATGTTTTATAGGAAAAAACGCAAGAGGTGCGAGACAGTGCAGCGCCTAAGCGTAGAACTTACGTAGTTGATCGATGTTCCAGTCTTTGGTGAGCTCCCGAGCCATCCGGCATCGCGAGGCGAACAGCCCAGGCGTCTTTGTAGACACGACCGTGTAGGGTCCCTCCCACCTTGGGGTCGACTTGTTGGCTTTCGGCAGGTCTTGAACTCTTCGTAAGACCATGTCGCCGACTTGTAGGACCCTAGGTCGGACTGTCTTGGCTGTGTGCCTATGAAGAGCACTGTAGGTAAACCGCAGGCCGAGCAACGCCCGTTCGCGTGTTAGCCGGCGAGGTCCAGGTCGGCGAGGCGCTCAACCTCTTGATCGATGGAATCGATCGGTTGCACCCTTGGGGAACCCAGCCACGATTTCGGCAGAATGGCCTCCGCACCGTGAAACGAGTTGGAAAGGCGTTTACTTTGTGGCTCGACTCATCGTGGTGCGGACAGACCAAGAACGGCGGGAAGCTCATCCACCCATCGCCTGTCTTTGGTTGAGGGTCTTGAAGACCCTCTTTTTTATGCCCTGGACTAGCTGCCCATTTGCTCGTTCGGATGCTCTGTTGCTCTGTGGATGCGCCACAGAGGCGAAGCAGACCTTGGTCCCGACCTCCTCGCGGTAACTTTGGAATAGTTCACTGGTGAACTGGGTCCCATTGTCTGTGATGAGACGGCTCGGTATCCCGAACCGAGTTATCACATTGCTACAGAGGAACCTCTTGGCCGCCTGGGCTGAGATGGTTGAGACGGGCTCGGCCTCTGTCCACTTAGTGAAAGTGTCGATGGCCACGAGCAAGTACTTGCAGCCTTTCTGACCTCGGGGGAAGGGTCCAAGGACATCGAGTCCCCAGGTCGAGAATAGCCATGAGAGTGGTATGGTTTACAGGGCATATGCTGGTTGACGGGCTTTTCGAGCATGAAACTGGCATGCTCCGCAGGTCATTACGACTGACCGTGCGTCCGCCAAGGCCGTGGGCCAGTAGTATCCTAGTCGGAAGGCCTTGCTCACAAGCGTTCTGAAAGACGAGTGAGCTCCGCACATTCCTTCATGGATATCACGAAGAAGGTACTGGCCTTCCTCCTGAGAGACGCATCCGGAAAGGATTCCTAATGCGCCTTTTTGGTATAGGTCGCCTTCGATCAGTTTGTACTGAGAAGATCGCCTCGTTAGCCGAGAACGCTCAGCTTCTTCCTCGGGCAATGTCCCATGCGCAAGGTATTGGATGAATAGCGTCATCCAATTTGCACTTTGCTCGAGGAAGGAGACCCTACCGCCGGTCTCTGGTGCCTCCTCTCCAGAGGGAATGGAGGGCTTATATAGGTGCTCGACAAGCACCCCCGCCTGAGCGGTGGTTTGAGAGGAACCGACCTTAGACAATTGGTCGGCCAGGGAATTATCCTTCCTGGGGATGTAGATTACTTCGAAATTCTTGAAGTATTTCTCCATCTTCCTTACGCCCGGCCCGAGTCTGGCGCCATTGAGGTATCGGAACACCAATACTCCTTGTTGACCTGGTTCACGACCAACTGTGAATCACCTTTCACAGTCAGCCGTTGGACTCCTAGCGATTTACACGCTCGGAGTCCGGCCAAGAGGCCTTCGTATTCCGCCGCGTTGTTGGTCGCGGCGAAATGTAGTTGGATGGCGTACTGGATTTGTTCTCCATCCGGGAGACCAAAGCAGCGCCCGACCCAGCGTTAAATGCGCTCGGGATCCGTCGAAATACAAGGTCCAACGGTCTCTCCTTGATCCGATGGTTTCGCATGCCGGTGGCGCTGGAGCCGACCATTCCGCCACGAAGTCAGCGAGGACTTGCGATTTGATCGCCGTGCGGGCCGAAAACATTATCTCGAATTCAGCGAGCTCCATTGCCCACTTGGCTATGCGACCACAGGCGTCCTGGTTTTTCAGGATTTCACTGAGAGGGAAACTGGTCGGTACCATGATCTTGTGTGCTTGAAAGTAGTGGCGCAACTTCCTGGAGGCCATCAGCAATGAATATAGTAGTTTCTGGACCTCGGGGTAACGCTCCTTTGGTCCATGAAGCACTTCGCTGACATAATAGATAGGTCGTTGGGAACCATCTCTCTCTACTGCTAACACCGCGCTTACCGCTTGCGGGGTTGCCGCCAGGTATAGTAGCAATTCTTCCCCCGCTGCGGGTGTGACGAGGACGGGCGGCTTGGAGATGTACTGTTTTAGCTCTTTGAACGAGCGATCAGCTTCCTCCGTCCACGTGAAGCCATCGTGCTTGCGGAGGACTTTAAAGAAAGGTAGTCCTCGCTCCCCCAGCCGGGAAATGAACCGGCTTAAAGCGGCCATTCTTCCGGTCAGAGCTTGTACTTCCTTCACGCACGTGGGCGACCTCATGTTCTCAATGGCTTCGATTTTCTCCGGGTTTGCCCCGACGCCTTGTGGCCCGACCATGTAGCCGAGCACCTTGCCAGCTTTCACGCCGAACAAGCATTTTTCTGGATTTAGCTTTATTCGATGTTTATTGAGGTTACAGAAGGTTTCTCCCAAGTCAGCAACGTGACTCGGAGCACTCTTGCTTTTGACAACTATGTCATCGACATAGACCTCCAGATTTCGACCTACTTGGTCTGCGAAAGTCTTCTGCATGAGGCGCTGAAAGGTTGCTCCCGCATTTCTTAGACCGAAAGACATGGTCGTATAACAGAAGGTACCGAATGGGGTGATGAAGGAAGTCTTTTCCTCGTCTTCGCGCGACAGGCTGATCTGATGATAGCCCGAATAGGCGTCTAGGAAGCTCATGGTCTGTGACCCTGCCGTCGCGTCCACCAATTGATCTATGCGAGGCAACGGATAGTTGTCTTTTGGGCATGCCGCGTTCAAACCCGTGTGATCGACGCACATGCGCCACTTGCCTCCTTTCTTCCTGACCAGAACTGGATTGGCTAGCCACTCGGAGTGTTCGACTTCTCTGATGAAGCCAGCTTTTAGGAGTTTGTCGAGTTCCTCCCGGATGATTGCCTGTTTTTCCGGGGAAAAGCGTCTAAGTTTCTGTCTCACTGGTTTTTTGTCAGGCTGAACTGCTAGCCTGTGCTCGATCACCTCCCTTGGGACCCCGGGCATGTCGGATGGTTCCCAGGCGAACACATCCGAGCTTGCCCGGAGGAAGGTGATGAGCTCGAGTTCCTATTTGGGATCTAAGGAAGATCCCAAATGAACGACCTTGGCCGGTTCCGACTCGTTGAGCGGAACAGCCTTGGTCTCTCCTCCAGGCTGGAGGGCAAGCTTAGGCCGGGAATGCTTCGGCTCTTGTTCGGGGCCGCGAACGGGCAATTGGCCGACCATGTCCAAGGCCTTTTAAATGCCGCAATTCAGCGGATTTGTGATTCCCTTTTACGGTTATTGCCCCGTTCGGCCCAGGAACCTTTAAGCACTGATATGCGTGATGCAAAGCGGCCATGAACTTGGCCAAGGCTGGTCTGCCGAGGATGGCGTTGTAGGCCGACTCAAAGTCTACCACCTCGAAGGTGATTAGCTCCGTCCTGAAATTGCTCGGGCCACCGAAAGTTACGGGCAGAACGACCTGGCCCAGAGGCTTGACCGAGGTGCCCGGGACTATCCCGAAAAAGGGGACGGCTATGCTCTTGATCTTGGAACGGGGAATCTGCATCTCGTCCAAGACCTTGGCTGAGATCAGGTCCAAGGAGCTTCCAGAATCTATGAGCTCACGACCATTGGGAGCTTCTGCGGCTTGGTCATTCCAAGGGGACAATCGTCCTTGGAGAACGTGAGGGACATCTCAGACCATTTCAGCTGCTGCACCGGAGGCTTACCCTAGGTAACATGGTGCACTTCCCTTGCGGCGTCCTTTAAGTCCCGGCGGGACTTGTAGGCGGAGGAGCCCCCGAAGATGACCGCTATGTGATTCTGTGGTTCTTGGTATTTCATGTCATCCTCACTTTCCTCGACGGGCTGTTTACCATTGCCATTTTCACCCTGCTCTGGAAGCGTCGGCATGGGACCCCTGCCACAGAAAGCGCTCGAGCGGTAGGTCCACGTTGGCAATTCCGTGGAGTCGTGCCGTCGCTGGTGAAGCGGACGATGAGGTCGCCCGTAGGTCTGCTTGGTCGCCTCGTTCTCGAGGCCTGTGTGGTTGTCCTCTTCCCCGAGCGTTAAACCCCCGGCGCTGCGGCTGGGTTGCTCGGGGCTATTGTTGTTCCACCGCGGCAACCATGGCTGGCGAGGGTTGCTTTTTCTTCTTCTTCTTGATCTTCTTGTCCACAGAATTCGAGCCCTTTTTGCTAGCCGAGGTCTCTAGGCCGGGCTGAGGCGGCAGCTTCCCTTCATCCAGCATTTTCTTCCATTGGACGGCTTCATCTGCGTTGGCGTATCGATCGGCCATTCGGAAGAGCTCGTTTGCCATTAGATCCGGGTGGATCTCCAGGTCCTGCGTGAAGTGCACGTCCCGTACCCCGAACTTGAAAGCTCGGACGACGGCCTCGTCTGATATGTTCGGGATCGAGTTTCGGACCTGGATGAACCTCTCTGACGAACCGCCGCAGGTTTCCCGTCCGTCAGATCAAGCGCTCCAGGTCGCGCTCCTTTCCCGGGCGGATGTAACAGCTCTGGAAATTTGCTCGGAGCGCGGCGCTGAGCTGCCCCCAGGATCGTATGGATCCTTCCTTCTGATTGAAGAGCCACGTACGAGCGGCTCCGTCCAGAACCGTCGGCAGATAATTCGCCATCACCCCCTCATCGCCTCCGGCGGCGAGGATGGCGGTAGTATATATTGAGAGAAATTCGTCCGGGTTCTGGGTCCCGTTGAATCTTTCGATGTGGCCGGGCTTGAATCTGTTCGGCCATGCGACATTCCGGAGGGAGCTCGTGAAGGCCTGGCAACCGAAGCTCGAGGTTTCGCGGTGAAACCCTCGGTCATAGCAGCCTCCACGCGGGTCTTCCACCCAACGCCCCGTACGCGGGCCGAGTCGAGAGAAGACTTCGTGCGACGGTCGTGCTGACGACCGCTTGGTCGTGGAGCATTCAGAGCGCTCGTAATCCGGGCGATTATAGAGGTGTCGCTCCGAGGTTGCTCTGGAATTGTTCCGGCTTTTCGGATCGAGTTAGCGATGCAGGCGATCTCCGAGCATGGCTCAGAGATTCACCTCTGTGCGGCGCATGGGGAAGCGTTGCGATGGTCGAGGAAACACTCGGGCATCCGGTCACGAGAATCCGAGACTTTCAGCTCGGCGGCAAGCCTCTCCAGATCTTCGGCCACGACCTTGCCCACGGCCTCTAAGTCCACTTGCTCGGGGAAACTGCGCAGGTCACGCACGACCGCCACCAAGGCCTGTAGCCGTTCCCATTTCTGGTGAATTGGCGGCGGTGAGCTTTGACGGCGCTCCGGGGCGCGATCGGGAGTTCGGT
Organism: Rhipidocladum racemiflorum; assembly: GCA_036346355.1. Taxonomy (NCBI): domain Eukaryota; kingdom Viridiplantae; phylum Streptophyta; class Magnoliopsida; order Poales; family Poaceae; genus Rhipidocladum; species Rhipidocladum racemiflorum. The sequence goes on from CM070588.1 coordinate 37,286,671, forward strand.
ACTCGCGAGAGTTCCTTTCCGCGGAATCGCGCCTCCCTTTTGCCTGGCGGCGAATGCTCGCGAGGGTCTTTCCCAAAGACGCCTCCAGGTGGAGTCTGGCCGCCTCGTAGTGGTCGCGCTTAGCAGCGTCCGAGGATCCTTCCCCGGGCTCAGCACGGCTCCCGGCCATGTTGACTTGACGAGAGTGGGATGAAAGCGATGGGGACATCATTGTATCCCCTTGAGATGCAGTCTCTCGGTCGAGCTCTAGGTCGTCCGGTATGTCCAGGCCATCGTAGAGCCCGTCGTAGTCATCCTCGGGGTCCTGGAGGCGTAATGTCTGGGGAATGGAGGTCATGTCCTCGCATTCCCGTGTCTGGGGAAGGGCTCCCAGACTCAGTGTGACCGATAGGATCGGTCACATTGGCCACGCTGTCGCCGGCGTAGTACATGTCGTCATCTTCAATGTGGTCAAAAACGCAAAGGTCCCGAGTGTCTCCCGAGTTTGGCATCCTCGAGGATCTTGATCTGCACGGGAATCAAGCTGTCGTCCCCACGGACGGCGCCAGCTGTCGACGATTGGAGAATGGGCTCCCGTCGAGCTTACTTGTTGAATGGGGGATCAACAGAGCCCCGTCGTGCGGACCAAGGAGGTCGTTCGAGCGATGCCAAGGTCGGGAGAAAGGGGACACGGTGTTTATCCTGGTTCAGGCCTCCCTCGCCGGGATAACGGCCCTACTCCGGTGTATTGTGTTCTGTTTCTTCGTCGTTGTGCCCTCCTCCCCACGAGGCAGGGGATTTAAATATCAGGCTTAGAGGTACAAAGAAGGTAACTACCTCCTGAATTTACGCTATACTGATTATCTCCGAGATCCGAGGTGCTTATACAGCGCTAATTTGAAAATCGGGTAGGATTCCCCTGATCTTGGTGATTGGTTGCGACCTTCCATCCTTGTCGCGTGATCAAGTCCCCCGAGCATATCCCTGGGTGCGGTGTGGATTCCCCGAGCATGCTTGTGCGAGGTCGGTGGAAATGGTCGTGCGGGAAAGGCCGAGCACGTATGCTCGGGTGGTGTTATGCCCGCTGTGCGTTCCGAGCATCTCTTGTTGGCGTTGCATGGTCGGCGGTCTTTAGGGCAACCCGAGGGTACCATGGTCTTTTGCCAAATAACCAATCCCCGACAAGTTTCCTGTGTCAAAATTTCAGATCGATCCGACAGTTGGATCTCTAGGAATTCGAGTTTTACCGAACATCTGTCAATCTATTTTTATCGAATACGAGGCAATTATTTGGTTCCGTTTTGGGGTGAATTTTTAATAGATCAAAAATTTGGTTTTAGCTTATGCACAATCATTCACCCCCCTCTGATTGCTATATTCGTATACTTCGATCCTACAGAAGTGAAGCCTATATGATTGAGATATGATCTAAGAAGATTCATCCATCAATTATTCATCCTTGGTTCAAGAACCACATGCATTTAGAAGGATGGGAGGCAAATATGCAGAATTTAAATGATTGAAAGTAAATGCTGAATTTAAATTGCATAAAGCAAAGATATAATGTAAATGGGGAATTTAAATTCACAAGAATAGTAAAAAAAACTCTTTGTATTTTTGGTCGTATGGTTTACAAAGCCTCACAATAATTGGGCAAATCTCAAAAGAGCACACAGAATCTTCAAGTGGGGAGGTTACCCCTACCCCTCTATTTATAGTGTCAATGGGTCATCCTCCACCTTTGGATGAGTTGCTTCTATCCTAAGCTACCCTCCAAGGAATAGAATTTGATCCCACACACTTACCCATCGGGCTAACCCGAAACCCAATAACATAACGGATTTTGCACTCTTCTCAAAGCAAACTAGACTTAACCACTACTCTATCCTCTAGAACTGTGATCCAATGGTTCTCCTTGATCCGAGCAGCGTAAAGATAGTATCTTCACCATTCCTTTGCCTTCATGACTTGCTCCGGCTTCATCTCCGGCCATCTTCCGGCGATCCTCGGCCATTTGGACCTTCGGCTTCCCTCGCCTAGTCCTGGCCATTCTCCGCCTTACCATGGCCCCGAATCGAAGCCCTACAATCATTAAAGACAAGAAGAACCTTCACATAGCATTGCCTAATAATAGTATGCAATTAACCATTCACAAGAAAAATATTGCATTAAATTCAGTTCATCGCTCGCAGACAAAGTCGGCACTACTGCTTTTAACTAAAATATCTCAAATTGCTTCAAGTTGAAAATTCAATTCAAATCCAAACATAAACTTGAGCAACCCAAGCTCGAATAATATCAAATACTCATCACAAATATGGATGGACCTCCACATAGTCCTTCAATATCGCAAGCTAAAATGCCTCAATTTAACTCGCACCAAATTAAAATGCGATCAATTAATAAATCCTAAATTAAAATAAGCAATTTATCTTTACTAATTTCAATCAGGTCAGAAGGAGGTTGGACGCCATAAAACATGCAGAAATCTATTAGTTATTTGAAAATGTAGTATTTCATAATTTTAGGAATTGATTTAAATCCGGCAGGAGATCATCTTCTGCAACTGTGTGAGGACACTTACTGTCACTTTAATCCAGGCAAGCTTCTCTTGACCATATTTGTGAAATTCTCTTTTAAATGTTTTCATATATCAGCAATGCATGGGGGGAAAATATCTGTTAAAATAAAACTTCAAGTCATATGTAGGGATGGAACTGGTACGGATATTTTCCGACCGACCGACCGACCGAATTGATTTCGATGATGATTTGGATAGTTTCACAGATATCCAATTGATTTCTCGGATAAGGATATGAATACAGATAATTTACATGGATACGGATACGGATATGGAACACTGATTATTCGATGGATATGGAATATCCGAGTTTTTGTTCGGATAATATCCGAATATGACATACGGATATTATCCGAATGAGAGGTGCTTCTATGCTCTTCCTTTTAAAAGTTGCACAACTATTAAAGCATGAATGAAGGGTAGATGGTGATTATTTACCCCTTTGTTTGCTTCAAGATTCGTGCAACATGTACTAGAAGGAAGAGCATAGAAGCACCTCTCTATCTGAATAACACGTTTCAGAATAACACATTAACAATTTAACATGTTTCACTTTGTTTGAGAGGGTGCATTGGATGACAAGATATAATGTGTTCATGTGTGCTAGATGCTAATTTGGAAATATTTGGGTAAAGGTGGTACAGAAATTAGCAAGTGGCGTTTCAGGAGGGCTACTTAGGATTCAAAGACATATGCCGGTACCAAATCATTTGGTTCAATTATTGCAATGGGGTACATTGTTACTCACAGAGTCACATGTATGACAAGCTAGGGATAAAAAGGCAAAAAAAAAACATACAAATATATTTCTTTTGGAATTTTGAATTTAAATATGGACCGATTTTGGAAAAAAAACTGAAATTGAATTTTAAAATATCCGACTAATATTATTCGTATCCATGTTGATTCCGATCCGTATTCGATCTGTATTCGTAACCGATATTATCCTGTATAATTCGTATTTAATTCTGTATTCGACACTATTCGTATTCGATTTTGTATTCGATAAAAAATACGGATACGGATATGAATAGGACGATATTCGACCGTATCCGATCCGATCACATCCCTAGTCATATGTGGTTGAAAAGTTGAATCGATGATGAAAAGATGATATATATATATATATGAAAGGAGTATTGCTGATGTGCATTGAAGTCGGGGTACAACTGGTAGTATATATTGAGATGTGTATCGTCAATGTGCATTGAAGTTGGGGTACATTTGGTATTGTATATATATGGTGGGTAGAGGGCGCCGTTTGAGAAGGAATGTAGCCGATGGGGTCCTCTATATAGGTTATGATATAAGGACAACCAACTACACTCGGGCAATGAGCAGTATTATATAGTACCAACTATAGTGTGTGAAATCGGTCAGAAAAGGTTGTCCAGGGAAGGTATGATGATCTCCACAATGGGTAAGCGTAGATAACTAGGAATGAGAAGCTAGGTATGCTGGGAATCCCAGTGAAGGATATAGAAAATCAGCTACGGTTGATTCAATCAAGCTCTATATTTTAAAGCCTTGGGTTGGGTACTGTCGACAAGTAGTCAAAGTACAACTGTTAATTGCGATAGGTGTCTCTGGCTCAAGTTAACAATGTTGGAGATCTAATACTAGAATAGTGATAAATATTCTGGGGCTTCACGGGGATGGGGTCACTATGGGTAAAGTGGTACAAATCTGTGTAGGGACAAATCATGAATTATGTATGTCTCCTAGATTAGAGGCCATGACAACTAAGTCTGCCGCATATACGAGTGCTAGTAGAACTTTTGATAAAATAAAATTGGAGACACAACTCTTCCCAATAAAATGCTATTTTCTAAAAAATGGTTTTGAGGAGAGGTTACACTAGATGGTTATGGCTTGTACTTGAGATGGATGTGAAAGAAAAACTCATATTATGCATTTTGCTATTAATGCTTGTTGAGTACTTTTATACTCACTCTTGCTAAATCTCCATTTGCTAGAGAATGATTCCGATAGTAAGTGTTCGGTTGGGGACATGAATCTCAATGGACTCGCCTACGAGGCTTGGAGTAAGGAGCAGGGTTCACAAAACCATTTCGAACCCGAATTTCACTAGTCCGGCGGTACCGGTTTTTGTGAAAAACCGAACGGTGTGCAATTTCAAACCATTTTGAATTCAGGTCAAACTCACGAAAAATCGCTCAGTTTTAGCGAAAAACTGCGCAGTTTTTGAGGTAAACCGAGAAAACCGAAACCGTTAGGTTTGGGGGAAAACCGATCGGTTTAGGCGAAAAACCGCAAAAAACAAGGGGAAAATACGCCAAAACCGGGAAAATGGGGAAGATCACCAAAAATAGGGGGAAGATGCAAAAAAAAAATCTTGTAAATTTTTTAAAAATAATGGGAAGGCTAAATTTTAGTAAAAAAAGTAATAAATATATAAATAAGGTATATGAAGACATGAAAAAACTCCAGAATGATATCTCCTAAATTTGGAAAAATTCAACATGATCTTTGCTATATTTTAGACATTTGGAAGTTGTAAATTAGACATTTCACAATAATATATCAATAAATAATCTTTCATTGCAATATTACAATCAGACAGGTGCAAAGATACATATTTACATAACCACGTAGCAAAATCATGCACAATTTCATTACCATTCAATTGTCAACACAATTTACGTTATAATACCTTTCAATCAAAGTTGTGAAGTAGGCATAAGCCATGATGGACCTGTATGGATGATATATTAGTATAATATCAAGTTGCAATGAAATGAAATATGCAAATGAAACATTACCTTGGGGGCTACGGCTAGTATTGTTGCATGAACACTTGGTTGGCCGCGTTGTATTCCTCGGTGGACATCAAGGCCAATCCTCGTGTAGCTAGCAACTCCACCTTGTAAACGTGCTAGCTTTGCCCCGTCCATATACTTGTCATTTGCCATTGTTGATATAACATGTCATAAAACTCAGGGTCATGCCACTCGTAGACCCATTGCGTGGGAGGTTGTGCATGAGCATCAGGGATGACGTTTTCAGTATCATCAGCAAGCGCTTCGAAGGCATCCCGGAGATTTGGCAAGAAGGTGTTGGTCGTTCTGTAAGCGTAGACAGTCTGCGGGTTTAAGGCGGTAGTTGTATGATGTGAAAATAAACTTGTCAGTGCAAGTACATTATATATGTACAACTGCAATGTAATATGTTGCAGGAAAGAATATATTACCGGCATTCATATAAGTGTCATGCGTTAAGTCATCCATTCGTCGGTCAACCACATCCATGTACATGGCTCTTATTGATGGAGACTCATGGAACAAACTATCATACTCCTGCCGCACTATGGTGTACCGTAGGATTATCTCGCTCAATGTGGTCACTCTATCCTGATCCACAAATCTGGGAACTCTTCTCCTTCAGCATCAAATTAATAGTGTGGGCCACACAAGGCTGCCACACTATGTTGCGGTGCTGCCGTGCGATGAGCGCACGCCTTCTTGTAGTTCACACCATTATCCGTCACAATCTGCACGACATTTCTCGGACCCACCTGATTGACTACGGAATCTATTTTCTGCGTGACCAAACAAAACAAACCTAGTTACCTTTCTCAAGTACGACAATTACATTATGAGTACGTTAATTCAACTTCAGAAGAGTACAAACAAACCTTGTTAGCTTTCTCAAGTACGAGGCATCCTAGGAGACACCGGTGGCATCGACGGATTTGTGGAAGAATATTGTGCCATCATTTTCTTTTCTTTTTCTTTTCAATTTTCATCATATGTGATTGGCTCTAAGATATCTCTAAAATTTGTTTTTTCAAAAACTTTTTATGCCAAATACCATACAACAATTAATACTAATTTTAGGAATTTTTTCATTAAATTTTTCTAAATTTTTTGAAAATTTTGAATTTCAATTTGAATTCTCCTCGAAAACCGACCGATTTACATAACCGAACCGGCTCGGTTAGGGCGAAAACCGTGGTTTTCGCACGAAAAACCGCAGTTTTGCGAACCCTGGTGAGGAGCACCCACAAGATCAGAACTACGAGGATGTGGGCTACCAGGAGGGTTAGATTGATGGGTAGACCGAGCATTGGCTTTGACAGTCTATGGGGTACTAATACTTTTGTATTATATTTTTGTTGTAATTGGATCTTATGTATAATTAGTGTACTGAACTTATAACCCTACGTGGGAATGGAATGTAATAAGTTTCCATTTCTGATTCTAATTATTATTTCTGCTACAACACTCTGAACACAATGTATTAACTGATAAAATATCGGGTGTGCTCGATGTTTTGATTGGTTAGTATGCTAAGATCAGTATAATTATCATAGAATAATTATTATGGTTACTATCGTTATCCTGGGCTAATTGTATGGGTCACCACACTAAGTTTCTAATTTGCCTACACACCGACATGAATTTGCCGGCATACAGGACATGGCATAATAATCCAAACATTACTCGAGTCACTTGATGTTGAATTTGTGCAAGCATGCATGAAAGACGAAGCATGTAGATCGATGAAATAATTAATGCATGTAGCAATGAACAGATGGAGTCCGGTGCAAACTGCAAACACGAGAACTAAGCAAACAATTGGAGGAGTGCATGTGGACCTAGAAAACGCATGATGAGGCTCATGCGGGCGCCCAGTGCAAAGAAGTTGCACTAAATTAAAATTTGGAGACAACTAAAAAAGTTTAGAACGCGATTCCGAGTCCAGAGATAGAAGTCATTAAACAATTGACTGGGTAATCGAATCAAACTAGGAGAGGAACTCCGTGTCCATGCATGTAGACACGATCAGAGGCATCAAGAGCCATAGCATCTTGGTAATATTTTATTACATAGCATCTTGGTAATAATAATAATAATACATCTATTATGTGGGGAAGATTTGGAGCCTCTCAAGGCATCCACCTCAGACTATCTCCAGCAATTTCCCTTCATTCCATTCCCTTCCCTATTCCCTTCCCCATATTCATTCCCTTTATTTCCTACCATCTCCAGCAGCATCCCCTCAAGGGATTTGTGAAGGGATTGGAGAGAGAATCCCTTTCTAAAGGGATTTACTGTTTGAATCCCTTCTGACGGGAATCGTGAAGGGAATCCGCTGGAGCACTTGGGATCTGTTCGCGAAAGGATTTAGAGGGGAAGGGAAGCTGCTGGAGATAGTCTCACCCCCCATGCCATTTTGCAAAAAGGTCCCTCACTTTTCTCTAATTACGGATAGGTCCATGTGAATTACAAAGAGATCCTTTGCGATTTTTTGTTAGTATAAAAAAATCTTTTCCGGATTGCGTTTAGGTCCCTGGTTCGTTACTTTACGGCAAAGCCCTCCGCTAAATACGAATATCGAACGAGCCCTTTTCTAATTTTTCACAATAGTGATCAGGTCCAAAAATATAACAAACAGGTCCCCAGCCCTTACGTCCAAGTCCTTTCTCCGTTTTCCCCAAAAAAATATCTTCGTCAACAGAATATGTGTGCAGCTCTCTCTCTAGATTTTTTTTTTTCCCAACTCGATCTCTAATCTCTAAATTTTTTTCCCAACTCGATCTCCGATATTTTTCGAAACGTGTATTATCACTCGGTGAACGTATAGAGTATTAAACTCGATAAAAGAGGCTTAACATCTCTAATATTTTTCGGAACATGTATTATCACCCGATTAACACATAGAGTATTAAACTCGACAAAAGGGGGTTAGTCGGGTAATGACAATATTTTCATCAACATATATATGTGTACAGCTCTATCTCTAGATTTCCCCCCTGGTTATTTTTAAAAAATAGACCCGTCGTTTCGTAGATTCGCGACCGGATCCTTCATATCACCTTTTTCCAAAAAAAAACTAAAAACAAATTATGGCTAGGTCCTTTCTCCGGCGTTTCCTTGCAAAAAAAGAATTCCGAACCAAATTTTGCGCGGTGCGGCATTGCCGCACGGTTCTACCTGGAGGTTGAAAAGATGATGGCTGTTTGGCAACCCAGATTATAGTGTGTTTGGATTGCTATTTTTGATTGGCAAAAATCTGTGGCACCCTCGATTATAGGTTGAAAAGTCTATGTGAACAGTGAGGGGCAATGGTGGGTAATTTTCACTGAAGTTGGATGAGTATTGTGGTCTTTTGCAAAAAAAAGCTGAGGAAAGCTCCTTCAGAGTGGATTGTGGGATTGCTTCAATTTGGCCTCCAGATTATTACAATCCAGATTGAAAGTTTCCTGTTTGTTTACCTTTCAGTTTTTAAAAGTTGCTTTTTACAATCTCCAGCTGAAACAAATAGGGCCTAGGTTATAAAGTTAAAGAAAGTCGACCATGGGCTATAACATTATGAACACACTGGACCTTGATATGTGAGAAAACCAGCGTACACAATAGGTTGTCAAATAACTCTAGGTTTTTATGGTTAAATCTCGGAATAAATAATTAAGGGTACCTCTGCTTTGGAGGACCAGATAATTTCACAACAATCCTTGAATGAGGAAAAAAAGAAATTCCTAGATATTCACTCATTAATCTAGACACAATTTAGGTACCGTGCCAAGATTCTATATTAGAGAGGAAGCAATGACGGAAAAGAACCGTCTCAAGGGAGGCGTGGTCACACGTTATGCCTAGCTCTAGACTAATATTTTAATTTCAGATTTTACCAGGAGATAATTATTGTAGATAAATAGTGATGCACACAATAAATCTAACAGCATGCTACACATTGTACTTCCAAACATATATATACTCAAGAAACAGAATATAATTGAGTCGAACGATCACGAACGATTTACAGTTGGGCTTACTGAAGAATTGGAAGCAGCGTAGTGTAGACGCGGTCGTGAAAGTAGTTAACGATGAGGAAGAAACAGAGCAGTCGCGCTGAAGCGCTGCCTAGAAACTTTATTGTTGCCTCGTGCAGATGAACTCTGCGGCAATGGCTCGGAGATACCGCTCACCTTCCTTCACTGTGCACGCGAGGAGGAAGGCTAGCAAGGTTCAATCGCTCAACACACCAGTACAGAGTTCAGAGAGGACCAGGAAGAATGGAGGAGAAATTCAGCGTCTCTGGCCTGGACGTCTCCAGGTATTTAAATATACGCACACCAGTAACTGACAACATTATGTCAGTTGAATGTAGCAGTTACTAGTAACTGGCAGTGTTTATGACACTTACACTGAATTGAAATATCTGTTTAAATCGCATTTAGGCAGAATGACTAGAGAGATAATTGCAAGATTCAGCAAAATAAAAGATGAATTCAAAGTGCCAGGAGACACACTACGACGTGCGCGTGCGTGTGTGTGTGTTTAGCCAGTATTTACCCTATGTCATCTTCATGCCAAGTGTCACATTAATCAAGAGGTGACAAAGACTATATTTTAAATTGCCCTTCCTCCACTTGGCTAAGCAATATGGTACTAAATCATACATACTATAGAATTAAAGAAAATAGGTCACTCAAGGACCAATTTCTAACATAGGTCACTGGACCAACATGTCCAGTAGATTGTGTGTCAAGCAGATGTGATGTTAACCTTGCGATTTACATGTTGAGCGCAAAGGCGTAGGCAAACCTGGCACAAAAAAGGGTTGCAACCATGTCATCGAACCAACGGACGCATCCCAGCTGGGGTTAGCTAATGGGCTGGAAGCCTGGAACCTGTCAATGGTTTTGGGCGGTCCAAGATTGTAAATAGACCAGATCAAATTTGAAGCTGTTGCTTTTGGGGCCAGATTTAGGCTAGATTGGGGTCAGATTTAGGCTAGATTGGACCAGGCATGTGGGACTCACTTTTAGTATTAGAAGAGAGATATGACTGATCAAAGGAGAATTATTATTTCAGCTGACTCTAATTATTATTTCTGCTACAACACTCTGAACACAATGTATTAACTGATAAAACATCAGGTGCGCTCGATGTTTTAATTGGTTAGTATGCTGAGATCAGTATAATTATCTTAGAATAATAATTATGGTTACTATCATTATCCTGGGCTAATTGTATGGGTCGCCACACTAAGTTTCTAATTTGCCTACACACCAGACATGAACAGGACATGGCATAATAATCCAAACATTACTCGTGTCACTTGATCTTGAATTTGTGCAAGCATGCATGAAAGACAAGCATGTAGATCGATGAAATAATTAATGCATGTAGGAATGAACAGATGGAGTCCGGTGCAAACACGAGAATTAAGCAAACAATTGGAGTGCATGTGGACCTAGAATCGCATGATGAGGCTCATGCGGGCGCCCACTGCAAAGAAGTTGCACTAAATTAAGCGAGCATATCATGTGCACATGGAGATATTGTACACATATGTAAACATTAAATCTGGGTCATTCAAATCCCATCCAACGGTGACTCGAAATCATATGTACAAATATTTTGCAATTACCTCCCCGATAAAACCACCGTTAGATGGGATTTGGACAATACAAATTTAATATTTGTATATATACACAGCACCTCCATGTACACAGAATATGCTACCCTAAATTAAAATTTGGAGACAACTAAAAATGTTTAGAACACGATTCGGAGTCAAGAGATAGAAGTCATTAAACAATTGACTGGGTGACCGTGTATCAAACTAGGAGAGGAAGTTCGTGTCCATGTAGACACGATCAGCGGCATCAAGAGCTATAGCATCTTGGTAATATTTTATTACATGTTGTAAGCTGCTAAATAGCTCGGCTAGGAAAAGTGCACACCGTCTCAACATAGATGAATATCACAATCATACACAACGAAAATAATAAATAAAGCCTTTATTTAATATAAAACCTGTTGAGTTAACCTTATAGCAAACTCACAAAGATACACCTCGCAGGGCTAGCTAAGTCTCAAGTAAATAAACTGCAGCGGAAAAGTAAAGAAGACTCGTGGTGTCCAATCAATGTGCCACATACAACTGACTGGGTTCACTCCCTAATTCATCGGCTCCTCCTGGAACTCCTCCAAAGCTGGTGTGGATTCTTCCTCAACTAATGTTTGTGTTGTTGCAAGGGATGAGTACTTAAAGCACTCAACAAGTTGTGCACAGAATGTAAGCTATTACTACATGCATGACTTATTACAAAGAAAGGCTATATGGTTGTTTTGCAGTAAACAACATTCACAAATAATCATAATAGATTAAAAAGCAGTAAAACGATAATAACAATAATACTTTCACAATTATTTCTCAAGTAGAGCATTTCTCATCCTTAATCAATTTCATCATTTTCATACCATAATGTCCACCATTCCAAGTTCATTTTGTGGAAGTCTAACCCTTGACTGCAATCCCCGAGTGATGTCCAATACCACGAACACAGCTATTCGAATAGGCTTTACACTCTGCAGAGGTTATACAATTTACCCATAAGATACAGTCAGTCACCACACAGGCAATTAAACATAACAAAGTCTTTCGAAAACTTCTAGCTTAACATGTGAACCTCCCCAGTATTGCCTTCACTATCACTCCCCTCACATAGAGCCAAAGTATAGGACCGACACATACCGTTGGATGGGTACCAAGCCTCAACACAGATATGCTCTCCCGTACAGCTACACCCCTGTGTAACTATCACCCAGAGGTACCACAAACAAGATATCAGTAACTTACTCAACTAGGTATGTCCCATTCCAGACATGTGGTTGTATGCTAGACTTAGTTCAAATTCTTGCAAGGTCAAGTCCATAGATGACTGAGGCAAGACTTCCTACACTCAATGGCACACAGCCTGCACAACCACTCATCACCTATTGCAGCACAGGCCCACCAGTTCCTTGCCACTTGCCTCCATTTAAATCATTTTCTCACCTGGTTGATTACCATCCACCATGTGCCATCATATCATCAACAACACATGTCACATTCTCTTAAACATGTTCCATATCTCATTAAATCATGGTTAATTTTCAACATTCCAAAATTATATCAATAACACATTGTATGACTAACCAAGCTATTTGCGGTCTAGTTAACCCATGTTGGCAAGTACTAATGTCCAACTAATATTCCACAATCTAGGGTGACAAAATGAATTAGAGCATACAATTAATTAAGACAAGGTGGCATAATTCAAATGGGTGTTTAACTATTCCCAAATTAATTGAAAGTATTTTAATTGAACTAGCATGCAGTAATTTAAAATAACATAAATTTCAAAAGTAGGATCAACATAGTCAAAACACAACTTACCTTGAAAAAGGTCTTGGTTAATGGGGTGTTTGGCAGAGCTCCAGCTCCACCAAATCCGTGGAGTTGGTGGAGCTGGGTATTCCTAGCTCCACCAGATTCGTGAAGCTGGAGCTGTGGGTATATTAAGAGTGTTTAGGTGGGTCATCTTGTTTATATTTTAGAATAAAATTATAAACTTAAGTCACTTTATTTTAGTTTACAAGTTTCAACTCTGAGGTGGAGCTTCGATCTGGAGCTCTGCCAAACAAGACCTAAGTTTTGGACCTTCTTCTTGACTCAACACCTCTCCCTCGAAGCCTTCGGGCAATTCAACGTCTACGCGTAACGGATAAATAACCATAAATAACCAATAACAGAGAGCAATATAACTTCAAAAATTAAATAAAATTCATAATCAAATAGAACACAATTTTACAAATTTCTAGGCTCTAGAATCACCTCAATCGGAGTCCGAATGAGCAAGCCCGAGCAATTTGAAGTTTGAAAATACAATAAAAAGAAAATTCCAAATTAAATGAATTATTTTCCTACTGGAAATTTGGAATAATGACATCAGCTGATGTTAGCATGAATTTCTTTTTCAGCCAAGTTATTTTTCTAAAGGAAATTCAGATTTATGACATCATGTCTACGTCACGGATGATGTCAGCAACACGGTCAGGTCGGCTAATGTAACATCCCAAAATTTGTTTTTAATATATTTAGTGTGTTTATGGGATTATTTGTAATTTTCCGGAATCTACTTGGAAGCCTCGCGAGTAAGTCGGATTCACGTTTATTGAACTAATCGTATTAAATAAAGATCAGGTATTTTTGAATAAGCGTAAAATCTAAATTTTCGTTGATAATTAAGGTAGTTGGTAGATGAGAGTGTTCGCTTCGAATATTTTCGAAAAACATGCTATATAAGTTAAGTCATTGATTTTACAAAAGTCGGTACGAGTGTCTGATTCACTAAAAGATTTTTAACGAAAAATCTATACGTCGAAAAATCGCGAAACCAACTTTGTTAAGTCCCAAATAGTTCCTGGTATTTTAGAGGAATTTTTCGGATTTTAAAACCTCCCTGTTATTTTTTTTCTAACCTTACTTTGAGAGCGTGTACACGTGTGTGTATATACATGTGTAAGCGTACTGTTCTTGCGGGGGTTATGCACGAATCAATTTGTGAACGTTTTGTGTAGGTGTGAATCAAGGGTGTGCTAATTCCTTCCAAGTCGTTTCACGTAGCATGCAATCCCATAAATTCCTCCATCCATTACTAGTTAATTCCTCCATTTTCCCCACACGTGGATGCATTTCCTTCTGCCGTTTCGTTTTTTCCAGCGTGCCTAGGAAGCTCTACGTATCCCTCCATTCATTCCTATATACGTTTCCAGCTGTTTCCTTAATTAGTTCCAGCCGTTTCCATTGCATGCACGAACATACCTCGGAAACTGATTTCACGTGGCCGTTTTTTTTTCTTCATTTCCTCTGTACGTATGAATCCCTTCTACGGTTCCAGCTATTTAAGAATGAGCGTTCAGCCATTTCTTTTCCGTTTCTTGGTTCTTCTCCGAACTGTGTTTCTCTTGGACGTTTGTTCCTCTCTAGAATTGTTTCCTCTCTCCCAGATCTTGAGCGTCATCCTAGCCACGCCTCGGTTGTGTTATCGCGTCGTGGCTCAGCTGACCGGCCAGCGCCGCCGGTGTCTCATCTTCATCCTGTACGCGCGCCGCCGCCTCCAGGTGCTTGCCTGCCGCCGCCGTGCATCGTCATCGTGCGCCGCCTGCTGCCGTCGACTGTCTCCGGTCTCGCCTTCTTCCGCGTCGACGATCCAAGCTACTGCCCGTCGTCGATCGGTACCTTTTTATTTCTTTTGCGCGCACTGTACCTTTATTGATCGATTGATCCTGTCGACGCGTAATCGTGTATATATATGTTAGTATATATACGTGTAGGTTAGGTGAATGTACTCTGTAGCCTGCGAAGATACATATCTACATGCAGGTATACTCGGTCGATTCACGTGTAGATATAGTCGCGCGTAGATATACTCGGTTGCTACGCATGTAAAAATATATATCGTAGCCTATTGATTCGGTATTCTCTGTTATTAGACACTAGCAGTATGTATACGTATGGAGTTATTGGGCCGATTCGCAAGTATTCGGATCTGCATATGTAAAAATACTTTTGAATTTTTCGTCGGATCTGTATGTGTATTCGGCCGATTCGCAAGTATAAATTTTCTATATGCATTTTTACGGTTGTCTTAGGAAGTATACGTATTTAAATACGAAATTTGTATGCTGATTCGGTTTTTCTCACGTAGCCACCGAACAAGAGATTACATGTATACAACGTGAACAGTACCATGCATGGAGCTAAAGGTTAAGTGTACATGATTTTGAACCCAAATTGTGAAAATTGTCTTTTTCGCTACAAATTCATTTTAAGTCCGAATAGTATGCGACTAATTTTGTTAATTAGTATAAATTAATACCTTTCTACAGTAATTTTTATGAAATTTTATAAATAAATTTATACTATTAAATTATTCGCAGAAAGTCTAAACTTGTGAATTTTGTAGCTCTTAAACTATACGTTCAAAAATTCAAAAATAAATCTTATAAAATGCTAAACTAATTATCCGGAAGTTTTCATGTGGTTACGAATTCATTTGCTTCTTCGTATTTTCCGAATGGTTGTTTATTCGCTGTTTTTCGTTTAATAGAAACGCTAGACGTCGACTCCATCGCAGAACCCCAGGAAGACAACCCTCTCATCACCGACCAAGATCAGGAAGATAAAGATAGCTATCCAAGGGCCTGCGTTCCACCATTCGATATCTGCAATGAAGACTTTGAAGAGGAAGATTATCAGGACATCTAGGATCACGTTATCTTCAGTCTTTGCCTGTGGTGTTTCTGAACTTCATTTTATCATGTTAACTTGACAGTTTAATATTTCCGCTGCTATATGACCTACGGGTCCAACTTTTGTAATAATGGGCCTTGTTGGCGAGTACTCTGTATTAAACTTTATTTATCGCATGGTTCTGATCCATACTGTTATGATCTGTGTGTACTAGCTATTGATCCAGGGACTAGTACAGGTAAACACAGCGGGGCCCGTGTCCTATTGCGGGTTCCGACAGAAGTGGTATCAGAGCCAAGACTGTAGGACGTGACCCTAGATAGATTGGCCGTCTCTCGGAGCTTCAAAATTATTTTCTAAAGAGAAAATTTAACTTGAAAGAATAATGAGTTCTTGACTTATCTTAATCTTCTATTCTTTTCCCTTTGCTGAAATTTTTGTCCTTTCCATTGGTTTAAAAGAAAATCTTACCTGAGTCATTCTGAATAATCAACGATGTTTCACACGTAAGGAGAAAGTACTGGATGTCGCTGTCAACCCTAAAGATCGTAAAGTAAGGAATCATCGAGCTCAAAGAAAAGTAGATCGATGAAGTATTTTCGAAGCTTGAAGAACCAGTACTTTAGTTGTCGGTTGAGACTCGTGTGTGAGAGTCGCGTCTCTTAAGATGGGAAAGTTACCCTTTTAGACACTAGATCCTTGTGTGCTTAGGAAACTTGGATCTTCCTTGATTGCTGAGTGTGCAGTATGTGTTGCATAGCTTTTAGGCTTGGATAAGTAACCATACCAAGGTATTAATATTATGTGTATAAGTTTTTGGGTTAAGCCTGCTCCCTGCACTAGGATTCTTGGGTACTTATCTATGCTTTTCCCTCTTGCCTATTAACCTTGGTCAGTCAACAGATGGAAAAGTGTCCCAGTGTCAGCTTTGGCAGTGTTTCCGAAGTAGTCCAAGATAGCTCAGTTGTTATCGCCAGCGTCAGTGTCAAAATAGTTGATGATCAACTGCAATCTCCAGTACCAGAAGTGTCATATCAGGATTTGAACCAGTTCCTTGTCAACCAGACTTAGCTTATGCAGACGACGATACAAAAGATGAACAATAATGAAATCGATAGCATTGTTCCACCGGTTGAAGATTCAACAGTAGGTTCTTAGTGCAAGTTTGCAATGTTCGTAGAAACCAAGCCAACCATTTTTGAAGAATAACATCAAGGTCATGTGGAAGAAGTGTCTGGTGTGTCAGAAAGCATACCCTGTCAAAGCCAATTGAGTTGCCAAAGGATCTTACCAGCAAGGAGCAACCTGTCAATTTTTGGATGTTATCCAGCGTTTGACTCTGAAGCAATCTCGTCATGTGTGTAGGTGCATAAAGCCTCGAAGGTTGAGTCTCCTCGAACCCATTTTATAGTTAGCCTCGAATCTCGGGGACGAGATTCTGTTAAGGGGGGGGGGGTTGTAACATCCCAAAATTTGCTTTTAATATATTTAGTGTGTTTATGGGATTATTTGTAATTTTTCGGAATCTACTTGGAAGCCTCGCGAGTAAGTTGGATTCACGTTTATTGAACTAATCGTATTAAATAAAGATCAGGTATTTTTGAATAAGCGTAAAATCTAAATTTTCGTTGATAATTAAGGTAGTTGGTAGATGATAGTGTTCGCTTCAAATATTTTCGAAAAACATGCTATATAAGTTAAGTCGTTGATTTTACAAAAGTCGGTATGAGTGTCTGATTCACTAAAAGATTTTTAACGAAAAATCTGTACGTCGAAAAATCGCGAAACCAACTTTGTTAAGTCCCAAATAGTTCCTGGTATTTTAGAGGAATTTTTCGGATTTTAGAACCTCCCTGTTATTTTTTTTTCTAACCTTACTTTGAGAGCGTGTACGCGTGTGTGTATATACATGTGTAAGCGTACTGTTCTTGTGGGGGTTATGCACGAATCAATTTGTGAACGTTTTGTGTAGGTGTGAATCAAGGGTGTGCTAATTCCTTCCAAGTCGTTTCACGTAGCATGCAATCCCATAAATTTCTCCATCCATTACTAGTTAATTCCTCCATTTTCCCCACACGTGGATGCATTTCCTTCTGCCGTTTCATTTTTTCCAGCGTGCCTAGGAAGCTCTACGTATCCCTCCATTCATTCCTGTATACGTTTCCAGCTGTTTCCTTAATTAGTTCCAGCCATTTCCATTGCATGCACGAACGTACCTTGGAAACTGATTTCACGTGGCCGTTTTTTTTCTTCATTTCCTCTGTACGTATGAATCCCTTCTACGGTTCCAACTATTTAAGAATGAGCGTTCAGCCATTTCTTTTCCGTTTCTTGGTTCTTCTCCGAACTGTGTTCCTCTTGGACATTTGTTCCTCTCTAGAATTGTTTCCTCTCTCCCAGATCTTGAGCGTCATCCTGGCCACGCCTCGGTTGTGTCATCGCGTCGTGGCTCAGCTGACCGGCCAGCGCCGCCGGTGTCTCATCTTCATCCTGTACGCGCGCCGCCGCCTCCAGGTGCTTGCCTGCCGCCGCCGTGCATCGTCATCGTGCGCCTCCAGGTGCTTGCTTACTTCGTCCGAATGCTTCGTGACAAGCAAGGAGTTTGCAAAGGACTTGATTTTTCCTCTCTGATATCTTCTTGACTCCTTCCTTGGAACGGGGCACCAGCGCTCGACCCTTGTTGGGGTGCGCCAACCATAATGTTGAGAGTAGATCCGACCCGGCGCGTCAAATGTACGTCTGGATTGCATCCAATAGGATGCTTAGAAGTTCGCCTGGCTTGGGGCGTCTACCTGATTTGGGGGCGTTGGGCGTTTTTTCCCTTCAGATATTGGTGACCGGCCCAACTCGGGGCACACCTGGAAATGCATCCTGGTAGAATGCTGGTGATCAACCCGACTTGGGGTGCACCTGAGTTGCATCCAATAGGACGTTGGTGACCAGCCCGACTTGGGGCGCACCGGGGTTGCATCCAATAGGATGCTGGTGATCAGCCTGACTCAGGGCGCACCGGGGTTGCATCCAATAGAACGCTGGTGATCAGCCCGACTCGGGGCTCACCGGGGTCGCATCCAATAGGACGCTGGTGATCAGCCCGACTCGGGGCGTGCCGGAGTTGCATCCAATACGACGCTGGCCGAGTGATATTTAAATATGCCCCCCTTTGTTGTCCTTCCGACACACTTGCGCTCCAGCTTGAGGTGCACTTGAGAAGCTTTGACTTGGTCCGGGCCCAAAATCTTCAGTTAAGCCCGAACTGGGAATGCGCCTTCGAGTCCGCCCTGTCCTTTTGCGGAAGAGGAGGTTCCAATTTCCTCGCCCAAAAAGCGGCGCCCTAGCCTCGCACGACACATTTAATGTGATTTCCAGGGGGGTAGTTTCCTTCTTTTCGTTATTCTTTATTTCTCCGCCGTCACTCTCCGCTGTGTTTCCCTAGGGTTCCTCATTTCTCCATCATCTGAAATGGATTCCTCTTCTGCCACCGCGCCCGATGCGTCGCCCTCTCCTCAGGATTTGGCCACCTCGGTGGTAACGGAAGCACGCCTGGAGGTGATGGCTTCCGCCGGGGTTCTGCCTCCATTGGTGTTGATCGAAGCACGCCCAGCGGCGGGTGAGTCCTCCCCTACCCCTCGTTCGGAGGAGGTTGTTGTCTTTGAGTCTTTTTTCTAGCGCGGGTTAAGTTTGCCCTCTAGCGCCTTCTTCCGTGGCCTTCTTCACCATTATGGGATTGAGTTGACTCACCTCAACCCAAACTCTATTCTTCAAATTGTTGTTTTTGTTCATCTTTGTGAGGCCTACAATGGCATTCGCCCTCATTTCAGCCTTTTTTGCCATCTCTTCCTCCCCAAACCCTTCCCGAATAAGAATGCTCCCAAACTGGTTGGGGGTGATAGTCTTCAACTCCGGGATGGAATGAGGAGATCTTATTTTGCCATTCCTTTCTGGTCTTCCAACAAGGGTTGGCATCAAGAGTGGTTCTACTGCTCCAATCTTGAGCCGCTCCTTCCTGCTTTTTCCGGACGGAAACCTATTGTCTCAGCTTCTTGGACTATGCCTTCTCCTGACTCCGACGGAGATCAAGTCAGGGAGCTCATGGATATCATTCACCAGTTGAAGAGTGCTGGTCTTCACGGGGTTGGTATTGCTACCAGCTTCGTTGTTCGCGTATTCAGCCACTCGAGGAACGGGTCCACCCAGGGTTTGAATATCCGGGGAGGTGAAAGGACAGGAGATGTCGCCTAGAGGGGGTTGAATAGGCGAATTGTCGGGACCTAAATTTGCAAATCCGGACCCTCTGTGTATTCAGCACTAGTCCAGGTCACGCTAGTGCACACAGTCTCAACATCGGTAAATATCACAATCATACACATCGATAGTAATAAAGTACTTTAATTAAGATAACCAAACTGGTTGCTCGACCTTATGGTCAAGTTACAAGAGTACACCACACAGGGCGAAAACTTATTAAGAAAATAAATTGCAGCGGAATAAAAGCATCAACGTGGCGCCATCCAGTATACCACAGGCAACTGACTGGGCTCGCTCCCTAAGTAGACGGCTCCTCCTGAAGTTCTTCTTCCAAAGCTGGCGTCGCTTCTCCTTCAACTGATGTTGTTTTGTGGCAAGGGTGAATACTTGGTACTCAGCAAGTCATGCACAGAATGCAGCTAGTATTATATATGCATGGCTTATTACAAAGAATAGGCTAATAGGTACATTTGCAGTAAACAGCAGTTAACAAGTAGCATAAGTAGATTCAAAAGAAGTAAAGGTAAAGATTATATCAATTACTTTTCCAGGAGTTAAGTAAACACTTTTCCTTTCCTAATCCACATTTCCATCAACGTCATCATTCAACCCAACCAAACTTTCCAAGTCCAAGTTGTTTTCATGAAAGTCTAACCCTTGACTGTAATCCCCGAGCAATGTCCAATGCCGCGGACACGGCTATTCGAATAGAGTTTACACTCTGCAGAGGTTATGCACTTTACCCACAAGATACAGTCAAACACCACGAAGGCGAGTGATCGTAACAAAGCCTTTCAGAGACCGCAAACTAAACAAGTGAACCTCTCTAGCTTTTGTCATACACCATACCTTCCCTTAACAGAGGCGAAGTATGGGACCGACATACCGTTGGATGGGTACCATGCCATAGCACTGATACGCTCCCCTTTCAAGCTACACAAAAGGTGTAGTTGACACCCCGAGGTACCACATGCAAGTTGTGTAACACCCCGGCATTTAATATGCCCGAATGCTACCAAACATAAGCTAAACAACATCTAAATACCACATTTAATATAAAATTCCAGCAAAGGTGCATAGGCTAAAAACCGAGATTTCGGCAGCACCTCCTTTGTTTTAACATGGATTTAAGGAGCAACAACAGTATAGCATTATAAGGCAATATGAGAGACATCTAAAACAGCAATAAATGGAGTCTTAACGACAATATAAGACTAACATCAAGCACTTAAAGTCTCCAAGTGTCAAACGAACAATAAATCTCTCATAAACAAAGCTAAACCTTAAAGCAATAATCATCACACGCAATTTATTATCAAACTAATAGAATGACTTGTGGAATCAATATGGTGAAGCTACGTGTGGGCGTGTGACTATTTCCCTTCCCCGCATGCCGTTCTCATGGTACCTAAAATAACAAGAAAACACAAGCGTGAGTTCGAAACTCAGCAAGCATATTGCAATGGACAACAAGAACAATATCATGGCAATAACATCTCCCATCATATATATCATCTCATTCATGAACACTTAACAATATCATCATCATTATGTATGCAATGTAATGCAATGCTCATGTCTCCTTGGAAACTCATACCGGTATGGTTGAGTACACACCCGTCGGTGTACACCCTTTTCCCCCCTTCCATCCCGAAGATGGAGGGTGCCTACTCATCGCTTCCATTCACCACGTGGATGGAATCACGATGTAGGTCTTACTCAATGGCGTTCCGGATTAGTCATAACTTTCTCACCGACCTTACTGGACTAGTTATGACTTTCTCACCGCCCTCGCCCTATCTCATGTCATGCATGCAACTATGCCAATTATCATATTTCACATGTACATAAACATATGGCATCTCATCATGACAAATATTAACACATGGCATCGAATCATAATAATCATACTGAATATATCATTGGAAAACAGCAAGCATGGCAAGTGATCATAGCAAGTATTCAATCTTTCATCTAATCTCCACAAGCAACCTACAATTCCGCTATTCATTACAACACACTTGCCTCAACCGTGGGCGACGGAATTGTGGGAAGTAGAGGGCACCCCCGGGGTCACACCACCTGCACAACGGCATCACATACTCTCAATAATGCCCACAAAACAGAACACAAATCCCCATCTCACCCGACATTGCCCGCTACTCGCAAAACCTAAAACAGAGGTTCTGTCCCGGTGGGACAGTAGCCTTGCAAAGGCCATAACTTGAGTTCTGGGACCCCAAATCGATTAAACGAGTATACCATCGCGAAGCTTAGGAAATTTCCTACCTTTTTCTAGTTATACGGAAAGACTGATTCGGACTCTAAAATTGTTTAATCTACAGATTACTACGATCTGTTCTAATTGCGTCACAAATTTTAACACGCTCGGTAAAACGGCCATAACTTTCAAACGGCTGATCGGATTTTAACGTGCTTTATGTCCACGGAAAGATAATTAAATTATCTACAACTTCTTTTAAGTCCATACGGACAGATTCGGACTCTAAATCGACGAAAACTCGAACCCTAGCCCGACTGCTCAATCTGCCCGAAAACAGAAACGTGGCAACGTCTAGATCTAACCCAAAGAACTCCAACCCAGCACCACCAATTGATCTAAAAACTTCATAAACACCCTAAGAACAGTACCTAGATCAAACCCAACGATTCCCATGATCATACCTTTGCCCAACGAACGAATCTCCAATAGATCTCCTCGCGGATCGCTCCTCACTCCACGCTCCTCGCTCCTCGCTCCAACGGATGGATCCACAAGGTGCAGAGGTGTGGAGACCACCCTAGGGCAGCAAGGGGGTGGAGGAGAGGTGGTGGAGAGGTGGGGCAATGGAGGAGAGCAAGGGGGAGGCGCAAGGCTCAAAGGGAAGGGGCGGCTAGGGCTTGGCAAGTGGGGGAAGGTGAGGGGGGCGCACCAAGGCCTCAAGGGGCGCAAAGGAAGCAGGGTGGACGCCCCAAAGGGGCAGGGAAACCCCTTTTACCAGCCCCCACACCCAATTCTAGTCCGTTACGGAGACCTAATCCATCCCACCAAAGCCCACCAAGGCCCAAAACTCCCCCGGGAAGGCCCAAAACCCAGCGGCCCTAAACGGCCCTAAACGTTATTAACCTCCATACCTTATGGTTTTAACCTGCCATACCATATTTCATAAAGTTTTTGACCTTAACATGCACCAATTAAAAGGTTACGACACTCCGTGGTGACACATCACTTCAAACGGCCCAAAAACGCGAGTAAACCTCAAGCCGAAAGATTTTATTCTCTAATTTCACATTCTATAATGTCACACCATACCGTAGTGTCACAAATTGTTAGTAACTTACTCAACTAGGTCCGTCCCATTGCGGACATGTGGTTGCACGCTTGACTCATATCAAAGGCTTGCAAGTTAAGTCCTTAGGGTGACAGGGCAAGACAACCCGAAGAACCAAAACGACATCCCCGATGCCAATCATGGCCCACCATATCATTCTTGCCACTTGCCCCGGTCCAAATCTATTTATCAAACTCAGTTGATTACCATGCACCACGTGCCATCAACAATCACAACACGTGATACTTCTCCAAAACAGGTTCAATATCTCATTAAGTCAATATTAACATTTGATTGTCCAAAATCATGTCACGTGCACGTAGCAGGTCTAAGCAATATACTACGACGGTCTAAGTACCCAATGTTGGCAATTTAATAATGTCCAACTACATATTCACAACTAGGGTGACAAGGGTTCATGGCACATAATTAGATAGTCAAGGTGTCATACTGCAATTTGGCATTTATCTAATTCCTAGAAATAATTTAAACAATTTCTAATTAAATTAGCATGCAATAATTTAAATCAAATTAATTTCAAAAATGGGATCAATATGGTCAAAGCATAACTTGCCTTCAAAAAGTACTTGTTCTTGATCTTGAGCTGGCTCATGGGTCAACACTTCACCTTCGAAGCCCTTGGGTACTTCAACGTCTACTCGTAACGCGTGCAAATAGCAATAAATAAGTAAAACAGTACATACACACTGCCCAAAAGTTCAAATAAAGTCCATAAACAGAAAGGGCATAATTTTACAAATTTTTAGAAATTTGAAACGCCCAAATCGGAGTTAGAATGCAAAAGTTATAATTGTTTAAAGTTTAAAGAATCTACTAATTAAATATAAATAGTGAAAATTTCATAATAAAAAATTAATTAAAATTCATATTTAAGTAGATCTCAATTTTATAAAAATTTAGAAATTGGAATCGTTCAAATCGGAGTTAAAACGCAAAAGTTATAAGCGTTTGAAGTTTGAAAATTCAAATAAATCAATAAACCGAATTAATTCATTTATTTTTCCTTTGAAAAATCCGAAAAATGACGTCAGCACGGGATTTGATTTTCCACCGAATTATTTTTCTATTGAAAAATCGATTTATTGCGTCAGCATGACGTCAGCCGGTCCATGGACTCGGTCCACGGTTCGGTTTTGGTCCACCGTGGACCCGGTCCACGGGTTCACGTGTCACTGACACGTGGGACCCACGGGATGATTTTAGCAGCTGACGTCACCACGCTCGGCAGACGGTGCTGACACGCGGGCCCCACCCGTGACGTAACGTCATGGAGCCGTTGGCCAGCCGCTGACATGCGGCCCCACGCTGACGTCAGCGACGACCGGGCGCGACCACGCTGACCGCGCTGGTCCAACATCCGGACACGTGGCTTGATCTGGGCCATTGATTTGAAAATCAACGGTCCAGATTGGATCCAATTCCGCACATTGCGGTTGTCGGCGTATTCTACACTAGGGTACTCTCCCCGCCCTTAAAAAAGGTATGAAGGGCCCCACGTGGCTACATGGCGAGCAGTGCTCCTAAGCCCTCCTCGCAGGGCGAGGAGGCCCATGTGGCAACGTGGTGAGCAGAGCTCCTAAGCCCTCCTCGCGGGGCGAGGAGGCCCACGTGGCTACGTGGCGAGCAGCGTCCCTAAGCCCTCCTCGTGGGGCGAGGAGGCCCACGTGGCTACGTGTCGAGCAGCGTTCCTAAGCCCTCCTCGCGGGGCGAGGAGGCCCACGTGGCAATGTGGCGAGCAGTGTTCCTAAGCCCCCCTTGTGGGGCGAGGAGGCCCACGTGGCTACGTGGCGAGCAGCGTCCCTAAGCCCTCCTCGCGGGGTGAGGAGGCCTACGTGGCAACGTGGTGATCAGTGCTCCTAAGCACTCCTCGTGGTGCGAGGAGGCCCACGTGGCTACGTGGCGAGTAGCGTTCCTAAGCCCTCCTCGTGGGGCGAGGAGGCCCACGTGGCTACATGGCGAGCAGTGCTCTTAAGCCCTCCTCGCGGGGCGAGGAGGCCCACGTGGCGAGCGGTGTCCAAAAGCCCTCCTCGCGGGGCGAGGAGGCCCGCGTCATAAGACGCAAGGGTGAAGAAGGCTTCGCCCGGAAGCCTCCCATGGGGCATGGTGTCAGAGCATTTAATGCGGGGCATGGCGCTAGGCACCTTTTCCTGACATGCCATGTAACACCCCAAAATTTTGCTTTTCTTAAATTCATGTGTGATTTGGCACTTTGGTGAATTTTTGGAATTTTCTGGAATTTATTTGGATTTATTTGAAATTTATTTGAATTTATTCCATTTTGAAATAATTAAAGAATTTAAGTTTGCAAATAAAATTTTGTTGGAAATATTTTATTTGAGTCCAAAATGATCCAAAATATTTTCTAGAATTTTTCTGGAATTTTTCTGAGTATTTTGCTATTTTTAATGAATTAAATGAATTTCTGGGAATTAATTGAATTATTTAGTCGCTGGAAAATAGCTAGTGGGTTTGTACTGTTCATCCGATCGGACCCGAGTCTGAGTCAGACTCGAGTCCGACACGAGCCAGACCCGAACCCTAACCGCGTGGCCGTTGGATCTTGATCCAACGGCTACGATTGAGCCACGTCACCCGAGCCCGAGTCCGACCGAGCCAGCCAGCTAGCCCGAGCCAGACCCGAGCCAAACCCCCGCACCGTTGGATCTTGATCCAACGGCTCACGTTGAGCAACGTCACCCAATCCGAATCCAACTCGGATTCCGCCACCGCAACGGAGTGGGCCTCGGTTTTCGCGTGTTTCACGGACGCCGAGGGCCCTATTTAATGCGCAGCCACCACTGCCGTGACGCCGACTTCCGTGCGCACCCGTAGCCCTAGCTCACGCCGCTAGAGCCCCCGTGGTTGCACCGCAATCGCTCGCCGGAGTTGGAGGAGCGTTCCGCCGCGTTCAATTGCAGTTTCCGCCGCCGTTCGCCGTCCTCCGCCGCCGTTGAGCCCAGATCTGGAACCGCAAGGTCAAGCTGCGCCAGAGGAGACCCTTCACTTCGCCGGAGGAGCCCCGCAACGCCGTCGCCGTGGTCGCCATCTTCGTCTCCGGTGAACCAGCCCCGCCGCCAGCCGTCCGATCCAGATCCAAGGGTCCAGATCGCGCCACGTCACACCCCGGTGAGATTCCACGTGCTAATCCCAGATCTATTTCCAACCATTGGATCTAGATCCAATGGCGTAGATTGTGCCACGTAGCATAAACCGCTCAGTACTAGATCCATTCTCAGCCGTTAGATCTAGATCAAACGGCTAAGGTTAGCCGCGTTGTAAACGTTAGATTGGATCTTGACCGTCCGATCAAGATCGAACGGTCCAGATCAGCCGAGTAGTTTTTCTATGCGTTAAGCTAGATCTAATCTGGGCAGTTGATTTTCAAATCAACGGCCGAGATCACGCCACGTGGCCGGGAGGCCGACCGTCACGGTCAGCGCGGTCAGCGCCCGCGCGTGGAGCATTTCTCTGACACGCGGGGCCCACGTGTCAGTGGGGCCCAGCTGTCAGCGGTCCAGCCAAGTGCACCATGATGTCACCGCTGATGTCACGGTGGGGCCCAGCTGTCAGCCATCCTCAGCCGTGCGTGATGACGCCACTGCTGACGTCATTCGAGGGGCCCACCTGTCAGTGTGACGCGTGAGCCGTGGACCGGGTCCACGGTGGACCGAGCCACGCCCGTGCGCTGGGTCCATGGACCCGAGGCGACGTGGCGGCACCCGATTGGTCCACGTGTCACGCTGACGCAATAAATGAATTTCCGAAAAAGAAAATGATTTATTAATTCGAATTATTGATTTAAGGATTTGATTCAAACTTCAAACGCTTATAACTTTTGCATTTTAACTCCGATTTGAGTGATTCACATTTCTAAATTTGTATAAAATTGAGATCTACCTAATGGTGAATTTTATTTAATTTTTGGACTAAAGTTTTTCTATGAATAATTATTTAATTGATTATTTAAGCTTTAAATGCTTATAACTTTTGCGTTTCAACTCCAAATTTGACGATTTCAGTTTCTAAAAATTTATAAAATTATCTTCTATCTGTTTATGAACTTTATTTGGTTGTTTGGACAATTTTTGTCTACTGCTTATTTATTATTTACTATTTGCACGTTTTACGAGTAGATGTTGAAGTGCCCGAAGGCTTTGAAGGTGAAGTGTTGACCCAGGAGCCAGCTCAGGACCAAGAGCAAGTACTTTTGGAAGGCAAGTTGTGCTTTGACCATGTTGATCCCAATTTCAAATTAATTTGGTTTAAGCTATTGCATGCTAGTTTAATTAGAAAATGCTTTACTTAATTATGGGTAATTAGATACAAGCCAAATTGTTATATGACACCTTGGTTAATTACGTATGTGCCATGACCCTTGTCACCCTAGTTGAGGATTAAATAGTTGGACATTACTAAATTGCCAACATGGGAATTTAGATCGTTGTAGCATATTGCTTAGACCTGCTACGTGCTCATGACATGATTTTGGACAATCAAATGTTAATATTGACTTAATGATATATTGAACCTGTTTTGGAAAGGTATCATGTGATGTTGATGGCACGTGGTGCATGGTAATCAACTGGGGTTTGATAAATAGTTTTCGACCGGGGCATGTGGCAAGAATGATCGGGTGGGCCAATTGTGGCACCGGGAACGTTGTTTTGGTTCTTCGGGTAGTCTTGCCCTGGTCACCCTAAGGACTTAACCTTGCAAGCCTTTGAACTGAGTCAAGCGTGCAACCACATGTCTGTAATGGGACGGACCTAGTTGATTAAGTTGCTAATAACGTACCTGTGGGGCCTCAGGATGTCAACTACACCCTTTGTGTAGTTGTACGGGGGAGCGCGTCTGGGGCTGCGCCAGTACCCATCTAAAGGTGGCTTGACCTAGACTTCGCCTTCGCTAAGGGAAGGGTTAGTGTGCAACACCGGGGAGGACCACTTGTGCTGTTAGAAGTTTCCGAAAGACTCTGTTACGGACAGTCGCCTTTGTGGTGTTTGACTGTATCTTCTGGGTAAAGTGCATAACCTCTGCGGAGTGTAAAATCTATTCGAATAGCCGTGTCCGCGACATTAGACATCGCTCGGGAATTACAGTCAAGGGTTAGACTTTCTTGAAAATGACTTGGATTTGAATGGTTGGGTTTGGTTTATTAATGATGTTGATGGAAATGTGAGTTAGGATTTGGGAAAGATGTTTATTAAACTCCGGGAAAGATTATTGATCTTATACTTGTTTCTACTGCTTTCGAATCTACTTATGCTATTTGTCAAATGCCGTTTAATGCAAATATACCCTGAGCTATTCCTTTGTACCAAGCCATGCATGTAGTATATTAGTTTGCATTCTGTGCATGACTTGCTGAGTACCAAGTACTCACCCTTGCCACAATACAACACCAGTTGAAGAGGAGTCTACACCAGCTTTGGAGGAGGAGCTCCCAGAAGATCCGTCTAACTAGGAAGCGAGCCCAGTCAGTTGCCTGTGGTATACTGGATGGCGCCACGAAGTTATCTTATTTTCCGCTGCTATTATTTCTCTTTTAATAAGTTTCGCCCTGCGTGGCGTATATTTGTAACTTGACCATAAGGTCAAGCAACCAGTTTGGTTAACTATTAAGTACTTTATTAGTATCGAGTTTGGTTAACTTGACCATAAGGCAGGACTTGTCATAGGATGGGACGTCCGGATCACGGTATATGCCCGAGAGAAGACAAAGTTCAGTCGCCCTTTCCACTTCACCGCCAGGAGGTCTACCTTTGAGATTGGAATCCAGGAGGTGTCGCGTCGAGCAATGCAGCAGATCGCTCGCACCTACTCTAGGGAGCTGGAAGGCACAGTGTTCCGTCACCACCCCCGCCGAGACAGCAGAGTTCAACGGAAGCCGATAGAAGATGAGGATGCTACCGTCACTCACTTAGCCAGATTCGTCGCCTCTCAGGAGGAGCTGATCGAAGACACAGTTCAGGAGTTGAAGAAGGCTCACGAACAGGTCAAGGAGGAGAAGAAGCACTTGCAGAATGCCCGTGAGTATGTCGCTTATGCTGCGGAAAGGATCGCATAATTGGAGACTGCACTGTATGGTCAGGGTCCTAATCCAGTGTTGGAGTTGGACGCTCCAGAGCAAGAGGAAGAACCAGAAGAGGCGCCACCTGCACCCGCGCCACAGCCACAGCAATAGCCAAATCCAGAGCCAGAGGAGGACGCCGCGTCATCAACCACAGCTACAGTTGTGGGGCATGGCGATTGTTTTGCGCCTATGCCGCCGCACCCGCCGCAAGGAGGCAGTGGAGGTTTTCTTGATGAGTGAGCGTAGGTTTTGAAGTTGAGACTCCTTCGTCGAGTCGCATTATAGAATAAGAGTCACCCCTTAGAGGCGTTGGATTTTCATTGCTTGCTGAGTGTGCAGTATGTGTTGCAGGCCCTTAGGCATTGTAAGCAACCATACCGAGTTATTACTATTAATAATAAAGTTGGATTTTGAGTTACACTTTTCCCCCGCATAAGTTTTTCCTACTACTTGTCTATTCTTATTCCCTCTCATCTCTAAAACCTTGGAGCAATCGACAGATGGTGAACACCAGCGGAAACCTTGGAGGCAATGGAAGTGGTTCTCGCCCAGATGGGAACCCCAATGATGGAGCACCAGCACCGCCAGTTGACATGCAGAATTTCGGAGCTTTTCTTGCTACTCAGACTCAGTTGATGCATGCTATGATGCAACAGATGCAGCACGTCACTGCTCAGGCCACCGCTAATCAAGTCAATCAGGGACAACGCCAGAATACAAGACTGTCAGAGTTCATGAGGACTCATCCACCCACTTTCTCCGGGAATGCCAATCCGTTGGAAGCCGATGACTGGTTAAGGTCAATTGAGAGGAAGCTACACATCGCTCAATGCATGGGAAATGAGAAGGTACTCTACGCTTCTCATCAGTTGGAAGGAACAGCCGCCGAATGGTGGGAGAACTTCTGTGCTACGCAGGAGAACCCTCAAGACATCACCTGGGAGGAGTTTATAGCTGCATTTCGTCAGTATCATGTGCCAGAAGGAATTATGGACCTCAAGAAGGAGGAGTTCAGAGCACTGAAGCAAGGTAATCAACCTGTGGCCGAATACCTGAACAAGTTCACACAGCTTGCACGTTACGCACCTGAAGATGTAGCGACAGATAAAGCCAGGCAGTCTCGCTTCATGAAGGGACTTAACTCAGGACTGCAGGTGGGATTGATAACCCACACCTTTCCAGATTTCCAGGAGTTTGTGAATAAGGCGCTTATTCTTGAGGACAAGCGCAAGGAACTGGATGAGAACAGGAAGCGCAGGATGCAACAGCAGGGATCGTGTCAGGGAGCGCAACAACGTTTGAAGGTTGCGCCAAATCAGTTTTTCAGATTTCAGCCGCAGAATGCTACAAGGACACCATCACCAGCACCAAGAACCGTCAATCAGAACTATCAGACCCCGGCACCAGCCGAACGCCGCTTGAGCGATCAGAGGGACAGTGAGACGCCGCTACAATCGCAACAAGCCAGGACACTTCGCCAACAGTTGCCCTAAGAAGACAGCGAGGAGTGACCCGATTCGCTTCAATGCAGGATCCACACCCGGCCAGACGCCAGCGCTAGGAGCCAACCGAGGGACAGCACAGCCAGGAGCAGCACCCCAGACCGTGGTGAGAGGCCTAGTCAAACATGTCACCGCAGATGCACTGCAGAATGCCACGGACGTCGTACTGGGTAAGTTACTTGTTAACTCAATACCTGCAACAGTTTTGTTTGATTCTGGAGCTTCGCATTCGTTTGTTTCTCAAGGCTTTGCTGCTAAAAATGATTTGGAGATTGCAAGACTTAAATGCATGCTTTTAGTTCAAACCCCTGGTTCCGAACTCCGAACGAAAGTAGGATGTTCTGGGGTAAGAATATTAATAGATGGAATAGAGTTCCTAGCGAACCTTATTTTGTTGGAAACTCAGACCTTAGATGTTATTTTGGGAATGGATTGGTTATCCAAGCACAAGGCCGTTTTGGATTGTGGTCGAAGGATTATCTCAGTTGAAAGCCCGTGTGGAAGAAAAGTAAAATTTCAAGCTACCGCCGTTAGAGATGGTTAGTTGATGGTTAACAGTACCAAGGCAATCAGCATAGAAGATGTCTCAGTAGTGAATGAGTATCCGGATGTTTTTCCTGAAGATCTACCTGGTATGCCGCCAGACAGGGACATAGAGTTTGTGATAGAGCTTGTACCTGGTACCGCGCCAATAGCAAAGAGACCCTATCGGATGTCCACCGAAGAGTTGGTAGAGATGAAGAAGCAGCTTGAAGAGTTAATGGAGAAAGGATTTATCAGAACGAGTTCGTCGCCGTGGGGAGCGCCAGTTCTGTTTGTTAAGAAGAAGGACGGAAGTTTCAGGATGTGCATTGACTACCGTGCACTCAATGAAGTCACCGTGAAGAATAAGTATCCGCTACCCAGGATCGATGATCTGTTTGATCAGCTGAGAGGAGCCGGAGTTTTCTCCAAGATTGATCTGAGATCGGGATACCACCAGTTGAAGATCCGATCGGAAGATATCCCGAAGACCGCATTCTCGTTAAGATATGGACATTACGAGTTTACAGTTATGTCCTTTGGGTTGACGAATGCGCCAGCATATTTCATGAATATGATGAATAAGGTGTTCATGGAATATTTGGACAAGTTTGTTGTTGTGTTTATAGATGATATCTTAATCTACTCCAAGACAGAGGATGAACATGCAGAGCACTTGAGGCGAGTTTTGGAAAAGCTAAGGGAACAACAACTTTTCGCCAAGTTCAGCAAGTGTGACTTTTGGAAGGACAAGGTGGAGTTCCTCGGACATGTAATGACCGCAGAAGGAGTCGTCGTTGATCCAAGCAAGGTAGAGGCTGTGTTACATTGGGAACAGCCGAAGACCGTGACCCAGATCCGGAGTTTCCTTGGAATGGCAGGTTACTACCGTCGTTTCATTGAAGGCTTTTCGACAATTGCGAAACCTCTTACGCAATTGTTGAAGAAGGAGAAGAAGTTTACATGGACGCCAGAGTGCGAGAAAGGTTTTCAAGAGTTAAAGAAGCGATTGACGTCAGCGCCGGTGTTGATTCTACCGGATGTCAATCAAAGCTTTGACATTTATTGTGACGCATCGCGCCAAGGACTGGGATGTGTGCTGATGCAGAACGGAAAGGTCGTTGCTTATGCATCAAGGCAGTTGAGGCCACATGAGGAGAATTATCCAACGCATGACCTAGAACTAGCTGCCGTAGTGCATGCTTTAAAGTTATGGCGTCACTATTTGATTGGAAACAGATGTGAAGTATATACGGACCATAAGAGTCTTAAGTACATCTTCACCCAATCAGACCTGAACATGAGGCAAAGGAGATGGTTAGAGTTAATCAAGGATTATAATGTTGGAATCCATTACCATCCAGGAAAGGCTAACATGGTGGCCGATGCCTTGAGTAGGAAGAGCCATACTGTGAACATGTTGATAGCCACGAGCCAGGATGAGCTATGTGAGGAATTCCAGAGAATGCAGATTGAAATCGTACCAGAAGGATTCTTGGCAGCATTGGAAGTGAAGCCTACCCTGGAGGATCAGATCCGAGAAGGACAAGAGGATGATGACAAGATCCGCAAGATTAAGTCCAACATGGATGAGGGCAAGGCAAAGGACTTCAAGTTGGACGAACAAGGCACGTTATGGATGCAGGATCGAATCTGTGTGCCAAACCAGAAGGAGCTGAAGCAATTGATTCTAGAAGAAGCCCATGACTCCAAGTATTCAATTCATCCTGGAAGTGCCAAGATGTATCAAGATTTGAAGGAAAGATTCTGGTGGCTGAGCATGAAGCGTGAAGTTGCCGAGCATGTTGCGCTGTGCGACATATGCCAGAGAGTCAAGGCAATGCATCAGAGACCAGCAGGATTGCTACAGCCGTTGAAGATACCTGAGTGGAAATGGGAGGAAATCGGAATGGACTTCATTACCGGTTTACCCAAGACTCAAGGAGGATATGACTCCATATGGGTTATAGTAGACCGCTTGACTAAGGTCGCCCACTTTTTTCCAGTAAAGACCACTTACTCGGGAGATAAGTTAGCTGAGTTGTACATGACCAGGATCGTCTGTTTGCACGGAGTGCCGAAGAAGATTGTATCAGACAGAGGTACCCAGTTTACCTCAAGATTCTGGAATAAACTACATGAAGCCATGGGAACCCGTTTGAACTTTAGTACAGCATATCATCCGCAGACGGATGGGCAAACAGAAAGAGTCAATCAGATTTTGGAGGATATGTTAAGAGCATGTGCATTGGCTTATGCTACCTCTTGGGATAAGAGTCTGCCGTACGCGGAGTTCAGTTACAACAATAGCTATCAAGCAAGTTTGCAAATGTCGCCATTTGAAGCACTATACGGTCGACCTTGTCGAACACCGTTGAATTGGAACGAGACGGGTGAACGCCGTGTCTTTGGGCCAGATATTCTCCAAGAAGCCGAAGAACAAATTGCCATGATCAGGGAGAGATTGAAGATAGCCCAATCACGACAGAAGAGTTATGCTGATAACCGTCACCGAGACCTGAGTTTTGAACCAGAAGATTTCGTGTATCTCAGAGTCACGCCACTCAGAGGAGTTAAGAGATTCCATGCCAAAGGAAAACTCGCGCCGAGATATGTTGGACCATTTAAGGTTCTCAGCCGTAGAGGTGAAGCTGCATACCAACTGGAGTTACCGCAGTCACTAGCAGGAGTGCATGACGTGTTTCACGTGTCCCAGTTGAAGAAGTGTCTCCGAGTACTTGAGGAACAGACATCGCTAGAGTCAATTGAGCTACAAGAAGATCTAACCTACAAGGAACACCCCGTGAAGATTTTGGACACGATGGATCGAGAAACGAGAAACAAGTCAACCCGTTTCTGCAGAGTTCAATGGAGCAACCACGCGGAGAGTGAAGCAACTTGGGAACGCGAAAAGGATTTGAAGAAAGAGTTTCCGAACCTATTTCTTTAGAAAACCCTGAATCTCGGGGACGAGATTCTGTTAAGGGGGGAGGTTTGTAACACCCCAAAATTTTGTTTTCTTAAATTCATGTGTGATTTGGCACTTTGGTGAATTTTTGGAATTTTCTGGAATTTATTTGGATTTATTTGGAATTTATTTGAATTTATTCCATTTTGAAATAATTAAAGAATTTAACTTTGCAAATAAACTTTTGTTGGAAATATTTTATTTGAGTCCAAAATGATCCAAAATATTTTCCAGAATTTTCCGAATTTTTCTCGAGTATTTTGCTATTTTTAATGAATTAAATGAATTTCGGGAATTAATTGAATTATTTCGTCATTGGAAAATAGCGAGTGGGTTTGTCTTGTTCATCCGACCGACCGAAGTTCGAAGTCGGACTCGAGTCCGACCCGAGCCGCACCGAACCTGCGTGGCCGCTGGATCTTGATCCAACGGCCACGATTGAGCCACGTCACCCGAGCCCGAAGTTCGACCGAGCCACCACCTAGCCCGAGCCGCACTGTTAACCCCCGCACCGTTGGATCTTGATCCAACGGCTCACGTTGAGCCACGTCACCCAATCCGAATCAAACTCGGATTCCGCCGCCGCAACGGAGTGGGCCTCGGTTTTCACGTGTTTCACGGATGCCGAGGGCCCTATTTAATGCGTCGCCACCGCTGCCGTGACGCCGACTTCCGTGCGCACCCGTAGCCCTAGCTCACGCCGCTAGGGCCGCCGTGGTTGCGCCGCAATCGCTCGTCGGAGTTGGAGGAGCGTTCCGCCGCGTTCAATTGTAGTTTCCGCCGCCGTTCGCCGTCCTCCGCCGCCGTTGAGCCCAGATCCGGAACCGCAAGGTCAAGCTGCACCAGAGGAGACCCTTCACTTCGCCGGAGGAGCCCCGCAACGCCGTCGCCGTGGTCGCCGTCTTCGTCTCCGGTGAACCAGCCCCGCCGCAAGCCTTCGCCGGACCTCGAGCTCCACCAGCCGTCCGATCCAGATCCAAGGGTCCAGATCGCGCCACGTCACACCCCGGTGAGATTCCACATGCTAATCCCAGATCTATTTCCAACCGTTGGATCTATATCCAATAGCGTAGATTGTGCCACGTAGCCTAAACTGCTCAGTACTAGATCCATTCTCAGCCGTTAGATCTAGATCAAACGGCTAGGGTTAGCCGCGTTGTAAACGTTAGATTGGATCTTGACCATCCGATCAAGATCGAACGGTCCAGATCAGCCGAGTAGTTTTTCTATGCGTTAAGCCAGATCTAATCTGGGCCGTTGATTTTCAAATCAACGGCTGAGATCACGCCATGTGGCCGGGAGGCCGACCGTCGCGGTCAGCGCGGTCACCGCCCGCGCGTGGAGCGTGTCTCTGACACGCGGGACCCGCGTGTCAGTGGGGCCCAGCTGTCAGCGGTCCAGCCAAGTGCACCATGACATCACCGCTGACGTCACGGTGGGGCCCAGCTGTCAGCCGTCCTCAGCCGTGCGTGATGACGTCACTGCTGACGTCATCCGAAGGGCCCACCTGTCAGTGTGACGCGTGAGCCGTGGACCGGGTCCACGGTGGACCGAGCCGCGCCCGTGCTCTGGGTCCATGGACCCGTCGCGACGTGGCGGCACCCGATTGGTCCACGTGTCACGCTAACGCAATAAATGAATTTCCGAAAAAGAAAATGATTTATTAATTCGAATTATTGATTTCAGGATTTGATTCAAACTTCAAACGCTCATAACTTTTGCATTTTAACTCCGATTTGAGTGATTCAAATTTCTAAATTTGTATAAAATTGAGATCTACCTAATGGTGAATTTTATTTAATTTTTGGACTAAAGTTTTTCTCTGAATAATTATTTAATTGATTATTTAAGCTTTAAATGCTTATAACTTTTGCGTTTCAACTCCAAATTTGACGATTTCAGTTTCTAAAAATTTATAAAATTATGTTCTCTCTGTTTATGAACTTTATTTGGTTGTTTGAACAATTTTTGTCTACTACTTATTTATTATTTGCTATTTGCACGCTTTACGAGTAGACGTTGAAGTGCCCGAAGGCTTCGAAGGTGAAGTGTTGACCCAGGAGCCAGCTCAGGACCAAGAGCAAGTACTTTTTGAAGGCAAGTTGTGCTTTGACCATGTTGATCCCAATTTCAAATTAATTTGGTTTAAGCTATTGCATGCTAGTTTAATTAGAAAATGCTTTACTTAATTATGGGTAATTAGATACAAGCCAAATTGTTATATGACACCATGGTTAATTACGTATGTGCCATGACCCTTGTCACCCTAGTTGAGGATTAAATAGTTGGACATTACTAAATTGCCAACATGGGAATTTAGATCGTTGTAGCATATTGCTTAGACCTGCTACGTGCTCATGACATGATTTTGGACAATCAAATGTTAATATTGACTTAATGATATATTGAACCTGTTTTGGAAAGGCATCATGTGATGTTGATGGCACGTGGTGCATGGTAATCAACTGGGGTTTGATAAATAGTTTTCGATAGGGGCATGTGGCAAGAATGATCGGGTGGGCCAGTTGTGGCACCGGGAACGTTGTTTTGGTTCTTCAGGTAGTCTTGCCCTGGTCACCCTAAGGACTTAACCTTGTAAGCCTTTGAACTGAGTCAAGCGTGCAACCACATGTCTGTAATGGGACGGACCTAGTTGATTAAGTTGCTAATAACGTACCTGTGGGGCCTCAGGATGTCAACTACACCCTTTGTGTAGTTGTACGGGAGCGTCATCGGCTGCGCCAGTACCCATCTAACGGTGGCTTGACCTAGACTTCGCCTTCGCTAAGGGAAGGGTTAGTGTGCAACACCGGGGAGGACCACTTGTGCTGTTAGAAGTTTTCGAAAGACTCTGTTACGGACACTCGCCTTTGTGGTGTTTGACTGTATCTTCTGGGTAAAGTGCATAACCTCTGCAGAGTGTAAAATCTATTCGAATAGCCATGTCCGCGGCATTAGACATCGCTCGGGAATTACAGTCAAGGGTTAGACTTTCTTGAAAATGACTTGGATTTGAATGGTTGGGTTTGGTTTCTTCATGATGTTGATGGAAATGTGAGTTAGGATTTGGTAAAGATGTTTATTAAACTCCGAGAAAGATTATTGATCTTATACTTGTTTCTACTGCTTTCGAATCTACTTATGCTATTTGTCAAATGCCTTTAATGCAAATATACCCTGAGCTATTCCTTTGTACTAAGCCATGCATGTAGTATATTAGTTTGCATTCTGTGCATGACTTGCTGAGTACCAAGTACTCACCCTTGCCACAATACAAGACCAGTTGAAGAGGAGTCTACACCAGCTTTGGAGGAGGAGCTCCCAGAAGATCCGTCTAACTAGGAAGCGAGCCCAGTCAGTTGCCTGTGGTATACTGGATGGCGCCACGAAGTTATCTTATTTTCCGCTGCTATTATTTTTCTTTTAATAAGTTTCGCCCTGCGTGGCGTATATTTGTAACTTGACCATAAGGTCAAGCAACCAGTTTGGTTAACTATTAAGTACTTTATTAGTATCGAGTGGTATGAGTGTGATATTTACCAATGTTAAGACTGTGTGCACTAGCGCGTTCCTGGACTAGTGCTGAATACACAAAGGGTCCGGATTTGCAAATTCTGGTCCCGACATGCCACAACTAGCCTATCATGGGAAGCGCACAGCCCTGACGGCTCGTGATGTTGCGGCACAAAGAAAGAGGCCCCAAGATGGGATGGCATTAATGGAATGTAATTAATGAGCCGTGTAGCGGCATAGTTTTGTGGTCCCCACTTGCCCAGGCCGACCAGGGGTATATAAGGGCGGATGGGTGTACGTGAGAGGGGGACGAGGACGGCACGAACGAGAGTTTTTTCTAAGACTAACGAAGACCTCAGATAGGACGTAGGGCTATTACCCACCTTGGGGGCCCGAACATGGGAAAATCAAGTCTGTCTACTGTTTATCTTCTCTGGGACGGCGAGGAGAGAGTGACCAGATTACGTCTCCGCTAAGCACACCCCCAAACCGAACTAAAACCTCCCTCGCGGGAGGATCCTGTCGTAAAAAAACGCCGACAGGGGCGCGCCAGGTAGGGGTGCGCGGTTGGCATACTTCGGTTTGACTCCAGCCATTCCCGGCGAAATCCATCAAAGGTCTGTCCATCAGGAGGATGGCGGGTTCGCATACAACACCACCACCCACAGCCGGAGCTGTCAGTCCTCCGGTTGCACTCACTCACTCTCCCCGGGCGAAGGGCGACTACGCGCCACTCCCAACCGGGGGCGCCGAGGCCTCTCGAGGGGCCGTCGGGCCCCCGACTCGCCGTCGACTGGCGTGGGAAGAAGCCCCCCGGCCTAGAACCTGCGCGCGGCGCGTCTCCTGCTGAGTCATCCACCTCTGGAGCTCGCAGGGGACAACCCCGCCGCACCTTGGCTCCGGGATGTGGTCTGCCTTGTGGAGGCGGCCCAGCTTCGAGTAGGGACTTCCGATCGGTCTCCGACCAACGGAACTACCCCCTCGAAGGGGCGCGCTCACTCTTCCCACACTTCAAGCTGCCCGGGCGGGAGACGTATCGGCCACGAGGGCCCAAGCAGGCACCCCGGCTCCGTTTGGGGCCGCGGGGTTACGGGGGATGATCACAACGGGCTCCGGCGACGGCGCAGCGGCGATTCTCTCGGCCGCTCGCGCGGTCATCGTTCCCAAGATTCTAAACGCACTCTGCGTACAGTTTCCGGGAACTGGACCCCCTCCCGTGATTCCCCCGTCCGGAGTTCGGAGGAAGTTCATTCCTCCCGCTCCCCGGAGACTCGTCTTCAGCAGACCTCCGCGCATTCTGCTCGTCGAGACGCCAGAACTGAGGATGACTCCCCTTACAGCGCGGAATGCTAGGCGTTCACCCGACAGCTACGCCGCGTGGCGTGGCCCAACTGGTTTCGCCCAGCGTCCCTCGAGAAGTATGACGGCACCACCAATCCGGAGGAGTTCCTACAAATTTATACCACGGTGGTGCGTGCTGCGGGAGGGTCCAGTAGGGTGATGGCGAAGTACTTCCTCACGGCCCTAACCGGATCCGCCCGATCCTGGTTGTTGAACCTTCCGCGAGGATCAATCTCCTCGTGGGAAGGGCTGTGCGACGTTTTCGTCGCCAACTTCCAGGGTCCTACATACAGCCGGGCGTGGAGGACGACCTCCACGCCCTCGAGCAAAAGAAAGGGGAATCATTGCGAGACTTTGTCCGGTGCTTTAGCCACTATCACAACACGATTCCCCGAATTTCGAAACAATCGATCGTCATCGCCTTTCGAAGGGGCGTGCGGGACACCAAGATGCGGGAGAAGTTGGCCACCCATGACATCACCACTACCTCGGAGCTCTTCTCTCTCGCACACCGATGTGCGAGGGCAGCAGAGGCTAGAGGACCCGCACCAACCCCCGTAGCGCCCTGAGGAAAGGATGAAGCTGGCCCTTCGCGGGACCCCGGCCCCGCGACTAAGAAGAAGAAGAAGCGCGACGCGGATGAGATCAGGCGGGTCTTGGCCGCCGAGCGCCCTTGCCGGGACAACCGGCCCAAAAGACGCGATCGCCCTAGTCGGCGGGATGACTATCCTGGACAGGGACACGATCGCCCTGCCCGGCGAGATGACCGTCCTGAACAGGGGCGTGATTGCCCCGACCGGCGGGATGACCGCCAGCATGCTGTCCCGACGGTCGTGAAAGCGATGGGGGCAAATCCTTCTGCCCATCCACCAAACCCACTCGCACGACTTGACGCGTTTTCTAGTCGTGAGCGAGATTGTGGAGCAGCGGCTGAAGGATCATTGCCCCCGACGAGACAAAGACGAAGACTCCGCCCCGTTGGGATTCCAGCGGGCGGATCGAACAGTGGCGTACATCAATGGTGGGTCCGCCACCTATCCCTCCAACACGGCATTCAAATGGCAATGGAGGGAGGTGTACGCCGCGGGAACAAGCTCAGGAATGTGCCGAATGCTGAAGTGGTCGGAGGAGCCGATCACGTTCAGTCAAGCCGATCATCCTGAGAGTACTGCCGGCCTAGGTAGCCTTTCACTCGTGGTCTCACCCACGGTCCAGAATTTAAAGTTGGGTCGGGTACTGCTGGACGGAGGAAGTGCAATTAACCTC
The DNA here is from genome assembly GCA_036346355.1 of Rhipidocladum racemiflorum. Lineage (NCBI taxonomy): Eukaryota > Viridiplantae > Streptophyta > Magnoliopsida > Poales > Poaceae > Rhipidocladum > Rhipidocladum racemiflorum. The sequence goes on from CM070588.1 coordinate 37,327,070, forward strand.
CTATCCGAGCGAGCCTTTGTCAAGCTCCAGATCCCCTTCCAGGAGATGGAGCCCGCTTTGCCCGTTTTCGGCATCGCCCTGAGGGCTGGCTTGATGCCCCTGGGATGAGTGCGCCTTCCCATCACCTTTGGGAAGGAAAGCAACTACCACACGGAGATGGTAGATCTTAAGGTCGTCTCCTTCGACTTCCCGTTCAACGCCTTGCTTGGTCAACCTGCTTTGGCCAAGTTCATGGCGGTAACCCACTACGGCTATGCGGTGGTGAAGATTCCGGGACCCGCTAGTCCCATCACCATCCAGGTGGATAAGACGGAAGCCCTACGCTACCACAAGGATGCGATGGATGTGGTTGGCGCCACCTGCTCTGGCCGTAATGAGGTAGCATCCCCCGGTGCCCCTCAGGCGGAGAACCGCACCTCACTCGCCTCGGCTGGTGACCTGCGAGCGGTGCCCCTGAGGGAGGGCAAGCCCGGGAAGAGCGTCTCCATAGGCGCCAGTCTCAGCGCCAAATAGGAAGACGCGCTCGTCACCTTCCTCCGGTCTAATTCAGACGTGTTTGCATGGCACCCGTCCAAGATGACCGGGGTCCCTAAGGAGGTGATCGAGCATCAATTGGCGACGCTGCCCGGCGCGCGGCCTATCCGGCAGAAAATCCGGAGACAGGCCCCCGAGCGGCAAGATGCCATCATGCAGGAGGTGGAGAAACTTCTGAGCGCAGGGATTGTTCGCGAAGTCTCTCACCTTGAGTGGCTCGCTAACCCTGTGCTCGTAAGGAAGTCCAACGGGAAGTGGCGGATGTCTGTCGACTTCACCGACCTCAATAAGGCCTGCTCGAAGGACCCTTACCCACTGCCTCGAGTTGATCTCATCGTCGACTCGACCGTAGGCTGCGAATTGCTATGCTTTCTGGACACGTACTCTGGGTACTACCAGATTAGCATGGCCCCTGGAGACAAAGAGAAGACCGCATTCGTCACCCCTATGGGCGTGTATTGTTATATCAAAATGCCATTCGGGTTGAAGAACGCGGGTTCAACCTACCAGCGCGCCATGCACGCCATGTTCCGTTCCCAAGTTGGGCGCAACCTGGAGGTGTATGTGGACGACCTGGTAGTGAAGACCAAGAAAGGCGAAGGGATCATTGAAGACTTGGAGGAAACCTTCGCCAACCTCCGGAAGGGCGGACTGAAGCTTAACCCCGAGAAATGCGTGTTCGGGATGCCTTCCAGTAAATTGTTAGGGTTCCTCGTATCCAGTCATGGGATCGAGGTTAACCCCGACAAGATAGCAGCAATTGAGCATATGAAGCCGCCCACTCGACTCAAGCAAGCTCAGTGCTTGGCGAGTCAATTGGCCTCCCTCGGGCGTTTCATCGCCCAGCTGGGAGAAAGAAGTTTGCCTCTGTTCAAGCTACTCAAGAAGACTAACCGTTTCGAGTGGACGGAGGAGGCTCAACTGGCCTTTGAAGACTTAAAGCAGTACCTCTCCTCTCCGCCAGTACTGGTCGCCCCACAGCCTGGCGAGCAGTTGCTTTTGTACATAGCTGCCACCCCTGCGGTGGTGAGCGCTGTGCTGGTGGCGGAGAGGAGTAACGTTCAGAAGCCGATTTACTTTGTCAGTAAGGTGCTGCACGATGCATAAACTCGATATCCCCAGGCCCAGAAGATGCTGTACGCTGTCCTGGTGGCATCCAGGAAGCTACGCCATTAATTTCAGGGGTGAGAGGTGGTGGTCGTTACGGCCTACCCGTTGAGGGAGATTCTCCACAACCAGGAAGCGGAGGGCCGTATCGCCAAGTGGTCGGTGAAGCTTGGGGAGTTCTGCCTCAAGTTTGTCCCCCGCACCACCATCAAGAGTCAAAAACTGGTGGAGGTCATTGCGAAATGGACTCCCGCCGCCACGGAGAATGAAGAAGACCCCGTGCCTCCCCCCTGGATGCTATTCTTCGATGGCTCTTTCAGGCTGGAAGGCACGGGGGCTGGGGTGGTCTTGATCGCCCCAACCGGGGACGTCCTCCGGTACGTAATCACCCTTGACTTCAAGGCCACTAACAACGTTGTAGAGTACGAAGGGTTGCTAGCAGGTCTGCGCGCCGCTGTAGCTTTGGGAATTCGATGCCTTCAAGTCAAGGGTGACTCTCTACTGGTGATCAACCAGGTGCGCAAGGAATTCCAATGCTCCGACCCGGTCATGGCCGCCTACCTATCGAAAGTTCGGAGATTGGAGCGTCGCTTCAACGGACTGGGTTTTACCCATATCCCTCAGCGAGACAACCATCTGGCGGACGAGCTATCTCAGCTCGCTTCGTCTAGATCGGTTATTCCAACCGGAGTCTTTGAAGAAAGATTATCTCAGCCGTCCGTTGTGATCCCCGCCGAGGGTGGAAACGACACTGAGAGCCCGGTTGAAGAACTCCTGGGGAAGTCCCTTCGACCGTCCGCTGCAGCCCCTGAACAAGGTAGGAGCAGTGGGGCATGTCCGGTAGGGGCCTTCGAAGGAGGATCTTTGCAAGCTGCCACCGTCGCACCTGAACAAGGCACGCGTGGTGGTACAGCTCCGACCCAGGACCTCGTGAGTGGACCTTGTCGGTCGCCTGTCGTAGCCCCTGAACAAGGTAGGAACGACAGTGTTTTTCCGGTCGGAGCCCTTGGAGGAGGACCCATGCGACTGTCCGACGCCACCCCTGTCCCCGGGGGCCGCGGCGAAGGTGTTCTTCCGGTCGAGGGCTGCAAAGGGTGTCCACCTCGATCGTCCATTGTCGCCCCCGGGTTTGATGGGGACAATGGTGCTGGTGTCTTAGCCCCTAATGTCAAAGTGCGGCAGGCTGCCCCCGACATCGGCGAGTGGCGTTCTGTTCCCGATGGTGGCGAGTGGCCTGGGGCCCACCTTTCCGGGACAGAGAGCACCGGCCCCGCTACGGCGGCGCCAGGGGAAACGCTCGCCCAAGCGGAGTACCTGTGTGACCATCTGGTCACCACACTTGGCAGGGAAGAAGCATGGATGGTCCCTATCCAGACCTTCCTGCAAGACCAAGTGCTCCCCGACGATGATGCTGCAGCCGAGAAGATCGCACGAAGGGCTAAGTGCTACACTCTGGTGGGCGAGGACTTGTACCGCCAGAGTCGCAATGGTCTTCTGCTGAAGTGGATCACTCGGGAAGCGGGGAGTTCTCTACTCTCCGAGATCCATGCGGGCATGTGCGGGAGCCATCTATCCGGGCGGACGCTTGTCGGCAAAGCATTCCATCAAGGATTCTACTGGCCCACAGCCCTCCAGGATGCCTGCGAGCTGGTAAGACGATGTACTGCATGTCAATTTCATGCCAAGCGCACACATCGCCCCGCCCAGGCTCTCTAGACGATACCCCTTTCATGGCCGTTCGCGGTCTGGGGCTTGGACATTCTGGGTCCGTTCCCACGGGCCTCAGGAGGCTTCACCCACCTGTTCGTCGCCATCGACAAGTTCACCAAATGGATTGAAGCCGAAGCACTGCGCGCCATTACGGCCCCTGCTGCCGTCAAGTTCATCCGCGAGATCTTCAACCTCTTCGGGGTCGCCAATCGAATTATCACCGACAACGACTCACAGTTTACCAGCGCAGGTTTTTTGAGCTTCTGCGAAGAAATGGGCACCAAGGTGTGCTTTGGTCAGTAGCGCATCCCAGGAGCAATGGCCAAGTGGAGCGCGCTAATGCGTTGGTACTGAAGGGCCTTAAGACAAGAGCATTTGACAGACTCCAGAAGCGAGGGGCATCGTGGACAGAAGAACTCCCTGCTGTGTTGTGGTCCCTCCGCACCACACCAAGCCGGGCGACCAGCGAGACGCCGTTCTTTCTGGTATACGGTGCCGAAGCCGTTCTTCCCTCAGAACTGACGTTCGGATCCCTACGGGTGGCGGCCTTCATAGAGGAAGGCCAAGAGGATCTTCGGTGAGAAGACGTCAACTTATTGGAAGAGGCAAGGGACCGGGCCACAGTTCGGGCCGCCCGGTATCAGCAAAGTCTCCGATGCTACCACGCCTCTCAAGTCAGCCAGAGGATGTTGGTGGTGGGAGACCTCGTGCTGCGAAGAATTCAAACGCACGCCGGTCGCAACAAACTGTCTCCCACTTGGGAGGGGCCCTAAAAGGTAATCTTAGTGTCGTGACCAGGCGCCGTTCGATTGGCGACGGAGGAAGTCCAAGAGCTGGCGAACTCCCAGAACATCGAGCTGCTGCGTAAATTCGACCCCTGAAGATGTAAATGCTTGGTGACCGAAGACCAGCCGTTTCAATGGCTGTCGACACGTAGGGGAGTGTTTGGTTTCAAGGGCATTTTTGCTTTGATCTTTCCATTCCTTTCCTGCGCATACCGAGAAAAATTGTATATTGCCGTGGTCTCCCCTGGTTCTGGGCTATATTGGATGTTCCCTGCTTGACGGATGGTGGCTTCTGACGCCTAAGTCGTACAAGGTCGGGCGACCAGGGGTTGCGTGCGGCCCGGTCTCGTAAGACGGCCAGCTCCGTTGACACCGCTAAGTCCCCCGCCCCTGGCTCCCCTGTTTCCTTACACGCAGCCCCGCAAAGCGTAATTCAAGGTCACTTGGAACGTAAGGCCAATTAGCTTTAGAACCACGGCGTACCACACGCGGGGAATTAGCGTGAAGTTTCCTTTTTATGGTGAACGATTACTTCGGGTGCCTAAGACGTACAAGATCGGGCGACCAGGGGTTGCGCGTGGCCCGGTCTCGTAAGACGGTCAGTTTCGCCGACACCTATAAGTCCTACGCCCCTGGTTCCCCCCGTTCTCTTACACGCAGCCCTGCGAAGTCTAAATCCGAAACACAAAAAAAGTCTAAGTCCCCCAGAAGAAAGTGCATGCGAAGGAAAGTGGTTGTGGCCCCTCTGTGCCTCAAAACTCCAGCTTCTTCGAAGGACATCCCTTAATAGGCGCTACCTGATGAGTGGCATTGGTTGCAGCAAGCTATTTCGCTAAGGCGACCAGGTACCCCGGACATTTTTCGGCGAACACGTTCAACTTCGTCGAGCAGTTCGGGAGCTGATCGTCCTTCATCGACATTAAGCAATATGCAAGCAAGAAGGTAACATGAAATACTTTGATGGTACCCAAAAGTACTAACAAGTTTCATGATTACAGACTACGAAACAAAAGAAGATTAAAACAACAGCCTTCGAAAGGCTACTGGTCGTCGGCAACGCCAGCTGCTGCGTCCCTAGCGTTCGCGCCCCCGTCATCCCCGGCATCTTCGGCTGCCGGGTCTAGGCCCACTGGGGGATGAACCTGCATCAGCCCGGCGATGAACTTTGCAGCCTCCTGCACACATGTTCGCGCCTCCGCCTCGTCTCCTTCAATGCCCCCCACCGTCGCTAAGGCATTGAAGGAAGCATCGCGGCTGGCGCAGCACGCCAGCACGTAGGAAGCTGCCCCGATGGCCACTGCCCGCCCCTCGACGACTGAACGCTCGGCAAGGGCGACGGGCAGATTCTGGAGGACCTCCGCAGCCCGGTTCACCCCCGCAGCGTACTGCGCAGCGGTGGACTCCTGCGGAGGCGCAAGCACCGCACCGAGCGGCGCCAAGCTCACCCTCATGCTCTCGAAGGCATCGCGGAGCATGGCGGTGATATTGTGGAGCACCCGCTGGTGCTGCACGACAGCCCTGTCTCGCATCGCCTCGACTGCCCGGGCCTGGACGACCGAGGCGGTGTTCTCCCGAGCCAATGCCGCCTCAGTCCTCTCCTTCTCCTCCCGTAAAGTGGCAAACTGCTGGGGGTACCACCCTAGTTGGGCCGCGGTTGTGGCGAGAAGGGTGCCAATACCCATGTGCACTCACTGAAGATCCGCGAGCACTCGGGCATGGTCCGGACCCTAGGCTGGAGGAGCGATCGTCCCAGGAGCAGCAGGGGCATCGCTTGGGCTACTCGTTGAAGATGTCCCAGTCCCGGCAGGTGCAGGAGGCACCACTGGGACTGGATCCGCTTGAACAACTGCCCTCATAGGCGACTGGAAGGCGAACCCCAACGCCGGGAGGGTGACCGGACGAGGGCGTGCAAGCACCGCGCCGCCCGACTCCGGGAGTATCGGGGTACAAGAAGAGGATGCCGCAGGAGGCAGCATCGAAACCGTTGGCGCCGACGGGGCCGGCGCCGTCTCCGGGGCAGTGGTCGTCGGCACCCCAGAGGAGAAGCCTACTCCCCCTAGTGTCGCAGGAGGAGTAGAGGGCATGGCGCTGCTGGAAGCGTTTCGCTAGGTGCGGGGCCTCTTCGGATTCATGGCCGGGGGATCGTTGGTGATTGGACGTTTCCCGACGACGCGATCGTCAGAGGCCGCAGGGTCCCTGATCACCAAAGGACCCCTGTGTGGTACCACCGCAAGACCGGTGGGGTCCATTGGTGGAAACCCCCTGGCAATCTGGTTCCGCTCCACAGGATCAATATCGGCTAGAGGCCGGACCCCGTCGGAGAACACCAGATCACCAACAGGGACTGGGAGCAGCTCCTTCACCCATCTCATGAGGAGGGAGTTGGTCAGATTCCCGTCACCTGACAAAAAAGGAGGGGGAGTCAGAAGACGGAGAGTGCAAGGAGAAGCTGTACGTGCAAAAGAAGACAAAGACTTACTGCCCGGGTACGTCCTGGTCAGGTCGTCGTCGCCCGTGTAGTGCCACGCTGGGCCAACACGGAGGTGCAGGGGGCTGATCCTTCGGGACATGTAGTCCCGAACTACCAGCACCCCAGTCAGGCCGGCGTCCTGCAGGTGTTGAATACGGTTCACCATGGCCCGGAGCTCGGCTGTCTCTTCGATAGTCGCATTCCTGTCCTCTTTCCCCTCCGCTGCGGTGGGCGAAACGGCGAGGACGTCTGCGCCACTGTCGTCGGCTACGTACAGCCAGTCCTCCCTCCATGCCCTCCAGTTCGATTTCTGTTGGAAGGCAATGTAGTGGGGGACCATCCAGTCGCAGAGCCGGAAGTGGCAACTCCCGGTGACCTCCCCATCGCTGGTGATGCGGGGGGAGTAGAAGTACCGAAAAAGGGGAAGGCTGGGCTTCATCGCCACAAACATCTCGCACAGGTGTGCGAAGACGGCGAGGATGACGATGGAGTTGGGGGAAAGGTGGAGATGGTGCACTCCATAGAAATGGAGGACCATGAGGAAGAACTCGGAGAACGACGGGACTAGGCCCGCCGCAAAAGCCCACCAAAAGAGCACGATCTCCCTTGGCTCGGGCCTGGGAGATCGCGTCCCACGGCGAAGCCGGAGGGTTCCCTCCGGCGCCATTTGCGATAGGATCCGTACCCTATCGTCGTTAACTTGGGATTGAGGAAGGATCGCCATTTGCAAGAAGGAAGGAGGGGGAGACTACGAGAAAAAGCGTCAAGATTCAAGAGGAAGCGTAAAAGACTCTCAGGTGTAGGGAAGCATATATATATGCTCTCCCCCCCGGCGGTTCGTGAAGAGGATTAATCATGAGCGTCGCTTCGGAAACCGCAGAAAAGGTAGCCGAAGCGGAAGAGTCGAAGGCGGTTCGGTACCCTGACACATTGATGGTGGACCCCTCCTGCGATAGCCAGGCCTTTTACTATAACAAGTAAAAGACTGGCGCGTCCCACGAAGGGCCCGGGGGCTACTGTCGGCGTATTCTACACCGGGGTACTCTCCCCGCTCTTAAAAAAGGTATGAAGGGCCCCACGTGGCTATGTGGCGAGCAATGCTCCTAAGCCCTCCTCGCGGGGCGAGGAGGCCCATGTGGCAACATGGCGAGCAACGTCCCTAAGCCCTCCTCGTGGGGCGAGGAGGCCCACCTGGATACGTGGCGAGCAGCGTTCCTAAGCCCTCCTCGCGGGGCAAGGAGGCCCACGTGGCAATGTGGCGAGCAGTGCTCCTAAGCCCCCTCGTGGGGCGAGGAGGCCTGCGTGGCTACGTGGCGAGCAGCGTCCCTAAGCCCTCCTCGCGGGGTGAGGAGGTCTACGGGGCAACGTGGCGAGCAGTGCTCCTAAGCCCTCCTCATGGGGCGAGGAGGCCCACGTGGCTACGTGGCGAGCAGCGTTCCTAAGCCCTCCTGGTGGAGCGAGGAGGCCCACGTGGCTACATGGTGAGCAGTGCTCTTAAGCCCTCCTCGTAGGGCGAGGAGGCCCACGTGGCAACGTAGCGAGCGGTGTCCAAAAGCCCTCCTCGTGAGGCGAGGAGGCCCGCGTCACAAGACGCAAGGGTGAAGAAGGCTTCGCCCGAAAGCCTCCCATGGGGCATGGTGTTAGGGCATTTAATGCGGGGCATGGCGCTAGGCCCCTTTTCCTAACATGCCACAACTGGCCTGTCATGGGAAGCGCATAGCCCTGACGGCTCGTGATGTAGCGGCACAAAGAAGGAGGCCCCAAGATGGGATGGCATTAATGGAATGTAATTAATGAGCCGTGTAGCGGCATAGTTTTGTCCCCTCCCCCACTTGCCCAGGCTGACCAGGGGTATATAAGGGCGGATGGGTGTACGTGAGAGGGGGACGTGGACGACACGAACAAGAGTTTTTTCTAAGACTAACGAAGACCTCAGACAGGACGTAGGGCTATTACCCACCTTAGGGGCCCAAACCTGGAAAATCAAGTGTGTCTACTGTTTATCTTCTCCGGGATGGCGAGGAGAGAGTGACCGGATTACGTCTCCGCTAAGCACACCCCAAACCGAACTAAAACCTCCCTCGCGGGAGGATCCTATCGTAAAAAAATGCCGACAGCGGTGCAACGTGGTTAATCTGGGCCATTCGATTTGGATCGGACGGTCCAGATTCGATCGGGTTTCGCCTCACCGTGGGGTGGCGTGGCATGACCCGGGTGGCGACACATGGCTCGATCTACGCCGTTTGATTTCAATCGAACGGTTGAGATTCCATCTAACGCTTCAACGTGGGTTAACCCTAACCGTACGATCTAGATCTAACGGCTGAGATCTATCCAAGCACGGTGCGATTACGGCTACTTGGCTCAATCTCGTGCGTTGGATCTAAATCCAATGGCTGAGATTGGATCTAAATACCGCAACGTGGATTCCGTTACGATGATGTGGACGAACGTGGGTTGTTGTATCTAGATCTAACGGTCTAGATCTAATATGGTTTTCTACGATCAAGGGGTGGCGTGGACGAACCTCAGCGATAGGATCTGGATCGGACGGCTGTGGGAGCTTGCGAGCGGCGATGGTGGCATGGCGGAGCGGGTTCACCGGAGACGAAGAAGACGACATGGAGAACGGCGCTTTGCCGTGGGTTTGGCGATGTGAGTGCATCCTATGGGTGCACCTTGACGTCGCGGTCCTAGATCTGGCCACCCACACGGCGGAGAGGGATGGACGGCGCCGGAGAAGAAGAGAAACCGCGGCGGCACACCTCAAACTTCAGCGAGGAATCAGGAAGCAATGGCTGCAGCTCGGGCATTGAGATCTAGGGTTTTGGGTACGCACAGAGGAGATGAACCTCGGCGGCGGCACGAGGCTTTAAATGCCCTTGGCATGCGTGCGGAAGGCAGAGCCCTAAGCCCACACGGCGGCGCAGTCCGAGCCGGATTTGGGCGGAGACGAAGACGTGGAGCTGTCCACGTGGAGCCATCAACGGTTGAGATTGCCCCGGGCGCGGCCGGGTTCGCACGGGAAATGGGCTCAATGACGTGGCGCTATCACGGCCGTTGGATCTTGATCCAACGGTCGTGGGATTAGGGTTGGATCCGGCTCGGATCCGGTTCAAGTCTGACTTGGGTTCGGTCGGATGAACAGTAAAACCAACTCGGAATTTTCCAGCGATTTAATATTCAAAATAATTTCTAGAAATTCAAATAATTCAAGAAAAATAGCAAAATAATCAGAAAAATTCCAGAAAAATTCTAGAAAATACTTTGAGACATTTTGGACTCAAATAAAATATTTCCAACAAAATTTTATTTATAACTTTTAATTCTTTAATTATTTCAAAAGGGAATAAATTCAAATTAAATCCAAATAAATTCCAGAAAATTCCAAAAATTCACCAAAGTGAAAATTTTCATTTAAATTCATGAAAAGCAAAATTTTGGGGTGTTACAAACCTCGCCCCCTTAACAGAATCTCGTCCCCGAGATTCAGGGCTAACTAAGGAATAGGTTCGAAAATTCTTTCTTCAAATCCTTGTCGCGCTCCCAAGTCGCTTCGCTTCGCTGTCTACAATTCCCTCCTACTTAGTCCTCAACTCTTGATGATACCGTCGTCTCGTTGACCTTGGCTTAACGGTGATCCTCCAAGATACCTTGGTCATCATACACACATGGGACCTAATTCTTTCCAAACCACTCATGAAAGACATTAGTCCCAAAAGCTCAATAGATATATAAACAAGTTGATATTTGTGAGCAATTGATTACCACAAGTGTTTCATATAAAGAAGCACAATAGAAATGGAAACACTTGACATAAGAAATGTTCTCTACTAAGTACATCATGATGAATATGTTGATCTATATGCACTAGAGAGATAATTGCCAATATGATGAATCAATTAAATCATGGCAAGGATCACATTCTTTACTTAAATGAAACATATGATAGAATATACACGAATTGTACATGTGCAAATAATATTTGGAATGAGAGTAAATATGTGATCCAACTCTAGATTAAACTTCACTAGGAGAAGTGCATGAGAAGATACACAACTAAGACATGCATGCACCAAGTAAATCTATAACAATGTGAAGTTTAACTCTAGTTAATACATGTATACTAAAAGCAAAGCACATAATGAACTCAAATGAATATATATGCACAAATAAATGACAGGAACCAATGTGCATATATATAATTAACATGTTACTTGGAGTTCACTATGCATTTGCACAAGAGGAATGCAATAACAAATATAGGAGGGATACCGAGATTGCATACTTTATCTTTGCTTACCCATCCCACTTGATTTTCCTCTAAATATATGAGACTAATACTCAACTTGGCAATAAACATGTTAGTCTCATAGCAATATAATCATATTAGAGGTTTATCATTTGTTAAGCACTAAGTTAAGCATTTACACAATTACATAGATTTTCATTATATGCGTTTGTCATTAATCTACAAAATAACATAAGTGCCTAGATGCACTTTCAGGAGGTCAGACCCCACTCGGGAGCTGTCTACCAAAGCTCCAGAGGAAGTTGTGGAGAGGCGGCTCAACAATTTCTTCGCTCCTGGTACCATGTTGGATTGCGGGACATGTCCGAAGTCCTTCCGCATGGCGCACCCTCCTCCCCCGGTAACCTTCAGATCCCCGACTGGGCTTCCACTTACTTGGCATTTGCTGTCCTGGTCTGAATGGTTTTCTTCGTTATTATACAGGGACGAGAGGTTTTCTTTTCCGACACCCCAATCCCCGGGTATCCCGACTATCCGGGGGGGGACTGAGGAGACCCGGTCAACCTTCATTCGGCGAGATCTCTGAAGACGTGGAGACGATAGTGCCGGAGGTTCCAAGCTCTCTGGACCCTGTTGCCCTTCCAGAGGATGTCCCCCCTTCAGGGGTCGGCTCGAAACGAACTGCCCCGTCCTCCCCCGTTGTGCCGAGTGCGAAGAGGGGGAAGGAAGTGGCCACACAGGAATCTTCAAACCCCCGGGCCGCCTCTAGTTCTCCGCACGGCGGTCCGACCATCCGGGAACCTTCGAGCCGGCCTTCAGCGCAATCTGCCCTACCGATCGAAGAAACAGGCTTGGGGACCATGCCTTCTGGTAGTAGCTCGTCTCCCCGGGCTGGACCTGGTTTGAAGATAAAGAGGTTCAACAGGTAGTCTATTATTCCGCTTTCTCCGTCATTCTCAGTAGGCCCTGCCATGTCTGACTTTTGACTCTTTTGTTTATGTTAGGCGACCGTCATCCGATGTCCTGGTGGGTACGCCGAGTGGAACTCCTCGGGGCCTTGACCCCGAGGATGTCTCCCGTTTGGACGAGTCGCCTTCTACGGGTGTGGCCGCTTTGGGGGATGCCGAGGTCCCTCCTGCGGTTGCACCAGCTGGACCTTCTTCCCGCGAGGTCTTGCCGCATTCGGAGAGTGAGGGGACACGGGGGCCTGCCGAGATTTCTCATGTGGAGGAGATACCTCGCTCGACGAAGCCCGCCGAGCCCGCTCTCATGTTGGGCACTTGGGATAGCAAAGAAGAAGAATGGGACACCTTTGACGATGGTGACGAGGAGCAGGAGATGGAGGAGCTCCACGAGTACTCCATCAGATGCTCTTGACTGATCCAAGTTGGTTCCTAGCATTGCCATACTTTTTTCATTTTTTTATGCTGCCTTTTTACTCTCTCCTTTTTTGTCATCCCTAGACTCTGGGGGCTGCTTTAGGAAGAAAACGGACTTCTTGCGACGTTCCCTCCCTTCCATCAAGACGAGCAAGAAGCATAGGGATGAGCTGGCGGTGGTTCGGAACTTGTTTGGTCTTTTCAGCCAAAGATGTCGTTATTGCGAAACTTCAGCTTCAACTTGCGGCGTTGGAGGAACAGCGTAAGTCATTGGAGGAGAAGTCACAGGCCTGCCCTCCGAGGAAAAGCTCAAGACTGCTGAGAGTCACGAGCACCAAGCTGTGGGGTTACAGGTAGGCTACGCGAGCATAAAATCAAAATTTCTACCACGAACACCCAAGATCACATGGAAGTAAAGGATCACAGATCGTTACCCTTGTCGCGCAGATGCAGCGGAAGCAGATTCACGCGCGTTGAGGAAGTAGTTGATCACCTCCCGATCGGCACCGATCTCCACCGAGTTGTTGCCGTCCTCATCCGAGTGGTCGCCGATCTCGTCCGAGTGGTCGCCGACCTCGTCCGAGTGGTCGCCGATCTCGTCCGCGTGGTCGCCGATGAAAGTCGTCGGAGATCCAACCAGCGCTGGCCCACGGATGGCGGCGCCTCTAACAAGATCCACACGCATCGAGCAGAACGCCGTGCGGGGTGTGCTAGCACCTCGCCGCACGCCTTGGGTTTCGGGAGCAGGAGGGATGCACGGCGGTGAACGTGGTGAGGGTTCTAACTGCGCCATGCAATCGCTCCTGGCCTCCCTTTTATAGACACGCTAGTGGGCGAAGCCCGCTAGGTTTCCATCTCCAATGCGGATCCTATCCATGCACAAACCTCAGTAAACTATTCCAACTCGTTAAGTGTGTGACCCGTTAGGTTCAGTGCAAGTCGGTTATGAATTCGAACCCGTTTCCAATTCATTGATCAACAATGCACCTAGCAGTACGTATTGACCCCCGGATGCACAGAATCAATATTCGGCTGAACCTTGATACACTCACATACCGATCCCTTCACCACACGATACCAGTCAAGCTCAAGGCGAGATGCGTGCCACCCTTGTTGATAGCTCGACCACTTCACTCGACAAAGGTGATGGATACAAACCATGACCAACTCTTTAGTCATATTAGCACGGCCGTGCATTTTCCTTATCCATTCACTCGAGGGGCCCAGAGGTATCTCTCCCGTTATCTAGGAGGGGCAAATCCCATCTTGATCATCACACCCTTGGCAATGTATCGTGGGCATACCCAAGATTTCATCTTTATGACTACCCTGTTACGGTGTAGCGTTTGATGATACCAAAGCATACAAGTCTACATGCTAGGCATCCATGACAATCTCAGGTCTAAGGACCATATAGGCGTACCACTCGAAACTATACGCTGATGGCACTATAAGAGATAACAACTCACAAATGCCTCTCGGAGTGGGTCTTGTCCGACTACCCATGTTCTCCAACATGTGTCCACATTATTGGTTTGATATCTCCATATCTATGGTATGCTAAACATTACCATCAACCAATACATGTGCCGATCAAATTATCACCGCTCCTCGTAATGATATGGATCGGGGACCCGTTTAGAATAATGTCACTTGACAATGTGTTTCACAATCAGATCGTATCCAATGAACAAAGTCGTAACATATATTCAGTGGAACCGATAAACAAAGTTATCATTATTACATGAACAAAGACGTATTACAATCATCACCATGATTGATCTAGGCATATTCCCTTCAATCTCCCACTTGCACTAGAGTCAATCATATAGGTACCGAATACCCATTGCTCTTGTGTGCGCCTCATGCTTTGGTTGTGGAAGGGGCTTTGTCAACGGATCAGCCACATTTAGATCCGTGTGCACTTTGCTTATCTTCATATCACCTCTCTCAATGATCTCTCGGATCGTGGTATCGCCTCGAGTATATGTTTGGATTTTTGGTGAGATCTAGGCTCCTTTGCTTGTGCAATGGCACCACTATTGTCACAATAGAGGTCCACCGAAAGGATGCACTAGTGACCACTCCCAATTCGTAAATAAATTTCCGATCCAAACCGCTTCCTTTGCTGCTCGTGGCTGCAATGTACTCGGCCTCCGCTGTGGAATCGCCATCGCCTCTTGCTTGGAACTTTTCCAGCTCACCGCCCCACCGCTGAGACAGAATACAAACCCGGATTGCGATCGCGAATCATCTCTCGCTTGGTTTGGAAGCTAGCATCGGCGTAACCTTTACGACGAGCTCCTCCTCTCCTCCAAAGACCAAGAACATCTCCTTAGTCCTTCGCAAGTATTTGAGGATGTTCTTTACAGCCACCCAAAGGACTATCACCAGGATTCGATTGGTACCGCCGTGACACTCAGAGCATATGACACATCTCGGGCGCGTACACAACATGGCATACATGATGGATCCAATAGCCGGGCGCATGGGATCCGACTCATTCTCTCTTGCTCATCGTGTGTCGAAGCACACCGAGTCTTGCTAAGACTTACACCATGTGACATTGGCAAGAAACCTTTCTTGGAATCATGCATGTTAAACCGCTTTAGTATCTTGTCAATGTACGTACTTTGGCTCAATCCAATTAGCCTTTTGATCTATCTCTATAGATCTTTATGCCCAAAATATATGCTGCATCTCCCAAGTCTTTCATCGAGAAACTCTTTCTCGTATAAGATTGTGCAAAGATCCAACATCGAATATCATTTCCGATCAATAGTATGTCATCCACATACAAGACCAGAAATACAAGTGCGCTCCCACTAGCCTTCTTGTAAATACAAGGCTCTTCCTCATTTTTGATGAAGCCAAACTGCTTGATCACTTCATCAAAACGAAGGTTCCAACTCCGAGATGCTTGCTTCACCATAAATGGACTTCCTAAGCTTGCATACTTTGCCAAAGATTAGTAGGATCGACAAAACCCTCGGGCTGTACCATGTACACATCCTCGCTAGGTTTCCATTTAGGAAAGCCGCTTTTGACATCCATTTGCCGAATCTCATAATCATGATATGCGGCAATTGCTAGCATGATCCGGATAGATTTTACCATGGCGATCGGCGAATAAGTTTCATCATAGTCCACACCATGAATCGCTTATACCCTTTTGCCACTAATCGTGCCTTAAAAATGTGAACATTTCCATCGGCGTCTATCTTCTTCTTAAAGACCCATTTGCACTCGATAGTTTTTACACCATCGTGCATCAACCAAGCTCCAAACTTGATTATCATACATGGACTTTAACTCGGATCTCATGGCCTCCACCATTTCTCGTAGTCCGGGCCCACCATAGCTTCCTCATAATCCTTGGGCCTCGCCATTTTCCAATAATAACACATCGCTGTTCAGTCATGAGGAACATGAACCTCTCAGAGCGCGGCTTGCCCGTGAGGACCTCCGTGGGCTGGCACCTCATCAACAGTTCAACAACACGTTGCTCATCCCGCCGAGGACTAGCCGAGCCGAAGCATTTTCGTATTTCTAACTTCTTCGAGTTGCACCTTGCTCCCACTAGCTCTTTTGAAAAACTCATTCTCCAAAAGACACCCGGTCCCGGCGACAAACACTTTGCCTTCTTCCCGGTTATAAAAATAATACCCTTTGGTTTCCCTTGGGTACCCCACAAAGAAGCATTTATCCGACTTGGCGTAAAGCTTATCAGACGTCATACGTTTTACATAAGCCTCACAGCCCCAAATTTTAAGAAAAGACAAGTCAGGATGTTTCCCTTTCCATAACTCATATGGTGTCTTATCAACGGATTTAGATGGAACCCTGTCGGGACCCCGAATTTGCAAATCCGGACCCTCTGTGTATTCAGCACTAGTCCAGGAACGCGCTAGTGCACACAGTCTTAACATTGGTAAATATCACAATCATACCATTCGATATTATCAAAGTACTTTATTAAAATAACCAAAGTGGTTACTCGACCTTATGGCCAAGTTACAAATGTATGCCTCGCGAGGCGAAACTTATTCAGAGAAAAATAATAATAGCAGCGGAAAAACAACGAAGGTAACATCGTGGCGCCATCCAAAGATACCACAGCAACCGATCGGGCTCGCATCCCTAAGTAGACGGATCCTCTTGGAATTCCTCCTCCGGCCGGGCGTAGTCTCCTCTTCAACTGGTGTTGTGTTGAGGCAAGGGTGAGTATTTGGTACTCAAAGAAGTCATGCACGTAATGCAAGCTAATATACTATATGCATGGCTTGGTACAAAGGAATAGCTCAAGGTTTATTTGCAGAAACAGATTTGAAAAGTAATATAAGTAGATTCGAAAGCAGTAGAAATAAGTAAAGCATAAATAACTTTTCAAGAAGTTTTAATAAACATTTTCCCCATCCTAAACCACATTTCCATCATCTTCATTATTAAACCAAACCAACTTTCAAATCCAAGTTATTTTCAGAAAGTCTAACCCTTGACTGTAATTCCCGAGCATTGTCCAAGATCAGTGGACTCGGCTATTTAAATAGATTCTAAACTCTGCAGAGGTTATGCACTTTACCCACAAGATACAATCAAACACCACAAAGGCGAAGTTCAGTAATAAAGTCTTTCTGAAGCCTCAAACAACACAGTGGTCCTCTCCTGTCAGGTTTCTACACCATCCCTTCCCTTAGCCAAGGCGAAGTATGGGACCAACACACCGTTAGATGGGTATCTGGCCACACCACGATACGCTCCCCGCACAATCACACAAACGGTGTAATTGACACCCGAGGCTCCACAAGTGAGTCCTTAGCGACTTAGTCAACTAGGGCCGTCCCATTCCAGCCATGTGGTTGCAAGTATGACCCAGTTCAAAGGCTTGCAAGGTTAAGTCCTTAGGGTGACCAGGGCAAGACTACCCGAAGAACCAAATCAACGTTCCCAATGCCACAACTGGCCCACCTGATTACTCTTGCCACATGCCCTGGCCGAAAACTGCTTATCAAACCCCGCTTGATTACCATGCACCACGTGCCATCAACATCACATGATACTTTTCCAAAACAGGTTCAATATATCATTAAGTCAATATTAACATTTGATTGTCCAAAACCATGTCATGAGCACGTAGCAGGTCTAAGCAGTATACTACAACGGTCTAAAACCCATGTTGGCAATCTAATAATGTCCAACTAGTAATCCACAACTAGGGTGACAAGGGTCATGGCACATACTTAAATAATCAAGGTGTCATACAGCAAATTGGTACTTATCTAACCCCCATGTTTAAACAAAGTATTTTTCTAATTGAACTAGCATGCAATAGTTTAAATCAAAATAGATTTCAAATAGGATCAACATGGTCAAAGCACAACTTGCCTTCAAAAAGTACTTGCTCTTGGTCTTGAGTTGGATCCTGAGTCAATACTTCTCCTTCGAATCCTTCCCAAGACTTCAACGCCTACTCGTAAAGCGTGCAAATAGCAATACACAAATAAACAATAGGCAAAAACATCCCAAAACTCCAAATAAAATCCATAAACGGAGAGAACATAATTTTCTGGATTTTTAGGAACCGAATCGCTCAAATCGGAGTTAAAATGCAAAAGTTACGATTATTTAAAGTTTAAATAATCAATTAAATAATATTACAGAGAAAAACTTTAGTCCAAAAATTAAATAAAATTCATATTTGAGTAGATCTGAATTTTATACAAATTTAGAAATTTGAATCACTCAAATCGGAGTTGAAACGCAAAAGTTATAAGCGTTTGAAGTTTGAATCTAAATTTGAATCAATATTTCGAATTAATAAATCATTTTCTTTTTTTCGAAAATCCTTTTATTGCGTCAGCGTGACACGCGTCGGCTCCTGATTGGCTGGCTGACGTCAGCCGGCTCATGGGCTCAGCCCACGGCGCGGTTCGGTCCACGGTGGACCCGGTCCACGGCTCGGGTGAGACTGGCAGATGGGACCCACCTGTCAGTGCGGGGTCTCACGCAAACGCGGCTGACGTGTGGGCCCACTGACATGCGGGGCCCGCGTGTCAGGGACACGCGCTCACACGCGTGGGTGCGGTTAGGCACACGTGGCGCAATCTCAGCCGTTGATTTGAAAATCAACTACCGCATTGGATCTAGGCTTCACTTGTTTAGGTTAACGCTGCGGATCTGAGCCGCTGATCCTGATCCAACGGTCCCGCATTCGATCCGTTTCCAGGGTTTGGGATAGAACGTGGGCTCACCTCAACCGCTCGATCCGATCTGACGGTTCACCGAGCTCGCGAGTCCGGCGATGGCGCGGCGAGGCTTGGGCACCGGAGACGAGACGACGACCTCCCACGCGGCGATCCGCGGCAGCTCCGACGCGTGAAGATTGGCACTCCCAGCGCGGTGTGACGTGGGGATGTTGGTCCCTGGCTTGATGTCGTCGAGAGCGGCGGCACGGCGGAAATCGACGTAAAAACGGTGTCTCACGCGTGCTACTCCGGCGAGCAATCCCGGCAAGCGGCCGCTAGGGTTTAGCGAGCTAGGGCAAAAGTAGCGCGGGTCACGGCGTTCTCGGGCAGACCGGGCTTTAAATAGCCTCGCTTCGCGCTCAATCCGTAACCCTAACGGATGCGGCGAGGACGGCGGCGGCATGGTCCGATCCGACTCGGGCGAAGACGACGACCATGGCCGCACACGTGTCCGATCAACGGCCACGATTGCCAGCGCCAAGACGTCCGGAGCCGACTCGATCGAATCCGACGGCGGATCTCACCGTTGGATCTTGATCCAACGGCCGGATCGCTAGGGTTAGGAGCCGTTTGGTCGAGTCAACTGCTCGGTCGACTCGAGTCCGACTGGTTCCGACTTCGGTCGGATGAACAAGATTTCGACCGAGTTGAATTTCCAGCGATTTAATATTTAAAATAATTCCCAGTAATTCATTTAATTCATTAAAAGTAGCAAATGACTCAGAAAAATTCCAGAAAAATTCTGGAAAATACTTTGGATCATTTTGGACTCAAATAAAATATTTCCCACAAAATTTTATTTGCAAAATTAAATTCCTTAACTATTTCAAAATGGAATAAATTCAAATAAATTCCAAATAAATCCAAATAAATTCCAGAAAATTCCAAAAATCCACCAAAGTGCCAAACCACACATGAATTTAAGGAAAGCAAAATTTTTGGGGTGTTACAAACCCTATTCAGCATGAACGCAGCTGTTTCTAGAGCGTGTCCCCAGAATGACAATGGAAGATCGACTTGACTCATCATAGACCGTACCATGTCCAACAAAGTTCGGTTCCTCCGTTCGGATACCCCATTCCATTGAGGTGTCCCGGGCGGAGTCAATTGTGGAACAATTCCACAACTCTTTAGATGATCACTAAACTCTTGGCTCAAATATTCACCTCCACGGTCGGACCGTAGAAATTTAATTTTCTTGCCCAAATGATTTTCTACTTCATTCTGAAACTCTTTGAATTTTTCAAAAGATTCAGACTTATGCCTCATTAGATAGATATAGCCATATCTACTAAAGTCATCGGTGAAAGTAATGAAGTAATCTTGATAACCACCTCTCGGCAATTGAGCTCATTGGTCCACATACATCAAGATGTATGAGAGCCAACAACTCGCGCATTCTCTCACTTGTGCCAGTGAAAGGTGCCTTTGTCATCTTGCCAAGTAAACAAGACTCGCATGTTTCAAAAGATTCCAAATCTAATGGACCAAGAAGACCATCTTTATGGAGCTTCTCCATGCCTTTTATTTATATGGCCCAAGCGACAATGCCATAAATAAGTGGAATTAGCATCATTTGTTTTGAGTCTTTTAGTATTAACATTGTTTATAGAAGCATTACCAAGATCTAGAACATACAACCCATTCACCAATGGACAGTTACCATAGAGCAAGCCTTTGAAATAAATAGAACAACTATTGTTCTTTATTACAAAATCATATCCATCTTCCTCTAAACAAGAAGAAGAGATAATGTTCTTACTCAAGGCAGGAATGTAATAACAATTATTCAATTCCATGACTAAACCAGAAGGTAATGACAAGGGATAGACACCAACGGCCTTCGCAGCAACCATTGCTCCATTGCCGACGCGAATTTCCAACTCGCCAATCTTGCAATCTCTAGTCCTTCTTAACCCCTCGCAACGATTTGCAAGTATGAATCATTGATCCGTATCAAATACCCAAGACTCGGTAGGACAAGTTGCAAGATTAACTTCTATAACATTAATACCCAGTAGAAGGAACCTTTCCTTTCTTTCTGCCTTCCGTACTTTAGACAGCTTCTCTTCCAATGCCCACAACCCTTGCAAGAGTGACATTTATCGGAAGCATTAGGGCCAAACTTTGGCCTTTCTTTAGGCTTTGGTTTTGGGTCTTGGATCTTATCCTCACCATAACTTATAGCCTTGCGCTTCCTTTTCTTATCCTTTGAATCATCATCACATGATTTGTGCCTTTCTCTATGCTCTCTTCCGCAGCTTTCAGATTCCATGCGGTTCGGTCGATTCTTCTCCAGTCGTTTCATATGAAAGTTCGTAATGAACGGTTCATAGCTCGCAGGAGCGATCGAGAATCACATCTGTGGCCAACTCATTTTGCAAGGGAAAACCGAAGCTTCTCCAAGCTCTCAATGTAACCAATCAACTTGATTACATGAGGGCTAATGTAAGCACCCTCACCAGCTTGCACGCAAACAATGCTTTAGATATCGAATATCTTTCACCCTTGCTTGGTTCTCAAACATGCCCTTAAGGCCTACAATCATAGTGTAGGCATCGGCGTGCTCATATTGCTTTTGAAGCTCAGAGTTCATTGTGGCAAGCATGAGACAAATTGACATCTAGGGCGTCGTTAGTGTGCTTCTCATAAGCACGCTTATCAACAATGGATGCATTTTCGTGCAATTCATCGTGATATGGACCGTCTAGAACATATTCCTTCTTTTCAGCCTTGAGAACAATTCTCAAGCTTCGATACTAATCCATAAAATTCGCCCCAGAGTTTTTCCTCTCTAGAATCGATCGCAAGTTAAAACCAGAGTTTGCATTAACGTTTGGTGCCATCTACAACATAAATAAGCAAAGTTTCAAGACTAAGTTCATGTTAATCTCTTATTAAATAATTTTAATAAAAGATGCTTCCATTAAGATCACTTTCTCTGGCGATCTCCATGGAACAAGATCCATGGTCACTACGGTTCGGGTAATGACTTGTCAATACCACTTGAACCCGTGACATAGGTAGGCAACACCTTGCCAATCACATCATATGTGACTCTTGCTTGTTGGGGTGGCATCATATGCCCCGGCGCCCAACATCGATGCCCCAAGTCCCAAATCCTATTTGGATGACTCGTTAAGCAAACCAATACTATGCTCGTGAGTGCACGGGTTAGGCTACACTCACTCTATTGTACAAGTAAGAGGGTGGCGTTCTCGACTTGTCAAGACCTTATCCACCATCGTACAAGATAGTAGACGCAAATATTGAAAAAGGGCATCTTACTCTTAATTTTCGAGGGAAACTATTCAATCAGTTAACATATTCACCACATATGACGTGAAAGAATAGCAATGCAAGGTAAATCATCACAGTAAAGCAAATAGATCGTGAACTAGTATGGCCTATGGCGTGGCGATCTCCATCTTCCACGACCTTCCTTGCACACCCGGCCATCGTAATTGAAGCCTCCAAGAATATGTACTAAACTACTACATCTAGCGCCTAGTAGCAAAATTACATGAGGATTCAAGGCATCACATGCCGCACGCAGCCGTTATACAATAATATGACAGCCTCACAGCAATTAATCATGACACGCAGCCATGAATTTCACAATCATGCATCAAATACACAAAGGGTCCATACTGTTCACAACATACCCCGCAAAAAACAAGTTAGGCGCTGGATCGATTCTAGCGCGGGAAGTGAACAAGTTTTAATTTATGGACACTATGTCGACTATCACGGGCGGTCCCGCCTTCCGAGCCATCGAATGTCTCGGTTTCCATAGGATCGATCTTCATCGATCCATCGCTACGAGGTCCCCTTGAGAGGGTGGCGACCACACCGATCTCGACCGTTGGCTCGATATGTTCGGCACTTGCTACTACCCCGATGGTGTTACCACCGGTAGGGGTAATGCATGGCACGAATCAAACGAGCACGAACTAATCTTTTTGATCGTGTAGAGCCACCAACTCATACCTCATACTTCCCCAATACCGATTGATCCAATCAACCCGTGATAAACATAACAAAGACATCGACATGTGCGCGTGATCCGCATCCAAAACTACACATGATCGGCTCGATACCACCGTGGGGTTACGTAGGCTACGCGAGCATAAAATCAAAATTTCTACCACGAACACCCAAGATCACATGGAAGTAAAGGATCACAGATCGTTACCCTTGTCGCGCAGATGCAAATGGAAGCAGATTCACGCCGCGTTGAGGAAGTAGTTGATCACCTCCCGATCGGCACCGATCTCCACCGAAGTTGTTGCCGTCCTCATCCGAAAGTGGTCGCCGATCTCGTCGCGTGGTCGCCGACCTCGCCCGAAAGTGGTCGCCGATCTCGTCCGCGTGGTCGCCGATGAAAGTCGCCGGAGATCCAACCAAAAGCTGGCCCACGGATGGCAGCGCCTAACAAGATTCACACGCATCGAGCAGAACGCCGCAGGTGGTGTGCTAGCACCTCGCCGCACCTTGGGTTTCGGGAGCAGGAGGGATGCACGGCGGCCGAACGTGGTGAGGGTTCTAATCCGTGCCATGCAATCGCTCCTGGCCTCCTTTTATAGACACGCTAGTGGGCCAAAGCCCGCTAGGTTTCCATCTCCAATGCGGATCCTATCCATGCACAAACCCGTAAACTATTCCAACTCGTTAAGTGTGTGACCCGTTAGGTTCGGTGCAAGTCGGTTATGAATTCGAACCCGCTTCCAATTCATTGATCAACAAATGACACCTAGCAAGACATATTGACCCCTGATGCACGTAATCAATATTCGGCTGAACCTTGATACACTCACATACCGATCCCTTCACCACACGATACCGCCAAGCTCAAGGCGAGATGCGTGCCACCCTTGTTGATAGCTCGACCACTTCACTCGACAGTGTGATGGATACAAACCATGACCAACTCTTTAGTCATATTAGCACGGCCGTGCATTTTCCTTATCCATCCACTCGAGGGGCCCAGAGGTATCTCTCCCGTTATCTAGGAGGGGCAAATCCCATCTTGATCATCACACCCTTGGCAATGTATCGTGGCATACCCAAAGATTTCATCTTTATGACTACCCTGTTACGGTGTAGCGTTTGATGATACCAAAGCATACAAGTCTACATGCTAGGCATCCATGACAATCTCAGGTCTAAGGACCATATAGGTGTACCACTCGAAACTATACGCTGATGGTACTATAAGAGATAACAACTCACAGCGTCTCGGAGTGGGTCTTGTCCGACTACCCATGTTCTCCAACATGTGTCCACATTATTGGTTTGATATCTCCATATCTATGGTATGCGAAACATTACCATCAACCAATACATGTGCTGATCAAATTATCACCGCTCCTCGTAATGATATGGATCAGGGACCCGTTTAGAATAATGTCACTTGACAATGTGTTTCACAATCAGATCGTATCCAATGAACAAAGTCGTAACATATATTCAGGGAACCGATAAACAAAGTTATCATTATTACATGAACAAAGACGTATTACAATCATCACCATGATTGATCTAGGGCATATTCCCTTCACAAGCCACAGCCATGCAGGAGAGGCTGTCGAGAGAGCTCGAAGGTACGAGTCTGATTCCCTTCTTTGTCCTTCCTTGGCAGTTTGCATATCTTGGATTGCTGACCCACTCTGCTTGAAGAGCACTGACGAAGGGCACAGGCGCAATTTGACGATCTTGAGGGACGTGTCCAATAGGGCGATGCGCTGCGCTTGGCCTTTTAGTAGGCCTCCGAGTTGGTGCTAACCTTCTTGCATCCCTCCGTCCTAGGTAGTGGTACCTAGGCCCTCCAACGCCTACGGGCAGCTCCCGAAAGGCTCAGGGCCCACGTGCGGGAGTGAGCGATCACAAGTTCCAGCTAGGCACTGGCGATCGTGAAGTCACTGTATCCCCGGGTGGAGCTTGATGTCGTCAAGGAGGGCTTTGCCTGTACTGTAGACGATGAGCAGGCCGCTGCTCTTTTGAAGGAGGTTGAGGATGTCTCGTAGGCTTTAGCCAAAAACCTGGAAATAGATCCTTCATAAACGTGTGTAAAACTGGGGCCTGCAACTCGTTAGCTGGGAATGCACATAGGCTTGGCATTTTGCCTCCCTAATTCTTGATGAATTAACAACCTGCTGTCTCATCTGACTAAAGTGATGTTCGCATTCTTTTGTCCGACTTGACCGGTGCTCGAGTAATTTGACTAAGCGGTGAGGCTTCTGAATGCTTGTCGATTCAGCAGGCCGGCGTCTATTCCGACAGGGTTTGTTTGAGCGCTTTTGGCCGACTCGATTGTCATCCAGGTGTTTTTCCAATTGGCGCCGAAACCATGGAGACGACTTAGTGGGATAAAGAGTGTTCACTTATTAAGTGTTGTGGCCGCAGGGCTTGGCAGTTTAAGTTGGGGACTCATGCACGTGCGAACGTGCACTTATTAAGTGTAGCCCCCGACTTACTACCAAGTTGAGAAGCAACTAGGTAGTAAGGCAAGAAAAAAGGTAATCTTAAATGAAAGTAGGAGGGAATTGTGACATCACCGGGGCATTTTCGTCGCTTGGCTTGCATGGCTGGTTTGAACTTGTCTCGGGACTGCTGCGTCGCTTTGGCTTCCCGCCCCTACATTTAATCCCATGGTCTTCGGCTTCCGGGCTTGTAGATATAAGAAGGGGTGTGCGATCATTTCTTTGTCGTTCCCCATCTCCAACTCTCCTCCTTCCCTTGCCTTCCTTCTCCCCTATAGTGGCGGATCTTCCTGGCCCCTGGTACGTGGGGCTACCCCACGAGGAGGTGTGGAGGGCGATAGCGGAAGCCATGGAGAGGGAGGTCGTCGTGCGCGACACCGCCGCCGTCGACACGCTGCTTGAGGTCGTCCCTTGACTTTTCAGGGCGAGGGACGTCGTTGTTGAGGCGATTAGTCGCGTGCGTCGCGGCGAGGCCTAGAAAAGAGAAGCTGCATGTAATAATATTTTTTTATGTAAATATATATAATGAAATGAAATGGAAGACTAGTTTGTTTATTTTCCCTGTGCATTCCCACTTTGCATGGCTTATATACGTAATCCGAACCTGCCCCCTTTTTTGTTTATGCATTTTGTCCGACTGACTGAGCCCCTGAGTGCCGGCAGTCGGCTGGTGACTTCTTTACGCAGACACGTTTGCGGGTGACTGGGGTTTGTTGCGGACGGCCCGGCGTTTTTACGATTCGGGATTATTTGGCGTGCTCAGATTTCTTTGCCGATGCTTTGGGAGACAGGGATATTTGGAACATTTTTTCCAGGCATAGAAGAAACAACTTTTATTCGACAAGATACAGAATTTTATGCGTAGAAACGACGTAGCTATTCTATGTTCCAGGTATTGCCGATAGTTGCCCCATCTTCGTGCTTGAGCCGGTAGGTTCCTGGCCATACTACCTCATCAATAACATAGGGCCCCTCCCAGCTTGGGGAGAGTTTGTGCTCGCTCTTTTGATTCTTTCTTAGAACCAGATCTCCTTTGGAGAAGGCGCGACCCCAAACATTCCGATCGTGATAGCGGCGCAAACCTTGGAGGTATCTAGCTGACCGGATTGCAGCTACATCCCTTGCATCTTCCAGATGATCGAGGTTGTCCCGTCTGCTTTCTTCTGATTTATCTTTGCTGTGGTTCCGAACCCTCGGGGATCTGAATTTCAACTCAGTTGGTAAGACCGCTTCCGACCCGTACACCAAGAAGAAAGGTGACTGCCCAGTAGCCTGACTGGGGGTGGTTCTGAGCCCCCAAAGTACTGATGGTAATTCTTTCACCCATCGAGTAGCGTAAGGGTTGAGGCGATCAAAAATTCTTGCCTTGAGTCCTTGTAGTATCATGCTGTTGGCGCGTTCGACCTGTCCATTGCACCGCGGGTGAGCCACTGATGCAAAACAGATTTTGATTCCTAGCTCCTCGCACTAGCTTTGGAATTCCTCCCCTCTAAACTAGGTAATTCTTTCACCCATCGAGTAGCGTAAGGGTTGAGGCGATCAAAAATTCTTGCCTTGAGTCCTTGTAGTATCATGCCGTTGGCGCGTTCGACCTGTCCATTGCACCGCGGGTGAGCCACTGATGCAAAACAGATTTTGATTCCTAGCTCCTCGCACTAGCTTTGGAATTCCTCCCCTCTAAACTGGGTACCATTATCGGTGATGATTATGTTCGGTGTGTCGAAGCGAACCACAATTTCTTAGAAGAACTCCTTGGCTTTTGCTGCTGTTATGGTGGTGACTGGCTTGGCCTCGATCCACTTTGTGAACTTATCTATCGCGACAAAAAGATGTGTAAATCCGCCTTGCGCTTTTTTCAGCGGTTCTACCATGTCAAGTCCCCAAGCTGCGAATGGCCAAGTGGTTGGGATTGTCTGCAACTCTTGAGCCGGCATGTGGATTTGCCGAGCGAAAAATTGGCAACCTTCACAGGTGCGAACAATGTCCTCTGCACCTGTTACTGCAGTCGGCCAAAAGAAACCTTGTCGGTAGGCTTTTCCGACTAGGGTTCTTGAGGCCGCGTGGTGTCCGCAAATTTCCGAGTGGACTTCCTTGAGGAGATCTTTTCCTTCTTGCTCCGAGATGCAACGTCTGAGTATTTCGGAGGTACTCTTCTGGAAGAGCTCCCCATCGATGACTGCATTGCTTTTGCTTCTGCGCGTGATGCGTTCTGCCTTAGTGCGATCTTCGGGTAGTTCATCCTTGGTTAGGTAATTTAGGTAGGGTCTTGTCCAGTCGGGGCTGATGACCAACACCTCTGCGATAGCTGAGGGGGATGGGTTCCCATCTCGTTGACTCATGGTAGCCGAGGGCTTGTGAAGTTCTTCCACGAAAACACCCGCTGGTACATCTGACCGACTAGAACCTAGTTTGGCGAGCTCATCGGCCATTTTGTTATCTCGTCTGAGTATATGGGATAGCTCCAGTCCATCGAACTTGTCCTCCAATCTGCGCACTTCTTGGCAGTACGCGGTCATCACGTCGTCAACGCACGACAAATCTTTTTGCACTTGGTTGATTACGAGCTGGGAATCTTCGCGAACCGCCAATCGTCGGATTCCGAGTGATGCGGCGATACGGAGCCCGTGGATGAGTGCTTCGTATTCGGTGGCATTGTTTGATGTTGGAAATTGGATCTGTAAGACATACTTTAGCTTCTCTCCCTTCAGGGACGTAAGCACAACGCGAGCCCCCGCGCCGCTGAGCATGAGAGAGCCATCAAAGTTCATTGTCCAGTACTCGAGCTCCTTGTTGATCGCTGGGCTCTGCAGTTCTATCCACTCGGCGGTGAAGTCGGCTAGTGCTTGAGACTTTATGGCCGTGCGTGGCTTGAAAGTAATTTCAAAGGCTCCAAGCTCAGCTGCCCACTTTGCGATCCTCCTGGTGGCTTCCCGGTTGTGGAGTATATCTCCAATCGGGAAGGAAGTGACCACCAAAATCGCGTGCTCCTAGAAGTAATGCTTGAGCTAACGGGAGGTGATGAGCACAACATAAATAAGCTTCTGAATTTGTGGGTATCGCACTTTAGATTCGCCCAATACTTCACTATTGAAGTAAACCGGACGTTGTACCTTCTGCTGATGCCCGTCTTCTTTGCGCTCTATGACAATCATTGCGCTAACCACATGTGTCATCACGACTATGTAGAGAATAAGTTGCTCTTCCAACAATGGGGATGCCAGTACTGGTGGTTTAGTCAAGAAAGCTTTGAGGTCCTCGAAGGCTTGTTGTGCTTCGGTGGTCCACTCGAACTGGTCTTGCTTTTTCACGAGATTGAAGAACGGTGTTCCCTGCGTCCCTAAGCGAGAGATGAATTTGCCTAGTGCCACCATATACCCCGTGAGCTTTTGGACATCCTTCTGATTCGCTGGCGGCTTCATCTTAAAGATGGCGTTGATTTTCTCCGGATTTGCCTCGATGCCCCAGTGGGATACGATGAACCCGAGAAGCTTTCCCGAAAGAACTTCGAAAGTGCACTTCTCGGGGTTTAGTTTCATTCGGTAGGCTCCCAGGCTTTTTGTAACATCCCAAAATTTGGGTTTTCAAAAATTTTGGTTTTGTTTAGCTTCCCAAAAATTTTCGTTGTTTTTCTCGCGTTTATAAAGCTTGATTTGAATTTTCTAAAAGCTAAAACAATTTAATTTGATTATTCTAAACCTCAAATAAAATTTATTTAATTTTATTTGGGTTCCTTGTGCTTCAAGAAGTTCTTCTGTAATTTTTTAGATTTTTCGGAGCTCGTTTGCTATTTATTAGATTTATTCGGAATCATTTTGTATTAAGCCCTTTTGTTAAAATTAATTAATTATTTGGAAAAGTTTATGTAAAGTTTTGTTGAAAATATTTTATTTGAGTTCCAAATGCCTCAAAATATTTTCTAGAATTTTTCTAGAATTTTTCGGGTATTTTTATTGCCTCAAATGATTTAATTGGAATTTGTGGAATTGTTTTTATTGGAAATTGCTGGGAAATTTCGAAATTGCATTGGCCTCAATCCTCTCTCTCTCCTCCCACCAGCCCACCCCGCCAGCCGGGCCCACCGCAGCCACCCCCTCCCTCCTCCACGCGCCGAGGCCTAGGCGCCAGCCGGCCCAACCGCCCCCCCCCCACGGCCCACCTCGCCCCCCCTCTCCTCCCGCCCGCGCTGGGCCGCACGCCCGCATGGGTTAGCTTGTGGGTAAAGTGTATAACCTCTGCAGAGTGTAAAACCTATTCGAATAGCCGAGTCCACGGTACTGGACAATGCTCGGGGATTACAGTCAAGGGTTAGCTTTTTATAAAATTGATCTTGGGATTGGAGGCAGTTTGCCTGTGGAAAAGTGATAATTGTTTAAGGATGTGGAATGGTTTACTTGTGAAACAACTGTGAAATTATTACTATTGTTATCTGTTTTACCGCTTTACAATCTATTATGAATATTTTGTGAATGCTGTTTATTGCAAAATAACCCCTTCAGCCTGCCATTTGGAATAAGCCATGCATATAGTTATTAGACTTGCATTCTGTGCATGACTTGCTGAGTGCTTTATGTACTCACCCCTTGCAAACAAACAATCACCAGTGAGCAAAAGATTACATCGTCGAAGAAGAAGAAGTTCCGTGAGAAGGCGATTATCTAGGAGTCGAACTCGCCGCTTGCCTGTGGCGTATTGATGGGATTCACCGATGTTCTTCGTTCCGCTGCTGCTTATTTGGAGTTGAAGCCGTCAAGGTTTCACAAATGTAAGGTTGACCTTAAGGTCGTTCAATAGTTTATATTCTATATTGTGTTATTTCTCTATTCCGTTGTGTATGATTGTGATATTCATCTATGTTGAGACTGTGTGCACTAGCGTGATCCTGGACTATTGCTGAATACACAGAGGGTCCGGATTTGCAAATTTGGGTCCCGACAGAGGTGGTATCAGAGCCATACTGACTGTAGGTCTTGACCCTAGATAGATTGGCCGTCTTTAGGAGCTTCAAAATTATTTTCTAAAGAGAAAATTTAACTTGAAAGAATAATAAGTTCTTGACTCATCTTATTCTTCTATTCTTTCCCCTTTGCTGAAATTTCTATCTTTTCCCACTGGTTTAAATGTAAATCTTACCTGAGTCGTTCTGAATAGTTAACGATGTTTCACACTTAAGGAGAAAGTACTGGATGTCGCCGTCAACCCTGAAGATCGTCGAGCTCAAAGAGAAGTGGATCGATGAAGTGTTCCAGAAGCTTGAAGAACCAGTGCTTAGTAGTAAGTTGAGACTCATGTGTGAGAGTCGTGTCTCTTAAGATAGGAGTGTTACCCTTTTAGGCGCTAGATTATTGTGTGCTTAGAAATTTGGATTTTCTTTGTTTGTTGAGTGTGCAATATGTGTTGCAAAGCTTTTAGGCTTGGATAAGCAACCATACCAAGTTCTTAATAATGTTTTTATAAGTTTTTGGGTTAAACCTGCTCCCCTGCACTAGGATTCTTGAACTTCATCTATGCTTTTCCCCTCTTACCTAAACCTTGGAGTGATCAACAAATGGAAAGGACCAACTACAGCAGTAACTTTGAGGCAGTTCAAGTCAGTTCAGTTGCTACTACCTGTGTTAGTGTTAAAGCAGACTGTGACCAACAGCTGTCCCCTGCACCAACTATGACAATTCGACACTTGGATCAGTTTGTAACCACCCACGTTTGATGGATGAGCCACTCTCAAAGACGCAGAAATATGGCTTCATGTCATAGAAGAGAAGCTAGCTTTGGTGTAATGTGAAGATGAAAAGAAGGTCCCCTATGCTACTTGCCAGTTAAAAGGAGATGCATTAGTCTGGAGGAAAGGTTTCTACGCCACCTCGGAAGATGGACATATTATCACTTGATTGGAATTTTCCACTGCCCTTCGTCAGTTTGTTGCGTCATCAGATGATAGTGTGACTACCGCGAGTTCAGAGAAGAGTACAACCCCTGCACCTAATACCATACCGAGATGTTGTTCTTTTAAGTGTCACAACCAAACAAATCGTAAGATCGTGCATGCATCCGATGTGGAGAAATAGGACACACCGGCCGATGAACATACAATCAATTGTTCCAGCGGCGAAGGAAGCCATTTACCTGGAGAATGTCCTATGCGCAATATCACCGCTATCCTTGTGAAGGTCGGGATCACCGCCCATCTCAATGTTCCTGGATTCAGAGGTAAATCACGTGACTTGACATCGCCGAGAGAATTTCCGAGCCGTCATTGCTCAAGAGTTAGCAAAAGAGAAGGATTGTCATCCGCACCACCGTAAGCACGTGAAGAAAGAAGAAGCATGTCAACACTATCCATCTACCTCAGAAAATCAATAATACTTGGTCACCATGGAATTGTTTCTTGTGTGATAAATGAGGTCATTGGCCTAGAGAATGCCCCATCAACCCGGAACGATGACCCAAACATTCCCGTTACAACTGTGGTGAGTCAGGTCATTTGTTAAGGAATGCCACCAAAAGATCAAGCAATTTCGAAAGCCATGATCATCCCAGAAATTACATCAGTAAAGATTATAACACAGAAAGTGAATGGTAAGGCTATGGAAGCAACTTGCTTAAGGAGCCAGCTGAAGCAAGAGGAATTGGCTAACAAGACCCCTGATCCAGAAGATGAATGCAAGGAATTGGAAGACCACCGCAAGCGTCAGAAAATTTGTCAAGAAGGACCAACGCAACAGCGAATGTGGAGTGCTCCTCAACAATTCAGTTGCCTGACTGCTCAGATTTTGTTCGAAGCGATTTCACCTATGCTTCGCCCCGATGGTCAGAGTTTCCATAACATCAACCTAGTGAAAAGTTCTCAAGGAAGAAGCCGGGTTTCTAGAGTCTGCCTTGCCTACCGTCAGCCAGGATATTTTTCTAATCACTGCCCTCAAAAGAAAGTGATCACCGCTGATCGCATCGATCTCAGCTCTACCCTTACCAATACCAGCGCTACATCAGGAGGATACCAACAGATGTCAGTCAAGTGTTGCTTCAGATGTAATGAGTCGGGACACTTGCCAACAGTTGTCCTAGGAGAAAAGGTGTTATACTTGTTCACTTCAACCCTAGTCCCCCACCTACCGAGACACTTGCGTCAGAAAGTGAATTGTGAAGGAGTATTCAGCTGATACAGAGTTTTAGTCAATGCTGAAGAATCAAGCCGACAAAGATAGTGCCCGACCAACCGGAATGCCGTTCAAGTCTTGTTGAAGACCGCGTAATTGCATATAAGCTTTGTTGTCGATACAAATTTTGTCCAATTTCTAGAAGAAGCGTAAAATCAAGTGTTCAGAATGTATAAGGAGCCTATCAACGGAGTTGCTAGAAAGGTCAGTATGAGTGCATGAGATGTTCAAGATTTCCCGACAAAGTTAGTATCATGATTTTCTGCAGAAGAAGTGCCTTGTGCCCGAAAAGCAGACACAGTTGGAGTCAGTGGACTTGTAAGAGGATCTCATCCGCAAGGAGCAGCCTGCAAAATTTTGGATGTTACCAAGCGTTTGTTCGTGCCGACCCTGTCCAAGTGTGCAGTTGCTTGGAAGTTCGAGGAAGCTCAAGAGTTGAGTCCCCCTGAACCTAATTCTATAGTCAGCCCTGAATCTCGGGGACGAGATTCTGTTAAGGGGGGAGATTTGTAACATCCCAAAATTTGGGTTTTCAAAAATTTTGGTTTTGTTTATGAAAGACCGAGATGGCGATCAGAGGGGGGGTGAATGATCCCAAATAAAAATATCCCCTACTCAACGTACTCCAATCAATCCCGCAAAGAAAACCGATGCTCCTTAAAATCGCGAAACCCGCAAAAATCGGAACGACTTGACAACTATGTGTATCCCTAGCTTACATGGATAGGAACCATGAATCATGTGAGGGATATTTAAATCACAAATTCTGGTTGTCAAGTGTCCAAAGCAAAGAGGAATCAATTCAAATACTTCTTTTCTAAAAGAGATCAAGCCAAAACACAAAAGCCTCTTTTTAGAAAAGCAAAAGCAGATTTTCAGGAATTGTCCTCAATTAGAGCAGGTGGATGGTGGACTTCTGTTGCTCCAAAAATTTGGGAATTTTTCAGCCTGTGAGCTGTTGAGTCGTGAAGCACTCCACCAAAAATCACCACCAAAATCCTTCTACAAAAAACAGGAAAAATCAAGAACTACGAACAGTCAGGATTTTCAATCAGGAAATTTGGGGCTCGGTTTTCACCTCACAGCTCCCAAATGGTGCATCCAGTGGACTCCAAAATTTTTCCACAGATGGGTATATGAGTCAAGCACCTTCTCCAACAAGAATCAATCAAGAAGGATTTTTCTATATTTTTCTAAAAATCAAAGACTGACTGCTGCGCCAAGAACAAGTTCAGGACAGATTTGGTAATCTTGATAGAAACTTGATCTCTAGTCTATCCTAGGGTGCAAGAAAGATGTAAAACCAAATGAGCACCTCAAGACCTCCTTGATCAACAGCATTTTAGAAGGAGAGGAGCAAATCCAAATTATAGAAAGTAAATTAAGTAGAATTTACATGCGGAAAGTAAATGCTGAATTTAAATTGGCAGTAGTAAAGACATAATGTAAATGCGAATTTAAATTCACAAAAATGTAAGGAAAATCTTGTATTTTCTGGTTGAAGGTTTACAAAGCCTCACTTCATGTGGGCAAAGCTCAAAGGAGCAACTCAAACCTTCAAGTGAGGGAGGACACCCTCCCCTCTATTTATACTACTCTAGGCCACCTACCACCCTTGGATGAGTCCCAAACCCTAGGGCACTCCACCAAGGGCTAGGATTAACCCCTCATTTCAACCCACACATGGCTTTACATGGGCCACATTGGCTATACATGGGTTTTAAACAAACCCGATCAACCCGATGCAACGGGCCTTCATCCGCCGACTTGACCGCCGCTTCTCCTCTTTCGAGCCTCCAACCCGAACCGAAACCTTGAGCCACCTCAAGTCCATTTCTTGACGCCCAAGTGAACCCGGCTTGAGCCCAACCATCTCGCCGGGCATCCTCGACCGGCCCGACCTCGGTTCTCCCAACCTAGTCCCGGTACTTACCAACGACCATATAGCTGCCTCAAGAACCTCGTACTCACAAGGAACAAACCATTTTGCACATACCACAATGCACATACCTTTCTTCCTGCATGTTAGTCCACAATTATCATTAATTGAAACATGCAATACCGAAAGTCAAATCAAACTCAAGCCTCGAGCACACCTTGCTTTAAATAAAGTCAAATACTCATCACAAAAATGGATGGACTCTCCACATGGTCCTTCAATCTCCCCCTTGATGAGTATATAGACAAACCCCACAAAAGGCATAAATATGAGTATGAAAACAAAGGACGAAAAGCAATAATATTCCAAAATCATATTTGGTCCAATAGAAAGAGAAAGATAGAACATCACAAAATAGATGAAAATATTTTAGAGCTCAACACTTGAAAGGACAATTTTTCAACAAGAGCTCCAAAAACCAAGAAATCTCTCAAAAAGCTCAATATTACTCATGATCCAAATGCAAGGACAATTGTTCAACATGATCATGAGAAAGCATTTTTTTTAATTCTCTAAGATGTCTTTTCTACGTTTTCTCCCCCTTTTGGCAATATAGGCATCAAGAGAACAATTTTTTTTTTTTTTTTTTGCATGAAATGCAACCTAGAAGAGCTTTGAGGATTATGCAAGTGACCACTTAGACAAAGTATGACACCAAGCTACTCAAGTTCAGATTATGTCATCCTAAGTCATATCCAATGGCATATTTCAATTTTTGCTAACTAGCTCAAAAGAAGTTATAATACTTTGGTATGATTTCAACAATAGCAACACTTAGCATAACTTCAATACTAGAAGCAAAGCCAATCAAACGAGTAAAATGGATATACTAGAGTTCAATCCAGTCAACACTTTGGGGAAACTACAAGTTCATAAGAGAAGCCTCATGCTCAATCATCTCTTTAAATGCAAATTTTTAGATTAAAGCTCATAAAGCTGCATGAGAGAGTTAGGCTTAGTGAAGCACATCCTCGACTAGAGCCATCGACAAAGGCCTCCTAAGCTTCACTCTCCTCCACAAACCTTTCAGGTTTAGAGAGTTTATCCTAGAGAAACACAACCTCGACTAGGAGCCATCGACATAGGTCTCTAGGCATCACTCTCTTCTAGTTATTTTTGCATTTTTCGATGTATTGACTCAAGCCATTAGCAACCATCTCAAGCAAGAAGCTTAAAAGAGTGGTTTTGGTCATACACACTTCATTCCAAGTTCATCCTATGCAATGGGAAGGCCTGCGAATGAATAGTGTTGAGTTCAATTTTAGCACAAAAGAGTCAAATTATATTTTCAAAGCACTTAGATTCATGAGCATTATTGAGGATTCTAGAATGAAACAATGTAGCTAACCCAAGTTGCTCTAGGGACTCTAGTAGAAACCCACTATTTCAATAAGCATGGCATAAGCATCTAGTGAAGAAGTATAGCAAGTAAAAGCCATGTTTCATCAACTTTTCAGAAAGCTCAAGTTTAAAATGTTGGCTAGTTTCACATGATATACCAAATTGGATATGACCTAGATTAGCAAATATCTTCAGAAAAGTAGCTAGGTGCAATATATATCTCAATTTTATCAATTGCATAATAGACAAAGCTCAGAAATGAAAAACAAGTCTATATGCAATGCAAAAGAATCAATTCCAAGCTCCCTCAACAAGTGAGTTGATTAAGCACAAAACCGATTGAAGTTGAGTTATTAGCAATTTTAGATTCAAAAGGATGAATTGAACTCAACTCAAACCGTAAAGACAGTAAATGATGAGAAGGAATCAAGAAACCGACAAATGGGTAGTCTAGGAGCATAGATAACATGAAGAGAAACACTAACACTCAGACGCCTCACCTTCCCCCATATGACTTATATAGGAAAGCTACAACTCCAACTCCAACCTGTGAGCAAACACACCCTGCTCACCCAGGGGCCCAACACCTGCTAGACCTAAAAGACTGCTGGAGTGAGCTCAACCGAGAAGAAGAGAGAAATAGCACCCTAAAGCATAAGGTGAGAGGTCCATGCCGAGGCATGCCAGTCTAGGTGAAGTGGACTCAACCAAATAAAAACCATCCCAAAGATACCCGTAAAGAGAAAGGAAGGCTGAATATACAAACGAACACATAATACAAGCCAGCTCCCCTCAAGATATGCCATATGGGCTCATAATCCCAAGCTCTCTCTCAGGGAAACAAACTGAGCTATCCAAAGGCTTGGTGAAATGTCACCAATCGGTGGTCACTTCCACAACCGAGCACTATGTCACCCTTTTCTCCACATGGTCTCTAAGGAAGTGATAGCGAATGTCAATGTGCTTGGTCCGAGAGTGTTGCACCGGTTCTTAGCAATGTGAATGGCAGACGATTATCACGTAAAAGTGGAACACAACCGCTACTAACCCAAAGTCCCGCAAGGTCGATCTCATCCAGAGAACTCTGGCTACAAGAATCGGGCCGCAAAGAACATACTTCGCCTCAAAGAAGGATCAGGCAACACCGGATCGCTCTAGACGACTCAAGAGACAAGAGAAGTGCCAATGAATTGGCAAGTGCCGAGTGCTCTTCCTATCTATCCTACAAATGCATGGTCTCAGATCGGAGAAGGCTCTTTGAGATAGACAGAGGAAGAAGAGTACCGATACCATAGTCAATGGTAGCTCAAGGTACTCAAGATGCGCTTCACCGCCCGACGGTGAGAGACGCTGGGAGAAGCCTCAAAATCGAGCACAAAGACATACAGAGAAATGTATGTCGTGTCTCGAGGCGCGAGATACAAGAGGGAGCCGATCATGCTCCTAACTCCTTCTCGACGACTGGCTCACCATCCTCGCCGCTCGAGGACAGCAAAGGGTGGCCATAGGAGTCATAACCGCTTTCCATCGCATATGTCAAAGCGCTTCAGAGGTCTCGAGTGTACTTGCCTTGATGCAAGAATGTACCCTCCCGAAGCCTGGCTTAATCTGAAGCCAAGGAAGTAGCTCAACTCGCCCATCATGCTTCATCTCAACTCGCACTCATCACATCTGAGAACTGAGTAACGAGCGAATGCGAGGAACCACTCTAAAAATGATGTCGCCGACATAGATTTGGACTAGAGAAAATCCGAATCAGAATGTCTCACTTTAACGTAGTCTTGTCCACTTGACCCATATGAAAACCATGACTCAAGAGGTAGGACTTAAGCCTTCTCATACCAAGCTCGTGGAGCTTGCTTAAGTCCATACAAAGCTTTGGAAAGCTTGAAGACATGGTTTGGGTACTTGGGGCTCAAACTCGAGGTTGTCTCGACATACACCTCTTCTTCAATGAAGCCATTGAGGAATGCACTCTTGACATCCATTTGAAAAAGCTTGAAGCTCCTTGGATGCCGCGAATGCGAAAGCAGATCCTGATGGCCTCAGTCTAGCTACAGGCAAAAGTTCCTCAAGTCGAGACCTCGACCGAGAAACTCTGAGCGACTAACCTAGCCTTGTTTCAACTACAACCCCATCCTCACTGGGCTGTTTTTGAACACCATTTGGTCCCAATGATATTGCAGACCGTAAGGGGCTCGACAAGCTTCCAAACTTTGTTCCTCTCGGTTTTTCAAGTTCCTCATGCATAGCATTAATCCAAGATTCATCGATAATGCATGAGAAACATCCTTCGCTCAAAAGAGGCAACAAAAGCAGAGTGAAGGCGTAAAGTGGACAAACTCCGACTTAGAGCGAAAGTGACTCGCTTCAAACAGATCTCCAATGATCCGGTCAAAGTGGATGAGCTCTGAATGTGGCGGGAGGTCCCATAGTAGTGACCTCTACCTCGTGGAGAAGTAGGAACAGAGCCACTAGCCGAAGAGTCTCGAGGGTAAGGGCCGATCTCCCGAGGTGCAGATATGGAAATGGGAGGCACTCGGAGCAGAATGGTGACTGATCGTGCAAGGCGCCATCTCCGGGCCATCAACTTCCTCTCGAGAAGATAGACCGGGAAAGAGGAGAAGAGCCTCAAATGTCTCGGTCTAGCACCTGGCTAGCCTCATCAAAAGTCACCTCGCAGGTCTCTATGATCCTACCCAAATCTATGCACCCCAAATCCTATAGGGGCTACGGGCGTAAGTCGAGTAACCCTGCAAAGATCCCACGCTAACGTGACTCAAACTTATCTAGGTTCCTGCATTTCAAGAAGAAGCACTTGCAACCAAAAAAACACTAAAATGAGATACACTAGGCTTTCGCCCATATCTCAACTCATAAGAAGTGCAATGCAAGTGTGCTCTAAGAAAACTCATAGTGGCAACATGGCATGCCGTAGCTACAGCTCTCAAATTTCAAAACTTCCTAGAGTATTGTACTCATCTAGCATCGCCCTCGGCCATCTCAACTGTGGTCCTCGTTTCTTCCTTTCCACTACGCCATTTTGCCGAGGGACGATGGAGAGGAGAACTCGATGCTCTAAGCCTAACTCCTCGCGTAAGTCGCTTAAAGTAGGAGTTCTTGAACTCCGTACATTGTCATCATGCGATCGCTCAGAAGGCACCCGGGAGCTCAACAGACAACTCCACGGACTAAACCCCTGGCGTGAAAACACTCATCCTTCGAGGCCATGAAAAACACCCAAGAGTACTCAAAAATCATCGATAATGACAAGAATATACCACTTCCCACCTGGCCGATCGCACTCGAGCCTGACCAACAAGCTGTCCATGTGTAGCAAATGTCCCGTGCATCGCCATCACTGGTGACTCGAGGATGGGAGGCAAAGAACTATCTTGCCATGTCGGTAAGGAGAACATACAACATCTTTTGACCATCTTGAGTTTAGGCAGCCACTAATGAGATCATGGCCGCTTAACTCGAGTCAAATGATCAAAGCCACGTGACCAAGTCTCCTATGCCAAAAGCGAGAGATCACGGACTCGTAAGCAATAAGGCAATGGAGAGAGTCTCTAGAGGAAAAAGAAAAATCAGCACGAAAGACTCTCCCAAACGAAATCCCGCAAACAAACTCCCTGCAAGAATCGAGGATCCTACAAGAGCTCCTCTTAAAATTGACCTCAAATCACATCAAGAAGCCGAGAGACAAAGCAAGTTGAAATGCAATGCATCGACTAAGGCAACGCCCTTAAGAATGAAATGATCGCACGCAGACATTTGCATCTTTAGCAATGACTCTACCCGACGCAAAGATCCCCAAAGGTGATTACCTCATCACCGGATCTCGGTCCAGGGAAGAAACCAACGGGAGTCTCCTCCGGTCATGTGGCGAGAACAGCCGGAGTCTACGATCCAAACTCCTCTCCTTCCTTCCCCGCCCACGGACTCCGAATCAAAGAGAGTGAAAGCGATGTCTCAAGACTGTGATAGATCAGCAGGCATCTAGGAACCTAACATCGAAATAATCAGGCAAGACACAATAACGGAGTAGAAGAATGCAATCCGCACCTCTCCGTGACTCGACTCTCACAAAATCAGATCTACCCAAGAGGGACGCCTGGGAGCAAAGCCGTTGGTCCGCCGAGGTGCAAAGGCCGATTCTATCCTGAAAAGCACGCTGCATTCTCCTGGGAAAGCAAACTCACGCCGCTGATATCTACCTCGATGGGAAAAACGAGGAATATCAAGAGGACGGCGAAAGATCGACTCGGACAAATTCGGGGCTTAACCAACTGTATAGAAGCCTCAAAACTAAGCCCCATGCGCGTCACCCAAAACAGAGACTTCTAGCTTGTTTATCCTGCCTAAAAGTTGCAGGTGCCTTAGGCGCACTCGTAGTCCGGGATGACTCAATACCCCTAAGAGCATGGACACGCCACGCCGAGAAATCTTGACGCTGCCTCAAGCGTAATCAGCTATATGTTCATCCTTCGACAGAGGTGCATGTATACTTCGCTTTGGGGGTGAAGTAGCATGAGAAGCACCCTTCGCCGGGACGCCCCGTGACAATCCTCGCTGATCTAAACACAAGCAGTGCTCACTTGTGGAGCCACCACTATCTCTCCGCTCTGAGGCACGCACAACAAGGCGGATGCGCCCGTATGCTCCAAGGCATCAAACTCCTAGACCTTGATTGAATCTGCTAATCTTGGACCGATCTAGGATAAGATTGAGCTTCTTCTTACTCTCCAACAAACTTCTCGAGAGTGCTCATAAGGTACCGACACTCTCAAAAAAGTGAGGCACAAGAAGAGCAAGGGAAGGAGTAGCAGGGGAAGAGCCGATGGAGAAGAGCCGAACTAAACGATCAAATCTCTCCCTATAAAGAGCAGCCTCAATCTTGAGGGACTCAAGAAACACATGGAGAGTCTCTAACTTACCCACCTGGCTTTGAGCTTCTTCCTAAGCTCTACATGAATTTGATTCATGTCCTCTCGCTACCCCAACACACAAAGATGCAACCATTTTGTGACTTAGCTAGTAGATCCTTAGCATATTTTGAGTTTTCAAGCACCAAGTCATCATAAGCATTTTTTAGTTGCATACAGCCCTCACATGAGCTGGGATTGGGTCCTTAGAAGCATGCTTTCAAGTTCATCATTTCTAGCAGATAGCTTCCTAAGGTGACAACTCATGGCATCAATTTCAAATGGTAGCTTAGGGGCAATTAGC
This sequence comes from Rhipidocladum racemiflorum, assembly GCA_036346355.1. Taxonomy (NCBI): domain Eukaryota; kingdom Viridiplantae; phylum Streptophyta; class Magnoliopsida; order Poales; family Poaceae; genus Rhipidocladum; species Rhipidocladum racemiflorum. The sequence goes on from CM070588.1 coordinate 37,367,697, forward strand.
ACATGAAGCATTTGTGTGAGTGTGAAGAGAACTAGCATCAACAGGAATAGAAGCACGACATGTGCTAGCATCCTTCGACCTAAGTGACTCAAGATCGTAAAGCACACTATCATGTAGAGTCCTAGATTCTCCAACTCCACAAGCAAAGCATCACACAAAGTACAAATATCGAGTCTCTGAGGAACAAGATCTAAGTGAAGCTAACTCCGAGATAAGGTACCTACTTCCTTCTCTAGATCAACACACTTAGCTCTAGACTTGGAATGAAATTTTCCTAGTTTGATAAAAGCATCATGGAGCTGGTCATAAGAAGGTACCTCTCCTGTCAGCCAGACAAATGGGCACTGCACTTCCATGGCATTGGAGGCCATGAAGCACATGCCGGAGAAGTCATCGCCGCTCTTCACCTTCTTCTGCGTTCATCCTCGCCCTCTGCCGCTTCTCCATGTCTCCGTGTCGGAGAGGTCAAGGTCAAGCCGAGCGGGCAAGGACGCGTGAAAGAGCTTCTTGCCCTTGGCGAACTTGCGGTGTTTCTTCTCTTGCGCCATGAAATGGAGGCTTTTGTTGCGGTTCTTGTTGATGTAGTCGTTTACCCGCACCGCCTTGTTCATAATTGCCCTCTCCAGCTTGGGGCAGTTTGCCCAATGTGGTTGGGGCCACCACACTCAAAGCAAGTGAACTTGCCACCTCTTCTATCTCTCACCCTTTTGTAAATGTTCGAAAATTCTCGAGCGACAAGAGCAAGCTCGCTCTTCCGAAATTGTTCCAGAATGTCATCGCTTACGCCGCAAAGAGCGGGAGAGAAAACCAGAAGAGAAGTCAAGAGGGGGTCCAGAAGAGGAAGACCCAGTGATCGCAACCAATGCCATCGCTTGGGACTTCGCCTCAGCGAGCGACGATGTCGAGCTCATGAGTCTTGAGGCGAATACAACCCGCCAAGAGTCAAGGTCGATAAGTCCGTATGGTCCGTGATGGTGGTTACCTTCATCTCCCAAATCCTTAGATCGAAAGTGCTCGAAGAAAATGCCTCGTGATTCTCCGTAATCGGTATGAACAACTCCATCAACCGAAGATTGCCGAGAATCTTGCAAAACGAGCAAAGCACCATCAAGCGCTCTCACCAAAGGTTGCTCAAACTTGTTGTAGTCACGCTAAATTGATCCTCGCCTCACGGACTTGATCTCGAGTGGTGCCTCATGGTAAGCATTGAGGGTCACCCAGATCTCGTGAGCCGATCGTAGGTGAGAGACGCCGATCATACCTCATCGCGGCTAAGTCCCTCAGATGAGGAGGTTCTGGCCTTAGCGCTTGCCTCAACGTCACCATGTTTTGGCGTTGACGTTGACGCTCATCTCACGGAACCTCATACGGTGCTTCACCTTCTGCCATAAAGAAAAGCCCCGGCAGTGATGTATGTCTCCATCCGAACTTTCCAGAACGGATAATCAACTCCAAAGAAAATTGGAGGCTTAGCTGAGTACTTGTCCGTCGCCATGGCTCTTGAGACCTGGCCAAGATCTATGAAAGAGCAAAACCTGGCTCGATACTCAATTGAAAGACCGAGATGGCGATCGAGGGGGTGAATGATCCCAAATAAAAATATCCCCTACTCAACGTACTCCAATCAATCCGCAAAGAAAACCGATGCTCCTTAAAAATCGCTAAACCCCGTTAAAAATCTGAACGACTTGACAACTATGTGTATCCCTAGCTTACATGGATAGGAACCATGAATCATGTGAGGGATATTTAAATCACAAATTCTGGTTGTCAAGTGTCCAAAGCAAAGAGGAATCAATTCAAATACTTCTTTTCTAAAAGAGATCAAGCCAAAACACAAACGCCTCTTTTTTAGAAAAGCAAAAGCAGATTTTCAGGAATTGTCCTCAATTAGAGCAGGTGGATGGTGGACTTCTGTTGCTCCAAAAAATTTGGGAATTTTTCAGCCTGTGAGCTGTTGAGTCGTGAAGCACTCCACCAAAAATCACCACCAAAATCCTTCTACAAAAACAGGAAAAAATCAAGAACTACGAACAGTCAGGATTTTCAATCAGGAAATTTGGGGCTCGGTTTTCACCTCACAGCTCCCAAATGGTGCATCCAGTGGACTCCAAAATTTTTCCACAGATGGGTATATGAGTCAAGCACCTTCTCCAACAAGAATCAATCAAGAAGGATTTTTCTATATTTTTCTAAAAATCAAAGACTGACTGCTGCGCAAGAACAAGTTCAGGACAGATTTGGTAATCTTGATAGAAACTTGATCTCTAGTCTATCCTAGGTGCAAAGAAAGATGTAAAACCAAATGAGCACCCTCAAGACCTCCTTGATCAACAGCATTTAGAAGGAGAGGAGCAAATCCAATTATAGAAAGTAAATTAAGTAGAATTTACATGGAAAGTAAATGCTGAATTTAAATTGCGTAAAGCAAAGACATAATGTAAATGCGAATTTAAATTCACAAAATGTAAGGAAAATCTTTGTATTTTCTGGTTGAAGGTTTACAAAGCCTCACTTCATGTGGGCAAAGCTCAAAGGAGCAACTCAAACTTCAAGTGAGGGAGGACACCCTCCTCTATTTATACTACTCTAGGGCCACCTACCACCCTTGATGAGTCCCAAACCCTAGGCACTCCACCAAGGGCTAGGATTAACCCTCTCATTTCAACCCACACATGGCTTTACATGGGCCACATTGGCCATACATGGGTTTTAAACAAACCCGATCAACCCGATGCAATCTGCCTTCATCCGCCGGACTTGACCGCCGCTCCTCCTCTTCGAGCCTCCAACCCGAACCGGAAACCTTGAGCCACCTCAAGTCCATTTCTTGACGCCCAAGTGAACCCTGCTTGAGCTCAACCATCTCGCTTCAGATCCTCGACCGCCTCGACCTCGGTTCTCCCAACCTAGTCCCAGATTTACCAACGACTCATAGCTGCCTCCAAGAACTCCGTACCACTCACAAGGAACAAACCATTTTGCACATACCACAATGCACATACCTTTTCTTCCTGCATGTTAGTCCACAATTATCATTAATTGAAACATGCAATACCGAGTCAAATCAAACTCAAGCCTGAGCACACCTTGCTCAAATAAAGTCAAATACTCATCACAAAAATGGATGGACCTCCACATGGTCCTTCAGTTTAGCTTCCCAAAAATTTTCGTTGTTTTTCTCGCGTTTATAAAGCTTGATTTGAATTTTCTAAAAGCTAAAACAATTTAATTTGATTATTCTAAACCTCAAATAAAATTTATTTAATTTTATTTGGGTTCCTTGTGCTTCAAGAAGTTCTCTTGTAATTTTTGATATTTTTCGGAGCTCGTTTGCTATTTATTAGATTTATTCGGAATCATTTTGTATTAAGCCCTTTTGTTAAAATTAATTAATTATTTGGAAAAGTTTATGTAAAGTTTTGTTGAAAATATTTTATTTGAGTTCCAAATGCCTCAAAATATTTTCTAGAATTTTTCTAGAATTTTTCGGGTATTTTTATTGCCTCAAATGATTTAATTGGAATTTGTGGAATTGTTTTTATTGGAAATTGCTGGGAAATTCCGAAATTGCATTGGGCTCAATCCTCTCTCTCTCCTCCCACCAGCCCACCCCGCCAGCCAGGCCCACCGCAGCCACCCCCTCCCTCCTCCACGCGCCGAGGCTCAGCGCCACCGCCCACCGCCCCACTCGCCCACCTCGCCTCTCTCCTCCCGCCCGCTGGGTCAAGACGCCCGCATGGGCCAGCGCCAGGCCAGCTGCCCCCCCGCTGCCACATGTCACCCCCACGCTGCGCCACGTCAGCTCCGAGTCCGAGTTGCACACCAACTGCTCGGTTAAATGCCTATAAGACCCGTTTTTGCTCCAAACGCGCCCAAACATGATTTTTCTTGACCTAGCCGCCACCCTAACCTCATGTAGACCTCCCATGACCTCTCCCACGGATCTTCAACCTACGGATCATCTCCAAAACTCCGAGATCCATCCAATGTCGCCCGAACGTCGCCCAACACCGGCCGAACTTTGGAGCCGCGTCCTGGGCAGCTCGTCAACTATTTTTGAGATCCGTCTTCTCTGTGGTGTGCCACAAGGTACCATCTGCTTTCTGTCCAAAATTCAGCCAATTTGGTCTATGGGATAAAAAGTTACGGCCGTTTCAATCTCGAATCTTGCCGAGGCCATAACTCCCTCAATTTTTCGAGTTTGATGGTGAAATTTTTTGTGTAGACTCCTGGGGATGTCCTCTACAGGATGCACATCTTGCCCCAAGGTTTTTCCCTCTAGATTTGGCGCAGAAAAATAAATTCTCCGTTCAGACTGCGTTCCAAACAGCGGCAAACTTCCTCGCGCGTTCCCTGCTGTTCCAGAAGGTATTTCTTCAAGCCACCTGCGTCACGGTGTGCCTCTTGGTCCCATCTAGCTCTTGGTCAAATTTCGTTAAGTTTCGATCATTATTCTAGAAGTTATGGCCATCCAAAGTTTTGATCCGAAACCCGTTAATCGCCAGTTTGTGATTAATCCGGAAGGGCGCCGCAAAATCCGCCTATACCGTTGAGTTCGTCTCGCCGCGTTCTACGCAGTGGACATTCTCCCTTTGCCATCCCATCCTCCGGAATTTTATATATATATTTAGGCCGCGGTTTCGCCGTCGCCGCGCGTCGCCTTTTGACGCCGCATATTTTGGTTCGCTCCGGCCATGTTGTCACGTCCGGAGGATCATCTTGTACTGTTTTGGTCCATCATTAAGGTTCTTTTGGTCTCCGTTTGCCGAGAAGCCCGATTCCGGCCTAAACCCGTCGTCTTTCAACCTAGCCGTGCCGCCGGTTCACGCACCGGTTAACCATCCTTGGTAGCGTTCTACCGCGGCCATGTCGTTGCACCGACGGTCGCTACCTTGTTTCATGAAGTCTCCTATCATTTTGTAACGCTCCGTCGTTAACGTTTCACCGTTAACGCTCCGTCGTTAACGTTTCGCCGTTAACGTTCCATCGTTAACGCTTGGCTCTCTTCGCCTCGTTGTCATCGCATGCGTGCATTCTTGCACAAACCCTAGTGCGATGCCTTCACCTGTGCCATCATCATGACGTGAGCCTAGTCTCATCGTCATGTCATCTTCAAAGCCAAATCAAAACCCTAACCTAAGACCGGTTCGATGGACTAAGTTCATCGTGAGCCGCGTTGTTATCTTTGCAATCTTTCCCGTTGTTTCAATCGTGGTAAGACACCTGTCTTGTCTTATCCCTGAAAACCTAATCTGCCATTAATCGAGAATTCCTTCATGGACGTGGTCGATAGACCATTGGCCATCTGTCATACCCCTGTGCCCGATCTATCCGTCTCTCTTTTGTTTGACTGTGTCCGTTCGGTCAACAAAAGTCAACTTCGAGAATCAGTTTAGTTCACTGAGAACTAACATATCCTTATGAACCCGATCTATAGATCGAGAGCCCATATGTCCTTGTTTGTCCAATCAAGATAATGACTTCGGAAGAAATATTCTTCGGAATATTATTCTTTCTTCCCGCTTATTAGTCTTTCCCTTTTCGGTATTCTTCCGAAAGCCCGTCCTCTTTTGTCAACTCTTCGATCTAATCCGTTCAAGTTCCTAATTTTATCCCAGCCGTTGTGCCCAATGCTATTCGTTCTTTATTTGGAGTTTATTCGATTTGTCTTTTGAATTGTTTTGTACTTGTGTTTCTTTATTCGTTAGACGTGTCGTCCGAAGTCGCTCGAGCGAAATGAGGATCGAAAGTGGAAGTTGAAGATCGAGGACCAAGAATCAAGGATAAAGAGTAAAGAACAGTAAAGTTTGCAAGGGCCAGGCAAGTTGTGCTTTGACCATGTTGATCCCATTTTCGAACTTATGTTGTTTCGAATTATTGCATGCTAGTTGGATATAAACCGATTTCAATTAATTTGGGATTAGGTATTTAACCTACTTGTTATTGCCACCTTGTCTATAATAGTTGTACGCCATGATTCATTTGTCACCCTAGGTTTGTTGATTAATAGTTGGTAGCTAATAAATTGCCAACATGGGTTAGATAGAACGTATTAGTCTGCTTAGACCTGCAACGAGTCAGTGCCATCATTTTGGAATCACAAAAGCTCAATATTGACTAATGGAATATGCAATGTATTTTGGAACGGTGTGACGTGTTGCCGACACGATGAAGTTGATATGTGGAGGTATTCGTACTTCTTCAAGGATGTTGAGTTGTTGGCATTGTGTTGCGCAATAATCAAGCTGGGTGATAAAATGATTTAGACCGGGGCAAGTGGCAAGATTATGATCGGGTGGGCCAGGTGTGGCACCGGGAAGGTTGATTTGGTTCTTCGGGTAGTCTTGCCCTGGTCATTCTAAGGACTTAACCTTGCAAGCCTTTGAACTGAGTCAATCGTACAACCACATGTCTCAGAATGGGACGGACTTAGTTGATTAAGTCGCTAATAACTTGCTTGTGGTACCTCAGGGTGTCAACTACACCGTTTGTGTAGCTTGAAGGGGGAGCGTACCAGGGCTGCGGCATGGTACCCATCCAACGGTATGTCGGTCCCATACTTCGCCTTTGCTAAGGGAAGGGATGGTGTAGGGCAAAAACCGGAGAGGTTCACTTGTGTAGTTAGAGGCTTCCGAAAGACTTTGTTATGATCGCTCATTCGCATACTCTTGTATGGCGATTCACGGCTGACGTGGTGAGTGGATTGTATCTTGTGGGTAAAGTGTATAACCTCTGCAGAGTGTAAAACCTATTCGAATAGCCGAGTCCACGGTACTGGACAATGCTCGGGGATTACAGTCAAGGGTTAGCTTTTTATAAAATTGATCTTGGGATTGGAGGCAGTTTGCCTGTGGAAAAGTGATAATTGTTTAAGGATGTGGAATGGTTTACTTGTGAAGCAACTGTGAAATTATTACTATTGTTATCTGTTTTACCGCTTTACAATCTATTATGAATATTTTGTGAATGCTGTTTATTGCAAAATAACCCCTTCAGCCTGCCATTTGGAATAAGCCATGCATATAGTTATTAGACTTGCATTCTGTGCATGACTTGCTGAGTGCTTTATGTACTCACCCCTTGCAAACAAACAATCACTAGTGAGCAAAAGATTACATCGTCGAAGAAGAAGAAGTTCCGTGAGAAGGCGATTATCTAGGAGTCGAACCCTGTCAGTTGCCTGTGGCGTATTGATGGGATTCACCGATGTTCTTCGTTCATTCTTTGCTTATTTGGAGTTGAAGCCGTCAAGGTTTCACAAATGTAAGGTTGACCTTAAGGTCGTTCAATAGTTTATATTCTATATTGTGTTATTTCTCTATTCCGTTGTGTATGATTGTGATATTCATCTATGTTGAGACTGTGTGCACTAGCGTGATCCTGGACTAGTGCTGAATACACAGAGGGTCCGGATTTGCAGATTCGGGTCCCGGCAGAGGTGGTATCAGAGCCATACTGACTGTAGGTCTTGACCCTAGATAGATTGGCCGTCTTTAGGAGCATCAAAATTATTTTCTAAAGAGAAAATTTAACTTGAAAGAATAATAAGTTCTTGACTCATCTTATTCTTCTATTCTTTCCCCTTTGCTGAAATTTCTATCTTTTCCCACTGGTTTAAATGTAAATCTTACCTGAGTCGTTCTGAATAGTTAACGATGTTTCACACTTAAGGAGAAAGTACTGGATGTCGCCGTCAACCCTAAAGATCGTCGAGCTCAAAGAGAAGTGGATCGATGAAGTGTTCCAGAAGCTTGAAGAACCAGTGCTTAGTAGTAAGTTGAGACTCATGTGTGAGAGTCGTGTCTTTTAAGATAGGAGTGTTACCCTTTTAGGCGCTAGATTATTGTGTGCTTAGAAATTTGGATTTTCTTTGTTTGTTGAGTGTGCAATATGTGTTGCAAAGCTTTTAGGCTTGGATAAGCAACCATACCAAGTTCTTAATAATGTTTTTATAAGTTTTTGGGTTAAACCTGCTCCCCTGCACTAGGATTCTTGAACTTCATCTATGCTTTTCCCCTCTTACCTAAACCTTGGAGTGATCAACAAATGGAAAGGACCAACTACAGCAGTAACTTTGAGGCAGTTCAAGTCAGGTCAGTTGCTACTACCTGTGTTAGTGTTAAAGCAGACTGTGACCAACAGCTGTCCCCTGCACCAACTATGACAATTCGACACTTGGATCAGTTTGTAACCACCCACGTTTGATGGATCAGCCACTCTCAAAGACGCAGAAATATGGCTTCGTGTCATAGAAGAGAAGCTAGCTTTGGTGTAATGTGAAGATGAAAAGAAGGTCCCCTATGCTACTTGCCAGTTAAAAGGAGATGCATTAGTCTGGAGGAAAGGTTTCTACGCCACCTCGGAAGATGGACATATTATCACTTGATTGGAATTTGCCACTGCCCTTCGTCAGTTTGTTGCGTCATCAGATGATAGTGTGACTACCGCGAGTTCAGAGAAGAGTACAACCCCTGCACCTAATACCATACCGAGATGTTGTTCTTTTAAGTGTCGTCAACCAAACAAATCAGAAGATCGTGCATGCATCCGATGTGGAGAAATAGGACACACTGCTGATGAACATACAATCAATTGTTCCAGTTGCGAAGGAAGCCATTTACCTGGAGAATGTCCTATGCGCAATATCACCTGCTATCCTTGTGAAGGTCAGGATCACTGCCCATCTCAATGTTCCCTGGATTCAGTAGTAACCGCTGTGACTTGACATCAGCGAGAGAATTTCCGAGCTGTCATTGCTCAAGAGTTAGCAAAAAGAGAAGGATTGTCATCCGCACCAGCTGTGCCACGTGAAGAAAGAAGAAGCATGTCAACACTATCCATCTACCTCAGAAAATCAATAATACTTGGTCACCATGGAATTGTTTCTTGTGTGATAAATGAGGTCATTGGCCTAGAGAATGCCCCATCAACCCGGAACGATGACCCAAACATTCCCGTTACAACTGTGGTGAGTCAGGTCATTTGTTAAGGAATGCCACCGAAAGATCAAGCAATTTCGAAAGCCATGATCATCCCAGAAATTACATCAGTAAAGATTATAACACAGAAAGTGAATGGTAAGGCTATGGAAGCAACTTGCTTAAGGAGCCAGTTGAAGCAAGAGGAATTGGTTAACAAGACCCCTGATCCAGAAGATGAATGCAAGGAATTGGAAGACCACCGCAAGCGTCAGAAAATTTGTCAAGAAGGACCAACGCAACAGCGAATGAGGAGTGCTCCTCAACAATTCAGTTGCCAGACTGCTCAGATTTTGTTCGAAGCGATTTCACCTATGCTTCGCCTCGATGGTCAGAGTTTCCATAACATCAACCTAGTGAAAAGTTCTCAAGGAAGAAGCCGGGTTTCTAGATTTGCCTTGCCTACCGTCAGCCAGGATATTTTTCTAATCACTGCCCTCAAAAGAAAGTGATCACCGCTGATCGCATCGATCTCAGCTCTACCCTTACCAATACCAGAGCTACATCAGGAGGATACCAACAGATGTCAGTCAAGTGTTGCTTCAGATGTAATGAGTCGGGACACTTGCCAACAGTTGTCCTAGGAGAAAAGGTGTTATACTTGTTCACTTCAACCCTAGTCCCCCACCTACCGAGACACTTGCGTCAGAAAGTGAATTGTGAAGGAGTATTCAGCTGATACAAAGTTTCAGTCAATGCTGAAGAATCAAGCCGACAAAGATAGTGCCCGACCAACCGGAATGCCGTTCAAGTCTTGTTGAAGACCGCGTAATTGCATATAAGCTTTGTTGTCAGATACAGCTTGTCCAATTTCTAGAAGAAGCAGAAAATCAAGTGTTCAGAATGTATAAGGAGCCTATCAACGGAGTTGCTAGAAAGGTCAGTATGAGTGCATGAGATGTTCAAGATTTCCCGACAAAGTTAGTATCAAGATTTTCTGCAGAAGAAGTGCCTTGTGCCCGAAAAGCAGACACAGTTGGAGTCAGTGGACTTGTAAGAGGATCTCATCCGCAAGGAGCAGCCTGCAAAATTTTGGATGTTACCAAGCGTTTGTTCAGAAGCGACCCCTGTCCAAGTCTGCAGTTGCTTGGAAGTTCGAGGAAGCTCAAGAGTTGAGTCCCCCTGAACCTAATTCTATAGTCAGCCCTGAATCTCGGGGACGAGATTCTGTTAAGGGGGGGAGATTTGTAACATCCCAAAATTTGGGTTTTCAAAAATTTTGGTTTTGTTTAGCTTCCCAAAAATTTTCGTTGTTTTTCTCGCGTTTATAAAGCTTGATTTGAATTTTCTAAAAGCTAAAACAATTTAGTTTGATTATTCTAAACCTCAAATAAAATTTATTTAATTTTATTTGGGTTCCTTGTGCTTCAAGAAGTTCTTCTGTAATTGTTGAGATTTTTCGGAGCTCGTTTGCTATTTATTAGATTTATTCGGAATCATTTTGTATTAAGCCCTTTTGTTAAAATTAATTAATTATTTGGAAAAGTTTATGTAAAGTTTTGTTGAAAATATTTTATTTGAGTTCCAAATGCCTCAAAATATTTTCTAGAATTTTTCTAGAATTTTTCGGGTATTTTTATTGCCTCAAATGATTTAATTGGAATTTGTGGAATTGTTTTTATTGGAAATTGCTGGGAAATTCCGAAATTGCATTGGGCTCAATCCTCTCTCTCCTCCCACCAGCCCACCGCCAACCTGGCCCACCGCAGCCCACCCTCCCTCCTCCACGCGCCGAGGCCCAGGCGCCAGCCGGCCCAGCCGCCCCCCCCACGGCCCACCTCGCCCCTGTAACACCCCAAAAATTTGCTTTTCTTAAATTCATGTGTGATTTGGCACTTTGGTGAATTTTTGGAATTTTCTGGAATTTATTTGGATTTATTTGGAATTTATTTGAATTTATTCCATTTTGAAATAATTAAAGAATTAAACTTTGCAAATAAAATTTTGTTGGAAATATTTTATTTGAGTCCCAAATACCCTAAAATATTTTCCAGAATTTTTCTGAGTCTTTTGCTATTTTTAATGATTTAATTGAATTTCTGGGAATTTAATTGGATTAATTAAATCGAGTTGGTTTCACTGTTCATCCGACCGAGCCCGAGTTAGACTCGAGTTCGAGTCCGACCCGAGCCCGACCGCGCCCGGGGTCAAACCGAACCCGCTCGCCCGGAACCCTAACCGCGTGACCGTTGGATCCAGATCCAACGGCCACGATTGAGCCACGTCACCGAGCCTGAGCCCGACCGAGCCAGCTAGCTCGCCCGAGTCCGACCCGGACCCAAACTCGCGCACCGTTGGATCTCGATCCAACGGCTGTGAGCGTGCCACGTCACCCTAACCGTGCCGCCGCCGGACTCCGCCGCCGCAACGGAGAGGACCTCGGATTCTGCGCGTTTCACGGACGCCGAGGGCCCTATTTATTGCGCCGCCACCCGTGTCGGTATCGCCGTTTCATTGCGCACCCGTAGCTCCAACCCACGCCGCTCAAGCGCCCGCGGCCAGCGCGAGCTTCGCCAGAGTTGGAGGAGGTGTCCACCGCGTTTGCGCCGTTTTCCGCCGCCGTCCGTCGTCTTCCGCCGAGAAGGAGCCAGATCCGAATCCCCGCCGAGACGCACCGAAGAGACCACCCACTTCGCCGAGCGTGCCCGAACGCCGTCGGTGTGGTCTTCGTTCTCAACGCCGGCCACGGAGCTCGCCGTGACATCGCACTCCGCGAAGCTTCTCCACCGTCGGATCTTCATCGCACGGTCCAGATTCGCCCACGCCACCCACGGTAAAGAATCACGTGTTAATCTCGAGATCTAATCTCAACCGTTAGATCTAGATCCAACGGCTTAGATTGAACCACGCTCATAGCGATAGATTGGATCTTGGCCGTCCGATCAAGATCGAACGGTCCATCGATGGAGTTGTTTTCCAAAGCGCGTTAGCGAGATCTAATCTGGGCCGTTGATTTCCAAATCAACTACCGAGATTGAGCCACTTGTCCGAAGGATGACCGTCGCGATCAGCGCCGTCCCACGAAGCGCTCGTGCAGGACGCCGACACGCGGGGCCCGCGTGTCGAGGGCCCACCTCGGCTGGTCGCGGAGTCGTGGCCGAGCCCACTGCGGACCGAGCCGAGACCGGTATGGCCGTCCGTGGACCCGAGGCCACGCGTCGTCACCCGATTGGTCCACGTGTCCAGGCTGACGCAATAAATGATTTTCCGAAAAAGAAAATGATTTAATAATTCGGTTTAATAATTGATTTGAATTTCAAAACTTCAAACGCTTATAACTTTTGCATTTCAACTCCGATTTGAGTGATTCAAATTTCTAAATTTGTATAAAATTGAGATCTACCTAAATATAAATTTTATTTAATTTTTGGACTAAGGTTTTTCTCTGTAAAATTATTTAATTGATTATTTAAACTTTAAATAATCATAACTTTTGCATTTTAACTCCAAATTTGACGATTCCAGTTTCTAAAAATTCATAAAATTATGTTCTCTCTGTTTATGGATTTTATTTGGATGTTTGGACACTTTTTGCCTATTGTTTATTCGTGTATTTGCTATTTGCACGCTTTACGAGTAGACGTTGAAGTGCCGGAAGGATTCGAAGGAGAAGTATTAACTCAGGATCCAACTCAAGACCAAGAGCAAGTACTTTTTGATGGCAAGTTGTGCTTTGACCATGTTGATCCTATTTTGAAATCTATTTTGATTTAACCTACTGCATGCTAAGTTCAAATAGAAAAATACTTTATTTAAATATGGGGGATTAGATAAGTACCAATTTGCTGTATGACACCTTGATTATCTAAGTATGTGCCATGACCCCTTGTCACCCTAGTTGTGGTTTACTAGTTGGACATTATTAAGTTGCCAACATGGGTTTTAGACCGTTGTAGTATCTTTGCTTAGACCTGCTCCGTCCTCCTGACATGAGTTTGGATACTCAAATGCTAATCTTGACACAATGATATAAAGCACCGGTTTTGGAAAAGTATCATGTGATGTTGATGGCACGTGGTGCATGGTAATCAACTGGGGTTTGATAAATAGTTTTCGACCGGGGCATGTGGCAAGAGTAATCAGGTGGGCCAGTTGTGGCATTGGGGATGTTGATTTGGTTCTTCGGGTAGTCTTGCCCTGGTCACCCTAAGGACTTAACCTTGCAAGCCTTTGAACTGGGTCTATCGTGCAACCATATGTCTGTAATGAGACGGACCTAGTTGACTAAGTTGCTGATAACGTACCTGTGGGACCTCAGGAGGTCAACTACACCCTTTGTGTAAGTTGTACGGGGGAGCGTACCGGGGCTGAGGCCAGGTACCCATCTAACGGTTGATTGGCCTAGACTTCGCCTTAGCTAAGGGAAGGGTTAGTGCGCAATAACCGGGGAGGACCACTTGTATTGTTAGAGGTTTCCGAAAGACTTTGTTACGGGAACTCGCCTTTGTGGTGTTTGACTGTATCTTGTGGGTAAAGTGCATAACCTCTGCAGAGTGTAGAATCTATTCGAATAGCCGTGTCCGCGGTATTGGACATCGCTCGGGAATTACAGTCAAGGGTTAGATTTTCTCAAAAATAACTTGGACTTGAAAGGTTGGGTTGGATTGACAATGATGTTAGAAATGTGGTTTAGGATGGGAAAAATGTTTATTAAACTTCTTGAAAAGTTATCTATGCTTTACTTGTTTCTACCGCTTTCGAATCTACTTATACTACTTGTCAAATGCTGTTTACTGCAAATATACCTTGAGCTATTCCTTTGTACCAAGCCATGCATATAGTATATTAGCTTGCATTCTGTGCATGACTTGCTGAGTACCAAGTACTCACCCTTGCCACCCTATAACACCAGTTGAAGAGGAGGCTACACCAGCTTTGGAGGAGGAACTCCAAGAGGAACCGTCTACTTAGGGAAGCGAGCCCAGTCAGTTGCCTGTGGTATACTGAATGGCGCCACGAAGTTATTTGATTTTCCGCTGCTATTTTCTCTCTTGATAAGTTTTGCCCTGCGAGGCGTACATTTGTGACTTGACCATAAGGTCGAGTAACCAGTTGGTTATTTAAATAAAGTACTTTATTAGTATCGAATGGTATGATTGTGATATTTACCGATGTTAAGACTGTGTGCACTAGCGCGTTCCTGGACTAGTGTTGAATACACAGAGGGTCCGGATTTGCAAATTCGGGGTCCCGACAGAGGTGGTATCAGAGCCATACTTGACCGTAGGCTCAACCCTAAGCTAGAATGGTCGTAGTGAGGATAAAACTTATTTTCTAAAGCTAAAAATTTGTCAAGATAAGAAAGGACATCTCGACTTATCCCCTTCTCTCTTTTCTTGTCTCTTGCTGAATTTTTCCTTACCTTGTCACGATTTGAAAATTTCGAGTTCTTACGTAAGCACTCTTGTGACAGATGGAGGAAGAGTTCAACTACGTTGATCTGGGAGTTGGTCACGCCGCGGAACTTTGGCATATGCTACAAACTCTCGGAGATTTTGAGAAGCTCCAATACCAAGTGGAAGTGATCAGACAAGCGGGATTGATCAAGGCTTGTGACGTGAAGATTGAGGTACCTGCTAGGAAGAAGGGCCCAGGCAATCGCCCGATACACTGCACTGCCAGGAGGTCTACAATGCAGATGGGTATCCAAGAAGTATCACGACGAGCAATGCGGCATATTACCCGTATCTACGCTAGAGAGTTGGAGAGCACGGTGTTCCGTTATCACCCCCGCAGCAATAACCTTCTTGACCCGTAAGGAGGATGTACTCGATGATACAAGCAAAGAGCTACAGAAGGCCCGTAAGGAGATCACGATAGAGAAGAACAGATGGCGGGAAGCTCAAGAGTATGTGTCACACCTTCTGCGAAGGATTGACGAGTTGGAGATGACTTTGTACGGACCAGAACCAGAGCTAGTACTCGAGCTACACGAGCCAGATCCGGAGGAGTCAGATCTCGATGAGGACACTGCTTCTTCGACTACCACAGATGACACAGTTGCTGGACATGGCAATCGTTTCGCGCCTATGCCGCAGCATCCGTACCCAGGCCGTGGAGGTTTTCTCGATGAGTGAACGTAGGTTCTATAGTGAGACTCCTTCGCCGAGTTGCGTCATAGAATGAAGAGTCACCCTTTAGGCGTTAGACTCCAATGTTAGTTCGATTTGGATTTTCATTGTTTGCTGAGTGTGCAGTATGTGTTGCAAGGCCCTTAGGAATTGTAAGCAACCATACCAAGTTATTAATATCAATAAGAAAGTTAGACCGTAAAGTTACACCTTTCGCCCCGCATAAGTTCCATATTACTTGTCTATTCTTGTTTCCCTCTCATCTCTAAAACTTAGAGCAAATCGACAGATGGTGAATACCCGCGGAAACTTTGGAAGTAATGGAAGTGGTTCTCGCCCAGCAGAAAACCCCAATGATGGAGCACCAGCACCGCCAGTTGATATGCAGAATTTTGGAGCTTTTCTCGCTGCTCAGACTCAGTTGATGCATGCTATGATGCAACAAATGCAACACATCACTGCTCAGGCCACAGCTAATCAAGTCAATCAGGGACAACGCCAGAATACAAGACTGTCAGAGTTCATGAGGACTCACCCACCCACTTTCTCCGGAAATGCCAATCCATTGGAGGCCGATGATTGGTAAGGTCAATTGAGAGGAAGCTACACATAGCTCAATGCATAGGAAATGAGAAGGTACTCTACGCTTCTCATCAGTTCGAAGGAACAAATTACGAATGGTGGGAGAATTTACGTGCCACGCAAGAGAACCCTCAAGACATCACTTGGGAAGAGTTCACACCGCATTCCACAAGATCACGTGCTCGAAGGAATCATGGATCTTAAGAAGGAGGAGTTCAGAGCATCAAGCAAGGTAATCACCAAAGGGTCGACTACCCGAACAAGTTCACACAGCTAGCACGCTACGCACTGAGGATGTAGCGACAGATAAAGCCGCATACCTCGTTTTATGAAGGACTTAACTCAGATTGCAAGTAGGATTGATCACCCACACCTTTCCAGATTTCCAAGAGTTGGTGAATAAGGCGCTTATTCTTGAGGACAAGCGCAAGGAACTGGATGAGAACAAGAAGCGCAGAATGCAACAAACAGGATCACGCCAGGAACGCAATGGCCTGAGAGTTGCACCAAATCAATTTTTCGATTCCAGCCACGAGAATCGCTACAAGGACACCGTCACCGGCACCAAGACACATCAATCGTAACTACTGCACTTCACCGCTTAGAAACGCTGCTCCAGCAAATCGGCAAGGAACGATGAGACGCCAAGCTACAATCGCAACGAGCCGTGACACTTTGCCAACAGCTTGTCCAAGAAGACAGCAGGAGTGACCCCGATTCGCTTCAATCTAGGAACCACCCCGCTAGGACGCCAGACCAGAACCACATCCTGCATCGTGGTGAGAGGCCGAGTCAACCATGTCACCGCAGATGCATTGCGAGAATGCTACGGACGTTGTAATCGGGTAAGTTACTTGTTAACTCAAGACCTGCTTGATTTTGTTTGACTCGAGCTTCAGATTCGTTTGTTTCGCAAGGCTTTGCTACTAGAAATGATTTGGGGATTGCAAGACTTAAGTGCATGCTTTTAGTTCAAACCCCTGGTTCCGAACTCCGAACGAGAGTAGGATGTTCCGGGGTGAGAATACTAATAGATGGAATAGAGTTCCTAGCGAACCTTATAATTTTGGAGACCCAGACCTTAGACGTTATTTTGGGAATGGACTGGTTATCCAAGCACAAGGCCGTATTGGATTGTGGACGAAGGACTATCTCAGTTGAGAGCCCGTGTGGGAAGAAAGTGGAATTTCAAGCCACTGCAGTTAGAGATGGACAGTTGATGGTTAACAGTACCAAGACAATCTGCATAGAGGATGTCTCAGTAGTGAATGAGTACCCAGATGTTTTTCCTGAAGATCTACCTCGGTATGCCGCTGACAGGGACATAGAGTTTGTGATAGAGCTTGTACCTGGTACAGCACCAATAGCAAAGAGACCCTATCGGATGTCCACCGAGGAGTTGGTAGAGATGAAGAAACTGCTAGAGGAGTTAATGGAGAAAGGATTTATCAGACCGAGTTCGTCGCCGTGGGGAGCACCAGTTTTGTTTGTCAAGAAGAAGGACGGGAGTTTCAGGATGTGCATCGACTACCGTGCACTCAATGAAGTCACCGTGAAGAATAAGTATCCGCTACCCAGGATTGATGATTTGTTTGACCAATTAAGAGGAGCCGGAGTTTTCTCTAAGATTGATCTAAGATCGGGATACCATCAGTTGAAGATCCGATCAGAAGATATTCCGAAGACTGCATTCTCGTCAAGATATGGACATTACGAGTTTACAGTTATGTCCTTCGGTCTGACAAATGCGCCAGCATATTTCATGAATATGATGAATAAGGTGTTCATGGAATATTTGGACAAGTTTGTTGTCGTGTTCATAGATGATATCCTAATCCACTCCAAGATAGAGGATGAACATGCCGAACACTTGAGGCGAGTTTTGGAAAAGCTGAGGGAACAGCAACTTTTCGCCAAGTTCAGTAAGTGTGATTTTTGGAAGGACAAGGTGGAGTTTCTTGGACATGTAATGACCGCAGAAGGAGTCGCCGTAGATCCAAGCAAAGTAGAAGCTGTGTTACATTGGGAGCAGCCGAAGACTGTGACCCAGATTCGGAGTTTCCTTGGAATGGCAGGGTACTACCGCCGTTTCATTGAAGGCTTTTCGACAATTGCGAAACCTCTTACGCAATTGCTGAAAAAGGAGAAGAAGTTTGCATGAACGTCAGGATGTGAGGAAAGATTTCAGGAGCTGAAAAAGCGATTGACATCAGCACCGGTGTTAGTTCTACCGGATGTTGCTCAAAGCTTTGATATTTATTGTGACGCATCGCGCCAAGGACTTGGATGTGTGCTGATGCAGAATGGAAAGGTCGTCGCTTATGCATCAAGGCAGTTGAGGCCGCATGAGGAGAATTATCCGACACATGACCTAGAGTTAGCTGCCGTAGTGCATGCCTTGAAGATATGGCGTCACTATCTGATTGGAAACAGATGTGAAGTATACACGGATCATAAGAGCCTTAAGTACATATTCACCCAGTCGGATCTGAATATGAGGCAAAGGAGATGGTTAGAGTTGATCAAGGACTACAATGTTGGAATCCATTACCATCCCGGGAAGGCCAACGTAGTAGCCGATGCTCTGAGTCGGAAAAGCCATACCGTGAGTACGTTGCTAGTCACAAGTCAAGATGAGTTATGTGAGGATTTTCAAAAGATGAAGATTGAGGTTGTACCTAGCGGATTCTTGGCTGCATTGGAAGTAAAACCTACTCTAGAGGACCAGATCCGAGAAGGACAGAAAGATGATGACAAGATCCGCAGGATTAAGTCCATCAAGGAGGAAGGCAAGGCAGAGGATTTCAAGTTGGATGAGCAAGGCACGTTGTGGATGAAGGATCGCATTTGTGTGCCTAACAAGAAGGAGTTAAAGCAACTGATTTTGGAAGAAGCCCATGACTCCAAGTACTCAATTCATCCTGGAAGCGCCAAAATGTACCAGGATTTGAAGGAAAGATTCTGGTGGCCGAGCATGAAGCGTGAAGTTGCCGAGCATGTTGCATTGTGCGACGTATGCCAAAGAGTCAAGGCAATGCATCAGAGACCAGCAGGATTGCTACAACACCGAAAATACCTCGAGTGGAAGTGGGAGGAAATCGGGATGGATTTCATTACCGGTTTGCCTAAGACTCAAGGGGGTTATGACTCCATATGGGTTATAGTGGATCGTTTGACCAAAGTAGCCCATTTTATCCCCGTAAAGACCACTTACTCGGGGGATAAATTGGCAGAGTAGTACATGATCAGGATCGTCTGCTTGCACGGTGTGCCAAAGAGGATCAGTATCGGACGAAGGTACCCAATTTACCTCAAGGTTCTGGAATAAGTTGCATGAAGCCATGGGAACCCGTTTGAACTTCAAGATGACTTATCATCCACATCGGATGGCCAGGCCGAAAGAGTCAACCAGATTCGGAGGATATGTTAAGAGCTTGTGCATTGGCTTATGCTACCTCTTGGGATAAGAGTTTGCCGTATGCCGAGTTCGATTACAACAATAGTTATCGTGCTAGTTTACGATGTCACCTTTGAGGCCTTTGTATGGTCGACCCTGTCGGACGCCATTGAATTGGAATGAGACCGCGAGCGCCGTGTCTTCGGGCCTGATATTCTTCAAGAGGTCAAGAGCAGATTGCCATGATTAGGAAAGGTTGAAAATAGCCCAATCACGGCAGAAGAGTTATGTCGACAACCGTCGCGAGACCTGAATTTCGAACCGTAAGATTTCGTGTATCTCGTAGTCACGCCTCTCGTGGGAGTTAAGAGGTTCCATGCCAAAGGGAAACTCGCACCTGCTATGTTGGACCATTTAAGATTTTGAGCCGCAGAGGCGAAGTTGCTTATCACCGAGTTGCCACAATCGTTAGCGGAGTACATGACGTATTCCATGTGTCCTGGGCTTGAAGAAGTGTCTCCGAGTACCGAGGAGCAGACGCTAGAGTTGATTGAGTTGCAAGAGGATTTGACTTATAAGGAGCATCCCGTGAGGATTTTAGACACAATGGATCGAGAAACTAGAAACAAGTCAACCCGTTTACAGAGAGTTCAAGGAGCAACCATGCAGAGAGCGGCGACTTGGGAGCGAAGAGGATCTCAAGAAAGAGTTTCCAAACCTATTCTCAGTAGTAAGCCCCGAATCTCTGGGACTAGATTCTATTAAGGGGAGGTTTGTAACACCCCAAAATTTGCTTTTCTTAAATTCATGTGTGATTTGGCACTTTGGTGAATTTTTGGAATTTTCTGGAATTTATTTGGATTTATTTGGAATTTATTTGAATTTATTCCATTTTGAAATAATTAAAGAATTAAACTTTGCAAATAAAATTTTGTTGGAAATATTTTATTTGAGTCCCAAATACCCTAAAATATTTTCCAGAATTTTTCCGGAATTTTTCTGAGTCTTTTGCTATTTTTAATGATTTAATTAAATTTCGGGAATTTAATTGGATTAATTAAATCGAAGTTGGTTTCATCGTTTCATCCGATCGAGCCCGAAAGTCGGACTCGAGTTCGAGTCCGACCGAGCCCGACCGCGCCGGGTCAAACCGAACCCGCCGCCGGAACCTAATCAGCGTGACCGTTGGATCCAGATCCAACGGCCACGATTGAGCCACGTCACCGAGCCTGAGCCCGACCGAGCCAGCCAGCTCGCCCGAGTCCGACCCGGACCCAAACTCGCGCACCGTTGGATCTCGATCCAACGGCTGTGCGCGTGCCACGTCACCCTAACCGTGCCGCCGGACTCCGCCGCCGCAACGGAGAGGACCTCGGATTCCGCGCGCTTACCTGACGCCGAGGGGCCCTATTTATTGCGCCGCCACCCGTGTCGGGATCGCTGCTTTCATTGCGCACCAGTAGCTCCAACCCACGCCGCTCAAGCGCCGCGTCGGCCGCGCGAGCTCGCCAGAGTTGGAGGAGGTGTCCACCGCGTTTGCGCTGCTTTTCCGCCGCCCGTCGTCTTCCGCCGAAGGAGCCTGATCCGAATCCCCGCCGAGACGCACCAAGAGACCACCCACTTCGCCGAGCGCGTGCGAAATGCCGCTTCGGTGTGGTCTTCGCTTCAACGCCGCCGGAGCTCCGCCGTGGACATCGCACCGCGAAGCTTCTCCACCGTCGGATCTTCATCGCACGGTCAAGATTCGCCCACGCCACCCACGGTAAAGAATCACGTGTTAATCTCCGTGATCTAATCTCAACCGTTAGATCTAGATCCAACGGCTTAGATTGAACCACGCTCATAGCGATAGATTGATCTTGACCGTCCGATCAAGATCGAACGGTCCAGATCGATGGAGTTGTTTTCCAAGCGCGTTAGCCGATCTAATCTGGGCCGTTGATTTCCAAATCAACGGCTGAGATTGCGCCACTTGTCCGGAAGGCGACCGTCCGCGGCCGGGCCCACGCGTGCGGCGTGGACGCCGACACGCGGCCCGTGTCAGAGGGCCCACCTGTCAGCGACCGTGAGCCGTGGGCCGAGCCCACGGTGGACCGAGCCGAGACCGTGCGCCGGGTCCATGGACCCGAGGCCACGCGTCGTCACCCGATTGGTCCACGTGTCCAGGCTGACGCAATAAATGATTTTCCGAAAAAGAAAATGATTTAATAATTGATTTGAATTTCAAAACTTCAAACGCTTATAACTTTTGCATTTCAACTCCGATTTGAGTGATTCAAATTTCTAAATTTGTATAAAATTGAGATCTACCTAAATATGAATTTTATTTAATTTTTGGACTAAGGTTTTTCTCTGTAAAATTATTTAATTGATTATTTAAACTTTAAATAATCATAACTTTTGCATTTTAACTCCAAATTTGACGATTCCAGTTTCTAAAAATTCATAAAATTATGTTCTCTCTGTTTATGGATTTTATTTGGATGTTTGGACACTTTTTGCCTATTGTTTATTCATGTATTTGCTATTTGCACGCTTTACGAATAGACGTTGAAGTGCCGGAAGGATTCGAAGGAGAAGTATTAACTCAGGATCCAACTCAAGACCAAGAGCAAGTACTTTTTGAAGGCAAGTTGTGCTTTGACCATGTTGATCCTATTTTGAAATCTATTTTGATTTAACCTACTGCATGCTAAGTTCAAATAGAAAAATACTTTATTTAAATATGGGGGATTAGATAAGTACCAATTTGCTGTATGACACCTTGATTATCTAAGTATGTGCCATGACCCCTTGTCACCCTAGTTGTGGTTTACTAGTTGGACATTATTAAGTTGCCAACATGGGTTTTAGACCGTTGTAGTATACTGCTTAGACCTGCTACGTGCTCATGACATGATTTTGGACAATCAAATGCTAATATTGACTTAATGATATAATGAACCTGTTTTGGAAAGGTATCATGTGATGTTGATGGCACGTGGTGCATGGTAATCAACTGGGGTTTGATAAATAGTTTTCGACCGGGGCATGTGGCAAGAGTAATCAGGTGGGCCAGTTGTGGCATTGGGGATGTTGATTTGGTTCTTCTGTAGTCTTGCCCTGGTCACCCTAAGGACTTAACCTTGCAAGCCTTTGAACTGGGTCTATCGTGCAACCACATGTCCGTAATGGGACGGACCTAGTTGACTAAGTTGTCGATAACGCACTGTGGGACCTCGTGAGGTCAACTACACCCTTTGTGTAAGTTGTGCGGGGAGCGTCTCGGGCCGAGGCCAGTACCCATCTAACGGTTGATTGGCCTAGACTTCGCCTTAGCTAAGGGAAGGGTTAGTGCGCAATAACCGGGGAGGACCACTTGTATTGTTAGAGGTTTCCGAAAGACTTTGTTACGGGAACTCGCCTTTGTGGTGTTTGACTGTATCTTGTGGGTAAAGTGCATAACCTCTGCAGAGTGTAGAATCTATTCGAATAGCCGTGTCCGCGATATTGGACATCGCTCGGGAATTACAGTCAAGGGTTAGATTTTCTCAAAAATAACTTGGGTTTGAAAGGTTGGGTTGGATTGACAATGATGTTAGAAATGTGGTTTAGGAGGGGAAAAATGTTTATTAAACTTCTTGAAAAGTTATCTATGCTCTACTTGTTTCTACTGCTTTCGAATTTACTTATACTACTTGTCAAATGCTTTTTACTGCAAATATACCTTGAGCTATTCCTTTGTACCAAGCCATGCATATAGTATATTAGCTTGCATTCTGTGCATGACTTGCTGAGTACCAAGTACTCACCCTTGCCACCCTACAACACCAGTTGAAGAGGAGGCTACACCAGCTTTGGAGGAGGAACTCCAAGAGGAACCGTCTACTTAGGGAAGCGAGCCCAGTCAGTTGCCTGTGGTATACTGGATGACGCCACGAAGTTATTTGATTTTCCACTGCTATTTTCTCTCTTAATAAGTTTTGCCCTGCGAGGCGTACATTTGTGACTTGACCATAAGGTCGAGTAACCAGTTGGTTATTTAAATAAAGTACTTTATTAGTATCGAATGGTATGATTGTGATATTTACCGATGTTAAGACTGTGTGCACTAGCGCGTTCCTGGACTAGTGTTGAATACACAGAGGGTCCGGATTTGCAAATTCGGGGTCCCGACAGCCCCCCTCTCCTCCCGCCCGCGCTGGGCCGCACGCCCGCATGGGCCAGCGCCAGGCCAGCTGCCCCCCGCTGCCACATGTCACCCCCACGCTGCGCCACGTCAGCTCCGAGTCCGAGTTGCACACCAACTGCTCGGTTAAATGCCTATAAGACCCGTTTTTGCTCCAAACGCGCCCAAACTTGATTTTTCTTGACCTAGCCGCCACCCTAACCTCATGTAGACCTCCCATGACCTCTCCCACGGATCTTCAACCTCCGGATCATCTCCAAAACTCCGAGATCCATCCAATGTCGCCCGAACGTCGCCCAACACCGGCCGAACTTTGGAGCCGCGTCCTGGGCAGCTCGTCAACTATTTTTGAGATCCGTCTTCTCCGTGGTGTGCCACAAGGTACCATCTGCTTTCTGTCCAAAATTCAGCCAATTTAGTCTACGGGATCAAAAGTTACGACCGTTTCAATATCGAATCTTGCCGAGGCCATAACTCCCTCAATTTTTCGTGTTTGATGGTGAAATTTTTTGTGTAGACTCCTGGGGATGTCCTCTACAGGATGCACATCTTGCCCCAAGGTTTGGCCCTCTGGATTTGGCGCAGAAAAATAAATTCTCCGTTCAGACTGCGTTCCAAACAGCGGCAAACTTCCTCGCGCGTTCCCCGCTGTTCCAGAAGGTATTTCTTCAAGCCACCTGCGTCACGGTGTGCCTCTTGGTCCCATCTAGCTCTCGGTCAAATTTCGTTAAGTTCCGATCATTATTCTAGAAGTTATGGCCGTCCAAAGTTTTGATCCGAAACCCGTTAATTGCCAGTTTGTGATTAATCCGGAAGGGCGCCGCAAAATCCGCCTATACCGTTGAGTTCGTCTCGCCGCGTTCTACGCAGTGGACATTCTCCCTTTGCCATCCCATCCTCCGGAATTTTTTATATATATTTAGGCCGCGGTTTCGCCGTCGCCGCGCGTCGCCTTTTGACGCCGCATATTTTGGTTCGCTCCGGCCATGTTGTCACGTCCGGAGGATCATCTTGTACTGTTTTGGTCCATCATTAAGGTTCTTTTGGTCTCCGTTTGCCGAGAAGCCCGATTCCGGCCTAAACCCGTCGTCTTTCAACCTAGCCGTGCCGCCGGTTCACGCACCGGTTAACCATCCTTGGTAGCGTTCTACCGCGGCCATGTCGTTGCACCGACGGTCGCTACCTTATTTCATGAAGTCTCCTATCATTTTTTAACGCTCCGTCGTTAACGTTCCACCGTTAACGCTCCGTCGTTAACGTTTCGCCGTTAATGTTCCATCGTTAACGCTTGGCTCTCTTCGCCTCGTTGTCATCGCATGCGTGCATTCTTGCACAAACCCTAGTGCGATGCCTTCACCTGTGCCATCATCATGACGTGAGCCTAGTCTCATCGTCATGTCATCTTCAAAGCCAAATCAAAACCCTAACCTAAGACCGGTTCGATGGACTAAGTTCATCGTGAGCCGCGTTGTTATCTTTGCAATCTTTCCCGTTGTTTCAATCGTGGTAAGACACCTGTCTTGTCTTATCCCTGAAAACCTAATCTGCCATTAATCGAGAATTCCTTCATGGACGTGGTCGATAGACCATTGGCCATCTGTCATACCCCTATGCCCGATCTATCCGTCTCTCTTTTGTTTGACTGTGTCCGTTCGGTCAACAAAAGTCAACTTTGAGAATCAGTTTAGTTCACTGAGAACTAACATATCCTTATGAACCCGATCTATAGATCGAGAGCCCATATGTCCTTGTTTGTCCAATCAAGATAATGACTTCGGAAGAAATATTCTTCGGAATATTATTCTTTCTTCCCCAGTTATTAGTCTTTCCCTTTTCGGTGTTCTTCCGAAAGCCCGTCCTCTTTTGTCAACTCTTCGATCTAATCCGTTCAAGTTCCTAATTTTATCCCAGCCGTTGTGCCCAATGCTATTCGTTCTTTATTTGGAGTTTATTCGATTTGTCTTTTGAATTGGTTTGTACTTGTGTTTCTTTAATCGTTAGACGTGTCGTCCGGAAGTCGTTCGAGCGAGCTGAGGATCGAGAAAGTGGAAGTTGAAGATCGAGGACCAAGAATCAAGGATAAAGAGTAAAGAACAGTAAAGTTTGCAAGGGCCAGGCAAGTTGTGCTTTGACCATGTTGATCCCATTTTCGAACTTATGTTGTTTCGAATTATTGCATGCTAGTTGGATATAAACCGATTTCAATTAATTTGGGATTAGGTATTTAACCTACTTGTTATTGCCACCTTGTCTATAATAGTTGTACGCCATGATTCATTTGTCACCCTAGGTTTGTTGATTAATAGTTGGTAGCTAATAAATTGCCAACATGGGTTAGATAGAACGTATTAGTCTGCTTAGACCTGCAACGAGTCAGTGCCATCATTTTGGAATCACAAAAGCTCAATATTGACTAATGGAATATGCAATGTATTTTGGAACGGTGTGACGTGTTGCCGACACGATGAAGTTGATATGTGGAGGTATTCGTACTTCTTCAAGGATGTTGAGTTGTTGGCATTGTGTTGCGCAATAATCAACTGGGGTGATAAAATGATTTAGACCGGGGCAAGTGGCAAGATTATGATCGGGTGGGCCAGGTGTGGCACCGGGAAGGTTGATTTGGTTCTTCGGGTAGTCTTGCCCTGGTCATTCTAAGGACTTAACCTTGCAAGCCTTTGAACTGAGTCAATCGTGACAACCACATGTCTCAGTAATGGGACGGACCTAGTTGATTAAGTCGCTAATAACTTGCTTGTGGTACCTCAGGTGTCAACTACACCGCTTGTGTAGCTTGAAGGGGAGCGCACCAGGGCTGCGGCATGGTACCCATCCAACGGTATGTCGGTCCCATACTTCGCCTTTGCTAAGGGAAGGGATGGTGTAGGGCAAACCTGAGAGGTTCACTTGTGTAGTTAGAGGCTTCCAAAGACTTTGTTATGATCGCTCATTCGCATACTCTTGTATGGCGATTCACTACCGACGTGGTGAGTGGATTGTATCTTGTGGGTAAAGTGTATAACCTCTGCAGAGTGTAAAACCTATTCGAATAGCCGAGTCCACGGTACTGGACAATGCTCGGGGATTACAGTCAAGGGTTAGCTTTTTATAAAATTGATCTTGGGATTGGAGGCAGTTTGCCTGTGGAAAAGTGATAATTGTTTAAGGATGTGGAATGGTTTACTTGTGAAGCAACTGTGAAATTATTACTATTGTTATCTGTTTTACCGCTTTACAATCTATTATGAATATTTTGTGAATGCTGTTTATTGCAAAATAACCCCTTCAGCCCGCCATTTGGAATAAGCCATGCATATAGTTATTAGACTTGCATTCTGTGCATGACTTGCTGAGTGCTTTATGTACTCACCCCTTGCAAACAAACAATCACTAGTGAGCAAAAGATTACATCGTCGAAGAAGAAGAAGTTCCGTGAGAAGGCGATTATCTAGGAGTCGAACCCTGTCAGTTGCCTGTGGCGTATTGATGGGATTCACCGATGTTCTTCGTTCCGCTGCTGCTTATTTGGAGTTGAAGCCGTCAAGGTTTCACAAATGTAAGGTTGACCTTAAGGTCGTTCAATAGTTTATATTCTATATTGTGTTATTTCTCTATTCCGTTGTGTATGATTGTGATATTCATCTATGTTGAGATCAGTGTGCACTAGCGTGATCCTGGACTAGTGCTGAATACACAGAGGGTCCGGATTTGCGGTCGGGTCCCGGCAGAGGTGGTATCGAGCCATACTGACTGTAGGTCTTGACCCTAGATAGATTGGCCGTCTTTAGGAGCTTCAAAATTATTTTCTAAAGAGAAAATTTAACTTGAAAGAATAATAAGTTCTTGACTCATCTTATTCTTCTATTCTTTCCCCTTTGCTGAAATTTCTATCTTTTCCCACTGGTTTAAATGTAAATCTTACCTGAGTCGTTCTGAATAGTTAACGATGTTTCACACTTAAGGAGAAAGTACTGGATGTCGCCGTCAACCCTAAAGATCGTCGAGCTCAAAGAGAAGTGGATCGATGAAGTGTTCCAGAAGCTTGAAGAACCAGTGCTTAGTAGTAAGTTGAGACTCATGTGTGAGAGTCGTGTCTTTTAAGATAGGAGTGTTACCCTTTTAGGCGCTAGATTATTGTGTGCTTAGAAATTTGGATTTTCTTTGTTTGTTGAGTGTGCAATATGTGTTGCAAAGCTTTTAGGCTTGGATAAGCAACCATACCAAGTTCTTAATAATGTTTTTATAAGTTTTTGGGTTAAACCTGCTCCCCTGCACTAGGATTCTTGAACTTCATCTATGCTTTTCCCCTCTTACCTAAACCTTGGAGTGATCAACAAATGGAAAGGACCAACTACAGCAGTAACTTTGAGGCAGTTCAAGTCAGGTCAGTTGCTACTACCTGTGTTAGTGTTAAAGCAGACTGTGACCAACAGCTGTCCCCTGCACCAACTATGACAATTCGACACTTGGATCAGTTTGTAACCACCCACGTTTGATGGATCAGCCACTCTCAAAGACGCAGAAATATGGCTTCGTGTCATAGAAGAGAAGCTAGCTTTGGTGTAATGTGAAGATGAAAAGAAGGTCCCCTATGCTACTTGCCAGTTAAAAGGAGATGCATTAGTCTGGAGGAAAGGTTTCTACGCCACCTCGGAAGATGGACATATTATCACTTGATTGGAATTTGCCACTGCCCTTCGTCAGTTTGTTGCGTCATCAGATGATAGTGTGACTACCGCGAGTTCAGAGAAGAGTACAACCCCTGCACCTAATACCATACCGAGATGTTGTTCTTTTAAGTGTCGTCAACCAAACAAATCAGAAGATCGTGCATGCATCCGATGTGGAGAAATAGGACACACTGCTGATGAACATACAATCAATTGTTCCAGTTGCGAAGGAAGCCATTTACCTGGAGAATGTCCTATGCGCAATATCACCTGCTATCCTTGTGAAGGTCAGGATCACTGCCCATCTCAATGTTCCCTGGATTCAGTAGTAACCGCTGTGACTTGACATCAGCGAGAGAATTTCCGAGCTGTCATTGCTCAAGAGTTAGCAAAAAGAGAAGGATTGTCATCCGCACCAGCTGTGCCACGTGAAGAAAGAAGAAGCATGTCAACACTATCCATCTACCTCAGAAAATCAATAATACTTGGTCACCATGGAATTGTTTCTTGTGTGATAAATGAGGTCATTGGCCTAGAGAATGCCCCATCAACCCGGAACGATGACCCAAACATTCCCGTTACAACTGTGGTGAGTCAGGTCATTTGTTAAGGAATGCCACCGAAAGATCAAGCAATTTCGAAAGCCATGATCATCCCAAAAATTACATCAGTAAAGATTATAACACAGAAAGTGAATGGTAAGGCTATGGAAGCAACTTGCTTAAGGAGCCAGTTGAAGCAAGAGGAATTGGTTAACAAGACCCCTGATCCAGAAGATGAATGCAAGGAATTGGAAGACCACCGCAAGCGTCAGAAAATTTGTCAAGAAGGACCAACGCAACAGCGAATGAGGAGTGCTCCTCAACAATTCAGTTGCCAGACTGCTCAGATTTTGTTCGAAGCGATTTCACCTATGCTTCGCCCCGATGGTCAGAGTTTCCATAACATCAACCTAGTGAAAAGTTCTCAAGGAAGAAGCCGGGTTTCTAGAGTCTTCCTTGCCTACCGTCAGCCAGGATATTTTTCTAATCACTGCCCTCAAAAGAAAGTGATCACCGCTGATCGCATCGATCTCAGCTCTACCCTTACCAATACCAGCGCTACATCAGGAGGATACCAACAGATGTCAGTCAAGTGTTGCTTCAGATGTAATGAGTCGGGACACTTGCCAACAGTTGTCCTAGGAGAAAAGGTGTTATACTTGTTCACTTCAACCCTAGTCCCCCACCTACCGAGACACTTGCGTCAGAAAGTGAATTGTGAAGGAGTATTCAGCTGATACAGAGTTTCAGTCAATGCTTAAGAATCAAGCCGACAAAGATAGTGCTCGACCAACCAGAATGCCGTTCAAGTCTTGTTGAAGACCGCGTAATTGCATATAAGCTTTGTTGTCAGATACAGCTTGTCCAATTTCTAGAAGAAGCAGAAAATCAAGTGTTCAGGAACAGAAGCAAGGAGCCTATCAACGGAGTTGCTAGAAAGGTCAGTATGAGTGCATGAGATGTTCAAGATTTCCCGACAAAGTTAGTATCAAGATTTTCTGCAGAAGAAGTGCCTTGTGCCCGAAAAGCAGACACAGTTGGAGTCAGTGGACTTGTAAGAGGATCTCATCCGCAAGGAGCAGCCTGCAAAATTTTGGATGTTACCAAGCGTTTGTTCAGAAGCGACCCCTGTCCAAGTGTGCAGTTGCTTGGAAGTTCGAGGAAGCTCAAGAGTTGAGTCCCCCTGAACCTAATTCTATAGTCAGCCCTGAATCTCGGGGACGAGATTCTGTTAAGGGGGGGAGATTTGTAACATCCCAAAATTTGGGTTTTCAAAATTTTTGGTTTTGTTTAGCTTCCCAAAAATTTTCGTTGTTTTTCTCGCGTTTATAAAGCTTGATTTGAATTTTCTAAAAGCTAAAACAATTTAGTTTGATTATTCTAAACCTCAAATAAAATTTATTTAATTTTATTTGGGTTCCTTGTGCTTCAAGAAGTTCTTCTGTAATTGTTGAGATTTTTCGGAGCTCGTTTGCTATTTATTAGATTTATTCGGAATCATTTTGTATTAAGCCCTTTTGTTAAAATTAATTAATTATTTGGAAAAGTTTATGTAAAGTTTTGTTGAAAATATTTTATTTGAGTTCCAAATGCCTCAAAATATTTTCTAGAATTTTTCTAGAATTTTTCGGGTATTTTTATTGCCTCAAATGATTTAATTGGAATTTGTGGAATTGTTTTTATTGGAAATTGCTGGGAAATTCCGAAATTGCATTGGGCTCAATCCTCTCTCTCTCCTCCCACCAGCCCACCCCGCCAGCCGGGCCCACCGCAGCCACCCCCTCCCTCCTCCACGCGCCGAGGCCCAGGCGCCAGCCGGCCCAGCCGCCCCCCCCACGGCCCACCTCGTCCCCCCCTCTCCTCCCGCCCGCGCTGGGCCAAGACGCTCGCATGGGCCAGCGCCAGGCCAGCTGCCCCCCGCTTCCACATGTCACCCCCACGCTGCGCCACGTCAGCTCCGAGTCCGAGTTGCACACCAACTGCTCGGTTAAATGCCTATAAGACCCGTTTTTGCTCCAAACGCGCCCAAACTTGATTTTTCTTGACCTAGCCGCCACCCTAACCTCATGTAGACCTCCCATGACCTCTCCCACGGATCTTCAACCTCCGGATCATCTCCAAAACTCCGAGATCCATCCAATGTCGCCCGAACGTCGCCCAACGCCGGCCGAACTTTGGAGCCACGTCCTGGGCAGCTCGTCAACTATTTTCAAGATCCGTCTTCTCCGTGGTGTGCCACAAGATACCATCTGCTTGCTGTCCAAAATTCAGCCAATTTGGTCTACGGGATCAAAAGTTACGACCTAATCAATATCGAATCTTGCCGAGGCCATAACTCCCTCAATTTTTCGAGTTTGATGGTGAAATTTTTTGTGTAGACTCCTGGGGATGTCCTCTACAGGATGCACATCTTGCCCCAAGGTTTGGCCCTCTGGATTTGGTGCAGAAAAATAAATTCTCCGTTCAGACTGCGTTCCAAACAGCGGCAAACTTCCTCGCGCGTTCCCCGCTGTTCCAGAAGGTATTTCTTCAAGCCACCTGCGTCACGGTGTGCCTCTTGGTCCCATCTAGCTCTCGGTCAAATTTCGTTAAGTTCCGATCATTATTCTAGAAGTTATGGCCGTCCAAAGTTTTAATCCGAAACCCGTTAATCGCCAGTTTGTGATTAATCCGGAAGGGCGCCGCAAAATCCGCCTATACCGTTGAGTTCGTCTCGCCGCGTTCTACGCAGTGGACATTCTCCCTTTGCCATCCCATCCTCCGGAATTTTTTTTATATATTTAGGCCGCGGTTTCGCCGTCGCCGCGCGTCGCCTTTTGACGCCGCATATTTTGGTTCGCTCCGGCCATGTTGTCACGTCCGGAGGATCATCTTGTACTGTTTTGGTCCAT
This sequence comes from Rhipidocladum racemiflorum, assembly GCA_036346355.1. Taxonomy (NCBI): domain Eukaryota; kingdom Viridiplantae; phylum Streptophyta; class Magnoliopsida; order Poales; family Poaceae; genus Rhipidocladum; species Rhipidocladum racemiflorum. The sequence continues at coordinate 37,398,999 of CM070588.1, forward strand.
CATTAAGGTTCTTTTGGTCTCCGTTTGCCGAGAAGCCCGATTCCGGCCTAAACCCGTCGTCTTTCAACCTAGCCGTGCCGCCGGTTCACGCACCGGTTAACCATCCTTGGTAGCGTTCTACCGCGGCCATGTCGTTGCACCGACGGTCACTACCTTGTTTCATGAAGTCTCCTATCATTTTTTAACGCTTCGTCGTTAACGTTCCACCGTTAACGCTCCGTCGTTAACGTTTCGCCGTTAACGTTCCATCGTTAACGCTTGGCTCTCTTCGCCTCGTTGTCATCGCATGCGTGCATTCTTGCACAAACCTTAGTGCGATGCCTTTACCTGTGCCATCATCATGACGTGAGCCTAGTCTCATCGTCATATCATCTTTAAAGCCGAATCAAAACCTAACCTAAGACCGGTTCGATGAACTAAGTTTATCGTGAGCCGCGTTGTTATCCTTGCAATCTTTTCCGTTGTTTCAATCGTGGTAAGACACTTGTCTTGTCTTATCCCTGAAAACCTAATCTGCCATTAATCGAGAATTCCTTCATGGACGTGGTCGATAGACCATTGGCCATCTGTCATACCCCTATGCCCGATCTATCCGTCTCTCTTTTGTTTGACTGTGTCCGTTCGGTCAACAAAAGTCAACTTTGAGAATCAGTTTAGTTCACTGAGAACTAACATATCCTTATGAACCCAATCTATAGATCGAGAGCCCATATGTCCTTGTTTGTCCAATCAAGATAATGACTTCGGAAGAAATATTCTTCGGAATATTATTCTTTCTTCCCGCTTATTAGTCTTTCCCTTTTCGTTCTTCCGAAAGCCCGCCCTCTTTTGTCAACTCTTCGATCTAATCCGTTCAAGTTCCTAATTTTATCCCAGCCGATGTGCCCAATGCTATTAGTTCTTTATTTGGAGTTTATTAGATTTGTCTTTTGAATAGGTTTGTACGTGTGTTTCTTTAATCGTTAGGCGTGTCGTCCTAAGTCGTTCGAGCGAGCTGAGGATCGAGAAAGTGGAAGTTGAAGATCGAGGACCAAGAATCAAGGATAAAGAGTAAAGAACAGTAAAGTTTGCAAGGGCCAGGCAAGTTGTGCTTTGACCATGTTGATCCCATTTTCGAACTTATGTTGTTTCGAATTATTGCATGCTAGTTGGATATAAACCGATTTCAATTAATTTGGGATTAGGTATTTAACCTACTTGTTATTGCCACCTTGTCTATAATAGTTGTACGCCATGATTCATTTGTCACCCTAGGTTTGTTGATTAATAGTTGGTAGCTAATAAATTGCCAACATGGGTTAGATAGAACGTATTAGTCTGCTTAGACCTGCAACGAGTCAGTGCCATCATTTTGGAATCACAAAAGCTCAATATTGACTAATGGAATATGCAATGTATTTTGGAACGGTGTGACGTGTTGCCGACACGATGAAGTTGATATGTGGAGGTATTCGTACTTCTTCAAGGATGTTGAGTTGTTGGCATTGTGTTGCGCAATAATCAACTGGGGTGATAAAATGATTTAGACCGGGGCAAGTGGCAAGATTATGATCGGGTGGGCCAGGTGTGGCACCGGGAAGGTTGATTTGGTTCTTCGGGTAGTCTTGCCCTGGTCATTCTAAGGACTTAACCTTGCAAGCCTTTGAACTGAGTCAATCGTACAACCACATGTCTGTAATGGGACGGACCTAGTTGATTAAGTCGCTAATAACTTGCTTGTGGTACCTCAGGGTGTCAACTACACCGTTTGTGTAGCTTGAAGGGGGAGCGTACCAGGGCTGCGGCATGGTACCCATCCAACGGTATGTCGGTCCCATACTTCGCCTTTGCTAAGGGAAGGGATGGTGTAGGGCAAAAACCGGAGAGGTTCACTTGTGTAGTTAGAGGCTTCCGAAAGACTTTGTTATGATCGCTCATTCGCATACTCTTGTATGGCGATTCACGGCTGACGTGGTGAGTGGATTGTATCTTGTGGGTAAAGTGTATAACCTCTGCAGAGTGTAAAACCTATTCGAATAGCCGAGTCCACGGTACTGGACAATGCTCGGGGATTACAGTCAAGGGTTAGCTTTTTATAAAATTGATCTTGGGATTGGAGGCAGTTTGCCTGTGGAAAAGTGGTAATTGTTTAAGGATGTGGAATGGTTTACTTGTGAAGCAACTGTGAAATTATTACTATTGTTATCTGTTTTACCGCTTTACAATCTATTATGAATATTTTGTGAATGCTGTTTATTGCAAAATAACCCCTTCAGCCTGCCATTTGGAATAAGCCATGCATATAGTTATTAGACTTGCATTCTGTGCATGACTTGCTGAGTGCTTTATGTACTCACCCCTTGCAAACAAACAATCACTAGTGAGCAAAAGATTACATCGTCGAAGAAGAAGAAGTTCCGTGAGAAGGCGATTATCTAGGAGTCGAACCCTGTCAGTTGCCTGTGGCGTATTGATGGGATTCACCGATGTTCTTCGTTCCGCTGCTGCTTATTTGGAGTTGAAGCCGTCAAGGTTTCACAAATGTAAGGTTGACCTTAAGGTCGTTCAATAGTTTATATTCTATATTGTGTTATTTCTCTATTCCGTTGTGTATGATTGTGATATTCATCTATGTTGAGACTGTGTGCACTAGCGTGATCCTGGACTAGTGCTGAATACACAGAGGGTCCGGATTTGCAAATTCGGGTCCCGACACTTTTGAATGTCTCGGTCAAGTCGGAGATAAGGTCTCCTTTCGATCGAGATTTACCCACCACATCGTCCACGTACGCCTCCACGTTGCGTCCGAGTTGATTATGAAAGCACCGTTGTATCGCGCGTTGATAAGTTGCGCTGGCATTTTTTAACCCGAATGGCATCGTGACATAGCAGAAGGCTCTGAATGGTGTGATGAATGAAGTTTTGATGCAGTCTTCCTCCTTGAGGCTTATCTGGTGATACCCTGAGTAGGCGTCCAGAAAACTCAGGAGCTCACAGCCGACGGTGGAATCTACAACTTGGTCGATGCGAGGTAACCCGAAAGGATCGTTAGGGAATGCCTGTTTGAGATCGGTGTAATCGACACACATGCGCCAGCTTTTATTCTTTTTGCGAACCAGAACCGGGTTCTCTAGCCAGTCGGGATGATACACTTCTGTTATGAAGCCTGCAGCTAAGAGTTTAGTGATCTCCTCTTTAATTGAATCACGTCATTCTTGAGCGAAACGTCGAAGCCGTTGCTTGATTGGTTTTGCATTCTGGTTTACATTCAGCGCGTGCTCGATCACCTCCCTCTGAACACCAAGCATGTCTGACGGCTTCCAAGCGAAGATGTCCTGGTTCGCCCGGAGAAAGGTGACGAGCGCGCTTTCCTATTCCTGATCGAGCCCTATCCCAATCAAAGCCGTTTTAGCTGGATTGGACGGGTCGAGTTGGAGGACCATGTGGAGGTCCGTCCATATTTGTGATGAGTATTTGACTTTATTTAAGCAAGGTGTGCTCGTGTTTGAGTTTGATTTGAATCAGAAGTCAAAATGAAGCAATTTGGGTTGTGTTGGTTTCTTGTGGTACTACCGGCCTTTGGCTGGCGGTAGAACCTGTAACACCCCGGCATTTAATATGCCCGAATGCTACCAAACATAGACTAAGCAACCTCTAAATACCACAATTACAAGTAAATTACAGCAAAGGAGCAAATGCTAATACCGAAAATTTCGGCAGCATCTCCTTTGTTTTTCCATGATTCGGAGTAACAACAAAGCATCACAAGTTATATCATAATGGAAAGCATCTAAAACAACAATAACAGGTGACATAGCAACAATATAAGTCCAGGATAAAGCATTCAACCACTTCATGAGCTAAACGAATCAAATAATAAGACCGAGCACACGGTTAAGCAATTCTCCAAGTTTCATGGCATTACTTTTATTATCATGACTCCAAATGATAACACTGTCTAATTTGTGTGGAGCTACGTGTCGATGTGTAGCTAAACCCTTTTTTCCCGCATGCCGGTTTCATGGTACCTAAGAAAAACAACATAAACACAAGCGTGAGTTCATCACTCAGCAAGTATATTGCAATGGAACAAGAAAATACATTCCAATACATTCATCACCACTTTTCACATACGACATCATACACATCTCATATTCATAGTGTAAGCATATCATTGACATCATCATAAATCATCCTCATATAACATCCTCATATAATGCAATGCAATGCGATGCACATATCTCCTGGAAACTCATACCGGTATGGTTGAGTACACACCCGTCGGTGTGCACCCTCTCCCCCCTTCCATCCCGAAGATGGAGGGTGCCTACTCCTCGCTTCCATACACCGCGGTGGATGGAATCACGATGTAGGACTTACTCATTGGCTCTCCGGAATAGTCATAACTTTCTCACCGACCTTCCCCGGACTAGTTATGACTTTCTCACCGCCCGGGCCATGTATCATGCCATGTATGCAAATATGCTAACATCATATTTAACTTGTACATTAACACATGGCATCACAACATAATAGACCGTAATTATCATATCCATGGCAAACATTAAAGCATGGCATGTGAACACATCATAAATTCAATTACAACTCATCAAAACTAGCAACCTACAACTCGCTACCCATTCCAATACACTTGCCTCAACCACGGGCGTCGGATTGGCGAGAAGTAGAAGGCACTCACGGGGTCGCACCACTGTGGGGGCTCCGGAATCAGATTAGCGATGCAGGTCATTACTGTTGCATCGGTCAGAAGACTAATGCAACCCGTAACGTCTCCTGACCGCTAAACCAACTCCGTACTCGGATTGGGGCCAATTAATCGGCAAAACTCGTGAGGAGTGTACATGCCAACTGATTGATCCCAACTCGAGCTTCCCGCAACCGCGTGCATTGTACTGGTTCCCTGGATCACTAGCCCAGTACCCACGCGTTGTCATACAAGACAGGTCTCAACTATGCAAGAGTAAATATATTACACCTGAAAGGTAACGTTATTACAATAGTTTAACTTTACAAGTCTCGGCTCACAGCCGAGCACAAGTCCAAAAGAATCCTCCAACGCCAGCGGAAACTCCAAAAGAAGAACACGCAGTGTGCCTCCACCCTCGTGCAATCGATCGAAGGAAACCAGCTAAGCCCAGCTGAATCGCTGGCCACAATAAATAATCGCGACTGCCTGGAACATCTGCATCATTACCTGCTTCTTCTCCTTCTGACCAAAGTCCGTTAGAGCAAACGGTGAGTACACGTATGTACTCGCAAGACTTTAGTGTATGGAATATATACATATAAAATGTAGGTTAAATCAATGAATAATAGGTTTCTACACTAGTCTTTTGAGCACAAAGCAGATTTTGCTTGCAATATGATAATAGATTCACATTCGCATTTTTACAAAAGAAGCTGAAGAAAATATTTCAAACAATTAATAATAGATAACCATTAACCAAATCAACCATCCAACCGTTCCTTTCACCAAAACGACCAACCACCTGCACCTTATCCGAATCCAAGATCCAAACACACACCTGACCAACACAATCTGACCTCAAAACCCATTTTCCCAGAAGTCAACCCCGACCCAAAATCTATACTTGATAATACTTTCCAAGCTGCTCATGACCGTGAGCACGGCTAATCGATTAGTTTATTTATCTCTGCAGAGGCGTACCTGCACTCCACATGACACGTTCTAGCAATCATGTCACCCATGCCTCGCGATACCAAGTACCCGATTTGCTAGACGGTGACGGAACCTTTCGAGAGATTGGAGTTCTAATCCTGCAAGCCCGATAACGTGCATCCCTAACTACAGCCACAGAGGCCGCGAGGTGGTTCCCATAGGCACCCACTAGCCCACGACCTCCTCGTAGTAGGCATTACCGTTGTATTGGGTAAACTTTCCTTCGATGCCTCGACAAGAAAGTCCCTAGAATGCACCGACACCACAGGTGCATCCAATCCTCTTTGCCCTCCAAAATGCAGGGTCAGATCCCTTTTCCCCGTACTAGGTTGAGGCCATCCCATACTAGCACATGTGGTTGCACGAATTATACCCAGTAAATAGCACCAAGTTCGGTCCTTAGGGTGACTCAGGCGAGATCTTCCAAACCCACTTGCTATGGCCACAGAGGATCGACACTAGCGGCCCCACCGAGCACACACTAGCCTTCAACCTCCCCATAGCGAGGGACTAACTGAGACCAAATCACTCCAAACCAGCCAACGGCCTGACAACCGATCCGAACCTGAAACCAGCCTACCAACCGGAACCATTACCCGGCCAAATACCACCAACTCCAAACCACCAAACATCTCGCCCGGTCTAAACTCTCCAAGTTTTTCCACTCTACTCACGCAACCATTCCCTTTTTCCAACAAAACCCCAAAACCTCCAATTCCAACCCGACACCCTTCACCCATCCTATAGTTCCAGGAGCTTATGAATAAGAACATCATGATCTCCTGCAACCACTTCTTCTTTGAACTAAGCATATGCAACTATTATTCTTTAATACCCTCTGACACTTACTAACGTGTCTAAATTATTCTTAAGTCTATCAAGGATTGCATATTCAGATTAAATTGATGTAATCCAACAATTTCTGGTTTAACTACTGCTTCCCACAATTTATCACTTTTAATAAACTTATGAGCATGCATAATAGTTTTGGCAATTAAAAATAAAAATTTGCAAATATGGGATTCAAAATGGTCAAGGAGGTGCTTGCCTGTTTGCTCTTCGGTGAAATCGGTCTCCGGGACGTAGTCGGGATCGTCGGCAACGTTCGAAGTGTCTACGTCTATACGAAAAGCAATGAGACCAAAATCATCGATCAAAATAGGCAAGAAGCAATCAAAATCCAAAAAGAAGCGAAAACGGAAAACGAGAACCTAGACGGAAAAAGAAATTCTATATTTTCTCCCAGAGGCCGGCAGCACCGCTGTTGATCGGGCGGTAGTGCCGCTCTGGCCGGCAGTACCGGTTGGATTTCCTGGTAGTGCCGCTGACCGGGAACCGAAATGGGTCGCTCTCTGGAAAATAACTACCGGCGCTCTAAACCCGGTAGTGCCGGACCCTCCGGCAGTACCGCCTTCACACTAGCGGTAGTGCCGCTCTCCCCGAGTCCAAAATCCCAAAAATGAGATTTCATGCAATAAACCCTGGAACTTCGACGTACATGTATGGATAGGTTCCTGGGGACCCATGGGACCTATTCACGCAGGTTTCGTCAAGTTTCGAGTTCATTTGCTCAAAATCTCACTTTTCGGATCATTCTCTCTCCCGATACCGGCGCGAAAATGGATTTCGACCCAGAGGGTGTCGAAACTCGAGTTTCATCGCGGCAACGGGTTCTCTACTACTCTAGGGACTCAAGTGTGCTAGACTTGCGAGCTTTGGGACTTCGGAACTTGAAATCGCTCCGAATGCCCATAGTGCAACTTTTGCAAATCCTTCGGGAAATGGATTTCGCAACACGCGCACTAGGCCCGCTAGAACACTAAGGTCCTACGTGATCTAACTACTGATTGGAACCTCCGAAATATGCTATTTGACTTCTACTACCCGAAAACCTAAATATACTTTCCGAATCCAACTTTCGTCCCAAATCGAGTTCAAACTCGATTCTCCCACAAGAAACGACTTACGAGGCTCTAAGAAAACATCCGCAGGTCATTTCCCCGACTTCCCGGAGTTAGGGTTCCGAGAGGAAGGACTCCGGAACTCCAGAAATGACTCCTTGTAGCGAATGAGTCCAACGAAGCGTAGATCAGGGTTACAGAAACTACTCGATCACGCGGAAGGATTCTTCTACCCTTGACCTAGGTTTAACTTCTTGGAAAACGACTATGCGCCACAAAAACTAAGGTTTCTAGAGTTTACTAGGACGTAAAGAACGATTACAAGCCAAGGAAGAGCTAGGGTTTGCATCTGCACCTAGGGTTTAAGCTCAACTTTAAAACCTACCTCGGGTGTAGCTCCTTGACAGCTTGGAGACGCTTCTCCACCCTTACTCCTGCTTCTACTCGGCCTCCCGGAGCTCTAACCGGCTGGAGATGGCGAGGAGGAGGAGAAAGCTCCAATGGAGAGAGAGGAAGGAGAAGAGAGGAAGAAGGAGGAGGAGAGGAGGAGAAATGAGAGAGGAGAGGGAGAGGAGGTGCTCCCAGGCATATAAGAGAGCTGGGACGAGCACGCAAACCGAGGCAAAGAGATAAACACGAGCACAGGACCAAAACACAGCCGCTCGGCCGCATCGCCGGAGCTGCCGATCGCCGCTTCGGCCACGGTAGTACCGCAGGCAAAAGTGCGGTACTGCCGCCCGGCAGCAGAAAACTCGGGAATTATATAGTTTTCGTGATGGTTCTCCAATCAACTAACTTGAGGACTATTCGAATAGGTTCGAGGAGTCCTGAAAAAGGTTTTAAAACTTAAGTTTGGGATCTAACTCTCACGATTTTAAATTTTACCTGATTCCGGATTCTGAGACTCCAATCGGGGAAAACGATCAACGAAACGACACAACCGAATTCAAGGGCAAATAACTCCAAATTCAAACTGGAAACTTTACAGAGCACTAATCCACACCTAGTTAGCCTAATTAAGCTTAATTATAAACACGGGCATTACAATCCTACCCCCCTTGGAATAATCTCGTCCTCGAGATTAGCTAGACTCTGCGAAGAAAGAGGGAAACTCAATTCTAAGACGATCTTCTCGTTCCCAAGTAGCTTCGTCCTGGGTATGATTACTCCACTGGATCTTGAGCATTCTGATGACTTGATTGCGAGTAAGGCGCTCAGCTTCTTCAAGTACTTGGATCGGATGCTCGTGATACGATAGATCAGGCTGAAGATCAATCGTTTCTAATGGGGTAAGTTACGTGGGCTTCAAGACATTTCTTCACCGCGATACGTGGAATACATCGTGTACCTCGGAAAGTCGAGGGGAAGTTCAATCTGTAAGCAACTTCACCTTTCCTCGCAAGAATGCGATGCGGTCCGACGTAACGCGCGCTAATTTCCTACGAACTTGAAAGCGGCGAATGCCACGTGAGCGGCGACACTTTGAGATAGACGAAATCGTCTACATCAAAACTCACCGCGACGACGAGCATCGGGCCAGAACTTTCTGCCTCGACTGAGCTTCCTTTAGTCGGTCTCGAATCAACTTGACATGATCTTCGGCTTCTTGGATTACAGCAGGGCCGAAGAATTGTCTTTCGCCGACTTCAGACCAGAACAAAGGAGTTCTGCACTTTCTCCCATAAAGTGCTTCGAACGGCGACATCTGGAGACTTGCCTGATAGCTGTTGTTGTAGGAGAATTCAGCGAAAGCTAAACATTTTTCCCACTTTGCGTTGTAAGCCAACACACAAGCTCTCAGCATATCCTCCAAGACTTGGTTAGTTCTTTCAGTTTGGCCATCAGTCTGAGGATGGTACGCTGTGCTGAAAAACAACTTGGTACCAAGGAGTTCATGCAGATTTTTCCAGAATCGCGACGTAAATTGGGTCCCACGGTCTGACACAATGACCTTAGGAACACCATGCAGTCGGACTATGTGATTCAGGTAAAGTTCTGCAAGTTTAGGCCCATTGTAGGTGGTATGGACTGGAATAAAATGAGCCACTTTGGACAATCGATCCACGATTACCCAAATGGAGTCATGGCCACCTGATGATTTCGGCAGACCAGTAATAAAATCCATGCCGACTTCATCCCACTTCCACTCTGGAATTTTTAAAGGCTGGAGCAATCCCGCAGGGCGTTGATGCTCCGCTTTCACCCGCTGACACACATCGCAAGTAGCGACAAATTCAGCGATCTCCTTTTTCATACCAGGCCACCAGAAACTTACACGGATATCCTGGTACATTTTCGTACTTCCAGGGTGGATCGAAAGAGGAGTATTGTGAGCTTCATTCAAGATGAATTGTTTGATCTCCTGGTCATTCGGAACGTACAATCGCCGTCCACGCATGACCATCCCATCTGCTCTTTCCAAAAACTCCGAAGGCGTGCTTTCCTTCAAGCTGCGCTTAATTTCAGCCACTTTCTCATCAACGATTTGCGCGGCTAGAATTTGGGACTCAAAAGTGGGCTCTAAGGTTAGGGCCGCCACAAACCCTTCTTGAACCACTTCCAAATTGAGTTTCCGAAACTCATCCATCAGTTGAGGTTGACTAACAAAAGTCGATGCACTAATGGCGTGCAGTTTGCGATTGAGGGCATCTGCAACCACATTAGCTTTGCCTGGATGATAATGGATTCCCAGATCATAATCCTAGAAAGAGCATGTATTCAACACAACTCCACTTGGCCCAACCTGGCCGAGTACAACTCTTGCACGCGTATGGCAACCCTACCATACTCACGTGACTAACACTTTGCACGCGAATGACCTCATGCCATTCTCACGTGACTAACCATTCTTCATGTGCACCATTCTCTTAGCCCGAACGTCCCGCATGACATCCTTGACCACCAAGACCTCAGTTCCCCCTGAACCTAGTCCCGAACCTCAGTTCCTCCATGAACCTAGTTCCAATCCCGTCATCGACCACATTCGCCCTCGAGCAATACCTGCACATGAACAAACCACAAAACGATTCCGAGCACAAGTCCGCGACTTGACTCACATTAAACCATGCAACCACTCACAGGAGTGCATTGCATTAAATATTCTAAGAACACGATTTCAAAACACGAATAAAAACCTTTGCAAAAATCAAAAAGCTTTTCAAATAATCAAACTAATTTCAGATCTTTTCAAATAAAGAAACCAAAAAATAAATCTTGTCGAAATATCAAACTGGTTTCAAATCTTTTTCAAATACTCATCATCAAAATCAATCGATCAAAAATAACGATCCTTCAATCTCCCCCTTGATGAGTAATTTGACAAAACACAATATAAGATTTGACAAGAGATTGAGCAAGAACCAAAAGACCAAATAATCCCAATTCAAAAACCTCCTTGACTTGTTCTCCCCCTTTTTGACAAAATAGTCATCAAGATCTCAAAACTCCCCCTTAATGAATGCAAGATCTCAAGCTTTGAAGTATATTCAAGGTATATAATCAAAGTAAAGCATTTGAAGAGTTTTAGGAGAACTTTCTCATTTTGTATCAAATTATCCAATGAGAAAGCAAATTGTGAGAATATGGAGGCTCTAACACATAGAATAGTTATTGAATAAGCAAATTAGAGCAAACAAGTAAAATGTCATAAACAGATTTTGCCAAAGCGAAAAGAAATCTATCATGAGCATAGAGACTTTCAAATTCACTAATATTTGTCTCAAGCCTTTTTCAACCATTTGAATTTCCTTTTTCTCTTTTAGCAAGTTTGACAATTTTGCTTTGTGATCAACAGGATGACAAGTAATCGCACACTAGCCCATACTTGTGTATGAGTAGGTAGTTCTTTCTTGTATCTTTCTCAGTTTAAATTGGCAAGTGGCTTCACATTGTTCTGAACTTTTGTTTAGACAAGTAGCCTTTTCTTGCATCTTTTGCATTTAAATCCCTGGCAAGGAAGTGCACATTGTACTAAACTTGTGTTTAGCCAAGTAGCTTTTGCTTGCATCTTTTCAACTTGCTTTTAACATTAAAACACTGATTTTGCTTGAGACTCATAATGATCATTTGAAGTCCAACAAAAACTCACACATAGTTTCTAATCAGCTCTAGCCTTTCAACAGATGACAAGAAACTTTTAAGCCTATTTCACAAATGCAATACCATAATGAGCAAGAGCCAAAATATTCTCGAAAAGCATCTCAAATTGAATTATTTTAGCCTTTTAGTGATAAGTAAAGCATTGAGCATTAACTTGGCTATATACACAAGAAAAATCACCAAAGCTTTGTACTACATGATGCAATGTAAACAGGGTTTTTACTTGAGGTGTAAAGTCAAAATACCACTTATAAAAAATCACTTCTAGGAACCAAAGTCAAGTAACCCAAAAAGAGATAAACTCAAGACTCCTCAATTCAACCCATGGGGATGAATGATCCCAAGTTCACCGCGTAAGAAAGCAAAAGCGAAAAAATCAAGCGGTTTAGTGAAAATATCGACAAAGTGAGCACCCGAATCAACAAATTTCAGTTCAATAGCTCTTTTTTCAACATGATCTCTAAGAAAATGAAATCTGATGTCAATGTGTCCAAGAAAGAGAATTACTCAAGAAGTGGCATGAACCAGATGTACTTTTCTATCAATTCCACATCCTCCAAATTCAGCATCAGAGAAAGGTCTTAAACTAATGCGTGAAGAAGCAGAAAGCCAAATGCCAAAATCTTGAGTACCACGGAGATACCTTAAAATCCTCTTGATAGCTTGTCGATGTGAAGCACGCGGGGAAGCTTGAAAACGAGCACACAAGCACACAGCAAACTCCAATTATCTCATCCTCAACAGCATCATCATCATCTTCATCAACAAAGATACTCTCCCCCTGAACATATGCACCTGTACCTGCACTATTTGGACTAGTGCCTTTTGCGAAAACAGAGGTGGAGGAAGCATCTTGAAAAATAACACTTTTAGCACGAGATGCACAAGTGAAGGAGGAGAACCAATTCTTATCATCGGACATGTGGCGTGAGCATCCGGAATCCACTAGCCATATGTTCTCCTTCCTCGCGTGAGAAGCCTACATAGAAGCAGAAAGTGTCGATGTCTCGATGCATCAAGTTAGAAATAAGATGTTTAGGAATCCAAGATCGAGACACACGACGCACAACAGCTTGGCACAACACGAGCATTCTTATGCATAAAAGAAGATTTGTCTTTTCTCGTGTTCTTAGCAACAAGAGGTATTTGCATCACCCTAGGCACATAATGAGAAATGAAACGTGCACATGTCGAAATTAGACCTAGCATTAAACATTTCTCTCTTTTGTTGTTTAGCTAGTCTAAAGCAAAAGTCTACTAGATGTCCATCTCTACCACAATGAGTGCAAGTGTACTTAACATGATGTTTTGCTTTAACAGTAGAAGCACATTTTGCATTCATCATAGTAGAAGATAAAAGACCACCAGATTTAAAGACATTTTTCTTAGGCTCATTGACAATTTCAAATTTTCCACTTTCAAGTGTTTTGACAACAGTGGAAGCATGTGATTTATGATGAGCATAAGAATCAAAACCTAAACCTTTGTTCTGAGTGCTGACTTTTGATTGATCCAAAATCATGTTTAGGTTTTTCTTGCCATCAGTGAAACGTTCCAAAGAATTTTGCAAGTAATCAACTTTCTTAGCAAGAGTTAAACAATTATCACAAGGAGTGTCAATTTTAGCTTTACTTTACGGCAATTTGAACACGAGTTAATTTCATGAGTGAACATGTCATTTGTTAATTGTGTAACTCTACAATTTGCATCTTTTAATTTCAACTCAAGAATTGAACATTTAGAGCAAGCAATTTGATTATGTAAACTATCGAGAGAGCAACCAATATTTTTCACAAGTTTTTCATTTTTCAATTGTTCGCATAAACTTGTTCTAGTTTAATGACATGTTCCTCTTTTAGAGACTTAATTTCAAATTTGAGATCTAAGCAAGTATCACAAATATTTTCAGAATTTGAATTTTTAAGATCAAAGTTTTCAGATTTTAGCATGGATAGATCTTTTTCTAAGTTTTTATTTTTGAGTGAAGATTTTCTTAAAGATTTTCTCAATATGACTAAAACTTCACAAAGCTCATCATACGAAGGCATTACCTCATCACCGTCCTTTGGAGGTCTTATGCCGTTGTCACTAGAATCACTAGTGTTCCCTTTGCCATGAAGCACAGTCCGGTGAAATCCTTCTCTTTCAGCTTCGTTTGCTTCGCTTCCTTCTCATCTTCAGTTGAGTCATCAATGTCGCTTAAGTCTAAGCGACCAATTGCCTCGAAGACTTTGTTGAGCATCTTCTTCGTCCGTTGCTTATTTTTATCCTTGCTCTCTCTTGGCCGGAAGGACTTGGAGGAGTTGCTTTGCTCCTTCTCCTCTCTATCTTTGTTCTTGAAACATTTAGCACGGATGTGCCTTGCCTTACCTTGATTGTAGCAAAGGATGGAGGCTCCTTTTCTTTCCCTTGATCTCATGTAAGCTGCATTGACACGCTTGGAAAGAAGAGCAAGTGTATCTTCTGGTATTTGATCTAGCTGTTCATCACTAAGAGCACTCAAAGCAGTAATGGAATATGATGATGAAGAACTAGTAGCATTATCATATGAAGAGGAATTAGAATTAAGAGCCATAGAGTTATCATTGGATGTTCTTGAAACAATGTCTATCTCAAAAGTCTTGAGACTAGAATATAGTTTATCCAAAGTCATTTCACTCAACTTGTGAGCTTCCCTAAAAGCAGTCACTTTCATTTGCCGGATTTTAAGATCAAGAGATGATAGGAAATGTCTAGCATTTTCAGAGTCAGTGTACTTTACATCTACAGCTCTAAGATTGTTTAAGATTCTGTTAAAGCGAGCAAAACAACCATCTAGAGATTCTCCAGAGTTCATTTCAAATCTAGTGTATTCCTTTTTAAATTGATCTTGCCTAGCTTCTTTTACAGAGTCAGTGCCCTCATGATAATCTTGAAGAGATTTCCAAATTTCATGAGCAATGAGTAAATGACAGACTCTATCGAATTCTTTTCTAGCAAGTCCTTGAAGCAATATGTTTCTAGCTCTATTATTGTTTTCAACATCTTTTTCAAACTCGATTTTATCAATATCATCATTTGAAGGAAGCTCGTATGGAATCTTTACCTTGCGCCAAATAGCGTTACCTTGAGCTTGAAGGTATGCAGTCATCCGAATCCGCCAGTGGGGAAAGTCTGTGCCATTGAAGATTGGCGGCTTGTTCGAGTATATCTCTGTTGCCATAACTTACCGTTTACTAATCACCTGTTAAGATGGATTAGTACAGCCAAGCTCTGATACCACTTGTAGGACCGAATATAGCAATCAGAGGGGGGTGAATGATTGTGCGGAAGCTAAAACCAAATTCTTGATCTATTAAAAGTTCACCCCAAAATAGAACCAAATAATTGCCTCGTTTTCGAAAAAACAGAATGACAGAGGTTTGGTAAAACGCAAATTCCTGGAGATCCAACCGTCGGATCGATCTAAAATTTGGATACAAGAAACTAGATTCCAATACGAATCAAACCCAAAAATAATCAGCTCGATCGAACTTACGGATCAAAAGTTATGACCTTCGCAAGCTTGCTATTCCAGAAGATGGCGAGAATAAATCTAACTAGAATTGTAGCTCGCCGAAAGATTTGATGAACTTGATCTTTATTTCTCCTTTCTTTTGTCTAAAATACTCCAAACAAAAGAGTACAACCCTAAAGCTTGCTCAAAGCTTGATTGCCTTCAACAGGAGGCAACCCCTCTATTTAAAGAAGGCAAACACACTTAATCCTAGAAGGAGTCCTAATCCTAGAAGGATTCCTAATCCTAAAAGGATTCCCACTCCTAATCCTAGAAAGAGCATGTATTCAACACAACTCCACTTGGCCCAACCTGGCCGAGTACAACTCTTGCACGCGTATGGCAACCCTACCATACTCACGTGACTAACACTTTGCACGCGAATGACCTCATGCCATTCTCACGTGACTAACCATTCTTCATGTGCACCATTCTCTTAGCCCGAACGTCCGCATGACATCCTTGACCACCAAGACCTCGGTTCCCCTCGAACCTAGTCCCGAACCTCGGTTCCTCCATGAACCTAGTTCCATCCGTCATCGACCACATTCGCCCTCGAGCAATACCTGCACATGAACAAACCACAAAACGATTCCGAGCACAAGTCCGCGACTTGACTCACATTAAACCATGCAACCACTCACAGGAGTGCATTGCATTAAATATTCTAAGAACACGATTTCAAAACACGAACAAAAACCTTTGCAAAAATCAAAAAGCTTTTCAAATAATCAAACTGATTTCAGATCTTTTCAAATAAAGAAACCAAAAAATAAATCTTGTCGAAATATCAAACTGGTTTCAAATCTTTTTCAAATACTCATCATCAAAATCAACTGGATCAAAAATAACGATCCTTCAACCGTGGACCTGGTCCACGGCGCACGTGTCCCACTAACAGGTGGGCCCTTTGGATGACGTCAGCAGTGACGTCATCACGCACGGCTGAGGGACGGCTGACATGCGGGCCCCACTGTGACGTTAGCGGTGACGTCATGGTGCAGTTGGCTGGGCCGCTGACACGCGGGTCACACGTGACGTCACACGTGACCGGGCGGCGACCGCGCTGACCGCGGCGGTCAGACTTCCGCCCACGTGGCTAGATCTCGGCCGTTGATTTGAAAATCAACGGCCCAGATCGGATCTGGTTTAACGCGTTAAGGAAACTACTTGGCTGACCAGGACCGTTCGATCTTGATCGGACGGTCAAGATCAACCCTAGCGTTACAACGTGGCTAACCCTAGCCATTCGATCTAGATCTAACGGCTGAGGTTGGATCTAGTACGGTGCGGTTAATGCTACGTGGCACAATCTAAACCGTTGGATCTAGATCCAACGGTTGGAAATAGATCTGGGGATTAACACGTGGATCTCACCGGGGGTGATGTGGACGAACGTGGGCCGTTGGATCTTGATCCAACGGTCCAGATCTAATCTGGTTTCTACGGGTTTAGGTAACGCGTGGACTCACCGCGACGGTTGGATCTTGATCGGACGGCTGAGGGAGCTTGCGAGCGGTGATGGCGTGCGGCGGAGCTCCGGCTGCCGGGGACGAAGACGACGACACGCGAAACGGCGTCCCGGGCACGGTCCGGCGAGGCGAGAGGTCCCCTCCGACGCGTCACAACCTTGCGGTTCCGGATCTGGACTCAACGGCGGAGGCGGCGGCAAACGGAGGAAAACCGCGGCAGAAGCTTTCTCCAACTTCGGCGAGCTCCCACGGGCGAACGGCGGCGACTCGGGCTCGGTGAGTTAGGGCTACGGGTGCGCACGGGAAAGGGGGTCCCGACACGGGTGGCGGCGCATTAAATAGCCCCTCGACGTCCGTGATATGCGCGAAAAACGAGGACCCACGCACGGGCGGCGGCGGAGTCCGGCGGCAACACGGAGAGGGTGACGTGGCGCACTCTCGGCCGTTGGATTGAGATCCAACGGTCGCGAGGCTGGGCTCGGGTCCGGCTCGGTGATCTGGCTGGCTCGGTCGGAGTCGGGCTCGGGTGACGTGGCTCAATCTCGGCCGTTCGATCTTGATCGGACGGTCGAGAGGGTTAGGGTTAGGTTGGGTTCGAGTCAGACTCGGGCTCGGTCGGTGGAACAGTAAAACCAACTCGATTTTCAGCGATTAAATAATCCAATTAATTCCCAGAAATTCATTTAATTCATTAAAAATAGCAAAACACTCAGAAAAATTCCAGAAAAATTCTAGAAAATATTTTGGAACATTCTAGACTCAAATAAAATATTTCCAACAAAATTTTATTTGCAAAGTTAAATTCTATAATTATTTCAAAAGGGAATAAATTCAAATAAATCCCAAATAAATCCAAATAAATTCCAGAAAATTCTAAAAATTCACCAAAGTGCCAAATCACACTTGAATTTAAGAAAAGCAAAATTTTGGGGTGTAGTAAGAGATAGGAAGAGAGGTGGCAAGATCACTTTCTTTGAGTGTGGTGGTCCCAACCACATTCGGGAAAACTGCACAAAGCTGGAGAAGGGCAAAAATGAACAAGGCGGTCTAAGTAAGAACGACTACACTGACAAGAACCGCAACAAGAAGCCTCTAGCTCGCGAGCCGACGTGAGAGAAGAACCGCAAGTACGCCAAGAGCAAGAAGCTTTTTCACCGTGTACTCGCCGCGCTCGACGAACTTGATCTCTCTGACAAGGAGACTTGGAGCGACGAGGACGAGGATGAACTGCAAGAGAAGGATGATGACTTCTCTGGCATGTGCTTCATGGCCTCTAGTGCCAAAGAAGTAGACGACTCTGAGCTGTACAGCGACACGAAGGAGGTACTTTCCTATGACCAACTCAATGATGCTTTTATCAAGCTAGGAAATTTTTATTCCAAGTCTAGAGCTAGGTGTTTGGAACTAGAGAAGGAAGTAGGTACCTTATCTCGGGAGTTAGCTTCACTTAGATCTTGTCCCTCCCAAGACTCTGATAGCTGTACTCTTTGCGATGCTTTGCTTGTGGAGTTGGAGAACCTAAGGACCCTACATGATAGTGTGGTTTCTAATCTTGAGGCTCTTAGGTCGAAGGATGCTAGCACATGTTCTATTAATCCTATTCCTGCTGATGCTAGTTTTCTTTATGCTCACACTACTGCATCTTGTGATAATTGCCCTAAATTGCTTGCTGAAATTGATGCCATGAGCTCACATCTTAGGAAGATTTCTGCTAGAAATGATGAACTTGAATCATATGCTTCTAAGGACCCAGTCAGCTCATGTGAGGGCTGTAAGCAACTAAAACTTGAGAATGATACTTTGATTGTCAAATGTGCTAAATTTGCTAAGGACTTACTAGTTAAGTTACCAACTGGTTGCTTGCTGTGTGTTGGGGTTAAGGAGGATGTGGTCAAAGTCCACGAAGAGCTTAGGAAGAAGTTACAAGCCCAGATTGGTAGGATTAGAGATGCTCCCTGTGTGTCTTGCGAGTCCCTCAAGATTGAGGTTGCTGTTTATAGGGAGAGATTTGCTCGTGCTGTTCGTTCTTCTCCATCTGGCACTTCTTCTTCTACTCCTTCCCCCTACTCTTCTTGTGCCTCACTTTTTCGAGAGTGCCAGTACCTTATGAACACCCACAAGAAATTTGTGGGAGGCAAAAAGAAGCTCAATCTCATCTTAGACCAATCCAAAATTAGCAGATTCAATCAAGGTCTAGGATTTGATTCCTTGGAGCACGCACGGGCGCATCTGCCTACTGTTGTGCGCGCCTCCAAGAGTGGAGAGCTCATGGTTGCCCCACAGATGAGCACCACTGTTTTTAGATCAGTCGGGATTGTCCACGGGACTTCTGATGAGAAGGGTGCTTCTCCTGCTACTTCGACCCCCAAGGCGAAGTATACATGCACCTTCTGTCAGAAGGATGGACATCTTGTTGATTTCTGCTTCAGACTCGCCAAGATTATTCGGCATGAGCGTGTTAGTGCCCTTAGGGGTATTCAGGGTCATCCCCAGATTCTGAGTGCTCCTAAGGCACCCACTGCTTCTAGACAGGTTAGGGATTTGCCTGTTTTTGGACAGCGTATGGGGCTTGGTTTTCAGGCTTCTACCTCTGGTTTTTGCCCCGGAGCTGTCTCAAGTCAGTCCTTCTGCCGTCCTCATGATATTTCTCGTTCTTCTCATCGAGGTAGATATCAGCGGCGTGAGTTTGCTTCCTCCAGTAGGAGGTCTGGGCAGCACCAGGTTGGTCCGGCTTTTGCACGCCGGCGGACCTACCCAGCACCAGCTCCCAGACGTCCTAGAGGGGCTGTTTATGAGCTTGTGAGATTTGAGCCTCAGAGTGATACTAGAGTCCAGTCTTCTACCCTTGTGACTGGTACTTGTGCTCGTCGTGTCACTCAGTATTGGGTTCCCAGATCTGCTCTTATCTGCCCCAATACTAAGTCTTTGAACTCACAATCTCATTAGTTCTTGAGCTTGATCAGTTCTCTTTTGTATATCTTTATAAGCCCATATGGCATATCTTGAGGGGAGCTGGTCTGTATTATATGTTCATATGTGTATACTCAGCATCTTCTGTTTCTTTTAGGTTTCTTTTCATTTTGGTTGAGTCCACTTCACCTAGACTTCTGGCATGCCTTGGCATGGTCCTCTCACCTTATGTTTTAGGGTGCTATTCTTCTCTTCTTCTCGGTTAAGCTCACTCACAGTCTTTTAGGTCTAGTAGGTGTTGGGCCCGCTTGGTAGACAGGGTCTATGTTTGCTCCTTGGTTGGAGTTGGAGATGTAGCTTTCCTATATAAGTCATATGGGGAAGATGAGAGTGAGTTTAATTGTTAGTGTTTCTCTTCATCTTATCTATGCTCATAGATTACCCATTTGTCAGTTTCTTGATTCCTTCTCCTCATTTCTGTCCTTCTGGTTTCAGTTGAGTTCAATTCGTCTTTTTGGAATCTAAAATTGCTAATAACTCTACTTGAATCAGATTTTGTGCTTAATCGACTCACTTGTTGAGGGGGAGCTTGGAATTGATTCTCTTGCATTGCATATAGACTTGTTTTTTATTTACGAGCTTTGTCTTTTATGCAATTGATAAAATTGAGATATGTTGCACCTAGCTACTTTTCTGAAGATATTTGCTAATCTAGGTTATATCCAATTTGGTATATCATGTGAAAACTAGCCAACATTTTAAATTGAGCTTTCCTGAAAACTTAATGAAACTTGGCTTTTACTTGCTATATTTCTTCACTAGATGCTTATGCCATGCTTATTGAAATAGTGGGTTTCTACTAGAGTCCCCAAAGCAACTTGGGTTATCTACATTGTTTCATTCTAGAATCCCAACAATGCTCATGAATCTAAGTGCTGAAAATACAAATTGACTCTTTTTTGCGAAAATTGAACTCAACACTCTTTCATTCACGAGACTGCTTCCCATTGCACGTGGGATGAACTTGGAATGAATTGTGTATGACCAAAACCACTCTTTTAAGCTTCTTGCTTGAGATGGTTGAAAAAGGTTTGAGTCAATACATTGAAACCAAAGGAAGAGAGTGATGCTTAGGAGGCTTTTGTCGATGGCTCCTAGTCGAGGATGTGCTTTACTAAGCCTAACTCTCTAAGATAGACTTGTGTGCGTTAAATTTCAAAATATGCATTTAAAAGATAATTGAGCATGAGGCTTCTCTTATGGACTTGTAGCTTCCCAAAGTGTTGACCAGGTTGAACTCTGGTATATCCACTTGCTCCTTACATTGGCTTTGCTTCTAGTCTTAAAGTTATGCTAAGTGTTGCTATTGTTGAAATCATGCAAAAGAAATATAACTTCTTTTGAGCTAGTTAGCAAAAATTGAAATATGCCATTGGATATAATGATATAATCTGAATTTGAGTAGCTTAATGTCATACTTTGTCTATGTGGTCACTTGCATAATCCTCAAAGCTCTTCTAGGTTGCATTTCATGCCAAAATTGCTCTCTTGATGCCTATATTGCCAAAAAGGGGAGAAAACGTAGAAAAGGCATCTTAGAGGGAAGAAAATTAAAAAAAACAATACTTTCTCATGATCATGTTGAACAATTGTCCTTGCATTTGGATCATGAGTAATTTTGAGCTTTTTGAGAGATTTCTTGGTTTTTGGAGCTCTTGTCGAAAAATTGTTCTTTCTTGTGTTGAGCTCTGAAAATCTTTTCATCTATTTTGTCATGATCTATCTTTCTCTTTCAATTGGACCAAATATGATTTTGCAATCAAATTGCTTTTCTTCCTTTGTCTTCAAACTCAAATTTATGCCTTTTGTGTGGTTTGTCAATATACTCATCAAGGGGGAGATTGAAGGACCATGTGGAGATCCGTCCATATTTTTGATGAGTATTTGACTTTATTTGAGCAAGGTGTGCTCGTGTTTGAGTTTGATTTGAATCAAAAGTCAAAAGGAAGCAATTTGGGTTGTGTTGGTTTCTTGTGGTACTACCGGCCTTTCGCTGGCGGTAGAACCGACTAATGAATGATACATGATTAATTATGAGCATTTGTGATGCTTATTATTGGACAATTCTATGTGATGGTTTTCCTTGTCTTTGATAGTTGCAGGACGACGGTGCTAGGTCATGGTGAGGCGGATGATGACCGGGACTAGGCGAGGTGCGTCGGAGGTCCAAACAGTTGGAGATCGCCGGAAGATGATCAGAGACGGAGTCCGAGCAAATCAAAGAAGATAAGGAAAGGGGATGATACTAGCTAGATGCCGCGAGGATCGATGAGGGCCATTGGATCGCGGTCTAGTTGATAGGATAGTGGGTCTAGTAGTATGCTTTGAAAACCGTGCAAGAAAACCCATTATATGTGTAGGGTTTTGGGTCTCCCTTGCATGGTGGAGTGAGTGGGTTAATCCTAGCTCTTGGTGGAGTGCCCTAGGGTTTGGGACTCATCCAAGGGTGGTAGGTGGCCCAAGAGTAGTATAAATAGAGGGGTGGAGGGAGGCCTCCATGCCCATTCATTCTTTGAGTTGTTGTGTTGCTCCTTTGAGCTTTGCCCACATGAAGTGAGGCTTTGTAATCACACATCTCTGAATGAAATAGAAGTTCCAAAAGCCAAATTTATTTTCTCACAATTTAATTCTTGCAATTTACATTATGTCTTTACTTTCGGCATTTACTTTAATATATTAAATTCAGCATTTACATTCCCGCATTTACATTTATGGTTGCTGGATTTTGTTCTTAACTTGAGCGATTCACATTCACCTCCTTCTATACTCTATTTGGATCTTTGATCAAGATAGAGTTCATTTGCCAAAGTTTCTATACCGCAAGAGTTTATTTGTCAAGTTTCTATCAAGATCGTGAATCTGTCCAGAACTTGTTCTTCGCGCAGCAGTCACTCTTTGATTTTTATAAAAATCTAGAAAAATCCTTTTTGATTGATTCTTGTTGGAGAATGTGTGTGACTCATATGTCCATCTGTGTAAAAATTTAGGAGTCTATTGATTGCACCTTTTGGGAGCTATGAGGTGAAAACCGAGCCCCAAGTTTCCTGATCCAAGTTCTTGACTGTCTGTAGTCCGTGATTTTTCATGATTTTTATATAAGGCTTTTGGAGGTAATTTTTGGTGGAGTGCTTCAACAGTCATCTGTTCATAAGTTGAAAACTTTCCAAAAATTTTGGAGCAACAGAAATCCACTAACCACCTGCTCCAAGTGGGGACCACTCCTGAAAAATCTGCTTTTGCTTTTCTAAAAGAGGCTTTTTGGTGATTATGCTTGATCTCTTTTAGAAAAGAAATCTTTGAATTAATTCCTATTTATTTTGGACACTTAACAACCAGGATTGTGATTTACAAATCCCTCACATGATTCAAGGTCCTCATCCATGCAAACTTGGGATACACATAGTTATCGAGTCGTTCTGATTTTTGCGGGTTTCGTGAATTTGAGGAGCACTGGTTTCCTTGCGGTATTGTTTTGAGTACTTTGAGTGGGAAAAATTTTATTTGGGATCATTCACCCCCCTCTGATCGCCATCTCGGTCTTTCATGAGTGCTATTTTCTTAACCTCTTTGCCAGGTTGGATCCCTGCCTTTGCCTGTTTCTTGGTCAGTATATCTTCGTCCTGTGAAACGAACACTGTTAGCCGGATCTTTTGCAAGTCGGCTGATGCTCGCAAGGTCTCGATCAGCTCGCAACTTTCCTTGTCGCATTGGAAAGACTGCCGTACTTCTCCCCGGATCGTGATGACTCCTTTGTGTCCTGGCATCTTGAGCATTGAATAGGTGTGATGGGGCACTGCCATGAAGTTTGCTAGGCCGGGTCTTCCCAAGATGGCGTGATATGTCGTCTCGAAATCGGCTACTTCAAAATTCATGTACTCTGTCATGTAGTTGTCTTTCATACCGAACGTAACGGGCAAAACAATCTGCTCGAGTGGCACAGAAGAAGTCCCAGGAATAACTCCATGGAACGGTGATGGACTCTACTTGAGCTCGGCCCGTGGTATCTTCATGTCGTCTAGGGTTTTAGTAAATAGAATATTGAGCCCACTACCCCCATCAATCAGCACCCTCTTGAGTTTCACACTGTGGATGACTAGATCTAGCACTAAGGGATATCTGCCAGGGAAAGGTACGTGATCGGGGTGATCTGAACGATCAAAGGTCATGGAGGCTTCTGACCACCTTAAATATTGGAGGATCGCCGGCGTGACTGTATTGATGTCCCGAGCGATAAGCTTTTGCTTCCGCTTGGACTCATATGCATCCGAGCCCCCGAATATGAAGTTGAGTTCTTGCTCGATTTTTGGAAACTCGCCCTCCGTTGAGAGGTCGTCTTTCTTCCCAGCTTCCTTTTTATCTTTTGACTCTGATTGGTTGCGGTTTTCTCGTGCGAACCTTTTCAAAGTATAACAATCCTTCGCCGAGTGTTTTCCCTTTGGATGGAAAGGGCACTGTGCGTTCATTACTTCATCGTAGTCTTTGTTCTGTGGAGCTTTCGTCTTCCCACGTTCGGCTGCCGCGACTAGCTCCTCGCCCTTCCATTTCTTGTCCTTCTGCCTCGAAGGTTCGGAGTGGTCTTTCTTGTCTTTTTGCGGGAGTCGCTCTTCTCGGCGTTCCGCTAGAGCATCAGAAGTAACTGCATAGCAGTCGGCCAAGGCGAACATCTCTCGTGCTGTCGTTGGGAGTTTTTGAGACATCTTCATGATGAGATTGGGATAGCTGACACCTTTTTGGAAGGCCGCGATGACGACCGCATCTGAGACATCACGAACTGTGTTCTTTTTCTGCGTGAAGCGCCGGATGAAATCTCTTAGAGATTAATTCTTCTTCTGGTGGAGTTGATAGAGGTCCCAGGGGGTTCCATGTTTCTCGAAAGTGCCTTGAAAGTTCGTGATAAATTGGTCACAGAGGTCTCCCCAAGATTCAATGGAGTCTCTTGGAAGCCCTGTAAGCCATACTTGGGCCAAAGGAGCTAGCATGACTGGCAGATAATTCGCCATCACATTGCGGTCACCTCCAGCTGCTTTGACTGCAAAGGAATAGACTTGCAACCAGGCCTCCGGGTCTTCTTCTCCATCGAATTTGGTGATGCCTTTTGGATTGAAGCCGTCTGGCCACTGTACCCGGCGAAGGCGAGCAGTAAACACTCTAATCCCGTCGATGGGCTCTTCGCTGCGATGGCCGTGGTGGTGGCGCGGTGGGGAACCCACTCGGCGATCATTATTCTTGCGTGGGCTATGCCGATTTCTGCAGTCGTCGTAACTGGGGCTCCGATTGTGGGGGTATCGGCTGTCTCGGTCATGATTGATGCCGAAGCGTTCGCGATCATCATCCTGTCGGCGTCGTTCATCATCCCGCAGTTCTCGCCTTCTATCCTCAAGGTTCTAGCGGAGGTCGCGGTGAATGGTGGAGCAAAGATCCCTACCCCCAAGAGACCTGCGCCGATTCCCTTCTGTCCAACTGCGGCTAGTCCGACTGCTAGCTATGTGTGTATCTTCAGCATGAGGGGGCCTCGTCACTTGGCCCGACTGATTGTGCTGGATTGCTGCAGCCGTCACCATAGCTTGGACTTGTGCCATGATCGGTGCAGCTGGACTGTTGGGTTCGATCATGGGACCCAATGTGTCAAAAAGTGCCTTGCTAGCCATGATATTTTGCTACGGTGTCTAGAAAATCGACTGGTTCCCCATTCTAGCATGCAAGATGTCTTCGTTGATGTTGCGCGCCCGATTTTGAAGTGACGGGGCGCAGTCATCTTGGCTTTCATGCTGAGCGAGATCTGTCTCGGCTTCTCCGGCTCCCCACTGGCTTTGTGATTCGGGCAAGCTGCTCCCGATCACAAGTACTGAACGGAAACTGGGAGAACTCTCAGATCGGATATGATCCGAGTCCGAAGAGATAAGAGTGCCGACCTCGTTGGCGATGAAGCATAGACTTCCGAAGCGAAAAACCTGGCCTGGAGCGAAGGTGATGTCATTTCTAAAAGCCATCGAGATTGCCTGGATTGATCTTCGCGCTCCCCTACCTGGCGCGCCAACTGTCGCCGTTTGATGTCGGCAATAATCTTAGGGGGGTGTGAATCTATGGGGCAAGGCGCTAGATCGGGAACTCGATGGTAACACAAGACAAGGAGTTATACAGGTTCAGACCCTCAACGGTGGAGGTAATACCTTAGTCCTATGTTCTGGGATTATGCGTCTCTTTTGGGGGGTCCTCCCTCTCCCCTTATATACCGGAGGGGAAGAGGAGCCCTACTCGGACTCTTGGAAAGAGTTCGAGTTGTTTACACGTAACGGAATCATATCCTTCCATAACCGAGGTGGTTTCCTTGACGGTTACAATCTTGCCTTCTATCTATAATGAGATAGCAGATAAATCCTTTAAGACGTACGCTCCTTTTCTCGTGTATACGCGCCCGGTCTTTATATCCTCCACAAGCGGCAACCGCAGCTCGGCTGGGTAACCTCGGTTCCCGTGCCCGCTACGTGGCACGCTCCGAGTGGCTCGGGTTGTGACTAGATCTGGCCGTTCATTCAAAATTCTATGACTCAGATCAGATCTACTCTGTGATGGATAAAGACTACGCCACTAGTCCCGACGCTCGCCACGTGGACACATTCGGACCGAACAATGCCGATCGGACGGCGGAGAATAGATCTAACGTGGTGTTAAGTGATTTAATCTAGACCATTCGTTTCAGATTGGATGGCTATGATCTGATCTAATTGCAGGATCAGGCGTGACACACTACAAACTAGCACTAGATCCACGTGGCTCCATCTAGATCGTTGGTTCCAAATCTAATAGCCCTTAATCAATCTAGATCCTCACAACGCGAAGCTATGTGGCCTAATCTGGGTCATTCATTCTAGATCCAACGTCTCAGAAGCATCTAAATGGATCCTACGCAAATCGATCCAAGCCATCCATTCCAAATCCTACGGTTGCGATCTATTCCAATCTGAGGCCTAGTGGAGCAGTTACATGGCATTACCTAGTGCGTTAGATCTTGATCGGATGACGGATGTGCTTTGTGAGTTTCGATAATGGCACGGCAGTGACCTCCAACCGGTGATGAAGACGATGACCACCCCCTCAGCGTTTCTCTGGTGCTCCGGCAAAGTGAGGTATCCCTCCAGGCGCGGCTCATCGCGAGGAGTCCAAATTCGGGACTGGAGCGGCGTAATACGGCTCAACGACGGCGGAAAATGGCAAAATCTGCGGCAGCACTCCTCCCTAACTACAGTGAGCTATTGTGGCGGCTTCACTGCGGCCTAGCTGGCGGCACTTTAGGGCAAATAGGCGGCGTGGAGTGCTCAACACGATGCACGAGGCGGAACAATAAATAGGGGCCTGGGTGTCCATGTAGGGTGTGGCGAATCCCGGGATACCCGCTGTGGCGGCGGAGTCTGGCGAGGACTCGAAAAGGCTGATGTGGCATAATCCAGACCGTTCACACGGGTGCGATCGGACGGCTCGCAACACGATGCGATGTGGCAGGATCTCAGCCGCACGTCTTAGATTAGACTATGCGCATGATTAGGGTTAGGGTTTGATTCGGGCAGTAGGGGTTGGGCTGGCGGCACGGGCTGGGCTTGCGGCGTGGTTCGGGCTGGGCCCGACCCAAGTCCAGGGTTCGGCCCCCTAGGGTTTTCCTATTTTCAAGAATTTTAAAAATTAAAATAATTTCTAAAAATTCAAATTATGCAAGAAAAATACCAAAAATGTCAGAAAAATTCTAGAAAATATTTTGAGACATTTTGGACTTAAATAAAATATTTGCAACAAAACTTTATATAAAATTTTCCAATAATTAAATAATTCAATAAATGTCTTAATTCAAATTAACTCCAAATAAATTCCAAAATATTTCAAAAATTCAAATAACTCAATAAATGCAATGAAAAGCAAAAATTTGGATGTTACATTTTACTTTTGTTATGTATTTTTATGTATAAAAGAACTTCCGCTGTAATAAATTATGTAACTTTTGTATGGCTGTGTTTTTAAATTATGAAAGTGCGTGCTAACTACTGATCATGGGAGTAGCATGGTATGCACTTTAGAACATTTTTCTTTTATATTGCACTATAGCATAATAGGGATGGTCTCACATCTTAAGACCAAAATTCAAGAAAATGAGATGAAAGATGGTATTTTAAATTAAAATCTTAATTCCCTTTAAAAATTTTATTTACTTTCATTTTTAAATTTTATTTTTTATTTTTTCCTATTTTTCAATTTTCGGGATGTTACAATAGCGCAACAACATCCTACCTAGTGTATTTATATGAAAGTATATTACAAAATAGTGAGCTCAGATGGGGCCTAGCTAGACCCTCACAAAACCAAATCCACATACACCATGCAAATATAAATAGCGGGTCGCCGTCGTCAGTTGATGCATGCTGGCTCAGCTACTTAGATAAAGAGAGAAGAAACTATGGCGTTTAAGGAGGAAGAGGCAGTACAAGTGATGGCACACCGTCGGTTCAGGAGGGTATGTGTGTTCTGTGGGAGCAGGGAGGGCAAGAAGAAGAGCTACCAGGATGCTGCTGTTGAGCTTGGCAAGGAGCTGGTAATAATGTCTATGTCGTTTTCTTTTTTCGATTAATGTGGAAATGCTTGTTTTTGGCCTCCTTTTTGAACACCCGAAAACTTTCTCTCGACATTTCCATACACATCTTAGCTGATCGAGCTGAATTTCCGCACCAAAGCCAAAAGAACCAATTATGTTAGAGGGTAGAGGACGCCGTATTCTGCCTCATTTGCATGGGGCATCCATGCTTGCAACTGAACCTATTTCACTGCAGGAAAGATATCTATAGCTGCACACAAGTGGCATTTTAGAAGCATGCTGTTTGTGCATGCATGCAAGCAATTGATTGCTGAATTTTAGCCAAGTTTTAGTGCCCCTCAATCTCTTTCACCTTATGGCATCATTATGAACACTACTACAGAAAACCTCATTACAGACGGTTCTCAAACGTCATTACAGACGGTTTTGTGAACCGTCAGTAAGAATGGGTCAGTGATGACTCGTAATCATCACAGACGGTTTTCCAACCGTCTGTAAAAAAGCTATCACAGACGGTTCTAAATTGGAACCGTCTGTGAAAAAAGGCATCACAGACGGTTCTAAATTGGAACCGTCTGTAATGTGCACCTCATCACAGACGGTTCCAAATTAAAACCGTCTGTGATGTTGATTTTTCATTTTATTAGTAATTTTGATTTGTTCTCATGTATTCTCATGTACTTCGTAACTGCCCAAGAACACGTAACTTCTGAGCTAGCTATATCACTACTGATTTTAACACAATACGGGCACTTCCCAAGCGGTCACCCATCCTAGCACTGCTCTTACCTAAGCACGCTTAACTTCAGAGTTCTTATATGATCTGATACTATAATGTTAGTATGATAGCATCTGAAATATAACGTGTCCCCCTCCTTTTAACCTCACAGAACACTCGAACACCGATTTTAGTATCCTCATACTCCGAATACAGCTTGGAGATCACGGAAACACACACAAAAAAGATCGAAACAGGTACAAAACTTCGGAGGCCGTTTTGAGGGCCTAAACGACGTTTTTTTGGAATTCTGATTTTCTCGCACGCACGTACTCATCCAAAAGTTCAAGATCCGACCATCTGATTTCCCCGCACTAATCAATTCTGGATGCAACTTTTCGTTATCTTTTCAACGAGCCAAAGAACGCCCCGATCGAAGTTACGAGTCAAAAGTTATAACTATTTTACCAAACGTACTCGGATTTTCTACTTGCAGACCGAATCAGACTTTATGCCTACATGAGAAATTGAAGAGCTCATCGTGCTGATTCCAGAAAGCACAAGAACACCAAAATCGGAGTTACGAATTAGAAGTTATTGTGTTTTTACCATTTCACCGAAATCGGAGCTCATTGTGCTCATTAGAGACGGTTTTTGCCAAAAGCCGTCTGTGATCGTCTCATCACAGACGGTTTTTGGCTAAGACCGTCTGCGATATGGCTCTTATTACAGACGGTTTTTGCCAAAAACCGTCTGTCATGTGCCCCGCCTCATCACAGACGGTTTTTTGTTAAAACCGTGCGTGATGTGGCTCATCATGAGCGGTTTTTGTTAAAACCGTGCGTGATGTAACTCTCATCACAGACGGTTTTAGCCAAAAACCGTCTATCTTTATTATCAGCGGTTACACTATAGAACCGTGCGTGATGTGGCTCTCATCATAGACGGTTTTAGCCAAAAACCGTCTATCTTTATTATCCAGCGGTTACACTATAGAACCGTTTGTGATGTTCCATATCACAGACGGTTTATCAAAACCGTCTGTGATAAGGAGTCTAATATAAGGTGTTGGGTAGTAGTGGAAACTGTTTTAAAAACAGGTATATTAATATATATATATATATATATATATATATATATATATATATATATATATATATATATATATATATATATATATAGAAGTGCCCCTCAATTTTTCTTTTTTATGGTTCGACTAGGTAGCAAGGAACATTGATCTGGTTTATGGAGGATGAAGTGTGGGACTGATGGGTCTCGTCTCTCAAACGGTCTACAATGGAGGGAGCCATGTTATTGGGTATATGTAACTATATATGGCAACGAATTTTTTGTTTTCTAGTAAGGTGCATCAAAGGTCTAAATCTCACATCCATAATTAAGCTTATAGTCATTAAAGTGCCTCTTTAAGGGTGTGTTTAGTTGCTTGTACCAAGCGGTACATATATGAGATGCTTTTAAAAAAAAATCATCCATGTGTTTGGTTGTTTGAATGAACTATCCCATCCTAAACCAAGTAATACAAATTTGAAAAATATTTCCTATAGATGCTAAACATTCCATTCACCCAAAATAATAAAACCAAATAGTACATGACCATCACATCCCATTCAACTTTATCCGATCAACCAAACACACCCTAAGGCCCCAAACTTGCAAATTGTGTCACTTACATCATCGTGACTTTACAGTTAGTTAAAGTTGTTTTTTTTTGCCAGGAATTAAAATTACTAACATGCTAGCTAGTAAAACAGATGTGCAATCAAATGTAGTGGATCATTCGAATTGATGACCCATATGTCAATTTGAAGGTAGAGACTTTTATATAGCTAAAAGCGTTAGCATATCTGTTAGTTGAATAGATGCGTTAAAATAAGATAAACCGTGTGGGTAAATGATCAATTGAGCAATTTGGGTTATGTAATAATTAATATATAGCCATACCTTCGTTGGAGCGTAACATGTCCATTTTAGCTACATTAAAAGTCAAAATGATTTAAGTGACACGGTTTCCATGTGTGGGGACCTGCCAGATTAGCTTTTAACTTGCATTGCAATTTAATCGCCCTAAATTGCTTTTTTTAATTAGGAAGAAATGCAAGGTAATAAAGATTATTTTTTGGTACATCAATTAGCATTCTTAAGATTTGAATATATGGGTGATATGCGAAAAGAATATATATGTTGCTCAAACCGTAGTACTCGTACAACATGTGAAATTTTCTTTTCGAAAATAATGTTAGCTAGGTTGGTAAATATATACTGTCATCAATGTGTTATTCTCCATATGGAGGGTGATTCCCAAGACCCTCATGTGTACCGAGCAGGGTTCACCATTTCGTTTTGCCGATTTTCGAATGAACAGTGAAATTTGATAATCGCAAAAATCGAGCCGAAAATCGTAAAAATCGCAAAAATTTAAAAATCAGATTTTTTTGAAAAAAATTCAAAAATCGTCGAAATTCGACGATTTCGATGGAAATTCGATGATTTATCGATGGAAATTCGACAACCATGTTGAACTTTTTGTGCGGTCGACTTTTGGTAGCGATTTTCGACGATTTTTGATGAAAATCGACCGATTTCCACCGATTTTCGACTGGTTTTTGACATGCAAATTTTTTCGAATTTTCGATTTTTTTTGAATTTTTTTTTGAATCGGACCGGTTTATCGACCGGTTTTTGATGTCGAACCCTAGCGGTACGGTCGATTTTCAACGAATTTCGACGAAAAGGTGAACCCTGGTACCGAGGTAATTTACTGCTCTTCCACCTCGAATAACACTATCATTGTTTATGCTCGACACCATTATTAATTTACTCAATTTTCACCTTTTATAATATTGCTCATACAAAATGATACATGTAAAATCTTGCAGCGCTAAAAGATTTACAATTTATCTTTTTATTATTCTCCTTTATTATTTTTCTCATATAGTCGACAATGTTTCTAGTGTAATCTGAATCTTTTCCTGTGGTAAGGATACATCACCAACAACAAAATTGCCCCCAAAGTAATAACTTGTTTGAAAGGGTTATCACCGTCCATAATATACTACTACACCTATTCTTCTTTTTATTTGATGTTTTAATTAGATTTATGCACAATTATTAAGAAAAGGCAAAATATGACCACATACCATTTTTAAAGTTTGTCTCTTACTATCTTATTAAATATGTTTGTCTTCTAAACCATCCACGTTTAATCTTACTCCCTCAGTTTCGCTATATTTTTTCCCAACCCACCATATGAACAGATCAGTAAAATCACTAAATCTAAGGAAAAATTTAATAAGAAATGACTATACATACCCCATTAAATGGCTTACCATGACCACTTAACCTCTTTCAAAGCATTTAAGTGTGGGTATATAGTGAAAAAATTACAATAACTACACTCCAGATTCCTTCAAGAAACAAATATATTGAAACGGACACTCCTAAGACCATAATCAAATATAGCCAAAAAGATGTGGCTATGTCTATTCTCGAAAAACTATAACACTAAAAAAACACTTTTCTACTCCTAAAACATCAAAAGAAAAATAGCACAAGATATAATAACTGTATAAAAAAGTCAGTGAATACATTGACCACACCTAAGCTAGTTGAGAGGTGCTTCTATGCTCTTCCTTTTAAAAGTTGCACAATTATTAAAGCATGAATGAAGAGTAGATGGTGATTACTTACCCCTTCGCTTGTTTCAAGATTTGTGCAACTTATACTAGAAGAAAAAGCATAGAAGTACCTCTCATGTTAATTTCATTTGTACTACACACTAAAAAGTTTACTTTTTGTAAAAAAAAAAAAAAAAAAAAAAAAAAAAAAAATCCTGAACCTCGACTCTCCTGTGAAAGAGTTACCGACTTACCGCCGTGTATCCCCTGCAGAAGTTGTCATTTGGATGAAGTAAAAAGCTAGTTGTTACCTATTGGTCCTTTTCGGCCATATTAATTACAAGCTTTTGTGTACGCAGATAACAGGTGAGACTGTAGGGGAGGTGAAAGTAGTAGCCGATATGCATGAAAGGAAGGCCGAGATGGCTAGGCAATCTGATGCCTTCATAGCACTTCCTGGTCAGTCTAAATACCTATATAATTTACAAGTGATGGTGAGTAGGCGTGTACCCACATATATAATTATAAAAGTAGTGGTCAAATGCAAGTAAAGAAAATATTGTCGATGAATAAAATAACATGGACTACAAACAAATGGGAACTACTACCGTGGATAAAAATGGTTCAAAGGAATTTGTTTCGGTTTGTAAGGGCACTCCTAATATATAGTTTGATCTGAACCTTGATACTAAAGGAGAGAGCGTGGTTAGGTGGGATTTGAGAAACAAGCATTCTAATGGTTTGGTACTAAAGCGTGTTAGTAGAGGGAGATATCTCTTCTCTAATTGTTGCATGGGGCCACAAATTTGGTTACTAAAATCTTGGTTTTCTAAAAAGGTGGGATACAAGTACTAAACTTCTCTTCCCCCGCCCCCTCTTCCACCTAAGAAAGGTAACATGGTATAGACTAGGTATCAAGCAAATTAGACAGTTGAAAATGCCTAGTACTCGTCATCTTAGTTTTTCGTGCCAACATAAGCTGGAATGAGTGATTATAAGTTTGTTATCACTTCCTCTTTCAATGTCTATTATTTTCTGCACTACTACAAAATCGGGCATCACAACCGCCCTATTAGAAACGGTTTGATACGAACCAGTTGTAATGCTCGCACCAGAAGCGGTTCGTGGCAACAGGCCGGAGGGGATCTCTAAAAGCGGTTCGTGGCACGAACCCCTTCTAAAGCCCCACCTTTAGAAGCGGTTCGTGTCACGAACCCCTTCTAAAGATCTTTACAAGCGGTTTGTGTCCCCAACCGCTTCTAAAGCTTTAGAAGGGGTTCGTGTCCCGAATCGCTTCTAAAGCTGGGGCTTTAGAAGGGTTCGTGGCGAACGCTTCTAAGACCCCTTCAAAAGGGGTTCGTGTCACGAACCGCTTGTAGAAGCCCAGTTTTAAAAATAATAAAAGGAATGCGTGCCCTACTCTATCAGAGAGCACGCGTGGGTGGGTTGGCTAGATGGATGAGGCGAGTCACGAGGATGGAATGCTGGTCGTGGGTTCGAATCCCGTTCTCACGATATTATTACTGCCTTTTACCGCTTGGTGTCGCACCACCACAAGCGGTT
Source organism: Rhipidocladum racemiflorum (assembly GCA_036346355.1). Classification (NCBI taxonomy): domain Eukaryota; kingdom Viridiplantae; phylum Streptophyta; class Magnoliopsida; order Poales; family Poaceae; genus Rhipidocladum; species Rhipidocladum racemiflorum. The sequence continues at coordinate 37,433,149 of CM070588.1, forward strand.
CCCTTGTCATACCCTTCGAGGTATCACAACCGGTTGCCTAGAAGCGGTTGTAAAACCACTTCTAGAAGTGGTTCCGAACCGCTTCTCGAAGCTAGTTCTGTAGTAGTGCTGGAAGATTTTGTTGGATGAACATTGGATGCTGCAGGGGGTTATGGAACGCTGGAAGAGCTCCTAGAAGTAATTACATGGGCGCAACTCGGCATTCATGACAAGCCGGTACGAAGACAGTTATCTTTTGTCTGGCTTTGTATGTACATCAACAGTGCAGGTTCAATTACTATGGCTCAAAGTCATAAACCGGCGAGTAGGAGTACATGGGAGATTAATTCCACGTGTACATGTTAGCGTATGCATGCATGCATGCATGCCAAAGTTTACTTGAGCCAGCGTATAAAATTTTCAGAGCAAGTAGATTCGTACGTTCGTACGCACGCAGCTACGACCACTACTACATATAATAATATTATATACGGTTTGAAAGTATCATCACATACGATTTTTCAAACCATCTGTGACTATGTGTTAATGATATAACAGCATATCACAAACGGTTTGGTCACCGTCTGTGACATAAACATCACAGAAGATTCTAGTTAGAAACCGTCTGTAGTCCTATATGTGATATTCTAGTGTTTGTTGTTCGAAATTTTTGTTTGCTTAGATATTTCTGCAACGACATTTATAAAGCACAACCGGTTATAGATTTTGTAATTGAATATCTAAACATCAGAGATGCATTGAGACAACAGTTTTTCTGATTAGGATCGTCTTAAAATATGAACATTTATAGCGCTTTCATCTCCTTTTTATAAAGTTGATGGTTTCTAAGGCAAAATCCATTTCATTTTATAGTTCATCATGAACGCTGCCATGATCTGATTTATCGCTTTCACTTCATCCTCATTCCTGAACGAGAATACCATAGGCAGCCTAGCTTCTTGAATTATAGAGTTGATTAAGTCATCGTATAGAGTCTATTTCATAAATTAATCTATTATATGCGATAAATTAATCAACACTATACGATGACTTAATCAACTCTATACGATAAGTTAATAGACTCTATAATTCAAGAAGCAAGCTTGCCTATGATATTCTCATTCGGGGATAAGGATAAAGTGATAGCGATAAATCAGCGCAGGACACTTTTCAGGACGAACTATGAAATGAAATGGATTTTACCTTAGAATCCATCAAATTTTAAGATGATCATAATCAGACAAACTGTTGTCTCAATACATTTAGGATGTTTAGATATTCAATTACAAAATCTATAACTAATTGTGCCTTGTAAATATCGTTGCAGAAGTATCTAAGCAGATAAAAATTTCGAATAACATATACTAATGATAGAAGTTCTGCTAAAGGGTGTAGGAAAAATATTTTGTTCTAACAAGCAAGACACTATTAAGTTATTGTATTCAAGATAAGCAAATATAGTGTTGGTTGATATAAAATTACCAGTTTTTATTAGTTTGAAAATCAGGTGAGGATTGGCACTCAATGGCAACATACAGTAGTAGCGTGCTGGAGAATTGGAATAGGATAAGAGAAGACAGCTACTAGATCCTACGATACAACATTAGGGTCGAAATATCGTACAATACACATCGTGATACTAACAAACTTATAAACTCTTCTCCACTAAGTGTAGAGCTGTTAGAGACTAGTCTCTTACCTCCTCTATGTTGTAAGAATTGTGGCATTAGCAAATTTATCATGACACTAATTCCAATCGTATTAAATAACCATGACAAATCATTATTAACAAAGTATGAGCAAAAAATACTTAATTAAACATGATATTTAACAATATCAAAGCATGTAAGCATATAATCAAGTATTTAAGCAAATGCATAACAATGAATAATAAAAAAGACATACAACTAGCAATAAGCTCAAATTGAATTTAGATTGTTCTCAGATGTTGGGTTGCCTTAAAAAGACCTTTCTCGCCACTACGAACAAAGTATAGGCTTGTTTATGACAACCTTACATCAAATTAATAATTTCAATTCTTGGTAGTTTAAGAACCTAATCAATTGATCATCTAAAACAATGTAAACATGTATATGGGGATAAACCAACTTGAAGTAGCTTACTAGATAAATAGAACAGACAATAACATATATGAACAATATCAGCAACTACAAGGAATAATCAATACAATATTAAAGGCTATTGAACAGTGATCAAACTAACACACACACACACACACACACACATATATATATATATATAGAGAGAGAGAGGATTGCTAGTGTACTATCGATAGTACAGATCCTCCGTGCTATAGCGTTCTGTTTGCAAAATTTGAAAACGAAATTGTTGATCCAAACCGTGCATTATGTTCATCTCATTGAAATATCACTACCCACCAAATTTTATATTTTTTGAATTTTTTCTCCTATTTATTTTGTATTTTTCAAAATCCACGATCTAATTAGTTGTGGAGCGTCCAATGAAGCTGGTTTTGAAAAATATAAAATAAATAGGAGAAAAAATTCAAAAAATATAAAATTTGGTAGGTAGTGAGATTTCAATGAGATGAACATAATGCACGGTTTGGATCAACATCTTCGTCTTCGAATTTTGCAAACACAGCGCTATAGCATAGAGGATCTGTACTATCGATAGTACACTAGCAATCCTCTCTCTCTCTATATATATATATATATATGTCATAAGTCACAGTAGATAATCAAATAATCTAACCAAGTATTGCAGTGTATAAAAGCTAATTTTGTTGTCACAAACAGTCTACCTTAACCTAAATCCTCACAGAATAATTCTCCCCACATACAAGGTCCCCAACTTAATTAACCAGCCCCTTTACAATATAAAGAAAGCGAGTAATCATAGTAGTTCAAGAATACTCACAAAGCACCAACTAAAAAGTTAGTGCAGCCAGCTAGACATGTCAAAGACACTGTCCCAGAAAACGATATTACCGCTGCAATGCCGAAGAAATCATCGGCAATCGTTATGGAGATACAAAGTCGTAGCCTCCATGGTGTGGCAAACCACCAAGAGGCCCGAGATGCAATTAACACTGTTCAAGACCTCAGAACCAACACCCTTAGCCAAAGGGGATGAAGATGCCGAACAATGCTTGAAGGTCACAAAGACTAGAATTGGCACAAGCAACCAACCAAACTAAGAATCCACTGCACACTCACACGACCGAGCCGTCGTCCCCCCCCCCCTCCTCGATGGCCGCTGGGGCCTCCATGTCGTCCTCTTCCTCATGGGTGTAGTTGTCATCCGCGGGGGAGCCGAGGAGGAGGTTGCCAGGGAGGAGGTAGCCGAGGAGGAGGTCGCTGGGGAGGAGGTCGCTAGGGAGAAGGTCGCTCGGGAGGAGGTAGCCGAGGAGGAGGTCAGGGGAAGGAGTTCGTCCAGGAGGAGGATGTCAGGGGGCTAGGGTTTGGAAAGGTGAAACGAGATGGGAACGGCCAAGGTCTGCATGACGAACATCTATCGGTATGCTTATATAGTGATCTCTTCATATCACAGACGGTTCATAGTTAGAACTGTCTATGATATATACAGTAATTATCACTAACGGTTTTTATGTAAAACCGTCGGTGATCAATGATGGTCTCATCACTGACCCTTTTAGCTAAAAAACGTCAGTGATGGTCGATTTTTGACTGCCGTTAGTGATGAAGAGTCTAATATAAGCTTTTTTTAGAGCTTTTTACGGTACACTAAATTGAATATGAACCGTTCATTCTTTCCAATCCAATGAATAAGATTAACTAGAGTTTACTTATACTACACCTGGTAGTAGAGTAGTAGAAACACCCTTAACAAATCAACGGTTAGATGTGATTTTTACTATATATTTTATACTATAAGTATAATCTACCATAAAATTTCTCTTTTTTTAGTAGTGGACTAGTCTTCACGTATTTGATGGGTTGGGTCGGAGTTTTAACGCTGCAGGTGGGGCTCCTAAATGCGGGCGGGTACTACAACGCTCTACTATCTTTCATCGACAAGGCTGTGGAGGAAGGCTTCATCAAACCCAGTGATCGCCACATCGTCGTGTCGTCTCCAACGCCGAAACAGCTGCTCCAGAAGCTAGAGGTAGAGCATCATCAGCTCATACATGGATGGAGTCGGAACCAATCGACGGTCGGGTGCAGGATGCAGCTGCAACTGCTTAGCCTGTCCTTCGTTCTGTCTGCATGCAGGAGTACTCCCCTGGACACCGAAGGGTCGCGACGAAGACGAAATGGGAGAAGGACAGCAGCGCCATGGCTGCTGCGAAGAGAAGCAAAGGCGACCGTCCAGACCCAGCGAGGAATTAAGGATATAATTAAGGATGCATGCTGTCGATGGTCGATTGATTGACCAGTTAAGGGTACCAGCGGATCGATCCCATGATTCATTCCCGAGATTCAGAGCTTGTCGTGTTTCGCCGGCCTTTAGTTTCCTATAACACTACTACAGATCTGACTTTCCATACCGGCCCATCAGTACCGGTCATGCATGAACCAGGACTGACATTTACATCGATCCGGTTGAGCGGTCGATGTGTCCGGGGACCATCGATGCGGTTGGTTACACTAACCGGTGCTGATGTGGTATCATCAGTACCGGTTGGTTACACCAACCCGTACTAAGAAGCCAAGGAGCTGAGCAGACTGCTTAGTGCCGGTTCATGTAACCAACCGGTATTGATTCTCGATCTTCAGTACCGGTTGGTTACATGAACCGGCACTAAGCAGTCTGCTCTGCTCCTTGGCTTCTTAGTACGGGTTGGTGTAACCAACCGGTACTGATGAGACCACATCAGCATCGGTTAGTGTAACCAACCGGTACTGATAAGCGCCGGTTGCTGTATTCAACACACAGTCTCCCGCGCGACGCCTCGATCCCGCGCGTCGCCTCTTCGTGTTCATCCCGCGCGAAGTATAAACAGAGTGAGCGAGATGGAGAACCTGCACTGACAGAGACCGGTCTCGATCGATCTTCCTCTTCCGATCATGGCAGAGCCTATGTCTCCCTCCAGCTCCTCTGACTCCTCCGACTCTGAGCCATTGTCCCCAGTGCCGCCTCCACCCCAGGCACCTCCCGCCCCAACCAAGAAAAGAAAGCGCGCCGACGACGACGACGAGGAGGAGGACGACGACGACGATGAGGAGGAGGACGACGACGACGACGACGAGGAGGAGGAGGACGACGACGACGAGTAGGACGACGATGACGACGACGACGAGGAGGACGACGACGACGAGGACGACGAAGACGACGATGACGACGACGACGAGGACGACGACGAGGACGACGACGAGGAGGAGGAGGAGGAGGAGGAGGAATAGGAGGAGGAGGACGTCACCGTCATCCGCTGGGGGAGCTCATCATCCTCCTCCTCCGAGGACGACGTTCACCATGCTGCCACCGACGACGACGGCAGCGGCGGCAGCGATGTGACAATGATAGCGAGGACAGCGACCCCCACGGAGTGACGACGATAATTGAACTTTTTATTTATGTAATGTTAATTATCCACTATGTAATGTCACTGTATATTTGAACATTTTCAACGGTGGGTAATATTAAATATTAGCTGTTCTATTTACATACGCATTCTGATTTTTCATTTGAACATACGCATGTACTCTGCCTCAACTCGAAGAGGCATTAGTTTGGATCAACATACGCTCGGGGGTGGTGGTCGATGCGGTTAAAGGTACCAACCGATCGATAGTCACATCGATCCGGTTTGTATTCCGAACCGGTACTATCTAGTAGCAACGGCTACAGTTGCAGGTGGATATTAGTACCGGTGTAAGGCACTAACCGGTACTGATGTGAAACTATCAGTACCGGCTTGTGCTGTGAACCGGTACTCTGTCGCAATTTAAACTTGTTCCTCCTCCCGCTCTCTGCCAGACCAAGATCATTTGATCAGCCGGCGAGAAGAACAGCAGTTCGGGCAAGAGCTCCAAGGAAGGGGAGGTGCTGCCCAAATTTTAAAATTTTGGTCATTTTACTCCAAGCAAGGTAACTAAGGTTAGTACCATCATTCCTCACTACATTTGTGTTAAATGGAGCCTCTTCTTTGCTTGAATTATGAAGAAAATTTGATCTTTTCCATTAATCGATGAAAGATTACAAATGTAAAGTTCTAGCTCGATCTTTTCAAGTAGGATGCAAAAATTTACTCGCAACCAAGGTAACTAAGCTTAAATTTGCTTGGATTATAATATAGCTCGCATTTAAGGTGTGGATCTAGCTCAAATTTACATTTTAGTTCCATCGTTCGATGTAGGATGGTGCATATATAGTTGGGGAAATTAAGAATGGTGCATGAAAATCATAGCTTTTAGGATCTTCAAATTGCAATAGTTATGTGCAAAAAAGAAGAATTTTAAATTCATTTGCGATTTAAAACAATATTAAAAATATAAATGGCTTTACAGAAAATATAAAATGAGTTGAAGATTCGAGAAAAGTTTTAAAAAATTTTGTGAAAAAGTTTTCAAAAAAAGTTTTGAAAATTTGAGCAAAGTCATCGTGAAATTATGCTTGCATTAATATTTAGGTTTTGGTTCCATCGATTGATGAAGAATTTTGAATCTAGATTTTCATTGACTAATTATTTTAGTAGGTTGCAAAAACTTGTCGAGTATGAATACCGGAGCAAATAATCATTTTATGGAAAAATATGTAATGAAATATAGTGCCTTTAATGTATATTATGAAATAAAATCATTTTAAAAATATAGTTGTCTTGATTTGGATTTTGGGAAATGTTGAACAATTCATTATCGGAAAATGAGCTAAAAGTTACCTTGATGTAATATAATGTAGATGGACCGCGATGGATGTACATGGACCGACGCTCCGGAGTTCTTGCGGGGTTTGCAAGATTTTCTTCGTATGGCCGATGCATACACGACGTCGAGCTACATATGTTGTCCATGCATAGACTGCAAGAATGAGAAGGAGTGGGCAAACTCCAGCCACCTTCACTTCCATTTGCTCACAAGAGGTTTCATGACAAACTATACATGTTGGACCAAGCATGGTGAAGAAGAAATTATACAAGAAGACGGTGAACAAGAAGAGGCGAACAATATCTTAGACGCTGGCCAACCTGGCTCTTGCGAAGATACATTTGGGGAGTTTGGCAATGATGACCTAGACCAGATGCTGCTTGATGGAGAGGGAGAATACATCGATGAAAGACATTACGAAAAGTTCCAGCGCCTATGGGAGGACCACAAAACATTGTTGTACCCAAACAGCCAACATGGCCATAAAAGTTGCGTACTACACTAGAATTGATGCAATGGAAGGCGACCAATGGATTATCTGATAAGGGATTCGACGAGTTGTTATGCCTCATCAAGAAGATACTTCCAGAGGGGAACACACTGCCCGAAACTACGTACAATGCCAAACAAGTTGTCTGCCCTTTGGGGTTAGAGGTACAGAAGATACATGCATGTCGTAACGATTGTATCCTTTATCGCAATGAGTACGAGGATTTGGATGTTTGTCCGGTATGCAAAACTTCGCGGTATAAGACCAGGCGTGACGACCCAGGTGAGGTAGAGGGGCAGCGTAAGAAGAAGAGGCCCCCTGGTAAGGTGGTGTGGTATTTCCCTATAATACCACGGTTGAAGCGTTTATTTGCGAACAAAGCGCATGCCCTGATGATGCGCTGGCACAAAGAAGACCGTAAGGAGGACGGAAGGCTAAGACACCCTGCTGATGGCTCCCAGTGGAGGAAAGTCAATAGAACATACCCGGACTTTGCTGAGGATGCGAGGAACATAAGGTTTGGGTTGAGTACAGATGGGATGAACCCGTATGGCGAGATGAGCAGCAGTCACAGCACTTGGCCCGTGACTATGTGTATCTACAACCTTCCTCCTTGGCTGTGTATGAAGCGGAAGTACATTACGATGCCGTTGCTTATCCAAGGCCCGAAGCAACCTAGAAACGACATCGATGTGTACCTCAAACCGTTGGTTCAAGATCTGCTAACATTGTGGAACGATGGTGTACGTGTATGGGATGAGTACAAAAGAGAGCACTTCATTTTACGTGCATTACTATTTGTAACCATCAACGACTGGCCTGCACTTGGTAACCTGTCGGGCCTATCCATCAAAGGATATAAAGCCTGCATGCATCCACTGCTTAGAGGAAACGGACAGCAAGTACCTAAAAAACTCTCGAAAGGTTGTGTACATGGGCCACCGTAGATTCCTCCATACGAAGGACCCGTTAAGGAGGAAGGGTGAGAATTTTGATGGGACGGAAGCGAAATGTAAGAAGCCCCCGCATCGCAGTGGGGCTCTTGTATTTTCTTTGGTAAACGATCTGAAAGTAGTATTTGGAAAAGGTCCAGGTAGCAAACCTGTCCCGACAAAACAAGATCACACAAAGCCCATTTGGAAGAAGAAGTCAATATTTTGGGACTTACCTTACTAGAAAGACTTAGAGGTTCGCCACTCACTGGACTTCATGCATATCACAAAGAATGTCTGCGTGAACCTGCTAGGCTTCCTAGATATGTATGGCAAATCAAAAGATACACTTCAAGCACGAAAGGACCTACAGCTGCTGGGAATCAGGAACGACCTACATCCGGAAATGAGAGCGGAAGGACAACATTACCTCCACCCCGCGAGCTACACTCTGAGCAAGGAAGAGAAGAAAATATGATTAAGTTCTTGAACAGTGTGAAGGTCCCTTCTGGATACTCCTCGAACATAAGGAGACTCATAAACACAAAAGAGAATAAAATCGTACACATAAAATCCCATGATTGTCACGTGTTGATGACACGCTTGCTCCCGATGGCGGTGCGAGGTATTCTCACGGACGAGTGCGAGGGACAATCATAAAGTTGTGCTCGTTCTTCAACGCGGTGTCGCAGAAGGTCATCGAGCCGAATAAGTTATGTAATCTGCATGACGACATGGTCAATAGTCTGGTTAGCCTTGAGATGATCTTCCCTCCATCATTCTTTGATATTATGGTCCATCTCATGGTCCACATTGTTAAAGAGATACAAATTCTCGGACCCGTGTTCCTCCACAATATGTTCCCTTTCGAGAGGTACATGGGCATCCTAAAGAAGTATGTTCGTAACCGGTCTCGTCCAGAAGGCTGCATTGCGCAGGGTGTCGGCACAGAGGAGGTGATCGAGTTTTGTGTTAATTACATTGATGATCTGAATCCGATTGGCGTTCCTGTATCACGCCATGAGGGGAGGCTACAGGGAAAAGGGACTTTAGGGAGAAAAGAATCCTATAGCCACGATCTACTTTCATTTAAACAAGCACATTTCACAGTATTGAAACAAGCAACTGTAGTGGCTCCATATATGTATGATTACGAGATGAGTCTACGCGCCCAATACCCAGAGAAGTCAGATAAGTGGATCGCAGTCGAGCAAATGGATCATTTCAGTGGTTGGTTACAAAAGCAACTGTTGGGCAACCATACAGATGATGAACAGTTGAAACTCTTGGCTCGGGGACCATCCACAACAGTCATATCATTCCAAGGGTATGAGATAAATGGGTACACATTTTACACAACAGCCCAGGATAGCAAGAGCACCAACCAAAACAGTGGCGTCCGTATAGATGCCTTGGACAAAAATGGAAAGATGGATACCTATTATGGTTTCATACAGGAGATTTGGGAGCTCGAGTACGGACCTTTAAAAGTCCCTCTGTTTCGGTGCCAATGGGTCAAACTGGCAGCCGTGGAGATCGATGAGTACGGTATGACAACTGTGGACCTCAAGCAAGTGGCCTATAGGGATGAACCATTCGTGCTCGCTAATGATGTGACACAAGTATTCTATGTGATGGACATGGACAAGCAAGCGAAGCGAAGGACAAGCCTACTAAAAGGAAGAGGCAGCATAACAAATCTACGAAAACATAAATCAAAATGAGAAGACTAGCGATAGCGATCAACCAAGGCGCCACGTGGTTCTTTCTGTAAAAGAATGATTGTCGGAGTTGAGGGCGTCATGGACGAAGAAGAGTATAATCAATTCGACGAGCTGCCTCCTTTCACAAAGGGCGTAGACATTAGTGACCTGAATGATACAGAGGACTGTCCTACGCACGCCGCGATCATAATGAAGGATCGCTTGTAAAAACAAAGTAGTTAGCAAATAAGTCCAATCTTGTCTCTTTGTGTTCCCATGCTACTAAATTGTCTATTGTGATGGATCACTTTGCTTTCTTTTGGTGTAATAGACTACTAACATACTAGTTGTGTATTAATTACCTTTTTTATTTTTTGTAAATCATTTTAGTGTGGAATAATAATGATTTATTATTTTTTATTAAGCAAAGAAGCAATAATTGAATTTAAGCAAAAATTACTTTATTTTTTATATTTTAAATTTATATTAATAACCTTATCTTGTTTATATATTATTGTTGAATTGTAGAAACTATAAAAGGAATTTATAAATGACTAGTAACAAGGATTCCAATTTGCATTGGAATTATAAGAGTGCAAAAAATCATTTTTTTCTTTCATTTTATTGTAAATAGAGTTTGAATTTAATTCTAATCAGTACCGGTTGGTGTATTTAACCAAGATCTTGATGTGATCTATCAAGATCTGGGTTGGATACACCAACCGTCTTGTAACTCTAGGTTTTCCTCATATGTGGAATGATCAGTCCCGGTTGGTGTATCCAACCGGTACTGATGTGTATATCAATCCCGGTTGGATACACCAGCGGGGCGATGGTGCCCCTATAAACTTCCTGCCGCCAGTTCCCCCCCACCTTAGCGCTCCGCCCGCCCGAATTTAGCCCACTTCCTCCTCTGGACAGCCTTGCCGCCACTCAGAGCCTGTGGCGTCGGAAGCCCTCCCGAGCTCGCCCCGACGGCGCCGCCCTCCCGAGCTCGCCCCCTCGCCCGTCCGAGCTCGCCCCACCCGACGGTGCCGCCCTCCCCACGGCGCCGCCCTCGAGCTCGCCCCTCGCCGTCCGAGCTCGCTTCACCCGACGGCAGTGCTGCCCTCCAGCGGCGCGCGCCCGTCGGAGATCGCCCCACCCGACGGTGCCGCCCTCCCCAGGCGCCGCCCTCGGACTGCGCCGCCGTCCAGGACCTCGCCCCCCACCGACGGTGCCGCCTCTCCCGGCGCCGCCTTCCTGAGCTCGCCCCGACGGTGCTCCTCGCCGCTTCTTGCCTCGTAATATATCTCTGGTGTACATGTATGGTGTAGATTCACGTTGGATTTGCTAATTGGAGGAAAATGTGTAGTATTTCTATTTCGGTTGTGATCTTGTTCAAGAACAGATGTTGAATGAATGCTAACATGATGTTGTACTGATCAATTAGACATTAGCTAGTATTGTTTCAGCAATTAGAGCAATTAGACCATTACATTGTCACTTTGCCAGATTGCAACGTTCCCGCCAACGGTGAATTGGCACCTGTATAGAATCGAAACTTTTTGGTATATGTTGCAAACGTAATATATTTGCAATGTCAGGCCTTGTATGCAAAATGATGTAAGTTCCAGTTGCAATAAATGATCTAGAGACCGTCGATTTATGTACCATTGATTACATTGGTGAAGAAATGGTTACTCCAGAGATATATTCTCAATTGTCAATATCTGTTCTTTTCCATGTGGTGGAGGTAATGTTATGTATATGTGAGATGTGTCAGATGAGTAATTATATGTCAAATGTGATGTATATGTGAGATGTGTCAGTATATTTGAAATGTGAAATGTATAAGTAGAGTTGGTCTAATCAGCATTTGTTCCTCGCCGTCTTCCACGCCGTTAATTTGCAGTGCCTTCTTCTAGCCTAAGAAACAACGATGGACGGCGAAGGATTTGATCAAGAAGAATTTATGGAAAATTTGATTGCGGGAGATGGTGGTTATGAGGCCGCAGAGCACGATGAGGCCGCAGAGCACGATGATGCCGCAGAGGTAACAATCAATCACGTTAATGATTGTCGATTTCACTATCATGCTAAGCCAACATTTTGACCCGTTCATGATTGTACCATGCTTTCAGATCGATCAACCAAGCGGGCAATCACGACAGCGAGGTCCAACCAAGAAGCCGAAGGCAAGATATGTTGTCACCGAAGTCAACGAGAACGGCCAACCTCAGAAACCCTTGACGGTGATTGGGCCGTTCAATTCGGCATGCGGCGTCCACGTTAGGGACCACGTGCCCATTAGCGTAGCAAAATGGGATCAGGTTCCTGAAGATACAAAAAACATGCTTTGGAACGATGTCAGAGAGACATTCACCTTCCCCCAAGGGACCGAAGAGAAGGTGAAGAGTTACACTCTCAAGAAGATGGCCATCGCATTCCAAACTTATAAAAAGAAGTTGAACATAGAGTATATCAAGGAGAATCGAACGCCCGACTTCAACAAGTTCCCGAAGTTGCAAGATCACTTGGAAGCGTTCGTGAACTACAAGACTTCAGAGGAAGGTCAAAGTTTGAGTGAGAAGAACAAGCTGAATGCACAGAAGAAGAATTACCACCACCGACTCGGCCCTGGTGGTTACCGCCAAGCAATACCCAAATGGGAGAAGAGGGAGCATGACCTGCTAGCGAAGGGTGTCACACTCGCAACAATGGAATGGCCTGACAGAGCAAAGCATTGGTTCTATGCTCACAGTGGTGGCCTCGATGATAGCGGCAATGCGGTGTTTGGGGAGGTGCTGAGAGATGTGGCCAGAAGGCTTGTGCAGTCCATCGAGGAGACTTCCCAAGGTAGCTTCGTGCCAAATAGGGAGAATGATGAGCTAACAAGGGCTCTACAAAACCCGGAGCACCCTGGACGTACACGAGGCGTTGGCGTCGTCCCGTGGAAGGTTGGTTTCGCTCAGGACGCCGAGACCTATAGGAGTCGGATGAGAAGCAAGGCTCGACATGCACAACAACTTAGTGCACTTGAAGAACGCATGACTCAGATAGAGGAACAGTTAGCCCAGAGCCAACAGCGGGAGACGTGCCAGGAACCTCCCAGCAATCCTAACATCATCAGCCCCACCGGGCAGCGGAGCAGCTGCGCTTCCGGTGGGCTGCCCGAAGCGGACTTGGACATGTAACACCCCGGCATTTAATATGCCCGAATGCTACCAAACATAACCACAAAATAGTACGCAAACCCTCATGTACCCCGACATTGCCATCTACTCGCAAAACCTAAAAACAGAGGTTCTGTCCCGGCGGGACAGCAGCCTTGCAAAAGGCATAACTTGAGTTCTGGGACTCCGAATCAATTAAACGAGTACATCCTCGCGTAGCTTAGGAAATTTCCCAACTTTCTCTAGGTATATGGAAAGACTGATTCGGATTCTAAAGTCGTCTAATCTACAGATTACCGTGATCTGTTCCAATTACGTCACAGATTTTAACACGCTCGGTAAAATAGCCATAACTTTCAAACGGCTGATCGGAATTTAACGTGCTTTATGTCCACAGAAATATAATTAAATTATCTACAACTTCTTCAACATCCGTACGGACAGAATCGGATTCTAAATCGACGAAAACTCAAACCCTAGCCCGACTGCTCATGCTGTCCCAAAATAGAAACGTGGCAACATCTAGATCTAACCCAAATTACTCCAATCCAGCACCTCTAATTGATCTAAAAACTTGATAAACACCTTAATAACAGTACCTAGATCAATCCCCAGGGTTCCCATGGTCATACCTTTGCCCGACGCACGAAAACTCCAATAGATCTCCTCGCTCTTCGCTCCTCGCTCCTCGCACCTCGCTCCTCGCTCCTCGGATGGATCCATGAGGATGCAGGGGTGGGTAGGCCACCCTAGGGCAGCAAGGGGTGGAGGAGAGGTGGGGAGCAATGGGGCAAGGGAGGGGGAGGCGCACGGCCAAGGGAGGAGGGAGGCGGCTAGGGCAAGGGCAAGTGGGGGGAAGGGCGCACAAGGGGCAGGGGTGAACGCCCAAGGGCTGGTGGGGAGCCCTTTTACCAGCCCCACACCCAATCCTAGTCCGTTACGAGACCTACTCCATCCCACCAAAGCCCACTTAAGGCCCAAACTCCCGGGAAGGCCCAAAACTCGAAACGGCCCTAAACGCCAGAAACGTTATTAACCTCCATACCTTATGGTTTTAACCTGCCATACCATATTTCATAAAGTTTTTGACCTTAACATGCACCATTTAAAAGGTTACGACACTCCGTGGTGACACATCACTTCAAACGGCCCAAAAACGCGAGTAAACCTCAAGCTGAAAGGTTTTATTCTCTAATTTCACATTCTATAATGTCACACCATACCGTAGTGTCACATTCTCCCCCCCTTCAACAGGATTCGACCTCGAATCCAAAGGACGCCAAAATCAATGACAAAATCCCCAAGGGACAAACGGCTTCTCTGCAGCACAAAACATTCACACAACGACTAAAACCGGAACAAACAACAAACGAGTTCCCAAAACCAACACATAGAGAAAAAGTGTTGATCTAGCTCAACTAAGGGCAACCCCTCACAAATCGACCTTCACTTCAATTCCCCAACAGAATTTGCGTTTCAACCACAAAGGGCTCCATCAACCCAAAACGCTCGAATCCTCACGGCAAACACTTCATACTTCTATCACAACCAACCTGACTACCATACTCCATTAAACTCAACATGACATAATCAAAGGAAGTCACAATTCCTTTAACGACCTTTCTACATTCCCGAAAATTTCCATCGAGGGGAAAACTCATTAAGGCACACTTGCCCTTCCGATACACCATCATACTAACATTTTATTCCATCCTTTCCCAGACAAGACTCAAATCCAAGAACAACTAGTGACGACAAATGCTCACGGCAGGACAAATATCACCGAACTACCGTCAACTTCACTTCCACCCATCGCTACACTTAATAATGGTTAAACCCATACATCATCAACCTCCATCACAAACCACCCTTATACCACTAGGGTTCAACACCTAGCCCCAAGCTTGGATCGAAAAACCTTACCAAACCACAATTGGTTCCTTTCTTAAGAGGGTCTCGCCCTCACACAAAAACACTTAGGTATCAACCCCAAGTGTACACACGACAACTCAAACCCAAAGCGTTAACAACCATTTTGGAAAGAATTCGGCAACATCTAAGCCAAATCACAAAGGAAGCATAAATCCCCTACACTACAACCAAAATACCATAATTTCTTCATTCTTTCTTTTCATACTAGAAAGAAATGGACATCTCGATTCTTGACATGCATGCACACTTTTCAAGAGCACTCCGGATTAGTCATATATCCTTATATGACTTTCTCACCGACCTGGCTCGTCGACTCCTTTATGATTAATTATGCATAAACAATGTCTCGTTTTCCTTTTTCACCCTTCATTCATCATGTAACAATGGCACCGAATAGTCATTCACCAAATGACTTCTTCCTCGGTATCAAATGATGGAAACACAATTAACATCGAAGGTTACGGAAATTCATATAGACTATGACGGCAGCATAGTTGACAAGAAACACCACGTCGTAAAGACCCCACATCGCTTGAAAACTGAACTTGCACAACATTGCATTTCATCCAAATTCAACATTTTGGAAAAGAACATCAAAATTTCAAGTCGAGCATCTGCTCCCACAACCATCACGAACTTCCTCAAGGAGAGGGAAACTCATTCCCAAAAGGGGAACACCTCACTAACAAAATCACTTTGTAAAACTTTCATAAAGTCCACCTTTTTGAAGCACTCGCAACATCACACACATTTTCAAAACAACTCCAGCTCTAGCCAAAAGAGTTACACATTAAGGGCTCAACTCAAAAGTTTCCAACACAACCCTTTAAGACCATCTGCTTCCTTTTAAAATTAATTCCAAAGATAATCCAAAGGCGAATGCGAAAGGCGCGATCGACTCAAAACTTTTGGATGTAAATCCAAACTCACAACACGAACTAAACAAATTCGCCAAAACCAAAGGTCGACACCAAACATTACGAGTTTTGGGGAAACTCAAACACAAGATAAGGAACACCTTGACCGAAAACCCTTCAACCAAAATGGCAAACAACCAAACCAGTCCAAAAGCTTTTAAACACAAGCTCAAAGCATAAAAAGAACCATCTCTAGAATTCCACTACGCTTTCCATTAAAAGACTTTAATAATCACTTTTACTCCCTGAGGAGCCCCAACACAATTCAACCAAAAGCTTCACAACAAATTCTTCCTCTAGTTACCATTCCCAAAACTTTTAATAAGGGTTTATGATGCTTATCAAGAAGGCACCCAACCAAGACTATAATGATATGATCCCCACGGATCACCGAATCATAATACTTCTTATTCTAAATTTGAAACATAGTACTTCCACAAATCTTTCAAAGAAGATCAACATATAAATTTCATACCTCCTATCTATTCACGCCTCGATAACCGAACCTTATTCGGTTAAACAACGACTTCAACATGTAAATATTATCTCTACAAGACAAAGTTCATAGCTAGGATTCCAAGGCATACATTCATTAAGGATAAAACTCTATATCAGGTTAATTATCCATGGTTCACTCCATCACCACAAGTTACAACACCCTCCATTTAGTCAATGGTTTCCAACAAGTATTCTACACAACTACCACCACTACTAAGTCATCAATAAAAACAAATGGGCATAATCATCAACCGATCAACATTACTTTTAGCTACCCTATACATAGGTGATAACAAAATTACAACATACTCCAACTATTTAAAATAGATTGAAAACTAGCATTGAAGGGTCACAATCAGCATACTTCCAAATATACTAGTAGTTTGCAACAACATAAATAACCACTCCAATCAACTTCCAAATTAAAGTCACTAGTCTCTACTAATCCGTTAGATTAGCACATCTTTAAACACCAAGCAAAGCTTCTTAACAATATCAGCAGTTTACATCATCTTAATGTTTTAACTATGCATCAAGGTTTAAACTTTTAACATTAACGAGGATCATAAGCACTTTTAAAGCAAGGCAACAGATTCTAAGCATGAACATTAACACTTTCAATCATTCTCGCTAAGAGTGAACTACAACACTAGTAGTCTATTTATTCTCAAACTTAGAGATTTTACTCACATTGAATTGATTCAACTCAAAATTTAACTTAGCAACACATCAATCCATAAACCACATTGTTACCTACTACATAACATGCTAAACATCAATTCTTACTAGGGACAAACGATTTCAGTCAAAAGACTACTTACTTTGTTTACAGCATTTTAGTTTTAAAACTCATCCCAAATTCATAAGGAAACTTGACTCTCAAAATTGCAATGAAACAAACCCAAACTTGGTTATGCAAAGGAATTCTCCAAAACACTTTTCAATCTCAAAGACTTCCATAGAGGAAACTGGTTGGAAGACAACTTTTCTCGAAAGGGAACCAAGTGCTCCATTAACCTTTTCAAATAAAACCTTAACACCAAACCCCTAACTTTCACGACTCAAGAGGGGCTTTCAAAGATGATTTCTCAAACCAAGTAAAATGATGAAATCAAACACCACTTACTACTACGGCCACGTAACTTCAGCCTGACAGCGGCCGTCCGCACAACTCCGAACAAAACTCCTTTAGCCTTGGAGACAGACAACCACAGGAATAAATCGAATGCTTGTTCTTCATAAAGCAATTAACAGGCATCAAAAACTGGAAAGGCGCCCAAAAGAAGCGCAACACTAGACTCCTCTTCTTTGTCTTCACCCAAGGAAGACAAAACCACACACCGCATACGGAACGATCCGCGAAAGCCCATCACCTTTTCATTTGGTTCAAAACAGCTAAAGCCAAGAAAAGCAACAAACACCGACCGTCAGAACGACAAAGAACATCCGAAGGAAACCACCATTAACTCTTCCTTTTCGTCTCCAATCAACTACCCGATTTACGACAGAAAGGGTAAGCGCTTTTCTCCTACAGGGGTTAACAGTTCTTCGGTGATGGCGCTAACCGGCCACACCGTCAAACCTCACCCTAACTATAAACAACAAGAGGTGACCGAAACCCTTCGGTACCACAACCCCACTCTTATCACCACAACATATATCATTGACATAGCAACATGCATTGCCCAAAGAAGCATTCAACATCAAAGCTTAAATACAACATTTAAGCGTAAAGAAATGATACCCATACCCTTTCCTACTGTGCATCCAGTGTGTGTCAAATTTTAGATTAGTTATACCATTTTTTGCAAGTTTTAATGTTGCTATCCTATGACAAAGTTTTAGTTGAAACCTAAGCCATGTTTCTAAGTTATTCCACATCATATTTTAGTTGTACCCTATGGCATGACACTAAAAATACGCATTCTAAGGACCTACAGCCCGCTCTGATACCAACTGTAACACCCCGGCATTTAATATGCCCGAATGCTACCAAACATAACCACAAAACAGTACGCAAACCCTCATGTACCCCGACATTGCCATCTACTCGCAAAACCTAAAAACAGAGGTTCTGTCCCGGCGGGACAGCAGCCTTGCAAAAGGCATAACTTGAGTTCTGGGACTCCGAATCAATTAAACGAGTACATCCTCGCGTAGCTTAGGAAATTTCCCAACTTTCTCTAGGTATATGGAAAGACTTATTCGGACTCTAAAGTCGTCTAATCTACGGATTACCGTGATCAGTTCCAATTACGTCACAGATTTTAACACGCTCGGTAAAACAGCCATAACTTTTAAACGGCTGATCGGAATTTAACGTGCTTTATGTCCACGGAAAGATAATTAAATTATATACAACTTCTTCAACATCCGTACGGACAGAATCGGATTCTAAATCGACGAAAACTCAAACCCTAGCCCGACTGCTCATGCTGTCCCAAAACAGAAACGTGGCAACATCTAGATCTAACCCAAATTACTCCAATCCAGCACCTCCAATTGATCTAAAAACTTGATAAACACCTTAATAACAGTACCTAGATCAATCCCCAGGGTTCCCATGGTCATACCTTTGCCCGACGCACGAAAACTCCAATAGATCTCCTCGCTCTTCGCTCCTCGCACCTCTTTCCTCGCTCCTCGCTCCTCCCTCCTCGCTCCTCGCTCCTCGGATGGATCCATGAGGATGCAGGGGTGGGGAGGCCACCCTAGGGCAGCAAGGGGTGGAGGAGAGGTGGGGAGCATGAAGGGTTTCGAAGCATGGAAAACAAAAATTTTCCTACGATTGCAACCAAACACCAAGATCATATCTAGGAGATGCATGTAAACGGTTTCAGAAGGACTCACCCTCGTAGACCGAAAGCGGGAATAACGTTCCCGCAAACAAACGTGGTTGATGTAGAGGTACACTCCCAACTTCGAAGTCGCGAAGATGAGCGCCACAAACGGCAGCGCCTCCGTACTTGGTCACACGTACGGATCAACGATGACCTCCAATCCCTCGTTCCAGCGGGGCAGCGGAAGTAGTGGATCCCCGGAAAACTCCAACAACACTACAGCTTAGTGGTGGTGGTGGTGGAGAAATAATTTCAGCAGCGCTTCGCTTAAGCCACAGCTCGAAAAACGGATCAGCAGGAGGAGGGAGAAAGGACCAACCAAAGGGTCAAATGGATGAACAACAAAGAGAGGAGCCCCTCCCTCCCTTTTATAGGAGGAGGAGGAGGCATGCCAAGGGGTGGCCGGCGCATGGGGGGTGTGCCCCTTGCCCTCCCTCTCTTCATGTGAGTGATCTCTCCACTCACAAATCAACCCACTTTGGTTTCCATTAAAACCCCACTCAAGAAATGAAAGGGTTTTCTCCCATAAATAAATAAACATTTTTATTTCAGATATTTTAATATTTGTTAATTCTTTTAATTAACAAACATTAACATATACCCCCTTTAACTATTCCGATATCCCGAAACTATTCCGGCGATGCTCGAAACAGTCCTGATCTTGTCCATATTTTTCTCCTGTTTCGTATCCACTCAAATGCATCGATGAACCTTAAGTGTGTCACCCTACGGTTCATGAATAAAATGGACATGATTGAGACACCTCTCGATCAATATTCATCACGGATCTTGAGATCCATAATGACTCCCATTCACTCAACGATGAACTAGTGATCGCGTAAACCGTAAACGACATAACCAATTCCTTTTGTCTCATGATATTTTACTTGTCCGGATCCGATCATCAGTATCAACTATACCTAGTTCGATCCGTTACCGACAAGTACTCTTTACTCGCTCCGTGATATGACATTCTTGTGACCTAGTCACGTGCTTGCAAGCGATGTCAATGTGATATCACCGAGAGGGCCCAGTATATCTTTCATCATCCGGATGGACAAATCCCACTCTTGATGCATGAGCCTCAACTAATACTTTCATAGTACCCAAATCCATCTTTATAGTCACCGTGTTACGGAGTGACGTTTGATGTCATCAAAGTACTCTTCCGGAGTTAGTGATTGACATCATCTCATGGTCTAAGGAAAAAAGCTATTTCGTATGTGTTTGATACAGCAACAAACTAAATGACTTGATCGTATTTGCTATACCAACTTGGGTGTATGTTCATCACATCATTCTTCTAATGACATGACCCCGTTATTAACAACATCCAATGTTCATGATCAAGAAACCTTGATCATCAGTTAATCAACGAGCTAGTTTAAAAAGAGGCTTTACTAGGAACCTTTTTGTTTATTAAACACACATGTATTAACGTTTCCGATTAATACAATTTTAGCATGAGAAATAAACATCTATTATAAACATGGAATATGATAATAAACAATTTATTATTGCCTCTCGGGCATATTCCCTTGATCTCCCACTTGCACTAGAGTCAATAATCTAGATTACATTGTGATGATTCTAACACCCATTGAGTTCGTGTTGATCATGTTTTGCCCTTGGGAGAGCTTTAGTCAACGAGTCGCCACATTCAGATCCGTGTGCACTTTGCAAATCTTTATATCGCCATCCTTGACATGTTCACGGATGGAGTGAAACCTCGCTTAAGATGCTTGGAATTCTTGTGTGACCTTGGTTCTTTAGCATTAGCTATGGCACCATTGTTGTCACAATAGATAACCATCGGGTCCAACGCACTCGGAACCACACCTAGTTCGGATATGAACATCTTCATCCAAACCGCTTCCTCGCTACGCTTCAAGCAGCAATATATTCCGCCTCTGTTGAAGATCCTGCCACCACAGATTGCTTGGAACTTCTCCAGCTCACCGCTTCCTCCATTCATTTCAAAAATGTACCCGGATTGAGACTTAGAGTCATCCGATCGATTATCAAAGCTAAGCGTCGACGTAACATTTTGCGACAGAGCTCTTCTTCACCACCATATATGAGAAACATATCTTTAGTTCTTCTTAAGTACTTAAAGATATTCTTGACCGCCGTCCAGTTGTTCAAAACCTGGATCAGATCGTATCTCGCTTAGTCAAACTAATAGCATGTGCCACATCCGGTCTTGTACACAACATAGCATACATGATAGAGCCTATGGTCAAGCATAGGGAATCTTATTCATTACTTCTCTATCTTCTGCTTTGTAGCTGGACTCGAGTCTTACTCAACATCTTGCCTTGCATCATAGGTAAGAACCCTTTCTTACTTTCGTCCATTCTAAACTTCTTTAGAATCTTGTCAAGATATGTACTTTGTGATAGCCCAATCAAGCGTCTCGATCTATCTCTATAGATTTTGATGCCTAAAATATATGCCGCTTCACCAAGGTCCTTCATTGAAAACTTCTTGCTTAAGTAATCTTTTACACTTTTCAAAAGTTCTATATCATTTCCTATCAACAATATGTCATCCACATATAATATCGTAAATGCTATAGAGCTCCCACTCACTTTCTTGTAAACACAAGATTCTCCGTAAGTTTGGACAAATCCAAAACCTTTGATTACCTCATCAAAACGGAGATTCCAACTTCGTGATGCTTGCTTCAGTCCATAAATGGATCGCTGAAGTTTGCATACCTTATTAGCATCCTTAGGATCAACAAAACCTTTGGGTTGTATCATATACAACTCTTCCTCAATGTTTCCATTAAGGAACGCGGTTTTTACATCCATCTGCCAGATTTCATAATTGAAAAATGCAGCAATTGCTAACATTATCCTTACAGACTTTAGCATCGCTACGGGTGAGAAAGTCTCATCGTAGTCAACTCCTTGAATTTGTCGAAACCCTTTGCGACAAGTCGAGCTTTATAGACGGTCACATTACCATCAGCGTCTATTTTCTTTTGAAAATCCATTTGTTCTCAACGGCCTTACGGTCATTGGGTAGGTCCACCAAAGTCCATACTTGGTTTTCATACATGGATCTCATTTCGGATTTCATGGCTTCTAGCCATTTGTCGGAATCTGGGCTCATCATCGCTTCATCATACGTCGCAGGGTCATTATTCTCAACTACCATGACATTCATAGTAGGAACATAAAAGTCAAGAGCAGTATGCGCTCTTGTTGACCTGCGAGGTGCGGTAGTGTTCTCTTTCGGAGTTTCATGATCCTTATCATTAGTTCCCTCTTCATTTGGTGAAGTCAACTCCGAAACAACTTCCGGCGCTGCTGCACTTGCCATTCCATGAAGAGAAGGTTCAACAACCTCGTCGAGTTCTACCTTCCTACTACTCACACCTTTCGAGAGAAACTCTTTCTCCAAAAATGATCCATTCTTGGCAACGAAAACCTTGCCCTCGGATCTGTGATAGAAGGTGTACCCAATTGTTTCTTTAGGGTATCCTATGAAGACGTATTTTTTCGCTTTGGGTTCGAGTTTATCAGGTTGAAGTTTCTTCACATAAACATCGCATCCCCAAACTTTTAGAAATGACAGCTTAGGTTTGTTGCCAAACCATAATTCATACGGTGTCATTTCAACGGATTTAGATGGTGCCCTATTTAAAGTGAATGCAGCTGTTTCTAGTGCATGACCCCAAAATGAAAGTGGCAAATCTGTAAGGGACATCATAGATCGAACCATATCCAATAAAGTACGATTACGGCCTCGGATACACCATTACGTTGTGGTGTTCCAAATAGGAGTGAGTTGTGAAACTATTCCACATTGTCTCATGTGTGTGCCAAACTCGTAACTAAGATACTCTCCTCCACGATCAGATCGTAGAAATTTGATCTTTCGTTCACGATGATTTTCTACTTCACTCTGAAATTCTTTGAACTTTTCAAATGTTTCAGACTTGTGTTTCATTAAGTAAATATATCCATATCTACTCAAATCATCCGTGAAAGTAACGGCAACGATATCCACCACGCTACCGACACACTCATTGGACCACACACATCGGTATGTATGATTTCCAATAAGTCGGTTGCCCGCTCCATTGTACCGAAAACGGGTTCTAGTCATCTTGCCCATGAGGCATGGTTCACATGTCTCAAATGATTCATAATCAAGTGATTCTAGTAGTCCATCAGAATGGAGCTTCTTCATGCGTTTAACACCAATATGACATAAGCGGCAATGCCACATATATGCAGCAATATCATCATTCAACTTAATTCTTTTGGCATTCACATTATGAACATGTGTACTATTATCAAGATTCAAAATAAATAAACCATTCTTTTCAGGTGCATGACCATAAAAGATATTATTCATATAAATTGAACAATCATTGTTCTCAGACTTGAATGAATAACCGTCTCACATTAAACAAGATCCAGATATGATGTTCATGCTCAACGCAGGCACTAAATAACAATTATTTAGGTTTATAACTAATCCTGATGGTAATTGGATAGGTAGCGTCCCGACGGCGATCACATCAACTTTTGATCCATTGCCGACGCGCATCATTACCTCATCCCTTGCTAGTTGTCGCTTATTCCTTAGCTCCTGTTTCGAGTTACATATGTTAGCAACCGAACCGGTATCAAATACCCAGGTACTACTGCGAGTACTAGTAAGGTACACATCAATAACATGTATATCATATATACCTTTGCTCACTTTCCCGTCCTTCTTATCAGCCAGATATTTTGGGCAGTTGCGCTTCCAGTGCCCAGTGCCCTTGCAGTAAAAACATTCAAGATTCGACTTAGGGCCAGCCTTGGTCTTCTTCTCGGATGTGGCAACAGACTTGCCCTTCTTCTTGAAGTTTCCCTTAGCCTTGCCTTTCTTCTTGAAATCGATAGTCTTTTGGACCATCAACACTTGATGTTCCTTCTTGATCTCCACTTCAGAAGCTTTTCAAAGATTGGCGAAGTTCGAGGAGAGACTTCTTCATGCCCTGCATGTTGTAGTTCATCACAAAGCTCTTGTAGCTTGGTGGCGTAGACTGAGAACACGATGAATTCCTAGCTCAATGGGGATCGTTATTCCCAAAGCTATGAGTTTATCAGTACCCGGACATTTTGAGTACGTGCTCACTAACAGCTGTTTTCCTCCATCATGCAGCTAAAGAACTTTTCTGAAGCTTCATAACTCTCTACTGCGGCATGGGTGTCGAAGATCATTTTCAACTCTCTCATTGTATCAAAAGCATTGCTGTGCTCGAAACGTTTTCGCAGCTCAGGCTCAAGGCCATACAAAATGCCGCATTGAACTAAACTGTGGTCCTCCTTGCGAGTCAAGAAAACATTTTTCTCCTCCTCGGGGGCATCATCAGCGGGCGGGGCACCCAGCGGCGCTTCTAGCACATAGCTCCTTTGAGCAGCGCTGAGGAGAATCCTCAGGTTAAGGGCCCAGTTGGTAAAGTTGCTACCATTGGTGGCTAGTTTCTCTTTCTCCATGAACAGATTGAAATTGAAAATAGGGGGTGCCATCTACAACATATTTGCAAAGTTATTTAGACTAAGTTCATAATAGATTAAGTTCAATGTTAATTCAAAATTACTACGAGAACTCCCACTTAAAAACAACATCCCTCTAGTTGTCGTTAGTGATTACATGAACCAAATTCACTATACCGAAACCGATCATCACGAGAGACGGCATAGTTTCAAAGGCGAACATCAATATGTTCATCATATCATCCATATGACTCATGCTTTACCTTTCGGTTCGTGTTCCGAGGCCATGTCTGTACATGCTAGGCTCGCCAAGTAGAACCAAAGTATTTGCGTGTGTAAATCTGGCTTACACCCGTTGTATGCGAACGTAGAGTCTATCACACCCGATCATCACGTGGTGCTTCGAAACGACGAACTTTCTTAACGGTGCATACTATGGAAGAACACATTATTATCTTGATATTAATTTGGAGGGATCATCTTATAGTGCTATTGACGTGATCATAATCAAGCAAAATAAGATGCATAAAAGGATTAACATCACATGCATGAATAAAGTGATATGATATGGTCCTTTCAGCACTTGATCTCCATCTTGTGCGACATGGTATGATCTCCATCATTCCACCGGCATGGCACCAAGGTCCATGATGCTGCCATCTTGATTGTCTTCCTCCATTACAATATATCACATGGACATATACTTAGCACGCAGGCCATACAAAGAAAAACAACCAAATGGCTCCTGCCGGTTGTTTAAATTTACAATAAATTTCATTTCATACAACAATCTTTGTATCAATGACCATATCATATCACAAGCCCTGCAAAAACAAGTTAGACGCCTCTAATTTATTTTGCATATTTTACGTGGTTTTGGGCTTTCTAGGAAAAACTATTCTTACCTACGAACAAGAACCACAACGGTGATAAAAACATTATTAGCAAACCGTTGTAAATTAGATCATGACTATAGTAGGAGAAACTGACACCCGCAAAGCCACTTATGCAATACTAGTTGCATGTCGAGCGTGGAACAAGTCTCATGTGCGAGGACATGTAAGGTTAGTCCGGGTCGCTTGAAATCCCACTATGCCACCATGATCCAAAATACACGAAAGTATGCAATAACATGATCATCAACGCCCACATCCACATGTGTTTTAAACCGTACAAAACATCTACGCATAGACACGGCTCTGATACCACTGAAGGGTTTCGAAGCATAGAAAACAAAAATTTTCCTACGATTGCAACCAAACACCAAGATCATATCTAGGAGATGCATGTAAACGGTTTCAGAAGGACTCACCCTCGTAGACCGAAAGCGGGAATAACGTTCCCGCAAACAAACGTGGTTGATGTAGAGGTACACTCCCAACTTCGAAGTCGCGAAGATGAGCGCCACAAACGGCGCCCGCATTTGGTCACACGTACGGATCAACGATGACCTCCAATCCCTCGTTCCAGCGGGGCAGCGGAAGTAGTGGATCCCCGGAAAACTCCAACAACACTACAGCTTAGTGGTGGTGGTGGTGGAGAAATAATTTCAGCAGCGCTTCGCTTAAGCCACAGCTCGAAAAACGGATCAGCAGGAGGAGGGAGAAAGGACCAACCAAAGGGTCAAATGGATGAACACCAAAGAGAGGAGCTCCTCCCTCCCTTTTATAGGAGGAGGAGGAGGCATGCCAAGGGGTGGCCGGCGCATGGGGGGTGTGCCCCTTGCCCTCCCTCTCTTCATGTGAGTGATCTCTCCACTCACAAATCAACCCACTTTGGTTTCCATTAAAACCCCACTCAAGAAATGAAAGGGTTTTCTCCCATAAATAAATAAACATTTTTATTTCAGATATTTTAATATTTGTTAATTCTTTTAATTAACAAACATTAACATATACCCCCTTTAACTATTCCGATATCCCGAAACTATTCCGGCGATACTCAAATACCTCAGATCTTGTCCATATTTTTCTCCGGTGTTTCGTATCCACTCAAATGCATCGATGAACCTTAAGTGTGTCACCCTACGGTTCATGAATAAAATGGACATGATTGAGACACCTCTCAGATCAATAATCATCAGCGGGATCTGGAGATCCATAATGACTCCCATTCACTCAACGATGAACTAGTGATCGCGTAAACCAGAAACGACATAACCAATTCCTTTTGTCTCATGATATTTTACTTGTCCGGGATCCGATCATCAGTATCAACTATACCTAGTTCGATCCCGTTACCGACAAGTACTCTTTACTCGTTCCGTGATATGACATTCTTGTGACCTAGTCACGTGCTTGCAAGCGATGTCAATGTGATATCACCGAGAGGGCCCAGAGTATATCTTTCTGTCATCTGGATGGACAAATCCCACTCTTGATGCATGAGCCTCAACTAATACTTTCATAGTACCCAAATCCATCTTTATAGTCACCGTGTTACGGAGTGACGTTTGATGTCATCAAAGTACTCTTCCGGAGTTAGTGATTGACATCATCTCATGGTCTAAGGAAAAAAGCTATTTCGTATGTGTTTGATACAGCAACAAACTAAATGACTTGATCGTATTTGATATACCAACTTGGGTGTATGTTCATCACATCATTCTTCTAATGACATGACCCCGTTATTAACAACATCCAATGTTCATGATCAGGAAACCTTGATCATCAATTAATCAACGAGCTAGTTTAAAAAGAGGCTTTACTAGGAACCTTTTTGTTTATTAAACACACATGTATTAACGTTTCCGATTAATACAATTTTAGCATGAGAAATAAACATCTATTATAAACATGGAATATGATAATAAACAATTTATTATTGCCTCTCGGGCATATTCCCTTCAGAGCAATGGGGCAAGGGAGGGGGAGGCGCACGGCCAAGGGAGGAGGGAGGCGGCTAGGGCAAGGGCAAGTGGGGGGAAGGGCGCACAAGGGGCAGGGGTGAACGCCCAAGGGCTGGCGGGGAGCCCTTTTACCAGCCCCCACACCCAATCCTAGTCCGTTACGGAGACCTACTCCATCCCACCAAAGCCCACCTAAGGCCCAAACTCCCCCGGGAAGGCCCAAAACCCCGGAAACGGCCCGGAAACGTTATTAACCTCCATACCTTATGGTTTTAACCTGCCATACCATATTTCATAAAGTTTTTGACCTTAACATGCACCATTTAAAAGGTTACGACACTCCGTGGTGACACATCACTTCAAACGGCCCAAAAACGCGAGTAAACCTCAAGCCGAAAGGTTTTATTCTCTAATTTCACATTCTATAATGTCACACCATACCGTAGTGTCACAGGACAGGTATCCCGTAGATGACATCAGGCAGCAGACACCTTGTGAGCTGCATGTCGGGGCGCGAAACCTCTCCTTGAAGGCGGCGCATGGTATGGTTCACCCAGTGGAGCCAGGGCAGCTCATCCATGGCCAACAGATACCGTCAAACTACTCCAAGGTCTCGGTGGAGGAGGTTTGCCCAGGGTACGAGGACCTTGAGCTCGAAATTCTGCAGGTGACGGAGTACGGGTTAGCTAGGAGAGGCGGTACACACTTTCATCCTATGGCGCAAACGGCACATAATTTTTCGAGATAACATGGATGTGTCCTCTCTGCGAAGAAGCCCGACTCCTACACCACTTCCCGCACACCCAAGCCCAAGAAGAAGCCCGACTCCTACACCACCTCCCGCAAGACATAAGCCCTAGGAGAAGCCCATCTCCTCCCAAGAAGGCACCGACTCCTACACCACCTCCCGCGCACATATGCCCTACGAGAAGCCCGTCTCCTCCCAAGAATGCGCCGACTTCTACACCACCTCCCGTGCACTTAAGCCCCACAAGAAGACCGTCTCCTCCCAAGAAGGCGCCAACCAAAGGAAACAAGCCAGCTCAGCCAGCAGCTCCCAAGAAGACGAGGTCCTCCACCCAATCCAAGAAGTTGCGCCCACTTTCAAGCCGGGCGTACGATATGACCGACGAGGAGACCAATAAGATTGTACAAGGTGAGGTAACTGAATTTTTTAGACCCAAGTCACCAAAGAAGAAGGTTCAACCTGGCACGAAAGAATTTCACAAAGGCTTGACGACTATTACAAATTTGAAGGATCAAAAAGAAATGCCTCGCCAATCAAACTACGAGCGCACATTGCGAAAGGAATGCCACAAGAAGTTGACAGCTGAGGACAAGGAGAAGGAGAAGGCTAAGGCGATGCTACAATTCTTTGATGAAACTGGGCTTGACCCAAGTCAAATATTAGGCACAATAGAAATTGAGTATGCCCAAGTAAGATGGCCATTTACATTGGGTGGATCATTGGTCAGGCGTGAGGAGCTGCTCCATCTAACGACAAAGATGCGGCAATTCCATGAATGGTACTTGGACGCGATCAAGCATGGTCTACAGTTGTTTGCTGTCAGGTACAAGGATCAAGATTTTTTTCACGGTGACGGTGAATTTTTTATGGAATGGCACGTCATGTATGATCTATACCAGACAGACGCCCTCAGCGCGTCCTTGGTGGGTTGCTGGACTCTGTAAGTGTCTTATTTACAAAACCATCGCGGCGTGCCCTTGTAGAGTACGGACCTTGCAAGCCTAACTAATTTCTTCTTGTGTAGCATGGAGATACAAAGATGCCGAAGGGATCAAATTTTTGACATAGGATTCATGGACCCATTAGTTATCAACGAGACAACCATTAGATACAGCCCAAGCGAAACACGTACTAACGATACAATGCGCTAATGGGACATCAATATAAGTCAAGGATATATCTACCCTACGCACATGAGTATGTGTTTTCGCATCGCCTTGTTCTACTCCTTTTTCATAACACTATGTTAGAACTAATTAGTTATCTATGTTGACATATGTACAGCTTTCATCGATTCTTATTATGATCGAGCTAGATCATAGTCGGATAACAATTATGGACTCGAGAAGGAAACCAGTTCAAACGTATCAAACCTTCATCGATTTGCTCGACCGGTATTAATTCTTGTTCCTTTCATTATTGTATTACTTCTATTTCCTTCCATTTGAAACAAATTCTAATCATGTACAATTGGTAATCACATGTGTAGTGCATTCGCACAGTTTCGTGCTAAAAATAGGGGCGCATTCAAGGAGAAATTCGAAATTACAACAGCCTCTCAAGTACGTATATCATAAAGCTAGCTTTTTGGTTAGTTAAGTTAATTTCCTTGCATTCATTTCACGCTTTCAACTTTTTCAACCGCAGATCTTGAGTCAGTCGGCGGGCAACAATTTATGCGGTTACTACGTATGTGAGTTTTTGCACACCCAAACCGGAGCCGCTGACCGCATGCTAAAAGGCGACAAGGGGGTGAGTAAATATAATTACTACCTTTAACGATGTATATTACTCCTTACATCTTGTACAAATTCAAGGATTGATTTGTTAATGACTTAACGGCAGGTGCCTCAATATTTGGCGGAACAAGGTTCGGAACTCTCGCCGGCGCGAGTGAGAGCAATTCAAGAACAACTCGTTGGCTTCATTTACGATGAGGTTGTAAATCCAAAAGGCGAGTTCCACGAACCAAATTTTAATAGGTGGGGCCCTTCGATAAGGACCGGTGAACTGTCATTCTCGACATCTACGGCTAGCAAGAGCGATGCACGTAAAAAATCCCAATGAATGTATGAAAAGAAATACCGGAGTTGTAATTAAAGTTGTGTGCATATTGTAGTACATTATATGTAATTAAATTTGTTAATGAATGTACAAGTGATTTTATTATCGTGCAAATGTGCATGATTGATTATATGTGTTTTAATTCGTTGTGATTTAACACACACATGAAGTCACCGTGATTTGATTATATATATATTGTAGTATATTATATATAATAGCCAGTATTGGACACACACATATTTACATATATATTATATACAACCCATCAGTACCGGTTAGATAAAACAACCGGTACTGATGAGGGCCTCATCGTAACCGCTGGAGACACCAACCGCATCGATAAGGTCCACTGGGTCTCACGATGCGCTGCCACGTGTGACTACCAACCGGTACTGATACTCTATCAGTACCGGGTGAGGGAACCGGGACTGATGCCCTTGAGCATCAGTCCCGGATGGCCTGTACCGGTTCAAAAACCGGTACTAAAGGCTCTTTTAAACCGGTACTAAAAGCCCATTCCGTAGTAGTGTAACTCTGTTAGGAGGAGCGCCTAGCTGGCAGGCTAGCGTATGCTGAAAAGTACAGTTGATGTACTGATGGTCTTACCGTAGTTCAGTGAGTCCCATCAGCTGTGTTAATTTCTGCGGAACTGATATCCAAATGTATCGATTAGAACGTCTGATCACCTAATTAATGGTGCGTCGTTGAATTTCCAGCTCAACCGTACGTTGCGACAATCCTTTTAAATTACACAGATTTGTAGGAATAATACTCTATTGCTAATCCAATTGACCACAGCAAAACAGCCGATTTGGCAGGTTGACATGGCTGTTAAATATGGTGACTCCTCTCTAGCCTTTTAGGATTTAAAAAATTGTGCTAAATGTATCATAATAGGAGTTTGATTCCTAGTTATAATATGAGTATTTTTTTAATTTGCTTCGGAGAAGAATTAGGGAGACTATATAAAACTAGGTGGTGGTCGTAAAGAACCTAAGGAACCAAGAAGCTGTTAGAGATAATCTTGTAACATCAACTCTTACTCATTAAGGCAATCGGTTGCAACTACGATTTACCCAACACATACTTGATATAGGACGGTGAATGCATCTCCAAGAAGTTCCGCCTTCTTCTTACTAGCCATACTATCGACGACATTACTTGCCCTCGTCTTCCACATTTCTTTGCCGTTGGTGACACCTTGTCGGCGATTACAACCTTTGCCTCATCTTTAATTGTTTTTTCACCGGTGACACAATTTGATGACGACGCAGACTCATATTAGAGCTTACCTTTAAGAGAACTTGCACACACCTACAAGAACTCTCGTGCACACACACATACCAAGAAGACGATCACAACTCTCAACGTCGTGCTCCTCTCGCTGCGGCCGCCGCCAGAAGCGTTCGATCTCTCCTCTATCCTTGCTTTTTTTTCTTGCGCCGGCAATTTCCTTTGCTCGGCCGGGCTCTTA
The DNA here is from genome assembly GCA_036346355.1 of Rhipidocladum racemiflorum. Classification (NCBI taxonomy): domain Eukaryota; kingdom Viridiplantae; phylum Streptophyta; class Magnoliopsida; order Poales; family Poaceae; genus Rhipidocladum; species Rhipidocladum racemiflorum. The sequence goes on from CM070588.1 coordinate 37,465,042, forward strand.
TTTTTTCTGTGCCGCCGGGACATCATGTACGTACTACTGTCGCTGCTGCTTCTGGTCTTCACGAGCGTGGCTACCTGCCACTGCATGGAGAAACTCTCGTGTATGTGTCGCACTGCCCAGAGGCACATGCTTGCATGCCATGCTGCAGCCTCCTGGAACTGCAGCCGCCGCTAGTCACAATCTTCCTTCGATGTTGCGCTATGTGGTTGGTCGGCCCCAAGAGTCTCCTCTCGGGGCAGCGGCTAGGGTTTTGAACCGGAGCTCTGATACTATCTGTTGAAATTCAGAAGCTTCGCAACTAGGGACTCAAGTACTATGAAGCGAGGAACTCAGAAGAACAAAATAGAAAACAACAACTCAGAGTTTTCAAATCTGGCAAAGATGCAAAACGAGATTTTGTGCTGCAACAACCATGCAGTTTTTCTGATTTTCTCATTGCGTGTATAGACCAGAGATTACAAGCTTCAAATAGCTATTTGCACTACAAAACCGAATCAAACTCAGCTAATTTAGAAACCAAACCGAACATGTCACTATTCCTTTTCCAGCAATACAACCTTTTACACGCATGAACTCCTTGCATGCAGACTCTTTACATGCAACTAATCAACTCCAACTAAAACTCCTATTGACCATACAAACTAATTACAAGATTAGCAACCAAGAAGCCACAAGCCAATTCATCTAAAGCAAAAGGTGCAAGAGAATATCAGAGGCTAGGTTATTCTTTAGCACTAGATTCTTTTATAGGGCAAGAATTCAAAGGTTCTAAAAGGTTCACGAGGTTGTGAGAAGGCAACAATCCCTTGTAATCTTAAGGTTGTGCTTAAGGAATTTGCCGTCGGTTTTGCCAAATCTTTTCTTTCTCATTGCGGTTTCTTTAACATCGTTACTTTGGTTATCTCTACAATATTCATCTTCTTCGTTCTGCAGACCATGCACACTCACTATAGGAATCCGACCTATTTACGTCAGCTAATAATATTTATGTCGGCCTAAAAAAGCCGACGTAAATATGGATGTATTTACGTCGGCTACGTTGAACCGACGTTAATATATTTATTTACGTCGGCCCGGCCGACAAAAACAACGGACCACCGTACTAGCCGAAAATAAAATATCGGACAGGCTCATTTACGTCGGCCTGGCCGACGTAAATAGGGCACGTGGCTTATTTACGTCCGCCTGGCCGACGAAAATAGCTGCTGATTACGCGCCCACAAAATTCAAATTCAGAGAGACCTATTTACGTCGGCCTGACCAACGTAAATATGCCACGTGGATTTTATTTACGTCGGCTTGGCCAAGCCGACGTAAATAAGCCGAACTGGCCTTTTTCCCATCTGGGTGCCCTAATTGGACTTAGCTCGCACTTGCCAATCACATCCCGCGCCCCGCCGCCACCGCCGCCTGTACCTGCCCCGCCCCGCGCCCGCCCGCCCGTACCCGCGCTGGAGCTGGAGCCAGAGATTGTGGGGGGAGGCGTGGTCGGCGCAGCGGCCGGAGGTCCTGGCGGCGTCGATGTCGTCCCGGCGGCCCGAGGCGGCGCGGGTGTTCGAGGAGCTCCCCCGCACGGTTATGTCGCCGTCTCGCACCCCGACGCTGGCGACATCACCCCCCATGCTGCTCTTCTACACCATCGAGGTCAACTACAAGCAGGTCCGCAGATCCCCCCTCAGTTTACGACTCCTTTACGACTCCAAATGTTTCGAGAATTTTCTATGGGTTGATGTCGAACTCAGCCTGGAATCCAGCAAAAATCATTTGAATTTAGTGCGATGCGATGCTGATTACTCTGAATTCGCGTCCTTTTGGTGGGTGAAATTCATGATCAAGTTAGGCGTTCTAGTTCAATTGGATGGTGGTAATAATTGTAGCTAATGATTTTAGTTGTTGCATGAAATGCACCGTTTGGTTATAGGCTGTCGCGCTATAGTTGATTTTAATCTTCACCTCGGAGTGGCTTAATATGCAGGGATGTGATCGGATCGGATACGGTCGAATATCGTCCTATTCGTATCAGTATCCGTTTTTTTTATCGAATACAGAATCGAATACGAATAGTGCTGAATACAAAATCGAATACGAATTATACAGGATAATATCGATTACGAATACAAATCAAATACGGATCGGATCAACATGGATATGAATAATATTAGTCGGATATTTTAAAATCCAATTTCAGTTTTTTTTTTCCAAAATCGGTCCAAATTTAAATTCAAAATTAGGAATTTTAAAAAATAAGAAAATGTCAAAAAATTACAAAATTTGTGCACGAATATTATTAAATTAGTAAAAATTCATAATTCCTAAATTTACATTGAATATTAGGAGAAAGATTAATAAAAAATTTGAGAATTTCATTTAAATTCCAACTGTTATTTAAAAATAAATTACATTTAAATTTTGTTTTTAATGCACCATCAAATTTATTTAATCTACTATGAAAACTACTCAAATTTATATGTAGTGGTCTCTAGTGGATAGTGATAGTCTAATAGACCTTCAGTGTCAAGTTCGTCATTGATGAATAATGAATGATGATCGTCTGAACTCAACAATTGGCAAACATCAAACATAATCATTCTTTAGAAAAAAAACATATCCAGTTAGCCACATAGACATAACTACATAGCATAAGTACATATGAGTATATGACATCCACGTCTGGTCATCCATATTCCACAAACCACAATTCCACATGTATGTAACCTTGCAGCAGTTACATGTTGTCATGGTCTCATCTCTGATCTCATGGACATGGTTCAAGTTATTCGAATAATATCCGTATGTCATATTCGGATATTATCCGAACAAAAACTCAGATATTCCGTATCCGTCGGATAATCAGTGTTCCATATCCATAACCATATAAATTATCTGTATCCATATCCTTATCCGAGAAATCAACTGGATATCTGTGAAACTATCCAAATCATCATCCGAATCAATTCGGTCAGTCGGTCGAAAACTATCCGTACCAGTTCCATCCCTATTAATATGGTGGTTTCTATTTGCTTCTCGTTTGATTTTGGTCATTTCTGTAACATTTTGTTATGGAGGTTCACAGGTGCTAAGTACTTTATAGGTATGGGCATATGAGGAAAATGATGAATACAGCTTTGTCCAAGATCTATCTTCCATGATGCATTCTCTTTTTAGTCTCGATTTTGGGTCTCTGAATTTTATGCAATCACCAAATATGATTGAGGTAAGCCTAGTTATCTTTAAAGTAGCTGCATTGTAAATATGTATATGTATGTACTATTTAAGTATTTATGCACTCTGAGATTCTTCTAATGCTTGCCAATATTACTGCTTACCAGAATCAGAAGTCATAATCGGGTAGTATTTGGTCTGTGCTTTGGCCTTATCTCTTACCTATATTTTCTGGCTACAAAGAAGAATATGCGGTTGCATGTAAGTAATGTAGTTGTAAACCTCTATTCATTTTCTGATTCATGATCTTGTACTCTCGTACACTGCTCCTTTTCTACAAAGTAAAATGTCTTTGAATTGAACTATTGAAGATATGGAAGAATCCTTTTATTAATTATTACGCCATTAAATACTAGTCACTAGAGAAACAGTGACAAGTATATTTGAGATATGCCAGAAAAGAAATGATGCCCAATGTCTTGACAACTATTAATCTTGTTGCTTCTATTTGACAGCCTCCGGAGAACATTCACTATGCTGCATTAGTGATTTGACAGCCTTCTATTTAACTACAGAATGTTATACACATAATATGGTTTTCTCACCCTATGCTTTTGTGAGCTTAAGCTGACGTCATGACATGTGATGACTCCATTGCAGCCAAACTCTGCCATCCGGAAGTGTGCTCGTGTGCAGCTTGTGAAGAATGGGAAGAAAATTGCTGCGTTCGTGCCAAAAGATGGTTGCTTGAACTACATTGAGGAAAATGTATATTCTTCATCCTATACTTTTATGTGCTTGCCCTGTCACATAGTACTAATTTCTTTTCTCTTGTGTCAACATCCAGGATGAGGTGTTGATTGCTGGTTTTGGTCGCAAGGGTCACGCTGTTGGAGATATTCCCGGCTTCCGGTTCAAGGTCGTCAAGGTCTCTGGTGTATCTCTGCTTGCTCTCTTCAAGGAGAAGGAGGAGAAGCCAAGGTCTTAGATTGCTGTTGCATCTTGGTTGGCAAGCCAAGGTCTTAGAGTGCACTGTTCAAGTTTGAAATGACTATGTTATTTCCATACCCTGCTTATTTCCATACCCAAGTTTGAAATGACTATGTGTTGTATGTCATATATGCAAATTGAAATTTCTATGTCATATGTATGTTTGCAAATTGAATTGTGTCATCTGGATGGATGGATTGATATTGGTTTGTATGAATGCATGATTGAATGGCTTGAATTGATATTGTATGTCATCTAAATTGATTATTTTGCTGACCAAATCCAGTCGGCCAGAATTGATATTATGCTGCCTGGTGGCTCCAGTATTTACGTCGGCCTGGGCTTGGCTGACGTAAATAGCTCCGTATTTACGTCGGCCTGGGCCTGGTTGACGTAAATAGCCTCCGTATTTACGTCGGCCTGGGCCTGGCCGTCGTAAATAGCCCTAGTATTTACGTCGGCCTGGCTTGGCCGACGTAAATACTTACACCACTGGCCGGTAATGAACGTCGTGGTTCGGTGACGTGGGCATTATTTACGTCGGCTGGCCGACCTAAATAAGTGCCATGTCACCTTCACTCCAGCTGGATGTGGACTACTATTCCTATTTACGTCGGCTTTGTGGCCGACATAAATAAGTGCTATTTACGTCGGCACCGACGTAAATAAGGGCTATTTACGTTGCTCAGTTTACGACGGCCTATTTACGTCGGCTTTTGTCCTATTTACGTTGGCTTCTGGCCGACGTAAATAAATCAGATTCCTGTAGTGACTCTTGCCGTATCTCACAAAACTTAGATCCAACCTGAGATCTTCTACGCATACGAAGAGGTATCTGAGTGTAACAAGTGGTATCAAAGTCAATGCTAGATTAATCAGATTTGTGAGAAGGTAGGTAAATTGTCAGGTGGCACAAAATCAAGATCGATGTCGATGATGTAGAATCAGGTGGCACAACAAAGAAAATTTTAGCATGTGGTAGTGTGTGGTGAATGATGTCCTTGTCCATCAAGAGTAACTTGCTGCTCTTAAAGGGGACAAACCGAAAAGATGTCTACTGAAGACTGGAAGGTGATTGAGTGATAGGCTATCAGTACAATATGTTTATGTCTCTTGGATGAGGTAAAGTACTCGGTGATCAAGGAGAATTCACCGAAGAAATTATGAAAGGATTTAAAAGAAATGTATATGGCAAAGTCACTGACAAACTGGTGGGTGCTGAATCAACAAATGTACAAGTTATACATGGGGAAGGCACATGATTCATTGACTATCTCCATGTCGTCAACAAGCTTATCATGCAACTGATTAGTGTGGATGAGAAAATTAAATAAAACAATAAAACTATCATATTGGCATCATATCTACCATCATCATAGGAGCAATTGGTGATGAATATTCTTGTTAGGAAAAGAGCTCTCAACTTCAATGAGGCAGTTGCATATCTATTGGATGCAAAGTCCTAGAAAAATCCATAGAAATCTTCATTCTCGAGTGATTAAGCATTGACTACAGTAGATGTCGCAGGCAAAATCAAGACTTATAGGAAAAAGAAGGGCAAAAGTAAGAGCATATGCATGCTATCTATGTGATGTGTAAGGTCATATGAGAAAGGACTATCCGAGTTTGAAACAAATAAAGGGTGCATGCTCAATGGAGATAGCAAAATATGATTCAGATATACTTATAGTTAGTAAATCATGTACTTATAATGGATGGATATTAGATTCAGGTTGTTGATTCTACATATGTTTGACGAGGGAGGTATTTGATGAAGGATCTCTACATTCGGTGAGTAGAACTATTCACTTGACTGACTGCAAGGAGTATGGAATTACTAAGGTGGGAACAGTTACCTCAGAGATGTATGATGGAGCACATCGCATATTGACAGGAGTTTGGTATGTTCTTAGCTTAAAGAAAAATCTAATATTTATGAGGTCCCTTAAACTCGAAGGTTATGAGGTATCACTTCGAGGTAGAGTCATGTGAGTTAATTACAAAAGATAGGTGATCATGAAAAGTACCTGGAATAATAGAGGATACCGATTGATGGGAGCCCTACCCCATGCTCCCCTATTTAAGGGCATGGCACAACACGAAAGCCGAAGTCAGCCCAACCATAGTGCGCACGTCGAGGCCAGCTTGACTCCTTTGGTCTGGCCCAAACTCGAAATATTACATCACTACTATAGAATGGTACAACAGTATCGCTTCATATGTGTTGGTTTTCAACTTTTCATGAAAAAATCGATTGTGACAGTAGATTCCGTGAGGTGCAAATAATTAGTGAGAAATCATCACAATCGGTTCTAATGCTAGAACCGATTGTGGTGTGCCGAATGCTATATCACAGTTGGTTCTATCCTAAAAACAGATTGTGATGTGCACGACACATCATAATCGATTCCAAGAAGGGAACCGATTGTGATGTGTCCATACATCACAATCAGTTCTAACCTCAGAATTGATTGTGATGTGCCTCGCTAGGTTTTATACCCTTGGGTTGAACTCTTCTCTATTGTTCTAGAGGCAAAAAAAACCGTCGTCGACCCAAAAACACAACATACTTTGGTTGGAAGTCAAATTTGGATGAGAAAATATGAAATCCTTAAGGATGGGTGTTAAGAGGGTAAGTTGAATCCCTAGCTTGTGGAGATTTCCCCTCTATTTGTCCTCTTTTGTTGATTTCTTCAAAAGGTGAGCATTCCTTCAAATCCCTTCAATTTTGCACTAGGAATTAAATTCGATTTTGATTTGGTGAATGTATTACATGTCATTATTGTTGCTATAATTAATACGATTAATGCTAGAGTTTAGGTTGCGTAACCAGTGCGTCTCCCTTTCGAGGGTGTTTGTTTATAAATATGTTGAAATTGCATATTTATAAGCAAGCGGTCTCGAATTATTCATGTTTTTTGGACTGTTCGAGGATATGTGGTTTAGAAAAGTTCCTAATGAAGCTATTGTACAACTCTAAATAAAGTTTGGCAGCATCTCCCTGGTGTTCTCTGGATACACACCCTCTTGACCTATTGTCGAGACATGTATTTGAAGAACAGTAGGGAGATGCTGCCAAAATTTTCTTTAGAATTATACAACAGCTTAGAAACTTGCTCGAGCCACATATCCTTGAGTGGGATTAGGACCTAACCTAATTAGATATTAGGAGTCATCGTTAGTATTTTATTTCATTGAAGTCATTCAATTCCTCAATTTCGTTAATGCTTCCACCCTTATTTTCTTTCATTAAAGTCAAAAGAATTGCAAGCTTAATTACTGCATTTGGTATTTCAGTATCATTGTTGATATTTTAAATATGTATGTCTCCTAACTAGGGAATTGAAAGCTGTTAATTAACATGGGAAGAAGGTATCAGGGTAAAATTATATATATTGGATCTCGTCCTCTATTTTGCAAAGGTAATTAAATACTGACTTAGTATTTGAAATATATAGCTATTGCTCAAGTTTTCTCTTAATTTATTATTCGTGGTTTAATTGTAGCTGGATCGTGAAGAATGGATGTATCAGAAAAGCCGTGTGAATGTTGAATTTCTAAGGGGTGCTCAGGAGTTCATAAGAATTGCAGAAGAAGACATGGTTAAGAGGGGTGTAAAATTCATATATTATCCTTGCATTGATTGCACCAATATCAGAGGATTTAACAACTCAGCTCAAATTGAAGGCCATTTGATTCGATGTGGCTTTGTGAGAAATTACACATATTGGATCCATCATGGGGAGACAAGTAATACCCCTACGGCATGCAATGAAGATATGCTAGAACCTGATCATGAGTTGGAGCGTGATATGTTTCAAGGGCACAATTTAGAACAAATGTTGAGGGGTGTGGAGGGAAATTACATGGAAAAAGAGTTTAAAAATTTTAAAAACTTCATTGAAGACAATGTTAAACCATTGTTTTCGGGTTGCAAAGCGGAATACAATAGGTTGGGTTCTATCCTTGCATTATTCAAACTGGAGGCAAAACACTGTTGGACAGATACAAGTTTTAATGCACTTTTAGTTCTTCTATCGGATATGCTTCCACAGGGAAACAAGTTACCAACAAGCATTAATGAAACAAAGAAGCTATTATGTCCCATGGGAATAGAAACAAAAAGGATATATGTATGTCCAAATGATTGCATATTGTATCGCAACTCACAGAAGGAACTGCGCATTTGTCTAGTTTGTGGTGTACCCCGGTACAAACAAAAGGAGCAGTGTAATGAAAAAAAGCATATAAGCCAAACCGACGATAGTGAAGATTTGAATAAAGGGGCACCAGCCAAGGCATTATGGTATTTGCCCATCATTCCCTATTTGGAGCAGTTGTTTGCAAATCCCAAAGAGGTAAAATTATTGTGTTGGCATTATGAATCTCAAAAGGAATATGGCAAGCCGAGACACTCAGTTGATTCGGCTCAATGGAGAAACATTGATTGGAAACATGAAGAGTTTGGTGCTGAGATGAGGAAAATATGATTTGGATTGAGTACCGATGGAATGAATCCATATGGTAATATGAGCAGTCGTCATAGCACTTAGCCAGTTCTGTTGTATATCTACAATCTCGCTCCTTGGTTATGCGTGAAGCGGAAGTATATCATGATGTCATTACTAATCTCAAGACCAAAAAAGCCGAGAAATGATATTGATGTGTACATAACACCACTGATTGAGGATTTGCTAAAATTGTGGAACGAGGGGGTCGCGGTGTGGGATGCGTAGAAAAGAGAGAATTTCACCCTATAGGAAAATATTTTGCACCATGAATGATTTCCCAACCCTTGGAAATTTGGTGGGTTATAGTACAAAGTGTGATAGGTATCTTCACCCACTGAATATCAACAAGCATGTGTGAGTACATTTGTACTCAGCAAGACTCATAGTGTATCATAATTATAAATAAATACATGGCTATCCTACCATATTCTTTTGCATAAGGCGAGATTTAGACATGAATAACAAATAGTAGATTGTAAGTAGAATTTGTAAATTGGCAGGTATGTAAATAACAAGTATAAATAGCATAAAATATAAGAAACTCGCAATCCTTAATAATTGTGAATAACAATTCGTTCCCTGCCATCTCTTGGCATAACATCTGAAACATGACTACCCACCAATTTTTTCAATTCAACCCTTTTTGTTAAAATACAAAATCTAACTAGTGCCAAAGCACATAGTCTCTCATGATTGTGAGTACGTTTTTAAAAAAGATTTACACTCTACAGAGGAGTATAACTTTACCCACAAGACATGATCAACTCTCGTTGCTGCTATTTTCACACTTCCTTTAGTGCGTGGCAGAGAGATCATGACATGAACTGCTACATCACTTAAACCTAACATTGCACCAGCCCTATGATGTTTGTGTAACTTCTTAAAAGTATTAAGAAATAAAATGTGCATCTTGAACATGTGAAAGTGTTAAAATCTGAATTTATGATTTTTATTCCTTAATTTGAAATTTATCCTAAAAACAAAATCAATATGTGATATGGTAAAAAGATAAAAAGTAATAAAGTAAAGTAAAATAGTAATAAAAATTTACACTAAAGTAAATTTGCTGTGGAATTACTTTTACTATAGTTAAAATCTGTATAAATGCATTTAATGATATAAAAACAATAGAATTGTAATACAATTGCAGTCATGGCAAATTTATCTAAAATAATTTGAACCTTATTTGAAGTTTATAATTTTACCAAACACTCCTCAAAGTAATATATACTTCTGGTAAAAATCGTAGAAATTATTATTTAATTTTACTGCTTGTAAAAATTCAAGAACAAGAAATTTGAAAATCTAAAAAAAGGTATGAAAAGATTTATTATAAAATAACTACTCAATAAATAAATGTAAAATTTTTACAAAAGATTACACATATCATGAAAACTACTAAATAAATTTATCAAAAATTTATACCTTAATTTAGACCTTCAAATAAAATAATTACAAAAAATAAAATTTGTGCAGGCCCATTTGTTATATTTATATAAAATCATTTACTAAGTTTTTCACTCCAAAATTTTACCATAAGTAGAAAACCCTCACAGAAACTTAGAAACAAATTAAAAAAAGTTTTAACTGATTTGATTGATGAAATAAATGCCTTAATAGGTGAACTTTCGTATGAAGGAAAAATTAATAACTCAACTAACCTCACTAAGACTTCCATGCGGGCCCGGTAGCATAGCACAGCACTGCTCACTCTCTTTCTCTCATCATCTCACTATTGGTGGGCCTAGGGCCACTTGTCAGCTCGGCTCTCTCTTCTTCTCTTCCCTTTCTTTCTCTTCCTCCGCATGGCCGTCCGAGCAGGGACAACTGCCTCGCCGCCCTCCTTTTTCCCAATCGACGCTGTGCCTCCTCGAGAAACACCGCATTGGGATGCATTCTAACCATCTTGGCAGATCAGTTATATGATGTGTATATGAGTTACACAGCTACCACTGAGTTGTGGTTGGCTCTCGAACAAAAATATGCAGAAGCTAAGGCTGGTCGCTGGTTGTATACGTGCGAGCAACTATTCGATTTTACCATGGATGAGTCTAAATCGGTTATCGCTCAAGCGCATGACTTTCAGCTACTAGTGGGTGAGATTGCACATTTGGGATGTGCTTTACCTGCAAAATTTGTGGCTGCGGGCATTGTGGCTAAACTTCCCCCATCTTGGAGGAATTTTGCCACTGGTCTAAAACACAAGAGGGAAGAGATTTCTGTTGAAGATCTCATTGCAGCCCTCGATGTGGAAGAGAAAGCCAGAGCCAAAGATGCACCAAAAATGTAACACCCCAAAATTTTGTTTTTCTTGAATTTATTTAAGATTTGGCTCTTTGGTGAATTTTTGGAATTTTCTGGAATTTATTTGGAATTTATTTGAATTTATTCCCTTTTGAAATAATTAAAGAATTTAACTTTGCAAATAAAATTTTGTTGGAAATATTTTATTTGAGTCCAAAATGTTCCAAAATATTTTCTAGAATTTTTCTGGAATTTTTCTGAGTGTTTTGCTATTTTTAATAATTAAATGAATTTCTGGGAATTAATTGGATTATTTAATCGCTGAAAATCGAGTTGGTTTTACTGTTCCACCGACCGAGCCCGAGTCTGACTCGAGTCCGAGTCCGACTCGAGTCCGAGTCCGACTTGAACCCAACCTAACCCTAACCCTCTCGACCGTCCGATCAAGATCGAACGGCCGAGATTGAGCCACATCACTCGAACCCAAGCCTGACCGAGCCAGACCCGAGCCCAAACCCCGCACCATTGGATCTTGATCCAACGGCTCGCGTTGAGCCACGTCACCCTCTCCGAGTCCTCGTCGGACTCCGCCGCCGCCCGCGTGTGGGCCTCGGTCTCCGCGCTTTTCACGGAAGCCGAGACCCCTATTTAAAGCGCCGCCGCCGCCATCGGGTTGCCGACTTTCGTGCGCACCCGTAGACCTAGCTCACGTCGCCTGAGCCACCGCCGTTTGTCTGCGCAAGCTCATCGTAGTTGGTTTGGCGTTCCGCTGCGGTTAATCGCTGTTTCCACCGCCGTCCATCGTCCTCCGCCGCCGTTGAGCCCAGATCCGGAACCGCAAGGACCAGCCGCGTCGAAAGGGACCTTTCACTTCGCCGGAATCGCGCCCAAACGCCATCGGGCGTGTCGTCGTCCTCGTCTCCAACGAACCAACTCCGCCGCAAGCGATCGCCGCCTCACGAACTCCCTCAGCCGTCCGATCAAGATCCGAGGGCCCAGATTCGTCCACATCACCACGGTGAGATCCCACGTGCTAATCTCCAGATCTATTTCCAACCGTTGGATCTAGATCCAACGGTCTAGGTTGTGCCACGTAGCTAGAACCGCACCGCACTAGATCCAATCTCATCCATTAGATCTAGATCAAACGGCTAGGGTTAGCCACGTTGTAACTCTAGGGTTGATCTTGACCGTCCGATCAAGATCGAACGGTCCTTACCAGCCGAGCGGTTTCCTTAACACGTTAAGCCAGATCCAATCTGGGCCATTGATTTTCAAATCAACGGCCGAGATCTAGCCACGTGGGCGGAAGCCTGACCGCCGCGGCCATGGCCGCCGCCCGCTTCGCCGACGCCACGCGGTGACGCCGGCGTGGGCTCGCGTGTCAGCGGCCCAGCCAACCGCACCATGACATCACCGCTGACATCACGGTGGGGCCCAGCTGTCAGCCGTCCCTCAGCCGTGCGTGATGACGTCACTGCTGACGTCATCCGAGGGGCCGACCTGTCAGTGAGACACGTGAGCCGTGGACCGGGTCCACGGTGGACCAAGCCGCGCCGTGCGCCGGGTCCATGGACCCGAGGCGACGTGGCGGCTCCCGATTGGTCCACGTGTCATGCTGACGCAAGAAATTGATTTTCGAAAAAGAAAATGATTTATTAATTCGGATTATTGATTTAAAAAATGATTCAAACTTCAAACGCTTATAACTTTTGCGTTTCAACTCCGATTTGAGTGATTCAAATTTCTAAATTTTTATAAAAATGAGACCTACTCAAATATGAATTTTAATTAATTTTTGATTATGAATATTTATCTGTTTATAATTAATTAATGTTTTCTTTAAACTTTAAACTGTTATAACTTTTGCATTTAAACTCCGAATTTGACGATTCCAGTTTCTAAAAATTCATAAATTTATGCTCTCTCTGTTTGTGAACTTTATTTGGATGTTTGGACACTTTTTGTCTACTGTTTATTTATTTATTGCTATTTGCACGCTTTTCGAGTAGACGTTGAAGTGCCCGAAGGCTTCGAAGGTGAAGTGTTGACCCAGGAGCCAACTCAGGACCAAGAACAAGTACTCTTTGAAGGCAAGTTGTGCTTTGACCATGTTGAATACATTTTCAAATTAAATTGGTTTAAATTATTGCATGCTAGTTTAATTAGGAAAAATACTTTATCTAATTCCAGGGGTTAGATAAATGCCAAATTGCTGTATGACACCTTGGTTAATTAAATATGTGCCATGACCCCTTGTCACCCTAGTTGTGGATTTAGTTGGACATTATTAAATTGCCAACATGGGAATTTAGATCGTTGTAGTATATTGCTTAGACCTACTACGTGCTCATGACATGATTTTGGACAATCAAATGTTAACATTGACTTAATGATGTATTGAACCTGTTTTGAAAAGGTAATATGTGTTGTGATGTTGATGGCACGTGGTGCATGGTAATCAACTGGGGTTTGATAAATAGTTTTCGGCCGGGGCATGTGGCAAGAATGATCGGGTGGGCCAGTTGTGGCACCAGGAACGTTGTTTTTGTTCTTCGGGTAGTCTTGCCCTGGTCACCCTAAGGACTTAACTTTGCAAGCCTTTGAACTGAGTCAAACGTGCAACCACATGTCTATAATGGGACGGACCTAGTTGATTAAGTTGCTAATAACGTACCTGTGGGACCTCAGGATGTCAACTACACCCTTTGTGTAGTTGTATGGGGGAGCGTACCGGGGCTGCGGCCAGGTACCCATCTAACGGTTGATTGGCCTAAACTTCGCCTTCGCTAAGGGAAGGGTTAGTGTGCAATAACCGGGGAGGCTCACTTGTGCTGTTAGAAGTTTCCGAAAGACTTTGTTATGGACACTCGCCTTTGTGGTGTTTGGCTGTATCTTGTGGGTAAAGTGCATAACCTCTGCAGAGTGTAAAATATATTCGAATAGCCGTGTCCGCGGTATTGGACATCGCTCGGGAATTACAGTCAAGGGTTAGATTCTCTTGGAAATAACCTGGTTTTGAAAGGTTGGGTTTGGTTTAATAATGATGTTGATGGAAATGTGGATTAGGATTGGAAAAGATGTTTATTTAATTGCTGGAAAAGTTATTGCTCTTAAACCTGTTTCTACTGCTTTTGAATCTACTTATGTTACTTGTCAAATGCTGTTTTACTGCAATTATACCCTGAGCTACTCCTTTGTACTAAGCCATGTATGTAGTATATTAGCTGCATTCTGTGCATGACTTGTTGAGTACCAAGTACTCACCCTTGCCACAATACAACACCAGTTGAAGGAGAAGCTACACCAGCTTTAGAGGAGGAGCTCCAAGAGGAACCGTCTAACTAGGGAGCGAGCCCGGGCCAGTTCGTGGTACACTGGATGGCGCCACGGTTATCTTATTTTCCGCAGCTTATTTCTCTCTTATTGAGTTTTAAGCCTGCGTATATATATTTGTAACTTGACCCTAAGGTCGAGCAACCCTTTTGGTTAACTATTTAAGGTACCTTATTATTTCGTTGAGTATGATTGTGATATTTACCAATGTTGAGACTGTGTGCACTAGCGCGTTCCTAGACTAGTGCTGAATACACAGAGGGTCCGGATTTGCAAATTCGGGTCCCGACAAAAAACTTCTTCTCAGGAACCAAACAACTCAAATGTGATTGAGAAGAAGGGTGGCAACAACAACAAAGGCTTGAAACCAAATAAGAATACTAGCTTCAAGAAGAAGTTTGAGAAGAAAAATATGTTCTATCTTGCGTGCAAGCAAAACAACCTCGAAAACCATTTAAGGGGTTAGAGGAAGAAAAGAATTTGGCACCATTAGATCTCATCCATTCTGACCTGTGTGAGATGAATGGATTGTTGACAACAGGAGGAAAAAGATATTTTCTAAAGTTTATAGACGATGCAACACGTTATTGTTATGTGTATTTGTTGAAAACAAAGGATGAAGTTTTAAACTACTTCAAAATTTATAAGGTCGAGGTTGAGAACCAACTAGAAAAGAAAATTAAAAGGTTAAGGTCTGACCGTGGAGGAGAGTATATCTCTCAGGAATTCTCTAAATATTGTGCTGAGTGTGGTATAATCCATGAAGTGACACCACCATACCTGCCTCAATCTAATGGGGTGGCTGAGAGGAAAAACCGAACACTAACAGACTTGGTGATTGCCATGTTAGAGAGTGCTGGTATGCCTAAGTCATGGTGGGGGGAAGCTATCTTAACAGCAACCTTTGTCCTCAACAGATAATTACTAAAAGAAGTGAGATTACTCCATATGAGGGATGGAAGGGGAGAAAACCAAATATCAATTTTCTGCGAACGTGGGGATGTTTGGCTAAGGTCAATATACCATTGCAGAAAAAGAGAAAGCTTGGACCTAAAACAGTCGATTGCATTTTTCTGGGATATGCACATAACAGTACGGCATATAGATTTTTAGTAGTAAAATCAGATTCCCCTGAGATTATTGCTAACACAGTAAAGGAATCAAGAGATGCTTCTTTCTTTGAGAATATTTATCCAATGAGAGCATCAGTTTTTAATGAAAATTCTAAAACTTCTGATCTTCCATCTACTTCTGAGTTACCAAATATTGTTGAACCAGCTTGTGATATCCCTGAGGAGGATAACAATATTGTCACAAATGAGACTCCTCGTAGGAGCAAAAGACAAAGGGTTGAGAAAACCTTTGGTGATGACTTTATTGTATATCTTGTGGACGATGTACCAAAAACTCTTTCAGAGGCTTATGCATCACCTGATGCAGAGTATTGGAAAGAGGCTGTCCGTAGCGAGATGGATTCCATCATGGGTAATGGAACATGGGAGATCACTGAACTTCCTACTGGATGTAAACCAGT
This sequence comes from Rhipidocladum racemiflorum, assembly GCA_036346355.1. Lineage (NCBI taxonomy): Eukaryota > Viridiplantae > Streptophyta > Magnoliopsida > Poales > Poaceae > Rhipidocladum > Rhipidocladum racemiflorum. The sequence continues at coordinate 37,480,819 of CM070588.1, forward strand.
TGGATGTAAGTGGATCTTTAAAAATAAAATGAGGCCTGATGGTACTGTTGATAAGTATAAGGCAAGGCTTGTAGCCAAGGGTTATACCCAGAAAGAAGGAGAGGATTATTTTGATATTTATTCTCCTATTGCCAGATTAACTACCATTAGAGTGCTCATTGCATTAGCAGCTTCCTATGGTCTACACATCCATCAAATGGATGTAAAGACAGCTTTCCTTAATGGAGAGTTGGAGAAAGAAATCTATATGGAGCAACCAGATGGTTATGCGATTACTGGACAGGAAAATAAAGTGTGCAAATTATTAAAATCCTTGTATGGCTTAAAGTAAGCACCTAAACAATGGCACGAAAAGTTTGATAAAACTTTGACATCTGCTGGTTTTGCTGTGAATGAGGCGGATAAATGTGTTTATTATCGTTATGGTGGGGTCAAGGAGTAATCTTCTGTTTGTATGTCGATGACATACTTATATTTGGGACCAACACTGCTATCATTGACGAGGTCAAGTCTTTCTTATCTAGTTGTTTTGATATGAAAGACATGGGTGAGACAGATTGTAACACCTCAATTTTTGCTTTTCATGAAATTAGATGTTATTTTACACTCTGGTGAATTTTTGGAATTTTCTGGAATTTATTTGGATTTATTTGGAATTAATTTGAATTTATTCTATATTGAAATAATTAAAGAAATAAAAATTTCAAATAAAGTTTTGTGGGAAATATTTTATTTGGGTCCAAAATGTTTACAAATATTTTCCATAATTTTTCTGGAATTTTTCTGAGTATTTTGCTATTTTTCTGGATTTATTAGAATTTTCTATGAATTATTGAATAATTAAATCGCTGGAAAATATCGAATCGGTTTGTACTATTCACCCGACCGAGCCGGAACCGAACCAAACTCGAGTCTGACTCGGACCAGACCGCACCCGAGCCCGAGCCGGACCAAACCCTATCCGCGCGAACCGTTGGATCGAGATCCAACGGTCAGGATCAGCCGTACCGATTCGGCAGGATCCGGTCTGGATTCGATCTCTCCCACGCCATCGTGGCCATTGATCGCGCCACGTGGACGGCTGTCCGCCTTCGTCTCCGCCCGAGTTCGGGTCGGATTCCTCCGCCGCATCGCTGCCGCGTTCCGTTAGGGTTCCGATTTTAGCGCGCCTCCCGGGGTTATTTAAGGCGTGGGTCATCGCCCGAGGTTGCCCTTTTTTGTGCGCACGTATTGCCCTAGCCCACCGAGATCCAGCCGCCATAGATTCGCCGGGATTGCTCGCCGTAGTTGCGTGAAGCACCGCCACGGTTTTTGCTTCGCCCCGCCTGGCCGCCCTCCGCTGCCGCGAGCCTGCAGATCCGAAACCCCCAGGTCGAGCCGCGTCTGTGGAGATATCTCACCTCGCCGGAGAAGCCCACAAACGCCGTCGACCGTGTCGCCTTCACCAGCTCCGGTCTGCCAACGCCGCTGCGTCACCATCGTCGCTCGCGAGCTCCCTCAGCCGTCCGATCGCCATCCAACGCGCCTGATCCATCCATGTCGCCTGGAGGTATTTTCCCACGTTTGATTTCCTAGATCTAATCTCCGCCGTTAGATCTAGATCTAACGGTTTAGATCTCGCCACGTAGCCATAGCAGTAACGAACCAGATTAGATCTGGACCGTTGGATCAAGATCCAACGGCCCACGTTAGCCCACGTCACCTCAACGAAATCCACGTTGCGGCATCCAGATCCAATCTCAGCCGTTGGATTTAGATCCAACGCACGAGATCGTGCCACGTAGCCCAGCCGCGTGCGGCGCATGTGAGCGCCATCGACATGCGGGGCCCGCATGTCGGGCCGATCGTGGCGCGTGCGCCGAGCACACCGTAGACCCGCCGGGCCCGTAGATCGGGTCCATGGACCGGGACACGTGGCAGCACCCGGGTGGTGCCACGTGGCGTGATGACGTCATCATGGGGTTCGGCCGGCGCTGACGTCAACAGGTCCACGTGGACCAATGGGGTGCTGACACGTGTCACCCATGACACAATAATTATTTTCCGAAAAAGAAAATGATTTATTAATTTGGTTTATTGATTTCAAAAATGGATTCAAACTTCAAATGCTTATAACTTTTGCAATTTAACTCCGATTTGAGTGATTCAAATTTCTAAATTTGTATAAAATTGAGATCTACCTAATTGTGAATTTTATTTAATTTTTAGACCAAAGTTTTTCTCCGTAATATTATTTAATTGATTATTTAAACTTTAAACGCTTGTAACTTTTTCGTTTTAACTCCGATTTCGCCGATTCAAATTCCTAAAAATTCATAAAATTATGCTCTCTCTGTTTATGGAATTAATTGGATGTTTGGACACTTTTTGTCCACTGTTTTATTCATTTATTGCTATTTGCACGCGTTACGAGTAGACGTTGAAGTGCCCGAAAGCTTCGAAGGTGAAGTGTTGACCCAGGAGCCAGCTCAGGACCAAGATCAAGTGCTTTTTGAAGGCAAGTTGTGCTTTGACCATGTTGATCCCATTTTGAAATTAGTTTGATTTAAATTATTGCATGCTAGTTCAATTATATAATGCTTTAATTAATTTTGGGAGATTAGTTAATTACCTAGTTGTTGTATGCCACCTTGACATAGACAATTGAATGCCATGAACCCCTTGTCACCCTAGTTGAGGATTAAATAGTTGGACATTAATAAATTGCCAACATGGGAATTTAGATCATTGTAGTATATTGCTTAGACCTGCTACGTGCTCATGACATGGTTTTGGACAATCAAATGTTAATATTGACTTAATGATATATTGAACCTATTTTGGAAAGGTATCATGTGTTGTGATGTTGATGGCACGTGGTGCATGGTAATCAACTGGGGGTTTGATAAATAGTTTTCGACCGGGGCATGTGGCAAGAAATGATCAGGTGGGCCAGTTGTGGCATCGGGAGCGATGGTTTGGTTCTTCGGGTAGTCTTGCCCTGGTCAACATAAGGACTTAACCTTGCAAGCCTTTGAACTGAGTTAATCGTGCAACCACATGACCGGAATGGGACGGTCCTAGTTGAGTAAGTTACTAATAACTTGCATGTGATACCTCGGGTGTCAACTACACCCTTTGTGTAGCTTGAAGGGGGAGCGTACCGATGCGATGGCATGGTACCCGTCCAACGGTATGTCGGTCCCATACTTCGCCTTTGTTAAGGGAAGGGATGGTGTAGGGCAAAAACCGGAAAGGTTCACTTGCGTAGTTAGCCGTTTCCGAAAAACTTTGTTACGATCACTCGCCTTTTTGGTGTTTGGCTGTATCTTGTGGGTAAAGTGCATAACCTCTGCAGAGTGAAAAATCTATTCGAATTGCCGTGTCCGCGGTATTGGACATTGCTCGGGGATTACAGTCAAGGGTTAGACTTTCGTGAAAACAACTTGGACTTGGACGGTTTGGTTTGGTTAATAGATGATGTTGATGGAAATGTGGACTAGGAATGGGGAAGATGTTTATTTAACTCCTGGAAAAGTTATTGATGTTATACTTGTTTTTACTGCTTTCGAAACTACTTATGATACTTGTTAAATGCTGCAAATATACCTTGAGCCACTCCTTTGTATTAAGCCATGCATGTAGTATATTAGCTGCATTCTGTGCATGACTTGCTGAGTACCAAGTACTCACCCTTGCCACAATACAACACCAATTGAGGAAGAGTCTACACCAGCTTTGGAGGAGGAGCTCCAAGAGGAACCGTCTATCTAGGGAGCGAGCCCAGTCAGTTGCCTGTGGTATACTGGATGGCACCACGATGTTATCTTACTTTTTCCGCTGCTATTATTTCTCTTTTAATAAATTTCGCCCTGCGAGGCGTATATAATGTGATACTACGGGATTGCATAACCTTAGAAAGCATGAAATTTGCAATTAGAACCCTACGGTCTGATGTTTTAACGCGTTTCGGGCTGTTTTCGGGCTTTTTGGGCTGCTCCGGGGATGTGTTGGGCTTGGGGGAACTTTCTTGGGCTGCTTGGTGGGGCTTGTTTGGCCCATGTGGGGGTGAGGAGGGGGAGTTTTCCTGCTGCCCTAGCCCCTTCCCCTCCCCATTTGCGCCAGCACCCCTTCCCTCCCACCTCCTTGTCTCCTCTCCTCTCTAGCCTTTCCTCTCCCTCACCTCCACCTCTCCCACCCCACCAACCCTTGCTGCGTCGTCTCCACTGCCACGCCGTGCCGTGGTGCTGTCCTCGCTAGTGGGATGATCCGCGACGAGGAGAGCCGGTGGGAGGAGGAGATCGGGTGGAGATCGCGCGAGGAGAAGCGGTTGTTTTGCGATTCTTCAAGAAGGTAATGGGGGAACCTTGTGGGGTAGATCTTATGCTGTTGTAGAGGGGTTTTCCATGTTTTTGGATCATGGGAGGTGCTGCCATGGGGTAGAATTGATGAAAAACTAGAGTTGTACTCACGTTTTGGTTCGGGCAGATTGGGAACCCGAACTAGGGCAGGCGTTTTCGCCAATTTAGAGTTTGAATCTGACCGTACGGACTTTTAGGAAGTTGTAGATAATTTCATTATCTTTCCGTGCATATAAAGAAAGTTAAAATCCGCCCAGCCGTTTGGGAGATATGGCTGTTTTACCGAGCGCTGTCAAATCTGTGACGAGATTGGGACAGTTCGTGTTCAACGTTAGATTAAACAACATTAGAGTCCGAATTAGTCTTTCTCTATAACTAGAAAAAGTTGGGAATTTTCCTAAGCTATGCGAGGATGTACTCGTTTATTCAATTTGGAGTCCTAGAACAGAAGTTATGCCCGTTGGAAGGCTGCTGTCCCGACGGGACAGATTTGCTGTTTTCTGATTTTAGGAGTTGTGTTTAAGTCGGGGTAGTGGGTTCTATGTGTGCTGTTTTGTGGACTCGATTTGAGTGTGTGGCACGTGTTTGCAGGTGGTGTGCTCTTCGAGTGCCCTCAACCTCTCGTCACTCCGTTGCCCGCGGTTGAAGGCAAGTGTGTTGTGTGGATTGTATGCTATATGTGTTGCTAGTTGTGCTTCATAGTATTTGGAATAGATAACATGTTGTCTTGCCATGAATTACATGTATTGCTTGATATGAAGCCATTATGCCATGATTTAAATGTACTTATTGTTGATAAGCGGATTACACGCCATGTGATGATATGCAATACTCCTATACATGGGTACGTTGTTGTCCATTTTGCATACATGGCATACTTTCATGGTCGGCGGTGAGATAAGTCATAACTATTCCGGGAGGGTCGGTGAGAACCGTTATGACTAATCCGGGCTATTCTTGAGTAAGACCTACATCGTGATTCCATCCACCGTGGTGAATGGAAGCGAGTGATAGGCACCCTCCATCTTCGGGATGGGAGGGAAAAGGGTGCATGCCGACGGTGTGCACTCAACCATACCGGTATGAGTTTCCAAGGAGACATGTGCATTGCATTGCATTGCATTAATGAAATATGTATATGATGATGTTTATGAGATGACGATGTGAATACTTATGAGTTGCTCACGAGATGAATACATGGATGCTTAAAAGAGGTTTGGAATGCTAACCATGTTGTGTTATGATGTGCTTCTGGAGGTTGGTGATGATGGTTTGTTGACTTGATCTTTGTTTTTCCATTACAATACACTTTGCTGAGTTTTGAACTCACGCTTGTGTTTTATGTTGTTTTTAGGTACCTTGAGATCGACATGAGGGAAAAGGGGAATAGTCACACATCTCCACGTAGTTCACGCAATTGATTCCACAATGGAATCATTTGGAGTCATGACAATGAACTTAATGTGATACCATTGATGTTTATGGTTTAGATGTGTGCTAGGATTGCCTTATTCGTTTCATTTGGCTAATGATGACTTTGGGATGCTTAAAGTGGACTTATATTGCTTCCGTGTCGCTTATTATTGCTATTTTAGATGTTTCATATTATGTCATATTCTGCTATGCTATTATGGTTGCGCAAGATCATGCTAAAACAAAGGAGATGCTGTCGAAATTTCCAATAATTCAAACTGATTACTTGCTGCAATTTACCTTAAATTATGGTATTAATTGCTGTATGGTCTATGTTTGGTGGCATTCTGGGCTTACTAGAAGCCGGGGTGTTACAGTATATTTGTAACTTGGCCTTAAGGTCAAGCAACTAGTTTGATTATCTAATTAAAGTACTTTATTATTATCGAGTGGTATGATTGTGATATTTACCAATGTTGAGACTGTGTGCACTAGCGTGATCCTGGACTAGTGCTGAATACACAGAGGGTTCGGATTTGAAAATTCGGGTCCCGACACAGATGTAATTCTAAATATTAAATTGATTAGAACCGAGAATGGGATTACTTTGAGTCAGTCCCATTATGCAGAAAAATTGTTGAGCTGCTTCAGCTTTGAAAACTGCAAAGTAGCCCCAACTCCCTATGATGCAAGTGTAAAACTTTGCAAAAATAACGGATTAGGGAAAGACCAATTAAAATATTCACAAATTATAGGGTCCCTTATGTATTTATCTGGTGCAACGAGACCTGACATCTCATTTGCTGTGAGCAAATTAAGCCGGTTTACATCGAATCTGGAAGATGATCATTGGGAGGCTCTTGAGAGAGTGTTGCGCTATCTAAGAGGTACTACCTCTTATGGAATTCACTATACTGGATACCCTCCGGTATTAAAAGGGTGTAAGGATTCAAATTGGATCTCTGATGCAGATGAGATCAAAGCTACAAGTGGCTATGTGTTTACACTAGCGGGTGCTGCAGTTTCATGGAGGTCATGTAAACAGACTATATTGACGTGGTCAACCATGGAAGATGAACTTGTAGCACTAGACACAGCCGCTTTTGAGGCTGAATGGCTAAGAGAGCTTCTGTTGGACTTGCCATTGGTTGAGAAACCAATCCCGGCGATCCTAATATACTGCGATAACCAAACAGTATTGATCAAGGTTATGAGTGCTATGGATAATATGAAGTCCTCCAGACATGTGAAACGTAGGCTTAAATCTGTCAGAAAATTGAAATGCTCCGGAGTTATAGCTGTCAATTATATACGCACTGAGAAAAATCTGACGGACCCTTTCACAAAAGGGTTAACAAGAAATGCAATTTCTATTGCATCGAAGGACATGGGAATGATGCCCATATGAGTTACTTCACAATTGTAACCCATCCTTTTGATCGGAGATCCCGTGAATTAGGTAATGGGAAAAACAAGTTGTGGTTGTAACAAGAGAGTACACTAAATCTACCCATGTTCTAAGTACTCTAATCTGTATGGAAGGCTGATTTAAAATCTTAATGTATTCTAGTGTCCTAATGAGAGGAAAAGGTATCGGCCTACAGCATACCTAAAATGAATACACCTACTTGAGCCTAACTATGAGGTCGCAGTTCACGAGAAAGGGGCATTCTCTAGAAAGCTCATGAGAAGATTAGGGAGCATGACCATTTAACGCTCCGTTGGGGTGAAATTCTTTGGCAGCCTGGTATCAGTTAAGATTTTGGGTGAAATCTAACCACACAAAGCTGTGAATTCAAGGCCGAGTCCATTCATTAGCTGTGGGAGGATAGATCTCGTTATTCTAGGTGAAAGTTCAACCCGTATGGGACTTGCACCGAAACACTGATATATTAAACGAAGATTCAGCACAGTGATCAAACTTTTGATTCTTTGTCTGCTTCGGCATTGGTGGGGGATTGTTAGAAATAAGGCCCAAGTGGCCCATTTATCTCTAATGCCAAAGCTACAAAGAATAGTACCATATTACTAGTTGAGAGAGGAGAATACCAATTTAAAAGGGAGAGCTCCCACCATGCCTTGTAATAAGGCAGATGGAGGGTGAGGAGCACGGCTAAAGTCACACGCACGCGTGCGCGCGCGTATTTCGCGAATTACCGCGTATTTTTCCCGCGTGACTTGCGACGTCGCGTGTCGCCGTGCAGTGGATTAAATCCTGGCACGTTTAAACCCTTTTATTTTTTTAGTTTCTAATAGAAATAGCCATGATAATGGCGTCAATTTCTAATAGAAACAGTCATTTGGATTAAATCCTGTTTACTAGCGTTTAAATGACCGTTATTGGTGCGAGGCTATAAAATCTGGAGACGTCCAGACTAAAGCATGTTTTTTGCTCTGGTACTCGTGTTCATCCATTGTGATCTGTGTTGCGTCTTCGTGCTGCGCTCGTTCTTCACCGACCTTCCTCTCGGCGTGCACCGCGAGGCAGGGAGAGCGGGATCTCCGAACCATTGCCGCCGCGAGAACCTGCACGGGGGTGGCAATAAGGTTTCTGGGCAGTGCAACTGCGCGACCGCTCGAGCTTCCTCTGCGTCGACTACTTCCTCTATGGCCGGTCGCTACTGCACTGCTTCCATTTCGTCATCAAGCCCATCGTAAGAATTCTTCCCTCTGTTCACCACTTTCTAGAAAATATGTGGTATTTTCTAGATCTACTTTTTAGAAATATGTGGTATCTTCTGGCTAGCTTGTTGTGTTTCATTATTTTGGAATTATGTTTTATATTCAAATCTGAAATCAAAATAATACCTAGATATTCAACATTAACAACTCCTTCACTTCTTCTGGTGCCAATTTCATCTCCCTTCTCACCATTACCATGAGCTTGAGCCCAAAGGCCAAGAATCAATTCTGCTAAATCGGTGGAGTAAACCACAATTCCATTCAAGTATAGCTCTTTGAGTATCTAGTGATCACACTCTCCTACTCAATTGCAGCTCGGGAAAGCTAAATCACCGCTAGCACAGAGCTCCTTCTTCTCTAAGTCTGGCTTATGGTGATAGTGTCCTACAATTGATTTCCAGCACCAAAAATCGGTAACACCAAATTACTTTAGCACCATAAAGCATAATTTGTCATTTATTCTTCCTGGGAATCATCTAATCGGTCTTTCCACCGTTCGACCGTGGTGACCGCCGCATGTCTCTGGTGACAGGTCATATCCTACCATAACCTTTCCAATATCTACTCTATTACATGGGGAAGATTTGGAGCCTTCTCAAGGCATCCACCTCACCCCCCATAATATTTTGCAAAATAGTCCCTCCCTTTTCTCTAAATTACGGATAGGTCCCTGTAAATTGCAGAGAGGTCCTTTGCGATTTCTCGTGAGTACAAAAAAAATGTTTACAAATTGCGTTTAGTTCCTGGTTCGTTACTTTACGAACCCCCCCCCCCCCCGCCGCTAAATACGAATACGAATCTCGAACGAGCCCTTTTCTAATTTTTCGTAAGAGCGATTAGGTCCAAAATTATAACAAACAGGTCCCCGGTCTTTACGCCCATGTCCTTTCTCCGTTTTTCCCGAAAAAAAATGTTTTTGTCAATAGAAATATGTGTGCAGCTCTATCTCTAGATTTTTTTTTGCAACTCGATCTATAGTATTTTTTGGAAAATGTATTATTCACCGATGAACGTATAGAGTGTTAAGATCCTTCTGAAAAAAATATGTTTAATTTCTCCTGCAGTTTTTTAAAGAAAAAATAGAGTAAATTTTACACGGTGCGGCGTGCGCCGCACATTGTGGCTTGTGGATCCTATCTCTCGACGCTTTACCCGCGCTATAGGCTATACAGTAGTCTGTGTACGGTGTTGAGAGTTGAGACGCTTAACGCTAGTTGAATAGATCCCTAGGCGTGCAAATACCTCTGAAGCTCACCCTGATGGCGAACCGTCGGCATCCACTCCACCTCGCCGCTGGTGACTCCCTCTGCATCACTCTCTGCTCTCCATCGCTGACAACCAGGCCCCAGTGGTAAGTGCCTCTCCTCTCACCTTAGTCACTACTCTCGGGGTCCACCTATCAGCATAACCTAATTAGGAGATTAGAAAAAAAAATGAAAAGTTGCTCTCCCAGTTAGAAAGCTTAGTTTCTATTTTTGGAAATTTCAGAAAACCTAGAGTTCAAATATATATAATTTTTGTGTTTTAAATCCAAAAGTGGTGAAATAAATTTATAAATTTGTATTAAGACCTCCAGGTTCTGATTAAGCAAAAAGATTTTATATGTGACGTTTGTTTAAAATTCAAATCTGAATTTAAATGATAGGATCAAAGTATGCTGCATGTAAAATTTGAGCAAATAAACTCTAAATCACATTAAACAAATTTTGTTGGAATCCTTAGGCTGTAAGCAACTCAAATATGCAAAGATATTTAAGTTTGTACTTGTTCTAGATTCTCTTTTATGAGACCCCGGATCGGCTATCCAGAATCTCCTGTGTATTTCCGTACTAGTCCCAGATCAGTAGCTAGTACACACAGTCACAGTGATACTTCATTGCTGAACATGACGAAAGTTGTAATATAAATTGTCAAGTATGGGCCACATGGCCACTTATTACAATACTCGGTCCAACGACCGGACACAAAGCAGCGGAAACAAAAGCAAAACGAAACGAGCGAACGCCACAACGCCACAAAGCATTTACAAGCGACGCGACTAGTCCTCCTGGCAGTCCTCCTCGAAGAACTCCTCCTCTTCCTCGGCATCTTGGAAATTCTCTGATGATTACAATGTTGGTGTAGCACGTGAGTACGGAGGTACTCAGCAAGTCGGGAGAGTATGATCATGTGAGGCTTTCCAAAGGAAGCTTAATAGGGTTTATTTGCATAAAGCCACATTTTATTAAATCATACTTAAATAAATAATTTCACAAAGCATCTTTTACAATTCTTTTTAATAATTGACTTAGTTAATATTATAGTGAGGTTCTAACCACCATCACTAACATAAAGGCTCTATCCGCCAACAGTTAAAAGATCAAAGTTAATCATGTGACTCCATCCGTCAAATATAAAGCAGGTTCTATCCACCTGGTTGGCTCTATCCGCCAAACAACATTCGAGAGTTCTAACCACTCCCGAACCCCAAAACAAACACTTTTCAGTTTTTAAAACAAAATCAAAGGCTACCAATATGAAAGCATTCTTCGCTTTGCCTTTAACCGTAGGCACGGCTATTCGAATAGTTTTACTCTACAGAGGTGTACAACTTTACCCACACGACACGATCATCTCTTATTGCCTCTGGATTAACACACTTCCTTTGGTGTGCCGGCAGAGAGATCATGACAAGGCCGTTACAGTGTATCTACCTAGCTAGACCCACCCGCTGAGGTTTCACCGCTGTTAGGGTTCCAACCGCCCAGTACAGAAGCCCCCTCTTGCGCCGTGTGAGAAAAACAATGTTGCCTCCGTCCGGCATTCACATTCAACCGAATGGTGAGTCTAAACTAGGCTTCTACAAATTAGTGGGCCAGGTCGTACCATTATAGACATGTGGTAGTATGGTATTGCTTAGAATGGACAATCACAAGCGTCGGTCCTTATATGACTTGGGGCGGTACTTGCACAAGACAAAACGTGCTCCAACCGCACCCACCCGACAAACCATTCCGCCCAAGTCCAAAACATTTTCCTTTTCTTTTTATTTTAGAAAACAGTACTAAAATCATACTAATAATCATCAAATCACATTTGATAACATTCTTTTTCAATAATCCCACCCATGGGTTGCTTTTATCGAAAAGGCCCTAAGCATTTCTACCGTACTACTTAGCAAAGGGTACCACATAAACATAAGCATGGTGTACACAATGTCCTAAGGGTACAATGGATATGATTAACAATGTCAAGGAGGAATCAACAATTTCGGAATAACTAGCTCTTATATTTGACATATTTCATTAAACATAGCCATGCAGCTTTATAAACAATTTTAAATCATTTCGCAAACATAGGAGCAAAATGCGTCAAGGAGACTTGCCTTCTGTCCCGGGTAGGTCTTCGTACGCGGGAAGTTCGGCGGCGGAATCAGCGGTCGCGGCGGGATCGTCGACTACACGCAAAACGAGGCAATAAATAAATAGCAGAAAATAAATAAAATCCAAAAATTATAAAATTAGTACTGGCAGGTAAATCTTGATTTTAGATGAATTTAGAAATTTGAATGGAGTCAAACGGAGTTCGGATGAGAAAGTTATGAGCTTCCGAAGTTTGAATTTCGAATAAATCGGAAAACCGAGAATATTCCCAGAATATTCTCTCTCGGGTTGACTGGTCAAACGGGGCTTTGACTGACTTTGACTGGGTTTGACTAGGTCTTGTGTCTATGGCAATGGGCCCCACATGTCATAGGTGGAAAGGTTGTCTTCTAGCTTGGGCTTCATGGCAACCATGAATGGCTAGGGAGCTTGGGAAGGAAGGGAGGTGGAGGGGCCGGCGGCAAGGGCGACGGCAGTCGCCGGCGGTGGCGGGCGGGCTCGCCGGCGGTGGCGGCGCCAGAGGCGGCGTGGCGCTGGCGCACGCCAAGACGGCGCGGCGGCGGCGCGGCGCTGCTGGCGGGACAGACAATGGCGGCGGACGGCATGCCGGCCGACCGGCCCTCACGCGCAGGAGCAAGGTTCCAAGGCCTCTAAACAGAGAGCCAAAAACAAAAAAAACAAGAACTACTACCTCAAAAAAAACGATTTCTTCCTCATTTTTGCATGGAATTGATCCAAACAAAAACCTAGAACCTCTAGATAACAGCCTTATGGACATCTAGGAGGAAGGGATTGAGCCAAAACTCACTGGAATAGGAGAAATCGATGAAGAACGGAGGTTCGGCCGAATGCACAAAAGCTCCAAATTCGTCGCCCACGGTTGAGAAATCCTAAAATTGGAAGATAAATTAGAATCTAGACTCCCATACGAACACAAAGAAACGAACGGGAGGAAGAATGATCCACCGGATTGGAAGATATGATCCAAAACCCGAAGAACACGAAGAACACCAAGCTTTCGTCGGTTTTCTTGATCCTCCGGGCAAACGACAATGAGAGGCAAAGGGAGGGTGAGTGTTCTGGAAAGGGGACTCCCTCACGGAGATTTGAGAGGCGGAGATGCGCGAAACGGATTAGAAACGGACGAATTAATGCCATAATGATGATTTTCGGTTTTGGAAAGATTGTGCCGTTTCCGACGCAATTTAGGGTTCATCAATTCCATGAATGGCAAGAGGAGATTGTTACGAATTCAATGGATCCGGTGGATCGCGATTTGATGCCTTGATGTGGAAGTTACAAAGATTTGAATAAGGTATGGTGAGTATGGAAGCTTACTATGTTCTTCCCAGGCAAAACAATCGTGGCTGTCCAAGGTTGAAGAAAGGTCCTATTCACTTGCCACGTGTCACTTCCTCAATGGTCCTCCTTTACGCAAACAATTCGCCCTAGAGAAAAATAAGGAAAATTGGCCTATAAATTTCGGAAAAATTCCTAGAGCCATTTTAGATTATTTGGGAATCAATGGAATTGGTTTGGTTGAATTTGGATGATTTTTGTGGAATTGGATATTCGGGCGCGGATCGCAGGCATTAAACAAAAGCCGCGCGAGATAAAATAGGAACGAAGGTCCAAAAATCTGGGGAATGATTCCTAAAATCATTTCGGAATATTTGGAACATTGTAGAGGTGGTTTGGAGATTTTTGGAGCATTTTTGGACTCGGGTGAATTTTCGGGTACCGGCGGAACTGGAAAATCCGATTTTTCGCCCGGGAGGGAATTAATTCCCGATTTCGGAGGAAAATGGATGCCAGGTTAATATAAACACAAATGAAACTCCAAATTTTGAATTTACTTTCTTTAAATTAGGTTTTGCTCCAGAAAGCCAAAATGAGGATGTTACATCTTTCCACTATGGATTAGTTTCAATGCGCTTAATATTCATATATGCATGACATCAACATATAAGCTTTAAATTGAATGTAATCACCTCCTAAATGTCTTTAAAATAGTAGGGTATTTGTTTGGGCTGAAATAGTTAAGGTAACATGTTAGCTTTACATGTTGGGTCAACTGATAACATAATAACTTGTTTTTATTAACCTAAATAATATTAGTTTCTTGAATTTGAAATAATACATACAAGCATATATAATCTTACCTTCTTGAATTTGTAAAATAAAAATAAACAACTTATAGAGAAAAAATGGTTATGCCTCTGCCTAACTCAAAACTACTGAAATCGAGTAAATGTTAAAAACAAACTGCACCGCATGTACATGAAATCATAAAACCCTAAACCTACACCCTCACTTATTTTTTGTAATGATTTTGATTTGGTTTTCTATGTGTATTTTTTTTCCTTTATTGGAGTTTGTTCTTTGTTATGTTTATGTGGTACGATAAGTAGAACCCGATGTAATATACGCTATTGTTAATGAACCTGAAATTGAACTCGACAACAACGAACAGCAAGGCAAGCACCTCCTTGAATATATTGATCCTAGTTTTCAAAAATACTTTCATAAATGTATTCATGCATGTTGTATATTCATACAGTGCTATATTGTGGGATGTGGTAGTTAAAACCTTCATTATGGGTCTCCTTAATTAACTTTGCCATGTGGACCGTTGAAAACCGTAGACAATGGAATGACACATAAACATGTGGAATGAGAATATTGTTTAATAACTGGATATTCTTAATTGTGCTTCAGAATGGAAAAATAGACATATGGATATACTACTAATGAAGAACTTAACTGTTGAACTTGGTAATTAAGAATTTTGTGTACGGACATGTTGGATAGTTTGATCAATGGAATGTTAGTAAAAATAAAAATTAAACTATAATTTGGACACGCATGAATATTGGCAATAGCCGGCTGTGCATGTGACTTGCATGTAGATAGGGGGAGATTTATCATCCGAGTCAATATAAGGACCGAACTATGCTGTTGTTTTCATGCCAAGATAATCATACGACCACAAGGGCTGGTATAGGACAGCTATAACTCATTAAGTTACTTAAAACTAGCTTTGCACATTAGAAAGCTGTAGTAGCACGAGCTGTTCCAGTTGGATTGCTCGAAGGGGTGACTTCACCGAGGTGCTGGGAATAACATCTGCCAATGCAACAGTATATGCCTTACTATGGGGAGAAATGGGACATCAGGATGTGAAACTGTTCATCATACTTAGTGTACAAATATCTTCTGCTGCTATAGTAAGGGTTTGTCGGTACTAGGCTGGTAGAAAGTTAGAATTAAGTAATTTAAAAGTTATATATGATTTCTCTGTGACATACCAAAGGAAGTGTGTTAAATATGCATTGCTAAAAGATATAATCATTCCGTGTGGGTAAAGCCATATACATCTGCAAAGATAAAACTAATCGATTAGCCACATTCACGGTCATGAGCACTTGGTAAACTCATCACAAAGTTAGAATTTTGAGATTTTTCATAAAATGAATTGGCATTGAAAAAATATAGAGAAACTTACCTTATAGGTGATTCAACGCTGGGCCATGTGTTGGCTAAGTTGATTTCAACTGTTGTGCCATTTGTTGGTAAAAGAATGAAATTGTGCCATGTGTTGGCTAGAAAAATGATGTGATAGATGCGTATGATCATTTGAATTATACTATTATTTATGCTTATTATTTTACTTACTTATAAAATTTCTTCACAAGTTATGCTTTTAATTTACTACTGAGATTTTATATTTAATTCAGTTTTATGCAAATAACTGTAGTTGCCTCCGTATTAGCTTGCATGCAATTAGGCTTTGCAAACACTTTAAGTCTTGTTAAGTACACAATGTACTCAACCTTGCTATATTCGTTGTTTTAGGTGAAGAGATAGAATATTTCAAAGATACTTATGTTGGTGCAGAATGCGAGGAATAACGACTATGGTTTTATGTAGAGTTTTACCTTATCAGTTGACTATGGAAAAATGGGTAGTTAGACATATGGCAAGATAAAGTTATCCTAACTTTTGGCTTGTAATACATATATGTAAGAACTGCTTCTACTATCAAATGTAATAAACTATGATGTATGATTTTGATTACAATTTATGTATATGTGTGCTAGCTATTGATCATGGGACTAGCACAGAAAACATATTTAGAACCTTTCTTTTATGATGCACAGTATCATAAAGGGAGGGTCTCACAGTTTGACCCTTACTATGGTGGTAAAAATTAAATACATATAATTCATAATCACAATGATAGTTTATGCCCTATCATAACCATTTCCCTCCAAAGCAAGTCATACACCATTGTATCGATAAGCGTTATTCCCAACACCTCGGTTTGGGCACCATCGTAGGTAAACCTACCTAGAATGCCCATCTACTCCGACCTTCCAATATGCAAAGCTAGACCCAATCAACTTAATAGGTTAAGGCCACCCCATAATAGCACTTGTGGTTGCACAGAATGTATTGGATTATTGCAACTCTATGTTCGGTCCTTAATTAATCCGGACGGAACACTCACTATGCTACATGCAAGTCCATGCACTTCATAGATTATATAAATAACATGCTAATGGTGGTTAGTGGGGAAGGTGCAGTGTAGGGTATGGTGCTCGATTAAGCGAGGAGAAAGCATCAGGGAGCATAGGGGATCTCGTTTTGGAGCTTGATGGCAATAGAGGCTTGTCGAGACAGCTTGGTGATGACAACCGGAACTAGGAAAGAAGAAGGTCATGGCGGTAGTGATCCTAGGACCAAAGTTGGCAAGAAATGGAGGAAAGGGTTAGGACATGCCAGAGAGGCTCCAACTCTAAGGAATTGTGTAATTCCTCATCGTGGTAGGAAAATTGTGCTTGCTTGGTTTCTCAGTGCATGGGGACAAAGGCACTTACCGTGAGCTATGGCATCAGGCTCTGGGTAGGAGGAGGAGCAGAATAGCGTGGGAGGCTAGTGGTGTCCATGGCTCACCTTAAATAGGCACAGAGAGGCGGGCTCGGCTCTCGGTCCATGAGCAAGGTGCGGCAAAAAAGGGAAGAGGACGGCGGACCAAGAATCCAGGAAATCCCGGTGGAATTGTCATTCATGCATGGCTCCAGGGGCAGTGGTGGCGGCAGGGCAAGGCATCATAGCGTGGTAGGTAGTGCGACAGCTCAGCTAGGGCATAGTGCTGGTGAGTGGATAGGGCAAGGGTACAAGTTCTAGGGCTTGGGGCAGCATGGTTGGCGGGGAATGGTGGAGGCGAGGTGGCACATCATGGCAGCGATGTGGCACCAAAATCCTACATGTGTGCATAGCATGGCATGCTCTCGCATAGCATGGCATGGCATGGAGTGTGCAAATCAATGACCAGCCAAACTTGTCCAACCTTTATAGATTTTCGAGTGGAAATGGGATGACATTGGTATGAATTTTATTACCAGATTACCTAGGACCTGAAAGGGGCATGACTCATAGGGGTTTTCATCGACTGGCTAACCAAAGTAGCTCATTTCATCCTAGTCAAGGTCACTTGTCAAGGGAATGAACTCATCGAGGTTTGTATGGATAGCATCATCCATTTGCATGGCATGCCTAAGACGATAGTTTCTAATTGAGGCTCTCAATTTACTTCTCAGTTTTGGGAATGCTTGCATAAGCTCTTGGGAACCATGATAAATTTTCGCACAACTTACCACCCCTAGACAGAAGGACAAACTAAAAGGACCAACCAAATACTGGAAGACATGTTGAGTGCATGTGTGCTATCCAATAGCCAATTGGGAAAAATACTTGGCATTTGCTTAGTTTTCCTACAACAACAGCTTCCAGGCAAGCCTTCAAATGTCTCCATTTGAAGCACTTTATGGGAGGAAGTGCCGAACACCCCTATTCTGGTTTGAAATTGGTGAAAGACAATTCGTTGGTCCAAACCTCATCCAGGGATGTCAAAAGCAAGTTGATGTGATAAGAAGCTGATTGAAAGAGGCACAGCCATGTCAAAAGAGCTACGCCGACCATCATTGATGTGAGCTAAGCTTCGAGGTTGATGACCATGTCTATCTCAAAGTCTCACTGCTAGGCAATTTACATCGTTTCCAAATTCTAGGGAAGTTAGAACTTCACTACATTGGACTGTAACATATCCTTAAAAAGCAGTAAAACAAGTAATAACAATAATAAATTTCTTAGTTATTTCACAAGTAAACCATCTCACAACCCTAAACTAATTTCCACCTTTCCACAGACAAACTGCCTCCATTCAGTAGTTCATTTTCTCAAAATCTAACCCTTGACTATAATTCTTGAGCATTGTCCAATACCTTAGAGATGGCTATTCAAATAGGTTTGACACTCTGCAGAGGTTATATACTTTACCCACAAGATATAATCAACTCACCACAAAGGCGAATAACCAAAACAAAGCCTTTACAATGCTCTATCTAAACCCAGTACTGCCCACTAATGACTCAACACTAAGGAGATTGGTTACAACCATCAAGGCCCCCCTCTTGTGCCATGTGAGTCTACCCATACTGCCGGAACCCACACCACCACGACAGCACTAAAATCTAGATATCATAAATTAGTCAACTAGGTCTGTCCTATACCAGACAAGTGGTTGTATGTTTAATCCTGTTCAAATTCTTGCAAGGTTAAGTTCTTAAATGACCGAGGCAAGACATACCAAAGGCTCACAATATCCAAGTTACCAAAAGAACCAAATGCGACTGCCCAAATACCCACACTTCGCCCACCATATTCACCACTCTTGCCACTTGCCCCACAATTGAAATCATTTTAATTTGAATTAGCATGCAATAATTTGAAACATGATAATTTTGAAATATGGGATCAACATGGTCAAAGCACAACTTGCCTAGAAAAGCTCTTGTTCCTGCTTTTGACCTTGCTCTTGTACTAGCACTTCTCCCTCGAATCCATCGGGCACTTCAACGTCTATGCATAATGAATAAATAAATAAATATAAAAAATAGAGATCAACATAACTCCAAAAATCAAATAAAATTTACCATTAAATAGAGCATAATTTTACAAATTTTTAGACTCTAGAATCACCTCAATCAGAGTTCGTATGAGCAAGAACGAGCAATTTGAAATTTAAAAATAAACTAAAAAGAATAAACCAAATTTATTGAATTATTTTCCTACTGGAAATTCGGAATAATGATGTCACTATGGCATCACTGTCTAATTTGATTTTTGTCTAAATTACTTTTGCTAAAGAAAATTCCAATTAATGACATCATCAACAAATTAAATTAAATAAAAAATATTTTCTGAAAATCTGTGACACTAACAGGTGGGCCCTACTCTGATGTCATCGCTTATGTCATGATGATGTCATGGCTAACATCAGCGACCGAGCGGCTTGTTAACGTCGCCTCGAATTCTGCACGAGGCGCGTGGCACGTCGTGATTGGCTCCATGCATGGCGTGATCTAGACCGTTTGTTTCAACTTCTACGGATCAGATCTAATCTAATTCACGCAATAGAAAAGCTACGTGGCACAACCCGGTGGCTAACACGGGGATGCACCTAGGCCGCTCATCCAAATCCAACGGATCTGATTGGATCTAATCTATGATGTTGAAGAGCTATGTGGCACAATCTAGACCTTTCAACCTAGATCCAACGGTCCAGATCCAATCCAAGCTGAGACGATGAGATGCACTATGTGGACAAACCTGAGCCTTTAGATATTGATTCGACGGCTGTGAACGCGTAAAAGACTGGTGATGGCGCGGTGAGGTTGTTCACCGAAGCTAGAGGGGATGACCCACACGACGGCATTTTGGACTTCCTCTGGTGAAGTCAGATGTGTCTCTGGGTGCGTCTCGTCGAGGCGATTCTAAATCTGGAAGTGATCAAGGCCAGAATGGCTCAACAACATCCAAGTCCATGAAAAATCACGATTGCGCTGATGAAGTTCAGCGAGAAATCGTGGGCCCTAAGCGGCGTCTCTGGCATCGTGGGCTAGGGTGCGATGCACACTTCGAGGCGATGAATCTCGGGATGGGGATCATGCATTAAATAGTATAGTGTTCATGTTTGAGATGGCAACAGAGATGAACTGACGCAGAGTCTACACAGCAAAGAGTCTGGAGCAGATACACGAAGATGAAAAAATCTCAGTCATACACGTGTCCCAACGGACAGCTCAGATTCAATCAAGCGTGATTCAATCCGGGCTCTATTATAATAGAATCATAGTTCTATAATAGAACGCTCATGGTTCTATAATAGAATCATATATGATGTGTAGTTATCTCATACGGTTCCATAATAAAACTGTCTGTGATGTGTAGTTATCACAGATGGTTCTATTATAGAACCATCTGTGATGTGCAGTTATAGTACAACTGGCAAAAGTAAAAATCTAGATGCACTAACTTCCAGTTCATTCAATCTGATCACAAGCTACAAAACTCCAAATACACTGACAATTTGCTCTTAAACCTAGATATAGAATTTTAAGTACTTTATTTTAATTATGCCAAAATCATACAGCTATATAGTATGTTAGCAATTGATCACAATCAATATATATACATATGCACTGTAGGTTTTGCAAAGTTCATCACAATCATCGACTTTCTTACAAGTTCAGCATTTTACACATGACAAATAAACATGACGATACCTCCTCATAACTCCACTTGCTTATTCTTTTGTATGAAAATTAGCTCTTCACGATGATCGACGCGTGTGTAGCTAGATTCCTCAGGTTATTCTTCTTGGACCATGATGGCATTTCCGATAGGAGGTAACTCATCAAACCGATTGTACTCTTCCTCATCTACTACATTCTAAACTCTGACAATCCTCCTTTTTCCTTGAAGAACTGCGTGGTACTTCTTGTTGGACTGGTCGGTTACATAGAAGACTTGAACAACTTGAATAGCGAGTATGAATAGTTTATCTTGATATCCGACACGTTTGAGGTCCACAGTAGTGATGACATACTTGTCAACCCTCACCTGCTAGAGATGAACCCAATGGCATCGAAATAAGGGGATCTTGAATATTATGTAGTCGAGCTCCCAAATCTCCTCTACGAACCCATAGTAGGAACTCCTCATTGACCCAGTGGTATTGAACACATCAATGCGGACATCACTATTCTGGTTTGTGCTCTTCATATCCTGATCTCTAGTGTAAAATGTGTACCCATTTAAGTCTTATCCTTTCCATGTGACAACTGTAAATGTTGGCCCTTTTGCTAACCATATCAACGTATCATGATCAGTACCTGATGATCTGCCAGTGATGGGTCGCTCTATCAACCATTTATTTAGTTAAAGATTATGATATCTCAAGATCCAAGACTCCTGCCGTAGCCAGTGCTTGTGCTCTTCGATATACGGGGACACTACAACCATGTGTTGCAAAACCGTGAAATAGGCTTGAGAGTAGACAATAGAATCAGGCATATTGCTTTCCTTCCAATGGTATCGATACCCTTGAGCCTCCCCTCATGGCGAGATCGAGGCACACCTATAGGTTTGACCTGATCTATGTAATCTGTGACACCACGGAGTGTCGTAATCTTATAAAATGTGAATTTTGAGGTCAAAACATTATAAAATATGAAATCGGAGGTTAAAACTATACGTTGTGAGGTTTATTCGCATTTCCGGGCTGTTTTCGGGAGTTTGGGCCTCTCCGGGGGAGTTCGGGCCCAAGGGGGATGTGTCGTGGGCCTCGGTGGGAGGATTTTTGGGCCCATGAGGGAGGGGGAGGCAGGATAACCTGCCTTGGGGGCGTCCTCCCCCTGCCCACATGCGCCCCACTGAAGGGTTTCGAAGCATGGAAAACAAAAATTTTCCTACGATTGCAACCAAACACCAAGATCATATCTAGGAGATGCAAGTAAACGGTTTCAGAAGGACTCACCCTCGTAGACCGAAAGCGGGAATAACGTTCCCGCAAACAAACGTGGTTGATGTAGAGGTACACCTGCACTTCAAAGTCGAAGATGAGCGCCACAAACGGCGGCGCCCGCACTTGGTCACACGCACGGATCAACGATGACCTCCAATCCCTCGCCCAGCGGGCAGCGAAGTAGTGGATCCTCGAAAACTCCAACAACACTACAGCTTAGTGGTGGTGGTGGTGGAGAAATAATTTCAGCGATTAGCCGCATAAGCCACAATAAAAACAGACGCCAGGAGGAGGGAGAATGGACCAACCAAAGGGTCAAATGGATGAACACCAAAGAGAGGAGCTCCTCCCTCCCTTTTATAGGAGGAGGAGGAGGCAAGGCCAAGGGGTGGCCGGCGCATGGGGTGCCCCTTGCCCTCCCTCTCTTCATGTGAGTGATCTCTCCACTCACTTTAAAATAACCCACTTTGGTTTCCATTAAAACCCCACTCAAGAAATGAAAGGGTTTTCTCCCATAAATAAATAAACATTTTTATTTCAGATATTTTAATATTTGTTAATTCTTTTAATTAACAAACATTAACATATACCCCCTTTAACTATTCCGATATCCCGAAACTATTCCTCGATACTCAAAACAAATTCCTCAGATCGCCCATATTTTTCTCCTGTTTCAGATCCACTCAAATGCATCGATGAACCTTAAGTGTGTCACCCTACGGTTCGTGAATAAAATGGACATGATTGAGACACCTCTCGATCAATAATCATCACGGATCTCGAGATCCATAATGACTCCCATTCATTCAACGATGAACTAGTGATCGCGTAAAACCGTAAATGACATAACCAATTCCTTTTGTCTCACGATATTTTACTTGTCCGATCCGATCATCAGTATCAACTATACCTAGTTCGATCCGTTATCGACAAGTACTCTTTACTCGTTCCGTGATATAACATTCTTGTGACCTAGTCACATGCTTGCAAGCGATGTCAATGTGATATCACCGAGAGGGCCTGCAGAGTATATCTCTCCGTCATCCGGATGGACAAATCCCACTCTTGATGCATGAGCCTCAACTAATACTTTCATAGTACCCAAATCCATCTTTATAGTCACCGTGTTACGGAGTGACGCTTGATGTCATCAAAGTACTCTTCCTGAGTTAGTGATTGACATCATCTCATGGTCTAAGGAAAAGAGCTATTTCGAATGTGTTTGATACAAAGAACAAACTAAATGACTTGATCGTATTTGCTATACCAACTTGGGTGTATGTTCATCACATCATTCTTCTAATGACATGACCCCGTTATTAACAACATCCAATGTTCATGATCAGGAAACCTTGATCATCAGTTAATCAACGAGCTAGTTTAAAAAGAGGCTTTACTAGGAACCTTTTTGTTTATTAAACACACATGTATTAACGTTTCCGATTAATACAATTTTAGCATGAGAAATAAACATCTATTATAAACATGGAATATGATAATAAACAATTTATTATTGCCTCTCGGGCATATTCCCTTCACCCACAACCCTAGCCGCCACTCCACCTCCTCCTCCCACCACCCAAGCCGCCACCCCCCACTTTGGGCGCCTCCTCTCCCCCTTGCGCCATCCCGTCCCCTCTCCACCACCCCTTGCTGCCATAGGGAAGCCTCTCCACCTCACCACTCCGAAGATCCGTCCATTGGAGTGCTCCGCGACGAGGAGATCCGGTGGATTTGGAGCGAGGAAGGAGATCCGTTGGTTCTTCGTTCGTCGGGCGAAGGTATGGCCATGGGAATCCTTGGGGTTGGTCTAGGTATTGTTCTAAGGGTTGATATCATGTTTTTAGATCAATTGGTGGTGCTGTAATTGGGTAGATTAGATGGAATCTAGAGTTTGCCACGTTCTCTGTTTCAGGCAGCATGAGCAGTCGACCTAGGGTTTGGGTTTTTTCCAATTTAGAATCGGAAATTGGTCGGACGCCTATTGAGGAAGTTGTAGGTAATTTCAATACCTTTCAGTGGACATAAAGAACGTCCAATTCCACAAATCCGTTTGAAAGTTATGCTCGTTTTACCGAACGTGTTAAAAACTGTGACGTGATTGGAACAGATCACGGTATTCTGTAGATTAAACCACTTTAGATTCCGAATCAGTTTTTCCATATACTTAGAAAAAGTTAGGAAATTTCCTAAGCTATGCGAGGATGTACTCGTTTAATCGATTCGGAGTTTTAGAACTCAAGTTATGCTCATGAGAAGTCTGCTGTCCCGTCGGGACAGAACCTCTGTTTTTGGGTTGTGCGAGTAGATTGCGAAGTCGTGGTAGAAGAGTGTTTGCATATTGTTTTGTGGGTATGATTTTGAGTGTGTGGTGCCTATGTGCAGGTGGTATGACCCTGGGAGTGCCCTCTACTTCTCGCCAATTCGTCGCTCGTGGTTGAGGCAAGTGTATTGGAATGGGTAGCGGGTTGTAGGTGGCTAGTTTTGATGAGTTGCAATTGAATTTATGATGTGTTCACATGCCATGCTTTAATGTTTTCCATTGATATGATGATTACGGTCCATTATGTTGTGATGCCATGTGTTAATGTACAAGTTAAATATGATGTTGGCATATTTGCATACATGGCATGATACATGGCCGGGTCGGTGAGGAAGTCATAACTAGTCCGGCGAGGTCGGTGAGAAAGTTATGACTAGTCCGGGGCGCCATTGAGTAAGTCCTACATCGTGATTCCATCCACCGCGGTGAATGGAAGCGAGGAGTAGGCACCCTCCATCTTCGAGATGGAAGGGGAGAGAGGGTGCACACCGACGGGTGTGCACTCAACCATACCGGTATGAGTTTCCAGGAGACATGTGCATCGCATGGCATTGCATACATGATGATGATGATAATGATACGTGAACATGAATAAGATGATAGACAAGATGTGAATTGTTGTAGCCATGTAATTGTTCTTTTGTATCATTGCAATATACTTGCTGAGTGTTGAACTCATGCTTGTGCTTTCTTGTTGTTTTAGGTACCATGAGACCGGCATGCGGGGAAGGGAAATAGTCACACTTCTACATGTAGCTTCACATATTTGGTGTAACACCCCGGCATTTAATATGCCCGAATGCTACCAAACAAAGACTAAGCAACCTCTAAATACCACAATTACAAGTAAATTACAGCAAAGGAGCAAATGCTAATACCGAAAATTTCGGCAGCATCTCCTTTGTTTTTCCATGAATTGAAGCAACAATAATATTAACATGTCAAGATAGCATAATGAACGATAGCAATAACATGACCAATCGGAAATTCAACCTCCATACAACTAAAGATATAAGTCTATCCGTCACAAGTCAAATATGGCCTAATCATTTACTCATGACAACCAACGAAGCATCCAAACCACAATTTAGTTCAGTGAATTAACCATCACAACTAAAGGAGAGAACATGTCATTGTTTATATGTGTGATGCTAAGTGATGACGTGTGACTAGCTCCCTTTCCCGCATGCCGGTTTCATGGTACCTAAGAAAAACACATAAACACAAGAGTGAGTTCATCACTCAGCAAGTATATTGCAATGGAACAAGAAAATACATTCCAATACCTTCATCACCACTTTTCACATACGACATCATACACATCTCATATTCATAGTGTAAGCATATCATTGACATCATCATATATCATCATCATTTAGCATCCTCATATAATGCAATGCAATGCAATGTGATGCACATATCTCCTGGAAACTCATACCGGTATGGTTGAGTACACACCCGTCGGTGTGCACCCTCTCCCCCTTCCATCCCGAAGATGGAAGGTGCCTACTCCTCGCTTCCATACACCGCGGTGGATGGAATCACGATGTAGGACTTACTCATTGGCTCTCCGGAATAGTCATAACTTTCTCACCGACCTTCCCTGGACTAGTTATGACTTTCTCACCGCCCGGGCCATGTATCATGACATGTATGCAAATATGCTGTCGGGACCCCGAATTTGCAAATCCGGACCCTCTGTGTATTCAGCACTAGTCCAGGAACGCGCTAGTGTACACAGTCTTAACATCGGTAAATATCACAATCATACCACTCGGTATTAGTAAAGTACTTTAATTAAATAGTCAAACTGGTTACTCGACCTTATGGTCAAGTTACAAATGCACGATTGCAGGCTAAACTTATTAAGAGAGAAATAGTAGCAAATGAAAATCAAATAACTTCGTGGCGCCATCCAGTATACCACAGGCAACTGACTGGGCTCGCTTCCCTAAGTAGACGGATCCTCTTGGAGCTCCTCCTCCAAAGCTTGTGCAGTCTCCTCTTCAACTGGTGTTGTATTGTGGCAAGGGTGAGTACTTGGTACTCAGCAAGTCATGCACAGAATGCAAGCTAATATACTATATGCATGGCTTGGTACAAAGGAATAGCTCAAGGTATATTTGCAGTAAACAGCATTTGACAAGTAGCATGAGTAGATTCGAAAACAGTAGAAGCAAGTATAGCATAGATAACTTTTCAAGGAATTTAATAAACATCTTTCCCATCCTAATCCATATTCCTATCAACATCATTATTAATCCAACTCAACCTTTCAAATCCAAGTTATTTTTGAGAAAATCTAACCCTTGACTGTAATTCCCGAGCGATGTCCAATACCGCGGACACGGCTATCCGAATAGATTCTACACTCTACAGAGGTTATGCACTTTACCCACAAGATACAGTCAAACACCACAAAGGCGAGTTCCCGTAACAAAGTCTTTCGGAAACTTCTAACAATACAAGTGGTCCTCCCCGGTTATTGCACACTAACCCTTCCCTTAGCTAAGGCGAAGTTTAGGCCAATCAACCGTTAGATGGGTACCTGGCCTCACCCGATGCGCTCCCCGCACAACTTACACAAAGGGTGTAGTTGACCTCCGAGGTCCCACAGTGCGTTATTAGCAACTTAGTCAACTAGGTCCGTCCCATTACGTACATGTGGTTGCACGTTAGACCCAGTTCAAAGGCTTGCAAGGTTAAGTCCTTAGGGTGACCAGGGCAAGACTACCCAAGAACCAAATCAACATCCCCAATGCCACAACCGCCCACCCGATTATTCTTGCCACATGCCCTGGCCGAAAAACTATTTATCAAACCCCGCTTGATTACCATGCACCACGTGCCATCAACATCACATGATACCTTTCCAAAACAGGTTCAATATATCATTAAGTCAATATTAACATTTGTTTGTCCAAAATCATGTCGAGCACGAAAGCGTGTCTAAGCAGCCTACTACAACGGTCTAAAACCCATGTTGGCAAGTTAATAATGTCCAACTAGTAAACCACAACTAGGGTGACAAGGGTCATGGCTCATATTTAAGTAACCAAGGTGTCATACAAAGAAATTGGTATTTATCTAATTCCCAAATTTAAATAAAGTATTTTCTAATTGAACTAGCATGCAATAGGTTAAATCAAAATAGATTTCAAATAGGATCAACATGGTCAAAGCACAACTTGCCTTCAAAAAGTACTTGTTCTTGGTCTTGAGTTGGATCCTGAGTCAATACTTCTCCTTCAAATCCTTCCTAAGACTTCAACGTCTACTCGTAAAGCGTGCAAATAGCAAATACACGAATAAACAATAGGCAAAAAGTATCCAATCATCCAAATAAAATCCATAAACAGAGAGAACATAATTTTATGAATTTTTAGAAACTGGAATCGTCAAATTTGGAGTTAAAACGCAAAAGTTATGATTATTTAAAGTTTAAATAATCAATTAAATAATTTTACAGAGAAAAACTTTAGTCCAAAATTAAATAAAATTCATATTTAGGTAGATCTCAATTTTATACAAATTTAGAAATTTGAATCACTCAAATCGGAGTTGAAACGCAAAAGTTATAAGCGTTTGAAGTTTTGAAATTCAAATCAATTATTAAACCGAATTATTAAATCATTTTCTTTTTCGGAAAACATTTATTGGCGTCACCGACACGTGGCAGATCTTCGATTGGTTGGTCGACGCCACCGGTCCATGGACTCGGTCACGCTCGGTTTGGGTCTACCGTGGACCCGGTCCACGGCTCACGTGAGACTGACAGGTGGGTCCCCCTCGGGTGACGTCATTGCTGACGTCAGCGCACGGCTGGGACAGCTGCTGACATGCGGGCCCGCCATGACGTCAGCGTGACGTCATGGTGCGGTTTGGTTGTCCCGCTGACACGCGGGCCCCGCGTGTCAGAGACACGCGCTCACGCGCGCGTGGCGTGGCTAGGCACACGTGGCTCGATCGTGCCCGTTGATTTGAAAATCAACGGCCGCGATTAGATCTAGGATTTACGCGTTCCAAATCAGCACCGTCGATCTGGGCCGTTCGATCTAGATCGGACGGTCCAGATCTAACCCTAAAGCTACAACGCAACTAACCTCAACCGTACGATCTAAATCTAACGGTTGAAACCTAATCAGGGACGGGAACAGTAACGGGCGACGTGGCCTCACCTCGTGCGTTGGATCTTGATCCAACGGTTCACCGAGCTCGCGGACGACGATGGCACGCGGCGGCTGCCGGCGCTGAGGACGGCGACCACACGAACGGGCGCCGGGCGCTCTCCGGCCAAGTGAGTGCACCCAATAGGTGTGCCTTGACGCGAGGTTCTCGCACCTGCTCGAACGCGCGAGGATGACGAATGGCGCCGGAACGAAGGAAAACCGCGGCACACCCCAAACTTCGGCGAAATCGTGAGGCGACGGCGGCGCTTGGGCGTTGGAAACTAGGGGCAACAAAGCGCACACAAACGGCGGTCCTCGGCGATGACCCACGCCTTAAATGGCCTCGGCATGCGTGCACAAACGGAAACCTAACCGACGCGCGGCTACGCGGCGGCGAGTCCGGCTTCGGCCACGGAAGACGACGCCAATCACGGCCGTCCCACGCTGCGTCCCGCTCAACGGCCCAGATTTCCCGGGCGCAACGGATCCGGACCGGATCCGGCTGGATCGGTGCGGCCAAATTCCGACCGTTGGATTTCGATCCAACGGTTCGGATCGATCAAGGTTCGACCGGATCATGTGGCTCGGTCGGACTCGAACTCGAAGTCCGACTCGGGCTCGGTCGGATGAACAAGAATCGACTCGGTTCGATTTTCCAAATGATTTAATATTTAAAATAATTTCCGAAATTCATTTAATTCATTAAAAATAGCAAAGACTGAAAAATTCAGAAAAATTCTGGAAAATATTTTAGGTATTTGGGACTCAAATAAAATATTTCCAACAAAACTTTATTTGCAAAATTTAATTCTTTAATTATTTCAAAATGGAATAAATTCAAATAAATTCCAAATAAATCCAAATAAATTCCAGAAAATTCCAAAAATCCACCAAAGTGCCAAATCACACATGAATTTAAGAAAAGCAAAATTTTGGGGTGTTACAAACCTCCCCCCCTTAATAGAATCTCGTCCCCGAGATTCCGGGCTTACTAAAGGAATAGGTTTGGAAACTCTTTCCTCAAATCCTCTTCGCGTTCCCAAGTTGCTTCACTCTCCGTGTGGTTGCTCCACTGAACTCTACAGAAACGGGTTGACTTATTTCTGGTCTCTCGATCCATAGTGTCCAAAATCTTCATGGGATGCTCCTTGTAAGTCAAATCTTCTTGCAACTCAATTGACTCCAGCGGTGTCTGTTCCTCAGGTACTCGGAGACACTTCTTCAACTGGGACACATGGAATACGTCATGTACTCCTGCTAACGACTGTGGCAACTCCAGCTGATAGGCAACTTCGCCTCTGCGGCTCAAAATCTTAAATGGTCCAACATAACGGGGTGCAAGTTTCCCTTTGGCATGGAACCTCTTAACTCCCCTGAGAGGCGTAACTCTGAGGTATACAAAGTCTTCTGGTTCAAAACTCAAGTCCCGGCGACGGTTGTCAGCATAACTCTTCTGTCGTGATTGGGCTATCTTCAACCTTTCCCTGATCACGGCAATCTGCTCTTCAGCCTCTTGAAGAATATCAGGCCCGAAGACACGGCGCTCGCCGGTCTCATTCCAGTTCAATGGCGTCCGACAGGGTCGACCATACAGTGCCTCAAAAGGTGACATCTGTAAACTAGCTTGGTAACTATTGTTGTAACTAAACTCGGCATACGGCAAACTCTTATCCTAAGAGGTAGCATAAGCCAATGCACAAGCTCTTAACATATCCTCCAGAATCTGGTTGACTCTTTCGGTCTATCCATCCGTCTGCGGATGATAAGCTGTACTGAAGTTTAAACGGGTTCCCATGGCTTCATGCAACTTATTCCAAAACCTTGAGGTAAATTGGGTACCTCTGTCCGATACAATCCTCTTCGGCACTCCGTGCAAACAAACGATCCTGATCATGTACAACTCTGCTAATTTATCTCCCAAGTAGGTGATCTTCACGGGGATAAAATGGGCTACTTTGGTCAAACGATCCACTATAACCCATATGGAGTCATAACCTCCTTGAGTCTTAGGCAAACCGGTAATGAAATCCATTCCGATTTCCTCCCACTTCCACTCAGGTATTTTCAGCGGCTGTAGTAATCCTGCTGGTCTCTGATGCATTGCCTTGACTCTCTGGCATACATCGCACAATGCAACATGCTCGGCAACTTCACGCTTCATGCTCGGCCACCAGAATCTTTCCTTCAAATCCTGATACATTTTGGCGCTTCCAGGATGAATTGAATACTTGGAGTCATGGGCTTCCTCCAAAATCAGTTGCTTTAATTCCTTCTTGTTGGGCACACAAATGCGATTCTTCATCCATAACGTGCCTTGCTCATCCAACTTGAAGTCCTCTGCCTTGCCTTCTTCCTTGATGGACTTAATCCTGCGGATCTTGTCATCATCCTTCTGTCCTTCCCGGATCTGATCCTCTAGGGTAGGCTTTACTTCCAAAGCGGCCAAAGATCCGCTAGGTACCACCTCAATCTTCATTCTCTGAAAATCCTCACATAGCTCACCCTGACTTGTGGCTAGCAACATACTCACGGTATGGCTTTTCCGACTCAAGGCATCGGCAACTACGTTGGCCTTCCCGGGATGGTAATGGATTCCAACATTGTAGTCCTTGATCAACTCTAACCATCTCCTTTGCCTCATATTCAGATCCGACTGGGTGAATATATACTTAAGGCTCTTATGATCCGTATACACTTCACATCTGTTCCCGATCAGATAGTGACGCCATATCTTCAAGGCATGCACTACGGCAGCTAACTTTAGGTCATGCGTCGGATAATTCTCCTCATGCGGCCTCAACTGGCTTGATGCATAAGCGACGACCTTTCCATTCTGCATCAGCACACATCCAAGTCCTTGGCGCGATGCGTCACAATAAATATCAAAGCTTTGAGCAACATCCGGTAGAACTAACACGGTCTTGATGTCAATCGCTTTTTCAGCTCTGAAATCCTTTCTCACATTCTCGACGTCCATGCAAACTTTTTCTCCTTTTTCAAAGCAATTGCGTAAGAGGTTTCGCAATTGTCGAAAAGCCTTCAATGAAAGCGGTAGTACCCCGCCATTCCAAGGAAACTCCGGATCTGGGTCACGCCTTGGCCGCTCCCAATGTAACACAGCTTCTACTTTGCTTGGATCAACGGCGACTCCTTCATGCGGTCATTACATGTCCAAGAAACTCCACCTTATCCTTCCAAAATTCACACTTACTAAACTTGGCGAAGAGTTGCTGTTCCTCGCCTTTTCCAAAACTCGCCTTAAGTGTTCGGCATGTTCATCCTCTGTCTTGGAGTAGATTAGGATGTCATCTATGAACACGACGACAAACTTGTCCAAATATTCCATGAACACCTTATTCATCATATTCATGAAATATCTTTGGCGCATTAAATCGATCCAAAGGACATAATCAGAACTCGTAATGTCCATATCTTGACGAGAATGCAGTTTTCGGGATATCTTCCGATCGGATCTTCAACTGATGGTATCCCGATCTCAGATCAATCTTGGAGAAAACTCCGGCTCCTCTCAGCTGATCGAACAAATCATCAATCCTGGGTAGCGGGTACTTATTCTTCACGGTGACTTCATTGAGTGCACGGTAGTCGATGCACATCCTGAAACTCCCGTCCTTCTTCTTGACAAACAAAACTGGTGCTCCCCACGGCGACGAACTCGGTCTGATAAATCCTTTCTCCATTAACTCCTCTAGCTGTTTCTTCATCTCTACCAATTCCTCGGTGGACATCCGATAAGGTCTCTTTGCTATCGGCGCTGTACCAGGTACAAGCTCTATCACAAACTCTATGTCCCTGTCTGGCGGCATACCTGTAGATCTTCTGAAAAACATCTGGGTACTCATTCACTCTTGAGACATCCTCTATGCCGATTGTCTTGGTATCGTTAACCATCAACTGTCCCTCTCTAACTAAAGAGCTTGAAATTCCACTTTCTTTCCACACAGGATCTCAACTGAGATAGTCCTTCATCCACAATCCAATACGGCCTTGTGCTTGGATAACCAATCCATTCCCAAAATGACGTCTAAGGTCTGGGTCTCCAAAATTATAAGGTTCGCTAGGAACTCTATTCCATCTATTAATATTCTCACCCCGGAACATCCTACTTTCGTTCGGAGTTCTAACTGTGGGTTTGAACTAAAAGCATGCACTTAAGTCTTGCAATCCCCAAATCATGACGAGCAGCAAAGCCTTGCGAAACAAACGAAAGCGAAGCTCCAGAGTCAAACAAAACTGTTGCAGGTACTGAGTTAACAAGTAACTTACCCAGTACGACGTCCGTAGCATTCTGCAGTGCATCTGCGGTGACATGGTTGACTCGGCCTCTCACCACGGTCTGGGATGTGGTTCCTGGTGCTGGCGTCCTAGCGGGGTGGTTCCTAGATTGAAGCGAACTGGGGTCACTCCTGCTGTCTTCTTCGGACAACTGTTGGCAAAGTGTCCTGGCTCGTTGCGATTGTAGCAGCGTCTCACTGTTTCCTTCTTGTTGCCTCGAGCAGCGTTTCTAGCAGGGGCTGAGGTCCGTAGTTCGATTGACGGGTCTTGGTGCGGTGACGGTGTCCTTGTTGCATTTTGTGGCTGGAATCAAGAATTGATTTGGTGCAACTCTCAGCGCTATTGCGTTCCTTGGCGTGATCCTTGCTGTTGCATCCTGCGCTTCCTGTTCTCATCCAGTTCCTTGCGCTTGTCCTCAAGAATAAGCGCCTTATTCACCAACTCTTGGAAATCTGGAAAGGTGTGGGTGATCAATCCTACTTGCAATCCTGAGTTAAGTCCCTTCATAAAACGAGACTGTCTGGCTTTATCTGTCGCTACATCCTCAAAGTGCGTGGCGTGCTAGCTGTGTGAACTTGTTCGTAGTCGGCCACCGGGTGATTACCTTGCTTCAGTGCTCTGAACTCCTCCTTCTTAAGATCCATGATTCCTTCTGGCACGTGATACTGACGGAATGCAGCTGTGAACTCTTCCCAAGTGATATCTTGAGGGTTCTCTTGCGTGGCACAGAAGTTCTCCCACCATTCGGCGGCTGTTCCTTCCAACTGATGAGAAGCGTAGAGTACCTTCTCATTTCCTATGCATTGAGCTATGTGTAGCTTTCTCTCGATTGACCTTAACCAATCATCGGCCTCCAATGGATTGGCATTCCCAGAGAAAGTGGGTGGGTGAGTCCTCATGAACTCTGATAGTCTTGTATTCTGGCGTTGTCCTTGATTAACTTGATTAGCTGTGGCCTGAGCAGTGACGTGTTGCATTTGTTGCATCATAGCATGCATCAACTGAGTCTGAGCAGCAAGAAATGCTCCAAAATTCTGCATGTCAACTGGCGGTGCTGGTGCTCCATCATTGGGGTTTTCTGCTGGGCGAGAACCACTTCCATTGCTTCCAAAGTTTCCGCGGGTGTTCACCATCTGTCGATTTGCTCTAAAGTTTAGAGATGAGAGGGAAACAAGAATAGACAAGTAATATGGAACTTATGCGGGGCGAAGGGTGTAACTTTAAGGTCCAACTTTATTATTGATATTAATAACTTGGTATGGTTGCTTACAATGCCTAAGGGCCTTGCAACACATACTGCACACTCAGCAAACAATGAAAATCCAAATCGAACTAACACTGGAGTCTAACGCCTAAAGGGTGACTCTTTATTCTATGACGCGACTCGGCGAAGGAGTCTTACTATAAAACCTACGCTCACTCATCGAGGAAACCTCCACGGCCTGGGTACGGATGCTGCGGCATAGGCGCGAAACGATTGCCATGTCCAGCAACTGTGTCATCTATGGTAGTCGAAGAAGCAGTGTCCTCATCGAGATCTGACTCCTCCGGATCTGGCTCGTGTAGCTCGAGTACTGGCTCTGGTTCTGGTCCGTACAAAGTCATCTCCAACTCGTCAATTCTTCGCAGAAGGTGTGACACATACTCTTGAGCTTCCCGCCATCTGTTCTTCTCTGTTGTGATCTCCTTGCGGGCCTTCTGTAGCTCTTTGCTTGTATCATCGAGTACATCCTCCTGGGCGACAACAAATCGTGCCAACTGTGTAACCATGGCATCCTCATCCTGAATCGCCTTCGGGTCAAGAAGGTTATTGCTGCGCGGGTGATAACGGAACACCGTGCTCTCCAACTCTCTGGCGTAGATACGGGTAATGTGTCGCATTGCTCGTCGTGATACTTCTTGGATACCCATCTGCATTGTAGACCTCCTGGCAGTGCAGTGTATCGGGCGATTGCCTGGGCCCTTCTTCCTAGCAGGTACCTCAATCTTCACATCACAAGCCTTGATCAATCCTGCTTGTCTGATCACTTCCACTTGGTATTGTGGCTTCTCAAAATCCCCGAGAGTTTGTAGCATGTGCCAAAGTTCCGCGGCGTGACCAACCCCCAGATCAACGTAGTTGAACTCTCCCTCCATCTGTCACAAGAGTGCTCACGTAAGAACTCGGAGTTTTTAAATCGTGACAAGGTAAGGAAAAATTCAGCAAGAGACAAGGAAAGAGAGAAGGGGATGAGTCGAGATGTCATTTCTTGTCTTGACAAACTTTTAGCTTTAGAAAATAGGTTTTATCCTCACTACGACCATTCTAGCTAGGGTTGAGCCTACGGTCAAGTATAGCTCTGATACCACCTCTGTCGGGACCCCGAATTTGCAAATCCGGACCCTCTGTGTATTCAGCACTAGTCCAGGAACGCGCTAGTGCACACAGTCTTAACATCGGTAAATATCACAATCATACCACTCGGTATTAGTAAAGTACTTTAATTAAATAGTCAAACTGGTTACTCGACCTTATGGTCAAGTTACAAATGCACGCCTCACAGGGCGAAACTTATTAAGAGAGAAATAGTAGCAGCGGAAAATCAAATAACTTCATGGCGCCATCCAGTATACCACAGGCAACTGACTGGGCTCGCTCCCTAAGTAGACGGATCCTCTTGGAGCTCCTCCTCCAAAGCTTGTGCAGTCTCCTCTTCAACTGGTGTTGTATTGTGGCAAGGGTGAGTACTTGGTACTCAGCAAGTCATGCACAGAATGCAAGCTAATATACTATATGCATGGCTTGGTACAAAGGAATAGCTCAAGGTATATTTGCGATAAAGACATTTGACAAGTAGCATGAGTAGATTCGAAAGCAGTAGAAGCAAGTATAGCATAGATAACTTTTCAAGGAATTTAATAAACATCTTTCCCATCCTAATCCATATTCCTATCAACATCATTATTAATCCAACTCAACCTTTCAAATCCAAGTTATTTTTGAGAAAATCTAACCCTTGACTGTAATTCCCGAGCGATGTCCAATACCGCGGACACGGCTATCCGAATAGATTCTACACTCTGCAGAGGTTATGCACTTTACCCACAAGATACAGTCAAACACCACAAAGGCGAAGTTCAGTAACAAAGTCTTTCTAAACTTCTAACAATACAAGTGGTCCTCCCTGCTATTGCACACTAACCCTTCCCTTAGCTAAGGCGAAGTTTAGGCCAATCAACCGTTAGATGGGTACCTGGCCTCACCCAGACGCTCCCCGCACAACTTACACAAAGGGTGTAGTTGACCTCCCGAGGTCCCACAGTGCGTTATTAGCAACTTAGTCAACTAGGTCCGTCCCATTACGGACATGTGGTTGCACGTTAGACCAGTTCAAAGGCTTGCAAGGTTAAGTCCTTAGGGTGACCAGGGCAAGACTACCCGAAGAACCAAATCAACATCCCCAATGCCACAACTGGCCCACCCGATTATTCTTGCCACATGCCCCGGTCGAAAAACTATTTATCAAACCCCAGTTGATTACCATGCACCACGTGCCATCAACATCACATGATACCTTTCCAAAACAGGTTCAATATATCATTAAGTCAATATTAACATTTGTTTGTCCAAAATCATGTCAGGAGCACGTAGCAGGTCTAAGCAGTCTACTACAACGGTCTAAAACCCATGTTGGCAAGTTAATAATGTCCAACTAGTAAACCACAACTAGGGTGACAAGGGGTCATGGCTCATATTTAAGTAACCAAGGTGTCATACAGCAAATTGGTATTTATCTAATTCCCCAAATTTAAATAAAGTATTTTCTAATTGAACTAGCATGCAATAGGTTAAATCAAAATAGATTTCGAAATAGGATCAACATGGTCAAAGCACAACTTGCCTTCAAAAAGTACTTGTTCTTGGTCTTGAGTTGGATCCTGAGTCAATACTTCTCCTTCAAATCCTTCCAGCACTTCAACGTCTACTCGTAAAGCGTGCAAATAGCAAATACACGAATAAACAATAGGCAAAAAGTATCCAATCATCCAAATAAAATCCATAAACAGAGAGAACATAATTTTATGAATTTTTAGAAACTGGAATCACAAATTTGGAGTTAAAAGCATAAAAGTTATGATTATTTAAAGTTTTAATAATCAATTAAATAATTTTACAGAGAAAAACTTTAGTCCAAAAATTAAATAAAATTCATATTTAGGTAGATCTCAATTTTATACAAATTTAGAAATTTGAATCACTCAAATCGGAGTTGAAACGCAAAAGTTATAAGCGTTTGAAGTTTTGAAATTCAAATCAATTATTAAACCGAATTATTAAATCATTTTCTTTTTCGGAAAAACATTTATTGCGTCAGCCTGGACACGTGGCAGTCTCTGATTGGTTGGCTGACGTCAGCCGGTCCATGGACTCGGTCCACGCTTGGTTTGGGTCTCAGTGGACCCGGTCCACGGCTCACGTGTTTCGACAGTGGGTCCCCTCGGGTAGCGTCATCGCCGGCGTCGGCGCCGCAGGCTGGAACATTTCTTGACATCTTGCGGGCCCGCCATGGCGTTAAGCGTGGCGTCGTAGTGCGGTTTGGTTGTCCCGGCCGACACGCGGGCCCCGTGTCGAGAACACGCTCAGCGGCGTGGCGTGGCTAGGCACACGTGGCTCGATCGTGCCCGTTGATTTGAAAATCAACGGCCGCGATTAGATCTAGGATTTACGCGTTCCAAATCAGCACCGTCGATCTGGGCCGTTCGATCTAGATCGGACGGTCCAGATCTAACCCTAAAGCTACAACGCAACTAACCTCAGCCGTACGATCTAAATCTAACGGTTGAAACCTAATCAGGGACGGGAACAGTAACGGGGCGACGTGGCCTCACCTCGTGCGTTGGATCTTGATCCAACGGTTCACCGAGCTCGCGGACGACGATGGCACGCGGCGGCGTTGCGGCTGCCGGCGCTGAGGACGGCGACCACACGAACGGCGCTTCGGGGCGTCTCCGGCCAAGTGAGTGCACCCAATAGGTGCGCCTTGACGCGAGGTTCTCAGACCCGGGCTCGAACGCGGCGGAGGATGACGAACGGCGCCGAAAACGAAGGAAAACCGCGGCGGCACACCCCAAACTTCGGCGAAATCGTGAGGCGACGGCGGCTTGGGCGTTGGAAACTAGGCAACAAAGTGCGCACACAACGGCGGTCATCGGGCGATGACCACGCCTTAAATAGCCTCGGCATGCGTGCACAAAGCGGAAACCTAACCGGACGGCGGCTCTGGCGGCGGCGGAGTCCGGCTCGGTCACGGGAAGACGACGCAATCACGGCCGTCCACGCGTCCCGCTCAACGGCCCAGATTTCCCGGCGCAACGGATCCGGACGGATCCGGTTGGATCGGTGCGGCCCAATCCCGACCGTTGGATTCTGATCCAACGGTTCGGATCGATCAAGGTTCGACCGGATCACGTGGCTCGGGTCGGACTCGAACTCGAGTCTGACTCGGGCTCGGTCGGATGAACAGTAACCGACTCGGTTCGATTTTCCAGCGATTTAATATTTAAAATAATTTCCAGAAATTCATTTAATTCATTAAAAATAGCAAAAGACTCAGAAAAATTCCAGAAAAATTCTGGAAAATATTTTAGGGTATTTAGGACTCAAATAAAATATTTCCAACAAAACTTTATTTGCAAAATTTAATTCTTTAATTATTTCAAAATGGAATAAATTCAAATAAATTCCAAATAAATCCAAATAAATTCCAGAAAATTCCAAAAATCCACCAAAGTGCCAAATCACACATGAATTTAAGAAAAGCAAAATTTTTGGGTGTTACATATGCCAACATCATAAATAACTTTGTACATTAACACATGGCATCATAACATAATAAGCATATTCATCATATCAATGGCAAACATTAAAGCATGGCATGTGAACATATCATATATTCAATTTTAACTCAACAAAACTAGCAAACTACAACCCGCTACACATTCCAATACACTTGCCTCAACCACGGGCGACGGATTGGCGAGACGTAGAGGGCACCCCCGGGGTCACAACACCTGCACATAGGCACCACACACTCAAAATCATGCGCACAAAACAATACACAAACACTCTTCTACCCCGACTTCGCAAACTACCCGCACAACCCAAAAACAGATGTTTTGTCCCGTCGGGACAGCAGACTTGCAATGAGCATAACTCGGGTTCTACGACTCCGAATCGATTAAACGAGTACATCCTCGCGTAGCTTAGGAAATTTCCTAACTTTTTCTAAGTAAATGGAAAAGCTGATTCGGAATCTAAAGTTGTGTAATCTACAAAATATCGTGATCTGCTCCAATCACGTCACAGTTTTTAACACGTTCGGTAAAATGAGCATAACATTCAAACAGCTAGGCGGAATTGGATGTTCTTTATACCCACTGAAAGCTATTGAAATTACCTACAACTTCTTCAACAGGCGGTCGACCAAATTCCGACTCTAAAATGGCGAAAACCCAAACCCTAGGTCGACTGCTCAATCTGCCCGAAACAGAGAACGTGGCAACTCTAGTTTTCTCCCAAATCTACCCATGAACAGCACCTCCACTTGATCTGAAAACATGAAATTGACCTCTAGAACAGCACCTAGACCCAACCCATAGATCACCCATGCCATACCTTCGCCCGATGAACGAAAACCCAACGGATCTCCTCCCGGTTCGCGCGATCTCCTTCCTTGCTTCCAAATCCACCGGATCTCCTCGTCGTGGAGCACTCCAATGGACGGATCTACGGGGTGGTGAGGTGGAGAACTCCCCTAGGGGCAGCAAGGGAGGTGGAGAGGGGAGGAGAGAGGTGGTGGCGCCATGGTGGAAGATGGAGAGGAAGGTGAAGGGTGGAGGCGCATGGGGGGGCTAGGGGGTGGCGGCTAGGGTTGGGGGAGGGAGTGGGGGGCGCACCAAGGTGTGGGGGCCAGATTTGGCTGCCCAAAAGTCCCCCCCTTGGGCCCAAACCCTTCCACCGGAGGCCCAACTCAACCCCCAAGGCCCAAAGTCCCCCGGAGAGGCCCAAACACCCGAAAACGGCCCAAAAACACACTATAAACGGCATAACGTAAAGTTTTAACCTCCATTTTCACATTTTTTAAAGTTTTTGACCTCAACATTCACATTTTATAAGATGCGACACTCCGTGGTGTCACATTCTCCCCCCTTCAACAGGATTCGACCTCGAATCCAAGACACACCAATACGCAACCCAGCAAAGCAAAAGATAGCTAGGTTTCACATCTCATACCTGAGGCGAAAAGGTCGTGGTACTTCTCGCGCATGCGAGACTCCAGTTCCCAAACC
Organism: Rhipidocladum racemiflorum; assembly: GCA_036346355.1. NCBI lineage: Eukaryota > Viridiplantae > Streptophyta > Magnoliopsida > Poales > Poaceae > Rhipidocladum > Rhipidocladum racemiflorum. The sequence goes on from CM070588.1 coordinate 37,520,604, forward strand.
GCTTCTCTCTCTGACTAAAGCCACTAGAACTACACTGATCGAGACCCGATGGTAAGATGCTTAGGCTCGAAGACCCATAGTTCTAACGATAACCCACGATCAACCTCTTGCAAGAACTTTACTCAACATTGAAACCCAAAGCACCCATACAAGGCCTCGGCATGACCCAAGCGATAGGATAAAATCCCAAACAGACCACGAAAGGAAACGGTCTCACACTCCTCCTTCGATACATCCCTTGGCACTAAAGTGCCCGATCCCTTTAACCAAAGCCACTCTCCAGAAGGACATGGTACCAACTTCTAGATCCATCTTCCGCTCCCACGCACAACAGTTATTCACGTCTCAACCTCTCAACTGTGGTTCATCGTATTCGCGATGACGCAAACCAAGTGAGACACAACACTCTAAGATTACTAACTGCTTGAACCATCGGGGTTACATCCTGATCTTTTACAACAAGACCAACACCCACCCCACTACCACCGAAAGGAGAAGTCTACTTTATGACCAGAGTTCTGAAAACCCGCAAATTCAACAACAACCAAACATTCCTCTTCGGTTGGCACAACACGCTCAAAGATCGGTGACAAAAGATCCAATACACTTCCAAAAGGAAAAGCAATTACTAGCAACCACCAAGTGGTCCACTCAAGATTTAATCAGCCCTACCGAGGGACACATCAATGACACAAGTTTCCAAGAAGGTTTGAATTGAGTCCTACACAACCTTCCTTTACTCTTCACTTCCAAACTAGTTACGATCAACCACTAGCAATGCCTAATATCTTAGGTCATTACAAACCCACACTAGATTCCTCTTTCTAAGAAGGTTTTGCCCTCGCATTCTTCCTTTCAAAGAATCGAAACAAGGGTACAATCATTGAGTAAGCTCAACCAAGACCCATGAACCCAAAATGATCCACATCCAACAACTCGAACTCCAAAGTGCTAAAAGCCACATTGGAAAGAGTTCGGCAACAACCAAAGAGTACTCATCTTATTTTTCCTAAGCTAAGATGCAAAGGAAACACAAATCTCCTACACCACAACCAACATACTAGAAAGAAATAGAAGTCTCGATTTATGACATGCATGCACACTTTTCAAGAGCACTCCGGATTAGTCATATATCCATATATGACTTTCTCACCGACCTGGCTCAACGACTCTTTTATCATTTAACATCTATTAACGATGTCTTGTTTACTTTTCACCATTCATTCATCATGTAACAACACTACCGAATAGTCACTCACAAGACGACTTCATCCTCTGTATCACATGAATAAAACTCGAATAGCATCGAGGATTGCGCTAGTTCAATTAACTATGACGACAGCATAGTTAACAGTAAGGCATCACATCGTATCAGAACCCACCAATGATAGAAAGCTAAACTCGCAAAACATCGCGTTTTAACCAAAATCAACATTTTGGAAAAGAACATCAAAATTTCAAATCGAGGATCTGCTCCCACAACCATCACAAATTTTCTCAAGGAGAGGGAAACTCATTTCCAAAAGGGAACACCTCACTAACAAAATCACTTTATAAAACATTCATAAAATCCACCTTTTTGAAGCACTCGCAACCATCACACACATTATGCAAATAAATCCAACTCCAGTCAAAAAGAGTTACAAATTAAATCTCAAAAGTGTCCAGCACAACCCACTATGTCCATCTGCTTCCGTTAAAATTTATTCCAAAGATAATTCAGGGTGAACGCGAAGGAGCGTGATCCACTCAAAATCTTTTAGGTGTAAATCTATACTCATAACACAAACTAAACAAAATAGCCAAAACCAAAGATTGGCACCAATAGCTACGGGTTTTAGGGAAACTCGGAAACACAACACAAGGAATACCTTGACCGAAGGCATTCAACCAAAATGGCAAACAACCACACCAGTTCAAAAGGTTTTAAACACCAGCTCAGCATGAATCCCACCATAACTTGTATTCCACTACACTTACCATTTAAGCATTCAATAATCACTATTTACTCATCAAGAGAGTCCAACCGGATTTAACAAAATTTACATAACAATTTCTTTCTCTAGCTACCATTCCCAACACTTTTAATTAAGGTTTGAGATGCTTATCACAAAGGCACCCAACCAAGACTACATTGACATGATCCCCACGGATCACCAAATCATAATTCATCTTATTCTAAATTTGAAACATAGTACTTCAATAAATCTTTCAGCATGATCAACCTATAAATTTCATACCACCTATATGTTCACGTCTCGACAACCGAACCTCATTCAGTTTAACAACGACTTCAACATGTAAATATTATCTCCACAGGGAAGAATTCGCAAGTGAGACTCTAAGTTATACTTTCATTAAGGATAAAATCATTCATCATGTTAATTATCCAAAGCTCATTCCATCGCAACATGTTAAAATTTTCCTCTATTTAACCATGGTTTTCCAACGAGTAATCTAAACAGTTACCACCACTACTTAGTCATCAATAACAACAAATGGGCATGATCATCAACCAACAACATTACTTTTAGCTACCCTATACAAAGGTGATAACAAAATTACCACCACACAACATACTCCAACTATTTAAAATAGATTGAATACTAGCATTAACACTGCCCTTAACAACATCATTAACAATAAGTCTTATGTCTTCTCAATTGATATCAATACTAGCATTATAGACACACAACTGCATACTTCCAAATATACTAGTAGTTTGCAACAACAACAAAATAGCAACTCTAATCAACTTCCAACTTAAAGCCACTAGCCAACACGATTAAATTTCTCTATTAACCCGTTAGATTAGAACATATTTAAACAACCAGCAAAGTTTCTTTAACAATAACAACAGTCTACATCATCTTAATGTTTTAACTATGCATCAGGGTTTAAAACTTTAAACATAATCGGGGGTCATAAGCACTTTTAAAGCAAAGCAACCGATTCTAAGCATGTACATTAATACCTTTAATCATTCTCGCTATAGAGTAATCTACAACACTAGAAGTTCATTTAATCTTAAGCTAAACATAAATATTACATTTAACTAATTCAACTCACCAATTAACTTAAGAACAAATCATTTCCATAAACCACATTGTTACATACTACATGACATGCTAAACAACCATTTTCACTTTTGACAAAACAGGATGCAACTCCACTTTTTAAAGATAACCACAACTCAAGAACCAGAACGAACTCCGATATACAATTTCTCCTGTTCCAGGCAAGGAAGAAAAACAAAACTCCAACAGAAATGCAGGAGAGCTCAACTCTCAAATTCCCAAATTTGCCCACAAAACTCTTCAAGAAATCTCAAAATCTATACTTCCAAGAAGGAAGAAGGATGCACTAGGGAAAACCAAATGTTCAACCAAATCTTTTCTGATAAAGATTCAAAACTTAGCTCCACCCAACCTAAGGTCGGCACTAGGAGAACTTCAACTCTTTTCTTAGATAGGGAGGACAACAACCACATATGTTTCCTCCCCAAGACAATCCACAATAACCAGCAAAACCGGGTGTCAAAGCAAAAATTATGACCAACAGACGCGCCACTCAAAACTCTTCTTCTTCGTCTTCAACTAAGGAAGACAAAACCACAAACCGCCTACGGAACAATCCGCAAAAATCCAATACCAAACACTTTTCTTTTGATTTCAGTCAACTCAAGCCAAGAAAACCAACCAAAACCGACCGCCTACAGAACATACGAAGGAATCCACCACCAACTCTTCCATTTGTCTCCAGTCAACTATCCGATCTACGATAGAAAAGATAAGCACTCTACTCCCACAGGGGTTAATAGTTCTTCGGTAATGGCGTTAACCAGCCACACCGTCAAACCACACCCTTACTATGAACAAAAAGGGGTAACTGAATCCCTTCGGCACCACAACCCCACTTTATCACAATACCAAGAACAATACAATCAAATCTCCCAATAACATGGCAACATACATTACCAACTTTAGCATTCAACATCAAAGCTTAAATACAACATTTAAGCGTAAACAACGATACCCATACCCTTTTTCTACTGTGCATCCATGTGTGTCAAATTTTAGATTAGTTATACCACTTTTGCAAGTTTTAATGTTGCTATCCTATGACAAAATTTTAGTTAAAACCTACGCCATGTTTCTAAGTTATTCCACATCACATTTTAGTTGTACCCTATAGCATGACACTAAAAAAAAATACACATTCCAGGGACCTACAGCCCGCTCTGATACCAACTATAACACCCCGGCATTTAATATGCCCGAATGCTACCAAACAAAGACTAAGCAACCTCTAAATACCACAATTACAAGTAAATTACAGCAAAGGAGCAAATGCTAATACCAAAAATTTCGGCAGCATCTCCTTTGTTTTTCCATGAATTGAAGCAACAATAATATTAACATGTCAAGATAGCATAATGAACGATAGCAATAACATGACCAATCAGAAATTCAACCTCCATACAACTAAATATATAAGTCTATCCGTCACAAGTCAAATATGGCCTAATCATTTACTCATGACAACCAACGAAGCATCCAAACCACAATTTAGTTCAGTGAATTAACCATCACAACTAAAGGAGAGAACATGTCATTGTTTATATGTGTGATGCTAAGTGATGACGTGTGACTAGCTCCCTTTCCCGCATGCTGGTTTCATGGTACCTAAGAAAAACACATAAACACAAGCGTGAGTTCATCACTCAGCAAGTATATTGCAATGGAATAAGAAAATACATTCCAATACCTTCATCACCACTTTTCACATACGACATCATACACATCTTATATTCATAGTGTAAGCATACCATTGACATCATCATATATCATCATCATTTAACATCCTCATATAATGCAATGCAATGCAATGCGATGCACATATCTCCTAAAAACTCATACCGGTATGGTTGAGTACACACCCGTCGGTGTGCACCCTCTCCCCCCTTCCATCCCGAAGATGGAGGGTGCCTACTCCTCGCTTCCATACACAGTGGTGGACGGAATCACGATGTAGGACTTACTCATTGCCTTTCAGGAATAGTCATAACTTTCTCACCGACCTTCCTCGGACTAGTTATGACTTTCTCACCGCCCGGGCCATGTATCATGCCATGTATGCAAATATGCCAACATTATAAATAACTTTGTACATTAACACATGGCATCATAACATAATAAGCCTATTCATCCTATCAACGGAAAACATTAAAGCATGGCATGTGAACATATCATATATTCAATTTCAACTCAACAAAACTAGCAAACTACAACCCGCTACCCATTCCAATATACTTGCCTCAACCACGGGCGATGGATTGGCGAGACGTAGAGGGCACCCCGGGGTCACAACACCTGCACATAGGCACCACACACTCAAAATCATGCCCACAAAACAATACGCAAACACTCTTCTACCCCGACTTCGCAAACTACCCGCACAACCCAAAAATAGAGGTTTTGTCCCGTCGGGACAGCAGACTTGCAACGAGCATAACTCAGGTTCTACGACTCCGAATCGATTAAACGAGTACATCCTCGCGTAGCTTAGGAAATTTCCTAACTTTTTCTAAGTAAATGGAAAAGCTGATTCGGACTCTAAAGTTCTTTAATCTACAAAATACCGTGATGTGTTCAAGTCACGTCATAGTTTTTAACACGTTCGGTAAAACGATCATAACATTCAAACAGCTGGGCGGAATTGGACATTCTTTATACCCACTGAAAGGTATTGAAATTACCTACAACTTCTTCAACAGGCGGCCGACCAAATTCTGATTCTAAAATGGCGAAAACCCAAACCCTAGGTCGACTGCTCAATCTGCCCGAAACAGAGAACGTGGCAACGCTAGTTTTCTCCCAAATCTACCCATGGACAGCACCTCCACTTGATCTAAAAACATGAAATCGACCTCTAGAACAACACCTAGACCCAACCCATAGATCACCCATGCCATACCTTCGCCCGACGAACGAAAACCCAACGGATCTCCTCCCGGTTCGCGCGATCTCCTTCCTTGCTTCCAAATCCACCGGATCTCCTCGTCACGGAGCGCTCCAATGGACGGATCTACAGGGTGGTGAGGTGGAGAACTCCCCTAGGGGCAGCAAGGGAGGTGGAGAGGGGAGGAGAGGGGTGGTGGCGCCATGGGGGAAGATGGAGAGGAAGGGGAAGGGTGGAGGCGCATGGGGGGGCTAGGGGTTGGCGGCTAGGGTTGGGAGAGGGAGTGGGGGGCGCACCAATGGGTGGGGGCCAGATTTGGCTGCCCAAAAGTCCCCTCTTGGGCCCAAACCTTTCCACCAGAGGCCCAACTCAACCCTCAAGGCCCAAAGTCCCCCAGAGAGGCCCAAACACCTGAAAACGGCCCAAAAACACATTATAAACGGCATAACTTAAAGTTTTAACCTCCATTTTCACATTTTATAAAGTTTTTGACCTCAACATTCACATTTTATAAGATACGACACTCCGTGGTGTCACATTTGGTCCCACAGTCGTTCAATTGGAGTCTTGATAATAAATTAAGTGTGATGCTTATTGATTTATGGTTTAGTTTTGCGATATGAGAGTCTTATTGTTCGTTTGGCTCATGGAGACATTGAATGCTTGGAATTAGATTTATATTGCTATCATGCCATTAATTATTGCTATTTTAGATGCCTCTTGTATTGCCATATATTGCTATGTTGTTGTTGTTCCTTCAATTCTTGTTAAAACAAAGGAGATGCTGCCGAAATTTCGGTTTTTAGCATTCGTGCCTTTGCTGTAATTTACTTGTATTTGTGGTATTTAGAGGTTGCTTAGTCTATGTTTGGTAGCATTCGGGCATATTAAATGCCGGGGTGTTACATAATCGATGCAAAACTCGATGTCCTCTTCGGTTGCATAACCTTCGACAATGCTACCCTTCGGCCGAGATCGATTCTGTACATACGATTTGAGAATTTTCATGTACCTCTAGAATGGGTACATGCTACATAGGAATACGAGCACACACACCTTTATCTCTCACACAAGGTGAACAATGAGATATACCATAATATCAAAAAATGATGGCAAAAAATACATCTCAAGATTACACAGTCATGACCACCTCATCCTGCAGAACATGTAGTCATTTGGGATCAATGACCTTCTGAGCAATTGTATTAAAGAAATAACACAGCCTCATAATTGTCTCCCTGACCTTGATAGATAAAATACTTCTAATTACGACAGGGAGCATCTGTGCTATCAGCACATTGCAATCATGAGATTTCATACCAATTAATTTCAAATCTTGCATCAAAACAAGTCTCTTCATGTTGGAGGAGTAATCGGATGGAACTTTCACACCATGCAAGCACTGGCACAGTTTAGTTCTCTTAGCCTTTCACAGCGTATAACAAGTAGGTTCGTAGTATATTCTGCCTTTATCGGTCTCTTTCGGTGCTAACTTAGGACCGATGTCCATATTGACCAAGCCAAGCTATGTGTTGATACCATCCTTTGTTTTGCCCTTAATGTTCAGTAAGAGATCAATCAAGCTATCACATATATGCTTCTCTACATGCATGATATCGATGCAGTGGCAAACTTCTAGGTGCTCCTAATAAGATAGGTCCCAAAATATTGATCTCTTCTTCCATATGCTCCTCTCACAGGTCCTCGATTTATGTCCCTTTCCAAGAACAACATCCAAACCATTAACCATATCATAAACAACTCCCACTCTTAAAGGCCTTCGAGCTTAATCGTCCTCATTCCTTCCATCGAATTGTTTCTTCATCTTGAAGTATGGGTGATTCCTCTGAAGGAACATACGGTGACGCATGTACACAATTTTGAGCGAGTGATCCAGCCACACACTCTCGGTATCATCTAAGCAGTAAGTACGGGATTTTGCTTCTTTTGTACGCTGACCCTACAGATTAGCAAAGGCAATATAATCATTTATGATGCAGAATAGCAGGTAGTGCAAAGTGAAGTTCTCTCGTTTGCATACATCCCATACCTATACCCTAGGAACCTGTAATGTTTTAGATCTTGCACCAATGGTGCTAGATAGACATCATTGTCGTTCCCATATTGCCTCAGCCCTTGGATAAGTATGGATAGCAAAATGTACTTTCGCTTCATAAACAACAAAGAAGGAAGGTTATAGATACACATATTCACAGGCCAAGTGCTATGTCGGCTCCTTTGTTGGTGATATGCCTTTGAGGCAATCATAGAGATGATTGTATCATGTCTTATGTTTATAGAATAGTATAATTATTTGTCCTTTTTAATAAATATCGATTGGATTAATCAACAAGTGACTTGTTCGTGTAACTTTTTCATATAATGATATTATTCAAGTTATCCCTAATCGATTATCATAATATAGGATGATTATGTTTCATAGATTAGCACATGTATTGATCGATGACCATGTTTCACGGGTCATAGAGATATGAAGATATCTAATCAGTAATGTAGACGCATGTTAGAGAACATGCATTGGATAGACCCATATAAGACACTACGAGAATTGTTATATATTCTTATGTATCAACAGTTGGTCTCATGCACAGTGTATGTATGATCCTTAGACCAAAGATCATCATTGGTTTCCTAGATGTGTAATGGTTTACTTAGGGGCTTCCAAACGCTACTCTTTAACCAGGTAGTTATAAAGGAAGTTTTTGAGTTTACTATGAAACATGCTAAGGTACATGAATGATCAAGATTGAATTTGCCCCTCCTATATAATGGAGAGACATCTCTAGTGTAACACCCCGACATTTAATATGCCTGAATGCTACCAAACATAAGCTAAACAACATCTAAATACCATAATTAAACATAAATTCCAGCAAAGGCGCCCATGCTAAAAACCGAGATTTTGGCAGCATCTCCTTTGTTTTAACATGAATTGAAGCAACAACAATCATAACATGTCAATATAGCATAATGAACGATAGCAATATCATGATCAAACGGAAAAACAGCCACCATACCACTAAGGATAGAAATTCTATCCGTCACATGACAAATATGGACTAATCAATTACTCATAACGACCAACGAATCATCAAAACCATAGATTAGCTTAATGGATTAACCATAACCATAAGGGAAGGAACATGTAAAATGTTTAAATGTGTGATGCTAAGTGATGGCGTGTGACTAGCTCCCTTTCCCGCATGTCGGATTCATGGTACCTAAAAGAAAACAACATAAACACAAGCGTGAGTTCATCACTCAGCAAGTATATTGCAATGGACAACAAGAACAATATCATGGCAATAAAATCGCCCATCATGTATATCATCTCATTCATGAACACTTAACAATATCATCATCATTATGTATGCAATGTAATGCAATGCTCATGTCTCCATGGAAACTCATACCGGTATGATTGAGTACACACCCGTCGGTGTGCACCCTCTCCCCCCTTCCATCCCGAAGATGGAGGGTGCCTACTCCTCGCTTCCGTTCACCGCGGTGAATGGAATCACGATGTAGGACTTACTCATTGGCTCTCCGGATTAGTCATATCTTTCTCACCGACCTTCCCGGATTAGTTATGACTTTCTCACCGCCCGGGCCATGTAACATGTCATGTATGCAATTATGCCAACATCATATTTAACTCACATATTAACACATGGTATCATAACATAATAAACATGCTCATCATATCATTGGCAATCATAAAAGCATGGCAAGTGATCATATATCATGTAGTCAATTCCATCTATTCTCAACAAGCAACCTACAAATCGCTATCCATCACAACACACTTGCCTCAACCACGGGCAACGGATTGGCGGGAAGTAGAGGGCACTCCCGGGGTCACACCACCTGCACATAGGTACGACATGCTCACAATCATGTCCACAAAACAGTACGCAAACCCTCATCTACCCCGACATTGCCAACTACTCGCAAAACCTAAAAATAGAGGTTCTGTCCCGTCGGGACAGCAGCCATCCAAAAGGCATAACTTGAGTTCTGGGACTCCGAATCAATTAAACGAGTACATCCTCGCGTATCTTAGGAAATTTCCCAACTTTCTCTAGGTATAGGAAAAGACTGATTCGGACTCTAAAGTCGTTTAATCTACAGATTACCGTGATCTGTTCCAATCACGTCACAGATTTTATCACGATCGGTAAAACAGCCATAACTTTCAAACGGATGGGCAGAATTTAACGTTCTTTATACCCACTGAAAGATAATGAAATTATCTACAACTTCTTCAACATCCGTACGGACAGATTCGGATTCTAAAATGGCAAAAAACCAAACCCTATGTCGACTGCTCATGCTGTCCGAAACAGAGAACGTGGCAACTTCTAGATCTAATCCAATATACTCAAATCCAGCACCACCAATTGATCTAAAAACTTGATAAACACCCTTAGAACAGTACCTAGATCAATCCCAAGGTTTCCCATGGTCATACCTTTGCCCGACGCACGAAAACTCCAATAGATCTCCTCGCTCCTCGCTCCTCGCTCCTCGCTCCTTGCTCCTCGCACCTCGCACCTCGCTCCTCGCTCCTCGGATGGATCCATGAGGATACAGGGGTGGGGAGGCCACCCTAGGGCAGCAAGGGGGTGGAGGAGAGGTGGTGGAGAGGTGGAGAGGTGGAGAGCAATGGGGGCAAAGGGGGCGCAAGGAAGAGGAGGAGGTGGGGAGGTGTGGGAGGCGGCTAGGGCACTTGGGGCGCAAGGGGCAGGGGGAGGACGCCCAAAAGGGCAGGAAGAGGCCCCCCAAACAGGACTCCTACCCTAAATGGACTCGAACACCATCCCACCAAAGCCCACGGACCTTTCCCTTAGGCCCAAACTCCCCCGGAAAGGCCCAAAACCCCTGAAACAGCCCGGAAACGCTATTAACCTCCATACCTTATGGTTTTAACCTCCCATACCATATTTCATAAAGTTTTTGACCTTAACATGCACCATTTAAAAGGTTACGACACTCCGTGGTGACACATCACTTCAAAAGGCCCAAAAACGCGTGTAAACCTCAAGCCGAAAGATTTTAATCTCTAATTTCACATTCTATAATGTCACACCATACCGTAGTGTCACATTCTTCCCGCCTTCAACAGGATTCGACCTCGAATCCGAAGGACGCCAAAATCAACAACAAAGTCCCTAAGGGACAAAGGCTTCTCTGCAGCACAAAACATTCGCACAACAACTAAAACCGGAACAAACGACAAACGAGTTCCCAAAACCAACACTTAACGAAAAAGTGTTGATCTAGCTCAACTAAGAGCAACCGCTCACAGGTCGACCTTCACTTCCATTCCCAAACAGAATCTGCGTACCAACCACAAAGGGCTCCATCATCCCAAAACGCTCGAATCCTCACGGCCAACACTTCATACTTCTATCACAACCAACCTGACTACCATACTTCATTAAACTCAACATGACATAATCAAAGCAAGTCACAATTCCTTTAACAACCTCTCTACATTCCCGAAAATTTCCATCAAGGGGAATAACTCATTAAGGCACACTTGCCCTTCCGGTACATGATCATGCTAACATTTCATTCTATCTTCTCCCAGGCAAGACTCAAATCAAAAAACAACTAGTGACGACAATTGCTCACGGCAGGACAAATATCACCGAACAACCGTCAACTTCGCTTCCACCCATCGCTACTTTTAGTAAAGGTTAAACCCATACATCATCAACCTCCATCACAAACCACCCTTATACCACTAAGGTTCGACACCTAGCCCCAAGCTAGGATCGTAAAAACTTTACCAAACCACAATTGGTTCCTTTCTTAAGAGGGTCTCGCCCTCACACAAAAACACTTAGCTATCAAGCCCAAGTGTACTCACGACAACTCAAACCCAAAGCGTTAACAACCATTTTGGAAAGAATTCGGCAACATCCAAAGAGCACACAAAGGAAGCATAAATCCCCTACACCACAACCAAGATACCATAATTTCTTCATTCCTTCTTTTCATACTAGAAAGCAAGGGAAATCTCGTTTCATGACATAAATGCACATTCTCCAGGAGCACTCCGGATTAGTCATATCTCCATATATGACTTTCTCACCGACCTGGCTCAACGACTCTTTTATCATTTAACATGTAAAAACGATGTCATGTTTACTTTTCACCATTCATTCATCATGGAACAACGGTACCGAATAGTCATTCACCAGATAACTTCTTCCTCGGTATCAAATGATTGAAATACCCATAACACTGACGGTTGCGCTAAATCATATAAACTATGACGGCAGCATAGTTAACAGTAAGGCACCACATCAAATCAGAACCCACCAACGATAGATAGCTAAACTTTGCAAAACATCGCATTTTAACCAAAATCAACGTTTTGGAAAAGAACATTGACTCCAAAGTTAGACATCTGCACAAACAACTGCCATAAATTTTATCAAAAGAGAGGGAAACTCAATCCCAAAAGAAAACTCTTCTCTAGCCAAATTCACTTATGAAACATTCATAAAAATCCAGACTTGTGAAACACCCGCACACCAGACACATTTTCCAAATGACTCCAACTCTAGCCAAACAGAGTTACACATCAAGGGCTTAACTCAAAAGTTTCCAACACAACCCTTTATGACCATCTGCTTCCTTTTAAAATTATTTCCAAAGATAATTCAGTGCGAACGCGAAAGGGCGCGATCGACTCAAAAACTTTTGGATGTAAATCCAAACTCACAACACGAACTAGACAAATTCGCTAAAACCAAAGGTCGACACCAAACATTACGAGTTTTGGGGAAACTCTGAAACACAGCATAAGGAACACCTTGACCGAAAACCCTTCAACCAAAATGGCAAACAACCAAACCAGCCCAAAAGCTTTTAAACACAAGTTCAGCATAAAAAGAACCATCTCTAGTACTCCACTACGCTTTCCATTGAAAGACTTTAATAATCACTTTTTACTCCCTAAGAAGCCCCAACACAATTAAACCAAAAGCTTCACAACAAATTTTCCTCTAGTTACCATTCCCAACACTTTTAATTAGGGTTTATGATGCTTATCAAAAAGGCACCCAACCAAGACTACATTGACATGATCCCCACGGATCACCGAATCATAATATTTCTTATTCTAAATTTGAAACATAATACTTCAACAGCTACTTGAGCATGGTCAACCTACCAATTTTATACTATCCATACGTCAAAATCTTGACAATTGAAACTTGTTCAATCAATAAAATGACTTCAACAAATCTTTCAGCAAAATCAACATATAAATTTCATACCTCCTATATATTCACGTCTCGACAACCGAACCTTATTCAGTTAGACAACGACTTCAACATGTACATATTATCTCCGCAGGGAAGAATTCGTAAGGAGAGTCTAATTTATACTTTCATTAAGGATAACATCATTCATCATGTTAATTATCCAAAGCTCACTCCATCGCAACATGTTAAAAATTTCCTCTATTTTAACCATGGTTTTCCAACGAGTAATCTAAACAGTTACCACTACTACTTAGTCATCAAAATCAACAAATGGGCATAACCATCAACCAACAACATTACTTTTAGCTACCCTATACATAGGCGATAACAAAATTACCACCACACAACATACTCCAGCTATTTAAAATAGATTGAATACTAGCATTAACACTGCCTTTAACAACATCATTAACAATAAGTCTTATGTCTTCTCAATTGATATCAGTACTAGCATTGTAGAGACAAAACTGCATACTTCCAAATATACTAGTAGTTTGCAACAACGTAAATAGCAACTCTAATCAACATCCAAATTAAAGTCGCTAGGCAACACGATTAAATTTCTCTATTAATTCATTAGATTAGAACATCTTTAAACAAACAGCAAGGTTTCTTTATCAATAACAGCAGTCTACATCATCTTAAAGTTTTAACTATGCATCAGGGTTTAAAACTTTAAACATTAACAAGGATTATAAGCACTTTTAAAGCAATGCAACAGATTCTAAGCATGTACATCAACCCATTTTATCATTCCCGCTACAGAGTAAACTACAACACTAGTAGTCTATTTATTCTCAAGCTAGAGATGATAATCACATTGAATTGTTTCAACTCACAAATTAACTTAACAATGCATCATCCCATAAATCACATTGGTACATGCTACATAACATGCTAAACAACAATTCTTACTAGGGACAAACGATTTCAGCCAAAAAACTACTCACTTGTTTGCAGCATTTTAGTTTTAAAACTCATCCCCAAATTCATAAGGAAACTTGACTCTCAAAATTGCAATGAGACAAACCCAAACTTGGTCATGCAAAGGAATTCTCCGAAAACACTTTTCAATCTCAAAGACTCCCACAGGAGGGAACCAACCGATCAAATAAACCTTTGCAAATAAAACCTTAACACCAAACCCCAATCTTTCACGAAACAAGAAGGGTTCTTCAAAGATGATTTTTTAAACCAGTAAAATAACGAAATCAAACACCACGTACTACTACAAAGCCACAGAACTTCAGCCCTGACCAGTGTGTCCGCACAACTCAAAGAATAACTCCTTTAACCTCAGAGAAAGACAAACACAGGGATAAATTGAATGTTTGTTCCCCATAATGCAATCAACAGGCATCAAAACTGGAAAGGCGCCCAAAAGAAGCACAACACTAGTCTCCTCTTCTTCGTCTTCAACCAAGGAAGACAAAACCGCACACCGCATACGGAACGATCCGCGAAAACCCAACACTTTTCATTTGATTCAAATCTACTAAAGTCAAGAAAAGCAACGAACACCGACCGTCAGAACGGCAAAGAACACACGAAGGAAACCACCATTAACTCTTCTATTTGACTCCAGTCAACTACCCGATCAACGACAGAAAGGATAAGCACTCTTCTCCTACAGGGGTCAATAGTTCTTCGGTGATGGCGCTAACCGGCCACACCGTCAAACCTCACCCTTACTATTAAATAAGAGAGGTGACCGAAACCCTTCGGCACCAAAACCCCACTTTTACCACCACAACAGGAAAAATTCAATCATTTATCTCATAGACATAGCAACGTACTATATCAAATATAGCATTTAGCAACAAGGCTTAAATACAACATTTAAGCGTAAACCACGATACCCATACCCATCCTACTGTCAAATTTTAGATTAGTTATACCACTTTTGCAAGTTTTAATGTTGCTATCCTATGACAAAATTTTAGTAAAAACCTAAGCCATGTTTCTAAGTTATTCCACATCACATTTTAGTTGTACCCTATAGCATGACACTAAAAATACACATTCCAAGGACCTACAGCCCGCTCTAATACCAACTGTAACACCTCGGCATTTAATATGCCTGAATGCAACCAAACATAAGCTAAACAACATCTAAATACCACAATTAAACATAAATTCCAGCAAAGGCGCCCATGCTAAAAACCGAGATTTCGGCAGCATCTCCTTTGTTTTAACATGAATTGAAGCAACAACAATCATAACATGTCAATATAGCATAATGAACGATAGCAATATCATGATCAAACGGAAAAACAGCCACCATACCACTAAGGATAGAAATTCTATCCGTCACATGACAAATATGGACTAATCAATTACTCATAACGACCAACGAATCATCGAAACCATAGATTAGCTTAATGGATTAACCATAACCATAAGGGAAGGAACATGTCAAATGTTTAAATGTGTGATGCTAAGTGATGACGTGTGACTAGCTCCCTTTTCCGCATGTCGGATTCATGGTACCTAAAAGAAAACAACATAAACACAAGCGTGAGTTCATCACTCAGCAAGTATATTGCAATGGACAACAAGAACAATATCATGGCAATAAAATCGCCCATCATGTATATCATCTCATTCATGAACACTTAACAATATCATCATCATTATGTATGCAATGTAATGCAATGCTCATGTCTCCTTGGAAACTCATACCGGTATGGTTGAGTACACACCCGTCGGTGTGCACCCTCTCCCCCTTCCATCCCGAAGATGGAGGGTGCCTACTCCTCGCTTCCGTTCACCGTGGTGAATGGAATCACGATATAGGACTTACTCATTGGCTCTCCGGATTAGTCATATCTTTCTCACCGACCTTCCCGGATTAGTTATGACTTTCTCACCGCCCGGGCCATGTAACATGTCATGTATGCAATTATGCCAACATCAAATTTAACTCACATATTAACACATGGCATCATAACATAATAAACATGCTCATCATATCATTGGCAATAATAAAATCATGGCAAGTGATCATATATCACGTAGTCAATTCCATCTATTCTCAACAAGCAACCTACAAATCGCTAACCATCACAACACACTTGCCTCAACCACAGGCAACGGATCGGCGGGAAGTAGAGGGCACTCCCGGGGTCGCACCACCTGCACATAGGTACCACATGCTCACAATCATGTCCACAAAACAGTACGCAAACCCTCATCTACCCCGACATTGCCAACTACTCGCAAAACCTAAAAATAGAGGTTCTGTCCCGTCGGGACAGCAGCCTTCCAAAAGGCATAACTTGAGTTCTGGGACTCCGAATCAATTAAACGAGTACATCCCCGCGTAGCTTAGGAAATTTCCCAACTTTCTCTAGGTATAGGGAAAGACTGATTCGGAATCTAAAGTCGTTTAATCTACAGATTACCGTGATCTGTTCCAATCACGTCACCGATTTTATCACGCTCGGTAAAACAGCCATAACTTTCAAACGGCTGGGCGGAATTTAACATTCTTTATACCCACTGAAATATAATGAAATTATCTACAACTTCTTCAACATCCGTATGGACAGATTCGGATTCTAAATTGGCGAAAAACCGAACCCTAGGTCGACTGCTCATGCTGTCCGAAACAGAGAACGTGGCAACTTCTAGATCTAATCCAATATACTCAAATCCAGCACCACCAATTGATCTAAAAACTTTATAAAAACCCTTAGAACAGTACCTAGATCAATCCCAAGGTTTTCCATGGTCATACCTTTGCCCGACGCACGAAAACTCCAATAGATCTCCTCGCTCCTCGCTCCTCGCTCCACTCTCCTCGGATGGATCCATGAGGATGCAGAGGTGGGGAGGCCACCCTAGGGCAGCAAGGGGGTGGAGGAGAGGTGGTGGAGAGGTGGAGAGGTGGAGAGCAATGGGGGCAAAGGGGGCGCAAGGAAGAGGAGGAGGTGGGGAGGTGTGGGAGGCGGCTAGGGCACTTGGGGCGCAAGGGGCAGGGGGAGGACGCCCAAAAGGGCAGGAAGAGGCCCCCCAAACAGGACTCCTACCCTAAATGGACTCGAACACCATCCCACCAAAGCCCACGTACCTTTCCCTTAGGCCCAAACCCCCCCGAAAAGGCCCAAAACCCCTGAAACGGCCCGGAAACGCTATTAACCTCCATACCTTATGGTTTTAACCTCCCATACCATATTTCATAAAGTTTTTGACCTTAACATGCACCATTTAAAAGGTTACGACACCCCGTGGTGACACATCACTTCAAGAGGCCCGAAAACGCGAGTAAACCTCAAGCCGAAAGATTTTAATCTCTAATTTCACATTCTATAATGTCACACCATACCGTAGTGTCACATTCTTCCCGCCTTCAACAGGATTCGACCTCGAATCCGAAGGACGCCAAAATCAACAACAAAGTCCCCAAGGGACGGTGGCAATTGAGAGGTGTGCAACCACCGAAACCGTAGCCATCACCACTTGAGCCTTCCCATGCATGCTAGTGCTGGCATACTGATGCATGATGTTCTTTCTCCGAACGTGTGGACTCCAGTAGAGGTGTTGCTGCTACTTCGATGCTGATTAGGTGCGAGGAGGATCGACCACCACGTGAGGAGGATCAACCACCGAACGTGGAAGATTGACCACTACGACAGGATGCACGCTTGGTTGATTCGGGCTGCATCAACTCTCCTCCTGCTGACTGCGCGTCTAGTGGTAACATTCCATGATCATTTACTTGCATGGCTTCCTAGTTTACGTGGTATAATTTTTGATTGTGTGCTAGTGTAACTTACATGTATCCCTTCATGCTCATGTTACCGAAAGGATTCATTCCATCTGTACTCAATCCAAACCTTATATTCCTCGATTCTGCAACAAATTCTACAAGCATCCTACAGGGATTTTTGTTTTGGTTCAGCAGAAATATCGCCTCCCTCTGAAACAGCCGAAATTTTGAAATTTCGTGAAATTTTCGTAAAATTTCGGTCAAATTTGTTGAATTTCCAAATAGAAACCAAAAAAATGTAGCCGAAACTCCCATTGAAATTTCGGACGATATTCCAGCAAAATTCCAAATAAAAAAAGCGTCTTCTGCTGATGTAGATAATAATTCATGTAGCCAAAGAATCATAATCAGGCATGTAACACCCCAGCTTTTACTAAGCCCAGAATGTCACCAAACATAGACCATAACACATTTAATACCATAATTTAAGGTAAATTACAGCAAGTAATCATTTGGAATAATTGGAAATTTTGACAGCATTTCCTTTGTTTTTTTTTCATGAAATTTAATAACATAGCATCATATCAATATGTAAGACAAACGAGATATCCATACGCAGCGATAAGGATAGCTAATCATCAACTAAAACATCAATAAGCATCGATAGCAAAATAATAAACAATGATAATCATGGAATAAGCATCAACTAAGACTAGGATGATAAAACAAATCGCTCCAAAGACCCACATCACACACATGAGGGAAACAAACACATAATATCCTTACACCAAAAATCAACATAACTTATTACCATGTTTCCATAGAAATGGGTGAATTATCTAGATTATGAGTGCTACGTGAGGAAGTGTAGCTAAATTCCCTTCCCGCGCGCCGATTTCATTGTACCTAAATAAACAAACAACATAAAACACAAGCGTGAGTTCATCACTCAGCAAGGTGTAATGTAAAGAAATAACAGGGTGCAAGACAACAAACCATCATCCCAGTCTCCAAACTATATCACAACACATCATATTTAACATTATATACATCCTTTAAAACACCATGATAATCATCTCATGAGCATCTCATGAGTACTCTCATCATCATCTCATAAACATCTTCATTTATGTATATCATTCATGCAATGCAATGCACATGTCTCCTGGAATACTCATACCGGTATGGTTGAGTGCACACCCGTCGGCATGCACCCTTTTCCCCCTTCCATCCCGAAGATGGAGGGTGCCTATCACTCGCTTCCAATCACCTCGGTGATGGAATCACGATGTAGGACTTACTCAAAAGAATAGCCCCGGACTAGTCATAACGGTTCTCACCGACTCTACCGGAATAGTTATGACTTATCTCACCGGCCGGCCATGAAAATATGCCATGTATGCAAAATGGACAGCAACGTATACAGAAATAGACATATTGCATATCAACACATGGCATTTCCACATGTAGGACCATATTCAACAATTGACGGTTACCGTTCAAAACATGGCATGTGAATCATTTGTCAACATCAAACATTGTTAATCATGGCATGAGGACACCATATCATCGATAACATTTAAATCATGGCCTAAGGACCTCCTATCAATTATAACATGTAAATCATGGCAAAACAACATGTTATCTATTCCAAATGCTATCAAACAATTCTAGCAACACATATAGCATACAATCCACGCAACACACTTGCCTTCAACCACGGGCAATGGAGTGACAAGAGGTTGAGGGCACTCCCGGAGGCACACCACCTGCAAACACGTGCCACACACTCAAAACGAGTCCACAAAACAGCACACATATAAATCCCACTACCCGACTTCGCTTACAACTCCGAAAATCAGAAAACAGCAAATCTGTCACTTTGGGACAGCAGCCTTCCAATGGGCATAACTTCGGTTCTAGGACTCCAAATTGAATAAACGAGTACATCCCCGCGTAGCTTAGGAAATTTCCCAACTTTTTCTAGTTATAGGGAAAGACTAATTCGGAATCTAATGTTGTTTAATCTAACGTTGAACACGAACTGTCCCAATCTCGTCACAGATTTGGCAGCGCTCGGTAAAACGGCCATATCTCCCAAACGGCTGGGCGGATTTTAACGTTCTTTATATGCACGGAAAGATAAGGAAATTATCTACAACTTCCTAAAATTCCGTACGGTCAGATTCAAACTCGAAATTGGCGAAAACGCCTGCCCTAGTTTGGGTTCCCAATCTGCCCGAACCAAAACGCGAATACAACTCTAGTTTTCAACAAATCAACCCCATGGCAGCACCTCCCATGATCCAAAAAACATGAAAATCCACCACTACACAACATCTAATCAATTCCCAAAGGTTTCCCCCATTACCTTCTTGAAGAACCACGAATCGATCGCTCTCCTTCGCGCGAACTCCACCCGATCTCTCCCCACGCGACGTGGCCACCGGTTCTCCTCATCGCGGATCCTCCTACCGGCGAGGGCAGCACCATGGCGTGGCATGGCAGCGAGGGGGACGCAGCAAGGGCACGTGGTGGTGGGGGAGGAGGCGCAAGGAGGAGGGGTGGTGCGGCTTGGGGTGTGGAGGAAGAGGAGGAGGGGCTAGAGGGAGGAGTAGATGGGAGATGAGGGGATGGGGGCTGCGCAATGGAGGGGTGGGGGCTAGGGAAGCAGGGTGTGCTGCCCCCCCACTACTCCCACATGGGCCCAAGTGCCCCACCTCCAGCCCACGAATTCCCCCCAAGGCCCAAATCGACCTCGGAGAGGCCCGGAAACAGCCCGAAACGCGTTAAAACGTGAAATCTTAGGGTTCTATTTGCAAATTTCATACTTTCTAAAGTTATGCCAACCCGTAGTATCACAAGGCACTAGTATATCAACCATTCCAAAGGAGGACAATGCAACTTATAGAAAAAAGCTTAGGAAGGTTTTTGTCAAAAAAGACAAAAAAAAAAAACAAAAACAAAAACAAAAGGAGGTGCAGTAAGCTCAACGATCCCGATCCACAGTTAATTAGTTAACATCATTGACAAAAAAACAAAAGGAGGTGCAGCTACGTCACTGATCCTGATCCACAGTTAATTAGTTAACATCATTGCACTGAGATATAACCTAGTTTCTGCCAACAAAACTACAACCTGAACGCTGATTACAATTAACAATCTTGAACCTGAAAACTGATTTCGAACATGACCTTCAAAATAACTCATCGAGCACTTCAGAAAAACAAGAACCTTCCTTAATATGCCACCTCATCTGCACAGAAAAACATAAGCGTTTTATCCATCTGAAAGATGATATTTGCTAGCTATAAATATTCTTAAAATGCGATATGGATTGTGGGTCTGCATATTTTTGCATGCAAGTATGTAGGAAAAAGGAGTGGTTATCAAGCAATTTAGCTCTATTTATATTTTAATGACTCTAAAAAGCTTCAATTAAATCAGTGTTACCAATCCATAAATCAAGATAATAGTACAAAAATCAGCACATAAATAGTTAACAAATTACTATTGTTCGGTCTTCTACATGGTTAGGATCGCCGACTTGCTTTTGCTCTCTTGCTGCTTTGAGGTTGCACTAGTTGCATGAGGTTGTTGACATTCTTTGTCTTCCTAATTGGATTTCTCTTTTTTGTAGCATTTTGAACCGCTTGCTCTTGTGTACATTCTTGAACCTCCTCTTCTGCAAATGGTCAACGGTCACATAAATAATTTTTCCAAAATGTAGACACAAAATAAATAAGCACATAAGTAATTACCATAATTTTCATATTCTTCTCCGTGGTCAACATCAATAGCTGAGTTAGTGTTATTATACTCAAGATTAGAAGGGATATCTATTGGGGTCTCACTACTTTCGCTCTCCAATTCATCTTCTCCATCCACCAACCTCTTCCCTTTAGCCTTCTTCCTTGCCTCACTAGCAAGCTTTCTCTTCCTCATTCGAGCACACAATTGATTAAGATTTGTCTCATCCTCTCCATGAGATGACTTATTAAGCCATTCCATGATTGGGTTTTCTTGTTCAAACAAGGCAGCATCAATGTTTATTGAAATGGATCAATGTTTTTATCTTCACATTTAACACCTCTTTCTATTTCTTCTTGTTTGAGACGCAGTTTCAAATTATAACACACATATACTAGTTCTCTTAGCTTTTCATAACCTAGCTTGTTTCTCACCTTCGTATGGACCAATGCGAATGCACTCCAATTTCTCTCACAGCCACTAGATGAGATGCATTGTGACACAATGCGTATAGCATACTTCTGTAACTCCTTTGCTTCTCCCCCAAACATTAGCCACCAGTTGGCTACAAAGGTAGAAATGCAAAGAATTTGTCATGGACATTAATGGAAATTCTATAGTGCTCACAAGTCACAGCTCAGATATATAAACTTACTTGCTGAATAACGCCCTGCTGCCTTGCGTGCCATGATCCCACCAAACTTCCCTCGAAAGGATTTGTATGACTCAAATTCCAAAAAGGCTTGTAAACCACTATCTATTGAGTCTTGGATCCTTTCAATTGCCCCTTAGAGTGCACTACAGTGGTCGTAGTTATCACTTAGGTGCAGAATATAATGTCCCACTGGATCAAGAACAGCAGCTACAAGTAGAGAGAAGATAACATAATTTTGTTCCATGCATTAGGATGGAAAGTACATAATGGAAGATATAAAATTATTCTACTTTTGAACTTACCAGCAACCACCAAAGTATTATCATAGAGATATCGAACCCTTTCGGAAACTTTTGTCATGTACTTGTTATATTCTAATTATTCAGCACCAAGATTGATTTCCAATTCCTTAATAGCACAAACCATCTTTGGCATAAAACCAGATAGTGTCCCATTATCTTCATCAGCATATCTTAAGACAACATATAGTGGCCCAATTGTATCAAGGACTTTCTTGAGTGAAACCCACCAATAGCTACTTGTCAAGCAATCATCAACAAATGCATACTTAGGATCATTTCTCCAATCATTGTCCTTCCACTCGTCAGACACCATCCATTTTCGAAACTTGTCTTTTCTTTCCCAAAAACTTTGAAGGAACATGAAGACACTTCCAAATCGAGTGGAGTTTGGTCGAGCCAATTCTCCACCAATATTCTTTTTCATCTCATTATGCAACCTATTATGGCCATAGAAGAACTTGGCAATCCTTCTGACACCTTCCACAACATCATCAATCTCTGGGAATTTTGCTATGTCCTTCAACATGAGGTTGACGGTATGAGCAGCACATGGTTGCCATACAATGTGGTTGTACTCGGTAATAACATCGGCACATGCTTTTTTGTAGTTCGAACCATTGTCTGTCACAATTTGCACAATAGACTTATGTCCAATGTCATCAACCACCACTGATCTCTTTGAACAGAAAGCCTGCATGGCATGAAAACAACCAACACAACATAAATTAGAAAGTGCATATAACATGGTTTTAAAGAGGACATGCAATGCAAATTTTAGTACCTTCTCACTACCTTCATTCTGGATTTGACCAGTTGCATTTATAGCCTTATGGAAGAACATGCGCCCATTGCAATACACCATAAAATTGATAATGCTCATCGAGGTGGGTCCTGCCCATGAGTTACACATAAGTGTAACACCATACTGATTCCTTTCTTTCTTGAACTGCTCCACCATCAACTCCACGTCTTTATAATTTGTTTCTAAGTATGGGCCATCAATGTCACTCCCCTTGAACAACTGCCCCGTCGTACCTAACTGTTGACTCAACCTCATTGCTGCTCGAAAGTACAGACAATTGGCTTTTGTTCCTGTAATGTCATTTGCATGGAACCATTTTGCCCAAGCTTGACCAAGCATTTCCATGGTGCCCTTGTTCAGCATCGTGTCAATTCTAGGCTGGACAGGTCTACTAGTGCTGCTAGCCCTTGAGGTTGAATTCCGATACAACCCACTATTGCTAATAGAATTCCCATATCCATGCTCATAAGTGGAACCCCCCCCCTTGCACAGACTGCTGGTACTCATAATCTCGTACTGATCAATCCATGGCCAATCGTACTTGCTCCTCCTCATCACTAGGTACAAACTCATAACATGGATCTCCACCCATCTCACGAAAAATATTATTTTCCAATTTTTGTTTTGCCTTCCTAGATTCAATTCTCTTCCTCTTCCCAAACATGTGGTTTTATAGCAGTTCTGACCTGATTTGACACCTTACAAAAGGCCACATCGCCTGCTATACCACCTAAATGCTCCCTAAATCGGGTTGCACCTCTAGATTTTCCAATGCGCCCACAAAACCCACACTTGAAGCCTTGGTTTACTTTGAAGCCATGATTCCACACATTATTTATGTTTCCATCATTTTCTTGACCACGTCCTCCTGCAATGCAAGAAAAAAAATATAATTATCCATGGCCTTTCAAGTAAAGACTACACATTTCAGTCAAGAACAAATATGAACATATTACCAAATATGTTGACACCAACATCTCGAGTACCATCCACGTGAATGGGCATGGCTTGATTACCATCACCTGTTCCCATGTGACTAACATGAGAACCACTACCATCGCCAGCTCCGCCTGTGACACCACGGAGTGCCGTATCTTATAAAATGTGAATGTTGAGGTCAAAACATTATAAAATATATAAATGGAGGTTAAAACTTTACGTTATGCCGTTTATAGCGTGTTTTTGGGCCGTTTTCGGGTGTTTTAGGCCTCTCCGGGGGACTTTGGGCCTTAGGGGTTGAGTTGGGCCTCCGGTGGAAGGGTTTGGGCCCAAGGGGGGACTTTTGGGCAGCCAAATCTGGCCCCCACCCCTTGGTGCGCCCCAAACTCCCTCTCCCAACCCTAGCCGCCACCCCCTAGCCCCCCCCATGCGCCTCCACCCTTCCCCTTCCTCTCCATCTTCCCCCATGGCGCCACTACCCCTCTCCTCCCCTCTCCACCTCCCTTGCTACCCCTATGGGAGTTCTCCACCTCAACACCTCGAAGATCCGTCCATTGGAGCGCTCCGCGATGAGGAGATCCGGTGGATTTGGAGCGAGGAAGGAGATCGCGTGAACCGGGAGGAGATCCGTTGGGTTTTCGGTCGTCGGGCGAAGGTATGGACATGGAAATCCTTGGGGTTGGGCTAGGTACTGTTCTAAGGATGATTATCAAGTTTTTAGATCAATTGGTGGTGCTGGATTTGATTAGAGTAGATGGATTCTTTAGTTGGTCACATCCTCTGTTTTGGGCAGCACGAGCAGTCGACCTAGGGCTTAGGTATTCGTCAATTTAGATTCGGAATTTGGATGGCCGCCTATTGAAGCAGTTGTAGGTAATTTCATTATCTTTCCGTGGGTTTGAAGAATGTCCAATTCCGCCCAGCCGTTTGAAAGTTATGGCTGTTTTACCGAGCGTGTTAAAATCTGTGACGTGATTGGAACAGATCACGGTATTTTGTAGATTAAACAACTTTAGAGTCCGAATCAGTCTTTCCATATACCTAGAGAAAGTTGGGAAATGTCCTAAGCTACGCGAGGATGTACTTGTTTGATTGATTCGGAGTTTTAGAACCCGAGTTATGCCTTTTGGAAGGCTGCTGTCCCGGCAGGACAGAACCTCTATTTTTGGTTATTGCGAGTAGATGGCAATGTCGGGGTAGATGAGGGTTTGCGTACTATTTTGTGGACATGATTGTGAGTGTGTGGTACCTATGTGCAGGTTGTGTGACCCCGGGAGTGCCCTCTTCATCTCGCCAATCCGTCGCCCGTGGTTGAGGCAAGTGTATTGGAATGGGTAGCGGATTGTGGGTTGTTTGATTCATTGAGATTGAAATTTGAATATATGATATGTTCACATGCCATGCTTTAATGTTTGCCATTAATATGATGAATATGTTTATTATGTGATGATGCCATGTGTTAATGTACAAGTTATCCATGATGATGCCATATGTTAATGTACAAGTTATTCATGATGTTGGCATATTTGCATACATGGCATGATACATGGCCCGGGCGGTGAGAAAGTCATAACTAGTCCGGGGAAGGTCGGTGAGAAAGTTATGACTATTCCGGAGAGCCAATGAGTAAGTCCTACATCGTGATTCCATTCACCGCGGTGAACGAAAGCGAGGAGTAGGCACCCTCCATCTTCGGGATGGAAGGGGGGAGAGGGTGCACACCGACGGGTGTGTACTCAACCATACCGGTATGAGTTTCCAAGGAGACATGAGCATCGCATTGCATTGCATACATAATGATGATGATAATGTTATGTGTTCATGAATGAGATGATATACATGATGTGGGATATTATTGCCATGTAATTGTTCTTGTTGTCCATTGCAATATGCTTGCTGAGTTTCGAACTCACGCTTGTGTTTATGTTGTTTTTCTTAGGTACCATGAAACCGGCATGCAGGTAAAAGGGTTTAGCTACACATCTACACGTAGCTCCACACAAATTAGACAGTGTTATCATTTGGAGACATGATAATGAAAGTATTGCCATGAAACTTGGAGAATTGCTTAACTGTGTGCTCGGTCTTACTATTTGATTCGTTTAGCTCATGAAGTGGTTGAATGCCTTATCCTGTACTTAATTTGTTGCTATGACACATGTTATTGCTGTTTTAGATGCTTTCCGTTATGATATAACTTGTGATACTTTGTTGTTGCTCCGAATCATGGAAAAACAAAGGAGATGCTGCCGAAATTTTCGGTATTAGCATTTGTTCCTTTTCTGTAATTTACTTGTAATTGTGGTATTTAGATGTTGCTTAGTCTATGTTTGGTAGCATTTAGGCATATTAAAATGCCGGGGTGTTACACCGCCACAACCATTGCCTTCACCTCTAACCATGGTCTTAGAGGGAGGCTTCAAAGTAAAACTATACAACACCTTCAAATACAAGATACTAGGCAATTACATATTTAATTGTCACAAAACTAATGATAACAAAGACTGAAAATTGATTATGGGTCAATGCCATCCAAACTTCTAAAAGATAGTCCACTTAATTATCCAAACTTCTAAAAGACAGTACTGGACTACTGGAGTAAGTGAATAAATTAACAGCGCACTATCAGTCCACCAATCTGTTTTTCGCACAACAAACTTGGGATATAACCACTTCTACTTGCAATGCTTTCCAGTAAGTTGGAAAGCAAGTTGCAGTAAGTTAGCTCAACGAGGCTACGCTACTGAAAATTCAATTAGAGTAGTGCAAGCTACTAAAAATTCAATTAGAGTAGTGCCTAGAAATTCAATTAGAGTAGTGCAAGCTACTGAAAATCCAATTCAAGCTACTGGACTATTGGTTTTCTATTGTGAACTACCTAGAAATTCAATTAGAGTAGTGCAAGGCTGCAAGCTACTGAAAATTCACAAGAAAGTAAGGAAAATACCACTATCAAGTGTCAACAAGTAATTAATGCTTACACTATACTGAGAGTACAACACATAACTGCGAATCATAGGCCTCGCATACATCGTTTAATACCACAAATCTGCAATTCTTCAAACTAATAGACTGGTATATCAAGTGTGTGCCTCACTGCAGTTTAGAAAATACAAAAACGTGTGAACTCCACTCACCTTAGAACCAGGCCCAATCCAATAAAAGTTCCAACTAACAAGAGACTTTAGAAACTACCTAAATCTACAGAGCAGTACCTAGCTGATGTGAGGAAGAGGACCCTGGCGCGATGCAGCGACAAATCTCTGACTCCAGGCGGTGCGAGGAACTGGCCTCCGGCTTGGAGCGGCAGCAATTCACTAGCACGAGGACGCCGACGAGTCGGGGAAGCGGCACAGTAGTTGGGATCTAGCAACGGCGCACGGGGAAGTGCCGTCACCTCAGAGAGCGCCGCCGCCGAAAAATGCTTGCGCGTCGAGAGGGAGTGAGCGCTAGAAACAGGTGTATACCCTAAATCACGAAGGCTAGGCCCATATGACTAGTTTGCACAGTAAAAAATTCAAATTGGGCCGAAGTATTTAAGCGAGAGGCCCATCTTCCGGTTTGGGCCAAAAATCCGGAATTTCGCGAAATTTCGCCAAAAAAAACCCTGTCATCCTATCGATGTTTCTCCACTGGAAAGAATCAGCAGGGTGTCTTGACATTCCATCATTCTTACGCTCCTCTAAGTGCCAATGCAGCAGTTTTGCATCCCCTAGGTTGGCAAATAAATGCTTCAAACGAGGGAATTACAGGTAGATACAATGCCACCTTAGTAGGAGGTCCTTTCTTCACCTCGATGCCCTCACCATCATCATCTAGTTGATTCTTACGCTTGTAATGGGATGTGTTGCACAACGGACATACATGCAAGTCTGCGTACTCTTTACAATAGAGGATACAGTTGTTCAGACATGCATGTATTCTTTCTACTTCCATCCCAAGGGACAAAGAACCTTGTTGGCTTCGTATGTGGTTGTCGGCAACTCATTTCCCTCCGAAAGCATGTCCGCTAATAGAGCAAACAGCATCGTGAAACTCTTGTCAGACCAACCATTGCTTGCCTTCAATTTTAACAGTTCAAGCACGGATAACAACCTTATGTAGTTCGACTTGTAGCTCGGAAACAAAGGTTTCTCCAAATCATCCATTAAGCCGTAAAATTTACCATACTCTCTATCATCACGGTTCCCTTCTTTATCACACAGTATCTAATCCAAATTATCATCCTACAATGACCTATCCTCATGGGGAGCATAATCGATATCATATGTCATATCATTGACTTCATCGGCGATGTTAGTACTGCTTGCTTCCTGTATAATCTGCTCTTCACCATGACAAGTCCAACATGTATACCCCTTTTGAAACCCCATAGAATTAAGTGTGCTTTGATTTGGGCTGAGTTACCAAATATCCTCATATTGTCATAGTCAATGCATGGACAAGACATAAATTGGACACCCTTATTAAGCATATCCTCCTCTGCAGCTCTTCTAAAAGCAAAGACACCATTAATGTACTCGGCACTGGCACGGTTTGCAATGTACATCCAACTTCGGTCCATCTATGTATGCTACATATATAACAATAAGTGTTAAATAATGAAGTACACTAGAAATGCATGCACATGCACACATTCTTAAATTGGAGCATAAATTACTATCTAGCTAAACCAAGTATATATCTTCTATTTTCTCTTTACCAAACTAGCTACCTCTTAGATCATAAATAACAAATGGATATAGCTATAAGCTACATCTAAAAGCACTTATGCACTAGTTCGTGAGACGACTTAAGGGGGGAATAAATTAAAGGCAAGTAATTGAAGAGGTGTTCAGTTGTATGTTTAGGATGAACACCCAAGGAGTGAGCTAGCTAGCTTCAGTGCTCCAAGACTCAAATTGCATATATATCTTCAAATTCTCATATCTCTCTTTATCAAGCTAGCCTCTTACATAAAAAAGAACAAAATGGATCTTTAATTCTCTCTTTACCAAGCTATCTAGCTACATCTTCAGTATATATAATACCATTAGAACCAATCACTACTTTATAACACAAAGAACAAATGGATCTACACCAAGCTAGATCTAAACCAATATCTTCGAATATTCCCTCTTTATACGAAGCTAGATCTTTAATATAATGCAATTATAACCAATTACTAATGTTAGATCACCAAAAACTAAAGGATCTAGAATCACTCTTCCAAATCTGCAACCTCCTTGCAGCAGATCGCCTCACAATCGAACCCATATCAAAAATAGCTCGGGAAACCCTAAGTGGATTGGAGGCCTAGCGGCTCTTTGTACTTATTTTCAGGAAATGTTCATCACAGACGGTTCTAGCCAAAAACCCTATGTGATAACACCTCCTCACAGATAGTTCTAGCCAAAAACCATCAGTGAGACATCATTGACGGTTTTTGGCTAGAAGGGTCAGTGATAGGTGTCCTCAGCACAAACAGTTCTAGCCAAAAACTATCAGTGATGACTATGGTACTTACCACTAATGGTTTTTTCCTAGAACCGTCTGTGATGGGCCCTCATCACTAACCCTTCTAGCTAAAAACTGTCAATGATGAGTACCATAGTCATCACTAATGGTTTTTAAGTAGAATAATCTGTGATGTGGTCTTCATCACTGACCCTTGTAGCCAAAAACCGTCAGTGATGAAGTCATCACTAACATTTTTTGGCTAGAAGGGTCAGTGATGAGGAGTCTAATATAAGCCTCTCTGTAGTAGTGCGACTACCACCGAGGCTTCCCCTGGCTCCCCTTTGGCCCCTTGAAGCTATCCCAAGAACTCCCTCCCGCACTACTACAGAAATGCTTATATTAGACGCACCATCACAGACGGTTTTCAAAAACCGTCTGTAATATATAATATCACAGACGATTCTATAAACCAACCGTCAGTGAAACTATCACAGACCGTTATTAATTAAACCCGTCTGTGATTAGATAAATATCGCAGACGATTTTGTATTCCAACCGTCTGTGATATTATCACAAACGGTTCTATAAAAAAACCGTCTGTGATATAAAGTAATATCACAGACGGTTTTACTATACAACCGTCTGTGATATAAGCACAGACGGGTTGTGTTTATAAACGTCTCTGATATTGCTTATATCACAGACGTTTTGTGTTTATAACCGTCTGTGTACTGCATTATAACATTTTGATGTTTTTATCGAACTACGTATTTTCATCGAAGGCCATAATTCGTTGATAGATAGGACGAAAAATGGTAACAGCCATTTTATAACATAATGAAATTCGAAATTGCTAGTGATCGGACGTCAGTTTTTTTCGCAACATTTTCTTTCTACGTGTGAAACATTTTTCCTCGACAAACAGTAAAAAAAATGTTTCATACATTCAAAAAAAATCTTGCAATGCGTCCGAAAAAAAAAACGAGAATCGGACGTCCGGGTGTAAGTTTCTCCCAATGAAATTTGATAACCACTGTAACAGCCATTTTATAACATAAAACATTTCATTACATTACTACATTATATATATATTATTACTTATAAATTAAAATAATCATCGTCGTCCGGAGGAGGTGGCGAGCTGCAATCGTCGTCGTCGTCGCTCCACGGTGGGCTACCGTCGTCGTCGTCGTCGTCATCATCATCTGAGCTCCCCCAGTGCATGACGTGGTCGTCTTCCTCTGACTCTTCCTTGTCCTCCTCCTCCTCCTCCTCGTCCCGCTCCTCCTCCTCCTCTTCCCGCTTGCGTTTCCCGCATAGCAGCGACGCCGGGGGAGGTGATGGTGGAGCGGCGCCGGGGGAGCTTGCGGGAGATGGTGGAGGCGACGCCGACGAAGGAGAGCTTGCGGGAGATGCCATTAGCAGTAATGTGTTGATCGAATTCGATCAATAGCGGTGATTTAATAGGTGGCCGGAATTGAAGACGAAGCGAGAAACGAAGAGTTCTCATTCAAAGGCGCGCAGGAAACGAAGAGACGAAGACGGACGGTCGCTATCACAGACGATTCTATAAACCAACCGTCAGTAAAACTATCACACACCATTCCTCGTCTGCCATCACGGACGGTTTTTGAAATAACCGTCTGTGATATACCTATATATCACAGACGGTTTAGTTTACATAACCGTCTGTATAATATCACCGACGGTTGGTACACATCGCCGTCTGTAATCTTACTATATGACAGACGGTTATTACATAGAACCGTCTGTGATAAAGCTTGCTTATATATAGGCCCGAGCGCAAGTTCGATGTTGTGGTCACCTGTTGGGATAGAATGCTAAGACCGTTATATCACCGACGGTTTGGCAATACAACCGTCTGTAAGCCTATATAATAGGTGATTCTTGTGATGTAATTAAGGTTAGTAATGGATAATTGCATTATATATATTATTTCAGATATAAGGTTAGTATTGGATATAAAATTGCCTTATATATATTAATTCAATATCTAGCTTGGTTATGTAAGAAATTTAAGATTGTTTAGATCTAGCTTGTAGATCCATGTTTTGGTGGTGATCTAAGCTAGCTAGTAATTGGACATTATAATTGCAATATTATTTTGAAGCTCTAACTTGTTAAGGAAAGTGTACTTAATCAGTTGAAAAGAGGGTTCTAATTGGATCGAATATTACATGTGTAGCATACATGGATCGAAGCTGGATGTACGCTGGGGACCGTACGAGTGTGGAGTACATTAATGGCGTCTCCACTTTTAGAAGAGCTGCAGAGGAGGACATGTTTAATAAGGGAGTGCAATATATGTCTTGTCCATGCATCGATTGCGAGAATATGATGACGTTTCGAAACTCAGCGCAGATCGAAGCACACTTGATTATGCGAGATTTCAAAAAGGGATATACATGTTGGACCAGTCACGGCGAAGAGCAGAATATACAAGAAGCTGGTGGTACTGTTAACATCTTCGACGAAGTCAACGATATGCCGGAGGATGACATTGATTCTGCTTCCGACGAGGATATGTTGCATGATGAAAATTTGGAGCAGATGCTGCGCGACGCAGAAGGGAACCGTGATGAAAGGGAATAAGAAAAATTCGTGGGTTTGATGGAGGACTCGAAGAAACCTTTGTTTGCTGGTTGCAAGGTGAAATACACAAGGTTGTCGTCCGTGCTTGAACTGCTGAAATTGAAGGCAAGCAATGGTTGGTCAGACAAGAGTTTCACAGTGCTGTTACGTCTATTGGCAGACATGCTTCCAGAGGGAAACGAGTTGCCGACAACAAACTACAAAGCCAAGAAGGTTCTTTGTCCCTTGGGAATGGAGGTAGAAAGAATACATGCATGTCCGAACGATTGTATCCTATACCACAAAGAGTATGCAAACTTGCATGTATGTCCGGTGTGCAACGCATCCCGGTACAAGCGTAAGAGTCATTCCGATGAGGAGGTGAAGAATGGAACTCCTGCTAAGATGGCATGGTATCTGCCTCTAATTCCCCGATTGAAGCGTTTGTTCGCTAACCCAAAGGAGGCCAAACTATGTGTTGGCATTCGAGAAGCGTAAGAACGATGGAATGCTAAGACACTCGCTAACTCCACCCAAAGTGGAGAAACATCGATAGGAGGTATGAAGAATTCGCGGAGATGAGGAATATAAGGTTTGGACTGAGTGCGGATGGAATGAATCCTTTCGGTAACATGAGCAGCGTAGGCATAGCACTTGGCCCGTGAATCTCTGTATCTACAACCTTCCTCCTTGGTTGTGTATGAAGCGAAAGTACATTTTATTGTCTCAGGCTTATCCAAGGACCGAAACAACCTGGGACCGATATTGATGTGTACCTAGCTCCATTGGTGGAAGATCTAAAAACATTGTGGGTTCCTGGGGTACAGGTTTGGGATGCATACAAACGAGAGAACTTCACTTTACACTGCTTGTTGTTCTGCACCATAAATGATTACCCTGCACTTGCTAACCTGTCGGGCCAGAGTACAAAAGGTGCCAAGGCTTGCACTCACTGCCTAGACGATACTGAGAGTGTGTGGCTGAATCACTCGCGTAAAACCGTGTACATGCGTCACCGTAGGTTCCTTGGGAGGAAACACCCATACCGCAAGATGAAGAAACTATTCGACGGGACGAACGAAAACGGTTCAGGTCCAAGGCCTTTTAGCGGGAGAGATGTTCATGACTTTGTAAAGGATTTGGATGTTACGTATGGAAAGGGACGTAAAGCAAGGTCGACCCGTGAGAAGAACTTGTGGAAGAAGAGATCAATCTTTTGGGACCTACCTTCTTTGGGAGCACCTAGAAGTTCGCCATGGCATCGATGTCATGCACGTGGAGAAGAATGTCTGTGATAGCCTGATTGGTCTCCTACTAAACATTAAGGGCAAAACAAAGGATGGTATCAACGCACGACTTGACTTAGTCGATATGGGCATAAGACCTGAGTTAGCACCAAAAGAGACCGTTAAAGGTGGTATGTATTGCGAACCAGCTTGTTACACTCTGTCAAAGGCCGAAAGAACTGAACTGTGCCAGTGCTTGCATGGTGTGAAAGTTCCGTCCGGCTACTCGTCCAACATGAAGAGACTTGTTTCAATGCAAGATTTAAAATTAATTGGCATGAAGTCTCATGATTGTCATGTGTTGATGACTCAAATGCTCCCTATTGCAATTAGAAGTATTTTGCCAGTCAAGGTCCGAGAGACAATCACGAGGCTGTGTTATTTATTTAACACAATCGCTCAGAAGGTCATCGATCCCGAAGGACTGGATGCTCTGCAGGCCGAGGTGGTGATGACTCTATGTAATCTTGAGATGTATTTCCCTCCGTCATTTTTCGATATCATGGTCCATCTCATTGTTCACCTTGTAATAGAGATAAAGATGTGCGGGACTGTGTTCCTACGTAGCATGTACCCATTCGAGAGGTATATGGGAATTCTTAAGTCTTACGTACGAAATCGATCCCGTCCGGAGGGTAGCATTGTTGAAGGTTATGCAACCGAAGAGGTCGTCGAGTTCTTCGTCGATTACATGGCTCAGGCCCAACCAATAGGTGTGCCTCGATCTCGCCATGAGGGGAGGCTCCAGGGTATCGGGACCATCGGAAGGAAAGCAATCACACCTGATCCAGTTGTGTGTGCTCAAGCCCATTTCACAGTTCTACAACACATGACTGTAGTGTCCCCGTACATCGTCGAGCACAAGCAATGGCTAAGGCAAGAGAATCCAAAGACGACAGAGTCTTGGATCATAAGACAAAGATAACCTTCAGTTTAACAATTGGTTCAAAGAGCGACCCATCACTGGGAGCTCGTCATATGACACCCTGAAATGGTTGGCAAAAGGTCCATCTTTTACAGTTGTCACGTGGAAAGGATACGACTTAAATGGATACACATTTTACACGATAGATCAGGATTTGAAGAGCACAAACTGTAGCAGTGGGGTCCGTGATAGATGCGTTCGATGCACTGGTCAACAAGGAGCTCATACTATGGGTTCATAGAGGAGATTTGGGAGCTTGACTACGTACTTTTCAAGATCCCACTATTTCGGTGTCGTTGGGTCCACCTCCAGCACGTGAAGGTTGACAAGTACGGCATCACTACTGTGGACCTCGAACGTGTTGGATACCAAGATGAACCATTCGTGCTCGCAAACCAAGTTGTTCAAGTCTTCTATGTTACCGACCCGTCCAACAAGAAGCGCCACGTAGTTGTTCAGGGAAAAAGGAGGATTGTCGGAGTTGAGAATGTAGTAGATGAGGAAGAGTACAATCAATTTGATGATTTGCCTCCTATCGGAAATGCCAGCATGGTTCAAGAGGAACAAATTGAGGAAGTCACCTACACACGCGTCGATCATCGTGAAGGGCTAATTTTCACTTTGTAATTTCAATGTTAACTTGCAAGTAAGAGCATGCATGCATGCATAATAAAGTAATATTTTTGTACTTATGTGTACTCATGTTAAGTACTTTTATATTTATTTCTTTTTTTTCGTGCTTTGAAAAACATTAATCTTTAATGTAGATTAATAATTAAAAATATGCGAACCTAAATATAATATTGTCTGCTAGTAACCAAGCTTTGTAAACTTGGAGATATCAGCAGTTAGGGCATGTTCGGTACATGTTGAGGTAGTAGTTCGTTTAGGTACGGTGGTCCGTTTAGGTAGGGTGGTCTGCTAGTAACCAAGCTTCGTAAACTTGCCGGCATTAGCAGGTAAGGTAGGGTGGTCTGCTAGTAAACAAGCTTCGTAAACTTGCAGGCATTAGCAGGTAGGGCAACAAGCTTCGTAAACTTGCAGGCATTAGCAGGTAGGGCAACAAGCTTCGTAAACTTGCAGGCATTAGCAGGTAGGGCATGTTGGTTAGGTAGGGTATGAGATGTTGGAGCAATCAAGATACCGAGAGGGGGGCTGAGCGGTATCACAGACGGTTCTCTTTTAGAACCGTCTATGATATAGCATAACATAGACGGTTCTACAACAGAACCGTCTGCAATATATTAATTTTACAGACGGTTCTAAAAGAAAACCGTCTGTGATATAGAATAACACAGCCGGTTCGAGTTTAGAACCGTCTGTGATATTCAAACCCTATAAAACTTCTACACACTTGAATCGTTTTCTATCAGATTTCAAACGCTACGCACACTGCAAACCCTAACGAGTGCCGCCGCCTCCCCGAGCCCCTCCGCCGCCTCCCCGAGCACACTCGAGCCCCGCCGCCGCCTCCCCGAGCCCCTCCGCCGCCTCCCCGAGCACACTCGAGCCCCGCCACCGCCTCCCCGAGCCCCTCCGCCGCCGCCTCCCGGAGCCCCGCCGCCGCCTCCCCGAGCCCCGCCGCCGCCCCGAGCACACTGATGGAGACCGACGCCGCCTCCCCGAGCCCCGCCGGCGCCTCCCCGAGCCCCGCCGCGGCGTTGGCGCCTCCTCCCCCGGCGAACGCGCCTCCTCCTCCCCCGACTGCTGCGTCTCCTCCTCCCCCAGCGACGTCTCCTCCTCCATCACAAGGTTGGTCTCCTCCTCCCCCGTGGTAGAACAATAGATTTGTGGATGTGTGTGCTAAGGTTGAAACTGTGAAATCAAAGGAAACATTGCATAAGAAGGGCACCTCAAAGAGAAGACTGTGGCCTTTTGGATGGTTTGTAAAGCAAACTGAGAATGAACTCCGTTCATATATTATTCATTGCCTCTGTTTTGTAGATTGTAGGTGCTACTAACAATTGAATAATATTCATTGCCTCCGTTCCTATATTATTCTCTGCATATATTTTATGGCCTCTCTCTATATTTTTTTTTATTTGTATGTTTTGCAAGTCTTTCTGTACCATTTCTCCTTCCATGTCTTCTCTATAAATTGTATAAATTAGTTAGAATGAAAATAGTGCAAGCTCTACAGAGGTCTAGATTCCGAATTTTAACAGGAGTTAATACATACAAATATAACATATTGTGAATTAGTATATTGTGAATTAGTATATTGTGAATTAGTATAACATATTGCTTTTACTAAATTCGACTTTCTATTAATACAACATACATATATTTATGCAAAATAACCATGATAGCCTTTCTATTAATACAACCTACATATATTAGATCTTCGATCCATCGAGAGGTCCTCCTGGATTGCAGTGTCATTTTCACGCTTACAGGAACAAGAGTCAAGAGCTATCTCTCTGTCTAATTTCTGATCTATCCATCTATTCCATCGCGTCAACATTAAAGCCTGCGCTGCACAACATGTATCACCGAAAATGCGAGGCAGCAGCAGTGAGTATACATGTAGTGCAGCTGCTGCTGCTGCTGCCTCGGTACTCGGTATACATGTAGTGCAGCGCAGGCTTTAATGTTGACGCGATGGAATAGATGGATAGATCAGAAATTAGACAGGAGAGATAGCTCTTGACTCTTGTTCCCTGTAAGCGTGAAAATGACACTGCAATCCAGGGAGGACCTCCTCGAGCAGATGGCAGCTTGAAAAGTCCATAACAAGTCTATCATGGAATAACAAGTTGGCAACTTAACATCTAGCTAGTGCTAGTGCACCAAGACTTTCATGATCAGGAAACGACTTTTGAAAAATATTTTCACTCTGTGGCTTTACCCACAAGGCGTTTGGTGAATAACATTATTTCAATATTTTCTCATCCACCTTAGGCCCAATCGATGAGCCGAGTCAAGTCAAACCAACTCGCGCTCCAAGAAAAGCAAACAAAAGGCCAACAGCCGATATAGCATCACGGCGATCGATCCGAAGATGGGTCCCTACCGAAGTAAAAGGTAGTGAATGCATTACGAACAATGTGCGGGATAGTTGCACACGAACGGGTCCCCATCACATGTACATCCCGAAGTCGCCGACCGACGAGGGCCGCAACGACCGCTACGTAAATCCTTTCCTCCTTCGATATCCCGTAAGAACTCGAGGACCCTGCGGCGACGGTATGCACCGCTAGTGGCAAGAAAGGCGTGGAAGACCTTTAAGAGCACACTTGTCAAGGAATACGTCAATAAGGATAGGACTCCCTACTCTAAGTACGGGTTCATTAGTGAGGATTCATGGCGACGTTTTGTTCAGCTGAAGACGACAGATCAATTCTTGATTGAAAGCGAAGCACACAAGGCCCTGCAGGCAAGGAACACCCACCCCCACAGACTCGGCACCGCTGGCTACGCGGGGAAGAGGATGCAATGGGACAGGGAGGACGAGGGGGACTCCGCGCCATTTGCATCGATTGCTGACCAGCGCGCTAGAGACTGGCTAAGAGCGAGGTCATGTGCCACACCATCTGGCACCATCTCCTTTACAAACCCTGCGGACGAGGAAGTCTGCCAACGTTTGGTAAGATATCGAACCACCATTTTGGTACGTATTTAGTTCCTAACTTCATAAGTCAAATAACTTGCTGCGATCTTGCAGGCAGAGTTGAGTGCACAATCTTCCGATGGATCTTTCGTCCCAAACAGGGAGAGAGATGCACTCTCCACAGCATTGGGAAACAAGGAACACCCTGGTCGCACGCGAGGCAAAGGGGTTTTCGTTCCCTGGAAAACGGGCTTCGAAGACACGCACATGTACCGGAGTAAGAAAGGTAGAGACAAGCGCGAGAAAAAGATCGTGAAGGATCTTGAGGACAGGCTGAGAGGAGAATTCGATGATAGGATAAGAAGCCTCGAGGAAAGGCTCAATGCTCAAAACACACAGCCTGTGGAAGGCCAAGGGTTCAGCCCCACTACACGTAAGAGCAACATGTCGGCCCGCCCACGACCAGGGAGTAAACACGTCGGCAAATTCCCTGTCTGTGACATCAAGGTATACTAATTTAGATCTCTTGAATGCTCCATAGATATATCTTTTGGGCACATTAGCTAATTGGGTACCGTTGTGTAGGAGCCCACGCGGTGCAATCTCCAGGTGAGACTTGCCAATTGCTCCCTTCCTATACAGGCTGCTTGGGGCCTCGCGTATCCATCCATTGAAGGGGCGATGGTGCACGGTACCCTGCTAGCGCCGGGTTTCACGAAGGTCAATGTGGACGGCGTTCATGACATTTTCAAGATCGTCACGCTACAATTGCCTCCAAATGACGAGCTTCAGACACTGGGGGATGTCATCGGCACATTCATCCAGTGGCCCAGCAGCGACATATCTCTAGACATCCATCCTCCACCAGAAGTACCTCTACTTCCTCCGCCAGAAGTTGATCCAATTCCCCCCAAATCGGTTATCGTGCCCTCCCCACCCAAAAACATTGACAGTGAGTTTGATATTGACTTTGACTATGATTGCTCTCTACTCCCCTCGTCTCCCCCGAAGATTTCCGTTCCAACAAAGAAAGGGAAGGGCAAATCGAAAAAGATAGCGAAGGCCTTGGAGTACTATCCGATGGCCCCGTTGGCCCGGGTATTCAAGCTAGGAGAGCCTTTATTAACGGAAGATCGCATGAAGACATTGACTTACTGCTGCAAAAGCCTGCATACATACTACATGAGACAAGCTAACAAGCCAGAGAACGAACGTACAACAAGTATCATGGTCCGCTACAAGCCTAAGCATCTGTTCAACGACTCAGCGGGGGGCTACTTACGGTCGGCTTCCAGGACCTGTTCGATCTCTTCAACCTCGACGCCCTCGACGTCTCGCTCTTAAGATGCTGGACATTGTGAGTGTGTCTTCCCTGTAATACGGATAAATGTCATATATATATATATATATATATTTGAAGTGACCCCTTTGCCTAAATTTTGTATATAAAGATTCATGATACGCGAAGCGAGAACGAAGAATACATCGGTGGGTTTCCTCGACCCACTCTTAGTCTCGCAGCCAACAATGAACCAAGATGCAAAAGCAGTAGAGGAATACGTACGACATGCCTTGGATGCTCAGAAAGATAAAAGTTTCATACTTTTACCCTTTAACCCAGGGTATGTGCTGCCCGACTTGGTATACTCTCATTTGTAATGTGCACACAATACTTTGGTGCTAATTGACCATGGCAACATACCTATGCAGGTTTCACTGGGTTCTAATTGTAATTCATCTGGCCAAGAACCGGGTTATTTACGTTGATTCCTCACATACCGGCAACCACGACTTGAACCCTATCGCACGGTTAATCACCAGGTAACCACGTTGTTTAAGGTGCTTGTTGCTCCTGGAATAGCTGAGGCTAACCTTTCGAAATCACGTAGGACGGTCAAAGCTTTGCGAGATCCTTCTGTTCAAGGTGGGGATAAGGCGTTGCAGCACGATTTCAAGTTTTCGGTATCCTCTATACAGTATAATCCTATTTCAAACTCCATAGCCATGATTCTGGAACTAAGCAATTCTATTTTTGCAGTGCCACCAACAGGGACAGGGCAATAACCGATGTGGATTTTACGTTTGCCATAACATGCATCTCCTCGTCAATGCAACACAAATGAGTAATGATAAAACTTCGTTGCAAGACAAGGATCTGTCGTCAATTCGAGGAAAACTTTGTTTTTTGCTAACCACTGAAGTCATTAATAAAAAAGGCGAGTTCTACGCAGGTGCCTAACTGCAAGAGTTAGGTTTTTCTCTGTATTGCCACTTCTACTATTTTAATTTGTGAAGATTGTGGACTTGTAGTAGTTGAATTGCTTAGGGAAAAAAATATCATTCTCAGTCAATTC
This sequence comes from Rhipidocladum racemiflorum, assembly GCA_036346355.1. Taxonomy (NCBI): domain Eukaryota; kingdom Viridiplantae; phylum Streptophyta; class Magnoliopsida; order Poales; family Poaceae; genus Rhipidocladum; species Rhipidocladum racemiflorum. Next base: position 37,561,171 of record CM070588.1, read on the forward strand.
TTTTTCTTGAGAGGAGAGCATTTCGAAATAGTAACACCGTGATGTAGTAGCCATGTACATATTAGGCAGCTGGAATGATGCCTTAGTAAATTTTGTACATTTCTTCCTGATACAATTGATGTGGGGGGTGCTGGAAGGCAACAACGTTCGTCAGGATGGATCAAGTTATATCCTTCGTTGGTTTTATTGGATCGATGCTGCTTGCCATTCTCTTTCCATGTTTGATATATTTAGTTTGAAAGCTGCTATTTGTGTCAATTGCTACGTATGGTTGTTTAGTGTTTACTTCTCCAATAACGTGATTGGAGAAAATTCATTTGTAACTTCTGTTTCCTTGCATGAGCGCTAGATGATAATAGAGTTGGGATTCTTTTAGTCTTTATACGCATTTGATATATTGTTTGCGATCTGATAAGTCTGTGTTATGTGATCTGTGTGTGTTATGTATGTGATCTGTGTTATGATCACTTGTTTGTGATCTTATGTCTGTCTTAGGCATGGCTAGCATTTCCTGAGGCTAGCCAATAAACAGAAAAATGTCGATGTATGAAAACCACATCACAGACGGTTCTTATTTGTGAACCGTCTGTGATACAATACATCACAGACGGTGTTATTTGTGAACCGTCTGTGATAGGTTATAAAACACAGACGGTTCGTATAATAAACCGTCTGTGATATCTATACTATCACAGACGGTTCGTACAATAAACCGTCTGTGATATCCATACTATCACAGACGGTTCGTACAATAAACCGTCTGTGATATCCATACTATCACAGACGGGTCTTTTGTCAAACCGTCTGTGGAAGAAATATATCACTAACGGTTCTGAATAAGAACCGTCTATAATATTATTATCACAGACGGTTGTTGAAACCGTCTGTGATGTGGCTCTATTATCACTGACCCATTGTTAGAGACGGTTCACAAAGCCGTCTCTGATGATATTTGTGAACCGTCTCTGATAGGGTTTTCTGTAGTAGTGCCGCCAACTGCAATGCCACTGCCCTGCTTTGTTCCACTAACTAGTGGGCCCCCATTATCAGTCCCCCTTTCAAACTCTCACACACATATTGACAAGTGGACCCCTTAGGTTAGAATCATTTTAAAACCCTAATTAAATTTATTTTTATGATATGCGTCTAGGAAATGTGGGCCCACTAGGATTTAAAGAAATAAATCTTATATCAAAATAGGTACTAGTATATGAGTCACTGACATGTGGACCTCATATGTTAGTCTCTGTAATTTAAACTAAAATCAGGAAAATGAGAAATATGCTTTCACTATTAGAAAATGTATTTTGCTATTTCAGGTGATTTTTCAATATATATTCAAAATTCAAATGCTCATAAGTTTTGTAAATAAACTCCAAATTTGATGAAACTAGTTTTCTAAATTTTTCTAAAATCATGAACATTCTAATTATGCAAAAGATTTGAATTTGTACTCTACATAATTTTAAATTTCCTAATTAGGGTGATTCTCAGCATATTCAAAATTTAAATAATCATAACTCTTGCAAATGAACTCCAAATTTGATGAAACCAGTTCCTAAATCTTTGCAAAATCATGAACATTTTGTTTCTGCAATAACATTTGTATTTTGGATTTGTTCGAATTCATTTGCTTCTTATTGATATTCGATAAACTATCTATTTTGATCTCTCGGGTTTCGATGAAAAATTTTATAACTAGAATTATATATGTTTTGTGTCTTTTGATTCACATATGCCAGATAAATTACCAAACCTGCTCCAGAAAATTAGAGTAAAAAATGGGATGTTACACTATCTTACTATGTTTGATTCTTCAAATTAACTTTGTGCAGATCATCTGATCACCATCATATCCTTATCTAGAAACTACAATCACCAGTCACCAAACAATCAAAACTCCCCCCTCTCTCTCTCTCTCTCTCTCTCTCTCTGTGTGTGTGTGTGTGTGTGTGTGTACCTATCTCATTTCAATCCCTATCCACTCTGTCTAATTTGCTTCACATGCCAGCACATATCCCTGCTAAGCCCACCTCTGTGTGGTTAAGGGCAAAGGGAACACCCATGGCCATCACAGGAAGGTGAGGCGTAGCAGGAAGTGGGCACCATGATGGACCAGACTGGTAGGCCCGACAACGCTGTGGCGAGCGGGTGCGACAACGATGATGCGAGCGGGCTAGGCTGCGCTAGTGGGGAGTGCGAGCGACAATGATGATCGTGGCCTAGCTCAGTGAAGCACGAGAAGATGAGTGGTCACAGCATCTCGGTGGACGTAGGGCTGCGTGCGAGTGCAACGGTGCACTACCCACCGATGTTGTCATGCTCACGTCGCCTCGTGGCTCCACTTCATGCTTTGGCTTCACCCCCTTGGGTGAGCAGAGGGAGGAGGCGGTGGTGCTGGCAACTGGCAAGGGCGGGACATCAACCGCAGGTGAGCATACCGAGGATTTTTTTCTTTGTGCTGTTCTGATGAAACTTAATGAACCCTATTTGAAACTTGGTGAAACCTGTTGAAACTCAATGAAACCCACTGAAACTTATTGTAACACCCCGGCACCTAGTATGCCGCGAATGTCACCACAAAGGATACTAGCAATAACCAAAACACATATTTAACATTTAATTACAGCAACTACGCTAATAACTTAAACAAAATTTCGGCAGCATGTATTCGCTTTAACAAGGTTTTTAAGCATCAATAGTAAGTTCACAACATAATAGCAGGATAACAGATACTATGAGCATGATAACCAAGGTTGCATCAACAATTTATACCAAGGATAAATATAGACATCTCAAGCACAACTACGAGTTGATCAAATAGTTAAAACAACCAACATGACATAGTCCACAATTTAGTTCAATAAGGCAACCATCACAACTATGGAAAAGGGTAGATAATTGTCTACTTAAGTGATGCTATGTGTAGACGTGAATCTAGCTCCCCTTTCCCACATGCCGCATTTCAGGTACCTAAAAAAACATAAACAACAAGCATGAGTTCATCACTCATCAAGTGTATTGCAATGGAAACAAGGTAAAAACATATAACACACATGTGAATAGCTTTCGTAACTTAAACCATGCGAGGAACAAACATACAAATTCTTTTATCACATTCCCAATTATGTATTCTCATTCACATCCATATGATGCACCATGCAATGCTCATGACATGCTCCTTTATTAGCACATACCAGTATTGACGAATGCACACCTGTTGGCGTGCATCCTCTTTCCCCTCCATCTCGTGGATGGTGCCTACTCTTACTGACTCGCTCCCATCCACATTGATGGGTGGGACTACGGGGTAAGACTTTCTCAGTGGCGCTCCGGATTAGTCATAACTTTCTCACCTACCTTACCGGATTAGTTATGACTTTCTCACCGACCTGGCCTGTCCTCATGATATGAATGCAAAGGATGCCATATTGACTTTTCATCATTCAATGTTCATGCATCAACTGTGATACTACGGAATGACGGTATGAGTCATTTTTGATCTCGGCCATAAGGTACGACTCTTGTAACATGTTTTTGCGCCGTTTCTGCAAGTGTAACATGCGAATTTGAGCAACCATCGATGTTGTTGGGTGTCAATCATGTGACAAGGAGAATGAAGTCTCTTGGTGAATGGTTAATGGGTATCGTGGTTACATGATGAATAAATGGTGAAAAAGATTCATGACATCGTTTTTATAAGCATAAAAGAGTTGTTGAGCCAGGACGGTGAGAAAGTCATATAGAGACATATGACTAATCCGGAGTGCTCTTGTAGAATTCGCATTCGTGTTATGAATCGAGATTTTTCATTGCTCTCTAGCATGAAAATGAATGAATGGATAAATGCTGGTATTTTGGTTTTGTTATGCAAGGGATTTGAGTTTCCCTTTCTCTTCGAGAGTTTTTGTGGCAGTTCTCTTCCAAGATGTTGATTTTGGTTAAAGTGAAAAGTTTGGCTGTGGTGAAGGTGAGTCGAGTTGTCTTTAGTTGTTGAGAACTTCTGTCAAGAGAATTGTGTGGAGTCTCTATTTGTTTGAGTGCTCCCCGATGCGAATTGTATCGCGTTGATTGGAGATTTGAGTTTTCCTTTGCGGCTTGACTTAGGAAAAGCAAAAGGGTGGTCTTTCAATGTTATCGGGTTCTTTCCAAAGCGATTTGTGGCGCTTTGAGATTCGAGTTGTTGTATGTGGTCTACTTGGATTCAAAAGAATCGTACTTCTTTTGCACTATTGATAGGAGCGAGAATAAGAAGGGCCTCGGGTTATTGTTGAGTATAATCTAAGAGCTATACTCGTGGGCTTCGTTGTTTGTGAGGGCGACATCCTCTTGGGAAAAGTGCCAATTGAGATTTGGTAGTGAGTTACGGTCCTAGTTGGGCTAGGTGCTGGACATTAGTGGTATGAGGGTGGATGATGATGGAGGTTGTTGATGTCGTGGTTTGAATTTGGTTGAAAGTATCGTTGGGTGGAAGCAAATGTTATAGAAAGTGTGATGTAAAATGCTTTGTCGTGGACATTGTATTAGCTAGACGTCCCTGTGTGTGCGTTATGCCTGGGAGAGGATAGAATGAAAAGGGTATTGTGGTTGGCAGTCGAAAGGAAAGTATGGTTGATGTAGGCTATGGGCGAAGATGACATTAGTAAATTTTGATTCCTTGCGAAAAGGGGTCAAATAATTGGGAGAGATGGGGTTTTGCGTAAATGGTCTTTTTGGGGGGGTTCTAGTTTGGAACCTCGGTTGACCGTTTTAATACTAATGATGAAAAAGTGATGTGTTTCAAGGTGATTGTGTCATTCGGAGTTTATGAATCATGATAGAGATTGAAGTAAATGAGGAATCATGTCAAGTTGTGCTTAGTTAAGCTAAGCCAAGTCACTCTTGTTAATAGATGGATTTGGAGAATGGAGTTGTCATTGCTATTGTTTGAGTCTTTGCGTGGGTGTGTTGAGTTCGCAAAGAAGATGAGTCTCTAGTGGACATTGTTTTAGAATTGACGTGTAAGATTCGAGGTCGAATCCAGTTAAGGGAGGTAGAATGTGATACTACGGAATGACGGTATGAGTCATTTTTGATCTCGGCCATAAGGTACGACTCTTGTAACATGTTTTTGCGCCGTTTCTGCAAGTGTGTGCCTTTCCGGGGGATTTTGGGCCTTTCCGGAGGGGAATTGGGCCTTCCGAGGGAATTCGGGCCTTGGGGGGTCCATGTGGGCCGAAGGTGGGACATATTTGGGCCTTTTGGAGGTGGTCTAGGACAGCAAAACTGCTGCCCTAGCCCTACCTGCGCCCCAAACAAGTCCCCTCCCTAGCCCTAGCCCCCTCTTGTCTCCCCTCCACCCCATTGCCTCCTCCTCCCTAGCCGCCACCCCTCCCTCACCCTTGCGCCTCCTCCCCCACCCTTGCTGCGTTCCCCTCGCTGCCACGCCACGCCATGGTGCTGCCATCGCCGGTGGGAGGATCCGCGAGGAGGAGAACCGGTGGCAACGTCGCGTGGGAGCGAGATCGGCCGATCGAGAGGCATTCTTCGTGTTCGTCGTTCGTCGGACTAAGGTATGTCCATGGGGAAACCTTGGGGAAGGTCTAGGTGCTGTTATCATGGTAGATTTGGAGTTGTTAGATCAAGAGGACGTGCTGCCATGGAGTAGATCTGAAAAGAACTAGAGTTCGTATTGTACTCAGGTCCTGTTTGGCAGAGCTCCAGATCCCAACTCCACCTCAGAGCTGAAACTTGTAGACCGAAATAAAGTGACTTAAGTTTATAATTTTATTCTAAAATATAAACAAGATGACTCACCTAAACATTCTTAATACACCCACAGCTCCAACTCCACGAATTTGGTGGAGCTAGGAATACCTAGCTCCACCAACTCCAAGAATTTGGTGGAGTTGGAGCTCTGCCAAACACCCCCTCAGTTTCGGGCAGATTTGGAGTCCGTTTTAGGGGGTGTGATTTCGCAATTTTAGATTCGGAATTTGGCCGACCTCCTGTTGAAGAAGTTGTAGGTATCGTCAAGACCTATTTTGTGTATTTTTTTGAGAATTTTTTGAGTTACGGTCTGAATGTTATGGCCGTTTTGGTGGGCGCTGTCCAATCTGTGTCGAGGTTGGGACAGTCTGTGTTCAACATTAGATTAAGCTAATTTAGAGTTCGAATCTGACCGTACGGACTTCTAGGAAGTTGTAGATAATTTCAATATATTTCAGTTCATATAAAGAAATTGAAATTCCGCCCAGCCGTTTGGAAGTTATGCCTGTTTTACCGAGCGCTGTCAAATCTGTGACGAGATTGAGATAGTTCGTGTTCAACGTTAGATTAAACAACATTAGAGTCCGAATCAGTCTTTACCTATAACTAGAAAAAGTTGGGAAATTTCCTAAGCTATGCGAGGATGTACTCGTTTATTCAATTTAGAGTCCTAGAACTCAAGTTATGATTTTTCGAAGCCGCTGTCCAGAACGGGGCAAAATCTGTGATTTCGGGGTTTTGGAGTATTTAGCGTATTAGGTGTAGTGGGTATTGTTTTGAGGAGTCGAATTAAGTGTGTGGCACGTGTTTGCAGGTGGTGTGCCTTCGGGAGTGCCCTCAACCTCTCGTCACTCCGTTGCCCGCGGTTGAAGGCAAGTGTGTTGTATTGAATTATGGATCGTAGATTGCTTGTGAGACTAGATGAAATTGTCTATATGATATATGTCCACTTGCCATGTTTTAATGATTGCTATGATATGATGAGCATGTTTAAGATGTTATGATGCCATGTGTTAATATATGAGTTTTATATATTGTTGGCATGCTTGCATACATGACATGTTACATGGCCCTAAGCGGTGAGAAAGTCATTAACTAATCCGGGAAGGTCGGTGAGAAAGTTATGACTAATCCGGAGAGCCATTAGAGTAAGTCCTACATCGTGATTCCATCTACCGTGGGTGGTGGAAGCGAGGAGTAGGCACCCTCCATCTTCGGGATGGAAGGGGGGAGAGGGTGCACACCGATGGGTGTGTACTCAACCATACCGGTATGAGTTTCCAAGGAGATATGAGCATAGCATTGCATTGCATTGCATTACAATACATATTAAATGATGAGGATGTTGTTATGTGTTCAAGTTTGAAATGTTATATGTGACGTGAGGTATTATTGTCTTGTAAATGATCTTGTTGTCCATTACAATATGCTTGCTGAGTTTTCGAACTCACGCTTGTATTTTATGTTGTTTGTTTATTTAGGTACAATGAAATCGGCATGCGGGAAAGGGATCTAGCTACACTCCTCCACGTAGTATCATAATCTAGCTAATTCACCTGCTTTGGAGACACGACAATAAGTATTACAATAATCATTAGTGTATGGTCTGTATGTTTGGTTGTTTCCCACATGTATATCATGTGGGGGAGTTGTTTTAACTTCCTAGAGTTAAATTGATGCTTATTATTTTGCTATCGATGCTTATTGATGTTTTAGTTGATGATTAGCTATCCTTATCGCTGCGTATGGATATCTCGTTTGTCTTACATATTGATATGATGCTATGTTGTTAAGTTTCATGCAAAAACAAAGGAGATGCTGTCAAAATTTCCAATTATTCCAAATGATTACTTGCTGTAATTTACCTTAAATTATGGTATTAAATGTGTCATGATCTATGTTTGGTGACATTCGGGCTTAGTAAAAGTGGGGTGTTACAATGGTATCGAGCGGGCTGTAGGTCTCTGGAATGTGTATTTAGTGTCATAATTATAGGTTCAACTAAAATATGAAGTGGGATAACCTAGAAACATGGCTTAGGTTTTACTTAAAACTTTGCCATAGGATAGCAACATTAAAACTTGTGTAAGTGGAATAATTAATTTAAAACTTGACACACTCTGTTGCACAGTAGGAATGGGTATGGGTACCGTTGCTTTACGCTTAAATGTTGTATTTAAGCTTTGATGTTGAATGTTACATTTGGTAATATATGTTGCTATGTTTATGAAAGAATTGATTGTGTTGATACAATTGAGATTATGTGGGTTGTGGTGCCGAAAGGGGTTTCGGTCACCTTCTGTTGTTTGTAGTATTGTTAGGTTTGACGGTGTGGCCGGGTAGTGCCATCACCGATGGACTTTTAATCTCCTGTTGGGAGAGTGCTTATCCTTTCTGTCGTAGATTGGGTAGTTGGTTGGAGTCGAGTAGTAGAGTTGTGGATTGACCCTCCGAATTTTTCTTTGCCGTTTTGACGAACGGTTTTGGTTGGTTTTTGGTTGGTTGAAATAAAAGAAAAAGTGTTCGGTTTTGGATACTCACCGATGGTTCTTTTGGTGGTTTTGGTTTTGTCTTGTTTGGTTGAAGACAAAAGAAGAATTTCGGGTTGCGCCTCTTTTGGTCGCCTTGTCAGCTTTAACACCCGATTTGTTGTTTGCCTTATAGAGAAACTTATAGATTGATTCTTGGGTTACCATTCTCCAACTTGAAAGGAAGTTATTGAAGTTCCGATGAAAAATCTAAGTCGCATGGATTTAGGTGTCAAGGTTTTGTCGGAAAGGATGTGGTTGATCGGTTGCTTTACGGAGAAAGATTTCAATTTATTCTTGTGTTTGTCTTTTTCGAGGTTTAAAAGAGTTATTGCGGGTTGTGCCAGATCTTGTTGTTGGGGCCTAAGTGGTGTTTGATTGCCATGATGACTTGCTTGGGAATTCATCTTTGAAAAACCGTTTGTTTCGTGAAAGTTTGAAGTTTGGGGTTATGGCCTAAAAATTTTGGTTAATCGCTTGGTTTTTCCTCGTGCAACCATCTTCCTTCGTGGAAGTTGTTGATCTCTAGAGTTGTGGAGTAGTTGCGTGTCGGCATTTGGGAATTTAAGAGTTGACTTCTCTTGTGATTTATGGTTGAGCTTTCCGGAAGGAAAGTTGTTTTGGGTGTTGTTCTTTTCTGGAGTAATTATGGTTTCCTTAAGAGTTGGGTGCGTGATTCACGTGAATGTTTAAGTTAAGTGTATGACGAGAAGTTAGAGTTTTCGGATGATATGAGCTAGTGGTTCGGTTAAAGTGAATTTGTTGTTGTTTAAAGATAAACTAAAATATAGTGTTGATAAGAGATGATTAAACGAGACGTCAGGTGATCCAAAGTGAAAGTTGATTAGTGGTGTGTGCAAAGTGATGCGGGTAAAGGCATCTAATGGATGTTTGAGATTCGTTAGCATAGAATGTCTCGGTTGATGAACTTGTTATAGCAAGAAGATGGTGTGAAATTCTGCCTATTGTAGCTGGTGGGTCAGTTAATATTGTGGGTCGACAATATGACTTAAAATACGTGTAATCAATTAATGAGGATATATGGAATGATTGTAGGAAAGGTTGAATTATTCTTGACAGAGGTCTGTCTAGGATCCGTATTTATGAGGAATGTCTAGTGGAGATCGTGTCGCGTGGTTAGTATTAATTATTGGTGGAATGAACTGGTGATATGGAATATGTGACTTAGGGATTATACCCAGGGTAATTGTTGATTACGTCGGAATAATTGTAAAGAGATGTGTGCTACGCTTGGGATAATAAGTTGCATGAATAATGGTTCGTCATGGTTAGTAGACCAAAAGAAGTTGTTGATATGCGTCTTATGTTGGATTAACTGATAAGTTAATTGTGCTGGAGTTGTGAGAACGTGGTTCTCCTTGTTGGTTGTCATACGGTAGATATGGTCTACGGTTCGTTGGTAATATAATCAATTGTGGTTATATGAACAGTGAAAAGTGATTTTATCAAGAGCAGATGTTGTAGCTTGTGTGCAACAGTGTTGGACTTCTCGGGATTTGGGTGATTATGACATCCGTTTTGGGCTAATCTGTTTAGTCTATGCTATGAGTATGGGTTAACACCCAAAGCGTTGGAGTGGGACGCTCTCTTTAGCGTTCAACTGATTTATCTTTGGTAATCCTGGAGTTAAGCGCTTAAATTGTAATTCTATTGTGACTAGAGTTGGATTGATTTGGGAAACGTGTGTGGTTTTTGCGAGCGTTTCAAAAAGGTGAATCTTATTATTGTTTCATAAGTGTTTTTGTTGGTAAAATGTTCCCTGCTGGGAATGTGTTTCCTTTCTCTTTAAGAGAATTGGTAGCAGTTATTAGGCGTAGATGTTTGATTGGAGAGTTGATGCTATCTTCTGTTATTGGCTTTGGTTAAAATGCGATGTTTTGCGCGCATTGCGTGCAGTGGTTGTTAGGTTGTGATGAGATATGGTATTTTTCGGTTAACGCCGTCGTAGTTTATGCGAATTTGAGCAACCATCGATGTTGTTGGGTGTCAATCATGTGACAAGGAGAATGAAGTCTCTTGGTGAATGGTTAATGGGTATCGTGGTTACATGATGAATAAATGGTGAAAAAGATTCATGACATCGTTTTTATAAGCATAAAAGAGTTGTTGAGCCAAGACGGTGAGAAAGTCATATAGAGACATATGACTAATCCGAAGTGCTCTTGTAGAATTCGCATTCGTGTTATGAATCGAGATTTTTCATTGCTCTCTAGCATGAAAATGAATGAATGGATAAATGCTGGTATTTTGGTTTTGTTATGCAAGGGATTTGAGTTTCCCTTTCTCTTCGAGAGTTTTTGTGGCAGTTCTCTTCCAAGATGTTGATTTTGGTTAAAGTGAAAAGTTTGGCTGTGGTGAAGGCGAGTCGAGTTGTCTTTAGTTGTTGAGAACTTCTGTCAAGAGAATTGTGTGGAGTCTCTATTTGTTTGAGTGCTCCCCGATGCGAATTGTATCGCGTTGATTGGAGATTTGAGTTTTCCTTTGCGGCTTGACTTAGGAAAAGCAAAAGGGTGGTCTTTCAATGTTATCGGGTTCTTTCCAAAGCGATTTGTGGCGTTTTGAGATTCGAGTTGTTGTATGTGGTCTACTTGGATTCAAAAGAATCGTACTTCTTTTGCACTATTGATAGGAGCGAGAATAAGAAGGGCCTCGGGTTATTGTTGAGTATAATCTAAGAGCTATACTCGTGGGCTTCGTTGTTTGTGAGGGCGACATCCTCTTGGGAAAAGTGCCAATTGAGATTTGGTAGTGAGTTACGGTCCTAGTTTGGGCTAGGTGCTGGACATTAGTTGTATGAGGGTGGATGATGATGGAGGTTGTTGATGTCGTGGTTTGAATTTGGTTGAAAGTATCGTTGGGTGGAAGCAAATGTTATAGAAAGTGTGATGTAAAATGCTTTGTCGTGGACATTGTATTAGCTAGACGTCCCTGTGTGTGCGTTATGCCTGGGAGAGGATAGAATGAAAAGGGTATTGTGGTTGGCAGTCGAAAGGAAAGTATGGTTGATGTAGGCTATGGGCGAAGATGACATTAGTAAATTTTGATTCCTTGCGAAAAGGGGTCAAATAATTGGGAGAGATGGGGTTTTGCGTAAATGGTCTTTGGGGGGGTTCTAGTTTGGAACCTCGGTTAACCGTTTTAATACTAATGATGAAAAAGTGATGTGTTTCAAGGTGATTGTGTCATTCGGAGTTTATGAATCATGATAGAGATTGAAGTAAATGAGGAATCATGTCAAGTTGTGCTTAGTTAAGCTAAGCCAAGTCACTCTTGTTAATAGATGGATTTGGAGAATGGAGTTGTCATTGCTATTGTTTGAGTCTTTGCGTGGGTGTGTTGAGTTCGCAAAGAAGATGAGTCTCTAGTGGACATTGTTTTAGAATTGACGTGTAAGATTCGAGGTCGAATCCAGTTAAGGGAGGTAGAATGTGATACTACGGAATGACGGTGTAGGATCGAAGTATACGAATATAGCAATCAGAGGGGGGGTGAATGATTGTGCGGAAGCTAAAACCAAATTCTTGACCTATTAAAAGTTCACCCCAAAACAGAACCAAATAATTGCCTCGTTTTCGACAAAAACAGAATGACAGAGGTTTGGTAAAACGAGAATTCCCGGAGATCCAACTGTCGAAATGATCTGAAATTTGGACACAAGAAACTAGATTCCAATACGAATCAAACTCAAAAAGAATCAGCTCGATCGGACTTACGGATCAAAAGTTATGAGCTTCGCAAGCTTGCTGATCCAGAACTTGACGAGAATCAATCTAATCAAAACTTCAAGATTAAACAAGATCTTCAAAAGATTAATCAACTAGACTTTGAGAAACTCTAAATCAATACCCTAGAACGGTTTTTGATGGATCAAATCAAGATGAAACTCAACGATCAAAAACCAATCTAGAATTAGAACAAGCATGCAAACAAGAACCAAAACAGAAAATACTGTAACGACGTGGTTACTGTAGCACGCAAAAATCTTGGAAGAATTGATCTTTATTTCTTGTCTAAAATACTCTCATCAAAAGAGTACAAACCCTAAAACCAAGCTCAAGGCTTGATGCGCTCAGCTCTACTTGGTGCCTTTCAACAGGAGACCCCCCACCTATTTAAAGGACCAAACAAGAATACGATTCCTATTCCCTAGAAGGAATCCGTATCCAACACAACTCCACTTGGCCCAACCTGGCCGAGTACAACTCTTGCACGCGTATGGCAACCCTACCATACTCACGTGACTAACACTTTGCACGCGTATGGCCACCTGCCATACTCACGTGACTAACACTTTGCACGCGAATGACCTCCTGCCATTCTCACGTGACTAACCATTCTTCATGTGCACCATTCTCTTAGCCCGAACGTCCCGCATGACATCCTTGACCACCAAGACCTCGGTTCCTCCTGAACCTAGTCCCGAACCTCGGTTCCTCCATGAACCTAGTTCCGGTCCCGTCATCGACCACATTCGCCTTCGAGCAATACCGCACATGAACAAACCACAAACAAATCCGAGCACAAGTCCACGACTTGACTCAATGTCAATCCATGCAACTACTCACATGAGTATTGCATAAAGTCCACTTCAAAAGAAGCATCATGAAATCATCACAAATTTCAAATTCACATTCAAAATTCAAATCCAAATCGCTCAAAACCCTAATTGAGCTTAAAACGATTCACAACGGACAAACAAAGTTGGTCCGTTGTATAAGGAAAAGTTTCTGTTCCAAGAAGCCAACCAAACGCGGAAAAACACGTTCACAACGGACAAACAAAGTTGGTCCGTTGTACATGCAAAAATGGCTTGGTCATGAGCTCAAAACAAGTTCACAACGGACTCCGTAAGCTTGTCCGCAAGCGTGCCACGCTTCGGTTTCACAAAAGTAAAACCCTAGAAAAAGTCCATTCACGACGGACAAAAAGAATTAGTCCGTTGTACATGTGAAAATCTTGGTTCCAAGAAATTATCCAAACCGAAAAAGCTTGTTCACAACGGACCAAGAAAAACTGTCCGTTGTACATGTGAAAATGACTTCGGTCATGGGCTCAAAAACATGTTCACAACAGACCCAAAAACACGGTCCGTCGCAGATGGGAAACTTCTTGTTTCTTGAGAACTTTGTCCGCGCTAATGCGTAACTTATCGCTTTCTTGTCAAATTGTCAAACACATGCACAAGCACATTTTGCAAATCCAATTCTAAGTTAATTTTTCAGTTCAAAGCCAATTTTTCAGCACATGATTTCACAATCTCCCCCTTGATGAAAACATTGGCAACACCACTTAGAATTGAACATTTGGCATTCACTTTACAAAAGATTTTGAAATCCAAAGGATCAAAGACCAAAAAGAAAACACAGAATTCCCCCTTTGACCAAAATGCAAAACAAAATCTCCCCCTGAGAATGAAAAAGTGTGTGAATGTGCAATGTGCCCAAAAATTTCAAAATTCTCCAAAAACAACTCAAATTTCCAAAAACAACTCCAATTTCCAAAAACAACTCCCCCTTATTCTTCTCCCTCTTTTTCCTTAAACTTTTCAACGATTTCCAAATTTCTCCCCCTTTGACAATGGATTCATCAAGAGTACAAAAGAGAGAACATGTTCAAAATTTTTCTGAAACAATGATTCACAATTAAGAAATAAGGGAGTGCCAGGATAGGAGAAGATGAGCTCATTCGATCATATAACCTTATATATCACATAATATGCAAAATACATGATCTTGATGTGATTTTAGCAAGTTAGGGAATGACATGCATCTCAACCTTAATTCAGTCAACTATAGCCAAGTACTAAGCAAAACCTTTAGTAGAAAAACAAAGGCTCAAAGTTGAAGCAAATAACAAATCAGGGCGAGCAAGTAGTTTCAACTCCAATCTAGTGGACCAATTTAATCTTTAAACAATAAATCGCATGTGGCATGCTTGAAGCATACTTCTTTTATTTTCTAGGAGTGGCATGCTTGAAGCATACATCTTTTCTTTGAGGGAATGGCATGCTTGAAGCATACATCTTATCTTTTAGGGAAAGCATCCTGAAGCTCATAACTTGAGGCTTTTGCTTTTAACAACCCCTTTTTATTGATTCCCTTTTCTTTTCATTTTTCTTTGATCATAAACATGCAAAAGTGATTAAAAGGTCTTATGAAAGAGTAAAGTTATGCAAAAGTGATCAATTCCGCCCAGCTGTTTGGAAGTTATGCCTGTTTTACCGAGCGCTGTCAAATCTGTGACGAGATTGAGACAGTTCGTGTTCAACGTTAGATTAAACAACATTAGAGTCCGAATCAGTCTTTACCTATAACTAGAAAAAGTTGGGAAATTTCCTAAGCTACGCGAGGATGTACTCGTTTATTCAATTTCGCGTTCTAGAACTCAAGTTATGATTTTTCGAAGCCGCTGTCCAGAACGGGGCAAAATCTGTGATTTCGGGGTTTTGGAGTATTTAGCGTATTAGGTGTAGTGGGTACTGTTTTGAGGAGTCGAATTAAGTGTGTGGCACGTGTTTGCAGGTGGTGTGCCTTCGGGAGTGCCCTCAACCTCTCGTCACTCCGTTGCCCGCGGTTGAAGGCAAGTGTGTTGTATTGAATTATGGATCGTAGATTGCTTGTGAGACTAGATGAAATTGTCTATATGATATATGTCCACTTGCCATGTTTTAATGGTTGCTATGATATCATGAGCATGTTTAAGATGTTATGATGCCATGTGTTAATATATGAGTTTTATATATTGTTGGCATGCTTGCATACATGACATGTTACATGGCCCGGGCGGTGAGAAAGTCATTAACTAATCCGGGAAGGTCGGTGAGAAAGTTATGACTAATCCGGAGAGCCATTAGAGTAAGTCCTACATCGTGATTCCATCTACCGTGGGTGGTGGAAGCAAGGAGTAGGCACCCTCCATCTTCGGGATGGAAGGGGGGAGAGGGTGCACACCGACGGGTGTGTACTCAACCATACCGGTATGAGTTTCCAAGGAGATATGAGCATAGCATTGCATTGCATTGCATATTAAATGATGAGGATGTTGTTATGTGTTCAAGTTTGAAATGTTATATGTGACGTGAGGTATTATTGTCTTGTAAATGATCTTGTTGTCCATTACAATATGCTTGCTGAGTTTTCGAACTCACGCTTGTGTTTTATGTTGTTTGTTTATTTAGGTACAATGAAATCGGCGTGCGGGAAAGGGATCTAGCTACACTCCTCCACGTAGTATCATAATCTAGCTAATTCACCTGTTTTGGAGACACGACAATAAGTATTACAATAATCATTAGTGTATGGTCTGTATGTTTGGTTGTTTCCCTCATGTATATCATGTGGGGGAGTTGTTTTAACTTCCTAGAGTTAAATTGATGCTTATTATTTTGCTATCGATGCTTATTGATGTTTTAGTTGATGATTAGCTATCCTTATCGCTGCGTATGGATATCTCGTTTGTCTTAAATATTGATATGATGCTATGTTGTTAAGTTTCATGCAAAAACAAAGGAGATGCTGTCAAAATTTCCAATTATTCCAAATGATTACTTGCTGTAATTTACCTTAAATTATGGTATTAAATGTGTCATGATCTATGTTTGGTGACATTCTGGGCTTAGTAAAAGCTGGGGTGTTACATCAACATCTTCAATAGAGCATTTTCACTATCATTCATTCTCATTATTATAACCGTATTCGTAAACACAATATACATGTAACAAGATGCAAGGTATATTCGTTTCTGACATTTGCATAACCATTACCATGATCAAAACATTCATCATTGTTCATAATACTTAGGATATCATTCATGCTAAACTAATGAAATTATTGTTTAAGCACATGGTAAAGCAACACAGCAATCACCTCGCATTACACTTGCCTTTAACCTCTTGAACTGGTATGGCGAGGGGTTGACGCCACCCCTGGGGGGTCACACCACCTGCAATAATATGCAATCCACTCAAAACCTTGCCAACCAAACAACCGCAAGACTTAACACGACATAGATTCTACGACTCGCCCTGAAACCCCGAAAAACATAAATCTGTCTAACAGGACAGTAGCCTTCCAACAAGCATAACTTGAATTTAACAACTCCAAATCAGGTAAACGAGTACATTTTCTCGAACCTCAGGAAATTTCCCATCTTTTTCTAAGTATTCGTGAAAACTGATTCGGCCTCTAAAATACTCTAATCTACAGTTGAACACAGACTATACCATTCACGTCACATGTTGGATAGCATTCGGTAAAACGAACATAACTTTTAAACGGTTGAACAGAATTTAGTGATTTCAGTGCCCAATTAAAGGTAATTTGATTACCTAGTGTAACATCCTCATTTCGGCTTTCTGGAAAACTTAATTTAAATTAAGTAAATTTAAAATTTGGATTTTCCTTGGTGTTTATTTTAACCTGGCATTCCTATCCATCCAAAATAAGAATTCAATTCCCCTCTGTTCGAGAAATCAAATTTCTAGATTCCCGTCACCCCCCCCCCCCGCCGCCGCCGCCGCCGGCCGCCGCCCCACGCCCCTCCCTTGCCCGGCCACCCTTGGAGCTTGGCTCCCCTGTTCTTGTCCATTGGGGAAGAACTCCCCTCTCCATGACAAGGGGGTCCCACAAGCCATAGACTCATCTCCATCCAAAAATCCGAATAATCAGCCAAAAAGAAGATTCCGGGGAATATTCCTCAATTTTGTATTTTCTTGATTTTTCAAACTTCGGAGGCTCATAACTTTTCTGTCCGAACTCCGATTGACTCCATTCAAATTCCTAAATTCATCTAAATTCAATACCTACCTGCCAGTACTACTTTTATAATTTTTGGATTTTATTTATTTTATTGTTATTTATTTGTTGTACCGTTTTGCGCGTAGCCGAGGATCCCGCTGAGTCCGCCGACCCCGCCGCCAGACTTCAAGAGTTCGACATCCTCGCTGCGACCGAAGTCAAGTCCCTTGATGCATATTGATCCTATGTTTGCAAATGATTTACAATGTTTTATAAACCTGCATGGCTATGTTTACCATCATATGTCAAATATAGATGATTAGTTAATCCAAATTGCGATTACCTCCTTGATTATTGTTATCCATGCTTAATTGTACCCCTAGGATTCTTTGTATGCCATGACTATCTTATAAAATGACATTTGTTGATTAGAACGCTAGATATGCTTAGTACCCGAATTGATGAAAATGACCCATGGGCTGGATTATACAAAAGTTGTGATTTAAATTATGATTTGGGAATTATTCCAAAGTATTTGGTACTGTTTTTCCAAAATAAAAAGAAAAAGGAAAAAGGATTTGGACTTGGGCGGATTGGAATGTCAGGTGGGTGCGGATTGAGCACTAGTTTGCATTGTGCAAGTACCACCCCAAGTCAATTAAGGACCGACGCTTATGACTGTCCATTCTAAGCATTACCGTAATACCAGATGTCTAACATGGTACGACCTGGCTAAATAATTTGTAGAAACCTAACTTAGACTCGCCAGTTGGTGGAATGTGGGTGCCGGATAGAGGCAAGTTGTACTCCCCACACGGCGCAAGAGGGGGCTTCTGTACTGGGTAGATAGAACCCTAACAGTGGTGAAACCTCAGCGGAAGAGTCGGATTAGGCGTATACATTGTAAAGGCCTTGTCATGATCTCTCTGCCGACACACCAAAGGAAGTGTGTTAATTGCATGGCGTTAAATAGATGATCATGTCTTGTGGGTAAAGCTGTACACCTCTGCAGAGTTAAAACTATTCGAATAGCCGTGCCTACGGTCAAGGGCAAAGCAAAGAATGCTTTCATACTGGTAGACTTTGGTTTTGGATTTGAAAATAAAATGATGTTTTGGGATTCGGGAGTGGTTAGAACTCTCGGATGTTGAATTGGCGGATTGAGCCAACCAGGTAGATGGAA
Organism: Rhipidocladum racemiflorum; assembly: GCA_036346355.1. NCBI lineage: Eukaryota > Viridiplantae > Streptophyta > Magnoliopsida > Poales > Poaceae > Rhipidocladum > Rhipidocladum racemiflorum. Next base: position 37,579,386 of record CM070588.1, read on the forward strand.
CATGTTTTTATGTCATGACGGATAGAGTCATGTGTGGATAATTTTGATCTTTTAAACTTGTGGCAGATAGAGCCCTTATACTAGTGATGGTGGACAGAACCTTCACTGAATTATTACATAATTCAATTGTTAAAAAGAATTTCTAAAATATGCTTTATGGAACTTATTATTAAGTATGGTTTGATGAAACCTGGCTTTATGCAAAAGAACCATAATAACCTTTTCTTGGAAAGCCCCACATGTGCATAATTTTACAGACTTGCTGAGTACTCTCGTACTCACGAGCTACATAAACTGTTGTCATCAGAGAACCATCAGGACGCCATTGAAGACGGTGAGTTCTACGCTGAGGAGTTTGAGGAAGATTGCCAGGAGAGCTAGTCGCGTGTCTTGTCGTCGCCTGTGGTGCTTTTGGTTTTCGCTTTTTGGTCGTTATGTTTCCGCTGCCGTGTCTCCGGTCTTGTGACCGAGTATTGTAATAAGTAGCCATGTGGCTAATACTCTATAATTATGTTGCAATTTCGTTATGTTCGGCAATGACGTATCACTGTTGACTGTGTGTACTAGCTACTGATCTGGGACTAGTACAGAAATACACAGGAGATTTCGGATAGCTGATCCGGGGTCTCACACCTACAACTTTCGCAACAGCCGGCCGACTAGAAAATGACTCTAAAATTCTCAAATTCACCCCCCAAAGATGATTGTCTAACCTGGCTGAGAGCAGCACGTGAAACAGATCTACAATCACTTTAATCCCCTCTAAAGATAGCACCTAATTGGGGGTTTTAAACATGAAATCCCCCATCTAATCAGCACCCAAACACCACAAGAGAACCCAGAAGTCTTACCTCTCCTCGAAGAATCGAAGAACCGACGGAAAACTCCTTCTCTCGGCCACGATCTTCCTCCAATCGCCGGAAACGCCGATCTTCTCGGTTGAACGGCTTTCCACCACAGAAAACAATGGAGGGAAGGGTGTGGACAGCAAGGGAGGGGAGAGATCCTCGCTAGGACTGGCTAGGGAGGAGAGGAAGGGAGGGGCGCACGGTGGGAGAGATTGGGAGGAGGGGCGGCGACTAGAGAGGGAGGGGGGCGCACCAAGCCAAGGGCGCATGGGGGGTGGGGAAACCCTAGGGTTGGCAGGAATCCCCCTCCCACCCACATGGGCCAAAAACCCCCCACCATTGGCTTAAATAATTCCCCCAAGGCTCAAACTAGTTACCCCAAGGCCCAAATCCCCCGGAAAAGCCCAAACACCCGGAAACGGCCCCAAAAACACGATATAAACTCGTACCGTAATGCCACATTCTATAATATCACACTTCTTGAAAGTTTTTGGGTTGAAACTTGATGAAACTTGCCGAAACTTATTGAAAATTTTGGGTTGAAATTTGTTGAAATTTGAGTTCAAAAATCTTGAACTGTTGAAATTTGGTATATAACTTGCTCGAAATCTTCTTATCTCTTGCTCACTCCCGCTCTCTCTTGTTTGCTCTCGCTCTCACTTACTCACCCTCTTGCGTCGATGGACCACGAGAATGGCGCTGCCACCGCCGTTGACACATTCACCACACCTCACAGTTGTAGAGGGAGGCTAGGGCGGTGGTGGCCCGCTGGTGGGCGACGACGACAGGCGATGGGCACCGGGTGAGGGTGATGGGCGGTGGCGTAAGGTGGGATGGCCAGGCAAAGACCGAGAGAATATTTGGTTGGATGGGATGACCGACGAGGAGGAGTAGCCGTTCTCTTAAAAAAAAATCATCACAATGTACGGTTCAGTTAGAAATTTAACAACCCTTAATTAATCAGGTGAAAAGAAGCAAAGGCGTCAGCAGCCGTCAGCGCGAACCCTCTGGACTTCGGTGTCAAGGGGAGTACTCCTGTAGTACGTCCTGTAAAGTGTAACTAAACGAAGGACAAGTTAATAAATTGCAGCTGCGTTGTGTACTCGGTTCCGGCGGCACGTCCTGATGCTTTACCTCTAGCTTCTGGAGCAGCGGTTTGATGGTTTCGGCGTTGGAGACAGCACGATGATGTGGCGACTGGCGAGCACACGGTTTGATGAAGCCTTCATCCACAGCCTTGTCGATGAACGACGGTCAAGCGCTGTAGTACTCGACCGCATTTAGGAGTCCACCATGACCTGCAGCGTTAAAACGCCTATCCATCAAGCACAGACTAGTCGTAGCTACGTACGAACCTACTAACTCTGAAGTTTTAATGCGCTGGCTCAAGTAAACTTCAGCATGCATGCTGCATGCATACATTAATACATACACATGGAACTAAATACCGATGTACTCCTACTCTGGTTTCTTACTGAGTCATGGTAAATCTGCACTGTTCACGTAAAGAGGCCAAAACAAGGTTATTGAGGTATTTGTACCGGCTTGTCCTGAAATTATTTCTAGGAGCTCTTCAAGCGTTCCATAACCCCCTGCAACATCCAACAAAATCTTCCATGAAAATAATATTATATTATTACTATCTTTATAGCAGAGAGGATTCCATGACGGAGGCAATCAAAGTCCGGCGATGTGCCTCAACCTAAAAATATCCACAGGTAATCGACTGGGTTTAAGCCTTAGAAAAGTTCATTGTCAAATTCCCTGAATCCTATGGTAAAATATGAACCATCGGGGACCGTGAGTTCTTTATCCTCTAAATATAAAAAAGGATGAGTACATTTGTACTCAGCAAGACTTGTAGTGTATCACAATTGTAAGTATATGCTTAGCTATGTCAAAGAAATGGTTATCCTACCTTGTTATCTAATTTGCATAAAGCAAGAATTATTCAACAATACGAAGTAATAGATTACAAATGGAATTTGTAAAGAGCATTTAACAAGTATGTAAATAATAAATATAAGCATAAATATGAGTAACTTACGATCCTCCCTAATACTCCCTCCATTACATTCTGGAGGTTTGAGAGCTCCTCAAGCATCCACCTGTCACCCATTTTTTTTTTTTGTGAAAAAGCCCCTCCATTCCTTTAAATTACGCATAGGTCCCTGCAAAATTACGAAAAGGTCCTTCACGATTTTTTGTGAGGGCAAGAAAAACTTTTTCGAATCGCGTTTGGGTCCCTCGCTCGTTACTTTACGGAAAAAACCCCCGTTAATGCAAATCGCGAATGATCCCTTTTCTACTTTTTAGGGATAACAGTTAGATCCAAAAATATAACAAACAGGCCCCTGATTTTTACATCCAGGTCCTTTATCCGTTTTCCCCTGAAAAAACATTTTCGTCAACGAAAATATGTGTACTTTTTTTTCAGCGCGATCTCTAATATTTCTCGAGCCTCCAAAATTTTGAAAATACATCTAGGTCTATTTTACCTCTAGAAAAAAAAATGCAAAATCATTTTTCGTTTACGTGCGCTGCGCTTATTGGCTTAGTTGTTATTAATAATCCATTCCCTATTGTACTTGACATAACATCTAAAGGATTCATTCTCATATGCCATTGGAATTTTGGGGAAATCCATGAATGCATCACTGACATGTGGGGTACAATGAGTGGCATATAAGGGATGAGGCTAACTTTCAATGGCATATAAAGAATTGCCCCTATCTGAAACATGGCTACCTACAATTTTCCAATTTGAACTTTTTGATTAAAAATACAAAGGTAACTAGTGTCAGTGCACTAAGCCTCTCATGACTGCAAACATAGCTTTTTGAAAATATTTACACTCTGCAATGGTGTATAGTTTTACCCACAAGGCATGACCAACTCATGTTGCCAAGGTACTATCATTCTTCTTTTGGTGTGCAACAGAGAAACCATGACAAAACCGTTACACACAGTAACTATGACAGTCCATCCTTATCATAACCATAGAAAGGCATGCACCGTTGTATTGGTAAGAGTTATTCTCAATACCTTGGTGTGGGTACCTCCGCGAGCAAACCTATCTGGAATGCCCGTACTACTCCAGCCTTACAATGTGCAAAACTAGTGCTAGACAACTTAATAGATTAGATCATAGCACTCATGGTTGTATGGATATATTGAATTATACAATACTATGTCCGATCCTTAACTACGCGCAAGTCCATCCCTCACACTTCATCCTATAGCATTACTCACCCACATCAAAACTTAGTTCCCAATTTGATTTTTATAATAAAATAACAGAGGTTACCTCCTTTGGTACATCATGTCAAAACTCCCATTTTCCAAATAAATGTTTTGACTGTTCATTTATTCCTCCCAAGTTTAAAGTATGGCTAATCATGTGAATATATAGTCAAGTATACTCAAGATTAACATTAGTAGTTGTCTAAACCCTAATCTTATGGGTTTTAATAGTAAGGTTGTCTATTTATTAAAAAAGTTCCATGCAACAAGTAGGATTATCTACCAATACCCATAATATAGCATTTACTGAAAGTACACACATGCATAAACTTATGAAACAACATAAATTAAGTGAAATAATTAGAACAACATGCTCAAAGGAGGTGCTTGCCTTGCTTGTTGAATTCTAGGGTTGGTTCAAGGTCTATGAGGAAGGTTTCCAGGACGTCGCTGTCTACACGCAATACATCATAAAATAATAAGAAGAACCAAATGAAGCCAAATAAATACTACATTCAAATATTTTGCAGATTAATAAAGAGCATGATTTTATAAAATTTTAGAAACTAGTTTCACTCAATTTGGAGTTTCTATGCAAAAGTTATGAGCATTTGAATTTAAATTGCGTGAAAAATCCTTTAAAAAGAAGAGAGGGGTGACATCTAAAGGATCTTTTCATATATTACACCTCTCAATAGAGAAGATGTATCCTCTATTGAATTCAAAGAGTATTTCTCATTTGATTTTCTTTTACAGAGACTAATAGGCGGGTTCACGTGTCTGGATTCTATTATTTTTTTTGAAAAGGACTACTAGGTAGGACCTACATGTTAGTGACTCATCTTCGAATTACTGATTTAAATTACAAATCATGCCATTATTCCTAATTTGGCCCACATGTCAGAGACTAAGTTTTTAAAATTGGTTTTTAAAAGGAAAACCAATATGTGTGATCAGCTTGTTAGTGATTGAGTGTGAGGGGGAGAGGGACATGAGCGCTTGACAAGAGGGGCCTGCTTGCCAGTGACTCAAAATAGGGAATGGCTTGGGCGAGGATGCCAGCCATCATTCTCATGGAAACAAGGCTCAGAATAGCAAGAGTGGGTGAAGGGGATGATCGGGGAGTGGTTGATGGTGGTCAGGGATGGGCGAAGAAGGCTAGTGACGAGAGCTTGCGGCGGCGACCATGCATGGGGGATGGTGGGGTGAGAAGTACAGGTGTGTCAGTGCAAAATTGATGGAGAGGAAAGCATTAGGAAGGTGAGAGAATCCCATTTTGGGGGTTAGCAGCAATAGAAGCTCATTGGAGAGGTTTGGCGATTGTGACCCAAGGCGGTGGAAGAAGGTGACAGTGTCGGCGGAGTAGCGGTGGAGTAAAGCTTTCAAAAATGAAGGGGATGCGATCAGGGTTGCTAAGGAAGCTCTAAGTAACCCAGTGATTTGAGATTGGCTAATTAGGGAAAGAAATTGAGCTTAACTTGATCTTGCTACTCTTGCGGAAATGGAGCTTCACAGAAGTGCAATAACGTCGAGAGCTTGGAGGGAGAGTAGTAGGGAGATGTGTGAGGTGGAAGATGACCCTTGGTGATCCCTTTTATAGGAGTAGATGCAAGGCCTTTAGCTTAGGCTTGTGAGCATGGTGTTGTAGCCAAGAGGAAAGGACAATAGTAGTGGCTTTGCTGCACATGCAGAGAGGGGAATGATGGTGGCGACAGTAGGTAGTAGATGACCAATCGAGGGGAGCTCTGTGCAGGTGGCAAAGCAGCTGGGCATGGATGTGGCGAATGGGACAAGGTGGGGCATGACTCTGGGTGTTGTCGCATGGTTGTGGCTGGTGGTGAGGGCCGGTGAGGCACGGCTACGTGGTGGATGAGTTTTGAGCTCACAACGCGCTGTGGGCAGGGGTGCACATGGGTCTTCATGGGGTAGCACGACGCTTGGGCGAGCTGGGCGCGAGCGGCGTGGGACTAGCCATGAGTTGGCACAAACCGGTCACTTGCGGCACAAACCGGTCACTTGCGGCACGATGCGCGAACGGCGTGGTCATGGTGGTTGCGGTGCACAAATGGCACAGCTGGTGTGGTGTGGCTGCGGGCTCGGCATGTCAAAGAGAGAGGAAAAAGAGTGACGTTGTGAGAGGAAATTTCTTTTGGCAAGTGTTCACTTTCTTGCGGGAGCGACGGATTTTTGAGGTAGACTCTTTCCATTTTCGAATTTAGAATAATTTTCTAAAGGCTTTCAATTACAGCTAGACAACTTTGGGATTTTTAGAAATACCAATCTAATTCCAAAGTTTGTGAAAAATTGTGTGGATGTTCTTGACATGGCATTGAGGTTTCTATAAAGTTTTTACAATTTTAAAAGTTCTAGATTTTCCCCATAAATTCTTTAATTGCCTCATATATTTATACTAGATGAAAATTTATTTATTTTTTTACAAAAATAGCATCCCTAATCCAAAATTCATGAAAAATTTTGGAGAGCCCCTCTAGACTATTTAGAATCTAAATAAAATACTTCCAGACTTTGTATAGTTTCAAATTTGAAATTCAAGAACAACAATTGAGGATGAACATACATATATCATAATCGGTTTTTTATTCAAAAGTTAAGAATCGACACGGATGAAGTGATAATGATGTCCCATTATGTAGTAGTGACATCTCCTATAACGTCATCACCAAGGTTACTTCCATTAAGTGTCAATTCAGTAATTTTTAGTATTGTGCTATTCGAGTTGATTGTTTCCTCATGTCCATGCCGAGATGCGGAATTTTAGAGCAATTTTTGCACAATATTGCACAGTACCAGATGCCAGTAAGAGCTGAAAGTGGGGAACTCGATCTGGACCATGGTTTGCTAATATAGATCTGGAGCTGAAAATTATTAAAAATTCAATAATAAATGAATTTGGTGGTTTGAAAACTTGTATGGCCTTCTAGATTCCAGTAGGAAGCTTTTAATAGCTGTTATGTTATTAGTAGAGCTAATTATGTATTGAGGAAAAGAAATTGCTAAAAAATTGCATGGTTATGGACATTGACGTGAAGGAGCTATAGAGAGCAGCAATGGAGCGTCAGGACAATATGTCACTATGCAGAGGGTAGTCTAATGGATTGTTGAAAATAGGTTGTGAGTTTTAGATTTGGGGAAAATGTATATTCACATGAAAATCAGGAACCAAATAGATAATAGCTTCCATTCAAGCAACTGAGCAAGATAATTGCAGCAGAATGACATAGAAATCAAGTGACCTACCAATTAAGTATGCATTTCTTTTGTCCTGCTGTGTATTGCTACTTCGCTCCCGTTTGTGTAGCTTACTAGAAAGGTTAGCGCGGCGCGCGCGTGAACGGAAAATAATTTTGTATTTTTTTTTGAGAAAAAATAGATTTAGACGTATTTTTAGAATTTTTGTAGACTCGCAAAACCTTAGAGATCACGCTAGGGGAAAAAGTATGCGCTGCACGCCGTGCGCGTTAACAGAAAATGATTTTTACATTTTTTTCCTGAGGGAAAAATTTTTTCGAAAGAAAATTAGATCTAGGCGTATTTTTAAATGCGCACGCCGCGCGCGAACGAAAAATAACTCTTCGGTTATTTTTTCCGGAGAAAAAGTAGATCAAGACGTATTTTCTAAATTTTTGGAGGCTGGAGAAACCTTAGAGACCGAGCCGAAAAAAAGTACACATCTTTCTGACGACGAAATATTTTTTTCGGAGAAAACGGAGAAAGGACCTGGACGTAAAAAACGAGGACCTGATTGTTATACTTTTGGACATGATCGCTATCCCAAAAATTGAGAAAAAGACTCGCTCACGATTCGTATTTAACGGGAGGCTCTTTTCGTAAAGTAACGAACGAGAGACCTAAACACAATCCGGGAAACAAAATTTTTCCCTCACAAAAAATCGCAAAGGACCTCTGCGCAAATTAGAAGGACCTATCCGTGATTTAAAGAACTGAAAGAGTTTTTGTGCAAATAGCGAAGTGAGAATGGGGGTGGACACGTGGGTATGGGTAGGGGTGAAACCGGGTCGGATACGGGCGGATATTGCTTGTCCCGTATCCTAACCCATATTTTTTTTCCCGGATTCGGAGTCGGATACGGATGTCCCGGATACGGATACGAATTCGGATTATTCAGGATTCGGATACGGAGCGGATACCACTTGATTCGGTCGGGATCGGATATCATAATTGGATAGTAGTATAATACATAATTGTGTACGTAAAAGAAAGAATGAAGCATTAACCTTACAACATTAGCTTCAAGTCATAATTATTTCAACGTAGGATAGTAGTATAGTTAGAGGTGCAAATGGGTCGGATACAAGGAAAGAGATCGAGACATAAAGAAAACAGAGAACAAGGGAGCTCTTCCATCAAACTTAACCTTACGGAATAAATTCTTGAGATATTAAATAGTGTTGAATTGTCACATTCTGACAAACTGAAGATAGACTTCTCTCATAATGAGGACTACTCGGATTTGTTTGCTATGCTTCAATTTAGCGACTCAACTAATTCCAGTAATTTGAATAGAAAAGAAGTTTATCAAATAAGTTGAACAAATCAATTTAGGTAAAAGCATTATGTCATCACTCTATTTGTTTGTTGATAGATTTGTTGAAGTTCACTCTTAATAACAAAGTAGTGTTTTTTAGTGCCAATATCAAACAACTACTCTATCTATCCAATAATGAACCAAATTAATGGAAGAATAACTAATTTTATCCGGATATTCGGGTCGGATATTTATCGGATATCGGGTCGGATATTGCTCTTCCCATATCCTAACCCATATTACATGAGATTTTTCGGATACGGATCGGATATTGCTCTTCCCATATCCTAAACCATATTACACCGGATTTTCCGGATCCGGATACGGATAACATCGGTACGGATTTTAAACGGATTCGGTATCGGATCGGGCGGATATTTCCTGTCCCGTTTTCACCCCTAGGTATGGGGAGGAGGCAGGAAACCTTCCGGTTTTGTTTTATGGAGTTTTCAGTTGAACTGCAACACTTCTTTTATGTTTCATTCTCTCACTTTGTTTTTGGCTTGAATGCTATCTAGCTAGGACCTGTATCATATTGACTACTTTGAGCATATATTTTATTGTCCATATCATGATTTTGCTGCTATTCTTTTGCTAATTTGGTAGGATTTTGTCTCTGTAGACTAACCTGCTTGAATTCAAGGGATCACCAAAGGAAATTGTTGTCCGTGCTATAGCTATTTTAATTGGTTGCATGGTTGCCTTGCTGAATATACAAAGGCATTTTATAGTTCCCCTTCCAAATAAAAATTTTGTGGATAATATGACAAATTATAGTTTTGTTAACAACCTATTTCTTATACCCTCTCTACAACATGACAGTATCTGGACTACTGAACTGTGTTATCAGTATTGTGTTTCCTTGCTTACTGGGCTGTTGTTATTTTTCTTTACCCTCATAAAATTATGGTTTAGCAAAGAACTCATTGAATTGTGACGTCAAGCTCTGGACCTATTAACCAACAAAATAGCTTCACACCCTAAACTTAAGCAAAAAGAAGATTTAAGGGTATTTTTGCTGGCGGATGAAGACGTAGAGTATTTGTGTGAACAGAATGCTATATTTTCCTTGTTAACTATATATATATATATATATTCTTGCATTAATTCTTGACTCTTCAAATCTATATTACATATAGTTCTGTGACATAGGAGTGATAATTTGTATGAACAGTGCTACCATATCTGTCCTCAGGGTAACTGTTAATATAGTTAGGTAACTAGGCCAACTGACCTATGCATGTTTTATATTACATCAATGGTTTGCAACGTGATCATTTACCGTCCCGCGCCGCCCGGCTTCGCTGCCCCTCCGTCGCCCGCCCCAAGCCGCCGAGCCCCTCCAGCTCCGCCGCCGCCCTCCTCCCTCCGCTCGGCCGCCCGCCGTCGTGGCCCGCCCCGGCCCGCTTCGGCTCGCCCCGCCCACGCGCGGGCGCGCGTGTGCGTTGTGCGCGCACGAGACTGCGTGGTGGGCCCGGTCCCACCCGTCGGCCGAAGGAATAGAAAAAAAAAGGTTTTCCAAAAACCTTTATGACGTCATGCTGGTGTCATAAAGTTATTTTCGTTTTAAAAATAAAATCTGAAAATTGGAATTGGCTGCTGACGTCAGCATGACGCAGAAATTCCGATTTTCCTTTTCAAAAATAATTTAAAAATTCCGAAAAATCCAGAAAAAGCCCGTTTTAATCGTTTTAAACTTCTGGGAGCCCGTTTTCGCCCGTTCGAACTCCGATTGGCTCCGTTCTTCCTCCTAAATTCATTAGAAATCCCAAACTTTAGTTTAGAGCTAGTTTGAAGTTCAATTTGTGTTTATTTGTATTCGTTTGAGTCTGATTCGAATTTGGTTGTTTTTCGCGCGTAGATTACGGAGAGTCCGAGGAGTTCCCGAACGACGATTTCGAGCAGCAACTCGTCAAACCAGGCAAGTCACACCCCCTTGACCATGTTGCTCCCAGTTTTCTGAACTTGTACGTTGTATTTACAATTATTGCATGCTTATTTGTTATAGACATTAATTTTTGACCTAGTTTTAAATGATAGTTAAATCCAAATTTTGATATGCGACCTTTGACATTTGAATTCCGATACCCTTGTAACCTTAGTAAAAATATGAATTATGACTATGGTAATAGTTAGACATTGCTTAGCCATGCATAGAACTGAACTTAGGAGATTTTGGGGAACTTTATGCCAAAATGACATCATGTTCAATTGGAAACTTATAGTGATCAATGTTAGTATCAATGTGGAGATTAGTATGGTTAAAATGAAAATGACTTAGACCGGGCGAGAATTGGTTGGAAAGTGGTGAGGTCATGGTTCTGGGTTTGTGGAAAGTCTCGCCTAGTCAATTAAGGACCGGTCTGAGATTCGCTGAATGTAAAGCCTAACCGTACTACCACGAGTCTGGAATGGGACAGACCTGGCTATCCTCATTAAATCATTTCATGGACAGTCATGCCATATGGGGGTAGTGGTGTGGTGAAAGCGAGATGCTGCCACTTCGGCGCAAGAGGGGGCTTCTGATTAGAGGGAGTCTTTCAGCGGTGAAACCTTAGCGGGCATGACTACGTGTATGATTTTAATGTAGGGGCCTTGTCATATGTTTCTCTGTCACTCACCAAAGGAAGTGTGTTGACATAAAAGGGAAATATTATGTCTTGTGGGTAAAGTTGTACAACCTCTGCAGAGTGTCAAACTAATCGATTAGCCGCGCCCGCGGTTATGGGCATGCCGAGCAAGCCATTTTCAGATTAGACTTTGGTAAAGTAAAATTTGGTTTTCGGAAAATAATGTGGGATGGAGGGAGTCCATCATGGGTATAACTTAGCCAATTCCAGGAGAGATTCCTGAGTTAAAATTTTATAGATTTGATTTTGGAATAAAGTATGCCTTTTAAAATTGTTGAAAATGTTATTAAACTGTTGCTTTATGCTCAAATAAACCATATTGCCATCCTTGATTACCCGTACATTTATATTGCATTTCCGGTGTGATTTGCTGAGTACGTATGTACTCACCCTTGCTTAATTTACCACTTCAGAGGAGGAGTATCACGATGGTGAGGAACAGCTGGACTAGGCCGTGCCCCCAGTCGATTGCCTGTGGCATATTAATTGGGCTCTACCTATTTACCTTTATTTCCGCTGCTTTCATTCATTCGTTTATTTAATTGTTGGTCTGCGCGCCATTTCATTTGTATCTTTGAATATTTACTATTAATAAAGAACGACGGATATGCTATGGTTTCATTTTTACTGTGTGTACTAGCATTTCCTGGACTAGTACGTAATACACAGAGGATTTCGGAGGTGTTATTCCGGGGTCCGACAGTATTCCTTAAGCTCGTATCATTGTTTTGCTTTGCTTGAGCATGAAGCAGAAAATGGATAGAGGAAGGTCTTATAGGACTGGGATACTTAAGAAGCCTGCATGATTTTATAAGACATTTAAGGTATCTCTCCAATGTCCAATAATACATTCTTGATATTACCTTAATAGTGCATCTCTCGGTTCATGTTTAATCAATATTAATTATCGATATGTAGTGCATGTCCACATGTGTGACGTTGGGAGCAGCTTTGTGTAAGCCATACCTTGCTAATTCTCTTTTCTTTGTGATTACCACCTAAACATATATACCAAACTACCACCTGATTGCCTATTGACTGCCTTATGTCATACGGCGCAGCGTAGCGTGCATCCCATCCTAGTAGACATTCAAAGATGAAGAGACAACAAAGTTAATCACTGACTCAGCCTATGTTGGCTTAAAAACTAAGATGACGACAATTTACAATTCAAGGGCAAAATAATCATTTTATATGGGTAAAAATTGCTAAAATATAAGAAATGGAGTGGGGGGGGGGGGGGGGGAGAGAGAAGAATGACATTTTGTACATGACCTAATGAAATAAGTGGCAAATTCTCAAATGAAATAAGTGGTAAATCCTCAAACGCCATTCTTATGAGTAGCAGATCCTCAATTTTTCCAAGAAAGAATCCATGTCGAGTTATCCCATGGCTGCAAGAAGTGGATTGAACGTGTCCCCTTTTGGTTAGAGAGAGGCCCATGGAGTAAAAAATTTTACCATCCTAACGACTCTCTCCAATCACACAAAAAAAAATTATTGTTTTAAAGATCAATACAGTCCCAAACGGTAACTTTGACAAGTAATTCGTATTTTAATATATTACGAAAGTCTTTTTTAAGACAAATATACATATATATTTTTCATATATCCAATCTAAATAGATAATGATAACCAAAATTTTCAAAGTTTGATTAGGCGTATCCCGAAACACAGGCACATCATTGTTTTTCGTTGACCGCTGTATGTTTACGAAGGTGATGAGATAAGCTAAGCCACCAGAATCAGGCGTTGGTTGTCGGAGTTCTCAATTCAGAACTACCTATGGGGAATTAATTCTGGCTATCGGGTAAGGTAGAAAATGGGTCTGATATGGTTGAGTAGTAGATTATCATGTATCCTGTCCTAATTATTTTTTTCGAATACAGATACAGGTATGGGTAGTGAAAAATCAGGTAAGATATGGATACGGATACCGGGTATTACGAACGGGTAAAAAATAGATACCGGATATTATACGGACGGGTACAATACAGATAACGGGTACTTAGTAGAATAGTACGCAAACTACCTAGTAAAATATGTGATAAAAATAATTTAACTAACACGTATGGTTCAGTTATCACACATAATTAACGCATAGAGATTAAGATATAATACAACACATAGAGTTGAATAAACACACGTACTCCAACATAGAGTTTAATTAATACATAATCTAATACATAGAGTCCAATAAACACACATAGTCCAACCTAGAGTCTAATTAATACATAATTCAACACATAAAGGCCAATAAACAAACATAGCTCAACATAAAGTCCAATTAACAAACATAGTCCAACACAGGGAGTACAATTCACATATAGACTTTAGCATACATAGAGTCCAATTCAAACACATAGTTTAACACATAGAGTACAATTAACAAACAAAATAAAGTTCATTATGCATGCATAAAGGTCTCAATTCTCAAGTTTCAACATCGTTCTTCATCCCCATAGCATCCATATCTTCAATTAAGGTTTCTATTTTACCCTCTGAATCTGAAATTGATAAGCAACAAATTAGTAATTATGTACAAAGACATATACATAATACATAAAGAAAGCTACATAAGCAAGATAATAATTTACTATTTCGTGAAGCAGTCATCCAATCCTCTGTACAAACTAGGGCCTCAACAATTTCAGCATCAAGACAACTACGAAATGGATCAATAACATGTCCACCGACGCTAAATGTCGACTCTGAAGCAACCGTAGACACACTACAGGATATCCTATTACTGCTAGCGCTACAACTGCTTAGAAAAAATAAAATTGAAAGTGGTAGTGCTGCTTCAAATAAAATTTTATTTCAAAAGCAGTATAACCGTCTAGAAAGGTTCAAATTGTTAGCAGTGGTACCGCTATGAAAGAGTTGTATCATCGCAAGCAGACAGACCGCTTTGAAAAATTATTTAAGACGGTAGTATTGCTTGGAATACCTGTTTGGGCATTTGGCGGGAGGACGAAAATTTTGGCGCACATATTTTCTCAGCCACGCGCCCAGCGCGCGTCCCAACTCCCAACATCTCCCACGCAGCCAGGCTAGCCAGCCATTACCACTTGCTTTTACTCTCGTGAAAATCCCCAAAGCCCCAAATCGCCAAATCCCCAAATTCGCCAAAATCGCCAAATCCCCAAATCGCTCACCTCACCTCCAATCTGAGAACCCGATTCTTTAGTTTATCTGAGAGCTTCTAGGCAGTGGTGGAGGGAGGAGAGGGGCGGCATGACATCAACCAGCGCTGGATGCAAGGGGCGTCGCATCTGGGAGCATGCAGCGGCATTAAGGGTAGGGCCGGGCCGAAGGGCAGGGACGGCTGAAGGACAAGCCGGCGCCTCCTCTTGGATCATCTCCTAGGCGTCCCCTCCTTGAGCATCTCCTCTTGAGGCGGCTGAAGGACAGGGCGCCCCATCTGTTGCTGTGAAGGGGGCAGAGCAGCGACGAAGAAGCCGCTTGAGCCGAGGTAATGTTCTTGCTTTTGATTTTCTGAGTTCATTCATTGGTCTACGAAATGAGGCCTTTGTGTTTGATCTAGATACTTGATGGTTGGATCTGCAGAGGGTGAAAAATTAATTTCGTTGATTACACTGAATTAGTTTGTATGGCTGAGCTTGTGTAGCAAACTGATTTACTAACTGGAAATTCCATTCTACTTCATTGATTTTTGTATAGAAGGTAAACTGATACAGAAGAAATCAGCAGTCACAGGGTTGAGAATAGCATGTTCAATGATTCTGTTTGCATCAACAACAAACATTAGGATGGAAATGAATAGAAGTTCCATGTGGTGGGATTTGATCAACCCCAGGCCAACCAGAATAGTCAATGACCTAGGTCAGGAATAAAGACGATCAAGTTAGCCTTCTTCTGAATTTGAATCATAATTCAACAATACTTTCTTAAATTGCTAATCTCCAACTAAAAACTAAACACAGATAAGGTGATATTTAGTCTCATTTGATGGTATATTAAAAAAAGAGGAGGTTGTATTTAACCATGTCATTTCCAAAATTTGTGGGTAACTGTATAGTTGCTACGTTCTAGATGATGCCCACAAGGATATAGATGGACAGACTCCAGAAAACAAATACAACCATTTGTGCTGTGTAGTAGATTATTGCAACAATGATTAACATTATTTAATTAGATGAAATTTCGCCTGCACCAAATTATTTTTGTTATGTATTGGTTTCTTCACTGTACCATATTGAGTTGTCTTTGAGCATGGTTGTTAGCTTTATGTTCACACAAATCAGTTGGCAGTCCGATTTATATTAGTGCTGTATATAATACTAAATTTTGCATGGCATCATTGAAGTTTTATCTTTTTCTTTAATATTTTTATGTTGAATACAAGGAATAACTTTTTGCTGAAGTATTTTTCTAAGAAAATCTTTTATCTTTGGTATGCAAAGAGTGCTACTAGACTATGGTTGTAAAGTGTTTCCAAAATTTGTTGAACAGAATGGATGAAGCTCGACAGTCGTTATCTAGAAAAATCCCAATTCCTTCAAGCTGAATCAATCCCTATAGGATGATTATCATTATTCGGTTGGTGGTTTTGGGGTTCTTTTTGCACTACTGAGTGATGCATCCGAGTCTGATTTATAACAATTTTTGAAGACATAAATCTATAGCTTTGTGTTTGATGCGAACTATAATTTACTTCCATGAATATGGGAACTAAAACCCCCGTATGATTTAACTCCTTATTGTTTTGTTGAAGCAGGCAATCTATATACTACTTTTTCAACTTTCTGCTTTTCTTTTATGCCAGACTGCTCATTACGCATTGGAGAGTCACCACGGATAAGCAATGGATGAATGAGGCTAGGTAGAAATCTAACAATGAAGTCAATGTAATAGCAACTTCTCATGCTAACTGATTATGCTTAATACATTTAGTGATAAAATGTAGGCACTCGAAGAAGTACGTGGATGGCGTGAAAATCTTCCTAGAATTTGCCTTTACAAATTCATCGAAAGGAAATCAGATTCGATGCCCTTGCAAGAAGTGTGTGAATAGCACTTGGTATGAAACAGCAATTGTCCATGACCACTTGATATGTGAAGGATTCTTAGAAGGATACACAACATGGATTTTTTATGGAGAAAAAGTATCATCCTTTGAACTGCATAGGGAACAAGAATTACAGCCCGAACCTTACATAGAAATGGATCAAGGGCTAGATGATGAGATAACAGAAATGCTTCATGATATAGGATATGGGTACCAAGATGCTAGTGATATAGGTGGTGATTGTGATTTAGAGAGTCAAAACGAAGATGTTGAGGCTTTCTATAAGTTAGCAAATGATGCTAGTCAACCATTATATCTTGGGTGCAAATTCACAAAGCTACAGTTCATAGTGAGACTTCTTCACACCAAGTTCTTTGGTGGATGGACCAATAATAGTTTCGATACTCTTCTTGATTTACTTAATGAGGCGTTTCCATATGATACTTCACTGCCAAAGAACTTCTATGAAGCGAAGAAGACAGTGAGGTCCCTTGGATTAGGTTATGAGAATATCGACGCATGCAAACATGATTGTGTGCTTTTCTGGAAGGAGAATGCTAATAGAGATTACTGCCCAAAATGTAATACTTCTAGATGGAAGATAGAAAAGAAGAGTCCTGATGGGAAGCGAGTGCACAGGGTTCCCCAAAAGATTCTTCGATACTTTCCAATAAAGAAAAGACTCCAGCGGTTGTATATGTCCCGAAAATCGGCAAGTGATATGAGATACCATAGTGAAGGGCGCCCAAGGGATGGGCAAATGCGTCATCCAGCAGATTCAACTGTTTGGAAGGATTTTGACAATAAATATCCAGAGTTCAGTTCTGATTGTCGCAATGTAAGACTTGCTCTAGCTACAGATGGTATAAATCCTTTTAGAAACTTAAGTTCATCACATAGTACATGGCCTGTTATCTTGATTCCTTACAACCTACCGCCATGGATGTGTATGAAGCAACCAAATTTTATCCTCTCATTGCTAATTCCTGGTCCTAGATGTGCTGGAAAGGATATGGATGTCTACTTTTAGCCTTTGATTGATGATTTGTTAGTTAGTTGGCATGAAGGTTTTAGAACTTATGATGCAGCAACTAGTGAATGGTTTCAATTGCATGCTGCCTTGTTGTCCACAATTACGGACTACCCAGGACTTGGATATGTATCTGGACAGGTTACTTCTGGAGAGGCAGGATGTGTTTGTTGCCACTCAGAAACATGTTCTCTTTTTCTAACAAAAGGTAGAAAACATTGCCTCATGGGGCATCGTCGATTCTTGCATGTTGACCATGAATTTAGAAGTGATGCCAAGTCTTTTGATGGTACAGTGGAGTTGAGGGAAGCACCCCTCCCACTTTCTGGAGATGATGTTTTCGAGCAAACAAAAGATATTATAAATAATTTTGGTAAAGATCCAACAGGACGAAAACCACCACAAAAACGCAAACGTAAGGAAAGTGAACCAAAAGTTATTTGGAAGAAGCAACCAATTTGGTTACAACTACCATACTGGAAAGATGTTCTATTGCGGCATAACCTTGATGTAATGCATATCGAGAAAAATGTGTGTGACAATATAATAAATACACTGTTGGATATTGATAAAAAATCTAAAGACAACTTAAACTCTCGTTTGGATCTACAAGCATTAGGTTTCAAAAAGGAACTTCACCCTATTCCAGTGGGTGATAAGTTTTATTTGCCTCCTGCATGTTACTCAATGAGCTCTGCGGAGAAGAAAATGTTCTGTGAAATGTTGAAAGGTGTAAAATTTCTGGATGGATATGCAGTTGATATCCGTAGTTGTGTAAATGTTCAAGTGAAGAAATTAATAGGGCTAAAATCGCATGATAGCCATGTCCTTTTAGAGTACTTGCTCCCACTGGCTGTTAGAAAGATTTTACCTGAAAATGTTAGTGCGGCATTGATTCGTGTTAGTAACTTTTTCAAGAAAATGTTCTCTCGTGTAATCCGGGTGAGCGATATGGAGGACTTAGAATGTGAAATTGCAGAGACATTATGCCTTCTAGAGAAGATCTTTCCACCATCCTTTTTTGATATCATGGTGCATCTCATGGTCCATCTTCCATCTGAGGCAAGAATTGCGGGGCCTGTCCAATACCGCAACATGTATCCTATAGAAAGGTACATTAATATTATAGAATAGTTAATTTTCCTAATATTTTCTTAATAGACTTGTATATAATTAATTTATGTAAAACATTGTATAGATTTTGGTTAAGGTTGAAGGGATATGTTCGAACAAGAAATCATCCAGAAGGGTCAATTGCTGAAAATTATGTGTTTGATGAGAGTATGACATTTTGCTCTCGCTACTTGCATGGTTGTGAGACTAGATTCAATCACCAAGTAGGAACAATGATGGCCATGGCAGTGACTTACCAAATGGCTCCTCCTACTTCAACTATACTGGACGTGCATTGGTTGGGAAGTGCACGGTTACACTTGACCACCAAACCTGGCTTCAAGCTCATAGATATGTCTTATTTAATTATGAGCACATTGAGCCATATCTGATGTATGTTCTCAAACTAATTTCAATCAGTTTTTAGTATCGGTTAGACCACATCTATAACTATTTTCTTACTTAGATTATATATGCAGACAACATTTGGACTATCTTTCTTCAATTGGTCATCGAAAGAAGCATGAGAGAGAGCGCATACATCACACGACATTTCATGAGTGGTTTAGGTTGCATGTAAGTTATGAAATGATATTTGAATTATAATCTCTATACACAATTTGGTATTAACTTTATGAATAATTTGTATTTACTAATGTTAATAGGTGAATGACTTATTACAACAAATGAAGACGTACTGCAGGAGATTCGTATATTGGCTAGTGAGCCTTTTATGGTTGCAAAAATACAAGAGCTATTCAATAAATGGATATAGTTTCCACACAAAAAGTTATGATGATGGTAGGCCTATTCAAAATAGTGGAGTTGCCATTGTTGCAAAAACTAGTAGTTTTTCTAGTTCGAAGGATCAAAATCCACAAATGGGAGATGTAACATACTATGGTGTCATAACAGAGATACTTGAGTTAGATTATCATAGGAAGGGCAGCATTGTTTTGTTTAAATGTGACTGGATTGATGTTCGTCAAAAGGACAAGTGGGTAAAAACCGATAAGTTTGGAATCACCACAGTGAACTTTAGCCATTTATTTCATACCGGGGAGAAGCTATCTGATGAACCATACATTTTAGCATCACAAGCAACTCAAGTTTATTATGTACAAGATCCTGTTGATAAAGATTGGCATGCTGTCATTCAATCAAGGCCTAGGGACATATACGACATGTCTACATGGGAAGAAATTGAAAATGCAACAGGAATTGAAAATGCAGCAGAAATACCTGGCTTGAATGTTGATGTGGACAGGCAATTAAGTGTCCATGAGGGTTGTAATAACTGTGAAAGACAAGATATTGATGGTGTGATTGTTGGTCAATCAAATGCTAAGATAGGGAAGTAAGATACTACACTCTGTTTTGAATTTTTACAAATCATGCACTTAGTTGATTGCATTTTAATTTTTGTATGTTCTTCTATGCTAACAATGGATTGAGTTAATTGCTAACCAATTGCATATAAATATGTTATGCAGTCCAAAGTATAGCAAACAACGGAACAGGAAATGATGGTCATTTACGAAATGAGTATGAGGAGGAAAGGCGAGCAAGAATTGCTAGGAACAATGAGGCATTGAAAGCCGTCAGGCTTCAACGGCCTACAAATATTATGGCTGCTCTATCTAAAAGAACAAGAAAGGTTAAATGCTATACTAATTTGTATTTACTTTTTGAGCTGATCCATTGTGTTTATTTTTATGTAAGCCATTGTATTTATTTTTAGTGCACATGTGATTCAATGTAGGCTACGATACAAGCCACAAATGCTAGGCATAGATCCATGTTGAATGCCCGTGAAAAGGTGTGATACTACGGTATGGTGTGACATTATAGAATGTGAAATTAGAGAATAAAACCTTTCGGCTTGAGGTTTACTCGCGTTTTTGGGCCGTTTGAAGTGATGTGTCACCACGGAGTGTCGTAACCTTTTAAATGGTGCATGTTAAGGTCACAAACTTTATGAAATATGGTATGGCAGGTTAAAACCATAAAGGTATGGAGGTTAATAGCTTTTCCGGGCCGTTTCCGGGCCGTTTTCGGGGTTTTGGGCCTTCCCGGGGGAGTTTTGGGCCTTGGTGGGCTTTGGTGGGATGGATTAGGTCTCCGTAAGGGACTAGAATTGGGTGTGGGGGCTGGTAAAAGGGGTTTCCTTGCCCCTTTGGGGCGTCCACCCTGCTGCCTTTGCGCCCCTTGAGGCCTTGGTGCGCCCCCCTCACCTCCCCCCACTTGCCAAGCCCTAGCCGCCCCTTCCCTTTGAGCCTTGCGCCTCCCCCTTGCTCTCCTCCATTGCCCCACCTCTCCACCACCTCTCCTCCACCCCCTTGCTGCCCTAGGGTGGTCTCCACACCTCTGCACCTTGTGGATCCATCCGTTGGAGCGAGGAGCGAGGAGCGAGGAGCGATCCGCGAGGAGCGATCCGCGAGGAGATCGATTGGAGTTTTCGTTCGTCGGGCAAAGGTATGATCATGGGGATCCTTGGGTTTGATCTAGGTACTGTTATTAGGGTGTTTATGAAGTTTTTAGATCAATTGGTGGTGCTGGGTTGGAGTTCTTTGGGTTAGATCTAGACGTTGCCACGTTTCTGTTTTCGGGCAGATTGAGCAGTCGGGCTAGGGTTCAAGTTTTCGTCGATTTAGAATCCGAATATGTCCGTACGGACTTAAAAGAAGTTGTAGATAATTTAATTATCTTTCTGTGGACATAAAGCATGTTAAAATCTGATCAGCCATTTGAAAGTTATGTCTATTTTACCGAGCGTGTTAAAATCTGTGACGTAATTGGAACAGATCACGGTAATCTGTAGATTAGACGACTTTAGAGTCCGAATCAGTCTTTCCATATACCTAGAGAAAGTTGGGAAATTTCCTAAGCTATGCGAGGATGTACTCGTTTAATTGATTCGGAGTCCCAGAACTCAAGTTATGCTTTTTGCAAGGCTGCTGTCCCGTCGGGACAGAACCTCTGTTTTTAGGTTTTGCGAGTAGTGGGCAATGTCGGGTTAGATGGGGGTTTGCGTACTGTTTTGTGGGCATGATTGTGAGTGTGTGATACCTATGTGCAGGTGGTGCGACCCCGGGAGTGCCTTCTACTTCCCGCCTTTCCGTTGCCCGTGGTTGAGGCAAGTGTGTTGTAATGAATAACGAATGTTATGTTGCTTGTTGAGACTAGATGAAAGATGGATTTCATGATATGATCAATTGCCATGCTTTAATGTTTTCCTATGATATGATGAGTATGCTATGATGCCATGTGTTAAATATACAAGTTTATGATGATGATGGCATATTTGCATACATGACATGTTACATGGCTCGGGCGGTGAGAAAGTCATAACTAGTCCGGGAAGGTCGGTGAGAAAGTTATGACTAATCCGGAAAGCCAATGAGTAAGTCCTGCATCGTTATTCCATTCACCGTGGTGAACGGAAGCGAGGAGTAGGCACCCTCCATCTTCGGGATGGAAGGGGGGAGAGGGTGCACACCGACGGGTGTGTACTCAACCATACCGGTATGAGTTTCCAAGGAGGCATGAGCATTGCATTACATTGCATACATAATGATGATGATACTGTTAAGTGTTCATGAATGAGATGATATACATGATGGGTGATGTTATTGCCATGATATTGTTCTTGTTGTCCATTACAATATACTTGCTGAGTTTCGAACTCACGCTTGTGTTTTATGTTGTTTTTTTTAGGTACTTTGAGATCGGCATGCGGGGAAGGGAAATAATCACACGCCCACACGTAGCTTCACCTTAATGATTCCAAAGTCATTCTATTAGTTTGATAATAAATTGCGTGTGTTGATCATTGTTTTAGTGTTTAGCTTTACTATTTGAGAGCTTATTTGTTCTTTTGACACTTGGAGACATTAAGTGCTTGATGTTAGTCTTATATTGTCGTTAAGACTCTATTTATTGCTGTTTTAGATGTTTCCCTTATTGCCATATAATGGTATATCGTTGTTGCTCCTTAAATTCATGATAAAACAAAGGAGGTGCTGCCGAAATCTCGGTTTTTAGCCTATGCGCCTTTGCGCCTTTGCTGGAATTTTATGTTAAATATGATATTTGGATGTTGTTTAGCTTATGTTTGGTAGCATTCGGGCATATTAAATGCCGGGGTGTTACAAAAGGCTCCTCTACTACGGAAGCACGCTTTCACTAACTATGAAAGAATGGATGATGTTGATACTAGCTGTGATGTTCGTGTTGAAGAGCAACAAATCCTATATGATATTGAAGGGCCTCCTAAACGACGAAGGTGCACACGCATCAACAATGAGGAAGGAGAAGATATCAACGAAGATCCTAATTATGATGTTCAGGACAAAGATCAACAAATCCATGATAATGAAGATGAAATATTGAATGCAGGTAAAGTGACATAAACAATTATCATGTTGCTGACATTATGCACAATGGATTGAGTTAATTGCTAACCAATTGCATAAAAATATGTTATGCAGTCAAAAGTATGGCAAACAACGGAATAGGAAATGATGGTCCTTTACAAAATGAGTATGAGGAGGAAAGTCGAGCAAGAATTGCTAGGAACAATGAGGCATTGAAAGCCGCCAGGCTTCAACAGCCTACAAACATTATGGCTGCTCTATCTAAAAGAACAAGAAAGGTTAAATGCTATACTAATTTGTATTTACTTTTTGAGCTGATCCATTATGTTTATTTTTATGTAAGCAATTGTATTTATTTTTAGTGCACATGTGATTCAATGTAGGCTACGATACAAGGTACTAATGCCAGGCATAGATCCATCTTGAATGCCCATGATGTTCGTGTTGAAGAGCAACAAATCCTACATGATATTGAAGGGCCTCCTAAACGACGAAGGTGCACACGCATTAACAATGAGGAAGGAGAAGATATCGACGAAGATCCTAATTATGATGTTCAGGATAAAGATCAACAAATCCATGATAATGAAGATGAAACATTGAATGCAGGTAAAGTGACATAAACAATTATAATGTTGCTAACATTATGCACTTTATTGGTTTAATTATAATGTAGCACATTAGTTGTAGAGCCAACAAAGAAAAGGAAAGGACGAGGGCACACTGTGAAGCATGACATTTGGAGTAGGAAGGAGAATGAACCAAGAATTCATGTTGAATGCAATGAGAAGAAGCAACCCATTGGAGAGCAAGCTGCACCACTAGACAATTTCGTATCCACAATTGTGAGGTCAGGAATACCTCTATCCTCCACAAATTGGTTTGAAGTTGACGAACAAAAGAAGGTTGACCTTTGGGACATAGTGCAGGTCAATTTTCTTTCTTGAAATCCATGTTCATGCATTGCAAACTATGCCTATTTACCTTTGACAAAATTGGTGTCCACTGATTTTTGTAGTTATTTTTTGATGTGAGTGATGACCTTCAAGATTGGGTTATGAAACAAGCTGCGATGAGGTGGAGGAATTTCAAATGTGAAATAAAGAAAATTTACTTTGAACCAAACAAAGACTTAAGCGATGAACAGCTTTTTGAAATGGAGATTGATAAGAGAGTGCCCAAATCTGATTGGATATGGCTTGTGCAATATTGGAGAACACCCCAAAGCGAGGTATAATCCATGTCTAATGGCAAGAACATAGTTTTCATTCATCATTATTATTAAATTATTCTATCAACCTCTTAGGCTCGTAGTGAAATTGGAAAAGCAAATAGCGCAAAGATGATTATGACTCATACCACTGGAAGCAAGAGCCTTGCTCGGCTTGCAGATGAATGGGTACTAAATGTTTCAATAATTCAATAGACAAAGCAATTTTTTTTACTCTTAACTGATTTTAATACATTAATGATTTGTAGTTGAAAGAGTATGGCTACAAGCCAGCTAGGCATGAAGTGTTTATCAAAGCACATAGTCGAAAGGATGGAAGTGCACAAGTAGAAGCTGAATGCATGATTGTAAGTGATCTAAAATGAATGTTTATTTGTGCACTTTCAAGTTTGTGTATTTATTAAAGTTATGCGCTTTCTCTAAAATCAGGACAAAATCAATGAGACTTGTGCCAACAAACCAGAGCTAGCTACAAAAACCATTCAGCAAGGAGATCTTTTCAGCAAATTATTTGGGAAGGAAAAG
The DNA here is from genome assembly GCA_036346355.1 of Rhipidocladum racemiflorum. Classification (NCBI taxonomy): domain Eukaryota; kingdom Viridiplantae; phylum Streptophyta; class Magnoliopsida; order Poales; family Poaceae; genus Rhipidocladum; species Rhipidocladum racemiflorum. Next base: position 37,603,981 of record CM070588.1, read on the forward strand.
CGAGCACGTCTTCGTGCTATTGGTGTGGGGCCGACACCTCAAGACCTAAAAATGGCGGGGGTACGTAAGTGTTCCTCCACAAAACTTCAACTAGCTATGTGTGCAAAGCTTAGAGCTGAAAATGAGAATGTGATTTTGAGAGAGCACTTGGATGGCCACGAAGAGAAATTATCAAAAGTACTACAAGAAATGGTAGAATTGAAGAAATCGATTGCTTTAGCACAGTCCACAGAAAATGCTGAACCTAATAACAATTGTAACACCCCGGCATTTAATATGCTTGAATGCTACCAAACATAAGCTAAACAACATCTAAATACCACATTTAACATAAAATTCCAGCAAAGGTGCATAGGCTAAAAACCGAGATTTCGGCAGCACCTCCTTTGTTTTAACATGGATTTAAGGAGCAACAACAGTATAGCATTATAAGGCAGTATGAGAGACATCTGAAACAGCAATAAATAGAGTCTTAACGACAATATAAGACTAACATCAAGCACTTAATGTCTCCAAGTGTCAAAAGAACAAATAAGCTCTCAAATAGTAAAGCTAAACACTAAAGCAATGATCATCACACGCAATTTATTATCAAACTAATAGAATGACTTGTGGAATCATTAAGGTGAAGCTACGTGTGGGCATGTGACTATTTCCCTTCCCCGCATGCCGATCTCATGGTACCTAAAACAACAAGAAAACACAAGCGTGAGTTTGAAACTCAGCAAGCATATTGCAATGGACAACAAGAACAACAACATGGCAATAACATCTCCCATCATGTGAATCATCTTATTCATAAACACTTAACATTGTCTTCATCAATATGTATGCGATGTAATGCAATGCTCATGTCTCCTTGGAAACTCATACCGGTATGGTTGAGTACACACCCGTCGGCGTGCACCCTTTTCCCCCTTCCATCCCGAAGATGGAGGGTGCCTACTCCTCGCTTCCATTCACCACGTGGATGGAATCACGATATAGGTCTTACTCAATGGCGTTCCGGACTAGTCATAACTTTCTCACCGACCTTCCCCGGATTAGTTATGACTTTCTCACCGCCCTCGCCCCATCTCATGACATGCATGCAACTATGCCAATTATCATATCTCATTTGTACATAAACATATGGCATCATGTCATAGTACACATAAACACATGGCATCGAATCATGATAAGTATAGACACATAGCATCATATCATGATAATCATACTCAATATATCATTGGAAAATAGCAAGCATGACAAGTGATCATAGCAAGTATTCAATCTTTCATCTAATCTCCACAAGCAACCTACGATTCCGCTATACATTACAACACACTTGCCTCAACCGCGGGCGACGGATTTGTGGGAAGTCGAGGGCACTCCCGGTGTCACACCACCTTTGCCCGATGCACGAAAACTCCAATCGATCTCCTCGCTCCTCGCTCCTCGCACCTCGCTCCTTGCTCCTCGCTCCTCGGATGGATCCATGAGGATGCAGGGGTGGGGAGGTCACCCTAGGGCAGCAAGGGGGTGGAGGAGAGGTGGTGTGCAATAGGGAGCAATGGGGGAGGTGGAGGCGCAAGGAAGGGAGAGGGGAAGGTGGGGGTGGCGGCTAGGGCTTGGAGGGAGAGGTGGGGGCGCCCAAGGGCAGGGGGAGCACGCCCAAAAGGCTGGTGGGGAGCCCTTTTACCAGCCCCCACACCCAATCCTAGTCCGTTACGGAGACCTACTCCATCCCACCAAAGCCCACCAAGGCCCAAACTCCCAGGAAGGCCCAAAACCCGAAGCGGCCTGCAGGAAAAGCTATTAACCTCCATAACCTATAGTTTTAACCTTAATTCCACATCTCATAATGTTATTAACCTTATCATGCATGTTAAATAAGGTTACGACACTCCGTGGCGACATAACACTTCAACCGGCCCAAAAACGCGAGAAAACCCTAAGCCGAAAGGTTTTATTCTCTAGTTTCACCTTCTATAACGTCATACCAAACCATAGTGTCACATTCTTCCCCCCTTCAACAGGATTCGACCTCGAATCCGAAGGACGCCAAAAACAACAACAAAGTCCCCAAGGGACAAAAGGCTTCTCTGCAGCACAAAACATTCGCACAACGACTAGAACCGGAAACAAACGACAAACAAGTTCCCAAAACCAACACTTAAAGAAAAAGTGTTGATCTATCTCAACTAAGGGCAACCGCTCACAGTTCAACTTTCAATTCAAATCCCAAACAGAATCTGCGTTTCAACCTCGAAGGGCTTCAACAACCCAAAACGCTCGAATCCTCACGACAAACACCTCACACTTCTATCACAACCTACCTGACTACACACTGCAATAAACTCAAGATGACATAATCAAAGGAAGTCACAATTCCTTTAACGACCTCTCTTCTTTCCCGAAAGTTTCCATCGAGGGGAAAACTCATTAAGGCACACTAGCCCTTTCGATACACGATCATACTAACATTTTATTCCATCCTTTCCCAGGCAAGACTCAAACCCAAAAACAACTAGTGAAGACAACTGCTCATGGTAGGGCAATTATCACCGATCTACCATCAACTTCACTTTCACCCATCGCTACTCTTAGTAAAGGTTAAACCTGTCAGCGTATTAAACGCTGGGGTACCCACGCAGCCGCATTAAGTACTCTCGCCCAGAGGACAGGTGGCGTTCAGGCCACTCCTCGGGGCGACCAGCAAAGGTGCTCGCCGAGAGGACAGGTGGCGTTCAGGCCACTCCTCGAGGCGACCAGCGAAGGTGCTCGCCAAGAGGACAGGTGGCGTTCAGGCCACTCCTCGAGGCGACCAGCGAAGGTGCTCGCCAAGAGGACAGGTGGCGTTCAGGCCACTCCTCGAGACGACCAGCGAAGGTGCTCGCCCAGGGGACAGGTGGCGTTGAGCCACTCCTGGGCGACGGCAAAGGTGCTCGCCAAGAGGACAGTGGCGTTGAGCCACTCGAGGCGACAGCGAAGGTGCTCGCCAAGAGGACAGTGGCGTTCAGGCCACTCCTCGGCGACCGAAGGTGCTCGCCAAGAGGACAGTGGCGTTCGAGCCACTCCTCGGCGACCGAAGGTGCTCGCCAGGGGCAGTGGCGTTCAGCCACTCCTCAGGCGACCAGCAAAGGTGCTCGCCAAGAGGACAGTGGCGTTGAGCCACTCCTGGCGTAGTTCCCAGAATCAACCCCGTAATCTGCTACAGGCGAAGGGTCAAGGATATTTAATGCGAGACGTGCGCATTAATTGCAGGATATGTAGGCGTGGTATGGCGGCGTCTTCCCAGCGCGCATTAATGATGGGTGGCCCGAATCGACATCCTCTCTCTGGCGAACTCAGGGTGACAGACAGTGCGGGACCCAAGACGAAGTCTAAGTCGGCTAGGGCAGAGTCGGCTAGGACAGGCATTAAATGTGATGTAAGAGAGTGTGACGGGTGCATTAAATGCACGTGGTAGTGTGTCGACGCTTGCTTTACGCAAGCTTGTAAGCCCCATGCGCCTCACCGAGTATAAAAGGGAGCTAGGGTGCATGGGAGAAGGGTTGTTGTTGTTTTTGGTTGGCGGAACCTTAGAAGGTCGTCTTCCCCAAACTTGTAAGAACTTTGAACTCGTAAGAAACCACCAAGCAGACTAGGGTCATTACTCTCCTTAGGAGGGCCCGAACCTGGGTAAACTCGATCGCCTTCTTGCTTGCTCCCAACATCCCGCTCTTCCCACCTTTGAGCGTTACCACAAAGCCCCCAATCAATCTCTCAAGCACCCAATCTTAGGGTGCTCAAGTTGGGCCGTTAGTTTGGCCAAAGGGCGCCGCCGGTAGGGGCTTAGTGGTTAGATCGTTCCTTTCTTCCATTCCTTTTGGAGGAGTTTGCAAGAATCAAGATCATCCGGGTATGGCGGAATCTCATCGCCAGAAGCGCCTCTTCGAGGAAAGCGGCGCCTGGCCGATCTCGCCCCAGGTGAGAGTCGTGGGCCGCCCTGGTCCTTCAACGACGAGGGGCGCGAAATCGCATCAAGCCCTGAGTTCACGGTCACGGCGCTGTCGTTGGGGAAGATACCCCAATGCAAAGCCTTCATGCGCGGCTGCTGCTCCTGATCATCCTCCGGCCCAAGCGGCGGGCGACACCTCAGCCACCCCTTGGCTGTGACATTGCCCGCCTAGTGGACTCACCAAAGAAGAGGTGTCGTGGCAATTCAAATGGGGCTTCCGGCCCTCCGCTAAGGAGTTCGTATGGTGGATGCACAAGCTTCCCACGCTTCTTTGGCGACCTCTCCTCGCAGAGCCGGATAAAGGAAGGGAGTACGGCCGCAGCTCTCCGCAACAGGGGGACGTGCACAAGCTTCGCATCTTCCCGCGCAGATTCTATGCCGGAGGAGAACTGCTGATCTAAGGGCACGCCTCAATGAGGGGCTCGGTCCCGGGGCGACGATCTGCGTCAAGTTCTTCTGAGGCGCTATCCGCAACAACGCGCCGAACCCCAGCCGCCGGTCCCGAAGGGCTTCCTTCGACTGGGGAGAGTGTAGACTGCAAGACTCCTCGACCCCCATCTCAGGGTCAGGGTGGTGGGCGACACTACTCCCCATATAATGTTGGGTGCCGCGCTTTCCTCCGTTTACGCCCATGTCGGGCGTGGCTGTAAAGATTTTAGGCCCCGCGCCCATCGAGAAGTATGACGGCACCACCAACCTCAAGAATTCCTGCAGATTATATCGACGGTGGTGCGTGCGGTCGGGGTCGAGAGTTATGGCTAACTACTTCCCCGATGTCGCCGACAGTTGGCTCAGCGCTCTCGTCAGCCGAACCTTCCTCGGTTCGGTACACTCGTGGGAGGAAGCAGGCGACATTTTTGTCGCCTAACTTCGGGGCTCCTACGCCAACCGGTGTGGGAGGACGCACTTCACGCTTTGGAGCATGAGGAGTCCCCTGAGGGGTTTATTCGGGCCGGTTTAGCCATTGCCGCAACACGATCCCCTCGGATCTCTGAAAGCGTCGGTTATTATTGGCGTCCTGAGGGGGTTAGGATCGTAAGATGCGGGAGAAGATGGCTACCCGCGATCGCCGCTACCACTTCCGAGCTTTCTCCCCTGGCTCACAAGTGTGCCCGGCAAATGGAGGCTCGGAAGGGTGCATCAGTGGCCTCAAACCCGACGGAGTCCGGAGCGCCGAAGTCCTCCGACCGTAAAAGAAGAAGCGCAAGGAGGCCGTCGCTCGAGGTTTTGGTGGCCGATCCAGTGGCCAAGCTCTCGGCGCGATGATCAGAGCTTGAAGAGAGATCGCCGACCAAATGATAATCGCAGGGGACCGGCCGTTCCTCCGCGATGAAGACGACAGTGGCAAGCCATACCGCCCCATCCACCGCACAAATGGGCACGCATTGGAAGATTGCCAGGTTGTGTCCAAGTTGGTGAAAGCGCCAAGAAGCGCCGCGAAAGGATCGCTAAGATGATGACGACGAAGATGACACCCCAGCGGCTTTCCAACAAGCCGAGCACACGGTGGCATACATTCATGGGGGTTCGCCACCTACTCTTCCAACTCGCATGGTACAAGCGAGCCGAGACAGTGTGTGCCACCATGCCGCAGCCCGGACGAAGCCTGGTCATTGCTGAAGTGGTGGATCAATCGATCACTTTCGGCCGACCACCCTGGCGAACACTTCAGGCCCAAACCATCTCCCCGATCGTGGTCGCCTTCTGGCCGAATGCGGCTTGGGCGAGTACTCGTTGATGGAGGAAGTGCCATCAACCTGCTTTGTCGATTTGGCTTGGCGTATCAAGCACTCCAAATACCTTATGAAGAATCATACCTGCGCCCCTTTCGCTTTTTATGGAATTGCCCTGGATGGGCCTAATGCCCTGGGACAAGTCCACCGCTTCTCACGTTGGAAGCGCCTAAAACTTCCTGGACGGAACTCATCAACTCGAGGTCGACTTCGACCTCCCTTACAACGCCCTCCTTGGCCGGGCCCAGTCAAATTCATGGCGCTGACGCATCATGCTTATTTGCCGATGAAGATCCCTGGGCCGTGAGGGCCCAATTGTAAAGGTGGACAAGCCTCGAAGCCTTGCGCCAAGAAGCGCAAGACTTATTTGAGCCGCTGCTCGCGCGTGGCACTAAGACCCCTCGAGCGCTCCCCGCCAAGGCTCGCTTCACCAGTCCTTGGGTGAGGTGAAGGTGGTCCTGCGTGGGTGAGGAAGGCTCGGGCAAGGTCAGGAATCGGTGGCCGATCTCACGGCCAAATAGGAAGACGCCGTCACCTTCCTCCTGGCCTAATCTAGATGTGTTCGCTCGGGAACCATCTCGAATGACCCGGTCCCTAGGAGGTGATCGAGCACCGATTAACGCTACCGGAGCGCACCTGGCCCACCGGTAAGATCCGAGGCAAAGGCCGAGCGACAAGAAGCCATTCGGGAAGAAGTGGAGAAGCTATTGCAAGCCGGAGTTGTGCGGGAAGCCGCCTACCCCGAAAGTGGTCAAGCTAACCCGTGCACTGAAGAAGTCCAATGGGAAGTGGCGAATGTGTATAGACTTTACCGACCTCAATAAAGCCTGCCCTAAGGACCTTTACCCTCTCGCCAAGGATTGACCTGCTGTCGATTCCACTACAGGTGTGAAGCTCTATGTTTCTGACGCCTACTCGTGATATCATCAGATTAGAATGGCGCAGAAGACGAAGAAAAGACGGCCTTTGTGACCTCTTTTGGTGTGTACCTTGTTATGTTCGAATGCCTTTTGGGTTGAAGAATGCCGATCTACCTACCAGCGAGCCATGCATATTGTATTCAAGTCACAAATTGGGAAGAACACTGGAGGTATATGTTGATGACTTGGTGATAAAAGCTAAGGCGATGGGTTGGTTGAAGATCTGGAGGAAACTTTCTCCCACCTCCGGCAGACTCTTGCTTAAAGTGAATCTGAGAAGTGCGTGTTCGGGGTGTCGTCCCGGGAAGTTGCTTGGCTTCCTGGTCTCAGCCAGCGGGATCGGCTAATCCGGACAAGATTGAAGCAATCGAAGCGAATGAAGCCACCTGTCGGCTCAGCGGCTTGATTAGCTGGTCGCCTTCAACCTCCTCGGCGGGTTCATAGCCCACCTGGGGAGAAAAGTCTCCCATTGTTCAAGGCGATGAAGAAGACTAATTCCTTGAGTGGACCCCGGAAGCCCAGCAGGCATTTGAAGATCCAAGAAGTATCTCTCCTCGCCTCCTGTCTTTGGTCGCCCCCGAGCCTGGTGAGCCGCTTCTCCTTTATGTAGCGGCAAGCCCCTCGTGAGTGCAGCACTAGTAGCGAGCGAGAGGCGTCTGGCCGGCAGTCTATTATGTGAGCAAGGTGCTGCATGATGCTGAAACTAGGTATCCTGTGCCCAAATGGTGTATGCCGTCTTGGTGGCATCAAGAAAATGCGACACTATTTCCAAGGAAGGAGATCACTGTGGTCTCCTCGTATCCTCTGAGATCCTTCACAATCGTGAAAGCCGAAGGTCGACGCCAAGTGGTCTGTCCGGGGAATTTGGCTTCAAATTTGCCCCCGCATCGCTATCAAGAGTCAAAGACTCGCGGACTTCATTGTTGAATGGACTCGGCAGATGGGGAAGATAAGGAAGTCCCCGCACCCACGCCTTGGACGCTCCTCTTCGATGGATCCTTCAGCTCGGCGCTGGAGTTCCTCCTGGTCCCGACCGGGACCCCCTCAAATATATAGTCGCACCGGACTTTAAAGCTACCAACAATGTTGCGAATACGGAAGGATTGCTGGCCCGAAGCTGCCAGCCCATCGGCATACGGCGCCCTCTGATTAAAGGCGATTCTTTCTGGTCATCAACCAGGCGTAAGGAAGGACTTCACCGCTCTACGATCCCGCTATGGCGACTTACGCGGAGGTTAGAAAGATGGAGAGACACTTCAAGGGCTAGGGTATACACACATACCCGGGCGACAATTATTTAGCGACGAGCTGCGCTTCACCGCCTCGACAAGAGCCCCTCGTTCGGCCGAGTCTTTGAAGAAAGGCTTCGCGGCCGTCCATCTCAGCCCCGTCTTCGGTGGGGAGGATGGTGAGGCTGCTTTCAGCCTCGCTTCGATGGGAAGGCGACGGCGCCTGTCGCAACCCCCGTTTACGGTGGGGACGATGGTGGCGCCGCCGCCACCACGTTGCAGGAGGAAAAGTGGCACCGTGGCGAAACGCTTGGGCCAGTGCCGGCGATCACTGACGATCACTGCGGGTCGCCGTGCTTGACCTGGAAGGCACATGGATGGACCCGATCCTGGCCTACTGTGGGGATCAAGTATGCCCCGACGATGATGCGTCGGTAGAAGATAGCGCGAAAGGCCAAGCGCTACACCCTGGTAGATGGGGACCTGCAGGGGTGAAACGAGTTCTTCCGAAGCGCATCACTCGAGGGAAGCATTTTGCTTTCGATATCCATGGAGGCAAAGGGAGCCATTTTCCGGTGAACCTGGTGGGAAAAGCTTTCCGCCACGCAGGTTCTATTGGCCAATCGCCTCCAGGATGCTTGCGGTGGTGAGGAGATGCGAGCGTGCGAGGCTTCCACGCCAAGCAAATCCACCAACGGCCCAAGCTCTGCACAAACCATCCCGCTCTCATGGCGCTTTCGCGGCTGGATATCCTGAGTCCGTTCGCGGGCCACGAGGAGGCTACACTCATCTGCTCGTCGCCATTGACAAGTTCACCAAGTGGGTGGAAGCCGGCCGTGAGAACCATTACCGCTGGCCGTCAAGTTCATGCGAGGGATCTTCGCCCGCTTCGGTCGCCAACCGTATCATCACCGGACAATGGCGCCAGTTCACCAGCGCCGCTTTTACGACTTTGAAGAAATGGGCACGGTGTCTGCTTTGCCTCCGCGTTGCCCATCCAAGAAGCAACGGCCAAGTCGAGCGAGCCAATGCTAGTCGCCGAAGGGCCTCAAGACTCGGGCGTTTGATCGACTTCACCAGCGTGGCTCACGGTGGGTTGAAGAACTCCCAGAAGGTTGTGGGTCACTCAGGACCACTCCCCAGACTACCTGGAGAGACTCCATTCTTCCTAGTTTACGGGCGAGGCACCCTCCCTTCGCACTGACATTTGGGTCGCCAAGGCGCTGTCGTTCAAGCGGAAGAAGATCGTGAAGAGATGCGCCAAGACGACGTCAATCTCCTGGAAGAAGCCCGATCGTGCGGCCTACACGCTTCGGTATCGGCAAAGCCTCGTGGAGGTACCACGCCACCCGTGTCGAGAGAACATCGCAAGGGGCGACTCCGGTCTTGCGAAGATTCGGGCCGGGCAGTCGGGTTGCACAACCTGTCTCCCGGTGGGAGGGCCCCTTTTAAGGTGGTCTCGATCCGACCCGGGCGGCCGTTGGCCACCGAGGGCGAGGAGGAACCGGCGAACTCGCAGAATATAGAGAACTCGCAAGTTCTACCCTTGAACGGTTGTAAGTTTCAGTTTTGTTCCTCGTGCGATGGCCGAATCATGCAATCTTGCGCCGACTAGCCGGGAATAGCCTGTTCGTAAATTAAGTATTAAGTTCCGTTATTTTTAGCAAGCATTCATGCCTTCTGGTTCGTGTTTTGTGGCGAAGTGTTCGGCGATCACTCTAGTCCGCTCGATCCTGTGGCGCCCAAGGCAAAGCGGGACCACTATGTAAGTGCGCGAACAGATTGGGCAATTGGGCGGTGGTTTGAACTCAGACTCCCGACACGGTCATGACACTCCGTGTCCCCGTGGGTGGCGATTTAAACACGCTATCAAAGCCTACGTCCCCGCCACGTCTTACATCAGACCCGCTTCGCGGAGGCCACAAGGTGCGTGTTGTTTGCGGATCAAGGCAACGAGAAAAGAATCGCCCGGACACAAGGGATACTTTACTCCCTTCTTTTTTCCTTCTAAGCCTTAAGCCGGGCAGTAGCACTCAAGTTAATGCTGGCGGTCAGTAAGGTGGAAGGCTAAGAAGACAAGTTAAACATTCTTTGAATAAGTCTAAAAAGTGTCATGTCTATTCCATGAAAGTGCTTTACAAAAGTTGTTGCAGGACATCCAGTTAAAAGGAAAAAGAAAAAGAAGGCAAAAAGGGGAGAAGGGTCTAGGTTATCCTATCCTTCTTCCTCGTTCACATCAATGCTCGCCTGCTGGTCTTCGCGAGGCCCGTCTCGCCCAGTGCCACCTCTTCTTCGCGGCCTCCGGTAGCCAGGTTGGCCATCTCCACCGAAAGCTGACGTGGTCAAGAGCCATTTGCCTGCACCCGCGCCTCCGCCTCCGCCCGATCTCTTCAATCACGGGACGGCAGCAGGATCAAAGTTGGCGCCCTTGGACGCTGCGCGACGCCAAAAGCGAACGCCGCAAGATGGCAAACCGCTGCTGCGCGCTCTTCCCGGTGGGACTGTCGGCCGGCGGCGAAGCGGTGAAAGTCCGCGATCCGATCGGTGCGTATACGAAAAGCGCCGCTTCGATGGCGCTTGCTGCGCCAACCAATCGCCGAGCGGTAGGTCGCTCCATCCGGTCAAAGGCGTACCTCAAAGATCGCAGAGTGTCGGCCGGATCGATGCGTGTGTCACTGCGCCTCGAGCTCTTCCATGAGCTCGCGCCGAGCGGCCCTCGCTCCGCTCCCCACGCCGCTCGCTCCTGCCTTTCCATCAGGTCATGTAAATCAGCCCACGGAGGCTGGCCGATCTCGATCGGCGTGGCCACCGTTGCTTGCTCGGACGTAAGCGGTGGCGTGTGGGAGTAGAGTTGCCCAAGCGCTGCCAAGATGCATCTGCGCTCGGGAAGGAAACGAAGTCAGCGGGAGAGATCCGAGGGGCGTAACACGCCTCAGATACTGGCTGGCCCCGGGCCAGCACATCTTTCGTCACTTCTTCTTGTCTGTGGATCACCAGCTAAGCCTCCGCTCACCTCAACCCCGATCGCCCGGTATAGAGCGGTAATGGGGCATGTGTGCCCTGAAAAAAGCAAAAGCGGTGCAAAGGTAAGGCTCCATTCGAAAGTTAAAAATTTTACCGCCCTTCTTTTGTGTGTTTCAAGGATTCAGTACAGTGGCCGAGGCCTTGAAACCGAGGCACTCCGAGTGAGAACCAGCCTCGAGCACCGGCCTCGGCGCGGAGGATCTTTGGCAGTGGGGTCCACCACGGCAGCTGGCGGGTCGGCCATTGGGCTGGCGTGTGATGGCGGCGGAGGCTGCCGCTGTGAGTCCACCAACGCTTGTGGCGGGTCAATACATTGGCGGTGACGGTGGCGGCGAGGTCGCCGCGCCGGTGGAGTCCACCATCGCGGCCGCCGGCGATCAGCCACGGCTGGCGATGGCGAGGCGAGTCCACCACGCGTGCCAGCGGAATCGACGCCGGCGATGGCCGTGGTGGCGCGAGGCCGCTGCAGCCGCCAGCGCCATCGTAGCGCCGGCGGGTCACGCCCGGCGGTGGCGGGTGGCGATGAAGGAAAAGGCGCTGGCCGGCGGGTCAGCCGGCGGGCGCCAACAACCAGATGCAAAGGTGATGGCGGAGGCGGAAGCGTCGCCGCTGATCGTTGATGAAGAGCCCCGCGGCGAGAAGTCCCGAGGCGGGCTCTTTGCGGGAATCTCCGGCCGGCCGACGAAGATGGCTCCCGATAGCCGTGGTCGGCCGATCGCCCAGCGATGTCGTCGCCGGGACGCTTGTTCCTCCCCTGGCCGCCACTGAAGAAAGCCAGCGATTATCGAGGCCCTTGATGACGGCGATGGGCGTCCCCATGGCGTCCATCTTGGCATCGCCACTGACGATCCCCGCCCGATCCGCAGGGTCGATGTCGCGAGTGGAAGCGCAGCCTCGGGAAGGGGTGGAAACGTCACTCAAAAGCGGCCCGGTCGCCCCATCCAGGAAGCGATCCAGCGCGGCGTCCAGCTCTCCCACGGTGATACGGCAAAGAAAAAGAAGAAGAAGGCGATGTTAAAAAAGAATGATGATGAAGAAGGAAGGCGTAGAGCTTACCTCCTGGAATCGCCGTCGAGTCCCGTCGCCCACGCCCAGGTAGTGCCAGGTCGGGCGGTGCGGCGGCGCAAAGGGCTAATCCTCAGGACACGGCTCGGAGAACCATGCTCCGGCCAGCCTCGCGTCCATGAGCCGATCAACCCGAGCCAACATTGCAAGTGGCTGGGCGTCGCGGCGACCGAGATACCTGGCCGATTTTGCTTCACCGCTCGTTGGAAGCCCCAGGGCTTCAATGCCGCTATCGCCTTCAACGCATAACCATTCGTGGGCGCCACATTTTCCACCTGGATCGGTTCTCCATTGGAATGTAGCGCGAACGCCCCGCCTCTAAGTCACCGCAGATGGCAGCACCCGAGATCGGAGCCACTGGGCGACGCGAGCGAGAAAGAAGTAGCGGAAAAGGAGAAGATTGGGCATTACCCTATAAACATCTCACGTAGTGGGCAAAGACGGAGAGGAGCACAAACGGAGTTAGGGGGAAGGTGGATGTTGTGAATGTCGTAGAAGTTGAGGATCGGCGATGTAGAAGTCCGGAGATGGGCGGGGACCAAGCCCGCCATCATCGCCCAGACAAAGAAGATGACCTCCCGGGCCTGGCCGCTGGGAAGCGACTTGATCCGCCCGCATGCGGAAGCGCCGCGGCGATCACCTTGGAGCATTTATCGCGGCGTTCTCTTCCACGCAGTTGAAGGAGGGAGGACAGAAGTCGGAGAGGCCATCGTAATCACCGAGGCGTAAGGAAGCTAAGGCAGAAGGAGCAGAGGCGAAAAAGCAGCGAACATGCCTCTGCCGCCGCTTATTTATAAGAATTCAAGGAGAGCTGGCGGGAAAAAGTCGAAGAGAGGCGCGGTTCGATGCGGAAAACCAAAAGCGTTTTCAAGGAAGTAGAGCACGTCCCCACTAAGCCACGCGAAACGGTGCAGATATCACCTCGGGGCCGGAAAAAGAGGCAAGTTTTTAAAGACTGCGGCGTGCGTGGGCATTTATGGGCCCCACCCGGGAGATTGAGCCGTTCGACGGAGAAAAGGAAAGAATAAAGACACTCCTGGGTGGGCCCGGGGGCTCTTCAAGCTGTATTAAACGTTTGGGGTACCACGCGGCCGCATTAAGTACTCGCCCAGAGGACAGGGTGGCGTTCAGCCACTCCTGTGGCGACCAAGCAAAGGTGCTCGCCGAGAGGACAGTGGCGTTCGTGCCACTCCGAGGCGACCGAAGGTGCTCGCCAAGAGGACAGTGGCGCCGTTGAGCCACTCCTCGGCGACAGCGAAATTGCTCGCCAAGAAGGGCAGGTGGCGCCCGAGCCACTCCTCGAGACGACCAACGAAGGTGCTCGCCAGGGGATGTGATGCGTTCAGGCCACTCCTGGGCGACCGGCAAAGGTGCTGTGCCAAGAGGACAGTGGCGTTGAGCCACTCGGCGACCAGCGAAGGTGCTCGCCAAGAGGCAGTGGCGTTCAGGCCACTCCTCGAGGCGACGCGAATGAAGGTGCTCGCCAAGAGGCAGTGGCGTTCAGGCCACTCCTCAGCGCGACCAGCGAAGGTGCTCGCCCAGGGGACAGGTGGCGCTCAGGCCACTCCTGACGGCAAAGGTGCTCGCCAAGAAGGGATGATGCGTTCAGCCACTCCTCGTGGCGTAGTTCCCAAGAATCAACCCGTGTCTGTGCTACAGGCGAAGGTCAAGGATATTTAATGCGACGTGGCGCATTAATTGCGTGATATGTAGGCGGTGGTATGGCGCGCGCGTCTTCCCAGTGCGCCGCATTAATGATGGGTGGCCTTAATCGACATCCCCTCTCTCGGGCGGAGCCTGCAGGGTGACAGACAGGCGGGACCCAAGACGGTCTAAGTCGGCTAGGGCAGAGTCGGCTAGGACAGGCATTAAATGTGATGTAAGAGAGTGTGGAGTGCATTAAATGCACTGTGGTAGTGTGTCAGACGCTTGCTTTACGCAAGCTTGTAAGCCCCATGCGCCTCAGCCAGCCCGAGTATAAAAGGGAGCTAGGGTGCATGGGAGAAGGGTTGTTGTTGTTTTTTGGTTGGCGGAACCTTAGAAGGTCGTCTTCCCCAGCCTTGTAAGAACTTTGAACTCAGAAGAAACCACCAAGCAGGACTAGGGTCATTACTCCTTAGGAGGGCCCGAACCTGGGTAAACTCGACTGTCTTCTTGCTTGCTCCCAACATCCCGTTCTTCCCACCTTTGAGCGGTTACCACAAAAGCCCCCAGTCCGAATCTCTCAAGCACCCAATCTTAGGGTGCCTGTTGGCCAGTAAGCCGACAAAACCCATACATCATCAACCTCCATCACAAACCACCCTTATACCACTAAGGTTCGACACCTAGCCCAAGCTAGGATCGAAAACCTTACCAAACCACAATTGGTTCCTTTCTTAAGAGGGTCTCGCCCTCACACAAAAACACTTAGCTATCAAGCCCAAGTGTACACACAACAACTCAAACCCAAAGCGTTAACAACCATTTTGGAAAGAATTCGGCAACATCCAAGCCAAAACACAAAGGAAGCATAAATCCCCTACATCACAACCAACATACTAAATTGTTCATTGCTTCTTTTCATACTAGAAAGCAAGGGAAATCTCGTTTCATGACATAAATGCACACTCTTCAGAGCACTCCGGATTAGTCATATCTCCATATATGACTTTCTCACCGACTGGCTCAACGACTCTTTTATCATCTAACATGTAAAAGCGATGTCATGTTTACTTTTCACCATTCCCTCATCATGTAACCACACTACCGAATAGTCATTCACATGATGACTTCGCCTCAGTATCATATGAATAAATCTCGAATAACATCGAGAGTTGCGCTAATTCATATAAACTATGACGGCAACATCGTTAATCAACAAAACACCACATCGTGTGAAAACCCATCTTCGATTTAACACTAGCTTTGCAACACCTCGCAAAATCAAACTCAACCCTTTGGAACAGAACATCGACTCCAAAATCAAACATCTGCAGACACAAGCGCCATAAATTTTTATCAAAAGAGAGGGAAACTCAATCCAAAAAGAAAACTCTTCACTAACCAAATTCACTTATGAAACAATCATAAAAATCCAGACTTGTAAAACATCCGCACACCAGACACATTTTCCAAATGACTCCAACTCTAGTCAAATAGAGTTACACATCAAGGGCTTAACTCAAAAGTTTCCAACACAACCCTTTATGACCATCTGCTTCCTATTAAAATTAATTCCAAAGATAAATCAGTGCGAACGCGAAAGGGCGCGATCCACTCAAAAACTTTTGGATGTAAACTCAAACTCACAACACGAACTAAACAAATTCGCCAAAACCAAAGGTCGACACCAACCACTACGAGTTTTGGGGAAACTCTGAAACTCAACATAAGGAACACCTCAACCGAAAGCATTCAACCGAGATGGAAAACAACCAAACCAGTTTCAAAGGTTTTTAGACAACAAATTTCAAAGATGAAAGGAACCATCTCTAGTACTCCACTACGCTTTCCATTAAAGACTTCAATAATCACTATTTACTATCTGAGAAGCCCCAACACAAATAAATCAGAAACTTCACAACAAATTCTTCCTCTAGTTACCAATCCCAACACTTTTAATTAGGGTTTAAGGTGCTTATCGAAAAAAGGCACCCAACCAAAACTATATTGACATGACCCTCATAGGTCACCGAATCATAATACATCTTATTCCAAGTTGGAAACATAGTATTTCAATAAATCTTTCAGCAAGATCATCATATAAATTTCATGCCACCTATATATTCACGTCTCGACAACCGAACCTTATTCAGTTAAACAACGACTTCAACATGTAAATATTATCTCTACAAGACAAAGTTCATAACTAGGATTCCAAGGCATACATTCATTAAGGATGAAATTGTACATCATGTTAATTATCCAAAGCTCACTCCATCGCAACATGTTAAAATTTTCCTCTATTTTAACCATGGTTTTCCAACGAATAATCTAAACATTTACCACAACTACTTAGTCATCAATAACAACAAATGGGCATAATCATCAACCAACAACATTACTTTTAGCTACCCTATACATAGGTGATAACAAAATTACCACCACACAACATACTCCCACTATTTAAAATAGACTGAATACTAGCATTAACACTACCATTAACAACATCATTAATAATAAGTCTTATGTCTTCTCCATTGATATCAATACTAGCATCGTAGCGACACAACTGCATACTTCCAAAGATACTAGTAGTTTGCAACAACATAAATAGCAACTCTAATCAACATCCAAATTAAAGTCACTAGTCAACACGATTAAATTTCTCTATTAATCCATTAGATTAGAACATTTTTAACAACCAGCAAAGTTTCTTTCACAATAACAGCAGTCTACATCATCTTAATGTTTTAACTATGCATCAAAGTTTAAACTTTTAACATTAACAAGGATCATAAGCACTTTTAAAGCAAGGCAACAGATTCTAAGCATGTACATTAACACATTTAATCATTCTCGCTAAGAGTAAATTGCAACACTAGTAGTCTATTTATTCTCAAGCTAGAGATATTAATCACATTGAATTGATTCAAATCAAAATTTAACTTAGCAACACATCAATCCATAAACCACATTGTTACCTACTACATAACATGCTAAACATCAATTCTTACTAGGGACAAACGATTTCAGTCAAAAGATTACTTTGTTTACAGCATTTTAGTTTTAAAACTCATCCCAAGTTCATAAGGAAAATTTGACTCTCAAAATTGCGATGAGACAAACCCAAACTTGGTCATGCAAAGGAATTCTCCAAAACACTTTTTAAATCTCAAAGACTCCTACTGGAGGGAACCAATCAATCAAATATACCTTTGCAAATAAACCCTAACTCCAAACTTTCACAAAATAGGAAGGGTTCTTCAAAGATGATTTTCTTAAACCAGCAAAATAACGAATCAAACACCACTTACTTCTACAAAGACACAGAACTTCAGCCCCGACAGCCAGTGCAGCATAACTCCGCAATAACTCCGTTAACCTCGGAGAAAGACAAACGCAGGGATAAATTTGAATGCTTCTTCCCCATAAAGCCATCAACAAACTAATCATTAAAACTGGAAAGGCGCCCAAAAGAAGCACAACACTAGACTCCTCTTCTTCGTCTTCAACCAAGGAAGACAAAACCACACACCGCATACGGAACGATCCGCAAAAACCCAACATTTTTCATTTGATTCAAATCAACTAAAGCCAAGAAAAGCAACGAAAATCGACCGTCGACGCCAAAGAACGTCATTTAAGGAATCCACCACCAAACTCTTCTATTTGACTCCAGTCAACTACCCGATCTACAACAGAGAGGGTAAGCACTCTTCTCCTACAGGGGTTAATAGTTCTTCGGTGATGGCGCTAACCGGCCATACCGTCAAACCTCGCCCTTACTATGAACAAAAGAGGTGACCGAAACCCTTCGGTACCACAATTCCACTCTATCACAACAACAAGAGCAATTCAGTCATTTATCTCATAGACATAGCAACATGCTTTATCAAAGGAAGCATTCAACATCATAGCTTAAATACAACATTTAAGCATAAAGAAACGATACCCATACTCTTTCCTATCAGGCATCCATTGTGTGTCAAATTTTAGATTAGTTATACCACTTTTGCAAGTTTTAATGTTGCTATCCTATAACAAAATTTTAGTTAAGACCTAAGCCATGTTTCTAAGTTATTCCACATCATATTTTAGTTTTACCCTATAGCATGACACAAAAAAATTCACATTCCAAGGACCTACAACCTCGCTCTGATACCAATCAGAACACCCGGCATTTAATATGCCTGAATGCTACCAAACATAAGCTAAACAACATCTAAATACCACATTTAACATAAAATTCCAGCAAAGGTGCATAGGCTAAAAACCGAGATTTCGGCAGCACCTCCTTTGTTTTAACATGGATTTAAGGAGCAACAACAGTATAGCATTATAAGGCAGTATGAGAGACATCTGAAACAGCAATAAATAGAGTCTTAACGACAATATAAGACTAACATCAAGCACTTAATGTCTCCAAGTGTCAAAAGAACAAATAAGCTCTCAAATAGTAAAGCTAAACACTAAAGCAATGATCATCACACGCAATTTATTATCAAACTAATAGAATGACTTGTGGAATCATTAAGGTGAAGCTACGTGTGGGCGTGTGACTATTTCCCTTCCCCGCATGCCGATCTCATGGTACCTAAAACAACAAGAAAACACAAGCGTGAGTTCGAAACTCAGCAAGCATATTGCAATGGACAACAAGAACAACAACATGGCAATAACATCTCCCATCATGTGAATCATCTTATTCATAAACACTTAACATTGTCTTCATCAATATGTATGCGATGTAATGCAATGCTCATGTCTCCTTGGAAACTCATACCGGTATGGTTGAGTACACACCCGTCGGCGTGCACCCTTTTCCCCCTTCCATCCCGAAGATGGAGGGTGCCTACTCCTCGCTTCCATTCACCACGTGGATGGAATCACGATGTAGGTCTTACTCAATGGCGTTCCGGACTAGTCATAACTTTCTCACCGACCTTCCCCGGACTAGTTATGACTTTCCCACCGCCCTCGCCCCATCTCATGACATGCATGCAACTATGCCAATTATCATATCTCATTTGTACATAAACATATGGCATCATGTCATAGTACACATAAACACATGGCATCGAATCATGATAAGTATAGACACATAGCATCATATCATGATAATCATACTCAATATATCATTGGAAAATAGCAAGCATGGCAAGTGATCATAGCAAGTATTCAATCTTTCATCTAATCTCCACAAGCAACCTACGATTCCGCTATACATTACAACACACTTGCCTCAACCGCGGGCGACGGATTTGTGGGAAGTCGAGGGAACTCCCGGTGTCACACCACCTTTGCCCGACGCATGAAAACTCCAATCGATCTCCTCGCTCCTCGCTCCTCGCACCTCGCTCCTCGCTCCTCGCTCCTCGGATGGATCCATGAGGATGCAGGGGTGGGGAGGTCACCCTAGGGCAGCAAGGGGGTTGATGAGAGGTGGTGTGCAATAGGGAGCAATGGGGGAGGTGGAGGCGCAAGGAAGGGAGAGGGGAAGGTGGGGGTGGCGGCTAGGGCTTGGAGGGAGAGGTGGGGGCGCCCAAGGGCAGGGGGAGCACGCCCAAAAGGCTGGTGGGGAGCCCTTTTACCAGCCCCCACAGCCAATCCTAGTCCGTTACGGAGACCTACTCCATCCCACCAAAGCCCACCAAGGCCCAAACTCCCCCGGGAAGGCCCAAAACCCTGAAGCGGCCCTAAACGCCCCGGAAAAGCTATTAACCTCCATATCCAATAGTTTTAACCTTAATTCCACATCTCATAATGTTATTAACCTTATCATGCACGTTAAATAAGGTTACGACACTCCGTGGCGACATAACACTTCAACCGGCCCAAAAACGCGAGAAAACCCTAAGCCGAAAGGTTTTATTCTCTAGTTTCACCTTCTATAACGTCATACCAAACCATAGTGTCACAACAATCGTGCATCAAACAATCACGCATCAAACGCTCCAATACAGGTGATTCTTGTTGTGTACCTACTGCTACATATTGGGCTAATAACTATTTGAACTGATAATGAATTATCCATATATTTGTATGAACTATTATAGGATATGAGATGCCAAAGTCATGAGAGTGGTGATAGGTCAATTCCTAATGAGATAAGGCTTCCACATAATGAGGTATATTCTTATTGTTTTATGATATGCACAACAATATATGACATGCCTTTAACTAAAAGTTAGCTTTGTTTGTGTATAGATAATTTGAAAGAAAATTTGTTGTGCAACATGATATACCAAGTGCTAATCAAGGGTACTAGTCATTTGTTATATGTGTTTTTGACAAAACTGCATGCTTGAAGGTAGCTAATTTCCAATTCAAACTAACTTTTAGGGTGGAAGGGAGGTTATTTTGATCTCAATTGTAGGGCAATATGTTCCAGTAGCTAAGGCTACTATCCAAAGAACGTCTCAAAGTGCTATTGTTGGAGGTACTCCTCTTGGGCCTGAGTATTGCGAGGTGGTTGTCAACTATGTGCTAAAAAAGAATGCCCCATTGCCTCGACCATACAAGAATGTCACAAAAATGGGTGATGCTCAAGGGCATTCCATCGCATGGCCATATGAAAGGGTAATCCATCTTCTCTAGTGTTTTCACTCTAATTACAGAATGATATAAAATTAAGCCAAAAAAACTATCAATTTGTAGATGGAAGATGATGTTGGAGTTGGTGGTGGTTCAAGTCATGGAGAAACAAATCATGCTCGTGGTACTAAATGTATCCTCTAACTGAAAAAGATCCTTACGGAATTTGTAACAAATTCATCTTTTTATATGCAAAGGAAGACACAAGGGAAAATGTTAGGATGGACTACATTAGTTAGCAGCTACTTAGAAAGTTAACGTAGATTAATAGATCATACTTTTGGTGTAAACATACAAGCCATATGAGTATGTTTCCTAGTTTCTTCTTTTGCAGGTAGTTACCAAAGTGATGCAAGACTGGAGTCAAAGTGTTCCTAAGTTGTACTTTTAGTTTACTAAATGCTAGGATGGACTACATTAGTTAGCAGCTACTTAGAAAGTTAACGTAGCTTAATAGATCATACTTTTGGTGTAAACATACAAGACATATGAGTATGTTAATGTCTATGACAAAGGAGTAGACCTTGCATTTTGTTTATATTTTTGGTGATGTATGTTTATGTGTTATAGTATAGTGAAATTTATGTATATTACTGCTTGGATGGAGATATTCCTGATGCCTCCCCTGTTCATCACTCTATCCGCAGCCCAACATCAAGCTATGTTGATCCAAGCATTCCAGGTATGCAGTACTACAAAAGTATATATATTATATATTATTTATTCATGATTATGAGTCATCCTGTATCTAAATTGTGATACACGTATTAGCCAGCATATGCTATTAATGGATTTATTGTCAACGCAAGATTTCCAACACATGTATCGTATTGGAATTAGCATTGTACTTTTGCTAATTTTGTTCTGTGTGATTCTTCAGAAGCTCTTTCTTCTATAAGCATCATGTAATTATTTGATTGTTATACATTTAACTCGAAATATGTTATAGCAGGCACATGATCTTTCTTTGGTACTTACTAATATGTGGTCTAGAATATGATGATTGCTAGATTTTTTTTAGCCCATGGAGTAACGATTTCCCTATGATTGACATGGCAAGGCAAATGGAGGTTACCAGCATACAATTGCCTTATTACTTACTTCAGCCTTCAGGTATGCAGTCTATCACTATTTCATTGTCCTTGTGAGAAGATGGACATATAACCATTTCTTAATTGGGTTCACATCCTATATGATGAACTTTCCTAGAGACAAGCATAGATAATAAGCAATTGTCATCTACGAAATGCATATGCAAGACTCAGTTCATTGTTCTGTTGAGCAATGAATTAGAATTTTTGTTATTGAACCTGTTATTATCACTACAAGTTAATGTTTTTTTTGGTTGGCAACCTTTTTAGATTTCTCTACTCACATTGTGTCCCATTCAAGTTCTTGATGGTACAATGTTTAGTGGTGATATTTGTATGTATTGACCCATTACTTTTGTGTGTATTTGGATGAATAGCTGAATGAACATTGCATAGCAGTATCGATCCAGTTGTTTAGTTTAGAACTGATTATTGATGGGATCTTGGCAGTCAACCTTATACCCTAGGTTCAAGTTTTTGGTCTTTATATGTGCTGGTGCTGATAGCTCTATTTTAGGGTTTAAGACGTGGATAGCTGTGTAAATATGGATAGCTTGTGGCTTATTCAATTCTCTTTTCGCTGCTCTCCAATGTTGAAAATTTTGGCAGTAAATGGCATAATCAGTGAAATCGGTGAATGATGCTCTGAAGGTTTGAACTTTTTGTTAGCAAATAGCATAGCCATGATTTGTTAGATCTTGTGTGTTCGCAGTTGCACACAGCCATGATTTGTTACTTCAGCTATAAATATCCGAGCAGCAGGATACAGGTTCTTCCATTGCAATGATACAGGTTTGCTTTGATACTATCCAAAACTATCACATTGCATGATTTATCGACAGTTCATTAATATTTGTCTACTGTGCAGTTAATGAATATGGTTCCATCACAGGACTGACACTGGTGATGCAGTTGCGAATTGTGATGATATTTTTGTATTTTGAACATGTACTACTTATATAAGTTGTTAAGGCCTCAAGGGCCCTAAATATTCTATCTAATGTTTTCTTGGAGAAATCATGTTGTTAGGAAGCAATGTGGCGCAATAGTGTTATATTTCTGTCATCAGGTGACCCATTTTGTCGTCTGTTCGCAAAGTGTCCAGCGTGATTTTTATAGAGATATATCAGTGCTGCGAAATTTTTTAGTGAAGCTGTCGAACCCATCATGATTGAAGTTAAATCGTTCCACATTTTGTTGTTATTGGGAACATCACTAGTTATGAGCCTGCAATTAGGTGCTAAAATTACAATTCAGGATGGCTTGCAAAATTTCTATTTTGTACGCTAATGTATTTTTTTTCTTGATGTTGTGTGCCTGGTTAGTGCCCTCAGCATCTAAATTAATGTTGAATTGGCTACAGAACTGCACTAGAGAACCTGAGCATAAATATAATACCCTATTGATTTACAAATCGAACCATTGAAGTGAAATTTGTCACCTTAGTAGCATGTTTATACTCTGCAGTGCTATTGCTTAGACAATTCTATTGCTTGTTATCCTTTGTTCAATCGATGCTTCATCCGAAACAGAACTTCAGCTATGAAAACTTGAAGTGAGACACCGTGTGATAACAGTTCTACAAACTGACTCTGTGATGTGAATGTTATCCTGTAAGCTTTTTCATTGCTTCTTTGTAAATAGAAATCCTTTCTGAATTACCAGTTTATCATTGCTTCTGACTCTGATATACAAGTGGTGTTATTATATGTGGGCCCCTGTATTATAAAATACAAAGGTCAGGGTTTGATCACAATCCCCATAATCAATTTTGTAATCTCTCAATAATCATTAAATTGCCCCAATGTGACAATCATGTGAATAATCCAATTCAATATATATTATCCACCAAGTAATAAGTATATCATGGTACTATATTTACTCCAAAGTCATATTAAACCACAATCAGGTTTGTATCTTTCCCTTGAACTATAACTTGTATTAATGATTTATCCATCATTCTTACGGCGACAAATTTTATCATCCACTAAGAATATTTCACAAAATCATCTATTAACCCACCAGGAATACTTCACAAAATCATTTACTAAACCATCGAGAATATTTCACAACATTATCTTAAATCATCTTGCATCCAATCCACCGATAATACTGCATAATATTCTATATTTAATCATTCACATTATCACCTCTAACTCATCTACTTAGTCCGCCAAGAATATGTAATACTACCATTTATTAAACCACCGAGGATGATTCGCAATATTATCCATTTAATCCACCGAGCAGGGTTGATAATATCCTTTACTAATCCCCACGTGTCATTTCCAATGTCATCTAACTAACCCTTCACATGATCATCTCTAAACCACGTAATATACTTGTTAGAATCTCCCGAATATGACTCTCTACTCACTCTGTTTGACCCCCAAGTATGGTCCTCAATGTCATTTATGTAATTCCTCCACTATTATTCTTGATATCAAACTTCTTACAATAATCCTCCAATCCATACAAGTTATATTGCGAATTGCTATCACAACCCAACTCCTCAATATTTCAACTATCACCATTCATATATCAATTTCATATTAACAACCCCCACCTTATCACTACTATTCACCCATCTCCAATTACATTCCATACTATGGGTTCTATTCAAACTATCCTCCAAATAGTCATTTTCATAATCGAAGGGTATTTTATTAAAAATAGTTATTATGGTGGATCACTATTCTAGGGCGACAAAGGGTTACGGATAGCAATTTCAAGGAGGTATAAACAACAGGTATAACTAACAACCTAACATTTGACATCATCATTTTATATAAATAGCAATGCAATTGTTAAAACAGGGTAAAACAGTCATAAAACATGGGTTCAACATGCGTCAAGGAGACTTGCCTTCTGTCTCGGGTAGGTCTTCGTACGCGGGAAGTTCGGCGGCGGAATCGGCGGTCGCGGCGGGATCGTCGACTACACGCAAAACGAGGCAATAAATAAATAAAAGAAAATAAATAAAATCCAAAAATTACAAAATTAGTACTGGCAGGTAGATCTTGATTTTAGAAGAATTTAGAAATTTGAATGGAGTCAAACGGAGTTCGGATGAGAAAGTTATGAGCTTCCGAAGTTTGAATTTCGAATAAATCGAAAAACCGAGAATATTCCCGGAATATTCCTTCTCGGGTTGACTGGTCAAAAGAGGCTTTGACTGGACTTTGACTAGGCTTGACTTGGTCTTGTGTCTATGGCAATGGGCCCCATGTGTCATAGAGTGGAGTGCTTCTTCAACCTTGAGCTAACACCATGGCTATGCTTGGGAGCTTGGAGGCTAGAGGGAGGAGGGGGGGCTCGCCGGAGGGCGGCCAAGACGGCGCGGGCTCGGCGCTGGGTCGGCAAAGGCGCGGGCGGTGGCGCCCAGTGGTCGGCGGCGCCCGTGCACGGCGCGGTGGTGGCCGGCCGGAGGCCAAGGGCCCAAGTCCCCCATGGACAGTGAGCTCGACCAAGAACAGAGAAGGCAAATAAAATTGCAAAGGACTCAACTCCATCTAGAAACTTGATTTTTAGCCCAAATTTGCATGGAATTGATTCAAACAAAAACCTAGAACCTCTAGACAACATCCTTAGCTACATCTAGGAGGAAGGAATTGGACCAAACCTTGCCGGATTGGGAGAAATCGACGACGAACGGAGGTGCGGCCGAAACGACAAAAGCTCCAAATTCGTCGCCCACGGTTGAGAAATCCTAAAATTGATGATTGGGTTAGAAGCTAGACTCATCCACGGTCACGAGGAACCAAGTGGCATGAAGAATGGCTCACCGGAGAAGGATCTATGAGCAAGAACACGAAGAACACCGAAAAAGTGTGACACGGCTTCGGTTTCTTCGATCTCCCGGGCTAAAGGGTTGGAGAGGCCAAGGAAGAAGAGGTGCACTGGAAAGAGGACTCTCCCACGGAGATTTGAGAGGTGGAATCGTGCGAAACGGATTAGAAACGGCCGAGTTATGAGCAATCAAAGCCATTAATGGTGATTTTGGTTTTTGGCGAACTGCGCACATTCCGGCGAGAGTTAGGGCGGGAGACCACTGGGGATGGAAGGGTCTCGTTCATACGAATCCAACGGATCCGGCCGTTCGCGATTTGGAGCATTATTGCAAGAGTTATGAGCATTTGAATCCATGGAGGAGAGAAGGGAGCTCTCTGTTCTTCCTCTGGACAGAACGATCGAACGGGAAGATGAACAGTGCTACGTGCTACAGTAGCACGACGCTACAGTACCCCATGCTACAGTAACCGCCATGTGGCAAGCTCCGGTTGGTTCTCTTTTACGCGAATGATCCGCCCTAGAGAAAAATAAGGAAAAATGGCCTAAAAATTCCGGAAAAATTCCTAGAGCCATTTTAGAATATTTGGGACCCAATAAAATTGGTTCCGCTGAATTTGGATGATTTTTGTGGAATTGAATATTTGGGCGCGGATCGCAGGCATTAAACAAACGCCGCGCGGGATAAAATAGGAACGGAGGTCCAAAAATCCAGGGAATGATTTCTAAAATCATTTTGGAATATTTGGAACATTTTAGAAGTGGTTTGGGGATTTTTGGAGTATTTCTGGGCTCGGGTGCATTTTCGGGTACCGGCGGTACTGGAAAATCCGATTTTTCGATCGGAGGGGAATTAAATCCCGATTTTGAAGGGGAATGGATGCCAGGTTAATATAAACACTAAGGAAAATCCAAACTTTGAATTTAGTTTATTTAAATTAGGTTTTTCTCCCGAACGCGAAAACTAGGGCGTTACAAACCTACCCCCCTTAGAGAGAATCTCGTCCCCGAGATTCAGACGGAGAAAGAAAGAGGTTAGGAAACTCTTCTCGAAGATCTTCTTCATGCTCCCAAGTATCTCTCTTCTCAGACTGACTGCTCTCCTGAATCTGCACAGAACTTGGTCACGCGACTTCGAGTTAGGCGCTTAGCTTCAACCAAAATTCTAAGTGGGTACTCCGGACCTGACAGGTCCCCTTCTAGTTCCATATCTTTAAACAGCCTCTGATGCTCAGGCACTGCGCTGCACTTGATTCCTGACGGCAGTTATCAGCAGAGCTCTTCTATCTTGACGGGGCAGTCTTCGGATTTACACGGATCTATCTGACCCGCTCTTCAGCTTCTTTCAGAATATCAAGTCTACTAATTTGTCCATTACCGGTCTCTTTCCAATACTTGGGTAGTCTGCCCTTTTCTTGCACATAGAGCTTCAAAAGGCGCCATCTTCAGATTCGACGGAGGCTGCTGTTGTAAAACAACTTGGTATCTGGTAATTACCGACCCCAAGAACCTTTGTTCGCTAAATCCCAAGCTTTCAACATATCTGCCACTATTGGATTCATTCTCTCTGTCTGGCTATCGGTCTGGGGATGGTAAGCAATACTGGAAGTCAAATTCGTACTCCAACCCCTTTACAACACTTCTGCCAAAACCTCGAGGGGAACTGAAAATCTCGATCTGACATGATCCCCTTGGGCACACGACGAACACGCCTTGTTTTAACCACGCAAAGTTCCACCAGTTTATCACCAAATAGGGGTTATCTTCCACGGAACAAAGTGTGCCACTTTTGTCAGCCTGTCCACACTACCCCCCTTAGAAAGAATCATACCCGGACTCAGTTCCAAGGGGTTCAATGGTGCCATTCCTTTTTCTTTCTTCCCATGGTTCGGACGAGAACTATGGCTCTTCGGCCATCCTTTAAACATCCCTGTACTGGTGCCCAAATACAATTATGTTTCAAGAACTATCAACAGAAATCCACTTCCACAATTATAATTCTTCCAACTCTTTATTGATGACAAAACTGACGATTACATCTTACAGACTGATCATTACACAACTCTTTTATTTTATTCCTTAAAAGAGGTAGGGTACTTCTGAAGGTACCATCTACTAACATTTATTGCTAACATCAAGTTTCAGTTGCTTCTTCTTCAACTTCAGGGATCATGAGCAGACCTGATGTCCTATATCGCAGAACCTGTGACAGAAGTTGCCGATTGCGCCTCCCACCTGCTGCCGGGGTTATAGTTCGAAGAAGAACAACATCTGGAAGGTTGGAATTGGAAGAAGATGCTTGGCGTCCTTGCATCACTGGTTGCACTTCTGGTCCTGGGGTCTTGATTAAGGTTGCTTCTTGGGCTTGGTTAAGTTGAGATTGGTCCACCCGAAGCCGAGAACTACCGGCTACCTGCTGCTCCTGACTTACTCCCTTCCTTTTGCGAGAATCCGGTTGAGGACAGTTGTCTTCCCGGGAGACTGCTTCGCCTTTGCTAGCTTGCGGAGTCTTCGCGACTTGGTGCGGCTTAGGAGGAACTCCCATCCTGACTTCTGACGCTGGAACTGCCTGTGGTGATAAGCCTTCTGGTTTTCCCAACGGACATTGTTTCACATAATGCCCTTCCTGGCCACAAAGGTTGCAGACCTTGTACTGAATCTCCTTCCTTCGAGGGCACTTGCGGAATTGGTGTCCAGTTTTGTCGCAGTGATTACAATGGTTATCCTCTTTTGCCTTACCCCTTTGGGGACATTCATAAGCAACATGTCCTTTCCCACCACATTAATAGCAAATGACATATCTCCAGGGGTGAAGGTTTACAGGAGGGGTAGTGCTAGCGCCAACATCACACAGTACTTCAGAAGACTTGGTCTTTAGTAACTCATCAAAAGAATACTGCTGCGGAGTTATAGGTGTAGTGACCATGGAGGCTTGGTTGTTTAGTTGTTGTATCATCAATTGCATGAGCTGAGTCTGAGTCACCATGAACTGATTCATATTCTGAAGAAATGCTGTTATCACCTCAGATGGTTGCTGGTTGAGCTCGGTAGCGGCCCTGATGTTGATAACCGGAACTTCACTGGGGTTGCCATTGCCGTTGATGTTGACTAAAGGATTGGAATTGGATGCATCAGCTTCTTGGTTGAGGTTAGCACCGCAATTCTTCTCCATCTGACGGCAGAACAAGGCTTCCAGATGAGAGGGGACAGCACAGACGAGCGAGAAAGGGGAGGTTCTAACAACACCAGAAACAAACTACCCCGGCAAAGGACAACACCACACACGAAAAACAAAACATTTTTAACACCAAGCAAATCCACTCGTCTACTCGATCACACTACTAACTCTAACAGAACAAGGCGACTCAACCACGGAACGAAACTTGGCCACTTAACCTATAGGGTTAGTCTAAGATCAACCTTGCTTCCTTGATCTTCATCGGTCAACGGTTGGATCCTCACCATGAAGACACCCCCTTCAGTAGAAATTTTCCGACTTGCTCTTCTTTAGTCTTCAAGTCTTGAAATCAAAAGCGGGAACTCGATTACCTTAATACAGAAGGTTTAAGGGAGGGATAGTCCAATTTTCATTCCCAAAAAGGTGAAGAAGCAATTGATTCGAGGAAAATAGGAATAGACCAAGAGAGAAAAGACGAGACTAGCACTTTATTTGATTTTTCTTTTTAGAAAATAAGTTTTGAAGCTTCCTAAAACAACCATTCTAACTAAGGGCACGTCCTACAGTCGATATGGCTCTGATACCACCTTTGTGGGCCCCCGGATCGGCTATCCGGAGTCCTCTGTGTATTTCTGTACTAGTCCCAGATCAGTAGCTAGTACACACAGTCAAAAGTGATGAATCAACAACCATATCACGAATACAAATAACTAAATAATAATAATACCAAATGAAAGCAAAGACCTTATGGTCAAGGTTTACCATTACAGCCTGAACAGGCTGAACAACTTGAACAACCGCAGCGGAAGACGAAAACGCCAATGCGACCCATCCAAATGCCCACAGGCAATCGAGTGGAGAACGCACCCTAGTCGTTGGAAATCTTGAACAGCTTCTTTCACTTCTGAGAGAGGGTTAGAATGTAGCACGTGAGTACATAAAGTACTCAGCAAGTCTGGGAAAGTATGCACAATGTAGGCTATCCAAAGATGGTTTAATGTGGTTCTTTTGCATAAAGCCAAGTTTCATCAAATCATACTTGTTAATAATTTTCACAAAGCATATTTGAGCAATTCTTTTTAATAATTGAATTATGTAATATTGTAGTGAAGGTTCTAACCACCACTCACTAATATACAGGCTCTATCCGCCACATCTCAACAAGATCAGGGTTCAATCCAATCACATGGCTATGTCCGCCATGGTTCACAAAATCAGGTTCCTTCCACCTACCTGGCTTTAGCCGCCAGAAGCACACCCGAGAGTTCTAACCGCTCCCGGATCCCAAAACAAAACATTGCTTAGTTTGAAATCAAAACCCAAAGTCTACCAGTATGAAAGCATTCAGCAAGCTTCGCCTTTGACCGCAGGCACGGCTATTCGAATAGTTTTAACTCTGCAGAGGTGTACAACTTTACCCACAAGACATGATATTCCCTTGATGCCAAGCTATTAGCACACTTCCTTGGGTGTGCCGGCGGGGATATCATGACAAGGCCTTTACAATGCATACGCCTAACCTGACCCACCCGCTGAGGTTTCACCGCTGTTAGGGTTATGTCCACCCAGTACAAAAGCCCCCTCTTGCGCCGTGTGAGGAAAACAACAACAACAACAATGCCTCTTTCCGACTCTCACACAACCACCGAGTGGTGAGTCTAAGTTAGGTTTCTACAAATTATTCAGCCAGGTCGTGCCCACTTTGACATGTGGTTGTACGGTTATGCTTAGAATGGAGACAGTCATAAGCGTCGGTCCTTAATTGACTTGGGGCGGTACTTGCACAAAAGAACCAAGGCTTGGTCCGCTTCCACCCGACATTCCATGCCGCCCAAGTCGAAATCATTTTTCATTTTATTTTTATTTTGTAAACCATTGGCAATACTCCTTGCCTATAACTTCCAATACAAATTTTCAAGAGATAATTGAAAGTCCCACCCATAGGTGAATATTGACCGACAGCGAGACTAAGCATTTCTACCATACTATTCTATTCCACCAATAGTCTATTTTTATAAAATACAAAGGTCAGGGTTTGATCACAATCCCCATAATCAATTTTGTAATATCTCAATAATCATTAAATTGCCCCAATGTGACAATCATGTGAATAATCCAATTCAATATATATTATCCACCAAGTAATAAGTATATCATGGTACTATATTTACTCCAAAGTCATATTAAACCACAATCAGGTTTGTATCTTTCCCTTGAACCATAACTTGTATTAATGATTTATCCATCATTCTTACGGCGATCAGCCTTATCATCCACTAAGAATATTTCACAAAATCATCTATTAACCCACCAGGAATACTTCACAAAATCATTTACTAAACCATCGAGAATATTTCACAACATTATCTTAAATCATCTTGCATCCAATCCACCGATAATACTGCATAATATTCTATATTTAATCATTCACATTATCACCTCTAACTCATCTACTTAATCCGCCAAGAATATGTAATACTACCATTTATTAAACCACCGAGGATGATTCGCAATATTATCCATTTAATCCACCGAGCAGGGTTGATAATATCCTTTACTAATCCCCACGTGTCATTTCCAATGTCATCTAACTAACCCTTCACATGATCATCTCTAAACCACGTAATATACTTGTTAGAATCTCCCGAATATGACTCTCTACTCACTCTGTTTGACCCCCAAGTATGGTCCTCAATGTCATTTATGTAATTCCTCCACTATTATTCTTGATATCAAACTTCTTACAATAATCCTCCAATCCATACAAGTTATATTGCGAATTGCTATCACAACCCAACTCCTCAATATTTCAACTATCACCATTCATATATCAATTTCATATTAACAACCCCCACCTTATCACTACTATTCACCCATCTCCAATTACATTCCATACTATGGGTTCTATTCAAACTATCCTCCAAATAGTCATTTTCATAATCGAAGGGTATTTTATTAAAAATAGTTATTATGGTGGATCACTGTTCTAGGGCGACAAATGGTTACGGATAGCAATTTCAAGGAGGTATAAACAACAGGTATAACTAACAACCTAACGTTTGACATCATCATTTTATATAAATAGCAATGCAATTGTTAAAACAGGGTAAAACAGTCATAAAACATGGGTTCAACATGCGTCAAGGAGACTTGCCTTCTATCTCGGGTAGGTCTTCGTACGCGGGAAGTTCGGCGGCGGAATCGGCGGTCGCGGCGGGATCATCGACTACACGCAAAACGAGGCAATAAATAAATAAAAGAAAATAAATAAAATCCAAAAATTACAAAATTAGTACTGGCAGGTAGATCTTGATTTTAGAAGAATTTAGAAATTTGAATGGAGTCAAACGGAGTTCGGATGAGAAAGTTATGAGCTTCCGAAGTTTGAATTTCGAATAAATCGGAAAACCGAGAATATTCCCGGAATATTCCTTCTCGGGTTGACTGGTCAAAAGAGGCTTTGACTGGACTTTGACTAGGCTTGACTTGGTCTTGTGTCTATGGCAATGGGCCCCATGTGTCATAGAGTGGAGTGCTTCTTCAACCTTGAGCTAACACCATGGCCATGCATGGGAGCTTGGAGGCTAGAGGGAGGAGGGGGGGCTCGCCGGAGGGGGCGGCGGCGGCGGCGAGGGAGGTCGCCGACGGCGAGCCCGGCCGGGCCGTGGCGAGAAGGCGCTGCCCGCCTGGCGCTGGGCTCGGCCAGGCGGGCGATCGCCGCGGCAAAGGCGGCGGGCGGTGGCGCCATGGCGGCGATGGCGCCCGGCAAGACGGCCGGCGGTGGCCGGCCGGCCGGAGGCCAAACTTGATTTTTAGCCCAAATTTGCATGGAATTGATTCAAACAAAAACCTAGAACCTCTAGACAACATTCTTAGCTACATCTAGGAGGAAGGAATTGGACCAAACCTTGCCGGATTGGGAGAAATCGACGACGAACGGAGGTGCGGCCGAAACTACAAAAGCTCCAAATTCGTCGCCCACGGTTGAGAAATCCTAAAATTGATGATTGGGTTAGAAGCTAGACTCATCCACGGTCACGAGGAACCAAGTGGCATGAAGAATGGCTCACCGGAGAAGGATCTATGAGCAAGAACACGAAGAACACGAAGAACACCGAAAAAGTGTGACACGGCTTCGGTTTCTTCGATCTCCCGAGCTAAAGGGTTGGAGAGGCCAAGGAAGAAGAGGTGCACTGGAAAGAGGACTCTCCCACGGAGATTTGAGAGGTGGAATCGTGCGAAACGGATTAGAAACGGCCGAGTTATGAGCAATCAAAGCCATTAATGGTGATTTTGGTTTTTGGCGAACTGCGCACATTCCGGCGAGAGTTAGGGCAGGAGACCACTGGGGATGGAAGGGTCTCGTTCATACGAATCCAACGGATCCGGTCGTTCGCGATTTGGAGCATTATTGCAAGAGTTATGAGCATTTGAATCCATGGAGGAGAGAAGGGAGCTCTCTGTTCTTCCTCTGGACAGAACGATCGAACGGGAAGATGAACAGTGCTGTGTGCTACAGTAGCACGATGCTACAGTACCCCATGCTACAGTAACCACCACGTGGCAAGCTCCGGTTGGTTCTCTTTTACGCGAATGATCCGCCCTAGAGAAAAATAAGGAAAAATGGCCTAAAAATTCCGTAAAAATTCCTAGAGCCATTTTAGAATATTTGGGACCCAATAAAATTGGTTCCGCTGAATTTGGATGATTTTTGTGGAATTGAATATTCGGGCGCGGATCGCAGGCATTAAACAAACGCCGCGCGGGATAAAATAGGAACGGAGGTCCAAAAATCCAGGGAATGATTTCTAAAATCATTTTGGAATATTTGGAACATTTTAGAAGTGGTTTGGGGATTTTTGGAGTATTTTTGGGCTCGGGTGCATTTTCGGGTACTGGCGGTACTGGAAAATCCGATTTTTCGATCGGAGGGGAATTAAATCCCGATTTTGAAGGGGAATGGATGCCAGGTTAATATAAACACCAAGGAAAATCCAAACTTTGAATTTAGTTTATTTAAATTAGGTTTTTCTCCCGAACGCGAAAACTAGGGCGTTACATTATATTTCTTGGTGCTGATGAATTTTGATTTTTAATGCAGAAAATGGAACAAGAGAAGCTGGAGAAGCTCGCATGCAAGGTATGCAAACACACCAATGCTCTTAACCACTGAATTGTGCTGTGCCCGTTGACGTTTCATTGGCATAATTTTTCTGTTCTCTTGATGCCTTGTGTGGGACATTATGCTGTCTTTTACGTAAAATTATGTATGTTTAATGAGGCAACGTTATTAGATATGCATGTTTTGACCTTGCTAAATACGAGCACACTGTATTTGTTTCTGGGCTTGGTCATGAAACTGTTGAAGTTCTTGCTCTTACAAGAGATGAGAACAACTTGTAGGGTCCCAGCCCAGGAGAGCAAGCTTCATCAACCCCAAGCTCTGCAGCAAGTGATGTGAAGGCCGGAGGCGGCTCAACAGTGTCAACATCTGCTGGTGTGTTGACCGACAAGAATAGGAACTATGCTGTCTGGTAGCACGATTCTTTGCCGTGAGTACCATGATGTTGTTTTTTAATTTTACATTTATTTTGAATTTTTTTGCGTGGCTGGGATTTTTATCCCTATCTTTTCCAAATAGCAATAGGGAATATTTCCCAATGGTGTAGCTGAAATTATACTAAATATAATGCCATTTTTTTATGGTACAATGTGTGGTCCATGTTGTTTGCACACCCTTTTAATACTTAATGGTCATGTGCATCTTTGCAGCTCTTCCTGATGAAACGAGGAGGCGAAGAGATTTATGTAGGTCCACTAGGACGACACTCATGTGAATTGATCAGATATTTTGAGGTACGAAAAGAGCACAGAAAAGAATTGTATGTACCCATCTATATGCAGTTTTGCACTGAACAAACATGGTATTGAGTTGCTTTCATTTTGTCAAGGAAATTGAAGGTGTCAGCAAGATAAAAGATGGCTATATTCCTTCAACATGGATGCTGGAAGAGACTAGCAGTCACGAGGAGCAGATAATCAGCGTTAACTTCAGTCAAGTATATAAGGATTCTGAACTATATCGGTAGGTCCCTAGTTGGTGGTTGAGCTATGGTTCATAGTACAATGATCGAAGACTCAAGAAACTGTAGACCTATCTAATTTTGATGTAATCTCTGAAATCTAATATTTGAATTCGGGGAAGCAACAATCAATATCTTCTTCAGTATGTTTAAACTATGAGAGGTGTTTTCATGATTTTATTTTTAACATTTGCACAAACATTAAAGTATGAATTGAAGTTAGATGGTAATTACTTATCCCTTTGTTTCTTGTATTGAGAGGGAAAGCATGTTTAATTTTTACCCTTTAGGGTAGATCACTAAACTGCAAAACAAAAGACTATTTTCGAACATGTCCCAGTACCAAGGCTCCATATTACTAGAATGTCAATTTACTCTATTGCAATTGATGTTTCAATATCTCTGAGAAAGATGATAGACCAAACAATGTTTAAAAATGTGCAGTAATATTTTGTTCAACTTTGTTGCATTTCAGGAGGAACAAAATTTTGATAAAGGAGCTAAGCACACCTCCTAAAGATTCAAGTGACCTATCCTTTCCGACGCAATACTCCCAGACCTTCCTCACACAATGTTTTGCTTGCCTGTGGAAGCAAAGTCTATCATATTGGAGAAATCCCCCATATACTGCTGTCAAGTACTTCTACACCATACTAATTGCACTGTCGTCTGGAACAATGTTCTGGGGCATTGGATGCTTTTGTCTAAAGGCCATATATGAATGCTTTTGTCTAAAGGCCAGAGAGTAGACTTATAAATCCATCTGTCTTTTGGTAGAATATGCTTGATGATGTACCATGCAAGACATGCATCAAAATTCTTGTATGCTATTGCTTGGATATTTTTGGTGGTATGCATGGTGATGTAACATCAAAACTCATGTATATATTGTTGCTTGGCTTTGGGTATGGAAGAATATGAAAGATTTGTTATGTGAATTATTCTTTTACATCTGATTTTATCAAATTGTTGAGTTGCTATCATTGTTATAGCTGATTGTTGACAACGGATGCATGCATGCTAATGCATCATCAATTATTATTGCAAGCAGTACATATGTGCTTAGGATTAGTTTTCTTGATTGTGGGTTATGCCTAATCACATGCAGTATTACAGCTTGCAATTATCTTTCCATGCAGTGGTGGCGCTTTGAAAGGTTTAAACATTGCCAGCACTAGTACTGCTATGAATTCAATATTACAAGCAGTCGTACCGCTTGGAAAGTATTCCAAGCAGTAGTACCACTTTAGATACTATTCCAAGTAGCAGAATGGAAAGCAGTAGCTATTAAAATTCAAAGCGGCTCAGCTGCTTGCAAAACCAGCTATTGGAAGCAGTCTTACAGCTTGTAAATCCATGTTTTCCTGTAGTGACACTTGCATAGATAACACATCACGAGCAAGACAAGAAAGAATAGGAAAAGTTGTCATTTGCCCCTTCCACCATGATAGCACATCAAATGCTCCATCACCATCATTGAACTTCAATAGTCCTTCACTCATATAGACATCTAATTCAAACATAATGCTTCCATTGCCAGTGGTGTGACACAACACTTCAATATCAACTTCATCATCATCCTCATCATCCAATAAATGATTATTTGAGTTAGAAGCCAAATCACACTCTTGCGAAGTAGATGTTTTATTGATGCTAGATGAATAAAATGCAAATAACTCATTGATCACATTCATAAATTCCACCTTGGGAGAAGGGCTTATTCCCACTGATGCACACAGCATATAAAAAATGCTTGAGCTAGTTTATGCGTCAATTAACGCGGGAGATGGGAACACATACACATGCATTAGTTAATCAGAAACCCACACTCATCTACACTTGGTTAAGTAAGTAACACACACTTCGTTCTTTTTTACTTGTCATTTTAGAACATTTTCAGTCAACCATTTTAAACTTTAACCACACACATACACAAAAGTACTTAGATTTGTCACATGAAAATTGTACCAGTAGATTTGTCATTGAAATTACTACCATATCATTATAGTTTCAATAACTTTTTCAAATGTATAATCAACAAAAGTAATGATCAAACTGTTATATTTGGGCGAGACGATGTCCAAAACGATAAGTAGAAACGAAGAAGCGAATATGGCACTGTAGATAACAGCAACAAATACTCATTTATGCACAATGAAGCAAAATAGATGATCAGGTAACAGCAAAGATATAATACCAAAATCATCTGCTTCATCTAATAGGCACAAAGATACAATACCATACCATGAATCAAGTCTGGTCGCTTATGTTGCCTTTGATATGAACGGAGAGATAGGAAGAAGCCTTAGATCGGAATGGAAACCATGTGCAACGCTGTAGACAAACTTCTGTTTGAAGCGTCAACTAGCATATCCCTTGGGGAAGGATCATTGCCAAAATTTTGGCATTCCAGGTGGTTAAATGGTCATGCGCCAAAGGAGATTGCACCTGAGTGGTTAAATGGTCTGAAGAAGAAATAATTCAGTGTATTATGAGCTAAAAAATGGTAATTGGTCGAAAGGTATGCGCAACATGTCTACTTCAGAACAGTTGTATGAATTTGTTGATCTTTGGATGCAGATTAGTCATGTGCAATTGCAGCCAGGTATCTTGGATTTCATAGTGTGGAAGTGGACTACTAGTGAAGATTATACAGTAAATCATTCAAACTATCGCATGATTTACACAAACAGATGGAAATCAGGTGTCGGATACGAGTCCTCACATAGCGTTCTACAATCTATGTACATCGAATAGTATTAGGCTTGTAGCATTTCTCCTCACTTTATTCACCCCTAGTCACCAATGATCCCAACCCAACGACACAAGTAAAGCACAACGATCCAAATGCCCAATGCATGGAACATCCTAGGAGGCGCCAGATAGGAAGAGGAACTAGGGACTGTACCGTCGTCGATGAAGAACCAGAGCGAGGGGAGGCCGTAGGTGAAGGAAATCTCTGTAGTAAGCGAGCTCAGCTTCGCAACCGTCTTCACGTCGTCCAGCAGTGGTGGGACGTGTGGGTGGAGCTTGAGGAGCAGCGCCGTTGGAGGCAGCCTGATGCGAAGAAGAGACGGGGATAGCGACGCGAGGAGGAGGCTGAGGAAGCCGATGGACCGAGGCATGCAGATGGGAGGCGGGATGGGTAGGTGGGCAACAGAGAGAGCGGCAGAGCGAATGGCGGAACGGCGGGCGGGCGGTGTCGTCGGTGTGGATAGTCTAGAGACTAGAGAAGTGGAGAGGGGATTAGGTTTTCTGCCTCGGTGCCTCCCTCTACCTCTAACCGGAACCGATATTGGTGCCGCTAGCGGGCTGGGAAGCAAGGAGCTGGGCTAAGCCACTGGAAGGATGTTGTGGGCCAGGCTCATGCGCATATTAGACATCTGGGTACCCGATATATATTACCCGACGGGTACTCGTATCCGATCCATTTTTACTGGGTAATTTTGATCCTGTATCTAACTTATACCCAACTCAAAATTATCCGAGTACTACCCGAACCCATACCCGTATCCGACGGGTAATAATACCTGTTTCCTTTTTGGGGCAATCGAGAAACTAGATACAGATACGGGTCGGGTATTTATTTTGGCATCAAGCCAGCCATTTGTTCGAAGCCTTCCATTTTGACAAGAAACATCGGATACTAGGTCGAGTCGAGCGTGATGCAGTGACGTGTAAAATTTGGTCCAAGGTTCTTGTTACAAAAAACATAATTTCGGTTTTCTTCGTGGTATTTTTTAAAATATTAGCTGGATAGAAGCCGTCAGGAGGATGTAGAAACCGATTTGGATACTTGTCTAAAGTATTATTAAATATCCTTGTACCATGTGCCGAACCAGACCATCCGACAACAATAAATGTGAACATCATGTCAAAGTCACATACCGCCATCACATTTTGATATGTATATCCATGATGACCTGTGTGGACAAAACCTAAGAAATCAATTCAGGACTGAAACCTTGAAGTTGGGGGCATCGATTGGCTTGACGGGGGGGGGGATGGTAGCGAGGTTGTGGGAGGCAGGGAGATGGGAGGATGGAGGCGTCGGGGAGGATGCTGGCGCTTAGATATTGGAGGACGGAGGCGCGAGACAACATGTAACATCCCCAATTTTGGTTTTTTGTCAAAAGCTAATTTAAATCAATTAAATTCAAAACTTGGATTTTCTTCGGTGTTCTAATTAACCTAGCATCCTTATCATTCCGAAATTGGAGTTCAATCCTTCTTCGTCCACAAAGTCAAAATCCTGAA
This sequence comes from Rhipidocladum racemiflorum, assembly GCA_036346355.1. NCBI lineage: Eukaryota > Viridiplantae > Streptophyta > Magnoliopsida > Poales > Poaceae > Rhipidocladum > Rhipidocladum racemiflorum. Next base: position 37,642,570 of record CM070588.1, read on the forward strand.
TTTCGGTCCTTACTCGAAATTCCACCCGAGTTCGAAAATGCTCCAAAAATCCTAAAACCTATTGCATTAGGTTCCAAATATTCTAAAATGATTTTGGAAATTTTTTTCAAGATTTATAGAATCCCTTTGGTATTTTATCTCCCGCACTCTTCCTTCAAATTCATTATATTAGTCCCGGAATTATCTAAATTCCAAACTTCATTCAAAAATAGTGAAACCAATTTTATTTGGTTCCAAATATTCCCTAATATTTTTAGAATTTTTTTTTGGGATTTTACACCTTTTTTACTATTTTATCTCGCGCGCCATTTATTCTTTACTATTGATCGACCAATGAGGAGGCGCCACGTGGCAGACATTGTTTGTCTTCTCCAAGCAATCGACCTTTTCCAAAGAGGAGGCTGTCTCTCAACCATTCATGGCACCTTAGATTCCAATCACCATAACTTTCCATTTAATCCACCAAAACACAAACGGTTTGATCCGTTGGAAAGATCTCGGCGAGGAGAATCAATCCCCTGCCTTCATTCGCCCTAAATCACGCTAGAAACGGCTCCATTAAGCAAAAAGTGAAATGTCTTCAATTGGTAATATCTCGGCCATTACTCCATTAATGCGTGAGTTTCCATTTCTCAAATCTTCGTCTTGGCGTCCTCTTTTCCGTGCTCACAGCCTCTCCACCCCAATCTTCCGAGAACTCGAAAGAACCGACGCCGGTTGTCCTCCGTTGATATCGCCGAGGCAACTTTTGTTCAGGTGAGGCTTTGGCAATTCCGTTCACGTCACCGTGTGCGCATCATCTCCACGAGCAAAAGCCCTCAACCAATTTTTGTTTTCGTTGCAGGACGACGACGAATTTCGCGATTGAAGTTTCTGATTGAAGCACTGTTCATCGTCGATCTCTCGCAAACCAGCGGTCCCCTCCAAAATCCGGCGACACCCTTAGGTTCGTCTCATCGCGTTCTACATGATGCTCCCTTTTGTTTTGCAAAAATCCATCGATTTCATGTTATCCACAAATTGGATGTCCGTTGGCTGTTTTTGTCATTGGTTACTATTATGGCTATTGTAACACCCCGGCATTTAATATGCCTGAATGCTACCAAACATAAGCTAAACAACATCTAAATACCACATTTAACATAAAATTCCAGCAAAGGTGCATAGGCTAAAAACCGAGATTTCGGCAGCATCTCCTTTGTTTTAACATGAATTAACACAATATCAATATCATGGCAAGATATGTCATAGCACACGACAACATAAATGGATATATCATCAAATTACGCCAATAAAAGCATGCTCAACCACTTCATAAGCTATAACCAAGCAAATAAGGAATAACAAGCATGCTAAATTAAACCCTACATTAAGCTTATGGCACAACTCTTAATATCATGTCTCCAAGTGATTAATTATGGACTATGATGGTGGAGCTACGTGTAGAAGTGTAGCTAGACCCCTTTTACCCGCATGCCGATCTCAAAGTACCTAAAAACAACATAAAACACAAGCGTGAGTTCGAAAACTCAGCAAACATATTGTAATGGACAACAAGATCATTTACAAGACAATAATACCTTACATCACATATAACATCTCATACTTGAGGACATAACAACATCATCATCATTAAATATGTATTGCAATGCAATGCAATGCAATGTTATGCTCATATCTCCTTGGAAACTCATACCGGTATGGTTGAGTACACACCCGTCGGTGTGCACCCTTTTCCCCCTTCCATCCCGAAGATGGAGGGTGCCTACTCCTCGCTTCCATTCACCACGTGGATGGAATCACGATGTAGGTCTTACTCAATGGCGTTCCGGACTAGTCATAACTTTCTCACCGACCTTGCCGGACTAGTTATGACTTTCTCACCGCCCTCGCCCTATCTCATGACATGCATGTAACTATGCCAATTATCATATCTCATTTGTACATAAACATATGGCATCATGTCATAGTACACATAAAAACATGGCATCGAATCATGATAAGTATAGACACATAGCATCATATCATGATAATCATACTCAATATATCATTGGAAAACAGCAAGCATGGCAAGTGATCATAGCAAGTATTCAATCTTTCATCTAATCTCCACAAGCAACCTACGATTCCGCTATACATTACAACACACTTGCCTCAACCGCGGGCGACGGATTGGCGGGAAGTAGAGGGCACTCCCGGTGTCACACCACCTTCACATAGGCATCACACACTCACAATCATGCCCACAAAACAGTACACAAACCCCCATCTAACCCGACATTGCCCACTACTCGCAAAACCTAAAAACAGAGGTTCTGTCCCATCGGGACAGCAGCCTTGCAAAAGGCATAACTTGAGTTCTGGGACTCCGAATGAATTAAACGAGTACACCCTCGCGTAGCTTAGGAAATTTCCCAACTTTCTCTAGGTATATGGAAAGTCTGATTCGGCTTCTAAAGTTGTTTAATCTACAGATTACCGAGATCTGTTCCAATCGCGTCACAGATTTTAACACGCTCGGTAAAACGGCCATAACTTTCAAACGTCTGATCGGATTTTAACGTGCTTTATGTCCACGGAAAGATAATTAAATTATCTACAACTTCTTTTAAGTCCGTATGGACAGATTCGGATTCTAAATCGACAAAAACTCGAACCCTAGCCCGACTGCTCAATCTGCCCGAAAACAGAAATGTGGCAACGTCTAGATCTAACTCAAAGAACTCCAACCCAGCACCACCAATTGATCTAAAAACTTCATAAACACTCTAAGAACAGTACCTAGATCAAACCCAAGGATCCCCATGATCATATCTTTTCCCAACGAACGAATCTCCAATAGATCTCCTCGCTCCTCGCTCCTCGCTCCTCGCTCCTCGCTCCTGGCTCCTCGGATGGATCCATGAGGATGCAGGGGTGGGGAGGCCACCCTAGGGCAGCAAGGGGGTGGAGGAGAGGTGGTGTGCAATGGGGAGCAATGGGGGAGGTGGAGGCGCAAGGAAGGGAGAGGGGAAGGTGGGGGTGGCGGCTAGGGCTTGGAGGGAGAGGTGGGGGCGCCCAAGGGCAGGGGGAGCACGCCCAAAAGGCTGGTGGGGAGCCCTTTTACCAGCCCCCACACCCAATCCTAGTCCATTACGGAGACCTACTCCATCCCACCAAAGCCCACCAAGGCCCAAACTTCCCCGGGGAGGCCCAAAACCCCGGAAACGCCCCGGAAAAGCTATTAACCTCCATATCCTATAGTTTTAACCTTAATTCCACATCTCATAATGTTATTAACCTTATCATGCACGTTAAATAAGGTTACGACACTCCGTGGTGTCACAACGCTTCAAAAGGCCCAAAAACGCGAGTAAACCTCAAGTCGAAAGGTTTTATTCTCTGATTTCACCTTCTATAACGTCACACCAAACCGTAGTGTCACATTCTTCCCCCCTTCAACAGGATTCGACCTCGAATCCAAAGGACGCCAAAAGCAACAACAAAGTCCCCGAGGGACAAAAGACTTCCTTACAACATAAAACATTCACACAAAGACTCAAACCGGAACAAACGACAAACGAGTTCTCAAAACCAACCCTTGGCGAGGAAATGTTGATTTAGCTCAACAAAGTGCAACCTCGCACGGTTCCTCCTTCACCCCAATTGCCAAAAAGACCACGAAAGAACACGGTCTCACACTCCTCATTCGATACATTCCTTGGCACTAAAGTGCCTGATCCCTTTAGCAATGCTACTTTCCAGAAGAACACGGCTTCAACCTGCTAGAACCCTCTTCAGCTCCCACGCACAAAAGTGTTTTTCACACATCAACCTCTCTACTATGGTTCGCCGTAATCAAGGCAGCGCAAGCCAAGAGAGACACTACACTCCAAGACAACCCACTGTTTGAACAACGGGGTTTAAAACCATGCAAAAGATTCGTCTTTTACAAAAGACCAATACCCACCGCTAACATCAAAAGGGAAAGCTTTCTTTAAAACCAAAGTTCTTAAAACCCGCAAGAACAGTAACAACCGAACAAAATGCTACGGTTGACTCCACTCGCTCATAGATCAGCGACAAAAGATCCAATACACTTCGAAAAGGAAAAGCAATTACTAGCAACCACCAAGTGGTCCACTAGTACTTAATCAACCCTATCGAGGAACACATCAACAGCACAATTCTCCAAGAAGGTTTGAATTGAGTCAAACTCAACCTTCCTTTACTCCTCACCTTTAAACCATTTACGATCCACTACTAACAACACCTAATGCTTAGGTCGATAACAACCCATACTGGATTTCTCATCCAAGCGGGTCTCGCCTCAAGCTTTCCACCCAAGGACTAAAACAAGGACACAACGATTGGATAAACTCAACCACAAACCATGAACCCAATTGGTCCCCATGCTTAACCTTGAATCCAATGCACTACAATCACTTTGGAAAAGATTCGACAACAACCAAAGAGCATTCAGTTTAACTTTCTAAACCAAGATGCAAAGGAAACACAAATCCCCTTCATCACAACCAACATACCAGAAATTCTTTATTCTTTCTTTTCATACTAGAAAGAAATGGACATCTCGATTCATAACATGAATGCAAACTTTTCAAGAGCACTCCGGATTAGTCATGTATCCATATATGACTTTCTCACCGACCTGGCTCAACGACTCCTTCATCATTAAACATCGATAAACGTTGACATGTTTTCCTTTCCACCATTCATTCATCATGGAACAGCCAGTACTGATTAGTCATTCACCAAACGACTTATTAGGTATCAAAGAATTGAAACACCATTAACATCGAAGGTTGCAGAAATTCATATAGACCATGACTGCAAACCGTTAGCAGGAAAAGACCACGTCATAACAGAACCCTCCATTACTTGAAAGCTAAACTTGCAAAACCTCGCATTTTAACCAAAATCAGCATTTTGGAAAAGAACATCGACTCCAAAGTCAAGCATCTGCACACACAAACGCCACAAACTTTCTCAAAGAGAAAGGGAAACTCATAGCACAAACTAAACAAGTTAGCCAAAACCAAATATTTGCACCAATTTCTACGATTTTTAGGAAACTCAAACACAAAGATAAGGAACACCTTGACCGAAAACCCTTCAACCAAAATGGCAAGCAACCAAACCAGTCCAAAAGCTTTTAAACACAAGCTCAGCATAAAAAGAACCATCTCTAGTACTCCACTACGTTTTCCATTAAAAGACTTCAATAATTACTATCTACTTCCTGAGAAGCCCCAACACAAATAAATCAGAAACTTCACAACAAATTCTTCCTCTAGTTACCAATCCCAACACTTTTAATTAGGGTTTAAGGAGCTTATCGAAAAAGGCTCCCAACCAAAACTATATTGACATGACCCTCACGGGTCACCGAATCATAATACATCTTATTCCAAGTTGGAAACATAGTATTTCAATAAATCTTTCAGGAAGATCAGCATATAAATTTCATGCCACCTATATATTCACGTCTCGACAACCGAACCTTATTCAGTTAAACAACGACTTCAACATGTAAATATTATCTCTACAAGACAAAGTTCATAACTAGGATTCCAAGGCATACATTCATTAAGGATGAAATTGTACATCATGTTAATTATCCAAAGCTCACTCCATCGCAACATGTTAAAATTTTCCTCTATTTTAACCATGGTTTTCCAACGAATAATCTAAACAGTTACCACAACTACTTAGTCATCAATAACAACAAATGGGCATAATCATCAACCAACAACATTACTTTTAGCTACCCTATACATAGGTGATAACAAAATTACCACCACACAACATACCCCCACTATTTAAAATAGACTGAATATTAGCATTAACACTACCATTAACAACATCATTAACAATAAGTCTTATGTCTTCTCCATTGATATCATACTAGCATTGTAGCGACACAACTGCATACTTCCAAAGATACTAGTAGTTTGCAACAACATAAATAGCAACTCTAATCAACATCCAAATTAAAGTCACTAGTCAACACGATTAAATTTCTCTATTAATCCATTAGATTAGAACATCTTTAACAACCAAAGAAAGTTTCTTTTACAATAACAGCCTACATCATCTTAATGTTTTAACTATGCATCAAAGTTTAAACTTTTAACATTAACAAGGATCATAAGCACTTTTTAAAGCAAGGCAACAGATTCTAAGCATGTACATTAACACATTTAATCATTCTCGCTAAGAGTAAACTGCAACACTAGTAGTCTATTTATTCTCAAGCTAGAGATATTAATCACATTGAATTGATTCAACTCAAAATTTAACTTAGCAACAAATCAATCCATAAACCACATTGTTACCTACTACATAACATGCTAAACATCAATTCTTACTAGGGACAAACGATTTCAGTCAAAAGACTACTTTGTTTACAGCATTTTAGTTTTAAAACTATCCCAAGTTCATAAGGAAAATTTGACTCTCAAAGTTGCGATGAGACAAACCCAAACTTGGTCATGCAAAGGAATTCTCCAAAACACTTTTTAAATCTCAAAGACTCCTACTGGAGGGAACCAATCGATCAAATATACCTTTGCAAATAAACCCTAACTCCAAACTTTCACAAAATAGGAAGGGTTCTTCAAAGATGATTTTCTTAAACCAGCAAAATAACGAATCAAACACCACTTACTTCTACAAAGACACGTAACTTCAGCCACGACAGCCAGTGCGGCATAACTCATAATAACTCCGTTAACCTCGGAGAAAGACAAACACAGGATAAATTTGAATGCTTCTTCCCCATAAAGCCATCAACAAACTAATCATTAAAAGCTGGAAAGGCGCCCAAAAGAAGCGCAACACTAGACTCCTCTTCTTCGTCTTCAACCAAGGAAGACAAAACCACACACACCGCATACGGAACGATCCGCAAAAACCCAACATTTTTCATTTGATTCAAATCAACTAAAGCCAAGAAAAGCAACGAAAAATCGACCGTCGAGCGGCAAAGAACGCATCTGAAGGAATCCACCACCAAACTCTTCTATTTGACTCCAGTCAACTACCCGATCTACAACAGAGAGGGTAAGCACTCTTCTCCTACAGGGGTTAATAGTTCTTCGGTGATGGCGCTAACCGGCCATACCGTCAAACCTCGCCCTTACTATGAACAAAAAGAGGTGACCGAAACACTTCGGTACCACAATTCCACTCTATCACAACAACAAGAGCAATTCAGTCATTTATCTCATAGACATAGCAACATGCTTTATCAAAGGAAGCATTCAACATCATAGCTTAAATACAACATTTAAGCATAAAGAAACAATACCCATACCCTTTCCTCATGTGCATCCATTGTGTGCCAAATTTTAGATTAGTTATACCACTTTTGCAAGTTTTAATGTTGCTATCCTATAACAAAATTTTAGTTAAGACCTAAGCCATGTTTCTAAGTTATTCCACATCATATTTTAGTTTTTCCCTATAGCATGACACTAAAAATTCACATTCCAAGGACCTACAGCCCAGATCGATACCAACTGTAACACCCCGGCATTTAATATGCCTGAATGCTACCAAACATAAGCTAAACAACATCTAAATACCACATTTAACATAAAATTCCAGCAAAGGTGCATAGGCTAAAAACCGAGATTTCGGCAGCATCTCCTTTGTTTTAACATGAATTAACACAATATCAATATCATGGCAAGATATGTCATAGCACACGACAACATAAATGGATATATCATCAAATTACGCCAATAAAAGCATGCTCAACCACTTCATAAGCTATAACCAAGCAAATAAGGAATCACAAGCATGCTAAATTAAACCCTACATTAAACTTATGGCACAACTCTTAATATCATGTCTCCAAGTGATTAATTATGGACTATGATGGTGGAGCTACGTGTAGAGGTGTAGCTAGACCCCTTTTTCCTGCATGCCGATCTCAAAGTACCTAAAAACAACATAAAACACAAGCGTGAGTTCGAAAACTCAGCAAGCATATTGTAATGGACAACAAGATCATTTACAAGACAATAATACCTTACATCACATATAACATCTCATACTTGAGCACATAACAACATCATCATCATTAAATATGTATTGCAATGCAATGTTATGCTCATATCTCCTTGGAAACTCATACCGGTATGGTTGAGTACACACCCGTCGGTGTGCACCCTTTTCCCCCTTCCATCCCGAAGATGGAGGGTGCCTACTCCTCGCTTCCATTCACCACGTGGATGGAATCACGATGTAGGTCTTACTCAATGGCGTTTCGGACTAGTCATAACTTTCTCACCGACCTTGCCGGACTAGTTATGACTTTCTCACCGCCCTCGCCCTATCTCATGACATGCATGCAACTATGCCAATTATCATATCTCATTTGTACATAAACATATGGCATCATGTCATAGTACACATAAACACATGGCATCGAATCATGATAAGTATAGACACATAGCATCATATCATGATAATCATACTCAATATATCATTGGAAAACAGCAAGCATGGCAAGTGATCATAGCAAGTATTCAATCTTTCATCTAATCTCCACAAGCAACCTACGATTCCGCTATACATTACAACACACTTGCCTCAACCGCGGGCGACGGATTGGCGGGAAGTAGAGGGCACTCCCGGTGTCACACCACCTGCACATAGGCATCACACACTCACAATCATGCCCACAAAACAGTACACAAACCCCCATCTAACCCGACATTGCCCACTACTCGCAAAACCTAAAAACAGAGGTTCTGTCCCGTCGGGACAGCAGCCTTGCAAAAGGCATAACTTGAGTTCTGGGACTCCGAATGAATTAAACGAGTACACCATCGCATAGCTTAGGAAATTTCCCAACTTTCTCTAGGTATATGGAAAGTATGATTCGGCCTCTAAAGTTGCTTAATCTACAGATTACCGAGATCCGTTCCAATCGCGTCACAGATTTTAACACGCTCGGTAAAACGGCCATAACTTTCAAACGGCTGATCGGATTTTAACGTGCTTTATGTCCACGGAAATATAATTAAATTATCTACAACTTATTTTAAGTCCGTATGGACAGATTCGGAATCTAGATCGACGAAAACTCGAACCCTAGCCCGACTGCTCAATCTGCCCGAAAACAAAAACGTGGCAACGTCTAGATCTAACCCAAAGAACTCCAACCCAGCACCACCAATTGATCTAAAAACTTCATAAACACCCTAAGAACAGTACCTAGATCAAACCCAAGGATCCCCATGATCATACCTTTGCCCAACGAACGAATCTCCAATAGATCTCCTCGCTCCTCGCTCCTCGCTCCTCGCTCCTCGCTCCTCGCTCCTCGGATGGATCCATGAGGATGCAGGGGTGGGGAGGCCACCCTAGGGCAGCAAGGGGGTGGAGGAGAGGTGGTGTGCAATGGGGAACAATGGGGGAGGTGGAGGCGCAAGGAAGGGAGAGGGGAAGGTGGGGGTGGCGGCTAGGGCTTGGAGGGAGAGGTGGGGGCGCCCAAGGGCAGGGGGAGCACGCCCAAAAGGCTGGTGGGGAGCCCTTTTACCATCCCCCACACCCAATCCTAGTCCGTTACGGAGACCTACTCCATCCCACCAAAGCCCACCAAGGCCCAAACTTCCCCGGGAAGGCCCAAAACCCCGGAAACGCCCCGGAAAAGCTATTAACCTCCATATCCTATAGTTTTAACCTTAATTCCACATCTCATAATGTTATTAACCTTATCATGCACGTTAAATAAGGTTACGACACTCCGTGGTGTCACAACGCTTCAAAAGGCCCAAAAACGCGAGTAAACCTCAAGCCGAAAGGTTTTATTCTCTGATTTCACCTTCTATAACGTCACACCAAACCGTAGTGTCACAGCTATAACTCCAATGAGCATTTCTTGGTGATCCGTTGGTCCGATCATCATATAAATTGAACCCCAAAATCCCCCCCTCATTCCCACACAAATCAATTGGAATTTCTCCAATCCAACATACGGATCTCCATGTAGAAGCCGTTCTTTCTGAAATCCTGCGTACTTTTGGTGAGCTCTCCCGGTCACTCCCGACCTCCATTCGGCCTCAAATTTTTACTAGAGCTCCCTCTCGGTGTCCTCTACCTCCAGTAAAATCATATTTTTAAATTGATTTCCGGATCCCCGCCGGCAGCTATTTCTTCTCCAAGTCCGGTGGAAGGTTCGAAACGCTCGTTCTCTTTCGCCGTAACTCCAAATCGAGTGATTCAAATTCCTAAATTCATATGCAATCACCCTCTATATGCCAATATTTTTATAATTTTTTTATTTTTTTATTTTATTTTATTTATTTTATTTTATTTATTTGTCACTCCGTTTTGCGCGTAGCTGAAGAACTCGCCGGAGCCGTCGATGCCTTCGCCGAACCCCAGGATGTTGAGACTCTTGCTGCGACCGAAGGCAAGTCTCCTTGACGCATATCGATCCCATGTTTACAAATGTTTTACAACTTGCACTGCTATCTTTATACATGTATGTCAAATATATATTGTTAGTTATTCCGAATTCCTGTCATCTCCTTGTTATTGATATCCATATTTACTTGTAACCCTAGGATACTATAATATGCCATGTTTAGATTGTATTGTGACATATGATGATTAGTACAATAGATGTGCTTAGATGCAAAACTGATTAAAATGCCTATGGGTGGGACTCCTCGAAATTATGGTTCAATATATGTTTTGAGAAAAACTTGCATGGTACTGCTACTATTTTTGTAAAATAAAAACAAAATAAAAAATGGTTTGGACTTGGGTGGAAGGGAATGTCGGGCGGGTGCGGATGGAGCACTAGTTTTCATTGTGCAAGTACCGCCCCAAGTCAATTAAGGACCGACGCTTGTGATTGTCCATTCTAAGCATAACCGTACAACCACAAGTCTATAATGGGAATGACCTGGCTAAATAATTTGCAGAAATCTAACTTAGACTCACCAGATGGTGGAATGTGGGTGCCGGATGGAGGCAAGTCGTACCTCCCACACGGCGCAAGAGGGGGCTTCTGTGCTGGGTAGATGGAACCCTCACAGCGGTGAAAACTCAGCGGGTGGGTCGGGTTAGATGGATACATTGTAGAGGTCTTGTCATGGTCTCTCTGCCGGCACACCAAAGGAAGTGTGTTAATAGCTTGGCATAAAGAGACGATCATGTCTTGTGGGTAAAGCTGTACACCTCTGCAGAGTGTAAAACTATTCGAATAGCCGTGCCTACGGTCAAGGGCAAAGCGAAGAATGCTTTCATACTGGTAGACTTGGTTTTGGATTTAAAAATAACTAATGTTTTGTTTTGGGATCTGAGAGTGGTTAGAACTCTCGAATGTTTATTTGGCGTATTGAGCCAATCAGGTAGTTGGAACCTATTTTGATCATGACGGATGGAGTCATGAGTTGGTTTACCTTAATCTTTTAAAACTGAGCGGATAGAGCCAGTATACTAGTGATGGTGGATAGAACCTTCGCTAGAATAATAAATAATTTCAATTGTTGAAATAATTGCTAAAATGTGCTTTGTGAAAATTATTAATAAATATAGTTTGATGAAACTTGGCTTTATGCAAAAGAACCCTAATAAGCCTTCCTTGGGAAGCCCTACATGTTGCATAATTTTCCAGACTTGCTGAGTACGTTGTACTCATGTGCTACACATAAATTTTATCATCAAAGAATTACCAAGACGCAGTTGAAGAAGGTGAGATCTATGTCGAGGAGTTCGTTGAAGATCACCAAGATAACTAAGCGCACGCTCCTAGTCGTCGCATGTGGAGTCGCTTGGGCTTTATCTTCTTGTTGTTTTCCGCTGCTGTAAGACTCTGGTCATGTGACCGCAAGATGTAATAAATAACCATGTGGCTGGTACTTTATATTTATGCTATTATTTCGTTCCGTTTGGTAATGATTCAGCACTGTGAACTATGTGTTCTAACGTTGATCTAGGACTAGCACATAAATACACAGGAGATTCCGGGTAGCCGATCCGGGGTCTCACACAGGAGGGTGGTACTCGGACTCCCGGTGGAGGATAGACGTGTTGGGGACGAGGGAGGCGTAGGGGAGGAGTGAGCCATCGATGAGGGAGTCGCGGACGATGAGGGCACGATGGTTCAACCCTAGTGGCTATGGATGAGTGCGTGGATGGGTCTCTGGTGATGAGGGAGTAGGGGGGAGGAGAATGAGAGCAAAAAAATAAAGATATTTTTATTTATATATGAATGGCATTGATGGATAAATATTTTAGAACTTCAATGGTAAATGCCTATTTTTAACCTACAAAAGCCCTAAAAAAAAAAGTAGCTCCCTCACATTGAATTTGGCTTATAGTTATATGGAGGGTTTAGGCATTTTTTTAAGCCCAGCTGAAAAACCTTCTGTTTGTTTTGTCTTTGATTTTTTTTTTTTGCTTTTAAGCTGATGTAAAAGCCAAAATAAACAGGGCCTTAGACTATTTATGATATAAAATTATGTTAGCAATCTTATGCTAATGGTGATTACATGTTGAGAAAATTCTTTATTTACCGGTGAAAGTTAGTGAAGCTCCTGAAATACCATCAAAAAAATTCTCATCCTGTCATTACCACTGGATCTCAATTTTGATCTTGTTTTTAGCACTCCCATCAGTGGACCGTTCACTTGTACGTGAAAAGACAATTCTACTTATCTTCATCCACATTTAAATATATCAAATGTGCTTATAATTTTATGAAAGTTTTTTGACATGTTAAGATAGTGTTAATATTTATGAAAAATTTCAGGACATGATCCACTCTACGAATTTCTGGAAAAATCTTTTAGTGATTTTATCTTAAGAAGAGAATCTAGATTTTGATTATTTTTTTTAGAAGTGATAAATTAATTCAAAAATTTATGAAATATTTTGAAGGGGTTTCTTAGATTATTTAGAACTGAAATAAAATATTTCAAGGATTTTAAATGTTTTAAATTCAAGGCTTAAAAATAAGAACAACAACTAGGTTATTAGAAAAGAACAGAAAAAATATTTTTGAGCCCCAGGCGCGAGCATGCCTTGGCCACGTCCGTGCGCCACGTTGTGAGACCCCGGATCAGCTATCTGAAATCTCCTGTGTATCTCTGTACTAGTCCCAGATCAGTAGCTAGTACACACAGTCAACAGTGATACGTCATTGCCGAACAAAACGAAATTGTAACTTAAGTATAAAGTATTAGCCACATGGCTACTTATTACAATACTCAATCACAAGACCGGAGACACGGCAGTGGAAACAAAACGAAAAGAAGTGGAAACCAAAAACACCACAGGCGACGACAAGACACGCGACTAGTTCTCCCGGCGATCTTCCTCAAACTCCTCAGCGTAGAACTCACCGTCTTCAACGGCGTCCAGATAGTTCTCTGATGACAGTAGTTTATGTAGCACGTGAGTACAAAAGTACTCAGCAAGTCTGGGAAATTATGCACATGTGGGGCTTTCCAAGAAAGGCTTATTATGGTTCTTTTGCATAAAGCCAAGTTTCATCAAACCATAGTTCATAATAAGTTTCACAAAGCATCTTTTAGCAATTCTTTTTAACAATTGAATTATGTAATATTTCAGTGAAGTTTCTATCCACCATCACTAGTATAAGGGCTCTATCCGCCACAGTTTAAAAGATCATGATTATTCATACATGACTCTATCCGTCATGACATAAAACAGGTTCCATCTACCTGGTTGGCTCAATCCGCCAAATCAACATCCGAGAGTTCTAACCACTCCCGAATCCCAAAACATCCCTTTTTTATTTTCAAAACTAAAACCAAAGTCTACCAGTATGAAAGCATTCTTTGCATTGCCCTTGACCGTAGGCACGGCTATTCGAATAGTTTTAACTCTACAGAGGTGTACAACTTTACCCACAAGACATGATATTCCTTTGATGCCAAGCTATTAGCACACTTCCTTGGGTGTGCCGGCAGGGATATCATGACAAGGCCTTTACAATGTATACGTCTAACCCGACTCACCCGCAGAGGTTTCACCGCTGTTAGGGTTCTATCTACCCAGTACAGAAACCCCCTCTTGTGCCGTGTGGGGAGTACAACTTGCCTCTATCCGGCACCCACATTCCACCAACTGGCGAGTCTAAGTCTTGAATTCTGGCGTTGTCCCTGATTGACTTGATTATTCTGATTAGCAGTGGCGTGAGTGGTGATCTGTTGCATCTGCTGCATCATTGCATGCATCAACTGGGTTTGTTCGGCAAGAAAAGCTCCAAAATTCTGCATGTCAACTGGCGGTGCTGGTTGGGGTGCAGGTGCTCCATCATTGGGGTTCCCAGCTGGGCGAGAACCACTTCCATTGCCTCCAAGGTTTCTGCAGGTGTTCACCATCTGTTGATTGCTCCAAGTTTTAGGGATAAGGGGGAAACAAGCATAGACAAGTAATAGGGAAACTATGCGGGGAAATGTGTAACTCAAATTCCTTTTTAATAAATAAACCAATAATAACTCGGTATGGTTGCTTACAACGCCTAAGGGCCTGCAACACATACTGCCCACTCAGCAAGCAAAGAAAATACAAAACGACTAACACAGGAGTCTAACGCCTCTAAGGGTGACTCCTATTCTATAACGCGACTCGAAGAAGGAGTCCTAACAGCAAAACCTACGCTCACTCGTCAAGAAAACCTCCACTGCCTCCTTGCGGCGGGTGCGGCGGCATCGGCGCGAAACAATCGCCATGCCCCACAACTGCAGCTGTGGTTGACGACACGACGTCCTCCTCTGGCTCTGGATCTGGCTGGTGATGTGGCTGTGGCGCGGGTGCAGGTGGCGCCTCTTCTGGGTCCTCCTCCGGCTCTGGGGCTTCCAACTGTAACACTGGATCGGGGTCCTGTCCATAGAGTGCGGTCTCCAGCTCTGCGATCCTTTCCGCAGCATAGGCGACGTACTCACGAGCATTCTCTAAGTGTTTCTTCTCCTCCTCAACCTATTCGCGAGCCTTCTTCAACTCCTGAACTGTGTCATCGATCAGCTCCTCCTGGGCGGCGATGAATCTGGCTAAGTGAGTGACGGTAGCATCCTCATCTTCTATCGGCTTCCGTTGAGTTCTGCTGTCTCGGCGTGGGTGATGACGGAATACTGTGCCTTCCAGCTCCCTGGAGTAAGTGCGAGCGATTTGCTGCATTGCTCGACGCGACACCTCTTGGATTCCCATCTCAAAGGTAGACCTCCTGGCGATGAAGTGGAAAGGGCGGCTGAACTTCGTCTTCTCTCGGGCATACACCGTGATCCGGACTGTAACACCCCGGCATTTAATATGCCCGAATGCTACCAAACATAAGCTAAACAACAACATAATACCACAATTTATCATAAATTACAGCAAAGGAGCAAATGCTACAAATCGAAATTTCGGCAGCATCTCCTTTGTCTTAACATGAATTAACACAGTTTCAATATCATGGCAAGATATATCATAGCACACGACATCTAAAACATCAACATAAATGGATATATCATCAAATTACGCCAATAATACCATGCTCAACCACTCCATAAGCTATAACGAAGCAAATAAGGAATCACAAGCATGCTAAATTAAACCATACATTAAGTTTATGGCACAACTCTTAATATCATGTCTCCAAGTGATTAATCATAGACTATGATTGTGGAGCTACGTGTAGAAGTGTAGCTAAACCCCTTTTTCCCGCATGCCGATCTCAAAGTACCTAAAAACCACATAAAACACAAGCGTGAGTTCATCACTCAGCAAGTATATTGCAATGGAACAAAAGAACAACTTACATTGCAACAACACACAACATGTTTATCATCTCATTCATAGTCACATATCTTTATCATAATCATCATGTATGCAATGCGATGCGATGCTCATATCTCCTTGGAAACTCATACCGGTATGGTTGAGTACACACCCGTCGGTGTGCACCCTCTCCCCCCTTCCATCCCGAAGATGGAGGGTGCCTACTCCTCGCTTCCACAACCCACGGTAGATGGAATCACGATGTAGGACTTACTCTATTGGCTCTCCGGATTAGTCATAACTTTCTCACCGACCTTCCCGGATTAGTTAATGACTTTCTCACCGCCCGGGCCATGTAACATGTCATGTATGCAAGCATGCCAACATCATATAAAACTCATATATTAACACATGGCATCATAACATCTTAAACATGCTCATCATATCATAGCAATCATTAAAACATGGCAAGTGGACATATATCATGTAGACAATTCCATCTAATCTCAACATGCAACCTACAACTCGCTATCCATCACAACACACTTGCCTCCACCACGTGCAACGGATTGGCGGGATGTAGAGGGCACTCCCGGGGTCGCACCACCTGCACATAGGTATCACACACTCACAATTATAACCAAAGAACAGTACACAAACCCTCATCTACCCCGACATTGCCAACGACTCGCAAAACCTAAAAACAGAGGTTCTGTCCCGGCGGGACAGCAGCCTTGCAAAAGGCATAACTTGGACTCTGGGACTCCGAATCAATTAAACGAGTACATCCTCGCGTAGCTTAGGAAATTTCCCAACTTTCTCTAGGTATAAGGAAAGACTAATTCGGCCTCTAAAGTTGTTTAATCTACAGATTACCGAGATCTATTCCAATCGCGTCACAGATTTTAATACTCTCGGTAAAACAGTCATAACTTTCAAACGGCTGGGCGGAATTTAACGTTCTTTATATTCACGGAAAGATAATGAAATTATATACAACTTCTTAAAAGTCCATACGGTCAGATTCGAACTCTAAATTGGCGAAAACAGGAACCCTAGGTCGACTGCTCAAGCTGCCCCAAAACAGAAACGTGGCAACGTCTAGATCTAACCGAAATTACTCCAATCCAGCACCACCAATTGATCTAAAAACTTGATAATAACCTTAAGAACAGTACCTAGATCAACCCCAGGGAACCCCATGATCATACCTTTGCCCGACGAATGAAAACTCAACGAAAATCCTCCCGGATCGCTCCTCGCTCCACGTTCCACGTTCCTCGCTCCTCGCTCCTCGCTCCAATGGATGGATCCACGAGGTGCAGGGGTGGGGAGGCCACCCTAGGGAAGCAAGGGGGTGGAGGAGAGGTGGTGGAGAGGTGGGGAGCAATGGGGCAAGGGAGGGGGAGGCGCACGGCCAAGGGAGGAGGGAGGGAGGGGTGGCGGCTAGGGCACTTGGGGGTGGGGAGGGGGCGCACAAGGGGGCAGCAAGGGGTGGACGTCCCAAGGGGCAGGGAAACCCCCCTTTTACCAGCCCTAAGCCCCTTTCCTAATCTTAAATGGATTCCCACTCCATCCCACCAAAGCCCACAACCCCCTCTTTAAGGCCCAAACTCCCTCGGGAAGGCCCAAAACCCTAGAAACGGCCCAAAAACGTTATAAACCTCCATACCCTATGGTTTTAACCTTATTTCCATATCTCATACTATTTTTGACCAAATCATGCACGTTAAATAAGGTTATGACATTCCGTGGTGTCACAACACTTCAAACGGCCCAAAAACGCGAGTAAACCTCAAGCCAAAAGGTTTTAATCTCTAATTTCACATTCTATAATGTCACACCATACCGTAGTGTCACATTCTTCCCCCCTTCAACAGGATTCAACCTCGAATCAGAAGGACGCCAATAAAACAGCAACAAAATCCCCAAGGGACAAAAGACTTCTCTGCAGCACAAAACAACCGCACGAAACCTCAAACCGGAACACACGACAAGCGAGTTCTCAAAACCAACCCTTAGCGAAAAAGTGTTGATCTAGTTCAACTAAGGGCAACCGCTCACAGTTCGACCTTTACTTTTATTCCCAAACAGAATCCGCGTTTCAACCACAAAGGGCTCCATCAACCCAAAACGCTCGAATCCTCACGGCAAACACTTCATACTTCTATCACAACCAACCTGACTACCAAACTCCGTAAACTTAACATGACAAAATCAAGGAAGTCAGAATTCCTTTAACGACCTTTCTACATTCCCGGAAATTTCCATCGAGGGGAACACTCATTAAGGCACACTTGCCCTTCCGATACACGATCATACTAACGTTTTATTCCATCCTTTCCCAGACAAGACTCAATTCCAAGAACAACTAGTGACGACAATTGCTCATGGCAGGACAAATATCACCGAACCACCGTCAACTTCACTTCCACCCATGGCCACTCTCAATAAAGGTTAAACCCAAACGTCATCAACCTCCATCACAAACCACCCTTATACCACTAAGGTTCGACACCTAGCCCAAGCTAGGATCGTAAAACCTTACCAAACCACAATTGGTTCCTTTCTTAAGAGGGTCTCGCCCTCACATAAGACACTTAGCTATCAAGCCCAAGTGCACACACGACAACTCAAACCCAAAGCATTAACAATCATTTTCGAAAGAATTCGGCAACCTCCAAACCAATCACAAAGGGAGCATAAATCCCCTACACCACAACCAAAATACCATAATTTCTTCATTCTTTCTTTTCATACTAGAAAGCAAGGGAAAACTCGTTTCATGACATGAATTGCACATTCTTCAAGAGCACTCCGGAATAGTCATATCTCCTTATATGACTTTCTCACCGACAGCTCAACGACTCTTTTATCATTTAACATCTAAAAACGATGTCCTGTTTACTTTTCATCGTTCATTCATCATGGAACAACAATACCGAAAAGTCATTCACCAAAAGACTTCTTCCTCGGTATCACATGATTGAAATACACATAACACTAACGGTTGCGCTAAATCATATAGACTATGACGACAACATCGTTAATCAACAAAACACCACATCGTGTGAAAACCCAACATCCATTTAAAACTATCCTTGCAAAACCTCGCAAAATCAAACTCAACCCTTTGGAATAGAACATCGACTCCAAAGTTAAACATCAGCACACACAACCGCCACAAATGTTCTCAACAAGAAAGGGAAACTCATTTCCAGGAAGGGAACACTTCACTAACAAAATCACTGATGAAACATCCCAGAAATCCATCTTTTGAAGCACACGCAAACACTTAGACGCATTTTCCAAATAACTCCAGCTATAGCCAAATAGAGTTACACATCAAGGGCTTAACTCAAAAAGTTTTCCAACACAACCCGTTATGACCAACTGCTTCCTTTTAAATATTTATTCCAAAGGTAATTTAGTGCGAACGCGAAGGAGCGCGATCCACTCAAGAACTTTTGGGTGTAAATCCATACTCATAGCACAAACTAAAACAAGTTAGCCAAATCCAAAGGTTGGCACCAATCTCTACAAGTTTAGGGAAACTCTGAAACACAACATAAGGTATATGTTGACCGAACGCATTCAACCAAAAATGGCAAACAACCAAACCAGTTTAAAAGCTTTTAAACACAAGCTCAGCATAAAAAGAACCATCTCTGGTATTCCACTACGCTTTCCATTAAAGACTTCAATAATCACTAATTACTCCTTGAGGGGCCCCATCATGATTCAACCAAAACTACACAACAGGTTCTTTCTCTAATTACCTTTCCCAACACTTATAAATAAAGTTTATGATGCTTATCAACAAGACATCGAACCAACACTACCTCATCCTAATCTCCACAGACACACACTTAACAATTAACATCATGTTCTCAATTTAAAGCATACTACTTGAACAACTACTTTAGCTTTGATCAACCTATTAATTTTTATACCATGCATACATCAATTTCTCAACATTCGAAACTTAATCAATTAATCAAAGATTTCAACAAGTGAATATCATCTCCACAAGACAAAAATTCGTAAACATGATTCTAAGGTATACACTCATTAAGGATTAAATTCTACATCATGTTAATTACCCATGGTTCACTCCATCACAACATGTTAATAATAACCTCCATTTTAACAATGGCTTCCAAGAAGTAATCTAAACAATTACCACCACTCTTTGAGTCATCAATATCAATAAATGGGCATAATCATAAAAACAACTACATTGTTTTTAGTTACACTATCCATATATCATAACAAATTGTCACTACACAACATACTCCAACTATTAAAAATAAATTTAATAGGTTAGACCATTCCAAAGCCTTAGCAATGTCATAAACAGCAAATCCTATGTCTTTACAATTGACATCGATACTAGCATTGTAGGAACACAACTGCATACTTCAAATTATACTAATAGTTTGCAACAACAACATAAATAGCAATTCTAGTCAACTTCCAAGTTAAGGTCATAAGCCAGCATGATTAAATTTCTCTACTAACACATTAAGCTAGAACATCTTTACACAACCGACAAAGTTTCTCTAATAGTAATAGTAGTTTACATCATCTTAATGTTCTCACTACGCATCAAGGTTTAAAACTTTAAACATTATCGAGGGTCATAAGTACTTTTAAAGCAAAGCAACAGATTCGAAGCATGTACGTTAACACATTTAATCATTCTCGCCAAGACTACTCTACGACTCTAGTAATTTATTTATTCTCAAGCTAAAGATAACAAATTCATTTAATTGATTCAACTCACAAATTAACTTAGGAGTGCATCATATCCGTAAACCATATTGTTACATACTACATAACGTGCTAAACAACAATTCTCACTATTGACAAATAATCTCAATCAAAAGACTACTTACTCTGTTTACAGCATTTTAGTTTTAAAACTCATCCCAAATTCATAAGGAAACATTGACTCTCAAAATTGCAATGAGACAAACCCAAACTTGGTCATGCAAAGGAATTTTCCAAAACACTTTTAAATCTCAAAGACTCCCACAGGAGGGAACCAACCGATCAAATAAACCTTTGCAAATAAAACCCTAACACCAAACCCCAATCTTTCACGAAACAAGAAGGGTTTTTCAAGGATGATTTCTTAAACCAGTAAAAATAACGAAATCAAACACCACGTACTACTACAAAGCCACAGAACTTCAGCCCTGACAGCCAGGTCTGGCACAACTCCGCAAAAACTCCTTTAACCTCGGAGAAAGACAAACACAGGAATAAATTGAATGCTTTTTCCCATAAAGCAATCAACGAACTAAACATCAAAACTGTAAAGGCGCCCAAAAGAAGCGCAACACTAGAATCATCTTCTTCGTCTTCAGCCAAAGAAGACAGAACCACACACCGCAAACGACACAATCCGCGCAAACCCAACACTTTTCATTTGATTCAACTCAACTAAAGCCAAGAAAAGCAACGAAAACCGACCGTCAGAATGGCAAAGAACATACGAAGGAATCCACCACCAACTCTTCTATTTGACTCCAGTCATCTACCCGATCAACGACAGAAAGGATAAGCACTCTTCTCCTACAGGGTTAACAGTTCTTCGGTGATGGCGCTAACCGGCCACACCGTCAAACCTCACCCTTACTATGAAATAAGAGAGGTGACCGAAACCCTTCGGCACCAAAACCCCACTTTTATCACCACAACAGGAAAAAATTCAATCATTTATCTCATAGACATAGCAACGTACTATATCAAATATAGCATTTAGCAACAAGGCTTAAATACAACATTTAAGCGTAAGGAAACGATACCCATACCCTTTTCCTACTATGCATCCATTGTGTGTCAAATTTTAGATTAGTTATACCACTTTTGCAAGTTTTAATGTTGCTATCCTATAACAAAATTTTAGTTAAGACCTAAGCCATGTTTCTAAGTTATTCCACATCACATTTTAGTTGTACCCTATAGCATGTCACTAAAAATTCACATTTCAAGGACCTACAGCCCGCTCTGATACCAACTGTAACACCCCGGCATTTAATATGCCCGAATGCTACCAAACATAAGCTAAACAACAACATAATACCACAATTTATCATAAATTACAGCAAAGGAGCAAATGCTACAAATCGAAATTTCGGCAGCATCTCCTTTGTCTTAACATGAATTAACACAGTTTCAATATCATGGCAAGATATATCATAGCACACGACATCTAAAACATCAACATAAATGGATATATCATCAAATTACGCCAATAATACCATGCTCAACCACTCCATAAGCTATAACGAAGCAAATAAGGAATCACAAGCATGCTAAATTAAACCATACATTAAGTTTATGGCACAACTCTTAATATCATGTCTCCAAGTGATTAATCATAGACTATGATTGTGGAGCTACGTGTAGAAGTGTAGCTAAACCCCTTTTTCCCGCATGCCGATCTCAAAGTACCTAAAACCACATAAAACACAAGCGTGAGTTCATCACTCAGCAAGTATATTGCAATGGAACAAAAGAACAACTTACATTGCAACAACACACAACATGTTTATCATCTCATTCATAATCACATATCTTTATCATCATCATCATGTATGCAATGCGATGCGATGCTCATATCTCCTTGGAAACTCATACCGGTATGGTTGAGTACACACCCGTCGGTGTGCACCCTCTCCCCCCTTCCATCCCGAAGATGGAGGGTGCCTACTCCTCGCTTCCACAACCCACGGTAGATGGAATCACGATGTAGGACTTACTCTATTGGCTCTCCGGATTAGTCATAACTTTCTCACCGACCTTTCCGGATTAGTTAATGACTTTCTCACCGCCCGGGCCATGTAACATGTCATGTATGCAAGC
This sequence comes from Rhipidocladum racemiflorum, assembly GCA_036346355.1. Taxonomy (NCBI): domain Eukaryota; kingdom Viridiplantae; phylum Streptophyta; class Magnoliopsida; order Poales; family Poaceae; genus Rhipidocladum; species Rhipidocladum racemiflorum. Next base: position 37,665,193 of record CM070588.1, read on the forward strand.
ATGCCAACATCATATAAAACTCATATATTAACACATGGCATCATAACATCTTAAACATGCTCATCATATCATAGCAATCATTAAAACATGGCAAGTGGACATATATCATGTAGACAATTCCATCTAATCTCAACATGCAACCTACAACTCGCTATCCATCACAACACACTTGCCTCCACCACGTGCAACGGATTGGCAGGAAGTAGAGGGCACTCCCGGGGTCGCACCACCTGCACATAGGTATCACACACTCACAATCATAACCAAAGAACAGTACGCAAACCCTCATCTACCCTGACATTGCCAACGACTCGCAAAACCTGAAAACAGAGGTTCTGTCCCGGCGGGACAGCAGCCTTGCAAAAGGCATAACTTGGGCTCTGGGACTCCGAATCAATTAAACGAGTACATCCTCACGTAGCTTAGGAAATTTCCCAACTTTCTCTAGGTATAAGCAAAGATTGATTCGGCCTCTAAAGTTGTTTAATCTACAGATTACCGAGATCTATTCCAATCGCGTCACAGATTTTAATACGCTCGGTAAAACAGTCATAACTTTCAAACGGTTGGGCGGAATTTAACGTTCTTTATATTCACGGAAAGATAATGAAATTATCTACAACTTCTTAAAAGTCCGTACGGTCAGATTCGAACTCTAAATTGGTGAAAACAGGAGCCCTAGGTCGACTGCTCAAGCTGCCCCAAAACAGAAACGTGGCAACGTCTAGATCTAACTGAAATTACTCCAATCCAGCACCACCAATTGATCTAAAAACTTGATAATAACCTTAAGAATAGTACCTAGATCAACCCCAGGGAACCCCATGATCATACCTTTGCCCGACGAATGAAAACTCAACGAAAATCCTCCCGGATCGCTCCTCGCTCCACGTTCCACGTTCCTCGCTCCTCGCTCCTCGCTCCAATGGATGGATTCATGAGGTGCAGGGGTGGGGAGGCCACCCTAGGGCAGCAAGGGGGTGGAGGAGAGGTGGTGGAGAGGTGGGGAGCAATGGGGCAAGGGAGGGGGAGGCGCACGGCCAAGGGAGGAGGGAGGGAGGGGTGGCGGCTAGGGCACTTGGGGGTGGGGAGGGGGCGCACAAGGGGGCAGCAAGGGGTGGACGTCCCAAGGGGCAGGGAAACCCCCCTTTTACCAGCCCTAATCCCCTTTCCTAATCCTAAATGGATTCCCACTCCATCCCACCAAAGCCCACAACCCCCTCTTTAAGGCCCAAACTCCCCCGGGAAGGCCCAAAACCCTGGAAACGGCCCGGAAACGTTATAAACCTCCATACCCTATGGTTTTAACCTTATTTCCACATCTCATACTGTTTTTGACCAAATCATGCACGTTAAATAAGGTTACGACATTCCGTGGTGTCACAACACTTCAAACGGCCCAAAAACGCGAGTAAACCTCAAGCCGAAAGGTTTTAATCTCTAATTTCACATTCTATAATGTCACACCATACCGTAGTGTCACACGGACGTCCCATCCTATGACCACTCCTGCCTGCACGAGTGTAGTCCCTCGGTAGAGTGGTCTCTCAAAACCTCTAAGAAACTGAAGCATACGCCACAACTCGGCGTCATAGCCTCCCTCACGCTCGGCGTAGTTGTTCATCATCATCTGCCAAAAGACACTTGCGTAAGAACGCAACATTTTAAAATCAATGTGGAAGACGAAAAGAACTCAGCAAGGGGTATGAACAAGAAAGAAAGGGGTAAGTCGAGAATTCATTCATTATCTTGACCAAATTTTATCTTTAGAAAATAGGTTTTATCCTCACTACGACCAATCTAACTATGGGTGAGCCTACAGTCAGTATGGCTCTGATACCACCTCTGTCGGGACCCGAATTTGCAAATCCGGACCCTCTGTGTATTCAGCACTAGTCCAGGAATGCGCTAGTGCACACAGTCTCAACATTGGTAAATATCACAATCATACTCAACGAAATAATAAGGTACCTTAAATAGTTAACCAAACGGGTTGCTCGACCTTAGGGTCAAGTTACAAATATAAGCCACGCAGGGCAAAAACTCAATAAGAGAGAAATAACTGCAGCGGAAAATAAGATAACTTCGTGGCGCCATCCAGTATACCACAGGCAACTGACTGGGCTCGCTCCCTAATTAGACGGTTCCTCTTGGATCTCCTCCTCCAAAGCTGGTGTAGATTCTCCTTCAACTGGTGTTGTATTGCGTCAAGGGTGAGTACTTGGTACTCAGCAAGTCATGCACAGAAATGCAAACTAATATACTACATGCATGGCTTAGTACAAAGGAGTAGCTCAGGGTATAATTGCAGTAAAACAGCATTTGACAAGTAGCATAAGTAGATTCAAAAGCAGTAGAAACAAGTATAAGATCAATAACTTTTCCAGGAGTTAAATAAACATCTTTCCCAATCCTATTCCACATTTCCATCAACAACACTATTAAACCAAACCCAACCTTTTAAGTACAAGTTATTTTCAAGAGAATCTAACCCTTGACTGTAATTCCCGAGCGATGTCCAATACCGCGGACACGGCTATTCGAATAGATTTTACACTCTGCAGAGGTTATGCACTTTACCCACAAGATACAGCCAAACACCACAAAGGCGAGTGTCCGTAACAGAGTCTTTCGGAAACTTCTAATAGCACAAGTGGGCCTCCCCGGTTGTTGCACACTAACCCTTCCCTTAGCGAAGGCGAAGTTTAGGCCAAACAACCGTTAGATGGGTACCTGGCCGCAGCCCCGGTACGCTCCCCCGTACAACTACACAAAGGGTGTAGTTGACATCCTGAGGTCCCACAGGTACGTTATTAGCAACTTAATCAACTAGGTCCGTCCCATTACAGACATGTGGTTGCGCGTTCGACTCAGTTCAAAGGCTTGCAAGGTTAAGTCCTTAGGGTGACCAGGGCAAGACTACCCGAAGAACCAAATCGACGTTCCCGGTGCCACAACTGGCCCACCCGATCATTCTTGCCACATGCCCCGGTCAAAAACTATTTATCAAACCCCAGTTGATTACCATGCACCACGTGTCATCAACAATAAAAACACATGATACTTCTTTCAAAACAGGTGCAGTATGTCATTAAGTCAACATTAGCATTTGATTGTCCAAAGCATTTCACGTGGCAAGGCTAAGCATACTACATCGGTCTAACTACCCATGTTGGCAATTTAATAATGTCCAACTAATAACTCACAACTAGGGTGACAAGGGGTCATGGCACATATTTAATAATCAAGGTGTCATAGAGCAAAGTTGGCATTTAACTAATTTCCCATAATTAAGTAAAGCATTTTCTAATTAAACTAGCATGCAATAATTTAAATCAAAACAAGTTTCAAAATGGGATCAACATGGTCAAAGCACAACTTGCCTTCAAAGAGTACTTGTTCTTGGTCCTGAGCTGGCTCCTGGGTCAACACTTCACCTACGAAGCCTACGGGCACTTCAACGTCTACTCGTAAAGCGTGCAAATAGCAATAAATAAATAAACAGTAGACAAAAAGTGTCCAAACATCCAAATAAAGTTCATAAACAGAGAGAGCATAATTTTATGAATTTTTAGAAACTGGAATCGTCAAATTCGGGGTTTAAATGCAAAAGTTATAAACGTTTAAAGTTTAAAGAAAATATTTATTAAATATAAACAGAGAAATATTCATAAACAAAAATTAATTAAAATTCATATTTGAGTAGGTCTCATTTTTATGAAAATTTAGAAATTTGAATCACTCAAATCGGAGTTTAAACGCAAAAGTTATAAGCGTTTGAAGTTTGAATCTATTTTTGAAATCAATAATTCGAATTAATAAATCATTTTCTTTTTCGGAAATCAATTTATTGCGTCAGCATGACACGTGCACCAATCAGAGGCCGCCACGTCGCCTCGGGTCCATGGACCCTGCCAAGACGGCTTGGCTCGGCCCATCGTGGACCGGCCCACGGCTCGTGTCCACGACAAGTGGGTTCTCCGTGACGCCAAGATGACGTCGACACCGCTCACCCGATAGGGTGACATCGTGCCACCGTGACATCAGCGTGACGTCATGGTGCGGTTTGGTTCGGTCGCTGACACGCGGGCCCGCGTGACGTCACGACTAACGTCAGCGGCGACCAGCGTGGCCGCGCTGACCGCGACGGTCAGCCTCCTCGCCACGTGGCATGATCTCGGCCGTTGATTTGAAAATCAACGACCCAGATCGGATCTAGCTCAACGCAATAGGAAACTACTCGGCTGATCTGGACCGTTCGATCTAGATCGGACGGTCAAGATTGGATCTAGTACGGTGCGGTTAAGGCTACTTGGCGCGATCTAAACTGTTGGATCTAAATCCAACGGTTGGAAATAGATCTAAAACTGCAACGTGAGAAAATACCTATGGGCGACGTGGCGCAATCTCAGCCGTGCGATGAAGATCCAACGGCTGAAAAGCTTCGAGGCCACGGCGATGTCCACGGCGGAGCTCGTTGGCCGGAGATGGAGACGACGACGATGGCAACGGCATTACGGGCGTGCTCCGGCGAAGTGGAAGGTCCCCTCCGACGCGGCTGGTCCTTGCGGTTCCGGATCTGGGCACAACGGCGGCGGAGGACGGCGGACGGCGACAGAAACGGCGAATAACCGCGGCGGAGCGCAAGACCAACTACGGCGAGCTCGCGCGGGCAAACGGCGGTGGCTCAGGCGACGTTGTCTAGGGCTATGGGTGCGCACGGAAGTTGGCAACACGATGGCGGCAGCGGCGCATTAAATAGGCCCCTCGGCGTCTGTGAAAATCGTGGAAACCGAGGCCCACACGGCTGCGGCGGCGGAATCCGAATTGGATTCGGATTGGGTGACGTGGCTCAACGTGAGCCGTTAGATCAAGATCCAACGGTGCGAGGGTTTGGGCTCGGGTCCGGCTCGGGCGACTTGGCTGGCTCGGTCGGGCTTGGGTTCGGGCGATGTGGCGCGATTGTGGCCGTTGGATCTCGATCCAACGGTCACACGCGTTAAGGTTTGGCGACTGGATTCAACCGAAACGGTTGGCTCGGGTCGGACTCGAGTCTGACTCGGACTCGGGTCCGGTCGGATGAACAGTGAAACCGATTAGGTTTTTCCAGCGATTAAATAATCCAATTAATTGCCAAAAATTCATTTAATTCATTAAAATAGCAAAACACTCAGAAAAATTCCAGAAAAATTCTAGAAAATATTTTGGAACATTTTGGACTCAAATAAAATAATTCCAACAAAATTTTATTTGAAAAGTTAAATTCTTTAATTATTTCAAAAGGGAATAAATTCAAATAAATTCCAAATAAATCCAAATAAATTCCAGAAAATTTCAAAAATTCACTAAAGTGCCAAATCTTATTTAAATTCATGAAAAGCAAAAATTTGGGGTGTTACAAACCTCCCCCCTTAACAGAATCTCGTCCCCGAGATTCAGGGCTTACTAAAGAATAGGTTCGGAAACTTGAGGAGCTTTGAATAGGGAGTTATGGCATTTTGAATGCATGAAGCCATGAATGGAAGCTTGAGGAGCTTCTCTGGTAACATGCCATCGTGAGGTTGAAGATGGAGAATAGGGCTGCCACGTGGCACTTCCTGATTGGCCGAGGTTTACGCGAACGCGACGCCCTAAAGAAAAATTAGCAAAAATAGTCTAAAAATTCCGGAAAAATTCATAGAACTATTTTGGAATATTTGGAACCCAATAAAATTGGTTCGTGGAAATTTGGATGAAATTTGGAATTTGAATATTCTGGAGCGAATAGCGGGCATTAAACAAAAGTCGCGCGAGATAAAATACCAGAGAGCCTCCAAAATTCTTGGGAAAACTCCCAAAATGTTTTTGGAATATTTGGGACCTAATGCAATAGGTTCCAGGATTTTTGGAGCATTTTCGGACTCGGGTGAAATTTCGGGTACTGACGGGAATCTGGAAATTTGATTTTTGAACGGAGTGGAAATGAATTCCGATCTTGGATGGGAAAGGATGCCAGGTTAAATTAAACACTAAGGAAACTCTAAATTTTGAATTTAATTAATTTAAATTAGATTTTTCCAGAAAGCGAAACTGAGGATGTTACAGACGTGGCCCATGAAACCACACCAACTTGTTGCGCGTGCACTTGCCTGCCCACGCGCCTGCCCGCACAATATGCATCACTCGCCAGGGTTAAAAATTTCGTTTTAGGGCAAATCTCGTCAACGTCCGAAATCCGATTTTTTGCCGAGATCTCGTTATTTCGGATGAAATCTGAAAGAAATTTAAAAAGCAAAATTTGAATCCAATTTTTTTTAACTGAAATTACCGAGATTTCGGTTAAAAAACCGATATTTCAGTCTATTTAACCGAGATTTTGGCCAAATTAAAATTATCTAAAAAGTGTGCAAAATTCGTTAATTTTTTTTTTGAAATTTTGGTCAGACATGGAAAACGACTTGAAGAATCCAATCCGGTCAAATTCGGTCATTTTTTGGTCAAATTTCATTCAAAAAACCGAGATTTCGGTCCATTTAGCCGAAATTTCGCCGAAAAATAGGGTACTGTAGCACTTTTAAAATTTTTTAGGGTTTTTTAAATTTCGCCGGGATTATGAAACTCGTCCAAATCCAAAATTTAGAAATTTCATGATTTCTACGGAATTTAAACCCTGTCACTCACCCTATCTTGTTGTGTAATGTGCGCGGATGCTTTGCTTCCGTGCTGCCCAAACGCGGGAGCTTACTTCCGCACTGTCCATCCACGGTAGGTGTGAGCTAGAGGCTATTTTTGAAATTAATTTCGGACAGAGCTCGCTTTGGAAAAAATAGAAATTGAGGGGCTACTATATACTCCCTCCGGTTTGGTAATACCTGTTGTTTTGTACATAGTGATGGTCAAACTTCCGAAACTTTGACTAACAATATATTTTTAAATATTTAAATTGGATACATAAAAATTATATGTGTAGACTTGTCTCGAGAAGTACTTTCATAATATTATAATTTTATTGGGTTTTATAAATATATTATAATAAAAATTAGTGGTCAAAGTTGTGTTTTGAAGACCGTGTCGATGTCCAAAACGACAGATATTACCAGATCGGAGGGAGTATAGTGAACTCCACCATGATCGAGGATTATAAAGCCATAGCAGGAGGGTGATGATGGGCGACTGGGTTTCGAATTTCGGTTTAAAATTTTTTTGGCACTCACTAAAAAAATTTTATTTAGGAAATTTTGGTGTAATTTTGGGACAAAAAGGTTGAACAAAATTTAAAATATTTTGATAAAAATTTAACCAAAAAAATAATTTTTTGAATAAATTTCAATTTTTTCAAAAAGGAAAAACAAATAAACCCACCGAAACGTAACTCAAACAAGTGCATTTTGGAATCCACCGAAAGAACCAAACTTCGGCAAAGTTCGAAACGCTTTGGGCGATACCACGCGCTATACGCCATCGGGCTCGCGTTGCGGCTCCTTGGCACTCTCGTCCTCTTCTCCGGGACTAGAAGTGCCAGATCTGCACTCGGACGCAGCCGGGCGAGTACTGCGCAAACCAACCAGAACTACAGAATTGAGCATTATGCTAACCAAAGAGAACAGAAGGTCATCAACAGAAATACACACAAGGAGAATTATTTTTCTAACCAACGCAAAGAAATGTACTCAATCAGTTCCATGCATGGCAGCCTCACAGCTTGCATCAATGGTGACCTCAGAGACGCAATGGGTGCGAAATTTTTTTTTAAATATACTATATTTTATTCCGAATTGCAGAAATAAATGTCTTTCGCAAGAAATTACATTTTTATACGTCTGTCGCCTGTCCATCGGGCGATATAAACTGTCGCCCGATGGATGGGCGACAGAGACCCTCGTGTTTTACGTCGCCTGCTAGATTTAGCGACAGGCTTCGCCGCCGATCAACAAAGCGACAGATTAAAATCCCGATGGACGGGCGACATTATTGATGTCGCCCTATGGACGGGCGACATATACCATTTTTGATATTTTTGTTAGTTTTTATGAGAATTTTTTTTAAAAATATATTATATTTTATTCCAAATTGCATAAATAAATGTCGCAACAAATTTCAGTTTTAAAGCTATCGATTTAGAAGCCATTTCGATGCGAGCATGAGAAAATACAAGATGTCTGTTTTTAGGTGGCCCTTCTTCACTCCCGGTCAACTCGTAATTATTTTTTGAAGACTTCGTGTAGTTATCTTCAAAGATGTGAAATATATGTACGGTACACTGTACCGATAGATGGGGAGCAATAAGAAAGTACTGAATTGCATACGGCTTAGAAATGCTAAACAACAATGGCATGTACGGCACACTCTACCGAGTATACGGGACTAAACGTAACATGCCTTAGGCAGAGGAAACAGCAATAAGGGCCCTTCTCTTGGGCTTTACTGAGTGCAACGAGGATATTTTCCCTTACGCAAGTTTTCAGCTCCTGCCGCTCTGGCCCTAGCTGCCCTCTCACGCTTTCTCTCGCTCGGCCTCCTCTCCGCTGCATGGCGCTGCTGCTCGGCCTCCCTCTGTGCATGCATATGTTCCAAATGCCGTTGGCGCTTCTCCTCCTCATCCTGCTCACACCACTGCTGCTCCACGATAGCCCTCTGATGCGAGTACTCCCGATTCCGCCTCCTCTCCATCTCGGGAGTTTGTTCCGCGTCGTAGAATCGGATGAACTCGCACAGTGGAGGCTGCAATTAGTCACATCACACGGTGTTACAACACGTATGAATTGGGAGCAGCACCAAATGTGAGTATGAACATACCGGGCTTCTCCGCCGCATCCGCATCCCCAGCGTTGGCTCGGAGTCGTGGTTGCGGCAGCTCCAGTACCTCATACCGTAAGTGTATGAGTTGTCTACAGACTACCGGAAGCGGCAAGGATCCCCGCATAGGCACATGGGGACCTCCATTGGTGCTGCTCGTTTGGGTTGGCGGTGATGGTTCTCTTTGTTGTATTGGAGCAGTGGTTTGGTCGATGCAACGCTGCGAAGGCATGAAGGGGGTTAAATAGCCAGATAGAGCGACAGACTGGAAGCTTAAAAGGAATCCGCGAGCATCGGGTTCCTTTGCAGCTCTGCCTGTGCTTGATACCGACATATGCACGCAGCTTTGTATCTTGGAGGGAGGTGCCAGTAAAGCTTTGCCAGCTATGCTTTCACGGGACGACTCAGGCAATATCTGGCACACATGCATTTGACATGACATTTCGGACAAGAACTGACTGACATGATTATGACATGATATGTCCTACAGGCTTTGCCAGCAATGCTTTCACAGGACGTACCAGGCAGCCTTTGCTTGGATTATAAAATACAACTGAATGGGATGAGAAAACTCATGGTGTATGGACTAAGTGCTAATATCATTGTTTGTTTATAATAATGACTGCAGTGGTAAGCGTGCGTTTGCTACGATTTGTTGTTTGTTTTTGTTGTCATTGTTTGTTTATAATAATCACTGCAGTTTTTAAAAATTGAAAATTCGTTCTTCCTTGTATTGTTTGGTGTGCAACGAATCTGATGACAAATCTGAGTTACCAAGAAGCATGACATTCATATTACGAAGTACAATAGGGAGAACAACTACAACAGTATTTCTTGTGAATAAGAACTAACATACAAATGGATGCAAGGTTGAGCGGCTTTAGAACTTTCCAGAATCATCACTATCATAGAATTCAACACCCTCTTCTTCGAAAAACTCCCAACGGTCACGTTTGTAGTCTTCAACGCTAGGCCGTCAAGAGGAACAACCAAATCGGGGCTTACAGCCGTGGTTATCTTGTACGGCGTGCTCAAGTAAGCGATCATACGCTTCATGGTTTTCTTTTTGTTCAGGCCGAACTCCCTCTCTTTGCGGTAATTCTCGTACCGTTAGCCTGTTAAGTTCCTGCGCGAGATCCGTCCTCTGCTCTACCATTGGAAGCGTCCTGTTTAAAGATGTCGGTGTATTTATACCGCTCCGCCCACCGCTGATATTGGCATCCGTAGACTACACGATAAAGGTGAGCATGGCTATTTAAAATCGAGCAAGAGAATAATCATCGAAATATGAAGATATCGAAATACATTTAGACGTACAAAGAAATTTGGGCATCTATAGAACGCTCGTCCGTTATTTGGCGCAGTGTAGCAGGTTTGAGCATCCACATGGCAGTTAGGGCAAATTACCCGCCCTGCATTGGCTACCACTGAGCTCGACGCCTTCGACATGGCTTTCACAGAACGGACGAACACTTAAGTCGGTGTCTACACGAAGCAAAAACATCAATAAGAAGCATAAAAGGTACAAATTAATGTGTACTGAACCAAGAACACAACAATGTGACTCACCGTACAAAATAACTTTTGTAAATAATACCTGTGGAACAAGACGCCGAAATAAAATCTTGGAAAAAAGGAAAGCTAAACTACCAGTTCTCCTCTTTGCGCTTTGGGTTTTCTCAACTCAATCCAAACTTTATGAACTCGGAGCAATGTATCGCTTTTGCCTGATATAAGTGCAGGCGGCCTTGCAATTTATAGGCAGGGAGCGAGGTAGAAACGAGACAGCTGGCGGCACATCATCGTGCGGGGCGAGGGGCCAAGACAGAAAATCGGCACATGGCGCTTGCAGGCGCTCGAGGGGTCTGCCGCACCGCGATGGCTTGGGAGTGGCTACCACCATGGAGCATTAGCGCGAGGTGGGGGCCTGGCTGAACGATAACATCGCAAAACCGCGGCTTTCCGTTACGGTTTTTTCATTTTGAAATTAATTTCCGCGTCCCCGATAAGAAAGAAAAATCCAGGAGCATCGGATTCCCTTGCAATCGTGGTCGTGCTTGACATCGACAGATGCATGCCGCTTCTGACTTTTACAGATGACATCGACGGGTCATGGCAGTGGAGTACACATCATTGCAGATGACATCGACGGGTCATGGCAGTGGAGTACACAGCTTTGCAGATGCAATCTAGGCTGGCTTTCATGGCTCAACAGGAAAGAAAATGACTACATGGTTTGTGCGCGACTATAAAACTTAGGGTTATTGGGCGTTGAGGATTTATATGCGAAGAGAGCTGTAACTGAGATATTATATTCGGCGCCATCGAACCCTAAGTATTACATTCGTGCACGAACCCTAACGATGAAGGTTTTTCGGCGTCCCGTAGAAATGCATGTTGGAAGTTATTTATTGGGCCGGAGGTACCAGATTTGCTATTTGGTATACGGACTACCATATTCTGTAAAAATATCTCAGTTACAACTCTATTCGCATTTAAACTCTCAACGCCCAACAACCCTAAGTATTACATTCGTGCACCAAACCTAACGATGAAGGTTTTTCGGCGACCCGTAGAAATGCATGTTGGAAGTTATTTATTGGGCCGGAGGTACCAGATTTGCTATTTGGTATACGGACTGCCATATTCTGTAAAAATATCTCAGTTACAACTCTTTTCGCATTTGAACTCTCAACGCCCAACTACCCTAAGTATTACATTCGCATCTAACCCTAACGATGAAGGATTTTCATGGCCCGTAGAAATGCATGTTGGAAGTTATTTTTTTGGCCGGAGGTACCAGGTTTGCTATTTGGTATACGGACTACCATATTCTATAAAAATATCTCAGTTACAACTCTCTTCGCATATAAATTCTCAACGCCCAACAACCCTAAGTATTATACTCGCGCACGACAACGCCCAACAACCCTAACGATTTTCGGCGCCCGTTGCGGCTGTCTTTGGAGTCCCCGATGTTCGCATCCTGTATTCTCTCGCGCCAAACGAGGAAGTCGACAAAAGTCGTAAGGTGATATGACAAAAGCTTCAAAGGTCATATAACAAAAGTCAAAAGATGATATGACAAAAGCCGAAAAGCGGATGTAAATATGTAATGAACCACGTAATATGACAAAGTACACAAAATAGATGGTATTACATAACATAGTACCATCAATCACCGCCCTAATCGAAACTGCCAACCAAAATAAACAAAAAAATTACAAACACTGAAAAATAAAAGAAACTAGTGCCGGCCCCTCTTCGCGTCGCCTCCTCGCTGGTGTGTAGTCCTCCTCGAGATCGACCTCGGGAGTCGTCGGTGCGTCGGCTGGTGGGCCCTCTGTGGTCTCGCTGGAGGTGTGGCGTACCCAGGCGGGTCAGCCTGTACCGGTGGTGGTGGGGGTGTCTGGTGCTGCGTCGGTGCAACCTGCGTCGGTGGAGGTGGCGGCACCAACGACCCAGGCTGGGTCGCTGGAGGTGGCGACACCAACTGTGACGACCGAGGCTGGGTCGCTGCAGGTGGCGACACCCACTGCGGCTGGGTCGCTGGAGGTGGCGACACCCACTGCGGTTGGGTCGGTGGAGGTGGCGGCACCCACTGCGACGAACCAGCCTGGGTCGGTGGAGGTGGCGGCACCCACTGCGACGACCCAGCCTGGGTCGGTGGAGGTGGCGGCACCGACTGCGACGACCCAGGCTGCGTCGGTCGTGGCGCCCACTCCTGCTGTGCGGTACCAAGCTGAACTGGGGGTGGATCAACGAGGTACCTCCACACGGTGTCGTCCTCGTAGTCGTCAAGATCATCACCCCGCCCGTCGTAGTCATCAGGAGCAGTCGGCAACCACGGTGCGCTGACACCTGCAGGACCTCCAGCAGCTGCACGAAAGGGAAGAAATGTTAAGACCAGTGACTTGGTGAGTGCAAAGCATGAAAAGTGAATGCAAAACATGAAAAAACACACACCTGCGGCACCTCCAGTGTGGAAGCCTGCACCTCCACCGTGCTGTGAAGAAGAAGCAGCTCCGGTGTCGAAGCCTGCACCAGCCGCAGGTCCCCTCCGTGGCGCGGCGGTCGTCGGGGACCACACCACGAGGCAGGGGTGATCCGACCAACTCCGGTAGCGCGTAGAGTCGCCTCGAAACCTACCGAGCAGCCGGTGGCAACGCCCGCTCGTCACCCGCCGGCCGCTGGTCAATCGCGACAGCATCCTCGACGACTCCTCGTAGAAGCGGCCTAGCATGTCAGTCTGGAAAATACATCGCAAATTAGATAGCACCGATTTGAAATGGTTAAACGTATATCGGATACAACGTACCGCAGCGTGCAGAGCCGCGTCCGTATGGGCGGGATACGTGTCTCCTGGGCCGGGGACGTGCCTGGGAGGATCCGGGTCGACAGCGTGCATCAGCGCACACGCAGCGAGAGGTGAACCACCGCCGATGCGCTGGTAAGTCTCCAGATCGTATGGCGCATCGTCATCATGGACGTCCTCGAGGGCTCCGGCCCCCTCCTCGACCCATGGTGCCATCCGCACGTGCCAGGGGGTGGCCCCACGCACCCCCTGCCGACCCGGGCTGTGGATGAGAAATGAATGTATAAATATTAGATGGCAACACACGATAGTAATTATGGAACATCGATTGAGGGAACTTACGCGTGGGCGGCGTGTGGGAGCAGACGGCCGGCCGGCACTGGGAACTCCTGTCGTAGGCCGAACTGCCTCATCACTCGATGGACAGCGTAGGCCTCGACCTGGACGTCGAACACCAGGAACCGCCGTGTGAGCCAGTACGCCGCGTCTCGCGTGCACAGGGTCGACACGGCGGCGCCGGTCACACGGTCACTCGCTTCCTCGAGTGTACGGGCGTCCAGCGCCGACGTGGTCGCCTGGTGAGGTGGTCGAACGCCGCGACGAACTGCGGGTAGCCCTGGCGCACCGTCTGGTGTGCCCACCTAGGCTGCAGTGAAACAAAACGTTACCGTTAGTATTAAAAAATGTACAAGCAATAGTACCAAACTTTCAGTTCAAATATCTTACCCGTCGGTGGCACCAGATGGTGCCCATGGTCGGACCATCCACGTCTCCATCGCCTGTAGGGTCAACCGACTCCAGGCTGATGGCGGGGCGCCCGATCTGGAACCTCTCGTATGCCCACAGCTGTACCAGTAGCGGGCGTCCAGTGAAGGTCGACTCGGCGCCGGTCCGGGTACACCCGTCGCAGAGGGCCCAGACGCGTCTTTGCAGAGGATACCGACCCCGTGAGTACTGCGGCACATCGTCGAGGGGGGCGTCCGCTATCTCCCTCGCGAACTGGACGAGGTGCCTGTCCACACTATCCCCATGGGAGCTCGTGAACAAGCACCAGCCGAACAACCACAGCAGGTACGCCTCCAAGTGGCGGCTGACCCTGTAGTCGTCCGCCCCCTCGATGAGCTGCGAAGGCTGCAAGATAGAAGATCACATATTACATGTTGTTGTAAGTTGTAATTGAAGAGTACTTGTTTTTTCATAGTGTAGTTGCGTACCACGAACTGTCGAAGCCACCGCAGCGTAGGACCGTGTGTCCCGGTGAAGGCCTGGTAGCCTAGTGCTGGAAGCACACCAAATAACTGGCCGAAGTAGGCTGCGCGGCGCCACGCAGGTCGACGCCGTGTGGCACCACAAATGGCGTCGCCGGCGATCGGGAGGCCGAAAGGTACGACACGCCCCGCAAGGTGATCGCCATCTCCGACGGGTAGGTGGAAGGTGTGGGTCTCTGGCCTCCACCGATCCACCAGAGCGGTGATCGTGACCTGTCGAACGAAACCGCCGACCCACATCCCGCACCATCCGCCGAAGGGAGCAACCCCAAGCTCGAAGCCTACGAAAGGAAAAACATGTAATTTTTTCCATAACACCAAGAAGAACGATTACCTCAAACATATAAAGAAATCTGAATTGTAATATGTTACCTGGGACCCAACGAGGATCGATATCCCAGCCCGTCTTTGCGGTGTCCTCGGACGAAGGGCGCCCAACGTGTGCGCTGGCCTCCCTCATTGGAAAACCGGTGGCGGCGGGCACGGTGACTACCGCCGACCACCGGATCCAGAACTCGAATGGCCACTCGTCATCTCCTGGCCGGGTCACCATACCTGTAAATAACAAATTGTGAGTTACATTTCAAAACCATATCAAAAGAAAATCGTCCGAATACTATAGGTTTCTCACAACAATGTGTTCAAACAAACATTCACGTAAAATTGTTCAAGCATCATAAATATTCAGAAACAGTTACAATAATTTTTCAGTGCACAACACTCACAGCCACATGCAGCAGGCTTACACACAAGGTCCACACAGGGTTCACACAACACACGTCACATCATTACATTGCGATTAAATTGCTTCTCATGTGGTACGTTGGCGTCGTGCAGCACTCGTCGCACAGGACGATCCACCCGCCACCGTCGGATTGCCATCTCCTCCTTCATCTCCTTCGTTTTATGCGTGGCAATTCTTGAACGTATGTCCTGTTTGCTTGCACAATGAACATTTCTTCACGCGCTTGCCAGCTTCTGACTCATCCATGTCATTTCTGATACGTCTTGTCTTCCGACGCCCTGCTTTCCATCTACCTGCATTAAAATCTGGGACCCAGAACCTTTCATCAGCACTAGGAGTTGCCGTGAAAGAACCCACAACACCGTAACCATACAGCTCCTCGCTCCAAGTTGCCATCACCCTTTCCTTCCTGAAATATTCAGATAGATAGGTACCAGGTTGCATTCCGAATAAAGCACATGCGGCTATCAC
Organism: Rhipidocladum racemiflorum; assembly: GCA_036346355.1. NCBI lineage: Eukaryota > Viridiplantae > Streptophyta > Magnoliopsida > Poales > Poaceae > Rhipidocladum > Rhipidocladum racemiflorum. The sequence goes on from CM070588.1 coordinate 37,680,767, forward strand.
ATGAGAACACGGCCTGTGCAAAAGGTCGGGCTTGTTACACGAGCATTTGCAGATGTCCTGTAATACGCACTCTGAATGACAACCCATTGGTTGGTTCCACGCCGCCCTTTATCCTTACATATCACCTCGGCGCAGTTGTTCGTGCACCAACTTTTATAGCTCTATTCTTGGCCGCCTTCGACTCTTCTCTTCCATGTATTTACCGATCATGGAGGAGTACAGAGCTTCTCATCTCTCAAAGACTATCTCAGGTGCGGCTTGATGTCTGTCGACGAAGTACTTGGTTGTGCCCCGCAAAGACTCCTCAACAATTCCCACCAATGGGAGACACCTCATCCCTCTCATTACCCAGTTGTAAACTTCTGCAAAGTTAATGGTCATCACACCGTATCCGGCACCATGTGTGTCATGTAACAAAGGCCCACTTTTCCATCGGTTCGTGCTTGATCCAAATTCGAGAAACATTTGATTGGCCTTTGCCTTCGGCTTACGATTAGTCGCGTCATCTTCTGTTGGCGGTGGGGAAGAGGCTCCGCCTCATCGTGCCCTTCACGGGCAAGACTCTTGTTCGCCGTCTCCTCTTTGTGTTTTCTTGTCACCATCGATATTTTTCCACAGAGTCCGAACTTGCTCTCCTGGTTCTCGCTTACATAGTCTTTTGAACATGTTCATGAGTTCCTTGTTCTGAATTGCTTGTAGAAATTTGCGCCCAAATGCCTCATGCACCATCGGCTCTGCAAGTCAGGCCATGGAAATGGCTCCTCCGCCTCGCTTGCAAATGGTTGATCGCACTAAGCGTACTCAAAGCATGCTCGCCGTGCAAAGACGCACACATCCCGACGAGTTTTGACCACCCCAATTTTCAAGTTCCGCAGAACCATAGCCAACTCTCATAGTTCTCACTTTCTACGAAGGCGAATGCAACAGTGAATCTGGTTGTTTCCGTCAACACCCACAAATCAAAATTTGCCCTTTGTATTTCCGGTCAAGAATGTGTCGCCCACGCACAGCAATGGACGATAAAGTGGTAGAACGCCTTAATGCAAGCTCCGAATGCGAAGAACACTCTCCTCGTATGCCTTTTAGTTGGCCACTTGATTGACGGACAATCTTGATAATCATAGTAAGTGCCGGATTTCTTCCCTGAATGCAATCGAGCAAAGGCGGGCAGATTGTGGTACGAGTCTTCAAACTTCCCAAACCTCGCTTTCTAAGGCCTTCTGCTTCGCCTCCAAGCCTTCCCATAGCTAATTGTGTAATCGATATCTGTTCTCGAGAGCTCGGATAATAGCACGGGCTCATAAGCCAGGTTCTCCACTATCTCTCGAGTACATGAGATTCGCGACAAACCCAGATGATGAGTTCCCGTGAGCCATCATTGTTTCCTCAATCATACAATTTGTCTTTGCTCAACCTTCGAGCATAACCAATGGGTGGCCCACTTCGGCTTGTACGCGTGCACTCTCCACGGACAGCCATGGATCTCACACACCACGTCAGAAAGGTGTCGGCGTGGATTTCTTAACCCTGAAAGTCCTTCTTAATGATAAGGCCCAATCTTTCACAAAGATCCTGCCACGACCTCCTTTGTCGTGTACATACCGCCAGGCCTAACCTCGTTGGGGTCAGATCGCCAACGTATGTCGTTGGTTTCATTAACAACCAACCTATCAAATTGATGTGTGCTCCACTCGGCTGGCACAGGCGGCTCCGCACCTCCATCTTCCTCGTCGGACTCATCGTCGTCTTCCACTTCTGCTATGTCGTACTCAAGGTCTTCCTCTTCCATCCTAATCAATTATTTCATCAATTTGCTCACCTTAAATGCTACTCCCAGCGCTACTTGTCCAACATTTGCTTCGTCCTCCCCAAATTCAGATTGTTCGCCACTTTCGCAAATAATGTCCTCGTTCGCTGTCTGGATGTACTGCCCACGGCTAGATCCCCCAATTTCGGTGTCACCAAAACTTAACTCATTTTGAGCCTGACTACACTCCCCACCGTCCGGCTGGGGGGCTACATCCCGGGCATAGGCTTGCACTAAAAGCACCCGGTTCCATCCCCGTTGCTCTGTCCCCCTCACATATGATCTCCACGATGCGGTTCCTTTCAACTCAACTAGCTCCCAACAAAATGGATTGTTCTGCATACTACAGAGGCAAAATACCTTCAGCTGCCACTTCTCTTCTTCCATCCGAAAAGTATAATACAACCACTTCATCATCAAGAAAATGTGCGCTTCGACCCTACTCAAACTTCTGTCTACATACTAGAAGTTACTTAGATCTGCACCCTCCGAACCATACATTACAACCCCTTCGCCATAATATATTCTAAATTGAACTCGTTCTGCCATATCTGCAAATCCATTCATTCACCCACGAATTAAATACTTTCCGTAAAAAATATTACGATCCCCAACTTTGCGTTGGTATATCTATATGCTACAAAATTACTTATTTAATCGTACAAGAATTTGTAACATTTCTAACAATACATACCTACGATCGTAACAATCGCTATCTCTGCCGTACTACATTCGTAAGAATTGAATATGTATATGGATGTATTCGTATCGGTATAAAATATCTACATTCAATAGATCTACTACTAAAGAATTGAACAACTATCGTAACTACATTCTCAGACGATTAATTTCTACTCGACATACATCAAACTACTTTCGCTATATGTACCCAACTGCATTCCTAAGAAATGAATACTTCTATCCGTTCAAAGTATCTACATTCGATATATCAACGCACACAAACCAAGATCTAAAATCATTTCTACTAAATCATAACCTCATCGCTACAAAAATTAGAACGACCATCGCATACCTACAAACTAGGTTTGCTAAATCTACCTACACCTAACTAAATTTGCTATGTCTCATTTCACATATAACTACAAACTAGGTTTACTAAATCTTTCTACATCTAACTACATTTCTTAACTAGATTTTCTAGATCTACAAATACCAAAACTAAAGAACGAGAAATTACCTGAGTATGAAGTGACGGGCTCAAAAATCGCGCAGAAATTTTCTTCCCTCTCTCTTTTTTCCTCTCTTCTTCTCCTCTTTTCTCTCTTCTTTTTCTTTTCCTCGTTCTGTTGCCTCTGCCGGCCGGCCGAACGCGCGCGGCATTATAAAATATACCTGTCGCCCGTCCATCGGGCGACAGGAACCCCGCACGCTATCTGTCGCCCGTCCATCGGGGGATTTTTAATCTGTCGCCTGTTGATCGGGTGACAGAAGCCTGTCGCTCGTCTAACGGGCGACAGAAAACACGAGGGGTCTCCTGTCGCCCGTCCATCGGGCGACAGGCTTATATCGCCCGATGGACAGGCGACAGACGTATAAAAATGTAATTTCTTGCGAAAGACATTTATTTCTGCAATTCGGAATAAAATATAATATATTTAAAAAAAAATTTCCAATGGGTGCTATTGCACGTCATACAGCTCATCAGTGTGTCTCTCTGTACAACTCTCAGTCTCATCATCGGCAAGCAGAACTGCCCAAACCAACCAGAAAGACAGAATTGAAAAATATGCTAGACCAAAGAGGACAGAAGATCATCAGCAGAAGCACACGCAAGGAGAATTGTACCATTGCAGTTTCAAACTCTCATCAATGGTGACCTTAGAGACGCAGTGGGTGCTAGTGCACGTCATATAACTCAAGTGGCCCTGTACAACTCGCAGTTCATCACCGGCCAACAACAAGACAAGGTAACACAAGGCGCGAAACAAATTGGGAACCTGACAAGAAAGTTGGTGCAAAACAGCAAAGGAAGAACAAGTTCCCAAGGCGTAACACTGATGTGTAGTCGAGCAGTAACATAATGAGATTAATTGATTGGAATAAGATGCCTTATATGCCGTAAAATTATAATTTTCCCATGGAAGCAAAGGAGCCCATGAAATGGAAGTCTTGGACCACCTCGTAGTGGTGAACAGGTGACATCTTAATCTTTACCCCTTTATAATTCACCAGTTAATTTTTCTCTACATGCACACACTATTCAGCCCCCACAGAGGATACCTTTTCTTTGTTCACCCTAACACGTGCACCCAGAAACCCCCCTTCCTCATAATCAAGCGCTAAGATGCTTTATCACATCACTTCATCAAATCTGATGGACCAAATCATCCGGTTCATCCCAATCTCCGTGTGGCCCCCAATCGCCCCCAATCGCCCGCCCCCGATCCCCCGCGTGGCCCCCAAATCGTGTGCCACCCCTAATCGCGCCTAAACCCCACATGCGCTGCGTCGAAGCCGCTTCCTCGCTGTGCGATTCCTTCATCGGCGACGCCCTCGTCCCTCGCGAATCCTTCATCGGCGACGCCCTGTGCATGAGCTCGCCGGGCCGCCACAGTCCCTGTCGCCTCCCCGCGCCGCCGTGAGGCCCCTTTGACTCGCGAGATCGGCCAGGACCCGCAGCTTCGTCGCCCGCGCGGGAGGCGAGGTACGTCTCAGTTCGATTCATTATTTTGGGCGGTTGGTGTGGGTTAGATTTGATTGGTGGAATCATGTTTGTGTGCGCAGGACGACCTGCCGCTGGTGGGGAACAAGGCGCCGGATTTCGAGGCGGAGGCCGTGTTCGACCAGGTATGCGGTAACCCACCTGCATGGTGCACGCGCGTTGTTGTAATTCCAACTTTGAGAAGCAATTGGTTTGAATATAGATGGGGTGTGAAGGAGTTGTCGAAGTTCGTTTTTGTTGTCAATTTTTCAACTTCTGTGTGTGTCTTCATAACCGCTATTGCTTTGTACTACATAACACAACAAGAGAGTTACCTGCAAGTATTATATTTATAGACAAGCATATTAGCACAACTATTTTGATGTTTCACATTAGGTAGACTAATGAGTGCTCTTACTGTTCAACTTTTCAGCTACTATACTCCCCTTTCTGGATTTTATGGAGTTCTGTTGGGATTGCTGGTGGGCATCAAACAACTTTTGCCAGATCAGGAGCTTAATCTTTTTGTTCTGAAGCTTAAGGGAAAGGTTTGTGGCTGCTACTGTTAAGAGAATAACTCTATTTCATTTTATCATGTGTTTAACCTAGCATATTTGTTTTTCTGGCTACTTAGTGGATTCCATCGCTTGTATAGCAGAGAGTTGAAACTTACCAGAAGAGGAAAGCTTGTAGCATTGCAACTATTGTAGTATATTCCACAGAGAGCTGGAAAGTTTATTCCTCCTCCTGCTGTCAGGGGCAAAAAGGGTGCTGCTAGGAGAAGAGCGGCACCAGCACCAAGACCTAAAAGAAAGGGGATCGAGATTGTTGATTTGTTTTAGTAATCTTTTGGTTTGTCACAGTGTAGCGTTGCAATAGTAATCTTTTGGTTTGATTAATATTAGGAGGTGAATTGCAATATTAGGAGGCTCAAGATGAGGTAGATCATGTTCTACGAGGTAGACTCCCCAGATATGACGATGTAAAAGAGCTAAAGTACTTGATGCGCTGTATAAATGAATCTATGCGGCTATATCCACACCCTCTAGTACATTCCTTGTGCTTCAGACAAGCAACTTCAGAATTAGTATTGGTGACTCAAGGACTCCTTGCTAACAGGTGCTGTTACGGCGTGCAATAGTTGATGATGTGCTTCCTGGAAACTATAAGATTAAGGCTGGTCAAGATATCATGATTTCAGTTTACAATATACACAGGTCACCTGATGTACTTTTCCATCTGAATATTATATCATATATGTTGTCTTGTGTTTTTAAGCCCTTTGGGTCGTCTGTTTTGCATGGTGAAATATGGCATATCTATGTCCGGCATATTGGTGAACTATGTAGAGTTTTTAGCAGAAAATTGTTGGGTTACTCAGTGATTTATGAATTATCGTTCGGTAGTTAAAATATATTTTCTTTGGGTGTGGTGCCTTGATGCAATCTACACTAATGGTAATATGGTACCGATTTCCACAATAGAATGATAGCATAATTTATTGAAATTCTTCCTAAATTGAGTAAGCACTAAGCAGTCAATATGTTGTAGCTGCAGAGGCCCTGTCCATATAATATTATTATCCTTTGTTAGCAAGGTCTCAGCAAGCATAACGTTCCATTGTTCTAATTTATGTTTGTGCCTTCTGGAAAGGTATGGGACAGAGCCGATGAGTTTGTTCCAGAGAGATTTGATTTAGAGGGACCCGTTCCCAATGAGACAAACACCGATTTCGGGTCACATATAACCTTGAGATATATTATTTTGTACTGTTATTTTATATGGTCCAATTCATCCGATTGATTTGTATCATCTAGTAGAATATGATTAAACTATGAAGTGTTCTCATCACCTCTCTTTCCCAGGTTTATCCCATTCAGTGGAGGTCCTCGGAAATGCGTTGGAGATCAATTTGGATTTATCCAGTGGGGCTTCTATCCAGTGGAATCCGCAGCTAAAGTAACGGACTCCTACACGTTACCTGATCCAACCGCAAACATATTGACAGTAAATAGTAAGGGTGATGCAGTGATCCATGAAAGACGACCAGTGGACAAATTTACAGATTCCAGCAGACAAAAAGGTCCCTATTTATTTGAAATGTTAACAATGCCTTCCAAATCACAAAGTGCATGTCCTAAAGATTCACTGTCTTCAGAAAAATCTACTGGTTTGGGGGTTTGCATGTATGGTACAAACATTGGCAGTCATTTATTTGGAACACAAAACCAATCGCCAGTTAAAACTGAAACGTTATACAGTCACTACAACACGTCGGGCTTCTAATGGCGCCTATAAATGCCTTTAAAACCTTATAAATGCCTTAAAAAGATTTTAGATGGCGTTTACATGGCGTCAAGAAAAATGGCGTCAGGAAAAGTAATTGGCGGCGCTTAATTATCCACGACGTTTATAAGTGCCGTGGAAGACTCTAACTCGGCGTTTATAAGTGCCGTGGAAGCCTCTAACCCGGCGTTTATAAGTGCCGTGGACGCCTCTATAACCCGGCGTTTATAAGTGCCGGGGTTTCCTCTATCATGGCACTTTATAAGTGCCGGGGTTCTCTCTATTTATGGCGTTTACACGCGCCGGGATCCTCTATTCGTGGCATTTAAAATCAGAGGTGCACAATGACTTCCCAGAGGTCACCCATCTTATTACTACTCTTGTCCAAGCACGCTTAACTTCAGAGTTTTATAAGATCTAGTACTTTAGTGGTGGTATGATCACATCCGATATATAATGCGCCCCTCCTCCCTTAACCCCGTTAAACACCGAACACCGATTTTTCAATTATTTCAAATTAGCAAATTATTGAGGTAATTAAGCAAAATCATCATACGATAAGATCTCCAATTATATTCTTTGGGCACCAATTCTAGTTTGCAAATACGAAATCCGAGCATATTTCTTAAAATAGACATAACTTTTGACTCGCACTCCAATTGGGGCGTTCTTAGGCTAATTGGAAAGATAACTAAAAGTAGCATCCTGAAATTGATAAGTGTCACAAAATCAGATGTTCAAAAATTTGAATTTTCAAACAAAATATCAACAAAATTGAATTTTCGGACAAAATTTGAAATTTTAGACAAAATATCATCGAAATGAAATATTTGGACAGAAATTATTGCAAATGGAATATTAGTTTCAATTATTTGAAATATAATATTATTTAATTTCAATTCTTTCAAATTCCCTGTGGTATTCACTAATTCACGCTTATAAATGTGGTAGAGTCTACCATACTATAAACGCCGGGAATTCCACTTCTATACCGCGTTTATAAGCGCCGTAGAAGATCAGAATCCGCGCTTATAAACGCCGGTATAGAGTGGAATTTCGGCTTATAAGCACCGTGGAAGATCAGTAACCGGCTTATTAACGCCGATATAGAGTGGAATTCCCTGGCGTTTATAAGCGCCGTGGAAGATCAGAACCGGCGTTTATAAACGCCGTATCGAGTGGAATTCGGCGCTTATAAGCGCCGTGGAAGATCAGTAACCAGCGTTATAAACGCCGGTATAGAGTGGAATTCCCCGGCGTTTATAAACGCCGTGGAAGATTCTAACCCGGCATTTATAAACGCCAGTATAGAGTGGAATTCCCTGTCATTTATAAGCGCCGTGGTAGACTCTAACCCGGCATTTATAAATGCCGGGGAATTAAATGCCTCGAATGATAAAAAACGCCGGCTTTAGCCTTATTAGGGGCGTTTAGATTAAACGCCATGTAAAATAAACGCCGGGAAATCCATGTTATCTTGTAGTGAGTGATATGCAATATGTGTCAAAATCCTCAGCAGGTGAGAGAATCTCTGAGATGATATAATATTAACTAAGAGCGTCCTTTAGCACACAATGATAGCAAAAACTTGCGTCTTGTCATGGTTGTTTGTGTCGAAATATGTTTTTTCGTAATGCAAAAAAAAAGCAGTATCAGCTGAACGATACATCTAATAATTTTATTTGTTCTCATGGTAGTATCACTTATATTTTTGTCCACTTATATTTTTGTCCTGGTTTCTTGCAGGCATTGCTTCATCATTGGCGCAAAAGGTATTAGTGTTACATATCACTCTCACATCCTGTCTTAATCAAACAAAGGAATCATGCTGAACTGTTTTTGGAGTATTTGTATGAGAATGAATATATATGTTGATGCAAACTTGCCTTAACAACTTATAGAGTATTGCCATGGACCATTGTCTTGCGTGCAATTTGTCTCATCAACTTTGCTTCCCATATTTAGGACTTTGGTCATGTATATAATGTATCTTTCTGCTTATGCTCTATTGTTAAAATCATTGTACTAGCTTGGACTAGCTCGTTTTGCGCCTTGTATGCTCACTTACCTGTTACTTCAAACTATTCCATATGAGAATTCTTTAAAGCTATCAATTATCTTTAGTTTTGGACCTGTAGCAGTTAATTCATATTGGGAAGCATAACATTTTGCCGATATCTGCATTACCATCAAATGTACTACAGGACAATGGTTGCTCAAAAAAAGCAAAATCTGAGCAGCTGGCAACTCTGTCCATGAAAGGAGCGTCAGGATACAGCAAACAAAATGGATTCCATAATGTAAATGAACATCAAACTGTTTCCTCCAAAGCAACTATTGCCAGTAAGCAAGGATGTTGCATGCCCGGAACAGAAAACATGGACTTAGATCTCATACTATTTGAAATGGCCAGAATGAGAAATCAACTTTCCAATGGTGCAATTCAAGCACCAGCACGTACCGAGCCAAGTGATAGATGGCTCAAGCGACTGCAGCTTGATATCGCCATAGCGTTAGCACAGGCAATATACTACAATAGTTGGCATATTTGTTTTTCTGGCTACTCAGTGGATTCCATCGCTTGCAATTTTTCAAGCATAGTTCCTTAGCACGGGGTAAGTGTTGTGCACATCTTACTACACTTTATTACCAAAAAACATATAACACCTTTTGCTTATTTGAATTGTATTACCAAATATCGCCGTAGCGTTAGCACGGGCAATATACTAGTCATATATCATTGGCAAGACCAAACTACAATCCTTCCCTCCCACAAAGAAAAAACGAAACGAAAACTGCCGGTCAATCGGAGATGTTTCGGTACAACTGCACAAGTTTCTGGGAATGTCGTTACTTATCAAATATAATCGACGTGTATGTAGGAAAATTCTGAGAAACTGTAGGAGTTCCATTCAGCTAGCCACGCCTCTGTGAAATTCCACTGGATACTATCTATCACATATCGGCCAAGAAAAACCAAAGAAAGTTGTAGGAGTTGTGAATATCAAGGCCATAGAACTGCCGGAGATGCCACAAACGAAGTGAAGAAAATCAAAGTGGTAGATATCTTTACTAATATATAAATACAAGCGGGTAGCGTCTATCCGTTCTTTCTCTCCTCCTCTCTAAAAAAGCAGTCCATCGGTATATTGTGAACCACGGGATAAAAAGAAAACCAACAACATCTCTCTTTTCACCGCACCTGCTCCATTTGGTCAGACTGTTACCCACCTCTCCCTCTTCGTGGCAATTTAAGAGTGCAATTTTATTTTTTATAAATATGTGATATAATTTGATTATTTAGTTAAAAATATTTTTTCGTTGCGAGGCACAAGCGATTTACTATACAGAATAGGCCAGCAGTTGGTTGGCAGATCGGTTGCATCGTCGCCAAGGAGAATGGAGTGAAAACAAACAGAGTACAACAGCTTTGGACCAGTACACGTCGATCTCAAGGTAACAACACTCAAGTGATCAAGTAATCAAATGAGGAAGTACAACAGCAGCATACATCCAACTAGCATTTCAAAAGAATTAATGTAACATCCTCAGTTTCGGTTTTCTGAAAAGGTCTAAGTTAAATTAAGTAAATTCAAAATTTGGATTTCCCTTTGTGTTTAATTTAACCTGGCATCCTTTCCCTTCCAAAATCGTAATTTAATTCCCCTCCGTTCGAAAAATCAAATTTCCAGATTACCGTCAGTACCCGAAATTCCACCCGAGTTCGAAAATGCTCCAAAAATCCATAAACCTATTGCATTAGGTCCCAAATATTCTAAAAACATTTTGGGAATTTTCCCAAGATTTTTGGAGGCTCTCTGGCATTTTATCTCGCGCGGCTTTTGTTTAATGCTCGTTATTCGCCCTAGAATATTCTAAACTCCAAATTTCATCCAAATTCTGCGAAACCAATTTTATTGGATTCCAAATATTCCCTAATGGTTCTAAGAATTTTTCTGGAATTTTTAGACCATTTTTGCTAATTTTTCTCTAGGGCGTTGCATTCGCGTAACTCTCGGCCAATGAGGAAGTGACACGTGGCAGGTACTATTCATCATCTTCAACCTCCCGTTGGAAGAACCAGAGAGCATGAACTTCAAGTTTCCATAACTAGCTTCCTGGATTCAATCCCTCATAACTTTCCATTCAATGCTCCAAATCGCAAACGGCTGAATCCGTTGGATTCGTAGCGACGAAACCTTTCCATCCCCCATGATCTTCAGCCCTAATTCGCGCCGGAGACGATTCAATCTACCAAAAACCAAAATCTCTTTAATTGCTCATAACTCGACCGTTTCAACTCCAAACGGTGCACCACCACCTCTCAAATCTCCTTGTTGGAGTGCTCTTCCCAGCGGTAGAACTCTCCTTTAGCCTCTCCTCGTCGTTCGTCCGCAAGATCGAGAAAACCGACGAAGAACGCCATTTTTTGTGTTCTTCGTGTTCATCGTCATATCTTCTTCTTCGGTGGGTCAAATTCAATTCCGTTCATTCCCTTGTGTTCATATGGATGTCTAGATTCTAACCCATCAACCAATTTTAGGTTCCATCAAGTTTGGGCGACGAATTTCGGAGTTTAGTCGCTTCGGCCGAACCTCCGTTCATCGCCAAATTCATCTTCTCCTGTGAGTTTTTCCTCAATTCCTTGCAATCCTAGGATCCTCTAGATGTGCTCTAGCTATTGCCATCATCCATTGTTAAATTTACTTCAAAATTTCATGCAAATTTCATTTTTTTTTCGGACTCGTGGGGCACCTCTGTTCCTTGCCCCATGCCCGCCCAGCGTCTTCTGCCGGTCAGCCGGGTCAACTCTTGGCGCCGCCATGTTGCCGCGTCACCCGGCCGCCCGGCCGCGCTCCGGCCGGCATTGTCGCCCGGCTTCCTCGGCCCGCCGCTTGCTTGCCGGCACCCGGCCGTCCCTTGGCGCCCGCGACCTCGCCGCTCGCCACCCGCCCGTGTTGCGGCCGCTCATCGCCGGCCGGCTGGCCCCTGCTCGCCGGTGCCCATGAGGAATTGCCTCCTCTGTTTCTTGCTCATTGGGGAAGGTCCATGAGTATGACATGGGGACCCCACATGTCAAAGACTAAAGAAAATCAGAAAAATAGGAAAAAGGAATGATTCCGGGAATATTCCCGATTTTCCATTTTCCTTGATTTTCAGATTTCGGAGGCTCATAACTTTTCTGTCCGAACTCCGATTGACTCCGTTCAAATTCCTAAATTCATCTAAATTCAAGATCTACCTGCCAGTATAAGTTTTATAATTTTTGGATTTTATTTATTTTGTTGTTATTTATTTGTTGTACTGTTTTGTGCGTAGCCGAGGATCCCGCCGAGTCCGCTGACCCCGCCGCCGGACTTCAAGAGTACGACATCCTCACTGCGACCGAAGGCAAGTACCTTGACGCATTTCGATCCCATGTTTGCAAATGTGTTTACAATGCTTTATAAACATGCATCGCTATCTTTATCATCGTATGTCAAAAATAAATAATTAGTTAATCCCAATTGCGATTACCTCCTTGATTATTGTTATCCATGCTTAATTGTAACCCTAGGATCCTTTGCTATGTCATGTATATCTTATAATGTGACTTTTGTTGGTTAGAACGGTAGATATGCTTAGTACCCGAATTGATGAAAATGACCCATGGGTGGGATTATACAAAAGTTATGATTTAAAGTGTGATTTGGAAATTATTACAAAGTATTTGGTACTGTTTTTCTAAAATAAAAAGAAAAAGAAAAAAAAGGGTTTGGACTTGGGCGGATTGGAATGTCGGGTGGGTGCGGATTGAGCACTAGTTTTCCATTGTGCAAGTATCACCCCAAGTCAATTAAGGACCGACGCTTATGACTATCCATTCTAAGCATAACCGTACTACCACATGTCTAACATGGTACGACCTGGCTAAATAATTTGTAGAAACCTAACTTAGACTCACCAGTTGGTGGAATGTGAGTGCCGGATAGAGGCAAGACTGTTTTTCTCACACGGCGCAAGAGGGGGCTTCCGTACTGGGTGGATAGAACCCTAACAGCGGTGAAACCTCAGCGGGTGGGTCGGGTTAGGCGTATACATTGTAAAGGCCTTGTCATGATATCCCTGCCGGCACACCTAAGGAAGTGTGTTAATTGTACATGGCACTAAGGGAACATCATGTCTTGTGGGTAAAGCTGTACACCTCTGCAGAGTTAAAACTATTTGAATAGCCGTGCCTACGATCAAGGGCAAAGCAAAGAATACTTTCATACTGGTAGACTTTGGTTTTGGTTTTGAAAATAAATGATGTTTTGGGATTCAGGAGTGGTTAGAACTCTCGGATGGTTAATTGGCGGATTGAGCCAACCAGGTAGATGGAACCTGTTTTTATGTCATGACGGATAGAGTCATGTGTGGATATCTTGATCTTTTAAACTGTGGCGGATAGAGCCCTTATACTAGTGATGGTGGATAGAACCCTCACTGAAATATTACATAATTCAATTGTTAAAAAGAATTGCTAAAATATGCTTTATGAAACTTATTATTAAGTACGGTTTGATGAAACTTGGCTTTATGCAAAAGAACCAAATTAAGCCTTCCTTGGAAAGCCCCACATGTGCATGATTTCCCAGACTTGCTGAGTATTTTTGTACTCACGTGCTACATAAACTGTTGTCATCAGAGAACTATCAGGACGCCGTTGAAGACGGTGAGTTCTACGCTAAGGAGTTTGAGGAAGATCGCAGGAGAACTAGTCGCGTGTCTTGTTGTCGCCTGTGGTGTTCTTCGGGTTTCGCTGTTTGTCGTTTTGCTTCCGCTGTCGTGAATTCTGGCCGTGTGACCGAGTGTTGTAATAAGTAGCCATGTGGCTAATACTTTATGTCTATGTTACAATTTCGTTATGTTCGGCAATGATGTATCACTGTTGACTGTGTGTACTAGCTACTGATCTGGGACTAGTACAGAAATACACAGGAGATTTCGGATAGCCGATCCGGGGTCTCACAGCGGTGGTATCAGAGCCTGGATGACTGTAGGTCGTGATCTAGTTAGAATGGCAAAGCCTTAAGGACTAATATTTTCATAAAAACATACTTATACAATTTTAAGTTCCTGTGCTTCTACCTCTCCTATCTTAGTGTCTTGAGCTTATCTTATCTGTTATTTAAAACTGGTTACTGATCTCAACTTATTTCAAAATTTGTAGATGTCGACTTGCACCACCTTTGCGTCCTTGGCTGGAGGCTTTTGTGCGGAGCTGTTCTTGATGCTCCAGGAGCTTGAGTTTCCCCACCGCCCAGAGTACCGCTGTACCTCCGTGCCTAGCGTTGGCTACAGCACGTGGAAGGTTAGGCTGTTGGTGCACGCCAGGAGTCGGAGTCTGGCAGAGGATCGTCCGTTCTACTTCACTTCGGAGAGACTAAAGATGGGAGATGCGCTGCAAGATGCGGCGAGACAGGCCATTATCCACTTGGGCAGCAATTACAGTGACAGCCTGGAGGACTCGCCGTACCGTCTTTTCCCGTGCCATGAGGAAGGGAGGTACCACAGCAGGTTTTGGAGTTTGGATCAGGAGGTGGATCTAACGATTGTGCATATGGGATCGCTCATCCGAGCCCAGGATGAGGCTTATGTCAGCACCACCCACGAGCTCCAGGATGTGTACCAGAGGTTGGCAGCAGCTCGAGAGGAGATATGCCAGCTGAAGGAGGCTCAGCAGGTAGCTGCTTTTCCGCCACCAGCCCCTGTGCAGGCGGCACAGCCAGTAGCACCAGCGCCAGTCCCAGAGGATCTGCCCAGGAGAGGGTTGACTCCTGATGCCTCGCCAGCCAAGCGTCATCGAGGCCCAAAGACTCGGGAGACCGCGCGCAAGTCAGTTCGTCGCCAGTCGTCTTTGGGGGTTTCCCTGAGTTTCTTGGCTGCCCCTGGAGGTGCAGGACCTTCGTCAGTAGCTACCCCGTCCCGCAGCAGGAGCGATGAGGAGGAGGAAGTCCCGTCCCCGCTTGTCTTCGAGAGCGGCGCGAGTACCTAGCTGTTTTAGTCTGGAGGGCCTTAATTTTGTTCGCTAGAACGATTAATAATTGCTTGTGTTGGTCTGGATCGTGCCTTGGGCAGTTGTGATCTAGCCATCGTTATCAAACTATTTTGATTTAATAAAGAGTTTGGTTGGTTTTCTTTCTGTTGTGTGCTTTTGTCCTTGTGGATGTTGTAGTCCCCTGTGTCTTATCTTTGCTTTTCCCTCTTTCCTTGTGCTTTGGCTGTCCTTGTTTCAGATGGAGAACCCAGGCAGAGGCCGTGGTCGTGGAAGAGGAAGAGGTAGAGGCCGTGGACGCGGTCGTGGACAAGTACAATTCCAGGAAGGAGAACCTGTGGAACAGCAGCAGCAAGTGCAACCACCTGTCGCTCAGCAAGACCCAGTGCCACCTCCACCCCCGATTCATCCGCCCAATCTGGAGCAAATGATGGCGATGCAGCTTCAACTCTTGCAAGCATTAGCCTAGAATGCTCTCAACCCACCTCATGTTGCACCAGTCCAAGCCGCCGCTGAGCCGCCCCAATCCAAGTTCGGGGAATTCATGAGGACTAGACCTCCAACTTTTGCTGGATCTGTGGATCCCATGGAAGCCGATGACTGGCTCAAGGAAGTTGAGAGAAAACTCTACTTGGCCTAGTGTGACGAAGTGGAGAGTGTGCGGTTTGCTTCGCACCAGCTTAAGGGAACAGCAGCTAGTTGGTGGGAAAATTATTGTGCAGCTCATGAGGATGCGTAGAACATCGCGTGGAATGAGTTCACGGAAGCGTTCCGAGCTACCCATATTCCTAAGGGAATTATGCAGATGAAGAGGAGAGAGTTCCACAAGCTGCAGCAAGAGAATTTATCCGTGTCTGAATACCTGAATCACTTCACCCAACTGTCACGCTATGCGGCTGCAGACGTCGCTACTGATGAAGCTAAGATCTGGCGATTCATGGAGGGTCTTGACCCTAACCTTAAGGTTCAGCTAGTATCAAGTGACTTTCCGACGTTCCAGCACATGGTTAACAAGGCTTTAATCCAGGAAGAGGCTCAACGTCAGCTGTTCGAGTCCAGGAAAAGAAAGATGATGTTCCAGAGTCAACGAGGTGCAAGCAGCTCAAGGCCTCATACTTTCCAACAGCAGCCCAGTAGGCCAGCAGCCTCCAACATGTCTAGGACTCCAATGTCCACTCCCCGTCCAGTTGGTCAAGCCACTGCAGGAGTGCAATGCTTTAATTGTCGAGAAATGGGACATTACGCTTGTAATTGTCCTCAGAAGTGTCAACCGGTCACCCCAGTCCAGTTTAATCTGGGATCTACACCAGCCCGTGCCCCGACACCAACTCAAGGAGAGGTACCCCGCAGACCCCGCGTACCCCTCGGACCGTTGGAAGAGGACGTGTGAACCACGTCACAGCTAAGGAAGTACAGGATGCACCGGACGTGGTCTATGGTAAGTTCTTCGTCAACTCGGTGCATACTTTAGTTTTGTTTGATTCTGGTGCAACGCATTCCTTTATATCAGAATATTTGGTTAAAAAGCATGGTTGGGATACAGTTCAGTTAAGAAACCCTTTGTTAGTTCAATCCCCTGGTAAAGAACTAAGAACGACTGCTATTTGCCCGAAAATGGATATAATAATAAAAGGGGTAAAGTTCCTAGCGAACTTAATATTACTGGATACTAAGGGTATAGAAGTAATCCTGGGAATGTATTGGTTAACCAAGTACAAGGGTCAGATAGATTGTGCCAGTAGAGCCATTTCTCTTACCAGCCCTGAGGGAATTCGAGTGGAATTCTTGTCTAATCTTTCCTCTAAGGGGGGTAGCACCCTGAACCGGTTAAAAGGGACATCGTTGGAAAAGGTGCCTATAGTGAATGAATACCCGAACGTGTTTCCAGAAGATCTGCCTGGTATGCCACCAGATCGGGATATTGAGTTCGTGATCGAACTGGTACCTGGTACAGCGCCGATCTCAAAAAGGCCTTACCGGCTACCGGCCAATGAGTTAGTGGAAATAAAGAAACAGATTGCAGAATTGCAGGAGAAAGGGTTTATTCGACCAAGTTTTTTGCCTTGGGGATCACCCGTAATCTTTGTCACGAAAAAGGATGGTAGCCTGAGGATGTGCATAGATTACAGATCTTTGAATGAGGTCACCATTAAGAATAAGTACCCCTTGCCTAGGATAGATGATATGTTTGACCAGTTGAAAGGAGCCTAAGTTTTCTCAAAATTAGATTTGAGGTCGGGATATCATCAGCTTAAGATAAGGAAAGAGGATATTCCGAAGACAGCCTTCACGACTCGATATGGACTGTATGAGTTTACCGTGATGTCGTTCGGATTAACCAATGCCCCTTCCTATTTCATGAATCTGATGAACAAGGTGTTCATGGAATATTTGGACAAGTTCGTTGTAGTCTTCATTGACGACATTCTTGTCTATTCCAAGAGCCAAAAAGAACACGAAGATCATCTGAGGATAGTTTTGGAAAGGTTAAGAGAACATCAGCTTTATGTTAAGTTTAGCAAGTGTGACTTTTGGTTGAAAGAAGTTTCTTTCCTGGGTCATGTTATTTCTGTTGGAGGAGTAGCAGTGGATCTGGCGAAAGTAAGGGATGTTTTGGATTGGACGCAACCCAAGTCAGTCCCGGACATCAGAAGTTTTCTTGGGTTAGCTAGTTATTATTAGCGATTCATTGAAGGATTCTCAAGGATTGCAAGACCTCTCACCCAGCTTTTGAAGAAAGAGAAGAAATCTGAATGGAAAAAATCGTGTGAACAGAGTTTTCAAGAATTGAAGAAAAGGTTAACTTCCGGCCCAGTCCTGGTCTTGCCGGATATTCATAAGGATTTTGAAGTTTACTGTGATGCGTCAAAGCAAGGTCTTGGATGTGCTTTGATGCAAGAAGGAAAAGTTATAGCTTACGCTTCCAGGCAACTGCGACCCCATGAAGAAAACTATCCAACCCATTAGTTGGAATTAACGGCAGTTGTGCACGCACTCAAGATCTAGAGGCATTATTTGATCGGAAATAAATGTGAAATCTATACGAATCATAAGAGTTTGAAGTATATTTTCACCCAATCCGATCTCAACTTAAGGCAGAGAAGGTGGTTGGAGTTGGTGAAAGATTATAATATTGGAATTCATTACCATCCTGGAAAGGCTAATGTTGTTACGGATGCATTGAGCAGGAAGAGCTACTGCAACAATATTATGGTACAGGAAAGCCAACTAGCGCTTCATGAAGAATCCCAATGCCTTAACTTAGAATTGGTGAATGAAGGCTGCATTTTCAATGTTGAAGTACAATCAACCCTATAAGAGCAGATCCGAGAGGCTCAAAAGGAGGAAAAGGATATTGCGAACCTCAAGGAAGAGTTAAAGAAAGGAAAACATCCTGGATTTTCCGAAGATGAGAAAGGTACTATTTGGTTCGGGAAAAGAATAGTCGTCCCTAACCAAAAGGAAATCAAGGATGTGGTTTTGAAGGAGGCTCATGATTCTGTGTATTCTATTCACCCGGGAAGTACGAAAATGTACTCGGACTTAAAAGAAAAATATTGGTGGTCCAATATGAAGAAAGAAGTGGCTGAGTTTGTAGCTCGTTGTGATATATGTCAGCTGGTGAAAGCAGAGCATCAGAGACCAGCCGGATTGTTGCAACCTTTACAAGTTCTCGTCTAGAAATGGGAAGAAATCAGAATGGATTTTATCACTGGATTACCCAAAACCAGATCTGGATATGATTCGATTTGAGTCGTTGTGGACAGATTAACTAAAGTTGCCCACTTTATTCCTGTGAAGACAACATATTGGGGTGATAAGCTCGCAGAATTGTATATGGCCAAAACCGTGTGTTTGCATGGTGTGCCAAAGAGAATCGTGTCCGATCGAGGTTCTCAGTTTACCTCGAGATTTTGGCAGAAGTTGCATGAGGTTTTGGGCACGAATTTGAATTTCAGTACTGCTTACCATCCCCAGACAGATGGCCAGACGGAAAGGATAAACAAAATCCTAGAAGATATGTTAGAGCTTGTGCTCTGACCTATAAAGGTTCGTGGGATCAAAATTTGCCTTATGCAGAATTCGCCTATAACAACAGTTACCAGTTGTCGGTGTTTCGTGCACCGGTAATACGAATTTTTTGGTTAGTGGGGGTCGCGCGCTCCCTCTCCTCGAATGGTCGACTCAAGAAGCCATGGGTTTATATTGGTTCGGACTGAATGTCCCTACTCCAGTTCGTTCTGTTAGTGTGTATTGTTTCTCGAGGCGAACGATCGCCAGGGTGTTACAGATGAGGGAGGGTTCCCCCTTGCGTTCGACCAGTTTCTCCTTTTATCAATCTCTCCCCGCCCCTGGCGTCCTGCCTCTCCTTATAGACTCGGAGGTGGCAGGTTACATGGGAGTTTGGAGAGAAAAAAGAAGGGGTACTATACGCCTTGGAGTCTGGTCTCCCGTCTTGTCGTCCGACCGGGCTCCGTCCACCCCCATGCCGGGTTGGTAGTCCTGCGGCGGGGGGTCCTCGGCAGGGCTGGCAAGGTGACGCACTACTTCGTACGACTGTCAGCCCCGGCAATTAATTGTATCTGACCTCAGCGTGGCCTCGGGAGGGAGCGCTCTCCTCCGTGACGTGTCAGGATGACGGCACCGGGGCTTGACTTCTTGGCGAGTCCTCTAACATCCTCGGGAAGGGACCGCCTACCCTGGTACGGACGTCATGGGACGTCGCGCCTGACGATTGGCTAGATGTCGGGCGGGCTTGACCACCGATCACTGGTGGAGCCGACCAGGCGGTACGGTCGCCGCGCGTTCACCGAGGGGCCTGAGTCGCCGAACGCCCAGAGCTGGTCCAAATCAGGGCCAGGTCCCCTCTTTATGGCCCACGGGCCCTTCGCCAGAGCTGGGCTTCTAAAGAGGGCAGGCCGTTCATGGTTCCGGGCTGATGGGGGTACCCATGGTATGTGTACTCGTTAGTAGCCCCCGAACGGGTTGGAGAGCCGGTCGAGGGTTTGGTCAACTGGCAAGGTCGACGTGGCGTCGGGTCGGTCGGCGAGATTCGGTCGGCGCAGCCTGCCGGTGGCTGCCTCGGCCAAAGAGCCCGGGTGCGCGCGAGCGCACCCGGTGGGTGTAGCCCCCGAGCGGGTCGGAGAGCCGGTCGGGGGTTTACCCCAGTCGAAGTCGACCCGCCGTCGGGTAGGTCGGCGGGGTCCGGTCGGCGCAGCATGCCGGAGACTGCCACGGCCGAAGAGCCCGGGTGCGCTCAAGTGCACCCGGTGGGTGTAGCCCTCGAGCCCCCGAGCGGGTCGAAGAGCCGCTCGGGGGTTTACCCAGTCGAAGTCGACCCGCCGTCGGGTAGGTCGACGCGTCGTTTGAGATCGCCACGGCCGAAGAACTGTGCGTGCGAGCGCATCGGTGGGTGTAGCCCCAGAGGGTCGGAGAGCTTGGCCGGGTTTACCCTGGGCCGAAGTCGACCCGCCGCCGTAGGTCGGCGGGTCCGCCTAGGCGTGTCGGAGATCAAGCATCGCCGAAGAGCCCTGGTGCGCGCGAGCACACCTGGTGGGTGTAGCCCCCGAGCGGGTCGAAGAGCCGATTGGGGGTTTACCCCAGTCGAAGTCGACCCGCCGGTAGGTGGGTCCGACGGCACAGGTTTGAGATCAAGCCACGGTTGAAGAGCCCGGTGCAAGACGAGCACCGTGGGGTGTAGTTTTGAGCCCCGAGCGGGTCGGAGAGCCGGTCGGGGGTTTACCCTAGTTTCAGTCGGGTCCCAGGGTGCTTTTTTTTTGCGAAGTTCCGGCATTTAAAAAACGTTCATTTACGTTATAGCTGGACGGGCTCTAGTCGGCCACGGTCGTGGGACCTGGAGCGGGTGAGCGAACGCGCGTTTACCTACGTCGGTGTGAACGTTGTGCTCGTGCGAGCTACTAACGGGTAATCCGAGTGGGACCTTGGTGATCTCCCTCGAGGGGGGACCATCTCCAAGCGGACAGGAAACCCGGCGCGGGTGTCCGGCCCACCGCGGGGCGTCACATGGGAACCTTTCCTTACTCGATCCTGTATCGGGCTTCAAGGTCGTCCGCCGACCCGAAGCACGGCTGGCTGCCACTCATCGATGAGTTCCGCGGGAGAGTGTGAGGTATGGTCTCGGACGCGGGCCAGGGTGATTGGGTCGTCCGCCAACCCAACTGGGGGCTCACCCTGGTCCGCCCTTCGCTCTGGTTTCGTGCCGGGGCGGCACTGGGTCCAGTCGACTGGACTTGTCCTTCGTGACCCTCAGCACAGTGCCGGGCCTCGGGTGCGAGCCGGAAGGCGTTCCGCCACCTCGAGGCCGGGCGGCCCAATGGGCCGGTCATACCTTTTTCGGGGTGCTTTGGCCCATTACGCCCGGCGAAGACCGCGGGGCTGCGTGGCGCGCGGCACGAGGCAGTTGTCCTGTCAGAACTTTTAATGCTCAGTGGGGATTAAAAAACTGCAGTACGTTGGCGGCGGTGGCAGTTGAACGGTCGGGAAACGCGTCGGTTCGCGCGAAGGGGCGCCTGTTCCCTCCCGGTGTCTATAAAGAGGGCGAGGGAGGCGCGAGGAGGGGAGCGCCCGTTCCTGCTTTCTGCAAAAAGGAAAAATAGAAAAAAGGAAAGCTCACAGCCGGCGAAGAGGACTCCTCGCTTCCTCGCCTCTCGCCTCGCCTCCTCGTTGGTCTTAGCGATGTCGTGGCCCCCGTGCTCGGCGGCGCTCGGCCGCGTCCCAAGTTTGGAGAAGGGGTTCCTCCCTCCGTGGGATGTTTCATGGTGGAGGGTGCCGGCGGGGGCCGCTGTCCCCGCGCCAGGTGATGATGAGATCGTCGTGCTTGCCTCTTTCTACGAGCGCGGATTCGGTCTCCCTCTCCATCCGTTTGTCCGCGGATTGCTGCACTTCTATGGAGCGAAGGTGCATCACCTAAACCCGAACGGCGTCCTCCACATCGCGACCTTCATCACGCTGTGCGAGGGCTTCCTGGGGATCGAACCCCACTGGGGGCTATGGAGGCACTTCTTCTTGGCGCGGTTGCCGTCGGACGCGGCCGCTCCCCTCAGCGGCGCTGCCATTCAACTGCGTGGCGACCACAAGGCGGACTACATCGACGTGAAGCTGCCATTGTCAAACCGAGGATGGCACAACGAGTGGTTCTACGTCCAGAACCCGGGTGGCAGCGCCCCGGTCTTCACTGGCGAATTGCCCGAGGCGGGTCCCCAATGGGGTTGGGGACCCGAGGCAAAGGACAAGAAGAGGGTGAAGATAGTCATCGAGCGGATCAGGGACCAACCGCATCGGAGGGGACCTTTCACTTCGCCGGAATCGCGCCCAAACGCCGTTGGGCGTGTCGCCGTCCCCGTCTCCGATGAACCAACTCCGCCGCACGCCATCGCCGTCGCTCGAGCTCCCTCCACCGTCCGATCCAGATCCGAGGGCCCAGATTTGTCCACGTCATCCCCGGTGAGATCTCACGTGCTAATCTCCAGATCTATTTCCAACCGTTGGATTTAGGTCCAATGGTTTAGATCGCGCCACGTAGCCTTAACCGCACCGTGCTAGATCCAATCTCAGCCGTTAGATCTAGATCGTACGGCTAGCAGTAACCCACGTTTTAGCGTTAGATTAGATCTTGACCGTCCGATCAAGATCGAACGGTCAAGATCAGCCGAGTAGTTTTCCTACTGCGTTAAGCCAGATCTGATCTGGGCCGTTGATTTTCAAATCAACGGCCGAGATCCGACCACGTGGTCGAGATCGATCAGAAGCGGTCGCGCCACGCTGATCGCCGCCGCTGACGTCAGCCGTGACGTCACGCGGGGCCCGCGTGTCAGCGACCGAGCCAAACCGCACCATGACGTCATGCTGACGTCACGGTGGGGCCCGCGTGTCAGCCCACTCGGCTGAACCGTGTGCTGACGTCACCAGAGGGGCCCACATGTCAGAGACACGAGCCGTGGACCGGGTCCACGGTGGACCAAGCCAAACCGTGCGCCGGGTCCATGGACCCGAGGCGACATGGCGGCCTCTGATTGGTCCACGTGTCATGCTGACGCAATAAATTAATTTTCGAAAAAGAAAATGATTTATTAATTCGAATTATGGATTTCAAAAATGGATTCAAACTTCAAACGCTTATAACTTTTGCGTTTCAACTCCGATTTGAGTGATTCAAATTTCTAAATTTTCATAAAAATGAGACCTACTCAAATATGAATTTTAATTAATTTTTTATTACGAATATTTTCTCTATTTTTATTTAATTAATGTTTTCTTTAAACTTTAAACGGTTATAACTTTTGCATTTAAACTCCGAATTTGATGTTTCCAGTTTCTAAAAATTCATGAAATTATACTCTCTCTGTTTATGAACTTTATTTGGATGTTTGGACTCTTTTTGTCTACTTTTTATTTATTTATTGCTATTTGCACGCTTTACGAGTAGACGTTGAAGTGCCCGAAAGCTTCGAAGATGAAGTGTTGACCCAGGAGCCAGCTCAGGACCAAGAACACATACCCTTTGAATGCAAGTTATGCTTTGACCATGTTGATCCCATTTTGAATCCTATTTTGATTTAATTTATTGCATGCTAGTTTAACTAGAAGATGCTTTACTTAATTTTGGGAAATTAGATACATGCCAACTTGCTGTATGACACCTTAGTTAATTAAATATGTGCCATGACCCCTTGCCACCCTAGTTGTGGAGTATTAGTTGGACATTATTAAATTGCCAACATGGGTAGTTAGACCGATGTAGTATGCTTAGCCTTACCACGTGAAATACTTTGGACAATCAAAAGCTAATATTGACTTAATGAGATATTGAACCTGTTTTGAAAGAAGTATCATGTGTTATGATTGTTGATGGCACGTGGTGCATGGTAATCAACTGGGGGTTTGATGAATAGATTTCGACCAGGGCATGTGGCAAGAATGATCGGGTGGGCTAGTTGTGGCACCGGGAATGTTGTTTTGGTTCTTCGGGTAGTCTTGCCCTGGTCACCCTAAGGACTTAACCTTGCAAGCCTTTGGACTGAGTCAAACGTGCAACCACATGTCTGTAATGGGACGAACCTAGTTGATTAAGTTGCTAATAACGTACCAGCGGGACCTCGGGGTGTCAACTATACCTTTTGTGTAGTTGTCCGGGGGAGCGTACCGGGGCTGCGGCCAGGTACCCATCTAACGGTGGATTGGCCTAAACTTCGCCTTCGCTAAGGGAAGGGTTAGTGTGCAATCACCGGGGAGGACCACTTGTGCTGTTAGAAGTTTCCGAAAGACTTTGTTACGGACACTCGCCTTTGTGGTGTTTGGCCGTATCTTGTGGGTAAAGTGCATAACCTCTACAGAGTGTAAAATCTATTCGAATAGCCGTGTCCGCGGTATCGGACATCGCTCGGGAATTACAGTCAAGGGTTAGACTTTCTTGAAAATGACTTGGACTTGAAAGGTTTGGTTTGGTTTAATAATGATGTTGATGGAAATGTGGATTAGGAATGGAAAAGAAGTTTATTTAATTCCTGGAAAAGTTATTGATCTTATACTTGTTTCTACTGCTTTCGAATCTACTTATGCTACTTGTCAAATGCTGTTTTACTGCAATTATACCCTGAGCTATTCCTTTGTACTAAGCCATGCATGTAGTATATTAGTTTGCATTCTGCATGACTTGGTCGAGTACCAAGTACTCACCCTTGCCACAATACAACACCAGTTGAAGAAGAGTCTATACCGGCTTTGGAGGAGGAGCTCCAAGAGGAACCGCCTAACTAGGAAGCGAGCCCACGGTTGCCTGTGGTATCTTGGATGACGCCACGAGTTATCTTATTTTCACTTTGTTATTTCTCTTTTATCAAGTTTTCGCCCTGCGTGGCGTATATTTGTAACTTGACCTTAAGGTCGAGCAACCAGCTTGGTTGTCTATTTAAGGTACCTTATTATTTCGTTGAGTATGATTGTGATACTTACCAATGTTGAGGCTGTGTGCACTAGCGCGTTCCTGGACTAGTGCTGAATACACAGGGGGTCCGGATTTGCAAATTCAAGTCCCGACAGAGGTGGTATCAGGAGGAGCTGATCGATGACACAGTCCAAGAGTTGAAGAAGCCTCGCGATCAGGTTGAGGAGGAGAAGAAGCACTTGGAGAATGCTCGTGAGTACGTCGCCTATGCTGCGGAAAGGATCGCAGAGCTGGAGACCGTACTGTATGGACAGGGCCCCGATCCAGTGTTGGAGTTGGACGCCTGCAGCCGCAGGAGGACCCGAAGAGGCGCCACTGCACCGCGCCACACCCACAAAGACCAGCCAGATCCAGAGCCAGAGGAGGACGTCGCGTCGTCAACCACAGCTGCAGTTGTGGGGCATGGCGATTGTTTCGCGCCGATGCCGCCGCACCCGCCGCGAGGAGGCAGTGGAGGTTTTATTGACGAGTGAGTGTAGGTTTTGCTGTTAGGACTCCTTCGTCGACTCGCGTCATAGAATAAGAGTCACCCTTAGAGGCGTTAGACTCCTGTGTTAGTCATTTGGATTTTCTTTGCTTGCTGAGTGTGCAGTATGTGTTGCAAGGCCCTTAGGCGTTGTAAGCAACCATACCGAGTTATTATCGGTTTATTTATTAAAAAGGAATTTGAGTTACACTTTTCCCTGCATAGTTTCCCTACTACTTGTCTATGCTTGTTTTCCCCTTATCCCTAAAACTTGGAGCAATCAACAGATGGTGAACACCCGCGGAAACCTTGGAGGCAACGGCAATGGTTCTCGCCCAGCTGGAAACCCCAATGATGGAGCACCTGCACCCCAACTAGCACCGCCAGTTGACATGCAGAACTTTGGAGCTTTCCTTACTGCACAGACTCAGTTGATGCATGCTATGATGCAACAGATGCAGCACTTCACTGCTCAGGCTGCCGCTAATCAAGTCAATTAGGGACAACGCCAGAATTCAAGACTGTCAGAGTTCATGAGGACTCATCCACCCACTTTCTCCGGGAATGCTAATCCGCTAGAAGCAAATGATTGGCTAAGGTTAATAGAAAGGAAGCTACACATTGCCCAATGCATGGGAAATGAGAAGGTACTTTACGCTTCTCATCAGTTGGAAGGGACAGCCACAGAATGGTGGGAGAACTTCTGTGCCACACGGGAGAACCCTCAGGACATCACTTGGGAGGAGTTTACCGCCGCGTTTCGCCAGTATCACGTGCCTGAAGGAATCATGGACCTCAAGAAGGAGGAATTCAGGGCTCTGAAGCAAGGCAGCCAGCCAGTGGCTGATTACCTGAACAAGTTCACACAGCTTGCACGCTACGCACCTGAAGATGTAGCGACAGATAAGGCCAGACAATCTCGCTTTATGAAGGGACTTAACTCAGGACTGCAGGTGGGAGTGATCACCCACACCTTTCCAGATTTCCAAGAGTTGGTGAATAAGGTGCTTATTCTTGAGGACAAGCGCAAGGAACTGGACGACAACAGGAAGCGCAGGATGCAACAGCAGGGATCACATCAGGGAGCGCAACAACGTTTGAGGGTTGCGCCAAATTAGTTTTTCAGGTTCCAACCACAGAATGCTACAAAGACACAGTCGCCAGCACCAAGACCCGTCAATCAGAACTATCAGACCCCAGCTCCAGCCAGAAACACCGCTTCAGGCAGTCAACAGGGAACAGTGAGATGCTGCTACACATGCAATGAGCCAGGGCACTTCTCCAACAGTTGCCCTAAGAAGACAGCAGGAGTGACCCCAGTCCGCTTCAATCTGGGATCCACACCAGCCAGGACGCCTGCACCCGGAGCCAACCGAGGGACAGCACAGCCAGGAGCCGCACCCCAGACCGTAGTGAGAGGCCGAGTCAACCATGTCACCTCAGAGGCACTCCAGAATGCCACGGACTTCGTGCTGGGTAAGTTACTTGTCAACTCAGTACCTGCAACGGTTTTGTTTGACTCTGGAGCTTCGCATTCGTTTGTTTCTCAAGGCTTTGCTGCTAAAAATGATTTTGAGATTGCAAGACTTGAATGCATGCTTTTAGTTCAAACCCCTGGTTCCGAACTCCGAACGAAAGTAGGATGTTCTCGGGTAAGAATATTAATAGATGGGATAGAGTTCCTAGCGAACCTTATTATGTTGGAAACCCAGACCTTAGATGTTATTTTGGGAATGGATTGGTTATCCAAGCACAAGGCTGTGTTGGATTGTGGGCAAAGGATTATCTCAGTTGAAAGCCCGTGTGGAAGGAAAGTGGAATTTCAAGTCACCGCCGTTAGAGATGGACAGTTGATGGTTAACAGCGCCAAGGCAATCAACATAGAAGATGTCTCAGTGGTGAATGAGTACCCAGATGTTTTTCCTGAAGATCTACCTGGTATGCCGCCAGACCGAGACATAGAGTTTGTGATAGAGCTTGTACCCGGTACAGCCCCGATAGCAAAGAGACCTTACCGGATGTCCACCGAAGAATTGATAGAGATGAAGAAGCAGCTTGAAGAGTTGATGGAAAAGGGATTCATCAGACCGAGTTCGTCGCTGTGGGGAGCGCCAGTTTTGTTCGTTAAGAAGAAGGACGGAAGTTTCAGGATGTGCATCGACTACCGTGCACTCAATGAAGTCACTGTGAAGAATAAATACCCACTACCCAGGATTGATGATTTGTTTGATCAACTGAGAGGAGCCGGAGTTTTCTCCAAGATTGATCTGAGATCGGGATACCACCAGTTGAAGATCCGATCAGAGGATATTCCGAATACCGCATTCTCATCCAGATATGGATATTACGAGTTTACAGTTATGTCCTTTGGTCTGACGAATGCGCCAGCATATTTCATGAATATGATGAATAAGGTGTTCATGGAATACTTGGACAAGTTTGTTGTCGTGTTCATAGATGATATCTTAATCTACTCCAGGACAAAGGATGAGCATGCCGAGCACTTGAGGCGAGTGTTGGAAAAGCTGAGGGAACATCAACTCTTCGCTAAGTTCAGCAAGTGCGACTTTTGGAAGGACAAGGTGGAGTTTCTTGGACATGTAATGACCACAGAAGGAGTTGCGGTAGATCCAAGCAAGGTAGAAGCTTGTTACATTGGGAACAGCCGAAGACCGTGACCCAGATTCGTAGTTTCCTTGGTATGGCAGGTTACTACCGCCGCTTCATTGAAGGCTTTTCAACAATTGCGAGACCTCACGCAATTGTTGAAAAAGGAGAAGAAGTTTGCATGGACGCCGGAGTGCGAGAAAGGTTTTCAAGAGCTGAAGAAGCGATTGACATCAGCCCCGGTGTTAGTTCTACCGGATGTTAATCAGAGCTTCGATATTTATTGCGATGCATCGCGCCAAGGACTAGGGTGTGTGCTGATGCAGAACGGAAAGGTCGTCGCTTATGCATCAAGGCAGTTGAGGCCACACGAGGAGAATTATCCGACGCATGACCTAGAGCTATCTGCCGTAGTGCATGCTTTGAAGTTGTGGCGTCACTATTTGATTGGAAACAGATGTGAAGTATACACGGACCATAAGAGTCTTAAGTACATCTTCACCCAATCAGACCTGAACATAAGGTAGAGGAGATGGTTAGAGTTGATCAAGGATTATAATGTTGGAATCCATTACCATCCCAGAAAGGCCAACGTGGTGGCTGATGCTCTGAGTCGAAAAAGCCATACCGTGAACATGTTGATAGCCACGAGTCAGGATGAGCTATGTGAGGATTTCCAGAGAATGCAGATTGAAGTAGTACCAGAAGGATTCTTGGCCGCATTAGAAGTAAAGCCTACCCTGGAGGATCAGATCCGAGAAGGACAGAAGGATGATGACAAGATCCGCAGGATTAAGTCCAAAATGGATGAAGGCAAGGCAAAGGACTTCAGACTGGACGAGCAAGGCACGTTATGGATGAAGGATCGCATTTGTGTGCCGAACGAGAAGGAATTGAAGCAGTTGATCCTAGGAGAAGCCCATGACTCCAAGTATTCAATCCATCCGGGAAGTACCAAGATGTATCAGGATCTGAAAGAAAGATTCTGGTGGCCGAGCATGAAGCGTGAAGTTGCCGAGCATGTTGCGCTGTGCGACATATGTCAGAGAGTCAAGGCAATGCATCAGAGGCCAGCGGGACTGCTGCAGCCATTGAAGATACCTGAGTGGAAATGTGAGGAAATCGGAATGAACTTCATTACCGGTTTATCCAAGACTCAAGGAGGATATGACTTCATATGGGTTATAGTGGACCACTTGACTAAGGTCGCCCATTTTATTCCAGTAAAGACCACTTACTAGGGAGATAAGTTAGCAGAATTGTACATGATCAGGATCGTCTGTTTGCATGGAGTGCCGAAGAAGATTGTATCGGATAGAGGTGCCCAGTTTACCTCTAGATTCTGGAATAAGTTGCATGAAGCCATGGGAACCCGTTTGAACTTCAAGATGACTTATCATCCACCAGGCGGATGGATGCATCGAGAGAGTTAACCAGATTCTAGAGGACATGTTAAGAGCTTGTGCGTTAGCTTATGCCACTTCTTGGGATAAAAGTCTGCCGTATGCGGAGTTCAGTTACAACAATAGCTACCAAGCCAGTTTGCAAATGTCGCCATTTGAGGCATTGTATGGCCGACCCTGTCAAACACCGTTGAACTGGAATGAGACAGGTGAACGCCGTGTCTTTGGGCCGGACATTCTTCAAGAGGCCAAAGAGCAGATTGCCATGATCCGAGAAAGACTGAAGATAGCACAGTCAAGACAAAAGAGCTACGCCGATAACCGTCGCCGAGACCTGAGTTTTGAACCAGAAGATTTCATGTATCTCAAAGTCACACCACTCAAGGGAGTTAAGAGATTCCATGCGAAAGGAAAACTCGCACCGCGATATGTTGGACCATTTAAGGTTCTCAGCCGTAGAGGTGAAGTTGCTTATCAGTTGGAGTTGCCACAGTCGTTGACAGGAGTACATGACGTGTTCCACGTGTCCCAGCTGAAGAAGTGTCTTCGAGTCCCAAATGAGCAGACACCGTTAGAGTCGATAGAACTGCAAGAGGATCTTACTTACAAGGAACACCCCGTCAAGATTTTGGACACCATGGATCGAGAGACGAGAAACAAGTCAACCCGTTTCTGCAGAGTTCAATGGAGCAACCATGCGGAGAGTAAAGCAACTTGGGAGAGCGAAGAGGATTTGAAGAAAGAGTTTCCGAACCTATTCTTTAGTAAGCCCTGAATCTCGGGGACGAGATTCTGTTAAGGGGGGGAGGTTTGTAACACCCCAATTTTTGCTTTTCATGAATTTAAACAAGAGTTGGCACTTTGGTGAATTTTTAAAATTTTCTGGCATTTATTTGGATTTATTTGGAATTTATCTGAATTTATTCCCTTTTGAAATAATTAAAGAATTTAATTTTGCAAATAAAATTTTGTAGGAAATATTTTATTTGAGTCCAAAATGTTCCAAAATATTTTCTAGATTTTTTTTGGAGTTTTTCTGAGTGTTTTGCTATTTTTAATGAATTAAATGAATTTCTGGGAATTAATTGGATTACTTAATCGCTGGAAAAACCTAATCGGTTTCACTGTTCATCCGACCGGACCCGAGTCCGAGTCAGACTCGAGTCCGACCCGGACCCGACCGAGCCAGCCGTTCCGGTCGAACCAAGTCACCAAGCCCTAGCGCGCGTGGCCGTTGGATCGAGATCCAACGGCCACGATCGCGCCACGTCGCCGAACCCGAGCCCGATCGAGCCAGCCACGAGCCCAAACCCCCGTACCGTTGGATCTTGATCCAACGGCTCACGTTGAGCCACGTCACCCAATCCGAATCCATTTCGGATTCCGCCGCCGCAGCCGTGTGGGCCACGGTTTCTGTGGTTTTCACGGACGCCGAGGGGCCTATTTAATGCGCCACCGCCGCCTTCATCTTGCCGACTTCCGTGCGCACCCGTAGCCCTAGGCAACGTCGCCTGAGCCGCCATCGTTTGCCCGCGCGAGCTCGCCGTAGTTGGTTTGGCGTTCCACCGCGGTTAATCACCGTTTCAGCCGCCGTCCGCCGTCCTCCGCCGCCGTTGAGCTCAGATCCGGAACCGCAAGGACCAGCCACGTCGGAGGGGACCTTTCACTTCGCCGAAATCGCGCCCAAACGCCGTTGGGCGTGTCGCCGTCCCTGTCTCTGATGAACTAACTCCGCCGCGCGCCATCGCCATCGCTCGAGCTCCCTCCACCGTTCGAACCAGATCCGAGGGCCCAGATTCGTCCACGTTATCCCCGGTGAGATCTCACGTGCTAATCTCCAGATCTATTTCCAACCGTTGGATTTAGATCCAACGATTTAGATCGCGCCACGTAGCCTTAACCGCACCGTGCTAGATCCAATCTCAGCCGTTAGATCTAGATCGTACGGCTAGTAGTAACCCACATTTTAGCGTTAGATTAGATCTTGACCGTCCGATCAAGATCGAACGGTCCAGATCAGCCGAGTAGTTTTCCTACCGCGTGAAGCCAGATCTGATCTGGGCCGTTAATTTTCAAATCAATGGCCGAGATCCAGCCACGTGGCTGGGAGACTGACCGTCGCTGTCAGCGCGGCCACGCCGGTCGCCGCTGACGTCAGCCGTGATGAACCCGCGGGGCCTGCGTGTCAGCGACCAAGCCAAATCGCACCATGACATCATGCTGACGTCACGGTGGGGCCCGCGTGTCAGCCCACTCGGCTGAACCGTGTGCTGACGTCACCAGAGGGGCCCACATGTCAGAGACACGAGCCGTGGACCGGGTCCACGGTGGACCAAGCCAAACCGTACGCCGGGTCCATGGACCCGAGGCGACGTGGCGGCCTCTGATTGGTCCACGTGTCATGCTGACGCAATAAATTAATTTCTGAAAAAGAAAATGATTTATTAATTCGAATTATGGATTTCAAAAATGGATTCAAACTTCAAACGCTTATAACTTTTGCGTTTCAACTCCGATTTGAGTGATTCAAATTTCTAAATTTTCATAAAAATGAGACCTACTCAAATATGGATTTTAATTAATTTTTTATTATGAATATCTCTCTATTTTTATTTAATTAATGTTTTATTTAAACTTTAAACTGTTATAACTTTTGCATTTGAACTCCGAATTTGACGTTTCCAGTTTCTAAAAATTCATGAAATTATGCTCTCTCTGTTTATGAACTTTATTTGGATGTTTGGACACTTTTTGTCTACTGTTTATTTATTTATTGCTATTTGCACGCTTTACGAGTAGACGTTGAAGTGCCCGAAAGCTTCGAAGATGAAGTGTTGACCCAGGAGCCAGCTCAGGACCAAGAACACATACTCTTTGAAGGCAATTTATGCTTTGACCATGTTGATCCCATTTTGAATCCTATTTTGATTTAATTTATTGCATGCTAGTTTAACTAGAAGATGCTTTACTTAATTTTGGGAAATTAGATACATGCCAACGTGCTCTATGACACCTTAGTTAATTAAATATGTGCCATGACCCCTTGCCACCCTAGTTGTGGAGTATTAGTTGGACATTATTAAATTGCCAACATGGGTTCTTAGACCGATGTAGTATGCTTAGCCTTGCCACGTGAAATACTTTGGACAATCAAAAGCTAATATTGACTTAATGAGATATTGAACCTGTTTTGAAAGAAGTATCATGTGTTATGATTGTTGATGGCACGTGGTGCATGGTAATCAACTGGGGGTTTGATGAATAGATTTCGACCAGGGCATGTGGCAAGAATGATCGGGTGGGCCAGTTGTGGCACCGGGAACGTTGTTTTGGTTCTTCGGGTAGTCTTGCCCTGGTCACCTAAAGGACTTAACCTTGCAAGCCTTTGAACTGAGTCAAACGTGCAACCACATGTCTGTAATGGGACGAACCTAGTTGATTAAGTTGCTAATAACGTACCTACGGGACCTCGGGGTGTCAACTATACCTTTTGTGTAGTTGTACGGGGGAGTGTACCGGGGCTGTGGCCAGGTACCCATCTAACGGTGGATTGGCCTGAACTTCGCCTTCGCTAAGGGAAGGGTTAGTGTGCAATCACCGGGGAGGACCACTTGTGCTGTTAGAAGTTTCCGAAAGACTTTGTTACGGACACTAGCCTTTGTGGTGTTTGGCCATATCTTGTGGGTAAAGTGCATAACCTCTACAGAGTGTAAAATCTATTCGAATAGCCTTGTCCGCGGTATCGGACATCGCTCGGGAATTACAGTCAAGGGTTAGACTTTCTTGAAAATGACTTGGACTTGAAAGGTTTGGTTTGGTTTAATAATGATGTTGATGGAAATGTGGATTAGGAATGGAAAAGAAGTTTATTTTATTCCTGGAAAAGTTATTGATCTTATACTTGTTTCTACTGCTTTCGAATCTACTTATGCTACTTGTCAAATGCTGTTTTACTGCAATTATACCCTGAGCTATTCCTTTGTACTAAGCCATGCATGTAGTATATTAGTTTGCATTCTGTGCATGACATGCTGAGTACCAAGTACTCACCCTTGCCACAATACAACACCAGTTGAAGAAGAGTCTATACCAGCTTTGGAGGAGGAGCTCCAAGAGGAACCGTCTAACTAGGAAGCGAGCCCAGTCAGTTGCCTGTGGTATACTGGATGGCGCCACGAAGTTATCTTATTTTCATTTCTTTGTTATTTCTCTTTTATCAAGTTTTCGCCCTGCGTGGCGTATATTTGTAACTTGACCATAAGGTCGAGCAACCAGCTTGGTTAACTATTTAAGGTACCTTATTATTTCGTTGAGTATGATTGTGATGCTTACCAATGTTGAGGCTGTGTGCACTAGCGTGTTCCTGTACTAGTGTTGAAAACACAGAGGGTCCGAATTTGCAAATTCAGGTCCCGACAGAGGTGGTATCAGGAGGAGCTGATCGATGACACAGTCCAGGAGTTGAAGAAGGCTCGCGATCAGGTTGAGGAGGAGAAGAAGCACTTGGAGAATGCTCGTGAGTACGTCGCCTATGCTGCGGAAAGGATCGCAGAGCTAGAGACCGCACTGTATGGACAGGGCCCCGATCCAGTGTTGGAGTTGGATGCCCCAGAGCCAGAGGAGGACCCAGAAGAGGCGCCACGTGCACCCGCGCCACAGCCACAGCACCAGCCAGATCTAGAGCCAGAGGAGGATGCCGCGTTGTCAACCACAGCTGCAGTTGTGGGGCATGGCGATTGTTTCGCGCCGATGCTGTCGCACACGCCGCGAGGAGGCAGTGGAGGTTTTATTGACGAGTGAGCGTAGGTTTTGCTGTTAGGACTCCTTCGTCAACTCACGTCATAGAATAAGAGTCACCCTTAGAGGCGTTAGACTCCTGTGTTAGTCATTTGGATTTTCTTTGCTTGCTGAGTGTGCAGTATGTGTTGCAAGGCCCTTAGGCGTTGTAGGCAACCATACCAAGTTATTATCGGTTTATTTATTAAAAAGGAATTTGAGTTACATTTTTCCCTGCATAGTTTCCCTACTACTTGTCTATGCTTGTTTTCCCCCTTATCCCTAAAACTTGGAGCAATCAACAGATGGTGAACACCCGCGGAAACCTTGGAGGCAATGGCAGTGGTTCTCGCCCAGCTGGAAACCCCAATGATGGAGCACCTGCACCCCAACTAGCACCGCCAGTTGACATGCAGAACTTTGGAGCTTTCCTTGCTGCACAGACTCAGTTGATGCATGCTATGATGCAACAGATGCAGCACTTCACTGCTCAGGCCGCCGCTAATCAAGTCAATCAGGGACAACTCCAGAATTCAAGACTATCAGAGTTCATGAGGGCTCATCCACCCACTTTCTCCGGGAATGCTAATCCGCTGGAAGCAGATGATTGGCTAAGGTTAATAGAAAGTTATCTTATTTTTCGCTGCTGTTATTTCTCTTTTATCAAGTTTTCGCCCTGCGTGGCGTATATTTGTAACTTGACCTTAAGGTCGAGCAACCAGCTTGGTTAACTATTTAAGGTACCTTATTATTTCGTTGAGTATGATTGTGATACTTACCAATGTTGAGGCTGTGTGCACTAGCGCGTTCCTGGACTAGTGCTGAATACACAGAGGGTCCGGATTTGCAAATTCGAGTCCCGACATCTCCCGGGCCTACTTGCTGGGAGAGAAAGAGGCAAGGGCCGCGGCGCGCGCTATCGCAGATCAACGCGACGCCGCCCGTCGGGCGCGGAGGGAGGAGAGGAGAAAAGCCGCGGCGGCGCGAAAGAAGGAGGAGCGCCACGTCTGGACAAGCAGGCGAGGAGGTCTCCGACACGTCCTTGAGCGAAGGCAGCCTGGAGGTGACCTCGAGCGAGAGCAGCGAAAATGCCAGGTGCGATTCGGGCGGCTCCGATGTGGGTTCTGGCCAAGGGGTTGGTGCCCTCGAGCCTCAAGAGGACGCTCCAAGTTTGGGGTTCCTCCTGAGGAGGCGGAGAGCCGTCACGCCCCTACGCGGGGGTCCGGCAAAAAGGGCACGTCGGCCGCCGCGCATCCGCTCGTCGCGGTAAGTGTCTCGTCTGTCTTCCAGCCCGCCCTCCGCTCGGGCTATCTTTTGTAGTTCCCGACTGGTTGTTGCGTGCAGGGTCTATTCGAGTGCGGAGGTGGTGTTGAGCACGACCTCGGGAGCGAGGGGTCATGTTTCTCTGCCCCCGCCGGTGGGGGCCGTGACGACGGCCGTTCAGAGCGGGGGCCCCGAGGGGACAGTCCCTGCGGTGGAGACGGTGGAAGAGGAGGTGGTGCCGCCGCCGGGGGGCCCGATGAGTCCGGTTTTCTCCTCGACGCCGGTCGAGGGGGTCGAGGAGGTTCTTCCACCTCCACCACCGGGGGAACCGCCGGTCGGCGCGAGCTAACTGTCGGAGGAGGCCCTGCGATGGGCTCTTGAGGACACACCAGCCGGAGTGGCCCCGGAGACGATCAAGGTCGGGTCGGACTCTCCGGGTCGGTCTCCGGAAGGGCGGGCCATCGAGACGGCGCACATGGGGTCCACCGCAGGGTCCTTTCCCGTGCTCACCTGGCCAGGCAGTGGCCCGTCCGGAGATCCGTTGCTCATCTTGGATGATGCGGCGGAGTACCGCGACTGGTTGACCCTGGAAGAGGGCGAGAGGAACGTTGAGAACGAGATCGGCCGGATCCGCAAGGATCTTCTCCTTGCTCTCGAATCCTCTACCAGGGCGCTAGGTTTTATCATTGGGGGAGCCCATCCGGTCGGGTCGGTAAGGTCGAAAAAACCTTGTCCTAGCGATTTTTTGAACGGGGCTGTGGTTGACCGGCCAGGTGGTTTCTTGCAGCGTCTGCAGGCTCGGGCGTCGGAGAAGTCAGCCTTCCTCCGGCCTATGTACGGTCGGAGGGAGGCCGTCGAAGAGGAGCACGACCGCTTCGAAACGATGTTGCGCGATGCTGAGGGAGCGCTTGCAGCCGAGCAGGAGAAGGCCACCGTCGCCGGTCAGAGGCTGGACGAAGTCACCGGGTCCCTGCAGGAGGTTCGTGTAACACCCCAAAATTTTTGCTTTTCTTAAATTCATGTGTGGTTTGGCACCTTGGTGAATTTTTGGAATTTTCTGGAATTTATTTGGATTTATTTGGAATTTATTTGAATTTATTCCATTTTGAAATAATTAAAGAATTTAATTTTGCAAATAAAATTTTGTTGGAAATATTTTATTTGAGTCCAAAATGATCCAAAGTATTTTCCAGAATTTTTCTGGAATTTTTCTGAGTCTTTTGCTATTTTTAATGAATTAAATGAATTACTGGGAATTATTTTAAATATTAAATCGCTGGAAATCCAACTCGGGTCGAGTACTGTTCATCCGATCGAGTCGGAACCCGAGTCGGACTCGAGTCCGACCCGAGCCACGTGACTCGATCAAACCAGCTCAAAACCCTAATCAATCCCAACCGTTGGATCAAGATCCAACGGCTGAGATCCGCCGTCTTAGGTTCGAGCCGTATCCGCCCGGATCCGATCGCGCCCGTCGATCGTGGGCCGTTGATCGTGCCACGTGGGCGGCTGTCGTCGTCGTCTCCGCCGAATCCGGGCCGGACTCGCCGCCGCGCCCGCCGCCGTGTAGAATTAGGTTTCCGTCTCGCATTTAACGCCGAGGCTATTTAAAGCCCGGGTCACGCCCCGAGGTTGCCCTCACCCTTGCGCACCCGTTCCCCCGAGCCATCTCGCCTGAGCCGCCGCCGTTTGCCCGTGCGAGCTCGCCGTAGTTGAGCGCCACTCCGCCGCGGTTTTTGCCTCTCGCCGCCGTCGATGCGTCTTCCGCCGAGAAGGAGCCCAGATCCGGAGTCCCCGCTTCGAGACGCACCCGAAGAGACCATCCACTTCGCCGGAACGACCCCGGAGCGCCGTCGGGCTCGTCGTCGTCTCCGTCTCCGGTGGCTGCAGCTCCGCCGCGTCGCCATCGACCTCGCGAGCTCTGTGGACCGTCCGATCTTGATCGTGCGGTTGAGGTGAGTTCACTTGTTCCAAACCCGATTAGATCTGGACCGTTGGATCAAGATCCAACGGTTCACAATCGCCACGTGCCGTAGTAGTGGTCATTATAGGGTTAGATCTGGACCGTCCGATCTAGATCGAACGGCCCACGATCATCGAGTAGATTCAACGTGTTAACCTTGGATCTAATCGCGGCCGTCGAATTTCAAATCAACGGTCGAGATTGCGCCACGTGTCGGGAAGTTGGACCGACGCGGCCGCTGGCCCACGCAGCTGGCGTGTGACGCTGACACGCGGGGCCCGCGTGTCAGAGGGCCCGCATGTCAGTGGCTAATCCAGCCAAGCGCTGACGTCACCCATGACGTCACAGTGGGTCCCACATGTCAGCACCGTGGGCTGAGTCCCCGCTGACGTCAGCGATGACGTCACCCGAGTGGGCCCACATGTCAGCGACACGTAGAGTCGTGGACCGAGTCCATGGTGGACCCGAGCCAAGCGTGGACCAAGTCCATGGACCGGCTGACGTCAGCCAACCAATCAGAGGCTGCCACGTGTCCATGCTGACGCAATAATTAATTTCCGAAAAAGAAAATGATTTATTAATTCGAAATATTGATTTCAAATTTTGGTTCAAACTTCAAACGCTTATAACTTTTGCGTTTCAACTCCGATTTGAGTGATTCAAATTTCTAAATTTGTATAAAATTGAGATCTACCTAAATATGAATTTTATTTAATTTTTGGACTAAAGTTTTTCTCTGTAAAATTATTTAATTGATTATTTAAACTTTAAATAATCATAACTTTTGCGTCTTAACTCCAAATTTGACGATTCCAGTTTC
The DNA here is from genome assembly GCA_036346355.1 of Rhipidocladum racemiflorum. Taxonomy (NCBI): domain Eukaryota; kingdom Viridiplantae; phylum Streptophyta; class Magnoliopsida; order Poales; family Poaceae; genus Rhipidocladum; species Rhipidocladum racemiflorum. The sequence continues at coordinate 37,718,801 of CM070588.1, forward strand.
TAAAAATCCATAAAATTATGTTCTTTCTGTTTATGGATTTTATTTGGATGTTTGGACACTTTTTGCCTATTGTTTATTTGCGTATTTGCTATTTGCACGCTTTACGAGTAGACGTTGAAGTGCCGGAAGGATTCGAAGGAGAAGTATTGACTCAGGATCCAACTCAAGACCAAGAGCAAGTACTTTTTGAAGGCAAGTTGTGCTTTGACCATGTTGATCCTATTTCGAAATCTATTTTGATTTAAACTATTGCATGCTAGTTCAATTAGAAAAATACTTTGTTTAAACATGGGGGTTAGATAAATACCAATTTGCTGTATGACACCTTGATTATTTAAGTATGTGCCATGACCCTTGTCACCCTAGTTGTGGATTACTAGTTGGACATTATTAAATTGCCAACATGGGTTTTTAGACCGTTGTAGTATACTGCTTAGACCTGCTACGTGCTTATGACATGATTTTGGATAATCAAATGCTAAATTTTGACTTAATGATATATTGAACCTGTTTTGGAAAAGTATCATGTGATGTTGATGGCACGTGGTGCATGGTAATCAACTGGGGTTTGATAAACAGTTTTCGACCGGGGCATGTGGCAAGAGTAATCAGGTGGGCCAGTTGTGGCATTGGGAGTGTTGATTTGGTTCTTCGGGTAGTCTTGCCCTGGTCATCCTAAGGACTTAACCTTGCAAGCCTTTGAACTGGGTCTAACGTGCAACCACATGTCTGTAATGGGACGGACCTAGTTGACTAAGTTGCTAATAACGTACCTGTGGGACCTCAGGAGGTCAACTACACCCTTTGTGTAAGTTGTGCAGGGAGCGTCTCGGGCTGAGGCCAGGTACCCATCTAACGGTTGATTGGCCTAGACTTCGCCTTAGCGAAGGGAAGGGTTAGTCTTGCAATAGCAGGGAGGACCACTTGTATTGTTAGAGGTTTCCGAAAGACTTTGTTACAGGAACTCGCCTTTGTGGTGTTTGATTTGTATCTTGTGGGTAAAGTGCATAACCTCTGCAGAGTTTAGAATCTATTCGAATAGCCGTGTCCGCGGTATTGGACATCGCTCGGGAATTACAGTCAAGGGTTAGATTTTCTCAAAAATAACTTTGGTTTGAAAAGTTGGGTTGGTTTAATAATGAAGATGATGGAAATGTGGTTTAGGATGGGGAAAATGTTTATTAAACTTCTTGAAAAGTTATTTATGCTTTACTTATTTCTCTTTGCTTTCGAATCTACTTATATTACTTTTCAAATCTTTGTTTCTTGCCAAATATACCTTGAGCTATTCCTTTGTACCAAGCCATGCATATAGTATATTAGCTTGCATTACATGCATGACTTGCTTTGAGTACCAAGTACTCACCCTTGCCTCAACACAACGTCGGTTGAAGAGGAGACTACGCCCGACTTTGGAGGAGGAACTCCAGGAGGATCCGTCTACTTAGGAAGCGAGCCCACCGATTGCCTGTGGTATCTTTGGATGGCGCCACGAAGTTATTTGATTTTCCGCTGCTATTATTTTTCTCTGAATAAGTTTCGCCTTGCGAGGCATACATTTGTAACTTGACCATAAGGTCGAGTAACCAGTTTGGTTATTTAAATAAAGTACTTATTTGGTATCGAGTGGTATGATTGTGATATTTACCGATGTTAAGACTGTGTGTGCACTAAGCGCTGCTCCTGGACTAGTGCTGAATACACAGAGGGTCCAGATTTGCAAGTTCGGGGTCCCGACAGAGGTGGTATCAGAGCCAGGTTGACTGTAGGCTCAACCCTAGCTAGAATGGTCGTAGTGAGGATAAAACCTATTTTCTAAAAGCTAAAAAAAAATTGTCAAGATAAGAAATGACATCTCGACTTATCCCCTTCTCTCTTTTCTTGTCTCTTGCTGAAATTTTCCCTTACCTTGTCACAATTTAAAAAAATTCCGAGTTCTTACGTAAAGCACTCTTGTGACAGATGGAGGAAGAGTTCAACTACGTTGATCTGGGAGTTAGTCACTGCAGAACTTTGGCATATGCTCTGAGACTCTCGGAGATTTTGAGAAGCCCCAATACCAAGTGGAAGTGATTAGACAAGCGGGATTGATCAAGGCTTGTGACGTGAGGATTGAGGTGCCTGCTAGGAAAAAGGGCCCAGGCAATCGCCCGATACACTGCACTGCCAGGAGATCTACAATGCAGATGGGTATCCAAGAAGTATCACGACGAGCAATGCGGCACATTACCAGTATCTACGCCAGAGAATTGGAGAGTACGGTGTTCCGTTACCATCCGCGCAGCGATAACCTTCTTGACCCGGCGATTCAGGATGAGGATGCCACGGTTACACGATTGGCACGATTTGTCGTCGCCAGGAGGATGTACTAGATAATACAAGCAAGGAGCTACAGAAGGCCCGCAAGGAGATCACGACAGAGAAGAACAGATGGCGGGAAGCTCAAGAGTATGTGGCACACCTTCTACGAAGGATTGACGAGTTGGAGATGACCTTATGCGGACCGGACCAGAGCCAAGATTTGAGCTACACGAGCCAGATCCAGAGGAGTCAGATCTCGATGAGGACACTGCTTCTTCGACTACCATAGAGGACACAGTTGCTGGACATGGCGATCGCTTCGCGCCTATGCCACAGCACCCGTACCCAGGCCGGGGAGGTTTTCTCGATGAGTGAGCATAGGTTCTATAGCGAGACTCCTACGCCGAGTCGCGTCATAGAAGAAAGAGTCACCCTTTAGGCGTTAGACTCCAGTGTTAGTTCGATTTGGATTTTCATTGCTTGCTGAGTGTGCAGTATGTGTTGCAAGGCCCTTAGGCATTGTAAGCAGCCATACCAAGTTATTAATAATAAAGTTGGACCTTAAAGTTACACCTTTCGCCCCGCATAAGTTCCATATTACTTGTCTACTCTTGTTTCCCTCTCATCTCTAAACCTAGAGCAAACCGACAGATGGTGAACACCCGTGGAAACTTTGGAAGCAATGGGAGCGGTTCTCGCCCAGCAGAAAACCCCAATGATGGAGCACCAGCACCGCCCTTTGGATATGCAGAATTTGGAGCTTTTCTTGCTGCCCAGACTCGATTGATGCATGCTATGATGCAACAAATGCAGCACGTCCTTTGCTCAGGCCACTGCTAATCAAGTTAATCATGGACAACGCCAGAATACAAGACTATCAGAGTTCATGAGAACTCACCCACCCACTTTCTCTGGGAATGCCAATCCATTGGAGGCCGATGATTGGTTAAGATCAATTGAGAGGAAGCTACACATAGCTCAATGCATAGGGAATGAGAAGGTACTCTACGCTTCTCATCACCGAAGGAACAATTGAATGGTGGGAGAACTTCGTGCCACGCAGAGAACCCTCAAGATATCACTTGGGAAGAGTTCACACTGCATTCCGACAGTATCACGTGCTGAAGGAATCATGGACCTTAAGAAGGAGGAGTTCGAGCCATTGAAACAAGGTAATCGGCCGGTGGCCGACTACGAACAAGTTCACACAGCTAGCACGCTACGCACCGAGGATGTAGCGACGGATAAATCCGCATACCTCGTTTTATGAAGGGACTTAACTCAGGATTGCAAGTAGGATTGATCACCCACACCTTTCAGATTTCCAAGAGTTGGTGAATAAGGCGCTTATTCTTGAGGACAAGCGCAAGGAACTGGATGAGAACAGAAGCGCAGGATGCAACAAAGAAGGATCACGCCGAGGAACGCAAGCGCTGAGAGTTGCACCAAATCAATTCTTGATTCCAACCACGAGAATGTGACAAGGACACCATCCCCAGCACCAAGACACATCAATCGAACTACTGGACCCAGCCCCTGCTAGAAACGCCGCTCGAGCGATCGACGAAACAGTGAGACGCCGCTACAAGCTGCAACGAGCCAGGACACTTTGCCAACAGATTCTCCAAAGAAGACAGCAGGAGTGACCCCGATTCGCTTCAATCTAGGAACCACCCAGCTAGGACGCCTTGGCACAGAGCCACACCCTGCAGTGGTGAGAGGCCGAGTCAACCATGTCACCGCAGATGCACTGCAGAATGCTACGGACGTCGTCTTGGGTAAGTTACTTGTTAACTCAAGACTGCAACCGCTTTGTTTGACTCTGAGCTTCGCATTCATTTGTTTCGCAAGGCTTTGCTACTAGAAATGATTTGAGGATTGCAAGACTTAAGTGCATGCTTTTAGTTCAAACCCACAGTTCCGAACTCCGAACGAAAGTAGGATGTTCCGGTGAGAATACTAATAGATGGAATAGAGTTCCTAGCAAACCTTATAATTTTGGAGACCCGGACCTTAGGCGTCATATTGGGAATGGATTGGTTATCCAAGCACAAGGTCTGTATTGGATTGTGGGCGAAGGACTATCTCGATTGAGAGCCCGTGTGGGAAGAAAGTGGAATTTCAAGCCCACTGCGATTAGAGATGGACAGTTGATGGTTAACAGTACCAAGGCAATCAGCATAGAGGATGTCCCGTAGTGAATGAGTACCCAGATGTTTTTCCCGAAGATCTACAGTATGCCGCGAGACGAGGACATAGAATTTGTAATAGAGCTTGTCAAGATGCAGCACCGATAGCAAAGAGACCCTATCGGATGTCCACCGAGGAGTTGGTAGAAATGAAGAAAGCAGCTAGAAGAGTTAATGGAGAAAGGATTTATCGAGGCCGAGTTAAATGCGCCGTGGGGAGCACCGGTTTTGTTCGTCAAGAAGAAGGGCGGGAGTTTCGGGATGTGCATTGACTACCGTGCACTCAATGAAGTCACCGTGAAGAATAAGTATCCGCTACCAGGATTGATGATTTGTTTGATCGATTAAGAGGAGCCGAGTTTTCTCCAAGATTGATCTGAGATCGGGATACCATCGATTGAAGATCCGATCGTAAGATATTCAAGACTGCATTCTCGTCAAGATATGGACATTCTGAGTTCTGATTATGTCCTTTGGGGTGAAATTTAATGCGCCCGGCTTATTTCATGAATATGATGAATAAGGTGTTCATGGAATATTTGGACAAGTTTGTCGTCGTGTTCATAGACGATATCCTAATCTACTCCAAAACGGAGGATGAACATGCCGAACACTGGAGGCGAGTTTTGGAAAAGCTGAGGGAACAGCAACTCTTCGCCAAGTTCAGTAAGTGTGATTTTTGGAAGGACAAGGTGGAGTTTCTTGGACATGTAATGACCGCAGAAGGAGTCGCCGTAGATCCAAGCAAAGTAGAAGCTGTGTTACATTGGGAACGACCAAAGGCGGTGACCCAGTCGGAGTTTCCTTGGAATGGCAGGATACTACCGCCCGTTTCATCGAAGGCTTCTCGACAATTGCGAAACCTCTTACGCAATTCTTTGAAGAAGGAAAAGAAGTTTGCATGGGCGCTTGAGAATGTGAGAAGGATTTGAGGAATCGAAGAAGCGATTGACATCGGCACCGGTGTTAGTTCTCTAGGATGTTGCTCAAAGCTTCGATATTTATTGTGACGCATCACGCCAAGGACTTGGATGCGTCGATGCACGAATGGAAAGGTCGCCGCTTATGCATCAAGGCGATTGAGGCCGCATGAGGAGAATTACCCGACACATGACCTAGAGTTAGGCTGCCGTAGTGCATGCCTTGAAGATATGGCGTCACTATCTCGATTGGAAACAGATGTGAAGTGTATACGGATCATAAGAGCCTTAAGTACATATTCACCCGGTCGGATCTGAATATGAGGCGAGGAGATGGTTAGAGTTGATCAAAGACTATAATGTTGGAATCCATTACCATCCTGAAGGCCAGCGTAGTAGCCGATGCCCTGAGTCGGAAAAGCCATACCGTGAGTACGTTGCTAGCCACAAGTCGGGGCGAGTTATGTGAGGATTTTGAAAATGAAGATTGAGGTAGTACCTAGCGGATTCTTGGCCGCATTAGAAGTAAAGCCTACCCTAGAGGATCGGATCCGAGAAGGATGAAGGATGATGACAAGATCCGCAGGATTAAGTTCATCAAGGAGGAAGGCAAAGGCGAGAGGACTTCAAGTTGGATGAGCAAGGCACGTTGTGGATGAAAGATCGCATTTGTGTGCCTAACAAGAAGGAGTTAAAGCAAGCGATTCTCGAAGAAGCCCATGACTCAAGTACTCAATTCATCACTGGAAGCGCCAAGATGTATCGAGGATCTCAAGGAGAGATTACGGTGGCCGAGTATGAAGCGTGAAGTTGCGAGCATGTTGCATTGTGCGGCGTATGCCGGAGAAGTCAAGGCAATGCATCGAGACCGGCGAGGATTGCTACAACCGCTGAAAATACCTGAGTGGAAGTGGGAGGAAATCGGAATGGATTTCATTACCGGTTTGCCGAAGACTCAAGGAGGTTATGACTCTATATGGGTTATAGTGGATCGCTTGACTAAAGTAGCCCATTTTATCCCCGTGAAGACCACTTACTCGGGAGATAAATTAGCAGAATTATACATGATCAGGATTGTCTGTTTGCACGGAGTGCCCAAGAGGATCATATCGGACAGAGGTACCCAATTTACCTCAAGGTTCTGGAATAAGTTGCATGAAGCCATGGGAACCCGTTTGAACTTGATCTGACTTATCATCCACGCAGACGGACGAATGCAGAAAAGAGTCAACGGTCTGGAGGATATGTTGAGAGCTTGTGCATTAGCTTATGCTACTTCTTGGGATAAGAGTTTACCGTATGCCGAGTTCAGTTACAACAATAGTTATCAGGCTAGTTTACAGATGTCACCTTTTGAGGCACTGTATGGCCGACCCTGTCGGACGCCATTGAATTGGAATGAGACCGGCGAGCGCCGTGTCTTCGGGCCTGATATTCTTCAAGAGGCTGAAGAGCAGATCGCCATGATTAGGGAAAGGTTGAAAATCGCCCAATCTCGACAGAAGAGTTATGCTGACAATCGTCGCAGGGATTTGAGTTTTGAACCGGAAGACTTTGTATACCTCAGGGTTACGACTCTCAGGGGAGTTAAGAGGTTCCATGCCAAAGGGAAACTTGCACCCCGTTATGTTGGACCATTTAAGATTTTGAGCTGCAGAGGCGAAGTTGCTTATCAGCTGGAGTTGCCACAGTCGTTAACAGGAGTACATGATGTATTCCATGTGTCCCAGTTGAAGAAGTGTCTCCGAGTTCCTGAGGAACAGACACCGCTAGAGTCAATCGAGTTGCAAGAAGATTTGACTTATAAGGAGCATCCCGTGAGGATTCTAGACACAATGGATCGAGAAACTAGAAACAAGTCAACCCGTCTCTGTAGAGTTCAGTGGAGCAACCATGAAGAAAGCGAATTGTGAAATCATGTGCTGAAAAATTGGCTTTGAACTGAAAAATTAACTTAGATTTGAATTTGCAAAATGTGTTTGTTCATGTGTTTGATAATTTGACAAGAAACAGTAAGTTTCACTTTTGCGCCGGACCTAGCTCTCAAGAAACAGTAAGTTCCCCATCTGCGACGGACAATGTCTTTGGGTCCGTCGTGGACGTGTTTTGAACTCTTTGAGCCAAACTCTTTTTTCCTCAAAACCCGATCGATTTAAGCATACGACGGATAATGTTTTTGTCCGTCGTGGACTTGCTTTTGAGCGCTTGAATCTAACTCTTTCTCCAAGATTTCAGAAACCTTTGCATGTACAACTGACAGTTTTCTTGGGCCGTTGCGAACTTGTTTTGAGCTCCTGACCGAAGTCATTTTTGCATGGACACCGGACCGATGTTCTTTGTCCGTTGTGAACGTGTTTTCGCCAGAATGATTTCTTCTTGGAACCGAAACTTTCACTTGTACAACGGACCGATTTTGTCATCCGTTGTGAATGTTTTTTGAGTGCTTTTTTTCATGTGTCTGGCAGCGGACCATATTTCCTTGTCCGTCGTGAATGCGTTTTGCTCGATTAGGGTTTTGAGCAAAATTGGAATTGTGTTTGATTCATTTTTGGGATTATGAAATTTGTGAGAATTTCATGATGCTTCTTTGAAGTGGACTTTATGCAATGCTCGTGTGAGTATTTGCATGGATTGATGTGAGTCAAGTCGTGGACTTGTGCTCGAATTGTTTTGTGGTTTGTTCATGTGCGGTATTGCTCGAAGACGAGCGTGGTCGATGACGGGATCGGAACTAGGTTCATGGAGGAACCGAGGTTCAGGACTAGGTTCAGGGAGGAACCGAGGTCTTGGTGGTCAAGGATGTCATGCGGGACGTTCGGGCTAAGAGAATGGTGCACATGAAGAATGGTTAGTCACGTGAGAATGGCGAGGAGGTCATTCGCGTGCAAAGTGTTAGTCACGTGAGTATGGCGGTGGCCATCTGGCGTGCAAAGTGTTAGTCACGTGAGTATGGTAGGGTTGCCATACAGCGTGCAAGAGTTGTACTCGGCCAGGTTGGGCCAAGTAGAGTTGTGTTGGATACAGTTCCTTCTAGGAATAGGAATCGTATTCGAACTCTTTGTGGGTTGGTGCTTTAAATAGGTGGGGGTCTCTGTTGAAAGGCACCAAGGAGAGCTGAGCGCATCAAGCTTTAAGCTTGGTTTTAGGGTTTGTACTCTTTTGATGAGAGTATTTTAGACAAGAAATAAAGATCAATTCTTCCAAGATTTTTGCGTGCTCTGATAACCACGTCGCTACAGTATTTTCTGTTTTGGTTCTTGTTTGCATGCTTGTTCTAGTTCTAGATTGGTTTTTGTTCTTCAAAGTTTTATCTTGATTTGATCCATCAAAAACCTCTCTAGGGTATTGATCTAGTGTTTCTCAAAGTCTAGTTGATCAATCTTCTGTCGTTCTTGTTTAATCTTGAAGTTTTGATTAGATTGATTCTCGTCAAGTTCTGGATCAGCAAGCTTGCGAAGCTCATAACTTTTGATCCGTAAGTCTGATCGAGCTGATTCTTTTTGGGTTCGATTCATATTGGAATCTAGTTTCTTGTGTCCAAATTTCAGATCGTTTCGACGGTTGGATCTCCGGGAATTCTCGTTTTACCAAACCTTTGTCATTCTGTTTTTGTCGAAAACGAGGCAATTATTTGGTTCTTTTTTGGGGTGAACTTTTAATAGGTCAAGAATTTGGTTTTAGCTTCCGCTCAATCATTCACCCCCCCTCTGATTGCTATATTCGTATACTTCGATCCTACACGAAGCGACTTGGGAGCGCGAAGAGGATTTGAAGAAAGAGTTTCCAAACCTATTCTGTAGTGAGCCCTGAATCTCGGGGACGAGATTCTATTAAGGGGGGGAGGTTTGTAACACCCCAAAATTTTTGCTTTTCTTAAATTCATGTGTGGTTTGGCACCTTGGTGAATTTTTGGAATTTTCTGGAATTTATTTGGATTTATTTGGAATTTATTTGAATTTATTCCATTTTGAAATAATTAAAGAATTTAATTTTGCAAATAAAATTTTGTTGGAAATATTTTATTTGAGTCCAAAATGATCCAAAGTATTTTCCAGAATTTTTCTGAATTTTTAAAGTCTTTTGCTATTTTTAATGAATTAAATGAATTATCGGGAATTATTTTAAATATTAAATCATTGGAAATCAACTCGAATTGATCTTGTTCATCCGATCGAAGTCGGAACCGAGTCGGACTCGAGTCCGACCGAGCCACGTGACTCGATCAAACCGACTCAAAACCTAATCAATCCCAACCGTTGGATCAAGCTCCAACGGCTGAGATCCGCCCGTCCCGGTTCGAGCCGTAACCGGGCCGGCTCCGATCGCGCCCGTGCGATCGTGGCCGTTGATCGTGCCACGTGGGCCGGTGTCTTGTCGTCGTCTCCGCCGAATCGGCCGGACTCATGCGCCCGCGCGCCGTGTAGAATTAGGTTTCGTCTCGGAATCTGGCAGAGGCTATTTAAAGCCCGGAGTCACGCCCGAGGTTGCCCTCACCCTTGCGCACCCGTTCCCGAGCCATCTACGCTGAGCCACCGCCCGTTTGCCGTCGAGCTCGCCGTAGTTGGCGCCACTCCGCATGATTTTGCCTCGTCTCGCGCCGTCGATGCGTCTTCCGCCGAAGGAGCCCAGATCCGAGTCCCCGCTTGAGACACACGAAGAGACCATCCACTTCAGCGGAACGACCGGGCGCCGTCGGGCTCGTCGTCGTCTCCGTCTCCGGTGGCTGCAGCTCCGCCCGCGTCGCCATCGACCTCGCGAGCTCGTGGACCGTCCGATCTTGATCGTCGTGCGGTTGAGAGTGAGTTCACGTGTTCCAAACCGATTAGATACGGGACCGTTGGATGAAGATCCAGCGGTTCACAATCGCCACGCGTGCCGTAGTAGTGGTCATTATAGGGTTAGATCTGGACCGTCCGATCTAGATCGAGCGGCCCACGATCATCGAGTAGATTCAACGTGTTAACCTTGGATCTAATCGCGGCCGTCAATTTCAAATCAGCGGTCGAGATTGCGCCACGTGTCGGGAAGTTGGACCGGCCGGTCGGCGAATCGCAGCAGCGTCGCGTGTGGCCCGACACGCGGGGCAGCGTGTCGGAAGGGCCCGCATGTCGGTGGCTAATCCAGCCAAGCGGCGTCACCCATGGCGTCACGATGGGTCCCACATGTCGACCGTGGTGAGTCCCGCCGACGTCGGCCGATGACGCGTCACCGAGTGGGCCCACATGTCGGCGACACGTGAAGTCGTGGGCCAGGAGTCCATGGTGGACCCGAGCCAAGCGTGGACCAAGTCCATGGACCGGTGGCGTCGACCAACCAATCAGAGGCTGCCACGTGTCCATCTTTGGCGCAATAATTAATTTCGAAAAAGAAAATGATTTATTAATTCGAAATATTGATTTCAAATTTTGGTTCAAACTTCAAACGCTTATAACTTTTGCGTTTCAACTCCGATTTGAGTGATTCAAATTTCTAAATTTGTATAAAATTGAGATCTACCTAAATATGAATTTTATTTAATTTTTGGACTAAAGTTTTTCTCTGTAAAATTATTTAATTGATTATTTAAACTTTAAATAATCATAACTTTTTAAATCTTAACTCCAAATTTGTGATTCAGTTTCTAAAAATCCATAAAATTATGTTCTTTCTGTTTATGGATTTTATTTGGATGTTTGGACACTTTTTGCCTATTGTTTATTTGCGTATTTGCTATTTGCACGCTTTACGAGTGAGACGTTGAAGTGCGGAAGGATTCGAAGGAGAAGTATTGACTCAGGATCCAACTCAAGACCAAGAGCAAGTACTTTTTGAAGTCAAGTTGTGCTTTGACCATGTTGATCATATTTCGAAATCTATTTTGATTTAAACTATTGCATGCTAGTTCAATTAGAAAAATACTTTGTTTAAACCTGTGGGTTAGATAAATACCAATTTCTTTGTATGACACCTTGATTATTTAAGTATGTGCCATGACCCTTGTCACCCTAGTTGTGGATTACTAGTTGGACATTATTAAATTGCCAACATGGGTTTTTAGGCAGTTGTAGTATCTTTGCTTAGACACACTCGTGCTTATGACATGATTTTGGATAATCAAATGCTAAATTTTGACTTAATGATATATTGAACCTGTTTTGGAAAAGTATCATGTGATGTTGATGGCACGTGGTGCATGGTAATCAACTGGGGTTTGATAAACAGTTTTCGACCGGGGCATGTGGCAAGAGTAATCAGGTGGGCCAGTTGTGGCATTGGGAGTGTTGATTTGGTTCTTCGGGTAGTCTTGCCCTGGTCATCCTAAGGACTTAACCTTGCAAGCCTTTGAACTGGGTCTAACGTGCAACCACATATGCAGTAATGGGACGGACCTAGTTGACTAAGTTGCTAATAACGTGCACTGTGGGACCTCGGGAGGTCAACTACACCCTTTGTGTAAGTTATGCGGGGGGCGTCTGGGGCTGAGGCCAGGTAGCCATCTAACTGTTGATTGTCCTAGACTTCGACGTAGCGAAGGGTATGTTTTTTGCGCAATAACCGGGGAGGACCACTTTTATTGTTAGAGTTTTACTAAAGACTTTATTCTGAGGAACTTCGCCTTTGTGGTGTTTATTTGTATCTTGTGGGTAAAGTGCATAACCTCTGCAGAGTTTAGAATCTATTCGAATAGCCGTGTCCGCGGTATTGGACATCGCTCGGGAATTACAGTCAAGGGTTAGATTTTCTCAAAAATAACTTTGGTTTGAAAAGTTGGGTTGGTTTAATAATGAAGATGATGGAAATGTGGTTTAGGATGGGGAAAATGTTTATTAAACTTCTTGAAAAGTTATTTATGCTTTACTTATTTCTCGCTTTGAATCTACTTATATTACTTTTCAAATCTTTTTCTTTGCAAATATACCTTGAGCTATTCCTTTGTACCAAGCCATGCATATAGTATATTAGCTTGCATTACGTGCATGACTTCTTTGAGTACCAAGTACTCACCCTTGCCTCAACACAACGTCGGTTGAAGAGGAGACTACGCCCGACTTTGGAGGAGGAACTCCGGGAGGATCCGTCTACTTAGGAAGCGAGCCCGGTCGGTTGCACGTGGTATCTTGGATGGCGCCACGAGTTATTTGATTTTCATTTGCTATTATTTTTCTCTGAATAAGTTTAGCCTTGCGAAGCATACATTTGTAACTTGACCATAAGGTCGAGTAACTTGATTTAGTTATTTAAATAAAGTACTTATTTGGTATCGAGTGGTATGATTGTGATATTTACCGATGTTAAGACTGTGTGCACTAGCGCGTTCCTGGACTAGTGCTGAATACACAGAGGGTCCGGATTTGCAAGTTCGGGGTCCCGACAGTTCGGCGGCTGGCACAGTCCCTGGGCGGCAAGGTGGCTGAGGCCAGGTCTTCCCTGGAGGAGGCCGAGAAAGCTAGGGCCTCCGCGGCTAGCGCGGAGGAGTCCGCTCGGTTGGAGGCAGCCCGCTTTCGGGACAAACGCGACTCGTCCCGGAGGGAGGTCGACCAATTGCGCACCGAGCGAGACTCCGCTCGGGAGGAGTTAACATCGGCGAAAGCGCTCGCCGAACGTGCAGCGTCCGACCGGGAGGCGCGTGGCAAGGCTGAAGAGGAACTCCGCGCCATGGAGGCCTCCGCGGCTGGTGAGTTGTCCGACCCCTTGGTGGACGTTGCGATAGGCATCTTCTGATGCGCTCTTGACCTTGCAGAGCTGCGAAGGAACCTCGGCGATGCCTTGGAGTCGCGAAGGTTGGTGGCGGAGTAGCAGGACACGGCGGTCACATCGCGGGACGTGGCCCTGTCGGCTCAGCAGATAGCAGAGAGGGAGGTGACCGAGCTGTCAGCCGAGCTGACGACCCTTCGGGGGGTCGACCAGGCTGTCTGCGACCGGTTGCTAGGGCTCATCCTGGGCCCGAGCTCCCTTTCCTCCCTGCTGGTCGGCGTGCCGGAGCATGTCGAAGCTTCGGTGCGCGAGGCGGCGACGTTCAGCGCCTCCTCGGCGCTGGTCAATGCCATCCCCTACTACGATGGCATCGACCTTGAGACGGTCGGGAGTGGGATCGCCGGGAACTGGACCGACGAGGAAGTCGATAGGTTCGAGTCCCAGGTCGACCCACACGCCCGGGAGATCATCGAAAGGATTTCGCCACAGAGTGACCTCCACCGAGAGCGGGGAGATGATTAGTTTTTGTTTTTTGTGTCCGTGGGGTGGTGAAAATATGTAATAATAATTCATGAAAAGGAAAATTTCCGACCGGCCAGTGGTCGTCTCGCTTGAGTAGTTCCTCCCTCCGTGAAGCGCATACTTTGTAGCCGTAGCCGCTGGGGCGTGGGCCGTAGCGTTCGGGTTAGGCGAGTTGCCTCAAGCGGGAACCGAGCGGCCGGTCGGATTACTGATCCGGACGAGTGCGCAAAAAAGAGCTGTGGTTGTGGCTGTACGGGGTGTTTCCGGCCGGCAGTGAGTGGTCTCGGTCGGGTGCCGCCTTTTTTCCCATAGAGCACTACTTCGCGACCTTAGCCACTGGGGCGTGGGTCGTAGTGCTTAGGTCAAAAGGTTTTTACCGCGAAGCGGGATCGCTCGGTTAGCCGAGTGACGTACGGGGACCGGGCCTCAGTCGCCGTGCGCCATTTTTTAAACTCTAAGGCTGGGTAAAAAAGGGGAGATCGGAAAGAAAAATGAGGGATAAGCTCGACTTAACTTCTTGGGCAGTCCGGTTTTTGGAAAATACGCAGGCCGCTTCGAATTCCGCTCCCCGTAGTTACTCGATCTTCTTCATGCCGCGTGCCTCGGGGTACAAAAGGACGTGCGTTGAGATCTTTTTGAGCCACGCTAGAACTTCTTTGCCAAGCTTCTCCGCGCCACTATGGGGGACCGCTTCGCTGAACTTCTTAGGGAGTCCTCAGTAGACGCTAAGGAGGCCTGGCGGAGGATCGTGGCGGACGTGGAAGTCGGCGCCGTCGTCTGGGACGCTAGGCTGGTCGACGCCCTCATCGCGGCTGTGCCTCGCCTTCGGCTGGTGAGGGCGCCGCTGATTGAGGCGCTGACCGAGCGGCACCACGAGTCGTTTGGCTGGATCGGCGCGCACCTGGAGGAGCGCCGCCGAGAATGAGCTCCGATCCGGGTGGGCCGCTCCCGTCGGTGGGGCTAGTGCCCCTTTTTATGTAAATAAATAAATAAAAAGAAGTTTCTACTCTTCTATGCTCGCTGGTTCTTCTTCTTTTTCAACGAGCTTGTTTTTGTGAGATGTGCTTTGACGACCATAGCTTTTAGGGATCGCAAGGGGTCAGGCATAGGTCGGAGGTATGTATTAGCGTGAGTTTGCACGGGAGGGACTTAATCCTGACCAACTGCCAGTCACTTTGCATGCGCAATTTGTTTGACCCGTAGGGCACTACTTCGAGACCTCAACCGCCGGGGTGTAGGTCGTAGTGTTTGGGCTCGACAAAGTCACCGAGAGGAGGAACTGGACGCTCGATCGGATAACTGACCGACGCGATTTCTCGGTTTGGAGATTTCTCGAGTAGTACACGGACAAGAGAGATCTTCTAAAGATAAAATCTTCTCAATTTCTCTATATTCCATGCGTTGGCGAGGAGGTTACCCTCAGCGTCTTTAAGATGAAAGGTGCCTGGTCGGAGGACCTCTGCGACGGTGAAAGTGCCTTCCCAGGGCGGAGAGAGCTTGTGTCTATCCTTGCTGGACTGGACTTGGCGCAGAACCAAATCGCCGACGTTGAACGACCGGCCGCGAACCAGGCGACTGTGGTACCACCGTAGTGTCTGCTGGTATTTGGCCGACCGCAGGACGGCGACGTCTCGTGCTTTGTCGAGTTGGTCGAGGGCATCTTATTGTGCTTTCGACCTCCGCGCGTTGTCGTAGGCTTCTACTCTTGGAGCGCCGTACTCCAAGTCGGTCGGGAGGACGGCCTCCGCTCCGAACACCAGGAAGAACGGCGTGAATCCGGTCGACCGGGTTGGCGTGGTCCGCAGACTCCAAAGAACGGGGGGCAGCTCGGCCGCCCACCGTCCCACGAATTTCTTCAGGCGACTGAAGATTCGTGGCTTGAGCCCTTAGAGAATCATGCCGTTGGCTCGCTCGGCCTGGCCATTGGCACGGGGGTGCGCAACCGCTGCCCAGTCGACGCGGATGTTGAAATCATCGCAGAATTTGAGGAACTCCTTCCCCGTGAATTGTGTCCCGTTGTCGGTGATGATGGAGTTCGGGACCCCAAAGCGGTAGACGATGTCGCGGAAGAAGCTCGCCTCCTGCGCGGAGGTGATGGTCGCGAGTGGCTTGGCCTCTATCCACTTTGTGAACTTGTCTACGGCGACGAGCAGGTGAGTGAAACCCCCGGGCGCCTTTCTGAAGGGTCCGACCAGATCGAGCCCCCAGACCGCGAAGGGCCACGTTATGGGGATCGTCTGTAGGACTTGTGCCGGGAGGTGCATTTGCCTGGCGAAGAACTGGCAGCCTTCGCAAGTGCGGACAATCTGCGTAGCGTCAGCCACAGCAGTCGGCTAGTAGAAGCCTTGCCGGAAGGCTTTTCCTACCAAGGACCGTGGCGCGGCATGGTGTCCGCAGACCCCGCCGTGGACGTCGATCAGCAGGTGTCTCCCTTGGTCGGCCGGGATGCACTTCTGGAGGATCCCGGAGGGGCTCTTCTTGTAGAGGTTCTTCTCGACCAGGACGAAGGAGTTGGCCCGCTGAGCGAGGCGCCGAGCCTCGGTGGGGTCCGCGGGGAGCGATCCGTTTGTCAACCGGTCGATGAAGGGTTGCCTCCAGTCGGACTCAACGTTCAGCACACTACGGTCCGACCCTGGGGGTTCCGCGTCTGGCCGAATGTCGGTCGGAGCGCTCGCTTTTAGGGGGTCGGCTGCGCCCTCGATCGCCGAGTCCAGCCGGATGGATGGCTTGTGGAAGTCGGAGATGAAGACTCCAGGGGGGACCGGGCCTTTGCTGGAGGTGAGGCTAGCGAGGGAGTCGGCTTCTCCATTGTAGCGTCGGTAGCTATGGTGAAGCTCGAATCCTTTGAATCTTTCCTCGAGCTTGCGGACCTCCAAGCAATAGGCCGCCATACGGGCGTCGCGAGGCTCCGTGGCCTTCATCACTTGGTCGACGACCAGCTTGGAGTCGCCGTGGATGTAGAGTCGCCGAGCACCGAGGTCGGCGGCGATCCGGAGGCCGTTGACAAGGGCCTCGTATTCGGCAACATTATTGGTCGCGTAGAAAAGTAGTCGGATGGTGTATAGAAGCTTGTTGCCGAGAGGGGAGACAATGATGACCCCTGCGCCGGCCCCGTTCTTGGTGTAGGACCCGTCGAAGTACATCGTCCAGTACTCGGGGTCCTCGATTGCTGGCGGAACTTGGGCCTCGGTCCACTCGGCGACGAAGTCAGCCAAGACCTGCGACTTGATCGCCATCCTGGGGACGTACGATATGTCGAGGCCATTGAGCTAAGAGCCCATTTGGCGATCCTTCCGGTGGCGTCGCGGTTGTGGACGATTTCTCCGAGGGGCGACGAGGTCACCACGGAGATGGGGTGCCGGTCGAAGTAGTGGACCAGCTTCCTCTTCGTTATGAGCGCCAATACAACAGCTTCTGTACCTGCGGGTACCGAACCTTTGTTTCGGAGAGTACTTCGCTGACGAAGTAGACCGACCTCTGCACCTTGAAGACGCGGCCTTCCTCCGTTCGCTCCACGACAAGCGCCGCGCTGACGACTTGGGTTGTGGCGGCGATGTAGAGGAACAACGGCTCTTGCGGTGCCGGGGCGACCAATACTGGAGGCGAGGTCAAGAATGCCTTCAGTCGACTGAGGGTTTCCTGAGCTTCTTGGGTCCAGCAGAAACGATCGGATTTCTTCAGTAGCTTGTAAAGTGGCATCCTGCGCTCGCCGAGACGAGACACAAAGCGACTCAGAGCCGCGAGACACCCCGTCAATCTCTGGACCCCCTTCAGGTCATTGATCGGCCCCATCCTCACGATGGCAGAGATCTTGTCGCGGTTGGCTTCGATGCCACATTCGGAGACGATGAAACTGAGCAGCTTTCCCTTCGGGACCCCAAAAACGCACTTCTCGGTGTTGAGTTTTATGCAAAACGGCCGAAGGTTCGTAAAGGTCTCCTCCAGGTCGGTGATGAGGTCGTCGGCCTTCCTGGTCTTGACAACGATGTCATCGATGTATGCTTCGATGTTACGGCCTATTTGGTTGGAGAAACACGCTTGCATACACCGCTGGTATGTAGCGCCCGCGTTCTTCAGGCCAAACGGCATCGTGACGTAACAGTACGAGCCATACGGAGTGATGAAGGAAGTTGCGAGCTGGTCGGATTCCTTCATCGCGATCTGGTGGTAGCCCGAGTAGGCATCTAGAAAAGAAAGGGATTCACACCCGACGGTGGAATCTATAACTTGGTCGATACGAGGCAATGGGAACGGGTCTTTTGGACAGGCCTTGTTGAGGCTTGTGTAGTCAACACACATTCTCCATTGCCCGAACTTCTTCTTTACAAGAACGGGATTGGCGAGCCACTCGGGGTGACGCACCTCCCTTACAAAGCCAGCGGCCAAAAGCTTGGCGATTTCTTCCCCAATGGCCTTGCGCTTTTCTTCGTCAAAACGGCGCAGGCGTTGGGCGACCGGTCTGGAGCCCGGTTGGATGTTCAAGGAGTGCTCGGCGGCTTCCTACGGGATTCCTGGCATGTCCGAGGGTCTCCAGGAGAAGATGTCCCGGTTTGCTCGGAGGAAGTCACGAGCGCGCTTTCCTATTTGGCAGGGAGAGCAGCCCCGACCCGTACCGTCTTGGCGGGATCCTCGGGATTGACGATGACCTCCTTTGCATCCTCCGCGGACTTGAAGGAGCTTGGCCCCGACTTACAGGAGTCGAGGGCGGACTCGGGGGCCCTTCCTTGGAAGCGAGCGAGCTCGGCGGACGCGATGACCGCTGAGGCTAGCTTGCAACTGCTCTGCTTGCAGTTGTAAGCGAGCTAAAAAGATGAGGCCACAGTGATGATGCCCTGTGGCCCCGGCATCTTTAGCTTGGGGTAGGTGTAGTTGGGGATCGCCATGAACTTCGTGTAGCATGGCCTCCCCAGGATGGCTTGGTAGGAGCCGGGAAAATCCACGACCTCGAAAGTTAAGCTCTCAGTGCGGAAGTTGTCCGGGCTTCCAAAGGTGACAGGTAGGCTGACCTGCCCGAGTGGTTGGGCCTGTTGGCCAGGGACGACGCCGTGGAAAGGCGCCTTGCTCGACCGAAGGGCGGAGCGAGGGATTCCCAGGGCGTCCAAGGTCTTAACATACATGATGTTGAGGCCGCTGCCACCGTCCATGAGCACCTTGGTCAGGCGCTTCGTCCCCACGATGGGGTCGACGACGAGCGGGTAGCGTCCCGGATGCGGGAAGTGGTCGGGGTGGTCGGTTCGATCGAAAGCAATCGGGCACTCCGACCACCGCAGGTAGCTGGGCACGGCGGGGATCACCGTGTGGACTTCCCGGTAGGCGAGCTTCAACCGACGCTTGTCGGCGTAGCATGCCGCCCCACCGAAGATCATGAGGCAACCGTCGAGCTATGGGAACTCGTCGGTCGTCTCATCTCCCTTTGTTCCGGCGTCGGACGCCGGGTCGCACTTCTTCCCCTTGCCCCGCGATGTCGTGGGGTTCCCGGAGAGGAAACGTTTGAGGACTTCACAGTCCCGGTACTTGTGTTTGATGGGATAGGCGTGGTTCGGGCACAAACTATCCATCAACTTCTCGAAGTGGTCGGGCGCCTGCCGAGCCTGTTGCTTGGCAGGGCAGTCAGCAGTGGCGACCATGCGGCCTTCACGGCCTTGCTTCCCCTTCTGTTTCTTTTTGTCGTAGCGGTCGGAAGGGGTGCCGGCATCGGAGCCGGACGCTTGGTGGGCCACCTTTCTCTCGAAGATGACCCCCACAGCCTCCTCGCCGGAGGCGTGGTTGGTGGCGATGTTGAGGAGCTCCTTGGTAGTCCGGGGCTTGGCGCAACCCAGCTTGTGGACCAGAGCCTCGCAGGTAGTGCCATAGATGAACACCCCGACGATGTCAGCGTCGCGGATGTCAGGGAGCTCGTTGCACTGCTGGGAGAAGTGGCGAATGCAGTCTCGGAGGGTCTCCCCGGCTTCTGCTTGCAGCTCTTCAAATCCCAGGAGTTGCCAGGGCGTTTGTACGTGCCCTGGAAGTTTTCGACGAACAGGTTCATCAGGCCGGCCCAACTCCCAATAGTGTCCACGGGCAGGTACTTGAGCCAGGCTCGGGCGGAGTCCGCGAGGTAGATGGGGAGGTACTGGATGATGAAGAAATCATCTGTCGCTCCCCCCGCCCGGCAGGCGAGCCGGTAATCCTCTAGCCAAACACTAGGGTTCATCGTCCCCGTGTATTTGGCTTATTGGCTGGGGCCCGGAACCTGACCGGGAAACCGGCGTTGCGGATGGCGCGGGTGAACGCCCGTGGTCTGGGGCCGTCGAGCCCGGATCGCGGTGGTCGCGCCGCCCGCTGTCGGCAACCTGCGATGGTGCCGGTACGTCGGCAGCTCTCCTCCGTGCCTCGAGGGTGGCGCGAAGGTCACGGTTATCCCCCAGGCGGTGGCGCACCGGGGTGCGTGATGCCTGGGGAGCTCGTGATGTGGGGCCATCTTGGCCGGGCTCCGATGACCCCGCGAGGGGGAGTGACCTGGGTGGCCCGAGGCTGTGTCTGAGTATCGGGAGCCGGAACCCTGGGCGTGTTGGATGACTGCACGCTCCACCAGCCCCTGAAGGTTCTGGTACGTGGCCTTGGCTTCCGGGTCCGTCGGCTCAGGCAGCCCGCGGAGCAGCATTGCTGCCGTGGCGAAGTTTTGGTTGGCGTGGGGGGAAAACGGGAGATTGTCCGTCCCCTCAGCTAGCTGGTGATGCACCTGGCGTGCACGCGCGTGCGCGCCAGAAACCAGCGGCGGCTCGGGCTGACGTTGCTCCAGGTTGGCCTGGAGCTTGTCGAGCTCAGCCTTACGGGCCTCCAGCTCCTTGCGCTGCCATTGGAGGCCGGCGAGGCGAACCTGGAGGCGCGCGTCGTCTTCCTGCCGGGACTGGTCTCCCCGTGCTTCGTCGCGCGGGAGGAGGGTTCCGGGAGTTGCGGGGGTGGCGGATGGCTCCGCCGTGCCCGCCATGTTGCACTCGCGGGAGTACGTCCTGCGTGGGGGGTGCTCCCTGTCGAAGCTAGAACTGTGGCTGGAGGAGTCCCCTAGCAAGTCGTGGAGGGAAGTTGGCATGTAGCCGGTCATGGCCACAAGCCGGGAGCCCGCGGGAGGCGGGACCGTCGCCCACCATGATTCGCACGTAGCGTCACCAGAGGTGATGCCGGTGCGTGGTAGGCCCACCTCTGAGACCCGCGCGGGGGCCTCGAGGCGGAGGTTGCCGAGAATGTCGGTGACTGCGCCCAGGCTCCTGGAGAAGACCTGGTCGCGGACCGTGGCGGGGACGAGCACGAGCTCTCCCGCCGTCGTAGCAATGAAGCCGAGGATGCCGAAACGGATCCAGCCCCTCGGCGCTGGTGCACCGTCGGTGCGCGAGAAAGAAGCCATCGAGGAAAATAGGTGGGAATCCAAAGACGAAGGTGATGATGTCGCGCGAGCGCCCCTACCTGGCGCGCCACGCTGAGGTCAGATACAATTAATTGCCGGGGCTGACGGTCGTACGAAGTAGTGCGTCACCTCGCTAGCCCGGCCGAGGACCCCTCGCCGCAGGACTACCAACTCGGCATGGGGGTGGACGGAGTCCGGTCGGATGACAAGACAGAAGACCAGACTCCAAGGCGTATAGTACCCCTTCTTTTTTCTCTCCAAAATCCCATGTAACCTGCCACCTCCAAGTCTATAAGGAGAGGCAGCACGCCAGGGGCGAGGAGAGATCGATCAAACCAGAAACCGGTCGAACGCAAGAGGGAACCCTCCCTCATCTGTAACACCCTGGCGATCGTTCACCTCGAGAAACAATACACACCAACAGCACGAACTGAAGTAGGGACATTCAGCCCGAACCAGTATAAACCCCTGGCTTCTTGAGTCGACCATTCGAGGAGAGGGAGCGCGCGACCCCCACAAACCAAAAAATTCGTATTGCCGGTGCACGAAACACCGACACCAGTCAAGTCTGAAGATGGCACCTTTTGAAGCTCTGTACGGGAGAAAGTGCAAGACACCATTATATTGGAAGGAGATAGAAGGTGGGCAGATAATTGGACCCGATATCCTAAAGGAAGCCGAAGAGCAAGTCAAGGTGATTCGCGAGAATTTGAGGACAACCCAGTCAAGACAAAAGAGCTATGCTGATAATCATCGACGGGAATTAAGTTTTGCACCTGGTGATCATGTGTACCTAAAGGTTTCACCGCTGAAGGGAATGCGCCGATTCAGAGTTAGTGGAAAATTAGCGCCCCGCTACATTGATCCATTTCCAGTGGTTGCCAGAAGAGGAGAAGTCGCGTACAAGTTGGAATTGCCTCCTCAGCTGTCAGGAGTACATGATGTCTTTCATGTCTCTCAACTGAAGAAATGTCTCAGGGTACCCGAGCATCAGATGCCGTATGAAGAGATGGAGTTGAAAAAGGACCTGTCGTATCCGGAGTATCCCGTCAATATTTTGGATGAAGTCGAGCGTCGAACCCGAAGCCGTGTGATTAAGTTTTGTAAGGTGCAGTGGAGCAACCATTCAGAGAAAGAGGCTACCTGGGAACGAGAAGAGGATCTACGAGCAGAGTTTCCCGATCTTTTTCTTTCTCCGTCCGAATCTCGGGGACGAGATTCTCTCTAATGGGGGTAGGTTTGTAACATCCTCAATTTCGGCATTCTGAAAAGGTCTAAGTTAAATTAAGTAAATTCCAATTTTGGATTTCCCTTGGTGTTTAATTTAACCTGGCACCCTTTCCCTTCCAAAATCGGAATTCAGTTCCCCTCCGTTCGAAAAATCAAATTTCTAGATTACCGTCAGTACCCGAAATTCCACCCGAGTTCGAAAATGCTCCAAAATTCCCGGAACCTATTGCATTAGATCCCAAATATTCTAAAAACATTTTGGAAATTTTCCCAAGATTTTTGGAGGCTCTCTGGCATTTTATCTCGCGCGGCTTTTGTTTAATGCCCGCTATTCGCCCCAGAATATTCTAAACTCTAAATTTCATCCAAATTCCGCGAAACCAATTTTATTGGGTTCCAAATATTCCCTATTGATTCTAGGAATTTTTCTGGAATTTTTAGACCGTTTTTGCTAATTTTTCTCTAGGGCGTTGCATTCGCGTAACTCTCGGCCAATGAAGAAGTGACATGTGGCAGGCACTATTCATCATCTTCAACGTCCCGTTGGAAGAACCAGAGAGCATGAACTTCAAGTTACCATACCTAGCTTCCTTGATTCAATCCCTCATAACTTTCCATTCAATGCTCCAAATCGCGAATGACCGGATCCGTTGGATTCGTAGCGACAAAACCTTTCCATCCCCCATGATCTTCAGCCCTAATTCGCGCCGGAGACGATTCAATCTACCAAAAACCGAAATCTTTTTAATTGCTCATAACTCGGCCGTTTCAACTCCAAACGGCGCACCACCACCTCTCAAATCTCCGTGCTGGAGTGCTCTTCTCGGCGGTAGAACCCTCCTTTTGCCTCTCCTCGTCGTTCGTCCGCAACATCGTGAAAACCGACAAAGAACGCCGTTTTTTGTGTTCTTCGTGTTCATCGTCATATCTTCTTCGGTGGGTCAAATTCAATTTCGTTCATTCCCTTGTGTTCGTATGGATGTCTAGATTATAACCCATCAACCAATTTTCGGCTCCTTCAAGTTTGGGCGACGAATTTCAGAGTTTAGTCGCTTCGGCCGAACCTCCGTTCATCGCCAAATTCATCTTCTCCGGTGAGTTTTTCCTCAATTCCATGCAATCCTAGGATCCTCTAGATGTGCTATAGCTATTGCCATCATTCATTGTTAAATTTACTTCAAAATTTCTTGCAAATTTCCAAAAAAAAATTCGGACTCGTGGGGCACCTCTGTTCCTTGCCCCGTGCCCGCGTGTCTTCTGCCGCCGTCGTCGCCCGCTGCCCTTGCCGGGTCTCCCCTGTGGGCGACTTCCTAGGCCCCGCCCGCTGCTCGCCGGCACCCCGGTCGGTCCCGCCGCGCGCCCCCGCGACCCCTCGCCGGCTCGCCTTGCGCCTTGCCGTCTTTGCTGCTTCGTCAGCCGGCCATTGCCCTCGCCACGGCGCCCATGAGGAATTGCCTCCTCTGTTTCTTGCTCATTGAGGAAGAAGATCCATGAGTATGACATGGGGACCCCACATGTCAAAGACTAAAGAAAATTAGAAAAATAGGAAAAAGGAATTATTCTGGGAATATTCCCGATTTTCCATTTCCTTGATTTTAAGATTTCGGAGGCTCATAACTTTTCCGTCGGAACTCCGATTGACTCCGTTCAAATTCCTAAATTCATCTAAATTCAAGATCTACCTGCCAGTATAAGTTTTATAATTTTTGAATTTTATTTATTTTATTGTTATTTATTTGTTGTACTGTTTTGTGCGTAGCCGAGGATCCCGCCGAGTCCGTCGACCCCGCCGCCAGACTTCAAGAGTACGACATCCTCACTGTGACCGAAGGCAAGTCCCTTGATGCATTTTGATCCCATGTTTGCAAATGTGTTTAGAATGCTTTATAAACATGCATCGCTATCTTTATCATCGTATGTCAAAAATAAATAATTAGTTAATCCCAATTGCGATTACCTCCTTGATTATTGTTATCCATGCTTAATTGTAACCCTAGGATCCTTTGCTATGTCATGTATATCTTATAATGTGACTTTTGTTGGTTAGAACGGTAGATATGCTTAGTACCCGAATTGATGAAAATGACCCATGGGTGGGATTATACAAAAGTTATGATTTAAAGTGTGATTTGGAAATTATTACAAAGTATTAGGTACTGTTTTTCTAAAATAAAAAGAAAAAGAAAAAGAAAAAAAGGGTTTGGACTTGGGCGGAGTGGAATGTCGGGTGGGTGCGGATTGAGCACTAGTTTTCCATTGTGCAAGTACCACCCCAAGTCAATTAAGGACCGACGCTTATAACTGTCCATTCTAAGCACAACCGTACTACCACATGTCTAACATGGTACGACCTGGCTAAATAATTTGTAGAAACCTAACTTAGACTCACCAGTTGGTAGAATGTGAGTGCCGGATAGAGGCAAGACTGTTTTTCTCACACGGCGCAAGAGGGGGCTTCTAAACTGGGTGGATAGAACCTTAACAGCGATGAAACCTCAGCGGGTGGGTCGGGTTAGGCGTATACATTGTAAAGGCCTTGTCATGATATCCCTACTAGCACACCTAAGGAAGTGTGTTAATTGTACATGGCACTAAGGGAATATCATGTCTTGTGGGTAAAGCTGTACACCTCTGCAGAGTTAAAACTATTCGAATAGCCATGCCTACGGTCAAGGGCAAATCAAAGAATGCTTTCATACTGGTAGACTTTGGTTTTGGTTTTGAAAATAAATGATGTTTTGGGATTCGGGAGTGGTTAGAACTCTCGGATGTTTAATTGGCAGATTGAGCCAACCAGGTAGATGGAACATGTTTTTATGTCATGACGGATAGAGTCATGTGTGGATATCTTGATCTTTTAAACTGTGGCGGATAGAGCCCTTATACTAGTGATGGTGGATAGAACCCTCACTGAAATATTACATAATTCAATTGTTAAAAAGAATTGCTAAAATATGTTTTATGAAACTTATTATTAAGTATGGTTTGATGAAACTTGGCTTTATACAAAAGAACCAAATTAAGCCTTCCATGGAAAGCCCCACATGTGCATCATTTCCCAGACTTGCTGAGTACTTTTGTACTCACGTGCTACATAAACTATTGTCATCAGAGAACTATCAGGACGCCGTTGAAAACGGTACGCTGAGGAGTTTGAGGAAGATCGCCAGGAGAACTAGTCGCGTGTCTTGTTGTCGCCTGTGGTGTTCTTCAGGTTTCACTGTTTGTCGTTTTGTTTCTGCTGTCGTGAACTCTGGTCGTATGACGGAGTGTTGTAATAAGTAGCCATGTGGCTAATACTTTATGTCTATGTTACAATTTCGTTATGTTCGGCAATGATGTATCACTGTTGACTGTGTGTACTAGCTACTGATCTGGGACTAGTACAGAAATACACAGGAGATTTCGGATAGCCGATCTGGGGTCTCACAGCGGTGGTATCAGAGCCTGGATGGCTGTAGGTCGTGACCTAGTTAGAATGGCAAAGCCTTAAGGAATAATATTTTCATAAAAACAAACTTATACGATTTTAAGTTCCTGTGCTTCTACCTCTCCTATCTTAGTGTCCTGAGCTTATCTTATCTGTTATTTAAAACTGGTTACTGATCTCAACTTGTTTCAAAATTTGTAGATGTCGACTTGCACCACCTTTGCGTCCTTGGCTGGATGCTTTTGTGCGGAGCTGTCCTTGATGCTCCAGGAACTTGAGTTTCCCCACCGCCTAGATTACCGCTGTACCTCCGTGCCTAGCGTTGGCTACAGCACATGGAAGGTTAGGCTGTTGGTGCACGCCAGGAGTTGGAGTCTGGTAGAGGATCGTCCGTTCTACTTCACTTCGGAGAGACTGAAGATGGGAGATGCGCGGCAAGATGCGGCGAGACAGGCCATTATCCACTTGGGCAGCAGTTACAGTGACAGGCTGGAGGACTCGCCGTACCGCCTTTTTCCATGCCATGAGGAAGGGAGGTACCACAGCAGGTTTCGGAGTTTGGATCAGGAGGTGGATCCGACGATTGTGCATATGGGATCCGCCTTAAAATGGCTACCGCGGCGGTAGGAGATGAACGGACAGACAGTCGCGGTCTGCTCGGACCCTCGTCCGGTCCCATCGTGATTCGCGTGCGGCCATCTGTATTGTTGTGTGTCACACAAGGTTTTTAATTTTTGTTTTCGATTCACATCTCGTCATCATCCAAAATTTCAATGAAATCTCGTTATTTCATATGAAATCCAGATGAAATTCAAAAAATAAAATTCAAATCTGGAATTTTTTGTATCGCAAATTCCAAAATTTCATCTAAAAAGCATAATTTGCCGAATCTCGGTAAAAACTGAACGAAAAATTGTTCAAACAATGTCAAAAAAATTCTAAACACATTTTTGATGGTCTTTACACATCCTATTGTTCCCATAAAAATTTCAGATAATGATCAAGCCTGAGAAATTTTTAAAAAATCTAACAGTGTTGCTGTCCTTATAAAAGGCTGACGGCAAATTTCAACCGAATGAAGAATAGTGCAAACCATGTTAGAAAGTTTTTCAAATTTTTGTGGATGGCACTAACACATCTATAATATTCTCATAAAAGTTTTAGATGATAATCAATAATAATGAATTTTCAAAAATTCGGACAGTGCTACTGAAGACTGACCGACAAATTTCAACCAAATGAAAAATAGTTTAAACAACATGAGAAAATTTTGAAAATTTTTGTGATGATCCTGACAAATTCATAATATTCTAATAAATTTTTTAGATGATGATCAATCTTGAGGAATTTTTTAAAATTTGGACATTGCTACTGAAGATTGATCAGCAAATTTCAACCGAATGAAAAATGGTTCAAACCACGTTAGAAAATTTTAAATTTTTTTGTGGATGATCCTGGTGCAACTCAAGTTATGTAGATACACAATATATTTGCAAACCATATGATCTATTCATTATGTTCCTAATAAAACATCTATATACTAGTTCTTCGCCGATCATTGGCTTAACCCATAAGCCCCTTTGTTTTCGTTCCGGCTTATCCTGGTTTAGTTTGGGGGCAATTTTACGGCAAGACTCATTTCCGTAGGAAACCCATGCCAAGTGAGAGTGGAAGCATGTTTCGTTTTGTAAGAGATTTCTACGAATTAAATGCCGGCATTGCAATTAGGGTATAATCGTGCATTTTACTTTTCCTCCTTATGCACGGATTGGTGTTGGCCAAGAGGAAGAAGATTGCGCACTAAGGTGTAGAGTACCAAAAATGGGCATAAACCGATAAAAAGAAACGAACAACCAAACCGTGCGAGATGGCTAAAGCATGGCGGGTAGTTTGGATATCCTGTTGGCCCTAGCACATAGTGCCAAGTGTTAGACAACCTCGCTATCGAATAGTCCGGGGTTGCCTAATAGATCTAAAGTGGAGAACAGAGAGAGAGGGAGAGAGACACAATATGAGGAGGAAGTGCTCTGCTATTCTTTATTGCTTGCTTCTGTACAATGGGGTGACCCCCTGCCTCCTATATATAGCGGTTCTGCTTAGAGATAAGGAAGAGTCCATATAGGATACGAATCCGGTTTCCTAACACTCCCCCTTGGACTCTTCACTGCGAGATGCATATGCCTCATTAAAACTCCATAAAAACCCAATGGGAAAAAATAATTGGAGAAAGAGTACATAGCACACGCTTGCTGTGTTGCACGGATTGCCTCATCAAAAACCTTATGTAAGAAAACTTCAATGAAAAACTTACTTAAGGAAAAGAGTACAATCCACCCAAACTTCAATGTTAATCTTCAAGATTCACGTTGGGTACTCAAACTTCATGTTTGAGATTTATGTAGGAGTATGTGAAAATTCTCCCCCTGAAATCTGCACTTCTCTAAGCCTCATCATCCCGATTCCTCTAACACATCTTTCAAAGGAAGATGCCGGGAGTGACTTAGTGAATAAATCTGCGAGATTTTCACACGACTTAGTATGCAGTATTTTTATCTCGTTCATCTTATGCAATTCATGAGCATAAAAGAACTTGGGGTTGATATGCTTTGTGAGGTTACTCTTCACATATCCCATTTGCACTTGAGCAACACAAGCTGCATTATCTTCATAGATAATGGTGGGGGTTTGTTCCATGTTCAAACCACATGACTTCTGGATGTGATGAACCATTCTTCGAAGCCATGCACATTCTCGAGAGGCTTCATACAAGGCAATTATTTCTGAGTGGTTTGTCGACGTTGAGACAAGAGTCTGCTTAGATGACTTCCACGAAATTGCTGTTCCACCACAAAGGAAAACATACCCAGTTTGTGACTTGCCAGTATGCGGGTCTGATAGGTACCCAGCATCGGCATAGCCAACCAAATTCAATTCATTGTTTCTTCTGTAAAACAAGCCAAGGTCTTTGCTTCCTTGAAGGTAACGGAAGATGTCCTTCACCCCTTTCCAATGCCTTTTGGTGGGTTACGCCTTTGTGCAGCGCTAGCAAATTCACAAATGACGCAATGTCCGGCCTAGTGCTATTCGCAAGGTACATGAGCGCTCCAATTGAACTCAAGTATGGGAATTCCGCTCCCAGGACTTCCTCCCCCTCTTCTTTAGGCCTGTACGGGTCTAGGTCTGCTTGGAGTGACCTTCCGACCATTGGGGTCTTTGCGGGGTATGCCTTTTCAAAACCAAATTTCTCCAACACTTTCTGCGTGTAGGAAGATTGGTATACCAAGATTCCGCCTTGGACATGTTCAAGCTGCAAGCCTAAACAGAACATGGTTTTACCCAAGTCTTTCATTTCAAATTCAGATTTCAAGTATGTGCATGCTTCTTCGATTTCTTCATCCGTCCTAATGATGTTCAAGTCATCTACATAGACGGAGATTATACAAAATCCATTCGGGGATCGTTGTATAAACACACATGGACAATCTTCGCTGTTCGTGTAGCCTTTCTTGCAAAGAAAGTTACTCAAGCGATTGTACCACATTCTTCCTGATCGTCAAATTTACATACAGTGATTTCTCCAATTTCACACTGTATAGGTTTCTGTTTGCTCTGTCTTGGTTCGGGATAGGGATACCTTCCGGTACTTTCATGTATATCTCCGAATCCAAGTTTCCATACAAATATGCTGTGACAACATCCATTAGCTTCATTCTCAACTTCAAGTTGACTGCCATTGAGATCAAGTATCTAAAGGTAATTCCACCCATGACTGGAGAATAGGTTTCTTCATAATCAACCCCAGGACGTTGAGTGAAACCTTGAACAACAAGCCTTGTAATGGTTGTTGCTCTATTCATCGATTCTCCCGTTATTATAAAATTTATGGCCATTTCGTCATGGGGTGCTTCATGCACTTCTACTTGCTCTTCACTGCTATTTCCCATTCCAGGAGCAAGTTCCTTTAGTTTTTCTCCGCCAATGTGTGCGCACACATTATTTCCGGCGGCTTCTTCCAATGGAAGATTCAAATCTGGAATTGCCTTTTTCATAGGCTTCTTTCCAGTGCCAGGTCTCAACTGGCTCCCCTTCTTGATTTGGGGCACTTTTGTGATTGGCTGTGGTAAGTCCTCTTGCCCAGTTTTTCCCAGACGTCTCCGGGTACTTTGGGTTTGAGTAGCCAGATTTCCTGTTCTTTTTCTTTGAGGCCTCTGAACAGGATGAGGGATACCTTCTTCTTTCTTTGGTATTTCAACCCTCTCTGGTGCATTTCTTGCTGGTACATGCGACTTAACCATGCTCTTCAGATCACAAAAATGATCAGGCAGTTCATTTGCTAAATTCTGCAAATCGATTGTCTTCTTGACTTCATGATTTGCTTCATTAGTGCGGGGGTCATGCACGGGGATCCCAATGAAATGCTATATGATTTCCCGGCATTTTCATCCAATGGTTCATTTCCTCCCCCTAATGATGGGAAAGCGATCCTCGTCAAAAAATGCAATTAGCGAATCGGGCTGTATGCAAATCTCCAGTAGTGGGTTCCAAATACCTGATTACGGATGCATTCTCATAATCAACGTATATCCCAGACTTGCGGAGAGGGCCCATTGCAGTTCGCTGTGGGGGTGGTATAGGTACATATACCATTCATTCAAATCTTCAGGATGACCCATTGCACTAGTTGCATAGTTGAATGGATGTTGTAGGCCGACGGTCTATAATTGATGAGTGCTGCTGCATGCATGACTGTGTGTCCCCAACAAGTGTTGGGCAAGTTACAACTCTGCAAGAGTGGTCGGGCTATAAGTTTAATCCTCTTTATTAGTGCTTCAGCTATTCCATTTTGCGTATGGATGTGCGATGCAGTGCTCAACAATTATTCGATTCTTTGTGCAATAATCATCAAATGCCTTGGCAGTAAATTCGTTGGCATTGTCCATTCGAATAGACTTTAGGCGATGATTAGGAAAAGCATTCTTAATTCTGATGATCTGCGAGATCAGCTTTGCGAATGCATGATTCCTTGTTGACAGCAAACATGTATGCGACCATTTCGAGGAAGCATCAATGAGCACCATAAAGTATCGAAACAGCCCTGACAAGGGCTGAATCGGGCCACAAATATCCCCCTGAATGCGTTCCAGGAATGCAGGGATTTCATGTTGCACTTTCATAACAGAGGGTTTTGTTATTAATTTCCCAGTGGCACATGCATGGCACACAAAATCTTCGTGATTCGGGAAATTTTTAACATTAATGCCATGACCTTGTGAGTTGTTAACTATATTTTTCATCAATCT
The DNA here is from genome assembly GCA_036346355.1 of Rhipidocladum racemiflorum. Classification (NCBI taxonomy): domain Eukaryota; kingdom Viridiplantae; phylum Streptophyta; class Magnoliopsida; order Poales; family Poaceae; genus Rhipidocladum; species Rhipidocladum racemiflorum. The sequence goes on from CM070588.1 coordinate 37,749,751, forward strand.
AAGACCAGGATGACCTAAATTTACAATGCCATAACGAAAATAATTCAGAGCTTCTAAATACAGTCTTCAAATAAGTATACACTGCGTGTGCATTGATTATCGTGTAGTACAACCCAGATTCATATGAGGGATATTTTTCTAATACCATTTTTCATACTCCGCGTGCTTCATAATGCACAAATGCTATTTGCCATTTTCTTCATTGGTTTCTACGTGAAACCCATTGGCGCGGATATCTGTTAAAACTTAAGAGAGTGCGTGTTGATTCAGGGTACAAGGAGGCTTCATCAATTACCAAAATTGTACCCATTGACAATATAATTGTGGCTCTTCCTGAGCCTATTATATGCGTATCGCTTCCTGCGATTTTCAAAATCCTTCCAGCGTTCTTTGTGATCGTCTGGAAGTATTTCGACTCTCTTAAGATGGTATTTGTTATGCCACTATCAACAATACATATCACCTCCATTGGGCGCTACACAATATCTTAAATGACAAGAAATATAATTCTAATCATATAGTGGCAAAGTAATTCAAACATTGCTTTTGCAAATATAGAATACTGGAATAAAGAATAAATTGTTATTCTATTCATGAGAAAAGAAAATGTATGCTCTTCGAGAGCTTACAATTCATTGTTCAAAATTCATTAACAACCACTGTTCTGTAGCCTGGAAACTTCAGGCGAACCCAATCTTGCTGTGCTTGGAGCAAGATGTGGACTTGAGCTTCTCGAATCGCTTCTGAAGTGCAGTCCGTAACTCAAGTGTACTCACCTCAGCCATGTATTCATTCTTCACAGTGGCTGAAAAGTGATACCTGGGGAGTACAAAATTTGATCGTTTTGCTCGGCAGTAGGATACTTATCCTTTGAGGACCCTAAACTGATGGCAATTCAGAGCTTCTTGCTCATAAGCACGATCTTCATATTTGATACCCATGTGAGATAGTTCTGACTATTCGGGCCAGTTCTTCAAAACTCACATATGACAATGCCAGGTATTTACATATTCATAGGATTTTTTCATTAGATTACTTCGTGTAATCTAATAGAGAGTGGTTGCAAAAATTCATAAATACAGGAAATAAGGCTAAGTATAAATTAAAAACAGAGCCATGCAATTCTCTGGAATTTTCTCGCTATTTTTCATATTTTCTGGCAATTTTCAGGAATTTTCTAATCAATTTTCTGAGTTTATAATCATTTCTGGAAAAGAAAAACAGAAAATATTAAAAAAAAACCTGTGGGGGGTAAAGGGGTAATTTCCCCTTTACCCCCGTGCCCGACGCCGCCTTTAACCGATTTTAATGCTGGTTCGGTCCCGTAGTCCACTAGTTGTTGGTCTTCCTTTCCAAGCTACATGTCCAAGTTAGTTTCAAGTCCCTGGACTTCATGTCCAAATACTGATGGACATCACGTCCAATCCAAAGGACCATGTCCTGATTGGATTCAAAGGAGGGCATAAAAGTGAATTCCCCTTCCTATTCGGACCGGACTTGAACCCCTTTTTATTTCTTTTCTCCTGCCAAAGAAAGCTGAGTCCGGCCAGACGGGAGGTCTGCTTGGCCTCGGCCCGATGGAGCGGCTGCGGGAACGCTTCTGCGCCTGGGCGAGGCGAGGCTGCGGGCCGGCGGGGAGCTGAAGCGTCTTCGACGGCGTGGAGCCGTGCGATGGGCGCGACAGGCCAGTGGCGCGGCAGCGACAGGCAGTGGCGGCAGGCGGCACAACTACGGTCGGCGAAGCGGCAGGTGCTTGGTGGTGTTGCCAGCTTCAAGCACGTCGGCGGCGCACGGCCGGGTGACAGATCGGTGGCTTCGTGCCAGATCGAGGCGTGCTACATGCACGCGTGGTTGGTGGTCGGCGTCGGCTAGACGCTGCTGCTGCGTCAGCCGAACACGCGAGATGCAGGGCCCACGGCATCGGCATCGCCAGGTGGCGGCAGCCAGGCAAGGCGGGCGGAGTCTTTGCTCAGCGCGCGGCAGCGGCGCGCGCTTAGGCTGCGGCTGCGAAGTCGGCGACATCCGTGAGGCATGCACAGCGCCGGCGGAGGCCAGTGAGACGCGCGACGATGCGGTGGGTCTCGATGGTGCACGCGGCAGGCCTGGCGCGGGAGATCGGCGACGGCGGTGCGGGCCGGTGCGCTTCGAGCGCAATTGAGGACGTATTCTGGCGATGGTTTCATGCCAAAGATTGTGCTGCAGATGCATTTTCTTTTTTATTTGAGCGACGGCTTCATGCCGATCTGTAATGGCTTCGTGCCTATGCCAAGTTCATCTGCGGTAGATGGCTTCGTGCCATGTACTATTGCTTCATGCAAAGTACTGTAATCACCATGTAGGATCATCATGTAGCTTCGTTTGTAACTTCGTGCTACAGATGTTTAGATGCATTCATAGACTAAGAACAGCGATTAGATCAATCCCTGTTTCTCACCTTTCCTCACCTTTTAATCTTTCTCCGGGTAGAGCTTCGTGCTGATAACGTGTTAGACAACCTCGCTATCGAATAGTCCGGGGTTGCCTAATAGATCTAAAGTGGAGAACAGAGAGAGAGGGAGAGAGACACAATATGAGGAGGAAGTGCTCTGCTATTCTTTATTGCTTGCTTCTGTACAATGGGGTGACCCCCTGCCTCCTATATATAGCGGTTCTGCTTAGAGATAAGGAAGAGTCAATATAGGATATGAATCCGTTTTCCTAACACCAAGCACTGAAGCAAACTTTACACGATGTTTTCGTCCGAGGCAAAGGGCAAAGCCGTTCCAGCTATTTCTCAACTCTAGTCCAGGGATTCAGTTATCGTCGATTATCGCTCGATAATCACGATTATCGACGGGCCCCGGCTTCAAATATCGAGTGGAAAATCGGTAAAATTCAAATTTAAATTTGAAAAATTCAGGAATTCTGAAAATATTTGTCCATAAGTTTTCTAAAAATATTATTAATAGTGTCGGGGATTGGCTATCTAGCAAAAGACCACGGTGCCCCCGTGGCAAGTTGAGCACCACCGACCAAGCAGTACTGAAAGAAGATGCTCGGGAGAATGAAACGAGCATCCCTCCTCTTCCTCTGAGCATACGCGTCCACGCCTTTACTCGTGGCAATACCAAACACCCCCACGAGCAAGCATGCTCGTGGAGACCTTGACCTACTCAGGTGTTTGGTCGGTGGACCCGGCAAGCGCTACGAAGAGGGAAGGAGACAACCAATCAGCCGAAGATCAAGGGAAATCCTACCTGAAATTCAAACAGCGCACGAATCAAGGACGGCGGATCACAAATATGGCTACATAGCGTGATCCCAGGAGGTAGTTGCCTTCTTTGTACCTATAGTCATAGTATTTAAACCCCCCCTGAAGATTTGTAACGGGGGGGAAGAGATAGATCACAATACACTGGAGTAGGGCTGTTATCTCGGCAGAGAGAGGCCCGAACCAGGATAAAATACCGTGTCCCCCTTTCTCCCGACCTGGCATCGCTCGAACGACCTCCTCGGTCCGTACGACGGGGCTTTGTTGATCCCCCATTCAACAAGTAAGCTCGACGGGAGCCCGTTCTCCAATCGTCGACAAATAGGTTTGTTGTCTTTGGTCTGAAAATTTGGTAAAAAAAATGATTTCGGACGACGTTTTACAGCAAAATCTAAATTCTAGCATATATTAAATATTAGTATGTATATATAAAAAATTTGCTCTATATGAATAATTCAACCGTGCGAGTGGAATATTAATTATCGGTCGGTGGATGTCAGAATATTTAAATTAGTAGATTACCATATCGTAGTTGAATATATTTGGAGTCGCATGAGAATTTATTAATTAGTTGATCGCCGGAGTGAAATATTAATTGTTGGTCATGGATGTTGAATTTTTTAATAGACCGAAGGCAATTTGGAGTCGCGTAAGAACACAAAAATAGATTAATAGACCGTGTATGATTAAATTTATTAGAGTTTCCTCTCAAGTTAATTTGGTAGTTACTTATTGTCAATGAATATAATAGCTTATTTCATGATGCTCCAGCTACATTCAACAAGTACATGGACGTTGTGGACCGAAGAATGGTTGACTTAACGCAAGATACTTATATTAACACCGGTAATGCATTCTTTTTTGAGAAAAAATATCTTATACTTGCAAATGTACTTGTACTGACATGTTTTGTTCAACTTCATGTAGCTGCTACCTTGAACCCCCGAACGCACTATGTGTATGATACGACAAACACCTTCTTGCCTAATCTACGAGATGTGTTTCAAGCGTTTATGAAGATACTGATAGTGCTGCTTAGGATATTCTCGAGGCTGAAGTTTTCAAGATTGGCACGTTTGCGGCTATACACGACTAATAGCACTCTTGGAGACTGTCGAAGCCCCCACACCAAGAGTCCAATGATAGCAGCTCCAAGTCACACAACGATGGAGGTGAGCCCGGTGACGATACCCCTCTCGTTCTCACTTCCCACTCAGAAGGATAAATTAAATTGCAAGAATGTAAATGCGGAATTTAAATACTGAAATTAAATTGCGTAAAATTAAATTCGCTTTGCTTGGAGAGGAGAAATTCCAAAGCCTCACAACTAGATGGGCAAAGCTTTCATTAAAGCAACACAAGAATTCCTCTTACAAGCTTGGAAGAGAGCACACCCCCTCCCCTCTATTTATAGTGCAAGAGAGTCATCCTCCACCATTGGATGGGTTTCTTCAATCCTAAGCTAACCTCCAAGAGCCAGGATTTGATCCCACACACTTCTCTATTAGGCTAACCTGAAACCCACTAACAACCGGGTTTTATCCACTAACTAACATGACCGCTACTCTATCTCCTAAAACCCATGACCCAATGGGTTTCTTGATCCGATAGTTTCAAGCCAGCATCCACAAGGTTCCCTTGACTTTCTACTTGCACACGCTTCATCTCCGGCCATCTTTCGGCGATCACCGGTCTTCCGGACCTCCGGCGCACCTTGCCTAGTCCCCATCCTCCGTCACGATGATCACAGTGTAAGATTAAGAATGAGCCTAGAGGGGGGTGAATAGGCTTTTTCTGAAATTCTAGCACTAAAGAGCTCTAATTAGCCTCATGACCTAAATCAAAATGCTTGTAGAAGAGTAAATTAAGATTTTGACAAAAGGCTTAAAATATCTAGGCTCTACTAGTACACCAACAGAGACACAACTAAACAGAGACAGGCGAGAAGAAGAACAGAACAACAAAGCAAAAATTGAATGTAAAAAGCAATGAACACGAGGATTTTTCACCGAGGTTCAGAGTTACACTCCTACGCCTCGTTAGAGCACTTCACAAGAAGTATAGCTCCACCAAAAACTAATCACAATAGCTTTGGTAAACACTAGGGTGACTCTTTCACCACTCCAGTGAGATACGTCACAAACCTCTTATAAACAGTGGTGGCCTTCCACAAAACCCTTTAGATGGGTCGCACCAAAAAAACTCCCAAGTCGTTGAGGAACTCAAAGTTTCAACAGTATAAACTATTCACAAGATTAGACTCTTGGTTCATGTAACACTCCAAAATTTTTCTTTTACTCAATCTATTGAGTTAATTGAATTTTTAGAATTTTCTGGAATTTATTTGGATTTATTTTGAATTAAGTCATTTTATTGAATTATTTAAAAATTTAAAAGTTTTAAATAAAGTTTTGTTGGAAATATTTTATTTGAGTCCAAAATATATCAAAATATTTTCCAGAATTTTTCTAAGCTTTTTGCTATTTTTCTCGATTTAAATGAATTTCTGGGTCAGCGCTGGCTGCCGCTGACGTCACCCCAACGTCAGCGCCGAGCCCACATGTCAGTGGTTGTGCCCGCGCGTGCATGACGTCATGGTGGGACCCACCTATCAGGTTTGCCAACCGCGCCACGCGATGACATCAGCAGTGATGTCATTAAGCCGGTCCCACCCGTCAGTCTCTACACTGTTCCGTGCACCAGGTCCACGGTGGACCGGGCTGAACCGTGGAATAGGTTCATGGACCAGCTGACACAAGCATGACATCATAATTCGATTTTCCTTTAGGAAAATAATTCGACCGAAAATTAATTTCGGTGCTGACGCAATGCTGTCGTCATAATCCCGATTTTTAATAGAAAAATAAATTGGATAATTCGGTTTATTCTTTCTAATTGATTTTCAAACTTCAAACGGCTATAACTTTTGCGTTTTAACTCTGATTGTGGCGATTCTAGTTTCTAAATTTTTTTAAAATTGAGCTCTATTCAATGATGAATTTTATTTAATTTTTTAACATGAGTTTTTCTCTGTTTTTTATTTATTTGTTGTTTATTTATCTGATGCGCGTAGACGTTGAATTTCCCGACGGCTTCGAAGGAGAGGTTTTGACCTAGGAACAAGTTCGAGACCAGGAATAGGACCTTTTTTAAGGCAAGTTATGCTTTGATCATATTGATCCCATTTTTGAAATTATGTTTATTTAAATTATTGCATGCTAGTTTAATTAAAAATGCTTTTAAATAATTCTGGTGTTAGTTATGCGACCTACTTGTTGTATGCCACCTTGTCTATAATAATTATATGCCATGAATCATTTGTCACCCTAGATTATGGAATATTAGTTGGACATTAATAAATTGCCAACATGGGTTAATTAGGTCGTAATTAGCCTGCTTAGCCATGCAATCGTGTTATTGATATAATTTTGAATGTCAGAAGTTAAACTTGACTTAATGAGAGATGGAACGTGTTTTTGAAATTGCGACATGTGTTATGGATGATGTTGATGGCACGTGGTGCATGGTAATCAACTGGGTGATAAAAAGATTTAGACTGAGGCAAGTGGCAAGATTGTTTATGGTTGGCCAGAAGTGGCACATGGGAGGTCGTATTTGGTTTTTGCTGGTTTTTTTGGATACTTGTGGATTCAATTGGGTAGTCTTGCCTTGGTCACATTAAGGACTTAACCTTGCAAGAATTTGAACTGAGTTCAACATACAGCCACAAGTCTGGAATGGGACAGACCTGGGCGAGTAAACTATGACGTCTAGATTTTGGTACTGTCATGGTGGCGTGAGCCCCGGGTTTACGGGTAGACTCACAAGCGCAAGAGGGAGGCCCTGAGTGTAGTAACCAGCCCCTTCAGTGTTGAAACTTTAGCGGGCAGTACCGGGTCTAAAAGTAGCTTTGGAAAGGCTTTGTTACGGTCACTCGCCTTGGTGGTGTTTGATTGTATCTTGTGGGTAAAGTGTATGACCTCTGCAGAGTGTACAACCTATTTGAATAGCCGAGTCCATGGTATTGGACATTGCTCGGTGATTACAGTCAAGGGTTAGACTTTTATAAAAATGAACTTCGTTTAGGAATACTTGGTATGGGAAATGATGAACTGGTGTAGGTTGATAAATGCTTTACTGGAGAAATTGTTTACGAAGTTATTATTGTTATTACTGTTTTACCGCTTTCCAATCTATTACTGTTATTTATGAATGTTGCTTATTGCAAAAGAACCATTTAGCATGTTGTTGGAATAAGCCATGCATGTAGCTATTAGAATTGCATTCTGTGCATGACTTGCTGAGTGCTTTAAGTACTCACCCTTGTCACAACACAACCATCAGCTGAGGAGGAATCAATGCTAGCATTGGAGGAGTTCCAGGAGGAGCCGATGAACTAGGGGCGAGCCCAGTCAGTTGCCTGTGGCATATTGGTTGGCGCCACAAGTTATTTATTCTACTGCAGTATATTCATTTAAGACTTTGCCCTGCGAGGCGTATCTTTGTAAGTTGACCCTAAGCTCGACTCAACCACTTTCCGTTATAATAAAGACTTATTTGTTATTCCGCTGTGTATGATTGTGATATTCATCAATGTTGAGACTGTGTGCACTAGTGTGATACTGGACTAGTGCTGAAAACACAGAGGGTCTGGATTTGCACATTCGAGTCCCAACAGTTCACTAGCACAACACTGTTTATACTTGCTTGGAGCAGGATCACTTAGGAATTTTTTATCAGAGTGAAAATCAGTCTATTTGAGTGCTTTTGAGCTCAAGTATGCTAAAATATCAAAGAGATGCAAAAGTTCTTCTAAATGAAGGACCTGGCACATCTTATGTATGAAGGACCATGTGGAGGTCCATACTTGTTTGTGATGAGTATTTGACGTGTTTTGAGCTTAGGTTGCTCAGGGTTGAGTTTGATTTGATTTGGATTTGAAATGGATTTTGAATTGAAAGCATTTTGTTTTGCGCCGGACCAAAGGAATCAAGAAATAGAGAGTTTCCCATTTGCGCCGAACCAAAGGAATCAAGAAACAGAGAGTTTCCCATTTGCGACGGACCAAGTTAGAAATGACTTTTAGCATTTGCGCTAGACCAATTGTTCGGTCCGTCGTAAGTGACGATGGACCAATTTTTTAGTTCGTCGTGAACGTGAAATTGAGGCTTTTGCGCTGGACCAAGTTTTTCAATTAACCGAGAATTCGACGTGTACACCGGACCAATTTTTTGGTCCGTCGTGAGTTACGCCGAACCAAAGTTTCGGTCTGGTGTGAACTGCAAATTCCAGGGTTTAGTCCCCATGTACGCCAGACCAATTGTTCGGTCCGTTGTGTGTGACGCCGGACCAAAAAAAAAGGGTTGTCGTAGATGCTTTGTGCTCTGTTGAGCTTTGATGAAAATTGCATATTATTCTTGAGCAATGCTATGTGATGTGTTTTCCTTGTCTGTGATGGATGCATGGCTCTATTTGGTGGTCATGGTGAGGCGAAGGGAGGTTGGAACTAGGCAAGAGTCGCCGGAGGTTCAAGATGGCCGGAGATCGCCAGAAGATGGCCGGAGATGAAACCAGTGCAGTCCAAGGAGGCAAGGAGACAAAGTGTCTGCTAAGCTTGAGGCTTTTTAGGTTTGGTAGACTAGGGAGTTGTTGGTCTCTAGAGCTAAAGTAGTGGTCAAGTTAGCTTCTGTGAGAGGGTTGTTGAACTGATCACTTAAAGTTGCTTTGAGAAAGAATGTGTAAAAATGAATCAGTGCAACCCATGTGAGAAAAAGTGTGGGATCAAATCTTGATCCTTGGAAGTTAGCTTAGAATTGAAGCAAGACATCCAAGGGTGGGAATTGATCATACAACACTATAAATAGAGGGGTAGGGGTAGCCTCCCCTGGTGTGTTTTTGAGAGAAGTTTTTGGTGCTCCTTTGAGCTTTGTCCACATGAAGTGAGACTTTGTAAAAACTTCAAAGAAAATAAAATACAAAAAAAAATTCCTCATTTCTGAATTTAAATTCTATATTTACATTATGTCTTTCATTCCGCAATTTAAATTCAGTCTTTACTTTCTCGCAATTTAAATTCCGCAAGTTGATTTTTGCCTCCCCTCCTTCTACTTGCTCTTGGTTCTTCATGCCTATGATGAGTGATTGATCGAATGAGTCTTCCTTGAGATCATATCCCAATCCTCTAGGCAACTCTTCAAGTTTTTGCAAGAAACCGATCTCTTGAGCTTACATGGAGAAATATTTGTAGATCGAGTCTTTTGGGTTGATTCTTGCGTACTCTAGGTTGCTGTGACTAGTGGGAGTATATCCAAGTTCATCTTGATCATTGAATCACCACGAGCAACGCTAGATCGCAAAGTTGCATTTTCTTGTGTTCTTGGTACTTTCCCTCTTCAAATGGTTAAAGGTCGAAACTTTGACGTCAATCCTTGCGATTGATTGTTGAAATAAGTTCCTGACATCCTTTAGAGGGTATCTACCAAGTTTCATGAGGTCTTGACGACTAGATCAATTGTTTCATCATTTTTGGTCTAGGCCTCGGGCTGTTTTTCTGCGTCCTGTTCTTGAGTCCGGCAATACCACCCCTAAAGAGCGGTAGTGCCGGCCAAGCGGCAGTACCGCATTTTGCACTGCGGTAGTGCCGGCCTTAGAATCTTTTGCTGATCTATTTGATCCAGAGTTCATGAATTCTGTTGGAGGAGTTCTTCTTGGTTGTTATTTGTCCAAACAGAGGGGGAAGTTTTATTTTGGCCAAGTTGGGATCATTCACCCCCCCTCTGATCGCCATTCCGATCTTTCAATATAGCCCATAAATAGAATATATCCGTTACAGGCATTTACTAGCTGTTGGGCATTGTTAGAATAACAAAATATTTAAAACAAATGTGCCGCGTACTTAGATTAATATGATTCACAATTCGTTCAATGCACGATGGACCAAAAGTATTGAAAATCCCATTTACGCTGGGCCGAAACCACTCGGTCTGTCGTACACATGTTTTCAGTGAAATTAGGTCCGTCGTGAAAACCAGCAAAAGAGCATTTACGCCAAACTAAAAAAATTGGTCCGTCGTACAAGAGAAACTTACTGGTTATGGTCCTGCGGACCAACTAATTTTCAAACAAACTTCCAGAGAGAATCACAATTGCGTTGGAACGAAAAACTTGGTCCAGCGTGCACTTGAAGACTTGGTCTGTCGTGAACAGCACACGCTCTGTTCGATTTTGAAAGAAGTGTTTTCAGCGCTAGACTAAAAAAGTCAGTTCGACGTGAATGAGTTTTTGACTGAGTGAGTGAAGGACTTAGTTTTGAGGGGAAATGATATGAAGTGATTTTTACTCCAAGTAATCTTAATGATTTGGCTTATGAACCAAGATATTTACTTGTGCATAATCCCTCTTTATAGTACGGCTAATCCAAAATAATCCTAGCTACATGGCTTGAATCAACTCCCAAGCTATAACTAGAAAACAATAGTCCTTAGCCTTTATCATTCAATATAAAATGTCTTCACTTCACAAGGGTTACTTGACTTGATCACCAACACCAAAACCCATAAAAAGCAATGTTTAAGAATTAGGGGGCCTAGATGCTTTCAATCTCCCCCTTTTTGGTGATTGATGACAATACCCTTGATTACCCATTATTTTGGATAGAAATGACTTATCTTTTTCTACAAAGAAATATTAGCCTGATAGAACAAGTATATTATTTGCAAATGTAAGAAAGACAATTTATGGTCCCCCTAAGTGATTGCTTAGGAAAAAAAGATACATTTGAATACAAAAGCACATTCTTTTAGCACAAGCACACGGAGACAAAAGATTCAGAGCATAAATAATCTTATTAGAGCAAGAATAGTCAAATCAGAGCATCAGAGCAAATCCAACTCAAAAGCAAAAACACAAACCATTAAGATAATAGATAACAAGATTCAATACAAAGGATTTCAGTTTCAGACTAAGAGTTAGACTAAGGCTAAGAGAACAACTCTCCAACTAATATCTCTCCCCCTTTGGCATCAATTGCCAAAAAGAGATCATTTCTTGCGCCTGGAGAAGGTCCTCTTGAACAGACCAGAGACCTTGGAGCTTGTACTCTGCCTTGGAGGGGAAAGATGATGCCATCTTGGAGAAGGTTCTTCTTCAAAGTCAGCTCGAGGAGAAGCCATTGCCTGTTCATGCCAACTTGGATAATTAGGATCTCCAAGCTGAGGGCTGACAGTCCAATTGGTAAAATCATCTTGCAGCTGTCTTAGTGACTCATTTGTCTCTTGAAACTGTTCCTTAATGGTATGACCAAACTGCTCTTAATTTTCCACCAAGTGGCTATGAGCTTGCTCAGTAAAGTTCATGTGATCTTCTAGAGAGTAACCCAGCCAATCCAAGGAGCCTCCATGAGTGTCAAGCTTACTATGAATAGCAAAGTCCTGTGGAAAGCCTGACCCTCCTGCCTCATGATCATGAGCTGCAGGCCTAAAGCTTTGACCCTGCACAAATTTGGCAGCTGTAGCAAGTTCTTGAAGCTTTCCAATTCTTCATATTCTCCCTTGTTTTGTGACTGAGTACTTGAAAGAATTTATGTGGCTTCATATTGCTCCTCAGATGGTTGATTGTGCTATGACAAGTTTCTGGGGGTAGAGTGCTCAAAAGTTGGAATGCTTGGTGCTCTAGAAGAGTGTCCTTGATTGAGACTGTGGTGACTAGGACTGTGGTAACTAGGGATGGGTCCTCCCCCATTGTCACCATTTGAGCTATCATCATTTTTACAATCTTCATGAGCACTTGGCTCATTTTTTTGTATTGTTGGAGGTGGAGTTGGCAATCTAGCTCCTCTGACCATTTCACCAGTTAATTTGCTCATTTTATACTGCTTAGGGATACACTTGAATTCCCTATTCATTTCCTATTGTGAGATAATTCCTTGGACCAACAACATCTAGGAGATCTGCTGTGAAAATGGGAGTGGACTGCCCATTTTCCTGTAAATGTCCTCTTCCATTTCTCCAAAGATATAATCCACTAAGTCTATGTGCAGCCTTGATAAAATCAAGTGAAGCAGCCAAGCCAAAGTAGGAGTGACTCCCTCCTTATATCCGGATTTTGGAAAGATTGTGTGTCGAAGCAGTAACAATAGAATTTTAGCCTCAACAAATAGACAATGAGCGCTATTTGCATTGAAATTGTTCTCAGTGATATCCCTATAGATGTGGGCTGATAATTGCAAATCAGGCATGTCCCCCACTTGCCTCCATCTATTTCCTTGGAACAATCTATCATGGATTATAGTCCTATTGACAAGAGGACTGGTTGCACCTATTGCTGCTTCAAAGTGAGGTGACCTTATTTTTCTGATTTTTCCATCTATAGTGAATAAGATGTAATGCATTTTCTTATTCACTAATAAAGATTCATAGAACTCTAGAATTCTATTTTCATTCCAGGTGGGAGTTCTTGTGGACATCAATTCTGCCAGGCCAGGAGTTGTTCTGACACATTCATAAATTCTATTTGAGCCAACTACTGAATTTATCTGTTTCCTATCAACATATTGATGCTTACACAAAGCAGACAATGCCTTTCCACTTTTGTTACTTCTGCTTTTGTATCCCCAAAAGATGTTTTTCTACAAAGTTGTAATGAAATCTTCATCTAGAGGAGGCCTAGTGAAAGGAAACCAATTCTTTTCATTTACCAGTCTAATTGATCTCAGCCTTTTTCCTCCAAGTGTGGCTAATTCATTTTCAACTATCATATCTACTTCAATACTCAATTCTTCTTCCTCAGAGATGGAATTTTCACTTGGCTCATATTCACTGTCTTCAGAAGAAGAGAGTTCAGGTTCTGACTGCACAGGTTGTTTGTCATTTCTTGGGGGTTTATAGGTTGTTATTTTTCTACTTATTCTGCCAGGAGTGTGAGTCTCTTGAATTTGTACTGGCCCTTGAGATTGTTGAGACTGTCCTGAACTAGCTGTTCTCTGTTTCTTTCCCTTAACCTTGTCAACTAGTTTGCCTAACAGACCCCTTTTGTCAGGATTTTTGGACCTAGGCATTTTGACGGGCTGATCTCACAAACTGCTCTCTGACCTTTTTCACAAGCGCAAGAACTAACCTAGTTTACAGGGAAAAGAGAAAGGTCCTTAGGTCAAGAAGTTTCGAAGTCTAAGGTTTGGTTTTTGCAAGAAGAAAAATAGGAGTCTGGGGGACTTACCAAACCCTAGATGAAACACTTCTAGCAGAGCACCGTTGACTCACCTGGTTGGGGTTGACTTTGGTGAAGAGAAGGAATCTTGCTCGAGAGAATGTAAATGAACTTGGGAATTTTGGGCGATTTTGGAGATTGTGAGCGATTTGGGGAAAACTGGATGTGAAAACTAACAAGAACAAGTCTGAAACGCAAACAGTAAAAAGAAGACTGTTGCGTTGGGAAAAGGTGCCTTTAAGAGGAGTAGTTGGTGAGAGATAGGCATCCTATTTTTACTCTGGTTGTTGAAACTCATAAGGAGGAGTCTGATAATAGCTTGGGTCTCGAAATCAAGGAAAGTTTAGTAAAAGATGAGTCCTAGGATTAGACAAGATTTTGAAGCTTTTAAACTTAGATGAGTATTTTTCAAAAAAAGGATTAAAACATTTGAAATAGACAAGAATTAAGAAACAGACTTTTGCAAATGTATGTTGGACCAATTTTGGTGAAAAACAGAGAGTTCTCCATTTGCGTCGAACCAAATTAGCGCATAAGCATGTTTTCGTCGGACTAAGTTAAAATTGGTTCATCGCTAATGGTTTTCCATATCAGGACTTGGTCCGTGGTGAAAACACCATTTGCGCCGGACAGATTTTCTTCAGTTTGTAGAAAACTTACTTAGCTGCCTATGAAAATTGACACACAGTTGGGATCTCAATGTCACAGTCGGGATAGATTTTCCTCAGAGACGTACATATGTGCCTGTGAAAATCGACACACAGTCGGGATCTCTATCTCACATGCAATTAGAACACCCAAAGAAACCAGGAAGAGTATGTGAAATTATGTGCTGAAAAATTAGCTTGGTGATAAATTTGACATTACAAAGTGGTTGTGCTTATGGCATGTGTGGTGCTTGTACATGTGCTATTCCAGATAATTATTTGATATGCTTGTGATAGTATGGTAATATTTTTGCTTGATGCAATGCGCTCGTGTGAGTGATTGTATGGACTAACGTTGAGTCAAGTTGGGAAGAACTTGTGCTCGAAAAATTATTTCGTGGTTTGTTCATATGCAGGTATTGTTTGAGGGCGAATGTGGTCAGTGGTGGGATCGAAACTAGGTTCATATAGGAACTGAGGTTCGGGACTAGGTTCAAGGAGGAACCAAGGTCCTAGTGATCAAGGATGTCATGCGGAACGTTCAGACTAGAGAATAATGCACGTGGAAGTGAGTCACATGGTAGCAGCAGGTGGGCTGTACGCGTGCAAATATAAGTTTTGGGCTGCTGTGTGCATATATTGCGCTATATATAATTGCGCTAAATACAACTGATTAGGGTTTGTTTACTATAAATAGGAGAGAGTATCTCCTTTTTGTTTGAAAATCGTAAAAAAAAAAGCTACACGGAACCCGGTACAACTAATAGACTATCTATACAATAGTATAAGCACTCTAAAATCGTCTATAAGACCGTCTATTCACGAAAGGACGACTGCTCTCTCTCCTCCTTCTCTCTCTCCACCTCATCAAAAATCTTATGTGGTATCTCTTATAGATAGCTAATGTTAGCTCATTGTACATGCTCTAAGGCTATCTTGGTCGGTTTTTAGTTTGTACACAATAGTTTTGGTCTATGTGGAAGAGTAAGAAAAAATGAGAGAGAAAAGATGGTTCTTATTTAGGTCCTATTTGGCAGAGTTCTAAATTCTAGCTCTACTCCAGATCTGAAATTTGTAGGCTAAAATAAAGTGAATTAAATTTATATTTTTATTCTAAAATGTAAACAAGATGACCTACCTAAACACTCGTAATATACCTATAGCACCAGTTCCACGGATCTAGTGGAACTAGAATACCCAGCCCCACCAGATTCACAAATCTGATGAAGCTAAAGCCCTGCCAAATGAAATCTTAATACCCAGCTTTACATAGGAACATATGTAGATGGTTTATGTAAAGAAAAAAGAGATAATTATCGTAAAAGCCAGCTTTTGCCGTTCTTGATGCATGATAAAAGCTGTTCTTGATGCGTGATGATATCGCGCGGTGTATTTGTGCGTACGCTGATTGCATAAGCGCCCTTCTTGATTTGCTTGGCTGCTAATTCTTTCGCAGCGATAGTTAGCCCGGTCATTGCGATCAGATCCCATTTTGTTTGGGAAAAGCAACAAGCAGACGAATTTGGGGAGGAGAAAAACTGGTGAATTTTTTTTTAAAAAAAAGTTAGAAAGGCCGAGGCCCAACACGAACATGCGTCGCAGGATGCAAGCTTGTGAGCTTCAAAACTCCATAGCCTTTCTGGTCTCTTGTTGTTGTTGTAGTTTTGTTTTCTTGAGAGCATAACTATGGTTAAAGAGTGGTGGTAAATGTCATTCCGGTAGCATCGGATAGTTGAAGTGTTTTATTAGAGTTAAACAAACTCAACTCTGAGTATAGTTTACGATATTAACACAAACTTATCGTCAAATGCCCTTTCTATTAAGAATACCCTCCGGCTGTGAAGTTTATCCTAGGAATGTTTTTACTTGTTTTGGTGCCCTTTAGAAAGAGACGTTAAATTAAATTCATTTTTAGCAGAGAAAGTACACCACTTTACCAATAGTTGAGACCCAAATTAAAGATGTTTCTGCCTATATTTCTACTATTTCCAGATGGATAAATATTTTATATACGGATCATAGCATAGAGATAACAAAATTAGAAAAGAAAACCCACGCTTAGGGATAATGAAATGAACTAAAAATTTCTTTGTCATGCATCCTTGATTGATGCGGCCTCAGATGCTTTAATTGTAGATTTGAGTATTAAGCGAAAAGTTATTCGCTTCATATCCAAGAAGTTAATGTGGAAGGAAATCTACTCTTTGATTGTCCTAACATGCTGGCAAGTGTGAAAAGAGAGAAATAATAGAATCTTCCAAAACAAACGCGAAATCATGGAAAATATTCTTCAATCCATCAGAGATGAGGCTACATCTTGGATCGTTGCTGGGGCCTCGGGCCTCAAAGAGTTGATCGAGCGGACTGCTTCGTAAGCCCACGATTCTCTTGTCTTCCCTATACCCCTATGACCTCTTCCGCTTGTACTTAGGGCCTGTTTGGATCCATTAGCAGCTAATAGTTAGCTAGCTAATAGTTAGCTAGCTAATAGTTAGCTAGCTAATAGTTCATAGCTAATATTAGCTAGCTAACTATTAGCTGACTAACTATTAGTTGGAGGGTGATTGGATCCACCAGCTAATATGTGGCTAATAGATGCTATTGTCTAGAATACCCATGCTATTAAATGCTATTGGTGGTAGACGCGAAGGGTATTTTGGTTAAATGCCACCTATTAACTGCTATTAGCTGGGTTTGGCTAGCTAATGAGATAACCATTAGCTGGGTGCCCAGCTAATAGTTAGCTGATCTATTAGCTGGGGGTGTTTGGATCCATTCCAGCTAATTTTTAGTAGCTAACTATTAGCTGCATGGATCCAAACAGGCCCTTAGTGCAGAATCGTGCACACTTTCGAACCTTATTTTTTGCTCTCTATCTAATATATTCGTAACTAGCCTGCCTTAAAAAAAAAAGCTAATAGCCTCTTGAACCAAATGACACTGGTTGTACAAGGAAAAAAACAAAGACTATATACCTATGTGCCAAAATCTTCGTACAAAGTATACAGCGAGGTTTATATGTACTTAATACTAAATTAATATTAGCTGCTGGATACATTGCTAATATAATGTCTAAATCTTATATGTATTTGTTCTTATCAACCTCTTAATATTCTAGAAAAGTAAGCACTTAAGTTGGAGATGGATAAATATAGTGATTAGATAGTAAACAACAGAAATAACTATTTTCAAAATTACAAGGATGTTTTTAAGGATCCATGCAAGATCATTACTTAATTGAAGCATTCAAGTGCACATAGCTTAGTTTGTTACATTTTTGTTGTTGTTGTAGCTACAAACTCTACATGCGTATGCCCAGACCAGGCCAAAACAAATTCAGCCATGCATTTTTTTTTTTTTTTTTTTTTAACTAAAACCTTCCTTCTCCATCTATTGACATAAGCGATTGCCCATTTTCCCTAGATCAGAAGAAACTATCACTTATTTTGGGTTACACACGTCTTCAACACTTATAGCACTTTATTGCTCTATTTGGAAAGTAGATTGCTTGGATAAAATACGTGATGCTACTAGAACTACGTTTGGATACCTTTGTTTAGCCAACATTTCCACACATCATCCTTTGGAACAACTAGAAGAGCCACAATGTAAGGTCTTCAGCAACACAAACATATATGTGAATCATATTGCCACGAATCTTAAAGACCACCTTAATGTTCGCTCTTGTTTGGTTTTACACTGAGACACTGATTATTTAAAGAAATCACATCGTCGGCGTAATTCCCTATATTA
This sequence comes from Rhipidocladum racemiflorum, assembly GCA_036346355.1. Lineage (NCBI taxonomy): Eukaryota > Viridiplantae > Streptophyta > Magnoliopsida > Poales > Poaceae > Rhipidocladum > Rhipidocladum racemiflorum. The sequence continues at coordinate 37,767,604 of CM070588.1, forward strand.
GGGCCCTTTCGGTAGAGCTCTGGTTCCCGGATTCTTGTCCGGAGGAGCTAGAGCTCTACCGAACACAACCGGCTCCCTCGCGTGGCTATGAGAATCCCAGAGGAGCGATTCTCCCATTTTGCCTAGGCGCAAGGAGCAGCTTCTAGTCTGCTCCTCGTAGGAATCCCGGCCCCACGTCGACAGCCTCCCGCCTTGACAACCTCCCCACATTGCCTCCACATCTCCCCGAGCGCTGCCTCCCCGCCTCGACCGCCACCTTCTCGCCTCGACAACCGTCGATCTACCCCACCTGTGCCGCCTTGAGGCTGCCGACCTGTCCCCACTTGCACCACCTTGATCTTCACCTCTCGCCTCGATCACTGTCGTTCTACCCCACCTATGCCACCTCGAGCCCGCCAACCCGTCCCCACTTGCACCGCCTTGACCGTCGCCTCCCCACGTCGACTCCCCGCCTTGACCGCTCACCCCGTCCACTGCCTCGAGCGGCCCGATGAGCGCCGCTTGGAGGCATGGTTGAATCTAAAACTAGCTACTAGCCGAACACTTCTCTAAACTGCTCCTGATTTTTCAGAGCATCAGAATCATGAGGAGTTGAAGTAGAATCAAAGAGGAGTAGGAACTAGAGTTCTACCAACTAGGACCTTAGTTTGTTGCCTCCCCTTCTAATTATCACGTTTTTTATGTTAAAAAAATATCATACATTTTTCACTAGTAAACAGTATTAGTTATAGGTGAAATTAATTTTTCATAAGAATTGTGGCTCGCCGCTCACTCATGAGGTTCTATTTGTTTTTGCTTCGAATTTTTTAAAAGCTAATTCTAAATTGTCGTTATAGAGAAACTAATTCTTTAAAAATCGAAATCTAAAAACACATATAAAGTAAATTGTAAGTTTTAATGTATATGAATGAACTAGATTATGATAATCAAATTTTAAAATCAGCCTATTTATTTTTTATTAGCTTTTGGATCAAAATTTAGAATCAAAATTTGCAAGACACTTGTCTATTCTAGATGCGTCTCAACTTATCATACCTCATTTTCGCTACACGTACGCACCCTACCTCCACCAGTCTTCCACTTCATCCCAACTTCCCAACCCCACCCGTTCCCCCTAGGCCCACCGCCCACGCCACCGCCACCGCCTCCGCTCGCCGGCGATGGACTCGCCGCCTCCTCCACCGCCACCGCCGCCGCAGTCCCAGCCGCCGGTGAACTGGGACGCGCTCGACGCGCTCGTCCTCGACTTCGCCAGATCCGACCGACTCGTCGTCCCCCCCGCCTCCCCTTCGCCGCCCTCTTCCCCATCCTCCTCCAACACCGCCACTGCCACCTCCACCTCCACTTCCTCCTCCGCCCCATCCTCGTCCTCGTCCTCGTCCTACCGGTCGCGCATCCTCATCCGCCGCGCACGCCGCTCGCTCGAGGACGGTGACGTCGACGACGCCCTGGCGCTCCTCCGCGTCCACGCCCCCGCCGCGCTTTTCGACCACCGCCTCCTCTTCCACCTCCACAAGCAGGTACCGTACCGCTCCTTGGTTTCCCTCTGCGCGCGCTCGCAAGATATGAATTTGTGTGGTGGTGCAGAGATTCGTGGAGCTGGTCAGGAGGGGCACGGAGGCGGACACGGAGGCCGCACTGGACTGCCTCCGCACGGCGCTAGCGCCCTGTGCCCTCGACGCCTATCCGGTGAGCGCTGCTTCGGTTCCCCTCTCGCCTGAACCTAATATGATGGCTCCCCTCTCGGGTGCTTGGGCTTAATGTGATGTGAATTTGGCATTTTGAAAACATACTGGACATTCAGGGCTGGTACACGGCATGCCATGCGTGTGCCCAACGTTAGTGGATTGGTTTTCCATTGGGTAAACTAATCTGCATGTGTAAGTTGTCGGATCATATGACTAGTGGATGGATGATTGCAAATTCGTGGGAGACGTGGGTTGTCCAGTTTGCTATTGGTTGACCTGTACGTGTTTCTTCATAGTGGGCTTGACACGGTTGCTATGATGCGAAAATAATAGATTATGTTACTGAATGTAGAAGTGAATGTGCGCACATAAGTATAATTTCTAATGATGCTTAGTAGTGTGATTTGAACGTGTGTTATGAGTTTCTTAGGGTTAAATTTATGTGCACATAGCAGATTATTATGTTGTTATCTTGCTTCATGCCAAGATATGACGGCCTTTCTTTTCATACACAAGTGTTAAATTTGTACAGTTTGCTCATTTTGATGGAAATGTCTTGATAGATTTTTCTTTTTTGTTGTTGTTGGTGTTTTAGCATTTCGTTTAAGTGCAAAAATGCCTCATATTGAGTGTAATAGCAGTTCGTATCTGCAAATGGAGTACTTGATGAAGTGTAACTGATATCGAAGGAATACTCTTTAAAGTGAATAATTAATGATCGGGTACCAAAGTGTTTTGATAGAATAGTTGTGGCTTATATTAGTAAAGCAGGGGGAATGGTTTAGGGGTGGTAAGTATCTCTTGTTACCAATGTTCTAAACAGCGCCTAGCAGTAAACTGTTAGCGAGTGGCCACCCCACCTTGTAGAAATATTACGGCACCTGTCCTTGAAAGTGCCCTGTAAGAGGTTTAACAATTGAAAATAATATATAAACATTGATATGTGCATTGTATTCTTTCGTATGTGGACATATTGCTAATGCTCCCTCCATCCAAGCTTATAAAACGTATATTTTGAATGGTCTTGTCCACAAATATAGCGCGTATTTCATATTCCAATGCACAATTAGTGTGATGTTCCCTCTATACCCCTAATAAATATTGAACTTTACTTTATATTCTCTACATTTATGCATTGACTATAGTGCTTAGAGATAATAATTAGGGGTAGTCTAGTCATCCCTATAAACTTGGACGAAGGGAGTAGTTAGTCATTGCTGGTTTGAACTTTAAAAGGTTGAAAGGAAGGCAGATGAAATATGGGCTTCTTTTGGCTTTGTGGACACAACAAAGGCTGCTTTTGCATTTCAGGGCTCACTTAACCACTAAATTAGTGGTACGCTCAACCACTAAATTATACCACTAATCCACTATGATGCATATATCGTTGTGGTAGACTCACCACTACCTTTATAGTGGCCACTATACTATCTAGGTCATAGTAGCTAATGTTTTGAACAATGCCTTTAACTGATACTGGTTAGTGGGACTGACTTAGGCTTAATCCTTACTAAACAAGTTATGAAAAAAATGCAAGAGACTTGTCTACAAAAATGGTTGACGCTTAAGGATATTCCTCTTTTAGTGTTGCCATGGATTGTGTTGTACCTTGACATGGCTAATGGTGATTCATCAAGCGATAAATTTAATACCACACATGGTCACAATTGTAAGGCACACTGTAAAATGTGTTTGTTTTCCCATAAGATAACTCCATCATGAATGCCTTTTTTTTATTTCACAATTTATTGCTAAGAAATTTTGAATTCTAGGTGCTGATTTCTTGCAATTTTTGGAGGTTTGAAGGATGTAAACCTACGCAGTTGCCCTTCATTAGGCTTATTTAGTACAAGGCTAACTGTGATAGTGGCTAACATATTTTTTTGAGAGAAGAAATTAAATGGATAAAGGTTTGTATTTTCAGAGTGATAGTCGACAGTGGTGTTAATTTTCACATATGAATCACAGATGCTTCGCTAAACTGTTGTACCATAGTACCAGTATCCGATACTTATCCGATACGGCGATCCTTTGCAACACGGTATCGGGAAGGATCGGTAAGTTTCAGCTTTTAAAATTAAGAAAAACAATTCTGGTACTTCTCCAATGCTCCCTGATACTCTAGGCCCAAAACATCTCATATTGAAGCCCAACAACAGCCTAGTCCAAGACCCAACCCTAATGCCTTCCCATCCAAATTCCTGCTCCTCCCGAGCCCTCACATGCACATACACACCACACAGCTGCTGCCTGTCATCCCTTCTCCCCTTGCTTCAGCTGCTGCCCTTCCCCCTGCTCTCGGTGGCAACCTGCCCTTGCCGCTGCCTCCCCTCCCTTCTCCGCCTTGCCCCTCTTAACTTGGAAAATCTCGCAGTCTCAATCCTTGTCACCTCTTTACATTTTATCATTTTTAAATACATTTATGCTCGCCGTATCTTTGTTTTTGGGAAAATGCGTATCGCTGTACCAATTGCAGTACTGATATTCTGTAGCAGTGATATATAGATTTTCACAAAAGGGTGATCATGCTGGTGTATTTTTGGAGTGATTCTTTACTTCAAGGGTAGTTGAAGATGTGTCCATCTGATACTGGATCTTCCATGTGAAATAACTGTACCATTACCCAATCTATCTAAGAATTTCCAATCTATTCCATAGCTAAAAGTGGTATCCTGTGGAACCTAGTTGTTGAAAGATTCATCTGGCCTTCTTTCACTGGTAACAACTATATTATGATGGGAATTTGGGAACAAATATATTGGAATGATAGGCCAGAAAGAGCCCCCATTATTACTTCTGTTAAGTTCCTCTGTACTTCCTTTTGCCCACGTGAGTATATGGATTAGCACTACACCCTGTTCCTATTTGATAAGGTTCCAAATTCCAATGCTCATTATTTCCTGTTTCTTCATATACCAAATACCAAATCTATTAGAGGCACATTGAACACAAATACCAAAAGGGCAGGGTATGGTAAATACTAAAAGTTGGGATCCTGAGTCCTGACCTCTATCCAGTATGGAGCTATCTTCCATCATATATGACATGGTTAATTTACTTTTTTTTTGAAGACCCAGTACGTTGAGATGCACAGAATTGGCTTGTCATTGATCGGCTCTTAACATACTAAAATGCATGACTAGAAGTTCTAAAATTCTCTCTTTATTCCATCAGTTGACCTGACATGTGCTGCATTAATGTTTCAAACATGGCATATTGTTGTATCTGTTGCAAAGAGAAAATAATCATATATGCAATGTTATTAAGTCATCGACTAATCCATGATTAGCTGTCCAGTTGGTATATGGAGGATGACTAGGCTACTCGACTAAATGATTAATCAACGACAACGACTAATCATGCGTGGCTAGCCGTGCGATTTGATGGTCCACTTTCAGATGGAGAGACGTGAGCAGTGGCGAAGCCAGGATTTAGATATGGGGGGGGGGGGCAATATCGACAACAATAAGAGAAAAGTAATGCCAGGATTTGCATAGAGGGGGCCAATATCGACAACAATAAGAGAAAAGTATATACCTCTATTAACTTTAAATTAAATTTACAACTATCGACTAGATCAAATGACTTAATTAGGGAGTACCTTGAAATTACAACAACATTAAGGGGGGGCCGTCCCCCCCCCCCCCCCTTTGCCCTCACCTGGCTTCGCCCCTGGACGTGAGACATATATTCTAGTTGGAGGCTTAACTTTAGCAGATCGAGATCGAGCGGAGCCCTGCCGCTGCCGCCTCCACCCATCCACTTGTCGCATCCGCTCTCGGCCGCCGCCTCCGCTGTCCGCTCGCCGCCTCCGCTTGTTCGCCTATCTGTCGCCAGTGAGACCTAGCCACCACCGCCTACGCCTGTCTGGCGCCAACCCGTTTCCATCGTCTACTTGTCGCCGGTTAGCGCATCCTCTCCTTCCTCCCCCTCCAGTCGAGGCGAGCTGTCCTGGCATCCCCCTCCGGCCGTTGTGACGACTAGGCGTCGCCTAGGCGATGCCGTGACAACTATGCTACTGTGTTGACTGCTCTGCTTTGTGCTTTCTTTAATATTTAATTACTTAGTCGATGTAGTGCTAGTAACGTAGTATCTGTGGCACTGTAGCAAGTAATGTAGTAATAATAGTAATGCAGTAGTTCTGTACTACTGAAATAAAGATGTACTTAACAGGGAAAGTAATGCTATATGGTCAAGTTTTTCCCATCAAGCAAAGATAAATATGTCCTTGCACAAATCCCCAAGCCTCTCATGATATAATAAGGTGATTGGGTTGGGCATAGATCTATTAAATCACATACTTGAACATTTTGCACAAGAGTAGGGTTACATCTTTTGTAGATCTTTGCTTGATGGGAAAAGACCTGGTCCTATAGCATTACTTTCCCTGTTTAAATACATCTTTACTTCAGTAGTAGAGAGTTATTATGTGCTGTTGTTGAACTTATCCGAAAAAGACTGTTGGAACCATATTGGTGCACACCATGCATGCTAGTACGGGGAGGCATGTGTTGCTGCAAAAGAATATGAAACCATGTGATCAATGCATGGCGATGGAAACTTGAACAGATATCAAAGAGGGGAAAAGGAGGTTCAATGCCATATAGGCAGTAAAGGGAGGTGCACTTTTACTGGTTTCAAAGAAAACAATAACCATACTATCTTTCAGTTCCTATCTATTTAGATGAAAATTTGGGACACCTGAATATGCACATGTATTCTATTTATCATGCATGTTCATTTAAGTTCATTTGTGCTTGTTTGGATCTTGCCTACTGAATGTTGGTATGTTGATATGCTCCGAAGGAAGCTTATGAGGAGTTCAAGCATATACTGCTGGTATTGATATATGACAAAGATGATCAATCTTCCCCAGTCGCCAATGAGGTATTTACGACTCTCTATGTCCATATTATGCTTTGTGAGCTTTTTAACAGAACAATAATTGCAAGGATAGCTTAATTGTTAAGTCCTCTGAGCATTCTGTTCAAGCGTATTTACTTCTTTAAATAGTGATTTAGAAATCCACTTCAACAATTAATGGATTCAAGAGGGAATTTTCCATGGAGAGTAAGGGTTCTTAATTATTTTAATTCTCCAGAGTTGGAAGTACTCCCTCCAGTCTCAAATCTCAAACACACGTTGTTTTGGGATACATGCAATCAAACTTTCAAATATTTGGCTACCGATATATTTTTAAATATTTAGATTGGATACATGAAAATCCTATGTATAAATTTGCCTCAAGAAGTATTTTTATAATATTATAATTTTAATGGGTGTTATAACTATATTACAATAGACCTTAGTGGTGAAAGTTGTTGTTTGGGGACCATGTCAATGTCGAAAACGACATTTTATTTGTGACTGGAAGGAGTAGTTTTTGATTGCCCTTTACTTCATTGACAGTTTGTTGCTATGGCTGGCAAAAAAGTTCGTTAGGGCTCGAACCAAAATTGATTCGATTAGTTCAAAATTGAAATGAGTCCATTTCATGCGAAAAAATATTAATGAGGCTCGGCTCGGTAATGGCTTGTAAGCTCGAATTTGAAATAACCACTTAAATGATAAATACAATGATTTTATGTCGAATTATGTCAATTTCGAAAGAAGCTCGATAGCCAGTCTGCTTTACACTGTATAACTCTAGTACCTGCTCTTGTTATTAAGTACTATGTTGCTTCATAGAGCTTTTATTTTCAAATATCTGGTTTGCTATTTTACACCCTTCAGAACATTTGATTGTACCTTAGTAAAGCTATTATTATTTCATATATGACCCATTTCTTCCTTGAAATGTTTTGCTCTACAGTGGTCTGTAAATAGGAGATTTGAACTTGCTGGATCGCTATCATCCATATTAAGAGCTCATTTACAAGCTTATGATCCTATTCTCTCAATGATCTTAAGATACTTAATAAGGTACCTTATTTATTATATCACTATCCTGTCCTGCCTAACATTGTTGGTTAGGCTACTTTCCCTACACCATTCATTTCTGACAATCTTACAACATTTTGAAAAGCATTCAGAGAGTATTTTGCTTACGCCAAGGAATCTCATCACCTATATCTGATCTGACTGAGCGGCTGCTCTTTGAGGATCGTGATCCACCTGCGGTTCCACAGGAATGTTCACTAGAAGCACCGCCATTTGACGAGGCATGCACCTCTTGGTAATTATTAACTATATACATTGCTATATGTACCAGCTTTTAATATTTGAGTATCAGGTTGATGTTCAAGCCCTAGCACATGCTGTGGAGTTGACAAGACAAGGTGCTGTTGACAGCTTGAAGTTTGCGAAAGGAGATTTATATCAAGCATTTCAGGTTTGTTACAAATTTAAAATTTAAATATGAAACCATTCTGCTACAAACATGGAGTTTTTATTGCCATTTCCATTTCAAATACTTGGCAGAAGGGCAAATTTGTTTTGAAAAGTTTCTTGTAAAACTTGTAATATTTGCTTTGCAAGTAACTTAAGTAACACTGTTGATCTTTTTATTGTTTATTTGCTTTTAAGAACTATCATTAATGTTAGGAGATACATATTTATTTGGTCCACCTGCAAAATTTTGACAGTAGACATTTCCCTTGCTATGTCATAAATCTATATTTCCCTTAAAGAATTTACTTTTGAGTATAACTGATATACCAAAACCGGTATATGACCGAGTATATATACGGAAGCAACACCAATATGCGGCAACTAAAGCAGCGCAAGGAGACAAGCCCGACAATCCTGGTGTGCTGACGGCGGCCAGCAACTAGCATACAGATAAGGAGTCCGTGTAAACAAAGAACATCAACAGGCATGAATAAGGAATAAAATACGAATAGATAGTTAACTAGGATTCGTTCCAGGAATAAGTGTTGGAGTCGGTTACGTGACGTACGACTCCAGCGTCCGAGTATTTCAACATCCAAGTCTTTTGTAATCGGTTATAAATAAGCAGGGAATAATAAGAAAAGGGCAAGCTTGATTTGCCACAAAACCCAAAGAATAGGCGGTGGCTCGGACAATACCAATCTATCCACGAACCGACAGGAACGACGGATTCTTCGTCAAGTAGCTTGCGTTCCGGTCTTCGGCCGGGAACTCGAGCGTACGAACGAGTCCATCCAGAATCGACTCGTAACAATTTGGTATCAGAGCTAGACAATTCTGGGAAGATGACCAACCCAGTAGAGGATCGGGTCGCGGTCCTAGAAGCGGAGATGAAGGAGATGAAAACCATGATGGTGGAGATGATGACGATGTTGAAGGGTAAGAGCTGGACCGCCACCGAGCAGGAGGAACCAGGGAAGATACCCATCATGACGGGAGGTGGAAAAAAGGAATCAGCTAAAGAGGGCACGGCACTCAGCCAAGAGCATCAGGCCAAGGCGCGTGGTAGAACTGCATGGGGTCGCCGACCTGATCGTGACGAAGAGGAAGGACACCGCCGTTGGACACCCCGTCCACCCCGGTTCGATCTTCCTGATTATGATGGTCAAGATGATCCGTTGAGATGGTTAAAGAGGTGCGAGAGATTCTTCCGAGTACATCGCATTCCCGAGGAGGATTACGTGGAGATCGCCGGACTACATCTAGCAGGGGAGGCGCAGGAAGTCTTGGATAATTGGCAACAAGACGAACGGTGGATCGCGTGGGAAGATTTCTCGGAAGCCTTCGCCCAACGCTTCTCTCGCCACTCCACAATCGGACCATTGGGCGACTTGGTGAATTTCAAGCAGGGGGGCACTTCGGTGGACGATTACGCACGGGAGTTCCAGAGACTCTTGGCTAGAGCTCCAGGCATGAAGCGTGCGGACCAGATTGACATCTTTGTTGTCGGATTATCGGTGGCACTGGGTACAGATGTCCGGCGGGAACGACCCCGCGATCTCGCTGAAGCCATTGCATTCGCGCGAGAAGCAGAGGCACGCAAGGCGGCTTGGGTCGCAGAAGCGCTCGCAGGCTTTGCAAGCACGGGCCACAACCGAAGCTTCAACCGCAGCATATTCACGGGAAACACAGGCGCGCCAACCAATCGGACTATCACCGGGGGCAACATGTTGCGCGCCGACAGCGACGCCACTGCTTGGCGCGGTACATGCCCCACTACCACGACCAGCAAAAATACGTCGCTAGCGGGTGCTGTCGGTGCTGAGGGTAGCCGATCGTCTGCTCCAGCGGCCAGCAAGCAGGGCAGCAGCATCTCGGTCCCCAGCCGGCTACGCCTCACTGCTGACCAGCTCGCGGAGCGCCGAGCCAAGGGACTTTGCTACAATTGCGACGAGATGTATACTCGCGGTCACCGTTGTAAACGTCTATTTCACTTGGAGGTAGCGGATTCAGAAGACGAGCAGGACGAACCGTGCGAGGAGGAAGGTGAAGCCTCCTTATCCATGCTCGCGGTCAGGGGACCAAAACATGGAAGCACCATGCAACTCAAGGTGTGTGTCGCAGATCGCTGCTGGTTGGGACTCATCGACAGCGGAAGTACCCACAACGTCGTGAGCACATACGCGGCACGGCATAGCGGCTGGAAGCCCGTGGCGGACGCCCAACAGCAAGTACGGGTAGCCGGCGGTGCCTACCTACCGTGCCTGGGAACCGTAGTTGCGAACTTTGAGATTCAAGGGCAGAACTTCACAGCCCAGTTCCTTATCCTTCCCATTGTTACTTTCGACGTCATATTGGGGGTACAGTGGCTCAGTACCCTAGGGGATATCAGCTGGAACTTTTCGGCACTCTCCATGGAGTTTGGCCGGGGTGGCGCAGTGGTAAAGCTCCAAGGCATGCAGAAAAATCCCAAGGCTACTACAATGCACTTAGCCGTGAAGAACCACATGGCCATTCCGAGTCTACTGGACGCGTTTCGGGACATATTTGAGGAGCCAAAAGGTTTACCTCCGACCAGACAATGCGATCACCGAATCACCTTAATGGGGGGAACTGATCCCGTAGTTGTCAGGCCATATCGGTACCCTTATCACCAAAAGGATGAGATTGAAAGGCAATGTGAAGCAATGCTGCAGCAAGGTATTATCAGAACCAGTCATTCGCCTTTTTCTTCACCCGTACTCTTGGTCAAAAAGGCGGATGGGTCATGGAGGTTCTGTGTGGATTATCGCGAACTCAACTCCCGGACGATCAAAGACAAGTTCCCCATTCCAGTAGCAGAGGAACTTTTCGATGAGTTGGGTGGCGCGCGCTTCTTCACCAAGTTGGACCTCCGCTCCGGGTATCACCAAGTGCGGATGTGGGCGGCGGACGTCAACAAAACGGCCTTCCGGACACACCATGGACACTATGAGTTTTTAGTAATGCCTTTCGGCCTCTCCAACGCACCTTCCACCTTTCAAGCACTAATGAACGAAGTTTTACAGGATTTTCTCCGCAAATTCGTCCTTGTTTTCTTTGATGACATATTGATCTACAGCACCACGGAAGAGCAACACCTTGAACATCTCCGCATGGTGCTCGACCGCCTTCGCCTACATCAACTCTACCTCAAGAAATCCAAATGCAACTTTGCCCAAGAACGCGTGCAATATTTGGGCCATATTATTTCCCCAAATGGAGTATCAGCAGACCCGGAGAAGCTCCAGGCGGTTACACAGTGGCCACGACCGTCCTCCGTATCAGCACTGCGAGGATTCTTGGGCCTCACGGGCTATTATCGCCGTTTCATCCAGAACTATGCAAGTATTGCCGAACCCCTTACGGCACTGCTCCGTCGCAACAATTTCGCTTGGTCTGATTTAGCGGAGGCCACCTTCCAGCGCCTAAAGGAGGCACTCATGTCGGCACCAGTGCTCCAAATGCCGGACTTCTCGGCCCCGTTTGTGGTAGAATGCGACGCATCAGGCACAGGCATTGGTGCCGTATTGCAGCAGAGCGGGCACCCCATTGCATATTTTAGTCACAAGTTGGCAGACAGGCATACAAAATTGGCAGCATATGAACGTGAGCTTATTGGCTTATCCAAAGCAGTGCGGCATTGGAGACCGTATCTGTGGGGGCACCCCTTTGTGGTACGCACGGATCATGGCAGCCTCAAGTTTCTCCTCGACCAGGCATTAGTCACACCACCTCAACAGCACTGGCTTAGTAAATTAATGGGTTTTGATTTTCAAGTCGAGTACAAACCAGGGCGCCACAATGCCGCGGCGGATGCGCTCTCCCGTATGTCCCAGGAGCATGCCGACGAGCCACAGTGCGCTGCCATTTCCCAACCACTGGAGGTCACACGAGCTCAATGGTTTGAGCTACTACGGAACGACCCTGAAGTCCAACGCTTGGCCGTGCTGCACGCGGAAAAAAGCAATTCGAGTACTGCTTCATCCTCCGAGGACACGACGACCTCCGCCAAGCCCTGTGCGGAATGGCACGTACAGCATGGATTGGTCTACCGAACGAAGAGGCTCTTTGTGCCGCGCTCCTCTCCCTTGGTGGACCAGATCATTGCATCTGTACATGATCTCACGCACGAAGGCGTGCAGAAGACATTGCAGCGTTTGCACGGCTCGTATTTTTGGGAGCACCAACGTGCTACAGTGGAAGCATACGTGGGTCGTTGCACCATTTGCCAGCAAAACAAGTCCAGCACCACGGTCCCGGCCGGTCTTCTTCAACCTCTGCCGGTGCCGCAACAAATTTGGGCGGACATCTCGATGGATTTCATCACAGATTTGCCCAAATCTCAAGGCAAATCGGCTCTTTTAGTCGTGGTGGATCGGTTGTCCAAATATGCCCACTTTATTCCAATGAGTCGGCCGGCTACAGCACCAACAGTCGCCAAGCTTTTCTTTGATCAAGTAGTGCGCCTGCATGGACTACCGGAATCAACCGTCTCAGATCGCGATCCCATTTTCCTCAGTGCCTTCTGGCAGGACTTACTGAAAAGAAGCGGCACCACCTTATTGCTGTCAACAGCCTACCACCCCCAGACGGATGGTCAAACGGAAGTCGTCAATCGCACCATTGAGATGTACCTGCGTTGCCTTACAGGATCAAATCCCACGAGCTGGGTTCAATGGGTACCTTGGGCGGAATTTTGCTACAACACTTCGTTTCACTCGGCCCTTCGAATGACCCCCTTTGAGCTTGTTTATGGGCGCCCTCCTCCGGCATTGACTCCTTACCAGCAAGGCTCCACCGTCATTAACCTTGTGGACTGTGTTTTGGTAGACCGCGACGCCCTATTGGCCCAAGCACGGGAACATCTCCTCCACGCTCAAAATCGCATGAAACAACGCTATGATAGCCAGCATCGCGAAGTGGAATTTAATGTGGGGTCTTGGGTTTGGCTGAAACTCCAGAAGCATCGCCAGACTTCCTTGCGGACCGGCTCATCGGCAAAATTGGGGCCTCGTTTCTTCGGTCCTTTCCAAGTGGAAGGACGGATTGGTGCTGTTGCTTATCGGCTCAAACTACCCTCTTCGGCCCGTATACACAATGTTTTTCATGTCTCGCTATTGAAGGGTTTCAAAGGAGATCCGCCGACTACTCCGGGTGCTCTGCCGATCGACGTCAGCCCCAACGCGGCACCAACACAGCCTGAACCTCATCAAATACTTGCCCAACGATTTGTCAATGGCATTCGTCAATTTCTGGCGGCAACTAAAGCAGCGCAAGGAGACAAGCCCGACAATCCTGGTGTGCTGACGGCGGCCAGCAACTAGCATACAGATAAGGAGTCCGTGTAAACAAAGAACATCAACAGGCATGAATAAGGAATAAAATACGAATAGATAGTTAACTAGGATTCGTTCCAGGAATAAGTGTTGGAGTCGGTTACGTGACGTACGACTCCAGCGTCCGAGTATTTCAACATCCAAGTCTTTTGTAATCGGTTATAAATAAGCAGGGAATAATAAGAAAAGGGCAAGCTTGATTTGCCACAAAAACCCAGCAATAGGCGGTGGCTCCGACAACAGCCAATCTATCCACGAACCGACAGGAACGACGGATTCTTCGTCAAGTAGCTTGCGTTCCGGTCTTCGGCCGGGAACTCGAGCGTACGAACGAGTCCATCCAGAATCGACTCGTAACAATAACCGCCAGGCCCTGTCCCCACTGCCTCAAGAGCCAAGTGTCAGACTGTTGACACACCCATCCGTCAATAACTGGATGCCTGAGTCTCAAAAATGGAGGAGGGGGAAAAATAATGCCTGACTATCGAAAGGGATGTGAACACTCCTGATCGTATATATTCGTAATTGTGGTTAACTAGTCACAGCTACTACTTGATTTGGACTTGCTTGTTCCAGCATTTGTTTGATGAATTGTTCATGATGATGAGTAAACTAACAAAAGGCCAATTCTTGGTAACCTTGAAACATACAGATACGCAAGAAAGACAAAACTTGTAGCACAGTTTTTTTGGGTTGATTTATGTTGACTTGCAAAATTCATGAAAGTTGTGTGAAGACTTCTCATGGTCTTTATAAAATCGAAGGAACAAATATAACAGGAAACCTCATAGGGCACTGTGCATTTCGTTGCCCATCCTAAGGGTATATTGCTCACTGTTATCTTTTCCCACCACCTCCTGCCTCCTGGGCTTGCGAAACTGGCCTGCTGATGCTATCCAGAGCCGGCCAATGGACATTATATACTGTGGCCTCGTCCCATGTTTGATAGTCTCTCATATGCCCACTGGAGTTTGAAGAATTATACCTGTTGATGCCATTTTGGTTTTATGATTTAATAATGCCTGGTACGAGTGTATTGACACCTTGAGATCTACTTCTGGTTTGCCTCAGGTTGTTTTTGTCTGCTGCACACACCTGCCTGTGTAACACACTGCTTATGCTGCCACTGTATGCTGTGCACCAATGCATGCATGCCTGTTAGGTTTATGCAAGATGGTCACTGTGAAATGGGTAGGGCCAATGTGGTAATTTGACACCGTTTACAACAGAGTAAATAGATGGGAGCTCTTTTTTGTTTGTAGTAGTGTATGGATTTTGACCATTCTGGATAAGTAGAATCATCAAGAGAAGTACCCACAGTTTTGATTTGCGAGCATTTTAAGCCCTGAACTTTTCAAAAGTTAAAATTTTCCCCTTATGTTTGGTGGTGTGAGAATTAACCTGTCCACCTAGAAACTCAACAAGTCTATCAAGTCTCAACAAATCTATCAAGTCTCTCAGACACTGTTTGGTTAAGCACTTCTGTAATTTGTTAGTTGGCTCCGCTTGTCAGTACCTTGGAAGGATTGATCCGTTGATCTGCAAGAAACTTGAGAAGAATGAAGTGTCCTTCTGAAACATTTAAGGGTTAAATATCTTTTGAGGCCAAAGTTGAGGGACCAAAACATTACTTTCCGATTCACAGCTGTAGTTCTTTGGTGTACACAAATTATAATCTGTGATTTGCATTTCATTTCATTGTATAATTTCAAGGTATGTAACTATGCAAGATATTCCAACAGTTAATTTGATGAACATATTGGCTTTTGGACCTTTGCCATTGATTAAATCAAAATGAATTATATATCGCTCAGTATGATCATTTCCTGGCTTCTTATTTAACACAGTTCAATAAGCCTAGTTTGCTGTTTGTATTTGTGTTTCAACAATTGTTGCCTTATGCCTTGGTACCCAATATCCATTGTGTCGAAGTTTACTCTCTGAAAATGCCAGAATGAATTGTGCCGAATGAAGCTGGATCTGTCACTTCTGGATAAACTTGTTCATGAATACTGTATCTACAGGGGAATAATTGAAGGTGGTTCTCATGTCCCTCCTGGTAAATGACTGAACTTGCACTATAGCCTACTTGACAATTTTGATGTCTTCAAATAAGCAGTTTTCTATAGTACTCTATTGCTCAGTTAACTCCTAGAATTAGTTTTTTGGTTCTGTTTGGCACTAACGCAAATCGTTTTCTGTATATTATGTAGGCACTGCTGACTTGAAATGTAATCAAAACAATGACTTCAATAAACAAGGAGCCAATGATGAAACACGGCTTGAATGTGAAATGACTAACAATCATAATGGAGATTGTAGCACCAGTGATATTACCCTTCATGATTCCTGGTCCAGGAGATTACGCAGGGTTAGAAGTAGTACATCGGGACAGCGAAGGCGAAAGAGATGGAGAGGACGAGTAGATGATCTAGATTATGCTTGTGAGACTTCACTGGATGCAAATAAACATGATATCTTGTCTCCTGCCCTTGACATGGACGGAAATGCTATGATAGAAAAACAGGCAAGCTTTATTTTTAATTCATTATTCCATGCCTGAAACCTAGCTTATTGACAAAAACTTGTTGATGATTATATGCTCTGTTTTAGGTCTCGATGACAGATTCTGGCTTGTCTGTTACTAGAAACTTGCAAGATCAGAAATATGAAGTTATTTTAGAGATGAGGGACCTCACATGCCAAGGAATGGCTTCAAAAGTTGTTGAAGAAATTAACAGCATATATCCTGATTTCTTTTCACAAAACCCTATCCTTTTGTTTCAGCTGAAACAGGTGAGGCCCAACATTACAATCAACATTAGCCTGCAGGTCTGATAGGTCACTATCTTTGACATGTTGAATTTTTTACCGTTTCAGGTTGAATTTCTTAAGTTAGTAGTTGCTGGTGATCATGTAGCTGCTCTCAAGGTAGCATCCACTTATCTGGGACCTCTTGCTGCCAGTAACCAAGCTTTACTTAAGCCTTTGAAGGAAACTTTGGTAACACTGATTCAACCCTGTGAAGATGTACTCACAAAGGCAGTATCATTGCCAGTTCTAGCCAGTTCTCTCCAGGTATGTCTGTTATTGTATGTTGTATGTTGATACCGAGTCTCATCCTATCTAGTGTACATTGTCTGCATTGTCAATCTCTCGTGAACTTGTGGGTGTTAGGCTTGAATTTGTCCAGTATCTCCGAAAGTGCATGAGAGAAGTACATCATAATTGCTTGTGGTACAGTAGCTGTAGGAGATAAGGGAAAATCTACTTGGCTGTAGATTGTAGTTTTCTAATGAAAGTTTATCTAGAGTGAAGTTGGATCATATTATGACAATTTCTTTTGCAGGTTGCAATGAGCAGGAGGCTTGGTATTGAAGAACCTCAGTTAATGAAGATAGTCAGAACAACACTACATACACACACCGAATGGTTTAAGCTCCAGATGTGCAAGGACCGTTTTGAGCATTTTTTGAAGATTGATTCTCTAAAAGAGATTGATCCATCTGTGGGGAGTCACACTATGTCCAAGGCTCTTACAGATGAATGTGGTAATGGATCTTCTCAAATCACAACATGCTCTAGTGGCAAGGTGCCAGATGAAGGTAGTAGTCCTCAGGTGTCATCAGAAGCTACCTACGATGAAAACGCTATACTCAAGGTTATGGTAAGTAAAAAAAATACATTCAGCCTTTGTCCACTTTACACAATTTTCTACTTCAACTATTACTTATGAGTGGTGTAAGGTGGAAAGTGTTTGTGGAGTACACAGAAAATGTTTGCACCATAGTCACTCATACCCTGAAAACCATGGGTTGGTAGAAATATGTCTAAATATCTATGATCAGTTCAAATGGGTAGTAAATCTGTATAAATTGATGTCAACTCAGTGCAAAAACTAGCCAAGATTTGATAGCCCATCTTTGAACGGAAACCAGCAAGAACTGGTTCCTGCTGGTTTTCGGAACCTTGACTCGAATCTCCATTGATACCCATGTCTGTTTGGCAGAGCTCCAGCTCCACCAAATTCTTGGGGTTGGTAGAGTTAGGTATTCTTAGCTTCACAAAATTCGTAGAGTTGGAGCTATGGGTATATTAAGACTGTTAAGGTGGGTCATCTTGTTTACATTTTAGAATAAAATTATAAACTTAAGTCACTTTATTTCAGTCTACAAGTTTCAGCTCTGAGGTGGAGCTAGGATCTGGAACTCTGCTTGTCAGAATTCAGAATGAATTGTAGTTTGTGGCTTGTGTTTCACATTACCAAGTATTCATTTGTGGTTCATACCTCCTAAAGAACTTATCCAACAGAGGGATGCTCATTTAGAGTGGGAATTTGATGTTGAGTTTTCTAGTTAGTTTATTTTTTTAGGGCTTCTAGTTACTTTATTTACAGGTATGAACAGTATATGTTTATGCATGCGCTCCTAAGCTTGATAAAAATGACTTGTACACTGCAGACAAACTTAATAATGAGTAGCTTCATCTTCGCACGTGCAACATTCATGATTTAACTTCATCTTTATCTGTGTGTAGGAATTCCTTGCTTTGCCAAGGGCGGACGCCATTCAACTTCTTATGCAATATAGTGGAAATGCGGAGGCAGTCATCCAACATATCTTTTCTTAATGCTTTCTGTAAATACCACATAAGTTTATTTGTTTTCGAAAGCAATTATTTATTCATACTTTTCTTGTATATGTAGTTGTATCGAAACTAGTTTTTTTTTTTTAAAAAAAAACCTTCAATATCTTCTGCGCTTCTCTTTTCGACCATGTAACCTATAAATGGAGCAGTGGTGATCACGAAAAATCTTGGTGGTCCAACTTATTGTTCATATAATTGTTAAAGCTTTGAACTTAAAGAGCTCAGTGTATCCTGTGACGGTGAGCAATCAGCTAGTTAATCACGCTGTATTTCACGTACTGTTTCATGAGCTGTATTTCACGTACTGTTTCATGAATTAAATAGCAGTAAGCTCCCCTGCTAAATCTTCGTGTAGCCGGAAGAAGTTGCTAACCACTCATGCCGCCGAAACGGCTCGCGAGCGTCTTCCCCCGGGCCTCTGGCGGTTCCCCTCCGGAACGGACTGGAAGAAGGTCCTCTCAACAACTGGGTCGTCAGCAGGGTTTCACTTTCCGTTGAAATCCGAACGGATTTCGCGAAATCCGCCCGTACCGCCCGAAGCCGAAAAGAGAAACCGTTCTGAAATTCGCTCAAATTTAAATTTGAATTCAAAAAATATAAAAAATTTGGAAAAATTTATCCAAAATTTCTCTATAATTAGTATTAATAGCCCTGTGACCATTGGTGTGAATATTTTTTGAAAATACGGATTTTAGAGATGTATTTGAGCAATTGAAAATGTAGATAATAGAAAAAAGAAGAAAAACTCGGCCTGCAGGCTTGAATTTATTTAGTAGCAATATTTGTTAAAGTATATCTAGTATAAATATTTGTTGAAGTATATTTAGTTGTCATATTTATTGAAGTATATTTAATTCCAATATTTTTTTGTAAAAACCAACAGCATGAGACAAGAAGAGCACTATCCATAAAATCATGACCTGTATTTAGAACGTACATCTGAGTTTTTCTTAAAATCACATATAAATTGCTAAGAGATCATTATACTAAATCAAAATCCCCAGTTTAACTTGTTAACAATCAATATAGAATTATATGAGACCTATAGTAATAAACCGTCTATCATTTTTTCCTATTATTTTGAGAGAGAGCCATATCATAACTAAATATTCAACACGAATGCAAGTATTAAACTATCAACTATAGTGCATAAAAAATAAATGGAAATACATTGTTGATCAAATAAATGCAACATTTGAATCAGAATTTTCTACACCTTCACAACACACTGCATGTTTCAATATTTATTCAATTATATTTAGTAGTTATATTTGTTGAAATAATTTTTCAAATATTATTTTTGGCCTTTAATGGTTTTTTTTCCAAATTTTACAATATTTTTTTTTTACAATTTTTCCTAATTTTTCTACATTTTCCCTCTTTTTTCAACTACCATCGGTTTTCAAGTCTTTTCGAGCGAATTTCGAGCCTTTTCGAGCGATTTTCGAACCCAACGGTTTGTCGAGCTTTTCGAGCGAATTTTGAACCTTTTCGAACGAATTTCGAGCCGTTTCGAGCGAATTTCGCTCGGAGATTTCAAGACTTTTCGACTAAATTTCAAATTCATTTGACTTTCGAACCTAACGATTTTTAACGAATTTCGAACCGAATTTCGCGAATTTCGGTACCGCTCGGACCTCGAAAAGTAGTCTCGAAACGAAAAGTGAAACCCTGGTCGTCAGCCTCAGTTGTGGTCAACCTCCTCCTGGCCCTCCGCTGATGCCTCATCCACAGCGTCGGGCCATGACTTGTGTGCTTGAGGTGGGAGTTGGCTTTGACAGGACAGGAGGGGCCCTTTCCACCGTTCGATTGAACCCAATCAACTAACCACATTCACGACCCGAGTGATAGCGTTTAGGAGAGACTAGGAGTCCCGTCCCCTCTGCTGAGAGAGAGAGAGAGAGAGAGAGAGAGAGAGAGATGATCTTGGATGAGGAAGAGAAGGAGACCGGCTCACTACATCGCCTCGTTACTAGTAGGCCTGGATCTAGCGGTCGGTGTGGCTAGCCTCCATCACCACCTCCTTCCCTAAGCCCAAGAGGCCTTGCCGCCCACAGAGCTCCACCACCGGCTCCAGTGGCTCAGGGGGAGAGGATGCACTTAGCCCTGGAGTTGAGGCGACTATCCCGATAAGCAAATGTTCCTATTTGGTACAACATTTGAGAAGATGTATTGCAACAAAATGAAACAGCTTATGCAACAATTTGAGAAGTTGTTGCAACAAATTGAGAAAATGCTTGCAACAAGCATACACGAAGAGGAAGGGATCATGCATTCAGGCGTTGCCGATGAGCCAAGCTCAGAGGAGTGCAGTGGTGGCAGCGTCTTCCACTCTCGACCAGCGCCTTCCTTTCGTCGTATAAACCCAATCTCCTATAGATCCAGCATGCTCCCCGCTGTGGTAGATACAAATTCCATAACCTCCGGCCACTTCTTGGAAAGGGGAGACCTCCAATGAGCTCTGGCCCTGGCGGAAGGCCTTCCTCGAGCAAAAATTAACCACTTGTGCAATAGCTTGGTCGAATCTCACAGTAGCCATGCCTGCACACACACACACACACACACACACACACACACACACACACACACACACAGAAAGAGCGAGTGAGTGAGCGAGCGAGCGAGAGAGAGAGAGAGAGGAGGAGGAGGAGGAGATCCCATGAGAGAGGGCACAAGGACCTGCCGACGAGCCACCATATCGGGCCGAGGGTGTTGGGGAGAGAGGAGTTGTGTGTAGGTAGGTAGGCTAGTATGATGCTGGGGAAGATGTTAGGACTTGATGGAGTGGGAGGCATGAGGAGATTGCGGACAATGTGTCCGATATTTCTCTCATGTACTATTGTATGTACGCCTGGTAGCAAATTTGAAATAAGAAGTGTAGTCGACACATGTCACTCTGAGAAGTGGGAAATATGAATATGGCTGGATTGGGTTGTCTCAGTCAAGGGGTTAAAGCTGTAAAAGTGAACTATGCATGCGCATCTTGTCCCGTGCACATGTGGTTAGAGTGAAAATAGGGTGGATATTTCGTCCAATCTGATACCGTATCTGAAAAAAATCTGCATGGAATATTATTTTTTAATCCTGATCAGTATCCAGGAAATATGGTTTAGGATATGGGAGGAACAGTATTCTCTTTGTATCCGTATTTGGTAGGATATCCGGAAGATATCCGATAAATCAACAAAATGGCTGTCCGATAAAACATCAAGTTCCTTTAATATACTCTATGGTTTTCTCGTCATTGACTAATTTATAATATGAATTTATATTTAATTTTGTTTTTGTTGTTAAGTAGGATAAATAATTCTCTAATAGGTAAGTACTATAATTTGATACTTCTCTTGCTAAAGTTACATATTTTTTATATGCGTAGTATTCATCAAATTATGCATGACCGATTCGAATATGATCTTCGATTGTAGAGAATATGTGCTAGCATATGTCAAGCACTTCACCGATGTTGATTTATGAGTTTTGTGCTGAGGTGATATGACAACATCAGAGAAATATTTCAAGAAATATTATTATTTATTTGAGAAAGAATGTGTTAATAATGTTTGTCATGATGGACTAATCTATTTGGGCTAGAAAGGGTTGTATTGTTTTAGCTTGACTAGAAGTGGAACAAAGTTGCATGCATCGGCTGGAGAAGGCTACGTGAGAAGTGCTTGACAGGAATTGATAGAAGTTGAAAGCATGAAGGCATGTAGAGGCTGGGCTAAGCACTTCTTTCATGCATGGCTAGTTCACGTTTTTCATGCATGGCCATTGTTTGGACTTCGGCTGGAGGCCCATACGGAAAGCGACGGCAGCCAATAAAAGCGAACGCGAGGGCATTGGCTGGAGAAATGAGACGTGAGGGTTTTCAAAGTAGAAGCTTCCGGGCGGCGGCAGCGCAATTTGTGCAGAACAAAATACCAAGAAAATCGGCTGAGGCGGCAGCAGCAGGAGGACAGGGCGAAGCTGGTGTCATTACGCAGTCCGACGCAGGAGCGGCAGCGCGTGTACGCGAGCGAGCGGCAGAGCGCAGAGCAGCACGACAGATTATGGGAGCAACAACGAGCACGAGGGTATAAATTCTAGATTGAATGTTATGTGATGAAATTCATGTTTTGACACATTGATTGATTTAATGTAAAAGTGTGAATTTCAGTTTAATTTATTGTGATTAATTCTCTTATTTTAGTTTTTGATTTAGGGGCTGTTTGGTTTGAGGCCAAATTTGCCAAGCCATGCCATGCCAAAATTTGGCTAGCCAAATTTTGGTGCCCAAATTGGTGGCCAAAGTTTGGCCAACTTTTGGCTAGAAAATGAACTAGGAAATTTTGGCTAGCCAATGGAGAAAAGAATCTAGCCAAAATTTGGTTGCAAACCAAATGCTTGCCAAATTTGGTCAACACTACCAAAATTTGGCATGGCAAGCATTGGCAACAAATGGATACAAACCAAACAGCCCCTTAGTACTATTTCAATTACTTCTTCTGTGGTTTAGTGTCGATTAGTGTATCTAGACACTGTTCAGGGGTATTTAGCGCCAACGATCCTTCAATTGGTATCAGAGCAAGGTTAGCTCTAGGTATAATCTTGCGATTAAGAGCTATGGCACAGTTTAACACTTTCTGCATGACTAAACCTCCTGTGTTTAATGATGATGATTATCCGTATTGGAAAGTTCATATGCAATCTTTTTTTGCAGTCTCAGAGTTATGAATGGTGGAAAGTGGTAGAAACTATATACATGAAACCTGATAATATTACCACTAAGGAACAAAAGGATCTTTTTACTCTGAATCAAAAAATAATGAGTTATTTTTATGGTGCTTTGTCTAAGAATGAGTTTATTAAGATTTCTATCTTTTGTTTAAGCCAGATGATCATGATGAGTCCTTGGGATTGCTTTTTAAAAATGCAGGGCAAAAGATGCAAGCTTGACTGTGTAATGTGACTTGCCAAACTAGAAAAAGATGTGAGGTCAACCTTCCCATACCTATTGTCGGCGTAAAAGCCAATAGACACCTCCGAATCGGGTGTATATGAAGTTCAAACGGGGGGCTTTCGTGGAGATTGCTCAAGAGATGGAGAAAAGGGATCAGCGGCGAAGCTTGCAAGGAGACGCTGAGGTTTATCCAGGTTCGGGTCCTCCTGAGAGTAATAGGTCTAGTCCTGTCTGGGTGTTCTTGCTTGTGTTCTTTGGGGAGACTAAAATCATCCAACCAAAAAAATCTTCGACCCTCCTCTCCCATGCACCCCGGCTCCCTTTTATACTTGGGGCTGACTGGGGCGCATGGGGAACTTACATCAGTGTACCACACTTATGACACTGCCATACCGCAACCTGTCATTATTCTTGAGTTGCACTTAATGCTTCTGACACAGCCGACTTTGCCCTGGCCTCGGGACCCGTGTGCCTGCCGGCTCCGCACGTCTCGCCAGGGGGGATTTCGCCATGATGTCACCCGTAATAAATGCACGCGTTGGGAACACGCGCCATCACACTGTGGCCTTCATTACCTCCATTTAATGCGCACGATACGCATTAAATGCCCTTAACCCTCTGTGTGGTGGCACAGACCACTAGGTGGCCCCGGGAACTAAGCGCCAACGGTGTGGCCTGGACGCCACCTGTCCGCTGGGCGATCACCTTGCTGACCGCTAGCGACGTAGCCTGAGCGCCACCTGTCCGCTGGGCGATCACCTTGCTGACCGCCAGCGGCGTGGCCTGGACGCCACCTGTCCGCTGGGCGATCACCTTTGCTGACCATCAGCAGTGTGACCTGGACGCCACCTGTCCGCTGGGCGATCACCTTTACTGTGGTGGAGTGGGCACCCTGGTGTAGAAAACACCGACACCTATAAAATAAAAGATGCAAATGATAATGTTTGCCATATAGGAAAAATATGCAAGCTCGACCTTGCCATACCTGTGCTTAAAAAGTCAACAGGGTTATTGACATATTTATAAAAAAAAATGAAGAAGGAAGTAATTAAAAAATAACAGCTTTGGACAGATAATTATGAGTCTGGCATATTATATGTGCTCAAATCTAGTATCTTTATCACATGGGCTACTTTTATATATATTAAATATTTTGCCCAAGTGTACTTATTCATCTGTCCATCAGTTTATTGTAATCTTATAACCATCTTACCCAAAACTGGTGGTTTCTACTTGACTATGGGGTAGTTTCTGGATTTTGGAGTGTGAATATGAATTGCTATAATATTCGTGTTCACCTTGAATAATTTCAATGCTTGTTAGGTTTGCATTTCATGGCATATATTCATTTTCATTCTTGTGCGATTCTTCATGTGTGTTTTGACAAAGGGGGAGCGATTTTCTAGATTTGTATGAGTTGCATTCGTTCAGGGGGAGAGATAGTGTATGCATGGTTTGATCATTTGTTGAGAGGGAAAGTTTATATTAAGAGGGAGCTATTTTGAATATTTATTGTATTGTGTTGTCAAATCACTCATCAAGGAGAAGATTGTTGATTTATGAGTTTTGTGCTGAGGTGATCTCACAACATCAGAGAAATATTTCAAGAAATATTATTATTTATTTAGAAAGAATGTGTTAATAATATTTGTCACGATGGACTAATCTATTTGGGCTAGAAAGTGCTGTGTTGTTTTAGCTTGACTAGAAGTGGAACAAAGTTGCATGCATCGGCTGGAGAAGGCTACGTGAGAAGGGCTTGATAGGAATTGATAGAAGTTGAAAGCATGAAGGCATGTAGAGGCTGGGCTAAGCACTTCTTTCATACATGGCTAGTTCACATATTTTATGCATGGCTATTGTTTGGGCTTTGGCTGGAGGCCCATACGGAAAGCGACGACAGCCTATAAAAGGGAATGCGAGGGCATTGGCTGGAGACATGCGACATGAGGGTTTTCAAAGTAGAAGCTTCCGGACGGCGGCGGTGCAATTTGTTCAGAGCAAAATACGAAGAAGATCGGTTGAGGCGGCAACAGTAGGAGGACAGGGCGAAGCCGGCGTCGTTACGTAGTCCGAATGCAGGAGCGGCAGAGCGTAGGAGCGGCATGACAGTGCACGGGAGTAACAGCGAGCAGGCGTATGAGGGTATAAATTCTAGATTGAATGTTAGGTGATGAAATTCATGTTTTGACACATTGATTGATTTAATGCAAAAGTGTGAATTTTAGTTTAATTTATTGTGATTGATTCTCTTGTTTTAGTTTTTAATTTAGTACTGTTTCAATTACTTCTTCCACTGTTTAGTGTCAATTAGTGTATCTAGACACTGTTCAGGGGTATTTAGCACCAACGATCCTTCAACCGATTAATGACAAAATAAACAAGTCATTTGTAGAGAATATGTCTACCATGACACTTGAGTCAGCAGTTGATTTCACCATAGATATGTAGCTAATTTCTGAGATGATCAATCACACTTACACGTAAGATGAAAGTCTCTAAGGCAGTACAAGCATCATGAAAACAAGCTAGAGATAAGAAGTCATAGCCTTCGAAAAACCATTTCCTCCTACGCTAAGACCGATAACAAGATACTCGAGGTAGTGGAATTTGTCGGGCATCATTGGTGTAGTGACTAGAGGTGGGCATTGTGTCGGGCAAGACCAGCCCGGTACAGATTTATTATGCTTCGTATCTGAACCGTGCCGGCCTTCGTGCTGTGCAATGCCAGCTAGGCTCTCTTTCGGCGAGTCCAAGCATGACCCATTTGTGCTTTGTGCCTACTTCATGCCGTGCCGACCCAGGCCCAGCCCATTTGCACTATTGCGACAAGAAGAAAGGAGCCGGAGACGCATGATGGTCCTTAGCACAAAGACTTGTACATTGTAAGAAGTAGTTCTCTCTCGTCCATTTCTCTCACTCTCTCAACTCCCCCCTCTCTCGCCCGTCTCTCTCTCTTAATCTCTCTAAGCATTCTCTCTTGTCCGTCTCTCTTAGCTCTCTCTCGTCCATCTCTTAATCTCTCGCAACTCTTTCTTTCTCGCCCATTGCTCCCTCTCTCAGCTCTCTCCCTCTCTCTCACCCGTCTCCCTTGATGTCTCTTGCTTGTCTCTCTCACTCACTCTCTCTCTCTCGCCAGTCTCTCTCAATCTCTCTTACCTGTCTTTCTCACTCTTTCTCGCCCAATCAGTCTCTCCCTTCTCTCGCACCATCTCTCTCAACTCTCTCCCTCTCTCGCCTGTCTCCCTCATTCTCTCACAGCTCTCTTTCTCTTCCATTGCTCCCTCTCAGCTCTCTATCTCTCTTGCCCATCTCTCTCGATCTCTCTTGCCTGTCTCTCTCACTCTCTCACTTGCCCGTTGCCCCTCCCCTCTTGTCTCCTTTCCCAGCAGGAAAAGAGAGGAGCACCGTCGGCCTAGGAGTGAATGAGAGAGAGGGATTTAGAGAGAGAGAGAGAGAGTGAACTAAAGAGGGTGACATAGAGAGTCAAAAGGGGATGAGCAACGGTCGGGGAGGATTTAAGCGAGGCAACTTTTTCAGAAGTCAGAATATTTAAGCGTCCATAATTTTTTTAATTGCTTGAATTTCACAATTTTATTTGTTTTCTCCCTTTTTCCTTTCTCTTACCCATTTTTTCTTTTTTTAACCTATTTTCCCCTTTACTTTTTTTTTCTTTTCTTTCATCTATTCCCTCCATTTTCCCCCTTCCCTCTCTTTTTTCCTTATCCCTCTATTTTTACCTCTCCCTCTCCTTTTCCCCTCTCTCCCCCTCACCTTTTCCTCTTCCGCTCCTGCAGACCTCCTCCCTCCTCCCTCTCCCTCCTTGCGCATGAGGTGGCGCGAGGCTTGCCAACTCCCTCCTCCACCTCGGGTGTGATGGCCTGGCTCCCTCCTCCACCTCAGGCACAACGACAGCCCGGCTCCATCCTCCACCTCGGGCACGACGCACGAGGTGACTGCATGGCGCGGGAGGCATGGCTTGGCTCTCTCCTCCCTCCCTGTCGCTTCCCTTCTATACCATGAGCATGGGAGGCGATGCAGCGGCGTGGTGGGCCCCAGCGCACGAGGTTGTAGGGCTGTGGTGTGGTGGGCCCTGGAGGCAGGATGGCGGAATCCAGCGGTGGCCACGATGGCTCGGCACTGCGGTGGTTCCCTAGGTAATCACCCTGCCCCCCTCTCCGGAACCCTACCGCGGCAGGGCACGGCTGTGCCTTGCCATGGGCTGTCATGCCACCTCCAGCCGGGCTCGGCACGGGCCTAGCCCAAACGGTCGTGCCGCCCATCGTGCCCAGTTTCGGGCTTAGCACGGCCCGAGCTACAGTGTTAGGTCGGCACAACATGACCCTCTTACATGTTGGGTTGAGCTTGGGTTGGGCCGTGCCCGCCATGCCTCAGACCAGCCCAAAAAAGCCTGGCCCGAGTGTCCACCTCTAGTAGTGACCTAAAAAAAGAGAATGATCCTCAAAGAACTAACTAATGACTATGAGTGTTTTGAGGTATAATAACTATGTGCATTATGAGTTTAGCTAGTCGTCTCCAGAATTTGATGTTTCATGATAACTGAACATGCGCGCCCAACACAGGATAATCCACCACACATTGAGAGGATGAGAAGTTCTATTTCGGTTGAGATTTTTCTCTTCTATGCATCAAACTAATTACAAACAATGAAATTCATGTTTTGGTATAGTTGAGTCGATGAGAACCACAAAATATAATTTTCTCGAAATTATTGCTATTGTCCGCATAGACTTTTAAAGAAATTTTGTTTTTAATTTCACAAAAGAGTGAACCAAAGGAGTTTGAGATTGGTTTCTTGGGAATTGTACGGGCCTAATTTTGTGCCAGCAAGGAAAAATATATGGAAGCATCTAGACCAAGTGACTTAGACCTATGTTATGCTAGAAAGCCCACAATTAGGTCCTGTGGTATGGCTGTAGCTTTTCTGAGAAGTATCTTTTAGTTGAACTTTATGGCTGAAGGGTTGCACAACTGAATGGCTAGGCTGTAGAGGTTTGGTGTTAGGCAGCTTAGCTTTTATGTGTGAGGAGTGCGAGTCAGGAATGGAGGTGCGAGGGGTAGGGTTTGGGATTTTATACTTGGTAGGAGGAGGGTAATTTTCTTCAACTCTAGTGGCAAAGTCACAACCCAACTCACTGAAGTCATGTGAAGCTACTCCAAACTAGCTTTCAACTTTTAGCTTCTCCTAGTATAAATGGGTTGCTGATTTTTGGCTTTTGGTTGTGAAGAAGCTAGTCGTTTGGGATAGCTTCCGACTTCCAGAGGGAAGAAGCCAAAGCTGAAGCCGCCCCAAATAGGGCCTTAAGCACATATAGGCTTTTGAATATTTTGCAATTCTCATTTTGGAAGACGTTGGCCAAAAGAAGGATTTTTGGGAAAAACATTTGACCAACTATTTTCTTCTCAAAAGTAATTTTCAAGATATAGTTTTGAACAAGTTTTCATGTAAGACAATTTTGGTCTCTTTTTCGTGATGAGATGTGAAGGATTCTAGAAACCATATTATATAGTATGTTTGCATTAGAAAGCATTTTTCAAAGTATTTTGGCTTAAAAGGGGGTTTTTGACAATGCCAACTAGCAATTATTGGTATGTTCACATATACGATTGCAAGGATACATAAAAGGTATAATGCTCCCCTTAATGTGATATTCCCATTTAAGCTTACAAAATCCAAGACAAATAAGATCCAAATCTACAAGCATCTAACAAACAAAGCATATATACAACATGGCAAAATATTACAGGAAATAAATATAGTCATGCAACGTTAGAGGCATCTATGATATTTAACTCATTACTCAACTTGCAAAAGCATGTCCCATCTAGTGGCTTTGTGAAAATATCAGTAAGTTGATTCTCGGTTCTTACATGGCTTCGTACAATATCACCTTTTTGTAACATAATCCCCAAGGAAATGATGCTGGATATCAATTTGCTTTGTACTTGAGTGTTAAACCAAATTGATTACAATTTTTACCGCGCTTTCATTGTCACACAATAATAGAGGCACACCATTGAGGAAGGTCCCATAATATAGAAGGGTTTGCTTAATAAACAAAATTTATGCACAACAACTATACCGGTGGCAATTTATTTCGCCTCGATGATAGAAATTGCAATATAATTTTCTTTCTTAGAAGCCCATGAGACTAAGGATCTACCTAGCAAATGACATCACCTGAAGTGCTTTTACAATCAATTTTACACCTAGCATAATCAAAGTCCGAATAGCCAAGTAACTTGAAATTTTAAATATTTGAGAATTCTCTTAACGACCATTAAATGCAATTCTTTAGGGGAACTTCAAACCTTGTACATAAGCACACACCAAACATGATATCGGGCCTAGATGCAGTATGGTGAAGCAAGTTACCAATCATGGATCTATAAAGCTTTTGGTCTACCGGTTTACCTCCCACATCTGAGTCAAGATATGTGTTTGATGCCATGGGAGTTTTGATGGGCGTGGCTGCTTCCATTCCAAAGTACTTCAGGAGGTCCTTGACATACTTCTCTTCACATATGAATGTGCCCTACTTCAATAACTTGACATGAAATCCAAGAAAGAAGCTCAACTCTCCAATCACTAACATCTTGAATTCCTTACACAACATATCACCAAATTCCTTGCAAAAAGCTTGAATAGTAGAACCAACGATTGAATCATCAAAATTTAGTTGCCGGTAAGATCGAAGTATATGAATATAGCAATCAGAGGGGGGGGTTGAATGATTGTGCAAAAGCTAAAACCAAATTCTTGATATACTAAAAGTTAACCCCAAAACGGAACCAAATAACTGCCTCGTATTCGACAAAAACAGATTGACAGAGGTTCGGTAAAATGCGAATTCCCGGAGATCCAACCGTCGAATAGATATGAAATTTGAACATAAGAAACTAGATTCCAATATGAATCGAACGCAAAAATAATCAGCCTGATCGGACTTACGGATCAAAAGTTATGAACCTCACAAGCTTGCTGTGACAGAATATGACGAGAATTGATCTGACCAAAACTTCAAGATTAAATAAGATCTTCAAAAGATTAATCAACTAAACTTTGAGGAACTCTAAATTAATACCCTAGAAAGTTTTTTGATGGATCAAATCAAAATGAAACTCAAAGAACAAAAACTAATCTAGATTTAGAACAAGCATGCAAACAAGAACCAAAACAGGAAACACTGTAGCAACGTGGTTACTGTAGCACGCAAGGATCTAGAAGAATTGATCTTTATTTCTTTTTGTCTAAAGTACTCCCATCAAAAGAGTACAGACCCTACAGCTCTAACTGATACCCTTCAACAGGAGACAACTCCTCCTATTTAAAGGAGCAAAACATAAGGAGTCCTGAATACAATTCCTACTCCTAATCCTAGAAGGAGTATGTATTTAACACAACTCCACTTGGCCCAACCTGGCCAAATACAGCTGTTGCACATGTATGGCAACCCAGCCATACTCACGTGACTAACAACTCTTGCACGCGTATGGCCACTATGCCATACTCACGTGACTAACCATTCTTCATGTGCACCATTCTCTTAGCCCGAACGTCCCGCATGACATCCTTGACCACCAAGACCTCGGTTCCTCCCTGAACCGAGTCTCGAACCTCAGTTCCTCCATGAACCTAGTTCCGGTCCCGTCATCGACCACGTTCGTCTTCGAGCAATACCTGCACATGAACAAACAAGAAACGAATCCGAGCACAAGTCCACGACTTGACTCAAAGTCAATCCATGCAACTACTCACACGAGCATTGCATAAAGTCCACTTCAAAACAAGCATCATGAAATTCTCACGAATTTCATAATCTCAAATTCAAACCAAAATTCAATTCCAAAATTGCTCAAAACCCTAATTGAGCAAAAGACCATTCACGCCGGACCAAACATCAGTCCGGTGCAGCTCACGACGGATCAAACTTTTGGTCCGACGTACATGCGAAAGTCACGGTTCAATTTAGAGAAACACATGTTCAAAAACACGTTCACGATGGACCAAAAAATCGGTCTGGCGTACATGCAAAAACAATGCTAAAAAATGTGTTCACGACGGACCGAAAATTTGGTCCGGCGTAACAAAAAAGCTTACTGTTTTTGTTAAACTTGGTCCGGCATAAAACATGTTCACGACGGACTAAACAAAAATCAGTTTGGCGTACATGCGAAAACAAGCTTCAAAATGTCGTTCACGACGGACCAAAAATTTGGTCCGGCGTGCATGTAGAAACAGCCGTAAAAAACGCAGTTCACCACGGACCAACAATTTGGTCTAGCATAGATGTGAATTCAGGCCTCAAAAACATGTTCACAGTGGACCAAATATTTAGTCCGGCGTAGATGCGAGAAACGGTCCGGTGCAGATAGGAAACTTATTGTTTTTGCGAAATTCAGTTCGGCGCTAAAAGAACCATATGCACACACATTTGCAGATTCAATTCTAAGCCAATTTTTCAGCACATGATTTCACAATCTCCCCGTTGATGAAAACATTGGCAACACCACTTAGAATTGAACATTTGGCTTTCACTTCACAAAAAGGTTTTTGATCAAACCAAAATGAAAAACATAAGATCTCCCCCTTTGTCACCAAAGAGAAAAAAACACAAGATCTCCCCCTTTGTCAAATATGCAAAGTAAAAACTCTCCCTGGGTGAAAATATGAAAAATCTCCCCCTAAGAAGGAAAATGTGTGTGAATGTGCAATGTGCCCTAAAAATTCCAAAATTCTCTAAACTTCTCCCAAAATTCTCAAAATTCCAAAAAACTTCTCCCCCTTTTTCCTTAAACTTCTCCCCCTTTGACAATGGATTCATTAAGAGTACAAAAGAGAGAAAAACAAGTTCAGAATTTTTCCTGTAGCAATGATTTCAAAAAAGAAAAACAAAGGAGTGCCAAGATAGGAAAAGATGAGCTAATTCGATCATATAACCTTATATATCACATAATATGCAAAATACATGAACTTGATGTGATTTTAACAAGTTAGGAAATGACATGCATCTCAACCTCAATTCAGTCAACTGTAGCCAAGTACCAAGCAAGACCTTAGTAGAAAAGGAAAGGCACAAAACTGAAGCAACTAACAACTCAGGGCGAGCAAGTAGTTTCAACTCCAATCTAGTAAACCAATTTAATCTTTAAACAATAAGCTGCATGTGGCATGCTTGAAGCATACTTCTTTTATTTCCTTGGAGTGGCATGCTTGAAGCATACATCTTGTCTTTGAGGGAATGGCATGCTTGAAGCATACATCTTAATTTTTTTTAGGGAAAGCATGCCTGAAGCACATAACTTGAGGCTTTTGCTTTTAACAACCCTTTTTTGCTGATTCCTTTTTCTTTTCTTTTTCTTTGATTGTAAATATGCAAAAGTGATTAAAAGGTTTTTTGAAAGAGTAAAGCTGAGAAAACACACTTGCTTCATAGCCCAAATTTGTCAAGAAGATTCAATATCAAGCCTAGAAGAGTAATATATCACAGAGTATTTAGCTATAGGCAATCAGACCAAGGAATCCGGCAATGTCATTTTTAGTTCAAGTGGAACAATTTAGATTATCATATATCTGCTCAATTACATAATGTATAAAGAAATATGATAAAGTAAGCTCATCAAGTGAAAGAACTTGGCCAGGAAAACTCTCCCTCAAAACAAACCCATTGGATGAACAATCCCAAGTTCTCCCCGAATAAAAGCAACATGAGAAGAAGACAAAGGTTTTGTGAAAATGTCTGCCAATTAATGTTCAATATCCACATGGTGAAGCATAATATTTCCTTTTTCTACATGATCTCTGAGAAAGTGAAATCTAATATCAATATGTCCAAGAAAGAGAGTTACCCAAGAAGTGGCATGAACAAGATGTACTTTTTCTATCAATTCTACATCCTCTAAAATCAGCATCAGAGAAAGCTCTTAAACTAATGCATGAGGAAGCAGAAAGCCAAATGCCAAAATCTTGAGTACCTTGGAGATACCTGAAAATTCGCTTGATAGCTTGTCGATGTGAAGCACGTGGGGCAGCTTGAAAACGAGCACACAAGCACACAGCAAACTCCAATTATCTCATCCTCAAAAGCATCATCATCATCTTCATGAACAAAGATACTCTCCCCCTGAACATATGCACCTGTGCCTGCACCATTTGGACTAGTGCCTTTTGCGAAAACAGGGGTGAAAGAAGCATATTCAAAAATAACACTTTTAGCACGAGATGCACGAGTGAAGGAAAACCAAATCTTATCACCGAGCATGTGACGTGAGCATCCGAAATTTACTAGCCATATGTTCCCCGTCCTCGCGTGAGAAGCCTACATAGAAGCAGAAAATATCGAGGTCTTGGTACTGGGGTTAGAAATAAGATATTTAGGAATCCAGTACTGAGACACACGACGCACAATAGTAGGCACAACACGAGTATTCTTATGCACAAAATCAGATTTGCCTTTTCCCTCGTTTCTAGCAACAAAAGGTGCTTATTTCACCTTAGGCACATAATGAGAAGAAAAGTGTGCCTATCTGAAATTAGACCTAGCCTTAGATCTTTCTTTCTTTTGTTGCTTAGCTAGTCTAAAGCAAAAATCTACTAAATGTCCATCTCTACCACAGTGAGTGTAATTGTACTTAACTTGATGTTTAGCTTTAACAGTAGATGCACATTTTGCATTCATCACAGAGGAAGATAAAAGACCAGCAGATCTAAAAACAATTTTCTTAGGCTCATTAAGAATCTCAATTTTGTTATTGCAAGGAGCATGAACAACAGTGCAAGGTTTAGTTTCAAATGAAGCATGAAGATCAAAACCTAAACCTTTCTTATTTGAGCTAACCTTTGATTTATCCAAAATCATGTTCAAATTTTTCTTGCCATTAGTGAACTGTTCCAAAGAATTTTGCAAATAATCAACTTTCTTAGCAAGAGTTAAACAATTATTGCAGGGAACATCCACTTTTCCTTTTTACTTGCGGCAAGTTGAGCATGAAAGAATCTCATGTGTAAACAGATCATCAGTTAATTGAGAAACCCTAGCATTTGCATCTTTCAATTTGAAGTCAAGAGTTGAGCATTTAGAACAAGGAGTTGTACCATGCAAATCATCAGTGGAACAACTAGCATGTTTTACATGTTTCTCATTTTTCTCATTTTGATGTAACAGGAAAGCATGTTCATTTCTAAGCAAGGTGAGCTCATTGTAAATTAAGTCACATGATTTACAAGTATCATCATCAGGAATCAAAGTCTTAAGTCTAGCAATTTCAGCATTCAATGATTCAACAATAAAATCATGTTTCTTAATTTTCTTGTCGCGTTTATCAAGCAATTTACCAAGACGAGCAACGGCAACAGCTAATTCATCATAAGAAGGATCTACCTCATTGAAGTTGCTGTCGTGGTCATCCTAGGTGAAGCTATCCTTGCTGCTTGCCATGAGACACAACCCCATCAAAACATGCTTACTTGGAGTTGCATCATCCTCGCTGCTCTCCGCATCCACATCGCTCAAATTGACTTGTTCAAGAGCGGAAAGAACTCGGTGGACAACTTTGCGGTTGATGAAGTTCTTCTTTTTCTTATCACTTGGAGAGAACTTCTTCTTTTCTTTTCTTTTGTCATTGTCCTTCTCCTCCCTTGATGCTTTTCCTGTAAGTTTAGGACAATTTGGATGAATATGGTCGAGATCTCCACACTCATAGCATCTTAGAGGACCACCACTACCTTTCTTCCTGATTCTCACATTCTGTAAAGCTTTGTTAAAACGAGAAGACAGTAGTAACAAGTCTTCTTCTGGGAATTGCTCAATCTTTTCATCGGTTAGTGAAGACAAGAAAGATAGAGAAAAACTTGAAGCAGCACCATTATGAGATATGCTAGATTGAGATGTCAAAGCAATTGATTTATGATCATTCTTTCTAGCAAGAACATCTAATTCATGAGTTTTCAACTTGGAATAAAGAACATCTAATGTAAGTGTACTCATGACAGTAGATTCTCTAATGGATGTAGCTTTCATCTCCCAAATAGACATGTCTAATGCACTAAGCAATTGTCTAGCATTAGCAGCAGCATCAAAGGTAACTCCAACAGCACGAAGATTACTAAGAATTTTATTGAAGCGTGCAAAGAAGTCATCTAACGACTCACCGGGTTTCATCTCAAATCGCATGTAATCCTTTTTGTAAATATCTTGGCGAACCTCTTTGACAGTGTTAAAACCCTCATGGTAATCACAAAGAGATTTCCATACCTCATATGCGGATTGAAGATGAACCACTCGATCAAAGTCGCTGCGTCCCAAGCCTTGGATGATCAAGTTGCGCGCTTTGCTGTTTGCTTCAACATGTACGCGATTGGCGTCGTTGACGTTGTTGTTTGCAGGGACTTCGTATGGCTTGTAAACCTTCTCCCAAATTGTGAAGCCTTGAGCTTAGATGAATGCCTCCATCTTGGCCTTCCAAAACTGAAAATCAACACCATCGAACACACACGGTTTTGTCGAATAACGATCCATTAATCTAATCACCGGTTAAGATGGATTAGAAAAACCTTGCTCTAATACCATTTGTAGGATCGAAGTATACGAATATAGCAATCAGAGGGGGGGGGTGAATGATTGTACAGAAGCTAAAACCAAATTCTTGATCTACAAAAAGTTCACCCCAAAACGGAACCAAATAACTGCCTCGTATTCAACAAAAATAGATTGATAGAGGTTCGGTAAAATGCGAATTCCCAGAGATCCAACCGTCGGATCGATCTAAAATTTGAACATAAGAAACTAGATTCCAATACAAATCGAAATAAAAAATAATCAGTGCGATCGGACTTATGGATCAAAAGTTATGAACCTCGCAAGCTTGCTGTGACAGAATATGACGATAATTGATCTAACCAAAACTTCAAGATTAAACAAGATCTTCAAAAGATTAATCAACTAGACTTTGAGGAACTCTAAATTAATACCCTAGAAAGGTTTTTGATGGATCAAATCAAAATGAAACTCAAAGAACAAAAACCAATCTAGAATTAGAACAAGCATGCAAACAAGAACCAAAATAGGAAACATTGTAGCAACGTGGTTACTGTAGCACACAAAGATCTAGAAGAATTGATCTTTATTTCTTT
This sequence comes from Rhipidocladum racemiflorum, assembly GCA_036346355.1. Classification (NCBI taxonomy): domain Eukaryota; kingdom Viridiplantae; phylum Streptophyta; class Magnoliopsida; order Poales; family Poaceae; genus Rhipidocladum; species Rhipidocladum racemiflorum. The sequence goes on from CM070588.1 coordinate 37,803,718, forward strand.
TTGTCTAAAGTACTCCCATCAAAAGAGTACAAACCCTACAGCTCTAACTGATGCCCTTCAACAGGAGACAACCCCTCCTATTTAAAGGAGCAAAACACAAGGAGTCCTGAATACAATTCCTACTCCTAATCCTAGAAGGAGTCCCACTCCTAATCCTAGAAGGAGTATGTATTCAACACAACTCCACTTGGCCCAACCTGGCCAAATACAGCTCTTGCACGTGTATGGCAACCTAGCCATACTCACGTGACTAACAACTCTTGCACGCGTATAGCTACCATGCCATACTCACGTGACTAACCATTCTTCATGTGCACCATTCTCTTAGCCCAAACGTCCCGCATGACATCCTTGACCACCAAGACCTCGGTTCCTCCCTGAACCTAGTCTTGAACCTCAGTTCCTCCATGAACCTAGTTCTGGTCCCGTCATCGACCACGTTCGTCTTCGAGCAATACCTGCACATGAACAAATAAGAGACGAATCCGAGCACAAGTCCACGACTTGAATCAAAGTCAATCCATGCAACTACTCACACAAGCATTGCATAAAGTCCACTTCAAAACAAGCATCATAAAATTCTCACAAATTTCATAATCTCAAATTCAAACCAAAATTCAATTCCAAAATTGCTCAAAACCCTAATTGAGCAAAAGACCATTCACACCGGACCAAACATCGGTCCGGCGTACATGCGAAAGTCACGGTTCAATTCAGAGAAAACATGTTCAAAAACACGTTTACGATGGACCAAAAAATCGGTTTGGCGTACATGCAAAAACAACGCTAAAAAATATGTTCACGACGAATCGAAAATTTTGTCCGACGTGCATGGTCCGGCGTAACATAAAAGCTTACTGTTTTTGTAAAACTTGGTCCGGCATAAAATATGTTCACGACGGACTAAATAAAAATCAGTCTGGCGTACATGCGAAAACAAGCTTCAAAATGTCGTTCACGACGGACCAAAAATTTTGTCCGGTGTGCATGTAGAAACAGCCGTCAAAAACGCAGTTCACCACGGACCAACAATTTGGTCTGGCATAGATGTGAATTTAGGCCTGAAAAACATGTTCACGGTGGACCGAATATTTAGTCCGGCGTAGATGCGAGAAACTGTCCGGCGCAGATGGGAAACTTACTGTTTTTGCAAAATTCAGTCCGGCGTTAAAAGAACCACATGCACACACATTTGCAGATTCAATTCTAAGCCAATTTTTCAGCACATGATTTCACATTGCCAAATAAAGAACTCTCCATCAATGAGCTTAGTGAAGAAATTAAAGTCTACTCTCCCAATTTTGAAACCTTTAGCAAGGAGAAAGTCCTTGAGGCACTCATACCATGCTCTGTGAGCTTGCTTGAGCTTATATAGTGCCTTAGATAACTTGTAAACATGGTTACGGTGATTAGGGTCTTCAAACCTAGGAGGTTATTCTACAAACACTAGCTCGGTGGTCACTCCACTAAGAAATGATAGCTTGATATCAAAACTTGATGCAAAAGCTAGAAGGATAAGGATAGCTTCAAGTCTTGCTATGAGAACAAAAGTCTCTCCAAAATTCAAGCCTTCAACTTGCGAGAACCCTCGTGGCCACTAGCCTTGCTTTTATGCAAATCACGTCTCCATGTTCATCTTATTTGTTTTGGAATGTCCACTTGGTTCCAATGATGCTGTGATCATGAGGATGCTCCACTAAGGTCCATACATAATTGCAGATGAAGTTATTTAGCTCTTCATGCATTGTATTCACCCAATCCATATCATCAAGAGCTTTGTCTACATGGGTAGGCTCCAAGTAAGAAACAAAGAGTAATGTTCATAAAAAGATGAATAACATGAACAAGTTTGCATCCACATACAAACAACCCCAAAAATTTTCTAAATGTGGTGATTTTTGGCAATCGTATGATGACTCATGACTTGAGGTTCAGGAGGTGGTAGTGGATCATCATCATCATTATCATCACTTGTTTCACTTGCATCAACTTGAGGTGCCACAAATGATGAGGGTTGATCTTGAGCACCAACTTCTTGATTCCCCTCAATTGGCTTGATCTCACCAAGAGTCATGTTCCTCATTGCAATACTTAAAGTATCTGTAACACCCCGGCATTTAATATGCCTGAATGCTACCAAACATAAGCTAAACAACATCTAAACACCACAATTAAACATAAATTCCAGCAAAGGCGCACATGCTAAAAACCGAGATTTCGGCAGCATCTCCTTTGTTTTAACATGATTTGAAGGAACAACAACAGTTTAGCAATATATGGAATAGCAGAGACAACTAAAAACAACAATGATTAACGACTTAGCAACAATATAAGTCTAGTTCCAAACATATGATGTCTCCAAGAGTCAAACGAACGAAAAAACTCTCATTTAGCAAAGCTAAACCTTAAAGCAATGATCATCACACGCAATTTATTCTCAACACTAATCGAATGACTTGTGAAATCAAAGGAGTGAAGCTACGTGTGGAAGTGTGTCTATTTCCCTTCCCCGCATGCCGGTTTCACGGTACCTAAAACATCAAGAAAACACAAGCGTGAGTTCGAAACTCAGCAAGCATATCGCAATGGACAACAAGAATAATAACATGGCAATAATGTCTCACATCAGGTATATCATCTCATTCATGAACACATAACATTATCATCATCACTATGTATGCAAATGCAATGCTCATGTCTCCTTGGAAACTCATACCGGTATGGTTGAGTACACACCCGTCGGTGTGCACCCTCTCCCCCCTTCCATCCCGAAGATGGAGGGTGCCTACTCCTCGCTTCCAAACACCGCGTGGATGGAATCACGATGTAGGACTTACTCAATGGCTCTCCGGATTAGTCATAACTTTCTCACCGACCTTCCCCGGACTAGTTATGACTTTCTCACCGCCCGGGCCATGTAACATGCCATGTATGCAATTATGCCAACATCATATTTAACTCGTACATTAACACATGGCATCATAACATAATAAACATGCTCATCATATCATTGGCAATCATTAAAGCATGGCAAGTGATCATATCATATAGTCAATTTCATCTATTCTCAACAAGCAACCTACAAATCGCTATCCATTACAACACACTTGCCTCAACCACGGGCAACGGATTGGCGGGAAGTAGAAGGCACTCCCGGGGTCGCACCACCTGCACATAGGAATCACACACTCAATCATGTCCACAAAACAGTACGCAAACCCTCATCTACCCCGACATTGACAACTACTCGCAAAACCTAAAAACAGAGGTTCTGTCCCGTCGGGACAGCAGCCTTACAAAAGGCATAACTTGAGCTCTGGGACTCCGAATCAATTAAACGAGTACATCCTCGCGTAGCTTAGGAAATTTCCCAACTTTTTCTAGTTATAGGGAAAGACTGATTCGGAATCTAAAGTTGTTTAATCTGCAAAATACTGTGATCTGTTCCAATCACGTCACAGATTTTAACACGCTTGGTAAAACAGTCATAACTTTCAATGGCTAATCGGAATTTAACGTTCTTTATGTCCACTTAAAGATAATTAAATTACCTACAACTTCTTCAACAGTCGGCCGACCAAATTCCAACTCTAAATTGGCGAAAAACTGAACCCTAGGTCGATTGCTCATGCTGTCCCAAAACAGAAACGTGGCAACATCTTGATCTAATCCAATCTACTCAAATCCAGCACCACTAATTGATCTAAAAACATGATAAGCACCCTTAGAACAGTACCTAGATCAACCCCAAGGATTCCCATGGCCATACCTTTGCCCAACGCACGAAAACTGAATGGATCTCCACCCGATTCGCTCCTCGCTCCTCGCTTCCAATGGATGGATCCTCAAGGTGCAGGGGTGGGGAGGCTACCCTAGGGCAGCAAGGGGGTGGAGGAGAGGTGGTGGAGAGGAGAGGAGAGGAGGTGGAGGCGCATGGGGAAGGAGATGGGGGCGGCTAGGAGGTGGAGGGAGGAGGATGGGTGGCGGCTAGGGTTAGGGGCGCATGGGGGCAGGGTGGAGGCGCCCAAGGCAGTATAGCCTGCCTCTCCCTCCCTCATGGGCCCAAAACACCTCCCACCAAGGCCCACGGCTGTAACACCCCAATTTTTGCTTTTCATGAAATTAAATATTATTTTGCACATTTGTGAATTTTTTTGAAATTTTATGGAATTTATTTGGATTTATTTGGATTTAATTTGAATTTATTCCATATTGAAATAATTAAAGAAATTAAATTTTCAAATAAAGTTTTGTTGGAAATATTTTATTTGAGTCCCAAATGCCCTAAAATATTTTCCAGAATTTTTCTGGAATTCTTCTGAGTATTTTACTATTTTTCTTGAATTAAATGAATTACTGGAAATTATTTTAAATATTAAATCGCTGAGAAATCCAAACCGGGTCGGTTACTGTTCATCCGACCGAGCCCGAGTCAGACTCAAGTCCGAGTCCGACCCGAGCCATGCGACTCGGTCGAACCCGGTCACCGCGCCGAAACTCAACCATTGGATCAAGATCCAACGGCTGAGATCAACCGCAATAGCCACCGAACCCTAGCCCGTGACCGTTGGATTGAGATCCAACGGCTCACGTTGATCCACGTCACCCAATCCGAATGGGATTCGGACTCCGCCGCCGCAGCCGTGTCGACCTCGGTCTCCGCGCGATACACGGAAGCCGAGGCCCCTATTTAATGCGCCGCCGCCGCCATCGTGAAGCCCGTTCCCTTGCGCACCCGTAGCCCTAACCCACCCCGTCGGAGCCGCCGCCGTTTAGCCGCGCGAGCTCGCCGTAGTTGGAATCCCTCTCCGCCGCGGTTTTTGCTTCGTCCCGCCGCGCCGTCAGTCGTCCTTCGCCGCCCGTTGACCCAGATCCACTCCCGCGGACGACGCACCGAGGAGGACTCACCTCGCCGGAGGAGCCCGCAGACGCCGTTGCACTGTGTCGCCGTTCAGCTACGGCGGCCAGCTCCGCGCGCGCCATTGCCGACCCGAGCCGTGGACCGTCGGATCACCATCGCCGCGGCTAGGATCACGCCACGTCACCGCCGGTGAGATTCCAATCAAAAACCCAGATCCAATCTCAACCGTTGGATCTAGATCCAACGGTCGAGATCAAACGCGTTAACCCAAGCGGCGTGAGCGATTCAATCTGGGCGTTGATTTTCAAATCAACGGCCGAGAATGAGCCACGCGTGTCGCGGAAGTTGGGCCGGCGCGTACGTCTGCAGCGTCGTGTGGCCCGACACGCCGGGCCGTAGCGTCGGCCGGCAGCGCGAAAACCGCACCATGACGCGTCGGCCGCAGGCCCGCCACCGTCGGCCACCCCAACCGTCTGATGGCGTCACCCATGGCGTCACGTGGAGTCCCACCTGCCGGACCGTGGTGAGCCCGGCCGACGACAAAGAATGACGTCACCCGAGTGGTCCCACCTGTCAATCTCACGTGAGCCGTGGACCGAGTCCACGGTGGACCGAGCCGAACCGTGGGCTGAGCCCATGGACCGGCTGACGTCAGCCAGCCAATCAGGAGCCGACGCGTGTCACCCATGACGCAATAAATAATTTCCGAAAAAGAAAATGATTTAATAATTCGGTTTAATAATTGATTTGAATTTCAAAACTTCAAACGCTTATAACTTTTGCGTTTCAACTCCGATTTGAACGATTCAAATTTCTAAAAATTCATAAAATTCAGATCTACTCAAATATGAATTTTATTTAATTTTTGGACTAAAGTTTTTCTCTGTAATATTATTTAATTGATTATTTAGACTTTAAATAATCATAACTTTTGTGTTTTAACTCCGATTTGAGCGATTCCAGTTCATAAAAATTCATGAAATTATGTTCTCTCTGTTTATGAACTTTATTTGGATGTTTGGACACTTTTGGTCTACTGTTTTATTCATTTGTTGCTATTTGCACGCGTTACGAGTAGACGTTGAAGTGCCGGAAGGATTCGAAGGAGAAGTATTGACCCAGGAGCCAGCTCAGGACCAAGAGCAAGTACTTTTTGAAGGCAAGTTGTGCTTTGACCATGTTGATCCTATTTTGGAACCTATTTTGATTCAATTTATTGCATGCTAGTTCAATTAGAAAATACTTTATTTAAATATGGGAAATTAGATAAATACCAATTTGCTGTATGGCACCTTGATTAATTAAATATGTGCCATGACCCTTGTCACCCTAGTTGTGGTTTACTAGTTGGACACTATTAAATTTCCAACATGGGAATTTAGACCGTTGTAGTATATTGCTTAGACCTGCTACGTGCTCATGACATGATTTCGGACAATCAAATGTTAATATTGACTTAATGATATATTGAACCTGTTTTGGAAAGGTATCATGTGTTGTGGTGTTGATGGCACGTGGTGCGTGGTAATTAACTGGGGTTTGATAAATAGCTTTTGACCGGGGCATGTGGCAAGAATGATCAGGTGGGCCAGTTGTGGCATTGGGAATGTTGGTTTGGTTCTTCGGGTAGTCTTGCCCTGGTCACCCTAAGGACTTAACCTTGCAAGCCTTTGAACTGAGTCAAGCGTGCAACCACTTCTCCGTAATGGGACGGACCTAGTTGATTAAGTTGCTAATAACGTACCTGTGGGACCTCTGGGTGTCAACTACACCGTTTGTGTAGTTGTACGGGGGAGCGTACCGGGGCTGCGGCCAGGTACCCATCTAACGGTGGCTTGACCTAAACTTCGCCTTTGCTAAGGGAAGGGTTAGTGTGCAACACCGGAGAGGACCACTTGTATTGTTAGAGGTTCCCGAAAGACTTTGTTATGGGAACTTGCCTTTGTGGTGTTTGACTGTATCTTGTGGGTAAAGTGCATAACCTCTGCAGAGTGTAAAATCTATTCGAATAGCCGTGTCCGCGGTATTGGACATCGCTCGGGAATTACAGTCAAGGGTTAGACTTTATCAAAAATAACTTGGACTTAGAAAGAGAGTTTGGTTTAAAGAATGATGTTGATCGAAATGTGGACTAGGATTGGGAAAGATGCTTATTAAACTCCTGGAAAAGTTATTGATTTTATACTTGTTTTTACTGCTTTCGAATCTACTTATGATACTTGTCAAATGTCATTTCGCAAATAAACCTTGAACTATTCCATTGTACGAAGCCATGCATGTAGTATATTAGCTGCATTCTGTGCATGACTTGCTGAGTACCAAGTACTCACCCTTGCCACAATACAACACCAGTTGAAGAGGAGTCTACACCAGCTTTGGAGGAGGAACTTCCAGAAGAACCGTCGAACTAGGGTGCGAGTCGATCGATTGCCTGTGGTATCTTGGATGGCGCCACGAGTTATCTTATTTTTTTCCGCTATTAATTCTCTCTTAATAAGTTTCGCCTGCGAAATCATATATTGTAACTCGACCATAAGGTCGAGCAAGCGATTGACTATTTAATTAAAGTACTTTATTAGTATCGAGTGGTATGATTGTGATATTTACCGATGTTAAGGCTGTGTGCACTAGCGCGTTCTGGACTAGTGCTGAATACACAGAGGGTCCGGATTTGCGGTCGGGTCCCGACAAAGGTGGTATCGAGCCATCTTGACCGTAGGCTCAACCCTAGCTAGAATGGTCGTAGAGAGGTTAAAACCTATTTTCTAAAGGTTAAAAGTTCGTCAAGATAAGAAATGACATCTCGACTTATTCCCTTCTCTCTTTTCTTGTCTCTTGCTGAATTTTTCCTTACCTTGTCACGATTTAAAAATTTGAGTTCTTACGTGAGCACTCTTGTGATAGATGGAGGGAGAGTTCAACTACGTCGATCTGGAGGTTGGTCACGCCATGAACTTTGGCGTATGCTCTGAGACTCTCGGAGATTTTGAGAAGCCGCAATACCAAGTGGACGTGATCGGACAAGCGAGGATTGATCAAGGCTTGTGATGTGAAGATTGTGGTACCTGCTAGGAAGAAGGGCCAGGCAATCGCCGATACACTGTACCTTGCCGGGAGGTCTACAATGCGGATGGGTATCCAAGAGGCGTCACGACGAGCAATGTGGCACATTACCCGTATCTCGCCAGAGGTGGAGAGCACGGTGTTCGATATCATCCGCGCAGCAATAACCTTCTTGACCCAAGGCGATTCGGGATGAGAATGCCATGGTTACACGATTGTGGCACGACTTGTTGTCGCCAGGAGGATGTACTCGATGATACAAGCAAGGAGCTACAAAAGGCCCGCCAAAGAAATCACGGCAGAGAAGAAACGAGATGGCGGGAAGCACAAGAGTATGTGTCTCACCTTCTGCAAAGAATTGGAGAGTTAGAGGCGGCTTATGCGCACGAGCCGGAGCCGATTACTCGAGTGCACGAGCTGCACCGAGGAGCCGGAGCGTGAGGAGGACACTGCTTCTTCGACTACCACAGATGACACAGGTTCTGGACATGGCGATCGTTTCGCGCCTATGCCACAGCGTCCGTACCCAGGCCGTGGAGGTTTTCTCGATGAGTGGGCGTAGGTTCTATAGTGAGACTCCTTCGCCGAGTCGCGTCATGGAATAAAGAGTCACCCTTTAGGCGTTAGACTCCAGTGTTAGTTCGATTTGGATTTTCATTGCTTGCTGAGTGTGCAGTATGTGTTGCAAGGCCCCTAGGCATTGTAAGCAACCATACCAAGTTACTATTGATTAAAATAATAAAGTTGGACTTTAAGTTACACCTTTTGCCCCGCATAAGTTCCATATTACTTGTCTATTCTTGTTTCCCTCTCATCTCTAAAACCTAGAGCAAACCACATATGGTGAACACTCGTGGAAACCTTGGAGGCAATGGAAGTGGTTCTCGCCCAGCAGAAAACCCCAATGATGGAGCACCGACCGCTTGATTGATATGCAGAATTTCGAGCTTTTCTTGTCGCTCGGACTCGATTGATGCATGCCATGATGCAACAGATGCAGCACGTCACTGCTCAGGCCACTGCTAATCAGGTCAATCAGGGACAACGCCAGAATACAAGACTGTCAGAGTTCATGAGGACTCATCCACCCACTTTCTCTGGGAATGCCAATCCGTTGGAGGCCGATGATTGGTTAAGGTCAATTGAGAGGAAGCTACACATCGCTCAATGCATGGGAAATGAGAAGGTACTCTACGCTTCTCATCAGTTGGAAGGAACGGCCATTGAATGGTGGGAGAACTTCGTGCCACGCAAGAGAACCCTCGAGGACATCACTTGGGAAGAGTTCACGTTGCATTCCGTCGGTATCACGTGCCTGAAGGAATCATGGACCTCAAGAAGGAGGAGTTCGTGAGCATCAAGCAAGGTAATCGGCCGGTGGCGAATACGAACAAGTTCACCACGGCTTGCACGCTACGCACTTTGAGGATGTAGCGACAGATAAAGCCAGGCAGTCTCGTTTCATGAAGGGACTTAACTCGGGATTGCAGGTGGGATTGATCACCCACACCTTTCCAGATTTCCAAGAGTGGTGAATAAGGCGCTTATTCTTGAGGACAAAGCGCAAGGAACTGGATGAGAACGAGGAAGCGCAGGATGCGGCATCGAGGATCGCGCCAGGAGCACAAAGCAACGTTTGAGGGTTGCGCCAAATCGATTTTCAGATTCCAGCTGCGAATGCAACCAGGACACCGTCACCAAAGACCAAGACCCATCAATCGGAACTATCAAACCCGGCACGGCCCGAAAGCGCGCTTGAGGCGATCAACGAGGGACAGTGAGACGCTGCTACAATTGCAACGAGCCAGGACACTTTGCCAACAGTTGTCCTAAGAAGACCGCAGGAGTGACCCCAGTTCGCTTCAATCTGGGATCCACACCAGCTAGGATGCCAGCACCAGGAGCAGCACCCCAGACCATGGTGAGAGGCCGAGTCAACCATATCACCGCAGATGCACTTCAGAATGCCACGGATGTCGTACTGGGTAAGTTACTTGTCAACTCAGTACCTGCAACAGTTTTGTTTGATTCCGGAGCTTCGCATTCGTTTGTTTCACAAGGCTTTGCTGCAAAAAATGATTTGGAGATTGCAAGACTTAAATGCATGCTTTTAGTTCAAACCCACAGTTCAGAACTCCGAGCGAAAGTAGGATGTTACAGGGTGAGAATACTAATAGATGGGATAGAGTTCCTAGCTTAACCTTATTATTTTGGAGACCCAAACCTTAGATGTTATTTTGGGAATGGATTGGTTATCCAAGCACAAGGCCGTATTGGATTGTGGGCGAAGGACTATCTCGATTGAGAGCCCATGTGGAAAGAAAGTGGAATTTCAAGCTCTGCCGTCGAGAGATGGACGATTGATGGTTAACGGCGCCAAGGCAATCAGCATAGAAGATGTCTCGATGGTGAATGAGTACCCGGATGTTTTTCCTGAAGATCTACAGTATGCCGCCAGACGAGGGATATAGTGTTTGTGATAGAGCTTGTACAGTACAACACCGATAGCAAAGAGACCCTATCGGATGTCCACCGAGGAATTGGTAGAGATGAAGAAACAACTTGAAGAGTTAATGGAGAAAGGATTTATCAGACCGAGTTCGTCACCGTGGGGAGCACCAGTATTGTTTGTCAAGAAGAAGGACGGGAGTTTCAGGATGTGCATTGACTACCGTGCACTCAATGAAGTCACCGTGAAGAATAAGTATCCGCTACCCAGGATTGATGATTTGTTTGATCAGCTGAGAGGAGCCAGAGTTTTCTCCAAGATTGATCTGAGATCGGGATACCATCAGTTGAAGATCCGATCAGAGGATATTCCGAAGACCGCATTCTCGTCAAGATATGGACATTACGAGTTTACAGTTATGTCCTTTGGTCTGACGAATGCGCCAAAGATATTTCATGAATATGATGAATAAGGTGTTCATGGAATATTTGGACAAGTTTGTTGTTGTGTTCATAGATGATATTCTAATCTACTCCAAGACAGAGGATGAACATGTAGAGCACTTGAGGCGAGTTTTGGAAAAGCTGAGGGAACAGCAACTCTTCGCCAAGTTCAGCAAGTGTGATTTTTGGAAGGACAAGGTGGAGTTCCTCGGACATGTAATGACCGCAGAAGGAGTCGCCAGTTGATCCAAGCAAGGTAGAAGGCTGTGTTACATTGGGAGCAATAGAAGACCACGACCCAGATCCGGAGTTTTCTTGGAATGGCAGGTTACTACCGCCGTTTCATTGAAGGCTTTTCGACAATTGCGAAACCTCTTACGCAATTGTTGAAAAAGGAGAAGAAGTTTGCATGGACGCCAGAGTGCGAGAAAGGTTTTCAAGAGCTGAAGAAGCGATTGACATCAGCCCGGTGTTGGTTCTCTGGGACGTTAATCAAAGCTTGATATTTATTGTGATGCATCGCGTCAAGGACTTGGATGTGTCTTGATGCAGAATGGAAAGGTAAATTAAACTTATGCATCGAGGCAGTTGAGGCCGCACGAGGAGAATTATCCAACGTATGACCTAGAGCTAGCTGCCGTAGTGCATGCTTTGAAGTTATGGCGTCACTATTTGATTGGAAACAGATGTGAGGTATACACGGACCATAAGAGTCTGAAGTACATCTTCACCCAATCAAACCTGAACATGAGACAAAGGAGATGGTTAGAGTTGATCAAGGACTACAACGTTGGAATCCATTATCATCCCGGAAAGGCCAACGTAGTTGCCGATGCTCTGAGTCGGAAAAGCCATATCGTGAACATGTTGCTAGCCACAAGTCAGGATGAACTATGTGAGGATTTCCATAGAATGCAGATTGAAGTCGTACGAGGAAGGATTCTTGGCGCATTGGAAGTGAAGCCCACCCTGGAGGATCAGATCCGATAAGGACAGGAGGATGATGACAAGATCCGCAGGATTAAGTCCAACATGGATGAAGGCAAGGTAGAGGACTTCAAGTTGGATGAGCAAGGCACGTTATGGATGAGGGATCGCATTTGTGTGCCGAACAGGAAGGAACCGAAGCAGTTGATTCTAGAAGAAGCCCATGACTCCAAGTACTCGATTCATCCTGGAAGTGCCAAGATGTATCAAGACTTGAAGGAAAGATTCTGGTGGCCGAGCATGAAGCGTGAGGTTGCCGAGCACGTTGCACTGTGCGACATATGCCAGAGAGTCAAGGCAATGCATCAGAGACCAGCAGGATTGCTACAACCGTTGAATATACCTGAATGGAAATGGGAGGAAATCGGAATGGACTTCATTACCGGTTTGCCCAAGACTCAAGGTGGATATGACTCCATATGGGTTATAGTGGATCGCTTGACCAAGGTCGCCCATTTTATCCCTGTGAAGACCACTTACTCGGGAGATAAGTTAGCAGAGTTGTACATGATCAGGATCGTCTGTTTGCACGGAGTGCCAAAGAAGATAAATGTCGGATAGAGGTACCCGGTTACCTCGAGGTTACGGAATAAGCCGCATGAAGCCATGGGAACCCGTTTGAACTTCAAAGACACTTATCATCCACAAGCGGATGGTCGATGAAAGAGTCAATCAGATTCTGGAGGATATGTTAAGAGCGTGTGCATTGGCTTATGCTACCTCTTGGGATAAAAGTCTGCCGTACACCGAGTTCAGCTACAACAACAGTTACCAAGCAAGTTTGCAAATGTCACCATTTGAAGCACTATATGGTCGACCCTGTCGGACGCCATTGAACTGGAATGAGACAGGTGAACGCCGTGTCTTTGGACCAGATATTCTTCAAAAAGCCGAAGAACAGATTGCCATGATCAGGGAGAGATTAAAGATTGCCCAATCACGACAGAAGAGTTATGCTGACAACCGTCGCCGAGACCTGAGTTTCGAACCAGAAGATTTCGTATACCTTAGAGTTACGCCTCTCAGGGGAGTTAAGAGGTTCCATGCCAAAGGGAAACTTGCACCCCGTTATGTTGGACCATTTAAGATTTTGAGCCGCAGAGGCGAAGTTGCTTACCAGTTGGAGTTGTCGCAGTCGTTAGCAGGAGTACATGACGTGTTTCATGTGTCCCAGCTAAAGAAGTGTCTTCGAGTGCCAGATGAGCAAACGCCCTTGGAATCGATTGAACTGCAAGAGGATCTGACTTATAAGGAGCATCCCGTGAAGATTTTGGACACTATGGACCGAGAGACTAGAAATAAGTCAACCCGCTTCTGTAGAGTTCAGTGGAGCAACCATGAAGAAAGCGAAGCGACTTGGGAGCGCGAAGAGGATTTAAGGAAAGAGTTTCCGAACCTATTCCTTAGTTAGCCTTAAATCTCGGGGATGAGATTCTGTTAAGGGGGGGAGGTTTGTAACACCCCAATTTTTGCTTTTCATGAAATTAAATATTATTTTGCACATTTGTGAATTTTTTTGAAATTTTCTGGAATTTATTTGGATTTAATTTGAATTTATTCCATATTGAAATAATTAAAGAAATTAAATTTTCAAATAAAGTTTTGTTGGAAATATTTTATTTGAGTCCCAAATGCCCTAAAATATTTTCCAGAATTTTTCTGGAATTCTTCTGAGTATTTTACTATTTTTCTTGAATTAAATGAATTACTGAAAATTATTTTAAATATTAAATCACTGAGAAATCCAAACTGGGTCGGTTACTGTTCATCCGACCGAGCCCGAGTCAGACTCGAGTCCGAGTCCGACCCGAGCCATGCGACTCGGTCGAACCCGGTCATCAAGGCTGAAACTCAACCATTGGATCAAGATCCAAGCGGTGAGATCAACCGCAATAGCCATCGAACCCTAGCCCGTGGCCAGTTGGATTGAGATCCAACGGCTCACATTGATCCACGTCACCCAATCCGAATGGGATTCGGACTCGCCCGCCCCTTGGCCGTGTCGACTCGGTCTCCAGCGCGATACACGAAGCCGAGGCCCCTATTTAATCTGTCGCCATCGCCATCGTGAAGCCCGTTCCCTTGCGCACCCGTAGCCCTAACCCACCCCGTCGGAGCCGCCGCCGTTTAGCCACGCGAGCTCGCCGTAGTTGGAATCCCTCTCTGCCGCGGTTTTTGCTTCGTCCCCGCCCGTCTGGTCCCGCCGCCGTTGACCCCAGATCCGGATTCCCCGCGACGAGACGCACCCGAGGGGAGGACTCACCTCGCCGGAGGAGCCCGCAAACGCCGTTGCCCGTGTCGCCGTTCCCAGCTCCGGCCAGCCAGCTCCGCCGCGCCGCCATCGCCGACCCCGAGCTTCGTGGACCGTCGGATCACCATCGCACGGCTAGGATCACGCCACGTCACCGCCGGTGAGATTCCAATCCAAAAACCCCAGATCCAATCTCAACCGTTGGATCTAGATCCAACGGTCCAGATCAAACGCGTTAACCCAAACGCGTGAGAGCCAGATCCAATCTGGGCCGTTGATTTTCAAATCAACGGCCGAGATTGAGCCACGTGTGCGGAAGTTGGACCGGCGCGGCTCGGCCAGACGCTGCGGCGTGACGCCGACACGCCGCCCGCTACGGCGACGCGGCGAACCGCACCATGACGCCAAGACGGCCCACCCGCCACGGCCACCCCAACCGTCGCGATGGCGTCACCCATGACGTCACAAAGGTCCCACTGTCGACCGTGGCTGAGCCCCGCCGACGCCAAGAATGACGCTACCCGAGTGGTCCCACCGCCGATCTCACGTGGCCGTGGGCCGAGTCCACGGTGGACCGAGCCGAACCGTGGGCTGAGCCCATGGACCGGCTGACGTCCGCCAGCCAATCAGAGGCTGACGCGTGTCACCCATGACGCAATAAATAATTTCTGAAAAAGAAAATGATTTAATAATTCGGTTTAATAATTGATTTGAATTTCAAAACTTCAAACGCTTATAACTTTTGCGTTTCAACTCCGATTTGAACGATTCAAATTTCTAAAAATTCATAAAATTCAGATCTACTCAAATATGAATTTTATTTAATTTTTGGACTAAAGTTTTTCTCTGTAATATTATTTAATTGATTATTTAGACTTTAAATAATCATAACTTTTGTGTTTTAACTCCGATTTGAGCGATTCCAGTTCATAAAAATTCATGAAATTATGTTCTCTCTGTTTATGAACTTTATTTGGATGTTTGAACACTTTTGGTCTACTGTTTTATTCATTTGTTGCTATTTGCACGCGTTACGAGTAGACGTTGAAGTCTTGGGAAGGATTCGAAGGAGAAGTATTGACCAGAGCCATTTCAGGACCAAGAGCAAGTACTTTTTGAAGGCAAGTTGTGCTTTGACCATGTTGATCCTATTTTGGAACCTATTTTGATTCAATTTATTGCATGCTAGTTCAATTAGAAAATACTTTATTTAAATATGGGAAATTAGATAAATACCAATTTGCTGTATGGCACCTTGATTAATTAAATATGTGCCATGACCCTTGTCACCCTAGTTGTGGTTTACTAGTTGGACACTATTAAATTTCCAACATGGGAATTTAGACCGTTGTAGTATATTGCTTAGACCTGCTACGTGCTCATGACATGATTTCGGACAATCAAATGTTAATATTGACTTAATGATATATTGAACCTGTTTTGGAAAGGTATCATGTGTTGTGGTGTTGATGGCATGTGGTGCGTGGTAATTAACTGGGGTTTGATAAATAGCTTTTGACCGGGGCATGTGGCAAGAATGATCAGGTGGGCCAGTTGTGGCATTGGGAATGTTGGTTTGGTTCTTCGGGTAGTCTTGCCCTGGTCACCCTAAGGACTTAACCTTGCAAGCCTTTGAACTGAGTCAAGCGTGCAACCACTTGTCCGTAATGGGACGGACCTAGTTGATTAAGTTGCTAATAACGTACCTGTGGAACCTCTGGGTGTCAACTACACCGTTTGTGTAGTTGTACGGGGGAGCGTACCGGGGCTGAGGCCAGGTACCCATCTAACGGTGGCTTGACCTAAACTTCGCCTTTGCTAAGGGAAGGGTTAGTGTGCAACACCGGAGAGGACCACTTGTATTGTTAGAGGTTCCCGAAAGACTTTGTTACGGGAACTCGCCTTTGTGGTGTTTGACTGTATCTTGTGGGTAAAGTGCATAACCTCTGCAGAGTGTAAAATCTATTCGAATAGCCGTGTCCGCGGTATTGGACATCGCTCGGGAATTACAGTCAAGGGTTAGACTTTATCAAAAATAACTTGGACTTAGAAAGAGAGTTTGGTTTAAAGAATGATGTTGATGGAAATGTGGACTAGGATTGGGAAAGATGCTTATTAAACTCCTGGAAAAGTTATTGATTTTATACTTGTTTTTACTGCTTTCGAATCTACTTATGATACTTGTCAAATGCTGTTTACTGCAAATAAACCTTGAACTATTCCATTGTACGAAGCCATGCATGTAGTATATTAGCTGCATTCTGTGCATGACTTGCTGAGTACCAAGTACTCACCCTTGCCACAATACAACACCAGTTGAAGAGGAGTCTACACCAGCTTTGGAGGAGGAACTTCCAGAAGAACCGTCGAACTAGGGTGCGAGTCCCAGTCAGTTGCCTGTGGTATACTGGATGGCGCCACGAAGTTATCTTATTTTTTTCCGCTGCTATTAATTCTCTCTTAATAAGTTTCGCCCTGCGAGGCGTATATTTGTAACTCGACCATAAGGTCGAGCAAGCAGTTTGACTATTTAATTAAAGTACTTTATTAGTATCGAGTGGTATGATTGTGATATTTACCGATGTTAAGACTGTGTGCACTAGCGCGTTCCTGGACTAGTGCTGAATACACAGAGGGTCCGGATTTGCAGATTCGGGTCCCGACAACGGCTCATCCCCCTTGGGCCCGAGCTCCCCCAGAGAGGCCCAAACTCCCGAAAATAGCCCGAAAATGCGAATAAACCTCACAGCGTGTAGTTTTAACCTTAAATTTCACATTTTATAATGTTTTGCCCTCAACATTCACATTTTATAAGGTTACGACACTCCGTGGTGACACATCACTTCATAAGGCCCAAAAACGCGAGTAAACCTCAAGCCGAAAGGTTTTATTCTCTAATTTCACATTTTATAATGTCACACCATACCGTAGTGTCACAGTATCATAACGTACACCATCGAGATTCTCATGCCCTCCTTGAGAGCCATTAGATTCATCAAATTCAATATCTTAAGTTTCTTCAACAAACTTGGTGTTGTTGTTAGACTCAATAATCCTTAGAGTTCACAGTGCATCCCAAGAGAAAACTAATGTCGCAACACCTTTGGAATTTGCCATGATTGGAACACTTCCTGTAGATAAAAGCACTTGCATCCAAGTACTCTAGAGTAGGAGATATTGGGTTTTCTCCCTTCCAAGAGCTCATAGGCCATCCTCTTCAAAATTCAATGGAGGTAGAGTTAATTTATTGCATGATAAGCGTCGTTGATGGCCACCACCCAAAAGCTATCAGAGGTACCATACCCATTAAGCATAGTTCTTGACATCTCAATCAATGTCTTATTATTTCGCTTAACAACTCCATTTTGTTGAGGTGTGTAGGTAGCGGATAGCTCGTGCTTAATGCCTATCTCATCGCAGTATTCTTCAATGTTAGTATTTTTTTAACTCGATTGCATTGTCACTCCATATTCTCTTGATTGGGGATTCAAATTCATTTTGGACCATATTTGCAAAGCTTTTGAAAATATTGGAGGCTTCATATTTGTCTTATAGAAGGAAAACCCAAGTGAACCTTGAGGAATCATCCACAATGACTAAACAATAAGAGTTTCCCCCATGCTTTTGTAGGATGTTGGGCCAAACAGGTCCATATATAAGATCTCTAACAGTCCAGATGTGGGCATGGAACTTTTAGTTGGGATGAGAGTTTGCCACTTTCTTGCTGACTTGACAAGAACTACACAATTTATCCTTCTGAAACTAGATATCCTTCATGCCCATAACCAAACCATTTTTGAAAAGCTTTTGCAAAGTTAACATCTCCACATGTCCTAGATGGTGGTGCTAAAGCCAACCAAGTTAGACTTTAGCCAATAGGCATGTAGAGATGTATGAAGCACTGGAGGAGAAGTCGAGAAGAACCAAATTTCCAAAATGAAAGTCTTTGAAAACACATTTTTCATCCTTTTTTTAAAACCAAAATTTCCTCTTTCGTAAATAGATAATGTAACCCTAAATCACATAATTGTGCAATTGAAAGTAGATTAAACCAATAGAACATTGGTGATTTAGTGGTCATTTAAAATTGCCACCTTGCCAAGAGCTATCACATTCCCTTTGCTATTGTTACCAAATGCAACCTGTTGCTTGAGTCTACTTCTTGTTCTAGAGAGGTGAACATTTGTGAGTTGCCTATCATGTGTTGTGTACAACACTATCTAATGCACAATCGCGTCCTTTGTTCTTGTAGTTCACCTACAAAACAGAGATCATGTCTTTTTTTAAGGTACCCACACTTGTTTATGTCCTTGTGAGTTAGTGCATAGTGATTTCGGCACCCAAATGGCTCTCCTTTTCGCATTAAGCATGGAAACAACTAAGAACTTGGCAACAACTTTACCATCTTTGTGTTTCCAAAGAAAATATCATGAATAATAGGTGCCTTTCCTAGAAGAAGTAACCAAACAACAAACAATCGCCTTATGGCCTACATCATGGCACTTGTAGCAAAAGGTGCCATTTTTCCTGATGAATTGAGTTTGGGTCTTATCCAACCACCATCCTTGGGTCCCTTCCTATGGACGTAATCCAAACCTTCCTTACCCAAGGAATACCTTTGCTCACCAAGAATACAAACGAGAGTTGCACTTCCTTGATAGCTCTCATTGATCCGAGTATCTCCAAGTTAGCATCTCAGCAATTCCATTGTCTACTAGACTTGCATGACTCTGTCTCCGATCATCCCCAATCGACTAGACCTCGGCGCACCTTGCCTAGTCCCAGTCATCCTCCACCTCACCATGACCCCACACTGTCATCCTGCAACCATCAAAGATAAGGAAACCTCACATAGCAATGTACAAATTGATATGAAATAAACCTTAGATAATTCCCAAGAAAATCCCAAATTCTTGGCAAACTTGGTACTACCACCCAACTGAGGCCGATAGTACCGCAAGTTCAGTGCTACTGCTTGCAAGAAAATCCCGAGAGCAACCCTCTCTGGAATAAAGCTACCACCCATTGGGATCGGTAGTACCGCTCGAGCGGTATTACCGCTAACAAGGGCTAGTAGTACCGCACCTTGGTACTATCTCCAGTACACCCTCCAGAGGCTGGTAGCACCACTAGCTGGTACTACCGCCACCTGGGGCCGGTAGCACTACCTGAGACTGATAACACTCATATTGCTTCTAAATTCAAATGCAATCCAAATCAAACTCAAACCTAAGGACCACATGCTCAAACACAATCAGTTACTCATCACCAACAAGGATATACCTCCACATGGTCTTTCAATCTCCTCCGTGATGAGTATATTAACAAATCCACAAAAGTCACAATTTGAGTTTGAAAATAGAAAGATGAAAGCAATTTGATTGCAAATCCATACCTGGTCCAATAGAAAGAGAAAGCAATCTCATGACCAAGTAGGCAATAATGATTTTAGAGCAAACCTAGAGAAAGAACAAGTTTTTCCACAAAACTCTCTAAAAATCAAGAAATTTCTCAAAAGCTCAAAAGATACATATTTTGCTCATGATCCAAAGCAAAAAAATGATTTTCCATCATGACCATAAGAAAATATGCATTCACATTTTTTTCCCCAAATAAAGATGCCTTTTCCATATTTTCTTTGCCTTTTGGTAATATAGGCATCAATAAATATGTATGCATGAAATGCATCCTAATAGAGCTTTGAAGATTATCCAAATGACTAATTAGACAAATTATGACACCAAGCTATTCAAGTTCAGATTATGCTAGACTAAGGCATATCCAAGTGCATATTTCAATATCCTTACTAGAAAACTTGAAAGAAGTTTTGCTATTTCGCATGATTTCAACAAAAGCAGCACTTAGCATAATTTCTAGACTAAAAGCAAAGCCAAAACTAGGATCAAATGGATATACTAGAGCTCAACCTAGTCAACACTTTGGGAAGCTACAAGTCCAGAAGAGAACCCACTTTCTCAATCATCTTTTATAATTGCAAAAATTTTTATTTTAATGCACACAAAGTGGTTTAGAGAGCTTATCCTAACAAAGCACATGCTCGACTAAGAGCCATCGATAAAGGCTTCCTAGGAGTCACTCTCTTCCACATTTCTTGTTTTTTTTTATTTGTATTTTTCAATTTTGATTGACTCATGCCATAATTAACCATCTCAATCATGACGTTTAAAAGAGTGGTCTTGGTCATACACAATACATCCCAAGTTTATCCCAAAATCATGGGAAGCAGTCTTGTGAATGTAGAGTGTTGAGTTCAATTTTAGCACACATATAAGTCAATTTTTTTCAATATTTTTAGCACTTAGATTCATAAGCATTTAGAGGATCCAAGTATGAAACAAACTAGCTTAACCCAAGTTGCTCTAGGGACTCTAGTAGAAACCCCATATTTCACCAAACATGACATAAGCACCTAGTGAAGAAATCTAGCAAGTAAAAGCTAATTTTATCAAGTTTTCATGAAAAGCCCAATTTTAAATTTTAGCAAGCTTAGCATGATGAATCAACATTTACCTAGGCATGTCTAAGCTAGCTGTGATCCTCATAAGAATAGCAAGGTGCATAGCATCATGATTAATTCAATTGCATAATAGACAAAGCTCAAAAATAGGAAAAGAAGTCTATATTCAATTGCTACGTGGCACACTCGGGTTGGCTCATGCGCAGCGCGATCTCACCCGTTGATTCAAAATCCGATGACTCGGATTAGATCTAATCGGTTGGGTTAAAGGGGTGACGTGGACAGTCCCGGTGTCCGACGTGTCCCTAGATCGAATGGCTAGAACTTGATCGAATAGTGAATACCCGAATCAATCTAAACCGTCCAAGATGAGAGGTCCATGTAGAAGCATAGCAGAAGTCTAAGTGAAGTGAACTCCAATGCTAAGACCCAGCTCAATAACACCCAAAAAAATGCAAAAAAAGGAAATACTGAAAATAAATATATAATACAAACCAGCTCCCACTCAAGATATGCCATATAGGCTTATGACTCCAAGCTCTCCTCTCAGGGAAAAAAATCTAGAGCTATCCAGAGGCTTGGTGAAAATATCAGCCAATTAGTGGTCACTCTCCACAAACTAGAGCATTATTCACCCTTCTCAAGATGGTCTCTAAGAAAATGATATTGCATATCAATGTGCTTGGTTCTGGAGTGTTGCACTGGGTTCTTAGCAACGTGAATGGTAGAAGTGTTATCACAGAAAAGTGGAACACAATCTGCTGCTAACCCAAAGTCTTGCAAGGTTGATCTCATCGCACCTAGCTACACTGGTTGTAGCAACATACTCGGCTCAATGGTGGACTGTGCAACTCCAAACTGCTTCCTAGATGATAAAGAAATAAAAGAAGTGCTAATGAATTGGTAGATGCCAGAAGTGCTCTTCCTATCTATCCTACAACCAGCAAAATCTGCAACAGTGAAGGCTCTAAGGGGCAGACAAGAAGATGAAGAGTATCAAATACCATAGTCAATGATAGCTCAAAGGTACCTAAAGATGCGCTTCACCTCCTGACAGTGAGAGGTGTGAGGAGAAGCTTGAAATTGAGCACACAAACATACAACAAGGTGTTTGTTCGGTCTCTAGGTAGTGAGATACAAGAGGGAGCCAATCATGCTCTGAAACTCTTTTTGATCAATTGGCTGACCATCCTCGTCAGGCTCGAGGATAGCAATGGTGGCCATAGGAGTCAACACCCACTTCCCGTTAGATATATCAAAGTGCCTCAGGAGATTTCGAGTATACTTGCCTTGATGCAAGAAAATACACTCCCAAGTCTGCTTGATCTGGAAGCAAGCTGAGGAAGTAGCTCAACTCACCCATCATACTCATCTCAAACTTAATGCTTATCACATCTGAGAACTGAGTAACTAGAGAATGCATAGAGCCATCGAAAATGATGTCATTGACATAGATTTGGATAAGAAGAAAGTCCAAGTCTAAATGTCTGATGAACAAGTTCTTCTCCACTTTATCCATCTCAAAACCATGACTCAAGAGGTAGAACTCAAGCCTTTCATACCAAGCTCAAAGAACCTACTTAAGTCCATACAAAGCTTTAGAAAGCTTGAAAACATGGTTTGGGTACTTGAAGTTCTCAAATTCTGGACGTTGTTTGTGACATCATAGGATGTGACAATAGAGAATGTGACATTATAGATTTCGGCATTAGGTATGACTTTATACCCTGTTTTTGGGCCATTTCCGGGTGTTTGGGCCCTTCCGGGGGAGTTTTGGGCCTTGGGGGAGTCAGTTGGGCCTTGGGGGACCTAGTTGGGCCTTAGGTGGGTGCTCTTGGCCCATGTGGGAGGGTGGGGGGCAACACATTACCCATGCTCCCCAACCCTAGCCCTTGCGCCTCCCTCCCTCCTCCTCCTCCCCATAGCCGCCACCCCCCATTGCCCTAGCCGCCCACCTCTTCCCCCCTCCCATGCGCCACCCCTTCCCCTCCTCCCCACCCCTAGCCAGCCCTAGAGCCTCTCCCTCCGCGCGATCTCGCTGTCCGGGAACTCTCCGTCCAAGAGGATCTGGCGTTCCCGACGATCCCGGCGATTGGAGGAGAGATTAGGTGGCGAGGAGGAGACATTCGTCGACCGGGTGATCCATCAAGAAGAGGTAAGGATTTGGGGTCTTGTTCGGGGTGGTCTAGGTGCTGTTAGATGGGTAAATTCATGCCTAGAATTCATGTTTAGGTGCTGTAATTAGAGGTATAGATTCATTTAGTAGATCTGTTTCGCGTAGTAGCCTCGGCCAATTCCGGACAGTTGACTTCGGTCGCGGTTTTGGGGTTTCTAGATTCAGAATGTGGTCGGCCGCCTGTTGAGAAAGTTGTAGATAATCAAAAAACCTTTTAATTAAGAGCAAGAACGCTTAATTCCATCCAGCCGTTTAAAAGTTATGGCTGTTTTACCGAACGCTGTCAAATCTGTGACGAGATTGGGACAGATCGTGTTCAATTGTAGATTAGACAATTTTAGATGTCGAATCAATTTTCGCAAATACTTAGAAAAAGTTGGGAAATTTCCTAAGATTCGAGAAAATGTACTCGGTTGTCTGATTTGGAGTCGTTAAGCCCTAGTTATGGTCTTCCGAAGGCTGCTGTTCCGTTGGACAGATTCTCTGTTTTTGGGTATTGGGAGTAGATAGCGAAGTCGGTATAACTAAGTGCTCATGTGTGGTCTTGTGTGCATGTGGTTGAGTGTATTGAACCATTGTGCAGGTGTTGTGACCCCGGGAGTGCTGTCGTCGTCTCACCACGCCATCTCACGAGGGTGAAGGCAAGTGTGTTGTGATGGATTGTGATTGGTTATTTTATGGTATTGTGATTGATAGGTTATACTAGCATGGTAGGAGTGGGATTTTGCTTTGCCATATGAGTAGTTGTTTGATGAATGGATTAATGCTATGAATGAGATTATGCAAATGCTATTAATGGTTGAATGTGGTACATTATCATGGAATTTGCACCATTGCATTCATAAAAGGAAGAGGCGTCCCATTCTGATGCGGGCCTCTGTGTTCACACGTAGTGAACACAAAAGTCCTACCTCGCAGTCCCTTACACATGGTTGTACGGGAGCGGGTCAGTAAGAGTAGGCACCCTCCATCTACGGGATGGAAGGGGAAAGAGGTTGCACACCGATGGGTGTGCACTCGGCAATACTGGTATGTGCTTGAAAGAGACATGTGCATTGCATTGCATGTATGATGATGTTTAATGAGATGCTCATAATGTTCCATGAGATGTTTATGAAGATGATTATGAGATGATTATGATGATGTTGTATGAAAGGTTAACGAAAATGTTATGAATGTTGTTAATGTCTACTCCATTGCAATACACTTTGCTGAGTGATGAACTCACGCTTGTTGTTTTATGTTTCCTTTAGGTACCTCGAGATCGGCATATGGGAAAGGGAACTAGCGACA
This sequence comes from Rhipidocladum racemiflorum, assembly GCA_036346355.1. Taxonomy (NCBI): domain Eukaryota; kingdom Viridiplantae; phylum Streptophyta; class Magnoliopsida; order Poales; family Poaceae; genus Rhipidocladum; species Rhipidocladum racemiflorum. Next base: position 37,827,719 of record CM070588.1, read on the forward strand.
TGTCTTCACTTAGTGGTACCCAATTAGACAACTATACACTTCCATTCATAGTTGTGATGTTTACCCTGGTTTATGCTTTATGGTGCTTTGGTTCCCTTATTACCTTCGTATTCGTTCATGAAACATTGGAGTTTATGTTATGGGCTTGAAATGATGATTTATCTCCTGTTAGTGCTGTTTAGATGTCATCTATTATGCTATTATGGTGTGATAATATTATTGTTGCTTCTAACCATGGAAAAACAAAGGATATGCTGCCGAAATTTCGGTTAAGCACTTAGCGTAGTTGCTGTAATTTAATGTAAAATATGTTCTTTGTGTGTTGCTAGTACCGGTTGTGGTGACATTCGCGGCATACTAGGTGCCGGGGTGTTACAGTTGGTATCAGAGTGGGCTTCAGGTCCGTGGTGTATGAACTTAGTGAAATACTATAGGGTTAACTAAAACTTTGATGTGGGATAACCTAGAAACATGGCTTCGGTTGTACTTAAAATTTTGTCATAGGATAGCAACATTAAAACTTGTGTAAGTGGAATAACTAATTTAAAATTTGACACACATGGATGCACAGTAGGAAAGGGTATGAATATCGTTGCTTTACGCTTAAATGTTGTATTTAAGCCTTGATGTTGAATGCTATATTTGATAATGTATGTTGCTATGTTATTGAGAGAATTGATTGAATTGTTCTTGTTATTGTGATAAAGTGGGGTTGTGGTGCCGAAGGGTTTTGGTCACCTCTTTTTGTTCATAGTAAGGGTGTGATTTGACGGTGTGGCCGGTTAGAGCCATCACCGAAGAACTATTAACCCCTGTGGGAGAAGAGTGCTTACCCTTTCTGTCATAGATCGAGTAGTTGACTGGAGTCAAATAGAAGAGTTTGGTGGTGGATTCCTTCGGATTTTTCTTTAACCATTCTGACGATCGGTTTGGGTTGGTTTTCCTTGGTTTTAGTTGATTGAAATCAAAGGGAAAGTGTTTGGTATTGGATTTTCGCGGATTGATCCTTCGGCGGTTTGTGGTTTTGTCTTCCTTGGTTGAAGACGAAGAAGAAGAGTTTAGTGTTGCGCCTTTTTGGTCGCCTTTTGGCTTTGACACCGGTTTTGGTTGGTTGCTTTGCAAAGAAAAGTATAGTTTGATTCTTGTGTGTCTCACTCTGAGTTTAAAAGAAGTTATTGGAGTTGTGTGTAAAAATTTAAGATGTATCGATTTATGTTTTGTGCCTTTGTCCGTAAAGGTTTACTTGATCGCTTGGTTCCCTCCTGTAGGAGTTTTTATGATTGAAATGTGTTTTGGAGATCTTTTGCTTGACCCAGTGTGAGTCATGTCCCATTGCAACTTTGAGAGTCAAGTTTCTTTGTGAATTTTGGTTGAGTTTTAACAAAAGAAAATGCTGCAAATAAAGTAAGTAGTCATTTGACTGAAATTATTTGTCAAAAGTGAAATTATTGTTTATCATGTTATGTAGTATGTAACAATATGGTTTATGGAAATGATGTACTCCTAAATTAATTTGCGAGTTGAACCAATTAAATGTAATTTTTATCTTTAGCTTAAGATTAAATGAACTTCTAGTGTTGTAGATTACTCTATAGCGAGAATGATTAAATGTGTGATTGTACATGCTTAGAATTTGTAGCTTTATGTTAAAATGAGGTAGCACCCTGCTTTTACTTAATGGAAAAATGACCATTGATAGTATTTAAAGTTTTAAACCTTGATGCGTAGTGAGAACATTAAGATGATGTAAACTACTGTTGAAGTAATAGTAAATTGGTTGGTTATCTAAAAGACTTTTAATATAGGGACGGTAGAACAAATTAATTATGATGGTGATCGACCCTAGTGCATGATAGATGACTAGAACTACTATGTTTGCTATTATGAACTATGGAAATAATTGGAAGGATGTAATTATGTTCTTGAAATGCTAATATAGATGATAATTGAGAAGGTAGGAGTTGTTGTTTGATGTTGTTGTTAAGAGCATTGGGATTGTCTAACTTATTAAATTTATTTTAATAGTTGGAGTATGTTGTGTAGTGGCAATTGTGTTATAACCTATGTATAGGGTAGCTAAAAGCAATGTTGTTGTTTTATGATTATGCACATTTGTTGAGATTGATTACTAAGTAGTGGTAGTAATTGTTTAGATTACATGTTGAAAACCATGGTTAAAAATAGAGGAACTTGTAACATGTGTTGATGGAGTGAACAATGGATAATTATCATGATGTAAGACTCTCTCCTTAATGAGTGTATATTAGAATCGTACTTACAAATTTTAAATATTAAATCGCTGGAAAAACCCTAACGGGTTTCACTGTTTATTCGACCGAGCTAGACCCGAGTCAGACTCGAGTCCGACTCGAGCCCGACACAAACCGGACCGAACCACGTTCGCGCCGGCCGTTGGATCGAGATCCAACGGCCACGATTGAGCCACGTGTACACGCGTGTTGGACCGTTGGATCGAGATCTAACGGTTGAGTTTGTGGCCGCGTGTGCGCGTGACGATGGTCGTCTGATCAATCCACGTGGATGGCTGAGATTGTGCCACGTCGCCTCTCCGTGTCCGAGCCGGACTCCGCCGCCCGTACCGGCCTCGCCATGGAATCCGCGCGTATCTCGACGTCCGAGCTGGTATTTAATGCGTGGGTGCATGCCTAAGGATCGCCTTCACCTTGCGCAGCTTTTGCCCTAGCCGTCGCCGCCCGTAGAGCTCCATCGCGCCCACGATTGCTCGCCGTAGTTAATTGGGGTTATCTTTGGGTCTTTCCTTCGTTCCGCCGCCATCCGCCGTCCTCCGCCGTGTTGAAGCCCAGATCCGAGACCGTCGCGACGAGGCGCATCGGGGAGTACCACTCACTTCGCCGAAGAGCCACGCAAATGTCGTTTGGTTGGTCGTCGTCTTCGTCTCCGGCCACCTCTGCTCTGATGCGCCATCACCGGAACCGCGAGCTCTCTCCGCCGTTGGATCTTCATCGCACGGCCTAGATTCATCCACATCACCTGTGAGTAATTTCCATGTCACGGTTTTAGATCTAATATCACCCGTTGGATCTAGATCAAATGCACAGGATTGAGCCACGTAGCCTTTGACCACACCGTGATTAGATCCAATCATAGCCGTTAGATCTAGATCATACGGTTAGGGTTCACTCACGTTGTAATGCTCGATTAGATCTCGGTCGTCCGATCAAGATCGTACGGGTCAGATCAAGCCACGTGTCGCACACCGGGTCATGCCATGTCACCCCCCGGTGATGCGAAAATCCAACCCAATCTCGACTGTCCGATCCAAATCGCATGGTCCAGATTGAGCCACGTAGTCCCACGGTAGCGAGATTAGATCTAATCTGGATCGTTGGATTTCAAACCAACGGCCCAGATCAAGCCACGTGTCAAGTAGCCAAACCGACGCGGTCGGCGCGCGCGATGCCGGTCGTCGCTGACGTCACCGTGACGTCAGCACTGGCCCGCGTGTTAGCGTCTGGCCAACCGCACCATGACGTCATCTGTGACGTCATGATGACGTCACGGTGGGGCCCGCATGTCAGAGCCGTTAAGCTGAGCGCGATGACGTCAGCGGTGACGTCATCGAGTGGGTCCCACGTGTCGACGACAATGTGCGCGTGGACCGGGTCCACGGTGGACCGAGACCGAGCCGTGGACCAGATGACGCAAGCGTGACATCATAATTCGATTTTTCAATAGAAAAATAATTCGGTGGAAATTCAAAATCCACGCTGACGTCAGCTGACGTCATAATTCGGATTTTTTAATAGAAAAATAAATGAATTAATTCGGTTTATTCTTTTATTTGATTTTTCAAACTTCAAACGCTTATAACTTTTGCGTTTTAACTCCGATTTGAGTGATTCCAATTTCTAAAGGCTTCCTAGAATTGAGCTCTATTTTATGGTGAATTTTATTTAATTTTGGACATGAGTTTTTCTCAGTTTTTTATTTGGTGTTTATTTATCCGTTACAAGTAGACGTTGAAGTACCCGAAGGCTTCGAAGGTGAAGTTTTGACGCAGGAGCCAGCTCAAGACCAAGAACAAGTACATTTTGAAGGCAAGTTATGCTTTGACCATATTGTTCCAACTTTGGAAATTATTTTGATTCAAATTATTGCATGTTAATTTAATTAGACTGTAACACCCCGGTACCTACAATGCCGCGAATGTCACCCAAACGATACTAGAAGCAACCCATAACACACAATTATGAATAAATTTGAGCAACTATGCTAAATGTTTTAACCGAAATTTCGGCAGCATCTCCTTTGTTTTTCCATGGTTTGAAGCAACAATAATATTATCACATCATAATAGCATAATAGATGACATCTAAAACAGCACTAACAGTAGATAAAGCATCATTTCAAGCCCATAACATAACCTCCAACATTTCTAGAGCGAATATGAAGAGAACATTAAAACCAAGCACATAAGATACCATAATCCAAGTTTAGAGCATTAAGATAATCATTACAACTACAAATTAGAGTGTACTGTTGTCTAGGTGAATAAAACTATGTGGGGATGTGACGCTAACTCCCTTCCCCGATTGCTGAGTTCATGGTACCTAAAAACAACATAAAACAACAAGCGTGAGTTCATCACTTAGCAAAGTGTATTGCAATGGTACAAAAACAATAACAATTCACATACATACTTTATGCCATTCACACATCATGAGGATCAACTCATAACCTTTTTCATTTATGCTCTCATATAACATCGTCATAAACATCTCAATAAAACATCTTCATATGCATCTCATAGAACATCATAAGTATCTCATAAAACAACTTCATTCATGCAATGCAATGCACATGTCTCTTTGAAGCACATACCGGTATTGCCGAGTGCACACCCGTCGCTGTGCACCCTCTTTCCCCTTCCATCTCGTAGATGGAGGGTGCCTACTGTTATTGACTCGCTCCTATTCACGAGTGTGGATAGAACTACGAGGTAGGTCTTTCTCAGTGGCTCTTCGGATTAGTCATAACTTTCTCACCGACCTTACCGGATTAGTTATGACTTTCTCACCGTCCTGGTTAGTCCTCATGCCATGAATGCACAGATGCCATAAACATGAATAAACTTGCATATGCACTCAATTCAACCATTGCATAGCCATAATTAGATACATATTTATCCTCACATCCATAACATAGCATTTTATAATTGTCGGGACCCCGAATTTGCAAATCCGGACCCTCTGTGTATTCAGCACTAGTCCAGGAACGCGCTAGTGCACACAGTCTTAACATCGGTAAATATCACAATCATACCAATCGATACTATCAAAGTACTTTATTAATAAGAGGGTTACTTGACCTTATGGCCAAGATACAAATATATATGCCTTGCAAGGCGAAACTTATTCAGAGAAAAATAATAGCAGCGGAAAACCAAATAAACTTCGTGGCGCCATCCAAGATACCAAAGTAACCTGATCGGGCTCGCATCCCTAAGTAGACGGGTCTTCTTGGAAATCCTCCTCCAAACCGCGTAGTCTCCTCTTCAACTGTATTGTGTTGAGGCAAGGGTGAGTACTTGGTACTCAGCAAGTCATGCACAGCAAATGTGCTAATATACTATATGCATGGCTTGGTACAAAGGAATAGCTCAAGGTATATTTGCAAGAAACAACTTTTGACAAGTAATAAATGTAGATTCGAAGTGAGAAATAAGTAAAGCATAAATAACTTTTCAAGAAGTTTAACAAATATTTTTCCCATCCTAAACCATAATTCCATCATCTTCCTTGTTAAACCAACCCATCTTTTCAAAACCAAGTTATTTTCGTAAAGTCTAACCCTTGATCAGTAATTCCCGAGCATTGTCCAAAGACTGGACTCGCTATTCAAATAGATTCTACACTCTCAGAGGTTATGCACTTTACCCACAAGATACAACAAACACCACAAAGGCGAAGTTCCCCGTAATAAAGCCTTTCTAAGCCTCAAACAACACAGGTGGTCCTCTCCTCAGGTTTACTCTACACCATCCCTTCCCTTAGCCAAGGCGGGCATGGGACCAACACACCGTAGATGGGTATCTGGCCACACCACGATACGCTCCCCGCACAATCACACAAAAGGTGTAACTGACACCCCCGAGGCTCCACAAGTGAGTCTCTTAGCGACTTAGTCAACTAGGGCCGCCCCATTCCAGCCATGTGGTTGCAAGTATGACCCTCAAAGGCTTGCAAGGTTAAGTCCTTAGAGTGACCAGGGCAAGACTACCCGAAACCAAATCATCATCCCCAAGATTGCACCGCCCACTCCGATTACTCTTGCCACATGCCCCGAAATCAGCGTTTATCAAACTCCCGCTTGATTACCATGCACCACGTGCCATCAACTTCACATGATACTTTTCCAAAACAGGTTCAATATATCATTAAGTCCATATTAGCATTTGATTATCCAAAATCATGTTATGAGCACGTAGCAGTCTAAGCGACATACTACAACGATCTAAACCCATGTTGGCAATTTAATAATGTCCAACTAGTAAAACCACAACTAGGGTGAAAAAGGGTCATGGCACATACTTAAGTAATCAAGGTGTCATATAGCAAATTGGTATTTATCTAACCCCCATGTTTAAACAAAGTATCTTTCTAATTGAACTAGCATGCAATAGTTTAAATCAAAATAGATTTTAAATGGGATCAATATGGTCAAAGCACAACTTGCCTTCAAAAAGTACTTGTTCTTGGTCTTGAGTTGGATCTGAGTCAACACTTCTCCTTCGAATCCTTCCTAAGACTTCAACGCTCTACTCGTAAAGCGTGCAAAATAGCAAATACACAAATAAACACTAGGCAAAAAGATCCCAAAACTCCAAATAAAATCCATAAACAGAGAGAATATAATTTTCTGGGATTTTTAGAAACCGAATCACAAATTTGAGTTAAACGCAAAAGTTATGATTATTTAAAGTTTAAATAATCAATTAAATAATTTTACAGAGAAAAATTTAGTCCAAAAATTAAATAAAATTCATATTTAGGTAGATCTCAATTTTATACAAATTTAGAAATTTGAATCACTCAAATCGGAGTTGAAACGCAAAAGTTATAAGCGCTAAGTTTGAATCTAAATTTGAAATCATTATTCGAATTAATAAATCATTTTCTTTTCGAAATTAATTATTATGTCAAAGATGGACACGTCGGCTGTGATTGGTCCACAGCTGACTGACGCCGAAGATCGGTCTCCACGATGACGCCAAGATGACGCCATGTCATCACGTGGCATGCTCCGGTGTCGCCATTTGTCTTGGCCCATGGACCGGGTCCACGGTGACGCCCCATGGTGGACGCGCCTACGAATGCAGGCGACACGCCGGTCCCACCGCCGCTGGGTCACGCGGCACGCGAGTTTTCTCGGGCGAGGCATCCGACATGCGCCTCGCATGTCGCTGACACGCAATACGCCGTGTTCGGCCACGGCCGCACGCGTGGGGTCTACTGCTGACTCAGCGCTCGCCGGCGGTGGCTACGATGCGGCATGATCACGGCCGCTGGATCTAGATCCAGCGGCCCAGATCTACCCTAGGTTAACGCAGCTTCAACACGTGACGATATCGTGGGCCGTTGGATCTTGATCCAACCCGGTTTAGATCCAACTGGCCTTCTAAAGCCTCAGTGAAAGCGTGGACTCACCGTGATCGCTTCTGGATGGTGATCGAGCGGGCGGACAAGCCATGTGGTCGCGCGCGCTTGATTTAGGTCCTGGCCGGATTTGAGGACGACGGCACGACGGCGCCACGAGTAGATCCAAAGGGAGAGGTCGGGTCGGTCTCGGTCCGGATCACGAATCGGGACTTGGGTGCGGCGGAGGTGGCTCGGACGGGCGGCAAGAGCCGACCAAAACCACAAGGGCGCAAAGCAACTTCGGCGTAGGAATCGCGGCGAGACGCGGCAGAGGTGGCGGGTCGGGGCAAGTTGTGCGCAGGCAAGGGCGAACCTCGGCCGCTTCCTCGCATTAAATAGCCCTGGCGTTTAGCTGAAACCCGAAGCTCCTAACTGCGGTCCCGCCGGGTCACTGCGAGATCACCGCTCGGATTCGGATGAGGACGACGATCGGATGTCGCGCCCACGTGTCCCGCGATCGGACGGTCCACACGCTCGCGACGCTGCAAGACGCACTACGCTGGATCTAGATCCAACGCCGTGGGTCCAGGGTTAGAGTTGGGTTGACGGTTCGACCGAATCAAAAGGCTCTGGCCGGGTTCGGGTCGGACTTCGAGTCCCGACTGACCGAGGAATAAGTAGCACCGACCCTGGTCCTTTCAGGCCAATTAATAATTAAAATAATTCCCAAGAATTCATTTAATTTATTAAAAATAGCAAATGACTTTAAAATTCCAAAATTTCCGGAAAATATTTTGGATCATTTTGGACTCAAATAAAATATTTCCAACAAAAATTTATTTGCAAAATTAAATTCTTTAATTATTTCAAAATGGAATAAATTCAAATAAATTCCAAATAATTCCAAATAAATTCCAGAAAATTCCAAAAATTCACCAAAGTGCCACATCACACATGAATTTAAGGAAAGCAAAATTTTGGGGTGTTACAATAATCATCTACTCAATTCATATTCACTTAATCTCATTGAAGAATCAAACATGGCAAGCAAACATGTCAACGGTTAACTCGCATCATAACGCAAACATAATGCCATTCAAGTCACAAACATCACAATGCACTTGCCTTCACCCACGCGGCACGGATTGGCTAGACGTTGAAGGCACTCCCTGGGGCACACCACCTGCACATAGGTACAATACACTCAAAACTTGCCCACAAAACCATAAGAGAGTGATCATCTACCACGACTTCTCAACCCACTCCTAAAACCCGAAAACAGAGAATCTGTCCCGTCAGGACAGCGGGATTCCAACTAGCATAACTTGAGTTCTAAAACTCCAAATCAAGTAAACGAGTACATTTCTTCAAAGATTAGGAAATTTCCCATCTTTTTCTAAGTATTGGCGAAGACTGATTCGGCCTCTAAAATTGTCTAATCTACAGTTGAACACGATCTATCCCAATCTCGTCACAGATTTGACAATGTTCGGTAAAACAGCTATAACTTTTAAACGACTGAACGGAATTTTGCGTTCTTGGCATCCACTGAAATATAATTAAATTATCTACAACTTTGGTAACATCCGGATGATCAGTTAATACGTCTAAAATTTCCAAAATGTAAGACCTATGTCGGGGTGCAAATCTGCCCGAGGACAGAACGTGGGACAGCATTGCAATCTCCCTAATCTCATCTAGGAATAGCACCTAAACATGAAATTTAAGCATGGATTAAACCCATCTAGAAGCACCTATACCACCCCAAGAGATCCATGATTCGTTACCTCTTCTTGAAGAATCGACGACGACGAAAAACTTCTCCTCCCGGTCCCGATCTCTCTCCAAACGCCGAATCCGCTGGTTCTTCCCGGTGGCGGAGCTTCCCAACGAGGAGATCAATGTAGAGGAAGGGCATGGAAGCAAGGAGGGGGTTGAATCCCCGCTAGGGCTGGCTAGGAGGTGGAGGCGCAAGGTGGAGGAGGCAAGGGGGCAAGGGGGAGGCGCATGGAGGGGCATGGGGGGCCGGCGGCTAGGGCTAGAGAGGGGAGTGGGGGGCGCAAGAAGGGGTGGAGGCGCAGGGGCAGCAGCCATGCTGCCCAAAACCCTCCTCCACATGGGCCAAGGATCCCCCACCTTTGACCCAGGAAGAGCCCTCAAAGCCCGAACTATTTCCCCTAAGGCCCAAACTCCCCCGGAAAGGCCCAAACTCTCAGAAACGGCCCAAAAACTAGATATAAAGACGTACTGAAATGCCGAAATCTATATTATCACATTCTGTAATGTCACATTCTCTCCCCCTTAACAGGATTCGACCTCGAATCCGAAGAACACCAGCTCGAAACACCATGTCCACAAGGGACCTAAACTTCAAAGCTAAAACAAAGCATCTGAAACACCCACGCAAAGACTTCAACAGAAGCAAACAACAAGCCAACTCTCTAAATCCAACTAATAAAGAAGTGACTTGACTTAGCTCACGAAAGCGCATCTATCACGATTCCTCAATTGCTTCAATTTCTACTAAAAATTTTCAAGGGACAAAAACTCCCTAGCAATATGGATTCCAAAGAATTCCCTGAACCAGATATCTCATACCACTTGTCTTAAGAATTGACCTGACATAACTCAAACTAGACTTTCCTTTAACACTAAAACAAACTATACCTTTTACTCGATTATTCTTCTCAACAGAAGAGGGTATTAAATTCTAAACTCAACAGGAGTCTAATCTCCTCTTTCTACCTCTCTATCAAGATTCATTAAACACAAGATGACTTAATCATTGTGAGACACAACTTGTTAACAAGCATTTAACCATTTCTCACCATTAGCATTTGAACAGTCAACTGAGGTTCCAAACTTGAACCCCCAAAGAATCAAATACACAAAATCACATCTCTTCCAATTATTCGACCTTTTTCACAAAGAATCAAAATTAACCAATGTCATCTACGTACATAGCCCACATCGACAATAATTTCCTTTCGACTACAAACCACATTACATTTTCATTCTATCCTCTCCTAGGCGTAACACACACCCAGGGATAGCTAGCTAAGACAATGTTCACGTCAGAATGTTCTTACTTCAAAATTTTCTATAACCTTCACTACCACCAAACGGTACTCTCAACAAAATTTGAACCACGACATCAACAACCTCCATCATACTCCACCTTTATACCACTAATGTACAACACCTAGCCCAAGCTAGGGCCGCAAACCATTTCCAAACCACAAAAAAAAATTTCTAAGAGGGTCTCACCTTCTCATACTCTCACTCAAAAAACCAAGCGCATGAGTATACTCCACTGTTATACTCATCAATTTATAAACATTCCTATTCATATCTCAAGTGAGAATGCCAACAAATAGCAACTCTCTCTAGCTGGATGAACCACATTCATGTACTTGAACCCAAAGCGCCACAAATCACTTTGGAACAAAGATTCGACAACATCCAAACATCACTCTATTTCTATTCCTAATTCAAGCCACAAAGGAAAAAACTCAAATCTCAAATCAATGCGATACAATTTCGCATCAGGAAGCACTCCAACAACAAAGAGACTCCACACCAATCTTTGACTGAAGTTCTCAAGAACCAAATACAACTCAACTCGCTTTCACCCAAGCCAAGCCTCTCATTTTAACCAAAAACACATTTTGGAAGAGAAAACCGATTCTCAAATCACACACAAGGATCCACAACTGCCACAAAAACTCTCAAAGAGAAAGGGAAACTCAAATCTCTTATAGCATAGCCAAATGCCAGAAATTATTCACTCTTTCTTTTCATGCTAGAGAGCAATGGAAATCTCGATTCATGACTTGAATGCAAACTTTTCAAGAGCACTCCGGATTAGTCATATATCCCTACATGAATTTCTCACCGACCTGGCTCAACAACTATTTTATGGTTATAAATATATATAAACGATGTCATGTTTCATTTTCACCAAAGCAGCAAACATACTCGGGGGAAAAACCCCATTAGAAGAGACACCACACGAAACTTTATTAAGGTAACCCACTTTCACAAAAACAAACATCAAGCCTTTACCAAAGCAAAACATGTCTTAGACAACCACAAAGCACTTATGAAACAATCATAAGTTTCACATTTTGAAACACTCGCAAACACCACACACTTCTTCAATTAAACCAAACTCTAGTCAAGGTAGAGTTACAAGTATTTTCAACTCAATAGCTTCCCACACAATCCGTTATGATTAATTGCTTCCTTTAAATACCGATTACAAAAATAATTCAGGTTGCACGCGAAAGGGCGTGATCCACTCATATACTCTTGGGTATAAAACCCCAAAAATCAACACGTAAGCTAAACAGCTTAGCCAAAAACAAAGATTGACACTATTCACATAACCACCATCGATCATGTTATCATAAACTCTAAACCAAGTCTATCTTATGACAATCAACAAAGAGAACCACGTTCTCACAACTTCGGTACAAATAACTTACCAATTAACTCAACATAAGACTCATATCAACATTTATTTTGGTCTACCAACCAATATGACTCATCATTCATACAATTGTCTATCCCGAGCTTAAAACACATCTCTTCATCTCTTAGTTTGGCATAATCAACCAATGCCTTTTACACAACCCCTAAGTTACTTACTATCCCTAGTTCATCAACCAATAAATAATTCTAACCACTCAATACGATCTCCACTAGACATCTTTCGTAACTACGGATCCCAGACAGACATCTATCAAGAATAATTTCAACCTTTCCTACAATCATTCCATATCCCTATTCTTTGATTACACATCAATTAAGTCATTTTGCTGATTCACAGTTTAATCGACCCCTAAACAACTTTGCCCCACAATCCTCATGTCTTAATACCATCAGCTTGCTATATTAAGTTTATCAAGCAGAAGATTATAGGTCTTCGCACTCGGAATCAACACTCACTAATCTTGAACTTGCAATAAATTCCATAACTCATGACACTCTGCATAAAACACTAATCGACTTTCACTTTGGATCACTTATCATCTCGATTAGTCTTTCTTTATCAACACAATCAATTAGGTTGTCTTAAACAACCAACAACTTCACTTTAACTGGATTAGTAATTTACTTCATCTCAATGTCCCAACTACCCATCACAGACTTAACGTCTTGAACACCCTCGCGGGTCACGCACCCAACCTTCAAGTAAGCCACAACTCCTAAGCTTAAACAACAACAAGAAAAACAGCCTTCTTTTCAGAAAACCCAATCAAAAACTGCAAGAGAGGTCAACTCTTAAAGCCTTAACACCAAACTCCAAACTTCCATGAAACAAAAAAGGTTTTCAAAGATGATCTCCCAAACCAGTAAAACGACGAAATCAAACACCACTTACTCTTACAAAGCCACAGAACTTCAGCCCTAACAACCAGGTCTGACATAACACCACAATAACTCTTTTAACCTCGGAGAAAGACAAACACAGGAATAAATTGAATGCTTTTCCTCGTAAAGCAACCAACAAACCAAGCATCAAAGCTATAAAGGCGACCAAAAGAGGCGCAACACTAGACTCTTCTTCTTTGTCTTCAACCAAAGAAGACAAAACCAAACAACCGCCGAAAGAACAAATCAGCGAAAACTCAATACCAAACACTTTTCCCTTAATTCCAACCAACTAAGACCAAGGAAACAAACCAAACCGACCGTCAGAACGGTAAAAGAAATCCAAAAGGATCCACCATCACTCTTCCATTTGACTCCAACCAACTACCCGATCTACGACAGAAAGGATAAGCACTCTCCCCATGTGAGGTTAATAGTCCTTCGGTGATGTCTCTCACTGGCCACACTGATACTCCACACAACTTTACTACGAACAAAAGAAGGTGACCAAAACCCTTCGGCACCACAACCTCACTTTAACATAAATATAGCAACTCAATCAAATCTTTCATAAATATAGCATTATACATCATCAAAAGTAGCATTCAACATCAAAGTTTAGATACAATATTTAAGCAGATAGCAACGATACCCATACCCTTCCTATTGTGTATCAGAGTGTGACAAGTTTTTGTGACACCCCAGAATGTCACATTATAGAATTCAGCATTTCGGTACGACTTTATAGCGTGTTTTTGGGCCGTTTTCCGGGTGTTTGGGCCTTTCCAGGGGAATTTAGGCCTTGGGGGTTGAGTTGGGCCTCCGGTGGAAGGGTTTGGGCCCAAGGGAGACTTTTGGGTAGCCAAACATAGCCCCCACCCCTTGGTGCACCCCCACTCCCCTCTCCCTCAACCCTAGTCGCCACCCACCCCTCTCCCCCTATGCACCTCCCCCATTGCCTCCCCTAGCTGCCACCTTGCTCCTCCACCTCCCCACCTCCCCTAGACGGCCCTAGAGCCTCTCCCTCCGTGCGATCTCGCTGTCTGGGAACTCTCCGTCCAAGAGGATCCGGCGTTCTGGGCGATTCCGACGTTCCCGGCGATTGGAGGAGATATCGGGTCCGCGAGGAAGAGGCGTTCGTCGACCAGGTGATCCCTCAAGAAGAGGTACGGATTTGGGGTCTTGTTCGGGGTGGTCTAGGTGCTGTTAGATTGGCAATTCATGGTTAAATTTGGTGTTTAGGTGCTGTTCCTAGATGAGATTAGGAGATTGCATTTGCTATCCCACATTATGCTTCGGGCAGATTGGGCACACAACCTAGGGTTTGAGTTTTCGTAATTTTAGTTTCAGATTTTGTGTGACACTACGGAATGGTGTGACATTATTTAATGTGAATGTTGAGGTCAAAAACTTTATGAAATATGGTATTGGAGGTTAAAACCATATGGTAGGAGGTTTAATAGCGTTTCCGGGCCGTTTCCGGGAGTTTGGGCCTTCCCGGGGAGTTTTGGGCCTAGGGGAAAGGGTCATGGGCTTTGGTGGGATGGAGTTTGAGTCCATTTAGGACTAGGAGTCATGTGAGGGCTGGTAAATAGGGCCTCCCCCTGCCCTCCTTGCGCCCCCTCCCCACTTGTGCGCCCCCACCTCCCCCTCCATGCCCTAGCCGCCACCCCCACCTCCCCCTCTCCCTTGCGCCCCCTTTGTCCCCATTGCTCCCCACCTCTCCACCACCTCTCCTCCACCCCTTGGTGCCCTAGGGTAGCCTCTCCACCCCTGCGCCTCGGAGATCCGTCCATTGGAGCGAGGAGCGAGGAGCGATCCGGGAGATCTATTGGGTGTTCGTGCGTCGGGCGAAGGTATGGCCATGGGACTCCTTGGGGTTGGGCTAGGTAATGTTCTAAGGATGATTATCAAGTTTTTAGATCAATTGGTGGTGCTGGATTTGATTAGATTAGATGGATTCTTGAGTTGGTCACGTTCTCTGTTTCGGACAGCATGAGCAGTCGACCTAGGGTTCGGTTTTTCACCAATTTAGATTCCGAGTTTGGTCGTACGGATGTTGAAGAAGTTGTAGATAATTTCATTATCTTTCCGTGGATATAAAGAACGTCCAATTCCGATCAGCCGTTTGAAAGTTATGGCTGTTTTACCGAGCGTGTTAAAATCTGTGACGTGATTGGAACAGATCACGGTATTTTGTAGATTAAACAACTTTAGAGTCCGAATCAGTCTTTCCCTATACCTACAAAAAGTTGGAAAATTTCCTAAGCTACGCGAGGATGTACTCGTTTAATTGATTCGGAGTCTTAGAACCCAAGTTATGCCTTTTGGAAGGCTGCTGTCCCGACGGGACAGAACCGCTGTTTTCGGGTTTTGCGAGTAGTTGGCCTTGTCGGGGTAGATGAGGGTTTGCGTACTGTTTTGTGGGCTTGATTGTGAGTGTGTGGTCCCTATGTGCAGGTGGTGTGACCCCGGGAGGGCCTTCTACTTCTCGCCAATCCGTCGCCCGTGGTTGAGGCAAGTGTATTGTAATGGATAGCGATTTGTAGGTTGCTAGTTGAGACTAGATGAGATTGATTATATGTGATGATCACTTGCCATGCTTTAATGATTGCCATTGATATGATGAGTATGTTTATCATGTTATGATGCCATGTGTTAATGTATAAGTTGATTATGATGTGGCATATTTCCATACATGGCATGATTACATGGCCCGGGCGGTGAGAAAGTCATAACTAGTCCGGGAAGGTCGGTGAGAAAGTTATGACTAATCCAGAGAGCCAATGAGTAAGTCCTACATCGTGATTCCATTCATCGCGGTGAACGGAAGCGAGGAGTAGGCACCCTCCATCATTGGGATGGAAGGGGGGAGAGGGTGCACACCGACGGGTGTGTACTCAACCATACCGGTATGAGTTTCCACGGAGACATGAGCATAGCACCGCATTGCATACATAATGATATGTGATCATGAATGAGATGGTTTACATGATGTGAGATGTTATGTCCGTGAAATTGTTCTTGTTGTACCATTGCAATATGCTTGCTGAGTTTTGAACTCATGCTTGTGTTTTCTTGTTTTTTTAGGTACCATGAGACCGGCATGCGGGGAAGGGAACTAGCCACACTTACACACGTAGCTTCATTCAGTTGATTCCACAAGTCATTCAATTAGTGTTTGATAATAAATTGCGTGTGATGACTATTGCTTTAAGGTTTAGCTTTGCTTATGAGAGTCTTATTGTTCGTTTGGCTCTTGGAGGCATTAAATGCCGGAAAGTAGACTTATATTGATGTTAAGTCTTTAATTATTGCTGTTTTAGTTGTCTCTCATATTGCCTTATATTGCTATATTGTTGTTGCTCCTTCAAATCATGTTAAAACAAAGGAGATGCTGCCGAAATCTCGGTTTGTAGCATGTGCGTCTTTGCTGGAATTTATGTTTAAATGTGGTATTTAGATGTGGTTCAGCTTATGTTTGGTAGCATTCAGGCATATTAGATGCCGGGGTGTTACAGTTGGTATCAGAGCGGGCTGTAGGTCCCTGGAATGTGTATTTTTAGTGTCATGCTATAGGGTACAACTAAAATGTGATGTGGAATAACTTAGAAACATGGCTTAGGTCTTAACTAAAATTTTGTCATAGGATAGCAACATTAAAACTTGCAAAAGTGGTATAACTAATCTAAAATTTGACATTCAGGCATACTAGATGCCAGGGTGTTACAGTTTTAAATTAGTTAACCAAACTATTTCAAAATTTAAAGTTATTGCCCTAAGGCCAAATTTTAACAAGTAGACCTATGCCATATTTCTACTTTTCCAAGTCAACATTTTAGTTTACTCTAGAGTAATTTGCTACATTCACATTCCATGGACCTAAAGCCCGCTCTGATACCAACTGTAACACCCCGGCACCTACTATGCCGCGAATGTTACCCAAACGATACTAGAAGCAACCCATAACACACAATTATGAATAAATTACAACAACTATGCTAAATGTTTTAACCGAAATTTCGGCAGCATCTCCTTTGTTTTTCCATGGTTTGAAGCAACAATAATATTATCACATCATAATAGCATAATAGATGACATCTAAAACAACACTAACAGGAGATAAAGCATCATTTCAAGCCCATAACATAACCTCCAACATTTCTAGAACGAATATGAAGAGAACATTAAAACCAAGCACATAAGATAGCATAATCCAAGTTTAGAGCATTAAGATAATCATTACAACTACAAATTAGAGTGTACTGTTGTCTAGGTGAATAAAACTATAAGGGGATGTGACGCTAACTCCCTTCCCCGATTGCTGAGTTCATGGTACCTAAAAACAACATAAAACAACAAGCGTGAGTTCATCACTCTGCAAAGTGTATTGCAATGGTACAAAAACAATAACAATTCACATACATACTTTATGCCATTCACACATCATGAGGATCAACTCATAACCTTCTTCATTTATGCTCTCATATAACATCATCATAAACATCTCAATAAAACATCTTCATATGCATCTCATAGAACATCATAAGTATCTCATAAAACAACTTCATTCATGCAATGCACATGTCTCTTTGAAGCACATACCGGTATTGCCGAGTGCACACCCGTCGGTGTGCACCCTCTTTCCCCTTCCATCCCGTAGATAGAGGGTGCCTACTCTTACTAACTCGCTCCCATTCATGACTGTGGATGGAACTACGAGGTAGGTCTTTCTCGGTGGCGCTCCGGATTAGTCACAAACATCACAATACACTTGCCTTCACCCACGCGAAACGGATTGGCAAGACGTTGAAGGCACTCCCGGGGGCACACCACCTGCACATAGGTACAATACACTAAAAACTTGCCCACAAAACCATACGAGAGCGATCATCTACCACGACTTCTCAGCCCACTCCTAAAACCCGAAAATAGAGAATCTGTCCCGTCGGGACAGCAGAATTCCAACTAGCATAACTTGAGTTCTAAAACTCCAAATCAAGTAAACGAGTACATTTTCTTGAATCTTAGGAAATTTCCCATATTTTCCTAAGTATTAGCGAAGACATATTCGGCTTCTAAAATTGTCTAATCTATAGTTGAAGACGATCTGTCCCAATCTCGTCACAGATTTGACAGTGTTCGGTAAAACAGCCATAACTTTTAAACGGCTTAAAAGAATTTTGCGTTCTTGGTGTCCACTGAACGATAATTAAATTATATACAACTTAAGTAACAGCCGGATGATTAGGAAACGCATCTAAAATTGCCAAAAACACAAGCCCTATGTCAGGGTGCAAATCTGCCCGAGGACAGAACGTGGGACAACATTGCAATCTCCCTAATCTCATCTAGGAACAGCACCTAAACATGAACTTTAAGCACGGATTAAACCCATCTAGAAGCACCTAGACCACCCCAAGAGAGCCATGATTCGTTACCTCTTCTTGAAGAATCGACGACGACGAAAAACTTCTCCTCCCGATCCCGATGTCTCTCTAAACGCCGAATCGCCCGGTTCCTCCCGGTTGTGGAGCTTCTGTCGCATGGGGGCTCCTGTCCTGGTACAGTGGTACTCCATTACTGTTGCACAGGACTGGTTAAACACGCAACCAGTAACATAATGATCACGGCATCACGACAGACTCAGATTGAAACCACTTGGTCAGCGCGACACTCGACTCAAGAGATCATATACCGTCCAATTGGTTCCAATTTGAGCTTCCCGCAACCATGTGATAACCACTAGTCCCTGGATATGTAAGCTAGTGTCACATGTTAAGATAGGTAGTATCACATCCATGCAAACACACAATTAAGAGTAGAAGTAATATATTACAACGATAGATAACAATATTACAACTTATTCTTGTTTACAATAGGCCAACTGGCTCAAAGTAAACTAAAGAGAAAAACATAAGAGAAACAAAAGCAAAGCGGCCACAGTGTGCCTCCATTCCCACAGGCAACCGGCGAGCAACTAACTCCGCTAGCCGTCAAACGAACCACCCGCATCGGCGTCGACAAACTCTGGATCAACCCCGTCTTCTCCTGCATCTTCTGCTTCTCACGCAAATTGTTTAGAGCAAATGGTGAGTACACGTATGTACTCGCAAGACTTTATTGTTTGCAAGTATATAATAATGCAGGCTAAACAATGAAGATGGTTGCTATTCTAGTTCAGACTTGCATGAAGCCGAAGTTATTTGCAATAGACTAATAAATTTGAAATGCTGCACAGTTTATAAAGCATTTAGTAAAAGAAAGTAATTCAACATATAATTCAACATATAATGTACACTTCATTCCATATTCAATTTCCTCCAGCATATCCGACACCACCATCACATGGCATCAAGAACCATCTCCAACATACCATCATATGGCATCTAGAATCACCACCAGCACAATTGAATATCCAACATACCAATCCAATCAGTCTCTGAGCCAACGACTCAACATTCTGCATGTTAGAACCCAACATTTAAAAGATCTACCGGTTCCAAAATATTTTCCAAAACAAAACCAAAATACTATACTTGACATCAGATACCCAAGATGCTCGTGACCATGAGCACGGCTAATCGATTAGTTTGATTAATCTCTGTAGAGAATGCACACTTTACCCACACGACACGCTCTAGCAATCATGTCAACCATGCCACGCGATACATACCGTATCCGTTTTGCTAGATTATGACGAAACTCTTCTAATCGTCAGCATTTAGTCTTGCGTCTTGCGTCTTGCGTCAGCCTCGGCGATGTGTTCTCTTTGCTTTGGGTGGGGGGCTCCACACACCCACACAGAGTACCCCCGGGCCAGGCGAGAGTACCCCCCAATTAAGGTGTTTGGGTACCTTAAACTCCAAACCTGATTCACCCACACGGATCCAACGATGGCTAGCGCCCCATCGTGCCTTTTACCCTCAGCAAAGCATCCACCGTTGTTTCACGAAAGTCTCCAACACCTGCGCGAGGTGAGGGAGTATTCTAAGCAACACCAGCACGTCGGCATTGCCCAACTACTTCGACCTACCACGGCGCAAGATCAAATTCCAACTCCTGTACTGGGTTTAGGCTATCCCATACTAGCACATGTGGTTGTACGAAAGGACTTAGTTAAAAGCGTCAAGTTCAGTCCTTAGGATTGCACAGACGAAACCTCCCATCATCCGTTCGGCATAAATCACTGTACACCTTTTCCTTTTTCATCTTTTATCAACATAGCCTTTATTTTCCAAAATCATCATTTCAAGAATCCTAGTAGTGTATCGAAAGACTTTGATTGACTGAGTCCACCGATCGATATTCAATCAGTCTAAAGCTGGACTAAGTGTATGCAACTATTAGACTTATATTCCCTGGCGACACTTATTATAGCGTCTATCCTTAATCTAGGGTTACTCAAAGATTTCAAGGTAACAACGAGATTAAGGAAAGCCATCCAACCATTAGGGTAACTACCATTTCCCACCATTTAAATACTTGTAATAATCATATGCATGCGTAATAGTTTTGCAGATCATTAAATACTTTTGCAATTATAGGAGCAATATGTTCAAAGGGGGTGCTTGCCTGTTTGCTCTTGGTTTTGCGTGTCCTCTTGGTCGTAGTCCGGATCCTCGCCAACTGATCCTGAGGCGTCAACGTCTAAATGAAAGCGCGACAAAAGAAACAACAAGAGAACGAATAAGATCCAACGAGAACAAGGCATAAAGCTCAAGGAAGCGGACAACAACCAAAAAGCGAACACGAGAGAGAAAGACTAATACAAAAAACAACTTTAAACTGGAGCCCGGTAGTACCGCTCTACAGTCGGCAGTACCGGCCGCAAGGGTCGGTAGTACCGGAGGCAGCAAACCTAAAAGGAGACCTCTCTGTAAAATAACTACCGACGTTGCAGGGCAGTAGTGCCGGCCTACAGCCCGGCAGTACCGGCCGCATGGGTCGGTAGTGCTGGCCTGAGTGGCAGTACCGGCCTCACCACTACGGTAGTGCCGGCCACAGGTCGACTAGGTTTTCCAGAAAAAGGGTTTTCGCACAAACGACTTTGGAACTTCGCGGCGATTGCATGGATGGATTCTCAGAGATGGTAAGGACCCATTTACGCAAACCACTCGAGGTTCCGACCTCGTTTGACCTAATTTCTAATCCAAGAAACTCTAGAGTCCTAAATCACGCTAAATTTTGACTTTCAGCCTGAATCGAATTCAAACTCGATTCCTTTCGCGAAACTCGAACTTTAACGGTGTCGAATATATTCTAGTGTCCTTTTCCTAGCTTTTGGAACTAGGGTTTCAAGGTTTACTTCCAAAAGTTACGACATTTAACCAAATATATCCGATAAAAATGTATTTAGGGTTTCTGATTTTGGTTCCCGCGACATCTAAAAATCTACCATCTAACCTAGGTTTAGAAACCCCAACTTACTAGAGGTTGAGAACTACAACTAGGTTTTCTAGGGTTCCAACTAAAACAACAAGGAGTAAAGGAAGCAAGAACTAGAGAAGAGAACTCAGATCGCAGCAGAGTTGATTAAAACTTGACTCACTTACCACGAATCGTCGCTAGGGTTTGAGAAAGCTGATCTCCACCTTGCCTAGCTTCTCCACAAGCTCAAGAACACTGAGGAGAAGGGTTTAGATGGAGGGGATGCTTGAGAGAGGGGGGAGAACTCCATGGGAGAGAGAGCTAGGGAGGGAAAGTGAGGGAGTGAAGTGAAGGGGAGGGAGAGTGAGTCGGCTGGGGGAGGAGACTTAGAGAGGAAGACACCAGAAGGTGCTGAGGTGGCTGGGCAATGGGCAGCAGGGAGGGCTCGCCGCCCCTGCCGCCGTCGCCTCGGCAGGATCAGGCCGGCGGTACTACGCCAGGCGTAAAAACCCCCAAAAACCATCGAAAAACTCCGAAACTTGGGAATCCTTCCCGGAGACTTTAGGGATAGGTTCTAAGATAGTTAAGGAAGGTTTAGGAGCTACGATTGCTACTCGAGACTAAGCAGAAATGAAGACAAATTTAAACCAAACTTCTTCGAAACCAATCGAACGGTTAAAACCAAACACTTTAACTTCAAATGAAGATCCAAACAACACTTAAAGCTTTAATTAACATTCAGAAAGACAATTAAAAACTCAGGATGTCACAGCTTCCCAACGAGGAGATCAACGTAGAGGAAGGGCATGGCAGCAAGGAGGGGGTTGAATCCCCGCTAGGTCTGGCTAGGAGGTGGAGGCGCAAGGTGGAGGAGGCAAGGGGGCAAGGGGGAGGCGCATGGAGGGGCAAGGGGGGCGTCTAGGGCTAGAGAGGGCAGTGGGGGTCGCAAGAAGGGGTAGAGACGTAGGGACAGCAGCCATGCTACCCAAAACCCTCCTCCACATGGGCCAAGGATCCCCCACCTTCGGCCCAAGAAGATCCCTCAAAGCCCGAACTATTTACCCTAAGGCCCAAACTCCCCGGAATGGTCCAAACTCCCGGCAACGGCCCAAAAACTAGATATAAAGCTGTACTAAAATGCTGAAATCTATATTGTCACATTCTGTAATGTCACATAGAAAATGCTTTAATTAATTCTGGAAATTAGTTAAATGCCAATTTGCTGTTTTCCCCCTTGACATAAATAATTGTATGCCATGACCCCTTATCACCCTAGTCTGGTTTAAGTAGTTGGACATTATTAAATTGCCAACATTGGGTATTTTAGACCGTTGTAGTATATTGCTTAGACCTGACATGTAGTCATGACATGTTTTTTGGAAAATCAAATGTTAATATTAACTTAATGAGATATTGAACCTGTTTTTGAGAAGTATCATGTGTTGTGATGTTGATGATGGCACGTGGTGCATGGTAATCAACTGGGTTTGATAAATAGATTTAGACCGGGGCAAGTGGCAAGAATGATCGGGTGGGCCATGATTGGCACCAGGGAAGTCGTTTTGGTTCTTCGGGTAGTCTTGCCCTGGTCATCCTGAGGACTTAACCTTGCAAGCCTTTTATCTGAGTCAAATGTGCAACCACATGTCTGTAATGGGACGGACCTAGTTGAATAAGTTGCTAATAACTTGCTTGTGGGACCTCGGGGTGTCAACTACACCTTTTGTGTAGCTTGAAGGGGGAGCGTACCAGGGCTACGACATGGTACCCGTCCAACGGTATGTCGGTCCCATACTTCGCCTCCACTGAGGGAAGGGATGGTGTATGGCAAAAACCGGAGAGGTTCACTTGTAAAGTTTGCGGTTTCTGAAAAGCTTTGTTACGATCACTCGCCTTTGTGGTGTTTGACTGTATCTTGTGGGTAAAGTGCATAACCTCTGCAGAGTGTACAACCTATTCGAATAGCCAAGTCCGCGGTATTGGACACTACTCGGGGATTACAGTCAAGGGTTAGACTTTCATGAAAATAACTTGGTTTGGAAAATGGCTGGGTTGGAACTGCAAATTGGACTTAGGTTGTGAAATGCTTTACTTGTGCAATGTTTGCGAAAGTTATTATCTTTTATTATTGTTTTACTACTTTGCAATCTATTACTGTATTTACACATGCTGCTTTTCTACAATATACCTGTTAGCCTATCCTTTGTAATAAGCCATGCATATAGAATATTAGCTTGCATTCTGTGCATGACTTGCTGAGTACCAAGTACTCACCCTTGCCAAAATACAAACATTAGTTGAAGAAGAATCGACGCCAGCTCTGGAGGAGGAGTTCCAGGAGGAGCCTACGAACTAGGGGCGAGCCCAGTCAGTTGCCTATGGCATATTGGTTGGCGCCACGCGTTTTCTTTACATTTCGCTGCAGATTTATTTGAGTAAGACTTTAGCTCTGCGAGGCGTACTTTTGTAACTTGACCATAAGGTCGAGCAACCAGTTATATTTCCCTTTTAATAAAGTACTTTACTATTTCATTGTTGGGACCCGAATTTGCAAATCCGGACTCTCTGTGTATTCAGCACTAGTCCAGGTCACGCTAGTGCACAGTCTCAACATCGGTACATATCACAATCATACTCAACGAATAATAAAGTACTTTAATTAAAATAACCAAACTGGTTGCTCGACCTTATGGTCAAGTTACAAGAGTACGCCACACAGGACGAAAACTTATTAAGGAAATAAACTGTAGCGGAATAAAAGCATTATTGTGGCGCCATCCAGTATACCACAGGTAACTGACTGGGCTCGTTCCCTAAGTAGATGGCTCCTCCTGAAGTTCTTCCTCCAAAGCTGGCGTCACTTCTCCTTCAACTGGTGTTGTATTGTGGCAAGGGTGAGTACTTGGTACTCAGCAAGTCATGCACAGAATGCAAGCTAATATTGTATATGCATGGCTTAGTTCAAAGGATAGGCCAACAGCTACATTTGCAGTAAAACAACATTTAGCAAGTAGCATAAGTAGATCTGAAAGCAGTAAAAAGTAAAGACATCATCAATAACTTTTCCAAGGGTTAAGTAAACACTTTTCCTTTCCTAATCCACATTTCCATCAACGTCAACATTAAACCCAACCAAACTTTTCAAGTCCAAGTTGTTTTCATGAAAGTCTAACCCTTGACTGTAATCCCCGAGCAATGTCCAATGCCACGGACATGGCTATTCGAATAGATTTTACACTCTGTAGAGGTTATGCACTTTACCCACATGATACAGCCAAACACCACAAAGGCGAGTGTCCGTAACAAAGTCTTTCGGAAACTTCTAACAGCACAAGTGGGCCTCCCCGGTTATTGCACACTAGCCCTTCCCTTAGCAAAGGCAAAGTCTAGGCCAATCAACCGTTAGATGGGTACCTGGCCGTAGCCCCGGTACGCTCCCCCGTACAACTACACAAAAGGGTATAGTTGACACCCCGAGGTCCCACAGGTACGTTATTAGCAACTTAATCAACTAGCTCCATCCCATTACAGACATGTGGTTGCACGTTTGATTCAGTTCAAAGGCTTGCAAGGTTAAGTCCTTAGGTTGACCAGGGCAAGACTACCCGAAGAATCAAATCAACTTCCCCGGTGCCATTCATGGCCCACCATATCATTCTTGCCACATGCCCCGGTCTAAATCTATTTATCAAATCCAGTTGATTACCATGCACCACGTGCCATCGATAACAACATCAATAACACATGACACTTCTCAAAAACAGGTTCAATATCTCATTAAGTCAACATTAACATTTGATTGTCTAAAATCATGTCATGTGCACGTAGCATGTCTAAGCAATATACTACAACGGTCTAAATACCCATGTTGGTAATTTAATAATGTCCAACTAAATAATCCACAACTAGGGTGACAAGGGGTTCATGGCAAACAATTATATATACATCAAGGTGTCATACATCAATTAGGTATTTTAACTAATCCCAGAACTAATCAACATAAATTCTAATTAAATTAGCATGCAATACTTTGAAACAACATAATTTCAAAAGAATGGGCTCAACATTGTCAAAGCACAACTTGCCTTCAAAGAGTACTTGATCTTGGTCTTGAGCTGGTTCTTGGGTCAACACTTCGCCTTCGAAGCCCTCGGGTACTTCAACGTCTACTTGTAATGTGTGCAAATAGCAACAAATAAATAAAACAGTACATGCACATTGCTCAAAACCTCAAAAAAAGTCCATAAACAGAAAGGGCATAATTTTACGAATTTTTAGAAATTGGAATCACCCAAAACGGAGTTAAAATGCAAAAGTTATAATCGTTTAAAGTTTAAAGAATCTACTAATTAAATAAAAACAGAGAAAATTTCATATTCAAAAATTAACTAAAATTCATATTTAAGTAGATCTCAATTTTATAAAAAAAATTAGAAATTGGAATCGTTCAAATCGGAGTTAAAACGCAAAAGTTTGAAGTTTGAAAATTCAAATAAATCCATAAACCGAATTAATCCATTTATTTTCTATTGAAAAATCCGAATTATTGCTTCAGCAGGACACGTGGACCAATCGGAAGCCGCCACATCGCCTCGGGTCCATGGACCCAGCGCATGGCACGGCTCGGTCCACTGTGGATCCGACCCACGGGAACATGTCTTACTGACATGTGGACCCCTCGGGTGACGTCAGCGTGACGTCACCACGCCTCAGCCACACGGTATGACACGCGGGCCCCACCGTGACGTCAGCATGATGTCACGGGCTGTGGCATGCTAATTCCTCGCATGGGACGTGCTATTTCTACGCGTTGGGCGTGCTATTCAATCCAACCCGTTGGATCAGGATCCAACGGTCATGATCAAACACGGAATGGACCGGTTCAATCTGAAAAGCACCACGTGGCCTAATCTGAACCGCCCAAACTAAATCTAATGGCTCACACGATCTGTTCACACCAGACCGAAAAAGTTGGTCCGGCGTCGCTCAATCTAAGGCGTTGGATCTAGATCTAACGGTTGAGAACGGATCTAATCACTGTAACGTGAATTCCGCACGGTGACGTGGACGAACGTGGATCGTTGGATCTGGATCCAACAGTCTAGATCCGATCTGGTTCTCTAGGGTTTTGGGGTGACGTGGACTTACCGTGGCTGTTCGCTCTCGATCGGACGGTGGAGAAGTTTCGTGGGTGTTGATGGCGGCGCAGCGGCTCGAGCTTGCCGGAGACGAAGACGAGGACACGGGGAACGGCGTTGCGGGTGTGCTCCGGCGAAGTGAGTGGTCTCCACGAGTGCGCCTCGATGTGAGGGTTCCGGATCTGGGCTTGGTGACGGCGGAGGACGGTGGACGGTGGCGGAAACAGCGAGAAACCGCGGTGGAGCACGAATCCAACTTCGGCGAGCTCTTGCGGGCGAACGGCGGCGGCTCGGGCTCGACGGCTTAGGGCAACGGGTGCGCACGGGAATGGGGAACGCGCTGGTGGCGGCGGCACTTTAAATAGGGGCCTCGGCTTCCGTGAAATCTGCTGAAACTGAGGTCCACCCGGCTGCGGCGGCGGAATCCGACTAGCACTCGGACTGGGTGACGTGGCACGATCTCGGCCGTTGGATCTCGATCCAACGGTCGCGCGGGTTAGGGTTTGGGTCTCGCTCGGTCCGGCGCGAACGTGGTTCGGTCTGGCGCTGGCATGGACTCGGTCGCATGAACAGTGAAACCCGGTTCTATTTTCCAGCGATTAAATATTCGAAATAATTTCCAGAAATTCATTTAATTCAAGAAAAATAGCAAAATACTCAGAAAATTTCCAGAAAAATTCTAGAAAATATTTTGGGGCATTTGGGACTCAAATAAAATATTTCCAACAAAATTTTATTCAAAACTTTTAATTCTTTAATTATTTCAAAAGGGAATAAATTCAAATTAAATCCAAATAAATTCCAGAAAATTCCAAAAATTCACCAAAGTGCAAAATAACATTTAAATTCATGAAAAGCAAAAATTTGGGGTGTTACGTTCATTGAGTATGATTGTGATATATACCGATGTTGAGACTGTGTGCACTAGCTTCATCCTGGACTAGTGCTGAATACACAGAGGGTCCGGATTTGCAAATTCGGGTCGCGACAGTGGATTACGTCTCTGAATATGGTAGGGAGATCCAAAAGCAAAAGTGGTCTCTACCTCTTAAATGAAAGAGATAGGAACAGAGCCACTGACTACTAAAGAGTCATAAGTTAAGGGCTAGTCTCCCTGAGATGCAGAAATGGAAATAGGAGTCACCTCATGTGCAAGGGGACTGGATCAGACAAAGAGCCATCATCTGCATCATCCAAATCCTCCATAAAGATGGTCTCACAAAGAGGAGAAGAGCCTAAAATATTTGGCCTAGTGCCTAGACTAGCCTCATTGAAGGTAACATCACATGTCTCTATCATCCTACTCGCCTCACAGCTCTAGACCCTATAGCTATGCGATGAAGTCGAGTAACCCAAAAAATCCCATTAGAAGAACATGACTCGAACTTATGTAGGATCCCGGACTTCAATAAGAAGCACTTGCATCCAAACACACAAAAATGGTCAAAACTTGGTTTATGCCCATACCTTAACTCATATGAGGTACGGTGCAAGTGTGATATCAAGAAAACTCAATTGGACACATGACAAGAAGTAGCTATAGCCTTATTCCAAAATTTTCTAGGAGTATTGTACTCAACTAGCTTGCCTTGGTCGTTGAATTCTAAGGCTTGTTCTGGTCTATACACAGTATACCGCAAAGCAATAATAAGGACCAACCAAATATAAATAGAGGACAAATTCAAATATTTTTGCATAATTATAAAGTGCATGGTTTTATAAAAATTTATTATCTAGTTTCATCTAATTTGGAGTTTGTATGCAAAAGTTATGAGCTTTTGAATTTAAATCAGCTGAAAAACCCTTAAATTGGAAAGAGGGGGTGATGTCGAAGGTGTATTTTCAGAGATTATACCTCTCAACAGGGAACGTGTATTCTCTATTGAATTAAAAGTGTATTTATCATTTTAGGGTATTTAATTTCCTTTATAGAGACTATAAGTGGCGTCCATATGTTAGGATTTTATTGTTTTTTGAAAAGGACTGATAGGTGGGGTCTGCATGTCAGTGTGTCGGGACCCAAATGTGCAAACCCGGACCCTCACTGTATTCCACACTAGTCCAGGATCAAGCTAGTGCACACCGTCTCAACACTGATGAATATCACAATCATACACAACGAAATAACAAATAAAGTCTTATTTGTTGATATAACTGGTTGAGTTAACCTTATGGTCAACTTACAAAGATACGCCTCGCAGGGCTATGTCTCAAATAAATAAACTGCAGCCGAAAAATAAAGAAGACTCGTGGTGTCCAATCAATGTGCCACAGGAAACTGACTGGACTCGCTCCCTAGTTCATCAGCTCCTCCTGGAACTCCTCCTCCAAAGCTGGCATTGATTCTTTCTCAGCTGATGTTTGTGTTGTTGCAAGGGGTGAGTACATAAATCACTCAACAAGTTGTGCACAGAATGCAAGCTATTACTACATGCATGGCTCATTCCAACGACAAGCTGTATGGTTGTTTTACAGTAAAGTAACATTCACAAATAATCATAATAGATGGAAAAGTAGTAAAACAATAATACAATATTACTTTCTCAATTATTTCTTAAGTAAAGCATTTATCATCTTTAATCAATTTCATCATTCTCATGACACAATATCCACCATCCCAAGTTCATTTTATGAAAGTCTAACCCTTGACTGTAATCCCCAAGTAATATCCAATGCGGTGGACTCGGCTATTCGAATAGGTTTTACACACTCTGCAGAGGTTATACACTTTACCCACAAGATACAGTCGCTCACCACACAGGCGATTAACTGTAACAAAGTCTTTCGAAAACTTCTAACTTAACAAGTGAACCTCCTCGGTATTGCCTTCAATATCACTCCCCTCACACAGAGCCGAAGTATAGCACCGACACATACCATTGGATGGGTACCAAGCCACAGCACAGGTATGCTCCCCTGTACAACTACACCCCTGTGTAGCTATCACCCTGAGGTACCACATGCCAGTTATTAGTAACTTACTCAACTAGGTCTGTCCCATTCCAGACATGTGGTTATATGTTAGACTCAGTTCAAATTCTTGCAAGGTGAAGTCCTTAAATGACCGAGGCAAGACTTCCAACACTCAAATGGCACACAGCCCTCACAATCCACTCTTCACCCATTGCCACACAGGCCCACCATTTCCATGCCACTTTCCCCAGTCTAAATCATTTCCCCACCCCAGTTGATTATCATGCAACACATGCCAACAATAACTCAACATCTATGTAGACCCACACAGGCTTCTACATGTCAATATCATCATGTGGCATCTTCACACTAACTCAAAATACATTCCATAATCCATTATTCAATATTATGTTTGCATTCCAAAATTATGTCAATGGCACGAAGTATGGCTAAGCAAACTACTGTCGGTCTAAATAACCCATGTTGGCAAATTATTAATGTCCAACTATTAATCCACAATCTAGGGTGACAAAATGATAAGGGCATACAATTAACTAACAAGGTGGCTTATATTCAATTGGGTGTGTAGCTAATCCCAAATTAATTGAAATCATTCTAATTTAAATTAGCAAGCAGTAATTTAAAACAACATACATTTCACAATAGGATCAATATGGCCAAAACACAACTTGCCTTGGAAAAGGTCATGTTCCTGTTCTTGGACTTGTTCTTGAGTTAAGATGTAATACTCCAAATGAAATATAGAAAGAATGTAATATTTTAGGTGAAATTTAGAGAAAAATCTAAATTTTTTGAGGGATTTTTAGGTTTGGACCAGATAATGGGGCCTTCAGGCCAGGCTTTTTGGGCCTAAAGTTGGGGGATTCCCTCCCCCAAACCCTAGACTCTTCCCCACTTCCCTAGGGGCACCTCGCCCTCCCCCTTGCCCCTCCAACCAGCGTCCACCCCCTCCTCTCCCTTTGTTCTCCAATTTTGATCTCCATTGTTGGTCCTGGTGGATCGAATCGTTAGAAGTGCTGCAGATCGGGCGGGTTCTTCGTGTCGTCTTCGATCCTGTTGTTGGGTAAGATAAATCACCCTTTCTTTAGGGTTTTGTTTCTAAATTTTGGGAGTATTTAGATGGTTTTGTTCTTGGTTTGTGCATTGGGAAGATGAGATTAGAGGTGGATTCAATTTCGAGACTGTTTTTGGATTCGCGGGCAAATCGGATTATTGTTTTGAATGCAAATTAGAAAATTTTAGATGCATTTTCTGGGGGCTTGGCTGTTGCAAAAGTTGTAGATAATTGAATTATCTTTCAATAAAGACTGAAATCACTAAGTTTAGTTTAGCCATTTAAAATTTATGACTATTTTACCGAGCGCTGTCCAATCAATACCGCAGCTGGCAGCGTCTGTGTTCAACTGCAGATTAGAGCAACTTAGAGGCCGAATTAGATTTTCCAAATACTTAGAGAAAGATTAAAAATTTCCTGTAGATCATGAAAATGTATTTGTTTACTTGATTTGGAGTTGTAGAACTCAAGTTATGTTCATTGGAAGGCTGTTGTCCCCGTTGGACAGATTGTTATTTTTCAGGGTTTCGGAGAGGGTCATAGGTTCGATGTCGTTCTAAGTCTTGTGTAATACTGCGGGATCTTCTCCAAGTTTTGGAATTTCTCGTATGGGTATTTGGTGGACCTTTTCTGTTGATATGGAGGAATAATAATTTTAGTTTTGCGGGGGGAAAGTATCTCTAGCATTTCTCCTTTTCCACCTAACCCTCCCTCTCCTTTTTTCCCCCTACCCGACAGCACCCCCTCTCTTTCTTTTTTTGGGCAGCAGCCCACACTTGGGTTTCTCCTCCTCCAAAACAGCTCCATCCACCTCCAAGCAGCTCCTTCCACCTCCTAGTAGTAGCAGCAAGCTGAGGAGCACTCCTCCCTGGCTGGCGTCGCCCCCAACTCCCTCCCCAAGCTGGTACCCTTCTCCTCCATCTCGGCTAGCAGCAACAGCAGCTCCCTCTATCCCTTGCTTCTTCCTTTGGTATGTGGGTCTTCTGTAACATCCTAAAATTTTGCTTTTATTCAATTTAGTGAGTTAATTGAATTTTTGGAATTTTTTGGAATTAATTTGGATTTATTTAGATTTAATTTGAATAAGTCCTTTATTGAATTATTTAAATATTTAAAAGTTTCAAATAAAATTTTGTTGGAAACATTTTATTTGAGTCCAAAATGTCTCAAAGTATTTTCCAGAATTTTTCTGGAATTTTTCTGAGCATTTTGCTATTTTTCTCGATTTATTTGAATTTCTAGAATTAATTTATTTGGAAAAATTGAAAAAGCCCTAATGGGTTGCACTGTTGGTCCAACCCGGGTTCGACTCGAGTCCGACTCTAGTCCGACCGTGCCAAGCCGCACCCTGAACATTGTCGCATGCGACCGTTGGATGGAGATCCAACGGCCAGGATCGAGCCACGTGTACACGTGCGTTGAACCGTTGGATCGAGATCCGATGGCTATGCTTGTGCCCGCGTGTGCGCGTGACGGAGGCCGTTGGATCGAGCCACGTGGATGATCAGGATCGTGCCACGTCACCTTGTCCGTGTCCTCGTCGGACTCCGTCGCCGCGCCCGGGTGGACCTCGGTTTTCCCGGATTTCACGGACGTCGAGGCCCCTATTTAATGGACCGTCATGCACATCGTGCAGCCCGCTTTGCCCCACACCGGATGCCCTAGGTTTTCACACTTGAGCCACCAAAGTTTGCCCGCAATTGCTAATCGGAGTTGATGTAGAGCGCCGCCACGGTTTTTGTCGTTTTTCGCCGTTTCCCGCCATTCTCCGCCGTGACTAAGGCCAGATCCGAGACCATTGTGACAAGGTGCACCTAGGGGTAGGACTCACTTCGCCAGAGACGCACCCGAACGCTGTTGGCCGTGTCGTCGTCCCCAGCTCCGGTCAGCCTGCTCCGCCGCAACATCGCCGACACCCTCGAGCTCTGTCATCTGTCCGATCAAGATCCAACATTCTAGGTTCGTCCACGTCACCACCCCGTGCTCAAATCCCAGATTAGATCTCAACCGTTAGAGCTAGATCGTACGGTTAGGGTTAGATCCCATGTTACTGTGTAGATCTATTAGCAGCCGTTAGATCTAGATCCAATGCACCAGATTAAGCAACGTAGCCCCATATTGCACCATGCTAGATTAGATCTCAGCCGTTAGATCTAGATCGAACGGTTAGATTAGGTTCACGTCGTAGCGCTAGATGCAATCTCAGCCGTTCGATCTGCGGTGTACGGTCCAGATCATGCCACACGTCAGCCGCCGGGTCATGCCACGTCACCCCCACGGTGATGCGAAATCCCGATCGGATCTCAGCTGTCCGATCCAAATCGAACGATCCAGATCAACTGCGTAGATCCAATGCGAATGGGATTAGATCCAATCGTGACTATCGGATTTCAAATCAACGGTCCAGATCACGCCATGTAGCCAGGAGCCAAAGCGACGCGGTTAGCGCTGGTCATCGCTGACGTCACGCATGATGTCAGCATCGGGCCCCGCATGTCAGCCGCTACACCCGCACGCGATGACGTCAGCCGTGACATCATGCTGACATCACGGTGGGGTCCAGCTGTCAGAGCCGTTCGGCCGAGCGATGCTGATGTCAACAATGACGTCATCTGGGGGTCCCACATGTTAGGGACATGTAACACCCCAAAATTTTTCTTTTATTGAATTCATGTGTGATTTGGCACTTTGGTGAATTTTTGGAATTTGCTGGAATTTATTTGGATTTATTTGGAATTTATTTGAATTTATTCCATTTTGAAATAATTAAAGAATTTAATTTTGCAAATAAAATTTTGTTGGAAATATTTTATTTGAGTCCAAAATAATCCAAAATATTTTCCAGAATTTTTCTGGAATTTTTCTGAGTCATTTGCTATTTTTAATGAATTAAATGAATTACTGGGAATTATTTTAATTATTAAATCGCTGGAAATTCAACTCGGTCGAGTATCGTTCATCCGACCGAAGTCGAACCCGAGTCGGACTCGAGTCCGACCGAGCGATTGACTCGATCAAACCAGCTCAAAACCCTAATCAATCCCAACCGTTGGATCAAGATCCAACGGCCGAGATCCGCCTGCACGGCTCGGCCGTATCCGCCCGGATCCGATCGCGCCCGTCGATCGTGGCGTTGATCGTGCCACGTGGGCGGCTGAAGCGTCATCGTCTCCGCCGAGTCCGAGCCGGACTCGCCGCCGCGCCGCCGCCAGTGTAGAACTAGGTTTCCGCCTCGCACGAACGCCGAGGCTATTTAAAGCGTGAGACGCCCCCGAGGTTGCCCTCATCTTTGCGCACCCGTTCCCGAGCCATCTCGCCTGAGCCGTCGCCCGTTTGCCCGTGACGTGCTCGCCGGAGTTGGAGCCCTGTGCGCGCTGTTGAACGCCGATTCCGCGCCGTCCGCCGTCTTCCGCCGAGAAGGAGCCCAGATCCGGAACCACCGTGACGAGACGCAACCGAAGGAAGGATTCATCTCGCCGAGCGACCCGAACGCCGTCGGGCTCGTCGTCGTTCTCGTCTCGGTGCCCAAGCCTCGCCAGCGCCATCGCCGGACCGCGAGCTCGGTGAACCGCCGAGATCCAGACGGACGGTTGAGGTGAGTTCACGTGTCCCCAACCCGATTGGATCCGACCGTTGGATTAAGATCCAACGGTTCACAATTGCCACGCGTCGTAGTAGTGTTATTATAGGATTGGATCTGGACCGCCTGATCTAGATCGAACGGCCCACGATCAACGAGTAGTTTCAACGTGTTAACCCTGGATCTAATCCGCCGTTGATTTTCAAACCAACGGCCGTGATTGCGCCACGTGTCGGGAAGTTGGACCGACGCCGGGCCGCCAGACGCGGCAGGCGCCACCGACACGCTGGGCCGGCGTGTCGGCCGGCGATCGCACTGCGGACGCCACCCATGACGCCATCGGTGAACCCACTGTCAAAGACCGTGGCTGAGCCCCGCCGACGCCGGGCCGATGACGTCACCCGAGTGGTCCCACATGTCAGTCTCACGTAGAGTCGTGGACCGAGTCCACGGTAGACCCGAGCCGAGCGTGGACCAAGTCCATGGACCGGCTGACGTCAGCCAGCCAATCAGGAGCTGACACGTGTCCATGCTGACGCAATAATTAATTTCCGAAAAAGAAAATGATTTATTAATTCGAAATAATGATTTCAGATTTTGTTTCAAACTTCAAACGCTTATAACTTTTGCGTTTCAACTCCGATTTGAGTGATTCAAATTTCTAAATTTGTATAAAATTGAGATCTACCTAAATATGAATTTTATTTAATTTTTGGACTAAAGTTTTTCTCTGTAATATTATTTAATTGATTATTTAAACTTTAATAAATCGTAACTTTTGCATTTTAACTCCGATTTGAACGATTCCAGTTCCTAAAAATCCAGAAAATTATGTTCTCTCTGTTTATGGATTTTATTTGGAGTTTTGGGATGTTTTTGCCTATTGTTTATTTGTGTATTGCTATTTGCACGCTTTACGAGTAGACGTTGAAGTCTGGGAAGGATTCGAAGGAGAAGTATTGACTCAGATCCAACTCAAGACCAAGAACAAGTACTTTTTGAAGGCAAGTTGTGCTTTGACCATGTTGATCCTATTTCGAAATCTATTTTGATTTAAACTATTGCATGCTAGTTCAATTAGAAAAATACTTTGTTTAAACATGGGGTTAGATAAGTACCAATTTGTCAGTATGACACCTTGATTATTTAAGTATGTGCCATGACCCTTGTCACCCTAGTTGTGGATTACTAGTTGGACATTATTAGATTGCCAACATGGGTTTTAGACCGTTGTAGTATCTTTGCTTAGACACGCTACGTGCTCATGACATGGTTTTGGACAATCAAATGTTAATATTGACTTAATGATATATTGAACCTGTTTTGGAAAGGTATCATGTGATGTTGATAG
Source organism: Rhipidocladum racemiflorum (assembly GCA_036346355.1). Taxonomy (NCBI): domain Eukaryota; kingdom Viridiplantae; phylum Streptophyta; class Magnoliopsida; order Poales; family Poaceae; genus Rhipidocladum; species Rhipidocladum racemiflorum. The sequence goes on from CM070588.1 coordinate 37,863,141, forward strand.
CACGTGGTGCTTGGTAATCAAGCTGGGTTTTGACAAATAGTTTTCGGCCAGGGCATGTGGCAAGAATAATCAGGTGGGCGGTTGTGGCATTGGGGATGTTGATTTGGTTCTTCGGGTAGTCTTGCCCTGGTCACTCTAAGGACTTAACCTTGCAAGCCTTTGAACTGGGTCATACTTGCAACCACATGGCTGGAATGGGACGGCCCTAGTTGACTAAGTCGCTAAGGACTCACTTGTGGAGCCTCGGGTGTCGATTACACCGTTTGTGTGATTGTATGCGGGGAGCGTATCGTGGTCGTGGGCCGATACCCATCTAACGGTGTGTTGGTCCCATACTTCGCCTTGGCTAAGGGAAGGGATGGTGTAGAGCACGAACCTGAGAGGACCACCTGTGTTGTTTGAGGCTTCCGGAAGGCTTTATTCTGGGAACTACGCCTTTGTGGTGTTTGACTGTATCTTGTGGGTAAAGTGCATAACCTCTGCAGAGTTTGGAATCTATTCGAATAGCCGTGTCCGCGGTATTGGACATCGCTCGGGAATTACAGTCAAGGGTTAGATTTTCTCAGAAATAACTTGGATTTGAAAGGTTGGGCTGGACTAATAATGAAGTTGATGGAAATGTGGATTAGGATGGGAAAGATGTTTACCAAACTTCTTGAAAAGTTATTTATGTTTTACTTATTTCTACTGCTTTCGAATCTACTTATATTACTTGTCTAAAGCTTTTTACTGCAAATATACCCTGAGTTATTCCTTTGTACCAAGCCATGCATATAGTATATTAGCTTGCATTCTGTGCATGACTTGCTGAGTACCAAGTACTCACCCTTGCCTCAACACAATATCAGTTGAAGAGGAGACTACACCAGCTTTGGAGGAGGAACTCCAAGAGGATCCGTCTACTTAGGGAAGCGAGCCCAGTCAGTTGCCTGTGGTATACTGGATGGCGCCACGATGTTACCTTATTTGATTTTCCGCTGCTATTATTTCTCTTTTTAAATAAGTTTCGCCTTACGAGGCTTATATTTGTAACTTGACCATAAGGTCGAGTAACTTGATTTAGTTATTTAAATAAAGTACTTTGATAGTATCGATTGGTATGATTGTGATATTTACCGATGTTAAGACTGTGTGCACTAAGCTGCGTTCTGGACTAGTGCTGAATACACAGAGGGTCCGGATTTGCAAATTCGGGGTCCCGACAGAGGTGGTATCAGAGCCATACTTGACTGTAGGCTCAACCCTAGCTAGAATGGTCGTAGTGAGGATAAAACCTATTTTCTAAAAGCTAAAAAAAATTGTCAAGATAAGAAATGACATCTCGACTTATCCCCTTCTCTCTTTTCTTGTCTCTTGCTGAAATTTTCCCTTACCTTGTCACAATTTAAAAATTCCGAGTTCTTACGTAAAGCACTCTTGTGACAGATGGAGGAAGAGTTCAACTACGTTGATCTGGGAGTTGGTCACGCTGCAGAACTTTGGCATATGCTACAGACTCTCGGAGATTTTGAGAAGCCCCAATACCAAGTGGAAGTGATCAGACAAGCGGGATTGATCAAGGCTTGTGACGTGAGGATTGAGGTACCTGCTAGGAAAAAGGGCCCAGGCAATCATCCGATACACCTTTGCCTTTGCCGGAGATCTACAATGCAGATGGGTATCCGAGAAGTATCACGACGAGCAATGCGGCACATTACCCGTATCTCGCCAGAGAATTGAGAGTGCGGTGTTCCGTTACCATCCGCAGCGATAACCTTCTTGACCCGGCGGTTCGGAGATGAGGATGCCACGGTTACCAGTTGGCACGATTTGTCGTCGCCAGGAGGATGTACTAGATAATACAAGCAAGGAGCTACAGAAGGCCCGCAAGGAGATCACGACAGAGAAGAACAGATGGCGGGACGCTCAAGAGTCTGTGGCGCACCTTCTACGAAGGATTGTCGAGTTGGAGATGACCTTATGCGGACCGGACCGAGCCAAGATTCGAGCTACACGAGCCAGGATCCGGAGGAGTCGATCTCGATGAGGACACCGCTTCTTCGACTACCATAGAGGACACGATTCTTTGGACATGGCGATCGTTCGGCGCTTATGCCACAAAGACCCGTACTGTGCCGTGGAGGTTTTCTCGATGAGTGAGCATAGGTTCTATAGTGAGACTCCTTCGCCGAGTCGCGTCATAGAAGAAAGAGTCACCCTTTAGGCGTTAGACTCTAGAGTTGGTTCGATTTGGATTTTCATTGTTTGCTGAGTGTGCAGTATGTGTTGCAAGGCCCTTAGGCATTGTAAGCAACCATACCAAGTTACTAAGAATAAAGTTGGACCTTAAGGCTACACCTTTCGCCCCGCATAAGTTCCATATTACTTGTCTATTCTTGTTTCCCTCTCATCTCTAAACCTAGAGCAAACCGACAGATGGTGAACACCCGTGGAAACCTTGGAAGCAATGGGAGTGGATCTCACTGTAGAAAACCCCAATGATGGAGCACCAGCACCGCCGATTGATATGCAGAATTTTGGAGCCTTTCTTGCTGCTCGGACTCGATTGATGCATGCTATGATGCAACAAATGCAAGACGTCATCGCCAGGCCATTGCTAATCAAGTTAATCGGGGACCACGCCCGAATACAAGACCTGTCAATCAAAACTACCCAGACCCGGCCCGCGAAACACTACTCGAGCGATCGGCAAAGAAGGCGGTGAGACGCCGCTACAAGCGCACCAGCGAGCCAGGACACTTTGCCAATGCTTGTCCAAAGAAGACAGCAGGAGTGACTCGGTTCGCTTCAATCTAGGAACCACCCCAGCTAGGACGCCAAGCACCAGGAGCCATACCCTGCATCGTGGTGAGAGGCCGAGTCAACCATGTCACCGCAGATGCACCGCAGAATGCTACGGACGTCGTCTTTGGGTAAGTTACTTGTTAACTCGATACACCTGTGATTTTGTTTGACTCACGAGCTTCGCATTCGTTAGTTACGCAATGCTATGATCCTAGAAATGATTTGAGGATTGCAAGACTTAAGTGCATGCTTTTAGTTCAAACCCACAGTTCCGAACTCCGAGCGAAAGTAGGATGTTCCGGTGAGAATACTAATAGGTGGAATAGAGTTCCTAGCAAACCTTATAATTTTGGAGACCCAGGACCTTAGACGTCATATTGGGAATGGATTGGTTATCCAAGCACAAGGCCGTATTGGATTGTGGACGAAGGACTATCTCGATTGAGAGCCCGTGTGGGAAGAAAGTGGAATTTCAAGCCAGCTGCGATTAGAGATGGACAGTTGATGGTTAACGATTACCAAGGCAATCAGCATAGAGGATGTCTCAAGAGTGAATGAGTACCCGGATGTTTTTCCTAAAGATCTACCTCAGTATGCCGCTGCACGAGGGACATAGAGTTTGTGATAGAGCTTGTACCTGCACAGACCGATAGCAAAGAGACCCTATCGGATGTCTACCGAGGAGTTGGTAGAGATGAAGAAACAGCTAGAAGAGTTAATGGAGAAAGGATTTATCGACCGAAGTTCGTCAGCCGTGGGGAGCACCAGTTTTGTTTGTCAAGAAAAAGGACGGAAGTTTCAGGATGTGCATCGACTATCGTGCGCTCAATGAAGTCACCGTGAAGAATAAGTATCCGCTACCCAGGATTGATGATTTGTTTGATCAGTTGAGAGGAGCCGAGTTTTCTCCAAGATTGATCTGAGATCGGGATACCATCGATTGAAGATCCGATCGGAAGATATTCGAAGACTCGCATTCTCGTCAAGATATGGACATTACGAAGTTCTGATTATATCCTTTGGATTGACAAATCGCCCGACTTATTTCATGAATATGATGAATAAGGTGTTCATGGAATATTTGGACAAGTTTGTCGTCGTGTTCATAGACGATATCCTAATCTACTCCAAGGCAGGAGGATGAACATGCCGAACACTTAAGGCGAGTTTTGGAAAAGCCGAGGAACGGCAACTTTTCGCCAAGTTCAGCAAGTGTGATTTTTGGAAGGACAAGGTGGAGTTTCTTGGACATGTAATGACCGCGAGAAGAGTCGCCAGTAGATCCAAGCAAAGTAGAAGCTGTGTTACATTGGGAGCGACCAAAGGCGGTGACCAGTTGGAGTTTCCTTGGAATGGCGAGGATACTACCGCCGCTTCATCGAAGGCTTCTCGACAATTGCGAAACCTCTTACGCAATTCTTTGAAGAAGGAAAAGAAGTTTGCATGGGCCTTGAGAATGTGAGGAAGGATTTCAGGAGTCGAAGAAGCGATTGACATCAGCACCGGTGTTAGTTCTACCGAATGTTGCTCAAAGCTTTGATATTTATTGTGACGCATCGCGCCAAGGACTTGGATGTGTGCTGATGCAGGATGGAAAGGTCGTCGCTTATGCATCAAGGCAGTTGAGGCCGCATGAGGAAAATTATCCGACACATGACCTAGAGTTAGCTGCCGTAGTGCATGCCTTGAAGATATGGCGTCACTATCTGATTGGAAACAGATGTGAAGTATATACGGATCATAAGAGCCTTAAGTACATATTCACCCAGTCGGATCTGAATATGAGGCAGAGGAGATGGTTAGAGTTGATCAAGGACTATAATGTTGGAATCCATTACCATCCCGGGAAGGCCAACGTAGTAGCCGATGCTCTGAGTCGGAAAAGCCATACCGTGAGTGCGTTGCTAGCCACAAGTCGGGATGAGTTATGTGAGGATTTTCAAAAGATGAAGATTGAGATTGTACCTAGCGGATTCTTGGCCGCATTGGAAGTAAAGCCTACTTTAGAGGACCAGATCCGAGAAGGACAGAAGGATGATGACAAGATCCGCAGGATTAAGTCCATCAAGGAGGAAGGCAAGGCAGAGGACTTCAAGTTGGATGAGCAAGGCACGTTGTGGATGAAGGATCGCATTTGTGTGCCTAACAAAAGGAGTTAAAACAACTGATTAGAAGAAGCCCATGACTCAAGTACTCAATTCATCACAAGCGCCAAGATGTATCAGATCTCAAGGAGAGATTCTCGTGGCCGAGTATGAAGCGTGAAGTTGCCGAGCATGTTGCATTGTGCGGCGTATGCCGAAGAAGTCAAGGCAATGCATCGAGAGACCAGCAGGATTGCTACAACCGCTGAAAATACTCGAGTGGAAGTGGGAGGAAATCGGAATGGATTTCATTACGGTTTGTCAAGACTCAAGGAGGTTATGACTCCATATGGGTTATAGTGGATCGGCTTGACTAAAGTAGCCCATTTTATCCCGTGAGGACCACTTACTCGGGAGATAAATTAGCGTAATTATACATGATCGATTGTCTGCTTACACGGAGTGCCAAAGAGGATTGTATCGGACGAGGTACCCAATTTACCTCAAGGTTCTCGGAATAAGTTGCATGAAGCCATGGGAACCCGTTTGAACTTCAAGATGCCTTATCATCCACAGACGGATGGACAGATCTAAAGAGTCAACCAGATTCTGGAGGATATGTTGAGAGCTTGTGCATTAGCTTATGCTACCTCTTGGGATAAGAGTTTGCCGTATGCCGAGTTCGATTACAACAATAGTTATCGGGCTAGTTTACGAGATGTCACCTTTTGAGGCCTTTGTATGGTCGACCACTGTCGGACGCCATTGAATTGGAATGAGACCGTGAGCGCCGTGTCTTTGGGCCTGATATTCTTCAAGAGGTCAAGAAGCGGTCGCTATGATTAGGAAAGGTTGAAGATAGCCCAATCTCGACGTAAGAGTTATCTTGACAATCGTCGCCGAGACTTGAGTTTTGAACCGTAAGACTTTGTATACCTCGAGTTACGCCTCGAGGGAGTTAAGAGGTTCCATGCCAAAGGGAAACTCGCATCCGTTATGTTGGACCATTTAAGATTTTGAGTCGCAGAGGCGGTTGCTTATCATTGGAGTTGCCCACGATCGTTGGCAGGAGTGCATGATGTATTCCATGTGTCCTAGCTTGAAGAAGTGCCTCAGAGTTCCCGAGGAAATGCACACCGCTAGAGTTAATTGAGTTGCAAGAGGACTTGACTTATAAGGAGCATCCCGTGAGGATTCTAGACACAATGGATCGAGAAACTAGAAACAAGTCAACCCGTTTCTGTAGAGTTCAGTGGAGCAACCATGAAGAAAGCGAAGCGACTGGGGAGTCGAAGAGGATTTGAAGAAAGAATTCCGAACCTATTCCTTTAGTAAGCCCTGAATCTCGGGGACGAGATTCTATTAAGGGGGGGAGGTTTGTAACACCCCAAAATTTTTCTTTTATTGAATTCATGTGTGATTTGGCACTTTGGTGAATTTTTGGAATTTGCTGGAATTTATTTGGATTTATTTGGAATTTATTTGAATTTATTCCATTTTGAAATAATTAAAGAATTTAATTTTGCAAATAAAATTTTGTTGGAAATATTTTATTTGAGTCCAAAATAATCCAAAATATTTTCCAGAATTTTTCTGGAATTTTTCTGAGTCATTTGCTATTTTTAATGAATTAAATGAATTACTGGGAATTATTTTAATTATTAAATCGCTGGAAATTCAACTCGGGTCGAGTACTGTTCATCCGACCGAGTCGGAACCCGAGTCGGACTCGAGTCCGACCCGAGCCAGTTGACTCGATCAAACCAGCTCAAAACCCTAATCAATCCCAACCGTTGGATCAAGATCCAACGGCTGAGATCCGCCCGTACCGGTTCGAGCCGTATCTGGCCCGGATCCGATCGCGCCGTCGATCGTGGCCGCTGATCGTCGTGCCGCGTGGGCCGGTAGCGTCATCGTCTCCGCCGAGTCCGAAGCCGGACTCACGCCGCCGCCCGCGCCGTGTAGAACTAGGTTTCCGTCTCGCACGAACGCCGAGGCTATTTAAAGCGTGAGACGCCCCGAGGTTGCCCTCATCTTTGCGCACCCGTTCCCGAGCCATCTCGCCGAGCCGCCGCTGTTTGCCCGTCGTGCTCGCCGGAGTTGGAGCCTCTGTGGCGCACGGGTTGAACGCCGATTCCGCCGCCGTGGTCGTCTTCCGAGAAGGAGCCCAGATCCGGAACCACCGTGACGAGACGCAACCGAAGGAAGGATTCATCTCACGGAGCGACCTCGAACGCCGTCGGGCTCGTCGTCGTTCTCGTCTCGGTGCCCAAGCCTCGCCAGCGCCATCGCCGGACTTCGCGAGCTCGGTGAACCGCCGATCCAGACGGACGGTTGAGGTGAGTTCACGTGTCCCCAACCCGATTGATCTGGGACCGTTGGATTAAGATCCAGCGGTTCACAATTGCCACGCGTCGTAGTAGTGTTATTATAGGATTGGATCTGGACCGTCGATCTAGATCGAACGGCCCACGATCAACGAGTAGTTTCAACGTGTTAACCCTGGATCTAATCCGCGCCGCTGATTTTCAAACCAACGGCCGTGATTGCGCCACGTGTCGGGAAGTTGGACCGACGCGGTCGGCGTCGTCTGCCAGCGCGTCGCGTGGCCAGCGACACGCGGGGCCGCGTGTCGGCGATCGCACCGTGGCGCCACCCATGACGTCATCGGTGGACCCACCTGCCGACTGCGGGCCGAGCCCCGCCGACGTCGGCCGATGACGCTACCCGAGTGGTCCCACATGTCGGTCTCACGTAGAGTCGTGGACCGAGTCCACTGTAGACCCGAGCCGAGCGTGGACCAAGTCCATGGACCTACCGACGCCACCAGCCAATCAGAGCCGACACGTGTCCATGCCGACGCAATAATTAATTTCCAAAAGAAAATGATTTATTAATTCGAAATAATGATTTCGATTTTGTTTCAAACTTCAAACGCTTATAACTTTTATGCTTCAACTCCGATTTGAGTGATTCAAATTTCTAAATTTGTATAAAATTGAGATCTACCTAAATATGAATTTTATTTAATTTTTGACTAAAGTTTTTCTCTGTACTATTATTTAATTGATTATTTAAACTTTAATAAATCGTAACTTTTGCATTTTAACTCCGATTTGAACGATTCCAGTTCCTAAAAATCCAGAAAATTATGTTCTCTCTGTTTATGGATTTTATTTGGAGTTTTGGGATGTTTTTGCCTATTGTTTATTTGTGTATTGCTATTTGCACGCTTTACGAGTAGACGTTGAAGTGCTGGGAAGGATTCAAGGAGAAGTATTGACTCAGGATCCAACTCAAGACCAAGAACAAGTACTTTTTGAAGGCAAGTTGTGCTTTGACCATGTTGATCCTATTTCGAAATCTATTTTGATTTAAACTATTGCATGCTAGTTCAATTAGAAAAATACTTTGTTTAAACATGGGGTTAGATAAGTACCAATTTGTCAGTATGACACCTTGATTATTTAAGTATGTGCCATGACCCTTGTCACCCTAGTTGTGGATTACTAGTTGGACATTATTAGATTGCCAACATGGGTTTTAGACCGTTGTAGTATAACGCTTAGACTCGCTACGTGCTCCTGACATTAATTTGGACCATCAAATGCTAATATTGACTTCATGATCTATAGAACCTGTTTTGGACAGGTATCAAGAGAAGTTGAGAGCCCGTGGTGCTTGGTAACCAACTGGGGTTTTGACAAATAGTTTTCGGCCAGGGCATGTGGCAAGAATAATCAGGTGGGCGGTTGTGGCATTGGGGATGTTGATTTGGTTCTTCGGGTAGTCTTGCCTGGTCACTCTAAGGACTTAACCTTGCAAGCCTTTGAACTGGTCATACTTGCAACCACATGGCTGGAATGGGACGGCCCTAGTTGACTAAGTCGCTAAGGACTCACTTGTGGAGCCTCAGGGTGTCGATTACACCGTTTGTGTGATTGTGCGGGGAGCGTATCGTGGCTGTGGCCAGATACCCATCTAACGGTGTGTTGGTCCCATACTTCGCCTTGGCTAAGGGAAGGGATGGTGTAGAGCACGAACCTGAGAGGACCACTGTGTTGTTTGAGGCTTCCAAAGGCTTTGTTACTGAACTTCGCCTTTGTGGTGTTTGACTGTATCTTGTGGGTAAAGTGCATAACCTCTGCAGAGTTTAGAATCTATTCGAATAGCCGTGTCCGCTGTATTGGACATCGCTCGGGAATTACAATCAAGGGTTAGATTTTCTCTAAATAACTTGGATTTGAAAGGTTGGGCTGGACTAATAATGAAGTTGATGGAAATGTGGATTAGGATGGGAAAGATGTTTACCAAACTTCTTGAAAAGTTATTTATGTTTTACTTATTTCTACTGCTTTCGAATCTACTTATATTACTTGTCTAAAGCTTTTTACTGCAAATATACCCTGAGTTATTCCTTTGTACCAAGCCATGCATATAGTATATTAGCTTGCATTCTGTGCATGACTTGCTGAGTACCAAGTACTCACCCTTGCCTCAACACAATATCAGTTGAAGAGGAGACTACACCAGCTTTGGAGGAGGAACTCCAAGAGGATCCGTCTACTTAGGAAGCGAGCCCGGTCGCCTGCCTGTGGTATACTGGATGGCGCCACGATGTTACCTTATTTGATTTTCCGCTGCTATTATTTCTCTTTTTAAATAAGTTTCGCCTTACGAGGCTTATATTTGTAACTTGACCATAAGGTCGAGTAACCAGTTTGGTTATTTAAATAAAGTACTTTGATAGTATCGATTGGTATGATTGTGATATTTACCGATGTTAAGACTGTGTGCACTAGCGCGTTCCTGGACTAGTGCTGAATACACAGAGGGTCCGGATTTGCAAATTCGGGGTCCCGACAGGACACATGTCCCCGTGGACCGGTGTGACATCTTGGTTGGTGACATTATGGAATACGACAGTACGGTATGACTTTATTTTGAGCTCTCGGGCATTTGGGCTTTTCCGAGGAAGCTTGGGCCTTGGAGGGACCTTCTTGGGCCGAAGGTGGGCGACCATTGGCCCATGTGGAGGAGATTTTGGGCAGCAAGGCTGCTGCCCCTGCGCCATCCCCCTTGGTCCGCCCCCCCAAGCCCTCCAACCCTAGCCGCCTTTCGCCCATTTGCCCTCCTTGCCCCTCCACCCCCTCCCCCTTGCTCCTCCACCTTTCCACCCTTTCCTAGCAAGCCCTAGGCAGGGTTCCATCCCCTCCCTTGCTGCTACACCCTTTTTCCCCTATTGTTTTCACCATTGGGAAGCTCCACAACCGAGAGGAACCGGCGGTTTCGGCGTTGGGAGGGATATCTAGAAGTGAACATTCCTTCATATGTTTGATTTGAAGTCTTGGACCGGGAGAGTCTCTCATTTAAACCTCCAATTATCTCATCCTCAACATCATCATCATCTTCATCGGTTAGTGAAGACAAGAAAGATAAAGCAAAACTTGAAGAAGCATTATTATGAGACATGCTAGATTGGAAGGTCAATGCAATTGACTTGTGATCATTCTTCCCAGCAAGAACATCCAATTCATGAGTTTTCAGCTTAGAATAATGAACATCTAATGTAAGTGTACTCATGACAATTGATTCTCTAAAGGATGTAACTTTCATCTCCCAAATAGACATGTCTAATGCACCAAGCAATTGTCTAGCATTAGCAGCATCATCAATGCTAACTCCAACAGCACGCAAATTGCTAAGAATTTTATTAAAGCGTGCAAAGAAATCATCTAGCGACTCACTAGGCTTCATCTCAAATCGCATGTATTCTTTCTTATATATATCCTGACAAACCTCTTTGATAGTATTAGAACCCTCATGATAATCACAAAGAGATTTCCATACCTCATATGCAGACTTGAGATGAATCACGCGGTCGAAGTCACTTCTTCCCAATCCTTAGATGATCAAATTCCGTGCTTTACTGTTTGCCTCAACATGTGCTTGATTGGTTTTGTTGACTTCATCAATCTTGGGTACTTGATATGGCTTGTACACCTTCTCCCAAATTGCAAAGCCCTAAGCTTGGAGGTATGCCTCCATCTTCGCTTTCCAAAACTGAAAATCAACACCATCAAAAACACAAGGTTTTTGTCGAATACCTATCCATCGCTACGGTTGCTAATCACCGGTTAAGATTAATTAGAAAGATGTAACATCCCAAAATTTGGGTTTTCAAAATTTTTTGGTTTAGTTTAGCTTCCCAAAAATTTCTATTGATTTTATCGCGTTTATAAAGTGTGATTTGAATTTTGTAAAAGCTAAAACAATTTAATTTGATTATTTTATATTTAAATAAAATTAATTTTATTTTATTTGGGTTCCTTGTGCTTCAAAGAATTTTTCTGTAATTTTTGAGATTTTTCGGAGACCGTTATTTATTGGGTTTATTTGAAATTGGTTTATATTAAGCCCTTTTATGGAAATTAATTAAATATTTGAAAAGTTTTTATAAATTTTTGTTGGAAATATTTTATTTGAGTTCAAAATGTCTCAAAATATTTTCTAGAATTTTTCTAGAATTTTTTTGGTATTTTTATTACCACAAATGATATATTTGAATTTATGGAATTGTTTTTAATCGAAAAGGCTGGAAAAATTGGAATTCCGCCCGCGGGCTGCCACCCGGGCCCCACCATTCCGCCGGCCCAGCCAGCCAACCCAGCGCCACGCCCGCCCGGCCTCTTTCCCCGTGACGGCCCAACCGCCCCGCCACCTCACAGACGCGCGCAAGGCCACTCGCCTCACTGCTTCCGGCCGCCGCCAACCGGCCTGCCACGCGCCCGCCTGGGCTGCCTCGCGTCGGGCCACGTCAGCGCGCCTGCTTAGGCCGCATCATCGCCTCGCCCTGAGCCGCACGATCCCGATCCGGTGGCCACGAGCGCGCCACGTCGCTAGAGTCCAGCCAGCACACGCAAGTTGCTCGGTTAAATGCCGAAACCGGTCCAAACACCTCTAAAATTTATTTTTCTTGACCTAGCCGCCACCCCAACCTGTGGTAGACCTCCTATGACCTCTCCCACGTCCTCCCAACCTCAGATCAATTTTCCAAAACTCCAAAACCGCCGTCGAGACCTCCGGATGTCGCCCGACGACGGTCGAAATTTGGAGCACGTCAACCGTTAGCTCGTCGACTCTTTTTGAGATCCGTCTTAGCTATGGTGAGCCATGATGTCCCATCTGTTTCCCCTCTAAACTTCATCTAATTTCGCCCAAGTAATCAAAAGTTATGGCCGTTTCAATATCGAATCTTGCCGAGGTCATATCTCCCTCAATTTTTGAAGTTTGACCGTGGATTTTTTTGTGTAGACTCCTGGTGATGTCCTCTACATGATGCATATCCTGATCCTTGATTTTGCCCTCTAGATTTTGCACAGAAATTTTTTTTCTCCGATCAGGCTGCGTTTCAGAAAGCGACAATCATCCTCACGCTTTCCCCGCTGTTCCAGCAGGTAAATCTCTGAGCCACCTATGTCACGGTGTGCCACCTGGTCCCATCTAGCTCTTGGTCAAATTTCGTTAAGTTCCAATCATTATTCTAGAAGTTATGGTCGTCTGAAGTTTGGATTCGAAACCCGTTAATCGGCAGTTTATGATCAATCCGTTGGGGCGCTGCAAAATTCGCCTATACCGTTGAGTTCGTATCGCCGCGTTCTACATGGTGGACATTCCCCCTGTGCCATCCCATCCTCCGGAATTTTTTTTATATAATTAGGCCGTGTTTTGCCGCCGCCGCGCTCCGTCTTTTGACGTCGGCTATTTTAGCTCACTCCGGCCGTGTTGTCACGTCCGTTGGATCATCATGTACTGTTTTGGTTCATCCTTGGAATTCTTTTGGCCTCCGTTCGCCGATAAAGCCCGGTTCCGGTTTGTAGCCGCCGTCTTTCAACCTAGGCCGTTGTTTTGTTTCGCGCCTTGGTTAGCCGTCCTTGGTAGCGTTTTATCGCGGCCATGTTGTTGTACCGACGGTCACTACCTCCTTGTTCCGTGAGCGTCCCGTCGTCGCTTCACTTTTGCCGTTAACGCTCTGTTGTTAATGCTCCGCCGTTAACATTTCATCGTTAACGTTTCACTGTTAACGTTCCGTTGTTAACATTCCACTGTTAACGTTCCGCCGTTAACGCTTCACCGTTAACGTTCCGCCGTTAACGCTTCACCGTTAACGTTCCGCCGTTAACGCTTCACCGTTAACGTTCCGTGCGTTAACGACAAAACGTTAACAGCGGAGCGTTAATGGTGAAACGTTAACGACGAAATGTTAACAGCGGAACGTTAACGACGGAGCGTTAACGGTGAAACATTAACGGCAAAACGTTAACAGAGGAACGTTAACGGTGAAATGTTAACGACGAAACGTTAACGGCGGAGCGTTAACGATGGAGCGTTAACGGTGAAACGTTAACGGAGGAACGTTAACAGCGAAACATTGACAGAGCATTAACGGCGGAACGTTAACGGTGGAACGTTAACGTTTGCCATTAATGCTTTGCTCTCGCTTCGTTGTCATCGCATGCGCGCACATAAGTGAAAGCTCTAATGCGATGTCCTTACCTTTTCTATCGCCTTGTTGTGATCTTGCCCCCATATCGATTCGCAGTGAATGCTGATCCCACTCGTCCTTGTCTTATCCTTGAATATCTAATCTATCAGTCTCTCTCTTTTGGTGTGACTGTGTATACGTTCGGTCAACAAAAGTCAACCTCGAGAATTAGCTTAGTTCATTGTGAACTAATGTATCCTTATGGACCCGGTCTATAGATCGAGAGTCCATATGTCATTGACTGTCCAATCAAGATAATAACTTCGGAAGAAATATTCCTTGGAATATTATTCTTTCTCTCTCAGTTATTAGTCTTTTCCTTTTCGGTGTCTTCCGAAAGCCCGTCCTCTCTTGTCCAATCTTCAATTTCATCCTTTCAAGTTCCTAATTTCATCCTAGCCATTGTGCCCAATACTATTCATTCTTAATTTGGAGTTTATTTGATTTGTCTTTTGAGTTTTGTCATATTTGTGTTTCTTTATCGTTAGACACGTCGTCCAGAAGTCGTCCGAACGAGCCGAGGATCAAGGAAGTGAAGATTGAAGATTGAGGATCAAGAATCAAGGATAAAGAGTAAAGAATAATAAAAATTGCAAGGTCCAGGCAAGTTGTGCTTTGACCATGTTGATCCCATTTTCGAAAATTATGTTGTTTAAAATTATTGCATGCTAGTTTGAGTTAAACTAATTTCAATTAATTTGGGATTAGATAATCAACCTACATGTTATCGCCACCTTGCCTATAATGATTGTATGCCATGATTCATTTGTCACCCTAGGATTGTTGATTAATAGTTGGTAGCTAAATACTTTGCCAATAAGGGTTATTTAGACCATCAGTAGTTTGCTTAGCCATGCAACGTACCTTTGACATCATTTTGGAAATACAAATGCCAATATTGATTAATGGAATATGCAATGTATTTTGAAATGGTGTGACGTGTTGCCGACACGATGGTGTTGATATGCGGAGGCCTTCGTGCTTCCTCAAGGATGTTGGGCTGTTGTTGACATTGTGTTGCGCAATAATCAACTGGGGTGATAAAATGATTTAGACTAGGGCAAATGGCAGGAATTATGGTGGGCATAAAATGATTTAGACTCAGGCAAGTGGCAGGAATTATGGTGGGTCAGTTTGGCGATTGGGAATGTTTGAAACATGATATATGTATGAGTGATGGTGAGATGGTGAGATGGTGAGATGGTTTTCTTTGAGAGTACTGATGGAAGTCTTGCCCTGGTCAGTCTAAGGACTTAACCTTGCAAGCCTTTGAACTGAGTCAAATATACAACCACATGTCTGTAATGAGACGGACCTAGTTGAGTAGGTTACTAATAACTTGCATGTTGTACCTCGGGGTGTCAACTATACCTCTGTGTAGTTGAATGGGGGAGCGTACCAGGTGTTGCGGCATGGTACCTGTCCAACGGTATGTCGGTCCTATACTTGTAACACCCCGGCATTTAATATGCCCGAATGCTACCAAACATAGGCTAAACAATACCTAAATACCATGAATTAAGCTAAATTATAGCAAAGGAACAAATGTTAATACCGAAAATTTCGGCAGCATCTCCTTTGTTTTTCCATGATTCAAAGCAACAACAAAACATCACAAGTTATATCATAATGGAAAGCATCTAAAACAGCAATAACATGTGACATAGCAACAATATAAGTCCAGGGTAAAGCCTTCAACCACTTCATGAGCTAAACGAATCAAATAGTAAGACCGAGCACACAGTTTAAGCAATTCTCCAAGTTTCATGGCAATACTTTCATTATCATGACTCCAAGTGGTAACACTGTCTAATTTGTGTGGAGCTACGTGTAGATGTGTAGCTAACCCCCTTTTTCCCGTATGTCGGTTTCATGGTACCTAAGAAAAACAACATAAACACAAGCGTGAGTTCATCACTCAGCAAGTATATTGCAATGGAACAAGAAAACACATTCCAATACCTTCATCACCACTTTTCACACACAACATCATACACATCTCATATTCATAGTGTAAGCATATCATTGACATCATCATAAATCATCCTCATATAATGCAATGCAATGTAATGCAATGCGATGCACATATCTCCTGGAAACTCATACCGGTATGGCTGAGTACACACCCGTCGGTGTGCACCCTCTCCCCCCTTCCATCCCGAAGATGGAGGGTGCCTACTCCTCGCTTCCGTTCACCGCGGTGAATGGAATCACGATATAGGACTTACTCATTAGCTCTCCGGATTAGTCATAACTTTCTCACCGACCTTCCCGGACTAGTTATGACTTTCTCACCGACCGGGCCATGTAACATGCCATGTATGCATTTATGCCAACATCATATTTAATTTGTACATTAACACATGGCATCATCATGGATAACTTGTACATTAACACATGGCATCATCACATAATAAACATACTCATCATATCAATGGCAAACATTAAGGCATGGCATGTGAACATATCATAAATTCAAACTTCAATCTCAATCAATCAAACAACCTACAATCGCTATCCATTACAATACACTTGCCTCAACCACGGGCGATGGATTGGCGGGAAGTAGAAGGCACTCCCGGGGTCGCACCACCTGCACATAGGTACCACACACTCACAATCATGTCCACAAAACAGTATGCAAACCCTCATCTACCCCGACCTTGCCAACTACTCGCAAAACCTAAAAACAGAGGTTCTGTCCCGTCGGGACAGCAGCCTTGCAAAAGGCATAACTTGAGTTCTGGGACTCCGAATCAATTAAACGAGTACATCCTCGTGAAGCTTAGGAAATTTATCAACTTTTTCTAGTTATAGGGAAAGACTGATTCGGAGTCTAAAGTTGTTTAATCTACAAAATACCGTGATCTGTTTCAATCACGTCATAGAATTTAACACGCTCGGTAAAATAGCCATAACTTTCAAACGGCTGGGCGGAATTTAACGTTCTTTATATCCACGGAAAGATATTGAAATTATCTACAACTTCTTCAACATCCGTATGGACAGATTCGGAATTTAAATTGACGAAAACTCAAACCCTAGGTCGACTGCTCATGCTGTCCCAAAACAGAAACGTGGCAACATCTAGATCTAATCCAATTTACTCAATTCCAGCACCACCAATTGATCTAAAAACTTGATAAACACCCTTATAACAGTACCTAGATCAACCCCAAGGATTTCCATGGCCATACCTTTGCCCGACACACGAGAACACACAAGAACTCCCGAATCGCTCCTCGCTCCTCGCTCCTCGCTCCTCGGATGGATCTTCGAGGTGCAGGGGGTGGGTAGGCCACCCTAGGGCAGCAAGGGGGTGGAGAAGAGGTGGTGGAGAGGTGGGGAGCAAAGGGGAGCAATGGGGGAGGTGGAGGCGCATGCAAGGGAGAGGAGGAGGTGGGGGTGGCGGCTAGGGCATGGAGGGAGAGGTGGGGGCGCCCAAGGGGCAGGGTGTGGGGCGCAAGGGGGCAGGGGGGCAGGGGGGAGGCCTTTTACCAGCCCCCACACCTGTTCCTAATCCTAAATGGATTCCCACTCCATCCGACCAAAGCCCACAACCCCCTCTTTTAGGCCAAAACTCCCCCGGGAAGGCCCAAAACCCCGGAAACGGCCCGGAAACGCTATTAACCTCCATACCCTATGGTTTTAACCTTAATTCCACATCTCATAATGTTTTTGACCTCATCATGCACCATTTATAAGGTTCCGACACTCCGTGGTGACACAACACTTCAAAAGGCCCAAAAACGCGAGTAAACCTCAAGCCGAAAGGTTTTATTCTCTAATTTCACATTCTATAATGTCACACCATACCGTAGTGTCACATTCTTCCCCCCCCTTCAACAGGATTCGACCTCGAATCCTAATGACGCCAAAAAAAAAATAACAACAAAATCCCCAAGGGACAAAAGACTTCTCTGCAGCACAAAACAACCGCACGAAACCTCAAACCGGAACAAACGACAAGCGAGTTCTCAAAACCAACACTTGGCGAGAAAAGTAATGATCTAGCTCAACTAAGGGCAACCTCTCACAGGTCGACCTTCACTTCCATTCCCAAACGGAATCTGCGTTTCAACTACAAAGGGCTCCATCAACCCAAAACGCTCGAATCCTCACGGCAAACACTTCATACTTCTATCACAACCAACCTGACTACCATACTCCATTAAACTCAACATGACATAATCAAAGGAAGTCACAATTCCTTTAACGACCTTTCTACATTCCCGAAAATTTCCATCGAGGGGAAAACTCATTAAGGCACACTTGCCCTTCCGATACACGATCATACTAACATTTTATTCCATCCTTTCCTGCACAAGACTCAAATCCAAGAACAACTAGTGACGACAATTGCTCACGGCAGGACAAATATCACCGAACTACCGTCAACTTCACTTCCACCCATCGCTACTCTTAATAATGGTTAAACCCATACATCATCAACCTCCATCACAAACCACCCTTATACCACTAAGGTTCGACACCTAGCCCCAAGCTAGGATCGAAAAACCTTACCAAACCACAATTGGTTCCTTTCTTAAGAGGGTCTCGCCCTCACACAAAAACATTTAGCTATCAAGCCCAAGTGTACACACGACAACTCAAACCCAAAGCGTTAACAACCATTTTGGAAAGAATTCGGCAACATCCAAGCCAAATCACAAAGGAAGCATAAATCCCCTACACCACAACCAAAATACCATTATTTCTTCATTCTTTCTTTTCATACTAGATAGAAATGGACATCTCGATTCTTGACATGCATGCACACTTTTCAAGAGCACTCCGGATTAATCATATATCCTTATATGACTTTCTCACCGACCTGACTCGTCGACTCCTTTATGATTAATTATGCATAAACAATGTCTCGTTTTCCTTTTTCACCCTTCATTCATCATGTAACAACGGCACCGAATAGTCATTCACCAAATGACTTCTTCCTCGATATCAAATGATGGAAACACAATTAACATCGAAGGTTGCGGAAATTCATATAGACTATGACGGCAGCATAGTTGACAGTAAAACACCACGTCGTAAAAGAACCCACATAAATTGAAAATGGAACTTGCACAACATTGCATTTCATCCAAATTCAACATTTTGGAAGAGAACATCAAAATTTCAAGTCGAGCATCTGCTCCCACAACCATCACAAACTTCCTCAAGGAGAGGGAAACTCATTCCCAAAAGGGGAACACCTTACTAACAAAATCACTTTGTAAAACTTTCATAAAGTCCACCTTTTTGAAGCACTCGCAAACATCACACACATTTTCAAAACAACTCCAACTCTAGCCAAAAAGAGTTACAAATTAAATCTCAAGAGTTTCCAACACAACCCACTAAGTCCATCTGTTTCCTTTAAAATTTATTCCAAAGATAATTCAGTGTGGACGCGAAGGAGCGCGATCCACTCAAAAACTTTTGGGGTGTAAATCCATACTCATAGCACCGACTAAACAAATTAGCCAAAACCAAATATTTGCACCAATTTCTACGAGTTTTAGGGAAACCCTGAAACACAACATGTGGAACACCTTGACCGAAAACCCTTCAACCAAAATGGCAAACAACCAAACAAGTCCAAAAGCTTTTAAACACAAGCTCAGCATAAAAAGAACCATCTCTAGTACTCCACTACGCTTTCCATTAAAAGACTTCAATAATTACTATCTACTCCCTGAGGAGCCTCAACACAATACAACCAAAAGCTTCACAACAAAATTCTTTCTCTTATTATCTTCCCCAATACTTATAAATAAAGTTTATGATGCTTACGAAAAGACATCCCACGAAGACTAAGTCAACAAGATCCCCATTGACCAACATAACAAATAACATCATATTCTAGATTTGAAACAAGTGCTCCAACAAAACTTTCAGCGTGACCAACCAATAACTTTGATACCACCTATATGTAAACGTCTCGACAATCGAAACTTATTCAGTTAACAAGCGACTTCAACATGTAAATATTATCTCCACAAGACAAGGTTCGTAAATATGATTCTACGACATACATTCATTAAGGATGAAATTGTACATCATGTTAATTATCCAAAGCTCACTCCATCGCAACATGTTAAAATTTTCCTCTATTTTAACCATGGTTTTCAACAAGTAATCTAAACAATTACCACCACTACTTAGTCATCAATAACAACAAACGGGCATAATCAGTAACCAACAACATTACTTTTAGCTACCCTATACATAGGTGATAACCAAATTACCACCACACAACATACTCCAACTATTTAAAATAAATTGAATACTAGCATTAACATTGCCTTTAACAACATCATTAACAATAAGTCTTATGTCTTCTCAATTGATATCAATGCTAGCATTGTAGAGACACAACTGCATACTTCCAAATATACTAGTAGTTTCTAACAACATAAATAGCAACTCTAATCAACTTCCAAATTAAAGTCACTAGTCAACACGATTAAATTTCTCTATTAATTCATTAGATTAGAGCATCTTTAAACAAACAGCAAAGTTTCTTTAACCATAACAGCAGTCTACATCATCTTAATGTTGCAACTATGCATCAGGGTTTAAAACTTTAAACATAATCGGGGGTCATAAGCATTTTTTATAACAAAGCAACAGATTCTAAGCATGTACATTAACACATTTAATCATTCTCGCTAAGAGCAAACTACAACACTAGTAGTCTATTTATTTTCAAGCTAGAGATATTAATCACATTGAATTGATTCAACTCAAAATTTAACTTAGCAACACATTAATCCATAAACCACATTGTTACCTACTACATAACATGCTAAACATCAATTCTTACTAGGGACAAACGATTTGAGTCAAAAGACTACTTACTTTGTTTGCAGCATTTTAGTTTTAAAACTCATCCCAAATTCATAAGGAAACTTGACTCTCAAAATTGCAATGAGACAAACCCAAACTTGGTCATGCAAAGGAATTCTCCAAAACACTTTTCAATCTCAAAGACTCCCACAGGAGGGAACCAACCGATCAAATAAACCTTTGCAAATAAAACCTTAACACCAAACCCCAATCTTTCACGAAACAAGAAGGGTATTTCAAGGATGATTTCTTAAACCAGTAAAATAACGAAATCAAACACCACGTACTACTACAAAGCCACATAACATCAGCCCTGACAAATGTGTCCGCATAACTCTGCAATAACTCCTTTAACCTCGGAGAAAGACAAACACAGGAATAAATTGAATGCTTCTTCCCCATAAAGCAACCAACAAACTAGGCATCAAAACTGGAAAGGCAACCAAAGGAAGCGCAACACTAGACTCTTCTTCTTCGTCTTCACCCAAGGAAGACAAAACCACAAACCGCCTGTGGATCAAACCGCGAAAATCCAAGACCAAATACTTTTCTTTTGATTTCAATCGACTAAAAACAAAGAAGACCAACCAAAACCGATCGTCAGAACGGTGAAAAAAAACATCCGAAGGAAACCACCATCAACTCTTCTATTTGACTCCAGTCAACTACCCGATTTACGACAGAAAGGGTAAGCACCCTTCTCCTACAGGGGTTAATACTTCTTCGGTGATGGCGCTAACCGGCCACACCGTCAAACCTCACCCTTACTATGAATGAAAAGAGAGGTGACCGAAACCCTTCGGCACCACAACCCCACTTTTATCACCACAACAGGAACAATTCAATCATTTATCTCCTAGACATAGCAACATGCATTATCAAATGAAGCATTCAATATCAAAGCTTAAATACAACATTTAAGCGTAAGGAAACGATACCCATACCCTTTTCCTACTGTGCATCCATTGTGTGTCAAATTTTAGATTAGTTATACCACTTTTGCAAATTTTAATGTTGCTATCCTATAACAAAATTTTAGTTAAAACCTAGGCCATGTTTCTAAGTTATTCCACATCACATTTTTAGTTGTACCCTCTAGCATGACACTAAAAATACACATTACAAGGACCTACAACCCGCTCTGATACCAACTGTAACACCCCGGCATTTAATATGCCCGAATGCTACCAAACATAGGCTAAACAACACCTAAATACCATGAATTAAGCTAAATTACAGCAAAGGAACAAATGCTAATACCGAAAATTTCGGCAGCATCTCCTTTGTTTTTCCATGATTCGGAGCAACAACAAAACATGACAAGTTATATCACAATGGAAAGCATCTAAAACAGCAATAACATGTGACATAGCAACAATATAAGTCCAGGATAAAGCCTTCAACCACTTTGTGAGCTAAACGAATCAAATAGTAAGACCGAGCACACAGTTTAAGCAATTCTCCAAGTTTCATGGCAATACTTTCATTATCATGACTCCAAGTGGTAACACTGTCTAATTTGTGTGGAGCTACGTGTAGATGTGTAGCTAACCCCTTTTTTCACGTATGTCGGTTTCATGGTACCTAAGAAAAACAACATAAACACAAGCGTGAGTTCATCACTCAGCAAGTATATTGCAATGGAACAAGAAAACACATTCCAATACCTTCATCACCACTTTTCACACACAACATCATACACATCTCATATTCATAGTGTAAGCAAATCATTGACATCATCATAAATCATCCTCATATAACATCCTCATATAATGCAATGCAATATAATGCAATGCGATGCACATATCTCCTGGAAACTCATACCGGTATGGTTGAGTACACACCCGTCGGTGTGCACCCTCTCCCCCCTTCCATCCTGAAGATGGAGGGTGTCTACTCCTCGCTTCCGTTCACCGCGGTGAATGGAATCACGATGTAGGACTTACTCATTTGCTCTCTGGATTAGTCATAACTTTCTCACCGACCTTCCCGGACTAGTTATGACTTTCTCACCGACCGGGCCATGTAACATGCCATGTATGCATTTATGCCAACATCATATTTAACTTGTACATTAACACATGGCATCATCGTGGATAAATTGTACATTAACACATGGCATCATCACATAATAAACATACTCATCATATCAATGGCAAACATTAAGGCATGGCATGTGAACATATCATATATTCAAACTTCAATCTCAATCAATCAAACAACCTACAATCGCTATCCATTACAATACACTTGCCTGAACCACGGGCGACGGATTGGCGGGAAGTAGAAGGCACTCCCGGGGTCGCACCACATGCACATAGGTACTACACACTCACAATCATGTCCACAAAACAGTACGCAAACCCTCATCTACCCCGACGTTGCCAACTACTCGCAAAACCTAAAAACAGAGGTTCTGTCCCGTCGGGACAGCAGCCTTGCAAAAGGCATAACTTGAGTTCTGGGACTCCGAATCAATTAATCGAGTACATCCTCGTGAAGCTTAGGAAATTTATCAACTTTTTCTAGTTATAGGGAAAGACTGATTCGGAGTCTAAAGTTGTTTAATCTACAAAATACCGCGATCTGTTCCAATCTCGTCACAGAATTTAACACGCTCGGTAAAATAGCCATAACTTTCAAACGGCTGGGCGGAATTTAGTACTCTTTATATACACGGAAAGATATTGAAATTATCTACAACTTCTTCAACATCCGTATGGACAGATTCGGACATTAAATTGACGAAAACTCAAACCCTAGGTCGACTGCTCATGCGGTCCCAAAACAGAAACGTGGCAACATCTAGATCTAATCCAATTTACTCAATTCCAGCACCACCAATTGATATAAAAACTTTAAAAACACCCTTAGAACAGTACCTAGATCAACCCCAAGGATTTCCATGGCCATGCCTTTGCCCGACGCACGAGAACCCACAAGAACTCCTCCCGAATCGCTCCTCGCTCCTCGGATGGATCTTCGAGGTGCAGGGGGTGGGGAGGCCACCCTAGGACAGCAAGGGGGTGGAGGAGAGGTGGTAGAGAGGTGGGGAGCAAAGGGGAGCAATGGGGGAGGTGGAGGCGCATGCAAGGGAGAGGAGGAGGTGGGGGTGGCGGCTAGGGCATGGAGGGAGAGGTGGGGGCGCCCAAGGGGCAGGGTGTGGGGCGCAAGGGGGCAGGTGGGAGGCCTTTTACCAGCCCCCACACCTGTTCGTAATCCTAAATGGATTCCCACTCCATCCCACCAAAGCCCACAACCCCCTCTTTTAGGCCCAAACTCCCCGGGGAAGGCCCAAAACCCCGGAAACGGCCTAGAAACGCTATTAACCTCCATACCCTATGGTTTTAACCTTAATTCCACATCTCATAATGTTTTTGACCTCATCATGCACCATTTATAAGGTTCTGACACTCCGTGGTGACACAACACTTCAAAAGGCCCAAAAACGTGAGTAAACCTCAAGCCGAAAGGTTTTATTCTCTAATTTCACATTCTATAATGTCACACCATACCGTAGTGTCACAATACTTCGCCTCTGTTGAGGGAAGGGATAGTGCATGGCAACTGGGGAGGTTCACTTGTGGAATTAAAAGCTTCCCAAAGGCTTTGTTATGATCGCTCATTCGCATACTCCTGTATGGCGATTCACGGCTGACGTGGTGAGTTGATTGTTGTAACACCCCGGCATCTAGTATACCCGAATGCTACCAAACATAGACTAAACGTCAACTAAATACCATACATGAAGACAAATTTCAGCAAAGGCACAAATGCTAAACACCGAAATTTTGGCAGCATGTCCTTTGTTTTATCATGATTTGAACAATAGCAATATCATAGCAAAATATTTCATAACATAAGACATCTAAAGCAGCAATATATAATGGATAAAACATCTTCGTAAACAATTAAACCAAAACCAACCACACATACATCTCTAGCTAAGCAAAGAGGATCAACAGCACATTAAAAATTAATCAATACACCTAGTTCAGGGCACTGTTATTATGATCATGACTCAAGGTTGGTAAAAGTGACTTGAACTACGTGAAGATGTGTAGCTAATGCCCTTTCCCACATGCTGGTGTCATGGTACCTAAAAAAACAACATAAACACAAGCGTGAGTTCATCACTCAACAAGTATATTGCAATGGTACAAACAAAAACAATTACATGGCTACAACAACTCACATCATGAATATCATCTCATTCATGTTCACAAATCATTATCATCATCACTATGTATGCAATGCGATGCGATGCGATGCTCATATCTCCTTGGAAACTCATACCGATATGGTTGTGTCGGGGATTGGCTATCTGGCAGAAGACCATGGTACCCCCGTGAAAAGCTGAGCCCACCGACCAGGCAATACTGAAAGAAGATGCTCGGGAGAATGAAACGAGCATCCCTCCTCTTCCTCCGAGCATACGCGTGCGCACCTTTACTCGCGACCATACCAAACGCCCCCCCCCCACGAACGAGCATGCTCGTAGAGACCACGACCTACTCAGGTGTTTGGTCGGTGGGCCCAGCGAGTGCTACGAGGAAGGAAGGAGACAACCAATCAACCGAAGATCAAGGGAAATCTTACCCGAAATTCAAACAACGCATGGATCAAGGACGACGGATCGCAAATATGGATACATGGCGTGATCCCAGGAGGTAGTTACCTTCTTTGTACCTCTAGTCGTAGTATTTAAACCCCCCTGAAGATCTGTAACAGAGAGGGACCCCCCAGATAGAACACAATACACTGGAGTAGGGCTATTATCTCGGCAGTGAGAGGCCCGAACCAGGATAAACCACCGCGTCCCTCTTCTCCCGACCTGGCGTCTTTTGCTCGGATGACTCCCTCGGTCCGTACGATGGGGCTCTGTTGATCCCCCATTCAACAAGTAAGCTCGGCGGGAGCCCATTCTCCAATCGTCGACAGCTGGCGCCGTCCGTGGGGACGACAGCTTGATTTCCGTACGGGTTAGGATCCTTGAGGATGCAAAACTCGGGGGATACTCGGAATCTCTGTGTTTTCGACGACGTCGAAGACGACGACATGTACTACGCCGGCGATGGCGTGGCCAATGTGACCAATCCTATCGGTCACACCGAGTCCGGGAGCTCTTCCCCGGACCCTGGGATGCGAGGACAGGTCCTCCGTTCCCCAGACATTACCCTCGGAGACCACGAGGATGACTATGATGGGCTCTACGAGGGCCTGGACATACCAGACGACCTAGAGTTCGACCGAGAGACTGCGTCTCAAGGGGATACGATGATGTCTCCGTCACGTTCATCCCACTCTCATCACGTCAACATGGCTGGGAGCCGTGCCGAGCCCGAGGTACGATCTTCGGGCGCTGCTAAGCACGACCACTATGAGGCGGCCAGACTCCACCTAGAGGCGTCTTTGGGGAAGACCCTTGCGAGCATACTCCGCCAAGCGAAAGAGAGGCGGGTATCCGGGGAAAGGAATTCTCGCGAGTACCAAACCCCAGATCGCTTCCTGGAACGCCGCCGAAGCTCACCACCGCCTGTTCGCCAGAACCGAGAACGGTTGCAGGCTTTGGCGGCGGTTGTGCGCGACCTACGAAACTTCCCCGAGCAAGTGGACCTAGAGGCCGTAGGCAAGGTCATGGCCAAAGATCTGGAGAAACTTGCCGCCGAGCTGAAAGTCTCGGACCCCTCTCACGGCCAGGATGCCCGGAGTGTTTCCCGGAACCATCGCAGGCGCTCCCCCATGCGCTCACATAGAGATGAATCCCGGAGCCTTGCTCGGAGATCGCCCAAGGCTGCTAACCTGGTCCGGGAGAGGCCCCGGAACAGCTCCAGAACTGTCTCGGGACAACGCACCTACAATCATCTAGATTACGAGCGTTCCGAATGCTCCACAACCGAGCGGTCATCGGCACGACCTCCGCGTGAAGTCTTCTCTCGACTCGGCCCACGTGTGGGGCGTTGGGTGGAAGACACGCGCGGAGGCCGCTATGACCGAGGGTTTCACCGTGAAACCCCGAGCTTCGGCTGCCAGGCTTTCACGAGCTCTCTCCGGAATGTCGCATGGCCGAACAGGTTTAAGCCCGGCCACATCGAGAGGTTCAACGGGACCCAGAACCCAGATGAATTTCTCTCGATATATACCACCGCCATCCTCGCCGCCAGAGGCGATGAAGGGGTGATGGAAAATTATCTGCCAACGGTCTTGGACGGAGCTGCTCGTACTTGGCTCTTCAACCAAAAGGAAGGATCCATACGATCTTGGGGGCAGGTCAGCACCGCGCTTCGAGCAAATTTCCAGAGCTGTTACATTCGCCCGGGAAAGGAACGCGACCTGGAGCGCTTGATATAGACGGATGGAGAAACCCTGCGACAGTTCGTCCAAAGATTCATCCAAGTCCGAAACTCAATCCCGAACATATCGGACGAGGCCGTCGTCTGAGCTTTCAAGTTCGGGGTACGGGACGTGCGCTTCACGCAGGACCTGGAGATCCATCCGGATCTAACGGCGAACGAGCTCTTCCGAATGGCTGATCGGTATGCCAACGCAGATGAGGCCGTCTAGTGGAAGAAAATGCTGGATGAAGGAAAGCTACTGCCTCAGCCCGGGCTAGAAACCTCCGCCAGTAAAAAGGGCTCGAACTCCGTGGATAAGAAGATCAAGAAGAAGAAGAAAAAACAGCTCCCACCGGCCATGGTTGCCGCGGTGGAACATCAACAGCCCCGAGCAACCCAGCCGCAGCGTCGGGGGTTTAACGCTCGGGGAAGAGGACAACCGCACAGGCATCGCGACCGAGGTGGCCAGGCAGATCAACGGGGCGACCTCTACTGTCCGCTTCACCAGGCACACGGGCATGACCTATGGAATTGCCGAACGTGGACCTACCGCCTGGAGCAGTTTTACAGTGGCAGGGGTCCCATGCCGTCGCTTCCAGAGCAGGGTGAAAACGGCAAGGGCAAGCAGCCCGTCGAAGAAAACGAAGATGACATGGAATATCAAGAACCACAAAACCACATCGCGGTTATCTTCGGGGGCTCCTCCGCCTATAAATCTCGCTGAGATTTAAAGGACGCTGCGAGGGAAGTACACCATGTCACCCAAGGTAAGCCTCCAGTGCAGCAACTCAAATGGTCCGAGTTGTCCCTCACCTTCTCCAAGGACGATTGTCCCCTTGGAATGACCAAACCACAGAAGCTTCCGATGGTCGTGAGCCCCACCATCAGCAACTCTGTCGTTGGTCGGGTCCTCATAGACTCCGGGAGCTCTTTGGACCTTATTTCAGCTAAAGTTTTGGACGTGTAGGATCGAAGTATACGAATATAACAATCAGAGGGGGGTGAATGATTGTGCGGAAGCTAAAACCAAATTCTTGATCTATTAAAAGTTCACCCCAAAACAGAACCAAATAATTGCCTCGTTTTCGACAAAAACAGAATGACAGAGGTTCGGTAAAACGCGAATTCCCGGAGATCCAACCGTCGGATCGATCTGAAATTTGGACAAAAGAAACTAGATTCTAGTACGAATCGAACCCAAAAAGAATTAGCTCGATCGGACTTACGGATCAAAAGTTATAAGCTTCGCAAGCTTGCTGTTCCAGAACTTGACGAAAATCAATCTAATCGAAACTTGTAGATTGATCAAGAACAACAAAAGATTTATCAACAAAACTTTGAGGAACACTAGATCAATACCCTAGAGAGGTTTTTGATGGATCAAATTAAGATGAAAATCAAAAAACAAAAACCAATCTAGAACTAGAACAAGTATGCAAACAAGAACCAAAAGATAATATTGTAGCACACAAGGAACTAGAAGAATTGATCTTTATTTCTTTTGTCTAAAGTACTCCCATCAAAAGAGTACAAACCCTAAAACCAAGCTCAAGCTCCCTTGCGCTGCTACGCTACTTGGTTCGATTGATGCCCTTTAACAGGAGACACCCCTCCTATTTAAAGGACCAACCCACAAGGAGTTCTGAATACGATTCCTATTCCCTAGAAGGAATCTGTATCCAACACAACTCTACTTGGCCCAACCTGGCCGAGTACAACTCTTGCACGCGTATGGCAACCCTACCATACTCACGTGACTAACACTTTGCACGCGTATGGCCACCTGCCATACTCACGTGACTAACACTTTGCACGCGAATGACCTCCTGCCATTCTCACGTGACTAACCATTCTTCATGTGCACCATTCTCTTAGCCCGAACGTCCCGCATGACATCCTTGACCACCAAGACCTCAGTTCCTCCTGAACCTAATCCCGAACCTCAGTTCCTCCATGAACCTAGTTCCGGTCCCGTCATCGACCACATTCGTCTTCGAGCAATACCTGCACATGAACAAACCACAAAACGATTCCGAGCACAAGTCCGCGACTTGACTCAAAGTCAATCCATGCAACTACTCACACGAGCATTGCATAAAGCAAAACAATTACCATGCTATCACAAGCATATCAAATAATTATCTCAACAAAGACATGCACATGCACCACACATGCCATGAGAATAACCACTTTGGAAATTCAATTCTAAGCCAATTTTTCAGCACATGATTTCACAATCTCCCCCTTGATGAAAACATTGGCAACACCACTTAGAATTGAACATTTGGCATTCACTTCACAAAAGATTTTGAAATCCAAAGGAATCAAAGACCAAAAAGAGAAAACACAGAATTCCCCCTTTGACCAAAATGCAAAACAAAATCTCCCCCTGAGAAGGAAAATGTGTGTGAATGTGCAATGTGCCCATGAATTTCAAAATTCTCCAAACTTCTTCCAAAATTCTCAAACAACTCCCCCTTTTTCTTCTCCCCCCTTTTTCCTTAAACTTTTCAACGATTCCCAAATTTCTCCCCTTTGACAATGGATTCATCAAGAGTACAAAAAAGAGAACAGGTTCAAAATTTTTCCTGTAGCAAAGATTTCACAAGGAGAAACAAGGGAGTGCCAAGATAGGAAAAGATGAGCTCATTCGATCATATAACCTTATATATCACATAATATGCAAAAGACATGATCTTGATGTAATTTTAACAAGTTAGGGAATGACATGCATCTCAACCTCAATTCAGTCAACTATAGACAAGTACTAAGCAAAACCTTTAGTAGAAAAACAAAGGCTCAAAGTTGAAGCAAATAACAAATCAGGGCGAGCAAGTAGTTTCAGCTCCAATCTAGTGGACCAATTTAATCTTTAAACAGTAAACTGCATGTGGCATGCTTGAAGCATACTTCTTTTATTTCCTTGGAGTGGCATGCTTGAAGCATACATCTTGTCTTTTGAGGGAATGGCATGCTTGAAGCATACATCTTATCTTTTAGGGAAAGCATCCTGAAGCTCATAACTTGAGGCTTTTGCTTTTAACAACCCTTTTTTATTGATTCCCTTTTCTTTTCATTTTTCTTTGATTATAAACATGCAAAAGTGATTAAAAGGTCTTATGAAAGAGTAAAGCTAAAACACACTTGCTTCATAGCCCAAATTTGTCAAGAAGATTCAATATCAAGCCTAGAAGAGTAAGATATCACAGAGTATTTAGCTATAGGCAATCAAACCAAGGAATTCCGCAATATCATTTTTAGTTCAAGTGGAACAATTTAGATTATCATATATTAGCACAATTACATAATATATAAAGAAATATGATAAAGTGAGCTCATTAAGTGAAAGAACTTGGCAAAGAAACTCCCCCTCAAAACAAACCCATTGGATGAACAATCCCAAGTTCTCCCCGAATAAAAGCAAAACGAGAAGAAGACAAGGGTTTTGAAAATGTCTGCCAATTGATGTTCAGTATCCACATGGTGAAGCACAATATTTTATTTTTCAACATGATCTCTAAGAAAGTGAAATCCAATATCAAATGCTCAAGAAAGAGGATTACTCAAGAGGTGGCACGAACCAAATCAATTCAACATCTTCCAAAGTCAACATCAGAATAAGCTCTTAAACTAATGCATAAGGAAGCAAAAAGCCAAATGCCAAAATCTTGAGTACCATGGAGATACCTGAAAATTCACTTGACCGTTTGTTGATGTGAAGCACGTGGGAAGAGTCTCTCATGTAAACCTCCAATTATCTCATCCTCAACAGCATCATCATCTTTATGAACAAAGACACTCTCCCCCTGAACATATGCACCTGTACCTGCATCATTTGGACTAGTGCCTTTTGCGAAAACAGAAGTGGAAGAAGTATCTCCAAAGGCAACACTTTTAGCATGAAATGCACGAGTGAAGAAGAACCAAAACTTATCACTGAACATATGAAGTGAGCATCCGAAATTCACTAGCCACATGTTCTCCTTCCTCGCGTGAGAAGCCTACATAGAAGCGAGAAATTGTCGAGGCCTCGATGCTGGGGTTAGAAATAAGATGTTTAGGAATCGATCTTGAGACACACGACGCTAACAGATGGGCACAACACGAGTATTCTTATGCACAAAGATAGATTTGTCTTTTCCGTGTTCTTACCAACAAAAGGTGTTTGCATCACCCTAGGCACATAATGAGAAGTAGAGTGTGCCTTTCAAATTAGACCTAGCATTAAACCTTTCTCTCTTTTGTTGTTTAGCTAGTTTAAAGCAAAAGTCTACTAAATGTCCATCTCTACCACAATGAGTGCAAGTGTACTTAACATGATGTTTTGCTTTAACTTGAGAAGCACATTTTGCATTCATCATAGTAGAAGATAAAAGACCAGGATTTAAAGGCAGGTTTTCTTAGGCTCATTGACAATTTCAAATTTTCCACTTTCAAGTGTTTTGACAACAGTGGGAGCATGTGATTTATGATGAGCATAAGAATCAAAACCTAACCCTTTGTTATGAGTGTCGACTTTTGATTGATCCAAGATCATGTTTAGGTTTTTCTTTCCTTTAGTGAAACGTTCTAATGACTTTTCCAAGTAATCAATTTTTCGAGAAAGAGTTATACAATTATTACAGGGAATGTCCACTTTTCCTTTTTGCTTGCGACAACTTGAGCATGAAAGAACCTCATGTGTAAGCAAATCTTACATCGTTTGAGAAACCCTAGCATTTGCATCATGCAACTTCAATTCTAGTATGGAGCATATAGAACATGGAGTTGTATCATGTAAATCAATGGTAGAACAACTAGCATGTTTAACAAGTTTCTCATTTTTCTCATTTTCAGCATTGATTTGCTCTAACAAGGTAACATGTTCTTTCCTAAGCAAAGTAAGCTCATTGTAAATTAAGTCACATGATTTGCAAGCATCATCATCAGAATCAAGGTTTTAAGTCTAGCAATTTCAGCATTCAATGACTCAACAACAAAATCATGTTTCTTAATTTTCTTGTCACGTTTATCAAGCAATTTACCAAGTCGAGCAACAAGCAATAGCTAATTCATCGTAAGAAGGATCTACCTCATTGAAGTCATTTGTCGTGGTCGTCCTCAATAAAGTGTTCTTTGCTTTTAGCCATGAGACACAACCCCGTCAACTCATGCTTGCTTGGAGTTGCATCGTCCTCACTTGCTCCCCTGAATCCACATCGCTCAAATTGACTTGTTCAAGAGCGGAAAGAACTCAGTGGACAACTTTGCTTGTTGATGAAGCTCTTCTTCTTTCTATTACTTGAAGAGAACTTCTTCTCTTTTCTTCATCGTTGTCCTTCTCCTCCCTTGATGCTTTACCTGCAAGTTTAGGACAGTTTGGACGAATATGGTCGAGATCACCACACTCATAGCATCTTGGAGGGCCACCACCACCTCTCTTTCTCATTCTCACATTTTGTAAAGCTTTGTTAAAGCGAGAAGAGAGTAGTGACAAGTCTTCTTCTGGGAATTGCTCAATCTGTTCATCGGTTAGTGAAGACAAGAAAGATAGAGCAAAGCTTGAAGCAGCACCATTATGAGATATGCTAGATTGAGATGTCAAAGCAATTGATTTATGATCATTCTTTCTAGCAAGAATATCTAATTCATGAGTTTTCAACTTGGAATAAAGAACATCTAAGGTAAGTGTACTCATGACATTAGATTCTCTAATGGATGTAACTTTCATCTCCCAAATAGACATGTCTAATGCACCAAGCAATTGTTTAGCATTAGCAGCAGCATCAAAGCTAACTCCAACAGCACGCAAATTGCTAAGAATTTTATTAAAACGTGCAAAGAAATCATCTAGTGACTCACCAGGCTTCATCTCAAATCGCATGTATTCCTTTTTGTAAAGATCTTGACGAACCTCTTTAATAGTGTTAGAACCCTCATGGTAATCACAAAGAGATTTCCATACCTCATATGCGGATTTGAGATGGATCACACGATCAAAGTCGCTGCGTCCCAAACCTTGGATGATCAAGTTGCGCGCCTTCTTTGTTTGCTTCAACATGTGTGCGATTGGTGTCGTTGACGTTGTCGTTTGCAGGGACTTGGTATGGCTTGTAGACCTTCTCCCAAATTGTGAAGCCTTGTGCTTGAATGAACGCCTCCATCTTGGCCTTCCAAAACTGAAAATCAACACCATCGAACACACAAGGTTTTGTCGAATAACGATCCATTAATCTAATCACCGGTTAAGATAGATTAGAAAAACCTCGCTTTGATACCACTTGTAGGATCGAAGTATACGAATATAGCAATCAGAGGGGGGGTGAATGATTGTGCGGAAGCTAAAATCAAATTCTTTATCTATTAAAAGTTCACCCCAAAACAGAACCAAATAATTGCCTCGTTTTCGACAAAAACAGAATGACAGAGGTTCGGTAAAACGCAAATTCCCGGAGATCCAACCGTCAGATCGATCTGAAATTTGGACACAAGAAACTAGATTCCAGTACGAATCGAACCAAAATAGAATCAGCTCGATCGGACTTACGGATCAAAAGTTATAAGCTTCGTAAGCTTGCTGTTCCAGAACTTGACGAAAATCAATCTAATCGAAACTTGTAGATTGATCAAGAACAACAAAAGATTTATCAACAAAACTTTGAGGAACACCAGATCAATACCCTAGAGAGGTTTTTGATGGATCAAATCAAGATGAAAATCAAAAAACAAAAACCAATCTAGAACTAGAACAAGTATGCAAACAAGAACCAAAAGATAATATTGTAGCACACAAGGAACTAGAAGAATTGATCTTTATTTCTTTTGTCTAAAGTACTCCCATCAAAAGAGTACAAATCCTAAAACCAAGCTCAAGCTCCCTTGCGCTGCTCACTACTTGGTTCGATTGATGCCCTTTAACGAGAGACACCCCTCCTATTTAAAGGACCAAACCCACAAGGAGTTACGAATACGATTCCTATTCCTAGAAGGAATCAGATCCAACACAACTCTACTTGGCCCAACCTGGCCGAGTACAACTCTTGCACTGCCGTATGGCAACCCTACCATACTCACGTGACTAACACTTTGCACGCGTATGGCCACCTGCCATACTCACGTGACTAACACTTTGCACGCGAATGACCTCCTGCCATTCTCACGTGACTAACCATTCTTCATGTGCACCATTCTCTTAGCCCGAACGTCCCGCATGATATCCTTGACCACCAAGACCTCAGTTCCTCCTGAACCTAGTCCCGAACCTCAGTTCCTCCATGAACCTAGTTCCGGTCCCGTCATCGACCACATTCGTCTTCGAGCAATACCTGCACATGAACAAACCACAAAACGATTCCGAGCACAAGTCCGCGACTTG
The DNA here is from genome assembly GCA_036346355.1 of Rhipidocladum racemiflorum. Classification (NCBI taxonomy): domain Eukaryota; kingdom Viridiplantae; phylum Streptophyta; class Magnoliopsida; order Poales; family Poaceae; genus Rhipidocladum; species Rhipidocladum racemiflorum. The sequence goes on from CM070588.1 coordinate 37,897,092, forward strand.
ACTCAAAGTCAATCCATGCAACTACTCACACGAGCATTGCATAAAGCAAAACAATTACCATGCTATCACAAGCATATCAAATAATTATCTGAAACAGCACATGCACATGCACCACACATGCCATGAGAATAACCACTTTGGAAATTCAATTCTAAGCCAATTTTTCAGCACATGATTTCACAGGACGAGATGCAGATTCCTCGTTCCAAAATCAAAAGTATAGCCGTACCCTTCTTCGGGATAGTCCCGGGCACCTCGATCAAACCTCTGGGGCAGGTCGTCCTGCCCGTGACCTTCGGCGGCCCGAGTAACTTCAGAACGGAGCTAATCACCTTCGAGGTGGTAGACTTCGAATCGGCCAACAACGCCATCCTCGGCAGGCCGGCCTTGGCCAAGTTCATGGCCGCCATCACGCAGCGTGTCGGTGCCTGAAGGTTCCCGGGCCAAACGGGGTCATAACCGTAAAGGGGAACCACAAGTCCGCACTCAATTGCGACGAAAGGGCGTTGGATATGGTCGGTCAGTTACCCACTCGCGGCCCTGACCAAGAGCCAAAGCATTCCCGACCTAAACTTGCCCTCCAACCTGGAGGAGAGACCAAGGCTGTTCCGCTCAACGAGTCAGAACTGGCCAAGGTCGTGCATTTGGGATCCTCCTTAGATCCCAAATAGGAACTCGAGCTCATCACCTTCCTCCGGGCAAGCTCGGATGCGTTCGCCTGGGAACCATCCGACATGCCCGGGGTCCCTAGGGAGGTGATTGAGCACAGGCTAGCAGTTCAGCCTGACAAAAAACCAGTGCGACAGAAACTTAGACGCTTTTCCCCTGAAAAGCAAGCGATCATCCGGGAGGAACTCGACAAACTCCTAAAGGCTGGTTTCATTAGGGAGGTCGAACACTCCGAATGGCTAGCCAATCCAGTCTTGGTTAGAAAGAAAGGAGGCAAGTGGCGCATGTGCATCGATCACACGGGCCTAAACGCAGCATGTCCGAAAGACAACTACCCGCTGCCTCGCATAGATCAATTGGTCGACGCGACGAGCTTCCTAGATGCTTATTCAGGCTATCATCAGATCAGCCTGACGCGCGAAGACGAAGAAAAGACTTCCTTCATCACCCCCTTCGGTACCTTCTGCTATACGATCATGTCTTTCGGTCTGAGAAATGCGGGAGCAACCTTTCAACGCCTCATGCAGAAGACCTTCGCGGCTCAAGTGGGTCGAAATTTGGAGGTCTATGTCGACGACATAGTTGTAAAAAGCAAGAGCGCTTCGGGTCTTGTTGCTGACTTGGAAGAAACATTCTGTAACCTCAATAAGCATCAAATAAAGTTAAATTCAGAAAAATGCATGTTCGGCGTGAAAGCTGGCAAGGTGCTCGGCTACATGGTCGGACTACAAGGCGTCGGGGCAAACCCGGAGAAAATCGAAGCCATTGAGAACATGAGGTCGCCCACATGCGTGAAGGAAGTGCAAGCTCTGACCGGGAGAATGGCCGCTTTAAGCCGGTTCATTTCCCGGCTGGGGGAGCGAGGACTACCTTTCTTTAAAGCCCTCTGCAAACACAATGGCTTTACATGGACGGAGTAAGCTAATCACTCATTCAAAGAGCTAAAACATTACATTTCCAGGCCACCCATCCTTGTCACACCTGCAACGGGGGAAGAATTGCTCCTATACCTGGCGGCAACCAAGAGCGGTGAGCGCGTGTTAGCGATGAGAGAGATGGTTCCCAACGACCTATTTATTATGTCAGCGAAGTACTTCATGGACCAAAGGAGCGTTACCCCGAGGTCCAGAAACTACTGTACTCATTGTTGATGGCCTCCAAGAAGTTGCGCAACTACTTTCAAGCGCACAAGATCGTGGTACTGACCAGCTTCCCGCTCAGGGAAATCCTGAAAAACCAGGACGCTAGTGGTCGCATAGCCAAGTGGGCAATGGAGCTCGCTGAATTCGAGATAATGTTTTCGGCCCGCACGGTGATCAAATCACAAGTCCTGGCTGACTTCGTGGCAAAATGGTCGGCTCCAGCACCACCAGCTAGCGAAACCAACGGTTCAAGGGAAAACTCCTGGACCTTGTATTTCGATGGATCCCGGGCATATGAGCGCTCGGGGGCTGGCGTCGTCTTGGTCTCCCCGGATGGAGAGCAACTTCAGTACGCCATCCAACTACATTTCACCGCGACCAACAACGCGGCGGAATACGAAGGCCTCTTGGCCGGACTTCGGGCATGTAAATTGCTAGGAGTCCAACGGCTCACTGTGATGGGCGATTCACAGTTGGTCGTGAACCAGGTCAACAAGGAGTATCAGTGTTCCGATACCTCAATGGCCGTATGCCTGGCGAAGTAAGGAAGATGGAGAAATACTTCAAGAATTTGAAGTAATCTACATCCCAGGAAGGATAATTCACTGGCCGACCAAATGTCTAAGGTCGGTTCCTCTCAAACTACCGCTCACGTGGTGCTTGTCGAGCACCTATATAAGCCCTCCATTCCCTCTGAAGAGGAGGCACCAGAGACCGACGGTAGGGTCTCCTTCCTCGAGCAAAGTGCAAGTTGGATGGCGCCATTTATCCAATACCTTGCGCATGGGACATTGCAGGAAGAAGCCGGCGTTCCGGCTAACAAGGCGATCTTCTCAAGACAAAGCGATCGGCGACCTATACCGAAAAAGCGCATTAGGAATCCTTTCCAGATCGTCTCTCGGAAGGAAGGCCAATACCTTCTTCGTGATATCCATGAAGGAATGTGCGGAGCTCACTCGTCTTCGAGCGCCTTGTGAGCAAGGCCTTCCAATTGGGTTACTCTTGGCCCTCACGACCTTGACGGATGCCACGGTCAATCATAACGACTGCGAGCATGCGGTTCCATGCTCGCAAAGCGATCAACCAGCATCGCCACCTGCAAACCACACCGCTTTTGTGGCCATTCTCGACCTGGGGGCTCGACGTCCTTGGACCTTTTCCCCGGGGTCAGAAAGGCTGCAAGTATTTGCTCGTGGCCATCGACACTTTCACTAAGTGGATAGAGGCCGAGCCCGTCTCAACCATCTCGGCCCAGGCGGCCAAGAGGTTCCTCCGTAGCAATGTGATAACTCGGTTCGGGATACCCAACCGTCTCATCACGGACAATGGGACCCAGTTCACTAGTGAACTATTCCAAAGTTACTGCGAGGAGGTCGGGACCAAGGTCTGTTTCGCCTCTGTGGCACATCCACAGAGCAATGGAGCAGCCGAACGAGCAAATGGGCAGTTAGTCCAGGGCATAAAAAAGAGGGTCTTCAAGAGCCTCAACCAACACAGACAGCAGTGGGTGGATGAGCTTCCCACCATTCTTTGGTCCGTCCGCACTACGACGAGTCGAGCCACAGGCGAAACGCCTTTCCAACTCGTCTATGGTGTGGAAGCCATTTTGCCTGCCGAAATTGTGTTAGGTTCCCCAAGGGTGCAACTGATCGATTCCATCGATCAGCAAAATGAACGCCTCCTCGACCTAGACCTCGTCGAAGCAACACTTGACAGCGGTATTTGCTCGTCTGCGATTTACCTACAAGCTCTTCGTAGGCACGCGGCCAAGTCAGTCCGACCAAGGTCCCTGCAAGTTGGTGACATGGTCTTACGAAGGCTTCAAGACCTGTCGAAAGCCAATAAGCTGACCCCAACATGGGAGGGACCCTACACGGTCGTGTCCACAGCACGCCCGGGGGCTGTTCGCCTCGCGATGGAGGACGGTCGGGAGCTCGCCAGCACCTGGAACATTGACCAACTACGTAAATTCTACGTTTAGACGCGTACTCCAATCTCACACCCCTTGCGTATCTTCCTATAAAACATTTCCTTTCCTTCTGATTTTTGTCCTCGCTTTATCAAACGAGCATCGTCGTCTACCGGCACTGCAGACGAGCTTATCCAACGAATATGTGCACACCATTCCCCTTGGCCTCCGGCCGGATGCTTGCCCATCCGACCACTTTCCACAGTAGCTCTTCGCTGTATGTGTGGTCGGTCGCGAGCATCCATTTAAGCCCGGTACAGCGACCACTCGGGTATGGCAACCCTACGTATAGTTGGCTTAAAGCCCGTCTACTCTGCGCACGTAACAATGCTCGCGCTCATACGTCTCTCAACGCAATCGACCTGTTTAAATCGTTCAAAAAGAGTTACGATCAAAGTATCCCTCAGCTTTCCCATGAACAAACTCATGCTCGCAATAGTAGAGGCACGACCTTTGTCCATGGCGGGGGCTCCGTATGATAAGGCGTTAGTCCTTTTTCAAGGATTCTTCGCTCGTATCCATGTTATATGCTCTTATACAGGGACTTGGTCTTTTTTCTGCAGAACCAGGTTCGTGCGAGCATACATTGAAAGTGGACTCGAGAGAAACAGGCAAGGTCCCAAACATCTGTGATTTGGCTCATTTAACCCAAAAAGTTGTTTCTTTTCTACAGGAGGATTTGCATGAACTAAAAAGAAAAAGGAAGAAGAGCTAAGTCCTACGCTCGGCCTGGAGGGCAGCAAGCTCCTCCTTAAGGGAGTCGACCTCTGCCTCCAGGTCCAAAACCTTCCGCCGAGCCGTGCGACCTTCAGCCGCGCTGTCCCGAAGGCGTTGCACCTCCTTGAGTTGAGTTTCTTCGCGCTCCCGAGCTCGCTGAAGGTCGCGGCGCAGGTCGGGGACCTCCTGCCGCAGCTTCACCAGTTCCTCCTCGAGCTCGGCACACTTCCGTTCCGAAGTGCTCTTCGCTGTCTCGCTCTCGAAGAGCTAGTCCCGAAGCCCGACGATGAGGCTCCTCACCGACTCTAGTTCCTTTAGGTCGGCCTCGCGCACCTCGGAGACCCGACGCTCGAGATCAGCGATCTTGGCGTCTTGCTCGCGGTGGTACGCCCAGTACTCCTCTGCTGGAACTGCGGAGGCGTCAATGTCCTCCATAGCCTTCGTAGCAAACTTCGAGCAAAAAAGGAAGAAAAGTAAAAAAAAACCTCCAGAAGATTGCTCACCTTAATGAAAAAGAGAAGAAGCAAAAGGCTTACCAGAAGAGCATGGCTGACCAGCTTGTCCTGAAGCGCGGCGGTCGATTCGCCCGGCTCGGAAAAGGATTGACCCACGCAGATCATCACGATCCCGGTGGCAGCGTCAAGATCTTGCCCCTCCTGGGCACCCGGTGCTCCCAGGAGGGCAACGGCGTCTCCTTCCTCGACCAACCCCCGGTCGCCCTGAGGATGGTCTTCCCCGACGCCAAGCGGCTCATGGTCGCCTTCCTGCTGCTCGGCCGCTGCGCCCGGGGGCTGGACGCCAGCTGCGAGCGCACCCGCCCCTTGCTCCACGGCCGGAGGAGATTGGTCGAGGACAATCACCTCCACCCCTTGCTCTGCGGCTGGAGGCGATTGGTGCTCCGCGGTCGGAGACGATTGGTCGAGGACGACCACCTCCTCTCCTTGGCCCATGGCCAGGGGCAGCTGGTCGACGACGACCACCTCCGCCCCTTGGTTCGCGGCTGGAGGCAGCTGGTCGACGATGACCACCTCCGCCGGGGGAAGCTCGGCTTCCTCTGAGGCCGCGGCCGGCGCCGACTCCTCCTCGGTCTCGGCCATCACTTGGTCGAAGACGCGGTCGAGCTCGGCGTCAACTACAGAGTCGAGAATCTCTTCAGCCATCTGACGAAAGTCCAAAGACAACATCCGAGCTATCGCGCCCACGCCAAGCGGAGTGGGGTTAGCCCGGAAAAAGATCGCGAAACAAGAACAAAGAAATTTAACAAAGGAACCAAACAGGGCTTACCTTCCACCCGGCGAGCAGTGCCCTCTTCCTCGGTTTCCTCGCTTCGGGCCACGGGCGTCCTGCCCGCGGCGGCCTCGTAGGCCTCGGCCAGCGGCCACAGCGCCCTTCTGCGGCGTCGCTAGCTCAGCGCCATCGCCCGGGTCGACATCGTCCATGTCGACCCCTTCCAGCGCCGAGGCCGATCGGGAAGACGACCTCCTACTCCTTCTAACCAGAGCATAGGCGTCTTCCTCCTCTTCCTCCTCCTCAGGGTCCTCGACCACCTGAGCGAGCTGGTCCTGGAGGGCCTTGATCTTCCTCTCCGGTGCTCCTTGCTCGAGGGACCTGGCCTCCTCCTCGGCCTTCCTCTTTGCTCGGCAAGCTGTTCCAATCGGCCCATCGGCTCCGGCTTCTTCCGCTTGAAGTCGACATACGGTGCGAAGCTCTCTTACCTCCTTCGGTCGTACTCGAGATCTGGCGCGGAGGAGCCCTGGTCGCTTGGCGCTTCGACCGCTTGGCGAGGGGAGGCGAGGCGGATGCTTGGCGGCCTCGACCCGCCGACCTCTTGCGAGAACCCCTGGCTGGGTGCCGGCTTGCGGCAGCGACGTGACGCTCGACACGGTGAGCTCGAGGGCGACCTTCTCCTGCAAGCAGAAACAGGGAGAAATGAGCTCGGAAAACATGCCCTCGGGCGGGAGCAAACAGATGTACTTACCGCGTCGCCGCGGTCAAAAATGTTCTTGGGGATCTGACGATTGGGCGTCAGCTCCTTCTCCTTCGGGGTGCCGAACATCTCGGTGACCCTCTCATCAACCCAGTCTGTCCTCGGAGCTGCGACACGACCAAGGGTTAAAAGAAAAAGTAGCGCCAATCACCAGGAAGCAACAGTGCTCGAGAAAGAGGTCCAAGAACATACCTGCGTTGTCCTCACGGGTGAGGTCATGCCACCCAGTCACCTCGAAGAAAGGGTGCTCGCGGCGCCTCAGGGGGCCCGGGCAATGTCCCGACCAGTGAGCCCCATCTGGGCGAGCTCACTGATCGTCCTGAGCACCCGCTCTTCCTCAGTACCGCAGTAGGCGCGCCCGTCTCGATGGCGGGCGGCCTCCCGAGATATACCAATCGGGACCCTCCGCCTTCTTACGGTAAAACCAAAGGTCGGCCCAACCCGACACCGAGTCCTTCAAAGCAACAAGAGGGTACTCGTATGGTCGATTGGGCCGGCGAAAAACGCATAGCCGGCGGAACCATCCCGGCCGGTGCGAAAGGGAGAATAGAAATGGAAGAAAAGGCTGGCGGTGGGCATCACGCCCACAAACGCCTCGCAGAGATGAGAGAAGATCGCGAGGGCAAGGATGGAGTTAGGGTGGAGATGAGAGATCTCACACCCACAAAAGGCGAGGACGGAGACGAGGAACTCGCTCTCGGGCAAGCGAAGCCCGTTGACAGCGTATAGCTCGCAGGAGACGATTTCTCTCTCCCGCGGTGCCGGCGCCGCATCACCTCCAGGCACCCAACCCGAGCTTGGATCGACATACCCCTCGTCGGTGAGCACCTGGAGTCTCCTCCGGGTCATCTGGCTAACCCCAAAACGCGCCATGGCCAAAGAAGGAGGAAGGACGAAGGAGGTTGGGCTCTGAGGCTCTTGGAAGATTTTGGCCGAGAACGAGCAAGTACGCAATGGCACCATCCTTTCCCAGCAGGCGGAGTTAAAAAGGCAGCGAAGAGGTGAGTTAAAAGCCGCCACCTATCACGTAGCGACACCTGCCCGGTGAAAGCGCACTTTCCAAGAAACTGTCGTGCATTCTGAGGAGGCTTCTTAGAGAAGGAACATGAGAATAACCAAGCAGCCAGCGCCCAGCGAGCAAGCCTGTGGCCGGGTAAAAAGGTCGCCTCCCAACGTAAAATGGTCGTAAGCCACGACCAAAAGAAATTCAATCCCCCCTTCAATTCTTAGGCTCAAGGGGAAGCCCGATGGTTCCCCGCTTGAACCTCGGGGGCTAGCTGTCGGGGATTGGCTATCTGGCAGAAGACCATGGTACCCCCGTGAAAAGCTGAGCCCACCGACTAGGCAATACTGAAAGAAGATGCTCGGGAGAATGAAACGAGCATCCCTCCTCTTCCTCCGAGCATACGCGTGCGCACCTTTACTCGCGACCATACCAAACGCTACCCCCCCACGAACAAGCATGCTCGTAGAGACCACGACCTACTCAGGTGTTTGGTCGGTGGGCCCAGCGAGTGCTACGAGGAAGGAAGGAGACAACCAATCAACCGAAGATCAAGGGAAATCTTACCCAAATTCAAACAACGCACAGATCAAGGACGACGGATCGCAAATATGGATACATGGCGTGATCCCAGGAGGTAGTTACCTTCTTTGTACCTCTAGTCGTAGTATTTAAACCCCCCTGAAGATCTGTAACAGAGAGGGACCCCCAGATAGAACACAATACACTGGAGTAGGGCTATTATCTCGGCAGTGAGAGGCCCGAACCAGGATAAACCACCGCGTCCCTCTTCTCCCGACCTGGCGTCTTTTGCTCGGACGACTCCCTCGGTCCGTACAATGGGGCTCTGTTGATCCCCCATTCAACAAGTAAGCTCGGTGGGAGCCCGTTCTCCAATCGTCGATAGGTTGAGTACACACCCGTCGGTGTGCAACCTCTCCCCCCTTCCATCCCGAAGATGGAGGGTGCCTACTCCTCGCTTCCCTACACCGCGGTGGATGGAATCACAATGTAGGACTTACTCATTGGCTCTCCGGATTAGTCATAACTTTCTCACCGACCTTCCCCGGACTAGTTATGACTTTCTCACCGCCCGGGCCATGTATCTTGCCATGAATGCAAATATGCCAACATCATGAATAACTTGTACATTAACACATGGCATCATCATGGATAACTTGTACATTAACACATGGCATCATCATGGATAACTTGTACATTAACACATGGCATCATCACATAATAAACATATTCATCATATCAATGGCAAACATTAAAGCATGGCATGTGAACATGTCATATATTCAAATTTCATTCTCAATCAATCAACAATCTACAACCCACTACCCATTCCAATACACTTGCCTCCACCACGGGCGACAGATTGGCGAGAAGTAGAAGGCACTCCCTGGGGCACACCACCTGCACATAGGTATCACACATTCACAATCATATCCTCAAAACAGTACGCAAACCCTCATCTACCCTGACATTGCCAACTACTTGCAAAACCCGAAGACAGAGGTTCTGTCCCGTCGGGACAGCAGCCTTCCAAAAGGCATAACTTGAGTTCTAGGACTCTGAATCAATTAAACGAGTACATCCTCGCATAGCTTAGGAAATTTCCCAACTTTTTCTAAGTATAAGGAAAGACTGATTCGGACTCTAAAGTGGTTTAATCTACAGAATACCGTGATCTGTTCCAATCACGTCATAGATTTTAATACGCTCGGTAAAACAGCAATAACTTTCAAACGGCTGATCGGAATTTAACGTTCTTTATACCCACTGAAAGGTATTGAAATTACATACAACTTCTTCAACAGGCGGACGACCAAATTCGGACTTTAAATTGGCGAAAAACTAAACCCTAGGTCGACTGCTCATGCTGTCCAAAACAGAGAACGTGGCAACATCTAGATCTAATCCAATCTACTCAATTCCAGCACCACCAATTGATCTAAAAACATGATGTTGATCCTTATAACAGTACCTAGCCCAACCCCAAGGAGTCCCATGGCCATACCTTCGCCCGACGCACAAAAACCCAATAGATCTTCTCCCGGATCGCTCCTCGCTCCTCGCTCCAACGGATGGATCCTCGACGTGCAGGGGTGGAGAGGCTACCCTAGGGCAGCAAGGCGTGGAGGAGAGGTGGTGGAGAGGTGGGGAGCAATGGGGGCAATGGGGGAGGGGCGCACGGCCAAGGGAGAGGGGAGGTGGGGGGGTGGCGGCTAGGGCATGGAGGGGGAGGGTGGGGGCGCACTAGGGCTGGTGGGGCCGCAAGCAAGGGCAGGGGGAAGCCCTATTTACCAGCCCAAACAGGAATCCTAGTCCTAAATGGACTCATACTCCATCCCACCAAAGCCCACAACCCCTTCTTTTAGGCCCAAACTCCCCTGGAAAGGCTCAAACTCCCGGAAACGCAATTAAACCTCATACCATATGGTTTTAACCTCCAATTCCATATTTCATAATGTTTTTGACCTCGTCATGCACCATTTATAAGGTTACGACACTCCGTGGTGTCACATCACTTCATAAGGCCCAAAAACGCGAGTAAACCTCAAGCCGTAAGGTTTTATTCTCTAATTTCACATTTTATAATGTCACACCATACCGTAGTGTCACAATTGTATCTTGTGGGTAAAGTGTATAACCTCTGCAGAGTGTAAAATCTATTCGAAGAGCCGTGTCCACGGTACTGGACAACGCTCGGGGATTACAGTCAAGGGTTAGATTTTCGTGAAAATGATCTCGGGATTGGAGGCAGGATGCCTGTGGAAAGTGATAATTGGTTAAGGATGTGGAAAGTGAAATAACTGTGCAATCTATTACTGTTATCATTTGTTTTACTGCTTTACCATCTATTATGAACATTTTGTGAATACTGTTTATTGCAAAATAACCCCTTCAGCCTGTCATTTGGAATAAGCCATGCATATAGTTATTAGACTTGCATTCTGTGCATGACTTGCTGAGTGCTTTATGTACTCACCCCTTGCAAACAAACAATCACCAGTGAGCAGAAGTCTACTTCGTCGAAGAAGAAGTTCCGTGAGAAGGCGATTATCTAGGAGTCGAACCCTGTCAGTTGCCTGTGGCGTATTGATGGGATTCACCGGTGTTCTTCGTTCCGCTGCTGCTTAATTGGAGTTGAAGCCGTAAAGGCTTCGCAAGTGTAAGGTTGACCTTAAGGTCGTACAATAGTTTATATTTTATATTTGAGTTATTTTTACTATTCCGCTGTGTATGTTTGTGATATTCATCTATGTTGAGACTGTGTGCACTAGCGTGATCCTGGAGTAGTGCTGAATACACAGAGGGTCTGGATTTGCATATTCGGGTCCCGACAGAGGTGGTATCAGAGCCATACTGACTGTAGGTCTTGACCCTAGATAGATTGGCTGTCTTTAGGAACTTCAAAAAAAATTTCTAAAAGAGAAAATTTAACTTGAAATAATAACAAGTTCTTGACTTATCTTATTCTTCTATTCTTTCCCCTCTGCTGAAATTTCTGTCTTTCCCCACTGGTTTAAATGGAAATCTTACCTGAGTCATTTTGAATAGTTAACGTTGTTTCACACTTAAGGAGAAAGTACTGGATGTCGCTGTCAACCCTGAAGATCATGAAGCAAGGAATCATCGAGCTCGAAGAGAAGTGGATCAATGAAGTGTTCTAGAAGCTTGAAGAACCAGTGCTTAGTAGTAAGTTGAGACTCATGTGTGAGAGTCACGTCTCTTAAGATAGGAGTGTTACCCTTTTAGACGCTAGATTATTGTGTGCTTAGGAAATTTGGATTTTCCTTGTTTGCTGAGTATGCAGTATGTGTTGCAAGCTTTTAGGCTTCTGTAAGCAACCATACCAAGTTATTAATAGTTGTTTGTAAAAGTTATTGGGTTAAACCTGTTCCCCGCAATAGGATTCTTGAAGCTTATCTATGCTTTTCCCTCTTACCTAAACCTTGGAGTGATCAACAAATGGAAAGGACCAACTACAGCAGTGATTTCGAGGCAGTTCAAGTCGGTTCAGTTGCTACCACTGGTATCAGTGTTAAAGCAGATTGTGACCAGCCGCTATCCACTGTACCAATGGTGACAATTCAGCAATTGGATCAGTTTGTAACCGCCCAAATTCAGCTCATTCAGTTGATGATGCAACAGATGCAGAATTTGGTCAAACTGCAGTCTCACGCCGATGGGATGCCTGTATCTATTCAAGAACCTCATTCATATTGAAGACTTTTGGAGTTTATGAAGACTCGCCTGCTTATCTTTGCTGGTAATTGTCGGCCCCCGAATCGGCTATCCGGAGTCCTCTGTGTATTTATGTACTAGTCCTAGATCAGTAGCTAGTACACACAGTCAAACAGTGATGAATCAACAACCATATCACGAATACAAATAACTAAATAATAATAACACCAAATAAAAGCAAAGACCTTATGGTCAAGGTTTACCATTAAGGCCTTAACAGGCAGAACAACTTGAACAACTGCAGCGGAAGACGAAAACACCAAGACGACCCATCCAAATGCCCACAGGCAATCGAGTGGGGAGCGCGTCCTAGTCGTTGGAATTTCTTGACAGCTTCTTTCACTTCTGAGATAGGATTAGAATGTAACACGTGAGTACATAAAGTACTCAGCAAGTCTGGGAAATTATGCACAATGTAGGCTATCCAAAGATGGCTTAATATGGTTCTTTTGCATAAAACCAAGTTTCATCAAACCATACTAGTTAATGAGTTTCACAAAGCATATTTGAGCAATTCTTTTTAATAATTGAATTATGTAATATTGCAGTGAAGGTTCTAACCACCACTCACTAATATACAGGCTCTATCCGCCACATTCCAAAAAGATCACGATTCAATCCATTCACATGGCTCTGTCTGCCACGGTTCACAAAATCCGGTTCATTCCACCTACCTGGCTTTAGCCGCCAGAAGCACACCCGAGAGTTCTAACTGCTCTCAGACCCCAAAACAAACCATTGTTTAGTTTGAAACCAAAAACCAAAGTCTACCAGTATGAAAGCATTCAGCAAGCTTTGCCTTTGACCGTAGGCACGGCTATTCGAATAGTTTTAACTCTGGAGAGGTGTACAGCTTTACCCACAAGACATGATATTCCCTTGATGCCAAGCTATTAGCACACTGCCTTAGGTGTGCCAGCAGGGATATCATGACAAGGCCTTTACAATGTATACGCCTAACCTGACCCACCCGCTGAGGTTTCACCGTTGTTAGGGTTATATCCACCCAGTACAGAAGCCCCCTCTTGCGCCGTGTGAGAAAAACAACAACATTGCCTCTATTCGATGCTCACATTCCACCATTTGGTGAGTCTAAGTTAGGTTTCTACAAATTATTCAGCCAGGTCATGCCCACTTTGACATGTGGTTGTACGGTTATGCTTAGAATGGAGACAGTCATAAGCGTCGGTCCTTAACTAACTTGGGGCGGTACTTGCACAATGAAAACTAGTGCTATATCCGCACCCGCCAAACAAACCATTCCGCCCAAGTCCAAACCATTTTCATTTTATTTTTATTTTGTAAATCAACGGCAATACTCGCTGCCTATAACTTCCAACACAAGTTTTCAAGAGTTAAAATGAAATTCCCACCCATAGGTGAATACTGACCGATAGCGAGGCTAAGCATTTCTACCGTACTATTCTATTCCACTAATAGTTTATTTTATAAAATACAAACATTAGTGTTGATAAAACGTGATTATAATTAAATCGGTACTTTCCAAAATTCATGAGACCACCAAGATTCCTCCATTCTTATCATGGTACTATATAATCCAGTCCAGTTTAGTACTTCCACCATGTAAAGTTGATATCATGTGCCATCATAACTCCAAAATCACGCCAAGCTATTATTATCATTGTATATGAAACAATCTCCTCGAAATATGAGTCTCCGTGTTGATTACCCATCATCCACACATCGATTGGTCTTTTAATCTACTTGATCCACCGAGAATAACTCATAATCTCATCCCCGAGCATATTTCATGAAAGATTCTACAAATCCAAGATTTCATTAATTCATTGCCTAGAGCTGTTTCCATAAACAATGACACCAAGTTGACTAAGCAAATCACACCCAATCCACATTATTCATAATCCCACACAAGTGGTTATCGCAAAACCATATTTCCCAAAATCATCTACTAAACCATCAAGTACGATTCTCAGTATTATCCATTTAATACATCGAGTATATATTTGATAATATTATTGATTAAATCATCGAGTATCATTCTCCACATCACCTATTGTAACCCTTCATATTGTCATTGCTAAATCATCTACATTTTATCCACCAAGAATACGTAATATTATCATTTACTAAACCACCAAACATTCTGGATTATTCACAATTCTCCATAAAGGATTATCACCTAATATGCTTGTTAAAATCCACTAAAATATAAGTCACCACTTATTCTATTTAATCCACAAGTATGCCTCTCAATATCATTTATTTACTTTTACCGACTATTATTCTTGACATCATACATCTTCCAATATTCTTCCAATCCACACAAATTATATGGATTACCATTCATAGATCAATTCCATAACGACTACCCCCACATCGCTAATATTCACGAAATCTCCAATTTACAATTCGTACCACTTGTTCCACCGATCGTGTCTTCCCAATAGTCTTTTTTCCCTAATTAAAGAATGTTTTTCCAAAAACGTTCATATTGGTGGATTACTACACTAGGGCGACAAAGGATCATGGACAACAATATCAAGGAGGTATGGACAACAGGTATAACTAATAGCCTAACGTCAACATCATCTTTTATATAAATAGCAATGCAATTTGTAAAACATGGTAAAACATTTATAAATTGTAGGATCAACATGCGTCAAGGAGACTTGCCTTCGGTCGCAGCGAGGACGTCGAAGTCTTGCGGGTCGGCAATGGCGTCGATGACTCCAACGAACTCTTCCGCTACGCGCAAAACGGTACAACCAAATAACTAACAATAAAATAAATAAAATCCAAAAATTACAAAATTAGTACTGGCAGGTAGATCTTGAATTTATATGAATTTAGGAATTTGAACGGAGAAATTTGGAGTTCGAATGAAGGAGAACGGGCTCGCTGGTCTTGGAGAAGAAGGATGGCCGATGGTGCTACAAAGTGAATCAAGCAAAACTGTTTATATAAGCTATAAATGATGATGAGAGGATATATTAACTAATAAAAGAAGGAGTTTACCTGTCGTCCAACCCCTCTTATTCCCATGTGCTCCTGTTGGCCAAACCGCTCCACGCCTCCACCCCACTTTCCCCTCAACCCCCAGCGCAATCGCCCACCACTTCTTCAAGATGGCGGCGTAGTGCGGGGTGAAGTGGTTGCGCGAGAAGCAGAGCAGGTGGATCCAGATCTTGGTGGTGAAGTTGACGCGGACGAAGGGGTTGAGGAGCGCGGAGCAGGGCTGCTTGCACTGGAGCGGCAGATAGGGGAGCGGGGGCGATGTGAGGGACTTGAGGACGCGGACCGGGGAGATGGCGGCAGTGAGAGGGATTATGCAGTGGCTGGCCTCGACCTTGGACCGCGGACAAGCGTTCCAGGAGAGGCGGATGGCGTCGGAGCCGTCAGGGTCGGCGTCGCAAAGCACACTGCAAGCTGAACTCACTCCTCTACGGCTCCCGCTTCTCCTCTCCAAATCCTACACAGCAGGTTCATGCCTTCCAAGCCCTAACCTCACAGATCCGAGCGCCTCTCCCTCTTCGATGGCTTCCGACACCATCGCGTCGGTGGAGATGGAGCTCGCCTGACACCTCCTCGCCTGACACTTCCGACACCATCTAGGCTCTCTAGCGCAGCACTGGGCAAAGGGGCGAGGAGCACGGTTGGGGGGCAAAGGGGCAACCAGGTAACCCTATTTTCACTGTTATTCGCTTATGTACGCATATGTCCGTGCTCAAATTTCCACCTGATTATCCTTTTAAACCCCGAAGTATCAGGCACCGAAACATCTATGTCAGTAATATTAATTGTTTTAGCAAGGGTTGTGTTTTGGTGATATGCTGTTTCTTATTTGGTCATATTTTGTGATGCCATTGTTGCCCTTCGCTATAATCATTCAACCCTTTGCTGAGTTATATTTATTTGTTTTCAACCAACTCCTTTGAAGAGGAACTATCTTGCTAATTTGGTATTGTCACACATTTTTTAACTTTCCTTTCTCCTTTATTTTTTTCTTTGTAGGCAAAAGTGTACTATAGATCATGTTGGAAAAACACAGGTAATTCTGTTTAAAAAAAAGCACATGAAAACTTAATGCGCAATACACTTTACCCCTGATATTTCAATGATAAATACCTTTCTTTGTTCCTTTTTCATGGTCTTACAGAACAACGGTCAAGTCCAGGGAGGAGATTTATCAGCTGCTGCACAAGATATGAACAAAGAACACTGGTTCCAAACGCATCACAGTGGCACCTACTGCTCTCTTCAGCATACAAAGTGTAAGAGAAACCAGTGACACTACCAGTTACACCCACATGGCAGCAGGCACAGCACAAAATTGTGCAAGTAAGCTACCTTTCCCCCTTTTATTGCTTGATCACCTTCCAGTAATCAGAGTTCTCTGTAAGACCGTAAGAGCTAGATCCACCAAGTATAATGTCTTTAAAATGCAGATAACAGCACACCTAGCAATAAGCCACCATGGCTGAGCATGTCAACAATGCGCCAAGACCTTGATTCAGGCAACAGAATGCTAAGCAAGCATGAGACACAAGCCCTTCACGATGACACTCATAGTCTTTCTAGAGCTTACTCTCAAGGGTCTGTTCCTGAACCATTTTCACTTCAAGATTAAGTTCAGGAATGTCTGTAACTAACAAAACACAATTTCAATGAAAGTTGACTTGTTCATGATTTCCAGCATCATAGATCTCCTGCTTACCAATTCTTTTGCCCATACTTAACATCACAGGTCAATGAAAGTGAAGAGTCTATCCATATAACCAAGCGGCTCCGGTGCGATAAAAGTTAGACCTCTATTCCAAACTAGAAAATTCAAACATCGCCAAGTTCAGACAAGGGCTTCGCAGCGCATACCAATGGTGGTTTATTTATCAACCTAGCAAGGTACATTTATTTGGGTGTAAATGGCCTCTTGTTTGACATTTGCAAGGTGGAATCATTTTTTAGTCGAATGCTCCGAACTGCCATATTCCAATTGTGGTTTGTTCTTTAGGTGGGCCATGTAATTAGATAAATGAAGCATACTTCATCCGTTTCACTGTAGAGTTATGAATTACATGCATGTGAGCTTGATATGTCTTGTATAATTTTACTTTGTTTTTATTTGTCATAGAAACACTGATATTTATTTTGCTTTCTTATTGTTTTAAAGTACTTCAGGAAGTATGTCAGAAAAGAAATTCTGATAAGCAGGCCTCAAAAGAAACTCTAATAAGTATATTGAAATGAAATCCATATAGCAGAAAGGACTAGAGAGAGCTAATTCCTTTCAGAAGATTGGAAGTAGGTGAAAAATGTACCAACTATATTTCATATAATTTCGATTCCTGCCTATCTAACGATGCTAATGTTCTACACAAAGTCGGCATAGACAATAGGCTATATTTATACTTCAATTATTTCTACGGCATTGTATTTGTCACTCTTACAATCTCCTACAAACTGCTTTGTTTTCCTAGGTTGGTAAGTCCAGATTCTTCTCGGTGTCGCGTACCTGTAGGTGATTGTTGTTCATCTTATTTCAGGGCTTTGACAACAGAACGCTATGTAGTGAATTGGAAGCTCTAATCAAATAGTATGAGACCGGTGGTGGAGAAAAATTGCCATAGGGATGTCTCGTGACACAATACCACACAATCTGTAGACTGTAATTAGATTCCCAGAAGGTGCATTCTATCAATAGTATACACCTTTCATGAGTTGAAATATACATAATTGCATTACTAAACTTGCTGCTTAAATTTTCCATTTGAGATTTGTGTTTTCAAGGGTCTGTGCAGCAGGAAAAAGGAGTATGCTATCTTGATAATTGAAGGGGAAAAGTTGATTAGCAAATGTGATTTCGCTTGTAGTTTTGCTCAAGAGGAGTTTATGCAATTGCAGAATCGGGTGTATTGTTTTGAAAAACAACTTTTATTTTTATATTTCTAGCATACTGGTTTATACAAGCATCAATGAATAGTTAATGGAGTTTTTGGAAGTGCTACTTTAATTTCGTATTAAAGACTACTTTAATATCGCTATCTACACAAAGGCCTTCCTCGCAAAGATATAAACATTTGTTATTCGTATAAAGGATCAGTTGCAACGCAGAGACACCTTACTAGTCTTCATTAAAGTCCAAATTAAATCGGAAAAATGGCAAATAAATTCTCATAAATTTGGGAAAATGACGATACAACGGTTTCAGCAATAAAAGCACGAATAAATATTTTTAAATAATATAATATTATTATTTCTAAAACAGTAATTGATTTTTAAGTACCAATAACACTTTTTAATTTGAAAAAATAATAGAACAGCTCCAAAAATTCTAGAAAAATCCCGAGAATTTAACTAGAGACTTTTGAGCTTATTAAAATTACTTATAATTTATATTTATACATTTTTTTATATTAAAGAGCTACAAAAACTGTAAAGACTTTTTAGAAAATAGCAAAAAGGGTCTAAAAATTCCGAAAAAATTCTTAAAAATATTAGGGAATATTTGGAACCCAATAAAATTGGTTTCGCCGAATTTGGATGAAATTTGGAGATTTGAATATTCTGGAGCGAATAGCGGCCATTAAAGAAAAGCCGCGCGAGATAAAATACCAGAGGGCTTCCAAAAATCTTGGAAAAATTCCTAAATTATTTTTAGAATATTTGGGACCTGATGCAATAGGTTGTGGGATTTTTGGTGCATTTTTGAACTCGGGCGGAATTTCGGATAAGGACCGGAATTTGGAAATTAGATTTTTCGAACGGAGGGGAATTGAATTCCGATTTTGGAAGGGAAAGGATGCCAGGTTAAATTAAACACCAAGGAAACTCTAAATTTTGAATTTAATTAATTTAAATTAGCTTTTCTCTAGAAAGCGAAAACTAGGGCGTTAGAGTAATGTTTCACCTATGGAGGCAGAGTGTTGGCTGCGTGTAATTGAGAAGAAGTTACTCCTCGCTTAGTGTAAAGGAGACAAGATGGTTCTGTATGCTAGCCGCCAGTTGGTAGGAGTTCCCTTGGAGTGGTGGAAGAACCATCGTGCTGCCCACAAGACACCACAAGAAATCACTTGGTTGGAGTTGCCATCGCCCTTCGTCAGTTTGTTGCGTCATCAGATGATAGTGTGACTACTGCAAGTTCAGAGAAGTGTACAACCCCTGCACCCAATACCATACCAAGACGCTATTCTTTGAAGTGTTGTCAACCAAACAAATCAGAAGATCGTGCATGCATCCGTTGTGGAGAACTAGGGCACACTGCTGATGAACATGCAATCAATTGTTCCAGCTGTGAAAGAAGCCATTTACCTGGAGAATGTACCATGCGCAACATCACGTGCTACCTATGTGAAGGTTGGGATCATTGCCCATCTCACTGTCCCCTGGATTCAATAGTAACCGCTGTGACTCAGCATCAGCGAGAGAATTTTCGAGCCGTCATTGCTCAAGAGTAGCGAAAAGAGAATGATTGTCATCCGCACTTGCAGTGCCACGTGAAGAAATGAAGAAGAAACATGTAGACCCTACCCGTCTACCTCAGGAAACCAGTGAAACTTGGTCACCATGGAACTATTTCTTTTGTGATAAATGAGGTCACTGGGCTAGAGAATGCCCCATCAACCCGGCATGATGACCTAAACATTCATGTTACAACTGTGGCGAGTCATGTCATTTTGTTAAAGAGAGCCCACAAAAAGATCAAGCAATTTCTGAAGCCATGATCATCCCAGAAGTTACTTCAGTAAAGATTATAACACCGAAAGTGAATGGTAAGACTATGGAAGCAGCTTGCTCAAAGAATCAGTTGAAGCAAGAGGAGTTGGTTAACAAGACCCTTGATCTAGAAGATGAGCGCAAGGAATTGAAAGACCACCGTAAGTGTCGAAAAGTTTATCAAGAAGGACCATCGCAACAGTGAATGAGGAGTGCCCCTCAACAACTCAATTGCCATACTACTCAGACTTTATTCAAGACACCTTCACCTGTGCCTCGCCCCGATAGTCAGAATCTTCATAACACCACCCCGGTGAAAAGTTCTCAAGGAAGAAGCCTACTCTCTAAAGTTTGCTATGCTTGTCGCCAGCCAGGATTTTTTGCTAACCATTGCCCCCAGAGGAAAGTGATCACCCTGGATCGTGTCGATCTTAGTTCTACCCCTACCAATACTAGTGCTACATCAGGAGGATGCCAACAGATGTCAGTCAAGCGTTACCTCAGATGCAATGAGCCGGGACACTTTGCTAATAGTTGTCCTAGGAGAAAAGGTGTTATACCTATCCGCTTCAATCCTAGTCTTACCACTACAGGAAAAACCACTAACCTCAACAGCCAAAACCGTTCACCCTAAGGATAAAACCGTCCACCATAGGTAGGGTCGACAGCCGGCCGTCCACCCTAAGCTACCGAAAGTAAGTGGTCGACCATAATATTAAATTCGATGGGGTTGCTGTCCACCCTATTAGGGTAGACGGCCAAATATAGGCCGTCTACCATAGTAACCTTAGGGTGGACGACCACTGGTAGCTGTCCACTCTATGTCGAGGTGGACGGCCTTTTTATACCGTCGACCATAATAAATTTAGGGTGGACAACCACGTGCAAAAAGCCGTCGACCCTAAGCATTAGGGTGGACGGGCACGAGCAAAAAAGCCGTCGACCCTAAGGCTGACCGGGCTGCTGCACACATTAGGGTGGACGGCCATGTGGAAAAAGGTCGTCCACCCTAATTAATCAGCGCTAAAAAAACAATTCGACTGGTAGGGCAGCATTCAGTCACAGTTCATATCCATACAATCTCATCAACAAATAACAGTCACTCACAATTACAGTCACAATTTACATTCACACTCACAATTACAGTCACAATTCATATCCATATATACTCACAATTCATATCCATACAATCACAAATTACGAACTCATCACAATTCATATTCATATACATTCACAACTTACAAACTCATCACAATTCATATCCATACACATTCATAAATCACATCCACAAATCAACATATAATTCATGTTCAACAAAAGTTTGATATAGAGGTTTCCAACAAAAATTCAATGTATATGACATGTCCACAAATCGACAAAGTTCAACAAAAGTTTGATATAGAGATAGTACATCACCTCAGTCATTCTAGCTAGGTGGAGGAAAAACCGAAGGCATACCAAGCATCTCATCAACAAAGTCCGCCGAAGTACTGCTAGTGGGCTCGGCGCCACTTCCCACATGTTGGGCTGCACCAGCTGATCTTGAAGCCTCCTACAAAGCAAGAAAACAATGTATAACTTAGAACATTACTTTCAATGACTTCCCAAATTACAATTTTTGGCGATAGAAGTACCGTGTCCGGAGTGTTTTGAGTTGGAAGCCGGATCGGGTACTGGAATGGATGTTGGAACTATGGTGGTTGAGCTGGAACCACTGATCCAGAAGCCTACCAATTAAACAAAATGAATTAGAACATTTATCTTGTGAGTTGAAAACAACAATTCTTCACGAATTAACATATATTACCCTGTCTGGCATACTATGTGGAAATGGCAATGGGAACTGAAACGAAAACTGCAAAGGTGTTGGTTAAGCCGGAGCACCCGATCCGCAAGCGTTCTGAGGAGGAAACTGCAACATATCATGGTATGGAAACTGCAAAGGGGGTGGCTGAGCCGGAGCGGCCGATCCAGAAGCCTACAAATTCAAACATATGTATTAGAGCATTACATTTGTGACTTGCAGAAAAAAGACCATTAGTATCAATATATGGATTGGAGCATTACCCCATCCGGAGTTGGACCAATCAAACCGAAAGCCTACAAATTCACATAGCATATCATTGATGGATAGACATTAATAAGAAACAGGAAATTACTAGTAATAGACAATACTCCTTGGAAGTGCATCATCGGCGGCCGTGAGGGATCGAAAAAGCCTAGAAATCCTTGTGGTGGAATATGATTCTACATATAACACATTCTTCTGTGTCATACATGTCACACATCCATCTCCAAGCATCGGGGCACTTGTCATACCATGGCGGTCGACATGAATTGTACTCATCAGGGGTAAGGTATATGTCTCGAGCACCTCCGTCCCTTCTGAGATTCTGCCCTCACCTTCGATAATACTCCTCAATAGCTGTAACACCCCAATTTTTGCTTTTCATGAATTTAAATGAAATTTTGCACTTTGGTGAATTTTTAGAATTTTCTGGAATTTATTTGGATTTAATTTGAATTTATTTCCTTTTGAAATAATTAAAGAATTAAAAGTTCTAAATAAAATTTTGTCGGAAATATTTTATTTGAGTCCAAAATGTCTCAAAGTATTTTCCAGAATTTTTCTGATTATTTTGCTATTTTTCTTGAATTATTTGAATTTCTAGAAATTAATTTGAATATTAAATCGCTGGAAAATACCGAGTTGGTTAGTACTGTTCATCCGACCGGGTCCGACCCGAGTCAGGCTCGACTCTAACTCAAACCGGACTCAAACCCGCCCGAGCCGGCCGAACCCTAACGCGCGTGACCGTCGGATCTCGATCCAACGGCCACGATTGCGCCACGTCGCCCAATCCGAGTCCCGTTCGGACTCCGCCGCCGCCGAGTGGGCCTCGGTTGCTATTTTCACGGAAGCCGAGACCCCTATTTAATGCGCCACCGCCGCCATCGTGTTCCTCTCTTCCGTGCGCACCCACAGCCTAACCCACCGAGCCCGAGCCACCGTCCTTCGCCCGCTAGAGCTCGCCGAAGTTGGATTCGTGCCCCGCCGCTGTTTTCCGCTGTTTCTGCCACCGTCCTCCGCCGTCACCGAGCCCAAATCCGGATCCATTGCATCAAGACGCGTCGAGGGGTACCACTCACTTCGCCGGAGCGCGCCCATAATGCCGTTGGGCTCGTCATCGTCTTCGTCTCTGGCAACCTCTGCTCCGCTGCGCCATCGCCGGAACCGCGAGCTTTCTCCGCCGTTGGATCTTCATCGCACGGCTCAGGTTCGTCCATGTCACCCCGGTCGATTTCACGTTTTGGTTTTTAGATCTATTCTCAACCGTTGGATCTAGATCCAACGGCTTAGATTTAGCCACGTAGCCGTGAACTGCACCGTGCCTAGATTGGATCTCAGCCGTTAGATCTAGATCGTACGGTTAGGGTTAGCCGTGTTGTAGCGTTAGATGTAATCTCTGTCGTTCGATCGAGATCAAACGGCATAGATTGAGCCACGTGTCGTCACCCGGGTCATGCCACGCCACCCCACGGTGAGGCGAAACCCGATCGAATCTGGACCATCCGATCCAAATCGAATGGCCCAGATTAACCACGTTGCCCGCAGCGTTTGAGATCCATATCTGATCTGGACCGTTGATTTGCAAATCAAAGGCCCAGATCTAGCCACGTACGCGGGAGTTGGACCATCGCGGTCCACGCGGGTCAGCCGCCGATCGCCACGTGGCGTCCACGCGTGGCGTCGACATGAACCAGCGTCTCGTCGACGGCCGACCGCACCATGACGTCACCGCTGAAGTCACGGTGGGGCCCGCATGTCGATCTGCTTTGGCGGCGCGGTGGCGTCGGCCACGACGTCACCCCACGGTGAGCCGAACCCGAGCCGTGGATCTAGTCCATGGACCCGCTGACGTCATGCTGACGTCATAATTCGATTTTTCAATAGAAAAATAATTCGGTGGAAATTCAAATTCCACGCTGACGCCATGCTGACGTCATAAATCGGATTTTTCAGTAGAAAAATAAATGAATTAATTCGGTTTATTCTTTTATTTGAATTTTCAAACTTCAAACGCTTATAACTTTTGCGTTTTAACTCCGATTTGAACAATTCCAATTTCTAAATTTTTATAAAATTGAGATATACTTAAATATGAATTTTAATTAAGTTTTGAATATGAAAATTTCTCTGTTTATATTTAAATTAATAGATTCTTTAAACTTTAAACAGTTATAATGTCGGGACCCGAATTTGCAAATCCGGACCCTCTGTGTATTCAGCACTAGTCCAGGATCACGCTAGTGCACACAGTCTCAACATAGATCAATATCACAATCATACACAGCGGAATAATAAAAGTAACCCAATAATAGAATATAAACTATTGAACGACCTTAAGGTCAACCTTTCATTTACGAAACCTTGACGGCTTCAACTTCAAATAAGCAGCAGCAGAACGAAGAACATCGGTGAATCCCATCAATACGCCACAGTAACCGATGTGGTTCGACTCCTAGATAATCGCCTTCTCACGGAACTTCTTCTTCTTCGACGATGTAGACTTTTGCTCACTGGTGATTGTTTGTTTGCAAGGGGTGAGTACATAAAGCACTCAGCAAGTCATGCACAGAATGCAAGTCTAATAACTATATGCATGGCTTATTCCAAGTAACAGGCTGAAGGGGTTGTTTTGCAATAAACAGCATTCACAAATATTCATAATAGATTGTAAAGCGGTAAAACAAATAACAATAGTAATAAATTTCACAGTGGTTTCACAAGTAAACCATTCCACATCCTTAAACAATTATCACTTTCCCACAGGCATCCTGCCTCCAAACCCAAGTTCATTTTAATGAAAAGCTAACCCTTGACTGTAATCCCCGAGCATTGTCCAGTACCGCGGACACGGCTATTCGAATAGGTTTTACACTCTACAGAGGTTATACACTTTACCCACAAGATACAATCCACTCACCACGTCAGCCGTGAATCGCCATACAAGAGTATGCGAATGAGCGATCATAACAAAGTCTTTCGGAAACTTCTAACAGCACAAGTGGTCCTCCCCGGTTGTTGCACACTAACCCTTCCCTTAGCTAAGGCGAAGTTTAGGCCAACCAACCGTTAGATGGGTACCTGGCCGCAGCCCCGGTACGCTCCCCCGTACAACTTACACAAAGGGTGTAGTTGACCTCCTGAGGTCCCACAGGTACGTTATTAGCAACTTAATCAACTAGGTCCGTCCCATTACAGACATGTGGTTGTACGATTGACTCAGTTCAAAGGCTTGCAATGTTAAGTCCTTAGGGTGACCAGGGCAAGACTACCCGAAGAACCAAAACATCGTCCCCAGTGCCACAACTGGCCCACCTGATCATTCTTGCCACATGCCCCGGTCAAAAACTATTTATCAAAACCCAGTTGATTACCATGCACCACGTGCCATCAACATCACATGATACCTTTCCAAAACAGGTTCAATATATCATTAAGTCAATATTAACATTTGATTGTCCAAAATCATGTCATGAGCACGTAGCAGGTCTAAGCCATATACTACAACGGTCTAAAGCCCATGTTGGCAATTTAATAATGTCCAACTAGTAATCCACAACTAGGGTGACAAGGGTCATGGCACATATTTAAATAATCAAGGTGTCATATAGCAAATTGGTATTTATCTAATCCCCCGTATTTAAATAAAGTATTTTCCAATTAAACTAGCATGCAATAGGTTAAATCAAAATAGGTTTCAAAATAGGATCAACATGGTCAAAGCACAACTTGCCTGGCCCTTGCAAACTTTACTGTCCTTTACTCTTTATCTTTGATCCTTGATCCTCGAACTTCAACTTCCACTTTCTCGATCCTCAGCTCGTTCGAACGATTTCCGGACGACACGTCTAACGATAAAGAAACACAAATACAAACCAATTCAAAAGACAAATCGAATAAACACCAAATTAGAACAAATAGCATTGGGCACAACGGCTTAGAAGGATTTGGGAACTCGAACGGATTAGATCGAAGAGTTGACAAAAGAGAACGGGCTTTCGGCAAAACACCGAAAAGGGAAAGACTAATAACTGGGAAAGAAAGAATAATATTCCGAAGAATATTTCTTCCGAAGTTATTATCTTGATTGGACAGATAGCGACATATGGGCTCTCGATCTATAGATTGGGTCCACAAGGATATGTTAGTTCACAGTGAACTAAACTGATTCTCGAAGTTGACTTTTGTTGACCGAACGGACACAGTCAAACAAAAGAGAGACGGATAGATCGGGCACAGGGGTATGACAGATGGCCATTGGTCTATTGACCAAGTCCACAAACGAAGTCTAGGTTAAAGGTGGATTAGGTTTTCAGGGATAAGACAAGACAAGTGTCTTACCACGATTGAAACAATGGGAAAGATTGCAAAGATAACAACACGGCTCACGATAAACTTAGTTCATCGAACCGGTCTTAGGTTAGGGTTTTGATTCGGCTTTGAAGATGATATGACGATGAGACTAGGCTCACGTCATGATGATAGAGGAGATGAGGACATCGCACTAGGGCTCTTGCATGAATGCACGCATGCGATGACAACGAAGCGATGAGAGCCAAGAGTTAACGATGAAGCGTTAACGGAGAAACGTTAACGACGGAGCGTTAACGACGGAGCGTTAACGGTGGAACGTTAAAGGCAAAACGTTAACGGAGGAACGTTAACGGCGGAGCGTTAACGGCGGAGCGTTAACGGCGGAGCGTTAACGGTGGAATGTTAACGGTGAAACGTTAATGGCAAAATGTTAACGGAGGAGCGTTAACGACGAAACGTTAACGGCGGAGGTCAAACAATGATAGGATACTCATGAAGCGAAGTAGCGACCGTCGGTACAACGACATGGCCGCGGCAAAACGCTACCAAGGACGGCTAACCGGTGCGCGAACCGGCGGCACGGGCTAGGTTGAAAAACGACGGTTTAAGGCCGGAATCGGCTCCGACGGCAAACGGAGGCCAAAAGAACCTTAATGAAGGACCAAAACAGTAAGGGATGATCCACCGGACGCGACAACACGGCCGGAGCGAGCTAAAATAGCCGGCGTCAAAAGGCGACGCGCAGCGACGGCAAACGGCGGCCTAAATATATAAAAAAAATTCCGGAGGATGGGATGGCAAAGAGAGAATGTCTACTGCGTAGAACACGGCGAGACGAGCTCAACGGTATAGGCGGATTTTGCGGCGCCCCCTCCGGATTAATCACAAACTGCCGATGAACGGGTTTCGGATCAAAACTTTGGACGGCCATAACTTCTAGAATAATGATCGGAACTTAACGAAATTTGACCGAGAGCTAGATGGGACCAAGAGACACACCGTGACGTAGGTGGCTCGAAGAAATACCTTCTGGAACAGCGGGGGACGCGCGAGGAAGTTTGCCACTGTCTGGAACGCGGTCTGAACGGAGAATTTATTTTTCTGCGCCAAATCCAGAGGGCAAAACCTTGGGAAAAGTTGTGCATCCTATAGAGGACATCCCCAGGAGTCTACACAAAAAATTTCACCGTCAAACTCGAAAAATTGAGGGAGTTATGGCCTCGGCAAGATTCGAGATTGAAACGGCCATAACTTTTGATCCCGTGGACCAAATTGGCTGAATTTTGGACAGCAAGCAGATGGTACCTTGTGGCACACCACGGAGAATAAGGATCTCAAAAAGAGTCGACGAGCTGCCCAGGACGCGGCTCCAAAGTTCGGCCGGCGTTGGACGACGTTCGGGCGACATTGGATGGATCTCGGAGTTTTGGAGATGATCCGGAGGTTGAAGATCCGTGGGAGAGGTCATGGGAGGTCTACATGAGGTTAGGGTGACGGCTAGGTCAAGAAAAATCAAGTTTGGACGCGTTTGGAGCAAAAACAGGTCTTATAGGCATTTTACCGAGCACTTGGTGTGCGGATCGGACTCGGAGCTGACGTGGCGCAATGTGGGGGCGACAAGTGGCAGCGTGGGGGCAGCTGGGCTGGCTGGCCTGGGCGTGAAGTCTTTGGGCGCGCATGGCCCATGGCGCGAGGGAGAAGCGAGTGGTAGGCTGCAGTGAAGCGAGGTGGGGTAATTTGGCGATTGGCGGGGTGGGCTGGGCGCAGGAGAGAGAAGGGGTTTTGGCCCAAGCCATTTTCAGAATTTCCCATTAATTTTCCAATAAAACAATTCCAATAAATTAAAATAAATCAATAGAGGCAATAAAAATACCAGAAAAATTCTAGAAAAATTCTAGAAAATATTTTGAGACATTTTGAACTCAAATAAAATATTTTCAGCAAAAATTTATATAAACTTTTCCAAATAATTAATTAATTTCAATAAGAGGGCTTAATACAAAATGATTCCGAATAAATCCAATAAATAGCAAACGAGCTCCGAAAAATCTCAAAATTTACAGGAAAACTTCTTGAAGCACAAGGAATCCAAATAAAATAAAATAAATTTTATTTGAGGTTTAGAATAATCAAATTAAATTGTTTTAGCTTTTAGAAAATTCAAATCAAGCTTTATAAATGCGAGAAAATCAACGAAAATTTTGGGGAAGCTAAACTAAACCAAAATTTTTGAAAACCCAAATTTTGGGATGTTACATATAACTTTTGCATTTTAACTCCTTTTTGGGCGATTCGAATTTCTAAAAATTTGTAAAATTATGCTCTTTCTGTTTAAAGTCTTTACTTGAATTTTTGAGAAATGTGTATGTACTATTTTATTTATTTATTGCTATTTGCATGCGTTACGAGTAGACATTGAAGTACCCAAGAGCTTCGAAGGTGAAGTGTTGACCTAGGAGCCAACTCAAGATCAAGAACAAGTACTTTTTAAAGGCAAGTTATGCTTTGACCATTTTGATCCCATTTTTGGAATTAATTCAATTTAAACTATTGCATGCTAATTTAATTAGAAATTGTTTAAATTATTTTTGGAAATTAGATAAATGCCTAATTGCAGTATGACACCTTGACTATTTATATGTGTGCCATGAACCCTTGTCACCCTAGTTGTGAAGATGTAGTTGGACATTATTGAATTGCTAACATTGGGTATTTAGATCGTTGTAGTATATTGCTTAGACCTGCTACGCGCACATGACGTGAATTCGGACAATCAAATGTTAATATTGACTTAATGAGGTATTGAACCTGTTTTGGAGAAGTATCACGTGTTGTGATTGTTGATGGCACGTGGTGCATGGTAATCAACTGGGTTTGATAAATAGATTTGGACCGGGGCAAGTGGCAAGAATGATATGGTGGGCCATGAGTGGCACTGGGGATGTCGTTTTGGTTCTTCGGGTAGTCTTGCCTTGGTCACCCTAAGGACTTAACCTTGCAAGCCTTTGATCTGAGTCAAACGTGCAACCACATGTCCGCAATGGGACGGACCTAATTGAGTAAGTTCCTAATGACTTGCATGTGGTAGCTCGGGGTGTCAACTACACCTTTTGTGTAGCTTGAAAGGGGAGCGTACCAGTGCTATGGCATGGTACCCGTCCAACGGTATGTCAGTCCCATACTTCGCCTCTGTTAAGGGAAGGGATGGTGTATGACAGAAGCCGCAGAGGTTCACTTGTTTTGTTTGCGGTCTCTGAAATGCTTTGTTACGATCACTCGCCTTCGTGGTGTTTGACTGTATCTTGTGGGTAAAGTGCATAACCTCTGCAGAGTGTAAAAATCTATTCGAATAGCCGTGTTCGCGTCACTGGACATTGCTCGGGGATTACAGTCAAGGGTTAGACTTTCATGAAAACAACTTGGACTTGAAAAGTTTGGTTGGGTTAAATAATGACGTTGATGGAAATGTGGATTAGGGAAGGAAAAGTGTTTATTTAACTCCTGGCAAAGTTAATGTTATTATCGTTACTTTTACTGCTTTTGAATCTACTTATGCTACTTGTTAATTGTTGTTTTACTGCAAATGTACCTGTTAGCCTATCCTTTGTAATAAGCCATGCATATAGAGTATTAGTTTGCATTCTGTGCATGACTTGTTGAGTACCAAGTACTCACCCTTGCCATAAAACAACATCAATTGAAGGAGAAGCGACACCAGCTTTGGAGGAGGAACTTTAGGAGGAGCCGTCTACCTAGGGAGCGAGCCCAGTCAGTTGTCTGTGGTATACTTGATGGCGCCACGTTGATGCTTTTATTCCGCTGCAATTTATTTCCTTAAATAAGTTTTCGCCCTGTGTGGCGTACTCTTGTAACTTGACCATAAGGTCCAGCAACCAGTTTGATTATCTTAATTAAAGTACTTTATTACTATCGATGTGTATGATTGTGATATTTACCGATGTTGAGACTGTGTGCACTAGCGTGATCCTGGACTAGTGCTGAATACACAGAGGGTCCGGATTTGCAAATTCGGGTCCCGAAAACAGCCTTGACACGAGAAAGTGAGATCATCTCGTTCACAGTGTGTCTTGCTTTTCTATCAATAACCTCGTGGGCTACAAGACGTTGTCGCTCTTCGTAATCAGAAGACACAATAAACTAGATTTCAATATGCATCGTGGTTGATGCTGAAGTGCTCATAGTCGTCATCGTGCCGGCGCCGCTCTTCATCTTCTCGCTCCCGCCTCCTGGTTTTGAGGTCCTGGCGGAGGTCGCCATGGATGGTTGAGCGTGCATCCTTGTCATGAGGGGACTTGCACCGACTGCACTTAGTCCGACTGTGAGTGGTCTGACTGCTGGCAGTCTGAGCGACCGCATGAGTGTGAGGGGGCATCATCATCGCCTGATCTCGTTGGTTATGCTGAATTGCTGCCGCCGTCACCATGGCTTTAACTTGTGCCATGATTGGGACAACCGGGCTATCGGGCTCAAGCATCGGGCCCAAGGTGTCAAGGAGTATCTTAGAGGTGACGATGTTCTGCTGCAGCGTGCGAAAAACATCTTAACTCCCTATTCTCGCATGCAGGATGTCCTCATTGATGTTGCGGGCTCGGGTTTGGAAAGACCGAGTGCGCGCTTCTTGGGCCCCATGACAAAGATGTTCTACTTTCACCGCTTCTTCAGCATCTCATAGGCATTAAGATTCGGTCTACTCATCGTCAATCCCGCAAATCCCGCAAAAATCATGGCAGTTCTCCATATTACTCTCTGGTTCGATCTCCGAACCATAGGAGTGGAAAGGAGATTTGTCCCTAGCCGAATGTGACACTACGGTATGGTGTGACATTATAGAATGTGAAATTAGAGAATAAAACCTTTCGGCTTAAGGTTTACTCGCGTTTTTGGGCCGTTTGAAGTGATGTGTCACCACGGAGTGTCGTAACCTTTTTAAATGGTGCATGTTAAGGTAAAAAACTTTATGAAATATCATATGGCAGGTTAAAACCATAAGGTATGGAGGTTAATAGCTTTTTCGGGCCGTTTCCGGGCCGTTTTCGGGGTTTTGGGCTTTCCCGGGGGAGTTTTGGGCCTTGGTGGGCTTTGATGGGATGGATTAGGTCTCCGTAACGGACTAGAATTGGGTGTGGGGGCTGGTAAAAGGGGTTTCCCTGCCCCTTTGGGGCGTCCACCCTGCTGACTTTGCACCCCTTGAGGCCTTGGTGCGCCCCCCTCACCTCCCCCCACTTGCCAAGCCCTAGCCGCCCCTTCCCTTTGAGCCTTGCGCCTCCCCCTTGCTCTCCTCCATTGCCCCACCTCTCCACCACCTCTCCTCCACCCCCTTGCTGCCCTAGGGTGGTCTCCACACCTCTGCACCTTGTGGATCCATCCGTTGGAGCGAGGAGCGAGGAGCGAGGAGCGTGGAGCGAGGAGCGATCCGCGAGGAGATCTATTGGAGATTCGTTCGTTGGGCAAAGTTATGATCATGGGGATCCTTGGGTTTGATCTAGGTACTGTTCTTAGAGTGTTTATGAAGTTTTTAGATCAATTGGTGGTGCTGGGTTGGAGTTCTTTGGGTTAGATCTAGACGTTGCCACGTTTCTGTTTTCGGGCAGATTGAGCAGTCGGGCTAGGGTTCGAGTTTTAGTCGATTTAGAATCCGAATCTGTCCGTACGGACTTAAAAGAAGTTGTAGATAATTTAATTATCTTTCCGTGGACATAAAGCACGTTAAAATCCGATCAGCCGTTTGAAAGTTATGGCCATTTTACCGAGCGTGTTAAAATCTGTGACGCAATTAGAACAGATCGTAGTAATCTGTAGATTAAACAATTTTAGAGTCCGAATCAGTCTTTCCGTATAACTAGAAAAAAGTAGGAAATTTCCTAAGCTTCGCGATGGTGTACTTGTTTAATCGATTTGGAGTCCCAGAACTCAAGTTATGGCCTTTGCAAGGCTGCTGTCCCGCCGGGACAGAACCTCTGTTTTAGGTTTTGCGAGTAGCGGGCAATGTCGGGTGAGATGGGGATTTGTGTACTGTTTTGTGGGAATTATTGAGAGTATGTGATGCCGTTGTGCAGGTGGTGTGACCCCGGGGGTGCCCTCTACTTCCCACAATCCCGTCGCCCACGGTTGAGGCAAGTGTGTTGTAATGAATAGCGGAATTGTAGGTTGCTTGTGGAGACTAGATGAAAGATTGATTACTTGCTATGATCACTTGCCATGCTTGCTGTTTTCCAATGATATATTGAGTATGATTATCATGATTCGATGCCATGTGTTAATATTTGTCATGATGAGATGCCATATGTTTATGTACATGTGAAATATGATAATTGGCATAGTTGCATGCATGACATGAGATAGGGCGAGGGCGGTGAGAAAGTCATAACTAGTCCGGCAAGGTCGGTGAGAAAGTTATGACTAGTCCGGAACGCCATTGAGTAAGACCTACATCGTGATTCCATCCACGTGGTGAATGGAAGCGATGAGTAGGCACCCTCCATCTTCGGGATGGAAGGGGGGAAAAGGGTGCACACCGACGGGTGTGTACTCAACCATACCGGTATGAGTTTCCAAGGAGACATGAGCATTGCATTACATCTCATACATATTGATGATGACAATGTTAAGTGTTTATGAATAAGATGATTTACATGAAGGGAGATGCTATTGCCATATTGTTGTTCTTGTTGTCCATTGCAATATGCTTGCTGAGTTTTGAACTCACGCTTGTGTTTTTTTCTTATTGTTTTAGGTACCATGAGAACGGCATGCGGGAAAAGGGAATAGACACACGCCCACACGTTGCTTCACCTTAATGTTTCCCCAAGTCATTCTATTAGTTTGATAATAAATTGCGTGTGATGATTATTGCTTTAAGGTTTAGCTTTGTTTATGAGAGATTTATTGTTCGTTTGACACTTGGAGACTTTAAGTGCTTGATGTTAGTCTTATATTGTCGTTAAGACTCCATTTATTGCTGTTTTAGATGTCTCTCATATTGCCTTATAATGCTATACTGTTGTTGCTCCTTAAATCCATGTTAAAACAAAGGAGGTGCTGCCGAAATCTCGGTTTTTAGCCTATGCACCTTTGCTGGAATTTTATGTTAAATGTGGTATTTAGATGTTGTTTAGCTTATGTTTGGTAGCATTCAGGCATATTAAATGCCGGGGTGTTACACCGGGCCCTCACCCTATCTGAGTCGGGAAGCAGGCCCCTGGCGTACTACCTGTGGGTAGATGGCCGTGGCCTTCCCTGATCCAAACGGGAATCCAGAAGAAACACCATTGAAGTCCCTCCCAAATCGAATCTGGTCTGAGTCCAAAAGTGCAAGCACGCCGAGCTTATCGGCGATGAAGCTCATGGCTCCAACTTGAGTAGCTCGACGGTTTCCTCCCAGTGTAGGTGTCCTTGTGGACGGAGTTCCAAGATTGAGGCGAACAGGCGTCACACCTCCTTGCTTAGGGAAATTATTGGAGAAGTGCCCTGGCTCGTTGCAGCTGTAGCAATGCTTCACTGTGTTCTACTGACTCCCTGTAGTTGCATTCCCGGTGGGTGCTGGTGTCTGGTAGTTGTGACTAGCGGGTCTCAGTGCTGGCGACGGTGTCCTTGCCACATTCTTTAGCTGAAACCTGAAGAATTGATTCGGGGTGACTCTCAGCCTTTGTGCTCCTGGGCGAGCTCCTAGTTGTGCCATTCGGCACTTTCGGTTGTCATCTAACTCTTTACGCTTATCCTCCAGGATGAGAGCCTTGTTCACTAATTCCTAGAAATTCGAAAAAGTGTGGGTAATCAGTTCCACCTGCAGTCTTGAATTCAGTCCCTTCATGAAGCAAGACTGTCTTGCCTTATTTGTCGCTACATCTTCAGGTGCGTATCGAGCCAACTAGGTAAACTTGTTTAGATAGTCAGCCACTGACTGGATGCCTTGCTTCAGATCTCGAAACTCCTCCTTCTTCAGATCCATAATCCCTTCAGGCACATGGTACTAACGAAAAGCAACAATGAACTCTTCTCAAGTGATCTCCTGTGGGTTCTCATGTGAAGCGCAGAAGTTCTCCCACCATTCAGCTGCAGTTCCTTCTAGCTGACGAGAGGCATAGAGTACTCTCTCATTCCCCACACACTGGGTAATGTGCAGCTTCCTCTCAATTGATCTCAGCCAGTCATCTACCTCCAATGGGTTGACATTCCGAGAGAACGTGGGTGGATGAGTCCTCATGAATTCTGACAGCCTTGAGTTTTGTCGCTATCCCTGATTAACTTGGTTGGCAGCGGCCTGAGTAGTGACTTGCTGCATCTGCTGCATCATGGCATGCATCAGCTGGGTCTGTGTAGCAAGCAAGGCTCCAAAGTTCTGCATGTCAACTGGCGGTGCTAGCTGGGGTGCAGGTGCTCCATCATTAGGGTTTCCTGCGGGGCGAGAACCACTTTCGTTGCCTCCAAGGTTTCCGCGAGTGTTCACCATCTGTCGAGTGTTCCAGGGTTTAGATATGAGAGGGAAACAAGAATAGACAAGTAGGAGAGAACTTATGCGGGGTGAAAGGTGTAACTCAAAATCCAACTTTATTAATTATTTAATAATAACTTGGTAAGGTTGCTTACAATGCCTAAGGGCCTTGCAACACATACTGCACACTCAGCAAGCAATGAAAATCCAAATTAAACTAACACACTGAAGTCTAACGCCTCTAGGGGTGACTCTTTATTCTTAGACACTACTAATCCTGAATGCTCACTCCTCAAGCCAACCTCCTCGGGAACTCCCCAGCGGGTACACCGGTGGGTGAGATGGCATCGGCGCGAAGCGATCTCCATGACCAACCACGGCTGTGGTCGACGAAGCAGCGTCTTCTTCCCACTCTGGCGCTGGCTGGTGCTGTAGTGCAGGTGGCGCCTCCTTTGGGTCTAGGTAGTGCAGCTCCAACATTGGCTCTAGTTCAGGTCCGTACAGCTCCATCTCCAGCTCATGGACTCTCTGAATAGAGTGAGCTAGGTACTCTCGAGCCTCTTGCAGTTGCTTCTGCACATCCTTGACCTCATCGTGAGCCTTTTGCAGTTCTTGAACTGTCTCGTCGATGACGTCCTCCTGGGCGACAACAAACCTTACCAGGTGAGTGATCGTGGCATCTTCCTCCACTATCAGCTCTCGATCAAAACGATTATCTATGCGCGGATGGTGACGGAACACGGTGCCCTCTAACTCCGATGAGTAGGTGCAAGCGATATGCCGCATCGCTCGACGCGATGTCTCCTGGATCCCGGCTTCAAATGAAGACCTCCTCATAGTGATGTTGATAGGATGACTCACCTTGGTCTTCTCTCTGGTATACACAGTGACCTTGACGTCCCATGCTTGAACCAGTCCTGCCTTCACTATGGTGGTCCCCCGGTAGATCGGTCTGTCAAAACCTCCAAGTAGCTGCATCATGCGCCACAACTCAGCGGCGTAACCTCCCTAACGTTCAGCATAGTTGTTGATCATCTTCATCTGTCAAAGACACTCACGTGAGAACGCAACACTTTTAAAATCAAAGTGGAGACAAAAGAATTCAGCAAGGGGTATGAATAAGAAAGAAGGGGATAAGTCGAGAATTCATTCATTATCTTGACAACTTTTAACTTTAGAAAATAGTTTTTATCCTCACTACGACCATTCTAACTAAGGGTAGGCCTACAGTCAATTTGGCTCTGATACCACCTCTGTCGGGACCATAATTTGCAAATCCGGAGCCTCTGTTTATTCAGCACTAGTCCAGGATCACGCTAGTGCACATAGTCTCAACATCGGTAAATACCACAATCATACTAAACGAAATAGTAAAGTACTTTATTGAAAGGGAAATGTAACTGGTTGCTCAACCTTATGGTCAAGTTACAAAAGTACGCCTCGCAGGGCTTAAGTCTTACTCAAATAAAGTTGCAGCGGAAAAATAAAGAAACGTGTGGCGCCAACCAATATGCCATAGGCAACTGACTGGGCTCTCCCCCTAGTTCGTCGGCTCCTCCTGGAACTCCTCCTCTAGTGCTGGCATTGATTCTTCTTCAACTGATGTTTTGTTGTTGCAAGGGTGAGTACTTAAAGCACTTAGCAAGTCATGCACAGAATGCAGTCTAATATTCTACATGCATGGCTTATTACGAGGGATAGGCTAAGATGGTTCTTTTGCAGTAAAGCACATTCATAAATAACCATAATAGATTGAAAGAAGTAAAACAGTAATAGCAATAATAACTTCATAAACAATTTCACAAGTAAAGCCATTATCAGCCTAAAGCCAGTTCATCGATTCCAACCATTTACCAAAGTCATTTTATGAAAGTCTAACCCTTGACTGTAATCCCCGAGCGGTGTCCAATACCGTGGACTCGGCTATTCGAATAGGTTGTACACTCTGTAGAGATATACACTTTACCCACAAGATACAATCAAACACCACCAAGGCGAGTGATCGTAACAAAGCCTTTCCAAAGCTACTTCTAGACTCGGTACTGCCCGCTAAGGTTTCAACACTGATGGGACTGGTTACCACTCTCAAGGCCCCCCTCTTGCGCCATGTGAGCCTACTCATAAACTCGGCCTCACACCACCACGACAGTACCAAAGACTAGACCTCACAATTTACTTGGTCAGGTCTGTCCCACTCTAGACTTGTGGCTGTATGAGAGACTCAGTTCAAATTCTTGCAAGGTTAAGTCCTTAGGGTGACCAAGGCAAGACTACCCAATAATTCACAAGTAACCAAAGCGATAAAACCAAATACGACCTCCCAAGTGCCACACCTGGCCCACCAGAACAATCTTGCCACTTGCCTTAGTCTAAATCATTTTATCACCCCGGTTGATTACCATGCACCACGTGCCATCAACTTCATCAACAACACATGTCACAATTTTCGTAAACATGTTTCATATCTCATTAAGTCAAGATTAACATTAGATATTTCAAAATGACGTCATTAACACGTTGTAGGGCTAAGCATACTACAGACGGTCTAAATAACCCATGTTGGCGAATTAATAATATCCAACTAATAATCCATGTTCTAGGGTGACAAATGGTTCATGGCATACAATTATTATCGACAAGGTGGCATAACCAAGTAGGTCGCATAACTATTCCCGGAATTATTTAAAAGCATTTTAATTGAACTAATATGCAATAATTTAAATAAACATAGCTTCGAAAGTGGGATCAACATGGTCAAAGCATAATTTGCCTTCAAAAAGTGCTGGTTCAGGCTCTTGCACTTGCTCCTGAGTCAACACTTCACCTTCAAAGCCTTCGGGCACTTCAACGTCTACTCGTAACGGATAAATAAACACCAAATAAATAAAAACAAAAAAAAACTCATCTCCAAAAATTAAATAAAATTCACCATTAAATAGAGCTCAATTTTATAAAAATTTAGAAACTTGGATCGCCTCAATCGGAGTTAAAACACAAAAGTTATAGCCGTTTGAAGTTTAAAAAATCAATTAAAAGAATAAATCGAATTAATTCATTTATTTTTATACGGGAAAATCGGAAATATGACGTCAGCATGGATTTTGAATTTCGGCCGAATTATTTTCCTAAAGGAAAATAGAATTATGACGTCAGCATGACGTCAGCTGGTCTACGGGCCTGGTCCACGGTTCAGTTTTGGTCCACCGTGGACCTGGTCCACGGAAACAGTGTCATTGACACGTGAGTCCTGTTCGGGTGACGTCATTGCTGACGTCAGCACACTCGGTCGAACGGCTCTGACAGCCGGGCCCCACCGTGATGTCAACAAGACGTCACGGATGATGTCATCGTGTGGTGACCGGGCCGCTGACACGCAGGCCCCACGCTGGCGTCACGCGTGACATCAGCGACGACCGGGCGTCGCCCGCGTGGACCGCGGCGCTTTCGCTCCTGGCCATGTGGCGCAATCTGGGCTGTTGATTTGAAATTCAATGGTCCAAATTAGATCTGGACCTCGCACGTTGTGATCAATGCGGTTGATCTGGACCGTACGATTTAGATCGGACGGTCGAGATCCGATCGGATTTTCGCATCACCATGGGGGTGACGTGGCATGTCCCGGTGCTCGACACGTGGCACAATCTACACCGTTCGATCTTGATCGGATGGCTGAGATTACATCTAGTGCTACAACGCGTGCTGAATCTAACCGTACGATCTAGATCTAACGGTTGAGAGCTAATCCTAGCACGGTGCGGTTACGGCTACGTGGCTCAATCTGGTGCGTTGTATCTAGATCTAATGGTTGCTAATAGATCTACACAGTACTATGTGATCTAACCCTAGCCGTTCAATTTAGATCTAATGGCTGAGACCTAATCCAGAGGAATTGCATGTTGTGGTGACGTGGACAAACCTGGGCCCTCGAATCTTGATCGGATGGCTGATGGAGTTCACGAAGACGGTGATGTCACAGCGGAGCTAGGGTTGCAGAGCTGGGGACGATGACCACGGGGACGGCGTTTGGGCGCGATTCCGGCGAAGTGGATGGTACCCCCAAGTGCGCCTCGTTGCGATAGTCTCGGATCTGGGACCAACGCGGCGAAGGACGGCGGCAACGGCGGGAAGTGGCGGAAAACCATGGCGGAACCCTAGCGCAACTTCGGCGAGCAATTGCGGCGAGGCTACGATGTCTGGAGCTCGATGACCTAGGGCAATGAGTGCACACGGAAATGGGGTTCACGACACGAGTGGCGGCGCATTAAATAGTCCCCCTCGACGTCTGTGAAACCCGCGGAAAACGAGGTAGACTCGGGCGCGGCGGTGACACGGAGAGGTGACGCGGCTCAATCCCAGCCGTACACGCGTGCACGATCAACGGCCAGGATTGCCCCAGGCGCGAACGGATCCGATCCGGATCCGGTCGGGGTGACGTGGCGCATTGGTTGGATCAAGATCCAACGGTCGCGCGATTAGGGTTTGGGTCCGGCTCGGGTCTGGCACGAACGTGGCTCAGTCGGACTCGAGTCTGACCCGGGTAGGAGGAACAGTGAAACCCATTAGGGTTTTTCCAGCGATTTAATTTTGAAATTAATTTCTAGAAATTCAATTAAATCGAGAAAAATAACAAAATACACAGAAAAAATTCTAGAAAAATTCTGGAAAATACTTTGAGACATTTTGGACTCAAATAAAATATTTCCAACAAAATTTTATTTGAAACTTTTAATTATTTAATTATCTCAAAATGGAATAAATTCAAATTAAATCAAAATAAATCCAAATAAACTCCAAAAAATTACAAAAATTCAAATAACTCAATAAATTAAATAAAAGCAAAATTTTGCCTCCAGAACCGAAGGAAACCCGTTTTAGGGTTAGGCATGGGGATCTTCCAAGAAAGGGGGTGGCGGGGTTGGGGAAGGTGAGCACTAGAAAGATCTCGACGACGCGAACTCAACGGTGGTGTCAAATTTTGAAGGAAATTATCGGATTGAGAGTAATCAACGACGAACGGAGCTCCAACCGGCGACTTCAAACGCGAAATTCGTTGCCGTCCTGCAATGAAACCTAAAATTTCTTGAGGGCTTTTGTTTGTGGTGACGAAACACACATGATGATGCGAACGGATTTACAAATGACTCACCAGATTAAAATATGACATGGCAATGTCCACGAACGACGTTCGGCGATGGTTTTTGCAAGATTCTGGAGGAATAGAGTTGAGAGACAGTGAGGAAAGATGAGCACCGTGTAGAGGAAGGCGAGATGCTTCTATAGAAGGTGGAAGCACGCGAAGAGACGGAGAAACGACCGAGTTATGGCAAGAACACTAATTTCGGTTTGAATGCTTATTACAACCATTTCAACAGGATTTGGGGAGATTGATGACCGGGAATGGATTCCTCTCATCAATACCTTCGCGACGCATCAACCCTTGCATGATTTGGCAGAGTAATGAGGGAGTTATGAAGATTTAAAACTTGAATGCCATGAACGGAAGAGAGGGAGCTTTGCTCTGTACTAGAAGGCATCGAAGGAAGGAGATGATGAACAGTGCAAGCTGACAGGGGGGCCCTTGAATAGTGTTAAAACCAGGGCGCGAGAGATAAAATAGCAAAAAAAACCTAAAAATCCCAGAAAAATTCTCAAAAATACTATGGATTATTTGGAACCAAATGAAATTAGTTTCAAGATTTTTTGATGAACTTTGGAATTTGAATGACACCGAGTCGAATAGCTAGGATTAGAATATGATTTTGAGGAAGAGCGCGAAATATAAAATAGCAAA
Organism: Rhipidocladum racemiflorum; assembly: GCA_036346355.1. Classification (NCBI taxonomy): domain Eukaryota; kingdom Viridiplantae; phylum Streptophyta; class Magnoliopsida; order Poales; family Poaceae; genus Rhipidocladum; species Rhipidocladum racemiflorum. The sequence goes on from CM070588.1 coordinate 37,937,153, forward strand.
GGGACTCTATAAATATTGAAAAAATTCAAACCTAATGCAATAGGTTTCGGGATTTTTGAAGAAATTTGGAATTTGGAAGGAATTTCGGATGAAGTCTGAAATTGAATTTTGAACCGAAAAATAAATTCCAGGTTTAACTTCAGCTGAGGGCAATGACTTAGTATTTGAATTGGAATAGAATGGAGATTTTTCGAATGGACATAGAGTTGAATCCGTTTTCAGATGAGAAGGGATGCTAGGATAATTAAAACAATGAAGAAAATTCAAACCTTTAAATTAATTAATTTAAATTAGTTTTGAGCACGAAGAGCGAAAATGGGGATGTTACAAGCAGGGTGATGATGCAGATCATGAGGACTACGAGTAGGACGATGTGTCGAGGTTCCTCGTCGATCCATATGAGCCTGGGCCATCACAGTTGCAGGGAGCACCACCACCGACGCAGTCTTCTCAGTCGGTGGTAGCCACACATCCAGCTAGACCACAGAGGGCCCACCGTGAGCCGACGCAGTTGACATACTCGTAGGGCCAGGTTCGGAGGAGGCCTGCACAACCGCGAGGAGCCGCCTAAAAATGGGGTCGGCAGTAGTTTGTAAGTTTTTTATTGTTGGTAGAAATCTTATGTACTTAGTTAAACCTTTCAAATATGTTCTACGCATTCTGTATTTCGATTGTTGGTACTTTTAATCGTATGGACTTAGTTAATCCTTCCACAACACACTGCACACCAGCAAGCGACAAAACACTGCCCATCTCAAACATACGCACATGACTCTGCCGACTTTAGAGCGAAGTAACAACACCCTGCCACCCACCGCTTTCTCAAAGTGAAACGACAACATGCTGCAACACACTTTTTCAGACTGAGTCGACAACACGCTGCAGCCCGCTTTTTCGGAGTGAAACAACAACACGCTGCAGCCCGCTTTTTCGGATAAAAGTGGATGATTCGACGGTGCACACCACAGCCTTCTCAGTGCGATGTGACAGCACGCTGCTATCAGCTTTCTTAGACAGATTTGACAACACTTTGCACACTACCAAGCAACAAAGCACTATTTGTCGGTGTTTCGTGCACCGGCAATACGAATTTTTGGTTAGTGGGGGTCGCGCGCCCCCTCTCCCCGAGTGGTTGACTCAAGAAGCCAGAGGTTTATACTGGTTCAGGCTGAATGTCCCTACTCCAGTTCGTGTCGTTGGGGTGTATGGTATTCGAGAGATGATCCGAAGGTTACAGGCGAGACAAGGGGTTCGATCGATCTCCCTTGCGCTCGGTGAGTTTTTTTTGCCTTCTTGCTTGATCGGTCTCCCCTCCCCCCGGAGCCCTGCTTCTCCTTATATATCCGGAGGTGGCAGGTTACAATGGGAGTAGGAGAGAAAAAGGAAGGGGTACTGTATCCCTTGGAGTCTGGTCTTCTGTCTTGTCTTCCGACCGGGCTCCGACTACCTCCACACCGGGTTGGTAGCCCTGTGGCGGGGAGTCTTCGACCGTGCTGATGAGGTGATGCACCGCTCCGTACGGACGTCAGCTCCGGCAGTTAATGGTATGTGACCTTTGCTTGGCCTCGGGAGGGGGCGCTTCTCTGCGGTGTGTGAGTGACGATGGGACCGGGGCTTGACTTCTTGGCGCAACCTCTGATATTCTCGGGAAGGGACCGCCTACCCTGGTACGGACGTTTAGAGGACGTCACGTACACAGAGCGGTTGGCCCTTTACAAGCGCGGGTCTTGGCCCTTCGAGCGTTAGCGGAGCCGGGCGACCATGCGCTCCGACCTGGGGGGTCGGAGTCCGCTAACCACCTGGGGCTGGCTCTAACAGTGCCAGGCCAACTCTTCGCGGCCCACGAACCTTCGTCAGAACTAGGCCTTTGAAGGATGTCAGCCCGCTCGCGGTCTCGGGCTGATGGAGGTACCCATGGTATGGGTACTCGTCAGTAGCCCCCGAGCCCCCGTCCGGGTCGGAGAGCCGGTCGGGGGTTTACCCGAACGAGGCGGTCCACTGACCCGGAGGTCGGCGGGGTTTAGTCGGCACAACGCTGTCGGTGTCGCCGAGAGTGGCCCGGTGCGCGCGCACCCGGTGGGTTTAGTTTGATCCCGAGCGGGTCGGAGAGCCGGTCGGGGGTTTACCCGGTCGAGGCGGTCCGCCGACCCGGAGGTCGGCGGGGTTTAGTCGGCACAGCCTGCCTGTCGACTGTGTCGGCCGAGTGGCTTGCAAGACGAGCGCACCCGGTGGAGGTAGCCCGAGCCCCGAGCGGGTCGGAGAGCCGGTCGGGGTTTACCCTGGCCGAGGGTCCACGACCGAGGTCGGCGGGTTTAGTCGGCATCGCTTGTCGGTGTGTTTCGGCCGAGTGGTCTTGTGGCTGAAGACCGGTGGTGTAGCTCCCGAGCCGGTCGGAGAGCCGGTCGGGGTTTACCGATCGAGGCGGTCCACCCGAGGTCGGCGGGGTTTAGTCGGACACCGCCTATCTCGGTGTCGGCCGAGTGGCCCGGGTGCGCGCGAGCGCACCCGGTGGGTGTAGCCCCCGAGCCCCCGAGCGGGTCGGAGAGCCGGTCGGGGGTTTACCCGGTCGAGGCGGTCCGCCGACCCGGAGGTCGGCGGGGTTTAGTCGGCACAGCCTACCTGTCGGCTGTGTCGGCCGAGTGGCCCGGGTGCGCGCGAGCGCACCCGGTGGGTGTAGCCCCCGAGCGGGTCGGAGAGCCGGTCGGGGGTTTACCCGGTCGGACTCTGTTTGGCCACGGTTTGTGGGACCAAGAGTCGAGTGAGCAAACGCGCGTTTACCTTCGTCGGTTTGAACGACGTGCTCATGCGAGCTACTAACGGGCAATCCGAGTGGAACCTTGGCGATCTCCCTCAAGGGGGATCGTTTCCAAGCGGACGTTGGTCCCGGTGCAGGCGTCCGACCCGTTGTGGGGCGTCCCATGAGAACCTTTCCTTACTCGATCTAGTATCGGGCTACCGGGTCGTCTGCCAACACGGAGCGCGGTTGGCCGCCACTCATCGATGAGCTCCGCGGGAGAGTGTGAGGTGTGGTCTCGGATGCGGGTCAGGGTGATTGGGTCGTCCGTCGACCCAACTGGAGGCCCTCTGGGAGCTCACCCTGGCCCGCCCCTCACTGCTTTTACGTCTTTGGCGGCTTGATTCGCCTCGACCGACTTGGCCTTCATAACCCTCAACACGGTGCCGGGCCTCGGGTGCGAGCCCGAAGGCGATCCACCGTCCCGAGGCCGGGCGGCCCAATGGGTCGTTCGTACCTTTTTCCGGGGTGCTTTGGCCCGTTACGCCCGACATGGTTCGCAGAACTGCGCGGCGTGCGGCGCGAGGCGGCTATCCTGTCAGAGCAGTTAATGCTCGGTGGGAATTAAATGGAGTACGGCACGTTACCGGGGTGGTGACCGAGGTGGCAAGCGAACGGTCGGTGGTTGCGCCGGTTCGCGTGAGGAGGCTTCGGTTGGCGCGAAGGGGCGTCCGTTCCCGCCCGGTGCCTATAAAGGAGGGCGACGGTAGCGCGAGGAGGGAGACAACTGCTTGTGCTTTCTGCAAAAAAGAAAAAAGCCAAAAGAAGAAGAGGAGAAAAGCTCCCTACTTCCTCGCGCTTCGCCTCATCTCCTCGCCTGTTTCAGAGATGTCGTGGGTTCCCCACTCGTCCGCGGCCGGCCGCTTCATTGGCCTGGAGAGGAAGGGATTCCTCCCTCCGCGAGATGAGTCTGGGTGGTGGGTGCCGCCGGCGGGGACCGCAACCCCCGCGCTGGGCGACGGGGAGATCGTCACACTCGCCTCCTTCTACGAGCGCGGATTCGGCCTCCCCCTTCACCCGTTCGTCCGCGGGCTGCTGCACTTCTACTGAGGGGAAGTGCACCACTTGAACCCGAACGGGGTCCTCCACATCGCGATCTTCATCATGCTGTGCGAGGCCTTCTTGGGGATCGAACCCCACTGGGGGCTCTGGCGGCATTTCTTCTTCGCGCGGTCGCCGTCGGACGCAGCCGGTCTCCTTGGCGGCCTGGCCATCCAACTGCGCGGCGGCCGCAAGCAGTACTATATCGACGTGAAGCTGTCGTCGTCGAACCGGGGGTGGCATAGCGAGTGGTTCTACGTCCAGAACCCCGGCAACAGCGCCCCGGCCGTCACCGGTAGACTGCCGGAGTCGGGTCCTTACTGGATTTGGGGTCCCAACTCGAGAGACAAAAAGAAGGTGGAGGTGATCCTCGAGCGGCTCGAGGGTCTAAAGGCGCGGGGCTTGACGGGCGAGGTGGTCGCCCGCGCGTTCATGGAGAGGCGCATCCAGCCCTTCAAGGATCGGGTGCACCCCATGTTCAGGTACTGTGAAATCATGTGCTGAAAAATTGGCTTAGAATTGAATTTGCAAATATGTTTGTTCATGTGTTTTGTCAATTTGACAAGAAGCAGTAAGTTTCGCTTTTGCGCCGGACCAAGATCTCAAGAAACAGTAAGTTTCCTATCTACGACGGACAAACTTTGTTGGTCTGCCGTGGACATGCTTTTGAACTCATTGAGCCAAACTCAATTTTCCTCAAAAACCAGTAAGTTGTGCATGTACGACGGACAAAGTTTTTGGGTCCGTAAATGAACGTATTTTTGAGCTCATGAGTCGAACTCAATCTTCCAAGAAACCAAGAAGTTCTGCATGTACGATGGACCAAGTTTTTGGGTCCGTCAGAGACATGTTTTTGAACTCATGAGCCAAACTCTTTTTCCAAAGAATCAGATTTTCACATGTACAACGGACCAAGTTTTTGGGTCTCATTGTGGACATGTTTTTGAGCTCATTCAATTTTCCAAGAAACCAGTGAGTTTTGCATGTACGACGGACCAATTTCTTTGGTCAGTCGTGAACGGCTTTTTGAGGATTGATTTCGCATGTACAACGGACCGATCTTGTTGGTCCGTCGTGAACGTGTTTTCGCCGGAATGTTTTCTTCTTGAAACCGAGAGTTTCACTTGTACAACAGACCGATTTTGTTGGTCCGTCATGAATGGACTTTTTCTAGGGTTTTTATTTTTGGTCCGTTGTGAACGTGTTTTGCTCGGTTTGGATGTTTTGCAAGAATTGAATTGAGTTTTTGGTTTGACCTTGAGATTATGAAATTGGTGAGAATTTCATGATGCTTCTTTTGAAGTGGACTTTATGCAATGCTCATGTGAGTAGTTGCATGGATTGACATTGAGTCAAGTCGTGGACTTGTGCTCGGATTTGTTTTGTGGTTTGTTCATGTGCAGGTATTGCTCGAAGACGAATGTGGTCGATGACGGGACCGGAACTAGGTTCATGGAGGAACTGAGGTTCGGGACTAAGTTCAGGGGGAACTGAGGTCTTGGTGGTCAAGGATGTCATGCGGGACGTTCGGGCTAAGAGAATGGTGCACATGAAGAATGGTTAGTCACGTGAGAATGGCAGGAGGTCATTCGCGTGCAAAGTGTTAGTCACGTGAGTATGGCAGGTGGCCATACGCGTGCAAAGTGTTAGTCACGTGAGTATGGTAGGGTTGCCATACGCGTGCAAGAGTTATACTCGGCCAAGGAGAGTTGTGTTGGATACGGATTTCTTCTAGGGAATAGGAATCGTATTCAGAACTCCTTGTGGGTTGGTGCTTTAAATAGGAGGGGTGTCTCCTGTTGAAGCGCATCCAACCAAGTAGAGCTGAGCGCATCAAGCTTTGAGCTTGGTTTTAGGGTTTGTACTCTTTTGATGAGAGTATTTTAGACAAGAAATAAAGATCAATTCTTCCAAGATTTTTGCGTGCTACAAGAACCACGCCGCTCACGGTGTTTTCTGTTTTGGTTCTTGTTTGCATGCTTGTTCTAGTTCCAGATTGGTTTTTGTTCTTTAAGTTTTATCTTGATTTGATCCATCAAAAACCTCTCTAGGGTATTGATCTAGTGTTTCTCAAAGTCTAGTTGATCAATCTTTTGTCGTTCTTATTTAATCTTGAAGTTTAGATTAGATTGATTCTCGTCAAGTTCTGGATCAGCAAGCTTGCGAAGCTTATAACTTTTGATCCGTAAGTCCGATCGAGCTGATTCTTTTTGGGTTCGATTCGTACTGGAATCTAGTTTCTTGTGTCCAAATTTCAGATCAATATAACGGTTGGATCTCTGGGAATTTGCGTTTTACCGAACCTCTGTCATTCTGTTTTCGTCGAAAACGAGGCAATTATTTGGTTCTGTTTTGGGGTGAACTTTTAATAGATCAAGAATTTGGTTTTAGCTTTCGCACAATCATTCACCCCCCCCTCTGATTGCTATATTCGTATACTTCGATCCTACAGGTACACCGGGGCGTCCGACCCCACGAGGTCGTCAGCAGTAGAGCTCCCGGGGTCGGAGCTTTCTGCTCGTGTGGCTGCGGTCGTCCGCGTGGGTGACACCGAGGCGGTGGGCGAGGTCCCTGCACCGTTCTCGGCGTAGAATCCACCGAACCTGGTAGGTCGGGTGGCCTCTGCCTTTGTGACTTCTTCTCTTGCTCCTCTCCCCGCTTATCCGAGTGTGCTCTCGCAGGGACTCGATGGTATGACCTCCCGGGCCCTTCTACCGGGAGAAAAAGAGGCGAGAGCTGCGGCGCGAGTTGTCGCGAACAAGGCGCCCGCCTTGCCGCCATGAAGGAGGAAAAACAGGCCGCAGCGGCGAGGAAGAAAAGGGAGCGCGCGGCCCGGGCCGCGCTAGGCGAGGAGGTCTCCGACACGACGCTAGAGGATAGCGACGAGGAGTCATCCTCCAGTGAGGGCAGCGAGAGCGCCGGAGGCGATTCGGGCGACCCTGAGGCGGGGTCCGACCAAGGGGTTGGCGGGCTGGAGCCTCAAGAGGACGCCTTGAGCTCGGGGTTCCTTCTGAGGAGACGGAGAGCCCCTACGCCCCCTCATGGGGGTCTAGCCAAAAGGGCGCGTCAGGCGATGCACATTCCCTCGACGCGGTAAGTGTCTCGTCCTCCCTCCGGCCAGCCTTTGGTTTTCTCGCGCGACCCCTGACAGATTGCTGTGTGCAGGGGCCATGCGAGCACGGGGGTGGTGCTGAGCCCCACCTCGGGAGCGGGGAGTCGCTTTTCTCCCCTCCCGTTCGGAGCGGGGGCCCCACGGGTGCTGTCCCCGCGACGGGGTCTACGGGAGAGGAGGTGGCGCCACCGGCGGGGGGACCGCAGGGGCTGACGCCCACCGTGACGCCGGTGGGGGGAGTCCCGCTGGGTCTGCTTCCCCTCGCGACACTGGTCGAGGAAGCCGGTGAAGTCCTGCCGCCCCCGCCGCCGGGGCAACCGCCGGTTGGGGCAGTTCGAGTGTCGCACGAGGCCCCGCGACCGGTCATGGAGGATGCTCCAGGAGGGCGGGATGCCAGGACAGCACGGCCGGGGCTCGCCGAGTTGACCTGGCCGGGAAGTGACCCATCCGGAGAGCCGTCGTTCGACTTGGACGACGAGTCGGAGCGCCGCGATTGGAACACTCTGGGGCAGAGTGAAAGGGAGGTCGAGGACGAGATGGGGCGGATCCACGATGATCTTCTCCACGCTATCGAAGCTTCCTCCAGGGCGATAAACTCCATCATCCAAGAGTCCCGCCCGGCTGTATCGGTAAGGCTGAAAGAGCCTCGTTCTTTGTATTCTTTGAACGGAGCTGAGACTGACCGGGCAGGTGATTTCTTGCAGCGTCTGCAGTCCCGGGCGTTGAAGAAGTCAGGCTTCCTCCGGCGTTTGCACAGTCAGGGGAGTGCCATGGAGGAAGAGCTGCGCGACGCCCGGGGGGCGCTCGCCGCCGAGCGAGAGAAGGCCACCGCCGTCGGTCAACAACTGGGCGAAGTCACTGAAGCCCTGCGAGAGGCTCAGCGACTAGTGCAGTCGCTGAATGCCGAGGTGGAGGAGGCCAAGTCGTTCCTGGCGGAGGCTGGGAGAGCCAAGGCTTTGGCGGTCAGCGCGGAGGAGTCCGCTCGGGCGGAGGCAGCCCTCTTCAGGGAGGAATGCGAGTTGGCTCGGAGGGAGGCCGACCAACTACGCGCCGAGCGAGACCTCGCTCGGGGGGAGCTGGCCTCGGCGCAGGCGCTTGCCGACCGTGCGGCGTCCGATCGGGAAGCACGCATCAAGGCTGAGGAGGAGCTTGCTGCTAAGGAGGCTTCCGTGGCTGGTGAGTAGTCCGACCTTCCGGTGGTCGTCGTAGTGGGCATCATCTGACACTGTTTTGTCTTTGCAGAGCTGCGGAGGGACCTTAGCGACATGCTGGAGTCGCGAAGGTTGGCATCGGAGCAGCGGGATGCGGCGGTCGAGTCGCGGGACGCGGCCCTTTTGGACCAGCGGGTAGCGGAGAGGGAGGCGGCCGACACGACAGTCGAGCTGACCACACTCCGGGTGGCCAGCCAGGCCATCTGCAACCGGTTGCTTGGGCTTAATCCGGGCCCAAGCTCTATCTCCACCCTGCTAGGGAGGGTTCCGGAGCACGTCGAGGCTTCGATGCAGGAGGCGGCGGTGCTTCATGCTTCCTCGGCGCTGGTCAATGCCATCTCTTACTATGATGGCATCGACCTTGAGATGGTCGGGAGCGGGGTCGCCGCGAACCGGAGCGACGAAGAAGTCGACACCTTCGTGGCCCAAGTCGACCCGTGCGCCCGGGAGATCACCGAGCGGATTTCGCCGCGAAGTATCCTCCACCGAGGAGGAGACCAATAGTTTAGTTTTTGTTTTTCGCTGTTCCTTTTGAGATGTAGACAGAATGAACGTGCCGCAAACGAACCCGACCTGCTAGGTCGTCTTAAGTTTCCACTCGCTTATCTCACATTTCTTTTTTATGCGATGGACAATCTTACGATCATAGCCACAGGACCCGTAGGGGTGTCCCGAGAGCGTAGGTGTTGTACCGATCACATCTGAAGAGAACGCGAGATGAGACAAGGACTTAGAGCGCTCACTTCGCGGAGAAGGGGTGCTTTCGATCGGAATCGGTCTGCCTTAGTTTAGATAACTTCCTTTCTCCGCGAAGTGCCCGTTCGGTCGGTCGGGTTACAGGCCTAAGTCGGAGGGCTCCCGACCGGCTGTGGCCTCCCTTGACCGGGTAACCCCTTTCTTCCGTGAAGTGCTACTTCGAAACCATAGCCGCAGGGGCGTAGGCCGCAACACTCGGGTCGAAGAGTCTTACCGCGGGGAAGACCGTTTCGCCGGTCAGGTTGGTGTCCTAAGTCGGGGTGTCCCGACCGACCGTGGCTTCTCTTGCTCGGGCCACCCCTTTCTCCCGCGAAGTGCTTCTTCGAAACCCTAGCCACAGGGGCGTAGGCCGCAGCACTTGGGTCAAAAAAGTTACCGCGAGGAAGATTGCTTGATCGGTCGAGTTACCGACCTAGGTTAGTCGGTGTCCTAAGTCAGAGTGTCCCGACCGACCGTGGTTTCTCTTGCTCGGGCAACCGCTTTCTCCCGTGAAGTGCTACTTCGAAACCGTAGCCACGGGGGCGTAGGTCGCAGTACTTGGGTCAAAGAAGTTACCGCGAGGAAGATTGCTTGGTCGGTCGAGTTACCGACCTAGGTCACTGACCCGCTCGGTATGAAGTAGCCCCCGAGTGGTACACGGGGAGTGGAAGTGCAGTCGCCGCGTCGCTTTGAGCTTGAGGAAAAAAGGCGTTTAGACATACGCAAAGGGGAGTTTTCGGGATAAGGCCGTCTTAACTCTTTTGGAGGGCCGCACCGTGGTTGGGACTGGTGTCAGACACTTCGGTTCCCGCCCTCTTGATGCGTTTCGTCTTCCGTGCTGCGGGGCAAAAAGGAGGTGCGCCAGCGTCTTCGTGAGTTTCACCAGAACTCCTTTCACCTGGCTTGGCTTGCGCCGCGATGGACCGCTACACCCAGCTCCTCATGCAGTCCTCTTCCCCGGAAGAGGCTTGGCAAAGGATGGTGGCGGAAGTCGAGGCCGACGCCGTCGCCGGGGACGCAGAGCAGGTGGCCGCCCTGATTGCGGCCGTCCCTCGCCTTCGGGAGGTGAGGACGCCGCTGATCTAGGCGGTGATCGAACGGCGTCACGCGCAGTTTGGCTGGATTGGGGCACACCTGGAGGAGTACCGCCACGAGTGACGGGAGGCTCCGACCTCGGTGGGTGTCTTTCGCCGGCGGGGTTGGCGTCCCCTTTGTGTAAATAAATAAAGCAACTGCCGGTTTTGCTTCCCTCCTCTGTTTACCTGCTTGTTATTCCTTTTTGGTGAGCTTGCTCTCGCGGGACGTTTGCTTCGACGACCGTAGTCTTTTGGGACCGCAACGGGTCAAGCGTAGGTCTGTGGTTGTGCTAACGGAGCCTGCGCAGGGGAAGGGTTGCTCTGACCAACTGTTGGTTGGTCGCCTTCGAATTCGCAACTTTCGCGACCCGCAGGGCACTATTTCGGGACCTCCGCTTCCGGGGTGGTGATCATAGTGCTCAGGGTCGACAAAACAAGAATAAGACGCAAAGAGAGGAGAGGACAGCTGTTCGGTCGGGCGTCCGACCGCCGTGATTTCTTGGTTCAAGTATTTTTTGAGTGGTACAAGGAGAAGGGAGGTCTGCTAAGGATAGAACCTTCTCAGCTTCTCTATGTTCCACGCGTTCGCGATGAGGTTGCCTTCGGGGTCCTTGAGACGAAAGGTGCCGGGCCGGAGGACCTCCGCGACGGTGAAAGGGCCCTCCCAGGGTGGGGAGAGCTTATGCCTGTCTTTCGCGGACTGGACTTGACGCAGCACCAGGTCGCCGACCTCGAACGTCCTGCCGCGAACTGCCGATCGTGGTACCGGGCCAGAAGCGCTCGCCGGTATTTGGCCGACCGCGGGACTACGACGTCCCGTGCTTCGTCGAGTTGGTCGAGGTCGTCCTGTTGTGCCTTCGACCCCCACGCGCTGTCGTAATTTTGTACTCTTGGAGCGCCGTACTCGAGGTCGATCGGGAGGACGGCCTCCGCCCCGAACACTAGGAAAAAAGACGTGAATCCGGTCGACCGTGTCGGCGTGGTTCGCAGGCTCCAGAGAACGGGGGGCAACTCGGCCGCCCACCATCCCGCAAATTTCTTCAGTCGACTGAAGATCCGCGGCTTGAGCCCTTGGAGAATCATACCATTGGCCCGCTCGGCCTGGCCGTTAGCGCGGGGATGTGCAACTGCTGCCCAGTCGACCCGAATGTTGAAGTCGTCGCAGAACTCGAGGAACTCCTTCCCCATGAACTGCGTTCCGTTGTCGGTGATGATGGAGTTCGGGACTCCGAAGCGGTAGACAATGTCGCGGAAGAAACTTGCCGCCTGCGCGGAGGTAATGGTCGCTAGCGGCTTGGCTTCAATCCACTTTGTGAACTTGTCTACTGTGACGAGCAAATGAGTGAAGCCTCCGGACGCCTTCCTGAAGGGTTCGACAAGATCGAGCCCCCAGACCGCAAAGGGCCACGTGATGGGGATCGTCTGCAGGACTTGTGCCGGGAGGTGGGTCTGCCTGGCGAAGAATTGGCATCCTTCGCAGGCGCGAACGATTTGCGTTGCGTCCGCCACAACGGTCGGCCAGTAGAAGCCTTGTTGGAAGGCTTTTCCCACCAGGGACCATGGCGCGGCATGATGGCCGCAAACCCCGCTGTGGATGTCGACCAGCAGTTGTCTTCCTTGGCCGGCCGGGATGCACTTCTGGAGGATCCCGGAGGGGCTCCTCTTGTAGAGGATGTTGTCGACCAGGAGAAACGACTTGGCCCCGCCGAGCGAGGCGCCGAGCCTCGGTGGTGTCGGCGGGGAGTGATCCGTCCGTCAACCGGTCGATGAAGGGTTGCCTCCAGTCGGACTCGATGTTCAGAACACAAGGGTCCGACCCAGGCGGGTGCGCGTCCGACCGAAGATCGGTCGGAGCATCCGCTTTTAGGGGGTCGGCTGTGCCCTCAGCGCTCGGATCCAACCGGATGGACGGTTTGTGGAGGTCGGAGACGAAGACTCTGGGGGGAACCGGCCCTTTGCTGGAGGCGAGGTTGGCAAGGGAGTCGGCTTCACCATTGTAACGTCGGTAACTGTGGTGAAGCTCGAATCCCCTGAACCTCTCCTCGAGCTTGCGGATCTCCAAGCAATAGGCAGCCATCCGAGCGTCGCGAGGCTCGGTGGCTTTCATCACTTGGTCGACGACCAACTTGGAGTCGCCGTGGACGTAGAGCCGCCGAGCGCCGAGGTCGGTGGCAATCCGGAGGCCGTTGACGAGGGCCTCGTACTCGGCGACATTGCTGGTGGCGTCGAAAAGCAGTCGGATGGCGTATAGGAGCTTGTTGCCGAGTGGGGAGATAATGATGACCCCCGCACCAGCCCCGTTCTTGGTGTAGGACCCGTCAAAGTACATCATCCAGTACTCGGGGTCCTCCACCGTCGGCGGGACTTGCGCTTCGGTCCACTCGGCGACAAAGTCAGCCAGGACCTGCGACTTAATCGCCGTCCTAGGGACGTACGATATGTCGAGGCCGTTGAGCTCGAGGGCCCACTTGGCAATCCTTCCGGTGGCGTCGCGGTTGTGGACGATTTCTCCGAGAGGTGGCGAGGTCACCACGGAGACGGGATGCCGGTCGAAATAGTGGACCAGCTTCCTCTTAGTGATGAGCACCGAATACAACAGCTTCTGTACCTGAGGGTACCGAACCTTTATTTCGGAGAGTACTTCGCTGACGAAGTAGACCGGCCTCTGCACCTTGAAGACGCGGCCTTCTTCCGCTCGCTCTACGACTAGCGCCGCGCTGATGACCTGGGTCGTGGCGGCAATGTAGAGGAGCAGCGGCTCTTGTGGCTCCGGGGCGACCAACACCGGAGGCGAAGTCAGGAACGCCTTCATTCGACTGAGGGCTTCCTGAGCTTCTTGGGTCCAGCAGAAGCGGTCGGACTTCTTCATCAGCTTGTAGAGTGGCATCCCACGCTCGCCGAGGTGGGAGACGAAGCGGCTTAGAGCCGCGAGACACCCCATCAGCCTCTGGACCCCCTTCAGATCGTTGATTGGCCCCATCCTCATGATGGCAGAGATCTTGTCGCGGTTGGCTTCGATGCCGCGCTCGGAGACGATGAAGCCGAGCAATTTTCCCTTGGGGACCCCGAAGACGCACTTCTCGGGGTTGAGCTTTATGCGAAACCGTCAGAGGTTCGCAAAAGTCTCCTCTAGGTCGGTGACGAGGTCGTCGGCCTTCCTGGTCTTGACCACGATATCGTCGACATACGCCTCGATGTTACGGCCTATTTGGTCAGAAAAACACGCTTGCATACATCGCTGATATGTAGCGCCTGCGTTTTTTAGACCAAAGGGCATTGTGACATAACAGTACGAGTCGTACGGAGTGATGAAGGAGGTCGTGAGCTGGTCAGACTCCTTCATGGCGATCTGGTGGTAGCCCGAGTAGGCGTCCAGAAAGGAGAGGGATTCACACCCGACGGTGGAATCCACGACTTGATCGATGCGGGGCAACGGGAACGGGTCTTTCGGACAGGCCTTGTTGAGGCTCGTATAGTCAACACACATTCTCCATTGCCCTGACTTTTTCTTTACAAGGACGGGATTGGCGATCCACTCGGGGTGGCGCACCTCCCTTACAAAGCCAGCGGCCAAAAGTTTGGCGATTTCTTCCCCAATGGCCCGGCGCTTCTCTTCGTCGAAGTGGCACAGGCGTTGGGCGACCGGTCTGGAGCCCGGTCGGATATTGAGGGAGTGCTCGGCGGCTTCCTTGGGAACTCCCGGCATGTCCGAGGGTCTCCAGGCGAAGACGTCTCGGTTTGCTCGGAGGAACTCGACGAGCGTGCTTTCCTATTTGGCAGGGAGGGCGGCCCCGATCCGTACGGTCTTGGCGGGGTCTTCGAGATCGACCGCGACCTTCTTCGCGTCCTCCGCGGATTTGAAGGAACTCGGCCCTGACTTGCCGGAGTCGGGGGCGGATTCGGGGGCCCTCTCTTGGAGTCGGGCGAGCTCGGCGGAAGCGACGACCGTCGAGGCGAGCTCACAACTGCTCCGTTCGCAGTTGTAAGCGAGCTGGAAAGACGCGGCCACGGTGATGACGCCCTGTGGTCCCAGCATCTTCAGCTTGAGGTAGGTGTAGTTAGGGATCGCCATGAACTTCGCGTAGCACGGCCTCCCTAAGATAGCGTGGTAAGAGCCGAGAAAATCTACGACCTCAAAAGTGAGGTTTTCGATGCGGAAGTTGTCTGGGCTCCCGAAGGTGACGGGCAGGTTGACCTGCCCGAGCGGATGGGCTTGTTGGCCTGGGAGGACGCCGTGGAAAGGCGCCTTGCTCGGCCGAAGGGCAGAGCGAGGGACCCCCAGGGCGTCCAGGGTCTCAACATACATGATGTTGAGACCGCTGCCGCCGTCCATGAGCACCTTAGTCGGTAACCGTCCCCACGATGGGGTCGACGACGAGCGGGTAGCGTCCCGGGTGCGGGACGTGGTCGGGGTGGTCGGTCCGATCGAAGGCGATCGGGCACTCCGACCACCTCAAGTAGCCGGGAACGGCGGGGGTCGCCGTGTGGACTTCACGGTGGTCGAGCTTCAACCGACGTTTGTCGGCGTAGCACTCCGCCCCACCGAAGATCATGAGGCAACCGTCGAGTTGTGGAAACTCGTCGGTCGTCTCATCACCCTTTGCCCCGGCGTCGGGTGCCGGATCACGCTTCTTCCCCTTGCACTGCGATGTCGTGGGATTCCCGGAGAGAAACCGCTTCAGGACTTTGCAGTCCCGGTACTTGTGCTTGACGGGATAGTCGTGGTTCAGGCACGGGCTATCCATCAATCTTTCAAAACGGTCGGGCGTCTGCCGAGCCTGCTGCTTGGCAGGGCGGTCGGCTGCGGTGACCATACGACCTTCGCGGTCTTGCTTCCCCTTCCGTTTCTTCTTGTCGGAGCGGTCGGAAGGGGCGCCGGCCTCGGAGCCGGATGCTTTGCGGGCCACCTTCCTCTCGAAGATGGCCCCCACGGCCTCCTCGCCGGAGGTGTGGTTGGTGGCAATGTCGAGGAGCTCCTTGGTGGTCCGGGGCTTTGTGCAGTCCAACTTGTGGACCAGAGCCTCGCAGGTGGTGCCGTAGATGAATGCCCCGACGACATCGGCGTCACGGATGTCGGGGAGCTCATTGCACTGCTGGGAGAAGCGTCGAATGTAGTCCCGGAGGGTCTCCCCCGGTTGCTGCTTGCAACTCTTCAAGTCCCAGGAGTTGCCAAGGCGTTTATACGTGCCCTGGAAGTTCCCGACGAAGAGGTTCGTCAGGTCGGCCCAGCTGCCGATGGTATCCGCAGGCAGGTACTCGAGCCAGGCTCGAGCAGAGTCCGCGAGATAAATGGGGAGGTACTGGATGACGAAGGAGTCGTCTGTCGCTCCCCTGGCCCGGCAGGCGAGCCAGTAGTCTTCTAGCCACACACTAGGGTTTGTCGCCCCTGTGTACTTGGCTATGTTGGTCGGGGCCCGAAATCTGACCGGGAAACCGGCGTTGCAGATGGCGCGTGTGAACGCCCACGGCCCCGGTCCATCGGGACCCGGGTCGCGGTGCTCGCGCCATCCGCTGTCGGTGACCTGCGACGGTGCCGCTGTGTCGGTGGCTCTCCTCCGCGCCTCGATGGTGGCGCGAAGGTCGTAGTTGTCCCCCAGACGACGGCGCACTGGGGTGCGCGATGCCTGAGGGAGCTCGTGGAGTGGGGCCGTCTTGGCTGGGCTCTGACGATCCTGCGAGGGGGAGTGGCCCAGGCGGCCCGAAGTCGCGCCTGAGTGTCGGGAGTCGGAACCCTGGGCGTGCTGGAGGACAGCACGTTCTACCAGCCCCCGGAGGTTCTGGTAGGTAGCCTTGGCTTCCGGGTCCGTTGGCTCAGGAAGCCCGCGTAGCAGCATTGCTGCCGCGGCGATGTTTTGGTTGGCGTGGGGGAAGAACGGAAGATCGCCGGTCCCCTCAGCCAGCTGTTGATTCACTTGACGCACGCGGGCGCGCGCGCCAGAGGCAAGGGGCGGCTTGGGCTGACGTTGCTCCAGGTCGGCCTGGAGTTTGTCGAGCTCGGCTTTTCGGGCCTCCAGCTCTTCACGCTGCTGCTGGAGGTCGGTGAGGCGACGCTGGTGGCGCACGTCGTCTTCCCGCCGGGACTCTTCCCGCCGCGCTTCGTCGCGCGGGAGGAGGGTCCCGAGAGTTGCGGGGGTGGAGGATGGCTCCGCCGCGCCCGCCATGTTGCACTCTCGAGAGTACATCCTGCGCGGGGGGTGCTCCCTATCGGAGCTGGAACTATGGCTGGAGGAGTCCCCCAGCAGGTCATGATGGAAGTAGGTGCGTAGCCGGTCATGGCCACGAGCCGAGAGCTCATGGAGGGCGAGACTGTCGTCCGCCGTAGATCACACGTAGCGTCGCCGGGGGCGACGCCGGTGCGCGATGGGCCCGCCCGTGGGGCCCATGCTGGGGCCTTGAGGCGGAGGTTGCCGAGAACGTCGGCGACCGCGTCCAGGCTTGTGGAGGGTGCCCGGTCTCGGAGGGCGGTGGAGATGAGGACGAGCTCTCCTGCCGCAGTGACGACGAAGTCGAGGGCGCCGAAGCGAATCCAGCCCCTCAACGCCGGCGAGTCATCGCGAGGGAAGGAAGCCATCGGGGAGGAAGATGGGAATCCGAAGACGAAGAAGATGACGCGCGAAGCGCCCCTACCTGGCGCGCCAACGAACTGTCGGTGTTTCGTGCACCGGCAATACGAATTTTTGGTTAGTGGGGGTCGCGCGCTCCCTCTCCCTGAATGGTTGACTCAAGAAGCCAGAGGTTTATACTGGTTCGGGCTGAATGTCCCTACTCCAGTTCGTGTCGTTGGGGTGTATGGTATTCGAGAGATGATCCGAAGGTTACAGGCGAGACAAGGGGTTCGATCGATCTCCCTTGCGCTCGGTGAGTTTTTTTTGCCTTCTTGCTTGATCGGTCTCCCCTCCCCCCGGAGCCCTGCTTCTCCTTATATATCCGGAGGTGGCAGGTTACAATGGGAGTTGGAGAGAAAAAGGAAGGGGTACTGTATGCCTTGGAGTCTGGTCTTCTGTCTTGTCTTCCGACCGGGCTTCGACTACCTCCAGCCGGGTTGTTAGCCCTGTGGCGGGGAGTCTTCGACCATGCTGACGAGGTGACGCACCGCTCCGTACGGACGTCAGCTCCGACAGTTAATGGTATGTGACCTTTGCTTGGCCTCGGGAGGGGGCACTTCTCTGCGGTGTGTCAGTGACGATGGGACCGGGGCTTGACTTCTTGGCGCACCCTCTGACATTCTCGGGAAGGGACCGCCTACCCTGGTACGGACGTTTAGAGGACGTCACGTACACAGAGCGGTTGGCCCTTTACCAGCGCGGGTCTTGGCCCTTCGAGCGTTAGCGGAGCCGGCCGACCATGCGCTCCGACCTGGGGGGTCGGAGGCCGCTGACCACCTGGGGCTGGCTCTAACAGTGCCAGGCCAACTCTTCGCGGCCCACGAACCTTCGCCAAAACTGGGCCTTTGAAGGATGTCAGCCCGCTCGCGGTCTCGGGCTGATGGAGGTACCCATGGTATGGGTACTCGTCACTATCCATCTCAGACCGACGGATAAGACACTGGCGACCTTAGAGCGAAGTGACAACACCCTGCCACCCACCGCTTTTTAAGACTACAACGACACCACGCCGCAGTCCGATTTTTCAGACGAACGGCCGATAGATAATAAATCAATTATTGGTGGGCGCCCTATATAAGGTAGTATGCTGCCCTTCATACCACCCGCCTACCTTCCTTCTCACTAAGCAAGACCAAGAGGAAAGGTAGAACCAAGAGAAGAGAGAAAAGAAGAGAGAAGGGAAGGAGAAGAGAGAAAAAAAGAGAGGGAGCAAAGAATAAAAACAAGTGGAGGATCAACTGAATATGTCGAGGCGTGCAAGTGGAAAGGGAAAGGGGAAAGCAAAGGAAGAGGGAGGTGCTTCGGGTTGTTCGCGCAATTTAGCGTACCAGGACCTCTTCCTACCTCCTAGAGCTATCCCACCGATGTGTTTGTACGGAGATTCTTACAAGCTTGTCCACTCTTGGGAAATTACAACTTGGAAGACGAGGTATTGGACGTGCTGCAACTACACCTTCGACTCGCCGGAGAAGAGCTTAAAGAATCGCCAGATGGTAATAATCATATGTGTTTCATAATATTTCTACATGACACTTTGCTAATTTATGTATCATGTAGTCGCCTCCTCCACTATGTGAATTTGAGCAGTGGTTTGACATGGAGATCAACACCGAGGACCAAAGGCTCCTTGATCAAGCCAACCGAGATAAGGAGCTCAGGCGGCAGCTACAAGAGCAGCGTGATGTCGCGCGCGAGCAGGCACATAGAAAGGAAGCAGAGGAGAAGGAGGCAGAGAGAGAGAGAGAGGGCACGTCGTGCCAGAGAAGCCCCACTGGAGGCATGGGCGAAGGGGAAGTGGCATCGATGCACTCAGTAGACGTCTAGTTGTACCTATTATTTTCCTTGTTGATGGTACTCCTTTCAGTTTTAAGCCGTAATAAAAGGTGTAGCCTACCTTATTTTCGACAGTAACATCTGATTTGTGAATCACCCTCTCTCTAATCTCCCTCTCCCACCCTCGTTGTGCAATAAAGTTGTTGCCGACAAGAATATTTAGGGTTATTGCACTAGTAGAATTTAGATGCAAAGAAAGGTGTAAATAAAATATTTTTCCAGAAAATGGTAGTCCATATATCAAAGAGCAAATCTACTCCATTCTTTCAAAAAATTACAGCTAAACGTGATATTTTACGGGTTGCCGAGAAGGCTTAAGTGTTTCATTATTGTCGACTATAATACTTATGGTTATTGCACTAGTAGAATTTAGATGCAAAGAAACGTGTAAATAAAATATTTTTCCAGAATATGGTAGTTCATATATCAAAGAGCAAATCTGCTCTATTCTTCCAAAAAATTACAGTTAAACATGATATTTTACGGGCTGCCGAAAAGGCTTAAGTGTTTCATTGTTGTCGACTATAAAATATTTTTTCAGAATATGGTAGTCCATATATCAAAGAGAAAATCTTCTCCATTCTTTCAAAAAATTACATTTAAACGTAATATTTTACGGGCTGCCGAAAAGGCTTAAACGTTTCATTGTTGTCGACTATAATACTTAGGATTTTTGCACTAGTAGAATTTAGATGCAGAGAAAGGTGTAAATTAAATATTTTTCTAGCATATCATAGTCCATATATCAGAGAACAAATATGGTCCCTTCTTCCTAAAAATTACATTTAAACTTTATATTTCACGGGCTGCCGAAAAGGCTTAACCGTTTCATACAAGAGAGGCTTCTTATAGTTATTTGGTTTATTCAAATAAGTTTATTCCTAAATATTTTTGTAAAAATAGGACATCTAAGACCCTAGGAATAAGTGATATTTATTTCATGGTTTTTTGAGCTATGATTTGTATAGTTTCTTCGTAATACATAAAAGGGTCTTTAAGTAAACTTGATTTAAACAATTTCAATTTGCATGGAACATAGTAATTTTTATTAGATAATCTGGATCCTTATAGCTTAATAAAAATTTAGAAATTTATTTCGTTCGATTTGGAGCTTCCTAGCAAAAGATATTAAATCTTTGAATTAAATGAAATGGAAAATAAAAAATGATTTTTTATAAAAAAAAATCTCTGAAACTGTGGTCGAGTCTTTGTCGCCTGTTGGTACGGCGACAGGGGGATGTCGCCCGTTCATTAGGCGGTTTTCAGTTTTAACACAAAATGAATAGATTTTTTAGGAGGTCACCCCTCACCCATCCTAGTTAGTACTACTCACACCTAAGCATGCTTAACTAATGAGTTCTACCACCGATTTTAATGCAAATACGAGCACTTCTAGTACCGTAGTGTTGGTATGATCACATTTGAAATATAACGTGTCCCCCTCCCCTTAACCCCACAAAGGACCCGAACACTAATTTTAGTATTCTCATACTCTGAATTTATCATGCCATGGATGCTCCAAATTTTAACTAAGTGCTCGATTTTACCGTGACATGGGTGCTCCCAATTTCAACTAAGTGCTCGATTTTACCGTGACATCAGTTTTTAATTTTTTGTCATGGCATCAGTTTTTAATTTTTTGTCATGGTAAAATCTAGCACTTAGTTGAAATTTGGAGCACTCAAATTATGAGTGTTAATTTTTTGACAGTTTAAAAACAAAATTAGGTAATTATAGTTATCAGTGTCGGTTCTATCAAAAAACTGCCACTGATAAAATATTATCTGTGGCGGTTCTAACCAAAAATCGCCACTGATAATATATTATCAGTGGCGGTTTTTGGCTAGAACCGCCATAGATATAAATATTTATCAGTGACGGTTTTATCAAAAAACCACCATTGATAATATATTATCAGTAGCGGTTCTAGCCAAAAACCGCCACTGATAATATTATCAGTGGCGGTTCTAAAGAAAAACCGTCACTAATAGTCTTCCCGCCATTTTTTTG
The DNA here is from genome assembly GCA_036346355.1 of Rhipidocladum racemiflorum. NCBI lineage: Eukaryota > Viridiplantae > Streptophyta > Magnoliopsida > Poales > Poaceae > Rhipidocladum > Rhipidocladum racemiflorum. The sequence continues at coordinate 37,957,570 of CM070588.1, forward strand.
CTAGAACCGTCACTGATAATACTATTTGTGGCGGTTCAAACAAAACCATCACTGATAGAGCGTCACCAATGTGCAGTTTTGTGGTAGTGATTTTTGTGTCGCCCAACCGACGGGGGACATGTGTATATTTCTGTAATTTTTTTCCTAACATATATTTTTGAAATTTTGAAAGAAAATATTTTATTAAAAAAATTCATGATTAGATGCCTGTTTTCATGCTCGCACGGCGTGTGCAAAACTAAATCAAAGGCAAGAAAACGATGCGCACCTAACTAGATCTAGTCAGAATATTTAGCTTGACTTATTGGCACGCCAGGTCGCCAGCGTCTTCCTGTGTCGCAAGTATGTTCTTCTGGGACGCGAGCACACGAACATGCGTGCTTTCTCTAGAAACAAACCAGGGTCCCACCAGTAGGGTAACTACGTAAATCTAGCTAGTGAATTATTTTATTGGGAATTAAAGCTAGTGAATTATGTTGTACTTTAATGTGGTGTGTTTTTTATTGTCATTACATCTACAACGTAAGAACCTGGCTGCTGCTATTACTACTACAATATAGATACATGAATTCGTACTTCATAAAGTTTTACTGGCGACGTATCTTATATATACATTTACCCTTTATATATGGCTCACTCATGCACTCACCCTTTGGTTTGGGCACCAAATTATCACGAAGAATAAAAAAAAAATTATGATGTAATTCTCAACCTACTCTACCTATATATTAGATTTCATGTTCAAAGTCTACTCTATGTTAAAAGTAACAAAAATAAGGAAAATCTAACAAATGATATTTAAAAAAGAGAAAATAAAAAATACAAATGCTACTATTCATACCAAACCTGTCTTTTGGTTTCTTCTAACAAGTTTTGAATTTCGATTTGAAATCTTAAATTAAGGTGGTACAAATGGAAGGTGGGTAATGCATACGATACGTTAGTATACTGTTTGCCTACGTACGTAATAAAGTGGCATAAGAAGTGTCTAGTTACTTGTATACTCCTAGTGGATTGCATTAGTTTTTTCTTTACTTTTGACAACCCTGGCAAGCAACCGATGCTTATTTTAGTTTCTCAGTAGTCAGTATTTTTATAAAAAGTCACAAATTTAAATTGTTGATCAAATATTCAAAGCTTACACTACACGTACGCTTCGCATCACATGAGTCCCGATAAACATTCGACCCAGGGGAGTAGTAATTAAGAATTCCTGCAGAATTAATTATTATCAGATTTTTGTGTTATTTTCTGAGGCCATCAGACCTTGTTATTTCGAGAGGTAGGCAGTACAACACTTGGATGGATGTGCGCAGGAGAGGCCGGACAAGTGGAGGCACCACCACGTACGGTCGACGGTCCATGGATGGTCATCCTGCTAGCCGTCACCCCGCGGACGTGTTACGTCCCAAACAGGACAAGATGACATCAGTTCAACCAACAACCAACGTCGGTGATATCGTAGTTATTACATACAATTTCTAATTAGAGCTGTCTGTAAAATTATATATCACAATAATATTTAAATCGTTTGTGATACTTTGTTATATTACTAATATATGGTTATATATATTCAAAAAATATCACCTGTAATATTATAGTTTGGAGAAGTGAACGCATGCACGATACAAGGCAGCAGGAAGCGTCGACGTGTTCTCCACGGAAACTTGGCAAAAAGGAAAGGTGCGGTGGGGCGAGCCGATCACGCACATTTGACTTCGACGGCCGGCCAATTAAGCTGCTTGTCAAGCATCTATAGTGTGTGTTGGTACACAGATGAATAACGTAACTAGACCAAAAGCGACCGAGCCGACTAATTAATTATGCCAAATTATTAAAGTGGCAATCAAAGATTAACCTTTGAACTAGTAGTAACATCATGAACTAGCTAACCTAGCCTTTTCGGTAGCAACACACTAATAACATGCCGTAACGACCAGTTAGATATAGTCCTAAAACCGGGGGAAAAACTTGAGTATATATAACTAATTGGTTAACTGTAATCTGACTGTGTACTAACATCATTACCATGCTTTGTCCAATTAGAAAAGGATGCCTCTCGGTGTCAGCGGGAGAGAATGCACGAAACCACAAATTAATTATACTAGCTCTGCAAAATATTCGTCCAACCAAACGCGGCAGTGTGTAAAAGCTTGTTTCTTTTTGAAATTGAGCGCAGTAGCACCGAAAAAGAATTGGAGCACGTATGTTTTCCCGACATGTTCACGCGTGGAAATTTCCCTTTCTAGCTGCATCTATAGTCAAGCCCTCGCGCGCGTTCACAAGAGAGGACCAGCTAGCCATCTAGAGAAATTGCGTCGATTTGGAATTAATGCCAGAAATTCCAAACCGCGCATTTTCTGCCAATTGACTGGAGTTGATCAAATATGGCGAATTAGTGTTTGTCTCTGTCTTCAAGTTCCACGTCAACGCGTGGTATTTCACCGCAAGTCATTTTATCTTATTTTCCACGAGCTAGGGGTACGTAGTACCCCTGCGTGCGTGCGTGTGATTGGCGTCAGGTACTCCATTTTGTTTCAGGGTGCGGCTTAATTTGATCAAGGGTTTCCAATTAATTTTACTAGTGCGTTGTTAAAAATAATGATGCTGGTGAAACTATTTTTCTTAACAAATCCACTGATATTATTTTCATGCGATCCATCTAGCTAGACGTTTCATAATTTGGCCGAACTTCAGAATATTTGACTGCATACGTATGGCCGTATAATTCTGGAAAATGGAAGGAGTACGTGTCAATCTTTAATTATTGGATAAAATTAAACAAGGAAATATTCAAGTTCATTTCGATCGGGTAAATTAACCATTAATTCCCACACTGATCATAAAAATATTATTTACATGACTAGCTTGTTTGGTGGATCGGACTATATATAAGATGTAGATTAATTTGATATATCGATTCATAATACTGAAACAAATAAACTGTAGTTTTAGATACAAAGATCCTAGTATATGCTAGTCATTGACCGGAAAAGAAAAATGTGCGGCCGATCTGTCATTGGCCCCATCAAATAAACGTACTTTGATCATGCATGGCTCTAGTCTAATCCACAAAGGGCATATACAATAAAACTATCTCAACTGGTTCTTAGTTTGTACATATTAGTTTTAGTCTACGTGGAAGAGTGAAAACAGGAGAGAGAAGAGAGTTTGCTCTTATTTAGTAGCCAATTTTGCATGGACATAGGTAAATTATTTATGTACAAGAGAGAAGAGATAGTTATTGCACAATATCTAGAGGCAACTTTTAGATACAATTATTGTACAAGTTGATTTTTAACTTACTACTAGCCTGTAGTGGACTTTGCTATTACATTTGCTCTAAATCAAACGGGTGGCTTACGTAAGCATATAATACCTTTATTAAGGATGGGAGGTTTCCCGGCCGGAGGAGGCGTCCACATGCCCTCCCTCCGATTTTACGAAAAAGTCTCTCCATTCCTTCAAATTACAGATAGATTCTTGCAAATTACGAAAAGATCCTTTGCGATTTTTTGTTAGGGCAAGAAAATCGCTCCCGAATTGCGTTTTGGTCTCTCGTTCGTTACTTTATGGAAAAAAAACTCACATTAAATACAAATCAAGAACGAGCCCTTTTCTAATTTTTCGAGATAGCAGTCAGGTCCAAAAAAATTACAAACAGGCCCTCGTTCCTTACGTCTAAGTCCTTTCTCCGTTTTTCTCAGAAAAATATTTTTGTGAACAAAAATATATATACAACTCTATCTCTATACTTTTTTTCCCAGCTCGATCTCTAATCTCTAGACTTTTTTTTTCAAAGACCCTCTAAAAAGTTAGAAAATACATCTCAGTCCATTTTTTCTTCTAAAAAAACACAAATTCGTTTTTCGTTCACGTGCGCCGCATTTATTGACCTAGTGTTTCCTAGATAGAGAAGGAAAATTGAACTTATTTCCTATGTATATACGTTCCTGTTTTTTTTTTTAAAAAAAATTTTGTTTTTTAAGTTTCCTAGCTAGCAACTTGAATGGTTTCCGATCATGCATATCCCATGGTTTCATGCTAGCTCTCACCAATGGAATCTTCTCTGCCAACTATCTATGTAGTGTCGGTTTAATTAGGGCGTCGCTAAACTCTACATGGCGACACTTATCTTTATGACTAAATTAAAGTGGTCGTTAACACAGGTCTAGGGTCTCATCCATATGTAAACAACTTCCAAGAAAAAAAAATCTTTGTGAATATTAATATTAATATTAATAATTCTGTTATGTCTAAAGGATTTGCCGGAAACTCAGAGGGCCACGTCGCCCCTCCCAATATTTTTCAAAAAAAACCCCTCAGCTTTCTCTAAATTACGAATAGGTTCCTACAAAATTACAAAAAAGTCCTTAGAATTTTTTTTATATTTCTTTTACCCCAAACCTGTAAGAGTAAAAAACGTTTTTTTTTCAAAAATAGACCGTGTATTCTTTCGATTTGTGTTTAGATCCCTCCTTCGTTATTTTGCGGAAAAAAAAAACTCCAGTTAAATACGAATCTCGAACGAGCACTTTTCTAATTTTTTGGAGTAGCGCTTAGGTCCAAAAAAATAATAAATAGGTCCCCATCCTTTACGTGTAGGTCCTTTCTCCCTTTTTTGCAGAAAAGATATATTCGTCAACAGAAATATATGTACAGCTCTATCTTTAGACCTTTTTTTTTTTGCAACTCGATCTTTAATATTTTTCGAAACGCATAGAGTGTTAAACTCGACAAAAGAAAGTTGACATCTCTAATATTTTTCAGAACATGTGTTATTTCCCGGTTAACAAATAGAGTGTTCAACTCGACAAAGGAGGGTTGACCGGGTAGTAATAGAGTGTTAACCAACTTCGTCAAAAGAGATATGTGTGCAACTCTATCTCTATATTTTTTTAACTCTATCTCTAATATTTTATGAAAAAAGAAATATATGTACAACTGTATCTCTATAGTTTTTTTTTTGCAGCTCGATCTATAATATTTTTTGAAACGTGTATTATTACCATGTGAACGTATAGAGTGTTAAACTCGGCAAAAGAAACTCATTTATCTGTTTTTCCTGAGAAAAAATAGATTCGCCAAAAGAAAATGTGTGCAGCTCTATCTCTATAATTTTTTGTCAACTCGAAATCTGATATTTTCGGAGCATGTATTATTCATTTTTCCCAAAAAGGCATGTTGTTATGCGAATTCATCAACGGTTCGTGCCTAGCGTATTTTTTCAAAAACAAAAAATAAGAGAACCTAAAAAAGCTTAAATCTACCTACTTTTTTTTAAGAAAAAACTAGATCAAATTTCGCACGGCGCGGCGTCACGCACCACACTGCCTAGTTATATATATCCATGCATGCATCTGGTGCTAGAATTCAGACCAAGAGTAGCTGATCTTTGAACATGGAATATGATCTTTCTGTGCATACGATGAAAATAAAGATAGAATCTAGGTAGAAATTGTGACTAAAAGGCAGCCTACAATAGAAGTGATATGAATGCACTACTACGGACAAGGTCATCACAGATGATTCTAAAAGATGATCACAGATAATTTTTTAAACCATCTGTAAACATGTACCAATGATGCCAATGATGTATCACAAATGGTTCTTAAACTGTCTGTGATGTTACAGTATCACAGAACCATCTATGATGTTACAGACGATTTTATTAAATAACCGTCTGTGATCCCATTTTTTCCCTACACTCCTAGCAAAACTTCCATCATTAATATCTGTTGTTCGAAATTTTTATCTGCTTAGATATTTCTATAACAACATTTATAAGGCACAACCAGTTATAGATTTTGTAATTGAATATATGAACATCCTAGATGCATTGGGCAGCAGCTTGTTTGATTAGGATCGTCTTAACATATGAAGTTTTGTAGCGCTTTCATCTCCTTTCTTATTATACTATTGATAGATTCTAAGCAAAATCTATTTCATTCCACAATTTGTCCTAAAAAGTGTCATACGTACTAATTTATCGCTATTATTTTATCCTCGTCGTCGAATGAGAATACCATTGGCAGCCATACTTCTTGAACTATAGCTTTTATTTAACGACACAACTACGTATGATATACGCCCTTTGGACGACCGAGTACCGATATCGGTTGGTTCATCAACACTTCGTGATCTCATCACACATGCATGCGCGCCAATTCTAGCTCCTACCTCCTAATACCACTTAAACAAGCATGTTATACCTTTTTGTCACTTTTGGTATACTTAAATACTAATTCTAAGATACTCGAACGTGATGTAGTTAAAAAAATTCATTGGAGCATTTTATTTTTAATATATATGTAAAAATAGTATACATATAAATTATGCTATAAAAAAGTGAACTTTGATGAATTTTTTATGGAACTCATTTTGGAGTATCTTATAGTCATTATTAGAGTATGTTTGAGAAAATAAAGAGTTATAACTTGTTTGTTTAAGCTGTATATAAGAAGTGGGAGTACGTACTTCCATGAGTATGTAATCATTTTCATATATGTGTATATATATAGAGGAAGTGTATGGTAAAAACGTGAAAGTAAATAAATAGGGGCGTTGGATCGAATTTGAAATTTTCAAGAAAATTACTTTGGAGAATCTTATAATCAGTATTAAAGTATACTCAAAAGGATTAAAAAGTATAACTTAGAATTATACTGGCCTTTTGAGTATACTCCAAAGTGAGTTCCATAAAAACTTTGTTTAAGTATACTAAAAGAGATAAAGAGGTATAATATATTCGTTTAAGGGGACATATTCAGTGCAAACCTTCCTTACCGTGAAAACTCCGTGCAAACCACGTGTAAAAGTTTTGAAAAATTCTCAAAAAATTATCATAGGTAGGGGAGGTGAGGTTCTACAACCATGTAAAATTTCAAGACCAAACTCAATCGCATTTGGAAGATATGAAAAAGACAAATTGCAAAATGAATAGTGCTAAACAGTGAAAATTACTATTCATACCGAATTTGTCTTTTTCATATCTTCCAAATGCGATTGAGTTTGGTCTTGAAATTTTACAGGATTGTAGAACCTCACCTCCCCTACCTATGATAATTTTTTGAGATTTTTTCAAAACTTTTACACGTGGTTTTCACGGAGTTTTCACGGTAAGGGAGGTTTGCATTGAATATGCCCCCTTCGTTTAAATGGTATACTGGATGCGGAAGTATGTACTCCTAGAAGTAAAAAAAGCTATATATATAGAGAGAGAGCTATTAATGTCCCACCACTTTCGGTGGGTCAAAACTCACATCTCACCTTTGTCAAAGACTTATTACAAAACCCACTAATTATCTAGCTTAGACAGTAAATTCAAACTTTTGACGCAGCCTTTGACAATGGTATACGAGGCGCTCGTGTTAAGTTCACAACATTCAAAATATGGCTACGCCATTGCCATGGTCGTTTAATTCCACTAAATTTGCAAGTCTTAACAGTCTACAACGGTTTCTATGTTTCTTCGAAGAAAGCATATATATATATATATATATATCGTGTAGACCATGCTCGCTTGCAGTTGCTGTTTCCAGCTAGTAGTACTACTATTATGCATAAGCACGAAGAATGCTCTGTTTGCATGCATATTACATGACATCACTGAACACGTGGTCGCAGGGAAGGCATCTTCAGTCAAAATCTTTTCTTTTTTCCTTTTACTAGCCATAAGTCATGTGCAACTATACGGTTAGATACAATATACAGTATAAAATACATGCAATGCATACATAAGTACATAACGAACATGGTGCACCGGGCTTGCCGGTCGCCCAAAAACCTGCTGAATCCTGGATCATCCGATCAGATTGACCCATCCTAGATGCTTGACATACGGTAAGCCTAATATACTAGCTAGTGAATAGTAATCCCCTCCCATTCAGTTATCTCATCGGTGCCGCCACCTACTCCCTATCTTGCGTCCGGCCACCGTCTTCCCCGTCTCTAAAAGCTCGCTGTGACTGGAGTGACAGCGTTGGATGCCTAGCTCCAGTGCTGACAACTGCATGCTTAGCTCCCGCCACCCTTAATGCAACAGCTAATTAGTCAATTCGCCACCAACCACCAGCCGCCGCACCCGTTGCCGGTCGCACCCGGCAACCATGGCTCACTGCCATAGTGCTACCACCCCCTAATTATATGGTTGGCAAACCCAGCGAAACCCAAAAGCCCAAACCTTGCTCGACACCTGGGTTGAAGACAAAGCTTGCTGGCCGAAGATAAAGAAGACGTACGCCAGCGAAGATCATTGGAACATGGATTTGAGCGCATCGCAAGCTTACAAATTCCCAAAACGAAAAGTGTCACTGGCATAAACATATATTTAATCACCCTTTTTTACTTGGTACTTTTGTTTAGCAAGTACAATTGGTTTTTATAACTACATCAATACTCAAACAACCCAAATATGGTTACGGGATTGTAAGTTCTAGAAAATCAAGAAATACACAATATAACATATACTTTTCAACCTAGATATAGTGCTTAACCAGACAACTAAATAGCACAACAATTTAACTACCCAGTACATACTGCTCCCTCCGATCACAAATAATTATTTGATTGTCAATATTTGTTAAAAATATTTAAACTGGTTACATGAAAACCATATATGTAGATCTAAAAAGTACTTTTATAATATTATGATTTTATTATATTTTATAAATATATTATAATAGATATTAGTGGTTAAAATTGTGTTTTAAAGATTATATCGATGCCAAAATAATAACTATTTGAGATTGGAGGAAATTGTTGGCTAGCCTTACATGTTTATGTCTGTGATTCATCAACACATCATGATCTCATCACATGCATGTAGTACGTTCTAGGCTAGGTTGAACAATGTCATTTTTTTTCTTGATATTATATAGAGCAAACTGTACGGTAGGTACTCCCGTTGTTTTCACAATAGACAAAAATATAGCTACCCCATGGTCTAATTCCTCTAAATTTCTAAGTCAAAACAGTTGGCAATTGAATCTCTTTTCTTCTAAGAAAACCTATCTTGTAGACATCTAGTGGCTGTTTCCAGCAAGCATCTATTTCCTAGTACTAGCTACTATTATGCATACACTGCATAGAGAATGTTCCGTGGCCGGAGGGGAAATAATCTCTACAAAGAAATTCGTAAATAATTATAGTTCTGAATATAGATATAGTTAAATTTTTAAAATTTTAACAGCCAATATCTTTTATTAAGTATTTCGATTGGCTACCCTTACATGCTGTGTATGTCTGTGATTCATCAACACATCATGATCTCATCATATGCATGTAGTACGTTCTAGGCTAGGTTTAACAATGTTATTTTTTCTTGATATTATATAGAGCAAACTGTACGGTAGGTACTCCCGCGTTGTTTTCACAATAGACAATACTAATATAGCTACCCCATGGTCTTCTAATTCCTCTAAATTTCTAAGTCATAACAGTTCGCAATTGAATCTCTTTTTCTTCTAAGAAAACCTATCGTGTAAACATCTAGTGGCTGTTTCCAGCCAGCTATCTATTTCCTAGTACTAGCTACTACTCCCTCCGTCCACTAATGATCTACGTATATATAACTTTTTCTGGTTTTTTCAGAATTGATCTATGTATTTGCCTCCGACGCTCGTTTCTCTAGTTTGTTTGTTCGATTTGCGGCCGCAGTAAATGGAGGTCGCGAGTGACCCAAGCAGTCGAGCGCCATCTGCATGCATGCAACTCTTCATCTCTGCATGCAGCACATTCTTTTTAAGCAGAGAGCGGGCGATGCGGGGACAACGACCGAAACGAGGCGACACTACGCGGCTAACTCAATGCGGCCTTGGTCTTAATGCCCAACCCAAATACGTAGTTCATTAGTGGACGGAGGGAGTATTATGCATACACTGCACAGAGAATGTTCTGTGGCCAGAGGGGAAATAATCTCTGCAAAGAAATACTCCTCTAGTCGTAAATAGTTGTCATTCTAGATATAGATATAGTCAAAATTTTGAAACCTTGACCATCAATATATTTTTTAATTACTTTCATAATATTATAATTTTATTAGATTTTATAAATATATTATAATAAAAATTAGTGGCTAAAATTGTACTTTAGAGACCGTATAGATAACTAAAATGATAACTATTTATAACCAGAGTAACACCTTTTTCCTCCTATCTGCTAGTCATAAAATCATGTAAGGGAGTAACACTTTTTTCCTCCTATCTGCTAGTCATATAATCATGTGTGCAACTGTACGTGTGTCGGACCCCAGAAAAATACCTTCGAAATCCTCTGTGTATTATGTACTAGTCCAGGAAATGCTAATACACACAGTAGAAATAAAATCATAGCATATCTAGCATTCTTTATTAATAATAAATATTCAGAGTTACAAATAAAATGGCACGCATGCCAACAAATAATTAAACGACTAAATAAAAGTAGCATAACTGAAGAACAGTAGATAGAGCCCAATTAATTTGCCACAGGCAATTGACTAGGACACGACCTAGTCCAACTGGTCCTCATCATCGTGGTATTCCTACTCTGAAGCGGTAGATTAAGCAAGGGTGAGTACAAGCGTACTCAGCAAATCACATCGAAAAATGCAATATAATGTACAGGCAACAAAAGAAGGTTATATGATTCATTTAAGCACAAAGCAACAGTTTGCTAAATATTTTAAATAATTTTTCAATGGCATAATTTATAAGGAAACTCAAGTCTAAACCTTTTTTCTTTTTAACTCAGGAATCACTCCTCGAATTTTTTCAAGTTTTACCCTGATGGACTCCCTCAATCCCAACATTATTTTTGTAAACTAAATTTTAAATTACCAAATTCTAATCTGAGAATGGCTTGCTCGGCATACCCATAACCGCGGGCACGGCTAATCGATTAGTTTTACACTCTGCAGATGTTGCACAACTTTACCTACAAGACATGATATTCTTCTTGTGTCAGCACACTTCCTTTGGTGAACGAAAGAGAAATTCACGACAAGGCCCCTATAAAAAAACTCATCCATGTAGTCATGCCCGCTAAGGCTTCACCGCTGAAAGAATCCCTCTATTCAGAAGCCCCCTCTTGCGCCAAAGTGGCAACCTCACGCTTTCACCACACCACTACCTTCGAATGGTATGACTGTCCATGGTATAATTCAATACGGCTAGCCAGGTATGTCCCATTCCAAACTTGTAGTTGTATGGTTAGGCTTTAGATTCAGCGAAACTCAGACCGGTCCTTATTTGACTAGGCGAAACTTTCCACAACCCAAAATGATAACCACACCACCATCCAACCATTTCTCGTCTGGTTTAAATCACATTTCCATTTTAACCATTTCGACAATATTAATGTCATGACTATCATTTTTTAACGAAAGATTAATTTGGCCAAAAACCCCCAAAATCTCCTAGGTTCAGTTCTAAGCATTACTAAGCAATGTCTAATTATTATCATATAATAGCTCATATTTTTCTTAAGGTTACGAGGGCATCAGAACTCAATTTCAAAGGTGGCATACCAATATTAGGTATAACTAGCATTTAAAACTAGGTCAAGAAATAACATTTCTAAAACATAGGCATGCAATAATTTAAAATTCAACATACAAGTTTACAAACTGGGAGCAACATGATCAAGGGGGTGTGACTTGCCTGGTTCAACGAGTTGCTGCTTGAATTCGTTGCTTGGGTACTCCTCGGACTGTCCGTAATCTACGCGTGAAAAGCACCCAAATTCAAATAAAATCCAAATAAATTCAAATAAAATACCAAATTAGTGCTAAACTAAAATTTTAGATTTTAGATGAATTTAGGAAAAACGAAGCCAAATGGAGTTCGAACAAGGGAAAATGGGCTCCCGGAAGTTTATAAACAAATAAAAAGGATTTTTCTAAATTTTTTTAAAAATTTCTAAAGAAAAATCCGAATTATTGCACATGCTAACATCAGCGGCCTTTTTCGGATTTGTTTTTCAAAAGAAAACTCGCTTTATGACGTCAGCATGATGTCATAAAGGATTTTTGATTTCTTTTTAAAAGAAAATTTTGTTTATTGCGCCAAGATGATGTCAACACCGATTTTTCATAATTTTGAATTATCTTAAACTAAAAATGACTGATAGGTGGGGTTGCCGTTGCATGGATCAAGGCCCATGCAGCCGTGCCCTCGGCGCCTGTGGTGGCGCGACCAGGGCATTCTTTGGCGGCGTGGCGTGGCTAGCCGGTGGCCAAAGGAGGTAGGGGCGGAGCGGCGACGCGCACCAGCGGCGGTGCGCGGAGGCGAGCTCGGCGATGGGGACAGCGAGGTCGGAGGGGCACGGGCGGCGAGGGGGGTTGGCGACGGGGCGGCCATCTCGAGCGGCGGCGCTGGAGAGGAGAGTGGAGTGGGGGAGAGAGAGGAGGGAAGTGCGGGGGAGAGGGGCGCCGCAGGGGGCATTTATAGGGGGGTGGCGGCTGGCGGCGAGCGCGAAAAATGCGGTGGCAGCGGGCGAGCGCAGGAAGGGTGGGCGCGGCGGTGGTGGTGGCGGCGCGCCAGTGCTGGGAGAGGGAGATCCGGGCATTACAACGCGCATGATTAGTTAGATACATGATAGTGATACCTACGTGGATTACGTACATATACGTACATGATGAACAAGTTGGTGGTTAGGGCCAATCACCTGAAGCATATATGGACCACGCATGCATCCGACCAAATTGACACATCCTAGATGCTTGACTCGTACGTAGCAAGTCTTAACACCTTCCCTCCTGTTCACTTGTCTCGCCGCTGCCACCTTCACATCTCACCCCCCACCGTGCATCCGCCCCTCTTGCCAGCTCCTTGTGCAATGTTTCCGGTGAAGTGAGGCTCATCAGTCAACCGTTTTCGCTGACGCATGCTGCCCACCTACGCTCTTGAACTTAAATCACCTCTCCATTAGCTCTACCATCGCTAACTACCCCTGCATACGACCACCTCCTACTACGTACATCTCTCGCAACTTCTTTCACTTACGGTTGGCAATGAGCGCCAATGTACACTCACGCGAACACAAAGGACACTACAACATAGTAAGCTTGTCGGGGCATTTATATTTGCCATGCTATGTTCCTAAATGCCCTGGATTACCCTTTTCATGGCGCTTATCAGCCGTCAAGAAAAACGCCATCGGGGAAAACTAATCCCCGACGTTTAGTTTTCCCGGCATTTATTTTGTGCCAACTTTGATGAAATATGGCACATATTAGGCACCCCCTATTTCAGCAGTATCAGCACATGTTAAACGCCCTAGTTAACTAATTACTGGCAAATGCTAAATGCCGTGTAATATGCTTGAGGTTGGCATTTAATATGTGTCGGGGTTGCGCAAATCCAGCATATTCTAAGTGTTGTAGTTGGATAGCATGGCATACATCAAACGTTGTGTTGCTTTAGTATGGCATATCCTAAACACCATGGTTTTGCAGATCTGGTATACATCAAACGTCGTGGTTGATCAATATGTCCCGACATAAGTTAAATGCCATGTTTGGTCCTCCCAGGCGTTTGCCAAATGCCCTAATAAGTCTTCCCGTCGCACATTCCATTGGCAATATTGACAGCACTATCAACACACACATATAGCACAATATTGACAGCACATGCACATTCCATTGACATCACTATCAACACACACATATAGCACTATCAACACACATACAGCACACACATCCATCGCACAATATTGACAGCACACATCAACACACACACATACAACACACTATCAACACACACATACAGCACACACATCCATCGCACAATATTGACAGCACACATCAACACACACATACAGCACTATCAACACACACATACATCACACACATCCATTGCTATCCTCCAAAATTGACACACATAGATCTCAAATCATCTCAAAAATTGACAGCACATAAACCTCTTAAATATCATCTATAGCAAAAATAAAATTCAGTACACATAGATCAGAAGCATATATTCACTTTGCACTGCAAAATCTGTCCATCAGACATGCCCAAGTTGTATTACATGCCACATAACTTTCATATAGGTCAATAGGATGTTTCTTTCACACACCTTCCTAGCTTCTACTCATCATTAATTAGGCCCAAAATATAAAGTTTATAGCTTTGGATTACATATTGTCTATCACAAAAATATTGGCAGCACTGCACCATTGCTATTACCCTCATGTAGCAAAGTACTAACTGCATCCATCATCTTAACATTTGCGGAAATCTGCAAAACAAGGGCATCGAAGGCTTTGTGGTATACTTTCAAATTTATAATTACTCTTAACTTTGTACATGGCCTTGTAACAATTACCTATTGCACGATTGGTCATATTTAGTGGTAAGCCATCTTTTTGAACAACCTATAGGTAAAAAGAAAATTGTAAGCAAGAATTATGCACAAGAATTTTTTTAAAGACACATGCACAGGAAATTTAATTGTTAAACCATAAAGTCTAGCCCCATACATTTTGAAATGGCCAAGCAATGCACTGCCCAATAGCAGCACCCAACTTGGTAGCCTTACCTTGCACTTGAGGCAATAATACATTTTTATCAAGCACAACATCAACTATGACCTCATAATAATCTCCTAAGGGTAGCCCATCTAATCCTTTAACTTTTTTTGTTAGTGCATCTAGAAGTGCCGCATGTTGGGCATGAAGAGGCATTTGCATAATCTTTACTATATAATATGCAATCATTTATGCATGCATCAATAGTGACATATCCAATACCAACATCTTTGACAAATTTTCTGGCCTCATGATAGTTTTTGGGCAAATTTTCACCTTCAGGAAGTGCTTCTTTTAACAGTGCAACAAGTTCATCAAAACAAGCATTACTTACTCCCCATAAATTTTTTATGTTAAGGAGCCTAACAATGAACTGCAGCTTTGAAAACCTTTCACAACCTGGGTATAACTCTTTGCTAGCTTCAGTGGCCAATCTATAGTATGTTTCCGTGTCTACATCTTTCTCTCCCATGTCTTCATTATTGTTTACATCTTTAGCACTGCTACCAAAAAACACAAGTCCTTCTCTAAGCATGGTATCTATTTCATCATCCATACCAGTTTTTTCTTGCAGATCTGAGTTATGAACAGGTTGAGCACACAAATCCTCACCATGGAATATCCATTCAATGTACCCTCCCAAAAAACCATTGCAGATCAAGTGATTATAAAAATTTCTCTTGTCTAACCAATGTAAATTAGCACAACTACATAAGGGGCAACGGTTGGTGTTTGATCTTGCTGACTTGGAAAATGCATACTCCAAAAACCAATTGATACTATTTTTGTCCTCAATTGTGTGCCTAGGTAAATGCATCCATTTCTTGTCCATGTTTGTCCTGTAAGAAACAACAATTCGTGTGGACATTTCAAATGAAAGCTAGGCAATCAATTCAAAAGGTAACCACGCATGTTGAAGTCTTAGCAAAGAATTACCAATAATGGTTAAAGAAATAACTAATGCAAGTATACTGACCTCTTGAATACAAATTAATACAATTCAATGGTATAGGATGGTAAGAGGCTACACATTTGATTAGACCATGAAGAGACTAAACTAAAAAGAGCCACAATTACTTAATTATGAATGGGAACAATTTTTTCTATAGAACCACAATGCAATTATGTAGCTACTAATTGAGTCCTTTCCAATACAATCAGACAAAGATACATGTATTTTCCTAGCTCCAAACCAATGTAAACATCATTAACAATTCCTACATGTACAAAAAGAAAACTTGATGAACACCCCCATTACCATGAAAAAATCAAACAAATCCCTAACCTTGAGTTCATTAAACTTTGCTACAATGACAACATTGGGTTCAGTTTAGTTCAAACAAATAAAGCATTAATGTTTGTGCAAATTAGACCATCTGACAACGATGCATCAGAAACTTTGAGTTCATTAAACTTCGCTAGTCGTGTTCGTGGTATAGAATTGGGCATTAAACGAGAGGTAACCACTCAACAAAAAAAATACAGGGTAGAATTTTCTACAGCCTAATCCTAGCACAATTAACAACGCGATAGTATTATAAAGTTCAAAAAAATAACAATGCATGTTGTATTATAATAGCAACAGTATCATTTGAATACCATGTGCATAATGGTATGTACTCAATTTATGGAATGATTGGATGCTAGGACACCCAGATGATCTCAAACGAACACCAATTGAAACTCTGAAGATTGAAAATAGTAGATAGCATCGTGCCATTGCCATGCACTAATAGCAGTATCAGTAATCATCCATGGAGATCAAGGACAATCTTAGAACTTAGTACAATATTGGCTGCACACACATACAACACAATATTGATAGCACACACCATCGTTTAGTTGCAGAAACTAAGGAAATATTTCAAACCAGGTAGCTCACACTAGCATCCCACAAAAAAGTATAGGCAAGGGAAATAGGACAACTACTATAGCGGTATTGAATCAAGGATAGAACAAGAATCATCGATCCACAATTCTTGAATATATATATATATATATATATATATATATATATATATATATGACCGTGATATCAGTATCTAACCTGAAACTTGAAATTGATCGTGATATCAGTATCCCTGTGCCTAGGGATTACGACGGCTCAAGAGAAAAAGAGCAAATCAAACCTGAACATATAAATTCCATCAAGAAATCATCTAAAAATACAAGTTTAACCAAAATGTATATTAATCTAAAGCAGATATACTTATCATAGATCATTATAGCCACCACAGGAGTTGAAATTTTAGACTGTTTACATGAACTTGATTACAACAGCACCTCCAACCGTTGTCTGCCTTATTCTTACTCTTGCAATTTGTCAAGAAAACATGAATCAAACGAAATAGAAAAGATGATAAATACTTGATGAAGAGCTAGGATAGGAACGAGCTGTGGAGGAGGAGCAGGGCATCGACCGGATGGAGTAGTGCGACGGCTGGATGGAGCAGTGCATTAGGGATTTGAGGGAAGATAGCGCAGGAGGAGTAGGGCGCCGGCCGGATGGAGTAGGGTGGATGGAGCCAACCGGATGGAGTAGGGCAGCGACGGATTGAGCAGGGTGGATCGATGGAGCCGGGCGGATGGAGTAGGGAGGCGGTCGGATGGCGCAGGGTGGTGTTGACCGGATGGAGAAGGGCGACGGCCGAATGTGGAGTAGGGCGGGGGCCGGATGGAGTAGGGCGGTGGCAGCGACCGGATGGAGTAGGAGTGCTTGCGTTAGGGCAGCGGCCGGCTGGAGTAGGGCGGTGGTGGCTGCCAGATGGAGTAGTAGGAGTACTGCTCGCGTTACGGCGGTGGCTGGATGGAGGAGTGCATGCTCACGCGCGTTAGGGATTTGGGGGAACCGGGGAGACACGGCCAGGTATTTGGGCGATCTCCCGAAGGCTCCGAAGAAGCGATGTGTTCAACACGCGTATAGATCGAGGAGGAAGTCAAAAAACTCGCGCCTATACTGTGTTTTAGTTCTCGCTCATTTATAACCTGGCATTTGTAGTTTTTGACGTTTATAAATGCCGTGCTTAATTAACCTCGACGAATACCATGCGCCCTTCTTTCTATAATGGCTGGCACATAGTAAGTGCCATCTAAAGTCAAACCGGCATTTATATCTGCCTTTTTTATCAACAATATGCCGCCATTTATTTTATGCCGCTTAAAAGTCTACTCTGGCACTTTATATGTGCCATGCAAGTAAGCACCCTTGAATTAATATAAACGCCATGGAATTAATATTTGCTGGCATTTAAGCTAAATGCCAAGCATAATTAAATGCCATGTAATCCCTGTCATTGCTGTACTAGGACACGCACACGAACACTCCTGGAGGCAACACACACGAACACTCCTAGTAGAGGCAATGTAAGAGCTTTTTTGTGCTGCCAACTCTCTGCTGCAGCTTTTCTTTTTCTTCTTTGTTCTCTTAAAGATGAAGACTATATTGCTGCATGCATGGCTAACAGCCTCACCCAAACAAACTAACCACTAATGCGTAGGCTATTGAACAAACTAACTCAACAAACTACATAATTAAGCTGCGTAGGCTAACAACCACCCCGGCCCTAATCATGTTGCTTTGACTTCACCTTTTTTACGCCCATCTTTTGTTGCAACGCAATGAACTTTACGCGGTCGAGTGCCTTTGTAAGTATATATCAGCAAGCCGATCGCCTGTGTTGATGTGCTCCACATCCACCTTGACATTTTCGACACATTCACGAATAAAATAAAATCTGTTGTTGACGTGTTTACTGTGATCATGATGAACGATCATCAACTTGTCCACCAGCATAGCTTGACCTTCCTCAGTTCTTGCCCCTTCAGGTCTCCAAGCAGCCGGCTTAACCAAACACCCTGGCACACCACTATCACTACTGCGATGTACTCTGCCTCACAGAATGAGAGTGCACTGATTTTTTGTTCCTGCGACTCCTAAGTGAGTAGGCTCACACCAAGGAAAAACGGCATCACTATGGTGTTCTTGCGGTCTTCCATGTTGCCAACAAGGTCACTATCACTGAATCCTATAAACTCTGGCTCCAGCTCATCATGCTTCCTGTAGCAGTACCCATAACCAACCGTGCCTCTCACGCAGGGATGCAAATGGGCCGGCCCTAGGGTCATCTTTGACCCACTCTAGTTCATTTGTTTGCACTAAAACTTAAAAGGTGGACTAAAAATTAAGTTTTTAGTGCAAACAAATGAACTAGAATGGATCAAAGAAGACCCTAGGGTCAGCCCATTTGCATCCCTACTCTCACGTACCTCAGGATATGCTTCACAGCAGCCATGTGCTGAGTGGTGGGCACTTCCATGTACTTGCTCATGATGCCCACCACGTAAGCGATATCCGGCCTTATGTTCACCAGGCAGTGCAAGCTTCCGACGACTCTTCAGTACTCGTGGGATTAACAGTAGCTCCACCATCCTTCGTGCTTAGCTTCAGTCAGTTTTCCATGGGTGTCAGGCACGAGTTACACCCAACCATGCCCGACAGCTCGAGTATCTACTCGCCTAACTGCCTTGGAACAACCTGATCTCACCAGTGGCCTACTTCATCTCGATTCCCATGTAATAAATGAGGAGGTCGAGGTCGCTCATGTTGAATATGTTCATCATCTGGGACTTGAAGTCGGTGATGTCATCGGTGCATGAACCAGTGATGTTCAAATCTCGGATCCGATTGTGAAGATACCCCCTCATCACAATTGGTTCTAGATCAGAACCGATTCTGATGAGGGTGATCTGATTGTTATATGCCTCGCTAAGTTTTATATACCATTGGGATGAACTCTCCTCTATTGGTATTCTAAGGCAAAAAAAACCGCCGTCACCCTAAAAAACATAATAGAGTCTAGTTGAAATTTAGACTTGGGTGAGAAAAACTGAAGTTCTTGAGGATGTGTGTTAAGAGGGTAAATTGAAGCCCTAGCTTGAGGAGCCCCTCATCACAATCGGTTATGAGCTAGATCCGATTGTTATATTCCTCGCTACCCTTGGGATGAACTCTCCTCTGTTGGTATTCTAGGGCAAAAAAAACCGCCGCCACCCTAAAAAACAAAACATCCTCTAGTTGAAACTTGGACTTGGGTGAGAAAAACTGAAATCCTTGAGGATGTGTGTTAAGATGATAAATTGAAGCCCTAGCTTGAGGAGATTTCCTCTCTATTTTTCCTCATTTGTTGTTTTCTTCAAAAGGTGAGCATTTCTTCAGATTAATCCCTTCAATTTTTCATTAAGAAATTCGTTTTTGATATGGTGAATGTGTTACATGTCATTAGTGCTATTATGGTTGAAACCAATATGGGTGAGAAATTATGAAATCCTTGAGGAGATGGTGGTTTGAGGGTAAAGTTGAAACGCTATCTTAAGGATATTTCCCCTCATTTCTAGTTTTCTTCAAAAGGTGAGCATTCCTTCAAATTCTAGAGTTTAGGTTGCGTAATTCCCTCATTTAATACTTTCAATTTAGCACTAGGAATTAAATTCAATTTTGATTTGGTGAATGGGTTACATGTCATTATTGTTGCTATAATTAATATGATCAATGCTAGAGTTTAGGTTGCGTAACCTATGCATCTCCCGTTCGATGGTATTTGTTTTTAAATATGCTAAAATGGCATATTTATAAATAAGCAGTATCGAATTGTTCACATTTTTTGGATTTGGGCAAGTGCCTAATGAAGCTGTTATACAGCTCCATAGAAAATTTTGGTATCATCTCTCCAGGAGAAATGGTGTACGCCTTGCTATAGAGAGAAATAGTTATTATTTTGAGCTCATGATGTATATGATTTATATGAAAGTTTATTTCTACAGCCATAGCAGGGGTTTATCGTCACTGGGCTGGTGCTAAGTTAGGGCTAGGTAATGTAACGTTCTGTATGATTTATCTGCGACACACCAAAGGAAGTATACTAATATCGATTGCAAAAAGAGATGATCATTCCTTGTGAGTAAAGCTGTACATGTCTACAGAGTTAAAACTAATAGATTAGCCGTGCTCGCGGTCATAAGCACTTGGTAAAGTCATTACATAGTTAGATATTTTGATATTTTTTATAAAATGAATTGAAAAGTTTACCTACAGATGATTCAATGCTTGACATGTGTTGGTAAGATTGAATTAAACTATTGTACCATGTGTTGGCAAGAAAACTAATTTCAGATATTATTTCATATGTTGGCAATGGACCATTTGATGCTCACGAAGGAATGTGAGTTATTACATTTATATTATTCTTACTTGTTACTTTATGTTTACATACTTGTTATTTTATATATCTGTCAACTTGCTTTTACAAAATTCACTTTCAGTCTATTATTCAGTATTTACAATTTAATTTGGCTCTAGGCAAAAATAACCGTAGAAACCCTACTTTAGGATCAGCCTGCATAGTCAAACACTCAAGTCTTGCTGAGTACGAAATGTACTCACCCTTACTATTATTATTGTTTTTAGGTGAAGAAATAGAATATCCCAAATATTCATACTTTGACGCAAGTTACAAGGATAACAACAATGATTGTATCTAGAGTTTATACCTTGTCAGTTGCCCGAGGGTTATGTGGTATTCTACAAGACTTTCGATTCTCCCGTTGTATTCTGATCGACCTTGCAGATCATATTGTATTAATGCTTTCGCCACTATAAGTAATATATTATGCGTGGATGTGATATCAATTTTGCGAATGTGCGCACGAAACTAGTATAGAATGCACATTAGAACCTTTCTTTTATAGTATATTGTGTCATAAAAGGGAGGGTCACACAAACGGTGAACGGAGGCACAACACGGCGTAGCGACGAACAGAGGTGTGGTGTGGCCGCAAAAGAGCAACGTGGTGGCGGACAAAGGTGCCACGTGGAGCAGGGGTAGAGGCGAATGTAACATCCCAAAAATTTCAATAATAGGGAAAATAAAAATCTAAAATTTAAAAATAAAATTAAATATAATTTTTAATTAGAATCAAGAACTTAATTTAAAATTTATTGTCTTCACCTCATTTTCTTGAATTCTAATAAAGAATAACTCTAAAATGGAAATTCTTTTTCCAAAAAGAACAAACTATTAAAATGAATTTCAAAGATGATCTTGAACATGCATCATTTCTAAACTTCTAAATCTTTTATTAATTTTTCCCTCATTAAAAAGGCATTTAGTAAAAAGATAAGGAGTAAAGAAGTAAAAGATAAAATGGTAAAATGTAAAAAATGTGCCCAAAATATCTAAAAAGCTATAAAAAAATTCTATCTTGAGCTGTAAGATAACTTTGGCTAGTAAAAAATTAATGTGAACACATTTAATAAATGAAATGATTATTTCTCTTAATTAGGTTTGACTATGAACAGTGCAATGAAGTAATTTTGTAAATTTTTATACACCTTTACTGAAGCTAACATTTTTGCTATAAGTTATTTATACCCTTATTTATCTCTGGTAAAATTTTAAAAATTAATAATGAAATTAAATATTTATTCCAATTTAATTATCCCAATCCTAAAAATCTAAAAATAGAATAAAAGATTTATTAGAAAATAAATATTAAAGTTTTAGACTTGAATTTTTTTATGGGAGATTTATGAAACTATTTTAGATATTGTGTAAAAATATAAAAAATCAATAAGTTGATTTATACCCTTAATAAAATCAATTTCTAAAATTGCCTTTTGTTGAAATATTTTTGTATTGCTTCCCGGGAAGCATTCGTGAATGTTTGGCATAAAGTTAAAAAACTTCATGATGTCACAACCCTTAAATTGATAAGGAATCATACTTAAGAAATTTTAATAAATAGAAATTTTGTATTTTAATAAATAAAGATAGTTTTAAAATTTAATTATTTATTTCTCCATAGCTATGTTTTCCCTTCCAACATGTAAATATTCTAGTAAAATAAACCCTTAAAAAATAGAATATTGTCTAAAATAATGAGACAACTTTTAAACAAAAACTAAATTTGGAATTTAAAACATTCCCATATAACTTACCTCTTCTTTCTGTAGGACTCCTTACCTATAAATTATTCTAGTCACTAATCTCCTCCAATTCTTATAGACGAAGCCAATATCTAGCAAGAAGTAACGCAACATCGATAAACATGCCACAGCTTAGGAAGTATGTTGAGAACTACTTTGCCATATATCTAAACTCCACCGCATTAACAAAAATACAATTCTCTATTTCCATACTACTCACATTAGATAGCAAGAAGCCCTCCAAAATCTAGTACCAGAAAAATAATACGCAATCTCCATCTTCACCCCAATTATGTTTGAGCCTACACATCTTACAAATGAACTAGAACTAAGACCTCGCCATACTAGTAACTTCAGAAAATATCTAAGCTGCTAGTTGCCACCCAATTACCCCTAGTTATGCCTGAGTCTGCACTACCTACAAATGAATCAGGACTAAGACTTCACGGGTACTAGCAATCGCAAAGAATATTTGAGTCACTTTGGACCAGTCACTATTTGGTACCTCCCACAAATTAGCAACACCTAACTATACTTTTGAACCTAAAAAATCTCCACCTCGTCGCCTTACCCTAGAATGGAATCACAACTTCAAGCTGTAACATGTAGAATTAAATGTTGTCAGGTTAAATAAAAATGCTTAAGAATAGGATAATGGTTAGAAACTTTAAATTTTCCTATATTCGAGTATGTGACCAATTGTATTGTTACTTTTCTTGTAAAGTTACATGTACCAATATATAGATTACTCTCACGAATACTAAACCAACTAGGCCAATAAGTGCGGCGCACGCCGTGCGCATGAACGAAAAATGATTTTGCGTTTTTTTTCGGAGAAAAAATAGATCTAGACATATTTTCAATTTTTTTAGAGGCTCGAGAAACATTAGAGATCGCATTGAAAAAAAAGCACACATATTTCTGTTGACGAAAATATTTTTTTGGAAAACAGAGAAAGGACCTGGATGTAAAAACCGGGGACCTATTTGTTATTCTTTTGGACCTCACCGCTATCCCGAAAAAGTAGAGAAGGGCTCGTTCACGATTTGTATTTAACGGGCATCTTTTTTCGTAAAGTAACGAGCGAAGGAACCCAAGCATGATTCGAAAAAGTTTTTCTTGCTCTCACAATAAATCATGAAGGACCTTTTCGTAATTTTACAGAACCTATCCTCGATTTAAAGAAAATTGAGGGACTTTTTTGGGAAATGTAGGGGCAACACGTGGGCTCCCTCCGGAGCTGCGAAACCTCCCGGATGTAATTGTTGAGGAACGCGGTACGCTACTCTAGCACAAATTAAAAAAATTTCTACCGCGCAACCAGAAAGCTACTCGCAAGAATAGGATCATAGATCAATTACCACTAGACGCGCAGTTGCGGAATCCTTCGCGCGTCGATGTAGTGGATCATTCCCGCTGCAGTCGTGGATCGTCCTCGCCTCGCCGTGGATCGTCCTCGCCTCGTCTGGCCGCGGATCGTCCTCGCCTCGTCTGGCCGTGGATCGTCCTCGCACGCCGCAGTCGCAGCAGCGTCACCACAGTAGTCCACACGTCCAGGGATGGGACACCGTGCGTCGGTGTGCAAGCACCGGATCGCTCGGCAGGGGCAACGAGAGGAGGTGGCTAGGGTTTCTGGCGAAACACCTCTAAAACGCACGGGAAAGTGTGTGGTGCGTCCAGCCTCCTCCCCTCCTTATATAGCCACGAGGTGAAACCCTAGGCAGTCAGGGCCCATCTACGCGCTAAGCCCACGAGGTCCATTAATTACGGATCCAATCCGAATTGATGCGTCCCAGCCCGTTAAGTGTGTGACCCTGTAGGTTCATGCGCATTTGGACATGGATTCGGAAAACCCTTTTCTAATCCAATAGTCGGTAGCGGCTCCTTGCAGAGCATGCCAACTCCCAAACGCATATGATTAAAGTACTGATGTAATAATCCCTTTGCCAAACTATATGAAGATCTAACTCAAGGCGAGAAGCATGTCATCCTTTGACAGTTCAATCCATCTCTCGTATCCGTGATATATTAATAAGTTGTGATTGACTTCTCAATCACTGCATGGCCATGCACTTCCTTAATCATATCACACGAGTGGCCTAGATATATATCTCCGTTACATTGGAGTGGCAAATTCCATCTCGACTGCTCACTTCCCTCTGCATGTTTCATAGTAAACATGAAAGCTACCTTTATAACTATCCAGTTAGGAAATAGTGTTTGGTAACCCCAAGGTAAACTATTACACATGTAGGGAATATGACAATCTCAGGTCCAAGGATCATACATCTACTATGTATGAGATACACTGATGACACATAAGAACGTAACATTCTCGCAGTGTCCCATTGTGGGTCTATCTAACCCATGTTCTTCAACATGCGTCCACAATGTATTGATGATATCTCCATATCCCATGATCTATGAAACATGATCATCGAACAATACATGTGCTGATCTATTCATCGTTGTCCCATACGATGATATCCGATCAGAGACATTTATCGAATTATATCAATAAGTAAAGAGCTTCATAAACAAGTCACACACTTGTTGATCAAAACAATGATATACATTCATTGGACCAATAATCATATTATTATTCATAAACATAGTCATGTTACAATCATCCATATGATTGCCTCAAGGGCATAACACTAACAGTAATTGATGGATAATGTGTTGAAAATTCACGATGGGACAATCTTAATAAAATAATACTAATCATGTGAATTAAAATTTTAATGAATGAAAAGTAGGGCCAAATTAAATCACTTCCTATAACTATCTCATCCCTTCTAAATTGTAAAAACTTTAAATATTAAAAAATTTCAATGAACAGAATGTTGCCTTGTAACCAAACCAATTCTTATCTTATCATGTCTGTCCACTTATTTCTCAACAATTCATAGATCAAATTTGTCAACCAAAAAATTCCTTTTATCCAGCTGCATGAGATCTTTCATCTTAGCGACATAATAATATTCCACCTTCTATTCATCCATGGATAATCTTCTGCTATTTCTGTAACACCCCGGCATCTAGTATGCCTGAATGCTACCAAACATAGGCTAAACAACATCTAAATACCATGAATTAAGGTAAATTATAGCAAAGGAGTAAATGCTAAAACCCGAAATTTCGGCAGCATCTCCTTTGTTTTAACATGATTTGAAGGAGCAACAACAGTATAGCAATATATGGAATATGAGAGACAACTAAAAACAGCAATAATTAACGACTTAACAACAATATAAGTCTAGTTTCAAACATGTAATGCCTCCAAGAGTCAAACGAACAAAAAGACTCTCATTTAGCAAAGCTAAACCTTAAAGCAATAATCATCACACGCAATTTATTATAAAAAAAACTAATTGAATGAATTGTGGAATCAAATGAGTGAAACTACGTGCGGAAGTGTGACTATTTCCCTTCCCCGCATGCCGGTCTCATGGTACCTAAAACAACAAGAAAACACAAGCGTAAGTTCGAAACTCAGGAAGCATATTGCAATGGTACAACAAGAACAATTACATGGCAATAATATCTCACATCATGTGAACCATCTCATTCATGATCACATATCATTATCATCATCATTATGTATGCAATGCAATGCTATGCTCATGTCTCCTTGGAAACTCATACCGGTATGGTTGAGTACACACCCGTCGGTGTGCACCCTCTCCCCCCTTCCATCCCGAAGATGGAGGGTGCCTACTCCTCGCTTCCGTTCACCGCGGTGAATGGAATCACGATGTAGGACTTACTCATTGGCTCTCCGGATTAGTCATAACTTTCTCACCGACCTTCCCCGGACTAGTTATGACTTTCTCACCGCCCGGGCCATGTAACATGCCATGTATGCAAATATGCCAACAACATAATTAACTTGTACATTAACACATGGCATCATAACATAGTAAGCATACTCATCATATCATTGGCAATCATTAAAGCATGGCAAGTGTTCATATCATATATTCAATCTTCATCTAGTCTCAACTAGCAACCTACAAACCGCTATCCATTACAATACACTTGCCTCAACCACGGGCGACGGATTGGCGAGAAGTAGAAGGCCCTCCCGGGGTCACACCACCTGCACATAGGGACCACACACTCACAATCATGCCCACAAAATAGTACGCAAACCCTCATCTATCCCGACATTGCCAACTACTCGCAAAACCAAAAACAGCGGTTCTGTCCCGTCGGGACAACAGCCTTCCAAAAGGCATAACTCAGGTTCTAAGACTCCAAATCAATTAAACGAGTATATTCTCGCGTAGCTTAGGAAATTTCCCAACTTTTTCTAGGTATAGGGAAAGACTGATTCGGATTCTAAAGTTGTTTAATCTACAAAATACCATGATCTGTTCCAATCACGTCACAGATTTTAACACGCTCGGTAAAACAGCAATAACTTTCAAACGGCTGGGCAGAATTGGACGTTCTTTATATCCACTGAAAGATAATGAAATTGTCTACAACTTCTTCAACATCCGTACGACCAGACTCTGACTCTAAATTGCCGAAAACCTAAGCCCTAGGTCAACTGCTCATGCTGCCCGAAACAGAGGACGTGGCAACTTCTAGATTTCATCTAATCTACTCAATTCCAGCACCATCAATTGATCTAAAAACTTGCTAATCACCCTTAGAACAGTACCTAGACCAACCCCAAGGATTCCCATGGCCATACCTTTGCCCAACGCACGAAAACTGAATGGATCTCCTCGTGGTTCGCTCCTCGCTCCTCGCTCCAATGGGCGGATCTTCGAGGTGCAGGGGTGGGGAGGCTACCCTAGTGTGACACTACGGTATGGTGTGACATTATAAAATGTGAAATTAGAGAATAAAACCTTTCGGCTTGAGGTTTACTCGCGTTTTTGGGCCTTATGAAGTGATGTGACACCACGGAGTGTCGTAATCTTATAAAATGTGGATGTTGAGGTCAAAACATTATAAAATATGTAAATGGAGGTTAAAAATTTACGTTATGCCGTTTATAGCGTGTTTTTGGGCTGTTTTCGGGTGTTTTGGGCCTCTCCGGGGGACTTTGGGCCTTGGGGGTTGAGTTGGGCCTCCGGTGGAAGGGTTTGGGCCCAAGGGGAGGACTTTTGGGCAGCCAAATCTGGCCCCCACCCCTTGGTGCGCCCCAAACTCCCTCTCCCAACCGTAGCCGCCACCCCCTAGCCCCCCCATGCGCCTCCACCCTTCCCCTTCCTTTCCATCTTCCCCCATGGCGCCACCACCCCTCTCCTCCCCTCTCCACCTCCCTTGCTGCCCCTAGGGGAGATCCTCACCTCAGCACCTCGAAGATCCATCCATTGGAGCGCTTCGCGACGAGGAGATCCGGTGGATTTGGAGTGAGGAAAAGGATCGCGCGAACCGGGAGGAGATCTATTGGGTTTTCGTGCGTTGGGCGAAGGTATGGCCATGGGACTCCTTGGGATTGGTCTAGGTCCTGTTCTTAGGGTCATTATCATGTTTTTAGATCAATTGGTGGTGCTGG
This sequence comes from Rhipidocladum racemiflorum, assembly GCA_036346355.1. NCBI lineage: Eukaryota > Viridiplantae > Streptophyta > Magnoliopsida > Poales > Poaceae > Rhipidocladum > Rhipidocladum racemiflorum. The sequence goes on from CM070588.1 coordinate 37,985,577, forward strand.
AATTGAGTAGATTGGATTAGATCTAGATGTTGCCACGTTTCTGTTTTGGGACAGCATGAGCAGTCGACCTAGGGTTCAGTTTTTTGCCAATTTAGATTTGGATTTTGGTCGGCCGCCTGTTGAAGAAGTTGTAGGTGATTTAATTATATTTCAGTGGACATAAAGAACGTTAAATTCCGATCAGCCATTTGAAAGTTATGGATGTTTTACCGAGCGTGTTAAAATCTGTGACGTGATTGGAACAGATCACGGTATTTTGTAGATTAAACAACTTTAGAATCCGAATCAGCTTTTCCTTATACCTAGAAAAAGTTAGGAAATTTCCTAAGCTACGTGAGGATGTACTCGTTTAATTGATTCGGAGTCTTAGAACCCGAGTTATGCCTTTTGGAAGGCTGCTGTCCCGGCGGGACAGAAACTCTATTTTTGGGTATTGCGAGTAGTTGGCTATGTCGGGGTAGATGAGGGTTTGCGTACTGTTTTGTGGACATGAATGTGAGTGTGTGGTACCTATGTGCAGGTGGTGTGACCCCGGGAGTGCCTTCTACATCTCGCCAATCCGTCTCCCGTGGTTGAGGCAAGTGTATTGGAATGGTAGCGGGTTGTGGTTTGTTTGATTGATTGAGATTGAGATTTGAATATATGATATGTTCACATGCCATGTTTTAATGTGTGCCATTGATATGATGAATATGTTTATTATATGAATGATGCCATGTGTTAATGCACAAGTTATCTATGATGATGCCATGTGTTAATGTACAAGTTAATCATGATGTTGGCATATTTGCATACATGGCATGATACATGGCCCGGGCGGTGAGAAAGTCATAACTAGTCCGGGGAAGGTCGGTGAGAAAGTTATGACTAATCCGGAGAGCCAATGAGTAAGTCCTACATCGTGATTCCATTCACCGCGGTGAACGAAAGCGAGGAGTAGGCACCCTCCATCTTCGGGATGGAAGGGGGGAGAGGGTGCACACCGACGGGTGTGTACTCAACCATACCGGTATGAGTTTCCAAGGAGATATGAGCATCGCATTGCATACATAATGATGATGATAATGATTTGTGAACATGAATGAGATGATATACATGATGTGAGTTGTTGTAGCCATGTAATTGTTTTTGTTTGTACCATTGCAATATACTTGCTGAGTGATGAACTCACGCTTGTGTTTATGTTGTTTTTTTAGGTACCATGACACCGGCATGTGGGAAAGGGCATTAGCTACACATCTTCACGTAGTTCCAGTCACATTTACCAACCTTGAGTCATGATCATAATAATAGTGCCCTGAACTAGGTGTATGGATTAATTTTAATGTGCTGTTGATCCTCTTTGCTTAGCTATAGATGTTTGTGTGGTTGGTTTTGGTTTAATTGTTTATGATGATGTTTTATCCATTATATATTGCTGCTTTAGATGTCTTATGTTATGAAATATTTTGCTATGATATTGCTATTGTTCAAATCATGATAAAACAAAGGAGATGCTGCTGAAATTTCGGTGTTTAGCATTTGTGCCTTTGCTGAAATTTGTCTTCATGTATGGTATTTAGTTGATGTTTAGTCTATGTTTGGTAGCATTCGGGCATACTAGATGCCAGGGTGTTACACCTAGGGCAGCAAGGGGTGGAGGAGAGGTGGGGAGCAATGTAGGGGAAGGAGCAAGGGGGTGGGGGTGGTGGTGCACCATAGGAGAGGGAGGGGAGGTGGCTGCTACCAAGGGGAGGAGGTGGGGGCTGCTAGGGCAGCAGGGGGGCGCACCAAGGACCCTATGCTGCCCCCCTCTCCCCTCATGGGCCAGAGAGCCCCACTTTTGGCCCACGAGGGGTCCCCCCTAAGGCCCAACATGCCACGGAAAGGCCCAAACTCCCGAAATCGGCCTGGAAACGCGATTAAACTTCATACCGTAATGTTTTATTTTCTAATTTCACATTTTATAAAGTCACATTCTCTAATTTCACCTTTTACGGTGTCTCGACATCCCGTAGTGTCACATTCTCCCCCCCTTAAACAGGATTCGACCTGTAACACCCCGGCTTCTAGTAAGCCCAGAATGCCACCAAACATAGACCATACAGCAATTAATACCATAATTTAAGGTAAATTACAGCAAGTAATCAGTTTGAATTATTGGAAATTTCGACAGCATCTCCTTTGTTTTAGCATGATCTTGCGCAACCATAATAGCATAGCAGAATATGACATAATATGAAACATCTAAAACAGCAATAATAAGCGACACGGAAGCAATATAAGTCCACTTTAAGCATCCCAAAGTCATCATTAGCCAAATGAAACGAATAAGGCAATCCTAGCACACATCTAAACCATAAACATCAATGGTATCACATTAAGTTCATTGTCATGACTCCAAATGATTCCATTGTGGAATCAATTGCGTGAACTACGTGGAGATGTGTGACTATTCCCCTTTTCCCTCATGCCGATCTCAAGGTACCTAAAAACAACATAAAACACAAGCGTGAGTTCAAAACTCAGCAAAGTGTATTGTAATGGAAAAACAAAGATCAAGTCAACAAACCATCATCACCAACCTCCAGAAGCACATCATAACACAACATGGTTAGCATTCCAAACCTCTTTTAAGCATCCATGTATTCATCTCGTGAGCAACTCATAAGTATTCACATCGTCATCTCATAAACATCATCATATACATATTTCATTAATGCAATGCAATGCAATGCACATGTCTCCTTGGAAACTCATACTGGTATGGTTGAGTGCACACCCGTCGGCATGCACCCTTTTCCCCTCCCATCCCGAAGATGGAGGGTGCCTATCACTCGCTTCCATTCACCACGGTGGATGGAATCACGATGTAGGTCTTACTCAAGAATAGCCCCGGATTAGTCATAACGGTTCTCACCGACCCTCCCGGAATAGTTATGACTTATCTCACCGGCCGGCCATGAAAGTATGCCATGTATGCAAAATGGACAACAACGTACCCATGTATAGGAGTATTGCATATCATCACATGGCGTGTAATCCGCTTATCAACAATAAGTACATTTAAATCATGGCATAATGGCTTCATATCAAGCAATACATGTAATTCATGGCAAGACAACATGTTATCTATTCCAAATACTATGAAGCACAACTAGCAACACATATAGCATACAATCCACACAACACACTTGCCTTCAACCGCGGGCAACGGAGTGACGAGAGGTTGAGGGCACTCCCGAAGGCACACCACCTGCAAACACGTGCCACACACTCAAATCGAGTCCACAAAACAGCACACATAGAACCCACTACCCCGACTTAAACACAACTCCTAAAATCAGAAAACAGCAAATCTGTCCCGTCGGGACAGCAGCCTTCCAACGGGCATAACTTCTGTTCTAGGACTCCAAATTGAATAAACGAGTACATCCTCGCATAGCTTAGGAAAATTCCCAACTTTTTCTAGTTATAGAGAAAGACTAATTCGGACTCTAATGTTGTTTAATCTAACGTTGAACACGAACTGTCCCAATCTCGTCACAGATTTGACAGCGCTCGGTAAAACAGCCATATCTCCCAAACGGCTGGGCGGATTTTAACTTTCTTTATATGCACGGAAAGATAATAAAATTATCTACAACTTCCTAAAAGTCCGTGACGGTCAGATTCAAACTCTAAATTGGCGAAAACGCCTGCCCTAGTTCGGGTTCCCAATCTGCCCGAACCAAAACGTGAGTACAACTCTAGTTTTTCATCAATTCTACCCCATGGCAGCACCTCCCATGATCCAAAAACATGGAAAACCCCTCTACAACAGCATAAGATCTACCCCACAAGGTTCCCCATTACCTTCTTGAAGAATCGCAAAACAACCGCTTCTCCTCGCGATCTCCCCCCGATCTCCTCCTCCCACCGGCTCTCCTCGTCGCGGATCATCCCACTAGCGAGGACAGCACCACGGCACGGCGTGGCAGTGGAGACGACGCAGCAAGGGTTGGTGGGGTGGGAGAGGTGGAGGTGAGGGAGAGGAAAGGCTAGAGAGGAGAGGAGACAAGGAGGTGGGAGGGGGAAGGGGGTGCGGCGCAAATGGGGAGGAAGGGGCTAGGGCAGCAGGAAAACTCCCTCCTCACCCCACATGGGCCAAACAAGCCCCACCAACCAGCCCAAGAAAGTTCCCCAAGCCCAACACATCCCCTGAGCAGCCCAAAAGCCCGAAAACAGCCCAAACGCAGCGTTAAAACATCAGACCGTAGGGTTCTAATTGCAAATTTCATGCTTTCTAAGGTTATGCAATCCCGTAGTATCACATTCTTCCCCCCTTAACTGGATTCGACCTCGAATCTTACACGTCAACTCTAAAACCATGCCCACTAGGGACTCATCTTCTTTGCGAACTCAACACACCCATGCAAAGACTCAAGCGAGCAACGACAACTCAATTCTCCAAATCCATCTATTGACAAGAGTGACTTGACTTAGCTTAGCTAAGCACAACTTGACATGATTCCTCATTTACTTCAATCTCTATCATGATTCACAAACTCCGAATGATACAATCATCTTGAAACACATCCCTTTTTCATCATTAGTATTAAAACGGTCAACCGAGGTTCCAAACTTGAACCCCCCAAAAAGACCATTTACGCAAAACCCCATCTCTTCCAATTATTTGACCCCTTTTCGCAAGGAATCAAAATTTACTAATGTCATCTTCGCTCATAGCCTACATCAACCATACTTTCCTTTCGACTGCCAACCACATTACACTTTTCATTCTATCCTCTCCCAGGCATAACGCACACCCAGGGACGTCTAGCTAAGACAATGTCCACGACAAAGCATTTTACATCACAATTTCTATAACATTTGCTTCCACCCAACGATACTTTCAACCAAATTCAAATCACGACATCAACAATCTCCATCATCATCCACCCTCACTAATGTCCAAAGACCTAGCCCAAGTTAGGACCGTAACTCACTACCAAATCTCAATTGGCACTTTTCCCAAGAGGATGTCGCCTCACAAACCATTCACACAAACAACGAAGCCCACGAGTATAGCTCTTAGATTATACTCAACAATAACCCGAGGCCCTTCTTATTCTCGCTCCTATCAATAGTGCAAAAGAAGTACGATTCTTTTGAATCCAAGTAGACCACATACAACAACTCGAACCTCAAAGCGCCACAAATCACTTTGGAAAGAATCTGATAACATTGAAAGACCACCCTTTTTGCTTTTCCTAAGTCAAGCCGCAAAGGAAAACTCAAATCTCCAATCAACGCGATACAATTCGCATCGGGGAGCACTCAAACAAATAAAGACTCCACACAATTCTCTTGACAGAAGTTCTCAACAACTAAAGACAACTCGACTCGCTTTCACCACAGCCAAACTTTTCATTTTAACCAAAATCAACATCTTGGAAGAGAACTGCCACAAAAACTCTCAAAGAGAAAGGGAAACTCAAATCCCTTGCATAACATAACCAAAATACCAGCATTTATACATTCATTCCTTTTCATGCTAGAGGGCAATGGAAATCTCGATTCATAACACGAATGCGATTTCTTCAAGAGCACTCCGGATTAGTCATATATCTCTATATGACTTTCTCACCGCCCTGGCTCAACAACTCTTTTATGCTTAAAAAGCGATGTCATGAATCTTTTTCACCATTTATTCGTCATGTAACCACGATACCCATTAACCATTCACAAAGAGACTTCATTCTCTTTGTCACATGATTGACCACCAACAACATCGATGGTTGCTCAAATTCGCATAAACTACGACGGCGTTAATCAAAAATACCATATCTCATCACAACCCAACAACCACTGCACGCAATGCGCGCAAAACATCGCATTTTAACCAAGGCCAATAACAGAAGATAGCATCAACTCTCCAATCAAACATCTACGCCTAATAACCGCTACCAATTCTCTTAAAGAGAAAGGAAACACATTCCCAGCAGGGAACATTTTACCAACAAAAACACTTATGAAACAATCATAAGATTCACCTTTTGAAACGCCGCAAAAACCACACGCTTCCCAAATCAATCCAACTCTAGTCACGATAGAATTACAATTTAAGCGCTTAACTCCGTGGATTACCAAAGATAAATCAGTTGAACGCTAAAGAGAGCGTCCCACTCCAACGCTTTGGGTGTTAACCCAAACTCATAGCATAGACTAAACAGATTAGCCCAAACCCAAAGATTGGCATGGTTCAAAACCACACCACATTTGGAACCCATAAGCCGGTTACTTCAAATACTACTCTTTCATCCATATTTCCAATCATCTGAGTCAAGTTTGTAACTTGACAAAATGCCACTTAATCAGGGAAGATTTTATTGCACACTAATCAAGACGCCTAAACAAAGAGGCGAGGCACTCCCAGAAAATTTATACATTCATTTGAATCCGTAAACCTTCAAAAGAAAGTTCGACTCAAATCCCACCATTACTCGCATTCCAATACTCTTAGCCAATACGGATGTCATAATCACCCAAATCCCGAGAAGTCCAACACTGTTGCACACAAGCTACAACATCTGCTCTTGATAAAATCACTTTTCACTGTTCATATAACCACAATTGATTATATTACCAACGAACCGTAGACCATATCTACCGTATGACAACCAACAGGGAGAACCACGTTCTCACAACTCCAGCACAATTAACTTATCAGTTAATCCAACATAATACGCATATCAACAACTTCTTTTGGTCTACTAACCATGACGAACCATTATTCATGCAACTTATTATCCCAAGCGTAGCACACATCTCTTTACAATTATTCCGGTGTAATCAACAATTACCCTGGGAATAATCCCTAAGTCACATATTCCATATCACCCGTTCATTCCACCAACAATTAATACTAACCACGCGACACGATCTCCACTAGACATCCCTCATAAATACGTATCCCAAACAGACATCTGTCAAGAATAATTCAACCTTTCCTACAATCATTCCATATATCCTCATTAATTGATTACACGTATTTTAAGTCATATTGTCGACTCCACAATATTAATCGACCCACCACTACAATAGGCAGAATTTCACACCATCTTCTTGCTATAACAAGTTCATCAACCGAGACATTATATGCTAACTAATCTCAAACATCCATTAGATTCCATAACCCGCATCACTTTGCACACACCACTAATCAACTTTCACCTTGGATCACCTGACGTCTCGTTTAATCATCTCTTATCAACACTATATTTTAGTTTATCTTTAAACAAACAACAATTCACTTTAACCGAACCACCAGCTCATATCATCCGAAAACTCTAACTTCTCGTCATGCACTTAACTTCTTAAACATCCGCGTGAATCACGCACCCAACTCTTAAGGAAACCATAATTGCTCCAGACAAGAACAACACTCAAAACACCTTTCCTTCCTAAAGCTCAACCATAAATCACAAGAGAAGTCAACTCTTAAATTCCCAAATGCAGACACGCAACTACTCCACAACTCTCGAGATCAACAACTTCCGCGAAGGAAGATGGTTGCAAGAGGGAAAACCCGACGATTAACCATTTTTTTTCAGATAAGGCCATAACCCCAAACTTCAAACTTTCATGAAACAAACGGTTTTTTTTTCAAAGATGAATTCCCAAGCAAGTCATCATTGCGATCAAACACCACTTAGGCCCCGACAACAAGGTCTGGCACAACACCACAATAACTCTTTTAAACCTCGGAGAAAGACAAACACAAGAATAAATTGAAAACTTTCTCCGTAAAGCAACCGATCAACCATATCCTTTCCGACAAAACCTTGACACCTAAATCCATGCGACTTAGATTTTTCATCGGAACTTCAATAACTTCTTTTCAAGTTGGAGAATGGTAACCCAAGAATCAATCTATAAGTTTCTCTATAAGGTAAACAACAAGTCGGGCGTCAAAGTTGGCAAGGCGACCAAAAGAGGCGCAACCCTAAATTCTTCTTTTGTCTTCAACCAAAGAAGACAAAACCAAAACCACCAAAAGAACTATCGGTGAGCATCCAAAACCGAATACTTTTTCTTTTATTTCAACCAACCAAAAACCAACCAACTACCCAATCTACGACAGAAAGGATAAGCACTCTCCCAACAGGAGGTTAAAAGTCCATCGGTGATGGCACTAACCGGCCACACCGTCAAACCCAACATTACTACAAACAACAGAAGGTGACCGAAACCCCTTTCGGCACCACAACCCACATAATCTCAAAAGTATCAACACAATCAATTCTTTCATAAACATAGCAACATATATTACCAAATGTAACATTCAACATCAAAGCTTAAATACAACATTTAAGCGTAAAGCAACGGTACCCATACCCATTCCTACTGTGCAACAGAGTGTGTCAAGTTTTAAATTAATTATTCCACTTACACAAGTTTTAATGTTGCTATCCTATGGCAAAGTTTTAAGTAAAACCTAAGCCATGTTTTTAGGTTATCCCACTTCATATTTTAGTTGAACCTATAGTTATGACACTAAATACACATTCCAGGGACCTACAAATTCGCTCGATACCAATCTGTAACACCCCGGCTTCTAGTAAGCCCAGAATGCCACCAAACATAGACCATACAGCAATTAATACCATAATTTAAGGTAAATTACAGCAAGTAATCAGTTTGAATTATTGGAAATTTCGACAGCATCTCCTTTGTTTTAGCATGATCTTGCGCAACCATAATAGCATAGCAGAATATGACATAATATGAAACATCTAAAACAGCAATAATAAGCGACACGGAAGCAATATAAGTCCACTTTAAGCATCCCAAAGTCATCATTAGCCAAATGAAACGAATAAGGCAATCCTAGCACACATCTAAACCATAAACATCAATGGTATCACATTAAGTTCATTGTCATGACTCCAAATGATTCCATTGTGGAATCAATTGCGTGAACTACGTGGAGATGTGTGACTATTCCCCTTTTCCCTCATGCCGATCTCAAGGTACCTAAAAACAACATAAAACACAAGCGTGAGTTCAAAACTCAGCAAAGTGTATTGTAATGGAAAAACAAAGATCAAGTCAACAAACCATCATCACCAACCTCCAGAAGCACATCATAACACAACATGGTTAGCATTCCAAACCTCTTTTAAGCATCCATGTATTCATCTCGTGAGCAACTCATAAGTATTCACATCGTCATCTCATAAACATCATCATATACATATTTCATTAATGCAATGCAATGCAATGCACATGTCTCCTTGGAAACTCATACCGGTATGGTTGAGTGCACACCCGTCGGCATGCACCCTTTTCCCCTCCCATCCCGAAGATGGAGGGTGCCTATCACTCGCTTCCATTCACCACGGTGGATGGAATCACGATGTAGGTCTTACTCAAGAATAGCCCCGGATTAGTCATAACGGTTCTCACCGACCCTCCCGGAATAGTTATGACTTATCTCACCGGCCGGCCATGAAAGTATGCCATGTATGCAAAATGGACAACAACGTACCCATGTATAGGAGTATTGCATATCATCACATGGCGTGTAATCCGCTTATCAACAATAAGTACATTTAAATCATGGCATAATGGCTTCATATCAAGCAATACATGTAATTCATGGCAAGACAACATGTTATCTATTCCAAATACTATGAAGCACAACTAGCAACACATATAGCATACAATCCACACAACACACTTGCCTTCAACCGCGGGCAACGGAGTGACGAGAGGTTGAGGGCACTCCCGAAGGCACACCACCTGCAAACACGTGCCACACACTCAAATCGAGTCCACAAAACAGCACACATAGAACCCACTACCCCGACTTCGCACAACTCCTAAAATCAGAAAACAGCAAATCTGTCCCGTCGGGACAGCAGCCTTCCAACGGGCATAACTTCTGTTCTAGGACTCCAAATTGAATAAACGAGTACATCCTCGCATAGCTTAGGAAAATTCCCAACTTTTTCTAGTTATAGAGAAAGACTAATTCGGACTCTAATGTTGTTTAATCTAACGTTGAACACGAACTGTCCCAATCTCGTCACAGATTTGACAGCGCTCGGTAAAACAGCCATATCTCCCAAACGGCTGGGCGGATTTTAACTTTCTTTATATGCACGGAAAGATAATAAAATTATCTACAACTTCCTAAAAGTCCGTACGGTCAGATTCAAACTCTAAATTGGCGAAAACGCCTGCCCTAGTTCGGGTTCCCAATCTGCCCGAACCAAAACGTGAGTACAACTCTAGTTTTTCATCAATTCTACCCCATGGCAGCACCTCCCATGATCCAAAAACATGGAAAACCCCCTCTACAACAGCATAAGATCTACCCCACAAGGTTCCCCCATTACCTTCTTGAAGAATCGCAAAACAACCGCTTCTCCTCGCGCGATCTCCACCCGATCTCCTCCTCCCACCGGCTCTCCTCGTCGCGGATCATCCCACTAGCGAGGACAGCACCACGGCACAGCGTGGCAGTGGAGACGACGCAGCAAGGGTTGGTGGGGTGGGAGAGGTGGAGGTGAGGGAGAGGAAAGGCTAGAGAGGAGAGGAGACAAGGAGGTGGGAGGGGGAAGGGGGTGCGGCGCAAATGGGGAGGGGAAGGGGCTAGGGCAGCAGGAAAACTCCCCCTCCTCACCCCCACATGGGCCAAACAAGCCCCACCAACCAGCCCAAGAAAGTTCCCCCAAGCCCAACACATCCCCGGAGCAGCCCAAAAAGCCCGAAAACAGCCCGAAACGCGTTAAAACATCAGACCGTAGGGTTCTAATTGCAAATTTCATGCTTTCTAAGGTTATGCAATCCCGTAGTATCACACGACCTCGAATCCGAAGAACGCCAAAATCAACAACAAAGTCCCCAAGGGACAAAAGACTTCTTTGCAACAAAAAAAAACATTCACACAAAGACTCAAACCGGAACAAACGACAAGCGAGCTCTCAAAACCAACATTAGCGAGAAATTGTTGATTTAGCTCCACAGCGTGCAACCTCTCATGGTTCCACATTCACTTCAATTCCCAAATAGTCCACGAAAGAAAACGGTCTCACACTCCTCATTCCATACATTCCTTGGCACTGACGTGCCCGATCCCTTTATTCGAAACTACTCTTCAGAAGAACACGGTACCAGCCTCTAGAACCCTCTTCATCTCCTACGCACAAATGTGTTTTCACACCTCAACGTCTCTACTGAGGTTCGCCGTATTCAAGACGACGACGAACCAGGTGAGACTTACACTTCCAAGACTACCAACTATTTGAACAAACGGGGTTAAAACCTTGCAAAAGATTGATCTTCTACAAAAGACCAATACCCAACACTACCATCGAAAGGAAATGCCTACTTTACAACCAGGGTCCTTAAACCCGCAAGAAACAGTGACAACCGAACAAAATCGCTACGGTTGACACAACTTCACTCACCCTTAGTGACAGAAAGATCCAATACACTCTGAAAAGGGAAACAATTACTAGCACCCACCAAGTGGTGCACTAATAATTTAATCAACCCCACCTAGTAACACATAATGACCCAATTCTCCAAGAAGGTTTGAGTTGGGTCATACACAACCTTCCTTTACTCTTCACTTCTAAACCATTTACTATCAACTACTAGCCACACCAGATTTCTCTTACTAAGAATGTCTCGCCCTCACACCCTTCTACTCAAAGGACCAAGACAAGGAGTACCACCATTGGGTAAATTCAACCACCAACCATCAACCCAAATGATCCACATACAACAACTCGAACCCCAAAGCGCTAAAAGCCACTTCGGAAAGAATTCGACAATAACCAAAGAGTATTCATTTAATTTCCTAAGTCAAGACGCAAAGGAAACACAAATCTCCTACACCACAACCAACATACCAGAAATTCTTCACTGTTTCTTTTCATACCGGAAAGAAATAGAAATCTCAATTTATGTGATGCATGCACACTTTTCAAGAGCACTTCGGATTAGTCATATATCCATATATGACTTTCTCACCGACCTGGCTCATCGACTCTTCATTAAACATCTATAAACAATGTCATGCTTCCATTTCACCATTCATTCTTCATGTAACAACAATACCGAATAGTCATTCACCAAAAGACTTCTTCTTCGGTATCACATGATTGAAACACCCATAACCTCGATGATTGCGATAATTCAGATAAACTATGACGGCATCATAGTTAACAGTAAAACACCAGCTAAATTCGCATTCTAATCAAAATCAACATTTTGGAAAAGAAACATCGACTCAAAAAAAATCAAACACTGCACACACAACCGCCACGATTTTCTCAAAAGAAAGGGAAACTCGTTCCCAAAAGAAAACTCTTCACTAACCAAGTTCATTTATGAAACATTCATATATTCCACCTTTTGAAGCACTCTCAAACATCACATTCAGTACGCAAATAAATCCAACTCTCGTCAAAAAGAGTTACAAATTAAATCTCAAGAGTTTCCAACACAACCCACTGTGACCATGTGCTTCCTTTTAAGCATTTATTCCAAAGGTAATTCAGTGTGAACACGAAATAACGCGATCCACCCAAAGACTTTTGGGTGTAACACCATACTCATAGCATAAACTAAACCAATTAGCCAAAACCAAAGATTGGCACCAAGCTCTACGGGATTTAGGGAAACTCTGAAATACAATATAAAGAACACCTCGACCGAAAGCATTCAACCAAAAGGATAAACAACCACCCCAGTTCAAAAGGTTTTAAACACCTGCTCAGCATGAATCCCACCATAACTGGTATTCCACTACACTTACCATTTAAGCATTCAATAATCACTATTTACTCATCAAGAGAGTCCAACCGGATTTAACAAAATTTACATAACAATTTCTTTCTCTAGTTACCATTCCCAACACCTTTTAATTAAGGTTTAAGATGCTTATCACAAAGGCACCCAACCAAGACTACATCGACCTGATCCCCACGGATCACCAAATCATATAACAACGTACTCTATATTTCAAACATAGTACTTCAACAGCTACTTGAGCATGGTCAACCTATCAATTTTATATTATCCACACGTCAAAATCTTGACAATTGAAACTTGTTCAATCAATAAAATGACTTCAACAAATAAGTAATATCTCTACCAGATAAGATTCGTAAAGAGGATTCTAAGATATGCATTCATTAAGATTAAAATCTTGCATCATGATTATTATCCATTGTTCACCCCATCACAACATGTACTCGACATAATACCACAGTTTTACACTTTTCTTCTATTGGATCAATGGTTTCCAACAATTAACAACACTACAAAGGTATCAATATCAATTCTTTGCATAATCATCAATCAACAACATTGCTTTTAGCTACCTTACACATAGGTTGCAACAAAATTGTCACTACACAACATACTCGAACTATTGAATTATATTTAATAAGTTAGATTAGCATAATGTTCTTAAAACAACAACCAAACCTATGTTTTATCCTAATTGACATCGGTACTAGCATTGTAGAGACACAACTGCATACTTCCAAATATACTAGTAGTTTGCAACAACATAAATAGCAACTCTAATCAACTTCCAAATTAAAGCCACTAGTCAACATGATTAAATTTCTCTATTAACCCGTTAGATTAGAACATCTTTAAACAACCGGCAAGGTTTCTTTAACAGTATCATTAATTTACATCGTCTTAATGTTCTAATTATGCATCAAGGTTTAAACTTTTAACATTAAGGAGGATCATAAGCACTTTTTAAAGCAAGGCAATAGATTCTAAGCATGTACATTAACCCATTTAATCATTCTCGCTACAGAGTAAACTACAACACTAGTAGTCTATTTATTCTCCAGCTAGAGATGATAATCACATTGAATTGATTCAACTCAAAATTTAACTTAGCAACACATCATTCCATAAACCACATTGTTACCTACTACATAGCACAGACATAAACTTTTCTAAACACCTTCATGGGCACGAACCCTTGACAAACAGGATGCAACTCAACTTTTAAAGATAACCACAACTCAAGAACCAGAACGAACACCGATAGAAAATTTGTCCTTTCCAGGCAAGGAAGAAAAACAAAACTCCAACAGAAATGCAGGAGAGCTCAACTCTCAAATTCCCAAATTTGCCCACAAACTCTTCAAGAAATCTCAAGATCTATACTTCCAAGAAGGAAGAAGGAGGCCCCAGGGAAAATCAAATGTTCAACCAAACCTTTTTCGATAAAGATTCAAAACTTAGCTCCACCCAACCTAAGGTCGGCACTCGGAGAACTTCAACTCTTTTCTTAGATAGGGAGGACAACAACCACAAATGTTTCCTCCCTAAGACAATCCACAATAACCAGCAAAACCGGGTGTCAAAGCAAAAATTAATAGCGACCAACAGAAGCGCAACACTAGACTCTTCTTCTTCGTCTTCAACCAAGGAAGACAAAACCACATACCGCATACGGAACAATCCGCGAAAATCCATGACCAAACACTTTTCTTTTGATTTCAATCAATTAAAACCAAGAAAACCAACCGAAACCGACCCTTAGAACGGTAAAGAGCATACGAAGGAATCCACCACCAAACTCTTCTATTTGATTCCAGTCAACTACCCGATTTACGACAGAAAGGGTAAGCACTTCTTCTCCTACAGGGGTTAATAGTTCTTCGATGATGGCGCTAACCGGCCACACCGTCAAACCTCACCCTTACTATGAATAAAGAGAGGTGGCCGAGACCCTTCGGCACCACAACCCCATTTTAACACAATAACACGAACAATTCAATTCAATTCTCTCATACACATAGCAGCATACTATATCAAATATAGCATTTAGCAACAAGGCTTAAATACAACATTTAAGCGTAAACAACGACACCCATACCCTTCCTACTGTGCATCCATGTGTGTCAAATTTTAGATTAGTTATACCACTTTTGCAAGTTTTAATGTTGCTATCCTATGACAAAATTTTAGTTAAGACCTAAGCCATGTTTCTAAGTTATTCCACATCACATTTTAGTTGTACCCTATAGCATGACACTAAAAATACACATTCCAAGGTCCTACAGCCCGCTCTGATACCAACTGTAACACCCCGGCATCAAGTATGCCTGAATGCTACCAAACATAAGCTAAACAACATCTAAATACCATGAATTAAGGTAAATTATAGGAAAGGAGTAAATGCTAAAACCCAAAATTTCGGCAGCATCTCCTTTGTTTTAACATGATTTGAAGGAGCAACAACAGTATAGCAATATATGGAATATGAGAGACAACTAAAAACAGTAGTAATTAACGACTTAGCAACAATATAAGTCTAGTTTCAAACATGTAATGTCTCCAAGAGTCAAACGAACAAAAAGACTCTCATTTAGCAAAGCTAAACCTTAAAGCAATAATCATCACATGCAATTTATTATAAAAAAACTAATTGAATGACTTGTGGAATCAAATGAGTGAAACTACGTGCGGAAGTGTGACTATTTCCCTTCCCCGCATGCCGGTCTCATGGTACCTAAAACAACAAGAAAACACAAGCGTGAGTTCGAAACTCAGGAAGCATATTGCAATAGTACAACAAGAACAATTACATGGCAATAATATCTCACATCATGTGAACCATCTCATTCATGATCACATATCATCATCATTATGTATGCAATGCAATGCTATGCTCATGTCTCCTTGGAAACTCATACCGGTATGGTTGAGTACACACCCGTCGGTGTGCACCCTCTCCCCCCTTCCATCCCGAAGATGGAGGGTGCCTACTCCTCGCTTCCGTTCACCGCGGTGAATGGAATCACGATGTAGGACTTACTCATTGGCTCTCCGGATTAGTCATAACTTTCTCACCGACCTTCCCCGGACTAGTTATGACTTTCTCACCGCCCGGGCCATGTAACATGCCATGTATGCAAATATGCCAACAACATAATTAACTTGTACATTAACACATGGCATCATAACATAGTAAGCATACTCATCATATCATTGGCAATCATTAAAGCATGGCAAGTGTTCATATCATATATTCAATCTTCATCTAGTCTCAACTAGCAACCTACAAACCGCTATCCATTACAATACACTTGCCTCAACCACGGGCGACGGATTGGCGAGAAGTAGAAGGCCCTCCCGGGGTCACACCACCTGCACATAGGGACCACACACTCACAATCATGCCCATAAAACAGTACGCAAACCCTCATCTATCCCGACATTGCCAACTACTTGCAAAACCCAAAAACAGCGGTTCTGTCCCGTCGGGACAGCAGCCTTCCAAAAGGCATAACTCGGGTTCTAAGACTCCAAATCAATTAAACGAGTACATCCCCGCATAGCTTAGGAAATTTCCCAACTTTTTCTAGGTATAGGGAAAGACTGATTCGGACTCTAAAATTGTTTAATCTACAAAATACCGTGATCTGTTCCAATCACGTCACAGATTTTAACACGCTCGGTAAAACAGCCATAACTTTCAAACGGCTGGGCGGAGTTGGAAGTTCTTTATATCCACTGAAAGATAATGAAATTATATACAACCTCTTCAACATCCGTATGACCAGATTCTGACTCTAAATTGGCGAAAACCTAAGCCCTAGGTCGACTGCTCATGCTGCCCGAAACAGCGGACGTGGCAACTTCTAGATTTCATCTAATCTACTCAATTTCAGCACCACCAATTGATCTAAAAACTTGATAATCACCCTTAGAACAGTACCTAGACCAACCCAAAGGATTCCCATGGCCATACCTTTGCCCAACGCACAAAAACTGAATGGATCTCCTCTCGGTTCGCTCCTCGCTCCTCGCTCGAATGGGCGGATCTTCGAGGTGCAGGGGTGGGGAGGCTACCCTAGGGCAGCAAGGGGTGGAGGAGAGGTGGGGAGCAATGGAGGGGAAGGAGCAAGGGGGTGGGGGTGGTGGTGCACCATAGGAGAGGGAGGGGAGGTGGCGGCTACCAAGGGGAGGAGGTGGGGGCTACTAGGGCAGCAGGGGGGTGCACCAAGGACCCTATGCTGCCCCCCTCTCCCCTCATGGGCCAGAGAGCCCCACTTTTGGCCCACGAGGGGTCCCCCCTAAGGCCCAACATGCCACGGAAAGGCCCAAACTCCCGAAATCGGCCCGGAAACGCGATTAAACTTCATACCGTAATGTTTTATTTTCTAATTTCACATTTTATAAAGTCACATTCTCTAATTTCACCTTTTACGGTGTCTCGACATCCTGTAGTGTCACATTCTCCCCCCCTTAAATAGGATTCGACCTCGAATCCGAAGAACGCCAAAATCAACAACAAAGTCCCCAAGGGATAAAAGACTTCTTTGCAACAAAAAAAAAACATTCACACAAAGACTCAAACCAAAACAAACGACAAGCGAGCTCTCAAAACCAACATTAGCGAGAAATTGTTGATTGATCATCTTATCTTCCAGAGCAATTATACAAATCACTTTAGCATTCAACTTCCACTCACCCTTTTAACCCTGCGAATCTTGGGGACAAGATTCCTGTTAAGTGGGGTAGTCTGTAACATCCCAAAAATTTCAAAAATAGGGAAAATGGAAATTTAAAATTTAAAAATAAAATCAAATATAAACTTTAAATAGAATCAAGAACTTAATTTAAAATGTATGGTCTTCACCTCATTTTCTTGAATTCTAATAAAGAATAACTCCAAAATGGATATTCTTTTTCCAAAAATAAAAAACTATTAAAATGAATTTCAAAGATGATCTTAAGTGTGAACATGCATCATTTCTAAACTTCTAAATCTTTTATTAATTTTTCCCTCATTAAAAAGGCATTTAGTAAAAAGATAAGGAGTAAAGAACTAAAAGATAAAATGGTAAAAAGTAAAAATGTGTCCAAAGTATCTAAAAATCTATAAAAACTCTATCTTGAGCTGTAAGATAACTTTGTCTAGTCAAAAATTAATTTGAACACATTTAATAAATGAAATGATTATTTCTCTTAATTAGGTTTGACTATGAACAGTGCAAAGAAGTAATTTTGTAAATTTTTATACACCTTTAATGAAGCTAAAATTCTTACCTAACTTATAAAATTGGTACAAATTAAAAATGAAATTAGTTATTTATTCCAATTTAATTATCCCAATCATGAAAATCTGAAAAATGGAGTAAAAGATTTATTAGAAAATAAATATTAAATTTTTAGGCTTGAACTTTTTATGGGATATTTCTGAAACTATTTTATATCTTGTGTAAAAATATCAAAAATCAATAAGTTAATTTAGGTCCTTAATAAAATCAATTTCCAAAATTGAATTTCTAAACAGTATTCATTGTCAGAATTTTAATAAAATATCCATTGTGAATTTTATTCCCAAATTTTTTCTGGTGATAGATAACTTTCTCAGGAAGCATGGAGAAAATTTTAGAAACATCTGGACATGATTTGTCCACTCAATTAAGTGCATGTTTTCTGTGCTGTCTGGAAATCCAAATCCCATTTGCCTTTTTTGTCACTTTCAAGTGGGCCCAGATAACGGGGACTCCCACGTAAGTGTAATTTCTCCAAAAATCTCCCTCCCTTTCCTATGCTCACTGCCATGTGGGCCTATCCATTAATGGAGATTTAATTGACAAGTGCAAGCTCTAGAACTCGGTGGAAGCTCTTGCCTTCATCACTTGCAGCCGACCATGCTTTGAGCAGCCATAGCTGAACCAGTTCACACCAAGTCCATACTACCTTGTGCACTTATAAAGGGCCAACCAGAGAAACTACAAGCTACACAATACTACACCAAAGCTGCTCCTCTCCATTCTTCTCACGGCAAGGTACTTTCTAGCCATTTCTTCATTCCTCTGTCCAGCCGCAATGCTCCTTGTCATTTCCTTCCCCTTTCAAACCCTATTAGAACCGACCTTCCCCATCTATAAATACCACACATTACTTTCGAGAATACTTGATTAATTTCCCCAACAACTTCCATCCAAGGACTACACCCTCATCTCTTCTAACTACGGGCAAAGAGCTCCACTACCGGCCAATTTCTTGCACAAGCCACTATTTTCCAATTACTCCAACCGAAGCATCCTAGCACACCAATAGATACTTCTCCCATGCCTATTTTAGCGCCTATTGCCCGATGAGCCGCCGCAATGCGCAACCTCGCTGGCCACCGCACGTCGGCATCACGCCACCACCTCGGTCGATTTCCACCGCGAAGGACCCCCAAGGTGAGCTCCACTGTGCTCCGTTGTGCTTTCACCACTATTGGCCACTGGCCTTTGGCCCTCCTCGGTCGCCGCGCCTCCCGCCGTCGCCCAGCTCTGCCCTTCGCTGTCGCCAGCTCGCCACGGCGTAGCTACCTCACGGCCAATAGTTCCCATAGCTCCCCTAAGGACCCTTGTCACTCATCAAGCCGCTCGCCGCCAGCCACCGGCCTCGGCTCGCTGGTGGCGTGCTCGGCCACCGTCTCCCCTGCCACAGTTCTATGACATATGGGCCAGCTTGTCAGCCTTATACACCTACACAAAGCCACTGCCAACCGGGCCCGCCTTGTTGGCCTCTTGGTGTGACATCACGAGATGTGATATTATGGAAAGTGACATTATGAAATGTGACTTTATAGATTTCGGTATTACGGTACGACTGTATATCATGTTTTTGGGCCGTTTCCGGGTGTTTGGGCCGTTTCCGGGGGAGTTTGGGCCTTGGGGAATCAATTTGGGCCGTTGGGGGAGGCTCTTGGGCCATGTGGGGAAGATGGCGGGGGGGCAGTAAAGCCTGCCCATGCACCCCTTAACCCAAGGACGCCCCCCACCTCCTCCCCTCCCACTCCTAGCCTCCACCCCTCCAATGCGCCTCCACCCCTTCCACCTTCCTCCTCCACCTCCCCACCTCCCCTAGCCGGCCCTAGGAGAGATCCACCCCCATCCCTTGCTGCCACACCACTTCATTCAGTTGTCCTCACCATTGGGAAGCTCCGCGATGAGGGGATCCGTCGGATTTGGCGAGGAAGGAGATCGGGGGACCGGGAGGAGAAGGTTTCGTCGATCGAACGGTTCTTCGAGGGAGGTAAGCATTGGTAGATCCATTTGTAGGGTTATGATGCTGGTTAGAAGGGGGATTCCATGCCTAAGATCCATGTTTAGGTGCTGTTCCTAGATGGGAATAGGAAAATTGCTATGCTGTCCCACGTTCTGTCCTCGGGCAGATTTGCACCCCGACCTAGGGCTTGAGTTTTGGCAATTTTAGATGCTTTTTCTGATCGGCTGGATGTTACATAAGTTGTAGATAATTTAATTACCTTTCAGTGGACACCAAGAACGCAAAATTCCGATCAGCATTTTAAAAGTTATGGCTATTTTACCGAACGTTGTCAAATCTGTGATGTGATTGGGACAGATCGTGTTCATCTGTAGGTTAGACAATTTTAGAGGCCGATTCAGTCTTCGCAAATACTTAGAATAATCTAGGAAATTTCCTATGCTTCAAGAAAATATGCTCTTTTACTTGATTTGGAGTTTTAGAACTCAAGTTATGCTAGTTGGAAGCCCGTTGTCCCGATGGGACAGATTCTCTATTTTTGTGTTTTAGGAGTGGGTTGCGAAGTCGGGGTAGATGATCGCTCTTGTACTATTTTGTGGGCAAGTTTTGAGTGTATTGAACCTATGTGCATGTGGTGTGACTCCGGGAGTGCCTCAACCTCTCGCCATTCCGTCGCTCACGGTTGAAGGCAAGTGTATTGGGATGGGTTTGGGTGTTGGATGATTTTTAGACTTGCATAGGTGCTATATGGTTACATGAGATGTTAACTTGCCATGCTTGATATTTGCTTATGACATGATGAACATGGTTTCCTATTGGCTATGAGATTGTTGTATTAAATGTTTAAGCAAGTTTATACATGTTCATGTCATTTGTGCATTCATAATGGAAGAGGCGTCCCATTCTGATGCGGGCATCTGTGTTCACACGTAGGGAACACGAAAGACCTACCTCGTAGTCCCACCCACGGTTGTGTATGGGAGCGAGTCAGTAAGAGTAGGCACCCTCCATCTACGAGATGGAAGGGAAAAGAGGGTGCACGCCGACGGGTGTGCACTCGGCAATGTCGGTACTTAAAATATAATCACAATACATATATGAGTAGTAATACATATATAACTTGTTTTGTATGATCCATAGTACAAGACCATTTAATACCACAAGAATGTACAGTTAAACTTGTCCCTAGACTATATTGGTTCACATGTGTAAGTTAAACTTTAGACATAATGTACAGTTAGCCCTTAATTAACATATGCTTTCATTTGATAAATAGAATATTAATAATAAACAGTACTACCTGTAGAATCATCCTTAGAATACTCCCTAAGGCACAACTGTCTTATTTTAAATAAACATTTCTATTATAATATGATTTGCATCTGAATCCTATCAAAGGCACAACTCTATGTATTATAAACCCTAAAGTCCATAATACAAATGCATGCACTTAAGTAATAATAAATTAGTGATTAAAATGTTTCTATCACCAATACCTCCCTAAAGTCATAGACTTATAACTAGTAACTTGAACTTAAGCCATACATTAGTGGTTGAGTGTTAGTGCTTAGTATTCACTTAAGTTAACCATGCAATTTATACTTGCTTTCACCCATGTTGCTTTATGTAACAATTTATAGTAATATGTAAACAATTTTGGTCTCTTGAATTCAAAATTTAACATATTTAAATTCACAATCTTAGCTTCTTGAATTCATAAAATAAAAGAAAACAAATCATAAAGAATAGATGGCGTGTGCGACGCAACCCTCAAATTGTTAATCAATAAGGAAGACTGTAACGTAAAAGTAACATGCTCGCATATACGATCATGAAACCCTAACTACAAGCATGCTTGTTTTATGTAATGATTTTTATTTGATTTTTCATCTGATTTTCTTTTGCCTTTATTGAAAGTGCTATTTGATGTTTCTCGTCAAACGACGTGTAGACTGCGATGATCCAGATTCCGTCGTCAACTACACCAAATTACGTCTTCGACCTCGTCGCTGAAGACAACAAAAAGTAAGGCAAGCACCCCCTTGAACATATTGATCCCAGCTTTTCATAATTAACTAAAATCTTGATTAAAACTTGCATGCATGCGCTATATTTTGTATACACTGTTGTATTGTGGGAAAATGGTAGATATAACCTTCATTAATGGATTTCCTTGATTACTGTTGACATGTGAACCTTGATAAACCCAGATTATGGATTGTCACATGAAAATGTGAAATGGGTATATTCGATTATTACATGCATACACTTAGTGATGCTTTAGATTGGGCTACGAACAGATGGTTTACTATTCGTAATGAACTTAAATATTTGACATATTGGATTAAAATATTGGACATCATGAACTTTAATCTTAAAATTGTTGGAATATTCTGATTATTGATATTTTCTTTTTCTGAAAATAAAACTATGATTCTGATGCGGGAGATTATTGGCAATAGCCGGAAGTGCAATTAATAATGCACGTAGATAGGGGGAGATTTATCGCCCGGGTCGATCAAGGACAGAACGTAGTGTTGTTTGATCAAAGAAATAACTGTACACCCACAAGTGCTGGTATGGGACAGCCTTAACCTATTAAGTTATTTGAAACTAGCTTTGCACATTGGTAGGCTGGAGTAGCAGAAGCAGTAAATTCTGTCGAGTATGCTTGTAAGGGGCTGCCACAAGAGGCTTGTGGGTAAATGCATATTCGGTGCAACGGTGTACGCCTTGCTGTGGGGAGAAACGGTTGTTATTTTATTTGAGCTGAGGGCCTCCTGATTATTATTGTTTCACCAGATTGTTTGTTTCTACTATAGCAAGGGTTTAACGTCACTGGGATGGTGCAAAGCTAGGTTTGAATAATGTAACGGTACTGTTATAAACGCTCTCGTGGCACACCAAAGGAAGTGTGTTAAGTATGCATTGTAAAAAGGCAAAACATATCTTGTGGGTAAAGCTGTACAACTCTGTAGAGTAAAAACTAATCGATTAGCCGCGTTCGTGATCATGAGCACTTGGTGAACTGACACTAGTTAGTTGTTTTGATACTTTGAATTGGTGAGTTTACCCCTACAGATAATTCAATGTTTGACATGTGTTGGCAAGCTTGAATTCAGCTGTTGTGCCATGTGTTGGCAAAGATTATTTTTCAGATATTAATTCATATATTGAGAATGGATATTTTACTACTCACGAAGTACTGTGAGTCTGCTCAAGAAGGGATGTGAGTAATTTGCTATATTTCACTCACGAAGGATTGTGAGTCTTTCATTACATTTATATTACTCTTACTTGCTACTTTTATATTTGCATACTTGTTATTTTACTTCCTTTACAAATTTTCGCTTTCAATGTATTATTCAGTATTTACAATTTAATTCAGCTCCAAGCAAAGTAAATTGTAGTAGCCTTTCTCTTGATATAGCCTGCATTATATTTTAGGTTTGCAAACACTACAAGTTTTACTGAGTACGCAATGTACTCACCCTTGCTATTATTGTTGTTTTTAGCTGAAGAAATAGAATATCTCAAAAATTCATACTTTGACGCAGGTTACGGGAATTATAACGATGATTTTATTTAGGGATTATACCTTGTCAGTTGCCTGAGGATTATGTGGCACACTACAAGACATTTGATTCTTCCGCTACATTCTATTCGACCTCACCTGTTGTATTGTATGAATACTTTCGCCATTATAAAAATAAAACATTGTGTATGGTTGTGATTTCAAATTATATTTGTGCGTGCTAGCTACTAATCATGGGGCTAGCACAATATGCACTTTACAAGGTAGGATCTCACTGGTGACAAACGCGACGTGGCAGATGGAGTGCGCGGAAGACAGAGAGCGGGGACGGAGAAGGGAGGCAGGGAGAGGACCAATGCACGAATCTCGGAGACATCCAACGGCTGACGATGGAGTTCCAAGTTTCCACCCAAATATAAAAATTTCCAGATATTTTCGCTATACGCACGTGCTAATAATTAGGAGTGGGTAATACCTACACGTTGCAACATTTCGGACAGGAATTTCCATTCAATAGTGTGAATCTTTACGACGCGCTCCTCGGTACGCTTGTTTGCATGCACTTTTGACCGTCCCAGCCGTGCGTGGTTGGTGCGCTTGTTTTTTTCCTTTGCCCTATTAATCAACCCTGCACAGAAATCTTATAAATACACGCACACACCAACCTACACTAACTTCTAACCCACACACTTCGAACATCATCGTCATCGAGCTAGCTAGGCATAACTCCAGCGATGGCAGTGACGGTGGAGATCACACGGAGCAAGGTGCTGAGGCCGCCGCCGGAGACGGCCCGCGGCGGCGGCAAGAAGGCCCCGCTCACCGCCTTCGACCACGCCTCCACCGACGGCTATATCCCGACCGTCTTCGCATGGAGCGCGCCGGCGCCGGCCAATGACGAGATCAAGGACGGCCTCCTCGCCGTCGTCGCCAGGTTCCCGCACCTCGCGGGGAGGTTCGCCGTCGACGACCGCGGCAGCAAGTGCTTCCACCTCAACGACGCCGGGGTGCTCGTCCTCGAGGCCACCGCCGCCGTGGACCTCGCCGACGCGCTCTCGCACGACGTGTCCGCCCACATCAACGAGCTCTACCCGATGGCCGATAAGGTAAAACAGATCGAGGGGTGTTTAATTCTTTCTACACGTACGATCGATCGAACAAAGATTCTAACACGTACGTGACAGATGAGTGTTTCTGGGTAAATTTCATCTGTAAACGGTGCCACTTATGAACACGTACAGTGACAGTGACTCGTAGGTGGTAGTCCTGGGAATTGGGCCGGGCCTTAGTGGGCTAGCACGAGCACGACCTGATTTTAATGGCCCAAAGCACGATCCGGCACGAAAAAAAATGGGCCGGGCTGGCACGACCCGAATGGCGTGCCGGGCCGGGCCTAAAAATCTGGCACGATGGGCCACCCGGCACGGCCCGATTGTATGGGCCGTGCTTGGGCCGGCACGGCCTGAATTGAAGCCCGAACTTGTAATTTGTATTTTTGAAGGTCTTTCTTTGCTCATATGAATTTATATTCTACATGAAAGTTGTAGATAATTTCGAGACACATCTTTTTCATGTAGACAACTTTTTCATTTGAGCAACGTATGAATTTATACAAAAATATTTAGTGCGCTGTGTAGTTTCGGACCGACGCCACATCTCTCGGTAATTTGGATTTTTCACGGTCTTCCTTTGCTCATATGAATTTATATTCTACATGAAAGTTGTAGATAATTTCGAGACACATCTTTTTCATGTAGACAACTTTTTCATTTGAGCAACGTATTAATTTATAAAAAAATATTTAGTGCGTTGTATTCTCTCGTGCCGTGCTCGCCGGCCCGACCAGCGATAGCCGTGCTTTTGGGCGTGCGGGCGCCTTGATTTTGCCGTCCGTGCTAGCCCGGCCCGGCACGAAAAAACAACCGGGCCGTGCTGGCCCGTTTCATGCAGGCCCGAAGCACGACGGGCTCGGGCCGTGCCGGCCCGGCACGGCCCAAGTCCCACCACTAGTAGGTGGGTTAGGTTAGGTACTTAGGTGCATGCATCCGTACGTGTGCAAGCGTGCGTGGCATCACCAGTCCACCATGTCGCGCGTGTTTGTCATGATAAATTCGTCGAGAGTTTCCGAATATTAAGGCACTGGGTTTTGACACGCTTGCATGCATGTGATCCATTGCAGGAACGTGCGGATGAGCCACTCTTTCAAGTGCAACTCACGCGGTACGCGTGCGGCGGGCTTGTGATCGGCACCGCCAGCCACCACCAGGTCGCCGACGGCCAGTCCATGAGCGTCTTCTACACCGAATGGGCCACCGCCGTCCGCACCGACTCGGCCGTCCTCCCATCGCCGTTCATCGACCGCGCTGTCACCGCCGTGCCCCGCAGCCCGCCGGCGCCGGCGTTCGACCACTGGAACATCGAGTTCAAGGGCGAGCACAGCCGGGGCCACTCCTACGCCGTCTCTCCCTTGGACAGGATCAAGAACCTGGTCGTGCACTTCCCGGACGATTTCGTCGCCGGCCTCAAGGCCTGCGTCGGCGTCCGGTGCAGCACGTTTCAGTGCCTCCTGGCGCATGTGTGGAAGAAAGTAACAGCGGCGCGGGACCTGGCACCAGAGGATTTCACGCAGGTGAGGGTAGCCGTGAACTGCCGCGGCCGCGCCAAGCCGGCCGTGCCCATGAACTTCTTCGGAAACATGGTGCTGTGGGCGTTCCCGAGGATGCAGGTCCGGGACCTCCTGTCCTCCAGCTACGCCGCGGTGGTCGGCACCATCCGCGAGGCCGTGGCCCGCGTCGACGACGAGTACATCCAGTCGTTCGTGGACTTCGGGGAGGCGGCGCGCAGCGAAGAGCTGGAGTCAACGGCGGGGTCTCCGGGCACGGTGTTCAACCCAGACCTGGAGGTGGACAGCTGGCTCGGCTTCCGGTTCCACGACCTCGACTTTGGAGGCGGGCCGCCGTGCGCGTTCCTATCGCCGGACCTGCCCATCGAGGGGCTGACGATCTTCATGCCGTCGTCCGCGGCGAAGGGCGGCGTCGACCTTTGCATGGCGCTCGACGTCGACCACGTGGCAACCTTCAAGCAGATCTGCTACTCCATGGACTGATCGAATCGCGTGGACGTGCAACAACGCGTGCATGCAAATTAACCAGCTGCCCGGATTGCTTAATTGCATGGTACTCAACAATTAATAATCTTAGCAGTATCGCATGCGTTTGTGCGCATACGTATAGTACATCTGTACTTTTTTTTCCTCTTTGTGTGAAGTATTGCGTACATCTATATATATCTACATGTACTACACGTACGATGTCTCTACGTACGGAACAGTGGATGACATCGCATGCATGTATATGCATGTATGACTAGTGTTCACACAGTTACATATAAACATGTGTGATTTGAGTACATTAATTAATGCATAATTTCTGGTCCAGCTTAGTGTAATAACAACTAACTGTATGTATGTCGTCGCCTCATCATGAGCGGGGTTGGAACAACCAAGGGGATTTTCCGTGGAAAAACGCAGGAATTCGATCGAAAGAAAATTTCCTACGGATCGAGTGTTTAGCATGTAGATTTGCTTAAGAAAAAAATACACAGTACTGCGGGGTATTTTCTAAATTTTTATGAACGGAAGTTACGCTAAAAATTCCGGTGAGTGTTCTAGGTTATTTCTCTCCTTTTCTCTCGTCTATCTCTATCTATAACTAATAGCCATTTCATCCAGTTCAATATTTTTCATGTGAAGCATGCATGCATGCACCGTTGCTTCCAAAACATACCAACTAGCTAGGAGTTAACTCAAAACTATTTCTATCTCATTCTTATATAATTATTATATAATATAAATATACAGATTCATGTGCTTTTCTGTTCCTATTTTTTTTCCCCGTTTGGAGAATAGGGTCTTAGTTTGCATGTGCCATATAGGAAGTTTTTTTTTAACTCCCGGGAATACGTAGTTACTCCATATATTGTACTACACAACGTTTGGAGTAACAGAAAATATATGTGTAGTATAAAAGTATATAAGATTATTTACGTGGTATATATATTTTTTAGATGTACGGTATGTATATTTTTTAGACGTGCTCTTTTTTATGTGCGTATATAAAGGTATTTACAAAATATGCTAAAAACTATACTCCCTTGCAATTTTTCATGTGGTTCACATTGTAGTATCTTATAATTAGTATATGAGTGTACCCAAAGTGAGAAAAGAGTACTTCAAATTTATTTAGGTGCTATATCAGAGATGAGGGTAATTAAACCTAGAGTAGAAGATATTTTTCATATTCACAATGACTAATTTGGACACCATGGTGTGTCATGGCACCATGATTTTAAATGCATGAATTCATGCCAAATTCAGTTATTTCTTTTGAAATTGTATCTTTATGGTATATACCCGTCTATAGCAATTCAAATAAAACACATATCTTTGAAACATATGCCTAAATTCAAAATTTTTGTACAAATTTAGATCACATGATTTGTTGATTATATATAATCATCACATATAATTATCTACAGTCAAACTAGCATTAAAAAAGGCAATCTATTTTGAATTCAACTTGTTTGAACTAGTTAGTAAACTAGTTAAAATTGACATCCAAAAAATTTTAAATTTTTTCGCAAGCCATACATAGAAAAATACTTGTTTTAGATCATATTGCCCAGGAATCATGATCACGCGCGCGCACACATACATACATACGTGTGTGTATATATATATATATATATATATACACACACACTGTGTTTATCTCTCGATTTAATTAGGTTGCGTAACGAAACATTCCATTCTGTGTGGGTTAATTCGTGGCGGGAAGCAAGCTAAGCTAATTAAATATAGTCAAGAACGTCGACTTTTGACGAGCGTCGGCGATGGAAGGTGAAGACTGAAGACATGAGACGGACTTTCGCCTTTCGGCTCGAGAAGGAGATCGCCGATGATGCGTACGTGCCCACGTTGACTAGTTTGCAGTTGTAACACCCTACCAGTACTTTAAGTGTTTAAAATTTTACGTATTCCATTTTTTATCATTTTAATCATAATTTTAAAAATAATTTCAACAAGCTTCCCTAATCAATTAACACCGTTATTTAACTGTGAGACCCCGGATCAGCTATCCGAAATCTCCTGTGTATTTCCGTACTAGTCCCAGATCAGTAGCTAGTACACACAGTCACAGTGATATATCATTGCCGAACAAAACGAAAATTATAATATAAATATTCAAGTACGGGCCACATGGCCACTTATTACAATACTCGGTCCAACGACCGGAGACAAAACAGCGGAAAACGAAAGCAAAAACAAGCGAACGCCACAACGCCACAGGCGACGACCAGAAACGCAACTAGTTCTCCTGGCAATCCCCTTCGTACTCCTCCTGGAAGAACTCGTCCTCCTTGGTTTCGTCTTGAAAATTCTCTGATGATGACAATGTTGATGTAGCACGTGAGTACAAGAGTACTCAGCAAGTCGGGGAAAGTATGATCATGTGGGGCTTTCCAAAGGAAGGTTAATAGGATTTATTTGCATAAAGCCACATTTTATTAAACCATACTTAAGTAACAATTTTCACAAATCATCTTTTAACAATTCTTTTTAACAATTTAATTATTTAATATTGTAGTGAGGTTGTAACATCCGAAAACTTTGTTATCTTGATAAAGTTTCATTTCATGCTTTTTCCAACTAAGCATTCTGATCAGTGCATTGCTACACCAATTTGAGGGGTGAAAGGCTAACTTCATAACTCCATTTTCCAAATCTGCTTGCTCAGGGTTTCCAAATCCTGTTGGACTCATCAAAGTGCACGCTCGTCAAGTCTTGTGCAAGAGACATCAAGTCACTAAACCAGGACCCCAAATCCTTTTGAACCACTCCAACGTTGGAACTGGGCAACATCCGTCACAGATCCACGCTCTTTAATCCAACAATTCCCTCTCATTGCACGATCAAGTGAGCAATGCTCTATTCGCCTCGCAACTTGGGAACCGAATGAAGCGATGCTTTAACTGACAACTAAATGTTCCAACCAAGTGCGCAACTCTGAACCAAGTCCCGCATCAGAGTGGATCGTGGTGGCTACTCTTTGAACCTGGCAAGGCCAAACTTGGAGCAAGAAATTAGCAATGCAATTTCCTGAATCAGCAATCCTTTTGGCCAATCTTATGCTCGAAGTCTGACAACTCAAGGTGGCAATTGAGTATTACAGTGTCAGAAACTACGTTAAGCTAATAAAGGGTACTCTCAGGTAATTCATAATTGATCAATTCAGCATCTTTGTGCAAGTTCGGATGCATTCAAAACTTCCGGTAAGCCACCACATCATCTAAGTTGATTGAATAAAGGTAATGACTAGAAGTCCTAAGTCTCGGCAATTCTCTAATCTCCACTTCATGCATTGCACGAGATCGACAACTCATCACAGACAACTTTGAATTCTTCGACTTATACGAACTCGCACTATAGCAATCAACCATAGCATCCTTTGGAACCTCACCAATATAGTGAATTCCCATTTTTCTTTCACTCAAAATCCAAACCTGGCATCATATTCCCAATGGAGCTAATGCATTCATTTGGAAGCTTTACGGCTCAAGAACTTCATACCTTTGGTTGCCAATCGATGGTTGTATTCGGCAACTCAAGAGCTTGAAGTGGCAACTCATCAACGAGATCCTTCACCGCAAAACCGACTCGGACGAATAGTGTGAGGAACAATGAAGGAATGGGACTGCCGACCGTTCTGCGTTAAATCGCGCTCGTCGTTGCTCACCTCGCTCCTCCTTCCGTACCAGAGCACCGCCCAGCTTCCACCGTCGGCGTCCCTCACGGCGTCGCCAGGCTGAGCTTCTCTCTCGGCCATCTTGTGTTGAGCTCCCGTGCCACGCGCTACGACGCCATGCCGCCATGGCATCGCCTCCTCATGGCCGCTATAAACCAGCGCTTCTACTTCACCATTTCTCCCTTTTGCCTTCTCCTCCCGTGAACCACTCCCTGCTCCACTTGTTCTTCGAGCAACCAGATGGGAGAAGTCGGCATTGAGCAAGACAGTTGGAGTAGTGCTTCAATCCATCCGGATTTCATCATCTTGAAGCTTCAATTGATCATCTCCCACCAGCTCCTTTGCGCTCCGGTTTGTACCGCCGCGGCCTCGCTCTTCTTCTCCCGCCTCGGCCGCTCGGTGCCGACGCTGTTCGCTGCTCCTCCACCTCTTCAAGGTACTCCTTTGGGTTCCTCTTGCTCCCTTGGTTGTTTTCCCTCAGGTGCCGGCGCTAACTCACCTTCTTCTCCCTGGCCGGCGCCGCCCGAGCTCCGCTTCTGCTCACGCGTGGCCTTCCTCACCGCCTCGACATCGAATCGACCTACCAACAAAGCGCTTTGACCTCCTCTCTCTCACCGTCACGTCGCCGCACTCTCTCCGCCAGCGGAACATCGCAGTGAGGCCGCTTCCCGTCTTGGCTACGTTTCGGGCCAATGGCACGTGGGCCGGCGGTCGAATATGCGAGTACGCTGGGCCCTCTCGGCCGGTGGGGGGCCCGGTATCCTGAGGCTGGAGGCGCATGCGCAGCTTGAAATGCGTTTCCTTGGGAAAACGTATTTTCATTTTCTTGTTCATTTCCAATTCATTTTCTTGGCCGAATCAAGTTCAAAAGTTCATATCTTGTGCTACACAACTCCAAATGAGATGAAACCACTTCCAGAAATTTTGTAAAATCATGAACTTTGCGATTATGCAAAAATATTTCATGTTAGTTTAGTGTGCAGCAAATGATCTCAATTAAATGCTTTATGTTAGTAGATGCTTAATATGCAACTTTAGCAAATCAATTCCAAAATGAATGAAACCAACTTCACTTGAATCATCGGCTAAGCATTCCAAATTTGTGATTATATTTGAATTTGGACTTGCTTTGTAATGTTGTGATGGTTGCTTTGTTTCAATGCTTAAACAAAGTTAAAATGCTATTAACAAGTGCAACTATAAATCTAATGCATGATAGCTTGTTCCTAGGGATTTGAAATATCTTGATCATGCTGCCATGACCTGCTTAAGTCTTATTTACCGCCTTTGCATGCTTTAGTATCAATGTTGTTTCATGCTCATTAGGGAAGAATGGAATAATAATAAGGCTTTCATGCTCAAGTAAGCTTTAACCTTGCAAATAGATTAAGATGTAATAAAACCAACCCCAAGTTACCTCCATATGCATCCCTTAATAACTCTTAAAGCTAATTAGACAGTCTATTATGTGGCACCTCAGCTTAATCATGTAAGTCCTAACTATTTACATGAGAAATTGTGATCTTTAGGCCTTTTCACTCATCCAGTAAAACTACTCGTCAAATGCAAATTTAAGGGAGACTAGCTTAGAATCATCCTACATCATGTGTACTACCATGTTATAGAAAACATTTCATTTATAACTTGCTTTGCATCTGAATCCTATTAGAGCAAAAGGGCTAAGTTTCATGATTAACCAACGCATTGCTTGAATAGCTAGTCTTGAATATCTTTTAATCCAAACAATCTTAGCTTCACGAATTCGATTGTTTAAACACTAAGATACATGTAATTAACTCATGTGTGTGGAACTAGTATGCTAGCATTTGATTGAATACTTCCGAATCGCTGTTCTTTTGTTGAATTTTAAGTTGTTATTTGCTTCTGATTTCCTTTTGCCCCATTTGATTATTGTTATTTGCTTTTATCGCAGCTTTCTCTCGTTAGGTAATGCGTGGTGATAACTTGTCGGAATCTGTTACAACCCTGATTATATTCCTGAGAACAATCCAGAAGAAGAGCAAACAGGCAAGCACCATCCTTTGAACATGTTGATCCCATATTTTACAAGTCTAATTTGTTTTAATCAAACTATTATGCATGCGTTTAATTTCTGTAAAGTTGCTATATTGTGGGTCATGGTAGTTATATTCCTAACTTGTGGGTTTACCTTAATTACATTGCCATGAAAACTTGCTAAAACCTAGGCTAGGGATTATTCATGCTATGAAATGAAAGTTGGTTATACTCGATACCTAATACTATGCTTAGCCATGCTTTAGTTGGGTAGAATGTTAGGCTTGAATCTTTATGAAACTTTGCAAATGTTGAAAATGGCAGTAAAGGATACTGGTATGTGGTTAAAAATGGAAATGAAAAGTATGTTTTAGACAGAGTGAGTTATGTATATCTGAAAGTGCAATGGGATGTCTTGCAATCGCAAGCGGCCACTTGTACGGTACAAGGAAAATGGATTGGTGTTGTATGGCGGCAATTGCACGTAGATAGGGGAAGTACTACTTCAGGTCACCTAAGGACCGAACTTGATACTATTAATCGAAAGTTAATTGGTGCAACCACATGTGCTAGTATGGGATAGCCTTAACTTAGTAAGCTAGATGAAGTTTTAATCTTGCACGCGTCGGTGGCGGAAGAGTAGGACGAACCAAGTGTGTGGTGTGTGGTTGAGGGCGCCTCTTCACCGAGGTGTTGGGAGTAGTGACCCGATACATCCAGCATGCCTTGCTACTGGGGAGAACGAGGGCGATGGCGGCCGGGACCATCGTAGTCTGTTGAAATTCTGCCGCCATAGCAAGGACAGGTCATACTCGGGCTAGTGCAAGGTTAGGCTTTTTCTAGTTGAAAAATTTTGTCATAGTCTCAGCAAAGCGGATACTTGGGTATCGGCATGGCATGGTTGACATGATTGCTGGGAATATGTCATGTGGGTAAAGTGTACACTCTTGCGGAGATTTAAATCTAATCGACAGCCGTGCTCACGGTCATGAGCGGCTTGGAAACATAATGTCAAGTATAGTGTTTTGGTTTTGGTTTTGCAAAATGACTTGGAAAATGGTGTTATTGTGTTGGTGTAAGTTATGGTGGAAATTTGGTTATGTTGCGGATATTGTTTATAGCGCTGGAGGTCATGAATGATTGTTCAAATACTTATATGCTACTTATAGCTTTTATCAAATGCTCATTTCAAATGTTATCGTTGTTTAACAATTGCATGCTTACAAATAAAAGTTGCTTTATGCTGAAATTCAAACCTAGAGTAGAAGCTTTCATTCATTGAATAGCCTTGCATGTATAATATTTCTTCCATACACTAAAGTCTTGCGAGTACATACGTGTACTCACCGTTTGCTCTACTTAAAAATGCTTAGAGGAAGGTATTGATGACGCTCCTGACGGCGCTTACTTCGAACCGGGTCGGCGATTTCTTGGTTGGATGAATGGTTTTCCCAGTCGTTGCCTATAGGGTTATGGTTGGCACACCGTTGTCCCTCTTTTGGACTTAAGGTCATCTTCGCTGCTCTTTACTCTTTGTGCAATATCTAGTAGATGTAATAGTTTCTAGACTACCTTTATGTCTTTTACATATTTGTATGTGTGATGTATCAGCTCGATGTGCAAAGTATGTGTGTGCTAGGCGTTGATCTTGGGAACTAGCACTTCAACACATATGGGAAGCTTGGATTGATTCCAACCGCATTGGCAAGAGCACAGTGTTCGCCGATTGGTTGATCTCAATCCGAGTGCAGTTTCAGATGTTTTACGATTGGATTTCTTTCGGGTTGTATCATTATCCAGACCGATGCAACAGTAAGAGTCTTTATCGCTAATCTATGACCGGAGCCCCCACAAGAGGTGGTATCAGAGCCATACGACTGTAGGAAAGCTCTAGTTAGAATGGACGATAGGCTTAAGGACAATTCTTCTCTCAAAAAGCTATTTTGACTATAAAATCTTAATTGCAAAAGTGTAGGTTGCTACTCTTACCCTTCTATAGCACCTCCCCTTGTTTACATTTCAAATGGTTTTATACTTATCTCGAACTTCAAATAGTCGTTCTCCTATGCAGCAAAGTCTGAAAAGTGAATTCATTCTATTCTTCATCTCATTCAAAGGAATAATTTGGAAAGTAAAAATGCTTTGGAAAAGTTCTAAAACCTAAAATTTGTAAGGATTCTAGAGAGCTCTCAACCCTATTCATACTCTAAATCATTTCTTCGTGAATCAAAAACCTCTAAAAGCTTCTCCAATTCCAATACTAGATGCGTATTGAATAGTTGTTTGATTAAGGAAGTTAGGAGTTGGTGTGATTAATATAATAAAAACCTAAAACTTGCAGCTAAAACTTGTGGAAGTGATCTCATGGAGTTAGTAGCAAGCCCATAAAAGTTTGGTAGGCTGTCAAGTTTGGGATCCCTTACTCAACTCCACTTGTTCATTCATCCTATCCTCACTATACCTTCATCATGTGTCATTATCGATCACTCCACATACCGCTTGACGTGGTGTGCGTGTAGCTGGATGCCAAAGATGCGTTCTGAACGTGCTCTCGTGGTAGGCAATCCTGCCCATGAGGGTTATAATCCAAATGATCTAGTGCCTAACCCAGCACGTCCTAACCCGCTGAATCCAGGGCCTCAAAGCCACGAGACCCAGCATTCCGGCGCCAACCAGGCGGTGGTGCGCACAATCATCCTGAATCAAATTGGAGTGAGTAGTTGCCACCTCCTCCGTCCATCACTCAGATTCTTGCCATGCAAACACACCTCCTGGAGAGAATGGTCCAGAATTCAGAGAATTTCAATGCAGCCGCTTATGGTGGAATAGCAGCTGCACCACATCAGTCCACCCTCAACACTCCTTCAGTTCCGGAAATTCTTCAAGTGCCAGTTGTTTGGGAGTACCCTAACGTCTTTCCAGAAGAACTGCCGGGGCTACCTCCAAACCGCGACCTGAAATTCATCTTAAATCTGCTGCCCGGATCTGCACCGATTTCCAAACGTCCCTACCGCATGCCCCGATAGGTTAATTGAATTAAAGAAGCAACTCGAAAGCTAGATAAAGGCTTCATTCGTCCCTAGCTCGTCCCGTGGAAGTCCGGTGTTATTCGTCAAAAGAAAGATGGCGATCTCAGATGTGTATTGACTACCGATCTTTGACGAAGTCACCATCAAGAACAAATATCCTGTTCGCAATTGATGATCCTGTTTGATCAATGGAGCGAACACAAGTCTTTTTCAAAATTGACTTGAGGTTAGGTTACTTCCAACTCAAGATCGCACTGTGAGGATATTCCAAAAGCTGCTTTTACCACTCACACGGTTTATATGGGTATACCGTAGTATCCTTTGAGCTTGCAAATGCACTGCACATTCATGAATCTTATGAGCAAAGTATTCATGGAATACATGGATAAATTTGTGGTGGTATTCATTGATGACATTCTCATTTACTCCAAGTCTGAAGAAGAACATGAGCTTCATCTCACGCATGGCACTTGACAAGCTCCGTGAGCTCAACTCTATGCGAAGTTTAGCAAATGTGAGTTCTGGCTCAAGGAAGTGGGTTTTCTTGGTCATGTTCTTTCTAATGGAGGTGTCGCTGTTGACCCGAGCAAAGTGAAAGATGTGCTCGCATGGGAACAGCCCCGAACCGTTCCAGAGATCAGGAGTTTTCTCGGTCTGGCGGGATATTACCGCCGGTTCATCGAGAACTTCTCAAAGATTGCGAAGCCGATGACTGAATTACTCAAGAAGGAGAAGAAGTTTGAGTGGTCGTCGGCCAGGTGAAGCAAGCTTCCAAGAGTTAAAGAAAAGACTCACTCTTTGCTCCCATACTTGTTTTGCCAGGCATACACAAGAGCTTTGATTTTTTTTTAGGTTGCTTCTCATCAAGGCCTCGGGTGTGTGTTAATGCAAGAAGGAAAAGTAGGGGCTTATGCTTCAGCAATTGAAGCCTCATGAAGTTAATTATCCAACTCATGATTTGGAATTGGCACCGTCATTCATGCTCTCAAGTTAGGGGCGGCATTATCTCATCGGCAACCGTTGTGAAATATATACTGACCACAAGAGTCTGAAATATTTCTTCACTCAGCCGGATCTGAACTTGAGATAGCGAAGATGGCTGGAACTGATCAAGGATTATGATCTTAGCATTCATTATCATCCAAGGCAAATGTCGTGATGCACTTTCGATCGAAAGCTACATCCTGTCACACTCTCAATGTCATCGATCGACCCATTACTTGACAAATTTCGAAGACTCAACTTAGAAGTGGTAGAAGAGGGTTGTATCGCAGCCTTGATCCTACAGCCAACTTTGGAGTCTCAACTCAAGGCCACCCAGCTTAAAGATGAAGGGATAGCTGAGATTAAGCGCAAGATGCATGAAGGCGCACCATCGAAATTTTCAGAGAATCGATGATTTGATCATGTTTGGACAGCAGATATATGTTCCAGATGATCAAGAAATCAAAGATGTGATTTTGAAAGAAGCCCATGAATCTCCACTTCGATCCACCGAGAAGTACTAAAATGTATCGGGACCTCAGTGAAAAGTTCGTGGTCTCAAGATGAAAAAGGGACGTTGCTGCACATGTTGTAACTGTGACGCGTGTGCAATCAAAGCCGAGCATCGGGCCTGCGAGGATGCTCCGACCTGCGAAGATTCTGAGTGGAAGTGGGAAGAAGTTGGCATGGACTTTATTCCGTCTACTAAGGTCTTCCAACTATGACTCCATATGGGTTATTGTTGACCGTTTGACCAAAGTGGCTCACTTTATTCCAGTTCACATCACCTACAATGGAGCCAAACTTGCCGAGCTCTATATGAACCACATCGTCGTTGGCTTCATGAGTTCCAAAGTTCATCATCTCTGATCGAGGTCCGCAGTTCACTTCTCGGTTTTGGGAGAGCCTACACGAGCTCCTCGGAACCAAGTTATACTTCAGCACAGCTTTTCATCCCCAAACAAGCAGATAAACAGAGCGGACAAATCAGATCTTGGAAGACATGTTGCGAGCTTGTGTGCTGTCCTACAATGCAAAATGGGGGAAATGCTTAGCGTTTGCTGAGTTCTCCTACAACAACAGCTACCAAACGAGTCTCCAAATGTCACCTTTCGAAGCACTTTATGGAAGGAAGTGCAGAACGCCTCTGTTTTGGTCCAAGCAATTGAAAGGCAATTCTTTGAACCATCATTAATACAAGAGGCGAAGATCATGCCAATCGATTCGTAGTCGGTGAAAAGCTCAATCGCGACAAAGAGCTATGTCTTGACAATGTGCCGCCCATGAACCGAGCTTTGAAGTGGGTGATTTTGTCTATCTTAAAGTCTCACACGTTCTGGCACTCATCAATTTCGAGTTCGCGGGAAGCTGGCCCCACATATATCGGCCCTTTTCGGAATTCTTGCAA
This sequence comes from Rhipidocladum racemiflorum, assembly GCA_036346355.1. Taxonomy (NCBI): domain Eukaryota; kingdom Viridiplantae; phylum Streptophyta; class Magnoliopsida; order Poales; family Poaceae; genus Rhipidocladum; species Rhipidocladum racemiflorum. Next base: position 38,023,383 of record CM070588.1, read on the forward strand.
AGAGGGGAAGTGGCATATCAACTTGAATTACCGCCCCAACTCTCGGATGTGCACGATGTTTTCCACGCGGTCCCGATTGAAGAAATGTCTTCGGCTCCCACCGGCGATTCCTACGGACAATGTTGATCTTCGATAGGATCTTTCATATCGCGAGCATCCGATTGGCATCCTCGGCGAGGCAATGCGCCACACTCGCAATCACTCGACCAACATGCTCAAAGTCCGATTGGAGCAACCATACCGAGGTCAAGCCACGTGGGAACGTGAAGATACGCCTTAAAGCCGAATTCCCCTACTTCTTGATGAATCCAATTAATCTAGGAGATTATTGTAAGGGGGTGGGTTTGTAACATCCAAAAACTTTGTTATCTTGATAAAGTTTCATTTCATGCTTTTTCCAACTAAGCATTCTGATCGGTGCATTGCTACACCAATTTGAGGGTGAAAGGCTAACTTCATAACTCCATTTTCCAAATCTGCTTGCTCGGGGTTTCCAAATCTGTTGGACTCATCAAAGTGCAGCCTTCGTCAAGTCTTGTGCAAGAGACATCAAGTCACTAAACCAGGACCCCAAATCCTTTTGAACCACTCCAACGTTGGGAACCGGGCAACACATCCGTCTAGATCACGATTCTTTAATCCAACAATTCCTCTCTGCATTGCCTAATCAAGTGAGCAATGCTCTATTAATCGACCGCAACTTGGAACCGAATGAGCGTGCTTTAATCCGACAACTAAATGTTCCAACCAAGTGCTGCAACTCCGAACCAAGTCCGCCTTCAGTAGTGGATCGTGTGGCTACTCTTTGAACACAGGCAAGGCCAAACTTGGAGCAAGAAGTTAGCAATGCAATTCCTCAATCCAATCCTTTTGGCCAATCTTATGCTCAAGTCCGACAACTCAAGGTGGCAATTGAGTATTACATTGTCGAAACTACGTTAAGCTAATAAAGGGTACTCTCGTGTAATTCATAATTGATCAATTCACTGTCTTTGTGCAAGTTGGATGCATTCAAAACTTCCCTAAAAGCCACCACATCATCTAAGTTGATTGAGCGATGCAATGACTAGAAGTCAAGTCTCGGCAATTCTCTAATCTCCACTTCATGCATTGCCTCGAGATCGACAACTCATCACAAGAACTTTGAATTCTGTACTTGTATCTGAACCCGCACTATAGCACCAACCATAGCATCCTTTGGAACCTCACCAATATAGTGAATTCCCATTTTCTTTCACTCAAAATCCAAACCTGGCATCATATTCACGAGTTTGGAGCTAATGCATTCATTTGGAAGCTTTACGGCTCAAGAACTTCATACCTTTGGTTGCCAATCGATGGTTGTATTCGCAACTCAAGAGCTTGAAGTGGCAACTCATCAACCGAGATCCTTCAGCTGCAAAACCTGACTGACGAATAGTGTGAGGAAATGGCGACCAAGGAATGGGGACTGCTCGGCCAGTTCGCTTGCCGTTCGTCGCCGTTGCTCACCTCGGCTCCTCCGCCGTCGCACCGCCGCCAGCCTTCCTGCGTCAGCGTCCCTCACGTCGCCCGGGGCCAGCTTCTCTCTCTCGGCCATGTATTCGAGCTCACGTGCCACGACGCCATGCCGCTCAACCGTGGCATCGCCTCCGCCTCCACCCGCTATAAACCGCTTCTACTTCACCATTTCTCCCTTTTGCCTTCTCCTCCCGTGAACCACTCCTGCTCCACTTGTTCTTCAGAGCAGAGATGGGAGAAGTCGCAATTGAGCAAGACAGGAGTAGTGCTTCAATCCATCCGATTTCATCATCTTGAAGCTTCAGTCATCTCCCACCGCTCCTTTACGGCTCCCGAAGTTTGTACGCACGCGCAGTCTCGCCCTTCTTCCCGCCTCCGGTCGGCCGGCCGACGCGTTCAAGCTCCTCCACCTCTTCAAGGTACCCTTTGGGTTCCTCTTGCTCCCTTGGTTGTTTTTCCCCTCCGTGCCGGCGCTAACTCACCTTCTTCTCCATCAGCCGGCAGCCGCCGAGCTCGCTTCTGCTCCATGAGCCTTCCTCACCGCCTCCCAGACGAATCGACCCCACCAACAAAGCGCTTTGACCTCCTCTTCTCACCGTAGCGGCGCACTCTCTCCTTGGCCACGGAATATCGCCGCGTGAGGCCGCCCCCGCGGCTCTGCTGAGCCAATGGCACGTGGCCCGGCGATCGAAAAGTCGTTGGCCCTCTCGACCGTGGGGCCCGGTCGTCTGGCGGCGGTGAGGCGCATGCAGCTTGAAATCGTTTTCCTTGGGAAAAGCGTATTTTCATTCTTTTCATTTCCAATTCATTTTCTTGGCGAATCAAGTTCAAAAGTTCATATCTTGTGCTACACAACTCCAAATGAGATGAAACCACTTCCAGAATTTTGTAAAATCATGAACTTTGCGATTATGCAAAAATATTTCATGTTAGTTTAGTGTGCAAAAGAATGATCTCAATTAAATGCTTTATGTTAGTAGATGCTTAATATGCAATCTTTAGCAAATCAATTCCAAAATGAATGAAACCAACTTCACTTGAATCATCAGGCTAAGCATTCCAAATTTGTGATTATATTTGAATTTGGACTTGCTTTGTAATGTTGTGATGGTTGCTTTGTTTCAATGCTTAAACAGGTTAAAATGCTATTAACAAGTGCAACTATAAATCTAATGCATGATAGCTTGTTCCTAGGGATTTGAAATATCTTGATCATGCTGCCATATGACTCGCTTAAGTCTTATTTACGCCTTTGCATGCTTTTAGTATCAATGTTGTTTCATGCTCATTAGGGAAGAATGGAATAATAATAAGGCTTTCATGCTCAAGTAAGCTTTAACCTTGCAAATAGATTAAGATGTAATAAAACCAACCCCAAGTTACCTCCATATGCATCCCTTAATAACTCTTAAAGCTAATTAGACAAGTCTATTATGTAGCCACTCAACTTAATCATGTAAGTCCTAACTATTTACATGAGAAATTGTGATCTTTTAGGCCTTTTCACTCATCCGTAAAACTACTCGTCAAATGCAAATTTAAGGGAGACTAGCTTAGAATCATCCTACATCATGTGTACTACCATGTTATAGAAAAACATTTCATTTATAACTTGCTTTGCATCCTAATCCTATTAGAGCAAAAGGGCTAAGTTTCATGATTAACCAACGCATTGCTTGAATAGCTAGTCTTGAATATCTTTTAATCCAAACAATCTTAGCTTCTCGAATTAGATTGTTTAAACACTAAGATACATGTAATTAACCTGCTGTGTGTGGAACTAGTATGCTAGCATTTGATTGAATACTTCACAGGAACCCTTGTTCTTTGTTGAATTTTAAGTTGTTATTTGCTTTGATTTCCTTTTGCCCCATTTGATTCATTGTTATTTGCTTTTGTCGCAGCTTTCTCTGCTCGTAGTCACGTGGCTGACGGCGTGTCGAATCTGTCGACAACCCTCGATTATATTCACGAGAACAATCGAGGAAGAGCAAGCGCAAGCACCATCCTTTGAACATGTTGATCCCATATTTTACAAGTCTAATTTGTTTTAATCAAACTATTATGCATGCGTTTAATTTTACGTAAAGTTGCTATATTGTGGGTCATGGTAGTTATATTCCTAACTTGTGGGTTTACCTTAATTACATTGCCATGAAAACTTGCTAAAACCTAGGCTAGGGATTATTCATGCTATGAAATGAAAGTTGGTTATACTCGATACCTAATACTATGCTTAGCCATGCTTTAGTTGGGTAGAATGTTAGGCTTGAATCTTTATGAAACTTTGCAAATGTTGAAAATGGCAGTAAAGGATACCTTGGTATGTGGTTAAAATGGAAATGAAAAGTATGTTTTAGACAGGCGAGTTATGTATATCTGAAAGTGCAATGGGATGTCTTGCACCCGTACAAGCGGCCACTTGTACGGTACAAGGAAAATGGATTGGTGTTGTATGGAAACCGCAATTGCACGTAGATAGGGAAGTACTACTGGGTCACCCTAAGGACCGAACTTGATACTATTAACCGAGTTAATTGGTGCAACCACATGTGCTAGTATGGGATAGCCTTAACTTAGTAAGCTAGATGAAGTTTTAATCTTGCACGCCGGTAGGCGAAGAGTAGGGCCAGACCAAGTGTGTGGTGTCGTTCGAGGCGCTCCCTTCACCGAGGTGTTGGGAGTGATGACCCGATACAGTATGCCTTGCTCACGGGAGAACGAGGGCGATGGCCGACCATCGTGAATCATTGAGAATTCTGCCGCCATAGCAAGGGACAGGTCATACTGGCTAGTGCAAGGTTAGGCTTTTTCTAGTTGAAAAATTTTGTCATAGTCTAGCAAAAGCGGATACTTGGGTATCGGGCGTGGCATGGTTGACATGATTGCTAGAATATGTCATGTGGGTAAAGTGTACACTCTTGCAGAGATTTAAATCTAATCGATTAGCCGCGTGCTCACGGCCATGAGCGGCTTGGAAACATAATGTCAAGTATAGTGTTTTGGTTTTGGTTTTGCAAAATGACTTGGAAAATGGTGTTATTGTGTTGGTGTAAGTTATGGTGGAGCTGGTTATGTTATGCGGATATTGTTTATGGCCATGGAGGGTCATGAATGATTGTTCAAATACTTATATGCTACTTATAGCTTTTATCAAATGCTCATTTCAAATGTTATCGTTGTTTAACAATTGCATGCTTACAAATAAAAGTTGCTTTATGCTGAAATTCAAACCTAGAGTAGAAGCTTTCATTCATTGAATAGCCTTGCATGTATAATATTTCTTCCATACACTAAAGTCTTGCGAGTACATCGTGTACTCACCGTTTGCTCTACTTAAAATGCTTAGAGGAAGGTATTGATGACGCTCTGACGCCGCTTACTTGAACCGGTCAAGCGATTTCTTGGTTGGATGGTAGGTTTTCCCGATCGGTTGCCTATGGGTTATGGTTGGCACACCGTTGTCCCCTTTTGGACTTAAGGTCATCTTCGCTTTGCTCTTTACTCTTTGTGCAATATCTAGTAGATGTAATAGTTTCTAGACTACCTTTATGTCTTTTACATATTTGTATGTGTGATGTATCACTCGATGTGCAAAGTATGTGTGTGCTAGGCGTTGATCTTGGGAACTAGCACACATATGCGAAGCTTTGATTGATTCCAACCAGTTGGCAAGAGCACGAGTGTTGCGCCGATTGGTTGATCTCAATCCGAGGATACGGATAAGCGATTGGATTTCTTTCGGGTTGTATCATTATCCAGACCGATGCAACAGTAAGAGTCTTTATCGCTAATCTATGACCGGAGCCCCCACAGAGGTTCTATCCACCATCACTAAAATAAAGGCTCTATCCGCCAAATTTTTAAAAGATTAGGGTTAATCGTGTCCATCCGTCAAGTATAAAACAGGTTCTATCCACCTGGTTGGCTCTATCCGCCAAACAACATCCGAGAGTTCTAACCACTCCCGAATCCCAAAACAAAACACTTTTCAATTTTTAAAACCAAAATCAAAGTCTACCAATATGAAAGCATTCTTCGCTTTGCCTTTGACCGTAGGCACGGCTATTCGAATAGTTTTAACTCTGCAGAGGTGTACAACTTTACCCACAAGACACGATCATCTCTTGTTGCCTCCGGATTAACACACTTCCTTTGGTGTGTCGGCAGAGAGATCGTGACAAGGCCGTTACAATGTATCTACCTAACTTGACCCACCCGCTGAGGTTTCACCGCTATTAGGGTTCCATCCGCCCAGTACAGAAGCCCCCTCTTGCGCCGTGTGAGAAAAACAACACTGCCTCTATCCGGCACTCACATTCAATCGAGTGGTGAGTCTAAACTAGGCTTCTACAAATTAGTTGGCCAGGTCGTACCATTATAGACATGTGGTAGTACGGTTATGCTTAGAATAGACAGACACAAGCGTCGGTCCTTAATTGACTTGGGGCGGTACTTGCACAAGACAGCTAGTGCTCCATCCGCACCCACCCGACAATCCAATCCGCCCAAGTCCAAACCATTTTCCTTTTCTTTTTATTTTAGAAAAACAGTACTAAAACAATAATAATAACTTTCAAATCACATTTGAAATCATTCTTTTTGGAATAATCCCACCCATGGGTTGTTTTTATCGGTAAAGGTCCTAAGCCATTCTACCGTACTACGTAGCAAAGGATACCATATAAGCATAAGCATGGTATAAACAATTTCCTAGGGTTACAATGGATATGATTAACAATACCAAGGAGGAATCAACAATTTAGGAATAACTAGCACCTATATTTGACATATTTCATTAAACATAGCCATGCAACTTTGTAAACAATTTAAATCATTTCACAATCGTAGGATCAAAATGCGTCAAGGAGACTTGCCTTCGGTCGCGGCGGAGGTGTCGAACTCGGAAAGCTCGGCGGTGGGATCGGCGGTCGCGGCGGCGTCCTCGACTACGCGCAAATCGAGGCAATAAATAAATAATAAATAAATAAATAAAATCTAAAAATTACAAAAATAATACTGGCAGGTAGATCTTGATTTTAGATGAATTTAGAAATTTGAATGGGGTCAAACGGAGTTCGGACGGAGAAGTTATGAGCTTCCGAAGTTTGAAATTTGAAAAATTACAAAAACGGGAATATTCCACGGAATATTCCTTCTCTTTTTGACAGGTCTAAATGCTGACTTTGACTTGGTCTTATCTCTATGGCATGTGGGGTCCCCATTTCATAGGTGGAAGGCTTGTCTTCAAGCTTGAGTCAAGCCATGGCTATGGTTGGTTGGAGTGGAGCTTGGAGAGGGGGGGCATGGCCCGGCCAGGTGAAGAGAACGGCGGCGCGGCGACAGCGCCTGGCCCGTGACGCGGGGCGAAAGCTGGCGACAGCGGCGGCAATGGCCGGCGGCGATAGCGGCCGGCGGCAGCGATAAGCGGCCAGCGGCGGCGGCTGGCCGGCGGCGAGGTCTCACGCACGCACGGGCTTAGCCCATGCAAACAGAGAACCCAACAATTTCAAAAAACTCGATTTTTCCACCAATTTTGCACGGATTTGACCCAAATAAAATCATGGATCACGTAGATAACCTCCTTAGGAACACACATGAGGAAGGGATTGAGTTGAATCTCACCGGAGGCGATGAATTTCGCGACGAACGGAGCTCTGGCCGAAAGAACAAAAACTCGAAATTCGTCGCCAAAACTTGATGCAACCTAAAATAGATTATTGGGTTAGACTCTAGACTCATCCACGGTCACAAGGAACCAAGTGGCATGCAGAATGGCTCACCGGAGAGTGATCTACAAGCACGAACGCGAAGAACACCGAAAAAGAGCGACCCAACTTCGGTTTTCTTGATCTCACGGGCAAAAGAGTGGAGTAGGCGAAAGGAGGATCACACTCCTGGAACGGGGATTCTTATACGAAAAGAATGGAGGTGGTGGTGCGGCGTTTGGAGTAGAAACGGCCGAGATAATGGTGATTAAGTCAATTTCGGTTTTTCATTAATGTGGCCGTTTCCGGCGAGATTAACGGCGAGTGATGGTGGGGAATGGCAAGAGCTCGACGTTGCGGATCCACCGGAACCGACCGTTCGCATTTTGGAGTTGATTTGAGGGAGATGTGATGATTTGAATGGAACCCTAGTCATGAATGAGCATGTGAAGCTCTCTGTTATTTGCCATGGCCCAAGGTAGAAGAAGGGCACTATTCCTTGCCACGTGGCACTCTCCCACTGGTCCTCCTTTACGTAAATAATCCGCCCTGGAGAAAAATTAGGAAAAATAGTCTAAAAATTCCGGAAAAATTCCTAGAGCCATTTTAGAATATTTGGGACCCAATAAAATTGGTTCCGCTGAATTTGGATGAAATTTGTGGAATTAAATATTCAGGCGCGGATTGCGGGCATTAAAACAAAAGCCGCGCGAAATAAAATAGGAACGGAGGTCCAAAAATCTGGGGAATGATTTCTAAAATCATTTTGGAATATTTGGGACACAATTGAAGTGGTTTGGGGATTTTTGGAGCATTATTGGACTCGGGTGAAATTTCGGGTACCAGCGGGAACTGGAAAATCCGATTTTTCGACCGGAGGGGAATTAAATCCCGATTTTGGAGGGGAATGGATGCCAGGTTAATATAAACACCAAATAAAATCCAAATTTTGAATTTACGCTCCCAGGTAGCTTACTTCTCAGAATGGTTGCTCCACTGAACCTTGCAGAACTTGATCACTCGGCTTCGGGTTCGATGCTCGGCTTCATCCAAAATCTTGACTGGGTACTCCGGATATGACAGGTCTTCTTTCAGCTCCATTTCCTCCAACGGCATTTGCTGCTTGGGTCTGAGACATTTCTTCAATTGAGACACATGGAAGACATCATGTACCCTGGACAGCTATGGAGGCAACTCCAACTTGTAAGCAACTTCCCCTTTTCTGGCAACTACTGGGAACGGTCCGATGTAGCGGGGCGCTAACTTTCCACTGACGCGGAACCGCTTCATTCCTTTCAACGGGGATACCTTCAAGTACACATGATCTCCAGGTACAAAGCTTAATTCCCGTCGACGATTTCCGCATAGTTCTTCTGTCTTGACTGGCTGTCTTCAGATTTGCACGGATCTGTCTGACTTGCTCTTCGGCTTCTTTCAGAACATCCGATCCGATTATCTGCCCTCCTTCAGTCTCTTTACAATACAAGGGTGATTTGCACTTTCTTCCATACAGAGCTTCAAAAGGTGCCATCTTCAAACTGGCTTGATAACTGTTGTTATAGGAAAACTCTGCATAGGGCAAATTCTGATCCCAGGAACCCCTGTACGTTAAAGCACAGGCTCTCAACATGTCTTCTAGGATTTGATTGATTCTTTCCGTTTGGCCATCTGTCTGGGGATGGTAAACAGTATTGAAATTAAGATTTGTGCCCAATACTTCATGCAACTTCTGCCAAAACCTCGAGGTGAACTGGGAACCTCGATCGGACACGATCTTCTTTGGCACACCGTGTAAACACACAATTTTGGCCATATATAACTCAGCGAGCTTGTCACCAGAATACGTCGTCTTCACTGGGATAAAGTGGGCCACTTTGGTCAATCAGTCCACGATAACGCAGATGGAGTCATAACCGGATTTAGTTTTGGGGAGTCTGGTTATAAAATCCATTCCAATTTCTTCCCATTTCCAGACATGAACTTGCAAAGGCTGCAATAGACCGGCGGGTCTCTGATGCTCTGCTTTTACCAACTGGCACACATCACAACGTGCCATGAAGTCGGCAATTTCTTTCTTCATATTGGACCACCAATATCTCTCTTTCAAATTTGCATACATCTTGGTGCCTCCTGGGTGAATGGAATACACCGAATCATGAGCTTCTTTCAAGACCACATTCTTGATTTCTTCCTGGTTAGGGACTACTATCCTTTTTCCTCAGTCATCCTCCAAAAATCCGGGATGTTTCCCTTTCTTTAGGCCCTCTTTCAGGTCTGCAATACCTTTATCATTCTTCTGAGCCTCTCTAATCTGATCTTCCAAAGTTGATTTTACCTCCAAATTGTAGATGCAACCTTCACTTACTAATTCCAGGTTAAGACGCCGAAATTCTTCATGAAGCGCTGGTTGGCTTTCTTGTACCCTAACATTGTTGCAGTGAGTTTTCCTGCTCAATGCATCCGCAACAACGTTTGCTTTTCCAGGGTGATAATGAATTCCCACATTATAATCTTTCACCAACTCCAACCATCTTCTTTGTCTCAGGTTGAGATCGGATTGAGTGAAGATATACTTTAAACTTTTATGATCCGTATAGATCTCACATCTATTGCCGATCAGGTAATGCCTCCATATTTTGAGCGCATGTACAACTGCGGCTAACTCCAAGTCATGAATAGGATAGTTTTCTTCATGAGGTCGCAGTTGTCTTGAAGCATAGGCTATAACCTTACCTTCTTGCATCAAAACACATCCAAGGCCTTGTTTTGAAGCATCGCAGTACACTTCGAAATCCTTATGGATATCTGGCAACACAAGCACCGGGGCTGAAGTTAATCTCTTCTTCAACTCCTGAAAACTCTGCTCACAAGCTTTAGTCCATTCAAACTTCTTTTCCTTCTTCAGAAGCTGAGTAAGAGGTCTGGCTATCTTCGAGAAACCTTCAATGAATCTCCGATAATAACCAGCTAATCCAAGAAAACTCCTGATGTCTGGGACCGACTTAGGCTGTGTCCAATCCAGAACATCTCTTACTTTCGCTGGATCCACTGCCACTCCTGCAGCAGAAATGATATGACCCAGAAAAGAAACCTCTTTTAACCAGAAATCACACTTGCTGAACTTGGCATACAGTTGATGCTCTCTCAACGTCTCCAAGACTATCCGCAGATGGTCTTCATGCTCTCTCTGACTCTTGGAATAGACAAGAATGTCGTCAATGAAGACTACGACGAACTTGTCTAAATACTCCATAAACACCTTATTCATCAGATTCATGAAATAAGAAGGAGCATTGGTTAATCCAAAAGGCATGACTGTAAACTCGTACAGTCCATATCTGGTCGTGAAGGCTGTTTTCGAAATATCCTCTTTTCTTATTTTCAGCTGGTGATATCCCGATCTCAAATCGATCTTGGAGAAGACTTGAGCTCCCTTCAACTGGTCAAACAGATCATCTATCCGAGGTAACGGGTACTTGTTCTTGATTGTGACCTCATTCAAAAACCTGTACTCTATACACATCCTCAGACTACCATCTTTTTTCGTGACGAAGATCACTGGCGATCCCCACGGCGACGAATTGGGTCTGATGAACCCCTTCGCTTGCAGTTCTTCAATCTGCTTCTTCATCTCGACCAACTCGTTGGAAGGTAAACGGTAAGGCCTCTTCGAGATTGGAGCCGTACCAGGTACCAGCTCAATCACAAACTCCACATCTCGATCTGGTGGCATTCCCGGCAACTCCTCGGGGAACACATCTGGGTACTCATTGACTATCTGTACATCCTCCAACGAAGTACCTTTCAGACGGTTTAGGGTGCTACCCCCCTTAGAGGCAAGATTAGATAAGAACTCCACTCTAATCCCCTCAGGGCTGGTAAGAGAGATAGCTCTACTAGCACAGTCTACCTGACCCTTGTACTTGGTTAACCAATCCATTCCAAGGATTACTTCTATTCCCTTAGTATCCAATAGTATTAAGTTCGCTAGGAACTTTACCCCTTTTATTACTATATCCATTTTCGGACAAACTGTAGTTGTTCTTAATTCTTTTTCAGGGGATTGCACTAACAAAGGGTTTCTTAACTTTTTTGTATCCCAGTTATGCTTTTTAACCAAGTATTCTGATATGAAAGAATGGGTTGCACCAGAATCAAATAGAACTGAAGCAGGTACTGAGTTCACATGGAACTTACCATAAACCACGTCTGGCGCATCCTGGGCCTCCTCCGCGGTGATGTGGTTCACGCGCCCTCTTCCAGCCTACCTTGGCGTGCGCGGGGTCTGTGGGGTTCCTCTCCCTTGAGCCGGCGCTGGAGCGCGGGCTGGTGTCGATCCCAGGTTGAACCTCACCGGGGTGACGGGCTGATGCTTCTGAGGGCAGTTGTTGGCGTAGTGCCCCATCTCTCGGCAGTTAAAGCACTGCACTCCTGCCATAGCAGTCCCGCTCTTCTGAGCTTGAGCTCCTGCATTGCCGGCAGGGGCTTGTCCAATTGGGCGCGGGGTGGACATTGTGGCCCTTGGGGCCTTTGGCGGTTGGCTTTCTTTGGGTATTCTTCTTTGAAAAGTCACGGGGCCTAGAGCTGCTGGCACCGCGTTGGTTCTGAAACAGCATCTTCCTCTTGCGCGTCTCAAAGAGCTGACGCTGGGCATCCTCTTGGACCAGAGCCTTATTGACCATATGTTGGAACGACGGGAAGTCGCTCGAAACTAGCTGAACCTTCAAGTTAGGGTCAAGGCCCTCCATGAATAGCCAGATCTTGGCCCCATCAGTTGCGACATCTTCGATCGCGTAGCGAGACAGCTGGGTGAACCGGTTCAGGTACTCCGACACTGACAAGTTCCCCTATTGAAGCTTGTGAAACTCACGACGCTTCATTTCCATGATGCCCCTTGGGATATGGGTAGCCCTGAAGGCTTCCACGAATTCATTCCACGGGATGTTCTACGGGTCAGCATGTGCGGCACAATAATTTTCCCACCAGTTAGATGCAGTCCCTTTAAGCTGGTGAGACACGAACTGCACGCTCTCTATCTCATCGCACTGAGCCAAGTGCAATTTTCGCTCAATTTCCTTGAGCCAGTCGTCCGCCTCCAGCGGGTCCACGGATCCAGCAAAGGTCGGGGGTCGCGTCCGCATGAACTCCCCAAACTTAGATTGGGGCGGTTGAGCTTGTGCCTAAGCTGCAGCGGCTTGAGGTTGGTTAAGGACATTCTGAGCTAACGCCTGAAGGAGTTGGATTTGCATCGCCATCATCTGCTCAAGATTAGGCGGTTGAATTGGAGGTGGGGGCGGCGGCGGATCATGCTGAGCGGCCGGATGTTGCACCTGCTCGTGTCCCTGCTGCTGAGGTGGCTCCACAAACTCTTCTTCTTGAAAGTGCACTGGTCCACGGGCATGTCCACAGTCTCTATCGCGGCCTCCTGGTCTTCCACGGCCACGACCACGACCAACGTTCTCCATCTGCAACACGGCGGTCAAGCACAAGGAAAGGGGGAAAAGCACAGGTAAGAGTTAGGGGACTAAACCACATCCTCAACAACAAGTGCACAACTACCAAAAGCACACCACAGAAGGGAAAACCAACTGAACTTCAATTAAAACAAAATAGTTTTGGAGATGGCTGTATCACAAATGCCTAAGGGCACGATACAATCCAACCATCACTTATTCATCGTTCTACTCGACACAAAACAAGATAAAGGTCCTCCAGGCTAGACAACTAATCACTCGCGTCACTCTCGAAGGCACGCTGGGACGGGTCCTCCTCCTCCTCCTCGCTCCTGCTACGGGAAGGCGTAGCTGCTGAAGACGGTCCTGCACTTCCAGGGGCGGTCAAGAAGCCCAAAGACACTCCCAATGGTGACTGGGGCCGAACTGACTTGCGCGCCGTAGTCCGAAACTTCAAGCCCTGACGACGCGTGGCTGACGGAGTGTCCATCAGGATGTCGCGTATCGGCGGGTCCTCCAAGGCCCAGAGGTGGTGGCGGTGGCGCCACGCGGTGTGCCTCTGCCTGACAGCGCCGTGGTGGAAGCGGCCAGGTGTTCCTCCTCTCCTCCTCGGTGACGGTTCGCCTCTCTAGCTGCTTTGTCAAAAGCCGGCCTTGAACCACAACTCGTCGGTCATCCGCACGCACGGCGTCCTCGACTACGCGCAAATCGAGGCAATAAATAAATAAAAGAAAATAAATAAAATCGAAAAATTAAAAAAATAATACTGGCAGGTAGATCTTGATTTTAGATGAATTTAGAAATTTGAATGGGGTCAAACGGAGTTCGGACGGAGAAGTTATGAGCTTCCGAAGTTTGAAATTTGAAAAATTAGAAAAATGGGAATATTCCACGGAATATTCCTTCTCTTTTTGACTGGTCCAAATGCTGACTTTGACTTGGTCTTTTCTCTATGGCATGTGGGGTCCCCATGTCATAGGTGGAAGGCTTGTCTTCAAGCTTGAGTCAAGCCATGGCTATGGTTGGTTGGAGTGGAGCTTGGAGAGGGGGGGCATGGCCCGGCGAAGAGCCGTGGCCCGGAGTCGGCGCCTGTACGGCAGCAGGCAGCCGACAGCGCGGCAGCGGCGGCGGCGGGGCGGCTGGCCGCGGCGAGGCCTCACGCACGCACGGGCTTAGCCCATGCAAACAGAGAACCCAACAATTCCAAAAAACTCGATTTTTCCACCAATTTTACACGGATTTGACCCAAATAAAATCATGGATCTCGTAGATAACCTCCTTAGGAACACACATGAGGAAGGAATTGAGTTGAATCTCACCGAAGGCGATGAATTTCGCGACGAACGGAGCTCCGGCCGAAAGAACAAAAACTCGAAATTCGTCACCAAAACTTGATGCAACCTAAAATTGATTGTTGGGTTAGACTCTAGACTCATCCATGGTCACAAGGAACCAAGTGGCATGCAGAATGGCTCACCGAAGAGGGATCTACAAGCACGAACGCGAAGAACACCGAAAAAGAGCGACCCAACTTCGGTTTTCTTGATCTCACGGGCACAAGAGTGGAGTAGGCGAAAGGAGGATCACACTCCTGGAACAGGGATTCTTATATGAAGAGAATGGAGGTGGTGGTGCGGCGTTTGGAGTAGAAACGGCTGAGATAATGGTGATTAAGTCAATTTCGATTTTTCATTAATGCGGCCGTTTCCGGCGAGATTAACGGCGAGTGATGGTGGGGAATGGCAAGAGCTCGACGTTGCGGATCCACCGGAACCGACCGTTTGCATTTTGGAGTTGATTTGAGGGAGAAGTGATGATTTGAATGGAACCCTAGCCATGAATGAGCATGTGAAGCTCTCTGTTATTTGCCATGGCCCAAGGTAGAAGAAGGGCACTATTCCTTGCCACGTGGCACTCTCCCATTGGTCCTCCTTTACGTAAATAATCCGCCCTAGAGAAAAATTAGGAAAAATGGTCTAAAAATTCTGGAAAAATTCCTAGAGCCATTTTAGAATATTTGGACCCAATAAAATTGGTTCCGCTGAATTTGGATGAAATTTGTGGAATTAAATATTCAGGCGCGGATTGCGGGCATTAAAACAAAAGCCGCGTGAGATAAAATAGGAACGGAGGTCCAAAAATCCGGGGAATGATTTCTAAAATCATTTTGGAATATTTGGGACACAATTGAAGTGGTTTGGGGATTTTTGGAGCATTATTTGACTCGGGTGAAATTTTTGGTTCCGGCGGGAACTGGAAAATCCGATTTTTCGACCGGAGGGGAATTAAATCCCGATTTTGGAGGGGAATGGATGCCAGGTTAATATAAACACCAAAGAAACTCCAAATTTTGAATTTAATTTATTTAAATTAGGTTTTTCTCTAGAAGCAAAACTGAGGACGTTACAAACCTACCCCCCTTAGAGAGAATCTCGTCCCCGAGATTCGGACGGGGAAAGAAAGAGGTCTGGGAACTCTGCTTGAAGATCTTCTTCACGTCCCAGGTAGCTTCCTTCTCAGAATGGTTGCTCCACTGAACCTTGTAGAACTTGATCACTCGGCTTCGGGTTCGACGCTCGGCTTCATCCAAAATCTTGACTGGGTACTCCGGATATGACAGGTCTTCTTTCAGCTCCATTTCCTCCAACGGCATTTGCTGCTCGGGTACTCTGAGACATTTCTTCAATTAAGACACATGGAAGACATCATGTACCCCGGACAGCTGTGGAGGCAACTCCAACTTGTAAGCAACTTCCCCTTTTCTGGCAACCACTGGGAACGGTCCGATGTAGCGGGGCGCTAACTTTCCACTGACGCGGAACTGCTTCATTCCTTTCAACGGGGATACCTTCAAGTACACATGATCTCCCCTCCGTCCTTCTTTGATATTATGGTCCATCTCATGGTCCACATTGTCAAAGAGATAGAAATTCTCAGACCCATTTTCCTACATAGTATGTTCCCATTCGAGAGGTACATGGGGGTCCTAAAGAAGTATGTTACTTAGCCGGTCTCGTCGAAAAGTCGCATTGCACAGGGTGTTGGCACAGAGGAGATGATTGAATTTTGTGTCGATTACATTGATGATCTGAATCCGATTGGCATCCCCGTATCATGCCATGAGGGGAGGCTACGGGGAGGGAGAAAAGAATTATTTAGCGACGATCTACTTTCATTTAAACAAGCACATTTCACAGTCTTGAAACAAGCAACTGTAGTGGCTCAGTATATCCATGATCATGAGATGATTCTGCGCGACCAATACCCAGAGAAGTCAGAAAAGTGGATCGCATTAGAGCAAATGGACAGTTTCGACGGTTGGTTACAAAATCAGCTGATAGGCAACCAGACAGACAATGAACAGTTCAGACTCTTGGCTCGGGGACCATCCACTACAATCATATCATTCCATGGGTATGAGATAAATGGGTACACATTTTACACGACTGCCCAGGATAGCAAGAGCACCAACCAAAATAGCGGCGTTCGTATAGATGCCTTTGACAAAAATGGAAAGATGGACACCTACTATGGTTGCATAGAGGAGATCTGGGAGCTCGAGTATGGACCTTTGAAAGTCCCTCTGTTTCGATGCCAATGGGTCAAATTGACAGCTGTTGAGATCGACGAGTACGGTATGACAACCGTGGACCTCAAGCAAGTGGCCTATAGGGACGAACCGTTCGTGCTCGCCAATGATGTGGCACAGGTATTCTATGTGATGGACATGAACAGCAAGCTGAAAAAGCAGAAGGACAAGCATCCTAAAAGCAAGAAGCAGAAGGTGGAGACTATCAGCAGCGAACAACCAAGGCGCCATGTGGTTCTTCCAGGAAAAAGAAGGATTGTCGGAGTTGAGGGCGTCACAGATGAAGAAGAGTACAATCAATTTGATGAGCTACCTCCTTTTATGGTGGACATAGACATAAGTGTCTTGAATGATATAGAAGAATCTCCATATGTACGACACGATCATGACGAAGGATCACTTGTAAAAACAAAGTATGTTAGCAAATAAGTCCAACCATGTTGTATAAACCCGTATATGAATTATGAATATGGTTATTACAGTAATCTCTCTCTCTCTCTCTCTCTCTAGCCGATATAAACTCGTGTAGGCCTGATTAATGCAATTTGTAGGGTTTGTCAATAATCTGAAGCTGCTAATTACGAAGAAAATAGAAAGCATTCCAAAATTAACATGGTAAGATATGACCCGGTACTAGATAACTTTTACTAGATATAAAAATTTAATTACAAACAAAGAAAATACGCAAAAAGAAGTAAAATTATTATTAAGAATTAAACACGAGGCCAACAAATCTGAAATTTTTATTCAAGGTATAGTATATTTTAAAAAACCCATCATAAATCAAATTATGTCCTCAAATTAATTAATTAGTGTAATGGAAATTATAAAAAATCCCAGTTATACCGGGTCATAACACCAACCGGTACTGACAGCCCCTAGGGCAACAAGTACAGAGGGGCATCAGTACCAGGTCATAACACCAACCGGTACTAATAGTATCTGGCAGTACCGATTGGGAATACGACCCGGTACTAATTCTCCCTAGGGCAACCAGCATTTGGCGGGGAGGGAATCAATACCGGTTGGTAATATGACCCGGTACTAATTCCCGTCGTATAAAAAGTGGAGAAGTCCAAACTCTTGTCTTTCTCGCCACTGCCGCCTCCAAGTCTCCAACTCCGCTGTCCCCACCGTCTGCACCATCCTCACCCCCGCCGTCAGCACCGTGCGCACCCCCGGTGTCCGCGCAGTCCTCCGACAACCCGCCGACCGCGTCGTCCTCCGACAACCCCGGCCGGCGTCCTCCGACAACCCCGGCCGGCGTCCTCCGACAACCCCGTCAGCGCCGTGCGCACCCCCGCCATCCACACCCCCGCCGTCCGCACCATCCTCTCCAGCACCGCATCCTCCTCGGGCCAGCTTCCTCCACACCGGCGCCGCATCCTCCTCTTCGGCGCCGCGCGCCCTCGGTGAAATATAAACAGAGAAATATTCATAATCAAAAATTAAATATTCATAATCAAAAATTAATTAAAATTCATATTTGAGTAGGTCTCATTTTTATGAAAATTTAGAAATTTGAATCACCCAAATCGGAGTTGAAACGCAAAAGTTATAAGCGTTTGAAGTTTGAATCTATATTTAAAATCAATAAACCGAATTAAACAAATAATTTCATTTTCGGAAAATGATTTATTGTGTCAGCATGACACGTGGACCAATCAGAGGCCGCCACGTCGCCTTGGGTCCATGGACCCGGCGCACGGTTTGGCTCGGTCCACCGTGGACCAGGTCCACGGCACGTGTGCCTTTGACAGGTGGGCCCCTCGGGTGACGTCAGCGCACGGCTCAGCCGAGGGCTCTGACAGCGGGGCCCCACCGTGATGTCAGCATGACATCATGGTGCGGTTCGGCTCATCGACGCGGCGTTCCCCGCCGACGGCGTCACGTCTTGGCGTCGGGCGACCAAAGATGACCGGCTACCGATCGCGACGGTCAACCTTCCGGCCACGTGGCTAGATCTGGGCCGTTGATTTGAAAATCAACGGCCCAGATCGGATCTAACCTCACGCGTTTCGAAAACAACTTGGCTGATCTGGACCGTTCGGTCTTGATCGGACGGTCAAGATCCAATCTAAAGTTACAACGTGGCTAACCCTAGCCGTACGATCTAGATCTAACGCTGAGATCTATCCAAGCACGGTGTAGTTACGGCTACGTGGCATGACCTAAACCGTTGGATCTAGATCCAACGGTTGGAAACAGATCTAGAAACTAAAACGTGGAAATTACCTGGGGATGACGTGGACAAATCTGGGCCCTCGGACCTTGATCGGACGATGGAGAGAGCTCGAGAGGCGGTGATGGCGTACGGCGGCGCTAGCAGACCGGAGATGAAGACGACGACCACGGCAATGGCGTTGCGGGGCTCCTCCGGTAGAGTGGATGGTAGTCCCAGGCGCGGCTTGAAGCAACGGTTCCGGATTTGGACTCAACGGCGGCGGAAGACGGCGGAGACGGCGGCAAACAGCGACGGAAGTCTAACCCAACTACGGCGAGCGATTGCGGCGCAACCACGGCGTCTCAGGCGTGATGAAATAGGGCTACGGGTACGCAAGGAAACGGAGAACACTATGGCGGCGGCGGCACATTAAATAGGGGCTGCGGCGGCGGCGGCACATTAAATAGGGGCTGCGGCGGCGGCGGCGGAATCCGAGGTCCACCCGGCTGCGGTGGCGGAATCCGAATCCAATTCGGATTCGGTGACGTGGCTCAACGTGGACCGTTGGATCAATATCCAGCGGGCACGGGGTTTGGGCTTGGGTCCGGCTTGGCGACCTGGCTGGCTCGGTCGGGCTCGGGTTCGGGTGAAGTGGCACGTTCGTGGCCGTTGGATTTCGATCCAACGGTCACGCGGTTAGGGTTAGGTTGGGCTCGGTCTGGTTCGACCGTGGTTCCGGTCGGACTCGAGTCTGACTCGGACTCGGATCCGGTCGGATGAACAGTAAAACCCGGTCGATTTTTCCAGCGATTAAATATTCAAATTAATTCCCAGAAATTCATTTAATTCATTAAAAATACAAAACACTCAGAAAAATTCCATAAAAATTCTAGAAAATATTTTAGGGCATTTGGGACTCAAATAAAATATTTCCAACAAAATTTTATTTGCAACTTTTAATTCTTTAATTATTTCAAAAGGGAATAAATTCAAATAAAATCCAAATAAATTCCAGAAAATTCCAAAAATTCACCAAAGTGCAAAATAACATTTAAATTCATGAAAAGCAAAAATTGGCATGTTACAAACCTCCCCCCTTAACAGAATCTCGTCCCCGAGATTCAGGGCTAACTAAGGAATAGGTTTGGAAACTCTTTCTTCAAATCCTCCTCGCGCTCAGAAGTTGCTTCACTCCCTGCATGGTTACTCTACTGGACTCTGCAGAACTGGGTTGACTTATTCCTTGTTTCTCGATCCATGGTGTCCAGAACCTTAACGGGGTGCTCTTTATAAGTCAGATCCTCTTGCAGCTCTATCGACTCCAGCGGTATTTGCTCATTAGGCAATCGAAGATATTTCGTCAGCTGGGACACGTGGAACACATCATACACACCTGCCAACGACTGCGGCAACTCCAATTGGTAAGCAACTTCGCCTCGGTGGCTCAAAATTTTAAACGGCCCCACATAACGTGGCGCGAGCTTCCCTTTGGCGTGGAATCTCTTAACTCCCTTGAGAGGTGTAACCCTAAGGTACACGAAATCCTCCGGTTCAAAACTCAAGTCTCGGCGATGGTTATCGGCGTAACTCTTTTGTCTTGACTGTGCTACTTTCAGTCTTTCTTGGATCTTGGCAATCTGCTCTTCGGCTTCTTGAAGAATATCTGGCCCGAAGACATGGCGTTCACCTGTCTCATTCCAATTCAATGGCATTCGACAGGGTCAACCATACAGTGCTTCAAAAGGTGACATCTGCAAACTGGCCTGATAGCTGTTATTGTAGCTGAACTCAGCATACGGTAGACTCTTATCCCAAGAGGTAGCATAAGCCAATGCACACGCTCTTAACATATCCTCCAGTATCTGATTAACTCTTTCAGTCTGTCCATCCGTCTACGGATGATAAGCTGTACTGAAGTTCAAACGGGTCCCCATTGCTTCATGCAGCTTATTCCAGAATCTCGAGGTAAACTGGGTACCTCTGTCCAATACAATCTTCTTCGGCACTCCGTGCAAACAGACGATCCTGGTCATGTATAACTCGGCTAACTTATCTCCCGAATAGGTGGTCTTCATGGGAATAAAGTGAGCGACCTTAGTCAAGTGATCCACTATGACCCATATGGAGTCATATCCTCCTTGAGTCTTGGGTAAACCGGTAATGAAGTCCATTCCGATTTCCTCCTACTTCCACTCAGGTATCTTCAACGGCTGTAGCAATCCTGCCGGCCTCTGATGCATTGCTTTGACTCTCTGGCATATGTCGCACAATGCAACATGCCCGGCAACTTCACGCTTCATGCTCGGCCACCAGAATCTTTCCTTCAAATCCTGGTACATCTTGGCACTTCCTGGATGAATTGAATACTTGGAGTCATGGGCTTCTTCTAGGATCAGCTGCTTCAGTTCCTTCTTGTTCGGCACACAAATTCGATCCTCCATCCATAACGTGACTAGCTCATCCAGGTTGAAGTCTTGGGCCTTGCCTTCCTCCATCTTGGACTTGATTCGCTGGACCTTTTCATCGTCCTTCTGTCCCTCTCGGATCTGGTCTTCCAGGGTAGGCTTTATCTCCAGTGCGGCCAAAATCCTTCTGGTACTACTTCAATCTTCATCATTTGGAAATCCTTACATAGCTCATCCTGACTCGTGGCTATCAACATGTTTACGGTACGTGTCTATACTTATCATGATTCGATGCCATGTGTAATATTTGTCATGATGAGATGCCATATGTTTATGTACATGTGAAATATGATAATTGGCATAGTTGCATGCATGACATGAGATGGGGCGAGGGCGGTGAGAAAGTCATTAACTAATCCGGGAAAGGCCGGTGAGAAAGTTATGACTAGTCCGGAACGCCATTGAGTAAGACCTACATCGTGATTCCATTCACGTGGTGAATGGAAGCGAGGAGTAGGCACCCTCCATCTTCGGGATGGAAGGGGGGAGAGGGTGCACACCGATGGGTGTGTACTCAACCATACCGGTATGAGTTTCCAAGGAGATATGAGCATAACATTGCATTGCATTGCAATACATATTTAATGATGATGATGTTGTTATGTGCTCAAGTATGAGATGTTATATGTGATGTAAGGTATTATTGTCTTGTAAATGATCTTGTTGTCCATTACAATATGCTTGCTGAGTTTTCGAACTCACGCTTGTGTTTTATGTTGTTTTTAGGTACTTTGAGATCGGCATGCGGGAAAAAGGGTCTAGCTACACTTCTACACGTAGCTCCACCATCATAGTCCATAATTAATCACTTGGAGACATGATATTAAGAGTTGTGCCATAAACTTAATGTAGGGTTTAATTTAGCATGCTTGTGATTCCTTATTTGCTTGGTTATAGCTTATGAAGTGGTTGAGCATGCTTTTATTGGCGTAATTTGATGATATATCCATTTATGTTGATGTTTTATTTGTCGTGTGCTATGACATATCTTGCCATGATATTGATATTGTGTTAATTCATGTTAAAACAAAGGAGATGCTGCCGAAATCTTGCTTTTTAGCATGTGCGCCTTTGCTGGAATTTATGTTTAATTGTGGTATTTAGATGTTGTTTAGCTTATGTTTGGTAGCATTCAGGCATATTAAATGCCGAGGTGTTACAGTTGGTATCAAAGCGGGCTGTAGGTCCTTGGAATGTGAATTTTTAGTATCATGCTATAGGGTACAACTAAAATGTGATGTGGAATAACTTAGAAACATGGCTTAGGTCTTAACTAAAACTTTGTTATAGAATAGCAACATTAAAACTTGCAAAAGTGGTATAAGTAATTTAAAATTTGACACACATGGATGCACAGTAGGAAAGGGTATGGGAATCGTTGCTTTACGCTTAAATGTTGTATTTGAGCCTTGATGTTGAATGCTACATTTGTTTATGTATGTTGCTATGTTTATGAAAGAATTGAATGGAATTGTTCATGTTATTATGTTAAAGTGGGGTTGTGGTGCCGAAGGGTTTCGGTCACCTCTCTTTATTCATTGTAAGGGTGAAGTGTGACGGTGTGGCCGGTTAGCGCCATCACCGAAGAACTATTAACCCCTGTAGGAGAAGAGTGCTTACCCTTTCTGTCGTAGATCGGGTAGTTGACAGGAGTCAAATAGAAGAGTTTGGTGGTGGGTTCCTTCGTATGTTCTTCACCGTTCTGACGGTTGGTTTTGGTTGGTTTTCTTTGTTTTAGTTGATGGAAACTAAAAGAAAAATGTTTGGTATTGGATTTTTCGCGGATCATTCCGTATGCGATTTGTGGTTTTTGGTCTTCCTTGGTTGGAAACGAAGAAGAAGAGTTTAGAGTTGCGCCTTTTAGTCGCCTTTGCTTTGACACCCGGTTTTGCTGGTTATTGTGGATTGTCTTAGGGAGGAAACCTATGTGGTTGTTGTCCTCCCTATCTGAGAAAAGAGTTGAAGTTATCCTAGTGCTGACCTTAGGTTGGGTGGAGCTAAGTTTTGTAACTTTATCGAAAAAGGTTTGGTTGAACATTTTGTTTTCCCTAGTGCATCCTTCTTCCTTCTTGGAAGTATGGATCTTGAGATTTCTTGAAGAGTTTTGTGGGCAAATTTGGGTACTTGAGAGTGGAACTCTCCTGCATTTCTGTTAGAGTTTTGTTTTCTTTCTTGCCTGAAAAGGAGAAATTGTCTAACGGTGTTCGTTCTGGTTCATGAGTTGTGGTTGTCCTTAAAAGTGGAGTTGCATCTTGTTTGTCAAAAGTGAAAATGGTTGTTTAGCATGTTATGTAGTATGTAACAATGTGGTTATTGGAAATGATTTGTTCTTAAGTTAATTGGTGAGTTGAATCAGTTAAAAGTAATATTTGTGCTCAGCTTAAGATTAAATGAACTACTAGTGTTGCAGATTACCCTATAATGAGAATGAATAAATATGTTAATGTACATGCTTAGAATCTGTTGCCTTGCTTTGAAAGTGCTTATGACCCTCGAATATGTTTAAAGTTTTAAACCCTAATGCATAGTTAAAACATTAAGATGATGTAGACTCAGATATTGTTAAAGAAACTTTCTTTGGTTGTCTAAAGATGTTCTAATCTAATGGATTAATAGAGAGATTTAATCGTGTTGACTAGTGACTTTAATTTGGAAGTTGATTAGAGTTGCTTTTTATATTGTCGCAAACCATTAGTATAATTGGAAGTATGCAGTTGTGTTCCTACGATGCTAGTATCGATGTCAATTGTGAAGACATAGGCTTTCTTTGTTTATGTTATTGCTAAAGCATTGGGATGGTCTAACCTATTAAATTTGTTTTTATAGTTGGAGTATGTTGTGTAGTGACAATTTGTTATGGTATATGGATAGTGTAACTAAAAACAATGTAGTTGTTTTTATGATTATGCCTATTTATGGATATTGATGATTTAGTAGTGGTGGTAATTGTTTGGTTTACTTTTTGGAAGCCATTGTAAAATAGAGATTATTATAACATGTGGCGATGAAGTGAACCATGGATATTTTAGCATGATATAGAATTGTATCCTAAAGAAGGTGTATCTTAGGATCATAATTTTCGACTTTGTCTTATGGAGATACTATTTGTATGTTGAAGTCATTTGTTAATGGAATAAGTTTTGATTGTCAAGATGTTGACGTATTTATGGTATAAAAATTGATAGGATGATCATGCTTAAGTATCTGTTGAAGTACTACGTTTGAAATATAGAATACGTTGTTTTATGATGTGTTGGTTTGTGGGGTTCTTGAGGAGGTAGTATGGATTGATTTAAGATGGGTTTTCTCGATAAGTAAATAGTGATTATGGAATGCTTAAATGTTAAGGATAGTGGGACACTGGTTATGGTGAGTCTCATGCCGAGCTTGTGTATAAAACCTTTTGGTCTGGGTTGGTGGTTTGCTATCTTGGTTAAATGTTTTTTTTTGGTCAATGTGTTCTTTCTCTTGCATTTTTGAGTTTCCCTAAAACTCGTAGAGGTTGGTGCCCATCTTTGGTTTTGGCTAAGTTGTTCAGTTTATGCTATGAGTTTGATTTTGCACCCAAAAGCCTTTGAGTGGATCGCGCTCCTTCGCGTTCGCACTGAAGCATACTTGGAGTAAATCTTAAAAAGGAAGCCGATGGACATAGTGGGCTGTGTTGAAAATTCTTGAGATTTAATTTGTAAATCTATTTGATTGCAACTGGATTTATTTGGAAAAGGTCATGTGGTGTTTGCGAGTGTTTCAAAAGGGTGGATTTTATAAATGTTTATAAGTCATTCGGGTTGGTGAAGTGTTCTCATTTTGGGAAAATGAGTCTCCCATTTCTCTTTGAGAATTGATGTTCTCTTTCAAAATGTTGATTTTGGTTAAAACGCGATGCTTTACAAATTTGGCTTTCAATTGTCGACGGGTTATGTATGACGTGGTGTTTTCCTGTTAATGGTGTTCCCCTCATAGTTTTATGATTGGGCGCAATCATCGATGCTATCCAAGTTTTAATCATGTAATGCAGAGGAAGAAGTTGTCTTGTGAATGACTATTTGGTAGCGTTGTACATGATGAATGAATGGTGAAAAGGAAACATGACATCATTTATAGATGTCTATTGATAAAAGAGTCGTTGAGCCAGGTCGGTGAGTAAGTCATATAGGGAAATATGACTAATCCGGTGTGCTCTCGAAAAGCTTGGATTCATGTCATGAATCTAGATTTCCATTTGCTCTTTAGCATGAAAAGAAAGAGTGAAGAGTTCCTGGCATTTGGCTTTGTTGTAAGAGGATTGGGTTTCCTTGTTTCCTTGAGCGTTATTATGGCGGTTGTGGATTCTTTCGATTGGTTTGAGAATCGGTTTTCTCTTCCACAATGTTGGCACGCATCACGTGCCATCAATATCATCATCAATAACACATGACACTTCTCAAAAACAAGTTTCATATCTCATTAAGTCAATGTTATCATGTAATTGGCAAAAACATGTTATGTGACAAGGCTAAGCATACTACATCGGTCTAATTACCCATGTTGGCAATTTAATAATGTCCAACTAGTAATCCACAATTAGGGTGACAAGGGGTCATGGCACATAATTAATAATCAAGGTGTCATAGTGCAAGGTTGGCATTTAACTAATTTCCCCTAATTTAATTAAAGCATTTTCTGATTAAACTAGCATGCAATAAATTAAATCAAAATAATTTCAAAATGGGATCAACATGGTCAAAGCACAACTTGCCTTCAAAGAGTACTTGTTCTTGGTCCTGAGCTGGCTCCTGGGTCAATACTTCACCTTCGAAGCCTTCGGGCACTTCAACGTCTACTCGTAACGCGTGCAAATAGCAAACAATAAATAAAATAGTACACAAGAGTGTTCAAAAGTTCAAATAAACTTCATAAACAGAGAGAGCACATTTTTATAAATTTTTAGAAACTGGAATCGTCCGAATCGGAGTTAAAATGCAAAAGTTATAATCGTTTAAAGTTTAAAGAAAACATTAATTAAATATAAACAGAGAAATATTCATAATAAAAAATTAATTAAAATTCATATTTGAGTAGGTCTCATTTTTATGAAAATTTAGAAATTTGAATCACCCAAATCGGAGTTGAAACGCAAAAGTTATAAGCGTTTGAAGATACTTCTACCCTACAACTTTGAGTACGCGTTTTCGTGCCGCCTCGTTCTAACCCTTTTCCATATCACGATGTTAGAAATAATCAGTTACCTACATTGACATATGTATGTATAGCTTTCACTGGATTCTTCTCATTATCGAGCTAGATCGTGGCATAATCACAGTTATGGACTCGAGGAGGAAACCAATTGGATGTTATCAAAACCTGATCGACATGCTCGACCGGTATTCTTGTTCCTTTCATTATCGTGCTGATTCTACTTCATTTAAAATAAATTCTAATCATGTTCAATTTGCAATCATATGTGTAGTGCATTCGCACGGTTCCGTGCCAAAATCGTCGGTGAATTAAAACAGAACTTCGCTGTTATAGTTGCCTCTCGAGTACGTATGCCATCAAGCTATCTTTTTAGTTAGTTAACTGAATTTCCATGCATCCATTTCACGCTCTCAGCCTTTTCCAACACAGATCTTGCTTCAGCAGCCGAGAAACAATTTATGCGGCTACTATGTGTGCCAATTTATGGACATACAGACCAGAGGTCTTTGCTACTTGCAAGATTGTAAGAAATTCACGCCGGCGCATGTGACAGCAATCCAAGAACAACTCGTTGGCTGGATTTACGATGAGGTCGTAAATCCTAAAGGCGAGTTCCATGTTTCGACGAATAGGTGGGGCCCTTCGATAAAGGCTGGTGAACTGTCGGAGTCGACTTCTAAGACTACCGAGAGCGACGCACGTAAACGAAGGGCCCCATAAACATTCTGTAATTAAAGCTCTAATGAATGTTAGTGATACATATTGGTTCTAATTGGAGTTGTTAACATAAGTTTTGCGATTTAATTATCATTTAATTGCGCATGTTTGATTATACGTGCTTTCAATTAATAGATAGATATATGTAGACTTAACATATATTACATTGCCTTATTGTAAGATAGCACTATTTCTGCAGTTTTCCAAAACTATGAACTATTTGTGTAGAATTATCATTATTAGAATACTGAACAACCGTTGGTGTTCTGACCAGGTACAAGTGGGATTTTTAAAAAAAATTCATTACTGTAATTAATTAATTTGAGGACATAAATTGATTTATGAATTTCTCATAAATTTATATCGGCTTTTATGAAATATACTATACCTTGAATGAAAATTTCAGATTTGTTGGATGAGTATTTAATTCTTAATATTTCTTTTACTTCTTTTTTTGCAGATTTTCTTTGTTTGTAATTAAATTTTTATATCAAGTAAATTTAAGTATTATTTTAAATTTTTATGTCAACCAAGAACGTGCATCCTGCATGCTCGAAACTATTGTACTAGTGCAAGTTTACTACGGTCTGCTGCTCTACAACCGCATCAAAGACGAGCACGCAGCGGTCGACGACGAGCGCGGCAGGATCATGAAGGCATTTCGCGACTTCGCCGCCAAGTCCTACAAGACCTGCTTAAGAATAAGAAAGAGGAATCTTATGGAAATATCATGGAATAAGGTTTGATCCTATTCATGGGGATTCCGTAAATATCCCATTCCAAAAATTGAAACAATCGGGACTTTTCAGAGATTGGATGCAGTTACTAATTCATGATCTGGCATGTACAGAATGAAAACTTCATTCTCGATTCTACGAGAATTTTTATGAAAGCGTTTCATTTGCTTCTCTTCCATGGAAGTTTCATTTTCCCAGAATGTATCCTAATTTTTGGCCTAATTCTTCTTCTGATGATCGATTCAACCTCTGATCAAAAAGCTTGAAATTGGTGGAAATGATCAAGTAGTACTTTCTTCGAATTCCGATCCAGAGTATGTTCCCATTCACTTGTTAAGGAAATTACTATCAAGAACGAATTAACCCTTTATTCCTTTTTTCTTTTTAAGTACCCCTCCCCGGGGAAAGAAGAATAGGACAAAAGATATGGAATGCAAAAAAAGGATCTTTATTTATTACAAAAAAAAGGATTTTTATTTATTCTTTCCTTCCTCTATTCATATTCATACAGAATTCCTCATGAACTAATGCCCAATTCTTTTCATTTATTAATTGCTATAACGAGTGTTTTATTCCAAGATTAAGTTATTGCTGAACAAATTGCTTCTCCACGAGGCTCATACTAGGCGCTATGGCGCTGAAGTATGTAACCCATGCCATACTCCCAGGAAAAGCTCGAACGACCTTCAACAAAAGGGTACCTGTACCCGAAACCGACACAGGTGGGGGCTCGGTCTTGTAGGACTTGGCAGCGAAGTCACGAAATGCCTAGCTTCATGATCCCGCCGCGCGGGGCGTCGACCGCCGCTTGCTCGTCTTTTATGTTGTTGTAGAGTAGCAGTCCGTAGTAAACTTGCACTGATACAATAGTTTCGAACATGCAAGATGCCCGTTCTTGCTTGATATAAAAATTTAAAATAATACCTACAATTACTTGATATAAAAATTTAATTACAAACAAAGAAAATCTGCAAAAAATAAGTAAAAGAAATATTAAGAATTAAATACTCATCCAACAAATCTGAAATTTTCATTCAAGGTATAGTATATTTCATAAAACCCATTATAAATTTACGAGAAATTTATAAATCAATTTATATCCTCAAATTAATTAATTACAGTAATGAAAATTTAAAAAAAAACAACTTGTACCGGGTCATAACACCAACCGGTGCTGATGATCTATTATCGCATGCAGTTGGACCCTCCAAATTCTTGATGAGCTATTGTCGATCGGGCCGACCCTCCAAATGCAGATCGATGTTCTATCATCGATCTGGTTGGATGCTCCAACCGCATCGATGATAGATCATCGATCGGCCGGACGATCCAGCCGGCATCGATAATGATTATCGCATCGGTTGGAAGTTCCAACCGGTACTGTTAATAAACCATCAGTATCGGCTGGATGTTCCAACCGGTCTTTGAAGGGCATATCAATACCGGTTTTCTAACGCATCGATGCCCATTGGGCATCGATCCGGATATCGTACCGGTTCAAAAACCGATATTGATGGCGCTTATGAACCGGTAGTGACGGCGAGATCTGTAGTAGTGTGTACTAAAATTCAGTTTAATTCCTAAAAGACTATGCAAACGTTTTCAGAAACGACATGTGAATTGAGATCCTTGATCTGAGACAATGGTTTTTGGTATACCATGAAGACTTATGATATTTTCTAGATATAGCTCAGCGAGTTTATCTCCAGGATGAGTGGTCTTGACTGATATAAAATGAGCCACTTTGGTTAACCGATCAATGACAACTCATTGGAATCATGTCCTTTATTGGTCCTGGGTAGACCGGTAATGAAGTCCTGTCGACGTTTGGAAAATAGGTTCCCGTCAAGCTTACTTGTTGAATGAGAGACACAGCCCCTTTTTCGGTGAAGGGTTTGCACACTGAGATCTAGGTAAATGCATATCGATGCAACAGTATACGCCTTGCTATGAGGATAAATGTATGCAGCTAAAAATTATCATGATTTAAGTTAATGCTTATTTCTGCCGCTATAGCAAGGGTTTAACGTCACCGAGTTGATGCAAAATTGGGGCTAAATAATGTAACGGATATGTATGATCTCTCTGCGATACACCAAAGGAAATGTGTTAGATAGCTTTGCAGAAAGATATGATCATTACTTGTGGGTAAAGCTGTACACCTCTGTAGAGTGAAAATCTTTTTGAAAAACTGTATCCGCGGTCATGAGTAACTTGGAGAACTGACATTAGTTAGATATTTTCTATTTAAAAAAATTGAGATAGATGATATGGAACTGAATTATATTGTGAAATTTTCTTTATATCTTGTTTAAACTATGCCATGTGTTGGCATTGGACGCTTTATCACTCACGAAGGACTGTGAGACAATTGTTACATTTCTGTTATTTCTTATTTGTTATTTTATATACTTGTCAAATTGTTTTCATTTATTTATGCTTTTAATCTAATATTCAGTATTTACAATTCAATTCAGCTTTATACAAAACAACTGTAGCAACCTTTCATTTGATTCAGCCTGCATGTATTTTAGGTTTTGTAAAAGTCTTGCGAGTACTTTTGTACTCAACTTGCTGTTGATATTGTTTTTAGATGAAGAATTGTATATTCCTGATGAAACGTATTTTGATGCAGGAAACATGTTTAATAACAATGATCTTTTCTAGAGTTCACCTTGTCAGTTGCCTGTGGGAATACTATGCTTAATGGCACACTACAAGATGAAAAAATTTCAATGCTGGTTTACTTTTGTTTTATGTATTATTATATGTAAAAGAACTTTCACTGTAATAATTAATACAACTTTGTGTATGGTTGTGTTTTCAAATTGTGGAAGTGCGTGCTAGCTACTGATCATGGGATTGGCACAATATGCATTTTACAACTTTTCTGTTATGGTATACAGTATCATAAAAGGGAGGATCTCACATATGAGCTAATACAGATATGCAACAAAGCTTATGGCTTAGAACATCAGCTACAACATTAACTTTACTAGGATGGTAATAGATGCTACGGTTATAATATTTTATTAGCTTAAGGTCATAATTTTTTATTAGCTCTAACCATCTTCTTTGTCTTAAGTTTAGATCTGGTTGGGTAAAAAAATATTTCAGGCTCTTATGATTTATAAAGATGTTGCATCCACTACTGATGAGGTATTGATGCCAAATTTTTATAGCATGAACAACAGCTACTAATTTCAGATCATGAGTAGGATAATTTAGTTCATGAGGTCAAAGTTGTTGAGATGCATATGCTACAACTCTTATTTCTTACATTAACACGCAACCAAGACCATTGCATGACACATCACAATAGACATCGAAGTTTTTATGGATATTCGGTAACACAAGCACTAGGGTTGTGGTTAACCTTTTCTTTAATTCCTGAAAACTTGCTTTGCATTCAGAAGTTCATTCATACTTCTTTTATTTCTTCAATAGTTGTGTCATATGTCTAGCAATTTTTGAGAAGTTTTCGATAAAATGGCGATAATATCCCGCCAAATCGAGAAAACTTTGGATCTGAGGAACTGACTTTGGTTGTTACCAATTTTGAACTTGGATTTTACTGGGTCAACGACTATTCCACCTCCTGAAAGAATATTCCTGAGAAATGCGACTTCTTTTAACCAAAATTCGTATTTTTTGAACATGGCATAAAGTTAGTGTTCTCGGAGTTTTTTGAGTGCCATGTGTAAATACTGCACATGCTCTTCTTTAATCTTGGAATAGATAATAATGTCATCGATGAAAACCACTATGAGCTTATCTATTTGACATTTGTTTTTGTTGGGGAACGCGGTATGCTACTCTAGCACAAATTAAAATTTCTACTGCAAACCAGAAAAGCTACTCGCAAGAAGGGGATCATAGATCTATTACCACTAGACGCACAGTTGCGGAATCCTTCGCATGTCGTTGTAGTGGATCGTCCTCGCCGCGGATCGTCCTCTCCACGCCGCAGTAGCAGCAGCGTCACCACAGCAGTCCACACGTCCGGGGATGGAACGTCGTGCGTCGGTGTGCAAGCACCGGGTCGCTCGGCATGGGCAACGAGAGGAGGTGGCTAGGATTTCTGGCGAAACACCTCTAAACCGCACAAAAGTGTGTTCTGCGTCCAGCCTCCTCCCCTCCTTATATAGCCACGAGGTGAAACCCTAGGCAGTCAGGGCCCATCTACGCGCTAAGCCCACGAGGTCCATTAATTACGGATCCAATCCGAATTAATGCGTCCCAGCCCGTTAAGTGTGTGACCCTGTAGGTTCATGCGCATTTGCACATGGATTCGGAAAACCCTTTTCTAATCCAATAGTCGGTAGCGGCTCCTTGCAGAGCATGCCAACTCCCAAACGCATATGATTAAAGTACTGATGTAATAATCCCTTCGCCAAACTATATGAAGATCGAACTTAAGACGAGAAGCGTGTCATCCTTTGACAGTGCAATCCATCTCTCGTATCTGTGATATATTAATAAGTTGTGATTGACTTCTCAATCACGGCATGGCCATGCACTTTCTCAATCATATCACACGAGTGGCCTAGACATATATCTCCGTTACATTGGAGTGGCAAATTCCATCTTGACTGCTCACTTCCCTCTGCATGTTTCATAGTAAACATGAAAGCTACCTTTATAACTAGCCGGTTAGGAAATAGTGTTTGGTAACCCCAAGGTAAACTATTACACATGTAGGGAATATGACAATCTCAGGTCTAAGGATCATACATCTACTATGTATGAGATACACTGATGACACATAAGAATGTAACATTCTCGCAGTGTCTCATTGTGGGTCTATCTAACCCATGTTCTTCAACATGTTTCCACAATGTATTGATGATATCTCCATATCCCATGATCTATGAAACATGATCATCGAACAATACATGTGCTGATCTATTCATCGTTGTCCTATACGATGATATCCGATCAGAGCTATTTATCGAATTATATCAATAAGTAAAGAGCTTCATAAACAAGTCACACACTTGTTGATCAAAACATTGATATACATTCATTGGACCAATAATCGTATTATTATTCATAAACATAGTCATGTTACAATCATCCATATGATTGCCTCAAGGGCATAACCCTAACAATCTTCCACTTGCACTTGAGTCAATCAATTAAGTATCTAATACCAATAGACCTCGTGTGCGCCTCATGCTTAGGTTGTGGCTGTGGCTTTGTCAACGGATCAGCCACATTGGCTTCCGTATGTACTTTGCATATCTTCACGTCACCTCTATCCACAATCTCGCGAATAAGGTGAAAGCGTCGGAGTATATGTTTGGACTTCTGATGTGATCTAGGCTCTTTTGCTTGTGCAATGGCACCACTATTATCGCAATACATGTCCATTGGACTAGAGGCACTAGCGACCACACCAAGCTCTCAGATAAACTTCTTTATCCATATAGCTTCTTTTGCGGTGACATGGTTGACTCGGCC
Organism: Rhipidocladum racemiflorum; assembly: GCA_036346355.1. NCBI lineage: Eukaryota > Viridiplantae > Streptophyta > Magnoliopsida > Poales > Poaceae > Rhipidocladum > Rhipidocladum racemiflorum. Next base: position 38,056,357 of record CM070588.1, read on the forward strand.
TCTCACCACAGTCTGGGGCGCGGCTCCTAGCTGTGCTGTTCCTCGGTTTGCCCCTGATGCAGGCATCCTGGCTGGTGTGGATCCCAGATTGAAGCGGACTAGGGTCACTCATGCTGTCTTCTTAGGGCAACTGTTGGAGAAGTAACCTGGCTCGTTGCATGTGTAGCATCATCTCACTGCTCCCTGTTGACTGCCCGAAGCGGCGTTTTTGGCTGGAGCTGGTGTTTGGAAACCCTGGTTAGCAGGCCTCGGTGCTGGCGACGGTGTCCTTGTTGCATTCTACAGTTGAAATCTGAAAAACTGATTTGGCGCAACCCTCAAATGTTGCTGCGCCCCCTGACGCGATCCCTACTGTTGCATCCTGCGCTTCCGGATCTCATCCAGTTCCTTGCGCTTGTCCTCAAGGATGAGCGCCTTGTTCACGAACTCATGGAAATCTGGAAAGGTGTGGGTGATCAGCCCCACCTACAGTCCAGAGATCATTCCCTTCAGGAAGCGAGACTGTCTGGCCTTGTCTGTCGCTACGTCTTCCGGCGCGCAGCGTGCAAGCTGTGTGAACTTGCTCAGGCAGTCAGCCACCGGTTGATTACCTTGATTCAGTGCCCTGAATTCTTCCTTCTTTAAGTCCATTATTCCCACCGGCACATGATACTGGCAGAAAGCAGGTGTGAACTCCTCCCAAGTGATATCCTGTGGGTTCTCCCGTGTGGCGCAGAAGTTCTCCCACCATTCAGCTGCAGTCCCTTCCAACTGATGAGAGGCGTAGAGCACCCTCTCATTTCCCACACATGGGTACTGTGCAACTTCCTCTCAATTGACCTTAACCAATCATCCGCCTCCAGTGGGTTGGCGTTTCCAGAGAAGGTGGGCGGATGAGTCCTCTTGAATTTTGACAACCTTGAGCCCTGACGCTGTCCTTGATTGACTTGATTAGCGGCAGCCTGAGCAGTGATGTGCTGCATCTGTTGCATCATGGCATGCATCAGCTGTGTCTGCGCAGCAAGAAAGGCTCCAAAGTTATGCATGTCAACTGGCGGTGCTGGTTGGGGAGTAGGTGCTCCATCATTGGGGTTCACTGCGGGGTGAGAACCACTCCCGTTGCCTCAGGTTTCCGCGGGTGTTCACCATCTGTCGATTACTCCAAGGTTTCAGAGATGAGAGGGAAACAAGCATAGACAAGTAGTAGGGAAACTTATGCGGGGAAAAGGTGTAACTCAAAATCCAACTTTATTAACTAGTCAATAATAACTAGGTATGGTTGCTTACAATGCCTAGGGGCCTTGCAACACATACCGCACAATCAGCAAGCAATGGAAATCCAAATCGACTAACACTTGAGTCTAACGCCTTTAAGGGTGACTCTTTATTCTAATACGCGCCTCGGCGAAGGAGTCTCAACTGCAAAACCTACGCTCACTCGTCGAGAAAACCTCCACTGCCTCCTTTTGGTGGATGAGGCGGCATTGGTGCGAAGCGATCACCATGCCCCACAGCGGCAGTTATCGAAGAAATGGCATCATCCTCAGGCTCAGGCTCCGGCTGTGGCTCGGGCTACGGCTCCTCGATACCTGGCTCGTGTAGCTCCAGTACTAGCTCTGGCTCCTGTCCATACAACGCCATTTCTAGCTCGTCGATCCTTCGCAGAAGGTGAGACATATACTCCCGAACTTCCTGCAAACTTTTCTTCTCTTTCTGGACCTCCTCACGGGCCTTCTGCAGCTCCTGCACCATATCATCAAGTGCATCCTCTTGCGCAACGACGAACCTCGCCATGTGTGTGACGGTGACATCTTCATCTTCAATCGGCTCCCGCTCGATCCTGTTGTCTCGGCGTAAGAACGCTCGCGTAAGAACGCAACATCTGCCAAAAGAAGCTTGCGTAAGAACGCAACATTTTAAAATCAAAGTGAGAGACAAAAAGAACTCAGCAAGGGGTATGAACAAGAAAGAAGGGGATAAGTCAAGAATTCATTCATTATCTTGACAACTTTAAACTATAGAAAATAGTTTTATCCTCACTACGACCATTGTAACTACGAGTGAGCCTACAGTCAGTATGGCTCTGATACCACCTCTGTCGGGACCTGAATTTGCAAATCCGGACCCTCTGTGTATTCAGCACTAGTCCAGGATCACGCTAGTGCACACAGTCTCAACATCGGTACATATCACAATCATACTTAACGAATAATTAAGTACTTTATAGAAAGGAAATATAACGGGTTGCTCAACCTTATGGTCAAGTTACAAAAGTACACCTCGTAGGGCTAAAGTCTTATTCAAATAGAATCTGCAGCGAAAAAATAAAGAAATCGTGGCGCCAACCAATATGCCACAGGCAACTGACTGGGCTCTCCCCCTAGCTTGTCGGCTCTTCCTGGAGCTCCTCCTCCAGTGCTGGCGTTGATTCTTCTTCAATTGGTGTTGTATTGTGGCAAGGGTGAGTACTTGGTACTCAGCAAGTCATGCACAGAATACAACTAATATTCTATATGCATGGCTTAATACAAAGGATAGGTCAACAGGTTCATTTGCAGTAAAGCAGCAATTGGCAAGTAACATAAGTAGATTCAAAAGCAGTAGAAGCAATGTAGTATCAATAACCTTTCCAGGAGTTAAGTAAACACTTTCCCTTTCCTAATCCACATTTCCATCAAGGTCATCATTAGACCCAACCAAACTTTTCAAGTCCAATTTGTTTTCATGAAGGTCTAACCCTTGGTTGTAATTCCCGAGCAATGTCCAATGCCGTGGACATGGCTATTCGAATAGATTTTACACACTGTAGAGGTTACGCACTTTACCCACAAGATACAGCCAAACACCACAAAGGCGAGTGTCCGTAACAAAGTCTTTCGGAAACTTCTAACAGCACAAGTGGGCCTCCCCGGTTATTGCGCACTAACCCTTCCCTTAGCAAAGGCGAAGTCTAGGCCAATCAACCGTTAGATGAGTACCTGGCCGTAGCCCGGGTATGCTCCCCCGTACAACTACACAAAAGGTATAGTTGGCACCCCGAGGTCCCACAGGTACGTTGTTAGCAACTTAATCAATTAGGTCCGTCCCATTACAGACATGTGGTTGCATGTTTGACTCAGTTCAAAGGCTTGCAAGGTCAAGTCCTTAGGTTGACCAGGGCAAGACTACCCGAAAAACCAAATCAACTTCCCCGGTGCCAATCATGGCCCACCATATCACTCTTGCCACATGCCCCGGTCTAAATCTATTTATCAAACCCCAGTTGATTACCATGCACCACGTGCCATCGATAACAACATCAATAACACATGGCACTTCTCAAAAACATGTTCCATATGTCATTAAGTCAATGTTAACATGTAATTATCCAAAATCATGTTGTGACTACATGGCAGGTCTAAGCAATATACTATAACGGTCTAATTACCCATGTTGGCAATTTAATAATGTCCAACTAAATAATCCACAACTAGGTTGACAAGGGACTCATGGCATACAATTATATACATCAAGGTGTCATACAGCAACTAGGTATTTAACTAATCCCAGAATTAATCAAAATAAATTCTAATTAAATTAGCATGCAATACTTTGAAACAACATAATTTCAAAAGAATGGGCTCAACATGGTCAAAGCACAACTTGCCTTCAAAAAGTACTTGTTCTTGCTCTTGAGCTGGCTCCTGGGTCAAAACTTCACCTTCGAAGCCTTCGGGCACTTCAGCGTCTACTCGTAACGCGTGCAAATAGCAATAAATAACTAAAATAGTACACAAAAGTGTTCAAAACTTCAAATAAAGTCCATAAATAGAAAGGGCACAATTTTACGAATTTTTAGAAATTGGAATCGCCCAAATAGGAGTTAAAATACAAAAGTTATAATTGTTTAAAGTTAAAGAATTTATTAATTAAATAAAAACAGAGAAAATTTCATATTCAAAAATTAATTAAAATTCATATTTAAGTATATCTCAATTTTATAAAAATTTAGAAACTAGAATCGTTCAAATCGGAGTTAAAACGCAAAAGTTATAAGCGTTTGAAGTTTGAAAATTCAAATAAATCAATAAACCGAATTAATTCATTTATTTTTCTATTGTAAAATCAATTTATTGCGTCAGCAGGACATGTGGACCAATCATAAGCCGCCACGTCGCCTCAGGTCCATCAACCCGGCGCACGGCACGGCTCGGGTCTATCGTGGACCCGGCCCACGGAGACATGTCTCACTGACATGTGGACCCCTCGGGTGACGTCAGCGTGACGTCACCACGCCTCGACCTCACGGTACTGACACACGGACCCCACCGTGACATCAGCATGACGTCACGGGTGACATCATGGAGACGTTGGGCCAGCCCGACATGCGGGCCTCGGCCGACGCCACGCTACGACTTCACGGCGGCGGCCGATCTACGATCAGCTACGGCCCAACTCCCGGACACGTGGCACAATCTGGGCCGTTGATTTGAAAATCAATGGTCCAGATCAGATCTAACCTCACGCGTTTGGAAATAACGCGATTGATCTGGATCGTTCGATCTTGATCAGACGGTCGAGATCCGATCGGATTTCACCGCGTCTCTGGGGGTGACGTGGCTTGACCCGACGCGTGACACGTGGCTCAATCTATGCCGTTCGATCTCGATCGAACGGCCGAGGTTACCTCTAACGCTACAACGCGGTTAACGCTAACCGTACGATCTAGATCTAACGGCTGAGATCTAATCTAGGCACGGTGCAGTTGCGGACGACGTGGCATGATCTAAACCGTTGGATCTAGATCCAACGGTTGAAAACAGATCTAAAAACTGAAACGTGGGGATTACCTTCAGATGACGTGGATGAATCTGGGCCCTCGGATCTTGATTGGACGGTGCACGAAGCTCGCGAGGTCGGCGATGTCCACGGCGGAGCTGGCTGGCCGGAGACGGAGACGACGACCACCCGAACGGCGTTGCGGGCACGCTCCGACGAAGTGGATGGTACCCCCCCGACGTGGCTCGACGCGGCGAATCCGGATCTGGGCACGGTGACGGCAGAAGATGGCGGACAGCGACGAAAACAATGGAGAACTGCGGCGGAACCCTAATCCAAATACAGCGAGCTCTAGCGGGCGAACGGCGGCGGCTCAGGCGCGAAGGTCTATGGCTACGGGTGTGCACGGAAGAGGGCTACACGACCGGGGTGGCAGCGCATTAAATAGGGCCCTCGGTGTCCGTCAAAACCGCAGAAACCGAGCCCCACTCAGCGGCGGCGGCGGAATCCGAATTGGATTCGGATTGGGCGACGTGGCGCAATGGTGGCCCTTGATCGATCCAACGGTCACGCGGCTGGGGCTCGGGCGCGACGCGGTTGGACAGAATCGCGTGCGCGGCTGGCTCAGGTCGAACTCGGACTCGGGTCTGACTCGGGCCCGGTCGCATGAACAGTGCAAACCCACTCGGCGATTTAATATTCAAAACAATTTCTAGAAATTCAAATAATTCAAAAAAATAGCAAAATAATCAGAAAAATTCTGGAAAATACTTTGAGACATTTTGGACTCAAATAAAATATTTCCAACAAAACTTTATTTAAAACTTTTAATTCTTTAATAATTTCAAATTAAATCCAAATAAATTCCAAAAAAATCCAAAAATTCACCAAAGTGCAAAATAACATTCAAACTTATGAAAAGAAAAAATTGGGGTGTTAAAAACCTCCCCCCTTAACAGAATCTCGTCCCCGAGATTCAGGGCTAACTAAGGAATAGGTTCGGAAACTCTTTCTTCAAATCCTCCTCACGCTCCCAAGTTGCTTCACTCTCTACATGGTTGCTCCACTGAACTCTGCAGAAACGTGTTGATTTATTTCTCGTCTCTCGATCCATGGTGTCCAGAATCTTGACGGGGTGCTCCTTGTAGGTCAGATCTTCATGCAGTTCGATCGATTCCAAGGGTGTTTGCTCGTCTGGCACTCGGAGACACTTCTTCAGTTGTGACACATGGAACACATCATGCACTCCCGCTAATGATTGTGGCAACTCCAACTGGTAAGCAACTTCGCCTCTGTGGCTCAAAATCTTAAATGGTCCAACATATCGCGGTGCGAGTTTCCCTTTGGCATGGAACCTCTTAACTCCCTTGAGAGGTGTAACTCTGAGGTATACAAAATCTTCCGGTTCAAAACTCAGATCCCTGTGCCGATTATCGGCGTAGCTCTTTTGCCTCGATTAGGCTATCTTCAATCTTTCTCTGATCATGGCAATCTGCTCTTCAGCTTCTTGAAGAATGTCCGGCCCAAAGTGTGACACTACGGAGTGTCATAACTTTATTTTACGTGCTTGATATGGTTAAAAACAGTATGAGATGTGGAATTAAGGTTAAAACTATAGGTTATGGAGGTTAATAGCTTTTTCGGGCCGTTTCCGGGCCGTTTTCGGGGTTTTGGGCCTTCCCGGGGGAGTTTTGGGCCTTGGTGGGCTTTGGTGGGATGGATTAGGTCTCTGTAACGGACTAGAATTGGGTGTGGGGGCTGGTAAAAGGGGTTTCCCTGCCCCTTTGGGGCATCCACCCTGCTGCCTTTGCGCCCCTTGAGGCCTTGGTGCGCCCCCCTCACCTCCCCCCACTTGCCAAGCCCTAGCCGCCCCTTCCCTTTGAGCCTTGCGCCTCCCCCTTGCTCTCCTCGATTGCCCCACCTCTCCACCACCTCTCCTCCACCCCCTTGCTGCCCTAGGGTGGTCTCCACACCTCTGCACCTTGTGGATCCATCCGTTGGAGCGAGGAGCGAGGAGTGAGGAGCGAGGAGCGAGGAGCGTGGAGCGAGGAGCGAGGAGCGTGGAGCGAGGAGCGAGGAGCGAGGAGATCTATTGGAGATTCGTTCGTTGGTCAAAGGTATGATCATGGGGATCCTTGGGTTTGATCTAGGTACTGTTCTTAGGGTGTTTATGAAGTTTTTAGATCAATTGGTGGTGCTGGGTTGGAGTTCTTTGGGTTAGATCTAAACGTTGCCACGTTTCTGTTTTCGGGCAGATTGAGCAGTCGGGCTAGGGTTCGAGTTTTCATCGATTTAGAATCCGAATCTGTCCGTACGGACTTAAAAGAAGTTGTAGATAATTTAATTATCTTTCCGTGGACATAAAGTACATTAAAATCCGATCAGCCGTTTGAAAGTTATGGCCGTTTTACCGAGCGTGTTAAAATCTGTGACGCAATTAGAATAGATCGTAGTAATCTGTAGATTAAACAATTTTAGATTCCGAATCAGTCTTTCCGTATAACTAGAAAAAGGTAGGACATTTCCTAAGCTTCGCGATGGTGTACTCGTTTAATCGATTTGGAGTCCCAGAACTCAAGTTATGGCCTTTGCAAGGATGCTGTCCCACCGGGACAGAACCTCTGTTTTAGGTTTTGCGAGTAGCGGGCAATGTCGGGTGAGATGGGGATTTGTGTACTGTTTTGTGGGCATTATTGAGAGTATGTGATGCCGTTGTGCAGGTGGTGTGACCCCGGGGGTGCCCTCTACTTCCCACAATCCCGTCGCCCACGGTTGAGGCAAGTGTGTTGTAATGAATAGCGGAATTGTAGGTTGCTTGTGGAGATTAGATGAAAGATTGAATACTTGCTATGATCACTTGCCATGCTTGCTGTTTTCCAATGATATATTGAGTATGATTATCATGATTCGATGCCATGTGTTAATATTTGTCATGATGAGATGCCATATGTTTATGTACATGTGAAATATGATAATTGGCATAGTTGCATGCATGACATGAGATAGGGCGAGGCGGTGAGAAAGTCATAACTAGTCCGGCAAGGTCGGTGAGAAAGTTATGACTAGTCCGAACGCCATTGAGTAAGACCTACATCGTGATTCCATCCACGTGGTGAATGGAAGCGATGAGTAGGCACCCTCCATCTTCGGGATGGAAGGGGAAAAGGGTGCACACCGACGGTGTGTACTCAACCATACCGGTATGAGTTTCCAAGGAGACATGAGCATTGCATTACATCTCATACATATTGATGATGACAATGTTAAGTGTTTATGAATAAGATGATTTACATGAAGGAGATGCTATTGCCATATTGTTGTTCTTGTTGTCCATTGCAATATGCTTGCTGAGTTTCGAACTCACGCTTGTGTTTTTTTTCTTATTGTTTTAGGTACAATGAGAACGGCATGCGGGAAAAGGGAATAGACACACGCCCACACGTTGCTTCACCTTAATGTTTCACCAAGTCAATTCTTTTAGATTGATAATAAATTGCGTGTGATGGTCATTAAATTAAGGCTTAGCTTGGTTAATGAGAGTTTTATTGTTCGTTTGACACTTGGAACTTTAAGTGCTAAATGTTAGTCTTTTATTGTCGTTAAGACTCTATTTATTGCTGTTTTAGATGTTTCCCTTATTGCCATATAATGCTATATCGTTGTTGCTCCTTAAATTCATGATAAAACAAAGGAGAGTCTTTAAATCTCGGTTTTTAGCCTATGCGCCTTTGCTGGAATTTTATGTTAAATATGATATTTGGATGTTGTTTAGCTTATGTTTGGTAGCATTCAGGCATATTAAATGCCGGGGTGTTACACAAAGACACGGCGTTCACCTGTCTCATTCCAGTTCAATGGTGTCCGACAAGGTCGACCATACAGTGCCTCAAAAGGTGATATCTGTAGACTGGCCTGATAACTGTTATTGTAGCTGAACTCTGCATACGGCAGACTCTTGTCCCAAGAGGTTGCATAGGCTAATGCACAAGCTCTTAACATGTCCTCTAAAATCTGATTAACTCTTTCGATCTGTCCATCCGTCTGCGGATGATATGCTGTACTGAAGTTCAGACGGGTCCCCATGGCTTCATGCAACTTATTCCAGAATCTCGAGGTAAATTGGGTACCTCTGTCCGAAACAATCTTCTTCGGCACTCCGTGCAAATAGACGATCCTGGTCATGTATAACTCTGCTAATTTATCTCCTGAGTAAGTGGTCTTTATTGGGATGAAATGGGCGACCTTAGTAAAGCGATCCACTATAAACCATATGGAGTCATAACCTCCTTGAGTTTTAGGCAAACCGGTAATGAAGTCCATTCCGATTTTCTCCCATTTCCACTCAGGTATCTTCAATGGTTGCAGCAATCCTGCTGGTCTCTGATGCATTGCTTTGACTCTCTGGCATATGTCGCACAATGCAACATGCTCGGCGACTTCCCGCTTCATGCTTGGCCACCAGAATCTTTCCTTCAGATCTTGGTACATCTTGGCACTTCCTGGGTGAATGGAATACTTGGAGTCATGGGCTTCCTCCAGAATCAACTGTTTCAGCTCCTTTTTGTTCGGCACACAGATGCGGTCCTTCATCCACAATGTGCCTTGCTCATCCAACGTAAAGTCTTTTGCCTTGCCTTCATCCATCTTCGACTTAATCCTGCGGATCTTGTCATCATCCTTCTGTCCTCCTCTGATATATCCTCCAGAATAGGCTTTACTTCCAATGAGGCCAAGAATCCCTCGTGTACCACCTCAATCTGCATCTTCTGAAACTCCTTGCATAGCTCATCCGGACTTGCGGCTATCAATATATTCACGGTATGGCTTTTCCGACTCAAGGCGTCAGCCACCACATTGGCCTTCCTGGGATGATAATGGATCCCAACATTGTAGTCCTTGATCAATTCTAACCATCTCCTCTGCCTCATATTCAGATTCGATTGGGTGAAGATGTATTTAAGACTCTTATGGTCCGTATACACTTCGCATCTATTTCCAATCAGGTAGTGTTGCCACAACTTCAAGGTACGCACTACAGCTGCTAACTCTAAGTCATGCGTCGGATAATTCTCCTCATGCGGTCTCAACTGTCTTGACGCATATGCAACAACCTTTCTGTTCTGCATCAACACACATCCAAGTCCTTGGCGCGATGCATCACAATAAATATCGAAGCTTTGATTGACGTCCGGTAGAACTAACACCGGTGCTGATGTCAATCGTTTCTTCCGCTCCTGAAAACCTTTCTCGCACTCCGGCGTCCATGTGAACTTCTTCTCCTTCTTCAACAATTGCGTAAGGGGTCTCGCAATCGTTGAAAAGCCTTCGATGAAGCGGCGATAATAACCTGCCATCCCAAGAAAACTCCGAATATGGGTCACGGTCTTCGGCTGCTCCCAATGTAATACAGCTTCTACCTTGATTGGATCAACAGCGACTCCTTCTGCGGTCATCATGTGTCCAAGAAACTCCACCTTGTCTTTCCAAAAATCACACTTACTGAACTTGGCGAAGAGTTGCTGTTCTCTCAGCTTCTCCAAAACTCACCTCAAGTGTTCTGCATGTTCATCCTTTGTCTTGGAGTAAACTACGATGTCATCTATGAACACAACAACAAACTTATCCAAATATTCCATGAAGACTATATTCATCATATTCATGAAATACGCTGGCGCATTCGTCAGACCAAAGGATATAACTGTAAACTCGTAATGTCCGTATCTTGACGAGAATGCGGTTTTCAGAATATCCTCTAATCGGATGTTCAACTGGTGATATCCTGACCTCAAATCAATCTTGGAGAAGACTCCGGCTCCTCTCAACTGGTCAAACAGATCATCGATCCTGGGTAGCGGGTACTTGTTCTTCACAGTGACTTCATTGAGTGCACGGTAATCAATGCACATCCTGAAACTGCCGTCCTTCTTCTTGACGAACAAAACTGGCGCTCCCCATGGCGACGAACTTGGTCTGATGAAACCTTTCTCAATCAGCTCCTCAAGCTGCTTATTCATCTCTACTAACTCCTCGGTTGACATCTGGTAAGGTCTCTTGGCTATTGGTGCTGTTCCAGGTACTAACTCTATCACAAACTCTATGTCTCTATCTGGCGGCATTCCAGGCAAATCTTTAGGAAAAACATCAGGATACTCATTCACCACTGAAACATCTTCTATGCTGATTGCCTTCGTGCTATTGACCATCAGCTGTCCATCTCGAACAGCGATTGCTTGAAATTCAACTTTTCTTCCGCATGGGCCCTCAACTGAGATAATCCTTCGCCCACAATCTAGCACGGCCTTGTGCTTGGATAACCAGTCCATTCCCAAGATAACATCTAAGGTCTGGGTTTCCAACATAATAAGGTTCACTAGGAACTCTACCCCATCTATTAATATTCTTACCCTAGAACATCCTACTTTAGTTCGAGTTCGGAACCAGGGGTTTGAACTACAAGCATGCATTTAAGTCTTGCAATCTCCAAATCATTCTTAGCAGCAAAACCTTAAGATACAAATGAATGCGAAGCTCCAAAATCAAACAAAACTGTTGTAGGTACTGAGTTAACGAGTAACTTACCCAGTACGACGTCCGTGGCATTCTGAAGTGCATCTGCGGTGACATGGTTGACTCGGCCTCTCACCACGGTCTGGGGCGCGGCTCTTGGCTGTGCAGTTCCTCGGTTTGCTCCTGATGCAGGCGTCCTGGCTGGTGTGGATCCCAGATTGAAGCGGACTGGGGTCACTCCTGCTGTCTTCTTAGGGCACCTATTGGAGAAGTGCCCTGGTTCGTTGCATGTGTAGCATCGTCTCACTGCTCCCTATTAAATGCCCAAAGCAGCGTTTCTGGCTGGAGCTGGTGTCTGGTAACCCTGGTTAGCAGGCCTCGGTGCTGGAGAAGGTGTCCTTGCTGCATTCTGCGGCTGGAATCTGAAAAACTGATTTGGCGCAACCCTCAAACGTTGCTGCGCCCCCTGACGCGATCCCTGCTGTTGCATCCTGCGCTTCCGGTTCTTATCCAGTTCCTTGCACTTGTCCTCAAGGATGAGCGCCTTGTTCACGAACTCTTGGAAATCTAGAAAGGTGTGGGTGATCAGTCCCACCTGCAATCCAGAGTTCATTCCCTTCAGGAAGCGAGACTATCTGGCCTTGTCTGTCGCTACGTCTTTCGGCGCGTAGCGTGCAAGCTGTGTGAACTTGTTCAGGCAGTCAGCCACCGGTTGATTACCTTGTTTCAATGCCCTGAATTCTTCCTTATTTAAGTCCATTATTCCCTCCGGCACATGATACTGGTGGAAAGCAGCTATGAACTACTCCCAAGTGATATCCTGTGGGTTCTCCCGCGTGGCGCAGAAGTCTCCCACCATTCAGCTGCAGTCCCTTCCAACTGATGAGAGGCGTAGAGCACCCTCTCATTTCCCACACATTGGGTAATGTGCAACTTCGTCTCAATTGACCTTAACCAATCATCCGCCTCCAGTGGATTGGCTTTTCCAGAGAAGGTAGGCGGATGAGTCCTCATGAATTCTAACAACCTTGAGCACTGACGCTGTCCTTGATTGACTTGATTAGCGATGGCCTGACCAGTGACGTGCTACATCTGCTGCATCATGGCATGCATCAGCTGTGCCTGCGCAGCAAGAAAGGCTCCAAAGTTCTGCATGTCAACTGGCGGTGCTAGTTGTGGTGCAGGTGCTCAATCATTGGGGTTCACTGCGGGGTGAGAACCACTCCCGTTGCCTCCAAGGTTTTCGCGGGTGTTCACCATCTGTCGATTACTCCAAGGTTTTAGAGATGAGGGAAACAAGCATAGACAAGTAGTAGGGAAACTTATGCGGGGAAAAGGTGTAACTCAAAATCCAACTTTATTAACTAGTCAATAATAACTAGGTATGGTTGCTTACAATGCCTAGGGGCCTTGCAACACGTACCGCACACTTAGCAAGCAATGGAAATCCAAATCGACTAACACTGGAGTCTAATGCCTATATGGGTGACTCTTTATTCTAATACGCGCCTCGGCGAAGGAGTCTCAACTGCAAAACCTACGCTCACTCGTCGAGAAAACCTCCACTGCCTCCTTTTGGTGGATGCGGCGGCATAGGTGCGAAGCGCTCACCATGCCCCACAGCGGCAGTTGTCGAAGAAACGGCATCATCCTCAGGCTCAGGCTCTGGTTGTGGCTCGGGCTGCGGCTCCTCGGCATATGGCTCTTGCAGCTCCAGTACTGGCTCTGGTTCCTGTCCGTACAACGCCATTTCTAGCTCGTCGATCCTTCGCAGAAGGTGAGACATATACTCCCAAACTTCCTGCAAACTTTTCTTCTCTTTCTGAACCTCCTCACGGGCCTTCTGCAGCTCCTGCGCCGTATCATCAAGTGCATCCTCTTGCACAATGATGAACCTCACCAAGTGTGTGACGGTGACATCTTCATCTTCAATCGGCTCCCGCTCGATCCTGTTGTCTCGACGTGAGTGGTGACGAAACACTGTGCCTTCCAACTCTCGGGAATAGGTGCGAGCAATGTGCCTCATAGCCCGGCGTGACACCTCCTGGATTCCCATCTGAAATGTAGACCTCCTGGCTGTGAAGTAGCATGGGCGACCGAACTTCGTCTTCTCTCAAGCGTACACTGTGATCTTGACGTCCCATGTCGTGACCAATCCAGCCTGCACTATGGTGGTTCCCTGGTAAAGTGGCCTCTCGAAACCTCCAAGTACCTGCAGCATACGCCACAACTCAGCGGCATAGCCTCCTACATGCTCGGCATAGTTGTTCTTCATCAACATCTGCCAAAAGATGCTCGCGTAAGAACGCAACATTTTAAAATCAAAGTGGGAGACAAAAAGAACTCAGCAAGGGGTATGAACAAGAAAGAAGGGGATAAGTCGAGAATTCATTCATTATCTTGACAACTTTTAACTTTAGAAAATAAGTTTTATCCTCACTACGACCATTCTAACTACGGGTGAGCCTACAGTCAGTATAGCTCTGATACCACCTCTGTCGGGACCCGAATTTGCAAATCCGGACCCTCTGTGTATTTAGCACTAGTCCAGGATCATGCTAGCGCACACAGTCTCAACATCGGTACATATCACAATCATACTCAACGAATAATTAAGTACTTTATAGAAAGGAAATATAACGGGTTCCTCAACCTTATGGTCAAGTTACATAAGTACGCCTCGTAGGGCTAAAGTCTTATTCAAATAGAATCTGCAGCGGAAAAATAAAGAAATCGCGTGGCGCCAACCAATATGCCATAGGCAACTGACTGGGCTCTCCCCCTTGCTTGTCGGCTCTTCCTGGAGCTCCTTCTCCAGTGCTGGCGTTGATTCTTCTTCAACTAGTGTTGTATTGTGGCAAGGGTGAGTACTTGGTACTCAGCAAGTCATGCACAGAATGCAACTAATATTCAATATGCATGGCTTAATACAAAGGATAGGTTAACAGGTTCATTTGCAGTAAAGCAGCAATTAGCAAGTAACATAAGTAGATTCGAAAGCAGTAGAAGCAATGTAGTATCAATAACCTTTCCAGGAGTTAAGTAAACACTTTCCCCAATGCCGCGGACATGGCTATTCGAATAGATTTTACACTCTGCAGAGGTCATGCACTTTACCCACAAGATACAGCCAAACACCACAAAGGCGAGTGTCCGTAACAAAGTCTTTCGGAAACTTCTAACAGCACAAGTGGGCCTCCCCGGTTATTGCACACTAACCCTTCCCTTAGCAAAGACGAAGTCTAGGCCAATCAACCGTTAGATGGGTACCTGGCCGCAGCGCTGGTACGCTCCCCCGTAAAACTACACAAAAGGTATAGTTGGCACCCCGAGGTCCCACAGGTACGTTATTAGCAACTTAATCAACTAGGTCCGTCCCATTACAGACATGTGGTTGCACGTTTGACTCAGTTCAAAGGCTTGCAAGGTCAAGTCCTTAGGTTGACCAGGGCAAGACTACCCGAAAAACCAAATCAACTTCCCCGGTGCCAATCATGGCCCACCATATCACTCTTGCCACATGCCCCGGTCTAAATCTATTTATCAAACCCCAGTTGATTACCATGCACCACGTGCCATCGATAACAACATCAATAACACATGACACTTCTCAAAAACATGTTCCATATGTCATTAAGTCAATGTTAACATGTAATTATCCAAAATCATGTTGTGACTACATGGCAGGTCTAAGCAATATACTACAACGGTCTAATTACCCATGTTGGCAATTTAATAATGTCCAACTAAATAATCCACAACTAGGGTGACAAGGGACTCATGGCATACAATTATATACATCAAGGTGTCATACAGCAACTAGGTATTTAACTAATCCCAGAATTAATCAAAATAAATTCTAATTAAATTAGCATGCAATACTTTGAAACAACATAATTTCAAAAGAATGGGCTCAACATGGTCAAAGCACAACTTGCCTTCAAAAAGTACTTGTTCTTGTTCTTGCTCTTGAGCTGGCTCCTGGGTCAAAACTTCACCTTCGAAGCCTTCGGGCACTTCAACGTCTACTCGTAACGCGTGCAAATAGCAATAAATAACTAAAACAGTACACAAAAGTGTTCAAAACTTCAAATAAAGTCCATAAAAAGAAAGAGCACAATTTTACGAATTTTTAGAAATTGGAATCGCCCAAATCGGAGTTAAAATACAAAAGTCATAATTGTTTAAAGTTAAAGAATTTATTAATTAAATAAAAACAGAGAAAATTTCATATTCAAAAATTAATTAAAATTCATATTTAAGTATATCTCAATTTTATAAAAATTTAGAAACTGGAATCGTTCAAATCGGAGTTAAAACGCAAAAGTTATAAGCGTTTGAAGTTTGAAAATATAAATAAATCAATAAACCAAATTAATTCATTTATTTTTCTATTGGAAAATCAATTTATTGCATCAGCAGGACACGTGGACCAATCATAAGCCGCCACGTCGCCTCGGGTCCATGGACTCGGCGCACGGCACGGCTCGGGTCTACCGTGGACCCGGCCCACGGAGACATGTCTCACTAACATGTGGACCCCCCAGGTGACGTCAGCGTGATGTAACCGCGCCTCGACCTCACGTTACTAACACGCGGGCCCCACCGTGACGTCAGCATGACGTCACGGGTGACGTCATGGAGACGTTGGGCCAGCCGCAGACATGCGGGCCCCTCGCTAACATCACACGCTGACGTCAGCGGCGGCTGGGCGCGACCGCGCTGACCGTGTCGGTCTAACTCCCGGGCACGTGGCACAATCTGGGCCGTTGATTTGAAAATCAACGGCCCAGAACAGATCTAACCTCACGCGTTTGGAAATAACACGGTTGATCTGGACCATTCGATCTTGATCGGACGGTCGAGATACAATCGGGTTTCACCACGTCTCTGGTGGTGACGTGGCTTGATCCGACGCGTGACATGTGGCTCAATCTACGCCGTTCGATCTCGATCGAACGGCCGAGGTTACCTCTAACACTACAACGCAGTTAACGCTAACCATACGATCTAGATCTAATGGCTGAGATCTAATCTAGGCACGGTGCAGTTGCGGGCGACGCGGCATGATCTAAACTGTTGGATCTAGATCCAAAGGTTGAAAACAGATCTAAAAACTTAAACGTGGGGATTACCTTCGGATGACATGGATGAATCTGGGCCCTCGGATCTTGATCGGACGGTGCACGAAGTTCGCGAGGTCGGCGATGTCCATGGCGGAGCTGACTGGCCGAAGACGGAGACGACGACCACCCGAACGGCGTTGCGGGCACGCTCCGGCGAAGTGGATGGTACCCCCCGACGATGCTTGACGCGGTGAATCCGGATCTGGGCTCGGTGACAGTGGAGGACGGCGTAAACAACAGAGAACCCCGGCGGAACCCTAATCCAACTACGGCGAGCTCTAGCGGGCGAACGGCGGCGGCTCAGGCGCGAAGTTCTAGGGCTATGGGTGCGCACGGAAGAGGGCTACACGACCGGGGTGGCGACGCATTAAATAGGGCCCTCGGCGTCCATGAAAAATGCGGAAACCGAGGCCCACTCGGCGGCGGCGGCGGAATCCGAATTAGATTCGGATTCGGCGACGTGGCGCAACGGTGGCCGTTGGATCAAGATCCAACGGTCACGCGGCTGGGGCTCGGGCGCTACGCGGTTGGACCGAACCGCGTGCGCGGCTGGCTCGGGTTGGACTTGGACTCGGGTCTGACTCGGGCCCGGTCGCATGAACAGTGCAAACCCACTCAGCGATTAAATATTCAAAACAATTTCTAGAAATTCAAATAATTAAAAAAATAGCTAAATAATCAGAAAAATTCCAGAAAAATTCTGGAAAATACTTTGAGACATTTTGGACTCAAATAGAATATTTTCAACAAAACTTTATTTAAAACTTTTAATTCTTTAATTATTTCAATAGGGAATAATTTCAAATTAATTCCAAATAAATTTCAGAAAATTCTAAAAATTCACCAAAGTGCAAAATAACATTCAAACTTATGAAAAGCAAAAATTGGGGTGTTACAGGCATGAAACATCTCTTAGATTCATGCATATTGAACATTTTCAATACTTTGTCAATGTACGTTTCCTAGCTTAATCCAATCAACCTTTTTGATCTAACTCTATAGATCTTTATGCCCAAGATATAACATGCTTCTCCCAAGTCCTTCATTGAGAAACTCCTTTTCAACGAAGTCTTAACGTCTTCAAGCATAGAAATATCATTCCCGATCAATAATATGTCATCCACATACAAGATCAGAAACACAAGTGCGCTCCCACTAGCCTTCTTGTAAACACAAGGCTCTTCTTCGTTTTTGATAAAGCCCAATCCTTTGACCACATCATCAAAACAAATGTTCCAACTTTGAGATGCTTGCTTTAACCCATAAATGGATCTCTGAAGCTTGCATATCTGTTTAGCATTTTTAGGATCAACAAAACCCTCAGGTTGTATCATGTATACATCCTCAGATAGATTCCCATTAAGGAAAGCTGTTTTGACGTCCATCTGCCATATTTCATAATCAAAATATGTAGCAATTGCTAAAATGATCCGGGCAGACTTGAGCATGGCTACCGGTGAAAAAAGTTTCATCATAGTCAATTCCTTGAACTTGTTTGAAACCCTTTGCCACCAACCACCTTATAGATCTGAACATTTCCATCTACGTCTGTCTTATTCTTGAAAATCCATTTGCATTCTATGGTTTTTACACCATCAGGAGGATCGACCAAGTTCCAAACTTGATTGTCATGCATGGATTGAATTTCGGATCTCATGGCTCCAAGCCATTTTTTGGAGTTTGGGTCCATCATGGCTTCTTCATAAGTCATGGGATCATCATTGTTCAACAATAATATGTAATGTCCTTATCTTATAGGTTCATGATGCGGCCTCCCCGAACTACGTGGGGTTGGTGTCTCTTCCACAGGTTGTACAACATTTTGTACATCATGTGATCGTTTAGTGGCAGTTTGAACATGTTCATGTGATTCTCGAACTTCATCGAGATGCACATCACTCCCACTAATTTCTTTTGAAACAAACTCTTTCTCCAAAAAGACACCATTTCGAGCAACAAAAACTTTGTTCTCGTTTCTTTTGTAAAAGTAATATCCTTTTGTTTCTTTAGGATACCCCACAAAGAAGCATTTTTCTGATTTAGGTGCGAGTTTATCTGATTGCAAATGTTTTACATAAGCCTCACATCCCCATATCTTAAGAAATGACAACATGGGACTTCTCCCAGTCCATATCTCATATGGTGTTTTCTCAACGGAATTTGATGGGACCCTATTTAATGTGAACGCGGCTGTCTCTAGAGCGAACCCCCAGAAGGATAATGGCATATCTGTTTAGCTCATCATTGACCGAACCATATCCAATAAAGTTCGATTCCGTCGTTCGGATACGCCATTCCATTAAGGCATTCCTGGCGGAGTAAGTTGTGGAACGATTCCACATTGCTTTAGATGATCACCAAACTCTTGGCTCAAGTATTCGCCACCACGATCTGATAGTAAGTGTTTTATTGATTTGCCAAGTTGATTTTGTACTTCATTCTGAAATTCTTTGAACCTTTCAAAGGTTTCAGACTTATGCCTCATTAAATAGATATATCCATATCTACTAAAGTCATCAGTAAAAGTTACAAAGTTCTGAAACCCACCTCTATCAATCGAGCTCATTGGTCCACATACATCTGTATGTACTAGGGACAACAATTCACTCGCCCTCTCACTAAAACCTGTGAGAGGGGTTTTTGTCATCTTACCAAGTAAACAAGATTCACATGTTTCAAATGATTCAAAATCAAATGAGATGAGAAGTCCATCACCATAGTGCTTTTTCATGCGCTTCTCATTTATGTGACCCAAGCGACAATGCCATAAAAAGGTAGGGTTCAAATCATTTGGTCGAGGTCTTTTGACATTAATGTTATAGACATGTTTTTCTTTGAGTTCAAGGACGTATAACCCGTCCACCATGGGACAACGACCATAATACATATCATTCAAAAATATTGAACAAACAAAGTTCTTTATTCTGAATTCATAACCTTCATGTTCCAAACAGGAAGATGAAATAATGTTTCTACTCAAAGCTGGAACAAAATAACAATTATTAAGTTCTAAAACTAATCCTGAAGGCAAATGCAATGGGTAGGTACCAACAGCAAGACCAGCAACTCGTGCTTTATTTCCCACGCGAATATCCACTTCTCCTTTTGCCAAGTCTCTACTCTTTGTCAGCCCCTGCATCGAATTGCAGCAGTGAGCAACCGATTCGGTATCATATACCCAAGAGCTAAAATAAGAAATAGCAAGATTAATTTCTATAACATTAATACCTGAAGTGGAAGTCACACTCCCATTCTTTTTATCTGCTAGGTACTTCTCGCAGTTCCGTTTCCATTGTCCTGACTTCTTGCAATAAAAGCACTGGGTTTCGGGTTGAGGGCCGACTTTGAGCTTTTGAAGCTTAGTTTTGAGGCTCGTGATCTCATCTTGAGCCTTGCCCTTGCCCTTGCCCTTTCCCTTTCCCCAAGCCTTAGCTTTCCTCTTTTTTAAGGCAGTTGTCTTCTGAACCATCATCACATGATTGGGTTTCTTCTTAATGCTTTCCTCGGCAGCCTTGAGCATCCCATGTAGCTCGGTCAGGCTCTTCTCCATGCTATTCATATGAAAATTCATAATGAATGGCTAAAAGCTCTGAGGTAGAGACTGGAGAATTACGTCTGTAGCCAGACCAATGCTAAGAGGAAACTCAAGCTTTTCCAATCTCCCAATGTAGCCAATCATCTTGATTACATGTGGGCTGACTGATCGCTTTCACCAAATTTTACAAGCAAAATGTAAGTTTTGAGATACCATACCTCTTAGCCCTTGCTTGGTTCCCAAACATGCCCTTCAAGCCCACAATCATATTGGAAGCATCCTGGTCCTCATATTGCTTTTGTGTGACACCACGGAGTGTCATAACCTTATTTAATGTGCATGATGAGGTCAAAAACATTAAGAAATATGGAATTGGAGGTTGAAACCATAAGCTATGAGGTTTATTTGCGTTTCCGGGCCGTTTCCGGGAGTTTGGGCCTTTCCGGGGGAGTTTGGGCCTAGGGGAAAGGATCATGGGCCTTGGTGGGGAAGAGTTTGAGTCCATTTAGGAGTGGGAATCCTATTTGGGGGCCTCCCCCTTCCCTTTATGCGCCCCACCTCCTGTTGGTGCGCCCCCCCCCCACCTCCTCTTGCTTGCCCTAGCCGCCCCTTGCTCCTCCCTTTGCTTGCCGTGCACCCCCTTTGCTCCCCACCTCTCCACCACCCCTTGCTGCCCTAGGGTAGCCTCTCCACCTCAACACCTCAAAGATCCATCCATTGGAGCGCTCCGCGACAAGGAGATCCGGTGGATTTGGAGCGAGGAAGGAGATCGCGCGAACCGGGAGATCTATTGGGTTTTCGTGCGTCGGGCGAAGGTATAGCCATGGGACTCCTTGGGGTTGGTCTAGGTACTGTTCTTAGGGTCATTATCATGTTTTTAGATCAATTGATGGTGCTGGAATTGAGTAGATTAGATGAAATCTAGAAGTTCTCACGTTCTATGTTTCGGGCAGCATGAGCAGTCGACCTAGGGTTTGGATTTTCGTCAATTTAGTGTCGGAATTTGGTCGTCTGCCTGTTGAAGAAGTTGTAGGTAATTTCAATACCTTTCAGTGGGTATAAAGAATGTCCAATTCTGATCAGACGTTTGAAAGTTATGGCTGTTTTACCGAGCGTGTTAAAATCTGTGACGTGATTGCAACAGATCAAGGTATTCTGTAGATTAAACCACTTTAGAGTCCGAATCAGTCTTTCCATATACTTAGAAAAAGTTGGGAAATTTTCTAAGCTACGCGAGGATGTACTCATTTAATTGATTCGGAGTCCCAGAACTCAAGTTATGCCTTTTGGAAGGCTGCTGTCCCGACGGGACAGAACCTCTGTTTTTGGGTGTTGCGAGTAGTTGGCAATGTCGGGGTAGATGAGGGTTTGCGTACTATTTTGTGGACATGATTGTGAGTGTGTGGTACCTTTGTGCAGGTGGTGTGATCCCGGGAGTACCTTCTACTTCCCGCCAATCCGTTGCCCGTGGTTGAGGCAAGTGTATTGTAATGGATAGCGGTTTGTAGGTTGCTTGTTGAGAATAGATGAAATTTATATTATGATATAATCACTTGCCATGCTTTAATGATTGCCAATGATATGATGAGCATGCTTATTATGTTATGATGCCATGTGTTAATGTACAAGTTAATTATGTTTTTGGCATATTTCCATCCATGGCATGTTACATGGCCCGGGCGGTGAGAAAGTCATAACTAGTCCGGGGAAGGTCGGTGAGAAAGTTATGACTATTCCGGAGAGCCAATGAGTAAGTCCTACATCGTGATTCCATCCACCGTGGTGTGGGGAAGCGAGGAGTAGGCACCCTCCATCTTCGGGATGGAAGGGGGGAGAGGGTGCACACCGACGGGTGTGTACTCAACCATACCGGTATGAGTTTCCAAGGAGATATGAGCATCGCATTGCATACATAATGATGATGATAATGATTTGTGAACATGAATGAGATGATATACATGACGTGAGTTGTAGTAGCCATGTAATTGTTTTTGTTTGTACCATTGCAATATACTTGCTGAGTGATGAACTCACGCTTGTGTTTATGTTGTTGTTTTTTTAGGTACCATGGCACCGGCATGTGGGAAAGAGCATTAGCTACACATCTTCACGTAGTTCCAGTCATATTTACCAACCTTGAGTCATGATCATAATAATAGTGCCCTGAACTAGGTGTATGGAATAAATTTAATGTGTTGTTGATCCTCTTTGCTTAGCTATAGATGTTTGTGCAGTTGGTTTTGGTTTAATCGTTTATGATGATGTTTTATCCATTATATATTGCTGCTTTAGATGTCTTATGTTATGAAATATTTTGCTATGATATTACTATTGTTCAAATCATGATAAAACAAAGGAGATGCTGCCGAAATTTCGGGTTTTAGCATGTGCGCCTTTGCTGAAATTTATGCTTAATTGTGGTATTTAGATGTTGTTTAGTGTATGTTTGGTAGCATTCTGGCACACTAGATGCCGGGGTGTTACATTTTGCAGCTCAGAGTCCATGATGACAAGCATGAGACAGCTGACCTCTACGGAGGCATTAACATGTTTTTCATAATCAACCTTCAAATTTCGAGGAGCATTTTCAGCCAGTTCATCAGGGATTGGATTCTCTAGAACATACTCCTTTTTTTCATGCTTGAGAACAATTCTCAAGTTGCGAAACCAATCAACAAAATTTGTTCCATTTAGTTTTTCTCTTTCCAAAACCGATCTCAAAGCAAAACCAGGTGCAGCAGTAGGAGGTGCCATTGAACTACAACAAAAACATGCAAAGTTTCTAAGCACTATGTTCATATAATACTTTTATTAAACATTTTAACAAAAGAAACTCCTATCATGTGCCCCCTTTATAGACACATGGTGAGTATTCAAGATCCATATTCATCAAACACTAGTGAGCTTTGGCATCACTGCTAGAAATCTAATGACATAGGTAAGCAACATCTTTGCTAATTACATCTTATGTAACTCTTGTTGGTTGAGCATGAAAACAAGTAATGAATGCCTCCGTCAACTTGAGTCATGGCCAGGTCAACTTGCCCCTAGGGCTCACATGAGAGAGGGAGCATTTCCCGTTTCTGGGTGCCAATTAAGAAACCTAGCCTCATGTGTATTTTCCTAAACACCAATCGTCTTGTATCTGTTCCTTCATTACTAAAATCATATTCCAACCACTTATGTCCTTAAGCCCAAAACCGTTTTGATAGCTCAGTTAAATCAACCATTGTTATGCGCGATGTGTCCAACACATCCCTATCATCTATTAAGATAGTCATTGATATACTACTTTGGTAGTCATATCAATAATGATCTAAATATTTGATGGGTGCAACAATTGGATTGACATATTTGATTTAAAATTTTTATAACTATGGGGATGAACAATATCTACTATGAACATGGCATCACATGCAATGAGCATAAAGAAAATAGCAAGGATTAAACATACATCCACATACAATCAAATTAAGATGTGAAATAGTATGGCCCCTAGCATTAGGATCTCCATCATCATGCTTGATTGTTCACCTTGCCATCATGCTTGATTGTTCACCTTGGTGTCATGCTTGATGCCACCATCTTCATCATTGTAGATGCAACTCCTTACAACTATGATAATGAATATTACATGAGGGTTTGAATCATCACAAGTCGACACACAGGTCATTATACATTTTAGATTGAAATAGCCTTATGGCTTGACACGGCACGCAGGCCATGTAAATATTACATGCATCACATACACATAGGCCATACTATTTCACAACATCCTGCAAAAACGAGTTAAACAAAATAGATTCTACAACAGCGGGATTCCAAGGGGCAACGCCCCTGGCAGGGTTCCACACAACATCCTGCAAAAATGAGTTAAACAAAATAGATTCTACGACAGTGGGGTTCCAAGGGGCAGTGCCCAAGGCGGGGTTCAAGGGGCAGCGCCCCTGGCGGCGATCCTAAAAATCTCCACGGATCAATCAGATTGACCCAATCCGATTCAATCTGATTGGCTTGGTCCCATATGGTTGCGATTCATGAATCCTGATGGCGGTAACTCGACCGGTAAGGGCAACGTCGTACCATGGACGGACTCACCCAAATCAAGATTGATTCGGTTTGCACTTTCCTCAAACCCTAAATCGATCGATCTCATCGACGGCTACCTACACCAATTCATCACATGAATCGGTTGAACATGTAATAGATCCAATCTACTATCCTTACATACCATATGTGCAACATCCAGATCACGAATCTACGCGAGATGGCTCTGATACCACTGTTGGGGAACGACGTATGTTACTCGAAAACTAATTAAAATTTCTACCGCAAACCAGAAAAGCTACTCGCAAGAAGGGGATCATAGATTTATTACCACTAGACGCGCAGTTGCGGAATCCTTCGCACGTCGTTGTAGTGGATCGTCCTCGCCGTGGATCGTCCTCGCCGCGGATCGTCCTCTCCACGCCGCAGTAGCAGCAGCGTCACCACAATAGTCCACACGTCCGGGGATGGAACGTCGTGCGTCGGTGTGCAAGCACCGGGTCGCTCGGCATGGGCAATGAGAGGAGGTGGCTAAGGTTTCTGGCGAAACACCTCTAAACCGCACAAAAGTGTGTTCTACGTCCAGCCTCCTCCCCTCCTTATATAACCATGAGGTGAAACCCTAGGCAGTCAGGGCCCATCCACGCGCTAAGCCCACAAGGTCCATTAATTACGGATCCAATCCGAATTAATGCATCCCAGCCCGTTAAGTGTGTGACCCTGTAGGTTCATGCGCATTTGGGCATGGATTCGAAAAACCCTTTTCTAATCCAATAATCGGTAGCGGCTCCTTGAGAGCATGCCAACTCCCAAACGCATATGATTAAAGTACTGATGTAATAATCCCTTTGCCAAACTATATGAAGATCGAACTCAAGGCGAGAAGCATGTCATCCTTTGACAGTGCAATCCATCTCTCGTATCTGTGATATATTAATAAGTTGTGATTGACTTCTCAATCACGGCATGGCCATGCACTTCCTTAATCATATCACACGAGTGGCCTAGACATATATCTCCGTTACATTGGAGTGGCAAATTCCATCTTGACTGCTCACTTCCCTCTGCATGTTTCATAGTAAACATGAAAGCTACCTTTATAATTATCCGGTTAGGAAATAGTGTTTGGTAACCCCAAGGTAAACTATTACACATGTAGGGAATATGACAATCTCAGGTCTAAGGATCATACATCTACTATGTATGAGATACACTGATGACACATAAGAATGTAACATTCTCGCAGTGTTCCATTGTGGGTCTATCTAACCCATGTTTTTCAAAATGCATCCACAATGTATTGATGATATCTCCATATCCCATGATCTATGAAACATGATCATCGAACAATACATGTGTTGATCTATTCATCGTTGTCCTATACGATTATATCCGATCAGAGATATTTATCGAATTATATCAAAAGATGAGGTGCTTCATAAACAAGTCACACACTTGTTGATCAAAACAATGATATACATTCATTGGACCAATAATCATATTATTATTCATAAACATAGTCATATTACAATCATCCATATGATTGCCTCAAGGGCATAACACTAACAGTTTTTAGCTAACCAATCCATGCCGAAGATTACATCTAAACCTGGAGTTTCTATGATTATAAGATTTGCATGAAATAGTGTACCATTTATTTCAATACAAATATTTGATCATAATTTTGTGGCTTTCATGGTAGCTCCTAGGATTAAATCACCATTTTCGTGGAAAGGAGATCAGGTTTAATGTTGTGTTGATCTATAAATTTATTTTGGGAATAAATTCTACCAAGGCTTAGCACGGTACTGTAACTTGGGCCATACCATGCCCTAGAATTGAGCACGATGGGCGGCACGGCTCAGCACAGTTGTTTGGGTCAGGTCCATGCCAGCACAGCACGGCGATGGCACACCGGCATAGCCAGGCACAGAGGCATGGCTGCGGGTCATGGCAGGGCATGGCGCCCTGTCGCGGGCCCGCGACAGGGGAGGAGCGAGGTTGGGGTTATGTACCTAACTGTGTCACCATTCATGACCACACCCGCCCGCGTCGCTGTAACATCCCCAAATTTGATGAAACAGAAAATTAAAATTAAAAATATGAAATTGTTTGCCTAGCATCCGGGGAAAAATTGGAAAAAAAAAAGACCGGTTCATAGAAAACATCCAAAAAAAGATCAACTGTAAGCATCAAAAATAGTGCTTACCTGTATGGTTCAGATCCAAAGTTATTAAAGTGATAAGGTGAGGTGTGACGACTCACCACCTTTCCACTGCTGAAGCGCTTAAGGCGCACGACAAGGCGATGGCATGCACATATTCTAACCTTATATAGTAATAAATAAATAAGCAATTTTGTGGGTTATGTATACCTTGATATTGCCGGTTCTTGAGCCCATATAGTACCTATCCTCCTTCCAATTTATCTTCTACCAAGTAGCACATATCCCCCTTGCAAATTTCAACATGTAGCTGTTGAGGAACGCAGTATGCTACTCTAGCACAAATTAAAATTTCTACCGCAAAACCAGAAAAGCTACTCGCAAGAAGGGGATCATAGATCAATTACCACTAGACGCGCAGTTGCGAAATCCTTCTCATGTCGTTGTAGTGGATCGTTTTGGCCGCAGTCGTGGATCATCCTCGCCTCGCCGTGGATCGTCCTCGCTTGGTTGCGGATCCTCCTCACACGCCGTAGTCGCAGGAGCGTCACCATAGCAGTCCACACGTCCGGGGATAGGATGCCGTGCGTCAGTGTGCAAGCACCGGGTCGCTTGGCAGGGGCAACGAGAGGAGGTGGCTAGGGTTTATGGCGAAACACCTCTAAAATGCATGAAAGTGTGTTCTGCGCCCAGCCTCCTCCCCTCCTTATATAGCCACGAGGTGAAACCCTAGGCAGTCAGGGCCCATCTACGCGCTAAGCCCACGAGGTCCATTAATTACATATTCTATCTGAATTAATGCGTCCCAGCCCGTTAAGTGTGTGACCCTGTAGGTTCATGCGCATTTGGACATGGATTCGGAAAACCCTCTTCTAATCCAATAGTCGGTAGCGGCTCCTTACAGAGCATGCCAACTCCCAAACGCATATGATTAAAGTACTGATGTAATAATTCATTTGCCAAACTATATGAAGATCGAACTCAAGGCGAGAAGCATGTCATCCTTTGACAGTTCAATCCATCTCTCATATCCGTGATATATTAATAAGTTGTGATTGAATTCTCAATCACGGCATGGCCATGCACTTCCTTAATCATATCACACGAGTTGCCTAGACATATATCTCCGTTATACTAGAGTGACAAATTCCATCTTGACTGCTCACTTCTCTTTGCATGTTTCATAGTAAACATGAAAGCTACCTTTATAACTATCCGGTTAGGAAATAGTGTTTGGTAACCCCAAGGTAAGCTATTACATTTGTAGGGAATGTGACAATCTCAGGTCTATGGATCATACATCTACTATGTATGAGATACACTGATGATATATAAGAATGCAACATTCTCGCAGTGTCCCATTGCGGGTCCATCTAACACATGTTCTCCAACATGCGTTCACAATGTATTGATGATATCTCCATATCCCATGATCTATGAAATAAGATCATCAATCAGTACATGTGTTGATCTATTCATCGTTGTCCACTACGATGATATCCGATCAGAGATACTTACAAAATTATATCAATGAGTAGAGAGTTTCATAAGCAAGTCACATACTTACTGATCAATATAATGATATACATTCATTGGACCAATAATCATATTATTATTCATAAATATAGTCATGTTACAATCATCTATATGACTGCCTCAAGGGCATAACACTAACAGTAGCTTGTTACAAAACATTAGAATAATTCATACTCCAACTTTCTAATTAATTGAGTAAATATGGATTAGCGACATACCTTGTTGGTAATCTCTCCTCTCTTTCCTCCCAAGCAACAAACTACATGAAAATAGGACAATGAAACAAAGAATTGACAATTAAATATACAATTACATGGTCCCATCACTGTCCCAATCAAACTCTTCTCACTACTACACAAAAACTTATCATAGATGGTTCAAAAATCTCATCACAGACGATTTTGTAAACCGTTTGTAAATATATGTCAATAATAAGAAAGCCACATCACAGACGGTTTTTAAAACGTTAGTGAAAATTAACATCAGAGACGGTTCTATCTACGAACAATTTGTGATGAGTGAATATCATAGTCGGTTCTTAAACAAAACCATCTGTGATACATTCACTTGCATCTATGTCTCTCAGCGCACTCACAGATTGTTGCTTCATTTTCTCCTCGAGAATATAACCATACCAAATACAAGCGAATTGCATCAATCACAAAGACTATATGCAGTGTGGAGTCCAACATCAATCAAGAAAAGGTGAGCACCAGGATCTAGCAGGCCGACAGCCCAACACCATTTGCACTTACTTCAAAAACAACAGAAATTGGCTACAGTTACAGAGGAAAGGAATTCAGGGCATCTATACAAGCACGCAAGAAACAGCAGATAATACAAGCATCGTTACCTCCTCCTCCATGAGGATATCATCAACGTCGTAATAACCAGGCATTTCACCTAGCAGACAGATCAATCTTTCTTATCCTTAACTCTGCGTGATCAATTTGTGAAATCATGTGCTGAAAAATTGACATAGTGTTGATTTTGGTATTGCAAAATAGTGGTGCTCATAGCATGTGTGGTGCATGTGTATGTGTTATTTTAGATGATTAATTGATATGCTTGTGATAGCATGGTAGTTGTTGTGCTTGATGCAATGCGCTCGTGTGAGTGGTTGCATTGATTAATCTTGAGTCAAGTCGTGGACTTGTGCTCGTACACGATTTTGTGTTTGTTCATGTGCAGGTGTTGCTTGAGGTCGAACGTGGTCAGTGACGGGACCGGAACTAGGTTCATGAAGGAACTGAGGTTCAGGACTAGGTTCAGGGAGGAATCGAGAATCTAGTGGTCAAGGATGTCATGCGGGACGTTCGGACTAGATAACAGCGCACGTGAAGACGAGTGAGTTACGCGGTAGCAGTAGGTGGGCCGTACGCGTGCATGCGTGAATTTTAAGCTGTGTGCATATATTGGGCCATATGTAATTGGGCCAGGTGGATATGCATGCATGTATCTGTATACAAACTCTTTAGGCTTGCTCATTATAAATAGGAGGAGGTGTCTTCTGTTTATGGTGAGCTAGGCATTAGGGTTTGTGCTCTTTTGTTGGGAGTACTCTAACCAGACTAGCCAGAAGAAATAAAAATCAGATTTTCCTCCTTTCGCTACTGCTACAGTAATCTTTGGTGTTGCTATAGTAATCATAATTTGCTGTTCATCCGGATTTTTGTTTTTCATTTTCTCGCTCGGTTTTCAGTTTAGTAGATTGATTTATTGCCTATCTTGATTCTTTGAGTTTCTTCTTGATTTGATCTGTCCAAAACCTTCCTAAGGCATTAATTTAGTGTTCCTCAGTTTTGTTAGTTAATCTTTTGTAGATTTTGTTTAATCATGAAATTAGGGTTTAATCAATTCTCATCATTATTAATACAGTCAACTTGTGAAGCTTATAACTTTTGATCCATAGATCTGATTAAGCTGATTCTTGCTGGGTTAGTTTAGAAATTAGATCTAGCTTCTACAGTTTAAATTTCACATCAATCCGACGGTTGGATCTTCAGGAATTAAGGTTAGATCAATTCTCGTCATAATCTATCACAAAAAGCTTGCAGGGTTCGTAAATTTTGATCCGTAAGTCCGATCGAGCTGATTCTTTTTTTTGTTAGATTCGTATTGGAATCTAGTTTCTTCTGTTCAAATTTCAGGTCAATCCAATGGCTCAATCTTTGGGAATTAGCGATTTACCGAATGCATCTACTCTGTTTTTGTTGAATACGAAGCAATTATTTGATTCTGAATTGGGGTGAACTTTTAGTAGATCACAAATTTGATTTTAGCTTCTGCACAATCATTCACCCCCCCACTCTGATTGCTATAATAGTTTATATCAATCCTACACAATTTATGTAATACCAATGAGCAGAAGTAACCATAGATACAGTAAGCACATATCCATATCCTCCTAACGAATTAAATAGCCTATATATATAACTTGAATAGTGGTGAAAACGGTGGGCATGTTGCTTGAGTAGACATATCAATTCCAGACATTACCTTGCTTCGACCACTGAGTAGATTATTTGAGAAACCACGCAAATACAAACTAATCTTGAGATTTGCTATTGAGTTTTCCGGAGGGGAGCTGGCGACGAGGGCGAGAATTGGGTAGGTGTTAGGGGCTGCCGCCTACCGACCGAGGGAGGCAGCGGCAGCGAGCGGGGAAGAGGCGGTGAGGGCGGTGTGTGGGGCAATGCTACGCGGTGGAGAGAGGGTGGGGAGGCGACTGTGGCGCCGCCGGCTGTGGGAGGTGGGTGGCGGCGGCTTGCCCTTTTCCTCCAACCAGATGCACTCAAAAGTGGAAGGGAAAAATCGATCGGGATAGAGCTTACCTAGAGTGAGTATGGATCACCGGTGGGGGGAGGCGGCGCCCGGCAGCTGGACCCTGGAGGAGGAGGAGCTTCCGTCCGCTGCCTTCGGATGGTGCTTTGTGGATGTGGCCGAGGAAGAATGGAGGTGGTGGGGTTGGAAATAATTTGCTTCATTTCGCAGTTTCAATTTTGGTTCCGGGCGCCATGAGTTCGAAAGAAGAGAGCGCCCAACTAGCGGGATACACACCCTACTACAGCACAGACATGTTACGGTTTTAGATTAAAACTATCAGTAAGTAACTATTAGTGTATATAATAGAGACAGTTTTAATATAGAATCGTCTCTAATGACTAACCTTTATAAATATATATTTATAATATATACATCTTATTATTTATAACACATGCATCTCATTATTTATTTATAATACATACATCTTATTATTATAATACATTTCACACATGCGTCTCACTATTTATGACATGCACGTCCCCTTATTTACAACACACATGTCGCATTATTTATTTATAGTACATAAATCTCATTATTTATTTATAGTACATACGTCTCATTATTTATAACACATGCGTCTCATTAATTATTTATAATACACACGTCTAATTATTTATAACACATACGTCTTATTATTTATAACACATATGTCTCATTATTTATTTATAGTACATAAATCTCATTATTTATTTATAGTACATACATCTCATTATTTATAACGCATACGTCTCATTATTTATAACACATGAGTCTCATTATTTATTTATAATACATACGTTTAATTATTTATAACACATACGTTTAATTATTTATAACACATACATCTCATTATTTATAACACATACCTCTCATTATTTATTTATAGTACATACATCTCATTATTTATAACACATACGTCTCATTATTTATAACACATACGTATCATTATTTATAACACATACATCGATCTTATTATTTATAACACATACATCATCACTTACCCTTCTAACAAAAAACCATCTGTGATGACCATTATGATCATTACATAAGGTTTTTGGCTAGAAGGGCACCTAATGATTGGTTATCACATATGGTTTTTCAAAATCATCAGTGATAAGGGGGTCTAATATAAACCTTTTGTACTAGTGTCTATAGCCAAAGGATCATAGTTTTTGCCTCTTTCCTCACGCCGCTTTTGAAACCTACTTGTCATCATCCAGTTGTATGCAACATAGACTAAATCATTCAATTTCTTGTGCTCTAAATGATTTCTTTTCTTGGTATGGATCTACAAATGGCAAGCAAAGTAAATAAAATGAATAAATGGCTTGCTCAAATTGAAATGAATGAACACAAAGAAGCTACAAAATGAGGAGTTCAAATTAAGCACTTTATCAACTTGACATTGAAATTCAAAGGTACTCCAATTTCTCTCACAACCGGATGATGAAACACAAAGACTAACAATATGATTCGTAAACCTTTGTAGCTCAATGGCTCGCCCACCATAAGTATGCCACGAATCAACTAAAATTGCATATATTAGGATGTAGAAATGAAATTAACATGATGAAATTAGAAACACTTACTAGGACTCCATGATTCTATGTTTTGACTTGCCATTTTATTTGAAAGGATGTCTCTACGTTGGTCCTTACAGAGAATGGCGTGCCTATCAATCTTGTTTTGAAGATTGGCATCTTCTACCATTCTTGCAAGCACATCAATGAAACAACCGTTTAGCTCCCCAATATATGTATCATCATTCTTCTTTTGGATGGGAAAGAATTTTTCCAGATTCAATAGAGAGTAGCTCCATATAACTGGGGTGTCCATTTGCTTCACCCAACATTGTCAACAATTTTTATGATGCTCTTGAGCAAAACTTTCTTGTTTTGGCTGCCTTGATCTTTTCCTTTGCTTTAGCCATGAATGCTACAACCTCCGACATAGCGGGCTTCTCATCACCATCAACCACCCTTAGCACTACAAGAAGTGGTTGTGAAGCTCTAAGGCAATCCTTAATTGAATTCCTGAACTTCTTAGAAAGAATAATTACATACACTTTTTTTAGCCTCTGTCTTTGCCAATTTGGACATAGTCCAATCATCACTGAGAAAATGATATCTCTACGCTTCTTTGTGCTTGTGCAAACTCCGCAAAGTAAGGAATATTGTGGCAAATCGCGTAGCTACAGGTCTCACAAGATCCATCCCACTTGTCTTATCCCTTATTGCACTAAGAAACCTCCCATGCCTGTAAATGAATGTGGTGACATGTTGGGCTAATGCAATAGGTTTCTTAAATTCCTTTAACTTCCTTATGCCTTCCAACATAAGGTCCAAACAATGTGCAGTGCAAGGGGTCCAAAACAATATAGGAATCCTCTTCATTAGAAGCTTGCTCGCTGCCTTATAGTTAGCACCATTATCAGTGACAACTTGAACAACTTTATCTTTTCCAATGTTCTCAATTCTCTTCTCTAGCAAGTTGTCCAGCATCATCACATCATATGCTTCACATGATGCATCAACAGACTCTAAGAAGAAAGATCCCTCCAGACGATTGACAAGGAAGTTAACTAAGTGGTGTCCCCTCCTATCTGTCCATCCATCCGACATGAGTGTGCAAACATATTGCTTCCAGGCCTCCTCATGCTTCATCCTTGAATTATTTATCTCCTTAACAATCTCCTCAAACAATGGATTATTTATCTCCTTAACAATCTCCTCAAGCAATGGCTCCCTAAGCTCGTAGTAGCTAAGAGGCTTGTACCCAACACCGTACTGTGCAACGACCTCTATAGCAATCTCGAACTGCCTTGAGTTTGCGCTATTAAATGGTATACCATACTCATAGAAGAACTTGGTTATCTCTAGGTTGACAGCATGCCTTTTTTCCTTGGTCCTTATGATAAACTTAATACTAGTTTGAGCAGCCCCCTTGGAATGTCTTTGCTCTACAACCACTGCGGGTGTTAGTCGAATCATAGCAATAATAGACATGGTCTCCTTTACCTTCTTTGGTGATGGAAACTTAAACCAAAGAGCATATTGCTTTCTTTTGGTGGTTGTCCTAGAACTTGGCTGCACAACAGAGGCTTAAAACTCCTTGCCGATTGTTGTCACACATCTTCATCTTCTCCTTATTTGTCTTCATCATCTAGGAAGAGTGATCTGCCCCTCTTGTTCTTCAATAAAGCCTCAATATCTTTTTTATTATTGTTGTAGTCTTGGCATATTTTTGAATATATCCAAACCCACCCACAAGTAGCTCCTTTAACCTTTTGTTTCCTCCTATTACCTTTCTGCCACAAAGGGAACATTGGGCCAATCTCAGTTGCCAATAACTAACCAAAAGCCAAACTTTTATCCCGACTCATTAGACTTTGCCTTCTATTTTGGATCACCCATTAGATCATATGAGGTATCGGAAGTTGCATTACTTGCGGTTTCTATTTTGGTGATGCTTCACTGCTTTTGTAATAAAGATGGCATAAATAACCATGTTGTCAATTGTATAGTACTACTAGTATAGTATTACTACTGGTACTTCCATTATTGATATATTCCTACTACTTCATCACTTCTACTGCTGCTATTACAGTACTTCATTCGACCAACTCAAATTATCTAGATTAAATGCTTCCAATGTTCAAAACTATAGATGTTATGCATAGTTGAATCATCTGGCCAAGTCGGATCATTAGACCCACCCAAATAACCCATCTCTGTGCAAAGTCTCGATAGCACATTCTCTATCAAATTGATTCGACCGATGGTACAACCCACTCGGATCATCCTAGTCACAATAAAATATCTAGAACATATTATCTATGAAATTGATTTGACCAGTGGTCTGACCCGCTAGAGTTATTCGACTCTATCTGGATTTCTATAACATATCCTCTATTGAATTGATCTGACTGTCAGTCCATCCCACTCAATCATCTGACTCCAATTGAAAATTTCTAACCCAAATTTAGAATTTCACGCCAATTCTAAATTTAGCATTCTCTCTTGGTTTTTTTAGCTTTCTCTGATGAGATATGAGCTAGAGATACCTAAATCACAATTACCTACCCATGCTCACAAAACTTAACTACTAGCCTTAAACCTTGGTTATTAGTACATCCAAAGCAAAAGCAAAAAATATTACTAAGATGATCCAAACTCGACTAATCGGATCATTTCTAGTCTCAAGGTCTTTATTCTTCATACTTTGTTATCAATTTTACCTCTTTGTCATCAATTTTACCTTTTAGAGATCCATGAATACCAAAAACTTATGTCAAGCACTAACTCACATTTAAACCTTAAAATATGATTATTTTTGACAAATAAGCATCATTAATCTTCAAAACACATAATCACTAAAATTTTGGGCCTAGATGCCTACACACATAATGAATAGTTGAGGGGTTCATATCAAGGATAGAAATCTCGGCAAAATTTCACAAGATTTCGACGAAATCTCAAATTTCGGCCCCTTTCGAGATTCTAAATGTCAACGAAACTAAAAAAAAATTAAACAAATTCGAATTGCTAAAGTATATTTAATTTTAGCAAAATTTCAGCATATTTCGCTGAAATCTCAAAAATTTGTGACGAGAATATAGGAAAATTTGACCGGATTTAACTTTTTAAGACAGGATTTGACTGGATTCGTTCGCATTCAGGAAGCAGCCTACCGCCAAATATATTCAAATTATATTCTTATACACAATGACACAAGTTGTGTGTAGCTCCATTGGTTTGGCCCTTGCTTTAGCGCGACGGAGGTTTAGGGATCGATCGGCCAAGTTGCATTTTTTTGGAGAACAACATACTGCAATCCTCAGGTATTGCATGTCAACATCAACTCATCCAACATATTGTTAGACAGGGAGTATGAAGCCAAGTTATCAGATTTCGGGCTGGGGAAGCTTCTGCCCATAATCCATAGATCTGAATTGAGCAATTTACACATGGTTAGCGGTTACATCCCACCGGAGCTAGCATTACCAAGCCATAGATATAGTAACAAGTGCAACGTGTTCAGCTTCAGGGTAGTGTTGTTGGAGATTGTGATGGGCCGAAAGCCTGTCGATAGCCCTAGGGTAGGCACGGTGGTGGTTGTACGCGGTTATGTCAAGGAGACAATGGAGGGTGGCCCCATTTCAGATTGCTTTGATCGAAGCCTGAGGGGATTCATAGAAGATGAATTGGTTCAGGTGTTGAAATTGGGTCTGGTGTGCACTTCTAACATGCCATCCCGGCGGCCAAGCATGGCAGAGGTGGTACAATTCTTCAGCCCATCATAAGAAATTCCTAATACATATACTCCAAGGAAGAGGACATTGTGACAATAGTAGAGGATTAGCAAATTTGTGCTTCTTTGTTTTAGTTCTTTGGTGTATTCACAATCCATTTGTCAAATAAAACTTACTTTGTTCATATTTGCTCTTGTAATAATATTATCAGCCTTTTAAGAGGATAATAACACTTTTAGAATTTTGAAAAATTCCTCAAGCTTGATCATTATCATTTTGAAAAATTCCTCAAGCTTGATCATTATCTGAAAATTTTATGAGAACATTAGTGATGCATCAGGACCATCCAAATTTTTTTTCAAAATTTTATAAAATGGTTTGAACCATTTTTCATTCGGTTGAAATTTGCCGGTTAGCCTTTAATAGCATTGTACGAATTTTTGAAAATTTCTTAAGCTTGATCATCATTTGAAAATTTTATGAGAATATTATAGATATGTCAGGAGCATCTACAAAAAATTTGAAAAATTTCTAATGTGGTTTGCACTATTTTCCATTCAGTTGAAATTTTCTTGTCAGCCTTTTATCAAGACAATAACACTCTCAGAATTTTTAAAAATTCCTCATACTTGAACATCATCTAACATTTTTATGAGAATATTAGTGATGTGATAGGATCATCCACAAAAATTTTAAAAAATTTTGACGCCATTTGTGAAAGATCGGAATGGCAATCAGAGGCGAGGGGGTGAATGATCCAAAATTAAAAATTTTCACACCTTCTAGACAAAAATACAATCAAACAAACACTTCACTTCACGCATGGAAACCCAAGAAACCAAAATCATAACTTCTACTGAGGCCAACACTACCGCAGGTATATGGGCGGTAGTGCCGTTCTTATGATACTACCGCTCGTGAACGATGGTAGTGCCGAGCTCAAGAATAGGGCACAGAACAGCACGAACTCAAGAGCAAAAGTGATGAAACTTTAAATCTATAGCTCTGAGCTGCATGCAACTTGGTAGATGTAATCACAAGGAGGTTAGGAACTTATTCCATCCATCGATTCAAAGAATCGAAGTCAAAGTTTTGACATTTCTTGATTTGAAGGAAAAGAGTACCAAGTTGAAGGAAAAGTCAAAATCTTCGATCTAGACTTGCCCGTGAGATTTTGATGATCAAGGTATACATGGATACCTTCCCACAAGTCACAGCAAGTTAGGAATCACGAAGATCAACTCCAAAAGCTCGATCTACAAAGATTTCTTTATGATGAACAAAAAAGATTGGTTTCTCGCAAAAACTTGTACCAAGATCACCTAGAGGATTGTGACATGATCTAAGTGATGACTCATCCAATTAATCTCTCATCCTTGGCAATAAGAACCAAAAGCAAGTAGAAAGAGGGAGGCAAATCCAACTTGCGGAAATTAAATGCGAGAATGTAAATATTGAATTTAAATTATGTAAAGTAAAGACATAATTGAAATGCAGAATTTAAATTCAGAATTGAGAGAATGGATCTTTGTATTTTCTTTGAATGATTTTACAAAGCCTCACTCCATGTGGGCAAAGCTCAAAGGAGCAACCAAAATCTTTAAGAGGGGAGACTACCCCTACCCCTGTATTTATAGTGACCATGGATCAACCTAGGCCCTTAGATGAGTTGCTTCTATCCTAAGCTACCTCTCAAAGGCCAGGATTTAATCCCACACTTTTACCTCTTGGGCTAACTCGAAACCCACTAACATAACAGGTTTTGCACGCTTCTCAGAGCAACTAGACAACCACTACTTATCATCTAGACCTGCAATCCAACGGCTCTCCTTGATCCGAGTAGTGTTAAGCTAGCATCCCCACTGTTTCCTTGCCTCCATGACTTGCTCCGCTTCATCTCCGGCCATCTTTCGACGATCCTCGTCCTCCCAAGCCTCCGGTGCTCCTTGCCTAGTCCCAGCCCTTTCTTCGCCTCACCATGATCTGGAAATGAAGCCTTGCAATCATCAAAGACAAGAAAACACCTCACATAGCATTGTCCAACAACAATATTCAATTAATCAATCATCAGAGAAAATGTTCATTAAAAAAACAGGGTGCCTAGCACAATCGCTAGCCTATGGCCGGTAGTCCGGTACTACCACACTTTGACTGTTGGTAGTGCCAGCGGCAGAAAATCTCGAATACGATCCCTCTTTGGAAAATAGCTACCACTGTTATATGGCTGGTAGCTCCGACCAGGCCAGCACTACCGCTTCCCATAGCCGGTAGTGCCGCACGGCTGGCACTACCGCCTTATTAGTGTCAGTAGTTCCGCTTCAAACAAACTTAGACCAAATTGCTCTAAATTGAAAATCCAATCCAAATTCAACCACAAACCAGAGCAACCCAAGCTCAAATAATGTCAATACTCATCACAAATAAGGATGGACCTCCACATGGTCCTTCAATTTGAATCATTTGTCGTTCAATTAAAATTTATCGAGATTTTGGTAATTTCAGACGAAATTTTTTTTGCCAAAATTTCAAAAATTTCGGTCAAAAAAATTCCATATTTGTATTTTACTTTTTGAATTTCGTCTGGATTTCATTCGAAATAACGAGATTTTACTAAAATTTTGAATTTTAGAAAGTGACGAGATGTGAACCGAAAACAAAATTTGAAACCTTGGTTCGTATCGAAAATTATATTATCTCGACGTTTATAGCGCAATATCCCCTGCACCAAAATAACGAAATCCAACATGGGCAACTTGAAAAGTACAAAGGGGTTGCCATTTTCCACTCCACCTCGGCGTTATCGGCTTATGTTGGTTGTCTCGAGTCCCGTTCCGAAAGACGCGTTTCATTTTTGCCCAAAACCCCAACCCAGAATGGCCCACTTCGCTGCGACTTCCCCGGTCGGAGCCGGCGCTGGCAACTCCGCCTCTACCGCCGATGCGTTCTAGACCGCGTGCCGCACTACTGCTACGTGCACTCCTACCCACGCGTCTACCTCGGTCGCTGCCTTTACTGCCTGATGCCTGCCTGCCGCCGCCCCTTCTTCGCCGATGCGCTCACCTCCGAGCCGCCCATCGTCCCCGGCACCGACATGTACTTCTGCACCTGGGCTTTCTTCCCGCTCGGCCCGCCCGCCGTCCCGACGGCTGGTCCCCCTTCACCCCATTCAACCCCGCTCATCCTCCCTCTCCCTCTCCCTCTCCCACTCCCGCCGCAGCCACCCCCGCAATCGCCATGCCCGCCCGCCTGCACCCCACCTCGAGGAAGAAGGTTGGGGGTGTGCCTCAAGGGTAGGCCCCGCACCGAGGCGGGCGAAGAGGAGGAGGCCGCCGCCAATCTCGATGCGGAGGTGGCTTCGGAGGCAGAAGGGCAGCAGTGGCATCAACATCAATGAGGCAGTGGAGCTGAGCGAGCTGGGGTTCCGCGAAGATGAGCTGGGATTCCTCCGCAAGATGCCGTGATCGATCGTGGGGGGTGGGGGGACGTGGCTGTGTTTTTGATCATACCGTACCTTGCTAACTGCTCACTTAGCATGATGATCATGGCGGTGGAAATGCCAAAATGAGGCTTTTCGTGGGACTTGGAGGTGTAAAGTGGGATCCATGCCTTTGCTATGACAAAGTTTTAATTTATGTTTTATCAATCTGTGCAAAATTTTATTTTCACCTGGTTTTATTTGTGCCCTGTTTTGTCTAATGGTGTATTTGTGCCCTGTTTTGTCTAATGGTGCTATGCTATTATCTTGAGGGTGTCCTTTGGGTTGATGTTGCTTTCTTCTAATTGAATTGTGAATTATGGTGCATGTTTCTGCTCATTTTGCTTCTGTCATATGTGAATGGGCTCTCTTATGCAGAGATCAAGGGAATTTTAGAAATGTGGTATTTTTTGTATTGTTCAATGTTACTAAAATCCTGCTGCTTGAATGCTAAATTTATAAGGCATATTTCCTTTTTGTATGTAGGCTAAGGAGATACTGAACATGATTAAACTATTCTTAATTATTATCTTTAAGTATTATATTCAATGCATACATGTAGAGTAGAGCTGGATATTTATTAATAGTATAGAGGAAGTGTAACATCCCGGCACCTAGTATGTCCAGAATGTCACCACATAGAGATGAAACAACAACTAAATGACATAATTAAAGATAAATTACAGCAAGCATGCTACTAGATTAAGCAAAAATTCGACAGCATGTTGCTTGTTTTTCCATGGTTTTAAGCATCAATCATAATAACATAACATGATAGCATATTGAAAGACAACCGTGGATGGGATTACGAGGTATGTCTTTCGTGTTCACTACGTGTGAACACAGAGGCCCGCAACAAAATGGGTCGCCTCTTCCATTATGAATGCACATTTGTCATGAATCATGTTATAACTTGCATAACGGAAACTCAATATAACAACGGCATATCTTTGAACTAAACATGAGCATCATAACACATGCGAGGAACAACATGGCAACATAGAGCATCATTTAGTAACATAGCAAAACCACACAACTAGTTGGTCACCCAAAACCCCAATTCCATCCCAATACACTTGCCTTCAACCGTGAGCGACAGAGTGGCGAGAGGTTGAGGGCACTCCCGGGGTCACACCACCTGTACATAGGTACATCACACTCAAAACTTGTCCACCAAAACAGTACAAGAGCAATCATCTACAACAACCTCGCTACCCACTCCTAAAACCCGAAAACAGAGAATCTGTCCTGTCGGGACAGCGGGCTTCCAACTAACATAACTTGAGTTCTAAAATTCCAAATCAAGTAAACGAGTATATTTTCTTGAAGCTTAGGAAATTTCCCAACTTTTTCTAGGTATTTGCGAAGACTGATTCGGCCTCTAAAGTAGTCTAATCTACAAATGAACACAATCTGTCTCAATCTCATCACAGATTTTGCAATGTTCGGTAAAACAGCCATAACTTCTAAACGGCTGGACGGAATTTAGAGTTCTTGGTGTCCATTTAAAGGTAATTGTATTATCTACAACTTTCATAACAGTTGGCCGATCAGAAAAAGGCTCTAAAATTGCCAAAACCCAAGCCCTAGGTCGGGGTGCAAATCTACCCGAGAACAGAACGTGGGACAGCATTGCAATTTCCCTAATCTCATCTAGGAACAGCACCTAAACACCAAAACTAACCATGGTCTTCCCCATATAACCAGCACCAAAACTCTACAAACCAATTCCCCGAGACATACCTCTTGTTAGCGGATCGCCCGGTCGACAAATCGTCTTCTCCTCGCGGCCCGATCTCCCCTCCAATCGCCGGGAACGCCGAAATCGCCGGATCCGCTTGGACGGAGAGCTCCCGGACAGCGAGATTGGAGTCGTGCTAGGGCCGGCTAGCGGTGGAGAGGGAGGGGAAGGGGGGTGGCGCCATGGGGGAGGAGGAAAGGGGCGCATGGGGGAGGAGGTGGAGGCGCCCCAAGTAGGGTTTGCTGGTCCCCCCCCCCTCATGAGCCCAAAGAAACCCCCCACCAACGGCCCATTTGCTTCCCCCAAGGCCCAACTAACTCTCACAGGGCCCAAACTCCCCCGGAAAGGCCCAAACGCCCGGAAACGGCCCAG
Organism: Rhipidocladum racemiflorum; assembly: GCA_036346355.1. NCBI lineage: Eukaryota > Viridiplantae > Streptophyta > Magnoliopsida > Poales > Poaceae > Rhipidocladum > Rhipidocladum racemiflorum. Next base: position 38,097,653 of record CM070588.1, read on the forward strand.
AACACGATGTAAAGTCGTACCGTAATGTTGCATTCTATAATGTCTCATTCCGTAATGTCACAGGAAGCATCATACTAATTTTGTATTAAGATGTGAAATGCGTCTTATATTTATGGAAAAAAACCATTCAAAATATATACCCTATATTTTTTTATATAATAGTGTGACTTGATTAGAATTTGGTTTTTTAGGTTTACCAAGTTTGACAATGTCTGATTGTTACTTATTTACAAAGAAAAATGGAAATTATTAGCTTATGTTGTAATGCAGATTTTTTGCTTCCTGTTGTTGCATTTGGTGTTTGTTTTGCTTTGGCCCTGAAAGTCTGGAGTGAAGAGGCTTTGTGTTTGCTTAATTCTTGCACAGTGTCCAATTTGTATTGGTATTGCGCCAAATGTTTGCTTGTTAGGAATCTAAGGTGCTAAGCTCCCAAAAAAGACTTAGGATGCAGGAAACCTCGAGTAACTTCTACTGATTTGTTAGCATCTGTGTTCTTTAATTGTGGTGTTGGCCACATGCAAAATGCATCAAAGTTGGAACATGGTGTTCTCTTTCCATGCGACACGATATCTTTGCACACCAAGATGTGCATTCTGCAAGTTTTGGGTTTGGTTCTGTTGCTTGCTTGAGCTGTTGCTTAGCATGCAGGCGATCCATTGGGTAGTAATTTTTCAGTGCTTATTTTCATATATACATACGTATACATATACATATGTATACGTATATATATACATACATATACATATACATATATGCGTATACATGTTCGTCTATGCTCTGCCGTTGGAGGTTGTACGACGTGCAGCTGCAGCCTGTCAAAGTTTCAATTTTGGGCATGGACTAGAACATTAATATTTCTTGAGTTAGTGTTTTTTTTCTTAGAGTACAGAATAAGTATCTTCTGGATTACAATTACGAGGAAATTGGTTATATGCCACTGTGAAGAGTGGGTTTCACATATTTTCCAGTCCCGTCGTTTAGTTCCGTTTAAAGCCCTTTGCCACGGTGACACCTCGTAGAAATACCATTACAACTCAATTACTCCCATTTTACAGGATTTCACCTGTTTTATCGTGGGCCCGGGCAAGTGACTGAACCAAACTACCCCCCGGTCGCCTCTATCCCTTGTGCCAGCAGAGGACGGTGCGATCGGACCGTAACCCACTCATCTCGTTCTTCTTCCCCATCCTCACCTCCCACTGGAGAAGACGACGGCGCAGGCGGCATGCGGCCTCCTCTCCCCTCCGGCGAGCTCCTCCACAACAACGCGGTGGCGACGACAAGAAAGTTCTGTCTTACGAAACTCTACATAAAATGTAACACCCCGGCATCTAGTATGCCAGAATGCTACCAAACATAGACTAAACAACATCTAAATACCAGAACTAACGATAAATTACAGCAAATGCGCATATGCTAAAAACCGAAATTTCGGCAGCACCTCCTTTGTGTCATCATGATTTGAACAATAGCAATATCATAGCAAACTATTTCATAACATAAGACATCTAAAGCAGCAATATATAATGGATAAAACATCATCATAAGCAATTAAACCAAAACCAACCACACAAACATCTATAGCTAAGCAAAGAGGATCAACAGCACATTAAAATTATTCCATACACCTAGTTCAGTGCACTATTATCATGATCATGACTCAAGGTTGGTAAATGTGACTGGAACTACGTGAAGATGTGTAGCTAATGCCCTTTCCCACATGCCGGTGTCATGGTACCTCAACCACGAGCAACGGGTTGGCGGGAAGTAGAAAGCACTCCCGGGGGTCACACCACCTACACATAGGTACCACACACTCACAATCATGTCCACAAAACAGTACGCAAACCCTCATCTACCCCGACATTGCCAACTACTCGCAACACCCAAAAACAGAGGTTCTGTCCCGTCGGGACAACAGCCTTCCAAAAGGCATAACTTGAGTTCTGGGACTCAGAATCAATTAAACGAGTACATCCTCGTGTAGCTTACGAAATTTCCCAACTTTTTCTAAGTATAAGGAAAGACTGATTTGAACTCTAAAGTGGTTTAATCTACAGAATACCGTGATCTGTTCCAATCACGTCACAGATTTTAACACGCTCGGTAAAACAGCCATAACTTTCAAACGGCTGATCGGAATTTAACGTTCTTCGTACCCACTGAAAGGTATTGAAATTATCTACAACTTCTTCAACAGGCGGACGACCAAATTCGGACTCTAAATTGGCGAAAAACTAAACCCTAGGTCGACTGCTCATGCTGTCCAAAACAGAGAACGTGGCAACTTCTAGATCTAATCCAATCTACTCAAATCCAGCACCACCAATTGATCTAAAAACATGATATTGATCCTTATAACAGTACCTAGCCCAACCCCAAGGAGTCCCATGGCCATACCTTTGCCCGACGCACGAAAACCCAATAGATCTCCTCCCGGTTCGCGCGATCTCCTACCTCGCTCCAAATCCACCGGATCTCCTCGTCGCGGAGCGCTCCAACGGATGGATCTTCGAGGTGTTGAGGTGGGGATCTCCCCTAGGGGCAGCAAGGGAGGTGGAGAGGTGGTGGAGCAATGGGGAGCAATGGGGGAGGGGAGGCGCAAGCAAGGGAGAGGGGAAAGGTGGGGTGGCGGCTAGGGCATGGAGGTGGGGGCGCATCCTGCAGGTTGGGGCGCAATAAGGGTTGGGGGAGGCCCCCAACCAGGTCTCCTACCCCTAATAGGACTCAAACTCCATCTCACCAAAGCCCACGACCCCTTCCCTTTGGCCCAAACTCCCCCGGAAAGACCCAAACTCTCGGAATCGGCCCGAAAACGCAAATAAACCTCATACCATATGGTTTTAACCTTAATTTCACATTTCATAAAGTTTTTGACCTCATCATTCACACTTTATAAGGTTACGACTTTCCGTAGTGTCACATTCTCCCCCCTTAAACAGGATTCGACCTCGAATCCGAAGAACGTCAAAATCAACAACAAAGTCCCCAAGGGATAAAGGACTTCTTTGCAACATAAAACATTCACACAAAACTTAAACCTGAACAAACGACAAGCGAGCTCCCAAATCCAACACTTGGCGAGAAAATGTTGATTTAGCTCAACAGAGTGCAACCTCTCACGGTTCCACCTTCGCTTCAATTCCCAAGTAGACCACGAAAGAAAATGGTCTCACACTCCTCCATCCATACCTTCCTTGGCACTAACGTGCCCTATCCCTTTAATCGAAACTACTCTCCAGAAGAGCACGGTACCAGCCTCTAGAACCCTCTTCATCTCCCACGCACAAACGTATTTTCACACCTCAACCTCTCTACTGTGGTTCGCCATATTCAAAACGACAACGAACCAGGTGAGACATACACTCGAAGACCACCAACTATTTGAACAAACGAGGTTAAGACCTTGCAAAGGATTGATCTTTTACAAAAGACCAATACCCAACACTACCACCTAAAGGAAAAGGCCTACCTTACAATCAGGGTCCTTAAACTCGCAAGAAAATGTAACAACCAAACAAAAATCACTACGGTTGACACAACCTCGTTCAACCTCAGCAACAGAAAGGGCCAATACACTTTGAAAAGGAAAACAATTACTAGCAACCACCAAGTGGTCCACTAATAATTTAATCAACCCTACCGAGGAACATCTCAACGACACAATTCTCCAAGAAGGTTTGCATTGAGTCATACATAACCTTCCACTCAATGGACCACGATAAAGAGTACAAGCATTGAGTGAGCTCAGCCAAAATCATGAACCCAATTGGTCCACCTACAACAACTCAAACCCCAAAGCGCTAAAACCACTTTGGAAAGGATCCGGCAACATCCAAAGAGCACACATTTTAATTTCCTATGCCAAGACACAAAGGAAACGCAAATCCCCTACATCACAACCAACATACCAGCAATTCTTCATTGTTTCTTTTCATACTAGAAAGCAAGGGAAACCTCGTTTCATGACATAAATGCACACTCTTCAGGAGCACTCTGGATTAGTCATATCTCCATATATGACTTTCTCACCGTCCTGGCTCAACGACTCTTTATCATTTAACATCTAAAAACGATGTCATGTTTACTTTTCACCATTCCTTCATCATGTAACAACACTACCGAATAGTCATTCACATGATGACTTCTTCCTCGGTATCACATGAATAAATCTCGAATAACATCGAGAGTTGCGCTAATTCATATAAACTATGACAGCAGCATAGTTAACAGTAAGGCACCACATCATATCAGAACCCACCAACGATAGATAGCTAAACTTGCAAAACATCGCATTTTAACCAAAATCAACATTTTGGAAAAGAACATCGGCTCCAAAGTTAAACATCTGCACAAACAACCGCTATAAATTTTCTCAAAGAGAAAGGGAAACTCATTTTCAAAAGAGAACACTTCACTAACAGTATCGCCAATGAAACATCCACAAAAAAACCACCTTTTGAAGCACTTCCAAACTCTACACAGACTTTTCCAAATAACTCCAACTCTAGCAAAAGAAAAGATTACAAATTAAACCTCGTGAGTTTTCCAACATAGCCCTCTATGTCCATTTGTTTCTTTTTAAAATTTATTCCAAAGATAATTCAGGGTGCACGCGAAAGGGCGCGATCCACTTAAAAATTTTGGAGTGTAAATCCATACTCATAGCACCAACTAATCAAATTAGCCAAAACCAAATATTTGCACCAATTTCTACGAGTTTTAGGGAAACTTTGAAACACAGCATATGGAACACCTTGACCGAAAACCCTTCAACCAAAATGGCAAACAACCAAACCAGTCCAAAAGCTTTTAAACACAAGCTCAGCATAAAAAGAACCATCTCTAGTACTCCACTACGCTTTCCATTAAAAGACTTCAATAATCACTATTTACTCCCTAAGGAGCCCCAACACAATTCAACCCAAAGCTTCACAACAAAATCTTCCTCTAGTTACCATTCCCAACACATTTAATTAGGGTTTATGATGCTTATCGAAAAGGCACCCAACCAAAACTATATTGACATGATCCCCACGAATCACCGAATCATAATACTTCTTATTCTAAATTTGAAACATAGTACTTCAACAAATCTTTCAGCAAGATCAACATATAAATTTCATACCTCCTATATATTCACATCTCGACAACCGAACCTTCTTCAGTTAAACAACAACTTCAACATGTAAATATTATCTCCACAGGGAAGAATTCGTAAGTGAGACTCTAAGTTATACTTTCATTAAGGATAAGATCATTTATCATGTTAATTATCCAAAGCTCACTCCTCCATCGCAACAAGTTAAAATTTTCCTCTAGTTTAACCATGGTTTTCCAACGAGTAATCTAAACAGTTACCACCACTACTTAGTCATCAATAACAACAAATGGGCATAATCATCAACCAACAACATTACTTTTAGCTACCCTATACATAGGTTATAACAAAATTACCACAACACAACATACTCCAACTATTTAAAATAGATTGAATACTAGCATTAACACTGCTCTTAACAACATCATGAACAATAAGTCTTATGTCTTCTCAATTGATATCAATACTAGCATTGTATAGACACAACTGCATGCTTCCAAATATACTAGTAGTTTGCAACAACATAAATAGCAACTCTAATCAACTTCCAAATTAAAGCCACTAGTCAACATTATTAAATTCCTCTATTAACCCGTTAGATTAGAACATCTTTAAACAATCGGCAAGGTTTCTTTAACAGTATCATTAATTTACATCATCTTAATGTTCTTACTATGCATCAAGGTTTAAACTTTTAACATTAACGAGGATCATAAGCACTTTTATAACAAAGCAACAGATTCTAAGCATGTACATTAACACATTCACTCATTCTCGCTACAGAGTAATCTACAATACTAGTAGTCTATTTATTCTCAAGCTAGAGATATTAATCACATTGAATTGACTCCACTCACAATTTAACTTAACAATACATCATCCCATAAACCACATTGGTATATGCTACATAACATGCTAAACAACAATGCTTACTAGGGACAAACGATTTCAGTCAAAAGACTACTTACTTTGTTTGCAGCATTTTAGTTTTAAAAATCATCCCAAATTCATAAGGAAACTTGACTCTCAAAATTGCAATGAGACAAACCCAAACTTGGTCATGCAAAAGGGGATTCTCCAAAACACTTTTCAATATCAATGGCTCCCATAGAGGAAAATGGTTGAAAGACAATTTTCTTAAAAGGGAACCAAGCGATTTAGTGATCCTTTTCAAATAAAACCTTAACACCAAACCCCAAACTTTCACGAAACAATAAGGATTTTCAAAGATGATTTCGCAAACCAGTAAAATGACGAAATCAAACACCACTTACTCCTACAAAGCCACAGAATTTCAGCCCTGACAGCCAGGTCTGGCATAACTCTGCAATAACTTATTTATCTTCGAAGAAAGACAAACACAGGGATAAATTGAATGCTTCTTCCCCATAAAGCAATCAACAAACTAAGCATCAAAACTGGAAAGGCGTCCCAAAAGAAGCGCAACACTAGACTCCTCTTCTTCGTCTTCAACCAAGGAAGACAAACCACACACCGCATACGGAACGATCCGCAAAAATCTAATACCAAACACTTTTCTTTTGGTTTGCATCAACTAAAACCAAGAAAACCAACCAAGACCGACCACAGAACGATAAAGAACATCCGAAGGAATCCACCACCAAATTCTTCTATTTGACTCCAGTCAACTCCCGATCTACGACAGAAAGGGTAAGCACTCTTCTCCTACAGGGGTTAATAGTTCTTCGGTGATGGCGCTAACCGGCCACACCGTCAAACCTCACCCTTACTATGAAATAAGAGAGGTGGCCGAAACCCTTCGGCACCAAAACCCCACTTTATCACCACAACAGGAATAATTCAATCATTTATCTCATAGACATAGCAACATGCATTATCAAATGAAGCATTCAACATCATAGCTTAAATACAACATTTAAGCGTAAAGAAACGATACCCATACCCTTTCCTACTGTGCATCTATTGTGTGTCAAATTTTAGATTAGTTATACCACTTTTGCAAGTTTTAGTGTTGCTATTCTATGACAAAGTTTTAGTTAAAACCTAAGCCATGTTTCTAAATTATTCCACATCACATTTTAGTTGTACCCTATAGCATGACACTAAAAATACAAATTCCAAGGACCTACAGCCCGCTCTGATACCAACTGTAACACCCCAGCATCTAGTATGCCAGAATGCTACCAAACATAGACTAAACAACATCTAAATACCACAACTAACAATAAATTACAGCAAAGGCACATATGCTAAAAACCGTAACCCACTCATCTCGTTCTTCTTCCCCATCCTCACCTCCCACTGGAGAAGACGACGGCGCAGGCGGCATGCGGCCTCCTCTCCCCTCCGGCGAGCTCCTCCACAACAACGCGGTGGCGACGACAAGAAAGTTCTGTCTTACGAAACTCTACATAAAATGTAACACCCCGGCATCTAGTATGCCAGAATGCTACCAAACATAGACTAAACAACATCTAAATACCAGAACTAACGATAAATTACAGCAAATGCGCATATGCTAAAAACCGAAATTTCGGCAGCACCTCCTTTGTGTCATCATGATTTGAACAATAGCAATATCATAGCAAACTATTTCATAACATAAGACATCTAAAGCAGCAATATATAATGGATAAAACATCATCATAAGCAATTAAACCAAAACCAACCACACAAACATCTATAGCTAAGCAAAGAGGATCAACAGCACATTAAAATTATTCCATACACCTAGTTCAGGGCACTATTATTATGATCATGACTCAAGGTTGGTAAATGCGACTGGAACTACGTGAAGATGTGTAGCTAATGCCCTTTCCCACATGCCGGTGTCATGGTACCTCAACCATGAGCAACGGATTGGCAGGAAGTAGAAGGCACTCCCGGGGTCACACCACCTGCACATAGGTACCACACACTCACAATCATGTCCACAAAACAGTACGCAAACCCTCATCTATCCCGACATTGCCAACTACTCGCAACACCCAAAAACAGAGGTTCTGTCCCGTCGGGACAGCAGCCTTCCAAAAGGCATAACTTGAGTTCTGGGACTCCGAATCAATTAAATGAGTACATCCTCGCGTAGCTTACAAAATTTCCCAACTTTTTCTAAGTATAAGGAAAGACTGATTTGAACTCTAAAGTGGTTTAATCTACATAATACCGTGATCTGTTCCAATCACATCACAGATTTTAACATGCTCGGTAAAATAGCCATAACTTTCAAACGGCTGATCGGAATTTAACGTTCTTTGTACCCACTGAAAGGTATTGAAATTATCTACAACTTCTTCAACAGGCGGATGACCAAATTCGGACTCTAAATTGGCGAAAAACTAAACCCTAGGTCGACTGCTCATGCTGTCCAAAACAGAGAACGTGGCAACTTCTAGATCTAATCCAATCTACTCAAATCCAGCACCACCAATTGATCTAAAAACATGATATTGATCGTTATAACAGTACCTAGCCCAACCCCAAGGAGTCCCATGGCCATACCTTTGCCCGACGCACGAAAACCCAATAGATCTCCTCCCGGTTCGCGCGATCTCCTACCTCGCTCCAAATCCACCGGATCTCCTCGTCGCGGAGCGCTCCAACGGATGGATCTTCGAGGTGTTGAGGTGGGGATCTCCCCTAGGGGCAGAAAGGGAGGTGGAGAGGTGGTTGAGCAATGGGGAGCAATGGGGAGAAATGGGGGAGGGGAGGCGCAAGCAAGGGAGAGGGGAAAGGTGGGGTGGCGGCTAGGGCATGGAGGTGGGGGCACATCCTGCAGGTTGGGGCGCAATAAGGGTTGGGGGAGGCCCCCAACCAGGTCTCCTATCCCTAATAGGACTCAAACTCCATCCCACCAAAGCCCACGACCCCTTCCCTTTAGCCCAAACTCCCCCGGAAAGGCCCAAACTCCCGGAATCGGCCCGAAAACGCAAATAAACCTCATACCATATGGTTTTAACCTTAATTTCACATTTCATAAAGTTTTTGACCTCATCATTCACACTTTATAAGGTTACGACTTTCCGTAGTGTCACATAAAAACCTTTGATTCGTGAAACCCTAGGTAAAAACCATAGATAAAAAGCTTTCTGTTCTTCATTGATTCATGAAACCCTAGATAAAAACCTTTTATTCGAGTTGTGTTTATTCGTTGTGTGGGCGGAATGAGACAAAATTTGAAGGATGTCCATGGGGATCATGTTTATTCGTAGTTTTATTGTTTTTATTTTCCATTTGACAAGAGCCTAACCCTAGATGAACCTTAACTGTTGCTATTTTTTCTTTGTTCACTACATTGTCGTAGATTTGCTGCCGGGATGGATAGTATAGGTGGGTCGCAAAGTGTTGTTGATTGCTCCCCTCGGGTGATGAGTGAGCTGTTGACAAGCTCCTCTGGTGTGATGAATGATGCAGAGGCAAGTGCTAAGGCAAGACAACATGGTGGTAGTTGTCACCCAACTAGAGGATCTATTGGTAGCTCCCATTGTGTGATGAATGAGGCAGTGGCAAGTGATCACCCAGCTGTTGTTGCAGATAATGGTGTTAGGGATCACCCAGGTGTAGGACAATATGGTGTTAGTGATCACGCAGCTGTTGTTGCAGATAATGGTGTTAGTGATCACCCAGCTGCAGGACAATCTGGTGTTAGTTATCACCCAGCTGTTGTTGCTGATAATGGTGTTAGTGATCACCCAGCTACAGGACAATATGGTGTTAGTGATCACCCAACTGTTGCTGCAGATAATGGTGATGGAGCGACAGACTACATAGACTGGGATTCTCTTGACATACTGGGCGCAGAAGATGAAGGGAGGACAGAAATGATAAATGAGCATGACATGTTTGTGTTATTGGGTTTGAGGGATGATGATGAAGGGGCATAGGGTTATGCAGAAGAATATAGTGGTGAAGGATTAGGTGAAGGTGGTGACATGGCAGTTGATGAAGGATTTCAGACTAGCTGTGAGGCAATTTGCCATCAATGAGGAGTTTGAGTTGGGCATAGAAAAATCTGATAAAACTAGGTTTAGAGGTTATTGTAAAGCTAGGGGATGCTCTTGGAGAATTGTTGGGCGCAGAAGGCCTGATCTGAGGACAGTCATGGTGCTAACTTGCTTACTTGAAATTGTTGAACTGTCGTGGTGCTATTTGCTTACTTGAAATTGTTGAACTGTCATGGTACTAACTTGCTTACTTGAAATTGTTGAACTATCATGATACTAACTGTTTGTCATGCAGTTTTCTGTTTTTGTTGGAGAGCACAACTGTGCATCAAGCTGCAGGGTAAAAGGCCATACCGCTTCAAAAGGTTGGGTAGCTGAGAAGGCTTCAACCATATTAAGGACAAACCCCACTATTGGTGTTGTAGAGATGCAGAGAAGCCTGGAGGATAAATACAAGGTAACTCTTCAATATGAAATAGTCTGGAGAGGTCACCAATTGGCATTGCAAGATATGTATGGAAGCTAGGAAGAGAGTTTCCACTAGTTATACAGATGGAGGGCTGAGGTATTGAAGAGATCACCAAGTAGTGTAGTTGAGCTTGACACAAAGGTTGTTGGTGGTAGTCTTTTTCCATAGTTTCTTCTATGCTCTGAGTCATTGCATTTCTGGTTTTATAAAAGGTTGTAGGCCATATATTAGTATAGACTCCACTACTTTGAATGGATGGTGGAATGGACATTTAGCAGCTGCCACAACCCTTGATGGTCACAACTGGATATTTCCTTTGGCTTTTGGGTTCATAGAGACAGAAACTGAAGACAATTGAACCTAGTTCATGAGTCAACTTCACAAGGCCATTAGTGACTTACCTCTTCTTGCAATATATTCAGATGCTTGCAAGGGTCTGGAGAATGCATCACAAAGGGTGTTTCTAGATGTAGAAAAGAGGGAATGTTTCAGACATCTGATGCAAAATTTTATGAAGAGGTTTCATGGAAGCACATTTGGAGAGATGTATCCTGCGGCAAGAGCTTACAGACCTGAGGTATTTGAAAAACACATGGACAACATTGCTGGAGGATGCCCTAAGGTGATGAATTACTTAAGTAAGTATCATTCCCTCAAATGGATGAGGTGTGCTTTTGAAACTGGTGTGAAATGTGATTATATCAACAACAATTTGGCAGAGCGTTTCAACAATTGGATAAAAGACATAAAGGATCTCCCTGTAGTGGACCTTGCTGACAAGCTTAGGCAAATGATCATGATTTTATGGGACAAGAGGAGAAGAATTGGAGAAAGGCTCCAAGGAAGAATACTTCCAGCTGTGATAATGCAATTGAAGGCTAGAACTAGAGGGTTGGGACATTTGAAAGTTGTTAAGGCTGATAGAGTGGCTGCAGAGGTCATTGACACTAGCACTTGCAATGCCAAGCAGGTAGTGAAGATATCAACACAGGAATGCACATGTCTTGAATGGCAGCACACTGGTAAACCTTGTGAACATGCACTAGCAGTGATAACATCTCAAAGGATGGCCCACATTGGGGATTATGTACATGAATACTACTCTATTCAGAGGTTTCAGCATGCATATGCTGATATAATTGAGCCTATGCCTGACAAGTCCCATTGGCCAGAAGTGGAGATAGAACACGTGGGGGCACCTCTGGGTAGGAGAACTGTGGGTAGGCAGAGAAAGTTGAGAATAAAAGGATGCCTTGAGGGTGGCAGCAGTTCTAAGAACAAAGACAGTACAAAGAGAAAGATCATGATTAGAGGTCCTATCAAGTGCAAAAGGTGTGGAGAGGTTGGCCATAGACAAGCTAGATCCAAATGGCCATTGAATGGGACCAAGAAAAGAAAGAGGAAGGCTAGGAAAAATACCACTAGAGCTAACAGAGAAATAAGTGCAGAACCAACAAATACAGTTGTAACTAGAAGGTATGGGTTAAAATTGCATCACATATCCTTTTCCTCAAATCCTTGTAATGAGCAACTAATATATTTTTTGCTTACTTGAAACCAGCCGCCTAAGTACGCTTCTAGGACTGGATCTGACAAGTCAAACAAGCAGGGGAGTGGAAGCTGCAAGTTAGACCAGCAAGGGAGTGGAAGCTAAAAGTCAGACCAGCAGGGCAGTGGAAGGCACACAATCTTCTCCACCAAGGAAATGTCCAATGAAAAAACAGAAAAAAAATGACTTCAAAGAAGGGAGATGCAAACAGTTTACTACTGTCAAAGCGTTGGCTCTGACTGTGTGCTCCACGCTATGTAATGTTAATGCTTCTACTTGCAAGACATGTTATTTTGGTTATGTTTTTGCTAAACCAAGACAGATGTTATTTTGGTGGATGTTTTTGCTAAACCAAGTCACTTCATTATCCGATTAACTCATGATCTTTTGCTTGCAAGCTCTGTTGATGTCAAATTCTCACTTCTTTATCCAATATTTCAAATTAAATGCGTGTAATTGGTGTCTGGCCATACATGCTAGGTTGTCCTAAAAATATTGAAACCTAATATAATCTCACTTTCGTATGTTCACTTTGAATAGATGTTTAAAATCCATCAAGTCTATCAGAGGAAGAAATCAAGATGCCATTTTAGCTGCTTGTCTGTATATTGCTTGTAGACAAGAAGATCGACCCTACAAAATCTGAATTTTGTTAGAACACTCTGTAATGTTACTCATAGATATGTGGCTTCCTTATTTGTCAATTTTCTAGTGCACATTATTTGTCAGAGTCAATCAGCGAGCTCTGTTCCAATTGACGGAGGCAATCAGCTAGATCTACCCTTAATCGTTTAAGCTGCAACTGCTGGCGTCTCTTCACTCTATTGCAAACAACTTAAAAATAGCAAACCAGAATGATTCGTGGCCATTGAGCCACCCGAAATGTATGCACTCCTTACGACTCGCTCCTGCATGATCTTGCATGCTTTGAGTTGAAGACTTGTGCAGTCAGCTACTCCCAACTACACACTGAACATTGACTCTATCAAACACTAACAGAAAAACTAGCGCACAAGAATTATTCCAACATTATTGACCTGGAAATATACGTTCACACTTCCTTGCATCCTGCTGTGCAGGAGGAGCCCTATTTCAGACAACCAAAACTGACTACAACAATTCACATTACAGACAACCAAAACTGACTACAACAGTTCACATTTCAGACAACCAATTCTCACTTCATTATCACAACATCACAAACAACAGTTCACATTACAAATCCAAACTGGATTACAACTAATCTAAATTATTTGCCAAGCAAAATTACAACACATATCAGCACCAAAACAATGATGACAACATTAGTTAGCAGCAACAACTTCACTAACTCGGGGACACCTTCTATCACCCGTGCACTACCTTCTTTTAGCTTTTTGGCTTCTTCCACCGGATGACCATCATCACAGAGAGTAGAATAACTAGAATTAGCAAGAAACTCCATGTATTGATCACGCCATAGGTAAAAATTGCATCTGCTGGGCATCTACAATGTTCAAGAACCATAAATCGAATCAACACCTAACACTGAATCCGCACAAAAAATCAAAAGCTAAGCATACACATACATGTTGCTCATTCTTCCTGCACTTAAAGAAGATCTTCCCTGGGTTTTGGTTCGACCTCAACGTCAACTCCACTATCTCGTCGCCGCACTTAGGGCAAGGCACGAGTGGAAGTCCGTTACGGCCAGCCTCAAGTTGACTTCGAAATCTAACCTGACTAGAGCCTTTCCCTCGGGACCCCGACGAGAAGCTTGCTTGTGACATCTCCCGCTGTTGAGCCTGACCTCGTCGTTTGCTGGCCCTGCGCCGTCGTCTGCTCTAGTGGGAGGTAGGATGGGGAAGAAGAATGAGACGAGTGGGTTACGGTCCGATCGCACCGTCCTCTACTGGCACAAGGGATAGAGGCGACCGGGGGGCAGTTTGGTCCAGTCACTTGTCCGGGCCCACGATAAAACAGGTGAAATCCTGTAAAATGGGAGTAATTGGGCTGTAATGGCATTTCTACAAGGTGTCACCGTGGTAAAGGGCTTTAAACCGAACTAAACGACAGGATTGGCAAATATGTGAAACTCACTCTTCACAGTGGCATATAACCAATTTCCACATTACATAATATCATTTACCTTCAAATAATCATTTGATTATTTCCAAAAAAAAAGTTACTTGTATTTTTCTAGTATATACAAAAATCTACTTAATTTGCAATGCTAACCACTTGGTGTCAAGACAATGAATACTAGGAAAGTGGGCACAACATTGCCACGCCAGGAAAAATGAGGCGTTTTTCTCTGGAAAATCAGAAGGTAAAAGCGTAAAATTAGGGTGCTATCTAAATTTCTACGCATTGGAAGCATGGCTAATATAGAATCCATAAGTATCTAAAATCATAGCGAGAAGAGGGTAGCAATATTTATGCCCTAAACAACACAAAGATTAGGATTTTCTTTGATGTACAACAATACAGAACATATAAGAACTGCAATGTAAGAGCAGGAGAAATGTAGTTGGCCACATGCATGCTTCAAAATTTAAATGAAGCACTATAACATTTGGCCAGGAATAGACTTGATAATGAGACCTAGCTGCACTGTATATAGTCATAACATGTGAGCGAAATCCCCATTCCAAAATTCTGCCCAATCCACATATAACAAACCAACAAGGTGAATTAGCACATAATAACTATACCAGGTCAATAATAATATCAGATAGTTGTACGTTGGATTCAAGGTAATCAAATAGTAAGTTCAACAATATCGAAATTCCTGCAATTTCTGCCTACTCTAGCCCTCCCTGCGCCCCAAACCTTAGCCCCATGCACCCTAGCCGCCCCTACCACTCCCCTCCCTAAACCTAGCCGCCACACTCCCCTCCTCCCCCATCTTGCGCCTCCCCTCCAGCCCCTAGCCGGCCCTAGCAGGAAATCATCCCCTCCCTTGCTGCCACGCCCCTCCTCTTCGCTGTCCTCGCCGTTGGGGAGCTCCGCGACAAGAGGATCCGGCGGGATTGGCGCGTGGAAGGAGATCGGGCGACCGGGAGGAGTTTTCGTCGGTTCATCGTTCGTCGGGCTAAGGTATGGTGATGGGAGATCCTTGGGTTGGATTAGGGGCTGTGCTAGTGGTGTTTTTGATGCTTTAGATCCATGTTTAGGTGTTGTTCCTAGAGGAGATTAGGGAAATTCCTTTGCTGTCCCACGTTTTGTCCTCGGGCAGATTTGCACTCCGACCTAGGGCTTAAGTTTTCGCATTGTTATTAGCGTTTTATGATCGGCCGGCTGTTATGAAAGTTGTAGGTAATTGAATTATCTTTAATTGGACACCAAGAACGTTAAATTCCGCCCAGCCGTTTGAAAGTTATGACTGTTTTACCGAACGTTGCCAAAACTGTGACGTGATTGGGATGGATCGTGTTGATCCGTAGATTAGACAATTTTAGAGGCCGAATCAGTCTTCGTGAATACTTAGAAAAAGCTAGGAAATTTCTTAAGCTTCGAGAAAATGTACTCGTTTACTTAATTTGGAGTCTTAGAACTCAAGTTATGCTAGTTGGAAGCCCGCTGTCCCGTCGGGACAGATTCTCTGCTTTCACGTTTTAGGGGTAGTTTGCGAAGTCGGGGTAGAGGATCGTTCATGTATTGTTTTGTGGGCTCGTTTTGAGTGTGTGGTACCTATGTGCAAGTGGTGTGACCCCGGGAGTGCCCTAAACCTCTCGCCAATCCGTCGCCCACGGTTGAAGACAAGTGTATTGGAATGGGTTGGGTGTTGTATGATTGCTAGACTTGCTTAGGTGCAGTATGATTACATGATATGCTAACTTGCCATGATTGATGTTTGCCTAACACATGATGAACATGGCTACATATTGGTTATGAATTCGTTGTATTAAATGTTTATGCAAGTTTATACCTGTTCATGTCATATGTGCATACATAATGAAAGAGGCGTCCCATTCTGATACAGGCCTCTGTGTTCACACGTAGTGAACACGAAAGACCTACCTCGTAGTCCCATCCACGGTTGTGTATGGGAGCGAGTCAGTAAGAGTAGGCACCCTCCTTCTACGGGATGGAAGGGGAAAGAGAGTGCACGCCGACGGGTGTGCACTCGGCAATACCGATATGTGTTACGAGGAGACATGTGTATTGCAATGCATATATGTTGATGTTAATGAGATGTGTATAATGAGATTATGACATGGTTATGATGTTGAATATGAGATTATGACATGGTTATGATGTTAAGTATGAGATGTAGTGATGTTATCATTGAAAACTGTTCTCTTTGTTCCATTGCAATATACTTGCTGAGTGATGAACTCACGCTTGTGTTTTATGATGTTTTAGGTACCATGAAATCAGCATGCGGGAAAGGGGTTTAGCTACACTTATTCACGTAGCCCCACACATTTAAACAATTTTATCAATTGGAGTTATGATAATAAGATTGTTGCGATGAAACTTGGAGTATGGCTTGATTGTGTGCTTGATTTTATCATTTACTTTGTTATAGTTTTTGGAGTGGTTGAATTCATTATTTTAGACTTAAGATGTTGCTATATCATCTGCTGTTGCTGTTTTAGATGTCTTTAATTATGATATATCTTGCCATAATATTGCTGTTGCTTCAAATCATTGAAAAACAAAGGGGATGCTACCGAAATTTTCGGTTTTAGCATTTGCACCCTTGCTGTAATTTATCTTTAATTGTGGTATTTAGTTGTTGTATCTCCTATGTTTGGTGACATCCAGGGCATACTAGATGCTGGGGTGTTACAGTTGGTATCAGAGCGGGCTTCAGATCCTTGGTGAATGAACTTAGTGATTTACCATAGGTTCAACTAAAATTTTGATGTGGGATAACTTAGAAATATGGCTTAGGTTATACTTAAAATTTTGTCATAAGATAGCAACATTAAAGCTTGTGTAAGTAGAATAACTAATGTAAAATTTGACACACATGGATGCACAGTAGGAAAGGGTATGGGTATCGTTACTTTATGCTTAAATGTTGTAATTAAGCCTTGACGTTGAATGCTACATTTGATAACGTATGCTGCTATGTTTATGAGGTAATTGATTGAATTGTTCTTGTTCTCGTGATAAGG
The DNA here is from genome assembly GCA_036346355.1 of Rhipidocladum racemiflorum. Classification (NCBI taxonomy): domain Eukaryota; kingdom Viridiplantae; phylum Streptophyta; class Magnoliopsida; order Poales; family Poaceae; genus Rhipidocladum; species Rhipidocladum racemiflorum. The sequence continues at coordinate 38,114,805 of CM070588.1, forward strand.
TGGGGTTGTGGTGCCGAAGGGTTTCGATCACCGTTTTTGTTCTTAGTAAGGTTGTGGTTTGACGGTGTAGCTGGTTAGAGCCATCACCGAAGAACTATTAACCCTTGTGGGAGAAGAGTGCTTACCCTTTTCTGTTGTAGATCGGGCAGTGACTGGAGTCAAATAGAAGAGTTTGGTGGTGGATTCTTTCGGATCTTTCTTTACCGTTCTGACGGACGGTTTTGGTTGGTTTTCTTGGTATTTGATTGGTTAGGAACCAACGAAAGATGTTTGGTTTTGAGTACTCACTGATTGTCCTTTTGGCGGTTTGTGGTTTCGTCTTCTTTGGGTGAAGACAAAGAAGAAGAGTTTTGTGTTGCATGTCTTTTGGTCGCAATTTTTGCTTTGACACCCGGATTTGTGGGTTATTGTCGACTGTCTTTGGGAGGAAACTTATGTGGTTGTTGTTCTCCCTATCTAAGAAAAGTGTTGGAGTTTCCCCTTGTGCAGACCTTGAGTTGGGTAGGAACTAAGTTTGAATCTTTATCGGAAAGGGTTTAGTTGAATATTTGGTTTTCCCTGCTGCATTCATCTTCCTTCTTGGAAGTATAAATCTTGAGATTTCTTGAAGAGTCTTGACTATCAAAGTTGGAAATTCGAGAGTTAAGCTCTCCTACATTTCTGTTGGAGTTTTGTTTTTTTCCTTGCATGAAAAGGAGAAATTGTTTATCGATTTTCGTTCTTGTTCCTGAGCTGCGGTTATCTTTATAGTTGAATTGCATCCTGTTCGTCAGGAGTAGGTAACCTATGAAGGTATTTAGAAAATTTTTGTTCGTGCTATAGTTAGAACATTAAGATGATGTAAACTACTGATATTGTTAAAGAAACTTTGCTGGTTGTTTAAAGATGTTCTAATCTAACGTGTTAATAGAGAAATTTAATCGTGTTGGCTAGTGACTTTAACTTGGAAGTTAATTAGAGTTGCTATTTATGTTGTTGCAAACCATTAGCATAATTGGAAGTTCCAGTCGTGTTCCTGAAATGCTAGTATCGATGCCAATAGAGAAGGTATAGGATTTGTTGTTTGATGATGTTTTAAGAGCATTGCGATCGCCTAATTTATTAAGTTATCTTAAATAGTTAGAGTATGTTGTGTAGTGGCAAATTGTTATAGTCTTTGGATAGGGTAATTAAAAGCAATGCTGTTGTTTTATGATTGTGCAAATAAGTGACATTGATGACTTATAAGTGGTGTTAATTGTTTAGATTAATCGTTGAAAAACCATCGTTAAAATAGAGGAAATTGTAAAATGTGGCAAGGGGTCGAGCACATATTATGATGGAATGAACAATGGATAATCATCATGACGTAGGATTTTATCCTTGACGAATGTATATCTTAGAATCATAATTACGAATTTTGTCTTGTAGAGATAATATCTATGTGTTGAAGTCATTTATTGATTAAGTTTTGGTTGTCGAGAAATTTACGTATGGATGGTATAAAAATTGGTAGGTTGATCATGCTCAAGTATTTGTTAAAGCGCTGTGTTTTAAATGTAGAAAATGATGTATTATGATATGATGGTTCGTGGGGATCTTGTTGAGGTAGTCTTGGTTGGATGTCTTTTTAATAAGCATCATAAGCCTTATTTATAAGTGTTGGGAAAGGTAACTAGAGAAAGAATTTATTATGTAGTTTTTGGTTGATTCATGATGGGGCTTCTCAAGGAGTAAATGGTGAATATTGAAGTCTTTAATGGAAAGCGTAGTGGAATACTAGAGATGGTTGTATTTATGCTGAGCTTGTGTTTAGAATCTTTTATACGGATTTGGTTGTTAGCTATCCTGATTGAATGCTTTCGGTCAAGGTGTTTTTTATGTTGTGTTTCAGAGTTTTCCCTAAAACTCGTAGTGATTGGTGCTAATCTTTGGTTTTGGCTAATTTATTTAGTTTATGCTATGAGTATGGATTTACACCCAAAAGTATTTGAGTGGATCACGCTCTTTCACGTTCACACTGAATTATCTTTGGAATCATTATTTGAAGGAAGCAAAATGGACATAGTGGGTTGTGTTGGAAACTCTTGAGCTGAGCATTTAATCTGTAACTCTATTTGATTAGAGTTGGAGTTAGTTGGGAAATGTGTCTAGTGTTTGCGTGTGCTTTAAAAGGTGGATTTCAGGGATGTTTCATCAGTGATTTTGTTGGTAAAGTGTTATTTTTGGAGTGAGCTTCCCTTTCTCTTTGAGATAAATTGTGGCGGTTGTAGGTGCAGATGCTTGACTTGAGATTCTGATCTTCTCTTCCAAAATGTTGATTTGGGTTGAAATGCGTTGTTTTGCAAGTTTAGCTTTCAATTGATGTTGGGTTGTGTTGCGACGTGGTGTTTTACTGTTAACTGTGCTGCCGTCATAGTTTATATGAATTGTTGCAACCATCGATAATATTTGTGTTTCAATCATGTGATACCGAGGAAAAAGTCTCTTGATGAATAACTATTCGGTATGGTTGTTACATGATGAATGAATGGTGAAAAGAAAACATGACAACGTTTATGTACAATTAATCATAAAAAAGTCGATGAGCCAGGTCAGTGAGAAAGTCATATGTGGATATGACTAATCCGAAGTGCTCTTGAAAAGTTTGCATTCATGTCATGAATCGAGATTTCCATTATTTTCTTGTATGAAAAGAAATGGTGATTAATCTCTGGTGTTTTGGCTCTGGTGTAAGAGATTCGAGTTTTCTTTGCGATTTTGGCTTAGGAAAATAAAATGTGTGCTCTTTGGATGTTGTCGAATTCTTCCCAAAGTGGTTTTTAGCGCTTTGAGGTTCGAGTTGTTGCATGTGGATCAATAGGGTTCATGGTTTATCGTTGAGTATGCTAAAGATGTATACCCTTGGGCTTGATTACATAGCGTTAATATGTGAGGGCGAGACCCTCTTAAGAAAGGAGCCGATTGTGGTTTGGTAAGGTTTTACGGTCCTAGCTTGGGATTAGGTGTCGGACATTAGTGGTATAAGGATGAATTATGATGGAGGTTGATAATGGTTGGGTTTAACCTTTATTAAGAGTATCGATGGGTGGTAGTGAAGATGATAATTCGATGATGTTTGTCCTGTCGCGAGCAATTGTCTTAGCTAGTCGTCTCTGTGTATGAGATTTGGAGAGGATGGAATGAAATGTTAGCGTGATTGTGTATCGGAAAGGCAAACATGCCTTAGTGAGTTATTTTCTTTCAATGGCATTCCTCGGGAATGGTCCGTTCGGTTTAAAGGGCACCCAATTGCAAGAGTTGAGAACCAGGGTTTTATTGGTTCTTGATTGGTGTTTGGTGGTAGAGACGTTGTTTGCGATAACTGTATGAAATGATTGATGTGAGGTTTTGGGCGTATTTAGTATTTTCGATTAAGCCCTTTAGTGGGTGAAATCGAGGATCTCAGTTGGAGAATTGGAAGTAAAAGTGGAACCGTGAGAGGCTGCACTTAGTTGAGCTAAGTTAACTCTTTCTCGCTAAGTGTAGATCTTTGGGAAATTGTTTGTCGTTTGGTTCGGTTCGAGTCTTTGCGTGAATGTTTTGTGTTGCAAAGAAATCTTGTCCCGTAGGGGCTTTGTTTTTGTTCTTGGCGTTCTTCGGATTCGAGGTCGAATCCTGTTAAGGGGGAGAGTATGTGACATTACGGTATGAATTTTTGTTATGTTTTTGTGATTTTAGAGGTTTTAGGTCTTTCCGGGAGGATTTGAGCCTTTCCGGGAGGGTTTGGGCCTCTCCGAGAGGAGTTGGGCCGAACAGGTTGAGTCATGGGCCTTCAGTAGGGTGTTTTTGGGCCCATGGGGGAATTTCTGCAATTTCTGCCTACCCTAGCCTTCCCTGCGCCCCAAACCTTAGCCCCATGCACCCTAGCCGCCTCTCCTACTCCCCTCCCTAACCCTAGCCGCCACACTCCCCTCCTCCCACATCTTGCGCCTCCCCTCCACCCCCTAGCCGGCCCTAACAGGGAATCATCCCCTCCCTTGCTGCCACGCCACTCCTCTTCGCTGTCCTCGCCGTTGGGGAGCTCCGCGACGAGATGATCCGGCGGGATTGGCGCGTGGAAGGAGATCGGACAACCGGGAGGAGTTTTCGTCGGTTCGTCGTTCGTCGAGCTAAGGTATGGTGATGGGAGATCCTTGGGTTGGATTAGGTGTTGTGCTAGTGGTGTTTTTGATGCTTTAGATCCATGTTTAGGTGTTGTTTCTAGAGGAGATTAGGGAAATTCCTTTGCTGTCCTACATTCTGTCCTCGGGCAGATTTGCACCCCGACCTAGGGCTTAAGTTTTCGCAATGTTATTAGCGTTTTCTGATCGACCGGCTGTTACTAAAGTTGTAGGTAATTGAATTATATTTAATTAGACACCAAGAACGTTAAATTCCGCCTAGCCGTTTAAACGTTATGGCTGTTTTACCGAACGTTGCCAAAACTGTGACATGATTGGGACAGATCGTGTTGATCTGTATATTAGACAATTTTAAAAGCCGAATCAGTCTTCGCGGATACTTAGAAAAAGCTAGGAAATTTCCTAAGCTTCGAGAAAATGTACTCATTTACTTAATTTGGAGTTTTAGAACTTAAGTTATGCTAGTTGGAAGCCCGCTGTCCTGTCGGGACAGATTCTCTGTTTTCGGGTTTTAAAGGTAATTTGCAAAATCGGAGTAGAGGATCGTTCATGTACTGTTTTGTGGGCACGTTTTGAGTGTGTGGTACCTAAGTGCAGGTGGTGTGACCCCGGGAGTGCCCTCGACTTCTCGCCAATCCGTCGCCCACGGCTGAAGGCAAGTGTATTGGAACGGGTTGGGTGTTGTATGATTGCTAGACTTGCTTAGGTGCAGTATGATTACATGATATGCTAACTTGCCTTGATTGATGTTTGCCTAAAACATGATGAACATAGTTACATATTGGTTATGAATTCGTTGTATTAAATGTTTATGCAAGTTTATACATGTTCATGTCATATGTGCATACATAATGGAAAAGGCGTCACATTCTGATGCGGGCTTCTGTGTTCACACGTAGTGAACACGAAAGACTTACCTCATAGTCCCATCTACGGTTGTGTATAGGAGCGAGTCGGTAAGACTAGGCACCCTCCATCTACAGGGTGGAATACCGGTATTTACTTCGAGGATACATGTGCATTGCATTGCATATATGTTGATGTTAATGAGATGTGTATAATGAGATTATGACATGGTTATGATGTTGAATATGAGATTATGCCATGAATATGATGTTAATTATGAGATGTAGTGATGTTATCATTGAAAACTGTTCTCTTTGTTCCATTGCAATATACTTGCTGAGTGATGAATTCACACTTATGTTTTATGATGTTTTAGGTATCATGAAACCGCCATACGGGAAAGAGGTTTAGCTACACTTATTCACGTAGCCCCACACATTTAGACAATTTTATCAATTGGAGTTATGATAATAAGATTGTTGCGATGAAACTTGGAGTATAGCTTGATTGTGTGCTTGATTTTATCATTTACTTTGTTATAGTTTATGGAGTGGTTCGATTCATTATTTTAGACTTAAGATGTTGCTATATCATCTGCTATTGCTGTTTTAGATGTCTTTTATTATGATATATCTAGCCATAATATTGCTATTGCTTCAAATCATAGAAAAACAAAGCTGATGCTGCCGAAATTTTGGGTTTTAACATTTACACCTTTGCTGTAATTTACCTTTAATTGTGGTATTTAGTTGCTGTATCTCCTATGTTTGGTGACATTTATGGCATACTAAATGCTGGGGTGTTACAGTATGTGTAAAGCTTGAGAAGAAAAATTATGCTGGCAAAGAAGATTCAGCAAAAAGAAACATTCCTTTTCAACCTGATCAAAATGGTTTCATTATAAAGCGAGTATTAATGTTCATTACTCCCTCCGGTTTGGTAATACCTGTCGTTTTGGACATAGTGATGATCAAACTTCCGAAACTTTGACTAACAATATATTTTTAAATATTTAAATTGGATACATAAAAATTATATGTGTAGACTTGTCTCGAGAAGTACTTTCATAATATTATAATTTTATTGGGTTTTATAAATATATTATAATAAAAATTAGCGGTCAAAGTTGTGTTTTGAAGACCGTGTCGATATCCAAAACGACAGATATTACCAGACCGGAGGGAGTAATAGAAAAGGCCAAGTAGCTGCTTTTACAGCCAAGACTTCTTTTCTTTTTTGTTTTCTGGAGATCCAAGGCATGTAGGTCGTCTGCACATGCGGCCACATTGAAGAGATTTTTCACAACGAAGTCACTTTAGTTGTCCAATATTTCTATGCGAACAATACATTTTAACTAAGAAAATATCAGCATGTATGCTAAAAGCCGTCTTATAATACTCCTAGGCTAAATCAGAAAAGAAAGCAAATTAAGCATCATGCGATGCTGCTGCATGTAACCCTCTTTATTTTGTAAGAAACAAAATTGGAAAGCATTTAAATGCTATACTCAATCAGATTGATGCCGCTGCATGTAACCCTCTTTATTTTGTAAGAAACACAATTGGAAAGCATCTAAATGCTATACTCAATCGGTAGGGAAAATCAGATGGCTTGGTAAATTTAGGATATCTTTCACACATGTATATGACTTGTTAAATTTAGGAGAGAAAGAAACATTTGTATGAAGACATGAAATATCCATCTTGTTAACGTATGATCTCCCTGTCACTCAACATAATGAGAAGCCATGAAAAAAATGCTTCGACTGTTCAATATTAAAAGCCAATTTACAACATTCCCATTTGATTCAATATGCTTTAAGTTATTGTATGACACTGAAATTTTGGCACAATGACATAGTCCTAAATAGTAGATAAACATGAACACGGTATGGCTGTGTAATAGCTGCTAGCTTAGATTTTACTCAAGAAACTAATTAAACCAATTGGTATGTCTTCTAGGACTTCCTCACCGCTTTTGACGGTAGCTGCATCATCGTCACTGTATCTTATAGCTGATTTGTGCACTACGATAGGGCAAAACATTGCAGAAGGAAAGGGCCAGTTAAATATTTTAAGATGCATTTGAAATGCCCACATGGTGATCCAAATCAGCATGTCCTGAATTGCAATGCCAAATATACGGTTTAATCAAGAAAGAACAAAATGAAGAAGCATAAAAAAGCTTATTAATTCCAATACCTCATATTATTTAATAAAGTAAAAATAATCATTCAAACTTCCTCTATCTGTGCATGTACTCAGAGCTTCTCTATGGAGTGTTAATATCATTAAAGAAACATTAGAAACTATGTACTTAATGAGAAGATACACCTTATTGATTGCTAGTAAATAACCACAATATGTTACTAAATTCACGATTTTTTGTATGTAAGGAATTCTACTTACCCAGATTTTGTAGAAAGAACCCGCTAGAACTTCTTTAACAATTCCGGTGGGGAACCATTGCAATTTCAACTCTAACTACAGTAATGGGACATTTGACAAGGCAGTATTAGATAACATATCACAGATTAAGCATCTGAAGGCCTTTTAGTTATCAATAGCAATTACAAAAGAGCACAACAATTAAATATTCATGACTCGTGATTCTGAAAGGAACAAGACAAAGGAAAATGAAATTATACTAATATTCATCTGATCATGGCAGTATTCCTAGTTAACAATTGTATAACGCTGGCCTATGAAGAAAAATATGACACATGCAGTTGACGGGCAAGCATAAGAACAAATACCATGCAAATATATATTATGAAGAAATCTAATGCTTAAGCCAATGAAAGCACCCACAAAAAATCAGATACAGTAATACTGTCACCATAATTGTTAAATTTTGCATCATTTAGAACAAAAAAATTAACAAAATACTTCACTATTAATAAATCTCTTACCTTTACTACAGGGATGAACCAATCAACAATGTCACTTGCTTCATCTGCGCTCCAATTCGGCACAGTGACTCAACTGCCTTGTCTCGGACACAGGTTTCCTCCACGGCACACAATGTCTCCAGTGGTGGGAGAAAAACATGAGCATGATCTACACCCCCAACATAAGGAATAAACAAACCCAATTCTTCAGCCAATGCTAGAAGCACCTCATCTTCATCATCATTGTTTTCACTGAGAAAAGAAATCAGTTCCTTCCTAATTCTTTCTTCTCCAAGTGGCCGTGCAATTGCGGAAAGTCTTCTGATGGAGTTCAGACGCAATTGAATATCTTCATTTTTAAGCTCATCTATCAGTCAGCAATAGGATATAGAGGCTCATCGATCATAGCCATCAGGTTTATCAAGGATTCCTACAACTGTATATCAAGAAAAGATATTCAGGCAATGTGGCCATTAGGACAAACATTGTACTTCTGGGGAGAGAGAGAGAGAGAGAGACTTTGTCGCATAATCAAAGTCAAGAGCAAGTTAGAAAAGGCCAACTGGAGTTTCAATCCACAATACATCAACGAGGCCTCCTTCCATTTCTTGCCAGATACTACGCAATCAAAGATTAGATATATCAACTATTACTACCTCCATTTGAGTATATACGTAGAGTTCGACATCGATATGGCTCCAATATACACATCCGACCAGTAGTTTTCATAGTAACATGTTGATAAAAAATACAGATTATAAAAAAGAAATACTTTGGGAATACTTTTGATGAAAATGAACCAATAATATTTTCATGTGACAAATATAGATACATTTATGTAAATTAGTGGTCAAAGTTTAAAAAATTCGACTGCACACATTTTGAAACAACATCTATTTTGAAATGGAGATACTGCACTCTCAAAGGTGCGCCTGGTTTGAGTTGCATGAAATAAACATGTAATCATTATCATGACGGATATGATCCCCACGAGAGAAACAAATCCATGTTTCATCGAAAAATTAATTTAAAAGGTCAGACGTTCAATGCACAAAACTTAAGAAAGCAAGGCTAGACTACCTCATTAAATCAATATATGCTTCAGTCAACCTAAAAACACAACATCTTTGTTTTCCTAATAATAATAATTTGTTAACTTTCTTCAAATGTCAAACAAAGATGCCATCTATTGTCTACAAATGGCTTCAAGGGAAAACAACCCATCCTTTCAGCATTCTCAAGAACTGCATCAAAGAAAACTGCAGAAAAACTTCTTTAGCCATCAACAGATCTACATCGAACGCTTAGAACATAGAGTTTCTACTGGTGGATGAAAGCAGCTGATACAAAATAACCAAATCCCAACAAGATCCAAGACACTCAGCTTTTCTGTGGCTTTCAATTTCTGTAATTCGAATTTTCCACTTTTCTAACATATTAAACACCACCTATTACACAAAAATCTAAAAACGAAATACTGCAGACCCTGTAATCTAGAACCACATGATTCGACTCCACAGTTTCACATCTACGTACAAATCTAATATAAAAAAAGAGTAAATTTCATCTTAGCACAACTACGCCATCTTCGACGGCACCATCCGCTCATCTCCACTCTGCGATTTATCGAGATGAATATAAGAAGCAAATCGAACTGAACGAGCACAGTGCTACCACCACCTACAGCGCACAGCAAGCAACGATCCAAACAAGCCACAAACATTTCACGATACAAGCACCTACACGATTACACCATATCCCACCCATCCGGTCACCAATAGGTCCGCCAATCCACCCAAAACAACATCCTGAAAAAAGAATCCCCAAACCTACCACCAACGAGATCGGCGCAGCCCCACCGGAATGGCACAGACCTGGACAGGGGAACCACGGCGACACACCAAAAATAAACTTGCCCCCCGGGGAGGATGGGGGGGGGGGGGGGGTCGAGGAGCGGAAGCGCCGGGCCGCCGCGATCGAGGCGAGCCGGTGCAGCTCGGACCGCAGATCTAACGGCGCGGGAGGGGGAGGGGGTAGGATCAGAGGGGAGCGACGGATCTCACCTCGCGGGGTCGGATCGGGCGTCGTCGGGGGCAGACGTAGAGGGGGGAGAAGCCGCCGCCTGGCTGAGCGTGAGCGCATGGTGGTCCGGCTAGCCGTGCGCGAGGAGGCGCGTGTGCAATCCGAACTGCCGGAGGGAGGGCGCGACCGTGGGTCGGTAAGGAGGCCAGATGTCGCGGGTCGGTGAGGAGGCCGGAATCCTGGTGGTCCGGGTGGTCGCACGCGGCCACCCACGAGAAGGCGTGCGTGCAATCCGCGCGATGTGATGGCCGGAGGGAGCGTGCGGGCATGGGTTGGCGAGGAGGCCCTACTGCCGGATCTGAGAGGGAACGGAGGATGCGAGGAGGAAGAGGCGCTCGCGAGGATGGAGACGGCACGTCGCGTGGAAGGGCGGAGGCGGCGAGACGGGTAGAGCAGAGACATCGGAGATGATAGAAGCATCTCGAGAGCAGTCGAGGACGGCGGAGCACTTTTGGATTTCATCGGGGTCTTTTTGACGAAGAAAGCGACGTGGATGCTCTTCGGATGCAAGAACCTCCGCATATTAATAAAGTTAGAATAAAGTTTGAATTAGAATTAGAATTAAAATCTTAACTTGGGAAATGAACTGATTTTTCATTGTTTAAATAAAAATAATAGGTCTAAGAGACTTCAAAATTCAAAAAATAAATTGGAAAAGAGAATTATTATATTCATGTCAAATTTGTTACAACTCAATGATAACACGGCATAAATTAATCTTGTGCAAAAGGCTGACAACATGACCACCATTAATTAGTACATTATTTAGCAGCTACTTGATTAACTGCTAAGAAATATATGATTCAATATTAGTAGTTCACTTTGTGAAAATATTGGAGATCTAACTGACACGTTTTTAAATATGTTGTTGACATGGCTAACGTAAGAAATGCATTAACCGGAAAATCTGAAGAAACTGAACATACATTTCCTTTATTAGAAATATATATAAAAAAATAGCAGCAGTTACCGTAGCAACATTTCCTAGGTAGAGCTGAAATTTCAAGGCCAATTGTCACCCATTGATTATATTTACTATAGAGAGTAGGGAACATAGCCAGGAAAATGAAGAAGCAAGTAAGCATCTCCAGCAAGGCCCCTAAAACAGGACCCCTATTTTGGATTTAGAGACTCCTTTTATTTTTTGAGACCCTGTTTTCAGAGCACAAGTCCAGCAACAGCTTCCTAAATCTCAGCCCCTATTTTACTTTTTCTCCTATTTTGACATATCCGCTATGTATAATCTTCATTTGACACCACTAAAATTCAATCAAAAATATTTATAATACATAAAACATAAGCATATTAACATTTACAATTTAAAAACATGATATTTCAAATTTAAATTTAAAATTTTCAAAACATGATAAATAGATAAATAGAAACTCCGAACAATGAGTCAAACTACGAAGCACTATGAATTGGAACTCGGCGGGCGATCCCAAGGTGCGTGCGTGAGGAAACCGCTCGAATAGGAGTTGTGCTCGCGTCCGTGTGAATTGGGGTTGAGGAGGCAAATTTAGGGGCCCCTAAAATGTCCATGGGAATTGGGGCTGAGGAGGTAAATTTAGGGGCCTCCTAATTTTAGGGGTTTGAGTTAGGCCTCTGCTGGATCTGTTTTTTTACAACACTCCCTATTTTAAAGTTTAGGGGCTGATTTAGGGACTCTGCTGGAGATGCTCTAGTGAAGTTCACTACTTACTCTATCTCTTATCTATGTTATCTAAAGTAAGCACTTGTAAATAATTATCTTTAAAGATTGTCTTTAAATACTGTGCAATAACTATCTCTTCTCTCTTATACATAAAAAATCTATATATGCTCCGGTGCAAAGCTGGCTACTAAATAAAAGCCAACTCTCTTCTTACTTATCTTTTCTTATTCTTCAACATACGATAAAATTGACGTGTATAAGTTAAGAGTAAGCTAAGATGATCTTATTGTACTTGCTCTTGGGGCATTCCATTGATGTTATTTGACACTTATATTTCATGCATTTCAACGAACATGCATGTTACGCACAATCAATACTCGTTCATACGGTTTTTGGCAATCCAATTTGTAATGAGGCAGCTTGTGTGGATAAAATCATAGATTGCTCGTTCGTTTCGGTGATTGGGAAGGGAAATAAGGTCGTCGGTTGGTTCTTCGCATGTTGGCTTGGAAGAAAAACATCACCTCCGTTGCGTTATAATGTAGGAACCGCCTGTGAACAATTGCCAGTTGTCAGATAGCACTAGGGGTGAAAATAGGACAGAAAATATCCGTCTGATCTGATCCCGAATCTGCTTAAAACCTAATCCGTATCCTGAATATAGCTATCCGGCAAGATCCGGATCCGGATTCGGAGTCTTTAGTATCTGGCGGATACAATATTGGATTCGGATATTCGGGTATTTCCTATTCGGATATCTGGATATTTCCTATTCGGATATTCGGATCAGATAACTGGATATTTTCTATTCGGATATCAACAACATCCAACCCATTTTATCATACTTTTTTTTTCAATATTAGCCCATTTTTATTAACAATTAGATGGTTCTATTGATCCTAAAGCAGTATATTCTTTCTATGACGTCTATTAGGTTTGTGATACATAACTTACTGCTATAGTTATGTACTCGTACGGTTTAATTCAACATATATTACTTTATATATGAGTGCATTATCTGTATATCTTTATCCGTTTCTGACACGAATCTGTCACATATCCGTCTCGTACACGTATCCCGAATAACCTGGATTCGTATCCGTATCCGACTAGTCCGTATCCGAAAAAAATATGGGTTACGATATGGAAAGAGCAATATCCGTCCGTATCACACCTGTTTTCACTTTTCATCCCTGGATAGCACAGAGTACGTAGGAACCGCCTCTGTAAACTGTTGTCGGATAGCACAGAGTGCACGTATAAGATCCAACGGCTGCCCTAGCAAATGAGCGTAATTGAACGGCTTATGTTCACATTAATAGGCTTGTTTGTGTAGTTAATACTATAAGGGAGAAATCTTGCATGGTTATACTACTGGTAATGGTACACGTACAACGCACGTTTTCACAATATATAAATTGCATAAAATATTTAATCACATTCGAAATTTAGAGACAAAATATATTTTAATGTAATCTAACCAAAATTTGTAAATCCCTCTAACACTTACTATAAAACAAATGCAAAGTAACAAATAAACGTGCGCATATTAAAGGATCCATCTAATGTTCGATGCGCAAGGAGTAGAACAAGATGAGAGTGGAGCACTTGCAAAGCCTCGCAAAAATCTTAGGAATTTTTTTTATAAATAATTATTTTTTAATCATGTATTACAAGAATAAACCTAAATTTTACTTTTTTACAAAAGTGATCGTCCGTTGTGCCAACGTGGCGCGAAATAGGACCAATCACGCCACTTTGGCGCGATTGGGGTGAGGTGGCACAATTCGCGATGCGCTGGCGCGACTAGTGCCAGAGCGGGGTGCGGAGCGGGCAGGAAGGCGGGTGGCATTTTTTTTCTTATATTTTTTATGTTTTATTTTTTATTGTTAGAATTTAACTTAATGTTTTATATCTTTTGGTAGAAAGCTCCAAATTCAATGAAATAAATTTTTTAATTTGTATTAAATTATAAGGATTCAAATTATATAATAAAAACTATTATGTTCCATGCAAAATTAAATGATTTGAATCAAGTTTACATAAATACCATCTTATGTATCATGAAAGAACTATATAAACCATGGCTCCAAAAATCTTGAAATAAATATCAGTTGTTCATGGGGTCTTAGATATCCCATTTTTGCAAAAATATTTAGGAATGAACCCAGTATGCATTATTTTTTTCATAGTCAAAATTTTAATAGTAGAAACGCTTAACCCTTTTCGGCAGCCCGTAAAATATCACGTTTGAATGTAATTTTTTTGCAAGAATACAGCTAATTTGCTCTTTGATATATGGACTACTATATTCTTAAAAAAAATATTTTATTTACACCTTTCTTTGCATATAAATTGTACTATCGCAATAACCCTAAGTATTATTGTCAACAACAAACGATAACACTTAAGCCTTTTTGGGCAATAACCCTATGCCCACCGGATCGTGCCACGTCGCGCCACTGTCGTCTTCGACTCAAGCTCGGACAGCGCCGCCGTGTGGGCATAGGGTTCCGAATTCCGCACACATGCCGAGGCTATTTAAGGCGTGGGTGGCTTCCCGAGGTTTCCCTTCGCCCCGCGCACACTTTGCCCTAGCCGCCGTCGCCCGTAGCGCCCAGTTGTGCCCGAGATTGCTCGTCAAAGTAGGGGAAGCCGCCGCCACGGGTTTTGCTTCAGGTCGCCGCCGTTGAGGACGCTCCGCCGTGTTTGAGCCCAGATCCGGAGTCCCTGTTGCAAGGCGCACCCGTGGAGGTCAATCACTTCGTCGGAGCCGCACGAAAACACCGTTGCCGTGGTCTTCATTCTCGTCTCCGGCCAGCCAGCTCCGCCGCGCCGCCATCAACACCCACGAACACCCTCGGCCGTTGGATCTGCATCGCACGCGCGAGGTACGTCCACGTCGCCGCTAACTCGAACCCTAGATCCACTGCAACATAGACCGTTAGATCTAAATCCAAAGGATAGGATTAGGCCACGTAGATTTGCAAGGCACGGTGCTAGATCCATTCTCTGCCGTTAGATCGGGAGCATACGGTTTAGATGCAGCCCCGCGTCAATCACCGGGTCGTGCCACATAGCGTCCACCCGCATGAGTTAGATCTAATCCGGACCGTTGGTTTTTGAACGAACGGACCGGATCGTGCCACGTAGCCCAAGCCGCCGCGGCGCGTATGGCGCGCAGTGGGACCAGCGTGTCGACCTCTCATTGCCGTCTTGCGCGTTCACGCAACGATCTTAGGACAAGTGGCCGCACCCGAGCGTGCTACGTGGCAAGATGACGTCGTGCTGACGTCATCGAGGGGTTCAGCCGGTGCTGACGTCATCTATGACACGTGTCGCTTTGTGGTGCTGGCACGTGGCACGGGTGACGTCATAATTAATTTTAGAAAAATAAAATATTTATTTAATTTGGTTTATTCATTTTTAAAATATTGTCAAACTTCAAAATGCTATAACTTTTGAGTTTTAACTCCGATTTGAGCGATTCCAATTTCTAAAAAATTATAAAATTCTGCTCTTTCTGTTTATGAATTTTATTTGAATTTTTGAGAATTTTTTATGTACTATTTATTTATTTTGTTGCTTTGTGTGCACGTTACGAGTAGACGTTGAAGTGCCCGAGGGTTACGAAGGTGAAATCTTGACTCAGGATCCAGCTCAAGACCAAGATCAAGTACTTTTTGAAGGCAAGTTATGCTTTGATCATGTTGATCCTGTTTTTGAAAAAAAATTTGATTCAAATTACTGCATGCTAATTTAATTAGAAAATGCTTTAAATAATTCTGGGAACTAGATAAATACTTAATTGCTGTATGACACCTTGGCTATTTAATTATGTGCCATGAACCCTTGTCATCCTAGTTGTGGATTATTTAGTTGGACATTATTTAATTGCCACTATGGGAATTTACACCGATGCAGTATAATGCTTAGCCCTACCACGTAGTCATGACATGACTTTGGATAATTACATGTTAATATTGACTTAATGAGATATGAAACCTGTTTTGAAGAAGTGTCATGTGTTATTAATGATGATGTTGATGGCACGTGGTGCATGGTAACCAACTAGGGGTTGATAAAAGGTTTTAGACAGGGGCAAGTGGCAAGAATGATCTGGTGGGCCATGAGTGGCACCAGGAATGTCGTTTTGGTTCTTCGGCAGTCTTGTCTTGGTCACCCTAAGGACTTAACCTTGCAAGCCTTTAATCTGAGTCAAACGTGCAAACACATGTCTGTAATGGGACGGACCTAGTTGAATAAGTTACTAATAACTTGCAAGTGGTACCTCGGGGTGTCAACTATACCTTTTGTGTAGTTGAAGGGGGAGCATACCAGGTGCTGCGGCATGGTACCCGTCCAACGGTATGTCGGTCCCATACTTTGCCTCTGCTGAGGGAAGGGATGGTGTATGACAACCGGGGAGGTTCACTTGTATAGTTAGAGGTTTCCAAAAGACTTTGTTACGGGCATTCGCCTTTGTGGCGTTTGACTGTATCTCGTGGGTAAAGTGCATAACC
Source organism: Rhipidocladum racemiflorum (assembly GCA_036346355.1). NCBI lineage: Eukaryota > Viridiplantae > Streptophyta > Magnoliopsida > Poales > Poaceae > Rhipidocladum > Rhipidocladum racemiflorum. Next base: position 38,130,942 of record CM070588.1, read on the forward strand.
TCTGCAGAGTGTAAAATCTATTCGAATAGCTGAGTCCGCGGTATTAGACACTACTCGGGGATTACAGTCAAGGGTTAGACTTTCATGAAAATAACTTGGTTTTGGAGAATGATGGGATTGAGACTTCTGAATTGGTCTTAGGATGTTAAATGCTTACTTGTGCAATGCTTGTGAAAGTTATTATCTTTATTACTATTTTTACAGCTTTGTAATCCATTTCTGTATTTATGAATGCTGTTTTATTGCAAATGAACCTGTTAGCCATCTTTTGAAATAAGCCATGCATATAGAATATTAGAATTGCAATATGTGCATGACTTGCTGAGTACCAAGTACTCACCCCTTGCAAATACAACACCAATTGAAGAAGAAGCTACTCCAGCTACGGAGGAAGAACTTCAGGAGGAGGCGTCTACCTAGGAAGTGAGCTCAGTCAGTTGCCTGTGGTATATTGAGTGGTGCCACGATGATTTTGTTCCGCTGCAGCTATTTCTTTTAATAAGTTTTCGCCCTGCGTGGCGTACTTTTGTAACTCGACCATAAGGTCGAGCAACCAGTTTGACTTATTTAATTAAAGTACTTGTTATTTCGTTGGGTATGATTGTGATATTTACCAATGTTGAGACTGTTTGCACTAGCGTGATCTTGGACTAGTGCTGAATACACAGAGGGTCCGGATTTGCAAATTCGGGTCCCGACAGAGGTGGTATCAGAGCCATACTGACTGTAGGGCTACCCTTAGTTAGAATGGTCGTAGTGAGGATAAAACTATTTTCTAAAAGTTAAAAGTTGCCAAGATGAGGAATGAAATCTCGACTTATCCCCTTCTCTCTTTTCATACCCCCTTTGCTGAATATTTCTTGTTCCCACTCTGTTTCAAAAATTTTACGTTCTTACGAGAAGTGTCCTTTGGCAGATAAAGATGCTCAACAACTACGCCGAGCGTGTGGGAGACTACGCCGCTGAGTTGTGGCGTATGCTACAGGTGCTTTGAGGTTTCGAGAGGCCACTTTACCGGTGGACTACCGTAGTGCAGGCTGGATTGGTCAAGGCATGGGACGTCAAGATCACAGTGTAAGCTCGAGAGAAGACCAAGTTCAGTCGCCCCTTCCACTTCACAGCAAGGAGGACTACATTTGAGATGGGAATCCAGGAGGTGTCGCGCCGAGCGATGCGGCACATCTCTCGCACCTACTCCAGAGAACTGGAGGGCACAGCGTTCCGTCATCACCCCCGCCAAGACAACCGAGTTGATCGAGAGCTGATCATGGACGAGGATGCCACAGTCACCCACCTGGTGAGGTTCGTCATCGCTCAGGAGGAGCTAATCAATGACACAGTCCAGGAGTTGACAAAGGCTCGCGAGGAAATTAAGGAAGAGAAGAAACACCTGGAGAATGCTCGTGAGTATGTCGCCTACACTGCACAGAGGATCGTAGAGCTGGAGATAGCACTGTACGGGCAAGGCCCAGAGCCAGTGTTAGAGTTGGACGCTCTAGACCCAAAGGAGCCAGCACCTGAATAGGAGCAGGAGCCTGCACCGCAGCCGCAGCCACAACCCGCGCCTCAGCCAGAGCCAGAGCCTGAGGAGGATATCACGTCGTCTACTACCGTCGTCGAGGGCCACAGTGACCACTTTGCACCGATGCCGCCGCACCCACCGTGAGGAGGTTGTGGAGGTTGGGTCGAGGAGTGAGTGTTCAGGATTAGTAGTCGAGACTCCTTCGTCGAGTCGCGTCTTAGAATAAAGAGTCACCCTTAGAGACGATAGACTCAGGTGTGCTAGTTGCTTGTTTCTTCACATGCTTGTGAGTGTTCGGTATGTGTTGCATGGCCCTTAGGCACTGTGAGCAACCATACCTGATTATTATTAATAAAGTAATAGAGTGGATTTTGTGTCAGACCTTTTCCCCCGCATAAGTTTCTCTATTACTTGTCTATTCTTATTTCCCTCTCGTCTCTAAAACCTTGGAGTACTCGACAGATGGTGAACACCTACGGAAATAATGGAGGAAATGGAAGTGGTCATCGCCCAGTTGGGAACCCAGACTCTAGATGTTATCTTGGGAATGGACTGGTTGACCAAGCACAAGGTCGTGTTAGACTATGGATGAAGAATCATATCAGTTGAGAGCCCTTGTGGAAGAAAAGTGGAGTTTCACGCGACCGCCGTTCGTGACGGGCAGCTGATGGTCAACAGTGTAGAGGTAGTCAGCATTGGAGATGTTCCAGTTGTGAATGAGTACCCAGATGTATTCCCTGAAGATCTACCTGGTATGCCGCCAGACAGGGATATAGAGTTTGTGATCGAGTTAGTACCTGGGACAACACCGATAGCAAAGAGACCCTATCAGATATCAACTGAAGAATTGGTAGAGATGAAGAAGCAGATTGAGGACCTAACGGAGAAAGGATTTATAAGGCCCAGTTCGTCGCCATGGGGAGCGCCAGCTCTGTTCGTCAAGAAGAAGGACGGGAGTTTCAGGATGTGCATAGAATATCGTGCACTCAATGAAGTCATCGTGAAGAACAAGTATCCGTTACCCAGGATCGATGACTTGTTTGATCAGCTAAGAGGAGCCGGAGTTTTCTCGAAGATTGATCTGAGATCGGGATACCATCAGCTGAAGATCCGATTAGAGGATATTCAGAAGACCGCATTCTCGTCAAGATATGGACATTACTGGGCTGTTTGGTTGGCTGCATCTAAAGAGATTTACATCTGCAGATGCAAAAGATGGGTGTTTGGTTGTCTTCTCATTCACTCAGCCTGGCTCTATAGATGCAAAACACCCCTTTCAGCCTGGCTCTAGGGAAACGAGAAAATCCACTGTTTCCCCAGAGCCAGGCTCTACTGAGCTATGCATGCATGCTGACATCAGCATTTACTATCTAGTTTTCTTCTTTTCTTTGATATATCTTTTGAGCTATGATCTCCGATCAACGAACCGATTTCACCTATGTGTTCCTGATATTTTTTCGAACAAAACTAGATCATACTTGCTATATAAATTTCATAAGATTAAAATTTTAGTTTTTCAATTTATTGATTGTTTAGAATATATTTTAAAACTTTTTATTTTCATTTGTGAAATTATTGATTTTTTAGTATTTTTAAAATTTGTTTCATTCCTCTCTTGAATTTGCTTATCACACTTCCATTCCAGTGCAGCCAACCAAACAACATCTCTGTGCAGCCTGTCCAACCTCATAGACCAACCAAACAACATCTCATTGCATCCACTCAACCTGACTCCCACTAGCCTGGCTGAGCTCATGCAGCCTGGCTGAGCTGAGAAGGCAACCAAACAGCTCATACGAGCTTACAGTTATGTCCTTTGGCCTGACGAATGCGCCAGCATATTTCATGAATCTGATGAACAAGGTTTTCATGGAATACTTGGACAAGTTTGTTGTCGTGTTCATAGATGACATTTTGGTCTACTCCAAGACCAGAGAAGAGCACGTAGAACACCTAAGGCTAGTTTTGGAGAAGCTGAGAGAATAACAACTATTCGCCAAGTTCAGTAAGTGTGATTTTTGAAAGGACAAGGTGGAGTTCCTTGGACATGTAATGACCGCTGCAGGAGTTGCTGTTGACCCAAGCAAGGTGGAAGCTGTGTTACATTGGGAGCAGCCAAAGACAATGACCCAGATTCGTAGCTTTCTTGGAATGGCATGTTATTATCACCGCTTTATTGAGAAATTTTCGACGATTGCGAGACCTCTCATGCAACTGCTGAAGAAAGAAAAGAAGTTTACATGGACACCTGAATGTGAGAAAGGTTTTCAAGAGCTGAAGAAGCGGTTGACGTCAGCACCGGTGTCAGTTTTACCGGATGTGAACCAGAGTTTTGATATTTATTGCGATGCATCGCGTTAGGGACTTGGATGCGTGTTGATGCAGAATAGAAAGGTCGTGGCGTATGCGTCAAGGCAGTTGAGGCCGCATGAGGAGAATTACTCGACGCATGACCTGGAATTAGTTGCCGTAGTGCACGCTTTGAAGATATGGCGTCATTACCTGATTGGAAATAGATGTGAAGTGTATACGGACCACAAGAGTCTTAAATACATTTTCACCCAATCAGACCTGAACATGAGATAGAGGAGATGGCTGGAGCTAATCAAGGATTACAACATTGGAATCCACTACCATCCCGGAAAGGCCAATGTGGTAGCCGATGCTTTGAGCCGGAAAAGCCATAATATCAATATGTTGATGGATGAAAGTCAGGTCGAGTTATGCAAGGAATTTCAGAAGATGCAGATTGAGGTGGTACCGGAAGGGTTTTTAGCCGCTTTGGAAGTGAAGCCTACCCTTGAGGACCAGATTCGGGAAGGACAAAAGGATGATGACAAGATTATGAGGATCAAGGCCAAGATGGATGAAGGCAAGGCGAGGGACTTCAAGTTGGATGAGCAAGGTACGCTGTGGATGAAGGGTCGTATCTGTGTGCTGAACAAGAAGGAGTTGAAACAGCTGATTTTAGAAGAAGCCTATGACTCCATGTAATCGATTCATCCAGGAAGCGCTAAGATGTATCAAGATCTAAGGGAAAGATTTTGGTGGCCGAGTATGAAGCGTGAAGTTGCCGAGCATGTTGCATTATGCGATATATGTCAAAGAGTCAAGGCAATGCACCAGAGGCCAGCAGGATTACTACAGCCGCTGAAGATACCTGAATGGAAGTGGGAGGAAATTGGTATGGACTTTATTACCGGTTTGCCGAGAACTCAGGCTGGATACGATTTCATATGGGTTATAGTAGACCGATTGACAAAGGTCGCCCACTTTATTCCTGTGAAGACCACCTACTCAGGAGATAAGCTAGCAGAGTTGTACATGTCGAGAATCGTTTGTTTGCATGGAGTGCCGAAGAAGATTGTATCGAACAGAGGTACCCAATTCACCTCAAGATTCTGGAATAAGTTACATGAGGCCATGGGGACCCGTTTGAACTTCAGTACTGCTTATCATCCACAGACGGATGGACAGACGGAAAGGGTAAATCAGATTCTGGAAGATATGTTGAGAGCTTGTGTATTGGCCTATGCTACCTCTTGGGATAAGAGTTTGTCGTATGCTGAGTTCAGCTACAATAATAGTTATCAAGCCAGTCTACAGATGTCGCCATTTGAAGCCTTGTATGGTCGACCCTGTCGAACACCATTAAATTGGAATGAGACAGGTGAACGCCATGTCTTTGGGCCGGACATTCTCCAAGAGGCTGAAGAACAGATTGCCATGATCTGGGAGAGACTGAAGATCGCTCAATCTAGACAGAAAAGCTATGCGGATAATCGTCGTTGAGAGCTGAGCTTTGAACCGGAGGATTTCGTATACCTAGAGTTACACCTCTCAAGGGAGTCAAAAGGTTCCATGCCAAAGGGAAGCTTGCACCGCGTTATGTCGGTCCGTTCAATATCTTGAGTCGTAGAGGTGAAGTTGCATATCGGCTGGAGTTGCCGCAGTCTTTAGCGGGAGTGCATGATGTGTTTCACGTGTCCCAACTGAAGAAGTGTCTCCGAGTGCCGGATGAGCAGGCGCCATTGGAGTCAATTGAGCTACATGGAGATTTGACCAACAGGGAGCACCAGGTGAAGATTCTGGATACGATGGACCGAGAGACCCGCAACAAGTCGACCCATTTCTGCAGAGTTTAGTGGAGCAACCATTCACAGAGCGAGGCAACTTGGGAGCACGAAGAGGATCTGAAGAAGGAATTCGCTAACCTATTCCTTAGTTAGCCCTGAATCTCGGGGTCGAGATTCCGTTAAGGGGTGAGGTTTGTAACATCCCAATTTTTGTTTTTCTTGTATTTTAGTGCTATTTTGAATTTTTGGGATTTATTTGGATTTAATTTGAATTAAGTCATTTACTTGATTATTTAAATATTTAGAAGTTTCAAATAAAATTTTGTTGGAAATATTTTATTTGAGTCCAAAATGCCCTAAAATATTTTCTAGAATTTTTCTGGAATTTTTCTAAGCACTTTGCTATTTTTCTCGATTTATTTGAATTTCTGGGAGTTTATTTAATTGTTTAATCGCTGGAACCCGGTCCGACTGGTCGGTTACTATGCGACTGACCGAGTCGAACCCGAGCCCGATCCAGACCCGACCGCCCACACCTAACCCTAACCCTAAACCCGTGTGACCGTTGGATCTTGATCCAACAGCCACGTAACCGCCGCATCGCCCGCGCGCGTGGGCCGCTCGATTGTGGCCACGTGGACGCACCGTATAGTGCCACATCGCGCCACCGTCATCTCCGACTCGAGCTCAGACAGCGCTGCCGTGTGGGCCTAGGGTTTCGAATTTCGCACGCATGCCGAGGCTATTTAAGGCGTGGGTGGCTTCCCGAGGTTTCCCTTCGCCTCGCGCACACTTTGCCCTAGTCGTCGTCACCCGTAGCACCCAGCTGTGCCCGCGATTGCTCGCCGAAGTAGGGGAAGATGCCGCCACGAGTTTTGCTTCAGGCCGCCGCCATTGGGGATGCTCCGCCGTGTTTGAGCCCAGATCCGGAGTCCCCATCGCAAGGCGCATCCGTGGAGGTCAATCACTTCGTCGGAGCCGCACCAAAACACCGTTGCCGTGGTCTTCGTTCTTGTCTCTGGCCAGCCAGCTCCACCGCGCCACCATCAACGCCCACGAACACCCTCGGCCGTTGGATCTGCATTGCACGCGCGAGGTACGTCCACGTCGCCGCTAACCCGAACCCTAGATCCACTGCAACATAGACCGTTAGATCTAAATCCAAAGGATAGGATTAGGCCACGTAGATTTGCAAGGCACGGTGCTAGATCCATTCTCTGCCGTTAGATCGGGAGCATACGGTTTAGATGCAGCCACGCGTCAATCACCGGGTCATGCCACATAGCGTCCACCCGCGTGAGTTAGATCTAATCTGGATCGTTGGTTTTTGAACAAACGGACCGAATCGTGCCATGTAGCCCAAGCCGCCGCATGGTGCAGGTGCGCGCGGGTGTTGGCAGGTGGGACCCGCGTGTCAGCCTCTGTTGCCCGTGCGCCACGTTCACGAAACAGTGCCGGACACGTGGCCGCACCCGAGCGTGCCATGTGGCATGATGACGTCATGCTGACGTCATCGAGGGGTTCAGCCGGTGCTGACGTCAGCTGTGACACGTGTCGCTTTGTGGTGCTGACACGTGGCACGGGTGATGTCATGTAGAAAATGTGGCGCATCATTCCCACTCTACGAACATAGGCGGAACGATCACTTGTTTCACCATGACAATCAGTGTTATCGTCAGTTCTTCTAGCAATGTCATCACTGTTGTAATGCCCTTGTAATATAATCTGTTGCTTATTTCATCATCTGAACTTTCGTTGTATCTGTCCTACTAAGGTTGCTGGCTGCATTTACACGCTTTTCACAATGAACGTAATGACAAACACTTTGGCTAAAGTTTTGCTGGTTGCATCATGAGTTGTTCTCGACTAGGGTAATTGCACTAGTAGAATTTACATGCAAAGAAAGGTGTAAATAAAATATTTTTTTAGAATAGGGTAGTCTATATAGCAAAGAGCAAATCTGCTCTATTATTGCAAAAAATTACATTTAAATATGATATTTTATGGACTGCCAAAAAGGCTTAAGCGTTATCGTTTGTTGTCGAGAATAATAGTTAGGGTTATTACACTAGTAGAATTTAGATGCAAAGAAAGGTGTAAATAAAATATTTTTTCAAAATATGGTAGTCCATATATCAAAGAACAAATCTGGTCCCTTCTTCCTAAAAATTACAATTAGACTTCATATTTTACGCCATCCGAAAATGCCTAACTGTTTCATGTAAGAGAGGCTTCTTAAAGTTATTTGGTTTATTCAACTGAGTTCATTCATAAATATTTTTTTGAAAAATGGGACATCTCAGACCCTATGAATAAGTGAGATTTATTTCATGATTTTTTGAGCCATAGTTTGTATAGTTTCTTCATAATACAAAACAGGGTCTTTAATTAAACTTGATTTAAACAATTGTAATTTGCATGGAACAAAGTAGTTTTTATTACATAATCTGGATCCTTATAGCTTAATACAAATTTAGAAATTTATTTCATTCGATTTGGAGCTTAATAAAACTTGCAAAATTGTCCCCAAATATTAGTCGCCCTTTCATTGGGCGACTACCTTTTGTCGCCGGTTGATTTGGCGGCTCTAATTATGTCGCCCATTGATCGGGCGATTTATGGTCTGTCGCCCATCTGTTCGGCGACATAAACTCCTATCACCTGTTGGTTCGACGATATATTCCTGCCGCCCAACTAACGGGTGACAGATGTATATTTCTGTAATTTTTCTTCCCCGATGTTTAGTTTTGCAATTTTGATTAAAAATTGTATTATTAAAAAAAATCCTACTATAGTCGTGGGTTCTGTCCTTCTGGGACGATAGTTAGTTTCTGGAATGACTTATGGAATGGCCATATACCATGTTACAAATTTCCAAGGCTCTATTCTTATGTCAAAGATGATGATATCTCTGTGTTTGCGCCAAAATTCGGTACATGGCAAAATGGGTTTGAATCGGATAAAAGCAATTGTATGTGTTTGCATCGGAATTCGATGTGTATTGAAATCAGCCCGAGACGGAAAGGAAGCGTTCGCATGGAAAGAAATCATCAAACGAATCGGAAAAGGAATCCGTTTCTAAAAAGGGAAGGAAATCAGATAATAGCCGATCGGATAAGCGCCGTGTATCCGTGTACAACTCGGATCGGCCAGGCATGTTATAAAAGGAGTGGGTGCCAAAGGGCGGCAAGGATCAATAAATTCAACAACACACAACTACTTTTTACAAGCTTTTCTTTCACTTTGTTTTAGCCTCATAGATCTCTTTGCAAGTCGTGGAATCAACATAGCATCGATTGTTGATTTTAGCGATTTCACCAGTTTGATTTGCTTCGTTTTGTTTGCATCGCCTTCCTGGCGATTTTACCTTTTATCCGGATCAAGCTATGCGAGTTGATTTAGTTATCTCCCTAATCGGTTCTTGCCGACTAGTGAAAAGCCGATAGATCCTTGTTTATCGGCTTGATCAAATCATAAATTCTACCTTGCCGATTCGAGTCAAATCGACCGCACGCTCTGCAAACCCGGTGTTTGTCTTGTGTGTTCGAGGCCTAAAACCACCTTCACGTTTTAAGCGCGAACATATTTTTGCACGCCGGTGGGACCAACAAAAAAATGTCAACCGCGAGCAAGCGGTCACACGCCGATATCAACATGATGCTATAATCGCTACTGCAGATGGCCGATTTAACTCCTGAGCAGCGGAAAGAAATCGAAGACCGAAAGGCGGCTCGAGGAAATGATGCTACGGTGCTTCGAAACGCCAGTGGCGTTACTCAAAAGATTGCACTCCCAAGCATCAACCCTATCGGAGATTAAATCGAGCCGATCGCACGCATCTTACGCTCAAGCCGATTTATCAAGTATGATCGAGCAATCATTCCATCACGCATTTGATTAACTACCATCGGCTCTAGTATCACATTAAAGCCAATGATAGAAAATAGTGTGAAAAGCGATTGCTCGTGAATTAGCCGTCTGGAAATATGCTAGATCCACCACAAACCATCCCTACGTACTCCGTATATTCCATACGCTTAAGCGCCAAAAGCGATGGCGTGTCGGCTCATGCACCTATTATGATGCCTTGAGCTCAACCTCGTTTTGAAACCAACATATCTGAGAGAGATGGATTCACACACTACCATGGGCAATACGGATGGGGCCAAAATAAGCGCGTCGAATCGCTTAGATGGGCCCTCCAATAGCATCGGGATATCGGCTTATCAACCGATCGAAAGCAGCCGAGTCCCGCGATCACGAGCCACGACCATGAAGCAAGCACCATATAGAGTAGCGCCGCAAATGCTTACCCGATACATTAGGTTATGACACGGTACCAAGACCTCAGGGTGCAATTTGGACACCACAGCCGAGTTCGCACTTTTCGAGGGGCGGGGCACGAATGAGAATTGGCGGTGTCAGTGCACTAAGCCCGACAATGTTAATTGGGCAGAACAAATTGCCAATGTTTTGAGGGAGTTCGACACAACCCGGAGGGAGAGTGATTAGCTACTGAGGAAAGCCGTACCAGGATTACATATAGACCGAATGCCATACTCCCACAACTTTAGGATACCGGACTTTGCTAAATTCTCGGTGATTGACTCTGTTACCTACAATCGAGCATATCGGCGGTTCATGGCCCAATGTGGGAAGCTGATCCGATGGATTAAGAATCAGATTGTTCCCTTTATCGCTGTCCGCATCGCATTCACTTGGTTCACAAATCTACCACCAAATTCAGTTCATATGGAACGATTTGGAAAGCCATTCATGAATACTTCTTCTCGGGAACTATGGAGCTTAGGATTTCCGATCTCAGTTCGTCGGCCAATGCGGGAATCGGTCTCACGATTATATCAAGAGATTTGTCGGAATAGATGCTGAGTGTAACATTACCTGATCAATTGGCCGACCTAAGCGTTCCAAGGGTTGATCCCTCCATTAAAGAGAAATTATCAGGCCAAGAGTTCCCCGACTTAGGCCACCTACTCCATCACAGTATCGGCACCTAGAGCCAGATGCAGAGATCAAAGGGTTTAAAGATAGATTTAAACCAAATAGCAACGAAAAGGCCAAAATAAACATGATAGAGTACGACTAAAGCGATACCTCACGAGGAAAGCGAAGGTGAACATAGCAGTGGGCCAAAGGATTCTAAAGCCACTGCATGCTCTCTACTTAGCCGACAAAGAATAAGGCGGAAGTCAGTACTCGTATGATGTGTCAAAGTGTAGCGAGGATATTTGATTTGTTACTACAAGAAAAACTCATAAGATTACCGGTGAAGGGCACATCATACCATCGGGCCGAGGAAATTAAGCGAAGAGTATTGCAAATGGCATCATTCATTCTCCCATAACACTACTTGATTGCAATATTTTTCGACCAGATTCAATCGGCCATCGCCCGATGGCAGGCTAAAATTCAGCGGAAGAGTCGGCTATGCGAGATAGATATGAGCCCTTTTCAAGTCAACATGGTTCAATGTTCATGAAAAGAAAAGAGGCTCTTGCGGAAGAAGATAAGCCGACAGAAGGAGTCGTATCACGAGACGAGATCTGAGATCACTATCGGTTCTATACAAATAGGCCGAGTAAGGAATGGACAAAACTCAAGAGCAGTAAAACCAAGAGGGGACTTGGAGGTCGGTAGATGGTATCGAGTGAGAGGGTCAGAGAAAAAGTCGATTTCAAACCAAAACCGACCTTCTCACAACTCACTCGGGAAGTATGCGAGAGGATAAGTCGGAGGGGTAACACTCAACACCACGAATCCTCATCAAATGAGACGAAGGAGGGAGCAGGGGCGGCTAGATATCACGTGTCGGCCGACTCACGAGGAAGAGAAACATCGGCGATGTCCCTTTTAGCGATTTCTTTGGGGAGAGGGATGACCTTACCAACTGCTGATTGTATCTTGTCCTATGCAACACTCGTGCATATCGGCCAAACCAGTCTGTAAAAGATAGGTTGTCTGGCCATATACAATTATCCGATATGAGAAGCGATGAAGCCGATCCATGAAAGGTTGTCAGCAGGCAAGCGAGTCCTCCCAAAAGCGAGGAACTATCGGCTAACACAGGAAGAATGGAATCGGCGGTAGATGAGCAATTTGGAAAGATCAAAGCCGATAGAACCTAAACCTCGGTGGTGCCCTCCAGGTCTCGGCAAGTCACAACGCCGAAGGCTTCGCGATTGAAAACACAAGAAGAAAGGGAGGCCGATAAGGAAAGCGAGAGGATCGGATGTTCAACAAGTTAAGACGATACGCAGTTTTGAAAAAAGAGTGGAGAAAGAAGGAACAGATCGATAGTGATTCGAACAATCGATTGGTCCGGTTCTCGATGATCCGGGATATACACCACCAATGGATATAAACATGGTATTCGCTCTACTGCAGGAGTTCAAAACCGAAGAATCGGCCGAAGAAGTGTTATGATTATGCCTCGGAGCACGAGGATGTGTTCGAAAGCCACAAGACATGCATCGGCATCTGAAACCATTATATCCGAAAGGATATATTAATGTGCCAGATATCTCGTATGTTGGTGATGGCGGGCAACGATTAATCTAATGCCCGTTAAGTACTTTCGAAAAGCCAAAGCCGATGAAGACTTGATCAAAACCAATATGGTGCTAAATGACTTCACAGGAGACCCATTGAGGCTAAAGGCGTAATGGTCGTGAAGCCCGGCGGTGGTAATAAAACTTTGCCCATTGCATTTTTTGTGATTGAAGCCAAAGGTAATTCAAAGCGTGCTCCTGGCGGCCCGGATCCATGCCAATTCGTATACCATCAACTATGCACCAAAATTGGTGCGGTGGAGAACGATGATCTGATTGAAATGTCTGCCGACACATCGACTCATATCGCCATAGCTAGCCGGCACCAATTGGCCACACACGAAGCCGAATGTATATCGGGGAAAGCCTTGGACAATTGCGATTTTATCTGCGCGAGAAGTCGAGGATTCAAGCCGATCAGATTAAACCTAACACGTTTGATCGATGATTTGGCGATTAAGAAGATGGAGCACAAGACACTAGCAAAGTTGCAGGAAAGGGCAAGAAGCTATCGGCAAGAAGAATACTGAGGAAGCCGTCGAGGATTTTGAAGAAGAAAGAAAAGGGTTAGGATTTATACTTACGATTTGCTCGAAGAGATTGATATTGGGGAAGGTGATAACAAAGACCAACGTTTGTAGTGCCAAACTAGAACAGGTTATAAAGCAAAGTTGGTCGAAATACTCAAGGAATATAAGGATTGCTGCGTGGGAGTATTATGAAATGCCGTGTTTAAGCGTGCTAGTTGAACATCGGCTACCTATAAAACCTGGATATCGGCCGTTCAAACAGAGCCCTAGGCGGTTTAACCCTCACGTTGTATGACGCCTATAAAGGAGAAAGTAGAAGCGATTGCTAGAGGCGAAGTTTATCCGGCCATGCCGATGAAATCTGTGCAGTGGAGTCTCAAACATCGCCTGTGAAGAAGAAAACGGCAAACTTAGGGTATGTGTCGATTTTAGAGATTTGAACAAGCTACGCCAAAGCGAGTACCGATGCCCATAGCCGATATGCTTGCTCGATCTTTGCATCCGGGAATAAAATCATAAGTTTTTGGGACGGGAACGCCGGATAATCAGATATTCATGGCGAGCCGATATACCAAAACGGCTTTATGTCCGGCTTTAGGGCTATATGAATGGAAAGTTATGACTTTCGGTTTAAAAATGCGGTGCTACTTATCAACGTGCTATGAACCATATTTTCCATGATTTGATCGGCAATCTTGTAGGAAATATACATCGGCAGCGTAGTGGTAAAGTCAAAGAAGGCGGCAACATTTAGCCGTCTGGGAAAAATGTTCGAAAGTACAAGGTTACATGGGTTAAATGAACCCTCTCAAATGTGCTTATTATCGGCTGGACAATTTCTTGAGTTCACGGTGCATGAAGGAGGGATTGAAGTAAACCGACCAAAGTGAAAGCCATGGCCGATACTAAACCAAACAAGTAAAAAGGGAGCTGCAGGTGTTGATCGGGAAAATCAATTACTTGCGGCGTTTTATCTCAAACTTGTCGGGCGTCGGGCCTTCACGCATTGCTGAAAATTAGATAACCAAGAGTTTAAGTGAAGGCCGATCAGCCAAAGGGCCTTCGGCGACATAAAGGTTATCTCGATGAGTCCACGGTGTGGCACAAACACGGTATACCTTTTAGACTATATATATCGGTGAAGGTGATTCGATTGGGCGATTTTAACACAAGAAACCGATAGGAAGGACGAGCAATATATTACTTAAGCCGACGTCTTCTGAATCACGAAACCAGGTATCCTTTAGTAGAAAAGTTATGCTTGTCATTATACTTTGCTTGCACCAAGTTAAGACATTATATGTGGCTTCCAAATGCGTTATAATATGCAAAACCGATGTAGTTAAATACATATTATCGCGCCCATCCTGGGGAATTAGTAAATGGGCATATGCCTTATGAGTTTGAGTTATCCTATGAATCGGCTAAATACTGGTGGAAAGGGCAAATTGTAGCCCGATTTTATCACGAGTGAAACATTAGTAGGAACAACTAGTATAACTCCTTGGCAATTGTATTTTGATGGGTACTGTTTGCCAGAAAGCGAAGGCATTGGCGTGATATTAGTTTCACCTAGAAAGCGAGTATGACTTCATGTATGGCTAAATAGCCGATGTTCAAATAATCAAGCGAATCTGAAGCATTACTAAGGGGTCTACAATTGTTAGAGAGCATCGGAGAGAGAGCGTCCAAGCTTTTGGAGATTCGATGTTAATTATGCGACAAGTCGGAGGAGAACTGATGCAATGATGATGCACTAAACCCGATTGCCATCAATGCCTCCGGATCATCGAGATGTTCACTACATTTTCCAGAACATATCCCCGGAGAAGCTAATGATAAAGCAAACCGATTGGCACAATATGCATCGTGGTACAAGGTGGAAAGCCGACAAGGACCAATCGAGCTAAACGTTTGGCGGTTTTATGTGTTCACCCTGCCGATTGGAGAAACGAGAGATAAGGGATTATTTGTCGATCCAACCAAGCCGACTCTAACAAAGGTCGGGCAAAGCACTCAAATCGTTCTACTAGAAGACGTATTGTACTTTAGGACTATGGAAGGTTTATTATTAAGATGCTGGAACCGCAGGAAGCCAAAGTGGCGATGGGTGAAGTTCATGAAGGCATTTGTGGGTCACATCAATCGGCTCATAAGATGAAATGATCTTGAGGACGAACCGGATATTTTTGGCCGAAGCGATGTTAGAGAAACTTCAAATATTATAAAGGGTGCCAAACATGTCAAAAGTTTGTGTAACATACAACAAGACCTGACATCGGTTTTACATCCAATCATCAAGCCATGGCCATTTAGAGGATGGGGTATAGACATAATCGGCCGAGATACTTCCGTCATCCAAATAAAGGACATAAGTTCATCCTCGCTGACCACGATTATTTCTCAAAGTGGGTTGAGGTGGTACCACTCAAGAAGGTTACTAGCAGGAACTAATCGATTTAAGTAAATGAACACATCATCCATCGGTTTGGGATTCCACAAGCGATCACTCTGTCGTGGTAATCGTGTTCATGTCCAACGAGTTCAAAGGGTTTGCGGAAAGTCTTGGGATAAAATTGCTCAACTCCTCCCCTTACGCTCAGGTAGCGGACGGCGAATCGTCGAACAAAGCGTTGATAAAGCTAATAAAGAAGAATTGAGGAAGAACCAAGGAAATGGCATTCGATACCTATCGAAGCTTTATGGGCTTATCGGCTATCTCAAGACGGATCAACCAAATTGTCACCTTTTAGGTTGGTATACGGACAAGAAGCCGTTTTACTGTTGAAATCAACATCGGCTCAATAAGGCTACGAGCAAGATAAGGTATCACCGATGAATACAAGCAGGCGATCTTTGGAACAATCTAGATGATTTGGTGAACAAAGTGATCACATTAGATCGGCTTAAAGGAACAAGAGAGGGTTGCCGTGTCGTACAATAAAAAAGTGATTTTTAAATCATTCAATCAAGCCGATTTAGTATGGAAAACCGTGTTGCCGATTGGGTCTAAAGATAACTTAATTCGGCAAATGGTCTCCAACGTGGGAAAGGGCCCTATAAGATCAATCGGCCAATTGAGCGGAAATTGTATATCTTGGAGTCCTTAGATGGATTCGTCCCTACCTAAAGCGATCAATGGAAAATATCTAAAGGCGTATTACCCAAGCATATGGGTGAGTCGACCACGGAAGGAAAAGCGGTCCATTACGGCCATAAAACGGCCATAAAGCCGGAGTCAATTGAACATCCATCCAGTTAAGCAGTTTACAAAAATCGGTTTACATAGCCGGATCAAGCAAGTTTCGCAGCGTCATCCCAAGGTTAAGGCAATATTACAAAAAGATTGACCACACATGATCTGCGATGAATTAAAGTTTAATGTAGTCTCGATCCGGGCAAATGGGCTCCCAAAGTCTTGCATTTGCCGCCTTGCCAATGGTAGCTTGGACACTATCTACAAGTTAATTGGTCGGCCACTGCATCAGAATCGAACTAGTTTGGCCGATTGAATTTTAACTTGTGCAAAAACCTCGCCAATCTCCGGAATCTCTGAGCGACGTGAAGATGTAGAGTGCGAAATGCCAATCGGCGATCTGCCAAAGTTCTTTTGTGACCAATGCCAATTGTTCTTCAAGCTTAGCTTTGGTTGACTCAGGTTCTTGAGCTCTGCTTTTAGCCGATTTGAGTCGACGGCACCTTGATCAAATACGCTCTTAGATGTTTGGCATCTCTGCTATGAGCTTGTCCAAGAGCCGCTGATCGGCTTGCTTTGGGCTTTCCTCTGTTAGATTCTTGTTTTGGCTAACTCCCGTCCAGGCGATCGTCCTGTGGCGACC
Source organism: Rhipidocladum racemiflorum (assembly GCA_036346355.1). Classification (NCBI taxonomy): domain Eukaryota; kingdom Viridiplantae; phylum Streptophyta; class Magnoliopsida; order Poales; family Poaceae; genus Rhipidocladum; species Rhipidocladum racemiflorum. Next base: position 38,147,478 of record CM070588.1, read on the forward strand.
TCTAGCTTGATGCATTCATGGCGGCGGGAGATCGGCTTGCATGGCCGCCATAGCATTCCTCAATGGTTGTATTGGCGTGAGCGCCTCTGGTTGCATCACCGTCAAAAGGCGATCAAGTCGCTCTGCATACGTGAAGCGTGCGGCGCGAGCGTCTTGTAGCGCTATGATCTGTTGAATGTCACCGATAGTCGTGTAGCCATGACTTCCGGGTCGTCCCAAGGAAAAGCTAGCGGTCGCTAGATCGATCGATGGCACCTTGGTCGAGATCGGGATCTCGATCATTTGTTGCGAGCAGTGGTAGAGAGAGCGATGGAGGACAACGATGTAGCACCTTGAGGATCGGCTATAACCCGCTATCATCGCGATGGAGATTGCTAAAGAACAAAAGCAAGTCAAGATCACAAGCCAGACATAAAGAAATGACTACACAAACTCACGATGACTACAAAACTTACATGATGAGTGCTCGGAGAGCCATCGGATTGTCGCCTCGCGGAGTGCAGGTGGAACGCCGCGATTTCTTCCTCCTCTCCAAAGTCGACTCAAGTTAAAACCTTAACTTCGTCAATAACATGATAATCGACACAAAGAAACTTCTTGTATTTGGCGGAGTCAAGTCCGTTAAGGATGGAGCTTGAATATCCAAGTTTCTGAAGTATACCCAGTGGTGCCAGATGATTGGGACGCTGCGTTGTCGGCTACATTTCTCTTGGCGAAACATGAGATCGGTTGATGGCTCACCAGCCGTCTTGCCGACTGGAAAGATCAAAGGCATTCTAAATAAAAGCTTGACAACCGGTGAAAGCGAAGGGATATAAAAACCACGGTACCTCTGACTCTTTGAAGAGTCGCTATAACCGAGCTTGGTGGACCGGAAACTACCGTCGGCTCATGAAAATCGGAAGGAATAAATGAATTATAAATTTACGAGTCTGTCCATTAGTATGGCTTACGATATTCTAGTCCACCACTGCGAACGCAGGCCACCGATCGAGGAATTAAGGACAAAATGTGGCGTTGAGAGGATTTGCAAACCATCGGCTACTTCAAGGATGACCTCAGCGAACACTTTGTGGTCACTCGGGCTCGGGGCCTCGACACAAGATAATAGGGAAAGATGGAATGGTTTGCCCAAAGCCTAATTGACGGCGTACCGAAGGGTGGTAAAACTCATAAGATGGCATTTGGGAAATGTTCGGTTCTTGGTGTTCAAGCCGTCATTTAAGTTACAAGGAGTGAGGATGATTTTGTACAAATCTAAGGTTTTTTGGGGCTTAAAGGAGCTATCTTAATCAAGGTGAAGTAATGTTGGGTATGGACAATCGGCTACATCGGTATATTGGAAAAAGTCTTGTTGGCCAAGGAAGCCCTATCTAAGGAAAGGAAGAAAGCGAGGTATTTGTGCATGCGATCGAGTCCATTTTTAACTCTCCGCCAAGACATGATAAACCTCTAAGCCATAGGATCGGCTAGCTCTATATTGTGGAACGACATGCTCTCGGTAATCCTCCAGGAAAGTTGAGCTCCCGGAGGGTTCGGATAGAATAGATCGGCTAAACATGCAATGAAGCCATGTTTGAATGGAACCAAAAGAGGACCTCCTATATTACCAGCAGCGTGTTTGGCGAAGCGGAAAAAAGTCGGCCACGGATCACATACATCATTTGAAATCATCGCCCTAGGAACATCTTGCCAAGGAAAGCGAGTGACCCTCGATGGGCGTTAAAGCTACTAGCCCTAATCGAAAGGTTTGGGTAGGGCCAGGAAGCACCACAGGAAAAGATATCAGTCTAACTAAAGATTAAGGAAAGCAACATGCTCTTGACCGAATCTTGGACCGATGACCCTATTGTTATTTTGGATGTATTTATGCCAACCTTTCGCCTTTTTGCGGATTAATTTAAAAGAGGGTTTTCCTTTGGCGATAATCGATCCCCGTCGGCCTAAGGCAGCACGGTTGGAGTCACATCTAGCGTGGGGCCGATTGGGCCGGATGGGAATAAAAAAGCATTGAAAGAATCCGACCAAAAATAACATGCCGCAGCTACCAAGGGTTCATTGGCTTCAGGGTCGGCTAGACTCAAAGATAGAGACTCGGCTATACCCATCCTCTCTCCCATTCTACCCTCTTTTGAGCCGATACCTAATGAACCAAGATCTCCATCCTTTCAGGCTAGTAGGCCATGCCTAAAACTTTTCCCCATTCGGAAATATTGTATCCAAAGAATTAGATAAAGGGAGTCTAGGATCTCGGTATTGATAGTGGTCTACCGACATACTACCTACTCGGTCCTAAGTAAATTGATTGGAACTTTGAGGAATCGGAATGAATACATGGAGGGTCCATGTCGGTAGATTTTCGGAAAGGACAAAGAGGATGATCAAAGCCGATGGTGCACGATCAGAGCTTGAAAGCGTGAAAATGACCGTGGGGGACCCCATATTTATACCGCGATGGAAGAAAGCGGCGGGAGCAAGATTCTTTGCATTAAAAACGCATAGAGATTATTACTGGCGCCATTTAATGAAGTTACCAAGAATTTTTAGACACAAGCGATTGCAATTTTGAAAAGTATCAAGTTCTTTCCAAAATTGGAGGGCATATGTTTGCGCCAAAATTAGGGTACATGGCAAAATGGGTTTGAATCGGATAAAAGCAATTGTATGTGTTTGCATCGAATTCGATGTGTATTGAAATCAGCCAGGAGACGGAAAGGAAGGCGTTCAGCATGGAAAGAAATCATCAAACGAATCGGAAAAGGAATCCGTTTCTAAAAGGGAAGGAAATCGATAATAGGCCGTCGGATAAGCGCACCGTATCCGTGTACAACTCGGATCGGCCGGTATGTTATAAAAGGAGGAGTGCGGTGGCAAGGATCAATAAAATTCAACAACACACAACTACTTTTTACAAGCTTTTCTTTCACTTTGTTTTAGCCTCATAGATCTCTTTGCAAGTCAGCGGAATCAACATAGCTGCGCATATCGCCGATTGTTGATTTTAGCCGATTTCACCAGGTTTGATTTGCGTTTGTTGTTAACGCATCGCCTTCTCGAAGCCCGATTTTACCTTTTATCAGGATCAAGCATGTGAGTTGATTTAGTTATCTCCTAATCGGTTCTTGCCGACTAGTGAAAAGCAAATAGATCCTTGTTTATCGGCCGATCAAATCATAAATTCTACCTTGTCGATTTCGGTCAAATCGACACGCTTCTGGCAAACCTTGTTTGTCTTGTGTGTTCGAGGCCTAAAACCCTGCTTCACGTTTTTAGCGCGAACACTCTGTTTATGCCTTTCTCGAGGAAGCCAACTATATCGAACATTTCAATTTACCTCTTTCATTGAAAGCTCATTCTGAATTCGAAGAATTGCATAATTTCTTTGGAAATTTTAATTTCAGTCAAACTACAAATGATCAATGGGCATATACCTGGGGACAAAACTTTCACAAACCGAGATGATGTTATAATCACAATTTTCAAAATATATATACGCCTTCACCCTTTAAATGGATTTGGCAAAGCAAGTAAGATACTGGTCTTCGCTTGGCTTCTATTACAAGATTGACTAAATACAAAAACTACGCTGATTCATCAAAATTGGTATACAGGCAATGACATACACTGTGTTCTTTGTCAAACATAGGAGGAAGGAACAATTCGACATCTCTTCTTCACATGCTCCTTTAGTAAAAACTATTGGCAGGAGTTTGGGATTTTGTGGAACTCCACCCTTGATATTATAGAAATGATAGAACAAGCTTCACAGAATTTTGGAACACAATTCTTCATGGAGATTTTCATCATCGCTTCATGGCATATGGCATATTTGGAAACAACAGAATAGAAAGATCTTTAACAAATTAATCCTTCCATGGACAACTGGAAGTGTAGTTTCACTGAAGACATCACTGTACATTTGCATAGAGTGGAAAGCACTATTAGACCGCTTGAAATTTTCTCGCTAAACTCTCTGTAATTCTGCTCTTTTTTAGCTCCTGTTTTTGTATATTTTAAATATTAATATAATACAGTATGAGTTTCTTACTGTTTTCCCTTTAAAAAAAAATTATCACAAGACCATACCATTCATAGAACAAAACAGACGTTAGATATTAGAGCCCCCAATCACAATTGATATTAATCAGTACTTAGAGCATCTCCAAGAGAGACCCTAAATATGGTATAGGGCTTTTGAGGGAAAAGATTAACTCCAGCAAGGGCCCTAAATTATCAAAATTTAGCAAATTGTTTTAGGACCTCTAGGAGAGTAGCTATATTTAGCAACTCTATGATTGAGCCCTATCTTTGTTGGGTTTTAGAGCCTAATTGCTAGAGTGAATATTTCGTTGGAACCCTAAATCTAATTAGTTGAGGCCCTAAATTAAAGTTTTAAGCTCATTTTTATAGCTCTCTCTTGGAGATGCTCTTATAAAGGAAACTATCGTACCTACAATCAAACTATTATAAAAAAGAACTCTAATTTGAATTTCTGTTCAAACTTATTTAAATTAGTTAGTAAATTGGTTAAACTTGACGTCCTAAAATTTTCAAAAAAATTCGTATGTGATGCATGGAAAAAAAACCTGTTTTGGATCATGATACCAAAAACCATGATGCCACCATGTAATTATACTATATATACTATAAAAACTATTTTGCAAGACAAATTAAATGGCTATATTTTCATGTAATCGATTAACATATATTAAGGGTCAGTTTTAACCCCTAAACAGTTTGAAAACCACAGCGCCCACTGCGACCTTTTATAGACGGGACTATTTCAAAAGTACTGAGGATGCGTGCAACAATGGGCAAAATCAAGCACTATCAGAGAACGATAGGTCGCATAACACATCCAATCAGTAACAGAAGATTATGCAAGGTGAAGCTGCAGCACCAAACAAAATAAATGAAGCTATCCACAGACCGCAGCAAACGAAATATTGAACATAACAAAGCTAATAGAGTAGGTGCATCTTTAATTTAGTGCTCAAAATTCAACATTTTTTCGAAATGTTGGAATCTCCAAGTAGCAAATACCTAAACACCAGGTTTGGCATCAAAACTATGATTTTGATTTCCCGGAATACATAATCAGAGTAACAAAGAGCTCACGCAAGGCAACCCAAATTCAAGAAATGAAAACAGAGAGCTGAGCCATCGAATGCGTCTTCAAGCAGTTTCCGTCACAGGGTACTCGTAGACCACGTCTTTCCCACAAATCCTGCGGTACACTGCAGTGAAGGTCTCCAGCTTGTACTCAGTGTTGTTGCGCTCCTTTGGGTCCAAGAAGATCTGCAAGGACATCGGAGAAATAGACAGGGTTTAATACTTGGTTAAGCCTGAGAAATTATTAAGCATCCAAGGCAGAATGAAATAGTAAAAAGCTATTTGGATGTTTGACTGATTCTATTTTGGTCAAAGCTTAGAAGGGTGATATATTTGTACACGGATGCTATCTTCAGAATGAGCATGCTGACAGGAAATTACTAAGACCTTAATAAGGAAATGCTAAACAATGGTCACATCTTACCTTGATGATCTTTGAGCCATCTAGGCGATATCTGACACGCTTCCCAACAATCTCAGCTGGGTAGACGACATCCTCCAAGATACCATCATGAACAGCAGTCAGCGTCCTGGTACGAGGGCGAACAACAGCTGAGCCCTTCTTGGGTGGCCTTACGATCCGCCTTGTTGCAACGATAACAACATCCTGCATCAAGTCAAAATCAACCAAACGTTTATGTCAATTCCTTGAGGATTTATTAACACAGTTGACAAGCTAAGCAGGCACAAATGAAACAAGGACTTTAGCTAATATTTGCTTGATTGAAGTATAAAGAGGAAAAATTTTGACCTATTTGATAGGCCAAAGATACATCTGAAAGAAAAATTCGTTTATCCAACATATTTCTGGAAATCAAGGTAAATGATAGTAACAGACTGCTTCTTGTTTATTAACATTAGACCACCAACCAACTTCAAAGCTCAACCTGTAATCGCAGTGAATGCTAATTGCCAACAATTACAGATGACTCATGACTAAACATGGTACTCCACCACCCATATTCCAAGACCAGCCCTTGGATATATACAATGTATTCCAAAATAAAAACTAGTGCCTACAGTGTGCATCATAGCATAGAGTATCGATGGTAAACTGTTAACATACAAGAAAAGAATTGCATTATATAATATATTTTATAGACCCATTGCATTATAATTTATAGGAATTCATAGAAGAACAGAATCAAACCGAAAAATTCTGCAGGTTGCTCTGGTATCAGAAAGCCCTGCTAGAGGCCTAGAGCCCAGACAATCATGGTCCAATAAACCTACGTCAACCAATCCTTTGTCTACAAACAAACTCCGATTCCAAGCATCTGCTGTGTCACACTGTGCTTCCTCCTACCAACATCGGACTATTCCTCTTTTTCGCAATGGAAAACCAACCACATTTCAGATCCCCTTTCAAGGGGGGAGTCCTAGCTCAAGTACGAAACCTAAGCGCAGCAAAACGAAAAAAGACGGGCAACAAGGCAGCCGGCGATTCACCAACCTTGCCACTGAACTTCTTCTCGAGCTCCCTGACAAGCCTGACGTGGATCTTCCTGAACGCCTTGCGGAGCCTGTACGGCACGTGGATCACCACCGCCTTCCTGCTCCCGGTCACATCCATCTGGCTGCAAAACACACCACCCACAACAAGAACACATCACACCTTGAGACCACTACTACTCCAATGAACGAAAACCAAGGATGAAACGAGCAGCTCTCGCTTACAAGGCGGAATTGATGTAAAGGTCCTTCAGGTCGCTCTTGAGCTCCTGGTTGCCATTCTCCAGGTCGAAGAACGCCTACAAAACATGAACACGCGGAGATGACGAGGTCTTCAAGGCTCAGCGAGACCCAAGAAACGTCACCCGCGACAGCGGCGAGGCAATGAGGAGAAAAAGGTGCGGGTACCTGCGCGACGGAGTCCTCGAACTCGGAGGGCTCGAGGCCCTTGTCCTTCTGGATCTTCCTCCTCGCCGTGTACATGGTGCCTTTTTTCCTTCCTTCGCCGGTGCTGAGCGCGAGTGCGCGGGAGGTGGATGGAGGGCGCGGCGGCGCCGGTGCACTAGGGTTTGGAGGCGGCTTAGAGCTAGCACTCGGAGTAGTGGGATGAGCTTTTATACGTAAGAGATTCGAAGCTATGGTGGGCTGGGCTGGGCCGAGCCAGGTATAAGAGGACTGTCTTATCGGTCCAGTTTGTAATTTTTCTCGTGAGTAAAGTACATCAATCTTGTGTATTTCTACCTAGGGATGTGATCGGATCGGATACGGTCGAATATCGTCCTATTCGTATTCGTATCCGTATTTTTTATCGAATACAGAATCGAATACGAATAGTATCGAATATAGAATCGAATACGAATTATACAGGATAATATCGGTTACGAATACAGATCGAATACCGATCGGAATCAACATGGATACGAATAATATTAGTCGGATATTTTAAAATCCAATTTCAGTTTTTTTCCAAAATCAGTCCAAATTTAAATTCAAAATTTCAAAAGAAATATATTTGTATGTCTTTTTTTTGCCTTTTTATCCCTAGCTTGTCATACATGTGACTCTGTGAGTAACAATGTACCCCATTGCAATAATTGAGCCAAATGATTTGCGGTACCGTCATATGTCTTTGAATCCTAAGTAGCCCTCCCAAACGTCACTTGCCAATTTCTGTACCACCTTTACCCAAATATCTCCAAATTAGCATCTAGCACACATGAACACATTATATCTTGTCATCCAATGGACCCGATCTACGAAACTTGATGAAATATGTTAAATTGTTAATGTGTTATTCTGAAACGTGTTATTCGGATAATATACGTATGTCATATTCGGATATTATCCGAACAAAAACTCGGATATTCCGTATCCATCGGATAATCAGTGTTCCGTATCCGTATCCATGTAAATTATCTGTATCCATATCCTTATCCGAGAAATCAACTGGATATCTGTGAAACTATCCAAATCATCATCCAAATCAATTCGGTCGGTCGGAAAATATCCGTACCAGTTCCATCCCTATTTCTACCCCAGTTTGGAAGCAAATTTGAGAAAAACTAGCAAACGGTATATCATTTTAATGATATATCATTTCTTAATCTCTCTCACTTTTCCACTCCACTCTTGTTCTCTCACTCTACTTGCTCTACTGATCTCTCTATTCTCTCCCTCGCCGCCATCGATAGGGTGGAGAGCCACCAGATTCGGTGACGACTAGAGTGAGGTGATGGGGTGGAGGGCCAACAAATCCAATAATGATTGGAGCATAATGACGGAGTGGAGTGTCACCAAGTTTGATGGCGAACGGAGTGCAGCAACAGGGTGGAGGGCCACCAGATCCAGTACACTCTTCTTCTCTCTCGCTCACACCAAGGGGAGCCATTGACGATGATGACGAGTTCACTCTTCTTCTCTCTTGTTCACACCAAGCTGGCGTGGCTGTGGCCTAGCAGTGGCTGACGGCGAAGGCAGGAAGGCGATGAAAGGGCTAACAAAATGTTAGGTTGGATAAGGTGCCCACCGGGGAGGGGGAGCCGACGGTGCAGCAAGGCGGTAAGCTCATCGCCGGCCGTAGGGTAGGTGAGGACAGTAGAGGAAGTGCATGGTGCTACGACCGGTGCGGTGGGATGATAACGGATGAGGGAGGCAGCGAAGGTGAGAGTGAGGAAGGAGGAGGAGGGGAGGGCTCGAGTTAAACAAAATATGATTATTTATTCCAAATAATGTTTTATTACTTCTACTTAAGTATTGCTAGTAGGCCTTACATGTCAATGACAAAAATGGGTTTTGGGTTTGATTCTACATGTTAGTGAGGAAAAAACTCCCTCCTCTCCGTCTGGGGACATCGAGGTTATCACATATGAAAAAAAACAATATGATCGATAGGAGAGTAAAAAGGATGAAAAGCAGATAATTGTGATTGTGGGAAGATCCATCTTAGCCACTTGGATGGTATATAGTTGTTATCACCTTCAATAGCGTATTGACCTTGATGCAGCCATCACCATGGCCTCTCACTGGGCTTGCTGCCTACTTCCTCAATGCATGCTCCACCTTCATGAGCTATCCTGCCACCGTTGAACATGGGCGACCCACATGGTATTCTTTTTGTTATGTAACCTATTATGTTAGGGAATGGGTAGGATACTGTAGCACAAAATCAAAATTTTCTACCCCATAACCCAGAAAATTGCTACAAGTAATAGATCATAGAATTACCACTAGACGCGCAGACCCATAGCGGAAGTAGAGTCGATGTAGCGCGTCCCTTGCCGATCAGTTCCGACCGAATTCGACCAGTGCCAATCAATTCACCAACTAAGTCGGATGAACTCCGACCAGCTTCTCGACCAGAAACTCTCAGTACCTACCAGATCGGATCGACCCAGATCAGTCTGCCGACCAGATGTCGTAGACTCGTGCCTCCTTCACGAACCTTTCGTGATGGACTCAGGTTGCGGATCGTTCTAGCGTTGAAGCCTTGCAGCAATGCCTCCAAGGTATCCACACATATAGGGAGGAACACCACAAGTCAGAATACTAGTTCCGGTCGTGCGGATTAGATGAGAAGGGAGAGCGGTGGCTAGGGTTTCAGGAGTTCTGAATTCCTGATGTGTCTAACACAATTTTTTCTCCTCCTTTATCTGCCACCACCTCTCCCCTTATATAGATGTCCCATAATGGGCTCTACATTAGAGACCCATTACAAACTCTAAATCTCACATGAACTCGGACCACGATCCGAATTCTGTTCTAACTCTGATCACCATTAGAATTCGGTTCCAACCCCTTAAGTGTGCAACCCCATAAGTTCACGTGTACTTGGATATAGCCCAAGTACTCCTACTCGACCAATAATCGGTAGCGTCTCCTAGTAGAACGTGCCGACTCCCAAGTATACATAAAGATCATATTAGATGAACCTTAACAATGTTCTATCATATGCTTTTCCCTTTGCCTCACGATATCGGTCAAGCTCAAGGCAAGTTCATGTCTTCCTTGTTTGGTTAGCTCGACTACCGTTTCTCGATCTGTGACTCGAAATCCCAAACCATGGTTAACTCTTAACCGCTAGTAGCATGGCCATGCATTTCCAAAATCCGATCACTCGAGAGGCCTAGAGATATCTTTCTCGTTGCATGAAGGGGCAAATCCCATCTTGATTGATCATATCTTGCAGCATGCTTCATGATAAACCCGAAAGCTACCTTTATAACTACCCAGTTACGGAGTAGCATTTGGCAACCCCTAATAAGTCGTTACACATCTCAAGAACATACGACAATCTCAGGTCTAAGGATATAGTATACATATTGTTCTGAGACCAACTGATGACAAGAAGAATACAACGTTCTCGTAGTGTCTTAGGGTTGGTCGACCAACTCCATGTTATCTAACAAGAGTCTATATTATTGGTTTGATATATCCATATATATGACCCATGAAACATGGTCATCAACCAATACATATGCTAGTATTTACATATGTGTTCTCATATGATTATTGACTAGGGATTACTTTAGAATAATCATCATGCGGTCATTATAGAGTTTCACTAACAAGTCACATACTTGCTAAATCAATAATGATGAGATTATTCAAGGAACAAGATGATAAATCATGAACATTAGAAAATATAATCATCTCTATGATTGCCTCTAGGGCATATTTCCAACATATTATGGGTATGTTGGCGCCAAAAACTTAACGACGGGTCGATCGCAGCCAACACATGCGAACGCTGGGTTCAATTCTGGGGGCACGAGTGTGCCAGCCGTTTTGATCATGCAATCGACAAGATGCAAGTGTCAAAAAATCGGCTATGAAGTCGATCTAAGATATTGTTAACAACTAAACTCTAACAGCATGTTCAAGTCGATGCAACTATGATATTGTAACATCGCGGAGTTTCGTTTCAAGTTTCTTTTAGATTTCTCATCTGGTTATTTGGTGGACCAGTCTATTGAATTGCAGAGCTACCAAATTCATCTAGTGTGGGGGAGAGAGAGAGTGAGAGAGAGAGAGCTAAAGCACTCTTCTACCTAATTTCTCCCTCCACCTAATTTCCCTTTTCCTTTTTCCCCCTCCACCCATTCGGTTTGGACAGCATTCTTGGAGTCTCCTCCACCCATCCGATTTGGGCAGCCTCCTCCACGCCTTGCTCCCCACCTTGAGCAGCAGTCATGGTCTCCTCCTCCCTCCCCTCTCCAAGGTTCCTCCCAATCCATTGGATCCCCCATGGCCGGCCTCCTCCCTAGCAGCAGCGGCGGCGGCGGCTTTTCCTCCTCTTCCTCCCCCTTCCTCCCCCTTCCTCCCTTTTCTTGTTGGAGGTAAGCTTTGAGAAACTTCCTTGAGCTCAGCAATGGAGTCCTTGACTGGTTTGGTGGTGTCCTAGGGTTCATAGCCTCGAAATTTTGGAGGAAAACTTGCTATAGTTTTGGAGGGAACATTTGCTGTTTTCAAGCAGCAAATTATCAATGTTTGCAACTCGGTTTTGGGTTGCTTAGAATGGTCTAATGAGTTTCTGGCTGGACATTGTTGTAGATCTTGTTCTTATGTTTCAATAGAGTACAAGAACTCGAAAATCCATGAATCCAATTAAAAGTTATGCCACTTTTAGTGCTTGTTGTCCAAAATGTGTTGTTTGTGGAGCTGTAATGTTCAACTGAATGGTATACCAATTTACTGGCCGAATCAGACTTTTTGGTTGCCTAGAGAAATGTAGGAAATTTCCTGTAGATTTATAAAATGTATTTGTTTTCCTTATTTGGAATTAGGAATCAAAAGTTATGCCTTGTTGAACTTGCTGTCCAGAACTCAAGTTGTCTGAATGTTCATGTGATACTACGGAAGGTCAAAACATTATAAAATATGAAATCGGAGATTAAAACTATACATTATGAAGTTTAATCGCGTTTCCAGGCCGATTTCGGGAGTTTGGGCCTCTCCGGGGCGATTTGGGCCTAAGGGGGGAACCCACATGGGCCGAAGGTGGAGTTTTTTGGCCCATGTGGGGGAGGGGGGCAGCAAACCCCTGCCCATGCGTCCCCCCCTTGCCCTAGGGCGCCCCACCCCCTGGCCCTCGTCCCCAAGCCGCCACCCCCCACTTCCTCCTCTCCACACCGTTCTAGCCATCCTCCCCTTGCGCCTCCCTCCCTCCCTTTCCTCTCCACCTCCCTAGCCATCCTAGGGGAGCTCCTCACCCCTCCATCCTGCTGTCCTCTCCATTGGGAAGCTCCGCGACGAGGAAGGAGATCGGGAGAACCAGGAGGAGATTCGTCGGTTCATCGTTTGTCGGGCGAAGGTATGGTTAGGGGTAATCCTTGGGGGTGGTCTAGGTGCAGTGTTAGAGGGTGTTTTGATGCTTTTAAATCAAGAGGTGGTGCTGTGATTGGGTAGATTTGATGAAAACTAGAGTTTGCATAGGGTTCTGTTTCGGGCAGATTGGGCGCACGACCTAGGGTTTGAGTTTTCGCAATTTTAGAATCGGATTTTGCTCGGCCGCCTGTTGAGAAAGTTGTAGATAAATTCAATACCTTTAATTGGACACCAATAACGTCCAATTCCGCTCAGCCGTTTGAAAGTTATGATCGTTTTACCGAGCATGTTCAAATCTGTGACGTAATTGGGACATAACGTAATGTTTTGTAGATTAGACAATTTTAGATTCTGAATCAGCTTTTCCCAATACTTAGAAAAAGTTAGGAAATTTCCTAAGCTTCGCGATGATGTACTCGTTTAATCGATTCGAAGACCTAGAACTAAATTTATGCTAGATTGAAGTCTGCTGTCCCGACGGGACAGATTCTCTGTTTTTCGGTTTTGGGAGTAGTTTGTGAAGTCGGGGTAGACGAGCTTTTGCGTACTGTTTTGGGGGCACATTTTGAGTGTGTGGAATGTTTGTGCAGGTGGTGTGACCCTGGGAGTGCCCTCATCCTCTCGCCAATCTGTCGCCCGCGGTTAAGGCAAGTGTATTGGAATGAGTTGTGTGTTGTATGAATTGCTAGACTTGCTTAGGTGCAATGTGATTACATGATATACTAACTTATCATGATTGATGTTTGCCTATGACATAATGAACATGATTTCATATTGATCATGAATTCGTTGTATTAAATGTTTATGCAATTCTTTACATGTTTATGTCATTTGTGCATTCATAATGGAAGAGGCGACCCATGCTGATGCGGGCCTCTGTGTTCACACGTAGTGAACACGAAAGACCTACCTCGTAGTCCCATCCACGGTTGTGCATGGGAGCGAGTCAGTAAGAGTAGGCACCCTCCATCTACGGGATGGAAGGGGAAAGGGGGTGCACGCCGACGGGTGTGCACTCGGCAATACCGGTATGTGCTTCAGAGTGATATGTGCATGGCATTGCATTGCATTGCATAAATGAAGTGGCTTATGAGATGATTATGACGTTCTATGAGATGCATATGAAGATGTTTATTTGAGATGTTTATGAAGATGTTATATGAGAGCATGAATGAAGTTCATGAGTTGATTCTCAGGTTATGTGAATGGCATTAAGTATGTATGTGAGTTGTTATTGTTTTGTATCATTGCAATATACTTGCTGAGTGATGAACTCACGCTTGTGTTTCATGTTGTTTTTTTAGGTACTATGAAACTAGCATGCGGGAAAAGGGCATTAGCTACACTTCTACACGTAGCTTCACACTCATAGACAATTTAATCATTTGGAGTCATGATAATAATGAATAGTGCCATGAAACTTGGTGTATGGCTTGGTTTTGAGCTTAAGTTCGTCGTTTGATTGCTATAATTTGTGGAATGGTTGAATTCCTTATTTTAGACATAAGTGATGGTATATCAGTCGATTTTGTTGTTTTAGATGTCTGTTAACATGCTATATCTTGCCTTAGTATTACTGTTGCTTCAGTTCGTGGAAAAACAAAGGAGATGCTGCCGAAATTTTCGGTTTTAGCATATACTCCTTTGCTGTAATTTACCCTTATTTGTGGTATTTAGATGTCGTTTAGTCTATGTTTGGTGACATCCAGGCATACTAGATGTCGGGGTGTTACAGTTAGTATCAGAGCGGGCTTTAGGTCCGTGGAATGTGAATGTAGTAATTTACTCTAGAGTAAACTAAAATATTGACTTGGAAAAGTAGAAACATGGCATAGGTTTACTTGTTAAAATTTAGCCTTAGGGCAATAACCTTAAAATCTGAAATAGTTTGGTTAACTAATTTAAAACTTGACACACTTTGATGCACAGTAGGAAGGGTATGGGTATCGATGCTATCCGCTTAAATATTGTATTTAAGCTTTGATGTTAAATGCTGCATTTTGATGATGTATGATGTTATATTTATGAAAGTATTGATTGAGATGCTACTTGTTTGATGTAGTGATGTGGTGGTGCCGGAGGTTTCTGGTCATCCTCTATTGTTTGTACTAATGTTATGCGGAGTATTGGTGTGGCCGGTGAGAGCCATCACCAAAAGACTATTAATCTCCCGTAGGGAGAGTGCTTATCCTTTCTGTCGTAGACCGGGTAGTTGGTTGTAGTTAATTAGAAAAGTTGATGGTGGATCCTTTTGGATTTCTTTTACCGTTCTGACGATCGGTGTGGTTGATTTTCTTGGTTTTAGTTGATTGAAATCGAAAGAAAAGTGTGTGGGTACTGGATTCTCGCGGATTGTTCCATAGGCGGTTTGTGGTTTTGTCTTCCTTGGTTGAAGACGAAGAAGAAGAGTTGTGTGTTGCGCGTCTTTTGGTCGCAATCTTTGTTTTGACACCCGGCTTTGTTGGTAATGGTGGACTGTCTTGGGGAGGAAACATATGTGGTTGTTGTTCTCCCTATCTAAGAAAGTATTGAAGTTTCTCCTTGTGCAGACCTTAAGTTGGGTGGCGTTATGTTTGAATCTTTATTAAAAAAAAAGATTTGGTGGAACATTTGTTTTTCCTGGTGCCTTCATCTTCCTTCTTGGAAATTGTAGATCTTGAGATTTCTTTAGGAGTTTTGGCTATCAGAGTTGGAAATTTGAGAGTTGAGCTCTCCTGCATGTTTGTTGGAGTTTCGTTTTTCTTCCTTGCCTGGAAAGGAGAAATGGTTTATCGGTGATCGTTCTTGTTTTTGAGCTGTGGTTTATGGAATGACGTGTTGCTAAGTTAAATTGTGAGTTGAATCAATTCAATGTGATCATTATCTCTAGCTTGAGAATAAATAGACTACTAGTGTTGTAGCTTACTCTGTAGCGAGAATGATTAAATGGGTTAATGTACATGCTTAGAATCTGTTGTTCTGCTTTAAAAGTGCTTATGATCCTCGTTAATGGTTAAAGTTTAAACCTTGATGCATAGTTAGAACATTAAGATGATGTAAATTACTGATATTGTTAAAGAAACCTTGCCGGTTGTTTAAAAATGTTCTAATCTAACGGGTTAATAGAGAAATTTAATCGTGTTGGCTAGTGGCTTTAACTTGGAACTTAATTAGAGTTGCTATTCATGTTGTTGCAAAATATTAGCATGATTGGTAGTACGCAGTCGTGTTCCTAAAATGCTAGTATCGAGGCCAATTGGAAAGATATAGGTTTTGTTGTTTGATGATATTGTAAGAGCTTCGTGAAGGTCTAACTTATTAAATTTAATTTAATAGTTGGAGTATGTTGTGTAGTGACAATTTTGTTGTAATCTATGTATAGGGTAGCTAAAAGCAATGTTGTTGATTGATGATTATGCAAATTATTGATATTGATGACTTAGTAGTGGTGGTAATTGCTTAGATTAATTATTGAAAATCCTTGTTAAAATGGAGGTTATTGTAACATGTGTGATGGAGTGAACCATGGATAATTAACATGATATAGAATTTTGTCCTTAGTGAATGTATATCTTAGAACCATAGTTACGAGTTTTGTCTTGTAGAGATAATATTTACTTGTTGAAGTCATTTATTGATTGAACAAGTTTCAAACGTCCAGATGTTGACGTATGGATGGTATAAAATTGATAAGTTGATCATGCTTAAGTATCTGTTGAAGTACTATGTTTGAAATATAGAATACATTGTTATATGATGTGTTGGTCTGTGAGGATCATGATGAGGTAGTATTGGTTGGATGTCTTTTGATAATCATCATAAACTTTATTTATAAGTGTTGGGAAAGGTAACTAGAGAAAGAATTGGTTATGTAGCTTTTGGTTGAATTATGATGGGTTTCTCGATGAGTAAATAGTGAATATTGAACGTTTAAGTGATAAGTATAGTGGAATACTAGATATGGTGGATTTCATGCTGAGCTTGTGTCTAAAACCTTTCAGACTGGTTTGGTTGTTTGCCATTTTGATTGAAGGGTTTCGGTCAAGGTGTTTCTTATGTTGTGTTTTAGAAGTTCCCTAAAACTCGTGGAAATTGGTGCCAATCTCTGGTTTTGGCTAATTTGTTTAGTTTGTGTGGTGAGTATGGATTTACACCCAAAAGTCTTTGAGTGGATCGCGCTCCTTCGCGTTCGCACTGAATCATCCTTGGAATAAATTTGAAAAGGAAACAGATGGACATAGAGGGTTGTGCTGGAAAACTCACAAGGTTTAATTTGTAATCTCTTTTTGGCTAGAGTTGGAGTTATTTGGAAAATCTATGTGGTGTTTGCAAGTGCTTCAAAAGGTGGTTTTTGTGGATGGTTCATAAGTGATTTTGTTAGTGAAGTGTTCCCTTTTGAAATGAGTTTCTCTTTCTCTTTGAGAAAAATTTGTGGTGGTTGTGTGTGCACATGTTTGACTTTGGAGTCGATGTTCTGTTCCAAAATATTGATTTTGGTTAGATGGGAGATTTTGCAAGGTTAGCTTTAAATGGATGGTGGGTTTTGACACGACGTGGTGTTTTGCTGTTAACGAGGTTGCCGTCATAGTTATATGATTTAGCGCAATCATCGATGTTATTGGTGTTCATTCATGTGATACCGAGGGAGAAGTCTTTTTGTGAATGACTATTCGGTATTGTTGTTACATGAAGAATGAATAGTGAAAAGGAAGCATGACATTGTTTATAGATGTTCAATGATGAAAGGGTCGATGAGCCAGGTCAGTGAGAAAGTCATATATAGACATATGACTAATCCGGAGTGCTCTTGAAAAGTGTGCATTCATGTCACAAATCGAGATTTCTATTTCTTCTGGTATGAAAAGAAACAATGAAGAATTTCTGGTATGTTGGTTGTGGTGTAGGAGATTTGTGTTTCCTTTGCGTCTTGACTTAGGAAATTAAAATGAGTACTCCCAGATTGTGTTGGTTGATTCATGTGTTTGAGGTTCGCCCATCGTCCTCTTTTATAGCTTCTGGCCTGATCGTATTCTTCCCAATCTCTTCAGCTACATGTATCAGCCTCGATCTCTTCTTACCATATCAAACCTGATCGTCTCCTCCTCAATCTCTTACATTGCATGTATTGAACTCGATCTCCTTTGGTAAATTGCATACCGAGTTATATTCTGTCGAAAATGTAACACCAGCTTACTGGAAATATCACATTCCAAATTTGGGTGTCAACATATGCCCCCCAATTTTGGGAATATGTTTAAACTTGCCCCAAAATTTCATTCCGCACGTGCTTTCCCCATCATGACATCACTCTACCGCTTCATCTTCAATCTCGAAAACCACAATGGCTATTTAGCTCTTGAAACCACCACTTCGAAACACTGCACTTCATTAATTCCTCGATTGTTCACGCGCAGAATCGCCTCGTTTTCTTTTGCGCTTTTAGCCGAGAAACGCTTCATCTTCCAATAATAGCGTTTCAGCTACCTGATTTACCCTATAAATACCAATAACTTATCAGTTTATTAGTCAATCATGCGGTAAATCTTCATCCTTCATACCATCATGTCTTCGTCATCTTATTCCTCCTTTTTCGATTATTCTCCTCTGTACGAGTCGTCCAAAGTGAACGACTCAGCCATCGCCGCCGCTCTCCAGGAGGAATTGTCGGCTGAAGTACGCGTAGAAGAAGAGGTGGCCAACGACGAGGCCATCACTAGGAGCTCCAAGTTGACGCGGTTGCCGCTCTCGCAGAAGGTTCATCCACTGCTCCTACGAACAACGCTGCTGACCTTCCTACAACCGATGCTGCGGAAGAAGCAACAGCAGAATTGGTTGGTAGTGCCGCCGCCACCGCTGGCATTGCGGCCATCATTATTAGCTTCGACGATGATCCGTTGTCTTGACCGGCCCCTCTTGCGACGCTGCTCCCCAGGAGTCATCAAGCTCCAGCAGCAGCAATGGAAGTGGCGCCATCACCATCAGCATGAACCCTGGTGGGAAGCTCTGTCGGCTCCTTTAGATCTTTTCTTCTTCTTTGTTCTCCTTAGTGTTGCATCATAACCTAAACTCCTCCTACTTAGCATCCTTTTCTCACTTCAGGCCTCTAGCTGACAATGTAATTGATTCCCAATTAATAGAAATGTTGACATTTCTTACAGTATCCTGTTGCAACTGTTAATTTCGAATTCTTCCAAATTCGTTGTTGTTGTCTTAAATCACTGTTAACGGCATATTAACCATCACCGCAATTTACCTGCTTCATCTTCCCATCGATTTTCACACCCACCATGACTCTTTTCTGCGCAAGCACACAAGTGTGTATTCCCTTGCATTAATTACAAACAAAATTGGTAAAAATTACCTGCCTTTGCTACTGGATTTACCGTATTATAAATAGGTGGTCCATTCACCCATCATTTTCACATGCATCTCTTTTTACTTATTTGCTATCGGCTTTTCGATTCCCATCAGTTCTCTTCCCTCTGTCGGTTTCCAGCTTCTTCCATCAATTGACCATAGCCTGACCCAATGAATCATCACCAGGTATTCTTCCCTGTTCCTTGATGTGATTCTCAATATTACCTAAGCCCGATAGGTAATACCGATCCATCGAAGGTGATAGATCAGAAACTCCCCAGACTTCCTCTAAATGCCCGAGGATTTAACTTAGACGGGTAGAACAAAAGCTTTAGGGCTTGGCGGACCGCGCTAGCTGGGTGGCGCAGTTGGTACCATCGGATATCGGCCCAAAAATTGCCAATTTGGGAGCAAATGGGAAGAGCCGAGTGTCTCCCACTCTCCTTAGCCAACTCTTCTCTAAACGAACCACTCATAGCCATGTCTTGCTATTTTTGGTTCGATACTTTTAACGCCTATCTCTTTAGAACTGGTCCCATCGGCCCAACCCTCCTTGACGGGACCCAACTGTAACACCCCGGCATCTAGCATGCCTGAATGCTACCAAACATAGGCTAAACAACATCTAAATACCATAAATTAAGGTAAATTACAGCAAAGGAGCAAATGCTAAAAACCGAAATTTTGGCAACATCTCCTTTGTTTTAACATGAATTGAAGGAACATCAATAGCATAGCAATATATGACAATATAAGAGGCATCTAAACCAGCAATAATTAAAGGCATGACAGCAATATAAGTCTAATCCCAAGCATTCAATGTCTCCATGAGCCAAACGAACAATAAGACTCTCATATCGCAAAACTAAACCATAAATCAATATGCATCACACTTAATGTATTATCAAGATCCAATTGAGTGACTGTGGGAACAATTGAGTGACGCTACGTGTAGAAGTGTGACTAATTCCCTTCCCCGCATGCCGATCTCATGGTACCTAAAACAACAAGAAAGCACAAGCGTGAGTTCAACACTCAGCAAGCATATTGCAATGGTACACAAAAACAATTACATGGCTATAACAACTCATATCATGTCTTTCATCTCATTCATGATCACATATAAATATCATCACCATTATGTATGCAATGCGATGCGATGCTCATGTCTCCTTGGAAACTCATACCGGTATGGTTGAGTACACACCCGTCGGCGTGTACCCTCTCCCCCCTTCCATCCCGAAGATGGAGGGTGCCTCCTCCTCGCTTCCAAACACCGCGGTGGATGGAATCACGATGTAGGACTTACTCATTGGCTCTCCGGAATAGTCATAACTTTCTCACCAACCTTCCCCGGACTAGTTATGACTTTCTCACCGTCCGGGCCATGTATCATGCCATGTATGCAAACATGCCAACATCATAATTAACTTGTACATTAACATATGGCATCAAAACATAATAAGCATACTCATCATATCAATGGCAATCATTAAAGCATGGCAAGTGATCATATCATATAATCAATTTCATCTAGTCTCAACTAGCAACCTAAAAACCGCTATCCATTACAATACACTTGCCTCAACCACGGGCAACGGATTGGCGAGAAGTAGAAGGCACTCCCGGGGTCACACCACCTGCACATGGGTACCACACACTCACAATCATGTCAACAAAACAGTAAGCAAACCCTCTTCTACCCCGACATCGCAAACTACTCGCTAAACCCAAAAACAGAGGTTCTGTCCTGTAGGGACAGCAGCCTTCCAAAAGGCATAACTCGGGTTCTAAGACTCCGAATCAATTAAACGAGTACATCCTCGCGTAGCTTAGGAAATTTCCCAACTTTTTCTAAGTATATGGAAAAACTGATTCGGACTCTAAAGTTGTTTAATCTACAAAATACCGTGATCTGTTCCAATCACGTCACAGATTTTAATACGCTCGATAAAACGATCATAACTTTCAAACGGATGGGCGGAATTGGACGTTCATTATACCCACGGAAAGATATTGAAATTTCCTACAACTTCTTCAACAGTCGTACGACCAAATTATGAATCTAAATTGACGAAAACCCAAGCCCTAGGTCGACTGCTCATGCTGCCCGAAACAGAGAACGTGGCAAACTCAAGATTCCATCTAATCTACTCAATTCCAGCACCACCACTTGATCTAAAAACATGATAATAACCCTTATAACAGATCCTAGACCAACCCCAAGGATTCCCATGGCCATACCTTCGCCCGACGACCGAAAACCCAACGGATCTCCTCCCGGTTCGCGCGATCTCCTTCCTCGCTCCAAATCCATCGGATCTCCTCGTCGCGGAGCGCTCCAATGGACGGATCTTCGAGGTGTTGAGGTGGAGAACTCCCCTAGGGGCAGCAAGGGAGGTGGAGAGGGGAGGAGAGGGGTGGTGGCGCCATGGGGGAAGATGGAGAGGAAGGGGAAGGGTGGAGGCGCATGGGGGGGCTAGGTGGTGGCGGCTAGGGTTGGGAGAGGGAGTTTGGGGTGCACCAAGGGGTGGGGGCCAGATTTGGCTGCCCAAAAGTCCCCCCTTGGGACCAAACCCTTCCACCAGAGGCCCAACTCAACCCCCAAGGCCCAAAGTCCCCCGGAGAGGCCCAAACACCCGAAAACGGCCCAAAAACACGCTATAAACGGCATAACGTAAAGTTTTAACCTCCATTTTCACATTTTATAAAGTTTTTGACCTCAACATTCACATTTTATAAGATACGACACTCCGTGGTGTCACACCAACTCTGCTGCTTAAGGCCAGATGGCAACCAGCTGTCGGCTTTCAGCACAAAACCCTCATACAAATTAATATCGGTAAAAGGCGAAGGCTGGGGTAAGTATATCGAGAATAACATAAGAACTGGTCCTGTATCTGACAAAGAACATGTTGCTTTCCTGAACATGTGGTTGGATCAATTTCTCTTCTGCGGAGCTTCACTCGGCCCAGCCCAGACTTACCAAGCAATAGCCGAACATATCGTGAGGGGGCATTGGCTGGCATTGGGCAGATTATTCCTCAGGGCAATTTATCAAATGATGCATGAAATAAGGTGCCGAATTTTCACAGCTATGGGATCATTTAAAGTAGGAAACATTGGCGGACCTTTATGGTTCATCCAAATATTCCTTTACTGTATTTTTAACCAATCTCTTAAGATCGATTTGTCCGAGATGACTCCCTTCCTTCTCATTTGCTATCATTTGGCGAACAACTGCTGCTCATTTCGGGCAATGGAGTAAAATTGACTCCACCTGAAGCCAAAAGCTACTTGGAGTTCATCTGCCATTTAGATTCTAAATTTCTCTCTAATACCGATTTCTTCTGTTATCGAGAGTCGAACAACTATCCTTGCCCTTGTTTTTTCCACATAGCAGCCGATAGCAAAGACATGTTGGAGGGAACCCTCGAACTTTTCAAACATTTCCTGTCCCCTTGCATAATTTTAGTTGGTCTGCACACCAGAAACCGCACTTTTCAACCTTCTTACGAATTCTACACCCCTTTGTTTATGCCTTACAAGTTGGGTTTGGGCAATTAATCCCCAAGCTCATTCTTCTCGACTGGCTCCAACCACGTGTACGACTCTGTCGTGCTACTTCAGCCGATATAGTCCTCCACATGGCTGATGACCTTTTCCTTCATGAGCTTCTACATTTCCTCTTGCATTGCATGTGAGCAAATGGCTACACAACATGGTGGTCGGCCATCTCTTCAGCAGTGTTTCCAGCTGTAGGATAGAAATATGCTAATATAGCAATCAGAGGGGGGTGAATGATTGAGCGGAAGCTAAAATAAAATTTTTGTGATTAGCAGAACACCCCCAAACAAAACAGAAATGATTACTTTGGTTTAAAGCAAAAACAAATTGACAGTCGTCCACCAAATCACAAATATCCAAAAATCCAACCATCAAATTGATGTGAGATTGTTGCTGCAGAAACTAGATTAAATTTATAAACTAACCAAACAAGAATCACCTCAATCGGATCTTTGGATCAAAAGTTATAAGCTTAGCAAGTTGACTGTTTCGAAATCGACTAGTTCGGACCAGTCTGATCTTGGTAGTCAAGTTCGGACCGCTCCGATCAGAGTCGTCAAGTTCGGACCAGTCCGAACTTGATGATATCGCCTTTTTGAGATGCATTTGGTAAAACGCGAATTCCTGGAGATCCAGCCGTCGGATTGACCTAAAATTTTAACACAAGAAACTAAATTCCAACACGAATCTAACAAAAGAAGAATCCGCCCGATCGGTATTACAGATCAAAATATATAAAGCTCGCAAGCTTACTGAGACAGAATATGACGAGAATTGATTTAACCAAACCTGTAGCTTGCAGAAAGACTTGAAGAAATTAATCTTTATTTCTCTTTGTCTAAAATACTCCAAAACAAAAGAGTACAAACCCTAAAACTTGGCTCTCATCCAATTCTCTAAAACCAATCTCTAAAACCCGTACATAAACAGGAGGCACCTCCCACCTATTTATATAGAGCAGACACAAAGAGTCCTGAATACAACTCCAACTCCAAACATGGAAGGAGTCTGTATTCAACACAACTCAACTTGGCCCAACCTGGCCAAATACAATTCTTGCACGCGTATGGCCACCCTGCCATACTCACGTGACTGACAAAACTTCATGTGCATCATTCTCTATCCCGAACGTCCCGCATGACATCCTTGACCACTAGGACCTCGATTCCTCCAGAACCTAATCCCGAACCTCATTTCCTCCATGAACCTAGTTCCGGCCCCATCATCGACCACATTCGCCCTTGAGCAACACCTGCATATGAACAAACCACAAAACAATTCCGAGCACAAGTCCATGACTTGACTCAACATTAGTCCATGCAACTACTCACATGAGCATTGCATACAAATTAACCCAATTTCAAATTTGCAAAAACCTAATCCAAGCACATCAAGTTCACGCCGGATCAAAAACCTTGGTTCGGCGCACACAGGGACTAAACCCTAGAAAATACCGTTCACGACGGACCGAAGAAAACGGTCCGCGCACACAAGAAACCCTCAGTTTGCACCACCACTCGGTCCGGCGTAAACACCTCAAAGATCATGTTAGTCCGGCGTACATGTGTTACGCTTAGTTGGCGTGCTATTTCCCTTGCACAGGTGTGCTATTTTCCTTTCGCAAGCGTGCTATTTGCCTTTCAGCAGGCGTGCCATTTTCCTCTCGCAGGCGTGCTATTTTCCTCTAGCAGGCGTGCTATTTTCCTTCAGCAGGCGTGCTATTTTTCTTCCAAGAGAGAAACTTAGCCATACCAAAAGAACGAGTAAGACAACACATCCACAAGCACCACACATGACATGAACACAAACACTTTGCAATGCCAAAATCATCATTAAGCCAATTTTTTAGCACATGATTTCACAATCTCCACCTTAATGGAAACATTGGCAACACCACTTAGAATTGAACATTGGCATTTACTTCACAAAAAGGTTTTTGAAAACAAGGAGTTTAAATTCAAAGATCAAAGTAAAAAACACAAAATCTCAGACCAAAGTGAAAAACACAAAATCTCCCCCGTTAACTAATATGCAAAGTGAAAAACTCCCCCTAGGTGAAAATAAGAAAAATCTCCCTCTAAGAAGAAAAATGTGTGTGAATGTGCAATGTGCCAAAATTCCAAACTTCTCCCAAAAATCCCCAAACTTCTCCCAAAATTCTCCAAACTTCTCCCCGTTTGACAATGGATTCATCAAGAATAGAAAAGAGAGAACAACATGTTCAAAAATTTCCCCTTTAGCAATGATTTCACAAAAGAGAAACAAAGGAATGCCAAGATAGGAAAAGATGTGCTCATTCGATCATATAACCTTATATATCACATAATATGCAAAATACATGAACTTGATGTGATTTTAACAAGTTAGGGAATGACATACATCTCAACCTTAGTTCAGTCAACTATAGCAAAGTACTAAGTAAGACCTTAGCCGAAAAGCAAGGCTCAAAACTGAAGCAACTAACAATTCAGGGCGAGCAAGTAGTTTCAACTCCAATCTAGTAAACCAATTTAATCTTTAAATAATAAACTGCATGTGGCATGCTTGAAGCATACTTCTTTTATTTCCTTGGAGTGGCATGCTTGAAGCATACATCTTATCTTGAGGGAATGGCATGCTTGAAGCATACATCTTATCTTTTTAGGGAAAACATGCCTGAAGCACATAACTTGAGGCCTTTGCTTTTAACAACCCTTTTTTTACTGATTCCCTTTTTCTTTGATTGTAAACATGCAAAGAGATTAAACGGTCTTATGAAAGAGTAAAACTGAAACCACACTTGCTTCATAGCCCAAATTTGTCAAGAGGATTCAATATCAAGCCTAGAAGAGTAAGATATCACAGAGTATTTAGCTATAGGCAATCAGATCAAGGAATTCCGTAATGTCATTTTTAGTTCAAGTGAGACAATTTAGATTATCATATATCAGCTCAATTACATAATATATAAAGAAATATGATAAAGTAAGCTCATCAAGTAAAAGAACTTGGCAAGGAAACTCCCCCTCAAAATAAACTCATTGGATGAACAATCCCAAGTTCTCCCCGAATAAAAGCAAAACAAGAAGAAGACAAAGGTTTTGTGAAAATGTCTGCCAATTGGTGTTCAGTATCCACATGGTGAAGCACAATATTTCCTTTTTCTACATGATCTCTAAGAAAGTGAAATCTGATGTCAATATGTTTTGTCCTTGAATGTTGCACAGAGTTCTTAGCAATGCAAATTGCACTAGTGTTATCACAAAAGAGAGGAACACTATCCAGATTAACCCCATAATCTTTAAGTGTAACTACTATCCGAAGAATTTGAGAACAACAACTAGCAGCAGCCACATATTCAGATTCAGCAGTTGATTGTGCAACAGAAGGTTGCTTTCTAGACGACCATGCAATGAGAGAGTTACCCAAGAAATGGCATGAACCAGATGTACTTTTTCTATCAATTCTACATCCCCCAAAATCAGCATCAGAAAAAGCTCTTAAACTAATGCATGAGAAAGCAGAAAGCCAAATGCCAAAATCTTGAGTACCATGAAGATACCTGAAAATCCTTTTGATAGCTTGTTGATGTGAACCACGCGGGGAGGCTTGAAAACGAGCACACAAGCACACAGCAAATTGTAGATCCAGCCTTGATGCGGTGAGGTACAAAAGTGAGCCTATCATGCTTCTATATTCCTTTTGATCAACCGGCTCACCATCTTCATCCGGATCAAGTGTGCAAGTACTTTCCATGGGTGTCATGATTGGCTTGCTATTTTCTTTCCCAAAACGATGTAGCAAGTCTTTTGTGTATTTGCTTTGATGCACAAAAGTACCATCCTTTGTTTGTTTGACTTGTAGTCCCAAAAAGTATGTCAACTCACCCATCATACTCATCTCAAATTCCTTCCTCATGGTTTCTGAAAACTTAGACACTAACACATGAGAGGAGCCACCAAAGATAATATCATCAACATAAATCTGAACGAACAATTGATCATTGCCTTGCTTGAGTAAAAAGAGAGTGTTGTCAACTTTTCCCATTGAAAACCCCTTCTTAAGTAAAAAAAGGTTTTTCGCCTACCATACCATGCTCTAGGGGCTTGCTTTAAACCATACAAAGCTTTTGACAATTTGTACACATGATCTGGAAACTTTGGATTTTCAATACCAGGTGGTTGCTTGACATACACCTCCTCATTTATATAGCCGTTAAGAAAAGTACTTTTCATATCCATTTGATACAATATAAAACATTTAGATGCAGCAAACGCTAAAAGAATTCTAATGGCTTCAATTCTAGCAACAGGAGCAAAGGTTTCATCAAAATCTAAGCCTTCAACTTGAGTAAAACCTTGAGCAACCAATCTAGCCTTGTTTCTAACAACAACACCATCCTCACTTTGTTTATTTTTGAAAACCCATCTAGTTACAATAACATTAAAATCAGGAGGTGGTGAAACTAGTTTCCAAACTTTATTTCGTTCAAAATTCTATAATTCTTCATGCATGGCATTGATCCAAGATTCGTCAGATAATGCATGAGATATATCTTTGGGTTCAAAAGAAGCAACTAAAGCAGAATGAGCATGAGTATCAGAATGAATAAACCTGGATCGAGTGATTCTCTCATTCAAGTCTCCAATTATTTGTTCAGGTGGATGCATTTTCTGAATGTGCAATGGAGCTGTCGTTCCAGAAACATCTTCTTCTCCTTGTTCATTTTCAGCATGAACTGATGATGTTGTAGATTGAGGATGCTCAGCTGTAGGTAGGATAGATGTAGGTGCAGAAGGTGCTACAACTGGTTGTGCATTAGAAAGAGTCAACACCTTATCCTCAATATCATCATCATTGTCTTCAAAGATTTTCTCCCCCTGAACATATGCGCCTGTACCTGCATCACTTAGACTAGTGCCTGGACTAGCCTCATCAAAAGTAATTTCACAGGTTTCTAGAATTTTGTTAGTTTCCAAAACAAGCACACGGTAGCCACGAGTATGAGCAGGATATCCAAGAAAAATGCCATCATTTGATCTAGCTTCAAATTTATCAAGATTTCCAGATTTCAAGACAAAGCATTTGCATCCAAAAACTCTAAAGTGAGAAACAGTAGGCCTATGTCCAAACCGAAGTTCATAAGGAGTTTTACCTAGTTTTGATCTCAAAAACACATGGTTTGAAACACAACATGCAGTTGAAGTCGCTTAAGCCCAAAATTAGTTTTACCCAGTGACGAGTACCCGTACCATGGGTACCCCCAGCGGCCCAAAAAGACGCACGGGCCGACCCAGGCCAGTTGAGGCCCAAAGTCACGACCGCCGGGCAAGGTCCGAAATCGCGACCAGGTCTCCGATATCCCAGAGAAGCGACGGCATTTATTGCGTATCGAGCGCATTAAATGCCAGCCATAATGACGATGACGTAGCGGCACAAGTTCCCGACCCTCGCATTTATCGCGGCGACGCAAAGAACTACGGCGACTGCAGCGAGTGGGGAGTCGGCGGCGCCCCATCAACCCGCCACTTTCGGACGGCCGAAACACGCTTTTCCTCTTTTTTCTAACCAACAGTGTAACCTTCCTCCTCGCCTATATAAAGGGGAGGGGCGAGCTTGTAAAGGGGACGAACGATCAAGAATCAATACAATCCACCTCACACGAACTGGAGTAGGGACGTTCAGCCCGAACCAGTATAAACACCAGGCCTCTTGAGTCGACCATTCGGGGAGAGGGAGAGCGCGACCCCCTCCGACCATAAATTCGCATTGCCGGTGCACGAAACACCGACAGTTGGCGCGCCAGGTAGGGGGCATCGCGCGCCATCGCCACATCCTCCTTCGGGTTCCCATCTTCCTCCCCGATGGCTTTTTTCGCTCGCAACCACTCGCCGGCGTCGAGGGGCTGGATCCGCTTCGGAGCCCTCGACTTCATCGTCACCACGGCAGGGGAGCTTGTCCTCGTCCCCGCCACCCTCCGAGACCGGGCGCCCTCCACGAGCTTGGATGTGGTCGCCGACGTTCTCGGCAACCTCCGCCTCGAGACCCCGCCACGGGCCTCCTCGGCGGCCTCGTCGCGCGACGGCACCGCCTCCGACAACACCACGCGCGACTCGCCACGAGCAAGGATCTCGCCCTCCGCGAGTTCCCGGCTCGTGGCCATGGCTGGCTACGCGCCTACCTCCCTCCACGACCTACTGGGGGACTCCTCCAGCCACGGCTCCAGCTCCGACAGGGAGCACCCCCCCGCGCCGGATGAACTCTCGAGAGTGCAACATGACGGGTGCGGCGGAACCATCCTCCACCCCCGCTACCCTCGGGACCCTCCTCCCACGCGACGAAGCGCGGCGGGAGGAATCCCAACGGGAAGGCAGCCTTGGCGCCACCCGGCGGCGCCTCGCCGAGCTCCGTCAGCGGCGCGAGGTGCTGGAGGCCCGAAAGGCCAAGCTCGACAAACTTCAGGCCGACCGAGCAACGACAGCCGAGCCGCCACTGTCCCGACGCGCCACAAGAAGGTGCATCACCGCTAGCCGAGGGGCGGCGATCTTCCGTTCTTCCCCCACGCCAACCAGAACATCGCTGCGGCGGCAATGCTGCTCCGCGGATTGCCTGAGCCAACGGAGCCAGAAGCCAAGGCTACCTACCAGAACCTTCGGGATCGTAGAACGTCTGCCATTCAAGACGCCCAAGGCTCCGGCTCCGACGGTCGGCGCCACCTCGGGCCGCCTGGGCCACTCCCCCTCACAGGGTCGACAGAGCCCAGCCAAGACGGCCCCGCTCCACGAGCTCCCCCAGGCATCATACACCCCGGTGCGCCACCGCCCGGGGGACAAGTATGACCTTCGCGCCACCCTCGAGGCGCGAAGGAGAGCTGCCGGCGTGGCGGCACCCTCGCATGGTCGCCGATAAGCGGATCATGAGCACCGTGACGAGGTCCCGATGGCCCGGCCGCGGCGTTCTGTGGCCCGTCAACGCCGGCTTCCCGACTGTGTTCCGGCCCCAACTAACATAGCCAAATACACAGGGCCCACCAACCCCAGTGTCTGGCTAGAAGACTACCGGCTCGCCTGCCGAGCGGGGGGAGCGACGGACGACTCCTTCATCATCCAGTATCTCCCCATCTACCTTGCGGACTCAGCTCGAGCCTGGCTGGAGTACCTGCCCGCAGACACCATCGGCAGCTGGGCCGACCTGACGAACCTTTTCATCGGGAACTTTCAGGGCACATACAAACGCCCTGGCAACTCCTGGGACCTGAAGAGCTGCAAGCAGCAGCCGGGGGAAACCCTCCGGGACTACATCCGCCGCTTCTCCCAGCAGTGCAACGAGCTCCCCGACATCCGTGACGCCGACGTCGTCGGGGCGTTCATCTACGGCACCAGGTGCGAAGCCCTGGTCCACAAGTTGGGCTGCGCGAAACCCCAGACCACCAAGGAGCTCCTCAACATCGCCACCAATCACGCCTCCGGCGAGGAGGCTATGGGGGCCATCTTCGAAAGGAAGACGGCCCGCAAAGCACCCAGCCTCGAGGCCAGCGCCCCTTTCGACCGTCCTGACAAAAGGAAGCGGAAAGGGAAGCAGGGCCGCGAAGGCCGAGTGGTCGCCGCTGCCGACCGACCTGCCAAACAGCAGGCCCGGCAGACGCCCGACCGATTCGAAAAATTGATGGATAGTCCGTGCCCGAACCACGACTATCCCGTCAAACACAAGTATCGGGACTGCGAAGTCTTGAAGCGGTTTCTCTCCGGAAACCCCACGACATCGCGGGGTAAGGGGAAGAAGCGCGACCCGGCACCCGACGCCGGGGCGAAGGGCGATGAGCCAGCCGACGAGTTCCCACAACTCGACGGTTGCCTCATGATCTTCGGAGGGGCAGAGTGCTACGCCGACAAGCGACGGCTAAAACTCGCCCACCGAGAGGTTCACACGGCTACCCCCACCGTGCCCTCCTACCTAAGGTGGTCGGAGTGCCCGATCGCCTTCGATCGGACCGACCACTCCGACCACATCCCGCACCTGGGACGCTACCCGCTCGTCGTTGACCCCGTCATGGGGACGAAGCGCCTGACCAAGGTGCTCATGGACGGCGGCAGCAGTCTCAACATCATGTATGTTGAGACCCTGGATGCCTTGGGGGTCCCTCGCTCCGCCCTCCGGCCGAGCAAGGCGCCTTTCCACGGCGTCGTCCCAGGCCAACAGGCCCACCCTCTCGGGCAGGTCGCCTTGCCCGTCACCTTTGGGAGCCCGGACAACTTCCGCACCGAGAGCCTCACTTTCGAGGTTGTGGACTTTCCCGGCTCCTACCACGCTATCTTGGGACGGCCGTGCTACGCGAAGTTCATGGCGGTCCCAACCTACACCTATCTCAAGCTGAAGATGCCAGGGCCGCAGGGTGTCATCACCGTGGCCACGTCTTTCACTCGCTTATAATCATGAAGCGAGTAGCAGCGAGCTGGCCTCAGCGGTCGTCGCTTCCGCTGAGCTCGCCCAGCTCCAGGAGAAGGCCCCCGAGTCCGCCCCCGACTCCTGCAAGTCGGGGCCAAGCTCCTTCAAGTCCGCGGAGGACACGAAGGAAGTCACAGTTGATCCCGAAGATCCCGCCAAGACCGTGCGGATCGGGGCCGCCCTCACTGCCAAATAGGAAAGCGCGCTCGTCGACTTCCTCCGAGCAAACCGAGACGTCTTCGCTTGGAGACCCTCGGATATGCCGGGAGTTCCGAAGGAGGTCGCCGAGCATTCCCTCAACATTCGAAAGGATCGGACCGCCGCCCAACGCCGCGCTGCTGACGAAGAAAAGCGTCGGGCCATTGGGGAAGAGATCACCAAACTTTTGGCCGCCGGCTTTGTAAGGGAGGTGTGTCACCCCGAGTGGCTCGCCAATCCCGTCCTTGTAAAGAAAAAGTCGGGGCAATGGAGAATGTGTGTTGACTACGCGAGCCTCAACAAGGCCTGTCCAAAAGACCCATTCCCGTTACCTCGCATCGATCAGGTAGTGGACTCCACCGCCGGGTGTGAGTCCCTTTCTTTTTTAGATGCCTATTCGGGCTATCACCAGATTGTGATGAAGGAGTCCGACCAGCTCGCGACCTCCTTCATCACCCCGTACGGCTCGTACTGTTATGTCACGATGCCTTTTGGTCTGAAAAACGCAGGCACCACATACCAGCGGTGTATGCAGGCGTGTTTTTCAGACCAAATTGGTCGTAACATCGAAGCCTACGTCGACGACATCGTTGTCAAAACCAGGAAGGCCGATGCCCTCATCACCGACCTGGAGGAGACTTTTGCGAACCTCCAACGGTTTCGCATAAAGCTCAACCCCGAGAAATGCGTCTTCGGGGTCCCCAAGGGCAAGCTGCTGGGATTCATCATCTCCGAGCGCGGCATCGAAGCCAACCGTGATAAGATCTCCGCCATCACAAGGATGGGGCCAATCAACGATCTGAAGGGGGTCCAGAGGCTGATGGGGGCCTCGCGGCACTAAGCCGCTTCGTATCCCGCCTCGGCGAGCGCGGGATGCCACTCTACAAGCTGATGAAGAAGTTCGACCGCTTCTACTGGACCCACGAAGCTTAGGAAGCTCTCAGTCGACTGAAAGCTTTCCTGACCTCGCCTCCGGTCCTGGTCGCCCCGGAGCCACAGGAGCCTTTGCTCCTCTACATCGCCGCCACGACTCAGGTCGTCAGCGCGGCGCTTGTTGTGGAGCGAGCGAAGGAAGGCCGCGTCTTCAAGGTGCAGAGACCGGTCTACTTCGTCAGCGAGGTACTCTCCGAAACAAAGGTCCGATATCTCCAAATACAGAAGCTGCTGTACTCAGTGCTCATTACCAAGAGGAAGCTCGCTCATTACTTCGATCGACACCCCATCTCCGTGGTAACCTCCTCACCGCTCGGAGAAATCGTCCACAACCGCGACGCCACCGGAAGAATCGCCAAGTGGGCTCTCGAGCTCAATGGCCTCGACATATCGTACGTCCCCAGGACGGCGATCAAGTCACAAGTCTTGGCGGACTTTGTCGCCGAGTGGACCGAGGCCCAAGTCCCTACGGTGGTCGAGGACCCGGAGTACTGGACAATGTACTTCGACGGGTCCTACACCAAGAACGGGCCGGCGCGGGTCGCCATCGTCTCCCCACTCGGCAACAAGCTCCGGACGCCATCCGCCGCTCTTCGACGCCACCAACAATATCGCCCGTCACGGCCCTCGTCAACGGTCTTCGGATCGCCGCCGACCTCGGCGCGCGACGGCTCTACGTTCACGGCGACTCCAAGTTGGTCGTCGACCAAGTGATGAAAGCCGCCGAGCCCCGCGACGCTCGGATGGCCGCCTATTGCTTGGAGGTCCGCAGGCTTGAGGAAAGGTTTAAGGGATTCGAGCTCCATCACAGTTACCGGTGTTACAATAGTGAAGCCGACTCCCTTGCCAACCTTGCCTCCGGCAAAGGGCCGGTACCCCCCGGGATCTTCGTCTCCGACCTCCATAAACCGTCGATCCAGATGGACCCGAGTGCCGAGGGCACCGCCGACCCCCCGAAGACGGACGCTCCGCCCAATCCTCGGTCAGTTGCTCACCCGCCCGAGTCGGATTTGGATGTCCTGAACGTCGAAACCGACTGGAGACAACCCTTTATCGACCGGTTGACAGACGGGTCACTCCCCGCCGATACCACCGAGGCTCGACGCCTCGCTCGGCGGGCCAAGTCATTTGTCCTGGTTGACAACTCCCTCTACAAGAGGAGCCCATCCGGAATCCTTCAGAAGTGCATCCCAGCTGACCAAGGGAAGCACCTTCTGCTCGACATCCACAATGGGGTCTGCGGACACCATGCTGCGCCACGGTCCCTGGTAGGAAAAGCCTTCCGACAAGGTTTCTACTGGCCGACTGCCGTGGCGGACGCAACGCAAATCGTCCGCACCTGCGAAGGATGCCAATTCTTCGCCAGGCAGACACACCTGCCCGCGCAAGCCCTGCAGACAATCCCCATCACATGGCCCTTCGCGGTTTGGGGGCTCGATCTAGTCAGGCCCTTCAAGAAGGCGCCCGGGGGCTTCACTCACTTACTCGTCGCCGTGGACAAATTCACCAAGTGGATAGAAGCCAAGCCGTTGGCAACGATCACATCGGCGCAGGCAGCAGGCTTCTTCCGCGATATTGTCTACCGCTTCGGGGTGCCCAACTCCATCATCACCGACAATGGGATGCAGTTCACGGGGAAGGAGTTCCTCGAGTTCTGTGACGACTTTAATATCCGAGTCGACTGGGCGGCAGTGGCGCACCCCCGGGCCAACGGCATGATCCTCCAAGGACTCAAGCCGCGAATCTTCAGTCGACTAAAGAAATTCGCGGGACGGTGGGCCGCCGAGCTGCCTCCCGTTCTTTGGAGCCTACGAACCACGCCGACCCGATCGACCGGGTTCACGCCATTCTTCTTGGTGTTCGGAGCGGAGGCCGTCCTCCCGACCGACCTCGAGTACGGCGCGCCAAGAGTACAGAACTACAACGGCGCACGGGGCCTAGAGGCGCAGCAAGACGACCTCGACCAACTCGACGAAGCACGAGACGTCGCAGTCCTACGCTCGGCCAAATATCAGCAAACTCTGCGCCGATACCACAGTCGGCTGGTTCGCAACCGATCGTTCGAAGTCGGCGACTTAGTGCTACGGCAAGCTCTGTCCACTAAGGACAGACACAAGCTCTCTCTGCCCTAGGAAGGCCCTTTCACCATCGCAGAAGTCCTCCGACCCGGCACCTTCCGTCTCAAGGACGCTGAAGGAAATCTCGTGACTAATGCGTGGAACATAGAGAAGCTGAGAAGGTTCTATTCATAATCGGCCTCTCCCCCCTTTTTTTTGTACCACTCGAGAGATAACTAAGCAAAGGAAGCCGCGACAGTCGGACGTCTCTCTCTCTCCCTCGAAATCTCTCCCGTTCTCGATTCACCACAAGTACTACGACCCCCGCCCCGAAAGCAGAGGTCCCGAAGTAGTACTCTGCGGATCGCAAAGTACCGCCTCCAACCTACGCTGGATCCCTTGTGGTCCCAAAAGGCTACGGATGTGGGCGATCGCGAGCGCGAAATTCTCGAAGAAGAAGAAGAAACAGGGAGCAAAGAAGCACTTTATTTATTTATGGAGGAACATCGCCCCAACCGAGAAGGAACCGCCCGCAACGATCTTGGTGTGCGCCCACTTGATGGACGGCGCGCGACGTCCTCGATCACCTTTGCACCACGGCGCCCTCACCTCCGCATCGAAACGCCCGCGACGAGGCGCCAACTCGCCGTGCGTCCTCACGCCGCGGCCTCGGCCTCGACCTCGCCACCTCCTGCAGCCTGCTCTTTGGCGCCCACTTCCTCTCGGAGCTGTGTGTAGCGGTCCGCCATGGCACTTGAAGAGAGTCAGTTTGACACCAGCGCCTCTCTTTATATAGCCCGCGGCACGGAAGACGAAGCGCGCCAATCTTACGTCACGGAGCGGAAGCCAAACGCCAGACTACCGATCCGGTCGGCGCGGTCCTCCAGCGAGTTAATCCGGCCTTATCTCCAAAAATCCACCTCTCAATATTATCACGCGCGCTGGCGAAAGCTCAAGCGGTCTTGGCGGCGCACCTCCGGTCCCCACGCACAACTTCGGGGCTGCTAACCACCCTAGGGTCGGTAACCTAGCCAAACCCGACCGACCAAGCGATCTTCCTCGCGCGATCTCCTCAAGCCGGATCTGCGGCCCTCGCCTCGTGGCTACGCCCCGAGTAGCATTCCGCGAAAAAGGAGTTGCCCGAGCAGAAGATAGCTTGATCGGCCAGGCGATCCGACCGGGACATCGCTAAAGGTGTACGAGCCACGACTCTAGGCCGTAACTCGACCGACCAAGCCATCTACCTCGTGGCCGGCCGTTTCCTCAGCCCGAGGTGCTGCGGCCTACGCCTCCGTGGCTACGGCTTCAAAGTGGCACCCTGAGGAAACTGGTCCTCCGAGCAAGAGACGCTATGGTCGGTCGGAACACTCCGACCTAAGTCAGCGTTCCAACCGACCAAACGGAGGCTTCGCGAAGGAGACAGTCGCAGCCAAGCACTTCTCCTCCGCGAAGCAAGCGCTCTAAGTCGCCTGTCTTATCCGGTGTTTTTCCAGACGTAACTGGCACAACACCTACGCTCTCAGGGCACCCCCCACGGGCCACAGCTAGCTACGATAAATGAGATTGTCCAGATCACAGAGGAAGCACGAGGTAGACAGGCAAAAAACTTAAAGCGACCCGACA
Organism: Rhipidocladum racemiflorum; assembly: GCA_036346355.1. Lineage (NCBI taxonomy): Eukaryota > Viridiplantae > Streptophyta > Magnoliopsida > Poales > Poaceae > Rhipidocladum > Rhipidocladum racemiflorum. The sequence goes on from CM070588.1 coordinate 38,183,003, forward strand.
GGTCGGATTCGTTCGAAGCAGTCATGTTCATTACATATTGCAAAAGAAAAAACAAAAAACTAATCATCTCCCTCCCCCCAGTGGAGGATATCCCGCGGCGAGATTCGGCGGGCAATCTCCTGGGCGCACGGGTCAACTCGGGCCATGAATGCCTCGATTTCCTCGTCGCTCCGATCAGCAGCAATGCCGCTCTCGACCGCCTCAAGATCGACACCGTCGTAGTAAGAAACGGTGTTGACCAGGGCCGACGAAGCACCAAGCACCGCCGCTTCCCGAACCGACGCCTCGACATGCCCCGGACCGTCCCCAGCAGGACGACGACGGAGCTCGGGCCCGAAGTAAGCCCGAGCAGCCGATCGCAGACGGTTTGGCTGGCCGCCTGGAGGGCCGTCAGCTCGACCGCCGTATCGACCGCACCCTTCTCCGCCGTCAGCTTGCCTGCAAGAGCCGAGTCACGTGACTCGACCGTCGCATCCCGCTGCTCCACCATGTCGCTGAGGTCCTTTCGCAGCTCTACAAAAAAACAAAAACAACATCAAAAGACGCCCGCTACGACAACTACCGAGAGGCGGGACTACCCACCGGCCACGGAGGCCTCCTTGGCGCGAAGCTCCTCAACAACCTTGGCACGCGCCTCTCGGTCGGATGCAAGCTCCCCCCGAGCGAGGTCTCGCTCGCCGCGCAGACGGTCGGCTTCTCTTCGGGCCGACTCAAGTTCTTCTCGAAACAGGGCGGCCTCCGCCCGAGCGGACTCCTCGGCACGGACCGCGAAGGTCTTGGCCCTTTCGGCCTCCGTCAGGGCCGACCTAGCCCTCTCTGCCTCGTCGGTCAACGACTCCGTGAGCCGCTGAGCCTCCCGTAAGGCCTCGGCAACTTCCCCGGTGCGGCCGACGCGGCGGCCTTCTCTGCTTTCGGCAAAGCGCATTCCGGGCGTCGCGAAGTTCTCCCTCCGCGATGCACCGCTGGCTATGCAGACGCCGGAGGAAGCTTGACTTGTCCACCGCCCGGGATACCAAACGCTGCAAATAAGGTACCTACCCGGTCAGTCTCCATTTCTCGGTCGGAAAAATCCAAGAAAGACAGATCCCCGTCAGTCTTACCGATGCGGCTGGGCGGGACTCCTGAGCGATGGACTTCATCGCCCTGGAGGAAGCATCAACGGCATGGATGAGGTCGACACGGATCTTCCCCATCTCCGCCTCCACCTCCTTCTGACACCGCTCCAGGATGTTCCAATCCGCGCGTTCCACCTCGTCGTCCAAGACAAACGCGGGCCCTCCGGACGGGTCGCAGCCGGGCCAGGTCAGCACGGCGGTCGGCGACCGCCCTGTCCCGATTTCCCGCCCTGTCGGAGCGTCTGCGGCAGCCGGATGCGCACCCTCCTGCGGCACTCGGACTGCCGAAGCAGGCGGTCGCCCCGGTGGCGGGGGCGGAAGAACTCCTCCCGCCGGTGTCGCGAACGCCGCGAATCCTAGCGGTCCCCCGGCGGCAGGACCACGCCGACTCCCCCGGTCGACAACGCGGGAGAAGGCAGGGGCGGTACGACTTCTCCCGCCAATGTTGCGGACGGCAGCGGTCCCACCGCCCCCTCCGGTGGCGACGGGACCTCACCGACCTCCCCGGACGACGGCGCGGGTGGGAGCACGCCCGGCAGGACTTCTCCCTGCACTATCGCGGCCGGCAATGGCTCCGGTGCTCCCTCCGGCCGGGCACTTCGCCAACAGCTCGCCGCTGGGACGACCCGCTGGACTCCCCGCTCCCGGCGACCATCGCCACGGACCTCGGCCGGCAGGGGCGAAGCGCATGACTCCTCGACCCCGAGGTGGGGCTCGGCACCCTTCCAAAGACTAGTATGCCCCCTGCGCTGTGGACGGTCAGGGATCGTGTGAAAGAAACACCAAAAAAAAAAAGGAAAAAACCCAGAAAGGCACTTACCGGTGGGAGCGAACGACCAGCGCTTGTCGCGCCCTCTTCGCCGGGCCCCTGCGAGGGGGCGAGAGAGATCTCCGCCTCCTCAGGATGTACCCTGCGCCCACGGCTTCGTCCCCGGAATCGCGGTCAGCGATTCCATGATCAGGCTCCCCGAAGGCCGAGTCGCCCCCGCACTCGGGCCCCCTTCACTCGGCAGCGACTCTTCGTCATCATCGCTCGAGTCTCGTTGGAGACCTCTCCTCGCCGCGGCCGGTCCGCGCGCTCCTTCCTCTTTCGCGCCCTCGCGGCTGCCTTGTCCGCCCTCTGCGCCCGGAGGACGGCGTCGCGCTGGTCCGCGACGAGGCGTGCCACCGCTCTCGCCTCCTTTTCTCCCGGGAGCAAGGCCCAGGAGATCATGCCGCCAAACCCCTGCGAAAACGCACTCGGGTAAGGGGGCGGGGGAGCGAGAGAAGGAAAAACCAGAAACCACCCAACATACCAGATTCTGCGGATTCTGCGCCGAGAACGGGGCGGGCGCCTCACCCACCGGCTCGGTATCGCCCACAAGGGAGACCGCAGTCACGCGCGCAAGGACCTCCGACGCAGGAAGCTCCCGCTCCGACGACCTCGCGGGGTCGGACAGCCCGGTATACTCGAACATGGGACGCAACCGGACCCTAAGGGGTTGGATGCGCCTGTCGGGACCCCGAATTTGCAAATCCGGACCCTCTGTGTATTCAGCACTAGTCCAGGAACGCGCTAGTGCACACAGTCTTAACATCGGTAAATATCACAATCATACCAATCGATACTATCAAAGTACTTTATTAATAAAAGGGTTACTTGACCTTATGGCCAAGATACAAATATATATGCCTTGCAAGGCGAAACTTATTAAAAGAGAAATAACAAGAATGAAAATCAAATAACCCGTGGCGCCATCCAAGATACCACAGCAATCGACCCGGCTCGCATCCCTAAGTAGACGGGGTCCTCTTGGAGTTCCTCCTCCAAAGTGGCGTAATCTCCTCTTCAAGCGATATTGTGTTGGGGCAAGGGTGAGTACTTGGTACTCAAAGAAGTCATGCATGTAATGCAAGCTAATATACTATATGCATGGCTTGGTACAAAGGAATAGCTCAAGGTATATTTGCAGAAATGTTTTTTGACAAGTAATATAAGTAGATTCAGCAAGAGAAATAAGTAAAGCATAAATAACTTTTCAGGAAATTTAATAAACATTTTTCCCCATCCTAAACCACATTTCCATCATCTTCATTATTAAACCAACCCAACTTTTCAAATCCAAGTTATTTTCGTAAAATCTAACCCTTGATCTGTAATTCCGAGCATTGTCCAAGATCTGGACTCGGCTATTCAAATAGATTCTACACTCTGCAGAGGTTATGCACTTTACCCACAAGATACAATCCACTCACCACGTCGGTACCGTGAATCGCCATACAAGAGTATGCGAATGAGCGATCATAACAAAGCCTTCTAAGCCTCAAACAACACAGTGGTCCTCTGGGTTCGTGCTCTACACCATCCCTTCCCTTAGCCAAGGCGAAGTATGGGACCAACACACCGCTAGATGGGTACCTGCCACGACCACGATACGCTCCCCGCACAATCACACAAAAGGTGTAATCGACACCCTGAGGCTCCACAAGTGAGTCCTTAGCGACTTAGTCAACTAGGGCCGCCCCATTCCACCCATGTGGTTGCAAGTATGACCAGTTCAAAGGCTTGCAAGGTTAAGTCCTTAGAGTGACCAGGGCAAGACTACCGAAAAACCAAATCAACACTCCCAATGCCACAACTGCCCACACGATTACTCTTGCCACATGCCCCGGTCGAAATCTGTTTATCAAACCCAGTTGATTACCATGCACCACGTGCCATCAACATCACATGATACTTTTCCAAAACAGGTTCAATATATCATTAAGTCCACATTAGCATTTGGTTGTTCAAAATCATGTCATGAGCACGTAGCAGGTCTAAGCAGTATACTACAACGATCTAAACCCATGTTGGCAATTTAATAATGTCCAACTAGTAAACCACAACTAGGGTGACAAAGGGTCATGGCACATACTTAAGTAATCAAGGTGTCATATAGCAAATTGGTATTTATCTAACCCCCATGTTTAAACAAAGTATCTTTCTAATTGAACTAGCATGCAATAGTTTAAATCAAAATAGATTTCGAAATAGGATCAACATGGTCAAAGCACAACTTGCCTTCAAAAAGTACTTGTTCTTGGTCTTGAGTTGGATCCTGAGTCAACACTTCTCCTTCGAATCCTTCCGGCACTTCAACGTCTACTCGTAAAGCGTGCAAATAGCAAATACACAAATAAACACTAGGCAAAAAGATCCCAAAACTCCAAATAAAATCCATAAACAGAGAGAACATAATTTTCTGGATTTTTAGAAACTGGAATCTCAAATTTGGAGTTAAAAGCATAAAAGTTATGATTATTTAAAGTTTAAATAATCAATTAAATAATTTTACAGAGAAAAACTTTAGTCCAAAAATTAAATAAAATTTATATTTAGGTAGATCTTAATTTTATACAAATTTAGAAATTTGAATCGCTCAAATCGGAGTTGAAACGCAAAAGTTATAAGCGTTTGAAGTTTGAATCTAAATTTGAAATCATTATTCGAATTAATAAATCATTTTCTTTTTCGGAAATTAATTATTGCGTCAGCATGGACACGTGGCAGCTCCTGATTGGCTGCGACGTCGGCCGTCCATGGGCTTGGTCCACGCTCGGCTCGGGTCCACGGTGGACTCGGTCCACGGCTCACGTGGATCGACATGTGGGCCCACTCGGGTGACGCTATCGCCGACGTCGGCGCTTATCGGTTAGCCAGCGACATGCGGGCCCTCGACACGCTGGCCCTCGCGTGTCGGGCGTCTACACGCACGCCGCTGCGGACGGCGCCGACCGCCGGTCCAATCTTCCCGACACGTGGCGCAATCTCGCCCGTTGGTTTGAAAATCAACGGCGCGGATTGAATCCAGGGTTTAACACGTTGAAACTACTCGATGCTCGTGGGCGTTCGATCTAGATCGGACGGTCCAGATCTAATCCTATAATCGCATCAAGCTACGGCGCGTGGCGATTGTGAGCCGTTGGATCTTGATCCAACGGTCCGCATCTAATCGGGTTTGGAACACGTGAACTCACCTCAACCGTCCGTCCGATCCGACGGTGCACGAGCTCGCGAGGGTCGATGGCTTCGTGGTGGCGCACGGCCGCCGGAGTTGAAGACGACGACGAGCCCAACGGCGTTCCGGTTGCTCGGCGAGATGAAGGGTCCTTCGGTGCGCTCGTCGCGGTGAGTCCGGATCTGAGGTCAACTACGGCAGGGGACGGCGACGGCGGCGAACGGCAAAGACCGCGGGCGGAGCAAGCGCAACTTCTGGCGAGCTCGCGACGGCTAAACGGCGGCGACTTAGCCTCGGTGAAGTAGAGAAGGGAGGGCGGGATCACGGCGGTCCTCGGGGTATGCCTCGGCATTAAATAGCCTCGGCGTCGGCAGTAAAACGGAAACCTAATTTGTTACTACGGCGGCGCGCGCGGCGGAGTCCAGCTCGGACGGAAGACGACGAATCGTGGCCGCCCACGTGGCACAACCAACGGCCACGATCGCTGGGCGCGACCGGTCCGGTCCGACACGGCCGGTCGGCTCGGCGGATCTCGGCCGTTGGATCTTGATCCAACTGGCCGGATCGCTTAGGTTGGGAGCTGGTTTGGTTGAGCCAATCGGCTCGGTCGGACTCGGTCCGACTCGGTCGGATGAACAAGATTTCTGACCCGAGTTGGATTTTCCAGCGATTTAATATTTAAAATAATTCCCGATAATTCATTTAATTCATTAAAAATAGCAAATGACTCGTAAAAATTCGAGAAAAATTCTTGAAAATATTTTGGATCATTTTGGACTCAAATAAAATATTTCCAACAAAATTTTATTTGCAAAATTAAATTCTTTAATTATTTCAAAATGGAATAAATTCAAATAAATTCCAAATAAATCCAAATAAATTCAGAAAATTCCAAAATTCACCAAAGTGCCAAATCACACATGAATTTAAGAAAAGCAAAATTTTGGGATGTTACAAACCTCCCCCTTAATAGAATCTCGTCCCGAGATTCGTGGCTTACTAAAGGAATAGGTTTGGAAACTCTTTCTTCAAATCCTCTTCAAGGCTCCCAAGTCGCTTCGCTTTCTTCATGGTTGCTCCACTCGAACTCTACGTAAACGGGTTGACTTGTTTCTAGTTTCTCGATCCATTGTGTCTAGAATCCTCACAGATGTTCCTTATAAGTCAAATCCTCATGCAACTCAATTGACTCTAGCGGTGTCTGCTCGAGGAACTCGGAGACATTTCTTCAACTGGGACACATGGAATACATCATGTACCCTGCTTAACTTGATCAGTGGCAACTCCGGTGATAAGCAACTTCGCCTCTGCGGCTCAAAATCTTAAATGGTCCAACATAACAGGGTGCAAGTTTCCCTTTGGCATGGAACCTCTTAACTCCCCCGAGAGGCGTAACTCGAGGTATACAAAGTCTTACGGTTCAAAACTCAAATCTCGGCGACGATTGTCAAGATAACTCTTCTGTCGAGATTGGGCTATCTTCAACCTTTCCCTAATCATGGCGATCTGCTTCTTGACCTCTTGAAGAATATCAGGCCCAAAGACACGGCGCCGGGTCTCATTCCAATTCAATGGCGTCAGCGAGTCGACTCATACAAAGGCCTCAAAAGGTGACATCCGTAAGCTAGCCTCGATAACTATTGTTGTAAACTCAACTCGGCATACGGCAAACTCTTATCCAAAGTGGTAGCATAAGCTAATGCAAAATCTCTTAGCATATCCTCCAAAATCTGGTTGACTCTTTCTGGCCTGGCTCCATCCGTCTCGTGGATGATAAGGCATCTTGAAGTTTAAACGGGTCCCCAGAGCTTCATGCAACTTATTCCAGAACCTTGAGGTAAATTGGGTACCTCTGTCCGATACAATCCTCTTTGGCACTCCGTGCAAACAGACAATCCTGATCATGTACAACTCTGCTAACTTATCTCCCGAGTAAGTGGTCTTCACGGGGATAAAATGGGCTACTTTAGTCAGGCGATCCACTATAACCCATATGGAGTCATAACCTCCTTGAGTCTTCGGCAAACCGGTAATGAAATCCATTCCGATTTCCTCCCACTTCCACTCAGGTATTTTCAGCGGTTGTAGCAATCCTGCTGGTTTCTGATGCATTGCCTTGACTCTCTGGCATACGTCGCACAATGCAACATGCTCGGCAACTTCACGTTTCATACTTGGCCACCAGAATCTCTCCTTCAGATCCTGATACATCTTGGCGCTTCCAGGATGAATTGAGTACTTGGAGTCATGGGCTTCCTCCATAATCGATCGCTTTAACTCCTCCTTGTCGTGCACACAAATCCGATCCTTCATCCACAACGTGCCTTGTTCATCCAATTTGAAGTCCTCGCCTCGCCTTCCTCCTTGATGGACTTAATCCTGCGGATCCTGTCATCATCCTTCTGTCCTTCTCGGATCTGATCCTCTAGGGTAGGCTTTACTTCCAATGCGGCCAAGAACCCGCTAGGTACAACCTCAATCTTCATCTTTTGAAAATCCTCACATAACTCATCCTGACTTGTGGCTAGCAACGTACTCACGGTATGGCTTTTCCGACTCAGAGCATCGGCTACTACGTTGGCCTTCCCGGGATGGTAATGGATTCCAACATTATAGTCCTTGATCAACTCTAACCATCTCCTTTGCCTCATATTCAGATCCGACTGGGTGAATATGTACTTAAGGCTCGATGATCCGTATACACTTCACATCTGTTTCCAATCGAGATAGTGACGCCATATCTTCAAAGCATGCACTACGGCAGCCTAACTCTAGGTCATGTGTCGGATAATTTTCCTCATGCGGCCTCAATCGCCTTGATGCATAGCGGCGACCTTTCCATTCTGCGTGACGACACATCCAAGTCCTTGGCGCGATCGTCACAATAAATATCGAAGCTTTGAGCAACATCCGTAGAACTAACACCGGTCTGATGTCAATCGCTTCTTCACTCCTGAAATCCTTTCTCACATTCTAGCGCCCATGCAAACTTCTTTTCCTTCTTCAAAGAATTGCGTAAGAGGTTTTGCAATTGTCGAAAAGCCTTCGATGAAACGGCGGTAATATCCTGCCATTCCAAGGAAACTCCGAATCTGGTCACCGTCTTTGGTTGTTCCCAATGTAACACGCCTTCTACTTTGCTTGGATCTACGGCGACTCATTCTTGATCATTACATGTCCAAGAAACTCCACCTTGTCCTTCCAAAAATCACACTTGTCGAACTTGGCGAAAAGTTGCTGTTCCTCGGCTTTTCCAAAACTCGCCTTAAGTGTTCGGCATGTTCATCCTCTGTCTTGGAGTAGACCAGGATATCATCTATGAACACGACGACAAACTTGTCCAAATATTCCATGAACACCTTATTCATCATATTCATGAAATAAATTTGGCGCGTTAAATCGAGTCCAAAGGACATAGCTGTAAACTCGTAATGTCCATATCTTGACGAGAATGCGGTCTTGAATATCCTCGATCGGATCTTCAATCGATGGTATCCCGATCTCGAGATCAATCTTGGAGAAAACTCCGGCTCCTCTTAATCGATCAAACAAATCATCAATCCTCAGGTAGCGGATACTTATTCTTCACGGTGACTTCATTGAGTGCACGGTAGTCAATGCACATCCTGAAACTCCCGTCCTTCTTCTTGACAAACAAAGCCGGTGCTCCCCACGCGACTAACTTGGTCTCGATAAATCCTTTCTCCATTAACTCTTCTATTTGTTTCTTCATCTCTACCAACTCCTCGGTAGACATCCGATAGGGTCTCTTTGCTATCGGTCTTTGTGCAGTACAAGCTCTATCACAAACTCTATGTCCCCTGTCAGCGGCATACCGTAGATCTTCTGAAAAACATCTGGTACTCATTCACTCTTTGGGACATCCTCTATGCTGATTGCCTTGGTAATCGTAACCATCAACTGTCCATCTCTAACTCATAGTGGCTTGAAATTCCACTTTCTTCCCACACGGGCTCTCAAGCGAGATAGTCCTTCGTCCACAATCCAATACTGACCTTGTGCTTGGATAACCAATCCATTCCCAATATAACATCTAAGGTGCAGGTCTCCAAAATTATAAGGTTTGCTAGAACTCTATTCCATCTATTAGTATTCTCACCCGGAACATCCTACTTCCGCTCGGAGTTCGAACCAGGGTTTGAACTAAAAGCATGCACTTAAGTCTTGCAATCCTTAAGTCATTTCTAGTAGCAAAGCCTTGCGAAACAAGCGAATCTGAAGCTCCCGAGTCAAACAAAATCAAGCAGTGTGTATCGAAGTTAACCAAGAACTTACCCGATCTACGTCCAGAGCATTCTGCGGTGCATCTGCGGTGACATGGTTGACTCGGCCTCTCACCCACGGTGCAGGGTGTGGCTCCTGATCTTTGGCGTCCTAGCTGGGTGGTTCCTAGGTTGAAGCGAACTGGGTCGCTCCTGCCTTCTTTGGACAAGCTGTTGGCAAAGTGTCACGGCTCGTTGCGTTATGTAACAGCGTCTCACTGTTCCTTCTTTGCTGGGTAGCGTTTCTAGCGGTGAAGTGCAGTAGTTACGATTGGGAGTCTTGGTCTTTGGGGAGGGTGTCCTTGTTGCATTCGTGGTTGGAATCGAAGAATTGATTTGGTGCAACTCTCAAGCTGCTGCGTTCCCCGACGTGATCCTTCTTTGTTGCATCCTGCGCTTCCTGTTCTCATCCAGTTCCTTGCGCTTGTCCTCAAGAATAAGCGCCTTATTCACCAACTCTTGGAAATCTGGAAAGGTGTGGGTGATCAACCCTACTTGCAATCCTGAGTTGAGTCCCTTCATGAAACGAGACTGTCTAGATTTATCTGTCGCTACATCCTCAGTGCGTAGCGTGCTAGCTGTGTGAACTTGTTCGGGTAGTCGACCCGGTGATTACCTTGCTTCGATGCTCTGAACTCCTCCTTCTTAAGGTCCATGATTCCTTCAGGCCACGTGATCTTTGTCGAATGCGGTGTGAACTCTTCCCAAGTGATATCTTGAGGGTTCTCTGCGTGGCACGAAGTTCTCCCACCATTCGTAATTTGTTCCTTCCAAGCGATGAGAAGCGTAGAGTACCTTCTCATTCCCTATGCATTGAGCTATGTGTAGCTTCCTCTCAATTGATCTTAACCAATCGTCGGCCTCCAATGGATTGGCATTCCCGAAGAAAGTGGGTGGGTGAGTCCTCATGAACTCGACAGACCTTGTATTTACGGCGTGGTCCCCGATTAACTTGATTAGCGATGGCCTGGCGATGGACGTGCTGCATTTGTTGCATCATAGCATGCATCAATCGAGTCTGAGCAGCAAGAAATGCTCCAAAATTCTGCATATCATCTGGCGGTCTTTGGTGCTCTATCATTAGGGTTTTCTTTGGCGAGAACCGCCTCCGTTACTTCCAAAGTTTCCACGGGTGTTCACCATCTGTCGATTTGCTCTAGGTTTAGAGATGAGAGGGAAACGAGAATAGACAAGTAATATGGAACTTATGCGGGCGAAAAAGGTGTAGCCTTAAGGTCCAACTTTATTATTAGTAACTTGGTATGGTCTGCCACAATGCCTAAGGGCCTTGCAACACATCTTGCACACTCGACAAACAAAGCAAATCCAAATCGAACTAACTCGAATCTATCGCCTAAAGGGTGACTCTTTATTCTATGACTCGACTCGTGAAGGAGTCTCACTATAGAACCTATGCTCACTCCTCAGAAAACCTCCACGGCCTGGTGCACGGTCTTTGTGGCATAGGCGCAACGATTGCCATGTCCGAGAAGCTGTGTCCTCTGTGGTAGTCGAAGAAGCGGTGTCCTCATCGATATCGACTCCTCTGGATCTGGCTCGTAGCTCGAGTCTTGGCTCTGAGTGCAGTCCGTACAAAGTCATCTCCAACTCGTCAATCCTTCGTAGAAGGTGTGCCACATACTCTTGAGCTTCCCGCCATCTGTTCTTCTCTGTCGTGATCTCCTTGCGGGCCTTCTGTAGCTCCTTGCTTGTATTATCTAGTACATCTTCCTGGGCGACGACGAATCGTGCCAACTGTGTAGTCGTGGCATTCTCATCCTGAATCGTCTTCGGGTCAAGAAGGTTATCGCTGCGCGGATGATAACGGAACACCGTACTCTCCGACGCAGGAAGCTCCCGCTCCGACGACCTCGCGGGGTCGGACAGCCCGGTATACTCGAACATGGGACGCAACCGGACCCTAAGGGGTTGGATGCGCCTGTCGGGACCCCGAATTTGCAAATCCGGACCCTCTGTGTATTCAGCACTAGTCCAGAACGCCGCTAGTGCACCAGTCTTAACATCGGTAAATATCACAATCATACCAATCGATACTATCAAAGTACTTTATTAATAAAAGGGTTACTTGACCTTATGGCCAAGATACAAATATATATGCCTTGCAAGGCGAAACTTATTAAAAGAGAAATAACAGCAGCGGAAAATCAAATAACTTCGTGGCGCCATCCAGTATACCACAGTAACCGATCGGGCTCGCATCCCTAAGTAGACGGGTCCTCTTGGAGTTCCTCCTCCAAAGTGGCGTAATCTCCTCTTCAACTGATATTGTGTTGGGGCAAGGGTGAGTACTTGGTACTCGACCAAGTCATGCCTGAGAATGCAAGCTAATATACTATATGCATGGCTTGGTACAAAGGAATAGCTCAAGGTATATTTGCGATGCTTGACTTTGACAAGTAATATAAGTAGATTCGAAAGCGGTAGAAATAAGTAAAGCATAAATAACTTTTCAGAAATTTAATAAACATTTTTCCCCATCCTAAACCACATTTCCATCATCTTCATTATTAAACCAACCCAACTTTTCAAATCCAAGTTATTTTCGTAAAATCTAACCCTTGACTGTAATTCCAGAGCATTGTCCAAGATCGTGGACTCCGGCTATTCAAATAGATTCTACACTCTGCAGAGGTTATGCACTTTACCCACAAGATACAATCCACTCACCACGTCGGTAGTGAATCGCCATACAAGAGTATGCGAATGAGCGATCATAACAAAGCCTTTCTAAGCCTCAAACAACACAGTGGTCCTCTCCGGTTCGTGCTCTACACCATCCCTTCCCTTAGCCAAGGCGAAGTATGGGACCAACACACCGTTAGATGGGTACCTGGCCACGACCACGATACGCTCCCCGCACAATCACACAAAAGGTGTAATCGACACCCTGAGGCTCCACAAGTGAGTCCTTAGCGACTTAGTCAACTAGGGCCGTCCCATTCCAGCCATGTGGTTGCAAGTATGACCCATTTCAAATGCTTGCAAGGTTAAGTCCTTAGAGTGACCAGGGCAAGACTACCAGAAAAACCAAATCAACACTCCCAATGCCACACTGGCCCACGATTACTCTTGCCACATGCCCCGATCGAAATCGCTTATCAAACCCAGTTGATTACCATGCACCACGTGCCATCAACATCACATGATACTTTTCCAAAACAGGTTCAATATATCATTAAGTCCACATTAGCATTTGGTTGTTCAAAATCATGTCATGAGCACGTAGTGTGCTCTAAGCGAGATACTACAACGATCTAAACCCATGTTGGCAATTTAATAATGTCCAACTAGTAAACCACAACTAGGGTGACAAAGGGTCATGGCACATACTTAAGTAATCAAGGTGTCATATAGCAAATTGGTATTTATCTAACCCCCATGTTTAAACAAAGTATCTTTCTAATTGAACTAGCATGCAATAGTTTAAATCAAAATAGATTTCGAAATAGGATCAACATGGTCAAAGCACAACTTGCCTTCAAAAAGTACTTGTTCTTGGTCTTGAGTTGGATCCTGAGTCAACACTTCTCCTTCGAATCCTTCCCAGACTTCAACGTCTACTCGTAAAGCGTGCAAATAGCAAATACACAAATAAACACTAGGCAAAAAGATCCCAAAACTCCAAATAAAATCCATAAACAGAGAGAACATAATTTTCTGGATTTTTAGAAACTGGAATCACAAATTTGGAGTTAAAAGCATAAAAGTTATGATTATTTAAAGTTTAAATAATCAATTAAATAATTTTACAGAGAAAAACTTTAGTCCAAAAATTAAATAAAATTTATATTTAGGTAGATCTTAATTTTATACAAATTTAGAAATTTGAATCGCTCAAATCGGAGTTGAAACGCATAAAAGTTATAAGCGTTTGAAGTTTGAATCTAAATTTGAAATCATTATTCGAATTAATAAATCATTTTCTTTTCGAAATTAATTATTGCGTCGGCATGGACACGTGGCAGCTCCTGATTGGCTCTGCTGGCGTCGGTGATCCATGGGCTTGGTCCACGCTCGGCTCGGGTCCACGGTGGACTCGGTCCACGGCTCACGTGGCCCGACATGTGGGCCCTTTCGGGTGACGCTATCGGCCGACGCCGGGCTTGGTGTTAGCCAGCGACATGCGGGCCCTCGACACGCGGGCCCGTGTCGGGCGTCTACACGCACGCTGCGGATGGCGCCGACGCGTCGGTCCAACTTCCCGACACGTGGCGCAATCTCGTCCGTTGGTTTGAAAATCAACGGCGCGGATTGGATCCAGGGTTTAACACGTTGAAACTACTCGATGCTCGTGGGCGTTCGATCTAGATCGGACGGTCCAGATCTAATCCTATAATCGCCTTTGCTACGGCGCGTGGCGATTGTGGCCGTTGGATCTTGATCCAACGGTCGAATCTAATCGGGTTTGGAACACGTGAACTCACCTCAACCGTCCGTCTGGATCCGGCGGTGCACGAGCTTCGCGAGGGCCGATGGCTTCGTGGTGGCGCACGGCTGCCGGAGTTGAAAACGACAGCGAGCCCAACGGCGTTCCGGTTGCTCGGCGAGATGAAGGGTCCTTCGGTGCGCCTCGTCGCGGAGTCCGGATCTCGAGGTCAACGGCGAGGGACGGCGACGGCGCTGAACGAAGCAAAGACTGCGGGTATGAGCAAGCGCAAGAATTCACGGCGAGCTCGACGGCTAAACGGGCGCGATTTAGCCTCGGTGAAGTAGAGAAGGGAGGGCGCGATCACGGCGGTCTCGGTATGCCCCGGCATTAAATAGCCTCTGGCTGGCCTGCGTAAAACGGAAACCTAATTTGCTACGGCCATGGCGCAGCGGGCGAGTCCAAATGACTGAAGACGATTTAAATCGTGGTACGCCCACGTGGCACAACCAACGGCCACGATCAGCTACGCGATCGTCCGGTCCGACACACGGCCGGGTCGGCTCCAAGTGGATCTCGGCCGTTGGATCTTGATCCAACGGTCGGGATCGCTTAGGGTTGGGAGCTGGTTTGGTTGAGCCAAGCTGGCTCGGTCGGACTTCGGGTCCGACTTCGGTCGGATGAACGATGCTTGACCCGAGTTGGATTTTCCAGCGATTTAATATTTAAAATAATTCCCAAGAATTCATTTAATTCATTAAAAATAGCAAATGACTCGAAAAATTCGAGAAAAATTCTTGAAAATATTTTGGATCATTTTGGACTCAAATAAAATATTTCCAACAAAATTTTATTTGCAAAATTAAATTCTTTAATTATTTCAAAATGGAATAAATTCAAATAAATTCCAAATAAATCCAAATAAATTCGAGAAAATTCCAAAAATTCACCAAAGTGCCAAATCACACATGAATTTAAGAAAAGCAAAATTTTGGGATGTTACAAACCTCCCCCTTAATAGAATCTCGTCCACAGAGATTCGGGGCTTACTAAAGGAATAGGTTTGGAAACTCTTTCTTCAAATCCTCTTCGCGCTCCCAAGTCGCCGCTTTCTTCATGGTTGCTCCCATCGAACTCTACAGAAGCAGGTTGACTTGTTTCTAGTTTCTCGATCCATTGTGTCTAGAATCCTCACAGGATGTTCCTTATAAGTCAAATCCTCATGCAACTCAATTGACTCTAGCGGTGTCTGCTCCTCGTGAACTCGGAGACATTTCTTCAATCGGGACACATGGAATACATCATGTACCCTACTTAACGATTGTGGCAACTCCAGGTGATAAGCAACTTCGCCTCTGCGGCTCAAAATCTTAAATGGTCCAACATAGCAGGTGCAAGTTTCCCTTTGGCATGGAACCTCTTAACTCCCCCGAGAGGCGTAACTCTGAGGTATACAAAGTCTTACGGTTCAAAACTCAAATCTCAGCGACGATTGTCGACATAACTCTTCTGTCGAGATTGGGCTATCTTCAACCTTTCCCTAATCATGGCGTCTGCTTCTTGACCTCTTGAAGAATATCAGGCCCAAAGACACGGCGCTCGCGGTCTCATTCCAATTCAATGGCGTCCGACAGCGGTCGACCATACTGATGCCTCAAAAGGTGACATCGTAAGCTAGCCTCGATAACTATTGTTGTAACTGAACTCGGCATACGGCAAACTCTTATCCCAAGAGGTAGCATAAGCTAATGCACAAGCTCTTAGCATATCCTCCAAAATCTGGTTGACTCTTTTCGGTGCTGTCCATCCGTCTGTGGATGATAAGTACATCTTGAAGTTTAAGCGGATCCCAGAGCTTCATGCAACTTATTCTAGAACCTTGAGGTAAATTGGGTACCTGCATCCGATACAATCCTCTTTGGCACTCGTGCAAGCAGACAATCCGATCATGTACAACTCGCTAACTTATCTCCCGAGTAAGTGGTCTTCACGAGGATAGAATGGGCTACTTTAGTCAGCGATCCACTATAACCCATATGGAGTCATAACCTCCTTGAGTCTTGACAAGCCGGTAATGAAATCCATTCCGATTTCCTCCCACTTCCACTCGGGTATTTTCATGGTTGTAGCAATCCTGCTGGTTTGATGCATTGCCTTGACTCTCTCTGGCATCGTCGCACAATGCAACATGCTCGGCAACTTCACGGTTCATACTTGGCCACCGAATCTCTCCTTGAGATCTGATACATCTTGGCGCTTCCGGGATGAATTGAGTACTTGGAGTCATGGGCTTCCTCCATAATCGATCGCTTTAACTCCTCCTTGTCGAGGCACACAAATCCGATCCTTCATCCACAACGTGCCTTGTTCATCCAATTTGAAGTCCTCGCTCGCCTTCCTCCTTGATGGACTTAATCCTGCGGATCTGTCATCATCCTTCATCCTTCTCGGATCTGATCCTCTAGGGTAGGCTTTACTTCCAATGCGGCCAAGAATCCGCTAGGTACAACCTCAATCTTCATCTTTTGAAAATCCTCACATAACTCATCGACTTGTGGCTAGCAACGTACTCACGGTATGGCTTTTCCGACTCAGAGCATCGGCTACTCGTTGGCCTTCCAGGGATGGTAATGGATTCCAACATTATAGTCCTTGATCAACTCTAACCATCTCCTTTGCCTCATATTCGAGATCCATTTGGGTGAATATGTACTTAAAACTCGATGATCCGTATACACTTCACATCTGTTTCCAATCGAGATAGTGACGCCATATCTTCAAAGCATGCACTACGGCTGACTAACTCTAGGTCATGTGTCGGATAATTTTCCTCATGCGGCCTCAAGCGCCTTGATGCATAAGCGGCGACCTTTCCATTCTCGTGCAAGACACATCCAAGTCCTTGGCGCGATCGTCACAATAAATATCGAAGCTTTGAGCAACATCCAGGTAGAACTAACACGTGCCGATGTCAATCGCTTCTTCACTCCTGAAATCCTTTCTCACATTAAGGCGTCCATGCAAACTTCTTTTCCTTCTTGACAATTGCGTAAGAGGTTTTGCAATTGTCGAAAAGCCTTCGATGAAGCAGCGGTAATATCCTGCCATTCCAAGGAAACTCCGAATCTGGGTCACCGTCTTTGGTTGTTCCCAATGTAACACGACTTCTACTTTGCTTGGATCTACTGGCGACTCATACTGCGGTCATTACATGTCCAAGAAACTCCACCTTGTCCTTCCAAAAATCACACTTGCCGAACTTGGCGAAAAGTTGCTGTTCCCTCGGCTTTTCCAAAACTTCGCCTTAAGTGTTCGGCATGTTCATCCTCTGTCTTGGAGTAGACCAGGATATCGTCTATGAACACGACGACAAACTTGTCCAAATATTCCATGAACACCTTATTCATCATATTCATGAAATAATTTGGCGCATTAAATCGATCCAAAGGACATAAGCGTAAACTCGTAATGTCCATATCTTGGCGAGAATGCGATCTTGAATATCCTCGATCGGATCTTCAAGCGATGGTATCGATCTCGGATCAATCTTGGAGAAAACTCCGGCTCCTCTTAAGCGATCAAACAAATCATCAATCCTGGGTAGCGGATACTTATTCTTCACGGTGACTTCATTGAGTGCACGGTAGTCAATGCACATCCTGAAACTCCGTCCTTCTTCTTGACAAACAAAGCGGTGCTCCCCACGGCGACGAACTTGGTCTCGATAAATCCTTTCTCCATTAACTCTTCTAGTTTGTTTCTTCATCTCTACCAACTCCTCGGTAGACATCCGATAGGGTCTCTTTGCTATCGGTGCTTTGTGCAGTACAAGCTCTATCACAAACTCTATGTCACTGTCAGCGGCATACCGAGGTAGATCTTCGGGAAAAACATCAGGTACTCATTCACTACTTTGGGACATCCTCTATGCTGATTGCCTTGATCTTGTTAACCATCAAGCTGTCCATCTCTAAGCTGCAGTGGCTTGAAATTCCACTTTCTTCCCACACGGGCTCTCAATCGAGATAGTCCTTCGTCCACAATCCAATACACCTTGTGCTTGGATAACCAATCCATTCCCAATATAACATCTAAGGTGCAGGTCTCCAAAATTATAAGGTTTGCTAGGAACTCTATTCCATCTATTAGTATTCTCACCCGGAACATCCTACTTCCGTTCGGAGTTCGGAACCAGGGGTTTGAACTAAAAGCATGCACTTAAGTCTTGCAATCCTTAAGTCATTTCTAGTAGCAAAGCCTTGCGAAACAAGCGAATCTGAAGCTCCCGAGTCAAACAAAAGCTGCTGCAGTCTTGAGTTAACGATAACTTACCCGATCTGACGTCAGTAGCGATTCGGTGCATCTGCGGTGACATAGTTGACTCGGCCTCTCACCACGATGCAGGGTGTGGCTCCTGATCTTTGGCGTCCTAGCTGGGGTGGTTCCTAGGTTGAAGCGGCGGGTCGCTCCTGTCTTCTTTGGACAAGCTGTTGGCAAAGTGTCTGGCTCGTTCTTGATTGTAACAGCGTCTCACTGTTCCTTCTTGTTGCACGGAGTAAGCGTTTCTAGCGGTGAGTGCAGTAGTTACGATTGGCGGTCTTGGTCTTTGGGAGGGTGTCCTTGTTGCATTACGTGGTTGGAATCGAAGAATTGATTTGGTGCAACTCTCAAAGCGCATTGCGTTCACTGACGTGATCCTTGCTTTGTTGCATCCTGCGCTTCTGTTCTCATCCAGTTCCTTGCGCTTGTCCTCAAGAATAAGCGCCTTATTCACCAACTCTTGGAAATCTGGAAAGGTGTGGGTGATCAACCCTACTTGCAATCCTGAGTTGAGTCCCTTCATGAAAGCAGAGGCTGTCTAGATTTATCTGTCGCTACATCCTCAGTGCGTAGCGTGCTAGGCTGTGTGAACTTGTTCAGGTAGTCGGCCAGCAGGTGATTACCTTGCTTGATGCTCTGAACTCCTCCTTCTTAAGGTCCATGATTCCTTCAGGCCGCGTGATCTTGTCGAATGCACTGTGAACTCTTCCCAAGTGATATCTTGAGGGTTCTCTGCGTGTACGAAGTTCTCCCACCATTCGGTTTGTTCCTTCCAAGCGATGAGAAGCGTGAAGTACCTTCTCATTCCCTATGCATTGAGCTATGTGTAGCTTCCTCTCAATTGATCTTAACCAATCGTCGGCCTCCAATGGATTGGCATTCCCGAGAAAGTGGGTGGGTGAGTCCTCATGAACTCGACACCTTGTATTACGGCGTGGTCACTGATTAACTTGATTAGCGATGGCCTGGCGATGGCGTGCTGCATTTGTTGCATCATAGCATGCATCAATCGAAGTCTGAGCGACAAGAAATGCTCCAAAATTCTGCATATCATCTGGCGGTCTTTGGTGCTCTATCATTAGGGTTTTTACTGTGGCGAGAACCGCTCCGTTGCTTCCAAAGTTTCCACGGGTGTTCACCATCTGTCGATTTGCTCTAGGTTTAGAGATGAGAGGGAAGCGAGAATAGACAAGTAATATGGAACTTATGCGAGCGAAAAAGGTGTAGCCTTAAGGTCCAACTTTATTATTAGTAACTTGGTATGGCTGCTTACAATGCCTAAGGGCCTTGCAACACATCTTGCACACTCAGCAAACAAAGCAAATCCAAATCGAACTAACTCTGGAATCTATCGCCTAAAGGGTGACTCTTTATTCTATGACTCGACTCGGCGAAGGAGTCTCACTATAGAACCTATGCTCACTCCTCGAGAAAACCTCCACGGCACGATGCAGGTCTTTGTGGCATAAGCGTAACGATTGCCATGTCCGACAAGCTGTGTCCTCTGTGGTAGTCGAAGAAGCGGTGTCCTCATCGATATCGACTCCTCACGGATGCAGCTCGTGTGGCTCAAGTCTTGGCTCTGGTGCAGTCAGGTACAAAGTCATCTCCAACTCGTCAATCCTTCGTAGAAGGTGTGCCACATACTCTTGAGCTTCCCGCCATCTGTTCTTCTCTGTCGTGATCTCCTTGCGGGCCTGCAGCTCCTTGCTTGTATTATCTAGTACATCTTCTGGGCGACGGCGAATCGTGCCAGCTGTGTAGTCGTGGCATTCTCATCTGAATCGTCTTGGTCAAGAAGGTTATCGCTGCCTTGCGGATGATAACGGAACACCGTACTCTCCGACGCAGAAGCTCCAGCTCAGAAGCGACCTCGCGAGAGTCGGACAGCCGGTGCTCTTTCGAACATGGGGCCTTAGCCGGACCCTAAGGGGTTGGATGCGCTGTCGGACCCCGAATTTGCAAATCAGGACCCTACGTGTATTCAGCACTAGTCCAGAGGCAGCGCTTAGTGCACCTGATCTTAACATCGGTAAATATCACAATCATACCAATCGATACTATCAAAGTACTTTATTAATAAAGGGTTACTTGACCTTATGGCCAAGATACAAATATATATGCCTTGCAAGGCGAAACTTATTAAAAGAGAAATAACGGCGGAAAATCAAATAACCGTGGCGCCATCCAGTATACCACAGGCAACCAGTGGGCTCGCATCCCTAAGTAGACGGGTCCTCTTGGAGTTCCTCCTCCAAAGTGGCGTAATCTCCTCTTCAAGCGATATTGTGTTGGGGCAAGGGTGAGTACTTGGTACTCGACAAGTCATGCACAGAATGCAAGCTAATATACTATATGCATGGCTTGGTACAAAGGAATAGCTCAAGGTATATTTGCGATGCTTGACTTTTGACAAGTAATATAAGTAGATTCGAAGCGTAGAAATAAGTAAAGCATAAATAACTTTTCAGAAATTTAATAAACATTTTTCCCCATCCTAAACCACATTTCCATCATCTTCATTATTAAACCAACCCAACTTTTCAAATCCAAGTTATTTTGAGAAAATCTAACCCTTGATTGTAATTCGAGCATTGTCGATCACTGTGGACTCGGCTATTCAAATAGATTCTACACTCTGCAGAGGTTATGCACTTTACCCACAAGATACAATCCACTCACCACGTCGGTAGTGAATCGCCATACAAGAGTATGCGAATGAGCGATCATAACAAAGCCTTTCGGAAGCCTCAAACAACACAGGTGGTCCTCTCAGGTTAGGTGCTCTACACCATCCCTTCCCTTAGCCAAGGCGAAGTATGGGACCAACACACCGTTAGATGGGTACCTGGCCCACGACCACGATACGCTCCCCGTACAATCACACAAAAGGTGTAATCGACACCCTGAGGCTCCACAAGTGAGTCCTTAGCGACTTAGTCAACTAGGGCCGTCCCATTCCGACCATGTGGTTGCAAGTATGACCCGATTCAAAGGCTTGCAAGGTTAAGTCCTTAGAGTGACCAGGGCAAGACTACTAGAAAAACCAAATCAACACTCCCAATGCCACTGGCGGCCCATTGATTACTCTTGCCACATGCCCCGGTCGAAATACATTTATCAAACCCAGTTGATTACCATGCACCACGTGCCATCAACATCACATGATACTTTTCCAAAACAGGTTAAATATATCATTAATTCAACATTAGAATTTTTTTGTTCAAAATCATGTAATTATCACTTAGAAGGTATAAGCAGCATACTACAACGATCTAAACCCATGTTGGCAATTTAATAATGTCCAACTAGTAAACCACAACTAGGGTGACAAAGGGTCATGGCACATACTTAAGTAATCAAGGTGTCATATAGCAAATTGGTATTTATCTAACCCCCATGTTTAAACAAAGTATCTTTCTAATTGAACTAGCATGCAATAGTTTAAATCAAAATAGATTTCGAAATAGGATCAACATGGTCAAAGCACAACTTGCCTTCAAAAAGTACTTGTTCTTGGTCTTGAGTTGGATCCTGAGTCAACACTTCTCCTTCGAATCCTTACGGCACTTCAACGTCTACTCGTAAAGCGTGCAAATAGCAAATACACAAATAAACACTAGGCAAAAACATCCCAAAACTCCAAATAAAATCCATAAACAGAGAGAACATAATTTTCTGGATTTTTAGAAACTGGAATAAATCAAATTTGGAGTTAAAAGCATAAAAGTTATGATTATTTAAAGTTTAAATAATCAATTAAATAATTTTACAGAGAAAAACTTTAGTCCAAAAATTAAATAAAATTTATATTTAGGTAGATCTTAATTTTATACAAATTTAGAAATTTGAATCGCTCAAATCGGAGTTGAAACGCAAAAGTTATAAGCGTTTGAAGTTTGAATCTAAATTTGAAATCATTATTCGAATTAATAAATCATTTTCTTTTTCGGAAATTAATTATTGCGTCGGCATGGACACGTGGCAGCTCCTGATTGGCTCTTGGCGTCGGTAAATCCATGGGCTTGGTCCACGCTCGGCTCGGGTCCACGGTGGACTCGGTCCACGGCTCACGTGGCCCGACATGTGGGCCCGCTCGGGTGACGTCATCGGCGGCGTCAGCTTGGCTGGGTTAGCCAGCGACATGCGGGCCCTCGACACGCGGGCGCGTGTCGGCGTCTACCTGCCAGCGGCGTGGGCGCTGGCCGCGTCGGTCCAACTTCCGACACGTGGCGCAATCTCGTCAGTTGGTTTGAAAATCAGCGGCGGATTGGATCCAGGGTTTAACACGTTGAAACTACTCGATGCTCGTGGGCGTTCGATCTAGATCGGACGGTCGGATCTAATCCTATAATCGCCTTTGCTACGGCGCGTGGCGATTGTGGCCGTTGGATCTTGATCCAGCGGTCGGATCTAATCGGGTTTGGAACACGTGAACTCACCTCAACCGTCCGTCTGGATCCGAAGCGGTGCCGCAGGCTTCGCGGTGATGGCCGTGGTGGCGCCGCTGCCGGAGTTGAAGACGACGGCGAGCCCAACGGCGTTCGGGGTTGCTCGGCGAGATGAAGGGTCGCCAGTGCGTCGTCGCGGTGAGTCCGGATCTGAGGTCAACGGCGAGGGCCAGGCGGCGGCGAGCGAAGCAAAGACCGTGGCGGGCGGCCAGCGCAACTTCTGGCGAGCTTCGCCGCGGCTAACCGGCGGCGACTTCGCCTCGGTGAAGTAGAGAAGGGAGAGCGCGGGATCACGGCGGTCCTCGGGGTCTGCCCCGGGCATTAAATAGCCTCGGCGTCCGTGCAGAAACCGGAAACCTAATTTGCTACGGCGGCGGCCGCGCGAGTCCGGCTTCGGACTCGGGAAGACGACGAAATCGTGGCCGCCCACGTGGCACAACCAACGGCCACGATCGCGGCGCGGCAGGTCGGTCCGGACACGGCTCGGGTCGAGTCAAGCGGATCTCGGTAGTTGGATCTTGATCCAACGGTCGGGATCGCTTAGGGTTGGGAGCTGGTTTGGTTGAGCCAAGCGGCTGGTCGGACTTCGGGTCCGACTTCGGTCGGATGAACGATGCTTGACCCGAGTTGGATTTTCCAGCGATTTAATATTTAAAATAATTCCCAGTAATTCATTTAATTCATTAAAAATAGCAAATGACTCAGAAAAATTCCAGAAAAATTCTTGAAAATATTTTGGATCATTTTGGACTCAAATAAAATATTTCCAACAAAATTTTATTTGCAAAATTAAATTCTTTAATTATTTCAAAATGGAATAAATTCAAATAAATTCCAAATAAATCCAAATAAATTCCAGAAAATTCCAAAAATTCACCAAAGTGCCAAATCACACATGAATTTAAGAAAAGCAAAATTTTGGGATGTTACAGCGCCTCTCCATGAGCGTACTGATGACCACCTTGCCTGTTAGGCCCCGCCACTTCAGGTCCTCGAGCTTTTCGAGGACTACCTCCACCTTCCTCTTGTCCCTCGAATCGGGACCCCAGGTCCAGCGGGGATTCTGCCGTGATTCCCATGAAGGTGAACCTTTGTTGCCAAGGTTGCGAACGTAGAACCACTCGCTGTGCCACCCCCGGTTCGATGTCGGCAGCTTCATGTCGATATAAAATGGCCTGCGGCCGGGGCGCAGTTGGATTGCCAGAGCACCGAGGAGACCGGCGGCGTCCGACGGCAGCCTCGCGAAGAAGAAATGGCGCCAGAGCCCCCAATGGGGTTCGATCCCCAGAAAGGCCTCGCACAGCGTGATGAAGACCGCGATATGGAGGACCCCGTTTGGGTTCAGATGGTGTACTTCCCCCCCCGTAGAAGTACAGCAGCCCTCGGACGAACGGGTGGAGCGGGAGGCCAAATCCGCGCTCGTAAAAGGCAGCCAGCGAGACTATCTCCCCATCTCCCACCTCGGGGACCTCGGTCCCGGCCGGCGTCACTTGGCCGGACTCGACTTCAGAAGGAGGAACCCCTTCCTCTCCAGGCCGAGGAAGCGGCCCGGCCGCGAGCAGTGCGGAACAGCGACATCTCCGATGAAGGCAAAGAGGCGGCGCGGCGCAGGACGCAGGAAGCCTTTTGCTCTCTCTCTCTCTCTCTCTCTCTCTCTCTTTTCCTTTTCCTTTGAAAACAGCTCAGCGGAAGTCTTCCCCCACGCCCGCGCTCTCCCTCCTTTATAGGCGTTGGGCGAGAGCAGACGCATCTTCGCGCCAATCGTCTCCTCGCCTGAACCGAAGCCTTGCCCGACCGTTCGCTGCCACCTCGCCCACTACTCGTGTAACGCGCGAACCCTTTAAATTCCCGCGAGCATTAAGCGCCCGGCCAGGACGGCCGCCTCGCCCGCGCCCGCGCGCGCGTCGCGCACCCGCCCGGCGCAGCAGGCGGCGACCGGAGAAAAAGAGTGAAGCGGCCCTTTGGGCCGCCCGACCGAAGCGGTGGATCGCCGCCACACCCCACGAGGCCGGCACCGTGTTGGGGTTACGAAGGCCAAGTCCGGCCGACCGGAACTAAAACCGCCCCAGCACGTAAAACAGAGCGAGGAGCGGACCGGGGTGAGCTCTCAGTGAGCCTCCAGTTGGGTCGGCGGACGACCCAATCACCCTAAGCCGTATCCGGACCATACCTCACACTCTCCCGCGGAGCTCATCCATGAGTAGCGGCCAGCCGCGCTCCGGGTCGGCGGACGACTCGGTACCCCGATACGTGATCGAGTAAGGAAAGGTTCTCATGGAATGCCCACAGTGGGTCGGGCCTGACGCCCAGCGGGAGTTACGTCCGCTTGGGAACGACCCCCTCGAGGGGGATCGCCAAGATTCCACCTGGATTACCCGTTTGTAGCTCGCGCGAGCACGGCGTTCAAACCGACGTAGGTAAACGCGCGTTCGCTCACATGACTCTAAAAGGTCCCATAACCATGGCCGACCAGTCCGGCCAAGAACAAACCCGGCCAGGCTCTCGAGGCCAGCTCGGGGCTCGAGCTACACCCACGAGTGCGCTCGCCTCACCGACCCTTTAATAGCGCGGTGATCGGCGATCGCGCGCCAGCCGCCGTGACCTCGGATCAGCGGCGCCTTGACGAGCAAACCCCGACCCGGCTCTCAGGCCGGCTCGGGGCTCGACTACACCCGGGTGCGCTCGCATGTGCCCTGAGCCCTCAGCAGCGCGGTACTTGCCGATCGCGCCAACCCGGCGCCGCCGACCTCGGGATCGTGGCGCCTTCGGCAAGAACAAACCCCGTCCAGGCTCTTCGACCGCTTCCGAGGGCTGAGCTACACCAGGTGCGCTTCATGTAGCGCCAGACCCTTTAACAGCGCTTGCTTGGCGGCCAGCGTAACCGTCGTCGCCGACCTCGGTCGGCCGCCTTCGACCGGGTAAACCCCCGACCGGCTCTTCGACCCGCTCAGAGCTACACCAAGGTGCGCTCGCGCTTACCAGACCGCCCAACAGCCGGTGCCCGGCCAGCGCCAGCCGGCGTCGCCGAACCTCGGTCGGCCGGCCGCCGGCCAGGTAAACCCCTGGGCATCTCGACCGCCCGGGGCTCGGGGGCTCTTGGCGAGTACCGTACCATGGGTACCCCGCCCAAAAAAAAGCGCGCGGCCGACCAGGCGATTGAGGCCCAAAGTCACGACCGCCGGGCAAGGTCCGAAATCGCGACCAGGTCTCCGATATCCCAGAGAAGCGACGGCATTTATTGCGTATCGAGCGCATTAAATGCCAGCCATAATGACGATGACGTAGCGGCACAAGTTCCCGACCCTCGCATTTACTGCGAGCGGCGCGGCAACTCGGCGACTGCGGCCCGAGCGAGGGTCGGCGGCCGATCCCATCAACCCGCCACTTTCGGACGGCGAGAAACGCAGTCTTTTCCTCTTTTTTCTAACCAACAGTGTAACCTTCCTCCTCGCCTATATAAAGGGGAGGGGCGAGCTTGTAAAGGGGACGAACGATCAAGAATCAATACAATCCACCTCACACGAACTGGAGTAGGGACGTTCAGCCCAAACCAGTATAAACACCAGGCCTCTTGAGTCGACCATTCGGGGAGACGGAGCGCGCGACCCCCTCCGACCATAAATTCGCATTGCCGGTGCACGAAACATCGACACCCAGTTTTGATCTCAAAAACACACGGTTTGAAACATAACATGCAGTTGAAGTCGCTTCAGCCCAAAATTTCCTAGGAGTGTGATGTTCATCTAGCATAGTTCTAGCCATCTCAACCAACGTTCTGTTTTTCCTTTCAACTACACCATTCTGTTGAGGCACTCTAGGTGATGAAAATTGATAATCAATTCTTTTTTCAGCACAAAAGTGATCAAAAGAAGAATTTTTAAACTCAGTTCCATTATCACTTCGAATAGCTCTAAGAGCTCCTGGATGATCAACAGAAAGCCTAAGAATAAGACTTCTAAAATGACTAAAAGCCTCATCCTTGGATGCCATAAAGTACACCCAAGAATATCTAGAGAAATCATCAACAATAACAAGCACATACCATTTGCCTCCAAAAGATTGAACTCGAGATGGTCCAACCATGTCAAGATGTAGTTGCTGTCCTGGAGCGTTTGTCATCACCATGGTAAGAGGAGGATGTGAGCCTGCAATCATCTTATCATGTCTACAAGAAGAGCATACTAGATCGCTATCACCTTTAAGCTTAGGCAAACCACATATGAGATCTAATCCACTTACACGAGTAAGATGATCAAAACCAATATGACCAAGTCTACGATGCCAAAAGAATAAATCTTTTAAAAAATTGGCAACTAGACACCTATGCTTGGAAGAGGGTGATGCATCAAAATTAGCTTTAAAAACTCTTCCAAAACGTGAAATCCTGAAAACAAGATCACTTGAAGCATCTAACACTTTGCATTCATTTTTCTTAAAGCTTATTTCAAGATCTTCATCGATCATTTGTGAGACAGAGAGCAAGTTATATTTCAAGTTTTCAACAAGAGCTACATCCTTGAACATAAACTTGTCACTTACCTTCACTGTACCTTTTGCCAAAACAGAAGAGGTAGAAGCATCTTCAAAGGTAACACTTTCAGCACGAGATGCAAGAGTGAGGGAGGAGAACCAATTCTTGTCACCGGACATGTGGTGTGAGCATCCGGAATCAGCCATATATTCTCCTTCCTCGAGCGAGAAGCCTACATAGAAAAACATGTCGAGATCTCAATACTAGGGTTAGAAATGAGATGTCTAGGAATCCAGTACTGAGACACACGACGCACAATAGTAGGCACAACACAAGCATTCTTATGCACAAAATCAGATTTGCCCTTTCCAGTGTTCTTGGCAACAAAAGGTGTTTGCTTCACCCCAGGCACATAATGAGAAGTGAAATGTGCCTGTTTGAAATTAAACCTAGCCTTAGCTCTTTCTTTCTTTTGTTGTTTGGCCAATATAAAGCAAAAATCTACTAGATGTTCATCTCTACCACAATGAGTGCAAGTATACTTAACATAATGTTTGTCTTTAACAGTAGAAGCATATTTTGCATTCATCATAGTAGAAGAAAGAAAACCAGCAAATTTAAAACCAATCTTTTTAGGCTCATTAAGGATCTCAATTTTGTCATTGCAAGGAGCATGAACAACAGTGCAATGTTTAGTTTCAAATGAAGCATGAAGATCAAAACCTAAACTTTTTTTATTTGAGCTAACCTTTGATTTATCCAAAATCATGTTCAAAATTTTCTTGCCATTAGGAACCATTTCAAAGAATTTTACAAGCAATCAACTTTCTTAGCAAGAGTTAAACAATTATTGCAGGGAACATCCACTTTTCCTTTTTGCTTGCGATAAGTTGAGCATGAAAGAACTTCATGTGTAAGCAAAGCATCTGTTACTTGAGAAACCCTAGCATTTGCATCATTCAACTTCAATTCTAGTATGGAGCATTTAGAACATGGAGTTGTATCATGCAAATCAATGGTAGAACAACTAGCATGTTTAACAGATTTCTCATTTTTCTTATTTTGATGTAACAAGGAAGCATGTTCTTTTCTAAGCAAGGTGAGCTCATTGTAAATTAGGTCACATGATTTGCAAGCATCATCATCAAGAATCAAAGTTTTAAGTCTAGCAATTTCAGCATTCAATGATTCAACAATAAAATCATGTTTCTTAATTTTCTTGTCACGTTTGTCAAGCAATTTACCAAGTCGAGCAACAACAATAGCTAATTCATCATATGAAGGATCTACCTCATTGAAGTCGTTGTCATGATCATCCTCGGTGAAGCCTTCCTTGCTGCTTGCCATGAGACACAACTCTATCAAATCATGCTTTCTTTGAGTTGCATCATCTTCGCTGCTTTCCGAATCCACATCGCTCAAATTGACTTGTTCAAGAGCGGAAAGAACTCGGTGGACAACTTTGCGGTTGATGAAGCTCTTCTTCTTTCTATCACTTGAAGAGTACTTCTTCTTCTCTTTTCTTCTGTCGTTGTCTTTTTCCTTCCTTGATGCTTTACCTGTAAGTTTAGGACAATTTGTGCGAATATGGTTGAAGTCACCACACTCATAGCATGTTGGAGGACCACCACCACCTCTCTTCCCCATTCTCATATTCTGCAAAGCTTTGTTAAATCGAGAAGAGAGTAGTGCCAAGTCTTCTTCGGTAAATTCTTCAATCTGTTCATCGGTTAGTGAAGACAAGGAAGACAAAACACAACTTGAAGAAGTATTGTTATGAGACATGCTAGATTGAGATGACAGAGCAATTGATTTATGATCATTCTTCCCAGTAAGAACATCCAACTCATGAGTTTTCAACTTAGAATAAAGAACATCTAATGTAAGTGTACTCATGACAGTAGATTCTCTAATGGATGAACTTTCATCTCCCAAATAGACATGTCTAATGCTCCAAGCAATTGTCTAGCATTAGCAGCAGCATCAAAGCTAACTCCAACATCACGCAAATTGCTAAGAATTTTATTAAAGTGTGCAAAGAAATCATCTAGCGACTCATTAGGCTTCATCCCAAATCGCATGTATACCTGTCGGGACCCCGAATTTGCAAATCCGGACCCTCTGTGTATTCAGCACTAGTCCAGGAACGCGCTAGTGCACACAGTCTTAACATCGGTAAATATCACAATCATACCACTCGATACTAATAAAGTACTTTTATTTAAATAACCAAACTGGTTACTCAACCTTATGGTCAAGTTACAATATACGCCTCACAGGGCGAAACTTATTAAGAGAGAAATAGTAGTAGCGGAAAATCAAATAACTTCGTGGCGCCATCCAGTATACCACAGGCAACTGACTGGGCTCACTTCCCTAAGTAGACGGATCCTCTTGGAGTTCCTCCTCCAAAGCTGGTGTGGTCTCCTCCTCAACTGGTGTTGTAGGGTGGCAAGGGTGAGTACTTGGTACTCAGCAAGTCATGCACAGAATGCAGGCTAATATACTATATGCATGGCTTGGTACAAAGGAATAGCTCAAGGTATATTTGCAAAGAAACAGATTTGACAAGTAACATAAGTAGATTCGAAAGCAGTAGAAACAGGTAAAGCATAAATAACTCTTCAAGGAGTTTAATAAACATCTTTCCCATCCTAATCCACATTTTC
This sequence comes from Rhipidocladum racemiflorum, assembly GCA_036346355.1. NCBI lineage: Eukaryota > Viridiplantae > Streptophyta > Magnoliopsida > Poales > Poaceae > Rhipidocladum > Rhipidocladum racemiflorum. Next base: position 38,212,679 of record CM070588.1, read on the forward strand.
ATCAACATCACTATTAATCCATCCCAACCTTTCAAATCCAAGTTATTTTTGAGAAAATCTAACCCTTGATTTGTAATTCCGAAGCGATGTCCAATACCGCGGACACGGCTATTCGAATAGATTCTATACTCTGCAGAGGTTATGCACTTTACCCACAAGATACTCAAACACCACAAAGGCGAGTTCCCAGTAACAAAGTCTTTCGGAAACTTCTAACAATACAAGTGGTCCTCCCGGTTATTGCACACTAACCCTTCCCTTAGCTAAGGCGAAGTTTAGGCCAATCAACCGTTAGATGGGTACTGGCCTCGGCCAGATGCGCTCCCCGCACAACTTACACAAAGGGTGTAGTTGACCTCCCGAGGTCCCACAGTGCGTTATTAGCAACTTAGTTAACTAGGTCCGTCCCATTACAGACATGTGGTTGAACGTTAGACCCAGTTCAAAGGCTTGCAAGGTTAAGTCCTTAGGGTGACCAGGGCAAGACTACCCGAAGAACCAAATCAACATCCCCAATGCCACAATGGCCCACTGATTACTCTTGCCACATGCCCCGGCCGAAAACTATTTATCAAACCCCGCTTGATTACCATGCACCACGTGCCATCAACATCACATGATACCTTTCCAAAACAGGTTCAATATATCATTAAGTCAATATTAACATTTGTTTGTCCAAAATCATGTCATGAGCACGTAGCGAGTCTAAGCGATTTACTACAACGGTCTAAACCCATGTTGGCAAGTTAATAATGTCCAACTAGTAAACCCCAACTAGGGTGACAAGGGTCATGGCACATACTTAAGATAATCAAGGTGTCATACAGCAAATTGGTATTTATCTAATTCCCCATATTTAAGTAAAGTATTTTCTAATTGAACTAGCATGCAATAGGTTAAATCAAAATAATTTTCAAAATAGGATCAACATGGTCAAAGCACAACTTGCCTTCAAAAAGTACTTGTTCTTGGTCTTGAGTTGGATCCTGAGTCAATACTTCTCCTTCGAATCCTTCCGGCACTTCAACGTCTACTCGTAAAGCGTGAAAATAGCAATACACGAATAAACAATAGGAAAAAAGTGTCCAAACATCCAAATAAAATCCATAAACAGAGAGAACATAATTTTATGAATTTTTAGAAACTGGAATCGTCAAATTTGGAGTTAAAATGCAAAAGTTATGGTTATTTAAAGTTTAAATAATCAATTAAATAATTTTACAGAGAAAAACTTTAGTCCAAAAATTAAATAAAATTCATATTTACGTAGGTCTCAATTTTATACAAATTTAGAAATTTGAATCACTCAAATCGGAGTTGAAACGCAAAAGTTATAAGCGTTTGAAGTTTTGAAATTCAAATCAATTATTAAACCGAATTATTAAATCATTTTCTTTTTCGGAAAAACATTTATTGCGTCAGCCTGGACACGTGGCAGCACTGGATTGGGCGGCTGACGTCAGCCGGTCCATGTACTCGGTCCACGCTCGGCTCGGGTCTACCGTGGACCCGGTCCACGGCTCACGTGAGACTGACAGGTGGGTCCCCCTCGGGTGACGTCATCGCGTCGGCGTGAGGCTTAACCACGGCAGCGGGTGGGACCGGCTGTGGCGTCATTCTTGGCGTCGGCGCTTAGGCTGGGACGGCCGGCCCGACATCTTGAGCCCGCCATGGCGTCGGCGTGGCGTCATGGTGCGATTTGGCCGCCCGACATGTGGGCCCCGCGTGTCAGCGTCACACGCACGCGCGCGTGGATGGCACTGACCGCGACGGTCAGCCTCCCCGGACGCGTGGCGCAATCTCGTTCGTTGGTTTGAAAATCAACGGTCCAGATTGGATCTGGACTCACGCGTTTGGGGTGAACGCGGTTGATCTGGACCGTTGGATCTAGATCTAACGACTGAGATTGGATCTAGGATTTTCAACGTGAAACTCACCGGTGGCGTGGGCGCGATCTGGGCCCCTTGAATCTTGATCGGACGGTTGGTGGAGCTCGGGTCGGCGATGGCTTCACGGCGGAGTTGCGGCTGCCGTGGCGAGGCAGCGACCACACGAACGGCGTTTGGGGCGTGCTCGGCGAGGTGAAAGGTCCTCACCGACGCGGCTTGACCTGGCTGTTCGGAGCCAGGCTCAGCGGCGGCGGAGGACGACGGAGATGGCGCAATCGGCAAAGAACCACGGCGGAGGAAGAGGCAACTCCGGCGGCGATTGCGGCTCAACGGCGCGGCTCGGCGGCGTTGTCTAGAACTGGTGCGACGGTCAAAGCGATCTCGGTGTGAGCCGGGCATTAAATAGCCTCGGCTTCAGCGGCGAAACCTAGTTCCCACGCCGGCGGGCGGGCGAGTCCGGCTCGGACTCGGGCGGAGACGACGACGAACAGCCATCCACGTGGCACGATCAGCGGCCACGATCGCACGGGCGCGACCGGGTCCGGTCCAGACACGGCTCGGGTCGGGGTCGGGTTAATCATGACCGTTGGATCTCGATCCGACGGTCCCTGAGTTTGGGTTCGAACGTGGTTCGGATCGAGTCGGTGGCTCGGGTCGGACTCGAACTTCGAGTCCGACTCGGGCTCGGTCGGATGAACAAGTACAAACCCACTCGCATTTTCCAGATTTAATAATTAAAATAATTCCCGATAATTCATTTAATTCATTAAAAATAGCAAAATACTGAAAAATTCGGAAAAATTCTGGAAAATATTTTAGGGTATTTGGGACTCAAATAAAATATTTCCAACAAAAATTTATTTGCAAAATTAAATTCTTTAATTATTTCAAAATGGAATAAATTCAAATAAATTCCAAATAAATCCAAATAAATTCCAGAAAATTCCAAAAATTCACCAAAGTACCAAATCACACATGAATTTAAGAAAAGCAAAATTTTGGGGTGTTACAAACCTCCCCCCTTAATAGAATCTCGTCCCCGAGATTCAGGGCTTACTAAAGGAATTGGTTTGGAAACTCTTTCCTCAAATCCTCTTCGCTCCCAAGTCGCCGCTCTCTGCATGATTGCTCCTTTGAACTATACAGAAGCGGGTTGACTTATTTACGGTCTCTCGATCCATTGTGTCTAGAATCTTTACGGGATGCTCCTTGTAAGTCAAATCTTCTTGCAACTCAATTGACTCTAGCGGTGTCTGCATTCCTCAGAACTCGGAGACACTTCTTCAACTGAGACACATGGAATACGTCATGTACTCCTGCTAACGACTGTGGCAACTCCAGCTGATAAGCAACTTCGCCTCTGCGACTCAAAATCTTAAATGGTCCAACATAACGGGGTGCCAGTTTCCCTTTGGCATGGAACCTCTTAACTCCTCTGGCCAGTAACTCGAGGTATACAAAATCTTACGGTTCAAAACTCAAGTCTCGGCGACGGTTGTCGGATAACTCTTCTGGCCGTGATTGGGCTATCTTTAATCTCTCCCTGATCATGGCAATCTGCTCCTCAGCCTCCTGAAGAATATCAGGCCCGAAGACACGGCGCTCGCCGGTCTCATTCCAATTCAATGGCGTCCGACAGGGTCGACCATACAGTGCCTCAAAAGGTGACATCTGTAAACTAGCTTGGTAACTATTATTGTAACTGAACTCGGCATACGGCAAACTCTTATCCCAAGAGGTAGCATAAGCCAATGCACAAGCTCTTAACATATCCTCCAGAATCTGGTTGACTCTTTCGGTCTGTCCATCCGTGCATGGATGATAAGGCATCTTTGAAGTTCAAACGGGTTCCCATAGCTTCATGCAACTTATTCCAGAATCTTGAGGTAAATTGGGTACCCCTGTCCGATACAATCCTCTTCGGCACTCCGTGCAAACAGACGATCCTGATCATATACAACTCTGCTAACTTATCTCCCGAGTAGGTGGTCTTCACGGGGATAAAATGGGCTACTTTGGTCAAACGATCCACTATAACCCATATGGAGTCATAACCTCCTTGAGTCTTAGGCAAACCGGTAATGAAATCCATTCCGATTTCCTCCCACTTCCACTCAGGTATTTTCAGCGGCTGTAGTAATCCTGCTGGTCTCTGATGCATTGCTTTGACTCTCTGGCATACATCGCACAATGCAACATGCTCGGCAACTTCACGCTTCATGCTTGGCCACCAGAATCTTTCCTTCAAATCCTGATACATCTTGGCGCTTCCAGGATGAATTGAATACTTAGAGTCATGGGCTTCCTCCAAAATCAGTTGCTTTAATTCCTTCTTGTTGGGCACGCAAATCCGATCCTTCATCCATAACGTGCCTTGCTCATCCAACTTGAAGTCCTCTGCCTTGCCTTCCTCCTTGATGGTCTTAATCCTGCGGATCTTGTCATCATCCTTCTGTCCTTCCCGGATCTGGTCCTCTAGGGTAGGCTTTACTTCCAATGCGGCCAAGAATCCGCTAGGTACCACCTCAATCTTCATTCTCTGAAAATCCTCACATAGCTCATCCTGACTTGTGGCTAGCAACATGCTCACAGTATGGCTTTTCCGACTCAAGGCATCGGCAACTACGTTGGCCTTCCCGGGATGGTAATGGATTCCAACATTGTAGTCCTTGATCAACTCTAACCATCTCCTTTGCCTCATATTCAGATCCGACTGGGTGAATATGTACTTAAGGCTCTTATGATCCGTATACACTTCACATCTGTTTCCAATCAGATAATGACGCCATATCTTCAAGGCATGCACTACGGCAGCTAACTCTAGGTCATGCGTCGGATAATTCTCCTCATGCGGCCTCAACTGCCTTGATGCATACGCGACGACCTTTCCATTCTGCATCAGCACACATCCAAGTCCTTGGCGCGATGCGTCACAATAAATATCAAAGCTTTGAGTAACATCCGGTAGAACTAACACCGGTGTTGATGTCAATCACTTTTTCAGCTCCTGAAATCCTTTCTCACATTCTGACGTCCATGCAAACTTCTTCTCCTTTTTCAGCAATTGCGTAAGAGGTTTCGCAATTGTCGAAAAGCCTTCAATGAAACGGCGGTAGTATCCTGCCATTCCAAGGAAACTTCGAATCTGGGTCACAGTCTTCGGCTGCTCCCAATGTAACACAGCTTCTACTTTGCTTGGATCTACGGCGACTCCTTCTGCGGTCATTACATGTCCAAGAAACTCCACCTTGTCCTTCCAAAAATCACACTTACTAAACTTGGCGAAGAGTTGCTGTTCCCTCAGCTTTTCCAAAACTCGCCTTAAGTGTTCGGCATGTTCATCCTCCGTTTTGGAGTAGATTAGGATATCGACTATGAACACGACGACAAACTTGTCCAAATATTCCATGAACACCTTATTCATCATATTCATGAAATATCTTTGGCGCGTAAATCAGACCAAAAGACATAGCGTAAACTCGTAATGTCCATATCTTGGCGAGAATGCAGTCTTCGGGATATCTTACGATCGGATCTTCAATCGATGGTATCCCGATCTCGCATCAATCTTGGAGAAAACTCCGGCTCCTCTCGGTGATCAAACAAATCATCAATCCTGGGTAGCGGATACTTATTCTTCACGGTGACTTCATTGAGTGCACGGTAGTCGATGCACATCCTGAAACTCCGTCCTTTTTCTTGACAAACAAAGCTGGTGCTCCCCACGGCGATGAGCTCGGTCGATAAATCCCTTTTCCATTAATTCTTCTAGCTGTTTCTTCATTTCTACCAACTCCTCGGTGGACATCCGATAGGGTCTCTTTGCTATCGTATTTGTGCAGTACAAGCTCTATCACAAACTCTATGTCCCTGTCTCGGCATACCAGGTAGATCGTCGGGAAAAACATCTGGGTACTCATTCACTCTTGAGACATCCTCTATGCGATTGCCTTGGAATCAAGTAACCATCAATCGCCCATCTCTAACGGCAGTAGCTTGAAATTCCACTTTCTTCCCACACAGGCTCTCAACTGAGATAGTTCTTCGTCCACAATCCAATACGGCCTTGTGCTTGGATAACCAATCCATTCCCAATATAACGTCTAAGGTCTGGGTCTCCAAAATTATAAGGTTCACTAGGAACTCTATTCCATCTATTAGTATTCTCACCCCGGAACATCCTACTTTCGTTCGGAGTTCGGAACCAGGGGTTTGAACTAAAAGCATGCACTTAAGTCTTGCAATCCCCAAATCGTTTCTAGCAGCAAAGCCTTGCGAAACAAGCGAATCTGAAGCTCGAGAATCAAACAAAAGCCCATTGCAGTCGAGTTAACTAGCAACTTACCCAGTACGACGTCCGTAGCATTCTGCAGTGCATCTGCGGTGACATGGTTGACTCGGCCTCTCACCATGGTCTGGGATGTGGCTCCTGGGGCTGGCGTCCTAGCGGGGGTGGTTCCTAGATTGAAGCGAACTGGGGTCACTCCTGCTGTCTTCTTCGGACAACTGTTGGCAAAGTGTCCTGGCTCGTTGCAGTTGTAGCAGCGTCTCACTGTTCCTTCTTTATTTGCACAGGCGGCGTTTCTAGCGGGGTGAGTGCAGTAGTTCTGATTGACGGGTCTTGGTGCTGGTGACGGTGTCCTTGTTGCATTTTGTGGCTGAAATCTGAAGAATTGATTTGGTGCAACTCTCAGACGCTGTTGCGTTCCTTGGTGTGATCCCTGCTGTTGCATTCTGCGCTTCCTGTTCTCATCCAGTTCCTTGCGCTTGTCCTCAAGAATGAGTGCCTTATTCACCAACTCTTGGAAATCTGGAAAGGTGTGGGTGATCAATCCTACTTGCAACCCTGAGTTAAGTCCCTTCATAAAAGCGAGGTATCGGCTTTATCTGTCGCTACATCCTCAGGTGCGTAGCGTGCTAGGCTGTGTGAACTTGTTCGTAGTCGGCCACTGGTGATTACCTTGCTTGATGCTCTGAACTCCTCCTTCTTAAGGTCCATGATTCCTTCAGGCACGTGATCTTGTGAAACGCAGGTGTGAACTCTTCCCAAGTGATATCTTGAGGTTCTCTTGCGTGGCACGAAGTTCTCCCACCATTCGGCGTGTTCCTTCCAACCGATGAGAAGCGTAGAGTACCTTCTCATTTCCTATGCATTGAGCTATGTGTAGCTTCCTCTCAATTGACCTTAACCAATCATCGGCCTCCAATGGATTGGCATTCCCGAAGAAAGTGGGTGGGTGAGTCCTCATGAACTCACGGCAGTCTTGTATTCTCGCGTTGTCCCCGATTGACTTGATTAGTCGTGGCCTGAGCAAAGGACGTGTTGCATTTGTTGCATCATAGCATGCATCAATCGAGTCTGAGCAAAGCAAGAAATGCTCCAAAATTCTGCATATCAATGGCGGTCTTTGGTGCTCCATCATTGGGGTTTCTGTTTGGCGAGAACCACTCCCATTGCCTCCAAGGTTTCGCGGGTATTCACCATCGACGATTTGCTCTAGGTTTTAGAGATGAGAGGGAAACAAGAATAGACAAGTAATATGGAACTTATGCGGGCGAAAGGTGTACTTTAAGGTCCAACTTTATTATTGATATTAATAACTTGGTATGGTTGCTTACAATGCCTAAGGGCCTTGCAACACATCTTGCACACTCGACAAACAATGAAAATTCAAATCGAACTAACACCGAGTCTAACGCCTAAAGGGTGACTCTTTACTCTATGACGCGACTCGGCGAAGGAGTCTCACTATAGAACCTACGCTCACTCATCGAGAAAACCTCCACGGCCTGGTACGGATCTTTGCGGCATAGGCGCGAAAGCGATTGCCATGTCCGGCAAGCTGTGTCATCTGTGGTAGTCGAAGAAGCGATGTCCTCATCGAGATCGACTCCTCCGGATCTGGTTCATGTAGCTCGAGTACTGGCTCTGGTTCTGGTCCGTCTAAAGCCGTCTCTAACTCTCCAATCCTTTGCAGAAGGTGGGACACATACTCTTGAGCTTCCCGCCATCTGTTCTTTTCTGTCGTGATCTCCTTGCGGGCCTTCAGAGCTCCTTGCTTGTATCATCGAGTACATCCTCCTGGCGACAACAAATCGTGCCAAGCTGTGTAACCATGGCATCCTCATCCTGAATCGCCTTCGGGTCAAGAAGGTTATTGCTGCTTGTGGTGATAACGGAACACCGTGCTCTCCAACTCTCTGGCGTAGATACGGGTAATGTGTCGCATTGCTCGTCGTGATACTTCTTGGATACCCATCTGCATTGTAGACCTCCTGGCGGTCACGGTGTATCGAGCGATTGCCTGGCCCTTCTTCCTAGCAGTACCTCAATCTTCACGTCCTGCGCCTTGATCAATCCCGCTTGTCCGATCACTTCCACTTGGTATTGCGGCTTCTCAAAATCTCCGAGAGTCTGTAGCATGTGCCAAAGCTCTGCGGCGTGACCAACCCCCAGATCAACGTAGTTGAACTCTCCCTCCATCTGTCACAAGAGTGCTCACGTAAGAACTCGAAATTTTTAAATCGTGACAAGGTAAGGAAAATTCAGCAAGAGACAAGAAAAGAAAGAATGGGATAAGTCGAGATGTCATTTCTTATCTTGACAAATTTTTAGCTTTAGAAAATAGGTTTTATCCTCACTACAACCATTCTAGCTTAGGGTTGAGCCTACGGTTAGTATGGCTCTGATACCACCTCTGTCGGGACCCCGAATTTGCAAATCCGGACCCTCTGTGTATTCAGCACTAGTCCAGGAACGCGCTAGTGCACACAGTCTTAACATCGGTAAATATCACAATCATACCACTCGATACTAATAAAGTACTTTTATTTAAATAACCAAACTGGTTACTCAACCTTATGGTCAAGTTACAATATACGCCTCACAGGGCAAAACTTATTAAGAGAGAAATAGTAGCAGCGGAAAATCAAATAACTTCGTGGCGCCATCCAGTATACCACAGGCAACTGACTGGGCTCGCTTCCCTAAGTAGACGGATCCTCTTGGAGTTCCTCCTCCAAAGCTGGTGTGGTCTCCTCCTCAACTGGTGTTGTAGGGTGGCAAGGGTGAGTACTTGGTACTCAGCAAGTCATGCACAGAATGCAGGCTAATATACTATATGCATGGCTTGGTACAAAGGAATAGCTCAAGGTATATTTGCGATGCTTGACATTTGACAAGTAACATAAGTAGATTCAGCGGTAGAAAGCAAGTAAAGCATAAATAACTCTTCAAGGAGTTTAATAAACATCTTTCCCATCCTAATCCACATTTTCATCAACATCACTATTAATCCATCCCAACCTTTCAAATCCAAGTTATTTTTGAGAAAATCTAACCCTTGATTTGTAATTCCCGGCGATGTCCAATACCGCGGACACGGCTATTCGAATAGATTCTATACTCTGCAGAGGTTATGCACTTTACCCACAAGATACAGTCAAACACCACAAAGGCGAGTTCAGTAACAAAGTCTTTCGGAAACTTCTAACAATACAAGTGGTCCTCCTGTTATTGCACACTAACCCTTCCCTTAGCTAAGGCGAAGTTTAGGCCAATCAACCGTTAGATGGGTACTGGCCTCGGCCGATGCGGCTCCGCACAACTTACACAAAGGGTGTAGTTGACCTCCGAGGTCCCCGCAGTGCGTTATTAGCAACTTAGTCAACTAGGTCCGTCCCATTACTGGACATGTGGTTGAGCGTTAGACCCAGTTCAAAGGCTTGCAAGGTTAAGTCCTTAGGGTGACCAGGGCAAGACTACCCGAAGAACCAAATCAACATCCCCAATGCCACAATGGCCCACTGATTACTCTTGCCACATGCCCCTGGCCGAAAACTATTTATCAAACCCCAGTTGATTACCATGCACCACGTGCCATCAACATCACATGATACCTTTCCAAAACAGGTTCAATATATCATTAAGTCAATATTAACATTTGTTTGTCCAAAATCATGTCATGAGCACGTAGCAGGTCTAAGCAGTTTACTACAACGGTCTAAACCCATGTTGGCAAGTTAATAATGTCCAACTAGTAAACCCCAACTAGGGTGACAAGGGTCATGGCACATACTTAAGATAATCAAGGTGTCATACAGCAAATTGGTATTTATCTAATTCCCCATATTTAAGTAAAGTATTTTCTAATTGAACTAGCATGCAATAGGTTAAATCAAAATAATTTTCAAAATAGGATCAACATGGTCAAAGCACAACTTGCCTTCAAAAAGTACTTGTTCTTGGTCTTGAGTTGGATCCTGAGTCAATACTTCTCCTTCGAATCCTTCCGGCACTTCAACGTCTACTCGTAAAGCGTGAAAATAGCAATACACGAATAAACAATAGGAAAAAAGTGTCCAAACATCCAAATAAAATCCATAAACAGAGAGAACATAATTTTATGAATTTTTAGAAACTGGAATCGTCAAATTTGGAGTTAAAATGCAAAAGTTATGGTTATTTAAAGTTTAAATAATCAATTAAATAATTTTACAGAGAAAAACTTTAGTCCAAAATTAAATAAAATTCATATTTAGGTAGGTCTCAATTTTATACAAATTTAGAAATTTGAATCACTCAAATCGAGTTGAAGCATAAAAGTTATAAGCGTTTGAAGTTTTGAAATTCAAATCAATTATTAAACCGAATTATTAAATCATTTTCTTTTCGGAAAAACATTTATTGCGTCGGCTGGACACGTGGCGGCACTTTGGATTGGGCGGTGGCGTCGGCCGGTCCATGTACTCGGTCCACGCTCGGCTCGGGTCTCAGTGGACCGGTCCACGGCTCACGTGAGATCGACAGTGGGTCCCCCTCGGGTGGCGTCCATCGGCGTCGGCCAGGCTTAACCACAAGATCGGCGAGTGGGACCGGCCAGACGTCATTCTTGGCGTCGGCGCTTGGGGGACGGCCCGTGACATCTTGAGCCCGCCATGACGTCAGCGTGACGTCATGGTGCAGTTTGGCCGGGCCGCTAACATGTGGGCCCCGCGTGTCAGCGTCACACGCACGTGCGCGTGGATGGCACTGACCGCGACGGTCAGCCTCCCCGGACGTGTGGCGCAATCTCGATCGTTGGTTTGAAAATCAACGGTCCAGATTGGATCTGGACTCACGCGTTTGGGGTGAACGTGGTTGATCTGGACCGTTGGATCTAGATCTAACGGCTGAGATTGGATCTAGGATTTTCAACGTGGAAACTCACCGGGGTGACGTGGCGCGATCTGGGCCCTTGAATCTTGATCGGACGGTTGGTGGAGCTCGGGGTCGGCGATGGCTTCACGGCGGAGTTGCGGCTGCCGGCGCTGAGGACGGCGACCACACGAACGGCGTTTGGGGCGTGCTCCGGCGAGGTGAAAGGTCCTCACCGACGCGGCTTGACCTGGCTGTTCCGGAACTGGGCTCAACGGCGGCGGAGGACGACGGAGATGGCCGCAATCGGCAAAGAACCACGGCGGAGGGAAGAGGCAACTCCGGCGGCGATTGCGGCTCAACGGCGGCTCGGCGGCGTTGTCTAAGGCTACGGTGCGCCGCGGTCAAAGCGATCCTCGGGTGTGGCCAGGGCATTAAATAGCCTCGGCTTAGCGCGAAAAGCGAAACCTAGTTCCCACGGCGGGCGCGGCGGCGAGTCCGGCTTTCGGACTCGGGCGGAGACGACGACGAACAGCCATCCACGTGGCACGATCAGCGGCCACGATCGCACGGGCGCGACCGGGTCCGGTCCAGACACGGCTCGGATCGGGGTCGGGTCAATCATGACCGTTGGATCTCGATCCGAAGCGGTCCGTGGGTTTGGGTTCGAACGTGGTTCGATTAGTCGGTGGCTCGGGTCGGACTCGAACTTCGAGTCTGACTCGGGCTCGGTCGGATGAACAGTACAAACCCACTCGCATTTTCCAGCGATTTAATAATTAAAATAATTCCCAGTAATTCATTTAATTCATTAAAAATAGCAAAATACTCAGAAAAATTCCAGAAAAATTCTGGAAAATATTTTAGGGTATTTGGGACTCAAATAAAATATTTCCAACAAAAATTTATTTGCAAAATTAAATTCTTTAATTATTTCAAAATGGAATAAATTCAAATAAATTCCAAATAAATCCAAATAAATTCCAGAAAATTCCAAAAATTCACCAAAGTACCAAATCACACATGAATTTAAGAAAAGCAAAATTTTGGGGTGTTACAAACCTCCCCCCTTAATAGAATCTCGTCCCCGAGATTCAGGGCTTACTAAAGGAATTGGTTTGGAAACTCTTTCCTCAAATCCTCTTCGCGCTCCCAAGTCGCTTCGCTCTCTGCATGATTGCTCCTTTGAACTATACTGAAGCGGGTTGACTTATTTACGGTCTCTCGATCCATTGTGTCTAGAATCTTTACGGATGCTCCTTGTAAGTCAAATCTTCTTGCAACTCAATTGACTCTAGCGGTGTCTGCATTCCTCAGAACTCGGAGACACTTCTTCAAGCTGAGACACATGGAATACGTCATGTACTCCTGCTAACGATCGTGGCAACTCCGGTGATAAGCAACCGCCTCTGCGACTCAAAATCTTAAATGGTCCAACATAACGGGGTGCCAGTTTCCCTTTGGCATGGAACCTCTTAACTCCTCTGAGCGCCGTAACTCTGAGGTATACAAAATCTTCTGGTTCAAAACTCAAGTCTCGGCGACGGTTGTCAGCATAACTCTTCTGTCGTGATTGGGCTATCTTTAATCTCTCCCTGATCATGGCAATCTGCTCCTCAGCCTCCTGAAGAATATCAGGCCCGAAGACACGGCGCTCGCCGGTCTCATTCCAATTCAATGGCGTCAAGCGAGTCGACCATCTGATGCCTCAAAGGTGACATCTGTAAACTAGCTTGGTAACTATTATTGTGGCGAACTCGGCATACGGCAAACTCTTATCCCAAGAGGTAGCATAAGCCAATGCACAAGCTCTTAACATATCCTCCAGAATCTGGTTGACTCTTTCGGTCTGTCCATCCGTCTGTGGATGATAAGCTGTGCTGAAGTTCAAACGGGTTCCCATGGCTTCATGCAACTTATTCCAGAATCTTGAGGTAAATTGGGTACCCCTGTCCGATACAATCCTCTTCGGCACTCCGTGCAAACAGACGATCCTGATCATATACAACTCTGCTAACTTATCTCCCGAGTAGGTGGTCTTCACGGGGATAAAATGGGCTACTTTGGTCAAACGATCCACTATAACCCATATGGAGTCATAACCTCCTTGAGTCTTAGGCAAACCGGTAATGAAATCCATTCCGATTTCCTCCCACTTCCACTCAGGTATTTTCAGCGGCTGTAGTAATCCTGCTGGTCTCTGATGCATTGCCTTGACTCTCTGGCATACATCGCACAATGCAACATGCTCGGCAACTTCACGCTTCATGCTTGGCCACCAGAATCTTTCCTTCAAATCCTGATACATCTTGGCGCTTCCAGGATGAATTGAATACTTAGAGTCATGGGCTTCCTCCAAAATCAGTTGCTTTAATTCCTTCTTGTTGGGCACGCAAATCCGATCCTTCATCCATAACGTGCCTTGCTCATCCAACTTGAAGTCCTCTGCCTTGCCTTCCTCCTTGATGGTCTTAATCCTGCGGATCTTGTCATCATCCTTCTGTCCTTCCCGGATCTGGTCCTCTAGGGTAGGCTTTACTTCCAATGCGGCCAAGAATCCGCTAGGTACCACCTCAATCTTCATTCTCTGAAAATCCTCACATAGCTCATCCTGACTTGTGGCTAGCAACATGCTCACAGTATGGCTTTTCCGACTCAAGGCATCGGCAACTACGTTGGCCTTCCCGGGATGGTAATGGATTCCAACATTGTAGTCCTTGATCAACTCTAACCATCTCCTTTGCCTCATATTCAGATCCGACTGGGTGAATATGTACTTAAGGCTCTTATGGTCCGTGTAAACTTCACATCTGTTTCCAATCGATAGTGACGCCATATCTTCAAGGCATGCACTACGGCCTAACTCTAGGTCATGCGTCGGATAATTCTCCTCATGCGGCCTCAAGCGCCTTGATGCATAGCGGCGACCTTTCCATTCTCAGCGACACATCCAAGTCCTTGGCGCGATCGTCACAATAAATATCAAAGCTTTGAGTAACATCAGGTAGAACTAACACGGTCTTGATGTCAATCGCTTTTCAGCTCCTGAAATCCTTTCTCACATTCCGACGTCCATGCAAACTTCTTCTCCTTTTTCGGCAATTGCGTAAGAGGTTTCGCAATTGTCGAAAGCCTTCAATGAAAGCAGCGGTAGTATCCTGCCATTCCAAGGAAACTTGAATCTAGGTCACGGTCTTGGTGCTCCCAATGTAACACGCCTTCTACTTTGCTTGGATCTCTGGCGACTCCTTCTGCGGTCATTACATGTCCAAGAAACTCCACCTTGTCCTTCCAAAAATCACACTTACTAAACTTGGCGAAGAGTTGTCGTTCCTTGACTTTTCCAAAACTCGCCTTAAGTGTTCGGCATGTTCATCCTCCGTTTTGGAGTAGATTAGGATATCGTCTATGAACACGACTACAAACTTGTCCAAATATTCCATGAACACCTTATTCATCATATTCATGAAATATGTTGGCGCATTCGTCAGACCAAAAGACATAATCAGAACTCGTAATGTCCATATCTTGACGAGAATGCGGTCTTCGGGATATCTTACGATCGGATCTTCAATCGATGGTATCCCGATCTCAGATCAATCTTGGAGAAAACTCCGGCTCCTCTCAGCTGATCAAACAAATCATCAATCCTGGGTAGCGGATACTTATTCTTCACGGTGACTTCATTGAGTGCACGGTAGTCGATGCACATCCTGAAACTCCCGTCCTTTTTCTTGACAAACAAAGCGGTGCTCCCCACGGCGATGAGCTCGATCGATAAATCCCTTTTCCATTAATTCCTCTAGCTGTTTCTTCATTTCTACCAACTCCTCGGTGGACATCCGATAGGGTCTCTTTGCTATCGGCGCTGTACCAGGTACAAGCTCTATCACAAACTCTATGTCCCTGTCTGGCGGCATACCAGGTAGATCGTCGGGAAAAACATCTGGGTACTCATTCACTCTTGAGACATCCTCTATGCCGATTGCCTTGGTGTTAACCATCAACTGTCCATCTCTAACGGCAGTAGCTTGAAATTCCACTTTCTTCCCACACGGGCTCTCAACTGAGATAGTTCTTCGTCCACAATCCAATACGGCCTTGTGCTTGGATAACCAATCCATTCCCAATATAACGTCTAAGGTCTGGGTCTCCAAAATTATAAGGTTCACTAGGAACTCTATTCCATCTATTAGTATTCTCACCCCGGAACATCCTACTTTCGTTCGGAGTTCGGAACCAGGGGTTTGAACTAAAAGCATGCACTTAAGTCTTGCAATCCCCAAATCGTTTCTAGCAGCAAAGCCTTGCGAAACAAACGAATGCGAAGCTCCAGAATCAAACAAAACTGTTGCAGGTACTGAGTTAACTAGCAACTTACCCAGTACGACGTCCGTAGCATTCTGCAGTGCATC
Organism: Rhipidocladum racemiflorum; assembly: GCA_036346355.1. Classification (NCBI taxonomy): domain Eukaryota; kingdom Viridiplantae; phylum Streptophyta; class Magnoliopsida; order Poales; family Poaceae; genus Rhipidocladum; species Rhipidocladum racemiflorum. Next base: position 38,228,119 of record CM070588.1, read on the forward strand.
TGCGGTGACATGGTTGACTCGGCCTCTCACCACGGTCTGGGATGTGGTTCCTGGTGCTGGCGTCCTAGCGGGGGTGGTTCCTAGATTGAAGCGAACTGGGGTCACTCCTGCTGTCTTCTTCGGACAACTGTTGGCAAAGTGTCCTGGCTCGTTGCAGTTGTAGCAGCGTCTCACTGTTCCTTGTTGACTGCCTGGAGCAGCGTTTCTAGCGGGGGCTGGGGTCTGGTAGTTCTGATTGACGGGTCTTGGTGCTGGTGACGGTGTCCTTGTTGCATTTTGTGGCTGAAATCTGAAGAATTGATTTGGTGCAACTCTCAGACGCTGTTGCGTTCCTTGGTGTGATCCCTGCTGTTGCATTCTGCGCTTCCTGTTCTCATCCAGTTCCTTGCGCTTGTCCTCAAGAATGAGTGCCTTATTCACCAACTCTTGGAAATCTGGAAAGGTGTGGGTGATCAATCCTACTTGCAACCCTGAGTTAAGTCCCTTCATAAAACGAGACTGTCTGGCTTTATCTGTCGCTACATCCTCAGGTGCGTAGCGTGCTAGCTGTGTGAACTTGTTCAGGTAGTCGACCACCGGTGATTACCTTGCTTGATGCTCAACTCCTCCTTCTTAAGGTCCATGATTCCTTCAGGCACGTGATCTTGTGAAACGCAGCCGTGAACTCTTCCCAAGTGATATCTTGAGGGTTCTCTTGCGTGTACGAAGTTCTCCCACCATTCGTAATTTGTTCCTTCCAAGCGATGAGAAGCGTAGAGTACCTTCTCATTTCCTATGCATTGAGCTATGTGTAGCTTCCTCTCAATTGACCTTAACCAATCATCGGCCTCCAATGGATTGGCATTCCCGAAGAAAGTGGGTGGGTGAGTCCTCATGAACTCGACAGCAGTCTTGTATTCTCGCGTTGTCACGATTGACTTGATTAGCTGTGGCCTGAGCAGTGACGTGTTGCATTTGTTGCATCATAGCATGCATCAACTGAGTCTGAGCAGCAAGAAATGCTCCAAAATTCTGCATATCAACTGGCGGTGCTGGTGCTCCATCATTGGGGTTTTCTGCTGGGCGAGAACCACTCCCATTGCCTCCAAGGTTTCCGCGGGTATTCACCATCTGACGATTTGCTCTAGGTTTTAGAGATGAGAGGGAAACAAGAATAGACAAGTAATATGGAACTTATGCGGGGCGAAAGGTGTACTTTAAGGTCCAACTTTATTATTGATATTAATAACTTGGTATGGTTGCTTACAATGCCTAAGGGCCTTGCAACACATACTGCACACTCAGCAAACAATGAAAATTCAAATCGAACTAACACTGGAGTCTAACGCCTAAAGGGTGACTCTTTACTCTATGACGCGACTCGGCGAAGGAGTCTCACTATAGAACCTACGCTCACTCATCGAGAAAACCTCCACGGCCTGGGTACGGATGCTGCGGCATAGGCGCGAAACGATTGCCATGTCCAGCAACTGTGTCATCTGTGGTAGTCGAAGAAGCAGTGTCCTCATCGAGATCTGACTCCTCCGGATCTGGTTCGTGTAGCTCGATCATCGGCTCTGGATTACAGTCCGTACAATGCCGTCTCTAACTCTCCAATCCTTTGCAGAAGGTGGGACACATACTCTTGAGCTTCCCGCCATCTGTTCTTTTCTGTCGTGATCTCCTTGCGGGCCTTCTGTAGCTCCTTGCTTGTATCATCGAGTACATCCTCCTGGGCGACAACAAATCGTGCCAACTGTGTAACCATGGCATCCTCATCCTGAATCGCCTTCGGGTCAAGAAGGTTATTGCTGCGCGGGTGATAACGGAACACCGTGCTCTCCAACTCTCTGGCGTAGATACGGGTAATGTGTCGCATTGCTCGTCGTGATACTTCTTGGATACCCATCTGCATTGTAGACCTCCTGGCGGTCACGGTGTATCGGGCGATTGCCTGGGCCCTTCTTCCTAGCAGGTACCTCAATCTTCACGTCACACGCCTTGATCAATCCCGCTTGTCTGATCACTTCCACTTGGTATTGCGGCTTCTCAAAATCTCCGAGAGTCTGTAGCATGTGCCAAAGCTCTGCGGCGTGACCAACCCCCAGATCAACGTAGTTGAACTCTCCCTCCATCTGTCACAAGAGTGCTCACGTAAGAACTCGAAATTTTTAAATCGTGACAAGGTAAGGAAAATTCAGCAAGAGACAAGAAAAGAAAGAATGGGATAAGTCGAGATGTCATTTCTTATCTTGACAAATTTTTAGCTTTAGAAAATAGGTTTTATCCTCACTACAACCATTCTAGCTTAGGGTTGAGCCTACGGTTAGTATGGCTCTGATACCACCTCTGTCGGGACCCCGAATTTGCAAATCCGGACCCTCTGTGTATTCAGCACTAGTCCAGGAATGCGCTAGTGCACACAGTCTTAACATCGGTAAATATCACAATCATACCACTCGATACTAATAAAGTACTTTTATTTAAATAACCAAACTGGTTACTCAACCTTATGGTCAAGTTACAATATACGCCTCACAGGGCGAAACTTATTAAGAGAGAAATAGTAGTAGCGGAAAATCAAATAACTTCGTGGCGCCATCCAGTATACCACAGGCAACTGACTGGGCTCACTTCCCTAAGTAGACGGATCCTCTTGGAGTTCCTCCTCCAAAGCTGGTGTGGTCTCCTCCTCAACTGGTGTTGTAGGGTGGCAAGGGTGAGTACTTGGTACTCAGCAAGTCATGCAGAATGCAAAGCTAATATACTATATGCATGGCTTGGTACAAAGGAATAGCTCAAGGTATATTTGCAGTAAACAGCATTTGACAAGTAACATAAGTAGATTCGAAAGCAGTAGAAACAGGTAAAGCATAAATAACTCTTCAAGGAGTTTAATAAACATCTTTCCCATCCTAATCCACATTTTCATCAACATCACTATTAATCCATCCCAACCTTTCAAATCCAAGTTATTTTTGAGAAAATCTAACCCTTGACTGTAATTCTCGAGCGATGTCCAATACCGCGGACACGGCTATTCGAATAGATTCTATACTCTGCAGAGGTTATGCACTTTACCCACAAGATACAGTCAAACACCACAAAGGCGAGTTCCCGTAACAAAGTCTTTCGGAAACTTCTAACAATACAAGTGGTCCTCCCCGGTTATTGCACACTAACCCTTCCCTTAGCTAAGGCAAAGTTTAGGCCAATCAACCGTTAGATGGGTACTGGCCTCGGCCAGATGCGCTCCCCCGTACAACTTACACAAAGGGTGTAGTTGACCTCCTGAGGTCCCACAGGTACGTTATTAGCAACTTAGTCAACTAGGTCCGTCCCATTACAGACATGTGGTTGAACGTTAGACCCAGTTCAAAGGCTTGCAAGGTTAAGTCCTTAGGGTGACCAGGGCAAGACTACCCGAAGAACCAAATCAACATCCCCAATGCCACAACTGGCCCACCTGATTACTCTTGCCACATGCCCGGTCGAAAACTATTTATCAAACCCGCTTGATTACCATGCACCACGTGCCATCAACATCACATGATACCTTTCCAAAACAGGTTCAATATATCATTAAGTCAATATTAACATTTGTTTGTCCAAAATCATGTCATGAGCACGTAGCAGGTCTAAGCAGTTTACTACAACGGTCTAAACCCATGTTGGCAAGTTAATAATGTCCAACTAGTAAACCCCAACTAGGGTGACAAGGGTCATGGCACATACTTAAGATAATCAAGGTGTCATACAGCAAATTGGTATTTATCTAATTCCCCATATTTAAGTAAAGTATTTTCTAATTGAACTAGCATGCAATAGGTTAAATCAAAATAATTTTCAAAATAGGATCAACATGGTCAAAGCACAACTTGCCTTCAAAAAGTACTTGTTCTTGGTCTTGAGTTGGATCCTGAGTCAATACTTCTCCTTCGAATCCTTCCGGCACTTCAACGTCTACTCGTAAAGCGTGAAAATAGCAATACACGAATAAACAATAGGCAAAAAGTGTCCAAACATCCAAATAAAATCCATAAACAGAGAGAACATAATTTTATGAATTTTTAGAAACTGGAATCACAAATTTGGAGTTAAAATGCAAAAGTTATGGTTATTTAAAGTTTAAATAATCAATTAAATAATTTTACAGAGAAAAACTTTAGTCCAAAAATTAAATAAAATTCATATTTAGGTAGGTCTCAATTTTATACAAATTTAGAAATTTGAATCACTCAAATCGGAGTTGAAACGCAAAAGTTATAAGCGTTTGAAGTTTTGAAATTCAAATCAATTATTAAACCGAATTATTAAATCATTTTCTTTTTCGGAAAAACATTTATTGCGTCAGCCTGGACACGTGGCACCTTTGGATTGGGCGGCTGACGTCAGCCGGTCCATGGACTCGGTCCACGCTCGGCTCGGGTCTACCGTGGACCCGGTCCACGGCTCACGTGAGACTGACAGGTGGGTCCCCCTCGGGTGACGTCACTGCTGACGTCAGCGGGGCTTAACCCACAGATCGGCGAGTGGGACCCGGCGTAGCGTCATTGCGGCGTCGGCGCTTAGGCTGGGACGGCCCGACATCTTGAGCCCGCCATGACGTCAGCGTGACGTCATGGTGCAGTTTGGCCGGGCCGCTAACATGTGGGCCCCGCGTGTCAGCGTCACACGCACGTGCGCGTGGATGGCACTGACCGCGACGGTCAGCCTCCAGGCGTGTGGCGCCAATCTCGATCGTTGGTTTGAAAATCAGCGGTCAGATGAATCTGGACTCACGCGTTTGGGGTGAACGCGGTTGATCTGGACCGTTGGCTCGAGATCTAACGGCTGAGATTGGATCTAGGATTTTCAACGTGGAAACTCACCGGGGTGACGTGGCGCGATCTGGGCCCTTGAATCTTGATCGGACGGTTGGTGGAGCTCGGGGTCGGCGATGGCTTCACGGCGGAGTTCGCTGCCGTGGCGAGGCAGCGACCACACGAACGGCGTTTGGGGCGTGCTCCGGCGAGGTGAAAGGTCCTCACCGACGCGGCTTGACCTGGCTGTTCCGAAACTGGGCTCAACGGCGGAGGAGGACGACGGAGATGGCCGCAATCGGCAAAGAACCACTGCGGAGGGAAGAGGCAACTCCGGCGAGCGATTGCGCTCAACGGCGGCGGCTCGAGCGGCGTTGTCTAGGCTACGGTGCGACGGTCAAGGCGATCCTCGGGTGTGAGCCGAGCATTAAATAGCCTCGGCTCAGCAGAAACGGAAACCTAGTTCCCACTTGGCGGGCGCGGCGCGGAGTCCGGCTCGGACTCGGGCGGAGACGACGACGGACAGCCGTCCACGTGGCACGATCAGCGGCCACGATCGCACGGGCGCGACCGGGTCCGGTCCAGACACGGCTCGGGTCGGGGTCGGGTCAATCATGACCGTTGGATCTCGATCCGACGGTCCCGTGGGTTTGGGTTCGAACGTGGTTCGGTCGAGTCGGCTGGCTCGGGTCGGACTCGAACTCGAGTCTGACTCGGGCTCGGTCGGATGAACAGTACAAACCCACTCGCATTTTCCAGCGATTTAATAATTAAAATAATTCCCAGTAATTCATTTAATTCATTAAAAATAGCAAAATACTCAGAAAAATTCCAGAAAAATTCTGGAAAATATTTTAGGGTATTTGGGACTCAAATAAAATATTTCCAACAAAAATTTATTTGCAAAATTAAATTCTTTAATTATTTCAAAATGGAATAAATTCAAATAAATTCCAAATAAATCCAAATAAATTCCAGAAAATTCCAAAAATTCATCAAAGTACCAAATCATACATGAATTTAAGAAAGGCAAAATTTTGGGGTGTTACAATTCCTTTTTGTAAATATCTTGACTGTGACACTATGGAATGCCGAGACCTTATAAAATGTGAATGTTGAGGTCAAAAACATTATGGAATGTGGATTTGGAGGTTGAAACCATACGGTTCGAGGTTTAATCGCGTTTCCGGGCCGATTTCGGGAGTTTGGGCCTCTCCGGGGGAGTTTGGGCCTAAGGGGATGAGTCATGGGCCTTCGTGGGAGGGAGTTTAGGCCCATGAGGGAGGGAGGGACCAGGGTGGGCTGCCTTGTGCACCCCCCTTGCTCTCTTGGGCGCCACCCCCTAGCCTTAGGGTTTCCCCTCCCTTCCACCTCCTAGCCGCCACTTCCATGCGCCTCTCCTCTCCCCATTGCGCCACCACCCCCTCCACCACCTCTCCACCTCCCTTACTTCCCCTAGGGAAGTTCTCCACCTCACCAACCCGAAGATCCATCCATTGGAGAGCTCCGCGACGAGGAGATCCAGTGGATTTGGAGCGAGGAAGGAGATCGCGCGAACCGGGAGGAGATCCGTTGGGTTTTCATTCGTCAGGCGAAGGTATGGCCATGGGGATCCTTGGGGTTGGTCTAGGATCTATTCTAAGGGTTAATATCATGTTTTTAGATCAATTGGTGGTGCTGTAATTGGGTAGATTAGATGAAATCTAGAGTTTGCCACGTTCTCTGTTTCGGGCAGCATGAGCAGTCGACCTAGGGTTTGGGTTTTCGCCAATTTAGATTCATAATTTGGTCGTACGACTATTGAAGAAGTTGTAGGAAATTTCAATATCTTTCCGTGGGTATAACGAACGTCCAATTCCGCCCATCCGTTTGAAAGTTATGATCGTTTTACCGAACGTATTAAAAACTGTGACGTGATTGGAACAGATCACGGTATTCTGTAGATTAAACCACTTTAGAGTCCGAATCAGTCTTTCCATATACTTAGAAAAAGTTAGGAAATTTCCTAAACTACGCGAGGATGTACTCGTTTAATCGATTCGGAGTCTTAGATTCTGAGTTATGCTCGTTGCAAGTCTGCTGTCCCGGCGGGATAGAACCTCTGTTTTTGAGTTTTGCGAGTAGTTTGCGATGTCGGGGTAGAAGAGTGTTTGCATACTGTTTTGTGGACATGATTGTGAGTGTGTGGTACCTATGTGCAGGTGGTGTGACCCCGGGAGTGCCTTCTACTTCTCGCCAATCCGTCGCCCGTGGTTGAGGCAAGTGTATTGGAATGGGTAGCGGGTTGTAGTTTGCTAGATTGGTTGAGATTGAAATTGAATATATGATATGTTCACATGCCATGCTTTAATGATTGCCATTGATATGATGAATATGCTTATTATGTTATGATGCCATGTGTTAATGTACACGTTATTTATGATGTTGGCATGTTTGCATACATGGCATGTACATGGCCCGGGCGGTGAGAAAGTCATAACTAGTCCGGGGAAGGTCGGTGAGAAAGTTATGACTATTCCGGAGAGCCAATGAGTAAGTCCTACATCGTGATTCCATCCACCGCGGTGTATGGAAGCGAGGAGTAGGCACCCTCCATCTTCGGGATGGAAGGGGGGAGAGGGTGCACACCGACGGGTGTGTACTCAACCATACCGGTATGAGTTTCCAAGGAGACATGTGCATCGCATCGCATTGCATACATGATGATGATGATAATGATATGTGATCATGAATGAGATGATAGACATGATGTGAGTTGTTGTAGCCATGTAATTGTTCTTTTGTATCATTGCAATATACTTGCTGAGTGTTGAACTCACACTTGTGCTTTCTTGTTGTTTTAGGTACCATGAAACTAGCTTACGGGGAAGGGCATTAGCTACACATCTACACGTAGCTCCACACTTATAGACAATTTATTCATCTTGGTCATGATAATAAGAGTAGTGCCATGCAACTTGGTGCAATGGTTAATTTGTGTGCTTGGTTTCCTCATTTACTTCGTTTGGCACATGAGATGGTTGGAATCTTTATTCTAGGCTTATAATGCTGCTAGAACCCTTGTTATTGATGATTTAGATGTCATTCTTTATACTATATCCTGTGATCATATTGTTGTTGCTTCAATTCATAGAAAAATAAAGGAGATGCTGCCGAAATTTTCGGTATTAGCATTTACTCCTTTTCTATAATTTACCTTAGTTTATGGTATTTAGATGTTGTTTAGCGTATGTTTGGTAGCATTCGGGCATATTAAATGCCGGGGTGTTACATTGACGAACCTCTTTGATAGTGTTAGAACACTCATGGTAATCACAAAGATATTTCCATACCTCATATGCGGATTTGAGATGGATCACACGGTCAAAGTCACTGCGTCCCAAGCCTTGGATGATCAAGTTGCACGCCTTGCTATTTGCTTCAACATGTGCATGATTTGCGTCATTGACGTCGTTCTCAGGGACTTGATATGGCTTGTAAACCTTCTACCAAATTGCAAAGCCCTGCGCCTGGATAAACGCCTCCATCGTGGCCTTCCAAAACTGAAAATCAACACCATCGAACACACATGATTTTATCGAATAACGATCCATTAATCTAATCAGCGGTTAAGATAGATTAGAAGAACCATGCTCTGATACCACTTGTAGGATCGATATATACTAATATAGCAATCATATGGTGTGAGACCCCGGATCAGCTTTCCAGGATCTCCTGTGTATTTCCGTACTAGTCCCAGATCAGTAGCTAGTACACACAGTCACAATGATACTTCATTGCCGAACAAAACGAAATTGTAATATAAATATTCAAGTATGGGCCACATGGCCACTTATTACAATACTCGGTCCAACGACCGGACACACAAAACAGTGGAAGCAAAAGAGAGCAACGAGCGAACGCCACAGCATACAACGACGACTAGGAACGCAACTAGTCCTCCTGGCAATCCTCCTCGAAGAACTCCTCTTCTTCCTCGGCATCTTGATAAATTTCTGATGATTACAATGTTGGTGTAGCATGTGAGTACAAAAGTACTCAGCAAGTCGGGAAAGTATGATCATGAGGGGCTTTCCAAAGGAAGCTTAATAGGGTTTATTTGCATAAAGCCACATTTGATTAAATCATACTTAAGTAATAAATTTCACAAAGCATATTTTACAACTCTTTTTAATAATTGAATTATTTATTATTGTAGTGAGGTTCTAACCACCATCACTAGCATAAAGGCTCTATCCGCCAACAGTTTAAAGGATCAAAGTTAATCATGTGACTCCATCCGTCAAGTGTAAAACAGGTTCTATCCACCTGGGTTGGCTCTTTCCGCCAAGCAACATTCGAGAGTTCTAACCACTCCCGAACCCCAAAACAAAACACTTTTCGGTTTTAAAAACAAAATCAAAGTCTACCAATATGAAAGCATTCTTCGCTTTGCCTTTGACCGTAGGCATGGCTATTCGAATAGTTTTATACTCTGCAGAGGTGTACAACTTTACCCACAAGACAAGATAGACCCTTGTTGCCATGCAATTAACACACTTCCTTAGGTGTGTGCCGGGGATATCTTGACAAGGCCGTTACAATGTATCTACCTAACTAGACCCACCCGCTGAGGTTTCACCGCTGTTAGGGTTCCCTCCACCCAGTACAGAAGCCCCCTCTTGCGCCGTGTGAGAAAAACCACATTGCCTCCGTCCGGCATTCACATTCAACCAAGTGGTGAGTCTAAGCTAGGCTTCTACAAATTAGTGAGCCAGGTCGTACCATTATAGACATGTGGTAGTACGGTTATGCTTAAAATGGCAATCATAAGCATCGGTCCTTATATGATTTGGGGCGGTACTTGCACAAAAGGATCAAGACTTGATCCGCTACCACCCGACATTCCATGCCGCCCAAGTCAAAATCATTTTTCATTTCTTTTTATTTTAGAAAACAGGACCAAAACCATAATAATAACCTTCAAATCACATTTAATAACATTCTTTTTGAATAATCCCACCCATGGGTTGTTTTTGTCGGAAAAGGTCCTAAGCAATTCTACCGTACTACATAGCAACGGATACCATATAAACATAGGCATGGTATAAACAATGTTCTAGGGTTACAATGGATATGATTAATCAATGTCAAGGTGGAATTAACAAGTTCGGAATAACTAGCTCTTATATTTGACATATTTAATTAAACATAGCCATGCAACTTTATAAACAATTTTAAATCATTTCGCAAACATAGGAGCAAAGTGCATCAAGGAGACTTGCCTTCTTCGGCGGTGGGAGTGTCGAACTCGAGAAGTCCGGCGGCGGAATCGGCGGTCGCGGCGGGATCGTCGACTACACGCAAAACAAGGCAATAAATAAATAACAAAAAATAAATAAAATCCAAAAATTATAAAATTAGTACTGGCAGGAAGTCTTGATTTTAGATGAATTTAGAAATTTGAATGGGGTCAAACGGAGTTCGGATGAGAAAGTTATGAGCTCCCGAAGTTTGAATTTCGAATAAATCGAAAACCGAGAATATTCCGGGAATATTCCCTTCGGGTTTGACTGGTCAACAGGGGCTTTGACCGAGCTTTGACTGGCTTTGACTGGGTCTTTGAGGATATGGCAGTGGGGCCCACCTATCATTGGGAGGGAGTAGCTTCTCCATGAAGCTTCCCATGCCATGGCAATGGAGGAGAGAGAGATTGAGGGAGAGAGAGGGAAGGGGAGGGGGCGGCCGGCCAGCGACGGAGGCGTGGCGGCGCCGGCGAGGGCGGCGGCAAGACGCTGGCAGCTGGCAGGCGGCCAAGACGGCACGGGCGGCGAGCGCTGGCGCAGCCTGGCAGCGGCGGGCGCGGCCGGCCGGCCGGCGGCGGTCGCCGGCGACGAGCTGGCGCCAAGACGGCAAGGCCCCACACGCATGCACAGGAGCAACCCAAAAAAGAACAGAGAGCAATCTCTACAACAGAGAGCCCCAAAGAAACTAAAACTTGGATTTCTAACACATTTTTGCATGGAATCGATCCAAACAAAAAGCTAAAACCTCTAGATAACATCCTTAGGAACCTATAACCGGAAAGAATTGAACCAAAGCTCACCGAGCGAGATGAATTTGATGAAAAACCCGAGTTCGGCCGAAGCGAAGAAAATCCGAAATTCGTTGCCCACGGATGATGAAACCTAAAATCAATGGATGAGTTAGAAGCTAGACATCCATGCTAACACAAAGAAACGATCGGGAGGAAGAAAGATCCACCGGAGTGGAAGATATGAGCAAGAACACGAAGAACGCGAAGAACAACCAAAGTTCGTCGGTTTTCTTGATCTTGCGGCCAATAGGATTTGAGAGGCTAACGGAGAGCTATACCACCGGAAAGAAGGTTCTTATACGGAGAGATGAGGGGCGGAATCACGCGAAACGGATTAGAAACGGCCGCTCAATCACCATAAAGGTCGATTTTGGTTTCCTCACAACCGTTCAAAATCCAGCGAGATCTCGGGTGCATTAACCCCATGGATAGAAAGAGGAGGCCGTTGCGATTCCAACGGATCCGACGGTTCGCGATTTGGAGTTGTATGGAGGGAGATACATGAATTTGAATCTATGGAGGAGAGAAGAGAAGCTTCTCTGTTCTTTCTCCCAGGAAAACATACGCACAAGGCCATCCCAAGGTTAGGGACGACACTGTAGTGCCACGTGGCGGCCTGCGGTTGGTCGGCTTATACGCGAAAGTTCCGCCCTAGAGAAAAATTAGGAAAAATGGTCTAAAAATTCCGGAAAAATTCCTAGAGCCATTTCAGATTATTTGGAACTCAATGGAAGTGGTTTGGTTGAATTTGGATGATTTTTGTGGAATTGGATATTCAGGCACGGATCGCAGGCATTAAACAAAAGCCGCGCGAGATAAAATAGGAACGGATGTCCAAAAATCCGGGAAATGATTCCTAAAATCATTTCGGAATATTTGGAACATTTTAGAAGTGGTTTGGAGATTTTTGGAGCACTTTTGGACTCGGATGAATTTTCGGGTACCGGCGGTACTGGAAAATCCGATTTTTCGCCCGGGAGGGAATTAATTCCCGATTTCGAACGGGAAAGGATGCCAGGTTATTATAAACACCAAATAAACTCCAACTTTTGAATTTACTTTATTTAAATTAGGTTTTTCTCCAGAAAGCCAAAACGAGGATGTTACATATGGGGGTGAATGATTGCGCGGAAGCTAAAATAAAATTTTTGTGATTAGCAGAGCACCCCCAAACAAAACAGAAAGGATTGCTTTGGTTTAAAGCAAAACAGATTGACAGTCGTCTACCAAATCGCAAATATCCAAAAATCCAACCATCAAATTGATGTGAGATTGTTGCTGCAGAAACTAGATTAAATTTAGAAACTAACCCAACAAGAATCACCTCAATCGGATCTTTGGATCAAAAGTTATAAGTTTAGCAAGTTGATTGTTTCGAAATCGACTAGTTCGGACCAGTCCGATCTTGGTAGTCAAGTTTGGACCACTCCGATGTAGGCTCAGACTGCTCCGATCAGAGTCGTCAAGTTCGGACCACTCCGAACGTGATGATATCGCCTTTTTGAGATGCATTCGGTAAAACGCGAATTCCTAAAGATCCAGCCGTCGGATTGACCTGAAATTTTAACACAAGAAACTGGATTCCAATACGTCTAACAAAAGAAGAATCAACCCGATCGGCATTATGGATCAAAAGATATAAACCTCCCAAGCTTACTAAGACAGAATATGACGAGAATTGATCTAACAAAACCTGTAGCTTGCAGAAAGACTTGAAGAAATCAATCTTTATTTCTCTTTGTCTAAAGTACTCCAAAACAAAAGAGTACAAACCCTAAAACTTGGCTCTCAGCCAATTCTCTAAAACCAATATCTAAAAACCATACATAAACAGGAGGCACCTCCCACCTATTTATACAGAGCAGACACAAAGAGTCATGAATACAACTCCAACTCCAAACATGGAAGGAGTCTGTATTCAACACAACTCAACTTGGCCCAACCTGGCCAAATACAATTCTTGCATGCATATGGCCACCCTGCCATACTCACGTGACTGACAAAACTTCATGTGCACCGTTCTCTATCCCGAACGTCCCGCATGACATCCTTGACCACTAGGACCTTGATTCCTCCATAACCTAGTCCCGAACCTCATTTCCTCCATGAACTTAGTTCCGGTCCCATCATCGACCACGTTCGCCCTCGAGCAACACCTGCATATGAACAAACCACAAAACAATTCCGAGCACAAGTCCACGACTTGACTCAACATTAGTCCATGCAACTACTCACATGAGCATTGCATACAAATCAACCCAATTTCAAATTTGCAAAAACCTAATCCAAGCACATCAAGTTCACGCCGGATCAAAAACCTTGGTTTGGCGCACACAGGGACTAAACCCTAGAAAATACCGTTCACGACGGACCGAAGAAAACGGTCCACGCACACAAGAAACCCTCAGTTTGCACCACCACTCGGTCCTGCGTAAACACCTCAAAGATCATGTTAGTCCGGCGTACATGTGTTACGCTTAGTTGGCGTGCTATTTCCCTTGCACAGGCGTGCTATTTTCATTTCGCAAGCGTGCTATTTGCCTTTCAGCAGGCGTGCCATTTTCCTCTCGCAGGCGTGCTATTTTCCTCTAGCAGGCATGCTATTTTCCTTCAGCACACGTGCTATTTTCCTTCCAAGAGAGAAACTTAGCCATACCAAAAGATCGAGTAAGACAACACATCCACAAGCACCACACATGGCATGAACACAAACACTTTGCAATGCCAAAAGCATCATTAAACCAATTTTTCTGCACATGATTTCACACCAGCCGATCGACCTCCATTGCTGATACTAACTGCATTCTTCCCTGACGCAATACCGAAGCCGGCAGCTAGAATCGCCTCAAACAGCTTATCATTGAGCAGTTCTAGTTCGTCGGGCCATACTAACTCAAGCTTGATAGATATTACAAGCGAGGTATTTCACTCGATTAATCTTGCTGCAATTTGCTGATAGGTTAACTCTTTTACTAACTTATCCTTTCCCAGGCGAAAGTAGCTAGGAAGAGATTGGCTGATCCGTTAGACGATTCACCGACAAGGAAGAGGTCGGTCGCATTATCAGGATACTCTTCCAGCATGTTGGGAGCACAACCTCCCTCATTATTAGATCTAAAGCATCAGCACCAGCAACCTAGTAAGTTCTTTATCACAAACTTTACCAAACATTTTGAGTTCTTGCATATTCAACTAGTTTTCGCCTCTTTGCAGAAAAAAGAAAAAGTAAATCTACCAAGAAACCAGCTCAGCGGAAGAAATCCTCCGTACATGAGGAATCGACTGAAAGTCATCTAAGTTGTCAATCAATAAATCTTTGTAATCTTGAGCCGATACATCATCTTGTTTAGCTACTCTTAACGAATTTATACTGATTTCTATCGGCAATACTGCTTCTTGCCTATACACAAGCTGATATGGTGAAACTTTAGTGACCCCACGACACGCAATCCGATACGACCACAATGCATCGGCTAACATCGTATGCCAACTTCGAGGCTTATCATCAATTTTTCGTTTACTCAACTTGATCAAAGCTTTATTTGATGACTCCGCTTGTCCATTAGCTTGTGCATAGTAAGGTGATGAGTTTAATAATCTAATTCCAAAACTCTTACCAAAACCTTGAAATACTTCAGACATGAACACAATACCCTGATCGATTGTTATCGTCTAAAGAATTCCAAACCGATAGATAATATGCTCTTGCACAAATGCTATCACCTCAATACCAATCACCTTTTTCAACGGGATAGCCTCAACCCATTTAGAGAAATAATCGGTTGCAACTAATATGAATTTGTGTCCTTTGGATGACGCAAGATATATCTGACCAATTATATCAATACCCCATCCCCTGAACGGCCAAGGCTTCACAATCGGGTGTCGACTCGCAGCAGGCGCAACCTGCGCATTCTCAAACTTTTGACAATCTTGACATCCCTTGTAGCACTTGAAACAATCTTCTAACATCGTCGACCAATAATAACCAGTACGCCTTAGGAACCATTTCATTTTATAAGCCGAAAGATATGTCCCACAGATCCCTTCATGGACCTCTCCCATTGCAGTTTGGCTTCCTCAATACCAAGGCACCTAAAAAACAATCCCTCCAAAGTTCGATAATATAGTATATTACTGAGCATGATATATCTCAAGGCCTGCCTTTTAGTCTTCTTATCTACTGGCTGAGAGGGATCCGATAGGTAAGCCAATATTTTTGAGAGCCATTTAGCTATTTCCATGCATAATACCATTTCTTTGATTGTTTCACAATCAATTAGCCGATCAAACACCTTGTATCCTGAAGCCTGTTGTGCCAATGAATTAGCCCTTTCAGTCTGCTCATGAGGGATATGATCTACCGAGAAAATACTAAAGGTACTGATGAGCTTTTGACATTGTCCCAGGTACCTAATTAAAATCTCATCACAACAATTGTATTCTCCTTTCACTTGTTGCACCACCAACTGAGAATCTCCATATGCTTCCACACAATCAATTCCAAGGTTACTAAGACTATGTAAACCCCTAAGCAAGGCCTCGTATTCTGCTTGATTATTTGACCATCGATGACTGAGTCTAAATGCGAACTCAAAATTATACCCCTTCG
Organism: Rhipidocladum racemiflorum; assembly: GCA_036346355.1. NCBI lineage: Eukaryota > Viridiplantae > Streptophyta > Magnoliopsida > Poales > Poaceae > Rhipidocladum > Rhipidocladum racemiflorum. The sequence goes on from CM070588.1 coordinate 38,243,588, forward strand.
GAGATATCAATATTATCCCGATGCCATTACCCTCTCTACAAATTGATCCATCGAAATATAGTCGCCAAGGGGCAACAGTCATAAACCCACAAGTGGTCCTATACTCTGTTATAAAATCAGCTATTACTTGTCCTTTAACCGCTTTAGCTGATTTAAAAACTAAGTCAAACTTGGTAAGCCTATAGGCCCATTTCCCAAGTCAACCTTTCAATATCGGGGCTGACAACATATATTTAATAACATCGGCCTTACAAACAACAGTGCACGCCGATACTAGTATATAATGCCTCAATTTGGTGCAAGCAAAATATAGGGACAAACAAGTTTCTCGATGGGAGGATACCTTGTTTTCGCATCAATTAAATGTCGGCTTAAGTAAAATATCGCTCGTTCCCTTCCACCGACCTCTTGCATCAGCACCGCTCCGACCGTCGACTCTTTAGCTAAGATGTACAATTTGAATGGTATACCCTGCTGTGGTGCCACCAGAAGTGGAGGTTTCGACAAATATAATTTGATATTGTCAAAAGCCCTTTGTTGATCAACTCCCCACAAAAATTCATGATTCTCCTTTATCCTCAACAATGGGGTAAAAACATCAATTTGACTAGACAAATTTGATATGAACCGTCGTAAGTAATTAATTTTACCCATCAACCTCTAAAGATCTTTCTTGCTCTTTAGAGGCTGCGTATCGGCTATCGCTTTAACCCGATCTTGGTTCACTTCAATCTCCCTTTCATGAACCATGAACCCAAGAAATTTCTCAACCGATACCCCAAAAGCTCATTTCAAAGGATTCATCTTTAAATTATGTATCCTAGTCCTTTTGAATACTTCCTCCAGGTCGAGCAAATGTTGACAATCACTTGCAGATTTTACGACAATATCGTCTATCTATATCTCTACAATAATACCGATCAACTTATGAAAGATTAGATTCATAGCCTACTGATATGTGGCACCTACGTTCTTCAAACTGAAAGTCATCACAACCCATTCAAATAACCCCAACGCTCTAGGGCACCTGAAAGCTGTTTTATGAATATCGGCCTCAGCCATGAATATCTTATTGTAACCGGCATTACCATCAAGGAAACTGGTAACCTTATTTCCTGATGTAGCATCAATAAACATATCAGCTATAAGCATCGGATACTCATCTTTAGATGTAGCCTTATTTATATCCCTAAAATTAACACACACCCTAAGTTTACCGTTTTTCTTCATTACAGGAACGATATTAAAAACCCATTCAGCATATCAGTAAGGCCTAATAAATTTGGCTGCTAATAATCACTATATCCCTTATTTTATTTTATCATACATTGCTGGATTAAACCGTCTAGGGAACTGTTTAAACGGTCGATAACCTAGCATTATCGATAGTCGATGTTCAACAAGTTGTCAACTTAGACCCGGCATCTCATGATACTCCCAAGCGAAACAATCTTTATAATTCTTTAGCAAACGGACCAAATCCTTTTTATACTCCACTGTTAATGCAGAATTAATAAAAGTTGGTCATTTTCGATCACCGTCACTTATATCTACTTCTTCTAATGGGTCATCAGATGTGAAGCCTTGTCCAAATCTTTCAACATCTTCAAAGTCTTTAGTGGCCTCATAACTATCTGTAGTTTGCTGATAACCCTGCATTTTGTTTTGTAGCACTCTTATAGCCGATTTGGACTCCATCAGTGTAAAATCTCACTTGTCCGATCGAGCATGATCGTTTTCACCCTTATCGGACTCACCCTTGACTGGTTGATGCGTATGAAATCACAATCTTGGAGGGCTTTACCTGATATGCAATTGGCTTCTTCATGCTGCCAACTAGCCTCTAGACTAGCCATGGCTATATTAGCCGAGGTATCGGCTTCTACCACTTCGACTTGGTCACCATTCCACTGTATCAGCTTCTAATGCGTAGTAGATTGGATACAACAACGGTATGAATCCAGTCCCTGCCCAACAACACATCGTAGCTTCCTTTAGCATCAACCACAAAAAAGGCAGTCGGCAACGTCTTATTGCCAACTGTTAGTTCGATCACCATGACCCCTTTGGCCTCCGTAGGATCCCCTGTGAAATCATTTAGCACCATGTTGGTCTTGATGAGATCCTCATCGGATTTTCCCAATTTCTTGCATGTTGAATATGGCATCAGGTTGACCGTTGCGCCACCGTCCACCAGCATTCTTGATATTGGCTTGCCGTTAATATGACTTTTCAGGTATAACAGCTTAAGGTGCTGATAATCATCTTCCGGCTTTCTGAAGACTGTCTCTTGTGAATCAAGACACAATTGAGCACAGGACTCCTTATCCGATGTCGTCTGTGACCTGAACTCAGCCGGCAAAGCGAACACCATATTGATCTCCACTGGTGGTGGTGTGTCATTGCTCACCACTGGAGAATCAAGGTCATCGGCTGAATCAACCTCCTCCCAGATGACTTCTTTTTTCCTCCACTCTCTTCTTATCGGACGAAACTTATTGAAGTTTTCATCCCTCTTTCTTGATCGGCTTCATGCAACTCATGCATTCTGAGACATTATAGCTGACACCTCAGTGATTTACTAAGGCCTGGGGGGCACCATCGCGGTATTGGCTCAATTGGCTTTCGTTCCTTGCCGGCCAAATTTAGTTCTTCCGCTTCCCCATGCCCCTTATCCAACTACTCCTATTTCTGTATGGGTTCAAAAATCCTTTCATGGATAGATCTCTGTGGGGCATTCGCTCGTAGGGATGGCAATCAGGTGGGTACCTCCGGGTACCACCGTTTCATACCCAAACCCAAACCCAAATAAAGTGCCGCCCACCCAAACCCATTAAGCTTTTCGGGTACAAATCTGTACCCATGCCCAAACCCAATGGGTACCCGATACCCAATGGGTACCTGATACCCAATGGGTACCCATGGGTACTATAGCAACAAACAAATATGCCTGGCCGTAGTCGCCGTAGCCACCGGAGGGGGAGGGCATGACGCAACCGAAGGTGGAATCGGGGAAGGGGAAGCGGAGAGGGCAACCATACCTGGTTGGAGAGGGAAGGGAGCGACCCATCAGCACCATGTAGTCACGCAGGCACGACGGTGGGATCGGCCCTCCCACCGGTAGCACCGCCATGCGGATGGCCGACCCCAAGGGAGGGAGCCGGAGGGAGCTGAGCCACCAAGATGGGGTGATGGGGGCCATGGGAGCGAGGAGGTGAAGAGGGTGGGGGATGGGGCCAAAGGGAGAGGCGGTGGCGGGAGGGAGAGCCAACTACTGAGAGAGAGGGTTGCATGAGAGATTGTGGCAGGGGATTCCAAAGGAAGCGAGAAGATTGTGGCGGTAAATTAGTGAGTTAGGATTTTGATTATCTAATATATATATATAAATTATAAAAAGTGGGGCCTGTTTGTCATAGGATACCCATCAGGTACCCATGGGTATAAACTGATACCCACACCCATCCTGTGACCTTATCGGGTACCCAAACCTAAAAACCCATGGGTTTAAAATGCTACCCATACCCATCCATATCGGTTCGGGTACCCAAACCCATGGGTAAAACTGCCATCCCTATCCGCTCGTTGGCTTAGTTCTGGTTCCGAAATCCATGATCGAGTCGATGGTCTGTGTTCAATGACTTGTCTGGGATAGTGCTGCATTGGGTAGATGTGGGAAGACGGCAATGCTAGCTCGCGCTCCTAATAGAATTGCTAGAAAGGGCACCGTTCATGAGCCTTTTCAGCAGGAGTTGGCCGATAAGTATTCACCAGCCGACGTTGAGGTCTTTCCTGCAACCTCTGACCCCCTCTCTCTTACTTAGCCAGGTGCACATCCATAGTAGTAGCCTTACTAGAATGGTATGATTGCTTGGATTAGGTAGATCGAGGGAGGTAGCTAGTATATTGGGGTAGCCTCAGTAGGGTGGAACCCTAAGGGTTGCTAGCTCGTCCCTGGGACATCAATTGCCCCCTCGCCCCCAACAATAGGAACCGCGGGTATCACCGCTAAGCTGTCCAACCTAGAGCTCCAATCATCATCAGCCAATCCTTGATTAAATCAAAAGAAGAAAAATGCGAGCTAAAACTTTGAAAGCATGCAAATCAATCAATATGATGCCATTGGAGTAGATCAGCCCAGGGTTTCGGTACAGGTTAGTAGAGGAAGTAAGGGGGGAAAGCAGAGAGAGGGAAATAGGGGGAGGAGAGGTCGGGGGAGCAACCGGCAGTAGAGGAGAAGCGGCGGTGGTCGGGTTAGGGGCTGACTGAAGGAGAGGTTGAGAGGAGGGAGTAGTAGAGAGAGGGAGAGAGACCGTAGTAGATCCGACCATGGAGGAGAGCGGTGAGGGTCGGGCTAGGGGCTGGCTAGAGCAGAGGCAGGGAGGAGGAAAGTTGAGAGAGGGAGAAGAGGAATGAGGAGGCGGCTATCTGACCAGGAGAGAGAGAGAGAGAGAGAGAGAGGGAGGGAAGGTGAATGGTGGTCGGAGGAGAGGTTGGCATGGGGAAGCAGCCGAAGGAGCGGTGAGGGACTCGGTCCCAGGGGAAGGAGAAGGGACCGAAGGGTAGGAGAGGACAGAGGGAGAAGCTAAAGGCTAGATGAGGCATTGACCGAAAAAGAGAGAAAAGGGAGAGAAAAGAAAAGGGAAGAAAAGAAAAGAAAAGAGGAGAAAAAGAAAGAGAAGAAAATTGGGGAAAAGAAGGAAAAAAGAGAGAAAGGACGCCAAATTTGGGTATGCCGGAAGACCCAGAGAGACCGCAGCAGATGGGAACCCAGCCATGTGACTAAGGTTGTCCATAATGGCGCTATATGTGAAGCCAGCGTAGCGGAGTACAACTGTTAGCTGCGAGTTTGGTGGGATGTCCTTGGAAGGATCCCCCACTCGAGTAATAGGGTTGGAGATCACAATTACTGGATTAGTGATAAATGTTCTGGAGCCTCTCTTGTGGGGGTCACTATGGGTAAAATGGTACAAACATGCGTAGGTCGAAAATCATGAATTCATGCCTGTCTCCTGGATTAGAGGCTATAGAAGCTCAGTTTGCCTTATGTACGGGTGTTAGTAATCTCTTTATAAACTAAAATATCCAACCCGTAAGGAAAATAAAAAATCTATTTTAATAAAATCAGAATTTGAGGGAAGTGAGCTTCAGTGGAAAAATGAGAGAAAAATCCATGTATTGCATTCATTATTAATGCTTGTTGAGTACCCTGTACTCACTCTTACTTAAATCCCCCTTTGCTTAGGGGGTGAGTTCTATGGATCCACCTATGAGCATTGGGTGAGGATGATACATAGGGCCAGGACCTATTAGTGGATGATTACTACTACCACCACCACCACCACCACCAGGAGAAGTAGGGGCTTTGGGAGACTGTCATCTGGTGTTAGGCGGTCTTTGGGGTAAATTAGAAGTTGTAATATATTTTTTGTTGTACTTGGATCTTATGTATAATTATTGTGCTAGACATGTAGCCCTGCATGGCTTTTGAATGTAATATATTTCCATTTAGGGCCTGTTTGTTTTAGCTTTTGATTCTGGATTCTGGTCTCAAAAGCTGAATAAAAAAACAGCCTGATTCTAGAATCTGATTCTCACAATCCAACCCATCCCTATACACTAGAATCCACAATCCATTTCATATGTGTTTTTGGATTCCTGCTTTTGGAGAATCAGCTTCTCTATTACCACAATCAAGAATTAGCTTTTAGAGAATCAAAAGCTGAAACAAACGAACCCTTAGTCTCTAATTATTGTTCTGTTGCAACACTCTGAACACGGTGTAGTAACTGATAAAATGTCGAGTCGTCTAATATTTTGTTAGTCACTGCGCGGAGATTCGTGTAATTAACTCAGTGTAATGATAATATTATTATTATTACCCTGGGCTAATTATGCTTATCACCACAAAGATTCGCAGAACTTGCGAAACATTTTGCTTGATCAGCCTTTGCTTGACATCCTTACAGTAAATTAACCCGATAGTTTTGACAAAAATTTCCACGTCCTCACAATCCGGTATCTCAATGCATGACACTAGAGAGTAGAGACTGCCTCGAGAGCTTATCAGCAAAGAAAGTACTATCTTCAGCAAGGATGTTCTTGTGAACAATCATCGCAAGGTGAGAGCAATAGGGACATTTCTGATCCTTGTCGGCTGACCATCAAGCCTTCCTACCTTGAATCCTGCCATATTTATCTTAAGAAGAAGCCTGTATCTTTAGCGAAGTCTAATTCGAACAGACTATGAGCATAAGGGCTTGTTTGTTTTAGCTTTTGATTTTGGGTTCTAGTCTCAAAAGCTGAATAAAAAAATAAATAGCCTGATTCTAGAATTCGATTCTAACAATCCAACCCACCCCTATACACTAGAATCCACAATCCACTTCATATGTGCTTTTGGATTCCAGTTTTTGGAGAATCAGCTTCTCTACGACCACAATCCAGAATCAGCTTTTAGAGAATCAAAAGCTGAAACAAACAGGCCGTAAGTATGCTATCTTCTTTTAACGTTCTTGTGAACAATTATTTCTGACATTTAGTTATGAATGGTGCTCATGCACACATATGAACAGAGTCACACAAAAATTGTATTGATGAGCTAAAATGTTCAGCTAATCCACTGAATTATAACAAGTAGCTAATGGAATCCTCGGTAATAAAACCACAAAGCATGATGCATTAAAGTGAGCAAAAGTATGTTGTCTTCTTTTAACATTCTTGTGAACAATTATTTCTGCGGTTAGTTATGAATGGTGCTCGGAACAATTATTTCTGAGGTTTAATCATGAATGGTGCTCGGAACAATTATTCCCGAGGTTTGGTTATGAATGGTTCTCATGCACACACCTGACAGAGACACACAAAATCTGAATTGATGAGCTAAAATGCTAGGCTAATCCACTAAATTATAACTAGTGTCTAACGGAATCCTCAGTAATACAACCACAAAGCATGATGCATTAAAGCCTTTTTTTGTTCCTTTCCCCCTGCATTTTCTATTCCTAACAAAGTATAGAAAATTTCATCTAGTTCTCATCTCGTTCCCATGTAATAGAGCTCGAACATCAAGCTCCATCTCATTCCTATTTCCTAGAATCGAGTGCAGACTCATCTGAATATTCAAAATACAATTCCTACTTTGAAACCAAAATGGAACAAGAATCAATTTCGAGCTTTTCTAAAACTCAATTATTAGATCTCCAACCTATCAGCAACTTGAAGAAACTAGCTCACCACCCGAACCCTAGCAAGCCGCAAATTTCTATGCAAAGCGGGAAACCACCAAAATCTTTAAACCGACAAAGACGCTTGTCGGATCCCGGAATAACACCTCCGAAATCCTCTGTGTATTCTGTACTAGTCCAGGAAATGCTAGTACACACAGTAGAAATGAAACCATAACATATCCATCGCTTCTTTATTAATAATAAATATTCAAAGTTACAAATGAAATGGCGCGCAGGCCAACGAATAAATAAACGAATAAATGAAACAACGGAATTAAAGAATAATAAATAGAGCCCAATTAATTTGCCACAGGCAATCGACTGGGGACGCGGCCTAGTCCAACTGGTCCTCACCATCGTGATACTCTTCCTCTGAAGTGGTAAATTAAGCAATGGTGAGTACATATGTACTCAGCAAACCACACCGGAAATGCATTATAAATGTACGGGTAATCAAAGGATAGCAATATGGTTTGTTTAAGCGTAAAGCAATAGTTTAATAATCATTCAAAACAATTTTAAATGGCATAGTTTATAAAGAAACTTAAATCTATACATTTTCCTTTATGACTCAGGAATCTCTCCTGGAATTGGCTAAGTTTTACCCATGATGGACTCCCTCCATCCAACATCATTTCTGAAAATAAAATTTTAATTTACTAAAGTCTAATCTGAGAATGGCTTGCTCGGCATGCCCATATCCGCGGGCGCGGCTAATCGATTAGTTTGACACTCTGCAGAGGTTGTACAACTTTACCCACAAGACATAATATTTCCCTTTTATGTCAACACACTTCCTTTGGTGAGTGATAGAGAAGATTATGACAAGGCCCCTATGTTAAATTCATGCATGTAGTCATGCCCGCTAAGGTTTCACCGCTGAAAGACTCCCTCTATTCAGAAGCCCCCTCTTGCGCCAGAGTGGCAGCATCTTGCTTTCACCACACCACTACCCCCATATGGCATGACTGTCCATGAAATGATTTAATAAGGATAGCTAGGTCTGTCCCATTCCAGACTCGTGGTAGTACGGTTAGACTTTACATTCAGCGAGACTCAGACCAGTCCTTAATTGACTAGGCGAGACTGTCCACAAACCCAGAACCATGACCTCCCCACTTTCCAACAATTCTCGCCCGGTCTAAGTCATTTTCATTTTAACCATACTATCTCCACATTATTACTAACATTGATCACTATAAGTTTCCATATGAACAAGATATCATTTTGGCATAAAGTTCCCCAAAGTTTCCTGAGTCCAGTTCTATGCATGGCTAAGCAATGTCTAACTATTACCATAGTTATAATTCATATTTACTAAGGTTACAAGGCTGTCGGAATTCAAATGTCAAAGGTCGAAATTGGATATAACTATCATTTAAAACTAGGTCGAAAATTAATGTTTATAATAAATAAGCATGCAATAATTTTAAATACAACATACAAGTTCATAAACTGGGAGCAACATGGTCAAGGGGGTGTGACTTGCACAGTTCGACAGCGTTCTTTGCTCGAAATAAATCGCTCGGGAACTCCTCGGACTCTCCGTAATCTACGCGTAAAAAGCACCCAAATTCAAATAAGATCCAAACGAATTCAAATAAATTCAAATTTGAAATTCAAACTAGCTCTAAACTGAAATTTAAGATTTTTAATGAATTTAGGAAGAAGAACGGAGCCAAACGGAGTTCGAACGGGCGAAAACGAGCTCCCGGAAGTTTAAAACGATTAAAACAGGATTTTCTGGAATTATTTTTATAAAGAAAACCGAATTATTGCGCATTGCTGATGTCAGCGCCCAAAAATCCGATTTTTGAATTAAAATAAAAAGAAAAACCGCTTTATGACGTCAGCATGACGTCATAAAGGATTTTTAAAAACCTTTTTTTATTTTAAAATCGGCTGACGGGTGGGGCCTGCCGGGCCGTGGACCAAGTCCACGCGCGGCCTGTGCACCACGTGCACGCGCGCACGCACGCACCTGGGCGCGAGGCTGAGTGCAGCTAGGGCGGGGCCAAGCGGGCGGGGCACAGTACGCGACGCGGCGATTGGAGGGAGCAGGCGAGGCGGGAGCGCACCGGCGACGGCAGTGGGGTGAAGCCGGAGGCGAGGACGGTGGAGCGGAAGGAGGCCGGAGGGAGGCGGGCACCCTCGGAGACAGGGCGGCCGGCTCGGGCGCAGGCCGCGGCGGCGGTGCAGCGGGGAGAGTAGAGGCGAGGGAGGAGAGGGAGAGGGGCACGGGAGAGAGGGGTCCCGGCTTAAATAGGAGGGGCGAGGCACAGCGCGCGCAATCACAAGCATGGAAAACGCGGCGCGCGGGCACGATCGGGCGCGACGCGAGGAAGCGCGGCAGCGACATGGGTCGACGACGGCGCGCTGAAGGCGGAGATGGGCGCTGGTCGCGGCAGCGGGCAGACGGAGGCGGGCGGCGCACGCCGGCGCGGGAGGAGGCACAAGAGGAGCGGCGGGAGGTTGAAGACGACAACAATTTTTATTTTTATTTTTATTATTTTTTTTGCAGAGAAAAAATCCGGCTGTTACAACGCTGAAAGTAGGGAACTAAGAAGAAGAGCAAGTGTAAGGATCCTCACCTCAAATGGAGCAAGGCCAGGCTGCCCATACGAGTTCATGATGGAGGCGTCGGTGGTGATCCGATAACCCATGAAAGTCGGCCTGTGTGGCGCAGCTAGGTTTAGAGCCAGGGCACCCCATGGGAGAAGGGGACGCATGGGTGAGGAGGAGGGCACTGCGACGGCGAAAACGGGAGGGCTAGCGGGGAGGAGCGGTGGACGCGACGGCGACACAGTCGAGTGAAGTCAAGGAGGGGAAGGGCGAGCGCGCCGAAAGGATCAGCGGAGGGGGAGATGGCAGGGGACAGGAGGCTGCAGCAATGTGGCCGGGTGAAGGCAAGCAGGAGGGAGGGTCCCAAAATTTGTTTTTAATTTATTTAGTGTGTTTCTGGGTTTATTTGAATTTTTCAGAAATTATTTAAAGTCCTCGCTGTTAATTCGGATGGAAGTCTATTGAACTAATCATATTAAATAAAGATCAGGCATTTTCGAATAAGCGTAAAATTTAAAATTTTGTTGATAATTAAGATAATTGGTAGACGAGAGTGTTCTCTTCAAATATTTTTGAAAAACATGCTATATAACGTAAGTCGTGGATTTTACAAAAATCGGTACAGGTGTCTGATTCACGAAAAGAATTTTTGCAGAAAATCTACAAGTCGAAAAATCGCGAAACCAACTTTGTTAAGTCCCAAATAGTTCCTAGTATTATAGAGGAATTTTTCGAATTTTTAGAACCTCCCTGTTATTTTTTCCTCAGCACGTGTTCAGAACGTATATGTATATATGTATATGTGTATATGTGTATAATGGTTTGACTCCTAAACGTTTGGCTATCCGTTTCATTCTCTAATCATGTCGTGGTATGCGTTTCCTTCTCTCCTGCCATGCCATTACTAGCAAGCTGACTCTCCATCCTGAGCGCCATGCATGCATGCATGCGTTATTACCACTTGATACTTGCATGGCCGTTTCTTCCTCCCATTAACATGGCTGTTTACATACATGTGTGTGTTAGGTGGATGCATTCCCTATGAATTACTCCATGCACGCATGAAATTTTTCCATTGTGGCCGTTTCCTTCCTCCCGTGAATGCACATGCATGCTATTTGATCATTGCTTCCACGCATATAGTAACAGCAATCCCATTAATACAGTTATTTCCTGCACGCATGACTCAAGGTCCTGCCTTTCTTCCTTCCAGTCATCTCTTCCTCTTGCACGCAAATACCAGAGAGATTTTCCTGTCTTTTCTCCTCTACATCCATACCTTCCTGCCATTTTTTTTCCCAACTTGGCCGCCGCCGCTGCCATCATGTATTGCTGTCGCCGTGTACCGACGTTGACGCCACCGTCTACGTCGCCGCACCGTTGGAGCCGCCGCCGCCGCCGGTTACCTCGCCGTCGACGCACTCTCCGCTCTCGCATCCCCTGCGCCGGCCGGTATACCTGTTTTTCTTTTCCGTCGTGTGCGCTCTGTCTCTGTTAATCAGTTAATCTTGTCATCTGTAGTTGCGCATGTATATTTGTTAGTACGTAGGGTGTATAATCTTCTATATGCGTGTAGATAAATATTAGACCCAATGCATGTACATACATATATAGATATATGTGTTAGCATGTATACGTAAGCATTAGACCGTATGTATATGTAGATATTAGGTTACGCGTATATTTGTTGGCGTAGCTGATCGCGACTCCTCTCTAGCCTGCATGCACAAGCACGCCGTCGCCGTAGCCGCCTGCGCGCCATAGTCGCCGTCGCCGCCTGCGCGCCATAGTCGCCGTCGCCGCCGACTGATTCTGGCCGACTGCGTTCGCCGCCGCTGCCTCTGGCCGACTGCGCTCGCTGTCCCGCTCTCACTACAGGAAAAACACTTATAGTCCACGGCCAAATATATGGTAGACAGCCAAAATAACCCGTCGACCATAATTATATTAAGCTCGACGGCCCCAAGCATGGCCGTCTACCCTAACCGCGAAAAAAGTGCGGGAAGCTGCTTTGTTCATTAGGGTCAACAGCTGATAGATAAGCCGTCCAACATAATATAGGCTGGACGGCCTACGTGGCCGTCGACCATAAGCTGCACTAGGGTGGACAGTATATGTGGGGCCGTGGACCATAAAGGGCATTAGGGTGGACGGCATTTATGGGGCCATCGATCATAAAGCGCATTAGGGTGGACGGTAGTGTGGGGCCGTCGACCATAATTTTTGGCATTACCTCCCGAGCTGAGTCCAACCTGGGCATCTATCTCCATCCCCATTTTTCGCTAGCTTCGGTAGATCCACACATTTCTCGTCGCCGCCCGCTCGCTGGCCCAGCGCCCTTCAGACGCCTGGTCCGCCCGCACCTCCCCGACGGCCATCAAGCTCCACCGCCTCCCGAGGGCCCACGTCGCCCGCTGCTTCCCCGTGTTCGCCGCCGCTCCCCAACAGCCGCCGCCTCCCGAAGTCCACACGCCGCCGCCGCCCGAGGCCCACCTTCGCCGCCTCACAGAGGGCAATGCCCGGCTGCCACCGCGCCATCGCCTGCCGTCGGCCCGGCACCGTTGCCAGACGCTCCCTCCGCCCGCGGGTGACTTGGCCGACCCCACCCGTGTCCTCTGTAGTCTTGCAGACGTCCCAATCCGGCCAGGGTCGACGGTTTTAAAAACCTAAAGGTATATGCTCAAAGCTTTTTTTACAAACTAGTGTCGACGGCTTTAGAAACCATCGAAGAATAGTAAAAAAACGTTTAAATGTAATTTGCTTTATTGAAAATTAGTTAGTGACATGTGTTAGGAGCATTAGGATTAATTAGTGAAATGTCTTCGGAGTATTGAGTGCTAGGAGTATTAGGGTTAATTAGTGGCATGTGTTAGGAGTATTAGGGTTAATTAGTGGCATGTGTCATGAAGTTCTCTAATGTTATGGTCAGATTATTAATCATATATTAGTTTTTCAATTGAATTTCATATGAAGTCAATACAACTGTGATGACATCAAATCTTAACCCACATGGTATGTGACTTACTGTAGATACGTAAGACTCGGTCTTAACAAACTGAAAAGACTTGATGCTAGTGGACATATTGAAGCATATGTGTATGATGTGTTAATGGATATATATGTGTGTATGATGTGTTAATGGATATATATGTGTGTATATGTGCTAGTGGACATATTCCAGCGATTTGCTATATATGTGGTGTTGATATTAAACTGTTAATTGTTTTTTGTCTGCTGAGTGGATGCCCTAGTTTTAGGGGAGGTGCTGCCAAAATTTTTAATAAGTTCCGCAACCTCCTAGTTGTTCGCTTGCTGATTGTAACATTCGGGGCACGGGGTGCCGGGGTGTTACATATATACATATCTGATTTTCACATTGAAACCTACATGCTTCTGCATATTTAGTCCTTTTTCTCGCATCTTCCAATCGAAATCCAAAAACGAATAGTGCATCGTCCAAACAAATTTGAATTGATGGTCCATGTTACATTCATAAACCATTTGCATACATTCATGGTTCATGTTACATTCTTTCAGCCCATTATGGAAAATTCTCGGAAGTGGATGTATGATGGTTGGAATAAGAATGGACGGCACTCTGTCGAGTGGAAGGAGGGCACGAAAGATTTTATCCGTCAAGCTTTTGGGTCAACGCCTGTGTCGGACATGGCAGAAGTGAGATGCCCATGCGCTCTCTGTGGTAATAGCCTGAAGAGATGTCGGGCAGAAATGGAGATGCATCTTTGTAAGAACGGCTTCAAAGCAAATTATTATAGATGGATTGATCATGGCGAAAGCGTGCAAGGTGGACCATCTAGTTCTGTTAGAGTACAACCCTCCAATATTGTCGAAGGTTACGATGAAATTGACAGAATGGAAGAGATGGTCGACAACATTGGTCAGGGGTTAGATCTCCCACAAGAGGAAGTGCCTACTCCACTTGCAACAGATTTCCTAAAGCTTTTGAAGGCCGCTTCAGAGCCGTTGCATGAGAAAACAAACGTGACGCTCCTTGCGGCTGTCGTACGTCTCATCGCAATTAAGTCAAAGCATAATTTCTTAACCAAATGCTACAATGATTTAGTGAAGCTTATTTGTAGCCTTCTCCCCGAAGACCACAAAATGCCACGAAACTTGTATGATTCGAAGAAAATTCTAAGTGGTCTAGGAATGCCATATGAGAAAATAAATTATTGTCCTCGATATTGCATAATCTTCTGGAAGGAGCACGCAAAAAAGACCCACTGCGATCGCTGTGGAGAGTCTAGGTATGTTGAAGTTACCAACAAAGATGGTAACACTAAACAGACGAAGGTGGCCAAGAAAACATTGCATTACTTTCCAATGACTCCACGTTTGCAGCGGTTGTTTATGTCGGAAGAGACAGCGAAGCATATGAGGTGGCACAAAGAAGGAAAACGTGTGAAAGAAGGTGTCATGGTTCATCCATCCGATGGTGAAGCTTGGAAGTACTTTGATGAAATGAATCATGATTTTGCAAGAGATCCAAGAAATGTGCGTATTGGTCTCGCGACAGATGGGTTCACACCCTTCAGCATGAGCGCACAATCATATTCATGTTGGCCTGTATTCACCATTCCGTATAACCTCCCTCCAGACCGTTGCATGAAAGAGGAATATATGTTCCTTTCTCTTATCATACCTGGGCCTAGCCATCCTGGGAAGCACTTGGATTTGTTGATGCAACCACTCATGGCTGAGCTAAGAGAGTTGTGGACAAACGGTGTCTTGACATATGATAGCTCAACAAAGCAGAATTTCAGGATGCGCACTGCTTACCTGTGGTCCATTCATGATTTCCCGGCATATGGTATGTTTTCAGGATGGAGCACTCATGGGAGATTGTCTTGCCCCATATGCATGGATGACACAGGTGCTTTTCAATTGAAGAATGGTGGCAAAACATGTTTCTTCGATTGTCACCGACGGTTCTTATCTTCAAGCCACCCATCCAGGAGACAGACAAATACATTCCGTAAAGGAAAGGTGATAAAAGAAGGTCCACCGAAACGTCTGCGGGTCATTGACATCATTGCTAGGCAGAATAATCTCAAAGACACTCCTAACGGTTATGAAGGTTACGGTGAGCAACACCATTGGACTCACAAGTGTAGTATTTATAGTCTCCCTTACGCAAAGGACTTGAAACTGCCTCATAACCTTGATCTGATGCATCAGGAGAGAAATGTGAGTGAGTCCATCTTCAGCACGAACTTCGACATACCTGATAGAACCAAAGATAATGTCAAAGCCCGGTTAGATTGTGCCTTGATATGCGACAGACCTGCCTTGAATATGAGCGATACATCCACAAAGAAACCTAAAGCTAAATATTGTTTAACACCCTCACAGAGAAAGGAGGTTCTTCTTTGGATCCAAAAAGAGGTGAAGTTTCCTGATGGTTATGCTGCCAACATTAGGCGCGGTGTGAGTCTTGCTCAAGGGAAGATAAATGGAATGAAAAGTCATGACTACCACATATTTATTGAGCGGTTAGTTCCTGTGGCTTATCGTGGATACGTAGATGAGGACATATGGAGAGCTTTAATGAGCTTAGCTTCTTCTCTGCATAACTTTGTGCTAAAGAGATCAGCGAGTGCAGAATGGTAGAGTTAGAGAAGGAAATAGTGTTGCTAATTACCAAGCTTGAGAAAATATATGTTCATGGGTTCTTCAACGCGATGCAACATCTTTTGGTACATCTACCTTATGAAGCAAAGGTTGGAGGCCCTGTGCAGTACAGATGGATGTATCTCGTGGAACGTATGTTAAAGAGTATCAGAGCAAAGGTTAAAAATAAGGCACGTGTAGAAGGATCCATTGCGGCAGCATGCCTACTACAGGAGATTTCATGCTTCACGAGTAATTACTTCGCACCAACCAACAATGTCAATGCTTATGAGCCCAGGTATAAGAAAGTGTACAAAAGAAATCCGTCAACCATAAAGGTGTTTCGGATACAAGGCAAAACTATAGGGAGAAGTACATTACGTGAATTAGAACCGGATGAGAGGGTTCGTGTACAATTATATATTTACAATAATATGGAGGAAATGGATGGGTGCATCGAGTAAGTTTATTTGTGAAACACGTTATGCGTTGTATAGCATTGTATACTAGATATTTAAAACTTAAATCATTCTCTTTGTAGGCAATTTATTCAACAGGAATGGAAAAGGCAAGGCGAACCTACTCAAAAACAAATCGATAACCTGAAAGAAAGGGGTCGTGGACCAGGCCATCCGAATTTCTTAACTTGGTTCTTCTATCACGTAAATATCTAAACCTATCATAATTTTTATTTATTAACGACGTATGATAATATGTTATTCTTAACTTGGGTTAAACCAATTTGCAGTGTCACAAGCATGCTAGTGTGCACAATGATCTTCGACAGATGTCAAAATCATGCAACCGTACGGTCAAAGTGCACGGGTGTTACGATGTGCATGGGTATCATTTTCGCTCTAGAGCGGCGGAGTTGGCACGTCCAAATTTGACGACAGTAAATAGTGGGGTCGTGAGTTATGTTCAAGACAAGATCGCAACGATATAGAATATTATGGGATTATTGAAGAGATAATAGAGGTTGTCTTTGATGGAAGTAACGATCTCTCAGTGGTTCTTTTTCGTTGCAAATGGTTTCATCCTACCTATGGGGTGCGACGGACTCCAGAATTAGGCCTAGTCGAAATTAACCATACGAAACTGTATACAGGGAGTGAGGAGTTTATTCTCCCTAACCAAGTCGAGCAAGTGTACTATTTATCTTATGCGTGCCCTAAGTACAAATCTTGGTGGGTTGTTTACAAAGTAAGACCTCCCGGTACATTACCATTCTCCTCAGATGATGATAACGAGGATGTATTTCAACAAACCATTGATGTGCCATTTCAAAAAGAAGGTCTGCCAGGACAACTTTCCATAGATATCGGGATAGGACTTGACAATCTTTTTGTCCAAGTCGACAACGAAATGACAAATGATATGAACCAGGGTGATTAGTTGAAAAATGTATGTAAGAAATAGTAAGCAAGTTTTTTCATCATTTTTTGTTATGTAAATTGTAATTATATTTTACTACTGTCAAACTAACTTTTGGTACAATGACAATGTAGGATGGCTGCAAGGAGGGCTGGGACACGACGATTCGTTGTTGATAACAGGAGCGATGAGGATGAGCCGGAGACACAGGCGGAGGGTATGCCAGAGGGCACAGAACAACCGCCTATGCAAGAGCTTGAGGGTGTGATGCAGATCCTCAGAGCCATGCAAAGAGCCCGAGACAGGGACAGAGGGCACATCTTCCTCTCGTGAGGCGAGAGCAGGCCAGGGAGCACGAGCTCGAAAGAAGAGGGGCACTAATAAGCTTCACAGGGCTCCCACAAATCCAAATGAGAAGATTGAATTTACATACTTTGGGGATAGGTACGTATGTTCTAAAAGTTGAATTTGTGTAGCACCAAATTATTGTTCTAACTCAGATGCATTGTTGTTGTGTAGCAACTTGGTGGCAATCCAGAACAATGTGAAGGAGCCCGGTCCAGCCCTAGGGACCATTCTGAGGATGAACTACCCAGGAATGGTGGACATTGGTGATGTGCATAGGGCAGCACTCTCTTGGGAGGACTACAAGGTTGTTCAGGATGGTGACGGATCAGTTGCCGATCGTTGCCTCGACGAGTTTTGGGTAAGAAAAACTCTTCTAGCTATCTTTGCAACTTTGGCTTGTTTAGTTACCCTCTTCAATGAACTGGACAATTCTATTGAGTACATGCGTCCTCCCATGATTTAGTCACCTAAAACTAGGTAGTTGAGCAGAAGCATTTATGTTTATCTTGCAATTTTTGTTTGTGGTCTATTTTAGGCTAGGTATGCTCTGCCTTCTGATTTCGAAGAGCGACAGCGTCTTGTAGCCCATGAGGTTATTGATAGAAAAGCAAAACACATTGTGAACGAGATGATCTCACTTTCTCGTGTCAAGGCTGTTGAGGAGTATTATCGGCGCGAGGCAAAATCTCAGAAGGGACGGAGGTGCTCGAGACATATACCTTACCCCTGATGAGTACAATTCATGTCGACCGCCATGGTGTGACAAGTGCCCCGATGCTTGGAGATGGATGTGTGACATGTATGACACAGAAGAATGGAAGCAGAAATCAACAAGAAACAAGAATAATCGCAATGCATCTGCTGATTCGTGCGTCACACACCTTGGTAGCCATTCGATGGCACAACGGAAAAAGTTTATGGTAAGGTTTGCTTAAAGTAATTCCAGTTCTCTCATTTATTGCAACTAAATTTTCATTTCGTGATGAATTGCAGGAGGCTCAGACAGGGGGGGAAGTCGACTGGATTGATGTGTACACAAACGCACATTCAGGGCGGAACCCAGATGGTACTCGGCGCGCTTTGGATCCAGCTGCCCAAGAAAAATTAGTAAGTAATATTGTTTGGATACATTGTTTTGTGCGGTGTTAACTTATTTGTAATGCAGAATGAATACGTGGATGCAATGACTACGGTGCACGGGCCCGAGTGTGTTCCTACAGAACAACCTTTGGATCCTACAGTCATCCATAGCCAGATGGGTGGGAGGAGGCATGGGAGACTGTCGTTCGGGAACGCTTACTTGTGTTCTTCTGAGTACATGCCTGAGGTGAGGGCAGCTCGACGCTCGAGGGCTTCCTCTTCGTCTTCGTCCAGCAGGCGCGTCATGGAAGAGAACCGCGCTTTGAGAGAACAAGTTGCTGAGCTTCACAAACGGCAAGAAGAGGGAGAAAAAGAGCGTGAGGCTATTCTTAGAAGATTGGAGTCCATGGAGCAAAATATGCACCAAGTACGTTCAATTTTGGATCACTTTCAATTAATTCAATCTACTAATGCTATGTGAGTTATATGTAGAATCATATTCCACCACAAGGATTTCCTGGCTTTTTCGATCCCTCATGGCCGCCGATGATGCACTTCCAAGGAGTATTGTCTATTACTAGTAATTTCTTGTTTCTTATTAATGTCTATCCATCAATGATATGCTATGTGAATTTGTAGGCTTTTGGTTCTGGTGGTCCAACTCCGGACGGGGTAATGCTCCAATCCATATATTGATATTAATGGTCTTTTTCTGCAAGTCACAAATGTAATGCTCTAATCCATATGTTTGAATTGGTAGGCTTCTGCATCGGCCGCTCCGGCTCAGCCACCCCCTTTGCAGTTTCCATACCAGTATATGTTGCAGTTTCCTCCTCAGAACGCTACCGGATCGGGTGCTCAGGCTCTGCCAACACCTTTGCAGTTTCCATTTCAATTCCCGTTGCCATTTCCACATAGTATGCCAGATAGGGTAATATATGTTAATTCGTGAAGAATTGTTGTTTTCAACTCACAAGATAAATGTTATAATTCATTTTCTTTAATTGGTAGGATTCTGGATCAGGGGTTCCAGCTCAACCACCACAGCTCCAACGTCCATTTCAGTACCCAATTCGACTTCCAACTCAGAACACTCCGGACACGGTACTTCTATCGCCAAAAATTGTAATTTGGGAAGTCATTGAAAATAATGTTCTAAGTTATACATTGCTTTCTTGCTTTGTAGGAGGCTTCAAGATCAGCTGGTGTAGCTCAACATGTGGGAAGTGGCGCCGAGCCCACTAGCAGTGCTTCGGCGGACTTTGTTGATGAGATGCTTGGTATGCCTTCGGTTTTTCCTCCACCTAGCTAGAATGACTGAGGTGATGTAATCTCTATATCAAACTTTTGTTGAACTTTGTTGATTTGTGGACATGTCATATACGTTGAATTTTTGTTGGAAACCTCTATATCAAACTTTTGTTGAACGTAAATTATATGTTGATTTGTGGATGTGATTTATGAATGTGTATGGATATGAATGGTGATGAGTTTGTAAGTTGTGAATGTATATGAATATGAATTGTGATGAGTTCGTAATTTGTGATTGTATGGATATGAATTGTGAGTATATATGGATATGAATTGTGACTGTAATTGTGAGTGTGAATGTAAACTGTGACTGTTATGTTGATGAGATTGTATGGGTCTGAACTGTGACAAATGCTGCCCTACCAGTCGATTTGTTTTTTTTAGCGTTGATTAATTAGGGTGGACGGCCTCCACGTGGCCGTCCACCCTAATGTGTGCAGCACCCGGTGAACCTTAGGGTCGACGGCTTATTTGCACGTGCCTGTCCACCATAATGCTTAGGGTCGACGTCCTGTTGCACGTGGCCGTCCACCATAATGCTTAGGGTCGACGGCTTTTTGCACGTGGCCGTCCACCCTGCATTTATTATGGTCGACGGTATAAAAAGACCGTCCACCCTGACATAGAGTGGACAGCTCCTAGTGACCGTCCACCCTAAGGTTATTATGGTAGACGGCCTATATTTGGCCGTCGACCCTAATAGGGTGGACAGCAACCCCGTCGAATTTAATATTATGGTCGACCACTTACTTTCGGCGGCTTAGGGTGGACGGCCGGCTGTCGACCCTACTTATGGTGGACGGTTTTGTTCTTAGGGTGGACGGTTTTGGCTGTCGAGGTTAGTGATTTTTCCTGTAGTGTCTGGTCGTCTGGCCGGTCTCTGTTATTTTTTTTTTCTCAGGTAGCAAATGCCCAAACCAACCTCATATGCAACCAAGGAGTATACACATATACGCAGTGAATAGTGCCATGCAAAAAGAGTTACGTAATTCATTTTTCTCCAAATTGCGTATTTTGTCTTTTTCGCAACAAATTCGTTTTAAGTCCGAATTGCTTGCAGCAAATTTTGTTAATTAGTAGAAATTAATACCTTTCTACGGTAATTTTAATGAAATTTTATAATTAAATATATACTGTTAAATTATTTGCGGAAGGTCCAAACTTATGAATTTTGTAGCTCTTAAACTATACGTCCAAAAATTCCAAAATAAATTTTAGAAATCTTAGAAAATGTTAAAATATTTATCTAGAAATTTGCATGGGGATTATAAGCTAGTTTGATTTGTAGCATTGTTTTCAAATGTGTGTTTACCTGTTGTTCCGAGTGTTTATTTGGTTCTTTATTTGCTATGCGTAGACGTCGAGTTGTGTGACGCTGTCGGATGTGAAGATCAAGATCTAGACCAAGACCAGCTATTTTTTTCGAAGGCAAGTTGTGCTTTGACCATATTGCTCCTAGTTTTTGAAATGTATTTTGATTTAAATTATGCATGCTATGTTGATTAAAATGAATTAATTTAATTTGGGTAAAATAGTTAATAATCCTAATTGTTAATTCCACCCTTGATGATAATATTTGTATGCCATGTATCCATTGTCACCTTAAGTTGGTTTATTTAGTTGGATGTTAATATCGTGCCAACACGGGAGGCTAGACCATGAATAGTTGCTTAGCCATGCTTATGTGAAATGTGTTTCAAATGGCAAAATAATATTGACTAATGATACACGGAATGAATTTTGGAATCAGTGTAATCTTGCCACGTGATGATGTGAAGTGTAGGTACCTTTTTGGTTCTACATGGTAACTGGTATTATTGTTGGCATGTATTGCACAATAATCAAACTGGAGTGGGAAAATATTTGGACTGTGGCAAGTGGCAAGTGATTAATGGGGGGCCCGATGTGGCACATGGGAGAGATGTTGATTGAATTTGGTTTTGTGAATTTTGGGTAGTCTTGCCACGGTTAACCTAAGGACTTAACCTTGCAAGCCTTTGAACTGGGCCTAATATACAACCACATGTCTGGAGTGGGACAGACCTAGTTGAGTATGATTCCGAAGTCTTAGCATGTGAGACCTCAGGTGGTTTTTGTAGCTATAAATATGGAAAGAAGGGTGTAGTGTTCACCGATTGGTCTTACATCTCTTCAACGGTATACGTTGGCCCTGTACTTTCGCTCCGCAAAAGGGAAGGGACAGTGGGAACTATACCGGGAGGTACGCATGCGAGGATGGAAGTTTCGGAAAGACTTTGTTATGGTTACTCGCCCGTGTGGTGTTTAACTATATCGTGTGGGTAAAGTGTATAACCTCTGCAGAGTGTACAAACTATTTGAATAGCCGAGTCCACGGTACTGGACAAAGCTCGGGAATTACAGTCAAGGGTTAGATTTTTCTAAAATAAAAGTGTGGGAAAGGGTGGCTGCATGCTAGAGATAATTGCTAAAGTGATTTAGGGCTTTGAGCCGAATTGTTTAAAAAGAGATTGATAATTTACTATATAATATGGTTTTACTGCTTTTGAATCTATTAAGGTTATTTAATTAAAGCAAAATGTTGTTTGAGGCAAAACAACCACTTAAGCCATTCCTTTAGATGAAGCCACGCATATAGTAATAGGATTGCACCTCTGTGCATGACTTGCTGAGTATGTTGTATACTCACCCTTGCTTTCAACACAATCATCAGTTGAGGAGAGGACTACAACTTCAAAGAAGAAGAAGTTCCGCGAGGAGGCAGTTATCTAGGAGTTGAACCTTGTCAGTTGCCTATGGCATACTGATGGGTGTCACCGACGTTCTTCGTTCCGCTGCTGTTTATCTACTTTTGTTATTGTAAGTCCTGCGTGGCAGACTATTTGTAAGGTGACCTTAAGGTCTTGTAACCAGTTTATTTAATGTTTGAAGTACTTTATTTTATTATTCCGTTGTGTATGATTGTGGTACTTCATCCCTGTTATTACTGTGTGCGCTAGCGTGATCCTGGACTAGTGCAGAATACACAGAGGGTCCGAATTTGCAGGTTCGGGTCCCGACAGGAGAGCCCTTCGGGCGATGACTATGGACGATCTGGGAGCGAGGATAGCGCGCGGCCTCGAGGGCTCTGCTAGGGCCAATCCCATGGCACTGCAAGAGCCATCACGCCGGACAGGCAAGCTCGCCGATGTAACACCCCGGCATTTAGTATGCCCGAATGCTACCAAACATAGACTAAGCAACTTCTAAATACCACAATTACAAGTAAATTACAGCAAAGGAGCAAATGCTAATACCGAAAATTTTGGCAGCATCTCCTTTGTTTTTCCAAGAATTGAAGCAACAACAATAGCATAGCAATATATGGCAACATACGAGACATCTAAAATAGCAATAAATAATGGCATGACAGCAATATAAGTCAAATTTCAAGCATTCAAAGTCTTCATGAGCCAAACGAACAATAAGGCTCTCATAACACGAAACTAAACCATAAACCAATATGCATCACACTAAATTTATTATCAAGACTCCAAATGAATAACTGTGGGGACAAATGTGTGAAGCTACGTGTAGGAGTGTGACTAGTTCCCTTCCCCGCATGCCGGTCTCATGGTACCTAAAACAACAATAAAGGACAAGCGTGAGTTCAACACTCAGCAAGTATATTGCAATGGTACAAAAGAACAATTTACATGGCTACCACACCTCACATCATGCCTATCATCTTATTCATGCTCAGATATCATTTTTCACATATCATCATGTATGCGATGCGATGCGATGCGATGCACATGTCTCCTGGAAACTCATACCGGTATGGCTGAGTGCACACCCGTCGGTGTGCACCCTCTCTTCCCTTCCATCCCGAAGATGGAGGGTGCCTACTCCTCGCTTCCATTCACCGCGGTGGATGGAATCACGATGTAGGACTTACTCAATGGCGCCCCGGACTAGTCATAACTTTCTCACCAACCTTACCGGACTAGTTATGACTTTCTCACTGACTCGGCCATGTATCATGCCATGTATACAAACATGCCAACATCATAAATAACTTGTACATTAACACATGGCATCACAACATAATAAACCGTATTCATCATATCAATGGCAAACATTAAAGCATGGCATGTGATCACATCATATATTCAATTGCAACTCATCAAAACTAGCAACCTACAACCCGCTACCCATTCCAATACACTTGCCTCAACCACGGGCGATGGATTGACGAGAAGTAGAGGGCACTCCCGGGGTCACACCACCTTCACATAGGTACCACACACTCAAAATCATTCCCACAAAACAATACGCAAACACTCTTCTACCCCGACTTCGCAAACTACTCGCAAAACCCAAAAACAGAGGTTCTGTCCTGTCGGGACAGCAGACTTCCAATGAGCATAACTTTAGTTCTAAAACTCCAAATCGATTAAACGAGTACATCCTCGCGTAGCTTAGGAAATTTCCTAACTTTTTCTAAGTATATGGAAAAACTGATTCAGCCTCTAAAGTGGTTTAATCTACAGAATACCGTGATCTGTTCCAATCTCGTCACAGTTTTGAACACGTTCGGTAAAACGAGCATAACTTTCAAACGGCTGATCAGAATTAAGCATTCTTTACGTCCAATTAAAGGTTTTTGAATTACTTGCAACTTCTTCAACAGGCGGACGACCAAATTCCGTTTCTAAATTGGCGAAAACTCAAACCCTAGGTCGACTTCACAATCTGCCCGAAACAGAGAACGTGGCAACTCTAGTTTTCTCCCAAATCTACCCAATGGTAGCACCACCACTTGATCTAAAAACATGAAATCGACCCCTAGAACAGTACCTAGACCAACCACAAGGATCACCCAAATCATACCTCTTCCTAAAGAACGATGAACGCCGAAATCCTTTCTCCCGAGCTCCCCGATCGTCCTCCTTGCGCCGGAACCGCTGGATCTCCTCGTTGCGGGGCTTCCCGATGGAGGGGATAGCGAGGTTGCGCAGTGGGGAGCTCCCCTAGGGCAGCAAGGGAGGTGGAGAGGGGAGGTGGAGGTGGAGGCGCAAGATGGGGAGTAGGGGAGTGTGGCGGCTAGGGTTAGGGAGGGGAGTGGTTTGGGGCACAGGGAGGGCTAGGGTGGGCAGAAATTGCAGGAATTTCCCCCCGATGGGCCCAAAAACTCCGCACTGAAGGCCCAAAAACTCCCCACTGAAGGCCCATGACTCAATCCCCTAGGCCCAACTCCTCCCGGAGAGGCCTAAACCCTCCCGGAAAGGCCCAAATCCTCCCGGAAAGACCTAAAACTTTTGGAATCACAAAAACATGTCAAAAAAATTCATACCGTAATGTCACAGCCGATGTACAAGCAGCGGCAAATTGACAGCCACGCGAGAGAAGGGATAGCGATTGGCCGAGAGGGCATCGTAGCATACGTGCATGGCCGAGGGCTTGGCAAAGTCTTCCGCTATAAGGATAGTTATTATTATTATTATTATTATTTGTGATGCGGCAATTTTATGGGAAAAGAAATATTCACTTTTAGCAGAGCATACCATCTATCGGTAAATGTAACATCTTAATCACACCTACTTCACGATGATTACACCATAAACATGGGCAGATCTAGGTGGGGATGCCGGTATACACCATAACGTTAAAGATTTTAAAAATGTCACTGTAGGACCGAATATAGCAATCAGAGGGGGGGTGAATGATTGTGCGGAAGCTAAAACCAAATTCTTGATCTATTAAAAGTTTACCCCAAAATAGAACCAAATAATTGCCTTGTTTTCGAAAAAAACAGAATGATAGAGGTTTGGTAAAACGTGAATTCCCGGAGATCCAACCGTCCGATCGATCTGAAATTTGGACACAAGAAACTAGATTCCAATACAAATCAAACCCAAAAATAATCAGCTCAATCGGACTTACGGATCAAAAGTTATGACTTTCGCAAGCTTACTATTCCAGAAGATGGCGAGAATAAATCTAACTAGAATTGTAGCTCGCCGAAAGATTTGATGAACTTGATCTTTATTTCTCCTTTCTTTTGTCTAAAATACTCCAAACAAAAGAGTACAACCCTAAAGCTTGCTCAAAGCTTGATTGCCTTCAACAGGAGGCAACCCCTCTATTTAAAGAAGGCAAACACACCTAATCCTAGAAGGAGTCCTAATCCTAGAAGGAGTCCTAATCCTAGAAGGATTCCTAATCCTAAAAGGATTCCCACTCCTAATCCTAGAAAGAGCATGTATTCAACACAACTCCACTTGGCCCAACCTGGCCGAGTACAACTCTTGCACGCGTATGGCAACCCTACCATACTCACGTGACTAACACTTTGCACGCGAATGACCTCATGCCATTCTCACGTGACTAACCATTCTTCATGTGCACCATTCTCTTAGCCCGAACGTCCCGCATGACATCCTTGACCACCAAGACCTCAGTTCCCCCTGAACCTAGTCCCGAACCTCAGTTCCTCCATGAACCTAGTTCCAGTCCCGTCATCGACCACATTCGCCCTCGAGCAATACCTGCACATGAACAAACCACAAAACGATTCCGAGCACAAGTCCGCGACTTGACTCACATTAAACCATGCAACCACTCACAGGAGTGCATTGCATTAAATATTCTAAGAACACGATTTCAAAACACGAACAAAAACCTTTGCAAAAATCAAAAAGCTTTTCAAATAATCAAACTGATTTCAGATCTTTTCAAATAAAGAAACCAAAAAATAAATCTTGTCGAAATATCAAACTGGTTTCAAATCTTTTTCAAATACTCATCATCAAAATCAACTGGATCAAAAATAACGATCCTTCACGATCCTTCAATCTCCCCCTTGATGAGTAATTTGACAAAACACAATATAAGATTTGATAAGAGATTGAGCAAGAACCAAAAGACCAAATAATCCCAATTCAAAAACCTTCTTGACTTGTTCTCCCCCTTTTTGACAAAATAGTCATCAAGATCTCAAAACTCCCCCTTAATGAATGCAGTATCTCAAGCTTTGAAGTATATTCAAGGTATATAATCAAAGTAAAGCATTTGAAGAGTTTTTAGAACTTTCTCATTTTGTATCAAATTATCCAATGAGAAAGCAAATTGTGAGAATATGGAGGCTCTAACACATAGAATAGTTATTGCATAAGCAAATTAGAGCAAACAAGTAAAATGTCATAAACAGATTTTTCCAAAGCGAAAAAGAAATCTATTATGAGCATAGAGAGACTTTCAAATTCACTAATATTTGTCTCAAGCCTTTTTCAACCATTTGAATTTCCTTTTTCTCTTTTAGCAAGTTTGACAATTTTGCTTTGTGATCAACAGGATGACAAGTAATCAGACACTAGCCCATACTTGTGTATGAGTAGGTAGTTCTTTCTTGTATCTTTCTCAGTTTAAATTGGCAAGTGGCTTCACATTGTTCTGAACTTTTGTTTAGACAAGAAGCCTTTTCTTGCATCTTTTGCATTTAAATCCCTGGCAAGGAAGCTGCACATTGTACTAAACTTGTGTTTAGCCAAGTAGCTTTTGCTTGCATCTTTTTCAACTTGCTTTTAACATTAAAACACTGATTTTGCTTGAGACTCATAATGATCATTTGAAGTCCAACAAAAAACTCACACATAGTTTCTAATCAGCTCTAGCCTTTCAACAGATGACAAGAAACTTTTAAGCCTATTTCACAAATGCAATACCATAATGAGCAAGAGCCAAAATATTCTCGAAAAGCATCTCAAATTGAATTATTTTAGCCTTTTAGTGATAAGTAAAGCATTGAGCATTAACTTGGCTATATACACAAGAATAATCACCAAAGCTTTGTACTACATGATGCAATGTAAACAGGGGTTTTTACTTGAGGTGTAAAGTCAAAATACCACTTATAAAAAAATCACTTCTAGGAACCAAAGTCAAGTAACCCAAAAAGAGATAAACTCAAGACTCCCCCTCAAATCAACCCATGGGGATGAATGATCCCAAGTTCACCGCGTAAGAAAGCAAAACGAGAAAAATCAAGCGGTTTAGTGAAAATATCAGCAAGCTGAGCACCCGAATCAACAAATTTCAGTTCAATAGCTCTTTTTTCAACATGATCTCTAAGAAAATGAAATCTGATGACAATGTGTCCAAGAAAGAGAATTACTCAAGAAGTGGCATGAACCAGATGTACTTTTTCTATCAATTCCACATCCTCCAAATTCAACATCAGAGAAAGGTCTTAAACTAATGCGTGAAGAAGCAGAAAGCCAAATGCCAAAATCTTGAGTACCACGGAGATACCTTAAAATCCTCTTGATAGCTTGTCGATGTGAAGCACGCGGGGAAGCTTGAAAACGAGCACACAAGCACACAGCAAACTCCAATTATCTCATCCTCAACAGCATCATCATCATCTTCATCAACAAAGATACTCTCCCCCTGAACATATGCACCTGTACCTGCACTATTTGGACTAGTGCCTTTTGCGAAAACAGAGGTGGAGGAAGCATCTTGAAAAATAACACTTTTAGCACGAGATGCACAAGTGAAGGAGGAGAACCAATTCTTATCATCGGACATGTGGCGTGAGCATCCTAATCCACTAGCCATATGTTCTCCTTCCTCAGTGAGAAGCCTACATAGAAGCGAGAAAGTGTCGATGTCTCGATCTTGGGGTTAGAAATAAGATGTTTAGGAATCCAGATCTTGAGACACACGACGCACAACACTTGGCACAACACGATCATTCTTTTGCATAAAAGAAGATTTGTCTTTTCTCGTGTTCTTAGCAACAAGAGTTATTTTCATCACCCTAGGCACATAATGAGAAATGAAACGTGCATGCCTCAAATTAGACCTAGCATTAAACCTTTCTCTCTTTTGTTGTTTAGCTAGTCTAAAGCAAAAGTCTACTAGATGTCCATCTCTACCACAATGAATGCAAGTGTACTTAACATGATGTTTTGCTTTAACAAGAGAAGCACATTTTGCATTCATCATAGTAGAAGATAAAAGACCACTAGATTTAAAGACATTTTTCTTAGGCTCATTGACAATTTCAAATTTTCCACTTCCAAGTGTTCGACAACGGTGGGAGCATGTGATTTATGATGAGCATAAGAATCAAAACCTAAACCTTTGTTACGAGTGCTGACTTTTGATTGATCCAAAATCATGTTTAGGTTTTTCTTGCCATCGATGAAACGTTCCAAAGAATTTTGCAAGTAATCAACTTTCTTAGCAAGAGTTAAACAATTATCACAAGGAGTGTCAATTTTAGCTTTCTGCTTACGGCAATTTGAACACGAGTTAATTTCATGAGTGAACATGTCATTTGTTAATTGTGTAACTCTACAATTTGCATCTTTTAATTTCAACTCAAGAATTGAACATTTAGAGCAAGCAATTTGATCATGTAAACTATCAAGAGAGCAACCAATATTTTTCACAAGTTTTTCATTTTTCAATTGTTCGGCATAAACTTGTTCTAGTTTAATGACATGTTCCTCTTTTAGAGACTTAATTTCAAATTTGAGATCTAAGCAAGTATCACAAATATTTTCAGAATTTGAATTTCTAAGATCAAAGTTTTCAGATTTTAGCATGGATAGATCTTTTTCTAAGTTTTTATTTTTGAGTGAAGATTTTCTTAAAGATTTTCTCAATATGACTAAAACTTCACAAAGCTCATCATACGAAGGCATTACCTCATCACCGTCATTTGGAGGTGCTGTCGTTGTCACTAGAATCACTAGTGTTCCCTTTTGCCATGAAGCACATCCATGAAATCCTTCTCTTCAAATTCGTTTGCTTCGCTTCCTTCTCATCTTCAGTTGAGTCATCAATGTCGCTTAAGTCTAAGCGACCAATTGCCTCGAAGACTTTGTTGAGCATCTTCTTCGTCCGTTGCTTATTTTTATCCTTGCTCTCTCTTGGCCGGAAGGACTTGGAGGAGTTGCTTTGCTCCTTCTCCTCTCTATCTTTGTTCTTGAAACATTTAGCACGGATGTGCCCTGCCTTGCCGCAGTTGTAGCAGTGGATGGAGGTTTCTTTTCTTTCCCTTGATCTCATGTAAATTTGCATTGACACGCTTGGAAAGAAGAGCAAGTGTATCTTCAGTATTTGATCTAGCTGCTCATCACTAAGAGCACTCAAAGCAGAATGGAATATGATGATGAAGAACTAGTAGCATTATCATATGAAGAGGAATTAGCATTAAGAGCCATAGAGTTATCATTGGATGTTCTTGAAACAATGTCTATCTCAAAAGTCTTGAGACTAGAATATAGTTTATCCAAAGTCATTTCACTCATCTTGTGAGCTTCCTAAAAGTAGTCACTTTCATTTGCCATATTTTAAGATCAAGAGATGATAGGAAATGTCTAGCATTTTCAGAGTCAAGGTACTTTACATCTACAAATCTAAGATTGTTTAAGATTACATTAGCGAGCAAAACAATCATCTAGAGATTCTCGAGTTCATTTCAAATCTAGTGTATTCCTTTTTAAATTGATCTTGCCTAGCTTCTTTTACAGAGTCGATTGCCCTCATGATAATCTTGAAGAGATTTCCAAATTTCATGAGCAGTGAGTAAATGATGAACTCTATCAAATTCTTTTCTAGCAAGTCCTTGAAGCAATATGTTTCTAGCTCTATTATTGTTTTCAACATCTTTTTCAAACTCGATTTTATCAATATCATCATTTGAAGGAAGCTCGTATGGAATCTTTACCTTGCGCCAAATAAGCGTTACCTTGAGCTTGAAGGTATGCAATCATCCGAATCCGCCCGATGGGAAAGTCTGTGCCATTGAAGATTGGCGGCTTGTTCGAGTATATCTCTGTTGCCATAACTTACCGTTTACTAATCACCTGTTAAGATGGATTAGTAGAGCCAAGCTCTGATACCACTTGTAGGACCGAATATAGCAATCAGAGGGGGGGTGAATGATTGTGCGGAAGCTAAAACCAAATTCTTGATCTATTAAAAGTTTACCCCAAAATAGAACCAAATAATTGCCTTGTTTTCGAAAAAAACAGAATGATAGAGGTTTGGTAAAACGTGAATTCCCGGAGATCCAACCGTCCGATCGATCTGAAATTTGGACACAAGAAACTAGATTCCAATACGAATCAAACCCAAAAATAATCAGCTCAATTGGACTTACGGATCAAAAGTTATGACCTTCGCAAGCTTACTATTCCAGAAGATGGCGAGAATAAATCTAACTAGAATTGTAGCTCGCCGAAAGATTTGATGAACTTGATCTTTATTTCTCCTTTCTTTTGTCTAAAATACTCCAAACAAAAGAGTACAACCCTAAAGCTTGCTCAAAGCTTGATTGCCTTCAACAGGAGGCAACCCCTCTATTTAAAGAAGGCAAACACACCTAATCCTAGAAGGAGTCCTAATCCTAGAAGGATTCCTAATCCTAAAAGGATTCCCACTCCTAATCCTAGAAAGAGCATGTATTCAACACAACTCCACTTGGCCCAACCTGGCCGAGTACAACTCTTGCACGCGTATGGCAACCCTACCATACTCACGTGACTAACACTTTGCACGCGAATGACCTCATGCCATTCTCACGTGACTAACCATTCTTCATGTGCACCATTCTCTTAGCCCGAACGTCCCGCATGACATCCTTGACCACCAAGACCTCAGTTCCTCCTGAACCTAGTCCCGAACCTCAGTTCCTCCATGAACCTAGTTCCAGTCCCGTCATCAACCACATTCGCCCTCGAGCAATACCTGCACATGAACAAACCACAAAACGATTCCGAGCACAAGTCCGCGACTTGACTCACATTAAACCATGCAACCACTCACAGGAGTGCATTGCATTAAATATTCTAAGAACACGATTTCAAAACACGAACAAAAACCTTTGCAAAAATCAAAAAGCTTTTCAAATAATCAAACTGATTTCAGATCTTTTCAAATAAAGAAACCAAAAAATAAATCTTGTCGAAATATCAAACTGGTTTCAAATCTTTTTCAAATACTCATCATCAAAATCAACTGGATCAAAAATAACGATCCTTCACGATCCTTCAGTCACGGGATCACCTTTTCAATAGGCCAAAATTATTGATTAAATTGATTCCGATATTAGTGGTTTAGGGTTTGTAAGATCTTAGAACTATATGTACAATATTTTGAATATATGTGTTGGATATATGATGTTACAAAACTATTATAAAGATTATAGAGTTATGTGTGAAATATACACCCACATTAAAAGTTTTCTAGGTTTACCACATACCATAAAATCCTTCCAAACCATACATGCTGTGTATGGTTCAAACGGGAAAAAGAGATTAGTAGGCACAAGAAAAATGGGAAAAATGAACTGAAAGAACACCAACCCAATCATTACCTAGCTAGGGATGAAAGTGGATGCGGGATGTCCGTCAACCCACTTAATTTAGCCCGCATAAAACCTAAAGCGGACGCCCACAACCCACTTTGGCGGCGCTTGCGGGCTTTGCGGCCATCACACGTAGCCCGCGTCATGTCCGTATCGCACCCGCATTGTTCCTCCCCAACCGAGTCTACGACAGCCACAAGAGGGTGTCGCCCGCCTCTCCCACGCCGGGTCGCCGGTCACGCGAAGAGCAAAAGAATCCTTACACGCCAGCCACACACTGCTGCCGCCCACCTCGCCCACACCCGCTGCCACCCGACTCTCCTCTCGATGCCGCCGGAGGTGCCGCCTCTCCTTTACCTATTCCCTCCCTGTCTTCCTCCTCTCCCGCTCTGATGCCACACTCGACGCAGGGAAAGGCTTTGATTTGTCTTCAAGATTGGCATAAAGCAATTAGTAAGCTCTTTTTTAATTGCTTCTAACTTTTTAGTTTACTTGATAATAATCATATGTCGATTTCTGACTTTTCAATGTTTCAGGCTCTTCTCATCAAAAGAACACGCCAACAGAGGATATGGATGATGGTGATGACTGCTGAGATGTATCTATAATCAATACAAGAGGTAATTTTCTATGAAAACAAGAATGAAAAAAAGGCCAAGGACATCATTTATTTTCTATTACCTTCATCTTGTACAACGATCATGGTCAGTATCCTTGATTTTGATGAATTGAAACTCTAATTAACTTGCATGCTAAACATGAATTTTCTTCTGAACATCGAAACCTGATAGATTTCTATATCACTTTTTCTTCTTGTGGGTTTTGTGGGCACCGTATTGCCCGCATAAACCTTTCGCGGGTTGCCACAATATCCCGCATAAATATTTGTGGTCAATGTACAATTAACCCATATTACATCCCACTTACATCCTGATACCTAGCTTTTCATATCCTGTGTGTATGTAGTCCTCTTGTATAATTTTTTTTTCATTTATGGTATTCTATGAATGAAATTGTAAATCTAGTCCTCTTCTTCACCGCGAAAGTACTGGTAAATGATATCATCTACCATGCTCCCCTACGGTATGTACCTATCGTAGTATCCAAGTTCGGCAGGAGGGGTACCATCGAGCGTTGATGGTGCGACAGGTCATACCGTGCCTGACGTGCTTCGTAAGTTGGCTCTCACAGTGATCCCGTCCCACATGCTGTGATGGATGTTGCGAGTACCTGCTAAACTAGGAGAGCACAATAGGCATTTTTTTAAAAATGTGCTAGGGCCACTAAGGTCTTGTTTGGGACAGTTTCAGCTTTAGCTTCTTCTCTTTTGAAGGCTGTGTTTGTTTAGGCTGGTGCTGGAGGAGAAGCTGCTGGAACTGGAAGAAGCTAGCGCTCTTTGGAGTGGAGGTGAGTGGAAGAGACTTGATGAAGGGGATGGCAATTTTTGTAAATAAGATCAAGTTGCAAGGGTACCAGGAAGTGGGATTTTCGTAAGCTCCAACACCAGAAGCATCGTTTTCCTTGCTTCTCTTGTGTAGTGCAAATTGGGCTGGAGCTTCTCCTTTCCAGCTAGCTGAAAAATTACTGTTTGTTTTGGTTCTGACTTATGAAGGCCTAGAAGCCAAATAAGCCTAAGCAGAAGCCTAAACAAACACAGCCGAAGTCAGAAACTGTCCTAAACAGCTGACTTCTCCGTAGTAGGAAATCAAAAGTCAGCAACCTATTTGTACAACGGGAAACTGAAAGTCAACCTGGTTTAGAGTAGCTTCCTATGGCTTCTTCGATGGATTAAGATTCTAGCTTTACCATTAGAGTTAAAGAAAATCACTCTCTATCAAGTATAAAATTTCAAACCGCACTCCTCTCACTCCCTTCCCATCCACACCTTTCGTGCCTAAAAGTCAAGTTGTCAAACATCAAAATTCTTCAACTCAATACTCAATTTTATAATTTATCAGTTATCTCTACTATTCTAAAGCAGCACTTGGTGGCAGTGGTCCGTTCTTCCCACATCATTAATTGCCGCTTAATTGCCCTGCTTAATTGCCCTACGCAAGCAACGAAGCGTTGCTTTAATTAGCCAGCTTTCGCAAGAAACAAAGCGTTAAAGATAGATGTTTGATTTTGTAAAATAATTTTTTTATTTTTTAATTTTTATTTTTCGTTATCAATTTTGTTTTTCGTACGAACGCACGGGCATTATAGACTAACTAGAACGTGACACCTAACCTACCAAGGCCTGAGCCAAAGCTTCCGTCTTCCCTTGCCCCTCTGCTCCTGTTGCTGGAGCCACCCAACCAGCTGGCGAGCAGCCGGTGGAGCCAGCCCCAGCGCCCAGCGGGATGCTGACCGTCGCATCAAAATTCCGCAACAAATCCGGCCTCGCCGCTACCACCACCACCACCCTTGCTATGCCATTCTTCCTCTCCACCTTCCCCATCACCACCACTGCCGCCGTTCCTCCTCCGCTCCGCCCTTCTTCCTCCCAAAACCCTAGCCCGCACCTACGCCTCCCGCCTCTTCCGAGGCCTCGCCTAGCCTCCTTCGCCGCGCCGGCACTGGCGCTGCGGGTTCCTCCCCCGTCCCTCCCGCCGAGGCGGGCCATGGCATCGTTGGCGGCGTCGGCCGCTGCGGAGGTGACGTACCTCTCGCAGCGCGACGCGGCGGAGATCGACGAGCAGCTTATGGGGCCTCTCGGCTTCAGCGTCGACCAGCTCATGGTCGGTGTCGGGGGGAACCACGCCCCCTCTCCTCTCCTTTCAGTTGTTGTTTACTGATCCTGCGGTTGTGGGGATTCTGGTGCTGACTGCTTGATTGGGGTGCTTGTGCGTGCGTGCAGGAGCTCGCTGGTTTGAGCGTCGCGGCGGCCGTTGCGGAGGTAAAGGCATCGGGCTTTGTGTGCTGCTCTTGAACTGTGTTGGCAGTGTTTAGTGTGACTGGGTTTCAACATCTTTGGTAATTTGCCTGCTTTCTCAAATAGTCGTGTTGTTTTTTATGATGGTGGTCGTGATATCATGATGAAGGTCGGATACTAGACAAGTTGTTTTGTCGTCTGCGAAATAAGGATTCCATAGCCTTGGCAATTGCATAATTGGGTTATCAAACTTAGTAGTTAATAACTTAGTACTATGTTGTTAAATTCCCGTAAGATGTCAAATCTTCAGAAATACGTTGATTTAGTGAGTATCGAGAACCTGGAGCTATCATGGAACTTGTTGGTATAGTTGGCATTCTACTTAGCAGGTCAGTTGTCTGAATAAATTTTCTACCACGAGACCATCTTGGCTGGAGTGCAGCGGTAGCTTGTTATTGTTGTGGAATGATAAACAAATTACCATTTTCCCGTGAATTGATTTGAGATGACGTTGCTGCTAAGAAATGATGGGGCAGTATAGTACGGCAGGCGTGGCTTAATAGTTGTGTACTGCCACTAACTAATTGAAAAAAATGGAAATCCGATCAGACCATACAAACCAGTATTCATGTTTTATATAAGCTGAAACGTATGTGCTTGCACATGTTTGCCTTTTTGGTTCCCTTCTTACACCAATTCTTAGTTATTGACACTTGCTGGTTTGTGAAAAGAGTAAAAAATTTAATGATCATCACAGGTTTACAAGTTGAGTGAACATACAAGGGTGCTTATCATCTGTGGTCCAGGAAATAATGGTGGTGATGGTCTGGTAGCTGCTCGCCATCTTTATCATTTTGGATACAAGCCCTCTGTTTGTTATCCAAAACGTACACCTAAGCCTTTGTATTCTGGCCTCGTTATCCAGGTAAACTATGTTGCCTGTCCCTGTTTTCTTGGTGTGCCATGTGGTACCTATTTTTTTCCAATATTATTTTTTTCATCTATGTGCTCTAGCTTGAATCACTGGCAATCCCGTTCGTGCCTGTTGAAGACCTACCTCAGGACTTATCAGGGGAGTTTGACATCATTGTTGATGCGATGTTTGGTTTCTCATTTCGTGGTATGTGAGCTTTTTATAACCTATTAACCTTTCATGCTAGTGTAATCCGTGATCACTGATTTTAATGTAAAGGTTATGCCAAAGATTTTGCTACCTTTGTTTGTCCCAAGTCAAGGAAAGGGAGGAGGGTTTTCATAGGCTTGGCGAGCCAACGTAAAAAAAACAGCCTCCTTTTTATGGAATGAACGCCTACATTTTTGCCCTAGCAATGGACAAAGTCACGCGGGACATACAAGGAGAGATTCCTTGGTGTATGCTTTTGCGGATGATGTGGTGCTAATTGATGAGAGTAGAGCAGGTATTGATAGGAAATTGGAGTTGTAGAAGAAAATTTTAGAATCGAAGGACCTTAGATTTAGTAGGACTAAAATTGAGTATATGAGGTGTGTTTTCAGCGGTGCCATGGCAGATTATGGAGATGTTAGTTTGGACGGAAAAGTAGTGCTTAGGAAGGAAATTTTTGATATTTGGGATTGATGCTACAGACTGATGGTGAGATTCATGAAGGTGTGAGCCACAGGATATAAGTGGGGTGGGTGAAATGGCTTCAAGCATGTGGTGTCCTATGTGATAGAGAAGTCCCTCAAAAATCAAAGGGTATCGGAGATGTTGTATGGAGTGGGATGTTGGGCGACAAAAATATAACATGTACAAAAGATGAGTGTATTGGAGATGCAGATGCTGCAATGGATCCGTGTCATACAAGGCGAGATTGAATCCGCAGTGGTGATATACGTGATAGGGTTGGGGTAGCACCAATTGAAAAAAAGCTTGTTCAACATCATTTGAGATGGTTTGAACATTTCCATCGAAGGCCTCCCGAGGCACCGCTGAGTAGTGGAATTTTAAGTTGGCTAAAAAACATAATAAGAGGCAAAAGTCGACCTAGACTGACGTGGGAAGAAGCAATTAAAAGAGAAGGGATTGGAATGTATCCAAATAGTTGGCGTTGGATAGAAGTGTATAGAAGTTAGCGATCCATGTGTACCGGAACCATGACCTAAGATCGAAAGTTTAGGGATTTTATTGACTTTGATTATGTTCCATATCCTAGACTATCCAAAGGCTTTGTTGTTGTTGTGTAGGTATTGTGGGCAAGTCAGAAATAGTTTATGCATAATCTAATCCAAACAACGGTTGAGCTCTCAGCTTAAACAAGAATGATTTTCAAGATGGAAAATACTGCTAGTTTTTGGAGTAAATTGAATTTGATCAAACTCATACATAATGGTATTATTGAGTAAATATATGGGATTGCTGTCACTGTATCATGAGGTATTTTGGAATTGAGGTGCATAGAATGGTGCTGGGAGTAAGTGTGGCCTGGTTCAGTGGCTTGCGGAACCTTTTGAAAGAAAGGTCGATCTGTTAATTAAGGAAATACTGCTAGTCTGCTACCTTTCAGAGTAAATCAAATCACATTGGACTCACAGAATATGTGACTGTGTTCCCTACTTAGACCAATTACATTTACCATTATTTTACTTAAGGTTGCTCCCTACTTAGACCAATTACATTTACCATTATTTTACTTAAGATTTTGTTTTTGGAAACTATTTATTCAGGAACACCAAGATCACCCTTTGATGATCTTATCCAAAGGCTTGTTTCATTGAGTGTCATTGACGATTCAGCTAAAAGACCGGCAATTGTTTCTGTTGATATCCCTTCTGGGTGGCATGTTGAAGAGGGGGATGTCAATGGAGGAGGGATTAAACCTGATATGTTGGTTAGCATCCTAATTAGAAGCTTTCTGGTTTGAAATTCATGTGTCAACATAAGAGATTGCTGTTTGACCTTGCCAAATTTCATGTCTTAAGTTACTGCGGTATGTCTAGGTATCACTGACTGCACCAAAGCTCTGTGCAAAAAAATTTGCTGGTCCACACCATTTTCTTGGGGGTAGGTTTGTTCCCCCACCTATTTTGGGCAAATATGGACTTCAGCTTCCTCCATATCCTGGCACCTCGATGTGTGTGAGAATTGGAAAAGCTCCATCAGTTAACATTTCATCTCTAAGGGAAAATTATATTTCTCCTGAACTTCTTGAGGATCAAGTCATGCCTGATCCATTTGATCAGGTAGGATAAACTAGAAGCAATTCTAGAAATAGTCATCCTTTTCTTTCAACAATATTGCGTTGTTCTGATGGATGTTTATTTATAAGCAGTTCCGTAGATGGTTTGATGAAGCAGTTACTACCGGCCTACGTGAGCCAAATGCTATGGCTTTAACAACTGTCAATAAAGAGGGGAGACCGTATGACTTTTTCTTATACATGTTTCTTGCAACTTAAGCTGGTTAGATCTTGTATTAGTATTAGGATGATAATTGTTTCTCGCTTTCCACTCTTAATTCATTGCAGTTCTTCAAGAATGGTTCTTTTAAAAGGTGTTGATAAGCATGGATTCGTTTGGTAAGTGGCAAACCAGTGTATTAAACAGATATTTGTTCCAGTAAAGTTCCATAGAAATTATTGGCTCATGCTTTCATGAGGTCTTGTGCAGGTACACAAATTATGGAAGCCTTAAGGCGCATGATTTATCTGAAAATCCTAACGCAGCACTCCTTTTCTACTGGAATTGGATGAACCGGCAGGTGATTTTACCAATCCCGTATGGTTGTATTAAATGATAGTTTCTAGTTTCTGCACTCTGCAGTACCACATAGCAAGATGGTAAATCACCTTTTCAATAACTAGCGCAAAATAAAAACTCTTACCACCCATAATGAAGCTTCTCTAATTAACAGAATGTTATTCTTTTTTAAAACTGTTAGTTATGCATGGTGTCAGACTGTCAGTAATGTCAAAGAGGCTCACATTTAACATTTCATAAATCGTAATACTCTGGTTTTACTGCTCTTGTTTGTAAGCTGATCCATTTAGGAATCTCCATTTGATGTAATTTATGCCTTTCTGGGCTCTTTTTATACCATACAGTCATTCATTATTCTATCCTGTAATTGATAATTATTGACAGGTCCCAATATCTTGTTCCGTCTGAATTATGGTTGCAATTTCTGAACATTGATGCATCTGGTGTATTTGTTTGTTAAGGAATATGGATTGATCTTTGTTTC
Organism: Rhipidocladum racemiflorum; assembly: GCA_036346355.1. Lineage (NCBI taxonomy): Eukaryota > Viridiplantae > Streptophyta > Magnoliopsida > Poales > Poaceae > Rhipidocladum > Rhipidocladum racemiflorum. The sequence continues at coordinate 38,282,518 of CM070588.1, forward strand.
AAAACTGGGGCAAAGAAAATAGTGTATATTTCGGACTCAAATTGGCGGATGCCTGGGCTTTACTGTTGTGCAGGTAAGAGTGGAAGGGTCTGTTCAGAAGGTTCCAGAAGAAGAATCTGAGAAGTATTTCCACAGCCGTCCACGAGGAAGTCAGCTTGGTGCCATAGTCAGCAAGCAGGTATTGTTGTCGTTTAGGATGATAAACTTAACGTTGCCACATCTTTTACTCGAAAGATGAAATGGAAAGATGAAATGGAGGTCTAAGCATGCCTCGAAAAGAAAATTAATATTATTAATTATGCTATTCCTAGAGCACTGTCATTGCTGGAAGGGACGTTCTTCAAGAGGCATACAAGCAGCTGGAACAAAAATACTCTGATGAGTGAGTTTGAAATGCCAGCTGTATCCATGTGTGGTATCCATTGTTTATTTTTCTACTTTTATTTCCACAAATAATTCACTTTAAGCTGCTTTGTTCTGTGGCAAATTATTTGCTATCTTATTTCATTAATCTAGAATTTAGATCATATGGTAATGGTAACACAAAAATTGGATTAGCTTAAAAAAATCAGAAAATGAGCAAACCAGCCTTCATAAACCCAGTTTCACGAATGGGAGCCATGAAAATCGAGTGCTGATAATTATTTGTGACCATGAATTGACCAAGTACCATAGCCATAAGATAGCTCACCTGTAAAATATCTGCACCTTCCTAGCCATATCTTTTGTCAATGCAATAGCATGCAAGTTGATGGTACGCAGAATCCTGGTATGTGGAATACATCTCAAAAGTCTCCAGAACTACTTGTTGGTATTAGTGGGACATAATTACTATGAATTACCCATCTGCAATCAGATGCTTACCAACAGCTCTTGGTGCCCGAGTCTGCTGCTAAGTGCTAAATTCAATCTTTAATTAGCCGCCACGGTTTAGCTACTAAATCCTGAATTTTATTATATATTCCATTCAGTCTCAAGTCTTAAACCCCTTGCAGCTTGATTCCGAAGCCTGATTACTGGGGTGGTTACAGATTGACACCAACACTTTTTGAGTTCTGGCAAGGCCAACAGTCTCGTTTGCATGACCGGTATGTTTTCTGTGTCCGTTATTTTGCTATCCATTTTGATCTTCAAAACTCTATTGAATGTCTGAACATGACAGCATGGAGTTTGTTAACACATAACACTTCCACATAAACAGGCTACAATACTCGCTGAGAGAAGTAGATGGGAGTGCAGTTTGGCACATCGAAAGGTTGTCCCCTTGACTAATAACCCCCTCTCAGATCTTTGGTAATAAAGGATCATCTTAATACTGCCATTCACCTTCTCCAGCAGCAAGGCATCCCAATTACTTTGTGATGTTAGCAATGTGATTAGGTCCCGTGTTTGAGTGCCCGAAGCGCCACCTCCATCATATGGTGCGTATCCTATTTTATTATGGATTGTTCATTAAAGTTTGGAGTGAATGAGTCAATGGGGATGATTCCCATTGTCATCAGATTTTGTTGTAAGTGGCATTCATTGAACCGTCTAGTAGAATCGTGAATTCGTGATATGTAAATCTCATCATCATGTGTTGGTATACTAGTCTGTTGATTTGTGCGTCTCTAAAGAATAATGCACTATCAGCAAAAGGCCGGAAATAAAGATCTGTGCAGCAGTTCAATTTCGGTGCATACCTATGCCTTACCGATGTTTGACATGCTGGATTGGGTTTACGCCTGCTGTGATGCATTTGCATTCTATGGCAATAAAGTTTGTACAGCTGCAGAAGCAGTTCACATTGTTTTTTCTGACCAGAATTCAGAATTAAAATGGTTCTTACTTGCGGTGCTCATTGCACAGACATACGCATCAAAAGTAGTGTTGTTCCGTTGTAAGTTGTCAGTCCAACAATATGCGTGTTAGAGCATCTCCAAGAGAAGCCCTAAATGGGTTGCTAATTGGAAATATAGGGCTTTGGTGAAACAAAAGACCTCCAACAACAGTTGTATTTTGAGAAAATTTGTCAAATATGTTTAGGACTCGGGATCCCTGTCGCTATATTTGACGATGTTCCTAGCTAGCCCTATCCTATTCGCGCGTCCCTGGCTTCCGCGTCGAACTGCCGAGCGCCACAGCCATCTTCGCCTCTCTCGGTCCGCGCCACCTCCCTCGCGCACGCCGACGGGCCATCGAAGCTCTCGCTCGTGGATGGCGTCGAGGCCGCCTTCTCCCTCACAGCCGGCCCTGTCCGGAGCGAACACCACGCGCTATCGTCTGCCCCGCCCATCTGCCCTTGCTTCAGCCATCGCTGTCGCGGGTGGTTCCGTTGCGCCTCTCTCCATTGGTCCAGGTGGTCCAATCGCGAGTCCTGAAGACCTGGAGCCCGGCGTCGACCTCGCGCGACTGTCCTCCTACACGCCGACGGGATTCAGGTACTCTTTTTTTTACACAGCAGCAGCTAGTCGGCCGTATGATCGATCCATCATTGATTCACTCCAATCACCTTCGTTGCTCCTCCTGATGCTTCAATTGACTGAACTGATGGTCAATTGAAGAATAGATCTATTTCCAAATCTGTCATGTATTGCTTCATGCAATTGTTCTTGCAATCTGTCATGTATTGCTTAATTCAATTGTTCGTGCATTCTGTTTTCTATATGATGGTTTAGTGTTGCTCTGACAATTGATGGTTCTGACACTAAAATTATGAAATTGTGTTGCTCTGACAATTGATGGTTCTGTGTGGTTGCAGTATGGAGTTGAAGGGAATATGCCCGAGAGGCAATAATAAATTGTTTATTATCTTATTCCATGTTTATAATAGATGTTTATTTCTCATGCTAAAATTGTATTAACCGGAAACGTTGATACATGTGTGTGTAATAAACAAACAAAAGGTTCCTAGTAAAGCCTCTCTTTTAAACTAGCTTGTTGATTAACTGATGATCAAGGTTTCCTGATCATGAACATTGGATGTTGTTAATAACGGGGTCACATTATTAGAAGAATGATGTGATGAACACACACCCAAGTTGGTATAGCAAATTCGATCAAGTCATTAAAGTTTGTTGCTGTACTGAACATATACAAAATAGCTCTTTTCCTTAGACCATGAGATGATGTCAATCACTAACTCCTAAGAGTACTTTGATGACATCAAACGTCACTCCGTAACACGGTGACTATAAAGATGGATTTGGGTACTATGAAAGTATTAGTTGAGGCTCATGCATCAAGAGTGGGATTTGTCCATCCGGATGACGGAGAGATATACTCTGGGCCCTCTCGGTGATATCACATTGACATCGCTTGCAAGCACGTGACTAGGTCACAAGAATGTCATATCACGGAACGAGTAAAGAGTACTTATCGTAACGGATCAAACTAGGGATAGTTGATACCAATGATCGGATCTCGGATAAGTAATATATCGCGAGACAAAAGGAATTGGTTATGTTGGTTTTGGTTCACACGATCACTAGTTCATCGTTGAGTAAGTGGGAGTCATTATGGATCTCCGTGATCCCGCCGATGATTATTGATCGAGAGGTGTCTTGATCATGTCCATTTTATTCACGAACCGTAGGGTGACACACTTAAGGTTCATCGACGCTTTTGAGTGGATACGAACACCGAGAAAAGTTTGGACAGCACCGGAATAGTTTCGGGATATCAGAACATTCACATGAAGAGAATGGAGAGTCCATTCACATGGAGAGTCCATTCACATGAAGAGAATGGAGAGTCCATTCACATGGAGAGTCCATTCACATGGAGAGAATGGAGAGTCCATTCACATGGAGAGTCCATTCACATGGAGAGAATGGAGAGTCCATTCACATGGAGAGAATGGAGAGTCAACTCACTCCTATAAAAGGGAGGGTGGAGCTCCTCTCTCATGACTAATCTCCATGACCCTTTGGTTGGTCTTTTCTCCTTCCTCCTCGCTGTTCCACCTTTCAAGCAAAGAGCTTGCTTAAGCGCTGAAACAGCTTTCTCCACCACCACCACTAAGTCGTAGTGTTGTTGGAGTTTCCGTGAATCCTCTACTTCCGCTGCCTACCGGATCGAGGGATTGGAGGTCGTCGTTGTTCCGTACGTGTGACCAAGTACGGAGGCGCTGCCGTTTGTGGCGCTCATCTTCGCGACTTTGAAGTCGGGCGTGTACCTCTACTTCAACCACGTTTGTTTGCGGGAACGTTATTCCCGCTTTCGGTCTACGAGGGTGAGTCCTTCTGAAACCGTTTGCATGCATCTCCTAGATATGATCTTGGTGTTTGGTTGCATTCGTAGGAAAATTTTTGTTTTCCATGCTTCGAAACCCATCAGTGGTATCAGAGCCGTGTCTATGCGTAGATGTTTTGTACGGTTTAAAACACATGTGGATGTGGGCGTTGATGATCATGTTATTGCATACTTTCGTGTATTTTGGATCATGGTGGCATAGTGGGATTTGAAGCGGCCCGGACTAACCTTACATGTCCTCGCACATGAGACTTGTTCCACGCTCGACATGCAACTAGTATTGCATAAGTGGCTTTGCGGGTGTCGATTTCTCCTACTATAGTCATGATCTAATTTACAACGGTTTGCTAATAATGTTTTTATCACCGTTGTGGTTCTTGTTCGTAGGTAAGAACAGTTTTTCCTAGAAAGCCCAAAACCACGTAAAATATGCAAAAATAAATTAGAGGCGTCTAACTTGTTTTTGTGGCTTGTGATGTGATATGGTCATTGATACAAAGATTGTTGTATGAAATGAAATTTATTGTAAATTTAAACAACCGGCAGGAGCCATTTGGTTGTTTTTTCTTTTATGGCCTGCGTGCTAAGTATATGTCCATGTGATATATTGTAATGGAGGAAGACAATCAAGATGGCGACATCATGGACCTTGGTGCCATGCCGGTGGAATGATGGAGATCATACCATGTCGCACAAGATGGAGATCAAGTCTTTGAAAGGACCATATCATATCACTTTATTCATGCATGTGATGTTAATCCTTTTATGCATCTTATTTTGCTTGGATATGATCACGTCGATAGCACTATAAGATGATCCCTCCAAATTAATATCAAGATAATAATGTGTTCTTCCATAGTATGCACCGTTAAGAAAGTTCGTCGTTTCGAAGCACCACGTGATGATCGGGTGTAATAGACTCTACGTTCGCATACAACGGGTGTAAGCCAGATTTACACACGCAAATACTTTGGTTCTACTTGGCGAGCCTAGCATGTACAGACATGGCCTCGGAACACGAACCGAAAGGTAAAGCATGAGTCATATGGATGATATGATGAACATATTGATGTTCACCTTTGAAACTATGCCGTCTCACGTGATGATCGGTTTCGGTATAGTGAATTTGGTTCGTGTAATCACTAAAGATGACTAGAGGGATGTTGTTTTTGAGTGGGAGTTCTTGTAGTAATTTTGAATTAAACTTGAACTTAATCTATTATGAACTTAGTCTAATTAACTTTGCAAATACGTTGTAGATGGCACCACCTATTTTCAATTTCAATCTGTTCATGGAGAAAGAGAAACTAGCCACCAACGGTAGCAACTTTACCAAATGGGCCCTTAACCTGAGGATTCTCCTCATTGTTGCTCAAAGGAGCTATGTGCTTGATGCGCTACGGGTGCCCCGCCTACCGATGATGGCCCCGAGGAGGAGAAAAATGTTTTCTTGACTCGCAAGGAGGACCACAGCCTAGTTCATCATGCGGCATTTTGTACGGCCTTGAGCCGAGCCGCGAAACGCTTTGAGCACAAAGAATGCTTTTGATACAATGAGAGAGTTGAAAATGATCTTCGACACCCATGCCGCATGAGAGAGTTATGAAGCTTCAAAAGTTCTTTAGCCGCATGATGGAGGAAAACAGCTCCGTTAGTGAGCACGTACTCAAAATGATCGGGTACGCCGATAAACTCATAGCTTTGGGAATAACGATCCCCATTGAGCTAGGAATTCATCGTGTTCTCCAGTCTCGCCACCAAGCTACAAGAGCTTTGTGATGAACTACAACATGCAGGGCATGAAGAAGTCTCTCCCGAGCTTCACAATCTTGAAAATCTTTGAAGTGGAGATCAAAAGGAACATCAAGTGTTGATGGTCCAAAAGACTATCGATTTCAAGAAGAAAGGCAAGGCTAAGGGAAACTTCAAGAAGAAGGGCAAGTCTGTTGCCACATCGAGAAGAAGACCAAGGCTGGCCCTAAGTCGAATCTTGAATGTTTTTACTTTGCAAAGGGCACTGAGCACTTTAGCGCAAGCGCCCAAAATATCTGGGCCGATAAGAAGGACGGGAATGTGAATGCCAAAAGAATTAAGTTGAATGATGATATTGCTGCATATATGTGGCATTGCCGCTTATGTAATATTGGTGTTAAACGCATGAAGAAGCTCCATTCTGATGGACTACTAGAATCACTTGATTATGAATAATTTGAAACATGTTAACCATGCCTCATGGGCAAGATGACTAGAACCCGCTTTTCGGTACAATGGAGCGGGCAACCGACTTATTGGAAATCATACATACCGATGTGTGTGGTCCAATGAGTGTGTCGGTAGCGTGGTGGATATCGTTAACCGTTACTTTCACGGATGATTTGAGTAGATATTTATATATTTACTTAATGAAACACAAGTCTGAAACATTTGAAAATTTCAAAGAATTTAAGATTGAAGTAGATAATAATCGTAATAGTTAGATCAAATTTCTACTATCCTTTCGTGGATGTGATTATCTTAGTTACGAGTTTGGCACACACATGAGACAATGTGGAATAGTTTCACAACTCACTCCTGCTGGAACACCACAACAGAATGGTGTATCCGAGCGTCGTAATCGTACTTTATTGGATATGGTTCGATCTATGATGTCCCTTACAGATTTGCCACTTTCATTTTGGGGTCATGCACTAGAAACAATGCATTCACTTTAAATAGGGCACCATCTAAATCCGTTGAAATGACACCGTATGAATTATGGTTTGGCAACAAACCTAAGTCATCATTTCTAAAAGTTTGGGGATGCGATGTTTATGTGAAGAAACTTCAACCTGATAAACTCGAACCCAAAGCGGAAAAATGCGTCTTCATAGGATACCCTAAAGAAACAATTGGGTACACCTTCTATCACAGATCCGAGGGCAAGGTTTTCGTTGCCAAGAATGGATCCTTTTGGAAAAAGAGTTTCTCTCGAAAGGTGTGAGTAGTAGGAAGGTAGAACTCGACGAGGTTATTGAACCTTCTCTTCATGGAATGGCAAGTGCAGTAGCGCCGGAAGTTGTTTCGGAGTTGACTTCACCAAATGAAGAGGGAACTAATGATAAGGATCATGAAACTCCGAAAGAGAACACTACCGCACCTCGCAGGTCAACAAGAGCGCATAATGCTCCTGACTTTTATGTTCCTACTATGAATGTCATGGTAGTTGAGAATAATGACCCTGCGACGTATGATGAAGCGATGATGAGCCCAGATTCCGACAAATGGCTAGAAGCCATGAAATCCGAAATGAGATCCATGTATGAAAACCAAGTATGGACTTTGGTGGACCTACCCAATGACCGCAAGGCCGTTGAGAACAAATGGATTTTCAAAAAGAAAATAGACGCTGATGGTAATGTGACCGTCTATAAAGCTCGACTTGTCGCAAATGGTTTTCGACAAATTCAAGGAGTTGACTACGATGAGACTTTCTCACCCGTAGCGATGCTAAAGTCTGTTAGGATTATGTTAGCAATTGCTGCATTTTTCGATTATGAAATTTGGCAGATGGATGTAAAAACCGCGTTCCTTAATGGAAACATTGAGGAAGAGTTGTATATGATACAACCCATAGGTTTTGTTGATCCTAAGGATGTTGATAAGGTATGCAAACTTCAGCGATCCATTTATGGACTCAAGCAAGCATCACGAAGTTGGAATCTCCGCTTTGATGAGGTAATCAAAGGTTTTGGATTTGTCCAAACTTACGGAGAAGCTTGTATTTACAAGAAAGTGAGTGGGAGCTCTATAGCATTTCCGATATTATATGTGGATGACATATTGTTGATTGGAAATGATATAGAACTTTTGAAAAGCGTAAAGATTACTTAAACAGAAGTTTTCAATGAAGGACCTTGGTGAAGCGGCGTATATTTTAGGCATCAAAATCTATAGAGATAGATCGAGACGTTTGATTGGGTTATCGCAAAGTACATACCTTGACAAGATTCTAAAGAAGTTTAGAATGGACGAAAGTAAGAAAGGGTTCTTACCTATGTTGCAAGGCAAGACGTTGAGTAAGACTCAGAGTCCAACTATAGCGAAGATAGAGAAGTAATGAATAAAATTCCCTATGCTTCACCCATAGGCTCTATCATGTATGCTATGTTGTGTACAAGACCGGATGTGGCACATGCTATTAGTTTGACTAGCGGTACCAATCTGATCCAGGTTTGGAACACTGGACAGCGGTCAAGAATATCTTTAAGTACTTGAGAAGAACTAAGGATATGTTTCTCATATATGGTGGTGAAGAAGAGCTCGTCAGTAAAGGTTACGTCGACGCTAGTTTCGACAACGATCCTGATGACTCTAAGTCACAAACCGGGTATATTTTTGAAATGAATGGAGGAGCAGTGAGCTGGAGGAGTTCCAAGCAATCTGTGGTGGCGGGATCTTCAACAGAGGCGGAATATGTTGCCGCTTGTATAGCCAGCAGAAGCGCTTTGGATGAAGATGTTCATATCCGAATCGGGTGTGGTTCCGAGTGCGTTGGACCCAATGGTTATCTATTGTGACAACAATGGTGCCATAGCCAATGCTAAAGAACCAAGGTCACACAAGAATTCCAAGCATATTAAGCGCCGGTTTCACTCCATCCGTGAACATGTCAAGGATGGCGATGTAAAGATTTGCAAAGTGCACACGGATCTGAATGTGGCAGACGCGTTGACTAAAGCTCTCCCAAGGGCAAAACATGATCAGCACAAGAACTCAATGGGTGTTAGATTCATCACAATGTAATCTAGATTATTGACTCTAGTGCAAGTGGGAGACTGAAGGGAATATGCCCGAGAGGCAATAATAAATTGTTTATTATCTTATTCCATGTTTATAATAGATGTTTATTTCTCATGCTAAAATTGTATTAACCGGAAACGTTGATACATGTGTGTGTAATAAACAAACAAAAGGTTCCTAGTAAAGCCTCTCTTTTAAACTAGCTTGTTGATTAACTGATGATCAAGGTTTCCTGATCATGAACATTGGATGTTGTTAATAACGGGGTCACATTATTAGAAGAATGATGTGATGAACACACACCCAAGTTGGTATAGCAAATTCGATCAAGTCATTAAAATTTGTTGCTGTATTGAACATATACAAAATAGCTCTTTTCCTTAGACCACGAGATGATGTCAATCACTAACTCCGGAAGAGTACTTTGATGACATCAAACGTCACTCCGTAACACGGTGACTATAAAGATGGATTTGGGTACTATGAAAGTATTAGTTGAGGCTCATGCATCAAGAGTGGGATTTGTCCATCCAGATGACGGAGAGATATACTCTGGGCCCTCTCGGTGATATCACATTGACATCGCTTGCAAGCACGTGACTAGGTCACAAGAATGTCATATCACGGAACGAGTAAAGAGTACTTATCGGTAACGGATCAAACTAGGTATAGTTGATACCAATGATCGGATCTCGGATAAGTAATATATCGCGAGACAAAAGGAATTGGTTATGTTGGTTTTGGTTCACACGATCACTAGTTCATCGTTGAGTAAGTGGGAGTCATTATGGATCTCCGGATCCCGCCGATGATTATTGATCGAGAGGTGTCTTGATCATGTCCATTTTATTCACGAACCGTAGGGTGACACACTTAAGGTTCATCGACGCTTTTGAGTGGATACGGAACACCGGAGAAAAGTTTGGACAGCACCGAATAGTTTCGGATATCGAACATTCACATGAAGAGAATGGAGAGTCCATTCACATGGAGAGTCCATTCACATGAAGAGAATGGAGAGTCCATTCACATGGAGAGTCCATTCACATGGAGAGAATGGAGAGTCCATTCACATGGAGAGTCCATTCACATGGAGAGAATGGAAAGTCCATTCACATGGAGAGTCCATTCACATGGAGAGAATGGAGAGTCCATTCACATGGAGAGAATGGAGAGTCAACTCACTCCTATAAAAGGGAGGGTGGAGCTCCTCTCTCATGACTAATCTCCATGACCCTTTGGTTGGTCTTTTCTCCTTCCTCCTGCTGTTCCACCTTTCAAGCAGTAGCTTAAGCGAGCTGGCTATGGCTGATTTCTCCACCACCACCACTAAGTCGTAGTGTTGTTGGAGTTTCCCGTGGATCCTCTACTTCCGCTGCCCCGCTGGATCGAGGGATTGGAGGTCGTCGTTGTTCCGTACGTGTGACCAAGTACGGAGGCGCTGCCGTTTGTGGCGCTCATCTTCGCGACTTTGAAGTCGGGCGTGTACCTCTACTTCAACCACGTTTGTTTGCGGGAACGTTATTCCCGCTTTCGGTCTACGAGGGTGAGTCCTTCTGAAACCGTTTGCATGCATCTCCTAGATATGATCTTGGTGTTTGGTTGCATTCGTAGGAAAATTTTTGTTTTCCATGCTTCGAAACCCATCAGGAGTACCCAATTGATTGTTCGTACACATCTTTATTGACCCAGGACTTTGGAGATGATTTCTGAAATCAGAGTAATTGTGATGTGCCAAATGATCTCATTCAGTCCTCATTAGTGCCTGCCATTAACTCCCAAGGAAAATCCAAGGGTAGAACAAACAACTATACTGACGAAGAAGATATTATGCTGGTATCTGCATATCTGAATATTAGTAAGGATGCAATTCAAGGAAACCAACAGAAAGACGGGAGGTTTTGGCTTAGGATTGAGAAGTATTTCCATGAAAATAGGAAGTTTGAGTCTGATCGTAATTGGTCATCGTTGAAACATCGATGGCAGGCACTACAGAAGGATGTGAATGTTTTCCAAGGTTGTCATGATAGTGTGGAAAGGAAGAATGAAAGTGGAAAGACAAGTAATGATAAGGTATAATATTCGAAAGTGAATTACATGTTTCTAACATGTCTAACATAGAGCTTATTTGAGTGGTCTCGGTGTTCTGTTTTGCAGCTTGCGGATGCTAAAGCAATGTTCCATCAATTAACTGGCAAGTCGTTTTCTGTCTTCCATGCCTGGAATATTCTTAGGCATGAGCCAAAGTGGATTGCTTGTAGATTTGCCAAATGCAACAAGAGCAACATGAAGGAAACCACTATTCCTGGATGCAGCAGTACTAATTTGGAAAATGTTGGAAATGAAGGGCATTTCAATGGGGAAAGACCACCCGGGAGGAAAGCTGAGAAGGAACGTCTTGGGCGAGTGAGAAAGCAAGGTGATGATTATTTTGACCCTTTTGTTCATGAAGTGAAGAAATTCACAGAAGTATGGGAAGAGATAGAGAAAGACCGGAAGGAGCGAGACAACAGAATGTATGAGCTTGAGAAAAAGAAATATGAATTGGAGCAAGACCAACATGACACAAAAATCATGGAACTAGACACCAGCAAAATGGACAACCTAACAAAGAAGTACTTTGAGAAGATGAAGGAGGAGATTTTAGCTCGTCGATTCGGAAGTAGCCAGTCATAGATTATCTCTAGTTAGTTATATTTACTACAGTCATACATTATCAATTCCCTGTCTACATAGTCATAGATTATCTCTCGCGAAGTGATGTCACTGGGCTGCACACATATTTGGTGTGAGTTAACTTCAAAATTTGCCTTTATAAGGGCAATTTCAATGCACATTTGCAGAAATAGTGAAGAGAACAGCATTGCCATTGCACTAATATTCCTGGGTCCTAGTATTGCCATCACATTTGTAGATCTGTGATGGCAATTTCATTCTGTTTAGATATGGATATTGCCTGGCATCCTTCCTGAATTCCTGCTTGCTGCTGCGTAGAAGCCCTCCAATTCTGATCTTCTAGAGCACAGAGAAGGAGAACGGCAGCTAGTGGATGTTATTTGGACGTGTGGCTATCGGTAAACATTGGGTCTGCTGGGATCACTGGAAGAGTCTGAGTTTGGCTCCTAGTATTGCCATCATAGATCTACACCCACAAATAATGAAGAGAACAGCATTGGCACTGCACTAATATTCTTGGGTCCTACGAAGCTGACATATATATCAAAAGCTTGAATAGAGTGTGAAGTATAAAGGTAATATAAACTCCTATCTTCTCTCTGTTATAGCATACAATGCATTTTATGTTTTGACTAAAAACAAAATGAGCTAATTAGATCAACAAATTGAAAACATTTGGTTCACAAAACTGAAAGGAAAAATATTGCACTTAACTACATATTGAAAATAAATATAAACTCCTATCCAAACTTGGGAAATTGAGAGCTTTCCTACTGCTGTCCATGATGCTCCCATAGATGTTCAATTAGATCCTGTTGCAGTTGGTCATGCACTCGGGGATCTCTGATTTTTTGATGGTTGCTAACAAACTTTGAGAAGTCAAATGTTCCTTCACGGGAAACCACATTTGTAACATTAGCATCGTTGTCATCATATGGCATGTCAAGACCGTTGATATCACGTTCATCTTCAATTATCATGTTGTGCATTATGATGCATGCTTTCATTATGTCTCTGAGTGTTTCTTCATCCCAAAACCGAGCTGGCCCTCGCACGATGGCAAAGTGAGCCTGCAGTACTCCAAATGCACGTTCCACATCTTTTCTCTGTGCCTCTTGAATAGTAGCAAAATGTTTTGTCTTTGCACTTGGTGGGGCTTTTATTGTCTTCACAAATGACGACCAGTTAGGATAAATCCCATCGGCTAGATAATAACCCATGTTATATTTGTGTCCATTAATGGTATAGTTCACAACTGGGGCCTGACCTTCAACAAGTCTATCAAACAGAGGTGATCGATGTAGAACATTGATATCATTATGTGAACCAGGTAACCCAAAAAAGGCATGCCATATCCATAAATCAGTAGAAGCCATTGCATCCAGTATGATCGTCGGCTCATGTACATGACCAGAGTACATACCTTGCCATGCAGTAGGGCAATTCTTCCACTCCCAATGCATACAGTCGATACTACCTAGCATTCCAGGAAAGCCACGTTGATCACCAATATGAACCAACCTAGCTGTATCACTTTCATTGGGAGGTCTTAGATATTCATCGCCAAACACTTCACAAACAGATTTCACAAACTTCCTTAGGCTCTCAATAGCAGTGCTCTCACCAATCCGCACATATTCATCAACAGTATCGGCTGGCACACCATAAGCTAGCTGTCTAAATGCTGAAGTGACCTTCTGTAAGCAAGATAAACCAAGAATCCCTGCGGCATTTCGTTTCTGAACAAAGTACGAATCTTTCTCTTCAACGGCTGCTTTGATCCGATTAAATAGAGAGCGTCTCATCCGAAATCTTCGTCGAAAGATGTTTTCAGGATAGGTTGGATTTTCCGCAAAGTAATTTATATCAAGTTGTGGCCATCTTCTCTATACCGATTAATTGTCCTATGACCAAGAACTGAACCACGATGCCTTGAAGATAGCTGATGCAATCTCTTTTGATATTTGCCCATCATAAGAACTACTAAGTAGTCAAATTCATCATCTACCTCATCTTCTTTGCGATTAGCCATACATCTTTTGCTGCCTGACATCCTTCTGTTCATAACAAAACAATAGAAATGATGTTTGATTTTCAGAGATAACATAATAGCAATGAAACTCTGTTGCCAACTTACCTTTACATTTGTCCTACTTCTGAATTCAATAATAAACATTGGTTAGAGTTTAGAGAAGATTATTTAGGATACCTACAATATGCTATATACTATCAGACTTTCCCTGTCCGAACATTTTTCTAATTGTGATATATTGATATCATATTCATCTTGGCTAATTTTTATTTTGTCAATCTTGTTGTGTTTGATCTCTTACAGGTCTGCCTAATTGGCTCTTGCGTTGAAAATTGTTTGTTCCTAGTCTATGAATTTATTGACATGCAAACATCCTGATAGACAAGGAGTTCTGAGCAAAGGTTGAAATCAATGGAAAAATCCTGATGAACATCTTTCAGCCAAATAAGCCATCGTGAGATCAACCGACGCAATAGCCAAAGAAGCTATCCTGATACAAATCTTTATGAACACATGGTATTTTTACTCCCTGCAACCAATCTATTATTCTGGAATTGTGTTTGTTGCTTCTCATTCTCAACCAGAATGCATGCACGACTTCAATTTTTCTCACCTGCTAATCAGCGGCGGAAGCAGAAGCACCTCTGTAGCAATACGCCGGCGACGAGGGAGAGGTGCAGCAGGCACCGACCAGGGGCAGGTACGCGCACGACCACGCCGTCACCAAGCGCGGCGCAGGAGCATGCAGGCGCGAACAACCGTCGCTGGAAGCAACGCGGCGCGGGTGGGCGAGCGTAGAATGGCGCGGACGAGAGCGGCAATTTGGCGCCAACACTTTTGCCACGAAAATGAAAGGTTAGTTTAGTTTAGGGTCTAATTGCTGGAGTCAATAGTTATCTTTAGGCCCTAATTCTTTTAGAATAGGCCCTATTTTGAGGTATAGGACTACATTTTAAGGCCTGATTGTTGGAGATGCTCTTATCTCTACTATTATAAAGCAACAGTTGGTGGCAGTGGTGAGTTCTACCAAAGTCATTAATTGCCCTGTTTAATTGCCCTACTTAATTGCCCTGCTTAATTGCCCTACGCAAAAAACGAAGCGTTGCTTTAATTAGCCAGCTTTCGCAAGAAACGAAGCGTTAAAGATAGATGTTTGATCTTGTGAAATAATTTTTTTATTTTTTAATCTTTATTTTTCGTTATCAATTTTGTTTTTCGTAGCAATGCACGGGCATGTAACTAGTCTCTACTATTCTAAAGCACCACTTGGTGGCAGCGGTCCGTTCTTCCCACGTCATTAATTGCCACTTAATTGCCCTGCTTAATTGCCCTACGCAAAAAACGAAGCGTTGCTTTAATTAGCCAGCTTTCGTAAGAAACGAAGCGTTAAAGATAGATGTTTGATCTTGTGAAATATTTTTTTATTTTTTAATCTTTATTTTTCGTAGCAACGCACGGGCATGTAACTAGTTAGGATAAAATGATACCGTTAGATCTGAATTTGAAAGTGCTCTCATATGATCATTGTGATTTTGCAGCTATCAGAGTTCAACTTTAGAGACTGCAAGGCCCAATGGCGTATTACGTTTTTTTAATGGAGAGTATGTTACACGACCATCTCACCGAAATGTTAACCATTCCATAGCTATTTCTAACCATTCCATAGCTATTTCTAAACTACATTGGTATCTTATTAAGGTTTTGTTGTTACAGCTTCAAAATAACCTTTTCAACTAGTTAAGTAGTAAAACAAACACTACTACAGAAAACCTCATTACAGACGGTTCTCAAACGTCATTACAGACGGTTTTATGAACCGTCAGTAAGAATGGGTCAGTGATGACTCGTAATCATCACAGACGGTTTTCCAACCGTCTGTAAAAAAGCTATCATAGACGGTTCTAAATTGGAACCGTCTGTGAAAAAAGGCATCACAGACGGTTCCAAATTAAAACCGTCTGTGATGACTTTTTTCACAGACGGTTTCAATTTAGAACCGTCTGTGATGTTGATTTTTCATTTTATTAGTAATTTTGATCATTTTATTAGTAATTTTGATTTGTTCTCATGTACTTCGTAACTGCCCAAGAACACGTAACTTCTGAGCTATATCACTACTGATTTTAACACAATACGAGCATTTCCCAAGCAGTCACCCATCCTAGCACTACTCTTACCTAAGCACGCTTAACTTCAGAGTTCTTATATGATCTGATACTATAATGTTAGTATGATAGCATCTGAAATATAACGTGTCCCCCTCCTTTTAACCTCACAGAACACTCGAACACCGATTTTAGTATCCTCATACTCCGAATACAGCTTGGAGATCACGGAAACACACACAAAAAAGATCGAAACGGGTACAAAACTTCGGAGGCCGTTTTGAGGGCCTAAACGACGTTTTTTTGGAATTCTGATTTTCTCGCACGCACGTACTCGCCCAAAAGTTCAAGATCCAACCATCTGAT
Organism: Rhipidocladum racemiflorum; assembly: GCA_036346355.1. Taxonomy (NCBI): domain Eukaryota; kingdom Viridiplantae; phylum Streptophyta; class Magnoliopsida; order Poales; family Poaceae; genus Rhipidocladum; species Rhipidocladum racemiflorum. The sequence goes on from CM070588.1 coordinate 38,298,709, forward strand.
TTCCCGCACTAATCAATTCCGAATGCAACTTTTCGTTATCTTTTCAACGAGCCAAGGAACACCCCGATCGGAGTTACGAGTCAAAAGTTATAACTATTTTACCAAATGTACTCGGATTTTCTACTTGCAGACCAAATCAGACTTTATGCCTACAGGAGAAATTGAAGAGCTCATCGTGCTGATTCCAGAAAGCACAAGAACACCAAAATCGGAGTTACGAATTAGAAGTTATAGTGTTTTTACCATTTCACCAAATTCGGAGCTCATTGTGCTCATTAGAGACGGTTTTTGCCAAAAGCCGTCTGTGATCGTCTCATTACAGACGGTTTTTGGCTAAGACCGTCTGCGATATGGCTCTTATTACAGACGGTTTTTGCCAAAAACCGTCATTATGTGCCCCGCTTCATCACGCATGCTTTTGTTAAAAGCCTGCGTGATGTGGTTTCATCACGCACGGTTTTAACCAAAACCGTCTATGTTGTTATCATGACGGTTACACTATAGAACCGCCTCGTGATGTGGTTTCATCATAGACGGTTTTAGCCAAAAACCGTCTATGCTGTTATCACTGACGGTTACACTATAGAACCGTTTGTGATGTTCCATATCACAGACGGTTTATCAAAACCGTCTGTGATGAGGAGTCTAATATAAGCTTTTGTGTAGTAGTGAAATGTGGACTATATGCCATCGCAATGCTAAACTAAGCTTGAGTTGAAGCCACACTTGCAGTGAAAAAAGGGGCAAGACTACCCTCCAATTTTGAATTTTCCCGAGACGTAGCCTTATAATGCTCCCTAGAGAAGTTAATTCGAAATCTCTCTCTTATGTAAACACCCTTAGATTGTTAAGTACCACCTCCATTCAAATTTACAAAACGTTTCTTACCACATAGATTAAGATACTAAAAATGACTAGATTAAATCTAATTATTATCATTAAGCACTATATTAAATACATACATATAGAAAACTGGATATCTATTAAGGAGCATAACATCACACTAATTTTGCATTGGAATATGGAATATACTGTATATTTATTAACAAGACTATTAAAAAAACAAACCTTATAAATTTAGACGCAGGGATCATGTACTACCAATCTACCATATCATTAGCACTAAATATTTGAGCCATAAAACCAAATGAGAGGTGTTTCTATGCTTTTTTTTAAGTTGCACAAATATTAAAGTATAAATGAATAGAAGATGATTACTTATTCTTCTATTTGTTTTAAGATTTATGTAATTTATATTAGGAGAGAAAAAATATAAGCACCGGCCAAAACAAATTGGTCGTCAAAATTGGGTGTGGAAGATTGTGTATCTACGTCATTCTCAACGAGAAAAAGCTTTGCGTCTATTTACATAACACATGCCACTACTACAGATCTGGTCTTTCTTCATACCGGCTCATCAGTACCGGTTATGCATGAACCGGGACTGAACTTTACATTAGTCCCTACGGTTGGTTACACCAACTGGTGCTAAGCACCCTCCTCGGTCCTGTGCTGCTTAGTACTGGTTGGTGTAACCAACCGGTACTGATGTTAGCACATCAGCATCGGTTGGTTTTTTTGACCGGTACTAATGCAGTCCACGCTTCATCTCCCGCGCGCCCCCTCGATTCTGCGCGCCTTTACAATGTCAAAACTCTTAATTATTGTTCATTCGATCGAATTCTTGGTTTTCCGATCCAGCCACCTATAAAGCCATTGATCGAGTGACGGAGACGTACATCAGATCGAGCCATTTTGTTAGCCCAATTAATAATGGCAGTGTCGGGACCCGAATTTGCAAATCCGGACCCTCTGTGTATTCAGCACTAGTTTAGGATCACGTTAGTGCACACAGTCTCAACATCGGTACATATCACAATCATACTCAGCGAATTAATAAAGTGCTCTATTTAACTAATCAAACTGGTTGCTTGACCTTATGGTCAAGTTACAAAAGTACGCCTCGCAGGGCGGAAACTTATTAAAAGAAATAACTGCAGCGGAAAAATAAAAAAATGCGTGGCGCCAACCAATATGCCACATGCAACTGACTAGGCTCTTCCCCTAGTTCGCTGGCTCCTCCTAGAACTACTCCTCCAGTGCAGGCGTTGCTTCTTCTTCAACTGATGTTGTAGCGTTGCAAGGGTAAGTACTTGGTACTCAGCAAGTCATGTACAGAATGCAAGCTAATATTCTATATGCATGGCTTATTACAAAGGATAGGCTGACAGGTTCATTTGCAGTAAAACAACATGTGTAAATACAGTAATAAATTGCAAAGCAGTAAACAATAATGAATAGAGTACTTCCACAGTGATTTCACAAATAACATATTTTCCAATCCTAGGTCCAATTCATCATTTCAACCCACACATTTTTCAAGACCAAGTTGTTTTTATGAAAGTCTAACCCTTGAATGTAATCCCTGAGCAGTGTCCAATACCGTGGACTCGGCTATTCGAATAGGTTGTACACTTTGCAGAGGTTATGCACTTTACCCACAAGATACAGCCAATGTAACACCCCAATTTTTGCTTTTCATAAATTTAAATAAGATTTGGCACTTTTGTGAATTTTTGGAATTTTATGGCTTTATTTGGATTTATTTGGAATTTATTCCATTTTGAAATAATTAAAGAATTTAATTTTGCAAATAAAATTTTGTTGGAAATATTTTATTCGAGTCCAAAATGTTCTAAAATATTTTCTAGAATTTTTCTGGAATTTTTCTGTGTTTTGCTATTTTTAATGAATTAAATGAATTTCTGGGAATTAATTTGATTATTTAATCGCTGGAAAAACCCGAACCGGTTTCACTGTTCATCCGACCGGATCTGAGTCCGAGTCGACTTAGTCCGATCCGACCCGACCACGCCAATTGCCTCTACCGAACCAAGTCACCGAACCCTAACGCGCGTGGCCGTCGGATCGTAATCCAACGGCCACGATCGTGCCACGTCACCCGAACCCAAGCCCGACCGAGCCAACCAGGTCGCCCAAACCGGACCCAAGCCCGAAACCCCGTGCCCGTTGGATCTAGATCCAACGGCTCACGTTGAGCCACATCACCCAATCCGAATCCATTTCGGATTCCGTCGCCGCACCTGTGTGGGCCTCGGTTTCTGCGATTTTCACGGACGCCGAGGGACCTATTTAATGCGCCGCCGCCACCACCGGGTAGCCGACTCCCGTGCGCACCCATAGCCCTAGACCACGTCGCCTGAGCCGCCACCGTTCGCCCGCTAGAGCTCGCCGTAGTTGCGCTAGGTTTCCGCCGCGGTTAATCGTCGATTCCTCCGCCGTCCGCCGTCCTTCGCCGCCGTTGAGCCCAGATCCGGAACCGCAAGGACGAGACGCATCGGAGGGTACCATTCACCTCGCCGGAATCGTGCCCAAGCGCCATTGCCGTGGTCGCCGTCCTCGTCTCCGGTGATCCAGCTCCGCCGCACGCCATCGCCGTCGTTCGAGCTCCACCAACCGTCCGATCAAGATCCAAGGGCCCAGATTCGTCCACGTCATCCCCGGTGAGATCTCACGTTGTAATTCCCAGATCTGTTTTCAACCGTTGGATCTAGATCCGATGGTTTAGATTATGCCACGTAGCTAATACCGCACCGTACTTGGATAGATGTCAGCCGTTAGATCTAGATCGAATGGCTAGGCTTAGCCACGTTGTAAACTCTAGATTGGATCTTGACCGTCCGATCGAGATCGAACGGTCCATATCAGCAGAGTAGTTTTCCTATTGCGTTAAACCAGATACAATCTGGGCCGTTGATTTTCAAATCAACGGCCGAGATCTAGCCATGTCACCGCTGACGTCAGCCGTGACGTCACGTGGGGCCCGTGATGTCAAAGACGGCCACGCCGGCCACCGCCGATGTCGGTACCGTGGACGCCACGCGGGGCCCGTGATGTCACCGACGCCACGGTGGGGCCCAATCGCTACCGCCCTCAGCCGAGCGTGATGACGTCACCGCTGACGTCATCCGATGGGGCCCACTTGTCAGTGAGACATGTGTTCGTGGACCGGGTCCACGGTGGACCCGAGCCGAGCCGTGGACCGAATCCATGGACCGGCTGACGCAATAATTCGATTTTTCAATAGAAAAAAATTCGGTGGAAATGAAATTCCACGCTGACGTCATGCTGACGTCATTAATCGGTTTTTCAGTATAAAAATAAATAAATTAATTCAGATTATTGGTTTATTTGAATTTTGAAACTTCAAACGCTTATAACTTTTGCAATTTAACTCCGATTTGAGTGATTCAAATTTCTAAATTTGTATAAAATTGAGATCTACCTAAGGGTGAATTTTATTTAATTTTTAGACAAAAGTTTTTCTCTGTAATATTATTTAATTGATTATTTAAAATTTAAACGCTTATAACTTTTGTGTTTTAACTCCGATTTCGTCGATTCAAATTCCTAAAAATTCATTTATTGCTATTTGCACACGTTACGAGTCTCTATGTTTATGGACTTCATTTGAATGTTTGGACACTTTTTGTCTAATGTTTTATTCATTTATTGCTATTTGCACACGTTACGAGTAGACATTGAAGTGTCCGAAGGCGTCGAAGGTGAAGTGTTGACCCAGGAGCCACCTTAGGACCAAGAACAAGTATTCTTTGAAGGCAAGTTGTGCTTTGACCATGTTGATCCCGTCTTGAAATTAATTTGGTTTAAATTATTGCATGCTAGTTTAATCATAAAATGCTTTAATTAATTTTGGGGAATTAGTTAATTACCTAGTTGCTATATGCCACCTTGACATAGATAATGGTATGCCATGAACCCCTTGTCACCCTAGTTGAGGATTAAATAGTTGGATATTATCAAATTACCAACATGGGTATTTAGATCGTTGTAGTATATTGCTTAGACCTGCTACGTGCTCATGACACGATTTTGGACAATCAAATGTTAATATTGACTTAATGATATATTGAACCTGTTTTGGAAAGGTATCATGTGTTGTGATGTTGATGGCACGTGGTGCATGGTAATCAACTGGGGGTTTGATAAATAGTTTTCGACCGGGGCATGTGGCAAGAATGATCGGGTGGGCCAGTTGTGGCATCGGGAGCGATGGTTTGGTTCTTCGGGTAGTCTTGCCCTGGTCAACATAAGGACTTAACCTTGCAAGCCTTTGAACTGAGTTAATCGTGCAACCACATGTCCGTAATGGGACGGACCTAGTTGAGTAAGTTACTAATAACTTGCATGTGATACCTCGGGTGTCAACTACACCCTTTGTGTAGCTTGAAAGGGGAGCGTACCAGTGCGATGGCATGGTACCCGTCCAATGGTATGTCGGTCCCATACTTCGCCTTTGTTAAGGGAAGGGATGGTGTATGGCAAAAACCTGAAAGGTTCACTTGCGTAGTTAGTCGTTTCCGAAAGGCTTTGTTACGATCACTCGCCCTTGTGGTGTTTGGCTGTATCTTGTGGGTAAAGTGCATAACCTCTGCAGAGTGTAAAATCTATTCGAATAGCCGTGTCCGCGGTATTGGACATTGCTCGGGGATTAAAGTCAAGGGTTAGATTTTCTTGAAAATAACTTGAACCTGAGAGGTTTGGTTTGGTTAAATGATAATGTTGATGGAAATGTGGATTAGGAATGGGACAGATGTTTATTTAACTCCTGGAAAAGTTATTGTTATTACACTGTTTCTATCGCTTTCGAATCTACTTATGTTATTTGTTAAATGTCATATCGCAAATGAACCATGAGCTATTCCTTTGTATAAGCCATGCATGTAGCATATTAGTTGCATTCTGTGCATGACTTGCTGAGTACCAAGTACTCACCCTTGCCACAATACAACACCAGTTGAAGAAGAGTCTACACCAGCTTTGGAGGAGGAGCTCCAGGAGGAACCGTCTATCTAGGGAGCGAGCCCAGTCAGTTGCCTGTGGTATACTGGATGGCGCCACGAAGTTATCTTATTTTCCGCTGCTATTAATTCTCTTTTATTAAGTTTTCGCCCTGCGTGGCGTATATTTGTAACTTGACCTTAAGGTCGACCAACCAGCTTGGTTAACTATTTAAAGTACCTTATTAATTCGTTGAGTATGATTGTGATATTTACCAATGTTGAGACTGTGTGCACTAGCGTGATCCTGGACTAGTGCTGAATACACAGAGGGTCCGGATTTGCAAATTCGGGTCCCGACAGAGTTGGTATCAGAGCCATACTAACTGTAGGCTCAACCCTTAGTTAGAATGGTCGTAGTAAGGAAAAAACCTATTTTCTAAAGCTAAGAGTTTGTCAGGATAATGAATGAATTCTCGACTTATCCCATTCTCTCTTTTCTTACCCCCTTGCTGAATTTTTCCTTTACCCTCATCACAATTTGAAATCTGTTCTTACGTGAGCATTTTGTGTCAGATGGAGGGAGAGATCAACTACGTCGATCTTGAGGTTGGCCACACCGCGGAACTTTGGTGTATGCTGCAGTTTCTTGAAGGTTTTGAGAAGCCGCAATTCCAAGTGAACGTCATTAGACAAGCGGGACTAATTAAGGCTTGCGATGTGAAGATCACACTACATGCCGGGAAGAAGGGCAAGGGCAACCGTCCGATATACTGCACCGCCAGGAGGTCGACAATGTAGATGGGAATACAGGAGGTATCACGACGAGCGATGCGACACATCGCCCACATCTACGCCAGCGAGCTGGAGGGCGCGGTGTACCGTTACCATCCACACAACAACAACCTTCTCGACCCGAGGCTGATTCAGGATGAGAATGCCACGGTTACACAGTTGGCACGACTTGTCATCGCTCAGGAGGATGTGCTCGATGATACGAACCGGGAGCTATAGAAGGCTCGCGCGGAGGTCACGGTAGAGAAAAACAGATGGCGGGAGGCTCAAGAGCATGTGTCCCACCTTCTACGGAGGATTGACGAGTTGGAGATGGCATTGTACGGACCAGGACCAGAGCCAGTACTTGAGCTACATGAGCCAGACCCGGAGGAGTCAGATCTCGAGGAGGACACCGCTTCTTCGACTACCACAGTTGCAGGGCATGGTGATTGTTTCGCGCCGATGCCATCGCACCCGCAGCCAGGCAGAAGAGGTTTTCTTGACGAGTGAGCCTAGGTCTTGTAGTTGGGACTCCTTCATCGAGTCGCGTTATAGAATAAAGAGTCACTCTTAGAGGCGTTGGATTTTCATTGCTTGCTGAGTGTGCTGTAAGTGTTGCAGGCCTTTAGGCGTTGTAAGCAACCATACCGAGTTATTATTGTTTGGTTAATAAAGTTGAATTTTGAGTTACACTTTCCTCCCTTCATAAGTTACTCTACTACTTGCCTATGCTTACTTCCCTCTTGTCTTTAAACCCTAGAGCAATCGACAGATGGTGAACACCCGCGGAAACCTTGGAGGCAATGGGAGTGGTTCTCGCCCAGCTGGGAACCCTAATGATGGAGCACCTGCACCCCACCCAGCACCGCCAGTTGACATGCAGAACTTTGGAGCTTTTCTTGCTGCACAAACCCAGCTGATGCATGCCATGATGCAACAGATGCAGCAGGTCACTGCTCATACCACCGCTAACCAAGCAAATCAGGGGCAACGTCAGGGAGCAAAGTTGTCGGAGTTCATGAGGACTCATCCACCCACATTCTCTGGGAATGCCAATCCGTTGGAGGCGGATGGTTGGCTAAGGTCAATAGAAAGGAAGTTACACATTGCCCAATGCATGGGAAATGAGAAGGTGCTTTACGCATCTCATCAGTTGGAAGGGACCGCTGCTGAATGGTGGGAAAACTTCTGCGCCACGCAGGAGAACCCACAGGACATCACATGGGAGGAATTTACGGCTGCGTTTCGTCAGTATCACGTGCCTGAAGGAATAATGGACCTTAAGAAGGAAGAGTTCAGGGCATTGAAGTAAGGTAATCAACCGATGTCAGAATATCTAAACAAGTTCACACAGCTTGCACGCTACGCACCTGAAGACGTAGCGACGGATAAGGCCAGATAGTCTCGCTTCATGAAGGGACTCAACTCAGGACTGCAGGTGGGACTGATCACCCACACCTTTCCAGATTTCCAGGAGCTTGTGAACAAAGCGCTTATTCTTGAGGACAAGCGCAAGGAACTGGATGAGAATAGGAAGCGCAGAATGCAGCAGCAGGGATCACGTGAGGGAGCGCAACAGCGTCTGCGGGTTGCGCCAAATCAGTTTTTCAGATTTCAACTACAGAATGTAGCAAGAACACCGTCGCCAGCACCAAGGCCTGTTAATCAGATTCCAGACTCCAGCCCCAGCCAGGAACGCCGCTACAAGCAACCAGCAGGGCACAGTGAGGCATTGCTATACATGCAATGAGCCAGGGCATTTCTCCAACAACTGCCCCAAGAAGACAAATGAGTGACCCTGGCCGCTTCAACTTGGGCTCAACACCAGCCAGGACCCCAGCCCCAGGAGCGAATCGCGGAGCAGCACAGCCAGGAGCCGCACCCCAGACCGTGGTGAGAGGCAGAGTCAATCACATGATCGCAGATGCGCTCCAGAATGCCACGGATGTCATACTGGGTAAGATACTTGTCAACTCAGTACATGCAACAGTTTTGTTTGACTCTGGAGCTTTGCATTCGTTTGTTTTTCCGAGATTTTGTTTCTAAGAATGATTTGGAGATTGTGGATCTTAAGTGCATGCTTATAGTTCAAACCCCTAGGTCAGAATTCCGATCTCAAGTAGGATGTTCTGGGGTGAGAATATTAATAGATGGGGCTACAGTTCTTAGCGAACCTTATTATATTGGGAGCCCAGACCCTAGATGTTATTTTAGTAATGGACTGGTTATCCAAGCACAAGGCTGTGCTAGACTGTGGACAAAGAGTCATATCAGTTGAGAGCCCGTGTGGAAGAAAAGTGGAATTTCAAGCGACTGCCGTTAGAGATGGACAGCTGATGGTTAACAGCGCAAAGGCAATCAGTATAGAGGATGTCTCAGTGGTGAATGAGTATCCAGATGTTTTTCCTGAAGATCTACCTGGAATGCCGCTCGACAGAGACATAGAGTTTGTGATAGAGCTTGTACCTAGTACAACGCTGATAGCAAAGAGACCATATCGGATGTCCACCGAAGAATTGGTGGAGATGAAGAAACAGCTTGAAGAGTTGATGGAGAAAGGATTCATCAGACCCAGTTCGTCGCCATGGGGAGCGCCAGTTCTGTTCGTCAAGAAGAAGGACGGGAGTTTCAGGATGTGCATTGACTACCGTGCACTCAATGAAGTCATCGTGAAGAATAAGTACCCGCTACCCAGGATCAATGACCTGTTTGACCAGCTAAGAGGAGCCGGAGTTTTCTCCAAGATTGTTCTGAGATCGGGATACCACCAGCGGAAGATCCGATCAGAAGATATTTCGAAGACCGCATTTTCGTCAAGATATGGACATTACGAGTTTACAGTTATGTCCTTCGGTCTGACGAATGCGCCAGCTTACTTCATGAATATGATGAACAAGGTTTTCATGGAGTACTTGGATAAATTTGTCATCGTGTTCATAGACGACATTCTCATCTACTCTTCGCCAAGTTCAGCAAGTGCAATTTTTGGAGAAGCTGAGGGAACAACAACTCTTCGCCAAGTTCAGCAAGTGCAATTTTTGGAAGGACAAGGTAGAATTCCTTGGACATGTGATGACCGTAGAAGGAGTTGCGGTAGATCCAAGCAAGGTAGAAGCTGTGTTACATTGGGAACAGCCGAAGACCGTGACCCAGATTCGTAGTTTCCTTGGGATGGCAGGTTACTACCGCCGCTTCATTGAAGGCTTTTCGACGATTACGAGACCCTTTACGCAATTGTTGAAGAAGGAGAAGAAGTTTGCCTGGACGCCAGAGTGCGAGAAGGGTTTTCAAGTGTTGAAGAAGCGATTGACATCAGCACCGGTGTTAGTTCTACCGGATATTAATCAAAGCTTTGACATTTATTGTGACGCATCGCGCCAAGGGCTCGGATGTGTGCTGATGAAGAACGGGAAGGTCGTCGCTTATGCATCGAGGCAGCTGAGGCCGCATGAGGAGAATTATCCGACGCATGACCTAGAGTTAGCTGCCGTAGAGCATGCTTTGAAGTTGTGGCGTCATTATTTGATTGGGAACAGATGTGAAGTGTATACGGATCATAAGAGTCTTAAGTACATATTCAACCAATCAGACTTGAACATGAGGCAGAGGAGATGGTTGGAACTGATCAAGGATTATAATGTGGGAATCCATTACCATCCCAGGAAGGCCAATGTGGTGGCCGATGCCTTGAGTAGGAAGATCCATACTGTGAACATATTGATAGCCGCGAGTCAGGAAGAGCTATGCAAGGATTTCCAGAGAATGCAGATTGAAGTGGTCCCAGAAGGATTCTTGGCCGCATTAGAAGTGAAGCCTACCCTGGAGAATCAGATCCGAGAAGGACAGAAGGATGATGACAAGGTCCGCAGGTTTAAGTCAAAGATGGATGAAGGCAAGGCAAAATACTTCAAGCTGGATGAGCAAGGCACGTTGTGGATGGAGGATCGAATTTGTGTACCAAACAAGAAGGAGCTGAAGCAGTTGATACTAGAGGAGGCCCGTGACCCCAAGTATTCAATCCATCCAGGAAGTGCTAAGATGTATCAGGATTTGAAGGAAAGATTCTGGTGGCCGAGCATGAAGCGTGAGGTTGCCGAGCATGTTGCGCTGTGCGACATATTCCAGAGAGTCAAGGCAATGCATCAGAGGCCAGCAGGACTGCTGCAGTCGTTAAGGACACCTGAGTGGAAGTGGGAAGAAATCGACATGGACTTCATTACCGGTTTGCCGAAAACTCAGGGTGGATATGACTCCATATGGGTTATAGTAGACCGCTTGACTAAGGTCGCCCATTTTATCCCGGTAAAGACCACTTACTCGGGAGATAAGTTAGCAGAATTGTACATGACCAGGATCGTCTATTTGCATGGAGTGCCAAAGAAGATTATATCGAACAGAGGTACCGAGTTTACCTCGAGATTTTGGAATAAACTGCATGAAGCCATGGGGACCCATTTGAATTTTAGTACAACTTATTACCCTCAGACGGACGGACAGACTGAGAGAGTTAACCAGATTCTAGAGGACATGTTAAGAGCTTGTGCATTATCTTATGCTACCTCTTGGGATAAAAGTCTGTCGTATGCTGAGTTCAGCTACAACAATAGCTACCAGGCCTGTTTGCAGATGTCGCCATTTGAGGCACTATACGATCGACCTTGTCGAACACCGTTGAACTGGAATGAGATAGGTGAACGCTGTGTATTTGGGCCGAATATTCTTCAAGAAGCCGAAGAGCATATTGCCATGATCCGGGTAAGGCTGAAGATAGCACAGTCAAGACAGAAAAGCTACGCCGATAACCGTCGCCGAGACTTGAGCTTTGAACCAGAGGATTTCGTGTACCTTAGGGTTACACCACTCAAGGGAGTCAAGAGATTCCATGCCAAAGAAAAACTCGCGCCGAGGTATGTTGGGCCATTCAAGGTTCTCAGCCGTAGAGGTGAAGTTGCATATCAGCTAGAGTTGCCTCAGTCGTTGGCAGGGGTACATGACGTGTTCCACGATCCCAGCTGAAGAAGTGTCTTCGAGTACCAGACGAGCAGACACCGTTAGAATCGATAGAACTACGAGGGGATCTCAATTACAAGGAACATCCTGTCAAGATTTTGGACACCATGGATCGAGAGACGAGAAACAAGTCAACCCGTTTTTGCAGAGTTCAATGGAGCAACCATGCAGAGTGTGAAGCAACTTGGGAGCGCGAGGAGGATCTGAAGAAAGAATTTCCAAACCTATTCTTTAGTAAGCCCTGAATCTCGGGGATGAGATTCTGTTAAGGGGGGAGGTTTGTAACACCCCAATTTTTTCTTTTCCTGAATTTAAATAACATTTGGCACTTTTGTGAATTTTTGGAATTTTCTGGGATTTATTTGGATTTATTTGGAATTTATTTGAATTTATTACCTTTTGAAATAATTAAAGAATTTAATTTTGCAAATAAAATTTTATTGGAAATATTTTATTTGATTCCAAAATGTTTTAAAATATTTTCTAGAATTTTTCTGAGTGTTTTGCTATTTTTAATGAATTAAATGAATTTCTGGGAATTAATTTGATTATTTAATCGCTGGAAAAACCCGAACCGGTTTCACTATTCATCCGACCGGACCCGAGTCAGAGTCAGACTCGAGTCTGACCCGGACCCGACCGCGCCAGCCGTCTCGGCCGAACCAAGTCACCGAACCCTAACGCGCGTGGCCGTCGGATCGTAATCCAACGGCCACGATCGTGCCACGTCGCCCGAACCCGAGCCGGACCCGAGCCCGAAACCCCCTGGCCGTTGGATCTAGATCCAACGGCTCACGTTGAGCCACATCACCCAATCTGAATCCATTTCGGATTCTGCCGCCGTACCTGTGTGGGCCTCGGTTTCCGCGATTTTCACGGACGCCGAGGGACCTATTTAATGCGCCGCCGCCACCACCGGGTAGCCGACTCCCGTGCGCACCCGTAGCCCTAGACCACGTCGCCTGAGCCGCCGTCGTTCGCCTGCTAGAGCTCGCTGTAGTTGCGCTAGGTTTCCGCCTCGGTTAATCGTCGATTCCGCCGCTGTCCGCTGTCCTCCGCCGCCGTTGAGCCCAGATGCGGAACTGCAAGGACGAGACATGTCGGAGGGTACCTTTCACCTCGCCGGAATCACGCCCAAGCGCCGTTGCCGTTGTCGCCGTCCTCGTCTCCGGTGAGCAACCTCTGCCGCACACCATCGCCGTCGTTCGAGCTCCACCAACCGTTCGATCAAGATCCAAGGGCCCAGATTCGTCCACGTCATCCCCGGTGAGATCTCACGTTGTAATTCCCAAATCTGTTTTCAACCGTTGGATCTAGATCCGACGGTTTAGATTATGCCACGTAGCTAATACCGCACCGTGCTTGGATAGATGTCAGCCGTTGGATCTAGATCGAACGGCTAGGGTTAGCCACGTTGTAAACTCTAGATTGGATCTTGACCGTCCGATCGAGATCTAACGGTCCATATCAGCCGAGTAGTTTTCCTATTGCGTTAAGCCAGATCCAATTTGGGCCGTTGATTTTCAAATCAACGGTCGAGATCTAGCCACGTGGCTAGGAGGCTGATCATCGCGGTCAGCGCGGTCACGCCGGTCACCGCTGACGTCAGCCGTGACGTCACGTGGGGCCCGCATGTCAGCGATCGAGCCAAACCGCACCATGACGTCATGCTGACGTCACAGTGGGGCCCAGCTGTCAGCCGTCCCTCAGCCGAGCGTGATGACGTCATCGTTGACGTCATCCGATGGGGCCCACATGTCTGTGAGCCATGTGTTTGTGGACCGGGTCCACGGTGGACCCGAGCCGAGCCGTGGACCGAGTCCATGGACTGGCTGACGCAATAATTCGATTTTTCAATAGAAAAATAATTCTGTGGGAAATGAAATTCCACGCTGACGTCATGCTGACGTCATTAATCGGTTTTTCAGTATAAAAATAAGTAAATTAATTTGGATTATTGGTTTATTTGAATTTTGAAACTTCAAACGCTTATAACTTTTGCAATTTAACTCCGATTTGAGTGATTAAAATTTCTAAATTTGTATAAAATTGAGATCTACCTAATGGTGAATTTTATTTAATTTTTAGATCAAAGTTTTTCTCTGTAATATTATTTAATTGATTATTTAAACTTTAAACGCTTATAACTTTTGTGTTTCAACTCCGATTTCGCCGATTCAAATTCCTAAAAATTCATAAAATTATGGTCTCTCTATTTATGGACTTCATTTGGATGTTTGGACACTTTTTGTCTACTGTTTTATTCATTTATTGCTATTTGCACGCGTTACGAGTAGACGTTGAAGTGCTCGAAGGCTTCGAAGGTGAAGTGTTGACCAAGGAGCCACCTCAGGACCAAGAACAAGTATTCTTTGAAGGCAAGTTGTGCTTTGACCATGTTGATCCCATTTTGAAATTAATTTGGTTTAAATTATTGCATGCTAGTTCAATCATAAAATGCTTTAATTAATTTTGGGGAATTAGTTAATTACCTAGTTGCTGTATGCCACCTTGACATAGATAATGGTATGCCATGAACCCCTTGTCACCCTAGTTGATGATTAAATAGTTGGTCATTATCAAATTACCAACATGGGTATTTAGATCGTTGTAGTATATTGCTTAGACCTACTACGTGCTCATGACATGATTTTGGACAATCAAATGTTAATATTGACTTAATGATATATTGAACCTGTTTTGGAAAGGTATCATGTGTTGTGATGTTGATGGCACGTGGTGCATGGTAATCAACTGGGGGTTTGATAAATAGTTTTCGACCGGGGCATGTGGCAAGAATGATCGGGTGGGCCAGTTGTGGCATCGGGAGCGATGGTTTGGTTCTTCGGGTAGTCTTGCCCTGGTCAACATAAGGACTTAACCTTGCAAGCCTTTGAACTGAGTTTATCGTGCAACCACATGTCCGTAATGGGACGGACCTAGTTGAGTAAGTTACTAATAACTTGCATGTGATACCTCGGGTGTCAACTACACCCTTTGTGTAGCTTGAAAAGGGAGCGTACCAGTGCGATGGCATGGTACCCGTCCAACGGTATGTCGGTCCCATACTTCGCCTTTGTTAAGGGAAGGGATGGTGTATGGCAAAAACCTGAAAGGTTCACTTGCGTAGTTAGCCGTTTCCGAAAGGCTTTGTTACGATCACTCGCCCTTGTGGTGTTTGGCTGTATCTTGTGGGTAAAGTGCATAACCTCTGCAGAGTGTAAAATCTATTCGAATAGCCGTGTCCGCGGTATTGGACATTGCTCGGGGATTACAGTCAAGGGTTAGATTTTCTTGAAAATAACTTGGACCTGAGAGGTTTGGTTTGGTTAAATGATAATGTTGATGGAAATGTGGATTAGGAATGGAACAGATGTTTATTTAACTCCTGGAAAAGTTATTGTTATTACACTGTTTCTATCGCTTTCGAATCTACTTATGTTATTTGTTAAATGCTGTTACTTCAAATGAACCATGAGTTATTCCTTTGTATTAAGCCATGCATGTATCATATTAGTTGCATTCTGTGCATGACTTGCTGAGTACCAAGTACTCACCCTTGCCACAATACAACACCAGTTGAAGAAGAGTCTACACCAGCTTTGGAGGAGGAGCTCCAAGAGGAACCGTCTATCTAGGGAGCGAGCCCGATCGGTTACTGTGGTATCTTTGGATGGCGCCACGAAGTTATCTTATTTTCCGCTGCTATTAATTCTCTTTTATTAAGTTTTCGCCCTGCGTGGCGTATATTTGTAACTTGACCTTAAGGTCGAGCAACCAGCTTGGTCAACTATTTAAAGTACCTTATTAATTCGTTGAGTATGATTGTGATATTTACCAATGTTGAGACTGTGTGCACTAGCGTGATCCTGGACTAGTGCTGAATACACAAAGGGTCCGGGTTTGCAAATTCGGGTCCCGACAGAGTTGGTATCAGAGCCATACTGACTGTAGGCTCAACCCTTAGTTAGAATGGTCGTAGTAAGGAAAAATCCTATTTTCTAAAGCTAAAAGTTTGTCAGGATAATGAATGAATTCTCGACTTATCCTATTCTCTCTTTTCTTACCCCCTTGCTGAATTTTTCCTTTACCCTCATCACAATTTGAAATCTGTTCTTACGTGAGCATTTTGTGTCAGATGGAGGGAGAGATCAACTACGTCGATCTTGAGGTTGGCCACACCGCGGAACTTTGGTGTATGCTGCAGTTTCTTGAAGGTTTTGAGAAGCCGCAATTCCAAGTGAACGTCATCAGACAAGCGGGACTAATTAAGGCTTGCGATGTGAAGATCACACTACATGCCAGGAAGAAGGGCAAGGGCAACCGTCCGATATACTGCACCGCCAGGAGGTCGACAATGCAGATGAGAATACATGAGGTATCACGACGAGCGATGCGACACATCGCCCGCATCTACGCCAGCGAGTTGGAGGGCGCGGTGTACCGTTACCGTCCACACAACAACAACCTTCTCGACCCGAGTCTGATTCTGGATGAGAATGCCACGGTTACACAGTTGGCACGACTTGTCATCGCTCAGGAGGATGTGCTCGATGATACGAACCGGGAGCTATAGAAGGCTCGCGCGGAGGTCACGGTAGAGAAAAACAGATGGCGGGAGGCTCAAGAGCATGTGTCACACCTTCTACGGAGGATTGACGAGTTGGAGATGGCATTGTACGGACCAGGACCAGAGCCAGTACTTGAGCTACATGAGCCGGACCCGGAGGAGTCAGATCTCGAGGAGGACACCGCTTCTTCGACTACCACAGTTGCAGGGCATGGTGATTGTTTCGTGCCGATGCCACCGCACCCGCACCCAGGCAGAGGAGGTTTTCTTGACGAGTGAGCCTAGGTCTTGTAGTTGGGACTCCTTCATTGAGTCGCGTTATAGAATAAAGAATCACCCTTAGAGGCGTTGGATTTTCATTGCTTGCTGAGTGTGCTGTAAGTGTTGCAGGCCTTTAGGCGTTGTAAGCAACCATACCGAGTTATTATTGTTTGGTTAATAAAGTTGAATTTTGAGTTACACTTTCCTCCCTTCATAAGTTACTCTACTACTTGCCTATGCTTACTTCCCTCTTGTCTTTAAACCCTGGAGCAATCGACAGATGGTGAACACCCGCGGAAACCTTGGAGGCAATGGGAGTGGTTCTCGCCCAGCTGGGAACCATAATGATGGAGCACCTGCACCCCACCCAGCACCGCCAGTTGACATGCAGAACTTTGGAACTTTTCTTGCTGCACAAACCCAGTTGATGCATGCCATGATGCAACAGATGCAGCAGGTCACTGCTCATGCCACCGCTAACCAAGCAAATCAGGGGCAACGTCAGGGAGCAAAGTTGTCGGAGTTCATGAGGACTCATCCACCCACATTCTCTGGGAATGCCAATCCGTTGGAGGCGGATGATTGGCTAAGGTCAATAGAAAGGAAGTTACACATTGCCCAATGCATGGGAAATGAGAAGGTGCTTTACACATCTCATCAGTTGGAAGGGACCGCCGCTGAATGGTGGGAAAACTTTTGCGCCACGCAGGAGAACCCACAGGACATCACGTGGGAGGAGTTTACTGCTGCGTTTCGTCAGTATCACGTGTCTGAAGGAATAATGGACCTTAAGAAGGAAGAGTTCAGGGCATTGAAGCAAGGTAATCAACCGGTGTCAGAATATCTTAACAAGTTCACACAGCTTGCACGCTACGCACCTGAAGACGTAGCGACGGATAAGGCCAGACAGTCTCGCTTCATGAAGGGACTCAACTCAGGACTGCAGGTGGGACTGATCACCCACACCTTTCCAGATTTCCAGGAGCTTGTGAACAAAGCGCTTATTCTTGAGGACAAGCGCAAGGAACTGGATGAGAATAGGAAGCGCAGAATGCTGCAGCAGGGATCACGTCAGGGAGCGCAGCAGCGTCTATGGGTTGCACCAAATCAGTTTTTCAGATTTCAACCACAGAATGCAGCAAGAACACCGTCGCCAGCACCAAGGCCTGTTAATCAGATTCCAGACTCCAGCCCCAGCCAGGAACGCCGCTACAAGCAACCAGCAGGGCACAGTGAGGCATTGCTATACATGCAATGAGCCAGGGCATTTCTCCAACAACTGCCCCAAGAAGACAGCCGGAGTGACCCCAGTTCGCTTCAACTTGGGCTCCACACCAGCCAGGACCCCAGCCCCAGGAGCGAATCGCGGAGCAAAGACAACAGAGCCGCACTCCTGCACGTGGTGAGAGGCAGAGTCAATCACGTGATCGCAGATGCGCTCCAGAATGCCACGGATGTCATACTGGGTAATATACTTGTCAACTCAGTACCTGCAACAGTTTTGTTTGACTCTGGAGCTTTGCATTCGTTTGTTTTTCCGAGATTTTGTTTCTAAGAATGATTTGGAGAGAACACAACAATTTGTTTCCCGGAGTTCGGATCCTTGAGGGGATCGTACGTCTCTGTTGAGGAGGCTCCCAAGGAGCTGGGTCTCTTCCAACCCTTTCCTCACAAACCTCGATCACATTTGAGGCTTGATTCCACTATTTGGTCCTTTCCTTT
This sequence comes from Rhipidocladum racemiflorum, assembly GCA_036346355.1. Classification (NCBI taxonomy): domain Eukaryota; kingdom Viridiplantae; phylum Streptophyta; class Magnoliopsida; order Poales; family Poaceae; genus Rhipidocladum; species Rhipidocladum racemiflorum. The sequence continues at coordinate 38,316,871 of CM070588.1, forward strand.
CGGAGGCGGACCCGGCCTTCACAAACTTCTCACGGCGTCCTACAATCTTCGGGGGCTCATGAGCGACGCCTAGCCGTCTAGGAGTCCTTCAACCTCCAAGAGAAATGAATGCACTTGATTCTTGATCTTGGAGTGGTTCTCTATTTGCTCAAGATGAATAAATGCTTTACTTTTGCCTTACAACCACACTTAACGAAACCTCACTCATTAAATGATCCCTAAGATCAAGGAGGAGGATGGCTCAAGATTGCTCTAGAAAGTGCTCAAGAGACTCAAGAGTTCAGCCCAAGCAAGTGTGTAACCAACAAATGGAGAGGGAGAGGGGTATTTATAGTTTTGGTTCAAAACTAGCCGTTACCCCCGCACTCAGCCCCACATCGGAATGTCCGATACGAACTTCGGAACATCCGATGTGTGCAAACTACCAGACTTGGAAAGCTTCCAACGGTCGAGAACAACATGCATCGGAATGTCCGATAACAGCTTCGGAACATCCGATGACACCCAGAGAGAGAACCCAACTAAACAGGCTAAGTCCACATCGGAATGTCCGATATAAAATATCGGAACATCCGAAACAAATAGAGAGTTCCCAAACTGGAAAACAACAACTTCGGAACTTCCGAAGATGCAACTTCGCACAGTCCGAACTAGACAGAGAGCACTTTTACACAAGACAGCACACATCGGACCTTCTGATACCCAAGATCGGAACATCCGAAGTTAACAGAGAGCTTTCAATCTAAGACTCAACAGGTATCGGAACATCCGAAACAATACATCGGAATGTCCAACCCTAACAGAACACAACGGACTAAAGCACAACTACACTTCGGAACTTCTGAAACATCGAAATGTCCGATACAATTTCGGAACATCCGACCAAAACTTTAAACAAACCTCATTCCGAAGCGAGAGAGGACACTACTAACTACTAACTCTTGAGAGACTAGACAAAATTCATCTTGAGCAAGAAGACCATCTCTAAATCAATTTCAATGCATCCCTCTTAATAGTACGGCAATCCTATGACTTCAACGAATCGAAAAAATACAATCAGAAATGCCGTTTTTCTTACTCTACGAACTGGAGGATACCCAAATACATAGATGATCTCTTCTCGAACCTTTTACCTGTTCATGAACTAGTTGAACACATTAGATTCTTTAATCGTTTGTCATTAATCATTCAAAACCAATTTTAGGAGGCCTAGATGCACTTTCAGGATGTGCATTGACTACCGTGCACTCAATGATGTCACCGTGAAGAATAAGTACCCGCTACCCAGGATCGATGACCTGTTTGACCAGCTAAGAGGAGCCGGAGTTTTCTCCAAGATTGATCTGAGATCGGGATACCACCAGCTGAAGATCCGATCGGAAGATATTCCGAAGACCGCATTTTCGTCAAGATATGGACATTACGAGTTTACTGTTATGTCCTTCGGTCTGACGAATGCGCCAGCTTACTTCATGAATATGATGAACAAGGTTTTCATGGAGTACTTGGATAAATTTGTCATCGTGTTGATAGACGACATTCTCATCTACTCCAAGACAAAGGAAGAACATGCAGAGCACCTGAGGCAAGTTTTGGAGAAACTGAGGGAACAACAACTCTTTGCCAAGTTAAGCAAGTGCGATTTTTGGAAGGACAAGGTAGAATTCCTTGGACATGTGATGACCGTAGAAGGAGTTGCGATAGATCCAAGCAAGGTAGAAGCTGTGTTACATTGGGAATAGCCGAAGACCGTGACCCAGATTCGTAGTTTCCTTGGGATGGCAGGTTACTACCGCCGCTTCATTGAAGGCTTTTCGACGATTGCGAGACCCTTTACGCAATTGTTGAAGAAGGAAAAGAAGTTTGCCTGGACGCCAGAGTGCGAGAAGGGTTTTCAAGAGTTGAAGAAACGATTGACATCTACACCGGTGTTAGTTCTACCTAATGTTAATCAAAGCTTTGACATCTATTGTGACACATCGCGCCAAGGGCTCGGATGTGTGCTGATGCAGAACAGGAAGGTCGTCGCTTATGCATTGAGGCAGCTGAGGCCGCATGAGGAGAATTATCCGACGCATGACCTAGAGTTAGCTGCCGTAGTGCATGCTTTGAAGTTGTGGTGTCATTATTTGATTGGGAACAGATGTGAAGTGTATACGGATCATAAGAGTCTTAAGTACATATTCACCCAATCAGACTTGAACATGAGGCAGAGGAGATGGTTGGAACTGATCAAGGATTATAATGTGGGAATCCATTACCATCCCGGGAAGCCCAATGTGGTGGCCGATGCCTTGTGTAGGAAGAGCCATACTGTGAACATGTTGATAGCCGCGAGTCAGGAAGAGCTATGCAAGGATTTCCAGAGAATGTAGATTGAAGTGGTCCCAGAAGGATTCTTGGCCGCATTAGAAGTGAAGCCTACCCTGGAGAATCAGATCCGAGAAGGACAGAAGGATGATGACAAGATCCGCAGGATTAAGTGAAAGATGGATGAAGGCAAGGCAAAAGACTTCAAGTTGGATGAGCAAGGCACATTGTGGATGGAGGATCGAATTTGTGTACCAAACAAGAAGGAGTTGAAGCAGTTGATACTAGAGGAGGCCCGTGACTCCAAGTATTCAATCCATCCAGGAAGTGCTAAGATGTATCAGGATTTGAAGGAAAGATTCTGGTGGCCGAGCATGAAGCGTGAAGTTGCCGAGCATGTTGCGCTGTGCGACATATGCCAGAGAGTAAAGGCAATGCATCAGAGGCCAGTAGGACTGCTGCAGCCGTTATGGATACCTGAGTGGAAGTGGGAAGAAATCGGAATGGACTTCATTACCGGTTTGCCGAAAACTCACGGTGGATATGACTCCATATGGGTTATAGTAGACCGCTTGACTAAGGTCGCCCATTTTATCCCGGTAAAGACCAATTACTCGGGAGATAAGTTAGCAGAATTGTACATGATCAGGATCGTCTGTTTGCATGGAGTGCCAAAGAAGATTATATCGGACAGAGGTACCGAGTTTACCTCGAGATTTTGGATTAAACTACATGAAGCCATGGGGACCCGTTTGAATTTTAGTACAGCTTATCACCCTCAGACGGACAGACAGACTGAGAGAGTTAACCAGATTCTAGAGGACATGTTAAGAGCTTGTGCATTAGCTTATGCTACCTCTTGGGATAAAAGTCTGCCGTATGCTGAGTTCAGCTACAACAATAGCTACCAAGCCAGTTTGCAGATGTCGCCATTTGAGGCACTATACAGTCGACCTTGTCGAACACCGTTGAACTGGAATGAGACAGGTGAACGCTGTGTCTTTGGGCCGGATATTCTTCAAGAAGCCGAAGAGCAGATTGCCATGATCCGGGAAAGGCTGAAGATGGCACAGTCAAGACAGAAAAGCTATGCCGATAACCGTCGCCGAGACTTGAGCTTTGAACCAGAGGATTTCATGTACCTTAGGGTTACACCACTCAAGGGAGTCAAGAGATTCCATGCCAATGGAAAATTCGCGCCGAGGTATGTTGGGCCATTCAAGGTTCTCAGCCGTAGAGGTGAAGTTGCATATCAGCTAGAGTTGCCGCAGTCGTTGGCAGGGGTACATGACGTGTTCCACGTATCCCAGCTGAAGAAGTGTCTTCGAGTACCAGACGAGCAGACACCGTTAGAATCGATAGAACTGCGAGAGGATCTCACTTACAAGGAACATCCTGTCAATATTTTGGACACCATGGATCGAGAGACGAGAAACAAGTCAACCCGTTTTTGCAGAGTTCAATGGAGCAACCATGTAGAGAGTGAAGCAACTTGGGAGCGCGAGGAGGATTTGAAGAAAGAATTTCCAAACCTATTCTTTAGTAAGCCCTGAATCTCGGGGATGAGATTCTGTTAAGGGGGAGGTTTGTAACACCCCAAATTTTGCTTTTCATGAATTTAAATAAGATTTGGCACTTTTGTGAATTTTTGAAATTTTCTGGGATTTATTTGGAATTTATTTGAATTTATTCCCTTTTGAAATAATTAAAGAATTTAATTTTGCAAATAAAATTTTGTTGGAAATATTTTACTTGAGTCCAAAATGTTCTAAAATATTTTTTAGAATTTTTCTGGAATTTTTCTGAGTGTTTTGCTATTTTTAATGAATTAAATGAATTTCTGGGAATTAATTTGATTATTTAATAGTTGGAAAAACCCGAACCGGTTTCACTGTTCATCCGACCGGACCCGAGTCCGAGTCAGAGTCGAGTCCGACCCGACCGATCGCGTACCCGCCTCTACCGAACCAAGTCACCGAACCCTAACGCGCGTGGCCGTCGGATCGTAATCCAACGACCACGATCGTGCCACGTCGCCCGAACCCGAGCCCGACTGAGCCAACCAGGTCGTCCGAGCTGGACCCGAGCCTGTGGGGGCTCCTGTCCTGGTACAGTGATACTCCATTATTGTTGCGCGGGCCTGGATAATCACGCAACCAGTAACGTAACGATCACGGCATCACGACAGACTCAGATTGAAACCACTTGGTCAGCACGATACTCGGCTAATGAGGTCACATGCCATCCAATTGGTTCCAATTTGAGCTTCCCGCAACCATGTGATAACCACTAGTCCCTGGATCAGTAGGCTAGTGTCACATGTTGAGAAGGTAGAGTCTCATCCAAGCGAACGCAATTTAAGGGCAGAGGTAGTATATTACAGCGATAGATATTAATATTACAACTTGTTTCTGTTTACAAAATGCCGATTGGCTTAAAGTAAACTGAAGAGGAAAACATTAGAGAAACAAAAGTAAAGCGGCCGCGGTGTGCCTCCATTCCCACAGGCAACCGGCGAGCAACTAACTCCGCTAGCCGTCAAACGCACAACCCGCGTCTGGGTCATTGAACTCCTGGTCACCTTCTTCCTCACCTGCGTCTTCTGCTCCTCACGCAAATTTTCAGAGCAAACGGTGAGTACACGTATGTACTCGCAAGACTTTATTGTTTGCAATTATAATACTAATGCAGGCTAAACAATGAAGATGGTTGCTATTCTAGTTCAGATTTGCATGAAGCTGAAGTTATTTGTAATAGACTAATAGATTGGAATACTGCACAGTTTATAAAACATTTAGTAAATGAGAGTAAATCAATGCATAATGTAATTGTACATTTCATTCAACACCCAAATTCCTCCAACATAAGCAACACCACCATCACATGGCATCAGGAATCATTTCTTTCAACATAACCATCATACCATCACATGGCATCAGGAATCATTTCCTTCAACATAACCATCATACCATCACATGGCATCAGGAATCACCACCAGCTTGATCAAATCACCAAACCAACCGATCTCTGAGTTCAATGACTCAACATTTGCATGATACAACCCAACATTTAAAAGATCTACCAATTTCAAATCCTTTTCAAAAATCAAAACCAAAATACTATACTTGACAGTAAATACCCAAGGTGCTCGTGACCGTGAGCACGGCTAATCGATTAGTTTGATTAATCTCTGCAGAGAATGCACACTTTACCCACACAACACGCTCTAGCAATCATGTCAACCATGCCACACGATACATACCGTATCCGTTTTGCTAGATAGTGACGAAACTTTTCCAATTGTCGGCATTTAGTCTTGCGTCAGCCCCGGCGATGTGCACTCTTTGCTTTGGGTGGGGGCTCCACACACCCACACAGAGTACCCCCGGGCCAGGCGAGAGTACCCCCCAATTAAGGTGTTTGGGTACCTTAAACTCCAAACCTGATTCACCCACACGGATCCAACGATGGCTAACAGCCCATCGTGCCTTTTACCCTCAGCAAAGCATCCACCGTTGTTTCACGAAAGTCTCCAACACCTGCGTGTGGTGAGGGAGTATTCTAAGCAACACCAGCACGTCGGTATTGCCCAGCTACTTCGACCTACCACGGCGCAAGATCAAATTCCAACTCCTGTACTGGGTTTAGGCTATCCCATACTAGCACATGTGGTTGTACGAAAGGACTTGGTTAAAAACGTCAAGTTCAGTCCTTAGGATTGCACAGACGAGACCTTCCATCATCCATCCGGCATAAATCACCGTACACCTTTTCCTTTTTCATCTTTTACCAACATAGCCTTTGTTTTTTCAAAATCACCATTTCCGAAATCCTAATAACGTATCAAAAATCTTTGATTGACTGAGTACACCGATCATTATTCAATCAGTCTAAAGCTGGGCTAAGCGTATGCAACTATTAGACTTATAATTCCTGACGACACTTATTATAGCATCTATCCTTAAACTAGGGTTACTCAAGGATTTTAGGGTAGCAACAGGATTAAGATAAGCCATCCAACCATTAGGGTAACTACCTATTCCCACCATTTAAATACTTGTAATAATCATATGCATGCGTAATAGTTTTGCAAATCATCAAGTACTTTCGCAATTATAGGAGCAATACGTTCAAAGGGGGTGCTTGCCTGCTTGCTCTGGGTTTTGCGTGTCCTCTGGGTCGAAGTTCGGATCCTCGCCTACTGCTCCTGAGGCGTCAACGTCTAAACGAAAGTGCGACAAAAGAAATAACGAGGAAACGATTAAGATCCAACGAGAACAAGGCAAAAAGCTCAAAGAAGCGGACAACAACCAATAAGCGAACACGAGAGAGAAAAACTTAACGAAAACCAAAACTTGAACTGGAGACCGGCAGTACCGGCATACAAATCCCGGTAGTGCCGCTCTACAGTCAGCGATCTGGCCGCAAGGGTCGGTAGTACCGATGGTCGCGAATCCTAAAGAGGACCTCTCGGAAAATAACTACAAGCGTTGCGGGAGCGGTAGTGCCGGCCTAAGCCGGCGATCCGGCCACAAGGGTCGATAGTGCTGGCCTGAGCGGCGATCTGACTTACCACGTCGGTAGTGCCGGCCACAGGTCGACTGAATTTTCCAGAAAAAGGATTTTCGCACAAACGACTTCGGAATTTCGCGGCGATTGCACGGATGGGTTCTCGGAGATGACAAGGACCCATTTACGCAAACCACCCGAGGTTCCGACCTCATTTGGCCTAATTTCTAATCCGAGAAACTCTAGAGTCCTAATTCATGCTAAATTCTGACTTTCACCCCAAATCGAATTCAAACTCGATTCCTTTCGCGAAACTCGGACTTTAACAACGTCGAATATATTCTAGTGTCCTTTTCCTAGCTTTTGGAACTAGGGTTTCAAGGTTTACTTCCAAAAGCTACGAAAATAACATTTAACCAAATATATCCGATAAAAACGTATTTAGGGCTTCCGATCTCAGTTTTCGCACTAACGAGAACTCTAGCACCTAACCTTGGTCTAGATACTCGGCTAATTAAAAGTTGAGCTCTACAACTAGGTTTTCTAGGGTTTTGGCTAAAAGAAAAGTTGATAGAAATGGAGAAAAGTACAAGATAAGGCTCAAGTCATCACAGATCTGACTGAAACTTGCTCCACTCACCACAGAGCTTGTCTAGGGTTTGGAAAGCGACGTCCTCTTCTTTGACCAGCTGCTCCACGAGCTCCAGAACACCGGAGGGAGAGGTTTAGCTGGAGGGAAAGCTCGAGGGAGGGGGAGAGAGCTCCATGGGAGAGAGGGCTTGAGAGGGAGAGCTAGAGGGTGAGGGTGACAGTGAGAGGGAGTGAAGTGAGGGGGAGGGTGTTGGCTGGGGGAGGAGAACCCTCTAGAAAACGTAGAGGTGGCCAGGGCAGCCGGACAGCAATGGGCGCCCTGCCCCCCTACCTGAACCCCTCGGCCGGCAGTATCGGCCAGGGCCGGCGGTACTGCCGCCTAGGCAGAGAAACCCCAAAAACCCCCAAAATAAAACTCCGAACTCACGAATCCTTCCCGGAAACTTTTAGGATAGACTCTAGGATAGCTAAAGAAGGTTTGGAAACTACGGTTGCTCGGAAATTCTAACCGCAACACGAAACGAGATTTTGGAGCAAAAACTAAAACGAAACAGATCGAGCAAACAAATCCAAAAACAATTAACTCCAAATTTGAAATCCAAACAACTCCCAAAGGATAATTAGCATTAAAAAGGCAAGTACAAACTCAGGATGTTACAGTTTTCAACAGTTGGATCTAGATCCAACGGTTTAGATTATGCCACGTAGCTAATACCGTACCGTGCTTGGATAGATGTCAGCCGTTAGATCTAGATCGAACGGCTTGGGTTAGCCACATTGTAAACTCTAGATTGGATCTTGACCATCTGATCGAGATCGAACGGTCCATATCAGCCGAGTAGTTTTCCTGTTGCGTTAAGCCAGATCCAATTTGGGCCGTTGATTTTCAAATCAACGGCCGAGATCTAGCCACATGGCTAGGAGGCTGACAGTCGCGGTCAGCGCGGTCACGCCGGTCACCGCTGACGTCAACCGTGATGTCACGTGGGGCCCGCATGTCAGCGACCGAGCCAAACCGCACCATGACGTCACGGTGGGGCCCAGCTGTCAGTCGTCCCTCAGCCGAGCGTGATGACGTCACCGCTGACGTCATCTGATGGGGCCCACATGTCAGTGAGACATGTGTTCGTGGACCGGGTCCACGGTGGACCCGAGCCGAGCCGTGGACCGAGTCCATGGACCGGCTGCCGCAATAATTCGATTTTTCAATAGAAAAATAATTCGGTGGAAAATAAAATTCCACGCTGACGTCATTAATCGGTTTTTCAGTATAAAAATAAATAAATAAATTCGGATTATTGGTTTATTTGAATTTTGAAACTTCAAACACTTATAACTTTTGCAATTTAACTCCGATTCGAGTGATTCAAATTTCTAAATTTGTATAAAATTGGGATCTACCTAATGGTGAATTTTATTTAATTTTTAAACCAAAGTTTTTCTCTGTAATAGTATTTAATTGATTATTTAAACTTTAAACGCTTATAACTTTTGTGTTTTAACTCCGATTTCGCCGATTCAAATTCCTAAAAATTCATAAAATTATGCTCTCTCTGTTTATGGTCTTCATTTGGATGTTTGGAAACTTTTTGTCTACTGTTTTATTCATTTATTGCTATTTGCACGCGTTACGAGTAGGCGTTGAAGTGCCCAAAGGCTTCGAAGGTGAAGTGTTGACCCAGGAGCCACCTCAGGACCAAGAACAAGTATTCTTTGAAGGCAAGTTGTGCTTTGACCATGTTGATCCCATTTTGAAATTAATTTAGTTTAAATTATTGCATGCTAGTTTAATCATAAAATGCTTTAATTAATTTTGGGGAATTAGTTAATTGCCTAGTTGCTGTATGCCACCTTGACATAGATAATGCTATGCCATAAACCCCTTGTCACCCTAGTTGAGGATTAAATAGTTGGACATTATCAAATTACCAACATAGGTATTTAGATCGTTGTAGTTTATTGCTTAGACCTGCTACGTGCTCATGACACGATTTTGGACAATCAAATGTTAATATTGACTTAATGATATATTGAACCTGTTTTGGAAAGGTATCATGTGTTGTGATGTTGATGGCACGTGGTGCATGGTAATCAACTAGGGTTTGATAAATAGTTTTCGACCGGGGCATGTGGCAAGAATGATCGGGTGGGCCAGTTGTGGCATCGAGAGCGATGGTTTGGTTCTTCGGGTAGTCTTGCCCTGGTCAACATAAGGACTTAACCTTGCAAGCCTTTGAACTGAGTTAATCGTGCAACCACATGTCCGTAATGGGACGGACCTAGTTGAGTAAGTTACTAATAACTTGCATGTGATACCTCGGGTGTCAACTACACCCTTTGTGTAGCTTGAAAGGGGAGCGTACCAGTGCGATGGCATGGTACCTGTCCAACGGTATGTCGGTCCCATACTTCGCCTTTGTTAAGGGAAGGGATGGTGTATGGCAAAAACCTGAAAGGTTCACTTGCGTAGTTAGTCGTTTCCGAAAGGCTTTGTTACGATCACTCGCCCTTGTGGTGTTTGGCTGTATCTTGTGGGTAAAGTGCATAACCTCTGCAGAGTGTGAAATCTATTCGAATAGCCGTGTCCGCGGTATTGGACATTGCTCGGGGATTACAGTCAAGGGTTAGATTTTCTTGAAAATAACTTGAACCTGGGAGGTTTGGTTTGGTTAAATGATAATGTTGATGGAAATGTGGATTAGGAATGGGACAGATGTTTATTTAACTCCTGGAAAAGTTATTGTTATTACACTATTTCTATCGCTTTCGAATCTACTTATGTTATTTGTTAAATGCTGTTACTGCAAATGAACCATGAGCTATTCCTTTGTATTAAGCCATGCATGTAGCATATTAGTTGCATTCTATGCATGACTTGTTGAGTACCAAGTACTCACCCTTGCCACAATACAACACCAGTTGAAGAAGAGTCTACACCAGCTTTAGAGGAGGAGCTCCAAGAGGAACCGTCTATCTAGGGAGCGAGCCCAGTCAGTTGCCTGTGGTATACTAGATGGCGCCACGAAGTTATCTTATTTTCCGCTGCTATTAATTCTCTTTTATTAAGTTTTTGCCCTGCGTGGCGTATATTTGTAACTTGACCTTAAGGTCGAGCAACCAGCTTGGTTAACTATTTAAAGTACCTTATTAATTCGTTGAGTATGATTGTGATATTTACCAATGTTGAGACTGTGTGCACTAGCGTGATCCTGGACTAGTGCTGAATACACAGAGGGTCCGAATTTGCAAATTCGAGTCCCGACAGCTAAACACCACAAAGGCGAGTGTCCGTAACAAAGTATTTCGGAAGCCTCTAACTACACAAGTGGACCTCCCCAGTTGTTGCGCACTAATCCTTCCCTTAGCAAAGGCGAAGTTTAGGCCAACCAACCGTTAGATATGTACCTAGCCATCGTCCCGTTACGCTCCCCCGTACATCTACACAAAAGGTGTAGTTGACACCCTGAGATTCCACAAGCAAGTTATTAGCAATTTATTCAACTAGGTCCGTCCCATTACAGACATGTGTTGCATGTTTGACTCAGATTAAAGGCTTGCAAGGTTAAGTCCTTAGGGTGACCAAGGCAAGACTGCCGAAGAACCAAAACGACATTCCCGGTGCCACCCATGGCCCACCAGATCACTTTTGCCACTTGCCCTGGTCTAAAGCATTTATCAATCCCTAGTTGATTACCATGCACCACGTGCCATCAATATCATCATCAATAACACATAACACTTCTCCAAAACAGGTTCCATATCTCATTAAGTCAATATTAACATGTAATTATCCAAAATCATGTCATAACTACGTGGCAGGGCTAAGCATTGTACTACAGTGGTCTAAATACCCATGTTGGCGATTTAATAATGTCCAACTACTTAAACCAGACTAGGGTGACAAGGGGTCATGGCATACAATTATTTATGTCAAGGTGGAGTACTGCAAATTGGCATTTAACTAATTTCTAGAATTAATTAAAGCATTTTTTAATTAAATTAACATGCAATAATTTGAATCAAAATAATTTCCAAAGTGGGAACAATATGGTCAAAGCATAACTTGCCTTCAAAAAGTACTTGTTCTTGGTCTTGAGTTGGCTCCTGGGTCAAAACTTCACCTCCGAAGCCTTCGGGCACCTCAACGTCTACTCGTAACGAATAAATAAACACCAAATAAATAAAAACAGCGAAAAAATTATGTCCAAAAATTAAATAAAATTCACCATTGAATAGAGCTCAATTTTATAAAAATTTAGAAATTGGAATCACCCAAATCGGAGTTAAAACGCAAAAGTTATAAGCGTTTGAAGTTTGAAAAATCAAATAAAAGAATAAACCGAATTAATTCATTTATCTTTCTATTGAAAAATCCGGATTATGACGTCAGTTGACGTCAACGTGGATTTTGAATTTCCACCGAATTATTTTTCTATTGAAAAATCGAATTATGATGTCAACATTGCGTCATCCGGTCTACAGACTCAGTCCACGACTCGGGCTCAGTCCACCGTGGACCCGTTCCATAGGTACACATGTCGCTGACACGTGGGACCCACTCGGATGATGTCATTGCTGACATCATCGCGCTCGGCCGAACGGCACTGACACGCGGGCCCCACCGTGACATCATCATGACGTCACGGATGACGTCACCGCACGGTGGGCAGAGCCGCTGAAACGCGGGCCCCACGTTGACGTCACGCGTGACGTCAGCGACGACCGGGCGACGCTGCGCTAACCGCGCTGGTTCGGCTCCCGAACACGTGGCGCAATTTAGGCCGTTGGTTTGAAATCCAACGGTCCAGATTAGATCTAATCCCGTGCGAATTGGATTTACACGGTCGATCTGGACCGTTCGATTTGAATCGGATGTCTAGGATCTGATCAAGTTTAGCCGCATCAAGGGTGACGTGGCATGACTCGATGGACGCCACGTGGTACAATCCACACCATTCGATATCGATCGAACGGCTGAGATTGCATCTAACGCTACAACGCGATTCCGTTCTAACCGTACGATCTAGATCTAACGGTTGAGATTGGATCTTGCTCGGTGCATCGCAGAGCTACGTTGCAGGTTCTAGGCCATTGGATTTAAATCTAAGGGTCCAAATTGCATCTGGTCTCTACGGGTCAGGGGACACGTGGGCTCACCTCGGCCGTAGGATGGGGATCGGACGGTGGAGAAGCTTCGCGGGCGTTGATGGCGGCGCGGCGGCGTGAGAAGACCGGAGTCGAGGAAGATGACCTCGGCTACGACGTTTGCGGGCTTCTCCAGCGACGTGAAGGGTACCCACGGGCGCGCCTCGCGATGGGGGTTTCGGATCTGGGACCCACACGGCGCGGAGCGGTTCGACGGTGGTGGAAAACGCACGAAGAAGATGGCAGAGCCCTCCTATACTTCGGCGAGAAATCGGGAACGGACGGCGGCGGCTCGAGCTTTGGGAAGTGGGGCAAAACGTGCGCACAGCAAAGGGCTACACCGGGCGGGTGGCGGCGCATTAAATAGAGCTCCTCGATGTCCGGATTTGGCACGGAAATCACGGCCGGTCGGTTGCGCGGCGGTGCTCTCCGAGTCGGAGACGGAGACCCAAGTGGCTCGATCGCAGCCGTCCTCACGCGAAGGATCCGACGACTCACGTGCGGACGTGACACGGTCGCCTCTCGGCCATTGGATCCTAATCCGACGGTCGGGACGGATTAGGGTTAGGGTTAGGGTTAGGTCGGTGGAACAGTGCAAACCCTCTAGGGTTTCCAGCGATTTAATTTTTAAAATAATTTATAGAAATTCAAATAAATCGAGAAAAATAGCAAATTAATCAGAAAAATTCTAGAAAATACTTTGAGACATTTTGGTCTCAAATAAAATATTTCCAACAAAATTTTATTTAAAACTTCTTATTATTTAATTATCTCAAAAAGGAATAAATTCAAATTAAATCCAGATAAATCCAAATAAATCCTAGAAAATTCAAAAAATTCTCAAAAATGCCAAATATCATTTAAATTCATGAAAAGCAAAAATTGGGGTGTTATAGGTAGCTCCTTCTCCTTCTTCTCCCTTTGGCGCACCATCAGCACCTCTAGAGGAGGAGGAGCGGGAGGAGGAGGAGGAGCAGTCCAAGATCTGCTGGGGGAGCTCGTCGGAGGAGGAGAATGACGATGAAGACATCATCCACGACGACGACGACTATAGCCCCCGCCTGACGACGACGACGACAACCCCCCCGGCAGTGACGACGAGTGGTGCTATCAGTGATCGCGCCACCCACCACCCGCGCGCCGCGCCACCGCTATATATACATTGTAATAAATATATTGTTATGTTATGAATTATTGTAATTAATATAATATTTTATGGTCTACATATAATGTTTTACCTCCCGCTTCTTGAATCTCCACCGCCTTAACCGTTAAATTCAAATATTCAAAAAAATTATGAAACGAAAAAAAAAGTTCAAAAAATTATGCCACAATGAGAAAATTGTTCAAAAAAACGGCTTCGCGGAACATTCAACTGGACAGTGAAAATCAGGAGAACATCGGTCAAAATCGGAAGAAAAATTATGCCACAATGAGAAAATCATTCAAAAATTATGTCAACTAGAGGTTCAACGGTTACAAGGCAGATCAGTATCGATTGATAAGACCAATCGGTACTGATCTCTACCATCAGTACCGGCTGGTTACATCAACCGGTACTAATATTAGAGAGTCAGTACCGGTTCGTAAAATCAACCGGTACTAAATCCCCCATAGGCCGTTACCCTCAAGGACATCAGTACCGATTCATCCCCCGAACCGGTACTATTTATCGGTTCAACGGCTACAGGGCTGCGGGGGGATATCAGTACCGATTCAAGGAACCAACCGGTACTAATGGTCTAACATCAGGGCTGGTTGGTACGTTGAACCGGTACTGATGTCAGACCAATTTAAACTTCTTCGTCCTCCCGCTCTTTGCCAGAGCAAGAACAGTTCATCGCGCGAGAAGAACAGGAGCTTTGGCCAAGAGCTTCAAGGGAGGGGAGGTACTGCCAAAATTTCAAATTTTTTATCATTTTACTCGCAACAAAGGTAACTAAGGTTAGTAACATCATTCCCCACTACATTTGGTCTTAAATGGAGCCTCTTCTTTGCTTGAATCATGAAGAAAATTTGATTTTTTCCCCATAATCATGAAGAAAGTTTGATTTTTCCCCCAAAATAGAAAATATAAAATGAGTTCAAAATTTGAGAAAAGTTTTCAAAAATAATATCTAGACTTTGATCTACCAATTCTTACAATATAAATTAGTAGTCAAAGTTTTGTTTTTTTGATGTCGATGTGGAAAACATGTTTTTGTGATTGGAGGGGCTAATTCTACGTTTAACCATTTGGTGGAGATATAACACATTGCACACCATTTTTGGCTTGAGCACCTAATCGACATGAAAATATGAATTTTGAGAAATGTTCAAAAATTCATTATTGAAAAATGAGCTAATTGCTGCCTTGATGTAACATAATGTAGATGGACTGGCGATGGATGTACATGGACCGACACTCACCGGAGTTCTTGCAGGGTTTGCAAGCTTTTCTTCGTGCGGCCGATGCATACACGAAGTCAAGCTACATATGTTGTCCATGCATAGACTGCAAGAATGAGAAGGAGTGACCAAAATCCAGTCACCTTCACTTCCATTTGCTCTCAAGAGGTTTCATGACAAACTATACCTGTTGGACCAAGCACGGTGAAGAAGAGATTATACGGAAAGATGGTGAAGAAGAAGAAGAGGGGGACAATAATATACCAGATGTTGTCCAACACCGTTCGTTCAAAGATACATTGGGGGGGTTTGGCGATGATGACCTAGACCAAATGCTGATTGATCGAGAGGGAGAAACACAACGATGAAAAACATTACAAAAAGTTCCTTCGCCTGCGAGAGGACCACGAAACACTACTGTACCCAAACTGCCGATAGGGCCACAAAAAATTTCCTACCACACTAGAACTGATGCAATGGAAGGCGACCAATGGATTGTCTGATAAGGGATTCGATGAGTTGTTATGCCTCATAAAGAAGTTGCTTCCAGATGGTAACACGCTGCCTGAAACTACGTACGACGCCGAGCAAGTTGTCTACCCTTTGGGGTTGGAGGTACAGAAGATACATGCATGCCGTAATGATTGTATCCTTTATCGCAATGAGTACGAGGATTTGGAAGCTTGTCCGGTGTGCAAAACTTCGCAATATAAGACCAGGCGTGATGACCCAGGTGAGGAAGATGGGCAGCGTAAGAAGAAGAGACCCCCGGCTAAGGTGGTGTGGTATTTCCCTATAATCCCCCAGTTGAAGCATTTATTTGCGAACAAAGCACATGCCCAGATGATGCGATGGCACAAAGAAGATCGTAAGGACGATGGAAGGCTAAGGCACCCCGCTGATGGCTCCCAGTGGAGGAAAGT
Source organism: Rhipidocladum racemiflorum (assembly GCA_036346355.1). Taxonomy (NCBI): domain Eukaryota; kingdom Viridiplantae; phylum Streptophyta; class Magnoliopsida; order Poales; family Poaceae; genus Rhipidocladum; species Rhipidocladum racemiflorum. Next base: position 38,332,737 of record CM070588.1, read on the forward strand.
CGATAGAAAGTACCCGGACTTTGCTGAGGATGCGAGGAACATAAGGTTTGGGTTGAGTACGGATGGGATGAACCCATTCGGCGAGATGATCAGCAGTCACAACACTTGGCCCGTGACTCTATGTATCTACAACTTTCCTACTTGGCTGTGTATGAAGCGGAAGTACATTATGATGCCATTGCTTATCCAAGGGCTGAAGCAACCTGGAAACGACATCGACGTGTACCTCAAACCGTTGGTTGAAGATCTGCTAACGCTGTGGAATAATGGTGTACGTGTGTGGGATGAGTACAAAAGAGAGTATTTCACCTTACGTGCATTGCTATTCGTAACCATCAATGACTGGCCTGCACTTGGTAACCTATCTGGCCTATATATCAAAGGATATAAAGCCTATATCCAGTGCTTAGAGGATACGGACAGCAAGTATCTGAAAAACTCACGAAAGGTCGTGTATATGGGCCACCGTAGCCTCCTCCATATGAAGCACCCGTTACGAAGGAAGGGTGAGAATTTCGATGGGACAGAAGAGAAACGTAAGAAGCCCATGCATTGCAGTGGGACACTTGTATTTTCTCTGGTAAAGGATCTGAAAGTAGTATTTGGAAAGGGTCCTGGTAACAAATCTGTCCCGACTGAACAAGATTATATGAAGCCTATTTGGAAGAAATCAATATTTTGGGACTTACCGTACTGGAAAGACTTAGAGGTCCGCCACTCATTGGACTTCATGTATATCACGAAGAATGTCTGCGTGAACCTGCTAGGCTTTCTAGATATGTACGGCAAAACAAAAGATACACTTCAAGCACGAAAGGACCTGCTTCTACTAGGACTCAGGAATGACCTACATCCAGAAAAGAGAGCGAAAGGACAACATTACCTCCACCCCGCGAGCTACACTCTAAGCAAGGAAGAGAAAAAAAAACATGATTAAGTTCTTGAGAAGTGTGAAGGTCCCTTCTGGATACTCCTCGAACATAAAGAGACTCATAAACACGAAAGAGAATACAATCGTTCACCTGAAATCCCATGATTGTCACATTTTGATGACACAGCTGCTCCCAGTGGCTGTGAGAGGTATTTTTCCAGACTGGGTACGAGGGACAATCATAAAGTTGTGCTCGTTCTTCAACGCGGTGTCGCAGAAGGTCATCAAGCCAAATAATGTATCTCAGCTGCAGCATGATGTGGTCAATAGTATGGTCAGCCTTAAGATGATCTTCCCTCCATCCTTCTTTGATATTATGGTCCATCTCATGGTCCACATTATCAAAGAGATAGAAATTCTCGGACCCGTTTTCCTGCATAGTATGTTCCCATTCGAGAGGTACATGGGTGTCCTAAAGAAGTATGTTCGCAACTGGTCTCATCCAGAAGGCTGCATTACACAAGGTGTTGGCATAGAGGAGGTGATTGAATTTTGTGTCGATTACATTGATGATCTGAATCTGATTGGAGTCCCTGTATCACACCATGAGGGGAGGCTACGGGGAAAAGGGACTCTAGGGAGAAAAGAATTCTTTAGCGATGATCTACTTTCATTTAAACAAGCACATTTCACAGTCTTGAAACAAGCAACTGTAGTGGCTCAGTATATCCATGATCATGAGATGATTCTGTGCGACCAATACCCAGAGAAGTCAGAAAAGTGGAGCGCACTAGAGCAAATGGATCGTTTCGGCGGTTGGTTACAGAATCAGCTGATAGGCAACCAGACAGACAATGAACAGTTGAAACTCTTAGCTCGGGGACCATCCACTATAATCATATCATTCCATGGGTGTGAGATAAATGGGTACACATTTTACACGACTGCCCAGGATAGCAAGAGCACCAACCAAAACAGCGGTGTTTGTATAGATGCCTTTGACAAAAATGGAAAGATGGACACCTACTATGGTTACATAGAGGAGATCTGGGAGATCGAGTATGGACCTTTAAAAGTCCCTCTGTTTCGGTGCCAATGGGTCAAACTGACAACTGTTGAGATCGACGAGTACGGTATAACAACCGTGAACCTCAAGCAAGTGGCCTATAGGGACGAACCGTTCGTGCTCGCCAATGATGTGGCACATGTATTCTATGCGATAGACATGAACAGCAAACCGAAAAAACAGAAGGACAAGCATCCTAAAAGCAAGAAGCAGAAGGTGGAGACTATCAGTAGCGAACAGCCAAGGCGCCACGTGGTTCTTCCAGGAAAAAGAGGGATTGTCGGAGTTGAGGGCTTCACAGATGAAGAAGAGTACAATCAATTTGACGAGCTACCTCCTTTTATGGTGGACATAGACATAAGTATCTTGAAGGATATAGAAGAATCTCCACATGCACGACACGATCATAACGAAGGATCACTTGTAAAAACAATGTATGTTAGCAAATATGTCCAACCGTGTTGTATAACCCGTGTATGAATTATGAATATGGTTATTATACTAATCTCTCTCTCTCTAGCTGATATAAACTTGTAATCTGAAGCTACTATATATAGGGTTTGTCAATAATCTGAAGCTACTAATTATGAAGAAAACAGAAAGCAATCCAAAATTAACAACATCTAGCGTGAGGTCTTTAGTCCAAGGCTACCAAGATCAGAGTCCTCGTAGAGTCGTACTGTTGCAAATCTGTCGAATAATTAGCAGTGCTACAAGCCATATTAGTTACTCACAACAATAGTTCGAATCCATGACCACATGGATGTATTAAGCAGCTACTAGCTTTAGTAGAGACTTCTAAGTTGGGTCGATGCAAAAGTGTGGCCATAAGATGTTCCCAGCTAGCATGGTAAAATATGACACATAACTAGATAACTTGAAGCTAAACGAACTAGTTTAGTAGTTTTACACCAAAAAGAGGGCAACATAAAGCAATCCATCTAGGGTCACAAACGGCATCAATTTAGGCCTTGGATATCAACGAGAGCACCAGTTATCAGGCACGCACGGTGACGGAGACGGAGCCAAAAACACCGACAGAACATCGCCACCGTTATTATAAAATAATACTTACTTTTAATTGATATAAAAATTTAATTACAAACAAAGAAAATCTGCAAAAAGAAGTAAAAGAATTATTAAGAATTAAAAACTCATCCAACAAATCTGAAATTTTTATTCAAGGTATAGTATATTTTATAAAACCCATTATAAATTTATGAGAAATTTATAAATCAATTTATGTTCTCAAATTAATTAATTACAGTAATGAAAATTTTAAAAAAAATCCCACTTGTACCGGGTCATAACACCAACCGTTACTAATAGCCCATAGGGCAACAAGTACACAGGGGCAACAAGTACACAGGGGCATCAGTACGGGGTCATAACACCAACCGGGAATGATAGCTCCTAGGGCAACAAGTACACAGGGGCATCAGTACCGGGTCATAACACCAACCGATACTAATAGTCCCTAGGGAAAAAATATTTGGCGGTCATTTTGGCGGGTGGGATTCAGCACCGGTTGAAGCCACCAACCGGTACTGATAGCATCTATCAGTACCGATTGGTAATACGACCCGGTACTAATTCCCCCTAGGGCAACCAGCATTTGGTGGGGTATTTTGGCAGGGAGGGGAATCAGTCTCGGTTGAATTCATCAACCGGTACTGATGTCTGCTATCAATACCAGTTGGTAATATGACTCGGTACTAATTCCCCCTCGTATAAAAATTGGAGAGGTCCAACTCTTGTATTTCTCGCCACTGCCGCCTCCAAGTCTCCAACTCGAGCCATCCACTCCTCCGACGACTCCGCCGTCTGCGCCGTCCGCGCCTCCGATGACTCCGCCGTCCACGCTGTCTGCGCCATCCTCACCCCTGCCGTGCGCACCCCCGCCGTCCGCGCCTCCAACCCACGCCGTCCTCCGACAACCCCGGCCGGCATCCGCGTCGTCCTCCGACGACCCGTCGTCCGCCGTCTGCACCCCCGGTGCCGTATCCTCGGCCAGCTTCCTCCACACCGACGCCGCGCGCCCTTGGTGAGCCCTCTTCGGCGCCTAGTTACAATGCTTACTGATTAAGTGGATTATGTGGATGCATGTTTACTGTGGATGCTTACTGATTATGTGGATGTTTATTAATTATGTGGATTATGTGGATGTTTACTGTGGATTATGTGGATGGTGATTATTAATGTCGATGTTACAATGCTGATTATGTTGATTATTAATGTCGATGTTACAATGCTGATTATGTCAATTATGTGGATGTTTACTGTGGATTATGTGAAATGTTGATTATGGATGTTGATTATGCTGATTATATATGTAAATTTGAAATGTGTAAGTATATGTGAAATGTGTATAAGTATATGTGAAATGTGGCTCATGAAATGTGTAAGTATATGTGAAATTTGAAATGTGTAAGTATATGTAAATTTGAATTGTGTAAATTTGAAATGTGTAAGTATATGTGAAATGTGTATAAGTATATGTGAAATGTGGCTCATGAAATGTGTAAGTATATGTGAAATTTGAAATGTGTAAGTATATGTAAATTTGAATTGTGTAAATTTGAAATGTGTAAGTATATGTGAAATGTGGCTCATGTAAATTTGAATTCTGAGATATATATATGTATATGTGAAATGTGTAAGTATGTTGATAGTATACTCGTCGTTGCCGCCCATCTTCCTCTATCCACTCTTTCCCACCCCCCTATCTCGCTCCCTCTCTGTCTCCCTCTCTCGATCCCTCTCTGTCTCCCCCCTCTTTCGATCCCTCTCTGTCTCCCCCCTCTCTCTACCATCTATTAGAATCAATGAACACTTGTGTGGCTTGTTGCTTGTGGGTTATGGTCCGAGAACTTATGTTCGTGGGTGGTTCATTCTGATTGGATGTACTAATTACCGTGGGCACTATGTGTGACACTACGGGATGTCGAGACACCGTAAAAAGTAAAATTAGAGATTGTGACTTTATAAAATGTGAATTAGGAGATTTAAACTTTACGCTATGAGGTTTAATCGCGTTTTTGGGCCAATTTCGGGAGTTTGGGCCTCTCCGGGGGAGTTTGGGCCCAAGGGGATGTGTAGTGGGCTTTAGGGGGATGGAGTTTGGGCCCATGTGGGGAGGGGGACCTGATATTTTGGCTTGGGGGCGCCTCCTTCCTGCCCCTCATGCGCCCCACCCTTTGGAAAAAAACCCTAGCCGCCACTTGCCTCTCCTCTCCACGCCTCCCCACCTCCCTAGACACCTCCCCCATGCGCCCCACCCCCTTCCCTCCCCTCTCCACCTCCATTGCTGCCCTAGGGGAGCTCCCCACCGTGCCACTTTGCTATCCCCTCCATCGGGAAACCCCGCGACGAGGAGATCCGGTGGATTTGGAGCGAGGAAGGAGATCGGGTGAACCGGGAGGAAGGATCTCATCGTTCGTGTTCATTGGTGAAGGTATGGTCTTGGGGAATCTTTGGGGATGGTCTAGGTACTGCTATAGAGGGGGATTTGTTGCTTTTAGATCAAGGGGTGGTGCTATGATTGGGTAGATTGGATGGAAACTAGAGTTTGCCATGTTCTCTGTTTCGGGCAGATTGTGCAGTCGATCTAGGGTTTGAGTTTTCGCGATTTTAGATTCGGATGTTGGTCAGCCGCCTGTTGAATAAGTTGTAGGTAACTTCAATACCTTTCAGTGGATATAAAGAACGTCAAATTCCGCCCAGACGTTTGAAAGTTATGCTCGATTTACCGAACGTGTTCAAAACTGTGATGAGATTGGAATAGATCACGGTATTCTGTAGATTAAACCACTTTAGAGGCCGAATCAGTTTTTCCATATACTTAGAGAAAGTTAGGAAATTTCCTAAGATACACGAGGATGTACTTGTTTAATCGATTCGGAGTACTAGAACTAAAGTTATGATAGTTTGAAGTCTGCTGTCCGAGCGGGACAGATTCTCTGTTTTTCGATATTTGGGGTAGTTTGTGAAGTCGGTGTAGACGAGCTTTTGCGTACTGTTTTGGGGACACGTTTTGAGTGTGTGGTATGTATGTGCAGGTGGTGTGACCCCGGGAGTGCCCTCATCCTCTCGCCAATCCGTCGCCCGAAGTTAAGGCAAGTGTATTGGAATGGGTATCGTTTAGATTGTTGCTAGACTTGATTAGATGCAACTTGCTTTATGATATGATGCTAAGATTGATGTTTGCCTATGACATGATGAACATGATTTCATATTGATTATGATTGTGTGGTATTTAATGTTTATGCCAATATTTACATGTTTATGTCATATGTGCATTCATAATGGAAGAGGCGTCCCATGTCGATAGGCCTCTGTGTTCACACGTAGTGAACACGAAAGACCTACCTCGTAGTCCCATCCACGGGTGTGTATGGGAGCGAGTCAGTAAGAGTAGGCTCCCTCCATCTACAGGATGGAAGGGGAAGGGGGTGCACGCCGACGGGTGTGTACTCGACAATACCGGTATGTGCTTCGAGGAGATATGAGCATTTGCATTGCATACACGATGATGAAATGCGTACAATGATATTGAGACATGAGTAAGATGTGGTATATGAGATTATGACTTGTTCATGATGTTGATCATGGTATGTAGTGATGATAACATTGAATTGTTCTTTATGATCCATTGCAATATACTTGCTGAGTGATGAACTCACGCTTGTGTTTATGTTGTTTTTCTTAGGTACCATGAAACCGGCATGCGGGAAAGGGAGCTAGTCACACGTCATCATTTAGCATCACACTTTTAAACAATTACAAGTTCTCTCCTTTAATTGTGCTGGTTAATTCACTGAACTAAATTGTGGTTTTGATTCTTCGTTGGTTGTCATGAGTAATTGATTAGTCTATATTTGACTTGTGACGGATAGGCTTATATCATTAGTTGTATGGTGGCTGAAATTCCTGATTTATGATGTTATTGCTATCGTTCATTATGCTATCTTGATATGTTATGATTGTTGTTGCTCCAATTCATGATAAAACAAAGGAGATACTGCCGAAATTTCTTTTTTTGCATTTGCGCCTTTGCTGTAATTTATTTTAATTTGTGGTATTTAGGTGACGTTTAAGCTATGTTTGGTAGCATTCGGGCATACTAGATGCCGGGGTGTTACACTATGTCTATGTTATTTATCTAATTGTGTGCTTAATTGCTTAGTTGTTTGGTTCTTTACATCCTACATATCTACTATAATTCATAATTGTATTCATTCCGATTGGATGCCACATTTCGTATGTAAAGTCAAAATTTGAATTCTAAAATGTGTAAGTATATGTTATCTATGTAATTATATGTTAAATGTGTAAGTATACTTTTGTTGATATTTTTTCGTTAATTTTTAGTGCCCTTTTCTAGCCTAAGAAATAACGATGGCGGACGAAGGATTTGATAGAGACGAGTTCATGAGGAATTTGATTGCGGGAGGTGATCTTGTAGAGGATCGGGATCGTGAACCCGCTGAGGCCGCCGAGGCAGCAAGGCCTGTCGAGTCCGCTAAGGCCGCCACGGTAATTAGCACGAATGTGTATATGCTGGTTCCACTATCATGCTAAGTCAACATTCTAACTCGTTCATCATTGTACGATATTTTTAGACTAGTCAATCGAGTAGGCCATCACGTCACCGAGGTGCAAGCAAGAAGTCGAAGGCCAGACATATTATTACTGTAGTCGGCGATGACGGCCAACCTATTGAACCCGATGTGGCGATTCCACCGTTCAATTCGGCATGCGGCTTCCACGTCAGGGACCACATGCCAATTAGTATCGCGAAATGGGAGAATGTCCATGAAGATACAAATAATATAATCTGGACCGATTTGAAGGAGACATTCACCTTCCCCAAAGGGACCGAAGAGAAGGTGAAGAGTTACGCTTTGAAGAAGATGTCCATCGCATTCTAGACATATAAAAAGAAGTTGAACAAGAAATATATCAAGAAGGACCTAACACCCACTTCAACAAGCACCCAAAGTTGCAGGATCACTGGGATGCGTTCGTGAACTATAAGAATTCAAAAGAAGGTCGAAGTTTGACCGAAAAGAACATTCAGAATGCACAGAAGAAGCAATATCAACACCGCCTCGGCCCTGGTGGTTACCGTCAGGCGATGCCCAAATGGGAGAGGAGGGAATAGGGATTGCTTGTGAAGGGTGTCATGCCGGTGACTTTGGAATGACCAGACAGAGTGAAGAGTTGGTTTTATGCTCACGGCGGTGCACTTGACGATGATGGAAACCCAGTGTTTGGGAATATGCTGACAGATGTTGCCAGTAGACTTGCATAGTCGATCGAGGACTCTTCCCAGGGCACCTTCGTGGCAAACAGGGAGAACGATGAGCTAACAAGTGCCTTACAAAACCCGGAGCATGCTGGACGCACACGAGTCATTGGCGTTGTTCCGTGGAAGATTGGTTTTGCTAAGGACGTCGAGACCTACAGGAGTCGGGCGAGAAGCAAGTCCCGACAAGCACAGCGGATGCAAATGCTTGAAGAACGCATGAATCAAATGGTTCAAGAACATATGAATCAAACACAAGAAAGTATAAAGGAAGAGGTCCAAAGACAGGTGCAGTTAGACTTGAGCCAACGGGTGGATGCGATCAAGGAACCTCCTACTAATGCAGACGTCATTAGCCCCAAGGGGCGGCAGAGCAGCTGCGCTTCTGGTGGGCTGCCCGAAGAGGACTTGGGCCACTGGCCTGTAGACAACATCATGCGGCGGACACCTTGTGAGCTGCACATCCAAGCGAAGAACATCTCATTCATGGAGGCTCATGGCATGGCTCACCAAGTGGAGTCGGGGCAGGTCATACATGGCCAGCAGATATAGCTGGGCTATTCCAAGGTCTTGGTGGAGGAGGTATGCCCAGGTTACGAGGACCTTGACCTCGACATTCCCAGAGGTGACGGAACTAAACGTTAGGAGAGGCAGTGCACACTTTCATTCAGTGGCATAAGAAGTACATCATTTTTAGAGACACACATAAGCGGTCCTCTCTGACACCTCCGTCACCTCAATCGTCACCTCCGTCACCAAAGAAGATGCGCATCAGAAGAAGCCCGTCTCCTACACCAACCCCCACACGCGAAACTCCAACTCCAACATCGTCGCCCAAGAGAAGCCAGCCAGCTCATCCAACAGCTCACAAGAAGACGGGATCCACCCAAAGCAATAAGCTGGCTGCACCTTCAAAGCGGGCGTACGATATGACGAAGGAGGAGACCGCAAAGGTAGTCAGGGCCGAGGTCACTGAGTTTTTTAAACCCAGGTCACTAGAGAAGAAGGTTAAACCTGGTACAGAAGAATTTCTAAAAGGCCTAAGGACAATTAAAGGTTTGAAAGTCTCAAAGGAAAAACCTCGTGTCTCTGACTACAAGCGCACATTGGTCAAGGCAAGCAAGAAGAAGACGTCATCAGCTGAGTAGAAGTCCAATGAGATGGCAAAATTCCTCGAAGAAATTGGTATTGCCCTAGATCAAGTATTAGGCAACCAGGAGATTGAATCTGCTCAAGTCAAATGGCCATTTACACCGGACGCACCATTGGTCAGGTGTGAGGAGGTTGGCCAGCTGCCAACTAGGATGCACCAATTCCATGAATGGTACCTGGATGCGTTCCGGTATGGCATAGAACTATTCGCCGTCAAGTACAAGGACCGAGATTTTTTTCACGGCGACGGTGAATTTTATGTCAAATGGCACATAATGTACAATCTATACTAGACAGACGCCCTCGACGTGGTCATGTTTAGTTGCTGGACTCTGTAAGTTCTTATTTAATTGCAAAAATCTACTATGCGGGCCCTTTGATAATACTAACTTGCAAGCCTAACTAATTTCTTCTTATGTAGAATGGAGATACAAAGATGCAGAAAGGAGGCCATTTACGACATAGTCTTCCTTGACTCTTCGGTTATTAACAACACATTTGTTACTAGCTGCCCTGTCGATACAGAGAACACCATATTCAATGGGCTAATGGGTCATAGATATAAAGCAAGGATACTTCTACCCTACGACTTTGAGTACGTGTTTTCGTACCACCTCGTTCTAACCCTTTTCTATAACATGATGTTAGAACTAACAATTACCTACGTTGACATATGTATGTACAGCTTTCACTGGATTCTTCTCATTATCGAGCTAGATCATGGCATGATCACAGTTATGGACTCGAGGAGGAAACCAGTTGAATGTTATCAAAACGTGATCAACATGCTCGATCGGTATTCTTGTTCCTTTCATTATCGTGCTAGTTCTACTTCATTTAAAATAAATTCTAATCATGTTCAATTTGCAATCTTATGTGTAGTGCATTCGCACGGTTTCGTGCCGAAATCGTCGGCGAATTCAAACAGAAATTCGCTGTTACACTTGCCTCTTGAGTACATATGCCATCATGCTATCTTTTTAGTTAGTTAACTTAATTTCCATGCATCCATTTCACGTTCTCAGCCTTTTCCAACACAAACCTTGCTTCAGCAACTGGGAAACAATTTATGCGCTACTATGTGTGCCAATTTATGGACATCCAGACCGGAGGTCTTTGCCGCTTGCAAGATTGTAAGAAATTCACGCCGGCGCATGTGACAGCAATCCAAAAACAACTTGTTGGCTGGATTTACGATGAGGTCGTAAATCCAAAAGGCGAGTTACATGTTTCGGCGAATAGGTGGGGCCCTTCGATAAAAACTGGTGAACTGTTGGAGTCGACTTCTACGGCTACCAAGAGCGACAGACGTAAAAGAAGGGGCCCATAAACATTCTGTAATTAAAGCTGTAATGAATGTTAGTGATACATATTGGTTCTAATTAGAGTTATTAATACAAGTTTTGTGATTTAATTATCATTTAATTGTGCATGATTGATTATATGTGCTTTTAATTAATAGATAGATATATGTAGACTTAACACACACATACATCTAATATATATATTATATTGCCTTATTGTAAGATAGCACTATTTCTGCAGTTTTCCAAAACTATGAACATTATTGTGTAGAATTATCATTATTAAATACTGATCAACTAGTTGGTGTTATGACTAGGTACCAGTGGGATTTTTTTAAAATTTTCATTACTGTAATTAATTAATTTGAGGACATAAATTGATTAATAAATTTCTCATAAATTTACAATGGGTTTTATAAAATATTACCTTGAATAAAAATTTCAGATTTGTTGGATGAGTGTTTAATTCTTAATAATTCTTTTACTTCTTTTTGCAGATTTCCTTTGTTTGTAATTAAATTTTTATATCAAGTAAAAGTAAGTATTATTTTATAATAACGGCGGCGATGTCCTGTCGATGTTCCGGCTCCTTCTCCGTCACCCAAAAGAGAGCAACATAAAGTAATTAAGAATTAAACACTCATCCAACAAATCTGAAATTTTTATTCAAGGTAATATTTTATAAAACCAATTAAATTTATGAGAAATTTATAAATCAATTTATGTCCTCAAATTAATTAATTACAGTAATGGAAATTTTTAAAAAATCCCACTTGTACCGGGTCATAACACCTACCGGTACTGATAATAGATCATCAGTAGCGGCTGAAGCCTCCAACTGGTAATAGATCGTCACTACCGGTTTGAGGATTTAACCGGTACTAATGGGCATATCAATATCGGTTCCACCAACCGGTACTGATGCCCATGGGCATCAGTCCCGGATGGCTTGTACCGGTTCAAAAACCGGTATTAATGGCACTTATGAACCGGTAGTGACGGCGAGATCTATAATAGTGTGCTGATATTTGGGAAGGGAGCATGATCCAACACTACGTGAGAGGGGAGACAACACGCGATTAAGATGCGAATGTTAGTTTTACCCATTACCGACGAAGGTGGCAGACGATGTTGCTGGGAAGTTCGTCGGACTCAAAATACCCATCAGTCAATAGTAAATCCAATTTTCAAATGGCAGAATATCTCGGGGCCGGAAATTTTCTCCTGGAAGAACGCACACGGCATGTGGGCCACCATGCCAGGGGTGCTTCTGTCATTTGATCACGGTTAGGAGGATCAGCGTGCATGTAATCTCTGTTTAAAAAAAAGGTGTGCTCAACGAGTCCAAGCTGGAAATGATCAAAAGCAAGTGAAGTAAGCAGGGGGTGAAAAGGGTCGGATATTTTCTATCTGATTCGAAACTGGATTCGATCGGAATCAAAATCGGATTTGGGAAGATATTTGACTATTCGATCGGATCTAAGACAGGATCTGGATCTTTGAATTCGGATTCAGTATCAGATTTAGATCGATCAATATCCGACAAATATGGGATGGGATCCTAATTTTTTCTATTTAGATATCTGGCAAGGCAGCCTATTCATTACATTTTTTTATGGTAACCCATTTATCTTGACAATTAGTTGATTCATTGATTCTCAAGTAGCATACTCTTTCTATGATGTTTATTGGATTTGGTTGATATATAACTTGCTATTATGCTTATGTGCTCATATGGTTTGATTCAAGATACATTACTCTATATATGTATGCATTATCTGTATATCTTTTCTGTTTCCAACCATAACATGTCACATATTCTTCCTATGCTTGTATCTCGTATAACCCGAATTTGTATCTATATACGGCTAGCCTATATCCGATTCAGAATCCGAGAAAAAAGTATAGATTATGATACAGAAAGAATAATATTAGCTCGTATTTAACCCATTTTCACCCTAGAATTAAGCTAGCAAACCAGGGATTTTTTTACTTGAGAAAGCCACTTGTTTCTTTGTAAATGGCTCAATTTGCATTTGCAAAAGTGTTGGCTTACTACCACAAAATGTTTGTTTTTTTATGATTGGTTGTGTTGGCTTCAATTTATAAACATGAGTATCGTAAAGTTGAACAATTTGATTAGCGTGTTTAACAGTGCTTTAGCCTATGCGCAGGTTCCGAGATGAACAACTTGGGTAAGAACACTACTACAAGAATATACATCACAATCGGTTCTTTTTCATCATCACAGTCGGTTTTGATGGCGATAGAAAGTCCAACAATAGTGATGAGGAAGCTCTATCACAGTCGGTTCCTACGCGATAGTAATAATCAGTCATCACAATCGGTTCTTTGTTAATATCGCAATCGGTTCCCACATAGAACCGATTGTGATGATGTTACTGTTTATCATCCAAAAATAACTCCTACACAATTTGACAATATCACATAACATTCACAATATGACAATATTACAGAACATTCACAATATCACATAACAGCCAAGCATATCACATTCAGTACACATCACATTCACATTAATATTGTTTACATTATATGGACTAGTAAGAGCCTGTCCTGTCTCTAAATATACCATCCTCCACTATAACTTCTGTCCAGTACCACTGGCATATGTGGTCTCATAATTTCTTGGTATCTTTGTTGCTTAGGCTCTTCCGGGGGATATCAAGGCCCTGCAAGATAGAAAGTAGTGTAGTAATATATTTAAGTTTTAAAATTTGATTGTAAAAGGCTGATAGTATTTTGCATGTAAACAAATATCACATTGGTAGCATTATATTGACAGTAGTCCAATAATCAGTTCTATACCTTAGGGAAAAGTTGTGAGCTGCCAACTAGAATTAGCATATGATGCATTACATAAAAGCCACACAGGTCATCACACCCCTGTTGATGACACTGTGAACAAAGAAACTTAAATTAGGAGACGAATAATAGATGTCAAAAAAAATCCTATGAAAGACACTTATACCTTGAAGCGCTTCCACTCCAGTTCGTCGCCTCGTTTGTCATTATGTCGCCCACCTTCAATGTAACACCCCAAAATTTTGCTTTTCTTAAATTCATGTGTGATTTGGCACTTTGGTGAATTTTTGGAATTTTCTGGAATTTATTTGGATTTATTTGGAATTTATTTGAATTTATTCCATTTTGAAATAATTAAAGAATTAAACTTTGCAAATAAAATTTTGTTGGAAATATTTTATTTGAGTCCCAAATACCCTAAAATATTTTCCAGAATTTTTCTGGAATTTTTCTGAGTCTTTTGCTATTTTTAATGATTTAATTGAATTTCTGGGAATTTAATTGGATTAATTAAATCGAGTTGGTTTCACTGTTCATCCGACCGAGCCCGAGTCAGACTCGAGTTCGAGTCCGACCCGAGCCCGACCGCGCCCGGGGTCAAACCGAACCCGCTCGCCCGGAACCCTAACCGCGTGACCGTTGGATCCAGATCCAACGGCCACGATTGAGCCACGTCACCGAGCCCGAGCCCGACCGAGCCAGCCAGCTCGCCCGAGTCCGACCCGGACCCAAACTCGCGCACCGTTGGATCTCGATCCAACGGCTGTGAGCGTGCCACGTCACCCTAACCGTGTCGCCGCCGGACTCCGCCGCCGCAACGGAGAGGACCTCGGATTCCGCGCGTTTCACGGACGCCGAGGACCCTATTTATTGCGCCGCCACCCGTGTCGGGATCACCATTTCATTGCGCACCCGTAGCTCCAACCCACGCCGCTCAAGTCGCCGCCGTCAGCCCGCGCGAGCTCGCCGTAGTTGGAGGAGGTGTCCACCGCAGTTTGCGCCGTTTTTCGCCGCCGTCCGTCGTCTTCCGCCGAGAAGGAGCCCAGATCCGGAATCCCCGCTTCGAGACGCACCCGAAGAGACCACCCACTTCGCCGGAGCGTGCCCGAAACGCCGTCGGTGTGGTCTTCGTTCTCAACGCCGGCGGAGTTCGCCGTGGACATCGCACCCACGAAGCTTCTCCACCGCGTCGGATCTTCATCGCACGGTCGGATTCGTCCACGTCACCCACGGTAAAGAATCACGTGTTAATCTCCAGATTTAATCTCAACCGTTAGATCTAGATCCAACGGCTTAGATTGAACCACGTTCATAGCGATAGATTGGATCTTGACCGTCCGATCAAGATCGAACGGTCGGTCCGGTGGAGTTGTTTTCCAAGCGCGTTAGCCAGATCTAATCTGGGCCGTTGATTTTCAAATCAACGACCGGAGATTGAGCACGTGTCCGGGAAGGCTGACCGTCGCGATCAGCGCCGTCCACGCACGCGTGCGTGTGTGATTGACGCCGGCCCGCGTGTCGAAGGACCCACTGTCGGCGGCCAGTGGCCGTGGGTAGAGCCCACGGTGGGCCGAGCCGAGACCGTCTTGGTCCGTGGACCCGAGGCCACGCCGTCGTCACCCGATTGGTCCACGTGTCCAGCCGACGCAATAAATGATTTTCCAAAAAAAAAAATGATTTAATAATTCGGTTTAATAATTGATTTGAATTTCAAAACTTCAAACGCTTATAACTTTTGCATTTCAACTCCGATTTGAGTGATTCAAATTTCTAAATTTGTATAAAATTGAGATCTACCTAAATATGAATTTTATTTAATTTTTGGACTAAAGTTTTTCTCTGTAAAATTATTTAATTGATTATTTAAACTTTAAATAATCATAACTTTTGCATTTTAACTCCAAATTTGACGATTCCAGTTTCTAAAAATTCATAAAATTATGTTCTATCTGTTTATGGATTTTATTTGGATGTTTGGACACTTTTTGCCTATTGTTTATTCGTGTATTTGCTATTTGCACGCTTTACGAGTAGACGTTGAAGTGCTTAAGGATTCGAATGAGAAGTATTAACTCAGATCCAACTCAAGACCAAGAGCAAGTACTTTTTGAAGGCAAGTTGTGCTTTGACCATGTTGATACTATTTTGAAATCTATTTTGATTTAACCTCCTGCATGCTAAGTTCAAATAGAAAAATACTTTATTTAAAAATGGGGGATTAGATAAGTACCAAATTGCTGTATGACACCTTGATTATCTAAGTATGTGCCATGACCCCTTGTCACCCTAGTTGTGGTTTACTAGTTGGACATTATTAAGTTGCCAACATGGGTTTTAGACCGTTGTAGTATACTGCTTAGACCTGCTACGTGCTCATGACATGATTTTGGACAATCAAATGCTAATATTGACTTAATGATATAATGAACCTGTTTTGGAAACGTATCATGTGATGTTGATGGCACGTGGTGCATGGTAATCAACTGGGGTTTGATAAATAGTTTTCGACCGGGGCATGTGGCAAGAGTAATCAGGTGGGCCAGTTGTGGCATTGGGGATGTTGATTTGGTTCTTGGGTAGTCTTGCCCTGGTCACCCTAAGGACTTAACCTTGCAAGCCTTTGAATCGGGTCTATCGTGCAACCATATGTCCAGAATGAGACGGACCTAGTTGACTAAGTTGCTGATAACGCACTGTGGGACCTCGGGAGGTCAACTACACCCTTTGTGTAAGTTGTGCGGGAGCGCGTCTGGGGTGAGGCCAGGTACCCATCTAACGGTTGATTGGCCTAGACTTCGCCTTAGCTAAGGGAAGGGTTAGTGCGCAATAACCGGGGAGGACCACTTGTATTGTTAGAGGTTTCAAAGACTTTGTTACTGAACTCGCCTTTGTGGTGTTTGACTGTATCTTGTGGGTAAAGTGCATAACCTCTGCAGAGTGTAGAATCTATTCGAATAGCCGTGTCCGCGGTATTGGACATCGCTCGGGAATTACAATCAAGGGTTAGATTTTCTCAAAAATAACTTGGACTTGAAAGGTTGGGTTGGATTGACAATGATGTTAGAAATGTGGTTTAGGATGGGAAAAATGTTTATTAAACTTCTTGAAAAGTTATCTATGCTTTACTTGTTTCTACCGCTTTCGAATCTACTTATACTACTTGTCAAATGCTGTTTACTGCAAATATACCTTGAGCTATTCCTTTGTACCAAGCCATGCATATAGTATATTAGCTTGCATTCTGTGCATGACTTGCTGAGTACCAAGTACTCACCCTTGCCACCCTACAACACCAGTTGAAGAGGAGGCTACACCAGCTTTGGAGGAGGAACTCCAAGAGGAACCGTCTACTTAGGGAAGCGAGCCCAGTCAGTTGCCTGTGGTATACTGGATGGCGCCACGAAGTTATTTGATTTTCCGCTGCTATTTTCTCTCTTAATAAGATTTGCCCTGCGAGGCGTACATTTGTGACTTGACCATAAGGTCGAGTAACCAGTTGGTTATTTAAATAAAGTACTTTATTAGTATCGAATGGTATGATTGTGATATTTACCGATGTTAAGACTGTGTGCACTAGCGCGTTCCTGGACTAGTGTTGAATACACAGAGGGTCCGGATTTGCAAATTCTGGGTCCCGACAGAGGAGGTATCAGAGCCATACTTGACCGTAGGCTCAACCCTAAGCTAGAATGGTCGTAGTGAGGATAAAACTTATTTTCTAAAGCTAAAAATTTGTCAAGATAAGAAAGGACATCTCGACTTATCCCCTTCTCTCTTTTCTTGTCTCTTGCTGAATTTTTCCTTACCTTGTCACGATTTGAAAATTTCGAGTTCTTACGTAAGCACTCTTGTGACAGATGGAGGAAGAGTTCAACTACGTTGATCTGGGAGTTGGTCACGCCGCGGAACTTTGGCATATGCTACAAACTCTCGGAGATTTTGAGAAGCCCCAATACCAAGTGGAAGTGATCAGACAAGCGGGATTGATCAAGGCTTGTGACGTGAAGATTGAGGTACCTGCTAGGAAGAAGGGCCCAGGCAATCGCTCGATACAACCGCTTTGCCAGGAGGTCTACAATGCAGATGGGTATCCAAGAAGTATCACGACGAGCAATGCGGCACATTACCCGTATCTACGCTAGAGAGTTGGAGAGCACGGTGTTCCGTTATCACCCCCGCAGCAATAACCTTCTTGACCCGAAGGCGATTCAGGATGAGGATGCCATGGTTACACAGTTAGCACGATTTGTTCTCGCTGCTCAGACTCAGTTGATGCATGCTATGATGCAACAAATGCAACACGTCACTGCTCAGGCCACAGCTAATCAAGTCAATCAGGGACAACGCCAGGATACAAGACTGTCAGAGTTCATGAGGACTCACCCACCCACTTTCTCCGGAAATGCCAATCCATTGGAGGCCGATGATTGGTTAAGGTCAATTGAGAGGAAGCTACACATAGCTCAATGCATAAGAAATGAGAAGGTACTCTACTGTCGGGACCCCGAATTTGCAAATCCGGACCCTCTGTGTATTCAGCACTAGTCCAGGAACGCGCTAGTGCACACAGTCTTAACATCGGTAAATATCACAATCATACCATTCGATACTAATAAAGTACTTTTATTTAAATAACCAAACTGGTTACTCGAACTTATGGTCAAGTCACAAATGTACGCCTCGCAGGGCGAAACTTATTAAGAGAGAAATAGTAGCAGCGGAAAATCAAATAAACTCGTGGCGCCATCCAGTATACCACAGGCAACTGACTGGGCTCGCTCCCTAAGTAGACGGATCCTCTTGGAGCTCCTCCTCCAAAGCTGGTGTAGTCTCCTCTTCAACTGGTGTTGTATTGAGGCAAGGGTGAGTACTTGGTACTCAGCAAGTCATGCACAGAATGCAAGCTAATATACTATATGCATGGCTTGGTACAAAGGAATAGCTCAAGGTATATTTGCAGTAAACAGCATTTGACAAGTAATATAAGTAGATTCGAAAGCAGTAGAAACAAGTAAAGCGTAGATAACTTTTCAAGAAGTTTAGTAAACATCTTTCCCATCCTAATCCACATTTCCAACATCATTGTCAATCCAACCCAACCTTTCAAACCCAAGTTATTTTTGAGAAAATCTAACCCTTGACTGTAATTCCCGAGTGATGTCCAATACCGCGGACACGGCTATTCGAATAGATTCTACACTCTGCAGAGGTTATGCACTTTACCCACAAGATACAGTCAAACACCACAAAGGCGAAGTTCAGTAACAAAGTCTTTGGAAACTTCTAACAATACAAGTGGTCCTCCCGGTTGTGCACACTAACCCTTCCCTTAGCTAAGGCGAAGTCTAGGCCAATCAACCGTTAGATGGGTACCTGGCCTCGGCCAGACGCTCCCCGCACAACTTACACAAAGGGTGTAGTTGACCTCCTGAGGTCCCACAGGTACGTTATTAGCAACTTAGTCAACTAGGTCCGTCCCATTACAGACATGTGGTTGCACGTTAGACCCAGTTCAAAGGCTTGCAAGGTTAAGTCCTTAGGGTGACCAGGGCAAGACTACCCGAAGAACCAAATCAACATCCCCAATGCCACAACTGGCCCACCTGATTATTCTTGCCACATGCCCCGGTCGAAATCTATTTATCAAACCCCAGTTGATTACCATGCACCACGTGCCATCAACATCACATGATACCTTTCCAAAACAGGTTCAATATATCATTAAGTCAATATTAGCATTTGATTGTCCAAAATCATGTCATGAGCACGTAGCAGGTCTAAGCAGTATACTACAACGGTCTAAAACCCATGTTGGCAACTTAATAATGTCCAACTAGTAAACCACAACTAGGGTGACAAGGGGTCATGGCACATACTTAGATAATCAAGGTGTCATACAACAAATTGGTACTTATCTAATCCCTCATTTTTAAACAAAGTATTTTTGAACTTAGCATGCAGTAGGTTAAATCAAAATAGATTTCAAAATAGGATCAACATGGTCAAAGCACAACTTGCCTTCAAAAAGTACTTGTTCTTGGTCTTGAGTTGGATCCTGAGTTAGTACTTCTCCTTCGAATCCTTCCGGCACTTCAACGTCTACTCGTAAAGCGTGCAAATAGCAAATACACGAATAAACAATAGGCAAAAAGTGTCCAAACATCCAAATAAAATCCATAAACAGAAAGAACATAATTTTATGAGTTTTTAGAAACTGGAATCGTCAAATTTGGAGTTAAAATGCAAAAGTTATGATTATTTAAAGTTTAAATAATCAATTAAATAATTTTACAGAGAAAAAATTAAGTCCAAAAATTAAATAAAATTCATATTTAGGTAGATCTCAATTTTATACGAATTTAGAAATTTGAATCACTCAAATCGGAGTTGAAACGCAAAAGTTATAAGCGTTTGAAGTTTTGAAATTCAAATCAATTATTAAACCGAATTATTAAATCATTTTCTTTTTCGGAAAATCATTTATTGCGTCAGCAGGGACACGTGGACCAATCGGGTGACGACGCGTGGCCTCGTCCACGGACCGGCGCCCGGTCTCGGCTCGGTCACGCAGTGGGCTCGGCCACGGCCACGGCCGCCGACAGTGGGCCTCGACACGCGGGCCCGCGTGTCGGCGTCTACGCTGCCAGCGTGGGCCGGAGCTGACCGCGACGGCCAGCCTTCCCGGCACGTGGCTCAATCTCGGCCGTTGATTTGGAAATCAACGGCCCGGTTAGATCGGCTAACGCGGCAGGAAAACAACTCCATTGATCTGGACCGTTCGATCTTGATCGGACGGTCAAGATCCAATCTACCGCTATGAACGTGGTTCAATCTAAGCCGTTGGATCTAGATCTAACGGTTAAGATTAGATCTGGAGATTAACACGTGATTCTTTACCGTGGGTGACGTGGACGAATCTGGACCGTGCGATGAAGATCCGACGGTGGAGAAGCTTCGCGGGTCTGCGATGTCCACGGCGGAGCTCCGGCGGCCGGCGTTGAGAACGAAGACCACACCGACGGCGTTTCGGGCACGCTCCGGCGAAGTGGGTGGTCTCTTCGGGTGCGTCTCGAAGCGGGGATTCCGGATCTGGGCTCCTTCTCGGCGGAAGACGACGGACGGCGGCGGAAAATCGCAAGAAATCATGCGCGGACACCTCCTCCAACTACGGCGAGCTCGCGCGGGCTGACGGCGGCGGCTTGAGCGGCGTGGGTTGGAGCTACGGGTGCGCAATGAAACGGCGATCCCGACACGGGTGGCGGCGCAATAAATAGGGTCCTCGGCGTCCGTGAAACGCGCGGAATCCGAGGTCCTCTCCGTTGCGGCGGCGGAGTCCGGCGGCGACTGCTAGGGTGACGTGGCACACGCACACCGTTGGATCGAGATCCAACGGCGCGAGTTTGGGTCCGGTCGGACTCGGGCGAACCAGGGCTCGGTCGGGCTCGGGCTGGTGGCGTGGCTCAATCGTGGCCGTTGGATCCGAATCCAACGGCCACGCGGTTAGGTTCCGGCGGCGGGTTCGGTTTGACCGGTAGCGGTCGGGCTCTGTCGGACTCGAACTCGAGTCGACTCGGGCTCGATCGGATGAACAAGATTTGACCCAACTCGAATTTCAATGATTTAATATTTAAAATAATTTCCAGTAATTCATTTAATTCATTAAAAATAGCAAAATACTCAGAAAAATTCTAGAAAATATTTTAGGGTATTTGGGACTCAAATAAAATATTTCCAACAAAATTTTATTTGCAAAATTAAATTCTTTAATTATTTCAAAATGGAATAAATTCATATAAATTCCAAATAAATCCAAATAAATTTCAGAAAATTCCAAAAATTCACCAAAGTGCCAAATCACACATGAATTTAAGAAAAACAAAATTTTGGGGTGTTACAAACCTCCCCCCTTAATAGAATCTCGTCCCCGAGATTCAGGGCTTACTAAAGGAATAGGTTTGGAAACTCTTTCCTCAAATCCTCTTCGCGTTCCCAAGTTGCTTCACTCTCCGTGTGGTTGCTCCACTTTGTACTCTCTGAAACGGGTTGACTTATTTCTGGTCTCTCGATCCATAGTGTCCAAAATCTTTATGGGATGCTCCTTGTAAGTCAAATCTTCTTGCAACTCAATTGACTCTAGCGGTGTCTGTTCCTCAGGTACTCGGAGACACTTCTTCAACTGGGACACATGGAATACGTCATGTACTCACGCTACTTATGTGGCAACTCCGGTGATAAGCAACTTTGCCTCTGCGACTCAAAATCTTAAATGGTCCAACATAACGGGGTGCGAGTTTCCCTTTGCATGGAACCTCTTAACTCCCCTGAGAGGCGTAACTCTGAGGTATACAAAGTCTTCTGGTTCAAAACTCAAATCTCGGCGACGGTTGTCAGCATAACTCTTCTGTCGTGATTGGGCTATCCTCAACCTTTCCCTGATCACGGCAATCGCTCTTGACCTCTTGAAGAATATCAGGCCGAAGACACGGCGCTCGCCACGGTCTCATTCCAATTCAATGGCGTCCGACAGGTCAACCATACAAAGGCCTCAAAAGGTGACATCTGTAAACTAGCCTGATAACTATTGTTGTAATCGAACTCGGCATACGGCAAACTCTTATCCCAAGAGGTAGCATAAGCCAATGCACAAGCTCTTAACATATCCTCCAGAATCTGTTGACTCTTTTGGTGCGGCCATCCGCTGCATGGATGATAAGGCATCTTGAAGTTCAAACGGGTTCCCATGGCTTCATGCAACTTATTCCAGAACCTTGAGGTAAATTGGGTACCTCTGTCCGATACGATCCTCTTTGGCACACCGTGCAAACAGACGATCCTGATCATGTACAACTCTGCCAATTTATCCCCCGAGTAAATGGTCTTCACGGGGATAAAATGGGCTACTTTGGTCAAGCGATCCACTATAACCCATATGGAGTCATAACCCCCTTGAGTCTTAGGCAAACCGGTAATGAAATCCATTCCGATTTCCTCCCACTTCCACTTAGGTATTTTCAGTGGCTGTAGCAATCCGGCTGGTCTCTGATGCATTGCCTTGACTCTTTGGCATATGTCGCACAATGCAACATGCTCGGCAACTTCACGCTTCATGCTCGGCCACCAGAACCTTTCCTTCAAATCCTGGTACATTTTGGCGCTTCCAGGATGAATTGAGTACTTGGAGTCATGGGCTTCTTCCAAAATCAGTTGCTTTAACTCCTTCTTGTTAGGCACACAAATGCGATCCTTCATCCACAACGTGCCTTGCTCATCCAACTTGAAGTCCTCTGCCTTGCCTTCCTCCTTGATGGACTTAATCCTGCGGATCTTGTCATCATCTTTCTGTCCTTCTCGGATCTGGTCCTCTAGAGTAGGTTTTACTTCTAATGTGGCCAAGAATCCATTAGGTACCACCTCAATCTTCATTCTCTGGAAATCCTCACATAGCTTATCCTGACTTGTGGCTAGCAACGTACTCACGGTATGGCTTTTCCGACTCAGAGCATCGGCTACTACGTTGGCCTTCCCGGGATGGTAATGGATTCCAACATTGTAGTCCTTGATTAACTCTAACCATCTCCTCTGCCTCATGTTCAGATCCGACTGGGTAAATATGTACTTAAGGCTCTTATGATCCGTATACACTTCACATCTGTTTCCAATCAGATAGTGACGCCATATCTTCAAGGCATGCACTACGGCAGCTAACTCTAGGTCATGCGTCGGATAATTTTCCTCATGCGGCCTCAACTGCCTTGATGCATAAGCGACGACCTTTCCATTCTGCATCAGCACACATCCAAGTCCTTGGCGTGATGCGTCACAATAAATATCAAAGCTTTGAGCAACATCCGGTAGAACTAACACCGGTGCTGATGTCAATCGCTTCTTGACTCTGAAATCCTTCCTCACATTCAAGCGTCCATGCAAACTTCTTTTCCTTTTTCAGCAATTGCGTAAGAGGTTTCGCAATTGTCGAAAAGCCTTCAATGAAACGGCGGTAGTACCTGCCATTCCAAGGAAACTCGAATCTGGGTCACAGTCTTGGTACGCTCCCAATGTAACACGCCTTCTACCTTGCTTGGATCTATGGCGACTCCTTCATGGTCATTACATGTCCGAGGAATTCAACCTTGTCCTTCCAAAAATCACACTTGCTGAACTTGGCGAAGAGTTCTTTGTTCCTCGACTTTTCCAAAACTCGCCTCAAGTGTTCGGCATGTTCATCCTCTGTTTTGGAGTAGATTAGGATATCATCTATGAACACGACGACAAACTTGTCCAAATATTCCATGAACACCTTATTCTTCATATTCATGAAATATGCTGGCGCATTTGTCAGACCGAAAGACATAATCAGAACTCGTAATGTCCATATCTTGACGAGAATGCAGTCTTCGGGATATCTTCTGATCGGATCTTCAACTGATGGTATCCCGATCTTAGATCAATCTTGGAGAAAACTCCGGCTCCTCTCAGCTGATCGAACAAATCATCAATCCTGGGTAGCGGATACTTATTCTTCACGGTGACTTCATTGAGTGCACGGTAGTCGATGCACATCCTGAAACTCCCGTCCTTTTTCTTGACGAACAGAACTGGGGCTCCCCATGGCGATGAACTCGGTCTGATAAATCCTTTCTCCATTAACTCCTCTAGCTGTTTCTTCATCTCTACCAACTCCTCGGTGGACATCCGATAGGGTCTCTTTGCTATTGGCGCTGTACCAGGTACAAGCTCTATCACAAACTCTATGTCCCTGTCTGGCGGCATACCAGGTAGATCTTCAGGAAAAACATCTGGGTACTCATTCACTACTGAGACATCCTCTATGCAGATTGCCTTGGTACTGTTAACCATCAACTGTCCATCTCTAATCAGCGGTGGCTTGAAATTCCACTTTCTTCCCACACGGGCTCTCAACTGAGATAGTCCTTCATCCACAATCCAATACGGCCTTGTGCTTGGATAACCAGTCCATTCCCAAAATAACGTCTAAGGTCTGGGTCTCCAAAATAATAAGGTTTGCTAGGAACTCTATTCCATCTATTAGTATTCTCACCCCGGAACATCCTACTTTCGATTCGGAGTTCGGAACCAGGGTTTGAACTAAAAGCATGCACTTAAGTCTTGCAATCCCCAAATCATTTCTAGTAGCAAAGCCTTGCGAAACAAGCGAATCTGAAGCTCGAGTCAAACAAAATCAAGCAGGTCTTGAGTTAACAAGTAACTTACCCAAGACGACGTCAGTAGCATTCTCTGCAGCAGCATCTGCGGTGACATGGTTGACTCGGCCTCTCACCACGGCCTGGATGTGGTTCCCCAGGTCTTTGGCGTCCTAGCGGGGTGGTTCCTAGATTGAAGCGAGCGGGGTCACTCCTGCTGTCTTCTTTGGACAACTGTTGGCAAAGTGTCCTGGCTCGTTGCGATTGTAGCAACCTCACTATTCCTTGATGACTGCCTGGAGTAGTGTTTCTAGTGGGGCTGGTGTCTCGTAGTTACGATTGACAGGTCTTGGTGCGGTGACGGTGTCCTTGTAGCGATTCTCGTGGCTGGAATCAAAATTGATTTGGTGCAACTCTCGGACCTTTGTTGCGTCCTGGCGTGATCCTCTTTGTTGCATTCTGCGCTTCTGTTCTCATCCAGTTCCTTGCGCTTGTCCTCAAGAATAAGCGCCTTATTCACCAACTCTTGGAAATCTAGAAAGGTGTGGGTGATCAATCCTACTTGCAATCCCGAGTTAAGTCCCTTCATAAAAGCGAGACTGCGGCTTTATCTGTCGCTACATCCTCAAAGCGTAGCATGCTAGCTGTGTGAACTTGTTCAGTAGTCGACCACCGGGCCGATTACCTTGCTTCAAATGCTTTGAACTCCTCCTTCTTAAGGTCCATGATTCCTTCAGCACGTGATAATCGACGAACGCAGCTTGTGAACTCTTCCCAAGTGATGTCTTGAGGGTTCTCTTGCGTGGCACGAAGTTCTCCCACCATTCGTTTGTTCCTTCCAACTGATGAGAAGCGTAGAGTACCTTCTCATTCCCTATGCATTGAGCTATGTGTAACTTCCTCTCGATTGACCTTAACCAATCATCGGCCTCCAATGGGTTGGCATTCCCAGAGAAAGTGGGTGGGTGAGTTCTCATGAACTCTCGGCGATCTTGTATTACGGCGTTGTCCCTGATTAACTTGATTAGCGTGGCCTGGCAAAGGATTTGTTGCATTTGTTGCATCATAGCATGCATCAACTGAGTCTGAGCAGCGAGAAAAGCTCCGAAATTCTGCATATCAACTGGCGGTGCTGGTGCTCCATCATTGGGGTTTTCTGCTGGGCGAGAACCACTTCCATTACTCCCAAAGTTTCCGCGGGTGTTCACCATCTGTCGATTTGCTCTAAGTTTTAGAGATGAGAGGGAAACAAGAATAGACAAGTAATATGGAACTTAGGCGGGGCGAAAGGTGTACTTTAAGGTCCAACTTTATTATTGATATTAATAACTTGGCATGGTTGCTTACAATGCCTAAGGGCCTTGCAACACATACTGCACACTCAAAGAAACAATGAAAATCCAAATCGAACTAACACCGAGTCTAACGCCTAAAGGGTGACTCTTTATTCTATGACGCGACTCGGTGAAGGAGTCTCACTATAGAACCTACGTTCACTCATCGAAAACCTCCACGGCCTGGTACGGATCTTTGCGGCATAGGCGCGAAAGCGATTGCCATGTCCAAAGAATCGTGTCATCTGTGGTAGTCGAAGAAGCGATGTCCTCATCGAGATCGACTCCTCCGGATCTGGCTCGTGTAACTTTCAATCTTGGCTCAGTTCAGTCCGTACAAAGTCATCTCCAACTCGTCAATCCTTCGCAGAAGGTGTGACACATACTCTTGAGCTTCCCGCCATCTGTTCTTCTCTGTCGTGATCTCCTTGCGGGCCTTCTGTAGCTCTTTACTTGTATCATCGAGTACATCCTCCTGGGCGACAACAAATCGTGCCAACTGTGTAACCATGGCATCCTCATCCTGAATCGCCTTCGGGTCAAGAAGGTTATTGCTGCGGGGGTGATAACGGAACACCGTGCTCTCCAACTCTCTGGCGTAGATACGGGTAATGTGCCGCATTGCTCATCGTGATACTTCTTGGATACCCATCTGCATTGTAGACCTCCTGGCGGTCAAGGTGTATCGGGCGATTGCCTGGGCCCTTCTTCCTAGCAGGTACCTCAATCTTCACGTCACAAGCCTTGATCAATCCCGCTTGTCTGATCACTTCCACTTGGTATTGGGGCTTCTCAAAATCTCCGAGAGTTTGAAGCATATGCCAAAGTTCCGCAGCGTGACCAACTCCCAGATCAACGTAGTTGAACTCTCCCTCCATCTGTCACAAGAGTGCTTACGTAAGAACTCGAAAGTTTCAAATCGTGACAAGGTAAGGGAATATTCAGTAGGAGACAAGAAAAGAGAGAATGGGATAAGTCGAGATGTCATTTCTTGTCTTGACAAACTTTTAGCTTTAGAAAATAGGTTTTATCCTCACTACGACCATTCTAGCTAGGGTTGAGCCTACGGTCAAGTATGGCTCTGATACCACCTCTGTCGGGACCCCGAATTTGCAAATCCGGACCCTCTGTGTATTCAGCACTAGTCCAGGAACGCGCTAGTGCACACAGTCTTAACATCGGTAAATATCACAATCATACCATTCGATACTAATAAAGTACTTTTATTTAAATAACTAAATCGTTACTCGACCTTATGGTCAAGTCACAAATGTATGCCTCGCAGGCGAAACTTATTAAGAGAGAAATAGTAGCGGCGGAAAATCAAATAAACTCGTGGCGCCATCCAAGATACCACAGGCAATCGATCGGGCTCGCTCCTAAGTAGACGGATCCTCTTGGAGCTCCTCCTCCAAAGCTAGTGTAGTCTCCTCTTCAACCGTGTTGTATTGAGGCAAGGGTGAGTACTTGGTACTCGACAAGTCATGCACAGAATGCAAGCTAATATACTATATGCATGGCTTGGTACAAAGGAATAGCTCAAGGTATATTTGCGATGCAACATTTGACAAGTAATATAAGTAGATTCGAAAGCAAAGAGAAACAAGTAAAGCGTAGATAACTTTTCAAGAAGTTTAGTAAACATCTTTCCCATCCTAATCCACATTTCCAACATCATTGTCAATCCAACCCAACCTTTCAAACCCAAGTTATTTTTGAGAAAATCTAACCCTTGACTATAATTCCCGAGTGATGTCCAATACCGCGAACACGGCTATTCGAATAGATTCTACACTCTGCAGAGGTTATGCACTTTACCCACAAGATACGTCAAACACCACAAAGGCGAGTTCCAGTAACAAAGTCTTTGGAAACTTCTAACAATACAAGTGGTCCTCCCGGTTATTGCACACTAACCCTTCCCTTAGCTAAAGGCGAAGTCTAGGCCAATCAACCGTTAGATGGGTACTGCCTCGGCCGATGCAGCTCCCCGTACAACTTACACAAAGGGTGTAGTTGACCTCCTGAGGTCCCACAGTGCGTTATTAGCAACTTAGTCAACTAGGTCCGTCCCATTCTGGACATGTGGTTGCATGTTAGACCAGTTCAAAGGCTTGCAAGGTTAAGTCCTTAGGGTGACCAGGGCAAGACTACTAGAAGAACCAAATCAACATCCCCAATGCCACAAGCGGCCCACTGATTATTCTTGCCACATGCCCCGGTCGAAATCTATTTATCAAACCCCAGTTGATTACCATGCACCACGTGCCATCAACATCACATGATACCTTTCCAAAACAGGTTCAATATATCATTAAGTCAATATTAGCATTTGATTGTCCAAAATCATGTCATGAGCACGTAGCAGGTCTAAGCAGTATACTACAACGGTCTAAAACCCATGTTGGCAACTTAATAATGTCCAACTAGTAAACCACAACTAGGGTGACAAGGGGTCATGGCACATACTTAGATAATCAAGGTGTCATACAGCAAATTGGTACTTATCTAATCCCTCATTTTTAAACAAAGTATTTTTGAACTTAGCATGTAGTAGGTTAAATCAAAATAGATTTCAAAATAGGATCAACATGGTCAAAGCACAACTTGCCTTCAAAAAGTACTTGTTCTTGGTCTTGAGTTGGATCCTGAGTTAGTACTTCTCCTTCGAATCCTTCCGGCACTTCAACGTCTACTCGTAAAGCGTGCAAATAGCAAATACACGAATAAACAATAGGCAAAAAGTGTCCAAACATCCAAATAAAATCCATAAACAGAGAGAACATAATTTTATGAGTTTTTAGAAACTGGAATCGTCAAATTTGGAGTTAAAATGCAAAAGTTATGATTATTTAAAGTTTAAATAATCAATTAAATAATTTTACAGAGAAAAACTTTAGTCCAAAAATTAAATAAAATTCATATTTAGGTAGATCTCAATTTTATACGAATTTAGAAATTTGAATCGCTCAAATCGGAGTTGAAGCATAAAAGTTATAAGCGTTTGAAGTTTTGAAATTCAAATCAATTATTAAACCGAATTATTAAATCATTTTCTTTTAGGAAAATCATTTATTGCGTCGGCGAGGACACGTGGACCAATCGGGTGACGGCGCGTGGCCTCGGGTCCACGGACCCGGCGCCGCGATCTCGGCTCGGTCCGCAGTGGGCTCGGCCCACGGCTCACGATCGCCGACAGGCGGGCCTCGACACGCGGGCCGCGTGTCGGCGTCTACACGCACGCGTGGGCTGGCCGACCGCGACGGTCAGCCTTCCGGCACGTGGCTAAATCTCGGCCGTTGATTTGAAAATCAACGGCCCCGGTCGATCTGGCTAACGCGGCAGAAAACAACTCCATTGATCTCGACCGTTCGATCTTGATCGGACGGTCAAGATCAATCTACCGCTATGAACGTGGTTCAATCTAAGCCGTTGGATCTAGATCTAACGGTTAAGATTAGATCCGAGATTAACACGTGATTCTTTACCGTGGGTGACGTGGGCGAATCTGGACCGTGCGATGAAGATCCGACGGTGGAGAAGCTTCGTGGAGTGCGATGTCCACGGCGGAGCTCCGGCCGGCGTTGAGAACGAAGACCACACCGACGGCATTTCGCACGCCCGGCGAAGTGGGTGGTCTCTTCGGTGCGTCTCAAAGCGAGGATTCGGATCTGGGCTCCTTCTCGGCGGAAGACGACGGACGGCGAAAAGCAAGAAATCCGCGGCGGACACCTCCTCCAACTACGGCGAGCTCGCGGCCGACTGGCGGCTTGAGCGGCGTGGGTTGGAGCTACGGTGCGCAATGAAACGGCGATCCCGACACGGGTGGCGGCGCAATAAATAGGGTCCTCGGCGTCTGGAAACGCGCGAATCGAGGTCCTCTCCGTTCTTGGCGAGTCCGGCGGCGACACTGGTTAGGAGTGGCGTGGCACGCCGCAGCCGTTGGATCGAGATCCAACGGTGCGCGAGTTTGGGTCCGGTCGGACTCGCGAATCGGGCTCGGTCGGGCTCGGGCTCGGTGACGTGGCTCAATCGTGGCCGTTGGATCCGAATCCAACGGTCACGCAGTTAGGGTTCCGGGCGAGCGGGTTCGGTTTGACCCCGGGCGCGGTCGGGCTCGGGTCGGACTCGAACTCGAATCTGACTCGGGCTCGGTCGGATGAACAGTACTTGACCCAACTCGAATTTCCAGCGATTTAATATTTAAAATAATTTCCAGTAATTCATTTAATTCATTAAAAATAGCAAAATACTCAGAAAAATTCCAGAAAAATTCTAGAAAATATTTTAGGGTATTTGGGACTCAAATAAAATATTTCCAACAAAATTTTATTTGCAAAATTAAATTTTTTAATTATTTCAAAATGGAATAAATTCAAATAAATTCCAAATAAATCCAAATAAATTCCAGAAAATTCCAAAAATTCACCAAAGTGCCAAATCACACATGAATTTAAGAAAAGCAAAATTTTGGGGTGTTACATCTACGCTTCTCATCAGTTGGAAGGAACAGCCGCCGAATGGTGGGAGAATTTCTGTGCCACGCAAGAGAACTGTAACACCCCAAAATTTTGCTTTTCTTAAATTCATGTGTGATTTAGCACTTTGGTGAATTTTTGGAATTTTCTGGAATTTATTTGGATTTATTTGGAATTTATTTGAATTTATTCCATTTTGAAATAATTAAAGAATTTAATTTGGCAAAAAAAAATTTGTTGGAAATATTTTATTTGAGTCCAAAATGTTCCAAAATATTTTCCAGAATTTTTCTGGAATTTTTCTGAGTATTTTGCTATTTTTAATGAATTAAATGAATTTCTGGGAATTATTTTAATTATTAAATCATTTGGAAAAATGCGAATGGGTTTGCACGTTCATCCGATCGAAAGCCGCACCGAAGTCGACTCGAGTCCGACCAAGCCACCGAGTCGGTCGAACCCAACCCTAACCTGTTGATTAGGCCGTCGGATCGAGATCCAACGGTCGGATTGGATCGCATCGGTTCGAGCCGAGACGGACCGGACCGTCAGCGCCCGTCGCGATCGTGGGCCATTGATCGCGCCACGTGGGACGGTCGATCGTCATCGTCTCCGCCCGAGTCCGGAGCCGGACTCGCCCGCCTGCCGCCGTGGAGAATTAGGTTTCCGTCTCGGGCACGAACGCCGAGGCTATTTAAAGCCCGGGTCACGCCCCGAGGTTGCCCTCCTCCGTGCGCACCCGTGTCCCCGAGCCATCTCGCCTGAGCTGCCGCCGTCAGCCCGCGCGAGCTCGCCGTAGTTGGAGGAGGTGTCCGCGTTTGCTTGTAGTTTTCGCCGTCCGTCGTCTTCCGCCGAAGGAGCCCAGATCCGAGTCCCCGCTTGAGAGACGCACCCAAGAGACCACCCACTTCGCCGGGCGTGCCGAAATGCCGTCGGTGTGGTCTTCGTTCTCAACGCCGCGGCCGAGCTCCGTGGACATCGCACTGACGCGAAGCTTCTCCACCGTCGGATCTTCATCGCACGGTCCAGATTCGTCCACGTCACCCACGGTAAAGAATCACGTGTTAATCTCCAGATCTAATCTCAACCGTTAGATCTAGATCCAACGGCTTAGATTGAACCACGTTCATAGCAATAGATTGGATCTTGACCGTCCGATCAAGATCGAACGGTCGAATCGATGGAGTTGTTTTCCAAGCGCCGTTAGCCGAGATCTAATCTGGCCGCTGATTTTCAAATCAACGGCGAGATTGCGCCACGTGTCGGGAAGCCTGACCGTCGCGGTCAGCGCCGTCCACGCGTGCATGTGACGCTGACACGCGAGGCCCGCGTGTTAGAGGGCCCACCTGTCAGCGACCGTGAGCCGTGGGCCGAGCCCACTGGGACCGAGCCGAGACCATGCGCCGGTCCGTGGACCCGAGGCCACGCTGTCGTCACCCGATTGGTCCACGTGTCCTCTTTGATGCAATAAATGATTTTCCGAAAAAGAAAATGATTTAATAATTCGGTTTAATAATTGATTTGAATTTCAAAACTTCAAACGCTTATAACTTTTGCGTTTCAACTCCGATTTGAGTGATTCAAATTTCTAAATTTGTATAAAATTGAGATCTACCTAAATATGAATTTTATTTAATTTTTAGACTAAAGTTTTTCTCTATAAAATTATTTAATTGATTATTTAAACTTTAAATAATCATAACTTTTGCATTTTAACTCCAAATTTGACGATTCCAGTTTCTAAAAATTCATAAAATTATGTTCTCTCTGTTTATGAATTTTATTTGGATGTTTGGATATTTTTTGCCTATTGTTTATTCGTGTATTTGCTATTTGCACGCTTTACGAGTAGACGTTGAAGTGCCGGAAGGATTCGAATGAGAAGTATTAACTCAGGATCCAACTCAAGACCAAGAGCAAGTACTTTTTGAAGGCAAGTTGTGCTTTGACCATGTTGATCCTATTTTGAAATCTATTTTGATTTAACCTACTGCATGCTAAGTTCAAATAGAAAAATACTTTATTTAAATATGGGGGATTAGATAAGTACCAATTTGCTGTATGACACCTTGATTATCTAAGTATGTGCCATGACCCCTTGTCACCCTAGTTGTGGTTTACTAGTTGGACATTATTAAATTACCAACATGGGTTTTAGACCGTTGTAGTATACTGCTTAGACCTGCTACGTGCTCATGACATGATTTTGGACAATCAAATGCTACTGTTGACTTAATGATATAATGAACCTGTTTTGGAAAGGTATCATGTGATGTTGATGGCACGTGGTGCATGGTAATCAACCGGGTTTGATAAATAGTTTTCGGCCGGGGCATGTGGCAAGAGTAATCAGTGGGCCGGTTGGCATTGGGGATGTTGATTTGGTTCTTCGGGTAGTCTTGCCCTGGTCACCCTAAGGACTTAACCTTGCAAGCCTTTGAACTGGGTCTATCGTGCAACCACATGTCTGTAATGGGACGGACCTAGTTGACTAAGTTCTCGATAACGCACTGTGGGACCTCAGGAGGTCAACTACACCCTTTGTGTAAGTTGTACGGGAGCGCATCAGTAGAGGCCAGTACTCCATCTAACGGTTGATTGGCCTAGACTTCGCCTTAGCTAAGGGAAGGGTTAGTGCGCAATAACCGGGGAGGACCACTTGTATTGTTAGAGGTTTCCGAAAGACTTTGTTACGGGAATTTGCCTTTGTGGTGTTTGACTGTATCTTGTGGGTAAAGTGCATAACCTCTGCAGAGTGTAGAATCTATTCGAATAGCCGTGTCCGCGGTATTGGACATCGCTCGGGAATTACAGTCAAGGGTTAGATTTTCTCAAAAATAACTTGGACTTGAAAGGTTGGGTTGGATTGACAATGATGTTAGAAATGTGGTTTAGGATGGGAAAAATGTTTATTAAACTTCTTGAAAAGTTATCTATGCTTTACTTGTTTCTACCGCTTTCGAATCTACTTATACTACTTGTCAAATGTCAAGCATCGCAAATATACCTTGAGCTATTCCTTTGTACCAAGCCATGCATATAGTATATTAGCTTGCATTCTCAGGCATGACTTGAGAGTACCAAGTACTCACCCTTGCCACCCTACAACACCGGTTGAAGAGGAGGCTACACCACTTTGGAGGAGGAACTCCAAGAGGAACCGTCTACTTAGGGAAGCGAGCCCGATCGGTTGCACGTGGTATCGGATGGCGCCACGAATTATTTGATTTTCCGCCGCTATTTTCTCTCTTAATAAGTTTTGCTCATGAGGCGTACATTTGTGACTTGACCATAAGGTCGAGTAACCAGTTGGTTATTTAAATAAAGTACTTTATTAGTATCGAATGGTATGATTGTGATATTTACCGATGTTAAGACTGTGTGCACTAGCGCGTTCCTGGACTAGTGTTGAATAGACAGAGGGTCCGGATTTGCAAATTCGGGGTCCCGACATTCAACAACGTAAGATAATAAATCCCTACATACATTGGAGAGATGCCATTGGGGCAAAAAAATATCTAACGTAGTTCAATACGTAAAGTGTTAGATTAAAGGAATGTACTTACTTCTGCAAAATAGGCTTGATCGCATAGTCCATCGGTCTATTTTCGAGCGAGTTAAACATGTAGTCATTGTTTTCACTCAGAACAACCACAAGTAGAACCTAATGGTTGCTTATTAAATGGTACGCAGTGCAAGAAAATAAGTTCATATACAGTTTAAGTGCGTACAAATTAATTGAAGGGTAAAGTAGTACTTACTCCTAGTGGTACGAGAAGAGAATGAAGTCCTTTTTCGCCTAAGCATGCAATGCCTGCTTGATGTAGTTGACAAGGAACTCCGATTGAAACCTAGCTATGGTCGCAGACACCATCTCGGGGTCGACAAATCCAACAAGGTGTCGACCCATCACGGCTCGCTGCTCATTAGCCTGCAACTTGGTCAATTGTTAAAAAACATAATACAAAATCAGTAAACAGTCATATGGATGAGTATGGTGCGATACTCATAGTGTCCAGGACCGTACAATAGAAATATCGATGGCTTTCAGGCTGTACAAAAAGAACAGATCCTCAAAACTCAGGGAATGTCATATCCTCCTGACGGTGGATTGTCCCCCTCAATACCTCACATTGAAATCAACGCGAGGCTCGGCCTCATGCGCCTTGTTGATGTACCATCCATGTAGCAAGTGAGTGCACAAACCTAAAACATTCAATTCATTGCTTGGGACAAGGGGCTTTTTATGTACGAACCCCTTAGAATCTTTAGGGGGCTCTGTGGCTCTTGACAACTTTGCCTTCTTCACAGAAGGATTCTCCGAGCTGTCCTGTTGATCTTTCGTCAGCGTGCTAGTAGTCCTTTTGCGCACCAGCTGTGCACTCTGTTTAGGAGCCGGAGAAGTTGTAGGTGCAGCTGGAGGAGCAGGTGCAAGAGCAGGAGCAAGAGAAGGTGTAGCAATAGGAGCAAGTACAGCAGCAAGAGCAGGTGCAAAAGCAGGAGTAGGTGCAGAAGTAGGCGTAGGAGCAAGTGCAGGAGTAGTAACCTGTAAAGCACATGCATATGTAACGTGACGTGTTGCAGTATTGAAATGATGGACAAGACGCGGGGTTTTATACCTTCTGCAGTACGACACCCATCGTGAGCCACTTGAGATTCCTCACGATGCCACATCGAATCAAGTGGTCTTCAATTTGAGATGAGTTGTTAAATCTCCTGAGATTGGTGCAATCAATGCAATGAAAATATATGAACTTTACACCCCTGAGAACCATGTCTACTTCAGCCACGTCGAATCAAGTGGCCTTCAATTCGAGATGAGTAGTTAAATCTCCTGATATTGGTGCAATCAATGCAAGGACAATATATGAACTTTACACCCCTCAGAACCATGTCTACTTCTGCAATTCTTATGAACTCCTTAACCCCTCTCTGAAATTCAGCACTCATATGGCTTTTTTGATACATCCATTCTTCACGGTCCATTTACAATTAAACCACAAATAATAAATTAAGAAAAAACTTGAGCGACAGCTAGCTATTTCAAATACCGAGATATTTTTTAAGTACCTTCGCAAAATATAACAGCGGTTCCAATATATATAATTTTAGCCCTGATATCTTAAAAAATGTCTATATATTGACCAACTAAGTACGTACCAACTATGACTCCTAATCTCTAATTAGGTCAGGTCCTAATCCCATCCGAGGATATGTGGTTTGGGCAAGTTCCTCAGCTGTTGTACAACTCCACAGAAAGTTTTGACAGCATCTCCCCGCTGTTCTCCAAATACACATATCGACAACATGTTAAGATGGTGTGTATCCGAAGAACACTAGGGAGATGCTGCTGAAACTTTCTCTAGAGTTGTACAACAGCTCTAAAACTTGCCCGAACCACATATCCTCGAACTGTCTAAAGAACGTGGATAATTTGAGACTACTTATTTATAAATATTCCATTTTAACATATTTATAAACAAGAACCCTCAAACGGGAGACGCATATGTTACGCAACCTAAACTCTAGCATTGATCATATTAATTATAGCAATAATAATGACATGTAACTCATTCACATGCTCACCTTTTGAAGAAAACCACAAATAAGGGAAAATATACTTAAGCTAGGGTTTGCTAGGGTTTCAACTCTACCCTCAAACCACCATCTCCTCAAGGATTTCATAATTTCTCACCAATATTGGTTTCAACCATAATAGCACTAATGACAACACATTCATTAAATCAAAATTGAATTTCTTCATGCAAAATTGAAGGGATTTGAGGAATGCTTACCTTTTCAAGAAAACCTCAAATGAGAAAAAACAGAGGGGAAATCTACTCAAGCAAGGGCTTCAACTTACCCTCTTAACACACATCCTCAGGGATTTCATATTTTCTCACTCAAATCTAAGTTTCAACAAGAGTATGTTCTATTTTTCGGGGCGGCGACAATTTTTTTGGCTCTAGAACACTAACAGAGGAGAGTTCATCCTGATAGTATATAAAACCTAGCGAGGCATATCACAATCGGTTCCATATAGAACAGATTGTGATGACTGCTGTCAGCACAATCGGTTCTGAGATAGAACTAATTGTGACAATACCCCTCATCACAATCGGTTCTAGCTTGGAACCGATTGTGATAAGTGGCACCTCATCACAATCGGTTCTGAGATAGGATTAATGAACCTCATCATATTCTATCTCAGAAACGATTGTGATGAGGTGCATCGGTTCTATCTTAGAACCGATTGTGATGAGGTGCCACTTATCACAATGGTTCGGAGATCGAACCGGTTGTGATGAGATTATGATCTCATCACAATCGGTTCTATCTCGGAATCGATTGTGATAACCCATTACCAAAATTTCCAAATTAGATATACATATCACAGTCGGTTTTTTAGTCAAAAGTTTGGAGCTAACACAGATGAAACGATAGCGATGTACTATTCTATAATAGTGGAATATATATAGCTTAAAATATGATGCACCTGATGAAATATGGTTAGCAGACAAACCGTGCGCTGGATAGTAAAACAATAAATGAAATGCCCCAAATCTATCTTGTGCCCGAAATCACCAGCAGAAACACAGAATACAAGCGTAACACGGCCGCAAAGAGAACGAAAATGACAGAGGTAATATCGTAATTTCAAACACCCCAAGCCAAACGTACCATAATCATCGCTCCTACCTCACTAGATTACCCTGCTTTTAAATTTTAAACGATTTTCTCCAAATCCATATTATTAACCCTGCTCCTACCTCACTAGATTACCCTGCACCGACACGGCACCACCACTTACCAACCCAGACCAGCCCGACCTGACGAGGTCAATATTTTTTGGGCCATTTGGGTCAAACCCATTTTTTTTTGGGTTTGGTCTGTTGCAACAAATTGCAAATCTAGTCATTTCTTGACTGTAGCAGGGATCCAAATTTCGATCCGAAATCCGAAATCTCAAAATCCCACTCGGATAAAAAAATTCAAAAAAAATTGAAATTTCGGATTTCTTGGCGAGATCTCGGTGATTTCGTCCGAAATTTCATGATTTTTTGCTATATTTTAAATTTTGTGCATTGAATTTGATTGGATTTAGGGTCAAGATCATCCCCAAAAAAACTCAAAATTTTTGGACATGTTTTTGACCATTTTTTGGTCGGTTTAATTTGTCGATTAGGATTGTCCGCATTTTTTAAACTTTTTCAAGATTGATCATCATTTGAAAATTTTATGGGAATATTATGGATGTATTAGGACCATTCACAAAAATTTTCAAAATTTTCTAAAGTGATTTGTACTATTTTTCATTCAGGTGAATTTTGTCGGTTCGTCTTTAGTAGCACTATTTAAATTTTTTAAAATTCCTAAAGCTTGATCATCATCTAAAATTTTTATGAGAACATTATGAATATGTTAGGACCATTCAAATTTTTTTTCAGAAGTTTCTATTGTGGTTTGCACCATTTTCCATTCGAGTGAAATTTGGTGGTCAACCCTTTTATCAGGACAATGGCACTGTTTGATTTTTTAAAAATTCCTCATACTGGATTATCATCTAAAAATTTTATGGAAACATTAGTGATGTGTCAATACCACCCAAAAAAAATTTCATAATTTTTTGACGTGTTTTGGACCATTTTTGGGTTGGTTCAATGTGGACTGAGATCTCGGATTTCCTAGTTGAAAAAAAACCGGATTTGAAATTTAATTTTTGTAATTCGTCCGGATTTTGTTCGAAATTTTTGAATCTCGCCGAAATTTCGGCGTTCGGGCACCTCTGAGATTTCACTTAAAATGAGATTTGGAACCTTGGACTGTAGCAAGTATCTATGTTGGTTCTATTTCATGGCAGATAATTTACTGTGGTATATGGCAGTTTGATCTCTTTGCATTCCGAAAAGGTTAGATTTACAATGTGGTTCGAGTGGAGCCAAATATAAAGAAAACTAGTTAAGTGTCCTTGTGTTTCATTGAAAACATATTTTTTAACCAAATCATATCACATGCTTACAAAGATAATATTGCATTCCGCGTTACCATAAGGAGAGGAAGTAGGTAATGGTTCGATCAAGGAGTAGGTATGGATAAAAAGAGAGTTACAGTTAATTTCTTTTTTATCCTAGGTTTATATATTAACACGCAGTTTTTAGTAAGTTTTAAATTTCGTTTTGGTATATATCTCGGAGGTAGTTGAAATCTGAAATCTCGGTGAGATATCGGAATTTCAAACAAAATCCGAATAAAATCTAAAAACCAAATTTCAAATTTAATCAATTTTCAACCGACCAAGAAATGGTAAAAAACATGCTGAAATTTTTTGTGGTTGGCCTTGACCCTAAATCTAATCAAATTCGGCCCACAAAAATGAAATTTCGGTAAAAATTTTTGAGATTTCATTGAGATTTTGAAAGTTATTGTAGCATTTATTTTTTTTTAAAAAATATTTTATTCAACCAAATTTTATAATCTCAAAGAGTCTAAAATCCAAAACCTTTGGATCCGTGGTTTTTAAAGAGGACACGGAGCGGAAAGCGGCCTGGCCGACACCGTGTGTGTGTAGGAGTATATAGACACACACAGATTGGAGTCACTAAACGGCGAAAAAAAAAACCAAAAGCTCCGACAGTCCGACCCGATTGTTTCCTGTATTCTCCCCCGCTCCCTTCGACTCGAATCGAACACCCCAAGCCTCCCACTCCACCCACGCCGTGCACTTCACTTCCGCGATCCACGCTTCACTCGCTCCTCCGGCCGCCGCCGCACACACAAGCGAAGCAACCGCCGCTGCCGCACACACAAGCGAAGCAACTGCCGCTGCCGCTGCTCCGGCCGGGCTTGGCGGGATGGCGGGCGGGGATAAGGTGGACTACGTGTTCAAGGTGGTGCTGATCGGGGACTCGGCGGTCGGCAAGTCGCAGATCCTGGCGCGGTTCGCGCGCAACGAGTTCAGCCTCGACTCCAAGGCCACCATCGGGGTCGAGTTCCAGACGCGCACCCTCCTCATCGACCACAGGTCCATCAAGGCCCAGATCTGGGACACCGCCGGCCAGGAGAGGCAAGCCCTACTACCACTCTCTATCTCCCCGGCTTGCTCTATCCGATTCGATCTCGCTTGCTTGCCTCGATCTGTTCCACTCCGCGATTCTCTGGTGATTCGCGGGTATTTTTTTGGTGGGTGTTTATTCGAGCCCGTGCGATAGCTAGCGCCGAATCCGCTCCCGTTTTTATGCTTCATTGATCAAGCCTAAGATTTCTTTTCACTTTGATTGAAACCGATTCTTCTGAAGTTTAAAATACTGCATTAGTTGTGAGCAGATGCTGTGTACTACGCGCATTAATCAGTTTAATTAAGGCCTCCTCGTTCTAAGTTGTGCTGGTGGTGTATCTCAAAACTTTCTGGTAGATGATAAATGTACAGTGGATGGTTGGTACAATGGTAGATCTCTGCTCCCTGGTGGTTGAAATGGCCGATTTAACTTGCCTTTCACCCTACTGAATGGACAGTGAAATGTGACACCGACCCCGGGTCTGCCACTCGATGCTTGAGCTAGGAGCCGGCCTGCTAAAATTATGTGTGTTTTGTTAGCTGGACATACGGCGCATAGCTAATTAGCTGATCGAAATCATGGTGGGGGGATTTACTAAATAAAACGCTTTCGTTCAATGTGTTGTCAAAGTTAGTAAGGTACGGATGGTATTCCAGTACCTAGATGTGTGGCTGGGCGGGTACATGTGGTACGAGGGCTTTCTAAATAGATCAGCTCTGGTGCATGTGTCATAGGTGTTACTGATTTGAACATACTAGTTACATGCCCGTGCGTTGCTACGAAAAACAAAATTGATAACGAAAAATAAAGATTAAAAAATAAAAAAAATTATTTCACAAAATCAAACATCTATCTTTAACGCTTCGTTTCTTGCGAAAGCTGGCTAATTAAAGCAACACCTCGTTTCTTGCATAGGGCAATTAAGCAGGGCAATTAATGACGTGGGAAGAACGGACCACTGCCACCCAGTGCTGCTTTAGAATAGTAGAGAATTGGCCATGTCGATGGGCTGGGTAAATGTTCATGGGATTTTTTTTATCAGACTCCTGAGCTGTTCTTGTTAAACGCTATATTCTTGCAATCCTTCTGTTTACACCAAGATCCACAGGATGTAAATAAATGCATGCCGTTAGAACACCCTTGAATGCTATTAGTGTTAGTGCTATGACAGAAAG
Source organism: Rhipidocladum racemiflorum (assembly GCA_036346355.1). Taxonomy (NCBI): domain Eukaryota; kingdom Viridiplantae; phylum Streptophyta; class Magnoliopsida; order Poales; family Poaceae; genus Rhipidocladum; species Rhipidocladum racemiflorum. The sequence goes on from CM070588.1 coordinate 38,373,468, forward strand.
AATGTGAGTGCAGTGCTTACTCTTTTTGAAGGAGATTAATTACAATGACCTGAGACCATAAATTCATCCTGTAAATCAATATGTTCATTCTTTGAAAAAAACTCTATGTCCACAAAGCGTACAATAATTAGGTATATTTATTCTCATGATGCCATTCCATGCATTTAAGCGGTCAGTTATGACCTTTTGGGGGATCATAATAGTTGGCAAGTTTGAGTTATTGGATTGCAAATGTGAACGCGGCCCCTAGGCTGCCTTGCTTCCACCGCGGCGATGGCTTTGGTTGGAGTTGGCGTGGTCCCCCTCAGCGATGCAGTTCCCACCAGCGCTCTTGCTTCCACCACAGAGCCAATGGGGATAAACACATCCTGGGTGCCAAATGATCACTTTAGTCTATCCACAGCGTCTTGTTCCAAAATGCTATCCTATACAGAAATTCCCACGCAGTTATTGTGTTTGGTTGGAGAGTGAGGTGGAATGGAATGGTTCCATCCCAGATTTCAGGGATGGAATGGCTTCATCCCAGATTTCAAGGATGTAATGGTTCCATCCCAGATTCTCAGACAGGGCCCACTGTCATTCTCACATTCCAAGTGGGATGGCTGCGTTCAAAAAATTTGTAGAACCTGGCCGTCCCGAATCTAGAGAGAATATTCTCTTTTCTGGAACCGAGCCGTCCTCAGTTCTCCAACCAAACACTAGACTTGGTGGGATGTGATGGTTCCATTCCACTCCATCCCACTAACCAAACACACGATCAAGTGTAATGTATTGGTGTTAAAGCTTGGGGTCAGAAGATATAACTTTACTAAAATATTTTCGTAATATGACAATTCGATTGCCATTTAATAATTAAAAGCAGCATAAATGTAAGAGATCTAAATGGAGGTGCAAATTTGTATTCTTCAATTTAGTGATATTTATTGTGCCAAAAATAAAGTTGAAAACATGTTGATGAAAGTCCTTGCCACATGAAAAGTAGTACTGAGATATTTCTGCGAAATAAATGTATGTCCAAAAAATTGGAGATAGTCAAGAAGAGGGGACAAAACCAGATAAGAAAAAAAGAGGTACTAAACAACCCCTACCACAATAATAGCATCCAATTTAGCATTTGGTGTTGCATGATTTTGTTGAAACATTCCAAGATCGATGACTAATATAGCAAAGATTGAAAATAAGGGAACAAGAATGACAAATAATAGAACAGAGTGTTTCCATGTGACAGCCGAGAGGCTGTAATGGGGAAGTGACAGCGATTGTATATTTGTAGGCAAAATTTGGATAGTAGATTTTTTCTATTTTTAATGATTTGTAATGTATTGCAACCACAACCATTATTCTTTTGGGCTGCTGCTGTTGATTTTCCCTGTCATTTGAATTGTGTTTTGTTTTACACTCATGCATGTGGCAAGTAATAGGTGGTGTTTAGGGATGGCAATCGGGCACAACATGCACGGGTAGTGCTCGCGCATACCCATACCCATACCCGCAAGCCAATTTCTTGCCCACGGGCATACCCGTGAAGGGAAACGGGCAGAGAACCTTACCCATACCCATTGCCGCGGCCCGCGGGCATGCCCGTTTACGCGCCACCATCAACATCAGTCAATTAAAATGGGCCATCAGTAAAAACTTACATCAATGTCATCTAATCTAATTCCAAAACCATATAAAAGAAAAAAAACATTTAGCATAAAAACTGCTTGTCAAAAATCATACATGCATCTAATCTAATCTCAAAACAGATAAAATAAGAAACTTTTAACACAATAAATGTATTTCAAAATCATGCATGCTACCACAAATCCAAAATACAAAACAGATGTATAAATGTGCCCTAATTTCTCGGCGTAACAAATATATGCGATAATATGTAAGCCATAATTGGTTCACCAAACATTGCAGATACCAGCAGCAAAGGACTAGCCAAGATAGCAAAAAATAGATTCGCATAATTAGAAGAAAGATTAGTGTGAAACGGGGACTTACTCGCGGACAACGTTGTCTATGATTTGGCAGACGGAGAACGAGATCATGGAGATCTTTCCAGTTCTGGATTGGGCTGGGTGATGACGTCGTGGCCGTTGATGATGGGGAGGATGGCATGTTGCTGGATGGCGGAGGGCTTCTCGAAGCCGTAGGTGTAGATGCTGCGGAGGTCATCGCGGATTCCCATCTGGTCGAAGCTGCTGATGACCTCGACGCCCGGCAAGGTCTCGAAGGTGAGGTTCTCGTTGTCCATGGCGCGTTCGCCACCAGGGCCGCGCCTGTACATGGTCGCTGCCGCGCTGCCATCGAAACCCTAGCTAGAGGAGGAGGTGGTGGATGCAGGCTACAGGGTCAGGGTGGCAAGGGGTAGGGTGGCTGGCGGCACGTGGTAAGGGGCAGGGAGGCTGGCGGCACGTGGTAAGGAGATCGGGAGACTGGGACTAAGACCATCTCCAACCATATTCCCTTCATTTCATTCCCTTCCCTGTTCCCTTCCCCATTCCCATTCCCTTTATTTCCACTCATCTCCAACAGATTCCCTTTAAAGGGAATTGTATAGGGAAAGGAGAGAGAATCCCTTCCTGGAGGGAATGGGAGAGAGAATCCCAGGCTGAAGGGAATGCTGAAGGGAACCCGTTGGAGCGCTGAAGGGAATGGGAATCCCTTCGCGAAGGGAATGAGGGAGGGGAGGGGAATGGGTTGGAGATGGTCTTAGGAGATTGGGGAAATTTTGGGACGGCTGGAGCCTGGTAGTGGGAGTCGTGCGGGTTGAGGGATGGACCCGGGCCAGGACCACCTGACTAGTCAGTGCCATTGATAGGTAATCGGGTGATACAGGTACGGGTAGAGCTCACGCATGCCGTTGCCTGTTTACCCGATAGGCAAGAAATTGCTCCCATTTTTATGCCCGTGTGCAAAGAAAGAGTCTTATACCCGCCTCCATTAGGGTATTTACCCGTGGACACGCGGGTAATCGGATCTCTATAACGGTATTTACCCATGCCGTTGCCTGCAATCTCTATGAATTGGATCTGCTGTATTTTTGGACAACTGCCCTATCTTTGCCTGCAATCTCTATGAATTGGATCTGTTGTATTTTTGGACAACTGCCCCATCTTTATTCTCAACTGTCACCCTGTGGGTAGGAAAAACTAACATCCTAGCTGACAGTGAGATGATAACATATGGGGAGTTTCTGTAATTAAAGTGTGAAAAGCTTATGTGTCGTAATATTTGAAATGTGTGCTGAACTTAGTTGCAGCGGTGACGCTCATTTTGTCTTCCTGTCTCCTGAACGTCATGTCGTTACGTTACCACCTATCAACTTCACATGCTGCTTGTTTCAAGTACTGTAGGTACAGAGCTGTCACAAGTGCATATTACAGAGGCGCGCTGGGAGCTCTGCTAGTCTATGATATCACCAAGCGCCAGAGCTTTGACCACATACCTCGCTGGCTGGAGGAGCTCCGAGGCCATGCAGACAAGAACATTGTCATCATGCTGGTAGGCAACAAGAGCGACCTCGAAGACAAGCGTGCCGTGAGCACTGAGGACGCCAAGGAATTCGCCGAGAAGGAAAACCTCTTCTTCCTGGAGACCTCCGCGCTGCAGGCCACCAACGTGGAGAACGCCTTCCAGACCGTCCTGACGGAGATCTTCAAGATCCACAGCAAGAAGAACATGGTGGCTGACCAGAAGGCCAACGGGGCCGCCCCTTCGCTGGCGGGCCAGAAGGTCCTTGTCCCAGGCCCCGCACAGGAGATCCCGAAGTCCAAGTGCTGCAGTTCCATGTAATCTCTTTGCCGGATTAATTCGGTTGGGTCTGTGTGTGTTTTGAGAATATTCACGCGATCTTTCTGGATGTACATCCCTACTGAGAAAGTCCTAGGTTTCAAGTATTGGTTGTTTTGGTGAGCAGGCGGACGGGATCAGTGCCATAGCTTAGATTTGTCAGTTGTCTCGACGATGACAACGAGGGTAGTGGCAGGCAGAGCTCTGTTTTCATAGTAGTGAATTGTGGAATCAATTACCAATAGCCCATGTTTGCCAATTGTTTTACGATGCCTTGAAGCTGTTTATGTGCTGCTATGCATATTATATCAACTAGTTGCTATGATACTGTACTAAGTAGAGGATATCGTGTTCATATGGTTTAGGCTTTGGTGTGTCGGATATCGAGTGACGAGTTTCCTGTGGATTTTGCTGAAAATTGACTTGAAGTCATTTTTGGGTATTGATGATTCGTCAAGTTTTGGAACATAGTTGCTACTGATCTGTTGCGTCCTCTCACCAAAACCCAAGTGGCAGTCAATCAGTCAGTCGTGTCGCGAACTGATCGACCATTAGCTTAGACCGCTGAAGATTATCCTTCGCTTAATGTAAGGCTCCCATTTTTGGCAAGAATACTAATAATGGGTTTTATGTATATAATGTATATACTAGTTTCATGATCAATATTTAGCGCACACATTTACAAAATTAAAATCACATCTATATATAATATATTACATTTAATAACGGAAGCATTTATTTAATATGATCGGTAAGGTTGAATAGAGTACAACGGAAACAAAAAATTTTGCAGTGTGTCACATAATCCTTAGACAACCGACAAGGTATAAATAGGCCTGGGCATTCGGTTTATATGGTTAATTCGGTTCGGGTTATTCGGTTTTTTAAAATTTCGGTTTTTAGGATTTGAAAACCGAACCGAAACCGAAATGTGGTAAAAACCAAACCATTTCGGTTCGGTTAATTTGTTTTTTCGGTTAACCGATTTTGCTAGTACCAAGGATGTCCAACCATTCAACTAGGGGTGAAACCGGGTTGGATACGGGCGGATATTGTTCGTACCGTATCCTAACCCATATTTTTTTTCCCGGATTCGGAGTCGGATACGGATGTCCCGGATACGGATACGAATTCGGATTATTTGGGATTCGGATATGGAGCGGATACCTGACGGATTCGGGTCGGGATCGGATATTATAATCGGATAGTAGTATAATACATAATTGTGTACGTAAAAGAAAGATTGAAACATTAACCTTACAACATTAGCTTCAAGTCATAATTATTTTAACATAGGATAGTAGTATATATAGTTAGAGGTGCAAATGGGTCGGATACAAGGAGAAAGATCGAGACATAAAGAAAACAGAGAATAAGGGGAGCTCTTCCATCAAACTTAACCTTACGGAATAAATTCCTGGAGATATTAAATAGTGTTGAATTGTCACATTCTGACAAACTGAAGAAAGACTTCTCTCATAATGAGGACTACTCGGATTTGTTTGCTATGCTTCAATTTAGTGACTCAACTAATTCCAGTAATTTGAATAGAAAAGAAGTTTATCAAATAAGTTGAACAAATCAATTTAGGTAAAAGCATTATGTCATCACTCTATTTGTTTGTTGATAGATTTGTTGAAGTTCACGCTTAATAACAAAGTAGTGTTTTTTAGTGCCAGTATCAAACAACTACTCTATCTATCCAATAATGAACCAAATTAATGGAAGAATAATTGATTTTATCCGGATATCGGGTCAGATATTTACCGGATATTGGGTCGGATATTGCTCTTCCCATATCCTAATCCATATTACATGAGATTTTTCGGATACGGATCGGATATTGCTCTTCCCATATCCTAACCCATATTACATCGGATTTTCCAGATACGGATACGGATAACATCGGTACAGATTTTAAACGGATTCGGGATCGGATCGGGCGGATATTTCCTGTCCTGTTTTCACCCCTACATTCAACTGAATGAACTGAAGATCAACTATGTGTACAAGCAAACAGAAGACGTCAATGATCAGAAACAATGCACCACATGACCACAAATCCACAAATCCACAATGCAGTCCACAGCACAAATCCACAATACATTGTACACCACAAATCCATAATGCAGTCCAGCAAATCGACAATGATAAGAAACAATGTAGTCCAGCAATGATACGAACCTAGCGGTGTTGCCGGATTTCGGAGGGGATGAACGGTTTGCGAGAAATCGACGAAGAACGACGCTCCAATCGAAAACTTCAACCGCGAAATTCGTCGCCGTCCTGCAACGAAATCCGAAATTGGTTGAGGGCTTTTGATCGTGGCGACGACGCGCACACGGTGACATGAACGGAATTGCAATCGCCTTACCGGATCAAAAGTTGCCGCGACGACGTCGACGGAGGACAACCGACGTTGGTTTCTTCGAGTTCCCGGATGATTGGAGTGGAGAGGCTGTGGAAGGGTGAGAGAACAAGAAAGAGGACGCCAAGACGAAGATTTGAGAGGTGGAAGCTCGCGGTTTCGTGGAGTAATGGCCGAGTTATGCCCATTTGAATGCATTTTGGTTTTCCTTCGATTGTGCCGTTTCCGGCGGAATTTGGAACGAATGATGGTGGCGAATTGAATCTCCTCGTCAATACCTTTCCAACGGATCCGGCCGTTCGCGATTTGGTGAATTAAATGAGGAGTTATTGAGGTTTGAAGGCAAGGCGCCATGAACAGAGTGAGAAGCTTTCTCCACTGGAACCGAATCGCTCGGGAAGATGCATGAATAGTGCTGCCACATGGCGCTCCCCCATTGGTCCGATTTTGAATAGTGTAAAATCAATGACACGTGAGATAAAAGAGCAAAAAGGGTCTAAAAATCCCGAAAAAATTCCTAAAAATACTAGGGAATATTTGAAACCAAATAAAATTGGTTTCACTGGTTTTGGATGAATTTTGGAATTTAGACAATTCGGGGACGAATATAATGAATTTGAAGAAAGAGCGCGAGAGATAAAATACCAAAGGGATTCTATAAATCTTGAAAAAAATTCCCAAAATTATTTTAGAATATTTGGAACCTAATGCAATAGGTTTCGGGATTTTTGGAGCATTTTGGAACTCGGGTGGAATTTCGAGTAAGGACAGGAATTTGGAAATTCGACTTTTCGGACGATGTAGGATTGAACTCCAATTTCGGAATGATAAGGATGCTAGGTTAAATAGAACACCAACGAAAATCCAAATTTTGAATTTTTTTAATTTAAATTAGCTTTTGGCAAAAGACCGAAATTGGGGTTGTTACAAAATTTGTCCTTGACAAATGTCTGTCTGGGATCCGTAATTGAAATATGACTAGTGGAGTTCGTATCGAATGATTAGAAGTGTTTATTGATGGAATGAACTGGGGATATTGAATATGTGATTTAGGGATTGTACTAAAAGTAATTGTTGATTATGTCGAAGTAAGTGTTGAAAAGATATGTTTTAAGATTAGAATATACAATTGTATGGACGATGGCTCGTATTATGCTGAGTAAATAAATAAGTTATTTGTGTTAAAAAAGTGAGAATGTGGTTCTCCTTGCTGATTGTCATAGGTTAGACATGATTACGGTTTGATGATTACATGGCTAGTGATGGTTAGGTGAATAAGAAGAGGAAATTAAGAGAAGATTGAGTTTTGTAAGTTCTATTCCAAAGTGTTGGACTTTTCAGGATTTGGTGAGTATAAAAAAAATCCTGAATGGTTAAGAGATTGGAATACTAGAAATGGTGGGATTTGGGTGGAACCTTCTTGAGAGATTTACGGATTCAAGGGATTGTAGGATTTTCTGGAAGTGTATGCCTTTTTGTTAAGGCGTTCTAATTAGTAGGCAATAGAACTCCCCTGATTAAGTTCCATTTTCTGTCAAGTTGTGGACTTGGCTTTGATGATTGGAAATGAGGATGAAAGAGTAGTTTTGGGAAGTAATCAGTTGATGGAGTTCGAAATAGTGTATTACATTGAATCAGGCCAATCTTTAGTTTTGGCTAAGTGTTTAGCTTATGGTATGAATATGAGATTTACACTTAAAGGTATATGAGTGGATCGCGCTTTTAGCGTGCAAATTGGAGTATATTTGAAATCGGTGTTTAAAAGGAAAACAACAGCCATAATGGAAGATGTTGGAAGCTCTTGAGTTAAAAATAATTACAACTCTAGTTTGACTAGAGTTGGATTTTACTGAAAATGCGTGTAGTGTTTGCGAGTGTTTCAAAATGAGAAACTTATGATTGTTTCATAAGTGATTTTGTTGGTGAAGTGTTTTCTGTTGGGAATGAGTTTCCCTTTCTTTTTGAGAGATAAGTGGCGGTTGCGGGTTCAAATGTTTGACTTGAGAATCGGTTTTCTCATCCAAAATGTCGTTTTTTGGTTAAAATGAGTTGTTTTGCTTTGGTAAAAGCTTGATGTTTGCTTCTGTGAAAGCAAGTTGCCTTAATAAAGTTTTGTGCGGTGTTTTTCTTCTAATGGAGTTCTTCCCGAGGTAAAACTCGGTGCCTTGGTTTTAATGTGTTGGATATGGATCGAGTGGTTAAAGGGAATTGAGATTTCCTTTACTTTCTAGCATGAAAAGAGAGAATGAATGATTTCTGGTATCTCGGTTGTGCTATGTAAGAGATTTGAGTTTTCCTTTGCGATTTGGCTTAGGAAAAGAAAATTAGTAGTCTTTGGATATTATCGAATTCTTGTCAAAGGGAATGTTAGCACATGTGGTTCAATTTGGATCCAAAAGAATCGTACTTCTTTTGCATTCTAGATAAGGTTAAGAATATGGATATTCATGGCTTATGGTTGAGTATATTCAAAGATTTATACTCTTGGACTTGATTGTTTGAGTGAAAGATTGTGAGGGCGGCACTCTCTTAGGAAAAGAACCAGTTGTGGTTTGGTAATGATCTACAGTCCTAGCTTGGGCTAGGTGTAGAGCTTTGATTGTGGTTTAAAAAGGGTGGTTTATGAAGGAGGTTTGCGATGTTGATTCAAAAAAAAATCTGTTGAGAGTATCGTTGGTTGTAAAGAAGGTGGTGGTAATTAATGTAAAGTGTTTTGTTGTGAACACCTATTTTAGTTAAATGTCTCTGGGTATGAGATAAACTTAGGAGAGGACGGAAAAAATGTATTGTGGTTTGTGAATTGGAAAGGAAATTGTTCTTTAATGAGTTGTCTTTCGATGGCACTTATCGGTAATGGTCCTTGCGATTTAAAAGTCAATTAATTGAGAAAGATGGAATCAGTGTTTTCCTGGTTCTTGGGGGTTCAAGTTTAGAAACCCCAGTTATTCAATCAGATACCACCGATGATTTGGTGGTAGAGAGGTTGTTAAAGAGATGTGACTCATTTTGATCGTGTCATTGTGAGTTTAATGAAATATGGTAGAAAGGTTGAGAAATGAGATTAAAGTTTGGTGAATGAAGTTAAAAAGGGAATTTAGAATTGAGTTCGGATATTGGTTTTATGTTCTTCGGAGGAAAATCATTGATTTTACGGGGTCGTACCCTGTAGTACTAAAAAGGGAAGTTGTTCAGAGTTCATCATATTGTTTTGTGATAGTGGCGTGAAATGGTTGATATGGGATGTGGCATATCAATTCATTTGATTGAGTCTTTAAGTGGATGCATTGAGGATGAAAGTTGAGGAAAATTCTCATGGGATTCTTTGTTCAAGAAGTTCTTTGGAATCCAGATTGCTAGGAAGTTTTGTCATTTGCAAATTTTATTGGAAATTGAAATGGAAGGTGGAATCGTGAGAGGTTGCATTTAGTTGAGCTGAGTCAACTCTTTCTTGCTAAGTGTTGGATTTGTAGAGTGGGTTTATCGGTTACTTCTGTTTGAGTTTTACGAGGATGTTTTGAGCTGCAATGAAGTCTTTAGTCCCTTAGGGACTTTGTTTCGGAGTTGGCGTTCTTCGTGAAATTCGGGGTCAAATTCATTTGAGTGGGGGAGAATGTAATATCGCGAATGGTTATCTGAGTTTTGGGGCTTCCTGGTCTAATGGTTCCAATGGAACCACCAACTCCGGATCATGCAAGTATTTTCTCAGCATCGAAACATGGAACACATTATGCACACCTTGCATTGACTCTGGTAGCTCCAGACGATAGGCCAGCTTACCAACTCGGGCGATGATAGGAAATGGCCCAACATACCTCGGACTGAGCTTCCCCTTGGTGCCAAATCGAACCACACCCTTAGTGGGAGATACTCGCAAGAGTACGCTATCACTCACCTCAAACTCCAAATCTCGCCTCCTCACATCAGCATAGCTTTTCTATCTGCTCTGCGCTGCAAGAAGGTTCTGCCGTACCTCCGCCACGCGATCAATAGTCTGCTGAACCCAATCCGGTCCAAGAACTGCTCTCTCACCCACAGCATCCCAACAAAGCGGCGATCTGCACTTTCGGCCATACAGTACCTCATAAGGAGCAGCCCAGATGCTGGAATGATAGCTGTTATTATAAGCAAACTCTGCCAAAGGCAAATGATCTTCCCAGCTACCTTTCCAAATCATCACACAGGTCCTGAGCATGTCCTCCAAAGTCTGAATGGTACGCTCAGACTGCCCATCCATATGAGGGTGGAAAGCGGTACTAAGGCGAAGCTGTGTACCCAAAGCACTTTGCAAACTCTCCCAAAATTTTGAAACAAATTTCGCATCCCGATCAGAGATATATGCAGTCTCACAATCTCCCGCACGTAGATGGGAGCCAACTCGCTCGCTGAATGGGTAGTGCGGATGGGAATGAAGTGTGCAGACTTGCTAAGACGGTCCACCACAACCCAAACAGCAACCTTCCCTCGTGGAGTACAAGGTTGGCCAACCACAAAATCCATGGAGATATCATCCCACGCCCACACAGGGATCTCTAATGGCTGCAACAGACCAGCAGGGCGCTTGTGTTCGGCCTTGATCTTCTGACAAATCCCACAAGACGCCACATACTTGGCAATATCCACTCTCATCCTTTTCCACCAGAAATTCTTTTTCAAATCCCTGTACATCTTGGTCTCCCCAGGATGGACCGTGTACGGGGTGCGATGAGCCTTCTTCAGAATATCCTCTTTCACTTGGGATTTCTGAGGTACGCACAGACGACCCTGAAACCTCAAAGCTCCCGCATCATCCTCAAGGCGCTTCCTCACCTACGGGAGAAAACGATCATGCTGCTGTGCCTCCCGCACACGCTCGGGAATCGCTGACTCAAGAATCAATTGAGTTTTAGCTTGCACGGTCCCCGCAAAGCAGTAGGAGACTCCCAATCGCTCAAAATCAGCAACAAGACAATCAATGACAGGGGCATTGTCTTGCGACTGAGAGCGTCAGCCACCACATTTGCCTTACCCGGATGATACTGAATGGTGAGGTCATAATCCTTTATCAATTCCAGCCACCTCCTCTGCCTCAAGTTCAAATCTTTCTGAGTAAAGATGTACTTGAGGCTCTTGTGATCAGTGAAAATATCACAAGACTCACCATACAGATAGTGCCTCCATATCTTCAATGCAAACACCACGGCGGCTAGCTCAAGATCATGTGTGGGATAGTTCTGCTCATGCTTTTTCAGCTACCTCGATGCATAAGCAATCACCTTGCCATCTTGCATGAGCACACAACCAAGTCCCAAACTAGAAGCATCAGAATAAACAGTGAAGCGCTTCCCAGGCTCGGGAAGGGTAAGAATAGGAGCAGTTACTAACTTCTCCTTCAAAGTGCAGAAATTGTGCTCACACTCTGTAGTCCACTGAAATTTCATCCCCTTCTGAGTCAGCTGCGAAAGTGGCTTGGCAATGATAGAGAAATCCTGCACAAAACGCCGATAGTAGCCAGCCAACCCAAGGAAACTACGCACCTCTTTGACATTGGAAGGCCTCTTCCAATCCAAAACTACGGAGACTTTGCTAGGATCTACGGATATGCCCTCTGGATTGATGATGTGGCCAAGAAAACCCACTTCTGAAATCCAGAACTCGCACTTTTTCAGCTTAGCAAAGAACTGATTCTCCCTCAAGGTGCTCAGCACAAGCCTCAAGTGCCGCTCATGCTCCTCTTCTGATTTAGAGTAAACCAGAATGTCATCGATGAACACTACCACAAACTCATCAAGGTACTTGTGTAGCATACTGTTCATCGCCTCCATAAAAACAGCAGGAGCATTAGTTAGTCCGAAAGACATAACTTTAAATTCATAATGCCCATACCTAGTGGAGAAAGCAGTCTTCTCAATGTCCTGCTCCCTCACACGGATCTGATTGTACCCCGACTGAAGATCAATCTTGGAGAACACCTTTGCTCCCTTCAGTTGATCAAACAGATCCTCGATGCGAGACAAAGGATACTTGTTCTTGACTGTCACCTGATCAAACAGATCTATGCACATACGCTAACTTCCATCCTTCTTCGAAACGAAGAGGACGGGTGCTCCCCAAGGTGACACACTGCGCCAAATAAAACCCTTGGCCAACAAATCTTCCAACTGCTTTTTCAACTCGTCTTGAAAAGGACGAGCCAAGCGGTATGGAGAGATAGAAATAGGTCAAGTGCCAGGAACAAGATCGATATGGAACTCCACATTCCTCACAGGAGGTAAACCAGGCAACTCGTCAGGGAACACATCAACAAACTCCTTTACTACAGGAATCTCCTCAATGGAAACTGAAGAAGATGGCTTTTCTGACATAGCCATGAGGAAACCCAACCGCCTCAAACGGCGACCAGAAAACAGACTAGCCAAAACAAAGACGGAACTGGAAGGTATACCACCCTGAAAGGTCAACTCTACCCCTGACGGGGCCTGCAAGGTAACCGTCCTCCAAAAGCAACAGATCTTGGCACGGTACTGATGCAACCAGTCCATGCCCAAAATGACATCAAAAGGAGCCAACTGGATCACCATAAGATTGGCAAAGAAAACCTCATCATCAATGGCAATGGTGCAACCCGAGCAAACCGAAGAACTAGCAATCAAACCCCCAGGAGAACTGACTATCACAGACTCAGAAATCCGCTGTACTCCCAACTTAGCTCTACTAGCAAACTCAGACGACACAAAGGAGTAGGATGCTCCGGAATCAAACAGAACAAAGGCATCAACTGAATCCACAAGCAAAGTACGTGAAACCACCTCTGGATGCTCGGCTGACTTGGCGGTTGGCAAGGCGTACACTCCTGGTGGCACCGGGACAGTAGGAGCCCCGACACCCGGCTGATGCCCCAACAAAGCTGGGGGTGGAGGAGGCAACTGAGGAGGAGCCGACGGCTGCGGGCACCATTAGGCTGCTGGTGGCGCCCAAGCATACGGCGGCTGAGGAGCAGGGGCCGCCATCATGAGCACCGACCCTCTGGAAGACGCCGCTGGAGTGGGAGGAGAAGGCACCGTCTCCCACTTGATGATGCTACAGGGATTCTTCCGGCAGACTCGCCCCATGTGGCCGGGCTTGCCACAGTGGTTGCAACTCCCGGTCCAACCACACTCCGAAGCATAGTGCTGACCACCGCACTTGAAACAAATCATGCCCTGCCCGGGCACTGGACGAACAGCCGCTCACGAGGAAGACGATTGGGGCGGCTTCATCTTAGCCCATGAGGAGGAGCCCTGTCCTCCCTTGAACTTCTTGAAGATGGGTCACTGAGAAGACCCACCTCCTCCTCCAAAAGTCCTCTTCTGGCCCCCGCCTGGGGCCACTGAAACCCCTAAACCACCAAGGTTTTGCTTATCCCTAGAGAGCTCCAACTCGAGCTCCATGCCCTTCGCCTGCTCCACCACAGAGCAGAAGTCACGAGGGACAATCGCTCCCATGAAAACTCTGAACTCCTGGTTGAGGCCTCTACGGAACCTCCTCGCCTTCTCCCTGTTGTCAGCTGCCACCGTCGGCACAAAGCGAACCACATTATTGAACTCAACCTCATACTCCGCCACCGACCACTTTCCCTGGGAAAGAGTCGTCAGAGTATGCTCCATCCTCTCAAGGAAAGACTCTGGGTAGAACTTGGCTCGGAAGCGAGCCACAAAGTCCTCCCAAGTGACTGGACCAAGAGCGGGGGCTCTAGCAGCCAGAACCCCCTCCCACCAGATATCAGCTTGGCCCTTCAGTTGAAAGGCCACAAAACGTGCCCTCTGGACCGAGGTCAACTCTAGGACCTCAAACTGCCGCTCCATGTACCGCAGCCAATATGCGGACTGGACCGGCGTGCCTACTCCGTCAAAAGTGTCAAGACGGAGGGACATCCACTCCCGGAGACTCATCCACGGCTCCGACACAGTGGGGGCAGCAACTGGGGCCGCTGCAGGGGGAGGTACAACCGCAGGGGCTGCCCGCAACTGCTGGCGCACCTCCTGAACCTCCCTCTGCAGAGCTTGAACTAAGTCCGCATTGGCGGCGGTACCTCAGCCCTTGACTGTGCCGCCAGGAGCTCCTCCTGCGCTAGCCCATGAGCATTGAGCGAAGCGCTGCCCTCAGCTACAGACTCAGCAACTCCCTGAGAACCTCGCCCCTGGCCTCCACGGCGACCACGGCCTCTACCCCTCGGCATGGCTGCTACAGTCAGACAACCATCCAATCACATAAATATAAGCACAACATCATATAATCAAGAACAAAGATCAAACATCATCATAGACATAATCTTCATTAAATAATCAAGCGCAATGCAATGATGAACCAAAACCCCAACCTACTGTGCAACCAAGTGTGTCAAAATTTTAAATTACTTATTCCACTTTTGCAAGTTTTAGTGTTGCTATCCTATGACAAAGTTTTAGTTAAGACCTAAGCCATGTTTCTAAGTTATTCCACATCACATTTTAGTTGTAACCTAAGGTATGACACTAAGAATACACATTCCAAGGACCTACAGCCCGCTCTGATACCAACTGTAACACCTCGGCATTTAATATGCCTGAATGCTACCAAACATAGACTAAGCAACCTCTAAATACCACAAAATACAAGTAAATTACAGCAAAGGCACGAATGTTAAAAACCGAAATTTCGGCAGCATCTCCTTCGTTTTAACATGAATTAAAGGAACAAGAACAGCATAGCAATATATAGTAATATAAGAGGCATCTAAAATAGCAATAAATAATGGCATGACGGTAAAATAAGTCAACTCTAGCATTCAAAGTCTTCATGAGCCAAACGAACAATAAGGCTCTCATAACGCAAAACTAGATCATAAACCAACAAGCATCACACTAAATTTATTATCAAGACTCCAAATGAATAACTGTGGGAACAAAAGTGTGAAGCTACGTGTAGGAGTGTGACTAGTTCCCTTCCCCGCATGCCGATCTCATGGTACCTAAAACAACAAGAAAGCACAAGCGTGAGTTCAACACTCAGCAAGTATATTGCAATGGTACAAAAGAACAATTTCATGGCTTCAACACCTCAATCATGCCTATCATCTTACTCATACCCAAATATCATTTTTCACATATCATCCTCATCATATATGCAATGCGATGCGATGCACATGTCTCCTGGAAACTCATACCGGTATGGTTGAGTACATCCGTCGGTGTGCACCCTCTCCCCCTTCCATCCCGAAGATGGAGGGTGCCAACTCCTCGCTTCCATTCACCGCGGTGGATGGAATCACGATGTAGGACTTACTCAATGGCGCTCCGGACTAGTCATAACTTTCTCACCGACCTTACCGGACTAGTTATGACTTCCTCACCGACCCGGCCATGTATCATGCCATGTATGCAAACATGCCAACATCATAGATATCTTGTACATTAACACATGGCATCATAACATACTAAAGCATATTCATCATATCAATGGCAAACGTTAAAGCATGGCATGTGAACATATCATATATTCCATTTCAATCTCAACAAAACTAGCAATCTACAACCCGCTACCCATTCCAATACACTTGCCTCAACCACGGGCGACGGATTGGCGAGAAGTAGAGGGCACCCCCGGGGTCACACCACCTGCACATAGGCACCACACACTCAAAATCATGCCCATAAAACAATACGCAAAGACTCTTCTACCCCGACTTCGTAAACTACTCGCACAACCCAAAAACAGAGGTTCTGTCCCGTCGGGACAGCAGACTTACAACGAGCAAAACTCGGGTTCTAATACTCCGAATCGATTAAATGAGTACATCCTCGCGTAGCTTAGGAAATTTCCTAACTTTTTCTAAGTATATGGAAAAACTGATTCGGACTTTAAAGTGGTTTAATCTACAGAATACCGTGATCTATTCCAATCACGTCACAATTTTTAACACGTTCGGTAAAACGAGCATAACTTTCAAATGGCTGGGCTGAATTGGACATTCTTTATACCCACTGAAAGGTATTGAAGTTACCTACAATTTCTTCAACAGGCAGCCGACCAAATGCCGACTCTCAATTGGCGAAAACCCAAACCCTAGGTTGACTGCTCATGCTGCCCGAAACAGAGAATGTGGCAAACTCTAGATCCCATCTAATCTACCCAATTACAGCACCACCAATTGATCTAAAAACATGATATTAACCCTTAGAACAGTACCTAGACCAACCCCAAGGATCCCCGTGGCCATACCTTCGCCCGACGAACGAAAACCAACGGATCTCCTCCCGGTTCGCGCGATCTCCTTCCTCGCTCCAAATCCACCGGTTCTCCTCGTTGCGGAGCGCTCCAATGGACGGATCTTCGTGGTGGTGAGGTGGAGAACTCCCCTAGGGGTAGCAAGGGTGGTGGAGTGGTGAGGAGAGTGGTGGTGGTGCAATGGGGAGGAGGCGCAAGGGAGGATGGGGGGGGGCGGCTAGGAGAGGGAGGTGTGGGGGCGGCTAGGGCAATGGGGGGGGGAGCGCACACAGCAGGGAGGGGGCGCAAAAAGGGCTGGGGGAGGCCCCCAACCAGGTCTCCTACTCCTATTTGGACTCAAACTCCTTCCCACCAAAGCCCACGACCCTTTCCCTTAGGCCCAAACTCCCCCGGAAAGGCCCAAACTCCCGGAATCGGCCCGGAAACGCAAATAAACCTCATAACGTATGGTTTCAACCTCCAATTCCACATTTTATCATGTTTTTGACCTCAACATCCACATTTTATAAGGTTACGACACTCCGTGGTGTCACACCAACCCGCGCCCCAGCGCCAGCTCAAGGAAGAGGAACGCCGCAGACTCCGCGTACCCCTCGCACGATGGGAAGGGGGCGTGTTAACCACGTCACAGCTGAAGAAGTCCAGGATGCACCAGATGTGGTGTATGGTAAGTTCTTTGTCAACTCAGTACCTGCTTCAGTTCTATTTGATTCAGGTGCAACGCATTCTTTCATATCAGAGTATTTGGTGAGAAAGCATGGTTGGGATACAGTTCAGTTAAGAAACCCCTTGCTAGTTCAATCTCCTGGTAAAGAACTGAGAACAACTACTATTTGCCCAAAAATGGATATAATTATAAAAGGGGTAAAGTTCCTAGCGAACTTAATCCTATTGGATACTAAGGGTATAGAAGTAATCCTTGGAATGGATTGGTTAACCAAGTACAAGGGTCAGATTGACTATGCTAGTAGAGCAATCTCTCTTACCAGCCCTAAGGGAATTCGAGTGGAATTCTTATCTAATCATTCTCCTAAGGGGGTAGTGCCCTGAACCGTTTGAAAGGTACGTCATTGGAAAATGTGCCTATAGTGAATGAATACCCAGATATATTCCCAGAAGATTTGCCTGGTATGCCACCAGACCGGGACATTGAGTTCATAATCGAGCTTGTACCTGGTACAGCTTCGATCTCAAAAAGGCCTTACCGGCTACCTACTAATGAGTTAGCAGAAATGAAGAAGCAGATTGAGGAACTGTAGGAGAAAGGATTCATAAGGCCAAGTTCTTCACCGTGGGGTTCACCGGTAATCTTCGTAAAGAAGAAGGATGGTAGTCTGAGGATGTGTATAGACTACAGATCTCTGAATGAGGTCTCAATAAAGAATAAGTATCCTTTGCCCATGATAGATGATCTGTTTGACCAGTTAAAATGAGCTCAAGTATTCTCCAAAATTGATTTGAGGTCAGGGTATCTGTGACACCACGGAGTGTCGTAACCTTATATAATGTGAATGTTGAGGTCAAAAACATTATGAAATATGGAATTGGAGGTTGAAACCATACGGTATGAGGTTTATTTGCATTTCCGGGCCGTTTCCGGGAGTTTGGGCCTTTCCGGGGGAGTTTGGGCCTAAGGGAAAGGGTCGTGGGCCTTGGTGGGGGAGGAGTTTGAGTCCATTTAGGAGTAGGAGTCCTGTTTGGGGGCCTCCTCCTGCCCTTTTGGGCGCCCCACCCCTGCTTGGTGCGCCCCCCACCTCCCCTTGTGTTCCCTAGCCGCCACCCCCAATTCTCCTCCTAGCCACACCCCCACCACCTCTCCCCATTGCGCCACCACCCCTCCACCACCTCTCCACCTCCCTTGCTGCCCCTAGGGGAGTTCTCCACCTCAACACCTCGAAGATCCGTCCATTGGAGCGCTTCGCGACGAGGAGATCCGGTGGATTTGGACGAGGAAGGAGATCGTGCGAACCGGGAGGAGATCCGTTGGGTTTTCTTGCGTCGGGCGAAGGTATGGCCATGGGAATCCTTGGGGTTGGTCTAGGTACTGTTATAAGGGTTATTATCACGTTTTTAGATCAATTGGTGGTGCTGTAGTTGGGTAGATTAGATGGAATCTTGAGTTTGCCACGTTCTCTGTTTCGGGTAGCATGAGCAGTTGACCTAGGGTTTGGGTTTTCGCCAATTTAGAATCGGAATTTGGTCATCCGCATGTTGAAGAAGTTGTAGGTAACTTCAATACCTTTCAGTGGGTATAAAGAACGTCCAATTCCGCCCAGCCGTTTGAAATTTATGCTCATTTTACCGAACGTGTTAAAAACTGTGATGTGATTGGAACAGATCACGGTATTCTGTAGATTAAACCACCTTAAAGTCCGAATCAGTCTTTCCATATACTTAGAAAAAGTTAGGAAATTTCCTAAGCTACGCGAGGATGTACTCGTTTATTCGGTTCGGAGTCTTAGAACCCGAGTTATGCCTTTTGGAAGGCTGCTGTCCCGACGGGAGAGAACCTCTGTTTTTGGGTTTTGCGAGTAGTTTGCGATGTCGGGGTAGAAGAGTGTTTGCGTACTGTTTTATGGACATGATTGTGAGTGTGTGGTACCTATGTGCAGGTGGTGTGACCCCGGGAGTGCCCTCTACGTCTCGCCAATCCGTCGCCGTGGTTGAGGCAAGTGTATTGGAGTGGGTAGCGGGTTGTGGTTTGCTAGATTGGTTGAGATTGAAATTGAATATATGATATGTTCACATGCCATGCTTTAATGTTTGCCATTGATATGATGAATATGCTTATTATGTTATGATGTCATGTGTTAATGTACAAGTTATTTATGATGTTGGTATG
The DNA here is from genome assembly GCA_036346355.1 of Rhipidocladum racemiflorum. Taxonomy (NCBI): domain Eukaryota; kingdom Viridiplantae; phylum Streptophyta; class Magnoliopsida; order Poales; family Poaceae; genus Rhipidocladum; species Rhipidocladum racemiflorum. Next base: position 38,392,682 of record CM070588.1, read on the forward strand.
TTTGCATACATGGCATTATACGTGGCCCGGGCGGTGAGAAAGTCATAACTAGTCCGGGGAAGGTCGGTGAGAAAGTTAGGACTATTCCGGAGAGCCAATTAGTAAGTCCTACATCGTGATTCCATCCACCGCGGTGTATGGAAGCGAGGAGTAGGCACCCTCCATCTTCGGGATGGAAGGGGGGAGACGGTGCACACCGACGGGTGTGTACTCAACCATACCGGTATGAGTTTCCAGGAGATATGTGCATCGCATTGCATTATGTGAGGATGTTATATGATGATGATTTATGATGATGTCAATGATATGCTTACACTATGAATATGAGATGTGTGTGATGTCGTATGTGAAAAGTGGTGATGAAGGTATTGGAATGTATTTTCTTGTTCCATTGCAATATACTTGCTGAGTGATGAACTCACGCTTGTGTTTATGTTGTTTTTCTTAGGTACCATGAAACCGGCTTGCGGGAAAAGGGAGCTAGTCACACGTCATCACTTAGCGTCACACATATAAACAATGACATGTTCCTTCCTTTAATTGTGATGGTTAATTCACTGAACTAAACTGTGGTATTGATGCTTTGTTGGTTGCCATGAGTAAATGATTAGTCCATATTTGACATGAGACGAATAGGCTTATATCCTTAACTGTATGATGGCTGAAATTCCTGTTTTCTCAAGTTATTACTATCGTTCTTCATGCTATCTTGATATGTGAAGATTGTTGTTGCTCAATCCATGGAAAAACAAAGGAGATGCTGCCGAAATTTTTGGTATTAGCATTTGCTCCTTTGCTGTAATTTACTTGTAATTGTGGTATTTAGAAGTTGCTTAGTCTATGTTTGGTAGCATTCGGGCATATTAAATGCTGGGGTGTTACAGTTGGTATCAGAGCGGGCTGTAGGTCCTTGGAATGTGTATTTTTAGTGTCATACCTTAGGTTACAACTAAAATGTGATGTGGGATAACTTAGAAATATGGCTTAGGTTTTAACTAAAATTTTGTCATAGGATAGCAACATTAAAACTTGCAAAAGTGGTATAACTAATCTAAAATTTGACACACATGGATGCACAGTAGAAAAGGGTATGGGTATCGTTCCTTTACGCTTAAATGTTGTATTTAAGCTTTGATGTTGAATGCTTCATTTGATAATGAGATAAATGATTGAATTGTGCTTGTTGTGATGATAAAGTGGGGTTGTGGTGCTGAAGGGTTTCGGTCACCACTTTTGTTAATAGTAAGGGTGTGGTTTGACGGTATGGCCGGTTAAAGCCATCACCGAAGAACTATGAATCCCTTGTGGGGAAAGAGTGCTTACCTTTTCTATCGTAGATTGGGTAGTTGGCTGGAGACAAATAGAAGAGTTGATGGTGGTATCCTTCGGATGCTTTTCACCGTTCCGACAGTCGGTTTTGGTTGGTCTTCTTGTTTTTTTTAGTCGATTGAAATTAAAAGAAAAGTGTTTGGTCTTGGATTTTCGCGGATTGTTCCGTATACGGTATGTGGTTTTGTTTTCCTTGGTTGAAGACGAAGAAGAAGAGTCTAGTGTTGCGCTTCTGTTGGTCGCTATTTTTTTTTGCTTTGACACCGATTTTGTTGGTCATTACGGGCTGTCTTGAGGAGGAAACTTTTGTGGTTGTTGTTCTCCCTATTTAAGAAAAAGTGTTGGAGTTTCCCCTTGTGCAGGCCTTGAGTTGGTGGAGCTAAGTTTGAATCTTTTATCGGAAAAGTTTTAATGAACATTTGATTTTACCTTGTGCATCCTTCTTCCTTCTTGGGAGTATAGATCTTGAGATTTCTTGAAGAGTTTTGTGGGCAAATTTGGGAAATTGAGAGTTGAGCTCTCCAGCATTTCTATTGGAGTTTTGTTTTTCTTCCTTGCTTGGAAAGGAGAAATTTTCTATCGGTGTTCGTTCTGGCTCTTGAGTTGTGATTATCATCTCTAGCTGGAGAATAAATAGACTACTAGTGTTGTAGTTTACTCTGTAGCGAGAATGATTAAATGGGTTAATGTACATGCTTAGAATCTGTTGCCTTGATTTAAAAGTGCTTATGATCCTCGTTAATGTTAAAAGTTTAAACCTTGATGCTTAGTTAGAACATTAAGATGATGTAAATTAATGATACTGTTAAAGAAACCTTGCCGGTTGTTTAAAGATGTTCTAATCTAACGGGTTAATAGAGAAATTTAATCATGTTGACTAGTGGCTTTAATTTGGAAGTTGATTAGAGTTGCTATTTATGTTGTTGCAAACTACTAGTATATTTGGAAGTATACAGTTATGTCTCTACAATGCTAGTATTGATATCAATTGAGAACACGTAAGACTTATTTTTAATGATGTTGTTAAGGGCAGTGTTAATGCTAGTACACATAGGTCTGGTTGTTGTTTTAAGAACATTGTGTGATCTAACTTAAATCTAATTTAATAGATGGAGTGTGTTGTGTAGTGACAATTTTGTTGCAACCTATGTGTAAGGTAGCTAAAAGCAATGTTGTTGATTGATGATTATGCAAAGAATTGATATTGATGCCTTGGTAGTGTTGTTAATTGTTGGAAACCATTGATCCAATAGAAGAAAAGTGTAAAACTGTGGTATTATGTCGAGTACATGTTGTGATGGGATGAACAATGGTTAGTAATCATGATGCAAGATTTTAACCTTAATGAATGCATATCTTAGAATCCTATTTACGAATTTTATCTTGTAGAGATATTACTTATTTGTTGAAGTCATTTTATTGATTGAACAAGTTTCAATTGTCAAGATTTTGACTATGGATAGTATAAAATTGATAGGTTGACCATGCTCAAGTAGCTGTTGAAGTACTATGTTTGAAATATAGAATACGTTGTTATATGATTTGGTGATCCGTGGGGATCGTGTCAATGTAGTCTTGGTTGGGTGCCTTTGTGATAAGCATCTTAAAACCTTAATTAAAAGTGTTGGGAATGGTAACTAGAGAAAGAAATTGTTATGTAAATTTTGTTAAATCCGGTTGGACTCTCTTGATGAGTAAATAGTGATTATTGAATGCTTAAATGGTAAGTGTAGTGGAATACAAGTTATGGTGGGATTCATGTTGAGCTGGTGTTTTCAGTTGATGTGGGATGTGATGCGACATGGTGTTTTACTGTCAACTATGCTGTCGTCGTAGTCTATATGAATTTCCGCAACCTTCGATGTTAATTGTGTTTCCATTATTTGATACCGAGGAAGAAGTCGTCTGGTGAATGACTATTCGGTACCGTTGTTACATGATGAATGAATGGTGAAAAGGAAAACGAGACATTGTTTATGCATAATTAATCATAAAGGAGTTGATGAGCTAGGTCGGTGAGAAAGTCATATATGGATATATGACTAATCCGGAGTGCTCTTGAAAAGTGTGCATTCTCGTCATGTATCGAGATTTCCATTTCTTCCTAGTATGAAAGGAAAGAACGAATAAGTTGTGGTATTTTGGCTGTGGTGTTAGAGGTTTGAGTTTTCTTTGCGATTTGGTTTAGAAAAATAAAATGTGTACTCTTTGGATGTTGCCGGATCCTTTCCAAAGTGGTTTTAGCACTTTGGGGTTTATGTTGTTGTATGTGGACCAATTGGGTTCATGTTTATGGTTGAACTCACTCAATGATTGTACTCTTTATCGTAGTCCTTTGAGTGGAAGGTTGTGTATGACTCAACTCAAACCTTCTTGGAGAATTGTGTCGTTGAGGTGTTCCTCGGTAGGGTTGATTAAATTATTAGTGGACCACTTGGTGATTGCTAGTAATCGCTTTTCCTTTTGAAGTGTATTGGATTTTTTTGTCGCCGGGCTATTGAGCGTGTTGTGCCAACCGAAGTGGAATGTTCGGTTGTTATTGATTTTGCGGGTTTTCAGAACCCTGGCCATCAAGTAGGCTTCTCCTTTCGGTGGTAGTGGGGTGGGTGTTGGTCTTGTTGTAAAAGATCAGAATGTAACCCCGATGGTTCAAGCAGTTAGTAATCTTAGAGTGTTATGTCTCACTTGGTTTGCGTCGTCTCGAATACGACGAACCATAGTTGAGAGGTTGAGACGTGAATCACGGTTGTGCGTAGGAGCGGAAGATGGATCTAGAAGTTGGTACCATGTCCTTCTGGAGAGTGGCTTTGGTTAAAGGGATCGGGCACTTTAGTGCCAAGGGAGGTATCGAAGGAGAAGTGTGAGGCCGTTTCCTTTCGTGGTCTATTTGGGTTTTTTATCCTATCGCTTGGGGTCGTGCTGAGACCATGTATGAGTACTTTGTGTTTCAATGTTGAGTAATGTTCTCGCAAGTTTTGATTGCGAACTATCATTAGAGCTGTTGGTCTTCGAACCTAGGCGCCCTGTCATCGAGTCTCGATCAGTGTAAATTCCAGTGGTTTTATTTAGAGAAGCGACCTGGGAGTTGAAGTCTCGCGGGGGCGAGCTTTACCCAAAGCTCTTTTCTTCAAGTTTGAACCATGAAGTTTAGATCTCTGTGCGTTGTGGTTTGGCGTAGTGGCATGTCTTGGATTCGGGGTCGAATCCTGTTGAAGGGGGGTAGAATGTGACACTACGGAAGGTCGTAATCTTATAAAATATGAAATTTGAGGTCAAAACATTGTAAGGTGTGAATATGAAGGCTAAAAACTTTACGGTATGATGTTTATTTGCGTTTCCGGGCCGATTTCGGGAGTTTGGGCCTTTCCGGGGGAGTTTGGGCCTAAGGGAAGGGGTCGTGGGCTTTGATGGGAAGGAGTTTGAGTCCAAATAGGAGTAGGAGACCTGGTTGGGGGCCTTCCCTAGCCCTTATTGTGCCCCCACCCTGCTGCTTGCGCCCCCATGGAAGCCCTAGCCGCCCCCCATCTCCTCTCTCCCTTTGCTTGCTCCCCCTTGCTCCCCATTGTAGCACCACCCCTCTCCTCACCTCTCCACCACCCTTGCTGCCCCTAGGGGGGTTCTCCAGCTCACCACCCCGAAGATCCGTCCATTGGAGCGCTCCGCGACGAGGAGATTCGATGGATTTGGAGCGAGGAAGGAGATCGCGCGAACCGGGAGGAGATCCGTTGGGTTTTCGTTCGTCGGGCAAAGGTATGGCCATGGGGATCCTTGGGGTTGGTCTAGGATCTATTCTAAGGTTTAATTTCATGTTTTTAGATCAAGTGGTGGTGCTGTCCATGGGTAGATTTGGGAGAAAACTAGAGTTGCCACGTTCTCTGTTTCGGACAGCATGAGCAGTCGACCTAGGGTTTGGGTTTTCGCTAATTTAGAGTTGGAATTTGGTCGGCCGCCTGTTGAAGAAGTTGTAGGTAATTTAAATACCTTTCAGTGGGTATAAATAACGTCCAATTCCGCCCATCCGTTTGAAAGTTATGCCCGTTTTACCGAACGTATTAAAAACTGTGACGTGATTGGAACAGATCACGATATTCTGTAGATTAAACCACTTTAGACTCCGAATCAGTCTTTCCATATACTTAGAAAAAGTTAGGAAAGTTCCTAATCTACGTGAGGATGTACTCGTTTAATCGATTCGGAGTATTAGATCCCGAGTTATGCTCGTTGCAAGTCCGCTGTCCCGGCGGGACAGAACCTCTATTTTTGGGTTTTGCGAGTAGTTTGCTATGTCGGGGTAGAAGAGTGTTTGCATACTGTTTTGTGGACATGATTGTGAGTGTGTGGTACCTATGTGCAGGTGGTGTGACCCCGAGAGTGCCTTCTACTTCTCGCCAATCCGTCGCCCGTGGTTGAGGCAAGTGTATTGGAATGGGTAGCGGGTTGTAGTTTGCTAGATTGGTTGAGATTGAAATTGAATATATGATATGTTCACATGCCATGCTTTAATGATTGCCATTGATATGATGAATATGCTTATTATGTTATGATGCCATGTGTTAATGTACAAGTTATTTATGATGTTGGCATGTTTGCATACATGGCATGATACATGGCCCGGGCGGTGAGAAAGTCATAACTAGTCCGGGGAAGGTCGGTGAGAAAGTTATGACTATTCCGGAGAGCCAATGAGTAAGTCCTACATCGTGATTCCATCCACCGCGATGTATGGAAGCGAGGAGTAGGCACCCTCCATCTTCGGGATGGAAGGGGGGAGACGGTGCACACCGACGGGTGTGTACTCAACCATACCGGTATGAGTTTCCAGGAGATATGTGCATCGCATTGCATTGCATTGCATTATATGAGGATGTTATATGATGATGATATATGATGATGTCAGTGATATGCTTACGCTATGAATATGAGATGTGTATGATGTCGTATGTGAAAAGTGGTGATGAAGGTATTAGAATGTATTTTCTTGTTCCATTGCAATATACTTGCTGAGTGATGAACTCACGCTTGTGTTTATGTTGTTTTTCTTAGGTACCATGAAACCGGCATGCGGGAAAGGGAGCTAGTCACACGTCATCACTTAGCATCACACATATAAACAATGACATGTTCCTTCCTTTAAATTGTGATGGTTAATTTGGGTGCTTGGTTTTCTCATTTACTTCGTTTGGCTCATGAGATGGTTGGAAACTTTATTCTAGGCTTATTCTGCTGCTATAACCCTTGTTATTGTTGATTTAGATGTCATTCTTTATACTACATCCTGGGATTATATTGTTGTTGCTTTAATTCATGGAAAAACAAAGGAGATGCTGCCGAAATTTTTGGTTTTAGCATTTACTCCTTTGCTGTAATTTATCTTAATTTATGGTATTTAGATGTTGTTAAGCCTATGTTTGGTAGCATTCGGGCATACTAGATGCCGGGGTGTTACAGGGAGATTAATGTTTCCTTTGTGTCTTGACTTAGGAAATTAAAATGAATACTCTTTGGTTGTTGCCGAATTCTTTCCAAAGTGGTTTTTTTTGCGCTTTGGGGTTCGAGTTGCTTTTGTGGATCAATGGGGTTCATGGTTTATGGTTGAGTATGCTAAGGATGTATACTCTTGGGCTTGGTTGGTTGCGTGAAAAGATTGTGAGGGTGACACCCTCTTGGGAAAAGCACAAATTGTGGTTTGGTAAGGTTCTACGGTCCTAGCTTGGGCTAGGTGTTGGACATTAGTGGTATAAGGGTGGTTTATGATGGAGGTTGTTGATGTCGATGTTCAGTTCTGTATTAAGAGTATCGATGGGTGGTAGAGAAGATGAAGGTAATTCGGAGATAAATGCCCTATTCGTGAGCAATTGTCTTAGCTAGTTGTCTCTGGGTATGAGATTTGCCTGGGAGTGGATGGAATGAAATGTTACCATGATTGTGTATCGGAAAGGTAGATTGTGCCGTAGTAAGTCATTTCGTTCGGTGGTATTTCTCGGGTATGGTTCGCTCGGTTTAAAGGGCGTCTAAGTGCAAGAGTTGAGAACCTGTGTTTTCTTGGTTCTTGATTGGTGTTTGGTGGTAGCGTTGTAGGTTGCGATAACTGTACGAAATGATTGATGTGAGGATTTGGGCATATGTAGTATGTTCAATTGAGCCCTTTTTGTGGGTGAAATCGAGGATTTCGATTGGGGAATTGGAAGTAAAGGTCGAGCTGTGAGAGGCTGCACCCAGTTAATCTAAGTCAGCTCTCTCTCGCTAGGTGTTGGTTTTGGAAGTTTGCTTGTCGTTTGGTTCGGTTTGAGTCTTTGCGTGGATGTTTTGTGTTGTTTGTTTGGCGTAGTTGCGTGTCATGGATTCGGGGTCGAATCCTATTGAAGGGGGTAGAATGTGACACTACGGAAGGTCAAAACATTGTAAAATGTGAAAATAGAGGTTAAAACCTTTCGCTATGAGATTTAATCGCGTTTCCGGGCTGATTTTGGGAGTTTGGGCCTTTCCGGGGCATGTTGGGCCTTAGGGGGGACCCCTCGTGGGCCAAAAGTGGGGCTCTCTGGCCCATGAGGGGAGAGGGGGGCAGCATGAAGCCCTTGGTGCGCCCCCCTGCTGCCCTAGCAGCCTCCCCTTCTCCCCTTGGTAGCCGCCACCCCCTCCCTGTCCCTTGGTGCGCCGCCTCCCCCATCTCCTTCTCCCTTGCGCCCCACACCTCCCCCTCCCCTCTCCACCTCCCTTGCTGCCCTAGGGGTGCTCCCCATCGCGCCATCCCGCTGTTTTCACCATCAGAGCCCCCAGTGAGCATGTCAAGGATGCAGTCGACCTCGGCAGGAGGCTCGGCCTGGACGCGGGAGAGGAAGCGGCGGAGGCCATCAGCATCATCATCAGAAGACGAAGAGCAAGCGGATTGGTAGGCGGCGCGGGGCAGGCCACGGTAGGGGCGCCGAGGCGAGGCGTCGCATGAAGCGGCCGGCGAAGCGGCGGAGCGAGGCACAAAGCGGATGAGGGCGCGGGCAGGGGGCGGCGTGAGGGGCGGGGTGTGTGAGGAATTTTGATAGCGCCCAAACGAGCGTGACCTAGTAATGTTATCTTCCTATTTTCATCGGCCCACCTTGATCGACGAAGATATAGACATATTTGCGTCGGCCCCACTTTGGCCGACGAAAATATAGACATATTTGCGTCAGCCCACCTTGGCCGACGAAAATATATGAGTATTTGCGTCAGCCTCCATGTTGGCCGACGAAAATATTATTATTTTCGTCGGCTTTCTCCAAGCCGACGCAAATAATTCGGACCGACGAAAATAATACAGATTCCTGTAGTGTGATAGATCCAATAGCCGAAGCATATGGAATTGTTGGGACCCAAATTTGCAAATTCGGACCCTCTGTGTATTCAGCACTAGTCCAGGATCACGCTAGTGCACACAGTCTCAACATAGATAAATATCACAATCATACACAGCGGAATAATAAAAATAGCTCAATTACAGAATATAAACTATTGAACGACCTTCAACTCCAAATAAGCAGCAGCGGAATGAAGAACATCGGTGAATCCCATCAATACGCCACAGGCAACTGACAGGGTTCGACTCCTAGATAATCACCTTCTCACAGAACTTCTTCTTCTTCGACGATGTAGACTTCTACTCACTGGAGATTGTTTGTTTGCAAGGGGTGAGTACATAAAGCACTCAGCAAGTCATGCACAGAATGCAAGTCTAATAAATATATGCATGGATTACTCCAAATGACAGGCTGAAGGGGTTACTTTGCAATAAACAGCATTCACAAATATTCATAGTAGATTGTAAAGCGGTAAAACAGATAACAATAGTAATAATTTCACAGTTGTTTCACAAGTAAACCATTCCACATCCTTAACCAGTTATCACTTTTCCACAGGCAACTGCCTCCAAACCCAAGATCAATTTTATGAAAAGGTAACCCTTGACTGTAATCCCCGAGCAATGTCCAGTACCGCGGACACGGCTATTCGAATAGATTTTACACTCTGCAGAGGTTATACACTTTACCCACAAGATACAATAGACTCATCACGTCAGCCGTGAATCGCCATACAAGAGTATGCGAATGAGTGATCATAACAAAGCCTTTCGGAAACTTCTAACTACACAAGTGAACCTCTCCAGTTTTTGCCATACACCATCCCTTCCCTTAACAAAGGCGAAGTATGGGACCGACATACCGTTGGATGGGTACCATGCCGCAGCCCTGGTACGCTCCCCCTTCAAGCTACACAAAAGATGTAGTTGACACCCCGAGGTACCACATGCAAGTTATTAGTAACTCACTCAACTAGGTCCGTCCCATTACAAACATGTGGTTGTATGTTTGACTCAGTTCAAAGGCTTGCAAGGTTAAGTCCTTAGAGTGACAAGGGCAAGACTTACATCAATACTCTCAAAGAAATCCATCTCACCATCACTCTTAAATATATCATGTTTCGAACATTCCCAACCACCAAACTGGCCCCACCATAAATCTTGCCACTTGCGCTAGTCTAAATCATTTTATCACCAAAGTTGATTATTGCGCAACACAATGCCAACAACAACTCAACATCCTTGAAGAAGCACGAAGGCCTCCGCATATCAACATCATCGTGTCGGCAACACGTCACACCATTTCAAAATACATTGCATATTCCATTAATCAACATTGACATTTGTAATTCCAAAATGATGGCACTGACTCGCTGCATGTCTAAGCAAACTAATACGTTCTATCTAACCCACGTTGGTAAAGTATTTAGCTACCAACTATTAATCAACAAACCTAGGGTGACAAATGAATCATGGCGTACAACTATTATAGACAAGGTGGCAATAACAAGTAGGTTAAATATCAAATCCCAAATTAATTGAAAATCAGTTTAACTTAAACTAGCATGCAATAATTTGAAACAACATAAGTTTCGAAACTAGGATCAATATGGTCAAAGCACAACTTGCCTGGCCCATGCAACTTTACTGTCCTTTACTCTTTATCCTTGATTCTTGGTCCTCGATCTTCGACTTTCACTTTCTCGATCCTCAGCTCCTTCGAACGAATTTCGGACGACACGTCTAACGATAAAGAAACACAAATAAAACAAAACTCAAAAGACAATTCAAATAAACTCCAAATTAAGAATGAACAGCATTGGGTACAACGGCTGGGATGAAATTAGGATCTTGAAAGGATTGGATCGAAGATTGGACAAGAGAGGACGGGCTTTCGGAAGACACCGAAAAGGGAAAGATTAATAACTGGGAAAGAAAGAATAATATTCCGAAGTTATTCTCTTGATTGGACAGATAGCGACATATGGGCTTTCGATCTATAGATCGGGTCCATAAGGATACGTTAGTTCACCATGAACTAAACTGATTCTCGAAGTTGACTTTCGTTGACCGAACGGACACAGTCAAACAAAAGAGAGACGGATAGATCGGGCACAGGGGTATGACAGATGGCAAATAGTCTATAGACCAAGTCCACCAATGAATTCTCGATTAATGGCAGATTAGGTTTTCAGGGATAAGACAAGAAAGTGTCTTACCACGATTGAAACAACGGAAAAGATTTCAAAGGTAAAAACGCGGTTCACGATGAACTTAGTTCATCGAACCGGTCTTAGGTTAGGGTTTTGATTCGGCTTTGGAGACGACATGACGATGAGGCTAGACTCACATCATGATGATAGAGAATATGAGGACATCGCACTAGGGCTCTTGCATGAATGCACGCATGCGATGACAACGAAGCGAAGAGAGGCAAGCGTTAACGATGAAGCGTTAACGATGGAACGTTAACGACGAAACGTTGACGATGGAGCGTTAACGGTGAAGCGTTAACGGCGGAACACTAACGGTGGAACATTAACGACGGAGCGTTAACGGTGGAACGTTAACGGCGAAGCGTTAGCGGTGGGACGTTAACGACGGAGCGTTAACGATGGAGCGTTAACGGTGAAACGTTAACGACAGAGCGTTAACGGTGAAACATTAACGACGGAACGTTAACGGTGGAACGTTAACGGCAAAATGTTAACGGTGGATCGTTAACGGCGAACGTTAACGACGGAGGTCAAACAATGATAGGATACTCATAAAACAAGGTAGCGACCGTCGGTGAAATGACATGGCCATGACAAAACGCTACCAAGGACGGCTAACCGAAACGCGAACCGGCAACAACGGGTTAAGCCGAAAACGACGGTTTTAGGCCGGAATCGGGCTCCGACGGCAAACGAAGACCACTTGGACCCTAAAGATGGTCCAAAACAGTACATGATGATCCACCGGATGCGACAACACGGCCGAAGCGAGCTAAAATAGCCGGCGTCAAAAGGCGGCGCGCAGCGACGGCTAAACGGTGGCCTAAATATATAAAAAAAATTCCGGAGCATGGGATGGCAAAGGGAGAATGTCTAACACATAGAACGCGTCGAGACGAACTCAACGGTATAGGCGGATTTAGCGGCGCCCCTCCGGATTAATCACAAACTGCCGTTTAACGGGTTTCGGATCAAAACTTTGGACGGCCATAACTTCTAGAATAATGATCAGAACTTAACGAAATTTGACCGAGAGCTATATGGCACTAAGATACACACCGTGACGTAGGTATCTCATAGAAATACCTTCTGGATCGGCGGGGAACGCGCGAGGAAGTTTGCCGCTGTCCGAAATGCAGTCTGATCGCATTCTGATAGGAGAAAATATTTTTCTGTGCAAAATCTAGAGAGCAAAACTGTGAGGCAAGATGTGCATCATGTAGACGACATCCCCAGGAGTCTACACAAAAAATTTCAGCACCTAACTCAAATAATTGAAGGAGTTATGGCCTCGGCAAGATTCGAGATTTAAACGGCCATAACTTTTGATTCCGTGGGCCCAAATTAGATGAAATTTGGAGGGCAAATAGATGGTACCTAGGAGCACACCGTGGCGAAGACGGATGTAACACCCCAAAATTTTGCTTTTCTTAAATTCATGTGTGATTTGGCACTTTGGTGAATTTTTGGAATTTTCTGGAATTTATTTGGATTTATTTGGAATTTATTCCATTTTGAAATAATTAAAGAATTTAATTTTGCAAATAAAATTTTGTTGGAAATATTTTATTTGAGTCCAAAATGATCCAAAATATTTTCCAGAATTTTTCTGGAATTTTTCTGAGTCTTTTGCTATTTTTAATGAATTAAATGAATTACTGGGGATTATTTTGAATATTAAAATCGCTTCGGGTTTAGTACTGTTCATCGGGTCCGAGTCGGACTCGAGTCCGACCCGAACCCGACCGAGCCACTTGATTCGGTCGAACCGCGTCGCCAAACCCAACCCTAACCCTAGCCACCGACCGTTGGATCTTGATCCAACGGCCGCGCGTGTGACGCGTCGCGTGTGCGCGTGGGCCGTTCGATGCGGGACACGTGGACGGCATCGGGTCGTCGTCCTCGCCCGAATCCGGCTCGGAGAGCGCCGCCGTGTCCGACTAGGGTTCCGCCCTGAGCACGCCTCCCGGGGCTATTTAAGGCCCGGACCGGCCCCCGAGGTTGCCCTCACCCATGCGCCCCGTTTGCCCTAGCTAATAGAGCTCAAGCCGCCGCCAGGCCGTGCCGATTGCTCGCCGAAGTTGGACGGAGCCGCTACGGTTTCCTCGTCTTCTCCGGCACCGATAGCCCTTGTCCGCCGTGTTGAAGCCCGGGTTCGGAACCCCCAAGACAAGGCGCACCTGCGGACATCTCGATCACGCCGAGAACGCCCAGAGCGCCGAGCCCGTGGTCATCTTCCCTGGCGCCGCGACCTAGCCCTCGCTGCGTGACTCCATCTCCGTCCACGAGCTCCGTGCACCGTTGGATCTTCATCGGACGATCACGGTGAGTCCACGTTTCCCCGAAACTTTGGAAAACCAGATCGGATCTGGACCGTTGGATCAAGATCCGACGGCCCACGATCGCCACGTGCTAGAAACTGCGTTAACTTAGGGTAGATCTAGACCGTCCGATCTAGATCGAACGGCCGTGATCATGCCACGTAGCCGCCGCCGCTGCGGCGTTGAGTCATCGACAAAGCCGCCCGCGTGCGCCGCCGAGCCTGGCGTGATCAGCAGTGTCACCGGCGACACGCGGCCCGCATGTCGATGTCTCGCCCGAGAGCCTCACCCGGCACGTGACTCCACCGACGGTGGGACCCGCGTGTCAGCCTCTGTAGCCGTAGGCCGCGTCCACCGTGGGCCGGGTGTCACCGTGGACTCAGTCCATGGACCGAGACACGTGGCACCCGGGACATGCCACGTGGCATGATGACGTCATGCTGACGTCATCAAGGAGGCCGTTCGGCCGACGCCAGGTTACTGTGGACCAATCACAGGATGCCACGTGTCCATGCTGACGCAATAATTAATTTCCGAAAAAAAAGAAAATGATTTATTAATTCGAATAATGATTTAAATTTAGATTCAAACTTCAAACGCTTATAACTTTTGCATTTCAACTCCGATTTGAGTGATTCAAATTTCTAAATTTGTATAAAATTGAGATCTACCTATATATGAATTTTATTTAATTTTTGGACTAAAGTTTTTCTCTGTAATATTATTTTATTGATTATTTAAACTTTAATAAATCATAACTTTTGCATTTTAACTCCGATTAGAAAGATCCCAGTTTCTAAAAATCCAGAAAATTATGTTCTCTCTGTTTATGGATTTTATTTGGAGTTTTGGGATGTTTTTGCCTATTGTTTATTTGTGTTTTGCTATTTGCACGCTTTACGAGTAGACGTTGAAGTCTTGGGAAGGATTCGAAGGAGAAGTGTTGACTCAGATCCACTCAAGACCAAGAGCAAGTACTTTTTGAAGGCAAGTTGTGCTTTGACCATGTTGATCCTATTTCAAATCTATTTTGATTTAAACTATTGCATGCTAGTTCAATTAGAAAGATACTTTGTTTAAACATGGGGTTAGATAAATACCAATTTCTTTGTATGACACCTTGATTATCTAAGTATGTGCCATGATCCCTTGTCACCCTAGTTGTGGATTACTAGTTGGACATTATTAAATTGCCAACATGGGTTTAGATCGTTGTAGTATACCGCTTAGACTCAAGCTACGTGCTCATGACATGATTTTGGACAATCAAATGCTAATATTGACTTAATGATATATTGAACCTGTTTTGGAAAAGTATCATGTGATGTTGATGGCACGTGGTGCATGGTAATCAATGGGTTTGATAAATGATTTCGATCGGGGCATGTGGCAAGAGTAATCAGTGGGCGATCGTGGCATTGGGGATGTTGATTTGGTTTTTCGTAGTCTTGCCCTGGTCAATCTAAGGACTTAACCTTGCAAGCCTTTGAACTGGTCATACTTGCAACCACATGGTCGAATGGGACGGCCCTAGTTGACTAAGTCGCTAAGGACTCACTTGTGGAGCCTCAGGGTGTCGATTACACCGCTTGTGTGATTGTACGGGGAGCGTATCGTGGTCGTGGCCGATACCCATCTAACGGTGTGTTGGTCCCATACTTCGCCTTGGCTAAGGGAAGGGATGGTGTAGAGCACGAACCTGAGAGGACCACCTGTGTTGTTTGAGGCTTCCAAAGGCTTTGTTACTGAACTCGCCTTTGTGGTGTTTGACTCAGATCTTGTGGGTAAAGTGCATAACCTCTGCAGAGTGTAGAATCTATTTGAATAGCCGAGTCCACTGTGATCGACAATGCTCGGGAATTACAAACAAGGGTTAGATTTTCCAAAATAACTTGGATTTGAAAAGTTGGGTTGGTTTAATAATGAAGATGATGGAAATGTGGTTTAGGATGGGGGAAAAATGTTTATTAAACTTCTTGAAAAGTTATTTACGCTTTACTGCTTTTGAATCTACTTATATTACTTTTCAAGTCTTTGTTTCGCAAATATACCTTGAGCTATTCCTTTGTACCAAGCCATGCATATAGTATATTAGCTTGCATTCTCAGGCATGATTTGTCGAGTACCAAGTACTCACCCTTGCTTCAACACAACACCGCTTGAAGAGGAGACTACGCCACTTTGAGGAGGAACTCCAAGAGGATCCGTCTACTTAGGGATGCGAGCCCAGTCAGTTGCCTGTGGTATACTGGATGGCGCCACGAAGTTTATTTGGTTTTCCGCTGCTATTATTTCTCTCTGAATAAGTTTCGCCTTACGAGGCATACATTTGTAACTTGACCATAAGGTCAAGTAACCAGTTTGGTTATTTAAATAAAGTACTTTGATAATATCGATTGGTATGATTGTGATATTTACCGATGTTAAGACTGTGTGCACTAGCGCGTTCCTGGACTAGTGCTGAATACACAGAGGGTCCGGATTTGCAAATTCGGGGTCCCGACAACGGATCTCAAAAAGAGTCGATGAGCTGCCCGGGACGCGGCTCCAATGTTCGGCCGTCGTCGGGCGACATTCGGAGGATGAGGGATGGATTTCTCGGGTTTGGAGGAGATCCATGGGGTGGCACCTACGTGGGAGAGGCCATTGGAGGTCTATATGGTGTTCGGGTGGTGGCTAGGTCAAGAGAAATCAAGAAAACGCGAAAAACAGGTCTCATGGGCATTATATCAAGCATGTGGCGTGCACCTCTCGATTAGGGCTGACGTGGCGCTACGGGAGCGCGACACATGGCGGCGGCGGCGGCTGGTCTGGCCTAGCTAGGCTGCGCGGCCCAAGAGGGGTGCTCAGCAGTGGATGGGCCATTTACCGGGCCTCATGCGCGGGAGGGCGGGCGGCCGACTGGGCCGGACGTGGGGGCGGCCCAACTGGCGGGGTGGGCCGGCGGGAGGAAGAGAAGGAGATTAGGCCCAAGGCATTTTTCGGAATTTTCCAGCATTTCGCGAATAAAAATAATTCCACAAATTCAAATAAATCATTTGAGGCAATAAAAATACCAGAAAAATTCTAGAAAATATTTTGAGACATTTTGAACTCAAATAAAATATTTGCAACAAAAATTTATATAAAATTTTCCAAATAATTAATTAATTTCAATAAAATGGCTCAATACAAATTGATCCCGAATAAATCCAATAAATAGCAAACGAGCACCGAAAAATCTCAAAAATTATAGAAGAATTTCTTGAAGCACAAGGAACCCAAATAAAATTAAATTTATTTTATTTGAGTTTTAGAATAATCAAATTAAATTATTTTAGCTTTTAGAAAATTCAAATCAAGCTTTATAAACGCGAGAAAATCAACGAAAATTTTTGGGAAGCTAAACTAAACCAAAAATTTTTGAAAACCCAAATTTTGGGATGTTACAAACCTCCCCCCTTAACAGAATCTCGTCCCCGAGATTCAAGGCTGGCTATAGAAATAGGTTCAGGGGAACTCAGCTCTTGAGGCTTCTTCGATCTTCTAAGCAACTGCACACTGGACAGGGTCACTTCTGAACGAACGCTTGATAACATCCAAAATTTGGTAGGCTGCTCTTTGCGGATGAGATCCTCTTGCAACTTTATTGACTCCAACAGTGTCTGCTTCTCTGGCACAAGAAGGCACTTCTTCTCTGGGAAATCTAGATACCTCCTTTGTCGGGAAATCTTGAACATCTCATGCACTCATGCTGACGTTTCTGGCAAGTCCATTGATAGGCATCCTTATTTTTGTTCCTGAACGCTTGATTTTCAGCTTCTCATAGAAGTTGAACAAGCTGTATCTGACAACAAAGCTTACTTGCAATACACGGTCTTCAACAAGACTTGAATAGCATTCCAGTTTGTCTTGTACTATCTTTGTCGGCTTGATTCTCCAGTACTGACTTAAACTCCATGTCAACTTGAATACTCATGCACATTGAGCTCAAGCTTCAACTATTATTAGGGGAATGGTATTGGCTGGCTAGCGTACACTGCGGTGGCTAGAGTAATTCTTCAGGAAAATAATTATCCTTTGTAGTTATTAAGCACACGCAGCAACCCTTTCTTCCGATGTGGTGGCACACCAATCATTTTGACTCAACCATAATGGAATAGATGGTTCTCCGCTGTCTCCGACATACTGAAGGTAATCTTTAGGATCGAAGTATACGAATATAGCAATCAGAGGGGGGTGAATGATTGTGCGGAAGCTAAAACCAAATTCTTGATTATTAAAAGTTCACCCCAAAACAGAACCAAATAATCGCCTCGTTTTCGACAAAAACAGAATGATAGAGGATTGGTAAAACGCGAATTCCCAGAGATCCAACCGTAGGAACGATCTTAAATTTGGACACAAGAAACTAGATTCCAATACAAATCAAACCCAAAAAGAATCAGCTCGATCGGACTTACGGATCAAAAGTTATGAGCTTCGCAAGCTTGCTGATCCAGAACTTGACGAGAATCAATCTAATCAAAACTTCAAGATTAAACAAGAACGACAAAAGATTGATCAACTAGACTTTGAGAAACACTAGATCAATACCCTAGAGAGCTTTTTGATGGATCAAATCAAGATGAAACTAAAAACCAATCTAGAATTAGAACAAGCATGCAAACAAGAACCAAAACAGAAAACACTGTAGCAACGTGGTTACTGTAGCACGCAAAAATCTTGGAAGAATTGATCTTTATTTCTTTTGTCTAAAGTACTCTCATCAAAAGAGTACAAACCCTAAAACCAAGCTCAAAGCTTGATGCGCTCAGCTCTCCTTGGTGCCCTTCAACAGGAGACAACCCCTCCTATTTAAAGGACCAAACCAAAATACGATTCCTATTCCCTAGATGGAATCCGTATCCAACACAACTCTACTTGGCCCAACCTGGCCGAGTATAACTCTTGCACGCGTATGTCAACCCTACCATACTCACGTGACTAACACTTTGCACGTGTATGGCCACCTGCCATACTCACGTGACTAACACTTTGCACGCGAATGACCTCCTGCCATTCTTACGTGACTAACCATTCTTCATGTGCACCATTCTCTTAGCCCGAACGTCCCGCATGACATCCTTGACCACCAAGACCTCAGTTCCTCCTGAACCTAGTCCCGAACCTCAGCTCCTCCATGAACCTAGTTCCGGTCCTGTCATCGACCACATTCGTCTTCGAGCAATACCTGCACATGAACAAACCACAAAACAAATCCGAGCACAAGTCCACGACTTGACTCAAGGTCAATCCATGCAAATACTCACATGAGCATTGCATAAAGTCCACTTCAAAACACGCATCATGAAATCATCACAAATTTCATAATTTCAAATTCAAACCATTTCAATTTTGCTCAAAACCCTAATTCAGCAAAAACGCATTCACGACGGACAAACAAATATGGTCCGCGCAGACACATGAAAAACCACTCAAAAACCATTCACAACGGACAGACAAAATCAGTCCGTGTACACATGAAAGTCTCGGTTTCAAGAAGAAATCAAAACCGAGCAAAACACGCTCACAAATGCACCAACAAAATCAGTCTCATGTACAAGTGAAAATATCGGTTCCTTTGGAAAAGAGTTTGGCACATAAGCTCAAAAGCATGTCCACGATGCACTCCAAAACTTGGTCCGTCGTGACATGCAAAACTTACTCGCTTCTTGGAGAATTGAGTTCGACTCATGAGCTAAAAACACGCTCACGATGCATAAACAAAATCGGTCCGTCGTACATGGGAAAGTGAGGTTGCCAAAACATGTTTTCGATAGACCAACAAAATTTGTCCGTCGTAGATGGGAAACTTACTGTTTTCTTTAAGTTTGGTCCGGCGCCAAAGCGAAACTTACTGTTTCTTGTCAAATTGATAAAACACATGAACAAACACATTTTGCAAATTCAATTCTAAGCCAATTTTTCAACACATGATTTCACATAATCGGATCGCAACTTTATCTCAGGATTACTCTGGCTCCTCTTAATTGATTACACTTCTGACCATAGACCAAAACTGCCTTGCACTTGGGTAACTAATTTAACTCCAGGGATAAGCATCTCAAGGATGGTTTCCAACATGATAAGCTTCATTAGGAACTCATTCTCAGCAATAGTCAAGTTAACTCTCAACATCCTGCATTACATATGACTTTTGATCAGTCAACATCTGATGCTTTCCAAGCTTCATCAGTCATAATGTGATTGACATGATCTTTCATTGGCGCTTGCGGCATGGCTTCATCTTGAGCTGCTTCACCATTCACTTTCTTGCGCAAGTGCCTCGGTAGGTAGGGGACTAGGATTGAGGCGGATAGGTATAACACCTGTTTTTTCCTACGACAATTGGCAAAGTGTCCCAACTCATTGCATCTGAAGCAACGCTTGACTGGCATCTGTTGACTTCCACATGACATGACACTAATCATGGTAGGGGTAGAGCTGAGATCGATGCAATCGGTAGTGATCATTTCCTTTTGAGGGCAGTGGTTAGCAAAATGTCCTGGTTGACGACAGACAAAGCAAACTCTAGAGAGCAGGCTTCTTCCTTGAAAACTTTTCACTAGGTTGGTGTTATGAAAACTCTGACTATTAGGCGAAACGCAAGTGAAGGTGTCTTGGATAAAGTTTGAGTAGTATGGCAACTGAGTTGTTGAGGGGCACTCCTCATTCGCTGTTGCAGTGGTCCTTCTTGATTAGCCTTCCGATGCTTGTGGTGGTCTTCTGAATCCTTGCAGTCATCTTCTAGATCAAGGGTCTTGTTAACCAACTCCTCTTATTTCAACTGACTCCTTAAGCAAGTTGCTTCCATAGTCTTACCACTCACTTTCGGTGTTGTAATCCTTACTAAAGTAATTTCTGGGATGATCATGGCTTTCGAAATTGCTTCATCTTTCTGTGGGCATTCCTTAACAAGATGACATGACTCGCCACAGTTGTAACATGAATGTTTGGGTCATCGTGCCAGGTTGATGGGGCATTCTCTAGTCCAATGACCTCGTTTATCACACAAGAAACAGTTCCATGGTGACCAGGTATCACCGATTTCCTGAGGTAGACGGATAGGGCTGACATGTTTCTTCTTCATTTTTTCACGTGGCACAGCAAGTGTGGATGACAGTCCTTCTCTTTTCGCTAACTCTCGAGCAATAGCGGCTCAAAAATTCTCTCGCTGATGTCGAATCACAGCGGTCACTATTGAATCCAGGGAACATTGAGATGGGCAATGATCACATCCTTCGCAAAGGTAGCAGGTGATATTGCGCATAGGACATTCTCCAGGTAAATGGCTTCCTTCACAGCTGGAACAATTGATTGCATGTTCATCAGCAGTGTGTCCTATTTCTCCACATCGGATGCCTGCACGATCTTCTGATTTGTTTGGTTGACAACACTTCAAAGAACAACATCTCGGTATGGTATTAGGTGTAGGGGTTGTACTCTTCTCTGAACTCGCGGTAGTCACACTATCATCTGATGACGCAACAAATTGACGAAGGGCGGTGGCAAATTCCAACCAAGTGATAGTATGTCCATCCTCAGCGGTGGTGTAGAAACCTTTCCACCAGACTAATGCATCTCCTTTTAACTGGCAAGTAGCGTAAGGGACCTTCTCTTCATCTTCACATTACACCAAAGCCAGCTGCTCTTCTATGACACGAAGCCAAATTTCTTCATCTTTGAGAGTGTCTGATCCATCAAACGTGGGTGGTTTGGTCTTCATGAACAAGGCAAACTTTGACTGTGAATAGAAGGTTGTGACTTCAGTTGGGGAGGGGTTGATTTTGGCACTGATAACATTCATCTGTTGCACCATCATCTATATGAGCTGAGTCTGGGTAGTGACAAACTGTTCCAAGTGTTGAATTGTCACGGTTGGTACAGTGGACGACTGTTGGTCACTATCTGCTTTATCACTGACACCAGTAGTAGCAACTGTACTGACTTGAATTGCCTTGGAATCACTGCTACAGTTGGTATTTTCCATCTTTTGTCCACTCCAGGGTTTTGGGTAAGAGGGAAAAGCATAGATGAGGTTCAAGAATCCTAGTGCAATGGAGCAGGTTTAACCCAATATTAATAACTTGGTATAGTTGCTTATCCAAGCCTAAAAGCTTTGCAACACATACTGCACACTCAACAATCAATGAAGAACCAAATTCCTAAGCACACAATAATCTAGCGTCTAAAAGGGTAACACTCCTATCTTAAGAGACGCGACTCTCACACATGAGTCTCAACTTACTACTAAGCACTGGTTCTTCAAGCTTCTGGAACATTTCATCGATCCACTTCTCTTCGAGATCGATGATTCCTTACTTCACGATCTTCAGGGTTGACGGCGACATCCAGTACTTTCTCCTTAAGTGTGAAACTTCGTTAACTATTCGGAACAACTCAGGTAAGATTTCCATTTAAATCAAATGGAAGGATAGAACTTTCAGCAAAGAGGAAAGAATGGAAGAATAAGATAAGTCAAGAATGTATTATTCTTTCAAGTTAAATTTTCTCTTTAGAAAATACTTTTGAAGCTCCTAAAGACGGCCAATCTATCTAGAGTCAAGACCAACAGTCAGTATGGCTCTGATAACACCTCTGTCGGGACCCGAATTTGCAAATCCGGACCCTTTGTGTATTTAGCACTAATCCAGGATCACGCTAGTGCACATAGTCTCAACATAGATGAATATCACAATCATACACAGCGGAATAATAAAATAGCTCAATTACAGAATATAAACTATTGAACGACCTTAAGGTCAACATTACATTTGTGAAACCTTGACGGCTTCAACTCCAAATAAGCAGTAGCGGAATGAAGAACATCGGTGAATCACATCAATATGCCACAGGCAACTGACAGGGTTCGACTCCTAGATAATCACCTTCTCACGGAACTTCTTCTTCTTCGATGATGTAGACTTCTGCTCACTGGTGATTGTTTGTTTGCAAGGGGTGAGTACATAAAGCACTCAGCAAGTCATGCACAGAATGCAAGTCTAATAACTATATGCATAGCTTACTCCAAATGACAGGCTGAAGGGGTTACTTTGCAATAAACAGCATTCACAAATATTCATAATAGATTGTAAAGCGGTAAAACAGATAACAATAGTAATAATTTCACAGTTGTTTCACAAGTAAACCATTCCACATCCTTAACCAGTTATCACTTTTCCACAGGCAACTGCCTCCAAACCCAAGATCAATTTTATGAAAAGCTAACCCTTGACTGTAATCCCCGAGCATTGTCCAGTACCGCGGACACGGCTATTCGAATAGATTTTACACTCTGCAGAGGTTATACACTTTACCCACAAGATACAATCAACTCACCACGTCAGCCGTGAATCGCCATACAAGAGTATGCGAATGAGTGATCATAACAAAGCCTTTCGGAAACTTCTAACTACACAAGTGAACCTCTCCGGTTTTTGCCATACACCATCCCTACCCTTAACAAAGGCGAAGTATGGGACCGACATACCGTTGGATGGCTACCATGCCGCAGCCCTGGTACGCTCCCCCTTCGAGCTACACAAAAGATGTAGTTGACACCCCGAGGTACCACATGCAAGTTATTAGTAACTCACTCAACTAGGTCCGTCCCATTACAGACATGTGGTTGTATGTTTGACTTAGTTCAAAGGTTTGCAAGGTTAAGTCCTTAGAGTGACCAGGGCAAGACTTACATCAATACTCTCAAAGAAATCCATCTCACCATCACTCTTACATATATCATGTTTCAAACATTCCCAACCGCCAAACTAGCACACCATAAATCTTGCTACTTGCCCCAGTCTAAATCATTTTATCACCCAGATGATTATTGCACAACACAATGCCAACAACAACTCAACATCCTTGAAGAAGCACGAAGGCCTCCGCATATCAACATCATCGTGTCGGCAACACGTCACACCATTTCAAAATACATTGCATATTCCATTAATCAATATTGACATTTGTAATTCCAAAATGATGGCACTGACTCGCTGCATGTCTAAGCAAACTAATACGTTCTATCTAACCCACGTTGGTAAAGTATTTAGCTACCAAGTATTAATCAACAAACCTAGGGTGACAAATGAATCATGGCATACAACTATTATAGACAAGGTGGCAATAACAAGTAGGTTAAATATCTAATCCCAAATTAATTGAAAATCAGTTTAACTTAAACTAGCATGCAATAATTTGAAACAACATAAGTTTAGAAAATGGGATCAATATGGTCAAAGCACAACTTGCCTAGCCCTTGCAACTTTACTGTGCTTTACTCTTTATCCTTGATTCTTGGTCCTCGATCTTCGACTTTCACTTTCTCGATCCTCAGCTCCTTCGAACGACTTCCGGATGACACGTCTAATGATAAAGAAACACAAATACAACAAAACATAAAAGACAATTCAAATAAACTCTAAATTAAGAACGAATAGCATTGGGCACAACGGCTGGGATGAAATTAGGATCTTGAAAGGATTGGATCGAAGATTGGACAAGAGAGTACGGGCTTTCGGAAGACACCGAAAAGGGAAATATTAATAACTGGGAAAGAAAGAATAATATTCCGAAGTTATTATCTTGATTGGACAGATAGCGACATTTGGGCTCTCGATCTATAAATCGGGTCCATAAGGATACGTTAGTTCACCGTGAACTAAACTGATTCTCGAAGTTGACTTTCGTTGACCGAGCGGACACAGTCAAACAAAAGAGAGACGGATAGATCGGGCACAGGGGTATGACAGATGGCAAATAGTCTATCGACCAAGTCCACGAATGAATTCTCGATTAATGGCAGATTAAGTTTTCAGGGATAAGACAAGATAAGTGTCTTACCACGATTGAAATAGCGGAAAAGATTGCAAAGGTAAAAACGCGGCTCACGATGAACTTAGTTCATCGAACTGGTCTTAGGTTAGTGTTTTGATTCGGCTTTGGAGATGACATGACGATGAGGCTAGGCTCACGTCATGATGATAGAGATGATGAGGACATCGCACTAGGGCTCTTGCATGAATGCACGCATGCGATGACAACGAAGCGAAGAGAGGCAAGCATTAACGATGGAACGTTAACGGCAAAATGTTGACGATGGAGCGTTAACGGTGAAGCGTTAACGGCGGAACGCTAACGGTGGAACGTTAATGACGGAACGTTAGCGGCGAAGCGTTAGCGGTGGGACGTTAGCGACGGAGCGTTAACGGTGAAACGTTAACAACGGAGCGTTAACGGTGAAACGTTAACGACGGAACGTTAACGGTGGAACGTTAACGGCAAAACGTTAACAGTGGATCGTTAACGGCGAACGTTAACGACGGAGGTCAAACAATGATAGGATACTCATGAAACAAGGTAGCGACCGTCGGTGCAACGACATGGACACGACAAAACGCTACCAAGGATGGCTAACCGAAACGCGAACCGGCAACAACGGGTTAAGCCGAAAACGACGGTTTTAAGGCAAAATCGGGCTCCGACGGCAAACGGAGACCACTTGGACCCTAAATATGGACCAAAATAGTACATGATGACCCACCGGAGACGACAACACGGCCGGAGCGAGCTAAAATAGCTGGCGTCAAAAGGCGGCGCGCGGCGACGGCTAAACGGTGGCGTAAATATATAAAAAAAATTCCGGTGGATGGGACGCGCGAGGAAGTTTGCCGCTGTCTGAAACGCAGTCTGATCGCAGTCGGAGAAAATATTTTTCTACGCAAAATCCAAAGCAAAACCATGATACAAGATATGCATCATGTAGAAGACATCCCCAGGAGTCTACACAAAAAATTTCAGCACCTAACTCGAAAAATTGAAGGAGTTATAGCCTCGGCAAGATTCGAGATTGAAACGGCTATAACTTTTGATTCCATGGGCCAAATTGGATGAAATTTGGAGCGTAAACAGATGGTACCTAGGAGCACATCGTAGGAAAGACGGATCTCAAAAATAGTCGATGAGCTGCCTGGGAAGTGGCTCCACAATTCGGCCGTCGTCAGGCGACATTCGGAGGATGAGGGATGGATTTCTCGGGTTTGGAGGAGATCCATGGGGTGGCACCTGCATGGGACAGGCCATAGGAGGTCTACATGGTGTTAGGGTGCCGGCTAGGTCAAGAGAAATCAAGAAAACGCGAAAAACGGGTCTCATGGGCATTATATCGAGCATGTGGCGTGCACCTCTCGATTTGGGATGACGTGGTGCTACGGGAGCGCGACACATGGCGGCGGCTGGCCTGCCCAAATTAGGCTGCGCGCCTGCTGGAAGGCCACATGCGATGGGCCTTACTGGCCTCGTGGAGGGGGCGGCCGAGTGGGCCGGACGTGGGGGCGGCCCGGCTGGCGGGGTGGGCCGGCGGGAGGAAGAGAAGGAGATTAGGCCCAAGGCATTTTTCGGAATTTTCCAGCATTTCACGAAGAAAAATAATTCCACAAATTCAAATAAATCATTTGAGGCAATAAAAATACCAGAAAAATTCTAGAAAAATTCTAGAAAATATTTTGAGACATTTTGAACTCTAATAAAATATTTGAAACAAAACTTTATATAAAATTTTCCAAATAATTAATTAATTTCAATAAAAGGGCTCAATACAAATCGATCCCGAATAAATCCAATAAATAGCAAACGAGCTCCGAAAAATCTCAAAAATTACAGAAGAATTTCTTGAAGCACAAGGAACCCAAATAAAATTAAATTTATTTTATTTGAGTTTTAGAATAATCAAATTAAATTGTTTTAGCTTTTAGAAAATTCAAATCAAGCTATATAAACGCGAGAAAATCAACGAAAATTTTTGGGAAGCTAAACTAAACCAAAAAATTTTGAAAACCCAAATTTTGGGATGTTACAGGAATCTTGCTCATCCTGTCTCGCTCGTCAGTTGTCGAAGGACACTGATTCTTGCTTAGATTAATGCCATGTGACATGGGCATGAAACCTCTCTTAGATTCATGCATATTGAACCTTTTCAATACTTTGTCAATGTACGTTTTCTGGCTTAATCCAATCAACCTTTTTGATCTAACTCTATAGATCTTTATGCCCAAGATATAACATGCTTCTCCCAAGTCCTTCATTGAGAAACTCCTTTTCAACGAAGTCTTAACGTCTTCAAGCATAGAAATATCATTCCCGATCAATAATATGTCATCCACATACAAGATCAGAAACACAAGTGCGCTCCCACTAGCCTTCTTGTAAACACAAGGCTCTTCTTCGTTTTTGATAAAGCCCAATCCTTTGACCACATCATCAAAACAAATGTTCCAACTTTGAGATGCTTGCTTTAACCCATAAATGGATCTCTGAAGCTTGCATATCTGTTTAGCATTTTTAGGATCAACAAAACCCTCAGGTTGTATCATGTATACATCCTCAGATAGATTCCCATTAAGGAAAGCTGTTTTGACGTCCATCTGCCATATTTCATAATCAAAATATGTAGCAATTGCTAAAATGATCCGGGCAGACTTGAGCATGGCTACCGGTGAAAAAAGTTTCATCATAGTCAATTCCTTGAACTTGTTTGAAACCCTTTGCCACCAACCACCTTATAGATCTGAACATTTCCATCTATGTCTGTCTTATTCTTGAAAATCCATTTGCATTCTATGGTTTTTACACCATCAGGAGGATCGACCAAGTTCCAAACTTTGTTCTCATTTGCATTCTTTTGAAAGAAACTCTTTCTCCAAAAAGACACCATTTCGAGCAACAAAAACTTTGTTCTCATTTCTTTTGTAAAAGTAATATCCTTTTGTTTCTTTAGGATACCCCACAAAGAAGCATTTTTCTGATTTTGGTGCGAGTTTATCTGATTGCAAATGTTTTACATAAGCCTCACATCCCCATATCTTGAGAAATGACAACATGGGACTTCTCTCAGTCCATATCTCATATGGTGTCTTCTCAACGGAATTTGATGGGACCCTATTTAATGTGAACGCAGCTGTCTGTAGAGTGAACCCCCAGAAGGATAATGGCAGATCTGTTTGGCTCATCATTGACCGAACGATATCCAATAAAGTTCGATTCCGTCATTCGCATACGCCATTCCATTGAGGCGTTCCTAGCGGAGTAAGTTGTGGAACGATTCTACATTGCTTTAGATGATCACCAAACTCTTGGCTCAAGTATTCGCCACCACGATCTGATCGTAAGTGTTTTATTGATTTGCCAAGTTGATTTTGTATTTTGTTCTGAAACTCTTTGAACCTTTCAAAGGTTTCAGACTTATGCCTCATTAAATAGATATATCCATATCTACTAAAGTCATCAGTAAAAGTTACAATGTACTGAAACACACCTCTAGCAATTGAGCTCATTGGTCCACATACATCTAAATGTACTACGGCCAACAATTCACTTGCCCTCTCACTAAAACCTGTGAAAGGGGTTTTTGTCATCTTGCCAAGTAAACAAGACTCATATGTTTCAAATGATTCAAAATCAAATGCGGTGAGAAGTCCATCACCATGGAGCTTCTTCATGCGCTTCTCATTTATGTGATCCAAGCGACAATGCCATAAAAAGGTAGGGTTCAAATCATTTGGTCGAGGTCTTTTGACATTAATGTTATAGACATGTTTTTCTTTGAGTTCAAGGACGTATAACCCATCCACCATGGGACAACGACCATAATACATATCATTCAAAAATATTGAACAAACAAAATTCTTTATTCTGAATTCAAAACCTTCATGTTCCAAACAGGAAGATGAAATAATGTTTCTACTCAAAGCTGGAACAAAATAACAATTATTAAGTTCTAAAACTGTGAATCATGTGATGAAAAATTGGCTTGATCTTGTGCTGAAAAATTGGTTAGGATTAATCTTGCAAAATTGCTTGCATGAAGGACCAAACATTCAAACATCCAAAAACAGAGACTTTGCATTTGCGCCAGACCAAACATCCAAAAACAGTGAGTTTCGCATGTATGACGGACCAAACTTTTTGGTCTGTCATAAACGTGATTTTGATGCTTTTACGCTTGTTCAAGAAATCGCGTTTTTCCCATGTATGACAAACCAAATTTTTTGGTCTGTCATACACATGCTTTTGGCGACCTTGTTTTTCCCATGTATGACGAACCAAATTTTTTGGTCTGTCATACACATGCTTTTGGCGACCTCGTTTTTCCCATGTATGACAAACCAAATTTTTTGGTCTGTCATACACATGCTTTTGGCGACCTCGTTTTTCCCATGTATGACAAACCAAATTTTTTGGTCTGTCATACACATGTTTTTTGGCGACCTCGTTTTTCCCATGTATGACAAACCAAATTTTTTGGTTTGTCATAAACATGTTTTTTTGGCGACCTCGTTTTTTCCATGTACCATGCATCAAATTTTTGGTATGTCGTAAATGTGCTTCTGAAGGTTTTTGCGCGGGACCAAGTTCTTAAAAACAGTAAGTTTTACATGTACGCCGAACCAAATTTTTTGGTCCGTCGTGAATGTGTTTTTGCTCGATTAGGGTTTTGAGCAAACTTGGTATTGAGTTTTTGGTTTGACCTTGAGATAATGAAATTGGTGAGAATTTCATGATGCTTGTTTTGAAGTGGACTTTATGCAATGCTCGTGTGAGTATTTGCATGAACTAATGTTGAGTCAAGTCGCGGACTTGTGCTCGGATTTGTTTTGTGTTTTGTTCATGTGCAGGTATTGCTCGAAGACGAACGTGGTCGATGACGGGACCGGAACTAGGTTCATAGAGGAGCTGAGGTTCGGGACTAGGTTCAGGGAGGAACTAAGGTCTTGGTGGTCAAGGATGTCATGCGGGACGTTCGGGCTAAGAGAATGGTGCACATGAAGAATGGTTAGTCACGTGAGAATGGCAGGAGGTCATTCACGTGCAAAGTGTTAGTCACGTGAGTATGGCAGGTGGCCATACGCGTGCAAAGTGTTAGTCACGTGAGTATGGTAGGGTTGCCATACGTGTGCAAGAGTTGTACTCGGCCAGGTTGGGCCAAGAGGAGTTGTATACATACTCTTTCTAGATTAGGAATTGTATTCAGAACTCCTTGTGTTTTGCTCCTTTAAATAGGAGGGGTGTCTCCTGTTGAAGGGCATCAAGCAGAGTGAGCGCATTGAGAGCTTGAGCTCAGTTTTTAGGGTTTGTACTCTTTTGATGATAGTACTTTAGACAAAAGAAATAAAGATCAATTCTTCCAGATCCTTGCGTATACAAAGAATCGCGTTGCTGAAGGTGTCTCTGTTTTGGTTTTTGGTTACATGCTTGTTCTGGTTCTAGATTGGTTTTTGTTCTTTGAGGTTCATCTTGATTTGATTCATCAAAACCTTTCTAGAGAATTGATTTAGGGTTTCTCTAAGTTTAGTTGATTAAACTTTTGTCGTTCTTGTTTAATCTTGAAGTTTTGGTTAGATTAATTCTCGTCATCTTCTGTCACAGCAAGCTTACGAGGTTCATAACTTTTGATCCGTAAGTCCGATCGAGCTGATTCTTTTTGGGTTCGATTCGTATTGGAACCTAGTATCTTGTGTCCAAATTTCAGATTAATCTAACAGTTGGATCTTCAGAAATTCGTGTTTTACCAAACCTCTATCATTCTGTTTTTGTCGAAAACGAGGCAATTATTTGGTTCTGTTTTGGGGTGAACTTTTAATAGATCAAGAATTTGGTTTTAGCTTCCGCACAATCATTCACCCCCCCTCTGATTGCTATATTCGTATACTTCAATCCTACAAGTGGTATCAGAGCGAGGTTTTTCTAATCTATCTTAACCGGTGATTAGATCAATGGATCGTTATTCGACAAAACCTTGTGTGTTCGATGGTGTTGATTTTCAGTTTTGGAAGGCCAAGATGGAGGCGTTCATCCATGCACAGGGCTTCACAATTTGGGAGAAAGTCTACAAACCATATGAAGTCCCTGCAAATGACAACGTCAATGACGCCAATCGCGCACATGTTGAAGCAAACAGCAAGGCACGCAACTTGATCATCCAAGGATTGGGAAGGAGTGACTTCGACCGCGTGGTTCATCTTTGATCCGCATATGAGGTATGGAAATCTCTTTGTGATTACCATGAGGGTTCTAACACTGTCAAAGAGGTTCGCCAAGATATTTACAAAAAGGAATACATGCGTTTTGAGATGAAACCTAGTGAATCTGTAGATGACTTCTTTGCACGTTTCAATAAAATTCTTAGCAATCTACGTGCTGTTAGAGTTAGCTACACTGATGCTGCAAATGCTCGACAATTGCTTAGTGCTTTGGACATGTCGGTGTGGGAGATGAAAGTAACATCTATACAGGAATCTACTGTCATGAGCACACTTACATTAGATGTTCTTTATTCTAAACTGAAAACTCATGAATTAGATGTTCTTGCCAGGAAAGGGAATGTTAAATCAATTGCTTTGATCTCTAACCCTAACATGTCAAATGCAAATTCTTCTTCTAGCTTTGCCTTGTCTTCCATGTCTTCTTTAACAGATGAGCAACTTGAAGAGTTTCCTGAAGAAGATCTGGCACTACTCTCTTCTCGCTTTAACAAGGCCTTGCAGAACGTGAGAATGAGAAAGAGAGGTGGTCCTCCAAGATGCTATGAGTGTGGTGACCTCAACCATATTCGCACAAATTGTCCTAAGCTTGCATGAAAAACATTAAAGGAGGAGAAGGACAACGACAGAAGGAATGAGAAGAAAATGTTCTCTTGAAATGATAGGAAGAAGAAGGGCTTCATCAACCGCAAGGTGGTTCACCGAGTTCTTTCCGCTCTTGAACAAGTCAATTTGAGCGATGTGGACTCGGAGAGCAGCGAAGATGATGCAACTCCAAGCAAGCATGATTTGATGGGATTGTGTCTCATGGCAAGCAGCAAGGATAGCTTCACTGAGGATGGCAATGACAGCGACTTCAATGAGGTAGACCCTTCTTATGATGAATTAGCCAATGCTGTTGCCCATCTTGGAAAATTACTTGACAAACGTGATAGAAAAATTAAGAAACATGATATTTTTGTGGAGTCATTGAATGCTGAAATTGCTAGACTTAAGACATTGATTCCTGATGATGATACTTGTAAATCATGTGACTTAATTTACAATGAGCTCACTTTGCTTAGGAAAGAACACGCTCTTCTGTTGCATCTAAATGAGAAAAATGAGAAACATGTTAAACATGCTAGTCAAGCTTCACTGATGATTTGCATGGTTCAACTTCATGTTCTAAATGCTCAACTCTTGAATTAAAATTGAAAGATGCAAATGCTAGGGTTTCTCAATTGACTGATAATCTGCTTACACATGAGGTTCTTTCATGCTCTACTTGTCGTAAACAGAAAGAGAAGGTTGATATTCCTTGCAATAATTGTTTAACTCTTGCTAAGAAAGTTGATTACTTGCAAAATTCTTTGGAACGTTTCACTAATGGCAAGAAAAAATTGAACATGATTTTGGATCAATCTAAGGTTAGCACAAACAAGAGAGGTTTAGGTTTTGATCCTTATGCCACATACGAAACTAAACCTCGCACTGTTGTTCAGGCTCCTTGCAAAATTGAGTTATCTAATGAGCCTAAGAAAATTGCTTTTCAATCTGCTGGTTTTTTATCTTCTACTATGATGAATGCAAAATGTGCATTTACTGTTAAAGCTAAACATCATGTCAAGTACACTTGCACTCATTGTGGTAGAGATGGACACTTAGTAGATTTTTGCTTTAGACTAGCCAAACAACAAAAGAAGGAAAGAACTGAGGCTAGGTCAAATTTCAGCAAAGCACATTTTACTTCTTATGCGTCTAGAGTGATGAAAACACCTTCTGTTCCTAGAAACATGGGAAAAGGCAAATCTGATTTTGTGCATAAAAAATATCGTGTTGTACCTACTGTTGTGCGTCGTTTGTCTCAGTACTGGATTCCCAAAAATCTCATTCCTAACCCCAGTACTGAGACCTCGACATGTTTTGCTATGTAGTCTTATCGCGCGAGGAAGGAGAACATATGGCTAGTGGATTCCGGAAGCTCACGCCACATGTCCGGTGATAAGAATTGGTTCTCCTCCCTCACTCGTGCATCTCGTGCTGAAAGTGTTACTTTTGGAGATGCTTCTTCCTCTTCTGTTGTGGCAAAAGGTACAATAAAGGTAAGTGACAAGTTTATGTTCAAAGATGTGGCTCTTGTTGAAAATTTGAAATATAACTTGCTTTCTGTCTCTCAAATGCTTGATGAAGATCTTGAGATAAGCTTTAAGAAAAATGAATGCAAAGTGCTAGATGCTTCAGGTCAGGTGATCTTGTGTTCAAAATTTTTCGTTTTGGAAGAGTATTTAAAGATGATTTTGATGCATCACCTTCTTCTAAGCATAGGTGTCTAATTGCCAATGTTTCTAAAGATTTATTCTTTTGGCATCGTAGACTTGGTCATGTTGGTTTTGATCATCTTACTCGTGTAAGTGGTTTAGATCTCTTACGTGGCTTGCCTAAGCTTAAGGGTGATAGCAATCTAGTATGTTCTTCTTATAGACATGGTAAGATGATTGCAGGTTCACATCCACCTCTTACCATGGTGATGACAAACGCTCCAGGACAGCTTCTACATCTTGATACAGTTGGACCATCTCGAGTTCAATCCTTTAGAGGCAAACGGTATGTGCTTGTGATTGTTGATGATTTTTCTAGATACTCTTGGGTGTATTTTATGGCATCTAAGGATGAGGCTTTTAGTCATTTTAGAAGTCTTGTTCTTAGGCTTTCTGTTGACCATCCAAGAGCTCTCAAAGCTATTAGAAGTGATAATGGAACTGAATTCAAAAATGCTTCCTTTGATCTCTTTTGTGCTGAAAAAGGAATTGATCATCAATTTTCATCTCCTAGAGTGCCTCAACAAAATGGTGTAGTTGAAAGGAAAAATAGAACGTTAGTTGAAATGGCTAGAACTATGCTAGATGAGCATCACACTCCTAGAAATTTTTGGGCTGAAACAATTTCAACTGCATGTTATGTTTCAAACCGTGTGTTTTTGAGATCAAAATTGGGTAAGACTCCATATGAGCTTCGGTTTGAGCATAGGCCTATTGTTTCTCACTTTAGGGTTTTTGGATGCAAATGTTTTGTCTTGAAATCTGGAAATCTTGATAAATTTGAAGCTAGATCAATGGATGGCATTTTTCTTGGATATCCTACTCATACTCGTGGCTATCGTGTACTTGTTTTGGAGACTAACAAAATTGTGGAAACTTGTGAAGTTACTTTTGATGAGGCTAGTCCAGGCACTAGTCCAAGTGATGCAGGTACAGGCGCATACATTCAGGGGGAGAAAATCTTTGAAGATAATGATGATGTTGAAGATGAGGTCTTGACTCTTCCTAATGCACAACAAGTTGTAGCACCTTTGGCACCTACTACTACATCACCTACAGCTAACCATCCTCAAGCTACAACATCATCTGTACATGCTGAAAATGAAGAAGGAGAAGGAGAAGTCTCAAAAGCCAATGCTCCCTTGCACATTCAAAAAATGCATCCATCTAAACAAATGATTGGAGACCTAAATGAGAGAGTCACTCGATCCAGGTTTATTCATTCTGACACTCATGCTCATTCTGCTTTAGTTGCTTCTTTTGAACCCAAAGATATATCTCATGCATTATCTGACGAATCTTGGATCAATGCCATGCATGAAGAATTAGAGAATTTTGAACGAAATAAAGTTTGGAAACTTGTCTCACCACCTCCTGTTTTTAATGTTATTGGAACTAGATGGGTTTTCAAAAATAAACAAAGTGAGGATGGTGTTGTTGTTAGAAACAAGGCTAGATTGGTTGCTCAAGGTTACACTCAAATTGAAGGCTTAGATTTTGATGAAACCTTTGCTCCTGTTGCTAGAATTGAAGCCATTAGAATCCTTTTAGCATTTGCTGCATCCAAAGGTTTTAAATTGTATCAAATGGATGTAAAAAGTGCTTTTCTAAATGGTTTTATTAATGAGGAGGTGTATGTCAAGCAACCACCTGGTTTTGAAAATCCAAAGTTTCCAAATCATGTGTTCAAACTATCTAAAGCTTTGTATGGTTTGAAACAAGCCCCTAGAGCATGGTATGATAGGCTAAAAACCTTTTTACTTGAAAGGGGGTTTTCAATGGGAAAGGTTGACAAAACTCTCTTTTTACTCAAGCAAGGCAATGATCAACTATTCGTTCAGATTTATGTTGATGATATTATCTTTGGTGGTTCCTCTCATGTTTTAGTGTCTGAGTTTTCAGAAACAATGAGGAAGGAGTTTGAGATGAGTATGATGGGTGAGTTGACATACTTTTTGGGATTTCAAATCAAGCAAACAAAGG
Source organism: Rhipidocladum racemiflorum (assembly GCA_036346355.1). Taxonomy (NCBI): domain Eukaryota; kingdom Viridiplantae; phylum Streptophyta; class Magnoliopsida; order Poales; family Poaceae; genus Rhipidocladum; species Rhipidocladum racemiflorum. The sequence continues at coordinate 38,427,221 of CM070588.1, forward strand.
ATGGTACTTTTGTGCATCAAAGCAAATACACAAAAGACTTATTGCATAGATTTGGGATGGAAAACAGCAAACCGATCATGACACCCATGGAGAGCACTTGCACACTTGATCCAGATGAAGATGGTGAGCCGGTTGATCAAAAGGAATATAGAAGCTTGATAGGTTCACTTTTGTACCTCACTGCATCAAGGCCGGATATACAATTTGCTGTGTGCTTGTGTGCTCATTTTCAAGCTTCCCCACGTGCTTCACATCGACAAGTCAGCTGCTTAATTTTCAGGTATCTTCATGGAACTCAAGATTTTGGCATTTGGCTTTCTGCTTCCTTATGCATTAGTTTAAGAGCCTTTTCTAATGCTGATTTTGGAGGATGTAGAATTGATAGAAAAAGTACATCTGGTACATGTCATTTCTTGGGCAATTCTTGTAACACCCCGGCATTTAATATGCCTGAATGTTACCAAACATAAGCTAAACAACATCTAAATACCACATTTAACATAAAATTCCAGCAAAGGCGCATAGACTAAAAACCGAAATTTCGGCAGCACCTCCTTTGTTTTATCATGAATTTAAGGAACAGCAACAAGATAGCATTATATGGCAATAAGAGAAACATCTAAAACAGCAATAAATAAAGTCTTAACGACAATAAAAGACTAACATCAAGCTCTTAAAGTTCCAAGTGTCAAACAATCAATAGAACTCTCATTAACCAAGCTAAGACTTAATTTTAAAGACCATCACACGCAATTTTATTATCAAACTAAATGAATTGACTTGGGGAAACGTTAAGGTGAAGCAACGTGTGAGCGTGTGACTATTCCCCTTTCCGCATGCCGCTCTCATGGTACCTAAAACAACAAGAAAACACAAGGGTGAGTTCGAAAACTTCAGCAAGCATACCGCAATGGACAACAAGCATAACAACAAGTCAATAACATCTTTCATCATGTATAACATCGCATTTATGAATACTTATCAATATCATCATCAATTTGTATGCGATGTAATGCATTGCTCCTGACCCTCTGGAACCTCATACCGGTATGGGAAGTACACACCCGTCGGTGTGCACCCTTTCCTCCCTTCCATCCCGAAGATGGAGGGTGCCTACTCGCTTCCAAACACCACGTGGATGGAATCACGACATAGGACTTACTCAATGGCGTTCCGGATTAGTCATAACTTTCTCACCGACCTTGCCGGACTAGTTAAGACTTTCTCACCGCCCTCGCCCTATCTCATGACATGCATGCAACCATGCCAATTATCATATTCAATTCACATATTAACACATGGCGTCATAATATGTTAAACATGCTTATCATATCATATCATTCATTAACACATGGCAAGTGGACATATATCATGTAGGCAATTCCATCTAATTTCAACATGCAACCTACAACTTGCTATCCATCACAACACACTTGCCTCAAACACGTGCAACGGATTGGCGGGATGAAGAGGGCACTCCCGGGGTCACACCACCTGCACATAGGTATCACACACTCACAATTATGCCCACAAAACAGTACGCCAACCCCCATCTAACCCGACATTACCAACTACTCGCAAAACCTAAAGACAGAGGTTCTGTCCCGCCGGGACAGCAGCCTTGCGAAAGGCATAACTTGAGTTCTGGGACTCCAAATCGAATAAACGAGTACACCGTCGCGAAGCTTAGGAAATTTCCCAACTTTTTCTAGTTATAGGGAAAGACTGATTCGGACTCTAAAATTGTTTAATCTACAGATTACCACAATCTGTTCCAGTTACGTCACAGATTTTTAGGCGCTCGGTAAAACAGCCATAACTTTCAAACGGATGATCGGATTTTAACGTGCTTTACGTCCACGGAAAGATAATTAAATTATCTACAACTTCCTAGAAGTCCGTATGGTCTGATTCGGATTCTAAATCGACGGAAACTCGAACCCTAGTTCGACTGCTCAATCTGCCCGAAAACAGAAACGTGGACAAGTTTAGATCTAACCCAAATTACTTCAAACCAGCGCCTCCAATTGATCTAAAAACTTGATAAACACCCTAATAACAGTACCTAGATCAAATCCAAGGATCCTCATGTTCATACCTTTGCCCGAAGCGCAAAACTCCAATCAATCTCCGCGAATCTCCTCGCGAATCGCTCCTCGCTCCACGTTCCTCGCTCCTCGCTCCTTGCTCCTCGCTCCTCGCTCCACGGGATGACTCCGCGAGGTGCAGGGGTGGGGAGGCCACCCTAGGGCAGCAAGGGGTGGAGGGGAGGTGGTGTGGAGGTGGAGGAAAGGGAGGGGGTGCGCACGGTTTTGGGGGCTAGGGCTTAGGAGAGGGAGGAGGAGAGGGGCGCAAGAGGGAGGTGGGGCGCAAGGGGCTGGGGAAGCCCCTTTTACCAGCCCTCAACCCAATCCTAGTCCGTTACGGAGTCCTAATCCATCCCACCAAAGCCCACCAAGGCCCAAAACTCCTCCGGGAAGGCCCAAAACCCCGAAAACGGCCCGGAAACGGCCCGGAAAAGCTATTAACCTCCGATTCTTATGATTTTAACCTTAATTCCACATCTCATACTGTATTTAACCTTATCATGCTCAATAATAAGGTTACGACACTCCGAGGTGTCACATTCTTCCCCCCTTCAACAGGATTCGACCTCGAATCTAAACGCACCAACACGAAACCCAGCAAAACCAAAAGGTCAAATTTTCACATCACATACCTGAGGCGAACAGCTCGGGATACTTCTCGCGCATGCGAGATTCCAGCTCCCAAGTCGCTTCTCTCTCGGTCTGATGTGACCACAGGACCTTGACAAACTTAAGCGTCCTGTTCTTCATCACTCGCTCAAGTCCCTGAATTTCCACAGACGGGACTCGAAGGTGAGGTCCTGCTGAAGCACTAATGGTTCCAATGGAACCACCAACTCCGGATCATGCAAGTATTTCCTCAACATCGAGACATGGAACACATTATGCACACCTTGCATGGATTCCGGTAGCTCTAGGCGATAGGCCAACCTGCCAACTCGGGCGAGGATAGGAAAAGGCCCAACATACCTTGGATCGAAGCTTTCCTTTGGTGCCAAAACGCACCACACCCTTGGTGGGAGATACTCGCAAGAGTACGCTATCACCCACCTCAAACTCCAAGTCTCGCCGCCACATCAAGATAGCTCTTCTGTCGCTTCAGAGCGAGAAGGTTCTCGCCGAACCTCCGACACGCGATCAACGATCTGCTGAACCCAATCCGCCCAAGAATAGCTCTCTCGCCACGAGATCCCAACAAAGTGGCGATCTGCACTTCCGACCATACAGTACCTCATAAGGAGCAGCCTGGATGCTGGAATGATAGCTGTTATTGTAAGCAAACTCTGCAAGGGGCAAATGGTCCTCCCAGCTACCTTTCCAAGCCATCACACAGGCCCTGAGCATGTCTTCCAACGTCTGGATGGTACGCTCAAACTGCCCATCTGTTTGAGGGTGAAAAGCGGTACTAAGGCGAAGCTGCGTACCCAAAGCACTCTGCAAACTCTCCCAGAACTTGGAGACGAACTTCGCATCCCGATCAGAGATAATGGTCTTGGGTACACCATGCAATCTCACGATCTCCCGCACATAGATGGGAGCCAACTCGCTCGCTGAATTGGTCGTGCGGATGGGAATGAAATGCGCAGACTTGCTGAGACGGTCCACCACAACCCAAACAAGATCCTTCCTCGTGGAGAACGAGGTAGACCAACCACGAAATCCATGGAGATGTCATCCCATGGCCACACAGAACCTCCAAGGGCTGCAACAGCCGGCGGGACGCTTTATGCTCAGCTTTGATCTTCCGGCAAATCCCACAAGACGCCACATACTTGGCAATATCCACTCTCATCCTTTTCCACCGTAAATTCTTCTTCAAGTCCCTGTACATCTTGGTCTCTCCAGATGGACCGTGTACGGGTGCGATGAGCTTCTCTCGAGAATGTCTTCTTTCACTTGAGATTTCTGGGCACGCATGACGACCCTGAAATCTCAAAACTCCCGCATCATCAACGGTAAAGTCTCCGACTTGCCATCCTCAAGGCGTTTCCTCACCTGCCGGAGCAAACGATCATGTCTTTGTGCCTCCCGCAGCACGCTGAATCGCCGACTCAAGAATCAATTGAGTTTCAGCTTGCACGGTCCCCGCAGCAAGCGAGGAGACTCCCAAACGCTCAAAATCAGCAACAAGACAATCAACAACAGGGGCATTGTCTTGATCGAGAGCGTCGGCCACCACATTTGCCTTCCCGGATGATCTTGGATAGTGAGGTCATAATCCTTTATCAATTCTAGCCACCTCCTCTGCCTCAAGTTCAAATCTTTACGAGTAAAGATGTACTTGAGGCTCTTGTGATCGATAAAAATATCACAAGATTCGCCCGTCTGAGTAATGCCTCCATATCTTCAATGCAAACACCACGGCGGCTAGCTCAAGATCATGCGTGGGATAATTCTGCTCATGCTTTTTCAAGCGCCTCGAAGCATAAGCAATCACCTTGCCCTCTTGCATGAGCACACACCCAAGTCCCAACCGAGAAGCATCGGAATAAACAAGGAAGCGCTTCCTGGTTCGGGAAGGGTAAGAACAGGAGCAGCCACTAACTTCTCCTTCAAAGTGCGTAAGCCGTGCTCACACTCTGCAGTCCACCGAACTTCATCCCTTTGTGAGTCACCGTGAAAGTGGCTTGGCAATGATAGAGAAATCCTGCACAAAACGCCGATAGTAGCCAGCCAACCCAAGGAAGCTACGCACCTCTTTGACATTGGAAGGCCTCTTCCAATCCAAAACTCACGAGACTTTGCTAGGATCTACAGATATGCCCTCTGGATTGATGATGTGGCCAAGAAAACCCACTTCAAATCCGAACTCGCACTTTTTCAGCTTAGCAAAGAATTGATTCTCCTCAGGGTACTCAAAGACAAGCCTCAAGTGTCGCTCATGCTCCTCTTCCGATTTAGAGTAAATCAGAATGTCATCGATGAACACTACCACAAACTCATCAAGGTACTTGTGTAGCATACTGTTCATCGCCTCCATAAAGACAAATAGGAGCATTAGTTAGTCCAAAAGACATAACTTTAAATTCATAATGCCCATACCTAGTGGAGAAAGCGATCTTCTCAATGTCCTGCTCCTCACACGGATCTGATTATACCCGATCAAGATCAATTTTGGAGAACACCTTTGCTCCCTTCGCTTGGTCAAACAGATCCTCGATGCGAGGCAAAGGATACTTGTTTTTGACTCATCACTTGGTTAAGAGCACGATAATCAATGCACATACGCCAACTTCCATCCTTCTTCGAGACGAAGAGGACGGGTGCTCCCCATGGCGATACGCTACGCCGAATGAAGCCTTTGGCCAACAGATCCTCCAATCGCTTCTTCAACTCGTCTTGAAAAGGACGAGCCAAAGCGGTATGGAGAGATAGAAATAGGTCGAGTGCCAGGAACAAGATCAATACGAAACTCCACATTCCTCACAGGAGGTAGACCAGGCAACTCGTCAGGAACACATCAACGAACTCCTTCACTACAGAAATCTCCTCAATAGGAAATCGAAGAAGATGGTTTCTCAGACAAAGTCATGAGGAAACCCAATAGCCTCAAACGCCGACCGAGAAAACAAACTAGTCAAAGCAAAGACGGAATCGAGGGTATACCACCCTGAAAGGTCAACTCTTCACGGACGGGGCCTGCAAGGAAACTGTCTTCCGTAAACAACAGATCTTAGCACTGCATCGATGCAGCCAGTCCATGCCCAAAATGACATCAAAAGGAGCCAACTGGATCACCATGAGATTGGCAAAGAAAACCTCATCATCAATGGCAATGGTGCAACCAGGGCAAACCAAAGAACTAGCAATCAAACCCCCAGGAGAACTGACTAACACGGACTCAGAGATCCGCTGAACTCCCAACTTAGCTCTACTAGCAAACTCCGACGACACAAAAGAATAGGATGCTCCGGAATCAAATAGAACAAAGGCATCAACGGAATCCACGAGCAGAGTACCTGAAACCACTTCTGGATGCCCGACTGACTCGGCGGTCGGCAGGGCGTACACTCCTGGTGGCGTCGGGACAGAAAGAGCCCCGACTCCAGGCTGATGCCCCAACAAGGCTGGGGGCGGAGGAGGCAACTGAGGAGGAGCAGACGGCTGCGGGCACCAGTAAGCCGCTGGTGGCGCCCACGCAAAGGGCGGCTGAGAAACAGGAGCAGCCATCATGTGCACCGATCCTCTAGAAGACGCCGCTGGAGTGGGAGGAGAAGGCACCGTCTCCCACTTGATGATGCTACCGGGGTTCATCCGGCAGACTCGCCCCATATGGCCGGGCTTGCCACAGTGGTTGCAACTCCCAGTCCAACCACACTCTGAAGCACGGTGCTCGCCACCGCACTTGAAGCACTTCATGCCCTGCCCGGGCACAGGACGAACAGCCGCTCGCGAAGAAGACGATCAAGCGACCCCATCTTAGCCCACGAGGAGGAGCCTGTCCTCCCTTGAACTTCTTGAAGGTGGGACGCCGAGAGGACCCACCTCCTCCACCAAAGGTCCTCTTCGGCCCCGCTGGGCCGCAGGAACCCTGAACCTCCCGGTTCTCGCTTGTCCCGGAGAGCTCCAACTCGAGCTCCATGCCCTTCGCTTGCTCCACCACAGAGCGTAAGTCACGAGGGCTGATCGCCCCATGACAACTCTGAACTCCTGGTTGAGGCCCCTACGGAACCTCCTAGCTTTCTCCCGATCGTTTACCGCCACACAGACGTAAGCGCACCACGCCTGTTGAACTCTTTCTCATACTGCCACCGACCTCTTTCCCTGGGAAAGAGTGGTCGAGTAAGCTCCATCCTCTCAAGGAAAGACTGCAGGTGGAACTTGGCTCGAAGCGAGCCACAAAGTCCTCCCAGGTGATCGACCCAGATCGGGGTTCTAGCGGCCAGAACCCCTCCCACCAGATATCGGCTTGGCCCTTCAATTGAAAAGCCACAAAGCGAGTCCTGCGAACCGAGGTCAACTCTAGGACCTCAAATCGCCTCTCCATGTACCGCAGCCAATCTGCGAAGGATCGGGCGTGCTCGCTCCATCGAAAGTGTCAAGGCGGAGGGACATCCACTCCAGGAGACTCATCCTCGGCTCCGGTGCAGCGGGGCAACAACAGGGCCATCGCAGGGGAGGCACAACAAATAGGGCTGCCCGCACCGCCGGGCGCAGCTCCTGAATCTCCCTCTGCAGAGCCTGGACTAAATCTTCATTGGCGGCGGGCACCCCCGCCCCCGACCGCACAGCTGGAAGCTCCTCCTGAGCTGGCCCACGAGCATTATGCGAAACGCTACCCTCAGCAACAGACTCCTCAACTCCCTGGGAGCCTCGCCCCTGGCCTCCACGGCCACGGCGTCCACGGCCTCTAACCCTCGGCATGGTCGCTTAGACAGACAACCACCCAAACACCAAAGCACCCAATCAAGATCATAGATCAAACATCATCATAAGCATATTCCTTATCACATAATCAAGCGCGATGCATTGATGAACCAAAACCCATCCTACTGTGCAACCAAGTGTGTCAGATTTTAGATTAGTTATACCACTTTTACAAGTTTTAACGTTGCTATCCTATAACAAGGTTTTAGTTAGAACCTAAGCCATGTTTCTAAGTTATTCCACATCACATTTTAGCTGTACCCTATAGCATGACACTAAAAATTCACATTCCAAGGACCTACTGAGCCCGCTCGATACTAATCAGAACACCCCGGCATTTAATATGCCCGAATGTTACCAAACATAAGCTAAACAACATCTAAATACCACATTTAACATAAAATTCCAGCAAAGGCGCATAGACTAAAAACCGAAATTTCGGCAGCACCTCCTTTGTTTTATCATGAATTTAAGGAACAGCAACAAGATAGCATTATATGGCAATAAGAGAAACATCTAAAACAGCAATAAATAAAGTCTTAACGACAATAAAAGACTAACATCAAGCTCTTAAAGTTCCAAGTGTCAAACAATCAATAGAACTCTCATTAACCAAGCTAAGACTTAATTTTAAAGACCATCACACGCAATTTTATTATCAAACTAAATGAATTGACTTGGGGAAACGTTAAGGTGAAGCAACGTGTGAGCGTGTGACTATTCCCCTTTCCCGCATGCCGTTCTCATGGTACCTAAAACAACAAGAAAACACAAGGGTGAGTTCGAAAACTCAGCAAGCATACTGCAATGGACAACAAGCATAACAACAAGTCAATAACATCTTTCATCATGTATAACATCGCATTTATGAATACTTATCAATATCATCATCAATTTGTATGCGATGTAATGCATTGCTCCTGACCCTCTGGAACCTCATACCGGTATGGGAAGTACACACCCGTCGGTGTGCACCCTTTCCTCCCTTCCATCCCGAAGATGGAGGGTGCCTACTCGCTTCCAAACACCACGTGGATGGAATCACGACATAGGACTTACTCAATGGCGTCCGGATTAGTCATAACTTTCACCGACCTTGCCGGACTAGTTAAGACTTTCTCACCGCCCTCGCCCTATCTCATGACATGCATGCAACCATGCCAATTATCATATTCAATTCACATATTAACACATGGCATCATAATATGTTAAACATGCTCATCATATCATATCATTCATTAACACATGGCAAGTGGACATATATCATGTAGGCAATTCCATCTAATTTCAACATGCAACCTACAACTTGCTATCCATCACAACACACTTGCCTCAAACACGTGCAACGGATTGGCGGGATGAAGAGGGCACTCCCGGGGTCACACCACCTGCACATAGGTATCACACACTCACAATTATGCCCACAAAACAGTACGCCAACCCCCATCTAACCCGACATTACCAACTACTCGCAAAACCTAAAGACAGAGGTTCTGTCCCGCCGGGACAGAAGCCTTGCGAAAGGCATAACTTGAGTTCTGGGACTCCAAATCGAATAAACGAGTACACCGTCGCGAAGCTTAGGAAATTTCCCAACTTTTTCTAGTTATAGGGAAAGACTGATTCGGACTCTAAAATTGTTTAATCTACAGATTACCACAATCTGTTCCAGTTACGTCACAGATTTTTAGGCGCTCGGTAAAACAGCCATAACTTTCAAACGGATGATCGGATTTTAACGTGCTTTACGTCCACGGAAAGATAATTAAATTATCTACAACTTCCTAGAAGTCCGTACGGTCTGATTCGGATTCTAAATCGACGGAAACTCAAACCCTAGTTCGACTGCTCAATCTGCCCGAAAACAGAAACGTGGACAAGTTTAGATCTAACCCAAATTACTTCAAACCAGCGCCTCCAATTGATCTAAAAACTTGATAAACACCCTAATAACAGTACCTAGATCAAATCCAAGGATCCTCATGTTCATACCTTTGCCCGAAGCGCAAAACTCCAATCAATCTCCGCGAATCTCCTCGCGAATCGCTCCTCGCTCCACGTTCCTCGCTCCTCGCTCCTTGCTCCTCGCTCCGCTCCACGGGATGACTCGCGAGGTGCAGGGGTGGGGAGGCCACCCTAGGGCAGCAAGGGGTGGAGGGAGGTGGTGTGGAGGTGGAGGAAAGGGAGGGGGTGCGCACGGTTTTGGGGGCTAGGGCTTAGGGAGGAGGGAGGAGAGGCGCAAGAGGGAGGTGGGGCGCAAGGGGCTGGGGAAGCCCTTTACCAGCCCTCAACCCAATCCTAGTCCGTTACGGAGTCCTAATCCATCCCACCAAAGCCCACCAAGGCCCAAAACTCCTCCTGAAGGCCCAAAACTCCAACGGCCCGGAAACAGCCCGGAAAAGCTATTAACCTCCGATTCTTATGATTTTAACCTTAATTCCACATCTCATACTGTATTTAACCTTATCATGCTCAATAATAAGGTTACGACACTCCGAGGTGTCACAATTCTCTTATTGCATGGTTGTGATGCCCTAGAATTTGAGAGCGATCCTAGGGTTTTCTTTCTTGGTTGTTCCGGAAAGAAAGAGGGTTTTGTCGGGGAATGAAATAATTGAAGATTATGCGGTAATTTAATATTAAAAATTGGAGTTTTGGGCTAGTTTCCGCTGGGCTGAGGCAACCTGGGCCTGGGCCGGGAATTCCTTTTTCCCCCTCTCCTCCCCATGCCTTGGTGGGCCGGCCCACCTCCCCCTTTAAGTGGCGCCCCCTCCCCCCAAACCCTAAGGCGCCTCCCTTCCTCCCCCCTAGCAGCCACACCCCCTCCTCTTCCTCCCCTGCATGGTGGCTCAAGATCCACCGCGAAACGCGAAGGAGAAAACGAGAAGAGGATCCGTGGAGGCGAGGAGGACGAACAGATTTCCGTTACGGGGATCGTCGCGCGTTCTTCGTGGGTTCGCAAGGGGGAACTCAAGGTAAAATTCCCAATCTTTTACCCCTGTTCTACCTAGGTATTATGAGTGTATTAGATCTGGTGGTGAGTGGTTTGGATGGATCTTGATGGGGGAGAAGGGTAGATGTTCACGTGGTGCTGTTTTTAGAAGGGAAGATTGTGCTGCACGGATTGTTTCGCGTTTTACGTGGCATAGATGATTTTTCCTGCAAAAACCTATAACTAGAAAGTTTTAGATAACATCGAGACCTAGCTTCTGTAATTTTTTCAGAATTTTTGGGGCGTCGGTATGAGAGTTATCGCTGTTGGAAGATGACGAACAGAATCTGGAAACAGATTTCGTCCACTGTGTTGGACGGTTGTTTAGGCATATTTAAATGTGGAATTGAAATTTGTGACCTTCATGAAAGTTGTAGATCTCGTCAATATATAGCTACTGTAATTTTTTTGTATTTTTATGAACAGTAGAAAAAAGATACGAAATTGGGAAGAGAGGGTGCTGCTGTTCGATTCGGACAGATCGGGGTTTTTGGTGTTTAAATGGGAAATGGGAGTAGGAAGCGTGTGTTTGAATTGTGTGATGAATTGTGATGTCGCTATGTACTGAAATAATGTTTGTTCAGGTGGTGCCACTGCTGGGCATAACTAGGTTCATCGTCCACGTCGGTAAAGGCAAGTGGAAGTAGTTGTATTGTTAAGCTATACATTGTTGTTTGCTTCGCCTTCATTATAAACTCCAATTACAGCAATCATACATGGTTTAATCACTTGCTTTGAGGTAAGGTGAAGAAGGATGTTGTTTACCGGATGAATTGTCTAAACATTTCATCTCTATGATATTTGTTTTCTATCCATGCTATATGATGATATGCAAACATGTGGACTCAATGGGAGGAGTTATGAATGAATTCATGCATGAAGCATTAATCGCATAATCATGCATTGGAAGTTTGTTGACGCCATGCGTGGCGCGATCACAGTACAACACCGTGTGTTCCTGAGAAAGGGCACGGTGAGGAGGAACATGGCATAAGCATGTGCATCAATCATATGCATTTTACTGAAGTGGTGTGGACTCTTTGATGTGGTATTGTATATGAGGAATGTGGACTCTTTGATGTGGTATTTTATATGAGGAATGTGGACTCTTTGATGTGGTATTGTATATGAGGAATGTGGAATGATAGATATATGGTGGATGTTTTATTTGTATTAGTTGTTCCGCTTGCTGAGATTACCCAATCTCACTACTTGCTGTTTTGATGTTTTCAGGTAGCGCACGTGAGTCGTAAGCATGAAGGGTGGGCTAGCAACACAATAAATTTTCTGTTGTCATCACGACTCACATGATCTAGTGTTTTAAATAATTCATTAGTTGGATGCAATTTTATTTCATTTAGACCTATTGTTGTTCCCTTTAAACTTGTTCTCGTTTATGGTTGTCCCTTTATAGATGTGTTTTATTTATGGTTAATACCTGGTTGAATTAGACTCGTTGTCTCTAGTTTTGATGTCGTGATATTATTCCTATTCGAATTGCTTCCGTACTATCCTGTTTTAGGGGAAATGTTGTCGATCTGTTCTTGTACAACAGTTTAGATTTATAGGGGAAATGCTGTCGATCTGTTCTTGTACAACAGTTTAGATTTATGGGGTGTTACAATGGTCATCTAGAAAACAATCTTCTGTTGCACAATCAACTGCTGAATCTGAATATGTGGCTGCTGCTAGTTGTTGTTCTCAAATTCTTTGGATAGTAGCTACACTTAAAGATTATGGGGTTAATTTGGATAGTGTTCCTCTTTTGTGTGATAACACTAGTGCAATTTGCATTGCTAAGAACCCCGTGCAACACTCTAGAACAAAACACATTAACATCAGATTTCACTTTCTTAGAGATCATGTTGAAAAAGGGAACATTGTGCTTCATCATGTGGATACTGAACATCAATTGGCAGACATTTTTACAAAACCTTTGTCTTCTTCTCGTTTTGCTTTTATTCGGGGAAAACTTGGGATTGTTCATCCAATGGGTTTGTTTTTAGGGGGAGTTTCCTTGCCAAGTTCTTTCACTTGATAAGCCCACTTTATCATATTTCTTTATATGTTATGTAATTGAGCTAATATATGATAATCTAATTGTCTCACTTGAACTAAAAATGACATTGCGGAATTCCCTGGACTGATTGTCTATAGCTAAATACTCTGTGATATCTTACTCTTCTAGGCTTGTTATTGAATTTTCTTGACAAATTTGGGCTATGGAGCAAGTGTATTTTCAGCTTTACTCTTTCATAAGACCTTTTAATCATTTTTGCATGTTTACAATCAAAGAAAAAGAAAAGAAAAAGGGAATCAATAAAAAAGGGTTGTTAAAAGCAAAAGCTTCAAGTTGTATGCTTCAGGCATGCTTTCCTTAAAAAAATAAGATGTATGCTTCAAGCATGCCATTCCCTCAAAGATAAGAAGTATGCTTCAAGCATGCCACTCCTAGAAAATAAAAGAAGTATGCTTCAAGCATGCCACATGCAATTTATTGTTTAAAGATTAAATTGGTCTACTAGATTGGAGTTGAAACTACTTGCTTGCCCTAAGTTGTTAGTTGCTTCAATTTTTAAAGCCTTGCTTTTTCTGCTAAGATCTTGCTTAGTACTTGGCTATAGTTGACTAAATTGAGGTTGAGATGCATGTCATTCCCTAACTTGTTAAAATCACATCAAGACCATGTATTTTGCATATTATGTGATATATAAGGTTATATGATCGAATGAGCTCATCTTTTCCTATCTTGGCACTCCCTTGTTTCTCATTGTGAAATCATTGCTGCAGGAATTTTTTTTTGAACAAATTCTCTTTTGTACTCTTGATGAATCCATTGTCAAAGGGGGAGAAATTTTGGGAATATTTGAGAAGTTCAAAGAAAAAAAAGGGAAAAAGTTTTTTTTTGGAAATTTGAGCTTTTTGGGAGAAGTTTGGAGAATTTTGGAATTCTTGGACACATTGCACATTCACACACATTTTCATTCTCAGGGGGAGATTTTGTTTTGCCTTTTTGTCAAAGGGGGAGGTTCTGTGTTTTGGTGTTAATCCTTTGGATCTCAAAATCTTTTGTAAAAGAGAATGCCAATGTTCAAATCTAAAGTGGTGTTGCCAATGTTTTCATCAAGGGGGAGATTGTGAATCATATGATGAAAAATTGGCTTGATCTTGTGCTGAAAAATTGGTTAGGATTAATCTTGCAAAATTGCTTGCATGAAGGACCAAACATTCAAACATCCAAAAACAGAGACTTTACATTTGCGCCAGACCAAACATCCAAAAACAGTGAGTTTCGCATGTATGACGGACCAAACTTTTTGGTCTGTCATAAACGTGATTTTGATGCTTTTACACTTGTTCAAGAAATCACGTTTTTCCCATGTATGACAAACCAAATTTTTTGGTCTGTCATACACATGCTTTTGGCGACCTTGTTTTTCCCATGTATGACAAACCAAATTTTTTGGTCTGTCATACACATGTTTTGGCGACCTCGTTTTTCCCATGTATGACAAACCAAATTTTTTGGTCTATCATACACATGCTTTTGGCGACCTCGTTTTTCCCATGTATGACAAACCAAATTTTTTGGTCTGTCATATACATGCTTTTGGCAACCTCGTTTTTCCCATGTATGACAAACCAAATTTTTTGGTCTGTCATACACATGTTTTTTGGCGACCTCGTTTTTCCCATGTATGACAAACCAAATTTTTTGGTTTGTCATAAACATGTTTTTTTGGCGACCTCGTTTTTTCCATGTACGACAGACCAAATTTTTTGGTATGTCGTAAATGTGCTTCTGAAGGTTTTTGCGCGGGACCAAGTTCTTAAAAACAGTAAGTTTTACATGTACGCCGGACCAAATTTTTTGGTCCGTCGTGAATGTGTTTTTGCTCGATTAGGGTTTTGAGCAAACTTGGAATTGAGTTTTTGGTTTGACCTTGAGATAATGAAATTGGTGAGAATTTCATGATGCTTGTTTTGAAGTGGACTTTATGCAATGCTCGTGTGAGTATTTGCATGAACTAATGTTGAGTCAAGTCGCGGACTTGTGCTCGGATTTGTTTTGTGGTTTGTTCATGTGCAGGTATTGCTCGAAGACGAACGTGGTCGATGACGGGACCGGAACTAGGTTCATGGAGGAGCTGAGGTTCGGGACTAGGTTCAGGGAGGAACTAAGGTCTTGGTGGTCAAGGATGTCATGCGGGATGTTCGGGCTAAGAGAATGGTGCACATGAAGAATGGTTAGTCACGTGAGAATGGCAGGAGGTCATTCGTGTGCAAAGTGTTAGTCACGTGAGTATGGCAGGTGGCCATACGCGTGCAAAGTGTTAGTCACGTGAGTATGGTAGGGTTGCCATACGCGTGCAAGAGTTGTACTCGGCCAGGTTGGGCCAAGAGGAGTTGTATACATACTCTTTCTAGATTAGGAATTGTATTCAGAACTCCTTGTGTTTTGAGGCTAGTGACATCGGGGTGTCTCCTGTTGAAGGGCATCAAGCAGAGCTGAGCGCATTGAGAGCTTGAGCTCAGTTTTTAGGAATTGTACTCTTTTGATGAGAGTACTTTAGATAAAAGAAATAAAGATCAATTCTTCCAGATCCTTGCGTGCTACAGTAACCGCATTGCTACAGTGTCTCTGTTTTGGTTTTTGGTTGCATGCTTGTTTTGGTTCTAGATTGGTTTTTGTTCTTTGAGGTTCATCTTGATTTGATTCATCAAAACCTTTCTAGAGAATTGATTTAGGGTTTCTCTAAGTTTAGTTGATTAAACTTTTGTCGTTCTTGTTTAATCTTGAAGTTTTGGTTAGATTAATTCTCGTCATCTTCTGTCACAGCAAGCTTATGAGGTTCATAACTTTTGATCCGTAAGTCCGATCGAGCTGATTGTTTTTGGGTTCGATTCGTATTGGAATCTAGTTTCTCGTGTCCAAATTTCAGATCAATCTAACGGTTGGATCTTCGGAAATTCTTGTTTTACCGAACCTCTGTCATTCTATTTTTGTCGAAAACGAGGCAATTATTTGGTTCTGTTTTGGGGTGAACTTTTAATAGATCAAGAATTTGGTTTTAGCTTCCGCACAATCATTCACCCCCCCTCTGATTGTTATATTCGTATACTTCGATCCTACAAAAACTAATCCTGAAGGCAAATGCAATGGGTAGGTGCCAACGGCAAGACCAGCAACTCTTGCTTTATTCCCCACGCGAATATCCACTTCTCCTTTTGCCAAGTCTCTACTCTTTGTCAGCCCCTGCATCGAATTGCAAATGTGATCAACCGATCCGGTATCATATACACAAGAGCTGGAATAAGAAGTAGCAAGATTAATTTCTATAACATTAATACCTGAAGTGGAAGTCACACTCCCATTCTTTTTATCTGCCAGGTACTTCTCGCAGTTTCGTTTCCAATGTCCTGACTTCTTGCAATAGAAGCACTGGGTTTCGGGTTGTGGGCCAACTTTGAGCTTCTGAAGCTTAGTTTTGAGGCTCGTGATCTCATCTTGAGCCTTGACCTTGCCCTTTCCCTTTCCCTTTCCCCAAGCCTTAGTTTTCCTCTTTTTGAAGGCAGTTGTCTTCTGAACCATCATCACATGATTGGGTTTCTTCTTAATGCTTTCCTCGGCAGCCTTGAGCATCCCATATGTAGCTCGGTCAGGCTCTTCTCCATGCTATTCATATGAAAATTCATAATGAATGGCTCAAAGCTCTGAGACAGAGACTAGAGAGTTACGTTTGTAGCCAGACTAATGCTAAGGGGAAACTCAAGCTTTTCCAATCTCCCAATGTAGCCAATCATCTTGATTACATGTGGGCTGACCGGACTGCCTTCACCCAGCTTACAAGCAAACAGAAGCTTTGAGATACCATACCTCTCAGCCCTTGCTTGGTTCCCAAACATGCCTTTCAAGCCCACAATCTTATTGTAAGCATCCTGGTCCTCATATTGCTTTTGCAGCTCAGAGTCCATGGTGACCAGCATGAGATAGCTGACCTCTACGGAGGCATTAACATGTTTTTCATAATCAACCTTCAAATTTTGAGGAGCATTTTCAGCCGGTTCATCAGGGATTGGATTCTCTAGAACATACTCCTTTTTTTCATGCTTGAGAACAATTCTCAAGTTGCGATACCAATCAACAAAATTTGTTCCATTTAGTTTTTCTCTTTCCAAAACCGATCTCAAAGCAAAACCAGGTGCAGCAGTAGGAGCAGCAGGAGCTGCCATTGAACTACAACAAAAACATGCAAAGTTTCTAAGCACTATGTTTATGTAATACTTTTATTAAACATTTTAACAAAAGAAACTCCTATCATGTGCCCCCTTTATGGACACATGGTGAGTATTCAAGATCCATATTCATCAAACACTAGTGAGCTTTGGCATCACAGCTAGAAATCTAATGACATAGGTAAACAACATCTTTGTTAATTACATCTTATGTAACTCTTGTTGGTTGAGCATGAAAACAAGTAATGAATGCCTCCGTCAACTTGAGTCATGGCCATGTCAACTTGCCCCTAGGGCTCACATGAGGGAGGGAGCACTTCTCGTTTCCGGGTGCCAATTAAGAAACCTAGCCTCATGTGTGTTTTCCTAGACACCAATCTTCTTTTATCCGTTCCTTCATTACTTAAATGATATTCCAACCACTTATGTCCTTAAGCCCAAAACCGTTTTGATAGCTCAGTTAAATCAACCATTGTTATGCGCGATGTGTCCAACACATCCCTATCATCTATTAAGATAGTCATTGATATACTAGTTTGGCAGTCATATCAATAATGATCTAAATTCTTGATGGGTGCAACAATTGGATGGACATATTTGATTTAAAAATTTTATAACTTTGGGGATGAACAATATCTACTATGAACATGGCATCACATGTAATGAGCATAAAGAAAATAGCAAGGATTAAACACACATCCACATATAATCAAATTAAGATGTGAAATAGTATGGCCCTTAGCATTAGGATCTCCATCATCATGCTTGATTGTTCACCTTGGCGTCATGCTTGATGCCACCATCTTCATCATTGTAGATGCAACTCCTTACAACTTTGATAATGAATATTACATGAGGGTTTGAAACATCACAAGTCGACACGCAGGTCGTTATACATTTTAGATTGAAATAGCCTTATGGCTTGACACAGCACGCAGGCCATGTAAATATTACATGCATCACATACACATAGGCCATACTATTTCACACAACATCCTGCAAAAACGAGTTAAACAAAATAGATTCTACGACAGCGGGGTTCCAAGGCAACGCCCCTGGCGGGGTTCCAAGGGGCAGCACCCCTAGCGGGGTCCAAGGGCAGCACCCCTGGCGGGGTCCAGGGGCAGCGCCCAACGCGGGGTTCAAGGGGCAGCGCCCCTGGCCGGTCAGCGGACGGGTTGAGGGCAGCGCACTTGGAAATTTTTTCAGAGGCATGTGTTCTGTTAAAAGAAAACGCCCTGAAAATCTCCACGGATCAATCAGATTGACCCAATCCGATTCAATCTGATTGGCTTGGTCCCATATGGTTGCGATTCTTGAACCTTGATGGCGGTAACCCGACCGGTAAGGGCAATGTCATACCATGAACGGACTCACCCAAATCAAGATTGATTCGGTTTGCACTTTCCTCAAACCCTAAACCGATCGATCTCATCGACGGCTACCTCCACCAATTCATGACATGAATCGGTTGAACATGTAATAGATCCAATCTACTATCCTCACATACCATATGTGCAACATCCAGATCACGAATCTACGCGAGATGGCTCTAATACCACTGTTGCGGAACGGGGTATGCTACTCTAGCACAAATTAAAAATTTTATCGCAAACCAGAAAAGCTACTCGCAAGAAGGGGATCATAGATCTATTACCACTAGACGCGCAGTTGCGGAATCCTTCGCACGTCGTTGTAGTGGATCGTCCTCGCCGTGGATCGTCCTCGCCGCGGATCGTCCTTGCTGTGGATCATCCTCACCTGTAACACCCCGGCATCTAGTATGCCCGAATGCTACCAAACAAAGGCTAAACAAAACCTAAATACCACTAATAAAGACAAATTACAGCAAAGGAGCAAATGCTAAAAACCGAAAATTTCGGCAGCATCTCCTTTGTTTTAACATGATTTGAGACAATAGCAAATAACAGGCAAGTAACATAATATCATAAGATATCTAAAGAAGCAGTTTAAATGGATACGGCAACAACATAAGGCAATATTATCAAGTTCAACCACTCCATAAACTATAAGGAAGCAAATAAGGGACCCGACCACACAATTTAATCCATACACCAAGATTCATGGCACTATTATTAAGATCATGACTTAAAATTTGGTAACTGTGACTGGAACTACGTGAAGATGTGTAGCTAATGCCCTTTCCCACATGCCGGTTTCATGGTACCTAAAAAAACAACATAAACACAAGCGTGAGTTCATCACTCAACAAGTAAATTGCAATGGTGCAAAAGAAACAATTTCATGGCTACAACAACTCACATCATGTCTATCATCTCATTCATTATCACATATCATTTTCATCATCATTATGTATGCAATGCGATGCGATGCTCATGTCTCCTTGGAAACTCATACCGGTATGGTTGAGTACACACCCGTCGGTGTGCACCCTCTCCCCCCTTCCATCCCGAAGATGGAGGGTGCCAACTCCTCGCTTCCATACACTGCGGTGGATGGAATCATGATGTAGGACTTACTCATTGGCTCTCCGGAATAGTCATAACTTTCTCACCGACCTTCCCCGGACTAGTTATGACTTTCTCACTGCCCGGGCCATCTATCATGCCATGTATGCAAACATGCCAACATCATAAATAACTTGTACATTAACGCATGGCATCATAACATAATAAGCATATTCATCATATCAATGGCAAACATTAAAGCATGGCATGTGAGCATATCATATATTCAATTTCAATCTCAACCAATCTAGCAAACTACAACCCGCTACCCATTCCAATACACTTGCCTCAACCACGGGCGACGGATTGGCGAGAAGTAGAAGGCACTCCCGGGGTTACACCACCTGCACATAGGTACCACACACTCACAATAATGTCCACAAAACAGTACGCAAACCCTCTTCTACCCCGACATCGCAAACTACTCGCACAACCCAAAAATAGAGGTTCTGTCCCGTCGGGACAGTAGCCTTCCAAAAGGCATAACTCGGGTTCTAAAACTCCGAATCGAATAAACGAGTACATCTTCGCGTAGCTTAGGAAATTTCCTAACTTTTTCTAAGTATATGAAAAAGCTGATTCGGAATCTAAAGTTGTTTAATCTACAAAATACCGTGATCTGTTCCAACCACGTCATAGATTTTAATACGTTCGGTAAAACTAGCATAACTTTCAAACGGCTGGGCGGAATTGGACGTTCTTTATACCCACTGAAAGGTATTGAAATTACCTACAACTTATTCAACAGGCGGCCGATCCAATTCTGAATCTAAAATTGCGAAAACCAAAACCTTAGGTCGACTGCTCAATCTGCCCGAAACAGAGAACGTGGCAACTCTAGTTTTCTCCGAAATCTACCCATGGACAGCACCACCACTTGATCTAAAAATATAAAATCGACCACTAGAACAACACTTAGACCCAACCCATAGATCACACATGCCGTACCTCTCCAAGAAGATCCGAAACCGATGAAGTTTTCCTTCCCGCCGGCCGCTCCTTCCTCCCGATCCGCGACGGTTCGCCGGAGATTCCCGAATTCCGGCGATCCTCCGAGCGGGACAGCAAGGAACACCACGAGAAAGGATGCCGTAGGGCTGCTAGGAGAGGGGTGGGTGGCTTGGGAAGGGAGGTGGAGTGGAGGCGCCATGGGGAAGATGAGATGGGAGAGGAGGCCAATGGGGGTGGCGGCTAGGGTTTCATGGGGAGGGCGCACAAGGGGCAGGAGGTGGGGCGCATGGGGGCCTTGTGCTGCCCTCGTCCCCCTCATGGGCCAAAGCAACCCTCCCTCGGCCCAAGTGGGGTCCCCCCTATGGCCCAATTCGCCCCGGAGAGGCCCAAACTCCCGAAAACGGCCCGGAACGCGACTGAAATTCATACCGCAAAGTTTAACACTTAAATTTCACATTTTATAATGTTTTTGACCTCAACAATCACATTTTATAAGATTATGACACTCCGTGGTGTCACATTCTTCCGCCCTTCAACAGGATTCGACCCCGAATCCGAGACACGCCACTTCGCATTCAACCAAATCGAAGGGAGCTATGGTTCATGCCTCAGAACCTGCTTAAAAGCCCCTACGATTTGCACCAGCCAACACTCAAAACAAGGAGCTAAGGCTCAAAGACTAACGGCTCTAAAGACCACTTCACATTCAAAACTTGCCAGAATTCTTACTCAACATTGAAACACAAAAGAACTCACATACGGCCTCAGCACCACCCAAGCGGTAGGTTAAAGTCCCAAACAGACCACGAAATAAAACAGTCTCACACTTCTCATTCCATGCATTCCTTGGCACTAAAGTGCCCGATCCCTTTAACCAAAGCCACTCTCCAGAAGGACATGGTACCAACTTCTAGATCTATCTTCCGCTCCCACGCACAAAAGTGATTCACGTCTCAATCTCTCAACTATGGTTCGTCGTATTCAAGACGACGGAAACCAAGTGAGACACAACACTCTAAGATTACTAACTGCTCAAACCAATGGGGTTACATCCTGATCTTTTACAACAAGACCAACACCCACCCCACTACCACCGAAAGGAGAAGTCTACTTTATGACCAGAGTTCTGAAAACCCGCAAATTCAACAACAACCGAACATTCCTCTTCGGTTGGCACAACACGCTCAAAGATCGGCGACAAAAGATCCAATACACTTCCAAAAGGAAAAGCAATTACTAGCAACCACCAAGTGGTCCACTCAAGATTTAATCAGCCCTACCGAGGGACACATCAATGACACAAGTCTCCAAGAAGGTTTGAATTGAGTCCTACGCAACCTTCCTTTACTCTTCACTTCCAAACTAGTTACGATCAACCACTAGCAATGCCTAATATCTTAGGTCATTACAAACCCACACTAGATTCCTCTTTCTAAGAAGGTTTCGCCCTCGCATTCTTCTTTTCAAAGAATCGGAACAAGGGTACAATCATTGAGTAAGCTCAACCAAGACCCATGAACCCAAAATGATCCACATCCAACAACTCGAACTCCAAAGTGCTAAAAGCCACATTGGAAAAAGTTCGGCAATAACCAAAGAGTACTCATCTTATTTTTTCCTAAGCTAATATGCAAATGAAACACAAATCTCCTACACCACAACCAACATACTAGAAAGAAATAGAAGTCTCGATTTATGACATGCATGCACACTTTTCAAGAGCACTCCGGATTAGTCATATATCTATATATGACTTTCTCACCGACCTGGCTCAACGACTCTTTTATCATTTAACATCTATAAACGATGTATTGTCTACTTTTCACCATTCATTCATCATGTAACAACACTACCGAATAGTCACTCACAAGACGACTTCATCCTCTGTATCACATGAATAAAACTCGAATAGCATCGAGAATTGCGCTAGTTCATATAAACTATGACGACAGCATAGTTAACAGTAAGGCATCACATCGTATCGGAACCCACCAATGATAGAAAGCTAAACTCGCAAAACATCGCGTTTTCACCAAAATCAACATTTTGGAAAAGAACATCAAAATTTCAAGTCGAGCATCTGCTCCCACAACCGTCACAAATTTTCTCAAGGAGAGGGAAACGCATTTCCAAAAGGGAACACCTCACTAACAAAATCACTTTATAAAACATTCATAAAATCCACCTTTTTGAAGCACTCGCAACCATCACACACATTATGCAAATAAATCCAACTCCAGTAAAAAAAGTTACAAATTAAATCTCAAGAGTTTCCAACACGACCCACTATGTCCATCTGCTTCCGTTAAAATTTATTCCAAAGAGAATTCAGGGTGAACACGAAGGAGCGCGATCCACTCAAAATCTTTTGGGTGTACATCCATACTCATAACACAAATTAAACAAAATAGCCAAAACCAAAGATTGGCACCAATAGCTACGGGTTTTAGGGAAACTCGGAAACACAACACAAGGAATACCTTGCCCGAAGGCATTCAACCAAAATGGCAAACAACCACACCAGTTCAAAAGGTTTTAAACACCAGCTCAGCATGAATCTCACCATAACTTGTATTCCACTACACTTACCATTTAAGCATTCAATAATCACTATTTACTCATCAAGAGAGTCCAACCGGATTTAACAAAATTTACATAACAATTTCTTTCTCTAGTTACCATTCCCAACACTTTTAATTAAGGTTTAAGATGCTTATCACAAAGGCACCCAACCAAGACTACATTGACATGATCCCCACGGATCACCAAATCATATAACAACGTATTCTATATTTCAAACGCAGTACTTCAACAGCTACTTGAGCATGGTCAACCTATCAATTTTATACTATCCATATGTCAAAATCTTGACAATTGAAACTTGTTCAATCAATAAAATGACTTCAACAAATAAGTAATATCTCTACAAGATAAAATTCGTAAATAGGATTCTAAGATATGCATTCATTAAGGTTAAAATCTTACATCATAATTATTATCCATTGTTCATCCCATCACAACATGTACTCGTCGTAAAACCACAGTTTTACACTTTTCTCGATTGGATCAATGGTTTCCAACAATTAACAACACTACCAAGTCATCAATATCAATTGTTTGCATAATTTTAAAACAGCAACATTACTTTTAATTACCCTATCCAAAGGCTATAGCAAATTGTCACTACCCAACATGCTCCAACTATTTAAAACAATTTGAATGAGGTGGATCATCACAAAGCTCTTACCACCACCACAAAACTTATGTCTTCCCAATTGACACGATATTAGCATTATGGAAACTCAACCGCACTTCCAAATATACTAATAGTTTTCAACAACGTAAATAGCAACTCTAATCAACCTCCAAATTAAAGTCACTAGGCAACACGATTAAATTTCTCTATTAATCCATTAGATTAGAACATCTTTAAACAACCAGCAAAGTTTCTTTAACAATCACAGCAGTCTACATCATCTTAATGTTCTAACTATGCATCAAGGTTTAAACTTTTAACATTAACGAGGATCATAAGCACTTTTAAAGCAAGGCAACAGATTCTAAGCATGTACATTAACCCATTTAATCATTCTCGCTACAGTGTAAACTACAACACTAGTAGTCTATTTATTCTCAAGATAGAGATAACAACCGCATTGAATTGTTTCAACTCACAAATTAACTTAACAATACATCATCCCATAAACCACATTGGTACATGCTACATAACATGCTAAACAATAATTCTTACTAGGGAAAAACGATTTTAGTCAAAAGACTACTTACTTTGTTTGTAGTATTTTAGTTTTAAAACTCATCCCAAATTCATAAGGAAACTTGACTCTCAAAATTGCAATGAGACAAACCCAAACTTGGTCATGCAAAAGGAATTCTCCAAAACACTTTTCAATCTCAAAGACTCCCACAGGAGGGAACCAAGCGATCAAATAAACCCTTGCGGACAAAGGCACAAAACATAAATCGACATAACTTAACTTTTTGCACACGCTTCAATAACTTCTTTTAAACTCAGAGTAAGATACACAAGAACCAAAACTATACTTTTCTTTGCAAGGCAACCAACAAAACCGGTGTCAAAGCCAAAAGGCGACTAAAAAGGCGCAACGCTAAATTCCTCTTCTTCGTCTTCAACCAAGGAAGACAAAACCAAGAAACACCGAAGGGACACTCCGCGAAGAAAACCAATTCCAAACACTTTTCATTTCATTTCAATCAACTAAAACCAAGAAAACCAACCGAAACCGACCCTTAGAACGGTAAAGAGCATACGAAGGAATCCACCACCAAACTCTTCTATTTGCCTCCAGTCAACTACCCGATCTACGACAGAAAGGATAAGCACTCTACTCCCACAGGGGTTAATAGTTCTTCGGTAATGGCGTTAACCAGCCACACCGTCAAACCACACCCTTACTATGAACAAAAAGGGGTAACCGAAACCCTTCGGCACCACAACCCCACCTTATCACCACAACAAGAACAATTCAATCATTTATCTCATAGACATAGCAACATGCATTATCAAATGAAGCATTCAACATCAAAAGCTTAAATACAACATTTAAGCGTAAAGAAACGATACCCATACCCTTTCCTACTGTGCAGCCATATGTGTCAAATTTTAGATTAGTTATACCACTTTTGCAAGTTTTAATGTTGCTATCCTATAACAAAATTTTAGTTAAAACCTAAGCCACGTTTCTAACTTGTTCCACATCACATTTTAGTTGTAACATAAGGTTTGACACTAAAAATACACATTCCAAGGACCTACAGCCCACTCTGATACCAACTGTAACACCCCGGCATCTAGTATGCCCGAATGCAACCAAACAAAGGCTAAATAAAACCTAAATACCACTAATAAAGACAAATTACAGCAAAGGAGCAAATGCTAAAAACCGAAAATTTCAGCAGCATCTCCTTTGTTTTAACATGATTTGAGACAATAGCAATAACATGCAAGTAACATAATATCATAAGATATCTAAAGAAGCAATGTAAATGGATATGGCAACAACATAAGGCAATATTATCAAGTTCAACCACTCCATAAACTATGAGGAAGCAAATAAGGGACCCGACCACACAATTTAATCCATACACCAAGATTCATGGCACTATTATTAAGATCATGACTGAAAATTTGGTAACTGTGACTGGAACTACGTGAAGATGTGTAGCTAATGCCCTTTCCCACATGCCGGTGTCATGGTACCTAAAAAAACAACATAAACATAAGCGTGAGTTCATCACTCAGCAAGTATATTGCAATGGTACAAAAGAAACAATTTCATGGCTACAACAACTCACATCATGTCTATCATCTCATTCATGATCACATATCATTTTCATCATCATTATGTATACAATGCGATGCGATGCACATGTCTCCTTGGAAACTCATACCGGTATGGTTGAGTACACACCCGTCGGTGTGCACCCTCTCCCCCCTTCCATCCCGAAGATGGAGGGTGCCTACTCCTCGCTTCCATACACCGCGGTTGATGGAATCACGATGTAGGACTTACTCATTGGCTCTCCGGAATAGTCATAACTTTCTCACCGACCTTCCCCGGACTAGTTATGACTTTCTCACCGCCCGGGCCATGTATCATGCCATGTATGCAAACATGTCAACATCATAAATAACTTGTACAATAACACATGGCATCATAACATAATAAGCATATTCATCATATCAATGGCAAACATTAAAGCATGGCATGTGAGCATATCATATATTCAATTTCAATCTCAACCAATCTAGCAAACTACAACCCGCTACCCATTCCAATACACTTGCCTCAACCACGGGCGACGGATTGGCAAGAAGTAGAACGCACTCCCGGGGTCACACAACCTGCACATAGGTACCACACACTCACAATCATGTCCACAAAATAGTACGCAAACCCTCTTCTACCCTGAGATCGCAAACTACTCGCACAACCCAAAAACAGAGGTTCTCTCCCGTCGGGACAGCAGCCTTCCAAAAGGCATAACTCAGGTTCTAAGACTCCGAATCGAATAAACGAGTACATCCTCACGTAGCTTAGGAAATTTCCTAACTTTTTGTAAGTATATCGAAAATATGATTCAGAACCTAAAGTTGTTTAATCTACAGAATACTGTGATCTGTTCCAATCACGTCACATATTTTAATAAGTTCGGTAAAACTAGCATAACTTTCAAACGGCTGGGCGGAATTGGACGTTCTTTATACCCACTGAAAGGTATTGAAATTACCTACAACTTCTTCAACAGGCGGCCGACCAAATTCCGATTCTAAAATGGTGAAAACCCAAACCCTAGGTCGACTGCTCAATCTGCCCAAAACAAAGAACGTGGCAACTCTAGTTTTCTCCCAAATCTACCCATGGACAGCACCACCACTTCATCTAAAAACATGAAATCGACCTCTAGAACAGAACCTAGACCCAACCCATAGATCACCCATGCCATACCTCTCCAAGAAGATCCGAAACCGATGAAATTTTCCTTCCCGCCAGCCTCTCCTTCCTCCCGATCCGCGACGGTTCGCCGGAGATTCCCGAATTCCGGCGATCCTCCGAGCGGGACAGCGAGGAACACCATGAGAGAGGATGCCATAGGGCTTCTAGTAGAGGGGTGGGTGGCTTGGGAAGGGAGGGGGAGTGGAGGCGCCATGGGGAAGAGGAGATGGGAGAGGAGGCCAATGGGGGTGGCGGCTAGGGTTTCATGGGGAGGGCGCACAAGGGGCAGGAGGTGGGGTGCATGGGGGCCTTGTGCTGCCCTCCTCCCCCTCATGGGCCAAAGCAACCCTCCCTCGGCCCAAGTGGGGTCCCCCCCTACGGCCCAATTTGCCCCGGAGAGGCCCAAACTCCCGAAAACGGCCCGGAACGCGACCGAAATTCATACCGGAAAGTTTATCACTTAAATTTCAAATTTTATAATGTTTTTGACCTCAACAATCACATTTTATAAGATTATGACACTCCATGGTGTCACATCACCGCGGATCGTCCTCTCCACGCCGTAGTAGCAGCAACGTCACCACAGCAGTCCACACATCCGGAGATGGAACGCAGTGCGTCGGTGTGCAAGCACCGGGTCGCTCGGCAGGGGCAACGAGAGGAGGTGGCTAGGGTTTCTGGTGAAACACCTCGAAACCGCACGAAAGTCTGTTCTGCGTCCAGCCTCCTCCCCTCCTTATATAGCCACAAGGTGAAACCCTAGGCAGTCAGGGCCCATCTACGCGCTAAGCCCACGAGGTCCATTAATTACGGATCCAATCCGAATTAATGCGTCCCAGCCCGTTAAGTGTGTGACCCTGTAGGTTCATGCGCATTTGGACATGGATTCAGAAAACCCTTTTCTAATCCAATAGTCGGTAGCGACTCCTTGCAGAGCATGCCAACTCCCAAACGCATATGATTAAAGTACTGATGTAATAATCCCTTTGCCAAACTATATGAAGATCGAACTCAAGGCGAGAAGCATGTCATCCTTTAACAGTTCAATCCATCTCTCGTATCCGTGATATATTAATAAGTTGTGATTGACTTCTCAATCACGGCATGGCCATGCACTTCCTTAATCATATCACACGAGTGGCCTAGACATATATCTCCGTTACATTGGAGTGGCAAATTCCATCTTGACTGCTCACTTCCCTCTACATTTTTCATAGGAAACATAAAAGCTACCTTTATAACTATACGGTTAGGAAATAGTGTTTGGTAACCCCAAGGTAAACTATTACACATGTAGGGAATATGACAATCTCCGGTCTAAGGATCAGACATCTAGTATGTATGAGATACACTGATGACACATAAGAATGTAACATTCTCGCAGTGTCCCATTGTGGGTCTATCTAACCCATGTTCTTCAACATGCGTCCACAATGTATTGATGATATCTCCATATCCCATGATCTATGAAACATGATCATCGAACAATACATGTGCTGATCTATTCATCACTGTCCTATACGATGATATCCGATCAGAGATATTATCGAATTATATCAATAAGTAAAGAGCTTCATAAACAAGTCATACACTTGTTGATCAAAACAATGATATACATTCATTAGACCAATAATCATAATATTATTCATAAACATAGTCATGTTACAATCATCCATATGATTGCATCAAGGGCATAACACTAACACTAGACACCATAGTGGAGGATGATGTCGAAGAGGAACGAGATGCTCAGGATGAAACCGTTGATGTCGAACCGTCAACGGACGATCTGGACGATGTTGATTCAAATTACTTCTAGTGGTGGTACATATGCACTGAAATTATTTGTATATATGCTTGATTTATTTAAATGTTAATAGCTTTCCATTTCATATATGTGCTTGATTTTTGTAATTGTGTTACTAACTTTCCCTTTATGTGCAGGTTGCCTCGATCTCGATGCCAATTTGTCGGGACCCCCATGACGGACGAGGAGTTGGATGGCCTGATGGAGGAGTATGTGGAATCGCAGGGCTTCGAACAGGGCGGCACCCAGGCGTAGGAGTCTAGGTAGGGGACTGGGCAGGAGCGGGTACCCATTGAGGGGTCCGGGGCCGACCAGGCAAGTGTGTCGTAGACAGCTAGGAAGAAGAGGGGCCAGAACAAGGTCCCTAGTGCAATGACGGACCCTACCTCGAGGATCCCCATTGAGATCGATGGGGATAGGTATGTTTAGAAGCCTTGCTTCAATATCATATTTTCATATGTAAAATTGTTAACACTCTTTCAATCTTTGTAGCAATATGTCAACGGTGGATGCCTCGCTTAAGAAGTAGCCGGGCTACATGCTGGGGGCTTTGGTCTGCAAGTTTTATGCTGGCATGGTGATTGTGGGCGACATCACCAGGCCAGCGTATAGTTGGGAGGACTATAAGCTTGCCCCATGGGACTCATACCGCCGCTGCCCATTGCCTGAGGGATTTCTTTGTAAGTCTATCTAATCGACTTTACCTTTTGATTTGTCATCGTGTTAATAATCTACTTTGTTTGTGAAATTTTATCTTAGATACTGTCCTCATACGAGGTTGACTGAGGCGGACTTCGAGCCCGTCCTGGACAAGAACGCGAAGCAAAAGGTCCAGGACCTGATGTACGGCGCTCGTATCGTGACAATGGAGGAGTTCTACAGGTAAGCAACTATCACTATAAATCTTGCAAATTGGTATTTACTTTTTGTATAGCTATGAATTACCTGTATGTTTTAGAAGAGAGCACCATGAGCGGATCAGCACCTCCGAGGTCCGTAGGACGTACTTGCAGGCCGACGAGTACGCCCAGGTGCTGCCTGAGTGGGCTACGCACCACCAGGCGGCATGGAGGGCTCTAGGCGAGAGGTGGGCAAGCAAGGAGTTCCTGGACAAGTCTGCTAAGGCTGTAGAGAAGTGGCCGTTTCCACAGTTCAAAAAAAGATGGTAATCTTTGTTTTCTTTTTTACTTTATTTTTTTGGGCTAACTTATCTCTCCCCTCTTGTAGGCGCTAGATACTAGGGTGGTGCCCGCTGTGTTGGACATTTGGAAGAAGGCCCACACATCGAAGCCTAAGCAGCCCGGTACCTAGCCCATGATGGACCTCCACGCACAAGAGAAGATGGTTAGTGTCAACGAAAACTTTCACCCTTAGTAGATTTGTATTTTTTCTTAGTTTAACAAAAAACAATGCAAGATCACTACCGGGAAGCATACACTCTGGAGCATGATGCGGACAGCTTCCAGGAGGATGCGCTCCTCGACCCAGTGGTGATCCACAAGCACTTGGGGGGCAAGGCACATAGGAGGCTAACGATAGGAGGGGACCACCTCAAGTGAGCTAATTACTATCTAATGTGTCATTTGTTTGAAACCATTGATTTCGGAAACTGACCATAGTCCTTAATCTTAATTGTAGGTCGCAGGATTACATGCCCGAGGTCCGGGCCTTTCAAGGCGCCACCAAGAGCCGGCGCAAGTTTGAGGCCCAGGCCCGTACGGAGAATGGGGATAGGTTGACGAAGCAGCAGCAGATGATAGAAGCGCTGCAGGCGAGCCTGAGGACAGAAGAGGAGGAGCGACGGGAGCGCGAGGAGGAGCAGAGGCGGGCACAGGAAGAGATGATCTCGATGATCCTCGCATTGGGGGCAGCGTCGAGACTTGTTGGGGTAAGTGACTATGACCTCCTCATTTCATTTCTTTCGACCGTACAAGTCTTTACCTAATGTGTCGCGAATGTGTAGGCCTCGTCGAGCAGATCGTCGCCTGGTGCTTCCTCGGGATCGGCCGCTCTAGCTCCGGCTCTGCGCGACGACTTCGACGAGGGAGATGATGGGTCTGGGAGCACGCTGATGGACTACACGCGCTTCTTACGAGATGACCCATCACCCTCTTGACTTATGGATGGACTTGTTTTGCTTCATATGTGATTGTGCATACATACATGTGATGGATGAACATGGTTTGGTTATATTTTGTGATATATTGTTTATTTTTACTTTAACATGTGATTATGGATGAATATGTCTGCAGTACGGGGAATTATGAAATGCTCGGGCTGTTTTGGGTTTGTAGGTGCAGCTGCTGCTGCTGGGCCGGCAGCAGCAACTAAATTTTGACTTTTTTAGCCATTTTAGCAGCTCTTTTTTTTTTCTGGAATTCACTTATTGTCGACGGCCAGGACTAGACCGTCAAGACAAAGGGGGTCCAGGAAACCCTACTAGACCCAACTCTATCGACGGCCCTGGGCCCACCGTCGATAGAGGGTTCCCCTATCTCGAACGCATTGATATCGTGTGACTGTCGAGAATGTTGGCCCCAATTCCCGTGATATTCGCATCTCTCGACTGCCCCCATGCCGTCGATAGAGAGGGAGACGGAGCCATGTCACGGCCAAACGGCCGTCTGCCGACCTCGCTCGACGGCGGCCTGGTTAGCCATCGACAAATTAGTTATCAACGGCTATACCGTCGACACAGATGATCTCTCTCGACTGCTGTTCATAGACAGCTATTTGTCGACGGCCAGCCGTCGAGAGTAAGCTATATCGACAGTTTCTTTACATTTATCGACGACTTTGGCCATCGATAAATCCTGCTATTCCAGTAGTGAGCATCTAGAGCCAACTTTTAGAGATAGCTATTGTACAAACTAACTTTAGTGTTTACTTTAAATAACACGAATAAAAGATAAAGTAAATAATAAGCTTTATTATTATTTACTCTTAGTCCTGGATCTACCGCTAAAACCATTACAATATTGCGTGCAGTGCCACATCAAAGTGAGCGCATTCTCCTCTCTTCTCACCAATCAACAATATACAGGCTCTATTTTAATTATTTGCCATGGTTAAACAAATCCACTCGCCACCATCATGCATGCATCACTAACTCTTCCTCCCTGCCATTGTTGCCTAAACGAGCACA
The DNA here is from genome assembly GCA_036346355.1 of Rhipidocladum racemiflorum. Lineage (NCBI taxonomy): Eukaryota > Viridiplantae > Streptophyta > Magnoliopsida > Poales > Poaceae > Rhipidocladum > Rhipidocladum racemiflorum. Next base: position 38,458,772 of record CM070588.1, read on the forward strand.
TCCTATGATCAAACCGTAGTTACAAATACGGCATGTGAGCTTTTATTACCGAGTTAATTAAAAGCCCAAGCGGATTGGCTATAGTATAGTATATAGATTAGTCACTTTCCTCTCACCTTTTCTTTAACCTTGTAATTTCACCATACTAGGTTTTTAACTTTTAACCTAGAAGGGCAAGTACTGGACTTTTACATTTACACCCTCAAACATTCCCCCAATCGTTCTTCTGAATTAACCGGCTTTGCATGCATATTTTCCTCCCATGTTCTTATCAGTGTTCATCCCCTCTCTGACATGCATATATGTCACGTTCACTACTGATCTATCAGAAGTATACTGGTCCACAATATGAGGAGAGAGAAACCGATATAGGCAGGAACACGTACATGAGGTGGGCTTGGCTTAGAATCACTGTTTCCTTCCTCCATATCTTGTGCCCTAGCCGGTAAAAAATATAGAAGTTGACGTAGTTACTACCACCCATGCATGAATGTACAATGCTATATTTTACACGAATGGTGACACCAACCAACCAATGCAAGAGCTCACTAGCTACTACGGTTACGGTACTACCAACCCTCACTGCCGTACCAGGAGAGGCCGGCGGCGTGCTCTTCGGTGAAGAAATCAGCCCCACCGAGCTCGTCACCGGCGGTTCCGAGGAGCCCATCTTCCTGATCCAAATGTGATCCGTGGTACAAAGAAGGGAACGAGGAGCTCAACGCACTCGAGGAGGCTAAGAACGAGGTGAACCCTGTGAAAGTCGGTTGGTGGTCATCGAAGGCCGCGGCGGAGTACGGCGACGCCTCCTCGTTGAACACGGCGCTCGAGTCGCTGTCCGTCGACCCGTCCTTGTAGACTGCGGTGGCGGCTGCTGCTTCCACCACCGCAGCCGACGGCCGCTCCTCGGCGGCCTCCTCCATCTTCACCGCCGTCTGCTTCTCCACCTTCTCCCTTAGCTCCCTTATCTGACACGAACATGGACATGGCGTCTTATTCATTTGATAGAAAGGAGAAGACATGGACACGGAGAGTAGCTAGTGCAACGATAAGCAGTATAGTGGAAAAAATCGTATTTAGCACAAGTTTGCACTGGTATTTACAATATGATACAACTGTTTTAGATATTTACAAAAAACCCATCTTTGGCCGGTTTCTGGTGTACCGTTGAAAGATGAATGGACAATGAGGAACCGTAGATGAGTATGTATGGAAAATGAGCAACCGGCCAAGCTATGAGTGGGAGCCTGGGAACCGGCCAAGGGCATCAACGGCGCACGGGGAACCGGCCAAGATCAACGGCGCACGGGGAACCGGCCAAGGGCCCAGCCGGTCAGCAGGGCCCCGTCGCACGCACGCCTCGGGACTCGGTTTGGCCCTTGCAGCAGCAGGAAAAACTTGTATTTGATAAAAGTGCTATGGCCGGTTCTTGCTTGTATCAAATACGTTCTGAAATTATGAGTTCAAATACGTTCAAAGTTGTATGGAATACAATTATTTTGGGGTTTCAAATTTCAGGACAAAAATGGCCATGTATCCCATACAAGCGTAGTATTTGTTTTTATTCTAAAATTTGAAACCCCAAAAAAAATTGTATTCCAACCAGTTTTAAGTCGTAATTTGATACAAGTTTTAACGGAAAAAATCGTATTTCATACTAGTTTGAACCCATAATTCCAAAACGATACAACTTTTGCGCGTATTTACAAAAAACCCACCCATGACAGGATTAAAGCATAACTGATGAAATATACTTCGAATAAAAACATAAAAACGAAATAGATGGCCACAAAACCCCAAGAACCCATCAATAGATGACCTGGCAGTGGCGTGACGGGGCTTATGCTTTAATCCTGTCAATTAGATGCATCACACTGCCAAACCAACAATAAACTTCAACCGACTTTACACAAATCAGGGCACGATGTCATTCTACCGTCGCCTCTTCAGCAAGCAAAACTTAACCCCCCCGATATACCCGGATGAGAGTAGCATTGACGCCCCAGTTCTACCGGAGCTGCCCCGGCCGAAATGCGACTGCAACCTCCTTGCGAAGATGATGCAGTCTACGCACGGAGATACGGCCGCCCGCGCTCACTATTGTTGTGCCCGCGGCTACGAGGTAAACCAATTGGTGTCCACACAAATGGGTGTAACACTATCATTTCATGCATCGTTCTTTATTTTTTAAGCACGAGGACCGGTGCTGCTTCTTCCAATGGATCGATGGCCCCGAACGACGTGACTACGAATTTATCTACAACTGCCACGACGCCTACCCCACTTCGCCCGAGAACTTCACCCGGTGGGAGAGGCCGCCGGGATATGTCCCCTTTCTACATCGACCGGACTTAAGTTCTAGCAATTCCATCAGGATTGTAATGCCCCCGTAATATATGTTGCCCTCCAGTTGCACTCTGTACAAGCTAAATAAAGTACTTTGCTTTAACTCTACCGTAGTGAAGTAATGCGATCAGGAACCTTCATGTTAATTATGACCATCCATGCAGGGTAAATGACAAATTGCTGAAAAAGCTGATATGGCAAAAGGCTGGAAAAGGTGATATGACAAAAGCCGAAAAAAGCTGATATAACAAAAGGCTGGAAAAGGTGATGTGACAAATGCCTGAAAAAGCTGACATCAAAAGGCCGATTCGGCAAAAGATGATAGCATAAGCCCCGCCACGCCACTGTCAGGTCATCTATTGATGGGTTCTTGGGGTTTTGTGGCCATCTATTTCGTTTTTATGTTTTTATTCGAAGTATATTTCATCAGTTATGCTTTAATCCTGTCATGGGTGGGTTTTTTGTAAATACGCGCAAAAGTTGTATCGTTTTGGAATTATGGGTTCAAACTAGTATGAAATACGATTTTTTCCGTTAAAACTTGTATCAAATTACGACTTAAAACTGGTTGGAATACAATTTTTTTTGGGGTTTCAAATTTTAGAATAAAAACAAATACTACGCTTGTATGGGATACATGGCCATTTTTGTCCTGAAATTTGAAACCCCAAAATAATTGTATTCCATACAACTTTGAACGTATTTGAACTCATAATTTCAGAACGTATTTGATACAAGCAAGAACCGGCCATAGCACTTTTATCAAATACAAGTTTTTCCTGCTGCTGCAAGGGCCAAACCGAGTCCCGAGGCGTGCGTGCGACGGGGCCCTGCTGACCGGCTGGGCCCTTGGCCGGTTCCCCGTGCGCCGTTGATCTTGGCCGGTTCCCCGTGCGCCGTTGATGCCCTTGGCCGGTTCCCAGGCTCCCACTCATAGCTTGGCCGGTTGCTCATTTTCCATACATACTCATCTACGGTTCCTCATTGTCCATTCATCTTTCAACGGTACACCAGAAACCGGCCAAAGATGGGTTTTTTGTAAATATCTAAAACAGTTGTATCATATTGTAAATACCAGTGCAAACTTGTGCTAAATACGATTTTTTCCGCAGTATAGTAGTATACTTGTAGGACGTACCTCGGCGGCGAGGGCGTCCTTGTTGCGGCGAAGGCCGTCGCACTCGTGGCGGAGGGCGTCGTGGCGAGCGCGGAGGGCGGCGAAGTCGCGCTCGATCTGCTTGGTCTTCCAGCGCGCGCGGCGGTTCTGGAACCAGACGGCGACCTGTCGGGGATGGAGACGGAGGTCGCGCGCCATGCGGGCCTTTTGCTCCGGGTCTAGCTTGTTGTCTGCCTCGAAACTCCGCTCCAGCGCGCGCACCTGCTCCGCCGCAAGCCGCCGCTTCTTCTCCCCAAGCCCACACGCACCGCGGTCCGCGCCACTGCCGGCTAGGTCCTCGTCCTCGTCTTCCTCCTCCTCGTCGTATGCCCCCACGACGACGTCGTCGACTTCTTGGCGCTCCATGTACCAGCTGCTTTCCTCTGCAAATAAGGGTGGGAGAGAGAGAGAGTAAATTAATGGCCAAGTTGCGTATGTTACGTTACCAAAATCTGTACATCTCCTGTTGTCAATTTGCTGTCTTAATCACCTTAACATACACGCGTAGTACGCATAATTCAATAGTTAATTTCAAATGCATAGTGGGTATATTCTAAAAAATTAGTGCGAATGGTTGATGTGATGAAAAGCACACAAATTAGAGTCCACAAACTATTTTGGTACATCTTATGCATGCAAGGGAAATATAGACAGGAAATTATATGCACCTTGTTGACCTGTGGTTTCTTGGGTGGCCATGGAGGAGCCTCTGTAGGTGGGCCTCTTCATGTGCTTACTTCTTGAGAGAGAAATGAAGAAGAGAGATGGATCTGAGAGGAATCGGCAGCGAGAGAAGAACAAAGCTGCACTTCTTGAGACAGAGAGAGGGATGTGGAGAGCTTGGATCTACAAGCTGGAACGAGAGAGAGAGAGAGAGAGAGAGAGAGAGAGAGAGAGAGAGAGAGAGAGTAGTAGCAGCAGCACCTAGGCAGGGGAACAAAGTGAGATGTAAGAGGCCAATGAGGTGTATAAATAAAAGCGGCGGTTGGGTTGGGCATGTGGGTGGTTCCAAGATGGCATGTGGCAGAGATATTTGATGCCTAACACGTTAACATTGACAGGTAAGGGCTATTAGTTTAATGTCAATACTACACAGTTTATATTAGACGTCTTGTTATAGACGGTTTTAAAAAATCATCTGTAATAAGAAACATCACTGACGATTATATAGTGCAACCGCCAATACATCGCAGACGATTATATTAATAAACCATCTGTGATGTACATCAATATCACATTATAAAACCGTCTGTGATGACTCCTGTAGATATCATAAATGGTTTTATAATAAAATCGCCTGTGATATTGATGTACATCACAAACAGTTCTAATTTATAACCATCTTTGATATCTACTAATCTACAGGAGTCATCACTGATGGTTTTATAGTAAAACCGTATGTGATATTATGTATATCACTAACGGTTTATGCATAGAACCGTCCGTGATATATTCTAGCAATATATAATACAGAGCTCTAAGACACTTTGTGTTTTTTAGGGTTTCGGGATCTATTCTTGAGACTAGCTGCGGCTGTGAGGCGATATTGTGAAAGAAGACAATTGATTTCAAAGGGTGAATGTAGATTCATTTGATTTTGGTGACCTAAGGTTAGTAATGGGTTCTAATTGCATTATATTAAATATCTAGCTTGGTTTAGTGAGAATTTAAAGATTGTTTAGATCTAGCTTGTAGATCCATGTGTTGTTGGTGATTTAAGGTTAGCAATGGGTTCTAATTAGCTTGGTTAGGTGAGAATTTGAAGATTGTTTAGATCTAGCTTGTAGATCTATATGTTGTTGGGTGATCTAAGGTTACTAAAGGGTTCTAATTGCATTATATTCAAGATCTAGCTTGGTAAGGAGATAATTTAAAGATTGTTTAGATCTATCTTATAGATCAAGTTGTTCTTGGTGATCTAAGGTTAGTAATGGTTCTAATTGCATTATTATATTTAAGATTTAGCTAGCTAGTTTGGTGAAGAGAGAATTTGAAGATTATGTTTAGATCTAGCTTGTAGGTTAATTGTGATACTACGGTATGGTGTGACATTAAAAAATGTGAAATTAGAGAATAAAACCTTTCGGCTTAAGGTTTACTCGCGTTTTTGGGCCTTTTGAAGTGTTGTGACACCACGGAGCGTCGTAACCTTATAAAAGGTGCATGATGAGGTCAAAAACATATTGAAATATGATATGGGAGGTTAAAACCATAAGGTATGGAGGTTAATAGCGTTGTCGGGCCGTTTCCGGGGTTTTGGGCCTTAAAGAGGGGGTTGTGGGCTTTGGTGGGATGGAGTGGGAATCCATTTAGGATTAGGAAAGGGGCTTAGGGCTGGTTAAAGGGGGGTTTCCCTGGCCTTTTGGGCGTCCTCCCCCTGCCCCTTGCGCCCCCAAGTGCCCTAGCCGCCTCCTACACCTCCTCCTTGGGCGCCTCCACCTCCCCCAAGCCTCTCCCCTTGCGCCACCACCTTCTCCACCACCTCTCCACCTCCCTTGCTGCGCCTAGGTGAGTTCTTGACCTCACCACCCCGAAGATCCATCCATTGGAGCGCTCCGCGACGAGGAGATCCGGTGGATTTGGAAGCGAGGAAGGGGATCGCGCGAACCGGGAGGAGATCTATTGGGTTTTCGTGCGTCGGGCAAAGTTATGTCCATGGAAATCCTTGGGGTTGATCTAGGTACTGTTCTAAGGGTGTTTATCAAGTTTTGAGATCAATTGGTGGTGCTGGAATTGAGTAATTTGGATTAGATCTAGATGTTGCCACGTTCTGATTTTGGGACAGCATGAGCAGTCGACCTAGGGTTTGCGTTTTCGTCAATTTAGAATCCGAATCTGTCCATACGGATGTTGAAGAAGTTGTAGATAATTTCATTATCATTCAGTGGGTATAAAGCACGTTAATTTCCGCCCAGCCGTTTGAAAGTTATGGCTGTTTTACCGAGCGTGATAAAATCTGTGACGTAATTGGAACAGATCACGGTAATCTGTAGATTAAACAACTTTAGAGTCCGAATCAGTCTTTCCATATACCTAGAGAAAGTTGGGAAATTTCCTAAGCTACGCGAGGAAGTACTCGTTTAATTGATTCGGAGTCCCAGAACTCAAGTTATGCCTTTTGCAAGGCTGCTGTCCCGATGGGACAGAACCTCTGTTTTTAGGTTTTGCGAGTAGTTGGCAATGTCGGGGTAGATGAGGGTTTGCGTACTGTTTTGTGGACATGATTGTGAGCGTGTGGTACCTATGTGCAGGTGGTGCGACCCCGGGAGTGCCCTCTACTTCCCGCCAATCCGTTGCCCGTGGTTGAGGCAAGTGTGTTGTGATAGATAACAATTTGTAGGTTTCTTGTTGAGAATAGATGGAATTGACTACATGATATATGATCACTTGCCATGCTTTTATGATTGCCAATGATATGATGAGCATGTTTAATATGTTATGATGCCATGTGTTAATATGTGAGTTAAATATGATGTTGGCATAAATGCATACATGGCATGTTACATGGCTCGGGCGATGAGAAAGTCATAACTAGTCCGGGAAGGTCGGTGAGAAAGTTATGACTAATCCGGAAAGCCAATGAGTAAGTCCTATATCGTGATTCCATTCACCGCGGTGAACGGAAGCGAGGAGTAGGCACCCTCCATCTTCGGGATGGAAGGGGGGAGAGGGTGCACACCGACGGGTGTGTACTCAACCATACCGGTATGAGTTTCCAAGGAGACATGAGCATTGCATTACATTAATTGCATACATAATGATGAAGATATTGTTAAGTGTTCATGAATGAGATGATATATATGATGGGAGAAGTTATTGCCATGATATTGTTCTTGTTGTCCATTGCAATATGCTTGCTGAGTTTCGAACTCACGCTTGTGTTTTCTTGTTATTTTAGGTACCATGAGAACGGCATGTGGGGAAGGGAAATAGTCACACGCCCACACGTAGATTCACCATATTGATTCCACTTGTCATTCTATTAGTTTGATAATAAATTGCGTGTGATGATTATGGCTTTAAGGTTTAGCTTTGCTATATGAGAGTTTTATTGTTCGTTTGACCCTTGGAGACATTATGTGTTTGAAACTAGACTTATATTGTTGCTAAGTCGTTAATTATTGCTGTTTTTAGTTGTCTCTCATAATCCATACATTGCTATACTGTTGTTGCTCCTTTAATTCATGTTAAAACAAAGGAGATGCTGCCGAAATTTCGGATTTTAGCATATGTACCTTTGCTGGAATTTATGGTAACTTGTGGTATTTAGATGTTGTTTAGCTTATGTTTGGTAGCATTCAGGCATATTAAATGCCGGGGTGTTACAGTTGGTATCAGAGCGGGCTGTAAGTCCTTGGAATATATATTTTTAGTGTCATACCTTAGGTTACAACTAAAATGTGTTGTGGAATAACTTAGAAACATGGCTTAGGTTTTTACTAAAATTTTGTTATAGGATAGCAACATTAAAACTTGCAAAAGTGGTATAACTAATCTAAAATTTGACACACAATGGATGCACAATAGGAAAGGGTATGGGTATCGTTTCCTTACGCTTAAATGTTGTATTTAAGCTTCGATGTTGAATGCTTCATTTGATAATGCATGCTGCTATGTCGATGAGATAAATGATTGAATTGTGCTTGTTGTGGTGATAAAGTGGGGTTGTGGTGCCGAAGTGTTTCGGTCACCACTTTTGTTCATAGTAAGGGTGTGGTTTGACGGTATGGCCGGTTAAAGCCATCACCGAAGAACTATTAATCCCTGTAGGAGAAGAGTGCTTACCCTTTCTGTCGTAAATCGGGTAGTTGACTGGAGTCAAATAGAAAAGTTTGGTGGTGGATTCCTTCGGATGTTCTTTATCGTTCTGTGGTCGGTCTTGGTTGGTTTTATTGGTTTTAGTTGATGGAAACCAAAAGAAAAGTGTTTGGTATTGGTTTTTCGCGGATAATTCCATATGCGGTGTGTGGTTTTGTCTTCCTTGGTTGAAGACAAAGAAGAGGAGTCTAGTGTTGCGCTTCTTTTGGGCGCCGTTCCAGTTTTGACGTTTAGTTTGTTAATTGCTTTATGGGGAAGAAGCATTTAATTTATCCGTGTGTTTGTCTTTCTCCGAGGTTAAAGGAGTTATTGTGGAGTTGTGCCAGACCCGACTGTCAGGGCTGAAGTTCTGTGGCTTTGTAGTAGTACGTGGAGTTTGATTTCGTTATTTTACTGGTTTAAGAAATCATCGTTGAAAAACCCTGCTTGTTATGTGAAAGTTTGGGGTTTGGTGTTAAGGTTTTATTTGCAAAGGTTTATTTGATCGGTTGGTTCCCTCCTGTGGGAGTCTTTGAGATTGAAAAGTGTTTTGGGAGAATTCCTTTGCATGACCAATTTTGGGTTTGTCTCATTGCAATTTTGAGAGTCAAGTTTCCTTATGAATTTGGGGATGAGTTTTAAAACTAAAATGCTGCAAACAAAGTAAGTAGTCTTTTGACTGAAATCGTTTGTCCCTAGTAAGAATTGATGTTTAGCATGTTATGTAGTAGGTAACAATGTGGTTTATGGATTGATGTGTGGCTAAGTTAAATTTTGAGTTGAATCAATTCAATGTGATTAATATCTCTAGCTTGAGAACAAATAGACTACTAGTGTTGTAATTTACTCTTAGTGAGAATGATTTAATGTGTTAATGTAAATGCTTAGAATCTGTTGCTTTGCTTTAAAAATGCTTAGGACCCTCAATTATGTTTAAAGTTTTAAACCCTGATGCATAGTTAAAACATTAAGATGATGTAGATTGCTGTTACCGTTAAAGAAACTTTGCTGGTTGTTTAAAGATGTTCTAATCTAATGGAGTAATAGAGAAATTTAATCGTGTTGCCTAGTGACTTTAATTTGGAAGTTGATTAGAGTTGCTATTTATGTTGTTGCAAACTACTAGTATATTTGGAAGTATGCAGTTGTGTCCCTTCAATGCTAGTATTGATATCAATTGAGAAGACATAAGACTTATTGTTAATGATGTTGTTAAGGGCAGTATTAATGCTAGTATTCAATTTATTTTAAATAGTTGGAGTATGTTGTGTGGTGGTAATTTGGTTATCACCTATGTATAGGGTAGCTAAAAGTAATGTTGTTGGTTGATGAATATGCCCATTTGTTGTTATTAATGACTTAGTAGTGGTGGTAGTTGTGTAGAATACTTGTTGGAAACCATTGATTAAATGGAGGGTATTGTAACCTGTGGTGAAGGAGTGAACCATGGATAATTAACCTGATGTAGAGTTTTACCCTTAAGGAATGTATGCCTTGGAATCCTAGTTATGAACTTTGTCTTGTAGAGATAATATTTACATGTTGAAGTCGTTGTTTAACTAAATAAGGTTCGGTTGTCGAGACGTGATTATATAGGAGGTATGAAATTTATATGTTGATCTTGTTGAAAGATTTGTGGAAGTATAATGTTTCAAATTTAGAATAAGATGTATTATGATTCGGTGATCCGTGGGGATCATGTCAATGTAGTCTGGGTTGGGTGCCTTTGTGATAAGCATCTTAAACCTTAATTAAAAGTGTTGGGAATGGTAACTAGAGGAAGAATTTGTTGTGAAGCTTTTGGTTGATTTGTGTTGGGGCTCCTCAAGGAGTAAATAGTGATTACTGAAGTCTTTAATAGAAAGCGTAGTGGAGTACTAGAGATGGTTCTTTTTATGCTGAGCTTGTGTTCAAAAGCTTTTGGACTGGTTTGGTTGTTTGCCATTTTAGTTGAAGAGTTTTCGGTCAAGGTGTTCCATATGCTGTGTTTCAGAGTTTCCCAAAAACTCGTATAAATTGGTGCAAATATTTGGTTTTGGCTAATTTGTTTAGTTGGTGCTATGAGTATGGATTTACACCCCAAAAGTTTTTGAGTCGATCGCGCCCTTTCGCGTTCGCATTGAATTATCTTTGAAATTAATTTTAAAAGGAAGCATATGGTCATAAAGGGTTGTGTTGGAAACTTTTGAGTTAAGCCCTTGATGTGTAACTCTGTTTGGCTAGAGTTGGAGTCATTTGGAAAATGTGTCTGGTGTGCGGATGTTTCACAAGTCTGGATTTTTATGAATGCTTCATAAGTGAATTTGGTTAGAGAAGAGTTTTCTTTTGGGATTGAGTTTCCCTCTCTTTTGATAAAATTTATGGTAGTTGTTTGTGCAGATGTCTAACTTTGGAGTCAATGTTCTTTTCCAAAACGTTGATTTTGGTTAAAATGCGATGTTTTGCAAAGTTTAGCTATCTATCGTTGGTGGGTTCTGATTTGATGTGGTGCCTTACTGTTAACTATGTTGCCGTCATAGTCTATATGATTTAGCGCAACCATTAGTGTTATGGGTATTTCAATCATTTGATACCGAGGAAGAAGTTATTTGGTGAATGACTATTCGGTACCGTTGTTCCATGATGAATGAATGGTGAAAAGTAAACATGACATCATTTTTACATGTTAAATGATAAAAGAGTCGTTAAGCCAGGTCGGTGAGAAAGTCATATATGGAGATATGACTAATCCGGAATGCTCCTGAAGAATGTGCATTTATGTCATGAAATGAGATTTCCCTTGCTTTCTAGTATGAAAAGAAAGAATGAAGAAATTATGGTATCTTGGTTGTGGTGTAGGGGATTTATGCTTCCTTTGTGTGCTCTTTGGATGTTGCCGAATTCTTTCCAAAATGGTTGTTAACGCTTTGGGTTTGAGTTGTTGTGAGTACACTTGGGCTTGATAGCTAAGTGTTTTTGTGTGAGGGCGAGACCCGCTTAAGAAAGGAACCAATTGTGGTTTGGTAAAGTTTTTACGATCCTAGCTTGGGGCTAGGTGTAGAACCTTAGTGGTATAAGGGTGGTTTGTGATGGAGGTTGATGATGTAAGGATTTAACCTTTATTAAGAGTAGTGATGGGTGGAAGTGAAGTTGACGGTAGTTCGGTGATGTTTGTCCTGCCGTGAGCAATTGTCGTCACTAGTTGTTTTGGATTTGAGTTTTGCCTGGGAGAGGATAGAATGAATGTTAGCATGATCGTGTATCGGAAGGGCAAGTGTGCCTTAATGAGTTATTCCCCTCGAGGGAATTTTTCGGGAATGTAGAGAGGTCATTAAATGAATTGTGACTTGCTTTGATTATGTCATGTTGAGTTTAATAGAGTACGGTAGTCAGGTTGGTTGTGATAGAAGTATGAAGTGTTGGCCGTGAGGATTCGAGCGTTTTGGGTTGATGGAGCCCTTTGTGGTTGGTACGCAGATTCTGTTTGGGAATGGAAGTGAAGGTCGACCTGTGAGAGGTTGCCCTTGGTTGAACAGATCATTACTTTTCTCACCAAGTGTTGGTTTTGAGAACTCGTTTGTCGTTTGTTCCGGTTTTAGTCATTGTGCGAATGTTTTGAGCTGCAGAGAAGCCTTTTGTCCCTTAGGGACTTTGTTGTTGATTATGGCGTCCTTCGGATTCGAGGTCGAATCCTATTGAAGGGGGGAAGAATGTGACACTACGGTATGGTGTGACATTATAAAATGTGAAATTAGAGAATAAAACCTTTCGGCTTGAGGTTTACTCGCGTTTTTGGGCCTTTTGAAGTGTTGTGACACCACGGAGCGTCGTAACCTTATAAAAGGTGCATGATGAGGTCAAAAACATATTGAAATATGATATGGGAGGTTAAAACCATAAGGTATGGAGGTTAATAGCGTTGTCGGGCCGTTTCCGGGGTTTTGGGCCTTCCCGGGGGGTTTGGGCCATAAAGAGGGGGTTGTGGGCTTTGGTGGGATGGAGTGGGAATCCATTTAGGATTAGGAAAGGGGCTTAGGGCTGGTTAAAGGGGGGTTTCCCTGCCATTTTGGGCATCCTCCCCCTGCCCCTTGCGCCCCCAAGTGCCCTAGCCACCTCCCACACCTCCCCACCTCCTCCTTGGGCGCCTCCACCTCCCCCAAGCCTCTCCCCTTGCGCCACCACCCTCTCCACCACCTCTCCACCTCCCTTGCTGCGCCTAGGTGAGTTCTTGACCTCACCACCTTGAATATCCATCCATTGGAGCGCTCCGCGATGAGGAGATCCGGTGGATTTGGAAGCGAGGAAGGGGATCGCGCGAACCGGGAGAAGATCTATTGGTTTTTCGTGCGTCGGGCAAAGGTATGTCCATGGAAATCCTTGGGGTTGATCTAGGTACTGTTCTAAGGGTGTTTATCAAGTTTTTAGATCAATTGGTGGTGCTGGAATTGAGTAATTTGGATTAGATCTAGATGTTGCCACGTTCTGATTTTGGGACAGCATGAGCAGTCGACCTAGGGTTTGCGTTTTCGTCAATTTAGATTCCGAATCTGTCCATATGGATGTTGAAGAAGTTGTAGATAATTTCATTATCTTTCAGTGGGTATAAAGCACGTTAATTTCCGCCCAGCCGTTTGAAAGTTATGGCTGTTTTACCGAGCGTGATAAAATCTGTGATGTAATTGGAACAGATCATGGTAATATGTAGATTAAACAACTTTACATTCCGAATCAGTCTTTCCATATACCTAGAGAAAGTTGGGAAATTTCCTAAGCTACGCGAGAAAGTACTCGTTTAATTGATTCCGAGTCCCAGAACTCAAGTTATGCCTTTTGCAAGGCTGCTGTCCCGACGGGACAGAACCTCTGTTTTTAGGTTTTGCGAGTAGTTGGCAATGTCGGGGTAGATGAGGGTTTGCGTACTGTTTTGTGGACATGATTGTGAGCGTGTGGTACCTATGTGCAGGTGGTGCGACCCCGGGAGTGCCCTCTACTTCCCGCCAATCCGTTGCCCGTGGTTGAGGCAAGTGTGTTGTGATGGATAACGATTTGTAGGTTGCTTGTTGAGAATAGATGGAATTGACTACATGATATATGATCACTTGCCATGCTTTTATGATTGCCAATGATATGATGAGCATGTTTAATATGTTATGATGCCATGTGTTAATATGTGAGTTAAATATGATGTTGGCATAAATGCATACATGGCATGTTACATGGCTCGGGTGGTGAGAAACTCATAACTAGTCCGGGAAGGTCGGTGAGAAAGTTATGACTAATCCGGAAAGCCAATGAGTAAGTCCTACATCGTGATTCCATTCACCGCGGTGAACGGAAGCGAGGAGTAAGCACCCTCCATCTTCGGGATGGAAGGGGGGAGAGGGTGCACACCGACGGGTGTGTACTCAACCATACCGGTATGAGTTTCCAAGGAGACATGAGCATTGCATTACATTGCATACATAATGATGAAGATATTGTTAAGTGTTCATGAATGAGATGATATATATGATGGGAGAAGTTATTGCCCTGATATTGTTCTTGTCACTACTAGAAAAGTGATTTTTAATGACGGTCTAAACTCGTCATCATTAGTCCCGAAATCGTCATTGTAGGTTTTTTATGACGACTTTATGACAAAATTCAATTTGTCATAGAAAGTGCGTCATAGAAAGTTTTCAATGACGAACTGCTTATTTTCGTCATAACAAATCAACTGTTCTGTGACGAATTACATTTCCGTCATCGAAGAGTTCAATTTTATGACGACTATAGCCGTCATTAATTGTACCCAAAAAGTCATATATTTTCGTCATGGATTACCCTAGTGCCACGTAATCAGCCTAGGTGTGTGGGGACGTGGCACTTCTTGTGACGCAAATGTTTCGTCACAGATTAGTGCCACGTGGACACGCATTTTTGTCATGGAACAGTCCAATGCCACGTCAGCAGCCAGGGTGTGGGGTGACGTGGCACATCTTGTGACCCAAACGTTTCGTCACTGAAGATTGTCACGTGGACATGAATTTCCGTCATGAAAGTAGCATCTGTCATTTTCCATGATGAATAATTTCGTAATAGATAAATGTAGCATTGCATGAAGTTTCGTCATTTAACACCTCTGTCAGCTCACATATGATTCATTTTTACAACCACAACACAAATTTCATCCACATCACACAATATTTTGAGGATACCAATCAATACATTTCACAAAGCAGCACGAAATATCCACAGATGCATTAAGAGTCACAAAATGGGGTCACACTACTTAAACCACCACTACAAGCGAGTCCTATTTATCCAAGTAACCAGCCATGCAAAAATAAGTATCCTTGTCTAAATAGATCCACATGTTACTAGTGAGCAGATTCATAAACTCACAAGTTGGCTTGACCCGACCATTCGCATGAGACGGCAAATAATTGCATCATTCTCCTCTTGCCTCTTCTTTATATCTTCCATTTCCTTTTGGGTTACGATCGGTGCATCATCGATGCTTGAGCTTTTTCTTCAAGTCTTCTACTTCTTGCGTTGTTGCTCAACGGTCTTTCAAGTTCAGCGGCTCCTCGTCTCTCCTCCTCAAGCCGTTCCTCAAGAACTTGTTCTTTGGAGCCCTTTGCGAGTTTGTAGTGGTTGATTGTAATCCAACATTCTTCAAGAATTTGCTTGTGGCGTTGTTTTGAGATAGAACCTTGTCAACAATCTCAGTACTAGACATTGTTGCCTGGCCCTCTGCATCAGGCTCCATCATAGCTTCCATCTCAGCCTAATATATAGAACATAACAGAATCAATACTGAAATGGGGAAAATAAGGCATATACAAATGAAATTTTCATCATAGTCATGCAAGATACAGTATGAGAAAAACATGATGCCTTATGCCAATACGAGCTTTTTCATGTACATCTGATAATTAATTAGTTTATATATCAAATGGCTAATGACTATGAAAGTACGCGGATTTAATTGAGCACAACCTGGCTTTAACAGATAAGGAAATAACATATCTCTGATTCTTTACTCAACAATTATATTCCGTAATTTCTGACATAGATTTGACAGACTATACACCAAGTGCTTGAAGTCTTCGCAAGCTTACCAAAGGAGTGTTGTTAAAAAAACATAGAGGGACTGTTGTTGCTTAATGCTTATAGTAAAAACGAATATTTGATGAGAGCATAGAGTTGGGATGATTAAACCTACCTAGGACTGGAGTCATGCAGCCACACTAGTTAGGACACATTTCCTCCTATCATATTTACTGTGCTTGAATTGAAACATTAATTCATGATGTAATAGAAAGTAAAGCAACAGAATCGATGCGAGGTTAGTTTTGTTTGGCAATGCGTGAGCAAGAAGCTCTTGGGTTTTGTCAAGCCGTGAAATTTGAAATGTTGAGAGAATACAACAACATAGGCCCCTAGGACCATGAAATATTTACAACAAAAATGAGCATTTCAATTCCAATAAGAAAGAAAGATGCAAAATTTGGAGTTGAAGGTATTTGCACAAAAATTGACATACCTATGCTTAGTGTGGACTATTAGAAGTACCAATTAATATCACACACTTGACTCCACAAGTTTACAAAGATTACAACCTAATTCACAGGACAAGCTGTAGCATGGTCATATTTGTTGTGTCTAAGCAAGCACAACAGAGTGCCTTTATTTGTTTGAATAACTATCACCCAACTCTTTCAAAGTATGTAAAAGAAACAAAAATAATCATCGTATGAACACATTCATGTGTTTGCCTGCATTCCTACGCTTCTCCAGATTGCAAGGCGAGGAGGCCTATCAGTATCTCAACCAGATTTTCTTAACATACCTAGATACAATATCTTGAATCTAAATGATGGAAAACTAAATTGATCATCTGCAGGATAGAATGGCAGAAGGACAAGGAGGAAATGTAGGGTCTTACAAGCTGCGCGTTGCCTGAGTTCAACGAGTCCCTTCTTCTTGCTGTTGTGGCACTCCTTGAACAAGTCCACAAAGAATGAACTGCTGATCCTTGTTTCTCTCTTTCTACAATTAGAAGAAGAAACATAATAAAATGTATCAAGTAGAAAAGTTCTTCCTAGCTACATATGGCTTTATTATAGGCAGGGCTTCAACTCAATAAGAGCATATAAAATCCTCTCTTTGGTTATCAAGTAACAAGTGATGTATGTGTAATTCCTACCAAGTTTTGTGGATCCAAAATGAATAATGATACAAATGAACAAGACTTACTGTGAGCATGGCAGTGTGCAATGTAACTACGAGACCCTGTGGCCTGATGGAATTTGACTTTGGCACGATTTTGCTTGTTCTTTTCAGATATTTCCTACAAAAGACGGTTTAGTTAGGCACATTCATGAATGGAATCTGAATATGTTCAGAAATCTTACCTTGCTTTTCGGGTCAGACCATTTTTGGATGAGTTTTCTCCACTCCTCATCTGTCATGTTAGGTACTGGACTAGTTGCACAGATTTCATTTGCTGGGATACCATCGAAAAACCGCTTCTTCAGCAAATACCTAGTTTGCCGCACCCCACCCTTCAAAATGTCAGCACATGCATCCTTGGTTGTCCTATCACTGGTGTCCAAGGCCAGCCTTGTCTAGCAAGTTAAATGAATCACATTAATAAGTTATGCAATCTAGTGTGGAAGAAGAGTAATTGTTCATGCCCAAGAATGAAACCACTTACAGACAGTTTTCCCATGAAATTATCCAAATGAGTCGTGTTGTTCTTATACTCTTTCCAACTAGTGAGGATAGGGACATTATGCCTAATTTGAACGCCAGCCTCCGATGCAAACTTTGCAGCTTCCAACGGCTTATGTGGCCTTCTCATCCCCTCGGCAAATTGGACGGGCAACCTTTTTCCCATAGTTCTAGTCATCTTCTCAAGCATTTTCCCCATTGTTGATGCCCTCTTCCCTCTTTTAGAAGTATTTGAGTTATCTACGAAAAAGGCATTGAAGAGATTAGTTAAGCGATTAATGTTTGTAATCTGTGAAAACAATCTGAAATATTGTTCCTAGTCACAAGTGTAATAAAGCTGAAAAGAAGAATGCCCAAAAATAACTTGCCTTCATCATCTTGGTGTTGGTCTGCATCATCCTCTTGATGCTGGTTTGTATCATCTGCCAGATGGGTCCAATCTGTGGCCGGACTTCATCCAAAGAGTTAGAGAACAAGAACTATACAGATAATTAAAGGAGCAAGGTAAAAAAACATGCCTGCATTGTTTGACTGGTTGTTCTCATTAGTGGCAACAGGTTCACCACCTTCGTCCGCATCTAAACCTTCTCCTTCATAAGACCAGTCCCTAACAGGACTCCTAGGTTCCACAATAGGTTCTTGTCCTTGGCTATGAACTTGATGTGCCAATTGATCAGATGCTGCAGTGGTTCTATCTTTAGTATGTTGTCCCAAGGCTAAATTATTTGATGTTGACCTTGTTGACACCCGAGTAGGTTGCTCTATTGTTTGAGTTGCTTTCACTCTCTTGGAAGGTCTTGTGCCACCTGGAGCCATCTTGTCCCTTTTATTGGCCCTTAAAGCAGGCCTTTTAACAGTTCTTTTATATGATCTACTCTGATACAAAAGAATAAACAAAGAATGTCAACATATCACTTGAAATAAATGAAGACCAACACAAGAACCACGAAGCAATGCAAAACACAAGTACACCAAAATCCTGAGCCCCCAACAGAATAGACAAAGCACCTTTAACGCTGATATAGTGGCTACAGTTCGCACTTCCATCCGCTGCTCCTCATACGAAGGAATCTTGTCATTTGCATCATTCTCGGTCCCCCTGTCCTCTTCAGGATCATACTCTGAATCGGAGTCTTCACCTTGTTCTAAGCTCGGATTGCTTGTCCTTATAGGTGAATGGGAAGTAGTCGATCCATTCAAAGCGTTTTTTACTAAAGGGATGCCCAGAAAATCAAATTTGGCACGAATCTCCGCGATATTGGCAAGCCGCAACTTCTCATATTCACACAGTTGATGTTCTATTATGAAACCATTGATATTATTAATATTATTTGAAATGGTAAGAATACTGTAAATACGATATTTGACACCACATTAACATAGATGAATTTTGATTTACTAGTATATATAATATGCATTGCAGTATATAACACAAGAACAATGATAATTTAAAAAAAACAAGTAGAGGAAGACAACCTCTAACTTGATTGCGTGTTTTCATTGAGCTCAACAATTACGCCGGGGCCAGGGTAAAATTTAGGGTAAACTTACAACCTACAAAATGGAGTAAGTATGAAAATATGTAGTAATGCTTTGTTTTTACTTTTCTGGGAGGAACAGTAAAGCTGCATAACATTCTATTGCAGTATAGATAGCAGTACATTATTTCAGCAATCATACATTTGGAAGGTAGCAAGAGATAAACTGAAATCTGCTGCATGAACTACCATGTAAATTAACAGTATTGATCAAGAAGTAACAGTATTGATCAACAAGTAACAATATTGAGCGCTAGTTGCATTAGGGCCAACAGAATGGAATGACACAGCACAAGCAAAAACTTAAAACCCAGGAAGTTGATTTTGCCCTTTTTCTTATAAAGAAGTGATGGAGGGCCATCTGAGCTAACTAGTGCCCGACGCATATATAATCAATATGTAGTACAAAAAAATTGATCAACAAGGAAAAAAATGAAAAACATGTAAATCTAATTAAAACTAAGAGCAATACATTAGACCGGTAAGCTAAAAAAAACTCACGTGTTCTTGATTGCCGCCACACGGGTCGCGGACGGAGAAGGCGGTGGCGCTGGTGAGTCACGGACGGAGACGGCGCTGGCGAGTCGTGGACGGAGACGGCGCTGGCGAGTCGCGGAGTCGCGGACGGAGACGGCGCTGGCGAGTCACGGACGGAGATACCGGCGGATCCTCTTCACCGGCTTCGCCTTGAGACGCTCTTGCTCGCTGGTCGAGGAAGCCTGGGGGGAGATGACGATATTGGGGGAAGTCGGGAGGTGGGCGACGGAAATTTGGGGGTGGGAGTAGGGTTGTGGGCGACAACGATTTGGGGATTCTATGGGAGTAGGGTTGTGGGTGAAAAAGGCGATTTGGGGATTTTGGGGGAAGTCGGGAGATGGGCTTAGGCGATTTGGGGGATTTCGGGTGAATAGGGGCTGTGCGCGATGTGGTTTGGGGGTGGAACCGATGGACAACCCTGGGGAGAGGTGGCGGTGCGAAAAAATTTTAGCGGGACATATTGCCGCCATGTTTTCGCTTTTATTTATTTTTTTGTTGTAGAACTAATCCTCATCGGTGTCACATAACGGAATATCTTCATGCTCATTGTCACTGACAAACCGCCTTTGTAGTGTCATCTTTTTCTTCAGAGTCGCACGAATTGTCCTCATTTCCATCGGTGCCGTGCACATTATGCACTAAATTAGCATCAACAGCTAAGACTTCATCCTCGTCATGGCGGCGCAAACTCTCTGAAGGTGCATTACTAGATTGCACATTATATTCGGTATCGGAACTATCTTCTTCTTGATATGCACCAGCATTGTTGGTCATGTCAATTTCAGCCACACTATATAGATGTCGATGCTCAAACTTCTGTACAACTCGCCATTTTTTCCCTAATAGCGTGTCTTGTAGGTAAAATACCTTTTGATTGAGTAGCCAAAATAAAAGGATCAGTCTTGTACCACAACCCCTCAATATTGATGGATTTGAAATACCCATCATCTTTGATTGCTCTCATCTTGCCATTTTGATCATACCAATCACATCGAAATAGGACCACCGATCGACGAACGTGTAGATCCGAGTTATACACCAACTCAATAATCTCTTTCAATGAACCATAAAATTCAGTAGGCTGCCCATTATGTGTACCATCGACCATAATGGAACTATTTTGAGTCTTCAAGTTTTTCTCACGACCAACGGTGTTGTATCGAACACCATTAACAGTGCAAGCTGAATATATTCTGACACGTAGATCTGGACCACATGAGAGTGCACGTAGGTGATCACTAACCAAATCCGACTTCTCGCTTATATGGTTCTTAAACCATTTAGCAAATCCACTCATCAATCTTTTGTCAATATCATCTGACCCTTCTTTCTCTAACTCTTCGGTGAACATCCTACAAAAAGGAAAAATCATGCATATCGTTAAATATTTCCCTCTGAGATAAGTTAGTTATATGTAGCATGAAATTCATATGTACATGAAAATATTGTACTCACTTCTTATATGGATCAACCTCTTCACTGTTATTCAGCACATACCAAACAAGCTTATCAATTTCATCATCAAGGTAAGTAACTCGACATGATCCTACTAAATTAACACTATGATTAAAAGCAGAAATGTCACAACCGACAAGATCTTCTAGAGATCCATCACCACTTGTGTCCCGATTAAATCTAGTTTCAACATTGTCCATGTACCTTGAGCAAAATGTCAAGGCCTCATCGGCTACATATGCCTCTGCAATAGACCCTTCAGGTCTAGCCCTGTTCCTCACAAAACCTTTTAGAGTGCAAAGTCGACGCTCAATTGGGTACATCCATCCAAATTGTACTGGACCTCTAAGAATTGCCTCATCTGGTAGATGAACAGCCAAATGCACCATGACATCAAAGAAGGCCGGAGGAAATATTTTCTCAAGCTTGCATAGAATTATTGGGATTTGTGCTTTAAGTCGATGCAGTACATCAATATCCAAATTTCTACAACACAGCTCTCTAAAAAAGTTCCCCAACTCTGCAATTGCTTCATATATTTCTTTGCGCACATAACCACGAAGGCCAACAGGTAAAACTCTTTGCAAGAGTATGTGACAATCATGAGTTTTCAATTCTTGTAACTTGCATCCATCAGCACTTATACATCTAGATAAGTTGGAAGAAAAACCATCTGGAAATTTGATCTCTCTAATAAATTCACAAAATGCAATTCTATGCTCCTTTTTCAAGGTATAGCATGCATTTGGCATGCTATATGTGCTGCCTTTATATTGTAAGTGCAATTCACCTCTTATGCCCATATCTTGCAAATCAAGTCTAGCATTGATAGTGTCTTTTGTTTTTCCCTCTATATCCAGTATTGTGCCTAGAAAGTTCATGCATATATTTTTCTCAATGTGCATGACATCAAGATTGTGTGGCTGCATCAATTCTATCCAATATGGCAAATCGAACAATATACCCCTCCGGCTAAATATTTTTGGCTCATCCTTCTGTTGACGCTTTCTTTTCTTATTTGGAGGATGCTTCCCTGGTCTAACATCTTTCACCTTCTCTAATTGTTGTAAAAGTTCCTCTTTACTAAACTTTCTTGGCTTGTCACGCTTTTCATGATGTCCATCAAAAACTAAGCTTTTTCGCAAACGATCGCCCATTGGGAGGTAACGACGATGACCAATGTAACATATTTTGTTCCTTATGGCCCGTGACAATGGATCTTTGTCACAGTGAATGCATGCATAATAACCTTTTGTAGTTCGCCCCGATAAAGTGCTCAAAGCAGGGTAATCATGTATGCACCAAAGTACTGCAGCA
This sequence comes from Rhipidocladum racemiflorum, assembly GCA_036346355.1. Classification (NCBI taxonomy): domain Eukaryota; kingdom Viridiplantae; phylum Streptophyta; class Magnoliopsida; order Poales; family Poaceae; genus Rhipidocladum; species Rhipidocladum racemiflorum. The sequence continues at coordinate 38,480,615 of CM070588.1, forward strand.
TGCAGTTAGAACATCGTAGCGGTGAATGCATCATAAGCAGGGACACCGTTCCATAGTTCATGCAACTCTTCTATGAGAGGTTCCAAGAATACATCAAAATCCTTCCCGGGACATTTTGGACCTGGTATGAGTAAGACCATTATACAGTTGGATTGATCCATACATATCCATGGTGGCATGTTGTAAGGCATCACAAGTACTGGCCACATGCTATATGAGGTGCTCATAATGCCAAATGGATTAAAACCGTCTGTAGCTATGCCAAGCCTCATGTTTCTTGCATCTTTTTCAAACATCGGATATTTCCTATCGAAGTCTTTCCACGCCTCGCCATCAGCTGGATGGCTCATTTCATTATCAATTGGTTTTCTTTTCATCTTGTGCCATCGTGTGTCCTCTGCTGTCTTTTTTGAAGAAAAATACCTCTTCAATCTTGGTATCAATGGAAAATGTCTCAACACCTTTTGAGGGACATTCTTTTTACCATCAAGATCTCTCCATCTTGATGTACCACATACCAGGCATTCATCTCTATACTCATACTCTTTCCGAAATAGCACACAATTATTCATGCACACATGGATAGAATCATATCCAAGACCCAACTCAAGGAGATATTGCTTTACTTCGTAATATGATTTGGGAAGTTTGCAATGTGGAAATGCTAACTCCAACAACTTCAATATTCCATCAAATGCTACATTGCTGATTCGATAGTATGATTTGACATGAAGTAACTTCACAAGAAAAGAGAATCTTGATAATTTAGATTCTGGGCAAAGACCACGTTTTGCATCTTCAAGCACTCTAGCAAACTTTGGATGTTCTCCACTTTGGTCCCAAGCAGTGTACATCTCTTCTATCATCTCTGGCAATCCACCATCATCGTCATTGTCATCCTCACCCGCACACAACCCATCGGTAACAGAATTTTCCATATGCTCAACATTTTCATCAAAATGTTCTTGAGATTCATGCACATCAGCATCAACATATTCTCCATGATAAACCCACTTTGTGTATGCACTTGACATCCCATGTATGTGAATATGATCATGCACATCTGACTGAGGTCTTGATATATGATTAAGGCATGCACGGCATGGACAAAGTATTTGAACATTCTCATCAAATCTGTCTTTAACAAATTGCATGAACTCTCCCACACCTTTGATATATGCGGGGGTAAATTGTTTACCCTGAATCCAACTTCTGTCCATCTGAGAAAATAGATAATTGAACATGGCAAACAATATGTCAAAAACCACAATTAGCCAGAAATTGAATTCAACAACTGTAATTGCAAAAGAGAAGGGCAATAGCTTGTACTTTTGAAATACAGAACTCCCAGATCCGAAAACTTTACTCTCTGTTTTCGTTGCTCTATCTCTATTCACAGCTTTTCTGATATTGTATTGCACATATTTAAAGGAGAGATTACAGATTACAGAGTCCGATTTAGTTACAAACTCTGAACGTCGACTCGGTTTCTTCGACTAGAGAGAGACTCGGTTTCTCCGACCACAGACTCGGTTTCTCCAAATCTAGATCGGCGAAGGAAATGACCGCCTCAATGCCTTACACGCGGGAGCCGAAACCCTAGCTACTCCTCGCCCGCGGCCTCTGGTGATGTACCCGGCGGCGGCTGTGGCGGCGGCGGCGGTTGCTCCGGCGCAGTAGGCGGCGACGCGGGTGGAGAAGGCATCGAGCCACCTCCTCGTGGGGCCTGATTGGATCGGCGAAGGCGAAGGTGAAGGGGAGCTTTGGAGGGCTCGCCTTCCAGGCGACATGGGAGGTGGCTTCGCCAGCGGGTCTGGGGCGACGACGGCAACAAGATGCTAGGCTGCAGCATCAACATGGCCATCGTGCTCCTCACCAAGCACATATGCCCTCACAAAGCTCCTCATAGTTGATTCAATTCCTGCTGCTAATGTAAGGGTTAGAATTCCTACTGCTAATGTTAGGGTTAGAATTAGATAATCCTCACAGTTGATTCATTTTTCCATGTGTGTCACTTCCTTGGATGGTAGTAGATCTCACATTTGGTGGCTTCCATGTAGCAGAAGAGGGCTCCCAACGTCCTCGTGTGTTGGTGGTGATGGATCGGTTGTTGACCTCGATGTCACTTCTCCAAAAGGTTGTTTTGTCCAAATCTGTGATCTCAAAAGTATTTGGCTTGGTAAGAGATTCTGTAGCAGAAAAATACGGAGGGTTAGCTATTCTCTTGTCCAACTAGAATGATCCAATCTTATGTGGAATTTAACCACTGATCCAATCTTGTGTGGAATTTAACCACTGATCCAAATCTGTTCATGTTCATGCTTTTGGTTTCCAAAAGCATAAAGACTTTGTTTTCTGTTGGTTTTGATAACCATTAGTCTACTTCCCTTTACATGTTGTTTTTTCAGAAAATGTTGTTTCTTCCTTTTCCTATTAACTTTCTTGGCAAATTTATAAACTACACTTGACTTTTGAATTCTATAGGCATGTAAATAAGTTACTGATGATGAAATAGGTGGTTCCTCTCTCGTCTTGCAGGTCCAAATGTGCTATGCATGCTTTGATATCCTTTTCATAAAATTACTGCAAACGTGTTCTTGGACTCAACACATGTATGATGCATCCTGAGTTAATATTATCCAGATTTGACTCATATTAATTTGGATTTTGCATTTCTAAGGTTTTGTGCTTACGGTGACGATTTGATATCATAGAGACTATATTATCAGTTGCTTTTGATCTGGAAGTTAATGCAGGCATGTTATTTGTTTTCTGCTCTGCGAAAGTGGGAGCCACGGATCGCAATTTGAGATATTGAGGGAAGAAAGAATTGGTAGTTTTGCTTGGTACACGAGAAGTGGTGCGGTTTGCGGCTTAGAATTCAGTTTGGTTTAGATGATCGAAGCTGGATAGGACACTGTGCAGGAAAATATTAGACAATAGAAGAAATGTTTTGCTATTCACACCTATGCATCTTATTCATCATTGGGAAGTCATATATCTATACAGGATTAGTTGGTCTCACGGGCTACATGGGCTAACACAGTTAGATTACTAATATCTACATGACTCTTGACATTCTGAAATGAGTTGAATCTTGTATATACTTCGAATAGGCACATTGAAGTTCAGGATAGTTTTGAGTTTGTTATATTAGGTGTGCATGTGGTTTATTGGAGGGAAGAACAGCTTGTGGAGGAAACTAGTATATTAATGTGAAGTTCGTATTTTTAAAGTGAGCACTTGGTTTAGCCATGGAGTTGTGCAGCGCTGCAGCTAGCATCCATACGTACTTGTTGGTTGCCGATCAGTAGCATAAAGAACCAGCTGACAGCAGTGTGAAGAACTAGCCAACGACGGTGCGATGCTAGCGATCAGCAGTTGTGATGGCACGAAACACGTACCGATCGGTAGCTGTGGTGGCATGAAAAAGCCTAGCGATTGGTAACTGCACATCTAGATCAATATTACCCTGGAACAAGGTGTCCAGAAGCTTCTTTACAACATCTAGATCAATATATGATGCTTTTCACATATTACGGGTTGCCTGGGAGACACTAAAATAAACCTACCAGACAAAACAAGGGAAACAACAAAATATTAGAAAATTTGGTGCTCAAGTATATGAAAATAAAATCTTTAAGGAACAGGGATGAACGAGCAAAATAAGTATTCCAAATAAGGCGAACAAACCATTGCAACTCAATGTCAGGCAGTCCTGCACCCTATCCTACACCCAACCTGTTCTCCAGCAGTTATCAATGAATATGCTAATAAGCTTTTCTATCCAAGGAGTTGGATCGGCATCAAGCTTTAGACAAATTCAGACAGAAAAATAACAGTAATTAACAAGTATACTTCTTTATCATTTAGAGGTTGCATTAGTATCTTTGTTTATTCACCATAGGAAGAGATGCATATCTAGCGCCGCGTTTTGTATAAAGATAACTTATCCCACATCCAATTATGGAGACGAGGGTAAATAGTTAGAATGACACAACCAGGCCTAATATAGCTTTCCATATCAATTGGGTAATGTGACAACCAGTTTAGCATATGTAAATCGAAATAAATTTTATTGAAGACAAAAGCAGCATGAAAAAATATCTTCTCAAGGATAACATTGTTAAGAGAAACATTATTCCAGTTTGCAATATGGTAAAGCACGTAGACCAACGGGTTCAGGTCACCATCTTACCAATTTTTACTTTTTTTGAGCACAAAAAAACTTGATTTATAAACTGTGGGTCCCACATCACCCTGGCCCGACAGCGTGTAAGGTGTAACCCACATATAGGTCCACATTGCCCCACTTTGTGATAGGCCATGTCTCCGTGACGACAAAGCATATCGTCACAATACAAACATATGTTTGACGTCCGTCCAAGACAAACAACCATTCATTTTCTATGACGATTTGTAGTATGGTTTCATGACGAAATTTTATGTTTCGTCACAAAAGTACATGGGGCGACGGTGCCTGATACAATTAATGACGAACTTAAACAAGTGGTCACAGAAAATATATTTTTCATGTCAAAATATGACAACGTCACGACGTTTTCGTCACAGATAATCACTTTTCTTGTAGTGTGTTGTCCATTGCAATATGCTTGCTGAGTTTCGAACTCACGCTTGTGTTTTCTTGTTATTTTAGGTACCATGAGAACGGCATGCGGGGAAGGGAAATAGTCACACGCCCACACGTAGCTTCACCATATTGATTCCACAAGTCATTCTATTAGTTTGATAATAAATTGCGTGTGATGATTATGGCTTTAAGGTTTAGCTTTGCTATATGAGAGTTTTATTGTTCGTTTGACCCTTGGAGACATTATGTGTTTGAAACTAGACTTATATTGTTGCTAAGTCGTTAATTATTGCTGTTTTTAGTTGTCTCTCATAATCCATACATTGCTATACTGTTGTTGCTCCTTTAATTCATGTTAAAACAAAGGAGATGCTGCCGAAATTTCGGTTTTTAGCATATGTACCTTTGCTGGAATTTATGGTAACTTGTGGTATTTAGATGTTGTTTAGCTTATGTTTGGTAGCATTCAGGCATATTAAATGCCAGGGTGTTACATTAATTTTTTCTTTGTGATGTAAGATAGTAATTGGTTATATAATTGTATTATATTTAAAAAGTAGCTAGCATCAACGATTCAAATTTCGGACCGAAGCTAGCATTGCATAATTAATTTAAGAATATGTGCATGAGCACACTTGGTGTACTTAATATTTAACACTAAATGTTACAGGTGTAGCGTAGATGGATCGAAGCTGGATGTACCTAAGAACCTTACAAGTGTCAAGTATCTTAATGGCATCTTCACTTTTAGCAGAGCTGCAGAGGATGATATGTTTAATAAGGAGGGGTGCAATTTATGTCTTGTCTGTACATTGACTGCGAAAATTTGAGGATGTTTCGAAACTCAGCACAGATCAAAGTACACTTGATTCTAAGGGGTTTCAAAAGGAGGTATACATGTTGGACCAGTCACGGCGAAGAGCAGAATATAAGGGAAACAACTGGTAGTGTTAATATTGTCGATGAAGTCAACAATATGCCGGATCATCATACCTATTGTGCATCCGATATAGGTTGTAGGATGATAATATGGATCAAATGTTGCACGACGCAGAAGGGAACCATGATGACAGGGGATATGATAAATTTTGGGGCTTGATGGAGGACTCGGAGAAACATTTGTTCGCAGGCTGCAAATTGAAATACACAAGGTTGTCATCCATGCTTGAACTGTTAAAATTGAAAGCAAGCAACGGTTGGAATGAGTTGCCGATAACCACCTACAAAGTCAAAAAGGTTCTTTGTTCCTTTGGAATGAATGTAGAAAGAATACATGTGTGTCTGAACGATTGTATCCTGTACAGCAAACAATACGCAAACTTGCATGTATGTCCGATGTGCAACGCATCCCGGTACAATCGTAAGAGTCATTCAGATAATGATGGCGAGGGCATCGAGGTGAGAAAAGGACCTCCTACTAAGGTGGCATGGTGATTTGTACGGTGCACGCAACTCATTTTATTTCATTGACCATGGTGACATACCTGTGTAGGTTTCACTAGGTTCTAATTGTAATTCATCTAGCTACGAACCGGATTATTTGCCTTGATTCCTTACAGAGTGGCAACCATGACTTGAATTCTATCACAAAATTACTCACTAGATAATCACGTTTTCTCCATAGATAACATGGTTGTGTAGATTATTCCAAGTGTACGTTGCTCCTAGAATGGATGAGGCTAACCTTTTGCCATCACGTAGGTCATTCAAAGTGTACAAGGATGGGGGCAAAACTGCAGCACGATTTTAAGTTTTTGGCATCCACTATACACAATAATCCTATATCAAACTCCGTAATAATAACTTTGGAACTAACCTATTCTATATTTGCAACGCCACCAGCAGGGAAAGAAAAATAACCTATGTGAATTTTACGTCTGCCACAACATGCAACTCCTCGTCACTACAAAAAAAAAACAATGAGGTTGTAACTGCATTAAAAGAGACTGATTTGAGCAAAATTCAAGGAATTTTTTGTTTCTTTCTGCTCAGTGAAGTCATAAATAAAAAAGGCGAGTTCCACTCTGCTTAACTGTTGGAGTTGTGTTTATTTTTAATTGCCACTTGAGCTCATTTATGAAACTTGTGTTGTGGATTTGTGAATTGTAGTTTACATTCAATTAATTGGTTAATAAAACTGAGTTCCATTGGTTAACATATTGACTTTATTTCTAAAATGGATACGCCGTACGTGCTGTGATGTAATTGAGTAAATTGCTAAAATATATGTAATCTATATATGCTTGTGATGATCTATAATATGTTTGTTTTAGAGGGCATAGCTAGTAATTCTTGAAGTTAGCCAATAAACAGAAAAAGGTCTATTTGTACAAAAACACATCATAGATGGTTTCTATTTAGAATATTCTGTGATGTTCCTGTTATCACAGATGATTCTAATATGGACCATCACTGATAAGATTAATATCACAAACAGTTCTAAATATGAACCACTGTGATGAATGACTGTAATAAGGTTTCTTGTACTAGTGTGTTTTCCTTTCTCTGTAATTGATGTGGTTCTTCGCATGTATACCGGCGTTGTAGTTTTGGGATGAATATATATTTTTTGCATATCAACTAGCCTCAGTTCATTCCAGAAATTACACTGTAAATCCACAGAGCTTTGCATTTGCTTATGGAAGTAACAACCTAAAAAGTATATATCATCATGCATCATCCTACGTTGTAGTAAATTACATTTGTAAAAAAAAAACTAATGAAGTTTATGTTCATATAGTACACTGGAACATTCTAAATTCACTCTCATTATTTTCTTCCCTTTAAGGCCTTGTTTGGATGACACGGAAGGAAAATCCAGGGATTATTTTCCCCTAGGGGGATTCTGAAGGCACATGAAATCCTCTCCAATCTCTAGGGGTAATTTTTCCTAAAGGGAAATATTCCCTGCCACCGTTTGGAAGCCACAGGGATAAAAACATTCAAAAAATGATTTTCCTTAAAGCTGCTTTGAAATATATGGAATTACTTATCCTTCATGAGAAACCAATTTCTTTTGTCTGTATCAAGATGCAAACAAAGGAACCATATATAGTACGTTGGTACTACTACTTCCAGTATACTACTATCTACTAGTACTTTGTGCTACTAGTACTACAATACTACCTGCTGCCTGCTGGCCACTGCTACTACTACTAGATATATGGGAGCAATGCACAGAAGAAAAGCAAAACAGGTAGCAAAAGAGAGAAAAGGGAGATCAAGAGAACAAATATCTAAGGAAAAAGGGGCTGAGGAGGGAGAGGAACCGGGAGGTGAAGGTGATTCTTGCTGACAGGCGTCGGAGTCATGGTGAAGAAGACGAGGGTTGCGACGACCAGAGGGGAGGGGATTGGGAGGGCGGAGGACAACCATTTGATTCGTGCTTGCTAGGGTTTGGGTGCCCTAGTGGGAGGAGGACGACGAGAAGAGGACTAACTTCACTGATGAGATGTCGTTACCGGAGTAGGAGGACTGGAGGATGAAGCATGCGGCTGCGGAGGTTGCGAGTGAGCGAATGGTGGTGGAGGCGGTCGCAACTCGCGAGACGAAGCGACGCGATGCGACGTGGAAATTTTTTCTGACGTGCAGAGACGATGACTTTTTTCCCATGGAAACGGCGTGTATCAGGGCTAAAACCCCCTCTCTGGTGGGTTTCCAAACACACATTCTAGCTGGCCTGGGGATTATTCCCACGTGGATTTTCACCCATGGGAATTGGTTGGGATCCCGGTAGGGATTTGGACTCCCAAACAAGCCCTAAGTGTGCTAGTTATCATAGACAGATTTAATGCTAAGGCTTTTTAGGTTTGAGCTCAACCTCAGCCACTGAAATCCCTTGGAGCTCTTGAAGGTTGCTCGAGTTAGGAGGAGAAGCCGGATGCTAGAGCCCATCCATTATGGCCGTGGATTTACTGTTCGGAGTAGGCCTGTAAATAAGTCAATTTTGAGCGAGGGGGTTTAATTTTGGTAAAAGTTTTGTGACATTAAGGAATGTGACATTATAGGTTTCGGCATTACGGTACGACTTTATGTCGCGTTTATGGCTTTTCGGGGTGTTTGGGCCTTTCTGGGAGAGCTTGGCCCTTAGGGAGCTTTGTTCTGGGCCCGCAGGGGGAGGTTTTCGGCCCAAGTGGAGAGGGAGAGGCAGCCATCCTAGGCCCATGCGCCCCCCCTTTCTTCCCCCTTTGGGCCGACCACCCCCCAAGGCCCATGCGCCCCACTCTCTTTTTCCCTTGCGCCCTCTAGGGTTTCCCTCTCCTAGCCGCCACTCTCCCACCCCCACACAGCCACCCTCTCCTCCCTATTCCCCAGTGATCATCGGTGCCCCGCGTGGAGGATCGTTCATCTGGAGAACTCCGGTGAATCGCTGCGGATCCGAAGGAAGGAGCGGCCGGGAGGAGGAAGGTGTTCGTCATCCGTTCGAATCTCCAAGAAGAGGTAACGAATTGTGGTTAATTTATGGAGATCTAGGTGCTGTTAGAAGAGAGAATCCATGTCTAAAACCCTCAATTAGGTGCTTTCGTTAGAGGGGATTAAAGTGATTGTAGATCTGTTTCGCGTGCTGCTCTAGGCCAGATTACAGAGACAACTTTGGACACAGATTTGAGGACTTTAGAAGCGTTTTATGGTTGGCCGGCTGTTACAAAAGTTGTATATATAATCCAATTACCTTTAATTGGACACCAAGAACGTTAAATTCCATCCAGCCGTTCAAAATTTATGGCTGTTTTACCGAACGCTGTCCAATGTGTGACGTGATTGGGATAGATTGTGTTCAACTGTAGATTAGAGAATTTTAAATGCTGATTCGGTCTTCGCGAATACTTAGAAAAAGTTGGAAAATCTCGTAAGCTTCGAGAAAATGTACTCATTTACCTGATTTGGAGTTGTAGAACTCAAGTTATGCCCGTTGGAAGCCCGCTGCCCCGTTGGACAGATTCTCTATTTTTTTGGTTTTAGGAGTGGGTTGCGAAGTCGTTGTAGCCGATAGTTCTTGTGATGTTTTGTGGGCTTGTTTTGAGTGTATTTTACCTATGTGCAGGTGGTGTGACCCCGGGAGTGACTTCCTCATCTCGCCACTCCATCCCTCACGGTTGAAGGCAAGTGTATTGGGATGGTTTGGGTTTGGGTGGCTATTTAGACTTGTATAGTTGCAATATGAATACATGATGTGTTAATTTTCCATGCTTGCTTCGTGCTTGTGATATGATGAACATGATTAGATATGGGCTATGAAATTGTCATATTGAGTATTTATACAAGTTCATATATGTTTATGACATATATGCATGCATAATGGAAGAGGCGACCCATTCTGATGCGGGCCTCTGTGTTCACATGTAGTGAACACGAAAGACCTATCTCGTAGTACCATCCACGGTTGTGAATGGGAGCGAGTCAGTAAGAGTAGGCACCCTCCACGGGATGGAAGGGAAAGAGGGTGCATACCGACGGGTGTGCACTTGGCAAAACCAGTATGTGCTAAGAAAAGAGACATGTGTATTGCATTGCATGAATGAGGATGATTATGAGATGTTTATGAAGTTGAACTATGAGATGCTTATGATGATGTGTTATGATATGTAATAACGATGCTATTGATTAATGTTGTTGCTCTATTCCATTGCAATACACTTAGCTGAGTGATGAACTCACGCTTGTTGTTTTATGTTGTTTTTAGGTACTATAAACTCGGCATGCGGGAAAGGGAGTTAGCGCCACATCTACACTTAGATTCATTCATTTAGACAACTACACACTCCCATTCGGAGTTGTGATGTTTATTTTAATGTGCTAAATTTGGTTCATGCTATAACTTGTGCTTGGATTTATCGTTCACTTCGTTTTGGTTCATGAAATGTTTGAATTCATTATTCTAGACTTAAATTGTTGCTATACCTCCTGTTATTGCTACTTTAGATGTCATCCATTATGTTATTGCTTGTGATATTATTACTGTTGCTTTAAACCATGGAAAAACAAAGGAGATGCTGCCAAATTTTCGTTTAAAGCATTTGCTCCATTGCTATAATTTATCCTTAATTATGCTTTATGGTTGCTGTTTCTACTCTGTTTGGTGACATCATGTGCATACTAGGTGCCAAGGTGTTACAAGTTTGTGCCGAGCTTGACTTGTTGTTCAAGCCTAGACCGAGGTTTGAGCTCAATTCGGGTCAAGCTAGAGGAATAAGCAATTCAATATGCAGTATTTTTTAACAATAAAAAATGCTCAAGCTCGAGTAAGCTAGATAACAATAAACAATTCAATATGCAGTATTTTTTAACAATAAAAAATACTCAAGCTTGGCTCGAGTAAACTTAGAAAGAATTAACATATTATAATATTTAACAAGTGATTCATAAATTTATCAAGCTCACGAGCTATTCGAGCTTGGCTCGGTGAACCTCATGAGTTCGAGATCAAACTCGAGTTCGATTTATTTAGAGCTCTAATCAAATCTAGAGTGAACCGAGCTCGAACTGAACCTTGAGCCTTTTTATAGCTTAGTTCGGAGTCTTGTTTCCGTCAGTTCTCATTAATATTTTTTTATAACGGGACAGAGTATTATGTTGAATCATGTATTGATAAAAAAAAAAGATGCTATGTTGTGCGTCATATCTACAACAAGCTAGGAACCTAATTAAGTGTATGCCTAACCTAGAATTCACGGGCGTGCCACAAAGTATCTTGATGTGTTAGATCGTCTAACCATGGTTAAGGATGACTCTAATTTAGCAACATGCAACACAACTCCAACGAATACAATATTTCTCCGAACTTTTTTTCTTGTAAAATTTTAATATCGGAAAGAAGACTAGCTAGCGAGTGTGGACTATTAATTACTAATATTTTTGTGTCCATCTTCATCGCCCTTACAAGCAAGTAATGTCACAAATACTACTCAGTCAGTTATAGCAGCTGGGCATATACAAAAATCATGAGAATACTCAAATATCAACAACACAATTAAGAATACAAAAGAAACTTTCAAAAAACATGCTTTAAACCATAATTAAGGGCACTTCTAATATGTACTACAAATTAAACCTGTTTGTAACACTACTAATGTATCAATTAACTTTGTACAGCTCGGGGAGGAAGGAAGAGAGAGAGAATTTAAACCAGAGGAGAGAGAGGGATAAGTTACCAGAATCTGGGAGCACAATGGACGGGCAAGATAGAGCATACCGGTGCATTTACAAATGGGAAAACTTCTATCAAGAACTAGGGAGTCAAAACCCCAAGAACTAAGCATATAAATCTTTAAAAATTCTTGAATTATTCATTGGATATAGGCTTCCTTTCGCATTGACATAACAAATTAAAATCAAAATAATATGATTCAACCTCAGACCCTTCTAAATGTGCTAGAGATGTTACACTACCCTGCAAAATTTCATGATAAAACTTAATTGCGTTCGGGAGATAAAAAAAGAAGAATTCAGGCCTGTACTTGATTTTGATCCACCAAAGTTTTTCGCTGTTCCTTTTAACCGGTTCTCCTTTTCATTTATTATGGTACTTACCTTGTGCTAACCAGGGTTTTGAATTTCGTTTTGTTTTTTTTTAGCACCCACCAAAAGAGCCAAAATCTAGTAATTTCAAAAATTTTGATCGAATTTCGGAATGAAACTGTCAATAAGAAATTAAAATTTGACTGAGTTTTGCTAGAAACTAGAGGGAAAATATAGCAAAGAAAACATAAAAACTAGGGGAAAACAGGAGGGAAAACAGAGTCATGAAAACAGAGAAATATGGGAAAAAGAGAAGCAAGGAAATAATAGTGCACTGTAGGTGCATGCATGAATACTGTCGACCTCTTTTGTTCATCATCACCAAGCTCCAAGCAACGTTAACAAAACCGAAACCAAAAAAACCGATGGAAAACCAAAATTCGAAAATCGAAAATATCGAGCCAAAAATCAATGGAAAATCGTTAGAAACCGAAGGGTTTAAGAATTCAAAAAAAATATTCAAAAATTCAAAAAAAATCGAAAACCGATCGGTTTTGACCATCCGATTGAATGTCGCAACGTTGCGATATGATTTAGACCCAAAACCGGTCGGTTTGCATTGAAAACCGATCGGTTTTATGTCGGATAAATTTTTTCTAATTTTCAAATTTTTAAAATTTTTTTTAATTAGACCGGTTTTAGATGACGAACCGGCTCAGCACAGTCGAAAACCGCGGTTTTCAACCGATTTTCGTCGGTTTTGTTAACCCTGGCTCCAAGCCTCCAATCTCTCACAAATGACAACAGGCCTCAGCCACATCACCAAGGTACCAAAGCTTGTCCATTGCATCACCAAGCTCACACGTACAAATGTGAAGTGAGATACAATATAATAAGGATTTCAATCGTGGTAAGAGGTCCATTGCGGTGAGAGATAAGAAAAAGCTATTATGGCTATAGCACGCTATCACAGAAGCTATGCTACACGTCACAGTTTACTATAATGTACATATTTTTTACTATTTCAAATATGTGGTATCGAAAATTTATATATAACAAACTATATTCAAATTTGGATTACATGTTATGATTTTATATATTAGTCACAAAAATAGTAGAAATAGTGGTAAAAATAGTGGCTATAACAATTGTGGCTGTGTTCGCGAAATTTTATTCAATCACAACCTTATCAAATCATGCTTTCTTGCCATGAGACACAACCCCATCAAATCATGCTTTCTTGGAGTTGCATTGTCTTCGCTGCTCTCCGAATCCACATCGCTCAAATTGACTTGTTCAAGAGCGGAAAGAATTCGGTGGACCACTTTGCGGTTGGTGAAGCTCTTCTTCTTTCTATCACTTGATGAGAACTTCTTCTCTTTCCTCTATCGTCCTTCTCCTCCCATGATGCTTTACCTGCAAGTTTAAGACAATTTGTGCGAATATGGTTGATGTCACCACACTCATAGCATCTTGGAGGGCCACCACCATCTCTCTTTCTCATTCTCATATTCTGCAAAGCTTTGTTAAATCAAGAAGAGAGTAATGCCAAGTCTTCTTCAGAAAATTCTTCAATCTGTTCATCGGTTAGTGAAGACAAGGAAGACAAAGCACAGCTTGAAGAAGTATTTTTATGAGACATGCTAGATTGAGATGATAGAGCAATTGATTTATGATCATTCTTCCTAGCAAGAACATCCAACTCATTAGTTTTCAATTTAGAATAAAGAACATCTAATATAAGTTTACTCATGACAGTAGATTCGCTAATGGATGTAACTTTCATCTCCCAAATAAACATGTCTAATGCACCAATGTAACATCCCAAAATTTGGGTTTTCAAAAAATTTAGGTTTAGTTTATCTTCCCAAAAATTTTCGTTGATTTTCTCGCGTTTATTAAGCTTGATTTGAATTTTCTAAAAGCTAAAACAATTTAATTTGATTATTTTATACTTCAAATAAAAGAAATTTAATTTTATATGGGTTCCTTGTGCTTCAAGAAATTCTTCTGTAATTTTTGAGATTTTTCGGAGCTCGTTTGCTATTTATTGGATTTATTGGAATTAATTTGAATTAAGCCTCTTCTTTAAATTAATTAATTATTTTTAAAATTTTAAATAAATTTTTGTTGCAAATATTTTATTTGAGTTCAAAACGTCTCAAAATATTTTCTAGAATTTTTCTGGTATTTTTGTTGCCTCAAATGATTTATTTGAATTTATGGAATTGTTTTAATTGGAAAAAGCTGGAAATTCGGATTTTCCCTTGGGCCCAATCTCTCCCTCCTCTCTTCCGTCGGCCCATCCCGCCGCCTCAGCCCACTCCTGCGCCGCCCGAACGCTCCGGCCCAGCCGAGCCGCGCTGGCCCGCTCGTCAGTCGGCCCACGTGCGTGCGCCCATGCGCCCAGCTGGGCCAGGCCGCCCCCGCGCGCTTTGCTCTCCGCTGGCCATGTCGCCGCCTAATCAGCAGCTTTTCGCCCCCGATCGAACGATCCTCGTTCGGCCACGTCACCCAGAGTCCGAGTCCCTCATGCCAACTGCTCGATAAAATGCTCAAACCAACTCAAACTCCTCCAAACTTGATTTTTCTTGACCTAGCCGCCTCTCAAGACCTTGTAGGCCTCCCTAGACCCTCTTCCACGCAGGAGCCACCTCCAGATCATCTACAAAACATCCGAGCCGCCGCCGAGAAGTCCGTATGTCGCCCGACGATGGCCGAATTTGGAGTGCGTCTCCCGTCAACTCGTCAAATATTTTCGAGATCTGTATTCTCCATGGTAAGCTATGATGTCCCCTCTGTTTACCCTCCAAATTTCATCCAATTGGGCCCAAGGAATCAAAAGTTATGGCCGTTTCAATCTCGAATCTTGTCGAGACCATATCTCCCTCAATTTTTCGAGTTTGGCCGTGAAATTTTTACTGTAGACTCTCCTTGATGTCCTATACGTGATGCATATCCTAACCCACAGTTTTGCCCTCTGGATTTTGCGCAGAAAATTTCTTTTCTCCGATTAGACTGCGTTTCAAACAGCGACAATCATCCTAGCGCGTTCTCCGTTGATCCAGAAGTTAAAACTCCAAGCCACTTGTGCCACGATGTTCCTCTAGTTCACATCTAGCTCTCAGTCAAATATGGTTAAGTTCCAATCATTATTCTAGATGTTATGGCCGTCTGAAGTTTGGATCCGAAACTCGTTGATGGCAGTTTGTGATCAATCCGTTGGGGCGCCGCAAAATCCGCCTATACCATTGAGTTCGTCTCGTCGCGTTCTACATGATGGACATTCCCCCTTTTCCATCCCATCCTTAGAATTTTTTTTATATAATTAGGCCGTCTTTTGCCATCACCGCGCGCCGTCTTTTGACGCCGGCTATTTTAGCTCGCTCCGGCCGTGTTGTCGCATCCGGTGGATCATCATGTACTGTTTTGGTCCATCTTTAGAGTTCTTTTGGTCTCCGTTTGCCGTCAAAGCCCGGTGCCGGCTTAAAACCGTCGTCTTTCAACCTACCCGTTGCTATCGTTTCACGTCTCGGTTAGCCATCTTTTGTAGCGCTTTATCGCGGCCATGTCGTTTTACCGACGGTCGCTACCTTCTCATTTCATGAGCGTCCCACTGTCGCTTCGCTCCGCCGTTAACGTTTTGCCGTTAACGCTCTGCCGTTAACGTTCCGTCGTTAACGTCCCACCGTCAACGTTCCGTCGTTAACGTTCCTCCATTAACGCTCTGTCGTTAACGTTTCGCCGTTAACGTTCCACCGTTAACGCTTCATCGTTAACACTTGGCTCTCATCGCTTTGTTGTCATCGCATGCGTGCATTCATGCAAGAGCCCTAGTGCGATGTCCTCATCTATTCTATCATCATGATGTGAGCCTAGCCTTATCGTCATATCATCTTCAAAGCCGAATCAAAACCCTAACCTAAGACCGGTTCGATGGACTAAGTTCATCGTGGGCCGCGTTGTTATCTTTGCAATCTTTCCCGTTGTTTCAATCGTGGTATGACACTTGTCCATGTCTTGTCCTTAAAAAACTAATCTACCAATAACCTAGACTTCATTCGTGGACTTGGTCGATAGACCATTGACCATATGTCATATTCTTGTGTCAGACCTAGTCTATCAGTCTGCTTCTCTTTTGTTTGACTATGTCTGTTCAGTCAAAAGAAGTCAACTTCGAGCTCCAGTTAAGTTCATTGCGAACTAACAAATCTTTATGGACCCGGTTTACAGATCGAGAGCCCATATGTCAATGTCTGTCCAATCAAGATAACAACTTCGGAAGAAATATTCTTCGGAATATTATTCTTTCTTTCCTAGTCATTAATCTTTCCCTTTTCGGTGTTTTTCCCGAAAGCCCGTTCTCTTTTGTCAACTCTTCGATCTAATCCGTTCGAGTTCCCAAATCCTTCTAAGCCGTTGTCCCCAATGCTATTTGTTCTTAATTTGGAGTTTTACTTGATTGTCTTTTGAGTGGGTTTGTATTTGCTTCTTCTTTAATCGTTAGACGCGTCGTCCAGAAATCGTTCTACATAGTTGAATGTTAAGGAAGCGAAGATTGAAGATCAAGGATCAAGAATCGAAGATAAAGAGTAAAGAACAGTAAAAGTTGCAAGGGCCAGGCAAGTTGTGCTTTGACCATGTTGATCCCATTTTCGAAACTTATGTTGTTTCAAATTATTGCATGCTAGTTTAAGTTAAACTGATTTCAATTAATTTGGGATTAGATAATCAACCTATTTGTTATTGCCACCTTGTCCATAATAATTGTCACCCTAGGTTTGTTGATTAATAGTTGGTCGCTAATGAATTGCCAACATAGGTTAGATAGAACGTATTAGTTTGCTTAGCCTTGCAACGGGACAGTGACATCATTTTGGAATTACAAATTTCAATATTGATTAATGAAATATGCAATATGTTTTGAAATGGTGTGACGTGTTGCTGACACGATGAAGTTGATATGCGGAGGCCTTCGTGCTTCTTCAAGGATGTTGAGTTGTTGTTGGCATTGTGTTGCGCAATAATCAACTAGGGTGGTAAAATGTTTTGGACTGGGGTAAGTGGCAAGAATGAGCTGGTGGGCCATGGTTGGCACCGGGAAAGTCGTTTTGGTTCTTTGTGTAGTCTTGCCCTGGTCACCCTAAGGACTTAACCTTGCAAGCCTTTGAATTAGGCCAAACGTACAACCACATGTCTGTAATGGAACGGACCTAGTTGAGTAGGTTGCTGATAACTTGCATGTGGTACCCCAGGGTGTCAACTATACCTTTTGTGTATTTGAAGGGGGAGCGTACCAGGTGCTGCGACATGGTACCCGTCCAACAGTGTGTCGGTCCCATACTTCGCCTCTGCTGAGGGAAGGGATGGTGTATGGCAACCGGAGAGGTTCACTTGTATATTTAGAAGTTTCCGAAAGGCTTTGTTATGATCGCTCATTCGCATACTCTTGTATGGTGATTCACGGCTGACGTGGTGAGTGGATTGTATCTTGTGGGTAAAGTGTATAACCTCTGCAGAGTGTAAAATCTATTCGAATAGCCGTGTCTGCTGTACTGGACAATGCTCAGGGATTACAGTTAAGGGTTAGCTTTTCGTAAAAATGAACTTGGGCTTGGAGGCATTTTGCTTGTGGAAAGTGATAACTGGTTAAGGATGTGGAATGTTTTACTTGTGAAACAACTGTGCAATATATTACTATTATTATTTGTTTTACTGCTTACAATCTATTATGTTCATTTGTGAATGTTGCTTTTCTGCAAATAACGCCTTCAACCTGTCACTTGGAATAAGCCATGCATATAGATATTAGACTTGCATTCTGTGCAAGACTTGCTGAGTGCTTTATGTACTCACCCCTTGCAACAAACAATCACCAGTTGTGCAGAAGACTACAACATCGAAGAAGAAGTTCCATGAGAAGGCAAATATCTAGGAGTCGAACCCTGTCAATTGCCTGTGGCGTATTGATGGGATTCATCGGTGTTCTTCGTTCCGCTGCTGCTTATTTGGAGTTGAAGCCGTCAAGGCCTCACCAGTGTAAGGTTGACCTTAAGGTCGTTCAATAGTTTATATTCTATAATTGTGTTATTTTTATTATTCCGCTGTGTATGATTGTGATATTTCATCTATGTTGAGACTGTGTGTACTAGCGTGATCCTAGACTAGTGCTGAATACACAGAGGGTCCGGATTTGCATATTCGAGTCCCGACAACCAAGCAATTGTCTAGCATTAGCAGCAGCATCAAAGCTAACTCCAACAGCACGCAAATTACAAAGAATTTTATTAAAGTGTGCAAAGAAATCATCTTGCGACTCACCATGCTTCATCTCAAATCGCATGTATTCTTTTTTGTAAAGATCTTGACGAACCTCTTTGATAGTGTGTTAGAACCCTCATGGTAATTACAAAGAGATTTCCATACCTCATATGCGGATTTGAGATGGATCACACGGTCAAAGTCGCTGCGTCCCAAGCCTTGGATGATCAAGTTGCGCGCCTTGCTATTTGCTTCAACATGTGCACGATTTGCATCATTGACGTTATTGTTCTCAGGGACTTGATATGGCTTGTAAACCTTCTCCCAAGTTGCGAAGCCCTGCGCCTGCATGAATGCCTCCATCTTGGCCTTCCAAAACTGAAAATCAACACCATCGAAAACACAAGATTTTATCGTATACCTATCCATTGCTATTTCTTCTAATCACCGGTTAAGATTAATTAGAAAAACCTTGCTCTGATACCACTTGTAGGATCGAAATATACGAATATAGCAATCAAAGCGGGGGTGAATGATTGTGCGGAAGTTAAAACAAATTTTACATGATTATCAAAACACACTAAAAAGATTATAAAAGATTGCTTCAGTTTAAAGCAAAAACAGATTGATGTTTCAAGCAAAAACAGATTGACAAACATCCACTAAGTTGCAAATACTTTAAGATCCAACCGTCTGATTGACGTGAAATTGATACCGCAAAAACTAGATTCAATTTAGAAACTAATCCAATAAGAATCAACTCAATTGGATCTACGAATCAAAAGTTATAAGCTCTGCAAGTTGACTGTTTCGAAATCAACTAGTTCGGACCGGTCCGATCGTGATCGTCAAGTTTGGACCAGTCCGAGTTGAGTTCAGACCGTCCGATCATGTCATCAAGTTCAGACCAGTCCGAGTCGAGTTCGGACCGTCCGATCGTGTCGTCCTTGTTGAATTCAGCCTTTTTGACTTGTTCGGTAAATTGCGAATTCCTGGAGATTCAGCCGTCGGATTGACATGAAATTGTAACACAAGAAACTAGAGTCCAATATGAATCTAACAAAAGAATAATCAGCTCAATCAGACTTACGGATCAAAAGTTATAAACCTCGCAAGCTTGCTGTGGCAAAATATGACGAGAATTGATCTAACCAAAACTTCAAGATTAAACAAGATTTTCAACAAATAATCAACTAAACTTTGAGGAACCCTCGAGAGGTTTTGGATGGATCAAATCAAGATGAAACTTAAAGCTATAGCACGCAGAGGATCTGGAAGGAATTAATCTTTATTTCTTTTTGTCTGAAGTACTCCCAACAAAAGAGTACAAAACCTAAAGCTCTGGATTGATCTCAATCCCTAGATACCTCTAAATAGGAGACATCCCTCCTATTTAAAGGAGCAAACACAAGGAGTACGCATACATGTCCACTTGGCCCAACCTAGCACAATACATGTAAGCTACCCCAAACGATTACAACTCTTGCACGCGTATGGCCCACCTGCCATACTCACGTGACTAACCAGCTTCGTGTGCACCGTTCTCTAGCCCGAACGTCCTGCATGACATCCTTGACCACCAAGACTTTGATTCCTTCCTAAACCTAGTCTCGAACCTCAGTTCCTCCATGAACCTAGTTCCGGTCCCGTCATCGACCACGTTTGCCCTCGAGCAACAACTGCACATGAGTAAACACAAAACGATTCCGAGCACAAGTCCATGACTTGACTCAAAGTCAAACCATGCAATCACTCACACGAGCATTGCATACAAACAATCCAAACTCAATTGCAAAACCCTAATCGAGTTCACGTTCACGACGGACCAACGAAATTTGGTCTGTCGTCAATGCAAATTTCAGACCGCAAAATCTTGTTCGCCAAGGACCAAAAACATTGGTCCGGCGTACATGCAAAAATGCAATCCGGCGCAATGCGTTCACGGTGGACCAAATATGTGGTCCGGCGCTCAAAGGAAAACTTACTGTTTCTTGATAGATTTAGTTCGGCGCTAAGACAAGTTCACGACGGACCAACAATTTGGTCCAGCGCATATGGTCTGGCAAAAAAGTGAAGCCCACTGTTTCTTGTCAATTTGGTCAAGCACATGCACAAGCACATTTTTGCAAATTAAATTGTAAGCCAATTTTTCAGCACATGATTTTATAATCCTACCTCCCGACTGCAAACCAAGCACTCGGTGCTTCTTCCTTCCAGATTTCATTTGATGTATTTTTGAGTGTTTGTGCTCCCTCTAAGTGTTTCAAGGTGAGTAAATTGTTCTACTCTCTTAATTTGTGGTTATCTAGATGCAATTTAATGTTTAGATTTAGTAGAATGAAGATTACTTTATATGAGCTCAAATATTGGTTTAGATTTATTTTGTTTTTATTGATCTAGCATTTTATAGATGTTGAATTTATTACCTAGATCCATTAGATGAACTTTTGCGTAGCTTTCTATAATATGTATTAAAATTATGTCCATCTACTATTGTTAGCTAATTAACTATTATCAAACATATATTAAATTTTAGTAAGTATTGATTTGTAGTGATCTAGGTAAAATTTAATGTTTATATCTAGTTCAATTAAGGTTAATTTATATGTTTTTATTGATCTAGCATTTTGTAGATGATGAATTTATTACCTAGCTCCATTAGATGAACTTTTGTCTAGCTTTATATAATATAGAATAAAATTATGTCTATCTACTATTGTTAGCTAATTAATTATTATTAAAAATATATTAAATTTAAGATATTAAATTTTAGTAAGCATTGTTTTGTAGTGATCTAGTTGAAATTTAATGTTTACATCTAGCTCAATTAAAGTTAATTTATATGTTTTTATTGATCTAGCATTTTGTAGATGGTGAATTTATTACCTAGTTCGATTAAGGTTAATTTATATATAGTTCAAATTAAAGTTTAGATTTAATTTGTTTTTATTGATAATCGTTTATGTTAAATAATTGTACATGGACCGAAGATGGATGTACAGTGCAGACCGTTACAGCAGAGAATACATCGACGGTGTCTCTTTTTTTCTAAGAGTCGCTGAGGAGGATATGTTGCAAAAGAAGAAGGAATACATACATTGTCCATGTATTGATTGCAAGAATAAGAAGATGTTTTCCGGCAAAGAGCACATACACTTGCACTTGATTCGAAGGGGTTTTTTACCTAGCTATACATGTTGGACAAGGCACGGTGAAGTGGAGATCATGCATGAAGGTGATAGCATCATCGACGATGGAGCTAGCAACATGGTACATGACGTCGGTTATGGATCCGATGAGGATAGGTTGCTCATCGATGACGACAATAATCTGGCTCAGATGTTGCGCGATGCAGAAGGGAACTACACTAGTCAGAGAGAGTTTAATCAATTCCAGGGTTTGATGGAGGACTCGGACAAACCTTTGTTCCCGGGTTGCAAGGAGGAATATGCAAAGTTGCACACCATGCTTTCACTAATAAAATTGAAGGCAAGCAATGGTTGGTCTGATAAGAGTTTCACGACGTTGTTACATCTCTTAGCGGACATGCTTCCAGAGGGAAACGTATTGCCTGAAACCACATACCTTGCAAAGATGGTTGTATGTCCCTTGAGATTGGAAGTATAAAGAATACATGCATGTCCAAACGACTGTATACTCTATTGCAAAGAGTATTCAAACATGCATGTATGTCCGGTATGCAAATCATCGAGACTGCTCGGTAAAACAGCCATAACTTTCAAACGGTTGGGCGGAATTTAACGTTCTTTATATCCACGGAAAGATAATGAAATTATCTACAACTTCGTCAACATCCGTACGACCAAATTTGGAGTCTAAATTGGAGAAAAACCGAACCCTAGGTCGACTGCTCATGCTGTCCGAAACAGAGAACGTGACCAACTCAAGAATCCATCTAATCTAATCAAATCCTGCACCACCAATTGATCTAAAAACTTGATAAACACCCTTAGAACAGTACCTAGATCAATCCCAAGGATTCCCATGGCCATACCTTTGCCCGACGCATGAAAACTGAAAGGATCTCCTCCCGGTTCGCTCCTCGCTCCAACGGATGGATCCACGAGGTGCAGGGGTGGGGAGGCCACCCTAGGGCAGCAAGGGGGTGGAGGAGAGGTGGTGGGGAGGTGGAGAGAAAAGGGCAAGGGAGGTGGGAGGGGCGCACGGCCAAAGGGGGAGTGGAGGGGGGCGGCTAGGGCAAGGGGAAGTGGGGGAGGCGCACCAAGGGGTAGGTGGGGCGCAAGGGGCAGGGGGAAGCCTTTTTTCTAGCCCCCCACAAGAGTACTAGTCCTAAATGGACTCCTACCCCATCCCACCAAAGCCCACAACCCCCTCTTTTAGGCCCAAACTCCCCCGGAAAGGCCCAAAACCCCGGAAACGGCCCAAAACGGTCTGAAAACGCTATTAACCTCCAAACCCTATGGTTTTAACCTTAATTCCACATTTCATAATGTTTTTAGCCTCATCATTCACTTTTTAAAAGGTTACGACACTCCGTGGTGTCACATTCTTCCCCCCTTCAACAGGATTCGACCTCGAATCTAAAACGCACCAAAACGCAACCCAGCAAATCCCAAGATAACTAGGTTTCACATCACATACCTGAGGTGAAAAACTCGGGATACTTCTCGCGCATGCGAGACTCCAGCTCCCAAGTCGCTTCTCTCTCGGTCTGATGTGACCACAATACTTTAACAAACTTGAGCGTCCGGTTCTTCATCACTCGCTCCGAAGTCCCCAGAATTTCCACAGGACGGGACTCGAAGGTGAGGTCCTACTCAAGCACTAGTGGTTCCAACGGAACCACCAACTCCGGATCATGCAAGTATTTCCTCAACATCGAGACATGGAACACATTATGCACGCCTTGCATAGACTCCGGTAGCTCTAGACGATAGGCCAGCCTACCAACTCGGGCGATGATAGGAAATGGCCCAACAAACCTCGGACTGAGCTTTCCTTTGGTGCCAAAACGCACCACACCCTTGGTGGGAGATACTCGCAAGAGTTCACTATCACCCACCTCAAACTCCAAATCTCGCCGCCTCACATCAGCATAGCTTTTCTGTCTACTCTGCGCTGCGAGAAGTTTCTGCCGTACCTCCGCCACACGATCAACAGTCTGTTGAACCCAATCCGGTCCAAGAACTGCTCTCTCGCCCACGGCATCCCAACAAAGTGGCGATCTGCACTTCCGGCCATACAGTACCTCATAAGGAGCAGCCTGGATGCTGGAATGGTAGCTGTTATTGTAAGCAAACTCTGCAAGAGGCAAATGATCTTCCCAGCTACCTTTCCAAGCCATCACACAGGCCCTGAGCATGTCCTCCAAAGTCTGAATAGTACGCTCAGACTGCCCATCGGTCTGAGGGTGAAAAGCGGTACTAAGGCAAAGCTGCGTACCCAAAGCGCTCTGCAAGCTCTCCCAAAACTTGGAGACAAACTTCGCATCCCGATCAGAAATAATGGTCTTGGGTACACCATGCATTCTCACAATCTCCCGCACATAGATGGGAGCCAACTCGCTCGCTGAATTGGTAGTGCGGATAGGAATGAAATGCACAGACTTGCTGAGACGGTCCACCACAACCCAAACAGCATCCTTCCCTCGTGGATTTCGAGGTAGGCCAACCACGAAATCCATGGAGATGTCATCCCATGGCCACACAGGAATCTCCAATGGCTGCAACAGACCAGCGGGACGCTTATGCTCAGCCTTGATCTTCTGACAGATCCCACAAGACGCCACATACTTGGCAATATCCACTCTCATCCTTTTCCACCAGAAATTCTTTTTCAAGTCCTCAGACATCTTGGTCTCCCGGGATGGACCGTGTGCGGGTGCGATGAGCCTCTTTCATAATATCCTCTTTCACTTGGGATTTACGAGGCATGCATGCAGGCGACCACGAAACCTCAAAGCTCCCACATCATCAACGGTAAAGTCTCCGGACTTACCATCCTCAAGGCGTTTCCTCACTGCTGGAGCAACCGATCATCTTTCTTTGTGCCTCCCGCTGCACGCCGGGATCGACTCAAGAATCAATTGAGTTTCAGCTTGCATGGTCCCATAAGCGGGAGACTCCCAAACGCTCAAAATCAGCAACAAGACAATCAACAACAGGGGGCATTTTCTTGCGACTGAGAGCGTCAGCCACCACATTTGCCTTACCCGGATGGTACTGGATAGTGAGGTCATGTCCTTTATCAACTCTAGCCACCTCCTCTGCCTCAAGTTCAAATCTTTTTGAGTAAAGATGTACTTGAGGCTCTTGTGATCAGTGAAGATATCACAAGATTCGCCATACAGGTAATGCCTCCATATCTTCAGTGCAAACACCACAACGGCTAGCTCAAGATCATGCGTGGGATAGTCTGCTCATGCTTTTTCAGTTGCCTCGATGCATAAGCAATCACCTTGCCATCTTGCATGAGCACACAACCAAGTCCCAAACGAGAAGCATCAGAATAAACAGTGAAGCGCTTCCCCGGCTCAGGAAGGGTAAGAACAGGAGCAGTCACTAACTTCTCCTTCAAAGTGCAGAAACTGTGCTCACACTCTGCAGTTCACTGAAATTTCATCCCCTTCTGAGTCTGCTGCGAAAGTGGCTTGGCAATGATAGAGAAATCCTGCACAAAACGCCGATAGTAGCAAGCTAACCCAAGGAAACTACTCACCTCTTTGACATTGGAAGGCCTCTTCTAATCCAAAACTGCTGATACTTTGCTAGGATCTACGGATATGCCCTCTGGATTGATGATGTGGCCAAGAAAATCCACTTCTGAAATCCAGAATTCGCACTTTTTTAGCTTAGCAAAGAACTGATTCTCCCTCAAGGTGCTCAGCACAAGCCTCAAATGTCGCTCATGCTCCTCTTCTGATTTAGAGTAAACCAGAATGTCATTGATGAACACTACCACAAACTCATCAAGGTACTTGTGTAGCATACTGTTCATCGCCTCCATAAAGACAGCAGGAGCATTAGTTAGTTCAAAAGACATAACTTTAAATTCATAATGCCCATACCTAGTGGAGAAAGCAGTCTTCTCAATGTCCTGCTCCCTCACACGAATCTGATTATACCCCGACTGAAGATGAATCTTGGAGAACACCTTTGCTCCCTTCAGTTGGTCAAACAGATCCTCAATGCGAGGCAAAGGATACTTGTTCTTGACTGTCACTTGATTAAGAGCACGATAATCAATGCACATGCGCCAACTTCCATCCTTCTTCGAGACGAAGACGCCGAATAAAGCCCTTGGCCAACAAATCCTCCAACTGCTTTTTCAACTCGTCTTGAAAAGGACGAGCCAAGCGGTATGGAGAGATAGAAATAGGTCGAGTGCCAGGAACAAGATCGATACGAAACTCCACATTCCTCACAGGAGGCAAACCAGGCAACTCGTCAGGGAACACATCAACAAACTCCTTCACTACAGGAATCTCCTCAATGGAAGCTGAAGAAGATGGCTTTTCTGACATAGCCATGAGGAAACCCAACTGCTTCAAACGGCGACCAGAAAACAGACTAGCCAAAGCAAAGACGGAACTGGAGGGTATACCACCCTGAAAGGTCAACTCTACCCCTGACGGGGCCTGCAAGGCAACCGTCTTCCAGAAACAACAGATCTTGGCACGGTACTGATGCAGCCAGTCCATGCCCAAAATGACATCAAAAGGATCCAACTGGATCACCATAAGATTGGCGAAGATAACTTCGTCATCAATGGCGATGGTGCAACCCAGGCAAACCAAGGAACTAGCAATCAAACCCCCAGGAGAACTGACTAACATAGACTCAGAAATCCGTTGAACTCCCAACTTAGCTCTACTAGCAAACTCAGACGACACAAAAGAATAGGATGCTCCGGACTCCCGGCTGATGCCCCGACAGAGCTGGGGGCGGAGGAGGCAACTGCGGAGGAGCAGACGGCTGCAGGCACCAATAAGCCGCTGGTGGCGCCCACGCAAAGGGCAGCTGAGGAGCAGGAGCAGCCATCATGTGCACCGATCCTCTGGAAGATGCCGCTGGAGTGGGAGGAGAAGGCACTGTCTCCCACTTGATGATGCTACCGGGATTCATCCGGCAGACTCGCCCCATGTGGCCAGGCTTGCCACAGTGGTTGCAACTCCCGGTCCAACCACACTCTGAAGCACGGTGCTCACCACCGCACTTGAAACACAACATGCCCTTCCCAGGCACAGGACGAATAGCCGCTCGCGAGGAAGATGACTGGGGCGGCCTCATCTTAGCCCCTGAGGAGGAGCCCTGTCCCCCCTTGAACTTCTTGAAGGCGGCTCCGGCATAGCGGGGGCAACAACTGGGGCCGCTGCAGGGGGAGGCACAACAGCAGGGGCTGCCCGCAACTGCTAGCGCAGCTCCTGAATCTCCCTCTGCAGAGCCTGAACTAAATCCTCATTGGCTGCGGGTACCTTCGCCCCTGACTGTACCGCTAGAAGCTCCTCCTGAGCTAGCCCATGAGCATTGAGCGAAACGCTACCCTCAGCAACAGACTCCGCAACTCCCTGAGAACCTCGCCCCTGGCCTCCACGGCCATGGCGACCACGGCCTTTACCCCTTGGCATGGCGGCTACAGACAGACAACCGTCCGATCACATAACCATAAACACAACATCATATAATCAAGAACACATAGACATAATTTTCATTAAATAATCAAGCGCAATGCAATGATGAACCAAAACCCCATCCTACTGTGCAACCAAGTGTGTCAAATTTTAGATTAGTTATACCACTTTTGCAAGTTTTAATGTTGCTATCTGTCAGCGTACTAGCCAACAGGCACCTCCGAGTCGGGTGCTTATGAGGTTCAGACGGGGGGCTTTCGGGGCAATCGCCAGAGGAAGAAAGAAGATCGGAGTATCGGGGAAGCTCAGAAGAACGGGGACGCTAGGGTTTACCCAGGTTCGGGCCCTTCGAAGAGTAACAGCCCTAGTCCTGCTTCTCTTGCTATTGCTTGTCTTGTGGGATATGAACTGGAATCCTAACTTGAGAGAATGGAACCTATTGTCCAGGGATCGAACCCCCTCTCCCATGCACCCTGGCTCCCTTTTATACTTGGGCTGGCGGGGGCGCATGGGAGGCTTACACCGCAAGCCATACTCATTACACTGCCACGGGCGCATTAAATGCGCCCGTCACTGTCCTTACACCTCATTTAATGCCTGCCGCAGCCGTCACACCCCTGCCTTGGGCCCCACGCCCACCAACGCCGCTCGTTCCGTCAGGGGGTGAAGTGCTGCCGTGACGTCACCCGTAATTATTACGCGCCTGGGGAAGGCGCGCCGCCATACTGTAGCTTCCACGCTTTGCATTTAATGCGCACGATTTGCATTAAATGCCCTTGATCCTGGTACTGCAGCCTCGGGAGTGGTGCGCCAGGGGAGTGGCCTGTATGCCACCTGTCCACTGGGCGACCACCTTGCTGGGCGACCAGTGGCGTGGCATGGTCGCCACGTGTCCACTGGGCGACCACCTTGCTGGGCGCCCAGTGGCCTGGCCTGATCGCCACGTGTCCACTGGGCGACCACCTTGCTGGGCGCCCAGTGGCCTGGCTCGATCACCGCGTGTTCATCGGCGACCACCTTGCCGGGCGCCAGTGGCTCGCTCGATCGCCACGCGTGTCACCGGGCGACCACCTTCTGGCGCCGGTGGCGTGGCCTGATTGCCACGTGTCCACTGGGCGACTACCTTCCTGGGCGCCCAGTGGCGTGGCCTGGTCGCCACGTGTCCACTGGGCGAACACCTTGCTGGGCGCCTAGTGGCGTGGCCTGGTCGCCACGTGTCCACTAGGCGAACACCTTGCTGGATGCCCAGTGGCGTGTCCTGGTCGTCACGTGTCCACTGGGCGAACACCTTGCTGGGCGCCCAGTGGCCTGGCTTGGTCGCCACGTGTCCACTGGGCGACCACCCTGGGGCCCTACCGCTTGCCATGGCAGTGGGCCCGGACGCGCCCTGCCTGCCCGTCGACCGTGTTTAGTGTGGGGGAGTGGGTACCCTAGTGTAGAATACGCCGACAGTAGCCCTCGGGCCCACCCAGGAGCGCTTTTTGGTCTTCCGCCTTTCTTTTTTCTTCCCTCCTCTTTTAACTGCCCTTCAGGGAACCGCTTAGCCTTCCGGGTGGGGCCCCTTAAATGCCCACACGCCCCGCAGCTTTTAGAAGATCTTCCGGCTTCTCTGGTTCCCAAGGCGGTTTGCGTAGTGTAACATCCCAAAATTTTGCTTTTCTTAAAATCATGTGTGATTTGGCACTTTGGTGAATTTTTGGAATTTTCTGGAATTTATTTGGATTTATTTGGAATTTATTTGAATTTATTCCATTTTGAAATAATTGAAGAATTTAATTTTGCAAATAAATTTTTGTTGGAAATATTTTATTTGAGTCCAAAATAATCCAAAATATTTTCGTAATTTTTCTGGAATTTTTCTCAGTCATTTGCTATTTTTAATGAATTAAATGAATTATCGAATTATTTTAAATATTAAATCGCTGGAAAATCCAACTCGGGTCAAATCGTTTCATCCGACCGAAGTCGGACTCGAGTCCGACCGAGCCGCTTGACTCGACCGAACCCACTCCTAACCCTAATCGATCCCAACCGTTGGATCAAGATCCAACGGCCGAGATCCGCCGACTTCGATCGAGCCGTGTTCGGACCGGACCCGATCGCCGCCGGCGATCGTGGGCGTTGATCGCGACACGTGGGACGGCCACGATTTCGTCTTCCCGTGAATCGAGCCGGACTCCGCCGCCGAGTGCGCCACGTGATCGATTAGGGCTCGCCGAGCACGCCTCCGGCTATTTAATGCCGGATCGTACCGAGGACCGCCGTGACCCGCGCACTTCTTGCCCTAACCCGCCGAGCTCTAGCCGCCGTGGGTTCGCCGGAATCGCTCGCCGTAGTTGCGTGAAGCGCCACCACGGTCCTTGCTCGCCGCCGCCGTCGCCCGACCGCCGCCATTGACCCCAGATTCAAAACCCCGAAGCCGGGCGCACCAAGACACCCTCCATCTCGCCGAGCACGCCCCAACCGCCCGTTTGGGTGGTCGCTGCCTCGGCCCGGCGGCGCAACTCCGCCGTGAAGCCATCGCCGACTCGAGCTCCACTCAACCGTCCGATCAAGATCCAAAGGCCCAGATCGTGCCACGTCACTTCGGTGAGTTTCCCGTTGAAAATCCTAGATCTAATCCCAACCGTTGGATCTAGATCCAACGCCCACGATCGATCACGCGCGCCCCAAGCACATGAGGCCAAACTCAATCCCACCGCCGGATTTCAAACCAACGGCCACGACAGCCACGCGCCCAGAAGCCGAACCGTCGCGCCACGCAGCGTGGTCACCGACACGCGGGCCCGCGTGTCGGCCGATAGCGTGACGCCACCCATGACGTCATCGGTGGGACCCACCTGTCGCCACTGCGGTCGAGCCCCGCCGACGCCAAGAATGACGCCACCCGAGTGGGCCCACATGTCGATCTCACGTGGAGTGTGGACCGAGTCCACGGTGGACCTAAGCCGAGTGTGGACCGAGCCCATGGACCGGTGACGCCAAGCAGGCCAATCAGAGCTGCCACGTGTCCATGCCGACGCAATAATTAATTTCCAAAAGAAAATGATTTATTAATTCGAAATATTGATTCAAATTTAGATTCAAACTTCAAACGCTTATAACTTTTATGCGTTTCAACTCCGATTTGAGTGGTTCAAATTTCTAAATTTGTATAAAATTGAGATCTACCTAAATATGAATTTTATTTAATTTTTGGACTAAAGTTTTTCTCTGAAATATTATTTAATTGATTATTTAAACTTTAAATAATCATAACTTTATGCTTTAACTCCAAATTTGATTTATTCAGCTTTCTAAAAATCCAGAAAATTATGTTCTCTCTGTTTATGGATTTTATTTGGAGTTTTGGGATCTTTTTGCATAGTGTTCATTTGTGTATTTGCTATTTGCACGCTTTACGAGTAGACGTTGAAGTGCCGGAAGGATTCGAGGGAGAAGTGTTGACTCAGGATCCAACTCAAGACCAAGAGCAAGTGCTTTTTTGAAGGCAAGTTGTGCTTTGACCATATTGATCCCATTTTGAAATCTATTTTGATTTAAACTATTGCATGCTAGTTCAATTAGAAAGATACTTTGTTTAAACCTGGGGGTTAGATAAATACCAATTTGCTATATGACACCTTGATTACTTAAGTATGTGCCATGATCCCTTGTCACCCTAGTTGTGGTTTACTAGTTGGACATTATTAAATTGCCAACATGGGTTTAGATCGTTGTAGTATCTTTGCTTAGACACTCGCTACGTGCTCATGACATGATTTTGGATAATCAAATGCTAATATGGACTTAATGATATATTGAACCTGTTTTGGAAAAGTATCATGTGATGTTGATGGCACGTGGTGCATGGTAATCAACTGGGTTTGATAAACATGATTTCGGCAGGGCATGTGGCAAGAGTAATCAGGTGGGCCAGTTGTGGCATTGGGAGTGATGATTTGGTTTTAGGTAGTCTTGCCCTGGTCACTCTAAGGACTTAACCTTGCAAGCCTTTGAACTGGTCATACTTGCAACCACATGGCTGGAATGGGACGGCCCTAGTTGACTAAGTCGCTAAGGACTCACTTGTGGAGCCTCAGTGGTGTCGATTACACCGCTTGTGTGATTGTGCGGGGGCGTATCGTGGGCGTGGCAGTACCCATCTAACGGTGTGTTGGTCCCATACTTCGCCTTGGCTAAGGGAAGGGATGGTGTAGAGCACGCACGGAGAGGACCACCTGTGTTGTTTGAGGCTTCCGAAGGCTTTGTTATGATCGCTCATTCGCATACTCTTGTATGGCGATTCACTACCGACGTGGTGAGTGGATTGTATCTTGTGGGTAAAGTGCATAACCTCTGCAGAGTGTAGAATCTATTTGAATAGCCGAGTCCACGGATCTTGGACAATGCTCTGAATTACAGTCAAGGGTTAGACTTTCTGAAAATAACTTGGATTTGAAAAGTTGGGTTGGTTTAACAAAGAAGATGATGGAAATGTGGTTTAGGATGGGGAAAAATGTTATTTAAACTTCTTGCAAAGTTATTTATGCTTTACTTGTTTTTACTGCTTTCGAATCTACTTATATTACTTGTCAAATGTTGTTTACCGCAAATATACCTTGAGCTATTCCTTTGTACCAAGCCATGCATATAGTATATTAGCTTGCATTCTGTGCATGACTTGCTGAGTACCAAGTACTCACCCTTGCCTCAACACAATACCGCTTGAAGAGGAGATTACGCCCGGCTTTGGAGGAGGAACTCCAAGAGGACCCGACTACTTAGGGATGCGAGCCCGGTCGATTTACTGTGGTATCTTGGATGGCGCCACTAAGTTTATTTGATTTTCCGCTGCTATTATTTTTCTCTGAATAAGTTTCGCCCTACGAGGCATATATTTGTAACTTGGCTATAAGGTCGAGTAACCGGTTTATTACTTTAATAAAGTACTTTTATGGTATCGATTGGTATGATTGTGATATTTACCGATGTTAAGATCAGTGGTGCACTAGCTGCGTTCTGGACTAGTGCTGAATACACAGAGGGTCCTGATTTGCAAATTCGGGTCCCGACAGAGGGGGTATCAGAGCCAGGTTGACCGTAGGCTCAACCCTAGCTAGAATGGTCGTAGTGAGGATAAAACCTATTTTCTAAAGCTAAAAATTTGTGAAGACAAGAAATGACATCACGACTTATCCCCTTCTCTCTTTTCTTGTCTCTTGCTGAAAATTTCCCTTACCTTGCCACAATTCGAAAATTCCGAGTTCTTACGTAAAGCACTCTTGTGACAGATGGAGGAAGAGTTCAACTACGTTGATCTGGGAGTTGGTCACGCCGCAGAGCTTTGGCACATGCTACAAACTCTCGGAGATTTTGAGAAGCCCCAATACCAAGTAGAAGTGATCGGACAAGCAGATTGATCAAGGCTTGTGACGTGAGGATTGAGGTACTGCCGTGAAGAGGGGCCAGGCAATCGCCGATACACCTTTGCTAGAAGATCTACAATGCAGATGGGTATCCAAGAAGTTTCACGATGAGCAATGCGGCACATTACCGATATCCACGCCAGAGAGTTGGAAAGCACGGTGTTCCGTTATCATCCAGCGCAGCGATAACCTTCTTGACCAAGACGATTCAGATGAGAATGCCACGGCCACAGCTTGGCACGATTCGTCAGTCGCCAGGAAGATGTACTAGATAATACAAGTAAGGAGCTACGAAGGCCCGCAAGGAGATCACGGCAGAGAAGAATGATGGCGGAAGCTCAAGAGTATGTGGCACACCTTCTACGAAGGATTGACGAGTTGGAAATGACTTTGTACGGACCAGACCCGAGCCAAGATTTAGCTACACGAGCCAGATCCAGAGGAGTCAGATCTCGATGAGGACACTGCTTCTTCGACTACCACAGATGACATAGTCGCTGGACATGGCGATCGTTTCGCGCCTATGCCGCAATATCCGCACCCAGGCCGTGGAGGTTTTCTCGATGAGTGAGCTTAGGTTCTATAGTGAGACTCCTTCGCCGAGTCGCGTCATAAAATAAAGAGTCACCCTTTAGGCGTTAGATTCCAGAGTTAGTTCGATTTGGATTTGCTTTGTTTGCTGAGTGTGCAGTATGTGTTGCAAGGCCCTTAGGCATTGTAAGCAGCCATACCAAGTTATTAGTAATAAAGATGGACCTTAAAGTTACCCCTTTCGCCTCGCATAAAGTCCATACTACTTGTCTATTCTTGTTTCCCTCTCATCTCTAAACCTAGAGCAAATCAACAGATGGTGAACACCCGTGGGAACTTTGGAAGCAATGGGAGTGGATCTCGCCCAGCAGAAAACCCTAATGATAGAGCACCAGCACCGCCACTGGATGTGCAGAATTTTGGAGCATTTCTTGCTGCTCAGACCCAGTTGATGCATGCTATGATGCAACAAATGCAGCACGTCACCGCTCAGGCCACTGCCAATCAAGTTAATCAGGGACCACGCCAGAATACAAGGCTGTCGGAGTTCATGAGGACTCACCCACCCACTTTCTCTGGAAATGCCAATCCATTGGAGGCCGATGATTGGTTAAGATCAATTGAGAGGAAGCTACACATAGCCCAATGCATAGGAAATGAGAAGGTACTTTACGCTTCTCATCAGTTGGAAGGAACAGCCGCCGAATGGTGGGAGAACTTCTGTGCCACGCAGGAGAACCCTCAAGATATCACTTGGGAAGAGTTCACAGCTGCATTCCGACAGTATCACGTGCCTGAAGGAATTATGGACCTTAAGAAGGAGGAGTTCAGAGCACTGAAGCAAGGTAATCAACCAGTGGCCGACTACCTGAACAAGTTCACACAGCTAGCACGCTACGCACCTGAGGATGTAGCGACAGATAAATCCAGACAGTCTCGTTTTATGAAGGGACTTAACTCAGGATTGCAAGTAGGGTTGATCACCCACACCTTTCCAGATTTCCAAGAGTTGGTGAATAAGGCGCTTATTCTTGAGGACAAGCGCAAGGAACTGGATGAGAACAGAAGTGCAGGATGCAACAAAGAAGGATCACGCTGGTGAACGCAATGGGCTTGAGAATTGCACCAAATCAATTCTTCGATTCCAACCACGAGAATGCAACAAGGACACCATCCTCAAAGACCAAGACCCGCCAATCGTAACTACCAAACCCCAGCCCGCTAGAAACGCTACCTCAGTGCAATAATAGGAACAAATGCTGAGACGCCGCTACAATCAAGAACGAGCCGTGACACTTTGCCAACAGCTTGTCCGAAGAAGACATGCAGGAGCGACTCCCGGGCCGCTTCAATCTAGGAACCACCTCGGGCCTAGGACGCCAAAGATCGTGAGCCACACCCTGCATCAGGTGAGAGGCCGAGTCAACCATGTCACCGCGGATGCATTGCAAAATGCTACTGACGTAGATCGGGTAAGTTACTTGTTAACTCGCACTACTGCAGCAGTTTTGTTTGACTCTCGAGCTTCGCATTCGTTTGTTTCGCAAGGCTTTGCTACTAGAAATGACTTAAGGATTGCAAGACTTAAGTGCATGCTTTTAGTTCAAACCCCTGGTTCCGAACTCCGAACGGAAGTAGGATGTTCCGGGGTGAGAATACTAATAGATGGAATAGAGTTCCTAGCAAACCTTATAATTTTGGAGACCCAGACCTTAGATGTTATATTGGGAATGGATTGGTTATCCAAGCACAAGGCTGTATTGGATTGTGGACGAAGGACTATCTCAGTTGAGAGCCCGTGTGGGAAGAAAGTGGAATTTCAAGCCACTGCAGCTAGAGATGGACAGCTTGATGGTTAACAAGTACCAAGGCAATCAGCATAGAGGATGTCCCAAGAGTGAATGAGTACCCGATGTTTTTCCCGAAGATCTACCTCGGTATGCCGCGACAGAGGACATAGAGTTTGT
This sequence comes from Rhipidocladum racemiflorum, assembly GCA_036346355.1. Taxonomy (NCBI): domain Eukaryota; kingdom Viridiplantae; phylum Streptophyta; class Magnoliopsida; order Poales; family Poaceae; genus Rhipidocladum; species Rhipidocladum racemiflorum. The sequence goes on from CM070588.1 coordinate 38,515,442, forward strand.
GATAGAGCTTGTACTGCACAAAGACCGATAGCAAAGAGACCCTATCGGATGTCAACCGAGGAGTTGGTAGAGATGAAGAAACAGCTAGAAGAGTTAATGGAGAAAGGATTTATCGCACCAAGTTAGCCGCCATGGGGAGCACCAGTTTTGTTTGTCAAGAAGAAGGACGGGAGTTTCGGGATGTGCATTGACTACCGTGCACTCAATGAAGTCACCGTGAAGAATAAGTATCCGCTACCCAGGATTGATGATTTGTTTGATCGATTAAGAGGAGCCGAGTTTTCTCCAAGATTGATCTCGAGATCGGGATATCATCGCTAAAGATCCGATCGGAAGATATTCAAGATCGCATTCGCCAAGATATGGACATTACGAGTTCTGATTATGTCCTTTGGGCTGACGAATGCGCCAGCTTATTTCATGAATATGATGAATAAGGTGTTCATGGAATATTTGGACAAGTTTGTCGTCGTGTTCATAGACGATATCCTAATCTACTCCAAGACAGAGGATGAACATGCCGAACACTTAAGGCGAAGTTTTGGAAAAGCCGAGGAACAGCAACTTTTCGCCAAGTTCGCAAGTGTGATTTTTGGAAGGACAAGGTGGAGTTTCTTGGACATGTAATGACCGCAGAAGGAGTCGCCGTAGATCCAAGCAAAGTAGAAGCTGTGGTTACATTGGGAGCACCAAGATCGTGACCCATTCGAGTTTCCTTGGAATGGCAGGATATTACCGCCGCTTTCATCGAAGGTTTTTCGACAATTGCGAAACCTCTTACGCAATTGCTGAAGAAGGAAAAGAAGTTTGCATGGACGCTTAATGTGAGGAAGGATTTCAGAGTGAAGAAGCGATTGACATCAAGACGGTGTTAGTTCTACCTGATGTTGCTCAAAGCTTCGATATTTATTGTGACGACGCGCCAAGGACTTGGATGTGTGCTGATGCAGAATGGAAAGGTCGTCGCTTATGCATCAAGGCAGCTGAGGCCGCATGAGGAAAATTATCCGACACATGACCTAGAGTTAGCCGCCGTAGTGCATGCTTTGAAGATATGGCGTCACTATCTGATTGGAAACAGATGTGAAGTATATACGGATCATAAGAGCCTTAAGTACATATTCACCCAGTCGGATCTGAATATGAGGCAAAGGAGATGGCTAGAATTGATCAAGGACTATAATGTTGGAATTCATTACCATCCCGGGAAGGCCAACGTAGTAGCCGATGCTCTGAGTCGGAAGAGCCATACCGTGAGTACGTTGCTAGCCACAAGTCAGATGAGTTATGTGAGGATTTCAAATGAAGATTGAGGTTGTACCTAGCGGATTCTTGGCCGCCTTGGAAGTAAAGCCTACTTTAGAGGACCGGATCCGAGAAGGACGTAGGATGATGACAAGATCCGTAGGATTAAGTCCAAAATGGAGGAAGGCAAGGTAAAGGATTTCAAGCTAGACGAGCAAGGCACGTTATGGATGAAGGATCGCATTTGTGTGCCTAACAAAAAGGAGTTAAAGCAACCGATTCTCGAAGAAGCCCATGACTCTAAGTACTCGATTCATCCCGAAGCGCCAAGATGTATCAGATCTCAAGGAGAGATTCGTGGCCGAGTATGAAACGTGAAGTTGCCGAGCATGTTGCATTGTGCGACGTATGCCGAGAGTCAAGGCAATGCATCGAGACCAAGCAGGATTGCTACACCACTGAAAATACCTGAGTGGAAGTGGGAGGAAATCGGAATGGATTTCATTACCGGTTTGTCAAGACTCAAGGAGGTTATGACTCCATATGGGTTATAGTGGATCGCTTGACTAAAGTAGCCCATTTTATCCCGTAAAGACCACTTACTCGGGAGATAAATTAGCGGAATTGTACATGATCAGATTGTTTGTTTGCACGGAGTGCCAAAGAGGATTGTATCAGACGAGGTACCCAATTTACCTCAAGGTTCTGGAATAAGTTGCATGAAGCCATGGGAACCCGTTTAAACTTCAAGATGTGACTTATCATCCACAGACGGATGGACAGGCCGAAAGAGTCAACCAGATTCTAGAGGATATGTTGAGAGCTTGTGCATTGGCTTATGCTACCTCTTGGGATAAAAGTTTGCCGTATGCCGAGTTTAGTTACAACAATAGTTATCGTGCTAGTTCTGAGATGTCACCTTTTGAGGCATCAGATGGTCGACCTGTCGGACACCATTGAATTGGAATGAGACCGTGGCCCGTGTCTTTGGGCCTGATATTCTTCAAGAGGCCGAGGAGCGGTCGCTATGATTAGGGAAAGGTTGAAGATAGCCCAATCTCGGCTGAAGAGTTATCTTGACAATCGTCGCCGAGATTTGAGTTTTGAACCGTAAGACTTTGTATACCTCGAGTTACGCCTCTCGGGGAGTTAAGAGGTTCCATGCCAAAGGGAAACTCGCACCCTGCTATGTTGGACCATTTAAGATTTTGAGTCGCAGAGGTGAAGTTGCCTACCGGAGTTGCCACAAATCGTTGGCAGGAGTGCATGACGTGTTCCATGTGTCCTGGGTTGAAGAAGTGTCACCCAGTTCCAGAGGAAAATGCACCGCAAGAGACAATTTAGTAGCAAGAGGAATTGACTTATAAGAAGCACCCTGAGACTATTCTAGACACAATGGATCAAGAAACTAGAAACAAGTCAACCCGATTCTGTAGAGTTCATTGGAGCAACCATGAAGAAAGTGAAGCGACTTGGGAGCCGAAGAGGATTTGAAGAAAGAATTTCCAAACATTTTTCTTTAGTGAGCCCTGAATCTCGGGTACGAGATTCTATTAAGTGTGGGAGTTTTGTAACATCCCAAAATTTTTCTTTTCTTAAAATCATGTGTGTTTTGGCACTTTTGTGAATTTTTGGAATTTTCTCGAATTTATTTGGATTTATTTGGAATTTATTTGAATTTATTCCATTTTGAAATAATTGAAGAATTTAATTTTGCAAATAAATTTTTGTTGGAAATATTTTATTTGAGTCCAAAATAATCCAAAATATTTTCCGATTTTTCCGAATTTTTCTGAGTCATTTGCTATTTTTAATGAATTAAATGAATTATCGGGAATTATTTTAAATATTAAATCGCTGGAAAATCCAACTCGGTCAAGTATCGTTCATCCGATCGAAGTCGGACTCGAGTCCGACCGAGCCGCTTGACTCGACCAACCCACTCCTAACCTAATCGATCCCAACCGTTGGATCAAGATCCAACTACCGAGATCCGCCCGACCCGACCGAGCCGTGTTCGACGGACCCGATCGCCGTGCGATCGTGGGTCGCGGATCGCGACACGTGGACGGCCACGATTTCGTCGTCTTCCGTAATCGAGCCGGACTACGCCGAGTGCGCCGTGGATCGATTAGGGCTCCGCCCTGAGCACGCCTCCCGGGGCTATTTAATGCCCGGATCGCACCCCGAGGACCGCCGTGACCCCGCGCACTTCTTGCCCTAACCCGCCGAGCTCTAGCCGCCGTAGGTTCGCCGGAATCGCTCGCCGTAGTTGCGTGAAGCGCCACCACGGTCCTTGCCTCGCCCTCGCCGTCCGCCGGGCCCTCCGCCGCCATTGACCCCAGATTCAAACCCGGCCGGGCGCGAAGACACCCTCCATCTCGCCGAGCACGCCCCAACCGCTGTTTGGGTGGTCGCTGCCTCGGCGCCGGCAGCCGCAACTCCGCCAGTGAAGCCATCGCCGACCCGAGCTCCACCAACCGTCCGATCAAGATCCAAAGGCCCGGTCGTGCCACGTCGCCGGTGAGTTTCCCGTTGAAAATCCTAGATCTAATCCCAACCGTTGGATCTAGATCCAACGCCCACGATCGATCCACGTGCGCCCCAAGCACATGAGGCCAAACTCAATCCCACCGGATTTCAAACCAACGGCCACGCGATTGTGCCACGCGTCAGGAAGCCGAACTGCCGCGCCCAGCGCGTCGTGGTCACCGACACGCCGGGCCCGCGTGTCGGCCCGATCGCGGACGTCACCCATGACGTCATCGGTGGGACTCCACTGTCGGCACCGTGGTCGAGCCCGGCCCGACGTCAAGAATGACGTCACCGAGTGGGCCCACATGTCGGGCCTCACGTGGAGCCGTGGACCGAGTCCACGGTGGACCCAAGCCGAGTGTGGACCGAGCCCATGGACCGGTGGCGTCGGCAGCCAATCAGAGCTGCCACGTGTCCATGCCGACGCAATAATTAATTTCAAAAGAAAATGATTTATTAATTCGAAATATTGATTCAAATTTAGATTCAAACTTCAAACGCTTATAACTTTTTGCGTTTCAACTCCGATTTGAGTGGTTCAAATTTCTAAATTTGTATAAAATTGAGATCTACCTAAATATGAATTTTATTTAATTTTTGGACTAAAGTTTTTCTCTGAAATATTATTTAATTGATTATTTAAACTTTAAATAATCATAACTTTTATGCTTTAACTCCAAATTTGATTTATTCCAGTTTCTAAAAATCCAGAAAATTATGTTCTCTCTGTTTATGGATTTTATTTGGAGTTTTGGGATCTTTTTGCATAGTGTTCATTTGTGTATTTGCTATTTGCACGCTTTTACGAGTAGACGTTGAAGTGCCTGGAAGGATTCGAGGAGAAGTGTTGACTCAGATCCAACTCAAGACCAAGAGCAAGTGCTTTTTGAAGGCAAGTTGTGCTTTGACCATATTGATCCCATTTTGAAATCTATTTTGATTTAAACTATTGCATGCTAGTTCAATTAGAAAGATACTTTGTTTAAACTCGGGGTTAGATAAATACCAATTTGCTATATGACACCTTGATTACTTAAGTATGTGCCATGATCCCTTGTCACCCTAGTTGTGGTTTACTAGTTGGACATTATTAAATTGCCAACATGGGTTTAGATCGTTGTAGTATCTTTGCTTAGACACCTTACGTGCTCATGACATGATTTTGGATAATCAAATGCTAATATGGACTTAATGATATATTGAACCTGTTTTGGAAAAGTATCATGTGATGTTGATGGCACGTGGTGCATGGTAATCAAGCGGGGTTTGATAAATTTCGGCCAGGGCATGTGGCAAGAGTAATCAGTGGGCGATTGTGGCATTGGGAGTGATGATTTGGTTTTCGGGTAGTCTTGCCCTGGTCACTCTAAGGACTTAACCTTGCAAGCCTTTGAACTGGGTCATACTTGCAACCACATGGCTGGAATGGGACGGCCCTAGTTGACTAAGTCGCTAAGGACTCACTTGTGGAGCCTCAGGGTGTCGATTACACCGCTTGTGTGATTGTGCGGAGCGTATCGTGGTCGTGGCCAGTACCCATCTAACGGTGTGTTGGTCCCATACTTCGCCTTGGCTAAGGGAAGGGATGGTGTAGAGCACGTCTGGAGAGGACCACTGTGTTGTTTGAGGCTTCAAAGGCTTTGTTATGATCGCTCATTCGCATACTCTTGTATGGCGATTCACTACCGACGTGGTGAGTGGATTGTATCTTGTGGGTAAAGTGCATAACCTCTGCAGAGTGTAGAATCTATTTGAATAGCCGAGTCCACTGTGATCGACAATGCTCGGGAATTACAGTCAAGGGTTAGATTTTCTGAAAATAACTTGGATTTGAAAAGTTGGGTTGGTTTAACAAAGAAGATGATGGATATGTGGTTTAGGATGGGGAAAAATGTTATTTAAACTTCTTGCAAAGTTATTTATGCTTTACTTGTTTTTACTGCTTTCGAATCTACTTATATTACTTGTCAAATGCTGTTTACCGCAAATATACCTTGAGCTATTCCTTTGTACCAAGCCATGCATATAGTATATTAGCTTGCATTCTGTGCATGACTTGCTGAGTACCAAGTACTCACCCTTGCCTCAACACAATACCAGTTGAAGAGGAGATTACGCCAGCTTTGGAGGAGGAACTCCAAGAGGACCCGACTACTTAGGGATGCGAGCCCGATCGATTGCCTGTGGTATCGATGGCGCCCACGGTTTATTTGATTTTCCGCTGCTATTATTTTTCTCTGAATAAGTTTCGCCCTACGAGGCATATATTTGTAACTTGGCTATAAGGTCGAGTAACCAGTTTTATTACTTTAATAAAGTACTTTTATGGTATCGATTGGTATGATTGTGATATTTACCGATGTTAAGACTGTGTGCACTAGCGCGTTCCTGGACTAGTGCTGAATACACAGAGGGTCCGGATTTGCAAATTCGGGGTCCCGACACGTAGTTATTCTTGCCTCGTAACCATCGCACGACCCTTGGGATGCGCCCCCTTTATGGGGCTCTTGAACTTCCTTTTTGCGAATCGCCACGTCTTTTCGGGTTTTCCGCCAAGCCTTCCCTCGCAACCTTATAAAAGGCTGGCCGAGAGGGGAGCGGTTCTTTCTCTTTCCAACTCCCTTCACTCTGCCCTTCCTCGCCACCTTAGAGCTCCTTGCTTCTTCTTCCCCGACGCGCTTTGGCATTCTTCCGCGCTTGATGGCTCCTCCAACTCCTTCTGCCCCGATTCTCCCTCCTTCGTCCGTCGAGGAGGAGGGCGCCGCCAGGCTTTCCAGGCATATAACCGCGGGTACCCTCCGCATTCGCCCCGGGACCATCGAGCCCCGCTGCCGGCCCGGGGAAGTGGTTTTCTTCGGGTGGCAGCTTGTAGCCGGCCTGCTGCCACCGGTCTCTGATTTTTATCTCTCTGTCCTCAACTTCTATGCCATTCACCACATCCATCTTCCTCCCAACTCCGTCATCCTTCTTTCGGCCTTCGCCCACTTCTGCGAAATGTTCGTAGGAGTGTTACCCAATCTTCTCCTTTTTCGCTTCTTTTACACCCTTCGCGCCGCAGGCGGCAATTCTCCTATCGCCGGGAGCTGCCATCTATGGCTCCGCGACGGGACCGTGTCGCGCTACATCCCACAGGATTGCCGGTCCAGCTGGAGATCGTGGCGCGATGAGTGGATATATGTCGAGGACGACAGCGGCATTGGAGTGCTGGAGCTTCCAACCGGGTCGGCGGTCAGCAACCCCAACTGGGGGGCTCACATCAGCGAGACGCCCGAGCTCCAGACGATGCTAGCCCGCGTCGACCAGTTGCGGACGGCGGGCCTGACGGGGGTCATGGTTATCCGAGACTTCATCTCCCGGAGGCTTAGCCCTCTGCGCCGCCGCATCCACCCGGCCTGGCAGTATATGGGCCAGGATGATGGGACCCGGAATATCACCGGAGGTAAACCGCTATACTTTTGATCGCCCCCCTTTTTTTCTTTTTGGCCAACTCTGGTTCTGACGGCATTTTTTGGTCAGCCGTCGGGAACTTGTCTTCCGCCGCGGTCGACAGGTGGATGGGGCAGCTGGGCGTGCCCAGCTCCGTCCCACCGTTCCCGGCGGGCGCGCTCCCGCTCTGCCGATTAGAGCCCGGGGTACGCCCGTTATGACACACCAGGCGCCCCTGATAATCTGGGACCCTCCTCCTGTTGGCAGCCAGGGGAGGGGCGACCAAGGGAGGCGCAGGCGCCCAACCGACGACGATGCCACCGGCGGGCCTTCCCAAAGACCCCGCCTCTTGGGCTCGGCCGGGGCGGGGTCCTCCACGGCGGCCGCGGGGACCTCTTCTGCTGCGGCGGCGGGCTCCTCAATGGTGGCGGGGGGCTCGATGGCCGGTGCGACCTCTTCCTCCCTCGCCCTTGTTGGGGTGGTGACGTTGGACCCTCCAGCGCCAACTCTCTTTCCGCCACCGCCGCGGCCGCCAGTTCCAACGACGACGCTATGGCCGCCGCCGCCGCCGGCGTTTCTTCCTCCTCCTCCGCCGGTGCCGGTCCTTAGGCCTCCAGGATCGGCACCGCCAGCGCCACGCGGGGGGCTGGTCCTTGCCCCGAGTGTGCCCCGCTTCCAGAGGCCGCCACCTAGGTACTTATCCAAAAATGCACACAGAAAAAAGGTTAAGTCCCTTTGAACCGTGTCTTACCATTGTTCCTTCTCTTTTTCAGGGTGCCTGCTCCAGATGTCCTCGCCGCCCAGGTCGGAGAAGATCGAGCGCCAGCTGCAGGGCTATGTCGCCGAGCGGCCAGGCTCGAGTGAGCAGCGGAGAGGGTCGATCCCAAGTGGTCGCCACCACCGCTGCCGTTTTCAGCCCCAGGCTGGGCCCTTTGCCCACCCCAGAGCCCCCCACCGCCTCAGTCCCTTCGGCGGATGCGGATGCTCTGCTGGCGGCTCTTGGTGAGCTCTACTCCAAAGATTTGCAAAGCGGCCTGGCGACGAGCAAGGTGCGGCTGACGGAGGCGGGAGCCCAAATCAACCGCCTCCATAAGGAGGTGGAAGACTTGCGCGAGCCAGGCGGGCCGGAGCTACAGCCACGGGCGGAGCGAGCAGCAATGAGCAGAGTGCCCGCCGCTGCCGAGGAGCTCTCCGCGAGTTGGACGCGAGAAGGACGATCGCCTTCTGGCCGGAGGAGGACACCACGAGGATGCCGCGCCACGCCGATCGAACAAAGGCCAGCCTTACCCCATCGGGATCGGCGCAGCCAGCTCCGCAGGAGGAAAGGCCGCAGCATTACGCATTCTGCCTCAGCCGAACCGTGGACTTCCTCACGCATCGCCACGCCGCCGCTTCGCCCGGTCCGCCTAGGAGGGGCGGCGTGCGTTGCGGCGCCACGGCAGTACGTCTTTGGCCTGTCGCGCCACCGTGACGCCAACCGATCCCGCAGCCACCGCCCGAGGATTGAAGGCGATCGGGCGCAGCGAGGAGCGGGTCCACGACGCCTCAGAGCAAGTTGCCGCAGAGCCGAGATGGAGAACCTCACCGCGGCAAGAATGAAGACGTGGCGCTGAGGCTGGACCTTGGTCCGGTTGAAGAAGACGTGGCGGCCGCAGAAGCGGCAGCGGAGGATGAGGAGGAGCCTCCACCTCCCCCACTAGCGTAGTTCTTCTTCTTTTTGTTCCCGCTTGTAAAGACTTTAGATGCTAATCATTTTAAATGAAACGAAAGCACAGGCTTCCCATTATGTCACTTAGTGTCCGCTTTCACTCCAATCCTACTGGCTCCGCACGAACAAGCGCATGACCGCTTAAAGACTTAAGGCCTTGCGCCAGGGAGTCACTTCCTTTGAACCCCTTGACTTAGCAAAATTTTGCCTCCCAGGTAGCCCCTAGGGAACGAACACTTTGTGAGTCGTGATAGGGCCTTAGGTCTTCGGCAACGGTGTTCAAGTCGCCGACCCCCATGGGGACACCCGGAGTGTCATGACCGTGCCAGGGATCGTGCTGAACTAGCCGTCCGATCGCCCACCCCTGCACGCCGCTCTCACTTAGTGGTTCCTCCTTTGCTACTGGGTTTTTGCAAGGCCACAGGGCACCAAGGGGGAGTGCCCTGGCACTGCCCAACAGTGGGCAAGAGACCGAAAAGAGGGTAGGGAGAACAATTACTTTGGATAACGAAAGTGAATATTCAATTTCAAACATAAGGCCTTCCCCGACCAGCGGTGGAGAGGAAGACACACTCCGGCCGGTCGGGGAACAGAGCCTGGGACTTACAACCGGCCAAGGGTAGAACTTGCGCAGGTTTTCTATGTTCTGGGAGTTCGCCAGCTCTTCGCCGTCTTCAGTGGCCAGCCTGACCGCCCCGGGACGAGAGACTGAGACCACTTTGAAGGGTCCCTCCCACTGGGAGACAGCTTATGCGACCCGGCATGTGACTGGATTCTTCGCTGGACCAGGTCGCCCACTGCCAGTGTTCTCTTGTTGACCCAGGAGGCGTGGTACCGCCTGAGACTTTGCTAGTACCGCGCGGCGAGCAGAGCCGCCCGGTCCCGTGCTTCTTCCAGGAGGTTGACATCGTCCCGGCGTAGATCCTCCTGGTGTTCTTCCGTGAATGCTGCAACGCGTGGTGACCCCAGCGCCAGCTCCGAAGGGAGGACCGCTTCTGCGCCGTAGACCAGGAAGAAAGGGGTCTCTCCAGTGGCCTGGCTAGGGGTGGTTTGAAGCGACCACAACACTGCCGGGAGCTCTTCAGTCCATCGGGTCCCACGCTTGTGGAGTCGATCAAACGCCTGGGTCTTGAGGCCCTTCAGCACCAGCGCGTTGGCCCGCTCGACTTGGCCGTTGCTCCTTGGATGGGCGACCGAGGCAAAACAGACCTTGGTGCCCATTTCTTCGCAGAAGTCCAGGAAGGCCGCGCTGGTGAACTGTGTGTTGTTGTCGGTGATGATGTGGTTGGCGACCCCAAAGCGGGCGGAGATCCCTTTCATAAATTTGATTGCAGCTGCGACGGTAATGGATCTCACCGCCTCGGCTTCCACCCACTTAGTGAATTTGTCGATGGCGACGAACATATGGGTGTAGCCCTCGTGGCGAACGGGCTCAGATATCCAGCTGCATCGCCGAAGGGCCATGAGAGCGGGATAGTTTGCAGGGCCTTGGCTGGTTGGTGGATCTGCTTGGCGTGGAATTGGCACGCTTCACATCTCCTCACCAGCTCGCAAGCATCCTGGAGGGCGGTCGGCCAATAGAACCCTTGACGGAAAGCTTTTCCCGCCATCGTTCGACCGGACACATGGCTCCCGCACACGCCTCCATGGATATCAGAGAGCAACGTGCTCCCCTCTTCCCGAGTGATGCACTTCAGAAGAATTTCGTTTCTACCCCGGCGGTACAGGTCCCCGCCCACCAGGGTATAGCACTTGGCCTTTCGTGCTACCTTCTCTGCTGACGCATCATCATCGGGCACACTTGATCCCGCAGGTAGGCCAAGATCGGATCCATCCATGTGCCTTCCCGGTCAAGTACAGCGACCACAAGGTGGTCGTCCGGGTACTCCGCCTGGCCGGGCGTTTCCACCGAAACCACTTTCCCTCCAGGAGCGAGGGCTGGAGCGGCATCACCATCGTCCCCACCGGGGACGGGGCTGCACTGGACGGTCGCGAAAGCCTTTCTTCAAAGACCCCGACCGGAACAGGAGATCTTGTTGAAGTGAGCTGAGCAAGCTCATCCGCCAAGTAGTTGTCGCGCCAGGGGATATGGGTATATCCCAACCCTTCAAAGTGTCGCTCCAATTTTCTGACCTCCGCCAGGTATGCTACCATGACAGGGTCAGGATAGGAGAAGTCCTTTCTTGCTTGATTGACGACCAGCAGGGAGTCGCCCTTCACTTGTAGGCGCCGAACACCGATGGCCGCGGTGGCCCGAAGCCCAGCCAGCAAGCCCTCGTACTCGGCGACGTTGTTAGTGGCCTTGAAGTCGAGGATGACCACGTACTTAAGAAGGTCCCCGGTCGGAGAGACCAAGAGGACGCCAGCCCCTGCGCCTTCGAGCCTGAAGGATCCGTCGAAGAAAAGTGTCTAGGGGAGGGCGCGGGGACCTCATCTGCTTCGAGCTCAGCTGGAGTCCACTCGACGACGAAGTCCGCCAGCCTTTGACTCTTTATTGCAGTACGAGGAGCGAACTTGACACCGAACTCCCCCAGCTCGACGGACCACTTTGCGATGCGGCCTTCCGCTTCACGATTGTGGAGAATCTCGCGCAGGGGTATGAGGAGACCACCGTGATCTCCCTCCCTTGGAAATAGTGCCACAACTTTCTTGACGCCACTATCACGGCATAGACCATCTTCTGAGCCTGAGGGTACCTTGTTTCCGCGTTGTGTAGCACCTTGCTGATGTAATAGACCAACCATTGGACACCTTCTCACTCCGCCACCAGTGCCGCGCTCACTACAGAGGGGCTAGCCGCCACATACAGCAGCAGCGGCTCGCCCGGCTCGGGGGCGACCAGCACCGGGGGGAGGAGAGGTACTTCTTCAAGTCTTCGAACGCCCGCTGGGCTTCTGGGGTCCACTCAAATGAGTTGGTCTTCTTCAACAGCTTGAACAGAGGTAGGCTTTTTTCCCCTAGCCGGGCTATGAACCGGCCAAGGGAGGCCAGGCGACCAGTCAGGCACTGCAGTTGCTTGAGCCAAGTGGGCGGCTGCATTCGCTCGATTGCTTCTATCTTCTCTGGGTTGACCTCGATCCCACGGCTGGAGACCAGGAATCCGAGTAACTTCCCAGATGAGACGCCAAACACGCACTTCTCAGGATTCAACTTCACGCAATACTTCCGGAGACGGGAGAAGGTCTCTTCTAAATCCTGGATGAGCTCATCAACCTTCTTTGTCTTTACTACTAGATCGTCAACGTACACTTCAAGGTTCTTCCCCACTTGGGGCCGGAACACGATGTGCATGGCCCTCTGATAAGTAGAACCGGCATTCTTTAGCCCGAAGGGCATCCGGACATAGCAATATACACCGAGAGGAGTCACAAAAGTAGTCTTCTCTTCGTCTTCCCGCGCCATACTGATCTAATGATAACCGGAGTAGGCATCAAGGAAGCATAGAGCTTCGCACCCCGCCGTGGAGTCGACGATGATGTCTATCCGCGGCAGGGGGTACGGGTCCTTGGGGCAGGCCTTGTTGAGGTCGGTGAAGTCGATGCACATCTGCCACTTCCCGTTGGACTTCCTTACAAGCACGGGGTTGGCCAACCACTCTGGGTAGGTGGCCTCCCGCACAATCTTAGCAGACAAAAGTTTCTCCACTTCGTCCCGAATGGCGTCCTGCCGCCGGATCTTCTGTCGAACCGGGTGCGCTCCCAGGAGCGTTGCCAATCGATGCTCGATCACCTCCCTAGGGACCCCGGTCATTTCTGCTGGTTCCCAAGCGAACACATCCAGGTTAGACCGAAGGAAGGTGACGAGCGCGCCTTCCTATTTGGCGCTGAGGTCAGTGCCGATCTTCACGACCTTGCCGGAGCCATCCTCGCCCACGGGGATCACCTTCGCTTCGCCCGAAGGCCCGGCGGCGGCGTGGCCCCGACCGAGGGGGCGCCAGTGTGCGCTTTGTCGCGCGTCGAGCAGGTGGTGCCGGCCAGATCCTGTATCTGTTTGCTGAGACGCAGGGCTTCCAGCCTATCCACCCTCACCGTGATTGGGACCCCAGGCCTAGGGATCTTCACCAGCATGTAGGCGTAGTGAGCAACCACCATGAATTTGACCAGAGCTGGACGGCCAAGCAGGGCATTGTAGGGGAGGTCGAAGTTAGCGACCTCGAAGTCGACAAGCTCCGTCCGGAAGTTTTCCGTACTCCCGAACGTAACAGGCAGCCGGACCTGCCCCAGGGGCAAGAGGCCCACCCCGGGGGCAACTCCGTAGAAAAGTGGGGCCAGGCACACTCATACAGATCTGAGCGCTGTACGCCCCGACAGATAGCAAGTTGATGGTGCTTCCTCCATCAACAAGAACTCGACGAGCTTTAGTTGCGAATCGTGGGGAGACCACGATCGGGAGATGGCTAGGGCCGGAAACATTCTCCGGGTGGTCGGCCCAGCTGAAAGTGATCGGCTGCTCCGACCACTTCAGCGGCCTACCCGCCCCGGAGGCCGATACGGTGGCACAGACTTGTCTCAGATCCCGCTTGTACTGCGAGTTCGATGAGTAGGTGGCTGACCCCCCGTGGATGAACGCCACCGTATGCTCCGCCTGTTGGAAGGCCAGCAGAGCTGGGTCTTCGTCGTCGTTGTCTCCATGGTCTTTCTCGCGATGCTTCTTGAGCTGCCTGTCCACCAGTTTGGACACAACTTGGCAGTCCGCCAAGTCGTGTCCACTCGTTCGATGGATGGGGCAATAAGGTTTGCCCCCATCATCTTCGAGACGGGGCGAACGGCGGTTCCTACGGTCGCCGCGCTGGTCCCGGCGCTCATCCCTTCGGTTCTGATCGTCGTGACGCCGGGACTTGGTTTCTGGTTCGGCAACCAGGACTTCCCTAGCGGTGGCCTCCTTCCGCTTCTTCTTCTTCTTGCGGTCAGAGGACTTCGAGGTGCCGGCGTCGCCGGGGTTGGAAGGTCTTGTCGCGCAATCCCGGGCTTTGGCCGCCCTGGCGCACTTGTGCGCCAGGGAGAACAACTCGGAAGTGGTTGTGATGGTGCGGGTAGCCATCTTCTCCCGCATCTTCTGGTCCCGGACCCCCCTCTGGAATGCAATGATCACTGATTGCTCTGAGATCCGGGGGATCGTGTTGCGGCAGTGGCTGAATTGCCGAATGAATTCTCTCAGGGACTCCCCCTCCGTCTGCTCCAGAGCGTGGAGGTCATCCTCCACGCCTGGCTGAGCGTAGGAGCCCTGGAAGTTGGCAACGAAAATGTCGCACAGCTCCTCCCATGAGTGCACAGAGCCTCGCGGGAGGTTAAGTATCCAAGACCGGGCGGAGCCCGTTAGCGATGTCGGGAGGTAGTTGGCCATAACTTTTTCGGAGCCTCCCGCAGCTCGTACTACCGTGGTGTAGATTTGCAGGAACTCCTCCGGGTTGGTGGTGCTGTCGTACTTCTCGATGAAGGCGGGGCGGAATCTCTCTGGCCACGCAGCTTGCCGGAGACGGAGAGAAAACGCCTGGCATCCAACGTTGTAGGGGGAGCAGCGCCGTTCGCCAGCCCCTCGATCCTGAGAAGAGGATGAGGAGTGCGACTTTGCGCTCTCCCCGGAGTCGGAGGGGGAAACCCCCTGTCGACCGGCGGGTATCTGGGGATTGGTGCGCCGCTATGCTCGTTCGCGACGCCCCCTAAGGACGTGGCGTAGGTCGCCGTCTCGCTGGAGCCGCCTCTCGTCCAGATTTGTCCTCAAATCCTCGCGATCTCCCCTTGACTCGGGGGGACCGCGAGAAGAAGCGGAGTCACGTGCATGTCCCCCTAAACCGGAGGGGGCTGCAATCAGGACTCCCATCCCCTTGTCCCAGCCCCGGACGCCGGGAGATGTCGTCGTATGGCGGCTGGAACCCTGCGCTTCGGCCGCGCGCGCTCCTTGCCGCCATGTGCTAGACGCCCCTGGCTGGGTAGCCGCCTCAACCTGCTTTTGAGCGGCATCGACCAGACGGGCGATATCCCACAGCCACGGAGTGGCTGGGGTGTCGCCCCCCAGCGGAACTGGGGGATGATCGAGGAGTAGCCGAGCCGCATGAAGGCTCCGCGCGGGAGTGTCGTCCCCCAGCACCAAACGCCGTTGGACGGGCTGGCCCCCGGGCGTGGGGGCCACGCGCGTCCCTCCCACAGCGGAGGGGCCCAGCTAGCCCGGCTCCTTCCCCGGGAGTCGGGACCGGCTACGGGCGCTTCTTTGCTTGGGTAGATTGCTGCGCTTGGAGTGTGACTCCGCCATGCAAACAATCGCCCCTACTTCTTCTAAGCTTCAAACCGGAAATGAAAGGAAGAGGGCAATCTAACCACCAATAGCCCCTACCTGGCGCGCCACTGTCCTTACACCTCATTTAATGCCTGCCGCAGCCGTCACACCCCTGCCTTGGGCCCCACGCCCACCAACGCTGCTCGTTCCGTCAGGGGGTGAAGTGCTGCCGTGACGTCACCCGTAATTATTACGCGCCTGGGGAAGGCGCGCCGCCATACTGTAGCTTCCACGCTTTGCATTTAATGCGCACGATTTGCATTAAATGCCCTTGATCCTGGTACTGCAGCCTCGGGAGTGGTGAGCCAGGGGAGTGGCCTGTATGCCACGTGTCCACTGGGCAACCACCTTCCTGGGCGCCCAGTGGCGTGGCCTGGTCGCCACGTGTCCACTGGGTGACCACCTTGCTGGGCGCCCAGTGGCCTGGCCTGATCGCCACATGTCCACTGGGCGACCACCTTCTTGGGCCCCCAGTGGCGTGGCCTGGTCGCCACGTGTCCACTGGGCGACCACCTTCCTGGGCGCCCAGTGGCGTGGCCTGATCGCCACGTGTCCACTGGGCGACCACCTTCCTGGGCGCCCAGTGGCGTGGCCTGGTCGCCACGTGTCCACTGGGCGAACACCTTGTTGGACGCCCAGTGGCGTGGCCTGGTCGCCACGTGTCCACTGGGCGAACACCTTGCTAGGCGCCCAGTGGCCTGGCCTGGTCGCCACGTGTCCACTGGGCGACCACCCTGGGGCCCTACCGCTTGCAGTGGCGGTGGGCCCGGACACGCCCTGCCCGCCCGTCGACCGTGTTTAGTGCGGGGGAGTGGGTACCCTGGTGTAGAATACGCCGACACTATCCTATAACAAAATTTTATTTGAAACCTAAGCCATGTTTCTAAGTAATTCCACATCATATTTTAGTTGTAACTTAAGGTATGACAATAAAAATACATATTCCAAGGACCTACAGCCCGCTCTGATACCAACTGTAACACCCCGGCATTTATTATGCCTGAATGCTACTAAACATAAGCTAAACAACATCTAAATACCACAATTAAGCATAAATTCCAGCAAAGGCGCACATGCTAAAAACCGACATTTCGGCAGCATCTCCTTTGTTTTAACATGAATTGAAGGAGCAACAACAGTATAGTTAAAGACTTAACGACAATATAAGTCTATTATCAAGCACTTAAAGTCTCCAAGTGTCAAACGAACAATAAAACTCTCATATAGCAAAGCTAAACCTTAAAGCAATAATCATCACACGTAGTTTATTATCACAACTAATAGAATGACATGTGGAATCAAAATGGGTGAAGCTACGTGTGGATGTGTGACTATTTCCCTTCCCCGCATGTCGTTCTCATGGTACCTAAAACAACAAGAAAACACAAGCGTGAGTTCAAAACTCAGCAAGCATATTGCAATGGTACAACAGGAACAATTACATAGCTATAATATCTCACATCATGTAAAAACCATATCATTCATGGTCACATATTATCATCATCATCAATATGTATGAAGTGCAATGCGATGCTCATGTCTCCTTGGAAACTCATACCGGTATGGTTGAGTACACACCCGTCGGTGTGCACCCTCTCCCCCCTTCCATCCCGAAGATGGAGGGTGCCTACTCCTCGCCTGCTCACCGCGGTGAATGGAATCACGATGTAGGACTTACTCATTGGCTCTCCGGATTAGTCATAACTTTCTCACCGACCTTCCCGGACTAGTTATGACTTTCTCACCGCCCGGGCCATGTAATCATGCCTTGTATGCAAATATGCCAACATCATAATTAACTTGTATATTAACACATGGCATCATAACATGATAAGCATACTCATCATATCATTGGAAATCATTAAAGCATGGCAAGTGATCATCACATATAATCAATCTCATCTAGTCTCAACTAGCAGCCTACAAATCGCTACCATTACAATACACTTGCCTCAACCACGGGCGACGGATTGGCGAGAAGTAGTAGGCCCTCCCGGGGTCACACCACCTGCACATAGGGACCACACACTCACAATAAAGCCCACAAAACAGTATGCAAACCCTCATCTACCCAGACATTGCCAACTACTCGCAAAACCCGAAAACAGCGGTTCTGTCCCGTCGGGATAGCAGCCTCCCAAAAGGCATAACTCGGGTTCTAGAACTCCGAATCAAATAAACGAGTACATCCTCGCATAGCTTAGAAAATTTCCCAACTTTTTCTAGGTATAGGGAAAGAATGATTCAGACACTAAAGTTGTTTAATCTACAAAATACCTTGATCTGTTCCAATCACGTCACAGATTTTAACACTCCCGGTAAAACAGCCATAACTTTCAAACGGCTGGGCGGAATTTAACGTTCTTTATATCCACGGAAAGATAATGAAATTATCTACAACTTCGTCAACATCCATATGACCAAATTTGGAATCTAAATTGGCGAAAAACCGAACCCTAGATCGACTACTCATGCTGTCTGAAACAGAGAACGTGACCAACTCAAGAATCCATCTAATCTAATCAAATCCAGCACCACCAATTGATCTAAAAACTTGATAAAAACCCTTAGAACAGTACCTAGATCAATCCCAAGGATTCCCATGGCCATACCTTTGCCCGACGCACGAAAACTGAAAGGATATCCTCTCGGTTCGCTCCTCGCTCCTCGCTCCAACGGATGGATCCACGAGGTGCAGGGGTGGGGAGGCCACCCTAGGGCAGCAAGGGGGTGGAGGAGAGGTGGTGGGGAGGTGGAGAGCAAAGGGAAAGGGAGGTAGGAGGGGCGCACGGCCAAAGGTGGAGTGGAGGGGGGCGGCTAGGGCAAGGGGAAGTGGGGGAGGCGCACCAAGGGGCAGGTGGGGCGCAAGGGGCAGGGGGGAGGCCTTTTTTTCCAGCCCCTCACAAGAGTCCTAGTCCTAAATGGACTCCTACCCCATCCCACCAAAGCCCACAACCCCCTCTTTCAGGCCCAAACTCCCCCGGAAAGGCCCAAAACCCCGGAAACGGCCCTAAAACGGTCCGGAAACGCTATTAACCTCCAAACCCTATGGTTTTAACCTTAATTCCACATTTCATAATGTTTTTAGCCTCATCATTCACTTTTTATAAGGTTACAACACTTCGTGGTGTCACAAGCACAAGTGAGCCTCCCCGGTTATTGCACACTAACCCTTCCCTTAGTAAAGGCAAAGTCTAGGCCAATCAACCGTTAGATGGGTACCTGGCCGCAGCCCCGATACGCTCCCCCGTACAACTACACAAAAGGTATAGTTGACACCCCGAGGTCCCACAGGTACGTTATTAGCAACTTAATCAACTAAGTCCGTCCCATTACAGACATGTGGTTGCACGTTTGACTTAGTTCAAAGGCTTGCAAGGTTAAGTCCTTAAGGTGACCAGGGCAATACTACCCGAAGAACCAAATCAACTTCCTCGGTGCCAATCATGGCCCACCATGTCATTCTCGCCACATGCCCCGGTCTAAATCTATTTATCAAACCCCATTTGATTACCATGCACCACGTGCCATCGATAACAACATCAATAACACATGACACTTCTCAAAAACATGTTCTATATGTCATTAAGTCAATGTTAACATGTAATTATCCAAAATCATGTTGTGACTACGTGGTAGGTCTAAGCAATATACTACAACGGTCTAATTACCCATGTTGGCAATTTAATAATGTCCAACTAAATAATCCACAACTAGAGTGACAAGGGTTCATGGCGTACAATTATATATACATCAAGGTGTCATAAGCAATTTGGTATTTAACTAATCCCAGAATTAATCAACATAAATTCTAATTAAATTAGCATGCAATACTTTGAAACAACATAATTTCAAAAGAATGGGCTCAACATGGTCAAAGGCTCAAAGCACAACTTGCCTTCAAAGAGTACTTTGTTCTTGGTCTTGAGCTGGCTCTTGGGTCAACACTTCTCCTTCAAAGCCCTCGGGCACTTCAACGTCTACTTGTAATGCGTGCAAGTAGCAATAAATAAATAAAACAATACATGCACATTGCTCAAAACATCAAATAAAGTCCATAAACAGAAAGGGCATAATTTTACGAATTTTTAGAAATTGGAATCGCCCAAATCGGAGTTAAAATGCAAAAGTTATAATTGTTTAAAGTTTAAAGAATCTATTAATTAAATAATAACATAGAAAATTTCATATAAAAAAAATTAATTAAAATTCATATTTAAGTAGATCTCAATTTTATAAAAATTTAGAAACTGTAATCGTTCAAATCGGAGTTAGAATGCAAAAGTTTTAAGCGTTTGAAGTTTGAAAATTCAAATAAATCATTAAACTGAATTAATTCATTTATTTTTCTATTGAAAATTCCGATTAATGATGTCAGCATGACGTCAGCACGAGATTTGATTTTCCACCGAATTATTTTTCTATTGAAAAATCGAATTATTGCGTCAGCCGGTCCATGGACTCGGTCCACAGCCCGGCCTGGTCCACCGTGGATCCGTGTCACTGACACGTGGGAGTTGGGACCCACTGCTGACGTCTGTAGCTAACGTCAGCACGGCTCGGCCGAGGACGGCTGACACGCGGGCCACACGTGACGTTAGCATGATGTAACGGGTGACGTCATGGAGACGTTAGGCCAGCCGCTGACATACGGGCCCCTCGCTGACGTCAGCGACGACCGGGCGCGACCACGCTGATCGCGCCGGTTCGGCTTCCACGCACGTGGCACGATCTGGGCCGTTGATTTGAAAATCAACAGTCCAGATTGGATCTAATGCCGCATGTTGCGGTGCGACGCGGCTAATCTGGGCCGTTCGATTTGGATCGGACGGTCCAGATTCGATCGGGTTTCATCTCACCGTGTGGTGGCGTGGCATGACCCGGGTGGCGACACGTGGCTCAATCTACGCCGTTCGATTTCGATCGAACGGCCGAGAGTGCATCTAACGCTACAACGCAGCTAATCCTAACCGTACAATCTAGATCTAACGACTGAGATCTATCCAAGAACGGTGCGGTTACGGCTACGTGGCTTGATCTAAACCGTTGGATCTGGATCCAACGGTTGAAAACAGATCTAAAAACTGAAACGTGGGGATTACCTTCGGATGATGTGGACGAATCTGGGCCCTCGGATCTTGATCTGACGGTTCACGAAGCTTGCGGGGTCGGCGATGTCCACGACGGAGCTGGCTGGCCGGAGACGGAGATGATGACCACCCGAACGGCGTTTGGGCGCGAATCCGGAGATGTGAGTGGTACTTCCAGGTGCGTCTCATCGCGGCGCTTCCGGATCTGGGCTCAGCGATGGGGAAGGACGGCAGAGTCGGTGGCAAACGACGGAAAATCGCGGCGGAACCCTAATCCAACTACGGCGAGCTCTAGCGGGCGAACGGCGGTGGCTCAAGCGCGAAGGTCTTGGGCTACGGGTGAAAACGAAAGAGGGCTACACGATAGCGGTGGTGGCGCTTTAAATAGGGCCCCCAGTTTCTGTGAAAATCGCGGAAACCGAGGTCCACCCGGCTGCGGCGACGGAATCCGAGTTGGATTCGGATTGGGCGACGTGGCGCAACGGTGACCGTTGGATCAAGATCCAACGGTCACGCGGCTAGGCTCAGGCACGACGCGGTTGGGCGCGAACGTGGTCCGGGTCGGGCTCGAGTCGGACTCGGGTTCGGCTCGGTTGCATGAACAGTGCAAACCCACTCGACTATTTTCCAGCGATTTAATATTCAAAACAATTTCTAGAAATTCAAATAATTCGAGAAAAATAGCAAAATAATCAAAACAATTCCAGAAAAATTCTGGAAAATACTGTGAAACATTTTGGACTCAAATAAAATATTTCCAACAAAATTTTATTTGTAACTTTTAATTCTTTAATTATTTAAAAAGGGAATAAATTCAAATTAAATCCAAATAAATACAAATAAATTCCAGAAAATTCCAAAAATTCACCAAGGTGCAAAATTTCATTTAAATTCATGAAAAGCAAAAATTGGGGTGTTACACTATGGCATGGTACCCGTCCAACAGTTTGTCGGTCTCATACTTCGCCTTCGCTGAGGGAAGGGATGGTGTATGGCAAAAAAAAACCCAGGGAGGTCCACTTGTATAGTTTGCGGTTTCCGAAAGTCTTTATTACAATCACTTGCCTTAGTGGTGTTTGACTGTATCTGTGGGTAAAGTGCATAACCTCTGCAGAGTGTACAACCTATTCGAATAGCTAAGTCGATGGTATTGGACACTGCTAGGGGATTACAGTCAAGGGTTAGACTTTCATGAAAACAACTTGGACTTGAAAAGTTTGGTTGGGTTTATTGATGACGTTGATGGAAATGTGGATTAGGAAAAGGGAAAGTGTAACACCCCGGCATCTAATATGCCTGAATGCTACCAAACATAAGCTAAACAACATCTAAATACCATGAATTAAGGTAAATTACAGCAAAGGAGTAAATGCTAAAACCTGAGATTTCGGCAGCATCTCCTTTGTTTTAACATGATTTGAAGGAGCAACAACAGTATAGCAATATATGGAATATGAGAGACAACAAAAAACAGCAATAATTAACGACTTAGCAACAATATAAGTCTAGTTTCAAACATTTAATGTCTCCAAGAGCCAAACGAACAATAAGGCTCTCATTTAGCAAAGCTAAACCTTAAAGCAATAATCACCACACGCAATTTATTATCAAAAACTAATTGAATGACTTGTGGAATCAAATGAGTGAAGCTACGTGTGGAAGTGTACCTATTTCCCTTCCCCGCATGCCGGTCTCATGGTACCTAAAACAACAAGAAAACACAAGCGTGAGTTCGAAACTCAGCAAGCATATTGCAATGGTACAACAAGAACAATCACATGGCATTAATATCTCACATCATGTAAAACATCTCATTCTTGATCACATATCATTATCATCATCATTATGTATGCAATGCAATGCTATGCTCATGTCTCCTTGGAAACTCATACCGGTATGGTTGAGTACACACCCGTCGGTGTGCACCCTCTCCCCCATTCCATCCCGAAGATGTAGGGTGCCTACTCCTTGCTTCCGTTCACCGCGGTGAATGGAATCACGATGTAGGACTTACTCATTGGCTCTCCGGAATAGTCATAACTTTCTCACTGACCTTCCCCGGACTAGTTATGACTTTCTCACCGCCCGGGCCATGTAACATGCCATGTATGCAATTATGCCAACATCATATTTACTTGTACATTAACACATGTCATCATAACATAATAAACATGCTCATCATATCATTGGCAATCATTAAAGCATGGCAAGTGATCATATCATATAGTCAATTTCATGTATTCTCAACAAGCAACCTACAAATCGCTATCCATTACAATACACTTGCCTCAACCACGAGCAACGGATTGGCGGGAAGTAGAAGGCACTCCCGGGGTCACACCACCTACACAAAGGTACCACACACTCACAATCATGTCCACAAAACAGTACGCAAACCCTCATCTACCCCGACATTGCCAACTACTCGCAAAACATAAAAATAGAGGTTCTGTCCCGTCGGGACAGCAGCCTTCCAAAAGGCCTAACTTGGGTTCTGGGACTCCGAGTCAATTAAACGAGTACATCCTCGCGTAGCTTAGGAAATTTCCCAACTTTTTCTAGGTATAGGGAAAGACTGATTCGGACTCTAAAGTTGTTTAATCTACAAAATACCGTGATATGTTCCAATCACGTCACAGATTTTAATACACTCGGTAAAACAGCCATAACTTTCAAACGGCTGATCGAAATTTCACGTTCTTTATACCCACATAAATATATTGAAATTATCTACAACTTCTTCAACAGGCGGCCGACCAAATTCGGAATCTAAATTGGCGATAACCTAAACCCTATGTTGACTGCTCATGCTGTCCCAAACAGAGAACGTGGCATCTAGATCTACTCCAATCTACTCTATTCCAGCACCACCAATTGATCTAAAAACATTATATTGATCCTTATAACAGTACCTATATCAACCCCAAGGATCCCCATGGGCATACCTTCGCCCGACGCATGAAAGCCCAACGGATCTCCTCCCGGATCGCTTCTCGCTCCTCGCTCCTCGCTCCAATGGACGGATCTTCGAGGTGCAGGGGTGGAGAGGCTACCCTAGGGCAGCAAGGGGTGGAGGAGAGGTGGTGGAGTGGTGGGGAGCAAAGGTGCAAAGGGGGTGGGGGCGCACGGCCAAGGAGGAAGAGGGGAAGGTGGGGGTGGCGGCTAGGGCATGGAGGAGGGAGGTGGGGGCGCCGAACAGGGGTAGGGGCAGCCCTTTTTACCAGCCCAAACTGGTCTCCTACTCCTAAAAGGACTCAAACTCTCCCCCACCAAGGCCCACGACCCTTTCCCCTAGGCCCAAACTCCCCCGGAAAGGCCCAAATCCCCGGAAACGCAAATAAACCTCATACCGTAGGGTTTTAACCTTAATTCCACATTTTATAATGTTTTTGACCTCAATATTCACATTATATAAGGTTACGACACTCCGTGGTGTCACATTCTCCCCCCCTTAAACAGGATTCAACCTCGAATCCGAAGGACGCCAAAATCAACAACAAAGTCCCCAAGGGACAAAAGACTTATCTGCAGCACAAAACATTCGCACAATGACTCAAACCGGAACAAACGACAAGCGAGTTCCCAAAACCAACACTTAGCGAAAAAATGTTGATCTAGCTCAACTAAGGGCAACCTCTCACAGTTCGACCTTCACTTCAATTCCCAAACAGAATCTGCGTTTCAACCACAAAAGGCTCCATCAACCCAAAACACTCGAATCCTCACGACAAACACTTCACACTTCTATCACAACCAACCTGACTACCACACTCCATTAAACTCAACATGACATAATCAAAGCAAGTCACAATTCCTTTAACGACCTCTCTACATTCCCGAAAATTTCCATCGAGGGGAATAACTCATTAAGGCACACTTGCCCTTCCGATACACGATCATGCTAACACTTCATTCCATCCTCTCCCAGGTAAGACTCAAATCCAAAAACTACTAGTGAAGACAATTGCTCACGGCAGGACAATTATCACCGAACTACCGTCAACTTCACTTCCACCCATCGCTACTCTTAAGAAAGGTTAAACCCATACATCATCGACCTCCATCACAAACCACCCTTATACCACTAAGGTTCGACACCTAGCCCCAAGATAGGATTGTAAAACCTTACCAAACCACAATTGGTTCCTTTCTTAAGAGGGTCTCGCCCTCACACAAAAACACTTAGTTATCAAGCCCAAGTGTACACATATTTGGCATATTCAACCATAAACCAAGAACATTTATATCCTCACTCCCATCTATAGAGCAAGAGGAGTACAATTCTTTTGAACCCAAGTGGACCACACACAACAACTCAAACCCAAAGCGTTAACAACCAATTTGGAATGAATTTGGCAACATCCAAGCCAAATCACAAAGGAAGTATAAATCCCCTACACCACAACCAAGATACCAGAATTTCTTCATTCTTTTCTTTTCATACTAGAAAGAAATGGACATCTCGATTCATGACATGCATGCACACTTTTCAAGAGCACTCCGGATTAGTCATATATCCATATATGACTTTCTCACCGACCTGGCTCATCGACTCCTTTATGATTAATTATGTATAAACAATGTCTCGTTTTTTTTTCCTTTTCACCATTCTTTCATCATGTAACGACGGTACCGAATAGTCATTCACCAAATGACTTCTTCCTCGGTATCAAATAATGGAAGCACAATTAACATCGAAGGTTGCGGAAATTCATATAGATTATGACGGCAGCATAGTTGATAGTAAAACACCACGTCGCACCACATCCCACCTCAATTGAAAACTGAACTTGCAAAACATTGCATTTCATCCAAATTCAACATTTTGGAAGAGAACATCAAAATTTCAATTCGAGCATCTACTCCCACAACCGTCACAATTTTTCCCAAGGAGAGGGAAATTCATCTCCAAAGGGAACACCTCACTAACAAAATCACTTTATAAAACATTCATAAAAATCCACCTTTTTGAAGTACTCGCAAACATCACACACATTATGCAAATAAATCCAACTCTGGTTAAAAAGAGTTACAAATTAAATCTCAAGGGTTTCCAACACAACCCACTATGTCCATCTGCTTTCGTTAAAGTCTATTCCAAAGATAATTCAGGGTGAACGCGAAGGAGCGCGATCCACTCAAAATCTTTCGGGTGTAAAACCATACACATAGCATAAACTGATCCAATTAGCCAAAACCAAAAATGGGCACCAATCTCTACAAGTTTTAGGGAAACTCGGAAACACAACATAAAGAACACCTCGACCAGAAACATTTAACCAAGATAGCAAACAACCAAACCAGACCAAAAGGCTTTATACACAAGCTCAGCATGAATCCCACCATAACTTGTATTCCACTACACTTACCATTTAAGCATTCAAAAATCACTATTTACTCATCAAGAGAGTCCAACCGGATTTAACAAAATTTACATAACAATTTCTTTCTCTAGTTACCCTTCCCAACATTTTTAATTAAGGTTTAAGATGCTTATCACAAAGGCACCCAACCAAGACTACATTGACATGATCCCCCCGGATCACCAAATCATAAAACAACGTATTCTATATTTCAAACATAGTACTTCAACAGCTACTTGAGCATGGTCAACCTATCAATTTTATACCATCCATACGTCAAAATCTTGACAATTGAAACTTGTTCAATCAATAAAATGACTTCAACAAGTAAGTAATATCTCTACAAGATAAAATTCGTAAATAGGATTCTAAGATATGCATTCATTAAGATTAAAATCTTGCATCATGATTATTATCCATTGTTCATCCCATCACAACATGTACTCGACATAATACCACAGTTTTTACACTTTTCTTCTATTGGATCAATGGTTTCCAACAATTAACAACACTACCAAGGCATCAATATCAATTCTTTGCATAATCATCAATCAACAACATTACTTTTAGTTACCTTACACATAGGTTGCAACAAAATTGTCACTACACAACATACTCCAACTATTAAATTAGATTTAATAAGTTAGATCAGCACAATGTTCTTAACAACATCATTAACAATAAGTCTTATGTCTTCTCAATTGATATCAATACTAACATTGTAGAGACACAACTGCATACTTCCAAATATACTAGTAGTTTGCAACAACGTAAATAGCAACTCTAATCAACTTCCAAATTAAAGTCACTAGTCAACACGATTAAATTTCTCTATTAAATCTAACAGCCAGCAAAGTTTCTTTAACAATAACAGCAGTCTACATCAACTTAATGTTTAATTATGCATCAGGGTTTAAAACTTTAAACATAATCGAGGGTCATAAGCACTTTTAAAGCAAAGCAACCGATTATAATAATGTACATTAACACATTTAATCATTCCCACTACAGAGTAAACAACAACACTAGTAGTCTATTTATTCTCCAGCTAGAGATGATAATCACATTGAATTGATTCAACTCAAAATTTAACTTAGCAACACATCATTCCATAAACCACATTGTTACCTACTACATAACATGCTAAACAACAATTCTTACTAGGTATAAACAATTTCAGTCAAAAGACTACTTACTTTGTTTGCAGCATTTTAGTTTTAAACTCATCCCAAATTCATAAGGAAACATGACTCTAAAAATTGCAATGAGACAAACCCAAACTTGGTCATGCAAAGGAATTCTCCAGAACACTTTTAAATCTCAAAGACTCCCATAGGAGGGAACCAAGCGATCAAATAAACCTTTGCGGACAAAGGCACAAAACATAAATCGACACAACTTAACTTTTTGCACACGCTTCAAAACTTCTTTTAAACTCAGAGTAAGACACACCAGAACCAAAACTATACTTTTCCTTGTAAGGCAACCAACAAAACCGGTGTCAAAGCCAAAAGGCGACTAAAAAGGCGCAACGCTAAATTCCTCTTCTTCGTCTTCAACCAAGGAAAGACAAAACCACGAACCACATACGGAACAATCCGCGAAAAATACAATACCAAACACTTTTCTTTTGGTTTCAATCAACCAGAACCAAGAAGACCAACCGAAACCGACCATTAGAACGGTAAAGAGCATACGAAAGAATCCACCACCAAACTCTTCTATTTGACTCCAGTCAACTACCGGATCTACGACAGAAAGGATAAGCACTCTTCTCCTACAGGGGTTAATAGTTCTTCGGTGATGGTGCTAACCGGCCACACCGTCAAACCTTACCCTTACTATGAAATAAGAGAGGTGGCCGAAACCCTTCAGCACCAAAACCCCACTTTATCACAACACAAGAACAATTCAATCATTTATCTCATAGACATAGCAACATGCATTATCAATTGTAGCATTCAACATCATAGCTTAAATGCAACATTTAAGCGTAAAGAAACGATTCCCATACCCTTTCCTACTGTGCATCCATTGTGTGTCAAATTTTAGATTAGTTATACCACTTTTGCAAGTTTTAATGTTGCTATCCTATGACAAAGTTTTAGTTGAAACCTAAGCCATGTTTCTAAGTTATTCCACATCACATTTTAGTTGTACCCTATAGCATGACACTAAAAATACACATTCCAAGGACCTACAGCCTCTCGATACCAATCAGAATAACACCCTGCATCTAATATGCCTGAATGATACCAAACATAAGCTAAACAACATCTAAATACCATGAATTAAGGTAAATTACAGCAAAGGAGTAAATGCTAAAACCCGAGATTTCGGCAGCATCTCCTTTGTTTTAACATGATTTGAAGGAGCAACAACAGTATAGCAATATATGGAATATGAGAGACAACAAAAAACAGCAATAATTAACGACTTAGCAACAACATAAGTCTAGTTTCAAACATTTAATGTCTCCAAGAGCCAAACGAACAATAAGGCTCTCATTTAGCAAAGCTAAACCTTAAAGCAATAATCACCACACGCAATTTATTATCAAAAACTAATTGAATGACTTGTGGAATCAAATGAGTGAAGTTACGTGTGGAAGTGTGCCTATTTCCCTTCCCCGCATGCCGGTCTCATGGTACCTAAAACAACAAGAAAACACAAGCGTGAGTTCGAAACTCAGCAAGCATATTGCAATGGTACAACAAGAACAATCACATGGCATTAATATCTCACATCATGTAAACCATCTCATTCTTGATCACATATCATTATCATCATCATTATGTATGCAATGCAATGCTATGCTCATGTCTCCTTGGAAACTCATACCGGTATGGTTGAGTACACACCCGTCGGTGTGCACCCTCTCCCCCCTTCCATCTCGAAGATGGAGGGTGCCTACTCCTCGCTTCCGTTCACCGCGGTGAATGGAATCACGATGTAGGACTTACTCATTGGCTCTCCGGAATAGTCATAACTTTCTCACCGACCTTCCCCGGACTAGTTATGACTTTCACTACAAGAATGTAAGGATTTGGAGGTAGGGTTTCCGAGGCTGATAATAGTTGTTTGCCTCAAAATTATATTTTGAGGCAAAGTGTTAGCCTCCAAATAATATTTTGAGGCAAACATTATTTGCCTCAGGACCATACTCTAATACGAGGCAAAGCATTCAAATTTGAGGCAGCTTCTTTTTCCTTTAGATGATACTGAGGCTAATTGATCATGCTTGCCTCCAAAGATACCTTATAAAATAATAAAAGAACTCTAAAAATATTGGCGGTAAAAATTGGGTACTCGGCGCGTAAAATTGGCGGTCGACTCCTCAGTCCTCAGCTGATCCTCTCTGAGTCTAGATAGAACCAACAATTCTCATTCCAGATCCAGATCGATCCTCTCCTTCCTCCACCGCTCCCCCGCTCTCCTGCCATCATCTCTATCTTACTCGCTCCCCCGCCCGATTGAGTCCCCGACTCCCCCCGCCCGAGCGCCTTCGCCCCGTCTCCCCCCGCCTGGGCGCCTTCGCCCCGTCTCCACCCTCCGGCCAAGCGCCTCCCCCGGCCGCGGCTGCATCGTCGCCTCTGGCCAAGCCCCTCCCCCGGCCGTAGCCACATCATCGCCGAAGGCTGCACCAGCCCACAGCTGCATCATCACCCCCGGCCGTGTCCTGGGTCAAGTGCCGCCCCCGGTCACATCCGCGCTCGCAGCTGCGTCGTCGCCCCTGGCCGCAGCCGCCCATAGCAGCGTCGTCGCCCCAGCCACGTCCCCGGCCCTGCGGCTATGTCGTGGGCTGAGCTTCTCCCCCGGCTGTGCTCTTCCTCCAAAGCTTACAGGTATTGTTTTCTTTGAGAAATTCCTCCAAAGCTTACAAATTGGCATGAACAAGATGTAGATCCCTGCAATTGGAAGGGTGTTAGCTTCTTTTATTGTCCTAGATAACCAGGTATTGGATGGGGTCTTTCTATATGTTAACCGGGTTTGTTCTGCCCCAATTCCATGCTGCCCCAATCTAAACCTTTTTATAGATCAGAAGGACATAAAGCATGTGCTACCCCAATTCCATGCTAAAAACTGAGAAGCTGTCATTTTTTTCAATCTTGTTCCTCATCTATGACAGTGGAATGGACTGATACAATATCTATTCACAAAATAAACATGATATGTTTGTTCTACAGTGGAATGGACTGCCAATCCAAGACAGGAATAAATATCATTGTATTACAAATGTCTGTGTTAATTATTTGCATCCAATGATTATGGAAATATGATAATTTGTATTACAGTTCTAACATTTCTGTGATGCAGCATCGTAGGTTTTACGGTGTGATTCAAATAGAGTTATATAACGTTGTGAATCATGGTTTTGTTTTCTACCTATTAAAAACAGCCATAATATGATTCATCATAATCTATCTTGTCAAACTCATTCACTCTTAATTCTTAAGTGTTATTAAGACCTTTTTTCTTATAGCTATTGTAACACTGTTGAGTTAATAATATTTTCTAGAGTACCATAGAAATTGTTGTTGCGCATGGTATTCAGTGTTTCGTTAGGTGCCCCATCTGCAGCGACAGGTGGCATAAACAAACTATTTAAAAGGCATTCTCTTGATAAGTTGGTATATGGCTCCAATATGGCAATATTTCTATATCTTGTATGTGTGCATTTATATCATACTGGATGCTGACTTTAGTCTACAGCATCAAGTGATTATTTCCCTTATAAATTATAATCACTCATGTATCCACGCTTGTTCATTACCTCCCCTTTTAAATGATTTCATCCCTTGTAGAGTCATTGCCGCTGTTATTTAGTGCACTCACAGTATGTGAGGCTAATGAAGGCCACAATCACAGCTCAATGTGCTTGGAGAGGAAGAATGGCCAGAAGAGAACTTTAGAAACTCAAAATGGTAAGATCTCTGGTTGTAAACCTGCCCTGACTTATTTTGTCTTTCTCCCTTTTTCCCCTTGGGATGAAGCTACAATGTTGTTACATTCTTTTATTATCCTGGATCTCAATTATAGTTTAACGGTAATCAGGCATGTCAGTCTTGTTCCTTTGTATAGATTGTGGTAGTTTCATCTTTCTTTCTTTTTTAATCTAAAGGATTCATATGAGCTGAACGTCTTACTGTTACCACTCAATGTGGTGACTGCATGTCAATATGATAAAAGATTTTCAACATTTATTTTTAGAAAAGTCAGCAATACTGCCAACTTTGGTGCAAATGTAACTTTGTGTAACCTGGTTTGTATCTTTCATAGTTTCTCGTATCAATATCGCATAGCAATATCTTTTATGCCCTCTTAGATTTGATTAGATTATTGTGACTGCAAACTCGTGTTGTTAAAACTATTTTTATCCGGATACCCAAACCTACTATCATGGTCATACATGTATGTTTCTTTGAATCACCAAACTCGTGTTGTTAAAACTATTTTTATTCACTGTGTTTACTCTTCTCCCATGCAAAGTTTGCATTAATAACCAATGCCCATCCATGGTCCATATGCATTTTGGATCCTGCATCTCTCTCTCTCTCTGTGTGTGTGTGTGTGTGTGTATTGTGTGCACATTTATTTCCTTTCTTGTGTTCATTTTAATGCGTCATGTGCTTTTTCTTCCCGAATTTATTGGTGAGCTAAACTATTTTCACCTCATAGGATCATTCATGCTTTTTTGGTTGAGGAGCAGAAGATTGTGAAAAAGGTGTTGAAGATCCAAAAGCATCAAGAGCTAGTTTGCGAAAAAGGTAGACATTGCCGCTATGTTTAAGCCTTTTCGAATTTGTTTAAGAAAGCAAGAAATTTTTCCTTCTGGATCTGGGGAATCCTATTTCTAGTGCTGCTAGTGTGTGATATTGATGTGTTTTTCTAAACTTTGAGTGCTAGTTCTCTAGAATACTTAACTTTGTGCATGTGCAGTTTGTTAACTACCTTACATTGCCAACATGGACAAAAGATGGATGAAAAAGCCTAGGTAAACTAGTTATGATTTATTTTGATTTTGTGATAGGGTGGAATTGTGTCTATATATAAATTCTTGTAATTATAATAACATTACAAAATCTTAGGTGGACGGATGATTATGAAGAAGGCCTGGCACAATTTATAGAATTTGCTTTTGCTCATTCCGCAAAAGGCAATATGATTCTTTGTCCATGCAAGAAATGTGTGAACTGCTATTGGTTTACTAAAGACATAATCCATGAACACCTAATATGTGAGGGATTTATGCAAGGTTATAATGAGTGGTTCTGTCATGGGGAGGGAACATCTACATCCAAAACTAATGTTTTCATGGAACATCATATAGATCAAGAAGAAAGTGATGACATAGATGCAATGCAACGTGATGGTCTTGGTTTTAATCAATGTGATGGTTTGGAGGATGAATGGGACAATAGAGATGAATATGATGAAGATGCTGAGAATTTCTATAAGCTAGCGGATGATGCTGGTCAGGATTTATATCCAGGATGTAGCATGTCAAAGCTTCAATTTATTATTAAATTGTTGCATGTGAAATTTTTAGGTGGGTGGAGTACTAGTAGTTTCGATCAACTCTTGGTGCTACTTAAGGAGGCCTTTCCTAAGGATGTAAAATTGCCGGACAACTTTTATGCTGCTAAGAAAATTGTCAAAGCACTAGGTTTGGGTTACATCAATATTGATGCATGTATAAATGACTGCATATTATATAGGAAAGAGTATGAGAATGCCCAGTTCTGTCCAACTTGCAATACCTCTAGATGGAAGCTAGAAAGGATTGGGGTAGATGGAAAACGAGTGCATAAGGTTCCTGCAAAAGTTCCCTGTTACTTCCCTTTGAAGAAAAGACTACAAAGGTATTATATGTCATCTAAAACAGCTCCTCACATGCGTTGGCATGCCGAGGGCCGCACTAAAGATGGACTATTGAGGCATCCTGCAGACTCCCCAGCTTGGAAGGACTTAGATTATAAATTCCCAGAGATTGGTGCTGATAGTCGTAATATTAGGCTTGGGTTAGCCACAGATGGCTTCAATCCCTTTGGAAATATGAGTTTTAGTCATAGCACATGGCCTGTTGTTTTGATCCCTTACAATCTTCCACCTTGGTTATGTATGAAACAACCCAATTTTATATTATCTTTACTTATTCCGGGGCCATCACAGCCTGGAAATAATATTGATGTTTACTTTCAACCTTTGGTGGATGACCTTCTGGACCTATTTAAAGAGGGTGTAAGGACATATGATGCTTGCAGTAATGAGTGGTTCCAACTAATTTTCTCACTAGGAAAGACATAAATGGAATAACTATTGATCTTACTGATGGATGCGAACGGTATGGCTGGATACTTACATAATCTAATATTTGGCTCTTCTTTTTGATTGCATGTCATCTATAATACTTCACTCTAATCATTGATTCTTTTCATTTGGTTAAGCTTTAATTGAGTTTATTTGAATATTTTCTAATACAGGGAAAACAATGGAAGGGGAAGAAAGAAGAGATAAAGGTCCAAGAGCAAATGAATATGAGCTGCAACGTATGAGGCGGATAGCTGAAAATAATGAAGTACTTCAGAGGCACAATCTCAAGCAAATTTTAGCAGATTTGGCAAGGAACCCAAAGAAGGCAAGATTCAATGTGCAGCCAACACAAACTCTGCAAGCAACAAATTTAAGAAATGAGGAATATCAATATAACCAGGTTGGCACACCTGTAGCTTCCCAAGATCCTGATTCAGAATTCATTGCTGAAGATGAGTTTAACCTGATGAATGAGGAAGATGGATTAAACCAATTAGAAGATGCAGTCGATCAACTAGAAGATGATCTCAATTCACCTCCTCCTAGAGGTAACAATTTGTATTTCACATTTAGCTTGATAACTTTGTGTTTGTGGTGATTTAGTTCGAAGAATGTTGAGTTTTTATTTTGGTTTTCGGAATCTGTTAAATATTCAACATGAAGGTGTTGTGAAGCCTAATAAAAAGAGGGGTATCACAAATATGGAGAGTTTATGGGACAATGAAGATTCTTCTAAAAAGCTGAAAATTGAATACAATGAACACTATCAGCCTGTTGGGGTCAATGTATCAAAGTTAGCAAATATAATAGGTACACTTGCGAAAGGAAGTGTTCTTTCACTATCTTATGACAATTGGACTAATGTTGAGAACAAGGATGATGTTTGGACAAATGCCAAGGTATATTTTACTACTTTTAGCAATATTGTGTATCTCCTTTAATATGTTAAGATAGATTTATGCTTCACATAGAGATCAATTATTCTGTTCTTTTTGTAGAGGCTCTTTGATCTAGATGAATGCCTAAAGCCTTATGTCCTAGCATCAGCTCATAAGAAGTGGAAAGACTTCAAGAACAGATTGAAGAAGAAGTACTTTGACCCGGAAAAGAGTGTTAAACAACTCATGAAATCTCGTGACAAGAGAGTTTCCGAGCCTGATTGGCGATGGCTCATTAAATGCTGGACATCTGAAAAAGGCCAGGTTCTTAAATTTAGCGCAATTTTATTTTGATCACCATAGTTAAGACATATCTTCTTATAATCAATGTCAATATCATGTTTACTATGAAGGAACGTAGTGCACATGGTGTTGCTAATCGTGCAAAGATGGGATCTGCACATACCATTGGATCAAGGAGCCTAGCAAATGTCACACATGACTTGGTTAGAAATTTTTTATTTGTACTTAACTAATGCATTTTTTATTCTTATTTTATTTGTGCATTGTCAAAATAGTGCTTGGATGTATCTTGAATTCGGCTATTGAAATTTATAACATGATAGCCACCATGCATAGCCACCATAAGCATTTTGAGGTGAAATTGACATGTCTGTTACCTCCATTCTTTGTGATAAATAAGTTATGTGATAAATATGCTGATAGGAGCAAAAGAAAGGTAGGAAAGTTGGCCGTGCTGAAGTGTACAAAGTTGCATACACTCGTAAGGATGGCACACCGCAGCCTACTCATGAAGATACACTTGTAAGATTATCATATTATTGCAGTAC
Organism: Rhipidocladum racemiflorum; assembly: GCA_036346355.1. Lineage (NCBI taxonomy): Eukaryota > Viridiplantae > Streptophyta > Magnoliopsida > Poales > Poaceae > Rhipidocladum > Rhipidocladum racemiflorum. The sequence goes on from CM070588.1 coordinate 38,550,125, forward strand.
ACAAAATCCTTGGTGTTTTTACTAATATATTGGTTTCCTATTCAACTTGAATAGTGCAAGATAAATGAAAAGCTTTCCCAGGTACCAGACTTTCAAGATAAGCCCATGAAAGCAGGAGATTTGCTTCATGATTTAATTGGGAAGGAAAATAGAGGTAGAGTTATTGGAATAGGTATGGGACCTACTCCTTCAAGTCTTTCTTTACCTGGAGTAAAAACAACAAACTATGCAAGCCTACAGTTCGAAAGAGAGGCACGACAGAGGGCTGAAAGTGAAGCCCACACATTGAAGGAGGAAATGGAGCACCTAAGGAATGAAAATGCTAAATTTAAAGAGGAAATGCAGCAACAAATGGCAGACCAGATTGCATAATTTAAAGCTATGATGGATACCTCTCATGGGCAACAAAAGAACATTCTAGATGAGGAGCAAGAATACTCATCGGCATCAGCTAACCAACATTTGGATAACCATGTTAGTGTGTTAACTTCAAACGAGTTTCAATTCGAACTAACTATTAATGGCATCATCAAAGATTAATTTTTCTTTGTAACATAGGCACAAGTGAGGGTTATTCCGGCATCGCAACATCCTCAGGTGGTACAGGTAAGTGCAATAACTAGTTCAAGCAATTGAATTCAATGTGGGCCACTCTGCTAGTTGAATTATGCTATTGCACTCTTGAACATATAGGATGCATGTGCATCAAGAGGGTCATATGGAAGCCGCCATGTACCAAAGATAGTGGAGATGCATGCAGGGAATCAAAATCGTGTTAGAGCATCAAGGGTGACTACAGAGCTACCTAAAAGAGCTGTAACATACAATAAAGCACAGAGAAAATTGAAGGGGCATAGCAAACCTTCTAAACCTGTAGCTGAAACAAATTCAAAGGTATGTGTGTGTGTGTATCCAAGCATCTTATTTTTGAAGTAGTTCTCGGTGAGGTCAAAGTACTCTGTCAATAGATGCAATACAACTATGGATTTAAAATATTTCAAGTAGCTTCTTTTATGCGAACTTAGATGCCAATGATATTATGCTTTATATCTTACTGTGTGGACAAGCAATATTTCTCAAGGCAATTATTCGACCATATCATCATATTGCCAAGGCAACCATCGAGAGCAAAGACCCATCAGAACTTGTTGTGTGACACTACGGAATGGTGTGACATTATTTAATGTGAATGATAAGGTCAAAAACTTTATGAAATATGGTATTGGAGGTTAAAACCATATGATAGGGGGCTTAATAGCGTTTCCGGGCCGTTTTCGGGCCGTTTCCGGGGTTTTGGGCCTTTCTGGGGGAGTTTGGGCCTAAAGGAAAGGGTCGTGGGCTTTGGTGGGATGGAGTTTGAGTCCTAATAGGAGTAGGAGACCTGTTTGGGGGCCTCCCCCAGCCCCTTTAGGCATCCACCCCCTGCCCTTGCGCCCCCACAAGTCCTAGCCGCCCCCCACACCTCCCCACCTCCTCCTTGTGGCGCCTCCACCTCCCCCATTGCTCCCCATTGCTCCACCACCTCTCCTCCACCTCTCCTCCTCCCTTGCTGCCCCTAGGGTATTTCTCCACCTCCACACCTCAAAGATCCATCCGTTGGACCGCTCTGCGACGAGGAGATCCGGCGGGATTGGAGCGAGGAAGGAGATCGCGCGAACCGGGAGGAGATCTATTGGGTTTTCGTGCGTTGGGCAAAGGTATGGCCATGGGAATCTTTGGGGTTGGTCTAGGTACTGTTCTAAGGGTGTTTATCAAGTTTTTAGATCAATTGGTGGTGCTGGATTTGAGTAGATTGGATTAGATCTAGAAGTTGCCACGTTCTCTGTTTCGGGCAGCATGAGCAGTCGACCTAGGGTTCGGTTTTTCGCTAATTTAGAGTCGGAATCTGGTCATACGGATATTGAAGAAGTTGTAGATAATTTCATTATATTTCCGTGGGTATAAAGAACTTTAAATTCTGCCCAGCCGTTTGAAAGTTATGGCTGTTATACCAAGCTTGTTAAAATCTGTGACGTGATTGGAACAGATCACGGTATTTTGTAGATTAAACAACTTTAGAGTCCGAATCAGTCTTTCCCTATACCTAGAAAAAGTTGGGAAATTTCCTAAGCTACGCGAGGATGTACTCGTTTAATTGATTCGGTGTGACCACGGAGTGTCGTAACCTGATTTAATGTGCATGATTTGGTCAAAAACAGTATGAGATGTGGAAATAAGGTTAAAACCATAGGATTTGGAGGTTTATAATGTTTCCGGGCCGTTTCCGGGATTTTGGGCCTTCCCGGGGGATTTTGGGCCTTAAAGGGGGGGTTGTGGGCTTTGGTGGGATGGATTAGGACTCCTTGTAGGACTAGGATTCAGAGTGGGGGCTGGTAAAAGGGCTCCCTCCCTGCCCCATTGCGCCCCATAGCCCCATTGGTGCGCCCCCACCAATCCCCCTAGCCCTAGCCTCCTCCCCCCCTCACCCCTCTAGACGTGCGCCCCCTTGCCCTTGCCCTCTCCACCTCTCCACCTCTCCACCTCCCCACCACCTCTCCTCCACCCCCTTGCTGCCCTAGGGTGGCCTACCCACCCCTGCATCCTCGTGGATCCATCCAAGGAGCGAGGAGCGAGGAGCGAGGAGATCGATTGGAGAGGAGATCGATTGGAGTTTTCATTCGTCGGGCAAAGGTATGATCATGGGATTCCTTGGGGTTGATATAGGTACTGTTCTTAAGGTGATTATCAAGTTTTTAGATCAATTGGTGGTGCTGGATTGGAGTAATTTTGGTTAGATCTAGACGTTGCCACGTTTCTGTTTTGGGACAGCATGAGCAGTCGACTTAGGGTTCCTGTTTTCGCCAATTTAGAATTCGAATCTGACCGTACGGACTTTTAAGAAGTTGTAGATAATTTCATTATCTTTCCGTGCATATAAAGAACGTTAAATTCTTCCCAGCCGTTTGAAAGTTATGACTGTTTTACCGAGCGTATTAAAATCTGTGATGCGATTGGAATAGATCTCGGTAATCTGTAGATTAAACAACTTCAGAGGCCGAACCAGTCTTTCCTTATACCTAGAGAAAGTTGGGAAATTTCCGAAGATACGCGAGGATGTACTCTTTTAATTGATTCGGAGTCCCAGAGCCCAAGTTATGCCTTTTGCAAGGCTGCTGTCCCGCCGGGACAGAACCTCTGTTTTTAGGTTTTGCGAGTCGTTGGCAATGTCGGGGTAGATGAGGGTTTGCGTACTGTTCTGTGGTTATGATTGTGAGTGTGTGATACCTATGTGCAGGTAGTGCGACCCCGGGAGTGCCTTCTACTTCCCACTAATCCGTTGCACGTGGTTGAGGCAAGTGTGTTGTGATGGATAGCGAGTTGTAGGTTGCATGTTGAGATTAGATGGAATTGTCTACATGTTATATGATCACTTGCCATGTTTTAAAGATTGCTATGATATGATGAGCATGTTTAAAATGTTATGATGCCATGTGGTAATATATGAGTTATATATGATGTTGGCATGCTTGCATACATGACATGTTACATGGCCCGGGTGGTGAGAAAGTCAATATCTAATACGGAAAGGTCGGTGAGAAAGATATGACTAATCCGGAGAGCCAATGAGTAAGCCCTACATCGTGATTCCATTCACCGCGGTGAACGGAAGCGAGGAGTAGGCACCCTCCATCTTCGGGATGGAAGGGGGGAGAGGGTGCACACCGACGGCTGTGTACTCAACCATACCGGTATGAGTTTCCAAGGAGACATGAGCATTGCATTACATCGCATACATATTGATGATGACAATGTTAAGTGTTTATGAATAAAATGATTTACATGATGGGAGATGTTATTGCCATGTTGATGTTCTTGTTGTCCATTGCAATATGCTTGCTGAGTTCCGAACTCACGCTTGTGTTTTCTTGTTGTTTTAGGTACCATGAGATCGGCATGCGGGGAAAGGAAATAGTCACACGCCCACACGTAGCTTCACCATAATGATTCCACGAGTCATTCTATTAGTTTGATAATAAATTGCGTGTGATGATCATTGCTTTAATGTTTAGCTTTACTATTTGAGAGTTTATTTGTTCATTTGACACTTGGAGACATTAAGTGCTTGATGTTAGACTTATATTGCCGTTAAGTCTTTAATAATTGCTGTTTTAGATGTCTCTCATATTGCCTTACATTGCTATAATATTGTTGATTCATCGTAGCATGTTAAAACAAAGGTGATGCTGCCGAAATCTCGGTTTTTAGCATATGCGCCTTTGCTGGAATTTCATGTTAAATGTGGTATTTAGATGTTGTTTAGCTTATGTTTGGTAGCATTCAGGCATAATAAATGCCGGGGTGTTACAGTTGGTATCAGAGCGAGGTTGTAGGTCCTTGGAATATGTATTTTTAGTGTCATACCTTAAGTTGCAACTAAAATATGATGTGGAATAACTTAGAAACATGGCTTAGGTTCTAACTAAAACTTTGTTATAGGATAGCAACATTAAAACTTGCAAAAGTGGTATAACTAATCTAAAATTTGACACACTTGGTTGCACAGTAGGATGGGGTTTTGGTTCATCATTGCATCGCGCTTGATTATGTGATAAAGAATATGCCTATGATGATGTTTGATCTATGTTCTTGGTTGTGTGATGTTGTGTTTATGTTTTTGTGTTTGGATGGTTGTCTGTCTGAAGCAGCCATGCCGAGGGGTAGAGGCCGTGGACGCCGTGGCCGTGGAGGCCAGGGGCGAGGCTCCCAGGGAGTTGAGGAGTCTGTTGCTGAGGGTAGCGTTTCGCTCAATGCTCGCGGGCCAGCTCAGGAGGAGCTTCCAGCTACCTGATCGGCGAGTACCCGCCGCCAATGAAGATTTACTTCAGGCTCGCAGAGGAGATTCAGAGCTGCGCCAAATAGCCATGGCAGCACTGCCGTTAGGCCTCCCAAAGAAGGGGCCCTGGGCTTGTTGCCTCGCTGCGCCGGAACCGAGGATGAGTCTCCGGGAGTGGATGTCCCTCCGTCTTGACACTTTTGACGGAGCGGGCACGCCGATCCAGTCCGCAGATTGGCTGCGGTACATGGAGAGGCAGTTTGGGGTCCTAGAGTTGACCTCAGCCCAGAGGGCTCACTTTGTGGCCTTTCAGCTGAAAGGCCAAGCTGATATCTGGTGGGAGGGGTTACGCCGCTAGAGCCCCGATCTTGGTCCACCACCTGGGAGGACTTTGTGGCTCGCCTCCGAGCCAAGTTCTACCCGAGTCTTTTCTTGAGAGGATGGAGCATACTCGGCGACTCTTTCCAGGAAAGAGGTCGGTGGCAGAGTATGAGGTGGAGTTCAACAACGTGGTGCGCTTCGTTACGGCCGTGGCAGCCGACGACAGGGAGAAGGCGAGGAGGTTCCGTAGGGGCCTCAACCAGGAGTTCAGAGTTGTCATGGGGGCGACTGTCCCTCGTGACTTCTCGCTCTGTGGTGGAAGCAGCAAAGGGCATGGAGCTTGAGATGGAGCTCTCCCGGATAAGCAAAACCCGGTGGTTCAGGGTTCCTGCGGCCAAAGCGGGGGCCGAAGAGGACCTTTGGTGGAGGAGGTGGGTCTTCTCAGCGACCCACCTTCAAGAAGTTCAAGTGAGGACAGGTCTCCTCCTCAGGGGCCATGATGGGGCCGCCCCAGTCGTCTTCTTCGCGAGCGGTTTGTTCGTCCCGTGCCCGGCAGGGCATGAAGTGTTTCAAGTGCGGTGGTGAGCACCGTGCTTCAGAGTGTGGTTGGACCGAGTTGCAACCACTGTGGCAAGCCCGGCCACATGGGACGAAGTCTGCCGGATGAATCCCTTAGCATCATCAAGTGGGAGACGGTGCGTTCTCCTCCCACTCCAGCGGCGTCTTCCAGAGGATCGGTGCACATGATGGCTGCTCTGTTTCTCGGCCGCCCTTTGCGTGGCGCCACCAGCGACGATCTTGGTGCCCGCAGCCGTCTGCTCCTCCTCGCTTGCCTCCTCCGCCCCAGCCTTGATGGGGCATCACCGAGTCGAGGCTCCTTCTGTCCCGGCGCCACCAGGAGTGTACGCTTTGCCGACCGCCGAGTCAGCCGGGCATCCAGAGGTGGTTTTAGGTACTCTGCTCGTGGATTCCGTTGATGCCTTTGTTCTGTTTGATTCCGGAGCATCCTATTCCTTTGTGTCATCGGAGTTTGCTAGTAGAGCTAAGTTGGAAGTTCAGCAGATTTCTGAGTCCGTGTTAGTCAGTTCTCCTGGGGGTTTGATTGCTAGCTCTTTGGTTTGCCCGGGTTGCACCATTGCCATTGATGATGAGGTTTTCTTTGCCAATCTTATGGTGATCCAGTTGGCTCCTTTTGATGTCATTTTGGGCATGGACTAGCTGCATCAGTACCGTGCCAAGATTTGTTGTTTCTGGAAGACGGTTGCCTTGCAGGCCCCGTTAGGGGTAGAGTTGACCTTTCAGGGTGGTATACCTTCCAGCTTCGTCTTTGCTTTGACTAGTCTGTTTTCGGGGCGCCGTTTGAGGCATTTGGGTTTCCTCATGGCTTTGTCAGAAAAGCCATCTTCTTCAGTTTCCATTGAGGAAATTCCTGTAGTGAAGGAGTTCGTTGATGTGTTCCCAGACGAGTTGCCTGGTTTACCTCCTGTGAGGAATGTGTAGTTTCGTATTGATCTTGTACCTGGCACTCGACCTATTTCTATCTCTCCATACCGTTTGGCTCGTCCTTTTCAAGACGAGTTGAAGAAGCAGTTGGAGGATCTGTTGGCCAAGGGCTTTATTCGGCGTAGCGTTTCGCCATGGGGAGCACCCGTCCTCTTCGTCTCGAAGAAGGATGGAAGTTGGCGTATGTGCATTGATTATCGTGCTCTTAATCAAGTGACAGTCAAGAACAAGTATCCTTTGCCTCGCATCGAGGATCTGTTTGACCAACTGAAGGGAGCAAAGGTGTTCTCCAAGATTGATCTTCAGTCGGGGTACAATCAGATCTGTGTGAGGGAGCAGGACATTGAGAAGACTGCTTTCTCCACTAGGTATGGGCATTATGAATTTAAAGTTATGTCTTTTGGACTAACTAATGCTCCTGCTGTCTTTATGGAGGCGATGAACAGTATGCTACACAAGTATCTTGATGAGTTTGTGGTAGTGTTCATCGATGACATTCTGGTTTACTCTAAATCAGAAGAGGAGCACGAGTGACATTTGAGGCTTGTGCTGAGCACCTTGAGGGAGAACCAGTTCTTTGCTAAGTTGAAAAAGTGTGAGTTCTGGATTTCAGAAGTGGGTTTTCTTGGCCACATCATCAATCCAGAGGGCATATCTGTAGATCCTAGCAAAGTCTCAGCGATTTTGGATTTGAAGAGGCCTTCCAATGTCAAAGAGGTGCGTAGTTTCCTTGGGTTGGCTGGCTATTATCGGCGTTTCGTGCAGGATTTCTCTATCATTGCCAAGCCACTTTCGCACCGACTCGAAGGGATGAAATTCCAGTGGACTGCAGAGTGTGAGCACAGTTTCTGCACCTTGAAGGAGAAGTTAGTGACTGCTCCTGTTCTTACCCTTCCCGAGCCGGGGAAGCGCTTCACTATTTATTCTGATGCTTCTCGTTTGGGACTTGGTTGTGTGCTCATGCAAGAGGGCAAGGTGATTGCTTATGCATCGAGGCAGTTGAAAAAGCATGAGCAGAACTATCCCACGCATGATCTTGAGCTAGCCGCCGTGGTGTTTGCATTGAAGTTATTGAGGCATTACTCAGACGGCGAGTCTTGTGACATTTTCACTGATCACAAGAGCCTCAAGTACATCTTTACCGTAAAGATTTGAACTTGAGGCAGAGGAGGTGGCTAGAATTGATAAAGGATTATGACCTCACAATCCAAAAGATCATCCGGGAAGGCAAATGTGGTGGCCGACGCTCTCGATCAAGACAATGCCCCTGTTGTTGATTGTCTTGTTGCTGATTTTGAGCGCTTGGGGGTCTGCACTCGCTTATGGGACCATGCAAGCTGAAACTCGATTGATTCTTGAGTCGGCCGATTCCCGGCGTGTCGCGGGAGGCACAACAAAGATGACCGTTTGCTCCAAAGAAAGTAGGAACGCTTGAGGATGGCAAGTCTGGAGACTTTACCGTTGATGATGCTGGAGCTTTGAGGTTTCAGGGCCGTCTGTGCATGCCTCAAAAATCTCAAGTGAAAGAAGACATTCTGAAAGAAGCTCATCGCACCCCGTACACGGTCCATCCTAGGGAGACCAAGATGTACAGGGACTTGAAGAAGAATTTCTGGTGGAAAAGGATGAGAGTGGATATTGCCAAGTATGTGGCGTCTTGTGGGATCTGTCAGAAGATCAAAGCTGAGCATAAGCGTCCCACGGCCTCAAGCGACCATTGGAGATTCCTGTGTGGCCATGGGATGGCATCTCCATGGATTTTGTGGTTGGTTTACCTCGTTCTCCACGAGGGAAGGATGCTGTTTGGGTTGTGGTTGATCGTCTCAGCAAGTCTGCGCATTTCATTCCTATCCGCACTACCAATTCAGCGAGCGAGTTGGCTCCCATCTATGTGCGGGAGATTGTGAGACTGCACGGTGTGCCCAAGACCATTATTTCTGATCGGGATGCGAAGTTCGTCTCCAAGTTCTGGGAGAGTTTGCAGAGTGCTTTGGGTACGCAGCTTTGCCTTAGTACCGCCTTTCACCCTCAGACGGATGGGCAGTCTGAGCGTACCATCCAGACTTTGGAAGACATGCTCAGGGCCTGTGTGATGGCTTGGAAAGGTAGCTGGGAGGATCATTTGCGTCTTGTGGAGTTTGCTTACAATAACAGTTATCATTCCAGCATCCGGGCTGCTCCTTATGAGGTACTATATGGCCGGAAGTGCAGATCGCCACTTTGTTGGGATGCAGTGGGCGAGAGGGCAGTTCTTGGACCGGATTGGGTTCAGCAGACTGTTGATCGCGTGGCGGTGGTACGGCGGAACCTTCTCGCAGCGCAGAGCAGACAGAAAAGCTATGCTGATGTGAGGCGGCGAGACTTGGAGTTTGAGGTGGGTGATAGCGTACTCTTGCGAGTATCTCCCACCAAGGGTGTGGTGCGTTTTGGCACCAAAGGAAAGCTTAGTCCGAGGTATGTTGGGCCTTTTCCTATCATCGCCCGAGTTGGTAGGCTGGCCTATCGTCTGGAGCTACCGGAATCCATGCAAGGTGTGCATAATGTGTTCCATGTCTCGATGTTGAGGAAATACTTGCATGATCCGGAGTAGGTGGTTCCGTTGGAACCATTGGTGCTTGAGCAGGACCTCACCTTCGAGTCCCGTCCTGTGGAAATTCTGGGGACTTCGGAGCGAGTGATGAAGAATCGGACGCTCAAGTTTGTTAAAGTATTGTGGTCACATCAGACCGAGAGAGAAGCGACTTGGGAGCTGGAGTCTCGCATGCGCGAGAAGTATCCCGAGCTTTTCGCCTCAGGTATGTGATGTGAAAACCTACCTATCTCCTGGTTTCTTTGGGTTTTGCGTGTTGGTGCGTTTAGATTCGAGGTCGAATCCTGTTGAAGGGGGGAAGAATGTGACACCACGGAGTGTCGTAACCTGATTTAATGTGCATGATTTGGTCAAAAACAGTATGAGATGTGGAAATAAGGTTAAAACCATAGGATTTGGAGGTTTATAACGTTTCCGGGCCGTTTCCGGGATTTTGGGCCTTCCCGGGGGATTTTGGGCCTTAAAGGGGGGGTTGTGGGCTTTGGTGGGATGGATTAGGACTCCTTGTAGGACTAGGATTCAGAGTGGGGGCTGGTAAAAGGGCTCCCTCCCTGCCCCCTTGCGCCCCATAGCCCCATTGGTGCGCCCCCACCAATCCCCCTAGCCCTAGCCTCCTCCCCCCCTCACCCCTCTAGCCGTGCGCCCCCTTGCCCTTGCCCTCTCCACCTCTCCACCTCCCCACCACCTCTCCTCCACCCCCTTGCTGCCCTAGGGTGGCCTCCCCACCCCTGCATCCTCGTGGATTCATCCAAGGAGCGAGGAGCGAGGAGCGAGGAGCGAGGAGATCGATTGGAGAGGAGATCGATTGGAGTTTTCGTTCGTCGGGCAAAGGTATGATCATGGGGTTACCTGGGGTTGATCTAGGTACTGTTCTTAAGGTGATTATCAAGTTTTTAGATCAATTGGTGGTGCTGGATTGGAGTAATTTGGGTTAGATCTAGACGTTGCCACGTTTCTGTTTTGGGACAGCATGAGCTGTCGACTTAGGGTTCCTGTTTTCGCCAATTTAGAATTCGAATCTGACCGTACGGACTTTTAAGAAGTTGTAGATAATTTCATTATCTTTCCGTGCATATAAAGAACGTTAAATTCTTCCTAGCCGTTTGAAAGTTATGACTGTTTTACCGAGCGTATTAAAATCTGTGATGCGATTGGAATAGATCTCGGTAATCTGTAGATTAAACAACTTTAGAGGCCGAACCAGTCTTTCCTTATACCTAGAGAAAGTTGGGAAATTTCCGAAGATACGCGATGATGTACTCTTTTAATTGATTCGGAGTCCCAGAGCCCAAGTTATGCCTTTTGCAAGGCTGCTGTCCCGCCGGGACAGAACCTCTGTTTTTAGGTTTTGCGAGTCGTTGGCAATGTCGGGGTAGATGAGGGTTTGCGTACTGTTCTGTGGTTATGATTGTGAGTGTGTGATACCTATGTGCAGGTGGTGCGACCCCGGGAGTGCCTTCTACTTCCCACCAATCCGTTGCACGTGGTTGAGGCAAGTGTGTTGTGATGGATAGCGAGTTGTAGGTTGCATGTTGAGATTAGATGGAATTGTCTACATGTTATATGATCACTTGCCATGTTTTAAAGATTGCTATGATATGATGAGCATGTTTAAAATGTTATGATGCCATGTGGTAATATATGAGTTATATATGATGTTGGCATGCTTGCATACATGACATGTTACATGGCCCGGGCGGTGAGAAAGTCAATATCTAATACGGAAAGGTCGGTGAGAAAGATATGACTAATCCGGAGAGCCAATGAGTAAGCCCTACATCGTGATTCCATTCACCGCGGTGAACGGAAGCGAGGAGTAGGCACCCTCCATCTTCGGGATGGAAGGGGGGAGAGGGTGCACACCGACGGGTGTGTACTCAACCATACCGGTATGAGTTTCCAAGGAGACATGAGCATTGCATTACATCGCATACATATTGATGATGACAATGTTAAGTGTTTATGAATAAAATGATTTAAATGATGGGAGATGTTATTGCCATGTTGATGTTCTTGTTGTCCATTGCAATATGCTTGCTGAGTTCCGAACTCACGCTTGTGTTTTCTTGTTGTTTTAGGTACCATGAGATCGGCATGCGGGGAAGGGAAATAGTCACACGCCCACACGTAGCTTCACCATAATGATTCCACGAGTCATTCTATTAGTTTGATAATAAATTGCGTGTGATGATCATTGCTTTAATGTTTAGCTTTACTATTTGAGAGTTTATTTGTTCATTTGACACTTGGAGACATTAAGTGCTTGATGTTAGACTTATATTGCCGTTAAGTCTTTAATAATTGCTGTTTTAGATGTCTCTCTTATTGCCTTACATTGCTATAATATTGTTGATTCATCGTAGCATGTTAAAACAAAGGAGATGCTGCCGAAATCTCGGTTTTTAGCATATGCGCCTTTGCTGGAATTTCATGTTAAATATGGTATTTAGATGTTGTTTAGCTTATGTTTGGTAGCATTCAGGCATAATAAATGCCGGGGTGTTATATTCGGAGTCCCAGAACTCAAGTTATGCCTTTTGCAAGGCTGCTGTCCCGACGGGACAGAACCTCTGTTTTTAGGTTTTGCGAGTAGTTGGCAATGTCGGGGTAGATGAGGGTTTGCGTACTGTTTTGTTGACATGATTGTGAGTGTGTGATACCTATGTGCAGGTAGTGCGACCCCGGGAGTGCCTTCTACTTCCCGCCAATCCGTTGCCCGTGGTTGAAGCAAGTGTGTTGTAATGGATAGCGATTTGTAGGTTGCTTGTTGAGAATAGATGAGATTGACTACATGATATATGATCACTTGCCATGTTTTAATGATTGCCAAGGATATGATGAGCATGTTTATTATGTTATGATGCCATGTGTTAATGTACGAGTTAAATATGATGTTGGCATAATTGCATACATGGCCTGTTACATGGCCCGGGCGGTGAGAAAGTCATAACTAGTCCGGGAAGGTCGGTGAGAAAGTTATGACTAATCCGGAGAGCCAATGAGTAAGTCCTACATCGTGATTCCATTCACCGTGGTGAACGGAAGCGAGGAGTAGACACCCTCCATCTTCGGGATGGAAGGGGGGAGAGGGTGCACACCGACGGGTGTGTACTCAACCATACCGGTATGAGTTTCCAAGGAGACATGAGCCTTGCATTGCATTGCATTGCATACATAATGATGATGATAATGTTAAGTGTTCATGAATGAGATGACATACATGATGTGAGATTTTATTGCCATGTTATTGTTCTTGCTGTCCCTTGCAATATGCTTGCTGACTTTCGAACTCACGCTTGTGTTTTCTTGTTGTTTTAGGTACCATGAGATCGGCATGCGGGGAAGGGAATTAGTCACACTCCCACACGTAGCTTCACTCTTTGATTTCACAAGTCATTCAATTAGTGTCGATAATAAATTGCGTGTGATGATCATTGCTTTAAGGCTTAGCTTTGCTAAATGAGAATCTTTTCGTTCGTTTGACTCTTGGAGACATTATATGTTTGGAACTAGACTTACATTGTTGCTAAGTCGTTAATTATTGCTGTTTTTAGTTGTCTCTCATATTCCATATATTGTTATACTGTTGTTGCTCATTCGAATCATATTAAAACAAAGGAGATGCTGCCGAAATCTCGGTTTTTAGCATTTGCGCCTTTGCTTGAATTTATGTTTAAATGCGGTATTTAGATGTTGTTTACCTTATGTTTGGTAGCATTTAGGCATATTAAATGCCGGGGTGTTACAGTTGGTATCAGAGCGGGCTGTAGGTCCTTGGAATGTGTATTTTTAGTGTCATACTATAGGGTACAACTAAAATTTGAGGTGGAATAACTTAGAAACATGGCTTAGGTCTTAACTAAAATTTTGTTATTGGATCGCAACATTAAAACTTGCAAAAGTGGTATAACTAATCTAAAATTTGACACACAATGGATGCACAGTAGGAAAGGGTATGGGTATCGTTTCTTTACGCTTAAATGTTGTATTTTAGCTATGAGGTTGAATGCTTCATTTGACAATGCATGTTGCTATGTCTATGAGATAAATGATTGAATTGTTCCTGTTGTGGTGATAAAAGTGGGGTTTTGGTGCCGAAGGGTTTCGGTCATCTCTCTTTTCGTTCATAGTAAGGGTGAGGTTTGACGGTGTGGCCGGTTAGCACCATCACCGAAGAACTATTAACCCCTGTAGGAGAAGAGTGCTCACCTTTTCTATCGTAGATCGGGTAGTTGACTGGAGACAAATAGAAGAGTTGATGGTGGTTTCCTTCGGATGTTCTTTATCGTTCTGTGGTCGGTCTTGGTTGGTTTTCTTGGTTTTAGTTGATGGAAACCAAAAGAAAAGTGTTTGGTATTGGTTTTTCGCGGTTTGATCCACAGGCGGTTTGTGGTTTTGTCTTCCTTAGGTGAAGACGAAGAAGAAGAGTCTAGTGTTGTGCTTCCTTTGGTTGCCTTTCCAGTTTTGATGCCTACTTTGTTGATTGCTTTATGGGGAAGAAGCATTCAATTTATTCCTGGGTTTGCCTTTCTCCGAGGTTAAAGGAGTTATTATGAGTTGTGCCGGACACTGGTGTCAGGGCTGAAGTTCAGTGGCTTTGTAGGAGTAAGTGGTGTTTGATTTTGTTATTTTACTGGTTTAAGAAATCATCCTTGAAAAACCCTTCTTGTTTCGTGAAAGATTGGGGTTTGGTGTTAAGGTTTTATTTGCAAAGGTTTATTTGATCGGTTGGTTCCCTCCTGTGGGAGTCTTTGAGATTGAAAAGTGTTTTGGAGAATTCCTTTGCATGACCAAGTTTGGGTTTGCCTCATTGCAATTTTGAGAGTCAAGTTTCCTTATGAATTTGGGATGAGTTTTAAAGCTAAAATGCTGCAAACAAAGTAAGTAGTCTTTTGACTGAAATCGTTTGTCCCTAGTAAGAATTGTTGTTTAGCATGTTTTGTAGCATGTACCAATATGGTTTTTGGGATGACGAATTGTTAAGTTAATTTGTGAGTTGAAACAATTCAATGTGATTAATATCTCTAGCTTGAGAATAAATAGACTACTAGTGTTGTAGTTTACTCTTAGCGAGAATGATTAAATGTGTTAATGTACATGCTTAGAATCTGTTGCTTTGTTATAAAAGTGCTTATGACCCCCGATAATGTTTAAAAGTTTTAAACCCTGATGCCTAGTTAAAAACATTAAGATGATGTAGACTGCTGTTACCTTTAAAGAAACTTTCTTTGGTTGTTTAAAGATGTTCTAATCTAATGGAGTAAAAGAGGAATTTAATCGTGTTGCCTAGTGACTTTAATTTGGAAGTTGATTAGAGTTGCTATTTACGTTGTTGCAAACTACTAGTATATTTGGAAGTATGCAGTCGTGTCCCTTCAATGCTAGTATTGATATAAATTGAGAAGACATAAGACATGATGTTAATGATGTTGTTAAGGGCTGTGTTAATGCTAGTATTCAATCTATTTTAAATAATGGGAGTATGTTGTGTGGTGGTAATTTGTTATCACTTATGTATAGGGTAGCTAAAAGTAACGTTGTTGGTTGATGATTATGCCCATTTGTTGTTATTAATGACTAAGTAGTGGTGGTAACTGTTTAGATTACTCGTTGGAAAACCATGGTTAAAATAGAGGAAAATTTTAACATGTTGCGATGGAGTGAGCTTTGGATAATTAATACGATAAATGATCTTATCCTTAATGAAAGTATAACTTGGAGTCTCACTTATGAATTCTTCACTGTAGAAATAATATTTAACATGTTGAAGTCGTTGTTTAACTGAATAAGGTTCGGTTGTCGAGACGTGGATATATAGGTGGTATGAAATTTATAGGTTGATCATGCTGAAAGATTTGTTGAAGTACTATATTTCAAATGTAGAATAAGATGTATTATGATATGATGATCCATGGGGATCATGTCAATATAGTCTTGGTTAGGTGCCTTTTTGATAAGCATCATAAACCCTAATTAAAAGTGTTGGGATTGGTAACTAGAGGAAGAATTTGTTGTGAAGCTTTTGGTTTAATTGTGTTGGGGCTTCTCAGGGAGTAAATAGTGATTATTGAAGTCTTTAATGGAAAGCGTAGTGGAGTACTAGAGATGGTTCTTTTTGCTGAGCTTGTGTTCAAAAGCTTTTGGACTGGTTTGGTTGTTTGCCATTTTGGTTGAAGGGTTTTCGGTCAAGGTGTTCCATATGCTGTGTTTCAGAGTTTCCCTAAAACTCGTAGAAATTGGTGCAAATATTTGGTTTTGGCTAATTTGTTTAGTTGGTGCTATGAGTATGGATTTACGCCCAAAAGTTTTTGAGTCAATCACGCCCTTTTCGCGTTCGCACTGAATTATCTTTGGAATTAATTTTAAAAGGAAGCAGATGGTCATAAAGGGTTGTGTTGGAAACTTTTGAGTTAAGCCCTTGATGTGTAACTCTGTTTGGCTAGAGTTGGTGTCATTTGGAAAATGTGACTGGTGTGCGGATGTTTCACAAGTCTGGTCTTTATGAATGTTTCATAAGTGAATTTGGTTAGTGAAGAGTTTTCTTTTGGGATTGAGTTTCCCTCTCTTTTGATAAAATTTATGGCGGTTGTGTGTGAGATGTTTGACTTCGGAGTCGATGTTCTGTTCCAAAGGGTTGAGTTTGATTTTGCGAGGTTTTGCAAGGTTAGTTTTAAATGGATGTTGGGTTTTCACATGATGTGGTGTTTTGTTGATTAACAATGTTGCCATCATAGTCTATATGATTTAGCGCAACCGTCAGTGTTATGTGTATTTCAATCATGTGATACCGAGGAAGAAGTCTTTTGGTGAATGACTTTTCGATATTGTTGTTCCATGATGAATGAATGATGAAAAGTAAACAGGACATCGTTTTTAGATGTTAAATGATAAAAGAGTCGTTGAGCCGGGTCGGTGAGAAAGTCATATATGGAGATATGACTATTCCGGAGTGCTCTTGAAGAATGTGCATTCATGTCATGAAACGAGATTTCCCTTGCTTTCTAGTATGAAAAGAAACAATGAAGAATTTCTGGTGTTGGTTGTGGTGAAGGGATTTGTGTTTCCTTTGCGTTTTGGCTTAGGAAATTAAAATGAATACTCTCTGGTTGTTGTCGAATCCTTTCCAAAGTGGTTTTAACGCTTTGGGGTTTGAGTGTTGGATGAGGGCCACTTGGGTTCATGTTATGGTTGAGCTCACTCAATGATTGTGCTCTTTATCGTGGTCCTTTGAGTGGAAGGTTGTGTATGACTCAATGCAAACCTTCGTGGAGAATTGTGTCGTTGAGGTGTTCCTCGGTAGGGTTGATTACATTATTAGTGGACCACTTGGTGGTTGCTAGTGATCGCTTTTTCTTTTGAAGTGTATTGGTGCTTTTGTCGTTGGGCAAGAAGCGAGTTGTGTCAACTGCAGAGGAACGTTCGGTCGTTTCTGTTACGCGAGTCTTACGGATCCTGGTTAAAGTAGGTTGTTCGTTCTGGTGGTAATCTTAGAGCGTTGTGTCTCTCCTGCTTCGCGTCGTCTTGAGTACAAGGAAACACAGAAGGGAGGTTGGTATCGTGTTTTTCTGGAGAGTAGCCTGAGTTAAAGGGATCGGGCACTTCAGTGCCAAGGAATGCTTAGAACGAGGAGTATGAGACCATTTTCCTGTGTGGCCTGTTTGGGATTTTATCCTATCACTTGGGTCATGCCGAGGCCTTGTTTGAGTGCTTTGTGTTTCAATGTTTAGTAAAGTTCTCGCAAGTTTTTTTGATTGTGAGTTATCATTAGAGCTGTCAGTCTTTGATCCTTAGCTCCTTGCCTCTGAGTGCTGGCTGGTGCAAAGCGTAGGGGTTTCTAAGCAGGTTCTGAGGCGTGAACCATAACTCCCTTTGATTTGGTTGTTTGCAAATTGGCGTGTCTCGGATTCGGGGTCGAATCCTGTTGAAGGGGGGAAGAATGTGACACTACGGAATGGTGTGACATTATTTAATGTGAATGATAAGGTCAAAAACTTTATGAAATATGGTATTGGAGGTTAAAACCATATGATAGGAGGCTTAATAGCGTTTCCGGGCCGTTTCCGGGCCGTTTCCGGGGTTTTGGGCCATTCCGGGGGAGTTTGTGCCTAAAGGAAAGGGTCATGGGCTTTGGTGGGATGGAGTTTGAGTCCTAATAGGAATAGGAGACCTGTTTGGGGGCCTCCCCCGGCCCCTTTAGGCGTCCACCCCCCTGCCCTTGCGCCCCCACAAGTCCTAGCCGCCCCCCCACACCTCCCCACCTCCTCCTTGTGGCGCCTCCACCTCCCCCATTGTTCCCCATTGCTCCACCACCTCTCCTCCACCTCTCCTCCTCCATTGCTGCCCCTAGGGTATTTCTCCACCTCCACACCTCAAAGATCCATCCGTTGGAGCGCTCCGCGACGAGGAGATCCGGCGGGATTGGAGCGAGGAAGGAGATCGCGCGAACCGGGAGGATATCTATTGTGTTTTCGTGCGTTGGACAAAGGTATGACCATGGGAATCCTTGGGGTTGGTCTAGGTACTGTTTTAAGGGTGTTTATCAAGTTTTTAGATCAATTGGTGGTGCTGGATTTGAGTAGATTGGATTAGATCTAGAAGTTGCCACGTTCTCTGTTTCGGGCAGCATGAGCAGTCGACCTAGGGTTCGGTTTTTCCATAATTTAGATTCGGAATCAGGTAATACAGATGTTGAAGAAGTTGTAGATAATTTCATTTTGTTTCCGTGGATATAAAGAACTTTAAATTCTGCCCATCCGTTTGAAAGTTATGGCTGTTTTACCGAGCGTGTTAAAATCTGTGACGTGATTGGAACATATCACGGTATTTTGTAGATTAAACAACTTTATAGTCCGAATCAGTCTTTCCCTATAACTAGAAAAAGTTGAGAAATTTCCTAAGCTACGCGAGGATGTACTTGTTTAATTGATTTGGTGTCCCAGAACTCAAGTATGCCTTTTGCAAAGCTGCTGTCCCGATGGGACAGAAACTCTGTTTTTAGGTTTTGCGAGTAGTTGGCAATGTCGGGGTAGATGATGGTTTGCGTACTATTTTGTGGACATGATTGTGAGTGCGTGATACCTATGTGCAGGTGGTGCGACCCCGGGAGTGCCTTCTACTTCCTGCCAATCCGTTACCTGTGGTTGAGGCAAGTGTGTTGTAATGGATAGCGATTTGTAGGTTGCTTGTTGAGAATAGATGAGATTGACTACATGATATATGATCACTTGCCATGTTTTAATGATTGCCAAAGATATGATGAGCATGTTTATTATGTTATGATGCCATGTGTTGATGTACGAGTCAACTATGATGTTGGCATAATTGCATACATGGCCTGTTACATGGCCCGGGCGGTGAGAAAGTCATAACTAGTCCGGGAAGGTCGGTGAGAAAGTTATGACTAATCCGGAGAGCCAATGAGTAAGTCCTACATCGTGATTCCATTCATCGTGGTGAATGGAAGCGAGGAGTAGGCACCCTCCATCTTCGGGATGGAAGGGGGGAGAGGGTGCACACCGACGGGTGTGTACTCAACCATACCGGTATGAGTTTCCAAGGAGACATGAGCATTGCATTGCATTGCATTGCATACGTAATGATGATGATAAGGTTAAGTGTTCATGAATGAGATGATATACATGATGTGAGATTTTATTGCCATGTTATTGTTCTTGCTGTCCCTTGCAATATGCTTACTGAGTTTCGAACTCACGCTTGTGTTTTCTTGTTGTTTTAGGTACCATGAGATCGGCATGCGGGGAAGGGAATTAGTCACACTCCCACACGTAGCTTCACTCTTTGATTTCACAAGTCATTCAATTAGTGTCGATAATAAATTGCGTGTGATGATCATTGCTTTAAGGCTTAGCTTTGCTAAATGAGAATCTTTTCGTTCGTTTGACTCTTGGAGACATTATATGTTTGGAACTAGACTTACATTGTTGCTAAGTCGTTAATTATTGCTGTTTTTAGTTGTCTCTCATATTCCATATATTGCTATACTGTTGTTGCTCCTTCGAATCATGTTAAAACAAAGGAGATGCTGCCGAAATCTCGGTTTTTAGCATGTGCGCCTTTGCTGGAATTTATGTTTAAATGCGGTATTTAGATGTTATTTAGATTATGTTTGGTAGCATTCAGGCATATTAAATGCCGGGGTGTTACATGTTGGGGGTTCAAGGCTTGGAACTCAATGTTACAAAGTAGTGGTTGACTCAATCATATCTCCAGATGCTGAGTTGTTTCGCCCACAACAAAACATGCACTACATCCGCAATGCTATTGGTCATTCAATTGCATGGCCATCCCTGTTGGTATAGTTCTCACTTTACCTTTGTTTTACTCACATCACACATTTATTTTTTTATGCATCTAACTCTAATTTCCTACAAATCATTCTTTAGTGTGAAATGGTTACTACTCAGGAGGATGGTAAAGTGATACGAACAGGTATTTAATCGTTTGTCATAGTCTTCATACCACCTCCATATTTCATACATGTTTTCCATGCAAGAAGTTGACTCGTAGCTTTGTTAGTTTACCTTCAAAACATATAGCTATGACCTATGGTATTTGAATTAGTGTTACACCCCCAACAACATAATTAGTGGATATTTGGGGTAATAGGGTTGTTGTAAAGCCTATCACCCGTGTTGTAGAATGAGATTGCTTGACTTCTGTGCTAATATAAATTGCAAACCACGAAGCATATATTGGTTGCACTAAAAAATCCCCAATATAAATATTGTAGAAATGGCTATGAGTACTTAGATAGATTTAGAGAGGGACCATTTAACATTTGATCTCAACAAAAGATGAAATGAAAACCCCTCTGATGATCTTCAAGCAACAATACTTGATTGATCTTGCTGCTGAACAGTACTAGTCAATTCATTTACAGTAAACAAAATTGATCTCATGGGTATCCAATAAGTTCAACCCAAAATTGATCACATGTACATCATCCTACGTGCAAGATGAAACTACTACACAAAACTTATTTCTCCTTATACTCCATTTGGTCACTTGACATCTAGGAGACGAGTGTACAGAAACATGGCATTTGAGCACAAAATATTAGGAGATGCAAATAACCATCCAAGTGTACTGAAATGCTTACACAGAGACACTGCCAACTTTTGCATGCTAAGAAAAATGTGACAGAAATGTTAATGTAATAATGTCTATGTTTTGATGCTCCATCATCCTCTAGTTTCCACTTCACCTCAATGGTTGGACAGAAATGACTCTCAATGAACATATATAGTAAGCTGGGTAGTCTCTAATCTGCTCATATATTCTTCTGCTCATATTTTCCTGTGTAAAAATTCTTATTTAGAGCTTCTAATTTTAATAAAATCATGCCATCATGTACTACATGTATAAGTTATACAATGACTCATCTCATAATTTTTACGCATTGCTTTGCAGGTGGTCGAGTTTGTTTGGAAGCAAGAGGTCATGAATATTGAGCTGTCTAGGATTTAATATTAGCTAACGGATATGATCTATACTTTTGTGTAAATAAGATGTTCTGTACTGTCCAGAGTAGTCATACTCAAACAACACAACAATTTATGTGTTGCTTTATCTATCTTTTGTCGATATTAACCTTATGTCCCTAAGTTACCATCATGGATGATTGAATCCTTATTTTGTAAAGCACTCTGTAATTTTGGATATATGGGCAAAGATATAAATTGTGGTGAGATATGAGGTTTCATCTTTGCGACTTAAATCTGTGTGATGTTGTGCTTAGTAGAAAAAATGTATGGATATAATACTTATTTTCTGTAAATTATTTTTATTAATGAATAAAAGCATCCGAATGTGAAATTGTTGCGATAGGATTCTAAGGCAGCCATCATTGCTTCCGTATATGTTTTAGACTAATTATAGCCTCAATATGATGGAGCTTCTTTGAGGCAAACCTGTTAGCCTCAAAATGTTTCTGAGGCAGCCTGTTAGCCTCAATATGATGGAGCTTCTTTGAGGCAAGCAAGTTAGCCTCAAAAGGTTTCCGAGGCAGCCTGTTAGCCTCAGAATACTTTTTGCGACAGGGATACCTGAGGCGCCTCAGAATGTCTTCTGAGGCTGATTTTGCTATTTCTGAGGCTTATTTTGTCTGCCTACAAATCCTTACATTCTTGTAGTGTTTCTCACCGCCCGGGCCATGTAACATGCCATGTATGCAATTATGTCAACATCATATTTACTTGTACATTAACACATGTCGTCATAATATAATAAACATGCTCATCATATCATTAGCAGTCATTAAAGCATGGCAAGTGATCATATCATATAGTCAATTTCATGTATTCTCAACAAGCAACCTACAAATCGCTATCCATTACAATACACTTGCCTCAACCACGAGCAACGGATTGGCGGGAAGTAGAAGGCACTCCCGGGGTCACACCACCTGCACAAAGGTACCACACACTCACAATCATGTCCACAAAACAGTACGCAAACCCTCATCTACCCCGACATTGCCAACTACTCGCAAAACCTAAAAACAGAGGTTCTGTCCCGTTGGGACAGCAGCCTTCCAAAAGGCATAACTTGGGTTCTGGGACTACGAATCAATTAAAAGAGTACATCCTCGCGTAGCTTAGGAAATTTCCCAACTTTTTCTAGGTATAGGGAAAGACTGATTCGGACTCGTTGTTTAATCTACAAAATACCGTGATCTGTTCCAATCACGTCACAGATTTTAACATGCTCGGTAAAACAGCCATAACTTTCAAACGGCTGATCGGAATTTCGCGTTATTTATACCCACAGAAAGATATTGAAATTATCTACAACTTCTTCAACAGGTGGCTGACCAAATTCGGACTCTAAATTGGCGATAACCTAAACCCTAGGTCGACTGCTCATGCTGTCCAAAACAGAGAACGTGGCAACATCTAGATCTAATCCAATCTACTCAATTCCAGCACCACCAATTGATCTGAAAACATGATATTGATCCTTAGAACAGTACCTAGATCAACCCCAAGGATCCCCATGGCCATACCTTCGCCCGACGCACGAAAATCCAACGGATCTCCTCCCGGATCGCTCCTCGCTCCAATGGACGGATCTTCGAGGTGCAGGGGTGGAGAGGCTACCCTAGGGCAGCAAGGCGTACACTCCTGGTGGCGCACGAAACCACCTCTGGATGCCCAGCTGATTCGGCAGTCAGCAAGGCGTACACTCCTGGTGGCGCCGGGGCAGAAGGAGCCCCGACACACGACTGATGCCCCAACAAAATTGGGGGCGGTGGGGTGAGCTGAGGAGGAGCTGACGGCTGCGGGCACCAGTAGGCCGCAGGTGGCGCCCAAGCAAAGGGCTACGGGGGAGCAGTAGCTGCTAGCATCTGCACCGGCCCTCTGGAAGATGCCATTGGAGTGGGAGCAGGAGGAACAGTCTCCCACTTGATGTTGCTACCGGGATTTGTCCAGCATACTCGCCCCATATGGCCAGTTCTACCACAATTATTGCAGTCCCCGGTCCAAGCACACTCAGCAGCACGGTGCCCACCACCGCACTTGAAACAGATCATGCTCTGCCCTGGAGCAGGACGAACAACCACTGGCAAGGAAGATGGCTGGGGCGGCTTCATCTTAGCCCTTGAGGAGGAACCCTGTCCCCCCTTGAACTTCTTGAAGGTGGGTCGCTGAGAAGACCCACCTCCTCCACCAAAGGTCCTCTTCTGGCCCCCGCTCGGGGCCGCTGGGACCCCTGAACCTCCAGGGTTTTGCTTATCCCTGGAGAGCTCCAAGTCGAGCTCCATGCCCTTTGCCTGCTCCACCACGGAGCAGAAGTCACGAGGGACAGTCGCCCCCATGACAACTCTGAACTCTTGATTGAGGCCCCTATGGAACCTCCTCGCCTTCTCCCTATCGTCCGCTGCCATAGCCAGCACAAAGCGCACTACATTATTGAACTCCACCTCATACTCTGCCACCGACTTCTTCCCCTGGGAAAGAGTCAACAGAGTATGCTCCATCCTCTCAAGAAAGGACTCTGGGTATTGGCTCGGAAGCGAGCCACAAAGTCCTCCCAAGTGACCGGTCCAAGAGCGGGGGCCCTCGCAGCAAGAATCGCCTCCCACCAGATATCCGCTTGGCCCTTCAGCTGAAAGGCCACAAAGCGAGCTCTCTGGACCGAGGTCAACTCCAGAACCTCAAACTACCGCTCCATGTACCGCAGCCAATTTGCGGACTAGACCGGCGTGCCCACTCCATCAAAAGTGTCCAGGAGGAGGGACATCCACTCACGGAGACTCATCTTCGGCTCCGGCACAACGGGGGCAACAACTAGGGCCGCTGCAGGGGGAGGCACAATAGCAGGGGCTGCCTGAACCTGCTGGCGCAGGTCCTGGACCTCCCTCTATAGTGCCTGCAACAGGGCCGCAGTGGTGGCTGGCACCTCAGCCCCCGACTGTGCCACCGAGATCTCCTCCTGCGCTAGCCCATGAGCATGGGGTGAAGCGCTTCCCTCAGCAACCGACTCAGCTATTCCATGAGATGGGTGACTCCCACCTCGACCCTGGCCTCCACGGCCACGGTGACCACAACCTCTACCCCTTGGCATAACTGCTACAGTCACAATCATACAATCAACCTATTTATAAGCACATCATCAATATAAACAAGATCAAAGATCAAAGATCAACATATACATATTCTCCATCAAGTAACAAGACACAATGTAATGAAGAATCATAAACCCATCCTATTGTGCATCCAAGTGTGTGTCAAATTTTAAATTAATTATTCCACTTATGCAAGTTTTAATGTTGCTATCCTATGGAATATTTTTAAGTATAACCTAGGCCATGTTTCTAGATTATCCCACTTCATATTTTAGTTGAACCTATGGTATGACACTAAATACATGTTCCAAGGACCTAATGCCCGCTCTGATACCTACTGTAACACCCCAGCACCTAGTATGCCTAGGATGTCACCAAACAAAGTAGAAACAACAACCATAAAGCATAATTAAGGACAAATTACAGCAAGGGCGCAAATGCTTTAAACGAAATTTTGGCAGCATCTCCTTTGTTTTTCCATGATTTGAAGCAACAGTAATAATATCACAAGTAATAACATAATGGATGACATCTAAATCAGCAATAACATGAGGTATAGCAACAATTTAAGTCCAGAATAATGAATACAATCGTTTCATGAACCAAAACAAAGTGAACGATAAATCCAAGCACAAGCTATAGCATGAACCAAATTTAGCACATTAAATTAAACAGCACAACTACGAATGAGAGTGTGTAGTTGTCTAAATGAATGAATCTAAGTGTAGACGTGGCGCTAACTCCCTTTCCCACATGCCGAGTTCATAGTACCTAAAAACAACATAAAACAACAAGCGCGAGTTCATCACTCAGCAAAGTGTTTTGCATTGGAGTAGAGCAACAACAATAATCAATAGCATCGTTATTACATATCATAACACATCATCATAAGCATCTCATAGTTCAACTTCATAAACATCTCATAATCATCCTCATTCATGCAATGCAATGCAATGCACATATCTTTTTTTCTTAGCACATACCTGTATTGCCGTATTCTATAATGTCACATTCAGTAATGTCACACGTGGATCCAATCTCTTCCTAGCAACACATTATAACTGCCTTTGGCGTTCACCACAAAGAAAGCGGTCGACAAAGTTTTGCTGCCGACTGTCAATTCCGTGACCATGACACCTCTGGCTTCTGTGGGATCCCCGGTAAAGTTATTAAGAACCATATTGGTTCTTATGAGATCTTCATCGGATTTGCCTAGCTTCTTACACGTTGAGTATGGCATCAAGTTGACAGTTGCACCTCCATCTACTAGCATCCTAGATATCGGCTTGCCATTGATATACCCTTTTAATTACAATGGATTTAAGTGCTGGTGATCTTCCTGCGGCTTCTCAAAAATCACCTCCTGGGACCCCAGGCACAACTGCGCGCATGATTCTAGGGTCGTAGCAGCTTGAGCTTTGAACTCGGCCGGTAGGGCAAACACCATATTGATGCTTGCCGGAGAGGGTATGCCGTTTTGTGTTGTGGCGGTTTCACATCATCTGGCGCAGAACTATTTGTATTGTTGGCCGTAGGTGCGTCGTCTTTGGTCATAGATGTTTCTGCTTCTCTGGCCCCAGATTTGTCGCGTATTTGTCCATAAAGGCCTCTATGTCATCGTCTGTGGGTGTCTCTATGTACTCAGCCACGGGTGTGTCCATTTCTTCAACCATAAAAGGACTATCTGGAGCAACTTCTTTCCTGCGCCATTCTTTCTTTGGGATCTTTACAGGGCGTAGTTCATTGAAAGCGTCGTCTCTCTGCTTTTCTTCTTCAGCCCTTCTGGATTCTTGCGTCTTGAGGCGCTGGAGCTGACTTCTTTACGATTTCGTGAGACCAGCCGAGCTCCATCGCGGTTTTGGTTCCACAGGTTGGCAGATTTTTCCGGCCACTTCGACTTTGTCATCCTTTTGACTATGTTTCCCTTTTGAGACTGCCTTTTCAGGCTTCCTGGACTTAGCCGATTCTAACTGATCGGCCTTGCGTTTTTCCCCAGTGCTTGTTAGGTTCTTTCTTGGCCATGAAATTCTTTCGTGGACTGACTTTCTCTAACCCCCTTGCTTGGCCGATCTTGGTTTTTCAGCTTTGCTTTGTTCTGTCAACCGCTCGGGTGTTCTCTCCATTCTGCCGATCCTTTCATGGACCGGCCTTCGACAACTTTCTGAGTGTTGTTCGTATCTCTGCCCCAGCCGTGTTCTTGGTGGAGGGTGGAGATGTTCCTGATTCTGTCCTGGGTAATGCTGCATGGGACAGACATGAGGGGATGGTAGAGCCAATCTCCTTTCCCAACATAAACGCCAGAAAGGGCACCGCTCGTGGGCTTTCTCAGCAGCTGTCGGCCGATACACCTTTATCGGCGCTTGCTAGGACACGTTGGCTGTTTTTAGTCCCCTCTTCTCGTATTTAGCTAACAGCTGGACAAAAGTCGGTCCAGCCTTCACTATCGACTTCTTTGGAGGCAATTGCCTTTCGACCTTCAGCCATTTGTCGACCTCAGGTTTACCTTTCACTTTAACTATCTTGGACCGTTTTCCTTCAAGATCGGCCTCTATCTGGATCGAGCCTATAGTGATCTGCACCATTTTTTCTTTGTTCACCGTCTTCCTATCGGCTTTTGTGGCCGATACCGCCAATGAACAGAATTCGTCTTATTGTATTCCCTTCCCCTTAAGCGAGCAACTGACCATGTTGACCGAAAAAGGGTTCTTGTCGACCTGCAAGTCCTGCTCCTCTGCGAACTTCAGTTGTTCATCTTCTATGGCCGACTGTATCTGTTGACGAAAGATATTACAATCATTAGTGTTGTGCGAGAAAGATTTATGCCATTTGCAATATCTACGCTTCTTTAATTCTTTAGCTGATGGTATAACGTGCCCCTCCGGGATCCGCACCAGCTCCTCTTGTAAAAGCAAATCGAATATGCGGTCGCATTTGGTCACATCAAATGAATATTTAACTTCTGACTTGTCCTTAGTCAGTTTTAGATAGGAGCATACCAAGGGTTTTCTGTTACCCTTGACCCACTCGGCAATATAAACATCTGTTTCCTCATCATCGGCTGAATCATCCAACTCATACTCCATGAAGTTAACCTTTGGTTTTTCATTTTCTTTACCACTCATAAGCTTATCTCTAAACCCTTTATTTTTGTACGATCGGCCTTCTTGAGATGATACTCTGTGCAATAAGTGGCTTAAATCGGCAAATTCTTGTCCACCGAACTTCTCTCGTAGGGGAGGGATTAAGCCTTGAAAGGCCAAGTCGGCAAGTTGATTTTCGGGCAGAGTAAAGCTAAAGCATCGGTTGCGCACCTCTCTAAATCTCTTGATGTATTCAGCCACTGATACTCTGAACTTTTGCCGTACGGAGCTCAGATCAGAGATTTGTAACTCTAGACTTCCACAAAAGAAGTACTAGTGAAATCAGCTTTCCAAATCGGCCCAAGTATTGACCGAATTTGGAGGTAGAGTGGTGAACCATGTGAACGCCGCTCTAGACAGGGATAATGGGAATAGTTTTATTCTGAGCCCGTCGAAATGTCCCGCTTCTTTGCATTGCACTATGAAGCAGCCGATGTGTTCCATGGTGGTGGTTGCATCGTCCACTGAGAACTTAGCAAAGTCAGGGATTCGGTATCCGTTGGGATATGGGATCCGATCAATGTTATCAGGGTAAGGCTTTCTGTAGCTGAGAATTCTTCCTCTCGGCTGAATGTCGAACTGGTCTCGCAGGACATTTGTGATTGCGTCCATCCAATCGGCTTCTCTAAGCTGTGCAGCCGGTGGGGGGTGCTGGCCTATTTAGTCAGTGCTAATATCCTCCGAGCGCAAACTCGGGTGTTTCATGACGCTGCCCCCCGAGTGCAAACTCAGGCATGTCGTGGCGGTGCCCCCCGAGCGGGAGCTCGGGCAGAACCTAGCGCTGCCCCCGAGTGTAAACTTGGGCTGTGCCACTAGTCTATGTTGTCGGTGATTTTGCCCGGCCTCCTGATCGATGACTTGGTGTCGCACATGATCTGGTTGTGGTAGGACAAGTTCTGGGTATGCAGCTACCCGATTTGAATGCTGCACATTCGAAACCGAGCTAATCGTGGCACCTATTTTGGCGCCATCGGTGTGAGCATAGTATTAGTTGACCTCGCTTGTCCCACGATCCATAGGCAAGGTGACGGTCGGCTGTGGTGGTGTAGGCGTCATAATTGCGGCCGATGGTTTGTTTTCATCCATCGGCTTTAGCCCTTGAGTACCGGGACCAATTGAGTAGACCGGGTATGTAGGGAGAGCCTATGGTGGATCAAATAGGGTTTTGGTTGTTACAAGCTCCTGCGCTACTTCCTGCGCCTGAATGTGGTGACTAAAACCGATGACTGGTTTAGCAACGCGTGATTGATAGACTAATTAATCATTTCCAATAATTCTGCTTGTGCGGGCATGTATCGGCTTACCCCAGCTTCGTCGTTGGTGTTTGGGGCGATGGCTTCGAAAGAGTTGACCGTCGGTAGTGCCATCTTCTGGGTGACACCACGCCATGTCTTCTGGAAGCAGCTTAGCATCATCTTCTTGAACGCCGCCTTCTAATCTTCAATCTCTTGGCATTGTTCTGGTGTTAAATCGGCCAAGGTAGGCGCGATTATTGCATCGGTGTTGACATCAGCAGGGGCGACAGTCTTTCCTGATGACGTCATCGATGTTTCTTAGTGTCCCACTAGGCATGCCAAAAGTATGTTGGCGCCGAAAAATGCAGCGTCGAGTTGATCGCCGCCAACAAACGAGAATGCTGGGTTCAAGGGTTGCAAGCGTGCCAGCCGATTTGATCACACAATCGGCAAGAGACGTGTACCTGAATACGATCGTCCTAGGGAGAACGATCTAAGTCTTGGAATCGATAGGGCTCTTGCTAGCTCGGTACGAACCAGCACAAACCGGATAAACAGATCTAACCTACTCTCGCGAGCCGATCAGATAGGGTAAAAGCCTGCTTCTCCGAAAAAGGCGATGCGCAACAAGATCGGAAGAAACGAGAGCTTGGTAGGGCGTAACGCAGCAGATATAAATAACCGGCGATGCGCAACTCGTATTGATCAACGTGAATTACAGAGGAAACATTACAAAGCTACGAGAACTACTCCTAGTGCAAGGAAATAAAAGTAATTGGTAGATTGATTGGTTGGTTTTTGGATTGGTTGATTTCCTTCTTCTATGCAGCATGTCGCCTTTTATAGCCAGTGTAGCCTTGATCGTGATCATCACGGACTCTTCAATCGTATCGACCTTGATCTTGTGTTTCCATCTTGACCGCAACCGTATCAAATCTAGGCTCTACCGACTTTGGTTTCTTCCCGTCTGTGCCTTATATGACCATGCTCTTTCCGATATGGCTTCTGTCCCATTACTCGTTGCTAATCTGACTCGCGCCATCTTCCTGGCTCGTGCCACGACCGGACTTGTCTCGGTTGGTCAAATTTAGAGGTCAATAGGAGGGAAAACCAAGGACGATCAGATGTTTGGATAACAAAAGAGCACAACCGTTTGTTCAATCATTGGTTTAAGGAACACATGACTGGGAAAGAAACGAGTGTTACGTTGAGGTGGTTGGCAAAGGGGCCATCAGGTACAATCGTGACATGGCAACGATACGATATAAATGGGTATACATTTTACACTAGAGCTCAAGATAGCAAAAGCACTTACCAAAACAGTGGTGTTTGCATAGATGCTTATGACAGCACTGGCAGTAAGAAGAGCAGCTTCTATGGGTTCATAGAGGAGATTTGGGAGCTCGACTATTGTATTTTCAAGATCCCGATGTTTCGGTGTCGTTGGGTCCAACTCCCAAAGGGTGTGAAGGTGGGGCAAGTATGGCTTCACAATTGTGAACATTGAACATGTCGGATATACAGATGAACCATTCATACTTGCGAAGCAAGTAGCACAAGTCTTCTATGTAATCTACCCAGCAGATAAGAAGCACCATGTTGTTCTTCACGGAAAAAGAAGAATCGTCGGAGTTGAGAATGTCGTGGATGTGGACGAGTACAACCAGTTTGACGAGTTGCCACCTTTCGTAGATGGAAGCATCAGGCTAGAGAAAGAAACCACTAAGGAAGAAGCTACTTATCATCGCGATTATCATGAAGAAGGGCAAATTGTGAAAGAAAATTAGCTAGGAGTAATGTCAATGTGATGTAAAAAAATATAATGTAAATATGATGTCAAAAATATGCATTTATGTGAACTTTTAGTTGTTTTCTTCATGTTCGTTACTCCCTTTCATATTTGGGTTGATCACATTCTCGATCAGTATTCAAATTTGACGTTTGCAGCATAGGTCAAACATACAATATTTTTGCATATACTGAATCCTTATAGCTCAACACAAATTTAAAAATTTATTTTACTTCACTTGAACATTCACAGCAAAAGATATAAAAGAATTAAATAAAATATTTTTTATTTTATTTGGACTTTTTTGGAATATTTTTATAATATGAAAAAACTAGTAATCCTATCTTTTACATAAAATATATTAGCTAGTATATATTTTGGAATATTTGTATGAAAATATATTGGTTAAATGTTAAAAAGTATGAAAATAGAGATATGTGACAGTGCTTTCAGTGTCGGTTCTATAATAGAACCGACACTGAAAGACTATTTGTGTCGATTCTATCCTAAAACCAACACAAATACCGTAGTTTCAATGTTAGTTCTACTATTTGTGTCGGTTCTATCCTAAAACTGACACAAATACCATAGTTTCAGTGTCGATTCTATAATAGAACCGACACTGAAAAACCCTACTATATATCCTTCCCGTTCCTCGCACCCCCCCACCCCGACCCTAACCCTAACCTCCAACGCGCCATTGCTCGTCCCCGCCCGTCGCACGGCCTAGTGACCGTCCCCGCCAGCCGCTCGTCGCCACCCAGTACTCGTCCCTGCCCGGTGCTCCTCACCTCCCTCCCAGTGCTCCTCCCCGCCCGCCGCTCGTACCCACCTGCCCAGTGGTCGTCCCCGCCCGCCGCTCGTCCCCGCCCGGTGATTGACCTCGCCCGATTAGTACTACTCATTATGACTGTGAGATTATATATGCTCAGTAGATGTAGATGCTCATTGCGAAGTGCCGACTGTAGATGCTCATGTGTTGCAATGGTAATATATATGCTCAGTAGATGTAGTTGGATTGTGAGATTACTGCCTTCGTTGTCTCCTATTATGCATCTGTATTATCTTCCATGATTGGACTGAGTAGCTTGCTATCGTGAACTATTATGTAACTATTATGTATTGTTCATTTGTTCTTAATGGAAATCATGCTTGATACACTGTTCACCTTTCCTTTTTACGCATATTTTTTGTGACACTACGGAATGGTGTGACATTATTTAACGTGAATGTTAAGGTCAAAAAACTTTATGAAATATGGTATTGGAGGTTAAAACCATATGATAGGAGGCTTAATAGCGTTTCCGGGCCGTTTCCGGGGTTTTGGGCTTTTCCGGGGGAGTTTGGGCCTAAAGAAAAGGGTCGTGGGCTTTGGTGGGATGGAGTTTGAGTCCTAATAGGAGTAGGAGACCTGGTTGGGGGCCTCCCCCAGCCCCTTTAGGCGTTCACCCCCTGCCCTTGCGCCCCCACAAGTCCTAGCCGCCCCCCACACCTCCCCACCTCCTCCTTGTGGCGCCTCCACCTCCCCCATTGCTCCCCATTGCTCCACCACCTCTCCACCACCTCTCCTCCTCCCTTGCTGCCCCTAGGGGAGTTCTCCACCTCCACACCTCAAAGATCCATCCGTTGGAGCACTCCGCGACGAGGAGATCCGGCGGGATTGGAGCGAGGAAGGAGATCGCGCGAACCGGGAGGAGATCTATTGGGTTTTCGTGCGTTGGGCAAAGGTATGGCCATGGGAATCCTTGGGGTTGGTCTAGGTACTGTTCTAAGTGTGTTTATCAAGTTTTTAGATCAATTGGTGGTACTGGAATTGAGTAGATTGGATTAGATCTAGAAGTTTCCACGTTCTCTGTTTCGGGCAGCATGAGCAGTCGACATAGGGTTTGGTTTTTCACCAAATTAGATTTGGAATCTGGTCGTACGGACGTCGAAGAAGTTGTAAATAATTTCGTTATCTTTCCGTGGATATAAATAACGTTAAATTCTGCCCAGCCGTTTGAAAGTTATGGCTGTTTTACCGAGCGTGTTAAAATCTGTGACATGATTGGAACAGATCACGGTATTTTGTAGATTAAACAACTTTAGAGTCCGAATCAGTCTTTCCCTATACCTAGAAAAAGTTGGGAAATTTCCTAAGCTACGCGAGGATGTACTCTCTTAATTGATTCGGAGTCTTAGAACCCGATTTATGCCTTTTGGAAGGCTGCTGTCCCGACGGGACAGAACCTCTGTTTTTAGGTTTTGCGAGTAGTTGGCAATGTCGGGGTAGATGAGGGTTTGCGTACTGTTTTGTGGACATGATTGTGAGTGTGTGATACCTATGTGCAGGTGGTGCGACCCCGGGAGTGCCTTCTACTTCCCGCTAATCCGTTGCCCGTGGTTGAGGCAAGTGTGTTGTAATGGATAGCGATTTGTAGGTTGTTTGTTGAGAATAGATGGAATTGACTACATGATACATGATCACTTGCCATGCTTTAATGATTGCCAATGATATGATGAGCATTTTTATTATGTTATGATGCCATGTGTTAATGTACGAGTTAAATATGATGTTGGCATAATTGCACACATGGCATGTTACATGGCCCGGGCGGTGAGAAAGTCATAACTAGTCCGGGGAAGGTCGGTGAGAAAGTTATGACTAATCCGGAGAGCCATTGAGTAAGTCCTACATCGTGATTCCATCCACGTGGTGTTTGGAAGCGAGGAGTAGGCACCCTCCATCTTCGGGATGGAAGGGGGGAGAGGGTGCACACCGACGGGTGTGTACTCAACCATACCGGTATGAGTTTCCAAGGAGACATGAGCATTTCATTGCATTGCATACGTAATGATGATGATAATGTTATGTGTTCATGAATGAGATGATATACATGATGTGAGACATTATTGCCATGTTATTGTTCTTGTTGTCCATTGCAATATGCTTGCTGAGTGATGAACTCACGCTTGTGTTTATGTTGTTTTCTTTTAGGTACCATGAATCCGGCATGCGGGGAAGGAAAATAGTCACACTTCCACACGTAGCTTCACTCTTTTGATTTCACAAGTCATTCAATTAGTGTTGATAATAAATTGCGTGTGATGATCATTGCTTTAAGGCTTAGCATTGCTAAATGAGAATCTTTTCGTTCGTTTGACTCTTGGAGACATTATATGTTTGGAACTAGACTTACATTGTTGCTAAGTCGTTACTTATTGCTGTTTTAGATGCTTTTCATTATGATATAACTTGTGTTACTGTTGTTGCTCCTTCAATTCATGTTAAAACAAAGGAGATGCTGCCGAAATCTCGGTTTTTAGCATGTGCGCCTTTGCTGGAATTTATGTTTAATTGTGGTATTTAGATGTTGTTTAGCTTATGTATGGTAGCATTCAGGCATATTAAATGTCGGGGTGTTACAGTTGGTATCAGAGCCGGCTGTAGGTCCTTGGAATGCGTATTTTTTTAGTGTCATGCTATAGGGTACAACTAAAATGTGATGTGGAATAACTTAGAAACATGGCTTAGGTCTTAACTAAAATTTTGTCATAGGATAGCAACATTAAAACTTGCAAAAGTGGTATAACTAATCTAAAATTTGACACACACTGGATGCACAGTAGGAAAGGGTATGGGTATCGTTCCTTTACGCTTAAATGTTGTATTTAAGCTATAATGTTGAATGCTTCATTTGATAAAGCATGTTGCTATGTCTATGAGATAAATGATTGAATTGTTCTTGTTATTTGTGATATAGTGGGTTGTGGTGCCGAAGGATTTCGGTCACCTCTTTTTGTTCATAGTAAGGGTGAGGTTTGACGGTGTGGCCGGTTAGCGCCATCACCGAAGAACTATTAACCCCTGTAGGAGAAGAGTGCTTACCCTTTCTGTCGTAGATCGGGTAGTTGACTGGAGTCAAATAGAAGAGTTTGGTGGTGGATTCCTTCGTGATGTTCTTTATCGTTCTATGGTCGTTCTTGGTTGGTTTTCTTGGTTTTAGTTGATGGAAACCAAAAGAAAAGTGTTTGGTATTGGATTTTCATGATTGTTCCGTATGTGGTGTGTGGGTTTGTCTTCCTTGGTTGAAGACGAAGAAGAGGAGTCTAGTGTTGCGCTTCTTTTGGGCGCCTTTCCAGTTTTAATGCCTAGTTTGTTGATTGTTTTATAGGGAAGAAGCATTCAATTTATTCCTGTGTTTGTCTTTCTCCGAGGTTAAAAGAGTTTTTATGCGGAGTTGTGCCGGACACTGGTATCGTGGCTGAAGTTACGTGGCTTTGTAGGAGTAAGTGGTGTTTGATTTCGTCATTTTACTGGTTTGAGAAATCATCTTTGAAAAATCCTTCTTGTTTCGTGAAAGTTTGGGATTTGAGATTAAGGTTTTATTTGAAATGGATTACTTGGTCGCTTGGTTTCCGTTAAGAAAATTGTCTTTCAACCATTTTCCTTTATGGGAGTCTTTGAGAATGAAAAGTGTTTTGGAGAATTCCTTTTGCATGACCAAGTTTGGGTTTGTCTCATTGCAATTTTGAGAGTCAAGTTTCCTTATGAACTCGGGATGAGCTTTAAAACTAAGATGTTGCAAACAAAGTAAGTAATCTTTTGACCGAAATCGTTTGTCCCTAGTAAGAATTGCTGTTTAGCATATTATGTAGCATGTACCAATGTGGTTTATGGGATGATGCATTGTTAAGTTAATTTTTGAGTTAAAACAATTCAATGCGGTTGTTATCTCTACCTTGAGAATAAATAGACTACTAGTGTTGTAGTTTACTCTTAGCGAGAATGATTGAATGTGCTAAAGTACATGCTTAGAATCTGTTGCTTTGCTTTAAAAGTGCTTATGACCCTTGATAATGTTTAAAGTTTTAAACCCTGTTGCATAGTTGAAACATTAAGATGATGTAGACTGCTGTTATTGTTAAAGAAACTTTCCTGGTTGTTTAAAGATGCTCTAATCTAATGGATTAATAGAGAAATTTAATCGTGTTGCCTAGTGACTTTAATTTGGAAGTTGATTAGAGTTGCTGTTTACGTTGTTGCAAAATACTAGTATATTTGGAAGTATGCAGTTGTGTCTCTACAATGCTAGTATTGATATCAATTGAGAAGACATAAGACTTTTTGTTAATGATGTTGTTAAGGGCAGTGTTAATGTTAGTATTCAATCTATTTTAAATAGTTGGAGTATGTTGTGTGGTGGTAGTTTTTGTTATCACCTTTGCATAGAGTAGCTAAAAGAAATATTGTTGGTTGATGAACATGCCCATTTGTTGTTATTGATGACTAAGTAGTGGTGGTAACTGTTTAGATTACTCGTTGGAAAATCATGGTTAAATAGAGGAAAATGTTAACATGTTGCGATGGAGTGAGCTTTGGATAATTAATATGATAAATGGTCTTATCCTTAATGAAAGTATAACTTAGAGTCTCACTTACGAATTCTTCCTTGTGGAGATAATATTTACATGTTGAAGTCGTTGTTTAACTGAATAAGGTTCGGTTGTCGAGACGTGAATATATAGGAAGTATGAAATTTATATGTTGATCTTGCTGAAAGATTTGTTGAAGTACTATGCTCCAATAGAGAATAAGACGTATTATGATTCAGTGATCTGTGGGGATCATGTCAATATAGTATTGGTTGGGTGCATTTTTGATAAGCATCATAAACCCTAATTAAAAGTGTTAGGAATGGTAACTAGAGGAAGAATTTGTTGTGAAGCTTTTGGTTTAATTGTGTTGGGGCTTCTTAGGGAGTAAATAGTGATTATTGAAGTCTTTAATGGAAAGCGTAGTGGAGTACTAGAGATGGTTCTTTTTATGCTGAGCTTGTGTTCAAAAGCTTTTGGAATGGGTCGGTTGTTTGCCCTTTTGGTTGAAGGGTTTTCGGTCAAGATGTTCCATATGTTGTGTTTAAGAGTTTCCCTAAAACTCGTAGAAATTGGTGCAAATATTTGGTTTTGGCTAATTTGTTTAGTTGGTGCTATGAGTATGGATTTACACCCCAAAAGTTTTTGAGTCGATCGCGCCCTTTCGCGTTCGCACTGAATTATCTTTGGAATTAATTTTAAAAGGAAGCAGATGGTCATGAAGGGTTGTGTTGGAAACTTTTGAGTCAAGCCCTTGATGTGTAACTCTGTTTGGCTAGAGTTGGAGTCATTTGGAAAATGTGTCTGGTGTGCGGATGTTTCACAAGTCTGGTTTTTATGAAAGTTTCATAAGTGAATTTGGTTAGTGAGGAGTTTTCTTTTGGGATTGAGGTTCCCTCTCTTTTGATAAAATTTATGGCGGTTGTGTGAGCAGATGTTTGACTTTGGAGTCGATGTTCTGTTCCAAAAGGTTGAGTTTGTTTTTGCGAGGTGTTGCAAGGTTAGTTTTAAATGGATGATGGGTTTTCACACGATGTGGTGTTTTGTTGTTAACGTTGTTGCCGTCATAGTCTATATGATTTAGCGCAACTGTCAGTGTTATGTGTATTTCAATCATGTGATACCGAGGAAGAAGTCTTTTTGTGAATAACTTTTCGGTATTGTTGTTATATGATGAATGAATGGTGAAAAGTAAACAAGATATCGTGTATAGATGTTAAATGATAAAAGAGTCGTTGAGCTAGGTCGGTGAGAAAGTCATATATGGAGATATGACTATTTCGGAGTGCTCTTGAAGTATGTGCATTCATGTCATGAAACGAGATTTCCTTTGCTTTCTAGTATGAAAAGAAAAGAATGAATAATTTCTGGTGTTGATTGTGGTGAAGGGATGTGTGTTTCCTTTGCGTTTTGGCTTAGGAAATTAAAATGAATACTCTATGGTTGTTGTCGAATCCTTTCCAAAGTGGTTTTAACGCTTTGGGGTTTGAGTTGTTGGATGTGGGCCACTTGGGTTCATGTTATGGTTGAGCTCACTCAATGATTGTGCTCTTTATCGTGGTCCTTTGAGTGGAAGGTTGTTCGTGGAGAATTGTGTCGTTGAGGTGTTCCTCAGTAGGGTTGATTACATTTTGAGTGGACCACTTGGTGGTTGCTAGTGATCGTTTTTCCTTTTGAAGTGTATTGGTGCTTTTGTCGTTGGGCAAGAAGCGAGTTGTGTCAAACCGCAGGGGAAAGTTCGGTCGTTTCTGTTACGCGAGTCTTACGGATCCTGGTTAAAGTAGGTTATTCATTCTGTGGTAATCTTAGAGCGTTGTGTCTCTCCTGCTTCGCGTCATCTTGAGTACAAGGAACCACAGAAGGGAGGTTGGTACCGTGTTTTTCTGGAGAGTAGCCTAAGTTAAAGGGATCGGGCACTTCAGTGCCAAGGAATGCTTAGAATGAGGAGTATGAGACCGTTTTCCTGTGTGGTCTGTTTGGGATTTTATCATATCGCTTGGGTCATGACGAGGCCTTGTTTGAGTGCTTTGTGTTTCAATGTTGAGTAAAGTTCTCGAAAGTTTTTGAGTGTGAGTTATCTTTAGAGCTGTCAGTCTTTGATCCTTAGCTCCTTGCCTCTGAGTGCAGGATGGTGCAAGTCGTAGGGGCTTCTAAGCGGGTTCTGAGGTGTGGACCATAACTCCCTTTGATTTGATTGTTTGCGAAGTGGCGTGTCTCACATTCGGGGTCGAATCCTGTTGAAGGGGGGGAGAATGTGACACTACGGAATGGTGTGGCATTATTTAACGTAAATGTTAAGGTCAAAAACTTTATGAAATATGATATTGGAGGTTAAAACCATATGATAGGAGGCTTAATAGCGTTTCCGGGCCGTTTTCGGGGTTTTGGGCCTTTCCGGGGGAGTTTGGGCCTAAAGGAAAGGGTCGTGGGCTTTGGTGGGATGGAGTTTAAGTCCTAATAGGAGTAGGAGACCTGGTTGGGGGCCTCCCCCAGCCCCTTTAGGCGTTCACCCCCTGCCCTTGCGCCCCCACAAGTCCTAGCCGCCCCCCCACACCTCCCCACCTCCTCCTTGTGGCGCCTCCACCTCCCCCATTGCTCCCCATTGCTCCACCACCTCTCCACCACCTCTCCTCCTCCCTTGCTGCCCCTAGGGGAGTTCTCCACCTCCACACCTCAAAGATCCATCCGTTGGAGACCTCCGCGACGAGGAGATCCGGAGGGATTGGAGCGAGGAAGGAGATCGCGCGAACCGGGAGGAGATCTATTGGGTTTTCGTGCGTTGGGCAAAGGTATGGCCATGGGAATCTTTGGGGTTGGTCTAGGTACTGTTCTAAGTGTGTTTATCAAGTTTGTAGATCAATTGGTGGTACTGGAATTGAGTAGATTGGATTAGATCTAGAAGTTTCCACGTTCTCTTTTTCGGGCCGCATGAGCAGTCGACCTAGGGTTCGGTTTTTCGCCAAATTAGATTCGGAATCTGGTCGTACAGACGTCGAAGAAGTTGTATATAATTTCGTTATATTTCTGTGGATATAAAGAACGTTAAATTCCGCCCAGCCGTTTGAAAGTTATGGCTGTTTTACCGAGCGTGTTAAAATCTGTGACGTGATTGGAACAGATCACGGTATTTTGTAGACTAAACAACTTTAGAGTTCGAATCAGTCTTTCCCTATACCTAGAAAAAGTTGGGAAATTTCCTAAGCTACGCGAGGATGTACTCGCTTAATTAATTCAGAGTCTTAGAACCCGAGTTATGCCTTTTGGAAGGCTGCTGTCCCGACGGTACAGAACCTCTATTTTTAGGTTTTGCGAGTAGTTGGCAATGTCGGGATAGATGAGGGTTTGCGTACTGTTTTGTGGACATGATTGTGAGTGTGTGATACCTATGTGCAGGTGGTGCGACCCCAGGAGTGCCTTCTACTTCCCGCCAATCCGTTGCCCGTGGTTGAGGCAAGTGTGTTGTAATGGATAGCGATTTGTAGGTTGTTTGTTGAGAATAGATGGAATTGACTACATGATATATGATCACTTGCCATGCTTTAATGATTGCCAATTATATGATGAGCATGTTTATTATGTTATGATGCCATGTGTTAATGTACGATTTAAATATGATGTTGGCATAATTGCACACATGGCATGTTACATGGCCCGGGCGGTGAGAAAGTCATAACTAGTCCGGGGAAGGTCGGTGAGAAAGTTATGACTAATCCGGAGAGCCATTGAGTAAGTCCTACATCGTGATTCCATCCACGTGGTGTTTGGAAGCGAGGAGTAGGCACCCTCCATCTTCGGGATGGAAGGGGGGAGAGGGTGCACACCGACGGGTGTATACTCAACCATACCGGTATGAGTTTCCAAGGAGACATGAGCATTTCATTGCATTGCATACGTAATGATGATGATAATGTTATGTGTTCATGAATGAGATGATATACATGGTGTGAGACATTATTGCCATGTTATTGTTCTTGTTGTCCATTGCAATATGCTTGCTGAGTGATGAACTCACGCTTGTGTTTATGTTGTTTTCATTTAGGTACCATGAATCCGGCATGCGGGGAAGGGAAATAGTCACACTTCCACACGTAGCTTCACTCTTTTGATTTCACAAGTCATTCAATTAGTGTTGATAATAAATTGCGTGTGATGATCATTGCTTTAAGGCTTAGCTTTGCTAAATGAGAATCTTTTCGTTCGTTTGACTCTTGGAGACTTTATATGTTTGGAACTAGACTTATATTGTTGCTAAGTCGTTACTTATTGCTGTTTTAGATGCTTTCCATTATGATATAGCTTGTGTTACTGTTGTTGCTCCTTCAATTCATGTTAAAACAAAGGAGATGCTGCCGAAATCTCGGTTTTTAGCATGTGCGCCTTTTCTGGAATTTATGTTTAATTGTGGTATTTAGATGTTGTTTAGCTTATGTTTGGTTGCATTCAGGCATATTAAATGTCGGGGTGTTACATTTTTATATCAATAGCTTCATCAATAACAATTCTAGAAAGATGACCTCGTGAATATAAATTTTCCAATTGTCTCAATAAAGCATCACTTCTGTACTCAGGACAAAAGGAAAGCTACTGCTTCTACAAAAACCTTACTAGATTAATAGCAAGTATCAATTATGTAGTGTTTATATCTGTAGTGGGTCATGATGGTTAGTCGATACCATGACCTTCTATTGTTGTTAATATTATATTGTTAATTGTCTTTTGTCTGCTGAGTGGATGTCCGAGTTTTAGGGAAGGTGTTGCCGAATTTTTTTAGTTAGGTTCGGCAACTTAGTAGTATATATGTTAGCTTGGTTTGCTAAAATCGTTCATTGTTATTTATTTAGTTAGGTTATACGAAATATCTGACGTATTCTCTCTTCTTTAAAAACAAAACCAGGATGATATCTACTCACAACAACACTTTTCATCTTGCAATGAAATGCTGTCATTAATTAAAATTTTCAACCTTTCTCTACACAATAAGACCTCTTCTCTACACAATAAAACCTGCTTCAACCATACTTGCTCCTTATGCAGACCACTCACCCAAATCAGCCATCTTCTGAGTGCTTTATTTGAGTCCAAATGTTCCAACATATTTATTTAACTAATTAATTGATATACACAGATGGAGGGGACCCCTGCGCCTAACCCGAGTAGGAGCCTGAGCAGAAGCCCGACAAGCTTCCTCAACCTCCACACACCGGACGCTGAGGTTTCTCCTACCACTGATGTCACGGTAGCAAGGCGTCGTGGCCGAGGGCAAACCAAAAAGCCTGAAGGACTACATGTTATCTCGGATATATCAGAGTCTGGGGCTCCTATTTCACCAAAAAAGCAGTGTCTAAATATAGATCAACCTGCGGGTGCATCGTAATGGATAAAGTGCCAATCACATATCAGGACTGGCATAAAGTGCCCACCGCCACAAAAGAGGACCTTTGGATAGAGCTAAAACAAAGCTTTGAATTCCCCGAAGGAGTCGAAAACCTCGTGTGTCGGGATGCATTGATGACCATGGGTACTTGCTGGAAGAACTTCAAGACTCGGTTGAATTGCAAATACGTGAAGGAAAACCGGTCGGCCATTAGGGACTATCCAAAATTAGAGCCATACTGGGATGAGTTTGTGGCAATGAAGTTACAAGAATCAGCCATGAAGTCAAGTGAGGACCACAAAGAAATCTCTAGAAAGAACATTCATCCCCACAGACTAGGCACGGGTGGGTACGCGGGAAAAATTCCCCAATGTGAGAAGCAAGAAGTAGAGGCCAATCAATCGATTGGCAGAAGTCCCTTGTTTGAACTACCAAAGCGAGTCAAGCACTATGTGCTACCAAGGGCAATTGCCACGTCTGGTGGGGGCTTGTCCATCAAAAATAATGAAGGCGAAGCGATGTCCCAAAGAGTCCAAGAGTTGTCTGTCCAGGCTACACAAGGCACTTTCATTCCAGATAGGGAGAAGGACGAACTTACCACGGCCTTAGGAACTAAAGAGCACCCTGGTCGGACACGGGGTGTTGGGGCTAAGGTTCCTTGGAGCAAGGGATTCCCAGAGCATACCAACTCTTACAGGAGTCGGAAGAGAGCAAAAGAAGAGCATGCCGAATATGAACGAGAAGTAATGAAGCAAGAAATGCTTCGAGATTTACAAGGCACCATACAAGAACAAGTACAAATATAAGTACAAGCAGCCATGAGCCATGCAGAAGTCGAGAACATGGTTCTCCCAAGCACCTCGCACCATCGCAGCAGTTGCGCGTTCACACCCACTGCCATAAGATGCATTAGCCCGCTATCCGATGGACGATACACAACAACCGACAATGTGCTAGCTCAATATTCCTGTCATGAACATATCTCTTCAAGCTGCTACAGGCATGGCTTATCCATGCCAAGAAGGGAGTGTTTTGCATAACTCCCTAATCGCGCCGGGATACACAAAGGTCAAGGTGGACACGGTACTTCCACAGTTCACCGATATGATGTTGGAAATGCCTGGAAATAACGATGTGACAACTCTAGGAAGTGCAGTGCACACATTCATTCAGTGGCGCAAGCGTGACATTGTCCTCGACCTTCAAGTGCCGGCCTTTCCAGCATTAGATGTTCTGCAGTCATCACCAGCACCTCAGTGTCAAATGCCCCCACCAGACGTGATAGCATTAGATGTTCCGCATGAGATATGTGAAGAACGTAAAGTGTATCCTACAAAGAAATTGAACAGGAGGCGAGCCAAGTCGACCACATCAAGTGACGCCAAGACTGAATATGATGTTGTGCTTAGACAATATAAGGAAAAATCGAAATCAGAAGGATAAGATATTGTAGAAAAACTGAAATTCGAGATGGGGAAGCCTTTTGTGACCCAAAAAATGTTTGATACCCTAACATTAATGATGCAAAGATTGCATAAGTGGTACATGGAGCGGTCCAATCAGGACGTACTACCGAAGGCGGTCACCGGAGTTTTTAAAGAGGAGCATTTTCACCATGGGGATGGGTGCTGTCGGAGTATTCTACACCAGGGTACCCACTCCCCCGCAATAAACACGGTCGCCGGGCGGGCAGGGCGCGTTCGGGGCCCACCACCACGGAGAGCAGTAGGGCCACAAGGTGGTCGCCCAGTGGACAAGTGACGATCAGGCCACACCACTGGGCGTCTAGTAAGGTGGTCGCCCAGTGGACAAGTGACGATCAGGCCACACCACTGGGCGCTCAGTAAGGTGGTCGCCCAGTGGATAGGTGGCGATCAGGCCACACCACTGGGCGCTCAGTAAGGTGGTCGCCCAGTGGACAGATGGCGTATAGGCCACGCCACTGGCGCACCACCCCCGAGGCTGCAGGGCCAGGATCAGGGGCATTTAATGTGAATCTTGTGCATTAAATGCAAAGCATGGAGGCTACAGTATGGCGGCGCGCATTCCCCAGGCGCGCATTGATGACGAGTGACGTCACGGCGGCACCCCTCCCTCTGACGGAACGGGCGGCGTTGGCAGGCGTAGGGGCCGAGGCAGGGGTGTGACGGCTACGGCAGGCATTAAATGTGTTGTAAGGATAAAGACGGGCGCATTAAATGCCCCGTGGCAGTGTAATGAGTATTGTAGTACTTCTGTAACCCACGCATCTCAGCCAGCCCGACTATAAAAGGGAGATGGGGTGCATGGGAGAGGGGGTTCCGGTTTTGGTTTCGTTCTTTGGCCACAACACAAGCAATACCAAGAAAAGCAGGACTAGGGCTGTTACTCTTCAGAGGGCTGAACCTGGGTAAACCC
Source organism: Rhipidocladum racemiflorum (assembly GCA_036346355.1). Taxonomy (NCBI): domain Eukaryota; kingdom Viridiplantae; phylum Streptophyta; class Magnoliopsida; order Poales; family Poaceae; genus Rhipidocladum; species Rhipidocladum racemiflorum. The sequence goes on from CM070588.1 coordinate 38,593,229, forward strand.
TAGCGTCCCCCTTCTTGCAAGCTTCCACTGCACTCCAGCCTCATCCTCTGGCGATTGCCCCGAAAGCCCCCCCGTCTGAACCTTACAAGCACCCGATCCGGAGTTGCCTGTTGGCTAGAACGCCGACAGTGGTGCGCCAGGTAGGGGCTCTTGGTGGTTAGATTGCCCTCTTCCCTCCGTTTCCTTTTCGAAGCTTAGAAGAAGTAGGAACGATTGTCGGCATGGCGGAGTCGCACTCCAATCGCAGCAATCTACCCGAGGAGAGAAGCGCCCGTAGCCGGGCCAGCCGGGTCCCTCCGTCTTGGGAGGGGCACGTGCGGCTCCCGCGCCCAGAGGCCAGCCCATCCAACGCCGTTTGATGTTGGGGGACGATACTCCCGCGCGGAGCCTTCATGTGGCTCGGCTACTCCTCGACCATCCTCCAGTTCCGCTAAGGGGTGACACCCCAGCCACTCCGTGGCTGCGGGACATCGCCCGCCTAGTCGATGCCGCTCAGCAGCAGGTTGAGGCGGCAACCCAGCCGGGGGCTTCCGGCACATGGCGGCTGTCGGGACCCTGAATTTGCAAATCCGGACCCTCTGTGTATTCAGCACTAGTCCAGGAACGCGCTAGTGCACACAGTCTTAACATCGGTATATATCACAATCATACCAAACGATACTATCAAAGTACTTTATTTAAATAATCAAAGGGTTACTCGACCTTATGGCCAAGTTACAAATATATGCCTTGCAAGGCGAAACTTATTAAAAGAGAAATAACAGCAGCGGAAATTCAAATAAACTTCGTGGCGCCATCCAAAGATACCACAGTAACCGACCGGGCTCGCATCCCTAAGTAGACGGGTCCTCTTGGAGTTCCTCCTCCAAAGTGGCGTAATCTCCTCTTCAACTGATATTGTGTTGGGGCAAGGGTGAGTACTTGGTACTCAGCAAGTCATGCACAGAATGCAAGCTAATATACTATATGCATGGCTTGGTACAAAGGAATAGCTCAAGGTATATTTGCATTAAACAGCTTTTGACAAGTAATATAAGTAGATTCGAAAGCAGTAGGAATAAGTAAAGCATAAATAACTTTTCAAGAAGTTTAACAAACATTTTTTTCCATCCTACACCATATTTCCATCATCTTCCTTGTTAAACCAACCCATCTTTTCAAATCCAATGTTATTTTCGTAAAGTCTAACCCTTATTTGTAATTCCCGAGCATTGTCCAAGATCAGTGGACTCGGCTATTCAAATAGATTCTACACTCTGCAGAGGTTATGCACTTTACCCACAAGATACAATCCACTCACCACGTCGGTAGTGAATCGCCATACAAGAGTATGCGAATGAGCGATCATAACAAAGCCTTTCTAAGCCTCAAACATCACAGGTGGTCCTCTCAGGTTCGTGCTCTACACCATCCCTTCCCTTAGCCAAGGCGAAGTATGGGACCAACACACCGTTAGATGGGTACCTGGCCACGCCCACGATACGCTCCCGCACAATCACACAAAAGGTGTAATCGACACCCTGAGGCTCCACAAGTGAGTCCTTAGCGACTTAGTCAACTAGGGCCGCCCCATTCCAGCCATGTGGTTGCAAGTATGACCCAGTTCAAAGGCTTGCAAGGTTAAGTCCTTAGAGTGACCAGGGCAAGACTACCCTAAAACCAAATCATCATCCCAAAGGCCACACCTGCCCACTGATTACTCTTGCCACATGCCCTACTAAAATCGCTTATCAAACCCCAGCTGATTACCATGCACCACGTGCCATCAACATCACATGATACTTTTCCAAAACAGGTTCAATATATCATTAAGTCAATATTAGCATTTGATTATCCAAAATCATGTCATGAGCACGAAAGTGTGTCTAAGCAAAGATACTACAACGATCTAAACCCATGTTGGCAATTTAATAATGTCCAACTAGTAAACCACAACTAGGGTGACAAGGGATCATGGCACATACTTAGATAATCAAGGTGTCGTACAGCAAATTGGTATTTATCTAAGCCCAAGTTTAAACAAAGTATTTTTCTACTTGAACTAGCATGCAATAGTGTAAATCAAAATAGATTTTCGAAATAGGATCAACATGGTCAAAGCACAACTTGCCTTCAAAAAGCACTTGCTCTTGGTCTTGAGTTGGATCCTGAGTCAACACTTCTCCTTCGAATCCTTCCGGCACTTCAACGTCTACTCGTAAAGCGTGCAAATAGCAAATACACAAATAAACACTATGCAAAAAGATCCCAAAACTCCAAATAAAATCCATAAACAGAGAGAACATAATTTTCTCTGGATTTTTAGAAACTGGAATCGTTAAATTTGGAGTTAAAACGCAAAAGTTATGATTATTTAAAGTTTAAATAATCAATTAAATAATTTTACAGAGAAAAACTTTAGTCCAAAAATTAAATAAAATTCATATTTAGGTAGATCTTAATTTTATACAAATTTAGAAATTTGAATCACTCAAATCGGAGTTGAAACGCAAAAGTTATAAGCGCTTGAAGTTTGAATCTAAATTTGAAATCATTATTCGAATTAATAAATCATTTTCTTTTTTCGAAATTAATTATTGCGTCAAGATGGACACGTGGCAGCTCCTCGATTGGCCTGCTGACGTCACCGGTCCATGGGCTTGGTCCACGCTCGGCTCGGGTCCACTGGACTCGGTCCACGGCTCACGCGGATCGACATGTGGGCTCACTCGGGTGACGCTATCGCCGACGTCGGCGCTTGGCTGGGTTAGCCATCGACATGCGGGCTCTTCCGACACGCTGGCCTCATGCGGCCGGGTTACACGCACGCCTGCCAGACGGCGCCGCCACCGCTGCCGGTCCAACTTCCCGACACGCATGGCGCAATCTCGCCCGCTGGTTTGAAAATCAACGCGCGGATTGATCCAGGGTTTAACACGTTGAAACTACTCGATGCTCGTGGGCCGCTCGATCTAGATCGGACGGTCGTATCTAATCCTATAATCGCATCGCTACGGCACGTGGCGATTGTGAACCGCTGATCTTGATCCAACGCCCGCATCTAATCGGGTTTGGAACACGTGAACTCACCTCAACCGTCCGATCCGATCCGACGGTGCACGTAGAGCTCGCGAGGGTCGATGGCCGTGGTGGCGCACCGCCGGAGTTGAAGACGACGACGAGCCCAACGGCGCGTTCGGGTTGCTCGGCGAGATGAAGGGTCCTTCGGTGCGCCTCGTCGCGGTGAGTCCGGATCCGAGGTCAACGGGCGGCAGGGACGGCGACGGCGGCGAACGGCAAAGACCGTGGCGGGCGAGCAGCGCAACTACGGCGAGCTCGCCAAGACGGGCTAAACGGGCGCGACTTAGCCTCGTGAAGTAGAGAAGGAGGGCGCGGAATCACGGCGGTCCTCGGTATGCCCCGGGCATTAAATAGCCTCTGGCCTGCGGCGTAAAAACGGAAACCTAACTTGCTACGGCGCGGCGGCGCGCGCGAGTCCAGCTCGGACTCGGTGAAGACGACGAAATCGTGGCCGCCCACGTGGCACAACCAACGGCCACGATCGCCGGGCGCGACCGGTCCGGTCCGACACGGCTCGGGTCGGGGTCGGGCGGATCTCAGCCGTTGGATCTTGATCCAAAGGTCGGGATCGCTTAGGGTTGGGAGCTGGTTTGGTTGAGCCAATTGGCTCGGGTCGGACTCGAGGCCGACACGGTCGGGTGAACAAGATTTGACCCGAGTTGGATTTTCCAGCGATTTAATATTTAAAATAATTCCCGATAATTCATTTAATTCATTAAAAATAGCAAATGACTCGAAAAATTCCAAAAATTCTGAAAATATTTTGGATCATTTTTGACTCAAATAAAATATTTCCAACAAAATTTTATTTGCAAAATTAAATTCTTTAATTATTTCAAAATGGAATAAATTCAAATAAATTCCAAATAAATCCAAATAAATTCCAGAAAATTCCAAAAATTCACCAAAGTGCCAAATCACACATGAATTTAAGAAAAGCAAAATTTTGGGATGTTACAAACCTCCCCCCCTTAATAGAATCTCGTCCCCGAGATTCAGGGCTTACTAAAGGAATAGGTTTGGAAACTCTTTCTTCAAATCCTCTTCAAGGCTCCCAAGTCGCTTCACTTTCTTCGTGGTTGCTCCACTGAACTCTACAGAAACGGGTTGACTTGTTTCTAGTTTCTCGATCCATTGTGTCTAGAATCCTCACGGGATGCTCCTTATAAGTCAAGTCCTCTTGCAACTCAATTGATTCTAACGGTCTGCTCCTTAGGAACTCGGAGACACTTCTTTAAGCTAGGACACATGGAATACATCATGTACTCGCCAACGATCGTGGCAACTCCAAATGATAAGCAACTTCGCCTCATGGCTCAAAATCTTAAATGGTCCAACATAACGGGTGCAAGTTTCCTTTGGCATGGAACCTCTTAACTCCCCGAGAGGCGTAACTCGAGGTATACAAAGTCTTCTCGTTCAAAACTCAAATCTCGCGACGATTGTCAAGATAACTCTTTTGTCGTGATTGGGCTACCTTCAACCTTTCCCTAATCATAGCGATCGTTCTCACCTCTTGAAGAATATCAGGCCCAAAGACATGGCGCTCGCCATTGTCTCATTCCAATTCAATGGCGTCCGACAGGGTCGACCATACAAAGGCCTCAAAAGGTGACATCTCAGAACTAGCCTGATAACTATTGTTGTAACTGAACTCGGCATACGGCAAACTCTTATCCCAAGAGGTAGCATAAGCTAATGCACAAGCTCTTAGCATATCCTCCAAAATCTGGTTGACTCTTTCTGGCCTGTCCATCCGTCTGCGGGATGATAAGTCAGATCAAGTTTAAACGGGTCCCCGTAGCTTCATGCAACTTATTCCGTAACCTTGAGGTAAATTGGGTACCTCTGTCTGATACAATCCTCTTTGGCACTCCGTGGCAAACAAACAATCCTCGATCATGTACAACTCGCTAACTTATCTCCCGAGTAAGTGGTCTTCACGAGGATAAAATGGGCTACTTTAGTCAGCGATCCACTATAACCCATATGGAGTCATAACCTCCTTGAGTCTTCGGCAAACCGGTAATGAAATCCATTCCGATTTCCTCCCACTTCCACTCAGGTATTTTCACTACCGTAGCAATCCTCGCTGGTTTCGATGCATTGCCTTGACTCTCGCATACGCCGCACAATGCAACATGCTCGGCAACTTCACGCTTCATACTTGGCCACCGTAATCTCTCCTTCAGATCCTCGATACATCTTGGCGCTTCCAGATGAATTGAGTACTTGGAGTCATGGGCTTCCTCCAAAATCGGCCGCTTTAACTCCTCCTTGTCGTGCACACAAATCCGATCCTTCATCCACAACGTGCCTTGTTCATCCAATTTGAAGTCCTCTCGCTCGCTTTCCTCCTTGATGGACTTAATCCTGCGGATCCCGTCATCATCCTTCCGTCCTTCTCGGATCTCGATCCTCTAGGGTAGGCTTTACTTCCAATGCGCCAAGAATCCGCTAGGTACAACCTCAATCTTCATTTTCTGAAAATCCTTACATAACTCATCCTGACTTGTGGCTAGCAACGCACTCACGGTATGGCTTTTCCGACTCAGAGCATCGGCTACTACGCTGGCCTTCCCGGGATGGTAATGGATTCCAACATTATAGTCCTTGATCAACTCTAACCATCTCCTCCGCCTCATATTCAGATCTCGATCTGGGTGAATATGTACTTAAGGCTCTTATGATCCGTATATACTTCACATCTGTTTCCAATCGATAGTGACGCCATATTTTCAAAGCATGCACTACGGCAGCCTAACTCTAGGTCATGTGTCGGATAATTTTCCTCATGCGGCCTCAATCGCCTTGATGCATAAGCGGCGACCTTTCCATTCTCTTCAGACAAAGACACATCCAAGTCCTTGGCGCGATGCGTCACAATAAATATCGGCTTTGAGCAACATCCCAGAGAACTAACACCGGTCTTGATGTCAATCGCTTCTTCACTTCCTGAAATCCTTTCTCACATTCAAGCGCCCATGCAAACTTCTTTTCCTTCTTCAGCAATTGCGTAAGAGGTTTTGCAATTGTCTAAAAGCCTTCGATGAAACGGCGGTAATATCCTGCCATTCCAAGGAAACTCCGAATCTGGGTCACCGCCTTTGGTTGTTCCCAATGTAACACGCCTTCTACTTTGCTTGGATCCACTACGACTCCTTCTCAAGGGTCATTACATGTCCAAGAAACTCCACTTTGTCCTTCCAAAAGTCACACTTGCTGAACTTGGCGAAAAGTTGCTGTTCCCTCGCCTTTTTCCAAAACTCGCCTCAAGTGTTCGGCATGTTCATCCTCCTGCCTTGGAGTAGACCAGATATCGCCTATGAACACGACGACAAACTTGTCCAAATATTCCATGAACACCTTATTCATCATATTCATGAAATAAGCCGCGCATTCGTCAGTCCAAAGGACATAATCAGAAACTCGTGAATGTCCATATCTTGACGAGAATGCGCCTTCGAATATCTTCTCGATCGGATCTTCAATCGATGGTATCCCGATCTCGCATCAATCTTGGAGAAAACTCCGCTCCTCTTAATCGATCAAACAAATCATCAATCCCGGTAGCGGATACTTATTCTTCACGGTGACTTCATTGAGTGCACGGTAGTCAATGCACATCCTGAAACTCCCGCCCTTCTTCTTGACAAACAAAATCGTGCTCCCCACGGCGCATTTAACTTGGTCTCGATAAATCCTTTCTCCATTAACTCTTCCAGCTGTTTCTTCATCTCTACCAACTCCTCGGTAGACATCCGATAGGGTCTCTTTGCTATCGGTGCCGTACTGTACAAGCTCTATCACAAACTCTATGTCCTCGTCAAGCGGCATACCGTAGATCCTCGGAAAACGTCTGGGTACTCATTTACTACCGACATCCTCTATGCCGATTGCCTTGGTACTGTTAACCATCAATCGCCCATCTCTAATCGCAAAGGGCTTGAAATTCCACTTTCTTCCCACACGGGCTCTCAATCGAGATAGTCCTTCGTCCACAATCCAATACAGCCTTGTGCTTGGATAACCAATCCATTCCCAATATGACGCTCTAAGGTCCTGGTCTCCAAAATTATAAGGTTTGCTAGGAACTCTATTCCATCTATTAGTATTCTCACCTCGAACATCCTACTTCCGCTCGGAGTTCGAACCAGTGGGTTTGAACTAAAAGCATGCACTTAAGTCTTGCAATCCTTAAATCATTTCTAGTAGCAAAGCCTTGCGAAACAAACGAATGCGAAGCTCCCGAGTCAAACAAAATCACAGTGTATCGAAAGTTAACCAAAGAACTTACCCAAGACGACGTCCGTAGCATTCTGCGGTATCTCGCGGTGACATGGTTGACTCGGCCTCTCACCACGGCCTGGGTGTGGCTCCTGGTGCCGGGCGCCCTAGCTGGGGTGGTTCCTAGGTTGAAGCGAATCGGGTCGCTCTCGCTGTCTTCTTTGGACAATCTGTTGGCAAAGTGTCTGGCTCGTTGCGGTTGTATGACGTCTCACTTGTTCCTTTTGCCGATTGCACTGGAGTAAGCGTTTCTAAGCGGGTAGGTCTGGTAGTTCTGACCGACAGTCTTGGTGCCGAGGGTGTCCTTGTTGCATTCTCGTGGTTGGAATCAAGAATTGATTTGGTGCAACTCTCAAGCGCCGCTATGCGTTCCTCGACGTGATCCTTGCTGTTGCATCCTCGCGCTTCCTGTTCTCATCCGGTTCCTTGCGCTTTGTCCTCAAGAATAAGCGCCTTATTCACCAACTCTTGGAAATCTGAAAGGTGTGGGTGATCAACCCTACTTGCAATCCCGAGTTGAGTCCCTTCATGAAACGAGACTGCCTAGATTTATCTCGTCGCTACATCCTCGGTGCGTAGCGTGCTAGGCTGTGTGAACTTGTTCAGTAGTCGCCACCGGCCGATTACCTTGCTTCAGTGCTCGAACTCCTCCTTCTTAAGGTCCATGATTCCTTCAGCACGTGATACCGCTTCGGAATGCAGCTGTGAACTCTTCCCAAGTGATATCTTGAGGGTTCTCCTGCGTGGCACAGAAATTCTCCCACCATTCGGCGGCTGTTCCTTCCAACTGATGAGAAGCGTAAAGTACCTTCTCATTCCCTATGCATTGAGCTATGTGTAGCTTTCTCTCAATTGATCTTAACCAATCATCGGCCTCCAATGGATTGGCATTTCCAGAGAAAGTGGGTGGGTGAGTCCTCATGAACTCTGACACCTTGTATTCTCGGGCGTGGTCCCCTGATTAACTTGATTAGCAAAGTGGGCCTGGAGCAAAGGATTTGCTGCATTTGTTGCATCATAGCATGCATCAATCGAGTCCGAGCAAAGCAAGAAATGCTCCAAAATTCTGCATATCATCTGGCGGTGCTGGTGCTCTATCATTAGGGTTTTCTGCTGGGCGAGAACCGCTCCCGTTGCTTCCAAAGTTTCCACGGGTGTTCACCATCTGTCGATTTGCTCTAGGTTTAGAGATGAGAGGGAAACGAGAATAGACAAGTAATATGGAACTTATGCGGGCGAAAAAGGTGTAGCCTTAAGGTCCAACTTTATTATTAGTAACTTGGTATGGCTGCTTACAATGCCTAAGGGCCTTGCAACACATACTGCACACTCAGCAAACAAAGCAAATCCAAATCGAACTAACTCTGGAATCTATCGCCTAAAGGGTGACTCTTTATTCTATGACTCGGCGAAGGAGTCTCACTATAGAACCTATGCTCACTCATCAAGAAAACCTCCATCTGTCACAAGAGTGCTTTACGTAAGAACTCGGAATTTTTAAATTGTGACAAGGTAAGGGAAAATTTCAGCAAGAGACAAGAAAAGAGAGAAGGGGATAAGTCGAGATGTCATTTCTTGTCTTGACAACTTTTTAGCTTTAGAAAATAGGTTTTATCCTCACTACGACCATTCTAGCTTAGGGTTGAGCCTACGGTCAACCTGGCTCTGATACCACCTCTGTCGGGACCCCGAATTTGCAAATCCGACCTCTCGTATTCAAGCACTAGTCCAGAACGCCGCTTAGTGCACACAGTCTTAACATCGGTATATATCACAATCATACCAAACGATACTATCAAAGTACTTTATTTAAATAATCAAAGGGTTACTCGACCTTATGGCCAAGTTACAAATATATGCCTTGCAAGGCGAAACTTATTAAAAGAGAAATAACAAAGAAATGAAATTCAAATAAACTTCGTGGCGCCATCCAAGATACCACAGCAACCTGACTGGGCTCGCATCCCTAAGTAGACGGGTCCTCTTGGAGTTCCTCCTCCAAAGCTGGCGTAATCTCCTCTTCAACTGATATTGTGTTGGGGCAAGGGTGAGTACTTGGTACTCAGCAAGTCATGCACAGAATGCAAGCTAATATACTATATGCATGGCTTGGTACAAAGGAATAGCTCAAGGTATATTTGCATTAAACAGCTTTTGACAAGTAATATAAGTAGATTCGAAAGCAGTAGGAATAAGTAAAGCATAAATAACTTTTCAAGAAGTTTAACAAACATTTTTTTCCATCCTACACCATATTTCCATCATCTTCCTTGTTAAACCAACCCATCTTTTCAAATCCAATGTTATTTTCAGAAAGTCTAACCCTTGACTGTAATTCCCGAGCATTGTCCAGTACCGTGGACTCGGCTATTCAAATAGATTCTACACTCTGCAGAGGTTATGCACTTTACCCACAAGATACAATCCACTCACCACGTCAGCCGTGAATCGCCATACAAGAGTATGCGAATGAGCGATCATAACAAAGCCTTTCGGAAGCCTCAAACATCACAGGTGGTCCTCTCCGGTTCGTGCTCTACACCATCCCTTCCCTTAGCCAAGGCGAAGTATGGGACCAACACACCGTTAGATGGGTACCTGGCCACAGCCACGATACGCTCCCCCGTACAATCACACAAAAGGTGTAACTGACACCCTGAGGCTCCACAAGTGAGTCCTTAGCGACTTAGTCAACTAGGGCCGTCCCATTCCAGCCATGTGGTTGCAAGTATGACCCAGTTCAAAGGCTTGCAAGGTTAAGTCCTTAGAGTGACCAGGGCAAGACTACCCGAAACCAAATCATCATCCCGATTGCCACACCGCCCACCTGATTACTCTTGCCACATGCCCCGCCGAAAATCGTTTATCAAACCCCGCTTGATTACCATGCACCACGTGCCATCAACATCACATGATACTTTTCCAAAACAGTTCAATATATCATTAAGTCAATATTAGCATTTGATTATCCAAAATCATGTCATGAGCACGTAGCGTGCCCAAGCGATACTACAACGATCTAAACCCATGTTGGCAATTTAATAATGTCCAACTAGTAAACCACAACTAGGGTGACAAGGGATCATGGCACATACTTAGATAATCAAGGTGTCGTACAGCAAATTGGTATTTATCTAAGCCCAAGTTTAAACAAAGTATTTTTCTACTTGAACTAGCATGCAATAGTGTAAATCAAAATAGATTTTCGAAATAGGATCAACATGGTCAAAGCACAACTTGCCTTCAAAAAGCACTTGCTCTTGGTCTTGAGTTGGATCCTGAGTCAACACTTCTCCTTCGAATCCTTCCGGCACTTCAACGTCTACTCGTAAAGCGTGCAAATAGCAAATACACAAATAAACACTATGCAAAAAGATCCCAAAACTCCAAATAAAATCCATAAACAGAGAGAACATAATTTTCTGGATTTTTAGAAACTGGAATCGTCAAATTTGGAGTTAAAACGCAAAAGTTATGATTATTTAAAGTTTAAATAATCAATTAAATAATTTTACAGAGAAAAACTTTAGTCCAAAAATTAAATAAAATTCATATTTAGGTAGATCTTAATTTTATACAAATTTAGAAATTTGAATCACTCAAATCGGAGTTGAAACGCAAAAGTTATAAGCGTTTGAAGTTTGAATCTAAATTTGAAATCATTATTCGAATTAATAAATCATTTTCTTTTTCGGAAATTAATTATTGCGTCAGCATGGACACGTGGCAGCTCCTGATTGGCCTGCTGACGTCAGCCGGTCCATGGGCTCGGTCCACGCTCGGCTCGGGTCCACGGTGGACTCGGTCCACGGCTCACGTGAGACTGACATGTGGGACCACTCGGTGACGCTATCGCCGACGTCAGCGCTTGGCCGGGTTAGCCACTGACATGCGGGCCCTCTGACACGCGGGCCCCGCGTGTCGGCGTCCACACGCGTCGCGCGCTGCGGATCGGCGCTGACCGCGCCGTCCAACTTCCCGACACGCGTGGCGCAATCTCGCCCGTTGGTTTGAAAATCAACCGCGCGATTGAATCCGGGTTTAACACGTTGAAACTACTCGATGCTCGTGGGCCGTTCGATCTAGATCGGACGGTCCAGATCTAATCCTATAATCGCACTGCTACGGCACGTGGCGATTGTGAACCGTTGGATCTTGATCCAACGGCCCAGATCTAATCGGGTTTGGAACACGTGAACTCACCTCAGCCGTCCGACCGATCCGACGGCACGTAGCTCGCGAGGGTGATGGCTTTCGTGGTGGCGCATACCGCCGGAGTTGAAGACGACGACGAGCCCAACGGCGCTCCGGTTGCTCCGGCGAGATGAAGGGTCCTTCGGTGCGTCTCGCCGCGGTGAGTCCGGATTCGAGGTCAACGGCGCAGGGACGGCGGACGGCGCGAACGGGCAAAGACTGCGGGCGGAGCAGCGCAACTACGGCGAAGCTCGCACGGGCTAAACGGGCGCGACTTAGCCTCGGTGAAGTAGAGAAGGGAGGGCGCGGAATCACGGCGGTCCTCGGTATGCCTCGGCATTAAATAGCCTCGGCGTCCGTAAAACGGAAACCTAACTTGCTACGGCGGGCGCGGCGGCGGAGTCCAGCTCGGACTCGGTGAAGACGACGAAATCGTGGCCGTCCACGTGGCACAACCAACGGCCACGGTCGCGGCGGCGACCGGTCCGGTCCGACACGGCTCGGTCGAGTCGGCGGATCTCACCGTTGGATCTTGATCCAACTGGCCGATCGCTTAGGGTTGGGAGCTGGTTTGGTTGAGCCAATCGGCTCGGTCGACTCGAGTCCGACTTTGGTCGGATGAACAAGATTTGACCCGAGTTGGATTTTCCAGCGATTTAATATTTAAAATAATTCCCGATAATTCATTTAATTCATTAAAAATAGCAAATGACTCAGAAAAATTCCAGAAAAATTCTGGAAAATATTTTGGATCATTTTGGACTCAAATAAAATATTTCCAACAAAATTTTATTTGCAAAATTAAATTCTTTAATTATTTCAAAATGGAATAAATTCAAATAAATTCCAAATAAATCCAAATAAATTCCAGAAAATTCCAAAAATTCACCAAAGTGCCAAATCACACATGAATTTAAGAAAAGCAAAATTTTGGGATGTTACAGCGGCAAGGAGCGCGTGCGACTGATGCGCGGGGTTCCAGCCGCCACACAGCAACTTCTCCCAGCGTCAAGGGCTGGGAAAAAGGAAAGGGAGTCCTGGTTGCAGCCCCCTCCGACAAAGGGGGACATGCACGTGATTCCGCTTCCTCTCGCGGTCCCCCCGAGTCAAGGGGAGATCGCGAGGATTTGAGAGCACGCCTGGACGAGAGGCAGCTCCAGCGCGACGATGACCAACGCCACGTTCTTAGGAGGCGTCGCGAACGCGCACAGTGGCGCCCCAACCCCCGGGTACCAACTGATCAATAGAGGGCTCCCCCCTCTGGCTCTGGGGAGAGTGTAGACTCGCACTCCTCGACCTCGTCTCAGGGTCAAGGGGCTGGCGAACGACGCTCCTCCCCCTACAACGTTGGATGCCAGGCGTTTTCCCTTTGTCTGCGACAAGTTGCGTGGCCGGAGAGATTCCGCCCCGCCTCCATCGAGAAGTACGATGGTACTACCAACCCGGAGGAGTTCCTGCAAATCTACACCACGGTGGTGCGTGCTGCGGGAGGGTCCGAGAAGATTATGGCCAACTACCTCCCGACGTCGCTGACGGGCTCTGCCCGGTCTTGGTTACTTAACCTCCTGCGAAGCTCCGTGCATTCGTGGGAGGAGCTGTGCGATATTTTTGTCGCCAACTTCCAGGGTTCCTACACTCAACCAGGCGTGGAGGATGACCTCCACGCTCTGGAGCAGACGAAGGGGGAGTCCCTGAGAGAGTTCATCTGGCGGTTCAGCCACTGCCGCAACATGATCCCCTGGATCTCCGAGCAATCAGTGATCATTGCGTTCCGGAGGGGGTCCGGGACCAGAAGATGCAGGAGAAGATGGCTAACCGCACCATCGCAACCACTTCCAAGTTGTTCTCCCTGGCGCACAAGTGCGCCAGGGCGGCGGAGGCCCGGGAGTGTGCGACAGGGCCTTCCAGCCCTAGTGACGCCGGCACCTCGAAGTCCTCCGACCACAAGAAGAAGAAGAAGTGGAAGGAGGTTGCTGCCAGGGAAGTCCTGGTTGCCGAGCCAGAAGCCAAGTCCCGGCGTCGCGATGGCCAGGACTGAAGGGGTGAGCGCCGAGACCAGCGTGGCGACCGCAAGGACCGCCGTTCACCCCGTTGAGAAGACGACGGGGGCAAACCGTATTGCCCCATCCATCGAACGAGTGGGCACGACTTGGAGGACTACCAAGTTGTGTCCAAATTGGTGGAGAGGCGACTCAAGAAGCGCCGCGAAGAAGACCATGGGGACGACGACGATGAAGACCCAGCTCCGCTGGCTTTCCAGCAGGCGGAGCATACGGTGGCGTTCATTCACGGTGGTTCGGCCACCTACTCATCGAACTCGCAGTACAAGCGGGATCTGAGGCAGGTTTGTGCCACCATACCGGCCTCCGGGGCAGGCAGGCCGCTGAAATGGTCAGAGCAACCGATCACTTTCAACCCGGGCCGACCACCCAGAGAATGTTTCCGGCCCAAGCCATCTCCCGATCGTGGTCTCTCCCACGGTTCGCAACGCGAAGCTCGGGCGGGTTCTTGTTGATGGAGGTAGCGCCATCAACCTGCTGTCTATCGGGGCGTACTAGGCGCTCCAGATACCGTATGAGGAGCTGCGCCCGGCCCCACTTTTCTACGGAGTTGCCCCCGGGGTGGGCCTCTCTCCCCTAGGGCAGGTCCAACTACCTGTCACGTTCGGTAGTGCGAAAAACTTCCGAACGGAGCTTGTCAACTTTGAGGTTGCTGACTTCGACCTCCCCTACAATGCCCTGCTTGGCCGTCCAGCTCTGGTAAAATTTATGGCGGTCGCTCACTACGCCTACATGTTGGTGAAGATCCCCGGGCCTGGGGGCCCAATCACGGTGAAGGTGGATAGACTGGAAGCTTTGCGCCTCAGCAAACAGGTGCAGGACCTGGCCGGCACCACCTACACGGCGCGCGACAAAGATGACAGCTTGGGCGTCCCCTCGGTCAGGGCCCGCGCTTCGCCTGGACCTTCGGGCGAGGTGAAGGCGGTCCCCGTGGGTGAGGACGGCTCTGGCAAGGTCGTGAAGATCGGCGCTGACCTCAGCGCCAAATAGGAAAGCGCGCTCATCGCCTTCCTCCGGTCTAATCTAGATGTTTTCACCTGGGAGCCATCGGAGATGACCGGGGTCCCTAGGGAGGTGATCGAGCACCGATTGGCAATGCTCCCTGGAGCGCACCCGGTCCGGCAGAAGGTCCAGCAGCAGGCGCCAGAGCGGTAGGACGCCATTCGGGACGAAGTGGAGAAGCTTTTGCGTGCTAAGATTGTGCGGGAGGCCACCTACCCCGAGTAGCTGGCCAACCCCGTGCTCGTGAGGAAGTCCTTTGGGAAGTGGCGGATGTGCATCGACTTCACCGACGTCAATAAGGCCTGCCCTAAGGATCCATACCCCCTGCCGCGGATAGACATTATCGTCGATTCCACGGCAGGATGCGAGGCTCTATGCTTCCTGGACGCCTACTCCGGTTATCATCAGATCAGTATGGCGCGGGAAGACGAAGAGAAGACTACTTTTGTGACTCCTCTCGGTGTATATTGCTATATCCGGATGCCCTTCGGGCTAAAGAACGCTGGCTCTACTTATTAGCGGGCCATGCACATTGTGTTCCGGCCTCAAGTAGGGAAGAATCTTGAAGTGTATGTTGATGATCTTGTAGTAAAGACAAAGAAGGTTGGTGAGCTTATCCAGGACCTGGAAGAGACCTTCTCCCGCCTCAGAAAGTATTGTGTGAAGTTGAATCCTGAAAAGTGTGTGTTTGGCGTCTCATCCGGAAAGCTACTCGGATTTCTAGTCTCCAGCCGTGGAATCGAGGTCAACCCGGAGAAGATTGAAGCGATTGAGCGGATGCGGCCACCTACTCGGCTCAAGCAACTGCAGTGCCTGACGGGTCGCCTGGGCTCCTTTGGTCGGTTCATAGCCCAGCTAGGGGAGAAAAGCCTACTGTGAGACCCTCATTTTTATGTCAGTAAATAACATAAATATGAGGCTCTTTAAGTGCGTCCTGTGCCATTCCCATGATCAGTGGCTGGCACGCACAAACACAATTTGAATATTACAGCCACACAGATACACATTTTTATTACATCACAAGTTTTATAGTGATATTACAATACCAAAAGTAGCAGGAAATTAAAACCATGTCTCATAGTATGCCAACTATTCCATAACTCCACAGGCAATCACGAGATGAACTTAGAAAGATCGATCGTCGCTAAAATTCGCAGTTCCTCATACTCATTCCGTCATTATCGAAATCTTGCTCATCACCTAAAAATATTTGTTGAAGCAAGTTGAGTACATTGGTACTGCAGACTTTATAGTGTATGCAATTCCTGGAATATATGCAGGCTGAAATAGATAGTGGGTTTCTACAGTTGTTTTGCATAAAGCGAAAGTTTTGAATGAAGTAATACTGAATAGTAATGGAAAGCGTAAATAAAACTTTTAAGACAACTTGATAAGTAATTGAGATAACAAGTAATAAAAAGGATAATAACATTTTACTCACGGCCCTTTGTGAGCAAAATAACGAACAAGACCCTCCATGGTCTTACATGAACAAATGTAACGATAAGTGACATAAAAGGGGTGTAAAATATTTCCCAAATCATTTAATCAAAGGTTTTTGAAAACAGAAACAGCTAACTATGTGATGACTTTACCAAGTGCTCATGACCGCGAGCGCGGCTAATCGATTAGGTTTAGACTCTGCAGAGTTTGTACTGCTTTACCCACAAGATATGTTCTCCCTTTTTGCAAGCTATAAGACACACTTCCTTTGGTATGCCTGCGGGGAGTTCATAACGAAACCGTTCGATTACTTGAACCTAACTTTGCACCAGCGACAGTGTTTAACCCTGACTATGATGGAAGCTAAAAAGGTAAAAGGAATTCCGGAGTCAGTAACCCACCAGGAATAGAAATTCCGGAGTTAGTGACCCACCAGGAATAATAACAGCCCCAAATTCATAATCAGACGTACACCGTACTTCTGCCTACCAGAGTGCAAAGCTAGTTCCAAATAATTTTAATTGGTTAAGACTGTCCCATTTCAGTACTTATGGATGTACGGTTATCTTGGCCTGAAAACAACACATTAGCTCGGTCCTTATTGTGACATGGGCGATACTCCACCCTATCTACGTACACGTTAAAACATGTACAACCGGCTAATGCCAATAATCACCCACATCAAATCAGTAGTTTTATTTTCATTTTTAACAAACTACCAGTATCCTTTACTGCTTAAATAAACCATAAAAGATTTCATAAAGAAGTGTGTATGTGGGTATAGATGTCATCGTATCATTCTAAGCATTGCTAAGCAGATGAAATTAATAATCGTTATAGCCCATCTATGGAATGAATCTACCAATTATTTTTAATAATTCTGACATGCCGACTTGCACAAATTATTTACTTCAGTTTTCAACTTGGTTAAGAGACTAAATCAACCTATTTAATTTTGAAATTTTTACTGAAGGTGTGTTTCTATACAATGGACCTACCATAAAAATTTCAACATTAAATTCTTATTATTTAATTCTCCATAAATCTTTTATTGATTTCTGCAGAATTCCAATTCTGCCTAAATTAAATGCTAAAATATAGCAAAATTGCTTATTAATTTTTGAAACTTTTTGTGGGTGAAGGTGATATGTCTGAGGTCTTATGGTAAAAATTCCAAAGTCTAGAATGCCCCACATTTATCTCTAAAAATCTGACATTGAACTGGTCAGAGAAGGGATTTATCATTTTTAATTGTTTTCTTCACTAGTAAAAGCATTCACATGGTCTTTTGACCATCTAGGGGTATTTTCTAGGGTTTGGCCAGGTTATACAAAGATTTTTACCATGGTAATTTCATTTCTTACCATTTTACTATTTTCTCTTTTCTTTTCTTTTCTTTCTTAAATTCCAATATTCATTTAATTAATTCAACCAATAGATCAAGAATCAATAAATGCACATAAAATCAAGAAATACAACACAAAACTGATTTCACTTTTTTTAATATTTGATTTTTATTACTTTATAAATTTGAGGATGGTAATTTGAGGATTTTTATTACTTTATAAAACTGATGTCTGGAAATTCTTTCATCAGGTGATCCTCACGCTCCCACGTGGCTTCTTCTTCAGTATGATTACTCCATTGAACCTTCAACATTCTGTGGATCTTGTTTCTTGTATGCCGCTCGGCTTCTTCAAGAATGCGAACAGGACGCTCTCGATAAGATAGATCAGGTTGTAAATCGAGATCGTCGAGATTTGCGAGATCAGTCGGCACACGAAGACACTTCTTGAGTTGGGAGACATGAAAGACATTATGAACTTCAGATAAACGGGATGGCAGCTCCAACTTATATGCCATCTCTCCCATCTTCGCGATAATTGGAAACGGTCCAATATATCGAGGGGCTAGTTTCCCGCGGATTTGGAAACGCATTTAACTCCGCGAAGAGGAGAAACTTTCAGATAGACATGATCTCCGACTTCAAAAGCTTAATTCACGTCGACGATTGCTCTGCGTAACTCTTCCGACGAGATTGGGCTTCTTTGAGTCGACTCCTAATCATGTCAACTTGCTCTTGGGCTTCTTGGATAATGTCTCGGGCCAAAGAAATTTCTTTCTCCGATGCATCAAAAGAGAGGGTTCGCACTTTCTTCCGTAAAGTGCTTCAAAAGGGGACATCTGGAGACTGGCTTGAAAGCTATTATTATAGGAGAATTCAGCAAAAGGCAAGCTTTTCTCCCAAACCATGCCATAAGATAGCACACAAGCTCTTAGCATGTCCTCCAGGGTCTGATTGGTCCGTTCAGTCTGTCCATCTGTTTGGGGATGATAAGCCGTACTGAAATTCAGCTTTGTCCCTAACAGAGTATGCAAACTTTCCCAGAAACGAGATGTGAACTGGGATCCACGATCGGACACAATTGTCTTGGGAACTCCATGAAGACGAACAATATTTTCAAGATATAACTCATGAGTTTATCTCCTGGTGAGTGGTTTTGACTGGTATGAAATGGGAAACTTTGGTTAATCGATCAACGATAACCCAAATGGAATCATGTCCTTTTCTGGTTCTCGGTAATCCAACAATAAAATCCATACAGATATGGTCCCACTTCCATTCAGGAATTTCAAGAGGTCGAAGTAAACCAGCTGGGCGTTGATGCTCGGCTTTTACTCGCTGACATATATCACATTTCGCGATATACTCGGTGATTTCCTTCTTCATGCCGGGCCACCAATATTCCTGCTTTAGATCTTGATACATCTTCGTGCTACCAGGATGGATAGATAGAGGTGATTCATGAGCTTCACTCAAGATCAACTTCTTGATTTCTAGATCACTGGGGATATAGATTCGATTCTTGAATTGGAGTACACCATCCGAATTTTCTGAGAATTCCAATTCTTTGCCTTGTTCCAACTCTTTTCGGATTTTAGATATAGCTTCGTCTTTAGATTGAGCTATCTTAATTTGGGTCTTCAGATTTGGTTGCATTTGGAGACTAGCAACAAATCCTTTTTCAACAATTCCCAAATTAAGCTTCTGAAACTCCTTTACTAATTCAGATTGATCAGTGTATGTTGACACCGTCATACAATGAAGTTTACGGCTTAGAGCATCTGCTACGACATTAGCTTTACCAGGATGGTAATGAATACTAAGGTCGTAATCCTTTATTAGCTCCAGCCATCTCCTTTGTCTCAGATTAAGATCTGGCTGAGTAAATAAGTACTTTAAGCTCTTATGATCTATGTAGATGTCACACTTGTTTCCAATAAGATAGTGACGCCAAATTTTGAGGGCATGCACTACTGCAGCTAATTCTAGATCATGAGTTGGGTAATTAAGCTCATGAGGTCGAAGCTGACGAGAAGCATAAGCTACGACTTTCATCTCTTGCATCAACACGCAACCAAGACCATTGCGTGAAGCATCGCAATAGACATCGAAGCTCTTATGGATATCGGGTAACACCAGCACTGGGGCTGTGGTTAACCGTTTCTTCAATTCCAGAAAACTTGCTTCGCATTCTGGAGTCCATTCATATTTCTTTTCTTTCTTCAAGAGCTGAGTCAAAGGTTTGGCGATTTTGGAGAAGTTTTCGATAAAGCGGCGATAATATCCCGCTAAACCGAGGAAACTTCGGATTTGAGGAACAGATTTTGGTTGCTCCCAGTTTTGGACTGCTTGAACTTTGCTGGGATCAACAGAAATTCCACCTTTGGAAAGGATATGCCCGAGGAATGCAACTTCCTTCAACCAAAATTCACATTTCTCGAACTTGGCATATAATTTATGTTCTCGGAGTTTCTCCAGAACCATGTGTAGATGTTGGGTATGATCTTCTTCATTTTTGGAATAAATGAGGATATCATCTATGAATACCACTACGAACTTGTCGAGATACTCCATAAAGACTTTATTCATTAAGCTCATAAAGCTAGCTGGAGCATTTGTAAGTCCGAAGGACATTACGACATATTCATATAAGCCGTAACGAGTGGTAAAGGCTGTTTTAGGAATATCCTCCGGTCGAATTTTCAATTGATAATAGCCATGTCTAAGATCGATTTTGGAGAAGATTTGGGCGCCGGTTAATTGATCGAACAGATCATCGATACGGGGTAGAGGATATTTGTTTTTGATGGTAACATCATTGAGAGCACGATAATCCACACACATGCGTAGACTACCATCCTTTTTACTAACGAAGAGAACTGGGCTACCCCATGGAGAAGTACTAGGTCGAATGAACTTTTTGTCCAACTGTTCTTGAATTTGCTTTTTGAGTTCTACTAACTCATTTGGTGGCATACGATAAGGTCTTTTGGAAATTGGGGCTGTACCAGGTATAAGATCAATGACGAACTCTAAGTCACGATCTGGTGGCAAACCTGGCAATTCTTCTGGAAATACATCGGGAAAGTTGGAAACTACAGGAACGGATTAAATCTTTTCCATTACCAATGCATTTAAGTATGGTTTTGATTTGGGAAGATTTTGGGTGGAACTAAAGTTCACTTCAATTCCATCAGGATTAATAAGAGATATGGATCTATTAGCACAATCTATCTGTCCTTTATTCTTAGCTAACCAATCCATACCAAGAATGATGTCTAATCCTGGGGTTTCTATAAGAATAAGATCAGCATAAAATAAAACTTCATTTATTTCAATGCTAACCTTAGGACACATTTTAGTTGTTCTCATTTTTGCTCCAGGAGAATAGATTATCATGGACATGGATAAAGATTCAGTTTGGATTTGATGTGATTCTACGAACTTCTTGGATATAAAGGAATGAGATGCACCGGAATCAAATAACACCAAAGTGGGAATAGATTGGACGGGGAACATACCCAGAACCACATCTGGTGCTTCCGTCGCTTCTTCAGCCGTCACATGATGTAAACGTCCTTGATTGGCAGCTTGAGCAAAGTGTGTTTTCCAGCTTGTTGTCCTCCAGCTCCTTGAGGACGACCAGGGGGTCGCTGAGGAACTCCCTTGCTTGGGCAATTATTGGCATAATGTCCAAGCTGCTTGCACTTGAAGCATGTGACATTTGGAGTCTGAGACGATGCTCCGGTAGGAAGTGCTCCAGTAGGGTTTGCCGGACGTGGCAAAGGCTGTCGAGGTCGAGGGGCAGGACCTTGACGCCTTTGCTTCTGTGGCGGAGCAGGTGGTCGCGCATTACCCTGAGGTGCAGGGCGAGGCCTGGATGGGCTTGCACTGGCAGTCTTCTGTGCCATCCATTTCCTTTTACGCGACTCCATGGCAGCTCGAGTGCTATGCTCCACTCGAATAGACTTGTCCACCAGTGTTTGGAAGTCATTGATATCAATGGCAGCTAATGCACACTTGATTTCTTCATTAAGGTTATCCCGAAAGCGTTCCAGCTTGCGCGCTTCAGGGGTAACTTCTAATGGTGCATAGCGGGAAAGGTAATTGAAGCGATTAAGATACTCCATTACCGTCTGATTCCCTTGACGGAGATCAAGGAATTCCCGTCTTTTGATGTCCATCAAACTGGAAGGAATATGGGTTCGGCGAAAAGTATCCTTGAAGGCCTCCCATGAAATCTGATCCACTGGAAGAATAGCTTGGTAGTTCTCCCACCATAAAGCAGCAGCTCCTCCCAACTGATAAGATGCATAGAGAACTTTCTCCCGATCATTGCACTGTGCAATGTTCAATTTGCTTTCCATTGTTCGCAGCCAGTCATCTGCGTCCAACGGGTCAGCAGCAGTAGAGAATGTAGGAGGCCGAGTTTTCAGAAACTCAGACAACCTTGATGGTGGAGCACCACCACCACTTCCTCCAACAGGAACTCCTTGGTGGGAAGTATTCTGAACTAACTGTTGCAGAAGAAGTGTATGGGTTTGACGGTTTTGCTCAATCATTGCCAGAACTTGCGCCATTGTGGGCGGACCTGGCAATTGCTCCTCCGGAATTCCACCTTGCTGATTAGGATTTGAATCTGGATTAGGTGGATCTGGCACTTGATGAGAAGATGAAGCCCTTGCAGAAGGGTGAATCGGATTAGGTTGCGCTGGAGTGGGCAATGTTTCGCGAGGAGGAAAAGGCTCCTGCGATGCCTCACTCTCCAAGATCCCGCGAAGAGATCTGGTTACAGGCATCCTGAAATTTCAATTCAGATGAGAAAATAATGTATTGTAATTAAATGATTTAAGCTGGTAGACTGAAAATTTAAACTCAAACTCATTGGTTAATAGGCAACATTTCATTCCCTAAAATTTTATTTTTCTTAAAGAAATTCATTAACAAGGAAGGTGTGTTGTTATGTTATGTCATATTGTGAAGGATAAACACAAGGGATCACATCATCGTGAAATTGTAATAAAACATTAGAAAGTCACGAGTAGGAACCAAAACAAGCAGAAATAAACAGTAACAGCACTTTATTCATACCACATATTAACAACATGTACAACAAAAGTATGACAACCTCACAACTCAACGCTACAAGACCACATGTGCTGCTACAACTCAAGGTAAACCTACTCCAAACCTGGCGCTACAACGTCCTCGCCAGCAGACTCAACAGGATCCGCAGGGGTATAGTCAGTCACCGTGGCGGGAAAGGTACCACGACGCCTGTAAACCTGCGTCACACGGGGACGCAGTACACCTGCAGCGACCTGTCCAAGTCTAACCCGCGACAGACGTGGACGACTAACTCCTGTGGACATCCTAGCCCGTCGGGAACGTCTAGTGGCTCTAGCAGACCTAGGTGTCGGAGTACCAGGCACCTCCTGGACTGGCAACAAAGTAGCATCGTCGCCAAGTGTAGACCTAGAGAACAAACCCATAGCCACGAAAGGAGCTATGGCGTTCTCTAAAAAGGCTACTCTCCCACGTGCTACATAGTACTCTAATACTGCCTGACGGTGGTAACGGCCAAGAAGATGAAGGAACTCAACTATGATCCTATAGTGCTCATTAGGCACTTTGTCGATCTATGTAACTAGTGTCTCCCCTCGGTAACAAAGGCAGGTATCTCTCGTGCTTGATCGCCATCTCTGGAAGAGCGTGGCGCAGTCGAACGATGGCCATATAAGCAACATCGCTCAACGCGGAAGACACCGAAGCTCCACGACCATCAAAAGTACGATCTGCCTCTCCGAACTGTGTCCTAGCTGGGATCTCAATCCTAGCTATGTACTCTATCGAAACTGGACTCGCCATCGCCTGGTAGACGGTGTATCGAGGTGTCTCAAACTGTGCAAAGTCTAACATCTGTGCTAAGACTCCCATCAATCCCGCTCCCAGACGCTCAGAGGTATGAAAGCATGGCGAATACCCTTCCATCTGCACATTTAATAAGGAATTAGTATTCCAGATTAAATGCAAGATGCAACGATAACGCACAAAAGTAAAGAGTAGAAGACAAAACAGTAAAGAATTAATAACAGATATAACAAGTTTTATTTTCCTAAGTGTAATGTGTCTATTCAAAATTTTAAATTTCCCTTCTAACGACCATTCTAACTAAGGTTCACCTACAGGCAGCGTGGCTCTGATACCAAACTGTGAGACCCTCATTTTTATGTCAGTAAATAACATAAATATGAGGCTCTTTAAGTGCGTCCTGTGCCATTCCCATGATCAGTGGCTGGCACGCACAAACACAATTTGAATATTACAGCCACACAGATACACATTTTTATTACATCACAAGTTTTATAGTGATATTACAATACCAAAAGTAGCAGGAAATTAAAACCATGTCTCATAGTATGCCAACTATTCCATAACTCCACAGGCAACTGCTGAGATGAACTTAGAAAGATCAGTCGTCGCTAAAATTCGCAGGTTCCTCATACTCATTCCCGTCATTATCGAAATCTTGCTCATCACCTAAAAATATTTGTTGAAGCAAGTTGAGTACATTGGTACTCGCAAGACTTTATAGTGTATGCAATTCCTGGAATATATGCAGGCTGAAATAGATAGTGGGTTTCTACAGTTGTTTTGCATAAAGCGAAAGTTTTGAATGAAGTAATACTGAATAGTAATGGAAAGCGTAAATAAAACTTTTAAGACAACTTGATAAGTAATTGAGATAACAAGTAATAAAAAGGATAATAACATTTTACTCACGGCCCTTTGTGAGCAAAATAACGAACAAGACCCTCCATGGTCTTACATGAACAAATGTAACGATAAGTGACATAAAAGGGGTGTAAAATATTTCCCAAATCATTTAATCAAAGGTTTTTGAAAACAGAAACAGCTAACTATGTGATGACTTTACCAAGTGCTCATGACCGCGAGCGCGGCTAATCGATTAGGTTTAGACTCTGCAGAGTTTGTACTGCTTTACCCACAAGATATGTTCTCCCTTTTTGCAAGCTATAAGACACACTTCCTTTAGTATGCCCGCGGGGAGTTCATAACGAAACCGTTCGATTACTTGAACCTAACTTTGCACCAAATGACGGTGTTTAACCACGACTATGATGGAAGCTAAAAGGTAAAGGAATTAGAGTCAAGAACTCCACCAGAATAGAAATTCGGAGTTAGTGACCCACCAGAATAATAACAGCCCCAAATTCATAATCAGGCGTGCAATCGTATACGCCTACCAGAGTGCAAAGCTAGTTCCAAATAATTTTAATTGGTTAAGACTGTCCCATTTCAAGATTTGTGGATGTACGGTTATCTTGGCCTGAAAACAACACATTAGCTCGGTCCTTATTGTGACATGGGCGATACTCCACTCCTATCTACGCACACGTTAAAACATGTACAACCTGGCTAATGCCAATAATCACCCACATCAAATCAATAGTTTTATTTTCATTTTTAACAAACTACCAGAATCCTTTACTGCTTAAATAAACCATAAAAGATTTCATAAAGAAGTGTGTATGTGGGTATAGATGTCATCGTATCATTCTAAGCATTGCTAAGCAGATGAAATTAATAAACGTTATAGCCCATCTATGGAATGAATCTACCCATACCTATGGTTATCATGGAATTCATGTCAACATGATTGAAGTAATCCATCAATTTGGGTTATAGCTACCAGGGACTTAAAATAGACATTTATATCATAAGCATGCAGGAAGATTCTTAATCACATTTTAGTTGTTTATGAAATCTGGGATCAAAATGATCAAAGGGGTGCTTGCCTTGTTCCTCGGCAGTGTAAGTCAATGCAGTGTCGTCGATAGCGTAGTCGGCAATCTCAGCGTCTATACGTCGAGTACGAACATGGTAAATAAGATACTTCAATATTGATAAAGAAGAAAAACACAAACGACAAAGATAACAATTGAAGGATTCAAATGAGATCATTCCAAAACAATTAAGATAGCAATCAATTTCAATCATCATTTCAAGTATGAACTAAGGTATATGGTTTTAATCTAAAGATTAAAGCTTAGGGCACATAACACAGCTACTTTCTTTGTGCATTATTCCATTTTAATTTATGAATTCAGGAAGCTAAGATTGTAAAGTTAAATATAATGAAATTCATTTTCAAGGTGTGGTGTTAGTTGTATTAATTTTAAACATGGTATATGGTAACTTCAAACATGTCAAACAAAAGTAACATGGTATACCTTAACTTTCATATTACCATTAGATCCTAATTAGTGTAATGAGCACAAAGAAACAAGTTTCATTTATTTTGGAAGCTTTTTGATTAGGTTATTGCAACTATATCAAATATATGCATTAAATAAAGTCCTAACATGAAATTTTCACAAACAAACTCCAAATCCAAATCTAATTACATATTTGAGTAGTATTTGACCTAAGGATTTCAACAAAGTTGGTTTCATTCAATTTGGACTTTATTTGTAAAATTTCTATATGCAACATATCCAAACCTCAAGCTTTAAATTCAAATTCAGACTTAAATTGCTAAACAAGTTCCAAATATTTTTGCATATTATGAAACTAGATGATTTATAACGAATTTAGAAATTTGTTTCATCTCATTTGGAGCTATGGTTTAAAAGATATAATAATTTGAATCATTTCGGGTTTCCAAATTCAGTTAAAAGGTCAAATACGCTTTCCTTAAGGGAAAGCGTCTTTTTCCCATTTTGCGCGTGCGCTGGTTTGAACTTGGCTGCTGCCGTTGACAACCGGGGTCCACTCGTCGTGAAGCGCTGCGAGGTCACCGTGACCGTCTTGGTGGGCCCGCGTGACGGTGAGACGTGTGCGTGTTCGCGCGATTGACATGTGGGCCCGCACGGCAGTGAAGACTTGGCCCAGCTGCGAGCGCAGCGAGCGTGGGGCTGACCTCCGCCCGCTGCGGATGTAGACACTGCGCAGGGAGATGGCCGACGACCTCGCCGGCAGCTCTCCGGCGACGCCGATCGACTTCGGCCGTAGCACTAGCTTCACCGACTATGGCGAATCCAGGAACCACGTGGATATGGGTGGTGTTCGGGAGAAATGAGCGCCGACGGTGACCGTGGCGCTTCACGGTGACGCCGAAGGTGTGACGGCGCTTAGGGGAATTCTCGAGCTTGAAGGACATGCGCGTAAGCTTCAAGGTGTCCTAACAACTCTATTCAAGCTCTTGGATTGGGAATGGGTGGCGGGTAGTATTCTCACCGTCTTGGCGGCAATGGTAGAGGATAGCTCACGGTGCGGGAACTCCCTGGGACGTTTCAGTCTGGAAGAAGATGTGCAAAAGTTTCATGAGTATTGGTAGATGCTCAAAAGTCCATCAATTTGGACGTTCTCTTACCGAGTCGCACGAATTTGAGTTTTTCCCCAAATCGGTTTCCGCCGGAGACGAGGAAGAAAGGTCCGGTTCGTGTAGTTCCGGGCGTGAGGGGATGAATGAGTGGGTGTTCTAAGATTGGTTGAGTGTAAGGGTGCTATTTGTCTGGTTAAATAGGCTAAGAAAGACTCGGGTGTCAAGATGAGGGACGGAGGTCTCGGCGGTTCTCGGGCATTCTCCTCCAGCTCGGTCAAGGCATGGGCGTGGTACAGGGTTGCAGCGGCGTGGCAGAGCGGCCTCGGGGCGCACGAGATTGCGGCGAAGTCACGACAAGGGAGCGAGGCGGTTCGAGTTGCTCCGTCGAGAGTGAGAGAGAGCAGAGAGAGCAAGAGAAAAGAAGAAGAAGGAACTGACAAGTGGTCCCTGGGGCCACTTGCAGTGAAATTGGAAGGGAAAGAAAGAGGAAGGAAACGTGCGAGAGGTGGAGTCCCACCTGGCAGTGACGGGAAGCTACGGGACCCGTCCGGCAGCGTCCGTGCACACGTGGGCCCCACGTGTAAGAAATGAGAAGGGAGAGCTCTAGCTCGTTCCCTGGACAGCACACTAACCCATTTAATTCCCGGGTCAAGTCATCTCAAGATTTTTCGAAACTTTTTATACAAGTTGATGGTTAAGTTATCTACTGCAAGTAAAATTTTTGGGTCAATAAGATCTACCAATTATTTTTAATAATTCTGACATGCCGACTTGCACAAATTATTTACTTCAGTTTTCAACTTGGTTAAGAGACTAAATCAACCTATTTAATTTTGAAATTTTTACTGAAGGTGTGTTTCTATACAATGGACCTACCATAAAAATTTCAACATTAAATTCTTATTATTTAATTCTCCATAAATCTTTTATTGATTTCTGCAGAATTCCAATTCTGCCTAAATTAAATGCTAAAATATAGCAAAATTGCTTATTAATTTTTGAAACTTTTTGTGGGTGAAGGTGATATGTCTGAGGTCTTATGGTAAAAATTCCAAAGTCTATAATGCCCCACATTTATCTCTAAAAATCTGACATTGAACTGGTCAGAGAAGGGATTTATCATTTTTAATTGTTTTCTTCACTAGTAAAAGCATTCACATGGTCTTTTGACCATCTAGGGGTATTTTCTAGGGTTTGGCCAGGTTATACAAAGATTTTTACCATGGTAATTTCATTTCTTACCATTTTACTATTTTCTCTTTTCTTTTCTTTTCTTTCTTAAATTCCAATATTCATTTAATTAATTCAACCAATAGATCAAGAATCAATAAATGCACATAAAATCAAGAAATACAACACAAAACTGATTTCACTTTTTTTAATATTTGATTTTTATTACTTTATAAATTTGAGGATGTTACACCTACCCTTGTTCAAGCTATTGTAAAAAACCAACTCATTTGAGTGGACCCCGGAAGCCCAGCAGGCATTTGAAGACTTGAAGAAGTACCTCTCCTCCCCTCCGGTGCTGGTCGCCCCCAAGCCGGGCAAGCCGCTGCTGCTGTATGTGGCGGCTAGTCCCTCTGTAGTGAGCGCGGCGCTGGTGGCGGAACGAGAAGGCGTCCAGCGGCCGGTCTACTACATCAGCAAGGTGCTGCACAACGCAGAAACCAGGTACCCGCAGGCTCAGAAGATGGTGTATGCCGTGTTGGTGGCGTCGAGGAGCTGCGGCACTATTTCCAAGGAAGGGAGATCACGGTGGTCTCCTCCTACCCCCTGCGCGAGATTCTCCACAATCGTGTAGCAGAAGGCCGCATTGCAAAGTGGTCCGTCGAGCTAGGGGAGTTCGGCGTCAAGTTCGCTCCTCGTACCGCCATAAAAAGTTAAAGGCTAGCGGACTTCGTTGTCGAGTGGACTCCAACTGAGTTCGAAGCAGATGAGGTCCCCGCGTCCTCCCCCTAGACACTTTTCTTCGACGGATCTTTCAGGCTCGAAGGCGCGGGGGTTGGGGCCCTCCTGGTCTCCCCGACCGGGGACCTCCTCCAGTACGTGGTCACCCTCGACTTCAAGGCCACGAACAATGTTGCCGAATACGAGGGCTTGCTAGAGGGGCTCCGGGCCGCCGCAGCCATCGGTGTTCGACGCCTACAAGTGAAAG
Source organism: Rhipidocladum racemiflorum (assembly GCA_036346355.1). Lineage (NCBI taxonomy): Eukaryota > Viridiplantae > Streptophyta > Magnoliopsida > Poales > Poaceae > Rhipidocladum > Rhipidocladum racemiflorum. Next base: position 38,622,127 of record CM070588.1, read on the forward strand.
GCGACTCCCTGCTGGTCGTCAATCAAGCAAGAAAGGACTTCTCCTGTCCTGACCCTGTCATGGTAGTGTACCTAACGGAGGTCAGGAAAATGGAGCGACACTTCGAAGGGTTGGGGTATACCCATATTCCCCGGCGCGACAACCACTTGGCGGACGAGCTCGCGCAGCTTGCCTCCACAAGGGCCCCCGTTCCGGTCGGAGTCTTTGAAGAAAGGCTTCCGCGACCGTCCATCATGGCCCCCATCTCTGGTGGGGAAGATGGTGATGCTGCTTCAGTCCTCACCTCCGGAGGAAAGGTAGCACCGGTGGAAATGCCCAGCCAGGCGGAGTACCCGGGCGATCACCTTATGGTCGCCGCTCTTGACCGGGAAGGCACATGGATGGATCCGATCCTGGCCTACCTGCGGGATCGAGTGTGCCCCGACGATGATGCGTCAGCAGAGAAGATAGCACGAAAGTCCAAGTGCTATACCCTGGTGGGCGGGGACCTGTACCGCTGGGGTAGAAACAGAATTCTTCTGAAGTGCATCACTTGGGAAGAGGGGAGCAGTTTGCTCTCGGATATCCACGTAGGGGTGTGCGGGAGCCATGTGTCCAGTCGAACGATGGCGAGAAAGGCTTTTCGCCAAGGGTTCTATTGGCCAACCGCCCTCCAGGATGCATGCGAGCTAGTGAGGAGGTGTGAGGCGTGCCAGTTTCACGCCAAGCAAATCCACCAACCAGCCTAGGCCCTGCAAACTATCCCGCTCTCGTGGCCCTTCGCGGTCTGGGGGCTGGATATCCTGGGCCCATTCCCGCGGGCCACAGGGGCTACACCCACATGTTTGTCGCCATCGACAAATTCACTAAGTGGGTGGAAGCCGAGGCGGTGAGAGCCATTACCGCCACAGCTGCAGTCAAGTTTATGCAAGGGATCTTCGCTCGCTTCGGGGTCACCAACCGTATCATCACCGACAACGGCGCGCAGTTCACCAGCGCGGCTTTCCTGGACTTCTGCGAAGAGATGGGCTCCAAGGTCTGTTTTGCCTCGGTTGCCCATCCAAGGAGCAACGGCCAAGTCGAAGCGGCCAACGCTACAGTGCTGAAGGGCCTCAAAACCCAGGCGTTTGATCGACTCCACAAGCGTGGGACCCGATGGACCGAAGAGCTCCCGGCAGTGTTGTGGTCGCTTCGAGCCACCCCTAGCGGGGCCACCGGGGAAACCCCTTTCTTCCTGGTCTACGGCGCGGAAGCTGTTCTCCCTTTGGAGCTAGAGCTAGGATCACCGCGCGTCACGGCGTTCAGAGAAGAAGGTCAGGAGGATCTGCGCTAGGACGATGTCAACCTCCTGGAAGAAGCAAGGGATCGGGCGGCCCTACGTGCCGCGCGGTACCAGCAGAGTCTCAAGCGGTACCACGCCTCCCGGGTCAGTGAGAGAACACTGGCAGTGGGCGACTTGGTCTTGCGAAAAATCTAGTCGCATGCCGGGTCGCATAAACTGTCTCCCAGTGGGAGGGCCCCTTCAAGGTGGTCTCAGTCTCTCGCCCCGGGGCGGTCAGGCTGGCCACTGAAGACGGCGAAGAGCTGGCGAACTCACAGAACATAGAGAATCTGCGCAAGTTCTATCCCTGATCGGTTGTAAGTCTCAGGCTCTGCTCCTCGACCAGCCGGAGTGTGTCTTCCGCTCCACTGCTGGTCGGGAAAAGCCTCTTGTTTGAAATTAAGTATTTGATTTCTTTATCCAAAGTAATTATCCTTTCTACTATCTTTCCGATTTTTTGCCCACTGTTGGGCCGTGCCTGGGCAGTCGCCCCTAGTACCCTGTGGCCTTGCAAGAGCCCGGTAGCAAAGGCGGAACCGCTAAGTGAGAGCGCCTTGCAGGGGTAGGCGATCGGACGGCTAGTTCAGCACGATCCCCGGCACGGTCATGACACTCTGGGTGTCCCCGTGGGGGTCGGCGCCTTGAACACCGTTGTCGAAAACCTAAGGCCCTGCCACGCCTCACCAAGTGTTCGTTCCCTGGAGGTTACCTGAGTAGCCAAATCTTGCTAAGTCAAAGGGTTCAAGGGAAGTGACTCCCTGGCGCAAAGTCATGAGTCGTGCTCCCCTTCTGAGCCCTTAAGCGATCATATGTTTGTTCGTGAGAAACCAGTAGGATAGAAGCAAAAGCAGACACTAAGTGATATAGTGGAAATCTTCTGTTTCCATTTCATTAAGACTGATTTGCATCAAGGATCTTTACAGGCGAAGCAAAAAACAAAAAAAAAAGAGAAAAAGAAGAGCTACGCTAAAGGGGCCTCCTCCTTGTCCTCCGCCGCCGCTTCTGCGGCCGCCACGTCTTCGTCAGCCGGATCAAAGTCCAGCCTCAGCACCACATCTTCATTGCCGCCTCCGGTGGGTTCTCCATCTCCAATGGCGGCGACTTGCTTGAGGCGTCGTGGACTCCGCCCTCCGCTGCGCCAGCCCCTTCAATCCTCGAACGGTGGCCATGGGATCGGTTGGCATCACGGTGGCGCGCAAGACGCCAAAGACGCATTGCCGTGGCCGCCGCGACTGCACGCCCCTCCTGGGCGGATCGGGCGGTCAGGGCGGCGGGCATGTGAGTGAGGAAGTCCGCGATCTGGCTGAGGCAGAATGCGTAGTGCTACGGCCTCTGCTCTCGCGGAGGTGGCTGCACCAGTCCCAGTAGGGTTAGGCTGGCCACCATCCGACTGAAGGCAGGACGCAGCATCTCCATGGTATCCGCCTCCGACCAAAGCCGCTCACCCTTCTCTGCCTCCAGCTCCGCGGAGAGCTCCCTGATGCGGCGGGCGCTCTGCTCCTGCTGCTCCCGCTCCCTCAGCAGCTGCAGCTCCAGCCTTGCCTCCCGGTCGCGCGAGTCCTCCACTTCCTTGCGAAGGCGGCTGATCTGGGCTCCTGCCTCCATCAGCCTCTCCTTGCTCGTCGCGAGGCGGCTGCTCGTGCTGGAGTAAAGCTCTCTAAGAGCCGCCAGCAGTGCATCCGCGTCCGCCGAGGGGATGGAGGCGGTGGGGGGTTCCGGGGTGGGCAAAGGGCCCAGCGTGCCTGGGGCCTTAGCGGCGGCGGCTGGTGGGACAACCACTTGGGGGTCGCCCCCCTCAACCCGCTCACCCTGGAGCTCGACTGCCTCAGGTAGCACAGCCCCTGCAGCAGCGGCGCCCCGGTTGTTCTCGTCCTGGGCGGCAAGGGCGTCTGGAGCGGGCGCCCTGAGAAAAAGTAAAAACGACGGTAAGGCACGATTTTGAAGGGACTTAACCATTTTTTGTCCGTTTGAATAAGTGAGTACCTAGGTGGCGGCCCCCGGAAGAGGGGCACACCTGGGGTGAGGACCAGCCCCAGTCTTTGGCAGTGCCAGTGGTTTGGCACGGCGCCGGCGAGGGAGGAGAAGTGTTCACAGTGCGGCGGTGGCGGCGGTGATGGTGGCGGCAGCGTTGCCGCTGGAGCTGAGCCGTGGCTGTGGCGGCGCGGGAGGAGAGTCGGTCTTTGGAGGATCCAACACCACCACCTCAACGGGGCGGGGAGGGCGAGGTCGCGGCGGGCCGCCAAGCTCGCCGTTGAAGAGCTTGCCACGGGCAATGAAAGAACTCCTCACGGCCGTTGTGGAGGACCCCCCAAGAAAGCTTCGGCAGTCAAAAGCACCGTACTAGCCGCCTGGAGGCGGGGTCTTCGGGGGTTTTCGCCGGCGGTGTCGTCGTCGGCTGCGTCGTCGGCTGGGTGCTTGCCCCTCTGTAAAACCCCAAAATTTTGCTTTTCTTAAATTATTGTGTGATTTGGCACTTTGGTGAATTTTTGGAATTTTCTGGAATTTATTTGGATTTATTTGGAATTTATTTGAATTTATTCCATTTTGAAATAATTAAAGAATTAAACTTTGCAAATAAAATTTTGTTGGAAATATTTTATTTGAGTCCCAAATACCATAAAATATTTTCTAGAATTTTTCTGGAATTTTTCTGAGTATTTTGCTATTTTTAATGAATTAAATGAATTCCTGGGAATTATTTTAATTATTAAATCGCTGGAAAAATCAGCCGGGTCGGTTACTGTTCATCCGACCGAAGTCGTAACTCCGAAGTCGGACTCGTCCGACCGAGCCACGTGACTCAACCGAATCAAGTCCGAACCCTAACCTGCGGAACCGTTGGATCAAGATCCAACGGCCGAAATCGAGCCGCACCGATCCGACCAGATCCGATCGCGCCCGAGCCAATCGTGGCCGTTGATCGCGCCACGTGGACGGTCCTCCGTCGTCGTCTCCGCCCGAGTCCGAGCCGGATTCCTCAGCCACGCCCGCCGCCGTGTAGGTCTAGGTTTCCGTTTTCCGCGCGGAAGCCGAGGCTATTTAATGCCCGGATCACACCCCGAGGACCACCTTGACCTTACCGCGGCCGTTCTAGCTGCCGCCGCAGCGGTGCTTCGACGCGCAATCGCTCGCCGGAGTTGTAGCACTCCTCCGCCGCGGTTTTGCTTTGTTCCGCCGCCGTCCGCCGTTCCCCGCCGCCGTTGACCCCAGATCTGGACTCACCGCGACGAGACGCACCCGAAGGAATAACTCACCTCGCCGGAGGAGCCCGCAAACGCCGTTGCCCGTGTCGCCGTCCCCCGGCTCGGCCACCGGCTCCGCCGCACGCCATCGCCGTCGCTCGAAGCTTCTCAGCCGTCCGATCAAGATCCAACGTCCCAGATCACGCCACGTCATCTCACGGTGAGATCCCAATCCAAAACCCCAGATCCAATCTCGACCGTAGGATCTAGATCCCACGGTCCAGATCAAACGCGTTAACCCAAACGCGTGAAACACAGATCCAATCTGGGCCGTTGAAATTCAAATCAACGACCGAGATTGCGCCACGTGTCGGGAAGCCTGACCGCCGCGCCGCCAGTCGTGTAGGACGCCGACACGCCGCCCGCTGCGTGTCGGCGACGCGTGATTAAACCGCACCATGACGCCACGCCGACGCCATGGCGGGCCCGCGATGTCAAGCCAAATGTCCCACCGAAAGCGCCGACGTTAGCAATGACGCCACCGGTCCCACTGTCGGCGTGGTGAGCCCGCCGACGCCAAGAATGACGCTACCCGAGTGGTCCCACCTGCCGACACGCGGAGCCGTGGACCGGTCCACAGACTGAGCCGAGCCGAGCGTGTACCGAGTCCATGAACCGGCTGACGTCAGCAGACCAATCAGAGGCTGACACGTGTCCAGGCTGACGCAATAATTAATTTCCGAAAAAGAAAATGATTTATTAATTCGAAATAATGATTTCAGATTTTGTATCAAACTTCAAACGCTTATAACTTTTGCGTTTCAACTCCGATTTGAGTGATTCAAATTTATAAATTTGTATAAAATTGAGATCTACCTAAATATGAATTTTATTTAATTTTTGGACTAAAGTTTTTCTCTGTAAAATTATTTAATTGATTATTTCAACTTTAAATAATCATAACTTTTGCATTTTAACTCCAAATTTGACGATTTCAGTTTCGAAAAATTCATAAAATTATGTTCTCTCTGTTTATGGACTTTATTTGGATGTTTGGATGTTTTTGTCTACTGTTTTATTCATTGGTTGCTATTTACACGCTTTACGAGTAGACGTTGAAGTGCCGGAAGGATTCGAAGGAGAAGTATTGACTCAGGATCCAACTCAAGACCAAGAACAAGTACTTTTTGAAGGCAAGTTGTGCTTTGACCATGTTGATCCTATTTTGAAACCTATTTTGATTTAACTTATTGCATGCTAGTTCAATTAGAAAATACTTTATTTAAATATGGGGGATTAGATAAATACCAATTGCTGTATGACACCTTGATTATCTAAATATGTGCCATGACCCCTTGTCACCCTAGTTGTGGATTACTAGTTGGACATTATTAAATTGCCAACATGGGTTTTAGACCGTTGTAGTATACTGCTTAGACCTGCTACGTGCTCATGACATGATTTTGGACAATCAAATGTTAATATTGACTTAATGATATATTGAACCTATTTTGGAAAGGTATCATGTGATGTTGATGGCACGTGGTGCATGGTAATCAACTGGGGTTTGATAAATAGTTTTTCGACCGGGGCATGTGGCAAGAATGATCAGTGGGCCGCTTGTGGCATTGGGGATGTTGATTTGGTTCTTCGGGTAGTCTTGCCCTGGTCACCCTAAGGACTTCACCTTGCAAGCCTTTGAACTGGGTCTAACGTGCAACCACATGTCTCAGCAATGGGATGGACCTAGTTGATTAAGTTGCTAATAACGCACTGTGGGACCTCGTGAGGTCAACTACACCCTTTGTGTAAGTTGTACGGGGAGCGTCATCGGCTGAGGCCAGGTACCCATCTAACGGTTGATTGGCCAAAACTTCGCCTTAGCTAAGGGAAGGGTTAGTGTGCAATAACCGGGGAGGACCACTTGTATTGTTAGAAGTTTCTGAAAGACTTTGTTACGGGAACTCGCCTTTGTGGTGTTTGACTGTATCTTGTGGGTAAAGTGCATAACCTCTGCAGAGTGTAGAATCTATTTGAATAGCCGTGTCCGCGGTATTGGACATCGCTCGGGAATTACAGTCAAGGGTTAGATTTTCTCAAAAATAACTTGGATCTGAAAGGTTGGGTTGGATTAATAATGATGTTATTGGAAATGTGGATTAGGATGGGAAAGATGTTTACTAAACTCCTTGGAAAGTTAGTTATATTTTACTTGTTTCTACTGCTTTCGAATCTACTTATGCTACTTGTCAAATGCTGTTTACTGCAAATATACCTTGAGCTATTCCTTTGTACCAAGCCATGCATATAGTATATTAGCTTGCATTCTGTGCATGACTTGCTGAGTACCAAGTACTCACCCTTGCCACAATACAACACTAGTTGAAAAGAAGACTACACCAGCTTTGGAGGAGGAGCTCCAAGAGGATCCGTCTACTTAGGGAGCGAGCCCAGTCAGTTGCCTGTGGTATACTGGATGGCGCCACGAAGTTATTTGATTTTCCGCTGCTACTATTTCTCTCTTAATAAATTTACTGCGAAATCATACATTTGTAACTTGACCATAAGGTCGAGTAACCGCTTAGTTATTTAAATAAAAGTACTTTATTAGTATCGAGTGGTATGATTGTGATATTTACCGATGTTAAGACTGTGTGCACTAGCGCGTTCCTGGACTAGTGCTGAATACACAGAGGGTCCGGATTTGCAAATTCGGGGTCCCGACAGAGGTGGTATCAGAGCCAGGTTGACCGTAGGCTCAACCCTAGCTAGAATGGTCGTAGAGAGGTTAAAACCTATTTTCTAAAAGCTAAAAGTTCGTCAAGATAAGAAATGATATCTCGACTTATCCCCTTCTCTCTTTTCTTGTCTCTTGCTGAATTTTTCCTTACCTTGTCACGATCTAAAAATTCCGAGTTCTTATATGAGCACTCTTGTGACAGATGGAAGGAGAGTTCAACTACGTCGACCTGGAGGTTGGTCACGCCGCAGAACTTTGGCGTATGCTACAGACTCTCGGAGATTTTGAGAAGCCGCAATACCAAGTGGAAGTGATCAGACAAGCAGGATTGATCAAGGCTTGTGACGTGAAGATTGTGGTACCTGCTAGGAAGAAGGGCCCAGGCAATCGCCCGATACACTGCACTGCCAGGAGGTCTACAATGCAGATGGGTATCCAGGAGGTGTCGCGACGAGCAATGCGGCACATTACCCGTATCTACGCCGGAGAGTTGGAGAGCATGGTGTTCCGATATCATCCACGCAGCGATAACCTTCTTAACCCGAAGGCGATTCAGGATGAGAATGCCATGGTTACACAGTTGGCACGACTTGTTGTCGCCCAGGAGGCTGTACTCGACGATACAAGCAAGAAACTACAGAAGGCCCGCAAGGAGATCATGACAGAGAAGAACAGATGGCGGGAAGCTCAAGAGTATGTGTCACACCTTCTGCGAAGAATTGACGAGTTGGAGATGGCTTTGTACGGACCAGAACCAGAGCCAAGATTGAGCTACACGAGCCGATCCGGAGGAGTCGATCTCGATGAGGACATCGCTTCTTCGACTACCACGGATGACACGATTCTTTGGACATGGCAATCGCTTTCGCGCCTATGCCGCAAAGATCCGCATCGTGCCGTGGAGGTTTTCTCGATGAGTGAGCATAGGTTCTATAGTGAGACTCCTTCGCCGAGTCGCGTCGTAGAATAAAGAGTCACCCTTTAGGCATTAGACTCCAGTGTTAGTTCGATTTGGATTTTCATTGTTTGCTGAGTGTGCAGTATGTGTTGCAGGCCTTTAGGCATTGTAAGCAACCATACCAAGTTATTGATATCATTAATAAAGTTGGACCTTAAAGCTACACCTTTCGCCCCGCATAAGTTCCATATTACTTGTCTATTCTTGTTTCCCTCTCATCTCTAAAACCTAGAGCAAATCGACAGATGGTGAACACCCGCGGAAACTTTGGAGGCAATGGGAGTGGTTCTCGCCCAGCAGAAAACCCGAATGATGGAGCACCAGCACCGGCACTAGATATGCAGAATTTTGGAGCATTTCTTGCTGCTCAGACTCAGTTGATGCATGCTATGATGCAACAAATGCAAAACGTCACTGCTCAGGCCACTGCTAATCAAGTCGATCTGGGACAACGCCAGAATACCAGACTGTCAGAATTCATGAGGACTCACCCACCCACTTTTTCTGGGAATGCCAATCCGTTGGAGGCTGATGATTGGTTAAGGTCAATTGAGAGGAAGTTACACATCGCTCAATGCATGGGAAATGAGAAGGTACTCTACGCTTCTCATCAGTTGGAAGGAACAAATTACGAATGGTGGAAGAACTTCTGTGCCACGCAAGAGAACCCTCAGGACATCACTTGGGAAGAGTTCACAGCTGCATTTCGTCAGTATCATGTGCCTGAAGGAATCATGGATCTCAAGAAGGAAGAGTTCAGAGCACTGAAGCAAGGTAATCAGCCAGTGGCCGAATACCTGAATAAGTTCACACAGCTTGCACGCTACGCACCTGAGGATGTAGCGACAGATAAAGCCAAACAGTCTCGCTTCATGAAGGGACTTAACTCAGGACTACAGGTGGGACTGATCACCCACACCTTTCCAGATTTCCAAGAGTTAGTGAATAAGGCGCTTATTCTTGAGGACAAGCGCAAGGAACTGGATGAGAATAGGAAGCGCAGGATGCAACAAAGAGGATCACGCCAGGAACGCATAAATGGCGTCGAGAGTTGCACCAAATCAGTTTTTCAGATTCCAGCCCCAAAATGCAACAAGGACACCGTCACCAAAGACCAAGACTCGTCAATCGTAACTACTGCACCCAGCTTCGCTAGAAACGCCGCTTCAGCGATCGGAAGGAACGATGAGACGCTGCTACAAGCGCAACGAGCCAGGATACTTTTGCCAACAATGCCCAAAGAAGACAACAGAGTGACCCGATTCGCTTCAATCAAGGAACCACCCCAGCTAGGGCGCCAAAGATCAGGAGCCACACCCTGCATCGTGGTGAGAGGCCGAGTCAACCATGTCACCGCAGATGCACTGCAGAATGCTACGGACGTCGTACTGGGTAAGTTAATAGTTAACTCAGTACCTGCAACAGTTTTGTTTGACTCTGGAGCTTCGCATTCGTTTGTTTCGCAAGGCTTTGCTGCTAAAAATGATTTAGAGATTGCAAGGCTTAAATGCATGCTTTTAGTTCAAACCCCTGGTTCCGAACTCCGAACGAAAGTAGGATGTTCCGGGGTGAGAATACTAATAGATGGGATAGAGTTCCTAGCGAACCTTATTATTTTGGAGACCCAGACCTTAGATGTTATTTTGGGAATGGATTGGTTATCCAAGCACAAGGCTTGTGGACAAAGGACTATCTCAGTCGAGAGCCCTTGTGGAAAGAAAGTGGAATTTCAAGCTACTGCCGTCAGAGATGGACAGTTGATGGTTAACAGTACCAAGGCAATCAGCATAGAGGATGTCTCAGTAGTGAATGGGTACCCAGATGTTTTTCCTGAAGATCTACCTGGTATGCCGCCAGACAGGGACATAGAGTTTGTGATAGAACTTGTACTGCACAAAGACCGATAGCAAAGAGACCCTATCGGATGTCCCCCGAGGAATTGGTAGAGATGAAGAAACAACTTGAGGAGTTAATGGAGAAAGGATTTATCAAACCGAGTTCGTCGCCGTGGGGAGCACCAGTTTTGTTCGTCAAGAAGAAGGACGGGAGTTTCAGGATGTGCATTGACTACCGTGCACTCAATGAAGTCACCGTGAAGAATAAGTATCCGCTACCCAGGATTGATGATTTGTTTGATCAGCTGAGAGGAGCCGGAGTTTTCTCCAAGATTGACCTAAGATCGGGATACCATCAGTTGAAGATCCGATCAGAGGATATTCCGAAGACCGCATTCTCGTCAAGATATGGACATTACGAGTTTACAGTTATGTCCTTCGGTCTGACGAATGCGCCAGCATATTTCATGAATATGATGAATAAGGTGTTCATGGAATATTTGGACAAGTTTGTTGTTGTGTTCATTGATGATATCCTAATCTACTCCAAGACAGAGGAAGAACATGCCGAACACTTGAGGCGAGTTTTGGAAAAGCTGAGGGAACAGCAACTCTTCGCCAAGTTCAGTAAGTGTGATTTTTGGAAGGACAAGGTGGAATTCCTCGGACATGTAATGACCGCAGAAGGAGTCACCGTAGATCCAAGCAAGGTAGAAGCTGTGTTACATTGGGAACAGCCGAAGACTGTGACCCAGATCCGGAGTTTCCTTGGAATGGCAGGATACTATCGCCGTTTCATTGAAGGCTTTTCGACAATTGCGAGACCTCTTACGCAATTGCTGAAAAAGGAAAAGAAGTTTGCTTGGACGCCAGAATGCGAGAAAGGTTTTCAAGAACTGAAGAAACGATTGACATCAGCGCCAGTGTTAGTTCTACCGGATGTTAGTCAAAGCTTTGATATTTATTGTGACACATCGCGCCAAGGACTTGGATGTGTGCTGATGCAGAATGGAAAGGTCGTCACTTATGCATCAAGGCAGTTGAGGCCGCATGAGGAAAATTATCCGACGCATGACCTAGAGTTAGCTACCGTAGTGCATGCCTTAAAGATATGGCGTCACTATCTGATCGGGAACAGATGTGAAGTGTATACGGATCATAAGAGCCTTAAATACATATTCACCCAGTCGGATCTGAATATGAGGCAGCGAAGATGGTTAGAGTTGATCAAGGACTACAATGTTGGAATCCATTACCATCCCGGGAAGGCCAACGTAGTAGCCGATGCTCTGAGTCGGAAAAGCCATACCGTGAGTATGTTGCTGGCCACAAGTCAGGATGAGTTATGTGAGGATTTCCAGAGAATGAAGATTGAGGTGGTACCTAGCGGATTCTTGGCCGCATTAGAAGTAAAGCCTACCCTAGAGGACCAGATCCGGGAAGGACAGAAGGATGATGACAAGATCCGCAGGATTAAGTCCATCAAGGAGGAAGGCAAGGCAGAGGACTTCAAGTTGGATGAGCAAGGCACGTTATGGATGAAGGATCGCATTTGTGTGCCGAACAAAAAGGAGTCAAGCGATTGATTCTAGAAGAAGCCCATGACTCCAAGTATTCAATTCATCACTGAAGCGCCAAAATGTATCAGGATTTGAAGGAAAGATTCTGGTGGCCGAGCATGAAGCGTGAAGTTGCCGAGCATGTTGCATTGTGCGACGTATGCTAGAGAGTCAAGGCAATGCATCAGAGACCAGCAGGATTGCTACAGCCGCTGAAAATACCTGAGTGGAAGTGGGAGGAAATCGGAATGGATTTCATTACCGGTTTGCCTAAAACTCAAGGAGGTTATGACTCCATATGGGTTATAGTGGATCGCTTGACCAAGGTCGCCCATTTTATCCCCGTGAAGACCACTTACTCGGGAGATAAGTTAGCAGAGTTGTACATGATCAGGATCGTCTGTTTGCACGGAGTGCCAAAGAGGATTGTATCGGACAGAGGTACCCAATTTACCTCAAGGTTCTGGAATAAGTTGCATGAAGCCATGGGAACCCGTTTGAACTTCAAGATGACCTATCATCCACAGACGGATGGACAGACCGAAAGAGTCAATCAGATTCTGGAGGATATGTTAAGAGCATGTGCATTGGCTTATGCTACCTCTTGGGATAAGAGTCTGCCGTATGTGGAGTTCAGTTACAACAACAGTTACCAAGCAAGTTTGCAAATGTCACCATTTGAGGCCTTTGTATGGTCGACCACTGCTTGACGCCATTGAACTGGAATGAGGCAATTGAACGCCATGTCTTTGGGCGAGATATTCTTCAAGAAAATTTGAAGAACAGATTGCCATGATCAGGGAAAGGTTGAAGGTAGCCCAATCACGACAGAAGAGTTATGCTGACAACCGTCGCCGAGACCTGAATTTCGAACCAGAAGATTTCGTATACCTCAGAGTTACGCCGCTCAGAGGAGTTAAGAGGTTCCATGCCAAAGGGAAACTCACACCCCGTTATGTTGGACCATTTAAGATTTTGAGCCGCAGAGGCGAAGTTGCTTATCAGCTGGAGTTGCCACAGTCGTTAGCAGGAGTACATGACGTATTCCACGTGTCCCAGTTGAAGAAGTGTCTCCGAGTACCTGAGGAACAGACACCGCTAGAGTCAATTGAGTTGCAAGAAGATTTGACTTACAAGGAGCATCCCGTGAAGATTTTGGACACCATGGATCGAGAGACGAGGAACAAGTCAACCCGTTTCTGCAGAGTTCAATGGAGTAACCACGCGGAGAGTGAAGCAACCTGGGAGCGCGAAGAGGATTTGAGAAAAGAGTTTCTGAACCTATTCCTTTAGTGAGCCCTGAATCTCGGGGATGAGATTCTGTTAAGGGGGGAGGTTTTTAACACCCCAAAATTTTGCTTTTCTTAAATTATTGTGTGATTTGGCACTTTGGTGAATTTTTGGAATTTTCTGGAATTTATTTGGATTTATTTGGAATTTATTTTAATTTATTCCATTTTGAAATAATTAAAGAATTAAACTTTGCAAATAAAATTTTGTTGGAAATATTTTATTTGAGTCCCAAATACCCTAAAATATTTTCCAGAAATTTTCTGGAATTTTTCTGAGTATTTTGCTATTTTTAATTAATTAAATGAATTCCTGGGAATTATTTTAATTATTAAATCGCTGGAAAAATCAGCCGGGTCGGTTACTGTTCATCCGACCGAGTCGGAACCCGAGTCGGACTCGAGTCCGACCCGAGCCACGTGACTCGACCGAATCAAGTCCGAACCCTAACCCTGTGAACCGTTGGATCAAGATCCAACGGCCGAAATCGAGCCGCACCGATCCGACCGGATCCGATCGCGCCCGAGCCAATCGTGGCCGTTGATCGCGCCACGTGGACGGTCCTCCGTCGTCGTCTCCGCCCGAGTCCGAGCCGGATTCCTCCGCCGCGCCCACCGCCGTGTAGGTCTAGGTTTCCGTTTTCCGCGCGGAAGCCGAGGCTATTTAATGCCTGGATCACACCCCGAGGACCACCTAGACCTTGCGCAGCCGTTGCCCTAGCCGTCGCTGCCGAAGTGCCCCTGACGCGCCCGCAATCGCTCGCCGAAGTTGTAGCACTCCTCCGCCGCGATTTTGCTTTGTTCCGCCGCCGTCCGCCGTTCCCCGCCGCCGTTGACCCCAGGTCCGGACTCACCGCGATGAGACGCACCCGAAGGAAGAACTCACCTCGCCGGAGGAGCCCGCAAACGCCGTTGCCCGTGTCGCCGTCCCCAGCTCCGGCCAGCCAGCTCCACCGCACGCCATCGCCGTCGCTCGAAGCTTCTCAGCCGTCCGATCAAGATCCAACGTCCCAGATCACGCCATGTCATCTCACGGTGAGATCCCAATCCAAAACCCCATATCCAATCTCGACCTTAGGATCTAGATCCAACGGTCCAGATCAAACGCGTTAACCCAAACGCGTGAAACCCAGATCCAATCTGGGCCGTTGAAATTCAAATCAACGACCGAGATTGCGCCACGTGTCGGGAAGCCTGACCGCCAGCGATCGGCGCCGTCGCGTGTGGACGCCGACACGCCGGCCCGCGTGTCGGCGGCGTGATTAAACCACACCATGACGTCACGCCGACGCCATGGCGGGCTCAAGATGTTAGCGGCCGTCCCAGCCGTAGCGCCGACGCCAAGAATGACGCTACCAGCGAGTCCCACTGGCTGGCCGTGGTGAGCCCGCCGACGTCGAATGACGCTACCCGAGTGGTCCCACCCGCCGACCGACATTGGAAGCCGTGGATCGGGTCCACGGTAGACCCGGCCGGCGTGGACCGAGTCCATGAACCGGTGGCGTTAGCGAGACCAATCGAGAGGCGACACGTGTCCAGCCGACGCAATAATTAATTTCCGAAAAAGAAAATGATTTATTAATTCGAAATAATGATTTCAGATTTTGTTTCAAACTTCAAACGCTTATAACTTTTGCGTTTCAACTCCGATTTGAGTGATTCAAATTTCTAAATTTGTATAAAATTGAGATCTACCTAAATATGAATTTTATTTAATTTTTGGACTAAAGTTTTTCTCTGTAAAATTATTTAATTGATTATTTAAACTTTAAATAATCATAACTTTTGCATTTTAACTCCAAATTTGACGATTTCAGTTTCTAAAAATTCATAAAATTATGTTCTCTCTGTTTATGGACTTTATTTGGATGTTTGGATGTTTTTGTCTACTATTTTATTCATTGGTTGCTATTTGCACGCTTTACGAGTAGACGTTGAAGTGCCGGAAGGATTCGAAGGAGAAGTATTGACTCAGGATCCAACTCAAGACCAAGAACAAGTACTTTTTGAAGGCAAGTTGTGCTTTGACCATGTTGATCCTATTTTGAAACCTATTTTGATTTAACTTATTGCATGCTAGTTCAATTAGAAAATACTTTATTTAAATATAGGGGATTAGATAAATACCAATTGCTGTATGACACCTTGATTATCTAAATATGTGCCATGACCCCTTGTCACCCTAGTTGTGGATTACTAGTTGGACATTATTAAATTGCCAACATGGGTTTTAGACCGTTGTAGTATACTGCTTAGACCTGCTACGTGCCCATGACATGATTTTGGACAATCAAATGTTAATATTGACTTAATGATATATTGAACCTGTTTTGGAAAGGTATCATGTGATGTTGATGGCACGTGGTGCATGGTAATCAAATGGGGTTTGATAAATAGTTTTTCAACCGGGGCATGTGGCAAGAATGATCAGGTGGGCCAGTTGTGGCATTGGGGATGTTGATTTGGTTCTTCGGGTAGTCTTGCCCTGGTCACCCTAAGGACTTCACCTTGCAAGCCTTTGAACTGGGTCTAACGTGCAACCACATGTCTGTAATGGGACGGACCTAGTTGATTAAGTTGCTAATAACGCATTACTGTGGGACCTCGGGAGGTCAACTACACCCTTTGTGTAAGTTGTGCGGGGAGCGTCTGGCCGAGGCAGTACCCATCTAACGGTTGATTGGCCAAAACTTCGCCTTAGATAATGGAAGGGTTAGTGTGCAATAACCGGGGAGGACCACTTGTATTGTTAGAAGTTTCCGAAAGACTTTGTTACGGGAACTCGCCTTTGTGGTGTTTGACTGTATCTTGTGGGTAAAGTGCATAACCTCTGCAGAGTGTAGAATCTATTTGAATAGCCGTGTCCGCGGTATTGGACATCGCTCGGGAATTACAGTCAAGGGTTAGATTTTCTCAAAAATAACTTGGATCTGAAAGGTTGGGTTGGATTAATAATGATGTTATTGGAAATGTGGATTAGGATGGGAAAGATGTTTACTAAACTCCTTGGAAAGTTAGTTATATTTTACTTGTTTCTACTGCTTTCAAATCTACTTATGCTACTTGTCAAATGCTGTTTACTGCAAATATACCTTGAGCTATTCCTTTGTACCAAGCCATGCATATAGTATATTAGCTTGCATTTTGTGCATGACTTGCTAAGTACCAAGTACTCACCCTTGCCACAATACAACACCAGTTGAAGAGGAGACTACACCAGCTTTGGAGGAGGAGCTCCAAGAGGAACCGTCTACTTAGGGAGCGAGCCCAGTAGTTGCCTGTGGTATACTAGATGGCGCCACGAAGTTATTTGATTTTCCGCTGCTACTATTTCTCTCTTAATAAATTTCGCCCTGCGAGGCATACATTTGTAACTTGACCATAAGGTCGAGTAACCAGTTTGGTTATTTAAATAAAAGTACTTTATTAGTATCGAGTGGTATGATTGTGATATTTACCGATGTTAAGACTGTGTGCACTAGCGCGTTCCTGGACTAGTGCTGAATACACAGAGGGTCCGGATTTGCAAATTCGGGGTCCCGACACCCTCCCCTGGTCGCCGGCGGGAGGGGGGTCTCGAATCGTCAGGGGCGCCTGGTGTGTCGAAACAGGCGTCCCCATGGCGTCCATCTTTGGCATAGCCCAGACTATCGCCGCGCGCTCCCTAGGCTCTAGCCGGTAGAGTGGGAGCGCGCCCGCCGGGAATGGCGGGACGGAGCTGGGCACGCCCAGCTGCCCCATCCACCTATCGACCAAGGTGGAAGACAAGTTCCCGGCGGCTGACAAAAAACCAAAGAAGAAAAATGCCGTCAGAATCGGTGTTGGCCAAAAAGAAAAAAAAGGGGGGGAAAGGGCGATCAAAGCGTAGCAGTCTACCTCCAGGGATCGTCCGGGTCCCATCATCCTGGCCCATGTACTGCCAGGCCGGGCGGACGCGGCGGCGCAGGGGGCTAAGCCTTCGGGAAATGAAGTCCCGGACAACCATGCCCCCCGTTAGGCCCACCATCCGCAACTGATCGACCCGAACAAGCATCGTCTGAAGTTCAGGCGTCTTGCTAACGTGAGCCCCCCAGTTGGGGTTGCTGATCGCCGGCTCTTTTGGAAGCTCCAGCACTTCGATGTCGTTGTCGTCCTCGACGTACACCCACTCGTCGCGCCACGCCCTCCAGTTGGACCGGCAGTCCAGTGGGATGTAGCGCAACGCGGCCCTGTCTCGGAGCCGCAGGTGGCAGCTCCCGGGGACAGAAGAGGGGGTGCCGGCGGCGTGAAGGACGAAAAAGAAGCGGAAGAGGAGGAGATTGGGCAACACTCCTGCAGAGACGTGCTTGGAAAGCTTGGCGGCGCCCTCCTCCTCGATAGACGAAGGGGGGAGGACCGTGGCAGAGGAAGTCGGAGGAGCCATTGAAGGCAGAAGAGCGTTGAAGCGCGCTGAGAAAGGAGGAGCAAAGGGCTCTAAGGCGACGAGAAAAGACAAAGAATGAAGGGAGCTGCTGCAGTAAAGCATGATGATGGAAAAGAACCACTCCCTCTCCTAGCTGGCATTTTAATAAGGGCGTGAGGGAGGCCTAGCGGGAAAATTGAAAGGACGCGACGGCTCGCAGGTGGGAAACCCAAAAGCCCCGTAAAGGGGGGCGCATCCCAAGGATCATGAGACGGTTACGAGGCGGGAATAACTGTGCAACCCGCCTTGGGAACCGGAGAAGTCGGAAGATATTTAAGATGCGGGGCGTGTGGGCATTTAAGGGGCCCCATCCGGGACACTGAACCGTTCCCCGGGGAAAAAAGAAGAAAGAAAGTGGAAAGTCAGAGGGCGCTCCAGGGTGGGCCCGGGGGGCTACTGTCGGCGTATTCTACACCAGGGTACCCACTCCCCCGCAATAAACACGGTCACCGGGCGGGTAGGGCGCGTTCAGGCCCCACCACCATGGCGAGCAGTAGGGCCACAAGGTGGTCGCCCAGTGGATAGGTGGCGTACAGGCCACACCACTGGGCGTCTAGTAAGGTGGCCGCCCAGTGGACAGGTGATGATCAGGCCACACCACTGGGCGCTCAGTAAGGTGGTCGCCCAGTGGACAAGTGGCGATTAGGCCACACCACTGGGCGCTCAGTAAGGTGGTCGCCTAGTGGACAGATGGCGTACAGGCCACGCCACTGGGCACTTAGTAAGGTGGTCGCCCAGTGGACAGATGGCGTACAGGCCACACCACTAGCGCACCACCCTCGAGGCTGCAGGGCCAGGATCAGGGGCATTTAATGTGAATCGTGCGCATTAAATGCAAAGCGTGGAGGCTACAGTATGGCGGCGCGCATTCCCCAGGCGCGCATTGATGACGGGTGACGTCACGACGGCACCCCTCCCTCTGACGGAACGGGCGGCGTTGGCAGGCGTAGGGCCCGAGGCAGGGGTGTGACGGCTACGGCAGGCATTAAATGTGCTGTAAGGATAGAGACGGGCGCATTAAATGCCCCGTGGTAGTGTAATGAGTATTGTAGGACTACTGTAACCCACACATCTCAGCCAGCCCGACTATAAAAGGGAGCTAGGGTGCATGGGAGAGGGGGTTCCGGTTTTGGTTCCGTTCTTTGGCCACAACACAAGCAATACCAAGAAAAGCAGGACTAGGGCTGTTACTCTTCTGAGGGCCTGAACCTGGGTAAACCCTAGCGTCCCCCTTCTTGCAAGCTTCCACTGCACTCCAGCCTCATCCTCTGGCGATTGCCCCGAAAGCCCTCCCGTCTGAACCTTACAAGCACCCGATCCGGAGGTGCCTGTTGGCTAGAACACCGACAGGTGCTTCTTGGTTGAATTCGACAACTTGCATAACATGTACTACCAGGATGCTCTCGACGTGTCTCTTTTGAGAAGCTGGGTACTGTAAGTATGAATTACATAAATTATTGTCTACATTAATGTAATACCGATAAATGCAATGTCAAACTTCTTTATTATGTAGGTACGAGATCATTGAATTAAGGAAAACGAAAGCACTTAGTGTAGGGTTCCTCGACCCAGGAATAGTTTGTGAACCTATAGTCCGAGGAACACCAAATGAGGTCGAGGAATACATATATAATACTTTCATTAAACTTCAAGAGAAGGAATTGGTATTTTTACTCTACAACTTTAAGTAAGTGGTTCACTAGCTAGTTATATTACTCGATGTTGTTCCTTACTCATTGTGATCTTAGCACAATGACTATATTACCTGTGTATGTAGATTCCATTGGATACTCGTTGCCATTACACTCAATAAGAGCAAAATGGTTGTACTGGATCCCCTGGACAAAGATGTAGAACTTTACAAGGACATGACAAATATACTCCAGAATGCCTTTAAAAGATACTGTCAAAAGAGCACGAGATATCGCCCATTCCAAAAGTCCCTCTCAATGCATACTACATTCCCAGTACGTACACATTATTTCTATATCGCATTTTGTAGTAAATGACTCGTTTCGTGACATTGTAGTTTATTTATTCTTTGCAGTGTCACAAACAGTTGAAAGGCACAAATTTATGCGGATATTTTGTCTGCCAATACATGCGGGAAATCTTAGGTTCTACATTAGTAGACAATGACGTAGAGGTTTGTCATGCTAACAACGCAAATTGATTCATACCAAACGATAGCTACGAAAGCTCACATTAATTTTTTTCTACTTATAGTGCCTCAAATTGCCTACGAATAGACTGCACCATAAAGAAATCAAAGCCATTCAGGGACAACTCGCCTGGTTCATCATGAGTCAAATCATCAACAAGAATGGTGAGTTTCATGACCCTGACAACAATGACCCAGTCTTTTGTACTAATCTTGAATGAATCGTGTCTCCATCCCACTCCGATTGATATATGTATCAGTACAGTGTGTGATGATGTTTCATATTTTTCCCTGAAACAGTTGGTGCAATGTAGAATGATGTACACAAGGTTTTCTATCATTTAAATTATTTGGTTCTGAATGAGATGGTTCTTTTGTTATAAGTAAACCTCAAATTTTGATATTAATGCTTACGCATCGTGTCCCTAAACCCTCACACTGCTCTTCCTCAATTCATCCCCCTCGCATCATCGATCCAGCCTCCTCGCGCCCTCGACGCCATCGCTCTCACCTCAACCCTCACGTCGCTCTTCCGTCGTCGCTTGCGTAGCCGTGCCTCCACCTCCCGGAGGCGCTCCAGCTCTTGGCCCGATGTTTATTATTGAGGACTAAAAATAAATATTCTCTTTCTAATTTGTTTCAGCTGATCATGTGCCAATATAAATGCCCCTGCTGATTTCTCTCATTGTTGTTATTTGATATATTTATTTTTCTTTCCCATGCTCTACCACCATAAGAAATCAACTTTGTCCCATTAAAGCAGGTAAAAGAATTTATCTAGTTCAACCAGGCGATATACTATGTCTATCTTGCACATTATTTTTAGAGCATCATTGTCGGGACCCGAATTTGCAAATCCGGACCCTCTGTGTATTCAGCACTAGTCCAGGATCACGCTAGTGCACACAGTCTCAACATCGGTAAATATCACAATCATACACATCGATAATAGTAAAGTACTTTACTTAAAATAACCAAATTGGTTGCTCGACCTTATGGTCAAGTTACAGGAGTACGCCACGCACGGCGAAAACTTATTAAAAGAAATAACTGCAGCGGAAAGCAAATAAACATCGTGGCGCCATTCAGTATACCACAAGCAACTGACTGGGCTCGCTCCCTAGTTAGCTGGATCTTCCTGGAGCTCCTCCTCCAAAGCAGGTATAGCTTCTTCTTCAACTGATGTTGTAGTTGCAAGGGGTGAGTACTTGGTACTCAGCAAGTCATGCACATAATGCAAACTAATATTCTACATGCATGGATTAGTACAAAGGAATGTTTCATGGTTCATTTGTAGCAAAACAGCTTTTAACAAGTAGCATAAGTAGATTCGAAAGCGGTAAAAGCAAATATAATATCAATAACTTTTTCAGGAGTTAAGTAAACACTTTCCCTTTCCTAATCCACATTTCCATCAACATCATCAATAAACCCAACCAAACCTTTCAAGTCCAAGTTGTTTTCATGAAAATCTAACCCTTGACTGTAATCCCCGAGTGGTGTCTAATACCGTGGACTTGGCTATTCAAATAGGTTGCCACATTCTGCAGAGGTTATGCACTTTACCCACAAGATACAGTCAAACACCACAATGGCGAGTGATCGTAACAAAGCCTTTCAAAAACCGCAAACTTTACAAGTGAACCTCTCTAGTTTTTGCCATACACCATCCCTTCCCTCAGTGGAAGCGAAGTATGGGACCGACATACCGTTGGACGGGTACCATGCCGTAACCCTGGTACGCTCCCCCTTCAAGCTACACAAAAGGTGTAGTTGACACCCCAAGGTCCCACAAGCAAGTTATTAGCAACTTATTCAACTAGGTACGTCCCATTACAGACATGTGGTTGCACGTTTGACTCAGATCAAAGGCTTGCAAGGTTAAGTCCTTAGGATGACCAGGGCAAGACTACCCGAAGAACCAAAACGACTTCCCCGGTGCCACTCATGGCCCACCCGATCATTCTTGCCACTTGCCCTAGTCTAAATCTATTTATCAAACCCAGCTGATTACCATGCACCACGTGCCATCATCAACATCACAACACATGATGCTTCTCACAAAAACAGGTTCAATATCTCATTAAGTCAGTATTAACATTTGATTGTTCAAAATCATGTCATGACTACGTGGCAGGGCTAAGTATTGTACTACATCAGTCT
Organism: Rhipidocladum racemiflorum; assembly: GCA_036346355.1. Taxonomy (NCBI): domain Eukaryota; kingdom Viridiplantae; phylum Streptophyta; class Magnoliopsida; order Poales; family Poaceae; genus Rhipidocladum; species Rhipidocladum racemiflorum. The sequence continues at coordinate 38,643,755 of CM070588.1, forward strand.
AAATACCCATGTTGGCAATTTAATAATGGCCAACTACTTAAACCAGACTAGGGTGATAAGGGGTCATGGCATACAATTATTTATGTCAAGGTGGAATATAGCAGATTTGCATTTAACTAATTTCCAGAATTAATCAAAGCATCTTCTAATTAAATTAGCATGCAATAATTTAAATCAAAATAATTTCCAAATGGGAACAATATGTTCAAAACATAACCTGCCTTCAAAAAGTACTTGTTCTTGGTCTTGAGTTGGCTCCTAGGTCAAAACTTCACCTTCGAAACCTTCGGGCATTTCAACGTCTACTCGTAACGTGTGCAAATAGCAATAAATAATTAAAAAGTAGACAAAAAGTATCCAAAAAATCAAATAAAATTCACCACTAAATAGAACTCAATTTTATAAAAATTTAGAAATTGGAATCACTCAAATCAGAGTTAAAACGCAAAAGTTATAAATATCTGAAGTTTAAAAAATCAAATAAAAGAATAAACCAAATTATTTCATTTATTTTTCTATTGAAAAATCCGATTATGACGTCAGCATGATGTCAGCGACGGATTTGAATTTCCACCGAATTATTTTTCTATTGAAAAATCGAATTATGACGTCAGCATGACGACAGTCGGTCCATGAACTCGGTCCACGGCTAGGGCTCGGTCCACCGTGGACCCCGTCCACGGGTACACGTGTCGCTGACACGTGGGACCCACTCGGATGACGTCATCGCTGACGTCATCACGCTCGGCCGAACGGTACTGACACACGGGCCCCACCGTGACGTCATCATGACGTCATGGTGCGGTCGCTGATTGGAGGGAGATCGTGGCCGGGAGAGAGAGATGTTCGTCGGTTCGTCGTTCGTCGGGCGAAGGTATGGCGATGGGAAATCTTTTGGTTTGGTTTAGGTGCTGATCTAGAGGAGGTTTTGGTGCTTTTAGATCAAAAGGTGGTGCTGCAAATTGATAGAATCAGTGAAAACTAGAATTTGCATGGTGTTCTGTTTTGGGCAGATTGGACGTCCGACCTAGGGTTTGAGTTTTCGCAATTTTATGTGTTTTATGGTCGTACGTATGTTGAGAAAGTTGTCAATAATTTCAATACCTTTCTGTGGACACCAAGAACGCGTAATTCCGATCAGCCGTTTGAAAGTTATGGCTGTTTTACCAAACATGTTCAAAACTGTGACGAGATTGGGGCAGATTAGGTTGATCTGTAGATTAGACAATTTTAGAAGCCGAATCAGTTTTTCCCAATACTTAGAAAAAGCTAGGAAATTTCCTAATATTCGAGAAAATGTACTCGTTCATCTGATTTGGAGTTGTTAAGCCCGAGTTATGGCCTTCCGAAGGCTGCTGTCCTATTGGACAGAATCTCTGTTTTTGGGTATTAGGTGTAGATCGCGAAGTCGATTTAGCTAAGTGTTCTTGTGTGGTCTTGTGTGCATGTGGTTGAGTGTATTGAACCTTTGTGCAGGTGGGTGTGACCCCGTGAGTGCCGTCGTCGTCTCGCCACGCCGTCTCACGAGGGTAAAGGCAAGTGTATTGTAGTGGTTGTGACTTAGGGAGCCGTAATGTTTGATAATGAGATGGGTTACACATGTTTTATGATATGATGCCATGATTGACTCTTGCTTGCGACATGATGAAAATGGTTTATTATGAGGCTATGCAATGATTAGTTGAGTTTGTGTGCAAGTTGTTTATGTTTATGACATATTTGCATACATGGCATGAGAACTGGCCAGGTCGCTGAGAAAGTCATAACTAGTCCGGTAAGGTCGGTGAGAAAGTTATGACTAATCCGGAGGGCCATTGAGTAAGACCTACCTCGTGATTCCATCCACAGTGGTGAATGGAAGCGAGGAGTAGGCACCCTCCTTCTACAGGATGGAAGGGGAAAGAGGGTGCACACCGACGGATGTGCACTCGGCAATACCGGTATGTGCTTCGAGGAGACATGTGCATTGCATTGCATACATGATGATGTGATGTGTACGATGAGATTTGGACATGGTTATGATGTTGAATATGAAATTATGCAATGATTATGATTTTAAGTATGAGATGTAGAGATGTTAGCATTGAAACTGTTCTTTTGTCCCATTGCAATATACTTGTTGAGTGATGAACTCACGCTTGTGTTTATGTTGTTTTTCTTAGGTACCGCACAAAGGGTTTAGCTACACATCTACACGTAGCTCCACACAAATTAGACAGTGTTATCATTTGGAGTCATGATAATAAAATTAATGCCATGAAACTTGGAGAATTGCTTAACTGTGTGCTCGGTCTTATTATTTGATTCGTTTAGCTCATGAAGTGGTTGAATGCTTTATCCTGGACTTATATTGTTGCTATGTCACCAGTTATTGCTGTTTTAGATGCTTTCCATTATGATATAACTTGTGATACTTTGTTGTTGCTCTGAATCATGGAAAAACAAAGGAGATGCTGCCGAAATTTTTGGTTTTTAGCATTTGCACCTTTGCTGTAATTTATCTTTATTTGTGGTATTTAGATGTTGTTTAGTCTATGTTTGGTAACATTCAGGCATACTAGATGCCGGGGTGTTACAACGGCGAAAACAGCGGCGGAGCGCAAATCCAACTACGGCGAGCGATTGCGGGATGGCGACGGCGGCTTGGGCACAAGTAGCTAGGTCATTCGACGCGCACGGAAATAGAGAAGGTGGCGGCGGGGTTGGAGCCTTAAAAAGGTGTCTCGGCTTCCATGAATCTAGCGAAAAACGAGACCGACTCGGTTGTGGCGGTGGAATCCGATGACCGCACGGAGAAGGTGACGTGGCTCAATCCCAGCCGTACACGTGTGCACGATCAATGGCCAGGATTGCCCCGTGCGTGAGCGGTTGTGAACCGAATTCGGTCGGAGTGACGTGGTGTGCTATCGGCCGTTGGATCAAGATCCAACGGTCGTGGAATTAGGGTTTGGGTCCGGTTCGGGTCTGGCTCGAACGTAGTTCGGTCGGGCTCGAGTCAGACTCTAGTCTGACTTGGGTCGGATGAGCAGTGCAACCCGTTAGGGTTTTCCAGCGATTTAATTATTTAAAATAATTCTAGTAATTCAAATAATTTAAGAAAAATAGCAAAATAATCAGAAAAAGTCCAGAAAAATTCTGGAAAATACTTTCATACATTTTGGACTCAAATAAAATATTTCCAACAAAATTTTATTTGAAACTATTTAATTATTTAATTATCTCAAAAGGGAATGAATTCAAATTAAATCCAAATAAATCCCAGAAAATTCCAAAAATTCTCAAAAGCGCAAAATATCTATTAAATTTACGAAAAGCGAATTTTGGGGTGTTATAATCATTAGATTGAATATATGTCCTTTTGGGTGAAGATTAAACCTATTTTGTTGATGCACTTGTTTCTTATGTGTGTAGGTTGTAATGTTTTCTGGGTACTGTGAAAATAAGTTTGAAGTGGTATCTTATGATGGAAGCAAAACAATTTACCCTGATAGTTAAATTATGAAAGGTCACATGTATAGAATGAACCTTCCACCATTTGGTTTTAGTACAACTTAGACCTGTTTGTAACGTGCCTAAATTGCTACCTTCTCTCCAATATTGAAGAGTTCATGGAATATCATTTTCGAGTAATTTTCCAAACTATACTAAAAATCAAATAAGGAACTGTCTACTTGAGATGACTATGCTTTTAAATAAAATCAACATGAACTTAGAAACATATCTATATATACATAAATGACGCGATAGGATTATGTAAATTCTAACTTCATTATTTCCATATCAATAGGATTATATACACACGCTTCTCAGCTTAGAAAAGTAAAGTATATGCATGCAGACACAAATTGTTCTATGATGTGTACGGATTCATTGTTGTACAGAGCAACAACAAACTTCATACTGCGGTAGGGGCAATTTATTTACTCCCTTTGGCAGTGGACTGTGATTGTGTCTAGCTGACTTCAATTGAAGCAAATGTAGTGTTACAAAACAATGGAAGAATGATTTGCTGTGTGTGAGGGGAACCCTTGAACACTACATCATATTTACTACTTAATCAGATTGGTTAACACATGAGAAGTTTTGATTTTGTCTCATTTGCATCTTATTGTCTGTCATAGAAGGCTGGGGATATTAATTGCTCGCAAGTCCATAAAAGATCAGCATTTACTCTCCTTCATAGATGCTAAGGTGTGAGATATTTATCATTTTACTCATTTGTTCAAAGGTAAGCAATCCAATGATGCAATTTTGATTCCATTTTTTTTAAAAAAAATCATTTATTCAAAGTGGAACCTTTAGGTTTTTGAGAAATTTTATGAGAGAGGCTATATTTATGCGTCCGAAAAAATGAGGAATTTCATGTGCATGAAATTGATTTTGATAGAATATTGTGAGATCAGTTTTTTGGTTTTTGTTTATGCGATGCTACATAAATAAGTTGATTTATCATGCAAGTTTAGCTCATACCCATCATCTGCCGATCTAATTCAGTTGGCATGCACAACAATGCAATGCTATCACTCCTTGGTTGAATGGCTTACAGCTGCAACAACTTGTAGTGCTAGTTGTTAATGGAATGGAAAACAACAGGGCCTGATATGGTATTTGGAATGCAATGATATATCAATTGGAATCAGTTCAAGGTGTGCTTGTTAGATTGTTTGCAATTGCATATCAATTGGCCTGATATGATATATGGAATCAGTTCAAGGTGTGCTTGTTTGATTGTTTGCAATTGCATATCAATTGCCTGATATGATACTTGGAATGCAATGATATATATGATATTTTGACACATCACGTTGTTCCAGAGGGCATGGCTAGTAGTATTCCTGAGGCTAGCCAAAATGCCAATTTTATTTTTTTGGTCTGGGCATCATTTGTGTTGGTTCATGTTTATGACCGACACTGATATATACTATTTGTATCAGTTAGTATATAGAACCGACACTGATATATATATATATATTTGTGTTGGTTCGTGTTTATAACCGACACTCCTATGTGCATATTTGTGTCGGTTCGTGTTTATACCCGACACTAATATGTGCATATTTGTGTCGGTTCGTATTTAGAACCGATATTGATATATTAATATTTGTGTCGGTTTGCGTTTCGAGCCGACACTGATATTCGACTATTTGTGTCGGTTCGTATTGAGAACCGACACTAATAATGTCATTTGTGTCGGTTTTTAAACCGGCACTGATAACGTCAGATTATTAGTGTCGGTAAATCCGTGTCGGTTGAAAAACCGACACTAATGTCGGTTCCGAACCGACACAAATGACCATGTCCTTAGTAGTGACACATGAATATACTCGCTTTTCACTCATAGGCTGCGGGGCCGCACGAACTTCCCTCTTACCATCAAATTTTTCATCCATCTTATAGTATCGATGACTTTAAGGTAGAAACCTACAGTGACCTATGTACATAGTTTTTATGGAATTAGGTAGCCACAAGCTCTCAATGTCCTATTCACAAATTGGACACCCTTTGGCTCCCTTCGTGCTGTAGCCCGCCAAATTACCGAGGCCCAGGAAATCATTTATGGTGCAAAATATCATAGCCTATATGGTGAAGTTATCTCTTTTATATGCATCCCACATCTCAACCCCCTCATTCCATAATTTTACCAAATCCTCAATCAGTGGTGCTAGGTACATATCAATATCATTTCCCAGCTGTTTGGGACCCGAGATTAGCAACAACATCATGATATACTTTTGCTTCATGCACAAACATGGAGGGAGATTGTAGATACACAACAGAACTAGCCAAGTGATGTGACGACTGCTCATATTACCAAACGGATTCATTCCATCGGTATTCAATCCAAATCTTATGTTCCTCAACTCGGCACAAAACTCCTCATATTTCCAATCAATATTTCGCCATTGAGCCGAATCAGCAGGGTGTCTTAGCTTGCCATCTTCCTTTCGAGATTCATAATGCCAACGCAACAAGTTTGCTTCTATGGGATTTGCAAATAGCCGCTTCAAACGGGGAATGATCGGCAAATACTATAATACCTTGGCTGATGTCCTTTTGTTCACATCTTCACCATCGTCGGTTCGGCTTTTATACTTCTCCTTTTGTTTGTATTGGGGTACACCATAAACTGGAGAAACGTGCTGTTCCTTATGTGTGTTTCGTTATAATATGCAATCATTCGGACATGCATGTATCCTTTCTATTTCCATTCCCATGGGACATAGTAGCTTCTTCGCTTCATAAATACTTGTTGGCAACCCGTTTCCTTCTGGAAGCATATCTAATAGAAGAACTAAAAGTGCATTGAAACTGTATCTGTCTAATGGTGTTTTATCTTCAGTTCGAACAATGCAAGGACCGAACCCAACTTGATGTATTCAGCTTTGTAAACCAAAAATAATGGCTTGGCATCATCTTCCATCAAGCTTTTAAAATTTTCAAACTCTTTTTTCATGTAATTTCCCTCCACATTCCGCAACATTTGATCTAAATTGTCCTCGTTAAACATATCACACTCTAACTCGTGATCGGATTCCAACATGTCTTTGTTACATACCAGAGGGGTACTATTTGTCTCCCCATGATGGATCCAACATGTGTAATTTCTCACGAAGCCACCCCGAATCAAGTGGTCTTCAATTTGTGTGAAATCATGTGCTGAAAAATTGGCTTAGAATTGAATTTGCAAATGTGTGTGCATGTGGTTCTTTTAGCGCCAGACTGAATTTCACAAAAACAATAAGTTTCGCATTGGCGCCGGACCAAAGTTTCAAAAAACAGTAAGTTCCCATTTTACGCCGGACCGCTTGCGCCGGAGCAAACTTTTGGTCTGTGGTGAACGGCATCTGCGCTGGACCAAAATTTGCAATTAAGCGCCGGACCAAGTTTTCTCAGTTGGCGCCGGACCATGTTTTCGCATCTACGCCGGACCAAAGTTTTGGTCCATCGTGAACGTCGATTTGAAAGTTTTTTTTTCATGTGTACGCCGGAATGATTTTTGTTTAGTCCGTCGTGAACATGTTTTGTGCCGAACCAAGTTTTACAACAACAGTAAGCTTTTATGTTACGCCGGACAATGCACGCCGGACCGAATTTTCGGTCCGTCGTGAACGCATTTTTTAGCGTTGTTTTTTCATGTACGCCGGACTGATTTTTTAGTCCGTCATGAACGTATTTTTGAAACATGTTTTCTCTGAATTGAATCAAGACTTTCGCATGTATGCCGGACCAAAATTTTGGTCCATCGTGAGCTGCGCCGGACCGATGTTTGGTCCGGCGTGAATGGTCTTTTGCTCGATTAGGGTTTTGAGCAATTTTGGAATTGAATTTTGGTTTGAATTTAAGATTATGAAATTCTTGAGAATTTCATGATGCTTGTTTTGAAGTGGACTTTATGCAATGCTCGTGTGAGTAGTTGCATGGATTGACTTTGAGTCAACTCGTGAACTTGTGCTCCAATTCGTTTCTTGTTTGCTCATGTGCAGGTATTGCTCAATGACGAACGTGGTCGATGATGGGACCGAAACTAGGTTCATGGAGGAACTGAGGTCTGGGACTAGGTTCAGGGAGGAACCGAGGTCTTGGTAGTCAAGGATGTCATGCGGGACGTTCGGGCTATGAGAATGGTGCACATGAAGAATGGTTAGTCACGTGAGTATGGCATGGTTGCCATACGCGTGCAAGAGTTGTTAGTCACGTGAGTATGGCAGGGTTGCCATACGCGTGCAAGAATTGTACTTGGCCAGGTTGGGCCAAGAGGAGTTGTGTTGAATACATACTCTTTCTAGGATTTGGAGTGGGATTCCTTCTAGGATTAGGAGTAGGAATTGTATTCAGGACTCCTTGTGTTTTGCTCCTTTAAATAGGAGGGGTAGTCTCCTGTTAAAGGGCATCAATCAGTTAGAGCTTTAGGGTTTGTACTCTTTTGTTTGAAGTACTTTAGACAAAAAGAATTAAAGATCAATTCTTTCAGATCCTTACGTGCTACAGTAACCACGTTGCTAAAGTGTTTCCTATTTTGGTTCTTGTTTGCATGTTTGTTCTAATTCTAGATTGGTTTTTGTTCTTTAAGTTTCATCTTGATTTGATTCATCAAAAACCTTTCTAGGGTATTGATTTAGAGTTGCTCAAAGTTTAATTGATTAATCTTTTGAAGATCTTGTTTAATCTTGAAGTTTTGGTTAGATCAATTCTCGTCACATTCTGCCAAAACAAGCTTGCGAGGTTCTTAACTTTTTATCCGTAAGTTCGATCGAGCTGATTCTTTCTCGGTTCAAATTGGAATCTAATTTCTTGTGTCCAAATTTCAGATCGATCCGACGGTTGGATCTTCAGGAATTCATGTTTTACCGAACCTCTGTCAATCTGTTTTTGTCGAATACGAGGCAATTATTTGATTCCGTTTTGGGGTGAAGTTTTAATAGATCAAAGATTTGGTTTTAGCTTCCGCACAATCATTCACCCCCCCTCTGATTGCTATATCTGTATACTTCCATCCTACAATTTGAGATGAGTTGTTAAATCTCCTGAGATTGGTGCAATCAATGCAAAGACAATATATGAACTTTACACCCCTTTTAACCATGTCTTCTTCCGTGACTCTTATAAACTCCTTAATCCCTCTCTGAAATTTAGCACTCACACAGCTTTTTTGATACATCCATTCTTGATGGTCCATCTACAATTAAACCACAAACAATAAATTAAGAAAAAACTTAAGCGACAGCTAACTATTTCAAATACAAAGTTGAAGAATTGAATAATCTTAAAGAAACATCTATCTATTGACCAACTAAGTGCATACTAATGATGACTACTAATCTCTAATTAGGTTAGGTTCTAATCCTATTCGAGGATATGTGGTTCGGGCAAATTCCTATGCTGTTGTAGAACTCCAGGGAAAATTTCGGCAACATCTCCCCGCTATTCTCCAAATACACATCTCGACAACAGGTCAAGTTCGTGTGTATCCGGAGAATACCAGGGAGATGCTACCGAAACTTTTTCTATATTTGTACAATAGCTTCATTAGGAACTTGCCCGAACCACATATCCTCAAACTATCCAAAAAATATGGACAATTTGAGACTACTTATTTATAAATATGTCATTTCAGCATATTTATAAACAAACGCGTAGGTTACACAACCTAAACTCTAGCATTGATCATATTAATTATATCAACAATAATAACATGTAACACATTTACCAAATTAAAATTGAATTTAATTCCTAGTGCAAAATTGAAGGGATTTGAAGGAGTGCTCACCTTTTGAAGAAAATCACAAATGAGGGGAAATCTCCTCAAGCTAGGGTTTCAACTTTACCCACAAACCACCATAGCACTAATAACAGGTAACACATTCACCAAATCAAAATCAAAATTTCTTAATACAAAATTGAAGGGATTTGAAGGAATGTTCATCTTTTGAAAAAAAAAACCACAAATGCGAAAAAATAAAGGGAAAATTTCCTCAAGGTAGGGCTTCAAGTTACCATCTTAACACACATCCTCAAAGATTTCATATTCTCACACAAGTCTAAGTTTCAATCAGAGTATGTTCTGTTTTTTGGAGCGACGATGGTTTTTTTAGCTCTAGAATACCAACAGAGGAGAGTTCATCATGAGGATATATAAAACCTAACGAGATTCATCACAATTGGTTCTAGCTAAGAACCGACTGTGATGAGGGAGCCCCTCATCACAGTCGGTTCTTAGCTAGAACCGAGTGTGATGAGAGGTGCCATTACAGTCGGTTCAAGATAAGAATCGATTGTTATGACTTCATTCTAAACTTTACAACACATATTACAAACGGTTTTTTTTTTCAAGAGTTGAAAACCGATATAGATGAAGCTATGTGTTGTCTTATTCTGTACCCCGCGCGCTAGAGGAGGCTCACGTACGGCGCGGTCACAGGACGACATGGGAGGACGTGTGGGTGAGTGGAGTGGATTTGGGTGAGTGAGTGGGAGGAATTGTTTTGCCGGTGAAAGTTTAGCACTTTTGGGCCTTTATTTCTAGTTCCGCTATGCAATCAATGTGGTGATGGCTACCTCTAACAACTTTTAAGTGGTTAATGGCAATTAGATTTAACATAATTAGAAAATAATATTGTGATGAATGGGGTTTGAATCCACGACCTCACCCCTCGTGACCCACGCCTCACCCATCTAACCAACCCACCCACGCGTCATATCTGATAGAGTAGGAAAAACATTCCTTTTATTATTTCGAAAACTAGGCTTCTACAACCGGTTGGTAACACGAACCGCTTGTAGAAATCAGAAGTCTAGAACCGGTTAGGGACACAAACCGCTTGTAGAAATTGGGTTTTACAACCGGTTGTAAAAACCCTCTTCTACCTCGTGGTTATTGAACCGCTTGTGATGCACCATCACAATGGATTCCAAATTTACCGGTTGTAGAGATACCGCTTGTGATGCTCGTTTTTCTAGTAGTGCTCGTCACAAGACGGCAAATTAACATGGCTAGTCACTCGTATTCTTAATCGCGTGAGTTTAATTGAGCCCGTCCACCATTGTCAGTTGCACTAGACACCCTAGCTAGCTTCTATTTACACATCTTCTCATGTAATCTGCAGGTCCCCATGATCTCCTTCAAGCATTTGTAGTCTAAATTCTAAAATCGCCCCTCCATCCATTAATTCCATAGACAGCTAAATCCTAATTATCATGGAAGCTGGCTAGCTGTTCCTGTAAAACTTAGCAAATTCTAACATAAAAATATTAGAATGCATGCCAGTTTGTTGCGGTCGGTAAAATGTCAGCTTAATCTATCAATTACCAACACCCCCACCCCACCCCGACAGCCCCCGCGGGGTCAGCTGCGACGCTACAGTGAATCCAGCATTTCCTGATCGTTTCATGTGGTGTCGAAACGTGTCATCAACTTTGTAGCCGGGATGCAACCAGCGAGAGCCGGCATTCGCGCAACTGAAAAGTGTACCTCAGGAACCATACCGTGACCCTACCCGAATTGTAAAGTCGGAGATTAAACAATGAGGTGCTCAAAGTGACTCTATAGCCTAGCTACATTTGTAGATCGAGCTACCTCTTAGCTATCCAGGTAGATCGATATATGCTTCGCTTTATATGTCTATTGCTCGCTAGTTCTTCTTCTTTTCAAACATCATTGCTGCTCAAGCAAGATGAGGCCTATAAGTGGCGGCTCTCTCTACATATGCATGTACATGTAGATGTTGGAAGTTGGAACAGCCAAAACAGCACCAAATTGGGCACTGGCAATTAAGTCATATTTTTCTGGCCATCGATCGACGCGAGAGTTGTACCATGCTCATCGATCAGTTGTATGGGACTGGCTGTTCATATGGGGAAGGAAAGGGATGCGTGGTTCACTACTTGTCGAAAGATCAATGATCATATGTGTTTAAAGGTTGCTCGAAGCTGCATTCACTTCTGTTTCTTATCTAGGTATGGTTTGAGGTAGATTAGCCAGCGCTCGAAAAGACAGGCTAATCTGATGGGCCGTCGTACTCGTACCGGCATGAGCACTGGCCATGGCCACTCGATCGTACTCACACCGCGACAAAATGCAGCAGAAAGTTCACTGTTTGTGATTTATTCAAGTCGACAGCCGCATATGGAGGCGAACATGCGTGCTTCAGTTTGATTGGGAGCAGCTAGCCAGCTATACGATGTCCTCACTGTGCTACATTGAAAGGAGCAACACTGCAACAGTCTACGTCTCTGCTGCCGTCTAGAGCAAAACTTTTTAGGCTTTCATTGATCAGTTGGGAATACTGCTAGAGTGTATCGTACCATGTGTGAATATTTACTCCTAAAGAAAGAGATTACGAACACATCATGCATCTTGAGTCCTCTGATTAGATCGAGTGAGGATAAACTACAATTGTTGTTGGACAAAGGCCATTGAGCGCTAGCTACACCAGCTAGCTTCCCACAGAAAGCTACAGTTTTTAGCCGCCACCAAACATATGGTTAGGATCCTGCAGTAGTGCATGATCAACTACGTATTGAACATTTGAACCACGGTTCTTCCAATTTTATTGGGTTGTAATAGCTCACATTCTCTACATATAGTATTTTTTTAAGAATTTTTAAAATTTATACATATGATTTTCAAGGAGTTTACACGAAATATATTTGCGCATATCAAGTGTAAACCACTTTTATCGTGTAAACTACGTAAAAACTATATGTATAAGTTTTTAAAAATTCTTAAAAAATATTTACCATACGTAGAGAAAGTAAGTATCTATAATCCTGTAAAAGTTAAAGACCAAAGTCAATCGTATTTGAAATATATGAGAATGAAAATTTCAACCTAAACAGTATTTTTTCACTGTTTAGCTCTATTCTTCTCGCCGCTTGTCAATTTTATATCTTTAAAATACGATTGAGTTTGGTCTTCACATTTTACAGGGTTGTAGAATCTCATCTCTATTGTGTATGATAATTTTTTGAGAATTTTTGAAAATTTGTACATATATGATGCTGAATGGGTCACCATGTGCAAATTCAAGCCAACTTTGGGTATATTTGTGAAGATTTCAATTTTAAGGTATATACCACCTATAACAATTCAAATGAAACACATACCTTTGAAAAAATATACTCGATTTAAAAGATTTAACAAGTTTACATCACATGCTTTGCTGATTTATATATATATATATATATGTGTGTGTGTGTGTGTGTATATACATAGGAAGCTTTTTTCCGTACTTTTGGGAGTACGTACTCCCACCTCTATACCACTTAAACGAATGTGTTATACTCTTTTATCACTTTGAATATACTCTAATAGTAATTCTAAGATACTACAATACGACATTATTGAAAAAAATTGATCGGAGCCCTTTATTTTTTGCAGTATACCCTTTTCTATATGTAAAAAGAGTATGTAAACAAATTATGCTATAAAGGGTGGACTTTGATAAAAATTTTCGTGGAACTCACTTTAGAGTATCTTATAATCAGTATTAGAGTATACTCAAAAGGATAAAGAAGTATAACAATATCATTTACACAGTATATTGAGAGTGGGAGTACATACTCCCAGAGGTATGGAACTATTTCTTACATATATATATATATATATATATATATATATATATATATATATATATATATATATATAATCAACAAATACCTACAATCAAACTATCATAAAAAAGGAAATTCTAGTTTGAATTTCAATTCAAATGACACGGAAATGAGACACTATGGTGTTAGTGCACCATGATTTCAAATGCATGAATTCAAGCCAAATTGGAGCATATATTTCAAAAGTTTCGATTTTAGGGTATATATCCATCTATAACAATTATAATCAACACATACCAAACTAGTTAAACTCAACATCCAAAAACTTTCAAACTTTTTCACAAACTATACATTAGGGGAAATACCCGTTTTAGATCATATTGTCAAGTGTCATAACGAGAGAGCCTTTGAGACAGAATGAAAGTGGGGGAAGAAAAAAGATGTTGTCACTTGTCATAATGAGAAAGCGTCAAATTAGCAATTCCCCTCAAAGCTTGCAAGAAATGGAAACCATGGGAACGATGTGGGGAACGAAAACCTTGTTGCATGGCACAGAGGTCACAAGTACATACTCCATCTATTATATCCCACGGAGTTGCAGCCCCGTGCGCCCCCACGTCATTTCGGGACGATGTGCTCGATCCGCGCTGTGCCACGTCGCCCATTTGAACAATCGTTGATACGGCAGTGGTAATGCTCCTCGGTGCAAGGCCAAATGCACGGCTTTGAGTCCTATCCGCATGCGTCGCCCGGACGATTTTTGCTGCACAACGTGCGGCGTGGTCGTGTGGCGTCGGATTTTTTGCGAAAATACTCCCAAAAAATCCTGATTTCTATGTTTTTTTGGAAAAGGCCATAGAAATTCTAAAAATTACATCTAGGTCCCTTTTTTCAAAAAGATCACTGAATATTCCGAATTTTGCCGGATTTTTTGGAAAAACCCATTGAAAATTCTGAAAATTGCATCTAGGTCCCTTTTTGTGAAAAATGACCCACGAAAATCTCAACATTGCATCCTTTTTCCCGAGAAGACCTCGAAAATCTTTAACTAGGTTTTTTCACAAAGGCCTCCCAAAATTCTGAAACTAATCTAGGTCCATTTTTCCTGAAAAGAACCCCTGTATATGCTGAATTTGATTTTTCTGCAAAGGACCCCCAAAAAGCTTGACATTATATACGGGTTCGTATTTCATGAAGAATGCCCCTCCAAATTTTTTGAAATTACACCTAAGTCCATTTTTTAGGAAACCTGCACCTAGGTCCATTTTTTTTCGAGGAAACCAGTAAAAAAGATTGTTCCTAAGCTCAAACCATGCCTTTTATGAAAAACATAGGATTCCAGAAAACCACCCTCGCGCGATATCACATGCCTACATGACATCACGTCGCGCATACGCAGCTAGTAATTATAATACAGGAAACAAAAAGATCACCTTCAAGCACATACACATGAATCCTTCTTTGTTTTAGCATCCTCGCAAACTTTTTTTTTTTGCAAATCTAGTCTCCTTATTAATAAGTATGTATAAATGGTCTCCTCCCCAACCGCGAAAGATGTGGTAGGTGACATGTATGCATGGGATACCACTACTACAGATCTCACTACAACACAACATCCCTATAGAGACATGTTTTATGTAGGCTAGAGACATTTTATTTCGCCTCCTCAAGACCACCGAGTCATTTTTATAAAGCGTCGTAGGAGCGTCTTCACATGGATCGTCTCAAAAATATAGAGACGTTTTGTTAAGCGTGTCCACATCATTTAAAACGCTCTATAGAGACGTTAAATTGCATCTCTATAAACTTAGAGACGCTTTTATAGAAACGTCTACAACACGTCTCAATTGATGTATAGAGACGTTAAATTACACTTCTACAAAATTATAGACGCTTTTGTAGAAACATGTAATCACGTCTCAATTGATGTATGGAGATGTTAAATTGCATCTCTATGAACTTAGAAACGCTTTTGTAGAAACATTTACAACACGTCTCAATTAATGTAGTATTCTACACATTATGTATACACGTATTTTTGGATGCCCTATATAATGCGTATTTTTTAATTTTGGTCGGTTTATTGTACTTTTTACGGACGTTAGGCGAGAAGAATGGTGAGTTCTTTACAAGCTTGCTCGAGTATTGTTTTAAGGACCTGGACCAGCTCATCCGAAATTATGTAGCCCGACCTTAATCATAACGGCAAGGGAACATGTTTGACTTAGAAATGCTTGGGGGCAATTTTGATGCGTATTTTTTATAAGTAGTGAAATAATATATCCCATAGCAGCAATATGTACATGTATTTAGATTAGGGGAGATCCCAACTGAATCAAACATCGATATGAAATAGCAGAGTTCACAACTGAATGAAAAATTCAATTTGAAAGAAACATATGAATAAAACATCCTATTACAAGAAACTTGTGCATCCATCTATAAGCTTTCTTCAAGTAAAACCATGCATGTGCATTGGGTCTTTCGCTCTTCACTCTATTCTTTTTATAGTCCTTCATTATCCTGCAAAAGAACCCATTTAAAGAAAAGATAATTTAACATGAGCGCTTATGAGAAATGAAGCACTAGTTTAATTAATAAAATTTGAAGTGACATACCAACTTGTGCCCGGGTGGAAGTTTTATTCTTAGGCTTTTTTACCTGAACAGTGATAGATATTATATGAATGACATGATATAATCAAATATTACACACTGAAAAGTATACTTGTTGAGTTTACGGAAATGATCTTACATATAAGCGAGGCCAAGCAATAACATGACCAATTGCATCTCTTACTGTATGGAAATTTTTATATGGTCTAGGCAGCCTCTCATCTCCAATATTTGTAAAACCACGAACCACCACCCCATAATATTCGTCCCCAAGCATGTTTCCTCCAACCACATATGTGCTATCTTTAGTCACAAAATTCCCTTTAGCTACAACTTTACCTTTGTTTATCACATTCAATGAAAACAATAAAACTTCCATTTGATCCTATCATATTGAGAAAAAGGACCATTGTCATTCATGAAAAAAGAACATAATTCACGAACATATAAATAACTTATTTTAATAATAAAAATGATAAACACATATTGATTTAGATGAACAATGCTCTAGTATAGTCATTCTCTGAGGCCCCTGTGATAAAAATAATTTAATGATCAATACAAGTGAATGTGCAAACAAGATTATTATTACTACAGCAGGAAACAACACAACCACAAGTCATTTTCATTAATAGTTTGAATATAACCTGATTGGTTGCATCATCACGTGGTAAAGCTGATTCCGCATAACTCTGACTAGTTTTCGGCCTTTTGGCTGAGTTTTCAACATGTGCTTGCTGCAATTGAAAGTTGGTTCAGTTATATACATGTTATAAAAATTAGGCATGGTTCAATAACAAAGTAAGATTATAATAACACACCTTGGCAATCATGTGTTCATGTGGTAAAGATGGATTGGACTTACTCTCTCTGGCTTTAGTACAGTTGAGAAAACGCAATTGCTGCAAGTTATGTTAAGTAGTAGTATTAAAATATTGGCTAACTTCGATACAATGTTTATCAAATAAAATACTACATCACCTGCACATTATTGGGTGTAGTGTGGTTGTCATATGAATCCACAAGATTGTTATCAAATCTATTTGGGATATCATTATCAACACGTTCAAAAATACCAACCTACAATAAAAAAAATCATAGTGTTGTTGTATAGTGTATCAATGTTCACTACTTGATCTTTGCATAATTAGTTTGAATATACCTTAGAGGTTTCACGCTCACGTGGTACATCTGATTTTGCGTAACTTTGACTAGTTTTGGACCTTTCGGCGGAGCTTTCAACATGTGCTTGCTGCAGTTAAAAGTTGACTCAACTATATAAGTGTTATAAAAATTGGACATGGTTCAATAACAGAGTGAGATTTTCATAACTCTCCTTGACAATCATGTGTTCATGTGGTAAAAATGGATTGGCATGACTCTCTTTGGCATTAGTACAATTGACAAAATGCAATTGATGCAACTTATGATAAGTGATAGTACTAAGATATTGGCAAAACTTTAATTTAATATTTATCAAGTAAATACTACATCACCTGCACGTTATCTGGTGTAACATAGCCATTGCCATATGAATCCTCAAGGTCTTTCTCAAATCCATTTGGGACGTCATTACCAACTTGTTCAAAAATATCCACCTGAAATAAAAACATAAATCATAGTGTTGCCACATAGTGTATCAATATTCAATAATTAATCTTTGCAAAAAAAAAAAAGAAATGGTGCGAAGACTTTTACTTCATTATTTTGTGATGCTCCAAGTAGTGCTCTCAAATCCTCTCCAGGGAATTTTTGTTCTATGAAAGCACGCATGAGATTCATCTCACCACTCATGTTTTGAATCTTCTTGTCCATTGCTTCTAGTGCTAATTTAAGTCTTCCTTCTTGCTCAGATTGCCCATCAAAAGTTAGTCCATGAGAAACCTGTACTTGGCTCAAGTACTTTTGATCATAGTACCCTCGAAGTTTTGTCTCCCTTCCAATTACACTTTGAAACACTTCATCATAATCTTTGGATGGAAGACTCCCATTGTTATTTGTTTTCCTTTTTGCTAGCTCATGATAAGCCATTTCCTACGTACATGAACATGTATGGAGATAATTGTACAATGAACCAAATTTAATTTCTGAATGCAACCAATAAGAACAGAAATGTACCATTAGTTCCTTCATATTCTGGTTAGCAAAGTTGCCATCCTTTTTCTTATGTGCTTCATCCCATAGGTCAATCATGTGGACCTTTGCATTCTTTTTTGTTTCCTGTGCAGTTAAGTAAATAAGAAGATATATCAATTTTTCAGTTAAAATACCTTCAAATTAGACTAAACAATTATCACCATCTCTTTTAACAGCCTAGCGTGGCTTTTTCTCCCAGTTGTATGAGGATTCTGCTGTTGTTTAGCGCACTCAGAGTTCTTCTTACATAATTTCTGCAAAAATAGAAGATTCAGACAATACAAATAATTATGAAACTAATCCGGGTCGTGCATGAACTGGGACTGACAATTACATCAGTCCTGGTTCAATGGTCTACTAGTCCGGGGGGCATCTCGGCATCGATTTAATATACCAACCGGTACTAGTGGTCTAACATCAGTACCGGTTGGTTACACCACCCGGTACTAAGCAGCCATGTACCCAGCAGGCTGCTTAGTACTAGGTGGTGTAACCAACCGGTACTGATGTTAGACCATCAGTACCAGTTGGTATATTAAACCGGTGCTGATGTGGGATCATCATTACCGGTTGGTTACACCACCAGGTACTAAGCAGCCGTGGACCCACGGTTGCTTAGTACCGGTTGGTGTAACCAACCGGTACTGATGATCCCATATCAGCACCAGTTGGTGTATTAAACTGGTACTAAAGCTCTTCATCTCCCGTGCGCGCCTCCTCAATCATGTCCCACGCTTCTTTTCGATGAAACTCTTCGTGTTCATCAGAATTGAAGTGCTTTCTCTTCGTCTTCCAATCCAGGACACCTATGAAACAATCAGATGATTGAGGGAGACATATGAGCATCAACGGGTGAGACCAATTAAAATGGCAGCTCCTTCTCCTTCTCCCTCTGGCGCACCATCACCACCCCCATCACCACCCCAAGAGGAGGAGCGGGAGGAGGAGGAGGCCATGATCCGCTGGGGGAGCTCGTCGGAGGAGGAGGAGGAGGGGGACGACGACGATAGCCCCCCGCGCGACGACTGCGACGAGTGGTGGTTTCCGTGATGTGCCACCCGCCACTCGTCACTAAATATTATATATATATATATTGTAATGTTATTAAATATTATAATTTAATGAATATAATATTTTGTGTTCTATATATCATGTTTTACATTCAATTTTTGTGCCTTTAGTAGGATTTTCATAATAGGGTAATGTGAAGAAGTAGGCCATTGTCACACGAATAATGAGTCAAAAATTATGGTCACCGCTTCAACCCTGGGCGCCTCCCGTCGCCTCAACCGTTAAATTCAAATATTCAAAAATATTATGAAACGTTAAAAAAAATGTTCAAAAAAATTATGCCATAATGAGAGAAAATCGTTCAAAAAAATTGGCTTCGAGAAACATTCAAATGTGAAGAAGTAGGCCATTATCGCAGCAATAATGAGCCAAACATTATGGTCACTGCTTCAACCCTGGGCACCTCCCGTTGCCTCAACCGTTAAATTCAAATATTCAAAAAAAATAATGAAACGTTCAAAAAAACATTCAAAAAAAATTATGCCATAATGAGAGAAAATCGTTCAAAAAAATCGGCTTCGAGAAGCATTCAGGAGAAAATTGGATTTTTTTTCTTCAAAATTTTAGATTTCAAAACCATGCGATATGTAGAGGTTCAACGGTCACTAGGGGCACATCAGCACCGGTTTACAATACCAACCGGTACAGATGTCCCAGAGGGGCAACGACTTTTGGGGCTTCAGTACCGGTGATGTTACCAGCCAGGACTGATGCTCTAAAATTAGTACCGGTTGGTTACACCGACCGGTACTAATAAGCGTAGGCACATCCGTACTGGTCGATGTAACCAACCGGCACTAATATTAGAGCATCAGTCCCGGCTGGTAACATCAACCGGTACTGAAGCCCCATAAGCCGTTGCCCTCGAGGACATTAGTACCGGTTGTTTTCATAAACTAGTACTGTGTAGCTTTATTTGAATCCCCTCTCCCTCATTTCTTCCCCACACTGTGCCCGATCAAGAACATTGCTTGATAAGAGCAGTGTAGTGCTAGAGCTTCAAGAAGGGGGAGGTGCTGCCAAAATTTCAAATTTTTCGTCATATTACTCCAAGCCAATTTAACCAAGGTTAGTAACATCGTTCCTCACTACATTTAGTGTAAAATGGAGCTTCCTCTTTGCTTGAAATGTGAAGACAATTTGATCTTTTCTCAAGAATGTAGAGACCTAGCTCGATTTTTTCATGTATGTTGCAATAAATTATTGTGTAAGTTTGGAATTTGCTTGGATTAGATGTAGCTCGCATTGAAGGTGTGGATCTAGCTCAAATTTAAGCTTTGGTTCCATTGATCGATGAACATTTTTGCATCTAGACTTTGATCTACCAATTCTTACATTTTAGGTGTTGATCTAGCTAAAATTTTGATTTTGGTTCCATCGATCGGTTGGAATGTGTATGATTTATTATTTTTATTAAGCAAAGAAGAAATAATTCAATTTATATAACAAGATGAAATTTTATCATGAAAATTGTAAAATTATTGATGAATTTTAACACATTAGATATATAAAGAATAATCCTTTTCAAAATATGTAATGAAGTATTGATATTTTAAAAATATTAACTTTTTAATGAAATTTCACCTAAAATTAAATTTACCCACCTAAAATTTTTAAATAAATTTAATATTGGTTTAATATGAATTTTGGGAAATGTTCAAAAATTCATTATTTGAAAATGAGCTAAATAACAGCTGCCTTGATGTAACATAATGTAGATGGACCGGCGATGGATGTACATGGACCGACGCTCCCCGGAGTTCTTGCAGGGTTTGCAAGCTTTTCTTCGTGCGACCGATGCATACACGAAGTCAGGCTACATATGTTGTCCATGCATAGACTGCAAGAATGAGAAGGAGTGGCCAAAACTAGCCACCTTCACTTCTATTTGCTATCAAGAGGTTTCATGCCAAACTATACCTGTTGGACCAAGCACGGTGAAGAAGAGACTATACAGGAAGATGGCGAAGAAGAAGAAGAGGGAGACAACAATATCTCGGATGCTGTCCAACACGGTTCGTTCGAAGATACATTGGGGGAGTTTGGCGATGATGACCTAGATCAGATGCTGCTTGATGGAGAGGGAGAATACACCGATGAAAGACATTACAAAAAGTTCCTGTGCCTGTGGGAGGACCACGGAACACTACTCTACCCAAACTGCCGACAGGGCCACAAAAAATTGCGTACCACACTAAATCTGTTGCAATGGAAGGTGACCAATGGATTGTCTGATAAGGGATTCGACGAGTTATTATGCCTCATAAAGAAGTTGCTTCCGGGTGGTAACACGCTGCATGAAACTACGTACGACGCCAAGCAAGTTGTCTGCCCTTTGGGGTTGGAGGTACAGAAGATACATGCATGTTGTAATGATTGTATCCTTTATCGCGATGAGTATGACGATTTGGAAGTTTCTCCGGTGTGCAAAACTTCGCGGTATAAGACCAAGCGTGATAACCCAGTGAGGAAGATGGGCAGCGTAAGAAGAAGAGACCCACCGCTAAGGTGGTGTGGTATTTCCCTATAATCCCCCGGTTGAAGCATTTATTTGCGAGCAAAGCGCATGCCCAGATGATGCGCTGGCACAAAGAAGATCATAAGGACGATGGAAGGCTAAGGCACCCCGCTGGCGGCTCCCAGTGGATGAAAGTCGATAGAAAGTACCTGGACTTTGCTGAGGATGTGAGGAACATAAGGTTTGGGTTGAGTACGGATGGAATGAACCCATTCGGCGAGATGAGTAGCAGTCACAGCACTTGGCCCGTGACTCTATGTATGTACAACCTTCCTACTTGGCTGTGTATGAAGCGGAAGTACATTATGATGTCGTTGCTTATCCACGGGCCAAAGCAACCTGGAAACGACATCGACGTGTACCTCAAACCGTTGGTTGAAGATCTGCTAACGCTGTGGAATGATGGTGTATGTGTGTGGGATGAGTACAAAAGAGAGCATTTCACTTTACGTGCATTGCTATTCTTAACCATCAACGACTGGCCTACACTTGGTAACCTGTCTGGCCTATCTATCAAAGGATATAAAGCCTGTATCCAGTGCTTAGAGGATACGGACAACATGTATCTGAAAAACTCACGAAAGGTTGTGTACATGGGCCACCATAGGTTCCTCAATATGAAGCACCCGTTACGAAGGAAGGGTGAGAATTTCGATGGGACATAAGAGAAATGTAAGAAGCCTCTGCATCGCAGTGGGACACTTGTATTTTCTTTGGTGAAGGATCTGAAAGTAGTATTTGGAAAGGGTCATGGTAGCAAATCTGCCCCGACTGAACAAGATCATACGAAACCCATTTGGAAGAAGAAATCAATATTTTGGGACTTACCGTACTGGAAAGACTTAGAGGTCCGCCACTCACTGGACTTCATGCACATCACGAAGAATGTTTGCATGAACCTGCTAGGCTTCTTAGATATGTATGGCAAATCAAAAGATACACTTCAAGCACGAAAGGACCTGCTTCTACTGGGACTCAGGAACGATCTACATCCGGAAAAGAGAGCGGAAGGACAAACATTACCTCCACCTCGCGAGCTACACTCTGAGCAAGGAAGAGAAAAAAATATGATTAAGTTCTTCAGCAGCGTGAAGGTCCCTTCTGGATACTCCTCGAACATAAAGAGACTCATAAATACAAAAGAAAATAAAATCGTACACCTGAAATCCCATGGTTGTCACATGTTGATGACACAGCTGTTTCTAGTTGCGGTGAGAGGTATTCTACCGGACTGGGTACGAGGGACAATTATAAAGTTGTGCTCGTTCTTCAACGCTGTGTCGCAGAAGGTCATCGACCCGAATAATGTATCTAAGCTGCAGGATGATGTGGTCGACAGTCTGGTCAGCCTGGAGATGACCTTCGCCCCGTCCTTCTTTGATATTATGGTTAATCTCATGGTCCACATTGTCAAAGAGATAGAAATTCTCGGACCTGTGTTCCTACATAGTATGGTCCCATTCGAGAGGTACACGGGTGTCCTAAAGAAGTATGTTCGCAACCGGTCTCGTCTAGAAGGCTGCATTGCATAGGGTGTTGGAACAGAGGAGGTGATTGAGTTTTGTGTCGATTACATTGATGATCTGAATACAATTGGCATCCTTGTATCATGCCATGAGGGGAGGCTACGGGGAAAAGGGGCTCTAGGGAGAAAAGAATTCTTTAGCGATGATCTACTTTCATTTAAACAAGCACATTTCACAGTCTTAAAACAAGCAACTGTAGTGGCTCAGTATATCCATGATCATGAGATGATTCTGCGCTACCAATACCCTGAGAAGTGAGAAAAGTGGATCGCACTAGAGCAAATGGATCGTTTTGACGGTTGGTTACAAAGTCAGCTGATAGGCAAGCAGATAGACAATGAACAGTTGAAACTCTTGGTTCGGGGGCCATCCACTACAATCATATCATTCCGTGGGTATGCGATAAATGGGTACACATTTTACACGACTGCCCAGGATAGCAAGAGCACCAACCAAAACAGTGCCTTGGACAAAAATGGAAAGATGGACACTTACTATGGTTACATAGAGGAGATATGGAAGCTCGAGTGTGGAACTTTAAAAGTACCTCTGTTTCGGTGCCAATGGGTCAAACTAACAGCTGTTGAGATCGACGAGTACGGTATGACAACCATGGATCTTAAGAAATTGGCCTATAGGGTTGAACCATTTGTACTCGCCAATGATGTGGCACAGGTATTCTATGTGATGGACATGAACAACAAATCGAAAAGGCAGAAGGACAATCATACTAAAAGCAAGAAGCAGAAGGTAGAGACTATTAGCAGCGAATAGCCAAGGCGCCACGTGGTTCTTCCAGGTAAAAGAAGGATTGTCGGAGTTGAGGGCGTCACAGATGAAGAAGAGTACAATCAGTTTGATGAGCTACCTCCTTTTATGGTGGACATAGACATTAGTGTCCTGAATGATATAGAAGAATCTCCATATGTACGACACGATCGTAACAAAGGATCACTTGTAAAAACAAAATATGTTAGCATATTGTGAAAAACCCATTATAAATTTATGAGAATTTATATATCAATTTATGTCCTGAAATTAATTAATTACAATAACAGATATTTTTTAAAAATCCCACTTCTCATAATTTTTAAAAATACAATACTGGATATTTTTATCTGAAAATTTTACATAGGTGAGAAAAATTTACCAGGAAATTAAATTAAAAGTTTCAACAATTGTTGAGCTGATTTGGCCTGAGATTTAATTAGTTATTCATTGTTAATTCCTTTTTCCCTCTGTCCTCTCACTGACCGGTGGACCCAGTTGCCCCACCGGGTCATAACACGAACCGGTACTGATAGGCAATATTTGGCGTGTCACTTTGGCGGGTTGGCGGGGGGAATCAGTATCGGTTTAATCCACCAACCGGTACTGATGTCCCTTTTAGTATCGGTTCATATTATGACCTGGTACTAATGCCCCTACAGGAACCAACATTTTGGCGGGTTATTTTGGTGGGCTGGGCTGGAGGGTCATTAGTCCCGGTTGAATAAACCAACCGGTACTGATGTCTCATATCAGCACCGGTTAGTAATATGACCCAGTACTAATACCCTCTCGTATAAAAATAGTAGAGGTGCAACTGTTGTCTTTCTCGCCACTGTTGCCTCCAACCCGCACCGTCCACGCCGTTCTCAACCCCGCTGTCAACGCTGTGCGTACCCCCGCCGTCTGCACCTCCAACCCATGCCATCTGCGCCGTCCTCCGACAACCCGCCGTCCGCGCTGTCCTCCGACGACCCGCTCGTGGTCGTGACGCACTTCGCTGCTCGTCCGCACTTCGCTGCTCGCAGTCCGCACCCCTGGCGCCGCATCCTTGGCCAGTATCCTCCATGCTAGAGCCGCATCTCCATGCCAACACCGCATCCTCCTCACCAGCGCCGCCCTCGGTGAGCCCATCGTCTCTCCGTCCCTTCCCTCCGCCTCGCCCTCGGTGGATGCTGATTATGTGATGTTAAAATGTTGATTATGTTGATGTTTACTTGTGTACCATACATTATTAATGTCGATGTTGATTATGTTAGGTCTGATTATGTGGATGTTAGAATGTGGATGCTGATTATGTGAATTTTTACTTGTGTGCTATACATTATTAATGTCGATGTTGATTATGTGAATTTGAATTGTTTAGAGAAGTACTGGTAGTACTTGTAAATTCGATCGAGATGTATATGTATACTTGTTGATACTATACTTGTCGTTGTCGCCCGTCTTCCTCTATCCACTCTTTCCCACCGCCCGCCTCGTTGTTGCCGCCCGTCCTCCTCTATCCCCACCGCCCTCCTCGTCGTTGCCACCGTCTTCCTCTACCTCTCTTCTCCACCTCTATCCCCACCGCCCGTCCTTGTCATTGCCGCCCATCCTTGTCGTTGCCACCTGTCCTCCTCTATCCCCACTGCCCTCCTCGTCGTTGCCACCGTCTTCTTCTACCTCTCTTCCCCACCGCCTAAGAATTTATTGCAAAATTGAATTTTGAAATATGTAAGTATATGTTACGTATATAAAATCAAATTCTAACAAGCATATATTGCCTGAAATATGTAAGTATATGCCACCTGAAAATTTGAATTCTGAAATGTGTAAGTATATGTTAAATGTGTAAGTATACTTTTGTTGATCTTTTTTCGTTAATTTTCAGTACCTTCTTCTAGCCTAAGAAATAACGATGGTGGATGAAGGATTTGATGGAGAGGAGTTCATGATGAATTTGATTGCGGGAGATGATCTTGTAGAGGTGGGGGATCGTGAACCCGCCCTCGTGGATCGTGAACCTGCTGAGGCTGCCGAGGCAGCAAGGCCTGTCGAGTTCGCTGAGGCCGCAACAATAATTAGTATGAATGCGTATATGCTAGTTGCACTATAATGCTAAGTCAACATTCTAACCCGTTCATCATTGTACCATATTTTTAGACTAGTCAATCGAGTAGGCCATCACATCACCGAGGTCCAAGCAAGAAGTCGAAGGCAAGACATATTATTACTGTAGTAGCCGATGACGGCCAACCTATTGAACCCGAGGGGGCCATTCCACCGTTCAACTCAGCATGTGGCTTCCACGTCAGGGACCGCGTGCCAATTAGAATTGCGAAATGGGAGAATATCCCTAAGGATACAAAGAACATGATCTGGACCGATTTGAAGGAGACATTCACCTTCCCCGAAGGGGTCGAAGAGAAGGTGAAGAGTTACACGTTGAAGAAGGTTGCCATCACATTCCAGACATATAAAAAGAAGTTGAACATGGAATATATCAAGAAGGACCTAACGCCCGACTTCAACAAGCACCCAAAGTTGCAGGATCACTGGGATGCATTCGTCAACTACAAGAATTCAGAAGAAGGTTGTAACACCCCAAAATTTTGCTTTTCTTAAATTCATGTGTGATTTGGCACTTTGGTGAATTTTTGGAATTTTCTGGAATTTATTTGGATTTATTTGGAATTTATTTGAATTTATTCCATTTTGAAATAATTGAAGAAATTAATTTTGCAAATAAAATTTTGTTGGAAATATTTTATTTGAGTCCCAAATACCCTAAAATATTTTCCAGAATTTTTCTGGAATTTTTCTGAGTCATTTGCTATTTTTAATGAATTAAATGAATTACTGGGAATTATTTTAAATATTAAATCGCTGGAAATCCAAACCGAGTCGGTTACTGTTCATCCGACCGAGCCCGAGTCAGACTCGAGTTCGAGTCCGACCCGAGCCAGTTGACTCGATCAAACCAGCTCAAAACCCTAATCAATCCCAACCGTTGGATCAAGATCCAACGGCTGAGATCCGCCCGTACCGGTTCGAGCCGTATCCGGCCCGGATCCGATCGCGCCCGTGCGATCGTGGCCGTTGATCGTGCCACGTGGACGGCTGTGCGTCGTCGTCTCCGCCGAGACCGAGCCGGACTCCGCCGCCGCGCCCGCCGCCGTGGGAAACTAGGTTTCCGTGTCCCGCGCGAACGCCGAGGCTATTTAAAGCGTGAGACGTCCCCCGAGGTTGCCCTCATCCTTGCGCACCCGTTCCCCCGAGCCATCTCGCCTGAGCCGCCGCCAGTAGCCCGTGCGAGCTCGCCGTAGTTGGAGGAAGTGACCGCCGCGGTCTTTGCTCGTTTCCGCCGCCGTCCGCCGTCTTCCGCCGAGAAGGAGCCCAGATCCGGAACCACCGTGACGAGACGCACCCGAAGGGACCCTTCACTTCGCCGGAGCAACCCCGAAACGCCGTCGGGCTCGTCGTCGTCTCCGTCTCCGGTGGCTGCAGCGCCGCCACGTCGCCATCGACCTCGCGAGCTCGGTGAACCGTCGGATCTAGATCGGACGGTTGAGGTGAGTTCACGTGTTCCAAACCCGATTAGATCTGGACCGTTGGATCAAGATCCAACGGTTCACAATTGCCACGTGCCGGAGTAGTGTTATTATAGGATTAGGTCTGGACCGTCCGATCTAAATCGAACGGCCCACGATCAACGAGTAGTTTCAACGTGTTAACCCTGGATCTAATCCGCGCCGTTGATTTTCAAACCAACGGCCGTGATTGCGCCACGTGTCGGGAAGTTGGACCGACGCGTCGCCGCCGTCACAAGACGCTGGCAGGCAGGACGCTGACACGCGGGGCCCGCGTGTCAGAGGGCCCGCATGTCAGCGGCTGTCCCAGCCGACCGCTGACGTCAGCGATGACGTCACCCGAGTGGCCCACATGTCAGTCTCACGTGGAGTCGTGGACCGAGTCCACGGTGGACCCAAGCCGAGCGTGGACCACGTCCATGGACCGGCTGACGTCAGCCGACCAATCAGGAGCTGACACGTGTCCATGCTGACGCAATAATTACTTTCCGAAAAAGAAAATGATTTATTAATTCGAATAATGATTTCAAATTTAGATTCAAACTTCAAACGCTTATAACTTCTGCGTTTCAACTCCGATTTGAGTGATTCAAATTTCTAAATTTGTATAAAATTGAGATCTACCTAAATATGAATTTTATTTAATTTTTGGACTAAAGTTTTTCTCTGTAATATTATTTAATTGATTATTTAAACTTTAATAAATCATAACTTTTGCGTTTTAACTCCAAATTTGACGATTCCAGTTTCTAAAAATCCAGAAAATTATGTTCTCTCTGTTTATGGATTTTATTTGGAGTTTTGGGATGTTTTTGCCTATTGTTTATTTGGGTATTTGCTATTTGCACGCTTTACGAATAGACGTTGAAGTGCCGGAAGGATTCGAAGGAGAAGTGTTGACTCAGGATCCAACTCAAGACCAAGAGCAAGTGCTTTTTGAAGGCAAGTTGTGCTTTGACCATGTTGATCCTATTTCGAAATCTATTTTGATTTAAACTATTGCATGCTAGTTCAATTAGAAAAATACTTTGTTTAAACACAGGGTTAGATAAATACCAATTTGCTATATGACACCTTGATTATTTAAGTATGTGCCATGACCCTTGTCACCCTAGTTGTGGATTACTAGTTGGACATTATTAAATTGCCAACATGGGTTTAGACCGTTGTAGTATCTTTGCTTAAACACACTACGTGCTCATAACATGATTTTGGACAATCAAATGTTAATATTGACTTAATGATATATTGAACCTGTTTTGGAAAAGTATCATGTGATGTTGATGGCACGTGGTGCATGGTAATCAAGCGGGGTTTGATAAACAGATTTCGATCGGGGCATGTGGCAAGAGTAATCAGTGGGCCATTGTGGCATTGGGGATGTTGATTTGGTTCTTCGGGTAGTCTTGCCCTGGTCACTCTAAGGACTTAACCTTGCAAGCCTTTGAACTGGGTCATACTTGCAACCACATGGTCGGAATGGGACGGCCCTAGTTGACTAAGTCGCTAAGGACTCACTTGTGGAGCCTCGGGGTTTCAATTACACCGTTTGTGTGATTGTGCGGGGAGCGTATCGTGGTCGTGGGCCGATACCCATCTAACGGTGTGTTGGTCCCATACTTCGCCTTGGCTAAGGGAAGGGATGGTGTAGAGCACGAACCTGAGAGGACCACCTGTGTTGTTTGAGGCTTCCGAAAGGCTTTATTCTGAGGAACTTCGCCTTTGTGGTGTTTGACTGTATCTTGTGGGTAAAGTGCATAACCTCTGCAGAGTGTAGAATCTATTTAAATAGCCGAGTCCACTGCTCGACAATGCTCGGGAATTACAGTCAAGGGTTAGATTTTCTGAAAATAACTTGGATTTGAAAAGTTGGGTTGGTTTAATAATGAAGATGATGGAAATGTGGTTTAGGATGGGGAAAAATGTTTATTAAACTTCTTGAAAAGTTATTTATGCTTTACTTATTTCTACTGCTTTCGAATCTACTTATATTACTTGTCAAATGTCAAGCATCGCAAATATACCTTAAGCTATTCCTTTGTACCAAGCCATGCATGTAGTATATTAGCTTGCATTCTGTGCATGACTTGCTGAGTACCAAGTACTCACCCTTGCCTCAACACAATACCAGTTGAAGAGGAGACTACACCAGTTTCGGAGGAGGAATTCCAAGAGGACCCGTCTACTTAGGGATGCGAGCCCAGTCAGTTGCCTGTGGTATACTGGATGGCGCCACGAAGTTATTTGATTTTCCGCTGCTATTATTTCTCTTTTAATAAGTTTCGCCTTGCAAGGCATATATTTGTACCTTGGCCATAAGGTCAAGTAACCCTTTGGTTATTTAAATAAAGTACTTTGATAATATCGATTGGTATGATTGTGATATTTACCGATGTTAAGACTGTGTGCACTAGCGCGTTCCTGGACTAGTGCTGAATACACAGAGGGTCCGGATTTGCAAATTCGGGGTCCCGACAGAGGTGGTATCAGAGCCATACTTGACCGTAGGCTCAACCCTAAGCTAGAATGGTCGTAGTGAGGATGAAACCTATTTTCTAAAGCTAAAAATTTTCAAGATAAGAAATGACATCTCGACTTATCCCCTTCTCTCTTTTCTTGTCTCTTGCTGAAATTTTCCCTTACCTTATCACAATTTAAAAATTCCGAGTTCTTACGTAAAGCACTCTTGTGACAGATGGAGGTTTTTTCGATGAGTGAGCATAGGTTCTATAGTGAGACTCCTTCGCCGAGTCGGGTCACGGAATAAAGAGTTACCCTTTAGGCGTTAGACTCCAGAGTTAGTTCGATTTGGATTTGCTTTGTTTGCTGAGTGTGCAGTATGTGTTGCAAGGCCCTTAGGCATTGTAAGCAACCATACCAAGTTATTAATAATAAAGTTGGACCTTAAGGTTACACCTTTCGCCCCGCATAAGTTCCATATTACTTGTCTATTCTTGTTTCCCCCTCATCTCTAAACCTAGAGCAAATCGACAGATGGTGAACACCCGTGGGAACTTTGGAAGCAATGGGAGTGGTTCTCGCCCAGCAGAAAACCCCAATGGTGGAGCACCAGCACCGCCAGTTGATATGCAGAATTTTGGAGCATTTCTTGCTGCTCAGACTCAATTGATGCATGCTATGATGCAACAAATGCAGCACGTCACCGCTCAGGCCACTGCTAATCAAGTTAATCAGGGACCACGCCAGAATACAAGACTATCAGAGTTCATGAGGACTCACCCACCCACTTTCTCTGGGAATGCCAATCCATTGGAGGCCGATGATTGGTTAAGATCAATTGAGAGAAAGCTACACATAGCTCAATGCATAGGGAATGAGAAGGTACTCTACGCTTCTCATCAGTTGGAAGGGACAATAGAATGGTGGGAGAACTTCGTGCCATGAGAGAACCCTCATGATATCACTTGGGATGAGTTCACAGCTGCATTCCGCCATTATCACGTGCCTGAAGTAATCATGGACCTTATGAAGGCGGATTTCAGAGCACTGAAGCATGGTAATCACCGGGTCGAGCTACGAACAAATTCACACAACTAGCACGCCACGCTTTGAGGATGTAGCGACGAGATAAATCCGCAGTCTCGTTTCATGAAGGGACTTAACTCAGGATTGCAAGTAGGATTGATCACCCACACCTTTCCGGATTTCCAAGAGTTGGTGAATAAAGCGCTTATTCTTGAGGACAAGCGCAAGGAACTGGATGAGAACAGAAGCGCAGGATGCAACAAAGAAGGATCACGCCAGGAACGCATAGCAATACTGAGAGTTGCACCAAATCAATTCTTCGATTCCAACCACGTGCAACAAGGACACCATCCCGGCACCAAGACCTGCCAATCGAACTACCAAACCCCAGCCCCGCTAGAAACACTACTCCGAGCGTGCACAAGAAGGAACCGTGAGACGCTGCTACAACCGCAACGAGCCAGACACTTTGCCAACAGCTTGTCCCAAGAAGACAAAGCAGAGTGACCCCGATTCGCTTCAACCTAGGAACAACCCCAGCTAGGGCGCCAAAGACCAGAGCCACACCCTGCATCGTGGTGAGAGGCCGAGTCAACCATGTCACCGCAGATGCACTCTGAGAATGCTACGGACGTCAAATCGGGTAAGTTACTTGTTAACTCGATACACCTGCTTGATTTTGTTTGACTCGAGCTTCGCATTCGTTTGTTTCGCAAGGCTTTGCTACTAGAAATGACTTGAGAATTGCAAGACTTAAGTGCATGCTTTTAGTTCAAACCCACTGGTTCCGAACTCCGAGCGAAGTAGGATGTTCCGGTGAGAATACTAATAGATGGAATAGAGTTCCTAGCAAACCTTATAATTTTGGAGACCCGGACCTTAGATGTTATATTGGGAATGGATTGGTTATCCAAGCACAAGGTCTGTATTGGATTGTGGACAAAGGACTATCTCGATTGAGAGCCCGTGTGGGAAGAAAGTGGAATTTCAAGCCACTGCAGCTAGAGATGGACAGTTGATGGTTAACAGTACCAAGGCAATCGGCATAGAGGATGTCCCAAGAGTGAATGAGTACCCGGATGTTTTTCCCGAAGATCTACAGTATGCCACGGACGAGGACATAGAGTTTGTGATAGAGCTTGTACACTGCACAAAGACCGATAGCAAAGAGACCCTATCGGATGTCTACCGAGGAGTTGGTAGAGATGAAGAAACAATTTGGAAGAGTTAATGGAGAAAGGATTTATCGAGACCAAGTTAAATCGCCGTGGGAGCACCGGTTTTGTTTGTCAAGAAGAAGGGCGGGAGTTTCAGGATGTGCAATTAATACAGTGCACTCAATGAAGTCACCTTGAAGAATAAGTATCCGCTACCCAGGATTGATGATTAGTTTGATCAGTAAAGAGGAGCCGGAGTTTACTCCAAGAGTGATATGAGATAGGGATACCATCGATTGAAGATCCGGTCGTAAGATATTCCGAAGACTGCATTCTCGTCAAGATTTGGACTTTACAATTTTACAGTTATGTCCTTTGGGATGACGAATGCGACAGCTTATTTCATTAATATGATGAATAAGGTGTTCATGGATTTTTTGGACTAGTTTGTCGTCGTGTTCATAGACGATATCCTAGTCTACTCAAGACGGAGGATGAACATGCCGAACACTTAAGGCGAGTTTTGGAAAAGTCGAGGAACAGCAACTTTTCGCCAAGTTCAGCAAGTGTGATTTTTGGAAGGACAAGGTGGAGTTTCTTGGACATGTAATGACCGCATGAAGGAGTCAGCCAGAGATCCAAGCAAAGTAGAAGCTGTGTTACATTGGGAACACCAAAGGCGGTGACCCGGTCGGAGTTTCCTTGGAATGGCAGGATACTACCGCCCGTTTCATCGAAGGCTTCTCGACAATTGCGAAACCTCTTACGCAAGCTACTGAAGAAGGAAAAGAAGTTTGCATGGGCGCGAGAATGTGAGAAAGGATTTCAGAGCTGAAAAAGCGATTGACGCGTCGACCGGTGTTAGTTCTACCGGATGTTGCTCAAAGCTTCGATATTTATTGTGACGCATCGCGCCAAGGACTTGGATGTGTGCTGATGCAGAATGGAAAGGTCGTCGCTTATGCATCAAGGCAGTTGAGGCCGCATGAGGAAAATTATCCGACGCATGACCTAGAGTTAGCTGCCGTAGTGCATGCTTTGAAGATATGGCGTCACTATCTGATTGGAAACAGATGTGAAGTATATACGGATCATAAGAGCCTTAAGTACATATTCACCCAGTCGGATCTGAATATGAGGCAAAGGAGATGGCTAGAGTTGATCAAGGACTACAATGTCGGAATCCATTACCATCCCGGGAAGGCCAACGTAGTAGCCGATGCTCTGAGTCGGAAAAGCCATACCGTGAGTAATGCTGCTAGCCAGCTACAAGTCGGGATGAGTTATGTGAGGATTTTCAAAGATGAAGATTGAGGTTGTACCTAGCGGATTCTTGGCCGCATTAGAAGTAAAGCCTACCCTAGAGGATCAGATCCGAGAAGGATGAAGGATGATGACAAGATCCGCGAGGATTAAGTCCATCAAGGAGGAAGGCAAGGCAGAGGACTTCAAGTTGGATGAGCAAGGCACGTTATGGATGAAGGATCGGATTTGTGTGCCTAACAAGAAGGAGTTAAAGCAATCGATTCTCGAAGAAGCCCATGACTCCAAGTATTCAATTCATCCTGAAGCGCCAAGATGTATCAGGATCTGAAGGAGAGATTACGGTGGCCGAGTATGAAACGTGAAGTTGCCGAGCATGTTGCATTGTGCGACGTATGCCGTAGAGTCAAGGCAATGCATCGTAGACCAGCAGATTGCTACTGACTGAAAATACGAGTGGAAGTGGGAGGAAATCGGAATGGATTTCATTACCGGTTTGTCAAGACTCAAGGAGGTTATGACTCCATATGGGTTATAGTGGATAAACAGCTTGACTAAAGTAGCCCATTTTATCCCCGTGAAGACCACTTACTCGGGAGATAAATTAGCAGAATTGTACATGATTAGGATTGTCTGTTTGCACGGAGTGCCAAAGAGGATTGTATCGGACAGAGGTACCCAATTTACCTCAAGGTTCTGGAATAAGTTGCATGAAGCCATGGGAACCCGTTTGAACTTCAAGATACCTTATCATCCACAGGCGGATGGATGCAGGCCAAAGAGTCAACCAGATTCTGGAGGATATCTTTGAGAGCTTGCGCATTAGCTTATGCTACCTCTTGGGATAAGAGTTTACCGTATGCCGAAGTTCAGTTACAACAATAGTTATCGAGGCTAGTTTACGATGTCACCTTTTGAGGCCTTTGTATGGTCGACTCGCCTGACGCCATTGAATTGGAATGAGACCGTGGCCGTGTCTTTGGGCCTGATATTCTTCAAGAGGCTGAGGAACAGATCGCTATGATTAGGGAAAGGTTGAAGATAGCCCAATCTCGACAGAAGAGTTATGCGGACAATCGTCGCCGAGATTTGAGTTTTGAACCAGAAGACTTTGTATACCTCAGAGTTACGCCTCTCAGGGGAGTTAAGAGGTTCCATGCCAAAGGGAAACTTGCACCCCGTTATGTTGGACCATTTAAGATTTTGAGTCGTAGAGGCGAAGTTGCTTACCAGCTGGAGTTGCCACGATCGTTAGCGAGTACATGATGTATTCCATGTGTCCCAGTTAAAGAAGTGTCTCCGAGTTCCTGAGGAACAGACACCGCTAGAGTCAATTGAGTTGCAAGAGGATTTGACCTATAAGGAGTATCCCGTGAGGATTCTAGACACAATGGATCGAGAAACTAGAAACAAGTCAACCCGTTTCTGTAGAGTTCAGTGGAGCAACCATGAAGAAAGCGAAGCGACTTGGGAGCGCGAAGAGGATTTGAAGAAAGAGTTTCCAAACCTATTCCTTTAGTAAGCCCTGAATCTCGGGGACGAGATTCTATTAAGGGGGGAGGTTTGTAACACCCCAAAATTTTGCTTTTCTTAAATTCATGTGTGATTTGGCACTTTGGTGAATTTTTGGAATTTTCTGGAATTTATTTGGATTTATTTGGAATTTATTTGAATTTATTCCATTTTGAAATAATTGAAGAAATTAATTTTGCAAATAAAATTTTGTTGGAAATATTTTATTTGAGTCCCAAATACCCTAAAATATTTTCCAGAATTTTTCTGGAATTTTTCTGAGTCATTTGCTATTTTTAATGAATTAAATGAATTACTGGGAATTATTTTAAATATTAAATCGCTGGAAATCCAAACCGAGTCGGTTACTGTTCATCCGACCGAGCCCGAGTCAGACTCGAGTTCGAGTCCGACCCGAGCCAGTTGACTCGATCAAACCAGCTCAAAACCCTAATCAATCCCAACCGTTGGATCAAGATCCAACGGCTGAGATCCGCCGCACGGTTCGAGCCGTATCCGGCCGGATCCGATCGCGCCCGTCGATCGTGGCCGTTGATCGTGCCACGTGGGCGGCCAGGCGTCGTCGTCTCCGCCGAGACCGAAGCCGGACTCCGCCCGCGCGTCACGCCGTGGGAAACTAGGTTTCCGTGTCCGCGCGAACGCCGAGGCTATTTAAAGCGTGAGACGTCCCCGAGGTTGCCCTCATCCTTGCGCACCGTTCCCCGAGCCATCTCGCCTGAGCCGCCGCCTTGATTGCCGTCGCGAGCTCGCCGTTGGAGGAAGTGACCGCCGCGGTCTTTGCTCGGTCCGCCGCCGTCCGTCGTCTTCCGCCGAGAAGGAGCCCGAATCCGGAACCACCGTGGCGACGCACCGAAGGACCCTTCACTTCGCCGAGCAACCCGAAAGCGCCCGTCGGGCTCGTCGTCGTCTCCGTCTCCGGTGGCTAGCGCCGCCACGTCGCCATCGACCTCGCGAGCTCTCGGTGAACCGTCGGATCTAGATCGGACGGTTGAGGTGAGTTCACGTGTTCCAAACCCGATTAGATCTGGACCGTTGGATCAAGATCCAGCGGTTCCACAATTGCCACGCGTCTTGAGTAGTGTTATTATAGGATTAGGTCCGACCGTCCGATCTAAATCGAACGGCCCACGATCAACGAGTAGTTTCAACGGGTTCACCCTGGATCTAATCCGCGCCGTTGATTTTCCAACCAACGGCCGTGATTGCGCCACGTGGCGGGAAGTTGGACCGACGCGGGCCGCCCAAGACGCCGCAGCGCGTGACGCCGACACGCTGCCCGCGTGTCGAGGGCCCGCGATGTCGGGCTGTCCCAGCCGACCGCTGACGTCAGCGATGACGTCACCCGAGTGGCCCACATGTCAGTCTCACGTGGAGTCGTGGACCGAGTCCACGGTGGACCCAAGCCGAGCGTGGACCACGTCCATGGACCGGCTGACGTCAGCCGACCCATCAGGAGCTGACACGTGTCCATGCGGACGCAATAATTACTTTCCTAAAAGAAAATGATTTATTAATTCGAATAATGATTTCAAATTTAGATTCAAACTTCAAACGCTTATAACTTCTGCGTTTCAACTCCGATTTGAGTGATTCAAATTTCTAAATTTGTATAAAATTGAGATCTACCTAAATATGAATTTTATTTAATTTTTGGACTAAAGTTTTTCTCTGTAATATTATTTAATTGATTATTTAAACTTTAATAAATCATAACTTTTGCGTTTTAACTCCAAATTTGACGATTCCAGTTTCTAAAAATCCAGAAAATTATGTTCTCTCTGTTTATGGATTTTATTTGGAGTTTTGGGATGTTTTTACCTATTGTTTATTTGGGTATTTGCTATTTGCACGCTTTACGAGTAGACGTTGAAGTGCCGGAAGGATTCGAAGGAGAAGTGTTGACTCAGGATCCAACTCAAGACCAAGAGCAAGTGCTTTTTGAAGGCAAGTTGTGCTTTGACCATGTTGATCCTATTTCGAAATCTATTTTGATTTAAACTATTGCATGCTAGTTCAATTAGAAAAATACTTTGTTTAAACCTGGGGGTTAGATAAATACCAATTTGCTATATGACACCTTGATTATTTAAGTATGTGCCATGACCCTTGTCACCCTAGTTGTGGATTACTAGTTGGACATTATTAAATTGCCAACATGGGTTTAGACCGTTGTAGTATACTGCTTAGACCTGCTACGTGCTCATAACATGATTTTGGACAATCAAATGTTAATATTGACTTAATGATATATTGAACCTGTTTTGGAAAAGTATCATGTGATGTTGATGGCACGTGGTGCATGGTAATCAATCGGGTTTGATAAACATGATTTCGATCGGGCATGTGGCAAGAGTAATCAGGTGGGCCAGTTGTGGCATTGGGGATGTTGATTTGGTTCTTCTGTAGTCTTGCCCTGGTCACTCTAAGGACTTAACCTTGCAAGCCTTTGAACTGGGTCATACTTGCAACCACATGGTCGAATGGGATGGCCCTAGTTGACTAAGTCGCTAAGGACTCACTTGTGGAGCCTCAGGGTGTCAATTACACCGCTTGTGTGATTGTGCGGGGAGCGTATCGTGGTCGTGGGCCAGATACCCATCTAACGGTGTGTTGGTCCCATACTTCGCCTTGGCTAAGGGAAGGGATGGTGTAGAGCACGAACCTGAGAGGACCACCTGTGTTGTTTGAGGCTTCCAGAAGGCTTTGTTACTGAACTCGCCTTTGTGGTGTTTGACTGTATCTTGTGGGTAAAGTGCATAACCTCTGCAGAGTGTAGAATCTATTTAAATAGCCGAGTCCACTGCAGTCGACAATGCTCTGAATTACAATCAAGGGTTAGATTTTTCGAAAATAACTTGGATTTGAAAAGTTGGGTTGGTTTAATAATGAAGATGATGGAAATGTGGTTTAGGATG
This sequence comes from Rhipidocladum racemiflorum, assembly GCA_036346355.1. Classification (NCBI taxonomy): domain Eukaryota; kingdom Viridiplantae; phylum Streptophyta; class Magnoliopsida; order Poales; family Poaceae; genus Rhipidocladum; species Rhipidocladum racemiflorum. The sequence continues at coordinate 38,681,365 of CM070588.1, forward strand.
GGGAAAAATGTTTATTAAACTTCTTGAAAAGTTATTTATGCTTTACTTATTTCTCGCTTTGAATCTACTTATATTACTTGTCAAATGCTGTTTCTTGCAAATATACCTTAAGCTATTCCTTTGTACCAAGCCATGCATGTAGTATATTAGCTTGCATTACATGCATGACTTGCTGAGTACCAAGTACTCACCCTTGCCTCAACACAATACCGCTTGAAGAGGAGACTACGCCAGCTTTAGGAGGAATTCCAAGAGGACCCGTCTACTTAGGGATGCGAGCCCGATCGATTTACTGTGGTATCTTTGGATGGCGCCACGAAGTTATTTGATTTTCCGCTGCTATTATTTCTCTTTTAATAAGTTTCGCCTTGCAAGGCATATATTTGTACCTTGGCCATAAGGTCAAGTAACCCTTTGGTTATTTAAATAAAGTACTTTGATAATATCGATTGGTATGATTGTGATATTTACCGATGTTAAGACTGTGTGCACTAGCGCGTTCCTGGACTAGTGCTGAATACACAGAGGGTCCGGATTTGCAAATTCGGGGTCCCGACAGAGGTCAAAGTTTGACCGAAAAGAATATCTGGAATGCACAGAAGAAGCAATACCACCACCGTCTCGGCACTGGTGGTTACCGCTGGGCGATGCCCAAATGGGAGAAGAGGGAACAGGGATTGCTTGTGAAGGGAGTCACGCCGGCGACTTTGGAATGGCTAGACAGAGCGAAGAACTGGTTCTATGCTCACGGAGGTGACCTTGACGATGATGGAAACCCGGTGTTCAAGGTTGTGTTGACAGATGTGGCTAGTAGACTTGTACAGTCAATCGAGGACTCTTCCCAAGGCACCTTCGTGGCAAACAGGGATATCGATGAGCTAACAAATGCCCTACAAAACCCGGAGCACCCTGGACGCACACGAGGCGTTGGCGTTGTTTCGTGGAAGATTGGTTTTGCTAAGGACGCCAAGACCTACAGGAGTCGGGCGAGAAGCAAGTCCCGACAGGCACAGTGGCTGCTAATGCTTGAAGAACGTGTAAAGTAAACACAAGAAAGCATAAAGGAAGAGGTCCAAAGACAGTTGGAGATAGCCTTGAGCCAACGGATGGATGCGAGCCAGGAACCTTCTACTAATGTAGATGTCATTAGCCCTATAGGGCAGCGGAGCAGCTGCGCTTCTGGTGGGCTGCCCGAAGAGGACTTGGGCCACTAGCCTGTAGACGACATCACGCTGTGGACACCTTGTGAGCTGCACATCCAAGCGAAAAACATCTCCTTCATGGCGGCTCGCGGCATGGCTCACCAAGTGGAGCCGGGGCAGGTCATCCATGGCTAGCATATACCGCCGGGCTACTCCAAGGTCTCGGTGGAGGAGGTATGCCTAGGGTGCGAGGACCTTGACCTCAATATTCCCGGAGGTGACGGGACTACAAAGTTAGGAGAGGCAGTGCACAATTTCAGCGTAAGAAGTACATCATTTTTGGAGACATACATAAGCGGTCCTCTTTGACACCTTCGGCACCTCCATTGTCACCTCCGTCACCTCCATCCTCACCAAAGAAGGTGTCCATCAGAAGAAGCCTGTCTCCTGCACCAACCCCCGCACGCGAAACTCCAACTCCAACATCATCGCCCAAGAAAAGCCAGCCAGCTCAGCCAATAGCTCGCAAGAAGACGGGGTCCACCCAAAGCAATAAGCTGGCTGCACCTCCAAAGCGGGTGTACGATATGACGGAGGAGGAGACCGCCAAGGTATTCAGGGCTGAGGTCACTCAGTTTTTTAAACCCATGTCACTAGAGAACAAGGTTCAGCCTGGTACAGAAGAATTTCTAAAAGGCCTTAGGACAATTAAAGTTTTGAAGGATTCAAAGGAAAAACCTCGTGTCTCTGACTACAACCGCACACTGATTCAATTAGGGATCAATGAAGAAAAGGAGTGCGAAAAAGTCCATGGATAGCGGCACGCCGAAAAAGACAGCGAGTGTGTCTATGAAAGCAACCAAACTAGCTTTCTTTTTGGGTGTAATAGACTACTAAACTAGTTGCGTTTAGCTTTTCTATTTGTGTCATGTTTTGGTGTACCGGCTGGGATCATCTTATGGCTACACTTTTACTTTGTCTTCTTCACGCATCTTGAGCGGATTCATGACTTGCCTAAATTGCACCGCTTACGTTTCTCTACTGAAGCAAGCAACTGATTAATCCATGTGGTTATGGATTCGAGCTACTAATGTTGTGAGTAATTAATTTTATGCTATAGTTCGTTGGTTGATGATGATTATGGGTTGATTGTTTGGGATTTAACGGTGTCGCGATGATACTCATGAACTTCCGTAAGCTGGGGATTATGAAGGGGTTATCGGCACTGATAGTATCAGCAACTCATCTGATATAATTTTTTCGGTGTACCTTGTTTCGCTATAATAAAGTAAATTGTGTCTATTTACTCACTGAGGGGGAGACAGCAAGGGGAGCTGTCGTGCGGGGTGCAGGCATGGAGGACAGCATCTGTACAGGTTGGAAGCACCAACCGGTACTGATCATCACCTCGTTAGTACCGGTTGGTGGAACCGGTACTGATGCCCATTAGGCATCAGTCCCGGACAGGGTTCACTAAATCGTTCATGCGATTTTCGCATGAACAGTAATTTTCGATAATCGCAAAAATCGAGTTGAAAATCGGCCGAAAATCGTTAAAAATCGGATGAATTCAAAAACCAAATTTTTTCAAAAAAATTTCAAAAATCGTCGATTTTCGTGGAAAATCGACGATTTCTCGTGGAAAATCGACGATTTCTCGTGGAAAATCGACGATTTCGTGTGGAAAATTGATGAACTTGTTGAACTTTTTGTGCGATCGATTTTTGACGAAAATCGATCGATTTTTGACGAAAATCGATCGATTTTCGACCGGTTTTTGACACGTAAATTTTTTCGAATTTTTGATTTTTTTTGGATTGGATCGGTTTATCGACCGGTTTTTGATATCAGGCCGCGGCGATACGCGCGAAAATCGCGAAAATCGCTCGATTTTCGTCGATTTTGCGAACCATGGTCCCGGATGACCTGTACCAGTTCAAAAATCGGTACTGATGATCAGATCTATAGTAGTGTACCATGGTGCCAAGTAGGGGTGAAACGGATCGGATATGGATCGGAAACCACTAATATTGTATTTGATCCATATAATTTTATCGGATCGGATTCGGACACGGATAATACCGGATACGGATTCGGACACGGATAGTGCCGGATACGGATATAGATAATATTCGAACGAATACGGATAAAATAAGTTCGGATAATCATCGGAACGGATATTTTTCGAATAATACGCGTAAACACTAAATACAAACGGAGTGATGGGCTATAATGAATATTATCGATAAAAAACCAATATAAATTGTATAGGACATTGAGACATCAAGACCGTTAAAACCATACAGTTTATAGCAATATATCGAGTCACATCTCGTAATTGCACATACATCATCCATAGAAGTTGCACACCATTCATAGAGGTAAACAAAAGTAACAAAGCACATGCATAGCACTAAGCATCCATAATACAGAGATTTATTATTGAGAATCTGGATTGCAAATAGGATGAGAACCAACACATTAATATGCTTATCATTGAAAGATGAGATAGCACAAAGAAGTTCCAGATTTAACTGAACAACTACGGTGCTCCCAGTGTCCTTCGGTGCGGCGAATGGCGGCGGCGTCGGGAGAGAATGGCGGAGCAGTAGATGGCGGCGGCGGCGGACGAGAAGCAAGGGGCTGAAGGATGTCGGACGAGAAGCAAGGGGCTTAAGGACGTCGAATCAGAAGCCGAAGGGCCCAGGCGAAGGGCGTCGGGCCGAAGCGGTCGAGTCACGACTCACGAGAGGAGCATTAGCGGCGAGAAGCGAGGAGAGAGCCGATCTCCGTGGCGGCGAGCGGGCAGCGCCCGCGACAGTGAGCTCGAGGAGTGGTGGCGAGCCACACAACGGCGGGGCGGCGGCGGCGAGGCGGTGGCGGCCCAGGAGGCTGAGGCGAGGCGGCAGGGCTGGAGCCTGGGATGGTAGGGCGGCGGCAAACTCTGCAGGGACAGGAAGTGAGGGAGGCTACAGGCTAAGGTTTGATGAATGCTGGGCTGGCCGAACTCATGTCAAGTGTTAAGGGACTAAGGCTGAAGTGGTGAAGCCCATTTGCCCCTATTTGGTGACTTGAGTGGTGACATATGGCCATACAAACCATTGGGTCAAGCCGGCCAGCCGAGCTAAACTATAATGTGAGAATTCGGATATTATCCGCGGATTATATCCGTAAAAATTGTCGGATAATATCCGACGGATAATTATCCGTGATATCCGTATCCGTATCCGTATCCGGGACATTTTATCCATATCCGATCCGTATCCGTAAAAAATATTCGGATATCCGAAAAATTATCCGAATTACTATCCGAGACACTTCGGTCCGTCGGTCGGTCGGAAATTATCCGTACCATTTTCACCCCTAGTGCCAAGGAGTCGACTCCATACACACGCTTACGCAACGCAATCCGGTGTAGGACAGCGACGGATAGTATCGTATTTTGTCCACGTCGTTATGGCCCATGAAACCGACGTACCCCATTGGCTGCAATGGAATCCCTTCTCTACGCAGCGCATGCTATTGCCATTGTTACGAACCAAGTACAAAATACAAGGGGATTTGGTGAAGTTGAAGTAGGTCTTGGAGAATTGGGACTGAGATTAGAGAAAGCAAGGTAGGAATCTATATATAACTCTATTCTTGGGAGGTACCGTAGCTGCCCTTCTCGCCACGTATTCCTGTTCTCTACAGTGAACATGAACAGTGATCACTACAATAATTTTTTGAAAAATATATATAAATTTCTAGATTTTAAAAACTTTTTATAGGTTTTTTGTTTTTTTGAGGTATTTTATAAAAATACCTTCTCTATCTATTAAACTATCTATCTATCTCGATAAGTTTTTCTGCCGGAAGCAAACATAAGGATCCGTTGCGCATGTAGTTTGGAAAGAAGATGGCGGGGAGGAGTAGGGACTTGAGCGTGAGTTCTATCCTTTTTGTTCGACCTTTTCTCCCAGTGCGGTTGCACCCTTCTGGTTCTGGGTTAAACGGGCCAAGAGCCAGCCCAGTTGGCCCAGTTGTTTGTTAAGTCCTGCAGCCCATCTACCAAATGAATACAAGTCCCTGACAGCCATCCACCGTCAGAAAAAGAAAAAAATACTCTTTTTTTTGTGATGGAGCTACGGCTGGCTAGTAACTAAAGCTGTTTAAAGTGGTGGACAGATACTGGAAGTGAGAGAAAGCGACGTCTAGGATGAAGGTGATGTGTGCCGACAAAAAGATGGCCTTTTGATCTTGTATGTGTGCACGTGAAAGCGGACAATATATAGCTAGTTTCACAAAGAAAACAAGGGTACAAATGAGCAAGGGAGATCAAATACACCTAATTTTAAGTTATACAGATATTAATTTATCAGTGGCAGTTTTTTATTAAAACCGTCACAAATAATGCCCCTTATCAGTAACAGTTTTAGCCAAAAACCGCTACTGATAAATCAATATCTGTGGCGTTTTTTTTTTCTAAAAACCGCCACAAATAGTTCCAAAATTATTTATGACGGTTCTAAACAAAAACCGCAACAGAAAATAAAGTATTTGTGGCGGTTTTTATTTAGAACCACCACAGATAGTGTTCCCACCATTTTTAATTTAAAAAACGTCATTGATAATTCTATTTGTGATGATTTCAAAAAAATCGCCACAAATAAAATGTCACCTATATGTTGTTTTGTAGTAGTGGAGGATGGTTAAGGCTCTTAATTAACTTATTTTTAGCTTTAGTGCTTGTTCTATTAGAGAGTGATAAAATTAGGGGAAACTTACACCCGGACGTCCGATTCTCGTTTTTTTTCGGATGCCGTGCAACATTTTTTTTAACGTTATGAAACATTTTTTTTACTGTTTGCCGAAAAAAAATGTTTCACCATGTAGAAAAAATGTTTCACACGTAGAAAGAAAATGTTGCGAAAAAAACTGATGTCCGATTACTAGCAATTCCCATAAAATTATGGAAGAGAGGATAAACTAGAAGTTAATTAATGGCGTTAAGGTACATGAGTTTTGTTTTGTTATCTACTCCCTCGATTTAGAAATACATAACTTTTAAGACTTGAGTGATTCAACTTTCTTAATTTTAACCGTTAATATGTATAAAACTATTTAAATCGATCGTTTGTAACATCTCCAAATTTTCTAGGAATATGAAATACAAATATCCAAGCCAAATTTTGACCCCAATTTGGACATTTATAATTTTTTGGAATTATTGTGAGATTCAAAGTTTATCTAATTTTCTGGGATTTTTACATTTAAGAAAAGGGTTTTCAAAAAAAAACCTAGTAGTCATGGTTTTTGAATTTAAACTTTCAAACTTGAAACATTGCTAAGTCTGAAAATAATTTATTTAAATCTAAAATAATCAGTAGAACATGTCCAGAATGTTTCAAAATTTCTGAATAAATTTGATGCTTTTGAAAAATAAAAAACAACATCTCTTCATTAGGACATAAGCAATAATTCATTTTTCAAAAAATAAACATAGCTGACCATGCTGTAAAATCTTTATAAGAGCATCACAACTACCTCATGATTATCAAAAAACTTTTCATAAAATTTTGAGTTGGCTTTAAAGCTCAATTAAATTTGGGAAAGGATGGCTACCAAATTTAACGCAAAAATCAAACTTTAAATTCTCCATCTCCTACTTGCAAGTGGGCCCCATACATCATATCGCATCCTCACTGACAAAGCCGGCTCACCTGGCAGCACTCCCCTCCTCTTTCTCTCCCATATCTGCTACTTGGGCCCAAGCCTACTGAAGGATCAAGGATAACCGACTAGAAGGGGTGAATAGGAGGGTTTAAAGTTCTTTTGCTCTAATTTGCAATAATTAGATGTCTAATGCAAGAATGAAGAATTTTAATAATTAAGGTCTAAATCTTTTACGTCTCACTAAAGTGCACCAATAAACTAAATCCAAACAATTCAACAATCCTAGAGAGAATAACAAAGCCAAATACACTAGGAAAGCAAATTGTACAAATTTAAATACAAGAGAGCAAACCACAATGGATGGACACAAGAATTTATCCCGTAGACTCGAAGACTTGTCGGTCTTCCCTAATCCACGTTGAGTAAGCTTGAACAGCTCAAGCCCGCTCCTTGCACAAATGAGCCTCCCTCGATGACTATTGGTAACTCTTTCTCGCTCTGGGTAGGTGAGCTCCGGCCTTCACAATCCAACAAGTCTCCTCACAAACTTCTTTGAGGAGATCACCGATTCTCCCGCCTCCAATCTATCTAGGAGGCAGTAACCTCCATGAGAATAGATTGATGATGCTTGCTTGAGGTTGATTGAAGTATTTAATTGGCTCAAACTCGAAATATGCACTTGAATGCTCCTAACTCCCTCAAAAGGTGAATTCAACGCACAAAAGAAGAGAGGAGACTTGCTAGAGCTCACAAGGTATTCAGTGAGTGTCCAAGAAGGTCCCTTGATGCAGGTATGAGGATATTTATAGTCCCCACCCACAATTCCAACCATTGGAATCAAATAACATAGAAAATAGGAATCCCGGTACCACTGGCGTGCAAAATTTGGTAGTACTAGACCATGTCCAACAGTTAGATTAACGCATTAAATGCGATAGGTAATAGCCATTAAATGAGGTCCAGCATTATTGGTACACAAAGTGCAGTAGTACCGACTTTTGACACTCAATCGGCTCAGAAAACATCTTCTCTGTAAAAGAAGTACCAGTATGTAATTTATGGTACTATCGGGATCCGGTAGTACCATCTTTTTCATAGCAGTTGTGTCGGCCTTCAAAATACAAAGAAAACGCATAAAACACTCCATTCTATAAAATGAATGTAGGACCTACAACTCGGTACTGCTGAACTCCACTATTACTGGCGTTAACACATCTGTAGCTTATGCTCTAGCAAGAATGAATGATGGAGGCTTATGTAAAAAGAGTACCGCTCTCAAATAAAGTACTACTACACCTGCGGTAGTACCGCCTTTAACACAGCGGTATTGCTATCCCAAAGAAGAAGACATTGTTCAAAAATATTTCTCTCTGGCAAAAGATTACCAACAACTAGAAACTGGTACTACCGCCCTTGTGGTAATACTACCCGTAGCATAGTGGTAGTGCAGACAAAGCGGAATTGGCATGAAAATGTTTGGAGAAGCTTGTTCAATTGCAACTAGGGAATAATTCAAAGATGAATTTGAGCCAATTGACCTTAAGCATACTCAAGCTACTAGACATCACTCCCCGTTGATAGTATGGCACTTATTCTAACAATCCGATCTATTACTTCTAACTCCGATATCAGTTTAACTACATAAAAGGTCCTTAACGCGATTGTACCTTGACTTCGAGTTTTTAATCTTCTTTTCTTGACCTTTTACATCACAAGTTTTCCTTTTTCATGTGCCAAAACAAAGATCAATATATTCTCACAAACTCAAGAGAAATTGTTAGTCCTTTATCAAGATTGTCTTTAATTACCAAAAGCCAAATAAAATTAGGGGCCTAGATGCTTCACCCACCTACCAAACACCCAGTCCCTTCCCCGACCATGCCGCGATGCTTCAATCCCCCCCTTTTTGGTAATTGATGACAACCTCAACAAATATAAGTGAAAGAATTTGTTTTTGAGTACACATTTGGTAACAACAAAATGTATACTCTAGGATTTGTTTTAAATATTATTTTACTTCATTTTAAACTTTAGTGGATGAAATAAGGAGTAAAGTCCTATTAAAAGCATCCATATATAGTTGAAGCTCCCCCTAAAGATGTGCATAAGAGTGACGAGTGAAGATCGTGCACATTTTGAGAATTTTGAAAATTTTGGTGGAGCTTCCCTTATATAGTGGATCTAAGGAAGCATGATGTAAATGATGAATTGATAGTAATATTAAAGAAGGCACATCCTCACAAGATCCAATAAACACTTCTAGATAACATGATTTGTAAAAAACACACTAAAGCATTCATTACATCCAACATCCATAAAACACACCAAAAGCATAAACAACATAAACGAGATACAATTAGCTTACAAATACATAGATAATCATAAAAAATATATAAGCTAATCCTCACGATCTAGTCCTAGACACCTCTAATCCTCAGACTCGACTTCTCACCCTTTGGCATCAAATACCAAAAGAGGGGTCTTCAACAAACACCTAAGAGGATGGAAGCGGAGGGGATGAAGTCAAGCCGCGACCTCCAACACGATGAGAATAAGTGAGTGGAGGCTAAGTTAGGTCGTCACAGAGCTAGTCTATTGAGGAGCCCACCTCATCCATATGAGCCCTCACGCAGTCAACAATGGCACAAGTTTGAGACTGATAAGCATGAACCTGTTCAAACTGAGCCATCATCTGAGAGTGCTCAAGGTCAAGCTTGGCAAACAAGTTAGTGTGAAGGCTAGAAAGACCCTCGAGAACTGTATCATAGAAGGGCGCTGAAGGATGCTCGTGATGAGCCTACTACTGCTACTATTGTGCCATGTGACCAAGAACCTAAGGAGGTGCTTCTCGGGGCTTGTACGACTTATGAATGTTTGGTAGGGGCCATTGTATCCAGTCATCCTCCTGATGAGGGCCATGATGTAAGGAGCAAAACAAATCCTCTTGCCACAATCCATAGATGAGGAAGCCATCTCCCTAAGAATAAAATGAACCACATCAAACTTCTGCCTCTGCATGACTTTGGTTATCAACTTCCAAGCATATCATCTAATATCATCAAAGTTGCCATCCTTATGATGAATGGTAACTCGAATAATATTGTTGATCAAATGAGGATGAGGAAGGAGACCAGTAAATTTCCCTAGTTTTTTTTACTCTGGTTGTGTGACACTACGGAATGATGGATTGAGACATTTTCGATTTCGACAATTCGGTATGTCGTTTGTAGCGTGTTTTTGGACTGTTTTCGGAGTTTGGGCCTTTTCGGGAGGAATTGGGACTTTCCGGGGGGAATTGGGCCTTCTGGGGGAGTTTGGGCCTTAAGGGATCTAGCTTGGGCCTTGGGGGACCATTGTGGGCCGAAGGTGGGGGGAGAATTAGCCCATACGTTATGCCGTTTATAGCGTGTTTTTGGGCCATTTTCGGGTGTTTGGGCCTCTCCGGGGGACTTTGGGCCTGGGGGTTGAGTTGGGCCTCCAGTGGAAGGGTTTGGGCCTAGGGGGGACTTTTGGGCAGCCAAATCTGGCCCCCACCCCTTGGTGCGCCCCCCACTCCCTCTCCCAACCCTAGCCGCCACCCCCTAGCCCCCCCCATGCGCCTCCACCCTTCCCCTTCCTCTCCATCTTCCCCCATGGCGCCACCACCCCTCTCCTCCTCTCTCCACCTCCCTTGCTGCCCCTAGGGGAGTTCTCCACCTCACCACCCCATAGATCCGTCCATTGGAGCGCTCCGCGATGAGGAGATCCAGTGGATTTGGAGCAAGGAAGGAGATCGCGCGAACCGGGAAGAGATCCGTTGGGTTTTCGTTCGTCGGGAGAAGGTATGGCCACGGGGATCCTTGAGGTTCATCTAGGTTATGTTCTAAGGGGTAATATCATGTTTTTAGATCAATTGGTGGTGCTGTAATTGGGTAGATTAGATGGAATCTAGAGTTTGCCACGTTCTCTGTTTCGGGCAGCATGAGCAGTCGACCTAGGGTTTGGGTTTTCGTCAATTTAGATTCAGATTTTGGTCAGCCGCCTGTTGAGGAAGTTGTAGGTAATTTCAATACCTTTCAGTGGGTATAAAGAATGTCCAATTCCGCCCAGCCGTTTGAAAGTTATACTCGTTTTACCGAACGTGTTAAAAACTGTAACGTGATTGGAACAGATCACGGTTTTCTGTAGATTAAACCACTTTAGAATTCGAATCAGTTTTTCCATATACTTAGAAAAAGTTAGGAAATTTCCTAAGATACGCAAGGATGTACTCATTTAATCGATTCGGAGTCGTAGAACCCGAGTTATGCTCGTTCCAAGTATGCTGTCCCGACGGGACAGAATCTCTGTTTTTGGGTTGTGCGGGTAGTTTGCGAAGTCGGGGTAGAAGAGTGTTTGTGTATTATTTTGTGGGCATGATTTTAAGTGTGTGGTGCCTATGTGCAGGTGTTGTGACCCCGGGGGTGCCCTCTACGTCTCGCCAATCCGTCGCCCGTGGTTGAGGCAATTGTATTGGAATGGGTAGCGGGTTGTAGTTTGCTAGATTGGTTGAGATTGAAATTGAATATATGATATGTTCACATGCCATGCTTTAATGTTTGCCATTGATATGATGAATATGTTTATTATGTTATGATGCCATGTGTTAATGTACGAGTTATCTATGATGTTGGCATGTTTGCATACATGGCATGATGCATGGCCGGGTCGGTGAGAAAGTCATAACTAGTCCTGGAAGGTCGGTGAGAAAAGTTATGACTAGTCCAGGGTGCTAGTGAGTAAGTCCTACATCGTGATTCCATCCACCGCGGTGAATGGAAGCGAGGAGTAGGCACCCTCCATCTTCGGGATGGAAGGGGGGAGAGGGTGCACACCGACGAGTGTGTACTCAACCATACCAGTATGAGTTTCCAGGAGATATGTGCATCGCATCGCATTGCATTGCATTATATGAGGATGTTATATGATGATGATATATGATGATGTCAATAATATGCTTACACTATGAATATGAGATGTGTATGATGTCGTATGTGAAAAGTGGTGATGAAGGTATTGGAATGTATTTTCTTGTTCCATTGCAATATACTTGCTGAGTGATGAACTCACGCTTGTGTTTATGTTGTTTTTCTTAGGTACCATGAAACCGGCATGCGGGAAAGGGAGCTAGTCACACATCATCACTTAGCGTTACACATATAAACAATGACATGTTCCTTCCTTTAATTGTGATGGTTAATTCACTGAACTAAACTGTGGTGTTGATGCTTGTTGGTTGCCATGAGTAAATGATTAGTTTATATTTGACATGAGACGGATAGGCTTATATCCTTAGCTGTATGATGGCTGAAATTCCTATTTTCTCAAGTTATTGCTATTGTTATTTATGCTATCTTGATATGTTAAGATTGTTGTTGCTTCAATTCATGGAAAAACAAAGGAGATGCTGCCGAAATTTTCGGTATTAGCATTTGCTCCTTTGCTGTAATTCACTTGTAATTGTGGTATTTAGAGGTTGCTTAGTCTATGTTTGGTAGCATTCGGGCATATTAAATGCCGGGGTGTTACACCGCCCCTCCCATTGCCTCCTTGCGCCTCCACCCCCTCCCCCTTGCTCCTCCACCTCCCCACCTCCCCTAGCCAGCCCTAGGAGGGATCCACCCCCATCCCTTGCTACCACACCCCTCCATTCCGTTGTACTCACCTTTGGGAAGCTCCGCGACGAGAGGATTCGGTGGATTTGGCGCGTGGAAGGAGATCGGGGGACCGGGAGGAGAAGGTTTCGTCGTTCGAACGGTTCTTCGAGGGAGGTAAGTGTTGGTAAATCCTTTTGTAGGGTTATTATGCTGGTTAGAATGGAGATTCCATGCCTTAGATCCATGTTTAGGTGCTGTTCCTAGATGAGATTGGGAAAATTGCAATGCTGTCCCACATTTTGTCCTCGGGCAGATTTGCACCCCAACCTAGGGCTTGCGTTTTGGCAATTTTAGTTTTGGCAATTTTAGAAGCGTTTCCTAATCGACCATCTATTACATAAGTTGTAGATAATTTAATTATCTTTCAGTGGACACTAAGAACGTGAAATTACGTTCAACCGTTTAAAAGTTATGGCTGTTTTACCGAATGTTGTTAAATCTGTGACAAGAATGGGACAGATCGTGTTCATCTGTAGATTATACAATTTTAGAAGCCGATTCAGTCTTCGCAAATACTTAGAAAAAGGTAGGAAATTTCCTAAGATTTGAGAAAATATACTCTTTTACTTGGTTTGGAGTTTTAGAACTCAAGTTATGCTAGTTGGAAGCCCGCTGCCCCGATGGGATAGATTTTCTATTTTCGGGTTTTTGGAGTGGGTTGCGAACTCGGGGTAGATGATCGCTCTTGTACTATTTTTGTGGCCAAGTATTGAGTGCATTGTACCTATGTGCAGGTAGTGTGACCCCGGGAGTGCCCTCAACCTCTCGCCACTCCGTCGCTCACGATTGAAGGCAAGTGTATTGGGATGGGGTTTGGGTATTAGATGGTTAATAGACTTTCATAGGGCAATATGGGTACATGATGTGTTAACTTGACATGCTTGCTATTTGCTTATCATATGATGAACATAGTTACATATTGGCTATGAAATTGTCATATTAAATATTTATGCAAGTTAATACATGTTCATGTTATATCTGCATTCATAATGGAAGAGGCGTCCCATTCTGATGCGGGCCTCTGTGTTCACACGTAATGAACATGAAAGACCTACCTCGTAGTCCCATCCACGGTTGTGTATGGGAGCGAATCAGTAAGAGTAGGCACCCTCCATCTACGGGATGGAAGGGAAAAGAGGGTGCACACCGACGGGTGTGCACTCGGTAATACTGGTATGTGCTTCAAGGAGACATGTGCATTGCATTGCATATATGATGATGTTGATGAGATGTGTATAATGTGAATATGAAATGCTTATGATGTTTAATATGAGATGTAGTGATGATGATATTGAAAACTGTTTTCTTGTTCCATTGCAATATACTTGCTGAGTGATGAACTCACGCTTGTGTTTTATGATGTTTTAGGTACCATGAAACCGGCATGCGGGAAAGGGTCGTAGCGGCATATCCTCACGTAGCTTCATTCATTTAGACAACTACATTTTTACCATTCGTAGTTGTGATATTCAGTTTTTGCGCTGAAACTTGGAGTATGTCATAAATGTGTGCTTGGTTATATCATTTAATTTGTTTAGCTCATGAAGTGGTTGAAGTTCATTATTCTGGACTTAAACTATTGCTATATCTCTCGTTATCGCTGTTTTAGATGCCATTCATTATGATATATCTTATGATATCATTCCTGTTGCTTCAAACCATGGAAAAACAAAGGAGAAGCTGCCGAAATTTTTGGTTAAAACATTTACACCCTTGCTGTAATTTAATCTTAATTGTGGTATTTAGTTGCTGTTTCCTCTATGTTTGGTGACATCTAGGGCATACTAGATGCCAGGGTGTTACAGTTGGTAACAGAGCGGGCTTCAGGTCCGTGGTGTATGAACTTAGTGAAATACCATAGGGTCAACTAAAATTTTGATGTGGGATAACCTAGAAACATGGCATAGGTTGTACTTAAAATTTTGTCATAAGATAGCAACATTAAAACTTGTGTAAGTGGAATAACTAATGTAAAAATCTGACACACATGGATGCACAGTAGGAAAGGGTATGGGTATCGTTACTTTATGTTTAAATGTTGTATTTAAGCCTTGACGTTGAATGCTACATTTGATAATGTATGCTGCTATGTTTATGAGATAATTGATTGAATTGTTTTTGTTCTCGTGATAAAGTGGGGTTGTGGTGCCGAAGGGTTTCGGTCACCTTTTTGTTTGTAGTAAGGCTGTGGTTTGACGGTGTGGCCGGGTAGAGCCATCACCGAAGAACTATTAAACACCTGTGGGGAAAGAGTACTTACCCTTTTCTGTCGTAGATCGGGTAGTGACTGGAGTCAAATAGAAGAGTTTGGTGGTGGATTCCTTCTTATGTTCTTTACCGTTCTGACGATCAGTTTTGGTTGGTTTTCTTGGTTTTAGTTGGTTGAAATCAAAGGAAAGTGTTTGGTTATGAGTACTCGCCGATTGTTCTTTTGGCGGTTTGTGGTTTTGTCTTCCTTGGTTGAAGACGAAGAAGAAGAGTGTTGTGTGACGCGTCTTTTGGTCGTAATTTTTGCTTTGACACCCGGTTTTGTTGGTTATTGTGGACTGTCTTGGGGAGGAAACTTATGTGGTTGTTGTTCTCCCTATTTAATAAAAGTGTTGGAGTTTCTCCTTGTGCAGACCTTAAGTTGGGTGGAGCTAAGTTTGAATCTTTAACGGAAAAGATTTAGTTGAACATTTGGTTTTCCCTGGTGCATCCTTCTTCCTTCTTGGAATAATAGATCTTGAGATTTCTTGAAGAGTTTTGGGCTATCAAAGTTGGAAATTTGAGAGTTGATCTCTCCAGCATTTCTGTTGGAGTTTTGTTTTTCTTCCTTGCCTGGGAAGGAGAAATTGTTTATCGATGTTCGTTCTTGTTCCTGAGCTGTGGTTATCTTTAAAGTTGAATTGCATCATGTTCGTCAAGAGTAGGTGACCTATGAAGGTGTTTAGAAAATTTTTGTTCATTCTATGTAGTATGTAACAATGTGGTTTACGGAATGACGTATTGCTAAGTTAATTTGTGAGTTGAATCAATTCAATGTGATTGATATCTTTAGCTTGAGAATAAATAGACTACTAGTGTTGTAGATTACTCTATAGCGAGAATGATTAAACCCTTATGCATAGTTAGAACATTAAGATGATGTAAACTACTGACATTGTTAAAGAAACCTTGCTAGTTGTTTAAAGATGTTCTAATTTAACGTGTTAATAGAGAAATTTAATCGTGTTGGCTAGTGGCTTTAACTTGGAAGTTGATTAGAGTTGTTATTTATGTCATTGCAAACTATTAGTATATTTGGAAGTATGCAGTTGTGTTCCTATAATGCTAGTATCGATGTCAATTGGGAAGACATAAGTTTTGTGGTTGCCTTAAGAGCTTTGTGATGGTTAACTTATTCAATTTATTTTAAATAGTTGGAGTACGTTGTGTAGTGGCAATTTTGTTATAACCTATGTATAGGGTAGCTAAAAGTAATGTTGTTGTTTGATGATTATGCCCATTTATTGTTATTGATGACTTAGTAATGGTGGTAATTGTTTAGATTACTTGCTGAAAACCATGGTTAAATGGAGGAAATTGTAACATGTGGTGAAGGAGTGAACCTTGGATAATTAAAATTTTGTAGAATTTTATCCTTAATGAATGTATATCTTAGAATCATATTTACGAACTTTGTCTTGTGGAGATGATATTTACTTGTTGAAGTCATCGATTAATTGAATAAGTTTCGATTGTCAAAAAGTTGACATAGGGATGGTATAAAATTGATAGGTTGATCATGCTAAAGTATTTGTTGAAGTATTATGTTTTAAATTTAGAATATGATGTGTTTGTCTGTGGGAATTAGGATGAGGTAGTATTGGTTGGATGTCTTTTTGATAAGCATCATAAACTTTATTTATAAGTGTTGGGAGAGGTAACTAGAGAAAGAATTTGTTATGTAGTTTTTGGTTGAATTATGATGGGGCTCCTCAAGGAGTAAATAGTGATTATTGAAGTCTTTAATGGAAAGCATAGCGGAACACTAGAGGTGGTTGTATCTATGTTGAGCTTGTGTTTAAAACTTTTGGACTTGATGAGGACATCACTCCTTTGGATACACGCATACATCATGGTCCTATGACACGAGCTCGTGCACTTCAATTAAATCATGTGGTGAGCTCGTTTCTCGCTATTCATAGTAACATTATTGAGGATGGGATGCTACCAAGTAATTGTGATGTTTTATTGCTTAGAAACATGGGGGAAGCGCCAACAGGACAACCACAAGTACTTGGTTTGTTGGTGTCATTGGTAGTTTCTGAACAACACCGAGTGGTTTCTGATCAGCGCCGAGTGGCATCCGAACAGCACTGAGTGGTTTCCGATCAGCGCCGAGTGGCACCCGAACAACGCCGAGTGGTTTCCGATCAGCGCCGGGTGGCTCCCGATCAGCGCCAAGTGGCTCCCAATCAGCACCGAGTGTTTCAGTTCAGAGTTAGCAGACAACATTGCACTAAAACGTGCATAATCACTGATTTGGGTTGTTTTGGGCCTTGTAAGCGTGTGGACGTCCGGGCCCAAGTTGTGTGCGCCCCCCCTAGCCGCACACAACCCTAGCTCTTCCCTCTCACGTCCCTCCCTCTTATATATTCAGTAGCCGCCACTTTAGGTCGCGGGTTTTTGCTTAGATTTGAAATAGACACTCTGTCAGTTTTCACCGAGCATCGGTTTGTGGAACCCCAATTCGTGTGCTTAATATAATTCGCAATTTCAGATTGCTTCTTCTACGTTCTTACTTGTGTTCTCGATTCGCATGCAGGGATAAGCCTTCTTGGCTAGGTCAACCGTGTTTGTGCATGGTTGATAACCAACGGAGCCGTTGTGTAGCGATTGCAGGGTTCAGATCGGTTCTGATCAGAAGCCGGATCATCAACATCGAGTCTCCACCAATCGACTTACCTCTACCTATCGGAAGATCGGGCTACCATGCGCATCAAGTGGTATCAGAGCCATGGTTTACCGATAGGTAATCTTAGTTTCCCCATCTTTATCATTGTTGCCATCATCCAAGAGTCCCGAAAATTGGCCCTAAAAAAAAATTGTTTATGATTTGTTCGTTATCATTCCACGATCCTACAACCCATTGTGTCATTGCAATTTTCGTTTCCAGTTTGCTTTGTTGAATTTGTGTCCATAGTCATCGTCGTGCTGCTGGTTGTAGTCGTGAACTTAGTTTCTTGTTTGATGCCTTTCCGCTGCCCTAACTCATCCCACCACAGCCGACGCCCGAAACCCAAACCGAGTCCTACTCGGTTTGCCCTTGTGAGCCGCTTTGTGTTATCTGTCCCACACTGCAAGCCCTAGATAGGTCACGAGCCGTCTTGTGTTAATTGCCCTGCACTGCTAGCCTCCAATCTTCAGCCGCAGTCCTATTGATCGCTTAAACCTAACAAGAACTATAGGAAGGAAGTGAAGCCCGAGACAGACCCAATCTGCGCAGTGTTCACTAAAACAGCTATAACTTTTGCATACGAACTCCGATTTGGGTCTACTTTTTTTGTTTCGAAGGGGACTTGTGCAATTCTAGACCCTGAAAAAAAGCTTCTAAGACCGAGTTTCATTGCCCGGAAGTTTGCTGTTCTATTTTGACAATTCTAGACCCTCAAAAAAAGCTTCTAAGACCGAGTTTCGGCGCCCAGAAGTTTGCTGTTCTACGGGATGTTGTGACACCGTAAAAGGGTGAAATTGGAGAATGTGACATTATCAAATATGAAATTGGAGGTTAAAACTTTACGATATGAAGTTTAATCGCGTTTCCGGGCCGATTTCGGGAGTTTGGGCCTTTCCGGGGCATGTTGGGCCTTTCCGGGGCAGGTTGGGCCTTAGGGGGGACCCCTCGTGGGCCAAAAGTGGGGCTCTCTGGCCCATGAGGGGAGAGGGGGGCAGTATAAGGTCCTTGGTGCGCCCCCCTGCTGCCCTAGCAGCCCCCACCTTCTCCCCTTGGTAGCCGCCCCCTCCCCTCCCTCTCCTTTGGTGCGCCGCCACCCCCAACTCCTTCCCCTTGCGCCACCACCCCCTCCACCTCCTCCCCATCCTCCTTGCTGCCCTAGGGGAGCTCCCCACCGCACCACCTCGCTATCCTCGCCATCGGGAAGCCCCGCGACGAGGAGATCTGGCGGTTTCGGCGCGAGGAGGACGATCGGGG
This sequence comes from Rhipidocladum racemiflorum, assembly GCA_036346355.1. Taxonomy (NCBI): domain Eukaryota; kingdom Viridiplantae; phylum Streptophyta; class Magnoliopsida; order Poales; family Poaceae; genus Rhipidocladum; species Rhipidocladum racemiflorum. The sequence goes on from CM070588.1 coordinate 38,700,012, forward strand.
AGCCCGGGAGGAAGGAATTCGGCGTTCGTCGTTCTTCGGGCTGAGGTATGGCATGGGTCATCCTTGGGGATGGTTTAGGTACTGTTATAGAGTTTTATTTGATGCTTTTAGATCAAGGGGTGGTGCTGTGATTGGGTAGATTGGATGAAAACTAGAGTTTGCCACGTTCTCTGTTTCGGGCAGATTGTGCAGTCGACCTAGGGTTTGAGTTTTCACAACATTAGAATCAGAATTTGGTCGTCCGCCTGTTGAGACAGTTGTAGGTAACTTCAATACCTTTTAGTGGACATAAAGAACGTCCAATTCCGCCCAGCCGTTTGAAAGTTATGGTCCTTTTACTGAACGTGTTCAAAACTGTGACGTAATTGGGACAGAACATAGTGTTTTGCAGATTAAACAATTTTAGAAGCCGAATCATCTTTTCCCAATACCTAGAAAAAGTTAGAAAATTTCCTAAGCTTTGCGATGATGTACTCGTTTAATCTATTCGTAGTCCTAGAATTAAAGTTATGCTAGTTTGAAGTCTGTTGTTCGGGTGGGACAGTTTCTCTGTTTTTCGGTTTTAGGAGTAGTTCGCGAAGTCGGGGTAGACGAGCTTTTGCATACTGTTTTGGGGGCATGACTTGATTGTGTGGTATGTTTGTGCAGGTGGAGTGACCCCGGGAGTGCCCTCATCCCCTCGCCAATCCGTCGCCCGCGGTTAAGGCAAGTGTGTTGGAGTGGGTAGTGTGTAGTATGGTTTGCTAGTGGTGATTATGTGCAAATTGACTACATGATAGAATATCCTGCCATGGTTGATGATGATGTCCAAATTGATTACATGATAGAATATCTTGCCATGTGTTAGAGTTTGCCCATGATATGATGAAAATGGTTCACAATGATGCTATGCAATAACTAGTTGAGCTTTTGTGTATGTTGTTTAAGTTAATGGCATAATTGCATGCATGGCATGAAAATTGGCCGGGTCGGTGATGAAGTCATAACTAGTCCGGTAAGGTTGGTGAGAAAGTTATGACTAATACGGAGAGCCAATGAGTAAGTCCTACCTCGTGATTCCATCCACCGTGGGGAATGGAAGCGAGGAGTAGGCACCCTCCATCTACGGGATGGAAGGGGAAAGAGGGTGCATGCCGACGGGTGTGCACTCAGCAATACCGGTATATGCTTCCAGGAGACATGTGCATTGCATTGCATTGCATACATGATGATGATGATTAATTTTGTACAATGTGCGTGCCATGGGTATGATGTTTCATGTGAGATTATGTTTTGATCATGATGCTAAAGTATGATATGTATTGATGTTGGCATTGTTGTATCCTTTATGATCCATTGCAACATACTTGCTGAGTGATGAACTCACGCTTTTGTTTTATGTTGTTTTTTTTAAGTACCATGAAACCGGCATACGGGAAAGGGCATTAGCTACACATCTACACGTAGCTCCACATCTATAGTCAATTTATTCATTTGAGTCATGATAGTAAAAATAGTGCCATGTAACTTGGTGAAATGGTTAATTTGTGTGCTTGGTTTCCTCATTTACTTCGTTTGGCTCATGAGATGGTTGGATTCATTATTATAGACTTATACTGTTGTTAGAACCCTCGTTATTGATGATTTAGATGTCATTCGTTATGCTATATCCTGTGATCATATTGTTGTTGCATCAATTCATGGAAAAACAAAGGAGATGCTGAGGAAATTTTCGGTTTTAGCATTTACTCCTTTGCTGTAATTTATCATTATTTGTGGTATTTAGATGTGGTTTAGTCTAGGTTTGGTAACATTCAGGCATACCGGATGCCGGGGTGTTACAGTTGGTATCAGTGTGGGCTTTAGGTCCGTGGAATGTGAATGTAGTAATTTACTCTAGAGTAAACTAAAATATTGACTTGGAAAAGTAGAAACATGGTATAGGTTTACTTGTTAAAATTTGGCCTTAGGGCAATAACCTTAAAATCTGAAATAGTTTGGTTAACTAATTTAATACTTGACACACTCTGATGCACAGTAGGAAGGGTATGGGTATCGATGCTATCCGCTTAAATATTGTATTTATGCTCTGATGTTAAATGCTGCATTTTGATGAAGTATGATGTTATATTTATGAAGGTATTGATTGGGATGCTATATGTTTGATTAAGTGGCGTTGGGGTGCCGAAGGGTTTCGGTCACCTCTTTTTGTTCATAGTAAGGGTGTGGTTTGACGGTGTGGCCGGTTAACGCTGTCACCGAAGAATTTTAACCCTTGTAGGAGAAGAGTGCTTATCCTTTCTGTCGTAGACCGGGTAGTTGGTTGGAGTTGATTAGAAAAGTTGATGGTGGATCCTTTTGGATTTCTTTTACCGTTCTAACGATTGGTGTGGTTGGTTTTCTTGGTTTTAGTTGATTGAAATCAAAAGAAAAGTGTGTGGGTATTGGATTCTCGCGGATTGTTCCGTAGGTAGTTGTGTTTTTGTCTTCCTTGGTTGAAGGCGAAGAAGAAGAGTTGTGTGTTGTGCATCTCTTTGTCGCAATTTTTGTTTTGACACCCGGTTTTGTTGGTAATGGTGGACTGTTTTGGGGAGGAAACATGTGTGGTTGTTGTTCTCCCTATCTAAGAATGTGTTGAAGTTTCTCCTTGTTTAGACCTTAAGTTGGGTGGCGTTAAGTTTGAATCTTTATCGAAAAAGATTTGGTGGAACATTTGTTTTTTCCTGGTGCCTCCATCTTCCTTCGTGGAAATTGTAGATCTTGAGATTTCTTTAGGAGTTTTGGCTATCAGAGTTGGAAATTTGGGAGTTGAGCTCTCCTGCATGTCTGATGGAGTTTTGTTTTTTCTTCCTCGCCTGGAAAGGAGAAATTGTTTGTCGGTGATTGTTCTTGTTCTTGAGCTGTGGTTTATGGAATGACGTGTTGCTAAGTTAAATTGTGAGTTGAATCAATTCAATGTGATCATTATCTCTAGCTTGAGAATAAATAGACTACTAGTGTTGTAGTTTACTCTGTAGCGAGAATGATTAAATGGGTTAATATACATGCTTAGAATCTGTTGCCTTGCTTTAAAAGTGATTATGATCCTCGCTAATGTTTAAAGTTTAAACCCTGATGCATAGTTAGAACATTAAGATGATGTAAATTACTGATATTGTTAAAGAAACATTGCTGGTTGTTTAAAGATGTTCTAATATAATGTGTTAGTAGAGAAATTCAATCATGCTGGCTTGTGACCTTAACTTGGAAGTTGATTAGAGTTGCTATTTATATTGTTGCAAACCATTAGTATATTTGGAAGTGTGTATAAGTGTTCCTATAATGCTAGTACCGATGTCAATTGGGAAAACATAGGTCTTGTTGTTGTTTAAGAACATTGTGCTGATCTAACTTATTAAATTTATTTTAATAGTTGGAATGTGTTGGGTAGTGGCAATTGTGTTATAACCTATGGATAGAGGAACTAAAAACAATGTGGTTGTTTTATGATTATGCCCATTTATTGATAATGATGACTTAGTAGTGGTGGTAATTGTGTAGATTACTTGTTGGAAACCATGGTTAAAATGGAGGTTATTGTAACATGTTGTGATGGAGTGAACCATGGATAATTAACCTGATGTAAAATTTTATCCTTAAGGAATGTATGTCTTAGAATCATAGTTACGAACTTTGTCTTGTAGAGATAACCTTTCCATGTTGAAGTCGTTGGTTAACTGAATAAGTTCTGATTGTCGAGACGTGGACATATAGGTGGTATGAAATTTATAGGTTGATCATGCTTAAGTATCTGCTGAAGTACTATGTTTGAAATATAGAATACGTTGTTATATGATTTGGTGATCCGTGGGGATCATATCAATGTAGTCTTGGTTGGGTGCCTTTTTGATAAGCATCATAAACCTTAATTAAAAGTGTTGGGAATGGTAACTACAGAAAGAAACTGTTATGTAAATTTTGTTAAATTCGGTTGGACTTTCTCAATGAGTAAGTAGTGAATTTCGAAGTCTTTAATGGAAAGCGTAGAGGAACACTAGAGATGATTGTATTTATGCTAAGCTGGTGTTTAAAACCTTTTAGACTGGTTTGGTTGTTTGCTATCTTGGATGAATGCTTTTGGTTAAAGTGTTCCTTATGTTGAGTTTCAGAGTTTCCCTAAAACTCGTAGAAATTGGTGCCAATCTTTGGTTTTGGTGAATTTGTTTAGTTTATGTTGTGAGTATGGGTTTACACCCAAAAGTCTTTGAGGGGATCGTGTTCTTTCGCGTTCTCACTGAATTACCTTTGGAATAAATGCTTAAAAAGAAGCAGATGGTCATAATGGGTTGTGTTGGAAACTTTTGAGTTAAGCCCTTGATGTGTAACTCTATTTGGCTAGAGTTGGAGTCATTTGGAAAATGTGTCTGGTGGGCGTGTGCTTCACAAGGGTGGATTTTTATGAATGTTTTATAAGCGATTTTGTTAGTAAAGTGTTTGATTTTGGAGTAGATGTTCTTTTCCAAAATGTTGATTTTGGTTAGGATGCGAGGGTTTGCAAGTTTAGCTTTCAACTAATGGTGGGATATGACACGATGTGGTGTTTTACTGTTAACTATGATGCCGTCATAGTTTATCTGAATTATTGCAATCATTGATGTTATGGGTGTTTCAATCATGTGATACCGAAGAAGAAGTCTTCTGGTGAATGACTATTCGGTATTGTTGTTACATGATGAGTGAATGGTGAAAAGGAAGCATGGCATCATTTATAGATGTTCAATGATAAATGAGTCGGTGAGCCAGGTCGGTGAGAAAGTCATATATGGATATATGACTAATCCAGAGTGCTCTTGAAAAGTGTGCATTCATGTCATAAATCGAGATTTCCATTTCTTTCTGGTATGAAAAGAAAAATTGGAGAATTTCTGGTATGTTGGTTGTGGTGTAGGAGATTTGTGGTTCCTTTGCGTCTTGGCTTAGGAAAGTAAAATGAATACTCTTTGGTTGTTGTCGAATCCTTTCCAATGTGATTGTAGTGCATTGCACTCAAAGTTATGCATGGGGATCAATTGGGTTGATGGGTCTTGGTTGAGCTTACTCAATGATTGTACCCTTTGTTCTGATTCTTTGAAAGGAAGAACGCGAGGGCAAAACCTTCTAAGAAAGAGGAATTTAGTGTGGGTTGGTAATGACCTAAGATATTAGATGTTGCTAGTAGATGATCGTAAACAGTTTAAAAGTGAAGAGTAAAGGAAGGTTGTGTATGACTCAATCCAAACCTTCTTGGAGAATTGGGTCATTATGTGTTCCTAGGTGGGGTTGATTAAATTATTAGTGGACCACTTGGTGGTTGCTAGTAATTGTTTTTCCTTTTCAGAGTGTATTGGATCTTTCTGTCGCTGAGGGTGAGCGAAGTTGTGTCAACCATAGCGATTTTGTTCGGTTGTTACTGTTTTTGCGGGTTTAAGGACCCTAGTTGTAAAGTAGGCCTTTCCTTTCGGTGGTAGTGTTGGGTATTGTCTTTTGTAGAAGATCAATCTTTTGCAAGGTTTTAACCTCGTTTGTTCAAATAGTTGGTGGTCTTGGAGTGTACGTCTCACCTGGTTCGTCATCGTCTTGAATATGGTGAACCACAGTAGAGAGGTTGAGGTGTGAAAATATGTTTGTGCGTGGGAGATGAAGAGGGTTCTAGAGGCTGGTACCGTGTTCTTCTGAAGAGTAGTTTGGAATAAAGGGATCGGGCACGTTAGTGCCAAGGAATGTATGGAATGAGGAGTGTGAGACCGTTTTCTTTCGTGGTCTATTTGGGAATTGAAGTGAATGTGGAACCGTGAGAGGTTGCACTCTGTGGAGCTAAATCAACATTTTCTCGCTAATGTTGGTTTTGAGAGCTCGCTTGTCGTTTGTTCCGGTTTGAGTCTTTGTGTGAATGTTTTTCTTTGTTGCAAAGAAGTCTTTTGTCCGTTAGGGACTTTGTTGTTGATTTTGGCGTTCTTCGGATTCGAGGTCGAATCCTGTTTAAGGGGGGAGAATGTGACATTACGGGATGTCGGGACACCGTAAAAGGGTGAAATTGGAGAATGTGACATTATCAAATATGAAATTGGAGGTTAAAACTTTACGATATGAAGTTTAATCGCATTTCTGGGCCGATTTCGGGAGTTTGGGCCTTTCCGGGGCATGTTGGGCCTTAGGGGGGACCCCTCGTGGGCCAAAAGTGGGGCTCTCTGGCCCATGAGGGGAGAGGGGGGCAGCATAAGGACCTTGGTGCGCCCCCCTGCAGCCCTAGCAGCTCCCACCTCCTCCCCTTGGTAGCCGCCCCCTCCCCTCCCTCTCCTTTGGTGCGCCGCCACCCCCACCTCCTTCCCCTTGCGCCACCACCCCCTCCACCTCCTCCCCATCCTCCTTGCTGTCCTAGGGGATCTCCCCACCGCGCCACCTCGCTGTCCTCTCCATCGAGAAGCCCCGCGATGAGGAGATCCGGCGGTTCTGGCGCGAGGAGGACGATCGGGGAGCCCGGGAGGAAGGAATTCGGCGTTCGTCGTTCTTCGGGCTGAGGTACGGCATGGGTGATCCTTGGGGATGGTTTAGGTACTGTTATAGAGGTTGATTTTATACTTTTAGATCAAGGGGTGGTGCTGTGATTGGGTAGATTGGATGAAAACTAGAGTTTGCCACGTTCTCTGTTTCGGGCAGATTGTGCAGTCAACCTAGGGTTTGAGTTTTCGTGACATTAGATTCGGAATTTGGTCGTCCGCCTGTTGAGAAAGTTGTAGGTAACTTCAATACCTTTCAGTGGACATAAAGAACGTCCAATTCTGCCCAGCCGTTTGAAAGTTATGGTCGTTTTACCGAGCGTGTTCAAAACTGTGATGTAATTGGGACAGAACATAGTGTTTTGTAGATTAAACAATTTTAGAGGCCGAATCATATTTTCCCAATACCTAGAAAAAGTTAGGAAATTTCCTAAGATTTGCGATGATGTACTCTTTTAATCGATTCGGAGTCCTATAATTAAAGTTATGCTAGTTTGAAGTCTGCTGTTCGGGCGGGACAGTTTCTCTGTTTTTCAGTTTTGGGAGTAGTTCGCGAAGTCAGGGTAGAGGAGCTTTTGCGTACTGTTTTGGGGGCACGACTTGAGTGTGTGGTATGTTTGTGCAGGTGGTGTGACCCTGGGAGTGCCCTCATCCCCTCGCCAATCCGTCGCCCGCGGTTAAGGCAAGTGTGTTGGAGTGGGTAGTGTGTTGTATGGTTTGCTAGTGGTGATTATGTGCAAATTGACTACATGATAGAATATCCTGCCATGGTTGATGATGATGTGCAAATTGATTACATGATAGAATATCTTGCCATGTGTTAGAGTTTGCCCATGATATGATGAAAATGGTTCACAATGATGCTATGCAATAACTAGTTGAGCTTTTGTGTATGTTGTTTAAGTTAATGGCATAATTGCATGCATGGCATGAAAATTGGCCGGGTCGGTGAGGAAGTCATAACTAGTCCGGTAAGGTCGGTGAGAAAGTTATGACTAATCCGTAGAGCCAATGAGTAAGTCCTACCTCATGATTCCATCCACCGTGGGGAATGGAAGCGAGGAGTAGGCACCCTCCATCTACGGGATGGAAGGGGGAAGAGGGTGCACGCCGACGGGTGTGCACTCAACAATATCGGTATATGCTTCCAGGAGACATGTGCATTACATTGCATTGCATACATGATGATGATGATGAATTTTGTACAATGTGCGTGCCATGGGTATGATGTTTCATGTGAGATTATGTTTTGATCATGATGCTAAAGTATGGTATGTATTGATGTTGGCATTGTTGTATCCTTTATGATCCATTGCAACATACTTGCTGAGTGATGAACTCACGCTTGTATTTTATGTTGTTTTTTTAGGTACTATGAAACCGGCATACGGGAAAGGGCATTAGCTACACATCTACACGTAGCTCCACACCTATAGTCAATTTATTCATTTGAGTCATGATTGTAAAAATAGTGCCATGTAACTTGGTGAAATGGTTAATTTATGTGCTTGGTTTCCTTATTTACTTCGTTTGGCTCATGAGATGGTTGAATTCATTATTATAGACTTATACTGTTGTTAGAACCCTCGTTGTTGATGATTTAGATGTCATTTATTATGCTATATCCTGTGATCATGTTGTTGTTGCATCAATTCATGGAGAAACAAAGGAGATGCTGCCGAAATTTTCGGTTTTAGCATTTACTCCTTTGCTGTAATTTATCTTTATTTGTGGTATTTAGATGTGGTTTAGTCTAGGTTTGGTAACATTCAGGCATACCAGATGCCGGGGTTTTACAGTTTTGTCAATTCTTTCGGGCATCTGTCTACTGTCATCTGTTGCTCCAAATTGTGAGGTTTTTGTTTCTCCTCTGAGTTAAGAGGTATATATTTGTCATATAAGGAAAAAAATGAAAAAAAAATTAAAAAAAATAAGAGGAGAGAAAGAGCCAAACCGGCCAAAAAATAGAGAGAAAAGAAAGATGAGAAGCAAAAAAGGAGACGAAGATAAGGAGAAAAACAGAATTGCTTGCTTTCTTTGAGTCCTTTGTACTTCAGTATATCCCTAGCGTGGTTGAACTAGTTCTAGGAACACGGTTAGGCCAGCAATTGTGACAAGTACTTTGGACATTTATTCAGCTTTGCTATTTTGTTTTCGATATTGCTTATTCCTTTGCTACCTGACATTGCCTTCCAAGCTCCACATACTTCTTATCAGTTCAGGTCCTACCTTGCAATCGCCTCGCTCACGTTCTACTCACGGTATCATGAACCAGCCACCAGTTGCACCGTCCTGTTGCATTGGTAAGAACACTTGTAAGAGTGTGGTAAGGCGTTTGAGTGTTAGTGAATCCACCTTCTGCCACCAAAGTAGTTGAAAGGGATTATACCACTGGTTGTCCTTGTTTCTTTAGTCTTTCTTTCAACTAACAATGGCAGGTGTTGAGGAAGATGAGTGTGTTACACGGAACGAGCTTAAAAACGCGCTAAATGACATCAATGCAAACATCGCAGGGATCAGTCAAGATAATGAACACAGATTGGAGAGGATAGAGCGAAGCATCGCCAACCTTCTTACCAGGTTGGAGAATTTTGAGAGACAGTCACCTCTCAATGGAGCTCGCCGAGTGGAAAATCAAGAAGAGTCTGTCATGGGAGATGATGTGGAGGGAGAAGACAACGCTCGTGCCGTTGCACAAGATGTACAACAACAACGACGCCTGAATCACAACCGTCAAGGTATGGGAGGTAATAACTTTAATCACCGCAATGATGATCCTTTTTCTAAAGTTAAATTTACCATACCATGTTTTTCTGGAACATATGATGCTGAAGCTTATTTAAATTGGGAAATAACTGCTGAGCAAAAATTTAACTCCCATTTAGTTCCTAAAGTACATAGAGTCAGACAAGCTACTAGTGTGTTCAAAGACTTTGCTATCATTTGGTGGAATGAAGTAGTGAATTCTGGCTTACAACCTGATACATGGGACAGATTAAAGTGAGCTATGCGTAGCCGATTTGTTCCTCCTTACAAACGTGATTTACGTAAGAAATTGCAACGCTTGAATCAAGGTAATAGATCTGTAGAGGAATACTATCAAGAGCTACAAATAGGCATGTTGCGTTGTGAGGTATTTGAGGATGAAGAAGATAAGATGGCTTGTTTTTATGGGGGTTTACGACGTGAAATCCAGGACATAGTTGATTACAAAAAATATAATAACATCAATAGATTGTTCCAGCTTGCTATGTTGGCAGAAAAAGAATTGCAGGGAAGACAATAAAGGACACAGAGCAATTTTGGTGGTGTATCGGCGCCAAGATCGACGCCGGGACAAACCCTATCTTCCACCACTCGGCCTGCTGCCCCCTCCCCGAGTAGGGCGCGTTCAGCAGCACCATCACGCACACCCGAGTTGAGTAAAGCTAACCATGAGCAGGCACCAACAAAGAGTTCTTCATCGGTTGCTTCCACAGGTCGTACAACGGGAATTGTGTGCCACCGATGCAAGGGGATGGGCCATGTCATGAAGGATTGCCCAAGTCATCGGGCGTACATTGCAACAGAAGAAGGTGGGTACATGAGTGCTAGTGATGTTGAGGATGAAAATGTTCTTGCAACTAACCTTGCAGATAATGAGGATGACCATGAGACGGACGACGATGATGAGGAGATTTTAGGGACCGCTGCCACCGAGAATTAAGGACAATCATTGTGCAACGAGTGTTGAGCGCTCAAATGGAGCAAGCGGACAAGCTACAACGCCATAATTTGTTTCAGATGTATCTCATCGTCAAGGACCATCGTGTTCGTGTTATAATTGATGGTGGAAGCTGCAATGACTTGGTGAGTTCAGATTTGGTTGAGAAGCTTTGCTTGCTCACACGTGCACACCCTCATCCCTACCATATTCAATGGTTGAATAACAACGGTAAGTTGAAGGTAACACAAACTGCGAGAGTACAATTTTCCATTGGAACATACCATGATTTTGCTGATTTTGATGTAGTGCATATGCAAGCATGTTAACTTCTGTTAGGCCGTCCATGGGAATTTGATACTGATGCAATTCATCATGGTAGAAGTAACAAATACACTCTTATGCACAAAGGGAAGAAAATCACTTTGTTCCCTATGACCCCTGCTGAAATTGTGCAATGTGATAAATAGAGAGCTGAAAATCAGAGAAAAGAGAGTGCACTAGAATCTGAAAATCAGCAAGTGGCTAAAAATGTTTTCCCACCTAAGAAAGACAAGAAAGAACCTAGTTCTAGGTCCAAGGGAATTAAATTGAAGTGTGGTGTTATGCTTGCTACAAAATCTAACCTTGCTGAAATTAATGAGAATGATGCACTTTCTAGACGTTACACCATGTTATCTCAACTTGATCACAAGATTTTTGGTTTAGAGATGATTAAGGATTTATATGCTACTGATTTGGATTTTAAGGAAGTGCATGAACATTGTAAAGAAGGGAAAACATGGAGCAAATATTTTTTGAATGATGGTTTGCTCTATCGTGCTAACAAGCTATGCATTCCAGCTAGCTCCGTTCATCTTTTGTTGTTGCAGGAGGCGCATGGAGGAGGTTTGATGGCACATTTTGGAGCAAAGAAGACTGAAGATGTGCTGGCCGGTCACTTCTTTTGGTCAAAGATGAGACGCGATGTCGAGCGCTATGTGTCACGCTGCACTACTTGCAATAAAGCTAAGTCCCGTCTAAATCCACATGGTCTCTATATGCCTCTTGCTATTCCTAGTATACCTTGGGAGGATATTTCTATGGATTTTGTTTTAGGGTTACCTAGGACAAAGAGGGGGAGGGATAGCATATTTGTAGTTGAGGATCATTTTTCTAAAATGGCACATTTTATACCTTGTCACAAGAGCGATGATGCTACAAACATAGCTAATTTATTTTTTAGGGAAATCGTTCGCCTTCATGGAGTGCCTAATACTATTGTCTCAGATCGTGATGTAAAGTTTTTGAGCCATTTTTGTAGATCACTTTGGAATAAATTGGGGATGAAGTTGCTATTTTCTACTACATGTCATCTCCAAACTGACGGCCAAACAGAGGTCGTTAATCACACTTTATCCACCATATTGCGGGCTGTTTTAAAAAAGAGTTTTAAGCTGTGGGAAGAGTGTCTACCACCAAGGTAAGTCCATTTCAGGTAGTGTATGGGCTTAATCCTCGTGCTCCAATTGACATTTTGCCTTTGCCTACTTCTGAAAAGGTAAATTTAGATGCAAAGAATCGTGTTGAATTCATTTTGAAAATGCATGAAACAACTAAGGAAAACATAGAAAAGATGACTGAAAAGTATAGACTTGCTGGTAGCTAGGGTAGGAAACATTTATCCTTTGAACCAGGTGATCTTGTTTGGTTGCATTTGAGAAAAGATAGGTTTCCAGATTTGAGAAAGTCCAAATTAATGCCCTGAGCTTATGGTCCTTTTAAAATACTTGAAAAGATTAGTGCTAATGCCTATAAACTTGAGTTGTCCGCAGACTTTGGGGTTAGTCCCACTTTTAACATTTAAGATTTAAAGCCATACGTGGGAGAAGAGGATGAGCTTGAGTCGAGGACGACTCAGGATGATGAGGACATCACTCCTTTGGATACACGCATACATCATGGTCCTATGACACGAGCTCGTGCACGTCAATTAAATCATGTGGTGAGCTCGTTTCTCGCTATTCATAGTAATATTATTGAGGATGGGATGCTACCAAGTAATTGTGATGTTTTATTGCTTAGAAACATGGGGGAAGCGCCAACAGGACAACCACAAGTACTTGGTTTGTTGGCGTCATTGGCAGTTTCTGAACAACGCCGAGTGGTTTCTGATCAGTGCCGAGTGGCATCCGAACAGCACCGAGTGGTTTCCGATCAGCGCCGAGTGGCACCCGAACAGCGCCGAGTGGTTTCCGATCAGCGCCGAGTGGCTCCCGATCAGCGCCAAGTGGCTCCCGATCAGCACCGAGTGTTTTAGTTCGGAGTCAGCAGACAACATTGCACTAAAATGTGCATAATCACTGATTTGGGTTGTTTTGTGCCTTGTAAGTGTGTGGACGTCTGGGCCCAAGTTGTGTGCCCCCCTAGCCGCACACAACCCTAGCTCTTCCCTCTAACGTCCCTCCCTCTTATATATTCAGTAGCCGCCACTTTAGGTCACGGGTTTTTGCTTAGATTTCAACTAGACACTCTGTCAGTTTTCGCCGATCATCGATTTGTGTGCTTAATATAATTCACAATTTCAGATTGCTTCTTCTACGTTCTTGCTTGTGTTCTCGATTCGCATGCAGGGATAAGCCTTCTTGGCGAGGTCAATCGTGTTTTGTGCATGGTTGATAACCAACGGAGCCGTTGTGTAGTGATTGTAGGGTTCGGATCGGTTCTGGTCGGAAGCCGGATCGTCAACGTCGAGTCTCCACCAATCGACTTACCTCTACCTATCAGAAGATCGGGCCACCGTGCGCATCAGTGTGGAAGTAATTGATACCTTGATCGGTTTTCACTTTCTCAAATTTTCTTGGCTTTGGGTGGAATTAAGATGATCGTCTTTGGTAAAAGTGAAATGCATTTGTAGAAGACTTATGCGGTGTTTATCTTTTAAAATGGAGTTCCTCTTTCAAGTTGAGTTCTCATGTGTGTGAATTTTAGCGCGTTGGTTAAAGGTGGTGATTGTCGTTCGTGGTGTTAAAGAGAATTGAGTTTTCTTTTGCATTCAAGCCGGGGATAAGAAAAGGAATGTTTATGTTTTATGGTTGAGTTTACTCAAAGATTGTACTCTTTGTCTTGGTCCTTTTGAGTGGAAGCATGTGAGGGCAAGACCTTCTTAGAAAGAAAAATCTAGTGTGGGTTGTTAATGACCTAAGTGATTAGGTGTTGCTAGTGGTTGATCATAAATAGTTTAAAAGTGAGGAGTAAAGGAAGGTTGTGTATGACTCAATTCAAACCTTCTTGGAGAATTATTTCATTGATGTGTTTCTTGGTAGGGTTGACTAAATTAGTAGTGGACCTCTTGGAAGTTGCTAGTAATTGCATTACTTTTTTGAAGTGTATTGGATCTTTCTATCACTTGGTTACGAGAGAGTTGTGTTAACCGATGTGGATTGTTCGGTTGTTACTGTTTTTACGGGTTTTAGGACCCTGGTTATACCTTTCGATGGTGGTGGGTATTGGTCTTGTTGCAAAAGATCAATCTTTTGCAAGGTTTTAACCCCAATTGTTCAAGCAGTTGGTAGTATTAGAGTGATGTGTCTCGCTTGGTTCGCGTCGTTTTGAATACGACGAACCACAGTAGAGAGGTTGAGGTGTGAAATCACTTTTGCACGTGGGAGCTGAAGAGGGATCTAGAGTTGGAGTTAGAGGTTGGTACCGTGTTCTCTGGAGAGTAGCGTTGGTTAAAGGGATCGGGCACTTTAGTGCCAAGGAATGTATGGAATGAGGAGTGTGACCATTTTCTTTTGTGGTCTGTTTGGGAATTGACCCTATCGTTTGGGTCATTCTGAGTCCTTGTGTGAGTGCTTCGTGTTTCAATGTTCAGTAAAGTTTTTGCAAGTTTTGATTGTGAGTTATCGTTAGAACCATCAGTCTTCGAGCCTTAGCTCCTTGCTTTTGAGCGCTGGCTAGTGCAATCGTAGGGGCTTCTGAGCGGGTTCTAAGAAGTGAACCTTAGCTCCCTTCATTTTGGATGTATGCGTAGTGGCGTGTCTTCGATTCGAGGTTGAATCCTGTTAAGGGGGAGAGAATGTGACATTATAAATTGTGATTTTATAGAATGGGGTATTACAGTACGACTTTATATCGTGTTTTGGGCCGTTTCCGGGTGTTTGGGCCTTTCTGGGGGAGTTTGGGCCTTGAGGGAATTAGGTTGGGCCTTGGGGGATCAATTTGGGCCGTAGGTGGAGGTTCCCGGCCCATGTGGGGGAGGAGGGGGCAGCAAATTTCTGCCCCATGCGCCCCCCCTCAAATCCTAGGCGCCCCCCACATTTCCTGCCCCATAGCCTCCGGCCCCCCATGGTGTGCACCTCCCCCTTCCCCTTCCCCTTTGCGCCACTCCCTCCCTCTCCTCTCCATCTCTAGCCGGCCCTAGCTCCACCTCTTGTAGCCCTCCATCTTGCTGTTCGGGAGCTGTTCATCCACGGGGAATCGGCGATTCCGGCGTTTCCGGCGAGCGGAGAGGAGATTGGATCGCGAGGAAGAGGTGTTCGTCGACCAGGGGATTCGTCAAGAAGAGGTAAGGATTTGGGGTCTTGTTCGGGGTTGTCTAGGTGCTATTAGATGGGTGAATTTATGCTTAACCTTAGAGTTTAGGTGCTGTGGTTACATGGGTTTTGGAGGGTTGCAACTCTGTCTCACGTTCTGTCTTGGGACAGATTAGGTCGTCAGTTTTTGGACACGGATTAGACAATTTTAGATTCGGAATTTGGTCGGCCGGCTATTGAGAAAGTTGTAGGTAATCGAATTATATTTAATTGAAGACTGAAATCACTAAATTCCGTCCATCCGTTTAAAAGTTATGATCATTTTACCGACGCTGTCCAATCTGTGACGTGATTGGTGCAGTCTGTGTTCAACTATATATTAGAGGATTTTATATGCCAAATTAGTTCTCGAGAATACTTATAAAAAGATGGGAAATTTCTTAAGGTTCGAGAAAATGTACTCGTTTACTTGATTTGGAGTTTTTAAACTCAAGTTATGACCATTAGAATTCTGCTATCCCGTTTGGACATAGTACTATTTTTCTGGTTTTAGGAGTGGGTTGCGAAGCCGATGTAGTAGTCAGTCTTGTGATGTTTTGTGGGCATGATTTTTAGTGGGTTATATCTATGCGCAGGTGGTGTGACCCGGGGAGTGGCATCAACGTCTCGCCACACCGGTTCAAGAGGTTAAAGACAAGTGTATTGTAATGTTTGTGACTTGAATGGCATTATGTTTTCGTTATGATGCGAGTTAACCATTGATATGTTTGCTTGCCATGTTTGATTCTTGAATGAGGTTAAGTGAATATGAATTGTTAGATGGTTATGCATTTGTTGAATTAAGAACATTTGCATAGTTTGTTCATGCTTATGGTATATTGTTGACTATGTAGTGATGATGAGAATGATAAAGTGATGATTGTGAGTAAAAGGATATTGTGCATGACACCTGAATGATGAAAGGTAAATAGTGCATCCTTTGCATTCATAGCATGAGAACAGGCCAGGTCGGTGAGAAAGTCATAACTAATCCGGTATGGTCGGTGAGAAAGTTATGACTAATCCGGAGCGCTACTGAGAAAAATCCTACCTCGTAGTCCCATCCACAGGGATGGATGGGAGCGAGATAGTAAGAGTAGGCCCCTCCACGGGATGGAGGGGAATGAGAGGGTGCACACCGATGGGTGTGCACTCGGCAATACCGGTATGTACTAAGCAAAAAGGCATGATGCATTGAATAAATGGGGGTATGATGAATAAGTTTATGAATTGTTTCTCATGGTTATGTTACCTGTTGTCAAATTGTTTCCATTGCAATACACTTTGCTGAGTGATGAACTCATGCTTATTGTTTGATGTTTTTTAGGCACCTTAACTCCAGCATTTCGGAAAGGGAGCTAGTTCACAACTTGTGAAATCATGTGATGAAAAATTGGCTTAATGATGAATTTGGTATTGCAAAGTGGTTGTTCTCATGGCATGTGTGGTGCATGTGCATGTGCTGTTTCAGATGATTATTTGATATGCTTGTCATAGCATGGTAATTGTTTTGCTTGATGCAATGCGCTCGTGTGAGTGGTTGCATGGATTGATCTTGAGTCAAGTTGTGGACTTGTGCTCGTACACGGTTGTGTGTTTGTTCATGTGCAGGTGTTGCTTGAGGTCGAACGTGGTCGGTGACGGGACCGGAACTAGGTTCATGGAGGAACTGAGGTTCGGGACTAGGTTCAGGGAGGAATCGAGGTCTTGGTGGTCAAGGATGTCATACGGGGCGTTCGGACTAGAGAACGGTGCACGTGGTTGCTAGTGAGTCACGTGAGTACGGCAGGTGGGCCGTACGCGTGCAGTTGTATTCTTTTTGAGGTAGTTTGCATGTATTGGGCCATGTTGGGCCAAGTGGATATGCATGCGAACTCTTCTAGGGTTTTCTTATAAATAGGGGGAGGTGTCCCCTGTTTATTGTGTGCTTTGTATTAGGGTTTGTACTCTTTTGTTTGGAGTACTGTGACCATACTAGACAAAAGAAATAAAAATATTTTTCTTCGAGGCATACACGAGAGAGCAAAAAGGGTTCCGGCGGCGGCGTCGCACTAGAGAAAAAAAAGGCGCTGTTCGGCTGCGCACAGAAAAGGAACAACGGCAGCGCTAAAAGAAAAGGAAAGAGACGTCCGCAAGTACGTGTTGGCAGCTGTGCAATCGAAGGAAGACGTCGCGGCGAAGGAGCCGAAGCTGCTGCAGCCGGTGATGCGCAGTCGAGGACAGAGCAAGAGCAAAGGCAATCTATTGGACGCACATGAAGCTCATCTACTTGCTTGCATGCATGTGGAACGCATGTAGCATGAACTCTACCCATGAAGCATCAGCCTGATTCACCTAGCACTAGGTACGTTTGCTTTCTTGCGTGTACAGATAAAGGAAATTGCAGGTTACAGTAATCACGAAATTGCAATACTAATTTATGTTTCTATTTTTGTTCGCATGCTTAATTTGATTCTAGATTGATTCACTGTTTCTTCATGATAAATTTGATTTGATCTATTCCAAACCTTTCTAGGGCATCAAGTTAGTGATCTAAAAAGTTTGGTTGGTTAATTCCTTATAGATTTTGTTTAATCACCAAGTTAGGGTTTAATCAATTCGCGTCACTTTTGGAACAGTCAACTTGCGAAGCCTATAAATTTTGATCCGTAGATCCGATTGAGTCGATTCTTGTTGGGTTAGTTTCTAAATTGAATCTAGTTTATACAGTAAAAATTTCACATCAATTGGATGGTTGGATCTCCAGGAATTCACGTTTTTGTGAATGTATGTCAATCTGTTTTTGCGTGAAATCAAAGCGATTATTTGATTCCGAATTGGGGTGAATTGTTAGTAGTTTAAAATTTTGATTTTAGCTTCCGCGCAATCTTTCACCCCCCCTCTGATTGCTATATTAGTCTATATCGATCCTACACAACTTCACTTAGCATCATTCACTAGACAATGTCATACCCTTCCATAGTTGTGATGGTTTCTCTTTAATGAACTGTATCGTAGTTTATGTTGTAGTGGTTGTTATGATTGAATGTTCCTTCCATAATCATTCTTATGACGTTTAAATTCGTACGCTTGGTTTAAATTATTGTTCAAAACCCTGATTACCATGATGTTGATGTTTCTATTATGCTATTGTGGTATGAGATTATCATGGATGATTAAAACCATGGAAAAACAGAGTATATGCTGTCAAAATTTTAAGTAAATCATTGGCGTAGTTGCTGTAATTTAATTACAATGTTATGTTTTGGTTGCTACTGTTTTACTTTGTGGTGACATCCTAGGCACACTAGGTGCCGGGGTGTTACATTGAGAACCAGTGTTTTTCTTGGTTCTAGGGGGGTCACGTTTAGAACCCCAATTATTAATAAGATACCATTGGTGATTTGGGTTAGAGAGGTTGTTAAGAGAGATGTGATTCGTGTTGATTGTGTCATCTTGAGTTTAATGAAATGTGGTAGATAGGTTAAGAAATGAGATTAAGGTTTTGTGAATGAAGTTGAAAAGGGAATTTAGAGTTGAGTTCGAATATTGGCTTTATGTTCTTCGGAAGGAAATTACGGATTATACGGGTTGTACCTGTAGTGCCAAAAGGGAAGTTGTTCTGAGTTCATCAGGTTGTTTGCGATAGTAGTATGAAGTGTTTGACATGAGGATTTGGGCGTATTAAGTAATTTTATCGAGCCCCTTAGTGGGTGAAATCGAGGATCTCAGTTGAGGAAAATTCTTATGGAACTCCTTGTTTGGGAAGTTCTATTGAAACAAAAGGTGGAATTGTGAGAGGCTGGGCTTAGTTGAGCTAAGTCAACTCTTTCTCGCTAAGTGTTGGTTTTGGGATTTTGGTTATCGTTTGGTTCGGTTTGAGTCGTTGCATGGATGTTTGTGTTGCAAAGAAGTCTTTAGTCCCTTGGGGACTTTGTTTTGTTTTTGGCGCTCTTTGGATTCGAGGTCGAATCCTGTTGAGGGGGAGAGAATGTGACATTATAAAATGTGATATTATAGTTTGTGGCATTAAGGTACAATTTTATATCATGTTTTCGGCCGTTTTGGGGTGTTTGGGCCTCTCCGGAGGAGTTTGGGCCTTGTGGAAGTTAGTTTGGGCCTCGAGGGAATTAAGTGGGCCGTCGGTGGGGGGTTCTTTGGCCCATGTGGGGAAAAATCCTACCAACCCCTTTAGGGTTCTCCCCCATGCGCCCCACCCCCTAACCCTTGTTGGTGCGCCCTCCCCCCATAGCCGCCGCCCCCTTGCCCTCTCACCCCCTAGCCGCACCACCCCTCCCCCCTTTGCGCATGCCCCCTTCCCCTTGCACCCCTCCCCTCCTCTAGCAGGCCCTAGCGCTCTCCCCATGCTGCTCTCGCATGGGTTGGAAGCCCCCCATCCAATGAGATCCGGCGATCTCAGCGTTCCGGCGATTGGAGGGAGGATTGGACCAAGGAGAGGAGTTCGTCGTTCGTCGGTTTCTTCAAGCGAGGTAAGTGATTGTAGATTCATTTGTAGAGTTTTGGCGCTGGTTAGATGGGGGAGTTCATGGTTAAATTTGGTGTTTAGGTGCTGTGATTAGAAGGATTTAGGAAGATTACAATTCGGTCTTGCGTTCTGTCTTCGGACAGATTAGGTCGTCGATCTTCGGACGCGAATTATACAATTTTAGAGGCGTTTCCCGGAGGCCCTGCTATTGAGAAAATTGTAGGTAATTGTTGGCACCTAAATTTGGCTGACCGAGACGGGTTCGGTCGTGGCACGAGCCAGGAAGATGGCGCGAGTCGGATTGGCAACGAGCGATGGGACAGGGGTCATATCGGAAAAGGGCATGGTCGTACAAGGGACAGACGGGAAGAAACCGAAGCCGATACAACCTGTACTTGATATGGTTGTGATCAATATGGAAAGACAAGATCAAGGCTGATACGATTGAAGAGTCTGTGATGATCACGATCAAGGCTACACCTGCTATAAAAGGTGATTTGCTGCATAGAAAACAGGGACATCCAAAACCAACCAATCAATCTACCAATTACTTTTATTTCCCTGCACTAGGAGTAGTTCTCATAGCTTTGTAATCTTTCCTCTGTAATTCACATTGATCAATACAAGTTGCGTATCACCGGTTATTGATCTATGCTGTGTTACACTCTACCAAGCTTTCGTTTCATCCGATCTTGTTGCGCATTGCCTTTTTCGGAGAAGCAAGCTTTTACCCTGTCTAATCGGCTCGTGAGAGCAGATTAGATCTGTTTAGCCGGTTCGCGCTGGTTTGTATTGAGCTAGCAAGGGCTGTATCGATACCAAGACACAGATTGCTCTCCCTGGAACGATCGTATTCAGGTACACATCTCTTGCCGATTGCATGATCAAATCGGCTGGCACGCTCGCAACCCTTGAACTCGGCGTTCTTGTGTGTTGGCGGCGATCGACTCGATGCTGCGTTTTTCGGCGCCAACATACTTTTGGCACGCTCGATGGGACCCAAAGAAACATCGATGATGTCATCAGGAAAGACTGTCGCCTCTACTGATGTCAACACCGACGCAATAATCACGCCTACCTTGGCCGATTTAACGCCATAACAACACCAAGAGATTGAAGATCAAAAGGCGGCGTTCGAGAAGATGATGCTAAGCTGCTTCCAGAAGACATGGCGCGGTGTCACCCAAAAGATGGCACTGCCGACGGTCGATTCTTTTGGAGCCATCGCCCCAAACACCAACGATGAACCTGGGGTAAGCCGATACATGCCCGCACAAGCAAAATTATCAGAAATGATTAATCAGTCTATCAATCACGCGTTGCTGAACTAGTCATCGGCTTTAGTCATCACACTCAGGCCGTTGATATCTAACAGCGTACAGGAAGTACTGCAGGAGCTTGTAACAACCAAAACCCTATTTGATCCACCACAGGCTCTCCCCATGTACTTGGTCTACTCAATCAGTCCCGGTACTCAGGGGCTAAAGCTGATGGTTGAAAACAAACCATCGGCCGCAATTATGACGCCTACACCACCACAGCCGACCGTCACCTTGCCTAGGGATCCTGGGACAAGTGAGGTCAGGCAGTATTATGCCCACACCGATGGCGCCAAAATAGGTGCCACGGTTAGCTCGGTCTCGAATGCGCAGCATTCACATTGGGTAGCTGTGTACATGGAACCTTTCATACCACAGCCAGATCATGCGCGGCACCAGGTCATCGATTAGGAGGCCGGGTAGAATCACCGACAGCACAGACTGGTGGCACAGCCCGAGTTTACACTCGGGGGGCAGCGCCAGGTTCAGCCCGAGCTCCCGCTCGGGGGCACTGCCACGACATGCCCGAGTTTGCACTCGGGGGGCAGCATTGTGAAACACCCGAGTTTGCACTCGGGGGATATCGGCACATACTAGATAGGCCAGCACCCCCACCACTAGTCGCACCACCCAGAGAAGCCGACTGGATGGACGCAATCACAAACGTCCTGCGAGACCAGGTCAACATCCAGCCGAGAGGATGAAATATCGGCTACAGAAAACCTTACCCTGATAACATTGACAGGATCCCATATTCAAACGGATACCGGATCCTTGATTTTGCTAAGTTCTCAGGGGACGACGCAACCACCACCATGGAACACATTGGCCTTTTCGTAGTGCAATGCGGAGAAGCGGGACATTCCGACGGGCTAAGAATAAAACTGTTCCCATTATCCCTGTCTGGAGCGGCATTCACATGGTTCACCACTCTACCTCCAAACTCCGTCAACACTTGGGCCGATTTAGAAAGCCGATTTCACAAGTACTTCTTTTGCGAAAGTCTAGAGTTATGGATCTCTGATCTGTGCTCTGTACGGCAAAGGTTCGGAGAATCAATGGCAGAATATATCAAGAGATTTAGAGAAGTGCGTAACCGATGCTTTAGCGTTACTTTGCCCGAAAATCAACTTGCCGACTTGGCCTTTTCAAGGCTTAATCCCTCCCCTACGAGAGAAGTTCGGCGGACAAGAATTTGCCGATTTAAGCCACTTATTGCACAGAGTATCGGCTCAGGAAGGCCGATTATACGAGAATAAAGGGTTTAAAGATAAATTTAAAAGTGGCAAAGAAAAGGAAAAACCAAAGGTTAACTTCGTGGAGTATGAGTCCGATGATTCAGCCGATGATGAGGAAACGGATATTTATATAGCTGAGTGGGTGAAGGGTAACAAAAAACCTTTGGTATGCTCCTAGCTAAAACCGACTAAGTCCAAGTCGGAAGTCAAATATTCATTTGATGTGACCAAATGCGACTGCATATTCGACTTGCTTTTACAAGAGAAGCTGGTGCGGGTCCTAGAGGGGCACGTTATACCATCGACTGAATAATTAAAAAAGTGCAGATATTGCAAATGGCATAACTCTTTCTCGCATAACACTAATGATTGTAATATCTTTCATCAATAGGTACAGTTGGCCTGTCGGGACCCGAATTTGCAAATCCGGACCCTCTGTGTATTCAGCACTAGTCCAGGAACGCGCTAGTGCACACAATCTTAACATCGGTAAATATCACAATCATACCACTCGATACTAACAAAGTACTTTAATTAAATAGTCAAACTGGTTGCTCGACCTTATGGTCAAGTTACAAATATACGCCACACAGGGCGAAACTTATTAAGAGAGAAATAATAGCAGCGGAAAATAAAATAACTTCGTGGCGCCATCCAAAGATACCACAGCAACTGACCGGGCTCGCTCCTATGTAGACGGTTCCTCTTGGAGCTCCTCCTCCAAAGCCGTGTAGACTCCTCTTCAACTGGTGTTGTATTGTGGCAAGGGTGAGTACTTGGTACTCAAAGAAGTCATGCATAGAATGCAAGCTAATATACTACATGAATGGCTTGATACAAAGGAATAGCTCAAGGTATATTTGCAAGAAACAGATTTAACAAATAATATAAGTAGATTCGAAAGCAGTAGAAACAAGTATATCATTAACAACTTTTTCAGGAGTTAAATAAACATCTTTCCCAATCCTAATCCACATTTCCATCAACATCATTATTGAACCAAACCCAACCTTTCAAGTCCAAGTTATTTTCAAGTAAGTCTAACCCTTGACTGTAATTCCCGAGCGATGTCCAATACCGCGGACACGGCTATTCGAATAGATTATACACTGCAGAGGTTATGCACTTTACCCACAAGATACAGTCAAACACCACAAAGGCGAGTTCCCGTAACAAAGTCTTTCGAAAACTTCTAACAATACAAGTGGTCCTCTCCGGTGTTGCACACTAACCCTTCCCTTAGTTAAGGCGAAGTTTAGGTCAATCCACCGTTAGATGGGTACCTGGCCGCAGCCCCGGTACGCTCCCCCGTACAACTTACACAAACGGTGTAGTTGACAACCTGAGGTTCCACAGGTACGTTATTAGCAACTTATTCAACTAGGTCCGTCCCATAACAGACATGTGGTTGCACGATTGACCCAGTTCAAAGGCTTGCAAGGTTAAGTCCTTAGGGTGACCAGGGCAAGACTACCCGAAGAACCAAACCAACGTTCCCGGTGCCACAACTGGCCCACCTGATCATTCTTGCCACATGCCCCGGTCAAAAGCTATTTATCAAAGCCCAGTTGATTACCATGCACCACGTGCCATCAACATCACATGATACCTTTCCAACACAGGTTCAATATATCATTAGGTCAATATTAACATTTGATTGTCCAAAATCATGTCATGAGCACGTAGCAGGTCTAAGCAATATACTACAACGGTCTAAAACCCATTTTGGCAATTTTAGTAATGTCCAACTAGTAAACCACAACTAGGGTGATAAGGGTCATGGCACATATTTAATTAACCAAGGTGTCATACAGCAATTAGGCATTTATCTAATTCCCCAGAATTAAATAAAGTATTTTCTAATTGAACTAGCTTGCAATACATTGAATCAAAATAGATTTCAAAATGGGAGCAACATGGTCAAAGCACAACTTGCCTTCAAAAAGTACTTGCTCTTGGTCCTGAGCTGGCTCCTGGGTCAATACTTCTCCTTCGAATCCTTCCGGCACTTCAACGTCTACTCGTAACGCGTGCAAATAGCAATAAATGAATAAAACAGTAGACCAAAAGTGTCCAAACATCCAAATAAAGTTCATAAACAGAGAGAACATAATTTTATGAATTTTTAGGAACTGGAATCGCTCAAATCGGAGTTAAAACACAAAAGTTATGATTATTTAAAGTTTAAATAATCAATTAAATAATATTACAGAGAAAAACTTTAGTCCAAAAATTAAATAAAATTCACCATTAGGTGGATCTAAATTTTATACAAATTTAGAAATTATAATCACTCAAATCGGAGTAAAAACGCAAAAGTTATAAGCATTTAAAGTTTGAAACAAAATCTGAAATCATTATTTCGAATTAATAATTCATTTTCTTTTTCGGAAATTAATTATTGCGTCAGCAAGGACACGTGTCGGTCTCTGATTGGTCCGCTGACGTCAGCCGGTTCACGGACTGGGTCCACGCTCGGCTCGGGTTCACCGTGGACCCGGTCCACGGCTCACGTGCGGCTGACAGGTGGGACCCACTGGTGACGTCATTGCTGGCGTCACCGCACTACCGGGTGGCCGGCCGACAGTTGGCCCTCGACACGCGGGCCCGCGTGTCGAGAGACACG
Source organism: Rhipidocladum racemiflorum (assembly GCA_036346355.1). Lineage (NCBI taxonomy): Eukaryota > Viridiplantae > Streptophyta > Magnoliopsida > Poales > Poaceae > Rhipidocladum > Rhipidocladum racemiflorum. The sequence goes on from CM070588.1 coordinate 38,724,413, forward strand.
CCCCACGCTACGGCGCCGATAATACGATCAGCGGCCAGCTTCCACCACGTGGCGCTATCTCGACCGCTGATTTGAAAATCAACGGCCCGGATTGGATCTAGCGTAACGCGTTGGAAAACAACTCACGATCCGACCGTTCGATCTTGATCGGACGGTCAAGATCCAATCTAACGAAAACAACGTGGCTAACCCTAACCGTTCGATTTAGATCTAACGGCTGAGAATGGATCTAGGATTTTCAACGTGGAAACTCACCGGGGATGACGTGGCGTGATCTGGGGCGTTGGATCTGGATCGGACGGTGGAGCGAGCTCGGGGTCCGGCGATGGCTTGCGACGGCGCTGGCTTACCGGAGTTGAGGACGGCGACCACGGCAACGGCGCTACGGGCGTGCTCTGGCGAAGTGAGAGGTCTCCTCCGACGCGGCTTGACCTCCCGGTTCCGGATCTGACCTCAACGGCTTTGGAGGACGGCGGACGGCGGCGGAAACAGCACTTAACCACGGCGGAGCGCTACGGCAACTACGGCGAGCGATTGCGGCGAGACAGCGGCGGCTCAGGCGGCGTGAGCTAGGGTTACGGGTGCGCACGGAAGTCGGCGTCACGGCACGGGTGGCGGCGCATTAAATAGGGCCCTTGGCGTCCGTGAAACGCGCGGAAACCGAGGCCCACTCCGTTGCGGCGGCGGAGTCCGACGGCGGCATGGAGAGGGTGACGTGGCACGCGCATAGCCGTTGGATCGAGATCCAACGGTGCGTGGGTTTGGGTTCGGGTCTGACTCGGGCGAGCTGGCTGGCTCGGTCGGGCTCGGGCTCGGGTGACGTGGCTCATTCGTGGCCGTTGGATCAAGATCCAACGGTCACGCGGGTTTGGGTTCTACGAGCGGGTTCTACCGATCAACTAAGCGCTGCCGGACTCGAGTCCGAGTCCGACTCGGTCCTGGCCGAGGAACAAGAAACCCACTCGCATTTTTCCAGCGATTAAATAATTCAAATTAATTCCCAGAAATTCATTTAAATCATTAAAAATAGCAAATGACTCTGAAAAATTTCAGAAAAATTCTGGAAAACATTTTGGAACATTTTGGACTCAAATAAAATATTTCCAACAAATTTTTATTTGCAAAGTTTAATTCTTTAATTATTTCAAAATGGAATAAATTCAAATAAATTCCAAATAAATCCAAATAAATTCCAGAAAATTCCAAAAATTCACCAAAGTGCCAAATCACTCATGAATTTAAGAAAAGCAAAATTTTGGGGTGTTACAAACCTCCCCCCTTAACAGAATCTTGTCCCCGAGATTCAGGGCTTTCTAAAGAATAGGTTCAGAAACTCTTTCTTCAAATCCTCTTCGCGCTCCCAAGTTGCTTCACTCTCCGCGTGGTTGCTCCATTGAACTCTGCAGAAACGGGTTGACTTGTTCCTCGTTTCTCGATCCATGGTGTCCAGAACCTTCACGGGGTGCTCCTTGTAAGTCAGATCTTCTTGCAACTCAATTGACTCTAGCGGTGTCTGCTCCTCAGGTACTCGGAGACACTTCTTCAGCTGGGTCACGTGGAACACGTCATGCACTCCTGCTAGTGATTGCGGTAACTCTAGCTGATAAGCAACTTCACCTCTGCGGCTGAGAACCTTGAATGGTCCAACATATCTCGGCGCGAGTTTTCCTTTGGCATGGAATCTCTTAACTCCTCTGAGCGGCGTGACTCTGAGATACACGAAATCTTCTGGTTCGAAACTCAGGTCTCGGCGACGGTTGTCAGCATAACTTTTCTGTCTTGATTGTGCTATCTTCAATCTTTCTCGGATCATGGCAATCTGCTCTTCGGCTTCTTGAAGTATGTCTGGCCCAAAGACACGGCGTTCACCTGTCTCATTCCAGTTTAACGGTGTTCGACAGGGGCGACCGTATAGTGCCTCAAAAGGTGACATTTGCAAACTTGCTTGATAACTGTTATTGTAGCTGAACTCGGCGTATGGCAGACTCTTATCCCAAGAGGTAGCATAAGCCAATGCACACGCTCTTAACATATCCTCCAGAATCTGATTGACTCTTTCAGTCTGACCATCCGTCTGTGGATGATAAGCTGTGCTGAAGTTCAAACGGGTTCCCATGGCTTCATGCAGCTTATTCCAGAACCTCGAGGTAAACTGGGTACCTCTATCCGATACGATCTTCTTTGGCACTCCGTGCAAACAGACGATCCTGATCATGTACAACTCTGCTAATTTATCTCCCGAGTAGGTTGTCTTTACAGGAATAAAGTGGGCCACCTTAGTCAAGCGGTCCACTATGACCCATATAGAATCATATCCTCCTTGAGTTTTCGGCAAACCGGTAATGAAGTCCATTCCGATTTCCTCCCACTTCCACTCAGGTATCTTCAATGGCTGTAGCAATCCCGCTGGTCTCTGATGCATTGCCTTGACTCTTTGGCATATGTCGCACAGTGCAACGTGCTCGGCAACCTCACGCTTCATGCTCGGCCACCAGAATCTTTCCTTCAAGTCTTGATAAATCTTGGCACTTCCAGGATGAATCGAGTACTTGGAGTCATGGGCTTCTTCTAGAATCAACTGCTTCAGCTCCTTCCTGTTCGGCACACAAATGCGATCCCTCATCCATAACGTGCCTTGCTCATCCAACTTGAAGTCCTCTGCCTTGCCTTCATCCATGTTGGACTTAATCCTGCGGATCTTGTCATCATCCTCCTGTCCTTCTCGGATCTGATCCACCAGGGTGGGCTTCACTTCCAATGCGGCCAAGAATCCTTTTGGTACGACTGCAATCTGCATTCTATGGAAATCCTCACATAGTTCCTCCTGACTTGTGGCTAGCAACATGTTCACGGTATGGCTTTTCCGACTCAGAGCATCAGCAACTACGTTGGCCTTTCCGGGATGATAATGGATTCCAACGTTGTAGTCCTTGATCAACTCTAACCATCTCCTTTGTCTCATGTTCAGGTCTGATTGGGTGAAGATGTACTTCAGACTCTTATGGTCCGTGTATACCTCACATCTGTTTCCAATCAAATAGTGACGCCATAACTTCAAAGCATGCACTACGGCAGCTAGCTCTAGGTCATGCGTTGGATAATTCTCCTCGTACGGCCTCAACTGCCTCGATGCATAAGCGACGACCTTTCCATTCTGCATCAGTACACATCCAAGTCCTTGACGCGATGCATCACAATAAATATCGAAGCTTTGATTAACGTCCGGTAGAACCAACACCGGGGCTGATGTCAATCGCTTCTTCAGCTCTTGAAAACCTTTCTCGCACTCTGGCGTCCATGCAAACTTCTTCTCCTTTTTCAACAATTGCGTAAGAGGTTTCGCAATTGTCGAAAAGCCTTCAATGAAACGGCGGTAGTAACCTGCCATTCCAAGAAAACTCCGGATCTGGGTCACGGTCTTCGGCTGTTCCCAATTGAAGGATCATTGTTTTTGATCCATGTGTTTTTGATGATGAGTATTTGAATTTGGTTTAAAGATTTGAAAAGAGCAGAAATCAGGTTGGTTATCCGAAAAAGATTTGAATTGGCGAACTCATTTTTCCCATGTATGACAGACCAAACTCTTTGGTCTGTCATACACATGTTTTAAGTGAACTCATTGAGCCAAACTCTTTCTTTCCAAGAAACCAGTAAGTTCCACATCCACACCGGACAAGTTTTCTTTTTGTCTGTCGTGAATGTGTTTGCTTTAAGGTCTCGTTCGGATCATGTTGTTTTTGAAACCGAATGTGGCACATTTGCGCCGGACAAGATTTTTTGTCCGTCGTGAACATGAATTTGAAAGCGTTTTTGAACCGAGACTTTTGCATGTACGACGGACCGATTTTGGTTGTCCGTCGTAAACATGTTTTCGCCGGAATGTTTTTTCTTTTGGAACCAAGAATTTTCCTTGTACAACGGACAGACTTTGTTGGTCCATCGTGAACTGTTTTCTAGGGTTTCACTTGGCATTTGCGCCGGACTGGTTTTGTTGTCCGTCGTAAATAGGATTTGCTTAATCAGGGTTTTGAGCGATTCTGAGATTGAAATTTGAATTTGATTTTGAGATTTTAAAATTTGTGATAATTTCATGATACTTGTTTTGAAGTGGACTTTATGCAATACTCGAGTGAGTATTTGCATGGATTGATGTGAGTCTGGTCGTGGACTTGTACTCGGAATTGTTTTGTGTTTTTGATTCATGTGCAGGTGTTGCTTGAGGTCGAACATGGTCGATGACGGGACCGAGACTAGGTTCAGGGAGGAACTGAGGTCGTGAAGGTCAAGGATGTCATGCGAGATGTTTGGACTAGAGAACAAAGGCACGTGTGGTTGAGATCGTTGCAGCTTAAGCGGCAATCGAGCCGTATGGGTGCATCTGCATGTGTGTGTGCATGCAAACTTGTGTCGTGTGTATGCAGGTCTACTGAGTCGGTCAAGGACACGGCAGAGCCAGCCGATTCGCAGGTTGTCCGAGAGATGTCCGGAGCAAGCTGTCCGATACGTTATCCGAGAGGTTTTCGGCTGGATGGTTGCTGTCCGGTTTTTACATGAATACTGATTGTTTGATTCGAATACAAGATGGAAGCGGTGGCTGTGGATTCCTTCAAATAGAGGGTTCTAGGGGTTTAGAACTCATTCAATCCAAGGCAAAGGGCAAGAAGCAAGAGGTGCCTACAACAAAGAAGAGATTTTGTGTTTTCTTTAGTTTGTTTAAGGTTTTCTAATCTTGTGAGATTAGAGATTTTGGTGGTTTTTCTAATCTTGTGAGATTAGAGATTTTGGTGGTTTTTCTAATCTTGTGAGATTAGAGATTTTGGTGTCCTCCCGGAAGGAGTGGCTTTGGAATAAAGAAAAGGTTATGCAATTCTTTACATACTCTTTTGCTATGATTCTTGATTAGAAGGTTTGTTAGAGTTTTGATAGAACTAGTTTTGATTTTTGTTCGATTTGTCTCGCTAATTAATCTAGGGTTTTAATCTCTACGATATTAAATATTTCTTCCGCTATTTAGGGGTCTTTAAATTTTCTGAAAGAAATAGTTGAATTTTATTCGGCATCTATTCACCCCCCCCTCTAGTTGCCTACTCGGTCCTACAAGTGGTATCAGAGCAAGGTTCTACTAATCCATCTTAACAGGTGATTAGTAAACGGTAAGATATGGCAACAGAGAAATATTCAAACAAGCCGCCAATCTTCGATGGCACAGACTTCCCCCACTGGCGGATCCGAATGACTGCATATCTTCAAGCTCAAGGTAACGCGATTTGGCGCAAGGTAAAGATTTCATACAAGCTTCCTTCTAATGATGATATTGATAAAATCGAGTTTGAAAAGGATGTTGAAAGTAATAATAGAGCTAGAAACATATTGCTTCAAGGACTTGCTAGAAAAGAATTCGATAGAGTCTGTCATTTACTCACTGCTCATGAAATTTGGAAATCTCTTCAAGATTATCATGAAGGCAATCGACTGGCCAAAGAGGCTAGGCAAGATCAATTTAAAAAGGAATACACTAGATTTGAAATGAACTCGAGAATCATTAGATGATTGTTTTGCTCGTTTTAATAGAATCTTAAACAATCTTAGAGCTGTTGATGTACAATACACTCGACTGAAAATGCTAGACATTTCTTATCATCTCTTGATCTTAAAATCGGCAAATGAAAGTAATCGCATTTAGGAGGCTCACAAGATGAGTGAAATGACATTGGATAAATTATATTCTAGTCTCAAAACTTTTGAGATAGATATTGTTTCCGAACATCCAGGATAACTCTTTGGCTCTTAATGCAAATTCTTCTTCATGTGATAATGCTACTAGTGCTTCATCATCATATTCCATTATCGCCTTGAGTGCTCTTAGTGATGAACAACTAGATCAAATACCAGAAGATACACTTGCTCTTCTTTCCAAGCGTGTCAATGCAAATTACATGAGATCAAGGGAGAGAAGAGGAGCCTCCATCCACTGCTACAACTGCGGCAAGGCAGGACACGTCCGTGCTAACTGCTTCAAGAACAAAGTTAGAGACGAGAAGGATCAAAGCAACTCCTCCAAAACCTTCCGGCCAAAAGAGAGCAAGGACAAAAATAAGCAACGGACGAAGAAAATGCTCAACAAAGTCTTCACTGCAATTGGTCGCTTAGACTTAAGCGACATTGATGATTCAACTGACGATGAGAAGGAAGCAAAGCAAACGAAGCTGAACGAGAAAGATTTCACCGGACTGTGCTTCATGGCAAAAGGGAACACTAGTGATTCTAGTAACAACGACAGCACTTCCAGCGACTGTGATGAGGTAATGCCTTCATATAATGAGCTTTGTGAAGTTTTAGTCATATTGAGAAAATCTTTAAGAAAATCTTCAATCAAAAATAAAAATTTAGAGAATGATTTGTCCATGCTGAAAACTGAAAATGAAAAACTTAGAAATTCTATTTCTAACAATGATGCATGTGATAATTGTGAGGGGTTCTCATTAGAATTGCAATCACTTAGAGCTGCTCATTCTTGCAAAATAAAAGAGCTAAATTTGCTAAAAAGTGAAGTTGATAAGTTCAAGCAAACTTTAGCTTTTGGTTCAATAATGCATTTTTATGTGTTGCGAGAATTGTTTGTCACTAGAGAGAATTTAAGGAAAATACGAGCAACTTGTTTTGCTGGACACATCATCTTTACTCACTCTACTGTCATCTCAAAAGAAAAGGCTAAAAAATGTCAAGTTGATCCATGTCAAAATTGCCCTGTTGTACTTAGAGAAAATGAATATTTAAAATCAACTTTGGAAAAATTTGCTGGAGGAAAGAAAAACTTGAATCTGATTCTTGATAAATCAAAAATAAGTGTTAAAAACAGTGGGATAGGCTTTGATCACTTTGAACACTTGAAAAACAACCCTCCTGTAATTGTGAAAACAATTGGTACCGTAAAATTGAAATCCTCCCTCCTAAACCAAGTGAAACAAAATTCAAATCTCTTTGGATCTATTGATTTTTCTCGAAAAACTCAACCCACTCAAAGTGAAGGAGCAAGTACTTCAAAACTCAGGTACAAATGCACTTTTTGTCACAAAGATGGTCATCTAGAAAACTTCACTACAGAAAGCTAAAATCGACAAGGGAAAGAGAATTAAAAATTCTAAAATGACTGGAGAAATTAAAAATTTTGAAAAGCCCAAGTCATACCGTCATAAACCATCTAATAGGGCCTTTACAATCTATGACAATAGAAGAGCAGTTTAGGTTACAAAAGAAAACACCTTCCACTTCTTTGTATGTACATAGACATGGTCATAAAAGCAATATTGTGACAGGCTCTGTGAAAGCAAACAAAAATACATTACTCTCACAAGTTTTTATGCGATCACCTGCTCGTCGAGTGATTCAGTGCTGGATACCTAATGCATGTTTTTCTAACCCCAAAGATCAATCCTCGGCATCTTCTGCTCATAACATGTAGGTGGTACGAGAAGGGAAGGAGAACATCTGGGTTGTTGACTCAGGATGCTGCCAACACATGACGGGCAACACAAGTTGGTTCTCCTCCCTAACAAAAGCATCTGGGAACGAGACGATCACTTTTGGAGATGCTACTCGGACGCTGGCCAATCCGCAAAAGGTACAGTGAAGGTAAATGAACACTTTACTTTGAAGAATGTCTCTCTGGTGTCTAAACTGAAATTCAACCTTCACAAGATCACAATTGTTGGATGAAAACTTTGAAGTGAGCTTTAAACCTAATGCATGTAGAGTACTCGATGCTTCTGGAAACTTGATTCTTGAGATATCTAGACTTGGAAAAATTTTCATAGCAAATTTTAGTAATGCTTCAAGTTCACATTGTTTTGTTGCTTCAGAATCTAGAAATCTCAATTTTTGGCATCATCGATTAGGCCACATGGGATTTGATCTGTTGTCGAGATTGAGTGGTCTAGACTTAATTCGTGGCTTGCCGAAATTAAAATCTTGCAAAAATATTGTTTGTGCTTCCTGTCGACATGGTAAGATGGTTGGAGCGCCTCATGCTCCTATCTCTACTGTAATGACCACTGGCCCCGGTCAACTTCTTCACATGGATACAGTAGGACCATCTCGAGTACAATCGGCCGGAGGTAAGTGGTACTTTCTAGTAATAGTTGATGATTATTCGAGATACTCTTGGGTGCATTTTCTGTCTTCAAAAGATGAGATTTTTGGTCTCTTTCATGTCTTCATTAAGAGATTGATAAATGAATTGCCTAACTCATTGAAAGCCATAAGAATGTATAATGGTACAGAATTCAAAATGCCTTGTTTAAATCTTTTGTGAAACTAATGGGATTGAACATCAATTTTCTTCGCCATATTCTCCCTCACAGAATGGTGTTGTAGAAAGGAAAAATAGAACTTTGATTCAAATGGCTAGAACTATGCTAGATGAATACAACACTTCAAGAAAATTTTGGGCTGAGGCAATTTCTTCTGCTTGCTATATATCAAATAGGGTCTATCTCAGAGCTTTACTTGGTAAAACATCTTATGAACTGAGATTTGATCGTAAACCATCTGTTTCTCACTTACGAGTGTTTGGTTGCAAATGCTTTATTCTTAAACATGAAAATCTTGATAAATTCGAAGCTCGTAGTACAGATGGTATTTTCCTTGGCTATTCGTTGCACTCTCGTGGATATCGTGTACTTGATTTATCGACTAACAAATTGTTGGAGACATGCGATGTTACTTTTGATGAGGCTAGCCTCGAGCTAGACCCGACATTTCAGGTTCACGAGAAGATTTAGAGCCAATCTTTTTGGATAAAAGATTCGAAGAAAATGATGAAGATAATGATGATGATGAGCTCATACCTACAGAACGGGAAGTTGTTTCTGAACAAATTGATGTGACTACTACTTCAGATTCTCCTACACCTCCCACGACGATCGAAACAATGGACCTCCCCTTACTGTTTTGAAGAACCATCCTCCTGAACAAATTATTGGAAGTCTTCATGAAAGGGTGACACGTTCTAATTCATCTCAAACTCTTTTATGCATGCATTCTGCTTTTGTTGCAAATTTTGAACCTAAGAACATTACTCATGCTTTAACTGATAGTTCTTGGGTAGATGCGATGCATGAAGAATTAGAAAACTTTGAAAGGAATAAAGTTTGGTCTTTAGTGGAACCTCCTAAAAATCAAAACATTATTGGAACAAAATGGGTTTTTAAGAACAAGTTAAATGAAGATGGAATAATTGTTAGAAACAAAGCTAGACTTGTAGCTCAAGGATATTCTCAACTTGAAGGAATTGATTTTGATGAAACATTTGCTCCTGTTGCTCGTTTAGAAGCTATTCGCATCCTCTTGGCTTTTGCAGCTTCAAAGGTTTTAAGTTATTTCAAATGGATGTGAAAAGTGCTTTTCTAAACGGTTTTATAGAAGAAGAAGTTTTTGTGAAACAACCCCCTGGTTTTGAAAATGAAAAATTTCCTAATCATGTGTATCGTTTATCAAAAGCTCTTTATGGATTAAAACAAGCTCCTCGTGCATGGTATGATAGATTAAAAGGCTTCTTGCTTCAACATAATTTTGAGATGGGAAAAGTTGATAAAACTCTGTTTACTCAAAATTCAAATGATCAATTCCTTGTGGTGCAAATTTATGTGGATGATATTATCTTTGGAGGATCCTCCCACTCTCTTGTGTTGCGCTTTTCCGAAATGATGTCCAGGGAATTCGAGATGAGTATGATGGGAGAGTTGACATACTTCCTTGGATTTCAAATCAAGCAAGCGAAAGAAGGGATCTTCTTGCACCAATCCAAGTATACAAAGGAGCTACTAAAGAAATTCGACATGGGAGAAGGAAAGTCAGTATCTACTCCAATGAGCACAACAACAATTTTGGATCTTGACGAGAATGGTGTCGAGATGGACCAAAAAGAATACGTAAGCATGATTGGATCACTTCAGATTTGATCGCTTCGAGGCCGACATACATTTTGCAAGATGTTTGTGCGCTCGATTTCAAGCCTCTCCTCGAGAATCACATCGACAAGCAATTAAAAGAATTTTCAGGTATCTTCGCTCCACTTCTGAATTTGGCATTTGGTATTCTTGTTCTTCTTCGCTTACACTCCTAGGATATTCTGATGCTGATTCTGCGGGGTGTAGATTAGATAGAAAGAGTACTTCTGGCACATGTCATTTTCTTGGCACTTCACTTGTTTCTTGGTCTTCTAAGAAACAGTCCTCAATTGCTCAATCTACTGCTGAAGCTGAATACGTTGCAGCCGCTAGTTGTTGTTCACAAATTCTTTGGATCACTTCAACTCTTAAAGATTACGGCATTAACTTTAATAGTGTTCCACTTCTTTGTGATAATACTAGTGCAATTCACATCGCTAAAAATCCTGTTCAACATTCAAGGACTAAACACATTGATGTTCGATATCATTTTCTTAGAGATCATGTTGAAAAAGGAGCTATTGAACTGAAATTTGTTGATTCGGATGCTCAAATTGCTGATATTTTCACTAAGCCGCTTGATTCTTCTCGCTTTGCTTTCTTACGGTGAACTTGGGATCATTCATCCCCATGGGTTGATTTGAGAAGTCTTGACTTTAACTCTTTCATCTGTGTTACTTGGCTTTAGTTATTACAAGGAGCTATTTTGCCGTTACACTTAAAGAAAACTCCCCTGTTTTCATTGCATCATGTAGTACAAAGCTTTGTTGACTATTCTTGTGTATATAGTCAAATTATTGCTACATTGCTTCACTTCTTATTAAAAGACTAAAAGACTAAAGAACTCAATTTGAGATGCTTTTCGAGAATATTTTGGCTCTTGTACATTATAGTATGGCATTTGTGAAATAGACTTAAAAGTTTCTTGTCATCTGTTGAAAGGCTAGAGCTGATTAGAAACTATGTGTGAGCTTTTTGTTGGACTTCAAATGATCATTATGAGTCTCAAGCAAAATCAGTGTTTTAAATGATAAAAGCAAGTTGAAAAAGATGCAAGCAAAAGCTACTTGGCTAAACACAAGTTTAGTACAATGTGCAGCTTCCTTGCCAGTGATTTAAATTCAAAAGATGCAAGCAAAGGCTACTTGTCTAAACAAAAGTTCAGAACAATGTGAAGCCACTTGCCAATATAAACTAAGAAAGATACAAGAAAGAACTACCTACTCATACACAAGTATGGGCTAGTGTGCAGTTACTTGTCATCCCTGTTGATCACAAAGCAAAATTGTCAAACTTGCTAAAAGAGAAAAAGGAAATTCAATTTTTGAAAAAGGCTTGAGATAAATATTAGTGAATTTGAAAGTCTCTCTTTGCTCATGATAGATTTCTTTTTAGCTTTGGCAAAATCAGTTTATGACATTTTACTTGTTTGCTCTAATTTGCATATCGACAACTACTCTATGTGTTAGAGCCTTCATATTCTCACGATTTGCCTTCTCATTGGATAAATTGACCAAATGCTTTATTTTGATTATATACCTTGAATATACTTCAAAGCTTGAGATACTGCATTCATTAAGGGGGAGTTTTGAGATCTTGATGACTATTTTGTCAAAAAGGGGGAGAGCAAGATAAGAAGAAGAAAAATATAAAGAAAGGAGAAATTCAAATGCTGTTTGAAAATTTGGGAATTTGGATTTACTTGGTCTTGGAATCTTTTTCTATACCTTTGTCAAATCTTATATTATGTTTTGTCAAATTACTCATCAAGGGGGAGATTGAAGGATCATTGTTTTTGATCCATGTGTTTTTGATGATGAGTATTTGAATTTGGTTTAAAGATTTGAAAAGAGCAGAAATCAGGTTGGTTATCCGAAAAAGATTTGAATTGGCGAACTCATTTTTCCCATGTATGACAGACCAAACTCTTTGGTCTGTCATACACATGTTTTAAGTGAACTCATTGAGCCAAACTCTTTCTTTCCAAGAAACCAGTAAGTTCCACATCCACACCGGACAAGTTTTCTTTCTGTCTGTCGTGAATGTGTTTGCTTTAAGGTCTCGTTCGGATCATGTTGTTTTTGAAACCGAGTGTGGCACATTTGCGCCGGACAAGATTTTTGTCCGTCGTGAACATGAATTTGAAAGCGTTTTTTAACCGAGACTTTTGCATGTACGACGGACCGATTTTGGTTGTCCGTCGTAAACATGTTTTCGCCGGAATGTTTTTTCTTTTGGAACCAAGAATTTTCCTTGTACAACGGACAGACTTTGTTGGTCCGTCGTGAACTGTTTTCTAGGGTTTCACTTGGCATTTGCGCCGGACTGGTTTTGTTGTCCGTTGTAAATAGGATTTGCTTAATCAGGGTTTTGAGCGATTTTGAGATTGAAATTTGAATTTGATTTTGAGATTTTAAAATTTGTGATAATTTCATGATACTTGTTTTGAAGTGGACTTTATGCAATACTCGAGTGAGTATTTGCATGGATTGATGTGAGTCAGGTCGTGGACTTGTACTCGGAATTGTTTTGTGTTTTTGATTCATGTGCAGGTGTTGCTTGAGGTCGAACATGGTCGATGTGGGACCGAGACTAGGTTCGAGGAGGAACCGAGGTCGTGAAGGTCAAGGATGTCATGCGAGATGTTTGGACTAGAGAACGGCACGTGTGGTTGAGATCGTTGCGGCTTAAGCGGCGGTCGAGCCGTATGGGTGCATCTTTGCATGTGTGTGTGCATGCAAACTTGTGTCGTGTGTATGCAGGTCTACGGGAGTCGGTCAAGGACACGGCAGAGCCAGCCGATTCGCAGGTTGTCCGAGAGATGTCCGGAGCAAGCTGTCCGATACGTTATCCGAGAGGTTTTCGGCTGGATGGTTGCTGTCCGGTTTTACATGAATACTGATTGTTTGATTCGAATACAAGATGGAAGCGGTGGCTGTGGATTCCTTTAAATAGAGGGTTCTAGGGGTTTAGAACTCATTCAATCCAAGGCAAAGGGCAAGAAGCAAGAGGTGCCTACAACAAAGAAGAGATTTTGTGTTTTCTTTAGTTTGTTTAAGGTTTTCTAATCTTGTGAGATTAGAGATTTTGGTGGTTTTTCTAATCTTGTGAGATTAGAGATTTTGGTGGTTTTTCTAATCTTGTGAGATTAGAGATTTTGGTGTCCTCCCGGAAGGAGTGGCTTTGGAATAAAGAAAAGGTTATGCAATTCTTTACATACTCTTTTGCTATGATTCTTGATTAGAAGGTTTGTTAGAGTTTTGATAGAACTAGTTTTGATTTTTGTTCGATTTGTCTCGCTAATTAATCTAGGGTTTTAATCTCTACGATATTAAATATTTCTTCCGCTATTTAGGGGTCTTTAATTTTTCTGAAAGAAATAGTTGAATTTTATTCGGCATCTATTCACCCCCCCCTCTAGTTGCCTACTCGGTCCTACACCAATGTAACACAGCTTCTACCTTGCTTGGATCAACGGCGACTCCTTCTGCGGTCATTACATGTCCGAGGAACTCCACCTTGTCCTTCCAAAAATCACACTTACTGAACTTAGCGAAAAGTTGCTGTCCCCTCAGCTTTTCCAAAACTCTCCTTAAGTGCTCTGCATGTTCATCCTCTGTCTTGGAGTAAACTAAGATGTCATCTATGAACACAACGACAAACTTGTCCAAATACTCCATGAACACCTTGTTCATCATATTCATGAAATAGGCTGGCGCATTCGTCAAACCAAAAGACATAACTGTAAACTCGTAATGTCCATATCTTGATGAGAATGCGGTCTTCGGAATATCTTCTGATCGGATCTTCAACTGATGGTATCCCGATCTCAGATCAAACAAATCATCAATCCTGGGTAGCGGGTACTTATTCTTCACGGTGACTTCATTGAGTGCACGGTAGTCAATGCACATCCTGAAACTTCCGTCCTTCTTCTTGACAAACAAAACTGGTGCTCCCCACGGCGATGAAGTCGGTCTGATGAATCCTTTCTCCATCAACTCCTCGAGTTGCTTCTTCATTTCTACCAATTCTTCGGTGGACATCCGGTAAGGTCTCTTTGCTATCAGCGCTGTACCAGGTACAAGCTCTATCACAAACTCTATATCTCTGTCTGGTGTCATACCCGGTAGATCTTCAGGAAAAACATCCGGATACTCATTCACTACTGAGACATCTTCTATGCTGATTGCCTTGGCACTGTTAACCATTAACTGTCCATCTCTAACGGCGGTAGCTTGAAATTCCACTTTCTTTCCACACGGGCTCTCAACTGAAATAGTCCTTTGTCCACAATCCAATACGGCCTTATGCTTGGATAACCAATCCATTCCCAAAATAACATCTAAGGTCTGGGTTTCCAACATAATAAGGTTGCTAGGAACTCTATCCCATCTATTAGTATTCTTACCCCAGAACATCCTACTTTAGTTCGGAGTTCGGAACCAGGGGTTTGAACTAAAAGCATGCATTTAAGTCTTGCAATCTCCAAATCATTTTTAGCAGCAAAGCCTTGAGAAACAAACGAGTGCGAAGCTCCAGAATCAAACAAAATCAAGCAGTGCTTGAGTTGACAAGTAACTTACCCAGTACAACGTCCGTGGCATTCTACAGTGCATCTGCGGTGACATGGTTGACTCGGCCTCTCACCACAGCCTGGGGTGCAGCTCCTGGTGCTGGCGTCCTGGCTGGTGTGGATCCCAGATTGAAGCGAACTGGGGTCACTCCTGCTGTCTTCTTAGGACAACTATTGGCAAAGTGTCCTGGCTCGTTGCAATTGTAACAGCGTCTCACTGTCCCTTGTTGACTGCCTGAAGCGTCGTTTCTGGCTGGTGCTGGGGTCTGATAATTCTGATTGACGGGTCTTGGTGCTGGTGACGGTGTCCTTGTAGCACTCTGCGGCTGGAATCTGAAAAACTGATTTGGCGCAACTCTCAAACGTTGCTGTGCTCCCTGACGCGATCCCTGATGCTGCATCCTGCGCTTCCTATTCTCATCCAGTTCCTTGCGCTTGTCCTCAAGAATAAGCGCCTTATTCACCAGCTCTTGGAAATCTGGAAAGGTGTGGGTGATCAGTCCCACCTGCAATCCTGAGTTAAGTCCCTTCATGAAGCGAGACTGTCTAGCCTTATCTGTCACTACATCTTTAGGTGCGTAGCGTGCAAGCTGTGTGAACTTGTTCAGGTATTCGGCCACAGGCTGATTACCGGGTTAGCATTCCCGGAGAAAGTGGGTGGATGAGTCCTCATGAACTCTGACAGTCTTGTATTCTGGCGTTGTCCCTGATTGACTTGATTAGCTGTGGCCTGAACGGTGATGTGCTGCATCTGTTGCATCATGACATGCATCAACTGAGTCTGAGCAGCAAGAAAAGCTCCAAAATTCTGCATATCAACTGGCGGTGCTGGTGCTCCATCATTGGGGTTTTCTGCTGGGCGAGAACCACTTCCATTGCCTCCAAGGTTTCCACGAGTGTTCACCATCTATCGATTGCTCCAAGTTTTTAGAGACGAGAGGGAAACAAGAATAGACAAGTAATATGGAACTATGCGGGGCGAAGGGTGTAACTCAAAATCCAACTTTATTATTAATAATAGTAATAACTTGGTATGGCTGCTTACAATGCCTAAGGGCCTTGCAACACATACTGCACACTCAGCAAACAATGAAAATCCAAATCGAACTAACACTGGAGTTTAACGCCTAAAGGGTGACTCTTTATTCTATGACACGACTCGACGAAGGAGTCTCAACCTCAAAATCTAATCTCACTCATCAAGAAAACCTCCACTGCCTGGGTGGGGGTGCGACGGCATAGGCACAAAACAATCGCCATGCCCTGCAACTGTGGTAGTTGAAGAAGCGGTGTCCTCATCAAGATCTGACTCCTGCAGAGTGCGGCTCATGCAACTCGAGCACTAGCTCAGTTACAGTCCATACAATGCCATCTCCAACTCGTCAATCCTTTGCAGAAGATGAGACACATATTCTTGAGCCTCCCGCCATCGGTTCTTCTCTGCTGTGGCTTCCTCTCGAGCTTTCTGTAGCTCCCGGTTCGTATCATCAAGCGCATCCTCCTGAGCGATGACAAGTCGTGCCAGCTGTGTGACTGTGGTATTCTCGTCCTGGATCAGCTTCGGGTCTAGAAGGTTGTTGTTGCGTGGATGGTAGCGGTACTCTGCTACCTCCAGCTCGCTGGCGTAGATGCGGGCGACGTGTCGCATTGCTCGTCGTGGTACCTCCTGAATTCCCATTTGCATTGTCGATCTCCTGGCGGTGCAGTATATTGGACGATTGCCCTTGCCCTTCTTCCTGGCATGTACCGTGATCTTCACGTCATAAGCCTTAATCAGTCCTGCTTGTCTGATGATGTTCACTTGGTATTGCGGCTTCTCAAATCCTTCGAGAAACTGCATCATACGCCAAAGTTCTGCGGCGTGGCCAACCTCAAGATCGACGTAGTTGTCCTCTCCCTCCATCTGTCACAAAGTGCTTACGTGAGAACAGAGTTCAAATTGTGATGAAGGTAAGAAAAATTCAGCACGGGGTAAGACAAGAGAGAAGGGGTAAGTCGAGAATTCATTCATTATCTTGACCAAATTTTATCTTTAGAAAATAGGTTTTATCCTCACTACGACCATTCTAACTATGGGTTGAGCCTACGGTCAGTATGGCTCTGATACCACCTCTGTCGGGACCCGAATTTGCAAATCCGGACCCTCTGTGTATTCAGCACTAGTCCAGGAACGCGCTAGTGCACACAGTCTTAACATCGGTAAATATCACAATCATACCACTCGATACTAACAAAGTACTTTAATTAAATAGTCAAACTGGTTGCTCGACCTTATGGTCAAGTTACAAATATACGCCACAGGCGAAACTTATTAAGAGAGAAATAATAGCGGCGGAAAATAAAATAACCCGTGGCGCCATCCGGTATACCACAGGCAATGGTAGGCTCGCTCCCTATGTAGACGGTTCCTCTTGGAGCTCCTCCTCCAAAGCTGGTGTAGACTCCTCTTCAATTGGTGTTGTATTGTGGCAAGGGTGAGTACTTGGTACTCAGCAAGTCATGCACAGAATGCAAGCTAATATACTACATGAATGGCTTGATACAAAGGAATAGCGCAAGGTATATTTGCAGTAAACAGCATTTAACAAATAATATAAGTAGATTCGAAAGCAGTAGAAACAAGTATATCATTAACAACTTTTTCAGGAGTTAAATAAACATCTTTCCCAATCCTTTCCGCAGCAAAAGCGACATACTCACGGGCATTCTCCAAGTGCTTCTTCTCTTCCTCAACCTGTTCACGAGCCTTCTTCAACTCCTGAACTGTGTCTTCGATCAGCTCCTCCTGGGCGGCGACGAATCTGGCTAAGTGAGTGACGGTAGCATCCTCATCTTCTATCGGCTTCCGTTGAGCTCTGCTGTCTCGGCGTGGGTGGTGACGGAACACTGTGCCTTCCAGCTCCCTGGAGTAAGTGCGAGCGATCTGCTGCATTGCTCGACGCGACACTTCCTGGATTCCCATCTCAAAGGTAGACCTCCTGGCGGTGAAGTGGAAAGGGCGACTGAACTTTGTCTTCTCTCGGGCGTACACCGTGATCCGGACGTCCCATCCTGTGACCAGTCCGCTTTGCACAAGTGTAGTCCCTCGGTAGAGCGGCCTCTCAAAACCTCCAAGAAACTGAAGCATACGCCACAACTCAGCGGCATAGCCTCCTTCACGCTCGGCGTAGTTGTTCTTCATCATCATCTGTCAAAGGATACTTGCGTAAGAACGCAGCACTTTTTTTAAAAAATCAATGTGGAAGACGAAAAGAACAAAGCAGGGGTATGAACAAGAAGGACAAGGGGTAAGTCGAGAATTCATTCATTATCTTGACCACTTTTAACTTTAGAAAATAGGTTTTATCCTCACTACGACCATTCTTTCTATGGGTGAGCCTACAGTCAGTATGGCTCTGATACCACCTCTGTCGGAACCCGAATCTGCAAATCCGGACCCTCTGTGTATTCAGCACTAGTCCAGGAACGCGCTAGTGCACACAGTCTTAACATCGGTAAATATCACAATCATACCACTCGATACTAATAAACTACTTTAATTAAATAGTCAAACTGGTTGCTCGACCTTATGGTCAAGTTACAAATATATGCCACGCAGGGCGAAACTTATTAAGAGAGAATTAATAGCGGCGAAAAATAAAATAACTTCGTGGCGCCATCCAGTATACCACGAGCAGCGGCGGGCTCGCTCCCTAAGTAGACGGTTCCTCTTGGAGCTCCTCCTCCAAAGCTGGTGTAGACTCCTCTTCAACTGGTGTTGTATTGTGGCAAGGGTGAGTACTTGGTACTCAGCAAGTCATGCACAGAATGCAAGCTAATATACTACATGAATGGCTTGATACAAAGGAATAGCTCAAGGTATATTTGCAGTAAACAGCATTTAACAAATAATATAAGTAGATTCGAAAGCAGTAGAAACAAGTATATCATTAACAACTTTTTCAGGAGTTAAATAAACATCTTTCCCAATCCTAATCCACATTTCCATCAACATCATTATTGAACCAAACCCAACCTTTCAAGTCCAAGTTATTTTCAAGAAAGTTTAACCCTTGACTATAATTCCCGAGCGATGTCCAATACCGCGGACACGGCTATTCGAATAGATTATACACTCTGCAGAGGTTATGCACTTTACCCACAAGATACAGTCAAACACCACAAAGGCGAGTTCCCGTAACAAAGTCTTTCGGAAACTTCTAACAATACAAGTGGTCCTCTCCGGTGTTGCACACTAACCCTTCCCTTAGTTAAGGCGAAGTTTAGGTCAATCCACCGTTAGATGGGTACTGGCGCAGCCCGATGCGCTCCCCCGTACAACTTACACAAACGGTGTAGTTGACAACCTGAGGTTCCACAGGTACGTTATTAGCAACTTATTCAACTAGGTCCGTCCCATAACAGACATGTGGTTGCACGATTGACCCAGTTCAAAGGCTTGCAAGGTTAAGTCCTTAGGGTGACCAGGGCAAGACTACCCGAAGAACCAAACCAACGTTCCCGGTGCCACAACTGGCCCACCTGATCATTCTTGCCACATGCCCCGGTCAAAAGCTATTTATCAAAGCCCAGTTGATTACCATGCACCACGTGCCACCAACATCACATGATACCTTTCCAACACAGGTTCAATATTAACATTTGATTGTCCAAAATCATGTCATGAGCACGTAGCAGGTCTAAGCAATATACTACAACGGTCTAAAACCCATGTTGGCAATTTTAGTAATGTCCAACTAGTAAACCACAACTAGGGTGACAAGGGTCATGGCACATATTTAATTAACCAAGGTGTCATACAGCAATTAGTCATTTATCTAATGCCCCAGAATTAAATAAAATATTTTCTAATTGAACTAGCATGCAATACATTGAATCAAAATAGATTTCAAAATGGTAGCAACATGGTCAAAGCACAACTTGCCTTCAAAAAGTACTTGCTCTTGGTCCTGAGCTGGCTCCTGGGTCAATACTTCTCCTTCGAATCCTTCCGGCACTTCAACGTCTACTCGTAACACGTGCAAATAGCAACAAATGAATAAAACAGTAGACCAAAAGTGTCCAAACATCCAAATAAAGTTCATAAACAGAGAGAACATAATTTTATGAATTTTTAGGAACTGGAATCGCTCAAATCGGAGTTAAAACACAAAAGTTATGATTATTTAAAGTTTAAATAATCAATTAAATAATATTACAGAGAAAAACTTTAGTCCAAAAATTAAATAAAATTCACCATTACGTAGATCTAAATTTTATACAAATTTAGAAATTTGAATCACTCAAATCGGAGTTAAAACGCAAAAGTTATAAGCATTTGAAGTTTGAAACAAAATCTGAAATCATTATTTCGAATTAATAATTCATTTTCTTTTTCGGAAATTAATTATTGCGTCAGCAAGGACACGTGTCGGTCTCTGATTGGTCCGCTGACGTCAGCCGGTTCACGGACTCGGTCCACGCTCGGCTCGGGTTCACCGTGGACCCGGTCCACGGCTCACGTGCGGTTGACAGGTGGGACCCACTAGTGACGTCATTCTTTGGCGTCACCGCCTTGCGGTAGGTGGCGGCCAGGTGGGCCCTCGACGCGCGGGCACCGCGTGTCGAAGACACGCTCCACCTTGGCGGCGACCGCGGCGGTCAGGCTTCCAGCCACGTGGCGCTATCTCGACCGTTGATTTGAAAATCAACGGCCCAGATTGGATCTAGCGTAACGCGTTGGAAAACAACTCCGCTGATCTGGACCGTTCTATCTTGATCGGACGGTCAAGATCCAATCTAACGAAAACAACGTGGCTAACCCTAACCATTCGATTTAGATCTAACGGCTGAGAATGGATCTAGGATTTTCAACGTGGAAACTCACCGGGGATGACGTGGCGTGATCTGGGGCGTTGGATCTGGAACGGACGGTGGCTTGCGGCGGCGCTGGCTTACCGGAGTTGAGGACGGCGACCATGGCAACGGCGCTGCGGTCGTGCTCCGGCGAAGTGAGAGGTCTCCTCCGACGCGGCTTGACCTCCCGGTTCCAGATCTGACCTCAACGGCGGCGGAAGACGGCGGGGCGCGAAATAAAGACTTAACCGCGGCGGAGCGCTACGGCAACTACGGCGAGCGATTGCGGCTAGACGGCGATGGCTCAGGCGGCGTGAGCTAGGGCTACGGGTGCGCACGGAAGTCGGCGTCACGGCATGGGTGGCGGCGCATTAAATAGGGCCCTCGGCGTCAGGTAAGCAGCGGAAGCGAGGACCACTCCGTTGCGGCGGCGAGTCCGGCGGCGACACGGAGAAGGAGTGGCGTGGCAGCGCCACGCGACCATTGGATCGATATCCAACGGTGCGTGGGTTTGGGTTCGGGTCTGACTCGGGCGAGCTGGCTGGCTCGGTCGGGCTCGGGCTCGGGTGACGTGGCTCATTCGTGGTCGTTGGATCAAGATCCAACGGTCCGCAGCGAGTTTGGGTTCGGTAAGTGGGTTAATTTGGATCAAGCTAGCGCGGTCGGACTCGAGTCTGACTCGGACTCGGGTCCGGTCGGAGGAACAGTAAAACCCACTCGCATTTTTTCAGCGATTAAATAATTCAAATTAATTCCCAGAAATTCATTTAAATCATTAAAAATAGCAAATGACTCTGAAAAATTTCAGAAAAATTCTGGAAAACATTTTGGAACATTTTGGACTCAAATAAAGTATTTCCAACTAATTTTTATTTGCAAAGTTTAATTCTTTAGTTATTTCAAAATGGAATAAATTCAAATAAATTCCAAATAAATTCCAGAAAATTCCAAAAATTCACCAAAGTGCCAAATCACTCATGAATTTAAGAAAAGCAAAATTTTGGGGTGTTACATGGCCATAGAAGATGGACGATTGAAGTTCGTAGAGGAGCGGGGCTTGCAGGTCGACAAGAACCCCTTTCCGGTCAACATGGTCAGTTGCTTGCTTAAGGGGAAGGAGATACAACAAGATGAAGTCTGCTCACTGGCGGTATCGTCCACAAAAGCCGATAGGAAGATGGTGAACAAGAAAAAAATGGTGCAGATCACTATCGGCTCGATCCAGATAGAGGCTGATCTTGAAGGAAGATGGTCTGGGACGGTTAAAGTGAAAGGTAAACCTAAAGTCGGCAAATGGCAGAAGGCCAAAAGGCAAATGCCGCCAAAAAAGTCGATAGTGAAGGCTAGACCGACTTTTGCTCAACTATTAGCTAAATACGAGAGGAGGGGACAAAAAACAGCCAACGTGTCCCGGCAGGCGCCGATAAAAGAGTATCGGCCGACAGCTGCTAAAAAAGCCCATGAGCGGTGCCTTTTCTAGCGTTTCTGTTGGGAAAGGATATTGGCTCTGCCATCCCCTCATGCCTGTCCCATACAGCATTACCCAGGGCAAAACCAGGAACATCTCTGCTCTCCATCAGGAATAAGGCCGGGGCAGAAATACGAACTACACTCAGAAAGTTATCGAAGGCCGGTCCACGAAAGGATCGACAGAATGGAAAGAAAACCCTAGCAGTCAACAGAACAAAGCGTGGCCGAAGGACCAAGATCGGCCAAGAAAATGGATCAGAGAAAGTCAGTCCATGAAAGAATTTCATGGCCAGGAAAGAACCTAACAAGCGCTAGGGAAAAACGCAAGGCCGATCAGTTAGAATCGGCTAAGTCCGGGAACTCTGAGAAGGCAGTCCCAAAAGGGAAACATAGTCAAAAGGACTACACAGCCGAGGTGGTCGGAAGAATCCGCCAACCTGTGGAGCCAAAACCGCGATTGTGCCTGGCTGGCCTCACGAACTCGCAAAAATGCCGGCTCCAGCGCATGAAGACGCAAGAATCCAGGAGGGCTGAAGAAGAAAAGCAGAGAGACGACACTTTCAATAAACTACGCCCTGTAAAGATCCCAAAGAAAGAATGGCACAGGAAAGAAGTTGCTCCAGATAGTCCTTCTATGGTTGAAGATATGGACACACCCATGGCTGAGGATGTAGAGACACCCACAGACAAGGATATAGAGGCTTTTATGGCCAAATACGCTGAAAGATCTGGGACCGGAGAAGCAGAAACATCTATGACCAGAAACAACACACTTACGGCTAACAATACAAATAGTTCTGCGCCAGATGATGTAAGACCACTAGCAACACAAAACGGCATGCCCTCTCTGGTAAGCATCAATATGGTGTTCACCCTACCGATCGAGTTCAAGGCTCAAGCCACCACGACCCTAGAATCATGCGCGCAGTTGTGCCTGGGGTCCTAGGAGGCGATTTTTGAGAAGCCGCAGGAAGATCACCAGCACTTGAAGCCATTGTATTTAAAAGGGTATATCAATGGCAAGCCGATATCTAGGATGCTGGTAGATTGAGGTGCAACTGTCAACTTGATGCCATATTCGACGTGTAATAAACTGGGAAAATCCGATGAAGATCTCATAAGAACCAATATGGTTCTTAACGACTTCACCTGGGATCCCAAAGAAGCCAGAGGCATCATCGTCACGGAATTGACTGTCGGCAGCAAAACTTTGCCGACCGCTTTCTTTGTGGTGGACGCCAAAGGCAGTTATAGTGTGCTGCTAGGAAGAGACTGGATCCATGCTAATTGCTGCATCCCATCTACCATGTATCAAAAACTGGTGCAATGGAACGGAGATGAGGTCGAGATTGTGGAAGCCGATACGTCGGCTCATATTGCCATGGCCAGTCCCGATGCAAATTGGTCGCATGAAGGAGCCAGGTGCATCTCGGGTAAAGCATTAGAAGACTGTGATTTTGTTTGCATCAATGATGCAAATATAAGTCCATTTAGAATAAGACCTAGTGCAATTGATCGGATAAGTGAAGTCCTGCGACGATGGAAGCCTGGCTGAACACAAGATGGTTGCGAGGAGAAACAAGAAGCTGCCAATACATGGCCGATAGTTTCGAGGCTATTGGGGACTTTGAAGACGACGAAAGACTTGAAGAAGGATTTACCTCAGCCGATCTGTTGGAAGAAGTAGATATAGGAAACGAGGATCAAAAAAGGCCAAACTTCATTAATGCTAGGTTGTGCGCCGAGCATAAAGAGGGTCTTCTAAGACTATTAAAAGAATACAATGATTGTTTCGCTTGGGAGTATCACGAGATGCCCGGTTTGGATCATCAACTGGTTGAACATCGGCTGCCAATGAAAACTGGGTATCACCCGTTCAAACAACCTCCGAGACATTTTAACCCAGCAATGTATGATAAAATTAAAGAAGAAATATAGCGATTACTGGAAGCTAAGTTCATCAGACCATGTCGGTATGCTGAATGGGTTTCCAACATCGTTCCGGTAACAAAAAAGAATGGGAAGATTAGAGTATGCATTGATTTCAGGGACATAAATAAAGCCACCCCCAAGGATGAATACCTGATGCCTATAGCCGATATGCTTATCGACGCTGCATCAGGGCACAAAATCATCAGCTTTCTTGATGGCAATGCAGGCTATAACCAGATCTTCATGGCCGAAGCCGATATTCATAAAACGGCCTTCAGATGTCCTAGCGCACTAGGACTATTCGTGTGGATTGTTATGACCTTCGGATTAAAAAATGCTGGAGCTACATACCAGAGAGCTATTAATATGATATTTCACGAGTTGATCGGCCGCATTGTGGAAATCTATATAGACAATGTAGTGGTAAAGTCAGCAGGAGATCAACAACACTTAGCCGACTTGGAGGAAGTGCTCAAGAAGACTCGAATGCACGGTTTGAAAATGAATCCATTAAAGTGTGCATTTGGAGTATCAGCTGGGCAGTTTCTCGGGTTCATGGTACACAAAAGAGGAATAGAGGTAAAGTGTAACACCCCGGCATCTAGTGTGCCTGAATGTTACCAAACATAGATTAAACAGCATCTAAAAACCACAAATAAAGATAAATTACAGCAAAGGAGCGAATGCTAGAACCGAAAATTTCGGCAGCATCTCCTTTGTTTATCCATGATTCGGAGCAACAACAAAATATCACATGATATATCATAATGGAAAAACATCCAAAGCAGCAATAACAGGTAATAAAGCGGCAATTTAAGTATAACATAATGAATTTAACCACTTCATGAACCAAATCGAAGTAAAGGATGTAAACAGGCACATGAACAAATCATAATCCTAGTTTCATCACCCTAGATTCATGATCACAAATCCGAAAGGTAAATATTGTATAATTGTGTGGAAATTATGTGATGTCGTGCCGCTAAGCCCCTTTCCCACATGTCGGTGTCAAGGTACCTAAGAAAAACAACATAAACACAAGCGTGAGTTAATCACTCAGCAAGCATATTGTAATGGATAATAAAGAATAGATCAACGCCAACAGCAATACATACCATACTTTAACATGATGATCAAACCATAACCTCATCTACAACATCATAACCATGACAAAGCACATTGTACACAACTCATAATCATCATCATGTATGCAATGCAATGCAATGCACATGTCTCCTGGAAGCATATACCGGTATTGCTGAGTGCACACCCGTCGGCGTGCACCCTCTTCCCCCTTCCATCTCGTAGATGGAGGGTGCCTATTCCTCGCTTTCATTCACCACGGTGGATGGAATCACGAGGTAGGACTTACTCATTGGCTCCCTGGATTAGTCATAACTTTCTCACCGACCTTGCCGGACTAGTTATGACTTTCTCACCGACCGGGCCAGATCACATGCCATGTATGCGATTATGCCATAAACATAAACAACTTGTACCAAACTAAACTAAACATGGCATAACATCATAATAATCTTTTTTCATCACAACATGGCAAGATATCACAACATGTAATCATGACAAGATAGCACATCATGTAAACAAAATTGCACCTAGTCACAATTAACAACATACAACGCTACCCATTACAATACACTTGCCTTAACCTTGGGCAACGGATTGGCGAGAGGATGAGGGCACTCCCGGGGTTACACCACCTGCACATACATACCACACACTCACAACGTGCCCCCAAAATAGTATGCAAAAGCTCGTCTACCCCGACTTCACAAACTACTCCCAAAATCGAAAAACAGAGAATCTGTCCTCCCGGGATAGCAGAATTCAATCTAGAATAACTTTAGTTCTAGGACTCCAAATCAATTAAACAAGTACATCCTCGCATAGCTTAGGAAATTTCCTAACTTTTTCTAAGTATTGGGAAAAGCTGATTCGGCCTCTAAAGTTGTCTAATCTACAAAACACTACGTTTTGTCCCAGCTACGTCACAAATTTGAACACGCTCGGTAAATCGAGCATAACTTTCAAACGGCTGGGCGGAATTGGACGTTCTTTATGTCCACTGAAAGGTATTGAAGTTACCTACAACTTTTTCAACAGGCGGCTAACAAAATTCAGACTCTAAGGTCGCGAAAACCGTAGGTCGACTACACAATCTGCCCAAAGCAGAGAACGTGGCAAACTCTAGTTTTCTTCTAATCTACCCAATCACAGCACTACCACTTGATCTAAAAGCATCCAAATACCCTCTAACACAGCACCTAGACCAACCCCAAGGATTCCCCTAGCGATACCTTCACCCGATGAACGATGAACCGACGAATCTCCTCCCAATTCACGCGATCTCCTTCCTCGCTCCAAATCCACCAGATCTCCTCGTCGTGGGGCTTCCCGAAGGATGGATCAACGGGATGGCGAGGTGGGGATCTCCTCTAGGGAAGAAAGGGGGGGTGGAGAGGGGAGGGGAGAGGTGGTGGTGCCATAGGGGAAGATGGAGAGGTAGGGGAAGGGTGGAGGCGCATGGGGGGGCTAGGAGGTGGCGGCTAGGGTTGGGAAAGGGAGTGGGGGACGCATCAAGGGGTGGGGGCTAGATTTGGCTGCCCAAAAGTCCCCCCCTTGGGCCCAAACCCTTCCACCAGAGGCCCAACTCAACCCCCAAGGCCCAAAGTCCCCCGGAGAGGCCTAAACACCCGAAAACGGCCCAAAAACACGCTATAAAGTCGTACCAAAATGCCGAATTCTAAAATTTCATATTCTGGGGTGTCACATAAACCAAGAATGAGTCAAAGCCATAGCTGATACAAAGCCTCCGAAGAACAAGAAAGACCTGCAGAAACTGGTCGGGAAGATTAATTATCTGAGGAGGTTCATCTTGAATTTATTAGGGAGGATAAACACATTCACCCCTTTGTTGAGGTTAAAAGAGAATCAAGAATTCGTATGGGGAAAAGAGCAGCAAAAGGCTTTTGATGATATCAAGAAATATTTGTCGAAACCACAAGTGTTAATAGCACCACAGAAGGGAGCACCATTCACATTATACATATCGGCAGAAGAAATGACAGTCGGACCAGTTCTTATGCAAGAGGTCAAAGGAAAAGAACATCCGATATTCTACTTAAGCCGGCGGTTGATAGATGCAGAAACTAGATACCCGCCAGTTGAGAAACTTTGTTTGTCCCTCTATTTTGCATGCACAAAGCTGAGACATTATATATTGACGTCAACATGCACAGTCGTTGGTAAAGCCGATGTCATAAAATATATGCTGTCGGCTCCTATAATGAAAGGGCGACTCGGGCAGTGGGCTTACAAAGTTCGACCTTGTGTTCGAATCAGCTAAGGCAATGAAGGGGCAGGTAATAGCCGATTTTATGGTAGACCACACCCCTGCTTGTGGATTAGTGGGCCTTGCTCCCTGGCAGCTATATTTTGATGGGTCAGTATATAAGGAAGAAGATGGTATCGGGATAGTTTTAGTATCTCCTAAAGGGTATTGCTACGAGTTCGTCTTTAAGTTAGACAGCCGATGCTCAAATAATTAGGCTGAATATGAGGCCCTAATTAAAGGGTTATACATGCTGCAAAATATCAGAGCGGATTCCATTGAAGCCTTTGGAGATTCTCTGCTTATGGTCCAACAGGTGCGAGAGGAATTCAATTGCTACGATGATGTCCTGGCCAATTATTTAGCACACTGCCGAAAGTTGATAAATGCATTCATCTCCTTCACAATCGGCCATATACCCCGAGAGAAGAATGATCGGGCTAATGCCTTGGCTCAGCAAGCATCTGGGTATGCACCTCTTGAGCAAACCACCGATTGTGAGTCAATTGAGAAAACAGTGCTATGCCTAACAATTTCTGATTGGCGCACGAAGATTATAGCCTATTTGACAAACCCTTTAGCAAAGACAGATGTAAAAACTAAAAGACAAGCGCTGAAATACATGACGATCGATAATACCCTGTTTTATCGGACGATGGAGGGTTTGCTTCTCCGCTGCCTCGACACCGAGGAAGCAAAATCGGCCATAGGAGAGGTCCATGAAGGAATTTGCGGAACGCATCAATCGGCTCATAAGATGAGGTGGTTGCTTAGGCGTACTGGTTACTATTGGCCGAGAATACTAGAAGACTGTTTTTGATATTACAAAGGGTGCCAAGACTGCCAGAAGTTCAAAAACATACAAAACGCCCCCGCCATGGCTTTGCACCCAATTGTGAAACCCTCGCCATTTCACGGATGGGGCATTGACATCATCGGGCAGATTTATCCACCGTCCAGCAAAGGCCACAAGTTTATATTGGCCGCCACAGATTAATTTTCCAAGTAGGTCAAGGTGGTACCACTAAAGAAAGTCACTAGCACGGAGGCAATAGCATTTGTTCCAGAACACATCGTTCATCGGTTCGGGATCCCACAAACTATTACGACCGATCAGGGCACCGTGTTCATGTCAGAAGCATTCCAAGGCTTCGCCCGAAGTTTAGGGATCAGAATGTTGAACTCCTCACCATACTACGCTCAGGCCAACGTACAGGCTGAGTCGTCGAATAAAACATTGATCAAGTTGATCAAGAGGAAAATAGATGATAAACCAAGAGGATGGCATACAACACTAGCCAATGCACTGTGAGCATATAGAGTATCGGGCCATGGGGCCACCAAAGTATCCCCGTACCAGTTGGTGTATGGACAAGAAGCAGTATTGCCATTGGAAATCAGCATAAGCTCACTTAGAACCACCATGCAAGACACTCTATCGGCTGAGGACTACAGGAATGCGTTGGCCGATAACCTTGAAGACTTAACTGAGTTGAGACTGAGAGCGATGGAACATATCCAGAAAAACAAGGCTAGGGTGGCAAGAGCGTACAATAGAAAGGTCATACCCAAGTCATTCGAGGAAGGCGATTTAGTGTGGAAAACTATCCTACCAATCGGAACGAGGGACAGCAAGTATGGAAAATGGTCACCCACGTGGGAAGGACCATACAAAGTTAGTCAGCTGGTACCAGGAAATTCGTACATACTCGAGACCCTGAAAGGGGAAGCATACGTCAAGGCCATCAACGGAAAATACCTAAAGAAGTACTACCCTAGCATATGGGTCAGAGCTTAGAAAAACGGTGAAAGGAAAAGTCACCAAAAGCCGAATCGAGTCCAGTATGGGATAGGTTCGGTTGCAAATCAAAACATTACAAGACGAAAGGTGGTCTACGATTAAGAGTATTTTGTTCAGCAGCCTCCTGTGCAGCTCGGCCCACGCTTGAGATTAGAGCTTTATCATTCGACGCACTACCTAGGATCGGCGCAATAGCTTTGACCCTGGCATCGATCCTCTGAAAGGACTCTACCAAACCGGCTCGACGGACTTGTATGTCAGCCTTTGCCAAGGTAGCCCTGTGGTCCATCTCGGAAAGGTGGGTCTCAGCTTCGGCTTGGACCTGCTTCAGGCGAGCTATCTCATCGGCCAACTCTGCCCTTGACGGCACTAAGGCTTGAACTGAAGCGACTGCAGCGTCAAACGCGGCCTTCTCCTTTTTCACATCAATCGCCTGAAGGGCAAGTTCTGCACGCTCCTTCACAACTTCCTCCCGTTGCCGATGGCGCTCCTGTGCCGATCGAACGGCATCCCTCTGCAAGAAAAGCCCGTGCAAACGGCGGAATGCGTCCGTAGACAACAACGGGAGGCAGGAAATAACTTCGGCAAGAAAGCATAAACCAATTGATACGAATCCATCACCATCGGCCTGGATGGCACCAACAGCCGATGAAGCTGCTTCAGTTTATCCCACCGTGATGCTAATAAAGGATCCAGTCCTACTTGGAGCGGATGGTCAACAGAAGGTGCACCATTGTAACACCCCAAAATTTTGCTTTCCTTGAATTCATGTGTGATTTGGCACTTTGATGAATCTTTGGAATTTTCTGGAATTTATTTGGATTTATTTGGAATTTATTTGAATTTATTCCATTTTGAAATAATTAAAGAATTTAATTTTGCAAATAAAATTTTGTTGGAAATATTTTATTTGAGTTCAAAATGATCCAAAATATTTTCCAGAATTTTTCTGGAATTTTTCTGAGTCATTTGCTATTTTTAATGAATTAAATGAATTACTGGGAATTATTTTAAATATTAAATCGCTGGAAAATCAACTCGGGTCAAATCTTGTTCATCCGACCGAGCCGAGTCGGACTCGAGTTCGAGTCCGACCGAACCACGTGACTCGACCGAACCCACTCCTAAACCTAATCAATCCCAACCGTTGGATCAAGATCCAACGGCCGAGATCCGCCGTCTGCGGTTGAGTGTGTCAGGTCCGAACCCGTTCGCGCCCGGTCCGATCGGGACCGCTGATCTGAACACGTGGGCGGTTCTCGTCGTGCCGTCTTCCCGCCGAGTCGAGCCGGACTCCGCCCAGCGAATCTTGTGCCAGAATCGACTAGGGCTCGCCCGAGCACGCATCCGGGGCTATTTAATGCCGGATCGCACCGAGGACCGCCGTGACCCGCGCACTTCTTGCCCTAACTCGCCGAGCTCTAGCCGCCGTGGGTTCGCGGAATCGCTCGCCGTAGTTGCGTGAAGCGCCGCCACGTCCTTGCCTCGCCTCGCCGCCGTCCGCCTCCTCGCCGCCATTGACCCCAGTTCGAAACCCCGAAGCCGAGGCGCGCGAAGACACCATCCATCTCGCCGAGCACGCCCCAACCGCCGTTTGGGTGGTCGCGAACTCGGCGCCCGGCAGCCGCAACTCCGCCGTGAAGCCATCGCCGACCCCGAGCTCCACCAACCGTCCGATCAAGATCCAAAGGCCCAGATCGTGCCACGTCACCTCGGTGAGTTTCCCCGTTGAAAATCCTAGATCTAATCCCAACCGTTGGATCTAGATCCAACGGCTTAGGTTGCGCCGCGTATCAAGAACTGCACCAGGTTAGATTGGATCTGGACCGTTGGATCAAGATCCAACGGCCCACGATCAGTCACGTGCGCCCCAAGCACATGAGGCCAAACTCAATCCCAGCCGTCGGATTTCAAACCAACGGCCACGATTGTGCCACGCGTCCAGGACGCCGCGCCGTCGCGCCCCCGCGCGCGTGCGTGGTCACTGACACGCGGGGCCCGCGTGTCAGCGACAGTACCGTGACGTCACCCATGACGTCATCGGTGGGACCCACCTGTCAGCACCGTGGGCTGAGCCCCGCTGACGCCGATGACGCTACCCGAGTGGTCCCACATGTCGGCCACCGAAGCCGTGGGACCGGGTCCACCGTGGACCGAACAGCGCCGTGAGCCGAGCCCATGAGCCGGTGACGTCAGCCAGCCAATCAGAGCTGACACGTGTCCATGATGACGCAATAATTAATTTCCAAAAGAAAATGATTTATTAATTCGAATAATGATTTGATTTTGTTTCAAACTTCAAACGCTTATAACTTTTGCGTTTCAACTCCGATTTGAGTGATTCAAATTTCTAAATTTGTATAAAATTGAGATCTACCTAAATATGAATTTTATTTAATTTTTGGACTAAAGTTTTTCTCTGTAATATTATTTAATTGATTATTTAAACTTTAATAAATCATAACTTTTGTGTTTTAACTCCAAATTTGACGATTCCAGTTTCTAAAAATCCAGAAAATTATGTTCTCTCTGTTTGTGGATTTTATTTGGAGTTTTGGGATGTTTTTGCCTATTGTTTATTTGTGTTTTGCTATTTGCACGCTTTACGAGTAGACGTTGAAGTGCCGGAAGGATTCGAAGGAGAAGTATTGACTCAGGATCCAACTCAAGACCAAGAGCAAGTACTTTTTGAAGGCAAGTTGTGCTTTGACCATGTTGATCCTATTTCGAAATCTATTTTGATTTAAACTATTGCATGCTAGTTCAATTAGAAAAATACTTTAAACATGGGGGTTAGATAAGTACCAATTTGCTGTATGACACCTTGATTACTTAAGTATGTGCCATGACCCTTGTCACCCTAGTTGTGGATTACTAGTTGGACATTATCAAATTGCCAATATGGGTTTAGACCGTTGTAGTACACTGCTTAGACCTGCTACGTGCTCATAACATGATTTTGGACAATCAAATGTTAATATTGACTTAATGATATATTGAACCTGTTTTGGAAAAGTATCATGTGATGTTGATGGCACGTGGTGCATGGTAATCAACTGGGGTTTAATAAACAGTTTTCGACCGGGGCATGTGGCAAGAGTAATCAGGTGGGCCAGTTGTGGCACTGGGGATGTTGATTTGGTTCTTCGGGTAGTCTTGCCCTGGTCACTCTAAGGACTTAACCTTGCAAGCCTTTGAACTGGGTCATACTTGCAACCACATGGCTGGAATGGGACGGCCCTAGTTGACTAAGTCGCTAAGGACTCACTTGTGGAGCCTCAGGGTGTCAATTACACCGTTTGTGTGATTGTACGGGGAGCGTATCGTGGTCGTGGGCCGATACCCATCTAACGGTGTGTTGGTCCCATACTTCGCCTTGGCTAAGGGAAGGGATGGTGTAGAGCACGAACCTGAGAGGACCACTGTGTTGTTTGAGGCTTAGAAAGGCTTTATTCTGAGGAACTTCGCCTTTGTGGTGTTTGACTGTATCTTGTGGGTAAAGTGCATAACCTCTGCAGAGTTTAGAATCTATTCGAATAGCCGTGTCAGCGATCGACAATGCTCGGGAATTACAGTCAAGGGTTAGATTTTCTCAAAAATAACTTTGGTTTGAAAGGAGGGATGGTTTAGTAATGAAGATGATGGAAATGTGGTTTAGGATGGGGAAAATGTTTATTAAACTTCTTGAAAAGTTATTTATGCTTTACTTGTTTCTACTGCTTTCGAATCTATTTATGATACTTGTCAAATGTCTTTGTTTCTTGCAAATATACCTTAAGCTATTCCTTTGTACCAAGCCATGCATATAGTATATTAGCTTGCATTCTGTGCATGACTTGCTGAGTACCAAGTACTCACCCTTGCCTCAACACAATATCAGTTGAAGAAGAGATCGCACGGCTTTGGAGGAGGAACTCCAAGAGGATCCGTCTACTTAGGGAAGCGAGCCCAGTCAGTTGCCTGTGGTATACTGGATGGCGCCACGAAGTTATTTGATTTTCCGCTGCTATTATTTCTCTCTGAATAAGTTTCGCCTTGCGAGGCATACATTTGTAACTTGATCCTAAGGTCGAGTAACCAGTTTGGTTATTTAAATAAAGTACTTTATTGGTATCGAGTGGTATGATTGTGATATTTACCAATGTTAAGACTGTGTGCACTAGCGCGTTCCTGGACTAGTGCTGAATACACAGAGGGTCCGGATTTGCAAATTCGGGGTCCCGACAACCATCAGGGGAGAAGCTGAGTTCCCCCGGGGTGAATCTAAGAAGGGTGCTCATCAGCAGCTAAAGGGCAAAACGTCGGCCAAAAGGTTCGAACACTCAAAAGGAACAAAACTAGCGAGCAGAAAAGGTACCTCTTAACTGAAGTAGGGACTCGAAGGAAGGGTGACGCCTGAAGACTCAATGGCAGGAAGGGTATCGGCCGACTCCGTTGGGTTGACCACAGGGGACTTCCCCGCCGCCGCCACGGCGACGCCCACAGAAGTAATCACATCGGCTCCTGCCGCTACGCCCTCCATAACAATCTCCGCAGGGGCGACGTCAGCACTTTGTTCTGCGTCAACCACTTGGATGCCCGCCATAGTAGCGCTCCCTTCAATATCCGCAACAACGGCTGCTATGGTCTCCGAAGTGGTATCCTCAGGAACAACATCAGCAGCAGCTTCTCTCGGGGAATCAACAGCTGAGGCCACAAGCGCGCCATAGGCCGTTGCAGAAGCCTCTAACACTGCGTCTCCTATAATCGGCTGTGTAGAAGCATAACTCTCAGGAATAGTTAAGCGGAGAGTCAAAAGCAAAGCACAAATACCTGAGGAACCGGTGAAGCATGTGGGGAAGGAGTAGAGACCTTCGCAAGTCTTCTCCGGCCAGCGAGTCGCTTGTGCCGTGCTGGAACAGAACGAGGAAATAGGGGCCATAAATAAAATGCAAACCCACAGGTTGACAGAAGAAACATGTACTTATCACGCTTGACGAAAGCCGTACCAGCCCGAGAAGGCGTCGGCTGTATCGCACCAACCGTCCCGGTTCTTGGGGGAGATTGTTCCTGGATGCATCGGTCGATTTTCTTTTCTGCCGAAGCTAAGGCGGTACCCCTCCATGACCCTTCTTGATATATTTCAGAGTTGCAGAAGTGAGGCCAACATTCATGCGCCTGACAATGTTAGCATAAAACTCAATAGCTTTGCCACTGGCCGACAGCAGTGGTCGTACATCTGCAGCATCCTAAAGGTACAAAAATGGCAAAAGGAGATTAGCAACGAATGCTCTGCAGAAAGAGGCAGTACCTCAGAAATACCTAGGACGAAGGAGACAACGGGTGAGATTCATCGAAACGATGGAGCATCTCATTCAGTGAAGCAAAGAACAGTTGATGACTCCATCCTTCCCACCAACGGGTGAAAGTCGCGCGAGACCGGGACGCCATGATGACTCTAGAAACAGAGTCAATCAACAACTACCCACTCTAGTCCAGTGCAATGTTTATATCAAGGGGACCCTCCAGCACTTCCCGTTCCCGAAGCCTGTCGAAGAACACCAGCCGAGGGGGGATCTGCCCAAATCCCAATTGCCTGGCGCAAACAGCCGGATGATAATACTCATATGACGGCTTCTGAGTGCGGCTTGAAGAGATAAGACTGACTGAAAAGATGCCCAGAGAAATGAAATGTTTGAGCCACTCGGCGTCAGGATGGCCCTGTTGGCAGAGGCAGGGACGCTCATACTCCAAGAAGTCGATTTGCCGATACAGGAGAAAATCCATAGTAGAAAGGTACTTTGTGGAATAAAAATAAGTAAAGTATCTGGCAAAATCCACCATATCCAGCTTATGTCGCCCGGGAAAACTTGAGATAAAGCCTCTCCATACAATCGGTAGCGCCTGAGAGGAGGCTCCGCGGATGCTGTTTCTTCCTCCGACGCGTCTTCACGCAGAAAGCGAAGGTCTGGGGAAGGTGTGAATCCAAAAGGTGTTTGGAATTGGTCCAACAGCCATAGTTGGATGAACCAGAGAGGGCCCCCCAGATGCCCGACAGTATGAGACTCAGCCACGCTGTTCAGCATCGAGGTGATGAGATGCATTGTCCGAAAAACTGCACCCAGGAGTAGCTTCCCATAGCTATGTCCTTACCGCTGACCAGAGCCTCCACCAGACCTTGGAAGTTGGTGGTGGGACCCACTGTGGCACCATAGAAGAGAAATTTTTCCAACCACATGGTAAAGAAGGCGACATGCTCGCGAGGTTCCACCGAACCCGATGATTGGCTAAATTCGTGAAGATATCGGAACCAATTGGTCTTGGTTGGCAGTCGATGGGAGTGGATCGCATCGAAGGCATGGAATTGTTGGCCCGTCAGTTTAAGACCAGTCAGTACTGCCACATCCATCATGGTTAGACCAAGGAAGCCGGGCCGGAAAGAGAAAGCGTTGAAAGCATCCGACCAAAATAAGAAGCGGCGGCAATCAGGGATTTGTCTCGGCACATACCCGATAAAGAAAGGACGATGCAATCGGCTATCTCCTAAGCTTCCCAATCCGCCTTCTTGTGAGCAGCCACCCGATTGTACCAATTCCTCCAGCTCGCAGTGTTGGTAGGCCATGCTCGAAGCTATTCGTCCACCCTGAAAGATTGTGGCCAACGGTGTTCAGGGGGATCCGCATGACCTCCTTATTCATATAATCCATCAGATCCTCATCCCCTTCTGGTCCAAGCAGGAAATGACCATCCGACTCGGGTACCGGAATCAAGATCGTGGATCGATAATCGGCCATCTGTGGGGAAAGGAATCAGGCAGAAAAGCGAAAGGCCAATGGTGGAATGTGAGGCGTAGAGGAAAATTACAAGACAAATCGTTAGAGGGGCAACGAATAATAGCCGATCCAGAGAAGGAAGTTTTCCCGTTCTAGGTGGTCGGCTAACAGGCCATGCGTTCAGAGGAAGAAGATGAAAGTACTCAAAGAGAAGAAAAGATTTTATAAGGAAAAATTACGTTTCGCTCAGAATGGCACCAAGAATCGCGCCCTAAGCTGCACCACCCACTACGCAAAGAAGTGGCAGAACGTGATGTGAAGGCTGCAAGGCAGTTAATGAAGAAAGAGAAAAGCGACACGTTTGCTGGGGAGTGTACAACAGAAGGAACGGCTGGTCCGGCCAGTCCAAAATCCTATCTGCCGATGGACACTTGTCCGACCAATGCGCTATGTAGCAGATGCGTTGCAAAAGCGTCCTATACTAAAGCGTTATGAGTCGATGTGAAAACAAATAGAAGACATACAAAAGTCGATTAAGACAAAGCACACAAAATATTCACACGCTTCATTAAGAAGGTTGTTTACATGATCGACTGAAACAGTAAAGTAGCGATTACATGAGTCGGCTAAGGGATGCACAGAAGTCTCGCGGCAGATGTAGAGAATAAAGACTGAAAAGAAATAGAAGGAAAAGGAACTAGAAGAAGAAGAAGCACCACAACACCCAAGCAAAGTGCTTAGGGGTTGTGGCCACCTTAAGGAGAAGAAAAGAAGGGGGGAGGGGTGCCATCCATACATAAGAAATGAAAAACCCCTACGTCCAATGAAGACGGCGGCGCTTCCTATCCGAGGTGCTCCTAGTGCTGGGACCACTACTTTGGGCGGTGGCACCAACGGCAAGGGCGGAGGAAGGCGCCTGGTCGTCATTGGAGATGATCTCAACAACGACCGTCATGGCCACCGTTGAGATGTTGCTACTGGAATCCTCCACGGTGTCTGGAGGAGGATTGGCAGCTTCGGGAGCTGCCCCCACCGGCGGGAGGGGCATCGGCCACCGGAGCATTGGCGGCGTCTGCATCGAACTCCTCTTGGAGCGTGTGGGCGATGGCCTCGTCATCGGTCACCTCCTCCTCAGCCCGAACTTCAGCCGATAACTCCGCTTGGAGGGCGGCTGCAATCGCAGAGTTATCGTCCGATGAAGAGTAGTCTGAATCAGAACCAAAGAAGGAAGAAGAAGACAAAGACATTGTGTTCGTGCTAAGTAATTACAAGTGACGACATGGTGAAAGAAACTGTGATTTATCGGAGATTTGTAGGGCCGAATGTATGTCAAAATTGCTGCTACACGGAGAATGAAGCGTCGCCCAAATGAATGCCGATAGAACACGATGCAAATCGGTGTTATCATGGCGCGATGAGTCAAGGGATTAATCGCCGAAGAGAGAGAAGCAGCGGGAGATGGCTATTCACTAAGGCGATCAATGGGCGATTTTTGGGACATGATGCATATCCCAAAAATGGGAGGCATATGTTGGCACCTAAATTTGGCCGACTGAGACGAGTTCGGTCGTGGTACGAGCCAGGAAGATGGCGTGAGTCGGATTGGCAACGAGAGATGGGACATGGGTCATATCGGAAAAGGGCATGGTCATACAAGGGACGGATGGGAAGAAACCAAAGCTGATACAACCTGGATTTGATACGGTTATGATCAAGATGGAAAGACAAGATCAAGGCCGATACAATTGAAGAGTCCGTGATGATCACGATCAAGGCTACACCGGCTATAAAAGGCGACGTGTTGCATAGAAAATAGGGACATCCAAAACCAACCAATCAATCTACCAATTACTTTTATTTCCCTGCACTACGAGTAGTTCTCGTAGCTTTGTAATCTTTCCTCTGTAATTCACGTTGATCAATACAAGTTGCGTATCGCTAGTTATTGATGTCTGTTGCGTTACACTCTACCAAGCTCTCGTTTCTTTCGATCTTGTTGCGCATTGCCTTTTTCGGAGAAGCAAGTTTT
The DNA here is from genome assembly GCA_036346355.1 of Rhipidocladum racemiflorum. NCBI lineage: Eukaryota > Viridiplantae > Streptophyta > Magnoliopsida > Poales > Poaceae > Rhipidocladum > Rhipidocladum racemiflorum. Next base: position 38,762,104 of record CM070588.1, read on the forward strand.
TACCCTATCTGATCGACTCGTGAGAGCAGATTAGATCTGTTTACCCGGTTCGCGTTGGTTCATACTGAGCTAGCAAGGGCAATATCGATACCAAGACTCAGATCATTCTCCCTGGAACGATCGTATTCAGGTACACATCTCTTGCCGATTGCGTGATCAAATCGGCTGGCATGCTCGCAACCCTTGAACCCGGCGTTCTCGTGTGTTGGTAGCGATCGACTCGACGCTGCGTTTTTCGGCGCCAACAGTAATCGAAATACCTTTAATTGGGCATCGAAAATGCTAAATTCCTTTTAGTCGTTTAAAAGTTATGGTTGTTTTACCGAGCGCTGTGCAATCTGTGACGCGAATGGTATAGTTTGTGATCAACTGTAGATTAGAAGATTTTAGAGGCCGAATCTGTTTTCACGAATACTTAGAAAAAGGTCGAAAATTTCCTAAGGTTTGAGAAAATGTACTCGTTTACCTGATTTGGAGTTTTAGAACTCAAGTTATGCTTGTTGGAATCTTGCTGTCCCGTTGGACAGATTCTGTAGGGTCGAAGTATACGAATATAGCAATCAGAGGGGGGTGAATGATTGTGCGGAAGCTAAAACTAAATTCTTGATCTATTAAAAGTTCACCCCAAAACAGAACCAAATAATTGCCTCGTTTTCGACAAAAACAGAATGATAGAGGTTTGGTAAAACGCGAATTCCTGGAGATCCAACCGTTAGATTGATATGAAATTTGGACACAAGAAACTAGATTCCATTACGAATCGAACCCAAAAAGAATAAGCTCGATCGGACTTACGGATCAAAAGTTATGAGCTTCGCAAGCTTGCTGATCCAGAACTTGACGAGAATTGATCTAACGTAAACTTGAAAGTTTTAACAGAACCGACAAAAGTTTAATCAACTAGACTTTGAGGAACTCTAAATCAATACCCTAGAAAGGTTTTTGATCGATCAAATCAAGATGACACTCAAGGATCAAAAACCAATCTAGATTTAGAGCAAGCATGCAAACAAGAACCAAGACAGAAAAACACTGTAGCAACGTTGTTACTGTAGCACGCAAAAATCTTGGAAGAATTGATCTTTATTTCTTTTGTCTAAAGTACTCTCATCAAAAGAGTACAAACTCTAAAACTTGGTCAAGGCTTGATGCCCTTCAACAGGAGACAACCCCTCCTATTTAAAGGACCAAGCCACAAGGAGTTATGAAAACGATTCCTATTCCCTAGAAGGAATCTGTATCCAACACAACTCTACTTGGCCCAACCTGGCCGAATACAACTCTTGCACGCGTATGGCAACCCTACCATACACACGTGACTAACACTTTGCACGCGTATGGCCACCTGCCATACTCACGTGACTAACACTTTGCACGCGAATGACCTCCTGCCATTCTCACGTGACTAACCATTCTTCATGTGCACCATTCTCTTAGCCCGAACGTCCCGCATGACATCCTTGACCACCAAGACCTCAGTTCCTCCCTGAACCTAGTCCTGAACCTCAGCTCCTCCATGAACCTAGTTCCGGTCCCGTCATCGACCACGTTCGTCTTCGAGCAATACCTGCACATGAACAAACCACAAAACAATTCCGAGCACAAGTCCACGACTTGACTTACATCAATCCATGCAAATACTCACACGAGCATTGCATAAAGTCCACTTCAAAAGAAGCATCATGAAATTCTCACAAATTTCATAATCCCAAAAATGAATCAAACACAATTCCAATTTTGCTCAAAACCCTAATCGAGCAAAAACGCATTCACGACGGACAAGGAAATATGGTCCGGCGTACACATGAAAAAGCACTCAAAAAACCATTCACAACGGACAAACAAAATCGGTCCGTTGTACAAGTGAAAGTTTCGGTTCCAAGAAGAAATCATTCCGGCGAAAACACGTTCACGACGGACAAACAAAATCGGTCCGTCGTACATGCGAAATCAAACCTCAAAAAGCCATTCACGTCTGACCAAAGAAGTTTGTCCGCCGTACATGCAAAACTTACTGGTTTCTTGGAAGATTCAGTCCGGCTCAAAAACGTTTGAAAACACGTTCACGACGGACCAAAGAAAAGCGGTTCGGCGTACAAGGGAAACTTACTGTTTCTTGAAAGTTTGGTCCGGCACAAAAGAGACTTCACTGTTTGCTGTCAAATTGTCAGACACAAGCACAAACACATTTTGCAAATTCAATTCTAAGCCAATTCTAAGCCAATTTTTCAGCATATGATTTCACTATCTCCCCCTTGATGAAAACATTGGCAACACCACTTAGAATTGAACATTTGGCATTCACTTTTCAAAAGATTTTGAAATCCCAGGGATCAAAAACTAAAAAGAGAAAACACAGAATTCCCCCTTTGACCTAAATGCAAAACAAAATCTCCCCCTGAGAAGGAAAATGTGTGTGAATGTGCAATGTGCCCAAAAATTTCAAAATTCTCCAAACTTCTCCCAAAATTCTCAAATTTCCAAAAACAACTCCCCCTTTTTCTTCTCCCCCTTTTTCCTTAAACTTTTCAACGATTCCCAAATTTCTCCCCCTTTGACAATGGATTCATCAAGAGTACAAAAGAGAGAATTTGTTCAAAAAATTTCCTGCAGCAATGATTTCACAATGAGAAACAAGGGAGTGCCAAGATAGGAAAAGATGAGCTCATTCGATCATATAACCTTATATATGACATAATATGTAAAATACATGATCTTGATGTGATTTTAACAAGTTAGGGAATGACATGCATCTCAACCTCAATTTAGTCAACTATAGCCAAGTACTAAGCAAGATCTTAGCAGAAAAAGCAAGGCTTTAAAAATTGAAGCAACTAACAACTTAGGGCGAGCAAGTAGTTTCAACTCCAATCTAGTAGACCAATTTAATCTTTAAACAATAAATCACATGTGGCATGCTTGAAGCATACTTCTTTTATTTTCTAGGAGTGGCATGCTTGAAGCATACATCTTATCTTTGAGGGAATGGCATGCTTGAAGCATACATCTTATTTTTTAAGGAAAGCATGCCTGAAGCATACAACTTGAAGCTTTTGCTTTTAACACCCCTTTTTTTTATTCCCTTTTCTTTTTTTTCTTTTTCTTTGATTAGAAACATGCAAAAATGATTAAATGGTCTTATGAAAGAGTAAAGTTGAAACCACACTTGCTTCATAGCCCAAATTTGTCAAGAAGATTCAATATCAAGCCTAGAAGAGTGAGATATCACAGAGTATTTAACTATAGGCAATCAAACTAAGGAATTCCGCAATGTCATTTTTAGTTCAAGTGAGACAATTAGATTATCATATATTAGCTCAATTACATACCATATAAAGAAATATGATAAAGTGAGCTCATCAAGTGAAAGAACTTGGCAAAGAAACTCCCCCTCAAAACAAACCCATTGGATGAACAATCCCAAGTTCTCCCCGAATAAAAGCAAAACGATAAGAAGACAAAGGTTTTGTGAAAATGTCTGCCAATTGATGTTCAGTATCCACATGACGAAGCACAATGTTGCCTTTTTCAACATTATCTCTAAGAAAGTGAAATCTGATGTCAATGTGTTTTGTTCTAGAGTGTTGCACGGGGTTCTTAGCAATGCAAATTGCACTAGTGTTATCACACAAAAGAGGAACACTATCCAAATTAACCCCATAATCTTTAAGTGTAGCTACTATCCAAAGAATTTGAGAACAACAACTAGCAGCAGCCACATATTCAGATTCAGCAGTTGATTGTGCAAATGTAAGATTGTTTTCTAGATGACCATGCAATAAGAGAATTGCCCAAGAAATGACATGTACCAGATGTACTTTTTCTATCAATTCTACATCCTCCAAAATCAGCATCAGAATAAGCTCTTAAACTAATGCATAAGAAAGCAGAAAGCCAAATGCCAAAATCTTGAGTACCATAGAGATACCTGAAAGTTCACTTGAACGCTTGTCGATGTGAAGCACGTGGGAAGCTTGAAAACAAGCACACACAAGCACGTGGGAAGCTTGAAAACAAGCACACACAAGCACATGGGAAGAGTCTCTCATGTAAACCTCCAATTATCTCATCCTCAACAGCATCATCATCATCTTTTATGAACAAAGACACTCTCCCCCTGAACATATGCACCTGTACTTGCATCATTTGGACTAGTGCCTTTTGCGAAAACAGAAGTGGAAGGAGTATCTCCAAAGGCAACACTTTTAGCATGAGATGCACGAGTGAAGAAGAACCAAAACTTATCATCGGACATGTGGTGTGAGCATCCGGAATCCACTAGCCATATGTTCTCCTTCCTCGCGTGAGAAGCCTACATAGAAGCAGAAAGTGTCGAGGTCTCGGTACTGGGGTTAGAAATAAGATGTTTAGGAATCCAGTACTGAGACACACGACGCACAACAGTAGGCACAACATGAGCATTCTTATGCACAAAGATAGATTTGTCTTTTCCCGTGTTCTTACCAACAAAAAGTGTTTGCATCACCCTAGGCACATAATGAGAAACAAAGCGTGCCTGTCTGAATTTAGACCTAGCCTTAGTTTTTCCTTTCTTTTGTTGTTTGGCTAGTCTAAAGCAAAAATCTACTAAATGTCCATCTCTACCACAATGAGTGCAAGTGTACTTAACAGGATGTTTGGCTTTAGAAGTAGAAGCATCATTTGCATTCATCATAGTAGAAGATAACACTCCAGCAGACTTAAAGACAATTTTCTTAGGCTCATTGATAATTTCAAATTTTCCTCCTTCAAATGATTTAACAACAGTGGGAGCATGTGATTTATGATGAGCATAAGAATCAAAACCTAAACCTTTGTTATGAGTGCTGACTTTTGATTGATCCAAGATCATGTTTAGGTTTTTCTTTCCTTTAGTGAAACGTTCTAATGACTTTTCCAAGTAATCAATTTTTCGAGAAAGAGTTAAACAATTATTACAGGGAACGTTCACTTTTCCTTTTTGCTTGCAACAAGTTGAGCATGAAAGAACCTCATGTGTAAGCAAATCTTCTGTCATTTGAGAAACCCTAGCATTTGCATCTTGCAACTTCAATTCTAGTATGGAGCATTTAGAACATGGAGTTGTATCATGCAAATCAATGGTAGAACAACTAGCATGTTTAACAAGTTTCTCATTTTTCTCATTTTCAGCATTGATTTGCTCTAACAAGGTAACATGTTCTTTCCTAAGCAACGTAAGCTCATTGTAAATTAAGTCACATGATTTGCAAGCATCATCATCAGTAAATCAAGGTTTTAAGTCTAGAAATTTCAGCATTCAATGATTCCACAAGAATATCATGTTTCTTAATTTTTCTATCACGTTTGTCAAGCAACAGCAATAGCTAATTCATCGTAAGAAGGATCTACCTCATTGAAGTCGCTGTCGTGGTCGTCCTCAGTAAAGTTGTTGCTGCTTTTAGCCATGAGACACAACCCCATCAACTCATGCTTGCTTGGAGTTGCATCGTCCTCACTGCTCCCTGAATCCACATCGCTCAAATTGACTTGTTCAAGAGCGGAAAGAACTCGGTGGACAACTTTGCTGTTGATGAAGTTCTTCTTCTTTCTATCACTTGGAGAGAACTTCTTCTTCTCTTTTCTTCTGTCGTTGTCCTTCTCCTCCCTTGATGCTTTACCTGCAAGTTTAGGATAGTTTGGACGAATATGGTCGAGATCACCACACTTATAGCATCTTGGAGGGCCACCACCACCTCTCTTTCTCATTCTCACATTTTGTAAAGCTTTGTTAAAGCGAGAAGAGAGTAGTGACAAGTCTTCTTCTGGGAATTGCTCAATCTGTTCATCGGTTAGTGAAGACAAGAAAGATAGAGCAAAGCTTGAAGCAGCACCATTATGAGATATGCTAGATTGAGATGTCAAAGCAATTGATTTATGATCATTCTTTCTAGCAAGAATATCTAATTCATGAGTTTTCAACTTGGAATAAAGAACATCTAAGGTAAGTGTACTCATGACAGTAGATTCTCTAATGGATGTAACTTTCATCTCCCAAATAGACATGTCTAATGCACCAAGCAATTATCTAGCATTAGCAGCATCATCAAAGCTAACTCCAACAGCACGGAGATTACTAAGAATTTTATTGAAACGTGCAAAGAAGTCATCTAGCGACTCACCGGGTTTCATCTCAAATCGCATGTATTCCTTTTTGTAAAGATCTTGACGAACCTCTTTAATAGTGTTAGAACCCTCATGGTAATCACAAAGAGATTTCCATACCTCATATGCGGATCGAAAATGAATCACACGATCAAAGTCGCTACGTCCCAAGCCTTGGATGATCAAGTTGCGCGCCTTACTATTTGCCTCAACATGTGTGCGATTGGTGTCGTTGACATTGTCGTTTGCAGGGACTTCATATGGCTTGTAGACCTTCTCCCAAATTGTGAAGCCTTGTGCTTGGATGAACGCCTCCATCTTGGCCTTCCAAAACTGAAAATCAACACCATCGAACACACACGGTTTTGTCGAATAACGATCCATTAATCTAATCACCGGTTAAGATAGATTAGAAAAACCTCGCTCTGATACCACTTGTAGGATCGAAGTATACGAATATAGCAATCAGAGGGGGGGTGAATGAATGTGCGGAAGCTAAAACCAAATTCTTGATCTATTAAAAGTTCACTCCAAAACAGAACCAAATAATTGCCTCGTTTTCGACAAAAACAGAATGATAGAGGTTTGGTAAAACGCGAATTCCTGGAGATCCAACCGTTAGATTGATCTGAAATTTGGACACAAGAAACTAGATTCCAGTACGAATCAAACCCAAAAAGAATCAGCTCGATCGGACTTACAGATCAAAAGTTATGAGCTTCTCAAGCTTGCTGATCCAGAACTTGACGAGAATTGATCTAACGTAAACTTGAAAGTTTTAACAGAACCGACAAAAGTTAAATCAACTAGACTTTGAGGAACTCTAAATAAATACCCTAGAAAGGTTTTTGATGGATCAAATCAAGATGACACTCAAGGATCAAAAACCAATCTAGATTTAGAGCAAGCATGCAAACAAGAACCAAGACAGAAAAACACTGTAGCAACGTGGTTACTGTAGCACGCAAAAATCTTGGAAGAATTGATCTTTATTTCTTTTGTCTAAAGTACTCTCATCAAAAGAGTAGAAACCCTAAAACTTGGTCAAGGCTTGATGCCCTTCAACAGGAGACAACCCCTCCTATTTAAAGGACCAACCCACAAGGAGTTCTGAATACGATTCCTATTCCCTAGAAGGAATCTGTATCCAACACAACTCTACTTGGCCCAACCTGGCCGAATACAACTCTTGCACGCGTCTGGCAACCCTACCATACACACATGACTAACACTTTGCACGCGTATGGCTACCTGCCATACTCACGTGATTAACACTTTGCACGCGAATGACCTCCTGCCATTCTCACGTGACTAACCATTCTTCATGTGCACCATTCTCTTAGCCCGAACGTCCCGCATGACATCCTTGACCACCAAGACCTCAGTTCCTCCCTGAACCTAGTCCTAAACCTCAGCTCCTCCATGAACCTAGTTCCGGTCCCGTTATCGACCACGTTCGTCTTCGAGCAATACCTGCACATGAACAAACCACAAAACAATTCCGAGCACAAGTCCACGACTTGACTCACATCAATCCATGCAAATACTCACACGAGCATTGCATAAAGTCCACTTCAAAAGAAGCATCATGAAATTCTCACAAATTTCATAATCCCAAAAATGAATCAAACACAATTCCAATTTTGCTCAAAACCCTAATCGAGCAAAAACGCATTCACGACGGACAAGGAAATATGGTCCGGCGTACACATGAAAAAGCACTCAAAAAACCATTCACAACGGACAAACAAAATTGGTCCGTTGTACAAGTGAAAGTTTCGGTTCCAAGAAGAAATCATTCCGGCGAAAACACATTCACGACGGACAAACAAAATCGGTCCGTCGTACATGCGAAATCAAACCTCAAAAAGCCATTCACGACTGACCAAAGAAGTTTGTCCGCCGTACATGCAAAACTTACTGGTTTCTTGGAAGATTCAGTCCGGCTCAAAAACATTTGAAAACACGTTCATGGCGGACCAAAGAAAAGCGGTCCGGCGTACAAGGGAAACTTACTGTTTCTTGAAAGTTTGGTCCGGCACAAAAGAGACTTCACTGTTTGCTGTCAAATTGTCAGACACAAGCACAAACACATTTTGCAAATTCAATTCTAAGCCAATTCTAAGCCAATTTTTCAGCACATGATTTCACAGATTCTCTGTTTTTCGGGTTTATGAGTGGGTTGCGAAGTCAATGTAGTCGATAGTTCTTGTGTTGTTTTGTGGGCATGCTTTTTAGTGTTTTATACCTATGTGCAGGTGGTGTGACCCCGGGAGTGCCTTCCTCATCTCGCCACTCCGTCTCACACGGTTGAAGGCAAGTGTATTGGAATGGTTTTGGAATTGGGTGACCAAATAGATTCGTAGCATTGCAATAATACTGTAACACCCCGTCACCCCACGTGTCCTGAATGTTACACTCCCAAGCAACAACACAAGGGGCAAAAGAGAAACAACAATTCAACCTAAACATGCTTGTAGGTTGCCGAACTAATTAAAATTTTCGGCAGCACCTCCCCTAAATCCTGGACATCCACTCAGAAGACAAAGAGATAACCATTATAATATCAATCGGACACATCTAAGCATATAATCAGACATTCAAGCAGTTAACTTCTAACAACTAATTAATCTTAACTACACGACGTGGCTTACAAAAATCAAGACTTTAACACACACAGAGAGAATACAATGATCTCAACTAAATGCCAAGGCGAACCAAATTAAACAAACTAATTCCTTTAATATGTCGAGAGCATGAGTAAGGGTGCCGCTATGTCCCAACCGGCAAGGCGCACTCAGAGTACCTAAAAAAACATTTAAACAAACAAGCGTGAGTCCAAGACTCAGCAAAGTGCATCAAAAGAAAGAATCATAAACAGTAAGGCATTTAAATCAACGACATCCTCGCAATTGATATTCAACACAGCAAGTATATTAAACCTTTGTATCAACACCATTTACGTCCTTTACCACATTGCTTATATCGAACACATACCTCATTAAACCTTTTGGGAGGAGTCCACGACTCGATCCCGAAACCACACATCACTATTAACACAAAAATTAACAATAGCGATGCAATGCAATATGAATGCTCTTTTCGATGCACGTACCGGTACTGCCAAGTGCACACCCATCAGTGTGCACCCTCATGTCCCTTCCATCCCATGGAAAGTGCCTACGCTTAATGTCTCGCTCTCATTCACCTTGATGAATGGGACTACGAGGTAGGACTTTCGTGTTCACTACGTGTGAACACAGAGGCCCACATCAAAATGGGTCGCCTCTTCCATTATGGATGCACAAAATGCAATTAACACAATTAAATTGCACTACATTCAATACCAACAATTACGTAGCCATAACTCAAATACATCAAACATCAACTACTTCTCGCAACCATACATTATCATTCGTACTAACCAAGTCATAATCATGCATAAAACATGGCATCACAACATATAATTATTAAAATGCGGTTAAAACATGACAAAGGGCAATCGCTTTCCTATCAAGCATCATTCATCACGATACACTTGCCTCTTTAGCGAAGATGAGTGGAGTTCCGTAAGGTTGAAGGCTCGAAGCCACTCCTGAAAGCATACTCCTTGTCCTTTCCTTCCCCTGCCAGCCCTTCTCTTCATCCTTTATTGCCATCACAAGGTGCCAATAAGTAGTATTAATTATCTTTCTTTCTCTCATCATGAATTTATACAAAATGAATGGATGCATCACATGTTATTCATTATACATTTAAGTCACCATGTATATAGAACTGTCCAACTTTAACTGAGCAATGCAGTAGATCAAGAATAATATGTCAACCATTAATGACATTGCTTTCATAATGAAAAGTAAAGTTACTACTACATACTGCCAACCGATTCACAACGTCCACATCTCAAGCTATAGTCACTAGTGAAATCAATGGATTAATTAGTAGATAAGCTTGGTGAATGTAAGTAACTTTAAATCCATTCATCAAAAAAGATGCATGCACAACAGATCGTGCCCAAAAGTGACACTCTATGATCTGGAAATGAGGCTTGAATTTCCAATCCAAATAGTGGTTCAAACTATACACATATGGTATTAAGGGTTATGGAACCTGATCAACAAATGCATACATAATGCTCTGATTAGTTCTATAGACCCATTGAACCCCTGCCTTAAACCTAAACATAAGTCCAAAATGTGTGTGTGTGTATATATATATATATATAAAAGAAAAATAGATCCTATCTAAACCATGCTAAAGACAATTAGAGGCATTCTCTGCTCTACCTTGCACACCCACCCAAATCCAATATATATGCCGAGTGACACCAAGCCCCAAATTCCCCAATTACCAAAGATCTACAGGTAGTGCTTACTCGAGGGCTCACTAGATGCATGCATGCATGCATTACTATCTGATTTTGAAATGCTAAGCATTAGCTAGCATGCATCATCCAAATACATACACTTCACTAATCATACTGCACTGAAGACCAAATTAATTGATCATACACCCCCTCTTAATCACAGAAAGCAAGAACACAAATGCTGAGCATATAATTTTAATAACAATCAGCTCGAACAAACAGGGAGTAGAAATTGGAGGGGGCACTTAGTAGGGAGGAGAAAGGGGCACTTAGTAGGGAGGAGGAAGGGGCTGCGCCCGGGGGAAGGAGCAGCCAAGCAGGGGGCGACGCCAGCTGGAGAGGGTGGCCAGGGGGCGGCGGCGCTAAGCTGGGGAGCGCCCAGGGGCGGCAGCGCCGGCCGGAGAGGGTCGGTTGGGGATGGCGCCGGGCCGAAGGAGGCGTAGGGAGAAGCCGGAGGAGCAGGGCGGCGCCTGGTCGAGGTGGGCGCAGGGAGAAGCCGGAGGAGCGGGGCGGCGCCGGGTCGAGGTGGGGAGGAGATCCAGAGGGGGGTGGCGTCGCTCGGCTGGAGAAGACCCAACCGGTTGAGGGAAAAGAAGAGAGAGAGAGAGAGAGAAAATTTGGTGGGGGTAAAATTGCCAACAATCCAATCCTGCAACTCTCAAGCAGACCCACCACACCCTCGACTAGAAGTTCCAAAAATCTGGAGAAGGATCTGGAATATTACAAATACTATATGATGTGCTAAATTGCCATGATTGATCCTTGCTTGTGATATGATGAACATGATTAGTTAATGGTTGTGCAGTTGTTATATTGAGTATTTATGCAAGTTAAATCATGTTATGGCATATGTGCATTCATAATGGAAGAGGCGACCCATTCTAATGCGGGCCTCTGTGTTCACACGTAGTGAACATGAAAGTCCTACCTCGTAGTCCCCTCCACGGTTGTGAATGGGAGCGAGTCAGTAAGAGTAGGCACCCTCCACGGGATGGAAAGGAAAGAGGGTGCACACCGACGGGTGTGCACTCGGCAATACCGGTATGTGCTAAGCAAAGAGAAATGTGCATTGCATTGCATGGATGAAAAGTTAATGATGATGTTTCATGAGATGTTGATGAGAGTGTTAATGAGTACTGTTATTGATTTCTTCCATTGCAATATAATTTGCTGAGTGATGAACTCACGCTTGTTGTTTTATGATGTGTTTAGGTACTATGAATCCGACATGTGGGAAAGGGAGCTAGACACACAACATCACTTACCATCACTCATTTAATCAATGTCATACCCTTCCTTTAGTTGTGATGGTTACCTCATTGAACTAGATTGTGGACTATGTCGTGTTGGTTGTTTTAACTATTTGATCAACTCGTAGTTGTGCTTGAGATGTCTAGAGTTATCCTTGGTATAAATTGTTGATGCAACCTTGGTTATCATGCTCATATTATCTATTATCCTGCTATTATGTTGTGAACTTACTATTGATGCTTAAAAACCTTGTTAAAGCAAATACATGCTGCAGAAATTTTGTTTAAGTTTTTAACGTAGCTGCTGTAATTTATTGTTAAATATGTGTTTTTGGTTGCTTCTAGTATTGTTTGGGTGACATTCGCGGCATACTAGGTGCCGGGGTGTTACACCTACTGACAAAGTCCATTATCCTAGCCCCTTGGAACAACTCGGGAACACCAACAAACAAAGACAATTGTAAATATGATCCTAGTTGATCCATTTCTGATATGCAAATTCCTTATCCTTGTAGATTTCATAATATACCTTCTACTGAAACTTGGTATGAAATATGTTCTCTGTGGCACTTTATGGCTTAAGATATTCATTTTTATCACGTAAAGCAAAGTAATCACCACACTTGATCTATCTCAGATCACTCCATACCCCAATTTCTGGAAGTTGTACTTCCTCACTTGCTTCCTCTCCTGCTAATTCTGTTTCCATTTCAGCTTCTTCATTTTTTGACTCCACCACTGGGCTTTTGCCTTTGCTAGAGCCAGACCCCCCAACTTGCGTCTGCTGGACCACTCTTCTAGCTTCTCTATCCCCCATGGCAAAGATGAATGAGTCTGTGCTATCATTGTCGTTGCTACTTTGAGGAACTACCGCACTCCGCATTGACTTGCGAACACACCCACCTCCACGAGGAGCCTTTGGGACGGTGTAACACCTCGGCACTTATTGTGCCCACAATGTCACCAAAAAGACCAATACTGTAACACCCCGGCATCTAATATGCATGAATGTTACCAAACATAGACTAATCAACATCTAAATACCACAAATTAAGATAAATTTCAGAAAAGGTGCATATGCTAAATCCGAAAATTTCGGCAGCATCTCCTTTGTTTTTCCATAGTTCGGAGCAACAACACAATAACACATGATATATCATAATGGAAAACATCCAAAGCAACAATAACGGGTAATATAGCGGCAATTTAAGTCTAGCATAATGAATTTAACCACTTCATGAACTAATACGAAGTAAAGGATGTAATCAAGCACACGAACAAATCATAATCCTAGTTTCATCACGCTAAACCATGATCACAACTCCTAAAGGTAAGCATTGTCTAATTGTGTGGAAATTATGTGATTAAGTGCCTCTAAGCCCCTTTTCCGCATGCCGGTGTCAAGGTACCTAAATACAACAAAAACACAAGCGTGAGTTCATCACTCAGCAAGTATATTGCAATGGACTGAAAAGGACAATTCGATGCCAACATCACTACATACCATACTTAACATTATGATCAAGTCATAATTTCACATACAACATCATATTCATGTCTCAATTCTCTTTGTACTCATTTCATCATCATCATCATGTATGCAATGTAATGCAATGCACATGTCTCCTCGAAGCACATACCGGTATTGCCGAGTGCACACCCGTCGGAATGCACCCTCTTTCCCCTTCCATCCCGAAGATGGAGGGTGCCTACTCCTCACTTCCATTCACCAAGGTGGATGGAATCACGAGGTAGGTCTTACTCAATGGCGCTCCGGATTAGTCATAAGTTTCTCACTAACCTTACCGGACTAGTTATGACTTTCTCACTGACCGGGCCAGTTCTCATACCATGTATGCAATTATGCCATAAACATAAACAATTAATCATTGCATAGCATCATAATAAACCATTTTCATCATATCATGGGAAAACACTAAACATGGCAAGATATCATATCATGTAATCCATTTGCATCTAGTCAAGACTAGCAACATACAACACGATACCCATTCCAATATACTTGCCTTAACCGCGGGCGACGGATTGGCGAGATGATGAGGGCACTCCTGGGGTCAAACCACCTGCACATAGGTACCACATACTCACAACATGCCCACAAAACAGTATGCAATCGATCATCTACCCCGACTTCGCAAACTACTCCCAAAACCGAAAAACAGATAATCTGTCCCGACCGGACAGCAGGCTTCAAACTAGCATAACTTGAGTTCTAGGACTCCAAATCAAGTAAACAAGTACATCATCGCGAAGCTTAGGAAATTCCCTAGCTTTTTCTAAGTATTGGGAAAAGCTGATGCGGCTTTTAAAATTGTCTAATCTACAAAACATTACGTTCTATCCCAATTACATCACAGATTTGAACACGCTCGGTAAAACGATCATAACTTTCAAACGGCAGGGAGGAATTGGACATTCTTGGTGTCCAATTAAAGTTATTTAAGTTATGTACAACTTTCTCAACAGGCGGCCGACCAAATTCCGAATCTAAAATTGCGAAAACTCAAACCCTAGGTCATGTGCCCAATCTGCCCGAGACAGAGAACTATGAAATCTCTAGTTTTCATCCAATCTACCCAATCATAGCACCACCTCTTGATCTAAGAGCATCAAAACACCCTCTAGCACAGCACCTAGACCATCCCCAAGGATCACCCATAGCCATACCTTTGCCCGACGAACGACGAACGCCAAAACTTCTCCCGGTTCCCCGATCTTCTTCCTCGCGCCGGATCTCCTAGTCGCGGAGCTTCCCGATGGAGAGGACAATGGTATGGAAGGGTGTGGCAACAAGGGATGTGGGTGGATGTCTCCTAGGGCCGGCTAGGAGAGGTGGGGAGGTGGGGGAGGAAGGGGGAAGGGGTGGAGGCGCAAGGAGGGGTGGCGGCTAGGAGTGGGAGGAGGAGGAGGTGGGGGCGCCCTAGGGTTTTGGGGGGGGCGCATGGGTAGGCTATGCTGCAGGCTATGCTGCCCCCCATCTTCCCCACATGGCCCAATAGCCTCCCCCAACGGCCCAATTTGTTCCCCCAAGGCCCAAACTCCCCTGGAAGGGCCCAAACACCCGGAATCGGCCTGGAAACACGATTAATCCTCATACCGTAAAGTTTTAATATCCAATTTCACATTTTATAAAGTCATGACATTCCATAGTGTCACATTCTCCCCCCTTAAACAGGATTCGACCTCGAATCCGAAGAATACCAAAAACAACAACAAAGTCCCAAAGGGACAAAAGACTTCTTTGCAACACAACATTCACACAAAGACTCAAATCGGAACAAACGACAAGCAAGTTCTCAAAACCAACACTTAGCGAGAAAGTGTTGATTTAGCTCAACAAAGTGCAACCTCTCACGGTTCCACCTTCACTTCAATTCCCAATAATAATACAAGAGTTAACCAAAGTCCTCAATTTCACCCACTAAAAGGCTTAATCAAATTTTTACGCCCAAATCCTCACGTCAAACACTTCATACTACTATCACAACCAACCTGGTGAGCTCAGAACAACTTCTCTTTTCAACTTCATTCACGAAACCTTAATTTCATTCCTCAACCTGTCTACCACAACTTATTAATCTCAAGATGACCCAATCAAAGCGAATCACATCTCTTTTAACAGCCTCTCTACCAACAAATCACCAACAGTGTCTTATTAATAACTGGGATTCTAAACGAGAACCTCCAAAGAATCAATTACACAAAATCTCATCTCTTCCAATTATTTGACCTTTTTCACAAAGAATCAAAATTAACTACTGACATCTACGCACATAGCCTTCATCGACAATACTTTCCTTTCGAGCACAAACCACGATACACTTTCATTCTATCCTCTCCCAGACATTACACACACCCAGGGACAACTAGCTAAGGTAATGTTCACGACAGAGCACTTTATTTCAAATTACCATCACCTTTTTAACAACCAACCATAATCTCAACAAAATTTGAACCGACATCACCAGCTTCCATCATAACCACCTTTTGAACCACAACCAAGTTCTACGCCTAGCCCAAGCTAGGGCTGTAGATTCTTACCAAACCATATCTGATTTTTTTATGAGGGTCTTGCCCTCACATTTCCTCACTCAAATACTACCAAGCCCATGAGTATAATCTTCCATTATACTCAACAATTTCATAAGCATTTCTGTTCATATCTCAAACGAGAATGCCAACAAAGAGCAACTCCCTTTAGCCGGATGAACCACATTCATCAACTTGAACCCAAAGCGCTACAAATCACTTTGGAACAAAGATTCAACAACATCCAAAGACCACTCTTTTTTTTCTTTTCCTAAGTCAAGCCGCAAAGGAAAAACTCAGATCTCAAATCAATGCGATACATTTCACATCGGGGAGCACTCAAACAAAAGAGAGACTCCACGCAATTCTTTGACAGAAGTTCTCAACATCCAAAACATCTCAACTCGCTTTCACCAAAGCCAAACCTCTCATTTTCACCAAAATCAACATTTTGGAAAGAAACCGTTTCTCAAATCACACACAAGAACCCACAACCATCTCAGTATCTCTCAAGGAGAAAGGAAATTCAAATCTGTAACATAACCAAAATTCCAGCATTTATCCATTCTTTATTTCCATGCTAAAAAGCACAGGAAATCTCGATGCCTGACATGTATGCAAAATAAAAAAAAAATTCAAGAGCACTCAGGATTAGTCATATATCCATATATGACTTTCTCATCGACCTGGCTCATCATCTCTTTTATGATAAACATCGCATTTTAACCAAAGTCAAAAAAAAAATTCAGAAGAGAACATCAATTCTCAAATCAAATAACTACACCCACAACCGCTACAAATTCTCTCAAAGAGGAAGGGAGGCTCATTCCCAAAAGAAAACACTTCACCAGCAAAATCACTCATGGAACATTCATAAGATCCACTTTTTAAAGCACTTGCAAACACCGCACACATTTTCCAAATAAAATCAACTCTAAACACAATAGAGTTACAAGTTAAGTGCTTAGCTCCAGGGTTTCCAACACAACCCACCATGTCGATTTACTTTACGTATGGTTTCCAAAGATAATTCAGTTGAACGCGAAAGAGCGCGATCCACTCCAAACTTTTGGGTGAAAATCCATACTCATAGCCTAAGCTAAACAAATTTGCCAAACCAAAGATTGTCATGATTCAATAACATACAATATTCTGGAATCCATCAGCCGGTTACTTCCAAAACTACTCTTTCATCCATATTTCCAATCATCAAAGTCAAATTCGTAACTTGACAAGATGCCACTTACTCAGGCCAAATCTATTACACACTAATCAAGACGCCCTAACAAAAGGGTAGGCACTCCCAGAAAGTTTATACATTCATTTAAATCCGTAAACCTTTAAAAGAAGATTCGACTTGAATCCCACCATTTTTCGCATTCCAATACTCTTAGCCATTAAGGATTTCATAATCACCAAATCTTGAGAAGTCCAACACTGTTGAACACAAGTTACAATATCTAATCTTTGATAAAAACACTTCCTACTAATCATGTACCCACCACCGGTCATAAGATCATCAAACTCTATCCATGTCTATCTTATAGCAATCAACAAGGAGAACCACGTTCTCACAACTTCGGCACAACGAACCTACTAGTTACCTCAACATAAGACTCACGTCAACTTCTTCTTTTGGTCTACCAACCACTATGACTCATCATTCATATAATTGTTTATCCCAAGCTTAAAACACATCTCTTCATCACTTATTTTGGCATAAACAACAAATGCCTCTCCCACAAATCATAAGGTACTTACTCAATATCCCTAGTTCATTCAACCAATGAATAATTCTAACCACTCAATACAATCTCCATTAGACATCTTTGATAACTACGGATCCCAGACAGACATCTGTCAAGGACAATTTCAACCTTTCCTTCAATCATTCCATATCCCTATTCTTTGATTACCCATCAATTAAGTCATCTTGCTGATTCACCGTGTACTCGACCCCTAAACAACAACCCCAACAATCCTCAAGTCTTTACACCTTAACCTCACTATACTAATTTGTCACCTAGGAAGTTCTAGACCTTCTCAACTCAATCAACACATACTAATCTCTAACTTCCGATAACTTTCATAACTCACAACATTCTGCATAAAACACTAATCAACTTTCACTTTGGATCACCTATCATCCCGATTCATCATCTCTATCAACACAATAGTTTAGGTTGTCTTTAAACAACCAACACAATCACTTTGACAGAATCAATACCCCACATCATCCGAAAACTCTAATTCCTCGACATACACTTAACTTCTTGAACATCTACGTGGGTCACGCACTCCACTCTTAAGAAAACCATAGTTTCTCAAGAAAAGAACACCCCAAAACACCTTTATTTCCAGAAAACCCAACCATAAAACACAAGAAAAATCAACTCTTTAAATTCCCAAATGCTGACATGCAGCTACTCCACCAATCTCGAATTCAACAACTTCCACGAAAGAAGATGGATGCAAGAGGGAAGACCAAACGTGTGACACTACGGAAAGTCAAAACATTATAAAATGTGAAAATGGAGGTTAAAACTTTACGTTATGCCGTTTAATCGCGTTTTCGGGCCGATTTCGGGAGTTTGGGCCTTTCTGGGGAAGTTTGGGCCCAAGGGGGATGAGTCGTGGGCTTTAGTGGAAGGGATATGGGCCCATGAGGGAGGGGAGACCAGGATTTGAGGGGTTTGGTGCGCCCTCTCCCTGCCCTAGCCGCCCCCCACATGCCCCTCTCCACTTGGGGCGCCTCCCCCTCTCCCTAACCTAGCCGCTGCCCCCACCTTGCCCTCCCCTTGCGCCACCACCCCCTCCATCCCTCCTCACCCTCCTTGCTTCCCTTGGGGAGCCCCTCACCTCGCCACCCCGCTGTTCTTTCCCTCGAGAAGCTCCGCGACGAGGAGATCCGGCGGTTCCGGCGCGAGGAAGATGATCGGGGAACCCAGGAGGAAGGATTTCGGCGTTCGTTGTTCGTCGGGCAGAGGTATGGTACGGGTGATCCTTGGAGATGGTCTAGTTTCTATTATATAGGTTGATATGATGCTTTTATATCAAGTGGTGGTGCGGTTATTGGGTAGATTGGATGAAAACTAGATGTTTCTTAATTCTCTGTTTCGGGCAGATTGTGCACTCGACATAGGGTTTGGGTTTTCGTGATTTTAGAGTCAGAATTTGGTTGGCCACCTGTTGAGAAAGTTGTAGGTAACTTCAATACCTTTAATTGGACATAAAGAACGTCCAATTCCGCCAAGCCGTTTGAAAGTTATGCTCGTTTTACCGAACGTGTTCAAATCTGTGACGTAGTTGGGACAGAACGTAGTGTTTTGTAGCTTAGACAATTTTAGAGTCCGAATCAGCTTTTCCCAATACTTAGAAAAAGCTAGGAAATTTCCTAAGCTTCGTGTTGGTGTACTCTTTTACTTGATTTGGAGAACTAGAACTCAAGTTATGCTAGATTGAAATCTGTTGTCCCGGGAGGGACAGATTCTCTGTTTTTCGTTTTCGGGAGTAGTTTGCGTAATCGGGGTAGATGAGCGAGTATGTACTGTTTTGTGGGCACATTTTTAGTTTGTGGTACTTATGTGCAGGTGGTGTGACCCTGGGAGTGCCCTCAACCTCTCGCCAATCCGTCGCCCGAGGTTAAGGCAAGTGTATTGTAGTGGTCGCGGCTTAGGGAGCCGTAATGTTTGAATATGAGATAGTTTACACATGTTTTATGATATGATGCCATGATTGTTGTTTGCCTATGACATGATGAACATGATTTCATATCGATCATGATTTCGTTGTATTAAATGTTTATGCCAATCTTTACATGTTCATGTCATATGTGCATTCATAATGGAAGAGGCATCCCATGCTGATGCGGGCCTGTGTGTTCACACGTAGTGAACACGAAAGACCTACCTCGTAGTCCCATCCACGGTTGCGCATGGGAGCGAGTCAGTAAGAGTAGGCACCCTCCATCTACGGGATGGAAGGGGAATGGGGGTGCACGCCGACGGGTGTGCACTCGGCAATACCGGTATGTGCTTCAGAGAGATATGTGCATTGCATTACATGAATGAAGTGGTTTATGAGATGAGTATGATGTTCTATGAAATGCATATGAAGATGTTTATTTGAGATGTTTATGATGGTGTTATATGAGAGCATAAATGAAGTTCATGAGTTGATTCTCAGGTTATGTGAATGGTATTAAGTATGTATGTGAGTTGTTAATGTTTTGGTATCATTGTAATATACTTGCTGAGTGATGAACTCACGCTTATGTTTATGTTATTTTTTTCTTAGGTACTTTGGCACCGACATGCGGGAAAGGGGCTTAGAGGCACTTCATCACATAATTTCCCCACAATTAGACAATATTTACCTTTCGGAGTTGTGATCATGAGTCTAGTGTGACAAAACTAGGATTATGAGTTGTTCTTGTGCTTGATTCCATCCTTTACTTCGTATTGGTTCATGGAGTGGTTAAATTAATTATGCTAGACTTAAATTGCCGTATTATTACATGTTATTGCTGCTTTGGATGATTTCCATTATGATATATCATGTGGTATTTTGTTGTTGCTTCGAATCATGGAAAAACAAAGGAGATGCTGCCGAAATTTCCAGCTTTAGCATTTGCTCCTTTGCTGTAATTTATCTTTATTTGTGGTTGTTAGATGTTGACTAGTCTATGTTTGGTAGCATTCAAGCATACTAGATACTGGGGTGTTACAAAACGATTAACCAACTCCTTTTCAGATAAAGCCTTAACACCAAACTCCAAACTTCCACGAAACAACCGGGTTTTCAGGGATGATCTCCCAACCAAGTCAAAAGATGATATCAAACATCCCCCTTACTCTTACAAAGACACATACGTCAGCCCTGATCACCAGGTCTGGCACAACACCACAAACTCTGCTAATCCCGGAGAAAGACAAACACAAGAATAAATCGAGAGCTTCCTCTGTAAAGCAATCAACAAAGCCGGACACCAAAACTGAAATAGCAATCCAAAATAGGCATAGCACTAAACTCTTCTTCTTTGTCTTCGACCAAAGAAGGCAAAACCAAACAAAAACCGCCGAAATACCATCAGCGAAAAACTCAACACCAAGCACCTTTCCTTGATTTCCAATCACTTAAAACCACAGAAACCAACCCAAACCGATCGTTAGAACGGTAAAAGAAATCCAAAAGGATCCACCATCAACTCTTCCATTTGACTCCAACCAACTACCCAAACACCAACAGAAAGGATAAGCACTCTTCTCTTACATGGGTTAAAATTCTTCAGTGATGGCGTTAACCGGCCACACCGTCAAACCACACCCTTACTAAGAACAAAAAGAGGTGGCCGAAACCCTTCGGCACCACAAACCCACTGTATCAAACATATAGCATCTCAATCAATAATTTCATAAATATAACATCATACTTCATCAAAATGCAGCATTTAACATCAGAGCATAAATACAATATTTAAGCGGATAGCATCGGTACCCATACCCTTCCTACTGTGCATCAGAGTGTGTCAAGTTTTAAATTAGTTAACCAAACTATTTCAGATTTTAAGGTTATTGTCCTAAGGACAAATTTTAACAAGTAAACCTATGCCATGTTTCTACTTTTCCTAGTCAATATTTTAGTTTACTCTAGAGTAAATTACTACATTCACATTCCACGGACCTGAAGCCCGCTCTGATACCAACTGTAACACCCCGGCATCTAATATGCCTGAATGTTACCAAACATAGACTAATCAACATCTAAATACCACAAATTAACATAAATTTCAGCAAAGGCGCATATGCTAAAACCGAAAATTTCGGCAGCATCTCCTTTGTTTTTCCATAGTTCGGAGCAACAACACAATAACACATGATATATCACAATGGAAAACATCCAAAGCAACAATAACGGGTAATATAGCGGCAATTTAAGTCTAGCATAATGAATTTAACCACTTCATGAACTAATACGAAGTAAAGGATGTAGGCCAAAAGTGTTTTAAGGCTTAAACATGACATCCAAGACCTTATTGATTCAGGGAAAATTGAGCCACGAACAAATCATAATCCTAGTTTCATCACGCTAAACCATGATCACAACTCCGAAAGGTAAGCATTGTCTAATTGTGTGGAAATTATGTGATGAAGTGCATCTAAGCCCCTTTGTGAGAGGAGCCGCCCAGATCGTCCTCGAGTTGTTGGATGCACGGTTGCTCCCGTCGGATTTGGGTCCTAGCAACAAATCACCGGAGGTGATCCTGATGCTATTACCCAAGCCCAATGGAGACCACCCTACGAACGTCCAACGACTCGACAACAACCCCGGTATTCCCCCGGTATGCGATCTGAAACTCGCCCAGGATCCCCACATACCGGTTCCCAAGTCATATCACAACAGTTCCCACAAAGGGGCATCGAGCCCAAACTCACTACCAGAGACGCACGAAACGCGGAAGCAACAAAACACACACGGCACACGGAAGCCCAAAGGACGACCAACAAACAGGAAGCGAAGAGCCGACAGGCTCCAATACAGAAATAAAAGTGCAACAGTTTACAAAAGTAAAGCCGACTATCCTATACAACAAAAGTAAAACACCCCGGAAGTGTCATGCCCTGAACACCTCCGGCGCCTGCACGCTGACCTCTACTCGGTGCCCCGCCTTGGCCACCGATAAGCGATGAGGGGCAGAACTCACACCCCTCTGGATCCTCACCTGCAAAACCACAAAGCAGAAGCCTGAGTACGGAAGGTACTCGCAAGTCTTACCCGTGGTCCATATATGACCGACTCCAAAAGGACATGCATTTGGATGTAGCAAAAACCAGGCTGAAGGTAAAAGTGCAGAAAGCTTAACATTTGTTATATTAATTACCTAACTACTCAATTCACAATTAAGAAGTTGTAACAGCGCCTACTTCTGAAAATGAAGTTGCAATCATTAATTCACAACAATTAATCTCAACACCAATTTATGTGGGCTCAAGCTCGACGGCGAACCTCGGTTCAAGTTCTTACTACGTGACTGTGCGATGAAAGAGCTTGCTCATATCCGAGAGCGCGGCAATTCGAATCGCTTTATTAACCCTGCAGGGAAGCATTGATCGCACGACACTTACCACAAGGGCCTAGTGTCAACCCCCTCCCAATCATACCCAATCGCTGAAGCGTCCTCCCGTGGCCCGAAAACCTAGCACCCCCTCGAGCTGCCCCAAGCCCGGCTTGGCGCTCGAGAGTCGGCCTAAGCCTCGCCCTCAACCACGTCCAACCACAGGAAGTTACGGTCCATCGATTCCGTATGAGAGAAAGAGTGGCTTACCGTACCATAATCGGGCATGCGACCAACCGGGGTGTGCTCAATCAAAGGGCAACCATCGAATCGGTCCTTAACCGACACAGACGGGAACTACCACATCGGGTCTCCTTACCCAATGTCCCAACCTTCCCGCCCGGTCTCCAAATTAGCCTTTCCTTACATAACCGTACCCATTTCATTTCATCATAAGTAATGTAATGGATCTCAAGCGGTGGACCAACCACCACTTGGCCCAACCCCGACCTCTAAGCAATTCTAAGCAGTGACTCATTTAATACCATTACTAGTTCCAACGGAAGTGTTCACAAAGCCAAAGGACGAATGTGCAGCAAATAGGATCTAACCCTAACCCAATTCAATTCCTAATGCAGACTTATTTCACCATTTAAGCAGTTTATTCACAAAAATACAATTAATACAGGTTCAAGATGCATAGGTGCTTGCCTTGTTCTTCTGCTAGTGGATCGACAGCGATTTGCCCCTCGGCAACTCCCTCAACCACGGCCACGCTGGGCCGCGGGATCGTTCTCTACACGAGTACAATGCATAATTAAAATGCATGCAATGCATATGAATGAAGTACAACTGAAAAACCCCGAAGAAATAACGCAACCGGACAACTCGACTCAACTGGACAGACCAGCCTAACCTGCATAACCGGTATTTGATCCGGACTCTCCGGACAATCCGGACTCTCCGGCCCATTCGGTCCGGATACTACGGGCAGAGCGGACACTCCGAACGGGGTGTCCGGACACTCCGGACCTGGCGAGTTTTACCCAATAACTCGACAGATCGAGGTGCCGCCAAGTCCAACGGCATCACGGGGACCCGATCTATGACTTTCCTACACGTGGCAAGGCCGAAGAAGCTTATAGCTAACCCAACTCCACGAGGAACGACACTAGCCCATGAAACCACTAACCAACTCCAAACGACACTTGGATCGGCGCTACTACTACCCGATCAACCACACTAGCACCCACATTCATCAATCCAAGCCCCACACTAACCCTAGGATCACTACACCCAAAACCCTAGAGCTCAAGATTCAACTCCGAAACTTCAAATCTAAACCTAAGCTCTAACTCCCACCATTGATGACCCTAGAACCCAAGAATCCCACGAATCTACTCCCAAGAGAGAGACCTACCTCCAAGGAAGATGGAGGAGAAGCAATGCCGGGTGGAGGATGGAGGATGCCGGCTTGAGGAGGAGTTCCCGGGGATGGAGGAGCCGCCGGGGAGGAGCCACGGAGGGTCATCGGCCGGTGGAAGCTTCAGGAGAGGAGCTAGGGTGGAGGAACGAGCTCACACGGGTGGGAACCAAGTGGGGAGAAGAAATGAGGTGGGGAAATCAAGAAACGGGACTTTATACAAAATCCCGCACCATCCGACTCTCCGACGCTCAACCCGAGACTCGGGTTGGGGTCTTGATCTGATCAACCCGGACACTCCGGACATTCAGTCCGGACACTCCGGGTTGGGGCGCTCGGTCAGCCCAATCCGGATACTCCGGACATTTTGTCCGGACATTCCGGGTTGGATCCGGACACTCCGGATGTAGATCCGGATACTCCGGATGTCCCAGCACTTTTCGAACTTGGGGACTTGACAAACCCTCCCCCCTTAAAGGAATCTCGCCCCGAGATTCAGAACGGACGCACACACGGGTTAGGACCCTAACGGACATGCTCTAAACCTTGGGAATTGTACGCTCGCACTTACATGGCATCGAAGAATTCAGGGTACTCGGTCTTTAAACGATCTTCGGGCTCCCAAGTAGCCTCATCCTCAGTATGATTACTCCATTGAATTTTATAGAACTTGAGAGTTCTTCGTCGAGTCTTATGCTCCGCTTCTTCCAAAACCCGAATTGGATGCTCTCGATAGGATAGATCCGGTTCAGGCGCAACCCCGAGGTCATCCACTTCAAGTGACTCGAAAGGAGTATGGAGACACTTCTTCAACTGGGAGATATGGAAGACATTGTGGACCATCTCGAGCGACGGAGGAAGCTCTAGCTGATATGCAACCTGACCCCGCTTCTCAAGGACTCGGAACGGTCCGATGTATCGAGGTGCCAGTTTCCCTTTGATTCCAAACCGACGAGTGCCTCGAAGAGGAGATACCTTCAGATAGACGAAGTCGCCAATATCGAAGGAGAGGGGTCTCCTACGACGGTCGGCATAGCTCTTCTGTCGCGACTGTGCTACCCTCAGGTTCTCCCGAATGGTGCTCACTTTTTCTTCTGCTTCCATGACTAGTTCAGGCCCGAGGAATGAACGCTCGCCACTCTCGGACCAGTTCAAAGGTGCCCGACAGCTACGACCATAGAGTGCTTCGAATGGAGACATCTTGATGCTGGTTTGGTAGCTGTTGTTGTACGCAAACTCGGCGTACGGGAGACACTCTTCCCACTTCTTCCCGTAGGACAAGATACAAGCCCTCAACATATCTTCGAGGATCTGATTGACCCTCTCGGTCTGACCGTCAGTCTGAGGGTGGTATGCTGAACTGTAGAGCAGTTTCGTGCCCAAGGCCTCATGCAGGCTTCTCCAGAATTGAGAAGTGAACTGAGAACCTGCATGCGAAACTATCCGCTTGGGCACTCCATGCACTTCACGATCCGAGATATATAAGTCCGCATACTTCTTGACTCGATACTTGGTGCAAACGGCCAAGAAGTGCGCAGACCGTCGATCGATCGATGATTACCCAAATCGAGTCATGGCCTGAGGAAGTGGTCGGCAGGCCGGTAATGAAATCCATGGCAACATCCTCCCACTTCCAAACTGGAATAGGAAGAGGCTGAAGGGTACCGGCTGGCTTGAGGTGTTCGGCCTTCACCCGCTTGCAGACGTCGCACTCCGACACATAGCGAGCGACTTCGCGCTTCAAGCGAGTCCACCAAAACTGCCGCCTCAGGTCTTGATACATCTTGTTGCTGCCCGGGTGAATGGTAAGCAAGGAGTTATGCGCCTCATCGAGAATCCTTCGCTTCAACTCCGGGTCATCCGGGACAACTATGCGGTTGCCGAACCACAAGGTTCCCTGGTCATCCAGGCGAAACTCAGCAGCTTGCCCCAAATTCAATTTATTCCGGATTTGAGCAACTTCTTCATCCTTTGTCTGTGCCTCTCGAATCTGATCGAGCAATGTAGATCTCAACTTGAGATTAGCTATGAATCCCTGCTCGCCCATCTCCAAACCGAGTCTCTGGAATTCGGCACAGAGGGAGACACTCGAGGACTGGAGAGTAAAGCAGTTGCATTGAGCTTTGCGACTCAACGCGTCAGCTACCACATTCGCCTTCCCCGGGTGGTAGTGTACCTCCAGACTATAGTCTTTGATCAGCTCAAGCCATCTCCGCTGCCTCATATTCAGATCTGCCTGAGTGAAGATGTACTTGAGACTTTTATGATCAGTATAAATATTGCACTTGTTCCCCAGGAGATAGTGGCGCCAGATCTTCAAGGCATGCACCACTGCTGCAAGCTCCAAATCGTGGGTGGGGTAGTGCTCCTCATGATGCTTCAGCTGCCGAGATGCGTAGGCAACGACTCGGCCTTCTTGCATAAGCACACAACCAAGCCCAATGCCTGACGCATCGCAATACACATCAAAAGGCCTGTGGATATCCGGCTGAGTGAGGACAGGAGCTGTAGTCAGACGTTGCTTCAGTGTCTGAAAGGCGCTCCCACAGTCCGCTGACCATCGGAATTCAACCCCCTTCTTGAGCAGCTCAGTCATCGGCTTCGCAATCTTTGAGAAGTCTTGGATGAAACGGCGATAATACCCAGCCAGTCCAAGAAAACTGCGGATGTCCGTGACAGTCTTGGGCTGCTCCCATTTGAGTACATCCTGTACCTTGCTCGGGTCAACTGCTACGCCTCGCTCAGAAAGGACGTGTCCCAAGAACGGCACTTCCTTCAGCCAGAACTCGCATTTGCTAAACTTTGCATACAAGCGGTGCTCCCGAAGTCTTCCGAGAACAACACGAAGGTGTCTGGCATGATCTTCCTCGCTGGCCGAATAGATGAGGATGTCATCAATGAAGATGACGACAAAGGAATCCAGCTCCTCCATGAAGATGGAGTTCATGAGGTACATAAAGTATGCCGGCGCGTTCGTCAGACCGAACGACATGACGGTGTACTCATACAGCCCATACCGAGTGGAGAAGGCTGTCTTCGGGATGTCTTCGGCCCTGATCTTAATCTGATGGTACCCAAGCCTCAAGTCAATCTTAGAGAATACCCGCGCACCAGCAAGCTGATCGAACAGGATATCAATCCGAGGCAGAGGGTACTTGTTCTTGATAGTAACCGCATTCAAGGGACGGTAATCCACACAGAGGCGCAGAGAACCATCCTTCTTGGTCACAAAGAGAGCCGAGCAACCCCAAGGTGAGGAGCTCGGGCGAATGAAACCCTTGTCCATCAACCTTTTCAGCTGGATCTTCAGCTCAGCCAATTCATTTGGCGGCATCCGGTACGGTCGCTTGGACACCGGAGCAGTCCCTGGCTGAAGCTCAACGACGAACTCAATGTCCCGATCAGGTGGCATTCCCGGTAATTCCGCTGGGAACACATCGGGAAACTCAGACACCACGGGAATCGAGTCCAGCTCTTCAACTTCTGTCCCATTTAGCGAACACAAGGTGGCCTTGTTCTCGTTAAGAAGTAGGGTGAGTCGGCCGCCCTTCGGACTTCGGAGTGACAGGGTACGACTACAGCAATCTAAAACACTGGCCGTGTCACCCAACTCATCCCCAGGATGACATCTATCCCGAAGGTCTAGAAGCGACAAGCTAACAAAGGAACGGAATCCCTGAATCTGAACTACCGCCGAACCATCTCGCCTAACTTAGTGATTTTCGACCCGGTGTCTCAATCGTAAAGGAGGTGACACTCATCGACCCTCATCGACGCCGCTCGCAAACCCCGTGCGGATAAAAGAATGGGAAGCTCCCGAATCAAATAATACCCTAGCCTCATGCCCTTCAACAAGGAACGTACCAGCTAGCAGCGGAGCCCTCGTGAACCGCCTCGGCGTCGGCGAAAATATGCCGCCTCGGCTCGGCGTAAACAGCGGCGGTGGTGCCGTCGCGCCCTGGCCGTGGAGCGCCGGCGATCTGCCTTGGTGTGGGAATGGGCGATCCCGATGAAATGGCCCGCGACGTCCGCAATTGTAGCACGGACCGACCGGAACCGCCGCTACTCGCTGCCGGCGGCGTAGTGGTGGTCGTGGCGAGCGGTAACAGCAACCGACCAAGACTATCGCGACCGACTGAGACGGCGCTGGAGCAGACGGCCTCGGCGGCTGATACGAGATCGCACGAGCCCGCTGCGAGCTGCCGCCCGCTGAGTACGGCGTCGCCCGCTTCCTCTTCTTCTCCTCCTGATGGGCCCGCATCTTGAGCTCAACAGTGATCGCGCGGCTCACCAGGTCGTTGTAGTCGGCGAAGTCGCAGACGGACAGCTTGTCCTGCATCTTCGCTGTCAACCCACTCACGAACCGACCCTGCTTCTTCTGGTCGGTGTCGACCTCCTCCGGGGCGTACTGCGCCAGGTAGTTGAACTCTTGCGAGTAGTCAACCACCGACTTGCTGAACTGTCGGAGAGTGAGGAATTGCTGCTTCTTCATGTCCATGAGGCCCTTCGGGATGTGGTACGCCCGAAACGCCTCACGGAACTCAGCCCAAGTAAACTGGTGCCCGACAGGCTGCATCACCCGCAAATTGGCCCACCAAGCACCAGCAGGGCCCTGGAGTTGCTGCGCCGCGAAGTGAGCCTTCTGGAGCTCCCCACAGTCGATGAGAGCAAAATTCTGCTCTATCGTGCGCAGCCAATCGTTGGCCTCCAACGGATCGGTGGCCTGTGAGAAGACCGGTGGCTGCGTGTGCAGGAAGTCGAGATAGCTGGTGGGCCGACCTCGCCCATCACCGCGGCCACCATGCTGGACCCGATCCTGGACTAGCATCTCCAGGATCCGATTTGTCGTCTCCTAGTGCTGCTCGGTCCGCTGCAGAATATCCAGCACGTTGGGAGGAGGCGGCGAAATAGCACCCTCTCGCTGCTGTCGCTCCGCACCCCCATCACCCCCAGAGGTGGATGCCCCGCGGGTTCGCATTCTGTCATTAACCAAAGCCGACGACAAGGGTTAGACTCCAAACGGAAACGACACACCACACTAGCCTGACAACCTCAACTGACTCCCACTCAGACTGCAACACCCCGCACTGGGGTCCCACAAGTCCAACATACCCCAAACACACTTTGATGCAAGACAGCATGACACATGCATGACATGAGATGAGATGAAATGTACGATTCCAACGTAACCCTCACACTCACCACTATAACCTAGGGCGGGGATAGTATTATCTTCTACCTAATGCAGTACGACAGTTCTAAACGATCTCCTAACTGGTCGTCAAGTTGGGGCCCGTCTTTGTGCGCCTTGCTCTGATACCAACCTGTGAGAGGAGCCGCCCAGATCGTCCTCGAGTTGTTGGATGCACGGTTGCTCCCGTCGGATTTGGGTCCTAGCAACAAATCACCGGAGGTGATCCTGATGCTATTACCCAAGCCCAATGGAGACCACCCTACGAACGTCCAACGACTCGACAACAACCCCGGTATTCCCCCGGTATGCGATCCGAAACTCGCCCAGGATCCCCACATACCGGTTCCCAAGTCATATCACAACAGTTCCCACAAAGGGGCATCGAGCCCAAACTCACTACCAGAGACGCACAAAACGCGGAAGCAACAAAACACACACGGCACACGGAAGCCCAAAGGACGACCAAACAAACAGGAAGCGAAGAGCCGACAGGCTCCAATACAGAAATAAAAGTGCAACAGTTTACAAAAGTAAAGCCGACTATCCTATACAACAAAAGTAAAACACCCCGGAAGTGTCATGCCCTGAACACCTCCGGGCGCCGACGGCCTCTACTCGGTGCCCCGCCCGGTCACCGATAGGCAGTAGGGGCAGAACTCACACCCCTCTGGATCCTCACCTGCAAAACCACAAAGCAGAAGCCTGAGTACGGAAGGTACTCGCAAGTCTTACCCGTGGTCCATATATGACCGACTCCAAAGGACATGCATTTGGATGTAGCAAAAACCAGGCTGAAGGTAAAAGTGCAGAAAGCTTAACATTTGTTATATTAATTACCTAACTACTCAATTCACAATTAAGCAGTTGTAACAGCGCCTACTTCTGAAAATGAAGTTGCAATCATTAATTCACAACAATTAATCTCAACACCAATTTATGTGGGCTCAAGCTCGACGGCGAACCTCGGTTCAAGTTCTTACTACGTGACTGTGCGATGAAAGAGCTTGCTCATATCCGAGAGCGCGGCAATTCGAATCGCTTTATTAACCCTGCAGGGAAGCATTGATCGCACGACACTTACCACAAGGGCCTAGTGTCAACCCCCTCCCAATCATACCCAATCGCCGAAGCGTCCTCCTGTGGCCCGAAAACCTAGCACCCCCTCGAGCTGCCCCAAGCCCAGCTTGGCGCTCGAGAGT
Organism: Rhipidocladum racemiflorum; assembly: GCA_036346355.1. Lineage (NCBI taxonomy): Eukaryota > Viridiplantae > Streptophyta > Magnoliopsida > Poales > Poaceae > Rhipidocladum > Rhipidocladum racemiflorum. Next base: position 38,792,763 of record CM070588.1, read on the forward strand.
CGGCCTAAGCCTCGCCCTCAACCACGTCCAACCACAGGAAGTTACGGTCCATCGATTCCGTATGAGAGAAAGAGTGGCTTACCGTACCATAATCGGGCATGCGACCAACCGGGGTGTGCTCAATCAAAGGGCAACCATCGAATCGGTCGTTAACTGACACAGACGGGAACTACCATATCGGGTCTCCTTACCCAATGTCCCAACCTTCCCGCCCGGTCTCCAAATTAGCCTTTCCTTACATAACCGTACCCATTTCATTTCATCATAAGTAATGTAATGGATCTCAAGCGGTGGACCAACCACCACTTGGCCCAACCCCGACCTCTAAGCAATTCTAAGCAGTGACTCATTTAATACCATTACTAGTTCCAACGGAAGTGTTCACAAATCCAAAGGACGAATGTGCAGCAAATAGGATCTAACCCTAACCCAATTCAATTCCTAATGCAGACTTATTTCACCAATTAAGCAGTTTATTCACAAAAATACAATTAATACAGGTTCAAGATGCATAGGTGCTTGCCTTGTTCTTCTGCTGGTGGATCGACAGCGATTTGCCCCTCGGCAACTCCCTCAACCACGGCCACGTCAGTCGCCGCGGGATCGTTCTCTACACGAGTACAATGCATAATTAAAATGCATGCAATGCATATGAATGAAGTACAACTGAAAAACCCCGAAGAAATAACGCAACCGGACAACTCGACTCAACTGGACAGACCAGCCTAACCCGGACAGTCCGGGTATTTGATCCGGACTCTCCGGACAATCCGGACTCTCCGGCCCATTCGGTCCGGATACTCCGGGCAGAGCGGACACTCCGGACCTGGCGAGTTTTACCCAATAACTCGACGGATCGAGGTGCCGCCAAGTCCAACGGCATCACGGGGACCCGATCTATGACTTTCCTACACGTGGCAAGGCCGAAGAAGCTTATAGCTAACCCAACTCCACGAGGAACGACACTAGCCCATGAAACCACTAACCAACTCCAAACAACCCTTGGATCGGCGCTACTACTACCCGATCAACCAAACTAGCACCCACATTCATCAATCCAAGCCCCACACTAACCCTAGGATCACTACACCCAAAACCCTAGAGCTCAAGATTCAACTCCGAAACTTCAAATCTAAACCTAAGCTCTAACTCCCACCATTGATGACCCTAGAACCCAAGAATCCCACGAATCTACTCCCAAGAGAGAGACCTACCTCCAAGGAAGATGGAGGAGAAGCAATGCCGGGTGGAGGATGGAGGATGCCAGCTTGAGGAGGAGTTCCCGGGGATGGAGGAGCTGCCGGGGAGGAGCCATGGGAGGGTCACCGGCCGGTGGAAGCTCGCCGGAGAGGAGCTAGGGTGGAGGAACGAGCTCACACGGGTGGGGAACCAAGTGGGGAGAAGAAATGAGGTGGGGAAATCAAGAAACAGGACTTTTATACAAAATCCCGCACCATCCGGACTCTCCGGACGCTCAACCCGGAGACTCCGGGTTGGGGTCTTCGGTACAGTCAACCCGGACACTCCGGACATTCAGTCCGGACACTCCGGGTTGGGGCGCTCGGTCAGCCCAATCCGGATACTCCGGACATTCCGGGTTGGATCCGGACACTCCGGATGTAGATCCGGATACTCCGGATGTCCCAGCACTTTTCGAACTTGGGGACTTGACAACCTTTCCCGCATGCCGGTATCATGGTTTCATCACGCTAAACCATGATCACTCAGCGTGTATACATAATGGAAGGGTGTGGCAGCAAGGGATGGGGGTGGTTCTCTCCTAGGGCCGGCTAGGAGAAGTGGGGAGGTGGGGGAGGAAGGGGGAAGGGGTGGAGGCGGAAGGAGGGGTGGCGGCTAGGAGTGGGAGGAGGAGGAGGTGGGGGCGCCCTAGGGTTTGGGGGGCGCATGGGCAGGCTATGCTGCCCCCCCATCTTCCCCACATGGCCCAATAGCCTCCCCCAACGACTCAATTTGTTCCCCCACGGCCCAAACTCCCCTGGAAGGGCCCAAACACCTGGAATCGGCCCGAAAACACAATTAATCCTCATACCATAAAGTTTTAATCTCCAATTTCACATTTTACAAAGTCACGACATTCCGTAGTGTCACAAATAATAGCAACCAGATAGCAAATATAGAATTAAATACAGCAACTACACTTGCTAATTAATCAAAATTTCGGCAGCTTGTCCTCTTATTTTCCATGGTTATAAGTATCATTAAACAATTCATACCACAATAGTATCATAAATGACAACTACAACATGATAAATAAGGATTTCAACGGTGATTCATACCAAGGATATAAACTTAAACATCATAGGAACAGTGACGAGAGAAACATTTGAGCATGGTAACCAAGATGACAATAGCTAAATTACAGTTCAATAGAGTAAGCCATCACAAAGGAAATATGGTTATATAAGAATTGTCTATTGGAGTGATGATAAGTGCAATGGTGAATCTAGTTCCCCTTCCCAAATGATGTGATCATGGTACCTAAAAAAACATTAAACAACAAGCGTGAGTTCATCACTCAGCAAAGTGTATTGCAATGGAAACATATTAATAACAGTTAATGTGGGATGTCAAAAACAGGGGCCCCACAAGAGGGGCCTACACTCGACTGGGCCTGACAGGCTGAACAGAAGGCCCAAAGCCCAGAAGCGCAACGGCGGGCCCAGAGGAGACCTTCGACTTGCTCCCCAAGACAACCCCTGATCCTTCACGGAAGCTTCGTGCCCCGCCCTAACAACCCGCCAGGGACGAAGCATGCTTGGTCCGACCTTTGCGAGCTGCGGAAGCCGGGACTCGACAAGGCGGCAGCGTGGAGTCGGAGAAAGCATAACCACCTCTCCGGGGCGTAGGCGTGAAGGCGGATAAGGACAAGGGACATGTCGTTCGAGGCCACCATGTTCGAGGGCCGGTGGCGCCCGACTATCATGTATTCTCCCCAGTATATAAGGAGGAGGAGGAGAAACCATAAAAGAGGACAATACATCCAAGAACACAGGACTAGGGTATTATCTCCTCCGAGAGCCCGAACCTGTCTAAAACAGATTGCCCTCGCATCTGTGTTACCATCAAGCTCGAGATCCCGCACAAATCCCTAGAATCACAAATCTCATTGCCGGCCGAAAGCGGATCGTCGGCGGTTGGCGCGCCCAGGTAGGGGACTGTGTCAACATCTTCGTCAAGCTTGATGGCTGCGGCGAGCGAAGTCTCCACAGTCTTCGCCCGGGCCAGTCTTCCGTTTGGAAGCCGACCTTCATCTCCAACGACCTCGGAAGCCTCTCTCTCCAAGGGAACGCTACACAGCGGTGAGGTTTCCGGCGATCCATCGTCACGACTTCCGCGCCCGATCGGAAGGTCCCCTGCCTCGTACTTTAAAGTACCGAAGCGGGGATCCAAGACCCGTTCACCGCGAGTCGCTCGAGGACGCCGAGGCACGAAGGGTGGGAGTTCTCACCGCCAAGCCACTCGGCACCCCGAGCGCCTAGGTTTGTCTTCTTCAGACTCACCCACCTCGGCCGAGTCGAAGAAAGCCTAGAGAGCTGCTTTGGAATTTCCGTAGAATCTGTGTGATCGAAGGCTCGCGGCGGCAGATTCAGCTAGCGCTTCGACACCTCACCGCCGCCGATTTGGAAGGAGGCCGAGTGGATCGAGCCTGACGCTACGGGCGTACTCTCGAGGACCACGCCGGCCGTCAATGAAGACATTCTGCAAGCCAAGATGGGGACCAGGCTATTTTTCGTACCCCACGCCAGAATATCGTCGCCTTCCAAGACACTCCTGGATACCCCGACCCTATGTTGAGGCGGATGATCCAGCCGCCCGATCATGGCCCAAGTAAAGGCCATGGTGACGGCGGCGACCATCCAAAGATACTCAAACCGACCAGCCGGCGAAGGAGGCATCACGTGGTCGGCCAGGACCAGACGGCCAAGAATGGCCGGTCAGGTCGGGAAGCCCGTCAGGTACATCATGTTCTACCCCGCGGAGACGACTTGCGACATAGCATCAGCCGCGACCTCCGTTCAGACCTCGACGCCAGGCGCCACGACCGAGAAAAGGAGGAACAACGCCGTCAAGCCGATTTAATATGAGCGCCCGGCATCCTTCCGCGAGGCCGCGAATACGCCAAGTGCGATCCCTCCGCGTCGATCACCTCCCGGGTATCGCGAGTCATCGAAGGGGTCCGTCGTTACTCCTCACCTACGCCGAGTGGTTTGGCCTGATGGATTTAATCCTAAAGGCATCACTAGGTTTGACGGTGAGAGGACCCGAGGCTTGGCTACAAGTATACGCTCTGGCGGTCGAGGGCAGCCGGGGATCGAGTAATGGCAAACTACTTGCCGGTTACCCTCTCGCCCCTGGCCCAAGCATGGCTCACCGGACTTCCAGCGAATTCTATAGATTCCTGGGGAGATCTGTGTGAGCAATTCATCTCAAATTTCCAAGGCACTTATGAGCGCCCAGGCACCCCTTGGGACCTATACCAGCTACACCAAAGGAGGAACGAGTCCCTCCGGGAGTTTGTCAAGCGCTTCATGAACAAGAAAAGCACCGTTCGGGACGTCACAGACGCGGTTGTGATAGCTGCCTTCCAGAAAGGAGTCAGCGACCCCGACCTCATCAAGAAGATGTCCCGGAAGCCACCCGCGTCGGTCCGGGAGCTGTTCGCCCTAGCGGACCGTTACGCTTCAGCCTCTGAGGCTCTGGCGGAACGACGTGATGAAGGGAAGGATCAGTCTGAACCCCCTCGGCGGAAAGAAAAGAAGCGCAAGGGCGAAGAGCTAGTGGCAGTCGCTGCGCCAACTCATCCTCGTGCTCTCAAAGAGGATGGATATGATAAGGTCATGAACTCACTCTGCCCTTTCCATCCAAAGGGGAGGCATGCCGCCAAGGATTGTTTCACCCTAAAGAGGTTCGCGCGAAAGCAAGAGGCGAGGCGGGACAAGGTCCGAAGCGGTCATGCCGCCGGCAAACCGCCTCCCCCTGAAGCTGAGGAAGACTATCAGGAAGTCGACCTCGAGCTTAACTACATATTCGGGGGTTCAGCCGCATATGAGTCCAAGCGGAAGCAAAAGCTCACAGCTCGGGACATCTATGCAGTAGAGCCGGAGACCCCCCGATATGTCCGGTGGTCCGAGGTCGCAATAACTTACGACCGCACGGATCACCCAGATCGTGTCCCATTCCCCGGCAGATACCCGGGTCTTGGCGCCGGTTGTCCGCGACATCAAGCTCAAAAGGGTGTTGATTGGCGGTGGGAGTGGGCTCAACGCGTACTCTTCGTGAAGACACTCGACGATATGGGAATCCCGCGGTCTGACCTCAAACGCGGGTCGTCGCCTTTTCATGGAGTAATACCCGGAACGTCGGCGGTACCACTCGGACAAATCACTCTACCAGTCACGTTCGGCGCAAGGGACAACTACCGGACGGAGAGCCTTAGCTTCGAGGTGGCAGATTTCGCGACCGCGTATCATGCCATCTTGGGGAGGCCAGCGCTGGCCAAGTTCATGGCGGTGCCCCACTACGCGTATCTAATGCTGAAGATGCCGGGTCCGAGTGGTATTATCACTCTACGCGGCGATGTTAAGCAGTCTTTCTCTTGCGAGGAGAGAGTTGCGAAATGGCCGAGTCTCTGGAAGGCGGCGGGACGGGAAAGGATTCGTCAAGAGGCGGATTTCGACAAGCCGAAGGCGGTGTCCCTACCATGCAAGCCGCAGAACTCCGGGATCGGCCCCGAGGAGGGCACCAAGAGGATTCTCCTCGACCCGTCCGATCCGGCGCGAGCCGTCTCGATCGGGACAAGGCTCGGGAACGAATAGGAAAACGCGCTCGTCACCTTTTTGCGGGCAAACCAAGACGTCTTTGCCTGGAAGCCGTCTGATATGCCCGGGGTCCCCAGGGAGGTGATCGAGCACGCACTGAATGTAAACCAATCCGCCAGGCCCGTCAAGCAAAGGTTACGACGGTTTGCTCAAGATCGTCGAGAAGCCATCAGAGAGGAGATCACAAAGTTGCTAGCTGCAGGCTTCATCAAAGAAGTGTATCATCCCGACTGGTTGGCGAACCTGTACTCGCCCGTAAGAAGAATAAAAGTCGGGCGCATGTGTGTTGATTACACCGACCTCAACAAGGCTTGTCCGAAAGATCCCTTTGGTCTCCCTCGTATTGATCGGGTGGTAGACTCCTTCTTTGGATCTCGGCTACTCAGATTTCGGGCGCCTATTCGAGGCTATCATCAAATTCGGCCGAGAGGAAGATCATGAGAAGACCGTTTATCACTCCATTCGGAGCATATTGCTATATCACCATGCCGTTCGGGCTCAAGAATGCGTAGCGGCGTACCCGGTAGCGCCCGTGGCGGTGTTTTTCACCAACAGCTCGGGCGCAACGTGGAAGCTTATGTGGATGATGTGGTAGTTAAAACGCAGACACAAGATAGCCTTATCTCCGACCTGGCCGAGACGTTCGAGAGTCTAAGGGCGTTCCGGATGAGGCTAAACCCCGAGAAGTGCGTTTTCGGAGTGTCTTCCGGGAAACTACTCGGGTTCATCGTCTCCCGTCGTGGGATCGAGCCGAACCCGGAGAAAATTGGAGCCATTATGAAAATGGCCCCGCCTACCAGCCAAAAGGAGGTCCAAAAGCTCACCGGATGCATGGTAGCGCTTGGCAGGTTTATCTCGCGACTGGGGGTTCGGGGAATGCCTTTCTTCAAGCTCCTTAAGAAGCAAGATCGCTTTGATTGGACGGCAGAGGCACAGCAGGCCTTGAAGAACTCAAGGTGTTTCTCTCCACTCCCAGTCTTAGTATCGCCGGCGCCAGTGAACCTCTTACGCTCTACATAGCGGCAACATCTCATGTAGTAAGTGCCGTGATAGTTGTGGAGCGGGAGGAATCTGGACACCGCTACGGCGTGCAACGCCCATTTATTTCATCGGTAATCTTGGCGAATCCAAGACAAGATATCCTCCAATCCGAAGCTGCCAGACGCCATTTTGATCTCATCACGGAAAGTGAAGCATTATTTCCAAGGACATTCGATTTCAAGAGTCACTTCTTTCCCGTGGGAGAGGTCCTCCGCAATCGGGAAGCTACTGGAAGAATTTCAAAGTGGGCAATGAGCTTGGAGCTTTCGACATCTCATTCAAGCCGCGCCCACGCCGTCAAGTCCAGTGCTTTGGCTGACTTTACGGCCGAGTGGACCGAATCCTGCACTCCTGCACCGAAGAAGAGCCGTAACATTGGGTCATGCACTTCGACGGATCTCTCATGCTTGGAGGAGCAGCGGGAATCCTCCTTATCTCGCCTAAGGGTGACAGTGAAGTATGTCCTTCGATTCACTTCCGGCCTCAAACAATGCCGCTGAGTACGAGGCCCTCATCCATGGGCTTCAGACGCCATATCACTTTCGAATCCGGCCTGGCGATTCGGCGACTCCCGATTGGTGGTGAATCAAGTACGTAAGGACTGGTTGTGCGTGGATCGAATATGGCGGCATACCGCCAAAGAAGTCCGAGAATTGGAAGGCAAGTTTGACGATGCAGAGCTGGTTCATGTCCTCCGCCGCAATAATGAGGCAGCGAGACGAGTTGGCTAAGATGGGAGCCACTCGGGCAGATGTCCCAAGTGATATCTTCGTACAGGATCTTCACGAGCCAACCGTTACAAAACGGCAAAAGCCCAGCGAGGGTCCTGGAACCGGGGTCCTGCTCATCGATCCAGATCGACTACCCGTACCTTGATTATCTCTGAAGGACAAACTCCGGAAGCAACCACTTTGGCGAGCGCATCTCCGACAAGCCAAATCCTATGTGGTGGTGGGCGGCGAGCTCTTCCGAAAAAGTGCCTCGGGTGTCCTCGAGGCGGTGCATTCGGGGCGGTGGGAAGAGAGCTGCTCCAAGAAATCCATTCAGAATGTGTGGCCATCACGCGGCATCAAGCGCCTTGGTTGGGAAAGCCTACCGGCGGGGTTTCTTACGGCCAGCAGCGATAACGGATGCCAAGGAGATAGTTCGAACTCTGCGAGGGCTGCCAATTCTATGCAAGACAGACACACTTGCGGCACATGAGCTACTGAGACTATACCCATTTCTTGGCCTTTGCGATGCAGGGGCTCGACATAGTGGGCCCGCTCAAGAAGGCTCAAGGCGGTTTTAAACACCTCTTCGTGGCCATTGACAAGTTCACCAAGTGGATCGAAGCCAAGCCGGTTGTAACTATCACTGCGGTTAAGGCCAAGGAGTTCTTCCAGGATATTGTAGTCGATTAAGTGCCCAACCGAATAATCACGGACAACGGCACCCAGTTCAGGAGTGAAGAATTCCAAGAATGGTGCGAAGGCGTCGGGATCAAGATCTGCCGCCTCGGTGGCTCACCCACGAAGCAATGGGCGTGTCGGCGAGCTAACGGTCTGGTCCTTCAAGGCCTCAAGGCCGGGATCTTCGACCGCCTCAAACCATACGCCCGCCGATGGGTGAAGGAGCTACCGTCGATGCTGGGGACTTAGAACCACTCCCACCGAGCGACCGCCAAACCCCTTTTCCTGGTCTATGGCGCAGAGGCGGATTCTGCCGACCGAGCTAGGATTCGAATCCCGAGGGTTCGAACTACAACGGCCGAGTCAGGAAAGCCGAATGGTGGAGCTTGATCAACTCGAGGAGGCTCGGAACGTTGCCGCCCTCCGCCGGCTAAGTACCTCCAGGGACTTGGCGCTACCACTCTATAGCGTCGAAATAGAACCTTTCGAAGGAGATCTGGTCCTGAGGAGGAACTGAAAAGCGAGCACAAGCTCTCTCCAATTTGGGAAGGTCCATACATCGTGCGTAAGACAACCCGCGGGTGCTTATCGACTGCAGGCGAGAGGACGGCGAGGTTACGGCAAATACTTGGAGCAATAGAAACAGCTCAGTCGGCTTCTCTACGCATGAGTTATGTATCCCACTCTTACACATTAAATAAAATAGTGGTTCGTCTTATTTTACGAAGTTACGTGTAATGCTAGCCCCGAGTGGTTATTACCCGATCAGCCGTAGCGCCGAACCCTGGTCGTGGCGATATAGAATGCACGGAAATAACAAACCGCGATGAGCACAAAGCCACGGCGGTTTATACCCGCGCGCACAACGGAACGGGTAGAAAGCACTAGCCACTCGGGACTGCAATTCGCAGCGCCAGAATTTAACCGAAATTTGCCTGGTCGCGAATTTCTAACCGTCAAAAACTCGAGCCCTGACCCCTCGTTCTTTGGCCTTTGAGCAATCGACTAGAATGAGTCGATCAGGCGGAACCACTAAGTTCGGGTTAAATATGATAGGCACGAATTGGATAAAATTTCGCATTTCATTCCATAATTTTAATAATTTAAATTTCTAATTTTTTTTTTTCTTTTTCCCCCCCTAAAAAAAAAAAAAAAAAAAAAAAAAAAAAAAAACTACTCTGGTCTTCTTTGAGTCGCTCTTGGTCTTCTTTAGTCTTCTTTAGTCTTCTTCTTTAGTCTTCTTCTTGGTCTTTGAGTCTTTGGTCTTCTTTGATCTTGGCGTGTCATTGGGAGACCGGAGCCGAGATCGCTGAAGTCGATCGCGACCCACGCGACCCAAAGCCGCCGAGAATCTCTCGTCAACCACCCACAAGGGGTACAAGGCCAGACGAGGGCCACGACGGCAAGGTCGTCGCGCGACGATCGCGACCAACCTTCTCAAGGATGATCTCCGCCACCTCGTGGAGCCCTGGGGCGATCTCCAACAAGGTGGCCCACGGCGTGGCGTCCTCGCCGCTCCGTCCTCCGCCTCCGCCTCGAGGATGGCAAAGTCATGCTCCTCCCATGCTTCGGCCTCCTCCCGGCTATACAAAAACCTAAAGAATCGGCTGGCGAAAGAATGCAGCGTCACGGGCCAACAAACTTCCTCATGTTAGACATGGAAGGAAGCGGAAGAGGAAGACGAAGGACAAGGCAAGAAGAAGCGGGCGATCGCTCATTAGCGGTGACGCCCCATTTATAAGCCACCCCACCGAAAATCGAGCGTCTCCAAAGGCAATCAAGCGCGCCACCCCGCAATCAATGAAGCGCGAAAAACAAAGCGGCAGTCACGAATACCAAAGAAGATCAATACGATTGAACAAAATCAAGGAGAATTTCACCGGACACGTGTCGTAGCGCTCAAGCTCATTCGGCTTCCTCGCTTAATTATACCAAATTAAGCGCCAAAAGCCCGGGCCGAGAGCTAGCAAGTGATGCAAGCCTGGGGGCTAAACCACTCAGCCAGGTGGCCACAACGTAAGTCCCGACGCTCGAGAGCTGCACGCCAGCCTCTCGGAAAAGCGTGTCTGGGGCAAGAAAGCCACGGGCCAAGGCCCTGGCGTTTGGAAGCCATACCAGTCGGCTGAAGCCCATCCGGAAAGGCATAACGGGATCCAAAAGGCTGCGGGCATATATTCTAACAACTCAGCCAGAGAAGAAAGTGGAAGAGGTCTGCAGACCACTCAGCGGAAGATAATACAAGCGAATTATACTGAAGTAAGAACACAATATTTCAGACAAGGAGGGCGAGCACTCGGCATCAAGGCCCACATCAAAGTCAGAATTCCAGATTTTCCAACAGGGCCTGCGATGCATCGGACACCTCTTCGAGGAGCGCGTTGGCCTTGTCTTCATCATAGGCAAAGCCTTCTTTCACAGCTTCGAGGTCAACTCTCGGATAATGAGACTTGACCACCGCCAATGCCTGGTTCGCGCTCATCGCTGCGGACTCTTTGGCGTAAGCTTTGATCCTGTCGGCTCCTACCGAGAAGTGGAACAAGATCGTCCCTCGCCCGCGTGGCTCCTTCAATGCGCAGAAGGTGCAGGATCGCTCGCGAGCGGCCTTGATTCGATCCGCCCCTGCTTTCGCGGCCGCCATCTTCTCCTTGCACTCGCCACAAAGCCAAATAGCCATCAAGAGCACACCGACGCCAAGTATGTTCAACCCAAGTCAAATAAATTTACCCTTCGGCTCACAGCATCCTTTCGGTGACTCGAGCTTGAGGCCGAGAATTCTCTGAAGCCTCGGTAGGCCCTCGGCTCGACAGAACGGTCGAGTCGCGCTCTGAAACACAAGTGTGTCATCATCCTCTCCAACCACTATCCAAAAAGCATCCGAACCGTATTCAGGGGAGAATCTCACCTTCGAGCATATGCTCAAGCTTCGTTTTCTCCTCCCGGATCGTCATACACTCGCCCTGAAGCTCGTGGGACTTCTTTCCACCTGTCGCGCTGATCTCGTTGAGCTTGTCCTGCATCGCTTCTGCTCTTTGAGCTTTGGGAGCACCTTCCGGAAAAACCGCGACCTTTGCTCCGAGCGCTCCCCCATGTCCTAAGTAACAGGGCAGAATCTCAGGGAGAAGTCAGCAGGCGACAGATTGAAGACAAGAAGCTCACCCTGACGAGCATGCTACACTTGACGGTGAGCTCATAAAGCTCCGTCCGAGCCGCTTTCTCCACCTCGTCGTCCTCTTCCATCCCCTTCCAGTCGGAACCCCCTTCCCACCATACGGTCCGATTCGGGGGCTTCGGCAGAGGACCGAGCGGCGGTGGCTTTCGAGGCACTTCCTCCACTCCGGGAGACGAAGCCGGGTCGATCTCGTCGGCGGACGGACCACCGGATGGTTCGACTGTTGGACCGCCTGCGCCCGGTGGCGACGCCCCGGCAGTTGGCGGCGACGGCGACCTAGCCGACGCGGCGGGGCTCCCCAGGAAGCCTGCACTGAGACTCCTTCAGAGACCCCTCCATTGGGACGCCCACAAGGAGTCTGAATCGGCAAAAAGGGAAGACACCTCGGCCTGACGGTAACAAAAAGACAAGGATCGCCCAAAAGAATACCTCTTGGATTTCTTGAATTTCATCCCAGGTTTCATCCGAGGCCCAGCACCACTCGGAGGGAAGTTGGCGCCTGTAGCTGGGGCTGCCACTGGGACAGAAGGCTGTGGCCCCGCGCTTTGCGATCCGGGTCCACCAGAGGTCGAAGGTCCGGCTGACGAAGGACCGGCGACCTCCTCCGCCGACTCCCGGTGCAGCTCGTCGACTGAGGTGTTAGCCGCTCGCTTCGCCTGAGCGTGTCTCAGCCGAGAGAGGCCGACAACTGGAGAGTCAGAAAGGAAGGACGCGCGCTCCTGAAAAAAGGAACGATCGCACCCTGTTTGAATCACACATCAGTCAAAGAAATCATCGAAAATCCTTTAGAGAGAATAGTGTACTCACAGGAGGGGGAGGCCTTGCCATCGAAAATTTACGAGGGCAGCCCCTGTTGGTGATTATTGTGCCAGCCACGAAGAAATCAACTACCCGTGCAGCCAGCGCCTCCATCGACAGGTCCACGTCCGACTCCCGCGTGGGGTCCAGAGGCCCGTTGTATTGGAACCCCAAATGGACTCTCTCCTTCAAGGGCTGCACTCGGCGCTTCACAAAACTGACCGCGATCCCGGGGCCCGTCAGCCCTCGATTCTTCAGATCGTCAATCAACGCCGAAGCTTCGGGGACTTGCGCCAAACCTCCTCCGTCCGAGGTGTCGCTCCAAAGATCGGGAAGCTTTAGGAGCACGGCAAAGGGGCGAGGAAAGGATCAACGTTGGCACAATAGAACCACTCCCGCCTACAACCTTGGATGGAGGTCTTGAGATGATCGACAAACTACTTTTTCTTTGAGCACTCCCGCAGCTGGAGCCAGCCGCCCCAACGACATTGGGAGCGGCCCGGTTCGGATGAGGCTTCAGCCAGAAGAAGGAGCGGAACAAATCCAAATGAGGACGTATCCCAAGATACGCCTCGCAGAGCTGGACGAAGATGGCGATGTGAAGAATCGAGTTGGGGTTCAAATTGATCAACTCAATTTCGTAGAAATGGAGGAGCCCCCGGAAGAAGGCGCTCCCAGGAATGCTAAGTCCTCGCCAGAAGAAGGACTCAAACACCACAATCTCATTCTCTAGAGGTGTGGGGTAAGGGTCACCTGCGGCGGGGCGAGCGGATATCAACTCCAGCGGAGGGAGGACGCCGGCGGCAACCATCCCCTCCAAGCGGGACATCGTCGTGATGGAAGTCTCCCATCCTACCGTCGCAGGGTCGGTGCTACCCTCCGATGACGAGGAAGACGACATGGCGAAGAAGAAGACCTGGAGGAAAGAACCGCCGCAAGCCAAGGGCGCGAAATCAGAAACCCTAAATCGCCAAGGAAGATTTGAAGGTTTCGGCCGTGGTGGAGAAGGTGCGAGGAAGCCGTTGCTCCAACGAGGGTCCTTCCAACTTATAAGAAATGGGCTCCCAATTTCCACCTACGGTGGGAAGAAGCGAGGGCCCTCCTGCTCACCTCAGGCGAGATCCAGGCACGTCCCATGACGGGCCAATAGCTGCGTCGCGCAAAACGCGGCCAGGTGTCAAATCTGGTCCGAAGTTTGGGAAAAAGTGCGCCCCACGACGGGCCTGAACGCCGGCCGCCACGGAAGCTTGGGGCTGGGCACTTTCCGAACATCCTCTGACGGCACACCCCATAATTTGGGGTCAATTGCTGGTCGCTGTCTCACAACGCGATTGGGTGTCGCGGGAGGATCTACAACCAACACGGTCTTGAGAATGCGCCCCATGAGGGTTCTAAAGCGCCGCAAGCGGCACGAGCATTACTCTGTATGACCAAGGTATGCCCCATGAGGGTCAACCGGCGACAAGCGGTTGTCGCAAGATCAGAACGGGCGCGGGTACCACTCGGCCCCGAGCCAAAAAGACCAAGGTGCGCCCCATGAGGGTCAACCGAGCAACAGGCCGGTTGCCGCGCACCGTAAACGGGCGCGGGTACCACTCGGCCCCGAGCCAAAAAGACCAAGGTGCGCCCCATGAGGGTCAACCGAGCAACAGGCCGGTTGTCACAAGATCGCAAATCCAAGCGCGGGTACCACTCGGCCCCGAGCCAAAAAGACCAAGGTGCGCCCCATGAGGGTCAACCGAGCGACAGGCCGGTTGCCGCGCACCGTAAACGGGCGCGGGTACCACTCGGCCACGAGCCAAAAAGACCAAGGTACGCCCCATGAGGGTCAACCGAGCGACAGGCCGGTTGCCGCGCACCGTAAACGGGCGCGGGTACCACTCGGCCACGAGCCAAAAAGAATAAGGTACGCCCCATGAGGGTCAACCGAGCGACAAGCCGGTTGCCGCGCACCGTAAACGGGCGCGGGTACCACTCGGCCCCGAGCCAAAAAGAACAAGGTATGCTCCATGAGGGTCAGCCGAGCGACAAGCCGGGTGCCAAGACCGTGAACGGGCGCGGGTACCACTCGGCCACGAGCTAACTAACCACGGTGGCTTCATACTACAAGTTCTTTAAGATCTCTCTCCCGTGTAATCCTCATGACAGGGCAAGGGACGGGAAGTCGATCCTAAAGCACTTGGGGGCTGCTGTGGGATGTCAAAAACAGGGGCCCCACAAGAGGGGCCTACACCCGACTGGGCCTGACAGGCTGAACAGAAGGCCCAAAGCCCAGAAGCGCAACGGCGGGCCCAGAGGAGACCTTCGACTTGCTCCCCAAGACAACCCCTGATCCTTCACGGAAGCTTCGTGCCCCGCCCTAACAACCCGCCAGGGACGAAGCATCTTGATCGACATCGCGAGCTGCGGAAGCCGGGACTGACAAGGCGGCAGCGTGGGTCGGAGAAAGCATAACCACCTCTCCAGGACGTAGAGCGTGAAGGCGGATAAGGACAAGGGACATGTCGTTCAGGCCACCATGTTCAGGGCCCGGTGGCGCCCGACTATCATGTATTCTCCCCCCAGTATATAAGGGGAGGAGGGAGAAACCATAAAAAAGAGGACAATACATCCAAGAACACAGGACTAGGGTATTATCTCCTCCGAGAGAGCCCGAACCTGTCTAAAACAGATTGCCCTCGCATCCTGTGTTACCATCAAGCTCAGATCCCGCACAAATCCCCTAGAATCACAAATCTCATTGCCGGCGAAACAGATCGTCGACAGTTAACATACACACTCTTCGGGTCACAAACCATGGGGAACCATTCATAAAAACTTCTTCATTCATATTCTCATTTATGTAATGCAATGCATCATGCATGCTCACTCTTTGCTTAGCACATACCGGTATTGCCGAGTGCACACCCGTCGGTGTGCACCCTCATTCCCTTCCATCCCGTGGAAGGTGCCTACTCTTACTGACTCGCTCCCATTCACAATTGTGAATGGAACTATGAGGTAGGTCTTTCTCAGTGGAGCTCCGGATTAGTCATAACTTTCTCACTGACCTTACCGGATTAGTTATGACTTTCTCACCGACCTAGCCTGTCCTCATGCTATGAATGCACATATGCCATAAACATGAATAAACTTGCATATATACTCATTTTAATAATTTCATAGCCATTTAACGATTCATCATATCACATGCAAGAACCAGACATGGCAACCTAACATATCACACTATTAAATTGTAACACTACGAAACTATAAGACCACCCAAGCCACAATCACCACAATACACTTGCATAACCAAATTTAAATACCTGATCATCAACAATGCTCACATCCATTACCTAACATTTATATTCATCTAATCAAATCATGAATGAGGCAGGTAGTAACCCGACAAAAGGATTTCTACCAAGCGGGTGAAGCAAAACAATGAGCATTCATTCATTCTCACACATCATGCATCACAATACACTTGCTTTTAACCTCTCGAAACGGTGTGGCAAGACGTTGATGCCACACCCGGGGTCACACCACCTCTCCTTGAGGAATCAATGAACCGACGAAAAACTCCTTCTCCTGGCCACGGTCTACCTCTAAACGTTGGAATCGCCGGATCCTCTCAGTTGAAAGGCTTCCCAATGGAGAGATCAACAGAAGGAAAGGTAGGGGAAGGTGTGGCAGCTATGGGGGGAAGGAACCCTAGCTAGGGCCGGCTAGGGAGGAGGGGGTGGCGCAAGGGAGGGGGGAGGGAGGCGTGCGGCCAAGGGGGGAGAGGGAGGGGGTGGCGGCCACAAGAGGGGGCACACATGGGCAGGGGGAGAAAACCTAGGGTTTTGCTGCCTTTGCTCCACCACATGGGCCAAAAACCCTCCACCAGAAGCCCAGAATTCACTCCCCCAAGGCCCATTTCCCTCGGCAACAGCCCAACAACCCTGAATTGAACAAAATACAGCTTAAACACTCATCGTACTGTTAAAAAGGGTTTGGAGGCTTGTTAGAATGAAAGGCATTGTGTCGTTTTTGTTGTCATGAGTAAGATGGCTTGTGGTAGACAGGTTGAAGTTTCTGAATGAAGCAGTGGTTCGGATTGGATCCGTCTCTAATGGGCCAAGTGGGCTTTGCACCTTAGTTGGGCCCTAATGTAGGGTTCCACCGCAAGGGGGATAACTATTTAAAGGGGTTCGTGGTCGCAATTGAGAGGTGCGCAGCCACCAAAATCCTAGCTGTCACCACTTGATCCTGATCGTGTGGGCTCCAGTAGAGGTGTTGCTGCTACTACGACACTAATCGGCAACGAGGAGGATCGACCACCGCACGAGGAAGATTGACTACTACGACAGGACGTGCACTTCGTTGATTTGGGTTGCATCAACTTTTTTTCGCTACACTGTGCATCTAGTGGTAATGATCTATGATCATTTACTTGCATGGCTTCCTAGTTTACGTGGTAGAATTTTTACTTGTGTGCTAGTGTAGCCTACCTGTATCTCTTCATGAACCTTGTTAGTTGCCTATGGCAGATTAATGGGTTAGTCCGAGTCTTCTTTTCCACTGTAGTTTTTTATTTGTTAGTCTTTCCCCTACATGGCATATTATTGTAAGTTGACCATAAGGTTATTCAAATAGGTTTTATTAATAGATGAATTACTTTTTGTTAATTCAGCTATGTATGTTTGTGATATTTTATTTATATTGAGACTGTGTACACTATCGTAATATTGGACTAGTGCTGAATACATAAAGGATCCGAATTTGCACATTCGGATCCCGACAGTCACACATACCCACCATGGCACAGCCTCTTGCCACTTGCCCCAAACTAAATCATTTACCATCCCAATTGATTATTGTGCAACACATACCATCAACAGCTCAACATCATTGTGTGACAACATATGACAGCATTTTTCCAAAAAAAATTTTATAGATCATTATTCAAGTCATAATTTGCACTTTCAAAAGATATCAGTTATTCATGACATGGCTAAGCAAACTAAGCACGATCTGACCAACCCACATAGGCTTTATGTCGAGACCCGAATTTGCAAATCCGGACCCTCTGTGTATTCAGCACTAGTCCAGGAACGCGCTAGTGCAGACAGTCTCAACATTGGTAAATATAACAATCATACTCAACGAAATAATAAGGTACCTTAATTAGTTAACCAAGCTGGTTGCTCGACCTTAAGGTCAAGTTACAAATATACGCCTCGCAGGGCGAAAACTTAATAAAAGAGAAATAACAGCAGCAGAAAATAAGATAACTTCGTGGCGCCATCCAGTATACCACAGGCAACTGACTGGGCTCGCTCCCTAGTTAGACGGTTCCTCTTGGAGCTCCTCCTCCAAAGCTTGTGTAGACTCTTCTTCAACTGGTGTTGTATTGTGGCAAGGGTGAGTACTTGGTACTCAGCAAGTCATGCACAGAATGCAAACTAATATACTACATGCATGGCTTAGTACAAAGGAGTAGCTCATGGTATAATTGCTGTAAAACAGCATTTGACAAGTAACATAAGTAGATTCGAAAGTAGTAGAAACATGTATAAGATCAATAACTTTTTCAGGAGTTAAATAAACATCTTTCCCATTCCTAATCCACATTTCCATCAACGTCATTATTAAACCAATCCAAACCTTTCAAGTCCAAGTTATTTTCAAGAAAGTCTAACCCTTGACTGTAATTCCTGAGCGATGTCCAATACCTCGGACACGGCTATTCGAATAGATTTTACACTCTGCAGAGGTTATGCACTTTACCCACAAGATAAAGCCAAACACCACAAAGGCGAGTGTCCGTAACAAAGTCTTTCGGAAACTTCTAACAGCACAAGTGGGCCTCCCCGGTTATTGCACACTAACCCTTCCCTTAGCGAAGGCGAAGTTTAGGCCAATCAACCGTTAGATGGGTACCTGGCCACAGCCCCGGTACGCTCCCCCGTACAACTACACAAAAGGTATAGTTGACACCCCGAGGTCCCACAGGTACGTTATTAGCAACTTAATCAACTAGGTCCTTCCCATTATAGACATGTGGTTGCACGATTGACTCAGTTCAAAGGCTTGCAAGGTTAAGTCCTTAGGGTGACCAGGGCAAGACTACCCGAAGAACCAAATCAGCGTTCTCGGTGCCACAACAGGCCCACCCGATCATTCTTGCCACATGCCCCGGTTGAAAACTATTTATCAAACCCCAGTTGATTACCATGCACCACGTGCCATCGACAATCACAACACATGATACTTCTTCAAAATAGGTTCAATATCTCATTAAGTCAATATTAGCATTTGACTGTCCAAAGCAT
This sequence comes from Rhipidocladum racemiflorum, assembly GCA_036346355.1. Taxonomy (NCBI): domain Eukaryota; kingdom Viridiplantae; phylum Streptophyta; class Magnoliopsida; order Poales; family Poaceae; genus Rhipidocladum; species Rhipidocladum racemiflorum. The sequence continues at coordinate 38,811,304 of CM070588.1, forward strand.
TTCACGTGGCAAGGCTAAGCATACTACATCGGTCTAACTACCCATGTTGGCAATTTAATAATGTCCAACTGATAATCCGCAACTAGGGTGACAAGGGGTCATGGCACATATTTAATTAACCAAGGTGTCATACAACAATTTGGCATTTATCTAATTTCCCATAATTAAATAAAGCATTTACTAATTTAAATTAGCATGCAATAATTTAAATCAAATTAATTTCGAAAGTGGGATCAACATGGTCAAAGCATAACTTGCCTTTAAAGAGTACTTGTTCTTGGTCTTGAGCTGGCTCCTGGGTCAACACTTCGCCTTCGAAGCCTTCAGGCACTTCAACGTCTACTCGTAACGCGTGCAAATAGCAATCAATAAATAAACAGTACACAAGAGTGTTCAAAAGTTCAAATAAACTTCATAAACAGAGAGAGCACATTTTTATAAATTTTTAGAAACTGGAATCGTCCAAATCGGAGTTAAAATGCAAAAGTTATAATCGTTTTAAGTTTAAAGAAACCATTAATTAATTATAAACAGAAAAATATTCATAATCAAAAATTAATTAAAATTCATATTTGAGTAGGCCTCATTTTTATGAAAATTTAGAAATTTGAATCACTCAAATCGGAGTTGAAACGCATAAGTTAAAGCATTTGAAGTTTGAATCTAAATTTAAAATCAATAAACCGAATTAAATAAATAATTTCATTTTCGGAAAATGATTTATTGAGTCAGCATGACACGTGGACCAATCAGAGGCCGCCACGTCGCCTCGAGTCCATGGACCCGGCGCACAGTTTGGCTCGGTCCACGGCACGTGTGCCTCTGACAGGTGGGCCCCTCGGGTGACGTCAGCGCACGGCTCGGCCGAGGGCTCTGACAGCTGGGCCCCACCGTGACGTCAGCATGACATCATGGGTGACGTCATGGTGCGGTTCGGCGGTCACTGACGCGCGGGTCCCACGCTGACGTCACGCGTGACGTCAGCGGCGACTGGCGTGACCGCGCTGACCGCGACGGTCAGCCTTCCGGCCACGTGGCTAGATCTCGGCCGTTGATTTGAAAATCAACGGCCCAGATCGGATCTAACCTCACGCATTTGGAAAACAACTCAACTGATCTGGACCGTTCGATCTATATCGGACGGTCAAGATCCAGTCTAAAGTTACAACGTGGCTAACCCTAGCCGTACGATCTAGATCTAACGGCTGAGATATATCCAAGCACGGTGCAGTTACGGCTATGTGGCACGATCTAAACCGATGGATCTAGATCCAACGGTTGGAAACAGATCTAGAAACTAAAACATGGAAATTACCCGGGGATGACGTGGACGAATCTGAGCCCTTGGATCTTGATCGGACGGTGGAGAGAGCTCGAGAGACGGCGTTGGCGTGCGGCGGAGCTGGTTCACCGGAGACGGGGACGCCGACTCGCCCGACGACATTTGGGCGCGATTCCGGCGAGGTGAAAGGTACCCTCCGACGCGGCTTGTCCTTGCGGTTCCGGATCTGGACTCAACGGCGGCGGAAGACGGCGGAGACGGCGGCAAACAGCGAAAAACCACGTTGGAACGCATGATCAACTACGGCGAGCGATTGCGGCGCAACCACAGTGGCTTGAGCTCGGTGAGTTAGGGCTACGGGTGCACAAGGAAACGGAGGACACGTTGGCGGCAGTGGCACATTAAATAGGGGCCTAGGCTTACGTGAATCACGCGAAGACCGAGGTCCACCCGGCTGCGGCGGCGGAATCTGAATCCAATTCGGATTCGGCGACGTGGCTTAACGTGGACCGTTGGATCAAGATCCAACGGTACGGGGTTTGGGTTCGAGTCTAGCCTGGCGACCTGGTTGGCTCGGTCGGGCTCGGGTTCGGGCAACGTGGCTCAGTCGTGGCCGTTGGATTTCGATCCAACGGTCACGCGGTTAGGGTTGGGTTGGCTCGGGTCCGGTTCGAACGCGGTCCGGGTCGGACTCGAGTCCGACTCGGGTTCGGGCTCGGTCGGATGAACAGTAAAACCCAGTTTGGTTTTTCCAGCGATTAAATATTCAAATTAATTTCCAGAAATTCATTTAATTCATTAAAAATAGCAAAACACTCAGAAAAATTCCAGAAAAATTCTAAAAAATATTTTGTAACATTTTGGACTCAAATAAAATATTTCCAACAAAACTTTATTTGCAAAATTAAACTCTTTAATTATTTGAAAAGGGAATAAATTCAAATAAATTCCAAATAAATCCCAGAAAATTCTAAAAATTCACAAAAGTGCCAAATCTTATTTAAATTCATGAAAAGCAAAAATTGGGGTGTTAAAAACCTCCCCCCTTAACAGAATCTCGTCCCCGAGATTCAAGGCTAACTAAGGAATAGGTTTGGAAACTCTTTCTTCAAATCCTCCTCGCGCTCCCAAGTTGCTTCACTCTCTACATGATTGCTCCATTGCACTCTGCAGAAACGGGTTGACTTATTCCTTGTCTCTCGATCCACGGTGTCCAAAACCTTAACAGGGTGCTCCTTATAAGTCAGATCCTCTCGCAGCTCTATCGACTCCAGCGGTGTTTGCTCATCAGGTACTCGGAGACACTTCTTCAGTTGGGACACGTGGAATACATCATGTACTCCTGCTAGTGATTGCGGCAGCTCCAGCTGGTACGCAACTTCCCCTCTGCGACTGAGAACCTTGAATGGCCCAACAAATCACGGCGCGAGTTTTCCTTTGGCATGGAATCTCTTAACTCCCTTGTGTGGTGTGACTCTGAGATACACGAAATCTTCTGGTTCAAAACTCAGGTCTCGGCGACGGTTATCAGCGTAGCTTTTCTGTCTTGACTGTGCTATCTTCAGTCTTTCCTGGATCATGGCAATCTACTCTTCAGCTTCTTGAAGAATGTCCGGTCCAAAGACATGGCGTTCACCCGTCTCATTCAAGTTCAACGGGGTTCGACAGGGTCGACCATTGTAACACCCCAAAAATTTGATTTTCTTAAATTCATGTGTGATTTGGCACTTTGGTGAATTTTTGGAATTTTCTGGAATTTATTTGGATTTATTTGGAATTTATTTGAATTTATTCCATTTTGAAATAATTAAAGAATTAAACTTTGCAAATAAAAATTTGTTGGAAATATTTTATTTGCGTCCAAAATGTTCCAAAATGTTTTCCAGAATTTTTCTGGAATTTTTCTGAGTCTTTTGCTATTTTTAATGATTTAATTGAATTTTTGAGAATTTAATTGGATTAATTAAATCGAGTTGGTTTCACTGTTCCTCCGACCGAGCCCGAGTCAGACTCGAGTTCGAGTCCGACCCGAACCCGACCGCGCCCGTGGTCAAGCCGAACCCGTTCGCCGGAACCCTAACCGCGTGACCGTTGGATCTTGATCCAACGGCCCACGATCGTGCCACGTCGTCGGACCCGAGTCCGACCGAGTCAGCCAACTCACCGAACCAGACCCGAGTCCAACTCACACGACCGTTGGATCTGGATCCAACGGCTCACGATGAGCCACGTCGCCCTCTCCGTGTCGCCGTCGGACTCCGCCGCCGCGTCGGAGTGGACCTCGGTTTTCGCGTGTTTCACGGACGCCGAGGGCCCTATTTAATGCGCCGTCTTTCGTGTCGTGACCTAGACTTCCGTGCGCACCCGTAGCCCTAGACAACGTCGTCCGAGGCACCGTGGTTGCGCCGCAATCGTTCGCCGGAGTTGATTGTGTGTTCCGCCGCGGTTTTCCGTTGTTTCCGCCGCCGTCTGCCATCCTCCGCCGCCGTTGAGGTCAGATCCGGAACCGCAAGAGCCAGCCACGTCGGAGGGAACCTTCCACTTCACCGGAGCACACCCGCAACGCCGCTGCTATCGTCGTCGTCTCCATCTCCGGCCAGCAAGCACCACCGTGGACATCGCCGTGACCTCGAAGCTTTTCAACCGTCGGATCTCCATCACACGGACCAGATCGCGCCACGTCACCCGCCGGTGAGATCCATGTGCTAAACCCCTTATCCAATCTCAGCCGTTAGATCTAGATCGTACGGTTAGCGTTAACCGTGTTATACGCGTTAGATTGGATCCCAACCGTTGGATCTAGATCCAACGGTCCAAATTAACCGCGTTAACCCAAACGCGTGAAACCCAGATCCAATCTGAGCCGTCGGATTTCAAATCAATGGCCCAGATTGCGCCACGTAGCGGAAGCTTGACCGCCGCGGTCAGCCGCAGCGTGGCGTGGAGTCAGCGACACGCCGCCGGGCAGCGTGTCGGCCGGCCGCACCATGACGTCACGCTGACGTCATGGCGGTTCCACTGCGTCGGCCACCCCGGCCGTCGCGGTGGCGCCAAAGAATGACGTCACCGATAGGTCCCACCTCGGCCGAATGGTCGAGTCCCCGCCGACGTCGGCGATGACGCCACCCTGGGTCCCACAGCCGATCTCACGGGAGCCGTGGACCGGGTCCACGGTAGACCCAAGCCAAACCATGGACCACGTCCATGAACCGGCTGACGTCAGCAGACCAATCAGAGGCTACCACGTGTCACTGCTGACGCAATAAATTAATTTCTGAAAAAGAAAATGATTTATTAATTCGAAATAATGATTTCAGATTTTGATTCAAACTTCAAACGCTTATAACTTTTGCGTTTTAACTCCGAATTGAGTGATTCAAATTTCTAAATTTGTATAAAATTGAGATCTACCTAATGATGAATTTTATTTAATTTTTGGACTAAAGTTTTTCTCTGTAATATTATTTAATTGATTATTTAAACTTTAAATAATCATAACTTTTGTGTTTTAACTCCGATTTGAGCGATTCCAGTTCCTAAAAATTCATAAAATTATGTTCTCTCTGTTTATGAACTTTATTTGGATGTTTGGACACTTTTGGTCTACTGTTTTATTCATTTGTTGCTATTTGCACGCGTTACGAGTAGACGTTGAAGTGTCGGAAGGATTCGAATGGGAAGTATTGACCCAGGAGCCAGCTCAGGACCAAGAGCAAGTGCTTTTTGAAGGCAAGTTATGCTTTGACCATATTGATCCTATTTTGAAACCTATTTTGATTTAACTTATTGCATGCTAGTTCAATTAGAAAATACTTTATTTAATTCTGGGGAATTAGGTAAATGCCTAATTGCTATATGACACCTTGGTTAATTAAATATGTGCCATGACCCTTGTCACCCTAGTTGGGGTTTACTAGTTGGACACTACTAAAATTGCCAACATGGGTTTTAGACCGTTGTAGTATATTGCTTAAACCTGCTACGTGCTCATGACATGATTTTGGACAATCAAATGCTAATATTGACCTAATGATATATTGAACCTGTTTTGGAAAGGTATCATGTGATGTTGATGGCACGTGGTGCATGGTAATCAACTGGGCTTTGATAAATAGCTTTTGACCGGGGCATGTGGCAAGAATGATCAGGTGGGCCAGTTGTGGCACCGGGAACTTTGGTTTGGTTCTTCGGGTAGTCTTGCCCTGGTCACCCTAAGGACTCAACCTTGCAAGCCTTTGAACTGGGTCAATCGTGCAACCACATGTCTGTTATGGGACGGACCTAGTTGAATAAGTTGCTAATAACGTACCTGTGGAACCTGTAATATCCCGAGTATTTCTATACTCGAGTCACTGTACATTTGTACTCAAACACTGTTCAATAATACACTGCTCTTGTGTGTTTCTGTATTTTGAGCTGAGTAGACTCGACTGGGATCCAAAAGAACCCTTTAACTTAATTAAACTCACTCAAAATCAAATCGAGTTCAATTGCGGTTCGTAATTGTCCTTTTGGACAAATTGGAAATTTAGGAAATTAAATGTCTAAAAGTCCTCAAAAACTATCCAAAATATCTTAGAAGTATTCAAAATCAGCTTTAGATGTTTGAATCTTCAAGTTTTGGCATTGGACCAAAATGCCCTCCATAAGTGCATAGTGCCCACATGTGTTTTAAGCCATCTCCAAGCCTCCAACCAGCCACTTCCTCATTTCCCCACCTCCCACACGTCTTGAGCAAGGAGAAGGAGAAAGAGAAGAAGAAGACACCCAAATCCGCGGATTGGAGGCGATCCGACTGACGGAAACTGATCCGGAGGCAGGAATCGGCGTCCTCATCGTGTTCCCCATCTTCTCAACCCCTTCAAGTGAGTATTCCATCGAGATTCATCGATGTCTCTTGGAGTTCCCGTGGTGCTTTTGCGATCTAACTTGATTTCTCGGCTCCTGGGACGTCCCTCGTCGCGTAGCTACGAGTTTCCCCTCCTGTAGCTCCGCATTTCATCCGTAAACCTCGGCTTAATTTGCGCTTTCGATCGGATTTCGATGCAAATTAAGTGAATTTTCAAGGGGCAAGGTCCAGATAGGTCCTAGACATCCTAAAGTACCTAGTGGAGTCGCTGGAATCGGTCACAAGTCGTTCGAATGGATTCTGGACAGAAATGGCTCTTGCGTTACGGTGAATAGTGTCGTTTTTCTTTTTTCTGATTTTTCAGCATTTTGTGTATTGATTTTCACTGTTTTGGCTTCCGTTTGTTCGTTTTAAATCCAAACGAGTTCCCGTAAGTTCCATTAGGTGTATTATACCTAATTCTAGGTGTTTAACAAAATTTAGTTGAATTTTAAATTATTTTGTGCATTTTGTTCAAGTTGGCGAGAAATTCGCCGAAATCGCCGTTTCGAATCGCGATTTCGCCATTTTTCTCGCTTGTTTCGTTTCTTTGCTTTCTTGGTGTCTAGATGAGTTCTATTTGATGTTAAGTTGGTGTTTATGCTTCTAAAGTCACTTTTTGCTAATTTATTTCTCTGTTATTTGTTTTGATGTTTTTATTCGATTAGAGGCGAGTGAGTCCTAATCGCCTCGAACAATCCTGAGTTCGTCCCGGATCCATCGAGCAGCGTGACAGACAGGCAAGCACCTCCTTTGATCATCTTGATCCAATATTTTACGATGTTTACTTTGATTTATCAAACTATATGCATGCGTTTAATTTCAGTAAATGTGCTAGTTTGTGGGAATGGTAGATATAACCCAAATTGGTGGTTTTCCTTAATCTATTTCGCATGGTCACATTGATAGCCCTAGTAGAGGTTAGACAACTTAATAAATGTCACTTGGGTATAAAATGTTAATAAATGCATGTGCTTAGTCAATGCAATAGATTTAAGTCTAGTCCTTGGCAGTTACACTCATCAATCAAAATATGATTTCAAAATGAATTGAGTCAAAATGGTTAATGGTTAATTGATAAAAATGAGTGGTGTAAATGACTCGGGGAGGAGGTATAGAATGTGAAGGTGATGGTGTGGTTAGGATTGGAGTCCTTGCCCGAGTCAACAAAAATATAAGGACCGAACTCAAACTTAATGCTAGGTGAGTCTCGCGCAACCACATGAACTGAACTGGGGCAGAATGCCTATGTACCTGACTTCGGGGGATAGCCAGATTTGTTGGTAGGCCGAAGAGCAAGATGAGAACTTGCCCAGTTGGATGTGCAGGCGGCGGGGTTCTCGGAAGGGACTTCTGTCATCCATTGGACAGAATAAGGGGGTGTTGTGGGTTCCCGCTGCAACAATAGTGCCACTCGTGGGGTAATGGGGCCCGGGGCAAGGGATACCCCGTGTTGCGCTGCAGCGTACGGCCGCCTAAATCCGCCAGGGTGGGATCACGCTATTGTGCTAATGTCTGGCTGACACCGATGATGGGAACGGCATGGTCAATCTGCAAGAGTCGGGTACTGAAAAGTATCGCGCGTCGTGGCAACACGCTTGCTAGATAGACCCATGCGGGGAATGTGTGCAACTTCTGCAGAAGTGTTAAGTAAAACTAATCGATTAGCCGTGCTCACGGTTAAGAGCATCTAGCCCAGATAAGTATGGAGAGTATAGAAGTTTGGTTTTATGTCTTCTTACGAAAAAAGTGTGAGTCTCGAACGGAAAGGAAGTGTTTGATGGATAGAGTCGACAATCTAGCCCATCGGTTGCATTCGAGCGGGAATGGCGAACCGGTTGGGATAATATACATTATACATATACTGTGAAATATGTTTTAGGTCAAATGCTCTTTCAATTACTAATGCTATCGGTTGTTAAATGTTGTTTACAAATAAATGCTGCTTTATGCAATCAACCTAGTATAGAAGCTTATTCCTATTGAAATAGCCTGCATTTAACTATATTTCCATACACTAAAGACTTGCGAGTACATACGTGTACTCACCGTTGCTTTGCTGTTGTTTACTAACCTTGTCTCAGAGGATGGTTCCGATGGTGATCCGGATGGCTCAGGTGGTCCTGCATTACTGCGGTGTCGCGGCGGTTGTGGTCCTTCCTCCGGTCGAGCTTTGTGGGGATGTCGAGGCCACCTTACTGGTTTAGTGTTTCTTTTGGTTCCGCTATTATTCCACTTTTGGATTTTGTAATGTGTATGTACAAGTACAAGATTTACACCCAGTTATGTAATTTAACTTTAGTTCCTTACTTTGTGCATTGATACTCATGTTGTTGATACACGATACTGGGCTACTGATCCAGGGAACCGGTATCGGATGCGTATAGGCACCGGGTCTGAAGCTAAGGGTTCGATCCCGTCGATCGAATTTTTTTTTGATTCAGATTTTCGGTGTCGAGGCTTCTGTTGCTATACGATTGCTATACGCCACATGGCGGCGTCTGATGCAGTATAGGAAGAGGGTCCTCACAAACGGCGTTGGTATCAGAGCCAATTGACTGCAGGAAGACTTAGTTAGCCCGGTCGTTAGACTTAGGAGCAGATTTTTCTTCTTCTCAAAAGTTATTTTGAAGCTACAAACTCTAATTGGAAAATGTAGAATGCTGTTCTTCTCCATTCTATAGCTTTCCTCTTATCTACTCTTCAAAATGAATCTGATCTTAATCCAAAATTCAAAACTTGATTTCTTCTTCTGTCTTGTTCAAAAGAATTAGAAGGAACACGGGCTTAGTTCAAGCGGGTTAAGGTTAGATGTTTGTGGTTGTAATTAGGGATTATTTTGTCGTTTTTTTAAATTGCTTTTTGGCTTTTGATTTGATTCTCGAGTTGGTTCTTATGCTTCTCTTGTTGAGTGCTTGCTAGAATGATGCATCTTTGGGTGCATCCAATAGAGTTAAGCATTTTTCTTCACCTGTTTCATGCAGCTTAATTGACCATTTGTACATTTCAGGATGCCTCCCGAAGAGAGAGTCCTTCGTGCGCTTCAGCGGTGACGATCTTTGAGGAGCGTGGCGATCTGATGAGGCGAGGGGCCCGGTCGTCACGCAGCCCCTGCCGGTGGGTCTGCGAGGCTCGATCCCGGCCGCTGCCAGTGATGAGGAGCTTCCACCTCCTCCACCTCCTGCACCCGACATGGCCGCGATCTTGATCACGGCGGACTCACTCATGGAGCTTATGGTTCGAGCCGCTCGGGAAGCGGCGGCAATGACCGCAGCCCAGCCGATCTCGTCTGTCGAGTTTCAGCGGACTAGGCCGCCCGACCTTCGCCAGCGGATCCACTGAGGCCGATGATTGGCTTGCGATATTGGGGCAAGCTTGAGTTGGTTGGCTGCACGAGATCTTTGAGAAGGTGCGATTTGCCACGTACTATCTGCGAGCGGCAGCGGCTTAGTGGGGGCAGCTTCAGGGCCATTCGCCCACCAGGCGAGATCACTACTTGGGCAGATTTTCAGGCAGCTTTTAGTGAGGCCCATATTCCATCCGATCTGCTAGAGATCAAGAGGAGGGAGTTCTACGACTTGAGACAGGTGGCAAGTCGGTGGTAGACTTCCTTCATCAGTTCAACCACTTGGCGAGGTATGTGGAGGATGAGATCCCTAGTGAGGCTAGGAGGATCGCTCTATTCAAGGAGCGCCTTCTTGAGGAGATCAGTATCACCGGTGGCGAGGCACACCATACCCAGTCTTGGTGTTGGTGAACAAGGCCATTGATATCGAGGATAGCGCTAAGGCGCTACTTGAGAGCCGCATAGCGCAAGTGGGCGGCGAGGGCTTCGAGCGATGGTCCCTCTAGGACCCATCCTTCTTTCCGCTCAGGCCTTGATCTCCGGCACCGGCGTGAGGTCTACTGAGCGATTCTCCTCGACCGCTTCGATCCGCGGCTCAGCCTTATAGCCGTGGGGGTCAGCCAGCTGGAGTTCAGCTTCCCTTCACTGATGTCACTTGCTTCACCTGTGGGGGCAAGGGGCATATGGCCAGAGCTTGTCCGTCCAGACTACCACCTGCACCTCGCTCGCGAGGCGAGTGCTCGATCCGTCCACGAGGCAGCGAGTGGGCGTGGAGGTTCGCGAGGAGGCCGTGCAGTGCCGGGACTTCTTCAGACCGAGGCATGGGCGCCTCAATGTGGCCATAGCAGAAGCGGCGATAGAGGCACCAGATGTGATCTTGGAGTGCGTTACTCGTGCATTCTGTTCTACATTGGTATTGTTTGATTCAGGCGCTTCGCATTCTTTCGTTTCTTTGAAGTTTGTGGAGCAACAAAGTTTGGAGTCTGTTTGCCTTGAGAGGGATCTAGTGATCCGTTCTCCCGGTTCCATCTTGAGAGCTAAGTTCTATAGCCCGGGTGTTGCTGTCGAAATCAATGGGGTAGCATTCGGGGGTGACTTGATTATCATTGACACCATCGGGCTTGATGTCATCTTGGGCATGGATTGGTTATCCAAGAACCAGGGATGCATTGACTGTGCCAAGAAGTCTATTTCCTTAGTCAATCCCGATGGCATTCATGTCACATATTCACCAAGTTGCTTTCCAACCGCTGGCTATTCTTCATGCCATTTCAGTTCGGAGGTCGATCAGTACTGTGGTGTGTGAGTACCTGGATGTGTTTCCTGATGAGCTGCCAGGTTTACCTCCTGACCGTGACCTAGAGTTCATCATTGAGTTGATGCCTGGTACAACGCCTATTTCTAAGCGCCCGTACCGGATGCCTTTAGATGAGCTGGCTGAGTTGAAGGCGCAGCTCAAGGAACAGCAGGAGAAAGGGTTCATTCGCCCTAGTTCTTCCCCATGGGGCAGCCCAGTGCTGTTTGTGAAGAAGAAGGATGGCAGTCTTCGCCTGTGCGTCGACTACCATTCTTTGAATGAAGTGACGATCAAGAACAAGTATCCTCTTCCGCGGATCGACGACTTGTTTGATCAGTTGGGCGGAGCTCAAGTCTTTTCCAAAATTGACTTGAGGTGCAGCTACTTCGATTGAAGGTCGAGGCATGAGGATATTCCGAAGACCGCCTTCTCTACTCGCTACGGTTTATGCGAGTATACAATTGTCTCATTTGGCCTCACCAATGCACCACCACCTTTATGAATCTGATGAACAAGGTCTTCATGGAATTCCTTGATAGATTTGTGGTTGTGTTCATTGATGACATCCTCATTTACTCCAAGGATGAGGAAGAGCATGCACTTCACTTGCGTATGGTGCTTGACAAGCTTCGTGAGCATCAGCTTTATGCCAAGTTCAGCAAGTGCGAGTTCTGGCTGAAGGAAGTGGCATTTCGGGGCCACGTTACGTCAAGAAGCGGAGTTGCTGTTGATCCTAGCAAGGTGCAAGATGTGCTCAATTGGGAACCGCCCCGCAATGTCTCGGAGATTCGGAGTTTTCTTGGTTTAGCCGGATATTATCGCCGGTTTATCGAGAATTTCTCCAAGATTGCTAAGCCACTGACAGAGCTACTCAAGAAAGACAAGAAGTATGAGTGGTCGCTTGCTTGTAGATCTAGTTTTCAGGAGCTGAAGAAGCGACTCACAACTGCTCCAATCTTGATCCTGCCAGACATTCACAAGGCCTTTGACATTTATTGCGATGCATCTCGCCAAGGTCTTGGTAGTGTGTTGATGCAGGAAGGCAAGGTAGTGGCATATGCTTCTCGTCAGTTGAAGCCCCATGAAGCCAACTACCCGACCCATGATTTGGAGTTGGCAGCAGTGGTTCATGCACTCAAGGCTATGCGGCATTATCTCATAGGCAATGGATGTGAGATCTATACCGACCACAAGAGCTTGAAGTACTTCTTCTCCCAACCAGATCTGAACTGAGGCGTAGCGGTGGCTAGAGCTGATCAAGGATTATGATTTGGGGATTCACTATCACCCAGGCAAGGCAAATGTGGTTGCAGATGCCCTTAAGTCGCAAGTCGCATACGGTGAATGCCTTGGGTGTCATCGATCGACCTCAATTAGTTGAGGAGTTCAGCAAGTCGAATCTAGAGGTGGTTGAACATGGCTTCATTGCAGCATTGACGGTTCAACCTACTCTAGAATCTCAAATTCTTGAGGCACAGCTCCAAGATGAGGCAATCATTGAGATTAGGCGCCGATTATTTGAAAATGGCGCATCTCGAGGTTTTTCTCGTGAAGTCCAATGGGCTGATCTTGCATGGGCAGCAGTGTATGTCCACGATGATGTTGAGATCAAGGGGTTGATCCTGTCGAAGCTCATGATACTCCTCTCTCTATTCATCCTGGCAGCACCAAGATGTACCAGGACCTTCGCAGCGATTACGGTGGCCAGGAATGAAGAAAGACATTCTTTGCTCATGTGGCACGTTGCGATGTGTGCCCGAGTCAAGGCTGAGCACCGAGAGGCAGCGAGGCTACTTCAGCCATTGCAGATTCTCGAGTGGAAGTGGGAAGAGATTGGGATGGATTTTATTACCGGTCTACCGAGGTCCTCCGCCGGCCACGACTCCATTTGGGTGATCATTGATTGCTTGACCAAGGTGGCACATTTCATTCCAGTTCATACCACCTATTGCAGAGCCAAGCTAAGCGGAACTCTATTTGCATAATATTGTTCGGCTCCATGGAGTTCCAAAAGTCATAGTCTCTCGACCAGTGGTTCGCAGCTCACTTCAGATTTTGGGAAAGTTTGCGATCTATTCTTGGCACCGAGGCTATCTTTTCAAGATCGCTTACCATCCCTAGACCGATGGACAGACGGAAAGGGCAAATCAAATCCTAGAAGACATGTTGAGGGCTTGTGTCTTGTGCTCTGACAAGGCGTGGGAGAAATGCTTGCCCTTCGCCGAGTTCTCCTACAACAACGATCCACCAAATCAGCCTTGAGATGTCGCCATTCGAGGCTCTTTATGGCAAGAAGTGCGAGCAGCCCTTGTTTTGGTCCGAGGTTGGTGAGAGGCAATTCTTCGGACCAGCTATGATTGAAGAGGCTGAAAGGCAAGTTAGCTTGATTCGAGACCGGCTGAAAGAAGCTTAGTCTCGTCAGAAGAGCTATGCTGATCGTCGACGCCGCGAGTTGAGCTTTGAGGTGGGTGACTTTGTCTACCTCAAGGTCTCACCACTCCGCGGTACTCGCAGATTCCAAGTCCGCGGGAAGCTAGCCCCGCGATACATCGGTTCGTTCCAGATTCTCGAGAAGGTTGGTGTTGTAGCTTATCGACTTGAGCTACCACCACATCTTTCGGACGTTCACGATGTATTCCACGTATCCCAGCTGAAGAAGAGTCTTCGAGTTCCATCAGAGGTTACTCAAGTGGACCATCTTGATCTGCAACCTGACCTTTCGTATCGAGAGTATCCAGTCCGTATTCTCGAGACAGCTGAGCGTCATACTCGCAGCCAGGTTATCAAGATGCTCAAGGTCCAGTGGAGCAACCATTCAGAAGATGAAGCCACGTGGGAGCGTGAAGATCATATCCAGGCAGAGTACCCCAACTTTCTTCGAGAGCCTTAGCAATCTCGAGGACGAGATTTTTGTAAGGGGGGTAGACTGTAATATCCCGAGTATTTCTATACTCGAGTCACTGTACATTTGTACTCAAACACTGTTCAATAATACACTGCTCTTGTGTGTTTCTGTATTTTGAGCTGAGTAGACTCGACTGGGATCCAAAACAACCCTTTAACTTAATTAAACTCACTCAAAATCAAATCGAGTTCAATTGCGGTTCGTAATTGTCCTTTTGGACAAATTGGAAATTTAGGAAATTAAATGTCTAAAAGTCCTCAAAAACTATCCAAAATATCTTAGAAGTATTCAAAATCAGCTTTAGATGTTTGAATCTTCAAGTTTTGACATTGGACCAAAATGCCCTCCATAAGTGCATAGTGCCCACATGTGTTTTAAGCCATCTCCAAGCCTCCAACCAGCCACTTCCTCATTTCCCCACCTCCCACACGTCTTGAGCAAGGAGAAGGAGAAAGAGAAGAAGAAGACACCCAAATCCACGGATTGGAGGCGATCCGACTGACGGAAACTGATCCGGAGGCAGGAATCGGCGTCCTCATCGTGTTCCCCATCTTCTCAACCCCTTCAAGTGAGTATTCCATCGAGATTCATCGATGTCTCTTGGAGTTCCCGTGGTGCTTTTGCGATCTAACTTGATTTCTCGGCTCCTGGGACGTCCCTCGTCGCGTAGCTACGAGTTTCCCCTCCTGTAGCTCCGCATTTCATCATGTCCCTCAAACCCTAGCCTAGGTCAAAACTAGGTTCCATGTGTTAGACACGTCGCATGGCAATTGTGCTTTAGAATCTAGACTCAGATCATCGTTAGGCTCATTTAATCCTATAGCCGACCTAGCTTTTAGTCACCCTCGTATTCGCTCAAGTCCATCGCTAGGTCTTCGATTTATCGGAGGTCTAGTGGTGCATAGCATGTATAGATTTTTCCTATAGCGGTTACGGTGGCTAGAGTAAGCTCTGGAGGAATCGGAATTCAATTTCGCTAAGCTGAAATTTATTTTATTCATTTAGGTGTTAACTATTTTTACAATAGACCGAAGGTCCATAGCGTATAACGATAGCTCCATTAGCTCTTCTGATAGCCCTGGTTGCGATCAGAAGAGTCGAAATTAAGTTTCGTCAAAACCTGCTACAAGTTGTTAGCTCTAGGTATCTTTTAATTATTTTTATTTCATAAAATCCTAGAGCTCCGAGGCATGTATTGACTTTACCATTAGTCCCCTTAGAGGCTAGAAAAGCAGTTAGAATCGCTAGATTTGCATTTTAGCACTTTGTATTTTATTTTAGTAATTATAGGCCTCACAAGCCGTTTAAGGCATTTAGCTTCGTTTAGCTTCGTTTAAGGTCACTAAGGTCGATAGCATGCTTCCCGCGTGTTTTGGATCGCATTCAAGTCACTTTTCGGACTTTTGCCGTTTCTCGGGTAATTACCGGAGTTAAGCGGGCAATTGATCAAAAGTCAGAGAAGATTAAGTCATCCATGCTGGGGAATGGCTCCGATAGGTCGTAAGTATCCCTAGCAACTAGCCGAGGGCTTAAAACAAGTCTCGCGGCATTTCAGCTCAAAACGGCCCTTTTGGGCGAGATTGCTCGTTTTCGAGCAAAATAGCCATTTTGGCCATATTTCACATTTAGGGGTTTCTTCGCGATTAGTCAGTCGGAATGAGTCATTTAGGGTCATTTAGACTTAGTAGAGTCAAAAACGTGCTCCTCGCGCCAAGTGGAATCGAGTTTGAGCCGTTTTCGGACCTGTCTTGAATCGAGGCGTAAACCTCGGCTTAATTTGCGCTTTCGATCGGATTTCGATGCAAATTAAGTGAATTTTCAAGGGGCAAGGTCCAGATAGGTCCTAGACATCCTAAAGTACCTAGTGGAGTCGCTGGAATTGGTCGCAAGTCGTTCGAATGGATTCTGGACAGAAATGGCTCTTGCGTTACGGTGAATAGTGTCGTTTTTCTTTTTTCTGATTTTTCAGCATTTTGTGTATTGATTTTCACTGTTTTGACTTCCGTTTGTTCGTTTTAAATCCAAATGAGTTCCCGTAAGTTCCATTAGGTGTATTATACCTAATTCTAGGTGTTTAACAAAATTTAGTTCAATTTTAAATTATTTTGCGCATTTTGTTCAAGTTGGCGAGAAATTCGCCGAAATCGCCGTTTCGAATCGCGATTTCGCCATTTTTCTCACTTGTTTCGTTTCTTTGCTTTCTTGGTGTTTAGATGAGTTATATTTGATGTTAAGTTGGTGTTTATGCTTCTAAAGTCACTTTTTGCTAATTTATTTCTCTGTTCGCTGTTTTTGATGTTTTTATTTGATTAGAGGCGAGTGAGTCCGGAGTCGCCTCGAACAATCCTGAGTTCGTCCCGGATCCATCAGAGCAGCAGCAGACAGGCAAGCACCTCCTTTGATCATCTTGATCCAATATTTTACGATGTTTACTTTGATTTATCAAACTATATGCATGCGTTTAATTTCAGTAAATGTGCTAGTTTGTGGGAATGGTAGATATAACCCAAATTGGTGGTTTTCCTTAATCTATTTCCCATGGTCACATTGATAGCCCTAGTAGAGGTTAGACAACTTAATAAATGTCACTTGGGTATAAAATGTTAATAAATGCATATGCTTAGTCAATGCAATAGATTTGAGTCTAGTCCTTGGCAGTTACACTCATCAATCAAAATATGATTTCAAAATGAATTGAGTCAAAATGGTTAATGGTTAATTGATAAAAATGAGTGGTGTAAATGACTCGGGGAGGAGGTATAGAATGTGAAGGTGATGGTGTGGTTAGGATTGGAGTCCTTACCCGAGTCAACAAAAATATAAGGACCGAACTCAAAGTTAATGCTGGGTGAGTCTCGCGCAACCACATGAACTGAACTAGGGCAGAATGCCTATGTACCTGACTTCGGGGGATAGCCAGATTTGTTGGTAGGCCGAAGAGCAAGATGAGAACTTGCCCAGCTTGATGTGTCCGAATCAAGCGGGGTTCTCGGAAGGGACTTCTGTCATCCATTGGACAGAAGAAGGGGGTGTTGTGGGTTCCCGCTGCAACAATAGTGCCACTCGTGGGGTAATGGGGCCCGGGGCAAGGGATACCCCGTGTTGCGCCAGCAGCGTCACGCCTAAATCCGCCAGGGTGGGATCACGCTATTGTGCTCATGTCTGGATGACACCGATGATGGGAACGGCATGGTCAATCTGCAAGAGTCAGGTACTGAAAAGTATCGCGCGTCGTGGCAACACGCTTGCTAGATAGACCCATGTGGGGAATGTGTGCAACTTCTGCGGAAGTGTTAAGTAAAACTAATCGATTAGCCGTGCTCACGGTTAAGAGCATCTAGCCAGATAAGTATGGAGAGTATAGAAGTTTGGTTTTGTGTCTTCTTCGAAAAGTGTGAGTCTCGAACGGAAAGGAAGTGTTTGATGGATAGAGTCGACAATCTAGCCCATCGGTTGCATTCGAGCGGGAATGGCGAACCGGTTGGGATAATATACATTATACATATACTGTGAAATATGTTTTAGGTCAAATGCTCTTTCAATTACTAATGCTATCGGTTGTTAAATGTTGTTTACAAATAAATGCTGCTTTATGCAATCAACCTAGTATAGAAGCTTATTCCTATTGAAATAGCCTGCATTTAACTATATTTCCATACACTAAAGACTTACGAGTACATACGTGTACTCACCGTGGCTTTGCTGTTGTTTACTAACCTTGTCTCAGAGGATGGTTCCGATGGTGATCCGGATGGCTCAGGTGGTCCTCTGTTCTGCGAGCTGTGCGGCGGTTGTGGTCCTTCCTCCGATCGGTAGCCTTGTGGGGTTGTCGAGGCCGATTCTTATTTGGTTTAGTGTTTCTTTTGCTTCCGCTATTATTCCACTTTTGGATTTTGTAATGTGTATGTACAAGTACAAGATTTACACCCAGTTATGTAATTTAACTTTAGTTCATTACTTTGTGCATTGATACTCATGTTGTTGGTACGCGATCTTGGAGCTCTTGATCCAGGAACCGTATCGGATGCGTACAGGCACCGGGTCTGAAGCTAAGGGTTTGATCCCGTCGATCGAATTTTTTTTAGATTCAGATTTTCGGTGTCGAGGCTTCTGTTGCTATACGGTGCTATACGCCACAGTAGGCGGCGTACAGTACGGTATAGGAAGAGGGGTCCTCACAGAACCTCAGGTTGTCAACTACACCGTTTGTGTAAGTTGTACGGGGGAGCGTACCGGGGCTGCGGCCAGGTACCCATCTAACGGTGGATTGACCTAAACTTCGCCTTAACTAAGGGAAGGGTTAGTGTGCAACACCGGAGAGGACCACTTGTATTGTTGGAGGTTTCCTAAAGACTTTGTTACGGGAACTCGCCTTTGTGGTGATTGACTGTATCTTGTGGGTAAAGTGCATAACCTCTGCAGAGTGTAAAATCTATTCGAATAGCCGTGTCCGCGGTATTGGACATCGCTCGGGAATTACAGTCAAGGGTTAGACTTTCTTGAAAATAACTTGGACTTGAAAGGTTGGGTTTGGTTCAATAATGATGTTGATGGAAATGTGGATTAGGATTGGGAAAGATGTTTATTTAACGCCTGAAAAAGTTGTTAATGATATACTTGTTTCTACTGCTTTCGAATCTACTTATATTATTTGTTAAATGATGTTTACTGCAAATATACCCTGAGCTATTCCTTTGTATCAAGCCATTCATGTAGTATATTAGTTTGCATTCTATGCATGACTTGCTGAGTACCAAGTACTCACCCTTGCCACAATACAATACCAGTTGAAGAGGAGTCTACACCAGCTTTGGAGGAGGAGCTCCAAGAGGAACCGTCTACTTAGGGAGCGAGCCCAGTCAGTTGCATGTGGTACACTGGATGGCGCCACGATGTTATTTTAATTTCCGCTGCTATTATTTCTCTCTTAATAAGTTTCGCCCTGCGTGGCGTATATTTGTAACTCGACCATAAGGTCGAGCAACCAGTTTGACTATTTAATTAAAGTACTTTATTAGTATCGAGTGGTATGATTGTGATATTTACCGATGTTAAGACTGTGTGCACTAGCGCGTTCCTGGACTAGTGCTGAATACACAGAGGGTCCGGATTTGCAAATTCGGGTCCCGACAGAGGTGGTATCAGAGCCATACTGACCGTAGGCTCACCCATAGCTAGAATGGTCGTAGTGAGGATAAAACCTATTTTCTAAAGTTAAAAGTGGTCAAGATAATGAATGAATTCTCGACTTACCCCTTTTCTTCCTTGTTCATACCCCTGCTGAGTTCTTTTCGTCTTCCACATTGGTTTTAAAGTGTTGCGTTCTTACGCAAGTATCCTTTGACAGATGATGATGAAGAATAACTATGCCGAGCGTGAAGGAGGCTATGCCGCCAAGTTGTGGCGTATGCTCCAGTTTCTTGGAGGTTTTGAGAGGCCGCTCTACCGAGGAACTACACTTGTGCAAGCAGGACTGGTCACAGGATGGGACATCCGGATCACGGTGTATGCCCGAGAGAAGACCAAGTTCAGTCACCCTTTTCACTTCACCGCCAGGAGGTCTACCTTCGAGATGGGAATCCAGGAAGTGTCGCGTCGAGCGATGCAGCAGATCGCTCGCACCTACTCCAGGGAGCTGGAGGGCATAGTGTTCCATCACCACCCACGCCGAGACAGCAGAGCTCAACGGCAACCGATAGAAGATGAGGATGCTACCGTCACTCACTTAGCCAGATTCGTCGGCGCTCAGGAAGAGCTGATCGAGGACACAATTCAGGAGTTGAAGAAGGCTCGCGAGCAGGTTGAGGAAGAGAAGAAGCACTTGGAGAATGCCACTGAGTACGTCGCTCACGCTGCAGAAAGGATCGCAGAGCTGGAGACTGCACTGTATGGCCAAGGTCCCGATCCAGTGTTGGAGTTGGACGCTCCAGACCCAGAAGAGGAACCAGAACAGGCGCCACAGCCACAGCAACAGCCAGATCCAGAGCCAGAGGAAGACGCCGCGTCGTCGACCACAGCTGCAGTTGCAGGGCATGGCGATTGTTTCGCGCCTATGCCGCAGCACCCGTACCCAGGCAGTGGAGGTTTTCTCGATGAGTGAGCGTAGTCGTTAAGGTTGAGACTCCTTTGTCGAGTCACGTTATAGAATAAGAGTTACCCTTTAGAGGCGTTGGTTTTTCATTGTTTGCTGAGTGTGCAGTATGTGTTGCAAGGCCCTTAGGCATTGTAAGCAACCATACCAAGTTATTACTATTATTAATAATAAAGTTGGATTTTGAGTTACACCCTTCGCCCCGCATAGTTCCATATTACTTGTCTATTCTTGTTTCCCTCTCGTCTCTAAAAACTTGGAGCAATCGACAGATGGTGAACACTCATGGAAACCTTGGAGGCAATAGAAGTGGTTCTCGCCCAGCAGAAAACCCCAATGATGGAGCACCAGCACCGCCAGTTGATATGCAGAATTTCGGAGCTTTTCTTGCTGCTCAGACTCAGTTGATGCATGCCATGATGCAACAGATGCAGCACGTCACCGCTCAGGCCACAGCTAATCAAGTCAATCAGGGACAATGCCAAAATACAAGACTGTCAGAGTTCATGAGGACTCATCCACCCACTTTCTCCAGGAATGCTAACCCGTTGGAGGCCGATGATTGGTTAAGGTCAATTGAGAGGAAGCTACACATTGCTCAATGCATGGGAAATGAGAAGGTACTCTACGCTTCTCATCAGTTGGAAGGAACAGCCGCTTAATGTTGGGAGAACTTCTGCGCTACGCAAGAGAACACTCAAGATATCACTTGGGAGGAGTTCACAGTGCGTTTAAATCGGTATCACGTGCTGAAGGAATCATGGATCTCAAGAAGGAGGAGTTCGAGCATCAAGCAAGGTAATCGGCTGTGGTAGAATACTGAACAAGTTCACACAGCTTGCACACTACGCACCTGAAGATGTAGCGACAGATAAGGCTAGACAGTCTCGCTTCATGAAGGGACTTAACTCAGGACTGCAGGTGGGACTGATCACCCACACCTTTCCAGATTTCCAAGAGCTGGTGAATAAGGCGCTTATTCTTGAGGACAAGCGCAAGGAACTGGATGAGAACAGGAAGCGTAGGATGCAGCATCAGG
Source organism: Rhipidocladum racemiflorum (assembly GCA_036346355.1). Lineage (NCBI taxonomy): Eukaryota > Viridiplantae > Streptophyta > Magnoliopsida > Poales > Poaceae > Rhipidocladum > Rhipidocladum racemiflorum. The sequence continues at coordinate 38,832,152 of CM070588.1, forward strand.
GATCGCGTCCGGGAGCACAGCAACGTTTGAGGGTTGCGCCAAATCAGTTTTTCAGATTTCAGCCCGCAGAATGCAACCAGGACACCGTTACCAGCACCAAGACCCGTCAATCAGAACTATCAGACTCCAGCCCCAGCCAGAAACGTCGCTTCAGGTAGTCAACAAGGAACAGTGAGACGCTGCTACAACTGCAACGAGCCAGGGCACTTTGCCAACAGTTGTCCTAAGAAGACAGCAGGAGTGACCCCAGTTCGCTTCAATCTAAGATCCACACCAGCTAGGACGCCAGCACCAGGAGCAGCACCCCAGACCGTGGTGAGAGGCTGAGTCAATCATGTCACCGCAGATGCACTACAGAATGTCACGGATGTCGTACTGGGTAAGCTACTTGTTAACTCAGTACCTGCAACAGTTTTGTTTGATTCTGGAGCTTCGCATTCGTTTGTTTCACAAGGCTTTGCTGCTAAAAATGATTTGGAGATTGCAAGACTTAAATGCATGCTTTTGGTTCAAACCCCTGGTTCCGAACTACGAACGAAAGTAGGATGTTCTGGGGTGAGAATACTAATAGATGGGAGAGAGTTCCTAGCGAACCTTATTATTTTGGAGACCCAGACCTTAGATGTTATTTTGGGAATGGATTGGTTATCCAAGCACAAGGCCGTATTGGATTGTGGACGAAGGACTATCTCAGTTGAGAGCCCGTGTGGGAAGAAAGTGGAATTTCAAGCTACCGACGTTCGTGATGGACAGTTGATGGTTAACAGCACCAAGGCAATCAACATAGAAGATGTTCCCGTGGTTAATGAGTACCCAGATGTTTTTCCTGAAGATCTACCTGGTATGCCGCCAGACAGGGATATAGAGTTTGTAATAGAGCTTGTACCTGGTACAGCCCCGATAGCAAAGAGACCCTATCGGATGTCCACCGAGGAATTGGTAGAGATGAAGAAACAACTTGAAGAGCTGATGGAGAAAGGATTTATCAGACCGAGTTCGTCGCCGTGGGGAGCGCCAGTTTTGTTCGTCAAGAAGAAAGACGGGAGTTTCAGGATGTGCATTGACTACCGTGCACTCAATAAAGTCACCGTGAAGAATAAGTACCCGCTACCCAGGATTGATGATTTGTTTGATCAGCTGAGAGGAGCCGGAGTTTTCTCAAAGATTGATCTGAGATCGGGATACCATCAGTTGAAAATCCGATCGAAAGATATCCCGAAGACTGCATTCTCGTCAAGATACGGACATTATGAGTTTACTGTTATGTCCTTTGGTCTGACGAATGCGCCAGCATATTTCATGAGTATGATGAATAAGGTGTTCATAGAATATTTGGACAAGTTTGTTGTTGTGTTCATAGATGATATTCTAATCTACTCCAAGACAGAGGATGAACATGCAGAGCACTTGAGGCGAGTTTTGGAAAAGCTGAGGGAACAGCAACTCTTCGCCAAGTTCAGCAAGTGTGATTTTTGGAAGGACAAGGTGGAGTTCCTCGGACATGTAATGACCGCAGAAGGAGTCGCCGTTGATCCAAGCAAGGTAGAAGCTGTGTTACATTGGGAATACCAAGACCGTGACCCGCATCCGGAGTTTTCTTGGAATGGCAGGTTACTACCGCTGCTTTCATTGAAGGCTTTTGACAATTGCGAAACGCGTCTTACGCAATTGTTGAAAAAGAGAAGAAGTTTGCATGGACGCCAGAGTGCGAAAAAGGTTTTCAAGAGTTGAAGAAGCGATTGACATCAGCGCCGTGTTGGTTTCTACCGGACGTTAATCAAAGCTTCGATATTTATTGTGATGCATCGCGTCAAGGACTTGGATGTGTACTGATGCAGAATAGAAAGGTCGTCGCTTATGCATCAAGACAGTTGAGGCCACATGAGGAGAATTATCCGACACATGACCTAGAGCTAGCTGTCCTAGTGCGTGCTTTGAAATTATGGCGTCACTATTTATTTGGAAACAGATGTGAAGTATACACGGACCATAAGAGTCTGAAGTACATCTTCACCCAATCAGACCTGAACATGAGACAAAGGAGATGGTTAGAGTTGATCAAGGACTACAACGTTGGAATCCATTATCATCCCGGAAAGGCCAACGTAGTTGCCGATGCTCTGAGTCGGAAAAGCCATACCGTGAACATGTTGCTAGCCACAAGTCAGGATGAACTATGTGAGGATTTCCATAGAATGCATATTGAAGTCATACCAGAAGGATTCTTGGCCGCATTGGAAGTGAAGCCCACCCTGGAGGATCAGATCCGAGAAGGACAGGAGGATGATGACAAGATCCGCAGGATTAAGTCCAACATGGATGAAGGCAAGGCAGAGGACTTCAAGTTGGATGAGCAAGGCATGTTATGGATGAGGGATCGCATTTGTGTGCCGAACAGGAAGGAACTGAAGAAGTTGATTCTAGAAGAAGCCCATGACTCCAAGTACTCGATTCATCCTGGAAGTGCCAAGATGTATCAAGACTTGAAGGAAAGATTCTGGTGGCCGAGCATGAAGCGTGAGGTTGCCGAGCACACGTTACCTTTGTGCGACATATGCCGGAGAGTCAAGGCAATGCATCGAGACCGATTGGGATTGCTACTGAGCCATTGAAGATACCTGAGTGGAAGTGGGAGGAAATCGGAATGGACTTCATTACCGGTTTGCCGAAAACTCAAGGAGGATATGATTCTATATGGGTCATAGTGGACCGCTTGACTAAGGTGGCCCACTTTATTCCTGTAAAGACAACCTACTCGGGAGATAAATTAGCAGAGTTGTACATGATCAGGATCGTCTGCTTGCACGGAGTGCCAAAGAAGATCGTATCGGATAGAGGTACCCGGTTTACCTCGAGGTTCCGAATAAGCCGCATGAAGCCATGGGAACCCGTTTGAACTTCAAAGACTTATCATCCACAGACGGATGGTCGATCGAAAGAGTCAATCGGTTACGGAGGATATGTTAAGAGCGTGTGAATTGGCTTATGCTACCTCTTGGGATAAAAGTCTGCCAGACGCCGAGTTCGGCTACAACAACAATTACCAAGCAAGTTTGCAAATGTCACCATTTGAAGCACTATATGGTCGACCACTGGGACGCCATTGAACTGGAATGAGACAGCTTGAACGCCGTGTCTTTGGACCAGATATTCTTCAAGAAGCCGAAGAACAGATTGCCATGATCGTGAGAGATTAAAGATTGCCCAATCACGACGTAAGAGTTATGTCGACAACCGTCGCCGAGACCTGAGTTTCGAACCAGAAGATTTCGTGTATCTCAGAGTCACGCCGCTCAGAGGAGTTAAGAGATTCCATGCCAAAGGAAAACTCGCGCCGAGATATGTTGGACCATTCAAGGTTCTCAGCCGCAGAGGTGAAGTTGCTTATCAGCTAGAGTTACCGCAATCACTAGCAGGAGTGCATGACGTGTTCCACGTGTCCCAGCTGAAGAAGTGTCTCCGAGTACCTGAGGAGCAGACACCGCTAGAGTCAATTGAGTTGCAAGAAGATCTGACTTACAAGGAGCACCCCGTGAAGATTCTGGACACCATGGATCGAGAAACGAGGAACAAGTCAACCCGTTTCTGCAGAGTTCAATGGAGCAACCACGCGGAGAGTGAAGCAACTTGGGAGCGCGAAGAGGATTTGAAGAAAGAGTTTCCGAACCTATTTCTTTAGAAAGCCCTGAATCTCGGGGACTAGATTCTGTTAAGGGGGGGAGGTTTGTAACACCCCCAAAATTTGCTTTTCTTAAATTCATGTGTGATTTGGAACTTTGGTGAATTTTTGGAATTTTCTGGAATTTATTTGGAATTTATTTGAATTTATTTCATTTTGAAATAATTAAAGAATTAAACTTTGCAAATAAAAATTTGTTGGAAATATTTTATTTGAGTCCAAAATGTTCCAAAATATTTTCCAGAATTTTTCTGAGTCTTTTGCTATTTTTAATGATTTAATTGAATTTCTGAGAATTTAATTGGATTAATTAAATCGAGTTGGTTTCACTGTTCCTCCGACCGAGCCCGAGTCAGACTCGAGTTCGAGTCCGATCCGAACCCGACCGCGCCCGTGGTCAAGCCGAACCCGTTCGCCGGAACCCTAACCGCGTGACCGTTGGATCTTGATCCAATGGCCCACGATCGTGCCACGTCGCCGGACCCGAGTCCGACCGAGTCAGCCAACTCGCCGAACTGGACCCGAGTCCAACTCACGCGACCGTTGGATCTGGATCCAACGGCTCACGATGAGCCACGTCGCCCTCTCCGTGTCGCCGTCGGACTCCGCCGCCGCGTCGGAGTGGACCTCGGTTTCCGCGTGTTTAACGGACGCCTGTAACACCCCAATTTTTTGCTTTTCATGAAATTAAATATTATTTTGCACATTTGTGAATTTTTGGAATTTTTTGGAATTTATTTGGATTTATTTGGATTTAATTTGAATTTATTCCATATTGAAATAATTAAAGAAATTAAATTTTCAAATAAAGTTTTGTTAGAAATATTTTATTTGAGTCCCAAATGCCCTAAAATATTTTTCCAGAATTTTTCTGGAATTTTTCTGAGTATTTTGCTATTTTTCTTGAATTAAATGAATTACTGGAAATTATTTTAAATATTAAATCGCTGGAAAATCGAATCGGGTCAAGAATCTTGTTTCCGACCGAGTCCGAGTCGACTCGAGTCCGACCCAAGCCACGTGATCCTGGTCAAACCCTGGATTGATCCGACCGTTGGATCGAAATCAACGGCCGATTTGGTCGCACCGATCCAACCGGATCCGGCTCGGACCCGTTGCGCCGGGCGATCTCGGCCGTAGATCGGGGCCACGTGGACGGCTCCGATTGCGTCGTCTCCACCGAGTCGAACTCGGATAGCGCCGCCGTGGGCCTCAGAGCTCGTTAGGGTTTTTCGGTTTTCGCGCACGTCGAGGCCCTATTTAAGAGCTCGACCTCGCCACCGCGTAGCCCTTGCCCGTGCGCTTCTTTTGCCCTAGCTACCTGTGCCCAAACCGCCGCCATCCTCGCGCAATCGCTCGCCGGAGTCCGCAAGGGACCGCCGCGAGTTTTGACGATTTCTCGCCGCCGACAGCCGCCCTCCGCTGCGTCTAAGCCCAGATCCGAGACCCCCAGGACAAGGCGCATCGGTTAGGACCACTCACCTCACCGGAGCCCCTCGGAAACTCCGCGCGGGGAGTCATCGTCTTCATCCTCGGTACCATAGCCTCGCCGCGCCGTCGCCGGACCTCGCGAGCTCTATCAACCATTTGATCTTCATCCGACGCACGAGGTGAGGCCACGTAGCCCGTTACTGTTTCAACTCCGGATTCATTGGCAGCAGTTAGATCTTGATCCTAGGGCTGTGGTTGAGCCACGTCACCCAATCCGAGTCACCGCCGGACTCCGCCGCCACAACGGAGTGGGCCTCGGTTTCCGTGCGTTTCACGGACGCCGAGGGCCCTATTTATTGCGCTGCCACCCGAGTCTGGACCGCCACTTCATTGCGCACCCGTAGCCCTAACTCACCTCGCCTGAGCCGCCGTGGTTGCGCCGCTAGAGCTCGCCGTAGTAAGGAGAAGGAGCCGTCGCGGTTTTCGTCGAATTCCGCCGCCGTCCGCCGTCCTCCGTCGCCGTTGACCCCAGATCCGGGACCGGGAGGTCAAGACGCAGCGTCAGAGTCCAACTCACCTCGAGTGCGCCTAAACGCCGTCGACGGTCGTCGTCCCTTGCGCCGGTGACTCAGTAGCGCCGCCGCCATCGCCAGACCGAGCTCTGCCACCGTCGGATCTTCATCAAGCGGTCCAGATGGCGCCACGCCACCGTCGGTGAGATCCGTTCAAAATCCCAGATCAATCTCGGCCGCTGGATCTAGATCCAACGGTCCAGATCAAACGCGTTAACCCAAACGCGTGAGTCCAGATCTAATCTGGGCCGTTGATTTTCAAATCAACGGCCGAGATTGCGCCACGTGACGGGGAGCTTGACCGCCGCGATCAGCGCACCCGTGCATGTGACGCTGACAAGCCGGGCCCGCGTGTCAGTGACGCGACCAAACCGCACCATGACGCCACGACGCCATGGCGAAGCCCGCGACGCCGCGGCCACCCCAGCCGTGTAGTGACGTCAGCGATGACGTCACCAGTGGGTCCCTCCTGTCAGCACCGTGGGCTGAGCCCCACTGACGTCAGCAATGACGTCACCCGAGGGCCACCGTCGGGCCGCACACGTGGCCGTGGACCGAGTCCACGGTGGACTGCCATGCCGTGGCCGAGCCCATGAGCCGGCGACGCCACCGCCCAATCGAAGGCTACCCCGTGTCACTGCCGACGCAATAAATAATTTCCGAAAAAGAAAATGATTTAATAATTCGGTTTAATAATTGATTTGAATTTCAAAACTTCAAACGCTTATAACTTTTGCGTTTCAACTCCGATTTGAACGATTCAAATTTCTAAAAATTCATAAAATTCATATCTACTCAAATATGAATTTTATTTAATTTTTGGACTAAATTTTTTCTCTGTAAAATTATTTAATTGATTATTTAAACTTTAAATAATCATAACTTTTGTGTTTTAACTCCGATTTGAGCGATTCCAGTTCCTAAAAATTCATAAAATTATGTTCTCTCTGTTTATGGATTTTATTTGGATGTTTGGACACTTTTTGCCTAGTGTTTATTCGTGTATTGCTATTTGCACGCTTTACGAGTAGACGTTGAAGTGCCGGAAGGATTCGAAGGAGAAGTGTTGACCCAGGAGCCAGCTCAGGACCAAGAACAAGTACTATTTGAAGGCAAGTTATGCTTTGACCATATTGACCCTATTTTGAAACCTATTTTGATTTAACTTATTGCATGCTAGTTCAATTAGAAAATACCTTATTTAAGTATGGGAAATTAGATAAATGCCAAATTGCTGTATGACACCTTGATTAATTAAATATGTGCCTTGACCCCTTGTCACCCTAATTGTGGTTTACTAGTTGGACATTACTAAAATGCCAACATGGGAAATTAGATCATTGTAGTATATTGCTTAGACCTGCTACGTGCTCATGACATGATTTTCGACACTCAAAACGTTAATGTTGACTTAATGACATATTGAACCTGTTTTGGAAAGGTATCATGTGATGTTGATGGCACGTGGTGCATGGTAACCAACTGGGGTTTGATAAATAGCTTTTGACCGGGGCATGTGGCAAGAATGATCAGGTGGGCCAGTTGTGGCATTGGGAATGTTGTTTTGGTTCTTCGGGTAGTCTTGCCCTGGTCACCCTAAGGACTTCACCTTGCAAGCCTTTGAACTGAGTCAATCTTGCAACCACCTGTCTGTAATGGGACGGACCTAGTTGATTAAGTTGCTAATAACGTACTTGTGGGACCTCAGGAGGTCAACTACACCCTTTGTGTAAGTTGTACGGGGGAGCGTACCGGGGCTGCGGCCAGGTACCCATCTAACGGTTGGTTGGCCTAAACTTTGCCTTAGCTAATGGAAGCGTTAGTGTGCAACAACCGGGGAGGACCACTTGTGCTGTTAGAAGTTTCCGAAAGACTTTGTTACGGGAACTCGCCTTTGTGGTGTTTGACTGTATCTTGTGGGTAAAGTGCATAACCTCTGCAGAGTGTAAAATCTATTCGAATAGCCGTGTCCGCGGTATTGGACATCGCTCGGGAATTACAGTCAAGGGTTAGATTTTCTAAAAAATAACTTGGACTTGAAAGGTTGGGTTGGATTAATAATGATGTTGATAGAAATGTGGATTAGGATGGGAAAGATGTTTACTAAACCCTTGAAAAGTTATTTATGCTTTACTTGTTACTATCGCTTTGAATCTACTTATGATACTTGTTAAATGCTCTTCTTTGCAAATATACCTTGAGCCACTCCTTTGTATTAAGCCATGCATGTAGTATATTAGCTGCATTACATGCATGACTTCTTGAGTACCAAGTACTCACCCTTGCCACAATATAACACCGATTGAAGAGGAGACTACACCGGTGTGGAGGAGGAGCTCCAAGAGGAACCGTCTACTTAGGAGCGAGCCCGATCGGTTGCTGTGGTATCTTGGATGGCGCCACAAAGTTATCTTATTTTCCGCTGCTATTATTTCTCTCTTAATAAGTTTCGCCTGCGTATGTATATTTGTAACTTGACCATAAGGTCGAGCAACCAGTTTGACTATTTATTTAAAGTACTTTATTAGTATCGAGTGGTATGATTGTGATATTTACCGATGTTAAGACTGTGTGCACTAGCGCGTTCCTGGACTAGTGCTGAATACACAGAGGGTCCGGATTTGCAGATCCGGGTCCCGACAGAGGTGGTATTAGAGCCATACTGACCGTAAGCTCAACCCTAGCTAGAATGGTCGTAGAGAGGTTAAAACCTATTTTCTAAAGGTTAAAAGTTCATCAAGATAAGAAATGACATTTCGACTTATTCCCTTCTCTCTTTTCTTGTCTCTTGCTGAATTTTTCCTTACCTTGTCACGATTTAAAAATTTCGAGTTCTTACGTAAGCACTCTTGTGACAGATGGAGGGAGAGTTCAACTACGTAGATCTGGAGGTTGGTCACGCCGCAGAACTTTGGCGTATGCTACAGACTCTCGGAGATTTTGAGAAGCCGCAATACCAAGTGGACGTGATCAGACAAGCAGGATTGATCAAAGCTTGTGACGTGAAGATTGAGGTACCTGCTAGGAAGAAGGGCCCAGGCAATCGCCCGATACACTGCACTGCCAGGAGGTCTACAATGCAGATGGGTATCCAAGAGGCGTCACGACGAGCAATGCGGCACATTACCCAGAGAATTGGAGAGCACGGTGTTCCGATATCATCCGCGCAGCAATAACCTTCTTGACCCGAAGGCGATTCAGGATGAGAATGCCATGGTTACACAGTTGGCACGACTTGTTGTCGCCCAGGAAGATGTACTCGATGATACAAGCAAGGAGCTACAGAAGGCCCGCAAGGAGATCACGACAGAGAAGAACAGATGGCGGGAAGCTCAAGAGTATGTGTCACACCTTCTTCAAAGGATTGGAGAGTTAGAGACGGCATTATGCGCACGAGCCGGAACCAATGCTCGAGCTACACGAGCTGCACCGGAGGAGCCGGAGCTTGAGGAGGACATCGCTTCTTTGACTACCACAGATGACACGATTCTTTGGACATGGCGTCGTTTCACGCCTATGCCGCAGCATCCGTACCCAGGCCGTGGAGGTTTTCTCGATGAGTGAGCGTAGGTTCTATAGTGAGACTCTTTCGCCGAGTCGCGTCATAGAATAAAGAATCACCCTTTAGGCGGTAGACTCGGTGTTAGTTCGATTTGGATTTTCATTGCTTGCTGAGTGTGCAGTATGTGTTGCAAGGCCCCTAGGCATTGTAAGCAACCATACCAAGTTACTAATGATTAAAATAATAAAGTTGGACTTTAAAGTTACACCTTTCGCCCGCATAAGTTCCATATTACTTGTCTATTCTTGTTTCCCTCTCATCTCTAAAACCTAGAGCAAACCACAGATGGTGAACACTCGTGGAAACCTTGGAGGCAATGGAAGTGGTTCTCGCCCAGCAGAAAACCCCAATGATGGAGCACCAGCACCGCCAGTTGATATGCAGAATTTCGGAGCTTTTCTTGCTGCTCAGACTCAGTTGATGCATGCCATGATGCAGCAGATGCAACACGTCACTACTCAGGCCACTGCTAATCTCTACTATATAAAGTGAGAGTTTCTTCCCACGTCACATTAATTGCCCTGCTTAATTGCCATACTTAATTGCCCTGCTTAATTGCCCTACGCAAGAAACAAAGCGTTGCTTTAATTAGCCAGCTTTTGCAAGAAATGAAGCGTTAAAGATAGATGTTTGATCTTATGAAATAGTATTTTTTATTTTTATTTTTTGTTATCAATTTTGTTTTTCGTAGCAACACACGGGCATATAACTAGTCAAGTTAATCAGGGACAACGCCAGAACACAAGACTGTCAGAGTTCATGAGGACTCATCCACCCACTTTCTCCGGGAATGCTAACCCGTTGGAAGCCGATGACTGGTTAATGTCAATTGAGAGGAAGTTACACATTGCTCAATGCATAGGAAATGAGAAGGTACTCTACGCTTCTCATCAGTTGGAAGGAACAATTGAATGGTGGGAGAACTTCGTGCCCACGCAAGAGAACCCTCGTGACATCACTTGGGAGGAGTTCACAATGCATTCCGTCGATTATCACGTGCCTGAAGGAATCATGGACCTCAAGAAGAAGAAGTTCAGAGCATCAAGCAAGGTAATCACCGGTGGCCGAATACCGAACAGTTCACACGGCTTGCTCGCTACGCACTGAGGATGTAGCGACAGATAAAGCCGAACAGCCTCGTTTCATGAAGGGACTTAACTCAGGATTGCAGGTGGACTGATCACCCACACCTTTCCGCATTTCCAAGAGTTGGTGAATAAGGCGCTTATTCTTGAGGACAAGCGCAAGGAACTGGATGAGAATAGGAAGCGCAGGATGCAAGATCGTGATCGCGTCGTGAGCGCAGTTAACGTTTGAGGGTTGCGCTAAATCAGCTTTCAGATTCCAGCGCAGAATACAACAAGGACACCGTCACCAAAGCACCAAGACCCGTCAATCGTAACTATCGGACCCAGCCCGGCCCGAAACGCCGCTTGAGCGATCAACGATGGAGCGGTGAGACGCTGCTACAATTGCAACGAGCCAGGACACTTTGCCAACAGTTGTCCTAAGAAGACAGCAGGAGTGACCCCAGTTCGCTTCAATCTGGGATCCACACCGGCCAGGACGCCAGCACCAGGAGCCACACCCCAGACTGTGGTGAGAGGCCGAGTCAACCATGTGACCGCAGATGCACTGCAGAATGCTACGGACGTCGTACTGGCTAAGTTACTTGTTAACTCAGTACCTGCGATAGTTTTGTTTGATTCTGAGCTTAATTCGCTTTGTTTCTCAAGGCTTTGCTGCTAAAAATGATTTGGAGATTGCAAGACTTAAATGCATGCTTTTAGTTCAAACCCCTGGTTCCGAACTCCGAACGAAAGTAGGATGTTCTGGGGTGAGAATACTAATAGATGGGATAGAGTTCCTAGCGAACCTTATTATTTTGGAGACCCAGACCTTGGATGTCATTTTGGGAATGGATTGGTTATCCAAGCACAAGGCCGTATTGATTGTGGACGGAGGACTATCTCGATTGAGAGCCCGAGTGGAAAGAAAGTGGAATTTCAAGCTACCACCGTTAGAGATGGACAGTTGATGGTTAACAAAGCACCAAGGCAATCAGCATAGAAGATGTCTCAAGAGTGAATGAGTACCCGGATGTTTTTCACGAAGATCTACGGTATGCCGCTTGAGACGAGGACATAGAGTTTGTGATAGAGCTTGTAATGGTACAAGACCGATAGCAAAGAGACCCTATCGGATGTCCACCGAGGAATTGGTAGAGATGAAGAAACAAATTGAAGAGTTAATGGAAAAGGATTTATCAGACCGAGTTCGTCGCCGTGGGGAGCGCTAGTTCTGTTTGTCAAGAAGAAGGATGGGAGTTTCAGGATGTGCATTGACTATCGTGCACTCAATGAAGTCACCGTGAAGAATAAGTATCCGCTACCCAGGATTGATGATTTGTTTGACCAGCTGAGAGGAGCCGGAGTTTTCTCCAAGATTGATCTGAGATCGGGATACCATCGATTGAAGATCCGATCGAGAAGATATTCAAGATCGCATTCTCGTCAAGATATGGACATTATGAGTTTACTGTTATGTCCTTTGGTCTGACGAATGCGCCAGCATATTTCATGAATATGATGAATAAGGTGTTCATGGAGTATTTGGACAAGTTTGTTGTTGTGTTCATAGATGATATTCTAATCTACTCCAAGACAGAGGATGAACATGCAGAGCACTTGAAGCGAGTTTTGGAAAAGCTGAGCGAACAGCAGCTCTTCGCCAAATTTAGTAAATGTGATTTTTGGAAGGACAAGGTGGAGTTCCTCGGACATGTAATGACCGCAGAAGGAGTCGCCGTTGATCCAAGTAAAGTAGAAGTTGTGTTACATTGGGAGCAGCCGAAGACTGTGACCCAGATCCGGAGTTTTCTTGGAATGGCAGGTTACTACCGCCGCTTCATTGAAGGCTTTTCAATAATTGCGAGACCTCTTACGCAATTGCTGAAAAAGGAGAAGAAGTTTACATGGACGCCAGAGTGCGAGAAAGGATTCCAAGAACTGAAGACGAGATTGACATCAGCACCAGTGTTGGTTCTGCCGGACGTCAATCATAGCTTCGATATCTATTGTGATGCATCGCGCCAAGGACTTGGATGTGTGTTGATGCAGAACGGAAAGGTTGTTGCCTATGCATCAAGGCAGTTGAGGCCGCATGAGGAGAATTACCCGACACATGACCTAGAGTTAGCTGTCGTAGTGCATGCCTTGAAGATATGGCATCACTATCTGATCGGGAACAGATGTGAAGTGTACACGGATCATAAGAGCCTTAAGTACATATTCACCCAGTCGGATCTGAATATGAGGCAAAGGAGATGGTTAGAGTTGATTAAGGATTACAATGTCGGAATCCATTATCATCCCGGAAAGGCTAATGTGGTGGCCGATGCCTTGAGTCGAAAAAGCCATACCGTGAATATGTTGATAGCCACAAATCAGGATGAGCTATGCCAGAAATTTCAGAGAATGAAGATTGAGGTGGTACCTAGTGGATTCTTGGCCGCACTGAGGTAAAGCCTACCCTAGAAGATCAGATTCGGGAAGGACAGAAGGATGATGACAAGATCCGCAGGATTAAATCCAAAATGGAGGAAGGCAAGGCAAAGGACTTCAAGCTAGATGAGCAGGGCACGTTATGGATGAGGGATCGCATTTGTGTACCAAACAGGAAGGAACTGAAGCGGTTGATTCTAGAAGAATCCCATGACTCCAAGTACTCGATTCATCCAGGAAATGCCAAGATGTATCAGGATTTGAAGGAGAGATTCTGGTGGCCGAGCATGAAGCGTGAAGTTGCCGAGCATGTTGCATTGTGCGACGTATGCCAGAGAGTCAAGGCAATGCATCAGAGACCAGCAGGATTGTTGCAGCCGCTGAAGATACCTGAGTGGAAGTGGGAGGAAATCGGAATGGATTTCATCACCGGTTTACCCAAGACTCAAGGGGGTTATGACTCCATATGGGTTATAGTGGATCGCTTGACCAAGGTCGCCCATTTTATTCCCGTGAAGACCATTTACTCAGGGGATAAGTTAGCAGAGTTGTATATGATTAGGATCGTCTGTTTGCACGGAGTGCCAAAGAGGATTGTATCGGACAGAGGTACCCAATTTACCTCAAGGTTCTGGAACAAATTGCATGAAGCCATGGGAACCCGTTTGAACTTCAGTACAGCCTATCATCCACAGACGGATGGACAGACCGAAAGAGTCAATCAGATTCTGGAAGATATGCTAAGAGCTTGTGCATTGGCTTATGCTACCTCTTGGGATAAGAGTTTGCCGTATGCCGAGTTCAGTTACAATAATAGTTACCAGGCTAGTTTACAGATGTCACCTTTTGAGGCCTTTGTATGGTCGACCTGCCAGACGCCATTAAAGCTGGAATGAGACCGCGAGCGCCCGTGTCTTCGGCCTGATATTCTTCAAGAAGTCAAGAGCAGATTGCCATGATTAGGAAAGGTTGAAGATAGCCCAATCACGACAGAAGAGTTATCTTGACAATCGTCGCCGGATTTGAGTTTTGAACCGTAAGACTTTGTATACCTCAGAGTTACGCCTCTCAGGGGAGTTAAGAGGTTCCATGCCAAAGGGAAACTTGCACCCCGTTATGTTGGACCATTTAAGATTTTGAGCCGTAGAGGCGAAGTTGCTTACCAGCTGGAGTTGCCGCAGTCGTTAGCAGGAGTACATGATGTGTTCCATGTGTCCCAGCTAAAGAAGTGTCTTCGAGTGCCAGATGAGCATACGCCCTTGGAGTCGATTAAACTGCAAGAGGATCTGACTTATAAGGAGCATCCCGTAAAGATTTTGGATACTATGGACCGAGAGACTAGAAATAAGTCCACCCATTTCTGTAGAGTTCAGTGGAGCAACCATGAAGAAAGCGAAGCGACTTGGGAACGCGAAGAGGATTTGAGGAAAGAGTTTCCGAACCTATTCTTTAGTTAGCCTTAAATCTCGGGGACAAGATTCTATTAAGGGGGGAGGTTTGTAACACCCCAATTTTTTGCTTTTCATGAAATTAAATATTATTTTGCACATTTGTGAATTTTTGGAATTTTCTGGAATTTATTTGGATTTAATTTGAATTTATTCCATATTGAAATAATTAAAGAAATTAAATTTTCAAATAAAGTTTTGTTGGAAATATTTTATTTGAGTCCCAAATGCCCTAAAATATTTTCCAGAATTTTTCTGGAATTTTTCTGAGTATTTTGCTATTTTTCTTGAATTAAATGAATTACTGGAAATTATTTTAAATATTAAATCGCTGGAAAATCGAATCGGGTCAAATCGTTTCATCCGACCGACCGAGTCCGAAGTCAAACTTCGAGTCCGACCCAAGCCACGTGATCCGGTCAAACCTCGATTGATCCGACCGTTGGATCGAAATCCAACGGCCGATTTGGGCCGCACCGATCCAACCGATCCGGCTCGGACCGTTGCGGCCGGGCGATCTCGCCGTAGATCGGGGCCACGTGGACGGCTCCGATTGCGTCGTCTCCACCGAAGTCGGACTCGGATAAGCGCCGCCGTGGGCCTCCGAGCTCGTTAGGGTTTTCGGTTTCGCGCCGCGTCGAGGCCCTATTTAAGAGCTCGACCGCCACCAGAGCCCTTGCCCGTGCGCTTCTTTTGCCCTAGCTACCCGTGCCCAAGCCGCCGCCATCCTCGCGCAATCGCTCGCCGGAATCCGCAAGGGACCGCCGCGAGTTTGGACGATTTCTCGCCGCCGACAGCCGCCCTCCGCCGCGTCTAAGCCTAGATCCGTGACCCCCAGGACCAGGCGCATCGGTTAGGACAACTCACCTCGCCGGAGCCCCTCGGAAATGCCGCGCGGGGAGTCGTCGTCTTCATCCCCGGTACCATAGCCTCGCCGCGCCATCGCCGGACCTCGCGAGCTCTATCAACCGTTCGATCTTCATCCGACGCACGAGGTGAGGCCACGTAGCCCGTTACTGTTTAAACTCCGGATTCATTGGCAGCCGTTAGATTTTGATCCTAGGGCTGTGGTTGAGCCACGTCAGCCAATCCGAGTCGCCGCCGGACTCCGCCGCCGCAATGGAGTGGGCCTCGGTTTCCGTGCGTTTCACGGACGCCGAGGGCCCTATTTATTGCGCCGCCACCCGTGTCGGGACCGCCACTTCATTGCACACCCGTAGCCCTAACTCACCTCGCCTGAGCCGCCGTGGTTGAGCCGCTAGAGCTCGCCGGAGTAAGGAGAAGGAGCCGCCGCGGTTTTCGTCGAATTCCGCCGTCGTCCGCCACCGGCCGTCGTCCGCCACCGGCCGTCGTCCGCCACCCGCCGTCCTCCGTCGCCGTTGACCCCAGATCCGGGACCGGGAGGTCAAGACGCGTCCGGGAGTCCAACTCACCTCGCCGGAGCGCGCCCGAAACGCCGTCGGCCAGGTCGTCGTCCCCTGCGCCGGTGACTCCGCCGCCGCCGCCATCGCCGGACTTCGAGCTCGCGGCCGTCGGAGCTTCATCAAGCGGTCCAGATTGCGCCACGTCACCGTCGGTGAGATCGCATTCCAAAATCCCAGATCCAATCTCAACCGTTGGATCTAGATCCAACGGTCCAGATCAAACGCGTTAACCCAAACGCGTGAGTCCAGATCTAATCTGGGCCGTTGATTTTCAAATCAACGGCCGAGATTGTGCCACGTGACGGGGAGCTTGACCGCGCGTGGTCGCACTCCGTCGTGTAACGCCGACACGCCGCCCGTGTCGGCCGACGCGACCAAACCGCACCATGACGCCACGCCGACGCCATGGCGGGCCCGCGTCGCCCGGCAACCCCCGTGTAGTGACGTCAGCGATGACGTCATCAGTGGGTCCCACCGTCAGCACCGTGGGCTGAGCCCCGCTGACGTCAGCAATGACGTCACCCGAGGGGCCACCTATCGATCGCCAAGCACGTGGCCGTGGGACCGAGTCCACGGTGGACAAGCTGCCGTGGTGAGCCCATGAGCCTGGCGACGCCACCGCCAATCGAGAGGCTGCCACGTGTCATCGCCGACGCAATAAATAATTTCCAAAAGAAAATGATTTAATAATTCGGTTTAATAATTGATTTGAATTTCAAAACTTCAAACGCTTTATAATTTTTGCGTTTCAACTCCGATTTGAACGATTCAAATTTCTAAAAATTCATAAAATTCAGATCTACTCAAATATGAATTTTATTTAATTTTTGGACTAAAGTTTTTCTCTGTAAAATTATTTAATTGATTATTTAAACTTTAAATAATCATAACTTTTGTGTTTTAACTCCGATTTGAGCGATTCTAGTTCCTAAAAATTCATAAAATTATGTTCTCTCTGTTTATGGATTTTATTTGGATGTTTGGACACTTTTTGCCTAGTGTTTATTCGTGTATTTCTATTTGCACGCTTTACGAGTAGACGTTGAAGTGCCGGAAGGATTCGAAGGAGAAGTGTTGACCCAGGAGCCAGCTCAGGACCAAGAACAAGTACTTTTTGAAGGCAAGTTATGCTTTGACCATATTGACCCTATTTTAAAACCTACTTTGATTTAAATTATTGCATGCTAGTTCAATTAGAAAATACCTTATTTAAGTATGGGAAATTAGATAAATGCCAAATTGCTGTATGACACCTTGATTAATTAAATATGTGCCATGACCCCTTGTCACCCTAATTGTGGTTTACTAGTTGGACATTACTAAAATGCCAACATGGGAAATTAGATCGTTGTAGTATATGTCTTAGACCTGCTACCTGCTCATGACATGATTTTGGACACTCAAAACGTTAATGTTGACTTAATGACATATTGAACCTGTTTTGGAAAGGTATCATGTGATGTTGATGGCACGTGGTGCATGGTAACCAACTGGGGTTTGATAAATAGCTTTTGACCGGGGCATGTGGCAAGAATGATCAGGTGGGCCAGTTGTGGCATTGGGAATGTTGTTTTGGTTCTTCGGGTAGTCTTGCCCTGGTCACCCTAAGGACTTCACCTTGCAAGCCTTTGAACTGAGTCAATCTTGCAACCACCTGTCTGTAATGGGACGGACCTAGTTGATTAAGTTGCTAATAACGTACTTGTGGGACCTCAGGAGGTCAACTACACCCTTTGTGTAAGTTGTACGGGGGAGCGTCTGCGGGCGCGCCAGTACCCATCTAACGGTTGGTTGGCCTAAACTTCGCCTTAGCTAAGGGAAGGGTTAGTGTGCAACAACCGGGGAGGACCACTTGTGCTGTTAGAAGTTTCCGAAAGACTTTGTTACGGGAACTCGCCTTTGTGGTGTTTGACTGTATCTTGTGGGTACAGTGCATAACCTCTGCAGAGTGTAAAATCTATTCGAATAGCCGTGTCCGCGGTATTGGACATCGCTCGGGAATTACATTCAAGGGTTACATTTTCTCAAAAATAACTTGGACTTGAAAGGTTGGGTTGGATTAATAATGATGTTGATAGAAATGTGGATTAGGATGGGAAAGATGTTTACTAAACCCTTGAAAAGTTATTTATGCTTTACTTGTTACTACTGCTTTCGAATCTACTTATGATACTTGTTAAATGCTCTTACTGCAAATATACCTTGAGCCACTCCTTTGTATTAAGCCATGCATGTAGTATATTAGTCGCATTACAGCATGACTTCTTTGAGTACCAAGTACTCACCCTTGCCACAATACAACACCAGCTTGAAGAGGAGACTACACCGGTGTGGAGGAGGAGCTCCAAGAGGAACCGCTCTACTTAGGGAGCGAGCCCGGTCAGTTACTGTGGTATCTTGGATGCCGCCACGTAAATTATCTTATTTTCATTTGCTATTATTTCTCTCTTAATAAGTTTCGCCGCTGCGTGTATATATTTGTAACTTGACCATAAGGTCGAGCAACCAGTTTGACTATTTAATTAAAGTACTTTATTAGTATCGAGTGGTATGATTGTGATATTTACCGATGTTAAGACTGTGTGCACTAGCGCGTTCCTGGACTAGTGCTGAATACACAGAGGGTCCGGATTTGCATATCCGGGTCCCGACAACGCCGAGGGCCCTATTTAATGCGCCGTCTTTCGTGTCGTGACCTAGAC
Organism: Rhipidocladum racemiflorum; assembly: GCA_036346355.1. Classification (NCBI taxonomy): domain Eukaryota; kingdom Viridiplantae; phylum Streptophyta; class Magnoliopsida; order Poales; family Poaceae; genus Rhipidocladum; species Rhipidocladum racemiflorum. The sequence continues at coordinate 38,850,473 of CM070588.1, forward strand.
TTCCGTGCGCACCCGTAGCCCTAGACTACGTCGCCCGAGCCGCCGTGGTTGCGCCGCAATCGCTCGCCGGAGTTGATTGTGTGTTCCACCGCGGTTTTCCGTTGTTTCCGCCGTCGTCTGCCATGCTCCGCCGCCGTTGAGGTCAGATCCGGAACCGCAAGAGCCAGCCGCGTCGGAGGGAACCTTCCACTTCACCGGAGCACACCCGCAACGCCGCTTCTATCGTCGTCGTCTCCATCTCCGGCCAGCAAGCACCGCCGTGGACATCGCCGTGACCTCGAAGCTTTTCAACCGTCGGATCTCCATCGCACGGACCAGATCGCGCCACGTCACCCGCCGGTGAGATCCACGTGCTAAACCCCTTATCCAATCTCAGCCGTTAGATCTAGATAAATGCGGTTAGCGTTAACCGCGTTATACGCTGCGTTAGATCGGATCCCAACCGCTGGATCTAGATCCAACGGTCAGATTAACCGCGTTAACCCAAACGCGTGAAACCCAGATCCAATCCGAGCCGCCGGATTTCAAATCAACGGCGGATTGCGCCCACGTGGCGGAAGCTTGACCGCGGTCAGTCGACCAGCGTGGGCGTGGGTCACCGACACGCCGGGCCACGTGTCGGCCATCGCACCATGACGCCACACTAACGCCATGGCGGACCCTGCGTCGGCCGCCACCCGGCCCGTCGGTGACGCCAAAGAATGACGTCACCGTGAGGTCCCACTGCCGCCAGCGGCCGAGTCCTCACGACGTCGCCGATGACGCTACCCCTGGGTCCCACCGCCGATCTCACGGGAGCCGTGGGACCGGTCCACGGTAGTCCCAAGCCAAACCATGGACCATGTCCATGAACCGGCTGATGTCAGCAGACCAATCAGAGGCTGCCACGTGTCACTGCTGACGCAATAAATTAATTTCCGAAAAAGAAAATGATTTATTAATTCGAAATAATGATTTCAGATTTTGATTCAAACTTCAAACGCTTATAACTTTTGCGTTTTAACTCCGAATTGAGTGATTCAAATTTCTAAATTTGTATAAAATTGAGATCTACCTAATGATGAATTTTATTTAATTTTTGGACTAAAGTTTTTCTCTGTAATATTATTTAATTGATTATTTAAACTTTAAATAATCATAACTTTTTTTAACTCCGATTTGAGCGATTCCAGTTCCTAAAAATTCATAAAATTATGTTCTCTCTGTTTATGAACTTTATTTGGATGTTTGGACACTTTTGGTCTACTGTTTTATTCATTTGTTGCTATTTGCACGCGTTACGAGTAGACGTTGAAGTGCCGGAAGGATTCGAAGGAGAAGTATTGACCCAGGAGCCAGCTCAGGACCAAGAGCAAGTACTTTTTGAAGGCAAGTTATGCTTTGACCATATTGATCCTATTTTGAAACCTATTTTGATTTAACTTATTGCATGCTAGTTCAATTAGAAAATACTTTATTTAATTCTGGGGAATTAGGTAAATGCCTAATTGCTGTATGACACCTTGGTTAATTAAATATGTGCCATGACCCTTGTCACCCTAGTTGGGGTTTACTAGTTGGACACTACTAAAATTGCCAACATGGGTTTTAGACCGTTGTAGTATATTGCTTAGACCTGCTACGTGCTCATGACATGATTTTGGACAATCAAATGCTAATATTGACCTAATGATATATTGAACCTGTTTTGGAAAGGTATCATGTGATGTTGATGGCATGTAGTGCATGGTAATCAACTGGGCTTTGATAAATAGCTTTTGACCGGGGCATGTGGCAGGAATGATCAGGTGGGCCAGTTGTGGCACCGGGAACGTTGGTTTGGTTCTTCGGGTAGTCTTGCCCTGGTCACCCTAAGGACTTAACCTTGCAAGCCTTTGAACTGGGTCAATCGTGCAACCACATGTCTGTTATGGGACGGACCTAGTTGAATAAGTTGCTAATAACGTACCTGTGGAACCTCAGGTTGTCAACTACACCGTTTGTGTATGTTGTACGGGGGAGCGTGCCGGGGCTGCGGCCAGGTACCCATCTAATGGTGGATTGACCTAAACTTCGCCTTAACTAAGGGAAGGGTTAGTGTGCAACACCGGAGAGGACCACTTGTATTGTTGGAGGTTTCCGAAAGACTTTGTTACGGGAACTCGCCTTTGTGGTGTTTGACTGTATCTTGTGGGTAAAGTGCATAACCTCTGCAGAGTGTAAAATCTATTCGAATAGCCGTGTCCGCGGTATTGGACATCGCTCGGGAATTACAGTCAAGGGTTAGACTTTCTTGAAAATAACTTGAACAAAAAAGGTTGGGTTTGGTTCAATAATGATGTTGATGGAAATGTGGATTAGGATTGGGAAAGATGTTTATTTAACTCCTGAAAAAGTTGTTAATGATATACTTGTTTCTACTGCTTTCGAATCTACTTATATTATTTGTTAAATGCTGTTTACTACAAATATACCTTGAGCTATTCCTTTGTATGAAGCCATTCATGTAGTATATTAGTTTGCATTCTGTGCATGACTTGCTGAGTACCAAGTACTCACCCTTGCCACAATACAACACCAGTTGAAGAGGAGTCTACACCAGCTTTGGAGGAGGAGCTCCAAGAGGAACCGTCTACTTAGGGAGCGAGCCCAGTCAGTTGCCTGTGGTATACTGGATGGCGCCACGATGTTATTTTAATTTCCGCTGCTATTATTTCTCTCTTAATAAGTTTCGCCCTGCGTGGCGTATATTTGTAACTCGACCATAAGGTCGAGTAACCAGTTTGACTATTTAATTAAAGTACTTTATTAGTATCGAGTGGTATGATTGTGATATTTACCGATGTTAAGACTGTGTGCACTAGTGCGTTCCTGGACTAGTGCTGAATACACAGAGGGTCCGGATTTGCAAATTCGGGTCCCGATAACCATATAATGCCTCAAATGGTGATATTTGCAAACTTGCTTGATAGCTATTGTTGTAGCTGAACTCAGCATACGGCAGACTTTTATCCCAAGAGGTAGCATAAGCCAATGCACACGCTCTTAACATATCTTCCAGTATCTGGTTAGCTCTTTCAGTCTGTCCATCCGTCTGCGGATGATAGGCGGTACTGAAGTTCAAACGGGTTCCCATGGCTTCATGCAGCTTATTCCAGAACCTCGAGGTAAACTATGTACCTCTGTCCGATACAATCTTCTTCGGCACTCCATGCAAACAAACGATCCTGGTCATGTACAATTCTGCTAACTTAGCTCCCGAATAAGTGGTCTTTACTGGAATAAAATGGGCGACCTTAGTCAAGCGGTCCACTATAACCCATATGGAGTCATATCCACCCTGTGTTTTCGGCAAACCGGTAATGAAGTCCATTCCGATTTCCTCCCACTTCCACTCAGGTATCCTTAATGGCTGCAGCAGTCCCGCTGGTCTCTGATGCATGGCCTTGACTCTCTAACATATGTCGCACAGCACAACATGCTCGGCAACTTCACGCTTCATGCTCGGCCACCAGAATCTTTCCTTCGAATCCTGGTACATCTTGGCACTTCCCGGATGAATTGAATACTTGGAGTCATAGGCTTCCTCTAGGATCAACTGCTTCAGCTCCTGCTTGTTTGGCACACAAATTCGATCCTCCATCCACAACGTGCCCTGCTCGTCCATCTTGAAGTCTTTTGCCTTGCCTTCATCCATCTTGGACTTAATCCTGCGAATCTTGTCATCATCCTTCTGTCCTTCTCAGATCTGATCCTCCAGGGTAGGCTTCACTTCTAATGCGGCCAAGAATCCTTCTGGGACCACTTCAATCTGCATTCTCTGGAAATTCTTGCATAGCTCTTCCTGACTCGCAGCTATCAACATGTTTACGGTATGGCTTTTCCGACTCAGAGCATTGGCCACCATGTTGGCCTTTCCGGGATGGTAATGGATTCCAACATTATAATCCTTGATCAGCTCTAACCATCTCCTCTGCCTCATGTTCAGGTCTGATTGGGCGAAAATGTACTTAAGGCTCTTATGATCCGTATATACTTCACATCTGTTCCTGATCAAATAGTGACGCCACAACTTCAAAGCATGCACTACGGCAGCTAGCTCTAGGTCATGCATTGGATAATTCTCCTCATGCGATCTCAACTGCCTCGAGGCATAAGCGACGACCTTTCCGTTTTGCATCAGCACACATCCCAGTCCTTGGCGCGATGCATCACAATAAATATCAAAGCTTTGATTAACATCCGGTAGAACTAACACCGGTGCTGATGTCAATCGCCTCTTCAGCTCTTGAAAACCTTTCTCACACTCCAGCGTCCATGCAAACTTCTTCTCCTTTTTCAACAATTGCGTGAGAGGTCTCACAATCGTCGAAAAGCCTTCGATGAAACGGCTGTAGTAACCTGCCATACCAAGGAAACTCCAGATCTGGGTCACGGTCTTCGGCTGTTCCCAATGTAGCACAGCCTCTACCTTGCTTGGATCAACGGCGACTCCTTCTGCGGTCATTACATGTCCGAGGAACTCCACCTTGTCCTTCCAAAAGTCGCACTTGCTGAACTTAGCGAAGAGTTGCTGTTCCCTCAGCTTTTCCAAAACTCGCCTCAAGTGCTCTGCATGTTCATCCTCTGTCTTGGAGTAGATTAGAATATCATCTATGAACACAACAACAAACTTGTCCAAATATTCCATGAACACCTTATTCATCATATTCATGAAATATGCTGGCGCATTCATCAGACCGAATGACATAACTGTAAACTCGTAATGTCCGTATCTGGACGAAAACATGGTCTTCGGAATATCCTCTGATCGGATCTTCAACTGGGGGTATCCCGATCTCAGATCAATCTTGGAGAAAACTCCAGCTCCTCTCAGCTGGTCAAACAGATCATCGATCCTGGGTAGCGGGTACTTATTCTTCACGGTGACTTCATTGAGTGCACGGTAGTCAATGCACATCCTGAAGCTCCCGTCCTTCTTCTTGACAAACAGAACTGGCGCTCCCCACGGCGACGAACTTGGTCTGATGAATCCTTTCTCCATCAGTTCTTCAAGCTGTTTCTTCATCTCTGCCAATTCTTCGGTGGACATCCGATAGGGTCTCTTTGCTATCGGCGCTGTACCAAGTACAAGCTCTATCACGAACTCTATGTCTCTATCTAGCGGCATACCAGGTAGATCTTCAGGAAAAACATCTAGATACTCATTCACCATTGAGACATCTTCTATGCTGATCGCCTTTGCGCTGTTAACCATCAACTGTCCATCTCTAACGGCGGTAGCTTGAAATTCCACTTTCTTTCCACACGGGCTCTCAACTGAGATAATCCTTCGTCCACAATCCAACATAGCCTTGTGCTTGGATAACCAATCCATTCCCAAAATGACATCTAAGGTCTGGGTTTCCAGTATAATAAGGTTCGCTAGGAATTCTACCACATCTATTAATATTCTCACCCCTGAACATCCTACTTTAGTTCGGAGTTCGGAACCAGGGGTTTGAACTAGAAGCATGCTGTCGGCGTACTAGCCAACAGGCACCTCCGAATCGGGTGCTTATGAGGTTCAGACGGGGGGCTTTCGGGGCAATTGCCGGGGAAAGGAAGAAGATGGCCGGAGTACCGGGAAGCTCAGGGGAACAGGGGGGCGCAAGAACTTTTTACCCAGGTTCGGGCCCTCCGGAGAGTAATAGCCCTAGTCCTTCTTTTCTTGCTAATGCTTCTGTTCTCGCTTGAGAGGATGAAACCTACTAACCATGGATCGAACCCCTTCTCACATGCACCCCGGCCCCCTTTTATACTTGGGCTGACGGGGGCGCATGGGAGGCTTACACCAAAAGGCACACTCATTACACTGCCACGGGCGCATTTAATACGCCCGTCACTGCTCTTACATCCCATTATCGTCTGCCGCAGCCATCACACCCCCGCCTCGGGCCCCACGTCCGCCAACGCCACCTGTTCCGTCAGGGGGTGAGGTGCTGTCGTGATGTCACACGTAATTAATGCACGCCTAGGGAAGACGCGCCGCCATACTGTATCCTCCACGCTTTGCATTTAATGCGCACGATTTGCATTAAATGTCCTTGACCCGGCACTGCTGCCTCGGGGGTGGGCGCCAGGGGAGTGGCCAGCATGCCATGTGTCCTTTGGGCGATCACCTGGCTGGGCGCCCAGGGGCGTGGCTTGATCGCCACGTGTCTCTGGACGACCACCTGGCTGGGCGCCTAGTGGTGTGGCCTGGCCGCCACCTGTCCACTGGGCGACCACCTTGCTGGGCGCCCAGGGGTGTGGCCTGGCCGCCACTGCTTCATCGGGCGACCACCTTGCCGTCACCAGGGTGTGGCTCGCCGCCACTCGCCCACCTGGCGACCACCTTGCTGGGCGCCCAGTGGCGTGGCCTGACCGCCACCTGTCCACTGGGCGACCACCTTGCTGGGCGCCCAGTGGTGTGGCCTAACTACCACCTGTCCAGTGGGCGGCCATGCTGGGGATCTGCTGCTCGTCGTGGCGGTGGGCCCGGATGCGCCCTGCTCGCCCGGCGATCGTATTTACTGCGGGGGAGTGGGTACCCTGGCGTAAAATACGCCGACAGTAGCCCCCGGGCCCACCCAGGAGCGCTTTTTGGTCTACCATCTTTCTTTTTCTCTCTTTTAAATGCCCTTCGGGGAACCGCTCAGTCTCCCGGGTGGGACCATTAAAAGCCCACACGCCCCGCAGCTTTCAAGAGATCTTCTCCTTCTTCCGGTTCTCAAGGCGGTTTGTGCAGTTATTCCCGCCTTGTAACCGCCGCACGACCCTTGGGACGCGCCTTCTTAATGGGGCTTTTGAACTTCCTTTTTGCGAACCGCCACGCCCTTTCGGTTTTCCCGCCGAGCCTTCCCTCGCAGCCTTATAAGAGGTTGACCGAGGGGGGAGCGGTTCTTCCTCCTTCCAACTTCCCTCGCTCTGCTTCTCCCCACCGCTTTGGAGCCCCTTGCTTCTCCTTCTTCCCCGACGCGTTCCGGTACTCTTCTGTGTCCGATGGCTCTGATTCTCCCCTCCTCATCCATCGAGGAGGTTGCCGCCAGGTTTTCCCGGAACATAACCGCGGGCGCCCTCGCGCCCACGCCGACTGGCCGATCCCAGCCGCCGCCAGGGTAGTGATTTTCTTCGTGTGGCTTTTCTGCCGCCGGCCGCCAGTCTTTGATTTTTATCTTTCCGTTCTTAATTTCTACGCCATTCACCACATCCATCTTCCCCCCAACTCCGTCATCCTGCTTTCTGCCTTCGCCCACTTATGCGAGATGTTCGTGTGTGATTTTCTTTTCTTAAATTCATGTGTGATTTGGCACTTTGGTGAATTTTTGGAATTTTCTGGAATTTATTTGGATTTATTTGGAATTTATTTGAATTTATTCCATTTTGAAATAATTAAAGAATTTAAATTTGCAAATAAATTTTTGTTGGAAATATTTTATTTGAGTCCAAAATGATCCAAAATATTTTCCAGAATTTTTCTGGAATTTTTCTGAGTCATTTGCTATTTTTAATGAATTAAATGAATTACTGGGAATTATTTTAAATATTAATTGCTGGAAAATCCAACTCGGTCAAGCATCGTTTCATCCGACCGAAGTCGGACTCGAGTCCGACCCAAGCCGCTTGACTCGACCGAACCCACTCCTAACCCTAATCAATCCCAACCGTTGGATCAAGATCCAACGGCCGAGATCCGTCCGACCTGCACTCCGAGCCGTGTCCTGACCAGTCGCGCCGCGCGATCGTGGCCGTTGGTTGTGCCACGTGGACGGCCACGATTGCGTCGTCTTCACCGAGTCCGAAGCCGACTCGCCGCCGCGCCGCCGCCAGAGCAAATTAGGTTTCCGTCAGGCACGAACGCCGAGGCTATTTAAAGCGTGAGACGCCCCCGAGGTTGCCCTCATCCTTGCGCACTCCGTTTCCTCGAGCCATCTCGCTTGAGCCGCCGCTGCTGAGCCGCAATCGCTCGCCGGAGTTGTCTCTTCCCTCCGCCGCGGTTTGCGCCGCTTCCGCCGTCGTCAGTCGTCCTCCGCCGCTATCAAGACCAGATCCGATTCCCAAGACGAGACGCGTTCGGGAGTACCCTCACCTCGCCGGAGAAGCCCTGGCGCCGTTGGACTCGCTGCCGTCTTCATCTCCGGTGGCCATCGCCTTTCCGTCGCGTCGCCATCGCTGTTCGCGAAGCTCGCCACCGTCCGATCCAGATCGCACGGCTAGGATCTCGCCACGCCACCCGCCGGTGAGATCACGCCGAACTCCAGATCAATCCCGACCGCTGATCTAGATCCAACGGTCCAAATCAATGCGTTAACCTAAAACGCGTGTCAACACTAGATCCAATCCGCCGCTGATTTTCAAATCAACGGTCGAGATCGAGCCACGCGTCCAGGAAGTTGGACCGACGCGTCGGCCAGACGCTGCTGCGTGACGCCGACACGCCGCTGCCAGCGTGTCGGTCGGCTCGGCCGGTCCACACCATGACGCCACACCGACGCCATGGCGGGGCCGCTGTCGCCAGCTGTCCCTGTCGGCCGACGCCGATGACGTCTACCCGAGTGGGCCCACATGTCGATCCACGTGAGCCGTGGACCGAGTCCACCGTGGACCCGAGCCGAGCGTGGACCGAGCCCATGGACCGGCCGACGCCGCAGGCCAATCAGAGGCTGCCACGTGTCCATGCCGACGCAATAATTAATTTCCGAAAAGAAAATGATTTATTAATTCGAAATATTGATTCAAATTTAGATTCAAACTTCAAACGCTTATAACTTTTATGCGTTTCAACTCCGATTGAGCGATTCAAATTTCTAAATTTGTATAAAATTGAGATCTACCTAAATATAAATTTTATTTAATTTTTGGACTAAAGTTTTTCTCTGCAAAATTATTTAATTGATTATTTAAACTTTAAATAATCATAACTTTTATGCTTTAACTCCAAATTTGACGATTCCAGTTTCTAAAAATCCAGAAAATTATGTTCTCTCTGTTTATGGATTTTATTTGGAGTTTTGGGATCTTTTTGCATAGTGTTTATTTGTGTATTTGCTATTTGCACGCTTTACGAGTAGACGTTGAAGTGCCTGAGGGATTCAAGGAGAAGTATTGACTCAGATCCAACTCAAGACCAAGAGCAAGTGCGTTTTGAAGGCAAGTTGTGCTTTGACCATGTTGATCCTATTTCGAAATCTATTTTGATTTAAACTATTGCATGCTAGTTCAATTAGAAAAATACTTGGTTTAAACATGGGGGTTAGATAAATACCAATTTGATATATGACACCTTGATTACTTAAGTATGTGCCATGACCCTTTGTCACCCTAGTTGTGGTTTACTAGTTGGACATTATTAAATTGCCAACATGGGTTTAGATCGTTGTAGTATACTGCTTAGACCTGCTACGTGCTCATGACATGATTTTGGATAATCAAATGCTAATATTGACTTAATGATATATTGAACCTGTTTTGGAAAAGTATCATGTGATGTTGATGGCACGTGGTGCATGGTAATCAACTGGGGTTTGATAAACAGTTTTCGACCGGGGCATGTGGCAAGAGTAATCAGGTGGGCCAGTGTGGCATTGGGAGTGTTGATTTGGTTTTTCGGGTAGTCTTGCCCTGGTCACTCTAAGGACTTAACCTTGCAAGCCTTTGAACTGGGTCATACTTGCAACCACATGGCTGGAATGGGACGGCCCTAGTTGACTAAGTCGCTAAGGACTCACTTGTGGAGCCTCAGGGTGTCAGTTACACCTTTTGTGTGATTGTACGGGGGAGCGTATCGTGGCTGTGGCCAGGTACCCATCTAACGGTGTGTTGGTCCCATACTTCGCCTTGGCTAAGGGAAGGGATGGTGTAGAGCACGTACCGGAGAGGACCACCTGTGTTGTTTGAGGCTTCCGAAAGGCTTTGTTATGATCGCTCATTCGCATACTCTTGTATGGCGATTCACGGCTGACGTGGTGAGTGGATTGTATCTTGTGGGTAAAGTGCATAACCTCTGCAGAGTATAGAATCTATTTGAATAGCCGAGTCCACGGTACTGGACAATGCTCGGGAATTACAGTCAAGGGTTAGATTTTCTCAAAAATAACTTTGGTTTGAAAAGTTGGGTTGGTTTAATAATGAAGATGATGGAAATGTGGTTTAGGATGGGGGAAAAATGTTTATTAAAATTCCTGAAAAGTTATTTATGCTTTACTTATTTCTACTGCTTTCGAATCTACTTATATTACTTGTCAAAAGCTGTTTACTGCAAATATACCTTGAGCTATTCCTTTGTACCAAGCCATGCATATAGTATATTAGCTTGCATTCTGTGCATGACTTGCTGAGTACCAAGTACTCACCCTTGCCTCAACACAATACCAGTTGAAGAGGAGACTACGCCAGTTTCGGAGAAGGAACTCCAAGAGGACCCGTCTACTTAGGGATGCGAGCCCAGTCAGTTGCCTGTGGTATACTGGATGGCGCCACGAAGTTTATTTGATTTTCCGCTGCTATTATTTCTCTTTTAATAAGTTTCGCCTTGCAAGGCATATATTTGTAACTTGGCCATAAGGTCGAGTAACCCTTTGATTATTTAAATAAAGTACTTTGATAGTATCGTTTGGTATGATTGTGATATATACCGATGTTAAGACTGTGTGCACTAGCGCGTTCCTGGACTAGTGCTGAATACACAGAGGGTCCGGATTTGCAAATTCGGGGTCCCGACAGAGGTGGTATCAGAGCCATACTTGACTGTAGGCTCAACCCTAAGCTAGAATGGTCGTAGTGAGGATAAAACCTATTTTCTAAAGCTAAAAGTTTGTCAAGATAAGAAATGACATCTCGACTTATCCCCTTCTCTCTTTTCTTGTCTCTTGCTAAAATTTTTCCTTACCTGGTCACGATTTAAAAATTCCGAGTTCTTACGTAAAGCACTCTTGTGACAGATGGAGGTTTTCTCGATGAGTGAGCATGGGTTCTATAGTGAGACTCCTTCGCCGAGTCGAGACATAGAATAAAGAGTCACCCTTTAGGCGTTAGACTCCAGAGTTAGTTCGATTTGGATTTGCTTTGTTTGCTGAGTGTGCAGTATGTGTTGCAAGGCCCTTAGGCATTGTAAGCAGCCATACCAAGTTATTAATAATAAAGATGGACCTTAAAGTTACCCCTTTCGCCCGCATAAGTTCCATATTACTTGTCTATTCTTGTTTCCCTCTCATCTCTAAACCTAGAGCAAATCAACAGATGGTGAACACCCGTGGGAACTTTGGAAGCAATGGGAGTGGATCTCGCCAATGTAAAACCCCAATGATGGAGCACCAGCACCGCCACCTTTGGATGTGCAGAATTTTGGAGCATTTCTTGTCGCTCGACCCAGTTGATGCATGCTATGATGCAACAAATGCAGCACGTCACTTTGCTCAGGCCACGCTAATCAAGTTAATCGTGACCACGCCCGAATACAAGGCCGTCAGAGTTCATGAGGACTCACCCACCCACTTTCTTCTGGGAATGCCAATCCATTGGAGGCCGACGATTGGTTAAGATCAATTGAGAGGAAGCTACACATAGCTCAATGCATAGGGAATGAGAAGGTACTCTACGCTTCTCATCGCTTGGAAGGAACAACACGAATGGTGGGAGAACTTCTGTGCACGCAGAGAACCCTCAAGATATCACTTGGGAGGAGTTCACAAATGCATTCCGACAAGATCACGTGCCTGAAGGAATTATGGACCTTAAGAAGGAGGAGTTCAGAGCATCAAGCAAGGTAATCAGCCGCTGGTCGACTACCCGAACAAGTTCACACACTAGCACGCCACGCACTGAGGATGTAGCGACAGATAAATCTAGACAGTCTTGTTTCATGAAGGGACTCAACTCAGATTGCAAGTAGGGTTGATCACCCACACCTTTCCAGATTTCCAAGAGTTGGTGAATAAGGCGCTTATTCTTGAGGACAAAGCGCAAGGAACTGGATGAGAACAGAAGCGCAGGATGCAACAAAGAAGGATCACGCCAGAACGCATATGGGCTTTGAGAGTTGCACCAAATCAATTCTTCGATTCCAACCACGTAATGCAACAAGGACACCATCCCCAAAGACCAAGACCGCCAATCGTAACTACCAAACCCCACTTCGCTAGAAACACTACCTGTGCCAGGAACAAGTGAGACGTCATTACAATCGCAACGAGCCAGGACACTTTGCCAACAGCTTGTCCAAAGAAGACAGCGAGAGCGACCCGATTCGCTTCAATCTAGGAACCACCCCAGCTAGGACGCCAAAGATCAGAGCCACACCTGCATCCGTGGTGAGAGGCCGAGTCAACCATGTCACCGCAGATGCACTGCAGAATGCTACGGACGTCGTACTGGGTAAGTTACTCGTTAACTCAGTACCTGCAACAGTTTTGTTTGACTCTGGAGCTTCGCATTCGTTGTTTCGCAAGGCTTTGCTACTAGAAATGACTTGAGAATTGCAAGACTTAAGTGCATGCTTTTAGTTCAAACCCCTGGTTCCGAACTCCGAACGGAAGTAGGATGTTCCGGGGTGAGAATACTAATAGATGGAATAGAGTTCCTAGCAAACCTTATAATTTTGGAGACCCAGACCTTAGATGTTATATTGGGAATGGATTGGTTATCCAAGCACAAGGCTGTATTGGATTGTGGACGAAGGACTATCTCAGTCGAGAGCCCGTGTGGGAAGAAAGTGGAATTTCAAGCCACTGCAGTTAGAGATGGACAATGATGGTTAACAGTACCAAGGCAATCAGCATAGAGGATGTCCCAAGAGTGAATGAGTACCCGATGTTTTTCCGAAGATCTACCTGTATGCCGCCAGACAGGGACATAGAGTTTGTGATAGAGCTTGTACCTGCACAAAGACCGATAGCAAAGAGACCCTATCGGATGTCTACCGAGGAGTTGGTAGAAATGAAGAAACAACTAGAGGAGTTAATGGAGAAAGGATTTATCAGACCAAGTTCGTCACCGTCATGGAGCACCGCTTTGTTTATCAAGAAGAAGGACGGGAGTTTCGGGATGTGCATTGACTACCGTGCACTCAATGAAGTCACCGTGAAAAATAAGTATCCGCTACCCAGGATTGATGATTTGTTTGATCGCTTAAGAGGAGCCGAGTTTTCTCCAAGATTGATCTGAGATCGATACCATCGCTTGAAGATCCGATCGTAAGATATTCGAGGATCGCATTCTCGCCAAGATATGGACATTACGAGTTTACAATTATGTCCTTTGGGCCGATTTAATGCGCCACTTTATTTCATGAATATGATGAATAAGGTGTTCATGGAATATTTGGACAAGTTTGTCGTCGTGTTCATAGACGATATCCTAGTCTACTCCAAGACAGAGGATGAACATGCCGAACACTTAAGGCGAAGTTTTGGAAAAGTCGAGGAACAGCAACTTTTCGCCAAGTTCAGCAAGTGTGATTTTTGGAAGGACAAGGTGGAGTTTCTTGGACATGTAATGACCGGCAGAGGGAGTCGTGGATCCAAGCAAAGTAGAAGGCTGTGTTACATTGGGAGCGTAGAAGACCGTGACCCAGATTCGAGTTTCCTTGGAATGGCGTGGATATTACCGCCGTTTCATCGAAGGCTTTTCGACAATTGCGAAACCTCTTACGCAATTGTCAAGAAGGAAAAGAAGTTTGCATGGACGCCGAATGTGAGAAAGGATTTCAGGAGCTGAAGAAGCGATTGACATCGGCCGGTGTTAGTTCTACCGGATGTTGCTCAAAGCTTCGATATTTATTGTGACGCATCGCGCCAAGGACTTGGATGTGTGCCGATGCAGAATGGAAAGGTCGCCGCTTATGCATCAAGGCGCTTGAGGCCGCATGAGGAAAATTATCCGACACATGACCTAGAGTTAGTCAGCCGTAGTGCATGCTTTGAAGATATGGCGTCACTATCTCGATTGGAAACAGATGTGAAGTGTATACGGATCATAAGAGCCTTAAGTACATATTCACCCAATCGGATCCGAATATGAGGCGAGGAGATGGTTAGAGTTGATCAAGGACTATAATGTTGGAATTCATTACCATCCCTGAAGGCCAACGAGTAGCCGATGCCTTGAGTCGGAAAAGCCATACCGTGAGTGCGTTGCTAGCCACAAGTCGATGAGTTATGTAAGGATTTTCGTAAGATGAAGATTGAGGTTGTACCTAGCGGATTCTTGGCGCATTGGAAGTAAAGCCTACCCTAGAGGATCGGATCCGAGAAGGACAAAAGGATGATGACAAGATCCGCAGGATTAAGTCCAAAATGGAGGAAGGCAAGGCAAAGGATTTCGAGTTGGATGAGCAGGCACGTTATGGATGAAGGATCGCATTTGTGTGCCTAACAAAAGGAGTTAAAGCAATTGATTTTGGAAGAAGCCCATGACTCCAAGTACTCGATTCATCCTGAAGCGCCAAGATGTATCAGATCTCAAGGAGAGATTCCGTGGCCGAGTATGAAACGTGAAGTTGCCGACCATGTTGCATTGTGCGGCGTATGCCGTAGAGTCAAGGCAATGCATCGAAACCAGCGAGGATTGCTACACCGCTAAAAATATCTGAGTGGAAGTGGGAGGAAATCGGAATGGATTTCATTACCGGTTTGCCAAAGACTCAAGGAGGTTATGACTCCATATGAGTTATAGTGGATCGCTTGACTAAAGTAGCCCATTTTATCCCCGTGAAGACCACTTACTCGGGAGATAAATTAGCGTAGTTGTACATGATCAGATTGTTTGTTTGCACGGAGTGCCAAGGAGGATTGTATCGGACAGAGGTACCCAATTTACCTCAAGGTTCTGGAATAAGTTGCATGAAGCCATGGGGACCCGCTTGAACTTCAAGATGACTTATCATCCACGCAGACGGATGGGCAGACCGAAAAGAGTCAACCAGATTCTCGAGGATATGTTAAGAGCTTGTGCATTGGCTTATGCTACCTCTTGGGATAAAAGTTTGCCGTATGCCGAGTTTAGTTACAACAATAGTTATCGTGCTAGTTTACGATGTCACCTTTGAGGCCTTTGTATGGTCGACCACTGTCGGACACCATTGAATTGGAATGAGACCGCGAGCGCCGTGTCTTTGGGCCTGATATTCTTCAAGAGGCTCAAGAGCGGTCGCCAGAATTAGGGAAAGGTTGAAGATAGCCCAATCTCGACAGAAGAGTTATGCTGACAATCGTCGCCGAGATTTGAGTTTTGAACCAGAAGACTTTGTATACCTCAGAGTTACGCCTCTCAGGGGAGTTAAGAGGTTCCATGCCAAAGGGAAACTCGCACCTGCTATGTTGGACCATTTAAGATTTTGAGTCGCAGAGGTGAAGTTGCCTACCACCGGAGTTGCCACGATGCGTTGGCGAGGAGTGCATGACGTATTCCATGTGTCCCGATTAAAGAAGTGTCTCCGAGTTCCTGAGGAACAGACACCGCTAGAGTCAATTGAGTTGCAAGAAGATTTGACTTATAAGGAGCACCCTGTGAGGATTCTAGACACAATGGATCGAGAAACTAGAAACAAGTCAACCCGATTCTCAGAGTTCAAAGTGGAGCAACCATGAAGAAAGTGAAGCGACTTGGGAGCGCAAGAGGATTTGAAGAAAGAATTTCCAAACCTATTCCTTTAGTAAGCCCCGAATCTCGGGACGAGATTCTATTAAGGGGGAGGTTTGTAACACCCCAAAATTTTGCTTTTCTTAAATTCATGTGTGATTTGGCACTTTGGTGAATTTTTGGAATTTTCTGGAATTTATTTGGATTTATTTGGAATTTATTTGAATTTATTCCATTTTGAAATAATTAAAGAATTTAAATTTGCAAATAAATTTTTGTTGGAAATATTTTATTTGAGTCCAAAATGATCCAAAATATTTTCCGTAATTTTTCCGAATTTTTCTCGAGTCATTTGCTATTTTTAATGAATTAAATGAATTACTGGGAATTATTTTAAATATTAATTGCTGGAAAATCCAACTCGGGTCAAGTACTGTTCATCCGACCGAGTCGGACTCGAGTCCGACCCAAGCCAGTTGACTCGACCGAACCCACGCCTAACCTAATCAATCCCAACCGTTGGATCAAGATCCAACGGCCGAGATCCGTCCGACCAGACTTAGCCGTGTCCGACCACTTCCGCGCCGCGCGATCGTGGCCGTTGGTTGTGCCACGTGGGACGGCCACGATTGGCGTCGTCTTCACCGAAGTCCGAAGCCGACTCCGCGCCGCGCGCCGCCCGGCCGTAGCAAATTAGGTTTCCGCTCAGGCACGAACGCCGAGGCTATTTAAAGCGTGAGACGCCCCCGAGGTTGCCCTCATCCTTGCGCACTGCTTCCCGAGCCATCTCGCTTGAGCCGCCGCGTTGAGCCGCAATCGCTCGCCGGAGTTGTCTCTTCCCTCCGCTGCGGTTTGCGCTGCTTTCGCCGTCGTCCGTCGCCCTCCGCCGTCATCAAGACCGTATCCGGATTCCCCAAGACGAGACGCGTTCGGAGTACTCTCACCTCGCCGGAGAAGCCCCGGCGCCGTTGGACTCGCTGCCGTCTTCATCTCCGGTGGTACACGCTCTGTCAGCGTCGCCATCGCCGTTCATGAAGCTCGCTACCGTCCGATCCGGATCGCACGGCTAGGATCTCGCCACGCCACCCCACGGTGAGATCACGCCGAACTCCAGATCAATCCCACCGCTGATCTAGATCCAACGGTCCAAATCAATCGTTAACCTAAAACGCGTCAACACTAGATCCAATCCGCGCCGTTGATTTTCAAATCAACGGTCGAGATCTAGCCACGCGCCCAGGAAGTTGGACCGACGCCGGCCGGGCCAGACGCTGCGTGACGCCGACATCGCCCGCGTGTCGGGCCGCTCGGCCGAACCACACCATGACGCCACACCGACGCCATGGCGGCAGGCCGCTTGTCGCCAGCTGTCCCAAAGAAGCAGCCGACGCCGGCCGATGACGCCACCCGAGCGGGCCCACATGTCGATCCACGTGAGCCGTGGACCGAGTCCACCGTGGACCCGAGCCGAGCGTGGACCGAGCCCATGGACCGGTGGCGTCGCCAGCCAATCGAGGCTGCCACGTGTCCATGCCGACGCAATAATTAATTTCCGAAAAGAAAATGATTTATTAATTCGAAATATTGATTCAAATTTAGATTCAAACTTCAAACGCTTATAACTTTTATGCGTTTCAACTCCGATTGGAGCGATTCAAATTTCTAAATTTGTATAAAATTGAGATCTACCTAAATATAAATTTTATTTAATTTTTGGACTAAAGTTTTTCTCTGCAAAATTATTTAATTGATTATTTAAACTTTAAATAATCATAACTTTTATGCTTTAACTCCAAATTTGACGATTCCAGTTTCTAAAAATCCAGAAAATTATGTTCTCTCTGTTTATGGATTTTATTTGGAGTTTTGGGATCTTTTGCATAGTGTTTATTTGTGTATTTGCTATTTGCACGCTTTACGAGTAGACGTTGAAGTGCCTGAGGGATTCAAGGAGAAGTATTGACTCAGATCCAACTCAAGACCAAGAGCAAGTGCTTTTGAAGGCAAGTTGTGCTTTGACCATGTTGATCCTATTTCAAATCTATTTTGATTTAAACTATTGCATGCTAGTTCAATTAGAAAAATACTTGGTTTAAACATGGGGTTAGATAAATACCAATTTGATATATGACACCTTGATTACTTAAGTATGTGCCATGACCCTTTGTCACCCTAGTTGTGGTTTACTAGTTGGACATTATTAAATTGCCAACATGGGTTTAGATCGTTGTAGTATAACGCTTAGACCTCGCTACGTGCTCATGACATGATTTTGGATAATCAAATGCTAATATTGACTTAATGATATATTGAACCTGTTTTGGAAAAGTATCATGTGATGTTGATGGCACGTGGTGCATGGTAATCAACGGGGTTTGATAAACGCTTTCGGCCGGGGCATGTGGCAAGAGTAATCAGTGGGCCGGTGTGGCATTGGGAGTGTTGATTTGGTTTTTCTGTAGTCTTGCCCTGGTCACTCTAAGGACTTAACCTTGCAAGCCTTTGAACTCGGTCATACTTGCAACCACATGGCTGGAATGGGACGGCCCTAGTTGACTAAGTCGCTAAGGACTCACTTGTGGAGCCTCAGGGTGTCGATTACACCTTTTGTGTGATTGTACGGGGAGCGTATCGTGGGCGTGGCCAGGTACCCATCTAACGGTGTGTTGGTCCCATACTTCGCCTTGGCTAAGGGAAGGGATGGTGTAGAGCACGTCTGAGAGGACCACCTGTGTTGTTTGAGGCTTCCGAAGGCTTTGTTATGATCGCTCATTCGCATACTCTTGTATGGCGATTCACTACCGACGTGGTGAGTGGATTGTATCTTGTGGGTAAAGTGCATAACCTCTGCAGAGTATAGAATCTATTTGAATAGCCGAGTCCACTGATCGACAATGCTCGGAATTACAAATAAGGGTTAGATTTTCTCAAAAATAACTTTGGTTTGAAAAGTTGGGTTGGTTTAATAATGAAGATGATGGAAATGTGGTTTAGGATGGGGAAAAATGTTTATTAAAATTCTGAAAAGTTATTTATGCTTTACTTATTTCTCTGCTTCGAATCTACTTATATTACTTGTCAAAAGTCAAGCATCGCAAATATACCTTGAGCTATTCCTTTGTACCAAGCCATGCATATAGTATATTAGCTTGCATTCTGCATGACTTGTCGAGTACCAAGTACTCACCCTTGCCTCACCTCAATACCAGTTGAAGAGGAGACTTCGCCAGTTTCGGAGAAGGAACTCCAAGAGGACCCGTCTACTTTGGGATGCGTGCCCTGTCAGTTGCCTGTGGTAGACTGGATGGCGCCACGAAGTTTATTTGATTTTCCGCTGCTATTATTTCTCTTTTAATAAGTTTCGCCTTGCAAGGCATATATTTGTAACTTGGCCATAAGGTCGAGTAACCCTTTGATTATTTAAATAAAGTACTTTGATAGTATCGTTTGGTATGATTGTGATATATACCGATGTTAAGACTGTGTGCACTAGCGCGTTCCTGGACTAGTGCTGAATACACAGAGGGTCCGGATTTGCAAATTCGGGGTCCCGACATCCTCCCTTGCCCCTATTGGGGTGGGGACGTAGACCCTCCGACGCCGATTCTTTTTCCACCTCCGCCGGCTCCGATGATGGGGCAACGGCTGCCGCCACGGCCGACGACAATACACGCCGCTGGGCCGCCGCACCGCTGGCCGCCACTAACAATGGGCGATTCTTCCTCCGCCGACACCTCCAGAAGGCGGCGTTGCCCTCAAAGAATCGGCGTTTGGCCCTCGCCACGGCGCTGGTCCCTAGGCCGCTAGGACCGGCACCGATAGCACCGCGCGGGGGACTGGTCCTCACTCCGAGCGTGCCCCGATTCCCGAGGCCGTCACCTAGGTACTCATTCAAAAACGTACATGCAATATGAAAGTTAAGCCCTTTCGGACCGTGTCTTACCATTGTTTCATCCCTTTTTTCAGGGTTCCTGCTCCGGACGATCCCGCCGCCCAAGCCAGGGACGATCAAGGCGCCGCGGCTACCGGAGCTGTGCCGCCCGGGGTCGCCGAGCCCCAGGACGAGCAGATGGAGGGGGGCGATCCCCAGGTGGTCGCTGCTGGCGCCGCCGTTCAGGACCCAGGCCCGCTCGGCCCCGTCCCTACCCCGGATCCCCCCACCGCCTCCGTTCCCTCGGCAGACGCGGACGGTCTGCTAGCGGCTCTTGGCGAGCTCTACTCTAGCACGAGCAGTCGTCTGGTGACGAGCAGGGAGCGGCTGACGGAGGCGGGAGCCGAAATCAACCGCCTCCGTAAGGAGGTGGAAGACTTGCGAGAACGGGGGGCGGGGCTAGAGCTGCAGCTACGGCGGGAGCGAGAGCAGCAGGAGCAAAGCGCCCGCCGCTCCGAGGGGCTCTCCGCGGAGCTGGAGGCGGAGAGGGTCGATCGGGCCCAGTCGGAGGCGGACACCCTACGGATGCTGTAACATCCCAAAATTTTGCTTTTCTTAAATTCATGTGTGATTTGGCACTTTGGTGAATTTTTGGAATTTTCTGGAATTTATTTGGATTTATTTGGAATTTATTTGAATTTATTCCATTTTGAAATAATTAAAGAATTTAATTTTGCAAATAAAATTTTGTTGGAAATATTTTATTTGAGTCCAAAATGATCCAAAATATTTTCCAGAATTTTTCCGAATTTTTCGAGTCATTTGCTATTTTTAATGAATTAAATGAATTATCGGGAATTATTTTAAATATTAAATCGCTGGAAAATCCAACTCGGGTCAAGCATCGTTTCATCCGACCGAAGTCGGACTCGAATCGACCCGAGCCGATTGGCTCAACCAAACCAGCTCCCAACCCTAAGCGATCCCGACCAGTTGGATCAAGATCCAACGGTGAGATCCGCCGACTCGACCCGGACCGATGTCCGACCGGACCGGTCGCGCCAGCGCGATCGTGGCCGTTGGTTGTGCCACGTGGACGGCCACGATTCGTCGTCTTCACCGTCCGAAGCCGACTCGCCGCCGCGCCCGGGCCGTAGCAAGTTAGGTTTCCGTTTTACGCACGGACGCCGAGGCTATTTAATGCCCGGCATACCTCGAGGACCGCCGTGATTCCGCGCCTCCCTTCTCTACTTCACCGAGGCTAAGTCGCCGCCCGTTTAGCCGTCTTGAGCTCGCCAGTAGTTGTCGCTGCTCACCACGGTCTTTGCTTCGTTCGCCGTCAGCCGTCCCCTCGCCGTTGACCTCGGTCCGGACTCACCGCGACGAGACGCACCGAAGGACCCTTCATCTCGCCGAGCAACCCCGAACGCCGTTGGGCTCGCTGTCGTCTTCAACTCCGGCAGCCGTGGCGCCACCACGGCCATCACCCTCGCGAAGCTCAGGCACCGCCGGATCCAGACGGACGGTTGAGGTGAGTTCACGTGTTCCAAACCCGATTAGATGCAGGCCGTTGGATCAAGATCCAACGGTTCACAATCGCCACGCGTCGTAGCAAAGGCGATTATAGGATTAGATCTGGACCGTCCGATCTAGATCGAACGGCCCACGAGCATCGAGTAGTTTCAACGTGTTAAACCACTGGATCCAATCCGCGCCGTTGATTTTCAAACCAACGGACGAGATTGCGCCACGTGTCGGGAAGTTGGACCGACGCGGCGCCGCCCACGCCGCAGCGTGTGGCAGGACGCCGACACGCTGGCCCGGTGTCGAGGGGCCCGCATGTCGCTGGCTAACTGATAGCGCCGACGTCGGCGATGACGTCACCCGAGTGGGCCCACATGTCGATCCACGTGAGCCGTGGACCGAGTCCACCGTGGACCCGAGCCGAGCGTGGACCAAGCCCATGGATCGGCTGACGCCGCCAGGCCAATCAGGAGCTGCCACGTGTCCATGCCGACGCAATAATTAATTTCCGAAAAGAAAATGATTTATTAATTCGAATAATGATTTCAAATTTAGATTCAAACTTCAAACGCTTATAACTTTTATGCGTTTCAACTCCGATTTGAGTGATTCAAATTTCTAAATTTGTATAAAATTAAGATCTACCTAAATATGAATTTTATTTAATTTTTGGACTAAAGTTTTTCTCTGTAAAATTATTTAATTGATTATTTAAACTTTAAATAATCATAACTTTTATGCTTTTAACTCCAAATTTGACGATTCCAGTTTCTAAAAATCCAGAAAATTATGTTCTCTCTGTTTATGGATTTTATTTGGAGTTTTGGGATCTTTTGCATAGTGTTCATTTGTATATTTGCTATTTGCACGCTTTTACGAGTAGACGTTGAAGTCTTGGAAGGATTCGAAGGAGAAGTGTTGACTCAGGATCCAACTCAAGACCAAGAGCAAGTGCTTTTTGAAGGCAAGTTGTGCTTTGACCATATTGATCCCATTTCAAATCTATTTTGATTTAAACTATTGCATGCTAGTTCAATTAGAAAGATACTTTGTTTAAACATGGGGTTAGATAAATACCAATTTGCTATATGACACCTTGATTACTTAAGTATGTGCCATGACCCTTTGTCACCCTAGTTGTGGTTTACTAGTTGGACATTATTAAATTGCCAACATGGGTTTAGACCGTTGTAGTATCTTTGCTTAGACTGCTACGTGCTCATGACATGATTTTGGACAATCAAATGCTAATATGGACTTAATGATATATTGAACCTGTTTTGGAAAAGTATCATGTGATGTTGATGGCACGTGGTGCATGGTAATCAAGCGGGGTTTGATAAACGCTTTCGGATCGGGGCATGTGGCAAGAGTAATCAGTGGGCAGGTGTGGCATCGGGATGATGATTTGGTTTTTCGGGTAGTCTTGCCCTGGTCACTCTAAGGACTTAACCTTGCAAGCCTTTGAACTGGGTCATACTTGCAACCACATGGCTGGAATGGGACGGCCCTAGTTGACTAAGTCGCTAAGGACTCACTTGTGGAGCCTCGGGTGTCGATTACACCTTTGTGTGATTGTGCGGGGAGCGTATCGTGGTCGTGGCCGATACCCATCTAACGGTGTGTTGGTCCCATACTTCGCCTTGGCTAAGGGAAGGGATGGTGTAGAGCACGAACCAGGAGAGGACCACCTGTGTTGTTTGAGGCTTCCGAAAGGCTTTGTTACGGGAACTTCGCCTTTGTGGTGTTTGACTCAGATCTTGTGGGTAAAGTGCATAACCTCTGCAGAGTGTAGAATCTATTTGAATAGCCGAGTCCACGGTACTGGACAATGCTCGGGAATTACAGTCAAGGGGTAGATTTTCTGAAAATAACTTGGATTTGAAAAGTTGGGTTGGTTTAACAAGGAAGATGATGGAAATATGGTGTAGGATGGAAAAATGTTTGTTAAACTTCTTGAAAAGTTATTTATGCTTTACTTATTCCTACTGCTTTCGAATCTACTTATATTACTTGTCAAAAGTCAAGCATCGCAAATATACTGAGCTATTCCTTTGTACTAAGCCATGCATATAGTATATTAGCTTGCATTCTCAGGCATGACTTGCTGAGTACCAAGTACTCACCCGTGCCTCAACACAATACCAGTTGAAGAGGAGATTACGCCAGCTTTGGAGGAGGAACTCCAAGAGGACCCGACTACTTAGGGATGCGAGCCCGATCGGTTGCACTGTGGTATCTTTGGATGGCGCCAGGTTATTTGATTTTCCATTCTTTGTTATTTCTCTTTTAATAAGTTTCGCCTTTGCGAGGCATATATTTGTAACTTGGCCATAAGGTCGAGTAACCCTTTGATTATTTAAATAAAGTACTTTGATAGTATCGTTTGGTATGATTGTGATATATACCGATGTTAAGACTGTGTGCACTAGCGCGTTCCTGGACTAGTGCTGAATACACAGAGGGTCCGGATTTGCAAATTCGGGGTCCCGACAGAGGTGGTATCAGAGCCATACTTGACTCAGAGGCTCAACCCTAAGCTAGAATGGTCGTAGTGAGGATAAAACCTATTTTCTAAAGCTAAAAATTTGTGAAGACAAGAAATGACATCTCGACTTATCCCCTTCTCTCTTTTCTTGTCTCTTGCTGAAATTTTCCCTTACCTTGTCACAATTTAAAAATTTCGAATTCTTACGTAAAGCACTCTTGTGACAGATGGAGGTTTTCTTGATGAGTGAGCATAGGTTCTATAGTGAGACTCCTTCGCCGAGTCGAGTCATAGAGTAAAGAGTCACCCTTTAGGCGTTAGACTCCAGAGTTAGTTCGATTTGGATTTTCATTGTTTGCTGAGTGTGCAGTATGTGTTGCAAGGCCCTTAGGCATTGTAAGCAGCCATACCAAGTTATTAATAATAAAGTTGGACCTTAAAGTTACCCCTTTCACCCCGCATAAGTTCCATATCACTTGTCTATTCTTGTTTCCCTCTCATCTCTAAACCTAGAGCAAATCGACAGATGGTGAACACCCGTGGGAACTTTGGAAACAATGGGAGTGGTTCTCGCCCAGCAGAAAACCCCAATGATAGAGCACCAGCACCGCCAGATAATATGCAGAATTTTGGAGCATTTCTTGCTGCTCAGACTCAGTTGATGCATGCTATGATGCAACAAATGCAGCATCGCCATCGCTCAGCCATCGCTAATCAAGTTAATCGGGACCACGCTGTATACAAGGTCGCCGAGTTCATGAGGACTCACCCACCCACTTTCTCTGGAAATGCCAATCCATTGGAGGCCGATGATTGGTTAAGATCAATTGAGAGAAAGCTACACATAGCTCAATGCATAGGGAATGAGAAGGTACTCTACGCTTCTCATCAGTTGGAAGGAACAATTGGCCGAATGGTGGGAGAATTTCGTGCCACGCAGAGAACCCTCAAGATATCACTTGGGAAGAGTTCACAAAGCATTCCGACAAGATCACGTGCCTGAAGGAATCATGGACCTTAAGAAGGAGGAGTTCAGAGCATCAAGCAAGGTAATCAGCCATGGCCGACTACCCGAACAAGTTCACACAGCCTAGCACGCTACGCACTGAGGATGTAGCGACGGATAAATCTAGACAGTCTGCTTTCATGAAGGGACTCAACTCGGGATTGCAAGTAGGGTTGATCACCCACACCTTTCCAGATTTCCAAGAGTTGGTGAATAAGGCGCTTATTCTTGAGGACAAGCGCAAGGAACTGGATGAGAACAGAAGCGCAGGATGCAACAAAGAAGGATCACGTCGGGAACGCATAGCGGCGCTTGAGAGTTGCACCAAATCAATTCTTCAGATTCCAACCACGTAATGCAACAAGGACACCCTCCCGCACCAAGACACATCAATCGTAACTACTGCAGACCCCAGCCCCGCTAGAAACGCTACCCTGTGCAACAAGAAGGAACAAGAGACGCATTACAATCGCAACGAGCCAGACACTTTGCCAACAGCTTGTCCAAAGAAGACAGCGAGGAGCGACTCGGTTCGTTTCAACCTAGGAACCACCCCAGCTAGGACGCCAAAGACCAGAGCCACACCCTGCACCGTGGTGAGAGGCCGAGTCAACCATGTCACCGCAGATGCACCGCGAGAATGCTACGGACGTCAGACCGGGTAAGTTACTTGTTAACTCGATACACTGCAGCAGCTTTGTTTGACTCTGGAGCTTCGCGATTCGCTTGTTTCGCAAGGCTTTGCTACTAGAAATGACTTAAGGATTGCAAGACTTAAGTGCATGCTTTTAGTTCAAACCCTGGTTCCGAACTCCGAACGGAAGTAGGATGTTCCGGTGAGAATACTAATAGATGGAATAGAGTTCCTAGCAAACCTTATAATTTTGGAGACCTGCACCTTAGATGTTATATTGGGAATGGATTGGTTATCCAAGCACAAGGTCAGTATTGGATTGTGGACGAAGGACTATCTCGATTGAGAGCCCGTGTGGGAAGAAAGTGGAATTTCAAGCCACTTTGCGGTTAGAGATGGACAGCTTGATGGTTAACAAAGATCAAGGCAATCAGCATAGAGGATGTTCCAGAGTGAATGAGTACACGTGACGTTTTCCCGAGGATCTACCCGGTATGCCGCTGACAGGGACATAGAGTTTGTGATAGAGCTTGTACCTGCACAAAGACCGTTAGCAAAGAGACCCTATCGGATGTCTACCGAGGAGTTGGTAGAGATGAAGAAACAAATGGAAGAGTTAATGGATAAAGGATTTATCGTACCAAGTTAAATCGCCGTGGGGAGCACCGCTTTGTTTGTCAAGAAGAAGGACGGAGTTTCGGGATGTGCATTGACTACCGTGCACTCAATGAAGTCACCGTGAAGAATAAGTATCCGCTACCAGGATTGATGATTTGTTTGATCGCTTAAGAGGAGCCGGAGTTTTCTCCAAGATTGATCTCGAGATCGGGGTACCATCGATTGAAGATCCGATCGTAAGATATTCAAGACTGCATTCTCGTCAAGATATGGACATTACGAGTTTACAGCTATGTCCTTTGACTCCGACGAATGCGCCACTTATTTCATGAATATGATGAATAAGGTGTTCATGGAATATTTGGACAAGTTTGTCGTCGTGTTCATAGACGATATCCTGGTCTACTCCAAGACAGGATGAACATGCCGAACACTTAAGGCGAGTTTTGGAAAAGTCGAGGAACAAAGAACTTTTCGCCAAGTTCAGCAAGTGTGATTTTTGGAAGGACAAGGTGGAGTTTCTTGGACATGTAATGACCGCAGAAGGAGTCGCCGTAGATCCAAGCAAAGTAGAAGCTGTGTTACATTGGGAACAGCCAAAGACTGTGACCCAGATTCGGAGTTTCCTTGGAATGGCAGGATATTACCGCCGTTTCATCGAAGGCTTTTCGACAATTGCGAAACCCCTTACGCAACTGCTGAAGAAGGAAAAGAAGTTTGCATGGACGCCAGAATGTGAGAAAGGATTTCAGGAGCTGAAGAAGCGATTGACGTCAGCACCGGTGTTAGTTCTACCGGATGTTGCTCAAAGCTTCGATATTTATTGTGACGCATCGCGCCAAGGACTTGGATGTGTGCTGATGCAGAATGGAAAGGTCGTCGCTTATGCATCAAGGCAGTTGAGGCCGCATGAGGAAAATTATCCGACACATGACTCTAGAGTTAGGCCGTAGTGCATGCTTTGAAAATATGGCGCCACTATCCGATTGGAAACAGATGTGAAGTATATACGGATCATAAGAGCCTTAAGTACATATTCACCCAATCGGATCTCGAATATGAGGCAAAGGAGATGGTTAGAGTTGATCAAGGACTATAATGTTGGAATCCATTACCATCCCGGAAGGCCAACGTAGTAGCCGATGCTCGAGTCGGAAAAGCCATACCGTGAGTACGTTGCTAGCCACAAGTCGGATGAGCTATGTGAGGATTTTCGTAAAATGAAGATTGAGGTTGTACCTAGCGGATTCTTGGTCATGACTGAAGTAAAGCCTACTTTAGAGGATCAGATCCGAGAAGGACGTAAGGATGATGACAAGATCCGCAGGATTAAGTCCATCAAGGAGGAAGGCAAGGCGAGAGGACTTCAAGATGGATGAGCAAGGCACGTTGTGGATGAAGGATCGCATTTGTGTGCCTAACAAAAGGAGTTAAAGCAATCGATTCGAAGAAGCCCATGACTCAAGTACTGATTCATCCCGAAGCGCCAAGATGTATCAGATCTCAAGGAGAGATTACGGTGGCCGAGTATGAAACGTGAAGTTGCCGAGCATGTTGCATTGTGCGACGTATGCCGAGAGTCAAGGCAATGCATCGTAGACCAGCAGGATTGCTACACCGAAGATACCGGAGTGGAAGTGGGAGGAAATCGGAATGGATTTCATTACCGGTTTGTCGAAGACTCAAGGAGGTTATGACTCCATATGGGTTATAGTGGATCGCTTGACCAAAGTAGCCCATTTTATCCTCGTGAAGACCACCTACTCGGAGATAAATTAGCGGAATTGTACATGATCAGGATTGTCTGTTTGCACGGAGTGCCAAAGAGGATTGTATCGGACAGAGGTACCCAATTTACCTCAAGGTTCTGGAATAAGTTGCATGAAGCCATGGGAACCCGTTTAAACTTCAAGATGTGACTTATCATCCTGCAGACGGATGGATGCATCGAAAGAGTCAACCAGGTTCGAGGATATGTTGAGAGCTTGTGCATTGGCTTATGCTACCTCTTGGGATAAGAGTTTGCCGTATGCCGAGTTTAGTTACAACAATAGTTATCAGGCTAGCTTACAGATGTCACCTTTTGAGGCACTGTATGGTCGACCCTGTCGGACGCCATTGAATTGGAATGAGACCGGCGGGCGCCGTGTCTTTGGGCCTGATATTCTTCAAGAGGCTGAGGAACAGATCGCTATGATTAGGGAAAGGTTGAAGGTAGCCCAATCAAGACAAAAGAGTTATGCTGACAATCGTCGCCGAGATTTGAGTTTTGAACCAGAAGACTTTGTATACCTCGAGTTACGCCTCGTGGGAGTTAAGAGGTTCCATGCCAAAGGGAAACTTGCACCCTGCTATGTTGGACCATTTAAGATTTTGAGCCGCAGAGGCGAAGTTGCTTATCACCGGAGTTGCCACGCCGTTAAGCGGGGGTACATGATGTATTCCATGTGTCCCGATTGAAGAAATGTCTCCGAGTTCCCGAGGAATGCAGACACCGCTAGAGTCAATTGAGTTGCATGAGGATTTGACTTATAAGGAACATCCTGTGAGGATTCTAGACACAATGGATCGAGAAACTAGAAACAAGTCAACCCGCTTTCAGAGAGTTCAAGGAGCAACCACGAAGAAAGTGAAGCGACTTGGGAGCGCGAAGAGGATTTGAAGAAAGAGTTTCCAAACCTATTCCTTTAGTAAGCCCTGAATCTCGGGACGAGATTCTATTAAGGGGAGGTTTGTAACATCCCAAAATTTTGCTTTTCTTAAATTCATGTGTGATTTGGCACTTTGGTGAATTTTTGGAATTTTCTGGAATTTATTTGGATTTATTTGGAATTTATTTGAATTTATTCCATTTTGAAATAATTAAAGAATTTAATTTTGCAAATAAAATTTTGTTGGAAATATTTTATTTGAGTCCAAAATGATCCAAAATATTTTCCAGAATTTTTCTGGAATTTTTCTGAGTCATTTGCTATTTTTAATGAATTAAATGAATTACTGGGAATTATTTTAAATATTAAATCGCTGGAAAATCCAACTCGGTCAAGTATCGTTTCATCCGACCGAGTCGGACTCGAGTCCGACCCGAGCCAGTTGGCTCAACCAAACCAGCTCCCAACCCTACGCGATCCCGACCGTTGGATCAAGATCCAACGGCTGAGATCCGCCCGACCCCGACCCGAGCCGTGTCCGGACCGGACCCGGTCGCGCCGCGCGATCGTGGCCGGTGGGTGAGCCACGTGGACCGCCACGATTTCGTCGTCTTCACCGAGACCGAGCTGGACTCCGCCGCCGCGCCGCCGTAGCAAGTTAGGTTTCCGTTTTCTGCACGGACGCCGAGGCTATTTAATGCCCGGGGCATACCCCGAGGACCGCCGTGATTCCGCGCCCTCCCTTCTCTACTTCACCGAGGCTAAGTCGCCGCCGTTTAGCCGTGCGAGCTCTCCTTAGTTGCGCGCTGCTCCGCCACGGTATTTGCTTCGTTCGCCGCCCGTCGCCGTCCCCTGCCCGTTGACCTCGATCCGACTCACCGCGACGAGACGCACCGAAGGACCCTTCATCTCGCCGAGCAACCCCGAACGCCGTTGGGCTCGCTGTCGTCTTCAACTCCGGCAGCCGTGCGCCACCACGGCCATCACCTCGCGAAGCTCAGGCACCGCCGGATCCAGACGGACGGTTGAGGTGAGTTCACGTGTTCCAAACCCGATTAGATGCGGGGCCGTTGGATCAAGATCCAACGGTTCCACAATCGCCACGCGTCGTAGCGGTGCGATTATAGAATTAGATCCGACCGTCCGATCTAGATCGAACGCCCACGAGCATCGAGTAGTTTCAACGTGTTAAACCCTGGATCCAATCCGCGCCGTTGATTTTCAAACCAACGGACGAGATTGGCGCCACATGTCGGGAAGTTGGACCGACGCGGTCGGGCCGCTGGCCCACGCTGGCAGTGTAGACGCCGACACGCTGGGCCCGCGTGTCGAGGGCCCGCATGTCGCTGGCTAACCACCAAGCCGACGCCGATGACGTCACCCGAGTGAGCCCACATGTCGATCCACGTGAGCCGTGGACCGAGTCCACCGTGGACCCGAGCCGAGCGTGGACCAAGCCCATGGACCGGCTGGCGTCGGCCAGGCCAATCAGAGCTGCCACGTGTCCATGCCGACGCAATAATTAATTTCCGAAAAGAAAATGATTTATTAATTCGAATAATGATTTCAAATTTAGATTCAAACTTCAAACGCTTATAACTTTTATGCGTTTCAACTCCGATTTGAGTGATTCAAATTTCTAAATTTGTATAAAATTAAGATCTACCTAAATATGAATTTTATTTAATTTTTGGACTAAAGTTTTTCTCTGTAAAATTATTTAATTGATTATTTAAACTTTAAATAATCATAACTTTATGCTTTTAACTCCAAATTTGATTTATTCTAGTTTCTAAAAATCCAGAAAATTATGTTCTCTCTGTTTATGGATTTTATTTGGAGTTTTGGGATCTTTTGCATAGTGTTCATTTGTATATTTGCTATTTGCACGCTACGAGTAGACGTTGAAGTGCCTAAGGATTCAAGGAGAAGTGTTGACTCAGATCCAACTCAAGACCAAGAGCAAGTGCTTTTTGAAGGCAAGTTGTGCTTTGACCATATTGATCCCATTTCAAATCTATTTTGATTTAAACTATTGCATGCTAGTTCAATTAGAAAGATACTTTGTTTAAACATGGGGGTTAGATAAATACCAATTTGCTATATGACACCTTGATTACTTAAGTATGTGCCATGACCCTTTGTCACCCTAGTTGTGGTTTACTAGTTGGACATTATTAAATTGCCAACATGGGTTTAGACCGTTGTAGTATGTCGCTTAGACACGCTACGTGCTCATGACATGATTTTGGACAATCAAATGCTAATATGGACTTAATGATATATTGAACCTGTTTTGGAAAAGTATCATGTGATGTTGATGGCACGTGGTGCATGGTAATCAACCTGGGTTTGATAAACGATTTTGGGGCATGTGGCAAGAGTAATCGAGGTGGGCGGTGTGGCAATCGGGATGATGATTTGGTTTTTCGGGTAGTCTTGCCCTGGTCACTCTAAGGACTTAACCTTGCAAGCCTTTGAACTGGTCATACTTGCAACCACATGGTCGAATGGGACGGCCCTAGTTGACTAAGTCGCTAAGGACTCACTTGTGGAGCCTCAGGGTGTCGATTACACCTTTTGTGTGATTGTGCGGGGAGCGTATCGTGGTCGTGGGCCGATACCCATCTAACGGTGTGTTGGTCCCATACTTCGCCTTGGCTAAGGGAAGGGATGGTGTAGAGCACGAACCGGAGAGGACCACCTGTGTTGTTTGAGGCTTCCGAAAGGCTTTGTTACGGGAACTCGCCTTTGTGGTGTTTGGATCAGATCTTGTGGGTAAAGTGCATAACCTCTGCAGAGTGTAGAATCTATTTGAATAGCCGAGTCCACGATGCTGATCGACAATGCTCGGGAATTACAGTCAAGGGTTAGACTTTCTGAAAATAACATTGGATTTGAAAAGATGGGTTGGTTTAACAAGGAAGATGATGGAAATATGGTGTAGGATGGAAAAAAATGTTTGTTAAACTTCTTGAAAAGTTATTTATGCTTTACTTATTCCTACTGCTTTCGAATCTACTTATATTACTTGTCAAAAGCTGTTTACTGCAAATATACCCTGAGTTATTCCTTTGTACTAAGCCATGCATATAGTATATTAGCTTGCATTCTGTGCATGACTTGCTGAGTACCAAGTACTCACCCTTGCCTCAACACAATACCAGTTGAAGAGGAGATTACGCCAGTTTTGGAGGAGGAACTCCAAGAGGACCCGACTACTTAGGGATGCGAGCCCAGTCAGTTGCCTGTGGTATCTTTGGATGGCGCCACGGGTTATTTGATTTTCATTCTGTTATTTCTCTTTTAATAAGTTTCGCCTTGCGAGGCATATATTTGTAACTTGGCCATAAGGTCGAGTAACCCTTTGATTATTTAAATAAAGTACTTTGATAGTATCGTTTGGTATGATTGTGATATATACCGATGTTAAGACTGTGTGCACTAGCGCGTTCCTGGACTAGTGCTGAATACACAGAGGGTCCGGATTTGCAAATTCGGGGTCCCGACAGATGCTGCGCCACGCCTTCAACCGGACGGTGGCCAGCCTTGCTCCACTGGGGCTGGAGCAGCCGGATCCGCGGGAGGAGAAGCCGCAGCATTATGCGTTCTGCCTTTGCCGAACCGCGGACTTCCTCACGCGCCTGCCCGCCGCCCTTACCGCCCGGTCCGCCCAGGAGGGGCGCGCAGTTGCGGCGGCCACGGCGAAGTACGTGCTGGCCTGCTGCGCCAGCCGTGATGCCAACTTCGATCCCGCGGCCACTGTCCAAGGGGTTGAAGGCGACTGGGCGCAGGCGGAGGAGCGGGTCCACGACGCCTCCGAGCAGATTGCTGCACAGTTGGCGATGGAGAACCCCCAAATGGAGGCAGCGGCGGAAGACGTGGCGCTGTGGGTGGACGCTGGCCCAGTTGCTGAAGACGTGGCGGCTGCCGAGGCGGCAGCGGATGACGAGGAGGATCCCCCAGCTCCCCCAGTAGTGTAGTTTTTTATTTGCTTTTTCTTTTGCCTATAAAGACTTCAGATGCAAAACATTTTAAATGAAACGGAAGCACAAGCTTCCCACTATGTCACTTAGAGTTCGCTTTTACCCTGATCTTTTCGGTTCCGCGCGAACAAACACATGACCACTCAAGGACTTAAGGTCTTGCGCCAGGGAATCACTTCCCTCGAACCCCTTGCCTTAACAAAATTTTGCCTCCCAGATAGCCTCTAGGGAACGAACGCTTAGTGAGTCGGGGCAGGACCTTAGGTTCTTGGCAATGGTGTTCAAGTCGCCGACCCCCACGGGGACACCCGGAGTGTCATGACCGTGCTGGGGATCGTGCTGAACTAGCCATCCAATTACCCACTCCCGCACGCCGCTCTCACTTAGCGATTCCGCCTTTGCTATTGGGTTTTTGCAGGGCTGTAGGGTACCAGAGGCAAGTGCCCTGGCACTGCCCGACAGTGGGCAAGAGACCGAAAAGAGGGTAGGAAGAACAACTATTTCAGATAAGGAAAGTGAATATTTAATTTCAAACAGAAGGCCTCCCCCGACCCGCGGCGGAGAGGAAGACACACTCCGGTCGGTCGGGGAACGGAGCCTGGGAATTACAACCGATCAAGGGTAGAACTTGCACAGATTTTCTATATTCTGGGAGTTCGCCAGTTCTTCGCCGTCTTCAGTGGCCAGCCTGACCGCCCCGGGACGAGAGACTGAGACCACTTTGAAGGGTCCCTCCCACTGGGGAGACATTTTATGCGACCCGGCATGCGACTGGATTCTTCGCAAGATCAGGTCGCCCGCTGCCAGTGTTCTCTCATTGACCCGGGAGGCGTGGTACCGCCTGAGACTTTGCTGGTACCTTGCAGCGCGCAGAGCCGCCCGATCTCGCGCCTCTTCCAAGAGGTTGACGTCGTCCCGACGCAGATCTTCCTGGTCTTCTTCCACGAACGCAAAGAACGCAGCGTGGCGATCCTGGCCCAGCCCGAAGGGAGGACAGCTTCGCGCCAGAGACCAGAAGAAAGGGGTTTCTGCGTGGCCCGACTAGGGGTAGTCCGATGACCACAACACCGCCGGAGCTCTTCACCCATCGGGCCCCACGCTTGTGGAGTCGATCGAATGCCCGTGTCTTGAGGCCCTTCAAAGACCGGCCACGTTGGCCCGCTCGACTTGGCCGTTGCTCTTGGGGTGGGCGACCGAGGCAAAGCAGACCTTGGTGCCCATCTCTTCGTAGAAATCTAAGAAGGCCGCGCTGGTGAACTGTGTGCCATTGTCGGTGATGATGCGGTTGGCGACCCCAAAGCGAGCGAAAATCCCTTGCATGAACTTGACCGCACCTGCGGCGGTGATGGATCTTACTGCCTCGGCTTCCACCCATTTAGTGAACTTGTCGATAACGATGAACAGGTGGGTGTAGCCCCCTGTGGCCCGCGGGAACGGGCCCAGTATATCCTGCCCCCAGACCGTGAAGGGCCAAGAGAGCGGGATAGTTTGCAGGGCCTGGGCTGGTTGGTGGATCTGCTTGGCGTGGAACTGGCACGCCTCACATCTCCTCACTAGCTCGCAGGCATCCTGGAGGGCGGTTGGCCAATAGAACCCTTGACGGAAAGCTTTTTCCGCCATCGTTCGTCTGGACACATGGCTCCCGCACACGCCTCCATGGATATCCGAGAGCAAACTGCTCCCCTCTTCCCGAGTGATGCACTTCAGAAGAATTCCATTCTTACCCCGGCGGTACAGGTCCCCGCCCACCAGGGTATAGCACTTGGCCTTTCGTGCTACCTTCTCTGCTGACGCATCATCGTCGGGGCACACTTGATCCCGCAGGTAGGCCAGGATCGGATCCATCCATGTGCCTTCCGGTCAAATGCTGACCACGAGGTGGTCGTCCGGGTACTCCGCCTGGCTGGGCGTTTCCACCGGAACCACTTTCCCTCCAGAGGTGAGGGCTGAAGCGGCAGCACCATCGTCCCCGCCAGAAACGGGGGCTGCGATGGACGGTCGCGGAAGCCTTTCTTCAAAGACACCGACCAGCACAGGAGATCTGGTTGAGGCGAGCTGGGCGAGCTCGTCCGCTAGATGGTTGTCACGCCGGGGGATGTGAGTATACCCCAACCCTTCGAAATGCCGTTCCAATTTCCTGACCTCCACCAGGTACGCCGCCATGACCGGGTCAGGACAGGAGAAATCTTTCCTTGCCTGATTGACGACCAGCAAGGAGTCGCCCTTTACTTGCAGGCGCCGGACACCGATGGCTGCGGCGGCCCGGAGCCCAGCCAGCAAGCCCTCGTACTCGGCGACGTTGTTAGTGGCCTTGAAGTCGAGGACGACCACGTACTTGAGGAGGTCCCCGGTCGGAGAGACCAGGAGAACCCCAGCCCCCGCGCCTTCAAGCCTGAAGGACCCGTCGAAGAAGAGCATCCAGGGGGAGGGCGCGGGGACCTCATCGGCTTCGGACTCAGCTGGAGTCCACTCGACGACGAAGTCCGCCAGCCTTTGACTCTTTATCGCGGTACGAGGAGCGAACTTGACACCGAATTCCCCCAGCTCGACGGACCACTTTGCGATGCGGCCCTCTGCTTCTCGGTTGTGAAGGATCTCGCGCAGGGCGTATGAGGAGACCACTGTGATCTCTCTCCCTTGAAAATAGTGCCGCAACTTTCTTGACGCCACCACCACAGCATAGACCATCTTCTGAGCCTGAGGGTACCTTGTTTCCGCATCGTGAAGCATCTTGCTGATGTAGTAGACCGGCCGTTGGATGCCTTCTCGCTCTGCCACCAGCGCCGCGCTCACTACGGAGGGGCTAGCCGCCACATACAACAGCAGTGGCTCACCCGGCTCGGGGGCGACCAGCACCGGGGGAGAGGAGAGGTATTGCTTCAAGCCTTCAAACGCCTGCTGGGCTTCTGGGGTCCATTCAAACGAGTTGGTCTTCTTCAACAGCTTGAACAGCGGAAGGCTTTTCTCCCCTAGCCGAGCTATGGACCGGCCAAGGGAGGCCAGCCGGCCAGTCAAGCATTGCAGTTGCATGAGGCGGGTAGGCGGCTGCATCCGTTCAATTGCTTCTATCTTCTCTGGGTTGACCTCGATCCCGCGGCTGGAGACCAAGAACCCGAGTAGCTTCCCAGATGAGACACCAAACACGCACTTCTCGGGATTCAACTTTATACAGTATTTTCTGAGGCGGGAGAAGGTCTCATCCAGGTTCTAGACAAGCTCATCGGCCATTTTTGTTTTTACTACCAAATCATCAACATACACTTCGAGGTTCCTCCCTATTTGGGGCCGAAACACAATGTGCATGGCCCGCTGATAGGTGGCACCAGCGTTCTTCAGCCCAAAGGGCATCCTGACGTAGCAGTATACACCGAGAGGAGTCACGAAGGCGGTTTTTTCTTCGTCTTCCTGCGCTATACTGATCTGATTATATCCGGAGTAGGCGTCGAGGAAGCACAGGGCTTCACACCCCGCCGTGGAGTCGACGACGATGTCTATCCGTGGCAGGGGGTACGGGTCCTTGGGGCAGGCTTTATTGAGGTCGGTGAAGTCGATGCACATTCGCCACTTCCCGTTGGAATTCTTTACGAGCACGGGGTTGGCCAACCACTCCGGATAGGTGGCCTCCCGCACAATCTTGGCAGACAAAAGCTTCTCCACCTCATCCCGAATGGCGTCTTGCCGCTCTGGTGCCTGCCGCCGGATCTTTTGCCGAACCGGGTGCGCTCCAGGGAGCGTTGCCAATCGGTGCTCGATCACCTCCCTAGGGACCCCGGTCATTTCTGATGGTTCCCAGGCGAACACATCCAGGTTAGACCGGAGGAAGGTGACGAGCGCGCCTTCCTATTTGGCGCTGAGGTCGATGCCGATCTTGACGACCTTGCCTGAGCCGTCCTCGCCTACGGGGACCGCCTTTGCCTCGCCCGAAGGTCTGGGCGGAGCGCGGGTCCTGACCGAGGGGGAGCTTGGGCTGTCGTCCTTATCGCGCGCCGAGCAGGTGGTGCCGGCCAGTCCTCGCACCGCTGTCGAGACGCAGGGCTTCCAGTCTATCCACCTTCACCGTAATTGGACCCCTAGGCCCGGGAATCTTCACCAGCATGTAGGCATAGTGAGCGACCGCCATGAACTTGACCAAGGCCGGATGGCCAAACAGGGCGTTGTAAGGGAGGTCGAAGTCGGCGACCTCGAAGTCGACCAGCTCCGTCCGGAAGTTTTCCACACTTCCGAACGTAACAGGTAACCGGACCTGCCCTAGGGGCAGGAGGCCCACCCCGGGGGCGACTCCGTAGAAGAGTGGGGCCGGGCGCAGCTCCTCATACGGTATCTGGAGCGCTTGGTACGCCCCAACTGACAGCAGGTTGATGGTGCTACCTCCATCAACGAGGACCCGCCCGAGCTTCGCGTTGCGAACGGTGGGAGAGACCACGATCAGCAAATGGCTCGGGCCGGAAACGTTCTCTGGGTGGTCGGCCCGGCTAAAACTGATCGGTTGCTCCGACCACTTCAGCGGCCTACTCGCCCCAGAGGACGATACGGTGGCGCAGACCTGCCTCAGATCCCGCTTGTACTGCGAGTTTGATGAGTAGGTGGCTGAGCCACCGTGAATGAACGCCACCGTGTGCTCCGCCTGTTGGAAGGCCAGTGGAGCTGAGTCTTCATCGTCGTCGTCTCCGTGGTCTTTCTCGCGGTGCTTCTTGAGCCGCCTGTCTACCAGTTTGGAAACAACTTGGCAGTCCTCCAAGTCGTGTCCACTCGTTCGATGGATGGGGCAATAGGGCTTGCCCCCATCGTCTTCACGACAGGGCGAGCGGCGGTTCCTGCGGTCGCCGCGCCGGTCCCGGCGCTCATCTCTCCGGTCCTGATCATCGCGACGCCGGGATTTGGTCTCTGGCTCGGCAACCAGGACTTCCTTAGCGGTGGCCTCCTTTCGCTTCTTCTTCTTCTTCTTGCGGTCGGAGGACTTCGAGGTGCCGGCGTCGTCGGTGTCGGTGAGGGCCTTGTCGCAAGACTTCCGGCCTCGGCTGCTGGCGCACTTGTGCGCCAGGGAGAACAACTCGGACGTGGTTGAGACGATGCGGGTAGCCATCTTCTCCCGCATCTTCTGGTCCCGGACCCCCCTCCAGAAAACGATGATCACCGACTGCTCAGAGATCCAGGGGATCATATTGCGGCAGTGGCTAAACCGCCGGATGAACTCTCTCAGGGACTCCCCCTCTGTCTGCTCCAGAGCGTGGAGGTCATCCTCCACGCCTGGTTGAGCGTAGGAGCCCTGAAAGTTAGCGATTTAAAATGTCGCCAGCCTCCTCCCACGAGTGCACGGAGCCTCGCGGGAGGTTAAGTAGCCAAGACCGGGCAGAGCCCGTCAGCGACGTCGGGAGGTAGTTGGCCATGACCTTCTCGGACCCCCCAGAAGCACGCACCACCGTGGTGTAGATTTGTAGGAACTCCTCCGGGTTGGTGGTGCCGTCGTATTTCTCGATGGAGGCAGGGCGGAATCTCTCTGGCCACGCGGCTTGCCGGAGGCGGAGAGAAAACGCCTGGTATCCAACGTTGTAGGGGGAGCAACGTTGTTCGCCAGCTCCTCGATCCTGAGGAGAGGACGAGGAGTGCGACCCTGCGCTCTCCCCGAAGTCCAAGGGGGAAGCCCCCTGTCGCCCAGCGGATATCTGGGGATTGGCACGCCGCTGGGCGCTCTCGCGACGCCCCCTGAGAATGTGACGTAGGTCACCATCGCGCTGGAGCTGCCTCTCGTCCAAGCGCGATCTGAGATCTTCGCGATTCCCCCTTGACTCGGGGGGACCGCGAGAAGAAGCGGAGTCACGTGCATGTCCCCTTATAACAGAGGGGGCTGCAACCAGGACTCCCTCCCCCTTGTCCCGGCCCTTGATACCGGGAAAAGTCGTGTGGCGGCTGGAGCCCTGCGCGTCGGTTGCGCGCGCTCCTTACCGCCACATGCCGGAAGCCCCCGGCTGGGTCGCCGCTTCAACCTGCTGTTGAGCGGCATCAACCAGGTGGACGATATCCCGCAGCCATGGAGTGGCTGGGGTGCCCCCCAGCGTTACTGGAGGATGATCGAGAAGCAGCCGGGCCGTATGAAGGCTTCGCACGGGGGTGTCGTCCCCCAGTGCCAAGCGCCGTTGGACGGGCTGACCACCGGGCATGGGAGCCACGCGTGCCCCTCCCGCAGCGGAGGGACCCGGGTGGCCCGGCTCCCCCCCGAACGCCGGGACCGGCTACGGGCGTCGCTTTCCTCGGGCAGATTGCTGCGCTTGGAGTGCGACTCCGCCATGCAGACAAGCGCCCCTACTTTTGCTGAGCTTCGAGCTGGAAACGGAAGGGAGAGGGCAATCTAACCACCAATAGCCCCTACCTGGCGCACCACTGTCGGCATACTAGCCAACAGGCACCTCCGAATCGGGTGCTTATGAGGTTCAGACGGGGGGCTTTCGGGGCAATTGTCGGGGAAAGGAAGAAGATGGCCGGAGTACCGGGAAGCTCAGGGGAACAGGGGGGTGCAAGAACTTTTTACCCAGGTTCGGGCCCTCCGGAGAGTAATAGCCCTAGTCCTGCTTTTCTTGCTATTGCTTCTGTTCTCGCTTGAGAGGATGAAACCTACTAACCATGGATCGAACCCCTTCTCACATGCACCCCGGCCCCCTTTTATACTTGGGCTGACGGGGGCGCATGGGAGGCTTACACCATAAGACACACTCATTACACTGCCACGGGCGCATTTAATGTGCCCGTCACTGCTCTTACATCCCATTATCGTCTGCCGCAGCCGTCACACCCCTGCCTCGGGCCCCACGTCCGCCAACGCCACCCGTTCCGTCAGGGGGTGAGGTGCTGCCGTGATGTCACATGTAATTAATGCACGCCTGGGGAAGACGCGCCGCCATTCTGTATCCTCCACGCTTTGCATTTAATGCGCACGATTTGCATTAAATGTCCTTGACCCGGCACTGCCGCCTCGGGGGTGGGCGCCAGAGTGGCCAGCATGCCACGTGTCCTCTGGGCGATCACCTGGCTGGGCGCCCAGGGGCGTGGCTTGATCGCCACGTGTCTCTGGACAACCACCTGGCTGGGCACCCAGTGGTGTGGCCTGGCCGCCACCTGTCCACTGGGCGACCACCTTGCTGGGCGCCCAGGGGTGTGGCCTGGCCGCCACCTGTCCACTGGGCGACCACCTTGCTGGTCGCCCAGGGGTGTGGCCAGGCCGCCACCTGTCCACTGGGCGACCACCTTGGCGCCCAATGGCGTGGCCTGACCGCCACCTGTCCACTGGGCGACCACCTTGCTGGGCACCCAGTGGTGTGGCCTGACTGCCACCTATCCACTGGGCGGCCATGCTGGGGATCTGCTGCTCGTCGTGGCGGTGAGCCCGGATGCGCCCTGCTCGCCCGGCGATCGTATTTACTGCGGGGGAGTGGGTACCCTGGCGTAAAATACGCCGACACATGCATTTAATTCTTGCAATCTCCAAATCATTTTTAGCAGCAAAGCCTTGAGAAACAAACGAATGCGAAGCTCCAGAGTCAAACAAAAGCATTGCAGTGCGAGTTGACAAGTAACTTACCCAGCACGACGTCCGTGGCATTCTGGAGTGCCTCTGCGATGACATGGTTGACTCAGCCTCTCACTACGGTTTGGGGCGTGGCTCCTGGCTGTGTTGTCCCGCGGTTTGCTCTATGTGCAGGCGTCCTGGCTGGTGTGGATCCCAGATTGAAGCGGACTGGGGTCACTCCTACTATCTTCTTAGGGCAACTGTTGGAGAAGTGCCCTGGCTCGTTGCATGTGTAGCAGCGTCTCACTGTCCCCTATTGACTTCCTGAAGTGGCGTTTCTGGCTGGAGCTGGGGGTCTGATAATTCTGGTTGACGGGTCTTGATGCTGGTGACGGTGTCCTTGTCGCATTCTGCGGCTGGAATCTGAAAAACTGATTTGGCGCAACCCTCAAGCGTTGCTGCGCTCCCTGACGTGATCCCTGCTGTTGCATCCTTTGCTTCCGGTTCTCATCCAGTTCCTTGTGCTTATCTTCAAGAATGAGCACCTTGTTCACAAGCTCCTGGAAATCTGGAAAGGTGTGGGTGATCAGTCCCACCTGCAGTCTTGAGTTAAGTCCCTTCATAAAGCGAGACTGTTTGGCCTTATCTGTCGCTACATCTTCAGGTGCGTAACGTGCAAGCTGTGTGAACTTATTCAGGTATTCGGCCACCGGCTGATTACCTTGCTTCAGTGCTCTGAACTCTTCCTTCTTGAGGTCCATAATTCCTTCAGGCACGTGATACTGACGGAAAGCAGCTGTGAATTTTTCCCAAGTGATGTCCTGAGGGTTCTCCCGCGTGGCGCAGAAGTTCTCCCACCACTCTACGGCGGTCCCTTCCAACTGATGAGAAACGTAGAGTACCTTCTCATTCCCCATGCATTGAGCGATGTGTAGCTTCCTTTCGATTGACCTTAACCAGTCATCGGCCTCCAACGGATTGGCATTCCCGGAGAAAGTGGGTGGATGAGTCCTCATGAACTCTAACAGTCTTGAATTCTAGCGTTCTCCCTGATTGACTTGATTATTCTGATTAGCAGTGGCGTGGGCAGTAATCTGCTGCATCTGCTGCATCATTGCATGCATCAACTGGGTCTGTGCGGCAAGAAAAGCCCCAAAATTCTTCATGTCAACTGGCGGTGCTGGCTGGGGTGCAGGTGCTCCATCAACTGGGTCCCAGCTGGGCGAGACCCACTTCCATTGCCTCCAAGGTTTCCGCGGGTGTTCACCATCTGTCGATTACTCCAAGGTTTCAGAGATGAGAGGGAATAAGAATAGACAAGAGAGTAGGGAAACTTATGCGGGGAAAAATGTAACTCAAAAATCCAACTTTATTATTTAATAATAATAACTTGGTATGGTTGCTCGCAATGCCTAAAGGCCTTGCAACACATACTGCACACTCAGCAAGCAATGAAAATCCAAATCGACTAACACTGAAGTCTAACGCCTAAAGGGGTGACTCTTATTCTATAACGCGACTCGACGAAGGAGTCTAAACCTCAACGCCTACCTCACTCATCGAGAAAATCTCCACTGCCTCCTCGGGGCGGGTGCGGCGGCATAGGCGTGAAACAATCGCCATGCCCTGCAACTGCAGCTATGGTTGATGATGCGGCGTCCTCCTCTGGCTCGGGATCTGGCTGCTGCTGTGGCTGTGGCGCGAGTGCAGGTGGCGCCTCTTCTGGGTCCTCCTCTGGCTCTGGGGCGTCCAACTCCAACACTGGATCGGGGCCCTGTCCATACAGTGCGGTTTCTAGCTCTGCGATCCTTTCCACAGCATAGGCGACGTACTCACGAGCATTCTCTAAATGCTTCTTCTCTTCCTCCACCTGCTCGCGAGCCTTTTTCAACTCTTGAACTGTGTCATCGATAAGCTCCTCCTGAGCGGCGATGAATCTGGCTAGGTGTGTGACGGTAGCATCCTCATCTTCTAT
Organism: Rhipidocladum racemiflorum; assembly: GCA_036346355.1. Taxonomy (NCBI): domain Eukaryota; kingdom Viridiplantae; phylum Streptophyta; class Magnoliopsida; order Poales; family Poaceae; genus Rhipidocladum; species Rhipidocladum racemiflorum. Next base: position 38,892,303 of record CM070588.1, read on the forward strand.
CGGCTTCCGCTGAGCTTTGCTGTCTCGGCGTGGGTGGTGACGGAATACTGTGCCTTCCAGCTCCCTGGAGTAGGTGCGAGCGATCTGCTGCTGTCAGCGTATAAGCCGACAGACCCCTTCGGATCGGGTGTGTATGAAGTTCGACTAGGGGCTTTCGTGGAGATCGCTCGAATGATGGAGAAAGGGGATGATCGCGGAGCTTGCAAGGGGACACTTAGGTTTTATCCAGGTTCGAGCCCTCCTGGGAGTAATAGCCCTAATCCTCTCTGTATATTCTTGCTTGTGTTCCTGAGGAAATTGAAAGAACCAGGGACTTGGAACTTCCGGACCTTTACCGCAAAGGAGGATGAACCAATCTAAATGATCGAACCCCTTCTCCCATGCACCCCAGTTCCCTTTTATACTCAGGCTGGCTGGGGCGCATGGGAGTTACATCAGTGTGCCATACTCATTACATCGCCACACAAAGATTCAATGCACTCACATCGTTCTTACAAAGACATTTAATGCCCTGGCACAGCCATCCTCTCCCCCGCTTCGGGCTCCGGGCTAGCCGGCTCCGCCCGCTCTGCCGGCGTGGGAAATTGCACCATGATGTCACTTATAATAATGGCGCGTGTTGGAAACACACGCCACCACACTGCAGCCTTTATTACTCCCATTTAATGCGCACGATACGTAATAAATGTTTTTGACCTCCTGCGCGGCTGAGCAGGTTGCTAGGTGGCCTCAGGAACTAAGCGCCAGTGGTGTGGACTGGGCGCTGCGCGTCCGCCGGGCGGCCACCTTGCTGATCGCCCAGCGGCATGGTCTGGTCACCACCTGACCGCTGGGCGATCACACAGCTGATCGCCAGCGGCGTGGTCTGGTCGCCACCCGACCGCTGGGCGATCACTCAGCTGATCGCTAGCGACGTGGTCTGGTCACCACCTGGCCGCTAGGCGATCACACAGCTGACCGCCAGCTGCGTGGTCTGGTCACCACCTGACCGCTGGGCGATCACACAGCTGACCGCCAGCGGCGTGGTCTGGTCGCCACCTGACCGCTGGTCGACCACCTCACTGATCGCCAGCGGCGTGGTCTGGATGCCACGTGTTTGCTGGCAGCTCCTACCGAAGTGTAGTGGGCACCCTGGTGTAGAATACGCCGATAGTAGCCCCCAGACCCACCCTGGAGCGCCCTTTTTACCTTTCTGGAAACAGAAACAGCTCAGTCTCCCGTGTGGGTCCACTATAAGTGCCCACGTAACGTTGCGGCTTTTAAATGCTGCCGCCGTTTCTGGGCATCGAGGTGGAACGTGCAGCCGTCCCTGTCTCGTAACCGGTGCGGGCCTGGGGAGCACGCCCGCGCCTCTTTTGATTCTTTTGGGTTTCCCGCCAGCGAACCGCCGCGCCCCCTCGGGTCTCCCACTGAAGAACTCCTCCATGTGCACATATATATATATAGGGGGCCCGGGGGGAGGCGGTTCGCTCTTTCCTTAGTCTTTGCTTCCTTGCGAACTGCTCCTTCGCCTTCACTTCCAGCGAACTGCTCCTTCGACCTTGCTCCCTGTGAACTGCTCCTTCGCTCACATGGCGCCGCCAGCACCTCTGCTTCCTCCATCGACCGTCGAGGAGGTCGATGCCGAGAGGTTTGCCACGTACGTCGCCGGCAGCACCGTCCGTACTCGCGCCGGGACCACCGCGCCCAGCTGCTGTCCGGGAGAAGTGATCTTCTTCGGATGGGGGATGCTGGCGGGCCTTCTTCCGCTGATCTTCAACTTCTACCTCGCCATCCTCAACTTCTACTCCATCCACAACTGTGAAATCATGTGCTGAAAAATTGGCTTAGAATTGAATTTGCAAATATGTTTGTTCATGTGTTTTGTCAATTTGACAAGAAGCAGTAAGTTTCGCTTTTGCGTCGGACCAAGATCTCAAGAAACAGTAAGTTTCCCATCTACGACGGACAAACTTTGTTGGTCTGTCGTGGACATGCTTTTGAACTCATTGAGGCAAACTCTATTTTCCAAGAAACCAGTGAGTTTTGCATGTACGACGGACCAATTTCTTTGGTCAGTCGTGAACGGCTTTTTGAGGATTGATTTCGCATTTACAACGGACCGATCTTGTTGGTCCGTCGTGAACGTGTTTTCGCCGGAATGTTTTCTTCTTGAAACCGAGAGTTTCACTTGTACAACGGACCGATTTTGTTGGTCCGTCATGAATGGACTTTTTCTAGGGTTTTTATTTTTGGTCCGTTGTGAACGTGTTTTGCTCGGTTTGGATGTTTTGCAAGAATTGAATTGAGTTTTTGGTTTGACCTTGAGATTATGAAATTGGTGAGAATTTCATGATGCTTCTTTTGAAGTGGACTTTATGCAATGCTCATGTGAGTAGTTGCATGGATTGACATTGAGTCAAGTCGTGGACTTGTGCTAGGATTTGTTTTGTGGTTTGTTCATGTGCAGGTATTGCTCGAAGACGAATGTGGTCGATGACTGGACCGGAACTAGGTTCATGGAGGAACCGAGGTTCGGGACTAGGTTCAGGAGGAACCGAGGTCTTGGTGGTCAAGGATGTCATGCGGGACGCTCGGGCTAAGAGAATGGTGCACATGAAGAATGGTTAGTCACGTGAGAATGGCAGGAGGTCATTCGGCGTGCAAAGTGTTAGTCACGTGAGTATGGCAGGTGGCCATACGCGTGCAAAGTGTTAGTCACGTGAGTATGGTAGGGTTGCCATCTGCGTGCAAGAGTTGTACTCGGCCAGGTTGGGCCAAGTAGAGTTGTGTTGGAGACAGATTCCTTCTAGGGAATATGAATCGTATTCGTAACTCCTTGTGGGTTGGTGCTTTAAATAGGTGGGGGGTCTCCTGTTGAAAGGCACCAAGTAGAGCTGAGCGCATCAAGCTTTGAGCTTGGTTTTAGGGTTTGTACTCTTTTGATGAGAGTATTTTAAACAAGAAATAAAGATCAATTCTTCCAAGATTTTTGCGTGCTACAGTAACCACGTCGCTACAGTATTTTCTGTTTTGGTTCTTGTTTGCATGCTTGTTCTAGTTCTAGATTGGTTTTTGTTCTTCAAGTTTTATCTTGATTTGATCCATCAAAAACCTCTCTAGGGTATTGATCTAGTGTTTCTCAAAGTCTAGTTGATCAATCTTTTGTCGTTCTTGTTTAATCTTGAAGTTTTGATTAGATTGATTCTCGTCAAGTTCTGGATCAGCAAGCTTGCGAAGCTCATAACTTTTGATCCATAAGTCCGATCGAGCTGATTCTTTTTTGGGTTCGATTTGTATTGGAATCTAGTTTCTTGTGTCCAAATTTCAGATCGTTTCGACGGTTGGATCTCTGGGAATTCTCGTTTTACCAAACCTCTGTCATTCTGTTTTTGTCGAAAACGAGGCAATTATTTGGTTCTGTTTTGGGGTGAACTTTTAATAGATCAAGAATTTGGTTTTAGCTTCCGCACAATCATTCACCCCCCCTCTGATTGCTATATTCGTATACTTCGATCCTACAAGTGGTATCAGAGCAAGGTTTCTCTAATCTATCTTAACCGGTGATTAGATCAATGGATCGTTATTCGACAAAACCATGTGTGTTCGATGGTGTTGATTTTCAGTTTTGGAAGGCCAAGATGGAGGCATTTATCTAAGCACAGGGCTTCACAATTTGGGAGAAGGTCTACAAGCCATATGAAGTTCCTGCTAACGACAACGTCAACGACACCAATCGCACACATGTTGAAGCAAATAGCAAGGCGCGCAACTTGATCATCCAAGGCATGGGACGCAATGACTTTGATCGTGTGGTTCATCTTCGATCCGCATATGAGGTATGGAAATCTCTTTGTGATTACCATGAAGGTTCTAACATCACAAAGAGGTTCGCCAAGATATTTACAAAAAGAATACATGCTTTTGAGATGAAACCTAGTGAATCAGAGATGACTTCTTTGCACGCTTCAATAAAATTCTTAGCAATCTACGTGCTGTTGGAGTTAGCTACACCGATGCTGAAAATGCTCGACAATTGCTTAGTGCTTTGGACATGTCGGTGTGGGAGATGAAAGTAACATCTATACAAGAATCTACTACCATGAGCACACTCACATTAGATGTTCTTTACTCTAAGTTGAAAACTCATGAGTTGGATGTTCTTGCCAGAAGGGTAACATTAAATCAATTGCTTTGATCTCTAACCCTAACATGTCAAATGCAAATTCTTCTTCTAGCTTTGCCTTGTCTTCCATGTCTTCTTTAACAGATGAGCAACTTGAAGAGTTTCCTCAAGAAGATCCGCACTACTCTCTTCTCGCTTTAACAAAGCTTTGCAGAATGTGAGAATGAGAAAGAGAGGTGGTCCTCCAAGATGCTATGAGTGTGGTGACCTCAACCATATTCGCACAAATTGTCCTAAGCTTGCAGGAAAAACATCAAAGGAGGAGAAGGACAACGATGTAAGGAATGAGAAGAAAAGGTTCTCGCCAAATGATAGGAAGAAGAAGAGCTTCATCAACCGCAAGGTGGTTCACTGAGTTCTTTCCGCTCTTGAACAAGTCAATTTGAGCGATGTGGACTCGGAGAGCAGCGAAGATGATGCAACTCCAAGCAAGCATGATTTGATAGGATTATGTCTCATGGCAAGCAAAGAAGGATAACTTCACCGAGGACGACCACGACAATGACTTCAATGAGGCTTCTCGCGAGGAAGGAGAACATATGGCTAGTGGATTCCGGATGCTCACGCCACATGTCCGGTAATAAGAATTGGTTCTCCTCCTCACTCGTGCATCTCGTCTGAAAGTGTTACTTTTGGAGATGCTTCTTTCTCTCTGTTGTGGCAAAAGGTACAATAAAGGTAAGTGACAAGTTTATGTTCAAAGATGTGGCTCTTGTTGAAAATTTGAAATATAACTTGCTTTCTGTCTCACAAATGCTTGATGAAGATCTTGAGATAAACTTTAAGAAAATGAATGCAAAGTGCTAGATGCTTCAGTGATCTTGTGTTCAAAATTTCTCGTTTTGGAAGAGTCTTTAAAGCTGATTTTGATGCATCGCCTTCTTCTAAGCATAGGTGTCTAATTGCCAATGTTTCTAAAGATTTATTCTTTTGGCATCGTAGACTTGGTCATGTTGGTTTTGATCATCTTACTCGTGTAAGTGGTTTAGATCTCATACGTGGCTTGCCTAAGCTTAAGGGTGATAGCAATCTAGTATGTTCTTCTTGTAGACATGGTAAGATGATTGCAGGTTCACATCCACCTCTTACCATGATGATGACAAACACTCCAGGACAGCTTCTACATCTTGATACAGTTGGACCATCTCGAGTTCAATCCTTTGGAGGCAAACGTTACTTTTGATGAGGCTAGTCCAGGCACTAGTCCAAGTGATGCAGTGCACAAAGCATACATTCAGGGGGAGAAAATCTTTGAAGATGATGATGATGTTGAAGATGAGGTCTTGACTCTTCCTAATGCACAACAAGATGTAGCACCTTTGGCACCTACTACTACATCACCTACAGCTAACCATCCTCAAGCTACAACATCATCTATACATGCTGAAAATGAAGAAGGAGAAGTCTCAAAAGCCAATGCTCCCTTGTACATTCAAAAAATGCATCCATCTGAACAAATGATTGGAGACCTAAATGAGAGAGTCACTCGATCCAGGTTTATTCATTCTGACACTCATGCTCATTCCGCTTTAGTTGCTTCTTTTGAACCCAAAGATATATCTCATGCATTATCCGATTTAATCTTGGATCAATGCCATGCATGAAGAAATAGAGAATTTTGAACGAAATAAAGTTTGGAAACTTGTCTCACCTCCTCCAGATTTTAATGTTATTGGAACTAGATGGGTTTTCAAAAATAAACAAAGTGAGGATGGTGTTGTTGTTAGAAACAAGGCTAGATTGGTTGCTCAAGGTTACACTCAAATTGAAGGCTTAGATTTTGATGAAACCTTTGCTCCTGTTGCTAGAATTGAAGCCATTTGAATCCTTTTAGCTTTTGCTGCATCCAAAGGTTTCAAATTGTATCAAATGGATGTGAAAAGTGCTTTTCTTAATGGCTACATAAATGAGGAGGTTTATGTCAAGCAACCACCGGTTTTGAAAATCCAAAGTTTCCAAATCATGTGTTCAAACTAACAAAAGCTTTGTATGGTTTGAAACAAGCCCCTAGAGCATGGTATGATAGGCTAAAAACCTTTTACTTGAAAAGGGCTTTTTAATGGGAAAGGTTGACAAAACTCTCTTTTACTCAAGCAAGGCAATGATCAACTATTCGCTCGGATTTATGTTGATGATATTATCTTTGGTGGTTCATCTCATGTTTTAGTGTCCGAAGTTTTGTAAACAATGAGGAAGGAGTTTGAGATGAGTATGATGGGTGAGTTGACATACTTTTGGGATTTCAAATCAAGCAAACGAAGGATGGTACTTTTGTGCATCAAAGCAAATATACAAGAGACTTGCTACATCGCTTTGGGATGGAAAACAAAGCAAGCCGATCATGACACCTATGGAGAGCACTTGCACTTGACCCTGATGAAGATGGTGAGCCGTTGATCAAAAGGAATATAGAAGCATGATAGGTTCACTTTGTACCTCAACGCATCAAGGCCGGATATACAATTTGTCGTGGTGCTTGTGTGCTCGTTTTCAAGCTTCCCCACGTGCTTCACATCGACAAGTCATCAAAAGGATTTTCGTGTATCTTCATGGAACTCAAGATTTTGGCATTTGGCTTTCTGCTTCCTCATGCATTAGTTTGAGATCTTTTCTCGATGCTGATTTTGGAGGATGTAGAATTGATAGGAAGAGCACTTCTCGTTCATGTCACTTCTTGGGAAATTCTCTCATTGCATGGTCATCTAGAAAGCAATCTTCATTTGCACAATCAAGCTCTGAATCTGAATATGTGGCTGCTGCTAGTTGTTGTTCTCAAATTCTTTGGATAGTAGCTACACTTAAAGATTATGGGGTTATTTTGGATAGTGTTCCTCTTCTGTGTGATAACACTAGTGCAATTTGCATTGCTAAGAACCTGTGCAACATTCAAGAACAAAACATATTGACATCGATTTCACTTTCTTAGAGATCATGTTGAAAAAGGCAACATTGTGTTTCATCATGTGGATACTGAACATCAATTGGCAGACATTTTCACAAAACCTTTGTCTTCTTCTCGTTTTGCTTTTATTCGGGGAGAACTTGGAATTGTTCATCCAATGGGATTATTTTGAGGGGGAGTTTCTTTGCCAAGTTCTTTCACTTAATGAGCTCACTTTATCATATTTCTTTATATGTTATGTAATTGAGCTAATATATGATAATCTAATTATCTCACTTGAACTAAAAATGACATTGCGGAATTCCTGGACTGATTACCTATAGCTAAATACTGTGATATCTTACTCTTCTAGGCTTGATATTGAATCCTCTTGACAAATTTGGGCTATGAAGCAAGTGTGGTTTCAACTTTACTCTTTCATAAGACCTTTAATCACTTTTGCATGTTTATAATCAAAGAAAAATGAAAAGAAAAGGGAATCAATAAAAAGGGTTGTTAAAAGCAAAAACCTCAAGTTATGTGCTTCAGGTACTTTCCTAAAAAGATAAGATGTATGCTTCAAGCATGCCATTCCCTCAAAGATAAGATGTATGCTTCAAGCATGCCACTCCTAGAAAATAAAAGAAGTATGCTTCAAGCATGCCACATGCAACTTATTGTTTAAAGATTAAATTGGTCTACTAGATTGGAGTTGAAACTACTTGCTCGCCCTAAGTTGTTAGTTGCTTCAATTTTTAAAGTCTTGCTTTTTCTGCTAAGATCTTGCTTAGTACTTGGCTATAGTTGACTAAATTGAGGTTGAGATGCATGTCATTCCCTAACTTGTTAAAATCACATCAAGATCATGTATTTTGCATATTATATGATATATAAGGTTATATGATCGAATGAGCTCATCTTTTCTATCTTGGCACTTCCTTGTTTCTCTTTGTGAAATCATTGTTTCAGGAAAAATTTTGAACCTGTTCTCTCTTTTACTCTTGATGAATCCATTGTCAAAGGGGGAGAAATTTGGAAATCATTGAAAAGTTTAAAGAAAAAGGGAGAGTTGTTAAATTTGAGAATTTTGGGAGAAGTTTGGAGAATTTTTGAAATTTTTGGGCGCATTGCACATTCACACACATTTTCATTCTCAGGGGGAGATTTTGTTTTGCTTTTTGGTCAAAGGGGGAATTCTGTGTTTTCTTACCTTGATCTTTGATCCTTTGGATTTCAAAATCTTTTGTAAAGTAAATGCCAAATGTTCAATTCTAAGTGGTGTTGCCAATGTTTTCATCAAGGGGGAGATTGTGAAATCATGTGCTGAAAAATTGGCTTAGAATTGAATTTGCAAATATGTTTGTTCATGTGTTTTGTCAATTTGACAAGAAGCAGTAAGTTTCGCTTTTGCGTCGGACCAAGATCTCAAGAAACAGTAAGTTTCCCATCTACGACGGACAAACTTTGTTGGTCTGTCGTGGACATGCTTTTGAACTCATTGAGGCAAACTCTATTTTCCAAGAAACCAGTGAGTTTTGCATGTACGACGGACCAATTTCTTTGGTCAGTCGTGAACGGCTTTTTGAGGATTGATTTCGCATTTACAACGGACCGATCTTGTTGGTCCGTCGTGAACGTGTTTTCGCCGGAATGTTTTCTTCTTGAAACCGAGAGTTTCACTTGTACAACGGACCGATTTTGTTGGTCCGTCATGAATGGACTTTTTCTAGGTTTTTATTTTTGGTCCGTTGTGAACGTGTTTTGCCTCGGTTTGGATGTTTTGCAAGAATTGAATTGAGTTTTTGGTTTGACCTTGAGATTATGAAATTGGTGAGACTTTCATGATGCTTCTTTTGAAGTGGACTTTATGCAATGCTCATGTGAGTAGTTGCATGGATTGACCTTGAGTCAAGTCGTGGCCTGGTGGTAGGAGTTGTTGTGTGGTTTGTTCATGTGCGTGTATTGCTCGAAGACGAATGTGGTCGATGACGGACCGGAACTAGGTTCATGGAGGAACTGAGGTTCGGGACTAGGTTCAGGAGTAACTGAGGTCTTGGTGGTCAAGGATGTCATGCGGGACGTTCGGGCTAAGAGAATGGTGCACATGAAGAATGGTTAGTCACGTGAGAATGGCAGGAGGTCATTCGCGTGCAAAGTGTTAGTCACGTGAGTATGGCGGTGGCCATACGCGTGCAAAGTGTTAGTCACGTGAGTATGGTAGGGTTGCCATACGCGTGCAAGAGTTGTACTCGGCCAGGTTGGGCCAAGTAGAGTTGTGTTGGATACGGATTCCTTCTAGGAATAGGAATCGTATTCGTAACTCCTTGTGGGTTGGTGCTTTAAATAGGTGGGGGTCTCTGTTGAAAGGCACCAAGTAGAGCTGATCGCATCAAGCTTTGAGCTTGGTTTTAGTGTTTGTACTCTTTTGATGAGAGTATTTTAGACAAGAAATAAAGATAAATTCTTCCAAGATTTTTGCGTGCTACAAAGAACCACGTCGCTACAAGATTTTCTGTTTTGGTTCTTGTTTGCATGCTTGTTCTAGTTCTAGATTGGTTTTTGTTCTTCAAGTTTTATCTTGATTTGATCCATCAAAAACCTCTCTAGGGTATTGATCTAGTGTTTCTCAAAGTCTAGTTGATCAATCTTTTGTCGTTCTTGTTTAATCTTGAAGTTTTGATTAGATTGATTCTCGTCAAGTTCTGGATCAACAAGCTTGCGAAGCTCATAACTTTTGATCCGTAAGTTCGAACGAGCTGATTCTTTTTGGGTTCGATTCGTACTGGAATCTAGTTTCTTGTGTCCAAATTTCAGATCGTTTCGACGGTTGGATCTCTGGGAATTCTCGTTTTACCAAACCTCTGTCATTCTGTTTTTGTCGAAAACGAGGCAATTATTTGGTTCTGTTTTGGGGTGAACTTTTAATAGATCAAGAATTTGGTTTTAGCTTCCGCACAATCATTCACCCCCCCTCTGATTGCTATATTCGTATACTTCGATCCTACAACAACATTCACCTTCCTCCCAACTCCATTGTTCTTCTTGCTGTCTTCGCCCATTTCTGCGAGATGTTCGTGGGAGTGGCCCCCAATCTTCCCCTCTTCCGCTTCTTCTATTCCTTGCGCGTGGCGAAGGACCTTTCCACCACGGCGGGCTCCTGCCACCTCCGCCTCCGGGACGGCGCGGTTTCCCGCTACATTCCGCTGGACCTCAGCTCCAACTGAAGGTCTTGGCGCAATGAGTGGCTCTACGTCGAGGATGACAGTGGCGTAGAGGTCTTGGAGTTGCCAACTGGGCCAGCGATCAGCACCCCTACCTAGGGAGCTCACATCGACGAGAAGCCTGAGCTCCAGGTGATGCTGGCCCGCGTGGACCAGCTGCGAACAGCGGGCTTGACGGGGGCCATGGTTTTCCGGGATTACATCTTCCGGAGAATCACTCCACTGCACCGCCGTGCCCGCCTCGCCTGGCAGTACATGGGCCCCGACGACATGACCCGGACAGCTCCCAGAGGTAAGTCCCTTGTTTTGTTGTTGTCACCTTTTCTTTTTGTAACCGCCGCTGAACTAACGGCGACTTCACTCCTTTTTCTTCTTCTCTTTTTTTTAGCTGTATCCCTTGCAAAGATTGACGTGTGCATGGCGCAGCTGGGCGTCCTCGGCCCCATCCCGCCTTTTCCAACGAGCACGCTCCCGCTCTGCCAGGTGGAGCCCAGGGAGCGCGTGGCGATCACCCGCGCCATGCCCATCATGGACGCCATGGGGCTGGTGAACACACCCCGCCAAGTGGCGTTGACAATCCGGGGCCCTCCTCCGGCTGGCGATCCGAGGAGGGGCAAACGCCCAGCTGACGATGATGCCTCCGGTACCAGCCCCAGGAGGGTCCGCGTCGCGCCAGGGGGCGCGGTGACCACGACCGGAGCGGGAAGCTCTACAGCGGCCACCGCTTCCCCTTCGGCTGGCATCGCGCCGACAAAAACTCCGCCGGCTTCGGTTCTAGTTCCACCGCCGCCGCCGTCGATCGGACCTCCACCGCCGGTGGCGCAGGTCGACCCTCCATCGCCGCCGCCAGCACCGGTCATCCCTCCGCCACCGTTGACGCAGGTTGACCTGCCTTTGCCACTGCCGCCGGCGGAGGGTGACCCGCCCCTGCTGCCGCCACGGCAGGGAGACCAGCCGCCGCTGCCGCCGGCACAGGGTGATCCGCCCACACCGCCGACACCGGTTCTACCTCCGCCGCCACTGGCGCGGGTCGCTTCGCCAGTACGGGCGCCGCGCGGGGGAATAACACTCGCCCCTGCCACGCCTCAATTCAGGAGGCCTTCTGCTGGGTACGCAAACAGACACGCAACAACTGTTAAGTTCTTTTAATTTGAGAGACTTACCTCTTTTTCACCTTCGTATGCGCCACTGAGGGCTTCCACTGTGGCGCACTGTGGCGCCATGCATTGCCACGCAAAGGTTTGGCCGCGACGGACGAGCACCAGGGCGAACCCCAGGTGGCCGCCACAGGGGCGGCTGTCTTACTGTCTGGAGGCGGGATAGGCTTGCCGCCCACTCCGAAGGTCCCCAGCACCCCAATCCCCTCGGCGGACGCGGACGCTCTGCTGGCCACCCTCATCGAACTGCACTCCAACGTGAGCGGCCGCCTCGCGACGAGCAGGGAGAGGCTGAGGGAGGCCATCGCGGAGAACAACCGCCTCCGCGCGGAGGTGCAGGACTGGCGCGGCCGGGTGGAGAGGTTGGAGTAGGACCTGCAACAGGAGAGGGAGCAGGGAGCCCTCCTCGTCGAGGTGATCACCCGAGAGCGCGACGAGGAGAAGGGCGAGCGGCTCCGCGAGGAAGCCGAGGCCACCTCCATGCTGCACCCCGCCTTTGACCGGATGGTGGCCAGCTTGGCGCCAGTGGGGTTGGAGCAGCCGGCCCCGGTCGAACAAACGACCCGGCACTATGCCTTCTGCATGAGCCGGATCGCCGACTTCCTCACCTTCCTGCCCGGCGCCTTAGCCACCCGGTCCAGCCAAGAAGGGCGGGCAGTCGCGGTGGCTACGGCGTCGTACGTGCTAGCCTGTTGAGCCAGCTGGGACGCCAACTTCGACCCCCTGGTCGCCATCCAGGGAGTGGAAGGAGACTGGGCCCGCGCCGAAGCACATGTCAGCAGCGCCGCCGAGCGGGTTGCCGATCAGCTCGAGATGATCAACCCAGCGCTGGAAGCAATGGCCGAGGACGTGGCACTCGAGCTGGACGTCGCCCTGGTGGAGGACCAGGAGGCCGCAGAAGCCGCGGTAGACGAAGATTGAAGACCTTTTATTTTGTTGTTGGTTTTGTCGTTCTTTGTAAAGGACTTCTGCGAGTTAGCTTCTTATTTATGAATGCATAGTCTTCCCTTCGCACATCTCATACTTGGGTGCCTGCTCGCGTCTCCACTACGCTGGTTAGCCTTCTCAGGGATAGAACTTGCGTAGAAGCTTTATGTTTTGTGAGTTCGCCAACTCTCCTCCCGCCCTCGCCAACCTCGATCGCCTGGCGAGAGACTGAGACCACCTTAAAGGGGCCCTCCCACTGGGGAGACAATTTGTGCAATCCGGCATGCGTCTTAACTCTGCGCAAGACCAGGTCGCCAACTGCCAGTGTTCTCTCGCTGACTCGGGCGGCGTGGTACCGCCTGAGGTTTCGCTGCTATCGGGCAGCGCGCAGGGCCGCGCGATCCTGCACTTCTTCCAGGAGGTTTGTGAAATCATGTGCTGAAAAATTGGCTTAGAATTGAATTTGCAAATATGTTTGTTCATGTGTTTTGTCAATTTGACAAGAAGCAGTAAGTTTCGCTTTTGCGCCGAACCAAGATCTCAAGAAACAGTAAGTTTCCCATCTACGACGGACAAACTTTGTTGGTCTATCGTGGACATGCTTTTGAACTTATTGAGCCAAACTCAATTTTCCTCAAAAACCAGTAAGTTGTGCATGTACGACGGACAAAGTTTTTGGGTCTGTCGTGAACGTGTTTTTGAGCTCATGAGTCGAACTCAATCTTCCAAGAAACCAGTAAGTTTTGCATGTACGGCGGACAAACTTCTTTGGTCAGTCGTGAATGGCTTTTTGAGGTTTGATTTCGCATGTACGACGGACCGATTTTGTTTGTCCGTCATGAACGTGTTTTCGCCAGAATGATTTCTTCTTGGAACCAAAACTTTCACTTGTACAACGGACCGATTTTGTCTGGTCTGCTAGAATGTTTTTTGAGTGATTTTTCATGTATACGCGGACCATATTTCCTTGTCCGTCGTGAATGCGTTTTCTTTGAATTAGGGTTTTGAGCAGAATTGAAATAATTTGAATTTGAGATTATGAAATTTGTGATGATTTCATGATGCTTCTTTTCAAGTGGACTTTATGCAATTCTCATGTGAGTAGTTGCATGGATTGACATTGAGTCAAGTCGTGGACTTGTGCTCGGATTTGTTTTAGGTTTGTTCATGTGCAGTATTGCTCGAAGACGAATGTGGTCGATGACGGACCGAACTAGGTTCATGGAGGAACCGAGGTTCGACTAGGTTCAGGAGGAACCGAGGTCTTGGTGGTCAAGGATGTCATGCGCGGACGCTCGGGCTAAGAGAATGGTGCACATGAAGAATGGTTAGTCACGTGAGAATGGCGGGAGGTCATTCGCGTGCAAAGTGTTAGTCACGTGAGTATGGCAGTGGCCATACGCGTGCAAAGTGTTAGTCACGTGAGTATGGTAGGGTTGCCATACGCTGCGTAAGAGTTGTACTCGGCCAGGTTGGGCCAAGTAGAGTTGTGTTGGATACGGATTCCTTCTAGGAATAGGAATCGTATTCGTAACTCCTTGTGGGTTGGTGCTTTAAATAGGTGGGGGGTCTCCTGTTGAAAGGCACCTAGTAGAGCTGAGCGCATCAAGCCTTGAGCTTGGTTTTAGGGTTTGTACTCTTTTGATGAGAGTATTTTAGACAAGAAATAAAGATCAATTCTTCCAAGATTTTTGCGTGCTACAGTAACCACGTCGCTACAGTATTTTCTGTTTTGGTTCTTGTTTGCATGCTTGTTCTAATTCTAGATTGGTTTTTGATCGTTGAGTTTCATCTTGATTTGATCCATCAAAAACCGTTCTAGGGTATTGATTTAGAGTTTCTCAAAATCTAGTTGATTAATCTTTTGAAGATCTTGTTTAATCTTGAAGTTTTGATTAGATTGATTCTCGTCAAGTTCTGGATCAGCAAGCTTGCGAAGCTCATAACTTTTGATCTGTAAGTCCGATCGAGCTGATTCTTTATGGGTTTGATTCGTATTGGAATCTAGTTTCTCGTGTCCAAATTTCAGATCAATCTAACGGTTGGATCTCCGGGAATTCTCGTTTTACTGAACCTCTGTCATTTTGTTTTTGTCGAATACGTGGCAATTATTTGGTTCTATTTTGGGGTGAACTTTTAGTAGATCAAGAATTTGGTTTTAGCTTCCGCACAATCATTCACCCCCCCTCTGATTGCTATATTCGTATACTTCGATCCTACAAGTGGTATCAGAGCAAGGTTTTTCTAATCTATCTTAATCGGTGATTAGATCAATGGATCATTATTCGACAAAACCTTATGTGTTCAATGGTGTTGATTTTCAGTTTTGGAAGGCCAAGATGGATGCGTTCATCCAAGCTCAGGGATTCGCAATTTGGGAGAAGGTCTACAAGCCATATGAAGTCCCTGCAAACGACAACGTCAACGACACCAATCGCACACATGTTGAAGCAAACAAAGAAGGCGCCAAGAACTTGATCATCCAAGGCTTGGGACGTAGCGACTTCGATCGTGTGATTCATCTTCGATCCGCATATGAGGTATGGAAATCTCTTTGTGATTACCATGAGGGTTCTAACACTATTAAAGAGGTTCGTCAAGATCTTTACAAAAAAGAATACATGCGATTTGAGATGAAACCCGGTGAGTCACTAGATGATTTCTTTGCACGCTTTAATAAAATTCTTAGCAATTTACGTGCTGTTGGAGTTAGCTTTGATGATGCTGCTAATGCTAGACAATTGCTCGGTGCTTTAGACATGTCTATTTGGGAGATGAAAGTTACATCCATTAGAGAATCTACTGTCATGAGTACACTTACATTAGATGTTCTTTATTCCAAGTTGAAAACTCATGAATTAGATGTTCTTGCTAGAAAGAATGATCATAAATCAATTGCTTTGACATCTCAATCTAGCATATCTCATAATGGTGCTGCTTCAAGCTTTGCTCTATCTTTCTTGTCTTCACTAACCGATGAACAGATTGAGCAATTCCCAGAAGAAGACTTGTCACTACTCTCTTCTCGCTTTAATAAAGCTTTACAAAATGTGAGAATGAGAAAGAGAGGTGGTGGTGGCCCTCCAAGATGCTATGAGTGTGGTGATCTCGACCATATTCGTCCAAACTGTCCTAAACTTGCAGATAAAGCATCAAGGGAGGAGAAGGACAACGATGTAAGAAAAGAGAAGAAGTTCTCTTCAAGTAATAGAAAGAAGAAGAGCTTCATCAACAAGCAAAGTTGTCCACTGAGTTCTTTCCGCTCTTGAACAAGTCAATTTGAGCGATGTGGATTCAGGGAGCAAGGAGGACGATGCAACTCCAAGCAAGCATGAGTTGACTGGTTGTGTCTCATGGCTAAAAGCAAGCAACTTTATCGAGGACGACCACGACAAATGACTTCAATGAGGTAGATCCTTCTTACGATGAATTAGCTATTGTCGTTGCTCGACTTGGTAAATTGCTTGACAAACGTGATAGAAAAATTAAGAAACATGATATTCTTGTGGAATCATTGAATGTTGAAATTACTAGACTTAGGACCTTGATTCCTGATGATGATGCTTGTAAATCATGTGACTTAATTTATAATGAGCTTACTTTACTTAGGAAAGAACATGTTACTTTGTTAGAGCAAATTAATGCTGGAAATGAGAAACTTGTTAAACATGCTAGTCGTTTCTACCATTGATTTGCATGATACAACTCCATGTTCCAAATGCTCCACACTAGAATTGAAGTTGAATGATGCAAATGCTAGGGTTTCTCAAATGACAGATACTTTGCTTACACATGAGGTTCTTTCATGCTCAACTTGTCGCAAGCAAAAAGGAAAAGTGAACGTTCCCTGTAATAATTGTTTAACTCTTTCTCGAAAAATTGATTACTTGGAAAAGTTATTAGAACGTTTCACTAAAGGAAAGAAAAACCTAAACATGATCTTGGATCAATCAAAACTCAGCACTCATAACAAAGGTTTAGGTTTTGATTCTTATGCTCATCATAAATCACATGCTCCCACTGTTGTCAAAACACTTGAAAGTGGAAAATTTGAAATTGTCAATGAGCCTAAGAAAACTGTCTTTAAATCTGCTAGTCTTTTATCTTCTACTATGATGAATGCAAATGTTGCTTCTACTTCCAAAGCTAAACATAATGTTAAGTACACTTGCACTCATTGTGGTAGAGATGGACATTTAGTAGACTTTTGCTTTAGACTAGCTAAACAACAAAAGAGAGAAAGGTTTTGTGGGATGTCAGAGACAGGGGTCCCGCAAGAGGGGCCTACACCCGACTGGGCCTGACAGGCGGAATAGAAAGCCCAAAGCCCAGAAGCACCACGACGGGCCCAGAGGAGACCTTCGACTTGCTCCCCAAGACAACTCCTGATCCTTCAAGGAAGCTTCGCGCCTCGCCCTAACAACCCGCCAGGAACGAAGCATGCAGTTTGACACTGCCAGAACCTGCGGATTCTTGATCCTGAGAAGGCGGCAGGCGTGTGTGTGAGAAATCATAACCACATCTCCAGGACGTAGAGTGTGAAGGAGTATAAGGAAAAGGGACATGTAGTCCATGCCACCATGTTCAGGGGCAGTGGCGCCCATCTATCATGTATTCTTCCCCAAGATATAAGGAGGAGGGAGAAACAAAAAGACACACACGATATATCCAAGAACACAGGACTAGGTATTATCTCCTCCGAGAGAGCCCGAACTCGTCTAAAACAGATTGCCCTCAGATCCTGTGTTACCATCAAGCTCAGATCCCGCACAAATCCCTAGAATCACAAATCTTATTGCCGCGAAACAGATCGTCGGCGGTTGGCGCGCGCCAGTAGGGGCTTGTGTCAAGATCTTCGTCTGCTTGATGGTCGCGACAGCGAAGCCTCCACAGCCTTCTTCCTGCCAGGTCTTCCGCTTCAAAGCCTGACCTTCATCTCCAACGACCTCGGAAGCCTTTCTCTCTCTATGGAACCGCCAGCCACGTGAGGTTTCCGGCGATCCATCGTCACGACTTCCGCGCCGATCGGAAGGTCCCCCTGTCTCGTACCCTAAAGTACCGAGTGGGGATCCGAAGACCCGTTCCAGCCGTGGAGTCAGGCTCGAGGACGCCGAGGCACGAAGGGTGGGGGTTCTCACCGCCAAGCCACTCGGCACCCCCGAGCGCCTAGGTTTATCTTCTCCAGACTCACCCACCTCAGCGGCCGAGTCAGAAGAAAGCCTAGAGAGCTGCTGGAATTTCCGTAGAGTCTGTGTAATCGAAGGCTCGCGGGCAGATTCGCAGCAGCGCTTCGACACCTCAGTCGCCGCCGATTTGGAAGGAGGCCGAGTGACTGAGCCTGACGCGCGGGCGCGTACTCTCCGGGACCGCGCCCGGGCTGTCAATGAAGACATTCTGCAAGCCAAGATGGGGGACCAGGCTGTTCGCACTTACGCCAGAATATCGCCGCCTCCAAGACACTCCGATACCCTCGACCCTATGCTTTGGGGCGGATGATCCAGCTTGCCCGATCATGGCCCAAGTAAAGGCCATGGTGACGGCGGCAGCTATCCAAAGATGCCCAAACCGACCCGGCCGGCGAAGGAGGCCACGTGGTCCGGCGAGGACCTGCATACAACAAGAATGGCCAGGTCGGGAAGCCCGCCAGACACATCATGTTCTACCTCGCGAGACGACTTGCGACACAAAGATCACCGCGACTGCTCGCACCTCGACGCCAGGCGCCGCGACCGAGAAAGGGAGGAACAACGCCGTCAAGCCGACGAATATGAGCACTACGGCATCCTTCCGCGAGGCCGCGAGGTACGCCCAGCCCGATCCCCTCCGCGTCGATCACCTCCCGGGGGGTATCGCGGGGTCATCGAAGGGGTTCGTGCGTTTACCCCTCACCTACGCCGAGTGGTTTGGCCTGATGGATTTAATCCTAAAGGCATCACTAGGTTCGACGGTGAGAGGGACCCGGAGGCTTGGCTACAAGTATACGCTCTGCGCAATAGGCCGCTGGGATCAAAGTAATGGCAAACTACTTGCCAGGTTACCCTCTCGCCTGCCCAAGCATGGCTCACCGGACTTCCAGAACTCTATAGATTCCTGGGGAGATCTGTGTGAGCAGTTCATCTCAAATTTCCAAGGCACTTACGAGCGCCTGTGCACCCTTGGGACCTATACCAGCTACACCAAAGGAGGAACGAACCCTCCGGAGTTCGCCAAGCGCTTCATGAACAGGAAAAGCACCGCTTGGGACGCCACAGATGCGACAGATAGCTGCCTTCCAGAAAGGAGTCACGACCCGACCTCATCAATAAGATGTCCCGGAAGCCACCCACGTCGGTCCGGAGCTGTTCGCCCTAGCGGACCGTTACGCTTCAGCCTCCGAGGCTCGCGAACGGGCGTGATGAGGAAGGATCAGTCCAACCCCTCGGCGGAAAGAAAAGAAGCGCAAGGGCGAAGAGCTGGTGGCGCTGCCGCACCAACTCATCCTCGCTCTCAAAGAGGATGGATATGATAAGGTTATGAACTCACCCTGCCCTTTCCATCCGAAGGGGAGGCATGCCGCCAAGGACTGCTTCACCCTAAAGAGGTTCGCCCGCGAGAGCAAGAGGCAGGCCGGACAAGGTCCGAGTGGTCACGCCGCCGGCAAACCGCCTCCCTGGCCGAGGAAGACTATCGTGAAGTTGACCTCGAGCTTAACTACATATTCGGGGTTCGGCCGCATATGAGTCCAAGCGGAAGCAAAGCTCACCGCCGACATCTCAGGCAAGAGAGCCGAGACTTCGATATGTCCGGTGGTCCGAGGTCGCAATAACTTACGACCGCACGGATCACCCAGATCGCCCCCATTCCCGGCAGATACCCGCTGGTCTTGGCGCCGGTTGTCCGCGGCATCAAGCTCAAAAGGGTGTTGATTGACGGTGGGAGTGGGCTCAACGCCCTCTTCGTGAAGACACTGATGATATGGGGATCCCGCGGTCCGACCTCAAACGCTGGTCGTCACCTTTTCATGGAGTGATACCCGAACGTCGGCGATACCACTCGGACAAATCACTCTGCCGATCCACGTTCGGGCGCAAGGGACAACTACCGGATCGAGAGCCTTAGCTTCGAGGTGGCGGACTTCGCGACAACAGACACGCCATCTTGGGAGACCAGCGCCAAGTTCATGGCGGTGCCCCACTACGCGTGATCGATGCTGAAAATGCCGGTCCGAGTGGTATTATCACTCTGCGGCGATGTTAAGCGCTCTTTCTCTTGCGATGTGAGAGTTGCGAAATGGCCGAAGTCTCTGGAGGCGCCGCGGGTCGGGAAAGGATTCGCCAAGAGGCGGATTTCGACAAGCCGGAAGGCAGATCCCTACCCGCAAGCCGCAGAACTCCGGATCGGCCCGGTGAAGGCACCAAAAGGATTCTCTCGACCCGTCCGATCCGCGCGAGCCGCCTCGGGACGGACAAGGCTCGTGGATGAATAGGAAGACGCGCTCGTCACCTTTCGCGGGCAAACCAAGACGTCTTTGCCTGGAAGCCGTCCGACATGCCCGGGTCCCCAGGAGGTGATCGAGCACGCATCGAATGTAAACCAATCCGCCAGGCCCGCTAAGCAAAGGTTACGACGGTTCGCTCAAGATCGCCGAGAAGCCATCGAGAGGAGATCACAAAGCTGCTAGCCGCAGGTTTCATCAAAGAAGTGTATCATCCCGCCTGGTTGGCGAACCCTGCACTCGCCCGTAAGAAGAATAAAAGTCGCGCATGTGTGTTGATTACACCGACCTCAACAAGGCTTGTCCGAAAGATCCCTTTGGTCTCCCTCGTATTGATCGTGGTAGACTCCACCGCCGGATCTCGGCTACTCAGCTTCTCGACGCCTATTCAAAGGCTATCATCAAATCCGGCCGAGAGGAAGATCGAGAAGACTTCGTTTATCACTCCATTCTGAGCATATTGCTATATCACCATGCCGTTCGGGCTCAAGAATGCCAACAAGAACGTATCAGCGCCAGGCAATGGTGTTTTCACCATCACGGGCGCAATGTGGAAGCTTATGTGGATGATGTGGTAGTTAAAACGCCAGACATACGTAGATAGCCTTACCTCCGACCGCCGAGACGCTTGCAAGTCTAAGGGCGTTCGGATGAGGCTAAACCCCGAGAAATGTGTTTTCGGAGTTTCTTCCGGAAACTACTCGGGTTCATCGTCTCTCATCGTGGGATCGAGCCGAACCCGAGAAAATTGGAGCCATCATGAAAATGGCCCCGCCTACCAGCCAAAAGGAGGTCCAAAAGCTCACCGGATGCATGGTAGCGCTTGGCAGTGTTTATCTCATGGTTGGGAGTCCGGGAATGCCTTTCTTCAAGCTCCTTAAGAAGCGAGATCGCTTTGATTGGACGGCAGAGGCACAAAGAGCCTTCAAGAACTCAAGGTGTTTCTCTCCACTCCCAGTCTTAGTCTCGCCGGCGCCAGTGAACCTCTTCTCGCTTCACATAGCGGCAACATCTCATGTAGTAAGTGCCGTGATAGTTGTGGAGCGGGAGGAATCTGGACATCGCTACGGCGTCAACGCCGATTTATTTTGTCGGCCGAATCTTGGCGAATCCAAGACAAGATATCCTCAAATCCGTAAGCCGCCAGACGCCATTTTGATCTCGCTACGGAAGTGAAGCATTATTTCAAAGGACATTCGATTTCATTATTCACATCATTCCCCGAGGGAGAGGTCCTCCGTGTCGAAGCTACTGGAAGAATTTCAAAGTGGGCAGCCGAGCTTTGAGCTTCGACATCTCGTTCAAGCCGCGCAACGCCGTCAAGTCCCAGGCTTTGGCTGACTTCACTGGCGAGTGTACCGAATCCCAGACTCCCCGCACGGAAGAAGAGACAGAATATTGGGTCATGCACTTCGACGGATCTCTCATGCTTGGGGGAGCAGGGGCGGGAATCCTCCTTATCTCGCCTAGGGGCGACAGTTGAAGTATGTCCTTCGGATTCACTTCCCGGCCTCAAACAATGCCGCGGAGTACGAGGCCCTCATCCATGGGCTTCAGACGCCACATCACTCGAATCCGACTACCGGCGGTTCGAGGCGACTCCCGCTGGTGGTGAATCAAGTACGTAGGACTGGTCGTGGCGTGGATCGTAACATGGCGGCATACCGCCAAAGAAGTCCGAGAATTGGAAGGCAAGTTTGACGGTTTGGAGCTGGTTCATGTCCTCCGCCGCATAATAATGAGGCAAAGCAGATTTAGCCGCTAAGATGGGAGCCACTCGCGGATGTCCCAAGTGATATCTTCGTGCAGGATCTTCACGAGCCAACCGTTACAAAACGGCAAAAGCCAGCGAGGTCCCGAACCGGGTCCTGCTCATCGATCCAGATCGACTACCTCGTACCTTGATTACCTCCTGAAGGACAAACTCCCGGAAGCCACCACTCTGCAGAGCGCCTCCCGACAAGCCAAATCCTACGTGGTGGTGGGCGACGAGCTCTTTCGAAAAAGTGCCTCGGGTGTCCTCAGCGGTGCATTTCGGGACAAGTGGGAAGAGAGCTGCTCCAAGAAATCCATTCGGGATGTGTGGCCATCACGCGGCATCAAGCGCCTTGGTTGGGAAAGCCTACCGACAGGGTTTCTTCTGGCCAACGGCGGTAACGGATGCCAAGGAGATAGTTCGAACCTGCGAGGGCTGCCAATTCTATGCAAGACAGACACACTTGCCAAGACAGAGCTACAGACTATACCCATTTCTTGGCCTTTCGCATGCTGGGGCTCGACTTAGTGGGCCCGCTCAAGAAGGCTCAAGGCGGTTTCGCTACCTCTTCGTGGGCCATTGACAAGTTCACCAAGTGGATCGAAGCCAAGCCGATCGTCACTATCACCGCAGCTTAAGGCCAAGGAGTTCTTCCAGATATTGTGGTCGATTCGAGTGCCCAACCGGATCATCACGGACAACGGCACCCAATTCAGGAGTGAAGAATTCCAAGAATGGTGCGAAGGCGTCGGGATCAAGATCTGCTTCGCCTCGGTGGCTCACCCACGAAGCAATGGGCAGGTTGAGCGAGCTAACGGTCTGGTCCTCCAAGGCCTCAAGGCCAGGATCTTCGACCGCCTCAAACCATACGCTGCTCGATGGGTGAAGGAGCTACCGTCGGTACTCTGGGGACTCAGAACCACTCCCAGCCGAGCGACTGGCCAAACCCCCTTTTTCCTGGTCTATGGCGCAGAGGCGGTTCTGCCGACCGAGCTGGGATTCGAATCCCCGAGGGTTCGGAATTACCACGAAGCCGAGTCCGAGGGAAGCCGAATGGTGGAGCTTGATCAACTCGAGGAGGCTCGGAACGTTGCAGCCCTCCAGTCGGCTAGGTACCTCCAGGGACTTCGGCGCTACAACTCTCGCAACGTCAGAAGTAGAACCTTTTCAGAAGGAGATCTGGTCCTAAGGAGGAACCAGAAAAGCGAGCACAAGCTCTCTCCAATTTGGGAAGGTCCGTACATTGTGCAGAAGACAATCCGGCCAGGTGCTTATCGACTCAGACGAGAAGACGGCGAGGTTCTGGCGAATACTTGGAACGCCGAACAACTCCGTCGCTTCTACGCATGAGTTATGTATCCTACTCTTACACATTAAATAAAATGGTGGTCCGTCTTATTTTCTGAAGTTCTGTGTAATGCTAGCCCCGAGTGGTCATTACCCGACTGGTGTGGTGCCTAACCCTGGTCGTGCCAATATAGAGTGCACGGAAATAACAAGCCGCGATGAGCACAAAGCCTCGGCGGTTTACACCAGCGCGCACAACGGAACGGGTACAAAGCACTAACCACTCGGGGACTGCAATTCGCAGCACCAGAATCTAACCGAGATTCGCCTGATCGCGAATTTCTAACCGTCAAAAGCTCGAGCCCCAGCGCCTCGTTGCTGGCACTGGAGCAACCGACTAGAATAAGTTGATCAGGTGGAACCACTAAACTCGGATTAAACATGATGGCACGGACTGGATAAAATTTCGCATTGCATTCCGTAATGTTAATAATTTACATTACTGACTTTCTTTTTTTCTTTTTCTCGCGCTAAAAAAAAAACTACTGGTGCTTCTTTGGTGCTCTTGGTGTTGCCTTGATGCTGCTGGTGCTCCTGCGCTCAGTCTTTGGTCTTTGGTCTTCTTTAGTCTTGTGCCGTTGGGAGGCCCGGAGGCGAGATCGTTGAGGTTAGACGCGACCCACGCGACCCAAAGCCGCCAGAATCTCGTCCTCAACCACCCACAAGGGGGGGATAAGCCGGACGAGGGTCCTGACGGCAAGGTCGTCGCGGCGATCGCGACCAACCATCTCGAGGATGATCTCCGCCACCTCGTGGAGCCCCGGTGCGGCCTCCAGCAAGGTGGCCACGGCGGGGCGTCCTCGCGTCCCCCTCCTCTCCTTCCGCCTCCAGGATGGCAAAATCATGCTCCTCCCATGCTTCGGCCTCCTCCCGGTTGTGCAACATCCTAAAGAACATTTGGCGAAAGAATGCCGCGTATGGGCGATTTAACTTCCTCATGTTAGACATGAAGGAATGTTGGAAGAGAAGAAGAGGGACGAGGCAAAGGGAAATGGGCGATCGCTCATCATCGGTGACGCCCTATTTATAAGCCACCCCAGCCCCGAAATCGAGCGTCTCCAAAGGCAATCAAATGCGCCACCTACGCAATCAACGGTTAAAACAAAGCGGCAAGGCGAATACCGAAGAAGACCAAAGACCTTGAACAAAATCAAGGAGAATTTCACCGGACACGTGTCGTAGCGATTCAAGCTCGTTCGGCTTTCTCGCTTAATTATACCAAATTAAGCGCAAAGCCCGGGCCGAGAGCTAGCAAGCGATGCAAGCCTGGACTAAACCACTCACCAGGTGGCCACAACGTAAGTCCCGACGCCGAGAGTCGCACGCCACCTCTCTAAAAGCGTGTCTGGGCAAGAAAGCCACGGGCCAAGGCCCTAGCGTTTGGAAGCCATGCCACGCTGAAACTCACCCGAAAGGCGCAACAGATCCAAAAGGCTACGGGTCTATATTCAGTCTCAAGACCACTCAGCGGAAGACAATACAGCAAATCATATTGAAGTAAGAAGACACAATATTTCAAACAAGGAGGGCGAGCACTCGGCATCAAGGCCCACATCGGGTCGAATTCTAGATTCTCCAACAAGGCTGCGATGCACCGGACACCTCTTCGAGGAGCGCTGGCCTTGTCTTCATCACAGCAAAACCTTCTTTCACGGCTTCGAGGTCAACTCTCGGATAATGAGACTTGACCACCGCTAATGCCTGGTTCGCGCTCATTGCTGCGGACTCTTTGGCGTAAGCTCGATCCTCGGCTCCTCCCGAGAGAAGTGGAACAAGATCGCCCCTCGGCCCGGCGTGACTCCTTCAATACGCAGAAGGTGCAGGATCGCTCACAGCGACGCCAGCTCAGTCCGGCCCTGCTCGACAGCGGCCATCTTCTCCTTGCACTCGCAACAAAGTCAAACGGCCATCAAGAGCACACCCGACGCCAAGTATGTTCAACCCAAGTCAAAGAAATTTACCCTTCAGCTCACTGCATCCTTTCCAAGCCGACTCGAGCCGAGGCCGAGTTCTCTGAAGCCTCCAATGGCCTCCTCACCAAGAACGGCCGAAGTCGCACTCAAACACGAGTGTCATCATCCTCTCCAACCATCCAAAAGACATCCAAACCGAATCCAGGAGAATCTCACCTTCGAGCATATGCTCAAGCTTCGTCTTCTCCTCCCGGATCGTCATACACTCGCCTCAAGCCCGTGGACTTCTTTCCATCTGTCCGCGCTGATCTCGCCGAGCTTGTCCTGCATCGCTTCGCTCCTTAAGCTTCGAGCACCTTCCGGAAAATCGCGACCTTTGCTCCGAGCGCTCCCCATGTCCTAGGTAACAGGCGTAATCTCGAGGAGAAGTCAAGCAGGCAACAGATTGAAGACAAGAAGCTCACCCTCGACGAAGCGTGCTACACCTGACGGTGAGCTCATAAAGCTCCGTCCGAGCCGCTCTCTCCATCTCGTCGTCCTCTTCCATCCCTTTCGGTCGGAACCCTTCCCACCATACGGTCCGATTCGGGGCTTTCGGCAGAGGACCGAGCGGCGGTGGCTCTCGAGGCACTTCCTCCACTCCGGAGACGGTGCCGTTGATCTCGTCGGCGGACGAACCACCGGATGGTTCGACCGTTCACGGCCGCCCGGTGGCGGCTCCGGCGATCGGCGGCGACGGTGACCTAGCCGACGCGGCGGGGCTCCTTGGGGAAGCCTCCGCTGGGACTCCTTTCAGAGACTCGGCGAGGGACGCCCATAGCAGGAGTCCTGAATCAGCAAGGGAAGACACCTCGGCCTGCAAGAATAAAAAGACAAGGATCGCCAAAAGAATACCTTTTGGATTTCTTGAATTTCATCCTGTGTCTCATCCGAGACCCAAGACCACTCGGAGGGAAGTTAGCGCTGCACTGGCTACCCTCGGGACAGAAGGCCGAGGCCCCGCGCTTATGCGACCGGGTGCACCGGAGGTCGAAGGCCGGCCGACGAAAGACCGGCGACCTCCTCCGCCGACTCCCGCAGCCTTCGTCGACCGATGTGTCGACCACTCGCCGCTGAGCGTGTTTCAGCGAGAGAGGCCGACAACCGAGCGTCGAAAAGGAAGGACGCGTTCTCGAAAAAGGAACGATCGCACTCGCTTGAATCACACATCGATCAAAGAAATCATGGAACCGCCTTTCGAGAGAATAGTGCACTCCACAGGAGGGGGAGGCCTTGCCGTCGAAAACTTATGAGGGCAGCCTCTCACAGTGATTATTGTGCCAGGCACGAAGAGATCAACTACCGTCTTTGCCCGGCGCCTCCATCGACAGGGCCACGTCCGTCTCCGCGTGGGGTCCAGAGGCCCGTTGTATTGGAACCCCAAATGGACTCTCTCCTTCAAGGGCTGCACTCGGCGCTTCACAAAATCGATCGCGATCCGGGACCCGTCGGCCCTCGGTTCTTCGGATCGTCAATCAATGCCGAAGCTCGAGGATTTGCGCCAAACCTCCTCCGTCAGGCGTCGCTCCAAGATCGGACGCTTTAGGAGCACGGCCGGCAAAGGGGCGAGGAAAGGATCAACATTGGCACAATAGAACCACTCCGCCTCCAACCTTTGAGGGAGGTCTTGAGAGGAACGACAAAATATCGCTTCTTCGAGCCTCCCGCACTGAGCCGACGCCCCAACGACGTTGGGAGCGGCCCTGCCTGATGAGGCTTCAAAGCAAGAAGAAGGAGCGGAACAAATCCAAATGAGGACGTATCCCAAGATACGCCTCGCAGAGCTGGACGAAGATGGCAATGTGAAGAATCGAGTTGGGGTTCAAATTGATCAACTCGATTTCAGAGAAGTGGAGGAGCCCCAGAAAGAAGGCGCTCCCAGAATGCTAAGTCCCCGCTGTAAGAAGGACTCAAACACCACAATCTCATTCTCTAGAGGTGTGGGGTAAGGGTCACCCTGCGGCGGGGCGGCGGAGATCAACTCCGGCGGAGGGAGGACGCCGCGCGACCATCCCCTCCAAGCGGACGTCGTCGTGATGGAAGTCTCCCACCCGCCGTCGCAGGCGGTCGGCGCTACCCTCCGATGACGAGGAAGAAGACATTGCGAAGAAGAAGACACAGTGGGAAGAACCGCCGCAAGCCAAGGGCGAAACCGTAAACCCTAAATCGCCAAAGGAGGTTTGAAGGTTTCGCACCGTGGTGGGGAAGGTGCAAGGAGGCCGTTGCTCCAACGAGGGTTCTTCGACTTATAAGAAATGGGCCCCAATTTCACCTTACGGTGGGAAGAAACGAGGGCCCTCCTGTTCACCTCGGGCGAGATCCAGGGCACGCCCCATGACGGGCCAATAGCTGCGTCGCAAGAAAACGCGCCAGTGTCAAACCTGGTCCAAAGTTTGGGATAAAGTGCGCCCCACGACGGGCCTGAACGCCGGCCGCCACGGAAGCTTGGGGCTGGGCACTTTCCGAACATCCTCCGACGGCACACCCCATAATTTGGGGTCAATTGCTGGTCGCTGTCTCACAATGCGATTGGGTGTCGGGAGGATCTACAACCAACACGGTCTTGAGAATGCGCCCCATGAGGGTCTAAAGCAAAGGCACCGTGAACGCACAGCATTACTCAGATGACCAAGGTATGCCCCATGAGGGTCACCGAGCGACAAGCCGGTTGTCACAAGACCAGAACGGGCGCGGTACCGCCTCGACCCGAGCCAAAAGACCAAGGTATGCCCCATGAGGGTCACCGAGCGATAAGCCGGCTGTCACAAGATCAGAACGGGCGCTGGTACCGCCTGCCCCGAGCCAAAAAGACCAAGGTATGCCCCATGAGGGTCACCGAGCGACAAGCGCTGCTGTCACAAGACCGTAAATCCAAGCGCGGGTACCACTCGGCCACGAGCCAAAAAGACCAAGGTATGCCCCATGAGGGTCAGCCGAGCGACAAGCCGGTTGCCGCGCACCGTAAACGGGCGCGGGTACCACTCGGCCACGAGCCAAAAAGACCAAGGTATGCCCCATGAGGGTCAGCCGAGCGACAAGCCGGTTGCCGCGCACCGTAAACGGGCGCGGGTACCACTCGGCCACGAGCTAACCAACCACGGTGGCTTCATACTACAAGTTCTTTATGATCTCTCCCGCATAATCCTCATGACAGGGTAAGGGACGGAAAGTCGATCCTAAAGCACTTGGGGGCTGCTGTGGGATGTCAGAGACAGGGGTCCCGCAAGAGGGGCCTACACCCGACTGGGCCTGACAGGCGGAATAGAAAGCCCAAAGCCCAGAAGCACCACGACGGGCCCAGAGGAGACCTTCGACTTGCTCCCCAAGACAACTCCTGATCCTTCAAGGAAGCTTCGCGCCCCGCCCTAACAACCCGCCAGGAACGAAGCATGCAGTCTGACACTGCCAGAACCTGCGGATGCTGGAACCTGACAAGGCGGCAGGCATGGGTCGGAGAAAGCATAACCACCTCTCCAGGACATAGAGCGTGAAGGCAGATAAGGACAAGGGACATGTCATCCAGGCCACCATGTTCAGGGCCCGGTGGCGCCCATCTATCATGTATTCTTCCCCCAGTATATAAGGGGAGGAGGGAGAAACAAAAAAGACACACACGATATATCCAAGAACACAGGACTAGGGTATTATCTCCTCCGAGAGAGCCCGAACCTGTCTAAAACAGATTGCCCCTGCATCCTGTGTTACCATCAAGCTCAGATCCCGCACAAATCCCCTAGAATCACAAATCTTATTGCCGGCGAAACAGATCGTCGACAGGTTTAATGCTAGGTCTAATTTCAGAAAGGCACACTCCACTTCTCATTATGTGCCTAGGGTGATGCAAACACCTTTTGTTGGTAAGAACACGGGAAAAGACAAATCTATCTTTGTGCATAAGAATGCTCGTGTTGTGCCTACTGTTGTGCGTCGTGTGTCTCAAGATCGATTCCTAAACATCTTATTTCTAACCCCAGTACCGAGACCTCGACACTTTCTGCTTATATGTAGGCTTCTCACGCGAGGAGGGAGAACATGTGGCTAGTGAATTTCGGATGCTCACTTCATATGTTTAGTGATAAGATTTGGTTCTCCTTTACTCATGCATCTCGTGCTAAAAGTGTTATCTTTTGAAGATGCTTCTTCCACCTCTGCTTTCGCAAAGGCACTAGTCCAAATGATGCAGTACAGTGCATATGTTCGGGGAGAGTGTCTTTGTTCATAAAAGATGATGATGATGCTGTTGAGGATGAGATAATTGGAGGTTTACATGAGAGACTCTTCCCACGTGCTTGTGTATGCTTGTTTTCAAGCTTCCCACGTGCTTCACATCGACAAGTGTTCAAGTGAACTTTCAGGTATCTCCATGGTACTCAAGATTTTGGCATTTGGCTTTCTGCTTCCTTATGCATTAGTTTAAGAGCTTATTCTGATGTTGACTTTGGAGGATGTTGAATTGATTTGGTTCGTGCCACCTCTTGAGTAATCCCCTTTCTTGAGCATATTGATACTGGATTTCACTTTCTTAGAGATCATGTTGAAAAAGAAAATATTGTGCTTCATCATGTGGATACTGAACATCAATTGGCAGACATTTTCACAAAACCTTTGTCTTCTTCTCGTTTTGCTTTTATTCGGGGAGAACTTGGAATTGTTCATCCAATGGGATTGTTTTGAGGGGGAGTTTCCTTGCCAAGTTCTTTCACTTGATGAGCCCACTTTATCATATTTCTTTATATGTTATGTAATTGAGCTAATATATGATAATCTAATTGTCTCACTTGAACTAAAAATGACATTGCGGAATTCCCTGATCTGATTGCCTATAGCTAAATACTCTGTGATATCTTACTCTTCTAGGCTTGATATTGAATCCTCTTGACAAATTTGGGCTATGAAGCAAGTGTGGTTTCAACTTTACTCTTTCATAAGACCATTTAATCATTTTTGCATGTTTATAATCAAAGAAAAAGAAAAAAGAAAAGGGAATAAAAAAAAGGGGTGTTAAAAGCAAAAGCTTCAAGTTGTATGCTTCAGGCATGCTTTCCTTAAAAAATAAGATTTATGCTTCAAGCATGCCATTCCCTCAAAGATAAGATGTATGCTTCAAGCATGCCACTCCTAGAAAATAAAAGAAGTATGCTTCAAGCATGCCACATGTGATTTATTGTTTAAAGATTAAATTGGTCTACTAGATTGGAGTTGAAACTACTTGCTCGCCCTAAGTTGTTAGTTGCTTCAATTTTTTAAAGCCTTGCTTTTTCTGCTAAGATCTTGCTTAGTACTTGGCTATAGTTGACTGAATTGAGGTTGAGATGCATGTCATTCCCTAACTTGTTAAAATCACATCAAGATCATGTATTTTGCATATTATGTGATATATAAGGTTATATGATCGAATGAGCTCATCTTTTTCTATCTTGGCACTCCCTTGTTTCTCCTTGTGAAATCTTTCCTACAGGAAAAATTTTGAACCTGTTCTCTCTTTTACTCTTGATGAATCCATTGTCAAAGGGGGAGAAATTTGGGAATCGTTGAAAAGTTTAAGGAAAAAGGGGGACAAGAAAAAGGGGGAGTTGTGTTTGGAAATTTGAGAATTTTGGGAGAAGTTTGGAGAATTTTGGAATTTTTGGGCACATTGCACATTCACACACATGTTCCTTCTCAGGGGGAGATTTTGTTTTGCATTTTGGTCAAAGGGGGAATTCTGTGTTTTCTTTTTGGTCCTTGATCCTTTGGATTTCAAAATTTTTTGTAAAGTGAATGTCAAATGTTCAATTCTAAGTGGTGTTGCCAATGTTTTCATCAAGGGGGAGATTGTGAAATCATGTGCTGAAAAATTGGCTTAGAATTGAATTTGCAAATATGTTTGTTCATGTGTTTTGTCAATTTGACAAGAAGCAGTAAGTTTCGCTTTTTGCGCGGACCAAGATCTCAAGAAACAAGAAGTTTCCCATCTACGACGGACAAACTTTGTTGGTCCTGTCGTGGACATGCTTTTGAACTCATTGAGCCAAACTCAATTTTCCTCAAAACCAAGAAGTTGTGCATGTACGACGGACAAAGTTTTTGGGTCCGTGAACGTGTTTTTGAGCTCATGAGTCGAACTCAATCTCCCAAGAAACCAAGAAGTTTTGCACGCACGGCGGACAAACTTCTTTGGTCGATCGTGAATGGCTTTTGAGGTTTGATTTTGCATGTACGACGGACCGATTTTGTTTGTCCGTCATGAACGTGTTTTCGCTGTAATGATTTCTTCTTGGAACCGAAACTTTCACTTGTACAACGGACCGATTTTGTCTGTCTGCTAGAATGTTTTTGAGTGATTTTTCATATATACGCCGGACCATATTTCCTTGTCCGTCGTGAATGCGTTTTTGCTGAATTAGGGTTTTGAGCAGAATTGAAATAATTTGAATTTGAGATTATGAAATTTGTGATGATTTCATGATACTTCTTTTGAAGTGGACTTTATGCAATGCTCATGTGTAACACCCCAAAATTTTGCTTTTCTTAAATTCATGTGTGATTTGGCACTTTGGTGAATTTTTGGAATTTTCTGGAATTTATTTGGATTTATTTGGAATTTATTTGAATTTATTCCATTTTGAAATAATTAAAGAATTAAACTTTGCAAATAAAATTTTGTTGGAAATATTTTATTTGAGTCCCAAATACCCTAAAATATTTTCCAGAATTTTTCTGGAATTTTTCTGAGTCTTTTGCTATTTTTAATGATTTAATTGAATTTTTGGGAATTTAATTGGATTAATTAAATCGAGTTGGTTTCATTGTTCATCCGACCGAGCCCGAGTCAGACTCGAGTTCGAGTCCGACCCGAGCCCGACCGCGCCCGGGGTCAAACCGAACCCGCTCGCCCGGAACCCTAACCGCGTGACCGTTGGATCCAGATCCAACGGCCACGATTGAGCCACGTCACCGAGCCCGAGCCCGACCGAGCCAGCCACCGCCGAGTCCGACCGGACCCAAACTTCGCGCACCGTTGGATCTCGATCCAACGGCCGTGGAGTGTGCCACGCCACTCCTAATCGTGTCGCCACGGACTCCGCCAAGAACGGAGAGGACCTCGATTCGCGCTTCATGGACGCCGAGGACCCTATTTATTGCGCCGCCACCCGTGTCGGGATCGCCGTTTCATTGCGCACCCGTAACTCCACCCCACGCCGCTCAAGCCGCCGCCGTCAGCCCGCGCGAGCTCGCCGTAGTTGGAGGAGGTGTCCACCGCGTTTGCGCTGCTCGCCGCCGTCCGTCGTCTTCCGCCGAGAAGGAGCCCAGATCCGAATCCCCGCCGAGACGCACCAAGAGACCACCCACTTCGCCGGAGCGTGCCCGAACGCCATCGGTGTGGTCTTCGTTCTCAACGCCGGCGGCCGGAGCTCCGCGTGGACATCGCAGACTGCGAAAGCTTCCACCGTCGGATCTTCATCGCACGGTCCAGATTCGTCCACGTCACCCACGGTAAAGAATCACGTGTTAATCTCCAGATCTAATCTCAACCGTTAGATCTAGATCCAACGGCTTAGATTGAACCACGTTCATAGCGATAGATTGGATCTTGACCGTCCGATCAAGATCGAACGGTCCAGATCAGTGGAGTTGTTTTCCAAGCGCGTTAGCCAGATCTAATCTGGGCCGTTGATTTCCAAATCAACGGCCGAGATTGAGCCACGTGTCCGGGAAGGCTGACCGTCGCGGTCAGCGCCGTCCACGCGCGCGTGCGTGTGACGCTGACACGCGGGGCCCGCGTGTCAGAGGGCCCACCTGTCAGCGACCGTGAGCCGTGGGCCGAGCCCACGGTGGACCGAGCCGAGACCGCAGTCGCCGTCCGTGGACCCGAGGCCACGCTCGTCACCCGATTGGTCCACGTGTCCTCTTGACGCAATAAATGATTTTCCGAAAAAGAAAATGATTTAATAATTCGGTTTAATAATTGATTTGAATTTCAAAACTTCAAACGCTTATAACTTTTGCATTTCAACTCCGATTTGAGTGATTCAAATTTCTAAATTTGTATAAAATTGAGATCTACCTAAATATGAATTTTATTTAATTTTTGGACTAAAGTTTTTCTCTGTAAAATTATTTAATTGATTATTTAAACTTTAAATAATCATAACTTTTGCATTTTAACTCCAAATTTGACGATTCCAGTTTCTAAAAACTCATAAAATTATGTTCTCTCTGTTTATGGATTTTATTTGGATGTTTGGACATTTTTGCCTATTGTTTATTCGTGTATTTGCTATTTGCACGCTTTACGAGTAGACGTTGAAGTGCCGGAAGGATTCGAAGGAGAAGTATTAACTCAGGATCCAACTCAAGACCAAGAGCAAGTACTTTTTGAAGGCAAGTTGTGCTTTGACCATGTTGATCCTATTTTGAAATCTATTTTGATTTAACCTCTTTGCATGCTAAGTTCAAATAGAAAAATACTTTATTTAAATATGGGGATTAGATAAGTACCAATTTCTTTGTATGACACCTTGATTATCTAAGTATGTGCCATGACCCCTTGTCACCCTAGTTGTGGTTTACTAGTTGGACATTATTAAGTTGCCAACATGGGTTTTAGACCGTTGTAGTATCTTTGCTTAGACCTACGTGCTCATGACATGATTTTGGACAATCAAATGCTAATATTGACTTAATGATATAATGAACCTGTTTTGGAAAGGTATCATGTGATGTTGATGGCACGTGGTGCATGGTAATCAACTGGGGTTTGATAAATAGTTTTCGACCGGGGCATGTGGCAAGAGTAATCAGGTGGGCCAGTTGTGGCATTGGGGATGTTGATTTGGTTCTTCGGGTAGTCTTGCCCTGGTCACCCTAAGGACTTAACCTTGCAAGCCTTTGAACAGGGTCTATCGTGCAACCACATGTCTGTAATGGGACGGACTGTAACACCCCAAAATTTTGCTTTTCTTAAATTCATGTGTGATTTGGCACTTTGGTGAATTTTTGGAATTTTCTGGAATTTATTTGGATTTATTTGGAATTTATTTGAAATTTATTTGAATTTATTCGATTTTGAAATAATTAAAGAATTTAATTTTGCAAATAAAATTTTGTTGGAAATATTTTATTTGAGTCCAAAATGATCCAAAATATTTTCCAGAATTTTTTCTGGAATTTTTCTGAGTCATTTGCTATTTTTAATGAATTAAATGAATTACTGGGAATTATTTTAAATATTAAATCGCTGGAAAATCAACTCGGGTCAAGTACTGTTCATCCGACCGAGCCCGAGTCAGACTCGAGTTCGAGTCCGACCCGAGCCACGTGACTCGACCGAACCCACTCCTAAACCTAATCAATCCCAACCGTTGGATCAAGATCCAACGGTGAGATCCGCCCCGTCTGGGTTGGCCGTGTCCGACCGAACCCGTTCACGCCCGGTCCGACGGGGCCGCTGATCTGGACACGTGGGCGGTTCTCGCGTGCCGTCTTCCCCCGAGTCGAGCCGGACTCCGGCCGAGTCTTGTGCCAGAATAGCCAGGGGCTCAGCCCGAGCACGCATCCGGGGCTATTTAATGCCGGATCGCACCGAGACCGCCGTGACCCGCGCGCACTTCTTGCCCTAACCCGCCGAGCTCTAGCGCCGAGGTTCGCCGGAATCGCTCGCCGTAGTTGCGTGAAGCGCCGCCACGGTCCTTGCCTCGCCTCGCCGTCCGTCCGCCCTCCGCCGCCATTGACCCCAGATTCGAAACCCCGGCCAGGCGCACCGAAGACACCATCCATCTCGCCGAGCACGCCCCAACCGCCGTTTGGGTGGTCGCTGATCCTCGGCGCCGGCCGGCACCAACTCCGCCGTGAAGCCATCGCCGACCCGAGCTCCACCAACCGTCCGATCAAGATCCAAAGGCCCAGATCGTGCCACGTCACCTCGGTGAGTTTCCCCGTTGAAAATCCTAGATCTAATCCCAACCGTTGGATCTAGATCCAACGGCTTAGGTTGCGCCGCGTATCAGGAACTGCACCAGGTTAGATTGGATCTGGACCGTTGGATCAAGTGTAGGATCGAAGTATACGAATATAGCAATCAGAGGGGGGGTGAATGATTGTGCGGAAGCTAAAACCAAATTCTTGACCTATTAAAAGTTCACCCCAAAACAGAACCAAATAATTGCCTCGTTTTCGACAAAAACAGAATGACAGAGGTTTGGTAAAACGAGAATTCCCGGAGATCCAACCGTTGAAACGATCTGAAATTTGGACACAAGAAACTAGATTCCAATATGAATCGAACCCAAAAAGAATCAGCTCGATCGGACGTACGGATCAAAAGTTATGAGCTTCGCAAGCTTGCTGATCCAGAACTTGACGAGAATCAATCTAATCAAAACTTCAAGATTAAACAAGAACGACAAAAGATTGATCAACTAGACTTTGAGAAACACTAGATCAATATCCTAGAGAGGTTTTTGATGGATCAAATCAAGATAAAACTTGAAGAACAAAAACCAATCTAGAACTAGAACAAGCATGCAAACAAGAACCAAAAGCGAGAGAAAATACCTGTAGCGGCGTGGTTCTTGTAGCACGCAAAAATCTTGGAAGAATTGATCTTTATTTCTTGTCTAAAATACTCTCATCAAAAGAGTACAAACCCTAAAACCAAGCTCAAAGCTTGATGCGCTCAGCTCTACTTGATGCCTTTCAACAGAGACCCCCACCTATTTAAAGCACCAACCCACAAAGAGTTCGAATACGATTCCTATTCCCTAGAAGGAATCCGTATCCAACTCAACTCTACTTGGCCCAACCAGGCCGAGTACAACTCTTGCACGCTGCATGGCAACCCTACCATACTCACGTGACTAACACTTTGCACGCCAGATGGCCACCTGCCATACTCACGTGACTAACACTTTGCACGCGAATGACCTCCTGCCATTCTCACGTGACTAACCATTCTTCATGTGCACCATTCTCTTAGCCCGAACGTCCCGCATGACATCCTTGACCACCAAGACCTCAGTTCCTCCTGAACCTAGTCCCGAACCTCAGTTCCTCCATGAACCTAGTTCCGGTCCCGTCATCGACCACATTCGTCTTCGAGCAATACCTGCACATGAACAAACCACAAAACAAATCCGAGCACAAGTCCACGACTTGACTCAAGGTCAATTCATGCAACTACTCACATGAGCATTGCATAAAGTC
The DNA here is from genome assembly GCA_036346355.1 of Rhipidocladum racemiflorum. Taxonomy (NCBI): domain Eukaryota; kingdom Viridiplantae; phylum Streptophyta; class Magnoliopsida; order Poales; family Poaceae; genus Rhipidocladum; species Rhipidocladum racemiflorum. The sequence continues at coordinate 38,928,367 of CM070588.1, forward strand.
CACTTCAAAAGAAGCATCATGAAATCATCACAAATTTCAAATTCACATTCAAAATTCAAATCCAAATCGCTCAAAACCCTAATTGAGCGAAAACGCATTCACGACGGACAAACAAAGTTGGTCCGTTGTATAAGGAAAAGTTTCTGTTCCAAGAAGCCAACCAAACGCGGAAAAACACGTTCACAACGGACAAACAAAGTTGGTCCGTTGTACATGCAAAAATGGCTTCGGTCATGAGCTCAAAACAAGTTCACAACGGACCCCAGAAGCTTGTCCGACGCAAACGTGCCACGCTCGGTTTCACAAAAGTAAAGCCCTAGAAAAAGTCCATTCACGACGGACAAAAAGAATTAGTCCGTTGTACATGTGAAAATCTTGGTTCCAAGAAATTATCCAAACCGAAAAAGCTTGTTCACAACGGACCAAGAAAAACTGTCCGTTGTACATGTGAAAATGACTTCGGTCATGGGCTCAAAAACATGTTCACAACAGACCTAAAAACACTGTCTGTCGCAGATGGGAAACTTACTGTTTCTTGAGAACTTTGTCCGGCGCTAATGCGTAACTTACTGTTTCTTGTCAAATGGTCAAACACATTCACAAGCACATTTTGCAAATCCAATTCTAAGTTAATTTTTCAGTTCAAAGCCAATTTTTCAGCACATGATTTCACAATCTCCCCCTTGATGAAAACATTGGCAACACCACTTAGAATTGAACATTTGGCATTCACTTTACAAAAGATTTTGAAATCCAAAGGATCAAAACCAAAGTAAGAAAACACAGAATTCCCCCTTTGACCAAAAAGCAAAACAAAATCTCCCCCTGAGAAGTAAAATGTGTGTGAATGTGCAATGTGCCCAAAAATTTCAAAATTCTCCAAACTTCTCCCAAAATTCTCAAAACTCCCCCTTTTTCTTCTCCCCCTTTTTCCTTAAACTTTTCAACGATTCCCAAATTTCTCCCCCTTTGACAATGGATTCATCAAGAGTACAAAAGAGAGAACAGGTTCAAAATTTTTCCTGAAACAATGATTTCACAATAAAGATGAGCTCATTCGATCATATAACCTTATATATCACATAATATGCAAAATACATGATCTTGATGTGATTTTAACAAGTTAGGGAATGACATGCATCTCAACCTCAATTTAGTCAACTATAGCCAAGTACTAAGCAAGATCTTAGCAGAAAAAGCAAGGCTTTAAAAATTGAAGCAACTAACAACTTAGGGCGAGCAACTAGTTTCAACTCCAATCTAGTAGACCAATTTAATCTTTAAACAATAAATTGCATGTGGCATGCTTGAAGCATACTTCTTTTATTTTCTAGGAGTGGCATGCTTGAAGCATACATCTTATCTTTGAGGGAATGGCATGCTTGAAGCATACATCTTATCTTTTTAGGGAAAGCAAGCCTGAAGCACATAACTTGAAGCTTTTGCTTTTAACAGCCCCTTTTATATTGATTCCCTTTTCTTTTCCTTTTTCTTTGATTGTAAACATGCAAAAGTGATTAAGGGTCTTATGAAAGAGTAAAGTTGAAAACACACTTGCTTCATAGCCCAAATTTGTCAAGAAGATTCAATATCAAGCCTAGAAGAGTGAGATATCACGAGTATTTAGCTATAGGCAATCACCCGAGGAATTCGCAATGTCATTTTTAGTTCAAGTGAGACAATTAGATTATCATATATTAGCTCAATTACATAACATATAAAGAAATATGATAAAGTGAGCTCATTAAGTGAAAGAACTTGGCAAGGAAACTCCCCTTCAAAACAAACCCATTGGATGAACAATCCCAAGTTCTCCCTGAATAAAAGCAAAACGAGAAGAAGACAAAGGTTTTGTGAAAAAGTCTGCCAATTGATGTTCAAGTATCCACATGATGAAGCACAATGTTGCCTTTTTCAACATGATCTCTAAGAAAGTGAAATCTGATGTCAATGTGTTTTGTTCTAGAGTGTTCTACAGGGTTCTTAGCAATGCAAATTGCACTAGTGTTATCACACAAAAGAGGAACACTATCCAAATTAACCCCATAATCTTTAAGTGTAGCTACTATCCAAAGAATTTGAGAACAACAACTAGCAGCAGCCACATATTCAGATTCAGCAGTTGATTGTGCAACAGAAGATTGTTTTCTAGATGACCATGCAATAAGAGAATTGCCCAAGAAATGACATGTACCAGATGTACTTTTTCTATCAATTCTACATCCTCCAAAATCAACATCAGAATAAGCTCTTAAACTAATGCATAAGGAAGCAAAAAGCCAAATGCCAAAATCTTGAGTACCATGGAGATACCTGAAAATTCACTTGACCGTTTGTTGATGTGAAGCACGTGGGAAGAGTCTCTCATGTAAACCTCCAATTATCTCATCCTCAACAGCATCATCATCTTTATGAACAAAGACACTCTCCCCTGAATATATGCACCTGTACCTGCATCATTTGGACTAGTGCCTTTTGCGAAAACAGAGGTGGAAGAAGCATCTTCAAAAGATAACACTTTTAGCACGAGATGCATGAGTAAAGGAGAACCAAATATTATCACTAAACATATGAAGTGAGCATCCAAATTCACTAGCCACATGTTCTCCTCCTCGCGTGAGAAGCCTACATAGAAGCGAGAAAGTGTCGAGGTATCGATCTTGGGGTTAGAAATAAGATGTTTAGGAATCCGATCTTGAGACACCGACGCACAACAAGAGGGGCACAACACGAGTATTCTTATGCACAAAATCAGATTTGCCTTTTCCCGTGTTTTTAGTATCAAAAGGTGTTTGTTTCACCCTAGGCACATAATGAGAAGTGGAGTGTGCCTGTCTGAAATTAGACCTAGTATTAAACCTTTCTCTCTTTTGTTGTTTAGCTAGTCTAAAGCAAAAGTCTACTAAATGTCCATCTCTACCACAATGAGTGCAAGTGTACTTAACATTATGTTTAGCTTTGGAAGTAGAAGCAACATTTGCATTCATCATAGTAGAAGATAAAAGGCCAGCAGATTTGAAGACAATTTTCTTAGGCTCATTTGAAATCTCAAGTTTGTCATTGCAAGGAGCATAAACAACAGAGCGAGATTTAGTTTCATATGAAGCATGAAGATCAAAACCTAAACCTTTCTTGTTTGAGCTAACCCTAGATTGATCCAAAATCATGTTTAGGTTTTTTTTTCCTTTAGTGAAACGTTCTAATGACTTTTCCAAGTAATCAATTTTTCGAGAAAGAGTTAAACAATTATTACAGGGAACGTCCACTATTCCTTTTTGCTTGCGACAAGTTGAGCATGAAAGAATCTCATGTGTAAGCAAATCTTCTGTCATTTGAGAAACCCTAGCATTTGCATCATGCAACTTCAATTCTAGTAGCAAATCTTCTGTCATTTGAGAAACCCTAGCATTTGCATCATGCAACTTCAATTCTAGTATGGAGCATATAGAACATGGAGTTGTATCATGTAAATCAATGGTAGAACAACTAGCATGTTTAACAAGTTTCTCATTTTTCTCATTTTCAGCATTGATTTGCTCTAACAAGGTAACATGTTCTTTCCTAAGCAAAGTAAGCTCATTGTAAATTAAGTCACATGATTTGCAAGCATCATCATCAGGAATCAAGGTTTTAAGTCTAGCAATTTCAGCATTCAATGACTCCACAACAAAATCATGTTTCTTAATTTTCTTGTCACGTTTATCAAGCAATTTTCCAAGACGAGCAACAGCAATAGCTAATTCATCATAAGAAGGATCTACCTCATTGAAGTCGCTGTCTTGATCGTCCTCGGTGAAGCTATCCTTGCTGCTTGCCATGAGACACAACCCCATCAAATCATGCTTGCTTGGAGTTGCATCATCTTCGCTGCTCTCCGAGTCCACATCGCTCAAATTGACTTGTTCAAGAGCGGAAAGAACTCGGTGAACCACCTTGCGGTTGATGAAGCTCTTCTTCTTTCTGTCATTTGAAGAGAACCTTTTCTTCTCCTTTCTTCTGTCGTTGTCCTTCTCCTCCCATGGTGTTTTACCTGCAAGCTTAGGACAGTTTGGACGAATATGGTCGAGATCACCACACTCATAGCATCTTGGAGGATCACCACCACCTCTCTTTCTCTTTCTCACATTTTGCAAAGCTTTGTTAAAGCGAGAAGAGAGTAGTGATAAGTCTTCTTACAGGAATTGCTCAATCTGTTCATCGGTTAATGAAGACAAGAAGGATAGAGCAAAACTTGAAGCAGCACTATTATGAGATATGCTAGATTGAGATGTCAAAGCAATTAATTTATGATCATTCTTTCTAGCAAAAACATCTAATTCATGAGTTTTCAACTTAGAATAAAGAACATCTAAAGTAAGTGTACTCATGACAGTAGATTCTCTAATGGATGTAACTTTCATCTCCCAAATAGACATGTCTAATGCACCAAGCAATTGTCTAGCATTAGCAGCATCATCAAAGCTAACTCCAACAGCACGCAAATTTCTAAGAATTTTATTAAAACGTGCAAAGAAATCATCTAGTGACTCACCAGGCTTCATCTCAAATCGCATGTATTCCTTTTTGTAAAGATCTTCACTAACCTCTTTAATAGTGTTAGAACCCTCATGGTAATCACAAAGAGATTTCCATACCTCATATGCAGATTTGAGATGGATCACACGGTCAAAGTCGCTGCGTCCCAAACCTTGGATGATCAAGTTGCGCGCCTTGCTATTTGCTTCAACATGTGTGCGATTGGTGTCGTTGACGTTGTCGTTTGCAGGGACTTCATATGGCTTGTAGACCTTCTCCCAAATTGCGAAGCCCTGTGCCTGGATGAATGCCTCCATCTTGGCCTTCCAAAACTGAAAATCAACACCATCGAACACACATGGTTTTGTCGAATAACGATCCATTGATCTAATCACCGGTTAAGATAGATTAGAAAAACCTCGCTCTGATACCACTTGTAGGATCGAAGTATACGAATATAGCAATCAGAGGGGGGGTGAATGATTGTGCGGAAGCTAAAACCAAATTCTTGACCTATTAAAAGTTCACCCCAAAACAGAACCAAATAATTGCCTCGTTTTCGACAAAAACAGAATGACAGAGGTTTGGTAAAACGAGAATTCCCGGAGATCCAACCGTTGAAACGATCTGAAATTTGGACACAAGAAACTAGATTCCAATATGAATCGAACCCAAAAAGAATCAGCTCGATCGGACTTACGGATCAAAAGTTATGAGCTTCGCAAGCTTGCTGATCCAGAACTTGACGAGAATCAATCTAATCAAAACTTCAAGATTAAACAAGAACGACAAAAGATTGATCAACTAGACTTTGAGAAACACTAGATCAATATCCTAGAGAGGTTTTTGATGGATCAAATCAAGATAAAACTTGAAGAACAAAAACCAATCTAGAACTAGAACAAGCATGCAAACAAGAACCAAAACAGAAAATCAGTAGCGACGTGGTTCTTGTAGCACGCAAAAATCTTGGAAGAATTGATCTTTATTTCTTGTCTAAAATACTCTCATCAAAAGAGTACAAACCCTAAAACCAAGCTCAAAGCTTGATGCGCTCAGCTCTACTTGATGCCTTTCAACAGAGACCCCACCTATTTAAAGCACCAACCCACAAAGAGTTACGAATACGATTCCTATTCCTAGAAGGAATCAGTATCCAACTCAACTCTACTTGGCCCAACCAGGCCGAGTACAACTCTTGCACGCGTATGGCAACCCTACCATACTCACGTGACTAACACTTTTGCACGCAGCGTATGGCCACCTGCCATACTCACGTGACTAACACTTTGCACGCGAATGACCTCCCTGCCATTCTCACGTGACTAACCATTCTTCATGTGCACCATTCTCTTAGCCCGAGCGTCCCGCATGACATCCTTGACCACCAAGACCTCGGTTCCTCCTGAACCTAGTCCCGAACCTCGGTTCCTCCATGAACCTAGTTCCGGTCCGTCATCGACCACATTCGTCTTCGAGCAATACCGCACATGAACAAACCACAAAACAAATCCGATCAAAAGTCGACGACTTGAATCAAGGTAAATTCATGCAACTACTAAAATGAGCATTGCATAAAGTCCACTTCAAAAGAAGCATCATGATATCATCACAAATTTGAAATTCACATTCAAAATTCAAATACAAATCGCTCAAAACCCTAATTGAGCGAAAACGCATTCACGACGGACAAACAAAGTTGGTCCGTTGTATATGAAAAGTTTCGCTCCAAGAAGCCAACCAAACGCGGAAAAACACGTTCACAACGGACAAACAAAGTTGGTCCGTTGTACATGCAAAAATGGCTTCGTCATGAGCTCAAAACAAGTTCACAACGGACCCTAAGCTTGTCCGACGAACGCGTGCCACGCTCGGTTTCACAAAAAGTAAAGCCCTAGAAAAGTCCATTCACGACGGACAAAAGAATTAGTCCGTTGTACATGTGAAAATCTTGGTTCCAAGAAATTATCCAAACCGAAAAAGCTTGTTCACAACGGACCAAGAAAAAGCATTCCAGTTGTACATGTGAAAATGACTTCGGTCATGGGCTCAAAAACATGTTCACAACAGACCTAAAAACACTGTCTGTCGCAGATGGGAAACTTACTGTTTCTTGAGAACTTTGTCCGGCGCTAATGCGTAACTTACTGTTTCTTGTCAAATTGTCAAACACATGCACAAGCACATTTTGCAAATCCAATTCTAAGTTAATTTTTCAGTTCAAAGCCAATTTTTCAGCACATGATTTCACATCAAGATCCAACGGCCCACGATCAGTCACGTGCGCCCCAAGCACATGAGGCCAAACTCAATCCCAGCCGTCGGATTTCAAACCAACGGCCACGATTGTGCCACGCGTCCAGGAAGCCGTCGGCCGCGCCCAGCGTGCGTGATCACCGACACGCAGGGCCGCGTGTCGGCCGATGCAATTGGACGTCACCCATGACGCGTCATCGGTGGGACTCCACCTGTCGGCCGTAATTTGAGCCCCGCCGACGTCGGGCCGATGACGCGTCACCCGAGTGGTCCCACATGTCACCACCCGAAGCCGTGGACCGGGTCCACCGTGGACCGAATCGCCGTGGTGAGCCCATGAGCCGGTGACGTCAGCCAGCCAATCAGAGTCGACACGTGTCCATGATGACGCAATAATTAATTTCCGAAAAAGAAAATGATTTATTAATTCGAATAATGATTTCAGATTTTGTTTCAAACTTCAAACGCTTATAACTTTTGCGTTTCAACTCCGATTTGAGTGATTCAAATTTCTAAATTGGTATAAAATTAAGATCTACCTAAATATGAATTTTATTTAATTTTTGGACTAAAGTTTTCCTCTGTAAAATTATTTAATTGATTATTTAAACTTTAAATAATCATAACTTTTGCGTTTTAACTCCGAATTTGACGATTCCAGTTTCTAAAAATCCACAAAATTATGTTCTCTCTGTTTATGGATTTTATTTGGAGTTTTGGGATGTTTTTGCCTATTGTTTATTTGTGTATTGCTATTTGCACACTTTACGAGTAGACGTTGAAGTGCCGGAAGGATTCGAAGGAGAAGTATTGACTCAGGATCCAACTCAAGACCAAGAGCAAGTACTTTTTGAAGGCAAGTTGTGCTTTGACCATGTTGATCCTATTTCGAAATCTATTTTGATTTAAACTATTGCATGCTAGATCAATTAGAAAGATACTTTGTTTAAACATGGGGGTTAGATAAATACCAATTTGCTGTATGACACCTTGATTATTTAAGTATGTGCCATGACCCTTGTTACCCTAGTTGTGGATTACTAGTTGGACATTATTAAATTGCCAACATGGGTTTAGACCGTTGTAGTATATCGCTTAGACTGCTCGTGCTCATAACATGATTTTGGACAATCAAATGTTAATATTGACTTAATGATATATTGAACCTGTTTTGGAAAGGTATCATGTGATGTTGATGGCACGTGGTGCATGGTAATCAATCGGGTTTGATAAATGATTTCGGCCAGGGCATGTGGCAAGAGTAATCAGGTGGGCCAGTTGTGGCATTGGGAATGTTGATTTGGTTCTTCGGTAGTCTTGCCCTGGTCACTCTAAGGACTTAACCTTGCAAGCCTTTGAACTGGTCATACTTGCAACCACATGGTCGAATGGGACGGCCCTAGTTGATTAAGTCGCTAAGGACTCACTTGTGGAGCCTCAGGGTGTCAATTACACCGTTCGTGTGATTGTACGGGGGAGCGTATCGTGGCTGTGGCCAGATACCCATCTAACGGTGTGTTGGTCCCATACTTCGCCTTGGCTAAGGGAAGGGATGGTGTAGAGCACGAACCGGGGAGGACCACCTGTGTTGTTTGAGGCTTCCGAAAGGCTTTGTTACGGGAACTCGCCTTTGTGGTGTTTGACTGTATCTTGTGGGTAAAGTGCATAACCTCTGCAGAGTTTAGAATCTATTCGAATAGCCGTGTCCGCGGTACTGGACAATGCTCGGGAATTACAGTCAAGGGTTAGATTTTCTCAAAAATAACTTTGGTTTGAAAGGTTGGTTTGGTTTAGTAATGAAGATGATGGAAATGTGGTTTAGGATGGGGAAAATGTTTTCTTGAAAAGTTATTTACGCTTTACTTACTTCTACTGTTTTCGAATCTACTTATATTACTTTTCAAATGCTGTTTACTGCAAATATACCTTGAGCTATTCCTTTGTACCAAGCCATGCATATAGTATATTAGCTTGCATTCTGTGCATGACTTGCTGAGTACCAAGTACTCACCCTTGCCTCGACACAATACCAGTTGAAGAGGAGACTACGCCAGCTTTGGAGGAGGAACTCCAAGAGGATCCGTCTACTTAGGGATGCGAGCCCAGTCAGTTGCCTGTGGTATACTGGATGGCGCCACGAAGTTTATTTGATTTTCCGCTGCTATTATTTCTCTTTTAATAAGTTTCGCCTTGCGAGGCATACATTTGTAACTTGACCATAAGGTCAAGTAACCAGTTTGGTTATTTAAATAAAGTACTTTGATAATATCGAATGGTATGATTGTGATATTTACCAATGTTAAGACTGTGTGCACTAGCGCGTTCCTGGACTAGTGCTGAATACACAGAGGGTCCGGATTTGCAAATTCGGGGTCCCGACATGGACCTAGTTGACTAAGTTGCTGATAACGTACCTGTGGGACCTCAGGAGGTCAACTACACCCTTTGTGTAAGTTGTACGGGGGAGCGTACCGGGGCTGAGGCCAGGTACCCATCTAACGGTTGATTGTCCTAGACTTCGCCTTAGCTAAGGGAAGGGTTAGTGCGCAATAACCGGGGAGGACCACTTGTATTGTTAGAGGTTTCCGAAAGACTTTGTTACGGGAACTCGCCTTTGTGGTGTTTGACTGTATCTTGTGGGTAAATTGCATAACCTCTGCAGAGTGTAGAATCTATTCGAATAGCCGTGTCCGCGGTATTGGACATCGCTCGGGAATTACAGTCAAGGGTTAGATTTTCTCAAAAATAACTTGGACTTGAAAGGTTGGGTTGGATTGACAATGATGTTAGAAATGTGGTTTAGGATGGGAAAAATGTTTATTAAACTTCTTGAAAAGTTATCTATGCTTTACTTGTTTCTACCGCTTTCGAATCTACTTATACTACTTGTCAAATGCTGTTTCTTCGCAAATATACCTTGAGCTATTCCTTTGTACCAAGCCATGCATATAGTATATTAGCTTGCATTCTGTGCATGACTTGCTGAGTACCAAGTACTCACCCTTGCCACCCTACAACACCAGTTGAAGAGGAGGCTACACCAGCTTTGGAGGAGGAACTCCAAGAGGAACCGTCTACTTAGGGAAGCGAGCCCAGTCAGTTGCCTGTGGTATACTGGATGGCGCCACGAAGTTATTTGATTTTCCGCTGCTATTTTCTCTCTTAATAAGTTTTGCCCTGCGAGGCGTACATTTGTGACTTGACCATAAGGTCGAGTAACCAGTTGGTTATTTAAATAAAGTACTTTATTAGTATCGAATGGTATGATTGTGATATTTACCGATGTTAAGACTGTGTGCACTAGCGCGTTCCTGGACTAGTGTTGAATACACAGAGGGTCCGGATTTGCAAATTCGGGGTCCCGACATCATGTGAGTAGTTGCATGGATTGACATTGAGTCAAGTCGTGGACTTGTGCTCGGATTTGTTTTGTGGTTTGTTCATGTGCAGGTATTGCTCGAAGACGAATGTGGTCGATGACGGGACCTGAACTAGGTTCATGGAGGAACTGAGGTTCGGGACTATGTTCAGGAGGAACTGAGGTCTTGGTGGTCAAGGATGTCATGCGGGACGTTCGGGCTAAGAGAATGGTGAACATGAAGAATGGTTAGTCACGTGAGAATGGCAGGAGGTCATTCGCGTGCAAAGTGTTAGTCACGTGAGTATGGCAGGTGGCCATACGCGTGCAAAGTATTAGTCACGTGAGTATGGTAGGGTTGCCATACGCGTGCAAGAGTTGTACTCGGCCAGGTTGGGCCAAGTAGAGTTGTGTTGGATACGGATTCCTTCTAGGGAATAGGAATCGTATTCAGAACTCCTTGTGGGTTGGTGCTTTAAATAGGTGGGGGGTCTCCTGTTGAAAGGCACCAAGTAGAGCTGAGCGCATCAAGCCTTGAGCTTGGTTTTAGGGTTTGTACTCTTTTGATGAGAGTATTTTAGACAAGAAATAAAGATCAATTCTTCCAAGATTTTTGCGTGCTACAGTAACCACGCTAAACTGATTTTCTGTTTTGGTTCTTGTTTGCATGCTTGTTCTAATTCTAGATTGGTTTTTGATTGTTGAGTTTCATCTTGATTTGATCCATCAAAAACCGTTCTAGGGTATTGATTTAGAGTTTCTCAAAATCTAGTTGATTAATCTTTTGAAGATCTTGTTTAATCTTGAAGTTTTGATTAGATTGATTCTCGTCAAGTTCTGGATCAGCAAGCTTGCGAAGCTCATAACTTTTGATCTGTAATTCCGATCGAGCTGATTCTTTTTGGGTTCGATTCGTATTGGAATCTAGTTTCTCGTGTCCAAATTTCAGATCAATCTAACGGTTGGATCTCCAGGAATTCTCGTTTTACTGAACCTCTATCATTCTATTTTTGTCGAATACGTGGCAATTATTTGGTTCTATTTTGGGGTGAACTTTTAGTAGATCAAGAATTTGGTTTTAACTTCCGCACAATCATTCACCCCCCCTCTGATTGCTATATTCGTATACTTCGATCCTACAAGGTTGATGTCCTCTCGACGCAGATCTTCCTGGGCTTCCTCAGTGAACGCCGCCACGCGCGGTGACCCTAAGGCCAACTCCGAGGGTAGGACCGCCTCCGCACCATAGACCAAGAAAAAGGGAGTTTCCCCGGTGGCCGGTGGGGTGGTGCAGTGACCACACCGGAGCTCTTCACCCACCGGGCTCCGCCAGGAGTCGATCAAACGCCCTAGTCTTGAGGCCCTTCAGCACTAGCGCATTGGCCCGCTCAACTTGGCCATTACTCCTTGGGTGGGCCACCGAGACAAAGCAAACCTTGGTGCCCATTTCTTCACAAAAACCCAAGAAGGTGGCGCTGGTGAACTGCGTGCCGTTGTCGGTGATGATGCGGTTGGCGACCCCGAAGTGGGCGAAGATTCCTTGCATGAATTTGATTGCAGCAGCGGCTGTAATCGCCCTTACTGCTTCGGCTTCCACCCATTTAGTAAACTTGTCGATGGCGACGAACAGATGGGTATAGCCCCCTATGGCCCGCGGGAATGGGCCCAGGATATCCAGCCCCCAGACCGCGAAGGGCCATGAGAGCGGGATGGTTTGCAGAGCTTGGGCTGGTCGGTGGATCTGCTTCGCATGGGACTGGCACGCCTCGCACTTCCTCACCAGCTCGCAAGCATCCTAGAGGGCGGTTGGCCAATAGAACCCTTGGCGGAAAGCTTTCCCCACCATCGTTCGACTGGACATATGGCTCCCGCACACGCCTCCGTGGATATCAGAGAGTAGACTGCTCCCCTCTTCCCGAGTGATGCACTTCAGAAGAACTCCGTTTCTACCCCGGCGGTAAAGGTCCCCGCCCACCAGGGTATAGCACTTGGCCTTTCGTGCTATCTTCTCTGCTGACTCATCATCGTCGGGGCACACTTGATCCCACAGGTAGGCCAGGATCGAATCCATCCATGTGCCTTCCCGGTCAAGCGTGGCGACCACAGGGTGGTCGCCCGGGTACTCCGCCTGGCCTAGCGTTTCCGCTGGTACTGCTGTCCCTTCCTGAACAAGGGCTGAAGCAGCGTCACCATCGTCCCCACAAGAAACGGGGGCTGCGATGGACGATCGCGGAAGTCTTTCTTCAAAGACTCTGACCGGAACAGGAGATCTTGTTGAGGCGAGTTGCACGAGCTCGTCCGCCAATTATTTATCGCGCCGAGGGATATGAGTATACCCCAGCCCGTCGAAGTGTCGCTCCATCCTTCTGACCTCCGCCAAGTACTCCGTCATGACGGGATCAGAGCAGGAGAACTCCTTTCTCGCTTGATTGACGACCAGCAGCGAGTCGCCCTTGACTTGTAGACGCCGAACTCCGCTAGCTGCGGCGGCGCGAAGCCCCGCCAGCAAGCCTTCGTACTCGGCAACATTGTTGGTGGCCTTGAAGTCCAAGACGACCACATACTTGAGGAGGTCCCCGGTTGGGGAAACCAGGAGGACCCCAGCCCCCGCGCCCTCGAGCCTGAAGGAGCCGTCGAAGTAGAGTGTCCAGGGGGAGGGCGCGGGGGTTTCCTCAGTCTCGGACTCGGCAGGAGTCCACTCAACAACGAACTCCGCTAGCCTTTGACTCTTGATCGCCGTGCGGGGGGCGAACTTGAGACCGAACTCTCCCAGCTCCACAGACCACTTGGCAATGCGGCCTTCAGCTTCGCGGTTGTGGAGAATCTCGCGCAAGGGATAGGCGGACACCACCGTGATCTCCCTTCCTTGGAAATAATGCCGCAACTTCCGAGATGCCACCAGCACGGCATATACCATCTTCTGAGCCTGCGGGTACCTTGTTTCTGCATCATGCAGCACCTTGCTATCGTAGTAAACGGGCCGCTGGACCCCTTCAAGCTCCGCCACAAGTGCCGCGCTCAAAACCGCCGGACTGGCCGCCACGTATAACAGTAGCGGCTCGCCCAGCTCGGGGGCGACCAGCACCGGAGGGGAGGAGAGGTATTGCTTCAATTCTTCAAGTGCTTGCTGCGCTTCTGTAGTCCACTCAAAGGAGTTGGTCTTCTTTAGCAGCTTGAAGAAGGGGAGGCTCTTTTCCCCCAGCCGGGCTATAAACCGAACGAGGGAGGCCAGGCGACCAGCTAAGCACTGAACTTGCTTGAGTCTAGTGGGTGGTTGCATGCGCTCGATGGCCTCGATCTTTTCCAGGTTAAACTCAATTCCACGGTTGGAAACGAGGAACCCAAGCAGCTTTTCAGACGACACATCGAACACGCACTTCTCAGGATTCAGCTTCAAACAATACTGTCGGAGGTGGGAGAAAGTTTCTTCTAAATCCTCGATAAGCCCAGCAGTCTTTTTGGTCTTTACTACCAAATCATCAACATATACTTCAAGATTTCTCCCAATTTGCGATCGAAATACAGTGTGCATAGCGCGCTGGTAGGTTGAGCCAGCGTTCTTCAACCCAAAAGGCATTCGGATATAGCAGTACACGCCTAGAGGGGTCACAAAAGCCGTCTTCTCTTCATCTTCCCGCGCCATGCTGATCTGGTGGTAACCGTAGTAGGCGTCTAGGAAGCACAAGACCTCACACCCTGCTGTGGAATCGACGACGATGTCTATCCGCGGCAGGGGGTACGGGTCCTTGGGGAAGGCTTTGTTGAGGTCGGTGAAGTCGATGCACATCCGCCATGTCCCGTTCGACTTCTTGACAAGTACAGGGTTGGCCAGCCACACGGGGTAGGCGGCCTCCCGTACAATCCTCGCCTGCAGCAGTTTCTCTACCTTATCCCGAATGGCATCCTGTCGCTCTGGTGCCTGCCTCCGGACCTTCTGCCGGACTAGGTGCACTCCAGGGAGCGTCGCCAATCGGTGCTCGATCACCTCCCTAGGGACCCCAGTCATTTGAGATGGTTCCCAGGCGAACACATCTAGATTAGACCGGAGGAAGGTGATGAGCGCGTCTTCCTATTTGGCGCTGAGGTTGGCACCGATCTTCACGACCTTCCCAGAGCCGGCCTCACCCACGGGGACCACCTTCACCTCACCCGAGGGACTAGGTGAGGCGCGGGCCCTGACCGAGGGGAGCTCTGGGCAATCGTCCTCATCTCGAGCTGAGCAGGTGGTGCCGGCCAGGTCCTGCACCTGCTTGCTGAGGCGCAGGGCTTCCAATCGATCCACCTTCACGGTGATCGGGCCTCCAGGCCCAGGGATCTTCATCATCATGTAGGCGTAATGCGTGGCCGCCATGAACTTGACCAGAGCTGGTCGGCCAAGCAAAGCATTGTAGGGAAGGTCGAAGTCCGCGATCTCGAAGTTGATTTTTTCAGTCCGAAAGTTGTCCACACTTCCGAACGTGACATGCAACCGGACCTGTCCCAGGGGCGTCAAGCCCACTCCAGGGGCAACTCCGTAGAAGAGAGGGGCCGGACGCAACTCCTCATAAGGAATTTGGAGTGCCTTGAACGCCCCTATAGACATGAGGTTGATGGAGCTCCCTCAATCGACAAGCACTCGCCCGAGTCTCGCATTCCGGACCGTGGGAGAAACCACGATCGGGAGATGGCCCGGGCCTGAAGTGCTCTCCGGGTGGTCGGCCTGACTGAAGGTGATCGGCTCCTCAGACCATTTCAGTAGCCTGCTCGCCCCGGTAGTTGGTACGGTGGCGCACACTTCTCTCACCTCTCGCTTGTATTGCGAGTTTGAAGAGTAGGTGGCGAAGCCACCATGGATGAACGCCACCGTGTGCTCCGCTTGCTGGAAGGCCAGCGGAGCGGGGTCTTCATCCGCGTCATCACGGTCATCTTCGCGGTGCTCCTTGAGTCGCTGCTCCACCAGCTTGGACACGACCTGGCAATCCGCTAGGTCATGCCCATTGGTCCTGTGGATGGGGCAGTATGGTCTGCCTCCGTCGTCTTCTCGGCGGGGGGACCGGCGATCCCCGCGATCACCTCGCGGGCCTCGGCGATCACCCCTCCTGTCCCAGTGGTCGTGCTTCTGGGGCTTGTCTTCAGGCTCGTCGACTAGAACCTCCCCAGCACCGACTTCCTTGCGCTTCTTCTTCTTTTTGTGCTCGAAAGCCTTTGAGGTTCCCGCCTCGCTGTGGCCTGACGGCCCCGCCATGCACTCTCGGGCCTCCGTTGCCCTAGCGCACTTATGTGCCAGGGAGAACAGCTCGGAGGTTGTCGAAATGGTGCGGGTAGCCATCTTCTCCCGCATCTTCTGATCTCTGACCCCCCTCCGAAAGGCAATAATCACCGATTGATCGGAGATCCGGGGGATCGTGTTTCAGCAATGGCCGAACCGCCGAATGAACTCCCTCAGGGACTCCCCCTTTGTCTGTTCCAGGGCGTGAAGGTCGTCCTCCACACCCGGCTGAGCGTAGGAGCCCTAAAAGTTGGTGACGAAGATGTCGCATAATTCCTCCCACGAGTGCACGGAGCCTCGAGGGAGGTTCAACAGCCAGGAGCGGGCGGAGCCCGTCTGCGATGTTGGGAGGTAGTTGGCCATGATCTTCTCAGACCCTCCCGCCGCGCGCACCACCGTAGTATAGATCTGCAGGAACTCCTCCGGGTTGGTGGTGACGTCGTACTTCTCGATGGACGCGGGACAGAATCTCTCCGGCCACGCAGCTTGGCATAGGAGGAGGGAAAACGCCTGGCATCCAACGTTGTAGGGGGAGCAGTGCTGCTCGCCCGCCCCTCGGCCCCGAGATGGAATCGAGGAGTGCGAATCTACGCTTTTCATGGAACCAGGGAGCGAGGTCTCCCCCCGACCGCTAGACATCGGGTGGCCCATGCGGTGTTGCACGTGTGCACGATGCCCTCCGAGGACGTCGCGCAAGTCACTGCCGCGCTGGGACCTCCTTTCGTCTAGGCGCGCCCTCAGATCCCCATGGCCCCCCGCCAGCTTAGGGGAACCACGGGAAGAAGTGGGTGCAGGTGTGCGTCCCCTCAGACCGAGGGGCCGCAACTCGTCGCTTCTTCCCTTTACCCCGGCCCTTGTGACCGGGGAAAGTTGTGGCCGTGCGACTGGAGGCTTGCGAGTCGGTTGCGCGCGTGCCCTGCCGCCCAACGCCGGAAGCCCCCAGCTGATTTGCCGCCTCCACCTACTGTTGGGCGGCATCCACTAGGCGAGCGATGTCCCGCAGCCATGGAGTGGCCGGGGTTTCGCCCCCTAGCGCAACCGGGGGGTGATCGAGGAGGAGCCGAGCCGCGTGAAGGTTCAGTGCCGGGGTGTCGTCTCCCATCAGGAGACGCCGCCGGACGGGCTGACCTCCCTGCGCGGAAGCACCACGCCCCCCCTCCCCGGGCGGAGGAACCCGGGGCGTCCGATGCCCTGGGTGAGCACCGGGACCGGCTGTGGGCGCTGCTCTCCACGTGTAGGTCGCCGTGCTTAGAACGAGAAGCCGCCATGCTAATGACCGTCGAGGCTTCTTGTAAACTTCGCAAGAAGATGGAAGAAGGAAGAACAATCTCGCCACTGAGCCCCCTACCTGGCGCGCCACTTTCAGCGTATAAGCCGACAGACCCCTCCGGATCGGGTATGTATGAAGTTCGACTAGGGGCTTTCGTGGAGATCGCTCGAATGATGGAGAAAGGGGATGATCGCGAAGCTTGCAAGGGGACACTTAGTTTTTATCTAGGTTCGGGCCCTCCTGGGAGTAACAGACATAATCCTGTCTGTGTATTCTTGCTTGTGTTCCTGAGGAAATCGAAAGAACCAGGGACCTGGAACTTCCGGACCTTTACCCCAAAGGAGGATAAACCAATCTAAATGATCGAACCACTTCTCCCATGCACCCCAGTTCCCTTTTATACTCAAGCTGGCTGGGGCGCATGGGAGTTACATCAATGTGCCATACTCATTACACTGTCACACAGCATTCAATGCACCTGTCACTGTTCTTACAGCACATTTAATGCCCTGGCACAACCATCCTCTCCCCCGCTTCGGGCTCCACGCCGGTCGGCTCCGCCCGCTCTTTCGGGTGGGAAATCGCACCATGACATCACTTATAATAATGGCGCGCGTTGGAAACACACGCCACCACACTGCAACCTTTATTACTCCCATTTAATGCGCACGATACGCAATAAATGTTTTTGACCTCCTGCGCGGCTGCGCAGGTTGCTTGGTGGCCTCGGGAACTGAGCGCCAGTGGTGTGGACTGGGCGCCGGGTGGCCACCTTGCTGATCGCCCAGCGGCAAGGTCTGGTCACCACCTGACCGCTGGGCGATCACACAGCTGATCGCCAGCGGCGTGGTCTGGTCGCCACCCGACCGATGGGCGATCACTCAGCTGACCGCCAGCGACGTGGTTTGGTCACCACCTGGCCGCTGGGCGATCACACAGCTGACCGCCAGTGGCGTGGTCTGGTCCCCACTGGCCATTGGCGATCCACGGTGACCGCGCCGGTGGTCTCGCCACCGATGACCACCTCGTCGCCCGGGCGTAGTCCGATGCCACGTGTTTCTTTGGCTCGTACCGAAGTGTAGTGGACACCGTGGTGTAGAATAGGCCGACAGCTGCATTGCTCGACGCGACACCTCCTGGATTCCCATCTCAAAGATAGACCTCCTGGCGGTGAAGTGGAAAGGGCGGCTGAACTTCGTCTTTTCTCGGGCATACACCATGATCCTGACGTCCCATCCTATGACCAGTCCTGCCTACACGAGTGTAGTCCCTCGGTAGAGCGGTCTCTCGAAACATCCAAGAAACGGAAGCATACGCCACAACTCGGCAGCGTAGCCACCTTCACGCTCGGCGTAGTTGTTCTTCATCATCATCTGTCAGAAGACACTCACGTAATAACGCAACATTTTAAAATCAATGTGGGAGACGAAAAGAACTCAGCAAGGGTATGAACAAGAAAGAAAGGGGTAAGGCGAGAATTCATTCATTATCTTGACAAATTTTATCTTTAGAAAATAGGTTTTATCCTCACTACGACCAATCTAACTATGGGTGAGCCTACAGTCAGTATGGCTCTGATACCACCTCTGTCGGGACCCGAATTTGCAAATCCGGACCATCTGTGTATTCAGCACTAGTCTAGGAACGCGCTAGTGCACACAGTCTCAATAATGGTAAATATCACAATCATACTCAACGAAATAATAAGGTACCTTAATTAGTTAACAAAGCTGGTTGCTCGAACTTAAGGTCAAGTTACAAATATATGCCTCGCAGGGCGAAAACTTAATAAAAGAGAAATAACAGCAGCGGAAAATAAGAGAACTTCGTGGCGCATCCAGTATACCACAGGCAACTGACTGGGCTCGCTCCCTAGTTAGACAGTTCCTCTTGGAGCTCCTCCTCCAAAGCTGGTGTAGACTCTTCTTCAACTGGTGTTGTATTGTGGAAAGGGTGAGTACTTGGTACTCAGCAAGTCATGCACAGAATGCAAACTAATATACTACATGCATGGCTTAGTACAAAGGAGTAACTCATGGTATAATTGCAGTAAAACAGCATTTGACAAGTAACATAAGTAGATTCGAAAGCAGTAGAAACATGTATGAGATCAATAACTTTTCCAGGAGTTAAATAAACATCTTTCCCATTCCTAATCCACATTTCCATCAACGTCATTATTAAACCAAACCAAACCTTTCAAGTCCAAGTTATTTTCAAGAAAGTCTTACCATTGACTATAATTCCCGAGCGATGTCCAATACCACGGACACGGCTATTCGAATTGATTTTACACTCTGCAGAGGTTATGCACTTTACCCACAAGATAAAGCCAAACACCACAAAGGCGAGTGTCCGTAACAAAGTCTTTCGGAAACTTCTAACAGCACAAGTGGGCCTTCCCGGTTATTACACACTAACCCTTCCCTTAGCGAAGGCGAAGTTTAGGCCAATCAACCGTTAGATGGGTACCTAGCCGCAGCCCCGGTACGCTCCCCCGTACAACTACACAAAAGGTATAGTTGACACCCCGAGGTCCCACAGGTACGTTATTAGCAACTTAATCAACTAGGTCCATCCCATTACAGACATGTGGTTGCATGATTGACTCAGTTCAAAGGCTTGCAAGGTTAAGTCCTTAGGGTGACCAGGGCAAGACTACCCGAAGAACCAAATCAGCATTCCCGGTGCCACAACAGGCCCACCCGATCATTTTTGCCACATGCCCCGGTCGAAAACTATTTATCAAACCCCAGCGGATTACCATGCACCACGTGCCATCGACAATCACAACACATGATACTTGTTCAAAATAGGTTCAATATCTCATTAAGTCAATATTAGCATTTGATTGTCCAAAGCATTTCACGTGGCAAGGCTAATGTAACACCCCAAAATTTTGCTTTTCTTAAATTCATGTGTGATTTGGCACTTTGGTGAATTTTTGGAATTTTCTGGAATTTATTTGGATTTATTTGAATTTATTCCATTTTGAAATAATTAAAGAATTTAATTTTGCAAATAAAATTTTGTTGGAAATATTTTATTTGAGTCCAAAATGTTCCAAAATATTTTCCAGAATTTTTCTGGAATTTTTAAAGTATTTTGCTATTTTTAATGAATTAAATGAATTTAGGAAATATTTTAATTATTAAATCATTTGGAAAATGCGAGTGGGTTTGTACTGTTCATCCGACCGAGCCCGAGTCATAATCCAGTTCGAGTACGACCCGAGCCACGTGACTCGGCGAACCAACTCCAAAACCTAATCGATCCCAACCGTTGGATCAAGATCCAACGGTCGGATTTCCGTCATCGCTTCTCGAATCCGGCCGGATCCGATCGCGTCCACGCCGATCGTGGCCGTTGATCGTGCCACGTGGACGGCCGTGCGTCGTCGTCCCGCCGAGTCCGGCCGGACTCCTCGCCGCTTGTCGCCGCGTGTGGGATTAGGGCTCCGTCCGTCTTGGCGCATGCCGAGGGCATTTAAATGCAGGTGGTACCGAGGACCGTCGTGACCCAGCGCACTCTCTGCCCTATCTCACCGAGCCTCGGCCGCCGTAGATCCGCCGGAATCGCTCGCCGAGTCATAGCACCCTCCGCCGCGGTTCGCTTGATTCGCCGCCGTCCGCCGTCCCGCCGCCATTGACCCCAGATCCGAACCCCGGCCAGGCGCACCGAAGAGACCTTTCACCTCGCCAGAGCACGCCCCAACGCCGTTCGTGTGGTCGCCGTCCTCGGCCAGCCGGCAGCCACAACTCCGCCGTGAAGCCATCGCCGACCCGAAGCTCCACCAACCGTCCGATCAAGATCCAAGGGCTCGGATCGCGCCACGTCACCCTCGGTGAGTTCCGCTGAAAATCCTAGATCTAATCTCAGCCGCTGGATCTAGATCCAACGGCTTAGGTCGTGCCACGTGGCGGGAATCGCACCAGGCTAGATTGGATGCGGACCGTTAGATCAAGATCCAACGGCCCGAGATCAACCCGTGCGCCCAAGCACTTGAGGCCCAAATCAATCCTAGCCGTCGGTTTTCAAACCAACGGCTACGATCGTGCCACGTGTCCAGGGAGCCGAACCGCCGCGCGCGTGCGGCGTGGAGTCAGCGACACGCGGGGCCCGCGTGTCGGGCCGACCGCAGTGGACGTCACCCATGACGTCATCGGATGGACCCACTGTCCGACCGTGGCTGAGCCCGCCGACGTCGGCCGATGACGTCACCCGAGTGGTCCCACATGTCAGTCTCACGTGAGCCGTGGACCGGGTCCACGGTAGACCCGAGCCGAGCGTGGACCGAGTCCATGGACCGGCTGACGTCAGCAGACCAATCTAGTGCTGCCACGTGTCCATGCTGACGCAATAATTAATTGCCGAAAAAGAAAATGATTTATTAATTCGAAATAATGATTTCAGATTTTGTTTCAAACTTCAAACGCTTATAACTTTTGCGTTTCAACTCCGATTTGAGTGATTCAAATTTCTAAATTTGTATAAAATTGAGATCTACCTAAATATGAATTTTATTTAATTTTTGGACTAAAGTTTTTCTCTGTAAAATTATTTAATTGATTATTTGAACTTTAAATAATCATAACTTTTGCGTCTTAACTCCAAATTTGACGATTCCA
Organism: Rhipidocladum racemiflorum; assembly: GCA_036346355.1. Classification (NCBI taxonomy): domain Eukaryota; kingdom Viridiplantae; phylum Streptophyta; class Magnoliopsida; order Poales; family Poaceae; genus Rhipidocladum; species Rhipidocladum racemiflorum. The sequence continues at coordinate 38,949,642 of CM070588.1, forward strand.
GTTTCTAAAAACTCATAAAATTATGTTCTCTCTGTTTATGGATTTTATTTGGATGTTTGGACACTTTTTGCCTATTGTTTATTCGTGTATTTGCTATTTGCACGCTTTACGAGTAGACGTTGAAGTGCCGGAAGGATTCGAAGGAGAAGTATTGACTCAGGATCCAACTCAAGACCAAGAACAAGTACTTTTTGAAGGCAAGTTGTGCTTTGACCATGTTGATCCTATTTTGAAATCTATTTTGATTTAACCTATTGCATGCTACGTTCAAATAGAAAATACTTTATTTAAATATGGGGAATTAGATAAATACCAATTTGCTGTATGACACCTTGATTATTTAAGTATGTGCCATGACCCTTTGTCACCCTAGTTGTGGATTACTAGTTGGACATTATTAAATTGCCAACATGGGTTTAGACCGTGTAGTATCGCTTAGACACCTTTCGTGCTCAAGACATGATTTTGGATAATCAAATGTTAATATTGACTTAATGATATATTGAACCTGTTTTGGAAAGGTATCATGTGATGTTGATGGCACGTGGTGCATGGTAATCAACTGGGGTTTGATAAACAGTTTTCGACCAGGGCATGTGGCAAGAGTAATCAGGTGGGCCAGTTGTGGCATTGGGAGTGTTGATTTGGTTCTTCGGGTAGTCTTGCCCTGGTCACCCTAAGGACTTAACCTTGCAAGCCTTTGAACTGGGTCTAACGTGCAACCACATGTCTGTAATGGGACGGACCTAGTTGACTAAGTTGCTAATAACGTGCACTGTGGGACCTCAGAGGTCAACTACACCCTTTGTGTAAGTTGTGCGGGAGCGTCTGGCCGAGGCCAGTACCCATCTAACGGTTGATTGGCCTAGACTTCGCCTTAGCGAAGGGAAGGGTTAGTGCTTAATAACCGGGAGGACCACTTGTATTGTTAGAAGTCTCCGAAAGACTTTGTTACTGAACTCGCCTTTGTGGTGTTTGACCTGTATCTTGTGGGTAAAGTGCATAACCTCTGCAGAGTTTAGAATCTATTCGAATAGCCGTGTCCGCGGTATTGGACATCGCTCGGGAATTACAGTCAAGGGTTAGATTTTCTCAAAAATAACTTTGGTTTGAAAGGTTGGGTTGGATTAATAATGAAGTTGATGGAAATGTGGTTTAGGATGGGAAAGATGTTTACTAAACTTCTTGAAAAGTTAATTATGCTTTACTTATTTCTCTTTGCTTTGAATCTACTTATATTACTTGTCCAATGCTATTTCTTGCAAATATACCTTGAGTTATTCCTTTGTACCAAGCCATGCATATAGTATATTAGCTCACATTCTCAGGCATAACTTGTCGAGTACCAAGTGCTCACCCTTGCCTCAACACAACACCGCTGAAGAGGAGACTACACCACTTTGGAGGAGGAGCTCCAAGAGGATCCATCGTACGAGGAGCGAGCCCAACGCTGTTACTGTGGTATCTTTGGATGGCGCCACGATGTTACCTTATTTGATTTTCCGCCGCTACTATTTCTCTTTTAATAAGTATCGCTCGCGAGGCGTACATTTGTGACTTGACCATAAGGTCGAGTAACTTGATTTAGTTATTTAAATAAAAGTACTTTATTAGCATCGAATGGTATGATTGTGATATTTACCGATGTTAAGACTGTGTGCACTAGCTGCGTTCTGGACTAGTGTTGAATACACAGAGGGTCCGGATTTGCAAATTCGGGTCCCGACAGAGGTGGTATCGAGCCATACCGACCGTAGGCTCAACCCTAGCTAGAATGGTCGTAGTGAGGATAAAACCTATTTTCTAAAGCTAAAATTTGTGAAGACAAGAAATGACATCTCGACTTATCCCCTTCTCTCTTTTCTTGTCTCTTGCTGAAATTTTCCCTTACCTTGTCACAATTTAAAAATTCCGAGTTCTTACGTAAAGCACTCTTGTGACAGATGGAGGAAGAGTTCAACTACGTTGATCTGGGAGTTGGTCACGCCGCGGAACTTTGGCATATGCTACAAACTCTCGGAGATTTTGAGAAGCCGCAATACCAAGTGGAAGTGATCAGACAAGCGGGATTGATCAAGGCTTGTGACGTGAAGATTGAGGTACTGCTAGGAAGAAGGGCCAGGCAATCGCTCGATACACCTTTGCCGCCAGAGATCTACACTGCAGATGGGTATCCAAGAGGTATCACGACGAGCAATGCGGCACGTTACCCGTATCTACGCCAGCGAGTTGGAGAGCACGGTGTTCCGTTATCATCCGCGCGGCGATAACCTTTTTGACCCGAAGGCGATTCAGGATGAGGATGCCACGGTTACACAGTTGGCACGATTTGTTGTCGCCAGGAGGATGTACTAGATGATACAAGCAAGGAGCTCTGAAGGCCCGCAAGGAGATCACGATAGAGAAGAACGAGATGGCGGGAAGCTCAAGAGTATGTGGCACACCTTCTGCGAAGGATTGACGAGTTGGAGATGACTTTGTACGGACCACTCCAGAGCGATGCACTCGAGCTACACGAGCTAGATCCGGAGGAGTCAGATCTTGATGAGGACATCGCTTCTTCGACTACCACAGAGGACACGATTCTTTGGACATGGCAATCGTTTGGCGCCTATGCCACACGGCACCGTACCCGTGCCGTGGAGGTTTTCTCGATGAGTGAGCATAGGTTCTATAGTGAGACTCCTTCGCCGAGTGGCGTCATAGAATAAAGAGTCACCCTTTAGGCGTTAGACTCCAGAGTTAGTTCGATTTGGATTTTCATTGTTTGCTGAGTGTGCAGTATGTGTTGCAAGGCCCTTAGGCATTGTAAGCAGCCATACCAAGTTATTAATGATAAAGTTGGACCTTAAAGTTACACCTTTCGCCCCGCATAAGTTCCATATTACTTGTCTATTCTTGTTTCCCTCTCATCTCTAAACCTAGAGCGAATCGACAGATGGTGAACACCCGTGGAAACTTTGGAAGCAATGGAAGTGGTTCTCGCCAAAAGAAACCCCAATGAGGGAGCACCAGCACCGCCATCGGATGTGCAGAATTTGGAGCTTTTCTCGCTGCTCGGACTCGGTTGATGCATGCTATGATGCAACAAATGCAACACGTCACCGCCAGGCCACTTTGCTAATCAAGTTAATCGGGGACCACGCCGTAATACAAGACCGCCGAGTTCATGAGAACTCATCCACCCACGTTCTCTAGGAATGCCAATCCATTGGAGGCCGATGATTGGTTAAGATCAATCGAGAGGAAGCTACACATAGCTCAATGCATAGGAAATGAGAAGGTACTCTACGCTTCTCATCACCGGAAGGAACAAATTACCGAATGGTGGGAGAACTTCGTGCCACGCAAGAGAACCCTCAAGATATCACTTGGGAAGAGTTCACACCGCTTTAAAGCCGATATCACGTGCCTGAAGGAATCATGGACCTTAAGAAGGAGGAGTTCAGAGCACTGAAGCAAGGTAATCAGCCAGTGGCCGACTACCTGAACAAGTTCACACAGCTAGCACGCTACGCACCTGAGGATGTAGCGACAGATAAAGCCAGACAGTCTCATTTTATGAAGGGACTTAACTCGGGATTACAAGTAGGATTGATTACCCACACCTTTCCAGATTTCCAAGAGTTGGTGAATAAGGCACTTATTCTTGAGGACAAGCGCAAGGAACTGGATGAGAACAGGAAGCGCAGGATGCAACAGCAAGGATCACGCCAGGGAACGCAATCGCCTAAGAGTTGCACCAAATCAATTCTTGATTCCAGCCACAAAATGCAACAAGGGCACCGTCACCAAGACCAAGACACATCAATCGTAACTACTGCACCCAGCCCCGCTAGAAACGCTTACTCGAGCAACAAGAAGGAACAAGTGAGACGCTGCTACAATCGCAACGAGCCAGACACTTTGCCAACAGCTTGTCCAAAGAAGACAGCAGGAGTGACCCGATTCGTTTCAATCTAGGAACCACCCAGCTAGGACGCCAGCCCAGAGCCACACCCTGCATCGTGGTGAGAGGCCGAGTCAACCATGTCACCGCAGATGCACCTGCAGAATGCTACTGACGTCGTCTTGGGTAAGTTACTTGTTAACTCGATACACTGCAATTTTGTTTGACTCGAGCTTCGCATTCGTTTGTTTCGCAAGGCTTTGCTACTAGAAATGATTTGAGGATTGCAAGACTTAGATGCATGCTTTTAGTTCAAACCCCTGGTTCCGAACTCCGAGCGAAAGTAGGATGTTCCGGTGAGAATACTAATAGATGGAATAGAATTCCTAGCAAACCTTATTATTCTAGAAACCTGCACCTTAGACGTCATATTGGGAATGGATTGGTTATCCAAGCACAAGGCCGTATTGGATTGTGGACGAAGGACTATCTCGATTGAGAGCCCGTGTGGGAAGAAAGTGGAATTTCAAGCCACTGCGATTAGAGATGGACAGCTTGATGGTTAACAGTACCAAGGCAATCAAGATAGAGGATGTCTCAAGAGTGAATGAGTACCCAGATGTTTTTCCCGAAGATCTACAGTATGCCGCAGACGAGGACATAGAGTTTGTGATAGAGCTTGTACTGCACAAGACCGATAGCAAAGAGACCCTATCGGATGTCCACCGAGGAGTCGCCAGTAGATCCAAGCAAAGTAGAAGTCTGTGGTTACATTGGGAGCGGCCAAGACCGTGACCCAGGTCGGAGTTTCCTTGGAATGGCGAGGATACTACCGCCGTTTCATCGAAGGCTTCTCGACAATTGCGAAACCTCTTACGCAATTGTCAAGAAGGAAAAGAAGTTTGCATGGACGCCTTGAATGTGAGAAAGGATTTCAGGAGTGAAGAAGCGATTGACATCAAGACCGGTGTTAGTTCTACCTGATGTTGCTCAAAGCTTCGATATTTATTGTGACGCATCGCGCCAAGGACTTGGATGTGTCGTCACAGAATGGAAAGGTAAATTAAACTTATGCATCAAGGCGATTGAGGCCGCATGAGGAAAATTATCCGACACATGACCTAGAGTTAGTCGCCGTAGTGCATGCTTTGAAGATATGGCGTCACTATCTGATTGGAAACAGATGTGAAGTATATACGGATCATAAGAGCCTTAAGTACATATTCACCCAGTCGGATCTGAATATGAGGCAGAGGAGATGGTTAGAGTTGATCAAGGACTATAATGTTGGAATCCATTACCATCCCGGGAAGGCCAACGTAGTAGCCGATGCTCTGAGTCGGAAAAGCCGTACCGTGAGTGCGTTGCTAGCCACAAGTCAGGATGAGTTATGTGAGGATCTTCAGAAAATGAAGATTGAGGTGGTACCTAGCGGATTCTTGGCCGCATTAGAAGTAAAGCCTACTCTAGAGGACCAGATCCGAGAAGGGCAGAAGGATGATGACAAGATCCGCAGGAATAAGTCCATCAAGGAGGAAGGCAAGGCAGAGGACTTCAAGTTGGATGAGCAAGGCACGTTGTGGATGAAGGATCGCATTTGTGTGCCTAACAAAAAGGAGTTAAAGCAACTGATTTTGGAAGAAGCCCATGACTCCAAGTATTCAATTCATCCTGGAAGCGCCAAGATGTATCAGGATCTGAAGGAGAGATTCTGGTGGCCGAGTATGAAACGTGAAGTTGCTGAGCATGTTGCATTGTGCGACGTATGCCAGAGAGTCAAGGCAATGCATCAGAGACCAGCAGGATTGCTACAGCCGCTGAAAATACCTGAATGGAAGTGGGAGGAAATCGGAATGGATTTCATTACCGGTTTGCCTAAAACTCAAGGAGGTTATGACTCCATATGGGTTATAGTGGATCGCTTGACTAAAGTAGCCCATTTTATCCCCGTAAAGACCACTTACTCGGGAGATAAATTAGCAGAATTGTACATGATCAGGATTGTCTGTTTGCACGGAGTGCCTAAGAGGATTGTATCGGACAGAGGTACCCAATTTACCTCAAGGTTCTGGAATAAGTTGCATGAAGCCATGGGAACCCGTTTGAACTTGATCTGACTTATCATCCACAGACGGATGGACAGGACCGAAAGAGTCAACCAGATTCTGGAGGATGTGTTGAGAGCTTGTGCATTAGCTTATGCTACCTCTTGGGATAAGAGTTTGCCGTATGCCGAGTTCGATTACAACAATAGTTATCGAGGCTAGTTTACAGATGTCACCTTTGAGGCCTTTGTATGGTCGACTCCTGTCGGACGCCATTGAATTGGAATGAGACCGTGGCCGTGTCTTTGGGCCTGATATTCTTCAAGAGGTGAAGAGCGGTCGCCATGATTAGGGAAAGGTTGAAGATAGCCCAATCTCGGCGAGAAGAGTTATCTTGACAATCGTCGCAGGATTTGAGTTTTGAACCTAAGACTTTGTATACCTCAGAGTTACGCCTCTCAGGGGAGTTAAGAGGTTCCATGCTAAAGGGAAACTTGCACCCTGTTATGTTGGACCATTTAAGATTTTCAGCCGCAGAGGCGAAGTTGCTTATCAGCTGGAATTGCCACAGTCGTTAACAGGAGTACATGATGTATTCCATGTGTCCCAGTTGAAGAAGTGTCTCCGAGTTCCTAAGGAACAGACGCCGCTAGAGTCAATTGAGTTGCAAGAGGACTTGACTTATAAGGAGCATCCCGTGAGGATTCTAGACACAATGGATCGAGAGACCAGAAATAAGTCAACCCGTTTCTGTAGAGTTCAGTGGAGCAACCATGAAGAAAGCGAAGCGACTTGGGAGCGCGAAGAGGATTTGAAGAAAGAGTTTCCAAACCTATTCTGTAGTGAGCCCTGAATCTCGGGGACGAGATTCTATTAAGGGGGGAGGTTTGTAACACCCCAAAATTTTGCTTTTCTTAAATTCATGTGTGATTTGGCACTTTGGTGAATTTTTGGAATTTTCTGGAATTTATTTGGATTTATTTGAATTTATTCCATTTTGAAATAATTAAAGAATTTAATTTTGCAAATAAAATTTTGTTGGAAATATTTTATTTGAGTCCAAAATGTTCCAAAATATTTTCCAGAATTTTTCTGGAATTTTTCTGAGTATTTTGCTATTTTTAATGAATTAAATGAATTTCTGGGAAATATTTTAATTATTAAATCATTTGGAAAATGCGAGTGGGTTTGTATCTTGTTCATCCGACCGAGCCCGAGTCGGACTCGAGTTCGAGTCCGACCGAGCCATGTGACTCGACCAACCAACTCCAAAACCTAATCGATCCCAACCGCTGGATCAAGATCCAACGGCCGATTTCCGCATCGCTTTGGCCGAATCCGCCCGGATCCGATCGCGTCCACGCGATCGTGGCCGTTGATCGTGCCACGCGTGGGCGGCCGTCGTCGTCGTCCCCGCCGAGTCCGGCCGACTCCTCGCCGTCGCCGCTGCAGTGTGGGATTAGGGCTCGCCTCCGTCGCTGCATGCCGAGGGCATTTAAGTCACGGTGGTACCGAGGACCGCCGTGACCCGCACACTCTCTGCCCTATCTCACCGAGCCTCAGCCGCCGTAGATCCGCCGGAATCGCTCGCCGGAGTCATAGCACCCCTCCGCCGCTGTTCTGCTTGATTCCGCCGCCGTCCGCCGTCCCCCGCCGCCATTGACCCCAGATCCGGAACCCCCGAAGCCAGGCGCACCCGAAGAGACCTTTCACCTCGCCGGAGCACGCCCCAAACGCCGTTCGTGTGGTCGCCGTCCTCAGCGCCGGCAGCCACAACTCCGCCGTGAAGCCATCGCCGACCCCAAGCTTCACCAACCGTCCGATCAAGATCCAAGGGCTCAGATCGCGCCACGTCACCCTCGGTGAGTTCCCCGTTGAAAATCCTAGATCTAATCTCAACCGTTGGATCTAGATCCAACGGCTTAGGTCGTGCCACGTAGCGGGAACTGCACCAGGCTAGATTGGATCTGGACCGTTAGATCAAGATCCAACGGCCCAGATCAACCCGTGCACCCAAGCACTTGAGGCCCAAATCCAATCCTAGCCGTCGGTTTTCAAACCAACGGCTACGATCGTGCCACGTGTCCAGGGAGCCGAACCGCCGCGCCACGCGGGCAGCGTGGAGTCAGCGACCGACACGCGGCCCGCGTGTCGGGCCGATCGCATCGTGGCGTCACCCATGACATCATCGGATGGACTCCACTGTCCGCACCGTGGTGAGCCTCGCCGACGCCGATGACGCTACCCGAGTGGTCCCACATGTCGGGCCTCACGTGAGCCGTGGACCGGGTCCACGGTGAGACCCGAGCCGGCGTGGACCGAGTCCATGGACCGGTGGCGTCAGCCAGACCAATCCAGTGCTGCCACGTGTCCTTGCCGACGCAATAATTAATTTCCGAAAAGAAAATGATTTATTAATTCGAAATAATGATTTGATTTTGTTTCAAACTTCAAACGCTTATAACTTTTGCGTTTCAACTCCGATTTGAGTGATTCAAATTTCTAAATTTGTATAAAATTGAGATATACCTAAATATGAATTTTATTTAATTTTTGGACTAAAGTTTTTCTCTATAAAATTATTTAATTGATTATTTGAACTTTAAATAATCATAACTTTTAATGCCTTAACTCCAAATTTGACGATTCCAGTTTCTAAAAACTCATAAAATTATGTTCTCTCTGTTTATGGATTTTATTTGGATGTTTGGACACTTTTTGCCTATTGTTTATTCGTGTATTTGCTATTTGCACGCTTTACGAGTAGACGTTGAAGTGCCGAAAGGATTCGAAGGAGAAGTATTGACTCAGATCCAACTCAAGACCAAGAACAAGTACTTTTTGAAGGCAAGTTGTGCTTTGACCATGTTGATCCTATTTTGAAATCTATTTTGATTTAACCTATTGCATGCGAAGTTCAAATAGAAAATACTTTATTTAAACATGGGAATTAGATAAGTACCAATTTCTTTGTATGACACCTTGATTATTTAAGTATGTGCCATGACCCTTTGTCACCCTAGTTGTGGATTACTAGTTGGACATTATTAAATTGCCAACATGGGTTTAGACCGTTGTAGTATACCGCTTAGACACACTTTCGTGCTCAAGACATGATTTTGGATAATCAAATGTTAATATTGACTTAATGATATATTGAACCTGTTTTGGAAAGGTATCATGTGATGTTGATGGCACGTGGTGCATGGTAATCAAGCGGGGTTTGATAAACAGTTTTCGGCCAGGGCATGTGGCAAGAGTAATCAGGTGGGCAGTTGTGGCATTGGGAGTGTTGATTTGGTTCTTCTGTAGTCTTGCCCTGGTCACCCTAAGGACTTAACCTTGCAAGCCTTTGAACTGGGTCTAACGTGCAACCACATGTCTCAGTAATGGGACGGACCTAGTTGACTAAGTTGCTAATAACGTACTGTGGGACCTCAGAGGTCAACTACACCCTTTGTGTAAGTTGTGCGGGGGGCGTCTGGGTGAGGCCAGTACCCATCTAACGGTTGATTGGCCTAGACTTCGCCTTAGCGAAGGGAAGGGTTAGTCTTGCGCAATAACCGGAGGACCACTTGTATTGTTAGAAGTCTCCGAAAGACTTTGTTACGGGAACTCGCCTTTGTGGTGTTTGACTGTATCTTGTGGGTAAAGTGCATAACCTCTGCAGAGTTTAGAATCTATTCGAATAGCCGTGTCCGCGGTATTGGACATCGCTCGGGAATTACAGTCAAGGGTTAGATTTTCTCAAAAATAACTTTGGTTTGAAAGGTTGGGTTGGATTAATAATGAAGTTGATGGAAATGTGGTTTTGGATGGGAAAGATGTTTACCAAACTTCTTGAAAAGTTAATTATGCTTTACTTATTTCTACTGCTTTCGAATCTACTTTTATTACTTGTCCAATGCTATTTACTGCAAATATACCTTGAGTTATTCCTTTGTACCAAGCCATGCATATAGTATATTAGCCTGCATTCTGTGCATGACTTGCTGAGTACCAAGTGCTCACCCTTGCCTCAACACAACACCAGTTGAAGAGGAGACTACGCCAGCTTTGGAGGAGGAGCTCCAAGAGGATCCATCTACGTAGGGAGCGAGCCCAGTCAGTTGCCTGTGGTATACTGGATGGCGCCACGATGTTACCTTATTTGATTTTCCGCTGCTACTATTTCTCTTTTAATAATGTAGGATCGAAGTATACGAATATAGCAATCAGAGGGGGGGTGAATGATTGTGCGGAAGCTAAAACCAAATTCTTGACCTATTAAAAGTTCACCCCAAAACAGAACCAAATAATTGCCTCGTTTTCGACAAAAACAGAATGACAGAGATTTGGTAAAACGAGAATTCCCGGAGATCCAACCGTCGAAACGATCTGAAATTTGGACACAAGAAACTAGATTCCAATACGAATCGAACCCAAAAAGAATCAGCTCGATCGGACTTACGGATCAAAAGTTATGAGCTTCGCAAGCTTGCTGATCCAGAACTTGACGAGAATCAATCTAATCAAAACTTCAAGATTAAACAAGAACGACAAAAGATTGATCAACTAGACTTTGAGAAACACTAGATCAATACCCTAGAGAGGTTTTTGATGGATCAAATCAAGATAAAACTTGAAGAACAAAAACCAATCTAGAACTAGAACAAGCATGCAAACAAGAACCAAAACAGAGAAAATCAGTAGCGACGTGGTTCAGAGCACGCACAAATCTTGGACGAATTGATCTTGAGTGCTTGTCTAAAATCCTCTCATCAACAGAGTACACACCCGAACACCAAGCTCAAGGCTTGATGCGCTCAGCTCTACTTGGTGCCTTTCAACAGGAGACCCCCCACCTATTTAAAGCACCAACCCACAAGGAGTTCTGAATACGATTCCTATTCCCTAGAAGGAATCCGTATCCAACTCAACTCTACTTGGCCCAACCAGGCCGAGTACAACTCTTGCACGCGTATGGCAACCCTACCATACTCACGTGACTAACACTTTGCACGCGTATGGCCACCTGCCATACTCACGTGACTAACACTTTTGCACGCGAATGACCTCCTGCCATTCTCACGTGACTAACCATTCTTCATGTGCACCATTCCCTTAGCCCGAGCGTCCGCGCATGATATCCTTGACCACCAAGACCTCGGTTCCTCCTGAACCTAGTCCCGAACCTCAGTTCCTCCATGAACCTAGCTCCGGTCCCGTCATCGACCACATTCGTCTTCGAGCAATACCTGCACATGAACAAACCACAAAACGAATCCGAGCACAAGTCCACGACTTGACTCAATGTCAATCCATGCAACTACTCACATGAGTTTTGCATAAAGTCCACTTCAAAAGAAGCATCATGAAATCATTACAAATTTCAAATTCACATTCAAAATTCAAATTCAAATCGCTCAAAACCCTAATTGAGCGAAAACGCATTCACGACGGACAAACAAAGTTGGTCCGTTGTATAAGGAAAAGTTTCTGTTCCAAGAAGCCAACCAAACGCGGAAAAACACGTTCACAACGGACAAACAAAGTTGGTCCGTTGTACATGCAAAAATGGCTTCGGTTATGAGCTCAAAACAAGTTCACAACGGACCCCAGAAGCTTGTCCGGCGCAAACGTGCCACGCTCGGTTTCACAAAAGTAAAACCCTAGAAAAAGTCCATTCACGACGGACAAAAAGAATTAGTCCGTTGTACATGTGAAAATCTTGGTTCCAAGAAATTATCCAAACCGAAAAAGCTTGTTCACAACGGACCAAGAAAAGCATCCGTTGTACATGTGAAAATGACTTGGTCATGGGCTCAAAACATGTTCACAACAGACCCAAAAACACCGTCTGTCGCAGATGGGAAACTTCTTGTTTCTTGAGAACTTTGTCCGCGCTAATCGTAACTTCATCATTTCTTGTCAAATTGTCAAAACACATGAACAAACACATTTTGCAAATTCAAATCTAAGTTAATTTTTCAGTTCAAAGCCAATTTTTCAGCACATGATTTCACAATCTCCCCCTTGGTGAAAACATTGGCAACACCACTTAGAATTGATCATTTGGCATTCACTTTACCAAAGATTTTGAAATCCAAAGGATCAAAGACCAAAGTAAGAAAACACAGAAATCCCTCTTTGACCAAAATGCAAAACAAAATCTCCCCCTGAGAATGAAAATGTGTGTGAATGTGCAATGCGCCAAAAATTTCAAAAATTCTCCAAACTTCTCCCAAAAATTCTCAAATTTCCAAATACAACTCTCCCTTTTTCTTTAAACTTTTCAAAGAAAGATTTCCAAATTTCTCCCCCTTTGACAATGGATTCATCAAGAGTAAAAGAGAGAACAGGTTCAAAATTTTTCCTGAAACAATGATTTCACCAAGAGAAACAAGGGAGTGCCAAGATAGGAAAAGATGAGCTCATTCGATCATATAACCTTATATACCACATAATATGCAAAATACATGATCTTGATGTGATTTTAACAAGTTAGGGAATGACATGCATCTCAACCTCAATTTAGTCAACTATAGCCAAGTACTAAGCAAGATCTTAGCGTAAAAGCAAGACTTTAAAAATTGAAGCAACTAACAACTTAGGGCGAGCAAGTAGTTTCAACTCCAATCTAGTAGACCAATTTAATCTTTAAACAATAAGTTGCATGTGGCATGCTTGAAGCATACTTCTTTTATTTTCTAGGAGTGGCATGCTTGAAGCATACATCTTATCTTTGAGGGAATGGCATGCTTGAAGCATACATCTTATCTTTTTAGGGAAAGCACCCTGAAGCACATAACTTGAGGTTTTTTGCTTTTAACAACCCCTTTTTATTGATTCCCTTTTCTTTTCATTTTTCTTTGATTATAAACATGCAAACGTGATTAAAAGGTCTTATGAAAGAGTAAAGTTGAAACCACACTTGCTTCATAGCCCAAATTTGTCAAGTGGATTCAATATCAAGCCTAGAAGAGTAAGATATCACAGAGTATTTAGCTATAGGTAATCAGTCCAGGGAATTCCACAATGTCATTTTTAGTTCAAGTGAGACAATTAGATTATCATATATTAGCTCAATTACATAACATATAAAGAAATATGATAAAGTGAGCTCATCAAGTGAAAGAACTTGGCAAAGAAACTCCCCCTCAAAACAATCCCATTGGATGAACAATTCCAAGTTCTCCCCGAATAAAAGCAAAACGAGAAGAAGACAAAGGTTTTGTGAAAATGTCTGCCAATTGATGTTCAGTATCCACATGATGAAGCACAATGTTGCCTTTTTCAACATGATCTCTAAGAAAGTGAAATCCAATATCAATATGCTCAAGAAAGGGATTACTCAAGAGGTGGCACGAACCAAATCAAATCAACATCCTCCAAAGTCAACATCAGAAAAAGCTCTTAAACTAATCCATGAGGAAGCAGAAAGCCAAATGCCAAAATCTTGAGTTCTATGAAGATACCTGAAGATAGCTTGTCGATGTGAAGCACGTGGGAAGCTTGAAAACAAGCACACACAAGCACGTGGGAAGAGTCTCTCATGTAAACCTCCAATTATCTCATCCTCAACAGCATCATCATCATCATCATCTTTATGAACAAAGACACTCTCCCCCTGAACATATGCACCTGTACCTGCATCATTTGAACTAGTGCCTTTTGAAATGCAGTGGAAGAAACATCTTCCAAAGGCAACACTTTCAAAGATGAGATGCACGAGTGAAGGAGAACCAAATCTTATCACTGAACATATGAAGTGAGCATCCGAAATTCACTAGCCACATGTTCTCCCTCCTCGCGTGAGAAGCCTACATAGAAGCAGAAAGTGTCGAGGTCTCGGTACTGGGGTTAGAAATAAGATGTTTAGGAATCCAGTACTGAGACACACGACGCACAATAGTAGGCACAACACGAGTATTCTTATGTACAAAATCAGATTTGCCTTTTCCCATGTTTGTAGGAACAGAAGGTGTTTTCATCACTCTAGGCGCATAAAAATGTGCTTTGCTGAAATTTGACCTAGCCTTAGTTCTTTCCTTCTTTTGCTGTTTGGCTAGTCTAAAGCAAAAATCTACTAAGTGTCCATCTCTACCACAATGAGTGCAAGTGTACTTGACATGATGTTTAGCTTTAACAGTAAAAGCACATTTTGCATTCATCATAGTAGAAGATAAAAACCAAAGCAGATTGAAAAGCAATTTTCTTAGGCTCATTAGATAACTCAATTTTGCAAGGAGCCTGAACAACAAAGGTCGAGGTTTAGTTTCATATGTGGCATAAGGATCAAAACCTAAACCTCTCTTGTTTGTGCTAACCTTAGATTGATCCAAAATCATGTTCAACTTCTTCTTGCCATTAGTGAAACGTTCCAAAGAATTTTGCAAGTAATCAACTTTCTTAGCAAGAGTTAAACACTTATTGCAGGGAACATCTACTTTTCCTTTTTGTTTGCGACAAGTTGAGCATGAGAGAATTTCATGTGAAAGCAAATTATCAGTTAATTGAGAAACCCTAGCATTTGCATCTTTCAATTTTAATTCAAGAGTTGAGCATTTAGAACAAGAAGTTGAACTATGCAAATCATCAGTGGAACAGCTAGCATGTACAACATGTTTCTCATTTTTCTCACTTTCAGCATTAATTTTCTCAATCAAGGAAGCATGTTCTTTCCTAAGCGAAGTAAGCTCATTCCAAATTAAGTCACATGATTTGCAAGCATCATCATCAGGAATCAAAGTTTTAAGTTTAGCAATTTCAGCATTCAATGATTCAACAACAAAATCATGTTTCTTAATTTTCTTATCACGTTTATCAAGCAATTTACCAAGTCGAGCAACAGCAATAGCTAATTCATCATAGGAAGGATCTACCTCATTGAAGTCGCTGTCGTGATTGTCCTCGGTGAAGTTGTCGCTACTTTTGGCCATGAGACACAACCCCGTCAACTCATGCTTGCTTGGAGTTGTATCGTCCTCGCTGCTCTCCGAATCCACATCGCTCAAATTGACTTGTTCAAGAGCGGAAAGAACTCGGTGGACAACTTTGCTGTTGATGAAGCTCTTCTTCTTTCTATCACTTGGAGAGAACTTCTTCTTTTCTTTTCTTCTGTCGTTGTCCTTCTCCTCCCTTGATGCTTTACCTGCAAGTTTAGGACAGTTTGGACGAATATGGTCGAGATCACCACACTCATAGCATCTTGGAGGGCCACCACCACCTCTCTTTCTCATTCTCACATTTTGTAAAGCTTTGTTAAAGCGAGAAGAGAGTAGTGACAAGTCTTCTTCTGGGAATTGCTCAATCTGTTCATCGGTTAGTGAAGACAAGAAAGATAGAGCAAAGCTTGAAGCAGCACCATTATGAGATATGCTAGATTGAGATGTCAAAGCAATTGATTTATGATCATTCTTCCTAGCAAGAATATCTAATTCATGAGTTTTCAACTTGGAATAAAGAACATCTAAGGTAAGTGTACTCATGACAGTAGATTCTCTAATGGATGTAACTTTCATCTCCCAAATAGACATGTCTAAAGCACCAAGCAATTGTCTAGCATTAGCAGATCATCAAAGCTAACTCCAACGACGCAAATTGCTAAGAATTTTATTAAAGCGTGCAAAGAAATCATCTAGTGACTCACCAGGCTTCATCTCAAATCGCATGTATTCCTTTTTGTAAAGATCTTGACGAACCTCTTTAATAGTGTTAGAACCCTCATGGTAATCACAAAGAGATTTCCATACCTCATATGCGGATCGAAGATGAATGACACGATCGAAGTCGCTACGTCCCAAGCCTTGGATGATCAAGTTGCGTGCCTTACTATTTGCTTCAACATGTGCGCGATTGGTGTCGTTGACGTTGTCGTTTGCAGGGACTTCATATGGCTTGTAGACCTTCTCCCAAATTGCGAATGCCTGAGCTTGGATGAACGCCTCCATCTTGGCCTTCAAAAACTGAAAATCAACACCATCGAACACACATGGTTTTGTCGAATAACGATCCATTGATCTAATCACCGGTTAAGATAGATTAGAGAAACCTTGCTCTGATACCACTTGTAGGATCGAAGTATACGAATATAGCAATCAGAGGGGGGGTGAATGATTGTGCGGAAGCTAAAACCAAATTCTTGACCTATTAAAAGTTCACCCCAAAACAGAACCAAATAATTGCCTCGTTTTCGACAAAAACAGAATGACAGAGATTTGGTAAAACGAGAATTCCCGGAGATCCAACCGTCGAAACGATCTGAAATTTGGACACAAGAAACTAGATTCCAATACGAATCGAACCCAAAAAGAATCAGCTCGATCGGACTTACGGATCAAAGTTATGAGCTTCGCAAGCTTGCTGATCCAGAACTTGACGAGAATCAATCTAATCAAAACTTCAAGATTAAACAAGAACGACAAAAGATTGATCAACTAGACTTTGAGAAACACTAGATCAATACCCTAGAGAGGTTTTTGATGGATCAAATCAAGATAAAACTTGAAGAACAAAAACCAATCTAGAACTAGAACAAGCATGCAAACAAGAACCAAAACAAAAAATACTGTAGCGACGTGGTTACTGTATCACGCAAAAATCTTGGAAGAATTGATCTTTATTTCTTGTCTAAAATACTCTCATCAAAAGAGTACAAACCCTAAAACCAAGCTCAAGGCTTGATGCGCTCAGCTCTACTTGGTGCCTTTCAACAGGAGACCCCCCACCTATTTAAAGCACCAACCCACAAGGAGTTACGAATACGATTCCTATTCCTAGAAGGAATCCGTATACAACTCAACTCTACTTGGCCCAACCAGGCCGAGTACTACTCTTGCACGCGTATGGCAACCCTACCATACTCACGTGACTAACACTTTGCACGCGTATAGCCACCTGCCATACTCACGTGACTAACACTTTTGCACGCCGAATGACCTCCTGCCATTCTCACGTGACTAACCATTCTTCATGTGCACCATTCTCTTAGCCCGAACGTCCGCATGACATCCTTGACCACCAAGACCTCGGTTCCTCCTGAACCTAGTCCCGAACCTCAGTTCCTCCATGAACCTAGCTCCGGTCCGTCATCGACCACATTCGTCTTCGAGCAATACGCACATGAACAAACCACAAAAGCGAATCCGAGCACAAGTCCACGACTTGACTCAATGTCAATCCATGCAACTACTCACATGAGTTTTGCATAAAGTCCACTTCAAAAGAAGCATCATGAAATCATTACAAATTTCAAATTCACATTCAAAATTCAAATCCAAATCGCTCAAAACCCTAATTGAGCGAAAACGCATTCACGACGGACAAACAAAGTTGGTCCGTTGTATAAGGAAAAATTTCTGTTCCAAGAAGCCAACCAAACGCGGAAAAACACGTTCACAACGGACAAACAAAGTTGGTCCGTTGTACATGCAAAAATGGCTTGGTCATGAGCTCAAAACAAGTTCACAACGGACCCCGAGAAGCTTGTCCGCGCAAGCGTGCCACGCCGGTTTCACAAAAGTAAAACCCTAGAAAAAGTCCATTCACGACGGACAAAAAGAATTAGTCCGTTGTACATGTGAAAATCTTGGTTCCAAGAAATTATCCAAACCGAAAAGCTTGTTCACAACGGACCAAGAAAAAGCGTCCGTTGTACATGTGAAAATGACTTGGTCATGGGCTCAAAAACATGTTCACAAATGCACCCAAAAACACTGTCTGTCGCAGATGGGAAACTTCTTGTTTCTTGAGAACTTTGTCCGCCGCTAATGCGTAATCTCATCGCTTCTTGTCAAATTGTCAAAACACATGAACAAACACATTTTGCAAATTCAAATCTAAGTTAATTTTTCAGTTCAAAGCCAATTTTTCAAAGCACATGATTTCACAATCTCCCTTGATGAAAACATTGGCAACACCACTTAGAATTGATCATTTGGCATTCACTTTACCAAAGATTTTGAAATCCAAAGGATCAAAGACCAAAGTAAGAAAACACAAATTCCTCTTTGACCAAAATGCAAAACAAAATCTCCCCCTGAGAATGAAAATGTGTGTGAATGTGCAATGCGCCCAAAAATTTCAAAAATTCTCCAAACTTCTCCCAAAATTCTCAAATTTCCAAATACAACTCTCCCTTTTCTTTAAACTTTTCAAAGAAAGATTTCCAAATTTCTCCCCCTTTGACAATGGATTCATCAAGAGTAAAAGAGAGAACAGGTTCAAAATTTTTCCTGAAACAATGATTTCACCAAGAGAAACAAGGGAGTGCCAAGATAGGAAAAGATGAGCTCATTCGATCATATAACCTTATATACCACATAATATGCAAAATACATGATCTTGATGTGATTTTAACAAGTTAGGGAATGACATGCATCTCAACCTCAATTTAGTCAACTATAGCCAAGTACTAAGCAAGATCTTAGCGAGAAAAAGCAAGACTTTAAAAATTGAAGCAACTAACAACTTAGGCGAGCAAGTAGTTTCAACTCCAATCTAGTAGACCAATTTAATCTTTAAACAATAAGTTGCATGTGGCATGCTTGAAGCATACTTCTTTTATTTTCTAGGAGTGGCATGCTTGAAGCATACATCTTATCTTTGAGGGAATGGCATGCTTGAAGCATACATCTTATCTTTTTAGGAAAGCACCTCAAGCACATAACTTGAGGTTTTTGCTTTTAACAACCCCTTTTTATTGATTCCCTTTTCTTTTCATTTTTCTTTGATTATAAACATGCAAACGTGATTAAAAGGTCTTATGAAAGAGTAAAGTTGAAACCACACTTGCTTCATAGCCCAAATTTGTCAAGTGGATTCAATATCAAGCCTAGAAGAGTAAGATATCACAGAGTATTTAGCTATAGGTAATCAGTCCAGGGAATTCCACAATGTCATTTTTAGTTCAAGTGAGACAATTAGATTATCATATATTAGCTCAATTACATAACATATAAAGAAATATGATAAAGTGAGCTCATCAAGTGAAAGAACTTGGCAAAGAAACTCCCCTCAAAACAATCCCATTGGATGAACAATTCCAAGTTCTCCCGAATAAAAGCAAAAGCGAGAAGAAGACAAAGGTTTTGTGAAAATGTCTCGCCAATTGATGTTCAAGATCCACATGATGAAGCACAATGTTGCCTTTTTCAACATGATCTCTAAGAAAGTGAAATCCAATATCAATATGCTCAAGAAAGGGATTACTCAAGAGGTGGCACGAACCAAATCAAATCAACATCCTCCAAAGTCAACATCGTAAAAGCTCTTAAACTAATCCATGAGGAAGCAGAAAGCCAAATGCCAAAATCTTGAGTTCTATGAAGATACCTGAAGATAGCTTGTCGATGTGAAGCACGTGGGAAGCTTGAAAACAAGCACACACAAGCACGTGGGAAGAGTCTCTCATGTAAACCTCCAATTATCTCATCCTCAACAGCATCATCATCATCATCATCATCTTTATGAACAAAGACACTCTCCCCCTGAACATATGCACCTGTACCTGCATCATTTGAACTAGTGCCTTTTGCGAAAACAGAAGTGGAAGAAACATCTTCCAAAGGCAACACTTTCAGCATGAGATGCACGAGTGAAGGAGAACCAAATCTTATCACTGAACATATGAAGTGAGCATCCGAAATTCACTAGCCACATGTTCTCCCTCCTCGCGTGAGAAGCCTACATAGAAGCAGAAAGTGTCGAGGTCTCGGTACTGGGGTTAGAAATAAGATGTTTAGGAATCCAGTACTGAGACACACGACGCACAATAGTAGGCACAACACGAGTATTCTTATGTACAAAATCAGATTTGCCTTTTCCCATGTTTGTAGGAACAGAAGGTGTTTTCATCACTCTAGGCGCATAAAAATGTGCTTTGCTGAAATTTGACCTAGCCTTAGTTCTTTCCTTCTTTTGCTGTTTGGCTAGTCTAAAGCAAAAATCTACTAAGTGTCCATCTCTACCACAATGAGTGCAAGTGTACTTGACATGATGTTTAGCTTTAACAAGAAAAGCACATTTTGCATTCATCATAGTAGAAGATAAAAACCAAAGAGATTGAAAAGCAATTTTCTTAGGCTCATTAGATAACTCAATTTTGCAAGGAGCACTGAACAACGATCACGAGGTTTAGTTTCATATGTGGCATAAGGATCAAAACCTAAACCTCTTTTGTTTGTGCTAACCTTAGATTGATCCAAAATCATGTTCAACTTCTTCTTGCCATTAGTGAAACGTTTCAAAGAATTTTGCAAGTAATCAACTTTCTTAGCAAGAGTTAAACACTTATTGCAGGAACATCTACTTTTCCTTTTTGTTTGCGACAAGTTGAGCATGAGAGAATTTCATGTGAAAGCAAATTATCAGTTAATTGAGAAACCCTAGCATTTGCATCTTTCAATTTTAATTCAAGAGTTGAGCATTTAGAACAAGAAGTTGAACTATGCAAATCATCGATTGGAACAAATAGCATGTACAACATGTTTCTCATTTTTCTCACTTTCAGCATTAATTTTCTCAATCAAGGAAGCATGTTCTTTCCTAAGCGAAGTAAGCTCATTCTAAATTAAGTCACATGATTTGCAAGCATCATCATCAGAATCAAAGTTTTAAGTTTAGCAATTTCAGCATTCAATGATTCAACAACAAAATCATGTTTCTTAATTTTCTTATCACGTTTATCAAGCAATTTACCAAGTCGAGCAACAAAGAATAGCTAATTCATCATAGGAAGGATCTACCTCATTGAAGTCGCTGTCGTGATTGTCCTCGGTGAAGTTGTCGCTACTTTTGGCCATGAGACACAACCCCGTCAACTCATGCTTGCTTGGAGTTGTATCGTCCTCGCTGCTCTCCGAATCCACATCGCTCAAATTGACTTGTTCAAGAGCGGAAAGAACTCGGTGGACAACTTTGCTGTTGATGAAGCTCTTCTTCTTTCTATCACTTGGAGAGAACTTCTTCTTTTCTTTTCTTCTGTCGTTGTCCTTCTCCTCCCTTGATGCTTTACCTGCAAGTTTAGGACAGTTTGGACGAATATGGTCGAGATCACCACACTCATAGCATCTTGGAGGGCCACCACCACCTCTCTTTCTCATTCTCACATTTTGTAAAGCTTTGTTAAAGCGAGAAGAGAGTAGTGACAAGTCTTCTTCTGGGAATTGCTCAATCTGTTCATCGGTTAGTGAAGACAAGAAAGATAGAGCAAAGCTTGAAGCAACACCATTATGAGATATGCTAGATTGAGATGTCAAAGCAATTGATTTATGATCATTCTTCCTAGCAAGAATATCTAATTCATGAGTTTTCAACTTGGAATAAAGAACATCTAAGGTAAGTGTACTCATGACAGTAGATTCTCTAATGGATGTAACTTTCATCTCCCAAATAGACATGTCTAAAGCACCAAGCAATTGTCTAGCATTAGCAGCATCATCAAAGCTAACTCCAACAGCACACAAATTGCTAAGAATTTTATTAAAGCGTGCAAAGAAATCATCTAGTGACTCACCAGGCTTCATCTCAAATCGCATGTATTCCTTTTTGTAAAGATCTTGACGAACCTCTTTAATAGTGTTAGAACCCTCATGGTAATCACAAAGAGATTTCCATACCTCATATGCGGATCGAAGATGAATGACACGATCGAAGTCGCTACGTCCCAAGCCTTGGATGATCAAGTTGCGTGCCTTACTATTTGCTTCAACATGTGCGCGATTGGTGTCGTTGACGTTGTCGTTTGCAGGGACTTCATATGGCTTGTAGACCTTCTCCCAAATTGCGAATCCCTGAGCTTGGATGAACGCCTCCATCTTGGCCTTCCAAAACTGAAAATCAACACCATCGAACACACATGGTTTTGTCGAATAACGATCCATTGATCTAATCACCGGTTAAGATAGATTAGAGAAACCTTGCTCTGATACCACTTGTAGGATCGAAGTATACGAATATAGCAATCAGAGGGGGGGTGAATGATTGTGCGGAAGCTAAAACCAAATTCTTGACCTATTAAAAGTTCACCCCAAAACAGAACCAAATAATTGCCTCGTTTTCGACAAAAACAGAATGACAGAGATTTGGTAAAACGAGAATTCCCGGAGATCCAACCGTCGAAACGATCTGAAATTTGGACACAAGAAACTAGATTCCAATACGAATCGAACCCAAAAGAATCAGCTCGATCGGACTTACGGATCAAAAGTTATGAGCTTCGCAAGCTTGCTGATCCAGAACTTGACGAGAATCAATCTAATCAAAACTTCAAGATTAAACAAGAACGACAAAAGATTGATCAACTAGACTTTGAGAAACACTAGATCAATACCCTAGAGAGGTTTTTGATGGATCAAATCAAGATAAAACTTGAAGAACAAAAACCAATCTAGAACTAGAACAAGCATGCAAACAAGAACCAAAACAGAAAATACTGTAGCGACGTGGTTACTGTAGCACGCAAAAATCTTGGAAGAATTGATCTTTATTTCTTGTCTAAAATACTCTCATCAAAAGAGTACAAACCCTAAAACCAAGCTCAAGGCTTGATGCGCTCAGCTCTACTTGGTGCCTTTCAACAGAGACCCCACCTATTTAAAGCACCAACCCACAAGGAGTTTTGAATACGATTCCTATTCCCTAGAAGGAATCCGTATCCAACACAACTCTACTTGGCCCAACCTGGCCGAGTACAACTCTTGCACGCGTATGGCAACCCTACCATACTCACGTGACTAACACTTTGCACGCGTATGGCCACCTGCCATACTCACGTGACTAACACTTTTGCACGCGAATGACCTCCTGCCATTCTCACGTGACTAACCATTCTTCATGTGCACCATTCTCTTAGCCCGAACGTCCCGCATGACATCCTTGACCACCAAGACCTCGGTTCCTCCTGAACCTAGTCCCGAACCTCAGTTCCTCCATGAACCTAGCTCCGGTCCCGTCATCGACCACATTCGTCTTCGAGCAATACCTGCACATGAACAAACCACAAAACGAATCCGAGCACAAGTCCACGACTTGACTCAATGTCAATCCATGCAACTACTCACATGAGTTTTGCATAAAGTCCACTTCAAAAGAAGCATCATGAAATCATTACAAATTTCAAATTCACATTCAAAATTCAAATCCAAATCGCTCAAAACCCTAATTGAGCGAAAACGCATTCACGACGGACAAACAAAGTTGGTCCGTTGTATAAGGAAAAGTTTCTGTTCCAAGAAGCCAACCAAACGGAAAAACACGTTCACAACGGACAAACAAAGTTGGTCCGCTGTACATGCAAAATGGCTTCGGTCATGAGCTCAAAACAAGTTCACAACGGACCCCGGAAGCTTGTCCGCGCGAAGCGTGCCACGCTCGGTTTCACAAAAGTAAAACCCTAGAAAAAGTCCATTCACGACGGACAAAAAGAATTAGTCCGTTGTACATGTGAAAATCTTGGTTCCAAGAAATTATCCAAACCGAAAAAGCTTGTTCACAACGGACCAAGAAAAACTGTCCGTTGTACATGTGAAAATGACTTCGGTCATGGGCTCAAAAACATGTTCACAACAGACCCAAAAACACTGTCCGTCGCAGATGGGAAACTTACTGTTTCTTGAGAACTTTGTCCGGCGCTAATGCGTAACTTACTGTTTCTTGTCAAATTGTCAAAACACATTGACGAGTACCCATACCATGGGTACCCCCATCAGCCCGGAAGCACGAACGGGCTGACCTATCACGACGGAAGTCCGGCACCACCGAAAGGTACTTGGGCCGCAAGGAACGAGCCCCGACCTGTGCGGGGCCGACCCCGGACGGTCGGCGGACTCCGGTTCCGAGCGGTCGGCACACGCCGGCCGCCTAATATCGAAGCTCAAGCTCCACCTGCGCACGAGCCAGCAGGCTCACGCCAGTTGTCGTGGTCGCCTTGTGCGCAGCTGGGCCCCTCGACATCCGTACCAGGGTAGGCGGCTCCTTCCCAAAGGTCGCCGAAGAGCCACCGAAGAAGTCAAGCCCCCGTCCCGTCGCCTGGCACACCGCAGAGGAGTACGCCCACTCCCGAGGCCTAAGCAAAGTCAAGCGCCATTAAAGTCACCGAGGCTGACAAGAGCACCACGCAACACGCCACCACTCGACAAGATACGCAAGATCAGACGCCATAGAGCCACCAACCCTACCTCGGGACAGCAGGGTTGGCCGACAAGACAGGCGACCTCAAGACATGCACTCTCTCCTCGTAGTCTTCACAACTCCCGTGTAATCCGCCTCCTCCGTCTATATAAGGAGAGGCAGGGCCCGAGAGGGAGGGGCGCGGAGAAAAGAGAAAACAGTCTCCTAGGTAGCCTCAGCTCCCTAGCGAAAACCTCAAGGGGGTCGGACAGCCGACCATCCGCCTCGCTGCACACCCCTTGTCCGTCTCCCAAAGATCAATACATTCACACCGCACGAATCGGGAGTAGGGACATTCGGCCCGAACCAAGATACATCTTCGACTCCTTGAGTCGACCATTCGGGAGAGGGAGCGCGCGACCCATCCGACCATAAATTCGTATTGCGGTGCACGAAACAAACAGTTGGCGCGCCCGGTAGGGGCTCGCGGCGTCTTCACCGACACCCTCATCTTCGGGTTCCCATTCTCCTCCTCGATGGCTTCCTCCCACTACGATTCGGCGGTGTCGAGGGCTGGATCCGCTTGGCGCCCTCGATTTCATCGTCACTACGGCGGGAGCTTGTCCTCGTCCGCTGCCGTCGGGACCGGACGCCCTCCGCGAGCCTCGATGCGATTGCCGACGTCTCAGCAACCTCACTCGAGGCCCCGCATGGGCCGCGACGGACGGGCCCGACAAGGCCGGCATTGCTCTGGCGACACCGCTTATGCACTTCGCCGGCGGAACCACCCTCCACGAGCTCACAGCTGTGGGCCATGGCTTCTGGCACGGCTTCCCTCCACGACTCTTTGGCGGATTCCTCCACCACGGCTCTAGCTCCGACAAGGAGTGTGCCCCTCGAAGGGCCTACACTTGAGTGCAATATGACGGGTGCGGCGGAGCCATCCTCCACCCCGTTACCATCGGGACCCTCCTCCCGCGCGACGGCGCGCGGCGGAGGAATCCGGCGGAAGACGACGCGACAAGACCTACAACGCTTCGCTGACCTCCAAATGACAGCGAGGAGCTAGAAGCCCGAAGGCCGAGCTCGATAAGCTCCAGCCGAATCGAGCGCCGTCGGCCTAGCCCACCACCAGCCCTCACGTGCCACAAGGCCAGGTCAGTGCATCGACAATTGGTCGAGGAAGCGAAGCGGCCTTCCGTTCTTCCTCATGCCAACCGTAACATTGCCGCTGCGGCAATGCCGCCCGAGGGCTGCCTGAGCCAACGGAGCCTGGCCAAGGCTACCTACCGTAACCTCCGGATCGGTAGAGCGTCTTGTCGTTCAAAGACGCCCAAAGTTCTAGCTCCCGGCCGAACGGGCGCCACCTCGGCCGCTCGGGCCACTCCTCACAGGCCGGCGAGCTCACCAAGACGGCCTCGCCCCACGAACTCCCCAGGCATCATACACCCTTGCGTCGCCATCGCCTGGGGACAAGTATGATCTCCGCACCACCTCGAGGCGCGAAGAAGAGCTACCGACGCGGCAGCACCCTCGCAAGTCGCCGATAGCGGGCGACGCAAGCATCCCGACCCAGGATTCGACGGTCCTGGGCCGCGCGCGTTCACCCGCCGCATCCGCAACGCCGACTTCCCTGGCCGATTCCGGCTCGACCAACATAGCCAAGTACACGGGGGCTACCAACCCCAGTGTCTGGTTAGAAGACTACCGGCTCGCCTGTCGAGCTGGGGGAGCGACGGACGACTCCTTCGTCATCCAAGATTCTCCCCATCTATCTTGCGGACTCAGCTCGAGCATGGCTCGAGTACCTGCCCGCCAGATACCATCGGCGGTAGGCCGACTGGCGAACCTTTTCGTCGGAAATTTCCAGGCACGCATAAACGCCCTGGCAACTCCTGGGACTGAAAGCTGCAAGCGGCGGCCGGAGACCCTCCGACTACATCCGCCGCTTCTCCAAAGCAAGGCAATGAGCTCCCCGACATCCGCGACGCCGACGTCGTCGGCGTTTCATCTACGGCACCACGCGGCGAGGCTCGTCCACAAGTTGGGTGCGAAGCCCCGGACCACCACGGAGCTCCTCGACATCGCCACCAACCACGCCTCCGGCGAGGAGGCCGTGGGGGCCATCTTCGAAAGGAAGACGGCCCACAAGACCGCCAGCCTCGGAGCCGGCGCCCCCTCCGACCGCCCTGACAAAAGGAAGCGGAAGGGGAAGCAGGGCCGCGAAGGCCGAATGGTCGCCGCTATCGACCGACCGCCAAGCGGCCAGGCTCGCAGACACCCGACCGATTCGAGAAGTTGATGGATAGTCCGTGCGAACCACGACTATCCCGTCAAGCACAAGTATCGGATCGCGAAGTCCTGAAACGGTTTCTCTCCGGAAACCCCACGACGTCGCGGGGTAAGGGGAAGAAGCGCGACCCGGCGCCCGACGCCGGGACAAAGGGCGATGAGCCAGCCGACGAGTTCCCACAACTCGACGGCTGTCTCATGATCTTCGGAGGGGCGGAGTGCTACGCCGACAAGCGGCAGCCGGCTTCGCCCACCGAGAGGTCCACACGGCTACCCCCGTGCCCACTTACTTGAGGTGGTCGGAGTGCCCGATCGCCTTCGACCGGACCGACCACCCCGACCACATCCCGCACCCGGGACGCTATCCGCTCGTCGTCGACCCCATCGTGGGGACGAAGCGCCTGACCAAGGTGCTCATGGACGGCGGCAGCAGTCTCAACATCATGTATGTTGAGACCCTGGACGCCCTGGGGGTCCCTCGCTCCGCCCTCCGGCCGAGCAAGGCGCCCTTCCATGGCGTCGTACTGTGCCAACAGGCCCACCCCTCGGCAGGTCGGCCTGCCCGTCACCTTTGGGAGCCCGGACAACTTCCGCACCGAGAGCCTCACTTTCGAGGTTGTGGACTTCCCCGGCTCCTACCACGCCATTCTGGGACGACCATGCTACGCGAAGTTCATGGCGGTCCCCAATTACACCTACCTCAAGCTGAAGATGCCAGGGCCGCAAGGAGTCATCACCGTGGCCACATCTTTCCAGCTCGCCTACAACTGCGAGCGAAGCAGCTGCGAGCTAGCCTCAGCTGTCCTCGCTTCTGCCGAGCTCGCCCAGCTCCAGGAGAAGGCCCCCGGATCCGCCCCCGACTCCAGCAAGTCGGGGACTAGCTCTTTCAAGTCCGCGGAGGACACGAAGGAGGTCGCTGTTGATCCCGAGGATCCCACCAAGACCGTGCGGATCGGGGCCGCCCTCACCACCAAATAGGAAGGCGCGCTCGTCGACTTCCTCCAAGCAAACCGAGACGTCTTCGCTTGGAGACCCTCGGACATGCCAGGAGTCCCGAAGGAGGTCGCCGAGCACTCCCTGAACATTCGACCGGGATCCAGACCGATCGCCCAGCGCCTCCGCCGTTTCGACGAAGAGAAGCGACGGGCCATTGGGGAAGAGATCGCCAAACTTTTGGCCGCCGGTTTTGTAAGGGAGGTGCGTCACCCCGAGTGGCTCGCCAATCCCGTCCTTGTAAAGAAAAAGTCGGGGCAATGGAGAATGTGCGTTGACTACACGAGCCTCAACAAGGCCTGTCCGAAAGATCCGTTCCCATTGCCTCGCATCGACCAGGTCGTGGACTCCACCGCCGGGTGTGAGTCCCTTTCCTTTTTGGATGCCTACTCGGGCTATCACCAGATTGCGATGAAGGAGTCCGATCAGCTCGCGACCTCCTTCATCACCCCGTATGGCTCGTACTGTTACGTCACGATGCCTTTTGGTCTGAAAAACGCAGGCGCCACATACCAGCGATGTATGCAGGCGTGTTTTTCAGACCAAATTGGCCGTAACATCGAAGCCTACGTCGACGACATCGTTGTCAAAACCAGGAAGGCCGATGACCTCATCACCGACCTGGAGGAGACTTTTGCGAACCTCCGACGGTTTCGCATAAGGCTCAACCCCGAGAAGTGCGTCTTCGGGGTCCCCAAGGGCAAGTTGCTGGGATTCATCGTCTCCGAGCGCGGCATCGGGCCAACCGAGACAAGATCTCCGCTATCGCAAGGATGGGGCCAATCAACGATCCAAGGGAGTTCAAAGGTCGATGGGATGCCTCGCGGCACTAAGTCGCTTCAGATCTCCGCCTCGAACGAGGATGCCACTCTACAAGCCGATGAAGAAGTCCGACCATTTTTCCTGGACCAACGAAGCTCGTGAAGCCTTTAGTCGACTAAAGGTCTTTTCGACCTCACCTCCGGCCCCGTCGCCCCGGAGCCGCAGGAGCCTTTGCTCCTCTACATCGCCGCCACGACTCAGGTCGTCAGCGCGGCGCTTGTTGTGGAGCGAGCGGAGGAAGGCCGCGTTCTCAAGGTGCAAAGGCCGGTCTACTTCGTCAGCGAGGTGCTCTCCGAAACAAAGGTCCGATATCCCCAGATACAGAAGTTACTGTACTCGGTGCTCATCACCAAGAGGAAACTTGCCCATTACTTCGATCGACACCCCATCTCCGTCGTAACCTCCTCACCGCTCGGAGAAGTCGTCCACAACCGCGACGCTACCGGAAGGATCGCCAAGTGGGCTCTCGAGCTCAACGGCCTCGACATATCGTACGTCCCCAGGACGGCGATCAAGTCCCAGGTCTTGGCGGACTTTGTCGCCGAGTGGACCGAGGCGCAAGTCCTCGCGCGGCCGAGGACCCGAGTAATCGGCGATGTACTTCGATGGGTCTTACACCAAGAACGGGCCGCGCGGGGTCATCATCATCTCCCCACTCGGCAACAAGCTCCGGTATGCCATACGACTACTCTTCGACGCCACCAACAATGTCGCCGAGCACGGCCTCGTCAATGGTTTCGGATCGCCACGACCTGGGTGCTCGACGGCTCAACGCTCACGGCGACTCCAAGCTGGTCGTCGACCAAGTGATGAAAGCCACCGAGCCCCGCGACGCCGGATGGCCGCCATCGCTCGAGGTCCGCAAGCTTGAGGAGAAGTTCAAGGGTTTCGAGCTCCATCATAGCTACCGACGCTATAACGGTGAAGCCGACTCCCTCGCCAACCTCGCCTCCGGAAAGGGACCGGTTCCCCCTGGAATCTTCGTTTCCGACCTCAACAGCCCATCAATCCGGTTGGACCCGAGTGCTGAGGACGCCGCCGACCCCCCAAAGGCGGGCGGCCCCGCTGATCTTCTGTCTGATGCCCACCACTTTGGAGTCGGACTTGGGCGTCCTGAGCATCGAAATCGACTGGAGGCGACCGTTTGTCGATCGATTGACAAACGGGTCGCTCCCCGCCGATACCACCGAGGCTCGGCGCCTCGCTCGGCGGGCTAAGTCTTTCGTCCGATCGGCGCCCTCTACAAGAGGAGCCCGTCCGAATCCTTCGGCGCGTTCCGACCGACCAAGGGAAGCACCTTCTGCAGACATCCACGACGGGTGTGCGGGCACCATGCCGCCGCCATGATCCCTGGTAGGAAAGGCCTTCCGACAAGGTTTCTCTTGGCCGATCGTAGCGTGATGCGACCCAGATTGTCCGCACTGCGAAGGATGCCAATTCTTCGCCAGCAGACGCATCTTCCTCGCAAGAAGCCCCGCAGACGATCCCCATCACATGGCCCTTCGCGGTTTGGGGCTCGACCTGCCTGACCCTTCGTAGGCGCCGGGGCTTCACTCACTTGCTTGTCGCCGTAGATAAGTTCACAAAGTGGATTGAAGCAAAGCCATTGGCAAAGATTACATCGGCGCAGGCAGCAAGTTTCTTCCGCGACATTGTCTACCGGTTCGGGGTGCCCAACTCCATCATCACCGACAACGGGACGCAGTTCACGGGGAAGGAGTTCCTCGAGTTCTGCGACAACTTCAACATCCGAGTCGACTGGGCGGCAGTGGCACACCCCCGAGCCAACGGACAGGCCGAGCGAGCCAACGGCATGATCCTCCAAGGACTCAAGCCGCGAATCTTCAGCCGACTGAAGAAATTCGCGGGACGATGGGCCGCCGAGCTACCACCCGTGCTTTGGAGTCTGCGAACCACGCCAACCCGGTCGACCGGGTTCACTCCATTTTTCTTGGTGTTCGGGGCGGAGGCTGTCCTCCCGACCGATCTTGAGTACGGCGCGCCAAGGGTGCAGAACTACAACAGCGCACGGGCAATCGAGGAACAGCAAGATGACCTCGACCGACTCGACGAAGCTCGAGACGTCGCGGTCTTACGGTCGGCAAAATATCAGCAGGCGCTGCGTCGCTACCACAGCCGACGGGTCCGCGGCCGCTCGTTCGAAGTCGGCGACTTAGTGCTGCGCCAAGTCCAGTCCGCGAAGGACAGGCACAAGCTCTCCCCGCCTTGGGAGGGCCCTTTCACCATCGCGGAAGTCCTCCGACCCGGCACTTTCCGCCTCAAGGATACCGAGGGGAATCCCGTGACAAACGCCTGGAACATAGAGAAGCTGAGAAGGTTCTACCCATAGTCGGTCTCTCTCTCTTCTTTTTGTACCCCGCGAAAAACACTTGAGCAAAGCGAAGCCGCAACTCTCGAACAACCAAGTGCTTTCCCTCTTTCTTCCATCTTTGCTCGCCGCAGCACCGCGACCCTCGCCCGAAAGCGAAGGTCCCGAAGCAGTACTCTGCGCATTACAAAAACCGCTGACACAAGAAACAACCAACCTCCGGTTGGAAGGGTCATCTCGGCGGCAAAAAATGCAAGAAATTCCACCTCCAACCTCTGGCTGGATCATTTGCGATCCCAAAGGATTACAAATATGGGCGAATCATAAGCGCAAAAAGTCCTCAGAGAAGAAGGAAGAAGCGGGAAGCGAAGCAACACTTTATTTATTCTGAGGAGGAACACCAGCCCAACCCAAAAGGAACCACTCGCCAAGGTCCCTTTACTCGGCAAAGGCACTAACTCCTCCTGGTGTGCGCCCAACCGAACGACGCAGCGTGACGCCGCTCGATCACCGCCCGGATCGGCCGGCGCCCTCACCTCCCACAATGGGAATGCTCCGCGACAAGGATGCCGACTCGCCAAGCATCCCCACGCCGCAACCGGCCTCGACCTCCGCCACCACCCGCAGCCAGGCTTGTTCATCGCCCACCTCCTCTCGAAGTTGTGTGTAGCGGTCCGCCATAGCGCACAAAGCAACTTCGTTTGGCGGCAGTCTTGGCGAAGTAACAAGCACCTTGGCGCCTCTCCTTTTATAACCTGCGGCGCAGAAGACGAAGCGCCCCAAGTCGCCAAGGCGGTGCGAGAGGAACAGAAGACGAAGCGCCTTGGGGTCACGCAACGGCGCAGAAGACGAAGCGCCCAGCGTCAGCTCCGAAATCGGCGCGGTCCTCAAGGCGAGTTAATCCACCCTTATCCCCGAAAGCATAAAATTCCTTTTCGGAAAAAATCGCACACCCACCACGAACTCAAGCGGCGCGTGGCGACTGCACCCTCAGTCCCCACGCACCACTCGGGGGCTGCATGACCTCAGGGGTCGGCGACCTAAATCGATAACCGGTTACCACTCCGACCGAGCTCCCCTCCTAAAGTAACCTCCTCAAAACCAAAATGCTACGGCCCACGCCCCAGCGGCTACGGTTCCGAAGTAGCACTTTGTGCAAAAAGGAGGCTACCTGAGCGAAGGGCCGAGCGGCGGTCGGATGGAGCCTTTCGATATAGGTTGACGAATGCTACGACTTACGCCCCAGCGGCCCAACCCGACCATCATTTAAAAACGCGCGGGTCGCTAACCTAAGCCGCACTCCGACCGACCGAGCTATCTACCTCGCGGCTATTTCCCTCGGCTCAAAGTGCTACGGCCTACGCCCCCGCGGCTACGGCTTCGAAGTAGCACTCTGCGGAGGGAAACAAGCCCTCCGAGCAAGAAACACTATGAGCGGTCGGAGCACCCCCACTTAGGTTAGATTTCAACCCGCCAAAGCTTCGCGAAGGAGGTGGTCCGACCCCAACACCTCCTTCACCAAGCAATCGCTCGAGGCAGCTCGCCCTCCCC
This sequence comes from Rhipidocladum racemiflorum, assembly GCA_036346355.1. Lineage (NCBI taxonomy): Eukaryota > Viridiplantae > Streptophyta > Magnoliopsida > Poales > Poaceae > Rhipidocladum > Rhipidocladum racemiflorum. The sequence continues at coordinate 38,981,653 of CM070588.1, forward strand.
CGTGTCCTCTTCGCATGAATCTGGTGCAACGCCTACGCTCTCAGGGCACCCCTGTGGACCCCCGTAGCTACGGTTGAAAAATTGCCCAAATTCATAAAAGAAACACGGGGTAGACGGGCAGAGTAACTTAAAAACAGCCCGGCGTCGAGCTCGACTAGGGCAGTTTTGTTCATTACATACATGGCCAAAAAAGCAAATAGAAGGAAAACTAATCCTCCTCCCCCTTTCGACGGAGAATTTCGCGCGGCGAGATTCGGCCGGCAATCTCTTGGGCGCACGGATCGACCCGGGCCATGAACGCGTCGACCTCTTCATCGCTTCGGTCAGCAGCGACGCCGCTCCCGACCGCCTCAAGGTCGACGCCGTCGTAATAAGAGACGGTGTTGACCAGGGCCGAAGAAGCGCCAAGCACCGCCGCTTCCCGCACCGACGCCTCGACACGCTCAGGGATCCACCCAAGCATGGCGGGGATGGCGCTGGGGCCCGGAGTAAGCCCGAACAGCCGGTCGCAGGCGGCCTGGACGCCCACGTGGAGGATCGGCCACCGGGCCGTCGTGGTCGGCCGCATCCTCTCCGCCACCGCTTATTCAAAAGGGCCGAGTCACGTGACTCGACCGCCGCTGCCTCGCGGTTTCCACCGCCGCCCTTCGCGACTCGGTAGCGTCGGTAAGGCTTTTCGCAGATCTGCGAGGGCGAAACAACGTCGAGGGCGCCGCAGCGATGACTCCGGAAGACTAAACTACTCACCGGCCACGGAAGCCTCCTTGGCGCGAAGTTCCTCCTCGGCCTTGGCACGCGCTTCCCGGTCGGCCGTAGCGCGGTCGGCAAGCTCCTTCATCGTCACGAGCTCCCCGAAGCGAGATCCGCCGGCCTTGGCTGGTCGGCCTCCCTGCGGGTCGACTCGCATTCCTTCCGATAGAGGACGGCCTCCGCCCGGGCGGATGCTGCCGCACTGACTGCGGAAGTCTTGGCCGCTTCAGCATCCGCCAGGGACGACCTGGCCCTCTCTCCCTCGGTGGCCAACGACTCCGCACGTCGCTGAGCCTCCCGCAAGGCTTCGGCGACCTCCTCGGCCCGGCCGACCGCCCGGCGACCCTTCCTTGCTCAGCGACAGCGCCCTCCGAGCGTCGAGCGGCTCTTCCCTATGGCACTCCCCGGTGTGCAAGTGCAGGAGGAACTTTGACTTGCCCACCGCCGGATGTCAAGCGCTGCAAGTGCCCGCCCGGCCGATCTCCATTTCGGTCAAGAAGATGCACAAGAGAAATCCCGTCAAACTTACTACCGGCGAGCGGGACTCCTGAGCAATGGACTTCCTCGCCTTGGGCGGGCGTCAACAACAAGGGTAAGGTCGGCGTGGATCCTTCCCATCTCATCCTCCAGAGCGTCCCAATCCGCTGCGTTACTGCGTCGTCGTCGAAACGAGCGGGACCCCGGCCGGTCGGGGCCGGGCCAAGTCGGCAGCGATCGGCGACGCCCGACTTGCTTCCCCGCCCGACGGAACGCTGTGGCGGTCGGTATCTTGCCCGTCGGCGACACTCGGACGCCGAAGGCTGGCGGCGGCCCGCGAGGTGGTGGATCTCGTCACGCCGGCGTTGCGAACGCCGCGAATCCCGATGCTTCCCGGCGACAGGCTCGCGCGACCTCCACGGCCGGCAAAGACGGGAAGATAGGGCCGGCAGAACTCCGCCGGCCTCACTGGTCGACGGCACGGGCGGAAGCACGCCCGACGGAGCTTCTGCCCGCGCGCTCACATCCGGCAGCGGCCCAGATGCGTCCCCCTCGGGCAGCGTCCCCTCGCCGACGAGCCCTACCGCGGGGAGCGCATCCGAACGATCCCCGCTCCCGACAACCACCGCACGCCCCGCGGTCAGGACCGGGAGGGGGCGGTTCCTCACCGCCGAAGTAGGGCTCAACGCCCTCCCAGCTAGTGAGGCCCTGCATCTGGTCGGTCAGGAATTGCAGAAGAAGTCAGCACCAGAGGAATTGCGCAAGTCACTTACCGGGAGGAGCGAACAACCGGCACCTGACGTGCCCTCTTTGCCGGACCCCCGCGAGGAGGCGACCGGGACCCGCGCTTCCGCAGGATAAACCCTGCGCCCGCGGTCTCTTCGGAAGAGCCATGATCGCCCGGCCCATGGCCCAGGACCAGCGTCGCGTCGCGCTCGCCTCCGGCGACTTCTTCCCCCTCGCTCGGCAACGACTCCTCGTCACCCTCACTCGAGGTCTCTTCCGAGGTCTCCTCCGAGACCTCCTCGCCACGCGCGGCTCGGTCCGCGCGCTCTTTCCTCTTCCGCGTCTTGGTGGCCTCTTTTTCCGCTAGCAGGGCGGCGTCCTGCTTCTCCTTTTCGTGGCGCGCGGCCGCCCTCAACTCCTTTTCCCCCGGCAGCAAGGGACGGGAGATCAGTCCACCGAGCCCCTGCGGGCTGCGCACCGGGTAAGGAGGCGAAGGAGCAGAGCAAAGCAAAAGCGAACAGAGCCGCCGACGTACCAGGATTCATGCGGATTACGCCGAGAACGGCGCAGCGCCTCGCCGCCGTTCGGTGTCTCCCGTGATGGAGACTGCGGACACGCGCGCGAGGATCTCCGACGCGGGAAGCTCCCGCTCCGACGACCTTGCAGGGTCGGTCGGCCCCATGTACTCAAACATGGGGCGCAACCGGTCCTTGAAAGGTTGGATGCGCCTCTCCATGAACGTGCTGAGGACCACCTTGCCTGTCAGGCCCCGCCGCTTCAGGTCCGCGAGCTTCTCAAGGATCGCGTCCACCTTCTTCCGGTCCTTCTTGTCAGGGCCCCAGGTCCAACAAGGATGCGACTTCGGAAGATTCCCACTAAAGGCCGGGGCACTGTTGCTGAGGTTCCGGACATAGAACCACTCGCTATGCCACCCCCGGTTGGACGTCGGCAGCTTCAAATCGACGTAGAACGGCTTGCGGTGGTTGCGCAGTTGGATCATCAGAGCTCCGAGGAGGCTGGTGTCCGATGACGACCTCGCAAAGAAGAAGTGGCGCCAGAGCCCCCAGTGGGGTTCGATCCCCAGGAAGGCTTCACACAGCGTCATGAAGACTGCAATGTGGAGGACTCCATTCGGATTCAGGTGATGAACCTCTCCCCCGTAATAGTGCAGCAACCCCCGGACGAACGGGTGGAGCGGAAGTCCGAAGCCCCGTTCGTAGAAGAACGCCAGCGAGACTATCTCGCCGTCCTCAAGTTCGGGGACCTCGGTCCCCGCCGGCGGAACTCGCCAGCCGGACTCAGGCCGCGGAGGAAGGAACTCCTTCCTCTCCAGACCGAGATAGCGACCCGCCACGGCCGAGTGCGGGTACAGCGACATCTCCAATTGCGCGAAGAAGCGAGGGGCAGACGCGGCAAAGCGAGAGACTCCTCTTCTTCCTCGCTTTCTTCCTCCCTTTTTCCTTTTGCAGAGCGCCTGAGCAGAAGGCTTGGCGCCTACCACGCCACCCACTCCTTCCTTTATAGGCTCAGCGGAAACAGACGCGCCTCGCGCGCCAAATCGACGCCTCCTCGCGCGAATCAACGTGGTCGCAAACCGTCACTGGCCGCCGCTCGTCCGTTTCCCGGTAACGTGCGCGATCCATTTAAATCCCACTTCGCGCATTAATCGCTCCGGCAGATGGCCGCCTCGCGCCGCGGCGCAAGACAAAGATCGCGAACCTCGCCGGATTCACGATGGGCGGGCGCCCAGCCGGAAAGGTATGCAAGCGGCCATCGGGCGCCGCCTCGGGAGAGCAAGCGCCTATAGGCTCGCACCGAGGCCCGGCACCGTCCGTGGGTTACGAAGGCCGAATCCAGCCACCGAACGAAGCCGCCCAAAGACGTAAAAGAGCGAGGGCGAAGTCGCAGCGAGCCCCGAGAGGGCCTCGGTTGGGTCGGCGGACGACCCAATCAACTGTGACTTCGCGTCGAGACCATACCTCACACTCTCCGCGGAACTCATCGATGAGTAGCGGCCAGCGCTCGGTCGGCGGACGACCCGGCGGTCCGACACGGGATCGAGTAAGGAAAGGTTTTTATGGAACGCCCCGGTAGTCGACGCCCACGCCGAGCTACGCCTGCTTGGAAACGAACCCCTCGAGGGGATCGCCAAGGTTCCACTCGGATCACCCGATAGTAGCTCGCACGAGCACGGCGCTCAAACCGACGAAGGTAAACGCCGTCCGCTCACCGACTCTAAGGACTCCACGTGCACCGTGGCCTGCCAGAGTCCGGCCAGGTAGACCCGACCGCTCTCCGACCCACTCGGGGGCTCGGGCTACACTCCACCGGGTGCGCCACAAGACCGGCTCTTTGGGCTGCACGACCGACAAATGGCGGCCCCGCCAAAGGCGTCGCCGACCTCGAGTCCGCGCACCGGCAAGGTAAACCCCGACCAGGCTCACGACCGCTCGGGGGCTCGAAGCTACACCTGCCGGGCGCCACCCGGCTCTTTCAGTCGGGCGCGACTCCCAAGCGATCGTGACCTACACCGCCGACCTCGGTCGACGACTACCATGGCCGGGTAAACCCCGACGGCTCCCCGACCCGCTCGGGGCTCGAACGCCCACCGGTGCCACAAGACCGGGCTCTTTGGACGGGCTTGACCGACAAGTGGCGGCCCCACCAAAGCGTCGCCGCGACCTCGAGTCCGCGACCGCTGATCGTAAACCCCGACCGGCTCCCCCGCTCGGGGGCTCTGGTTACACCACCGGTGCGCCACCAGACTGCTCTTTCAGTGGCGCGACTCCCAGCGATCGGCCGACCTAGACACCGCCGACCTCGGTCGACGACTACCGCCGGGTAAACCCTCGACCGGCTCCCGACCAAGACGGGGCTCTGGTTACGCCATGCGGTGCGCCATACAAGACCGGCTCTTTGGGCAGGCTTGACCGACAAGCGGCCCGACCAAAGCGTCGCCGACCTCGTGGTCCGCGCCACTTTTCGGCAAGGTAAACCCCGACCGGCTCCCCGACCGCTCGGGGGCTCGGGTTACACCCAGTGCGCTTCGCCGCACCGGGCTCTTGTCTAGGTGGCACGGCTCCCGGGCAGCCACACCGACCTCCGGCGACGGTTACCGCCGCCCCAGGTTACCCCCGAGCGGCTCTCCGACCCGCTCCGGGGCTCGGGGGCTACTGACGAGTACCCATACCATGGGTACCCCCATCAGCCCGGAAGCACGAACGGGCTGACCTATCACGACGGAAGTCCGGCACCACCGAAAGGTACTTGGGCCGCAAGGAACGAGCCCCGACCTGTGCGGGGCCGACCCCGGACGGTCGGCGGACTCCGGTTCCGAGCGGTCGGCACACGCCGGCCGCCTAATATCGAAGCTCAAGCTCCACCTGCGCACGAGCCAGCAGGGCCCACGCCAGTGTCAGGTGGCTGCCTTGTGCGCAGCGTCCCCTGACATCCGTACCAGGGTAGGCGGCTCCTTCCCAAGGCTGTCAGAAGAGCCACCGAAGAAGTCAAGCCCCCGTCCCGTCGCCTGGCACACCGCAGAGGAGTACGCCCACTCCCGAGGCCTAAGCAAAGTCAAGCGCCATTAAAGTCACCGAGGCTGACAAGAGCACCACGCAACACGCCACCCTGACAGTATTACGCAAGACTGTACGCCACAGAGCCACCAACCCTACCTCGGGACAGGCAGGGGTTGGCCGGACAAGACAGAAGCCAGACCTCAAGACATGCAGACCCCTCTCCTCGTAGTCTTCACAACTCCCGTGTAACCCGCCTCCTCCGTCTATATAAGGAGAGGCAGGGCCCGAGAGGGAGGGGCGCGGAGAAAAGAGAAAACAGTCTCCTAGGTAGCCTCAGCTCCCTAGCGAAAACCTCAAGGGGGTCGGACAGCCGACCATCCGCCTCGCCTGTACACCCCTTGTCCGTCTCCCAAAGATCAATACATTCACACCGCACGAACTGGAGTAGGGACATTCGGCCCGAACCAGTATACATCTTCTGACTCCTTGAGTCGACCATTCGGGGAGAGGGAGCGCGCGACCCCATCCGACCATAAATTCGTATTGCCGGTGCACGAAACACCGACACACATGAACAAACACATTTTGCAAATTCAAATCTAAGTTAATTTTTCAGTTCAAAGCCAATTTTTCAGCACATGATTTCACAAATAAGTATCGCCCTGCGAGGCGTACATTTGTGACTTGACCATAAGGTCGAGTAACCAGTTTGGTTATTTAAATAAAAGTACTTTATTAGCATCGAATGGTATGATTGTGATATTTACCGATGTTAAGACTGTGTGCACTAACGCGTTCCTGGACTAGTGTTGAATACACAGAGGGTCCGGATTTGCAAATTCGGGGTCCCGACAGCTAAGCATACTACATCGGTCTAACTACCCATGTTGGCAATTTAATAATGTCCAACTGATAATCCACAACTAGGGTGACAAGGGGTCATGGCACATATTTAATTAACCAAGGTGTCATACAACAATTTGGCATTTATCTAATTTCCCATAATTAAATAAAGCATTTACTAATTTAAATTAGCATGCAATAATTTAAATCAAATTAATTTCGAAAGTGGGATCAACATGGTCAAAGCATAACTTGCCTTCAAAGAGTACTTGTTCTTGGTCTTGAGTTGGCTCCTGGGTCAACACTTCGCCTTCGAAGCCTTCAGGCACTTCAACGTCTACTCGTAACGCGTGCAAATAGCAATCAATAAATAAACAGTACACAAGAGTCTTCAAAAGTTCAAATAAACATCATAAACAGAGAGAGCACATTTTTATAAATTTTTAGAAACTAGAATCGTCCAAATCGGAGTTAAAATGCAAAAGTTATAATCGTTTTCAGTTTAAAGAAACCATTAATTAAATATAAACAGAAAAATATTCATAATCAAAAATTAATTAAAATTCATATTTGAGTAGGCCTCATTTTTATGAAAATTTAGAAATTTGAATCACTCAAATCGGAGTTGAAACGCATAAGTTATAAGCGTTTGAAGTTTGAATCTAAATTTAAAATCAATAAACCGAATTAAATAAATAATTTCATTTTCGGAAAATGATTTATTGCATCAGCATGACACGTGGACCAATCAGAGGCCGCCACATCGCCTCGGGTCCATGGACCCGCACACGGTTTGGCTCGGTCCACCATGGACCCGGTCCACGGCACGTGTGCCTCTGACAGGTGGGCCCCTCGGGTGACGTCAACGCAAGGCTCGGCCGAGGGCTCTGACAGCTGGGCCCCACCGTGACGTCAGCATGATGTCATGGTGCGGTTTGGCGGTCGCTGACGCGCGGGTCCCACGCTGACGTCACGCGGCGACTGGCGTGACCGCGCTGACCGCGACGGTCAGCCTTCCGGCCACGTGGCTAGATCTCGGCCGTTGATTTGAAAATCAACGGCACAGATCGGATCTAACCTCACGCGTTTGGAAAACAACTCAGCTGATCTGGACCATTGGATCTAGATCTAACGGCTGAGATCTATCCAAGCACGGTGCAGTTACGGCTACGTGGTACGATCTAAACCGTTGGATCTAGATCCAACGGTTGGAAACAGATCTAGAAACTAAAACGTGGAAATTACCCAGGGATGATGTGGACGAATCTGAGCCCTCGGATCTTGATCGGACGGTGGAGAGAGCTCGAGAGACGGCGATGGCGTGCGGCGGAGCTGGTTCACGGGAGACGGGGACGACAACGCGCCCGACGGCGTTTGGGCGTGATTCCGGCGAGGTGAAAGGTACCCTCTGACACGGCTTGTCCTTGCGGTTCCAGATCTGGATTCAACGGCGGCGGAAGACGTCGGAGACGGCGGCAAACAGCGGAAAACCGCGGTGGAACGCACGATCAACTACGGCAAGCGATTGCGGCGCAACCACGGCGGCTTGAGCTCGGTGAGTTAGGGCTACGGGTGCGCAAGGAAACGGAGGACACATTGGCAGCGGCGGCACATTAAATAGGGGCCTCGTCTTCCGTGAATCACGCGAAGACCAAGGTCCACCCGGCTACGGCGGCGGAATCCGAATCCAATTCGGATTCGGTGACGTGGCTCAACGTGGACCGTTGGATCAAGATCCAACGGTACGGGGTTTGGGCTCGGGTCTGGCCTGGCGACCTGGCTGGCTCGGTCGGGCTCGGGTTTGGGCGACGTGGCTCAATCGTGGCCGTTGGATTTCGATCCAACGGTCACGCGGTTAAGGTTGGGTTGGCTCGGGTCCGGTTCGAACGTGGTCCGGGTCGGACTCGAGTCCGACTCGGGTTCGGGCTCGGTCGGATGAACAGTAAAACCTGGTTTGGTTTTTCCAGCGATTAAATATTCAAATTAATTTCCAGAAATTCATTTAATTCATTAAAAATAGCAAAACACTCAGAAAAATTCCAGAAAAATTCTAGAAAATATTTTGTAACATTTTGGACTCAAATAAAATATTTCCAACAAAACTTTATTTGCAAAATTAAATTCTTTAATTATTTGAAAAGGGAATAATTTCAAATAAATTCCAAATAAATCCCAAAAATTCACAAAAGTGCCAAATCTTATTTAAATTCATGAAAAGCAAAAATTGGGGTGTTACACTTTATATTAGCAACCAACTAGTAATGATCCATCCTAAGGTGACAAATTATCATGGCATAGCAAATGACAAGGTAGGTATAATTCTAATGGGTTGAATAGATAGTTTCCAAATTAATTGAAAATAGGTATAATTTGAAATAACATGCAATAGAGTAAAACAAAATACTATTTGCAAAACTGGGTTCAACATTAAATATTTTTTGATAAATAGAAATTTCATTATTTTATAATAATCTAGAAATGTGTTTCATAAAATTTGGAGTTTATTTGCAAAATCTATAAGCATTTGAATTTTGTATGTACTAAAAAATCACCTAAAATAGCAAAGTTTCTAATAGTGAAAACGCCTTTCTCATTTTCTCTAATTGTTGGTTTAATTCTAGAAATTGGCATGTTGTGTCCACTTATCAGTGACTCATTTCTAAATAACATTTTTGTTTATGAATTAAATCTTTAAATCCTTCCAGGGACCACATGCCATAGACACATAACTTGCAATCAGTTTTAATTAGAAAACTAACAGGTGGGGGCGCCTATCAGTGATTCAAGGTTTAGTGTGAGAGGAGATTAACAAAAGGAACCACTATCAGCAGCACAAAACTGAGCCGAGTAGAGGGGAGGTTGCAGATGGTAAATGGCAGCAATTAGCGATGAGTGGGTGGTTGTAACACCCCGGCATCTAGTATGCCCTGAATGTCACCAAACATGATGGAACGAGCATCTAAAAACCATAAATAATGATAAATTACAGCAAGGACGAAAATGCTAAAACCAAAAATTTTGGTAGCATCTCCTTTGTTTTGTCATGAATTGAAGCAATAGCAATAACATGGCAAGATATATCATAACATAAGACATCTAAAATAGCAATAACAATGGATATAGCAACATCTTAAAGCAATAATACTATGTCCAACCACTCCACAAACTATAACGAAGCAAGTGAGGAAATCACGCCCACAATTTAATCATACACCAAGTTTCATGGCACTATCCTTTTTATCATAACTCCAAACGATTAAATTGTCTAAGTGTGGAGCTACGTGTAGAAGTGTAGCTAAACCCCGTTCCCGCATGCCGGTTTCACGGTACCTAAAAAACAACATAAAACACAAGCGTGAGTTCATCACTCAGCAAGTGTATTGCAATGGAACACATAGAACAGTTTCAATGCTAACATCACTACATATCACATTCATCATAATCATGGCATAAGTACATATTCAACTTCATAATCATGCCCAAACATCTTAGTACACATCTTATTTTCATCATCATGAGTGCAATGAAATGCACATATCTCCTCGAAGCACATACCGGTATTGCCGAGTGCACACCCGTCGGCGTGCACCCCCTTTCCCCTTCCATCCCGTAGATGGAGGGTGCCCACTCTTACTGACTCGCTCCCATGCACAACCGTGGATGGGACTACGAGGTAGGTCTTTCGTGTTCACTACGTGTGAACACAGAGGCCCGCATCAGCATGGGACGCCTCTTCCATTATGAATGCACATATGACATAAACATAAGCGTGAGTTCAATGAATAGCATGAACTTGTTGCGTTGACACTAGTTTATCACTTGTCAAATGATAAGGATTCTTTTTGCTCTTTTTATGGAGTGTGGAAGTGGAAGAACGATAACATATTATGTATACCGTGATTACTTATCAAATATTACGGATTTGTTTGTTTTCATCGGGGAACAACAAGACATGTTTGCATGTAGCACTTAGATTTGCAATCACCGTTCGCAAAATCACATTCTCTCAGGCAAAAAGATAGGGTAACTAGTATTCTAATATGCAAACACTGAAAAGTTCAAAAGGAGGAAGGCTCACAGGAGTCCTGGAGGCGAGGGAGTTCTAGAAGCGGCCGGAGTACTAGAGGGCTGGAGGCTTGCAACCGAAGTCCTGGAGGCTGGCTAGTGGCTGCAGGCGAGGAAGGCAGGCGGCCGGAGCCCTGGAGGCAAGGGAGGCTGGTGGCCACAGTCCTGGAGGTGAGGGAGGCTACCGGTTGGACTGCTGGATTCCTGGATGAGGTGAGGCGAGGGAGGCCGGAGTCCCAGAGATCTTGGCGAGGGAGGCAAGCAGCCAGAGTCCCGGAGATCTTGGTAGTGAAGGAGGCAAGCGGCGGGGAGATCTTGGTGGCCGGCTGCGCGACGCGAGGGAGAGGGTGTGGCCGCTCTGGAGGGCCGCGATGGAGGATCTTGGTGGTGGCAGCCGCCTGCCAGCCTGGTGACACGAGGGCAAGGGTGGCTGAGGACTAGATGCAGTGCGGCGGACAGATTGGGCACAGTCGCAAAGGGGAGGCCGGGAGGGGATCAGTGCGAATGGGATTGGGGATCTTGGGGTTGCCTGTTGGGTTAGTGTCGGGACCCGAATTTGCAAATCCGGACCCTCTGTGTATTCAGCACTAGTCCAGGAACGTGCTAGTGCACACAGTCTCAACATTGGTAAATATCACAATCAGACTTAACGAATTAATAAAGTACTTAAATAGTTAACCAAACCGGTTGCTTGACCTTATGGTCAAGTTACAAATATACGCCTCGCAGGGCGAACTTAATAAGAGAGAAATAATAGCAGCGAAAAAAGTAAGATAACATCGTGGCGCCATCCAGTATACCACAGGCAACTGACTGGGCTCGCTCCCTAGTTAGACGGTTCCGCTGGGAGCTCCTCCTCCAAAGCTTGTGTAGATTCTTCCTCAACTGGTGTTGTATTGTGGCAAGGGTGAGTACTTGGTACTCAGCAAGTCAAGCATAGGATGCAAACTAATATACTACATGCATGGCTTAGTACAACGGAATAGCTCAGGGTATATTTGTAGTAAAACAGCATTTAACAAGTATCGTAAGTAGTTTCGAAAGAAGTAAAAACAAGTATAGCATCAATAACTTTTCCAGGAGTTAAATAAACATCTTTCCCAATTCTAAATCTACATTTCCATCAACATCATTATTAAACCAAACCCAACCTTTCAAGACCAAGTTATTTTCAAGAAAGTCTAAACCTTAACTATAATTCCCAAGCGATGTCCAATACCGCGGACACGGCTATTCGAATAGATTTTACACTCTGCAGAGGTTATGCACTTTACCCACAAGATACAGTCAAACACCACAAAGGCGAGAGTCCATAACAGAGTCTTTCGGAAACTTCTAACAGCACAAGTGGTCCTCTCCAGTTGTCAGCGTATTCTACACCAGGGTACCCACTCCCCCGCACTAAACACGGTCGACGGGCGGGCAGGGCGCGTCCAGGCCCACCACCACGGCAAGTGGTAGGGCCCTAGGGTGGTCGCCCAGCAGGGTGGTCGCCCAGTGGACACGTGGCGACCAGGCCAGGCCACTGGGCGCCCAGCAAGGTGTTCGCCCAGTGGACACGTAGCAAGGTGTTCGCCCAGTGGACACGTGGCGACCAGGCCACGCCACTGGGCGCCCAGCAAGGTGGTCGCCCAGTGGACACGTGGCGATCAGGCCAGGCCACTGGGCGCCCAGGAAGGTGGTCGCCCAGTGGACAGGTGGCGACCAGGCCACGCCACTGGGCGCCCAGCAAGGTGGTCGCCCAGTGGACACGTGGCGATCAGGCCACACCACTGGGCGCCCAGGAAGGTGGTCGCCCAGTGGCCAGGTGGCATACAGGCCACTCCCCTGGCGCACCACCCCTGACGCCGCAGTACCAGGATCAAGTACATGTAATGCAAATCGTGCGCAATAAATGCAAAGCGTGGAGGCTGCAGTATGGCGGCGCGCCTTCCCCAGGCATGCATTGATTACAGGTGACGTCACGGTAGCACCTCACCCCCTGACGGAACGAGCAGCGTTGGTGGGCGTGGGGCCCGAGGCGGGGGTGTGACGGCTGCAGCAGGCATTTAATGGGATGTAAGGACAGTGACAGGCGCATTAAATGCGCCCGTGGCAGTGTAATGAGTATAGCTTATTGTGTAAGCCTCCTAGGCGCCCCCGGTCAGCCCGAGTATAAAAGGGAGCCAGGGTGCATGGGAGAGGGGGTTCGATCCATTGACGATAGGTTCCATTCACTCAAGTTAGGATTCCAGTTCATATCCCACAAGACAAGCAATAGCAAGAGAAGAAGGACTAGGGCTGTTACTCTAAGGAGGGCCCGAACCTGGGTAAAATTCCAGCGTCCCCATTCTTCCTAGCTTCCCCGGTACTCCGGTCTTCTTCCTTTCTTCGGCGATTGCCCCGAAAGCCCCCCGTCTGAACCTCATAAGCACCCGATTAGGAGGTGCCTGTCGGCTAGAACGCTGACAGTGGCGCGCCAGGTAGGGGCTATTGGTGGTTAGATTGCCCTCTTCCTTCTGTTTCTGGTTCGAAGCTTAGAAGAAGTAGGGGCGATTGTCTGCATGGCGGAGTCGCACTCCAAGCGCAGCAATCTACCCGAGGAAAGCAGCGCCCGTAGCCGGTCCCGACGCCCGGGGAAGGAGCCGGGCCTGCCGGGCCCCTCCGCTGTGGGAGGGACACGCGTGGCTCCCGCGCCCGGGGGCCAACCCGTCCAACGGCGTTTGGTGCTGGGGGACGACACTCCCGCGCGGAGCCTTCATGCAGCTCGACTGCTCCTCGATCATCCTCCAGTTTCGCTGGGGGATATCACCCGCCTAGTCGACGCCGCTCAACAACAGGTTGAGGCGGCGACCTAGCCTGGGGCTTCCGGCGCGTGGCAGCAAGGAGCGCGTGCGGCTGACGCGCAGGGTTCCATCCGCCGCACAATAACTTCTCCCGGCGTCAAGGGCCGGGACAAGGGGAAGGGAGCCCTGGTTGCAGCCCCCTCCGGCATAGGGGGACATGCACGTGACTCCGCTTCTTCCCGCGGTCCCCCCGAGTCGAGGGGGAATCGCGAGGATCTCAGATCGCGCCTGGATGAGAGGCAACTCCAGCGCGGTGGGGACCTACGCCACGTTCTCAGGGGGCGCCACGAACGCTCGCAGCGACGCGCCAACCCCCGAGCACCTGCTGATCAACAGGGGGCTACCCCCTCTGACTCCGGGGAGAGCGTAGACACGCACTCCTCGACCCCATCCCAGGGTCGAGGGGCTGGCGAGCGACGCTGCTCCCCCTACAATGTTGGAGCCAGGCGTTTTCCCTCCGTCTACGACAAGCTGTGTGGTCGGAGAGGTTCCACCCCGCCTCCATCGAGAAATACGATGGCACGACCAATCCGGAGGAGTTCCTGCAAATTTACACCACGGTGGTACGTGCTGCGGGAGGCTCCAAAAAAGTTATGGCCAACTACCTCCCGACATCACTAACGGGTTCCGCCCGGTCTTAGTTACTAAACCTCCCGCGACGCTCTGTGCACTCGTGGGAGGAGCTGTGCGACATTTTTGTTGCCAACTTCCAGGGCTCCTACACTCAACCAGGCATGGAGGATGACCTCTATGAAATCATGTGCTGAAAAATTGGCTTTGAACTGAAAAATTAACTTAGAATTGGTTTTGCAAAATGTGCTTGTGCATGTGTTTGACAATTTGACAAGAAACAGTAAGTTTCGTTTTTACGCGCGGGACCAAGTTCTTAAAAGATAGTAAGTTTTACATGTACGCCAGACCAAATTTTTTGGTCCGTCGTGAATGGCTTTTTGCTCGATTAGGGTTTGTGCAAATTTGGACTTTGAATTTTGATTTGTTTTTGAGATTATGAAATTTGTGAGAATTTCATGATGCTTGAAGTGGACTTTATGCAATGCTCATGTGAGTAGTTGCATGGATTGACATTGAGTCAAGTCGTGGACTTGTGCTCGGATTTGTTTGTGGTTTGTTCATGTGCGTGTATTGCTCGAAGACGAATGTTGTCGATGACGGACCGGAACTAGGTTCATGGAGGAACCGAGGTTCGAGACTAGGTTCGGGAGGAACCGAGGTCTTGGTGGTCAAGGATGTCATGCGGGACGTTCGGGCTAAGAGAATGGTGCACATGAAGAATGGTTAGTCACGTGAGAATGGCAGGAGGTCATTCGCGTGCAAAGTGTTAGTCACGTGAGTATGGCAGGTGGCCATACGCGTGCAAAGTGTTAGTCACGTGAGTATGGTAGGGTTGCCATACGCGTGCAAGAGTTGTACTCGGCCAGGTTGGGCCAAGTAGAGTTGTGTTGGATACAGATTCCTTCTAGGGAATAGGAATCGTATTCAGAACTCCTTGTGGGTTGGTCCTTTAAATAGGAGGGGTGTCTCCTATTAAAGGGCATCAATCAAACCAAGTAGCAGAACAAGCGCAAGGGAGCTTGAGCTTGGTTTTAGGGTTTGTACTCTTTTGATGGGAGTACTTTAGACAAAAGAAATAAAGATCAATTCTTCTAGTTCCTTGTGTGCTACAATATTCTCTTTTGGTTCTTGTTTGCATACTTGTTCTAGTTCTAGATTGGTTTTTGTTTTTTGAGTTTCATCTTGATTTGATCCATCAAAAAACCTCTCTAGGGTATTGATCTAGTGTTCCTCAAAGTTTTGTTGATAAATCTTTTCTTGTTCTTGATCAATCTACAAGTTTCGATTAGATTGATTTTCGTCAAGTTCTAGAACAGCAAGCTTGCGAAGCTTATAACTTTTGATCCGTAAGTCCGATCGAGCTGATTCTTTTTGGGTTCGATTCGTACTGGAATCTAGTTTCTTGTGTCCAAATTTCAGATCGATCCGACGGTTGGATCTCCGGGAATTCGCATTTTACCGAACCTCTGTCATTCTGTTTTTGTCGAAAACGAGGCAATTATTTGGTTCTGTTTTGGGGTGAACTTTTAATAGATCAAGAATTTGATTTTAGCTTCCGCACAATCATTCATCCCCCCTCTGATTGCTATATTCGTGTACTTCGATCCTACAAGTGGTATCAGAGCAAGGTTTTTCTAATCTATCTTAACCGGTGATTAGATTAATGGATCGTTATTCGACAAAACCATGTGTGTTCAATGGTGTTGATTTTCAGTTTTGGAAGGCCAAGATGGAGGCGTTCATCCAAGCTCAGGGATTCGCAATTTGGGAGAAGGTCTACAAGCCATACCAAGTCCCTGCAAACGACAACGTCAACGACACCAATCGCACACATGTTGAAGCAAACAGCAAGGCGCGCAACTTGATCATCCAAGGTTTGGGACGCAGCGACTTTGACCGTGTGATCCATCTCAAATCCGCATATGAGGTATGGAAATCTCTTTGTGATTACCATGAGGGTTCTAACACTATTAAAGAGGTTCGTCAAGATCTTTACAAAAAGGAATACATGCGATTTGAGATGAAGCCTGGTGAGTCACTAGATGATTTCTTCATGACGCTTTAATAAAATTCTTAGCAATTTGCGTCTTTGTTGAGTCGGCTTTGATGATGCTGCTAATGCTAGACAATTGCTTGGTGCATTAGACATGTCTATTTGGGAGATGAAAGTTACATCCATTAGAGAATCTACTGTCATGAGTACACTTACTTTAGATGTTCTTTATTCTAAGTTGAAAACTCATGAATTAGATGTTTTTGCTAGAAAGAATGATCATAAATCAATTGCTTTGAAATCTCAATCTAGCATATCTAATAATGGTGCTGCTTCAAGTTTTGCTTTATCCTTTTTGTCTTCACTAACCGATGAACAGATTGAGCAATTCCCAGAAGAAGACTTATCACTACTCTCTTCTCGCTTTAACAAAGCTTTGCAAAATGTGAGAAAGAGAAAGAGAGGTGGTGGTGATCCTCCAAGATGCTATGAGTGTGGTGATCTCGACCATATTCGTCCAAACTGTCCTAAACTTGCAGGTAAAACACCATGGGAGGAGAAGGACAACGACAGAAGAAAAGAGAAGAAGAAGTTCCCTTCAAACGACAGGAAAAAGAAGAGCTTCATCAACCGCAAAGTGGTTCATCGAGTTCTTTCCGCTCTTGAACAAGTCAATTTGAGCGATGTGGACTCGGAGAGCAGCGAGGACGATGCAACTCCAAGCAAACATGACTTGACAGGGTTGTGTCTCATGGCAAGCAGCAAGGATAGCTTCACCGAGGACGATCAAAACAGCGACTTCAATGAGGTAGATCCTTCTTATGATGAATTAGCTATTGCTGTTGCTCGTCTTGGTAAATTGCTTGATAAACGTGACAAGAAAATTAAGAAACATGATTTTGTTGTTGAGTCATTGAATGCTGAAATTGCTAGACTTAAAACCTTGATTCCTGATGATGATGCTTGCAAATCATGTGACTTAATTTACAATGAGCTTACTTTGCTTAGGAAAGAACATGTTACCTTGTTAGAGCAAATCAATGCTGAAAATGAGAAAAATGAGAAACTTGTTAAACATGCTAGTTGTTCTACCATTGATTTACATGATACAATTCCATGTTCTATATGCTCCATACTAGAATTGAAGTTGCATGATGCAAATGCTAGGGTTTCTCAAATGACAGAAGATTTGCTTACACATGAGGTTCTTTCATGCTCAACTTGTCGCAAGCAAAAAGGAAAAGTGGACGTTCCCTGTAATAATTGTTTAACTCTTTCTTGAAAAATTGATTACTTGGAAAAGTCATTAGAACGTTTCACTAAAGGAAAGAAAAACCTAAACATGATCTTGGAACAATCAAAAGTCAGCACTCATAACAAAGGTTTAGGTTTTGATTCTTATGCTCATCATAAATCACATGCTCCCACTGTTGTCAAAACACTTGAAAGTGGAAAATTTGAAATTGTTAATGAGCCTAAGAAAACTATCTTTAAATCTGCTGGTCTTTTATCTTCTACTATGATGAATGCAAAATGTGCTTCTACTGTTAAAGCAAAACATCATGTTAAGTACACTTGCACTCATTGTGGTAGAGATGGACATTTAGTAGACTTTTGCTTTAGACTAGCTAAACAACAAAAGAGAGAAAGGTTTAATGCTAGGTCTAATTTCAGAAAGGCACACTCTACTTCTCATTATGTGCCTAGGGTGAAACAAACACCTTTTGTTTCTAAAAACACGGAAAAAGGCAAATCTGTTTTTGTACATAAGAATACTCGTGTTGTGCCCCTCTTGTTGTGCGTCGTGTGTCTCGATCTTTGGATTCCTAAACATCTTATTTCTAACCCCAGTACCGAGGCCTCGACAATTTCTGCTTCTATGTAGGCTTCTCACGCGAGGAAGGAGAACATGTGGCTAGTGAATTTCGGATGCTCACTTCATATGTTTAGTGATAAGTTTTGGTTCTTCTTCACTCGTGCATCTCATGCTAAAAGTGTTGCTTTTGGAGATACTTCTTCCACTTCTGTTTTCCCAAAAGGCACTAGTCCAAATGATGCAGGTATAGGTGCATATGTTCAGGGGGAGAGTGGCTTTGTTCATAAAGATGATGATGATGCTGTTGAGGATGAGATAATTAGAGGTTTACATGAGAGACTCCTCCCACGTGCTTGTGTGTGCTTATTTTCAAGCTTCCCACGTGCTTCACATCGACAAGCGTTCAAGTGAACTTTCAGGTATCTCCATGGTACTCAAGATTTTGGCATTTGGCTTTATGCTTCCTTATGCATTAGTTTAAGAGCTTTTTCTGATGTTGACTTTGGAGGATGTTGAATTGATTTGGTTCGTGCCACCTCTTGAGTAATCCCCTTTCTTGAGCATATTGATATTGGATTTCACTTTCTTAAAGATCATGTTGAAAAAGAAAAAAATTGTACTTCACCATGTGGATACTGAACATCAATTGGCAGACATTTTTACAAAACCTTTGTCTTCTTCTCGTTTTGCTTTTATTCGGGGAGAACTTGGGATTGTTCATCCAATGGGTTTGTTTTGAGGGGGAGTTTCTTTGCCAAGTTCTTTCACTTAATGAGCTCACTTTATCATATTTCTTTATATATTATGTAATTGTGCTAATATATGATAATCTAAATTGTTCCACTTGAACTAAAAATGATATTGCGGAATTCCTTGGTTTGATTGCCTATAGCTAAATACTCTGTGATATCTTACTCTTCTAGGCTTGATATTGAATCTTCTTTACAAATTTGGGCTATGAAGCAAGTGTGTTTTAGCTTTACTCTTTCATAAGACCTTTTAATCACTTTTGCATGTTTATAATCAAAGAAAAATGAAAAGAAAAGGGAATCAATAAAAAAGGGTTGTTAAAAGCAAAAGCCTCAAGTTATGAGCTTCAGGATGCTTTCCCTAAAAGATAAGATGTATGCTTCAAGCATGCCATTCCCTCAAAAGACAAGATGTATGCTTCAAGCATGCCACTCCAAGGAAATAAAAGAAGTATGCTTCAAGCATGCCACATGCATTCTTGTTTAAAGATTAAATTGGTCCACTAGATTGGAGTTGAAACTACTTGCTCGCCCTGATTTGTTATTTGCTTCAACTTTGAGCCTTTGTTTTTCTACTAAAGGTTTTGCTTAGTACTTGGCTATAGTTGACTGAATTGAGGTTGAGATGCATGTCATTCCCTAACTTATTAAAATTACATCAAGATCATGTCTTTTGCATATTATGTGATATATAAGGTTATATGATCGAATGAGCTCATCTTTTCCTATCCTGGCACTCCCTTGTTTCTCCTTGTGAAATCATTGTTTCAGAAAATTTTTGAACATGTTCTCTCTCTTGTACTCTTGCTGAATCCATTGTCAAAGGGGGAGAAATTTGGGAATCTTTGAAAACTTTAAGGAAAAAGGGGGAGAAGAAAAAGGGGGAATTGTTTTTGGAATTTTGAGAAGTTTGGGAGAAGTTTGGAGAATTCTGGAATTTTTTGGCACAGTGCACATTCACACACATTTTCCTTCTCAGGGGGAGTTTTTGTTTTGCTTTTTGGTCAAAGGGGAAATTCTGTGTTTTCTTACTTTGGTCTTTGATCCTTTGGATTTCAAAATCTTTTGTAAAGTGAATGCCAAATGTTCAATTCTTAGTGGTGTTGCCAATGTTTTCATCAAGGGGGAGATTGTGAAATCATGTGCTGAAAAATTGGCTTTGAACTGAAAAATTAACTTAGAATTGGTTTTGCAAAATGTGCTTGTGCATGTGTTTGACAATTTGACAAGAAACAGTAAGTTTCGTTTTTACGCGCGGGACCAAGTTCTTAAAAGACAGTAAGTTTTACATGTACGCCAGACCAAATTTTTTGGTCCGTCGTGAATGGCTTTTTGCTCGATTAGGGTTTGTGCAAATTTGGACTTTGAATTTTGATTTGTTTTTGAGATTATGAAATTTGTGAGAATTTCATGATGCTTGAAGTGGACTTTATGCAATGCTCATGTGAGTAGTTGCATGGATTGACATTGAGTCAAGTCGTGGACTTGTGCTCGGATTTGTTTTGTGGTTTGTTCATGTGCAGGTATTGCTCGAAGACGAATGTGGTCGATGACGGGACCGGAACTAGGTTCATGGAGGAACTGAGGTTCGAGACTAGGTTCAGGAGGAACTGAGGTCTTGGTGGTCAAGGATGTCATGCGGGACGTTCGGGCTAAGAGAATGGTGCACATGAAGAATGGTTAGTCACGTGAGAATGGCAGGAGGTCATTCGCGTGCAAAGTGTTAGTCACGTGAGTATGGCAGGTGGCCATACGCGTGCAAAGTGTTAGTCACGTGAGTATGGTAGGGTTGCCATACGCGTGCAAGAGTTGTACTCGGCCAGGTTGGGCCAAGTAGAGTTGTGTTGGATACAGATTCCTTCTAGGGAATAGGAATTGTATTCAGAACTCCTTGTGGGTTGGTCCTTTAAATAGGAGGGGTGTCTCCTGTTAAAGGGCATCAATCAAACCAAGTAGCAGAACAAGCGCAAGGGAGCTTGAGCTTGGTTTTAGGGTTTGTACTCTTTTGATGGGAGTACTTTAGACAAAAGAAATAAAGATCAATTCTTCTAGTTCCTTGTGTGCTACAATATTCTCTTTTGGTTCTTGTTTGCATACTTATTCTAGTTCTAGATTGGTTTTTGTTTTTTGAGTTTCATCTTGATTTGATCATCAAAAAACCTCTCTAGGGTATTGATCTAGTGTTCCTCAAAGTTTTGTTGATAAATCTTTTGTTGTTCTTGATCAATCTACAAGTTTCGATTAGATTGATTTTCGTCAAGTTCTAGAACAGCAAGCTTGAGAAGCTTATAACTTTTGATCCGTAAGTCCGATCGAGCTGATTCTTTTTGGGTTCGATTCGTACTGGAATCTAGTTTCTTGTGTCCAAATTTCAGATCGATCCGACGGTTGGATCTCCGGGAATTCGCATTTTACCGAACCTCTATCATTCTTTTTTTGTCGAAAACGAGGCAATTATTTGGTTCTGTTTTGGGGTGAACTTTTAATAGATCAAGAATTTGATTTTAGCTTCCGCACAATCATTCACCCCCCCCTCTGATTGCTATATTCGTATACTTCGATCCTACAAGCTCCACGCTCTGGAGCAGACGAAGGGGGAGTCCCTAAGAGAGTTCATTCGGCGATTCAGCCATTGCCGCAACACGATCCCCCGGATCTCAGAGCAATCAGTGATCATTGCATTCCGGAGGGGGGTTCGGGACCAGAAGATGCGGGAGAAGATGGCTACCCGCACCATCGCAACCACTTTCGAGTTGTTCTCCCTGGTGCACAAGTGCGCCAGGGCGGCCGAAGCCCGGGTGTGCGCGACAAAGCCTTCCGACCCCAGCGATGCCGGCGCCTCGAAGTCCTCCGACCGCAAAAAGAAGAAGAAGCAGAACGAGGCCGCCGCTAGGGAAGTCCTGGTTGCCGAATCAGAAACCAAGTCCCGGCGTCGCGACGATTAGGACCGAAGGGGTGAGCGCCGGGACCAGCGCGGCGACCGCGGGAACCGCCGCTTGCCCCGCCGCGAAGATGATGGGGGCAAACCTTATTGCCCCATCCATCGAATGAGTGGACACGACTTGGAGGACTGCCAAGTTGTGTCCAAACTGGTGGACAGGCGGCTCAAGAAGCGCCGCAAGAAAGACCATGGAGACGACGATGATGAAGACCCAGCTCCACTGGCCTTCCAACAGGCGGAGCATACGGTGGCGTTCATCCACGGGGGGTCAGCCACCTACTCATCGAACTCGCAGTACAAGCGGGATCTGAGACAGGTCTGTGCCACCGTATCGGCCTCCGGGGCGGGTAGGCCGCTGAAGTGGTCGGAGCAGCCGATCACTTTCAGCCGGGTCGACCACCCGGAGAATGTTTCCGGCCCTAGCCATCTCCCGATCGTGGTCTCCCCCACGGTTCGCAACGCGAAGCTCGGGCGGGTTCTTGTTGATGGAGGCAGCGCCATCAACTTGCTATCTGTCGGGGCATACCAGGCGCTCCAGATACCGTATGAGGAGCTGCGCCCGGCCCCACTTTTCTACGGAGTTGCCCCCGGGGTGGGCCTCTTGCCCCTGGGGCAGGTCCGGCTGCCTGTTACGTTCGGGAGTGCGGAAAACTTCCGGACGGAGCTTGTCGACTTCGAGGTCGCTGACTTCAACCTCCCCTACAACGCCCTGCTTGGCCGTCCAGCCCTGGTCAAATTCATGGCGGTCGCTCACTACGCCTACATGCTGGTGAAGATCTCTGGGCCTGGAGGCCCAATCACAGTGAAGGTGGATAGACTGGAAGCCCTACGTCTCAGCAAACAGATACAGGACCTGGCCAGCACCACCTGCTCGGCGCGCTACAAAGACGACAGCCTGGGCGCCCCCTCGGTCAGGGCCCGCGCTTCGCCCGGGCCTTCGGGCGAAGCGAAGGTGGTCCCCGTGGGCGAGGATGGCTCCGGCAAGGTCGTGAAGATCGGCACTGACCTCAGCGCCAAATAGGAAGGTGCGCTCGTCACCTTCCTCCGGTCTAACCTGGATGTGTTCGCTTAGGAACCATCAGAAATGACCGGGGTCCCTAGGGAGGTGATCGAGCATCGATTGGCAACGCTCCCGGGAGCGCACCCGGTTCGACAGAAGATCCGGCGGCAGGCGCCAGAGCGTTAGGATGCCATTCGGGACGAAGTGGAGAAACTTTTGTCTGCTAAGATTGTGCGGGAGGCCACCTACCCGGAGTGGTTGGCCAACCCCGTGCTTGTAAGGAAGTCCAGTGGGAGGTGACGAATGTGCATCGACTTCACTGACCTCAACAAGGCCTGCCCCAAGGACCCGTACCCCCTGCCGCGGATAGACATCGTCGTCGACTCCACGGCGGGGTGCGAAGCTCTGTGCTTCCTT
The DNA here is from genome assembly GCA_036346355.1 of Rhipidocladum racemiflorum. Classification (NCBI taxonomy): domain Eukaryota; kingdom Viridiplantae; phylum Streptophyta; class Magnoliopsida; order Poales; family Poaceae; genus Rhipidocladum; species Rhipidocladum racemiflorum. The sequence goes on from CM070588.1 coordinate 39,004,346, forward strand.
GACGCCTACTCCGGTTATCATCAGATCAGTATGGCGCGGGAAGACGAAGAGAAGACTGCTTTTGTGACTCCTCTCGGTGTATATTGCTACGTCCGGATGCCCTTCGGGCTAAAGAATGCTGGTTCTACTTATCAGAGGGCCATGCACATCGTATTCCGGCCTCAAGTGGGGAAGAACCTTGAAGTATATGTTGATGATCTGGTAGTAAAGACGAAGAAGGTTGATGAGCTCATCCAGGATTTAGAAGAGACCTTCTCCCGTCTCTGGAAGTATTGCGTGAAGTTGAATCCTGAGAAGTGCGTGTTTGGCGTCTCATCTGGGAAGTTACTCGGATTCCTAGTCTACAGCCGTGGAATCGAGGTCAACCCGGAAAAGATAGAAGAAATCGAGCGGATGCAGCCGCCCACTCAGCTCAAGCAACTGCAGTGCCTGACTGGTCGCCTGGCCTCCCTTGGCCGGTTCATAGCCCGGCTAGGGGAAAAAAGCCTACCTCTGTTCAAGCTGTTGAAGAAGACCAACTCATTTGAGTGGACCCTAGAAGCCCAGCGGGCGTTTGAAGACTTGAAGAAGTACCTCTCCTCCCCCCCCGGTGCTGGTCGCCCCCGAGCCGAGCGAGCCGCTGCTGCTGTATGTGGCGGCTAGCCCCTCTGTAGTGAGCGCGGCACTGGTGGCGGAGCGAGAATGTGTCCAACGGCCGGTCTATTACATCAGCAAGGTGCTACACGACGCGGAAACAAGGTACCCTCAGGCTCAGAAGATGGTCTATGCCGTGATAGTGGCGTCAAGAAAGTTGCGGCACTATTTCCAAGGGAGGGAGATCACGGTGGTCTCCTCATACCCCCTGCGCGAGATTCTCCACAATCGTGAAGCGGAAGGCCGCATCGCAAAGTGGTCCGTCGAGCTGGGGGAGTTCGGTGTCAAGTTCGCTCCTCGTACCGCAATAAAGAGTCAAAGGCTGGCAGACTTCGTCGTCGAGTGGACTCCAGCTGAGTTCGAAGCAGATGAGGTCCCTACGCCCTCCCCCTGGACACTTTTCTTTGACGGATCCTTCAGGCTCGAAGGCGCGGGGGCTGGGGTCCTCCTGGTCTCTCCGACCGGGGACCTCCTCAAGTACATGGTCATCCTCGACTTCAAGGCCACTAACAACGTCGCCGAGTACGAGGGCTTGCTGGCTGGGCTTCGGGCCACCGCGGCCATCGGTGTTCGACGCCTGCAAGTGAAGGGCGACTCCCTGCTGGTCGTCAATCAGGCAAGGAAGGACTTCTCCAGTCCTGACCCCGTCATGGCGGCCTACCTGGCGGAAGTCAGGAAATTAGAGCGACACTTCGAAGGGTTGGGGTATACTCATATCCCCCGACGCGACAACTACTTGGCGAACGAGCTTGCTCAGCTCGCCTCAACAAGGTCTCCTGTTCCGGTCGACGTCTTTGAAGAAAGGCTTCCGCGACCGTCCATCACAGCCCCCGTCCCCGGTGGGGACGATGGTGATACCACTCCAGCCCTTATTCCTGGAGGGAGAGCGGTTTCGGTGGAAACGCCCGGCCAGGCGGAGTACCCGAGCGACCACCTTGTGGTCGCCGCACTTGACCGGGAAGGCACATGGATGGATCCGATCCTGGCCTACCTGCGGGATCAAGTGTGCCCCGACGATGATGCGTCAGCAGAGAAGGTGGCATGAAAGGCCAAGTGCTATACCCTGGTGGGCGGGGACCTGTACCGCCGGGGTAAGAACGGAATTCTTCTGAAGTGCATCACTCGAGAAGAGGGGAGCAGTTTGCTCTCGAATATCCATGGAGGCGTGTGCGGGAGCCATGTGTCCGGTTGAACGATGGCGGGAAACGCTTTCCGTCAAGGGTTCTATTGGCCAACCGCCCTCCAGGATGCTTGCGAGCTGGTGAGGAGATGTGAAGCGTGCCAATTCCACGCCAAGAAGATCCACCAACCAGCCCAGGCCCTGCAAACTATCCCGCTCTCATGGCCCTTCGCGGACTAGGGGCTGGATATCCTGGGCCCGTTCCCGTGGGCCACAGGGGGCTACACCCACCTGTTCGTCGCCATCGACAAATTCACTAAGTGGGTGGAAGCCGAGGCGGTGAGATTCATTACCGCCGCAGCTGCAGTCAAGTTTATGCAAGGGATCTTCGCCCGCTTTGGGGTCCCCAACCGCATCATCACCGACAACGGCACACAGTTCACCAGCGCGGCCTTCTTGGACTTCTGCGAAGAGATGGGCACCAAGGTTTGTTTTGCCTCGGTTGCCCATCCAAGGAGCAATGGCCAAGTCGAGCGGGCCAACGCGCTGGTGCTGAAGGGCCTCAAGACCTGGGCGTTTGATCGACTCCACAAGCGTGGGACCCGATGGACTGAAGAGCTCCCGGCAGTGTTGTGGTCGCTTCGAACCACCCCTAGCCGGGCCACCGGAGAGACCCCTTTCTTCCTGGTCTACGGTGCAGAAGCGGTCCTCCCTTCGGAGCTGGCGCTGGGGTCACCACGCGTTGCAGCGTTCACAGAGGAAGACCAGGAGGATCTACGCCGGGACGATGTCAACCTCCTGGAAGAAGCGCGGGACCGGGCGGCTCTGCACGCCGCGCGGTACCAGCAAAGTCTCAGGTGGTACCACGCCTCCCGGGTCAATGAGAGAGCACTGGCAGTGGGCGACCTGGTCTTGCGAAGAATCCAGTTGCATGCCAGGTCGCATAAACTGTCTCCCCTGTGGGAGGGACCCTTCAAAGTGGTCTCAGTCTCTCGTCCCGGGGCGGTCAGGCTGGCCACTGAAGACAGCGAAGAGCTGGCGAACTCCCAGAACATAGAAAATCTGCGCAAGTTCTACCCTTGATCAGTTGTAAGTCACAGGCTCCGTTCCCCGACCGGCCGGAGTATGTCTTCCTCTCCACCATTGGTCGGGGAAGGCCTTCTGTTTGAAATTGAATATTCACTTTCTTTATCCAAAGTAATTGTTCTCCCTACCCTCTTTTTGGTCTCTTGCCCACTAATGGGCAGTGCCAGGGCACTCCCCCTTGGTACCCTGCGGCCTTGCAAAAACCCAGTAGCAAAGGCAGAACCGCTAAGTGAGAGCGACGTGCAGGGGTGGGCGATCGGACAACTAGTTCAGCACGATCCCCGGCACGGTCATGACACTCCGGGTGTCCCTGTGGGGGTCGGCGACTTGAACACCATTGCCGAAAACCTAAGGCCCTGCCACGACTCACTAAGTGTTCGTTCCCTAGGGGCTACCTGGGAGGCAAAATTTTGCTAAGTCAAGGGGTTCGAGGGAAGTGACTCCCTGGCGCAAGGCCTTAAGTCTTTAAACAGTCTTGTGCTTGTTCGTGCGGAACCAGTGGAGTAGGAGTAAAAGCGGACACTGGGCGATATAATGGGAAGCTCGCGCTTCCATTTCATTTAGGTCTGATTTGCATCGAGTATCTTACAGGTGGAAGCAAAAAAAAAAGAGAAAAGGGGGGAACTACGCTGGTGGAGGGTCCTCCTCGTCTTCCGCCGCCTCTGCGGCCACGTCTTCGACAGCGGGCCAAGGTCGGCCTCGGCGCCACGTCTTTGTTGCTGCCTCCGGTGAGGTTCTCCATCTCCAGCTGTGCGGCAACTTGCTCGGCGGCGTCTTGGACCCGCTCCTCCGCCTGCGCCCAGTCGCCCTCGATCCCCTGGACGGTGGCCGTGGGATCGAAGTTGGCGTTACGGCTGGCGCAGCAGGCCAGCACGTACTTCGCCGTGGCTGTCGCAACCGCACGCCCCTCCTGGGTAGACCGGGCGGTCAGGGCGGCGGGCAGGTGTGTGAGGAAGTCCGCGATCCGGCCGAGGCAGAATGCGTAGTGCCGCGGTTTCTGCTCTCGCGGAGACGGCTGCACCAGTCCTAGGGGGGCAAGGCTGGCCACCATTTGGTCGAAGGCGTGACGCAGCATCTCCAGGGTGTCCGCCTCCGACTGAACCCGATCGACCTTCTCCGCATCCAACTCCGCGGAGAGCTCCTCGGCGCAGCGGGCACTCTGCTCCTGCTGCTCTCGCTCCCTCAGCAGCTGCAGCTCCAGCCTCGCCTCCCGCTCACAGGAGTCCTCCACCTCCTTGCGAAGGCGATTGATCTGGGCTCCCGTCTCTGTCAGTCGCTCCTTGCTTGTCGCCAGACGGCTGCTCGTGCTGGAGTAGAGCTCGCTAAGAGCCACCAGCAGAGCATCCGCGTCTGCCAAGGAATGGAGGCGGTGGGGGGCTTCGGGGTTGGCAAAGGGCCCAGTGGGCCCAGGGCCGTGCCGCGGCGGCTGGCGGGATGACCACTTGGGGGTCGACCCCCTCAACCTGCCCGCCGTGGGGCTCGGCTACCCCGAGAGGCGATGGAAGGAAGGTGATGGAACACTCTGCCTTCCAGCTCCCTGGAGTAAGTGCGAGCGATCTGCTGCATCGCTCGATGCGACACTTCCTGGATTCCCATCTCAAAGGTAGACCTCCTGGCGGTGAAGTGAAAAGGGCGACTGAACTTGGTCTTCTCTCGGGCATACACCGTGATCCGGACGTCCCATCCTGTGACCAGTCCTGCTTGCACAAGTGTAGTTCCACGGTAGAGCGGCCTCTCAAAACCTCCAAGAAACTGGAGCATACGCCACAACTCGGCGGCATAGCCTCCTTCACGCTCGGCGTAGTTGTTCTTCATCATCATCTGTCAAAGGATACTTGCGTAAGAACGCAACACTTTAAAACCAATGTGGAAGATGAAAAGAACTCAGCAGGGGTATGAACAAGGAAGAAAAGGGGTAAGTCGAGAATTCATTCATTATCTTGACCACTTTTAACTTTAGAAAATAGGTTTTATCCTCACTACGACCATTCTAACTATGGGTTGAGCCTCACGGTCGCATGGCTCGATACCACCTCTGTCGGGACCCGAATTTGCAAATCCGACACTCTGTGTATTCAGCACTAGTCCAGAACGCGCTTAGTGCACAGTCTTAACATCGGTAAATATCACAATCATACCACTCGATACTAACAAAGTACTTTAATTAAATAGTCAAATCAAGTTGCTCGACCTTATGGTCAAGTTACAAATATACGCCACACAGTGAAACTTATTAAGAGAGAAATAATAGCAATGAAAATAAAATAACCCGTGGCGCCATCCAAGATACCACAGCAACCTGACCGGGCTCGCCCCTAAGTAGACGGTTCCTCTTGGAGCTCCTCCTCCAAAGCCGGTGTAGACTCCTCTTCAACTGTGTTGTATTGTGGCAAGGGTGAGTACTTGGTACTCAAGAAGTCATGCAATGAATGCAAGCTAATATACTACATGAATGGCTTGATACAAAGGAATAGCTCAAGGTATATTTGCGATGAAACATTTAACAAATAATATAAGTAGATTCAAAGCGGTAGTAACAAGTATATCATTAACAACTTTTCAGGAGTTAAATAAACATCTTTCCCAATCCTAATCCACATTTCCATCAACATCATTATTGAACCAAACCCAACCTTTCAAGTCCAAGTTATTTTCAAGAAAGTCTAACCCTTGACTGTAATTCCCGGCGATGTCCAATACCGCGGACACGGCTATTCGAATAGATTTTTCACTCTGCAGAGGTTATGCACTTTACCCACAAGATACAAATCAAACACCACAAAGGCGAGTTCCGTAACAAAGTTTTTCTAAACTTCTAACAATACAAGTGGTCCTCTCCGGTGTTGCACACTAACCCTTCCCTTAGTTAAGGCGAAGTTTAGGTCAATCCACTGATTAGATGGGTACCTGCCGCAGCCCCAGACGCTCCCCGCATAACTTACACAAACGGTGTAGTTGACAACCTGAGGTTCCACAGGTACGTTATTAGCAACTTATTCAACTAGGTCCGTCCCATAACAGACATGTGGTTGCACGATTGACCCAGTTCAAAGGCTTGCAAGGTTAAGTCCTTAGGGTGACCAGGGCAAGACTACCCGAAGAACCAAACTAACGTTCCCGGTGCCTCAACTGGCCCACCTGATCATTCTTGCCACATGCCCCCGTCAAAAGCTATTTATCAAAGCCCAGTTGATTACCATGCACCACGTGCCATCAACATCACATGATACCTTTCCAACACAGGTTCAATATATCATTAGGTCAATATTAACATTTGATTGTCCAAAATCATGTCATGAGCACGTAGCAGGTCTAAGCAATATACTACAACGGTCTAAATTCCCACGTTGGCAATTTAGTAATGTCCAACTTAGTAAACCACAACTAGGGTGACAAGGGTCATGGCACATATTTAATTAACCAAGGTGTCATACAGCAATTAGGCATTTATGTAATTCCCCAGAATTAAATAAAGTATTTTCTAATTGAACTAGCATGCAATACATTGGATCAAAATAGATTTCAAAATGGGAGCAACATGGTCAAAGCACAACTTGCCTTCAAAAAGTACTTGCTCTTGGTCCCGAAATGGCTCTGGTCAATACTTCTCCTTCGAATCCTTCCGGCACTTCAACGTCTACTCGTAACGCGTGCAAATAGCAACAAATGAATAAAACAGTAGACCAAAAGTGTCCAAACATCCAAATAAAGTTCATAAACAGAGAGAACATAATTTTATGAATTTTTAGGAACTGGAATCGCTCAAATCGGAGTTAAAACACAAAAGTTATGATTATTTAAAGTTTAAATAATCAATTAAATAATATTACAGAGAAAAACTTTAGTCCAAAAATTAAATAAAATTCACCATTAGGTAGATCTAAATTTTATACAAATTTAGAAATTTGAATCACTCAAATCGGAGTTAAAACGCAAAAGTTATAAGCATTTAAAGTTTGAAACAAAATCTGAAATCATTATTTCGAATTAATAATTCATTTTATTTTTCGAAAATTAATTATTGCGTCAGCAAGGACACGTGTCGGTCTCTGATTGGTCCGCTGACGTCAGCCGGTTCATGGACTCGGTCCACGCTCGGCTTGGGTTCACCGTGGACCCGGTCCACGGCTCACGTCTTGGTGACAGTGGGACCCATCGGTGACGTCATTCTTTGGCGTCACCGCATTTGGGGTGGCGGCCCGACAGTGGGCCCTCGACACGCCGGCTGCGTGTCGGAGACACGCTCCCACGACGCGCCGACTGCCGACGCCGCGGCGGTCAGGCTTCCAGCCACGTGGTGCTATCTCGACCGTTGATTTGAAAATCAACGGCCCAGATTGGATCTAGCGTAACGCGTTGGAAAATAACTCCGCTGATCTGGACCGTTCGATCTTTATCGGACGGTCAAGATCCAATCTAAAGAAAACAACGTGGCTAACCGTAACCGTTCGATTTAGATCTAACGGCTGAGAATGGATCTAGGATTTTCAACGTGGAAACTCACCGGGGATGACGTGGCGTGATCTGGGGCGTTGGATCTGGATCGGACGGTGGAGCGAGCTCGGGGTCCGGCGATGGCTTGCGGCGGCGCTGGCTTACCGGAGTTGAGGACGGCGACCACGGCAACGGCGCTGCGGGCGTGCTCCGGCGAAGTGAGAGGTCTCCTCCGACGCGACTTGACCTCCTGCTCGGATTCGACCTCAACGGCGACGGCAAATAAAGATTTAATCATGGCGGAGCGCTACGGCAACTACGGCGAGCGATTGCGGCTAGACGGCGGTGGCTCAGGCGGCGTGAGCTAGGGCTACGGGTGCGCACGGAAGTCGGCGTCACGGCACGGGTGGCGGCGCATTAAATAGGGCCCTCGGCGTCCGTGAAACACGTGGAAACCGAGGCCCACTCCGTTGCGGCGGCGGAGTCCGACGGCAACACGGAGAGGGTGACGTGGCACGCGCACAGCCGTTGGATCAAGATCCAACGGTGTGTGGGTTTGGGTTCGGGTCTGACTCGGGCAAGCTGGCTGGCTCGGTCGGGCTCGGGCTCGGGTGACGTGGCTCATTCGTGGCCGTTGGATCAAGATCCAACGGTCACGCGGGTTTGGGTTCGGCCGAGCGGGTTCGGCTGGATCAACTGGCGCGGGTCGGACTCGAGTCTGACTCGGACTCGGGTCCGGTCGGAGGAACAGTAAAACCCACTCGCATTTTTCCAGCGATTAAATAATTCAAATTAATTCCCAGAAATTCATTTAAATCATTAAAAATAGCAAATGACTCAGAAAAATTTCAGAAAAATTCTGGAAAAAATTTTGGAACATTTTGGACTCAAATAAAATATTTCCAACAAATTTTTATTTGCAAAGTTTAATTCTTTAATTATTTCAAAATGGAATAAATTTAAATAAATTCCAAATAAATCCAAATAAATTCCAGAAAATTACAAAAATTCACCAAAGTGCCAAATCACTCATGAATTTAAGAAAAGCAAAATTTTGGGGTGTTACAACCAGGCCACGCCACTGGGCGCCCAGCAAGGTGGTCGCCCAGTGGACACATGGCGATCAGGCCATGCCACTGGGCGCCCAGGAAGGTGGTCACCCAGTGGCCAGGTGGCATACAGGCCACTCCCCTGGCGCACCACCCCCGAGGCCGCAGTACCAGGATCAAGGACATTTAATGTAAATCGTGTGCAATAAATGCAAAGCGTGGAGGCTGCAGTATGGCGGCGCGCCTTCCCCAGGCATGCATTGATTACGGGTGACGTCACGGCAGCACCTCACCCCCTGACGGAACGAGCGGCGTTGGTGGGCGTGGGGCCCGAGGTGGGGGTGTGACGGCTGCGGCAGGCATTTAATGGGATGTAAGGACAGTGATAGGCGCATTAAATGCGCCCGTGGCAGTGTAATGAGTATAGCTTGCTGTGTAAGCCTCCCAGGCGCCCCTGGCCAGCCCGAGTATAAAAGGGAGCCAGGGTGCATGGGAGAGGGGGTTCGATCCATTGACGATAGGTTCCATTCTCTCAAGTTAGGATTCCAGTTCATATCCCACAAGACAAGCAATAGCAAGAGAAGCAGGACTAGGGTTGTTACTCTAAGGATGGCCCGAACCTGGGTAAAATTCCAGCGTCCCCATTCTTCCTAGCTTCCCCGGTACTCCGGTCTTCTTCCTTTCTCCGGCGATTGCCCCGAAAGCCCCCTGTCTGAACCTCATAAGCACCCGATTCGGAGGTGCCTGTCGGCTAGAACGCTGACACCGGTGTTACACGCTAACCCTTCCCTTAGCGAAGGCGAAGTTTAGGCCAATCCACCGTTAGATGGGTACTTGGCCGCAGCCCCGGTACGCTCCCCCGTACAACTACACAAAGGGTGTAGTTGACATCCTGAGGTCCCACAGGTACGTTATTAGCAACGTAATCAACTAGGTCCGTCCCATTACGGACATGTGGTTGCACGCTTGACTCAGTTCAAAGGCTTGCAATGTTAAGTCCTTAGGGTGACCAGGGCAAGACTACCCGAAGAACCAACACAACGTTCTCGGTGCCACAACTAGCCCACCCGATCATTCTTGCCACATGCCCCGGTCGAAAACTATTTATAAAACCCCCAGTTGATTACCATGCACCACGTGCCATCAACATCACAACACATGATACCTTTCCAAAACAGGTTCAATATATCATTAAGTCAATATTAACATTTGATTGTCCAAAATCATGTCGTGAGCACGTAGCAGGTCTAAGCAATATTCTACAACGATCTAAATTCCCATGTTGGCAATTTAGTAATGTCCAACTATTTAATCCTGAACTAGGGTGACAAGGGGTCATGGCACATATCTAATTAACCAAGGTGTCATACAGCAATTTGGCATTTATCTAATTTCCCATATTTAAATAAAGTATTTTTCTAATTAAACTAGCATGCAATAGTTTTAAATCGAATTAATTTGAAATTGGGATCAACATGGTCAAAGCTCAACTTTCCTTCAAAGAGTACTTGTTCTTGGTCCTGAGTTGGCTCTTGGGGCAACACTTCTCCTTCGAAGCCTTCGGGCACTTCAACGTCGAGAGTGACGTGACGCGATCTGGTCCGCTTGATGAAGATCCGACGGCTGGCAGAGCTCGCGGGGACGGCGAGGGTGCAGCGGAGCTAAGTTGGCCGGAGCTGGGGACGGCGACCTCTCGAACGGCGTTTCCGTGCGTCTCCGGCGAAGTGAGTGGCACTCCCGAACGCGTCTCGGCCTGGGGAATCCGGATCTGGGCTTGACGGCGGCGGAACACGCAAGAAACCGCGGCAGATGGGAGAATCAACTACGGCGAGCTCGCACGAGTGAACGGCGGCGGCTCAGGCGAGATGGTTTGGGGGCACGGGTGCGCACAGAAGAGAGGAACCCGGCGGTGGCGGCGGTGCATTAAATAGTGCCCTTGGCTTCCGTGAATCTCGCGGAAACCGAGGCCCACTCGCGGGCGACGGCGGAGTCCAGCGGGGACTCGGATTAGGTGACGTGGATGCACATGGGCCGTCCACGTGGCGCGATCAACGGCGGAGATGGTTTGGGCGCAGCCGTGCTACGCGCGGATTGATCCTGACCGTTGGATCTTGATCCAACGGTCCGGATTGATCCCGGGTTAGGGTCAAGTGTGATTTACGCACGCAGCTACGTGGGCCGTTGGATCTCGATCCGACGGTCCACGAGGTTAGGGTTCGGACGCGGTTCGACCGAACCGTGCGGTGCGGTCGGGTCCGGGTCGGACTCGGACTCGAGTCTGACTCGGGCTCGGTCGGATGAACAGTACAAAAACCCATTCGCATTTTCCAGCGATTAAATAATCCAATTAATTCCCAGAAATTCATTTAATTCATTAAAAAATAGCAAAAGGCTCAGAAAAATTCTGGAAAATATTTTGGAACATTTTGGACTTAAATAAAATACTTCCAACAAAATTTTATTTGCAAAGTCAAATTCTTTAATTATTTCAAAAGAGGATAAATTCAAATAAATCCAAATAAATTCCAGAAAATTCCAAAAATTCACCAAAGTGCCAAATCTTGATTAAACTCATGAAAAGCAAAAATTTGGGGTGTTACAGTTAGGGTTTACACCGGATAGTTACTGGATAGATCCGATTAAATTTATGGATATATCCGAATCGAACGAATAGTTTCATTCCGAATCCGTTTCCATATCCATCAATTACTATCCGAATCCGATATCCAGAAAAAATCACGAATATCCGAAATCATGCTCCAAATAAGATCCAAATTTATTCGGACAATGGATGGTCGAAAACTATCCGCTGCGTTTGCATCCCTAGTGAATACCTGATTGATTCAGGACCTCATGTTTAGCATGTTCTTTCATGTTTTGTGCGCTGAACATGAAAAATCAATACCACATGTACATGCAACTACATGCATTATTCCTCATCATTAAAGTGCTCAAGGATACATACTCCATTTTTACAACGAAAAAAAACTATCTTCCTTACCCTCTCCTCCCATCCCTCTCTCCCCTACTGAATCCCTCCTCCCCAAGCCGCACCATCGCCTTTGTGAGCCGAAGTTAAGGGAAGGAGAACAATTGGAGCCAATGGCTGGAGGGGTAATGGGGAGGGGGTCAGAAGATGCGACGCAGATGGTGGCTGCATAGAGTGACGGGAAGATTTGGTCACCGAAGGGCAAGGAGAAGTCAGATCTGACAACTAGAGGAGATAAGGAAAACATTGGGGGAGGGGGTGTTGCGAATGACCGATCGGCTATCGTTGGCCATTGGATCTGCCCGAGCGGGGAGAGGGGGGGAGTGTTTTTTTTTTTTTTGCAAAATGGAAGCATGACTCTTTGAGGACTTCAGTACAAGGGCTGGGGTCAAGAGACCCGAATGCTAGCTAACTTAAGATGTGTGTACGATGGTTTTATAAAGTATCATTACTAATATATGCATATATATGGTAACCCTAGTGTTTGCGCCAAAATTCGGTACATGGCAAAATGGGTTTGAATCGGATAAAAGCAATTGTATGTGTTTGCATCGGAATTCGGTGTGTATTGAAATCAGTCCGAGACGGAAAGGAAGCGTTCGCATGGAAAGAAATCATCAAACGAATCGGAAAAGGAATCCGTTTCTAAAAAGGGAAGGAAATCAGATAATAGGCCGATACGGATAAACGCACCGTATCCGTGTACAACTCGGATCGGCCAGGCATGTTATAAAAGGAGGTGGGTGTCAAGCGGCAAAAATCAATCAATCCAACAACACACATCTACTTTTACAAGCTTTTCTTTTACATTGTTTTAGCCTCATAGATCTCTCTGCAAGTCGACGGAATCAACATAGCTGCGCATCGCCGATTGTTGGTTTTGGCCGATTTCACCTGTGTTTGATCTGCCATGAGTTGCGCATCGCCTTCCCGAAGCCGATTTTACCTTGTATCCGGATCAATCGTAACCGGTTGATCTAGTTATCTCCTAATCGGTTCTTGCCGACTAGCGAAAAGCCGATAGATCCTTGTTTATCGGCTTTGATCAAATTACAAACTCTACCTTGTCAATTTCAGGTCAAATTGACTGGCACGCTCTGCAAACCCGGCGTTTGTCTTGTGTGTTCGAGGCCAAAAACCCCCTTCACGTTTTTAGCGCGAACATATTTTGGCACGCCCGGTGGGACCCAAAAAGAATGTCGTCAACCGACAAACCCGCAGTCACCGCCGATATCAACACCGATGCCATAATCGCGCCCCAGATGGCCGATTTAACCCCTGAGCAACGGAAAGAACTCAAGATCGAAGGCAGCCTGGAGGAAATGATGCTACGATGCTTCCTAAAACACGCCGTGGCGTTACTCAAAAGATTGCACTCCCAATCATCAATCCCGCTGAGATTCAACATCTGAATCGGTAAGCCGATACGCACCGCTCAAGCCGATTTATCAAGTATGATCGAGCAATCATCCATCACGCATTGATTAACCAATCATCGGCTCTAGTGTCTACTTTAAAGCCGATGATAGAAAAATAGTGTGAAAACAATTGCTCAAGAATTAGCCGTCTGGAAGCCTGGCTAGATCCACCACAAACCATCCCTACGCACTCAAAGATATTCCATAGCACCCAACACCAACACGGTGAACGTGTCGGCTCAAGCGCCTATCATGATGCCGGCTCAACCTACTGCTCAAACCAAGCATACAGAGAGATGGGTTCACACACTACCATGGGCACACGGATGGAGCCAAGATAGGCGCATCAAATCAATCAAGTCGCGCCTCCAATAACATCGGGTTATCGGCTTATCACCGATCGAAGGGGACAGTTCCACGATCACGAGGGGCCACAACCATGAAACAAGCACCATATAGGGTGGTGCCATACGTCGAACCTTTCGCGCCTGCATTCGATGCATTAGGTTTTAATCACAATTACGACGCAGCACCAAGACCTCCCGAGGTGCGAGTTGGACAAAGACCCGAGTTTGCACTCGGGGCGGCGCAAACAATGAGAATTGGCCGTGTCCGGCCGCACCACAAGCCGACAATATTAATTGGGCGTAACAAATTGCCAATGTTTTGAGAGAACAGTTCGGTTTACAACCCGGAGGGAGAGTGATCGGCTACAGGAAGCCGTACTCGATTACATAGACCGAATGCCGTACTTCACAACTTTAGGGTACCAGACTTTGCTAAATTCTCGGGGATGATTCTATTACCACAATTGAGCATATCGGACGGTTCATGGCTCAATGTGGGGAGGCGGCACAACCGATGGGTTAAAAATTAGGTTGTTTCCTTTATCATTATCGGCACCGCATTCACTTGGTTCACAAATCTACCACCTAATTCAGTTCATATATGGAACGATTTAGAAAGCCGATTCCATGAGTACTTCTTTCTGAACTATGGAGCTTAGGATTTCTGATCTTAGTTCAGTCCGGCAATCTGGCGAATCGGTCTCGATTATATTAAAAGATTTCGGGCGACGGAATAGGTGCTACAAAGGTAGCATTATCCGACGATCAATTGGCCGACCTAGCGCCCAAGGGTTAATCCCTCCATTAAAAGAAAAGTTGTCGTGCCAGGAGTTCCCCGACTTAGGCCACCTACTCCATCGCCAGACGGCACATGAAAGCCGATATGCAGAGAGCAAAGGGTTTAAAGATAGGTTTAGGACAAACGGCAATGAAAAGGCCAAAGTAAACATGGTAGATTACGATTCGGGCGACACCTCCGACGACGAAGCAGAAGTGAACATAGCCGAGTGGGCCAAAGGTTCCAAAAAACCACTCGTATGCTCTCTGCTTAGGCCGACAAAGAATAAAGCGGAAGTCAAGTACTCGTATGATGTGTCAAAGTGTGACAAGATATTTGATTTATTACTACAAGAAAAACTCATAAGGTTACCAGAAGGGCATATCATACCATCGGCCGAAGAAATTAAAAAGCGAAGGTATTGCAAATGGCATCATTCGTTCTCTCATAACACTAACGATTGCAATATTTTTCGACAACAGATCCAATCGGCCATCGCCGATGGCAGGTTAAAATTTGCAGAAGAATCGGCTATGCAGATAGACATGGGCCCTTTTCAGGTCAACATGGTTCAATGTTCACGAAAAGGAAAGAGGCTCATGACGAGGATAAGCCGACTAAGGGAATTGTATCACGAGGACGAGACAAGTCTGAGATCACCGCCGGTTCTATACAAATAGAAGCCGATAAAAATGGACAAAACTCAAGAACGGTGAAACCAAGAGGGGACTTAGAGGTCGGTAAATGGTATCGAGCTGAGAAGGCTCCAAGAAGAGCCGATTTCAAACCAAAGCCGACCTTCTCACAACTCCTGGGAAATATGAAAGGATAAGTCGAAGGTATAACCCTCAACACCACCAGGGTTTTCATCGATCAGGGCAAAGGAGGGACGAACGTCGGCGGCCAGATGTGCCACATCGGCCGATTACAGAGGAAGAGAAACATCGGCAATGTCCTTTTTGGCAGTTTTGCTGGGAGAGAGGGATGACCTTACCAACAGTTGTATCTTGTCCTATGCAACACTCGTCTACATGTCGGCCAAGCCAATCTGTAAAAGACAGGTTGTCCAGACCGATACACGATCGTCCAGAAGTAAGGAGCAGAAGGCCGATCTATGAAAGGTTGTCAACATCAGAACAAGGCGAATCCTCCCAAAATCAGGAATTATCGGCTAACGCAAGAAGGATGGAATCTAACAGCGAAATGGGCAATTTAGCTGGAAAGATAAGAAAGCCGATAGAACCCAAACCTAGATGGTGCCCTTCGGGTCTCAGCAAGTCGCAACGCAGAAGGCTTCAGCGATTAAAAACACAAGAAGAAAGGGAAGCCGAAAAGGAGAGTGAGAGGGATCGGACGTTTAATAAGTTAAGACCGGTACCGATTTTGGAAAAGGAGTGGAGAAAGAAGAAACAGATCGATAGTGATTCAGATCAATCGGTTCAATCCAGTTCTCCGATGATCCGAGATGATACGCCACCAATGGATATAAACATGGTATTCACTTTACCTGCCGAGTTCGTGAATCAAGAATCGGCTGAAGAAGTGTTCGCCCAGTTGTGCCTCGGAGCACCAGACGCTGTGTTTGAAAAACCACAAGACATGCATCGGCATTTGAAACCATTGTATCTAAAAGGATACATTAATGGCCGACCGATATCCCGTATGTTGGTCGATGGCGGGGCAACGGTCAATCTGATGCCGTTAAGTACTTTCAGAAAGTTGGGAAAAGCCGACGAAGACTTAATCAAGACCAACATGGTGCTAAATGACTTCACCGGAGACCCAACTGAGGCTAAAGGCGTAATGGTGTCAGAACTGACAGTCGGTAATAAAACTTTGCCGACTGCGTTTTTTGTGATTGAAGCTAAAGGCAATTACAGCGTACTCCTTGGGCGGATCGATCCATGCTAATCGTTGTATACCATCAACTATGCACCGTAAATCGATACAAAGGAACGATGATACAGTAGAAGTCGTACCAGCCGACACATCGGCTCATATCGCCATGGCTAGCCCTGACACCAATTGGCCACACGAAGAGGCTGAATGCATATCAGGAAAAGCCTTGGACAATTGCGATTTTATCTGTGTTGAGAAATCGTGATTCAAGCCGATCAAGATTAAACCCAATACGTTTGATCGGACAGACGAAGTGATAAGAAGATGGAGCGCGAGACAATAGCAAAACTGCAGGAAAAAGCAAGGAGCTATCGGCAGGAAGAATACGAAGAAGCTGTTGAAGATTTTGAAGAAGAAAGAAAGGGGTTAGGATTTACTTCTGCCGATTTGCTTGAAGAGATCGATATTGGGGAAGGGGATAGCAAAAGACCAACGTTTGTAAGTGCTAAATTAGAACCCAGTTATAAAGCAAAGTTGGTCGAAATACTCAAGGAATATAAGGATTGCTTTGCATGGGAGTATTATGAAATGCCAGGTTTAAGCCGACAGCTAGTTGAACATCGGCTACCTATAAAACCTGGATATCGGCCGTTCAAACAGTACCCTAGGTGGTTTAACCCTACGTTGTATGACGCTATAAAGGAAGAAGTAGGGCGATTGCTAGAGGCGAAATTTATCCGGCCTTGCCGATACGCTGAGTGGGTCTCAAACATCGTCCCTGTGAAGAAGAAAAACGGCAAACTTAGGGTATGTGTCGATTTTAGAGATTTGAACAAAGCTACGCCAAAAGACGAGTACCCGATGCCCATAGCCGATATGCTTATCGATGCTGCATCTGGGAATAAAATCATAAGCTTTTTGGACGGGAACGCCGGATACAATCAGATATTCATGGTCGGGCCGATATACCCAAAAGCGGCTTTGATGTCCGGGGCTTTAGGGCTATATGAATGGAAAGTTATGACCTTCGGTTTAAAAAATGCCGGTGCTACTTATCAACGTGCTATGAACCATATTTTCCATGATTTGATCGGCAATACTGTGGAAATATACATTGACGACGTAGTGGTAAAATCCAAAGAAGACTGGCAACATTTAGCCGATCTGAGAAAAATGTTCGAAAGCACAAGGTTACATGGGTTAAAAATGAACCCTCTCAAATGTGCTTTCGGAGTATCGGCTGGACAATTTCTTGGGTTTACGGTGCATGAAGGAGGGATTGAAGTAAACCCAACCAAAGTGAAAGCCATAGCCGATACTAAACCACCGACAAGTAAAAAGGAGTTGCAGGTGTTGATTGGGAAAATCAATTACTTGCGACGTTTTATCTCAAACTTGTCAGGACGTATTCGGGCCTTCACACCGCTGCTGAAAATTAAAGATAACCAAGAGTTTAAGTGGGAAGCCGATCAGCAAAAGGCCTTCGACGACATAAAAGGTTATCTGATGAGTCCACCAGTATTGACCGCACCGAAACACGGTATACCTTTTAGACTATATATATCGGCTGAAGGAGATTCGATTGGAGCAGTTTTAACACAAGAAGCCGATAGGAAGGAACAAGCAATATATTACTTAAGCCGACGTCTTCTAGATGCAGAAACCAGGTATCCCTTAGTAGAAAAATTATGCTTGTCATTGTACTTTGCTTGCACCAAGTTAAGACATTATATGCTGGCTTCCAAATGCGTTATAATATGCAAAACCGATGTAGTTAAATACATATTATCGGCGCCCATCCTGCGTGGTCGGCTTGGTAAATGGGCATACGCCCTAACAGAGTTTGAGTTATCCTATGAATCGACTAAATCTGTGAAAGGACAAGCTGTGGCCGATTTTATCACAGGGAGTGAAACATTAGTAGGAACAACTAGTGTAACTCCTTGGCGCCTGTATTTTGATGGGTCTGCTTGCCAAGAAGGCGAAGGCATCGGTGTGGTATTAGTTTCACCTAGAAAGCGTGAGTATGACTTCATGTATCGGCTAAATAGCCGATGTTCAAATAATCAAGCGAATCTGAAGCATTACTAAGGGTCTACAATCATAGATAGCATCGGAGTGAGAGACGTCGAAGCTTTTGGAGATTCGATGTTAATTGTACAGCAAGTCAGAGGAGAATACCGATGCAATGATGATGCACTAACCCAGTACTTGCATCAATGCCTCCAGATCATCGAGATGTTCACTACATTTTCCATAAAACATATCCCCAGAGAAGCTAATGATAAAGCAAACCGATTGGCACAAAGTGCATCAGGGTACAAGATTGAAAGCCGACAGGGACCAATCGAGCTAAACGTTTGGCCGATTTTATGTGTCCACCCTGTCGACTGGAGAACAGAGATAAGGGATTATTTGTCAGATCCAACTAAGCCGACCGAGCAAAAGGTCAGGCGCAAAGCGCTCAAATATGTTCTACTAGAAGACGTATTGTACTTTCGGACTATGGAAGGTTTGTTATTAAGATGTCTGGGAACCGAGGAAGCCAAAGTGGCAATGGGTGAAGTTCATGAAGGCATTTGTGGGTCACATCAATCGGCTCGTAAGATGAAATGGGTACTGAGACGAACAGGATATTTTTGGCCGACGATGTTAGAAGATTGCTTCAAATATTATAGAGGATGCCAAACGTGTCAAAAGTTTGGTAACATACAACAAGACCAAAGATCGGCTTTACATCCGATCTTCAAGCCATGGACATTTAGAGGATGGGGTAACGACATAATCGGCCAGATATTTCCGTCATCAAGCAAAGGACATAAATTCATCCATGCAGCCACGGATAATTTATCAAAATGGGATGAGGCTGCCACTCAAGAAGGTTATCGGTAAAGAACTAATCGACTTTGTAAATGAACACATCGTCCATCGGTTTGGGATTCCATGCATAATCACTACCGATCGTGGTACTGTGTTCATGTCCAACGAGTTCAAAGGGTTTGCGTAAAGTCTTGGGATAAAATTACTCAACTCCTCCCCTTACTATGCTCAGGCCAACGGACAGGCCGAATCATCGAACAAAACATTGATAAAGCTGATAAAAAGAAAAATTGAGGAAGAGCCAAGGAGATGGCATTCAATGCTATCGGAGGCTTTATGGGCTTATCGGCTATCTCATCACGGAACAACTAAATTGTCACCCTTTCAGTTGGTATACGGACAAGAAGCCGTTTTGCCCGTTGAAATCAACATCGGCTCAATAAGGCTACACGAGCAAGATAAGGTATCAGCCGATGAATACAAACAGGCGATGCTGGACAATCTAGATGATTTGGCTGAACTAAGGCTAATCACGTTAGATCGGCTTAAAAAGAACAAAGAGATGGTTGCCAGGTCGTACAATAAAAAAGTGATTGTTAAATCATTCAATCAAGCCGATTTAGTATGGAAAACCGTGTTGCCGATTGGGTCTAGGGATAATCGATTCGGCAAATGGTCTCCGAGCATGGGAAGGACCTTATAAGATCAATCGGTAGGTTGGCGGAAATTCATATATACCGGAATCGTTAGAAGGGTTCGTCCTACCTAAAGCGATCAATGGAAAGTATCTCAAGGCATATCACCCAAGCATATGGGTCGGTCCTAACTATAGAGGTGAAGGCATCGGGATCAATGACAAGCACATGCATATAAAATTGGTCATACAAATTGACCAAGTCGGTTTGAAACATCCATCCACAGATTAAAGGTTTACAAAAATCGGATGCACAAATTGATCAAGCAAGAGTTCAAAAGGCATCTCAAGTTTAAAGCAATATTACAGAGGTTGGCCACAATCGATCAAGAAGTTAAAGACTAGTGTAGTCCCGACCCGCAAATGGGCTCCCAAAGCCGATAGTGCCGCCGCCCTTCCGATGGTAGTTTGAACGCCGTCTATCAATTGTTGATCGGCCATCGCATCACCCGGATCAACTATCTTGGCCGATTGGCTCTTAACTTTGGCAAAACTTCGCCCGATTTGCTACCTCTGAGACGCTAGTGAAGATGTCGCATCTGCAATGCCGATTTGGCAACCTGCAAGTTCTCTTGTAACCAAGGCCAGCTGTTCTTCAAGTTTTTTCTTGGATGACTCCAGCTCCTGGGCCTTAGCTTTGGCCGATTTCAAAGATAGCAAAGACCCTGGTCAAAAGCACTCTTTCGAGATTTAGCATCCGCTATAAGTTTGTCCAGAATCTCTTGGTCGGCTCATTTGGGCCTTCCTCTGCTCAATTCTTGCTTTGGCCAATTCTCGTCTAGCCGACGATCATCCGTGATGGCACACTTCTAGCAAAGCATTCATGGCTGCATGGGGAAGGTCGGCTTGCATGGCCACCATAGCGTTCCTCAAGGACTGAGTGTTGGCCAGAAGTGCTGCCTCTGGCTGCATCACTTCATCCAAGAGACAATTGAGTCGCTCCTGCATACCCTACAGCGATAACGGCACGATGTCGGGCGCAGGTCGCTATTATGCGCCGGATGTCTACCGGTAGTCATCGGTGGCTAGCACTTCCGGATCGTCGAGCTCGTCGAGTGAAGCCCAAAGAAATCGGCCAGATCAGTTGATGGCGCTTTGGGGTCAGGATCGGAGATCTCGATAGTCTGTTGCGGTATGGCCGGCGGCAATGGAGAGGATGGAGGGATAGCCGATGTAGCACCTTGGAGATCGGCTATAACTCCCGCCACTTGCACTGACGGAGATTGCTAGGGATTCAAGAGAATAAAATCAGCAATATGAAAAAATGATATTGAGCAAAGAATAAAGAATAAAACTTACATCAGTAGCTGAGTGCTCCGGAGAGCCATCGGGTTGCCGCCTCACAGGTCTGGGCGAGCGCCTGGCCGACTTCTTCCTCCTCTCTGCAGTATTTTCGAGTTAGCAATTGTCAAAGCAAGGGGCATATTAGCCGATATGCAAAAGACTTACTTGGAGCACGCTGGCGAGCTAAGTCCGTTAAAGATGGAGCTTGAATGTCTAAATTCCCTGAAGTATACCCCGTAGTGCCGACAGATTGACCTGGACGTCGTTGTCGGCCACTGCTCGCAGAAGCATGGGGATCGGTTGTTTGCTCACCAGCGCCCGTACCAACCTGAAGAGGCCAGAGGCATTTTAGTAAAAGTTGATAACCAATGTAAAAACAGACGAATACAAGACAGTGGTACCTCTACGGCTACTGAAGAATCGCTATAACCCGAACTCGTGCTGGAACCAGATACTACCGTCGGCTCATGAAAGTCGGGAAGAAATAAGTGGATTATAGCCGACTGAGTCCTGTCCATGAGTACAAACTTTCGATATTCTCGTCCACCATTGCGAAAGCGGTGGCCGACGGGAATTAAGAACAAAATGTGGTGTTGATAGGATTTGCAATCCATCGGCTACTTCGAGAATAACCTCGGCAACATTGTTGGTTACCGAGCTCGAGGCTCGGCGCAAGATAGCAAAGGGAAAGATGGAATGGTTTGCCCAAAGCCTAATTGACGAGCGTAAACCGAAGGGTGGTAGAACTCGTAAGATGGCTGAAATGTCCGGTTCTTGCGGGTATTCAAGCCGACATGAAAGATGCAAGGGGTAAGGATGATTTTGTACAAATCTAAAGTAGATGGGGGCATCGAGGAACTATCGAGAATCAAGGTGAAGGAATGTTGGGTATGGACAATCGGCTACATCGGTATATCGGAAAAAAGTCTTGTTGGCGAAGGAAGTCCTATCTAGGGAAAGGAAGAAAGCGAGGTATTTGTGCAAGCCGATCGAGTCCATTTTTAACTCTCCACCGAAGACATGATAAACCTCTCGCCATAGGATCGGCTAGCTCTATCTTGTGGAACAACATGCTCTGGGTAGTCCTCCCGAGGGAAAGTTGAGCTCCCAGAGGGTTCGGATAAAATAGATCAATTTGAACATACAATGGAGCCATGTTTGAACAAACCACGAGAGGACCTCCTATATTGCCAACGACATGTTTGGCAAAACCGTAAAAGAGTCGGCCACGAATCACATACATCATTTGAAATACCGCCCCTAGGAACATCTTGCCAAGGGAAAGCCGATGACCCTCCAGCAGACGTTACGCCACTAAGCCGAAAGGTTTGGGTAGGGCCGAGGAAGCACCACAGAAAGATATCGGTCTAACCAAAGATTGAGAAAAGCGACATGCTCTTCAAATCTTGGACATCGACCAAGAACCCTATTGTTATTTTGGATGTATTTATGCCACCCTTCGCCTTTTGCGGATTAATTTGAAAGAAGGTTTTCCGCCGAAAGCCGATAATCGGTCCCCGTCTGGCCTAAGGCGACATAGTTGGGCCACATCTAGCGAGTAGGGCCGATTGGGCCGGACGGGAATAAAAAAGCGTTGAAAGAATCCGACCAAAAATAACATGCCGCAGCCTACCAAGGGTTCATTGGCTTGTGGTCGGCTAGACTCAAAGATAGAGACTCCGGCTATACCCATCCTCTCCCATTCTACCCTCTTTGAGCCGATACCCTAATGAACCAAGATCTCCATCCTTTCAGGTTAGTGGGCCATGCCCTAAAGCTTTTTCCCCATTCGTAAATATTATATCCAATGCCGATAAGGAGTCTAGGGATCTCGGTATTGATAATCGTGTCTGCCGACATACTACCTATCGGTCCTAAGTAGAATTGATTTGAACTTTGAGGAATCGGAATGAATACTGTGAGGGGTCCATGTCACCGATTTTGAAAGAACAAGGAGAAAAGATGACAAGAGCCGATGGTGCACGATCCGAGAGCTTGAAAGCGTGAAAATGACCGTGGGGACCCCATATTTATACCGCGATGAAAGAAGGCGGCGGCGGGAATAGCGATTCTTTGCATTAAAAACGCATCGAGATTATTACTACGCCATTTAATGGGAAGTTACCAAGAAATTCTGACAAAAAGCCGATTGCAATTTTTGAAAAGTATCAAGTTATCTTTCCAAAAATTGGGGGGGCATATGTTTGCGCCAAAATTCGGTACATGGCAAAATGGGTTTGAATCGGATAAAAGCAATTGTATGTGTTTGCATCGGAATTCGGTGTGTATTGAAATCAGTCCGAGACGGAAAGGAAGCGTTCGCATGGAAAGAAATCATCAAACGAATCGGAAAAGGAATCCGTTTCTAAAAAGGGAAGGAAATCAGATAATAGGCCGATACGGATAAACGCACCGTATCCGTGTACAACTCGGATCGGCCAGGCATGTTATAAAAGGAGGTGGGTGTCAAGCGGCAAAAATCAATCAATCCAACAACACACATCTACTTTTACAAGCTTTTCTTTTACATTGTTTTAGCCTCATAGATCTCTCTGCAAGTCGACGGAATCAACATAGCTGCGCATCGCCGATTGTTGGTTTTGGCCGATTTCACCCAGGTTTGATCTGCTTCGCTTTGTTGCGCATCGCCTTCCCGAAGCCGATTTTACCTTGTATCCGGATCAATCGTAACCGGTTGATCTAGTTATCTCCTAATCGGTTCTTGCCGACTAGCGAAAAGCCGATAGATCCTTGTTTATCGGCTTTGATCAAATTACAAACTCTACCTTGTCAATTTCAGGTCAAATTGACTGGCACGCTCTGCAAACCCGGCGTTTGTCTTGTGTGTTCGAGGCCAAAAACCCCCTTCACGTTTTTAGCGCGAACACCTAGTTACTTTTCAGCCTGGATCCGCTCATGGTGACATGCATCATTAATACTAAGCTGGCTAGTTAGCCCTGTGAGCTTGTGTGTCTCTCTCTCCTGCCCGTTAAACAATTCGAACGGACCAACATCAGCGGCTTTATTACCCCTCACCAAAAGAAGATTAAAGAAAACAAAAGGAAAAAGAAAAAAAGAAACACATGGCCCACCGCAACGGCTAGTTGCCGTAACTGGAGATTGTCTATGATCAAATTCACAATCCCATCCACACCGTCCATCCGTGATCCAACTTCCCCCCTTCGGCCACGTGTCCCGTGCCCGGAACTAGTCGTTAGGCACGTTCCCTGCCTGCCTGGTCCCCGCCGCCCGGCCAACATAGCCGGTCGCCCAACGATCGAAACTCTACCCACTCAAAAGGACGAGTGGGTCCGCTAGCTCGCTGGACCCACGCGCCAGCAGGGGCAACCGTCTATCCAGGTGCACGTAGGCAGACGGAATCCAACCCAACGGCTAGAAAATTATTAAAAAGAATTCAAACCTGCAGCTGTTGCCTAACGGGAAATAGAGCCATCGTCGCCTATAAATACGTCGTCCCCTACGCCCTTTGCCAACCATTCCACATCGACACAAAGCTTCGCCTTATTTGATCCTTCTCCTCGAAGCCTTTGTTAGCTACGATTGGTTCCACGAGCACCCGCCAAGCAGCAATGGCCCGCCTCGCCATCCTCGTCGTGCTGCTAGCCGCCGCCGCCGCCGCGGCCGTCACGGCGCAGGCCCCTGGCACGTCCCCAGTCCCGGCGCCAAAGCGAGCGCCCGCGGCGCCGCCCAAGATGGCCCCGCTGCCGCCGCCACCGGCCAGGGTGCCCACCGCTGCGGCCCCATCGCCGATGGCCTCTCCTCCAGCTCCGCCGGCGGAGACCCCGGCCGCTGCCCCCTCCACCGGCCCGGCCTCTGGCCCCACAGGCGCCGGAGCCGCGCTGTCCCCCGGCGGCGGCGTCAGGGCTCCGGCCGGTGCCCCCGCCTCGGAGAGGAGCGCCGCCGGTGCGGTCTCCGCCGCCGCCAGCTCCGTCTTCGTCGCCGTCGCCGGCGCAGTGGCTGCCGTAGTCGTGTTCTAGATTGTTTTGATGTTGCCGTGCTGCTCTGCTGTTGATACTTGTACTCTGTTCCTTTTTCCGATTAATTTATTTGTTAATTCGAGACCCCGAAGGCGATGGATTGAGATGAGATGTACGAGTTTATAATTCTTTCATTCTGATCAATGGTTAGATATCTCTTTACACGACAGCAACGGAAAAAAAAATGGAAAATCGATTCACCCGATCAAAAAAAAAAATGGAAAATCGATGAGGCATAAAAATTGCTCCTTTTCCTTTTAAGAAAATAGCGAGACCACTAATCAGCCGCCGTTCTACGAATATCCACAGGATTTGCTGTCTGTACTGACTTGAATTATAGTACACACAGAAGCACTGCAACTGTCACGACAGTCATTGACTTGTATAACTTGTATCACTAGTTATCAGTTTGTGGGCTATCTTGTTTACGTAGTGGTAGATTGTTCTGACGTTTTACATCGCACTGACAACAAAAGATGGAAAAACAATTTTATGCTAAGGCAACAGTCTCGAATGCTAGGAAGTGTGATTGATCGGATCGACATCGGAGTCGCTACCTTGTGGCGGTTGCTTAAGATTGTCTCCTCTGCGACTTCCTTGGACGGGGTGTGTCTCACATCCCTTGGCCACCGATCAGAATCAGGACGTGAGATCAATGCAGACAAAGCGAAAGAAGCAAACGAAGAACGAAGAACAGAGAAGGGGAAAGCGAGAAAAAGAGAAGCAAAACTGGATTTCAGTTCATTTTTCTTGTCTGTTCAATACAACCAGTGTTTCCCCTCTTAAGTACTCTCTCTCCCTCCCTCTTACAGGTGGGACCGGCTTAGATGTAACATTACTGCCCCCTTAGAAATTTTGCTTGTCCCCAAGCAAACGTGTGGCCTGACCTTGCATCCATATAATTCCGGGGTCCCATTGCACATTATACCCACGGACAAGTCCTTGAAAGCCTCTTGTCCCAGAAAATGCAACCACAGGAGAGGGCTTCCTGCCAACAGCAGTAGCAAAACTTGCATTCTCGTGGAAGCATTGCATCTCTACCTTTTTAGCCTTATAGTCAGGTAGCTTAATAGACATCACCAGCCTTGTGGATGGCAGGGCTTCCCACACCGCCAAGGTAGTAGAGATGTTTGTTTCTATGTCCATTTTAACATCAACAAGAGTATTGTTGTACTTGTAAACTGAATTGTAAACAATGTTGCTTTTGCCCAGAGACAGGCGTTTCACTTTTGTATCAAGACCACGAACATACTCCGATGGTTCAGTGCTTGCTGCTGTACTGCCTGATGTATCGATGTCCCCTAGTGACATTTGACTTGGTGTCATACTAGGGTCAATACTTGATAAACTGGAAGCTCGTGGAATTCCTTCTGTTTTTGATCTGCTGCCCATTACATCTGCATAGACTTCAGACAGTTCAGGCTTGTCTCGTTCTGTACCATTTCCATGCCCAGCCATCTCCTTTGATAAAGGAAGATACTCTAACTCATAGAAATAGCTCGGTAATCTCAAAAAATTCAGTATTCCAGCCACACAATATCAAAGCGGACCAAATTTCTTCTGATATTTCTCCGAAAGCTCCAGAACATCACTCACAAAACCATAGTATGAAACAGTTGTGTCAAAGTGTATGAGACCAGATTGGATCCGCTCAACAGCCAAGATGTCTAGAGATGTAAAGTCACCCTTAACAATTAATAATGAAACAGAGATGGGATCTTTAACCCCCAAAATAGTCCAAACAAGTGAGTTGTCAGATCCTGCAGGGCTCATTCCGACAGTTGATACCGCTTCTGCTCTGTCCCTTCTACTGAGAAGACTGTTGAATACCTCATTTACAATTCCATCACCACCAACGCACTCAATTCCATTAGGGAATATGCTAAAATCAAATGTAGAAGCAAGAGATTTTGCGTGACCAGCATAAGTATTTTTAACTACTTCCATGTGAAAACCTGCAAGCTTAAATATAGGTTCTGCTTTGTCATGGAAAACTTTACTTGGTCTACCATGTCCAGATCGAGGGTTCAGTATAACATGTATTCTCGGTGGAGTTTTAAATTTGATTGGTGCAACCATGTATATCTGGCTAATCTCTTCTGGAATAGCAGCAGAAAATAGCATTGACTGTCGTTCTCTATGAATGGAAACAATTATGTTTTCCAACTTCAAGGTCATCGTAGACTGTGTTGCCATCAACTATGGTTTGTAGGTTTAGCTCTCTCACTGTTGGGTTCCAGGCATCATCAAATAAACTCTTGAGAGCAAGCACACCAGGGTCCCATCTTAATTTGTCAGTACCACATAGAACAGCCATTATACATGTTGCCACTGGCATCAAGGCCTTGAGCATCGATACCCTCAATCCCTGGAATACATGCGTGGAGCCCCCGGGATCCCATGGCCTCTGCAACCGCTGAAAAAGAATATATAGCTTCAATCCATTGCTCCAGCTAATTAGCCATTCAGAATAAATTGTCTCGCTTGGTCTGATGTCATAATCGACATGGCCCTCCTTTCCAGCAGTGAATTCAACACATGCAACGCCATCTTCTTCAGCTTTATGTGTGAGCATGGGTCCTGATATCGCGTCCCCAATTGTGTAGACACCATTAATATTGGTGATAAAGAACTTGTCAACAAGGATCCTTCCACCCTTATCAGTCTCCACACCAATTGTGTCCAACCCAAGACCAGCAGTATATGGGACTCTGCCAGCAGACAGTAGCACAATATCAGCATCTAGAACACTCTGATCTCCACCACCTGCAAATTCCAAAGATACCTCCAAAGGGGCGACAAACTTCCCAAACCCTTTGACATAATCAACCTTGTTCTTCTTGAACAGGCCTTCAATACCTTTGGTGAGCCCAGAAACAGCCTTGTCTTTCTGAGACATCATTGCCAGTAGATCTATTTCCAGATTGGAGAACTTGATCCCATGGTGTGCAAAAGAAGCCTTCGCCTCATGATACATATGCGACGAATGCAGAAAAGCTTCATTTACCTCATCTGAACTGGATAGCATGAAACCATCTCTGTCAGACTCTTCAAAATGACTTAATAAAGCTTCATCATCAGGACCAAGATGTTTGGTGTCTTGATTATCCAGATTTTCTTTCTCAGTTGGATTAATGGTCTCAATGGAGCTACTATGATTTTCTTCGGCTGTTAATGGATGTGTAGGAGATTGTGGCTTTTCTGATCCTTCATCGGCCTCCTCCTCACCATTATGTCCCATGAATGCCATAACAGGATTGAAGGATCCTATTCTATCAGAGTTAGATGTGACCTCGTGAGGCATTCCTTCAGATACCCAGTACATGCTTTCTTCCATTACACCTCCAATACCTAGATTGACACACATATTCCTCACCGCTGCCGTTGTTCTTTCCATTTGCTTCGCCAGACTCTGTTGAGAGACTACCACTCGCGCCAACAACAAATCTGTATGGGCTAACGACATGGCGACGGTCGTGGTAGCAGTGGTACCTGATGTGGTGAACTGAGCGATCGAGGAGCCGACGAAGGAGGTCGCCATGGCAGTGGGAGAGGAACTGGGTGGTGCGTGGAGGAGCGGCTTGGGCGTGGCACCGGAACCGAGCAATCGCGGCGACCACGCACGCAAGCAGAAGAGATGCGGTGTGCACGGAAGCCGTTCCGTTGGTCGGCGCCGAAGAAGAATCACCGGCGCGGGCGATTGAGTTGAGCGGATTGGAGGAATACCGGCTCCGATCGAAGTCGACTCGAAGGCAGCCGCGTCGGTGGTGGCTGCGCAGATCGGGGCCGAAGCTGGCGGTGAGGCGCAGTCGGAGAAGCCGTCGGGACGGGCCGTCGGCGGAGCAAAGGAAGGCGCGGCGTAGATCCGAAGGGCGGCGGCGATAACTCTCGTAATCGGCGTTGGCGACGCTGATGATGGATGCAAGTGGTGCTGTGGTCGACGGAGAAGGCGGCAGAGGACGCGACGGAGTTGTACGGCTTCCCTGGACCTTTACCAACATCTTCCACCGACGATCACTGCTCTGCTGATGTTTGGGATTTTACAGGGATTCCTTTCTCCGATCTCTCTCAATCAGAGAAGTTTTCCCCCAACCATTCACCGAGATCGCCCAGAAGAAATAGGAATCGAGATTGCCCAAATGAAATAGGAATCGTGGCTAGCTCTGATACCACTTGTCACATCCCTTGGCCACCGATCAGGATCGGGACATGAGATCAATGCAGACAAAGCGAAAGAAGCAAACGAAGAACGAAGAACAGAGAAGGGGAAAGCGAGAAAAAGAGAGAAGCAAAACTGGATTTCAATTCATTTTTCTTGTCTGTTCAATACAACCAGTGTTTCCCCTCTTAAGTACTCTCTCTCCCTCCCTCTTACAGGTGGGACCGGCTCAGATGTAACAGGGTGTTCCGGCAGCACCGCCGCCAGCCTCAGCCTCCCGTCCCGTCCTCCGGCAGCTGCTCGGCCACCTCCGCCGACGCCTTCTCCGTGATAGAGGCCACCTCCTCGACTACCTCTGCCGCTTTCACCATCTCGAATGCAATTGAATCTGTTTCGTTGGTGAAACTTCACGACCTAACCACCTGTACCATCCATCCGATTTTGTTCATAGCTTTTTGAATAACTACGGAAATTGCCCCCTTGATTACGCGGCTAGCTACCACAATACATGTGTTATAGTTTTATTTGCAATCGCATATAGTTTATAGCTACAACGAGTTGTACTTATTGGATAACTCTAATGCTTATTGTTAGGGTTTAGAACGCACACACATAAATGGGAGCATAAGAATTTTAAGTGAAAAACACTTACGAGAAAAAATCACATGAAACAATACACTATTAGGTTCAAAGATTATAAGTACATGGGGGTGGCTATTTATAGTCAAATAGAATCCGTTTAGGAAGGAAAGATATGGTTTGTTGGAGATATATATAGAGGAATCCGACAATATCTCTAACAAACCTTCCATCGACTTAAAATCCATAATAAAAATTTATCTCTAAGAAATCCCGAAGGGCAATTAAGCACCATAAATACTAACCAAGTCAAGGTAACGCTTGAACTTGGTATTAGAAAGTGTCTTCTTGGTGAGTATGTCTGTAAGATTATCATCAGTATGTATCTTTCCCATAATAATCTGTCTTTCAGCAACAATATTATCAATGAACGTATAAGATCTTTTTTCTCTCTCGATTAATAAAATAAATTATGGGAAATTTACTTTTTTTATTTAATATTTATAACGGGATTTTCTAATCTTTTAAAGTGAAGAAAAGACATTTAGTCTCATCAGTTGTTTGTAGATACATAGATTACCTAGAATTCGCAGGAATGACGCGCATCTGAAGTGCAGGAATGGCGTCGCGATAGCAAGAAGAGAACCGATTGCCCTGATAAAGAAGGGGAAGACGATATAGGGCCGATCAGTGTTATTACCGTTCACCAAACTGCACCAGGGCCGTTAAAAAACCCCGATCAAACTGATGAAGAATTATACAGCAGTCAATTTGCCTGGTGAAGAAAGGTGTTCGCCGCTAAAAACGTGAAGGAGGGTTTTCGGCCTCGAACACACAAGACAAACGCCGGGTTTGCAGAGCGTGCCAGTCAATTTGACCTGAAATTGACAAGGTATAATTTGTAATTTGATCAAAGCCGATGAATAAAGATTTATCGGCTTTTCGCTAGTCGGCAAGAACCGATTAGGAGATAACTAGATCAACCAATTATGATTGATCCGGATACAAGGTAAAATCGGCTTCGAGAAGGCGATGCGCAGCAAAGCGAAGCAGATCGAACCTGGGTGAAATCGGCTAAACCAACAATCGGCGATGCGCAACTATGTTGATTCCGTCGATTTGCAGAGAGATCTATGAAGCTAAAACAATGTAAGAGAAAAGCTTGTAAAAGTAGATGTGTTGTGTTGGATTGATTCCTTTCCTCGCTTGACGTCTACCTCCTTTTATAATACACCTGGCCGACCCGAGTTGTATATGGACACGATGCGTTTATCCGTATCGGCATTTGATCTGATTTCCTTTCCTTTTCAGAAACGGATCCCTTTTCTGATTCGTTTACCGATTTCTTCCCATACGAACACTTCAGATTCAAACCGATTTCAATATAGGCCGAATTTTGGTGCAAACATATGCCCCCCATTTTTGAAAGATAGCTTGATATCTTTCAAAAATCCCTTCGCTATTCTCCGTGATCGGCTTGTCGCTTAGGATTCACCTTGGTAACTTCCCCATTAATGGCGCCGCAATGCCCTCGGTGCGTTTTTAATGCAGCAACTGTTCCCGTCTTTTCACCTTTTTCACCGAGGTATAAATATGAGGTCCCCCCTGCGGTCATTTTCACCCTGGCGTGCTCTCGCTCATCTTGAAATCGGCTTTTCTCCGCATCAATCCCTTCTTCCTGTTGTATCGGCTGAAATGGACGCATCCCAGGTACTCATCCCGATCCCAGATAGCGACCATCAGTATTTTCTAGGCCCAATAGGAACTATAGAAACCGATACGGTTGTTGGAGACGAGATCCCTAGACTCCCTTTGTCGGCTCCTGGCTACAACATCAAGGAATGGACCAAAAGCTTTAGGGCTTGGCCGACATTTCTCAAGGGCTGGAGGTCCTGGTATATTAGAGTATCAGCCCAAAAGAAGGCGGAGTGGGAAGGAATGGGTATTGCTGAGTGCATTCCCATGTCCTTAGCCGATCCAGAACCTAATGAATCCTTGATAGCCGCTGCTTGCTATTTTTGGTCGGATTCCTTTAACGCCTTCTTTTTCCCAACTGGTCCTATCGGCCCAACCCTCCTAGACATGGCCGAATTGTGTTGCCTTAGGCCGGATGGAGACCAAATATCGGCTTTTAGCGGGAAACCTCAGTACAAGTTGACTAGAAAAAAGGGAGAAGGTTGGTCCAAATATA
Source organism: Rhipidocladum racemiflorum (assembly GCA_036346355.1). Taxonomy (NCBI): domain Eukaryota; kingdom Viridiplantae; phylum Streptophyta; class Magnoliopsida; order Poales; family Poaceae; genus Rhipidocladum; species Rhipidocladum racemiflorum. The sequence continues at coordinate 39,035,764 of CM070588.1, forward strand.
TACAAAATAATAACAAAGTAACCGGCCCTGTATCGGATGAGGAACACGTAGCTTTCCTCAACCTATGGCTAGACCGATTCCTCTTCTGTGGCGCTTCCTTAGGACCAACCCAGGTTTATCAATTTATGTCGGAGCAACTAGTCATGGGTCGTCGGCTAGCTTTAGGGAAATCCTTGTTGGGGGCTGTGTACCATTTGATGCATATCATCCGGAGTCCGCTTTTTACCAGCAATGGTTCCTATGTCGTGGGCAATGTTGGTGGCCCACTTTGGTTTATCCAGATATGGCTTTACTGCGTTTTCGGCCGCCTCATTATCCCGGATCCTTCGGAAGAATCGGCTTTTCCAACAGAAGATTTTCCTGAAGGCGCAACCCCCAGATTCTAGCCTAGCCGATCTCCGGGCGAAAAATTCATCATGTGTTCGTCTGATGAACCCAAAATCTCCCCGGCCGGTTTTCATAAGTACTTGTCCTTCTTTTTGAACCTTAACCAAGCCACCTTTAATCGTAGAGACTTCTTTTCGTATAGCCAATTAGCCGATCTCCCATGGCCTTCTTTTCTTCGTTTGAATTCTGACAGCTCTCTAATGCCCCAGTCCACTCTTGATCTGCTTCCTCTGCTGATCTCTCCTTGCATTCTTCACGTCGGCTTGAGTACTCGTAATAGAACATTTCAGCCGACCTATGAGTTCTATCACCCTTCAGTGTATGCACGCCAGCTAGGTTTTGGACAAACAATTCCTTGCCTTCCTTTACTCAACATGATCAAGCCACGAAACAAAGTCACTAACATTACTGCGGCGGAGCTTATTATCGAATTAGCTGATGAGCTCCATGTGGTGGACTTGCCTTTCCTCGTGCTGAACACACGTCGATCGGGCCAGTTTACCTCGTGGTGGGCTTCCATAGCTGAGTCGCTCCTGCGGAGGCGTACTATTCATGAGGTCTTGTCCTCTTTTCTCCCTGGCTTTCAAGAGCCGACGGAGGCTGCCACCGGGTCTAGCTCGAGTTATGCTAACTCTTTAGAGGTATTTTCATTTTGATATGTTTGTTGAAACAAGATTTTCATCGGCTTAACCATATCTTTTATCCTTCAGACAAGCAAGAGGTCGACTCCGGCGCAAACCACATCGGCCGACGACCGCTCGAAACGGCAAAGGCCGTCGACCCCTCTTGCTGGTTTATCCTCTGGCACGCTGAGGGTTGACAGCCCATCATTATCGGATCTCGCCGATCGGCGTGTTGAGAGTAAGTGCAACTTAGCGGCATGTTGAGTAAGATTTCCTCTGTCGGCTAACCCTATGTTTATCATCTTCAGGGAAGAAGAAGAGCCGTAGAGTTGTTATCAAGCGATCTCCAAAACCTGCTGGTCGTGATGCAGCATCATCTCCAACTAGATCGGCTACTGCGGTTAGCTTCGATCTTTTAATTTGGTTTTTCATCTTGGTTTTTACTTTAGAGGTTAAGTTTTATTATTTTTAGGAAACTCCTTCCGTCCAGATGATGGAGACTTTAGCCGATGCTGAGAAAATCCCGACAGATGTGCCCGTCTTATCGGCTCCTGCTCTCGTACTATCACCTGCTTCCCCATCCCCAAAACCTGTTTCTGACCCAGTATCGTCAACAGACCCAGCCGATCTTTTGGGTTTTTCTCTGGACGAGCTCGAGGACCCTGAGGTTCTGGCTACTGACGACTACCCAGCCGACATTCAGCGCATAATAGCGACCTCCGCGCCAGCATCGGCTACTGTTACTGCTGAGCCGGGCATGCAGGAGTGACTCAACCGTCTTCTGGACGAAGTGATGCAGCCGGAGGCGGCTCTTCTGGCCAACACCCAACCCTTGAGAAATGCTATGGCGGCCATGCAAGCCGATCTTCCTCCTGCAGCCATGAATGCTTTGCTAGAGGTATGTCATTTGGATGCTCGTCGGCTGGACGTAGAATCGGCCAAAGTAAGAGTTGAACAGAGGAAGGCCCAACAAGCCGACCAACAGATCCTGGACAAGCTTATAGCAGACGCAAAACTCCGGAAGAGAATGTTTGACCAGGGTGCCGCTGTGCTAAAATCGGCTAAGACTAAGGCCCAAGAGCTGGAGTTATCCAAGAAAAAACTTGAAGAACAGCTGGCTTTAGTTACAAAAGAACTTGCAGATTGCCAAATCGGCATTCTTGTGCGATATCTTCATGGCGGTTCAGAGGCGACAAATCGGTGAAGTTTTGCCAAAGTCAAGAACCAATCAGCTAAGATGATCCCAGTTCCGGGCGATGCAGGAGCCGATGAACAACTAATAGATAGCGTTCAAGCTACTATTGGTAGGGCGGCAGCAGCACTATCGGCTTTGGGAGCCCATCTGCCTGGTTCCGGGCTTCATTGAAGACAGCATTGTTTCTTAAACTGATATGTAGTATCGGTCGTGTAGCCGATTTTTGTAAACAATTTAATCCGGTGGATGATGAATGTTTGCTTCTGACTCGGTTGGCTGTATGACCGATTTTATATGCATGTTTTTTGTAATTGATCCTGATGTTTTTCTTCCTGTAGTTAGGACCTGACCCATATGCTTGGGTGATATGCCTTTAGATATTTTCCATTGATCGCTTTAGGTAGGATGAACCCGTCTAAGGACTCCAGTATATACGAATTCCCGTCAATCGGCCGATTGATCTTATAAGGCCCTTCCCATGTTGGAGACCATTTGCCGAATCGATTATCCTTAGACCCGATCGGCAACACGGTTTTCCATACCAAATCGGCTCGATTGAACGATTTTAAAATCACCTTTTTATTATACGACCTGGCAACCCTCTCTTTATTCCTTTTAAGCCGATCTAGCGTAATCAGCCTTAGTTCAGCTAAATCATCTAGATTGTCAAACATTGCCTGCTCGTATTCATCGGCTGACAAATTATTTTGCTTAAATAGCCTTACCGAGCCGATGTTGATCTCTACGGGCAAAACGGCTTCTTGTCCATATACCAACTGAAAAGGTGATAATTTAGTTGATCCGTGATGGGACAGCCGATAAGCCCACAAAGCTTCCGATAGCGTTGAATGCCAATTTCTTGGTTTCTCCTCAATTTTCCTTTTTTATTAATTTTATCAGTGTCTTGTTCGACGACTCGGCTTGTCCATTGGCCTGAGCGTAATAAGGAGAAGAGTTGAGTAATTTTATCCCAAGACTTCCAGCGAATCCTTTGAATTCATTAGACATGAACACCGTCCCTTGATCAGTAGTAATTGTCTGCAGTATTCCAAACCGATGGACGATGTGCTCATTTACAAAGTCGATCAGTTCCTTGCTAGTAACTTTCTTGAGTGGTATAGCCTCGACCCATTTTGAAAAGTAATCGGTGGCTGCAAGGATAAATTTATGTCCTTTGCTGGATGACGGAAATATCTGGCCGATTATGTCTATGCCCCATCCCCTAAACGGCCATGGCTTGATGATTGGATGCAAAGCCGATCTTTGGTCTTGTTGTATGTTACCAAACTTTTGGCATGTTTGGCATCCTTTATAATATTTGAAACAATCTTCTAACATTGTTGGCCAAAAATATCCCGTTCGTCTCAGTATCCATTTCATTTTATGGGCCGATTGATGTGATCCGCAAATTCCTTCATGGATTTCTCCCATCGCTATCTTGGCTTCTTCGGCTCCCAGACATTTTAGCAATAACCCTTCCATTGTCCGAAAGTATAGTACATCTTCTAGTAAAACATATTTGAGTGCTTTGCGTATGACTTTCTGCTCGGTCGGTTTAGATGGGTCTGATAAAAAATCCCTTATCTCTGTTCTCCAGTCGACAGGGTGAACACATAAAATCGGCCAAACGTTTAGCTCGATTGGTCCCTGTCGGCTTTCAATCTTGTACCCTGATGCACATTGTGCCAATCGGTTTGCTTTATTATTAGCTTCTCTGGGGATATGTTTTATAGAAAATGTAGTGAACATCTCGATGATCTGGAGGCATTGATGTAAGTACTGCGTTAGCGCACCGTCGTTGCATCGGTATTCTCCTTTGACTTGCTGTACAATTAACATCGAGTCTCCAAAAGCTTCGACGTCTTTCACCCCGATGCTATCCAGCAATTGTAGCCCTCTTAGTAATGCCTCGTATTCTGCTTGATTATTTGAGCATCGGCTATTTAGCTGATACATGAAGTCATACTCCTGTTTTCTAGGTGAAATCAATATCACACCGATGCCTTCGCCCTCCTGGCAAACGGATCCATCAAAATACAGCTGCCAAGGAGTTACATCAGCTGTTCCTGTTAATGTTTCACTCCCTGTGATAAAATCGGCCAAAGCTTGTCCTTTTACAGATTTAGCCGACTCATAGGTTAACTCGAACTCTGTTAAGGCGTATGCCCATTTACCAAGCCGACCCCGCAGAATTGGCGCCGATAATATGTACTTGATCACATCGGTTTTGCATATTATAACGCATTTGGAAGCCAGCATATAATGTCATAATTTGGTGCAAGCAAAATATAATGATAAGCACAATTTTTCTACTAGGGGATACCTGGTTTCTGCATCTAAAAGGCGTCGGCTTAAATAAAATATTGCTCGTTCCTTCCTATCGGCTTCTTGTGTCAAGACTGCCCCAATTGTATCACCTTCAGCCGATATATATAGTCTAAAAGGTATACCATGCTTTGGTGCGGCCAACACTGGTGGACTCATCAGATAAACTTTTACGTCATCGAAGGCCTTTTGTTGATCGGCTCCCCACTTAAATTCTTGGTCGTCTTTAATTTTCAGCAGCGGTGTGAAGGCCCGAATACGTCCTGACAAGTTCGAAATGAAACGTCGTAAGTAGTTGATTTTCCCTATTAATACTTGCAACTCCTTTTTGCTTGTCGGCGGTCTAGTATCGGCTATAGCTTTTACTTTGGCTTGGTTTACTTCTATCCCTCCTTCATGTACTGTAAACCCAAGAAATTGTCCAGCCGATACTCCGAAAGCACACTTGAGAAGGTTCATTTTTAACCCATGTAACCTTATGCTCTCGAACATCTTTTCCAAATCGGTTAAATGTTGCCAGTCTTCTTTAGACTTTACTACCACGTCATCAATGTATATCTTCACAGTTTTGCCGATCGAATCATGGAAAATATGGTTCATAGCGCGCTGATACGTGGCGCCGGCATTTTTTAAACCGAAGGTCATAACTTTCCACTCATATAGCCCCAAAGCTCCTGTAACACCCCAAAATTTTGCTTTTCATAAATTCATGTGTGAATTGGCACTTTGGTGAATTTTTGGGAATTTTCTGGAATTTATTTGGATTTATTTGGAATTTATTTGAATTTATTCCATTTTGAAATAATTAAAGAATTAAACTTTGCAAATAAAATTTTATTGGAAATATTTTATTTGAGTCCCAAATACCCTAAAGTATTTTCCAGAATTTTTCTGAGTATTTTGCTATTTTTAATGGATTAAATGAATTACTGGGAATTATTTTAATTATTAAATCGCTGGAAAATGTGAGTGGGTTTGTACTATTCATCCGACCGAGCCCGAGTCAGACTCGAGTTCGAGTCCGACCCGAACCCGACCCGAGCCAGCTGACTCGACCCCGAGCTCCAACTCGGATCGGATCCGAACCGGTTGGATCGAGATCCAACGGTCGAGATCAATCCGCGCCCGATCCGCAGCGCACCGAGCCAATCTCGGCCACTGATCACGCCACGTGGACGGCCATCGTGCGTCCACGTCACCTCACCGAGTTCGAGCGGACTCCGTCGCCGCATCGCTCAGCCCGCGAAACCGAGCGAATCTCGGCGTTCGCCGGTATTTAAGCGTGGATCGTTGCCGAGGATCGCGACCCGTCGCGCATCGTCTTCCCCAACTTCCGAGCCTTATCCGCCGCCGTCACCTCGCAATTGCTCGCCGGAGTTCTCTCTCTCCCGCCATGATTCTTTGCTTCATTCGCCGCTGCCGTTCGCCGTCTTCCGCGCGGTTGAGCCCGGTCAGAGACCCCAAGCCAAAGCGCACCGTGGTACCTCTCACTCCTCCTGAGCGACCCCGAAGCGCCGTCGGGCTCGTCGTCGTTTTCATCTCCGGTGGCCTGCTCGCCCGCGTCGCCATCGTCATCATCCGCGAGCGCCGAGCCGTTGGATCTCCATCGCCGCGGTCAAGATCGCGCCCACGACACCGACGGTGAGATCCCGTCAAGAATCTCGAGATCAATCTCGGCCGTTGGATCTAGATCCAACGGTCCAGATCAACCGAGTTCACCCCAAACGCGTGAATCCGGATTCAATGCGGGCGGTTGATTTTCAAATCAGCGGTCGAGATCTAACCACGCGTGTGCGGGAGGCGACCGCCGCGGTCGGCGCCCGCCAGCGTGAGCACGTGTCTCGACACGCCGGCCCGCATGTCGGCGCCGCCCAAAGCGCACCATGACGTCAGCCGGCGTCATGGCGGGCTCGATGTCGGCCGGTATCCCGGCCGAGTCTTGGCGTCGACAATGGACGTCACAGGAGTCCACTGTCGGCACCGTGGTGAGCGAGCCCCGTCGGCGATGACGCGTCACCCGAGGGACCCACCTGTCGATCTCACGTGGAGCCGTGGGCCGAGTCCACGGTAGACCCAAACCAGCGTGGGCCGAGTCCATGGACCGGTGACGTCGACCAACCAATCGAAGATCGCCACGTGTCCAGGCTGACGCAATAAATGTTTTTCCGAAAAAGAAAATGATTTAATAATTCGGTTTAATAATTGATTTGAATTTCAAAACTTCAAACGCTTATAACTTTTGCGTTTCAACTCCGATTTGAGTGATTCAAATTTCTAAATTTGTATAAAATTGAGATCTACCTAAATATGAATTTTATTTAATTTTTGGACTAAAGTTTTTCTTTGTAAAATTATTTAATTGATTATTAAAACTTTAAATAATCATAACTTTTGCGTTTTAACTCCAAATTTGACGATTCCAGTTTCTAAAAAAGTCATAAAATTATGTTCTCTCTATTTATGGGTTTTATTTGGATGTTTGGACACTTTTTGCCTATTGTTTATTCGTGTATTGCTATTTGCACGCTTTACGAGTAGACGTTGAAGTGCCGGAAGGATTTGAAGGAGAAGTATTGACTCAGGATCCAACTCAAGACCAAGAACAAGTACTTTTTGAAGGCAAGTTGTGCTTTGACCATGTTGATCCTATTTCGAAATCTATTTTGATTTAACCTATTGCATGCTAGTTCAATTAGAAAATACTTTATTTAAATTTGGGGAGTTAGATAAATACCAATTTGCTGTATGACACCTTGATTACTTAAATATGAGCCATGACCCCTTGTCACCCTAGTTGTGGTTTACTAGTTGGACATTATTAACTTGCCAACATGGGTTTTAGACCGTTGTAGTAAAGCTGCTTAGACACGCTCGTGCTCGACATGATTTTGGACAAACAAATGTTAATATTGACTTAATGATATATTGAACCTGTTTTGGAAAGGTATCATGTGATGTTGATGGCACGTGGTGCATGGTAATCAAGCGGGGTTTGATAAATAGTTTTCGGCCAGAGGCATGTGGCAAGAATAATCAGTGGGCCGGTTGTGGCATTGGGGATGTTGATTTGGTTCTTCGGGTAGTCTTGCCCTGGTCACCCTAAGGACTTAACCTTGCAAGCCTTTGAACTGGGTCTAACGTGCAACCACATGTCTCGTAATGGGACGGACCTAGTTGACTAAGTTGCCGATAACGTGCACTGTGGGACCTCGGGAGGTCAACTACACCCTTTGTGTAAGTTGTGCGGGGAGCGTCTGGGCCGAGGCCAGTACCCATCTAACAGTTGATTGGCCTAGACTTCGCCTTAGCTAAGGGAAGGGTTAGTGTGCAATAACCGGGGAGGACCACTTGTATTGTTAGAAGTTTCCGAAAGACTTTGTTACGGGAACTCGCCTTTGTGGTGTTTGACTGTATCTTGTGGGTAAAGTGCATAACCTCTGCAGAGTGTAGAATCTATTCGAATAGCCGTGTCCGCGGTATTAGACATCGCTCGGGAATTACAGTCAAGGGTTAGATTTTCTCAAAAATAACTTGGGTTTGAAAGGTTGGGTTGGATTAATAATGATGTTGATGGGAATATGGATTAGGATGGGAAAGATGTTTATTAAATTCCTTGAAAAGTTATTTATGCTATACTTGTTTCTACTGCTTTCGAATCTATTTATGCTACTTGTCAAATCTTTGTTTCTTTGCAAATATACCTTGAGCTATTCCTTTGTACCAAGCCATGCATATAGTATATTAGCTTGCATTCTGTGCATGACTTGCTGAGTACCAAGTACTCACCCTTGCCACAATACAACACCAGTTGAAGAGGAGACTACACCAGCTTTGGAGGAGGAGCTCCAAGAGGAACCGTCTACTTAGGGAAGCGAGCCCAGTCAGTTGCCTGTGGTATACTGGATGGCGCCACAAAGCTATTTGATTTTCCGCTGCTATTATTTCTCTCTGAATAAGTTTCGCCCTGCGAGGCATATATTTGTTACTTGACCATAAGGTCGAGTAACCAGTTTGACTATTTAATTAAGTACTTTATTTGTATCGAGTGGTATGACTGTGATATTTACCGATGTTAAGACTGTGTGCACTAGCGCGTTCCTGGACTAGTGCTGAATAAACAGAGGGTCCGGATTTGCAAATTCGGGGTCTCGACAGAGGTGGTATCAGAGCCATACTTGACTGTAGGCTCAACCCTAAGCTAGAATGGTCGTAGTGAGGATAAAACCTATTTTCTAAAGCTAAATATTTGTCAAGATAAGAAATAACATCTCGACTTATCCCATTCTTTCTTTTCTTGTCTCTTGCTGAATTTTCTTTACCTTGTCACGATTTAAAAATTTTCGAGTTCTTACGAGAGCACTCTTGTGACAGATGGAGGAAGAGTTCAACTACGTTGATCTGGAGGTTGGTCACGCCGCAGAACTTTGGCATATGCTACAAACTCTCGAAGATTTTGAGAAGCCGCAATACCAAGTAGAAGTGATCAGACAAGCAGGATTAATCAAGGCTTGTGACGTGAAGATTGAGGTACCTGCTAGGAAGAAGGGCCCAGGCAATCGCCCGATACACTGCACGGCCAGGAGGTCTACAATGCAGATGGGTATCCAAGAAGTATCACGACGAGCAATGCGACACATTACTCGTATCTACGCCAGAGAGTTGGAGAGCACGGTGTTCCGTTATCACCCGCGCAGCAATAACCTTCTTGACCCGAAGGCGATTCAGGATGAGGATGCCATGGTTACACGATTAGCCACGACTTGTTGTCGCCCAGGAGGATGTACTCGATGATACAAGCAAAGAGCTACAGAAGGCCCGCAAGGAGATCACGACAGAGAAGAACAGATGGCGGGAAGCTCAAGAGCACGTGTCACACCTTCTGCGAAGGATTGACGAGTTGGAGATGGCTTTGTACGGACCAGAACCAGAGCCAGTACTCGAGCTACACGAGCCAGATCCGGAGGAGTCAGATCTCGATGAGGACACTGCTTCTTCGACTACCACAGATGACACGATTCTTTGGACATGGCAATCGTTTCGCGCCTATGCCGCAGCATCCGTACCCAGGCCGTGGAGGTTTCCTCGATGAGTGAGCGTAGGTTCTATAGTGAGACTCCTTCGCCGAGTCGCGTCATAGAATAAAGAGTCACCCTTTAGGCGTTAGATTCGATGTCGATTCGATTTGGATTTTCATTGTTTCTTGAGTGTGCAGTATGTGTTGCAAGGCCCTTAGGCATTGTAAGCAACCATACCAAGTTATTAATATCAATAATAAAGTTGGACCTTAAAGTACACCTTTCGCCCCGCATAAGTTCCATATTACTTGTCTATTCTTGTTTCCCTCTCATCTCTAAACTTAGAGCGAATCGGCCAGGATGGTGAACACCCGCGGAAACTTTGGAAGCAATGGGAGTGGTTCTCGCCCAGCAGAAAACCCCAATGATCGAGCACCAGAACCGCCACTGGATGTGCAGAATTTTCGAGAATTTCTTGCTGCTCAGACTCGATTGATGCATGCTATGATGCAACAAATGCAACACGTCCTTTGCTCAGGCCACTGCTAATCAAGTTAATCAGGGACCACGCCAGAATACAAGACTTTCAGAGTTCATGAGGACTCACCCACCCACTTTCTATGGGAATGCCAATCCATTGGAGGCCGATGATTGGTTAAGGTCAATCGAGAGAAAGCTACACATAGCTCAATGCATAGGAAATGAGAAGGTACTCTACGCTTCTCATCGCTTGGAAGAACATGGCCGAATGGTGGGAGAACTTCGTGCCACGCAAGAGAACCCTCAAGACATCACTTGGGAAGAGTTCGCAGTGCGTTTAAATCGATATCACGTGCCTGAAGGAATCATGGACCTTAAGAAGGAGGAGTTTAGAGCATCAAGCAAGGTAATCGGCCCGGTGGCGACTACGAACAAGTTCACACAGCTAGCACGCTACGCTTTGAGGATGTAGCGACAGATAAAGCAGGCAGTCTCGTTTTATGAAGGGACTTAACTCAGGGTTGCAAGTAGGATTGATCACCCACACCTTTCCAGATTTCCAAGAATTGGTGAATAAGGCGCTTATTCTTGAGGACAAGCGCAAGGCCCGGATGAGAACAGAAGCGCGGGATCTGGCGAGGATCACGCCAAGGAACGCATAGCAGCGTCGAGAGTTGCACCAAATCAATTTTTCAGATTCCAAATGCACGAATGCAACAAGGACACCTTCACGGCACCAAGAACCGTCAATCAAAACTACTGCACCCCACCCGCTAGAAACGCCGCTCGAGCGATCGACAAGGAAACGATGAGACGCCGCTACAATCAGCAACGAGCCAGGACACTTTGCCAACAGCTTGTCCGAAGAAGACAGCGAGAGTGACCCCAATTCGCTTCAATCTAGGAACCACCCCGCTAGGGCGCCAAAGACCAGGAACCACATCCTGCATCGTGGTGAGAGGCCGAGTCAACCATGTCACCGCAGATGCACTTTGCATAATGCTACGGACGTCGTCTTGGGTAAGTTACTTGTTAACTTTCGATTACACACTGCTTTGTTTGACTCGAGCTTCGCATTCGTTTGTTTCGCAAGGCTTTGCTGCTAGAAATGATTTGGGGATTGCAAGACTTAAGTGCATGCTTTTAGTTCAAACCCACAGTTCCGAACTCCGAGCGAAAGTAGGATGTTCCGGGGTGAGAATACTAATAGATGGAATAGAGTTCCTAGTGAACCTTATAATTTTGGAGACCCAGGACCTTAGGCGTTATTTTGGGAATGGATGGTTATCCAAGCACAAGGCCGTATTGGATTGTGGGCGAAGGACTATCTCGATTGAGAGCCGTGTGGAAAGAAAGTGGAAGTTCAAGCTACTGCCGTTAGAGAAGGACAGTTGATGGTTAACAGTACCAAGGCAATCGGCATAGAGGATGTCTCAAAGAGTGAATGAGTACCCGGATGTTTTCCCGAAGATCTACCTGTATGCCGCTGCACAGGGACATAGAGTTTGTGATAGAGCTTGTACAGTGCAGCGCCGATAGCAAAGAGACCTTATCGGATGTCCACCGAGGAATTGGTAGAGATGAAGAAAGCAGCTAGAGGAATTAATGGAGAAAGGATTTATCAGGCCGAGCTCATCGCCGTAGGGAGCACCGCTTTGTTTGTCAAGAAGAAGGGCGGGAGTTTCGTGGATGTGCATCGACTACCGTGCACTCAATGAAGTCACCGTGAAGAATAAGTACCCGCTACCAGGATTGATGATTTGTTCGATCGGTGAGAGGAGCCGGAGTTTTCTCCAAGATTGATCTGAGATCGGGATACCATCGATTGAAGATCCGATCGTAAGATATCCCAAAACTGCATTCTCGTCAAGATATGGACATTACGAGTTTCTGATTATGTCCTTTGGGTAACGAATGCGCCAAAGATATTTCATGAATATGATGAATAAGGTGTTCATGGAATATTTGGACAAGTTTGTCGTCGTGTTCATAGATGACATCCTAATCTACTCCAAGACAGAGGATGAACATGCCGAACGCTTGAGGCGAGTTTTGGAAAAGGCGAGAGCGACAACTCTTCGCCAAGTTTAGTAAGTGTGAATTTTGGAAGGATAAGGTGGAGTTTCTTGGACATGTAATGACCGCAGAAGGAGTCGCCGTTGATCCAAGCAAAGTAGAAGCTGTGTTACATTGGGAGCAGCCGAAGACTGTGACCCAGATCCGGAGTTTCCTTGGAATGGCAGGATACTACCGCCGTTTCATTGAAGGCTTTTCGACAATTGCGAAACCTCTTACGCAATTGCTGAAAAAGGAGAAAAAGTTTGCATGGACGTCAGAATGTGAGAAAGGATTTCAGGAGCTGAAAAAGCGATTGACATCAGCACCGGTGTTAGTTCTACCGGATGTTGCTCAAAGCTTTGATATTTATTGTGACGCATCGCGCCAAGGACTTGGATGTGTCTTTGTCTGAGAATGGAAAGGTCGCCGCTTATGCATCAAGGCGATTGAGGCCGCATGAGGAGAATTATCCGACGCATGACCTAGAGTTAGGCTGCCGTAGTGCATGCCTTGAAGATATGGCGTCACTATCGATCGAGAGCAGATGTGAAGTGTATACGGATCATAAGAGCCTTAAGTATATATTCACCCAGTCGGATCTGAATATGAGGCAAAGGAGATGGTTAGAGTTGATCAAGGACTACAATGTTGGAATCCATTACCATCCCGGAAAGGCCAACGTAGTTGCCGATGCCTTCAGTCGGAAAAGCCATACTGTGAGCATGTTGCTAGCCACAAGTCAGGATGAGCTATGTGAGGATTTCCAGAGAATGAAGATTGAGGTGGTACCTAGTGGATTCGTGGCCACATTAGAAGTAAAGCCTACCCTAGAGGATCAGATTCGGAAAGGACAGAAGGATGATGACAAGATCCGTAGGATTAAGTCCATCAAGGAGGAAGGCAAGGCAGAGGACTTCAAGTTGGATGAGCAAGGCACGTTATGGATGAAGGATCGCATTTGTGTGCCCAACAAGAAGGAATTAAAGCAACTGATTTTGGAAGAAGCCCATGACTCCAAGTATTCAATTCATCTGGAAGCGCCAAAATGTATCGATTTGAAGGAAAGATTACGGTGGCCGAGCATGAAGCGTGAAGTTGCCGAGCATGTTGCATTGTGCGATGTATGCCGGAGAGTCAAGGCAATGCATCGAGAGACCAGCGAGGATTGCTACAGCCTGAAAATACCTGAGTGGAAGTGGGAGGAAATCGGAATGGATTTCATTACGGTTTGCCTAAGACTCAAGGAGGTTATGACTCCATATGGGTTATAGTGGATCGCTTGACCAAAGTAGCCCATTTTATCCCGTAAAGACCACTTACTCGGGGATAAATTGGCAGAATTGTACATGATCAGGATCGTCTGTTTGCACGGTGTGCCAAAGAGGATCATATCGGACAGAGGTACCCAATTTACTTCAAGGTTCTGGAATAAGTTGCATGAAGCCATGGGAACCCGTTTGAGCTTCAAGATGACCTATCATCCACAGACGGATGGAGCCAGGCCAGAAAGAATCAACCGGTCTGGAGGATATGTTAAGAGCTTGTGCATTGGCTTATGCTACCTCTTGGGATAAGAGTTTGCCATATGCCGAGTTTAGTTACAATAATAGTTACCAGGCTAGTTTACAGATGTCACCTTTTGAGGCACTGTATGGTCGACCCTGTCTGACGCCATTGAATTGGAATGAGGCCGTGGCCCGTGTCTTCGGGCGAATATTCTTCAAGAGGTCAAGAGCAGATTGCCATGATTAGGGAAAGGTTGAAGATCGCCCAATCACGACAGAAGAGTTATGCTGACAATCGTCGCCGGGACTTGAGTTTTGAACCAGAAGACTTTGTATACCTCAGAATTACGTCTCTCAGGGGAGTTAGGAGGTTCCATGCTAAAGGGAAACTCGCACCCCGTTATGTTGGACCATTTAAGATTTTGAGCCGCAGAGGCGAAGTTGCTTATCACCGGAGTTGCCCACGATCGTTGGCGAGAGTACATGACGTGTTCCATGTGTCCCAGTTGAAGAAGTCTCTCCGAGTACCTGAGGAGCAGACACCGCTAGAGTCAATTGAGTTGCAAGAAGATTTGACTTACAAGGAGCACCCCGTAAAGATTTTGGACACTATGGATCGAGAGACCAGAAATAAGTCAACCCGTTTCTCAGAAGTTCAATTGGAGCAACCACACGGAGAGTGAAGCAACTTGGGAACGCGAAGAGGATTTGAGGAAAGAGTTTCCAAACCTATTCCTTTAGTAAGCCCTGAATCTCGGGGACGAGATTCTATTAAGGGGGGAGGTTTGTAACACCCCAAAATTTTGCTTTTCATAAATTCATGTGTGAATTGGCACTTTGGTGAATTTTTGGGAATTTTCTGGAATTTATTTGGAATTTATTTGAATTTATTCCATTTTGAAATAATTAAAGAATTAAACTTTGCAAATAAAATTTTATTGGAAATATTTTATTTGAGTCCCAAATACCCTAAAGTATTTTACAGAATTTTTCTGGAATTTTTCTGAGTATTTTGCTATTTTTAATGGATTAAATGAATTACTGGGAATTATTTTAATTATTAAATTGCTGGAAAATGCGAGTGGGTTTGTACTATTCATCCGACCGAGCCCGAGTCAGACTCGAGTTCGAGTCCGACCCGAACCCGACCCGAGCCAGCTGACTCGACCGAACCGACTCCAACTCAGATCAGATCCGAACCGTTGGATCGAGATCCAACGGTCAGGATCAATCCGCGCCAGTCACGGCCGCACCCGAGCCAATCTCGCCATCGATCACGCCACGTGGGCGGCCATCGTCGTCCACGCCACCTCACCGAAGTTCGAACGGACTCCATCGCGCATCGCTCACGCGAAACCGAGCGAATCTCGACGTTCGCGCCGGTATTTAAGGCGTGGATCGTTGCCCGAGGATCGCTTGACCCGTGCGCATCGTCTTCCCCAACTTCCGGAGCCTTATCCGCCGCCGTCACCTCGCAATTGCTCGCCGGAGTTCTCTCTCTCCCCGCCGCGATTCTTTGCTTCATTCCGCCCGCTCGCCGTCTTCCGCCGCGATTGAGCCGATTCAGAGACCCCCAAGCCAAGGCGCACTGCGGTACCTCTCACTCACGGAGCGACCGGCGCCGTCGGGCTCGCTGCCGTTTTCATCTCCGGTGGCCTGCTCGCCCGCTGCCGCCATCGCTATCCGCGAGCGCTGTGAGCCGTTGGATCTCCATCGCACGGTCCAAGATCGCGCCACGTCACCCGACGGTGAGATCCCGTCCAAGAATCTCAGATCCAATCTCGACCGTTGGATCTAGATCCAACGGTCCAGATCAACCGAGTTCACCCCAAACGCGTGAATCCAGATCCAATCTGGACCGTTGATTTTCAAATCAACGGTCGAGATCTAGCCACGTGTGCGGGAGACTGACCGCCGCGGTCAGCGCCGCCACGCGCGCGTGAGCACGTGTCTCTGACACGCGGGGCCCGCATGTCAGCGGCCCAGCCAAACTGCACCATGACGTCACGCTGACGTCATGGCGGCTCAAGATGTCGGGCCGCTGTCCCAGCCGAGTCGCCGACGCCAAGAATGACGTCACAGCTGGTCCCACTGTCGACCGTGGCCGAGCCCGCCGACGTCGCCGATGACGCGTCACGAGGGGACCCACTGTCGATCTCACGTGGAAGCCGTGGACCGAGTCCACGGTAGACCCAAACCAAGCGTGGACCGAGTCCATGGACCTACCGACGCCACCCAACCAATCGAGATCGCCACGTGTCCAGGTGGCGCAATAAATGTTTTTCCGAAAAAGAAAATGATTTAATAATTCGGTTTAATAATTGATTTGAATTTCAAAACTTCAAACGCTTATAACTTTTGCGTTTCAACTCCGATTTGAGTGATTCAAATTTCTAAATTTGTATAAAATTGAGATCTACCTAAATATGAATTTTATTTAATTTTTGGACTAAAGTTTTTCTCTGTAAAATTATTTAATTGATTATTAAAACTTTAAATAATCATAACTTTTGCGTTTTAACTCCAAATTTGACGATTCCAGTTTCTAAAAAAGTCATAAAATTATGTTCTCTCTATTTATGGGTTTTATTTGGATGTTTGGACACTTTTTGCCTATTGTTTATTCGTGTATTGCTATTTGCACGCTTTACGAGTAGACGTTGAAGTGCCGGAAGGATTTGAAGGAGAAGTATTGACTCAGGATCCAACTCAAGACCAAGAACAAGTACTTTTTGAAGGCAAGTTGTGCTTTGACTATGTTGATCCTATTTCGAAATCTATTTTGATTTAACTTATTGAATGCTAGTTCAATTAGAAAATACTTTATTTAAATTTGGGGAGTTAGATAAATACCAATTTGCTGTATGACACCTTGATTACTTAAATATGAGCCATGACCCCTTGTCACCCTAGTTGTGGTTTACTAGTTGGACATTATTAACTTGCCAACATGGGTTTTAGACCGTTGTAGTAAATCGCTTAGACTCACACGTGCTCTGACATGATTTTGGACAAACAAATGTTAATATTGACTTAATGATATATTGAACCTGTTTTGGAAAGGTATCATGTGATGTTGATGGCACGTGGTGCATGGTAATCAACCGGGTTTGATAAATAGTTTTCGGCCAGGGCATGTGGCAAGAATAATCAGTGGGCCGATTGTGGCATTGGGGATGTTGATTTGGTTCTTCGGGTAGTCTTGCCCTGGTCACCCTAAGGACTTAACCTTGCAAGCCTTTGAACTGGTCTAACGTGCAACCACATGTCTCAGAATGGGACGGACCTAGTTGACTAAGTTGTCGATAACGCACTGTGGGACCTCGTGAGGTCAACTACACCCTTTGTGTAAGTTGTGCGGGGAGCGCGTCGGGAGTGAGGCCAGTACCCATCTAACGGTTGATTGGCCTAGACTTCGCCTTAGCTAAGGGAAGGGTTAGTGTGCAATAACCGGGAGGACCACTTGTATTGTTAGAAGTTTCAAAGACTTTGTTACGGGAACTCGCCTTTGTGGTGTTTGACTGTATCTTGTGGGTAAAGTGCATAACCTCTGCAGAGTGTAGAATCTATTCGAATAGCCGTGTCCGCGGTATTGGACATCGCTCGGGAATTACAGTCAAGGGTTAGATTTTCTCAAAAATAACTTGGGTTTGAAAGGTTGGGTTGGATTAATAATGATGTTGATGGGAATATGGATTAGGATGGGAAAGATGTTTATTAAATTCCTTGAAAAGTTATCTATGCTATACTTGCTTCTACTGCTTTCGAATCTATTTATGCTACTTGTCAAATGCTGTTTACTGCAAATATACCTTGAGCTATTCCTTTGTACCAAGCCATGCATATAGTATATTAGCTTGCATTCTGTGCATGACTTGCTGAGTACCAAGTACTCACCCTTGCCACAATACAACACCAGTTGAAGAGGAGACTACACCAGCTTTGGAGGAGGAGCTCCAAGAGGAACCGTCTACTTAGGGAAGCGAGCCCAGTCAGTGGCCTGTGGTATACTGGATGGCGCCACGAAGCTATTTGATTTTCCGCTGCTATTATTTCTCTCTGAATAAGTTTCGCCCTGCGAGGCATATATTTGTAACTTGACCATAAGGTCGAGTAACCAGTTTGACTATTTAATTAAGTACTTTATTAGTATCGAGTGGTATGATTGTGATATTTACCGATGTTAAGACTGTGTGCACTAGCGCGTTCCTGGACTAGTGCTGAATACACAGAGGGTCCGGATTTGCAAATTCGGGGTCCCGACAGCTCCCGGGCATCTGAAAGCCGTTTTGGGTATATCGGCTTCGGCCATGAATATCTGATTGTATCCGGCATTTCCATCCAAAAAACTTATGATTTTATTTCCGGATGCAGCATCGATAAGCATATCGGCTATAGGCATCAGGTACTCATCTTTTGGTGTGGCCTTGTTTAAATCTCTAAAATCAACACACACCCTGAGTTTGCCATTTTTCTTTTTTGCAGGAACGATGTTTGAGACCCATTCAACAGACGGCAAGGCTGGATAAACTTTGCCTCTAGCAATCGTCCTACTTCTTCCTTTATAGCGTCATACAACGTAGGATTAAATCGCCTAGGTATTGTTTGAATGGCCGATACCTGTGTTTTATGGGCAGCCGATGTTCAACTAGTCATCGGCTTAAACCTGGCATCTCATAATACTCCCACGCAAAGCAATCTTTATATTTCTTGAGTATTTCGACCAACTTTGCTTTATAACTGGGTTCTAATTTAGCACTTACAAACGTTGGTCTTTTGCTATCACCTTCCCCAATATCGATCTCTTCGAGCAAATCGGCAGACGTAAACCCTAACCCTTTTCTTTCTTCTTCAAAATCCTCAATAGCTTCTTCGTATTCTTCTTGCCGATAGCTTCTTGCCTTTTCCTGCAGCTTTGCTAATGTCTTGGACTCCATCTTCTTACTACTTCGTCTGTCCGATCAAACGTATTGGGTTTGACGCTGATCGGCTTGAATCCTGACTTCTCGACGCAGATAAAATCGCAATCGTCCAAGGCTTTTCCTGATATACATTCGGCTTCTTCGTGTGGCCAATTGGTATCAGGGCTAGCCATGGCGATATGAGCCGATGTGTCGGCTGGTACAATTTCTACTGTATCATCGTTCCACTGTACCAATTTCTGATGCATAGTTGATGGTATACAGCAATTGGCATGGATCCAGTCCCGCCCAAGGAGCACACTGTAATTGCCTTTGGCTTCTATTACGAAAAATGCAGTCGGCAAAGTTTTATTGCCGACTGTTAGTTCTGACACCATTACGCCTTTAGCCTCAGTTGGGTCTCCCGTGAAATCATTTAGCACCATATTGGTCTTGATCAAGTCTTCATCGGCTTTACCCAATTTTCTGAAAGTACTTAATGGCATCAGATTAACTGTCGCCCCACCATCGACCAACATACGAGATATCGGTCGGCCATTAATATACCCTTTTAGGTATAACGGTTTTAGATGCCGATGCATATCTTGTGGTTTTTCGAACACAGCGTCCGGTGCTCCGAGGCACAATTGGGCGAACACTTCTTCAGCCGATTCTTCGGTTTTGAACTCGGCAGGTAGAGTGAATACCATGTTTATATCCACTGGTGGTGTATCACCTCGGATCATCGGAGAACCGGATTCGACCGATTGATCTGAATCACTATCGATCTGTTCCTTCTTTCTCCACTCTTTTTTCAGAACTGGTATCGGCCTTAACTTATTGAACATTCGATCCCTCTCGCTCTCTTTTTCGGCTTCCCTCTCTTCTTGTGTCTTTAACCGCTGAAGCCGCCTGCGTTGTGACTTGCTGAGGCCTGAGGGGCACCACCTAGGTTTAGGTTCTATCGGCTTCCTTATCTTTCCAGCTAAATTGTTCATTTCGCTGTCAGATTCCATTCTACTTGTGTTATGAGAAGCCGATAATTCCTGATTTCGGGAGGATTCGCCTTGCTCTGATGTCGACAACCTTTCATAGATCGGCCTCCTGCTTCTTACTTCTAGTCGATCGTGTATCGATCTAGACAACCTGTCTTTTACAGATTGGTTTGGCCGATATGCAGACGAGTGTTGCATAGGACAAGATACAATTGTTGGTAAGGTCATCCCCTCTCCCAAAGAAAGCGCCAAAAGGGGCATTGCCGATGTTTCTCTTCTTCAGTAGTTGGTCGATGTGGCATATTTGGTCGCCAACAATAGTCGTCTGTCTTCTGATCTGGTTGAAAACTCCGGTGTTGTCGAGCGTTACATCTTCGACTTATCCTCTCATATTTCCCCAGGAGTTGTGAGAAAGTCGGCTTTGGTTTGAAATCGACTTTTCTTGGAGCCCTTTCGGCCCGATACCATTTTCCGATTTCCAGGTCTCCTCTTGGTTTTACCGTCCTTGAGTTCTGTCCATTTTTATCGGCTTCTATTTGTATGGAGCCGATAGTAATCTGCACTGTTTCGTCTCCTTTTGTCGGCTTAACATCTTTTATAGGTCCCTTTCCTTTTTGTGAGCACTGCACCATGTTGACCTGGAAAGGATTCATATCTATTTGCATAGCCGATTCTTCCGCAAACTTTAACCTGCCATCGGCGATGGCCGATTGAATCTGCTGTCGAAAAATATTGCAATCGTTAGTGTTATGTGAAAATGAATGGTGCCATTTGCAGTACCTTCGCTTTTTAATTTCTTCGGCCGATGGGATGACGTGCCCTTCTGGTAACCTTATGAGTCTTTCTTGTAGTAATAAATCAAATATCTTGTCACATTTTGACACATCATATGAATACTTGACTTCTGCCTTATTTTTCGTCGGCTTAAGTAGAGAGCATACGAGTGGCTTTTTAGAACCCTTGGTCCACTCGGCTATGTTTACCTCTGCTTCGTCCTCAGAGGTGTCGCTTGAATTGTAATCCACCATGTTTACTTTGGCTTTTTCATTACCGTTCGGCTTAAATCTATCTTTAAACCCCTTGTTATCTGCATATCGGCTTTCATATGCCGATACGCGATGGAGTAAGTGGCCTAAATCGGGAAATTCTTGGCCCGATAGCTTCTCTTTTAATGGCGGGATTAGCCCTTGGAATGCTAAATCGGCCAATTGATCGTCGGGTAATGTTACGCTGAAGCATCTATTCCGTACGCCTCTAAACCTTCTGATATAATCAGAAACCGATTCGCCAGATTTCCGGATCGAACTAAGATCAGAAATCCTAAGCTCCATAGTCCCCGAGAAAAAGTATTCATGGAATCGGCTTTCTAAATCGTTCCACACATGAACTGAATTTGGGGGTAGATTGGTGAACCAAGTGAATGCAGCACCAGACAATGATAAAGGAAACAGTCTAATTTTTAGTCCATCGGACTGTGCAGCCTCTCCACACTGAGCCATAAACCGTCCGATATGCTCAATCGTGGTGACGGAATCATCGCCCGAGAACTTGGCAAAGTCTGGTATCCTAAAGTTGTGTGGGTATGGCATTCGATCTATGTAATCGGGATACGGCTTCCTGTAGCCGATCACTCTTCCTCTGGGCTGTAAGCCGAACTGTTCCCTCAAAACGTTGGCAATTTGTTCTGCCCAATTGACATTGTCGGCTTGTGGTGCAACCGGACATTGCCAATTCTCATTGTTCGTGCCCTGCCCCCCGAGTGCGAACTCGGGTCTTTGTCCAAATCGCGCCGCAGGAGGTCTTGGCACTTGGTCATAATCATGATTAAAACCCAATGCATCGGGTATGGGCGCGAATGGCTCAACGTATGGTATTGCCCTATACGGCGCTTGTTTCATCATTGCGGCTTCTCGTGATTGTGGAACCTGATCTGTTTCGATCGGCTGATAACCCGATAAAACGGTGTTGCTAGAGTGCCCGTTTAACGGGTTTGGTGCGCTTATTTTAGCCCCATCTGTGTGCCCGTGGTAGTGCGTGAATCCATCTCTTTGTATGCTTGGTTTCAGAACGGTGGGTTGGGTCGGTATCATAACGGGTGTTTGAGCCGACACTTTTACTGCATTGGTGTTAGAGGCTATGGAGTACACTGGGTATGTAGGGACGGTTTGTGGTGGATCTAGCAGGCTTCCAGACACAGCCAATTCCTGAGCAATTGTCTTCACACTATTTTCTATCATTGGCTTCAAGGTGGATACTAGAGCCGATGACTTGTTAATTAATGCATGATGAACAGATTGCTCGATCATACTTGATAAATCGGCTTGGGCGGGTGCATATCGGCTTACCGATTCGGATGATGAATCCCCGATGGGATTGATGTTGGGGAGTGCAGCCCTTTGGGTGACGCCACGGCGAGTTTTCTGAAAACATCGCAACATTATTTCTTCCAAAGCCGCCTTTCGGTCTTCGATCTCTTTTCGCTGTTCAGGGGTTAAATCGGCCATCTGAGGCGCGATTATAGCATCGGTGTTGATATCGGCGGTGACCGCAGGCTTGTCGGTTGATGACATTCTTGATTTTCTTGGTCCCACTGGGCGTGCCAAAAATATGTTCGCCGCTAAAAACGTGAAGGAGGGTTTTCGGCCTCGAACACACAAGACAAACGCCGGGTTTGCAGAGTGTGCCAGTCAATTTGACCTGAAATTGACAAGGTATAATTTGTAATTTGATCAAAGCCGATGAATAAAGATTTATCGGCTTTTCGCTAGTCGGCAAGAACCGATTAGGAGATAACTAGATCAACCAATTATGATTGATCCGGATACAAGGTAAAATCGGCTTCGAGAAGGCGATGCGCAGCAAAACGAAGCAGATCGAACCTGGGTGAAATCGGCTAAACCAACAATCGGCGATGCGCAACTATGTTGATTCCGTCGATTTGCAGAGAGATCTATGAAGCTAAAACAATGTAAGAGAAAAGCTTGTAAAAGTAGATGTGTTGTGTTGGATTGATTCCTTTCCTCGCTTGACGTCTACCTCCTTTTATAATACACCTGGCCGACCCGAGTTGTATATGGACACGATGCGTTTATCCGTATCGGCATCTGATCTGATTTCCTTTCCTTTTCAGAAACGGATCCCTTTTCTGATTCGTTTACCGATTTCTTCCCATACGAACACTTCAGATTCAAACCGATTTCAATATAGGCCGAATTTTGGTGCAAACAAAAGGCGTTCCTTGATCCGGATCCTGCTGACGCGGCGAGCTGCATGTCGTCCTGCGCCAGCTGCACTGCTGGTTTCTACGAGCAACAGTGGCAAACGCGCAGAGATATCAAGACCACACGGCGATCGAAGCTTTTGTGCGTTCGTCACATATACAATAGCACGCGCAGAGCTCAGTGATCCGATCAGAATTCGGCACTTGAGAGACATGCACGTACTGAAACAACCCCCAAATTTTAAAAGAATTTTAAACTCGATTTTATTTGAAGTTTATTTGAATTTCGATTCGGATTTGAATTTGGGAATTTGGTTTGAATCGGTTTTGCCTTGGGCCAGTTTTCTTCGCATTTTTGGGCCTTCGGCCCATTCCTTCGCCGGCCTGCTCGGCTCAAGCCGGCTTGGCCCAGCCAGCCCCCGTCTCCCCCGCATCCGGCGCCACCACCGCCTGCGCCGCGCCCACAACGCCCGCCTCATGCCCGCACGCCACCGCCACTTGGTCGCCCGATCGCCGACTCAAGGCCAAGGCCTCACCGCTGGCCGCGCCTGCCGCTGAGCGCCTCAGAGCCCTATAAAAGCCGCACCTCCGCCCGAGCTCTCCTGGCCTCTCCGCTCCCCCGCTCAGGCCGGCGAGCCCCTCCTTCTCCCCAACGGCCGTCGCACCGCCGCCGCCTGCTCCCAGAAACCCTTGCCCTCCCTCACGGTTTGCCGCGCAGCCTAGCAGCCGCTTCGCTTGGGCCTTTGGCCCAATACTATGCCGCCCGGTCCGGTTTGGTTTTTATTTTCTTTTTCCATTTATGGATTTAATTAATTTGATTAATCTGTTTAAATTCGTTTTAATTATAGAAAAAGCCCAGAAAATTCAGAGAAATCCCGAAAACCTCATAAATTCTAAAAATACACCATCTTAACCGTTTCGCGCCACTGAGTACAAAAATGACCTCCGCTCTGCAATCCGAAGCTCCCAAAATTCCAAAATGACTGTTTTGCCCTCCGACTCTCTCCCGATCCGGTTTCCATTTCAGTTTTCGTTTCCGTTTTTCGTTTGTTTATTTGTCGTTCATCCTTTTCACGTTAGATCCTACCGTTGAGTAGTTCGAGGAGCAGCAGCAGGAGCCGGACCCGACAGGAGCCGAATACAACGACAGTCTCTTCGATTCAAGCAATTCCGCCGCCGAGCAAGGCGAGCCGCACTCTATTGATCATGTTGAACCCAATCATGCCTGTTATAATTAGTAATTAATTTCTATCGCATTATTTTGCTGTATATTGAAATATTAAAACTCGTTATTTTAAAATAACATGATGCCTAGATAATGCTGAATTATTCATTAAACCTCCTTGATAATGTTGAGCCTTATTAAAACGTTGATAAACCCTAGATGTTAATTGTGCCATGATAGTTAATTATAAATCCTATTAATGCTTTAAAAATGAAATAAAATGTTGGCGAGCCGCTAGCTCGGAGTTTTATAAAAATGCTATAGTCAGGGGGACAGTATTGGGTTAATTCACGTGGTGGAGTTGTGTCCAATCCCCGGCTGATGATTAAATGCCATGGTTGGTACGTGTTGGTACCGGATGGGTTTGTGGTTGTGTGGCTTGATCTTTGGGCAAATTAATGTTGGCGCCCCCCTTAAGCAAAGTAAATAACTTAAGTTCCCGCTCAACCACGAGTCAGACCGGTTAGTTGAACCGTCTTCCGACATAGCTCAGTAACATTGTTTGGTTCATGGGAATACTTACACTTGGAGGATACCATTCTCAGTGCAGAGAATGGGGAGCGGGCAATCCCCGAGTGGAATGACCGAAGGTTGCCTACTCAATCTTGAAACACGGCTCCTGCGTTGGCCAGTGGGGTCCCAAGGACGGTGGGCCCGAGTACCTATCAGGTAGGAGCTACCATGGGGATGTTCAATCAAAAGGCTGTGATTATCTTGGCCCGACCGCATGCATTTAAGTTGTATGTAAGTTTGCGCGTGGCATTAACGGGCGTTGATATCTCGTGGGTAAATCTGCTGAGCACCTCTGAAGAGTCTCAAATTAAAATGGTAATCTATTACGCCGTGCTTCCGGTTAATGAAGTTAAATTTGATTTGGGGTGACACCCGTAACCTCGCTCAAGTATTTTGGAAGTGTTGAATATGACTAAGTGGTGTTGAACTTGTGAACCCCCCCAGTTACTATTATTTCATGATTTGTGTTTCAAATGTAAAATGGTGTCACAAATAAAACTGCATCCACAAATACTTAAACCTGTTCCCTCCACTTGTTAATCCCTTGCATATAGTATTCAGTATATTCCTGTGCGACTTGTTGAGTACCCTTGTACTCACCCTTGCAAAACCCGACCCCTTTCAGAGTTTCAAGAAGCTGGAGCGTATCAAGAATACGTAGATGGCGATTTGGCTTGGTTTTGATGTCTTAGTATTTTGCTCAAACCCTGCCTGTGCGGTGTTTTGGTTGTATTATACTTAGGCACTGTTTGTTTCGGCTTAGACTTTTTGGCTTTTGGCTTAAAGCTAGCTTTTTGGCTTAATGAGCTTTTAAGCCGTTTGCTTTTAAGCCAAGATATGTTGTTTGGTATCCTGGCTTATTAATGGATTAGATGATACAATTTATAGATGAAAATTCTAAAATACCCTAAATGAGATAGTGAATAAATTCTCAATTTATATATGATGGCATTTGGTGCGTAATGTTGGAGGCTTTTGGTGGCAAAGAGTTATTTCATTCAAAAAAGCCCAAAAAAACTCATCTTATCTGGCTTTTGGCTTATAGTTATATAGAAGCTTTTGGCTTTTTTAAAGCCCGGATTAAAAGCCGGTCGTTTGTTTCGGTTTAGACTTTTTGGCTTTTAAGCCGATGAAAAAGCCGAAACAAACAGGGCCTTAGGGCCCCGCTGCGTCTTTTTTGTAAAAACTTGGTCGTTAGGCTCTATATTCAATAAAAAATAGTTGGAGTTAATCCTTTGTCTGGCAATGAATGCTTGGTTATCGATAATTAATCTTCCTAGATAGCTGTCGAGGTATTTAGGCGCGTCCTGAAAAGGCGGGCCATCACAAGTACATGTACTCCATGCTGGCGCTGCGATTTGGGTCGGAGGCCGAGAGTGATCTCTGTCGATCGAATGCCGGGAAGCGTGCCGCTCTAGCGGCAGCGGTCAGGTCGTCGCGTCCGGGGCGAGTGCTGCAGCGGAGCTTGTGCCAGTGTGGCAAGCTGACAGGAGACGACGCCGTGCTCAGTCCGTTCTTTCCTCTGAATCCAACTGCAGCCGATGTGCCGACTTGATGCGGTGATTACAAGACGATGTGTTGTGTGTGTATTTTTGTTTACATACTTTGGTAGTAGGTATATACTGATTTTATATATAAATCAACAAATTATGTGACATACATTCGTTAAAAATCTTTGAATTTAAGTATAGTTTTTAAAGATATGTATTTTATTTGAATTGTTATACATGGGATATGTCTAAAACTAAATTTTTCAAAAAAAAATGTTCGAATCTGGCATGATTTCGCACACTCGAAATCATGGTGCCCTAACACCACGGTAAGGGTGAAAACGGAACGGAAAGTTCTGACCGTTTCGAAAAAAAAGAAGAAAATGGAAGCCTTTTTTCAGAAACGGAAATTTTTTTTGTCAAAAATGGAAACGAAAACGGGAGAGCCAGTTCCAGTGAAAACAGAAACAAAAATGGAAATTCCGTATAAGTGAAACCGGAAACTAAAGACGAAAACGGGCCGGAAAGGGAAATAGGCTTAGTCCAAAAATAAGAAAGGAGAGTTTATATTTATTTTCGAATTAAAATAATTTTATAAATACAAATGGTTTTATATAAAATATTAAATAGAGTTCAAAAATTCTGAAATAATTCTAAAAAATTCTCTGAAATATTTTGAACCTAGAAAAATTATTTTTAGTATAATTTTATTTTTATTTTTTATAAATAAATTAATTTTATAAATCTAAAAATGTCCAAATGGTATTTATAAACTCTAGAAAATTCAAAATAAATCTCAAAAAATCATAAATGAATATCCAACAATAATATACAAATTTTAGGGTGTTAAACCTTTGTAGTTGGTGGAGCAAGAAGATATCAATGCTAATTATATAGATGAGGACATGGTGGTCTGATATGAGAGACAAATAACGTGCATTCAGCTGACAAACCTGAGAAATTTTTTTTAGTAATACCAGTGAACATAACACTATTCTTGTGTCCACCTTGGAGGTGGAATGGACTACATTGTTCTTGTGGTCATGCATATTGTGATTCTCTACTATGTTCTTGTGGAATTTTTCGCTTTCATTTCCATCTCCGCTCCGCTCCATTCCGCTTTCATGTCCGTCACTATCTGTTTCCATAGCCGTTTTTGGGGTTTCCGATTTCGTTTCCGTTACCGGTAAAAAATATGGAAACGAAAACGAAACAGTCATTTACCGATCGTTTCTGTACCATTTTCATCCCTACACCACGGTGTCTCATTTCGACTCTAGTACTAGTTCTCATCACCAATCATCTAGCATAGAGATTAAAATCTTAACTAAGTTCATTAGCATACATACATACATACATACATACATGTATTTATATATATATATATATGTATAAAGAGTGTTATTCTTCAGCTGGTGTAATCTATATTGAGCCATGCAATGCACTAATCAGCGAAAGCTCTGATTTGCAAATGGTTTTTATCAGTAGCCTACCGATGATGAGAGTAACAGAATGATGTAAGTCTCGCTAATAAACATTAATTTTGCTGACTAATAACAAAAATTACTATATCTATAACTAGAAATTACAACATCTATAACATGATATTACTATCATACATTAGTAAATTTATTAGCGAGACTTATATCATTTTGTTCCTCTCATCATCAGTAATCTTATGATAAATTTCGTTTATGAATTGGAGCTACCAATAACAATATATGGCTAAAACAGAGTAAAAACATATTCACATACAAACTAAAAAACACATTCTCAGTACGGTGACCAACTAGTAAATGTGTTTACTTGTTTGTATATAAATATGTTGTTTCTTTGTTTTAGCCATAACTTTTTATTATAAGTTCCAATTTGCAAATGGTTTTCACCAATAGCTTACTGACAATAAGAGGAATAGAATTATATAAGTCTCGCTAATAAATAGCAATTTTGCTGACCGATAACAGAAATTACTATATCTATGATATGAAATTAATCTCATACAATAGTAAATTTATTAGCGAGAGTTAAATCATTATGTTACTCTCGTCATCAGTAATATAATGGTGAATTTTGTTCATCAATCGGAGCTACTAATAAAAAGATATGGCTAAAACAAAATAAAAACAGATTCATGTATAAACTAGAAAACATGTTCTCAATACGGTGACCAACCAGTAAATATGAATATGTAGAAGCTTTGTTTTAGCCATAACTTTTTATTGGGAACGCCAATTTGCAAATGGTTTTCACTAGTAATTTATTGGTGACGAGAGGTGCAGAATGATATATGTCTCGGTAATTAACAACAATTTTGGCAAATGATAATAGAAATTACTATAACTATAACTAGGAATTACTACATCTATAACATGAAATTACTATCATACAGTAGTAAATTTATTAGCGAATCTTATATCATGTTGTTCCTCTCGTCGTCAGTAATCTAATGGTGAATTTCGTTAGTAAATCGAAGCTGCAAATAAAAAGTTATAGCTAAAATAAAAAAGAAACAGATTCATGTACAAACTACAAGATGCATTAATTAGTTGGTTTGACCATGTAACTGATTCAGTAGTAAATGCATCTGTTGTTCTATAGTAAAATTTATTCATGATTTATACCAAATTGTTAGCAATCAATACGGTGCACTTTGCATGTGCTTCTCCGGCTAGAGCACATAATAGCTATTCTACGCTTAGGAGTAGAATAGCGCTGCAGTGTGTGTGTATGAGGAAGTATATGGTTAAAGAATGAAAAAAAGGCAAACAGGGGTATTGGATTGAACTTGAATGCTCCATATCTAGGTGGAATCCCACCTCCACCACTTAAGTTGTGGAATTTTGTAAAATTCCACATCTTAAGTGGAGGAGGTAGGATTCCACCTAGATCTAAACCATTCAAGTTCGATTCAATGTCCCTATTTGCCTACTTTTATGATTTCACCATATGTCTAGTTTCACCATATACTTCCTTTCTCTCTCTCTCTCTCTCTCTCTCTCTACACACACACGGTGACGCTATTCTACGTGCGTGCCGCAACCCGCATCGGCTAACTAATAAATCTATCCAACACACCCAAAGAAACCCAACCGACTAGAAAATGTGTCTCGTGGTTTGTACATGATTATTGTTACCTTTTATTTAGCCATATATTTTTGTTGGTAGATCCGATTTACGATCGGTTTTCACCATTAGCTTGCTGATAACGACATTAATATAATGATATAAGTCGTGCTACTAAATGCCATATTAATTGATAGTAAAAAATATTACTATGGATAGTGAAATATATTAATAAAAATAGTAAAATCTATTACGCAATCTAACAACGGAGAAAAATGGCAATAGCATCAAATATTAACTCAATTATTATTTCATACATGTAATAATGCTATCTCAACATAGTTTTAGACCTAACCACATCAAACAGATGATTATTGACATTTACTATCCTATCAATATATAATGTTATGTAGACAATCGCAAATGTTGCTATAATCGGTGATAAAATCAAATGAGAACCATTTTAAAATGTTATGTGTTTGTTCAGTAGTAAAATCTTGCACACATCAGTAATTTGATGTTCATTTGGTAGTAAACTATTTTTATCGTGTAAACTTCGTGAAAACCATATGTACCTATTTTGAAAAATTCTCAAAAAATTACCACATATAGGGGAGCTCAGCTTCTACAACCTTAAAAAATTTGAAGACCAAACTCAACAGCTTTTGAAAGATATAAAATTGAAAATAATGGATAAATAGTGTTAAACTGCTATGAAGTCACAATTTAGCCAAATTTATCTTTTTCATATATTTCAAATGAAAATGATTTTGGTCTTAAAATTTTGCAGAGTTGTATAATATCACCTTACATACATATAGTATATTTTTTAGAATTTTTAAAAACTTTTACATGTTAATTTGGTGTTTATTTGGCAGTAAACCACCCTTATTATGTAAACTTCATAAAAACTATATGTAAAAGTTTTGAAAAAATTCTTAAAAAATTACTATACTTAGGGGACATGAAATTATAAAACCTAGTAAAATTTGGAGACCAAATTAAATATATTTTAAAAGATATGAAAGTGACAAGCAACGGACAAATAAAACTAAACTACGACAAAATCACTATTAAGCCAAATTTGTCTTTTCATATATTTCAATTGAAATTGATTTAGGTCTTCAAATTTTACAGGATAATAGAATCTCATCTCTCCTATGTATGGTAATGTTTTGATAATTTTTAAAAGTTATGCATATAGTTTTCATAGATTTTACGCGATATGGTTGCTTAACACAGGATTTGTTGCCTTTTACTATATGGAAAATAACAGTTTACTAGCAATTACAAAAGATGCTACTATACTGAAATGAAGTGAAATATGAGAACACGAATTTAGTTATGTTTATCGGTCTTGTAGTAAAATGTTATGTGGATGAAAGTAAATGATAAAATCAAATGAGAACCGTTCATAAAATGTTATGCATCTATTCAATAGTAAAATCTTATACATATCAATAATTTGATTTTCATTTGGCAGTAAACTACTTTTATCATGTAAAATTTGTAAAAAATATATGTACAAGTTTTCAAAATTCTCAAAAATTATCATACATAAGGGAGGCGAGCTTTTACATCCTTGTAAAATTTGAAAACAAAAAATCAATCTCATTTGAAAGTTATGGCTAAATCAAAGAAAGAAAGATTCATATACAAACAAGAAGTAGCATTTATTAGTTATTTACTAATTGGGTCGCCACATAGCTGAGAGTCAATTGAGACTGTTCTGTTGTGTGGAGTGGCTCGATCGATCTGTGTTAAATGGTTGGGAAGTAGAATAGCCTATTCTACACGCACCTGCAAAATAGCATATATATATACATACATACATACACACACACACACATATCTATATATATTACCTAGGACACCATGATGTCTGGGAACCATGATTTCAAATGCATGAATTCAAGCCAAATTTGTGTATATTTTTTTTTAAAAAATTGTTTTAGGGTATACTCATCAATAACAATTCAAATGAAACACATAGATTTAAAAATATACTTGCATTCAAAGATTTTGAACAAATGTAGATCAAATGCTTTGCTGATTTATATATGAAATAAGTAATACTTACAATCTGTCGACGTTTGGGAAATGGGTCCCGTAGAACTTATTTGTTGAATGAGGGATCAACACATGCCCCTTTTTCACTTAAGAGTTTGTGTTTGGAGAATGCTCGAAAGACACAGGATACTCGAAAAGTGGACAAGAGTTTATATTGGTTCGGGCCTCTCACATTGGAGATAATAACCCTACTCCAGTGGTTTTGCTATTGCTGTTGAACTCTTACAGGGAGGCTCGTGTATGAGTCTTGCTTTCTGCCTGTCGTCAATGTGTTCACACGTGACCCCCCACCCCTTATCAATTTATCCGGGGGGTACTTATAGCTTACAAAATATCTATCATAACTGCAACCGAATAATGCGCACTTGACTGCATTAACCATGACTACAACTGAAGCCTTGATTCTCGCCACGTTCCCATCATGGGCGTAACGGCCCCAGATCGTGGCGTAATTATCGCTATTTGGACGTTATGGGCCAAACATGATCTTCCGACCATGCTTGAGAAGTTTTCCAGCTCTGCCCAATGTTTCTGAGCTCTCATGTTCATGGGCGAGCCCGGACCGAGCATGGGTGCTCGTGGCAGCCAAGCATTGAGCCTAGTCCGATCGGGCGGACCAGCTAGCTAGATCATTTGAAGGTCCTCCTTGGGGACCTCGTCCAAGGGCATGCATGGCCGACCGAAACTAACTGCCGGGGTATAAAAGTGCTTATAGGGATTATCCAATCCCCGACACAATCAAACTATCATCTCAAAAGGAAACTCTAGTTTGAATTTCAATTCAAACTTGTTTGAACTAGTCAATAAATTAGTTAAACTCAACATTATTAAATTTTCAAAAAATTTGGCATATGTTGCATACAAAAAATACCTATTTTAAATCATGTTGCCCCAAGTAATTATATTATATAGAATGCTGAAATGGGGCACCATGGTGCCTAGACACAATGATTTCAAATGAATGAATTCAAACGAAATTCAAGTATATTTTTTAAAAATTTAGTTTAGGGTATATACCCATCTATAATAATTCAAAAGAAACACATACATTTGAAAAATATACCTAAATTCAAAGATTTTAAATGAATTTAAATCACATGCTTTACTGATTTATATATATAATTATTACATACCTACAGTCAAACTATCATAAAAAAAGAAACTCTAGTTTGAATTTTAGTTCAAACTTGAACTAGTTGGTAAACTAGTTAAACTCAACATCCTAAAAATTTCAAAAAAAATTCCGCATGCAATAAATAGGAAATATGCCCTTTTTTCCAATCATGGTGCCCAAGTAATTATACTATATATGTCAACTAATAACTGTATTGTAATGTTCTTAACAATAAGTACTTAATTACTAAGAAATATGAATGCTGGATTATTGAAAAATAGTGAGATGCTTTTACTAGTTTTCTCATAGTTCAAACTTATAAGAGATATATTTGAGCCTTTTAGTAATCTTGTATTTTAAAATAGACCCAACATTTTGGCCTGTGGGTACCTCCACTATCGCTAGCTACAAACTACAGTATATAGTGGAGCTATTGCTAGCTATAGCGATTGTAGCTAATACAGCATAATATTGGTCATAGCTCCACGTTTTGGATCCAAAAAATTATAGCCAACTATTTAGAACACTGCTATGTTTTGAATTGAACAATAATATAATAGGATTTTTTTTTCCATGTGCTCAATGTGGTGTCGTCTCTCATGCACACATCTGGTTGATTTTTTGCTTGTGTGCTTTATGCATGATGTAACACCCCAGCACCGCATGTGCCCTGAATGTTACTCTCAAACATCAACTAGCACCAGACGCTAGAATAATTTAGCAAGGCAAGCCACAAACTGGCAAGCTACCGAATTTACTAGAAATTTCGGCAACACCTCCCCTAAAACTATGACATCCACTCAGCAGACAGAAGATAGCATTTAATATAACCACAGTAAAGTAACTTAAGATAATCAACCAAGCCCATACAACAACCACACATTAATTATAAGACATGAACTCAATACATTTAGAAGCGGTAAGTTAAAATGAAACTGTGATGATGCAAAACGTGTTCGTGCCACTACCCCCATCCATGCATGTCAGCTTCGAGGCACCTACAAACAATAACAAACAAACGTAAGTCAAAGACTCAGCAAAGTACATCAATTAGCAATATCAATATCAATTAAAGTATTAAATCAGTAACAAGCTCAAATCACTTATACCAATTTAACAAGTATATAATATAACCCAAAGAAAGTGTCGTCAGTTACCTTATCAACTGCATTACTCATTTATTTCACATACCTCACGAGACAACATTAGATGAGCCCACGACTCGACCCATTCTTAACCTGAAAACTTCCCTCAACTCAAGGACCATCCATTACCATTCATCAACAGTAGTGACATGCGATGCATCAGATAGTCATAATTCACACAATTTGTTACAACCACACGTTGACTATCACTCCCTTGGCAATGTTATGCAATGCAATTATGCTGGAATGCTCATATGCACCTTTTTAAGCCTATACCGGTATAGCTGAGGGAACACCCGTCGATGCTCACCCTCTACCTCCATCCCGTGGAGGTACCTACCCCAAAGTAGGTTTTACTCAAGGGCACTCTGGATTAGTCACAACTTTCTCACCGACTTCACCGGATTAGTTATGACGTACTCACCGACCTGGCCCTTTATATGCTATGAATGCAAATGATGCAATATTTACTTTTCATTACTCATCTGTAATGCGACAACACTATCAAAAGAGCATTTCCTCTATGAACCCATTCTCCTCATCACAACATGCGCATAACCATAAATAAATGTCAGAATATCAACATAACACAATACCCAATACCTTTCATCATGTATTCATAAGTTAGCCATCACATAATACTTAAGAATATAAGACCAAGCATTTCATGATAGCAAGGTAAACAGTGCATCAATTTCTAATAAGAAATACCATCAAATGATATTATTGATCTACCATGCACTTTATTTGCATCAATGCACACATATATAAATATATACATTGACATATACTTCAAACACTCAATTTAATTGCAAATACACCCGATGTACTTGCCTTTAACCTCGGCGATTAACAGACGTCCCGATTGCGGTATTAGAAACCTCCAACCCTAGAGAACAAAACAATACTCAAAATTCATTCTTCAAGCGAATAATGCCACTAATTCAGCGATATAAACTCTAGTGGCCTAAAACCCAACTTTCCAAAAACTAACTAAACATTTAACCCGTTGAACCAAACATGACCATTAAAATACAACTGGAGCACCTATCAGGACAGCAGTTAAAAATGGCACGCATAACCACCACAGTGACTGAATAAAATAGATTTTGCAGCACTATGGACTAAAAGAAAAGTATGGTTATAAGTATACCCATGCAATTACTCCATATCATAACCGAGCAAGCATAGTTGACCAATTAGGCTTCAGGATTAGTTAAGTATCGAAGACCCTTGACAAATCCATCTAGAACTAAAGCATCAATAATCAAAGTTATATTACAATGATACATCACTAAAATCCTCAAATCCACCATAACAGCAATGTCACCTATACTAATTCACAGAAAATGTGCCACTCCATCATAGTGTTCCTTAGTAGTTGTATTTACTTCTATATAGCTCAGCCAACTATCCTAGATTCACGTCAATTTACATTAGAGATGAACACCAAAACAATCCAAATAAGTGGACAAAAGGAAAGAAATGCCTAGCCCAATAATCCGGCGACAAAAGCTGATGTTCATACCAGGTTAAATAATCAGATATGAGAGGTAGGACAATGATAGTGATAATACTATCACAGAATATCTCCCACAAGCTAACCCATGCTTAAACATATACAATAATCCACCACTTGAATAAAGTTGACAATAGCTTCAAAGATGAACAAAGGAGAAAATAACATGCACAAAATACTAGCACGGAAGCACCACTAATAGTAAAATAGCATTGAGAGGGCTCAGATTCTCCTTTGCTCTATCCTACCACGTCAACCCTTACCTCATTATCAGTATAACTAAGTAATTGGTAGGAGCTCACTAACATTTCACGCCAAACCTAGAATGCAACGTGTCATACAAGTGCTCACATACTAATACTCAAAAGAGACAGAGATACCATGTTATGAGCCTTCTAGACATTTCATCAAACACTTACATGCATAAAAAAAAACCCAAACACCTACATCTACTTGGTGCTTGTGGGCTCACCACAGGAGGAAGGCAGGAGGGGATGAAGAGGCACCGGCCGGCTGGAGGAGAGGTCGGCCAGGAGCGGCGTCGGCTCGGGGGAGAGAGGACGGCCGGAGGAGAGCTCAGCCAGGGGCGCCGGCCGACTGGGCGGCTGGGCCACGGCTCGAGCGCGCCGGCCATGCGACGAGGGCGGCGGCCCAGCACTAGCGCGAGCTCGCCAGCCAAGCAGAGGGGAGGGAAATCGGTGAGGCAGGACGGAGAGTTGCCGGCAGAGCCATAGCTCGGCGACGCGGTGGCCCACAGTGGAGGCGCCGAACAGGAGGGAAAGAGAAGGGCGTCGCCTCGGAGGGTGGCGTCCAGTGGGGGTTGACCATCTCCAACCCATTCCCGTCCCCTCCCTCATTCCCTTCACGAAGGATTAAATTCCCTTCGGCGTTAACGGGTTCAAAGATTCCCTTCACTGGGATTCTCTCCCATTCCCTCCAGGAAGGGATTCTCTCTCCTTTCCCTATACAATTCCCTTTAAAGGGAATCTGTTGGAGATGAGTGGAAATAAAGGGAATGGGAATGGGGAAGGGAACAGGGAAGGGAATGAAATGAAGGGAATATGGTTGGAGATGGTTTAGCTGGGGAAAAGAATCTGCTATTGCAGCTTCCCATTTAACTACTGTTCTTTTATAATGAATAGAGACATTAGACCATCTCCAACCATATTCCCTTCATTTCATTCCCTTTTCTGTTCACTTTCCTCATTCTCATTCCCTTTATTTGCCCTCATCTCCAACAGATTCTCTTTAAAAAAATTGTATTGGGAAAGGAGAGAGAATCCCTTGCTAGAAGGAATGGGAGAGAGAATCCCTTCACGAAGGGAATGCTGAAAGGAATCTGTTGGAACGCTAAAGGGAATGGGAATCCCTTCGCGAAGGGAAAGGGAGAGAGAAAGGGACACGGTTGGAGATGGTCTTACAAGATGCACTTACAATGTAGTGCATCAACTTCCCACGTGTGAACTAGTCAGAAAAGAAATAAAGACGATTGTCTTGTTTAGCAAACATGCTTAAAATAAAAACAAGGAATAAAGTGTCCCAACAAGACTGCAATAGCATAAACACAGCATGGCAATTTTTTTTCTTTCTACTTATTGCCCAAAGCACACAATTTGCCAGCAGAATTAGCAAATGACGTACTGACGTCCAAAAAAGAAAACAGTTAGCGGAGCGAAGGTGAAATAATGAGATCCCAAATGCTATTGTTACACATGATTTTACTGTTGGGTTAAGGAAACAACTGCAATAGAAGTTGATTTGGGCCTTTAAAGAGTTGCATCAAAGTGCAGGTTTTCCCTTTCCTTTCTTTGCTCTTTTCGAAAATCTTTTCTTCCTGTATGTGTATATTTTATATTGTTGTCTTTATCTTGTAATATTCAGAAAAAATTATCTTCTGATTCTATCTACTTTGGGAAACCTTTGGACTATATCTTTGTGCTCCAAACCTCGAAGTTTCAACTTGTCAACTGTTAGCATCTTCCTGTTAGAAGTAACACCATCTCAAGCGCATAGCCAAGATCAACGAGGCTGGGTTTGTTCAATTTAGTGTTACTTAGGCTTGCTCCCATATTCTTTATTACTTCTTAGTTTCTTTCGATGTTGTATGGGTGATAATTGGAGTTATTGAGTTGTATGCATTAGCTAGTTCATGATAAAAAGCGGATGATTCACTTATACTTCAACACTTTCGTTTACGTATAAGTTCTCTCAGGTCAAAGACGTGGAATAAAAGTGAGCTGCAATTATTTTTTTTAATTACACCAACCAAGTCTTGAACTTAAGACATCTTTGCTCTGATACCCTATTGAGTTGCATGCACCAGCTAGTTTATCCAAAAGCATCATAATGTTGATGAGAAAAGATGTACAATTCACTTATACTTCAAATGGAAAATCTATAGAAGGCAATGCACTGATAGAATAATCTGTTCTTTATGCAGGGGCATCATCACTACATGATATACCCCTGTTTCTTTAGAGCTAAATCGGGTTTACATCTTGGGTACTATGCAGAGAGAATATGCGGTGGGGATCATAGCCACTTAGCCAGGGAGCATGAAGCAACGCGAGAGCTTGGAGTGACGTCTTTAGAGTTTATTATGTATTTGATTTGTCTTAATGATTTTTCAGGAATACAAATTAAAGTTATGTTTTTCCATTTACCCTTGTCAGCTCACTACTTGTTCCTTGGCAATGACAGAAAATTGTTGTTCCATCACAAGAAATTTGCTTATGGTAAAGTTTCCTTTCAATGACTGAACTGTACACTGATTGTTTCTCACCTGCATCGACGGTTCGGTGTTACTTTGCTAATCATACGCTGTTCATGACTGGAAAACCATTTCCTTTATCCGTTTTGCCCGGAAAAAATGTTTTCGTGATCTGTTTTTTCTTCGGAGCATGGGAAAAATGTTTGCGTTGGCCGTTTCCCCCCCAAAAATGGAAGACCGTTTTCTTTATCCGTTTTGCTCGGAAAAAATGTTTTCGTGATTTGTTTTTTCTCCGGAGCCGTTTTCCCCCCAAAAAAAAGGGAAATTCGTTTTTCGTCCGTCGTTTCTCCGTTTTTCCCCGTTTTCCCTCGCTTTTCCCAATGAAAAATCAAGGGAGATTTTTTTTTGCAGCTCGATCTCTTATATTACCCGGTGAACGCATGGGGTGTTAAACTCGGCATCTATAATTTTTTTTGTAACTCGAAATCTAATATTGTCCAGAGCGATCTCTAATATTTTTCAAAACGTGTATTATCTTGGATATTCCTACCTTTTTCAGAAATAAAAACTTGGATCAAATTTCGCACGACGCAGCGGAGCGCGCAAATCTGCCTAGTTTGTATCATAATGCAATCTATAGAAGGTATGGCAGTTGCTCTACTATGTCTGATTATTGCTAGCTAGCAGCACCCACTTCGTCATGCCTATGTCCACCCGCAGGGTAGGTGCGCGACTCAATCTAGTATGATACAATGACGTATCATGCCTGGCTCTACCGCTGTGAGACCCCGGAGCAACTATCCGAAATCTCCTGTGTATTTCTGTATTAGTTCCAGATCAGCAGCTAGTACACACAGTCAACAGTTGTGGGATGTCTAAGATAGGGGTCCCGCAGGCGGGGCCTATACTCGACTGGGCTAGACGGGAGGAGAAGTAGGCCCAAAGCCCAGAAGCGCCACGACGGGCCCGGTGGAGGTTTTCGACTTGTTCCCCAAGGCAACTCCCGATCCTTCGGGGAAGCTTCGCGCCATGCCCGAACAACCCGCCAGAAGCGAAGCATGCAACCTGACATTCACAGAGCCTGCAGGCGCCGAAACCTGACGGAGTGGCAGGCGTGGGTCGGGAAAAGCATAACCACCTCTCCAAGACGTAGTGCGCCAAAGCCGATAAGGAGAACGTGCATGTCGGCAAGGCGACCATGTTCAGGGCCCGGGGACGCCCATCTATCATGTATCCTTCCCCCAGTATATAAGGGGAGGAGGGAGAAATAAGAAAAAAGAAGAAGCTCATATATCCAAGAACACAGGACTAGGGTATTATCTCCTCCGAGAGAGCCCGAATTTGTCTAAAATAGATTGCCCTCGCATCATGTGTTGCCATCAAGCTCAGATCCCGCACAAATCCCCTAGAATCACAAATCTTATTGCCGGCGAAACCGATCGTCGACAATTGGCGCGCCAGGTAGGGGCTTGTGTCAAGATCTTCGTCAAGCTTGATGGCTACGACGAGCGGAGCCTCCACAGTCTTCTTCCCGGGTCAGGTCTTCCGTTTTGGAAGCCTGACCTTCATCTCCAACGACCTCGGGAGCCTTTCCCTCTCTAAGGGAACCGTGCTGCAGCACGGTGAGGTTTCTGGTGGGACATCGCCACGACTTCCACGCCGATCGGGCGGTCCCCCTGTCTCGCGCTCTAAAGTGCCGAGTAGGGGACCGAAGGCCCATTCCGACCTGGGAGTCGGACTCGAGGACGCCGAGGTACGAATGGTGGGGGTTCTCGCTGCCAAACCACTCGGCACCTCCGAGCGCTTGGAGTTATCTTCTTCAGGCTCACCCAGCTCAGCGGCCGAGTCAGAAGAAAGCCTAGAGAGCTGCTGGAATTTCCGTAGAGTCTGCGTAATTGAGGGCTCGCCGGCGGATTCGCAGCAGCGCCTCGACACCTCGGCCGCCGCCGACTTGGAAGGTGGCCGAGCAACTGAACTGGCCAGCGGCGTACTCTCGAGACCGCGCTCGGCTGTCAATGAAGACATTCTGCAAGCTAAGATGGGGGACCAAGCTGTTTCGTACCCCACAGTAATATTGTCGCCTCCAAGACACTCCTGGATACCCCGACCCTATCTTTGAGGCGGGTAATCCAGCTTGCCCGATCGTGGCCCAAGTAAAGGCCATGGTGACGGCGGCGGCTATCCAAAGAGCCCAGATCGACCAAACCGGCAAAGGAGCTGTCACATGGTCCTGAGGACCCAGACGGCCAAGAATGGCCAAGCTCGGGAAGCCCGCCGACACATCATGTTCCACCAGCGGAGACGACTTGCGACACAAAGATCAACCGCGACCTCCGTTCGCACCTCGGCGCCAGCGCCGCGATCGAAAAGGAGGAACAACGCTGTCATGCCGACGAGTATGAACGCTTACGGCATCCTTCCGCGAGATCGCTGGCACGCCAAGCGCGATCCCTCCAAGCATCGATCACCACCGGAGGGTGTCGCGAGGTCATTGAAGGGGTTCAGACGTTTACCCCTCACCTACGCCGAGTGGTTTGGCACGATGGATTTAATCCTAAAGGCATCACTAGGTTTGACGGTGAGAGGGACCTGAGGCTTGGCTACAGTATATGCTCTGTCGATCGGGGGCCGCGCAGAGGATCAGTAATGGCAAACTACTTACCGGTTACCCTCTCGCCCCTGGCCCAAGCATGGCTCACTGGACTCCCAGCGAACTCTATAGATTCCTGGGGAGATCTGTGTGAGCAGTTCATTTCAAATTTCCAAGGCACTTACGAGCGCCCAGGCACCCCTTGGGACCTATATCAGCTACACCAAAGGAGGAACGAATCCCTCCGGGAGTTCGTCAAGCGCTTCATGCATAGAAAAAGCACCGTTCGGGATGTCACGGATGCGATTGTGATAGCTGCCTTCCAGAAGGGAGTCAGCGACCCCGATCTCATCAAGAAGATGTCCCGGAAGCCACCAACGTCGGTCCGGGAGCTGTTCGCCCTAGCGGACCGTTACGCTTCAGCCTCCGAGGCTTTGGCGGAACGGCGTGACGAGGGGAAGGATCAGGCTGAACCCCCCCGGCGGAAGGAAAAGAAGCGCAAGGGTGAAGAGCTGGTGGCAGTCGCTGCACCAACTCACCCTCGCGCCCTCAAGGAGGATGGATATGATAAGGTTATGAACTCGCTTTGCCCCTTCCATCCGAAGGGGAGACATGCCGCCAAGGACTGCTTCACCCTAAAGAGATTCGCCCGCGAGAGCAAGAAGCAGGCTGGACAAGGTCCGAGTGGACACGCCGCCAACAAGCCACCTCCCCCCGAAGCCGAGGAGGACTATCAGGAAGCCGATCTCGAGCTCAACTACATATTCGGGGGCTCGGCTGCATATGAGTCCAAGCGGAAGCAAAAGCTCACCGCTCGGGACATCTACGCAAGGCCGGAGACGCCCCAATATGTCTGCTGGTCCGAGGTCGCGATAACCTCTCGACCGCTCGGATCACCCAGATCATGTCCCATTCCCCGGCGGGTATCCTCTTGTCTTGGCGCCGTCGCGCGTATCAAGCTCAAGAGGGTATTGATCAACGGTGGGAGCGGGCTCAATGTCCTCTTTGTCAAAACCCTTGACGATATGGGGATTCCGCGGTCGGAGCTAAAGCGCGGATCGTCGCCTTTCCACGGTGTCATACCTGGAACTTCTGCGACACCACTCGGACAAATCACTCTGCCGGTCACTTTCGGCGCAAGGGAAAATTACCGGACAGAGAACCTTGGCTTCGAGGTGGCCGATTTCGCAACAGCATATCATGCCTTCTTGGGGAGACCAGCGCTGGCCAAGTTCATGGTAGTACCCCACTACGCATACCTGACATTGAAGATGCCGGGGCCGAGTGGTATCATCGCTCTACGCGGTGACATGAGGCAGTCTTTTTCCTGTGACAAGGAAAGCTGCGAGATGGCCGAGTCCCTGGAGGTGCGAGCGGGTCGGGAGGGGATTCGGCGAGAAGTGGATTCCGACAAGCCGGAAGGCAGCGTCCCTACCCGCAAAGCGCGTAACCCCGGGATCGGCCCCGAGGAAGGTACCAAAAGAATCCTCCTCGACCCGTCCGATCCGTCGCGAACCGCCTTGATCGGGACAGGGCTCGGAGACAAATAGGAGGACGCGCTCGTCACTTTCCTGCGGGCAAATAGAGATGTCTTTGCCTGGAAGCCGTCGGACATGCCTGGAGTCCCCAGGGAGGTGATCGAGCACGCATTAAATGTAAACCAATCAGCCAGGCCAGTCAAGCAAAGGCTGCGACGATTCGCCTAAGACCGTCGACAAGCCATCAGGGAGGAGATTACAAAGCTGCTAGCCGCAGGCTTCATTAAAGAAGTGTATCATCCCGACTGGTTGGCAAACCCTGTACTTGTCCAGAAGAAGAATAAAAGCTGGCGCATGTGTGTTGATTACACCGACCTCAACAAGGCTTGCCCGAAAGATCCCTTCGGTCTCCCCCGTATTGATCAGGTGGTAGACTCCACTGCTGGATCCCAACTACTTAGTTTTCTGGACGCCTACTCAGGCTATCATCAAATCCGGCTTCGAGAGGAGGATTGCGAGAAGATCTCGTTTATCACCCAATTCGGAGCATATTGCTACATCACCATGCCGTTTGAAATTTGAAGAATCTTTGGCGCAACTTATCATTGTAGCGATCTGGTGTTTTCACCATCAGCTCGGACGCAATGTGGAAGCATATGTGGATGATATAGTGGTTAAAACCAAGACAGAAGACAGCCTCACCTCTGATCTAGCCGAGACGTTCGCAAGTCTGAGGGCGTTCCAGATGAGGCTAAACCCTGAGAAGTGCGTTTTCGGAGTTTCCTCCGGGAAACTACTCGGGTTCATTGTCTCTCATCGCGGGATCGAGCCAAACCCGGAGAAAATCGGGGCCATCATAAGGATGGCCCCGCCTGCCAGCCAAAAAGATGTCCAAAAGCTTACAGGGTGCATGGTAGCGCTTGGCCGGTTTATCTCCCGGTTGGGAGTTCGAGGGATGCCTTTCTTCAAGCTCCTCAAGAAACAAGACCGCTTTGAATGGACGGCAGAGGCACAACAAGCCTTTGAAGAACTCAAAGTGTTCCTCTCCACCCCTCCAATTCAGTCTCGCCAGGTGCCAGGTGAACCTCTCTGCTCTACAAAGCGGCAACAACTCGTGTAGTCGGTAGTGATAGTTGTGGAGCAGGAAGAATCTGGACACCGCTTGGCGTGCAACGCCCGGTTTATTTTGTCGTGAAGTCTTTGGCGAATCCAAGGCGCGATACCCTCAAATCCAGAAGCTGCTGTACGCAATTTTGATCTCGTCATGAAAGCTGAAGCATTATTTCCAAGGACACTCGATTTCGGTAGTGACTTCTTTCCCCGTGGGAGAGGTCCTCCATATTCGAGAAGCTACTGGAAGAATTTCAAAGTGGGCAGCCGAGCTTGGAGCCTTCGACGTCTCGTTCAAGCCGCGCACCGCCGTCAAGTCCCAGGTTTTGGCCGACTTTACGGCCGAGTGGACCGAATCCCAGGCTCCCCGCACGGAAGAAGAGCCAGAATATTGGACCATGCACTTCGATGGATCTCTCATGCTTGGCGGGGCAGGGGCGGGAATTCTCCTTGTCTCGCCTAAGGGCGATAGGTTG
The DNA here is from genome assembly GCA_036346355.1 of Rhipidocladum racemiflorum. NCBI lineage: Eukaryota > Viridiplantae > Streptophyta > Magnoliopsida > Poales > Poaceae > Rhipidocladum > Rhipidocladum racemiflorum. Next base: position 39,078,971 of record CM070588.1, read on the forward strand.
AAGTATGTCCTTCGGATTCACTTCCCGGCCTCGAACAATGCCGCAGAGTACGAGGCTCTCATCCATGGGCTCCGCATCGCCACATCACTCGGAATCCGATGGCTGGCGGTTCGGGGTGACTCCCAGTTGGTGGTGAGCCAAGTACAGAAGGACTGGTCGTGCGTAGACTAGACTATGACGGCATACTGCCAGCGAGTCCGAGAATTGGAAGGCAAGTTTGACGGTCTGGAGCTGGTTCATGTCCTCCGTCGCAATAATGAGGCAGCCGACGAGTTGGCTAAAATGGGAGCCACTCGGGCAGATGTCCCGAGTGGTATCTTCGTCCAGGATCTTTACGAGCCAACCGTTGCAAAACGACAGGAGCCAATTAAGGATCACGGGACCGAGTCCTGCTCATTGATCCCAATCGACGGCCCGTACCTTGATTATCTCTGAAGGACAAACTGCCAGAAGCAACCGCTCAGGCTGAGCGCGTCTCCCGACAAGCCAAATCCTATGTGGTGGTGGGCGATGAGCTCTTTCAGAAGAGTGCCTCAAGTGTCCTCAGGCGGTGCATTTCGGGACAAGTGGGAAGAGAGCTGCTCCAAGAAATCCACTCGGGGATGTGTGGCCATCACGCGGCGTCAAGCGCCTTGGTTGGGAAAGCCTACCGACAGGGCTTCTTCTGGCCAGCAGCGATAACGGATGCCAAGGAGATCGCTCGAACTTGCGAGGGCTGCCGATTCTATGCAAAGCGGAACACACTTGCCGGCGCAGGAGCTGCAAACTATCCCCATCTCTTGGCCCTTCGCGGTCTGGGGGCTCGATTTAGTGGGCCCGCTCAAGAAGGCTCAAGGTGGCTTCGCCTACCTTTTCGTAGCTATTGACAAGTTCACCAAGTGGATCGAAGCCAAACCAGTCGCCACTATCACTGCGGTTAAGGCCAAGGAGTTCTTCCAGGATATCGTGGTTAGATTCGGAGTGCCCAACCGGATCATCACGGACAATGGCACCCAATTCAGGAGTGAAGAATTTCAAGAATGGTGCAAAGGCGTCGGGATCAAGATCTGCTTCACCTCGGTGGCTCATCCACGAAGCAATGGGCAGGTCGAGCGGGCTAACGGTCTGGTCCTCCAAGGCCTCAAGGCCAAGATCTTCGATCGCCTCAAACCATACGCTACCCGATGGGTGAAGGAGTTACCGTCGGTACTCTGGGGACTCAGAACCACTCCCAGCCGAGCAATTGGCCAAACACCCTTTTTCCTGGTCTACGGCACAGAGGCGGTTCTGCCGACCGAACTAGGATTCGAATCCACAAGGGTTCGGAACTACAACAAAGCCGAGTCCGAGGGAAGCCGAATGGTGGAGCTTGATCAACTCGAGGAGGCTCGGAACGTTGCAACCATCCAGTCGGCTAAGTACCTCCAGGGACTTCGGCGTTACCATTCTCGCAATGTCAGAAGTAGAACCTTTTCAGAAGGAGATCTGGTCATGAGGAGGAACCAGAAAAGCGAGCACAAGCTCTCTCCAATTTGGGAAGGTCCGTACATTGTGGAGAAGACGGTCCGGCCGGGTGCTTATCGACTTAGACGTGAAGATGGCGAGATTTTGGCGAATACTTGGAACGCCGAACAGCTCCGTCGCTTCTACGCATAAGTTATGTACCCGACTCTCACATACTGAATAAAATGGTGATCCATCTTATTTTCTGAAGTTCTACTGTGTAATGCTAGTCCCGAGTGGTTATTACCCGACTGGTGTAGCACCTAACCCTGGTCGCGTTGGTACAAAGCGCACGGAAATAAAAACCGCGACGAGCACAAAACTCCGGCGGTTTATACCAGCGCGCATAACGGGAAGGGTAGAGCCTGAAAGCACTAACCACTCGGGGACTGCAATTCGCAGCGCCAAAATTTAACCGAGATTCGCCTAGTCGTGAGTTTCTAGCTGTCAAAAGCTCGAGCCCCAACGCCTCGTTGTTGGCGCTGGAGCAACTGACTAGAACGGTTGATCAGGCGGAACCCTAAACTCGGAATAAATATGACGGCATAGATTGGGCAAGATTTCACATTTTGTTCCATAGTATTAGTAATTTACATTACTGACTTTCTTTTTCATTTTCTCGCGCTAAAAAAAAGGGGGGGCGGGGCGGCTCCTGCCGCCAATCTCTTCTTCTTTGGTGCTCTGCTGCTTTGCTTACGCATTGGGAGGCAGGGGAGGGGTCGTCGAGGTCAGACGCGACGCGCGCGACGCAGCGCCGCTAGGACCTCGTCCTCAACCACCCAAAGGTGTGGTATAAGGCGGACGAGAGTCCTGATGGCTAGGTCATCGCGGCGCTCACTCCCGATCATCTCTGTGATGATCTCGGCCAGCTCGTGGAGCCCCGGAGCCACCTCCAGCAAGGCGGCCACTGCGGCGGCGTCGCTGGCGGCTCCTTCCTCCTCCTCCGCCTCTAGAGTGGCGAAGTCGAGCTCCTCCCAAAACTCCGCCTCCTCCCAGCTATGGAGCAGCCCAAAGAATCGCTGGCGGAAGAATGCCGCGTAGGGGCCAACGAATCTTCTCATGTTAGCCTTGGACGAAGGCTGGGAGGGAAGAAAGAGGAAGAAGAGGAAGAAGAAAGGGACGATCGCTCAAGGGCGGTGACGTCCCATTTATAAACTGTACATGGCTCCGGAACCGAGGCGACGCCATTCAAAAACGTAAAGACGGTTACGCCAAGAAGATCGACAATTTGTTCGGAGTGCCAAAGAAGATCAGCACATTGAACAAAATTAAGAGACGTTCGCGGACACATCACGAGCAGTTCAAGCTCATTCGGCCTTCCGCTTACTTCGCTCAATTAAGCGAAAGTCCGGGCCGTGAGCTAGGAAGCGACGACGCAAGCCTGGGGGCTAAACCACTCAGCCAGGTGGCCACAACGTAAGTCCCGACGCTCGAGAGCTGCACGCCAGCCTCTCGGAAAAGCGTGTCTGGGGCAAGAAGGCCACGGGCCAAGACCCTGGCGCTTGGGAGCCATACCAGTCGGCTGAAAGCCACCCAGAAAGGCGCAACGGGGCCAAAAGGCCGTGGGCCTATATTCTAGCAACTCAGACAAAAGGGAAAGAGTGAAAGAGGTCTGGAGCCCACTTAGCAGAGGACAGTACAGACAAATTATATTCAAGTGAGAAAACACAATATTTCAAGATTCTCTAACAAGGCTTGCGATGTACCGGAGACCTCTTCGAGGAGCGCGTTGGCTTTGTCTTCATCACAGGCAAAACCTTCTTTCACAGCTTCAAGGTCAACTCTCGGATAATGAGACTTGACCACTGCCAATGCCTGGTTCGCACTCATGGTCGCAGACTCCTTGGCATAAGATCTGATCCTATCGGCTCCTCTAGAGAGAAGCGGAACAGCGTCGTCCCCCTGGCCCGGCTCAACTCCTTCAATACGCAGAAGGTGCAGAACTAGCTCGCAGGCGACGCGCAGCTCAGTCTAGCCCCGTTCGGCAGCGGCCATCTTCTCCTTGCATTCTAGAACAAAGCCGAACTGCCATCAAAAACACACCCGACGCCAAGTACGTTCAATCCAAGTCAAAGAAATTTACCCTTCAGCTCCCGCTGCATCCTCTCCAAACCGACTCGAGCTTCGAGGCCAGAACTCTCTGAAGCCTCCAGTCGGGCTCTCAGCTCAGCAATGGTCGAATCGCGCTCTGAAACACAAGAGCGTCATCATCCTTTCCAACTGTCCAAAAAGATGTCCAAACCGAGTCCAGGGGAGGATCTCACCTTCGAGCACATACTCAAGCTTCGCCTTCTCCTCCCGGATCGCCATACATTGGTCCTCAAGCCCGTGGACCTCCTTCCATCTGTCATTTCTTGATCTCGGCCGAGCTTGTCTCGATACTTCGGTGCTCCTTGAGCTTCGAGCACCTTCCGAAAAAATTGCGACCGCTGCTCCGAGCGCTCCCCCATGTCCTAGGTAACAGGGCCGAATCTCAGGGAGAAGCCAAGCAGCAAATGTGATCAAGACAAGAAACTCACCCTGACGAGCGTGCTACACCTGACGGTGAGCTCGTAAAGCTCCGTCCGAGCCACTCTCTCCATCTCATCGTCCTCTTCCATCCCGTTCCAGTCGGAACCCCCCTCCCACCATACGGTCCGATTCGGGGGCTTTGGCAGAGGACCAAGCGGCGGTGGCTCTCGAGGCACCTCCTCCACTTCGGGAGATGGTGCCGGGTCAATCTCGTCGGCGGACGGACCACCTGATGGTTCAACGGTCGGGCCGCCGGCACCAGGTGGCGACGCCCCGGCAGTCGACGGCGAGGGTGACCTGGCCGACGCGGGGGGGGCTCCCCTTGGAGAAGCCTGTGCTTGGGGCTCCTTTTCAGGAGACCCCTCCACTGGGACGTCCATAGTAGGAGTCCTGAATCGGCAAAAAGGGAAACTTATTTCGGCCACAGGCAATAACAAAAAGACAAGGATCGCCCAAAAGAATACCTCCTAGATTTCTTGAATTTCATTCCAGGTCTCATCCGAGACCCAGCACCACTCGGAGGGGAGCCAGACCAGACTAAAGAAATGGGCTGCCTCGAGATGTATAGGCCGTGGCTCAGGCCGTGATCCTGCACGCCGGAGGTCGAAGGCCCTACCGACGAAGGCCGCCAGCAGCTTCCTCCGCTGATTCCCGGCGCAGCTCATCGGCCGAGGTGTCAGCCGCTCGCTTGGCCTGAGCATTCCTCAGCCGAGAAAGGCCGACGACCGGAGCGTCAGAGAAGAAGGACGCGCGTTCCTGGAACGATCGCACCCTGTCAGAATCACACATCAGGCAAAAAATCATGGGAGAGTCTTTCGAGAGAGTGGTGCACTCACGGGAGGGGGAGGCCTCTCCGCCGAAAATTTGCGAGGGCAGCCCCTGTTGGTGATCATAGTGCCAGCCACGAAGAGGTCAACTACCCACGCCGCCAATGCCTCTTTCGACAAGGACGTGTTCGCCTCCCGGGTAGGATCCTGAGGCCCGTCGTACTGGAACCCCAAATGGATTCTCTCCTTTAGGGGCTGCACCCGGCGCTTCACAAAGCTGATCGCGATCCCGGGGCCCGTCAGCCCCCGGTTCTTCAGATCGCTTATCCATGCCAGAAGCTCGGAGACTTGGTCCAAACCGCCGCCATCCGGGGCATCGCTCCAGCATTGGGAAGCTTTAGGGGTGCGGCCAGCGAAAGGGGCGAGAAAAGGATCAACATTGGCGCAATAGAACCACTCCCGCCTCCAACCTTTGAGGGAAGTCTTGAGGGGGATTACGAAGTACTGTTTCTTCAAGCCCTCTCGCAGCTGGAGCCCGGCGCCCCCAATGACGCTGGGAGCAGCTCGGTTCGGATGAGGTTTGAGCAAGAAGAGGGAGCGGAACAAGTCAAAATGAGGGCGTATCCCAAGATACGCCTCGCAAAGCTGAACGAAGATAGCAATGTGAAGAATGGAATTGGGATTCAAATTGATCAGCTCGATTTCGTAAAAATGAAGGAGCCCTCGGAAGAAGGCGCTCCCAAGAACGCTAAATCCTAGCCAGAAGAAGGACTCGAACACCACGATCTCATTCTCCAGAGGTGTGGGGTAAGGGTCACCTGCGGCGGGACGGGCGAAGATCAACTCCAGCAGAGGAAGGGCGCCGGCGGCGACCAGCTCCTCCAAGCGGGACGTCGTGGTGATGGAGGTCTCCCACCCCGCGGTCGCAGGGTCGGCGTCACCCCCCGAGGATCTTGGTAATGGAGACCTGGTGGGAGGAACCGCCGAGGATCTTGGGCGCGAAACTTGAAACCCTAAGTCGCCCAAATCGCCAAAGGAGACTTAAAGATTTCTCAACCGTGGTGGGCGAAGGGCAAAGATATCTCCGCCTAGTAAGTTTCCCCTCATTTATAAGGAATAAGCCTTAATTTTCGCCTTACGACGGGAAAAACAAAGGCCTTCGCGCTCGATTCTGGGCCAAATCTAGGGCACGCCCCATGTTGGGCCGATAGCTGAGTCGCGCAAAACGCGACCAGGTGTCAAGTCTGGTTCAAAGTTTGGGATAAAGTGCTCCCCATGATGGGCCTGAACGCCGGCCACCACGGAAGCTTGGGGCTGGGTACTTTCCGAACATCCTCAAGCGGTGCGCCCCATAATTTGGGGCCAATTGCTGGTCACTGCTTCTCAGCGTGATTGGGTACCGTGGGAGGATTTTCATTAAACCGGTCTTGAGAATGCGCTCCATGAGAGTGCGACGGTCTTGGCAAAGCGAACACGCAGCATTACTCTAAATGACCAAGGTATGCCCCATGAGGTTCGATTGGGCCTCACAATCCAATCGCCGCACGCCGCAAATGGGTGCGGGTACCGCTTGGCCCCGAGCCAAAGGACTACGGTATGCCCCATGAGGGCCAGCTGAGCGACGAGCCGGTTGCCGCCAAGACCGTAAACGGGCGCGGGTACCACTCGGCCAAGCGCCAAAAGACCATGGTACGCCCCAGAGGGCCAGCCGAGCGACGAGCCGGTTCTTTGCTTGGCCGTAAGCGCGGTACCACTCGACCCACGAGCCAAAAGACCACTGTATGCCCCATGAGGGCTACCGAGCGACGAGCCGAGTCACAAGACCATAAACGAGCGCGGGTACCACTCGACCAAGAGCCAAAAGACCATGGTACGCCCCATAGGGCGGTAGAAGCGGCGAGCAGTTCTTCTTGTACACGGGCGCGGGTACCACTCGGCCACGAGCCAAAAGACCACGGTACGCCCCATGAGGGCCAGCCGAGCGACGAGCCGGTTGCCGCGTGCCGTAAACGGGCGCGGGTACCACTCGGCCACGAGCCAAAGGACTACGGTACGCCCCATGAGGGCCAGCCGAGCGACGAGCCGGTTGCCGCGTGCCGTAAACGGGCGCGGGTACCACTCGGCCACGAGCCAAAGGACTACGGTATGCCCCATGAGGGCCAGCCGAGCGACGAGCCGGTTGCCGCGCACCGTAAACGGGCGCGGGTACCACTCGGCTACGAGCCAACCAACCACGGTGGCCTCACATCACAAGTTCTTTACGATCTTTTTTCCCATATAATCTTCATGACAGGATAAGAGACGGAAAGCCGATCCTAAAGCACTTGGGGGCTGCTGTGGGATGTCTAAGATAGGGGTCCCGCAGGCGGGGCCTATACTCGACCGGGCTAGACGGGAGGAGAAGTAGGCCCAAAGCCTAGAAGCGCCACGACGGGCTCGGTGGAGGTTTTCAACTTGTTCCCCAAGGCAACTCCCGATCCTTCGGGGAAGCTTCGCGCCATGCCCGAACAACCCGCCAGAAGCGAAGCATGCAACCTAACATTCACAGAGCCTGCAGGCGCCGAAACCTGACGGAGTGGCAGGCGTGGGTCGGGAAAAGCATAACCACCTCTCCAAGACGTAGTGCGCCAAAGCCGATAAGGAGAACGTGCATGTCGGCAAGGCGACCATGTTCAGGGCCCGGGGACGCCCATCTATCATGTATCCTTCCCCCAGTATATAAGGGGAGGAGGGAGAAATAAGAAAAAAGAGGAAGCTCATATATCGAAGAACACAGGACTAGGGTATTATCTCCTCCGAGAGAGCCCGAACTTGTCTAAAACAGATTGCCCTCCCATCCTGTGTTGCCATCAAGCTCAGATCCCGCACAAATCCCCTAGAATCACAAATCTTATTGCCGGCGAAACCGATCGTCGACAACAGTGATATATCATTGCCGAACATAACGAAATTGTAACATAAATAATAAAGTATGGGCCACATGACCACTTATTACAAGACTCGGTCACGAGACCGGAGACACAACAGCGGAAGCAAAACGGCCAAAAGGCGAAAACCAAAAACACCACAGGCGACGACAAGAAGCGTGACTAGTCTTCCAAGCGATCTTCCTCGAACTCATCGGGGCAGAACTCACCGTCTTCAACGGCGTCCTGGTAGTACTCTAATGATAACATGTTGTGTAGCACGTGAGTACAAAAGTACTCAGCAAGTCGGGGAAGGTATGCATATGTAGGGCTTTCCAAAGAAAGGCTTAGTATGGTTCATTTGCATAAAGCCAAGTTTCATCAAATCATACCTAAGTATAATTTTCATAAAGCACATTTTAACAATTATTTTAACAATTGAATTATTTAATATTTCAGTGAAGGTTCTATCCACCATCACCAATATAAAGGCTCTAACCGCCAACTTTTAAAAGATTAAGTTTAATCACATATGACTCTTTCCGTCAAGGTATAAAACAGGTTCTTTCCACCTTGTGGGCTCAATCCGCCATTAAACATCTGAGAGTTCTAACCACTCCCAAATCCCAAAACAAAGCACTGTTTAAATTTTAAAACCAAAACCAAAGTCTACCAATATGAAAGCATTCTTTGCTTTGCCCTTGACCGTAGGCACAGCTATTCGAATAGTTTTAACTCTGCAGAGGTGTACATCTTTACCCACAAGACATGATCGTCTCTTGATGCCATGCAATTAACACACTTCCTTCGGTGTGTCGGCAGAGAGATCATGACAAGGCCTTTACAATGTATATGCCTAACCCGACCCACCCGCTGAGGTGTCACCGCTGTTAGGGTTCTAGCCACCCAGTACAGAAGCCCCCTCTTGCGCCGTGTGAGAAAAACAGACTTGCCTCTAGCCGGTAGTCACATTCCACCGTTGGTGGGTCAAAGTTAGGTTTCTACTAATTATTTAGCCAGGTCGAATCATTATAGACATGTGGTAGTACGGTTATGCTTAGAATGGACAATCATAAGCGTCGGTCCTTATTTGACTTGGGGCGGCACTTGCACAATGCAACTAGTGCTCAATCCGCACCCACCCAACATTCCATTCCTGTGAGACCCCGGATCGGCTATCCAGAATCTCCTATGTATTTCCGTACTAGTCCCAGATCAGTAGCTAGTACACACAGTCACAGTGATACTTCATTGCCGAACATAACGAAACTTGTAATATAAATATGCAAGTATGGGCCACATGGCCACTTATTACAATACTCGGTCCAACGACCGGACACAAAGCAGCGGAAACAAAAGCAAAACGAAACGAGCGAACGCCACAACGCCACAGGCGACGACTAGCGACGCGACTAGTCCTCCTGGCAGTCCTCCTCGAAGAACTCCTCCTCTTCCTCGGCATCTTGGAAATTCTCTGATGATTACATTGTTGGTGTAGCACGTGAGTACAAAGGTACTCAGCAAGTCGGGAAAAATATGATCATGTGGGGCTTTCCAAAGGAAGCTTAAAAGGGTTTATTTGCATAAAGCCACATTTTATTAAATCATACTTAAGTAATAAATTTCACAAAGCATCTTTTATAATTCTTTTTAATAATTGAATTATTGAATATTATAGTGAGGTTCTAACCACCATCACTAACATAAAGGCTCTATCCGCCAGCAGTTAAAAGATCAAAGTTAATCATGTGACTCCATCCGTCAAATATAAAACAGGTTCTATCCACCTGGTTGGCTCTTTCCGCCAAACAACATCCGAGAGTTCTAACCACTCCCGAACCCCAAAACAAAACACTTTTCGGTTTTAAAAACAAAATCAAAGTCTACCAATATGAAAGCATTCTTCGCTTTGCCTTTAACCGTAGGCACGGCTATTCGAATAGTTTTACTCTGCAGAGGTGTACAACTTTACCCACACGACACGATCATCTCTTATTGCCTCCGGATTAACACACTTCCTTTGGTGTGCCGGCAGAGAGATCGTGACAAGGCCGTTACAGTGTATCTACCTAGCTAGACCCACCCGAGGAGGTTTCACCGGTGTTAGGGTTCCAACCGCGCTGTTCTGATGCCCCCTCTTGCGCCGTGTGAGAAAAACAACATTGCCTCCGTCCGGCATTCACATTCAACCGAATGGTGAGTCTAAACTAGGCTTCTACAAATTAGTGGGCCAGGTCGTACCATTATAGACATGTGGTAGTACGGTATTGCTTAGAATGGACAATCACAAGCGTCGATCCTTATATGACTTGGGGCGGTACTTGCACAAGACAAAACGTGCTCCAACCGCACCCACCCGACAAACCATTCCACCCAAGTCCAAATCATTTTCCTTTTCTTTTATTTTAGAAAATAGTACTAAAATCATACTAATAATCATCAAATCACATTTGATAACCTTCTTTTTGAATAATCCCACCCATGGGTTGCTTTTATCGAAAAGGCCCTAAGCATTTCTACCGTACTACTTAGCAAAGGGTACCACACAAACATAAGCATGGTGTAAACAATGTCCTAAGGGTACAATGGATATGATTAACAATGTCAAGGAGGAATCAACAATTTCGGTATAACTAACACTTATATTTGACATATTTCATTAAACATAGCCATGCAACTTTATAAACAATTTTAAATCATTTCGCAAACATAGGAGAAAATGCGCAAGGAGACTTGCCTTATATCCCGGGTAGGTCTTCGTACGCGGGAAGTTCGGCGGCGGAATCGGCGGTCGCGGCAGGATCGTCGACTACACGCAAAACGAGGCAATAAATAAATAACAGAAAACAAATAAAATCCAAAAATTATAAAATTAGTACTGGCAGGTAGATCTTGATTTTAGATGAATTTAGGAACTTGAACGGGATCAATCGGAGTTCGGATGAGAAAGTTATGAGCTTCCGAAGTTTGAATTTTGAATAAATCGGAAAACCGAGAATATTCCCGGAATATTCTCTCTCGGGTTGACTGGTCAAACGGGGCTTTGATTGGACTTTGACTAGGCTTGACTTGGTCTTGGGTCTATTACATGTGGGCCCAAGATGTCATACTCATGCACTTCATCTTCAAGCTCTTGACTATGGAGGCCATGAATGGGAAGATGAAGCTTGAGCAAGGGTGGAGGAGGGGCCATGGCCGGCGAGCGGCGGTGGCGGCAAGGGGGTCGCCCGGCGGTGGTCGGCGAGCGGCGCAAGATGCGCGCAAGGCGCACGGCCGGCGGCGGGTCGGCCGGCCGGCGGCTCGGGCACAAGCACGCACGTACACAGTGCCAACCCAAACCAAAAACAGAGAAGGCAAAAATCCAAAAATTTGGATTTTTCCACCATTTTTGCACGGATTTGATCCAAATAAAATCCTAAAATCACTAGATGACATCCTTAGCTACATCTAGGAGGAAGGGATTGAACCAAAACTCACCGGAATCGGAGAAATCGACGAAGAACGGAGGTTCGGCCGAATGCACAAAAGCTCCAAATTCGTCACCCACGGTTGAGAAATCCTAAAATTGGAAGACAAATTAGAATCTAGACTCCCATACGAACACAAAGAAACAAACGGGAGGAAGAATGATCCACCAGAGTGGAAGATATGATCCAAAATCCGAAGAACACGAAGAACACCAAGCTTTCGTCGGTTTTCTCGATCTAGCGGACGATTGGGTTTGGGAGGCTAAAGGAGGGTGAGCGTTCTGGACCGGGGACTCCCTCACGGAGATTTGAGAGGCGGAGATGCGCGAAACGGATTAGAAACGGACGAATTAATGCCATAATGGCGATTTTCGATTTTGGAAAGATTGTTCCAATTCCGACGAGATTTAGGGTGCATTAACCCCATGGATGGAAAGAGGAGGCCGTCGTGATTCCAACGGATCCGGCGGTTCGCGCTTTGAGGCATTATGGAAGGAGTTAGAGGAATTTGAATGAGGAGCATTGAGTATGGAACTTACTACGTTCTTCCCAGGCAAAACAATCGTGGCTGTCCAAGGTTGAAGAAGGACCATGTAGCACTGCCACGTGGCGCCTTCTCATTGGCTCCCTTTTACGCGAATGTTCCACCCTAGAGAAACATAAGGAAAAATGGCCTAAAAATTCCGGAAAAATTCCTAGAGCCATTTTAGATTATTTGAGACTCAATGGAATTGGTTTGGTTGAATTTGGATTGTTTTTGTGGAATTGGATATTCGGGCGCGGATCGCAGGCATTAAACAAAAGCCGCGCGAGATAAAATAGGAACGGAGGTCCAAAAATCTGGGAAATAATTCCTAAAATCATTTCGGAATATTTGGAACATTTTAGAAGTGGTTTGGAGATTTTTGGAGCATTTTTGGACTTGGGTGAATTTTCGGGTACCGGCGGGACTGAAAAATCCGATTTTTCGCCCGGGAGGGAATTAATTCCCGATTTCGGAGGGGAATGGATGCCAGGTTATTATAAACACCAATGAAACTCCAAATTTTGAATTTACTTTATTTAAATTAGGTTTTTCTCCAGAAAGCCAAAATGAGGATGTTACAAACCTACCCCCTTAGAGAGAATCTCGCCCCCGAGATTCAGACGAAGAAAGAAAGAGGTTAGGAAACTCTGCTCGAAGATCCTCTTCACGCTCCCAAGTAGCTTCCTTCTCAGAATGGTTGCTCCACTGAATCTTGCAGAACTTGATCACTCGGCTTCGAGTCCGACGCTCGGCTTCATCCAAAATCTTTACTGGATACTTCGGGTAAGACAAGTCTTCTTTTAGTTCCATTTCTTCCAACGGTATATTATGCTCGGGTACTCGAAGACACTTCTTCAGCTGAGACACATGAAAGACATCATGTACCCCTGACAGCTGTGGCGGCAACTCCAATTTATACGCAACTTCTCCTTTTCGGGCAATCACCTTGAATGGCCCGATATAGCGGGGTGCTAACTTTCCACTGACGCGGAACCGCTTCATTCCTTTCAACGGGGATACCTTCAAGTACACATGGTCTCCAGGTACAAAGCTTAATTCTCGTCGATGATTGTCCGCATAGCTTTTCTGTCTTGACTGATGCTCGTCTTCAAATTTGCACGGATCTGTCGGACTTGCTCTTCTGCCTCTTTCAGAACATCAGGCCCGATTATCTATCCTCCTTCGGTCTCTTTCCAATACAAAGGTGTCCTGCACTTTCTTCCATACAGAGCTTCAAAAGGTGCCATCTTCAGACTGGCTTGATAACTGTTGTTATAGGAAAACTCGGCATAGGGCAAATTCTAATCCCAGGAGCCTTTATATGTTAGAGCACAAGCTCTCAACATATCCTCTAAGATTTTATTGACCCTTTCTGTCTGACCATATGTCTGGGGATGGTAAGCAGTACTGAAATTCAAGTTGGTGCCCAACACCTCATGCAACTTCTGCCAAAACCTCGAGGTAAACTGGGAACCTCGATCGGACACGATTTTCTTTGGCACACCGTGTAAACACACAATCTTGGCCATATACAATTCAGCAAGCTTATCTCCAGAATAAATCATCTTTACTGGGATAAAATGGGCCACTTTGGTCAATCGATCCACAATAACCCAGATAGAATCATAACCGGATTTAGTTTTGGGTAATCCAGTTATAAAATCCATTCCAATTTCTTCCCACTTCCATACAGGCACTTGCAACGGCTACAATAGACCGGCTGGTCTCTGATGCTCTGCTTTTACCAACTGGCACACGTCACAACGTGCCACAAAATTAGCAACTTCCTTCTTCATATTGGACCACCAATATTTCTCTTTCAAATCAGCATACATTTTGGTGCCTCCTGGGTGAATGGAATACACTGAATCGTGAGCCTCCTTCAAGATCACCTTCTTGATTTCTTCTTGGTTAGGGACCACCATTCTTTTCCCGAACCAAACAGTACCTTGGTCATCTTCTGAAAATCCAGGGTGTTTTCCTTTCTTTAGACCTTCTTTTAGGTCCGCCATACCTTTATCGTTCTGCTGAGCCTCCCTAATCTGATCTTCCAAGGTTGACTTTACTTCCAAATTATAAATGCAACCTTCCTTTACTAACTCCAAGTTAAGACGCCGAAATTCTTCATGAAGCACTGCCTGGCGTTGTTGTACCAATACATTGTTGCAGTGAGCTTTCCGGCTCAAAGCATCCGCAACAACGTTCGCTTTTCCAGGGTGATAATGAATTCCCACATTATAATCTTTCACCAACTCCAACCATCTTCTCTGCCTCAGGTTGAGATCAGGCTGAGTGAAGATATACTTCAAACTCTTATGATCCGTATAGATCTCACATCTATTGCCGAGTGGCAACGGGTCTATGGCTTGTGAGGCGGCGGCGGCTTGCGGCGCGGGGCACCGCGGGGGCGCAGCGGCGCCGGCGAGGGAGCAGGGACTGGGTGGCGCCGACGACGGCGGGGTCGCTGGAGGGGCGGCGACGGCGGCCAGCGGCGCGCATGGGCAAGGGCCCAAAAACAGAGAGCCCCAAATTTTCCAAAAACTAAGAAATTTCTCCCAAATTTGAACATGACACTATCAATTGGATGATAGATCATCTAGAGGACATCGTAAGGAACCTAGAATAGCAAGGAATTGAACCAATCCTCACCAGAGATGACAATTTTGACGAAGAACACGGTTTCGGCCGAGGCGACAAAAATGGGAAATTCTTCATCAATTCTTGATGAAACCTAAAATGGATTGAAGGGTGAGAACCTAGACGTCCACACGCTCACAAGGAAACAAACAGATTTGAGAATAACCGACCAGAGAGGAAGTTAGAGGGATGAACGTGAAGAACACAAAAACCCAGCGTTCCTCGTGGTTTTCTCGATCTCCCGGTTGATTGGATTAGAGAGGCTAAAGGGGAGTTCTACCACCGGGAAGAGGACGCTAAAACGAAGATAAGGGAGGTGGAAGCACGACGTTTGGAGAAGAAACGGCCGAGTAATGACCATTAAGGTGCATTTCGGTTTTCGTGGCACTGTTCAAATTCCGGCGAGATTTGGGGTTAATGATGGTGGGGGATGGAAGGGATTCGTCGTCACGGATTCAACAGACTCAACCGTTCGTGATTTGGAGGTGTGTGGAAGGAGTTATGGGCGTTTGAATGGATGGAGGCTTGTATGCAATAGGTTCCTCCATTGTTCTGGCTCTTCCAATCGTGCATGACCAAAGGTTGAAGATGATGAGCACTTTAGCGCCACGTGTCACCTCCTCATTGGCCGATGTTTACGCGAAAGTGACGCCCTAGAGAAAAAATAACAAAAATGGTCTAAAAATTCTGGAAAAATTCCTAGAACCATTTTGGAATATTTGGAACCCAATAAAATTGGTTTCACGGAATTTGGATGAAATTTGGAGATTTGAATATTCTCGGGCAAATAGCGGGCATTAAACAAAAGCCGCGCGGGATAAAATACCAGAGAGCTTCCAAAAATATTGGAAAAATTCCCAAAATATTTTTAGAATATTTGGGACCTAATGCAATAGGTTCGATGATTTTTGGAGCATTTTTGGATTAGGTGAAATTTCGGGTACTAGCGGGAATCTGGAAATTCGATTTTTCGAACGGAAGGGAATTGAATTCCGATTTTGGATGGGAAAGGATGCTAGGTTAAATTAAACACCAAGGAAACTCCCAATTTTGAATTTAATTAATTTAAATTAGATTTTTCCGGAATGCGAAACTGAGGATGTTACATTACTACCGTGAATAAGCCATGAAATCCCACCTTTCACTCGAAAACAAATAACAATATCGAACCTGTAACACCTCGGCATCTAGTATGCCCTGGATGTCGCCAAACATAGACTAACAACAATTAAATACCACAAATAAAGCTAAATTACAGCAAAAGCGCAATTGCTAAAACCAAAAATTTCGACAGCATCTCCTTTGTTTTTCCATGTTTTGGAGCAACTGTGACACTACGGTATGGTGTGACATTATAAAATATGAAATTAGAGAATAAAACCTTACGGCTTGAGGTTTACTCGCGTTTTTGGGCTTCCGGGGGAGTTTGGGCCTAGCGGGAGGTATTTGGGCCTTAGGGGGGATGAAGTGGGCCGAAGGTGGGGGAAGTTTAGGGCCGTTTGGTGGAACTTTTGGGCAGCAAGGGCTGCTTCCCACATCCCATGCGCCAGCCCCTCCCCACTTGGGCGCCCCACCCCCTCCTCTTCAAACCCTAGCCGCCAACCCCACAACCCATGCGCCTCCTCCTCCACCTCCCCTTCCCTTGCGCCACCACCCCCCTCCACCTCCTCCCCACCCCCTTGCTGCCCCTAGGGGAGTTCTCCACCTCACCACCCCGCAGATCCGTCCATTGGAGCGCTCCGCGACGAGGAGATCCGGTGGATTTGGAGCAAGGAAGGAGATCGCGCGAACTAGGAGGAGATCCGTTGGGTTTTCGTTCGTCGGTCGAAGGTATGGCCACGGGGATCCTTGGGGTTGGTCTAGATACTGTTCTAAGGGTTAATATCATGTTTTTAGATCAATTGGTGGTGCTGTAATTGGGTAGATTAGATGGAATCTAGAGCTTGCCACATTCTCTGTTTCGGGCAGCATGAGCAGTCGACCTAGGGTTTGGATTTTTGCCAATTTAGAGTCGGAATTTGGTCGGCCGCCTGTTGAAGAAGTTGTAGGTAATTTCAATACCTTTCAGTGGGTATAAAGAACGTCCAATTCTGCCCAGCCGTTTGAATGTTATGCTTGTTTTACCGAACGTGTTAAAAACTGTGACGTGATTAGAACAGATCACGGTATTATGTAGATTAAACTACTTTAGAGTCCGAATCAGTTTTTCCATATAGTTAGAAAAAGTTAGGAAATTTCCTAAGCTACGCGAGGATATACTCGTTTAATCGATTCGGAGTCTTAGAACCCGAGTTATGCTCATTGCAAGTCTGTTGTCCCGACGGGATAGAACCTCTATTTTTGGGTTTTGCGAGTAGTTTGCAATGTCGGGGTAGAAATGTGTTTGCGTACTGTTTTGTGGACATGATTGTGAGTGTGTGGTACCTATGTGCAGGTGGTGTGACCCCGGGAGTGCCTTCTACTTCTCGCCAATCCGTCGCCCCGTGGTTGAGGCAAGTGTATTGGAATGGGTAGCGGGTTGTAGTTTGCTAGATTGGTTGAGATTGAAATTGAATATATGATATGTTCACATGCCATGCTTTAATGATTGCCATTGATATGATGAATATGCTTATTATGTTATGATGCCATGTGTTAATGTACAAGTTATTTATGATGTTGGCATATTTGCATACATGGCATAATACATGGCCCGGGCAGTGAGAAAGTCATAACTAGTCCGGGGAATGTCGGTGAGAAAGTTATGACTATTCCGGAGAGCCAATGAGTAAGTCCTACATCGTGATTCCATCCACCGCGGTGTATGAAAGCGAGGAGTAGGCACCCTCCATCTTTGGGATGGAAGGGGGGAGAGGGTGCACACCGACGGGTGTGTACTCAACCATACCGGTATGAATTTCCAAGGAGACATGTGCATCGCATCGCATTGCATACCTGATGATGATGATAATGATATGTGATCATGAATGAGATGATAGACATGATGTGAGTTGTTGTAGCCATGTAATTGTTCTTTTGTACCATTGCAATATACTTGCTGAGTGTTGAACTCACGCTTGTGCTTTCTTAGTTTATGGTATTTAGATGTTATTTAGCCTATGTTTGGTAGCATTCAGGCATGCTAGATGCCGGGGTGTTACAGTTGGTATCAGAGCGGGCTGTAGGTCCTTGGAATGTGTATTTTTAGTGTCATACCTTAGGTTACAACTAAAATGTGATGTGGAATAACTTAGAAACATGGCTTAGGTTTTAAGTAAAATTTTGTTATAGGATAGCAACATTAAAATTTGCAAAAGTGGTATAACTAATCTAAAATTTGACACACATGGCTGCACAGTTGTCGGGACCCGAATATGCAAATCCGGACCCTCTGTGTATTCAGCACTAGTCCAAGAACGCGCTAGTGCACACAGTCTTAACATCGGTAAATATCACAATCATACCACTCGATACTAATAAAGTACTTTAATTAAATAGTCAAACTGGTTGCTCGACCTTATGGTCGAGTTACAAATATATGCTACGCAGGTCGAAACTTATTAAGAGAGAATTAATAGCAGCGAATTATTAAATATTTTCTTTTTCGGAAAATCATTTATTGCGTCAGCAGTGACACGCGTCGACCTCGATTAGGTGGTGGCGTCGGTAGGTCCATGGGCTCACCACGGTTCGGCTCGGTCCACCGTGGACTCGGCCACGCGGCTCGCGATCATCGACATGCGGGACCCACGGTCGATGCTGGCGTGCGCGCGCCAGACGGTGTGACAGGCCCCCGACCACGTGTCACGTCCGGATTGGTTCTGGCTGCGGTAGATCTAAACCCTAAATTCGAAATTGGACGGCTCGGATCGCATCCATCCGTCGCGGTTTAACAGCGACGTGGATAGACCCGGCGTGAGACACGTGGGTGCGTCTCAACCCTTGATTCTAGATCTAACGTCCCACATCTAACCCGGTGCACTGCTGTTAAGCGTTACGTGGCTCCATCTCGTCCTTTGGATCTAAATCGAACGGTGACTAATAGCCCTAAACGGTACTACTCGATCCAATCTACACCGCAAGATCTAGATCTTACGGCCCGTAATGCATCTAAGTCTCTACGCAAAAAGGAATACGTGGCCTCACCTCGAGCGTCGGATGGGGATCGGACGGCGGACAAGCTTCGCGGCTCCGGCAATGGCACGGTGGCGAGTCCCGGCCAGTAGCGAAGAAGATGACTACGGCTGCGGCGTGTCGGCGCGACTCCGATGAAACGAAGGGGTGCCCCAAGCGCGTATCGACGTGCTTTCTCCGGATCTGCACTCCACGCGGCGGAAGAAGCCTCGACGACGGCGTCACACGCGGAAAACCGTGGCGGTGGTGCGCCATCTTCGGCGAGAAATTGGCACGGTTCGGCGTCGGCTCAGGCACCAACGTCTAGGGCAAACAACACGCAGGGACAAGGAGAAGGTGGCGGCGGGGTCGGCCCTTTAAATGGTGCCTCGGCGTGCGGGTTTTCCATGAAACCCTAACGGACGCGGTGGCCCCGCGGCGGCGCAATCCGAGCGTGACTCGGGTAGACGATGCAATCGTGGCCGTCCACGTGGCCCAGATCGGGCGGTCTTCACACGCGCGCGACGCGGCTGGTGGCTGGCCGTTGGATCTAGATTCAACGGTCGGGCGAGTTATGACCCGACGCGGTCGAGTCGAGTCACGTGGCTCGGTCGGGTTCGGGTTAGACTCGAGTTCGACTCGGACCCGAGGAACAGTAACCGACCCGGTTTCTATTTTCCAGCGATTTAATATTTAAAATAATTTCCAGTAATTCATTTAATTCAAGAAAAATAGTAAAATACTCAGAAAAATTCCAGAAAAATTCTGAAAAATATTTTAGGGCATTTGGGACTCAAATAAAATATTTCCAACAAAACTTTATTTGAAAATTTAATTTCTTTAATTATTTCAATATGGAATAAATTCAAATTAAATCCAAATAAATCCAAATAAATTCCAGAAAATTCCAAAAATTCACCAAAGTGCCAAATCACACATAAATTTAAGAAAAGCAAAATTTTGGGGTGTTACAAACCTCCCCCCTTAACAGAATCTCGTCCCCGAGATTCAGGGCTTACTAAATAATAGGTTTGAAAACTCTTTCTTCAAATCCTCTTCGCGCTCCCAGGTTGCTTCACTCTCTGCATGGTTGCTCCATTGAACTCTGCAGAAGCGGGTTGACTTGTTTCTTGTCTCTCGGTCCATGGTGTCCAGAATCTTCACGGGCTGCTCCTTGTAAGTCAGATCTTCTTGAAGCTCGATTGACTCTAGCGGCGTCTGCTCCTCAGGTACTCTGAGACACTTCTTCAGCTGGGACACGTGGAACACGTCATGTACTCCTGCTAGTGATTGCGGTAGCTCAAGTTGGTAAGCAACTTCCCCTCTGCGACTGAGAACCTTGAATGGTCCAACATATCTCGGCGCGAGTTTTCCTTTGGCATGGAATCTCTTAACTCCTCTGAGTGGCGTAACTCTGAGATACACGAAATCTTCTGGTTCAAAACTCAAATCTCGGCGACGGTTATCAGCATAACTTTTCTGTCTTGATTGTGCTATCTTCAATCTTTCTTGGATCATGGCAATCTGCTCTTCGGCTTCTTGAAGTATGTCTGGCCCAAAGACACGGCGTTCACCTGTCTCATTCCAGTTCAACGGTGTTCGATAGGGGCGACCGTATAGTGCCTCAAAAGGTGACATTTGCAAACTTGCTTGATAACTGTTATTGTAGCTGAACTCAGCGTACGGCAGACTTTTATCCCAAGAGGTAGCATAAGCCAGTGCACAGGCTCGTAGCATGTCCTCTAGAATCTGATTAACTCTTTCTGTTTGCCCATCCGTCTGTGGATGATAAGCTGTACTGAAATTCAAACGGGTTCCCATGGCTTCATGCAGTTTATTCCAGAACCTCGAGGTAAACTGGGTACCTCTGTCCGACACAATCTTCTTCGGCACTCCATGCAAACAAACGATCTTGGTCATATACAATTCTGCTAACTTATCTCCTGAGTAGGTGGTCTTCACTGGAATAAAGTGGGCGACCTTAGTTAAGCGGTCCACTATAACCCATATGGAGTCATATCCTCCTTGAGTCTTGGGTAGACCGGTAATGAAGTCCATTCCGATTTCCTCCCACTTCCACTCAGGTATCTTCAACGGCTGTAGCAATCCTGCTGGCCTCTGATGCATTGCCTTGACTCTCTGACATATGTCGCACAGCGCAACATGCTTGGCAACTTCACGCTTCATGTTCGGCCACCAGAATCTTTCTTTTAAATTCTGGTACATCTTGGCACTTCCCGGATGAATTGAATACTTGGAGTCATGGGCTTCTTCCAGAATCAGCTGTTTCAGCTCCTTCTTGTTTGGTACACAGATTCGAACCTTCATCCACAACGTGCCTTGCTCATCCAACTTGAAGTCCTCTGCCTTGCCTTTATCCATGTCGGACTTAATCTTGCGGATCCTATCATCATCCTCTTGTCCTTCTCGGATCTGATCCTCCAGGGTAGGCTTAACTTCTAAAGCGGCTACAAATCCTCCTGGTACGACTTCAATCTGCATCCTCTGGAAATCCTCACATAGCTTCTCCTGACTCGTGGCTATCAACTTATTCACGGTATGGCTTTTCCGACTCAGAGCATCGGCAACTACGTTTGCCTTTCCGGGATGGTAATGGATTCCAACATTGTAGTCCTTGATCAATTCTAACCATCTCCTCTACCTCATATTCAGATCCGACTGGGTGAATATGTACTTAAGGCTCTTATGATCCGTGTATACTTCACATCTGTTTCCAATTAAGTAGTGACGCCATAATTTCAAGGCATGCACTACGGCAGCTAGCTCTAGGTCATGTGTCAGGTAATTCTCCTCATGCGGCCTCAACTGTCTTGATGCATAGGCGACGTCCTTTCCATTCTGCATCAGCACACATCCAAGTCCTTGCCGCGATGCGTCGCAATAAATATCAAAACTTTGATTGACGTCCGGTAGGATTAACACCGGCGCTGATGTCAATCGCTCCTTCAGCTCCTGAAAACCTTTCTCACACTCCGGTGTCCATGCAAACTTCTTTTCCTTTTTCAGCAATTGCGTAAGGGGTTTCGCAATTGTCGAAAAGCCTTCAATGAAACGGCGGTAGTAACCTGCCATTCCAAGGAAACTCCGGATCTAGGTCACGGTCTTCGGCTGCTCCCAATGTAACACAGCTTCTACCTTGCTTGGATCAACGGCGACTCCTTCTGCGGTCATTACATGTCCGAGGAACTCCACCTTGTCCTTCCAAAAATCACACTTACTGAACTTGGCGAAGAGTCATTGCTCCTCGCTTTTCCAAAACTCGCCTCAGGTGTTCTGCATGTTCATCCTCTGTCTTGGAGTAGACTAAGATATCATCTATGAACACAACAACAAACTTGTCCAAATATTCCATGAACACCATATTCATCATATTCATGAAATACGCTGGCGCATTCGTCAGACCAAAGGACATAACAGTAAACTCATAATGTCCGTATCTTGACGAGAATGCGGTCTTCGGGATATCTTCTGATCGGATCTTCAACTGATGGTATCCTGATCTCAGGTCAATCTTGGAGAAAACTCCGGCTCCTCTCAGCTGATCAAACAAATCATTGATCCTAGGTAGCGGGTACTTATTCTTCACAGTGACTTCATTGAGTGCACGGTAGTCAATGCACATCCTGAAACTCCCGTCCTTCTTCTTGACAAACAAAACTGGCGCTCCCCACGGCGACGAACTTGGTCTGATGAATCCTTTCTCCATCAACTCCTCAAGTTGCTTCTTCATCTCTACCAATTCTTCGGTGGACATCCGATAAGGTCTCTTTGCTATTGGCGCTGTACCAGGTACAAGCTCTATCACGAACTCTATGTCCTCGTCAGCGGCATACTGTAGATCTTCAGGAAAAACATCTGGGTATTCCTTCACTACTGAGACATCCTCTATGCTGATTGCCTTGGTACTGTTAACCATCAACTGTCCATCTCTAACAGCAGTAGCTTGAAATTCCACCTTCTTTCCGCACGGGCTCTCAACTGAGATAATCCTTCGTCCACAATCCAATACGGCCTTGTGCTTGGATAACCAATCCATTCCCAAAATAACATCTAAGGTCTGGGTCTCCAAAATAATAAGGTTCGCTAGGAACTCTATCCCATCTATTAGTATTCTCACCCCAGAACATCCTACTTTCGTTCGGAGTTCGGAACCAGGGGTTTGAACTAAAAGCATGCATTTAAGTCTTGCAATCCCCAAATCATTTTTAGCAGCAAAACCTTGAGAAACAAACGAATGCGAAGCTCCAGAATCAAACAAAAGCTTGCAGTCTTGAGTTAACAAGTAACTTACCCAGTACGACGTCCGTGGTATTCTGTAGTGCATCTGCGGTGACATGATTGACTCGGCCTCTCACCACGGTCTGAGGTGCTGCTCCTGGCTGTGCTATCCCTCGGTTTGCTCCTGGTGCTGGCGTCCTGGCTGGTGTGGATCCCAGATTGAAGCGAACTGGGGTCACTCCTGCGGTCTTCTTAGGACAACTGTTGGCAAAGTGTCCTGGCTCGTTGCAATTGTAGCAGCGTCTCACTGTCCCCTGTTGACTGCCTGAAGTGACGTTTCTGGCTGGGGCTGGGGTCTGATAGTTCTGATTGACGGGTCTTGGTGCTGGTGACGGTGTCCTTGTAGCATTCTGTGGCTGGAATCTGAAAAACTGATTTGGCGCAACCCTCAAACGTTGCTGCGCTCCCTGACGCGATCCCTGCTGTTGCATCCTGCGCTTCCTGTTCTCATCCAGTTCCTTGCGCTTGTCCTCAAGAATGAGCGCCTTATTCACAAGCTCCTGAAAATCTGGAAAGGTGTGGGTGATCAGTCCCACCTGCAGTCCTGAGTTAAGTCCCTTCATGAAGCGAGATTGTCTAGCTTTATCTGTCGCTACATCCTCAGGTGCGTAGCGTGCAAGCTGTGTTAACTTGTTCAGGTATTCGGCCACAGGCTGATTACCTTGCTTCAGTGCTCTGAACTCCTCCTTCTTGAGGTCCATAATTCCTTCTGGCACATGATACTGACAAAATGCAGCTGTAAACTCCTCCCAGGTGATGTCCTGAGGATTCTCCTGTGTAGCGCAAAAGTTCTCCCACCATTCTGCGGCTGTTCCTTCCAACTGATGAAAAGCGTAGAGTACCTTCTCATTTCCTATGCATTGAGCAATGTGTAGCTTCCTCTCAATTGACCTTAACCAGTCATCGGCTTCCAACGGGTTAGCATTCCCGGAGAAAGTGGGTGGATGAGTCCTCATGAACTCTGACAGTCTTGTATTTTGATGTTGCCCCTGATTGACTTGATTAGCAGTGGCCTGGGCAGTGACTTGTTGCATCTGTTGCATCATAGCATGCATCAACTGAGTCTGAGCAGCAAGGAAAGCTCCAAAATTCTGCATATCAACTGGCGGTGCTGGTGCTCCATCATTGGGGTTTCCATCTAGGCGAGAACCACTTCCATTGCCTCCAAGGTTTCCACGGGTGTTCACCATCTGTCGATTGCTCCAAGGTTTTAGAGATGAGAGGGAACAAGAATAGACAAGTACTAGGGAAACTTATGCGGGAAAAAAGGTGTAACTCAAAATCTAATTTTATTAATAATAATAATAACTTGGTATGGTTGCTTACAATGCCTAGGGGCCTTGCAACACATACTGCACACTCAGCAAGCAATAAAAAAAATCCAACGCCTCTAAAAGGGTGACTCTTATTCTATAACGCGACTCGGCGAAGGAGTCTCAACCTTAACGACTACGCTCACTCATCGAGAAAACCTCCACTGCCTCCTTGCGGCGGGTGCGACGGCATAGGCGCGAAACAATCGCCATGCCCCACAATCGCAAATTGTGGTTGACGACGCGCGTCCTCCTCGGCTCGATCTGGCATTCTTTGTGGTGTGGCGCGGTGCAGTGGCGCCTCTTCCGGTTCTTCCTCTGGTGCGAGCGTCCAACTCCAACACTGGATCGGGCCCCTGGCCATACAGCGCAGTTTCCAACTCTGCGATCCTTTCCGCAGCAAAAGCGACATACTCACGGGCATTCTCCAAGTGCTTCTTCTCTTCCTCAACCTGTTCACGAGCCTTCTTCAACTCCTGAACTGTGTCTTCGATCAGCTCCTCCTGGGCGGCGACGAATCTGGCTAAGTGAGTGACGGTAGCATCCTCATCTTCTATCGGCTTCCGTTGAGCTTTGCTGTCTCGGCGTGGGTGGTGACGGAACACTGTGCCTTCCAGCTCCCTGGAGTAAGTGCGAGCGATCTGCTGCATTGCTCGACGCGACACTTCCTGGATTCCCATCTCAAAGGTAGACCTCCTGGCGGTGAAGTGGAAAGGGCGACTGAACTTTGTCTTCTCTCGGGCGTACACCGTGATCCGGACGTCCCATCCTGTGACCAGTCCCGCCTGCACAAGTGTAGTCCCTCGGTAGAGCGGCCTCTCAAAACCTCCAAGAAACTGAAGCATACGCCACAACTCAGCGGCATAGCCTCCTTCACGCTCGGCGTAGTTGTTCTTCATCATCATCTGTCAAAGGATACTTGCGTAAGAACGCAGCACTTTTTTTTAAAAATCAATGTGGAAGACGAAAAGAACTCAGCAGGGGTATGAACAAGAAGGACAAGGGGTAAGTCGAGAATTCATTCATTATCTTGACCACTTTTAACTTTAGAAAATAGGTTTTATCCTCACTACGACCATTCTTTCTATGGGTGAGCCTACAGTCAGTATGGCTCTGATACCACCTCTGTCGAAACCCGAATCTGCAAATCCGGACCCTCTGTGTATTCAGCACTAGTCCAGGAACGCGCTAGTGCACACAGTCTTAACATCGGTAAATATCACAATCATACCACTCGATACTAATAAAGTACTTTAATTAAATAGTCAAACTGGTTGCTCGACCTTATGGTCGAGTTACAAATATATGCCACGTAGGGCGAAACTTATTAAGAGAGAATTAATAGCAGCGAAAAATAAAATAACTTCGTGGCGCCATCCAGTATACCACAGGCAACTGACTGGGCTCGCTCCCTAAGTAGACGGTTCCTCTTGGAGCTCCTCCTCCAAAGCTGGTGTAGACTCCTCTTCAACTGGTGTTGTATTGTGGCAAGGGTGAGTACTTGGTACTCAGCAAGTCATGCACAGAATGCAAGCTAATATACTACATGAATGGCTTGATACAAAGGAATAGCTCAAGGTATATTTGCAGTAAACAGCATTTAACAAATAATATAAGTAGATTCAAAAGCAGTAGAAACAAGTATATCATTAACAATTTTTTCAGGAGTTAAATAAACATCTTTCCCAATTCTAATCCACATTTCCATCAACATCATTATTGAACCAAACCCAACCTTTCAAGTCCAAGTTATTTTCAAGAAAGTCTAACCCTTGACTGTAATCCCCGAGCGATGTCCAATACCGCGGACACGGCTATTCGAATAGATTTTACACTCTGCAGAGGTTATGCACTTTACCCACAAGATACAGTCAAACACCACAAAGGCGAGTTCCGTGAACAAAGTCTTTCTAAACTTCTAACAATACAAGTGGTCCTCCCCGGTTGTTGCACACTAACCCTTCCCTTAGCTAAGGCGAAGTTTAGGCCAACCAACCGTTAGATGGGTACCTGGCCGCAGCCCCGGTACGCTCCCCCGTACAACTTACACAAAGGGTGTAGTTGACACCCTGAGGTCCCACAGGTACGTTATTAGCAACTTAATCAACTAGGTCCGTCCCATTACAGACATGTGGTTGCACGTTTGACCCAGTTCAAAGGCTTGCAAGGTTAAGTCCTTAGGGTGACCAGGGCAAGACTACCCGAAGAACCAAACCAACATTCCCAATGCCACAACTGGCCCACCTGATCATTCTTGCCACATGCCCCGGTCGAAAGCTATTTATCAAACCCCAGTTGATTACCATGCACCACGTGCCATCAACATCACATGATACTTTTCCGAAACAGGTTCAATATATCATTAAGTCAAAATTAACATTTGATTGTCCAAAATCATGCCACGTGGCAAGGCTAAGCATACTACATCGGTCTAACTACCCATGTTGGCAAATTAATAATGTCCAACTAGTAATCGACACTAGGGTGACAAGGGGTCATGGCACATACTAAATTAATCAAGGTGTCATACAGCAATTTGGCATTTAACTAATTTCCCATACTTAAACAAAGTATTTTCTAATTGAATTAGCATGCAATAAGTTAAATCAAAATAGGTTTCAAAATAGGATCAGTATGGTCAAAGCATAACTTGCCTTCAAAAAGTACTTGCTCTTGGTCCTGAGCTGGCTCCTGGGTCAATACTTCTCCTTCGAATCCTTCCGGCACTTCAACGTCTACTCGTAACGCATGCAAATAGCAACCAATGAATAAAACAGTAGACAAAAAGTGTCCAAACATCCAAATAAAGTTCATAAATAGAGAGAACATAATTTTATGAATTTTTAAGAACTAGAATCGTCAAATTCGGAGTTTAAACGTGAAAGTTATAGCATTTTGGAGTTTAAATAATCAATTAAATAATATTACAGAAAAAACTTTAGTCCAAAAAATTAATTAAAATTCATATTTGAGTAGATCTGAATTTTATGAATTTTTAGAAATTTGAATCGTCCAAATCGGAGTTGAAACGCAAAAGTTATAAGCGTTTGAAGTTTTGAAATTCAAATCAAATATTAAACCGAATTATTAAATCATTTTCTTTTTCGGAAAATCATTTATTGCGTCGTGATGACACGTCGACCTCTGATTGGCTGGCTGGCGTCAGCCGGTCCATGGGCTCAGCCCACGGTTCGGCTCGGTCCACCGTGGACTCGGCCCACGCGGCTCGCGATCATCGACATACGCGGACCCACGGTCGCTGGCGTGCACGCCCGCACGGTGTGACAGGCCCCCGGCCACGTGTCACGTCCGGATTGGTTCTGGCTGCGGTAGATCTAAACCCTAAATTCGAAATTGGACGGCTCGGATCGCATCCATCCGTCGCGGTTTAACAGCGACGTGGATAGACCCGGTGTGAGACACGTGGGTGCGTCTCAACCCTTGATTCTAGATCTAACGTCCCACATCTAACCCGGTGCACTGCTGTTAAGCACTACGTGGCTCCATCTCGTCCTTTGGATCTAAATCGAACGGTGACTAATAGCCCTAAACGGTACTACTCGATCCAATCTACACCGCAAGATCTAGATCTTACGGCCCGTAATGCATCTAAGTCTCTACGCAAAAAGGAATACGTGGCCTCACCTCGAGCGTCGGATGGGGATCGGACGGCGGACAAGCTTCGCGGCTCCGGCAATGGCACGGTGGCGAGTCCCGGCCGGTAGCGAAGAAGATGACTATGGCTGCGGCGTGTGTAACACCCCAAAATTTTGCTTTTCTTAAATTCATGTGTGATTTGGCACTTTGGTGAATTTTTGGAATTTTCTGGAATTTATTTGGATTTATTTGGAATTTATTTGAATTTATTCCATTTTGAAATAATTAAAGAATTTAATTTTGCAAATAAAATTTTGCTGGAAATATTTTATTTGAGTCCAAAATGATCTAAAATATTTTCCAGAATTTTGGAATTTTTAAAGTCATTTGCTATTTTTAATGAATTAAATGAATTCTTGGGAATTATTTTAATTATTAAATCATTGGAAAATCAACTCGGGTCAAATCTGTTCATCAGGCCAGAGTCGGGACCTAAGTCGACCCGAGCAGATTGACTCGTAGAACCAACTTGAAAACCTAATTGATCCCAGCGGTTGGATCAGATCCATGGCCAGAATCACCGTCTTAGGATTCGGCCGCGTCAGGCCGGACCGTCCTTGCGTGCAATCGTGGCCGTTGATCGTGGCAAGCGTGGGCCAGCTGGGATTGCGTCGTCTTCAGTGTGAGCCAGGACTCACTTGCCGCATGTGCCAGTGACCGATTAGGTTTCCGCTTTGTGCTGCTGAGAGCCATTTAAGGCGTGGGTTATCTTGAGATCGCAGATTGTGTCGTGTGCGCCCTATTGCCCTAAGTTCCAACGCCCAGCCATGCCAGTCGCCTCGCGATTTCGCCGGAGTTTGGGGAGTCTGGCCGTAGTGGTTTTCTTCGTTTAGGCGGCAGATTCGTCATCCTCACGCCCAGCCTTCAAGCTCGGATCGAGAACCTTGCGTCGAGGCGCACCTCTTGGAGTGCACTCACTTGGCCGGAGAGCAGCCAGGCGGCAGATTAGGGTGATCGTAGATCCTCGTGGCCGTGGCCAGCCATGCTTGAGCCATCGTCGTCCGCTGAGCTTTCGGTGCACCGTTGGATCGAGATCAGCGCATGCAGTGAACCCGCGTCGCGGGTCTTGTTTAAGTCTCACGATTAGGTTTCAAAGCAGTTAGATTTAGATAAATCGTGCGGTGGTAGTTAGTTGTGTTGTAGCTTTGGGGTTAGATCACGGGCCGTCCGATCTGAATCGACGGCAGGATCAGCAGTGTAGTTTTGAGCAGAGTCTAGATCCAATGCGGGCCAGATTGATTTTCAAATCAGCGGCGAGATTGTGCCACGTGTGCTTTCGGTAGCGCCCGCAGCGTGGAGGCGTGTCTCGACACGCGGACCCACGCGGTCGAGAGGGCCGCGTGTCGACCACGATCCATAGCGTGCGTGAAACCCAGCATTGGCGGTGGGGCCCACATGTCGATTGAGCGTAGAAAGTCGTGGGCCAGGAGTCCGCAGTGGACCGAGCAGCGTGGGCAGGAGTCCATGGGCCGGTGACGTCGACCGGCAATCGGTGACACGTGTCCATCTTGTAATAATTAATTTCAAAAAGAAAATGATTTATTAATTCGAAATATTGATTCAAATTTAGATTCAAACTAGCGCTTATAACTTTTGCGTTTCAACTCCGATTTGAAGCGATTCAAATTTCTAAATTTGTATAAAATTGAGATCTACCTAAATATGAATTTTATTTAATTTTGGACTAAAGTTTTTCTCTGTAATATTATTTAATTGATTATTTAAACTTTAATAAATCATAACTTTTTTAGCGTTTTAACTCCAAATTTGGCGATTCGATTTCTAAAAATCCGAGGAAAATTACGTTCTCTCTGTTTATGGATTTTATTTGGAGTTTTGGGATGTTTTGCCTATTGTTTATTGGGTATTTGCTATTTGCCGCAACTGCAGTGAGGCGTTGAAGTCTTAGGAAGGATTCGAGAGAAGTGTTGACTCGAGGATCAACTCAAGACCAAGAGCAAGTACTTTTTGAAGGCAAGTTGTGCTTTGACCATGTTGATCCTATTTCGAAATCTATTTTGATTTAAACTATTGCATGCTAGTTTAATTAGAAAGATACTTTGTTTAAACATGGGGGTTAGATAAATACCAATTTGCTTTATGACACCTTGATTATCTAAGTATGTGCCATGATCCCTCGTCACCCTAGTTGTGGTTTACTAGTTGGACATTATTAAATTGCCAACATGGGTTTAGGCATTTGTAGTATCTTTGCTTAGACTGCACCTTTCGTGCTCATGACATGATTTTGGACAATCAAATGATAATATGGACTTAATGATATATTGAACTTTGTTTTGGAAAAGTATCATGTGATGTTGTACGTGGTGCATGGTAATCAAGCGGGGTTTGATAAGCAGATTTTCGGCCAGGGGCATGTGGCAAGAGTAATCAGTGGGCCGGTTGGCATTGGGAATGTTGATTTGGTTCTTGGGTAGTCTTGCCACTGGTCACTCTAAGGACTTAACCTTGCAAGCCTTTGAAGCTGGAGTCATACTTGCAACCACATGGGTGGAATGGGGCGGCCCTAGTTGACTAAGTAAGCTAAGGACTCACTTGTGGAGCCTCGAAGTGTCGATTACACCGTTTGTGTGATTATGCGGGGGGCGTATCGTGGGTGGCGAGATACCCATCTAACGGTGTGTTGGTCCCATACTTCGCCTTAGCTAAGGAAGGGATGGTGTAGAGCACCTGGCCAGGAGAGGACCACTGTGTTGTTTGAGGCTTAGAAAGGCTTTTTGTTATGATCGCTCATTCGCATACTTTTGTATGGCGATTCACGGTGACGTGGTGAGTGGATTGTATCTTGTGGGTAAAGTGCATAACCTCTGCCGAGTGTAGAATCTATTTGAATAAGCCAGGAGTCCGCATGTCTTTGGACAATGCTAAAATTACCGTCAAGGGTTAGACTTTACGAAAATAACTTGGATTTGAAAAGTTGGGTTGGTTTAATAATGAAGATGATGGAAATGTGGTTTTAGGATGGGGCAAATGTTTATTAAATTTCTGAAAAGTTATTTATGCTTTACTTATTTCTCTTGCTTTGAATCTACTTTTATTACTTGTCAAAGGCACATTTCTTTGCCAAATATACTGAGCTATTCCTTTGTACCAAGCCATGCATATAGTATATTAAGCTTACGTGTGCATGACTTGCTTTGAGTACCAAGTACTCACCCTTGCCTCAACACAATACAGTTGAAGAGGAGACTACGCCTTGATTTCGGAAGAGGAGTTCCAAGAGGACGTCTACTTAGGGAATCACGAGCGTCGATTGCTGTGGTATCTTGGATGGCGCCCGCAGTTTATTTGATTTTTAAATTTCTTTGTTATTTCTCTTTCAATAAGTTTTGCCTTGCAAGGCATATATTTGTAACTTGGCCATAAGGTGAGTCACCCTTTGATTATTTAAAAGCAGATTACTTTGATAGTATCGTTTGGTATGAGTGTGATATATCTGATGTTAAAAGGCTGTGTGCACTAAGCGCGTTCTGGACTAGTCTTTGAATACCGGAAGGAGTCGGATTTGCAAGTCGGGGTCGACGATGTCGGCGCGACTCCGATGAAACGAAGGGGTGCCCCAAGCGCGTCTCGACGTGCTCTCTCCGGATCTGCACTCCACGCGGCGGAAGAAGCCTCGACGACGGCGTCACACGCGGAAAACCGTGGCGGTGGTGCGACAACTTCGGCGAGAAATTGGCACGGTTCGTCGTCGGCTCAGGAACCAACGTCTAGGGCAAACAACACGCAGGGACAAGGAGAAGGTGGCAGCGGGGTCGGCCCTTTAAATGGAGCCTCGGCGTGTGGGTTTTCCATGAAACCCTAACGGACGCGGTGGCCCCGCGGCGGCGCAATCCGAGCGTGACTCGGGTAGACGATGCAATCGTGGCCGTCCACGTGGCCCCGATCGGGCGGTCTTCACGCGCGCGCGACGCGGCTGGTGGCTGGCCGTTGGATCTAGATCCAACGGTCGGGCGAGTTATGACCCGACGCGGTCGAGTCGAGTCACGTGGCTCGGTCGGGTTCGGGTTAGACTCGAGTCCGACTCGGACCCGAGGAACAGTAACCGACCCGGTTTCTATTTTCCAGCGATTTAATATTTAAAATAATTTCCAGTAATTCATTTAATTCAAGAAAAATAGTAAAATACTTAGAAAAATTCCAGAAAAATTCTGGAAAATATTTTAGGGCATTTGGGACTCAAATAAAATATTTCCAACAAAACTTTATTTGAAAATTTAATTTCTTTAATTATTTCAATATGGAATAAATTCAAATTAAATCCAAATAAATCCAAATAAATTCCAGAAAATTCCAAAAATTCACCAAAGTGCCAAATCACACATAAATTTAAGAAAAGCAAAATTTTGGGGTGTTACAACAGTAGGAAAGGGTATGGGTATCGTTTCTTTACGCTTAAATGTTGTATTTAAGCTTTGATGTTGAATGCTTCATTTGATAATGCATGTTGCTATGTCTATGAGATAAATGATTGAATTGTTCTTGTTATTTGTGATATAGTGGGGTTGTGATGCCGAAGGGTTTCGGTCACCTCTTTTTGTTCATAGTAAGGGTGTGGTTTGACGGTGTGGCCTGTTAACGCCATCACTGAAGAATTATTAACCCCTGTAGGAGAAGAGTGCTCACCTTTTCTGTCGTAGGTCGGGTAGTTGACTGGAGTCAAATAGAAGAGATTGGTGGTGGATTCCTATGGATGTTCTTTACCGTTCTGATGGTCAGTTTTGGTTGGTTTTCTTTGTTTTAGTCGATCGAAATGAAAAGAAAATTGTTTGGTATTTGATTTATCGCGGATTGTTCCGTAGGCGATTTGTGGTTTTGTCTTCCTTGGTTGAAGACGTAGAAGAAAGGTTTTGTGTTGCGCATCTGTTGGTCGCTATTTTTGCTTTGACACCGGTTTTGTTGGTCATTACGGACTGTCTTGAGGAGAAAACTTTTGTGGTTGTTGTTCTCCCTATCTAAGAAAAAGTGTTGGAGTTTCCCCTTGTGTAGGCCTTGAGTTGGTGGAGCTAAGTTTGAATCTTTTATCGGAAAAGATTTAATGAACATTTGATTTTCCCTGGTGCATCCTTCTTCCTTCTTGGAAGTATAGATCTTGAGATTTCTTGAAGAGTTTTGTGGGCAAATTTGGGAATTTGAGAGTTGAGCTCTCCTGCATTTCTGTTGGAGTTTTGTTTTTCTTCCTTGCCTGGAAAGGAGAAATTTTCTATCGGTGTTCGTTCTGGTTCTCGAGTTGTGGTTATCTTTAAAAGTTGAGTTGCATCCTGTTTGTCAAGAGTTCGTGCCCATGAAGGTGTTTAGAAAAGTTTATGTCCGTGCTATGTAGTAGGTAACAATGTGGTTTATGGAATGATGTGTTGCTAAGTTAAATTTTGAGTTGATTCAATTCAGTGTGATTATCATCTCTAGCTGGAGAATAAATAGACTACTAGTGTTGTAGTTTACTCTGTAGTGAGAATGATTAAATGGGTTAATGTACATGCTTAGAATCTGTTGCCTTGCTTTAAAAGTGCTTATCATCCTCGTTAATGTTAAAAGTTTAAACCTTGATGCATAGTTAGAACATTAAGATGATGTAAATTAATGATACTGTTAAAGAAACCTTGCTAGTTGTTTAAAGATGTTCTAATCTAACGGGTTAATAGAGAAATTTAATCATGTTGACTAGTGGCTTTAATTTGGAAGTTGATTAGAGTTGCTATTTATGTTGTTGCAAACTACTAGTATATTTGGAAGTATGCAGTTGTGTCTCTACAATGCTAGTATTGATATCAATTGAGAATACATAAGACTTATTGTTAATGATGTTGTTAAGGGCAGTGTTAATGCTAGTACCGATGTCAATTGGGAAAAAAATAGGTCTGGTTGTTGTTTTAAGAACATTATGCTGATCTAACTTATTAAATCTAATTTAATAGTTGGAGTGTGTTGTGTAGTGACAATTTTGTTGCAACCTATGTGTAAGGTAGCTAAAAGCAATATTGTTGATTGATGATTATGCAAAGAATTGATACTGATGCCTTGGTAGTGTTGTTAATTGTTGGAAACCATTGATCCAAAAGAAGGAAAGTGTAAAACTGTGGTATTATGTCGAGTACATGTTGTGATGGGATGAACAATGGTTAATAATCATGATGCAAGATTTTAACCTTAATGAACGCATATCTTAGAATCCTATTTACGAATTTTATCTTGTAGAGATATTACTTATTTGTTGAAGTCATTTTATTGATTGAACAAATTTCAATTGTCAAGATTTTGACATATGGATAGTATAAAATTGATAGGTTGACCATGCTCAAGTAGCTGTTGAAGTACTATGTTTGAAATATAGAATACGTTGTTATATGATTTGGTGATCCGTGGGGATCATGCCAATGTAGTCTTGGTTGGGTGCCTTTGTGATAAGCATCTTAAACCTTAATTAAAAGTGTTGGGAATGGTAACTAGAGAAAGAAATTGTTATGTAAATCTTGTTAAATCCTGTTGGACTCTCTTGATGAGTAAATAGTGATTATTGAATGCTTAAATGGTAAGTGTAGTGGAATACAAGTTATGGTGGGATTCATGCTGAGCTGGTGTTTAAAACCTTTTGAACTGGTGTAGTTGTTTGCCATTTAGGTTGAATGCCTTCGGTCAAGGTATTCCTTGTGTTGTGTTTCCGAGTTTCCCTAAAACCCGTAGCTATTGGTGCCAATCTTTAGTTTTGGCTATTTTGTTTAATTTGTGCTATGAGTATGGATTTACACCCAAAAGTTTTTGAGTGGATCGCGCTCCTTCGCATTCACCCTGAATTATCTTTGGAATAAATTTTACGGAAGCAGATGGACATAGTGGGTTGTGTTGGAAACTCTTGAGATTTAATTTGTAACTCTTTTTGACTGGAGATGGATTTATTTGCATAATGTGTGTGATGTTTGCGTGTGCTTCAAAAAGGTGGATTTTATGAATGTTTTATAAAGTGATTTTGTTAGTGAGTTGTTCCCTTTTTGAAATGAGTTTCCCTCTCCTTGAGAAAAATTTGTGACGGTTGTGGGAGCAGATGCTCAACTTCAAATTTTGATGTTCTCTTCCAAAATGTTGAATTTGAATGAAATGCAATGTTTTGCAAGTTCAGTTTTCAATTGATGTGGGATGTGATGCGACGTGGTGTTTTACTGTCAACTATGCTGCCGTCATAGTCTATATGAATTTCCGCAACCTTCGATATTAATTGTGTTTCTATTATTTGATACCGAGGAAGAAGTCATTTGGTGAATGACTATTCGGTACCGTTGTTACATGATGAATGAATGGTGAAAAGGAAAACGAGACATTGTTTATGCATAATTAATCATAAAGGAGTCGATGAGCCTGGTCGGTGAGAAAGTCATATATGGATATATGACTAATCCGGAGTGCTCTTGAAAAGTGTGCATTCTTGTCATGTATCGAGATTTCCATTTCTTCCTAGTATGAAAAGAAAGAATGAATAAATTGTGGTATTTTGGCTGTGGTGTTAGAGGTTTGAGTTTTCTTTGCGATTTGGTTTAGAAAAATAAAATGTGTGCTCTTTGGATGTTGCCGGATCCTTTCCAAAGTGGTTTTAGCGCTTTGGGGTTTGAGTTGCTGTTTGTGGACCAATTGGGTTCATGTTTATGGTTGAGCTCACTCAATGATTGTACTCTTTATCGTGGTCCTTTGAGTGGAAGGTTGTGTATGACTCAATGCAAACCTTCTTGGAGAATTGTGTCGTTGAGGTGTTCCTCGGTAGGGTTGATTAAATTATTAGTGGACCACTTGGTGGTTGCTAGTAATCGCTTTTCCTTTTGAAGTGTATTGGATCTTTTTGTCGTTGGGCAATGAGCGAGTTGTGTCAACCGCAGAGGAACGTTCGGTCGTTTCTGTTGCGCGAGTCTTAAGGATCCTGGATATAAAGTAGGTTGTTCCTTCTGGTGGTAATCTTAGAGCGTTGTGTCTCTCCTGTTTCGCGTCGTCTTGAGTACAAGGAACCACAGAAGGTAGGTTGTTACCGTGTTCTTCTGGAGAGTAGCATTAGTTAAAGGGATCGGGCACTTCAGTGCGGAGGAATACATAGAACGAGGAGCATGAGACCGTTTTCTTTTGTGGGCTGTTTGAGGATTTATCTTATCGCTTGGGGTCGTGCTGAGACCATGTGTGAGTACTTTGTGTTTCAATGTTGAGTAAAGTTCTCGCAAGTTTTGATTGCGAGTTATCATTAGAGCCGTTGGTCTTCGAACCTAGGCGTCCTGTCATCGAGTCTCGATCAGTGTAAATTCCAGTGGTTTTATTTAGAGAAGAGACTTGGGAGTTGAAGTCTCGCGGGGGCGAGCTTTACCCAAAGCTCTTTTCTTCAGGTTTGAACCGTGAAGATTAGATCTCTGTGTGTTGTTGGTTTGGCGTAGTGGCATGTCTTCGATTCGGGGTCGAATCCTGTTGAAGGGGGTAGAATGTGACACTACAGTATGGTGTGACATTATAAAATGTGAAATTAGAGAATAAAACCTTACGGTTTGAGGTTTACTCGCATTTTTGGGCTTCCGGGGGAATTTGGGCCTAGCGGGAGGTATTTGGGCCTTAGGGGGATGAAGTGGGCCAAAGGTGGGGGAAGTTTTGGGCCGTTTAGTGGAACTTTTGGGCAGCAAGGGCTGCTGCCCACATCCCATGCGCCAGCCCCTCCCCACTTGGGCGCCCCACCCCCTCCTCTTCAAACCCTAGCCGCCACCCCCACAACCCATGCGCCTCCTCCTCCACCTCCCCTTCCCTTGCGCCACCACCCCCCTCCACCTCCTCCCCACCCCCTTACTGCCCCTAGGAGAGTTCTCCACCTCACCACCCCGCAGATCCGTCCATTGGAGAGCTCCACGATGAGGAGATCCGGTGGATTTGGAGCGAGGAAGGAGATTGCGCGAACTGGGAGGAGATCCGTTGGGTTTTCGTTCGTCGGGCGAAGGTATGGCCACGGGGATCCTTGGGGTTGGTCGAGGTACTGTTCTAAGGGTTAATATCATGTTTTTAGATCAATTGGTGGTGCTGTAATTAGGTAGATTAGATGGAATCTAGAGTTTGCCACGTTCTCTGTTTCGGGCAGCATGAGCAGTCGACCTAGGGTTTGGGTTTTCGCCAATTTATATTAGGAATTTGGTCGGCCGCCTGTTTAAGAAGTTGTAGGTAATTTCAATAACTTTCAGTGGGTATAAAGAACATCCAATTCCGCCCAGCCGTTTGAAAGTTATGCTCGTTTTACCGAACGTGTTAAAAACTGTGACGTGATTAGAACAGATCACGGTATTCTGTAGATTAAACCACTTTAGAGTCCGAATCATTTTTTCCATATACTTAGAAAAAGTTAGGAAATTTCCTAAGCTACGCGAGGATGTACTCGTTTAATCGATTCGGAGTCTTAGAACCCGAGTTATGCTCGTTGCAAGTCTGCTGTCCCGACGGGACAGAACCTCTATTTTTGGGTTTTGCGAGTAGTTTGCGATGTCGGGGTAGAAGAGTGTTTGCGTACTGTTTTGTGGACATGATTGTGAGTGTGTGGTACCTATGTGCAGGTGGTGTGACCCCGGGAGTGCCTTCTACTTCTCGCCAATCCGTCGCTCGTCGTTGAGGCAAGTGTATTGGAATGGGTAGCGGGTTGTAGTTTGCTAGATTGGTTGAGATTGAAATTGAATATATGATATGTTCACATGCCATGCTTTAATGATTGCCATTGATATGATGAATATGCTTATTATGTTATGATGCCATGTATTAATGTACAAGCTATTTATGATGTTGGCATGTTTGCATACATGGCATGGTACATGGCCCGGGCGGTGAGAAAGTCATAACTAGTCTGGGGAAGGTTGGTGAGAAAGTTATGACAATTCCGGAGAGCCAATGAGTAAGTCCTACATCATGATTCCATCCACCGCGGTGTATGGAAGCGAGGAGTAGGCACCCTCCATCTTCGGGATGGAAGGGGGGAGAGGGTGCACACCGACGGTTGTGTACTCAACCATACCGGTATGAGTTTCCAAGGGGGGAGAGGGTGCACACCGACGGGTGCACACCGACATGTGCACATCGCATCGCATTGCATACCTGATGATGATGATAATGATATGTGATCATAAATGATATGATAGACATGATGTGAGTTGTTGTAGCCATGTAATTGTTCTTTAGTACCATTGCAATATACTTACTGAGTGTTGAACTCACGCTTGTGCTTTCTTGTTGTTTTAGGTACCATGAAACCGGCATACGGGGAAGGGCATTAGCTACACATCTACACATAGCTCCACACTTATAGACAATTTATTCATCTTGGTCATAATAATAAGAGTAGTGCCATGCAACTTGGTGCAATGGTTAATTTGTTTGCTTGGTTTCCTCATTTACTTCGTTTGGCTCATGAGATGGTTGGAATCTTTATTTTAGGCTTATACTGCTTCTAGAACCCTTGTTATTGATGATTTATATGTCATTCTTTATACTATATCCTGTGATCATATTGTTGTTGCTTCAATTAATGGAAAACCAAAGGAGATGCTGCCGAAATTTTCGGTTTTAGCATTTACTCCTTTGCTGTAATTTATCTTAGTTTATGGTATTTAGATGTTGTTTAGCCTATGTTTGGTAGCATTCAGGCATGCTAGATGCCGGGGTGTTACAGCAACAGCAACAATATGGCAAGATATAACATAATATGAGACATCTAAAACATCAATAACAATTGATATAGCAACAATATA
Source organism: Rhipidocladum racemiflorum (assembly GCA_036346355.1). NCBI lineage: Eukaryota > Viridiplantae > Streptophyta > Magnoliopsida > Poales > Poaceae > Rhipidocladum > Rhipidocladum racemiflorum. The sequence goes on from CM070588.1 coordinate 39,117,388, forward strand.
AGTCCATGATAAGGCATTCAACCCTTTCTCACTGACCTCACCGGACTAGTTATGACTTTCTCACCGTCCTGGCCAGTCCTCATGCCATGTATGCAAATATGCCATAAACATAAATAACTTGCATATAAACACAAACTAACCATTGCATGGCCTTATAACCAACCATTTTCATCATGTCGTAGGCAAACATCAATCATGGCAAGTTAGCGTATCATGTAATCATATTGCACCTAAGCAAGACTAGCAAACATACAACACACAACCCATTCCAATACACTTGCCATTAACCCTTCGGAACGGTGTGGCGAGATGATGATGCCACTCCTGGGGTCACACCACCAGCAAATACATGTTCTCCACTCAATATCATACCACCCAAGAAAGAACAAAACTCAGAACACAACGATTCTACCCGAAACCGCGAAAACCTGAAAAACAGACCAATCTGTCTGTCGGGACAGCGGGCTTCCAACAATCATAACTTGAGTTCTAAAACTCCACATTAAGTAAACGAGTACATCATCGCAAAGCTTAGGAAATTTCCTAGCTTTTTTTAAGTATTGGGAAAAGCTGATTCGGCCTCTAAAATTGCCTAATCTACAGATCAACCCGATCTGTCCCAATCACGTCACAGTTTTGAACACATTTGGTAAAATAGCCAAAACTTTCAAATGGCTAATCTGAATTACACGTTCTCGGTGTCCACTGAAAGGTATTGAAATTATCTACAACTTTCTCAACAGGCGGATGACCAAATTCTGAATCTAAAATTGAGAAAACTCAAACCCTAGGTCGGACATCCAATCTGCCCGAAAAAGAACGTGGGACAATCATAGCAAACTCCCTAATCTCATCTAGGGGCAGCACCTAAACATGAAATTTAAGCAACAAAAACACCTCTAGCACAGCACCTAATCCACCCCAAGGAGACCACAATTCGTTACCTCTTCGAGAAGATCCGAAAGGCGACGAAGCCTTCCTTCCCGCCGGCCGCTCCTTCCTCCCGATCCGCAACGATTCGTCGGAGGTTCTCGAATCCGGTGATCCTCCGAGCGGGACAGCGAAGAACACCACGTGGGAGGATGCCGTGGGCTGCTAGGGGAGGGGAGGGTGGCTTGGGAAGGGAGGGGAGGTGGTGGCGCAAGGGCTAGAGGGAAGGGGCGGCTAGGTGAGGCGCATGGGGTGAGGGGGAATGTGACACCACAGAGTGTCGTAACCTTATATAATGTGAATGTTGAGGTCAAACACATTTTGAAATATGGAATTAGAGGTTGAAACCATACGGTATGGGGTTTATTCGCGTTTTTGGGCCGTTTTCGGGTGTTTTGGGCCTTTCCGGGGAAACTTGGGCCTTGGGGGGGTCTTTTCGGGCCTTAAGTGGAGGCTTCTGGGCCCTTGAGGGGAGGAGGAGGCAGCCAAACAGCCCTAGGATGCCCCAAACACTTCCCCCATGCGCCCCACCTCCTCCTCTCCCTCCCATAGCCGCCACCCTCCCCCTTGTGCGCCACCCTCCTCCTCCCTCCTCCCCATTGCACCACCAACCCCTCTCCTCTCCTCTCCACCACCCTTGCTTCCCCTATGGGAGTTCTCCACCTCACCAACCCGAAGATCCATCCGTTGGAGCGCTCCGCGACGAGGAGATCCGGCGGAATTGGAGTGAGGAAGGAGATCGCGCGAACCAGGAGGAGATCCGTTGGGTTTTCATGCGTCGGGCGAAGGAATGGCCATGGGAATCCTTGGGGTTGGTCTAGGTATTGTTCTAAGGGTTATTATCATGTTTTTAGATCAAGTGGTGGTGCTGTCCATGGGTAGATTTGGGAGAAAACTAGAGTTGCCACGTTCTCTGTTTCGGGCAGATTGAGCAGTCGACCTAGAGCTTGGGTTTTCGCCAATTTAGAGTCGGAATTTGGTCATATGTCTGTTGAAGAAGTTGTAGTTAATTTCAATATCTTTCCGTGGGTATAAAGAACGTCCAATTCCGCCCAGCCGTTTGAAAGTTATGATCATTTTACCGAACGCATTAAAATCTGTGACATGATTGGAACAGATCACGGTTTTCTGTAGATTCAACCACTTTAGAGTCCGAATCAGCTTTTCCATATACTTAGAAAAAGTTAGGAAACTTCCTAAAATACGCGAGGATGTACTCCTTTAATCGATTCGGAGTCGTAGAACCCGATTTATGCTCGTTGCAAGTCTGCTGTCCCGACGGGACAGAACCTCTGTTTTTTGGTTGTGCGGGTAGTTTGCGAAGTCGGGGTAGAAGAGTGTTTGCGTATTGTTTTGTGGGCATGATTTTGAGTGTGTGGTGCCTATGTGCAGGTGTTGTGACCCCGGGGGTGCCCTCTACGTCTCGCCAATCCGTCGCCCGTGGTTGAGGCAAGTGTATTTGAATGGGTAGCGGGTTGTAGTTTGCTAGTTTTGTTGAGTTGAAATTGAATATATGATATGTTCACATGCCATGCTTTAATGTTTGCCATTGATATGATGAATATGCTTATTATGTTATGATGCCATGTGTTAATGTACAAAGTTATTTATGATGTTGGCATATTTGCATACATGGCATGATACATGGCCCGGGCGGTGAGAAAGTCATAACTAGTCCGGGGAAGGTCGGTGAGAAAGTTATGACTATTCCGGAGAGCCAATGAGTAAGTCCTACATCGTGATTCCATCCACCGCGGTGTATGGAAGTGAGGAGTAGGCACCCTCCATCTTCGGGATGGAAGGGGGGAGAGGGTGCACACCGACGGGTGTGTACTCAACCATTCCGGTATGAGTTTCCAGGAGATTTGTGCATCGCATTGCATTGCATTGTATTATATGAGGATGTTAAATGATGATGATATATGATGATGTCAATGATATGCTTACACTATGAATATGAGATGTGTATGTTGTCGTATGTGAAAAGTGGTGATGAAGGTATTGGAATGTATTTTCTTGTTCCATTGCAATATACTTGCTGAGTGATGAACTCACGCTTGTGTTTATGTGTTTTTCTTAGGTACCATGAAACTGGCATGCGGGAAAGGGAGCTAGTCACACGTCATCACTTAGCATCACACATATAAACAATGACATGTTCTCTCCTTTAGTTGTGATGGTTAATTCACTGAACTAAATTGTGGTTTTGATGCTTCGTTGGTTGTCATGAGTAAATGATTAGGCCATATTTGACATGTGACGGATAGACTTATATCTTTAGTTGTATGGAGGTTGAATTTCCGATTGGTCATGTTATTGCTATCGTTCATTATGCTATCTTGACATGTTAATATTATTGTTGCTTCAATTCATGGAAAAACAAAGGAGATGCTGCCGAAATTTTTGGTATTAGCATTTGCTCCTTTGCTGTAATTTACTTGTAATTGTGGTATTTTGAGGTTGCTTAGTCTATGTTTGGTAGCATTCGGGCATATTAAATGCCAGGGTGTTACAGGGAAGGTGGCGGCTAGGGTTAGAGGGGGATGGGGGCTGGCGCAAACCCAAAAACCCCCCACATGGGCCCGTACTTCCCCCACCTTCGGCCCAATTCATCTCCCTAAGGTCCAACTAGCTCCCGCTAGGCCCAAACTCTCGAAAACGGCCCGAAAACGCGATTAAACCTCATACCGTAAAGTTTTATTCTCTAATTTCATATTTTATAATGTCACACCATTCCGTAGTGTCATAGAACCTCTATTCGATTTGCTGATAACTCCCTTTTTCACTCCATAAATTATAAGAGCTAAAATGACATGCATTTCAAAATGGAGTAAGTAGTAAAGAATGCTCCTTTAGGCTTACCCAGTTACATTTAAATTAAGAAAAATACAAGATTATCATCAGGCCCCTATGGAATTTATATATGTTACTTATTCATTGAATTTGTTTACTCCTTTCTATCACAAATAATTATCATTTTGGACATCGATACGGTCTACAAAATACATTTTTGATCACTAATTTATATTATAATATATTTATAAAATCCAATAAAATTATAATATTATGAAAGAGAAATCTATACAGATGATTTTCATGTATCTAATTTCAATATTTAAAAACATATTAGTAATTAAAGTTCTAAAAATTTAACAGCACATATATCCAAAACATAGACCAGAGAAGCATGACACATTATAAATGAAGAGATCGAGCCAAGCTTTGAAATTTCATTTCTATACCCCATTTCAGTGTGGCCGAAATCCAAAATTTCTGTGAAATTTTGGTATTTCAAAAGAAATTCAAAAACTAAATTCGAAATCTAGTTTTTTAGGCTGACAAAACCGAAATTTTGGCCATGGATCGCCGAAAGATGGCCGGAGTTGAAGCCAAAGCAAGTCATGAAGGATAGGGAATGGTGAAGATATTAGCTTAACGCTGCTCGGATTAAGGAGAACCATTGGATCGCGGTGCTAGAGGATAGAGTAGAGGTTAAGTCTAGTTTGCTTTGAGATGAGTGCAAAACCCGTCATATTATTGGGTTTCGGGTTAGCTCAATGGGTAAGTGTGTGGGATCAACTCCTTGTCCTTGGAGGGTAGCTTAGGATAGAAGCAACTCATCCAAGGGTGGAGGATGACCCATGGACACTATAAATAGAGGGGTAGGGGTAGCCTCCCCACTTGAAGGTTTTGTGTGCTCCTTTGAGTTTTGTCCACTTGTTGTGAGGCTTTGTAAACCTTCCCACCAGAAATACAAAGAGTTTCTCTACTATTCTTATGAATTTAAATTATACATTTACATTATGTCTTTACTTTACGTAATTTAAATTCAGCATTTACTTTCAAGTATTTAAATTCCGTACATTTGCCTCTCCTTCTAAATGCTTGTGGTTCTTGAGCCAAGGATGAATGATTGATGGATAAATCTTTTTAGATCATATCCCAATCATCTAGGCTTCACTTCTTCTATGTTCAATCTTTTAGAAACCTTGAATGTTGTGTTCTTGAAGTTTCTTTCTTGATTTCCTGTTCAAGTGTGTTTTTTTATGTGCAGCAGTCCTTGTTTATTTTATAGAAAATCCGTATCATCTGATTTTGGGGTGATTCTTGTTGGAAAAGTTGCATAACTTTCATATCTATCATCCCTCTAAGTGTAAAGTTCATATGAATTAAAGTTTTGGAGCTATAAGGTTTTTATCGAGCCCCAAATTTTCTGTATGAGTTCTTTGTGTGGCAGAGCTTGTCATTTTTATCATAATTTTGTTATGCTTGATTTGGATCTGATTTTTTGTGGGTATCTTCGCGACTCCATTGTCTCATCATTTAAAAAATTTAAAATTCAAATAATTCACAAATTTGGAGAGATCACCTTTTGACTGAGTTTCTTTTGTGCTAAAAATTCACTTTTGCTTTTATGAAACAACAGATCTTGTCTTATTTATCTCTTTTTCTAAAGGTGATTTTAAATTGATTTCTTTTTTGTGGACTCTCAACAACTAGTAGTACCATAGAAAAAAAAATCTCCATGACTATATGAATTTTTATTCATGGCAATTTTATTAGGGGGATGTGGTGCTGTTTTTAAGATGATCCATGATTGCTCTTTATTCTTGAGATTTCCTTCCTTGGTTTTATTATTTAACTTGGTTCTTGGGGCATGTTGTTGGAGAAAGCATTAATCTTATCCAAGAGATAGGAATATTGAAATTGCGATCATCACCCTCCCTCTGATCAACATCTCGATCTTTCAATTGGTATTAGAGTCCGGTTTTGCTCTTTTTAGATCTTGACCTATCTCGAGAGCCATGGCAATGGACAAGTATTTCACCAAGCCTCCTATTTTCTTAGGAATCAACTATCCAATTTTGGAAGTTGAGGATAGAATCATACATCACTGCCCAGGGCTTCTTGATTTGGCAGAAGGTGAAGCTCCCTTATGAGATTCCTACTGATGAGAACGTTAATGCCGCAAACATGGCTGACATTGAGGCAATTGCTAAGGCAAGGAACATTCTCATATAGGAACTTAGCTGCAGTTAATATGACTGGATCTCTCACATACGATTCGCTCATCAGATCTGGGTGACCCTCAATTCTTACCATGAGGGTACCACTCAGATCAAGAACATGAGGTAGGACCTGTACAAGCGTGACTATAACAAGTTTGAATAGCATACTGGTGAGAGTCTTGATGAGTGCTTTGCTCGTTTCGCAAAGATCCTTAGCGATTTTTGATCAATCAGTTGCACATAATCTGATTCGGAGAATGCTAGGCACTTTCTAACTGCATTTGATTTGAGATTTTGGGAGATGAAGGTGACCACCATTAAGGATTCTATTGACTTGTCGACCTTGACTCTTGATGGGCATTACCGTCACAAGACTCGACCAGCAGGAGTTTGCTTCCACCAGCAACGTGAGTTTGCTTCCTTTGGCACTCCCATCGAGGTAAATATCAGCGGTGTGAGTTTGCTTCAACCAGCAGGAGGTCTAGGCAGCAGCACTAGAATGATCTGGCCTTTGTACATCGGTGGACCAACCCAGCACATGTTACTAGATGTCCTACAGGAGCAATTTCAAACTTAGTGAGAGTAGAGTTATGGAGAGGCGCTATATTGCTTTCATTTGCTCCGTTGGCTGGTCCTTCTGCTCAAGTGACTCGGTTTTGGGTTCCTAGATCTGATTTAATCTATCCTAGTACCGAGTGTAACACCCCGGCATCTAGTATACCTGGATGCCACCAAACATAGGAGAAACAGCAACCAAATACCACAATTAAAGACAAATTACAGCAAGGGCGCAAATGCTAAAAAACCAAAAATTTCGGCAGCATCTCCTTTGTTTTTCCATGGTTTGGAGCAACAGCACGAATATCACAAGATATATCATGATGAAAGACATAAAAATAGCAATAACAGGTGATATAGCAATAGCTTAACTCTAAAATAATGAATTCAACCACTTCATGAGCTAAAACGAAGTAAACGATGTAATCAAGCACACAATCAAGCCATACTCCAAGTTTCATCGCAATAAATTTCTTATCACAACTACGAATGATAAAAGGATTTGCTGTCTAAGTGATTGAAGTTATGTGAAGGTGTGCCGCTAAGTCCCCTTCCCGCATGCCGGTTTCATGGTACCTAAAAACATCATAAAGCACAAGCGTGAGTTCATCACTCAACAAGTATATTGCAATGGAATAAGCAAGCAATTTCAATACCATCATCACTACATCTCCTATTCAACTTCATAAGCATTTAATATTCACATTGTAAACATCTCATTAACATCATTATATATGCAATGTAATGCACATGTCTCCTCGAAGCACATACCGGTATTGCCGAGTGCACACCCGTCGGTGTGCACCATCTTTCCCCTTCCATCCCGTAGATGGAGGGTGCCTACTCTTACTGACTCGCTCCCATACACAACCATGGATGGGACTACGAGGTAGGTCTTTCGTGTTCACTACGTGTGAATACAGAGGCCCGCATCAGAATGGGACGCTTCTTTCATTATGAATGCAGATATGACATGAACATGTATAAACTTGCATAAACATTTAATACAACAATTTCATAATCCATATGTAACTATGTTCATCATATCATAAGCAAATATCAAGCATGGCAAGTTAACACATCATGTAGCCATAGGGCACCTATGCAAGTCTAATACTCATACAACACCCAATCCCATAACAATACACTTGCCTTCAACCGTGAGCGACAAAGTGGCGAGAGGTTGAGGGCACTCCCGGTGTCACACCACCTGCACATAGGTACAACACACTCAAATCATGCCCACAAAACAGTACAAGAACGATCATCTACCCCGACTTCGCAAACTACTCCGAAAACCCAAAAACAGAGAATCTGTCCCGACGGGATAGCAGGATTCCAACTAACATAACTTGAGTTCTAAAACTCCAAATCAAGCAAATGAGTACACTTTCTAGAAGCTTAGGAAATTTCCTAACTTTTTCTAAGTATTGGCGAAGACTGAATCGGCCTCTAAAATTGTCTAATGTACAGATGAACACGATTTGTCCCAAACACGTCATAGATTTGACAACGTTCAGTAAAATGGCCATAACTTTTAAACGGCTGGTCGGAATTTCGCTTTCTTGGTGTACAATTAAATATAATTTAATTTCCTACAACTTTCATAACAGCCGGATGATCATAAAACGATTCTAAAATTGCCAAAACTCAAGCCCTAGGTCGGACGTCCAATCTGCCCGAGGATAGAACGTGGGACAACATTGCAAAATTACTATTCTCATCTAGGGACAGCACCTAAACATGGATATAAGGAATTAAATCCCCCTTCTAAGCATCATCAAAACCCTACCAAAAGATCTACCAATTCTTACCTCCCTCGAAGATCCGTTCGAACGACGAAATCTCCTCCTTCCGGTTCCCGATCTCCTACCTCGCGCCAAAACCGTCGGATCCTGTCTTCGCGAAGCTTCCCAACGGTGAGGGCAATGGATTGGAGAGGTGTGGCAGTAAGGGGTGGGGATGGATCTCTCCTACGGCTGGCTAGGGGAGGTGGAGGAGGAAGGTGGCGGCTAGGGGAGGCAATGGGGGAGGCGCAAGGGGGAATTGAGGGGGCAGTTAGGGTTAGGAGGGGGGTGGGGCGCATGGACTAGGGGAAGCAGCCTTGCTGCCCCAAAACTCCCTCCACATGGGCTTATTCTTTCCCCACCTTTGGCCCACATCATCCCCCTAAGGCCCAACTAGCTCCCGCTAGGCCCAAACTCCCCCGGAAGGCCCAAATTCACGGAAAAGGCCCAAAAACATGATATAAAAATCGTACCTTAATGCCAAAATCGAAAAATGACTCATACCGTCATTCCGTAGTGTCACACTGAGTCATCTGCATCTCGCTCTCTTTGATTCAGGTTCATAGGACAGGGAAGGGGGAGGATTGGATCGTAAACTCTGGCTGTTCTCGTCATATGACCAGAGACTCCCGCTAGTTTTATTCCCTAGTCCAAGTTCCCGGTGATGAGTTGATCACTTTTGGGGATGCTTCGTCAGGTAGAGTCATCACTAAAGGTACCTGTGATATCATGTGCTGAAAAATTGGCTTTGAACTGAAAAATTAACTTAGATTTGAATTTGCAAAATGTGTTTGTTCATGTGTTTTGATAATTTGATAGAAAGCGATGAGTTCGATTAGCACCGGACAAAGTTCTCATGAAGCATTAAGTTTCCCATCTCAAGACGGTGTTTTGGAGTGCATTGTGAACATGTTTTGAGCCCATGACCGAAGTCATTTTCACATGTACAACCGGACAGTTTTCTTGGTCCGTTGTAGACAAGCTTTTGTTTGGATAATTTCTTGGAACCAAGATTTTCACATGTACAACGGACTAATTCTTTTTATCCGTCGTGAATGGACTTTTTCTGAGGTTTTACTTTTGTGAAACCGAACGGCGTAACGTTGCGCGGACAAGCGGGATCCGTTGTGAACTTGTTTGAGCTCATGGCCAGAAGCCATTTTGCATGTACAGCGGACCAACTTTGTTTGTCGTTGTGAGCGTGTTTTTCCGCGTTTGGTTGGCTTCTTGGAACAGAAACTTTTCCTTATACAACGGACCAACTTTGTTTGTCCCGTCGTGAATCGTTTCGCTCAATTAGGGTTTTGAAGCGATTTGGATTTGAATTTTGAATGTGAATTTGAAATTTGTAATGATTTCATGATGCTTCTTTTGAAGTGGACTTTATGCAATACTCATGTGAGTAGTTGCATGGATTGACATTGAGTCAAGTCATTGGACTTGTGCTTTCGGATTTGTTTTATGTGGTTTGTTCATGTGCGGTATTGCTCGAAGGCGAATGTAATTCGATGATGGGACCGGAACTAGGTTCATGGAGGAACTGAGGTTCGGGACTAGGTTCAGGAGGAACCGAGGTCTTGGTGGTCCAAGGATGTCATGCGGGCGTTCGGGCTGAGAGAATGGTGCACATGAAGAATGGTTAGTCACGTGAGAATGGCGAGGAGGTCATTCGCGTGCAAAGTGTTGAATCACGTGAGTATGGCAGGTGGCCATACTGGCGTGCAAAGTGTTAGTCACGTGAGTATGGTAGGGTTGCCATACTGGCGTGCAAGAGTTGTACTCGGCCTGGTTGGGCCAAATAGAGTTGTGTTGGAATCGGATTCCTTCTAGGGAATAGGAATCGTATTGAGAACTCCTTGTGGGTTGGTGCTTTAAATAGGTGGGGGTCTCTGTTGAAAGGCACCAAGTAGAGCTGAGCGCATCAAGCTTTGAGCTTGGTTTTAGGGTTTGTACTCTTTTGATGAGAGTATTTTTAGACAAGAAATAAAGATCAATTCTTCCAAGATTTTTGCGTACTCTGATGGCTCACGTCGCTACAGTATTTTCTGTTTTGGTTCTTGTTTGCATGCTTGTTCTAGTTCTAGATTGGTTTTTGTTCTTCAAGTTTTATCTTGATTTGATCCATCAAAAACCTCTCTAGGGTTTTGATCTAGTGTTTCTCAAAGTCTAGTTGATCAATCAATCTTTTGTCGTTCTTGTTTAATCTTGAAGTTTTGATTAGATTGATTCTCGTCAAGTTCTGGATCAACCAAGCTTGCGAAGCTCATAACTTTGATCTGTAAGTCCGATCGAGCTGATTCTTTTTGTGTTCGATTCGTATTGGAATCTAGTTTCTTGTGTCCAAATTTCAGATCGTTTCGACGGTTGGATCTCCGGGAATTCTCGTTTTACCAAACCTCTGTCATTCTGTTTTTGTCGAAAACAAGGCAATTATTTGGTTACTCTGTTTTGGGGTGAACTTTTAATAGGTCAAGAATTTGGTTTTAGCTTCCGCACAATCATTCACCCCCTCTGATTGCTATATTCGTATACTTCGATCCTACAAGTGGTATCAGGAGCAAGGTTTTTCTAATCTATCTTAATCGGTGATTAGATCAATGGATCATTATTCGACAAAACCTTGTGTGTTCAATGGTGTTGATTTTCAGTTTTGGAAGGCCAAGATGGAGGCGTTCATCCAAGCTCGAGGATTAGCAATTTGGGAGAAGGTCTACAAGCCATATGAAGTCCACTGCAAGCGACAACGTCACGACACTGTCGCGCACATGTTGAAGCAAATAGTAAGGCACGCAACTTGATTATCAAGGCTTGGGGCGTAGCGACCCGATCGTGTCATTCATCTTCGATCCGCATATGAGGTATGGAAATCTCTTTGTGATTACCATGAGGGTTCTAACACTATTAAAGAGGTTAAATCAAGATCTTTTACAAAAGGAATACATGCGATTTGAGATGGAAGCCTGGTGAGTCACTAGATGATTTCTTTGCGCTTTAATAAAATTCTTAGCAATTTGCGTCTTGTTGGAGTTAACTTTGATGATCTTTGCTAATGCTAGACAATTGCTTGGTGCTTTAGACATGTCTATTTGGGAGATGAAAGTTACATCCATTAGAGAATCTCTGTCATGAGTACACTTACCTTAGATGTTCTTTATTCCAAGTTGAAAACTCATGAATTAGATATTCTTGCTAGAAAGAATGATCATAAATCAATTGCTTTGACATCTCAATCTAGCATATCTCATAATGGTGCTGCTTCAGCTTTGCTCTATCTTTCTTGTCTTCACTAACCGATGAGCAGTTGAGCAATTCCCGGAAGAAGACTTGTCACTACTCTCTTCTCGCTTTAACAAGCTTTACAAAATGTGAGAATGAGAAAGAGGTGGTGGTGGCCCTCCAAGATGCTATGAGTGTGGTGATCTCGACCATATTCGTCCAAACTGTCCTAAACTTGCGGGTAAAGCATCAAGGGAGGAGAAGGACAACGGCAGAAGAAAGAGAAGAAGAAGTTCTCTCCAAGTGATAGAAGAAGAGCTTCATCAACAGCAAAGTTGTCCACGAGTTCTTTCGGCTCTTGAACAAGTCAATTTGAGCGCGATGTGGATTCGGAGCGGCGAGGGCGATACAACTCCAAGCAAGCATGAGTTGGCGGGGTTGTGTCTCATGGCCAAAAGTAGCGACAACTTCACCGAGGACAATCACGACAGCGACTTCAATGAGGTAGATCCTTCCTATGATGAATTAGCTATTGCTGTTGCTCGACTTGGTAAATTGCTTGATAAAGCGTGATAAGAAAATTAGAAACATGATTTTGTTGTTGAATCATTGAATGCTGAAATTGCTAAACTTAAAACTTTGATTCCTGATGATGATGCTTGCAAATCATGTGACTTAATTGGAATGAGCTTACTTAGCAGGAAAGAACATGCTTCCTTGATTGAGAAAATTAATGCTGAAAGTGAGAAAAATGAGAAACATGTTAAACATGCTAGCTGTTCCACTGATGATTTGCATGGTTTAACTTCTTGTTCTAAATGCTCAACTCTTGAATTAAAATTAAAAGATGCAAATGCTAGGGTTTCTCAATTGGTGATGATCTGCCTTACACATGAGGTTCTTTCATGCTCAACTTGTAATAAGCAAAAAAGGAAAAGTGAATGATCCTGCAATAATTGTTTAATTCTTGCTAATAAAGTTGATTACTTGCAAAACTCTTTGGAACGATTCACTAATGGCAAGAAAAAGTTGAACATGATTTTGGATCAATCTAAGGTTAGCTCAAACAAGAAAGGTTTAGGTTTTGATCTTCATGCTTCATATGAAACTAAACTCCTCGCTCTGTTTATGCTCCTTGCAATGACAAACTTGAGATTTCAAATGAGCCTATGAAAATTGTCTTCAAATCTGCTGGCCTTTTATCTTCTACTATGATGAATGCAAATGTTGCTTCTACTTCCAACGCTAAACATAATATTAAGTACACTTGCACTCATTGTGGTAGAGATGGACATTTAGTAGACTTTTGCTTTAGAATAGCTAAACAACAAAAGAGAGAAAGGTTTAATGCTAGGTCTAATTTCAGAAAGGCACATTCTACTTCTCATTATGTGCCTAGGGTGAAACAAACACCTTTTGATGCTAAAAACACGGGAAAAGGCAAATCTGATTTTGTACATAAGAATACTCGTGTTGTGCCTACTATTGTGCGTCGTGTGTCTCAGTACTGGATTCCTAAACATCTTATTTCTTGATGCCGAGACCTCGACACTTTCTACTTCTATGTAGGCTTCTCACGGAGGAGAGAACATGTGGCTAGTGAATTTAGGATGCTCACTTCATATGTTCGGTGATAAGATTTGGTTCTCCTTCACTTTCGTGCATCTCATGCTGAAAGTGTTGCCTTTGGAGATGTTTCTTCCATACATTTTAAGGCACTAGTTCAAATGATGCGATGCAGTGCATATGTTCGGGGAGAGTGTCTTTGTTCATAAAGATGATGATGATGATCTTTGTTGAGGATGAGATAATTGGAGGTTTACATGAGAGACTCTTCCCACGTGCTTGTGTGTGCTTGTTTTCAAAAGCTTCCACGTGCTTCACATCGACAAGCTATCTTCAGGTATCTTCATAGAACTCAAGATTTTGGCATTTGGCTTTCTGCTTCCTCATGGATTAGTTTAGAAGCTTTTGATGTTGACTTTGGAGGATGTTGATTTGATTTGGTTGTGCCACCTCTTGAAGTAATCCCTTTCTTGAGCATATTGATATTGGATTTCACTTTCTTAGAGATCATGTTGAAAAAAGGCAACATTGTGCTTCATCATGTGAATCGAACATCAATTGGCGGAACATTTTCACAAAACCTTTGTCTTCTTCTCGTTTTGCTTTTATTCGGAGAACTTGGAATTGTTCATCAATGGGTTTGTTTTGAGGGAGTTTCCTTGCCAAGTTCTTTCACTTGATGAGCTCACTTTATCATATTTCTTTATATGTTATGTAATTGAGCTAATATATGATAATCTAATTGTCTCACTTGAACTAAAAATGACATTGTGGAATTCCCTGGACTGATTACCTATAGCTAAATACTCTGTGATATCTTACTCTTCTAGGCTTGATATTGAATCCTCTTGACAAATTTGGGCTATGAAGCAAGTGTGGTTTCAACTTTACTCTTTCATAAGACCTTTTAATCACTTTTGCATGTTTATAATCAAAGAAAAATGAAAAGAAAAGGGAATCAATAAAAAGGGGTTGTTAAAAGCAAAAAACCTCAAGTTATGTGCTTCAAGGTGCTTTCCCTAAAAAGATAAGATGTATGCTTCAAGCATGCCATTCCCTCAAAAGACAAGATGTATGCTTCAAGCATGCCACTCCAAAGAAATAAAAGAAGTATGCTTCAAGCATGCCACATGCCGTTTACTGTTTAAAGATTAAATTGGTCTACTAGATTGGAGTTGAAACTACTTGCTCGCCCTGATTTGTTATTTGCTTCAACTTTGAGCCTTTGTTTTTCTTCTAAAGGTTTTGCTTAGTACTTGGCTATAGTTGACTGAATTGAGGTTGAGATGCATGTCATTCCTAACTTGTTAAAATCACATCAAGATCGTGTATTTGGCATGTTATGTGATATATAAGGTTATATGATCGAATGAGCTAATCTTTTCCTATCTTGGCACTCCCTTGTTTCTCTTTGTGAAATCATTGTTTCAGGAAAAATTTTGAACCTCATTCTCTCTTTTACTCTTGATGAATCCATTGTCAAGGGGAGAAAATTAGGAATTGTTGAAAAGTTTAAAGAAAAAGGGAGAGATTGTTAAATTTGAGAATTTTGGGAGAAGTTTGGAGAATTTTGAAATTTTTGGCGCATTGCACATTCACACACATTTTTCATTCTCGGGAGATTTTGTTTGCATTTTTGGTCAAAGAGGATTTACGTGTTTTCTTACTTTGGTCTTTGATCTTTTAGTTTCAAAATCTTTGGTAAAGTGAATGCCAAATGATCAATTCTAAGTGGTGTTGCCAATGTTTTCATCAAGGGGGAGATTGTGAAATCATGTGCTGAAAAATTGGCTTTGAACTGAAAAATTAACTTAGATTTGAATTTGCAAAATGTGTTTGTTCATGTGTTTTGATAATTTGACAAGAAACGATGAAGTTACGCGCATTAGCACCGGACAAAGTTCTCATGAAGCATTAAGTTTCCCATCTGCGACAGACGGTGTTTTTGGAGTGCATTTGTGAACATGTTTTTGAGCCCATGACCGAAGTCATTTTCACATGTACAACGGACAGTTTTTCTTGGTCCGTTGTGAACAAGCTTTTTCGGTTTGGATAATTTCTTGGAACCAAGATTTTCACATGTACAACGGACTAATTCTTTTTATCCGTCGTGAATGGACTTTTTCTAGGGTTTTACTTTTGTGAAACCCAGCGTATGCGTTGCGCGGACAAGCTTACGGGATCCGTTGTGAACTTGTTTTGAGCTCATGACGAAAGCCATTTTTGCATGTACAACGGACCAACTTTGTTTGTCCGTTGTGAGCGGTTTTTCAGCGTTTGGTTGGCTTCTTGGAGCGAAACTTTTTTCTATACAGCGGACCAACTTTGTTTGTCGTCGTGAATCGTTTTCGCTCAATTAGGGTTTTGAAGCGATTTGGATTTGAATTTTGAATGTGAATTTGAAATTTGTAATGATTTCATGATGCTTCTTTTGAAGTGGACTTTATGCAATACTCATGTGAGTAGTTGCATGGATTGACGATTGAGTCAAGTCGTGGACTTGTGCTTTCGGTTGTTTTGTGGTTTGTTCATGCGGTGTTGCTCGAAGCGAATGTGATGCGATGATGGGACCGGAACTAGGTTCATGGAGGAACTGAGGTTCGGGACTAGGTTCGAGGAGGAACCGAGGTCTTGAGTGGTCAAGGATGTCATGCGGGGACGTTCGGGCTAAGAGAATGGTGCACATGAAGAATGGTTAGTCACGTGAGAATGGCGGGGAGGTCGCGTGCAAAGTGTTAGTCACGTGAGTATGGCAGGTGGCCATACACGGCGTGCAAAGTGTTAGTCACGTGAGTATGGTAGGGTTGCCATCTGCGTGCAAGAAGTTGTACTCGGCCTTTGGTTGGGCCAAGTAGTTGTGTTGAATCAGTTCCTTCTAGGAATAGGAATCGTATTGAGAACTCCTTGTGGGTTGGTGCTTTAAATAGGTGGGGGGTCTCTGTTGAAAGGCACCAAGTAGAGCTGAGCGCATCAAGCTTTGAGCTTGGTTTTAGGGTTTGTACTCTTTTGATGAGAGTATTTTAGACAGAAATAAAGATCAATTCTTCCAAGATTTTGCGTGCTCTGATAACCACGTCGCTCACTGATATTTTCTGTTTTGGTTCTTGTTTGCATGCTTGTTCTAGTTCTAGATTGGTTTTGTTCTTCAAGTTTTATCTTGATTTGATCCATCAAAAACCTCTCTAGGGGTTTTGATCTAGTGTTTCTCAAAGTCTAGTTGATCAATCTTTTGTCGTTCTTGTTTAATCTTGAAGTTTTGATTAGATTGATTCTCGTCAAGTTCTGGATCAGCAAGCTTGCGAAGCTCATAACTTTTGATCCGTAAGTCCGATCGAGCTGATTCTTTTTGTGTTCGATTCGTATTGGAATCTAGTTTCTTGTGTCCAAATTTCAGATCGTTTCGACGGTTGGATCTCCGGGAATTCTCGTTTTACCAAACCTCTGTCATTCTGTTTTTGTCGAAAACAAGGCAATTATTTGGTTCTGTTTTGGGGTGAACTTTTAATAGGTCAAGAATTTGGTTTTAGCTTCCGCACAATCATTCACCCCCCCTCTGATTGCTATATTCGTATACTTCGATCCTACAG
This sequence comes from Rhipidocladum racemiflorum, assembly GCA_036346355.1. Classification (NCBI taxonomy): domain Eukaryota; kingdom Viridiplantae; phylum Streptophyta; class Magnoliopsida; order Poales; family Poaceae; genus Rhipidocladum; species Rhipidocladum racemiflorum. The sequence continues at coordinate 39,134,041 of CM070588.1, forward strand.
TACCGTATACATTAATGATCATTTTATTCTTAAGCACATTGCCTTAGTTAGTAATCTGCAGTATAATTTGCTTTCTATCTCTCAGCTTATCGATGACAGTTTTGATGTAAGATTTAAGAGTAGTGCCTGTAGAATCCTCGATTCTTCTAGGGAGTTAGTTTGCGGTATTTCTAGATTTGGGAGTCTTTCGTGCTGATTTTTCTGCTTCTTGAGACTATCTCCATTGTTTGATTGTTTTAGAGTCCCATGATCTCTCCTTCTGGTATAGGAGACTTGGTCATATAGCCTTTGATCATTTGACCCGAGTTAGTGGCCATGATCTCATTTGTGGTTTGCCTAAACACAAGATGGTCAAAGATACAAGTGTTCTCATTACTGACATGGCAAGATGGTTGCTACTTCTCATCCTCCAATCACCCAAGTGATGACTGATACACTAGAACAGCTCTTGCACATGGACACTATTGGTCCGGCTAGAGTGCAATCAGTGGGAGTGAAGTGGTGCATCCTTATCATCGTTGATTAGTTTTTGAGGTATTCTTGGGTATTCTTCATGGCCTCGAAAGATGTGTCCTTTTCACACTTTAGGGGTTTGGTCCGTAGGCTATCCATTGAGTTCATAGGTGCCTTATGAGCGATCCGTAGTGATGATGGCACTGAGTTCAAGAACTCCTACTTTAGTAGCTTCTGTGAGGAGTTATGCATAGAGCATCAGTTCTCTTCTCCGTACGTTCCTCAACAGAATGGCGTAGTGGAGAGGAAAAATAGATGCCTGGTAAAGATGGCCAGGACGATGCTGTATGAGTACAATACTCTTAGGAAGTTTTGGGCTGAGGTTGTAGCTACGGCATGCTATATTGCCAATAGATTTTTTCTTAGGCCACACTTGCACCGCACTTCTTACGAGTTGAGGTACGGGCGAAAGCCTAGTGTCTCTCATTTTTGCGTTTTTGGTTGCAAGTGCTTCTTCTTGAAGTTTGGGAACCTAGACAAGTTCAAGCACGCTCTGCTGATGGGATCTTTCTAGGTTACTCGACTTCTTCCCATAGCTATAGGATTTGTGCTGTAGATTTGGGTAGGATGATAGAGACCTGTGAGGTGACCTTTGATGAGACCAGTCGAGGTGCTCGGCCAAATATTTTAGGCTCCTCTTCTCTTTCCTAGTCTATCTTTGCAAAGGATGAGGATGACAGAGAAGAAGGCATTTTGCCTAATCCGGTATCCATTCCCGCCCCTAAGGTGCCTCTAGTCTCCATTTTTGCACCTCAGGGATATCAGCCCTTACCCTCAGACTCTTCAGCAGCTAGTAGCTTTGTTCCTACTTCTCCCACGAGAGGAGTAGTGCTCACATCTGCTTTTGGACCTCTTCGCCACATTCAGCAGGCTCATCCACCTGACAAGATCATCGGAGATCTGTTTGAATGAGTTACTCGCTCTAAGTCAAGTTTGCCTACTTTCTATCTTCACTCTGCTTTTGTCGCCTCTTTTGAGCCGAAGAATGTTTCTCATGCGTTATCTGAACATGCATTATCCGATGAATCTTGGATTAATGCCATGCATGAGGAACTCGAAAACTTTGAGAGGAACAAAGATTGGCAGCTTGTCGAGTCCCCTTCTGGTCACAACATCATCGGACCAAGTGGGTGTTCAAAAACAAGCAAAATGAGGATGGGTTTGTAGTTTGAAACAAGTCTAGGCTAATCGTTTAGGATTTCACTCAGGATGAGGGTCTTGACTTTTAGGAGACCTTTGCCCCTGTAGCTAGACTAGAGGCTATCAGGGTCATGCTCACATTCACAGTATCCAAGGGCTTCAAGCTTTATCAAATGGATGTCAAGAGTGTATTACTAAGTTCTCAGATGTGATGAGTACTAAGTTTGAGATGAGCATGATGGGTGAGTTGGGCTACTTCCTTGGCTTCCAGGTCAAGCAGACTCAAGAGGGTATATTCTTGCATCAAGGCAAGTACACTCAGGACCTCCTGAGATGTTTCGATATGTCTAACGGGAAGCCAGCCATGACTCCTATGGCCACCATTATTGTCCTCGAGCTTAACGAGGATGGTGAGACAGTTGATCAGAAGGAGTTTCGGAGCATGATCGGCTCCCTCTTGTATCTCACTGCTTTGAAACCTAACATACATTTCTTAGTATGTCTTTGTGCTATATTTTAGGCTTCTCCTTGTGCATCTCACCGCCAGGCGGTGAAGCGCATCTTCAGGTACCTTCGAGTTACCATTGACTATAGTATCTAGTACTCTTCTTCCTCCAGTATATCCCTTAGAGCCTTTTAGATGCAGACTTTGCTGGTTTTAGGATAGACAGGAAGAGCACATATGATACTTGCCAATTCATTGACACTTCTCTTTTCTCTTGGTCATCTTGGAAGCAATCCAGAGTTGTACAGTCCACCGTTGAGGCCGAGTATGTTCCTGCAGCCAGTTGTTGTAGCTCAGTACTCTGGATGAGATTGACCTTGCGTGATTATAGGTTAGCAGTAGAGTGTGTTCCACTTTTCTGTGAAAACACATCTGCCATTCACATTGCTAAGAACCCAGTGCAGCATTCTCGGACCAAGCATATTGATATTCATTATCACTTCCTTAGAGACTATGTGGAGAAGGGAGACATAGTGCTCCAGTTTGTGGAGAGTGACCACCAGTTGGCTGATATTTTCACCAAGCCTTTGGATAGCTCTATGTTTGTTTCCTTGAGGGGGAGCTTGGGATCATGAGCCCATATGGCATACCTTGAGGGGGAGCTGGTTTGTACTACATGTATCATATATTTTTCCTTTCTGTATGCATCTTCTGGGTATCTTTGGGCTAGTTTTTAGTTTCAAAGTACACAACACTTAGACTTCTGGCATGCCTTGGCATGAACCTCTCATCTTATGCTATAGGTTGCTATAATGCACAATTAGCTATCTCTCTTCTCTTTAGGTTGAGTTCCCTCATAGACTTGTAGGTCAAGTAGGTGTTGGACCCCCTGGGTAGATAGGGTCTGTGTGTACTCCCTAGTTAAAGTTTGTTGAGTTAGCTTTCCTATGTAAATCATATGGGGAAGGTGAGAGCGAGTCTGAGCTGTAGTGTTCTTTATCATCTCTTCTGTGCTCTTAGATCACCCAACGGTCAGTTTCTTGATTCCTTCTTCTCACTTCTATCTTTCTGGTTTTAGTTGAGTTCATTCTTATTTCATGAATTTAAATTGCTAATAACTCAACCTAAATAAGACTTCTGCTTAAAATTGGCTCACTTGTTGAGGGAGGGTTTGGAACTGACTTTCTTGCATTACATATAGACTTGTTTCTATTTTTAAGCTTTGTCTTTTATGCAATTGATAAAATTATGATAGTTGCACCTAGCTACTTTTCTGAAGATTTTTGCTAGTCTAGGTCATATCTAAATTGGTATATCATGATAAGCTAACCTATATTTAAAGTTGAACTTTCATGAAAAACTTAATGAAACTTAGCTTTTACTTGCTTTATTTCTTCACTAGGTGCTTATGCCATCATTAGTGATATTTTGGGTTTCGACTAGAGTTCCTAGAGCAACTTGGGTTGGTTAATATGCTCACAAATCTAAGTGCTGAAATGACAAAAATTGACTTATTTGTGCTAAAACTGAACTCAACACTTTACATTCTCGAAACTGCTTCCCATAGCACTTAAGATGAACTTGGAATGTATTGTGTATGACTAAGACCACTATTTTAAGCTTCTTGCTTGAGATGCTTGATTATGGCTTGACTCAATAAAATTGTAAAATGCAAAACAAAATTGAGGAAGAGAGTGAGGCCTAGGAGACTTTTTTCGATAGCTCCTAGTCGAGGATATGTTTCACTAGGATAAACTTTCTAAACCTAAAAGTATATGGAGGAGAGTGAAGTCTAGGAAGCCTTTGTTGATAGTTCCTAGTTGAGGATGTGCTTCACTAGGATAAACTCTCCAAACCGCAATGTGCTTTAATTTCAAAATTTTGCATTTTATAGATGATTGAGCGTGAGGCTTATCTTATGGACTTGTAGCTTCCAAAAGTATTGACTAGGTTAAACTCTATTATATCAATTTAATCCTATTGTGGCTTTGCTTCTAGTCTTGAAATTGTGCTAAGCGATGCTAATGTTGAAATCATGCAAAATTAGTATACTTTCTTTTTGAGCTAGCTAGCAAAATTTAGAATATGCCTTTGGATATGACTTAGGATGACATAATCTGAACTTGAGTAGCTTGGTGTCATACTTTGTCTAAAGGGTCACTATCTTCAAAGCTCTTTTAGGTTGAATTTTATCCATAATTGCTCTCTTGATGCCTACATTGCCAAAAGAGAGAGAAAATTGAAAAAGGCAAATAGGGAGATTAAAAAAAATGCTTTCTCATGGTCTTGTTGAACAATTGTCCTTGCATTTTGATCATGAGCAAAATTTGACTTATTTGGAGCTTTTGATAGATTTCTTGATTTTTGAAGCTTTTGGAGAAAAATTGTTCTTTCTTGTGTTGAGCTTTAAAATTCTTCTCCTCTACTTTGTCATGAGCTTTCTTTCTCTTTTAAAAGGACCAACTATAAATTTTCTTCCAAATTGCTTTCTTTCTCTTATTTTCAAACTCAAACTTATACCTTTTTGTGGATTTGTCAATATACTCATCAAGGGGGAGATTGAAGGACCATGCGGAGGTCCATCCATATTTATGATGAGTATTTGATATTATTCGAGCTTGGATTGCTCAGGTTTGAGTTTGGATTTGAATTGAATTTTCAATTTGAAGCAATTTGATATGTTTCAGTCAAAATTAGTAGTGCCAGCTTTGTCTGCGAGAGATAAACTGAATTTAATGCAATATTTTTCTTGTGAATGGTTAATTGTATATTATTGTTGGGGAATGCTATGTGAAGGTTCTTCTTGTCTTTGATGATTGCAGGGCTTCGATTCGGGATCATGGTGAGGTGGAGAAAGCCGGAGGTCCGTATGGCTGGGGATCGCCGGAAGATGGTCGAAGATGAAACCAGAGCAAGTCATGAAGGCAAGGGAATGGTGAAGATACTAGCTTGACGCTGCTCGGATCAAGGAGAACTGTTGGATCGCGGTTCTAGAGAATATAGTATGTGTTAAGTCTAGTTTGCTTTGAGAAGAGTGCAAAACGTGTTATGTTAATGGGTTTCGGGTTAGCCCAATGGGTAAGTGTGTGGGATCAAATCCTAGTCCTTGGAGGGTAGCTTAAGATAGAAGCAACTCATCCAAGGGTGGAGGATGACCTATGGACACTATAAATAAAGGGGTAGGGGTAGCCTCCCCACTTGAAGGTTTTGTGTGCTCCTTTGAGCTTTGCCCACTTGTTGTGAGGCTTTGTAAACCTTTCCACTAGAAATACAAAGAATTTATTTAGTATTCTTATGAATTTAAATTCCGTATTTACATTATGTCTTCACTTTACATAAATTAAATTCAGTATTTACTTTCAAGCATTTTGTCGGGGATTGGATAATTTCCATAATCACCATAATACCCCGGCAGTTAGTTCCGTCCAAACCATGCGTACCCCCGGAGGATGTTCCCGGGGATGACCCCATGGGCATTAGGTTTTATTGCTTGGTCCGCCCGGTTGGTACGGGCTCGTTGCTCGGCTTCAGTATCTAAGCGCGGGGCCCGAGCATACTTGATCGGCCACGATCAAACTTGCTCGGACTTAGCTCGCCTGCAAGGTGCATGGTTGGATGGTCGTGATTGATGGTTACACCAGGATAGCGATGATTGCGCCACGATATGGGGCCGTTACACCCACGATGAGAACGTGGCATAGATTGAGGCTTTCAGTTACAACAATATTAGCTACAATCAAATGCCCATTGTTTGGACGGTAATTAAGAGAATATCCTTGTAACCTATAAATACCTTTGGTACATGTACAAGAGGGAGAGATAGCTCTTGAGAAAAGAAGATACGTAGAATACGAAATACAAACACACCACACTGGAGTAGGGCTATTATCTCCCAGTGAGAGGCCTGAACCAGGGTAAATCACTGTGTCATTTCCCAAGTGTGTGTTGTCCCGAGAAGCCGCGCACCCTCCGGAAGCAACCCTTCACCTAAGAAGGGGCATAGGTTGACCCCCCAATCAACAAAGTAAGCTCGTCGGGGGCTCGTTCCTGGGACCTCTGCACATTCAGTGACGTCGGAGATGAAGACCTGTATTACACTGAGGGAGGTGTCACCGGCATCACTGACCCCGGGAGCCTTTCCACGTTAGTTGCTGTGCGAGAGCAGTTCTTCTGCTCTCAGCACGATGCTCTCACGGATAATGATGACTACGACGGACTCTATGACAGCCTGGACATCCCAGATCATCTCGAGCCCGATCAGGAAACCGTATCGCGAGGGGACACAATGATGTCACCCTCGCGGTCCTCACACTTCCGCAATGTCAACATGGTGGGAGAAGAGGGAAACCCTGAGGACGAACCCTTGGAAGGTGCCCATCATCAACGGTATGAAGCAGCCAAGAACCAACTGGAAGCGTCCTTGAACAGGACCTTGGAGAGTGTACGCCGCTAGGTTCGTGGAAATCCTAGTGCGAGGGCTAGAACCCATGCTCGTGAGGATTCCCGTGAGTGTGGCACGCCCAAGCATGTGCGCGATCGTCAGCCCAGCTAGTCTCCTCTCGTTCTCCCGAGCGGGGAACGTATGCAAGCTTTGGCCACAGTCATGCGCAACCTCAGGGAGTTCCCCGAGCAGGTGGATGTAGAGGCTATGGGAGCAGTCGTGGCGGATGATCTTGAAAAGATTGTTGCTGACATAAAAGTGACAGAGGCGTCCCGCGACAGAAGGACCCGGAGTGCTTCTTGGGAGCATCACCGTCACACTCTTGTTCATTCCCGTCGTGGTGATTCTCGTGGCCCCACCTGAGAGAACAGAAGGGAACATGATCGATACCGCGCGGACCCTCAGAGCGATTCCTGAGTAAGCTCGTGGGACCACAGAAATGTTCGACACAGCCAAAGCTGAACCGAATATTCCTCTTCAAGCCTCTCCCCTGCCTCGGCCTCTAAAAGTTTTCTCTCGACTCGGTCCGCGAGTTGGGGGGCAGAGCAGTGGTGATCGCTACGATCATCACCATCGGAGAGACCGCCGTGATACCCCCGTTTTTGGGTGTTGAGCCTTCGTGGCGCCCCTTTGACATGTGACGTGACCGAGCAAGTTCAAGCCAGCCACATTGAAAGGTTCAATGGGACGCAGAACCCAAACAAGTTCCTTTCTATCTACACCACCGCCATTTTAGCTGTGGGTGGTAACGAGGGAGTCATGGCTAACTTCCTGCCTACAGTATTGGATGGAGCCACCTGAACTTGTCTCTTCAATCAAAAGGAAGGGTCCATTTGGTCTTGGTGGCAACTGAGCCGTGCCCTTAGGGCAAACTTTCAGAGTTGCTATGTCCATCCTGAAAAGGAGCATGATCTCGAACACTTGATCCAGATGGAGGACAAAACTCTGAGACAGTTCGTCCAGAGGTTCATCCAGGTATGAAACTTGATCCCGAGCATTTTGGATGAAGTAGTAGTCCAAGCTTTTAAGTTCGGGGACCGAGATGTTCGTTTTACACAGGATCTAGAGATTCATCCAGATCTAATGGCTAATGAGTTGTTTCACATGGCCGATCAGTACGCCAACACAGACGAAGTAGTCCAATGGAAGAAAATGCTGGACGAGGGCAAGCTCCCGCCTCAGCCTGGATTGGAAGGCTCCGCGAGTATGAAGAGCGCCAGCTCGATCGAAAAGAAAATCAAGAAAAGAAGAAGAGGCCCTCTATGCCAAACATGGTCACAGCTGTCGAGCAGCGTCAGCAGCAGGCTCCACAGACGCAGACGAGCAAACATTTCGGCGCAAGGGGCAGGGACCGACCACCTCAACGTCGTAACAACTAAGGTCGAGGTGACCAGAATCGTGGCGATCAAGGTGGACAGCCGAGCAATCACTTCTGCCCGCTCCATCAGGCGTACGGGCACGACCGTCGCAACTGCTGGACTTGGACCTTCCGCTTCGAACAGTTCTACAACAGCAAGGGTCCCATGCCCACGCTCCTGGAGCATGGCGAGAATAGCAAGGGCAAGCAGCCCGTTGATGAAGATGAGGACATGGAGTATCAGGAGCCTTAGAACCACATCGCAGTAATATTCGGGGGCTCCTCTGCTTACAGATCTCGTTGCGAGTTAAAGGAGGCGGCAAGAGAAGTGCATCACATCACTCAAGGCTAACTTGCAGTGCAGAAGCTCAAGTGGTTCGAGCTACCGCTCACCTTCTCCAAGGATGAATGTCCCCTTGGAATGACCAAGCCTCAGAGGCTCCTGATGGTCGTGAGTCCCACCATCAGCAACACCGTAGTAGGCCAGGTACTCATCGACTGTGGGAGCTCTTTGGATCTCATATCCGCTAGGGTCCTGGACGAGATGGAAATCCCTAGGTCCAAGATCAAAAGCATAGTAGTCCCTTTTTATGGGATAGTATCTGGCACCTCGACCAGGCCACTTGGCTAGATCGTTCTGCCCGTGACGTTTGGAGGTCCGAGCAACTTCCAAACCGAGTTGATCACCTTCGAGGTGGTCGATTTTGAATCAGCCTACAATGCCATCCTCGGCAGGCCGGCCCTTGCCAAGTTCATGGCCACCACTCACCACGAGTATCAGTGTCTAAAGATCCCTGGTCCTGGTGGCGTGATCACCGTGAAAGGAAACCAGAAAGTGGCCTTGAACTGCGACGAAAGGGCGTTAGACATGGTAGGGCAACTACCTCAGCGTGGGCCCGACTAAGAGCCAAAGAATTCCCAGCCAAAGATTACCCACCAGCCTGGGGGAGAGACCAAGGTGGTTCCATTGAGCGATGCGGATTTGGCCAGGGTCATACATTTGGGGTCTTCCCTAGACCCTAAATAGGAACTCGAGCTCGTGACCTTCCTTCGGAAGAATGCGGATGTGTTCGCTTGGGAATCGTCTGACATGCCCGGAGTCCAAAGGGAGGTCATCGAGCACAGGCTAGCACTTCAGCCTGACAAAAGACTAGTGCGGCAAAAGCTTAGACGTTTCTTCCCGAAAAAACAAGCAATCATCCGGGAGGAACTCAACAAGCTCCTCAAGGCCAGCTTCATTCGAGAAGTTGACAATTCAGAATGGCTAGCTAATTCGGTCATTGTGAAGACGAAAGGGGGCAAGTGGCGCATGTGCGTCGATCATACGGGCCTGAAAGCCACATGTCCCAAGGACAAGCATAAACCAGTTGGTCGACGCAACGGTGGAGTCCCAGGCGATGAGCTTTTTGGACACCTACTCAGGCTACCACCAAATTGGCATATCACCTGAAGATGAGGAGAAATCCTCCTTCATTACACCATTTGGTACTTTCTGCTACATGACCATGTCCTTCGGTCATAGGAATGTTGGGGCAACCTTCCAACGCCTTATGCAGAAAACCTTCTCAGATCAAATAGGCCAGAATTTGGAGGTCTACATGGATGACATAGTGGTCAAGAGCTAGCTCACCTCAGGTCATGTTTCCGACCTAGAGGAGACCTTTTGTAACATCAACAAACATCGAATAAAACTCAATCCGAAAAAATGTGTATTCGATGTGAGAGCAGGAAAAGTACTTGGCTACATGATCGGACCGCAAGGTATCGGGGCAACCCGAAAAAAATCGAAGCTATCGAAAGCATGCGACCACCCACTTGTGTGCGGGAGGTCCAGGTGCTGACCAGAAGAATGGTGGCTCTAAGCCGTTTCATTTCTCGGCTTGGCGAGCGAGGGTTACCTTTCTTCAAGGCACTTTGCAAGCACGATGGGTTCTTCTGGACAGAAGAAGCAAACAAGTCTTTTGAAGAACTAAAGCAATACCTGTCTAGGCCACCGATCCTAACCACACCAAGATCAGGAGATGTCCTACTGCTATATTTGGCTACGACGCCTCACGCAGTAAGCGTTGTACCGACAGTGGAAAGTGGCGGCGTGCAGCGGCCGATCTACTACGTTAGCAAGGTCTTGCACGGACCAAAGGAGCATTACCTAGAGGTTCAAAAACTTTTGTACTTACTGCTCGTAGCTTCCAAGAAGTTGCGACACTACTTTCAAGCCCACAGGATTCAGGTTTCTACCAACTTTCCACTTAGGGAGATGTAGGATCGAAGTATGCGAATTTAGCAATCAGAGGGGGGGGGTGAATGATTGTGCGGAAGCTAAAACCAAATTTTCAATCTACTAAAAGTTCACCCCAAATCTGAACCAAAAAGTTGCCTCGTATCCGACAAAAACAGATTGACAGACGTTCGGTAAAACGCGAATTTCTAGAGATCCAACTGTCAGATCGATCTGAAATTTAGACACAAGAAACTAGATTCCAATACGAATCGAACCCAAAAGGATTCAGCTTGATCGAACTTACGGATCAAAAGTTAGGAACCTCACAAACTTGCTGTGACAGAACTTGACGAAAACTGATCTAATCAAAACTTGTAGATTAATCAAGAACGACAAAAGATTAATCAACTAAACTTTGAGGAACTCTAAATCAATACCCTAGAAAGGTTTTTGATGGATCAAATCAAGATGAAACTCAAAGAACAAAAACCAATCTAGAACCAAAACAAGCATGCAAACAAGAACCAAAATAGGAAACACTATAGCAACGCGGTTACTGTAGCACGCAAGGATCTAGAAGAATTGAACTTTATTTCTTTTTGTGTAAAGTACTCCAATCAAAAGAGTACAAACCCTAAAGATCTAACTGATGCCCTTCAACAGGAGACAACCCCTCCTATTTAAAAGAGCAAAACACAAGGAGTCCTGAATACAATTCCTACTCCTAATCCTAGGAGTCCCACTCCTAATCCTAGAAGGAGTATGTATTCAACACAACTCCACTTGGCCCAACCTGGCCGAGTACAAACCTTGCACGCATATGGCAACCCTACCATACTCACGTGACTAACAACTCTGCACGTGTATGGCCCACCTGCCATACTCACGTGACTAATAACTCTTGCATGCGTACAGCCACCATGCCATACTCACGTGACAAACCATTCTTCATGTAGGATCGAAGTATACGAATATAGCAATCAGAGGGGGGGTGAATGATTGTGCGGAAGCTAAAACCAAATTCTTGACCTATTAAAAGTTCACCCCAAAACAGAACCAAATAATTGCCTCGTTTTCGACAAAAATAGAATGACAGAGGTTTGGTAAAACGAGAATTCCTGGAGATCCAACCGTCGAAACGATCTGAAATTTGGACACAAGAAACTAGATTCCAATACGAATCGAACCCAAAAAGAATCAGCTCGATCGGACTTACGGATCAAAAGTTATGAGCTTCGCAAGCTTGCTGATCCAGAACTTGACGAGAATCAATCTAATCAAAACTTCAAGATTAAACAAGAACGATAAAAGATTGATCAACTAGACTTTGAGAAACACTAGATCAATACCTTAGAGAGGTTTTTGATGGATCAAATCAAGATAAAACTTGAATAACAAAAACCAATCTAGAACTAGAACAAGCATGCAAACAAGAACCAAAACAGAAAAATCTTGAGCGACGTGGTTCTTGTAGCACGCAAAAATCTTGGAAGAATTGATCTTTATTTCTTGTCTAAAATACTCTCATCAAAAGAGTACAAACCCTAAAACCAAGCTCAAAGCTTGATGCGCTCAGCTCTACTTGGTTGGATGCACTTCAACAGGAGACACCCCTCCTATTTAAAGGAGCAAAACACAAGGAGTTCTGAATACAATTCCTAATCTAGAAGGAGTCCGTATTCAACACAACTCCTCTTGGCCCAACCTGGCCGAATACAACTCTTGCACGCGTATGGCAACCCTACCATACTCACGTGACTAACACTTTGCACGCGTATGGCCACCTGCCATACTCACGTGACTAACACTTTGCACGCGAATGACCTCCTGCCATTCTCACGTGACTAACCATTCTTCATGTGCACCATTCTCTTAGCCCGAACGTCCTGCATGACATCCTTGACCACCAAGACCTCAGTTCCTCCCTGAACCTAGTCCCGAACCTCAGTTCTTCCATGAACCTAGTTCCGGTCCCGTCATCGACCACATTCGTCTTCGAGCAATACCTGCACATGAACAAACCACAAAACAAATCCGAGCACAAGTCCACGACTTGACTCAATGTCAATCCATGCAACTACTCACATGAGCATTGCATAAAGTCCACTTCAAAAGAAGTATCATGAAATTATCACAAATTTCATAATCTCAAAATCAAATTCAAATTTCAATCTCAAAATCGCTCAAAAACCCATTCACGACGGACCAAAAGATTTGGTCCGCGCATATGTAAAACTTACTGTTTTTCAATAACTTGGTTTGGCACAACAACCTTCAAAAACACATTTACGACAGACCAAAAAAGTTGGTCTGTCGTACATGGGAAAACGAGGTTGTCAAAAGCATGTTTACAAAGGACCAAGAAAGTTGGTCTGTCGTACATGGGAGAATGAGGTTGTCAAAAACATGTTTACAAAGGACCAAGAAAGTTGGTCCATTGTACATGGAGAATGAGGTTGTCAAAAGCATATTTACAAAGGACCAAGAAAGTTGGTCCGTTGTACATGGGAGAATGAGGTTGTCAAAAGCATGTTTACAAAGGACCAAGAAAGTTGGTCCGTTGTACATGGGAGAATGAGGTTGTCAAAAGCATGTTTACAAAGGACCAAGAAAGTTGGTCCGTTGTACATGGGAAACTTACTGTTTTCTTTAAGTTTGGTCCGGCGCCAAAGCGAAACTTACTGTTTCTTGTCAAATTGTCAAACACATGCACAAGCACATTTTGCAAATCCAATTCTAAGTTAATTTTTCAGTTCAAAGCCAATTTTTCAGCACATGATTTCACAATCTCCCCCTTGATGAAAACATTGGCAACACTACTTAGAATTGAACATTTGGCATTCACTTTACAAAAGATTTTTAAATCCAAAGGATCAAGGACCAAAAAGAGAAAACACAGAATTCCCCCTTTGACCAAAATGCAAAACAAAATCTCCCCCTGAGAAGGAAATTGTGTGTGAATGTGCAATGTGCCCAAAAATTTCAAAAATCTCCAAACTTCTCCCAAAAATTCCAGAAACAACTCCCCCTTTTTCTTCTCCCCCTTTTTCATTTATCTTTTCAACAATTCCCAATTTTCTCCCCCTTTGACAATGGATTCATCAAGAGTACAAAAGAGAGAACATGTTCAAAATTTTTCTGAAACAATGATTTCACAAGGAGAAACAAAGGAGTGCTAAGATAGAAAAGATGAGCTCATTCGATCATATAACCTTATATATCACATAATATGCAAAATACATGATATTAATGTGATTTTTAACAAGTTAGGGAATGACATGTATCTCAACCTCAATTCTGTCAACTATAGCCAAGTACGAAGCAAGATCTCAGTAAAAGAACAAAAGCTCAAAAATTGAAGCAACTAACAACTCTGGGCGAGCAAGTGATTTCAACTCCAATCTAGTAGACCAATTTAATCTTTAAACAGTAAACTGCATGTGGCATGCTTGAAGCATACTTCTTTTATTTCCTTGGATTGGCATGCTTGAAGCATACATCTTGTTTTTGAGGGAATGACATGCTTGAAGCATATATCTTATCTTTTTAGGGAAAGCATTCCTGAAGCTCATAACTTGAGGCTTTTGCTTTTAACAACCCTTTTTTATTGATTCCCTTTTCTTTTCATTTTTCTTTGAAAACATGCAAAAGTGATTAAAAAGTCTTATGAAAGAGTAAAGCTAAAACAGACTTGCTTCATAGCCCAATTTTGTCAAGAAGATTCAATATCAAGCCTAGAAGAGTAAGATATCACAAAGTATTTAGCTATAGGCAATCAGACCAAGGAATTTCGCAATGTCATTTTTAGTTCAAGTGGAACAATTTAGATTATCATATATTAGCACAATTACACAATATATAAAGAAATATGATAAAGTGAGCTCATAAAGTGAAAGAACTTGGCAAAGAAACTCCCCCTCAAAACAATCCCATTGGATGAACAATTCCAAGTTCTCCCCGAATAAAAGCAAAACGAGAAGAAGACAAAGGTTTTGTGAAAATGTCTGCCAATTGATGTTCAGTATCCACATGATGAAGCACAATGTTACCTTTTTCAACATGATCTCTAAGAAAGTGAAATCTGATGTCAATGTGTTTTGTTCTAGAGTGTTGTACAGGGTTCTTAGCAATGCAAATTGCACTAGTGTTATCACACAAAAGAGGAACACTATCCAAATTAACCCCATAATCTTTAAGTGTAGCTACTATCCAAAGAATTTGAGAACAACAACTAGCAGCAGCCACATATTCAGGTCAGCTTGATTGTGCAAATGTAAGATTGCTTTCTAGATGACCATGCAATGAGAGAATTTCCCAAGAAGTGACATGAACCAGAAGTGCTTTTCCTATCAATTCTACATCCTCCAAAATCAGCATCAGAAAAAGATCTCAAACTAATGCATGAGGAAGCAGAAAGCCAAATGCCAAAATCTTGAGTTCCATGAAGATACCTGAAAATCCTTTTGACAGCTTGTCGATGTGAAGCACGTGGGGAAGCTTGAAAACGAGCACACAAGCATACAACAAATTGTATATCCGGCCTTGATGCAGTGAGGTACAAAAGTGAACCTATCATGCTTCTATATTCCTTTTGATCAACCGGCTCACCATCTTCATCCGGATCAAGTGTGCAATTGCTTTCCATAGGTGTCATGATTGGTTTGCTGTTTTTCATCCCAAATCTATGCAACAAGTCTTTTGTGTATTTGCTTTGATGTACAAAGGTACCATCCTTTGTTTGCTTGATTTGAAATCCCAAAAAGTATGTCAACTCACCCATCATACTCATCTCAAACTCCTTTCTCATTGTTTCTGAAAACTCAGACACTAAAACATGAGAGGAACCACCAAAGATAATATCATCAACATAAATCTGAACGAATAGTTGATCATTGCCTTGCTTGAGTAAAAAGAGAGTTTTGTCAACCTTTCCCATTAAAAAGCCTTTTTCAAGTAAAAAGGTTTTTAGCCTATCATACCATGCTCTAGGGGCTTGTTTCAAACCATACAAAGCTTTTGTTAGTTTGAACACATGATTTGGAAACTTTGGATTTTCAAAACCAGGTGGTTGCTTGATATAAACCTCCTCATTTATGTAGCCATTCAGAAAAGCACTTTTCACATCCATTTGATATAATTTGAAACCTTTGGATGCAGCAAAAGCTAAAAGGATTCTAATGGCTTCAATTCTAGCAACAGGAGCAAAGGTTTCATCAAAATCTAAGCCTTCAATTTGAGTGTAACCTTGAGCAACCAATCTAGCCTTGTTTCTAACAACAACACCATCCTCACTTTGTTTATTTTTGAAAACCCATCTAGTTCCAATAACATTAAAATTAGAAGGAGGTGAGACAAGTTTCCAAACTTTATTTCGTTCAAAATTCTCTAATTCTTCATGCATGGCATTGATCCAAGATTAAAGTCGAGATAATGCATGAGATATATCTTTGGGTTCAAAAGAAGCAACTAAAGCGAGAATGAGCATGAGTGTCAGAATGAATAAACCTGGATCGAGTGACTCTCTCATTTAGGTCTCCAATAATTTGTTCAGATGGATGCATTTTTGAATGTGCAAGGGAGCATTGGCTTTTGAGACTTCTCCTTCTCCTTCTTCATTTTCAGCATGTACAGATGATGTTGTAGCTTGAGGATGGTTAGCTGTAGGTGATGTAGTAGTAGGTGCCAAGGGTGCTACAGCTTGTTGTGCATTAGGAAGAGTCAAGACATCATCTTCAACATCATCATTATCTTCAAAGATTTTCTCCCCCTGAATGTATGCGCCTGTACCTGCATCACTTGGACTAGTACCTGGACTAGACTCATCAAAAGTAACCTCACAAGTTTCCACAATTTTGTTAGTTTCCAAAACAAGCACACGATAGCCACGAGTATGAGCAGGATATCCAAGGAAAAAGCCATCCATTGATCTAGCTTCAAATTTATCAAGATTTCCAGATTTCAAGACAAAGCATTTGCATCCAAAAACTCGAAAGTGAGAAACAGTAGGCCTATGTCCAAACCGAAGCTCATATGGAGTCTTACCCAATTTTGATCTCAAAAACACACGGTTTGAAACATAACATGCAGTTGAAATTGCTTCAGCCCAAAAGTTTCTAGGAGTATGATGTTCATCTAACATGGTTCTAGCCATCTCAACCAATGTTCTGTTTTTCCTTTCAACTACACCATTCTGTTGAGGCACTCTCGGTGATGAAAATTGATGATCAATTCCTTTTTCAGTACAAAAGAGATCAAAAGAAGCATTTTTGAATTCAGTTCCATTATCACTTCTAATAGCTTTGAGAGCTCCTGGATGATCAATAGAAAGCCTAAGAACAAGACTTCTAAAATGACTAAAGGCCTCATCCTTAGATGCCATAAAGTATACCCAAGAGTATCTAGAAAAATCATCAACAATCACAAGCACATACCATTTGCCTCCAAAGGATTGAACTCGAGATGGTCCAACTGTATCAAGATGTAGAAGCTGTCCTGGAGCGTTTGTCATTACCATGGTAAGAGGTGGATGTGAACCTGCAATCATCTTACCATGTCTACAAGAAGAACATACTAGATTGCTATCACCCTTAAGCTTAGGCAGGCCACGTATAAGATCTAAACCACTTACACGAGTAAGATGATCAAAACCAACATGACCAAGTCTACGATGCCAAAAGAATAAATCTTTAGAAACATTGGCAATTAGACACCTATGCTTAGAAGAAGGCGATGCATCAAAATCAGCTTTAAAGACTCTTCCAAAAGCGAAATTTTGAACACAAGATCACCTCAAGCATCTAGCACTTTGCATTCATTTTTCTTAAAGCTTATCTCAAGATCTTCATCAAGCATTTGTGAGACAGAAAGCAAGTTATATTTTAAATTTTCAACAAGAGCCACATCTTTGAACATAAACTTGTCACTTACCTTTATTGTACCTTTTGCCACAACAGAAGAGGAAGAAGCATCTCCAAAAGTAACACTTTCAAAGACGAGATGCACGAGTGAGGGAGGAGAACCAATTCTTATTACCGGACATGTGGCGTGAGCATCCGGAATCCACTAGCCATATGTTCTCCTTCCTCGCGCGAGAAGCCTACATAGCAACAAAACATGTCGAGGCCTCAGTACTGGGGTTAGGAATGAGATTTTTGGGAATCCAAGATCTTGAGACACACGACGTACAACAAGAGGGCACAACACGAGAATTTTTATGCACAAAATCAGATTTGCCTTTTCTCATGTTTATAGGAACAGAAGGCGTTTTCAACACTCTAGGCGCATAGTGAGAAGCAAAGTGTGCTCTTCTGAAGTTAGACCTAGCCTTAGTCATTTCTTTCCTTTGCTGTCTGGCTAGTCTAAAGCAAAAATCTACTAGATGTCCATCTCTACCACAATGAGTGCAAGTGTACTTAACATGATGTTTGGCTTTAGAAGTAGAAGCATCATTTGCATTCATCATAGTAGAAGATAACACTCCAGCAGACTTAAAGACAATTTTCTTAGGCTCATTGACAATTTCAAATTTTCCACTTTCAAGTGTTTTGACAACAGTGGGAGCATGTGATTTATAATGAGCATAAGAATCAAAACCTAAACCTTTGTTCTGAGTGCTGACTTTTGATTGATCCAAAATCATGTTTAGGTTTTTCTTGCCATTAGTGAAACGTTCCAAAGAATTTTGCAGGTAATCAACTTTTCGAGAAAGAGTTAAACAATTATTGCAAGGAACATTCACTTTTCCTTTTTGCTTACGACAAGTTGAGCATGAAAGAACCTCATGTGTAAGCAGATCATCAGTCAATTGAAAAACCCTAGTATTTGCATCTTTTAATTTTAATTCAAGAGTTGAGCATTTAGAACAAGAAGTTGAACTATGCAAATCATCAGTGGAACAGCTAGCATGTACAACATGTTTCTCATTTTTCTCATTTAGATGCAACAAAAGAGCATGTTCTTTCCTAAGCAAGGTGAGTTCATTGTAAATTAAGTCACATGATTTGCAAGTATCATCACTAGGAATCAAAGTCTTAAGTCTAGCAATTTCAGCATTCAATGATTCAATAATGAAATCATGTTTCTTAATTTTCTTATCTCGTTTGTCAAGCAATTTTCCAAGACGAGCAACAGCAATAGCTAATTCATCATAAGAGGGATCTACCTCATTGAAGTCGCTGTCGTGGTCATCCTCGGTGAAGCTATCCTTGCTGCTTGCCATGAGACATAATCCTATCAAATCATGTTTGCTTGGAGTTGCATCATCTTCGCTGCTCTCCGAGTCCACATCGCTCAAATTGACTTGTTCAAGAGCGGAAAGAACTCGGTGAACCACCTTGCGGTTGATGAAGCTCTTCTTCTTCCTATCATTTGACGAGAACCTTTTCTTCTCATTCCTTCTGTCGTTGTCCTTCTCCTCCTTTGATGTTTTTCCTGTAAGCTTAGGACAATTTGTGCGAATATGGTTGAGGTCACCACACTCATAGCATCTTGGAGGACCACCTCTCTTTCTCATTCTCACATTCTGCAAAGCTTTGTTAAAGCGAGAAGAGAGTAGTGCCAGATCTTCTTCAGAAACTCTTCAAGTTGCTCATCTGTTAAAGAAGACATGGAAGACAAGGCAAAGCTAGAAGAAGAATTTGCATTTGACATGTTAGGGTTAGAGATCAAAGCAATTGATTTAATGTTACCCTTCCTGGCAAGAACATCCAACTCATGAGTTTTCAACTTAGAGTAAAGAACATCTAATGTGAGTGTGCTCATGGTAGTAGATTCTTGTATAGATGTTACTTTCATCTCCCACACCGACATGTCCAAAGCACTAAGCAATTGTCGAGCATTTTCAGCATCGATGTAGCTAACTCCAACAAAGACGTAGATTGCTAAGAATTTTATTGAAACGTGCAAAGAAGTCATCTACAGATTCACTAGGTTTCATCTCAAAACGCATGTATTCTTTTTTGTAAATATCTTGACGAACCTCTTTGACAGTGTTAGAACCCTCATGGTAATCACAAAGAGATTTCCATACCTCATATGCGGATCGAAGATGAACCACACGATCAAAGTCGCTGCGTCCCAAGCCTTGGATGATCAAGTTGCGCGCCTTGCTATTTGCTTCAACATGTGTGCGATTGGTGTCGTTGACGTTGTCGTTTGCAGGGACTTCATATGGCTTGTAGACCTTCTCCCAAATTGTGAAGCCCTGTGCTTGGATGAACGCCTCCATCTTGGCCTTCCAAAACTGAAAATCAACACCATCGAACACACATGGTTTTGTCGAATAACGATCCATTGATCTAATCACCGGTTTAAGATAATTAGAGAAACCTTGCTCTGATACCACTTGTAGGATCGAAGTATACAAATATAGCAATCAGAGGGGGGGTGAATGATTGTGCGGAAGCTAAAACCAAATTCTTGACCTATTAAAAGTTCACCCCAAAACAGAACCAAATAATTGCCTCGTTTTCGACAAAAACAGAATGACAGAGGTTTGGTAAAACGAGAATTCCTGGAGATCCAACCGTCGAAACGATCTGAAATTTGGACACAAGAAACTAGATTCCAATACGAATCGAACCCAAAAAGAATCAGCTCGATCGGACTTACGGATCAAAAGTTATGAGCTTCGCAAGCTTGCTGATCCAGAACTTGACGAGAATCAATCTAATCAAAACTTCAAGATTAAACAAGAACGACAAAAGATTGATCAACTAGACTTTGAGAAACACTAGATCAATACCTTAGAGAGGTTTTTGATGGATCAAATCAAGATAAAACTTGAAGAACAAAAACCAATCTAGAACTAGAACAAGCATGCAAACAAGAACCAAAACAGAAAATACTGTAGCGACGTGGTTACTGTAGCACGCAAAAATCTTGGAAGAATTGATCTTTATTTCTTGTCTAAAATACTCTCATCAAAAGAGTACAAACCCTAAAACCAAGCTCAAAGCTTGATGCGCTCAGCTCTACTTGGTTGGATGCACTTCAACAGGAGACACCCCTCCTATTTAAAGGAGCAAAACACAAGGAGTTCTGAATACAATTCCTAATCTAGAAGGAGTCCGTATTCAACACAACTCCTCTTGGCCCAACCTGGCCGAATACAACTCTTGCACACGTATGGCAACCCTACCATACTCACGTGACTAACACTTTGCACGCGTATGGCCACCTGCCATACTCACGTGACTAACACTTTGCACGCGAATGACCTCCTGCCATTCTCACGTGACTAACCATTCTTCATGTGCACCATTCTCTTAGCCCGAACGTCCCGCATGACATCCTTGACCACCAAGACCTCAGTTCCTCCCTGAACCTAGTCCCGAACCTCAGTTCTTCCATGAACCTAGTTCCGGTCCCGTCATCGACCACATTCGTCTTCGAGCAATACCTGCACATGAACAAACCACAAAACAAATCCGAGCACAAGTCCACGACTTGACTCAATGTCAATCCATGCAACTACTCACATGAGCATTGCATAAAGTCCACTTCAAAGAAGTATCATGAAATTATCACACATTTCATAATCTCAAAATCAAATTCAACTTTCAATCTCAAAATCGCTCAAAAACCCATTCACGACGGACCAAAAGATTTGGTCCGCTGCATATGTAAAACTTACTGTTTTTCAATAACTTGGTTTGGCACAACAACCTTCAAAAACACATTTACGACGGACCAAAAAGTTGGTCCATGCGTGCATGGGAAAACGAGGTTGTCAAAAGCATGTTTACAAAGGACCAAGAAAGTTGGTCTGTCGTACATGGGAGAATGAGGTTGTCAAAAACATGTTTACAAAGGACCAAGAAAGTTGGTCCGTTGTACATGGAGAATGAGGTTGTCAAAAGCATATTTACAAAGGACCAAGAAAGTTGGTCCGTTGTACATGGGAGAATGAGGTTGTCAAAAGCATGTTTACAAAGGACCAAGAAAGTTGGTCCGTTGTACATGGGAGAATGAGGTTGTCAAAAGCATGTTTACAAAGGACCAAGAAAGTTGGTCCGTTGTACATGGGAAACTTACTGTTTCTTGTCAAATTGTCAAACACATGCACAAGCACATTTTGCAAATCCAATTCTAAGTTAATTTTTCAGTTCAAAGCCAATTTTTCAGCACATGATTTCACACTTCATGTGCACCATTCTCTTAGCCCGAACATCCCGCATGACATCCTTGACCACCAAGACCTCGGTTCCTCCCTGAACCTACTCTCGAACATCAGTTCCTCCATGAACCTATTTCCGATCCCGTCATCGACCACGTTCGCCTTCGAGTAATACCTGTACATGAACAAAACACAAAATTCTCCGAGCACAAGTCCGCGACTTGACTCAACATTAGTCCATGCAAATACTAACATGAGAATTGCATAAGTTCATGTAACACCCCGGCATCTAGTATGCCGCGAATGTCACCACAAAGACTACTAACAACAGTTTAAGCACATAATTAACACCAAATTACAGCACCTACCATAATAATGAGTACAAAAATCCGGCAGCATCTCCTTTGTTTCTTTAAGATTTGGAACAATCACAAGAGCAGTATAGCACAATATCATGATATAAGAGCATCTAAATCATGTATAACAGGAAGCATTGCAACAGTCCAAACCACAATAAATAAACTTAACGTTTCATGACTTAAACGATGGCAACCATGAAGCAAAGCACATAACATCGCAAAGACTAAACCTTAAACCAATTAAGGAATACTCCGAAGCAACATCAAATAATGATGGGTAATAAAATGTCTAATTGTGTGTTGTTAGGTGATGACGTGATGCTAACTCCCATTCCCGTGTGTCGAGGTCAAGGTACCTAAAAACAACTTCAAACAACAAGCGTGAGTTCATCACTCAGCAAAGTGTATTGTAATGGAATAAACAACAACATTACTCATTAACACTTTCATTAACGTCTCATAGACGCCATCATAAATTCCATAACATGTTCATCAACATTTCACAACCATCATCATTAAACTCTTGTCTCATCAACATCTCATAAACTCATGCATATATGCAATGCAATGCACATGTCTCCTTGAAGCACATACCGGTATTGCCGAGTGCACACCCGTCGGAGTGCACCCACTTTCCCCTTCCATCCCGTAGATGGAGGGTGCCTACTCCTCGCTTCCATTCACAACTATGGATGGAATCACGAGGTAGGTCTTATTCAATGGCACTCCGGATTAGTCATAACTTTCTCACCGATCTTACCGGACTAGTTATGACTTTCTCACCGACCTGGCCAGTTCTCATGCCATGTATGCAAATATGACATAAACATAAACAACTTGCACATAAACTCAACTAATCATTGCATAGCCTCATAATAAACCATTTTCAACATGTCGCAAGCAAAAGTCAATCATGGCATCATATCATAAAACATGTGTAAACCATCCCATTATCAAACATTACGCCTCCCTAAGCCGCAACCACTACAATACTCTTGCCTTCAACCGCGGGCGACGGATTGGCGTGAGGATGAGGGCACTCCCGGGGTCACACCACCTGCACATAGGTACCACACACTCAAAACGTGCCCTCAAAACAGTACAAGAACGATCCCCTACCCCGACTTCGCAATCAACCCCTAAAACCCGAAAACAGAGAATCTGTCCCTACGGGACAGCGGGCTTCCAACTAGCATAACTTGAATTCTCGGACTCCAAATTAAGTAAACAAGTACATTCTCTCATAGCTTACGAAATTTCCTAGCTTTTTATAAGTATTGGGAAAAACTGATTCAGCCTCTAAAATTGCCAAATCTACAGATCCACCCGATCTGTCCCAATCGCGTCACAGTTTTGAACATGTTCGGTAAAATAGACATAACTTTCAAACGGCTGATTGGAATTACGCGTTCTTGGTGTCCACTGAAAGGTAATGAAATTATCTACAACTTTATCAACATACAACCAACTATAAAACGCATCTAAAATTGGTAAATCTTAAGCCCTAGGTCGGC
The DNA here is from genome assembly GCA_036346355.1 of Rhipidocladum racemiflorum. NCBI lineage: Eukaryota > Viridiplantae > Streptophyta > Magnoliopsida > Poales > Poaceae > Rhipidocladum > Rhipidocladum racemiflorum. The sequence goes on from CM070588.1 coordinate 39,157,147, forward strand.
CGCCCAATCTGCCCGAAATAGAACGCCATGACACCTATAGTTTTCATCAAATGTAACCAATGGCAGCACCACCTTTTGAACTAATAGCATGAAAACCTCCATTACTACAGCGCCTAATCCACCCCAAAGGTTTCCCATCACCATACCTTAGCCCGACGAACGAAGAACCGACAGACACTCCTCCCAATCGCCCGATCTTCCTCCACGCGCCAATCCCGCCGGATCCACTCGTCGTGGAGCTCCCCAATGGCGTGGACGAGCATGGCAGAAAGGGTTGGGGGTGGAGCTTGCCTAGGGCCGGCTAGAGGTGGTGGGGAGGAAGGGGAAAGGATGGAGGCGCCAGGGGGAGTGGGGGGTAGCGGCTAGGGTTGGGGAAGGAAGGGGGCGCACCTAGGAGGAGGCTGATGCAAGGAGCCCTTGTTTGCTGGAAAAATCCCCCCAAAGACCCAAAGACTCCCCCACCAACGGCCCACTACATCCCCCCTAAGGCCCAATTAGCTCATGCTAGGCCCAAACTCCCCCGGAAGCCCAAATTCTTCCTCGGAAGGCCCAAACTCACAGAAAAGGCCCAAAATCATGCTACAAAAATCGTACCTTAAAGCCGACATCGATAAAGTCTCATACCGTCATTCCGTGGTGTCACAGTTCAAAACATGCATTATGAAATTCAAACAAATTTCATAACCACAGATCAATCACCAAACAATTTTGAAAATCACAAAAATCAACCTCGAGCAAAAACCATTCACGTCGAACCAAACATTGGTCCGACGCAACTCACGACGGACCAAAAACCCAGTCCGGTGTACATGCGAAACTCTTAGTTCAAATCAGAGAAAACATGTTCAAAAAACACGTTCACGACGGACCAAATTTTTGGTCCGTGATATGCAAAAACAACGCTAAATGTCGTTCACGATTTTACCAAGAATTTGGTCCGCGGTATGGTCCAAGCGTGAATATAGAAGCTTATCGTTGTTCAAAAATTTAGTCCTAGCACAAAATCATTTAAATTCACGCTCACGGCGGACCAAATAAAAATCGATCCGACGCATATGTAAAATAGTCCAGAAACTCCTAGATTTCACGCTCACGCTGACCAACAGCTTTGGTCCAAATAAGAAACACAAAAACCGGTCTGGCACCAAAGCGAAATCGGACCTCAAAAGCACATTCACGGTGGACTAAAATTTGGTCCGGCGCAGATAGGAAACTTACTGTTTTTCTAAAATTCAGTCCGGTGCAAATGCGAAATTTACTGTTTTCGAGAATTTGGTCCGGCGCATGAAGAGAAACACTGTTTCTTGTCAATTTGTCAAACACATCCACAAACACATTTTGCAAATTCAATTCTTAAGCCAATTTTTCAGCACATGATTTCACAATCTCCCCCTTGATGAAAACATTGGCAACACCACTTAGAATTGAACATTGGCATTCTCTTTACAAAAATATTTTTGATCAGACCAAAATGAAAAACACAAGATCTCCCCCTTTATCACCAAAGAGAAAAACACAAGATCTCCCCCTTTGTCAAATATGCAAAGTGAAAAACTCTCCCTGGGTGAGAATACGAAAAATCTCCTCATAAGAAGAAAAATATGTGTGAATGTGCAATGTGCCCAAAAACTCCAAAATACTCCAAACTTCTCCCAAAATTCTCAAAATACCCCAAAACTTTCTCCCCCTTTTTACTTAAACTTCTTCCCCTTTGACAATGGATTCATCAAGAGTACAAAAGAGAGAAAAACAAGTTCAGAATTTTCCCTAGAGCAATGATTTCACAAGGAGAAATAAAGGAGTGCCAAGATAGGAAAAGATGAGCTCATTCGATCATATAACCTTATATATCACATAATATGCAAAATACAAGAACTTGATGTGATTTTAACAAGTTAGGGAATAACATGCATCTCAACCTCAAGTCAGTCAACTATAGCTAAGTACTAAGCAAGACCTTAGTAGAAAAGCAAAGGCTCAAAACTGAAGCAACTAACAACTCAGGGCGAGCAAGTAGTTTCAACTCCAATCTAGTAGACCATTTTAATCTTTGAACAATAAACTGCATGTGGCATGCTTGAAGCATACTTCTTTTTATTTTCTAGGAGTGGCATGCTTGAAACATACATCTTATCTTGAGGGAATGGCATGCTTGAAGCATACATTTTATCTTTTTAGGGAAAGCATGCCTGAAGCACATAACTTGAGGCTTTTACTTTTAACAACCTTTTTTTTACTGATTCTCTTTTCTTTTCTTTTTCTTTGATTGTAAACATGCAAAGAGATTAAAAGGTCTTTTGAAAGAGTAAAGCTGAAAACACACTTGCTTCATAGCCCAAATTTGTCAAGAAGATTCAATATCAAGCCTAGAAGAGTAAGATCTCACAGAGTATTTAGCTATAGACAATCAGACAAAGAATTCCGCAATGTCATTTTTAGTTCGAGTGGAACAATTTAGATTATCATATATCAGCTCAATTACATAATATATAATGAAATATGATAAAGTAATCTCATCAAGTGAAACAACTTGGCAAGGAAACCCCCCTCAAAATAAACCCATTGGATGAACAATCCAAAGTTCTCCCCGAATGAAAGCAAAACGAGAAGAAGACAAAGGTTTTGTGAAAATGTCTTCCAATTGATGTTCAGTATCCACATGATGAGCACAATATTTCCTTTTTCTACATGATCTCTAAGAAAGTGAAATCTGATATCAATGTGTTTTGTTCTAGAATGGTGCACAAGGTTCTTAGCAATGCAAATTGCACTAGTGTTATCACACAAAAGATGAACACTATCCAAATTAACCCCATAATCTTTAAGTGGAGCTACTATCCAAAGAATTTGAGAGCAACAACTAACAGCAGCCACATATTCAGATTCAACAGTTGATTTTGCAACAGAAGATTATTTTCTAGAAGACCATGCAATAAGAGAATTGCCCAAGAAATGACATGTACCAGATGTACTTTTTCTATCAGTTCTACATCCTCCAAAATCATCATCAGAGAAATCTCTTAAACTAATGCATGAGGAAGCAAAAAACCAAATGCCAAAATCTTGAGTACCATGGAGATACCTGAAAATTCGCTTGACAGCTTGTCGATGTGAAGCACGTGGGGAAGCTTGAAAACGAGCACACAAGTACACAGTAAATTGTATATCCGGCCTTGATACAGTGAGGTACAAAAGCGAATCTATCATGCTTCTATATTCCTTTTGATCAACCGGCTCACCATCTTCATCCGGATCAAGTGTGCAAGTGCTTTCCATGGCAGTCATGATTGGCTTCTTGTTTTCCATCCCAAAATGATGCAACAAGTCTCTTGTGTATTTGCTTTGATGTACAAAGGTGCCATCTTTTGTTTGTTTTGACTCACCCATCATACTCATCTCAAATTCCTTCCTCATGGTTTCTGAAAACTTAGACACTAAAACATGAGAGGAACCACCAAAGATAATATCATCAACATAAATCTGAACGAATAGTTGATCATTGCATTGCTTGAGTAAAAAGAGAGTTTTGTCAACCCTTCCCATTGAAAACCCCTTTTCAAGTAAAAAGGTTTTTAGCCTATCATACCATGCTCTAGGGACTTGTTTCAAACCATATAAAGCTTTTGACAATTTGAACACATGATCTGGAAACTTTGGATTTTCAAAACCAGGTGGTTGCTTGACATAAACCTCCTCATTTATGTAGCCATTAAGGAAAGCACTTTTCACATCCATTTGATACAATCTAAAACCTTTAGATGCAGCAAATGCTAAAAGAATTCTAATGGCTTCAATTCCAGCAACAGGAGCAAAGGTTTCATCAAAATCTAGGCCTTCAACTTGAGTAAAACCTTGAGCAACCAATCTAGCCTTGTTTCTAACAACAACACCATCCTCACTTTGTTTATTTTTGAAAACCCATCTAGTTCTAATAACATTAAAATCAGGAGGTGGTGAGACTAGTTTCCAAACTTTATTTCGTTCAAAATTCTCTAATTCTTCATGCATGGCATTGATCTAAGATTCGTCAGATAATGCATGAGATATATCTTTGGGTTCAAAAGAAGCAACTGAAGCAGAATGAGTATAGGTGTCAGAATGAATAAACCTGGATCGGGTGATTCTCTCATTTAGGTCTCCAATCATTTGTCTAGATTGATGCATTTTCTGAATGTGCAAGGGAGCTTTGGCTTTTGAAACTTCTTCTTCTTCATTTCCATCATGTACAGATGATGTTGTAGCTTGAGGATGGTTGGCTGTAGGTGATGTAGTAGTAGGTGCCAAAGGTGCTACAGCTTGTTGTGCATTAGGAAGAGTCAAGACCTCATCTTCAACATCACCATCATTATTGTCTTCAAAGATTTTCTCCCCTTGAACATATGCGCCTGTACTTGCATTACTTAGACTAGTGCCTGGACTAGTCTCATCAAAAGTAACTTCACAGGTTTCTAGAATTTTGTTAGTTTCCAAAACAAGCACACGGTAGCCACGAGTATGAGCAGGATATCCAAGAAAAATGCCATCCATTGATCTAGCTTCAAATTTATCAAGATTTTCAGATTTCAAGACAAAGCATTTGCATCCAAAAACTCTAAAGTGAGAAACAGTAGGCCTATGTCCAAACCGAAGCTTTTATGGAGTCTTACCCAATTTTGATCTAAAAAACACACGATTTGAAACATAGCAAGCAGTTGAAATCGCTTCAGCCCAAAATTTCCTAGGAGTATGATGTTCATCTAGCATAGTTCTAGCCATCTCAACCAAGGTTCTATTTTTCCTTTCAACTACACCATTCTGTTGACGCACTTTAGGTGATGAAAATTGATGACCAATTCCTTTTTCAGCACAAAAGTGATCAAAAGAAGAATTTTTAAACTCAGTTCCATTATTACTTCGAATAACTCTAAGAGCTCCTCGATGATCAATAGAAAGCCTAAGAACAAGACTTCTAAAATGACTAAAGGCCTCATCTTTCGATGCCATAAAGTACACCCAAGAGTATCTAGAAAAATCATCAACAATCACAAGCACATACCATTTGCCTCCAAAGGATTGAACTCGAGATGGTCCAACTGTATCAAGATGTAATAGCTGTCCTGGAGCGTTTGTCATCACCATGGTAAGAGGTGGATGTGAACCTGCAATCATCTTACCATGTCTACAAGAAGAGCATACTAGATTGCTACCACTCTTAAGCTTAGGCAAGCCACGTATGAGATCTAAACCACTTACACGAGTAAGATGATCAAAACCAACATGACCAAGTCTACGATGCCAAAAGAATAAATCTTTAGGAACATTGGCAACTAGACACCTATGCTTATAAGAAGGTGATGCATCAAAATCAGCTTTAAATACTCTTCCAAAGCGAGAAATCCTAAAAACAAGATCACCAGAAGCATCTAGCACTTTGCATTCATTTTTCTTAAAGCTTATTTCAAGATCTTCATCAATCATTTGTGAGACAGAAAGCAAGTTATATTTCAAGTTTTCAACTAAAGTCACATCCTTTAACATAAACTTGTCACTCACCTTTACTGTACCTTTTGCCACAACAGAAGAGGAAGAAGCATATCCAAAGGTAATACTTTCAGCACGAGATGCACGAGTGAGGGAGGAGAACCAATTCTTATCACCGGACATGTGGCGTGAGCATCCGGAATCAACTAACCATATGTTCTCCTTCCTCGCGCGAGAAGCCTACATAGAAACAAAGCATGTCGAGGTCTCAGTACTGGGGTTAGAAATTATATTTTTGGGAATCCAGTACTGAGACACACGACGCAACAAAGTAGGCACAACACGAGTACTCTTTTGCACGAAATCAGATTTGCCCTTTCTCGTGTTTCTCGGAACAGAAGGTGTTTTCATCACTCTAGGAGCATGAGAAGTAAAATGTGCTTTGCTGAAATTTGACCAAGCCTTAGTCCTTTCCTTCTTTTGTTGTTTTGCTAGTCTAAAGCAAAAATCTACCAAGTGTCCATCTCTACCACAATGAGTGCAAGTGTACTTGACATGATGTTTAGCTTTAATAGTTGAAACACATTTTGCATTTATCATAGTAGAAGATAAAAAACCAGCAGATTGAAAAGCAATTTTCTTAGGCTCATTAGGGATCTCAAATTTGCAAGGAGCCTAAACAACAGTGGGAGGTTTAGTTTCATATGTGGCATAAGGATCAAAACCTAAACCTCTCTTGTTTGTGCTAACCTTAGATTCATCCAAAATCATGTTCAACTTTTTCTTGCCATTAGTGAAACGTTTCAAAGAGTTTTGCAAGTAATCAACTTTCTTAGCAAGAGTTAAACAATTATTGCAAGGAATATTAATCTTCCCTTTCTGTTTATGACAAGTAGAGCATGAAAGAACCTAATGTGTAAGCAAAGCATCTGTTACTTGAGAAACCCTATCATTTGCATCATTCAACTTCAATTCTAGTATGGAGCATTTAGAACATGGAGTTGTAACATGCAAATCAATGGTATAACAACTAGCATGTTTGACATGTTTCTCATTTTTCTCATTTTGATGTAACAGAAGAGCATGTTATTTTCTAAGCAAGGTGAGCTCATTGTAAATTAAGTCACATGATTTGCAAGTATCATCATTAGGAATCAAAGTTTTAAGTCTAGCAATTTCAGCATTCAATGATTCAACAAGAAAATCATGTTTTTTAATTTTCTTATCACGTTTATCATGCAATTTTCCAAGACGAGCAACAGCAATAGCCAATTCATCATATGAAGGATCTACCTCATTGAAGTCGCTGTTGTGGTCGTCCTCGGTGAAGCTGTCCTTGCTGCTTGCCATGAGACACAACCCCATCAAATCATGCTTGCTTGGAGTTGCATCATCCTCGCTGCTCTCCGAATCCACATCGCTTAAGTTGACTTGTTCAAGCGCGGAAAGAAATTGATGGACAACCTTACGGTTGATGAAGTTCTTCTTCTTTCTATCGCTTGAAGAGAACTTCCTTTTCTCTTTTCTGTTGTCCTTCTCCTCCTTTGATGCTTTTCCTGCAAGCTTAGGACAATTTGAACGCATGTGGTTGAGATCACCACACTCATAGCACCTTGGAGGACCACCTTTCTTTTTCATTCTCACATTTTGCAAAGCTTTGTTAAAACGAGAAGAGAGTAGTGCCAAGTCTTCTTCCGGAAATTCTTCAATTTGCTCATCTGTTAAAGAAGACAAGGAGGACAAAGCAAAGCTAGAAGAGGAATTTGCATTTGACAAGTTAGGATTAGAGATCAAAGCAATTGATTTAACATTACCCTTCCTGGCAAGAACATCCAACTCATTAGTTTTCAACTTAGAATAAAGAACATCTGAAGTAAGTGCACTCATGACAGTTGATTCTCTAATGGATGTTACTTTCATCTCCCAAATATACATGTCTAATGCACCAAGCAATTGTCTAGCATTAGCAGCATCATCAAAGCTAACTCCAACAGCACGCAAATTGCTGAGAATTTTATTAAAGTGTGCCAATAAATCATCTAGCGACTCACCAGGCTTCATCTCAAATCGCATGTATTCCTTTTTGTAAAGATCTTGACGAACCTCTTTGATAGTGTTAGAACCCTCATGGTAATCACAAAGAGATTTCCACACCTCATATGCAGATTTGAGATGGATCACATGGTCAAAGTCGCTGCGTCCCAAGCCTTGGATGATCAAGTTGCGTGCCTTGCTGTTTGCTTCAACATGTGCGCGATTGGCGTCGTTGACGTTGATGTTTGCAGGGACTTCGTATGGCTTATAGACCTTCTCCCAAATTGTGAAGCCCTGCGCTGGATGAACGCCTCCATCTTGGCCTTCCAAAACTTGTAGATTAATCAAAACGACAAAAGATTAATCAACTAAACTTTGAGGAACTCTAAATCAATACCCTAGAAAGGTTTTTGATGGATCAAATCAAGATGAAACTCAAAGAACAAAAACCAATCTAGAATCAGAAAAAGCATGCAAACAAGAACCAAAACAGGAAACACTGTAGCAACGCGGTTACTGTAACACGCAAGGATCTGGAAGAATTAATCTTTATTTCTTTTTGTCTAAAGTACTCCAATCAAAAGAGTACAAACCCTAAATCTCTAACTTATGCCCTTCAATAGGAGACAACCCCTCCTATTTAAAGGAGCAAAACACAAGGAGTCCTGAATACAATTCCTACTCCTAATCCTAGAAGGAGTCCCACACCTAATCCTAGAAGGAGTATGTATTCAACACAACTCCACTTGGCCCAACCTGGTCGAGTACAAACCTTTCACGCGTATGGCAACCCTGCCATACTCACATGACTAACAACTCTGCACGTGTATGGCCCACCTGCCATACTCACGTGACTAACAACTCTTGCACGCGTACGGCCACCATGCCATACTCACGTGACTAACCATTCTTCATGTGCACCATTCTCTTAGCCCGAACGTCCCACATGACATCCTTGACCACCAAGACCTCGGTTCCTCCCTGAACCTAGTCTTGAACCTCAGTTCCTTCATGAACCTAGTTCCGATCCCGTCATCGACCATGTTTGCCTTCGAGCAATACCTGCACATGAACAAAACATAAAATTCTCCGAGCACAAGTCCGCGACTTACTCAACATGTAACACCCCGACATTTAGTATGCCCTGGATTCCACCAAACATAGAATTAATAGCAACTAAATAACACAATTAAGATTAAATTACAGCAAAGGCATAAATGCTTTAACCGAAAATTTCGGCAGCACCTCCTTTTTTTCCATGATTTGAAGCAACATCATTAATATAACATGATATAACATAATGTATGGCATCTAAAACAGCAATAACAAGAGATATGGCAACAGTTTAAGTCCAAAACAACCAATTCAACCACTTCATGAGTTATAACAAAGCCAATGACATAACCAAGCACACAGTTAAGACAATAAACTTATTTTTGCAATTATGAATGGTAAAAGGATTGTTGTCTAAGTGATTGAAGTTATGTGAAGGTGTGCTGCTAAGTCCCTTTCCCGCATGCTGGTTTCATGATACCTAAAAACATCATAAAACACAAGCGTGAGTTCATCACTCAGCAAGTGTATTGCAATGGAACAAGGACATAGTTTTCAATACCATCATCACTACATCTCATACTCAACATCATAATCATTTCATATTCACATTTTATACATCTCTTTAACATCGTCATGTATGCAATGCAATGCACATGTCACCTCGAAGCACATACCGGTATTGCCGAGTGCACACCCGTCGGCGTGCACCCTCTTTCCCCTTCCATCCCGTAGATGGAGGGTGCCTACTCTTACTGACTCGCTCCCATACACAACCGTGGATGGGACTACGAGGTAGGTCTTTCGTGTTCACTACGTGTGAACACAGAGGCCCGCATTAGAATCGGACGCCTCTTCCATTATAACTGCACATATGACACGAACATGTATAAACTTGCATAAACATTTAATACAACAATTTCATAGCCAATATGTAACCATGGTCATCATATCATAAGCAAATATCAAGCATGGCAAGTTAACACATCATGTAACCATATTGCACCTATGCAAGTCTAATAACCATCCAACACTCAAACCCATCCCAATACACTTGCCTTCAACCATGAGCGACGGAGTGGCGAGAGGTTGAGGGCACTCCCGGGGTCACACCACCTGCACATAGGCACAACACACTCAAAACTTTCCCACAAAATAGTACAAGAACGCTCATCTCCCCTGACTTCGCAAACTACTCCCAAAACCCGAAAACAAGGAATCTGTCCCGTCGGGACAGCGGGCTTCCAACTAGCATAACTTGAGTTATAAAACTCCAAATCAAGTAAAATAGTACATTTTATCGAAGCTTAGGAAGTTTCCTAGCTTTTTTTAAGTATTCGCGAGGACTGAATCGGCTTCTAAAATTGTCTAATCTACAGATGAACACGATCTGTCCCAATCACGTCACAGATTTGACAACATTCGTTAAAATAGATATGAATTTCAAACGGCTGGACATAATTTAACGTTTTTGATGTCCAATTAAATATAATTTAATTACCTACAACTTTCGTAACAGCCGCCCGATCATAAAACACATCTAAAATTGCCAAAACTCAAACCCTATGCCGGGGTGCTGTCGGGACCCGAATTTGCAAATCCGGACCCTCTGTGTATTCAGCACTAGTCTAGGAACGCGCTAGTGCACACAGTCTCAACATTTGTAAATATCAAAATCATACTCAACGAAATAATAAAGTACATTAAATAGTTAACCAAACGGGTTGCTCGACCTTATGGTCAAGTTACAAATATACGCCTCGCAGGGCGGAACTTATTAAAGAGAAATAACGGCAGCGGAAAATAAGATAACATCGTGGCGCCATCCAGTATACCACAGGCAACTGACTGGGCTCGCCCCCTAGTTAGACGGTTCCTCTAGGAGCTCCTCCTCCAAAGCGGGTGTAGACTCCTCTTCAACTGGTGTTGTATTGCGGCAAGGGTGAGTACTTGGTACCCATCAAGTCATGCACAGAATGCAGCTAATATACTACATGCATGGCTTAATACAAAGGAATAGCTCAAGGTATATTTGTAGTAAAGAGCATTTAACAAGTATCATAAGTAGTTTCGAAGGCAGTAAAAACAAGTATAGCATCAATAACTTTTCCAGGAGTTAAATAAACATCTTTCTCGATTCTAATCCACATTTCCATCAACATCATTATTAAACCAAACCCAACCTTTCAAAACCAAGTTATTTTCAAGAGAATCTAACCCTTAACTGTAATTCCCGAGCGATGTCCAATACCGCGGACACGGCTATTGTAACACCCCAAAATTTTGCTTTTCTTCAATTCATGTGTGATTTGGCACTTTGGTGAATTTTTGGAATTTTCTGGAATTTATTTGGATTTATTTGGAATTTATTTGAATTTATTCCATTTTGAAATAATTAAAGAATTTAATTTTGCAAATAAAATTTTGTTGGAAATATTTTATTTGAGTCCAAAATAATCCAAAATATTTTCCAGAATTTTTCTGGAATTTTTCTGAGTCATTTGCTATTTTTAATGAATTAATTGAATTTCTGGGAATTATTTTAAATATTAAATCGCTGGAAAATCAAACCGAGTCGGTTACTGTTCATCCGACCGAGCCCGAGTCAGACTCGAGTTCGAGTCCGACCGGACCGGCCGTCGGCTCGGCTCGGCCGAGCAGATTCGCACCTTGGCCCGTTGGATCGAGATCCAGCGGTACAGCGTCATCGTTTCGCCCGGACCGGGATCGGAGCGCCGCCGTGTTCGACTAGGGCTCGCCTGAGCACGCCTCCGGGGCTATTTAAAGCCCGAGACGTTCCTCGAGGACCGCCGCCACCCCGCTCGTGTTTGCCCTAGGTCTTAGCCGCCGAGCCGCCAAGATCGCCGTGATTGCTCGCCGTAGTTGCGTGAAGCACCGCCGCGGTTTCGTCGATCCCGCCCGCCGCCGCTCTCCGACGACACCAAGCCAGGACCAGCATCCCCACGCCACGCCGCTGGGAGTGCCAATTTTCACGCGAGCTGCACGGATACGCCCGCGTGGGAGGTCGCCGCCTCGTCTCCGGTGCCCAAGCCTCGCCGCGCCATCGCCGGACTCAGCGAGCTCTGTGAACCGTCAGATCCAGATCGAACGGTTGAGGTGAGCCCACGTTCTATCCCAAACCCTGGAAACGGTCGAATGCGGACCGTTGGATCAAGATCCAACGGCTCGGATCCGCCGCGTTAACCTAAACGTGTGAAGCCTAGATCCAATCGGGCCGCCGATTTTCAAATCAACGGCGAGATTGCGCCACGTGTGCCTAGCCGCACCGCACGCGTGTGGCGCGTGTCCCACACGCTGGCCCCGCATGTCGATGGGCCCACATGTCGGCCGCGTTGCGTGAGACCCGCACCGGCGGTGGGTCCCATCCTGTCGGGCCACCTGAGCCGTGGGACCGGGTCCACCGTGGACCGAACTGCGCCCGTGGGGCTGAGCCCATGAGCCGTGGACGTCAGCCACCTAATCGAGAGCCGACGTGTCACGGGCGCAATAAAAGGATTTTCGAAAAAAAGAAAATGATTTATTAATTCGAAATATTGATTCAAATTTAGATTCAAACTTCAAACGCTTATAACTTTTGCGTTTCAACTCCGATTTGAGTGATTCAAATTTCTAAATTTGTATAAAATTGAGATCTACCTAAATATAAATTTTATTTAATTTTTGGACTAAAGTTTTTCTCTGTAATATTATTTAATTGATTATTTAAACTTTAATAAATCATAACTTTTGCATTTTTACTCCGATTTGAACGATTCCAGTTCCTAAAAATCCAGAAAATTATGTTCTCTCTGTTTATGGATTTTATTTGGAGTTTTGGGATGTTTTTGCCTATTGTTTATTTGTGTATTGCTATTTGCACGCTTTACGAGTAGACGTTGAAGTGCCAAGGATTCGAAGGAGAAGTGTTGACTCAGGATCCAACTCAAGACCAAGAACAAGTACTCTTTGAAGGCAAGTTGTGCTTTGACCATGTTGATCCTATTTCGAAATCTATTTTGATTTAAACTATTGCATGCTAGATCAAATAGAAAGATACTTTGTTTAAACATGGGGGTTAGATAAATACCAAATTGTCAGATGACACCTTGATTATTTAAGTATGTGCCATGACCTTTTGTCACCCTAGTTGTGGTTTACTAGTTGGACATTATTAAATTGCCAACATGGGTTTAGACCGTTGTAGTGTATTGCTTAGACCTGCTACGTGCTCATGACATGAATTTGGACAATCAAATGTTAATATTGACTTAATGATATATTGAACCTGTTTTGGAAAGGTATCATGTGATGTTGATAGCACGTGGTGCTTGGTAATCAAGCGGGGTTTTGATAAATAGTTTTCGACCGGGGCATGTGGCAAGAGTAATCAGGTGGGCCAGTTGTGGCGTTGGGAATGTTGATTTGGTTCTTCGGGTAGTCTTGCCCTGGTCACTCTAAGGACTTAACCTTGCAAGCCTTTGAACTGGGTCATACTTGCAACCACATGGTCGAATGGGACGGCCCTAGTTGACTAAGTCGCTAAGGACTCACTTGTGGAGCCTCAGGTGTCAATTACACCGCTTGTGTGATTGTATGCGGGAGGCGTATCGTGGCTGTGGCCGATACCCATCTAACGGTGTGTTGGTCCCATACTTCGCCTTGGCTAAGGGAAGGGATGGTGTAGAGCACCTGAACCTGAGAGGACCACCTGTGTTGTTTGAGGCTTCCGAAGGCTTTGTTCACTGAACTTCGCCTTTGTGGTGTTTGGACTGTATCTTGTGGGTAAAGTGCATAACCTCTGCAGAGTGTAGAATCTATTTAAATAGTCGAGTCCACGGTACTGGACAATGCTCGGGGATTACAGTCAAGGGTTAGACTTTCTGAAAATAACTTGGATTTGGAAAGTTGGGTTGGTTTAATAATGAGGATGATGGAAATGTGGTTTAGGATGGGGAAAAATGTTTATTAAACTTCTTGAAAAGTTATTTACGCTTTACTTATTTCTCTTTGCTTTGAATCTATTTATATTATTTGTCAAATCTTTGTTTCGCGAATATACCTTGAGCTATTCCTTTGTACCAAGCCATGCATATAGTATATTAGCTTGCATTCTGCATGACTTGTCGAGTACCAAGTACTCACCCTTGCCTCAACACAATATCGCTTGAAGAGGAGATTACGCCCGGCTTTGGAGGAGGAACTCCAAGAGGATCCGTCTACTTAGGGATGCGAGCCCGGTCGGTTGCCTGTGGTATACCGGATGGCGCCACTAAGCTATTTGATTTTCCGCTGCTATTATTTTTCTCTGAATAAGTTTCGCCTTGCGAGGCATACATTTGTAACTTGGCCATAAGGTCGAGTAACCACTTTGGTTATTTAAATAAAGTACTTTGATAATATCGACGGTATGATTGTGATATTTACCAATGTTAAGACTGTGTGCACTAAGCGCGTTCTGGACTAGTGCTTTGAATACACAGAGGGTCCGGATTTGCAAATTCGGGGTCCCGACAGAGGTGGTATCGAGCCATACTTGACTAGGCTCAACCTAGCTAGAATGGTCGTAGTGAGGATAAAACCTATTTTCTAAAGCTAAAAATTTGTGAAGACAAGAAATGACATCTCGACTTATCCCCTTCTCTCTTTTCTTGTCTCTTGCTGAAATTTTCCCTTACCTTGTCACACTTTAAAAATTCCGAGTTCTTACGTAAAGGCACTCTTGTGACAGATGGAGGAAGAGTTCAACTACGTTGATCCGGGAGTTGGTCACGCCTGCAGAACTTTGGCATATGCTACAGGACTCTGAGATTTTGAGAAGCCCCAATACCAAGTACAAGTGATCAGACAAGCGGATTTGATCAAGGCTTGTGACGTGAGGATTGAGGTACCTGCTAGGAAAAAGGGCCCAGGCAATCGCGGATACAACTGACCTTGCCGGAGATCTACAATGCGAGATGGGTATCCAAGAAGTATCACGACGAGCAATGCGGCACATTACCCGTATCTACGCCAGAGAATTGGAAATGCGGTGTTCGTTACCATCCGCGCAAGCGATAACCTTCTCGACCCGAAGGCGATTCAGATGAGGATGCCACGGTTACAGCTTGGCAATGCATTGTCGCCGCCAGGAGGATGTACTAGATAATACAAGCAAGGAGCTACGTATGGCCGCAAGGAGATCACGACAGAGAAGAACAGATGGCGGGAAGCTCAAGAGTATGTGGCACACCTTCTACGAAGGATTGACGAGTTGGAGATGACCTTGTACGGACCGGACCCAGAGCCAAGATTGAGCTACACGAGCCGATCCAGAGGAGTCGATCTCGATGAGGACACCGCTTCTTCGACTACCATAGAGGACACAGCTTTGGACATGGCGTCGTTTAGCACCTATGCCACAAAGACCAGTACCCAGCCGTGGAGGATTTCTCGATGAGTGAGTATAGGTTCTATAGTGAGACTCCTCGCCGAGTCGCGTCATAGAAGAAAGAGTCACCCCTTAGGCGTTAGACTCCGTAATTAGTTCGATTTGGATTTGCTTTGTTTGTCTTGAGTGTGCATTATGTGTTGCAAGGCCCTTAGGCATTGTAAGCAACCATACCAAGTTATTAATATCAATAATAAAGTTGGACCTTAAAGTTACCCCTTTCGCCCCGCATAAGTTCCATATTACTCGTCTATTCTTATTTCCCTCTCATCTCTAAACCTAGAGCAAACCGACAGATGGTGAACACCCGTGGGAACTTTGGAAGCAATGGGAGTGGTTCTCGCCCAGCAGAAAACCCCAATGAGGGAGCACCAAAGACCGCCACCGGATGTGCAGAATTTTGGAGCTTTTCTTGCTGCCCGACTCGATTGATGCATGCTATGATGCAACAAATGCAGCACGTCACCGCCAGGCCACTTTGCTAATCAAGTTAATCGGGGACCACGCGAATACAAGACTATCGAGTTCATGAGGACTCACCCACCCACTTTCTCTGGGAATGCCAATCCATTGGAGGCCGATGATTGGTTAAGATCAATCGAGAGGAAGCTACACATAGCTCAATGCATAGGAAATGAGAAGGTACTCTCGCTTCTCATCACCGGAAGGAACAAATACCAGAATGGTGGGAGAACTTCGTGCCACGCAAGAGAACCCTCAAGATATCACTTGGGAAGAGTTCACAACAGATTCCGACAAGATCACGTGCTGAAGGAATCATGGACCTTAAGAAGGAGGAGTTCAGAAGCACCAAGCAAGGTAATCACCAAGTGTCGACTACTGAACAAGTTCACACGGCTAGCACGCTACGCACCGAGGATGTAGCGACGGATAAATCCAGGCATACCTCGTTTTATGAAGGGACTTAACTCAGATTGCAAGTAGGATTGATCACCCACACCTTCCGTGATTTCCAAGAGTTGGTGAATAAGGCACTTATTCTTGAGGACAAGCGCAAGGAACCGGATGAGAACAGAAGCGCAGGATGCAACAAAGCAAGGATCACGCCAGGAACGCACAAATACCGAGAGTTGCACCAAATCAATTCTTCGATTCCAACCACGTAATGCAACAAGGACACCACCCCAAATTTCCCAAGACACTGCCAATCGTAACTACTGCACCCCACTTCGCTAGAAACACTACTCCGTGCAACAAGAAGGCAGTGAGACGCCGCTACAATCCGCAACGAGCTAGGACACTTTGCCAACAGCTTGTCCAAAGAAGACAGCAGAGTGACCCGCCTCGCTTCAACCTAGGAACCACCTCTAAATAGGACGCCAAAGACAGGAGCCACACCCCTGCACGTGGTGAGAGGCCGAGTCAACCATGTCACCGCAGATGCACCGCAGAATGCTACTGACGTCAGATCTTGGGTAAGTTACTTGTTAACTCAAGACCTTGATTTTGTTTGACTCGAGCTTCAGATTCGTTTGTTTCGCAAGGCTTTGCTACTAGAAATGATTTGAGGATTGCAAGACTTAAGTGCATGCTTTTAGTTCAAACCCCTGGTTCCGAACTCCGAGCGAAAGTAGGATGTTCCGGTGAGAATCTTGATAGGTGGAATAGAGTTCCTAGCAAACCTTATAATTTTGGAGACCCGGACCTTAGGCGTCATATTGGGAATGGATTGGTTATCCAAGCACAAGGCCGTATTGGATTGTGGACGGAGGACTATCTCGATTGAGAGCCCGTGTGGGAAGAAAGTAGAATTTCAAGCCACCGCAGCTAGAGATGGACAAATGATGGTTAACAATACCAAGGCAATCAAGATAGAGGATGTCCCAAGAGTGAATGAGTACCCGATGTTTTTCCCGAAGATCTACGGTATGCCGCTTGACGAGGACATAGAGTTTGTGATAGAGCTTGTACTGCACAAGACCGATAGCAAAGAGACCCTATCGGATGTCCACCGAGGAGTTGGTAGAAATGAAGAAACGCTAGAAGAGTTAATGGAGAAAGGATTTATCGACCGAAGTTCGTCGCCGTGGGGAGCACCAGCTTTGTTTGTCAAGAAGAAGGACGGGAGTTTCAGGATGTGCATTGACTACCGTGCACTCAATGAAGTCACCGTGAAGAATAAGTATCCGCTACCCAGGATTGATGATTTGTTTGATCAGTTGAGAGGAGCCGGAGTTTTCTCCAAGATTGATCTCGAGATCGGGATACCACCAGTTGAAGATCCGATCGTAAGATATTCAAGATCGCATTCTCGTCAAGATATGGACATTACGAGTTTCTGATTATGTCCTTTGGGCCGATTTAATGCGCCACCTTATTTCATGAATATGATGAATAAGGTGTTCATGGAATATTTGGACAAGTTTGTCGTCGTGTTCATAGACGATATCCTAATCTACTCCAAGATGAGGATGAACATGCCAAACACTTAAGGCGAGTTTTGGAAAAGTCGAGGGAACAGCAACTTTTCGCCAAGTTCAGCAAGTGTGATTTTTGGAAGGACAAGGTGGAGTTTCTTGGACATGTAATGACCGCAGAAGGAGTCGCCAGTAGATCCAAGCAAAGTAGAAGTCGTGGTTACATTGGGAGCAACCAAGATCGTGACTCATATTCGAGTTTCCTTGGAATGGCAGGATACTACCGCCGTTTCATCGAAGGCTTCTCGACAATTGCGAAACCTCTTACGCGAATCGCTGAAGAAGGAAAAGAAGTTTGCATGGACGCCTTTAATGTGAGAAAGGATTTCAGAGCTGAAGAAGCGATTGGCGTCGCCAAGACCGGTGTTAGTTCTACCCTGATGTTGCTCAAAGCTTCGATATTTATTGTGACGATCGCGCCAAGGACTTGGATGTGTGCCGATGCGTAACGGAAAGGTTGTTGCTTATGCATCAAGGCGCTTGAGGCCGCATGAGGAAAATTATCCGACACATGACCTAGAGTTAGCTGCCGTAGTGCATGCCTTGAAGATATGGCGCCACTATCCTGATTGGAAACAGATGTGAAGTGTATACGGATCATAAGAGTTTAAGTACATATTCACCCAATCGGATCTGAATATGAGGCGAGAGGAGATGGTTAGAGTTGATCAAAGACTATAATGTTGGAATCCATTACCATCCCTGAAGGCCAACGTAGTAGCCGATGCCCCGAGTCGGAAAAGCCATGCCGTGAGTACGTTGCTAGCCACAAGTCGATGAGTTATGTGAGGATTTTTGGAAAATGAAGATTGAGGTAGTACCTAGCGGATTCTTGGCCGCATTAGAAGTAAAGCCTACCCTAGAGGATCAGATCCGAGAAGGGACGGAAGGATGATGACAAGATCCGCAGGATTAAGTCAAACAAGGAGGAAGGCAAGGCAGAGGACTTCAAGTTGGATGAGCAAGGCACGTTGTGGATGAAGGATCGCATTTGTGTGCCTAACAAAAGGAGTTAAAGCAATCGATTCTCGAAGAAGCCCATGACTCTAAGTACTCAATTCATCCTCGAAGCGCCAAGATGTATCGGGATCTCAAGGAGAGATTCTCGTGGCGAGTATGAAACGTGAAGTTGCCGAGCATGTTGCATTGTGCGACGTATGCCAGAGTCAAGGCAATGCATCGTAGGCCGCCAGGATTGCTACAACCGCTGAAAATACCTGAGTGGAAGTGGGAGGAAATCGGAATGGATTTCATTATCGGTTTGCCAAGACTCAAGGAGGTTATGACTCCATATGGGTTATAGTGGATCGCTTGACTAAAGTAGCCCATTTTATCCCCTGTGAAGACCACTTACTCGGAGATAAATTAGCGTAATTATACATGATCAGGATTGTCTGTTTGCACGGAGTGCCCAGGAGGATTGTATCGGACCGAGGTACCCAATTTACCTCAAGGTTACGGAATAAGTTGCATGAAGCCATGGGAACCCGTTTGAACTTCAAGATGTGACTTATCATCCACAGACGGACGGACATCGAAAGAGTCAACCAGATTCGAGGATATGTTGAGAGCTTGTGCATTAGCTTATGCTACTTCTTGGGATAAGAGTTTACCGTATGCCGAAGTTCGATTACAACAATAGCTATCGTGCTAGTTTCTGAGATGTCACCTTTTGAGGCCTTGTAATGATGGTCGACCGCGGACGCCATTGAATTGGAATGAGACCGCGAGCGCCGTGTCTTTGGGCCTCGATATTCTTCAAGAGGTCAAGAGCAGTCGCCATGATTAGGGAAAGGTTGAAGATAGCCCAATCTCGATGTAAGAGTTATGCCGACAATCGTCGCGAGATTTGAGTTTTGAACCGTAAGACTTTGTATACCTCAGAGTTACGCCTCTTAGGGGAGTTAAGAGGTTCCATGCCAAAGGGAAACTCGCACTCTGCTATGTTGGACCATTTAAGATTTTGAGTCGCAGAGGCTAAGTTGCTTATCACCGGAGTTGCCACAATCGTTGGTGAGTGCATGATGTATTCCATGTGTCCTGGGCTGAAGAAGTGCCTCCGAGTTCTCAAGAATGCACACCGCTAGAGTTAATTGAGTTGCAAGAGGACTTGACTTATAAGGAGCATCCCGTGAGGATTACGGACACAATGGATCGAGAAACTAGAAACAAGTCAACCCGTTTCAGAGAGTTCAAGTGGAGCAACCATGAAGAAAGCGGCGACTTGGGAGCCGAAGAGGATTTGAAGAAAGAGTTTCCAAACCTATTCCTTTAGTAAGCCCCGAATCTCGGGACGAGATTCTATTAAGGGGAGGTTTGTAACACCAAAATTTTGCTTTTCTTAAAGTCATGTGTGATTTGGCACTTTGGTGAATTTTTTGGAATTTTCTCGAATTTATTTGGATTTATTTGGAATTTATTTGAATTTATTCCATTTTGAAATAATTAAAGAATTTAATTTTGCAAATAAAATTTTGTTGGAAATATTTTATTTGAGTCCAAAATAATCCAAAATATTTTCCAGAATTTTTCTCGAATTTTTCGAGTCATTTGCTATTTTTAATGAATTAATGGAATTTCGGGAATTATTTTAAATATTAAATCATTTGGAAAATCAAACCGAAGTCGGTTATCGTTCATCCGATCGAGCCCGAGTCGACTTCGAGTTCGAGTCCGACCGGTCCGGGCCAGAATGTCCGCTCGGCGAGCCTGCTCAAGATGGCCGTTGGATCGAGATCCAACGGCCGTGGCGTCATCGCTTCGCCTCGAATCGGGATCGGAGCGCCGCCAGAGTTCGACTAGGGCTCCGCCCGAGCACGCCTCCCGGGCTATTTAAAGCCCGAGACGTTCCCGAGGACCGCCGCCACCCCGCTCGTGTTTTGCCCTAGGTCTTAGCCGCCGAGCCGCCGCCAAGACTGCCGTGATTGCTCGCCGTAGTTGCGTGAAGCACCGCCCATGATTTTAAATCGATCCCCGCCGCTGCCGCCGCTCTCCGACGACACCAAGCCCAGGACCAGCATCCCCACGTCACGCCGCGCCTGGGAGTGCCAATTTTCACGCTGGAGCTTCACGGATACGCCGCGTGGGAGGTCGTCGTCTACGTCTCCGGTGCCCAAGCCTCGCCGCGCCATCGCCGGACTCCGCGAGCTCGGTGAACCGTCATATCCAGATCGAACGGTTGAGGTGAGCCCACGTTCTATCCCAAACCCTGGAAACCAGATCGAATCTGGACCGTTGGATCAAGATCCAACGGCTCAGATCCGCCGCGTTAACCTAAACGCGTGAAGCCTAGATCCAATCTGGGCCGTCGATTTTCAAATCAACGGCCGAGATTGCGCCACGTGTGCCTAGCCGCACTCCACGTGTGAGCGTGTCCTCGGACACGCAGGCCCCGCATGTCGCTGGGCCCACACGTCGGCACCGCTGCGTGAGACCCCGACCGACAGTGGGTCCCATCTGCCGGGCCTCACCTGAGTGGGACCGGGTCCACTGTGGGACCGGTCCACTGTGGACCGAATCAGCGTGGCCGAGCCCATGAGCCGGCCGACGCCACCAGCCAATCAGAGCCGACGCGTGTCACGCCGACGCAATAAAAGGATTTTCAAAAAAGAAAATGATTTATTAATTGAAATATTGATTCAAATTTAGATTCAAACTTCAAACGCTTATAACTTTTTGCGTTTCAACTCCGATTTGAGTGATTCAAATTTCTAAATTTGTATAAAATTGAGATCTACCTAAATATAAATTTTATTTAATTTTTGGACTAAAGTTTTTCTCTGTAATATTATTTAATTGATTATTTAAACTTTAATAAATCATAACTTTTGCATTTTTACTCCGATTTGAACGATTCCAGTTCCTAAAAATCCAGAAAATTATGTTCTCTCTGTTTATGGATTTTATTTGGAGTTTTGGGATGTTTTTGCCTATTGTTTATTTGTGTATTGCTATTTGCACGCTTTACGAGTAGACGTTGAAGTGCCGGAAGGATTCGAAGGAGAAGTGTTGACTCAGGATCCAACTCAAGACCAAGAACAAGTACTCTTTGAAGGCAAGTTGTGCTTTGACCATGTTGATCCTATTTCGAAATCTATTTTGATTTAAACTATTGCATGCTAGATCAAATAGAAAGATACTTTGTTTAAACATGGGGGTTAGATAAATACCAAATTGCTGTATGACACCTTGATTATTTAAGTATGTGCCATGACCTTTTGTCACCCTAGTTGTGGTTTACTAGTTGGACATTATTAAATTGCCAACATGGGTTTAGACCGTTGTAGTGTATTGCTTAGACCTGCTACGTGCTCATGACATGAATTTGGACAATCAAATGTTAATATTGACTTAATGATATATTGAACCTGTTTTGGAAAGGTATCATGTGATGTTGATAGCACGTGGTGCTTGGTAATCAACTGGGGTTTTGATAAATAGTTTTCGACCGGGGCATGTGGCAAGAGTAATCAGGTGGGCCAGTTGTGGCGTTGGGAATGTTGATTTGGTTCTTCGGGTAGTCTTGCCCTGGTCACTCTAAGGACTTAACCTTGCAAGCCTTTGAACTGGGTCATACTTGCAACCACATGGCTGGAATGGGACGGCCCTAGTTGACTAAGTCGCTAAGGACTCACTTGTGGAGCCTCAGTGGTGTCAATTACACCGCTTGTGTGATTGTGCGGGGAGCGTATCGTGGTCGTGGCCAGATACCCATCTAATCGGTGTGTTGGTCCCATACTTCGCCTTGGCTAAGGAAGGGATGGTGTAGAGCACGAACCTGAGAGGACCACCTGTGTTGTTTGAGGCTTCCAAAGGCTTTGTTACGGAACTTCGCCTTTGTGGTGTTTGACTGTATCTTGTGGGTAAAGTGCATAACCTCTGCAGAGTGTAGAATCTATTTAAATAAGCCGAGTCCAGTGCTTGGACAATGCTCGGGATTACAATCAAGGGTTAGACTTTCCAAAATAACTTGGATTTGGAAAGTTGGGTTGGTTTAATAATGAGGATGATGGAAATGTGGTTTAGGATGGGGAAAAATGTTTATTAAACTTCTTGAAAAGTTATTTACGCTTTACTTATTTCTACCGCTTTGAATCTACTTATATTATTTGTCAAATGTCTTTGTTTCGCGAATATACCTTGAGCTATTCCTTTGTACCAAGCCATGCATATAGTATATTAGCTTGCATTACGTGCATGACTTGCCGAGTACCAAGTACTCACCCTTGCCTCAACACAATATCGCTTGAAGAGGAGATTACGCCCGACTTTGGAGGAGGAACTCCAAGAGGATCCGTCTACTTAGGGATGCGAGCCCGGTCGGTTACTGTGGTATACTTGGATGGCGCCACGAAGCTATTTGATTTTCCGCTGCTATTATTTTTCTCTGAATAAGTTTCGCCTTGCGAGGCATACATTTGTAACTTGGCCATAAGGTCGAGTAACCACTTTGGTTATTTAAATAAAGTACTTTGATAATATCGATGGTATGATTGTGATATTTACCAATGTTAAGACTGTGTGCACTAGCGCGTTCCTGGACTAGTGCTGAATACACAGAGGGTCCGGATTTGCAAATTCGGGGTCCCGACAGCTATTCGAATAGATTTTACACTCTGCAGAGGTTATGCACTTTACCCACAAGATACAGCCAAACACAACAAAGGCGAGTGTCCGTAACAGAGTCTTTCGTAAACTTCTAACAGTACAAGTGGTCCTCCCCGGTGATTGCACACTAACCCTTCCCTTAGCGAAGGCGAAGTTTAGGCCAATTCCACCGTTAGATGGGTACCTGGCCGCAGCCCCGGTACGCTCCCCCGTACAACTACACAAATGGTGTAGTTGACATCCTGAGGTCCCACAGGTACGTTATTAGCAACTTAATCAACTAGGTCTATCCCATTACAGACATGTGGTTGCACGTTTGACTCAGTTCAAAGGCTTGCAAGGTTAAGTCCTTAGGGTGACCAGGGCAAGACTACCCGAAGAACCAAAACATCGTTCACGGTGCCACAACTGGCCCACCCCATCATTCTTGCCACATGCCCCGGTCGAAAACTATTTATCAAACCCCAGTTGATTACCATGCACCACGTGCCATCAACATCGCATGATACCTTTCCAAAACAGGTTCAATATATCATTAAGTCAATATTAACATTTGATTGTCCAAAAATCATGTCATGAGCACGTAGCAGGTCTAAGCAATATACTACAACGATCTAAATTCCCATGTTGGCAATTTAATATTGTCTAGCTAATAATCCACAACTAGGGTGACAAGGGGTCATGGCACATATTTAATTAACCAAGGTGTCATACAGCAATTTGGCATTTATCTAATTTCCCAAAATTAAGTAAAGCATTTTCTAATCAAGCTAGCATGCAATAATTTAAACCAAATTAATTTGAAAATGGGATCAACATGGTCAAAGCACAACTTGCCTTCAAAAAGTACTTGTTCTTGGTCCTGAGCTGGCTCCTGGGTCAACACTTCACCTTCGAAGCCTTCGGGCACTTCAACGTCTACTCGTAAAGCGTGCAAATAGCAATAAATAAATGAACAGTAGACAAAAAGTGTCCAAACATCCAAATAAAGTTCACAAACAGAGAGAACATAATTTTATGAATTTTTAGAAACTGGAATCGTCAAATTCGGAGTTTAAATGCAAAAGTTATAACCGTTTAAAGTTTAAAGAAGGCATTAATTAAATAAAAACAGAGAAATAATCATAATCAAAAATTAATTAAAATTCATATTTGAGTAGGTCTCATTTTTATGAAGATTTAGAAATTTGAATCACTCAATTCGGAGTTGAAACGCAAAAGTTTAAGCGTTTGAAGTTTGAATCCACTTTTGAAATCAATAAATCGAATTAATAAATCATTTTCTTTTTCGGAAATTAATTATTGCGTCAGCATTGACACGCGTCAGCCCCTGGTTGGTTCACGTCAGTCCTGCTGACGTCAGCACCGGCCGAACCCCACGATGACGTCAGCATGACATCATCATGCCACGTGGCGCTTTCTGGAGCGGCCACGTCGGCTCCGGTGCATGGACCCGGTCCACGACGCTGGCGTGTGTTGTCGACAGCGGGCCCGCCTATCGCTCGGCTCAGCGTTCACGCTGGGCGCTGGCCGACGTGTGGGCCCTTCGACACGCTGGTCCCGCGTGTCGAGACACGCCCCACGCTACGGGCGCCGATCAGAATCTGCTGGCCTCCCGGCCACGTGGCTAGATCTCGGCCGTTGATTTGAAAATCAACGGCCCAGATTGGATCTGGGTTCACGCGTAGGAAAACTACTCGGCTGATCTGGACCATTTGATTTTGATCGGACGGTCAAGATCCAATCTAAGGTTTACAACGCAGCTAACCCTAACCGTTCGATCTAGATCTAACGGCTGAGATCTATCCTAGCTCAGTGCGGTTTAGGCTACGTGGCACAATCTAAACCATTGGATCTAGATCCAATGGTTGGAAATAGATCTGAGGATTTCAACGTGAAAACTCATCGAGGGTGACGTGGCGCGATCTGGGCCCTTGGATGTGGATCGGACGATGGAGAGAGTTCGATCGACGGCGATGGCGCGCGGCGGAGCAAGTTCACCGGAGACGGGGACGACGACACGCCCGACGGTGTTGCGGGGCCTCTCCGGTGAAGTGAGTGGTACTCACCGATGCAGCGTGACCTCGCGGTTCCGGATCTGAGCTCAACGGCGGCGGAGGACGGCGGACGGCGGCGGAAACGGCGCGAAACCGCGGCAGAACGCACGGCCAACTACGGCGAGCGATTGCGGTGCAACCACGGCGACTTGAGCTCAGCAGGCTGGGGATACGGGTGCGCACGGAAGTCGGCAACACGACAGCGGCGGCGGCGCATTAAATAGGGCCCTCGGCGTCCGTGAAACGTGCAAAAACCGAGGCCCACTCCGTTGCGGCGGCGGAATCCCAATTGGATTCGGATTGGCTGACGTGGCTCAATGTCAGCCGTTGGATCAAGATCCAACGGTGCAGGGGTTTGGGCACGGGTCTGGCTCGGGCGAGCTGGCTGGCTTGGTCGGCTCGGGTTCGGGCGACGTGGCTCAATCTCGGCCGTTCGATTTTGATCGGACGGTCGAGATGGTTAGGGTTAGGCGACTGGGTTCGACCGAATCACCGGCTGCCTGACTCAAGTCTGACTCAGACTCGGGTCCGGTCGGATGAACAGTACAAACCAACTCGCATTTTCCAGCGATTAAATAATCCAATTAATTTCTCAGAAATTCATTTAATTCATTAAAAGTAGCAAAAGACTCAGAAAAATTCCAGAAAAATTCTGGAAAATATTTTGGAACATTTTGGACTCAAATAAAATATTTCCAACAAAATTTTATTTGCAAAGTTAAATTCTTTAATTATTTCAAAAAGGAATAAATTCAAATAAATTCCAAATAAATTCCATAAAATTCCAAAAATTCACTAAAGTGCCAAATCACACATGAATTTAAGAAAAGCAAAATTTTGGGGTGTTACAGGTGCTAATCTGCTCGAGGACAGAACGTGGGACAGCATTGCAAAAATCCTATTCTGATCTAGGGACAACACCTAAACATGGATCTAAGGCATGAAATCTTCCTTCTAACCAACATCACAACCCTACCAAAGGATCTACCAATTCTTACCTCCCTCGAAGAACCGTTCGAGCGACGAAACCTTCTCCTTCCGGTTCCCCGATCTCCTTCCTCGCGCCAAATCCGTCCATGCAAATACTCACACGAGCATTGCATAAGTTCAAACCATGAATTATGAAATTCAAACAAATTTTATAACCACAGATCAATCACCAAACAATTTTCAAAATCACAAAAATCAACCTCAAGCAAAAAACCATTCACGTCAGACCAAACAATGGTCCGGCATAGCTCACGACGGACCAAAAACCCGGTCCAGTGTACATGCGAAACTCTCAGTTCAAATCAGAGAAAACATGTTCAAAAAACACGTTCACGACATACCAAATTTTTGGTCCGGCGTACATGCAAAAACAACGCTCAAAAATGCGTTCACGACGGATCAAGAATTTGGTTCGGCGTGCATGGTCTGGCGTAACATAGATGCTTACTATTTTTCAAAAACTTAGTCCGGCACAAAAATCATTTAAACCACGTTCACGGTGGACCAAAGAAAAATCGGTCCGGTGTACATGTAAAATGGTCCAGCGTAAAACCCTAGATTTCACGTTCACGGCGGACCAACAGTTTGGTCCGGCGCAAACACAAAAACCGATCCAGCGTCAAAGCGAAATCAGGCCTCAAAAGCACATTCACGGTGGACTAAAATTTGGTCCGGCGCAGATGGGAAACTTACTATTTTTCTAAAATTCAGTCCGGCGCAAATGCAAAACTTACTGTTTTTGAGAATTTGGTCCGGCGCATGAAGAGAAACACTGTTTCTTGTCAATTTGTCAAACACATGCACAAACACATTTTGCAAATTCAATTTTTAAGTCAATTTTTCAGCACATGATTTCACAGGATATCCTAAGGAACCAAGACGCCAGTGGTCAAATAGCGAAATGGGCCATGGAGCTCGTTGAGTTTGAGATCGAGTTCTCAGCTCGCACGACGATCAAATCCCAGGTCTTGGCAGACTTCGTGGCATAATGGACAAATCCCGCACTACCTGACCCTGAGCTCGATCTACCTAGGGAAGGTTGTTGGACCATGTATTTCTATGGGTCTCGAGCTTATGAATGCTCGGGGGCTGGAGTCGTCCTAATCTCTCCAGAAGGAGAGAAACTCCAGTATGCCCTCTAGTTACATTTCGTCGCAACCAACAACGCAGCAGAATATGAAGGCCTTTTGGCCAAGCTATGTGTGTGCAAGGCGCTCGAATTCCAACGGTTTACTGTGAAGGGCGATTCACAGTTGGTTGTCAAGCAGGTTAACAAGGAGTATCAGTGTTCCGATTACTCAATAGCGCTTTACCTAGTTGAAGTTAGGAAGATGGAGAAATACTTCAAGAACTTCGAGGTACTCTACATCCCTAGGAAGAAGAATTCCCTAGCCGACCATCTTTCAAAGGTCGGTTCCTCCCAAATCCCTGCTCCTACAGGAGTGCTCGTCGAGCATTTACACAAGCCCTCCATTCCTTCTGTAGAGGAGGCACCTGAGGTGTATGGTAACGTCTCTCTTCTTGAGCATGGTGCGAGTTGAATGATGCCATTTGTTCAGTATCTTGCACACGGGACACTGCCCGAGGAAGAAGTTGAGCGTTCCCGACTTACAAGACGATCCTCCCTATATAACTTGATCGAGGGCGTCTTGTACCGTAAAGGAGCATTGGGAGTCCTCTCCAAGTGTATCACTCAGGAAGAAGGACAATACCTTCTCAGAGACATCCATGAAGGAATGTGTTGAGCTCATTCATCCTTCAGAATGTTGGTGAGCAAATCCTTCCGATTGGGTTATTATTGGCCAACGGCCTTAACCGATGCCTGCTTGATAGTAATCTCTTGCCGAGCATGCTAGTTTCATGCTCATAAAGTTCATCATCTGGCGTACACACTCCAGACCATTCCTTTATCGTGGCCATTCTCGGTCTTGGGGTCGATATACTCGGACCCTTTCCCCAAGGCCAGAAAGGCTATAAATACTTGCTCGTCGCCATCGACACTTTCACTAAGTGGATCGAGGCGGAGCCCGTGTCGACCATCTCGTCTCAGGCGGCCAAGAGGATTTTTCACAACAACGTGCTGACACGTTTTGGCATCCCAAACTATCTCATCACGAATAATGGCACTCAGTTCATGAGCGAACTGTTCCAAACCTATTGCGAAGACATCGAGACCAAGGTGTGCTTCGCATCTATGGAGCACCCACAAAGCAATGGAGCAGCCGAGCGAGCAATAGATAAATCTTAGAAGGGATTAAGAAGAGAGTTTTCAAAAACCTCGAATGGCGAGGATAAGCCTGGGTGGACGAGCTTCCTTCTGTCCTATGGTCGGTTCGCACTACGACTAGTCGAGCTACGGGAGAAACTCCTTTTCAACTCATCTACAGTGTAGAGGCCATCTTGCCTACCAAAATCGTCCTGAGTTCCTCAAGGGTGCACCTGGTCGGTGATGTCGACCAGGAGAGCGAGCGTCTCCTAGACCTTGACCTCGCAGAGGCAACACGTGAATGGGCTTTGCTCCGATTCGCGATTTACCTACAGGCTCTTCGCAAGCACACGGTTAAATCGGTTCGACCAAGGACCTTGCAGGTCAGCGATCTCGTCCTACATCGAGTTCAAGATTTGTCAAAGGCCAACAAGCTAACCCCAAGGTGGGAGGGTCCTTACACGGTCATTTCAGCAACACGCCCGGGGGCTATTCGCCTTGTGATGGATGACAGTCGAGAGCTCACCAGCACCTGGAACATCGACCAACTATGTAAGTTCTTCATCTAGTTGCTCTTAGTACATGTTTTTCGTTAGTAACATTCAAGTTTTTTGTCAATAAATTCGGTTCTTTCGCCCATTCTGAGATTCCCATTCTTCCCAAGATCATGTGAATGACTCCAAAGTCCCTGCTCGTTGGTAAGCTGAGTCAGTCTCGCTCAAGGGCATACTTTTTTCCTCATAGTCTTGATGATTGGATGAGTGCAAAAGGGCAAGAACATTCGCTTCAATCACTTTCTTCTAAGGATCGGCTAGCATGCGCACGACCGACCAGAAGTGCAATGGCCAGTGCTGGATCACTAAGCTCACCTCTAGAGGGCCCAGTCTACATAAGCCAATTATCCTTTGTAGTAGTACTCCGCTGCAAGTCACAATCGCACACAGACACCCTCTCAGACGGTCTGCAGGCTTAGCCTGATCTGCCCGTGCTCGGCTGTTGCGTAGGGTGTCGATCAACCGCGTGACTTCCCTGCCTTTGTCAAAATCATGCTTGCAACCCAGGAGCATGGGTCATGACGCTTGGGGGGGATAGGGCCAGGTGTGCTATTCTTTTATCGACCTGACCCATGCTCGCAACTCAGAGAAGGTGGTGGGTCGTTAAGTGAGGGGCACGCGATTTTTCCTAACTCTCTTGTCAGGTGCATGACCTTCGTTAACAGCGGGGTCTTAGTAGGGACGATGAACAATAGTGCTTTTTCTAAAAATGCGCGCTTGTATCTTACCACCCTTTACTGCTCAAATATTATTTGCTCGGTCTGCTCGTTGTTGTTTTGTTCGTTTTTTTAGGACAATCATCGATTACGGGCATGAGACGACCAGAGCGGAAAAGAGAGCAAAGCACACAGGAGAAAGAGATGCAAAGTTTTTCTATATCGAAGGAAATGCTGGATTACATAAAGCAAACTGTACAGTTCAAAACTTCCCAGCGCGCTTGGCGTCTTGGAGTTTGGTGATCTCTTCCCTCACGGCGTCGAGCTCAGACTCAAGGTTGATGACCCGCCTCCGAGCCTCGCGCCCTTTGCTCACCGATTAGCGAAGTTGCTTTGGCTCCTCCTTATGTACCTAGGACGATTCAGTGGCTTTGAGCACGAATTGGCTCAGCTCCTTCACCGTCTCCTCCAAGGCTACCCTTGCCCGCTTGCTCTGGGCAAGGAGTTCCTTGTAGATCATGATAGACTCCTCGGTCTTGCACCGAATCTCCTCGTCCAAAGACCTCAACTCGGCCAGCTTTTGCTCGAGATCCGCGATCTTGGCGTTTTGCTCAGCGCTGTGCCTGGCCAAGACCTCAAGGGGAACGGTCGTAGCCCTAAAGTCGGTCATGGTCACCTCGAGCACCTGCATGAAGAAATGCGTTAGATCCTTGCTCGAGGTAAGGAAAAGGCAAACAACCCTTTAATCTTACCAAGCGAAGGCGCTCTTGCAGACCTTCCTAGAAGAGCTCAGCTAGATCCTCTAGATGAGGGTCAGACTCCGCACCTTCCCCCCGAGCAGTCATTTCGCTCGGGGGCTCCTCCTCCTCTTTGTCTTGACCCCGGGCTTCCTCGATGCCCGGTAGTGCAAGAGTCTGCTCTAGCAGAATAGCTTCTGCCAGAGCAATGTCATCCCTGTGACGCTCTTCCCCTGGGGCATCAGGTCCCGACCCCAGAGCAAAGTTCTTGCTTGGGGATTGGGCCTGGTTGCCAGCGTGGCTCGGTCCCAGGACCACGAGCGGCTGGTCTTCTGGAGTGCCCTCCTATAGAGTGCGAAGTGTCTCGGCGATGATGTCATCGACCTTGGTCTCCCCGGGATCTTCTAGTTTGGCCTCTTCGACCATGATGTCCTTGACCGAGTCAACTTCAATCACGATGTGGGGGATCCTCATTTTAGTTGTGTGGGCATCCTCAGCCGCGCCATGCTCCGACACAGTTTCCTCGAACGCGACGACTTCGGTGGCCCGAGTAAGCTCCTTTTCTATCACAGAATTGAGTATGTCATCAGCCATGGCCTAGATATCCAATATTCCCCTACTAGCTATTGCGCCGACAATAACAACGTGGGATTAGCACAGTATTTAGAAGAAAAGAGAGCCAATGGAAGAAAGTGGAAATTTACCTTACTTTGGCTTCTCGTCCGCGGAGTGGTTGGACTTCGCCACGGCAGGTCGAGCTGCAGCCAGGAGCTTGGCCATGTCTGCGGCCGCCTGGCTGGCCATCGCCACCTTGGGGTCGACCTCCTCCAGGCCGACCTCCGTCAGGGTTGCTACCGGGAGCCCCTGTGGTGCGCCTGATGACCTTTTACATCTCGTGGCTAAGGGCGCCGAGTCTTCCTCCTCTTTAGACTCGGGCTTCAAGCTCGAAGTCACCTAGGCGAGCTCGGCCTAGAGGGTGGCAATCTTGCCCTACAGTTCCTCCTTCCGCGCGGGACCCTTCGCCGTGGCCATCGCCTCCTTCCTCGCCTTCTAGGCAAGCTGGTGCAAATGGGCCATCAGCTCTGGATTTTTTCTTGTATGCTCGGCCATCCACAGCTTTATCTCACTTACCTCCTTCCGGTCGGCATACTCCAAGTGTCACCAGGGGGGACTCTTGCTTGAGTTGGCCCACCTCCTCAGGCGCTTGGGAGGAGACGGTGGTGGTGATCGACCGCATCGCTTGCGGCCCGCTATCCTCTTGGTCCTGAAGCCAAGAGTGAGGCCCCTAGAGTTGTCCGATAGTGGCTTGATCGTTGCCACTATGGCCTAGAGGGCAACCTTCTCCTTTCAAAGAGAACAAACGAAATAATCAGAAGAATGCTCGGATAATTCCTGAGCATGGTGCACTCGAAACGATGTTCCCCGAGCATGGTTTGCCCAAGACAAAGTACCCCGAGCGTGATAGCTTGACTACTTACAGCTTCGCCTCTCCCGAGCACGTTGCTAGGACTTGGCGGCCGACCTCCAGCTCCTTGCCTTTAGGGGTGTCGAACATCTCAGCAACCCTTTTCTCGACACAGCTCTTCGCCGGAGCTGCGCCACAATCAAGGAACTATGAGTATGAGCAAGATGATTCAAGGACATAATTAAAAGTAGATCGGTCTTGTGCTTACCTGAATCAGATTCCTGGGTGAGGTCTTTCCACCCGACGATCTCAAAGAAGGGGTGCTCCCTTCTCCTGAGGGGCGACACCCGGTTACTGAGGAAGTCCCAGGCGACGTCCCAACCAGTGAGCCCCATGTTCAAGAGCTCACTGATCATCATGAGCACCCGTTCCTCCTCGGCTTGCACTGGAGGGCGGGGTGTCTCAACACTCGGAGCTACCACTCCAGTATAGCAAAGGGTGCTTCCCTCTGCCTTCGTCAGGTAGAACCAAGCATCAGCTCACCCTACCACCGAGTCCTTGAGCGTAAAGCTCGGGAATTCGTATGGTCGGTTGGACCAGAGGTGGAAATAGACACAACCAGTAGGAGAAGCCGTGCCAGTGTGGAACAATAAGTAAAAATGAAAAAAGAGGCTGGCCGTAGGCAAGATGCCCACAAAGCCCTTGCAAAGGTGAGAAAAGATTGACACGATAAGAATAGAGTTGGAATTGAGGTTAGTGATCTCGCACTCGCACTGAGCGAGCACGGATTCGAGAAACTCACTTTCGGGCATTCGAAGCCCATTGACAGAATATAGCTCGCATGAGATGATCTCTCCCACCTGCGGATGCGGCTCTTGCTCGTCGATAGCGGCCTCCACAAATCCTTGTCGAGGTACCCGAGCTCCATGAGCAACTCGAGCCTTTGTTGGTTTGTCTTGCTCACGCCGAACTTCGCCATCGGGTCAAGGAAGAAGATCAGAAGGGAAGACGAAAGCAAGAGATGAGAGATTTCTTCAGTCTTCGGATAAAAAAGGTGGATGAAGAAAGCCCTTACCGCTATTTAAATACACGATTTTGGGGCAAGCAAGGAGTTTTCCCGCCGTTGCACTCGAGAAGCCCTAAGGGCATGAGCGTAGGCAAAGAGTTTGCCACTCCGGAGTTGACACGTGGGTGCGCAGTTTCCAAAATTATCCTGTAATGGAGCGGTTCCCAAAAGAAACGGTACGCACTACAGCCGCCAGGCTTCTCCAAGAAGGAACCGCAACAACTTCTCACATTTTTTTTGCCCGGCTCCCCTTGGTCGTGGACCGAGCTGTTTGCCCAACCTCACTCAATCATGCTCGTCCACAGGCAGGGTTTGCTCCGATGTTGCAGTAGTGGTTCGTTGCAAGATTCCAATCCCTCCGTTGAGTTAGTAGGCTCAAGGGGAAGGCCCCTTCAAGTAGTTCTCCACTTGAGCCTCGGGGGCTAGCTGTCGGGGATTGGATAATTTCCATAATTACCATAATACCCCGTCAGTCAGTTCCGTCCAAACCATGTGTACCCCCAGAGGATGTTCCCGGGGATGGCCCCATGGGCATCAGGTTTGATTGCTCGGTCCGCCTGGTCGGTATGGGCTCATTACTTGGCTTTAGAATCCAAGTGCGGGACCCGAGCGTACTTGCTCGGCCACGATCGAATTTGCTTGACTTAGCTCGCCTGTAAGGTGCATGGTCGGATGGTCATGATTGACGGTTATGCCAGGATAGCGATGATTGAGCCACGATATGGGGCCGTTACGCCCACGATGAGTGAAGGGTTTCGAAGCATGGAAAACAAAAAATTTTCCTACGATTGCAACCAAACACCAAGATCATATCTAGGAGATGCAAGTAAACGGTTTCAGAAGGACTCACCCTCGTAGACCGAAAGCGGGAATAACGTTCCCGCAAACAAACGTGGTTGAAGTAGAGGTACACTCCCGACTTCGACGTCGCGAAGATGAGCGCCACAAACGGCAGCGCCCGCATTTGGTCACACGTACGGATCAACGATGACCTCCAATCCCTCGTTCCAGCGGGGCAGCGGAAGTAGAGGATCCCCGAAAAACTCCAACAACACTACAGCTTAGTGGTGGTGGTGGTGGAGAAATAATTTCAGCAGCGCTTCGCTTAAGCCACAGCTCGAAAAACGGATCAGCAAGAGGAGGGAGAAAGGACCAACCAAAGGGTCAAATGGATGAACAACAAAGAGAGGAGCTCCTCCTTCCATTTTATAGGAGGAGGAGGAGGCTAGGCCAAGGGGTGGCCGGCGCATGGGGGGGTGCCCCTTGCCCTCCCTCTCTTCATGTGAGTGATCTCTCCACTCACTTTAAAACATCCCACTTTGGTTTCCATTAAAACCCCACTCAAGAAATGAAAGGGTTTTCTCCCATAAAGAAATAAACATTTTTATTTCAGATATTTTAATATTTGTTAATTCTTTTAATTAACAAACATTAACTTATACCCCCTTTAACTATTCCGATATCCCGAAACTATTCCGGCGATACTCGAAACAGTCCTCAGATCTTGTCCATATTTTTCTCCTGTTTCAGATCCACTCAAATGCATCGATGAACCTTAAGTGTGTCACCCTACGGTTCGTGAATAAAATGGACATGATTGAGACTCCTCTCGATCAATAATCATCGGCGGGATCCGAGATCCATAATGACTCCCATTCACTCAACGATGAACTAGTGATCGCGTAAACCGTAAAACGACATAACCAATTCCTTTTGTCTCACGATATTTTACTTGTCCGGATCCGATCATCAGTATCAACTATACCTAGTTCGATCCGTTCTTGACAAGTACTCTTTACTCGTTAGTGATATGACATTCTTGTGACCTAGTCACGTGCTTGCAAGCGTTGTCAATGTGATATCACCGAGAGGGCCCAGAGTATATCTCTCCGTCATCCTGGATGGACAAATCCCACTCTTGATGCATGAGCCTCAACTAATACTTTCATAGTACCCAAATCCATCTTTATAGTCACCGTGTTACGGAGTGACGTTTGATGTCATCAAAGTACTCTTCCGGAGTTAGTGATTGACATCATCTCATGGTCTAAGGAAAAGAGCTATTTCGTATGTGTTTGATACAAAGAACAAACTAAATGACTTGATCGTATTTGCTATACCAACTTGGGTGTATGTTCATCACATCATTCTTCTAATGACATGACCCCGTTATTAACAACATCCAATGTTCATGATCAGGAAACCTTGATCATCAGTTAATCAACGAGCTAGTTTAAAAAGAGGCTTTACTAGGAA
The DNA here is from genome assembly GCA_036346355.1 of Rhipidocladum racemiflorum. Classification (NCBI taxonomy): domain Eukaryota; kingdom Viridiplantae; phylum Streptophyta; class Magnoliopsida; order Poales; family Poaceae; genus Rhipidocladum; species Rhipidocladum racemiflorum. Next base: position 39,192,093 of record CM070588.1, read on the forward strand.
CCCTTTTGTTTATTAAACACACATGTATTAACGTTTCCGATTAATACAATTTTAGCATGAGAAATAAACATCTATTATAAACATGGAATATGATAATAAACAATTTATTATTGCCTCTCGGGCATATTCCCTTCAGTCTCCCACTTGCACTAGAGTCAATAATCTAGATTACATTGTGATGATCCTAACACCCATTGAGTTCTGGTGTTGATCATGTTTTGCCCTTGGGAGAGCTTTAGTCAACGAGTCTGCCACATTCAGATCCGTGTGTACTTTACAAATCTTTATATCACCATCCTTGACATGTTCACGGATGGAGTGAAACCGGCGCTTAATATGCTTGGAATTCTTGTGTGACCTTGGTTCTTTAGCATTGGCTATGGCACCATTATTGTCACAATAGATAACCATCGGGTCCAACGCACTCGAACCACACCTAGTTCGGATATGAACATCTTCATCCAAACCGCTTCCTGCCGCTTCAAGCAGCAATATATTCCGCCTCGTTGAAGATCCCGCCACCACAGTTGCTTGGAACTTCTCCACCACCGCTTCCTCCATTCATTTCAAAAATGTACCCGGATTGAGACTTAGAGTCATCCGGATCGATTGTCAAAGCTAAGCGTCGACGTAACATTTTGCGACGAGTTCTTCTTCACCACCATATATGAGAAACATATCTTTAGTTCTTCTTAAGTACTTAAAGATATTCTTGATCGCCCAGTTGTTCAAAACCTGGATCAGACCGTACTGCTAGTCAAACTAATAGCATGTGCCACATCCGGTCTTGTACACAACATAGCATACATGATAGAGCCTATGGTCAAGCATAGGAATCTTATTCATTACTTCTCTATCTTCTGCTGTAGCTGGACTCTGAGTCTTACTCAATGTCTTGCCTTGCATCATAGGTAAGAACCCTTTCTTACTTTCGTCCATTCTAAACTTCTTTAGAATCTTGTCAAGATATGTACTTTGTGATAGCCCAATCAAGCGTCTTGATCTATCTCTATAGATTTTGATGCCTAAAATATATGCCGCTTCACCAAGGTCCTTCATTGAAAACTTACTGTTTAAGTAATCTTTTACACTTTTCAAAAGTTCTATATCATTTCCTATCAACAATATGTCATCCACATATAATATCAGAAATGCTATAGAGCTCCCACTCACTTTCTTGTAAACACAAGATTCTCCGTAAGTTTGGACAAATCCAAAACCTTTGATTACCTCATCAAAACGGAGATTCCAACTTCATGATGCTTGCTTCAGTCCATAAATGGATCGCTGAAGTTTGCATACCTTATTAGCATCCTTAGGATCAACAAAACCTTTGGGTTGTATCATATACAACTCTTCCTCAATGTTTCCATTAAGGAACGCAGTTTTTACATCCATCTGCCAGATTTCATAATCGAAAAATGCAGCAATTGCTAACATTATCCTTACAGACTTTAGCATCGCTACGGGTGAGAAAGTCCCATCGTAGTCAACTCCTTGAATTTGTCGAAAACCCTTTGCGACAAGTCGAGCTTTATAGACGGTCACATTACCATCAGCGTCTATTTTCTTTTTGAAAATCCATTTGTTCTCAACGGCCTTACGGTCATTGGGTAGGTCCACCAAAGTCCATACTTGGTTTTCATACATGGATCTCATTTCGGATTTCATGGCTTCTAGCCATTTGTCGGAATCTGGGCTCATCATCGCTTCATCATACGTCGCAGGGTCATTATTCTCAACTACCATGACATTCATAGTAGGAACATAAAAATCAGGAGCATTATGCGCTCTTGTTGACCTGCGAGGTGCGGTAGTGTTCTCTTTCGGAGTTTCATGATCCTTATCATTAGTTCCCTCTTCATTTGGTGAAGTCAACTCGAAACAACTTCCGGCGCTGCTGCACTTGCCATTCCATGAAGAGAAGGTTCAACAACCTCGTCGAGTTCTACCTTCCTACTACTCACACCTTTCGAGAGAAACTCTTTTTCCAAAAAGGATCCATTCTTGGCAACGAAAACCTTGCCCTCGGATCTGTGATAGAAGGTGTACCCAATTGTTTCTTTAGGGTATCCTATGAAGACGCATTTTTCCGCTTTGGGTTCGAGTTTATCAGGTTGAAGTTTCTTCACATAAACATCGCATCCCCAAACTTTTAGAAATGATAGCTTAGGTTTGTTGCCAAACCATAATTCATACGGTGTCGTTTCAACGGATTTAGATGGTGCCCTATTTAAAGTGAATGCAGCTGTTTCTAGTGCATGACCCCAAAATGAAAGTGGCAAATCTGTAAGGGACATCATAGATCGAACCATATCCAATAAAGTACGATTACGACGCTCGGATACACCATTACGCTGTGGTGTTCCAGCAGGAGTGAGTTGTGAAACTATTCCACATTGTCTCATGTGTGTGCCAAACTCGTAACTAAGATACTCTCCTCCACGATCGATCGTGAGAAATTTGATCTTTCATTCACGATGATTTTCTACTTCACTCTGAAATTCTTTGAACTTTTCAAATGTTTCAGACTTGTATTTCATTAAGTAAATATATCCATATCTACTCAAATCATCCGTGAAAGTAACGGCTAACGATATCCATCACGCTACCGACACACTCATTGGACCACACACATCGGTATGTATGATTTCCAATAAGTCGGTTGCCCGCTCCATTGTACCGGAAAACGGGTTCTAGTCATCTTGCCCATGAGGCATGGTTCACATGTCTCAATGATTCATAATCAAGTGATTCTAGTAGTCCATCGTAATGGAGCTTCTTCATGCTTAACACCAATATGACATAAGCGGCAATGCCACATATATGCAGCAATATCATCATTCAACTTAATTCTTTTGGCATTCACATTATGAACATGTGTACTATTATCAAGATTCAAAATAAATAAACCATTCTTTTCGTGCATGACCATAAAAGATATTATTCATATAAATTGAACAACCATTGTTCTCAGACTTGAATGAATAACCGTCTCGCATTAAACAAGATCCGGATATGATGTTCATGCTCAACGCAGCACTAAATAACAATTATTTAGGTTTATAACTAATCCTCGATGGTAATTGGATAGGTAAGCGTCCGACGGCGATCACATCAACTTTTGATCCATTGCCGACGCCGCATCATTACCTCATCCCTTGCTAGTTGTCGCTATTCCTTAGCTCCTGTTTGAGTTACATATGTTAGCAACCGAACCGGTATCAAATACCCAGGTACTACTGCGAGTACTAGTAAGGTACACATCAATAACATGTATATCATATATACCTTTGCTCACTTTCCCGTCCTTCTTATCACCAGATATTTTGGGCGATTGCGCTTCCAGGCTCAAAGGTTCTTGCAGTAAAAACATTCAAGATTCGACTTAGGGCCAGCCTTGGTCTTCTTCTCTCGGATGTGGCAACAGACTTGCCCTTCTTCTTGAAGTTTCCTTAGCCTTGCCTTTCTTCTTGAAATCGATAGTCTTTTGGACCATCAACACTTGATGTTCCTTCTTGATCTCCACTTCAGAAGCTTTCGGCATTGACGTAAGCTCTGGAGAGACTTCTTCATGCCCTGCATGTTGTAGTTCATCACAAAGCTCTTGTAGCTTGGTGGCGTAGGATCGAGAACACGATGAATTCCTAGCTCAATGGGGATCGTTATTCCCAAAGCTATGAGTTTATCGGCATACCTAGACATTTTGAGTACGTGCTCACTAACGGAGCTGTTTTCCTCCATCATGCAGCTAAAGAACTTTTCTGAAGCTTCATAACTCTCTACTGCGGCATGGGTGTCGAAGATCATTTTCAACTCTCTCATTGTATCAAAAGCATTGCTGTGCTCGAAACGTTTTCGCAGCTCAGGCTCAAGACCATACAAAATGCCGCATTGAACTAAACTGTGGTCCTCCTTGCGAGTCAAGAAAACATTTTTCTCCTCCTCGGGGGCATCATTAGCGGGCGGGGCACCCAGTGGTGCTTCTAGCACATAGCTCCTTTGAGCAGCGCTGAGGAGAATCCTCAGGTTAAGGGCCCAGTTGGTAAAATTGCTACCATTGGTGGCTAGTTTCTCTTTCTCCATGAACAGATTGAAATTGAAAGTAGGGGGTGCCATCTACAACGTATTTGCAAAGTTATTTAGACTAAGTTCATAATAGATTAAGTTCAATGTTAATTCAAAATTACTACGAGAACTCCCACTTAAAAACAACATCCCTCTAGTTGTCTTTAGTGATTACATGAACCAAATTCACTATACCGAAACCGATCATCACGAGAGACGGCATAGTTTCAAAGGCGAACATCAATATGTTCATCATATCATCCATATGACTCATGCTTTACCTTTCGGTTCGTGTTCGAGGCCATGTCTCATACATGCTAGGCTCGCCAAGTAGAACCAAAGTATTTGCGTGTGTAAATCTGGCTTACACCCGTTGTATGCGAACGTAGAGTCTATCACACCCGATCATCACGTGGTGCTTCGAAACGACGAACTTTCTTAACGGTGCATACTATGGAAGAACACATTATTATCTTGATATTAATTTGGAGGGATCATCTTATAGTGCTATCGACGTGATCATATCCAAGCAAAATAAGATGCATAAAAGGATTAACATCACATGCATGAATAAAGTGATATGATATGGTCCTTTCAGCACTTGATCTCCATCTTGTGCGACATGGTATGATCTCCATCATTCCACCGGCATGGCACCAAGGTCCATGATGCTGCCATCTTGATTGTATTCCTCCATTACAATATATCACATGGACATATATTTAGCACACAGGCCATAAAAGAAATAAAAACAACCAAATGGCTCCTGCCGGTTGTTTAAATTTACAATAAATTTCATTTCATACAACAATCTTTGTATCAATGACCATATCACATCACAAGCCCTGCAAAAACAAGTTAGACGCCTCTAATTTATTTTTTGCATATTTTACGTGGTTTTGGGCTTTCTAGGAAAAACTGTTCTTACCTACGAACAAGAACCACAACGGTGATAAAACATTATTAGCAAACAGTTGTAAATTAGATCATGACTATAGTAGGAGAAATAGACACCCGCAAAGCCACTTATGCAATACTAGTTGCATGTCGAGCGTGGAACAAGTCTCATGTGCGAGGACATGTAAGGTTAGTCCGGGCCGCTTCAAATCCCACTATGCCACCATGATCCAAAATACACGAAAGTATGCAATAACATGATCATCAACGCCCACATCCACATGTGTTTTAAACCGTACAAAACATCTACGCATAGACACGGCTCGATACCACCAAGGGTTTCGAAGCAAGGAAAACAAAAATTTTTCCTACGATTGCAACCAAACACCAAGATCATATCTAGGAGATGCAAGTAAACGGTTTCAGAAGGACTCACCCTCGTAGACCGAAAGCGGGAATAACGTTCTCGCAAACAAACGTGGTTGAAGTAGAGGTACACTCCCGACTTCGAAGTTGCGAAGATGAGCGCCACAAACGGCAGCGCCTCCGTACTTGGTCACACGTACGGATCAACGATGACCTCCAATCCCTCGTTCCAGCGGGGCAGCGGAAGTAGAGGATCCCTGGAAAACTCCAACAACACTACAACTTAGTGGTGGTGGAGAAATAATTTCAGCAGCGCTTCGCAAAAGCCACAGCTCGAAAAACGGATCAGCAAGAGGAGGGAGAAAGGACCAACCAAAGGGTCAAATGGATGAACAACAAAGAGAGGAGCTCCTCCCTCCATTTTATAGGAGGAGGAGGAGGCTAGGCCAAGGGGTGGCCGGCGCATGGGGGGTGCCCCTTGCCCTCCCTCTCTTCATGTGAGTGATCTCTCCACTCACTTTAAAACATCCCACTTTGGTTTCCATTAAAACCCCACTCAAGAAATGAAAGGGTTTTCTCCCATAATGAAATAAACATTTTTATTTCAGATATTTTAATATTTGTTAATTCTTTTAATTAACAAACATTAACATATACCCCCTTTAACTATTCCGATATCCCGAAACTATTCCGGCGATACTCGAAACAGTCCCTATCTTGTCCATATTGTTCTCCGGTGTTTCGTATCCACTCAAATGCATCGATGAACCTTAAGTGTGTCACCCTATGGTTCGTGAATAAAATGGACATGATTGAGACTCCTCTCAGATCAATAATCATCAGCGGGATCCGAGATCCATAATGACTCCCATTCACTCAACGATGAACTAGTGATCGCGTAAACCGTAAACGACATAACCAATTCCTTTTGTCTCACGATATTTTACTTGTCCGGAATCCGATCATCAGTATCAACTATACCTAGTTCGATCCCGTTACCGACAAGTACTCTTTACTCGTTCCGTGATATGACATTCTTGTGACCTAGTCACGTGCTTGCAAGCGATGTCAATGTGATATCACCGAGAGGGCCCAGAGTATATCTCTCCGTCATCTGGATGGACAAATCCCACTCTTGATGCATGAGCCTCAACTAATACTTTCATAGTACCCAAATCCATCTTTATAGTCACCGTGTTACGGAGTGACGTTTGATGTCATCAAAGTACTCTTCCGGAGTTAGTGATTGACATCATCTCATGGTCTAAGGAAAAGAGCTATTTCGTATGTGTTTGATACAGCAACAAACTAAATGACTTGATCGTATTTGCTATACCAACTTGGGTGTATGTTCATCACATCATTCTTCTAATGACATGACCCCGTTATTAACAACATCCAATGTTCATGATCAGGAAACCTTGATCATCAGTTAATCAACGAGCTAGTTTAAAAAGAGGCTTTACTAGGAACCCTTTTGTTTATTAAACACACATGTATTAACGTTTCCGATTAATACAATTTTAGCATGAGAAATAAACATCTATTATAAACATGGAATATGATAATAAACAATTTATTATTGCCTCTCGGGCATATTCCCTTCAATGAGAACGCGGCGTAGATTGAGGCTTTCAGTTACAACAATATTAGCTGCAGTCAAACGCCCGTTGTTTGGACAGTAACTAAGATAATATCCCTGTAACCTATAAATACCTTTGGTACATATACAAGAGGGAGATATGGCTCTTGAGAAAAGAAGATACGCAGAATATGAAATACAAACACACCACGCTGGAGTAGGGCTATTATCTCCCATTGAGAGGCCCGAACCAAGATAAATCACTGTATCATTTCCCAAGTGTGCGTTGTCCCGAGAAGCCTCACACCCTCCGGAAGCAACGCTTCATGTAAGAACGGGCATAGGTTGATCCCCCAATCAATAAAGTAAGCTCGGTGGGGGCCTGTTCCCCAATCGTCGACACATTTAAATTCCGCACATTTGCCTCCCCTCCTTCTAAATGCTTGTGGTTCTTAAGCCAAGGATGAATTATTGATAGATGAATCTTCTAAGATCATATTCCAATCATCTAGGCTTCACTTCTATATTCAATCTTTTAGAAACCTTGAAGGTTGTGTTCTTGAAGTTTCTTTCTTGATATCCTGTTCAAGTTTGTTTTATCTGTGCAGCAGTACTTATTTATTTTATAGAAAATTCCAAAGATATGATATTGGGATGATTGTCATTGGAAATGTTGCATGCCTTTCATACCTATCAGCCCCCCAAGCAGGATGTTCATATGAATTATAGTTTTGGAGCTATGAGGTTTTTAGTGAGCCCTAATTTTTCTGTCTGAGTTTTTTGAGTGGTATAGATTGTTATTTTTATCATAATTTTATTATGCTTTATATGGATATGATTTTTGTGTGGGTACCTTCGTGACTTCATTGTGTCATTAGATAAAAAATTTAAAATTCAAATAAGTCACAGATTTGCAGAGATCACCTTTTGACCGAGTTTCTTTTGTGTTGAAAATTTACTCTTGCTTTTCAGAAATCAACAGATCTTGTCTTATTTATCTCTCTTTTTCTAAAGGTGATTTTGAATTGATTTATTTTTTGATGGACTCTCAACAACCGGTAGTACACAGAAAAAATCACCATAACCATATGAGCCATGAATTTTAATTCATGGCAATTTTATTGGGGGATGTGCTGCTGTTTTTAAGATGATCCATGATTGCTCTTGATTCTTGAGATTTCCTTGCTTTGTTTTATTATTTCACTTGGTTCTTGAGGCATGTTGTTGGAGAAAGCATCAATCTTGTCCAAGAGGTGGGAATATTGAAATTTGGATCATTTACACCCCCTTCTGTAACACCCTGGCATTTAATATGCCTGAATTGCTACCAAACATAAGCTAAACAACATCTAAATACCACAATTAAACATAAATTCCAGCAAAGGCGCACATGCTAAAAACCGAGATTTCGGCAGCATCTCCTTTGTTTTAACATGAATTGAAGGAGCAACAACAGTATAGCAATATAAGGCAATATGAGAGACAGCTAAAACTGCAATAATTAAAGACTTAACTACAATATAAGTCTATTATCAAGCACTTAATGTCTCCAAGAGTCAAACGAACAATAAAACTCTCATATAGCAAAGCTAAACCTTAAAGCAATAATCATCACACGCAGTTTATTATCAAAACTAATTGAATGACTTGTGGAATCAAAATGGGTGAAGCTACGTGTGGACGTGTGACTATTTCCCTTCCCCGCATGCCGTTCTCATGGTACCTAAAACAACAAGAAAACACAAGCGTGAGTTCAAAACTCAGCAAGCATATTGCTATGGTACAACAAGAACAATTACATAGCAATAATATCTAACATCATGTAAACCATCTCATTCATGGTCACATATCATCATCATCATCAATATGTATGCAGTGCAATGCGATGCTCATGTCTCCTTGGAAACTCATACCGGTATGGTTGAGTACACACCCGTCGGTGTGCACCCTCTCCCCCCTTCCATCCCGAAGATGGAGGGTGCCTACTCCTCGCTTCCATTCACCGCGGTGAATGGAATCACGATGTAGGACTTACTCTTTGGCTCTCCAGATTAGTCATAACTTTCTCACCGACCTTCCCCGGATTAGTTATAACTTTCTCACCGCCCGGGCCATGTAACATGCCATGTATGCAAATATGCCAACATCATAATAAACTTGTACATTTAACACATGGCATCAAAGCATACTCATCATATCATAGGAAATCATTAAAGCATGGCAAGTGATCATGTAACACCCCGGCTTTTACTAAGCCCAGAATGTCACCAAACATAGACCATAACACATTTAATACCATAGTTTAAGGTAAATTACAGCAAGTAATCGTTTAGAATAATTGAATATTTTGACAGCATCTCCTTTGTTTATGCATAAATTTGAACATCACAATATCATATCAATATATGTATCAATCAAGATATCAATATGCATCGACAACAATAGATGAGCATCAACTAGAATCACAATAAGCAATGATAATCATGGAATAAGCATCTACTAAGAATAGGATGATAAAACAAATCGCTCCAAAGACCCACATGACACACATGAGGGAAACCAACACATAATATCCATACACCAAAATCAACATAACTTATTGCCATGTTTCCATAGAAATGGGTGAATTATCTAGATTATGAGTGCTACGTGAGGAAGTGTAGCTAAATTCCCTTCCCGCGCGCCGATTTCATTGTACCTAAATAAACAAACAACATAAAACACAAGCGTGAGTTCATCACTCAGCAAGGTGTAATGTAATGAAAAACAAGGTGCAAGACAACAAACCATAATTCCAGTCTCCACAGCTATATCACAACACATCATATTTAACATTATATACATCCTTTAAAACACCATGATAATCATCTCATGAGCATCTCATGAGTACTCTCATCATTATCTCATAAACATCTTCATTTATGTATATCATTCATGCAATGCAATGCACATGTCTCCTGGAATACTCATACCGGTATGGTTGAGTGCACACCACAAGATGCACCCTTTTCCCCTTCCATCCCGAAGATGGAGGGTGCCTATCACTCGCTTCCATTCACCTCGGTGATGGAATCACGATGTAGGACTTACTCAACAGAATAGCCCCGGACTAGTCATAACTGTTCTCACCGACCCTACCGGAATAGTTATGACTTATCTCACCGGTCGGCCATGAAAATATGCCATGTATGCAAAATGGACAGCAACGTATACATAAATAGAAATATTGTATATCAACACATGGCATCACAACATGTAGGACCGTATTCAACAATCGACGGTAACCGTTCAAAACATGGCATGTGAATCATTTATCAACAACAAGCATTTTTAATCATGGCATGAGGACACCATATCATCGACAACATTTAAATCATGGCCTAAGGGCATCCTATCAATTATAACATGTAATTCATGGCAAGACAACATGTTATCTATTTCAAATACTATCAAACAATTCTAGCAACACGTATAGCATACAATCCACGCAACACACTTGCCTTCAACCACGAGTAACGGAGTGACGAGAGGTTGAGGGCACTCCCGGAGGCACACCACCTGCAAACACGTGCCACACACTCAAATCGAGTCCACAAAACAGCACACAAATATCCCACTACCCCGACTTTGCTTACAACTCCTAAAATCAGAAAACAGCAAATATGTCCCTTCGGGACAGCGGCCTTCCAATGGGCATAGCTTCTGTTCTAGGACTCCAAATTGAATAAACAAGTACATCCTCGCGTAGCTTAGGAAAATTCCTAACTTTTTCTAGTTATTGGGAGAAACCAAATCGGCCTCTAAAATTGTTTAATCTAACGTTGAACACGAACTGTCTCAATCTCGTCACAGATTTGACAGCGCTCGGTAAAACAGCCATAACTTCCAAACGGCTGATCGGAATTTAACATTCTTTATGTCTACGGAAATATAATTAAATTACCTACAACTTCTTCCACGTCCGTACGACCAGATTCCAACTCTAAATTCGCGAAAACGCCTGCCCTAGTTCGGGTTCCCAATCTGCCCACACAGAACGTGAATACAATCCAAGTTTTCATCAATTCTACCCCCTGGCAGCACCTCCCTTGATCTAAAAACATAGAAATCCCCGACTACAACAGCATCTAATCAATCCCAAAGGTTTTCCCCATTACCTTCTTGAAGAACCACGAATTTGACGAACTTTTCCCCACGCGATCTCCACCCGATCTCTTCCCACGCGCCGTTTCCACTGGACCTCCTCGTCGCGGATCCTCCCACTGGCGAGGACAGCACCAAAGCGCGACGTGGCAGCGAGGGGAAGGTCTAGGGCTCACCCGCAAGGGGGAGAAGGGTGGAGAGGAGGGGCGGTTTTGCAAAGGAGGAGAGGTGGGGAGATTTGGGGAAGATGGGGGAGAGGAGGTGGGGGTGGCGGCTCAAAGGGGGAGAGATGGGGGGCGCATGGGGGAAGGGGCAGCAGGTGTGCTGCCCTAGCACACCCCCACATGGGCCCAATTCATCCCACCGACGGCCCAAATTGTTTCCCCCACGGCCCGATCACCCGGAAACGGCCCAAAACGACCCCGGAGAGGCCCGAAACGCGCTAAAACGCCATACCGTAGGGTTCAAATTGCAGAATTCATACTTTCTAAAGTTATGCCAACCCGTAGTATCACATTCTTCCCCCCTTCAACAGGATTCGACCTCGAATCCGAGACACACTACTACACAAAACAACCCACACAAAGAGAACTAAACTTCCTGTTCAAACCGGTGAGAAAAGCTCGGGAAATTCTCGCGCATGCGAGACTCCAACTCCCGGGTCGCTTCTCTCTCTGACTAGAGCCACTGGGACTACACCGATGGAGACTCGATGACAAGAACAACACAAGTCCCTACAGGACAAAAGCTTCTGTGTAACACCAGGCAACCACACAATAACTCAAGCCATAACACACGACAACACTTTTCCCAAAACCTACACTTAGCGAGAAAGAAGTACTTAGCTCAACTAAGTGCATCCTCTCACGGTTCCACCTTTTCTTCCAATTTCGAACCAGAAACCGCGATTCACCCACACAGGGCTCCATCAACCTAATACGCCCGAATCCTTACGACGAACACTTCACACTACTATCACAACCATCCTGACTACCACCCTTTTTCTTTTCCTAAGTCAAGCCGCAAAGGAAAACTCAAATCTCCAATCAACGCGATACAATTCGCATCGGGGAGCACTCAAACAAATAGAGACTCCACACAATTCTCTTGACAGAAGTTCTCAACAACTAAAGACAACTCGACTCGCTTTCACCACAGCCAAACTTTTCATTTTAACCAAAATCAACATCTTGGAAGAGAACTGCCACAAAAACTCTCGAAGAGAAAGGGAAACTCAAATCCCTTGCATAACATAACCAAAATACCAGCATTTATCCATTCATTCCTTTTCATGCTAGAGAGCAATGGAAAACTCGATTCATAACACGAATGCGAATTCTTCAAGAGCACTCCGGATTAGTCATATGTCTCTATATGACTTTCTCACCGTCCTGGCTCAACAACTCTTTTATGCTAAAAAAACGATGTCATGAATCTTTTTCACCATTTATTCGTCAGGTAACCACGATACCCATTAACCATTCACAAAGAGACTTCATTCTCTTTGTCACATGATTGACAACCAACAACATCGATGGTTGCTCAAATTCGCATAAACTACGACGGCGTTAACTAAAAAATACCATATCGCATCACAACCCAACAACCACTGCACGCAAAGCGTGCAAAACATCGCATTTTAACCAAAGCCAATACCAAAAGATAGCATCAACTCTCAAATCAAACATCTACGCCTAATAACCGCTACCAATTCTCTTAAAGAGAAAGGAAACACATTCCCAGCAGGGAACACCTTACCAACAAAATCACTTATGAAACAATCGTAAGATTCACCTTTTTGAAACGCTCGCAAACACCACACACGTTTCCCAAATAAATCCAACTCTAGTCACGATAGAATTTCAATTTAAGCGCTTAACTCCAGTGTTACCAAAGATAAATCAGTTGAACGCTAAAGAAAGCGTCCCACTCCAACGCTTTGGGTGTTAATCCATACTCATAGCATAGACTAAACAGATTAGCCCAAATCCAAAGATTGGCATGGTTCAATACCACACCACATTTGGAACCCATAAGCCGGTTACTTCAAATACTACTCTTTCATCCATATTTCCAATCATCGGAGTCAAGTTTGTAACTTGACAAAATGCCACTTAATCAGGGGAGATTTTATTGCACACTAATCAAGACGCCTAAACAAAGAGGCAGGCACTCCCAGAAAAACTATACATTCATTTGAATCCGTAAACCTTCAAAAGAAAGTTCGACTCAAATCCCACCATTACTCGCATTCCAATACTCTTAGCCAATACGGATGTCATAATCACCCAAATCCCGAGAAGTCCAACACTGTTGCACACAAGCTACAACATCTGCTCTTAATAAAATCACTTTTCACTGTTCATATAACCACAATTGATTATATTACCAACAAACCATAGACCACATCTACCGTATGACAATCAACAAGGAGAACCACGTTCTCACAACTCCAAAGACAATTAACTTATCGCTTAATCCAACATAAGACGATATCAACAACTTCTTTTGGTCTACTAACCATGACGAACCATTATTCATGCAACTTATTATCCCAAGCGTAGCACACATCTCTTTACAATTATTCCGGCGTAATCAACAATTACCTGGGTATAATCCCTAAGTCACATATTCCATATCACCAGTTCATTCCACCAATAATTAATACTAACCGCGACACGATCTCCACTAGACATCCCTCATAAATACGGATCCTGCATGCACATCTGTCAAGAATAATTCAACCTTTCCTACAATCATTCCATATATCCTCATTAATTGATTACACATATTTTAAGTCATATTGTCGACCCACAATATTAACTGACCCACCAGCTACAATAGGCAGAATTTCACACCATCTTCTTGCTATAACAAGTTCGTCAACCGAGACATTCTATGCTAACTAATCTCAAAACATCCATTAGATTCCATAACCCGCATCACTTTGCACACACCACTAATCAACTTTCACTTTGGATCACCTAACGTCTCGTTTAATTATCTCTTATCAACACAATATTTTAGTTTATCTTTAAACAAGCAACAAATTCACTTTAACCGAACCACTAGCTCATATCATCCGAAAACTCTAACTTCTCGTCATACACTTAACTTCTTAAACGTCCGCGTGAATCACGCACCCAACTCTTAAGGAAACCATAATTGCTCCAGAAAAGAACAACACCCAAAACACCTTTCCTTCCGGAAAGCTCAACCATAAATCACAAGAGAAGTCAACTCTTAAATTCCCAAATGCCGACACGCAACTACTCCACAACTCTCGAGATCAACAACTTCCGCGAAGGAAGATGGTTGCAAGAGGGAAAACCAAGCGATTAACCAAATCTTTTTTTTTCTTCGGATAAGGCCATAACCCCAAACTTAAAACTTTCACGAAACAAACGGTTTTTCAAAGATGAATTCCCAAGCAAGTCATCATTGCGATCAAACACCCCTTAGACCCCGACAACAAGGTTTGGCACAACACCGCAATAACTCTTTTAAATCTCGGAGAAAGACAAACACAAGAATAAATTGAAAACTTTCTCCGTAAAGCAACCGATCAACCACATCCTTTCCGACAAAACCTTGACACCTAAATCCATGCGACTTAGTTTTTTTCATCGAAACTTCAATAACTTCTTTTCAAATTGGAGAATGGTAACCCAAGAATCAATCTATAAGTTTCTCTATAAGGCAAACAACAAATCGGGCGTCAAAGCTGGCAAGGCGACCAAAAGAGGCGCAACCCTAAATTCTTCTTTTGTCTTCAACCAAAGAAGACAAAACCAAAACCACCAAAAGAACTATCGGTGAGTATCCAAAACCGAACCCTTTTTCTTTTATTTCACCCAACCAAAAACCAACCAAAACCGTTCGTCAAAACGGCAAAGGAAACAACTCTACTACTCGACTCCAACCAACTACCCAATCTACGACAGAAAGGATAAGCACTCTCCCAACAGGAGGTTTAAAGTCCATCGGTGATGGCACTAACCGGCCACACCGTCAAACCCAACAATACTACAAACAACAGAAGGTGACCGAAACCCTTTCGGCACCACAACCCACATAATCTCAAATGTATCAATACAATCAATTCTTTCATAAACATAGCAACATATATTACCAAATATAACATTCAACATCAAAGCTTAAATACAACATTTAAGCGTAAAGCAACAATACCCGTACCCATTCCTACTGTGCAACAGAGTGTGTCAAGTTTTAAATTAATTATTCCACTTACACAAGTTTTAATGTTGCTATCCTATGGCAAAGTTTTAAGTAAAACCTAAGCCATGTTTCTAGGTTATCCCACTTCATATTTTAGTTGAACCTATAGTATGACCATAAATACACATTCCAGGGACCTATAGCCCGCTCTGATACCAAATGTAACACCCTGGCTTTTACTAAGCCCAGAATGTCACCAAACATAGACCATAACACATTTAATACCATAGTTTAAGGTAAATTACAGCAAGTAATCGTTTAGAATAATTGAAAATTTTGACAGCATCTCCTTTGTTTATGCATAAATTTGAACATCACAATATCATATCAATATATGTATCAATCAAGATATCAATATGCATCGACAACAATAGATGAGCATCAACTAGAATCACAATAAGCAATGATAATCATGGAATAAGCATCTACTAAGACTAGGATGATAAAACAAATCACTCCAAAGACCCACATGACACACATGAGGGAAACCAACACATAATATCCATACACCAAAATCAACATAACTTATTGCCATGTTTCCATCGAAATGGGTGAATTATCTAGATTATGAGTGCTACGTGAGGAAGTGTAGCTAATTCCCTTCCCGCGCGCCGATTTCATTGTACCTAAATAAACAAACAACATAAAACACAAGCGTGAGTTCATCACTCAGCAAGGTGTAATGTAATGAAAAACAAAGTGCAAGACAACAAACCATAATTCCAGTCTCCACAGCTATATCACAACACATCATATTTAACATTATATACATCCTTTAAAACACCATGATAATCATCTCATGAGCATCTCATGAGTACTCTCATCATTATCTCATAAACATCTTCATTTATGTATATCATTTATGCAATGCAATGCACATGTCTCCTGGAATACTCATACCGGTATGGTTGAGTGCACACCCGTCGGCATGCACCCTTTTCCCCCTTCCATCTCGAAGATGGAGGGTGCCTATCACTCGCTTCCATTCACCTCGGTGATGGAATCACGATGTAGGACTTACTCAACAGAATAGCCCCGGACTAGTCATAACTGTTCTCACCGACCCAACCGGAATAGTTATGACTTATCTCACTGGCCGGCCATGAAAATATGCCATGTATGCAAAATGGACAGCAACGTATACATAAATAGAAATATTGTATATCAACACATGGCATCACAACATGTAGGACCGTATTCAACAATCGACGGTAACCGTTCAAAACATGGCATATGAATCATTTATCAACAACAAGCATTTTTAATCATGGCATGAGGACACCATATCATCGACAACATTTAAATCATGGCCTAAGGGCATCCTATCAATTATAACATGTAATTCATGGCAAGACAACATGTTATCTATTTCAAATACTATCAAGCAATTCTAGCAACACGTATAGCATACAATCCACGCAACACACTTGCCTTCAACCACGAGTAACGGAGTGACGAGAGGTTGAGGGCACTCCCAGAGGCACACCACCTGCAAACACGTGCCACACACTCAAATCGAGTCCACAAAACAGCACACAAATATCCCACTACCCCGACTTTGCTTACAACTCCTAAAATCAGAAAACAGCAAATCTGTCCCTTCGGGACAGCGGCCTTCCAATGGGCATAGCTTTTGTTCTAGGACTCCAAATTGAATAAAAAAGTACATCCTCGCGTAGCTTAGGAAAATTCCCAACTTTTTCTAGTTATTGGGAAAAACCAAATCGGCCTCTAAAATTGTTTAATCTAACGTTGAACACGAACTGTCTCAATCTCGTCACAGATTTGATAGCGCTCGGTAAAACAGTCATAACTTCCAAACGGCTAATCGGAATTTAATGTTCTTTATGTCCACGGAAAGATAATTAAATTACCTACAACTTCTTCCACGTCCGTACGACCAGATTCTTACTCTAAATTCACGAAAACGCCTGCCCTAGTTCGGGTTCCCAATCTGCCCAAACAGAACGTGAATACAATCCAAGTTTTCATCAATTCTACCCCATGGCAGCACCTCCCTTGATCTAAAAACATAGAAATCCCCGACTACAACAGCATCTAATCAATCCCAAAGGTTTTCCCCATTACCTTCTTGAAGAACCACGAATTTGACGAACTTTTCCCCACGCGATCTCCACCCGATCTCTTCCCACGCGCCGTTTCCACCGGACCTCCTCGTCGCGGATCCTCCCACCGGCGAGGACAGCACCAAAACGTGACGTGGCAGCGAGGGGAAGGTCTAGGGCGCACCCGCAAGGGGGAGAAGGGTGGAGAGGAGGGGCGGTTTTGCAAAGGAGGAGAGGAGGGGAGATTTGGGGAAGATGGGGGAGAGGAGGTGGGGGTGGCGGCTCAAAGGGGGAGAGATGGGAGGCGCATGGGGGAAGGGGCAGCAGGTGTGCTGCCCTAGCACACCCCCACATGGGCCCAATTCATCCCACCGATGGCCCAAATTGTTTCCCCCACGGCCCGATCACCCGGAAACGGCCCAAAACGACCCCGGAGAGGCCCGAAACGCGCTAAAACGCCATACCGTAGGGTTCAAATTGCAGAATTCATACTTTCTAAAGTTATGCCAACCCGTAGTATCACAGATCATGTCATATAATCAAGTTCATCTAGTCTCAACTAGCAATCCTACAAACCGCTATCCATTACAATACACTTGCCTCAACCACGGGCAACGGATTGGCGGGAAGTAGAAGGCACTCCCGGGGTCGCACCACCTGCACATAGGTACCACACACTCACAATCATGTCCACAAAATAGTACGCAAACCCTCATCTACCCCGACATTGCCAACTACTCGCAATACCCAAAAACAGAGGTTCTGTCCCGCCGGGACAGCAGCCTTCCAAAAGGCATAACTCGAGTTCTAAGACTCCGAATCAATGAAACGAGTACATCCTCGCGTAGCTTAGGAAATTTCCTAACTTTTTCTAAGTATAAGGAAAGACTGATTCGGAATCTAAAGCTGTTTAATCTACAAAATACCGAGATCTGTTGCAATCACGTCACAGATTTTAACACACTCGGTAAAACAGCCATAACTTTCAAACGGCTTAGCGGAATTTAAAGTTCTTTATACCCACTGAAAGGTATTGAAATTACCTACAACTTCTTCAACATCCATACGACCAAATTCTGACTCTAAATTGGCAAAAAAACCAAACCCTAGGTCGACTGCTCTTGCTGCCCGAAACAGAGAACGTGACCAACTCAAGAATCCATCTAATCTAATCAAATCCAGCACCACCAATTGATCTAAAAACTTGATAATCATCCTTATAACAGTACCTAGCCCAACCCCAAGGAGTCCCATGGCCATACCTTCGCCCGACGCACGAAAACCCAATAGATCTCCTCGCTCCAACGGATGGATCTTCGAGGTGCAGGGGTGGGGAGGCTACCCTAGGGCAGCAAGGGGTGGAGGAGAGGTGGTGGAGAGGTGGGGAGGCATGGGGGGCAAAGGGGAGGGGCGCACGGCCAAAGGGGGAGGGGGTGCGGCTAGGGCAAGGGGGGGTGCGGCTAGGGCAAGGGGGGGTGCTTGTGGGCGCCCAAGGGGAGAGGTGGGGCGCATAAGGGGCAGGGGAGCCCCTTTTACCAGCCCCAACCAGGTTTCCTAGTCCTAAATGGACTCATACTCCTTCCCACCAAAGCCCACAACCCCTTCTCTTGGGCCCAAACTCCCCCGGAAAGGCCCAAAACCCCGGAAACGCGATTAAACCTCATAACGTATGGTTTTAACCTTAATCCCACATTTTATAATGTTTTTGACTTAACATCCACATTATATAAGGTTACGACACTCTGTGGTGTCACATTCTCCAATTTCACCTTTTACGATGTCTCGACATCCCGTAGTGTCACATTCTCCCCCCGTTAAACAGGATTCGACCTCGAATCCGAAGGACGCCAAAATCAACAACAAAGTCCCCAAGGGACAAAGGACTTCTTCGCAACATAAAACATTCACACAAAAACTTAAACCTGAACAAACGACAAGCGAGCTCCCAAAACCAACACTTGTGTTGATTTAGCTCAACAGAGTGCAACCTCTCACGATTCCATCTTCACTTCAATTCCCAAATAGACCACGAAAGAAAAACGGTCTCACACTCCTCCATCCATTCCTCATTGGCACTAACGTGCCCGATCCCTTTAATCGAAACTACTCTCCAGAAGGGCACGGTACCAGCCTCTAGAACCCTCTTCATCTCCCACGCACAAACGTGTTTTCACACCTCAACCTCTCTACTGTGGTTCGCCATATTCAAAACGACGACGAACCAAGTGAGACAAATACTCCAAGACCACCAACTATTTGAACAAACGAGGCTAAGACCTTGCAAAGGATTGTTCTTTTACAAAAGACCACTACCCAACACTACCGCCTAAAGGAAAAGGCCTACCTTACAATCAGGGTCGTTAAACTCGCAAGAAAATGTAACAACCAAACAAAATCGCTACGGTTGACACAACCTCGTTCAACCTCAGCAACAGAAAGGTCCAATACACTCTGAAAAGGAAAACAATTACTAGCAACCACCAAGTGGTCCACTAATAATCTAATCAACCCTACCGAGGAACATCTCAACGACACAATTCTCCAAGAAGGTTTGCATTGAGTCAAACACAACCTTTCCCTCAATGGACCACGATAAAGAGTACAATCATTGAGTGAGCTCAACCAAAATCATGAACCCAATTGGTCCACCTACAACAACTCAACCCCAAAGCGCTAAAACCACATTGGAAAGGATCCGGCAACATCCAAAGAGCACACATTTTAATTTCCTATGCCAAGACACAAAGGAAATGCAAATCCCCTATACCACAACCAACATACTAGAAATTCTTCATTGTTTCTTTTCATACTAGAAAGCAAGGGAAATCTCATTTCATGACATAAATGCACACTCTTCAGGAGCACTCCGGATTAGTCATATCCCCATATATGACTTTCTCACCGACCTGGCTCAACGACTCTTTAATCATTTAGCATCTAAAAACGATGTCATGCTTACTTTTCACCATTTCTTCATCATGTAACAACACTACCGAAAAATCATTCACATGACGACTTCTTCCTCGGTATCTCATGAATAAATCTCGAATAACATCGAGATTTGCACTAATTCATAAAAACTATGACGGCAGCATAGTTAACAGTAAGGCACCACATCATACCAGAATCCCACCAACGATAGAAAGCTAAACTCGCAAAACATCGCGTTTTAACCAAAAATCAACATTTGGAAAAGGACATCGGCTCCAAAGTTAAACATCTGCACAAACAACCGCCATAATTTTCCTCAAGGAGAAAGGGGAAACTCATTTTCAAAAGAGAACACTTCACTAACAGCATCGCCGATGAAACATCCACAAAAACCACCTTTTGAAGCACTTGCAAACTCTACACAGATTTTTCCAAATAACTCCAACTCTTGCAAATAAAAGATTACAAATTAAACCTCGTGAGTTTTCCAACATAACCCTCTATGTCCATTTGTTTCCGTTTAAAATTTATTCCAAAGATAATTCAGGGTGAACGCGAAGGAGCACGATCTACTCAAAATCTTTTGGGTGTAAATCCATACTCATAACACAAATTAACCAAAATAGCCAAAACCAAAGATTGGCACCAATAGCTACGGGTTCTAGGGAAATTCGGGAAACACAACACAAGGAATACCTTGACCGAAGGCATTCAACCAAAATGGCAAACAAACCAACCAGTCCAAAAACTTTTAAACACATGCTCAGCATAACAAGAACCATCTCTAGTACTCCACTACGCTTTCCATTAAAGACTTCAATAATCACTATTTACTCCTTGAGGAGCCCCAACACAAATCAACCAAAAGCTTCACAACAAATTCTTCCTCTAGTTACCATTCCCAACACTTTTAATTAGGGTTTATGATGCTTATCAAAAAGGCACCCAACCAAGACTATATTGACATGATCCCCACAGATCACCGAATCATAATACTTCTTATTCTAAATTTGAAACATAATACTTCAACAAATCTTTCAGCAAGATCAACATATAAATTTCATACCTCCTATATATTCACGTCTCGACAACCGAACCTTATTCAGTTAAACAACGACTTCAACATGTAAATATTATCTCCACAGGGAAGAATTCGTAAGTGAGACTCTAAGTTATACTTTCATTAAGGATAACTTCATTTATCATGTTAATTATCCAAACCTCACTCCATCGCAACATGTTAAAATTTTCCTCTATTTTAACTAGGGTTTTCCAACGAGTAATCTAAACAGTTACCACCACTACTTAGTCATCAATAACAACAAACGGCATAATCATCAACCAACAACATTACTTTTAACTACCCTATACATAGGTGATAACAAAATTACCACCACACAACATACTCCCGCTATTTAAAATAGATTGAATACTAGCATTAACACTGCCTTTAACAACATCATTAAGAATAAGTCTTATGTCTTCTCAATTGATATCAATACTAGCATTGTAGAGACACAACTGCATACTTCCAAATATAATAGTATTTTGCAACAACATGAATAGCAACTCTAATCAACTTCCAAGTTAAGGTCATAAGCTAGCATGATCAAATTTCTCTACTAATATGTTTAAATTAGAACATCTTTAACAACCAGCAAAGTTTCTTTAATAATAACAGCAGTCTACATCATCTTAATGTTTTAACTATGCATCAAGGTTTAAAACTTTAAACATTATCGGGGGTCATAAGCACTTTTAAAACAAAGCAACAGATTCTAAGCATGCACATTAACACATTTACTCATTCTTGCTAAGAGTAAACTACAACACTAGTAGTCTATTTATTCTCAAGCTAGAGATGACAACCACATTGAACTGTTTCAACTCACAAATTAACTTAACAATACGTCATCCCAAAAACCACATTGGTACATGCTACATAACATGCTAAACAACAATTCTTACTAGGGACAAACGATTTCAGTCAAAAGACTACTTACTTTGTTTGTAGCATTTTAGTTTTAAAGTTCATCCCAAATTCATAAGGAAACTTGACTCTCAAAATTGCAATGAGACAAACCCAAACTTGGTCATGCAAAAGGAATTCTCCAAAACACTTTTAAATCTCAAGGACTCCCATATAGGAAAATGGTTGAAAGACAATTTTCTCGAAAGGGAACCAAGCGCTCAATTAAACCTTTGCAAATCAAACCTTAACACCAAACCCCAAACTTTCACGAAACAAGAAGGGTTCTTCAAAGATGATTTCTTAAACCAACAAAATAACGAAATCAAACACCACTTACTCCTACAAAGCCAAAAACTTCAGCCCTGACAAATTGTGTCCGCACAACTCCGCAATAACTCCTTTAACCTCGGAGAAAGACAAACACAGGAATAAATTGAATGCTTCTTCCCCATAAAGCAATCAACAAACTAGACATCAAAACTGAAAAGGCGCCCAAAAGAAGCGCAACACTAGACTCCTCTTCTTCGTCTTCAACCAAGGAAGACAAAACCACAAACCGCATACGGAACGATCCGCGAAAATCCAATACCAAACACTTTTCTTTTGGTTTCCATCAACTAAAACCAAGAAAACCAACTAAGACCGACCACAGAACGATAAAGAACATCCGAAGGGGTCCACCACCAAACTCTTCTATTTGACTCCAGTCAACTACCCGATCTACGACAGAAAGGGTAAGCACTCTTCTCCTACAGGGGTTAATAGTTCTTCGGTGATGGCGCTAACTGGCCACACCGTCAAACCTCACCCTTACTATGAACCAAAAAGAGGTGACCGAAACCCTTCGGCACCACAACCCCACTTTATCACCACCACAAGAACAATTCAATCATTTATCTCATAGACATAGCAACATACTTTATCAAATGAAGCATTCAACATCAAAGGTTAAATACAACATTTAAGCGTAAAGGAACGATACCCATACCCTTTCCTACTGTGCATCCATTGTGTGTCAAATTTTAGATTAGTTACACCACTTTTGCAAAGTTTTAATGTTGCTATCCTATGATAAAATTTTAGTTAAGACCTAAGCCATGTTTCTAAGTTATTCCACATCACATTTTAGTTGTACCCTATAGCATGACACTAAAAATACACATTCCAAGGACCTACAGCCCGCTCTGATACCAACTGTAACACCCCAGCATTTAATATGCCTGAATGCTACCAAACATAAGCTAAACAATATCTAAATACCACAATTAAACATAAACTCCAGCAAAGGCGCACATGCTAAAAACCGAGATTTCGGTAGCATCTCCTTTGTTTTAACATGAATTGAAGGAGCAACAACAGTATAGCAATATAAGGCAATATGAGAGACAGCTAAAACAGCAATAATTAAAGACTTAACTACAATATAAGTCCATTATCAAGAACTTAATGTCTCCAAGAGTCAAACGAACAATAAAACTCTCATATAGCAAAGCTAAACCTTAAAGCAATAATCATCACACGCAGTTTATTATCAAAACTAATTGAATGACTTGTGGAATCAAAATGGGTGAAGCTACGTGCGGACGTGTGACTATTTCCCTTCCCCGCATGCCGTTCTCATGGTACCTAAAACAACAAGAAAACACAAGCGTGAGTTCAAAACTCAGCAAGCATATTGCAATGGTACAACAAGAACAATTACATAGCAATAATATCTCACATCATGTAAACCATCTCATTCATGGTCACATATCATCATCATCATCAATATGTATGCAGTGCAATGCGATGCTCATGTCTCCTTGGAAACTCATACCGGTATGGTTGAGTACACACCCGTCGGTGTGCACCCTCTCCCCCCTTCCATCCCGAAGATGGAGGGTGCCTACTCCTCGCTTCCGTTCACCGCGGTGAATGGAATCACGATGTAGGACTTACTCTTTGGCTCTCCGGATTAGTCATAACTTTCTCACCGACCTTCCCCGGATTAGTTATGACTTTCTCACCGCCCGGGCCATGTAACATGCCATGTATGCAAATATGCCAACATCATAATAAACTTGTACATTTAACACATGGCATCATAGCATACTCATCATATCATAGGAAATCATTAAAGCATGGCCAGTGATCATGTCATATAATCAAGTTCATCTAGTCTCAACTAGCAATCCTACAAACCGCTATCCATTACAATACACTTACCTCAACCACGGGCAACGGATTGGCGGGAAGTAGAAGGCACTCCCGGGGTCGCACCACCTGCACATAGGTACCACACACTCACAATCATGTCCACAAAACAGTACGCAAACCCTCATCTACCCCGACATTGCCAACTACTCGCAATACCCAAAAACAGAGGTTCTGTCCCGCCGGGACAGCAGCCTTCCAAAAGGCATAACTCGAGTTCTAAGACTCTGAATCAATTAAACGAGTACATCCTCGCGTAGCTTAGGAAATTTCCTAACTTTTTCTAAGTATAAGTAAAGACTGATTTGGAATCTAAAGTTATTTAATCTACAAAATACCGAGATCTGTTCCAATCACGTCACAGATTTTAACACGCTCGGTAAAACAGCCATAACATTCAAACGGCTGAGCGGAATTTAAAGTTCTTTATACCCACTGAAAGGTATTGAAATTACCTACAACTTCTTCAACATCCGTACGACCAAATTCCGACCCTAAATTGGCGAAAAACCAAACCCTAGGTCGACTGCTCATGCTGCCCGAAACAGAGAACGTGACCAACTCAAGAATCCATCTAATCTAATCAAATTCAGCACCACCAATTGATCTAAAAACTTGATAATCATCCTTATAACAGTACCTAGCCCAATCCCAAGGAGTCCCATGGCCATACCTTCGCCCGACGCACGAAAACCCAATAGATCTCCTCGCTCCAACGGATGGATCTTCGAGGTACAGGGGTGGGGAGGCTACCCTAGGGCAGCAATGGGTGGAGGAGAGGTGGTGGAGAGGTGGGGAGGCAAGGGGGGCAAAGGGGAGGGGCGCACGGCCAAAGGGGGAGGGGGTGCGGCTAGGGTAAGGGGGGGTGCTTGTGGGCGCCCAAGGGGAGAGGTGGGGCGCATAAGGGGCAGGGGGAGCCCCTTTTACCAGCCCCAACCAGGTTTTCTAGTCCTAAATGGACTCATACTCCTTCCCACCAAAGCCCACAACCCCTTCTCTTGGTCCCAAACTCCCAGAAAGGCCCAAAACCTCGGAAACGGCCCGGAAACGCGATTAAACCTCATAGCGTATGGTTTTAACGTTAATCCCACATTTTATAATGTTTTTGATTTAACATCCACATTATATAAGGTTACGACACTCCGTGGTGTCACATTCTCCAATTTCACCTTTTACGATGTCTCGACATCCCGTAGTGTCACACCTTCTGATCGCCATCTCGATCTTTCAGTGCTCGACGGCCGCCACCGTGGATCTGGCAAGGTCGCAGCATGGGGAAGGAGGGCACTAGGGAGGGCAATGTGGGAGGGGGCACGGAGGAGGCCGTGGATCTGGATGGCACAAGAGGGCACAGCGAAGGGCGGCGCAGTGCGGATCATGGATGGCACAAGAGGAGGCTGGGGATTTGGACGGCGTGGGAGGAGGCACATGGAGGAGGGCACGGGAGGAGGCCATGGACAGCACAAGGGAGGAGGGCATAAGGGAGGAGGCCACAGGCGAGGCTTAGGCGCTGTAACACCCCGGCACCAAAAATGCCGCGAATGCCACCACAAAGGATACTAGCAATAACTAAAACACATATTTAACATTAAATTACAGCAACTACACTAAAAACTTAAACAAAATTTCAGCAGCATATATGCTTCAACAAGGTTTTTAAGCATCAATAGTAAGTTAACAACATAAAAGTAGGATAACAGTTACTATGAGCATGATAACCAAGATTTCATCAATAATTTATACAAATGATAAATCTAACCATCTCAAGCACAACTATGAGTTGATCAAATAGTTGAAACAACCATCACGACATAGTCCACAATTTAGCTCAGTAAGGCAAACCATCACAACTATGGAAAAGGGTAGTTAATTGTCTAGTTAAGTGATTCTATGTGTAGACGTGAATCTACCTCCCCTTTCCCATATGCTGCATTCAAGGTACCTCAAAAAACATAAACAACAAGCGTGACTTCATCACTCAGCAAAGTGTATTGCAATGGTACAAAACAATAACAATTCATATACATACGACATACCGATCAACAACCATGGAAAACAATCCATGAAGACCCCCTCAATCACATTCTCATATACTTTCTCATCAACATTCTCATTTATGCAATGCAATGCATCATGCCTCTTTGCCTAGCACATACCGATATTGCCGAGTGCACACCCGTCGGTGTGCACCCTCTTTCCCTTACATCCCGTGGAGGGTGGTTACTCTTACTGACTCGCTCCCATACACAACCGACTACGAGGTAGGACTTTCGTGTTCACTACGTGTGAACACAGATGCTTGCATCAGAATGGGTCACCTCTTCCTTTATTGTGAAATCATGTGCTGAAAAATTGGCTTTGAACTGAAAAATTAACTTAGAATTGGTTTTGCAAAATGTGCTTGTGCATGTATTTGACAATTTGACAAGAAACAGTAAGTTTCGCTTTTGCGCCGAACCGATTTTGTGTTTGCGCCGGACCAAGTTTTTGGGTCTGCCGTGGACGTGTTTTTGAGCTCATGAGCCGGACTCAATTTTCCAAGAAACCAGTAAGTTTTGCATGTACGTCGGACCAATTTCTTTGGTCAGTCGTGAACGGCTTTTTGAGGATTGATTTCGCATGTACGACGGACTGATTTCTTTTAGTCTGTCGTGAACGTGTTTTCGCCGGAATGATTTCTTCTTGAAACCGAGACTTTCACTTGTACACCGGACCGATTTTGTTGGTCCGCTAGAATGGTTTTGAGTGACTTTTTCATGTGTACGCGGACCATATTTTTGGTCCGTCGTGAATGGCTTTTTGCTCGATTAGGGTTTGTGCAAATTTGGACTTTGAATTTTGATTTGTTTTTGAGATTATGAAATTTGTGAGAATTTCATGATGCTTGAAGTGGACTTTATGCAATGCTCATGTGAGTAGTTGCATGGATTGACATTGAGTCAAGTCGTGGACTTGTGCTCGGATTTGTTTTGTGGTTTGTTCATGTGCAGGTATTGCTCGAAGACGAATGTGGTCGATGACGGGACCGGAACTAGGTTCATGGAGGAACTGAGGTTCGGGACTAGGTTCAGGAGGAACTGAGGTCTTGGTGGTCAAGGATGTCATGCGGGACGTTCGGGCTAAGAGAATGGTGCACATGAAGAATGGTTAGTCACGTGAGAATGGCAGGAGGTCATTCGCGTGCAAAGTGTTAGTCACGTGAGTATGGCAGGTGGCCATACGCGTGCAAAGTGTTAGTCACGTGAGTATGGTAGGGTTACCATACGCGTGCAAGAGTTGTACTCGGCTAGGTTGGGCCAAGTAGAGTTGTGTTGGATACAGATTCCTTCTAGGGAATAGGAATCGTATTCAGAACTCCTTGTGGGTTGGTGCTTTAAATAGGAGGGGTTGTCTCCTGTTGAAGAGCATCGAATTGAGGAGAGCTAGGCGCATAGAGCCTTCGGCTCAAAGTTTAGGGTTTGTACTCTTTTGATGGGAGTACTTTAGACAAAAGAAATAAAGATCAATTCTTCTAGTTCCCGCATTGCTTCAACGTTCTCTTTTTGGTTCTTGTTTGCATGCTTGTTCTAGTTCTAGATTGGTTTTTGTTCTTTAAGTTTTATCTTGATTTGATCCATCAAAAACCTCTCTAGGGTATTGATCTAGTGTTTCTCAAAGTCTAGTTGATCAATCTTTTGTCGTTCTTGTTTAATCTTGAAGTTTTGATTAGATTGATTCTCGTCAAGTTCTGGATTAGCAAGCTTGCAAAGCTCATAACATTTGATCCGTAAGTCCGATCGAGCTAATTCTTTTTGGGTTCGATTCGTATTGGAATCTAGTTTCTTGTGTCCAAATTTCATATCAATTTAACGGTTGGATCTCCGGGAATTTGCGTTTTACCGAACCTCTGTCATTCTGTTTTTGTCGAAAACGAGGCAATTATTTGGTTCTGTTTTGGGGTGAACTTTTAATAGATCAAGAATTTGGTTTTAGCTTCCGCACAATCATTCACCCCCCCTCTGATTGCTATATTCGTATATTTCGATCCTACAAGTGGTATCAGAGCAAGGTTTTTCTAATCTATCTTAACCGGTGATCAGATTAATGGATCGTTATTCGACAAAACCATGTGTGTTCGATGGTGTTGATTTTCAGTTTTGGAAGGCCAAGATGGAGGCGTTCATCCAAGCACAAGGCTTCACAATTTGGGAGAAGGTCTACAAGCCATATGAAGTCCCTGCAAACGACAACGTCAACGACACCAATCGCACACATGTTGAAGCAAACAGCAAGGCGCGCAACTTGATCATCCAAGGCTTGGGACGTAGCGACTTTGATCGTGTGATTCATCTTCGATCCGCATATGAGGTATGGAAATCTCTTTGTGATTACCATGAGGGTTCTAACACTATTAAAGAGGTTCGTCAAGATCTTTACAAAAAAGAATACATGCGATTTGAGATGAAACCCGGTGAGTCGCTAGATGACTTCTTTGCACGTTTCAATAAAATTCTTAGTAATCTTCGTGCTGTTGGAGTTAGCTTTGATGATGCTGCTAATGCTAGACAATTGCTTGGTGCATTAGACATGTCAATTTGGGAGATGAAAGTTACATCCATTAGAGAATCTACTGTCATGAGTACACTTACTTTAGATGTTCTTTATTCTAAGTTGAAAACTCATGAATTAGATGTTTTTGCTAGAAAGAATGATTATAAATCAATTGCTTTGACATCTCAATCGAGCATATCTCATAATGGTGCTGCTTCAAGTTTTGCTCTATCTTTCTTGTCTTCACTAACCGATGAACAGATTGAGCAATTCCCAGAAGAAGACTTGTCACTACTCTCTTCTCGCTTTAACAAAGCCTTGCAAAATGTAATAATGAGAAAGAGAGGTGGTGGTGATCCTCCAAGATGCTATGAGTGTGGTGATCTCGACCATATTCGTCCAAACTGTCCAAAACTTGCAGGTAAAGCATCACGGGAGGAGAAGGACAATGACAGAAGAAAAGAGAAGAAGAAGTTCTCTTCAAGTAATAGAAAGAAGAAGAGCTTCATCAATAGCAAAGTTGTCCACCGAGTTCTTTCCGCTCTTGAACAAGTCAATTTGAGCGATGTGGATTTGGAGAGCAGTGAGGACGATGCAACTCCAAGCAAGCATGAGTTGACAGGGTTGTGTCTCATGGCTAAAAGCAGCAACAGCTTCACTGAGGACGACCACGACAGCGACTTCAATGAGGTAGATCCTTCTTACGATGAATTAGCTATTGCTGTTGCTCGACTTGGTAAATTGCTTGATAAACGTGACAAGAAAATTAAGAAACATGATTTTGTTGTGGAGTCATTGAATGCTGAAATTGCTAGACTTAAAACCTTGATTCCTGATGATGATGCTTGTAAATCATGTGACTTAATTTACAATGAGCTTACTTTGCTTAGGAAAGAACATGCTCCCTTGTTAGAGCAAATCAATGCTGAAAATGAGAAAAATGAGAAACTTGTTAAACATGCTAGTTGTTCTACCATTGATTTGCATGATACAACTCCATGTTCTAAATGCTCCATACTAGAATTGAAGTTGCATGATGCAAATGCTAGGGCTTCTCAAATAACAGAAGATTTGCTTACACATGAGGTTCCTTCATGCTCAACTTGTTGCAAGCAAAAAGGAAAAGTGAACGTTCCCTGTAATAATTGTTTAACTCTTTCTCGAAAAATTGATTACTTGGAAAAGTCATTAGAACGTTTCACTAAAGGAAAGAAAAACCTAAACATGATCTTGGATCAATCAAAAGTCAGCACTCATAACAAAGGTTTAGGTTTTGATTCTTATGCTCATCATAAATCACATGCTCCCACTGTTGTTAAATCATTTGAAGGAGGAAAATTTGAAATTGTCAATGAGCCTAAGAAAATTGTCTTTAAGTCTGCTGGAGTGTTATCTTCTACTATGATGAATGCAAATGATGCTTCTACTTCTAAAGCCAAACATCCTGTTAAGTACACTTGCACTCATTGTGGTAGAGATGGACATTTAGTAGATTTTTGCTTTAGACTAGCCAAACAACAAAAGAAAGAAAAAACTAAGGCTAGGTCTAATTTCAGACAGGCACGCTTTGTTTCTCATTATGTGCCTAGGGTGATGCAAACACCTTTTGTTGGTAAGAACACGGGAAAAGACAAATCTATCTTTGTGCATAAGAATGCTCGTGTTGTGCCTACTGTTGTGCGTCGTGTGTCTCAGTACTGGATTCCTAAACATCTTATTTCTAACCCCAGTACCGAGACCTCGACACTTTCTGCTTCTATGTAGGCTTCTCACGCGAGGATGGAGAACATATGGCTAGTGGATTCCGGATGCTCACGCCACATGTCCGATGATAAGAATTGGTTCTCCTCCTTCACTCGCGCACCTCGTGCTAAAAGTGTTATTTTTCAAGATGCTTCTTCCACCT
The DNA here is from genome assembly GCA_036346355.1 of Rhipidocladum racemiflorum. NCBI lineage: Eukaryota > Viridiplantae > Streptophyta > Magnoliopsida > Poales > Poaceae > Rhipidocladum > Rhipidocladum racemiflorum. Next base: position 39,222,986 of record CM070588.1, read on the forward strand.
CTGTTTTCGCAAAAGGCACTAGTCCAAATAGTGCAGGTACAGGTGCATATGTTCAGGGGGAGAGTATCTTTGTTGATGAAGATAATGATGATGCTGTTGAGGATGAGATAATTGGAGTTTGCTGTGTGCTTGTGTGCTCGTTTTCAAGCTTCCCCGCGTTCTTCACATCAACAAGCTATCAAGAGGATTTTAAGGTATCTCCGTGGTACTCAAGATTTTGGCATTTGACTTTCTGCTTCCTCATGCATTAGTTTAAGAGCTTTCTCTGTTGCTGAATTTGGAGGATGTAGAATTGATAGAAAAAGTACATCTGGTTCATGCCACTTCTTGAGTAATTCTCTTTCTTGAACACATTGATATCAGATTTCACTTTCTTAGAGATCATGTTGAAAAAGGCAACATTGTGCTTCATCATGTGGATACTGAACATCAATTGGCAGACATTTTCACAAAACCTTTGTCTTCTTCTCGTTTTGCTTTTATTCGGGGAGAACTTGGGATTGTTCATCCAATGGGTTTGTTTTGATGGGGAGTTTCCTTGCCAAGTTCTTTCACTTTATGAGCTCACTTTATCATATTTCTTTATATATTGTGTAATTGTGCTAATATATGATAATCTAAATTGTTCCACTTGAACTAAAAATGACATTGCGGAATTCCTTGGTTTGATTGCCTATAGTTAAATACTCTGTGATATCTCACTCTTTTAAGCTTGATATTGAATCTTCTTGACAAATTTGGGCTATGAAGCAAGTGTGTTTTCAGCTTTACTCTTTCATAAGACCTTTTAATCATTTTTGCATGTTTACAATCAAAGAAAAAGAAAAGAAAAAGGGAATCAATAAAAAAGGGTTGTTAAAAGCAAAAGCTTCAAGTTGTATGCTTCTGCATGCTTTCCTAAAAATAAAGATGTATGCTTCAAGCATGCCATTCCCTCAAAGATAAGATGTATGCTTCAAGCATGCCACTCCAAGGAAATAAAAGAAGTATGCTTCAAGCATGCCACATGCAGTTTACTGTTTAAAGATTAAATTGGTCCACTAGATTGGAGTTGAAACCACTTGCTCGCCCTGATTTGTTATTTGCTTCAACTTTGAGCCTTTGTTTTTCTACTAAAGGTTTTGCTTAGTACTTGGCTATAGTTGACTGAATTGAGGTTGAGATGCATGTCATACCATAACGTGTTAAAATCACATCAAGATCATGTATTTTGCATGTTATGTGTTATATAAGGTTATATGATCGAATGAGCTCATCTTTTCCTATCTTGGCACTCCCTTGTTTCTCATTGTGAAATCATTGCTACAAGAAAAATTTTGAACAAATTCTCTCTTTTGTACTCTTGATGAATCCATTGTCAAAGGGGGAGAAATTTGGGAATCATTGAAAAGTTTAAGGAAAAAGGGGGAGAAGAAAAAGGGGAAGTTGTTTTAATTTGAGAATTTTGGGAGAAGTTTAGAGAATTTTGGAATTTTTGGGCACATTGCACATTCACACACATGTTCCTTCTCAGGGGGAGATTTGATCCTTTGGATTTCAAAATCTTTTGTAAAGTGAATGACAAATGTTCAATTCTAAGTGGTGTTGCCAATGTTTTCATCAAGGGGGAGAATGTGAAATCATGTGCTGAAAAATTGGCTTTGAACTGAAAAATTAACTTAGAATTGGTTTTGCAAAATGTGCTTGTGCATGTATTTGACAATTTGACAAGAAACAGTAAGTTTCGCTTTTGCGCCGAACCGATTTTGTGTTTGCGCCGGACCAAGTTTTTGGGTCTGCCGTGGACGTGTTTTTGAGCTCATGAGCGGACTCAATTTTCCAAGAAACCAAGAAGTTTTGCATGTACGTCGGACCAATTTCTTTGGTCAATCGTGAACGGCTTTGAGGATTGATTTCGCATGTACGACGGACTGATTTCTTTTAGTCCGTCGTGAACGTGTTTTCACGGAATGATTTCTTCTTGAAACCGAGACTTTCACTTGTACACCGGACCGATTTTGTTGGTCCGTTGTGAATGGTTTTTTGAGTGACTTTTTCATGTGTACGCCGGACCATATTTTTTGGTCCGTCGTGAATGGCTTTTTGCTCGATTAGGGTTTGTGCAAATTTGGACTTTGAATTTTGATTTGTTTTTGAGATTATGAAATTTGTGAGAATTTCATGATGCTTGAAGTGGACTTTATGCAATGCTCATGTGAGTAGTTGCATGGATTGACATTGAGTCAAGTCGTGGACTTGTGCTCGGATTTGTTTTGTGGTTTGTTCATGAGCATTTATTGCTCGAAGACGAACGTGGTCGATGACGGGACCGGAACTAGGTTCATGGAGGAACTGAGGTTCGGGACTAGGTTCAGGAGGAACTGAGGTCTTGGTGGTCAAGGATGTCATGCGGGACGTTCGGGCTAAGAGAATGGTGCACATGAAGAATGGTTAGTCACGTGAGAATGGCAGGAGGTCATTCGCGTGCAAAGTGTTAGTCACGTGAGTATGGCAGGTGGCCATACGCGTGCAAAGTGTTAGTCACGTGAGTATGGTAGGGTTACCATACGCGTGCAAGAGTTGTACTCGGCTAGGTTGGGCCAAGTAGAGTTGTGTTGGATACAGATTCCTTCTAGGGAATAGGAATCGTATTCAGAACTCCTTGTGGGTTGGTGCTTTAAATAGGAGGGGTTGTCTCCTGTTGAAGAGCATCGAATTGAGGAGAGCTAGGCGCATAGAGCCTTCGGCTCAAAGTTTAGGGTTTGTACTCTTTTGATGGGAGTACTTTAGACAAAAGAAATAAAGATCAATTCTTCTAGTTCCCGCATTGCTTCAACGTTCTCTTTTTGGTTCTTGTTTGCATGCTTGTTCTAGTTCTAGATTGGTTTTTGTTCTTTAAGTTTTATCTTGATTTGATCCATCAAAAACCTCTCTAGGGTATTGATCTAGTGTTTCTCAAAGTCTAGTTGATCAATCTTTTGTCGTTCTTGTTTAATCTTGAAGTTTTGATTAGATTGATTCTCGTCAAGTTCTGGATCAGCAAGCTTGCAAAGCTCATAACTTTTGATCCGTAAGTCCGATCGAGCTGATTCTTTTTGGGTTCGATTCGTATTGGAATCTAGTTTCTTGTGTCCAAATTTCATATCAATTTAACGGTTGGATCTCCGGGAATTTGCGTTTTACCGAACCTCTGTCATTCTGTTTTTGTCGAAAACGAGGCAATTATTTGGTTCTGTTTTGGGGTGAACTTTTAATAGATCAAGAATTTGGTTTTAGCTTCCGCACAATCATTCACCCCCCCTCTGATTGCTATATTCGTATATTTCGATCCTACATTTATGCATGCACATATGCCATAACATGAATAACTTGCATAAATACTCAAATTAACCATTGCATAGCCATTTAACAAACTATAATCATCATAACGCATGCAAGTGCCCAACATGGCAACTTAACCTAACACATGGATAAGCTACACATCCATCATAATACACTTGCCTTCAACCGTGTGCAACAGAGTGGCTAGATGTTGAGGGCACTCCCGAGGTCACACCACCTGCACATAGGTACACTACACTCAAAAACTTTCCCACAAAACAATACAAGAATAATCATCTACAACGACTTCGCAACCCACTCCTAAAACCCGAAAAACAGAGAATCTGTCCAACGGAACAGCATGCTTCCAACGAGCATAACTTGAGTTAAAAAACTCTAAATAAGGTAAATGAGTACATTTTCTCGAAGCTTAGTAGATTTACCATCTTTTTCTAAGTATTCACGAAAACTGATTCAGCCTCTAAAATCCTCTGATCTACAGTTTAACACAATCTGTCCCAATCACATCACAGATTTGGCAGCGTTCGGTAAAACAGCCATAACTTTTAAACGGCTAAACATAATTTAACATTCTTGGTGTCCAATTAAAGATAATTGAATTACCTATAACTTTATCAATATCCGGCCAACCAAATTCTGAATATAAAATTCTCTAATTCGCGTCCAAAGACAGAAGACCCAATGTGCCCGAAGACAGAACGCATGACAGATTTGCAATTACCTTAATCCCATCTAGCAACAGCACCTATACAAGGATTTTATGCATGGATCCTCCCTTATAATCACCCTCACACCCCTACAAAAGAATCTACAAACACTTACCTCCCTTGAAGAACACCCAAACGATGAAACCCCGGCCTCGATCTCCCTCCAAACGCTGAATCCACCGGATCTTCTCGGTTGCGAAGCTTCCCAACGGGGAGATCAATGGAGAGGGATGTGTGGAAGCAATGGAGGGTGAGAAAAACCCTTGCTAGGGCCGGCTAGGAAGGGGAGTGGGGTGCACGGCCAAGGAGGAGAGGGGGCTCAAGGGCTTGGAGGGTGGCGGCTAGGGCTTGGGAAGCAAGGGGTGGGGTGGCTAGGGAGGGGAGTTGGGGCGCCCAGCACTAGGGTTTCCAGGATTTGCATGCTTTCCCCCCCTCATGGGCCCAAACAACCTCCATAGACAGCCCAAGACTCAATCCCCTAGGCCCAAAACCTCCCGGGAAGGCCCAAACCGTCCCGAAACATCCCAAAACCCCAGAAATCACCAAAAACACGACATAATTCATACCATAATGTCACAATATCTCCCCCTTAACAGGATTCAATCTCGAATCCGAAGAACGCCAAAAACAAAAACCAAGTCCCCAAGGGACTGAAGACTTCTCTACAACACAAGACAACCACACAAAAACTCAAACTGAATCAACGACAAACAAACTCCCAAAACCAACACTTATCGAGAAAGAGTTGACTTAACCCAACTATGCCCAACCTCTCATGATTTCACCTTCATTACACTCAACATGACATAATCAAAGCGAGTCAACTCTTTTAACAACATCTCTACCACCAAACACCAATGGTATCTTGTTAAAAACTGGGTTTCTAGACAAGATCCCCCAAAAACCAAGAAAACACTGGTTCTCAACTCTTGTAATTGATTACCCTTTTTAATCGAACGGACCGCTACCGAGTAGTGCCATGGGAAGAAAAACTCACTAAGGCACATCTGCCTTTCCGATACACAATCACGCTAACATTTCATTCCATCCTCTCCCCGGCAAATCTCATACCCAGAGACGACTAGCTAAGACAATTGCTCACGATAGGACAATTATCACAGAATTACTGTCAACTTCACTACCACCCATCGATACTCTTAATAAAAGTTGAATCCAGACATTATCAACCTCCATCATAATCCACCCTTATACCACTATTGTCCGACACCTAGCCCCAAGCTAGGACCGTAAAACCTTACCAAACCACAATCGGCTCCTTTCTTAAGAGGGTCTTGCCCTCACAAATTATCACTCAACAATCAAGCACAAGAGTATACATCTTTAGCATACTCAACCATAAACCATGAACCCAATTGATCCACATGCATCAATTTGAATCCAATGCGCTAACATTCACTTTGGAAAGACTTCAACAACATCCAAAGAACATTCATTTTATTTTCCTAAGACAAAACGCAAAGGAAACACAAATTTCCTATACCACAACCAAAATACCAAAAATTCTTCATTCTTTCTTTTCATACTAGAAAGCAATGAAAATCTCGATCCATGACATGAATGCAAACTTTTCAAGAGCACTCCGGATTAGTCATATATCCATATATAACTTTCTCACCGACCTGGCTCATCGACTCTTTTATGATTAAATATATATAAACGATGTCATGTTTCCTTTTCACCATTCATTCATCATGTAACAACAATACCGAATAGTCATTCACCAAGAGACTTCTTCCTCGGTACCATATGATTGAAGCATAAATAACATCGATGGTTGCGATAATTCATATAAACTATGACAGCAGCACTGTTAACAGTAAAACACCACATCGTATCACAACCCAACATCAATTGAAAGCTAAACATGCAAAACATCGCATTTCAACCCAATTCAACATTTTGGAAGAGACCATCAATTCTCAGGTAAAGCATCTGCACCCACCACCGCCACAAATTATCTCAAAGAGAAAAGGAAACTCATTCCCAAAAGAGAACACTTCACTAAACAAATCTCTTATGAAACATCCATAAAATCCACTTTTTGAAGCACTCACAAACACCACACAGATTTTCCAAATAAATCCAACTCTAATCAAATAGAGTTACAAATTAAATGCTTAACTCAAGAGTCTCCAACACAACGCACTATGTCCATTTGCTTCCTTTAAATATTTATTCCAAAGATAATTCAGTGTGAACGTGAAAAAGCGTGATCCACTCAAAAAAAACTTTTGGGTGCAAATCCATACTCATAGCATAAACTAAACAAATTAGCCGAAACCAAAGATTGGCACCAATCACTACAAGTTTAGGGAAACTCTGAAACACAACATAAGGAATACCTCAACCGAAAGCATTTAGCCAAACTAGCAAACAACCAAACCAGTCCAAAATGGTTTTAAACACCAGCTCAGCATAGATACAACCATCTCTAGTGTTCCACTATGCTTTCCATTGAAGACTTCAGTAATTCACTATTTACTCCTTGAGAGGCCCCATCAAAATTCAACCAAAAGCTACATAACAAATTATTTCTCTAGTTACCTTTCCCAACACTTATAAATAAAGTTTATGATGCTTATTAAAAAGACATCCAACCAAGACTACCTCGACATGATCCCCACGGACAATCATATCATAATACATCATATTCTAAATTTGAAACATAATACTTCAACAAATCTTTCAGCATGATCAACCTATAAATTTCATACCACCTATACATCAACATCTCGATAATCGAAACTTATTCAATTAACAAATGACTTCAACATGTAAATATTACCTCCACAGGGTAGAATCTGTAAGTGAGAATCTAAGTTATACATTCATTAAGGATAAAATTCTTCATCATGTTAATTATCCAAGGTTCACTCCATCACAACATGTTACAATTTCCTCCATTTTAACCATGGTTTTCAACAAGTAATCTAAACAATTACCACCACTACTAAGTCATCAATATCAATAAATGGGCATAATCATAACACAACAACATTGCTTTTAGCTACCCTATACATAGGTTATAACGAAATTGCCACTACACAACAAACTCTAACTATTAAAATAAATTTAATAAGTTAGACCATCATGATGCTCTTAAAACATCATCAAACAACAAAACCTATATTCTTCCAATTGACATCGATACTAGCATTTCAAGAACACAACTACGTACTTCCAATTATGCTAATAGCTTGCAACAACATAAATAACAACTCTAATCAACTTCCAAGTTAAGGTCACAAACCAACACGATTAAATTTCTGTAATAACACGTTAAATTTAGAACATCTTTAAACAACCAACCAAGTTTCTTTAACAATATCAGTAGTTTACATCATCTCGATATTCTAACTGCGCATCAAGATTTAGAGCTTTGAACATTGTCAATGGTCATGTGCATTTAAGATAAAACAATAGATTCTAAGCATGTACATTAACACCTTACATCATTCTCGCCATAGAGTAATCTACAACACTAGAAGTTTATTTAATCTCAAGCTAAAGATAACAATTACATTTAATTGATTCAACCCACAGATTAACTTAGAAGTACATCATTTCCATAAACCACATTGTTACATACTACATAACATGCTAAACAACAATTCTCACTATTGACAAATAATTTCAGTCAAAAGATTACTTACTTTGTTTGCAGCATTTTCTTTTTAAAACTCAACCAAAATTCACAAAGAAACTTGACTCTCAAAGTTGCAATGAGACATGACTCACACTTGATTATGCAAAAGATCTCCAAAACACATTTAAATCTTAAAGACTCCCACATGAGGGAACCAAGCGATCAAGTAATCTTTTTCTGACAAAGGCACAAAACATAAATCGACACATCTTAAGTTTTTGCACACAACTTCAATAACTTCTTTTAAACTCAGAGTAAGACGCACAAGAACAAAACGATACTTTTCTTTGCAAAGCAACCAACAAAACCAGCGTCAAAGCCAAAAAGGCGACCAAAAAGGCGCAACACTAAACTCTTCTTCTTTGTCTTCAACCAAAGAAGGCAAAACCAAGAACCGCTGAAGGAACAATCCGCGAATATCCAATACCAAACACTTTTCCTTTGATTTCAATCAATTAAGACCAAGGAAACCAACCAAAACCGATCGTTAGAACGGTAAACAAAATCCAAAAGGGTCTACCCCCAACTTTTTCATTTAACTCCAACCAACTTCCCGATCTACAACAGAAAAGACATGCACTCTCCCCCACAGGAGGTTATTTGTAACACCCCGGCGTCTAGTATGCCCTGGATGTCACCAAACATAGTAGAAACAACAACTAAACACCACAATTAAGAACAAATTACAGCAAGGGCTTTAATGCTTTAATGCAAATTTCGGCAGCATTTCCTTTGTAATTCCATGGGTTGAAGCAACAATAATAGTATCACAAGCAATAACATTATGGATAACATCTAAAACATCCATAACAAGAAGTATAGCAACAACTTAAGATTCATTAATGAATTCAAACGTTTCATGGCTAAAACGAAGTGAACGATATAATCAAACACACATTAAGGCATAAAGCAAGTTCTAGCGCCATAAAATTAATCATCACAACTACGAATGAAAGAGTGTAGTTGTTTAAGTGCATGAAGCTACGTGAAGATGTGCTGCTAATCCTCTTTCCCGCATGTTGGTTTCATAGTACCTAAAAACAACATAAAACACAAGCGTGAGTTCATCACTCAGCAAAGTGTATTGCAATGGAACAGAGCAACAACATTATTCAATAGCATATTTACTACATATCATAGCACATCATCATCATAAGCATCTCATCATCATCATTATTCATGCAATGCAATGCGATGCACATGTCTCTTTGAAGCACATACCGGTATTGCCGAGTGCACACCCGTCGGTGTGCACCCTCTTTCCCCTTCCATCCCATAGATGGAAGGTGCCTACTCTTACTGACTCGCTCCCATACACAACTGTGAATGGAACTAAGAGGTAGGTCTTTCTCAGTGGCACTCCGGATTAGTCATAACTTTCTCACCGACCTTACCAGATTAGTTATGACTTTCTCATCGTCCAGGCCAGTCCTCATGCCATGAATGCAAGTAATACACTGTTTACCTTTCATCGTTCAGGTGTCATGCACAGTAACCTTTTACTCACCATCATCACTTTATCATTCTCATCATCACTACATACTCACCAATATATCATAAGCATGAATAAAACTTTGCAACCGTTCGTAATTCAGCAAATGCATAACCATCTAACCATTTCATATTTGCTGAATCTCATTCAAGAATCAAACATGGCAAGCAAACATATCAACAGTTAACTCGCATCATAACGAAAACATAACGCCATTCAAGTCACAACATTACAATACACTTGCCTTCAACCGTGTGGGACGGAGCGGCGAGGTGTGGAAGGCAATCCCAGGGTCACACCACCTGCACATAGGTACAATCTACAGTTGAACACGATTTGTCCCAATCTCGTCACAGATTTGACAGCATTCGGTAAAACAGGCATAACTTTTAAACAGATGGACGGACTTTAACGTTCTTGATGTACAATTAAAGGTAATTCAATTACCTACAACTTTCTCAACAGCCGTCCGACCAGAAAATGCCTCTAAAATTGCCAAAACCGAGCCCTAAGCATGAGTGCCCAATCTGCCTGAGAACCGAACGTGGGACAGAATTGCATTCTCCCTAATTACATCTAACCACAGCACCTAAACATGGGTTTTGGGCATGGATTACCCCATATAACCAGCACCAAAATTCTACCAAGGAATCCACAATTGCTTACCTCCCTTGAAGAACCACACGAACGACGAACGTCTTCTCCTTCCCGGTCCCCCGATCTCCTTCCTAGCGCCAAATCCGCCGGATCCCCTCGTCGCGGAGATTCCCAACGGTGAGGACAACGGAATGGAGGGGTATGGCAGCAAGAGATGGGGGTGGATCTCTCCTAGGGCCGGCTAGGGGAGGTGGGGAGGTGGAAGAGGAAGGGGGAGGGGCGCATGGGGAAGTGGGGAGTGGCGGCTAGGTGTGGAGGGGAGGCGTCCAAGGCAAGGGGGGCACAAGGAACCCTAGGGTGGCATGATTTCCCCCCCATACGGGCCAAAACCCCCCCACCAACGGCCCACTTCATCACCCTAAGAACCAAACTAGCTCCCGCTAGGCCCAAACTCCCCCAGAGAGGCCCAAATGCCCGGAAATGGCCCAAAAGCACACAATAAAATAAATCAGAAATATCTCAATCTATCATTCCGTAGTGTCACACTCTCCCCCCTCCTTAACAGGATTCAACCCCGAATCCGTGACACACCATTACGCAAACAACCGAATCGAAGGGAGCTAAGGTTCACTTCTCAGAACCCGCTCAGAAACCCCTACGATTTGCACTAGCCAGAACCCGAAAGCAAGGAGCTAAGGCTCGAAGACTGGCGGCTATAAAGATGACTCACGATCAAAAACTTATAGGGACACTACTCGACATTGAAACATAATGCACTCACACAAGGCCTCATAACGTCCCAAGCGATAGGATAAACTCCCAAACAGACCACGAAAGAAAACGGTCTCACACTCCTCAATCCATACATTCCTTAGCACTAAAGTGCCCGATCCCCTTAATCGAAACTACTGTCCAGAAGAACACGGCACCAACCTCTCGAACCCTCTTCAACTACCACGCATAAAAGTGTTTTCACACCTCAACCTCTCTACTGTGGTTCGTCGTATTCCAGACGACGTGAACCAAATGAGACACAACACTCCAAGACTACCAACTGCTTGAACAATCGGGGTTAGAACCTTGAAAAAGATTGATCTTTTACAGAAAAGACCAATACCCACCACTACCAAGGAATGCATCAATGACACAATTCTCCAAGAAGGTTTCAATTGAGTCATACACAACCTTCCTTTACTCTTCACTTAACTATTTACGATCATCTACTAGCCACACCAAATTTCTCTTACTAAAAGGTCTCGCCCTCACATTCTTCCACTCAAAGGACCAAGACAAAGAGTACAATCATTGAGTGAGCTCAACCATAAACCATGAACCCAATTGATCCCCATGCATCAATTTGAATCCATTGCACTAATATTCATTTTGGAAAGAATTCGACAACAACCAAAGAGCACTCTTTTTATTTTCCTAAGCCAAATCGCCAAGAAAACTCAAATCTCTTACACCACAGCCAAAACACCATAATTTATTCATTCTTTCTTTTCATGCTAGAAAGCAGTGGAAATCTCGATTCATGACATGAATGCAAACTTTTCAAGAGCACTTCGGATTAGTCATATATCCATAAACGATGTCATGTTTCCTTTTCACCATTCATTCATCATGTAAAAACAGTACCGAATAATCATTCGCAAAGAGACTTCATTCTCCCTATCACACGATTTAAACACAAATAACTTCGATGGTTGCAATAATTCACATAAACCATGACGGCAGCATAGTTAACAGTAGAACACCACATTGTATCATACCCCACCCTCAATTGAAAGCTAAACTTGCAAAACATCGCATTTCAACCAAAATCAACAATTTAGAAGAGAACATCAACTCTCAGGTCAAACATCTGCACCCACAACCGCCACAAATTTTCTCAAAGAGAAAGGGAAACTCATTTCCAAAGAGAACACTTCACTAACAAAATCACTTATGAAAATTTCATAAAATCTACCTTCTAAAGCACTTGCAAGCACCACACATATTTCTAGGTTATCCCAAATCAAAATATTAGTTGACCCTATGGTATTTCACTAAGTTCAAGCACCACGGACCTAAAGCCCGCTCTGATACCAACTGTAACACCCCGGCACCAAAAATGTCACGAATGCCACCACAAAGGATACTAGCAATAACTAAAACACATATTTAACATTAAATTACAACAACTACGCTAAAAACTTAAACAAAATTTTGGCAGCATATATGCTTCAACAAGGTTTTTAAGCATCAATAGTAAATTCACAACATAATAGTAGGATAACAGTTACTATGAGCATGATAACCAAGATTTCATCAACAATGTATACTAAGGATAAATCTAGCCATCTCAAACACAACTACGAGTTGATCAAATAGTTGAAACAACCATCACGACATAGTCCACAATTTAGCTCAGTAAGGCAAACCATCACAACTATGGAAAAGGGTACTTAATTGTCTAGTTAAGTGATGCTATGTGTAGACGTGAATCTAGCTTCCCTTTCCCATATGCCGCATTCAAGGTACCTAAAAAAGACATAAACAACAAGCAAAGTGTATTGCAATGGTACAAAACAATAACAATTCATATACATACGACATACACATCAACAACCATGGAAAACAATCCATGAAGACTTCCTCAATCACATTCTCATATACTTTCTCATTCACATTCTCATTTATGAAATGCAATGCATCATGCCTCTTTACTTAGCACATACCGGTATTGCCGAGTGCACACCCGTCGGTGTGCGCCCTCTTTCCCTTACATCCTGTGGAGGGTGCCTACTCTTACTGACTCGCTCCCATACACAACCGTGGGTGGGACTACGAGGTAGAATTTTGTGTTCACTAACATAGAGGCCCGCATCAGAATGGGTCACCTCTTCCTTTATGCATGCACATATGCCATAACATGAATAACTTGCATAAATACTCAAATTAACCATTGCATAGCCATTTAACAAACTATAATCATCATAACACATGCAAGTGCCCAACATGGTAACTTAACCTAACACATGGATAAGCTACACATAGCAAGCAATATGGCCACCCAAGCCATAACCACCACAACACACTAGCATAATCATAAGTAAACACATGATCATCATCTCACATGACTGTATCACAACAATAAGTAAGCATATGATCACCGAACCACATCCATCACAATACACTTGCCTTCAACCGTGTGCGACGGAGTGGCGAGATGTTGAGGGTACTCCTGGGGTCACACCACCTGCACATAGGTACACTACACTCAAAAGCTTGCGCACAAAATAATACAAGAACAATCATCTACAACGACTTCGCAACCCACTCCTAAAACCCAAAAAACAGAGAATCTGTCCAACAGGACAACATACTTCCAACGAGCATAACTTTAGTTCTAAAACTCCGAATAAGGTAAACGAGTACATTTTCTCGAATCTTAGGATATTTCTCATCTTTTTCTAAGTATTTGCGAAAACTGATTCGGCTTCTAAAATCCTCTAATCTACAGTTTAACACAATCTATCCCAATCACGTCACAGATTTGACAGCGCTCGGTAAAACTGTCATAAATTTTAAACGGCTGAACGGAATTTAACGTTTTTGGTGTCCAATTAAATATGATTGAATTCCCTACAACGTTCTCGACAGCCGGCCGACCAAATTCCGAATCTAAGATTCTCTAATTCGCCTCCAAAGACAGAAGACCCAATCTGCCCGAGGACAGAACGCAGGACAGATTTGCAATTACCCTAATCCCATCTAGCAATAGCACCTTTACAAGGATTTTAGGCATGGATCCTCCCTTCTAATCACCCTCACTGACAACCCTACAAAAGAATCTACAAACACTTACCTCCCTTGAAGAACACCCAAACGACGAAACCCTTGGCCTCGATCTCCCTCCAAACGCCGAATCCATCGAATCTGTTTGGTTGCGAAGCTTCCCAACGGGGAGATCAATGGAGAGGGATGTGTGGCTACAATGGAGGGTGAGGAACCCTTGCTAGGGCCAGCTAGGAAGGGGAGTGGGGCGCACGACCAAGGAGGAGAGGGGGCGCAAGGGCTAGGAGGGTGGCGGCTAGGGGTTGGGGAGCAAGGGTTGGGGCGGCTAGGGAGGGGAGTGGGGGCGCCCAGCACTAGGGTTTCCAGGATTTGCAAGCTTTGCCCCCCTCATGGGCCCAAACAACCCCCACAGACGGCCCAAGACTCAATCCCCCAGGCCCAAAACCTCCCGGGAAGGCCCTAACCCTCCCAGAACGTCCCAAAACCGAAGAAATCACCAAAAACACGACAGAATTCATACCGTAGTGTCACAGGTGCGGGGGAGGAGGCCATGAGCTAGGCCGCGACGCAGGGGAGGAGGCCATGGGCAAGGCCGCCACTTGGGGAAGAGGGAGGCAACGTCGCGCGAGAGGGTTTGTTGAGCTAGGGGAGGCCGGTTGGGCCAAGTGGACCGAATCGGACCCTAAAACCAACAAATCTGATCGGTTTTGTAGCGATTTTGGTCCAAATTGTCGAAATTGGACGAAATTTGATGAAAATTCACTTAATCCTGTAGCAATTTGAAAATTTTCAAAACAATTTTATCCCGCTGAGATTTAATTTTGGGAGAGGGGGGAAAACTGAAATCCGAAATCTCAATGAAATTTTGAATCACCATGGAGCTTTAGTAATTAGTAGTACCAAGTAGCATATTTTAAACAAATCTTTTTCGGACATGTGGGGCATGGCTGCACTGCTCACTTCTGGGGATTTGCTTCCATGTCAGAGACACACAACATGCTCATGTGGCTGTAACTGCAGCAAGGTGCACAGTACGATTCGTCGTATATTCCAAGTTCTTTCTCTAATCTCATCTACTGTACATTAACATTAATTCATCTGTACTGTACGAAATGCTCTTCGGGTGTTGCATGAATGGAACTAATTTTCTACGGTCTATGGCGATGTAACAAGACCTTCTGGACGTATGAAAGTGATATACAGATATATGCAACTGATATTTGTTTTTTCTAACAACAAGGGTTGTTTTAGATGTTGCAATCTTGTCAGAGCATTTCATTTCAAATGGCACAGCTACCTGTAAACACTGGCCAAGAATCACTTCTTAAGCTCTCAGAAAAAAAAAAAAAAAAAAAAAAAGAATCTCTTCCAAATGGATCCAGTGTGGTCGAGAGGATGTTCCGATTGTTAAAAGTGTGATCCAAATTCATTTTTTATTTCACTCAAAGTTCTACTCTACATATGGCTTTTTATGTCTCCCTTTAAATATGTTCCAGTAGTTCATAGGATAGAGAAAGAAAAAAAACGAAAAAGAAAGTCTTATTGTAAACATCTCTTCATACGTTTTTGATTTTTTTCTCAAAGGGTTTTCCATATAAAATTTTTTCCTCTCATTCCTACTTTTTTAGTGCATTATTCATAACCAGTGTTATTAGAGTTCTGGGTTCAAAATCAAGCCGCTGCTCCTAGAGGAGACAACTCCCGAGGGTGGCACCGGCACAGCAACACCATCATTGGTGACCATCGTGCGCATCATTGTGACCATTGCACGATGTATACACAGCATTCGCATCAAGGATTTTCTGTCGATTCTGCTGCAAGCCATCATCCATTGCTACGTGCGCAAAAGGAATATACCAGGAGATTCATCAGCCTAAATTTGGCAATTTCAACTCGCCTTCACTCCGTTCCATAACTCAACTCCATACTAAACAATGGCCCGTGCTCAGCTACGACGATTGTTCTAGTGTTAATTTCACCAACAATATCGCCTGTGCGGCCCGACGCATCCAATGCCGTCCTTTTGGACAATTTTCTACCACAATCAATCATTGTATTACTTTTTTGGAGATGGAGTTCACTGCAACACATACCGTTGTGCTTATTATTGGTGACATTCATGTAGGATTAATCATTGGAAATTTCTTCAATAATCCATCATCTACTATAAGATACTGTGGCAATATCTGCACATACAGAGTCTAAGGTGGAGTTATAGGTTTTCAATACAATGAGTTAATTTGGGCTACGCTTGATTGAGAATACTTAAAAAATCAATATCAGTTAAGGATATAACTTTATTTGGTGTTTCATTCATAGTTTGGGTATGTTGCAAGTTTTGATCGCTTATGCGACCGTTATGGAGGTTTTGGTAACATTAATTTTAAGAAATTTGTTGACACCCTGGTTGTAGCTAGCATGATACTCTCTAGAGATTTATAAGGAGTTTATTTTTTGCATGGATATTACAATGTTATCCAGTTGTTATAGCTCAATATGAGGAGTCTACTATAATTTAATACTCTCTTTCATTTGGACAGTTTTACAATGGCAATTTCAACTGTCATGGAATTTAATTACCTTTGAAGTCGGTAGTTTGATGTACATGATAGCAACATGTGCAAGTTGCTCCCTAATGTGCATTATTTGCTGAATTTTTGTGTTACATGTGAAGCATATCAAATATCCATGATATAAGTTCTTTGCTATCTATCAAGCGCCTCAAGTGATGTCTTAGCCTATACCGTTTGATAATTGTGCATTTATTTCAAGAGTTCAGTTGCATAGACTGAGACTTTGCTGGGATTATAAATTATTGAAGATCCATATTCATTCATCTGCTTTGTTGATAGCTGTTTATTTGAACCTGCCGTTGATTTGCTCAATTTTGCTTCGTGAGAAGCGTTAGGATAATACTATCCCTGTCTTTCTTGTTCAGATTAGTTTGATGGAATTTTGAGGTACAAGGTCTATTGATGAAGACTTATTTTAAGGAGATTTTTATATTTTGGCTGCAAGAGCAAATTCGTCTTAAGGTAGAGGTTGTTAAAGTATAATCTGAATTCATTATGGTTTTAATTATTTCCTACTACAACTCAAAGTTCTACTCCTATGTGGTTCTTTATGTCATCCTTTAAATATGTACCTCTAGTACATATGATAGAGCAAAGGCAAGATGAAGAGAAAAGAAAATTTTATTTTAAATATCTTCTCATATAATGATATAGTTTTACTGTATCCGTGGTTTTTCCCTTTCATGTAAAATTTGTGTTGAACTGCACGGCTGATATTGACCTTGAACGGGTAAATCTCCTTAAAATAAGTCTTACTAGGTTGTTATGCGCGGCGCACGCCGCTCGCGTGAACGAAAAATAAACTTAGTCAACTTGATAAAAAGAAAGAGTGTTATGTTACTTAGAAAGCATTATCTGGCCAGTTATTGAAGAAGTTAGCAATATGGCCAGCATTTATTGTAAGCGGTGGCTGCAGAGATACAGTTGGCGCAGGAAGATATACAAGCATGAAGTCTGCAAATTTTGCCATGACCTGGGTAATATCAGAATCAACAATAGAATCAAATTTCATAACATCAGAGTTGACATTTTATCAAGGTAGATATCATCTAATGTCGGATGGAGTGGATTCTTTTTTAAATCGGTGAAGTGAAACCTCAGAGGATCTCTTTCATTGCCTAAAATAGTCCTTAGGATGGTTTGAGCTTCACTGGAATTGTAGAACTTTTGACGTACGATAATTTTAAAGATGGAGATAAAGCCTATAATCGAACACGTAAACTACCATAATTCAGAAATTCATCCAAAACAAAATATTATCACCGCATTATAAAATTCTAGCCTGCCTAATTTTGATTAACCAACTCTATTTAGTTCCTACTAAGATCATACTTAATTATTTTTAACTTATTAACTAATAATATTATATTATTAGTTGATAATTCACAGAAAGAAAGCAATAACTAAACCACTTGCAGGATAAGAGATCAGAACACTTGGCAGGTGAGCAGAGAAATATGTATGGCAGTCATGGTTGCCTTTTCTAAGAAGATATGTGAGATTATTGGCAACCATCATCATTCAATAACAAATACAATTGCCAATATAGTTGTCAATGCCATTGACTGATGAATGATGATTTCAAGACAGTATGACACTCATATAGTGGGACTCCTAAAAGCAAACAATTTGCACAGCTCAACAGTCAGAACACCTCAAGTCCGATCAAATGTAAGTGATATGAACTGCTAAGGGTCGCGTGGTGATGGTGGTGACCTGGTAGGTGAGGGCCTCGGAGAAGCGGCCGAGGCGGAGGTAGACTTCGCCGAGCGACTGGCAGGGGGGCAGGAGGTGGTGCTGCGGCAGGTACTTGCTAAAGACCTCGTAGTCGATCCGCAGCCACCGGAGCGCCTCGACGTACTCGCCGTGGCGCTTGTGGATGTCGCCGATGACGTTCGCCCAGCACGCCTCCTCCTCCCGGTTCCCCTCCGACACGGCCTCGCAGTGCCCCCGCTTCGCTGCCTTCAGCTCCTCCTCCTCCTCCTCCTCCTCCTTCCACCGCCCATCGCCGCGCCCCATCGCCGCCGCTAAGCGGTCTGGCTTTTTCCCCTTTCCCCACTTTTTTCGTGCGGGTTTTGGGGATTTCGGAGGTGGTAGAATGGAGGGGTTTCTCTTCTCCCACCAAAATACTCTGACGAGCTCGCGCAGGGCACGCGTCGCTCGGCGAAGCCGTCGGGCGAGGGAACCGGGGCGAGGGAACCAGGAGCGGTGGTCACGGGCGGTGCAGACGCCTAGTCCAAGGGGACGGCACCAGTAGACGGAGCAAGCGAGCGGAGCGCGCCGCACGCGCTGGGCAGCCGTGGAGCGAAGGGAAACGCGAACGCTGTGGCTGACCGCGAACTCTGCGGAGCGAAGTGGCGAGGGCGATGTGGACACACCGGGAACCATCGAGAACAAAGGAGAGCGAAGTGGAGAAGACCCGGACGCGAAATGGAAATTCCCACAGATGGGCACGTGGATGCTCTCAGCGAGGAGGCGAAGCAAAAATGGAGACTTGGCGAGGGCTTCACCGCACAGAGGAGAACGTGGACACTACCGGAGTGCCGGGAACCACCGGATTGTAATAAAGTAGGATGCACGATCTATTTTACAATCCGTGGTTTCTAATTGGTGGCACTCTTCATGATGCATTATGCACGATCTATTTATTTAGGGCGCGTTTGGAAGCTCGGAACGGTCCTGTTTCGAGTAGAATCGCTGACCAAATCAGCCAAACGCGTAATGGATCGGAGCGATTCTACTCGAATCGTTCCTTTCTTTTCTGCGTCTTAGCCGAATCCGGCGGATACCCGTTCCTCCCGATTCGTGGAACTCTTTTACCCCTCTGCCCTTCTCTCCTCGTAGCTCCCCGTCGCACCAGGAGCAGCATCCCTTCGGCCTTCTCCCGGCCCGGCCATCGACACCCTCGTGGAGCTCGAGAGGCTAGCCGTCAAGGCGCTACGCGACGGCGACGCCGTGTTCCGCGAGGCCGACGTGCACCTCCGCGTGGCCGCCGCGGCGCCCGACCACCCCTCCGTCGTCCGCCTCCACGGCGTCTTCCCCGGGGACCCCGCCGCCGGGGACCAGCTCACGTGCCTCGTCGTCAAGTACGCCCCCGAGGGCTCCCTCTGCGACGTGCTCCGGCGGTACGGCCCTCTTCCTGTTGTTCTGAAGATATGTTGATTTGTAAAATTACGGTGCTAGCAGACAATTCATTTGCTCAACATATCCTTGACAGTTTTGAACATACTGATGTCGTGATGTGTTTTTGATCTGCACTTGGACTTGAATGTGTTGATTTGTTGATCTGCAAAGATATGTTGATTTGTTGTATCCATCACCTTGTTCTGAATACTGCCTAAACTTTGTTGCAGTCACCAACTAGCAGAATAATAATCGTGATCAGTGATATGCACTTGGACTTGAATGTGTCCTTCCAGCCAATGCACGGTTTATCTAATATGTATATTCCTTGTTCTGAATCTGAAGCTCAACATGCGTGGTAAAAGATATGTTGATTTGTTGTATCCATCACCTTGTTCTGAATACTGCCTAAAGAACAAGCTCCTGGAAATACATTCAATACATATATTGATTTTTTTTCCTGGAGAACAATGCTCACCCAGATTATTTATACCTAATATGTAGAATTATTCAGAAAATTGATTGATGCTTTGTTGCAATATGACATAGAAATTGGAAGAGAATTTTCATATGATGCGTATATGTAAATTCGTTTTGCATGCTATTTTCATTTCTGGTAATGCTCTACTGTTTCATGTGATCCTACCTTGTCTTTCGTCTCGTGAGTAAAACTTTTTATTCTGTGGTCAAGAATACATTGTGATCCTACCTTGTCTTTCATCTTGTTATTTGAATTTGTCGGTGCTATTATGGCATTGATTCATCTAGGTTGTTGGATCCTGGTTTTGATGCATTTCATGAGGACTGTAAAACAGACTTGGATAGCTTTGGAGACGGATGTGGCCACCCTGGTTTTATCCTTGGATTGAAACAGAAAGTAAATCGTACCAAATATATCAGCTATTTAAGCGTCCTTAGTGCATTGGAGGAGACAAGGAGTTTTTTTTGACATAGAAATTGGAAGAGAATTTTCATCTGATGCATCTGAATGTTGAAATAATCTAGCTATATTGGCAGAAAGTAAATCGTACCAAATATATCTAGCTATACTTGTTGTGCTTGATATTTTGCTTGTACACACAAAAAACACATGCTGCAATTGTGAAAGAATTACTCGTACAACATGGTATCCTTAAGACTCCTGTAGTTATTTGTGATAATGTTTGATAATTGTTGTAAGTTAAATTCTTAGAATTGTCATTTGAATGGCCGAACATTGATACAAAAATTCTTTAATGAGATTATTATGGATGGATGTATTTCATCGTCATTTCTTACATTAAAATGTACTACAAATCCATCACAACTACAAAGGGCACTTCGGTCATTTACACCACTTCATCCTCTTTCCAGAATTTGAATCCAGACAGTTAGCCAAACGGTTTCCAGACAGTGATTCTGATTCTACCTGAAACGTTTCTACCAAGAATCTGGAACCGTTTCTGATTCTACTAGAATCTGGATCCGTACCAAACGAGGCCTTATAATCGAACGGGTTCGTCCCGGAGCGCACACGGTTTCTATAATTAGTGAGACTCGAAACAATCGTGGTAGATTCGTGTCAAACCTGATCATAGTTTTGAACCCGGTTTACTCCGATGCTACCATCGACACAAATCAAATTGCGATCGCTACAACAGTATATATATATTGCGTGAGTTTATAAATAAAATTTGTGGATACCCTATAAATTGCCAAAAAAAAACTCAAATATATATATTTGCTAGGCCTCGAACAATGCCTACACAATCAAGTGCCATTACATACAAGAATCCTCCCAAGACACGGCTGGGCAGGCAAGCAGGCAGTACAATTCACAAGCCAGTTTTGGTATCAACTAAAGACTGCCGCCTCCTGTATCCTCCCCAGAATCTCATGCACAGCAGCTGCAATCTCCTGAACAGAGCCAAGCTTGCATTCATCCTCCACCTACAATTAAATCCAAACCACAAATCAATCCTCAAATTAACATCACCAATCTATCTTCTCACGCAGAAATACAAAAGAAAAAAAATCAATAGACTAGACTAGAAGACTAGCTAGTGTTGAGATGGTCACTGACCTTGAGGCTGAAGGAGTACATGACCATGGCATCAACCGTGGTCATGTTCAGATGCAAGGTGGTCAGCCCTAGCTGCTGGAGCCCGGCGACCAACTTCAGCAGCTGGCTCGGCCGCCGGGGCGCCTGCACCTTGAGGTTGGCGTGGCCCTCCACCATGATCGCCTCGATGTCGGCGATCGCCGGCGCGGCCGTCGTCTCGGCGTTGCGGGCATTGTCGTTGCTGCTGCCATGGGAGGCAGCAGAGGTAGAGTACTGCGGGTAGGTGAAGAAACCTGCGAAGGGTGATCGGTCGCCCTCAGTGGAGCTGCTGTGCTCCTTTTGACTCTTTTGCACCTCAATGGATCGGAGGAGCTGCTCAAGCTCCCTGACATAGTTGATTGCTCCCCCAACAATAGATGCTTGGTCACCCTAGCAAAATTTAAGAAATCAAATCAAGATCAAAAGATTTGTATTAAGAAATAAAATGTGATATGGAGTATGCGCTGCACTGAGATGTACATTGTCGCGAAAAATGGATTTCGTGTAACTTGTTTGGAACTAGTAAATGAATACCCTTCGTGCGTACGAAGATGGCATGAGGGAGCGGAGCACGGCGAGGTACTCGTTCATCTGCCGCCGGCGGTTCCGCTCCACCGCAACGTGGGTCATCCTCTGGCTCTCGGTCTCCTCCTTGTTCTTGGCAGTCTTCGTCCGCCTCCTCTTCCTCCTCGTCGCCGGCCCCGCCTGCACCGGCGGTCCGCATGCCATGGCCGCCGCCGCCTCTCGCTCCTGTGAGGCCTTAAAGTCCGCCTCCCACTCCTCCACATTTTGCACGAGGGAGGTGAACAAGGGATCCCACTCGCCGCACGGCTCGCCGAAGCCGGCCATGTCGCAGCACCATGGTAATGTGTAGGGCGAGTCCTTGTGCCCGTAGCCGAAATTGTCCTGGGGGTATACCACTGCCTCGACTGCCATTTCCAATGCTGTTGCTGGTATGTACCGAAAGAAAGCAGCCAACAAGAAACAAACAACAATAGGATGGCACAAAGTAACACACACACACACGACAGAAGACCAATAATGGGGATGACCTATGGGGGGAGGGAAGGGAGGTTTTATAGGGGGAAGAGGAGAAGGTAGGGAGCGACATGAAGGGTCCAGGTAAGAATAAGATATACGGGGTGCCTGTTTTTTGTTGCTTAGGGGAATGAGACCTAATAATTTAACAAGTCGGGATCAATATTCAATGCAATTGGGCTGGGCAGGAGGGGTCGAGAGGCCTATTCTTGCATTGCATTGCTTCTTCAAGGTGGTTTCATTTCGACCCGTAGTGCTAAAATACTTCTCTCTTTATCTAAGTTTATAAGACGTAGTTTTTGAACGATGTTATATATAAATATAAAACGTATTTCGTGTTCCGATGTACATTGGTGTTATTTATGCTCATAATAAATATTTAGATTTACTTGATATTTTCTACATATATGCACTCTCTTAATATAGTGCTTAGATATGACAATACGGGATAGTCTAGTTGTTTTTAATATTTTATTGGTCTATATTGTTGACGATTGGGACTTTCATCCGCAAAGCAAACAGTAAGAAAAATATAAGTAGGGAATAATATTTATTTCTTAGTTTGCTATAGTGGAATGAAGTTTTAAAGGAGAGATTAAGGCCCTGTTTGGAAGCAAAGTTTTTCAATACCATGGTATTACAAAACCATGGCATAGAAATTGTTTTGACATAAATACCATGGTATTACAAAACCATGGCATGGGAACTGTTTGGAAGCAAAGTCTTTTGCATGATGAAGTGATGTCAAAAGCTCAAAACTCCACTATGAGTGGAGTTTTCAATACTCCAAAAATACCATGGTTTTCAAAACAGAGTTTTTTTGGTTGCTTCCAAAAACCCCATGGCCAAAAATAACATGGTATTATCCAAAACCATGGTTTTGCCTAGAAACTATGAAAATACTTTGTTGCCAAACAGGCCCTAAGATACAGGCTAAGTATGCCAATCTCCAATTCTATCTATCTATGAATGTCTTATCTCTAACTTCTACCCTTTTTTTCTAATGGCGCCTAGGCCTAAGAATTTATAGCCTTCAAGTGGTTGGAGTTTCTATCTAACTGTCGTCTCTTTGCTTCCCTCCAACTGTCGTATTCCACCGTGAACCATTGTGTCTCTTGATCCTATATGATGCCTTCAATTGTTGATAACTGCCTTCACATAGGTTTTGAATTACTGTACATGGATAACCTCTTGTTTCGACTTCTTCTATGATATCTTAGGAAGAGTTTAGGGATCCTTAGTGTTATAGGACCACTTCAGCTTACGAGAGGTCTAGGACTAATGATCTAAAGAGAAGTCGAAGTAGTCATAACATAAGGTAGTCGTGGCCTAAAGTAGTCATCACACCTTGAGTGGCCGCCCTTGAGTGGTTGTCATGCCTTTGAGTGGTCGTGGCCTTATGAAGGTCACAACCAGAGGAGGTCACAACTTAAGGAGATCATAGCTTAGGGAGGTTGTGAATTGAAGAATGGTCGTGGCATGAGAATGTCACAACCTAAATGACCCAATGAGGGACCCTTTGAAGTTTGACTAGTCAATGATCCTCGTTAGCTAGCCCCAAGCCGTAAGTAAATAGTAAAGAATTTTTTCTCGAGGCTTTAGTTTATTTCAAAACAATTGTCGAAGTAAACTTTTTGAAAATTTCTTCTCCATAATGATTGTGGTCATATCAATTTGATTGTAACAAGAAGAAACTATTATCTAGGAAGATATGTCTTGTCCTCCTGACCTTTTGGGCCACGTTCCCACGTTTGGGAAGTGGGGTATCTTAACCGTAGGAATGTGGGGTGATAAAATATACTCTCTGATAAATAACATTTTTATCTTCTGAACGATTTGTTTGCAAACAACTCTACCCTAGATTTTCTTAAGCCGTTCATCTTCCTTTAGCACTTCCGCCGCTTTTTTATCTCCAATTCAAATCCATCGCGATTTGGAACAAGCCATCAGTGACGGAGGAGGAGCTCAAGAATCTGGAGAAAGATGAGGTTCTTTCGCCAAACAAGAATATCAAGTGGACTACTAGCGGTGAGGTTGATATAGCCCAAAGCCACCGACGGGATATATGGTCACTACTACAGAAAACGTCATTACAGACGGTTCACAAACGTCATTACAGACGATTTTGTGAACCGTCAAAAACAATGTGTCTGTGATGAAAGAGATCATCAGAGACGGTTTTTTACCCACCTGTGAAAACAAATATCACAGACGGTTCGAATTATACACCGTCTGTGAAATTCAAGCATCATAGACATTTTCAATTTCACAGACGGTTTTGACTTACAACCGTCTGTGATGCTTGAATTTCACAGACGGTGTATAATTCGAACCGTCTGTGATATTTATTTTCACAGACGGTTGTGAATTACAACCGTCTGTGATACTTGCATTTCACAGACGGTGTATAATTCGAACCATCTGTGGTATACAGATACGGTTTCTAAATAGAACCCTCTGTGTATTCAGCACCAGTCCAGGATCACGCTAGTGCACACAGTCTCAACATCGGTAAATATCACAATCATACACATCGATAGTAATAAAGTACTTTAATTAAGATAACCAAACTAGTTGCTCGACCTTATGGTCAAGTTACAAGAGTACGCCACACACGGCGAAAACTTATTAAGAAAATAAATTGCAGCGGAATAAAAGCATCAACGTGGCGCCATCCGGTATACCACAGGCAACTGACTGGGCTCGCTCCCTAAGTAGACGGCTCCTCCTGAAGTTCTTCCTCCAAAGCTGGCGTCGCTTCTCCTTCAACTGATGTTGTTTTGTGACAAGGGTGAGTACTTGGTACTCAACAAGTCATGCACAGAATGCAGCT
This sequence comes from Rhipidocladum racemiflorum, assembly GCA_036346355.1. Lineage (NCBI taxonomy): Eukaryota > Viridiplantae > Streptophyta > Magnoliopsida > Poales > Poaceae > Rhipidocladum > Rhipidocladum racemiflorum. The sequence continues at coordinate 39,248,197 of CM070588.1, forward strand.
AATATTCTATATACATGGCTTAATACAAAGGATTGGCTAACAGGTACATTTGCAGTAGATCAACAGTTAACAAGTAGCATAAGTAGATTCAAAAGCACTAAAAAGTCAAGATTATATCAATAACTTTTCCAGGAGTTAAGTAAACACTTTTCCTTTCCCAATCCACATTTCCATCAACGTCATCATTTAACCCAACCAAACTTTCCAAGTCCAAGTTGTTTTCATGAAAGTCTAACCCTTGACTGTAATCCCCGAGCAATGTCCAGTACCGTGGACACGGCTATTCGAATAGATTTTACACTCTGCAGAGGTTATGCACTTTACCCACAAGATACAGTCAAACACCACAAAGGCGAGTGATCGTAACAAAGCATTTCAGAGACTGCAAACTATACAAGTGAACCTTTCCGACTTTTGTCATACACCATCCCTTCCCTTAACAGAAGCGAAGTATGGGACCGACATACCGTTGGACGGGTACCATGCCATAGCACTGATATGCTCCCCTTTCAAGCTACACAAAAGGTGTAGTTGACACCCCGAGGTATCACAGGTAAGTTATTAGTAACTTACTAAACTAGGTCCGTCCCATTGCGGACATGTGGTTGCATGCTTGACTCAGATCAAAGGCTTGCAAGGTTAAGTCCTTAGGGTGACCAGGGCAAGACTACCTGAACAACCAAAATGACATCCCCGGTGCCACTCATGGCCCACCATATCATTCTTGCCACTTGCCCCGGTCTAAATCTATTTATCAAACCCAGTTGATTACCATGCACCACGTGCCATCATCAACACAACACATGATACTTCTCCAAAACAGGTTCAATATCTCATTAAGTCAATATTAACATTTGATTGTCCAAAATCATGTCATGTGCACGTAGCAGGTCTAAGCAATATACTACGACGGTCTAAGTACCCAATGTTGGCAACTTAATAATGTCCAACTATATAACCACAACTAGGGTGATAAGGGTTCATGGCACATAATTAAATACTCAAGGTGTCATACTGCAATTTGGCATTTATCTGAATCCCAGAAATAATTTAAACAATTTCTAATTAAATTAGGATGCAATAATTTAAATTAAATTAATTTCAAAAATGGGATCAATATGGTCAAAGCATAACTTGCCTTCAAAAAGTATTTGTTCTTTATCTTGAGCTGGCTCCTAGGTCAACACTTCACCTTCGAAGCCCTCGGGTACTTCAACGTCTACTCGTAACGTGTGCAAATAGCAATAAATAAATAAAACAATACATGCACATTGCTCAAAAATTCACGTAAAGTCCATAAACAGAAAGAGCATAATTTTACAAATTTTTAGAAATTTGAAACGCCCAAATCGGAGTTAAAATGCAAAAGTTATAATTATTTAAAGTTTAAAGAATCTACTAATTAAATATAAACAGTGAAAATTTCATCATCAAAATTTAATTAAAATTCATATTTAAGTAGATCTCAATTTTATAAAAATTTAGAATTTGGAATCATTCAAATCGGAGTTAAAACGCAAAAGTTATAAGCGTTTGAAGTTCGAAATTTCAAATAAAAGAATAAATCGAATTAATTCATTTATTTTTCTATTGAAAAATCCGGATTTATGATGTCAGCACGGGATTTGATTTTCCATCGAATTATTTTTCTATTGAAAAATTGATTTATTGCGTCAGCATGACGTCAGCGGGTCCATGGACTAGGTCCATGGCTCGGGTTCGGCTCACCGTGGACCCGGCCCACGGGCACGTGTCTCACTGACATGTGGCACCCCTCGGGTGACGTCACCGCACCTCGGCCACACGGTACTGACACGCGGGCCCCACTGTGACGTCAGCATGACGTCACAGATGACGTCATGGAGTCGTTGGCCAGCCGCTGACACGCGGGCCCCACACTGACGTCATGCGTGACGTTAGCGGCGATCGCGACTGACTGCGCTGACCGCGCCGGTTCGGCTCCCGCACAGGTGGCTAGATCCCGGCCGTTGATTCGAAAATCAACAGCCTAGATCGGATCTGGACCGTGCACGTTTGGGGTAACGTGGCGTGATCTGAGCCGTATGATTCGAATCGGACGGCTACGATTGGATCGGTTTTCACCGCGTCATGGGAGCGACGCGGTATGTCCCGGATGGCGATGCGTGGCACGATCTATGCCGTTCGATTTCGATCGAACGGCTGAGATTACATCTAATGCTTCAACGTGGGTTAACCCTAACCATACGATCTAGATCTAACGGCTGAGATCTATCCAAGCACAGTGCGGTTACGGGCTACGTGGCTCAATCTCGTGCGTTGGATCTAAATCCAACGGCTGAGATTGGATCTAAATACCGCAACGTGGATTTCGTTACGGTGACGTGGACGAATGTGGGTCGTTGGATCTAGATCTAACGGTCTAGATCTAATCTGGTTTTCTACGGTCAAGGGGTGATGTGGACTCACTGTGGCCGTGAGATGAAGATCCGACGGCGGATAGAGCTCAAGGTCGACGATGGTGACGCGGCGGAGCTGGGTTACCGGCGCTGGGGATGACGACACGCCCAACGGCATTTGGGCGCGACTCCGATGAAATGAGTGATACCCCCAGGCGCGGCTCGTCGCGACGGTTCCGGATTTGGGCTCGGTGACGGCGGAGGACAGCGGACGCGGCGGCAATCGGCGGAAAACCGCGGCGGATGGCAAATCCAACTACAGCGAGCTCTTGCGAGCTAACGGCAGTGGCTTGACCTCGACGGGTTAGAGCTACGGGTGCGCACGGAAGAGTGCTTCACGGCAGGGGTGGTGGCGCATTAAATAGGGGCCTCGGCTTTCGTGAAATTCGCGGAAACCGAGGTCCACACGCGGGCGGCGGCGGAGTCCAGCGGGGACTCAGACTGGGTGACGTGGACGTGGCGCACGTGGGTGACGTGGCGCAATCGCGGCCGTTGGATCTCGATCCAACGGTCGCACGGGTTAGGGTTTCGTTAGGCTCGGGTTAGACTCGAACTCGAGTCTGACTCGGGTTCGGTCGGTGGAACAGTACAAACCCACTTGGCTATTTTCCAGCGATTTAATATTCAAATTAATTTCTAGAAATTCAAATAATTCAAGAAAAATAGGAAAATAATCAGAAAAATTCCAGAAAAATTCTAAAAAATACTTTGAGAAATTTTGGACTCAAATAAAATATTTCCAACAAAATTTTATTTACAACTTTTAATTTTTTAATTATTTGAAAAGGGAATAAATTCAAATTAAATCCAAATAAATTCCAAAAAATTCCAAAAATTCACCAAAGTGCAAAATCTCTTTTAAATTCATGAAATGCACAAAAATTGGGGTGTTACAGCTTGGTCGAAAAGAAGATCAAGAAGAAGAAGAAGAAGAAGAAGAAGAAGAAACTCTCTGCGTCAAACATGGTCGCAGCCGTCGAGCAGCGTCAATAACAGACCTCGCAGACACAGGTGCCTAAAGGTTTGGGCGCGAAGGTGAAGGTCCGACCGGCTCAACGCCAGAAGGACCAAGGTCGAAACGACCAGGATCGTGGCGACCAACGCGGTCGGTCGAGCACCCACTTTTGCCCGCTCCATCAGGCGCATAGGCACGACCTCGCTGACACAGGCGCCTAAAGGTTTGGGTGCGAAGGAGAATTGTTCGTTGATGCGTTCCTCAATAGGGTTGATTAAATTATTAGTGGACCACTCGATGGTTGCTAGTAATTGCTTTTCCTTATGAAGTGCTTTATGGCCGAAAGTGTAGATCGTCGCTTTGTTGGGATGCAGTGGGAGAGAGAGTGGTCCTTGGACCGGTTTGGGTTCAGCAGACTGTTGATCTGGTGGCAGAGGTGTGATAGAACCCTCTCGCAGTGCAGAGTAGACAGAAAAGCTATGCTGATGTGGGAAGGCGAGATCTAGAGTTTGCGGTGGGGTGATGGTGTACTCTTGCAAGTATCTCCTACCTAGGGTGTGGTTAGATTTGGCACCAAAAGGAAAACTCAGTCCGACGTATGTTGGGCTATTTCCTATCATAGCTCAAGTTGGTAAGTTGGCTTATCGCTTGGAGCTACCGGTGTCGATGCAAGGGGTCCACAGTGTGTTTCCATGTTTCGATGTTGAGAAAGTACCTGCATGACCCGTAGTTGGTGTTTCCTTTAGAGCCTTTGGTGCTTGATCAGAACCTCACGTTTGAATCCCGGCCTGTGAAATTTCTGGGAAATTCCGAGCGAGTGTTGAAGAACAGAACGCTCAAGTTTGTCAAAGTCCTATGGTCACACCGGTCCGAGAGGGAAGCGACCTGGGAGTTGGAGTCTCGTATGCGTGAGAATTACCCCGAGCTTTTCACCTCTGGTATGAAACGTAAAGTTTAGTTCTCTTTGTGTTGTTTGTTTCTTTAGTGGTGTGTTGCGGATTCGGGGTCGAATCCTGTTAAGGGGGGGAATGTGACACTACGGAATGACAGTGTGAGACTTTTTCGATGTCGGCATTAAGATACGACTTTTGTACCTTGTTTTTGGGCTTTTCTCGAGAGTTTGGGCCTTCCGGGGGAGTTTGGGCCTTGGGGGACCTAACTCAGGCCTTGGGGGACCTTCTTGGGCCAAGGTGGGGGCTTTTTGGCCCATGAGGAGGGAGTGGAGGGCAGCACCCTGCCTTTGTCAGCCCCCCTTGTGCCTCCCAACCCTAGCCGCCTTTTCCCTTCCTCTCCCGCCCCCTCAAGCCGCCACCCCACCATGGGCGCCTCCCCTCCCCATGCGCCACCCCCTCCCTCCACCTCCCCACCTCTAGCCGGCCCTAGGTGAGTTCCACCACATCCCCTTGCTTCCACGCCCCTCCTCCTCGCTGTCCTCGCCGTTGGGAAGCCCCGCGACGAGAGGATCCGGCGGGATTGCGTGTGGAGGGAGATCGGGGGAAACTGGGAGGAGAATATTCGACGTTCGTTGTTCGTCGGGCGAAGGTATGGCTATGGGTAATCTTTGGGGATGGACTAGGTGCTGATATAGAGGAGGTTTTGGTGCTTTTATATCGAAAGGTGGTGCTGCGATTGGATAGAATTGATGAAAACTAGAGTTTGCATGGTGTTCTGATTCGGGTAGATTGGACGTCCGATCTAGGGTTTGAGATTTCGCAATTTTATATGCATTTTATGGTGATCCGTATGTTGATAAAGTTGTAGATAATTTCAATACCTTTCAGTGGACACGAAGAACGCATAATTCCGATCAGCCGTTTGAAAGTTATGGCTGTTTTACCGAACGTATTCAAAACTGTGACGTGATTGGGACAGATCGTGTTGATCTATAGATTAGGCAATTTTAGAAGCCGAATCAGTTTTTCCCAATACTTAGAAAAAGCTAGGAAATTTCCTAAGCTTCGAGAAAATGTACTCATTTACTTAATTTGGAGTCCTAGAACTCAATTTATGCTTGTTGGAAGCCCGCTGTCCCGTAGGGACAGATTCTCTATTTTCGGGTTTTAGGGGTTGTTTGCGAAGTCGGGGTAGGGGGTCGTTCTTTTACTATTTTGAGGGCATGTTTTGAGTGTGTGGTACCTATGTGCAGGTGGTGTGACCCCGGGAGTGCCCTCATCCTCTGGCCAATCCGTCGCCGCGGTTGAAGGCAAGTGTATTGGAATGGGTTGTGTGTTGTATGTTTGCTAATCTTGCTTAGGTGCAATATGATTACATGATATGTTAACTTGCCATGATTGATGTTTGCCTACGACATGATGAAAATGGTTGGTTAAAAGGCCATGCAATGGTTAGTTTGTGTTTATATGGTTATTTATGTTTATGGCATATTTGCATACATGGCATGAGGACTGGCCAGGACGGTGAGAAAGTCATAACTAGTCCGGTGAGGTCGGTCAGAAAGTTATGACTAATCTGGAGCGCCATTGAGTAAGACCTACCTCGTGATTCCGTTCACAGTTGTGAATGGAAGCGAGGAGTAGGCACCCTCCATCTACGGGATGGAAGGGGAAAGAGGTGCACGCTGACGGGTGTGCACTCGGCAATACCGGTATGTGCTTCAAGGAGACATGTGCATTGCATTGCATTGCATTATATGATGATGTTATATGATGATGTTATATGAAGAGGTCAATGAGATGCATACAAGGTGAATATGAAATGTTTATGATGTTGAATATGAAAAGTAGTGATGAAGGTATTGAAATGTGTTTTCTTGTACCATTGCAATATACTTGCTGAGTGATGAACTCACGCTTGTGTTTTATGATGTTTTAGGTACCTTGCAATCGGCATGCGGGAAAGGGGTTTAGCTACACTTCTCCTCACAGCTCCACATATTTAGTCCATTTATCAATTGGAGACATGATAATGAGAATAGTGCGATGAAACCTTGAGATTTGCTTAATTGTGTGCTTGGTCTTGTTATTTGATTCGTTTAGCTCATGAAGTGGTTGAATGCTTTATCATAGACTTATATTGTTGCTATATCAATTGTTATTGCTGTTTTAGATGTCTCATATTATCTTATATCTTGCCATATTGTTGCTGTTGCTCCAAAACATGGAAAAACAAAGGAGATGCTGCCGAAATTTTCGGTTTTAGCATTTGCACCTTTGCTGTAATTTATCTTTATTTGTGGTATTTAGATGTTGTTTAGTCTATGTTTGGTAACATTCAGGCATACTAGATGCCCGGGTGTTACAGCGCCGACAAACCATTTAACAGATTACACATGAAATGATATAAACAGTAAATAGTATTGCAGAGCTCGATAAAATAACTAAACAAGGATGGTAGCAAGAAATAATTAAGTATTAACCCTAGGACAGCAAGGGTCGTGTTTATAACAATTATTTATTTAAGTGGGACTTTAGCTATCAACCTAGAGCAATTAGCATTCTTACTTTAACATATCATGCAAGGTTGCAGTCTAGCAAATAATTCACGAAATTAGGAAAGCAACATGGTCAACATGGTATTGCAGAAGGAATCAACAATGACTTGCTGGGAAATTGCGGGAACTTGCCTTGGTCTGTGAGAAGAGGGTTGTCTTCCTGCAGTTCTGCGACGAAGTCGATGTCTAGCGTTTCTATTAAACGAAAAACAGCGAATAAACAAACATTCAAAAAATACAAAGAAACAATTAATTCATAATCACATGAAAACTTCTAGATAATTATTTTATTATTTTATAAGATTTATAAAATTTATTTCATATTTTTTCGACATATAGTTTAGGAGCTACAAAATTCGTAAATTTGGACTTTCTGCGAATAATTTAATACTATAAATTTATTTATAAAATTTCAGGAAAATTATCGTAGATAGGTATTAATTTTTACTAATTAACAAAATTTGTTGCATACAATTTGGACTTAAAACAAATTTGCAACGAAAATGATAAATTTCGCAAATCTATGAAAAGTTCATGTACAAACTAACGGAAAGTTGAACTCGGCTGCACTGTTCATCAAGTATATACACGTATACACAGCTGAATGAAAATAGGAAATTTCGGTTTTTCATGTACCAATCGATGTAGAGAGATCCGGTGGACTGGCCGACTGGTCCAGTGGAGACGGCGGGTCACGGCGTACTCGCCGCCGGCAGCGGCAAAGCGGCCGGATGGCGGTGGTGGCCGGAAGAAGAGAAGAAAACAATACCGATAACGTTCGGTCCATTGCAAAACGCAACGAAAACAAAATGGGAAAAAAATCAAATGGAGGGAATGGATAGATTGGCGACGAAGAGGAGGACCCAGGGGTTCCTTTTATAGCATGGGAGAAGGACCAATGGTCGCCATGGCAGTGGAAACGCGAAACGAAACGGAAAAACGGCTGCCACTTCATTTCCTCGTGTTTTAATGCAAGTTAGTGGATGATTGATTTTGGTAACTGTTGTGGATTGAAGAGGATGCGAAGTGGATTCCATTTATGATTTTTGTGGAATTTTTGGTGATGAATTGGAGTAGATCTTGAAGCTTCTGTGGAACGTCAATGGAGGAGAGAGAGAATGTAGCACATTTCTGTGCTTCGGTTGGATCTTCAAGACGAGACTACAGTGCAACAACGTATTGGTTCAGTTACTTCTCCAATTTGAATAGTGTTTAGAATAAAAGACGTTTAAGATAAAATAGCTAAGAAGTTCTAAAAATCTTGGAAAGATTCCCTAAAATATTGGGGAATATTTGGAACTTTATAAAATTGGTTTTGAGATTTTTTTCGACTTATAGATTTTTCGCAAAAATTCTTTTAGTAAAGCAGACACTTGGGTGCATTTTTTTAATATTTTTATTTTGTCCAAAATTTAATTTAATTTTTATTATTTATTTTTACTTCTTTTTTTAAATGCTATAATGTGCGTTTTTAACTTTTACAAAAATGAGGATGTTACACCACGCTACCGGAATAGGGCGAAGATGGCAAGGGCAAGCAGCTCGCTGACAAAGACGAGGACATGGAGTATCAGGAGCCCAAAATCACATTGTTGTGATATTCGGAGGCTCCTCTGCCTACAGGTCCCGTCGTGAGCTAAAGGAGGCAGCACGAGAAGTGCATCATGTTACTCAGGGCAAACCTCCCGTCCAGCAGCTCAAGTGGTCCGAGCTGCCTCTCACATTTTCAAAGAATGACTGTCCCCTGGGGATGACCAAACCCCAGAGGCTCCTGATGGTCGTGAGCCCCACGATCAGCAACACCGTGGTGGGTTGGGTGCTCATCGATTATGGGAGCTCCTTGGACCTCATATCCGCCAAGGTCTTGGACGAGATGCAAATCCACAGGTCCAAGATCAAGAGTATTGTGGTCCCGTTTTACGGAATAGTTCCGGGTACCTCGATCAAGCCGCTCAGCCAGATTGTTCTGCCCGTAACGTTCGGCGGTCCGAGCAACTTCCGAACCGAACTGATCACGTTCGAAGTGGTCGACTTCGAGTCGGCTTACAATGCCATTCTCGGCCGACCGGCGCTCGCTAAGTTCTTGGCCACCACGCACCACGGGTACCAGTGCTTGAAGGTACCTGGACTCGCGGGCGTGATCTCGGTGAAGGGAAACCAAAAAGCGGCCTTGAACTGTGATGAAAGGGGACTGGACATGGTCGGGCAGCTACCTCAGCGCGGGCCCGAGCAAGAGCTGAAGAATTCCCAGCCAAAGACAACCCTCCAACCTGGAGGTGAGACCAAAACGGTTCCTCTGCACGACGCAGAACCGACAAAGGTCATACAACTGGGGGCTTCCCTGGACCCCAAATAGGAACTCGAGCTCGTGACCTTCCTCCAGAAGAACGCGGACGTGTTCGCTTGGGAACCGTCCGACATGCCCGGAGTCCCAAGGGAGGTCATCGAGCATAGGCTAGCGGTTCGGCCTGATAAAAGACCTGTGCGGCAAAAGCTTAGGCGCTTTTCCCTGGAAAAACATGCCATCATCCTGGAAGAACTGAACAAGCTCCTCAAGGCCGACTTCATACAAGAAGTCGACCACTCCAAATGGTTGGCCAACCCGGTCATCGTGAAGAAAAAGGGGGGAAGTGGCGCATGTGCATCGATCATACGGGTCTGAACGCTGCATGCCCCAAAGACAATTTTCCGCTACCTCGCATAGACCAGTTGGTCGACGCGACAGCAGAGTCCTAGGTGATGAGCTTCCTGGACGCCTACTCAGGCTAACATCAGATCGGCATATCCCCTGAAGATGAAGAGAAGACCTCCTTCATCACGTCGTTCGGCACCTTCTGCTACACGACCATGTCTTTCGGTCTTAGGAATGCCAGAGTAACTTTCCAGCGCCTTATGCAGAAGACCTTCTCGGACCAAATAGGCCGAAACTTGGAGGTCTACGTTGATGACATAGTAGTGAAGAGCAAGCTCGCCTCGGGTGGTCATGTTTCCGACCTGGTGGAGACCTTTTGTAACCTTAATAAACATCGAATAAAGCTCAATCCTGAGAAATGTGTGTTCGGTGTGAGGGCAGGAAAAGTTCTCGGCTACATGATTGACCCACAAGGCATCGGGGCGAACCCGGAAAAGATGGAAGCCATCGAAAGCATGCGACCACCCACTTGTGTGCGGGAGGTCTAGTATCTAACCGTAAGGATGGCAGCTCTTAGCTGTTTTATTTCCTGGCTAGGCGAGCGTGGGTTACCTTTCTTCAAGGTGCTTCACAAGCACGATGGGTTCGTCTGAACGGAGGAGGCAAACAAGTCCTTCAAAGAGCTGAAGCAGTATCTGTCAAAACCTCCGATCCTAACCACGCCAAGATCGGGTGAAATCCTGTTACTGTACCTAGCCGCGACCCCCCAAGCAGTAAGCGTCGTGTTAACGGTGGAGAGGGATGGGGTACAGCGACCGATCTATTACATCAGTGAGGTCTTGCACAGACCAAAAGAACGTTATCCGGAGGTCCAAAAACTCCTGTATTCACTACTCGTAGCCTCCAAGAAGTTGCGGCACTACTTTCAGGTGCACAGAATTCGGGTTCCGACCAACTTTCCACTAAGGGAGATCCTAGGAAACCAAGATGCTAGCGGCCGAATAGCAAAGTGGGCTATGGAACTCGCCAAGTTCGAGATTGAGTTCTCGGCTCGCACCGCGATCAAGTCTCAGGTCTTGGCGGACTTCCTAGCAGAGTGGACGAACCCCGCTCCACCTCAGACAGATCCCGACCAATCTGGGCAAGGTCGTTGGATCATGTACATCGACGGATCCCAAGCTTACGAACACTCGGGGGCTAGAGTAGTCCTGTTATCTCCACAAGGAGAACAGCTCCAGTATGCCCTCCAGCTACATTTTGTTGTGACAAATAACGCGGCAGAATACAAAGGCCTGTTGGCCGGGTTACGAGCATGCAAAGCGCTCGGGGTCCAACGGCTCACCGTCAAGGGTGATTCGCAGTTGGTTGTCAATAAGGTTAACAAGGAGTATCAGTGTTTCGATGACTCAATGGCGCTTTACCTGGCTGAAGTTAGGAAGATGGAGAAGTACTTCAAGAATTCCGAGATACTCTACACCCCAGGAAGGAGAATTCCCTAGCCGACCATCTTTCGAAGGTTGGTTCCATTCAACTCCCTTCCCCTGCAGGGGTGCTCCTCGAGCACGTAAACAAGCCCTCCATTTCCTCTGCAGAGGAGGCACCTGAGGCGCACGGTAACGTCTCCTTCCTCGAGCACGGTGTGAGTTGGATGACGCCATTCATCCAATATCTCACACATGGGACACTGCCCGAGGAAGAAGTCGAGCGCTCCCGGCTCATAAGATGATCCTCGCCGTACAAGCTGGTCGAGGGCATCCTATACCGCAAAGGAGCACTTGGAGTCCTCTCCAGGTGCATCACTCAGGAAGAAGGCGAATTCCTTCTCAAGGATATCCATGAAGGAATGTGCAGAGCTCACTCGTCCTTTAGGACATTAGTGTGGAAGGCCTTCCGATTGGGTTACTATTGGCCAACCGCCCTGGCCGATGCCCGCTCGATAGTATCCTCCTGTCGAGCATGTCAGTTTCATGCCCGCAAGGTCCACCAGCCTGCATACACGCTCCAAACCATCCCCTTGACATGGCCATTTTCGGTCTGGGGGATCGACATACTCGGACCTTTTCCCCGAGGCCAGAAGGGTTGCAAATACTTGCTTGTGGCAATCGACACATTCACCAAATGGATCGAGGCGGAGCCCGTGTCAACCATCTCGGCCCAAGCGGCCAAGAGGTTCTTTCGCAATAACATGGTGACGTGCTTTGGTATACCGAACCGCCTCATCACGGATAACGGTACACAATTCACAAGCGAGCTATTCCAAGCTTACTGTGAGGACATCGGGACCAAGATATGCTTCGTGTCTGTGGCTCACCCACAGAGTAACAGAGCGGCCGAGCGGGCAAATGGGAAAATCATCCAAGGAATCAAGAAAAGGGTTTTCAAAAACCTCGACCAGCAAAAGCAGGCCTGGATGGACGAGCTCCTTTCCGTCCTATGGTCGGTTCGCACCACGACGAGTCGAGCTATGGGGGAAACTCCCTTTCAGCTCGTCTATGGTGCAGAGGCCATCCTGCCCGCTGAAATCATGCTGGGATCCCCAAGGGTGCACCTAGTCGACGACGTCGACCAGGAAGGCGAGCGCCTCCTCGACCTTGACCTCGTAGAAGCGACACCGCGAACGAGCTTTGCTCCGATCCATGGTTTACCTGCAGGCCTTGCGTAGCCACGCGGCTAAATCGGTTCGACCAAGGACCTTAAAAATCGGCGATCTCGTCCTACGTCGAGTTCAAGATCTGTCAAAAGCCAACAAGCTAACCCCTAGATGGGAAGGTCCTTGCACGGTCGTTTCAACAACACGCCCGGGGGCTGTCCGCCTTGCGATGGAAGATGGTCGAGAGATCGCCAGCACCTGGAACATCGACCAACTGCGTAAGTTCTTTGTCTAATTTTCCGTGCACCTTTTTTCTGCAACTTTCACAGCTCTTTATTTCAATAAAATCTGATTCCCTTGCCCGCCCTGTTGCTATCATTCTTCCCAAGATCTTATGAATGACCCCAAAAGTCCCTGCCCCCTGGTAGGCCGACTCAGTCTCGCCCAAGAGCATAATCTTGGTGACGGGGGATAGCGAAAGGGCAAACAGGCAAGGATATTCGCTTCAATCCCTCCCCAAAGTTCAGCCAGCATGCACAAACGGCCAGCAACAGATCACTCAGCTCGCCCCCAGAGGTCTCAGTCTACATAAGACAATTATCTTTCGCAGCAGTTCTACGCTGCAAGTCACAATCGCACGAACACCCTCTCGGATGGATCAGAGACTCGATGGATCTGTACAAGCTCGCCCCTTGCGCATCACATGGTTTTTCCCGTGTTCGCCGAGTCATGCTCGCGCATAACGAGCATGGGCCAGGACGCCCGGGGGGATAAGGCCGCGCCTGCTATTCTTTTAGCGACCTGACCCATGCTCGCAATTCGAAGAGGGTTGTAGGTCGTTAAGCGAAGGTTGCACGATTTTTTCTAACTCTCCTATCAACGAGCTCGTGCTCACAATTTAGGTGCATGACCTTCGTTAACAGCGAGGGCTTAGTAGAGGGCGAACTACTGTGCATTCCCTAAAGAAAATGCGCGTTCATAATTTCATCCTTTATTTGCTTAAGTACTATCGCTTGTTGTTGCTTTTTGTTCATTTTTAGGATGACCATCGGCCATGCGCGAGAGATGAATGGAGCAAACAAGATGGGAACATTTAGTTTTGACATTAAGGGGGCCGTAATTTACACAACGAGACCCTACAAATTAAGGGCGACTAGCGCGCATCGTGTCCAGGAGTACGGCAAGAACTTATTTCACAGTGTCGAGCTCGGACTCGTGGTCGAGCACCTTCCGCCGAACCTCGCGCCCCTCACGAGCCGCCTGGCAAAGCCACTTCACCTCCTCCTTGTGATGCTCGACTGTATCGTTGGCGGAGTGTACGGAATGGCGCAACGCCTCCACCGTCTCCTCCAGGCCCGCCCTCGCCCGCTCGCTCTGCTCGAGGCGCTCCTTGAGAACCAAGATGGACTACTCGAACTTAAGCCGGATCTCCGCCTCCGAGGTCTTTAGCTCGTCCAACACGCGCTCGAGCTTGGCAATCTTCGCGTCTTGCTCGACGGTGTGCTTGGCGAAGACTTCGGGACGAATGGTAGTGGCCCTAAAGTCCATCATGGTGACCTCGAGCACCTACACAAGGGGACACATCAGGTCATTGCAACGATCAAACGAAAACCAGTGTAATTCACACTTACCCAGCGAAGGCGCTCCCGTAGGCCTTCCTGGAAGAACTCGGCTGGGTCCACCTCAGGAGGGTCCGGCTGAGCGCCTGTAGGATCGAAGTATACGAATATAGCAATCAGAGGGGAGTGAATGATTGTGTAGAAGCTAAAACCAAATCTTTGATCTATTAAAAGTTCGCCCCAAATCTGAACCAAAAAGTTACTTCGTATTCGACAAAAATAGATTGATAGACGTTCGGTAAAATGCAAATTCCTGGAGATCCAACCGTCGGATCGATCTGAAATTTGGACACAAGAAAGTAAATTCCAATAAGAATCGAACTGAAAAAGAATCAGCTCGATCTTACGGATCAAAAGTTATGAGCCTCGCAAGCTTGCTATGACAGAACTGACAAAAAGTGATCTAATCAAAACTTGTACATTAATCAAGAACAACAAAAGATTAATCAACTAAACTTTGAGGGACCCTAAATCAATACCCTAGAAGGGTTTTTGATGAATCAAATCAGGATGAAACTCAAGGAACAAAAACCAATCTAGAACCAGAACAAGCATGCAAACAAGAACAAAACAGAGAACACTGTAGCAACGTGGTTACTGTAGCACGCAAGGATCTAGAAGAATTGATCTTTATTTCTTTTTGTCTAAAGTACTCCAAACAAAAGAGTACAACCCTAAAACCTGCCCAATACTTGATGCATAAATAGGAGGCGCCTCCCCCTATTTATACAGAGCAAGCACATAGAGTCCTGAATACAATTCCTACTCCTAATGCTAGAAGGAGTCCCACTCCTAATCCTAGAAGGAGTCTGTATTCAACACAACTCCACTTGGCCCAACCTGGCCAAATACAGCTCTTGCACGCGTATGGCAACCAAGCCATACTCATGTGACTAACAACTCTTGCACGCGTACGGCCACCAAGCCATACTCACGTGACTAACCATTCTTCATGTGCACCGTCCTCTAGCCCGAACGTCCCGCATGACATCCTTGACCACCAAGACCTCGATTCCTCCCTGAATCTAGTCTCGAACCTTAGTTCCTGCATTAACCTAGTTCTGGTTCCGTCATCGACCACGTTCGCCCTCGAGCAACACCTGCACATAAACAAACCACAAAATGATTCCGAGCACAAGTCCGCGACTTGACTCAACACTAGTCCATGCAAATACTCACACGAGCATTACATAAGTTAAAAACATGCCTTATGAAATTCAAACAAATTTCATAACCACAGATCAATCACCAAACAACTTTTAAAATCACAAAAATCAACCTCGAGCAAAAAACCATTCACACCGGACCAAACATCGGTCCGGCGCAGCTCACGACAGACCAAATATTTGGTCCGGCATACATGCGAAAGTCTCGGTTCAATTCAAGACAAACATGTTCAAAAACACGTTCACGACGGACCAAATTTTTTGTCCGGTGTACATGCAAAAACAACGCTCAAAAATGCATTCATGACGGACCAAGAATTTGGTCCGGCGTAACATAGAAGCTTACTGCTTTTTAAAAAAATTTGGTCCGGCGCATATAAACTCAAAAATTCCTTTTAAGGCGGACCAAAAAACTTTTGGTCCGGCATACATGTGAAATCAAGCTTTAAAATGCCGTTCACGACGGACCAAAAATTTGGTCCGACGTAGATGCGAAATCATGGTCCAGCCCCAACTAAGAAAACTTGGTCCGGCACTTAAGAGCAAATTTTGGTCCGGCGCAGATGCCGTTCACCACGGACCAAAAGTTTGGTCTGGCACAAGTAGTCCGGCGTAAAATGGGAACTTACTGTTTTCTGAAACTTTGGTCCAGCACTAATGCGAAACTTACTGTTTTTGAGAATTTGGTCCGACGCATGAAGACAGAATCTCTGGAGTTTGAAAACACTTAACCATGCTATCAAAAGCATATCAATTGATCAAAGAGACACCACATGCACAAGCACATTTTGCAAATTCAATTCTAAGCCAATTTTTCAGCACATGATTTCACAGCGCCCTCCCCCCGAGCAGGCGTTGCGCTCGAGGGCTCCACCTCCTCCTCCTGGCCCTGGGCTTCCCTGGTGCCCTAGAGGCCAAGAGCCTGCGTCGGAGGGACGACCTCCACCAGGGCAAGCTCGTCTCAGGGATGCTCTCCCTCCGGGATCTCAGGGCCCAGCTCTGGAGCCCGCTCCTCACTCGGGGGCAGATCCGGCTCGTCGGCCGGGCTCGGGTTCGATACCACGAGTGGAAGGTCCTCCGGCCGGACTCCCTCTGGATGCTCTTCCCCTGAGGTAGTGCATCCCAAGCGTGGAGATGCTTCCCTGCTCGGGGTTGGATCCTGCCCACCGACCGGACTTTGCTCCGGGACCTCGCGGGGCGGGTCTTTCGGTTCGTCAGCCCGGGGAAGCCCTTCCCCCGGGGGGACACTCCCCATGCCCGGGCCTACACCGACGCTCGGGTATGGGGCCTGATCTTGCGAGGGATCCCCCTCTATCTCTTGGAGAGTCTCGGCGATGATGTCGCTGGCCTCAGCCTCCTCGAAGCCCTCGGGCTTGTCCTCGGCCTCCTCGGTCTCATCGCCAACCTCGATAATAATGTGGGGGCATCCCTGCCCTCGTTCTCAGGCGACTGCGAGTGCATCCTGCTCGGTCACGACTTCTTCGGATGCCACGACCTCGGCGGCCCGAGCAAGCTCCCTCTCCATTACAAAATTGAGCATGTCGTCAGCCATGGCTTCAAATCCCCAAACCTCTCTACTAACTACGGCACCCACTACAAACAATGTGGGGTTAGCATGGTGTCCGAAAAGGAAAAGTCCGAAGAGAAGAGGCAGGAGCTTACCTCGCTCGGTCTCCACTACGGAGGCTTGAGCTCGGGCCAAAAGGTTGGCCATGTCCTCACGGACCTTATCGGCCCTCACCACCGCGGGGTCGACCTCCTCTAGGTCGACCTCCTCCAAGGTCGATGACGGACGCGCTTGCAGCACACCCGACGACCTTCGGTGCCTCGTGGTTAGAGGCGTTGGGTCCTCCTCTTCCTCCTCCTCAAGCTCCTCCTCCTCGAGCTCAGCCACCGAGCTCGAGCCCACCCGTGTGAGCTCGACTTGGAGGGCAGCGATCTTGCCCTCCAGCTCCTCCTTTCGCGCGGGTCCTCCTACCGCGGCTGCCGCCTCCTTCTTCGCCCGGTCGGCGAGCTGATGCAAACGAGCCATTAGCTCGGGTTCTTCCTAGTGTGCTCGACCAACCACAGCTTTAGCTCGCTTACCTCCCTCCGATCGGCGTACTCCAAGTGCGGTTGAGGGGGAGGGTCGCTCGAGCTAGCTCACCTCCTTGACCACCTAGGGGGAGACGGTGTGGGCGACGGTGACCTACCACGTCGCTTACGGCTCGCAAGTTTCTTGGTCCTACGACCAAGCGTCACGACGCTGAGGCCCTCCGAGAGCGGCTTCAACTTCGCCACCGCGACCTCGAGGGCGACTCGCTCCTGCCAAATGAGAAATAAGCAGATCAAGAGTATGCTCAGAGGTAGTCCCCGAGCATGACTTCCCTAGGAGGGGATACCTCGGGCTCATCCTGCTCGAGGCAAAGTACCAGAGCAAGATTGGGCGAATCCTTGCCGCTTCACCTCGTTCGAACACGCTGCTCGGGATTTGGCGAGCGACGCCGAGCTCTTTGCCTCTTGGGGTGCCGAACATCTCGGCCACCCTCAAGTCCACCCAATCTGCGAGCGGGGCTGCACTTCGACCAATGAAAGCAATGAGAATGGCTGGCGCAAGCTACAGAGAAAAGAGAGCTTGGTGAGCGAAACGTACCTGAGCGTGACTCCCGAGTGAGGTCCTCCCACCCGGTGATCTTGAAGAAGGGGTGTTCCCTCCTCCTGAGGGGCGACACCTGATTTCGAACGAAGTCCTGGGCAACATCCCGACCAGTGAGCCCCGAGCAGATAAGCTCACTGATCATCATAAGCACCCGTTCCTCCTCAGGTTGAACCGGAGGTTGGGGTGTCTCGACGCGTGGGGAAACTGCCCCGGTGTAACAAAGGGAGCTCCCCTCTAGCTTCCTCAAGTAGAACCAAGACTCGGCCCACCCTGCCACCGAATCCTTGGGCGTGAAGCACGGGTACTCGTATGGTCGGTTGGGCCGAAGGCGGAAATAGATGCATCCGGCCGGAGAAGCCTGGCCGGTGCAGAACAAGGTGTAGAAATGGAAAAAGAGGCTGGTCGTGGGTAGGGCGCCCACGTACCCCTCGCAGAGATGGGCGAAGATGGAAAGGATGAGGATGGAGTTAGGGTTGGGATGGGTGACCTCGCATTCGTAGTAGGCTAGCACCGACTCGACGAACTCGCTCTCGGGCGTTCGAAGCCCGTTGATGGAGTAGAGTTCGTAGGAGACGATCTCTCCCTCCTGCGGCTGCGGCTCCTACTCGTCGCCTGGGGCTCTCCACGATCCCGTGCTGAGATACTTGAGCTTTTGGAGCAGCTCGAGCTTTTGCCGATTGAGCTTGCTCACACCGAACTTGGCCATTGAGGTTTGGAAGGGAAGGATCGGAGGCAAAGGCTTGAACGAGAAGTTGTGAATTTCGGATAGAGGAATGAAGGGGATCCTGGCGGCTGCTTAAATACCCGATCTTGGGGGAATAGCGAAGAGGTTTCCCGCCGTAGCGTTTGAAAAGCCCTAAGGGTGCAAGGGCAGTTGGGGAGTTCACCATTCCTGGCTTGACGCGTGGATGCACGGTATCCAAAACTATCCCGATATGGATCGGTTCCCAAGAAAACGGCTCATACTATCCTGGCCAGGCTTCTCCAAGAAGGAACCGAAGCAACCGCTCACATTCGTCTGCCCGAGCACCCCATGGTCGTCGGGGCGAGTGATCTGCTCGTCCTCGGTGAAGTCGAGCTCGGGAGCTGCGGCAGTGGTTCGCCACAAGATTTCCAATCCCTCCATGTGGGTTAGTAAACTCAAGGGGAAGGCCCCTTTGAGCGATTCCCTACTTGAGCCTCAAGGGCTAGCTGTCGGGGATTGGGTAATTCTCATAACTACCATAATGCCACGATAGTCAAGGCTCGCTCCGACCTCGCGTACCTCGCACAGTCATTCCCGAGGATGGCCTAAGGAAGGTCGAGCGTCGTTGCCCGACTTGCCCGTTCTATGCGAGCTTCTTGCCCGTTTGGTACGGGCTTGTTGTCCGGCTAAGTGCCCGAGCGCATAGCTCGAACGTGCTTGCTCGGGCTAGGACCAAGTTAGCTCGGCCCCTGTCCGTGCTCGGGCTGTGTGGCCATGCAGCTGTAGCTAATGGTTGCAACAGAATGGCGATCATTGCGCCACCCCGAAGGGCCGTTGCGCCCACGACGAGGACGTGGCATGAATTTAGGATTCGGTTACGACCACCTCGGACACGGTCAAACATTCGTGGCGTGGGCCGTAACCGACACGATATACTTGTAAATTATAAATACCTCCCAGACATTGGGGAGAGAGGACAGGCAGACTATACATACACAATACACACGGCACTGGAGTAGGGTTGTTATCTCCCTCGTGAGAGGCCCGAACCAGGATAAATCCCTGTGTCATTCTTTGAGTGTGCTTGATTCGGTAAGACCGGGCATCCTTCGGAAGCAGCCCTTCACGCGAGAAGGGGACAGAGTTGATCCCCCAATCAACTAAGTAAGCTCGGCGGGGGCCTGTTCCCCAACCGTCGACATTACTTGTATGGGTGTTCTAAATTTAGACTTTCTCCATTTGTGGGGAAGTCATGCAGTGCTGAGTTTATAGATGTCCTAAGGGTTTAATCATGCATTAGTATGTTTAAATTGATGAGCATGTCACACTGCCTATCCTATGGTTTATAACCAAATTGTGGTGTTAATTTCGTTCATGATTTAGTTGGCATGCAACTTTACTAAATGGTTCATAAGCATGCGCGTTTATTGGGCCAATTCATGCTATATGCTAAGGTTACAAATAATGCTTTTTGAGTGTGCTAACTAAATGCCTAAAATGCTAAGTGTGGCTTCCACTTACTATTCATGCTGGTCAAAAGGAGAATAAAAATGCCTTGCAACTTTTGGCTTGCAAGTTGTCCAGAGAAGAAGAAAAGGGGACTGCGACCTCAGGGGGTGGCCGCAACCTCCTGCTACCCATTCTTCCCACGGTTAAAGGCAAGTACACTGGTGATGTTTGAATGGTTGGAGTGTTTAGATGTGGGGTTTAAATAATTAAGTCATTCCTAGACATAGCATGTTTGAGAAATTTCTTTGTGCTATTAAATTATGTGATGTGTTGCCCTAGTTTTATTCATGATTTTGATTAGGCTCGTATGAATGATCATAGATGGGTATGAGAATTAGTTGATGCTTTCATATTTGGTTATGGCGAGGCAAGTGTATGGTGGTGTTTGTTGTGTGATAACGGATGATTTAGCATTGTGTGGTCTCACTCACCTTGCATAAACTTCTTTATGTTGTGCTATCACCTCTTCTTACTCATGAATTTATTTTGATGAATACGAAGGATTAGTTATGGATGTGAGAATTAGTTGATGATCCTGCACTTATTTAGGGCTATACAATTGTTAGAAATGAGTGTAGTTGTAATTCATTTACGTCAATTGCATATATGCATTCATGAGGGAAGAGGCGACCCATTCTGATGGGGCCTCTGTGCTCACACGTAGTGAGCACGAAAGTCCTACCTCGTAGTCCCAAACATATGGGTGTATGGGAGCGAGTCAGTAAGAGTAGGAACCCTCCACGGGATGGAGGGGAATGTGAGGGTGCACACCGACGGGTGTGCACTCAGCTATACCGGTATAGGCTTTAAAAGGTGCATATGAGCATTCAAGCATAACTGCATTCAACGTGTGGTTGTGACAAATTGTATGTATTATGATGATGTCTGATGCATTGCATGTTACTAGTAATGACGAATGGTAATGGATGGTCCTTGAGTTGAGGGAAGTTTTCAGGTTAAGGATAGATCGAGTTGTGGACTCATCCAATGTTGTCTCATGAGGTATGCGAAATAAATGAGCACTGTAGTGGATGAGGTAACGGATGGTGCCTTCTTTGTGTTATGTACTTGTTAATTTAGTACTAGCAATATGAGCATGTTACTGATTTAAATACTTTAATTGATATTGTTATTGTCATTGCTAGTTGTTGTACTTGGCTGAGTCTTCGACTCACGCTTGTTGTTTATTGTTTGTAGCTACCTGGAAGCCGGCATGCATGGATGGGAGTAGTAGCACGAACACGTTTCGCTTCACCACAAATTCACATTAACTTATCGCTTCTAAATTTATTGAATTCATGTATTGTAATAAACTTGTGGTAGTTGTTTATGTGCTTAGTTGGGTCATGGAGGTTAGTTGATACCATGACCCATGTTTGTGCTTGATTGGTTATCTTAAGTTCCTTTATATCGTCGTTATATTATTGCTGTCTTTTGTCTGCTGAGTGGATGTCCTAGTTTTAGGGGAGGTGCTGCCGAAATTTTTATTAAATTCGGCAACTTTCCAGGATGTTAGTTTGCTTTGCTGAATTATTCTATAGTCTTGGCTAGTTGTTGTTGAGGGTGTAACATTTAGGGCACGCGGAGTGCCGGGGTGTTACACCCACTCTCAACCATAATTCATCTAAATTTGCAGAGCAATAAATAAAACAGGAAGTATCACATATTAACTCATGATCATATTCAACATCACGATGTACTTGCCTCTTTAGCGAAGATGAGTGGAGTGGCGTAAGGTTGAAGCCACTCCTACAAACACATTCCTGCAATAAATACAAATGCATTCACCTCAACAAAAGCAATTCAAAACATTCGACGCTTTAAAGACTTTAATTGGGCCTCTACTCGCCGAGCACAAAAACAACTCTCAACTATGACTAGTAGGAATTTACCCCCTGACAGCAGGCACTAAAACCGCGATAACTTTTGACTGGTTAAACCAACAATTCATGAAAAACTTCAGAAGTTCCCAACTCAAGAAATTCAACCTTCCAGTACAAGTACTTTCAAGTGGATCCACTAACGTGTCTAGAGTATATTTCATGATACATGCTTACTTCTGTGTTAATTTCAAAGGATCTCGAGACCAAAACACAGAAACATTGCTACCATTCTCGTGCAATTTCATGAAAAGTTGACTCTAAAGCCCAAACATCGGGTATATAAGACTTGTTTGGTAGAGCTCCAAATTCCGATTTTTTAGCTCCTGATTCTGTTCACAAGCACATCAATATTGACAACTTAAACACATATCTGATCATCTTATAGTTCTCTAATTTACATTTAAAATCCTTGCTGTCAGCAAGACAAGTTCCTCGGTTTACATTTAAAATCCATTAATCAACATTAACCAGTAATCAAATTGCTAGTTGTTGCGCAATTAGAAGAACTAGCAACGTTGCTACCAGATCATCATTTCATTCAATTAGAATGTGGTACCACAATTACTCACATCAAAACAAAAGAAATTACTCAAATCAATTCTAGGGATCGGTTCATTCCGGATCTAGGGACAATATTCCACACAAATAAGTGCCATTCCAAATCAAACAAAATTTACTCTAACTCAAACCCAACCGATCCAAAGAGGGACGGCTTAGATCTGGAAATCAAACACGCAATACTACTATCCCTCAAGCATCCGATAATTGATACCATAATAGAAATCTTCTAGGCATTTCATCAAACATGTAGCATGCACACACGAACCAAAGACCTAGGTTTAGATTTTTGTACTGGAGTGCTTACCACAGGAAGAAGGCAAGGGGGAACGACACCGCCGGTTTGGGGGGGTCACCGCCGCCGGCCGGAGGAGGAGCGTCGCCAGAGCTAGGGCGGCAAGAGCCGACCGGCCAAACTGCCGACTGCTGTTGCTGCTGCTGCCGCGTGCGCCAGAGGGGAGCAGGGGGAGGGACGCTGGCATCGACCGGAGGAAGAAGACCGGGGGCGGAGTCGCTATTCGGCTGAGGAGGAGCGGGAGTGAGCCAGGGGGGCGTCGGGCTTGCGGGGGAAGCCCCATCCGGGTGGGGGGAAAAGGAGAAAGGAGAGAGAGAGAGTGTGAGGTGGGGAAAAACTTTAAATAAGATATCTCTCTCTCCACCTATTCTTTACCCCACAGATCACAAGCAGGAGAACCAAACGCCTAGACTAGAAACCCCAAACTCGGATATCCAATCGCGATATTACATCGAGGAGGCTGGATCCGGTGACGGCGCAGCTGGAGGAAGCCGGATCCGGCGACGGCGCAGGTCGAGGAGGCCAGATCCGACGACGGCGAAGGTGGCGAGCCTCGGGAAGGCCAGATCCGATGGCGATGGAGCTCGATCTGGCCGGCTCTCCGCCGCCCGAGCTCTTGGCTTGAGCTCTCCGCCGCCCGAGCCTGACGACAGCGGCTGCCTCCCACCTCGGTGATGCAGGCAACCAAATGCGCGCTCGTGCGGGCCAAGCTCAGTGATACATGGCAACCAAACACCGTGCCTTTCACCGCCGCAGCCTGGCCCTAGGGATACTGGCTGGCTCATTCAGGCTTGACCGAGGTCAAACGACAACTAAACACATCCTTAATGTTGCTACAATCTATACTACTGACTCTTATCCTTCATCGCCCTCACAAATTTGGGTTTATTCTCCTTCGATTCCTCTTCTGATCTCTCAATTTAGTGATCTCCACCTACTCCTTGGTTGAAATATTCATCGAATGTGATCTTGCTATTGTTTTGTGTTGGTAATAAAGTCATTATGGCATAATTGAAGATTACTACATGTATATTGATAGTTATATCAATAGGATGCATTTAAATATCTCTTACACTAGCGTAATAATCAAATACATACATATCGATAAATCTTTTCTATTCTTGGAGAAATGCGTATGGTAATGACATGTGTTGCTCGGGCACTATAGAAACTATAATGCCTCAGCTATAGTATTTTTTTGTTTTATTTTTTTTTAAAATAGTTTTTTTCCATAAAAGATTTTTGCAATACTTTTACTTTTGAAAAAAAATCATTCTTTTTATAAAAATAGTATTCTATTTTTTTTACCTTTTTAAATCTTATTTACAACGGTTTTTTTAAAAAAATTCTAAAAAAATAATTCCTTTCTCGATAAAAATATTTATCTATTTCATGCTTCTTTCTGCCCATAGTAACGTAAGGGCCCTTAAAGAATCTAATATAAGCTCGAACGCTAAATTATCCGTATAATTCCAATTAATCAGCCCGTCCGACTAGCGTATTCTGTTTTTCACAACAAAACTTTAAACTAAACTACCATCTCCAGTGTAAGCATACCTTGCTTTATAGGAGTGCATACCTCTACAGGCGTATAGCTAGAGTAAATTGCACGGTAGATCCAGACCTGTATGAAATACGATAATTTCGTTGAGATTAATCATACATGATTTTGCTGTAACTTGTGAAATTCATGCGTTCTAAAACGCATTCCCGTGCATTGAGCCAATTAACTTGACCCACAAACATTTAGGTCCTGTTTGGTACGATTTCATATTCCAGTAGAAACGGAAACGGTTCCAGATTCTTGGTAGAAATGTTTCAGGTAGAATCAGAATCATTATCTGGAAACCGTTTAGCTAGCTGTCTGGATTCTGTGAATCAGGGTGGAACGGGGTTGAGGGCGATTCGGTCCCGACGTGGAAAAAGAAGAAACGATCCGAGGAGAATTGTTTCGAGCTTTAGCCCGTTTGGCTGTGTTTCTTTCAAATTCTAGTCGAAACGGTCCGGTTCCAAGTTGCCAAACGGAACCTTAATATTAAATCGATCCTCAAAATTGCAAGGAATGATGTTAGGGATACTTATCAAACTTGTCAACACCATACGGAAGGTCGTACCAATTTAACTCTTAGAATGGTACCCTTTTGTACCCATCTATACCGATGTACTATTTCGGATTTAATATAATAGTATATATTTATAAGTATACAAACGTTTAATTTTATGTACACCAAAATTTACTTATAATAGTAGTCTAAACACAAAGTAGTACTATCAAATTTAATATATAGTTCAATAAACCATATTACCAGTTCTACTGACATGACTAGTATTGATCGATATTGGACCGGTATTGACCAGTATCGAGGCTGATACGGTATATAGGGCTACTTCGTATCGGTTTAGGTGTCAAAATGGTACATACCTACCATACCGACCGGTATTGATAACTACGATACTTACTGTTTCCTTCGTTTCTGAATACATATTGTTTTCGTTTTCAAATTTTATTTTTGAATATTTTATTTTAAAATTTCGAGATGATCTTTTACAATTTTTTCCTTCTATATTCCTTTATAGCTAGCTATTTTCAATATCATTTACTATCATGGAGTACAGTATAATATACCATTCAAATAACAATAAGTGATCTAATAAAGAGTGGTAATACAGTCTTTTTACATATGACTTGGTGAAAATGTAATATCATAGAATGACAAATATTCATGAATAGAGAAAGTAGACGTTTAGATATCTTAATATTCACTTCGTGAATCTAATTAAACTACGCGAGCTCTCACACGTCTCCAAAAATTAAAAAAAATGTATTTTTTAATGATCTGAAAAAAATGATGTTGAAGGGCAGTAAGTCACGTAGGTTTCTCCGTACGTGCACGATATCTACCTCCAAGATGTTGTCATCTTTTCCGAATCCAGCGAAGAGCTGAGAAACCATTTGTTACGTATAAGAAAAGACCAAAGGAGATTGGAGACACGAATCACATCAGGCCCTCAAGTATTCTTTCCGGATGACCACACGCGATTCTCTCGCACATTGCCGACGTGTCTGCATCAGTAAGTTGAAGAATAAGAACAAATGTCCCTTGCTGCTTGGTATAAAAAAAATCAAGACCAATTAATATGTACAAGAACTTATCTTGGCACTACAGATGCATAATGGGGACAAGTCCAAGTGGAGAACTGAAACCGGTGACTGGTCATGATCGCTGGGGACGGAGTGAAACTAGGGGCAGAACACCGGATTGGCCTGTTGATAATTTTTTGTTGGATCTCCATGTATTGGAACTGGGCAAAATAATTCCAACAAGATTATCGTCTCCATCTGTTTTTCCCTCTCTTTTTGCTGCTGCTCTGACACGCCTGGAGTCTGATGTGGCCTGATTAAAGCCCTGTTTGGGGTTTAAAGCTACTTTTAGCTTCTGAAAATCTAGCAAGTCCCTCCAAACAGCTCAATTTTTAAATGGTTTTTGGCATAATCTAGAAGTCAAATATAAAAGCTAAAAATCAAAAGCTGAAAGATGAGTTGGACCTGCTTTTGCAGTTTATTGTTGAA
This sequence comes from Rhipidocladum racemiflorum, assembly GCA_036346355.1. Classification (NCBI taxonomy): domain Eukaryota; kingdom Viridiplantae; phylum Streptophyta; class Magnoliopsida; order Poales; family Poaceae; genus Rhipidocladum; species Rhipidocladum racemiflorum. The sequence continues at coordinate 39,274,187 of CM070588.1, forward strand.
GGAAATCAGGTCTCTTATAAAAGCTACAGCTACTTTTCAATCAAAAAACCAAAAAATAGATTTTCAGAAAAGCTATAGCTCCCCTAAACAGGCTCTAAATCATTCTTTTTATGATGGCATCACTTTTTGATGCATAGTCTAGTGTGAACCTGTGAGATGGGCCTATTTACAGGGCTTAAAGCCAGTTTTAGCTTTCGAAAAGCTAACAAGTCCTCCAAACAACTTAACTTTTCAGCGGTTTTTGGTATAATCAAGAAGTCATATATATATATATATATATATATATATATATATATATATATATATATATAAGCTAAAAGTTGTGTTGCACCTGCTTTTGTAGCTTATTGTTGAGGGAAATTAGTTTTTTTTTATCAAATGAACTTTTATAAAAAGGCACAGCTACTTTTCACTCCAAAAATCCAAAAAGCAATTTTTCAAAAAAACAACAGCTCCTCCAAACAAACTCATAGTACTCTTGTTCATGACAAAAGCTATGGCTGGAACATGGAAGTTTTTTCCCCAGCGAATCATCTCAGGGGAAAGTAGTACTATTAGACTATTAGTAGATAATCTGCCACCTATAATTTATATTTCCTATATAATTGTAACAACTAACAACCTACTCTAGTAGATATTTGATTAATTTGCGTCGCTATAATAACTAGGTCCAATAAATAATTAGTTTAAATTAGGGCTGGAAAAAAAGCTCGTTGAGCTGACTCGGTGGCTCGTTTCAAAATTGCTCTGATTACATTTATTTTTCTTTTAAAATAAAAATTAGTTGATTTGGAACCAGAGTCAACTTCGGCTCGGCTCGTTAGGCTCGGCTCGTTAAGCTCGGTTCGAAGTTGGGTCTCAAACAATACATGAGACTATAATAAATGAGAATAAATCAGTGTCGAAGAAAGCTCGAAAAAAAGTTCAACTGGCTCGTTATCCACCCCTAGTTTAAATCCTTTTTTGCCTTTTATCCATATTAATGACAGAATTTAGAGGATTCTTATGGTAATTTGTAGCCATGCCTCAAAGCAAAGCTAGGAGGTGTCTTTAACATCACTAATTACATTCTTAATATATGGATTGCATGTATTATTGTAGCAATTGGTACACCATCTATATCACTTTTCCACAATCCAGGAATGTACTTACTATCTACTTTTCTGTAAAAAAACATTGTCGTTGGACCAGATCAAAACTGTTTATAGGAGCAACCGCAAAATTATGTGCAAAAGACTACCGACAAATACGAGAAAAGCATGTCGTCGCTACATTATATATTTTTCTTATTTAATTTTGTTGTAGAAATATTTTGTTTCTTCTACGAATGATTATGTGGCTCGATTATCTCTGCTTGTATATGCTAAATAAATCAGGCAGTATGCCAATATATTCTAGATGGGTGATTGGAGAGGTTGAAAGCAGTAGCTAGTGACATAAAAACGAAACTAGCTAGCTAGTGAAATGACAAGCAAATCTTGCTATTTTGTTTCAACGAGCTGTATTCGAGCTACTAGTTAGCAAGACAGATCGATAGCTATGGAGTTTGTACAGTTGCACACTACAAGTAGGCATCAGGAGGTCCCAATATAGGAGAATGTTAACTAGCTAGCGATTTCAGATGTTGCTGGAGATGCTATGTGTTAAGTTAATCTAGTTGTGTTCAAATTGTTTTACTTGCACTTGATTAGGATTCAACAAGTTGATCGTTTCAGTTTCTTAGAATAGAAGTATTCTGTTTGCTGCTGCGTCAAGTTACTTTGTCGGATAGGAAACAGAGTCCGTAGCAAACTCAGTAGTTTTCAGTTTTGGCTAGGAGTTCTATTCCGATTTGTTTCCTTGTAATCTGGATGCTATATATATCAAAGAAAACCAGAAAAGAGGTGTCAAGTTTTTCCACCTCACAAAACTAGTTTTGATTGTTTGCTATCTCTGAAGTTCCAATACACAGTTTCAGTCGAGAGGTTTTTTCTGACCGACGCTTCGGCCGGAACGTTACTTCCAGTCGAGCGTTTTCTCGACAAGTTTTTTTGTCGCCGGGCATCAGGTTCTTGGGCAAGTAACCAACATTTGGTATCAGAGCCGAAGGGAAGGAAGTGATGGCCGGCGACGAGAATGTTCCAGCGGTTTCAACTGTCGGCAACAACGGCAACCGCGGCAACGTCAGCAATGAAGATGCAAGTCCATCAACGAGCAGCGTAGCTGTCAGAACGACAGTAAGAAGCGCCACAATCCCGATCCAATACCCCATGTTGAGCGAAACGAACTACGGCATATGAGCCGTCAAGATGAAGATCATCTTGCGTTCGCTAGGGGTTTGGTCGGCGATTGAAGATGGAAACGAAGACGACGACAAGGATCAAGGTGCCATGGTTGCTATCTCCCAGTCTGTGCCAGATCAAGTGATGATGGCAATTGCGGAAAAGCAGACGGCAAAAGAAGCATGGGATGCACTAAAGGAGATGCGAATCGGCGAAGATCGCGTCAAGAAGGCTCGAGCACAAGTGCTCAAGCGGCAATTGAACTAATTACAAATGAAGAGTTCGGAGAACATCAGTGAGTTCTCCATGAAGCTCACCTCCCTCGTGGCTGAGATCCGCTCACTCGACGCAAAGCTTGAAGATTGCGATGTTGTCGAGAAGCTGTTCGCATCCGTTCCAGATCGGTTCCATCCGATTGTTGGAATGATCGAACAATTTGGAGATGTCTCAACAATGTCGGTTTCAGAGGCGCTTGGCCGGCTCAGGACTTTCGAGGAAGGTTTCAGAGGGCGGCAACAATCTAAAGAAAGTGGAGAACAATTTCTTTTTATCCAGGGTGAGAAGGCAAAACGAGATGACTCAAGCACCGCCAAGAGAGGAGGACGACACGGGAGAGGTCGTGGACGCGGTCGTGGACAAGGCGGAGGCCGAGGTGATGGCGAACGCAACGTCGACGAACGGAAACCGCGTAACTTCGACAAGAGCAAAATTAAATGTTTCAATTGCAACAACTATGGACACTTTGGCAGAGAGTGTTCCAAGCCAGATCGCAGAGAAAAAGCCAACCTTGTTATCAAAGACAAGGACTATTGATGATTGGGGTCAAACAAATCCACACAACGCCGGAAGTGATAGAAGAGGTATTCTTGCATGAAGACAATGTAATACCAAAGCTCAGCGGCACCAAGAACAAAGTCTGGTACTTGGATACAGGTGCAAGCAATCATATGACCGGCTGCGTGGAAAAGTTCGCGGAGCTTGATTCATCCATTAAAGGCTCGGTTAGATTTGGGAATGGATCAGCAGTTGATATACAAGGGAGAGGATCGATGCTGGTTGAGTGTACTACTGGAGAACATCGAGTACTCACTAATGTTTATTACATTCCAAGTTTGAGAAGCAATATCATCAGTCTCGGACAGCTTGACCAAAACGGCTGCAAAATTGAGATTGAAGATGGAGTGATGTCCATTCGGGACAGCACACGCAGACTGCTTGCAAAGGTGAATAGATCTACGAACCAGTTGTACATACTACAGCTTGATCAAGCCTTTCCAGAGTGTTTTTTGGCAAGAAGTGATGAAACATCATGGAGATGGCATGCAAGGTATGGCCATGTTAACTTCCATGCTTTGAAGGAGCTAGCACACAAGGAGATGGTGCAAGGTATGCCAAAAATTGAGCAGGTTGATCGCATTTGTGATGGTTGTTTGGTTGGCAAACAGCACCGAACTCCTTTTCCTGCTGAAGCACAGTACAGAGCAAGTGTTCCTCTTGAGCTGTGGCATGCTGATTTGTGTGGGCCAATCACCCCTGCCACGCATGGAGGAAAAAGGTATATCTTGCTGTTGGTTGATGACTACTCAAGATACATGTGGATGGCTCTGATTTTCAGCAAAGATGAAGCATTCGAGGCCTTCAAAAGGATCAAGATTGCAGCTGAAATGGAAAAGGATCTCAAGCTGAAAGCTTTGCGTACAGATCGTGGAGGAGAATTCACGTCAAATGAATTCAAAGATTATTGTGAACTAAATGGAATACGGCACTATCTCACGGCACCTTACTCTCCTCAACAAAACGGAGTGGTCGAGAGAAGGAATCAATCCGTGGTTAGTACTGCAAGGAGCTTAATGAAGAGTATGGGGGTGCCCGGGGAGTTTTGGGGAGAGGCAGTAAGTACCGCCGTTTATCTCTTGAATAGAGCACTAACGAAAAGTGTCGTTGGCAAAACTCCTTATGAAGCTTTCTATGATCGTAAGCCGAATGTTCAGCACCTCCGTACCTTCGGGTGTATTGCTCATGTGAAAACAGTGACTCCACACCTCCCCAAGCTAGCTGATCGCAGCAAGCAAATGGTTTTTGTTGGTTATGATTCAAATACAAAAGGTTATCGAATGTTTGATCCGACAACACAGCGAGTTGTTATAACTCGTGATGCTGTTTTCGATGAGGAAAAGAAGTGGGAGTGGAATAGTCCTTCAGTGACAAAGGTACAGAGTGCAAAAGATGCTTTTACTGTACATTACTTTGCTGATTCAAGTACAGATCAGAAGGAAGTCTCCGATGCAACAATGCATGAAGGGCAAACTGGGAGAGATAATTCCAGTACTACATTAGTTCCAGTGCTTAATCCATCAAGTGCACAGAGTGTGCCATCCACGCCTGGACCTAGCACAGCACATGGAATGTCCGGTTTGTCTTCACCAAGCACATCGGCAGCAACACTAGATGCATCTCCTTCAACCGAAGCTCTGCAACCCTTGGTGTCCAGTGAGAGTCCTTCAGATGCACCACAGCGATGGCGCAGCATAAGAAGCCTGTATGATGCCACATCCCCAATTGAATTGGAGTTCTCTGGATTGTGCTTACTAGGTGAGGAGGAGCCAGCAAATTTTGAAGAAGCTATAGAAGAAGCTGTTTGGAGAAAAGCAATGGATGCCGAGATCTCTTCCATTGAAGAAAATGGAACCTGGGAGCTTGTCTCATTGCCCGACGGTCACAACCCATAGGTTTGAAGTGGGTGTTCAAGGTTAAAAAGGACACTCAAGGTACAATCGTGAGGCATAAGGCAAGGTTAGTAGCAAAGGGGTACATTCAACGACAAGGCGTTGATTTTGATGAAGTCTTCGCTCCAGTTGCTCGGTTGGAAACAGTGCGCTTGCTTATTGCTATTGCAGCAAATAATCAATGGGAGGTTCACCACATGGATGTTAAAACGGCTTTTCTTAATGGCGAGTTGAAAGAAGAAGTCTATGTTATGCAACCTCCGGGATATGAGAAAAAGGAGAAGAGAACAAAGTGTTACGGCTGCACAAAGCTTTGTATGGACTGCGTCAAGCTCCAAGAGCTTGGAATTCAAAGTTAGACAAGACTCTTGAGACACTTGGGTTTGAAAGATGCCCATTAGAGCATGCAGTTTACAAAAGGATACAAGGACAAGGGAATTTGTTAGTTGGTGTCTATGTGGATGATTTAATCATCACCGGTGAGAATTCTGAAGTTATTGACAGTTTTAAATCTCAAATGAAAAGGTTATTCAGCATGAGTGATCTAGGATTACTCAGCTATTACTTGGGGATTGAAGTTTGTCAAAGTGTTGAAAAAATCACCCTCAGTCAGTCCACATATGCAGCAAAAGTGTTGGAAAAATGTGGCATGAAGGATTGCAATCCAACTAAAATTCCAATGGAACCTCGCTTGAAGTTGATCAAGGACAGTACATTACCTCCTGTTGACAAGACCTTGTATCGCAGCATTGTTGGTAGTTTGAGGTATTTGCTTCACACGCGCCCAGACTTAGCTTTCTCTGTTGGCATGTTAAGTAGACACATGGAACAGCCCACAACAGAGCATATGGCTGCTGTGAAACAAGTGTTGCGATACATAAAGGGAACTCTGAATTTTGGATGTGTCTACAAGAGTAAAGCAAGTAATTTGAATTTGATCGGTTATTCGGATAGTGATTTGGCAGGAGATACAAACGACAGGAAAAGCACCTCAGGCATGCTGTATTTCCTTGGTACAAATCCCATTAGTTGGAGCTCACAAAAACAAAAGGTTGTCGCTTTGTCATCCTGTGAAGCAGAGTATATGGCAGCAAGTGCAGCAACATGTCAAGGAGTTTGGCTGAGTCGGTTGCTAGCAGATGTGCTGAACTCAGATGCAGAAAAGGTGGTTTTGAAGATTGACAACCAATCTGCAATTGCGTTGTGCAAAAACCCAGTCTATCACGAAAGGAGCAAACATATAGACACTCGGTTTCATTACATTCGAGACTGTGTTGAATCTGGGGTTATAGATGTGCAGTTTGTTCCCACAAAAGACCAACTTGCTGATATTCTAACCAAGTCTCTTGGAAAACAGAAGTTTGAAGAGATGAGAGACAGAATTGGAGTTCAGATCATCATTAAAGGACAACCAGATTAAGGAGGAGATTGTTAAGTTAATCTAGTTGTGTTCAAATTGTTTTACTTGCACTTGATTAGGATTCAACAAGTTGATCGTTTCAGTTTCTTAGAATAGAAGTATTCTGTTTGCTGCTGCGTCAAGTTACTTTGTCGGATAGGAAACAAAGTCCGTAGCAAACTCAGTAGTTTTCAGTTTTGGCTAGGAGTTCTATTCCGATTTGTTTCCTTGTAATCTGGATGCTATATATATCAAAGAAAACCAGAAAAGAGGTGTCAAATTTTTCCACCTCACAAAACTAGTTTTGATTGTTTGCTATCTCTGAAGTTCCAATACACAGTTTCAGTCGAGAGGTTTTTTCTGACCGACGCTTCGGCCGGAACGTTACTTCCAGTCGAGCGTTTTCTCGACAAGTTTTTTTGTCGCCGGGCATCAGGTTCTTGGGCAAGTAACCAACACTATGCACAACCGTCTGATGATGATCGAGCGGATGATAATTCTTCCAAAGTCGATCGATCGGGCGGTTTACATCACGATTTCATGCATGATTTCCCATATTTAAAGAGAGATTTCAACTTGCATATGTTAATCTAGCTCTCCTGAATTACACGGAGTAATTAAGAGGACCCTGACCTCTGAAGCTGCATCGATCTGGACTCGGCGAAACCACAAATCCTTGCGCGGCATTAATTACAGGAGTAGGTCACTATGGAGAAGCTTATCTGTGGGAACTGACATTAATGTCGGTTTTCAAACCGATAAAGATGTATCGACAGTAATAATCGAAAATTATCAGTGTCGATTTTCAAACCGACACTAATAACACTATGTTATATGTGTCGGTTTTTATTATCTGTGTCGGTTCTAGCCAAAAACTGACACAAATAGTATGATAAAAATGTATATTATTTATAATTGTGTTAGATCTAGCAACTCCGTGCCACGCTTCAAACTTACGTGTCCCATACTAGTACTACTTTCACCAAAGCACACTTAATTTTGAAGTGTTCTAACAGGATCCAGCGGATTTAACTTTCCGAGAGGTTACCTATCCTAGTATTACTCTCACCCAAGCACGCTTAACTTTAAAGTTCTCATAGGATCCAATGCTTTAGTGCTTGTATGATCGCATGTGACATGTAACGCGCCTCTCTCTCCTTAACCCCATAGAGCACCCTAACACCGATTTTAATGTTCTCATACCCCGAACACGGTACATTAATATGTGCAGGCAAGACTGGTTATTTAATCGGCGCAAATCTTGGAGAAATCGTGTGTGGGGCAGGGGAAGGATTTCATTATGACCATGGGTTCATTGCAGTGTGAGATTGCAAAGTTTGCAAGCATTGCTCGTCTGCCGTCCTAGTTTTGGCCAGCAACCTTTCGGTACCCCTATCAGCTTAAACAACTTTCCAACATGGATTAGTTCGGTGTATTTGGTGTATGTGTGCATAACTTTTGCAACTTGGGATGTTTTAAATTGTTTAACCTTGATCGTTTCAAAGATTTGGTGCAACTCTTTACTTGATGCTTGCGGAAATATGTTGCAATTGTTTTTTTTTTTCCAGAAGAAAAGGTTTCACTTGACATTGCAGCAGCCTTGAGATGTGGTGTCATGTACAGTTGGAAAGTCTTTAGCTAGATAGATCACGGACAAAAAGATCAGAATAATTGTCTGTTTGATGTATGGACGTGTAGAGCTCAGAGCTACGATATAGGGTATCTCTCTGAGTCTCTGAGTGTGTTCACACACACACACACATATATATATATATATATATATATATATATATATAGAAATTTAAAATAGAGTTTTTTTATGATAGTTTGATTGTAGGTATGTGCTAATTATATATATAAATTTGCAAACCATGCATCTAAATTTATCAAAATATTTGAATAAGAGTATTTTTTTTTCAAATGTATGTATTTAATTCAAATTGTTATAGATGGGTATATAGCCTAAAAATAAAAATTTTAGAAAATATACCCGAATTTGGACTTTTAAATGTCATTTATTATGATGGACTAGAGTAATACGTATCATCATCTAAATAACAGTAAGTGATCTAATGAAGAGTGGTAATACGATCTTTTTCACATATGCCTTGGTGGATATGTAATAATCCTATAATAACATTTATTCATAAATAGAGGGAGTAGAAGTTTAGATATCTTAATACGGACCACGAAGTTCATGAATCTAATTAATCTCCGCGTGCTAGTATAGGGATACAAAAGGTGCAATTTACTCCCGCACGTTTCCAAAACTTAAAAAAATAAAAATGTATTTTTTAATGATTACCTAACTTATACTCTTGCACCAAAAAAAATGGATGTTGAAAGGCACACTACTACAGAACCGGCTACCACAAGCGGCTCGTAACCCCCTTCAGAAGCGGTTTTATAACCGTTTCTAAGCAACCGCGTGTGATACCCGTCCTGTATCACAATCGGCTGCACGAACCGCTTGTGCTGTGGCACCAGAAGCGGTTGGTAAGGTGTCCAGGAAGGCCAGTGGAGGCGCCACGTGGGGGACTCCAGAAGCGGTTCGTGTTACAAACCGCTTGTGGAGAGCAAGCACTCCAGAAGCGGTTGGAATCATCAACCGCTTGTGGAGAGAGTTTTCAATTATATGTATTATAGAATATGTTCTTTCAGTGTTTTTGTATATCGTTTTTTACCATAAAATTAAAAATGAGTGGAGGAGTTTTTAGCGCAATGAAATATATATTACATATGCTTAATAGTGTAACAAATGTTCACAAGCTAGCTCACTCATACACATGTTCACAAGCTAGCTCTCACTAAAAAAAACGAACTTATAATAGTGTAACAAATGGACAAGTACATACACGCTACCGACGTTTACAAGTTTGAATGATTAAAAAAAATGATTATCGAACTCATTTCTTGCATGCATCAGTCAAGTCCTTGGTCGACGTGGATATCGTCATCAGTTCGGCGGTGTTCAACGAAGGACCAAGCCTTACGTGGAACTCGCCATTTGGAGATACAACCTCGTCGACAATGAAGCCCATGAGTTGCTCTTGGAGTGCGCGCACTCGGTGAGGCGGGAGCACGTTAACGTGCTCATTGATGTTGGGCTGACAATTGATTAAGTGGGAAGTATATAAATATGCGATCAAATGCAATTAATTAAAATGTAAGTTGCAGCAAACAAATTGACATGCATATACGAACCTCGGCATAATGTTCCGGCTCATCGCCATGGATAAAACTTTGAATATAGTGGAACACGTAGTAGCCACATAAGTTGTTTCCAGCCGTCTGGCGTTTAACCTTCACGGGGAGAAATTTCAGAACATCAGATGAAGAACTGATATGGCGCATTTGATTTCATAATTGTTTTTGTAGTACGTACCTGAGTATTTATTACGACTTCAAATTCTTTCTTGAATTCTCCTTTCTGCTTCTTCCTCAACTTTGCAAATGTCCTGTTCAGGACGTCAATGAACCATTGATATTTGTCGAGTGGATTCCTTCTTGAGTCATGAACTATAGTCCTGCTGTTGTCAAGCTCGATGACTAGAAGGATCCAGTGAAACATATTCGTATATTCCAACATATGCGTAAGTAGCTAGTCATACTATCAATGTCTTAAGTAATACAAGAACAAGAGGTTTCTGAGAACACGTACTTGAAGTTGAAGGGCAGAAGTATGTACGGTTTGTAATGCTGTTTCAATAATGCATGCAAAATTTATGCCTCAACTTGCGGTCTTTGCTGGTTGAATGCCCAGATTTTCTCGTTGACAGCCTGTGGGTCGATGAAGCCAACGTTCAGTTTGCCCAGTCTTCTACATCGTTGTATCTCCATTCTACATAAAAAGGGATAACTAAGTTAATTAGATTTTAAATTTTGTGGTACGAGAGGAAGCAAATCGTAAACTTAGTAGATCGACACTTACAGACACCAGCAGCACATGAAGGACACGTCGACGGCATCGATTTGGTACACATGGTACAAGTCCTCGAATTCCAGCCATTTTTCTGTGTTGTTCCCGCGGAAGAAATGCTCATCTTGAGAAACGAGGAGGAACATTTTCTTTCCTTTAGATGCCCTTTTCATGTAACATTCATACAATTGACGCATCTTGGTTGGGAGATCATTTATATCTTTTGGATCAATTAGCGGTTTGCCCAACTCATACTTCCATCTGGTTGGTGCCATTGGAAGATCCTGGTCTATTGATTCGAGTCCCGCCTCCTTCAGGAATGCCTGGACCCTCAACTGTTCAGCACTCTACTCATCTTCCACTATCTTCTTCTTTCCTGCCAACATAGCTCGTTTATTTTTCACTGTAGCCTTTTTTATTGTCCTTTTGTAGTCGGTCGTCACAGGCGGTGGCGCCGTTCCGCATGACTGAAAGTGCTTCACAGTTTTCTTTATCTATTTGAACCTTGGGCTTTCGCTTCGCTGGCGCAAGCTGCCTGGCCACATCGGCCTTTACGGTAATTGATAGCTCCTCCGCAGTCAGATCATATGGCCTCTTTGGCAGTTCCTTTAACATTATCTGTCTATCGGATGCCGACTTCGTGGGAGGAGGTTCCGGTGCGGGATCCCTCCTTCTGACATCGAGCTTCTTCCTCGGGGGAGATGCTGGAGGCGGAGTTGGGCTTTTTTGTGGAGCGGGAGGTGGAGGAGGCGTGGCCTGGACCACCGGGGAAGCATTGCGTGCAGGCGACGTCGGAGGAGTCGTGTGTTGTCGATGTAGAGGAGGTGTGCTTGCTCCTGCAACTTGCTCAAACTGCAGGGCCTGTATTGCTGGAGATGTAACCTCCACACCATCTGGAAATATGATGTACTTTTTGCGCCAGAGGATGAATGTGCCGTGGACGGCATTGGTCACGTCGTCGCCCCCAGCAATCTCGAGCATGAGTTCTTCGAAGCCCCCCACAACCTCTTCCAACGTGACCTTCGAGTATCCGGAGGGTATCTGGTTGACGTGGAACGTCTGGCCCGCCTCCACCGGATAAGCCATGCCGTAAGCCACCTTGTAGGAGAGGTTACGCATATCAATGTGTAGCTCGCACTGGCGGCGAACCTTGATGATGTCCACGGGATAACGGGCCTGCGGGTCGTCTGCTTCAGGGGCCACGGCGGACGCGCAACTTCTCTTTTTGCACGGTCGGACTGATCACGAATTCTGGCGCCGCCTGAACATTACTGGCGGGAAGCTGAAGCTGGCTTATTGCTTCGGACACTTTTTGCACGACCAAATCAGGGATGGAAGCCTTCGTAGCTCTAAGCTCGTGCTCCAATCGGCTCACTCTACCCTGCTCTCTCCTCTTGCTTCTGTCCCGGCTCCTGTAACTGCATGTGTCTTTAGCAAAGCCGTGCCTCCACGGTATCTTCCCGAAACCTCGTGTCCATCCCGGGTGCTCAAGGTTTTGAAGGGCATATGTTAGCTCGTCATTCTCCCTGTCCGTCACCAAAGATCCTGACCGAGATTGTTCGATGGCTTCTACAATCCTTTCACCAACTTCTTGGACTGTCGGTGCCATCACCAAGCTACCGTCATCTGCAAGTTTGCCCACGTGACCCAAAAACCAATTGCGAAGGCGGGGCTCCCAATTATCAGTTTCAGGTACAATATCGTGCTGCCGAAGTTCCTCTTCCCACTTGTCCCATTTCTTTGCAGCCTTGATGTAACCACCGGTGCCGAGATGGTGGTGTTATTTCTTCTTCTGGGCATTCACCTTGTTTTTCTCTCTCGCGGCCTGTCCTGCATCGGACAGCTTGTACTCCTCGAAAGCCTCCCAATGATCCGCCAGCTTAGGAAATTGATTGAAGTCTAGCCTTTCTCCTTTGTCGATGTACTTGCGGGTGAGGGACGACTTCCACTGCTGAAAGGAAGTTGCCATCTTCTTCAAAGCCCAACCCTTGGCCTTCTGTTCGTACCCTTCTGGAAAAGTGAAATTTTCCTTCATATCATTCTAGAGCAGTTCGTTGGTAGCTGCAGGGACTTCGGCCCATTTCTGGATGCTGATTGGGACGTGGTCCCTCACGTGGTAGCCGCAAGCATTGTTGAAAGGGCCAATTGTTGATTCTGGGGCTAGCAGACTCCTGTCGTTTCCGACTTCGGTTATCACATACTTGGTTGAAGGCTTCTTGTTCGGTCCTCGGTTAATTCCGGACTGGGTGGCCGATGATGTACCGGACTGGATACACAAACACATGTTAGAATAATTAACATGTTTACGGTCATAATGGTTAAGAGGATACCTCATGGCAGCGGCGTTAGAAGTATCCTCGCCGGTACCAGTGTTAACAGCCTCATCGACAGCGTTAGCAGTATCCTCACCGGTACCAGTGTTAATAGCCTCATCGACGCCTAAGATGCTACCCAGCGCAATTGTCTCGAACATCATATTTTCCTCGTCATCGAAATCCGGGTCACCACGTCTTAGTGTCGCCATTTATAGTGGGCATGAAATCATATATACAATATTTATATATACTCAAACATACATACAACATAAAAGTGGGCATGAAAACAGAGAGAGCATGAAGGGCATACATACAATACATACAATACAACAGAGAGAGCATGAAGGGCATACATACAACACAACAGAGAGAGCATGAAAACTCCATACCACAAGAGAGCATGAAAACTCTAACATACAACATACGCAAACATATATACAATACTTATATATATGAAAACATACATACAACAGAGAGAGCATGAAAAATCCAACATATATACAATATTTCATTACTCCAACATCAACAGATCAACAAAACTCCTTGTGAGCATTTCACCGAACACCTTGCGGGCATGAAAACAGAGAGAGCAGGAGGGGCGTTTCGCCGGCTACCTAGGTCCTCCGGGATGGATTGGCTGGGGGGCGTCGGCGCGGTGGCTGGGGGGCGCCGGCGCGGTGGCGATCGACAGAGGTGTTGTGGCGCGCGAGACGGTCGGGGGCTGTGGCACGCGGGACTTAGAAAATTTGAATGTGCAGGAGAGTGTGGGTACTTCAAAATTTAAAGCTCACCCACCTCTACAAGCGGTTCGTAATACCAACCGCTTGTAGAGGTACTTCTACAAGCGGTTCTTAGTACCAACCGCTTGTAGAATGGACTATAGGCTGGCTTCACCGCTTGTAGTGGACCCCGACTCCAAGCGGTTGGTGATACAAACCGCTTGTAGAGGTACTTCTACAAGCGGTTGGTAATACAAACCGCTTGTAGAGGACCCCGACTACAAGCGGTTTGTACTAAGAACCGCTTGTAACAGTACCGCCACATGATACTTAAAAGGATTTGGTGCCTAATGTGGTTAACAAGAAATCTCCTCTCCCCCCTGGCTAGCGCGGGCGCTTGAGTGCGGGCTTGTGGCCATCCATGAGGTTGGTTGTTCGAGCCCCACTCGCGCCCCGCTAGCCTTTCTTTTTTTTTAAATCCGACTACAAGCGGTTGGTAATACAAACCGCTTGTAGAAGACCACGACTACAAGTAGTTGGTAATACAAACCGCTTGTAGAGGACCCCGAGTACAAGCGGTTTGTAGTAAGAACCGCTTGTAAAAGTACCGCCACGTGATACTTAAAAGGATTTGGTGCCTAATGTGGTTAACAAGAAATCTCCTCTCCCCCCTGGCTAGCGCGGGCGCTTGAGTGCGGGCTTGTGGCCATCCATGAGGTTGGCTGTTCGAGCCCCACTCGCGCCCCGCTGGTCTTTCTTTTTTTTTTAAATCCGACTACAAGCGGTTGGTAATACAAACCGCTTGTAGAGGACCCCGACTACAAACCGCTTTTTTTTAAATGTTTGTATTTCATTTTTTTAAGTGTTTGTATTTCTTTTGTTTGTAGAAATTATGTAGAAGCAATGTTAAACATCAACATATCAACATGATCATATGGAATAATGTACAAGCAATGTTTCATATGGAATAATGTATACAAGTAGTACATCTTAAGTCTTCGTCTTTACAATTGTTCCTTCGTTATGATCGTGACGTATGTAAGGAGCATCGACATCACTGTCACGCAGGACGTTTATGTCAACATCAATGGTAAAAGGAGGGAGCTCGTCGAACTGACCATACTCTTCCTCGTCGGTGACGTTCTCAACTCCTATAATCCTTCGTTTGCCTTGGAGAACCACATGTCACTTTGGCATTACCTTTTGCTTGTCCTTTCGATTTTTAGGTTTGCTTGACATGTCCATTATATAGAAGACTTGGATCACATCGTTCGCGAGAACAAACGGTTCGTGCCTATAGCCGACTTCTGTGAGATCCACAGTTGTCATGCCGTATTTGTCGACCTTCACACTGTTTGGAGTCAGCTTGACCTATTGGCACTTATATAGAGGGACCTTGAGAGGTCCATAGTCGAGCTCCCATATTTCTTCTATGAAACCATAATATGTGTCCAACCTGCCACTGTTGTCTTCGGTGTCTATACGGACACCGCTGTTCTAGTTGGTGCTCCTGTTATCCTGGGATCTGGTGTAGAATGTGTAACCATTGATCTCATACCCCTTGAATGTCACGATTTCTTGTGATGGTCCCCGGGCCAAGCGTTGCAATAGTTCATTGTTTGACCCTTCCTCAAGGATGTACTTCTGTAGCCAGCTGCCGAAAGAATCCATGTGCTTCAAGGTTATCCAACTCTCTGTCTTCCCTGTGAACTCGAGGCATAGGACACTCTTGTGCTGAAGGACATAGGGGGCAACTATGGTTGATTGCTTCAGAACAGTGAAATGTGCTTGCTTGAATGCAACAAGATCATTCCATGCAACTGCTTGCCTTCCTATTGTACCTTTTCCCCGTAGCCTCCCCTCGTGTCGTGATATGGGGACGCCGATAGGATTTCGATCATTCATGTAATCAACACAAAACTCTATCACCTCCTCCGTCATGTGACACTACGGAATGGTGCGACATTATTTAATGTGAATGTCAAGGTCAAAAGCTTTATGAAATATGGTATTCGAAGTTAAAACCATATGGTATGAGGTTTAATTGCGTTTCCGGGCCGTTTCCGGGAGTTTGGGCCTTTCCGGGAGAGTTTGGGCCTAAAAGAAGGGGTTGTGGGCTTTGGTGGGATGGAGTATGAGTCCATTTAGGATTAGAAATCCTATTTGGGGCTGGTAAAAGGGGCTTCCCCTGCCCTTTTTGCGCCCACACCCCCCTTGTGCGCCCCACACCCCTCCCTTTGTGCCCTAGCCTCCCCTCCCCTCCCCCTTGTGGCCGTGCGCCCCCTCCCCTTGCCCCCTTTGCTCCCCACCTCTCCACCACCTCTCCTCCACCCCCTTGCTGCCCTAGGGTAGCCTCCCCACCCCTACACCTCGAAGATCCGTTCATTGGAGCAAGGAGCGAGAAGCGAGGAGCGATCCAGGTTGAGATCTATTGGGTTTTCGTGCGTCGGGCGAAGGTACGGCCATGGGAAACCTTGGGGTTGATCGAGGTACTGTTCTAAGGGTCATTATCATGTTTTTAGATCAATTGGTGGTGCTGGAATTGAGTAGATTGGATTAGATCTAGAAGTTGCCACGTTCTCTGTTTCGGGCAGCATGTGCAGTCGACCTAGGGTTTGGGTTTTCGTCAATTTAGAGTCGGAATTTGGTCGTACGGCTGTTGAAGAAGTTGTAGGTAATTTCAATACCTTTCAGTGGGTATAAAGAACTTTAAATTCCGCCCAGCCGTTTGAAAGTTATGCTTGTTTTACCGAACGTATTAAAATCTGTGACGTGATTGGAACAGATCACGGTATTTTGTAGATTAAACAACTTTAGAGTCCGAATCAGTCTTTCCATATACTTAGAAAAAGTTAGGAAATTTCCTAAGCTACGCGAGGATGTACTCGTTTAATTGATTCGGAGTCCCAGAACCCAAGTTATGCCTTTTGGAAGGCTGCTGTCCCGATGGGACAGAACCTCTATTTTTGGGTTTTGCGAGTAGTTGGCAATGTCGGGGTAGATGAGGGTTTGTGTACTGTTTTGTGGACATGATTGTGAGTGTGTGGTACCTATGTGCAGGTGGTGCAACCCCGGGAGTGCCTTCTACTTCCCGCCAATCCGTCGCCCGTGGTTGAGGCAAGTGTATTGGAATGGGTAGCGGGTTATTGTTTGCTATATCGGTTGTGATTGAAATCTCGTATATGATATGTTCACATGCTATGCTTTAATGATTGCCAATGATATGATGATTATGCTTACTACGTTATGATGCCATGTGATGATGTACAAGTGATTTATAATATTGGCATGATTGCATACATGACATGTTACATGGCCCGGGCGGTGAGAAAGTCATAACTAGTCCGAGGAAGGTCGGTGAGAAAGTTATGACTATTCTGGAGAGCCAATGAGTAAGTCCTACATCGTGATTCCATCCACTGCGGTGTGGGGAAGCGAGGAGTAGGCACCCTCCATCTTCGGGATGGAAGGGTGGAGAGGGTGCACACCGACGGGTGTGTACTCAACCATACCGGTATGAGTTTCCAAGGAGATATGAGCATCGCATCGCATCGCATTGCATACATAATGATGTTGATAATGATTTGTGAACATGAATGAGATGATATACATGATGTGAGTTGTTGTAGCCATGTAATTGTCTATGTTTGTACCATTGCAATATACTTGCTGAGTTTTGAACTCACACTTGTGTTTTCTTGTTGTTTTAGGTACCATGAGACCGGCATGCGGGGAAGGGAAATAGTCACACTTCCGCACGTAGCTTCACTCATTTGATTCCACAAGTCATTCAATTAGTTTTTGAGAATAAACTGCGTGTGATGATTATTGCTTTAAAGTTTAGCTTTGCTTTATGAGAGTCTTATTGTTCGTTTGACTCTTGGAGACATTAAATGCTTGAAAGTAGACTTATATTGTCGTTAAGTCTTTAATTATTGCTGTTTTAGCTGTCTCTCCTATTGCCTTATATTGCTTTACTGTGTTGCTCCTTCAAATCATGTTAAAACAAAGGAGATGCTGCCGAAATCTCGGTTTTTAGCATGTGCGCCTTTGCTGGAATTTATGTTTAATTGTGGTATTTAGATGTTGTTTAGCTTATGTTTGGTAGCATTCAGACATATTAAATGCCGGGGTGTTACACGTCACGTAGCCCTCGGCAATGCAGCCTTCCGGACGCAAACGGTTACGAACGTACTTCTTGAGGACACTCATGTACCTCTCGAAAGGGAACATGTTGTGAAGATACACTGGTCCGAGGATACCTATCTCCTTGACAAGGTGAATGGTGAGATGAACCATGATATCAAAGAATGCAGGAGGAAAAATCATCTCGAGGCTAACCAAACTTTGTACCACATCAACCTCCAACTTAGGCAGTTTAGCTGGTTCGACGACCTTCTGTGAAATGGCGTTCAGGAAGGAACATAGCTTTGTGATTGTCCCCCGCACCCACTCGGGCAGTATACCTCTGATAGCTACTGGGAGCAACTGTGCCATCAACACAAGGCAGTCATGGGATTTTAGGCCTTGGAGTTTGTTCTCTTTCTTGTTTATGAGTCTATTTACATTTGAGGAGTATCCAGAAGGGACCTTCACACTGTTCAAACACTCAATCATGTTTTTTTTCTCTTCTTTGCTTGGAGTGTAGCTCGCAGGATGTAGATAAAGTTGTTTTGTCCCTTCTTTGTTTTTCGGATGTAGGTCACTCCTCACCTCCATGTCTTCAAGGTCCTTCTGAGCTTGCAGTGTATCTTTCGATTTGCCGTACACATCTATGTAGCCTATCAGGTTCAAGCAAACATTCTTCGTGGTGTGCATGAAGTCAAGCGAGTGACGAACCTCTAAAAGCTCCCAATACAGCAGGTCCCAAAATATTGATTTCTTCTTCCATGTGGGTGCATGACCATCCTCGTTCCGCACAGGTATGCTTCCAAGACCCTTCCCAAATACTACTTTCAGATCCTTTACCATAGCAAATACAATTCGCCCATTACAATGCTGAGGCTTAACACGAATTTATGTTCCCCCGTTAAATTTACTGTCTTTCCACCTCAAAGCATGATTGCTAGGAAGAAACCGGCGGTGGCTCATGTACACACACTTCCGAGAGTTTTTCAGGTACATGCAGTCCGTTTCATCTATGCACTGGGTGCAGGCTTTAAACCCTTTGACAGTTTGGCCGGACAAGTTACTGAGAGCAGGCCAATCGTTGATTGTTACAAACAACAATGCACGCAGGTTGAAATACTCTCTTTTGTACTCATCCCAAACCCATACACCATCCTCCCACAACTTCACAAGGTCTTCAACCAATGGTTTCAGGTAGACATCTATATCGTTTCCAGGTTGCTTCGGGCCTTCGATCAATAATGGCATCATGATGTACTTCTGCTTCATGCACAGCCATGGAGGAATGTTATAGATGCAAAGCGTCACAGGCCAGGTGCTATGGATGCTTCTCAACTGACCGAAAGGATTCATCCCATCGGTGCTCAACCCAAACCTTATGTTTCTGACCTCATTTGCAAAGTTCGGGTAAGCCCGATCGACTTTCCTCCACTGCGAGCCATCTGCGGGGTGTCTAAGCATCCCGTCTTCCTTACGCTCTTCTTCATGCCAATGCATCATCTTGGCATGACCTTCGTTAGCAAACAGACGCTTCAACCGGGGTATCACAGGGAAATACCACAATACTTTGGTTGGAGTTATCTTCTTCATACGATTCCCATCTAATTTGCCTGAATCGTCACGCTGCACCTTATACCGGGATTCTTAGCACACTGGACAAACCTCCAAAGCGGTATACTCATTGCGATACATGATACAATCGTTAGGACATGCCTGTATCTTCTGTACTTGCAATCCTAAAGGGCAGAGGACTCGCTTCGCTTCATACGTAGATTCGGGTAGAGTGTTACCTTCCGGAAGCAACTTCTTTACGAGTGATAACAAACCATTGAATCCCTTGTCTGACACACTGTATGTGGCCTTCCATTGCATGAGTTCTAGTGTAGTACGCAGCTTTTTGTGGCCCTGTCCACAGTTTGGGTACAAAGCAGTTCTGTGGTCCTCTACCATGCTCTGAAACTTCTTGTATTGTCTTTCCTCTGTGAACTCTCCCTCTCCGTCACAGAGCATCTGATCTAGCTCATCATCGCCAAACTCGTCAAGTGTATCTTCCACGGACCCGTATTGAGTGGTGTCCGGCATACTGTTGGCTATATCTTCCTCTTCTTTGTCTTCTTCATCGTCTTCCTGTCGAATCGCCTCTGTTTCGCCATGGTGGGTCCAGCAGGTATAGTTTGCCATGAAACCTCTCGTGATCACATGCCTCATAACCATCCATCTTTCGGAATGCTCCTTCTCATTCTTGCTGTCTACGCAAGGACAACGTATGAAGCTTCCTGGAGGCAAGAATGCAACGGTCGCGTCGAGAAACTCCTTCATGCCATCTCTGAAATCTCTTGACCGACGGTCTGCATTGTACATCCATTGCCGGTTCATCTAGACAAACAAAAATAATAACAACATCTATCACAATATTTAATTAAAGCTAACTATGTCTAATAGTTTTGTATTTTTTAATCATTCTGTATTGTTTTAACTAAAGCCAACTAATTATTTCTAATCCTCCTGCATTTTTTTAAATAAAACTAACTAATTGTTACATTTTCATGCAAATATTTTCTCTTCCCCACCTTTGTAATTTTTCATCATTTCACATTTATTGCATTTCATTTCGTACACCAAACAATATATGACCTTAAAAACAAAAAAATAAGCCAAACAAAAGAAACACTAATTCCCACAAGAACAAAACATAATTTCTCAACATCCAATGCACAAAAAACATCAATATCTACGTGAGAAGGATGTCGGCAACATATTACTCACCTTAGGAACAATTAATTCGGAGCTAATAGCCTCAATTGAAAATTTTGGCAGCACCTCCCCATGAACAGCTCTCGGCCCACCACTGTGATGTCCTGTGAGAGCTCGGGGAGGAAGACAGGGTTTAAATGTGCTGGGCGGGAAGGGAGTCTCTACTAGCGGTTCTACACACAAACCGCTTTTGGAGCTACACTAGACCTCTAGAAGCGGTTCTAAACACGAACCGCTTCTAGAGTGGGGCTCCAGAAGGGGTTCGTGTTAAGAACCGCTTCTAGAGACCCCCTCCCGCCCGTTGCCCATGAACCGCTTGTGGCACGTAGAGCACAAGCGATGCGCACCTAACCGCTTGTGATAGACCGGTTGTGAAGGCCGGTTCTGTAGTAGTGGTAGTAAGTCACGTAAGTTTCACCATGCATGCACCACATCTATTTCTATGATGTTGTCATCTTTTCCAAATCCGACAAAGAGACAAGAAACTTCCTCTCAAAATTACTCACCATTATTGAATAGATGTTATTTTAAGATAGGATACATGCACCCACTGAGACATGTGTACAAAAGATTACATTATCTCACTTCATTGGATTACTTATTGTTCTTTAAATGATGTTTTATTATAATTTATAGTAGTAAATAGCTAAAGAGGAGGGAAATACAAGAAATATGGTAAAATATCACATTAAAATTGTAGAATGATATGTAATTAGAAAAAAAATTGAAACCTAGAATATCATGTATTATAGAAGATCTTGGAAAAGCTCGTTTGATTTTATATAAGACTATAGGAAGATCTTACATGATGTTACATACAAATAACTACAATGTTAATATTGTTAATTTAATTAATGACATATTTCAGCTTCAGCAACAACAAAAACAGCCGTATCAGTAAACAAGTGGAAGAACGCGAAAGATGCATGCACCAAGCCTGTTTTTCGATTTTACCTGAATTTCCTTATCACCTACCCATTTTGGCAAATCAATGAGAAAGAGAATAAACCTGAAGGTCAATTGGAGCTAATATTCCATTTTAGATGATGATCGACTATGGTAAAAATAACTTCTAGCTGAAAATTTTAAAAATCCCAAACACAGTCCTACGTACTTGCAGGGTAAGTAGTGCATGATGAAAAAACTGTACGTAGACTGCATAAAATGCAATGCTTGTACCATAGTCACCTTATTATTGTTATTATTGTTGTTGCCGTCGTCGTCGTCATCATAATATTGTTGTTGTTAGTAGTATATTTTTCATATAAAATGCAGAAAAATATTAGAACAGGCGACCATTTGTTGCCTATAAGAAATTAAAAACGAAAGGAGATTGGTGACAGGAATCACATCAGGCCCTAAAGTAGTCTCTCCGGATGACCACACGCGATTCTCTCGCACATTGCCGACGTGTCTGCATCTGTAAGTTGAAGAATAAGAACAAATGTCCCTTGCTTCTTGGTATAAAAAAAATCAAGACCGATTAATATGTACAAAAAAATTATCTTGGCACTACAGATGCATAATGGGGACAAGTCCAAGTGGAGAACTGAAACCGGTGACTGGTCAATGTTTGCTGGCGAAGGAGTGAAACTAGGGGCAGAACACCGGATTGGCCTGTTGATAATTTTTTGTTGGATCTCCAGGTATTGGAACTGGGCAAAATAATTTCAACGTGATTTTAAGCATAATGTTTGGCCAATAAGTTATGTGGCCAACCAACTAGTAATTTTTTTTTATTTGTATAAGAGTCTTTTTTATCTTTAATTTAGCTATAATTTTTTATTGACAGCTCCGATTTGTCACAAGCGGTTCGAAACAGCTTCTACAAGCGGTTTTATAATCGCTTGTAAGCAAGCGGTTGTGATACTCCCACCAGTATCACAAGCGGTTTTATAACCGCTTCTAAAGCGGCCTAAAAAGAGAAAAAAAAATATTGCAAGAAATGGGATTTGAACCCACAACCTCATCCCTCCTCGTAACCCACGTCTCACTCAGCTAGCCAACCCTCCCACACGTGCTCTCTAATAGAGTAGGACAAGCATTCCTTTTATTATTTTGAAAACTGGGCTTCTACAAGCGGTTGGTAACACGAACCGCTTGTACAAGCCACCTTCTACAAGCGATTAGTGTTACCAACCACTTGTAGAAGTCCAGAACCGGTTAGGAACACAAACCGCTTGTAGAAATTAGGTTTTACAAGCGGTTTGTGTTACCAACCGCTTGTAGAAGCCCTCTCCTGGCTTGTAGCTATTGAACCGCTTGTGATGCACTATTACAATGGGTTCAAAATTTACCGGTTGTAGAGGTACCGCTTGTGATGCTCGTTTTTCTAGTAGTGTATAGATAGTTTTCATCTGTAGCTTACTGACGACGATAGCAACATAATGATATGTCTCGCCACATGCTGAACCATCTGGTATGGTAGTATATATTTTACTATCCATATATATATAATTTACTATCATGCAAGAGAGTTCAGCAGCATGTGGAGTTTGTTCAGTAGTAAAATCTTACACATATAAATAATTTTGTGTTCATTTGGCAGTAAAATCTCATTTATGTTGCTATCATCGTCATTAAGCTACTGGTAAAAACTGTTCGTGAATCGGAGTTGAAAACTTGTACAAGTGATTTTTATGTATTTTACATGATAAGGCTAGTTTACACAAGATATAGTAACATCTTGTGTAATAGCGAGTATTATATTATTTTTGGATAGTAAAAAGCAAGATTGTGACACTACGGAATGACGGTGTGAGTTATTTTCGATGTCGGCATGAAGGTACGTTTTTTGTAGCTTGTTTTTGGGCCTTTTTCTGTGAGTTTGGGCCTTTCCGGGGGAGAATTTGGGCTTTCGGGGGAGTTTGGGCCTAGCGGGAGCTAATTGGGCCTTTGGAGGATGAAGTGGGCCGTTGGTGGGTGCGTCTTTGGGCCCATGGGGGAAAATTTCCAGCAAAAAGGGACCCCCATGCGCCAACCCTCCTTTGTGCGCCCCCCACTTCCCTCCAACCCTAGCCGCCCCCCCCCACTCCCCTTGCGCCTCCACCCTTCCCCTTCCTCCTCCACCTCCTCTAGCCGGCCCTAGGCGAGTTCCACCCCATCCCTTGCTGCCACGCCCCTCCTCTTCGCTATCCTTGCTGTTGGGAAGCTCCGCGACGAGAGGATCCGACGGAATCGGCGTGTGGAAGGAGATCGGGGGACCGGGAGGAGAAGATTCGTTGATCGAGCGGTTCTTCAAGGGAGGTAAGAATGGGTAGATCCTTTGGTAGGGTTGTGTTGCTGGTTAGAAGGAGGATTTCATGCTCTAGATCCATGTTTAAGTGTTGTTCCTAGGTGAGATTAGGGAAATTGCTATGCTATCCCATGTTCTGTCCTCGGGCAGATTTGCACCCCGACATAGGGCTTAAGTTTTCGCAATTTTAGACGCATTTTCTGATCGGCCGGTTGTTACGAAAGTTGTAGGTAATTGAATTATATTTAATTTGACACCAAGAATGGTAAATTTTGCCCAGCCGTTTGAAAGGTATGACTATTTTACCGAACATTGTCAAAACTATGACGTGATTGGGATAGATCGTGTTGATCTGTAGATTAGATAATTTTAGAAGCCGAATCAGTCTTCACGAATACTTAGAAAAAGCTAGGAGATTTCCTAAGCTCCGAGAAAATGTACTCGTTTACTTGATTTGGAGTCTTAGAACTCAAGTTATGCTAGTTGGAAGCCCGCTGTCCCGACGGGACAGATTCTCTGTTTTTGGGTTTTGGGAGTAGTTTGCGAAGTCGGGGTAGATGAGCGTTTGTGTACTGTTTTGTGGGCAAGTTTTGAGTGTGTTGTACCTATGTACAGGTGGTGTGACCCCGGGAGTGCCCTCAACCTCTCTCCACTCCGTCGCTAACGGTTGAAGGCAAGCGTATTGTAGTGGTTGTGGCTTAGGGAGCCGTAATGTTTGATAATGAGATAGTTTACACATGTTTTATGATATAATGCCATGATTGATTCTTGCAAGTGACATGATGAAAATGATTTATTATAAGGCTATGCAATGATTAGTTGAGTTTATGTGCAAGATTGTTTATGTTTATGGCATATTTGCATACATGGCATGAGAACTGGCCAGGTCGGTGAGAAAGTCATAACTAGTCCGGTGAGGTCGGTGAGAAAGTTATGACTAGTCCGAAGCGCCATTGAGAAAGACCTACCTCGTGATTCCATCCACAGTTGTGAATGGAAGCGAGGAGTAGGCACCTTCCACGGGATGGAAAGGAAAAAGGGTGTGCACACCGACGGGTGTGCTCTCGGCAATACCGGTATGTGCTTCAAAGAGACATGTGCATTGCATTGCATTGTATGAATGAAGGTGTTTTATGAGATGCTTATGTTGTTCTATGAGATGCATATGAAGATGTTTTATTGAGATGTTTATGATGATGGTTTATGAGAGCATAAGTGAAGAAGGTTATGAGTTGATCCTCATGATGTGTGAATGGCATAAAGTATGTATGTGCATTGTTATTGTTTTTGTACCATTGCAATACACTTTGCTGAGTGATGAACTCACGCTTGTTGTTTATGTTTTTTTAGGTACCTTGAATCCGGCGTATGGGAAAGGGAGCTAAAATTACGTCTTTACTTTGCATCACACAAATAGACAATGTGTGAGACCCCGGATCAGCTATCCGAAATCTCCTGTGTATTTCTGTACTAGTCCCAGATCAGTAGCTAGTACACACAGTCAACAGTGATACATCATTGCCGAACATAACAAAATTGTAACATAACTTTAAGGTATTAGCCACATGGCTACTTATTACATCACTCAGTCCCACGACCAGAGTCACGGCAGCGGAAACAACACGAAAAGACGCGGAACCCAAAAGCACCACAG
This sequence comes from Rhipidocladum racemiflorum, assembly GCA_036346355.1. Classification (NCBI taxonomy): domain Eukaryota; kingdom Viridiplantae; phylum Streptophyta; class Magnoliopsida; order Poales; family Poaceae; genus Rhipidocladum; species Rhipidocladum racemiflorum. The sequence goes on from CM070588.1 coordinate 39,299,297, forward strand.
GCGACGACTAGGAACGTGCTAGTTGTCCTGGCGATCCTCTTCGAACTCTTCAGCGTAGTACTCACTGTCTTCAACGGCGTCCTGATAGTTTTTTGATGACAACAGTTTATGTAGTATGTGAGTACAAAAGTACTCAGCAAGTATGGGAAATTTTGCACATGTAGGGCTTTCCAAGGAAGGCTTATTATGGTTCTTTTGCATAAAGCCAAGTTTCATCAAATCATCTCAATAGTAATTTCCATAAAGCATATTTTAGCAATTCTTTTTAATAATTGAATTATGTAATATATCAGTGAGGGTTCTATCCACCGTCACTAGTATAAAGGCTCTAACTGCCACATTTGAAAAGACCAAGGTTATCCACACATGATTCTGTCCATCATGAATTAAAACAGGTTTCAACTACCTGGTTGGCTCAATCCGCCAACTAAACATCCGACAGTTCTAACCACTCCCGAATCCCAAAACATCATTTATTTTTTAAACCAAAACCAAAGTCTACCAATATGAAAGCATTCTTTGCTTTGCTCTTGACCATAGGCACGGCTATTCGAATAGTTTTAACTCTGTAGAGGTGTACAATTTTACCCACAAGACATTATATTCTCTTGATGCCAAGCTATTAACACACTTCCTTTGGTGTGCCGGAAGAGAAATCATGACAAGGCCTTTACAATGTATACACCCAACCCGACCCACCCGCTGAGGTTTCACCGCTGTTAGGGTTCAATCCACCCAGTACAGAAGCCCCCTCTTGCGCCGTGTGAGAAAAATAGTCATGCCTCTATCCGGCACTCACATTCCACCATTTGGTGAGTCTAAGTTAGGTTTCTACAAATTATTTAGCCAGGTCGTACCATTATAGACATGTGGTAGTACAGTTATGCTCAGAATGGATAGTCCTAAGCGTCGGTCCTTAATTGACTTGGGGCGGTACTTGCACATTGGAAATTATGCTCAATCCGCACCCACCCGACATTCCAATCCGCCCAAGTCCAAATCCTTTTTCTTTTTCTTTTTATTTTAGAGAAACAATATCAAATATTTTGTAATAATCCTTAAATCACATTTTAAATCATGACTTTTGTATAATCCCACCCATGTGTCATTTTCATTAATTCGGGTACTAAGCATATCTACCGTTCTAACCAACAAAAGTCACAATATAAAATATACATGACATAGCAAAGGGTCCTAGGGTTACAATTAAGCATGGATAACAATAATCAAGGAGGTAATCGCAATTGGGATTAACTAATCATTTATATTTGACATACGATGATAAAGATAGCGATGCATGTTTATAAAGCATTGTAAAGTCATTTGCAAACATGGGATCAAAATGCGTCAAGGGACTTGCCTTCAGTCGTAGCGAGGATGTAGAACTCTTGAAGTCCAGCGGCAGGGTCGGCGGACACGGCGGGATCCTCAGCTACGCGCAAAACGGTACAACAAATAAATAACAATAAAAAAATAAAATCTAAAAATTATAAAAGTTATACTGGCAGGTAGATCATGAATTTAGATGAATTTAGGAATTTGAACGGAGTCAATCGGAGTTCGGACGGAAAAGTTGTGAGCCTCCGAAGTTGGAAAATGCTGGAAAATACGAAATCCGAGTATATTCCACGGAATCTTTCTTTTTCTTGATTTTTCTGATTTTTGCTTGGGCTAGTGTCTATTACATGTGGGACCTCGCTGTCATAGACTTGAAGTTCTTCCTCATGCTCTTAGCCATGGCCAAGAACAGAGGAGATGGGGCGCCGGCAAGGGGAGGCCCGGCGGCGCATGGCGGCGGCAGACTGGCCGGCGCGGTGACGGGGCCGAGAGGGGCGGCGACGGGCCGAGGCGGCCGGCAAGCGGCGCGAGGCGACGCGGTGGGCGGCGGCGAGCACGGTGCGCTGGGCCGTGGGGCATGGCGGGCCAACCGGAGGGGCGGGCGGCGACGCGGAAGCGCGCGCTGGGGACAAGAGCGACGGCGACGGCAGCGCACGACGCTGGGGGCATGGGCGGTATCGCGCCGGTGGCGGGCAGCGCGGCGCTGCACCGGGGCGGCGGTGGTGTCGGGCGGCCGACCGAGCGGTGGCGGGCACGCTGCTGGCAAGAAAAACAGAGACGCCCCATTTTTCCAAAAATTTCGAAATTTGCAACAAATTTGAACATAGCACTACCAATTGGATAAAGGATCAACTAGAGGGCATCTAGATGGGCTCAAGGTTGCAAGGAATCGAAGAACAACCCACCGGAGACGACGAATTTGACGATGAACGGCGGTTCGGCCAAAGCTGTTAGGATCCAAATCTTAATGAAACCTAAAATTGATGGAGGGGTTAGGATCTAGAAATCCATACACACACAAGGGAATGAACGGAAGTGGATTCGGCTCACCGGAGAAGAAGATATGATGAAGAAACCGAAGAACACGAAAAACGAAGTTGCTCATCGGTTTTCTCGATCTTGCGGGCGATAGGTTTGGAGAGGCCAAGGGAGGATGATACCACCAGGAAGAGGACTCCGGGACGAAGCTTTGAGAAGTGGTGGCGCGCCGTTTTGCGGAGAAACGAAGAAGTTATGACTAAATTGATGGATTTCGGTTTTGGAAGGATAGAGCCGTTTCCGGCGAGAGTTAGAGCTGAAGATCATGGGCAATTGAAAGGTTTCATCGCTACGAATCCAATGGATCCGGCCGTTCGCGATTTGGAGCATTGATAGAGGAGTTATGATGGTTTGAAGGAAGGAGCCAAGTATGGAACCTCCATGGAGCTTCTCTGGAATTGTTTCTCCCGTAGGTTGAAGATGATGAATAGTGTCACCACGTGTCGCTCCGCGATTGGCCGAGAATTACGTGATTGCAACGCCCTAGGGAAAAATTAGCAAAAATGGTCTAAAAATTCTGGAAAAATTCCTAGAACCGTTAGGGAATATTTGGAACACAATAAAATTAGTTTCACGGAATTTGGATAAAATTTGTAGCTTTGAATATTCTGGGGCGAATAGCGGGCATTAAACAAAAGCCGCACGATATAAAATACCAGAGAGATTCCAAAAATCTTGGAAAAATTCCCAAAATATTTTTAGAATATTTGGGACCTAATGCAATAGGTTCCAAGATTTTTGGAGCATTTTCGAACTCAGGTGGAATTTCGGGTACGAACTGGAATCTAGAAATTTGATTTTTCGGGCGAAGGAGAATTGAGTTCCGATTTTATACGGAGAAGGATGCCAGGTTAAATTAAACACCAAGGAAAATCCAAATTTTTGAATTTAATTAATTTAAATTAAATTTTTGGCAGAAAACCGAAATTGAGGATGTTACACAATGTCAAACCCTTTCCATAGTTATGATGGTTACCTTATGGAACTAAGTTGGTTTTATTGCTTAATTGTGTGCTTGGTCATATTATTTGATTCGTTTAGCTCATGAAGTTGTTGAATGCTTTATTCTGGACTTATTTTGTTGCTATGCCACCTGTTATTGTTGTTTTAGATGTCTTTGATTATGCTATATCTTGTGATATCTTTATTGTTGCTCCGAACCATGGAAAAACAAAGGAGATGCTGCCGAACTTTTCGGTTTTAGCATTTGCGCCCTTGCTGTAAATTATCTTTATTTGTGGTATTTAGATGCTGTTTAGTCTATGTTTGGTGACATCTAGGGCATACTAGATGCCGGGGTGTTACAGTTGGTATCAGAGCCGGCTTTAGATCCGTGGAATATGAATGTAGCAAATTACTCTAGAGTAAACTAAAATGTTGACTTGGAAAAGTAGAAACATGGCATAGGTCTACTCGTTAAAATTTGGCCTTAGGGCAATAACTTTAAAATCTGAAATAGTTTGGTTAACTAATTTAAAAGTTGACACACTCTGATGCATATTAGGAAGGGTATGGGTATCGTTGCTATCCGCTTAAATATTGTATCTAAGTTTTAATGTTGAATGCTACATTTGATGAGCACATTTATGAAAGATTTGATGGAGTTGCTATATTTATGATAAAATGAGGTTGTGGTGCCGAAGGGTTTCGGTCACCTTCTTTTGTTCGTAGTAAAGTTGTGTGGAGTAACGGTGTGGCCGGTGAGAGCCATCACCGAGGGACTATTAACCTCCCGTGGGGAGAGTGCTTATCCTTTCTGTCGTAGATCGGGTAGTTGGTTGGAGTCAAATGAAAGAGTTGATGTTGGATCCTTTTGGATTTCTTTTAGAGTTTTGACGGTCGGTTTGGTTGGTTTCCTTGGTCTCAGTTGGTTGGAATCAAAGGAAAAGTGTTTGGTATTGAGTTTTCGCTGATTTGTTCTTTCGGCGGTTGTTTGGTTTGGTCTTCTTTGGTTGAAGACAAAGAAGAATTGTCTAGGGTTGCGCCTCTTTTGGTCGCCTTTCTAGCTTTGATGCCTGGTTTGTTGGTTGTTTTACAGGGAAAAGCATTCAATTTATTCCTGTGTTTGTCTTTCTTCGAGGTTAAATGAGTTATTGCGGTGTTATGCCAGACCTGGTTGTCAGGGCTGAAGTTCTGTGACTTTGTAAGAGTAAGTGGTGTTTGAGTTCGTCGTTTTACTGGTTTGGGAGATCATCTTTGAAAACCCTTTTTGTTTCGTGGAAGTTTGGACTTTGGTGTTAAGGCTTTATTTGAAAAGGATTTGGTTGATCGCTTGGTTTTCCCTCCTGCATCCATCTTCCTTCATGGAAGTTGTTGATCTCAAGAATTGTGGAGTAGTTGCGTGTCGGCATTTGGAAATTTAAGAGTTGATCTCTCTCTTCTGGTTTTTAATTGGGTTTTCTGGAAAGAAGGTTGTTTTTCTTGTTGATTGTTTAAGCTTAGGAGTTGTGGATTACTTGAAGGTTGGGTGCGTGACCCGCGAGGGTGTCCAAGACATTAAGCCTGTGATGGGTAGCTGGGAAATTGAGATGAAGTAAATTACTGATCCAGTTAAAGTGAAGTTGTTGGTTGTTTAAAGATAACCTAATTGATTGTGTTGATAGAGAAAGATTAATCAAGATGATAAGTGATCCAAAGTGAAAGTCGACTAGTGTTTTATGCAAAGTGTTGTGAGTTATGAGAGTTATTGGAATGTCGGGACCCCGAATTTGCAAATCCGGACCCTCTGTGTATTCAGCACTAGTCCAGGAACGCGCTAGTGCACACAGTCTTAACATCGGTAAATATCACAATCATACCACTCGATACCAATAAAGTACTTTATTTAAATAGTCAAACTGGTTACTTGACCTTATGGTCAAATTACAAATATATGCCTCGCAAGGCGAAACTTATTCAGAGAAAAATAATAGCAGCGAAAAATCAAATAGCTTCGTGGCGCCATCCAGTATACCACAGGCAACTGACTGGGCTCGCTTCCCTAAGTAGACGGATCCTCTTGGAGTTCCTCCTCCAAAGCTGGCGTAGTCTCCTCTTCAACTGATGTTGTGTTGAGGCAAGGGTGAGTACTTGGTACTCAGCAAGTCATGCACAGAATGCAAGCTAATATACTATATGCATGGCTTGGTACAAAGGAATAGCTCAAGGTATATTTGCGAAGAAACAAGATTTGACAAGTAATATAAGTAGATTCGAAAGCAGTAGAAATAAGTAAAGCATAAATAACTTTTCAAGAAGTTTAATAAACATTTTCCCCATCCTAAACCACATTTCCATCATCTTCATTATTAAACCAACCCAACCTTTCAAACCAAAGTTATTTTTGAGAAAATCTAACCCTTGATCAGTAATTCCCGAGCGATGTCCAACACCGCTGACACGGCTATTCGAATAGATTCTATACTCTGCAGAGGTTATGCACTTTACCCACAAGATACAATCAAACACCACAAAGGCGAGTTCCTCAGAATAAAGTCTTTCTAAACCTCTAACAATACAAGTGGTCCTCCCGGTTATTGCGCAAGACTAACCCTTCCCTTCGCTAAGGCGAAGTCTAGGCCAATCAACCGTTAGATGGGTACTGGCCTCAACCCCAGACGCTCCCCGCATAACTTACACAAAGGTGTAGTTGACCTCCCGAGGTCCCACAGTGCACGTTATTAGCAACTTAGTCAACTAGGTCCGTCCCATTACAGACATGTGGTTGCACGTTAGACCCAGTTCAAAGGCTTGCAAGGTTAAGTCCTTAGGGTGACCAGGCAAGACTACCCGAAGAACCAAATCAACATTCCTAACGCCACAACTGGCCCACTGATTACTCTTGCCACATGCCCTGGCCGAAATCAAGCTTATCAAACCCCGCTTGATTACCATGCACCACGTGCCATCAACATCACATGATACTTTTCCAAAACAGGTTTAATATATCATTAAGTCAATATTAACATTTGATTATCCAAAATCATGTTATGAGCACGAGCGTGTCTAAGCAAGATACTACAACGGTCTAAACCCAGGTTGGCAATTTAATAATGTCCAACTAGTAATCCACAACTAGGGTGACAAGGGTCATGGCACATACTTAAATAATCAAGGTGTCATACAAAGAAATTGGTACTTATCTAACCCCCATGTTTAAACCAAGTATTTTTCTAATTGAACTAGCATGCAATAGTTTAAATCAAAATAGATTTTGAAATAGGATCAACATGGTCAAAGCACAACTTGCCTTCAAAAAGTACTTGTTCTTGGTCTTGAGTTGGATCCTGAGTTAATACTTCTCCTTCGAATCCTTCCAGCACTTCAACGTCTACTCGTAAAGCGTGCAAATAGCAAATTCACAAATAAACAATAGGCAAAAAGTGTCCAAACATCCAAATAAAATCCATAAACAGAGAGAACATAATTTTATGAGTTTTTAGAAACTGGAATCGTCTAAATTTGGAGTTAAGATTTAAAAGTTATGATTATTTAAAGTTTAAATAATCATTTAAATAATTTTGCAGAGAAAAACTTTAGTCCAAAAATTAAATAAAATTTATATTTAGGTAGATCTCAATTTTATACAAATTTAGAAATTTGAATCACTCAAATCGGAGTTGAAACGCAAAAGTTATAAGCGTTTGAAATTTGAAACAAAATCAAATCATTATTTCGATTTAATAAATCATTTTCTTTTCGGAAATAAATTATTGCGTCAAAAGATGGACACGTGGCAGCCTCTCGATTGGTTGGTCGACGTCACCGGTCCATGGACTCGGCCCACGCCGCTTGGGTCTACCGTGGACCCTGGCCCACTACCACGTGAGACTCGACATGTGGGACCACTCGGGTGACGCGTCATCGCCGACGTCGGCCGAGGCTCTCGACCACGGTGCGGCAGTGGGACCTACCGATGATGTCATGGGTGACGCCACTACGGCGCGGCCGACAGTGGGACCTTCGACACGCGGGCCCGCGTGTCGGCGTCTACACGCACGCCAGCGTGGGCCAGCGGCCGCGACGGCCAAAGCTTCCCGACACGTGGCGCAATCTCGGCCGTTGATTTGAAATTCGACTACCGCGATTAGATCCAGGGTTAACACGCTGAAACTACTCGATGATCGTGGGTCGCTCGATCTAGATCGGACGGTCCGCATCTAATCCTATAATAACACCACTACGGCGCGTGGCGATCGTGGGCCGCTGGATCTTGATCCAACGGTCCGCATCTAATCGGGTTTCTAGGGTTTGGGGAGAACGTGGGCTCACCGTGGATCGCCGGATCTTGATCGGACGGTGAGAACCTTCGCGGGTGACGATGGCGTCGCGGCGGGCTTGGTGCACCGGAGACGGAACGACGCACCAAGGGCGCGACGCTACTGGGGCCTCTCCGGCGAGATGAGTCCTCCTTCGAGTGCGCCTCGTCGCGAGGATTCCGGATCTGGCTCCTTCTCGCGGAAGACGACGGACGGCGGAATCGGCGGTAAATCAAGCAAGAACAGGGTTCCAACTCCGCGAGCTCAGACGGCAAACGGCGACGGCTCAGCGTAGATGGCTTGGGGAACGGTGCGCACGGATGAGGGCAACCTCGGGGACGTCTCACGCTTTAAATACGGCCTCGACGCGTGCGCGGTAAATCGGAACCCTAGCCGTGTCTCCGCTGGTCACGGCGGAGCTCTCCGGCCGGAGTCGAGCGAGACGATGACGCACGGCCGCCCACGCGGCACGATCAACGGCCACGATCGCGTGACGCGATCGGATCCGGGCCGGATACGGCTCGAATCGCAGACGGCGGATCTCACCGCTGGATCTTGATCCAACGGCCGGATCGCTTAGGGTTGGGAGCTGGTTTGGTCGAGTCAATCGCTCGGTCGGACTCGAGTCCGACTCGGTTCCGACTTCGATCGGATGAACAAGATTTACCCGAGTTGATTTTCCAGCGATTTAATATTTAAAATAATTCCCAATAATTCATTTAATTCATTAAAAATAGCAAAAGACTCGAAAAATTCGGAAAAATTCGAAAATATTTTGGATCATTTTGGACTCAAATAAAATATTTCCAACAAAATTTTATTTGCAAAGTTTAATTCTTTAATTAATTCAAAATGGAATAAATTCAAATAAATTCCAAATAAATCCAAATAAATTCCAGAAAATTCCAAAAATTCACCAAAGTGCCAGATCACACATGAATTTAAGGAAAGCAAAATTTTGGGGTGTTACAAAACTCCCCCCCTTAATAGAATCTCGTCCCCGAGATTCAGGGCTCACTACAGAATAGGTTTGGAAATTCCTTCCTCAAATCCTCTTCACGCTCCCAAGTCGCTTCGCTTTCTTCATGGTTGCTCCAATCGAACTCTACAGAAGCAGGTTGACTTATTTCGGTCTCTCGATCCATTGTGTCCAGAATCCTCACGGATGCTCCTTATAAGTCAAATCCTCTTGCAACTCAATTAACTCTAGCGACGTCTGCTCTCGTGAACTCGGAGGCACTTCTTCAATCGGGACACATGGAATACATCATGCACTCCTCGCCAACGATCGTGGCAACTCCAAATTGTAAGCAACTTCACCTCTGCGACTCAAAATCTTAAATGGTCCAACATAACGGGTGCAAGTTTCCCTTTGGCATGGAACCTCTTAACTCCCCGAGAGGCGTAACTCGAGGTAAACAAAGTCTTCTCGGTTCAAAACTCAAGTCTCGGCGACGATTGTCAAGATAACTCTTCATCGAGATTGGGCTATCTTCAACCTTTCCCTAATCATAGCGACCGCTTCTTCACCTCTTGAAGAATATCAGGCCCAAAGACACGGCGCTCGCCGGTCTCATTCCAATTCAATGGCGTCCGACAGGTCGACCATACAAAGGCCTCAAAAGGTGACATCTCAGAACTAGCCTCGATAACTATTGTTGTAATCGAACTCGGCATACGGTAAACTCTTATCCCAAGAAGTAGCATAAGCCAATGCACAAGCTCTTAACATATCCTCCGAATCTGGTTGACTCTTTCGGTCTGTCCATCCGTCTGTGGATGATAAGGTCATCTTGAAGTTCAAACGGGTTCCCATGGCTTCATGCAACTTATTCCGTAACCTTGAGGTAAATTGGGTACCTCTGTCCGATACAATCCTCTTTGGCACTCCGTGCAAACAGACAATCCCGATCATGTACAATTACGCTAATTTATCTCCCGAGTAAGTGGTCTTCACGGGATAAAATGGGCTACTTTAGTCAAGCGATCCACTATAACCCATATGGAGTCATAACCTCCTTGAGTCTTGACAAACCGGTAATGAAATCCATTCCGATTTCCTCCCACTTCCACTCAGGTATTTTCAGCGGTTGTAGCAATCCTGCTGGTCTCTGATGCATTGCCTTGACTCTCTGGCATACGTCGCACAATGCAACATGCTCGGCAACTTCACGTTTCATACTCGGCCACCAGAATCTCTCCTTCAGATCCTGATACATCTTGGCGCTTCCAGGATGAATTGAGTACTTGGAGTCATGGGCTTCTTCCAAAATCAGTTACTTTAACTCCTTTTTGTTAGGCACACAAATGCGATCCTTCATCCACAACGTGCCTTGCTCATCCAACTTGAAGTCCTCTGCCTTGCCTTCCTCCTTGATGGACTTAATCCTGCGGATCTTGTCATCATACTTTTGTCCTTCTCGGATCTGATCCTCTAAGGTAGGCTTTACTTCCAATGTGGCCAAGAATCCGTTAGGTACAACCTCAATCTTCATTTTCTGAAAGTCCTCACATAACTCATCCTGACTTGTGGCTAGCAACGTACTCACGGTATGGCTTTTCCAGCTCAGAGCATCAGCTACTACGTTGGCCTTCCCGGGATGGTAATGGATTCCAACATTATAGTCTTTGATCAACTCTAACCATCTCCTCTGCCTCATATTCAGATCCGACTGGGTGAATATGTATTTAAGGCTCTTATGATCCGTATACACTTCACATCTGCTCTCGATCGATAGTGACGCCATATCTTCAAGGCATGCACTACGGCAGCCTAACTCTAGGTCATGTGTCGATAATTTTCCTCATGCGGCCTCAATCGCCTTGATGCATAAGCGACTTTACCTTTCCATTCTGCGTGACAAGACACATCCAAGTCCTTGGCGCGATGCGTCACAATAAATATCGAAGCTTTGAGCAACATCAGGTAGAACTAACACCGGTCTTGATGTCAATCGCTTCTTCAGCTCCTGAAATCCTTTCTCACATTCTGGCGTCCATGCAAACTTCTTTTCCTTCTTTAGCAATTGCGTAAGAGGTTTCGCAATTGTCGAGAAGCCTTCGATGAAACGGCGGTAGTATCCTGCCATTCCAAGGAAACTCCGAATCTGGGTCACCGTCTTTGGTCGCTCCCAATGTAACACGGCTTCTACTTTGCTTGGATCTACTACGACTCCTTCATGCGGTCATTACATGTCCAAGAAACTCCACCTTGTCCTTCCAAAAATCACACTTGCTGAACTTGGCGAAAAGTTGCTGTTCCTCGACTTTTCCAAAACTCGCCTTAAGTGTTCGGCATGTTCACTCTGTCTTGGAGTAGATTAGGATATCGTCTATGAACACGACGACAAACTTGTCCAAATATTCCATGAACACCTTATTCATCATATTCATGAAATAAGTCGTGCATTCGTTAAATTTCAAAGGACATAAATCAGTAAACTCGTAATGTCCATATCTTGTGAAAATGCGATCTTCTGAATATCTTCCGATCGGATCTTCAAGCGATGGTATCCCGTTCTCGAGATCAATCTTGGAGAAAACTCCGGCTCCTCTCAACTGATCAAACAAATCATCAATCGTGAGGTAGCGGATACTTATTCTTCACGGTGACTTCATTGAGTGCACGGTAGTCAATGCACATCCTGAAACTCCCGTCCTTCTTCTTGACAAACAAAGCGGTGCTCCCCACGGCGACTAACTCGGCCTCGATAAATCCTTTCTCCATTAACTCCTCTAGCTGTTTCTTCATCTCTACCAACTCCTCGGTGGACATCCGATAGGGTCTCTTTGCTATCGGTCTTGTACCAGTACAAGCTCTATCACAAACTCTATGTCCCCGTCTGGCGGCATACCGTAGATCTTCGGGAAAAACATCGGGTACTCATTCACTACCGAGACGCGTCATCTATGCTGATTGCCTTGGTACTGTTAACCATCAATCGTCCATCTCTAATCATGTGGCTTGAAATTCCACTTTCTTCCCACACGGGCTCTCAATCGAGATAGTCCTTCGCCCACAATCCAATACGGCCTTGTGCTTGGATAACCAATCCATTCCCAATATGACGTCTAAGGTCCGGGTCTCCAAAATTATAAGGTTTGCTAGGAACTCTATTCCCTCTATTAGTATTCTCACCCGGAACATCCTACTTTCGCTCGGAGTTCGGAACCAGGGTTTGAACTAAAAGCATGCACTTAAGTCTTGCAATCCTCAAATCATTTCTAGTAGCAAAGCCTTGCGAAACAAACGAATGCGAAGCTCGAGTCAAACAAAATCTGTGCAGTATCGAGTTAACAAGTAACTTACCCAAGACGACGTCAGTAGCATTCTGCGGTGCATCTGCGGTGACATGGTTGACTCGGCCTCTCACCACGGTGCAGGGTGTGGCTCCTGGTCTTTGGCGTCCTAGCTGGGGTGGTTCCTAGATTGAAGCGAATCGGGTCACTCTGCTGTCTTCTTTGGACAATCATGGCAAAGTGTCTGGCTCGTTGCGATTGTAGCGACGTCTCACTGTTTCCTTCTTGATCGCTCGAGTAGCGTTTCTAGCGGGCTGGGGTCCGTAGTTCTGATTGATGTGTCTTGGTGCTGGGATGGTGTCCTTGTTGCATTCTCGTGGTTGGAATCAAGAATTGATTTGGTGCAACTCTCGGTATTGCGTTCCCTGGCGTGATCCTTGCTGTTGCATCCTGCGCTTCCGGTTCTCATCCAGTTCCTTGCGCTTGTCCTCAAGAATAAGCGCCTTATTCACCAACTCTTGGAAATCTGGAAAGGTGTGGGTGATCAACCCTACTTGCAATCCTGAGTTAAGTCCCTTCATAAAACGAGACTGTCTGGATTTATCTGTCGCTACATCCTCAAAGCGTAGCGTGCTAGCTGTGTGAACTTATTCGTAGTCGGCCACCGGCCGATTACCTTGCTTCAAAGGCTCTGAACTCCTCCTTCTTAAGGTCCATGATTCCTTCGTGCACGTGATCTGTCGGAATGCTGTGAACTCTTCCCAAGTGATATCTTGAGGGTTCTCTTGCGTGGCACGAAGTTCTCCCACCATTCGCATTTGTCCCTTCCAGCTGATGAGAAGCGTAGAGTACCTTCTCATTTCCTATGCATTGAGCTATGTGTAGCTTCCTCTCGATTGATCTTAACCAATCATCGGCCTCCAATGGATTGGCATTCCCGGAGAAAGTGGGTGGGTGAGTTCTCATGAACTCTGACAGTCTTGTATTCTGGCGTTGTCCATGATTAACTTGATTAGCAGTGGCCTGAGCGGTGACGTGTTGCATTTGTTGCATCATAGCATGCATCAACTGAGTCTGGGCAGCAAGAAAAGCTCCGAAATTCTGCATATCCAGTGGCGGTGCTGGTGCTCCATCATTGGGGTTTTCTGCTGGGCGAGAACCACTCCCATTGCTTCCAAAGTTCCCACGGGTGTTCACCATCTGTCAGTTTGCTCTAGGTTTAGAGATGAGAGGGAAACAAGAATAGACAAGTAACATGGAACTTATGCGGGGCGAAAGGGGTAACTTTAAGGTCCAACTTTATTATTAATAACTTGGTATGGTTGCTTACAATGCCTAAGGGCCTTGCAACACATACTGCACACTCAGCAAACAAAGCAAATCCAAATCGAACTAACTCTGGAGTCTAATGCCTAAAGGGTGACACTTTATTCTATGACGCGACTCGGCGAAGGAGTCTCACTATAGAACCTATGCTCACTCATCGAGAAAACCTCCACGGCACGATGCAGGTCTTTGTGGCATAAGGCGCCGAAACGATCGCCATGTCCAAAGAATCGTGTCCTCTGTGGTAGTCGAAGAAGCAGTGTCCTCATCGAGATCCGACTCCTCTGGATCTCGCTCGTAGCTCGAGCATCGCTCTGGGTCTGGTCCGTACAAGGTCATCTCCAACTCGTCAATCCTTCGTAGAAGGTGTGCCACATACTCTTGAGCTTCCCGCCATCTGTTCTTCTCTGCCGTGATCTCCTTGCGGGCCTTCTGTAGCTCCTTTGTAACACCCCAAAATTTTGCTTTTCTTAAATTCATGTGTGATTTGGCACTTTGGTGAATTTTTGGAATTTTTCTGGAATTTATTTGGATTTATTTGGAATTTATTTGAATTTATTCCATTTTGAAATAATTAAAGAATTTAATTTTGCAAATAAAATTTTGCTGGAAATATTTTATTTGAGTCCAAAATGATCTAAAGTATTTTCCAATTTTTCCGAATTTTTCGAGTCATTTGCTATTTTTAATGAATTAAATGAATTATCGAATTATTTTAATGATTAATTACTGGAAAAGGACCGACGGCCAAGGTTATCGCTTCCTTCCTCAGTGCAGTCGGACTCGAGTCCGACCCGAGCCACGTGGTCGAGCCAAACCCGCTTGCCCGAAACCCTAGCCCGCGCGGCCGCTGGATCAAGATCCAACGGTTGTGATTGGCGCCACGCCACCCCGAGCCGAGACCGAAGTCGAACCCGTGACGCGTTCGCGCGATCGTGGCCGTCCGTCGTGCCGCTGCGGACGGCTAGGATTGAGCCGCGTCGCCTCTGCGGTCCGAAGCCGGACTCCGCCGCCCGTCTCGCCTCGCCATGGAAACCGAGCGAATCTCGACGCCTGCCGGTATTTAAGGCGTGGAGTGCGTGGAGGATCGCCGTCACCGGCGCACCTTTTGCTCTAGCGCCGCCACTCGAAGAGCTCCTCCGTGCTCGCGATTCCTCGCCGGAGTTGATTAGGGTTGTTTAGGGTTTTGGCATCGTTCCGCCGCCCACCGCTTCTCCGTCGCGTTTGTGGCGGATCCGAGACCGCAAGGACGAGGCGCGTCTGGGAGTGGCATTCACTTCGCCGGATCTGCCCTGTGGCGCCGTCCGTGTGTCGTCGTCTTCAAGTCCGGCCGACCTCGACAACCAGCCGCCGCAACCCCACGAAGATCGTCGCCGTCCGATCTTCATCCGACGATCACGGTGAGTCCACGCTTCCTTGAAACGGTAGAAAACAGATTGGATCTCGACCGTGAGATCAAGATCCAACGGTCCAGGTTAGCCACGTGCGCCTAACCTGTAGAACCCAGGATAGATCTCAACCGCTGGATCAAAATCCAACGGCCCTCGCTCGCCCACGCCATCGGCGAAATCCACGCGTTGCGGTGGATTGGATCCAACCTCAACCGCTCGATCCGAATCGGACGGCTCGGATCGTGCCACGTGAAGTCGTGCCACCGCGACGCGACCCACGCCGGGTGGGACCCGCGATGTCGGCCGACCGGTCGGTGGACCAGATCCACCGTGGACCCGAACCGAGTCCGTGGATCACTGACGTCAAGCAGGCCAATCAGAGGCTGCCACGTGTCCATGCCGACGCAATAATTAATTTCCGAAAAGAAAATGATTTATTAATTCAAAATATTGATTCAAATTTAGATTCAAACTTCAAACGCTTATAACTTTTGCGTTTCAACTCCGATTTGAGCGATTCAAATTTCTAAATTTGTATAAAATTAAGATCTACCTAAATATGAATTTTATTTAATTTTTGGACTAAAGTTTTTCTCTGTAATATTATTTAATTGATTATTTAAACTTTAAATAATCATAACTTTTGCGTTTTAACTCCAAAATTGACGATTCCAGTTTCTAAAAATCCAGAAAATTACGTTCTCTCTGTTTATGGATTTTATTTGGAGTTTTGGGATGTTTTTGCCTATTGTTTATTGGGTATTTGCTATTTGCACGCTTTACGAGTAGACGTTGAAGTGCCGGAAGGATTCGAAGGAGAAGTGTTGACTCAGGATCCAACTCAAGACCAAGAGCAAGTACTTTTTGAAGGCAAGTTGTGCTTTGACCATGTTGATCCTATTTCGAAATCTATTTTGATTTAAACTATTGCATGCTAGTTCAATTAGAAAGATATTTTGTTTAAACATGGGGGTTAGATAAATACCAATTTGCTATATGACACCTTGATTACTTAAGTATGTGCCATGACCCTTTGTCACCCTAGTTGTGGTTTACTAGTTGGACATTATTAAATTGCCAACATGGGTTTAGGCGTTGTAGTATCTTTGCTTAGACCTGCTACGTGCTCATGACATGATTTTGGACAATCAAATGATAATATGGACTTAATGATATATTGAACCTGTTTTGGAAAAGTATCATGTGATGTTGACGGCACGTGGTGCATGGTAATCAATCAGTTTGATAAACGCTTTCGGCCAGGGCATGTGGCAAGAGTAATCAGTGGGCCATTGTGGCATTGGGAGTGTTGATTTGGTTTTTCTGTAGTCTTGCCTGGTCACTCTAAGGATTTAACCTTGCAAGCCTTTGAACTGGGTCATACTTGCAACCACATGGCTGGAATGGGACGGCCCTAGTTGACTAAGTCGCTAAGGACTCACTTGTGGAGCCTCGTGGTGTCGATTACACCGCTTGTGTGATTGTGCGGGGAGCGTATCGTGGTCGTGGCGAGATACCCATCTAACGGTGTGTTGGTCCCATACTTCGCCTTGGCTAAGGAAGGGATGGTGTAGAGCACGAACCTGAGAGGACCACCTGTGTTGTTTGAGGCTTCCGAAGGCTTTGTTATGATCGCTCATTCGCATACTTTTGTATGGCGATTCACTACCGACGTGGTGAGTGGATTGTATCTTGTGGGTAAAGTGCATAACCTCTGCAGAGTGTAGAATCTATTTGAATAGCCGAGTCCACTGTGATCGACAATGCTCGAATTACAGTCAAGGGTTAGACTTTCAAAATAACTTGGATTTGAAAAGTTGGGTTGGTTTAATAACGAAGATGATGGAAATGTGGTTTAGGATGGGGTAAATGTTTATTAAATTTTCTGAAAAGTTATTTATGCTTTACTTATTTCTACTGCTTTCGAATCTACTTTTATTACTTGTCAAAAGCTGTTTCATCGCAAATATACCCTGAGCTATTCCTTTGTACCAAGCCATGCATATAGTATATTAGCTTGCATTCTGCATGACTTGTCGAGTACCAAGTACTCACCCTTGCCTCAACACAATACCAGTTGAAGAGGAGACTACGCCAGCTTCGGAAGAGGAGTTCCAAGAGGACCCGTCTACTTAGGGGATGCGAGCCCGATCGGTTGCCTGTGGTATCTTTGGATGGCGCCACTAAGTTTATTTGATTTTTCCGCCGTTATTTCTCTTTCAATAAGTTTTGCCTTGCAAGGCATATATTTGTAACTTGGCCATAAGGTCGAGTAACCCTTTGATTATTTAAATAAAGTACTTTGATAGTATCGTTTGGTATGATTGTGATATATACCGATGTTAAGACTGTGTGCACTAGCGCGTTCCTGGACTAGTGCTGAATACACAGAGGGTCCGGATTTGCAAATTCGGGGTCCCGACATCCTTGCTTGTATTATCTAGTACATCCTCCTGGGCGACGACAAATCGTGCCAACTGTGTAACCGTGGCATCCTCATCCTGAATCGCCTTCGGGTCAAGAAGGTTATTGCTGCGCGGGTGATAACGGAACACCGTGCTCTCCAACTCTCTGGCGTAGATACTGGTAACGTGCCGCATTGCTCGTCGTGATACCTCTTGGATACCCATCTGCATTGTAGACCTCCTGGCAGTGCAGTGTATCGGGCGATTGCCTGGGCCCTTCTTCCTAGCAGGTACCTCAATCTTCTCGTCACAAGCCTTGATCAATCCCGCTTGTCTGATCACTTCTACTTGGTATTGGGGCTTCTCAAAACCTCCGAGAATTTGTAGCATATGCCAAAGTTCCGCGGCGTGACCAACTCCCAGATCAACGTAGTTGAACTCTTCCTCCATCTGTCATAAGAGTGCTTTACGTAAGAACTCGGAATTTTTAAATTGTGACAAGGTAAGGGAAAATTTCAGCAAGAGACAAGAAAAAAGAGAAGGGGATAAGTCGAGATGTCATTTCTTATTTTGACAAATTTTTAGCTTTTAGAAAATAGGTTTTTTTTCCTCACTACGACCTTTCTATCTTAGGGTTGAGCCTACGGTCAAGTATGGCTCTGATACCACCTCTGTCGGGACCCCGAATTTGCAAATCCGGACCCTCTGTGTATTCAGCACTAGTCCAGGAACGCGCTAGTGCACACAGTCTTAACATCGGTAAATATCACAATCATACCACTCGATACCAATAAAGTACTTTATTTAAATAGTCAAACTGGTTACTTGACCTTATGGTCAAATTACAAATATATGCCTCGCAAGGCGAAACTTATTCAGAGAAAAATAATAGCAAATGAAAATCAAATAGCTTGCGTGGCGCCATCCAAGATACCACAGTAATCGACCGGCTCGCTTCCCTAAGTAGACGGATCCTCTTGGAGTTCCTCCTCCAAAGTGGCGTAGTCTCCTCTTCAACCGATGTTGTGTTGAGGCAAGGGTGAGTACTTGGTACTCAAAGAAGTCATGCATGTAATGCAAGCTAATATACTATATGCATGGCTTGGTACAAAGGAATAGCTCAAGGTATATTTGCGAGAAACAAGATTTGACAAGTAATATAAGTAGATTCAAAGCAAGAGAAATAAGTAAAGCATAAATAACTTTTCAAGAAGTTTAATAAACATTTTCCCCATCCTAAACCACATTTCCATCATCTTCATTATTAAACCAACCCGACCTTTCAAACCAAAGTTATTTTTGAGAAAATCTAACCCTTGACTGTAATTCCCGAGCGATGTCCAACACCGCGGACACGGCTATTCGAATAGATTCTATACTCTGCAGAGGTTATGCACTTTACCCACAAGATACAACAAACACCACAAAGGCGAAGTTCCGTAACAAAGTCTTTGGAAACCTCTAACAATACAAGTGGTCCTCCCGGTTATTGCGCACTAACCCTTCCCTTCGCTAAGGCGAAGTCTAGGCCAATCAACTGTTAGATGGGTACTGGCCTCACCCGATGACGCCTCCCCGCATAACTTACACAAAAGGTGTAGTTGACCTCCCGAGGTCCCACAGCAGTGCGTTATTAGCAACTTAGTCAACTAGGTCCGTCCCATTACAGACATGTGGTTGCACGTTAGACCCAGTTCAAAGGCTTGCAAGGTTAAGTCCTTAGGGTGACCAGGGCAAGACTACCCGAAGAACCAAATCAACATTCCCAACGCCACAATCGGCCCACTGATTACTCTTGCCACATGCCCTGGCCGAAAATCGCTTATCAAACCCCAGTTGATTACCATGCACCACGTGCCATCAACATCACATGATACTTTTCCAAAACAGGTTTAATATATCATTAAGTCAATATTAACATTTGATTATCCAAAATCATGTTATGAGCACGTAGCAGGTCTAAGCAGTATACTACAACGGTCTAAACCCAGGTTGGCAATTTAATAATGTCCAACTAGTAATCCACAACTAGGGTGACAAGGGTCATGGCACATACTTAAATAATCAAGGTGTCATACAAAGAAATTGGTACTTATCTAACCCCCATGTTTAAACCAAGTATTTTTCTAATTGAACTAGCATGCAATAGTTTAAATCAAAATAGATTTTGAAATAGGATCAACATGGTCAAAGCACAACTTGCCTTCAAAAAGTACTTGTTCTTGGTCTTGAGTTGGATCCTGAGTTAATACTTCTCCTTCGAATCCTTCCGGCACTTCAACGTCTACTCGTAAAGCGTGCAAATAGCAAATTCACAAATAAACAATAGGCAAAAAGTGTCCAAACATCCAAATAAAATCCATAAACAGAGAGAACATAATTTTATGGATTTTTAGAAACTGGAATCGTCAAATTTGGAGTTAAGACGCAAAAGTTATGATTATTTAAAGTTTAAATAATCATTTAAATAATTTTGCAGAGAAAAACTTTAGTCCAAAAATTAAATAAAATTTATATTTAGGTAGATCTCAATTTTATACAAATTTAGAAATTTGAATCACTCAAATCGGAGTTGAAACGCAAAAGTTATAAGCGTTTGAAATTTGAAACAAAATCAAATCATTATTTCGATTTAATAAATCATTTTCTTTTCGAAATAAATTATTGCGTCAGATGGACACGTGGCAGCCTCGATTGGTTGGTCGACGTCGGCGGTCCATGGACTCGGTCCACGCCGGCTTGGGTCTACTGTGGACCCGGTCCACGGCTCACGTGAGATCGACATGTGGGACCACTCGGGTGACGTCATCGCCGACGTCGGCGGGGCTCGGCCACGCAGTGTCGACAGTGGGACCTACCGATGACGCGTCATGGGTGACGTCACGGCGCGATCGACAGTGGGACCTCGACACGCGCGGGCCCGCGTGTCGGCGTCTACACGACGCTGCCAGCGTGGGCCGACCGCGACGGTCGAGCTTCCCGACACGTGGCGCAATCTCGGCCGTTGATTTGAAATTCGGCGGCGCGATTAGATCCAGGGTTAACACGCTGAAACTACTCGATGATCGTGGGCCGTTCGATCTAGATCGGACGGTCCAGATCTAATCCTATAATAACACCACTACGGCACGTGGCGATCGTGGGCCGTTGGATCTTGATCCAACGGTCCAGATCTAATCGGGTTTCTAGGGTTTGGGGGAGAACGTGGGCTCACCGTGGATCGCCGGATCTTGATCGGACGGCCGAGAACCTTCGCGGTGACGATGGCGTCGCGGCGGGGCTTGGTGCACCGGAGACGGAACGACGACGAAGGGCGCGGCGCTCTGAGGCCTCTCCGGCGAGATGAGTCCTCCTTCGAAAGTGCGTCGTCGCGGGATTCCGGATCTGGGCTCCTTCGGCGGAAGACGGCGGACGGCGGCGGTAAACTGCGCAACAGGGTTCCAACTCCGGCGAGCTCGTGACGGCAAACGGGCGACGGCTCGGCGAGATGGCTTGGGGAACGGGTGCGCCGCGGATGAGGGCAACCTCGGGGACGTCTCACGCTTTAAATACGGCCTCGACGTGGCGTGCAAATCGGAACCCTAGCCGTGTCTCGCTTTCGGTCACGGCGGAGCTCTCCGGCTCGGAGTCGGAGCGGAGACAACGACGCACGGCCGTCCACGTGGCACGATCAACGGCCACGATCGCGTGGACGCGATCGGATCCGGGCCGGATACGGATCGAACCGGTACGGGCGGATCTCAGACGTTGGATCTTGATCCAACGGTCGGGATCGCTTAGGGTTGGGAGCTGGTTTGGTCGAGTCAACTGGCTCGGGTCGGACTCGAGTCCGACTCGGGTTCCGACTCGGTCGGATGAACAGTACTTGACCCGAGTTGATTTTCCAGCGATTTAATATTTAAAATAATTCCCAATAATTCATTTAATTCATTAAAAATAGCAAAAGACTCAGAAAAATTCGGAAAAATTCGAAAATATTTTGGATCATTTTGGACTCAAATAAAATATTTCCAACAAAATTTTATTTGCAAAGTTTAATTCTTTAATTAATTCAAAATGGAATAAATTCAAATAAATTCCAAATAAATCCAAATAAATTCCAGAAAATTCCAAAAATTCACCAAAGTGCCAGATCACACATGAATTTAAGGAAAGCAAAATTTTGGGGTGTTACATGGAAGTTCGAGATTAGTAAGTATTGATTCCGGTTGAGAAGGTCTAGAATTTTCTGAGTGACAAATTAGTATAGCGAGGTTATGGTGTAACGCACCGGAGTAGGATGGTGTAAAGACTTGAGGATTGTTGGGTTTTGTTGTTTAGGGGTCGATTAAACTGTGAGTCGGTAAAATGACTTAATTGATGTGTAATCAAAGAATAGGGATATGGAATGATTGTAGGAAAGGTTTAAATTATTCTTGACAGATGTCTGTCTGGGATCCGTAGTTATGAAAGATGTCTAGTGGAGATCGTATTGAGTGGTTAGAAATATTTATTGGTTGATGAACTAGGGATATTAAGTAACTTAAGGGTTGTGCGAAAGGCATTGGTTGATTATGTCAAATTCAGAGATGAAGAGATGTGTTTTAAGCTCGGGATAGACAGTTGTTTGAATGATGAGTCATATTGGTTGGTAGACCAAAAGAAAAGTTGATATGAGTCTTATGTTGAGTTAACTGGAAAGTTAATTGTGCCGAAGTTGTGAGAACGTGGTTCTCCTTGTTGATTGTCATAAGATAGACTTGGTTTAGAGTTTAGGATAACATGACCGATGGTGGTTATGTGAATAGTGCCAATCTTTGTTTTTGGCTAAGCTGTTTAGCTTACGTGTTGATTTTGGGGTTTTATACCCAAGAGTATATGAGTGGATCGCACCCTTTCGTGTGCAACCTGAATTATCTTCGTAATCGGTATTTAAAGGAAGCAATTAATCATAACAGGTTGTGTGGGAAGCTCTTGAATTGAAAATACTTGTAACTCTACCTTGACTAGAGTTTGGTTTAACTGAAGAAGTGTGTGGTGTTTGCGAGTGTTTCAAAATGTGAAACTTATGATTGTTCATAAATGCTCTGTGGTTGTTTAAGAGATGTTTTGCCTTAGTAAAGGCTTGGTGTTTGCCTTTGTGAAAATGAGTTACCTAAATAAAAGAGTTGTTGAGCCAGGTCGGTGAGAAAGTCATATAGGGGTATATGACTAATCCGGAGTGCTCTTGAAAAGTTTGCATTTATGTCATGAATCGAGATTTCCATTGCTCTTTAGCATGAAAAGAAAGGGTGAATAATTTCTGGCATTTTGCTATGCTGTAAGAGAATTGAGTTTCCTTTTCTCTTTGAGAGTTATTGTGGCGGTTGTGGATTCTTTTGTTTGATTTGAGAATCAGTTTTATCTTCCAAAATGTTGACTTTGGTTAAAATGAGATGTTTGGCTGTGGTGAAAGTGAGTCGGTTTGTCTTTGATTATTGAGAACTTCTGTCAAAGATTTGTGTGGAGTCTCTCTTTTGTTTGAGTGCTCCCCGATGCGAAGTGAATCGCATTGATTTGAGATTTGAGTTTTTCCTTTGCGGCTTGACTTAAGAAGAGAAAAAGAGTGATATTTGGATGTTGTCGAATTCTTTCCATAGTGGTTTGCGACGTTTTGGCTTCCAGTTGATGAATGTGGTTCATCTGGCTAAAGAGGATTGCTTTGTTGCTGATATTCTAGTTTGAGATAAGTATAGGAATGTTTATGGAATTGTTGAGTATAATGGAGGATTATACTCATGGGCTTGGAAGTATTTGAGTGAGAAAATGTGAGGGCGAGACCCTCATAGGAAAAGATCTAGTTGTGGTTTGGTAAGAATTTACAGCCCTAGCTTGGGCTAGGCGTAGAACTTGGGTTGTGGTTCAAAAGGTGGTCATGATGGAAGCTTGTGATGTCGGTTCAAATTTTGTTGAGAATATGGTTGGTTGTTAAAAAGGTGATGGTAATTTGAAATAAAGTGTTCTGTGTGAACATTGTCTTAGCTAGTTGTCCCTGGGTGTGTTATGCCTAGGAGAGGATAGAATGAAAGTGTAACGTGGTTTGTAGTCGAAAAGAAAGTATTGTTGATGCAGGCTATGTACATAGATGACGTTAGTTAATTTTGATTCTTTGTGAAAAAGGTCAAATAATTGGAAGAGATGGGATTTTGCGTAAATGATTCTTTGGGGGTTCAAGTTTGGAACCTCAGTTGACCGTTCTAATACTAATGGTGAAAAAGGGTTAAATGCTTGTTAAAGGAGATGTAACTCGTTTTGATTGTGTCATTTTGATTCTAATGAAATGTGGTAGACAGGTTGAGAAATGGGATTAAGGTTCCCTGAATGACGTTGAAAAAAGAGTTTAGAGTTGAGTTCGGATTTTGGTTCTGTATTCTTCGGAAGAAAATTTCTAATTTTATGGGTCGTACCGGTAGTGTCAAAAAGGGTTTTGTTCTGAGTTCATCAGGTTGGTTGTGGTAATTATATGAAGTATTTGATGTGAGGATTTGGGCGTAATAATTTGATTGAGCTTGTTAGTGGGTGAAATCGAGGTGTTCGGTTGACTCTTGCTATTGTTATTGGGGGATTGTAATGAAAGGTGGAACTGTGAGAGGCTGCACTTAGTTGAGTTAAGTCAACTCTTTCTCACTAAGTGTTGCATTTGGGAGTTGGTTTGTCGGTTGGTTTGATTTGAATATTTGCGTGAATGATTTGTGTTGCAAAGAAGTCTTTTGTCCTTTGGGAACTTTGTTTTGTTTTTGGCGTGTCTTGAATTCGAGGTCGAATCCTGTTAAGGGGGAGAGAATGTGACACTACGGAATGATGTGTGAGTCATTTTCGATTTCGGCATGAAGGTACGTTTTTGTAGCTTGTTTTTGGGCCTTTTTTTGTGAGTTTGGGCCTTTCCGGGGGAGTTTGGGCCTAGCGGGAGCTAATTGGGCCTTTGGGGGATGAAGTGGGCCGTTGGTGGGGGCGTCTTTGGCCCATGGGGCAAAATTTCCAGCAAAAAGGGACCACCATGCGCCAGCCCTCCTTTGTGCGCCCCCACACTCCCCTTGCGCCTCCACCCTTCCCCTTCTCCTCCACCTCCTCTAGCCGGCCCTAGGAGAGTTCCACCCCATCCCTTGCTGCCACGCCCCTCCTCTTCGCTGTCCTTGCCGTTGGGAAGCTCCGCGACGAGAGGATCCGGCAGAATCGGCGTGTGGAAGGAGATCGGGGGACCGGGAGGAGAAGATTCGTCGTTCGAACGGTTCTTCAAGGGAGGTAAGAATGGGTAGATCCTTTGGTAGGGTTGTGTTGCTGGTTAGAAGGAGGATTTCATGCTCTAGATCCATGTTTAAGTGTTGTTCCTAGGTGAGATTAGGGAAATTGCTATCCTGTCCCACGTTCTGTCCTCGGGCAAATTTCCACCCCGACCTAGGGCTTAAGTTTTCGCAATTTTAGAGGTGTTTTCTGATGGGCCGGCTGTTACGAAAGTTGTAGTTAATTAAATTATATTTAATTGGACACAAAGAACGGTAAATTCCGCCCATCCGTCTGAAAGTTATGGCTGTTTTACCGAACGTTGTCAAAACTGTGACGTGATTTGGATAGATCGTGTTGATCTGTAGATTAGACAATTTTAGAGGCCGAATCAGTCTTCACGAATAATTAGAGAAAGCTAGAAAATTTCCTAAGCTTCGAGAAAATATAGTCGTTTACTTGATTTGGAGTTTTAGAACTCAAGTTATGCTAGTTGGAAGCCCGCTGTCCCGACAGGACAGATTCTCTGTATTTGGGTTTTGGGAGTAGTTTGTGAAGTCGGGGTAGATGAGCTTTTGTGTACTGTTTTGTGGGCATGTTTTGAGCGTGTTGTACCTATGTACAGGTGGTGTGACCCCGGGAGTGCCCTCAACCTCTCGCCACTCCGTCGCTCACGGTTGAAGGCAAGTAAATTGTAGTGGTTGTGGCTTAGGGAGCCGTAATGTTTAATAATGAGATAGTTTACACATGTTTTATGATATGATGCCATGATTGATTCTTGCAAGTGACATGATGAAAATGATTTATTATAAGGCTATGCAATGATTAGTTGAGTTTATGTGCAAGATTGTTTATGTTTATGGCATATTTGCATACATGGCATGAGAACTGGCCAGGTCGGTGAGAAAGTCATAACTAGTCTGGTGAGGTCGGTGAGAAAGTTATGACTTGTCCGGAGTGCCATTGAGAAAGACCTACCTCGTGATTCCATCCACAGTTGTGAATGGAAGCGAGGAGTAAGCACCTTCCACGGAATGGAAAGGAAAAAGGGGGTGCACACCGACGGGTGTGCACTCGGCAATACCAGTATGTGCTTCAAAGAGACATGTGCATTGCATTGCATGAATGAAGTTGTTTTATGAGATGCTTATGATGTTCTATGAGATGCATATGAACATGTTTTATTGAGATGTTTATGATGATGGTATATGAAAGCATAAGTGAAGAAGGTTATGAGTTGATCCTCATGATGTGTGAATGGCATAAAGTATGTATGTGCATTGTTATTGTTTTTGTACCATTGCAATACACTTTGCTGAGTGATGAACTCACGCTTGTTGTTTATGTTTTTTTAGGTACCTTGAATCCGGCGTTTGGGAAAGGGAGCTAGAATCACGTCTTCACTTTGCATCACATAAATAGAAAATGTCAAACCCTTTCCATAGTTATGATGGTTACCTTTTGGAACTAAGTTGGTTTTATTGCTTAATTGTGTGCTTGGTCATATTATTTGATTCGTTTAGCTCATGAAGTGGTTGAATGCTTTATTCTGGACTTACTTTGTTGCTATGCCACCTGTTATTGCTATTTTAGATGTCTTTCATTATGTTATATCTTGTGATATCTTTGTTGTTGCTCCGAACCATGGAAAAACAAAGGAGATGCTGCCGAAATTTTCGGTTTTAGCATTTGCGCCCTTGCTGTAAATTATCTTTATTTGTGGTATTTAGATTCTGTTTAGTCTATGTTTCGTGACATCCAGCGCATACTAGACGTCGGGGTGTTACAAAGATATCATGTGTAAAATATAAAATCTAAGAAAACTAGATGCAAATATTTTCAAAAATTCTAAAAAAAATACCATACATAGGAGAGGTGATATTTTACAACCATTCAAAATTTGAAGACAGAAATCCTCATTTAAGAGTTTTGTCTAAATCAAAGAAAGAAATATTCTTGCATAAATTAAAAATAATATTTATTAATCATTTACTTGTTAGGTTACCACAGAACTGTTTCGTTGCACATAGTGGCCTGGTCAGTATGTGCTAAATGGTTGGAGAGTAGTATAGCTGTGTATGTGTGTGTGTGTGTGTGAGAGAGAGAGAGAGCGAGTGATGTTTCACTGACATGCGAGCCCTGAAGCTATATGTCAGTGAAACATATAGGGCATATGATCAATTGTACCAACTAAAACAGGGTTAATCATCAATTCTTCCAATGATATTTTTATTTTAGCTAGTTCGGACAATTTTTACCTTGCCAATTTGTATCAAAATTTGGTATTGCATGACATCACTCGTGCGTGATTTGTTTAATAATTTCATTAGAAAATGAATTACAAGTGATTATACTAACAAAATATTGAGATAATATTGGCAGCAAATTACACTACTACAGATCTCGCCATCAGTACCGATTTATAAGCAACATCAATACTGGTTTTTGAACCGGTACAAGCCATTCGGGACTAATGCCCATTGAGCATAAGTACCAGTTCTACCAATCGGTATTGATATGACTATCAGTACCGGTTGGAGCCTCCAACGGTACTGATAATCTATTGTCAATACCGTTTGGAGGCTCCAACCGGTACTGGTGAGCTATTTTCAGTACCAGTTGGAGGCTCCAACCGGTATTGATGAGCTATTGTCAGCACCATTTGGAACCTCCAACCGGTACTGATGAGCTATTGTCAGTACCATTTGGAGGCTCCAACCGGTACTGATTGGCTACAGCACGCTTGCTTTAATATTTAATATATATGCGTATGAGGCAATATAATATATATTATATATGTCTGTGTGTTAAGTCTAATATTACATATATCTATTAATTAAAGCACATATAATCAATCATGCAAAATTAAATGATAATTAAATCACAAAACTTTTATTAACAACTCTAATTATAACCAATATGTATCACAATTAATCAATCATGCCCATATATAACTACACATATATAGTTCACATAACATTCATTACAACTTTATTTTCTGACTTCATGGGACCCTTCTTTTACATGCATCGCTCTTGGTAGCCGTCGACGTCGACTACGACAGTTCACTAGTCTTTATCGAAGGGCCCCACCTATTTATCGCTGAAACGTGGAACCCACCATTTGGATTTACGATCTCATCGTAAATCCAGCCGACGAGTTGTTCTTAGATTGCTGTCACATGTGCCGGCGTGAAATCCTTAGAATCTTGCAAGCGGCAAACACCTTCGTTCTGGATGTCCATAAACTGGCACACATAGTAGTCGCATAAATTGTTTCTCGGCTGCTGAAGCAAGATCTGTGTTGGAAAAAGCTAAGTGTAAAATGGATGCATGGAAATTAAGTCAACTAACTAAAAATCTAGCAAAATGGCATACGTACTCGAAAGGCAAGTGTAATATCGAATTCCTTTTTGAATTGGCCGACGGTTTTAGAACGGAACCGTGCGAATGCACTACACATATGATTGCGAATTGAACATGATTAGAATTTGTTTTAAATGGAGTAGAACTAACATAATAATGAAAGGAACAAGAATACTGGTTGAGGATGTTGATCAAGTTTTGAAAACTTTCAACTGGTTTCTTCATCGGGTTCATAACTGTGATCATGCTACGATCTAGCTCGATAATGAGAAGAATCCAGTGAAAGCTGTACATATATATATATGTCAACGTAGGTAACTGATTAGTTCTAACATCGTGTTATGGAAAAGGATTAAACAAGGCGGTACGAAAACATGTACTCAAAGTTGTAGGGTAGAAGTATCCTTGACTTATATCCTTGACCCATTAGCCCATTGTATATGGTGTTCTCTGTATCGACAGGGCAACTAGTAACAGTCATCTCGTTGATAACCAAAGGGTCAAGGAAGGCTATGTCGAAAATGGCATCCTTTCTATATCTTTGTACCTCCATTCTACATAAGAAGAAATTAGTTAGGCTTGTAAGTTAGTATAGTGAAAGGGCCCGCACATTAGATTTTTGCAATTAAATAAGAACTTACAGAGTTCAACAACTTAACATGGTCACGTCGAGAGCGTCGGTCCATGTACATCCATCACCGGTCCATCTACATTATGTTACATCATGACAGCTGTTAGCTCATTTTCCAATAATAAATTTTTGAACATTTCCCAAAATTCATATTAAACCAATATTAAATTTATTTAAAAATTTTAGGTGGATAAATTTAATTTTAGGTGAAATTTCATTAAAAAGTTAATATTTTTAAAATATTAATACTTCATTACATATTTTGAAAAGGATTATTCTTTACTTCATTACATATTTTGAAATTTTATCTTGTTATATAAATTGAATTATTTCTTCTTTGCTTAATAAAAATAATAAATCATACACATTCCAACCGATCGATGGAATCAAAACCAAAATTTTAGCTAGATCAACACCTAAAATGTAAGAATTGGCATATTAAAGTCTAGATGCAAACATCTTCATCGATCGATAGAACCAAAGCTTAAATTTGAGCTAAATCCACACCTTCCATGTGAGCTACATCTAATCTAAGCAAATTCCAAACTTACACAACAATTTATTGCAACCTACATGAAAAGATCGAGCTAGATCTCTACATTCTTAATCTTTCATCGATCGTGAGAAAAGATCAAATTTTCTTCACATTTCAAGCAAAGAAGCTCCATTTTACACTAAATGTAGTGAGGAACGATGTTACTAATCTTGGTTAATTTGGCTTGGAGTAAAATGACCAAAATTTTGAAATTTTGGCAGCACCTCCCCCTTCTTGAAGCTCCGGCGCTGCACTGTTCTTGATCGAGCAGTGTTCTTGATTGGGCACAATGTGGGGAGGAGACGAAGGAGAGGGGATTCAAATAAGGCTACTCAGTACCAGTTTAAGAGAACAACCGGTACTAATGTCCCCGAGGGCAACGGTTTATGGGGCTTCAGTGCCGGTTGACATTACCAACCGGGACTGATGATCTAAAATTAGTACCAGTTGGTTACACCGACCGGTACGGATGTACCTACACTGATTAGTACCGATCAGTGTAACCAACCGGTACTGATGGTAGAGCATCAGTACCGGTTGGTATTGCCAACCGGTACTGATGTGCCCCCCAATACTAGTAACCGTTGAACCTCTAGATATCGCATAGTTTTGAAATCCAAAATTTTGAAGAAAAAAAATCCGATTTTCTTCCGATTTTGACCGATTTTCTCCTGATTTTCACTGTCCAATTGAATGTTTCTCGAAGTCGATTTTTTTTAACGATTTTCTCTCATTGTGTTATTATTTTTTTTAACGTTTCATAATTTTTTTTGAATTTTTGAATTTAACGGTTGAAGTGGTTGGAGGTGCCCAAGGTTGAAGCGGTGCTCATAATTTTTGGCTCATTATTGCCACGACAATGGCCTACTTCTTCACTCTTCACATTACCATATTATGAAAAACCTACTAAAGGCACTAAAATACTATACCTACTAAATGCACGAAAATAGAAGAAAACATTATATGTAGAACATAAAACATTATATTAATTACAATAGTTAATAACATAAAACAATATATTAATTACAATATATATATATAATTGTTCGCGCAAAAAACGTGAAGGGGGTTTTCGGCCTCGAACACACAAGACAAACACCGGGTTTGCAGAGCGTGCCAGTCGATTTGACCTGAAATCGACAAGGTAGAATTTGTAATTCGATCAAAGCCGATAAACAAAGATCTATCGGCTTTTCGCTAGTCGGCAAGAACCGATTAGGAGATAACTAGATCAACCGGTTACAGTTGATCCGGATATAAGGTAAAATCGGCTTCGGGAAGGCGATGCGCAACAAAACGAAGCAAATCAAACCTGGGTGAAATCTGCCAAAATCAACAATCGGCGATGCGCAGCTATGTTGATTCCGTCGACTTGCAAAGAAATCTATGAAGCTAAAGCAATGTAAAAGAAAAGGCTTGTAAAAAGTAGGTGTGTTGTTAGATTTGATTGATTTCTTTGCTTGACGCCCTCCTCCTTTTATAACACGCCTGACCGATCCGAGTTGTGCATGGATATGGTGCTTTTATCCGTATCGGCCTCTTATCTGATTTCCTTCCCTTTTAGAAACGGTTTCCCTTTCCGATTCGTTTACCGATTTCTTTTCCATATCTTCTCCGTCTTAGACCGATTCCAATACATATTGAATTTTGGTGCAAACATATGCCCCCCATTTTTGAAAGGTAACTTGTTATCTTTCAAAATCCTAAATCGTCTTTTCCATGGTCGGCTTGTTGTTTAGGATTTACCTCGGTAACTTCCCCATTAATAGCGCCGCAATGCCCTCGGTGCGTTTTTAATGCAACAACTGCTCCCACCTTCTCGCCTCCTTTCATCGCGGTATAAATATGGGGTCCCCCCACGGTCATTTTCACGCTTTCAAGCTCTCGGATCAGGCACCATCGGCTCTTGTCATCTTTTCTCTTTGCTCTTTCAAAATCGGCTGACATGGACCCCTCACAGGTATTCATTCCGATTCCTCAAAGTTCAAATCAATTCTACTTAGGACCGATAGGTAGTATGTCGGCAGACACAGTTATCAATACCGAAATCCCTAGACTCCCCTTATCGGCCGCTGGATATAATATTTCTGAGTGGGGAAAAAGTTTTAGGGCATGGCCCACTAGCCTGAAAGGATGGAGATCTTGGTTCATTAGGATATCGGCTCAAAAGAGGGTAGAATGGGAGCGGATGGGTATAGCCGAGTCTCTGTCTTTGAGTCTAGCTGACCCTGAAGCCAATGAACCCTTGGTAGCTGCGGCATGTTATTTTTGGTCGGATTCTTTCAACGCTTTTTTATTCCCGTCCGGCCCAATCGGCCCTACTCTGCTAGATGTGGCCCAACTGTGCTGCCTTAGGCCAGACGGGGACCAGTTATCGGCTTTCAGCGGAAAACCTTCTTTCAAATTAATCCGCAAAAAAGGCGAAGGGTGGCATAAATACATCCAAAATAACAATAGGGTTACTGGTCCAGTATCGGCTGAAGAGCATGTCGCTTTCCTCAATCTTTGGTTAGACCGATATCTTTTCTGTGGTGCTTCTCTTGGCCCCACTCAAACCTTTCAACTAGTAGCTGAGCGTCTGGTAGAGGGGCGTCGGCTTTCCCTTGGCAAGATGTTTCTAGGGGCGGTATACCAAATGATGTACGTGATTCGTAGCCGACTTTTTTCCGGTTTTGCCAAACATGTAAATCGGCAACATAGGGGGCCCTCTATGGTTTATTCAAACATGGCTTTATTGCATGTTTAGTCGATCCATTTTATCCGAACCTTCGGGGAGTTCCACTTTTCCTCGGGAGGACAACCTGGAGCATGTTGTCCCACAATATAGAGCTAGCCGATCCTATGGCGAGAGGTTTATTATGTCTTCGGCTGAGGAATTAAAAATGGACTCAGTCGGCTTTCATAAATACCTCAATTTCTTCCTTTCCCTAGACAGGACTTCCTTCGGCCAGTCAGATTTTTTCCCATATACTGATTTAGCCGATTGCCCTTACCCATCATTCCTTCACCTTGATGTCGATAGTTCCTCAATGCCCCAATCTACCTTAGATTTGTACAAAATCTTCCTTACTCCTTGCGTCATTCATGTCGGCTTGAATACCCGCAATCGGACATTTCAAAATTGCCTTATGAGTTCTACCACCCTTCGGTTTATGCTCGTCAACTGGGTTTTGGGCAAACTATCCCATCTTTTCCTTTGCTATCTTGCGTCGAGCCCCGAGCTCGGGTAACCAACAGTGTTGCCGCTGAGGTTATTCTCGAAGTAGCCGATGGATTGCAAATCCTATCAACACCACATTTTGTTCTTAATTCCCGTCGACCGCTTTCTCGCAGATGGTGGATCGAGAATATCGGTCGTACTCATGGACAGGACTCCGTCGGCTATAATCCACTTATTCCTTCCCGACTTTCATGAGCCGATGGTAGTATCTGGTTCCAGCACGAGTTCGGGTTATAGCGATTCTTCAGTAGCCGTAGAGGTACCACTGTCTTGTATTCGTCTGTTTTTTACATTGGTTATCGACTTTTACTAAAATGCCTCTGGCCTCTTCAGGTTGGTACGGGCGCCGGTGAGCAAACTACCGATCCCCATGCTTCTGCGGCAAAGGCGACAAGCGACGTCCAGGTCAATCTGTCGGCACTACGGGGTATACTTCAGGGAATTTAGACATTCAAGCTCCATCTTTAACGGACTTAGCTCGCCAGCGTGCCCCTAGTAAGTTTCTTTTGTGTCGACTATTATGTTATTAACGTTGTCAAGGTCTTAACTTGAATCGACTTCAGAGAGGAGGAAGAAATCTGCCAGGCGTTCACCAAGGCATGCAAGGCATCCATCCGGTGGTTCTCCGGAGCATTCTGCTACTGATGTGAGTTTGTGTAGTTATATTGTTTTACGTTTGTCTTATGTTGCTGACTTGCTTTTTGTTCTCTAGCAATCTCCATCAGTACAGATAGCGGGGGTTATAGCCGATCCCCAAGGTGCTGCATCAGCTATTCTTCCATCGCTTTCCCCACCACCAGCCGTACCACAACAGACGATTGAGATTTCCGATCCCGACCCTAAAGCACCATCAACTGATCTGGCCGATCTGCTAGGCTTTACTTTGGACGAGCTGGACGACCCGGAGGTCATGGCCACTGATGACTATCCGGCTGATATTCAGCGTATAATAGCAGCTTCTGCGCCAGCATCGGCCGCCGTTACTGCCCAGCCAGGTATGCAAGAGCGACTCGACCGTCTTTTGGACGAGGTGATGCAACCAGAGGCGGCTCTATTGGCTAATACGCAACCACTGAGGGATGCTATGGCGGCCATGCAAGCCGATCTCCCTTCTGCCGCCATGAATGCATTGCTTGAGGTCTGCCACTTGGACGCTCGTCGGCTGGACGTGGAGTCAGCCAAGCTAAGAGTTGAACAGAGGAAGGCCCAACAAGCCGACCAAGAGGTTTTGGATAAACTCATAGCTGATGCCAAGTCTCGAAAGAGCACATTTGACAAAGGTACAGCTACACTTAAAATGACTAAGAGCAGGGCTCAAGAGCTGGAGTCGTCCAAGGCCAAACTTGAAGAACAGCTGGCTCTTGTTACAAAAGAACTTGCAGAATGCCAGCTCAGCATTACCGACTCAACGTCTTCCCTGGCCGTCCAGAGGCGGCAAATTGGCGAGGTTTTTGCCCAAGTTAAGAACCAATCGGCCAAGATAGTTTCAGTCCCGGGTGATGCGGTAGCCGATCAACAATTGATAGACAGCATTCAAGCTACCATCGGTAGGGCGGCAGCGGCACTATCGGCTTTGGGAGCCCATTTGCCCGGGTCGGGACTACACTAGTCTTTGATTTACTGATCAGTTGTGGCCAATCTTTGTAATATTGCTTTTAAACTTGAGATGACGTCTTTTGAACTCTTGCTTGATCGGCTGTGCATCCGATTTTGTAAACTCCTAATCTGTGGATGTTTTAAACTGACTCGGTCGGCTGTATGACCAATTTTATATGCATGTGCTTGTCATTGATCCTGATGCCTTCCTCTCTGTAGTTAGGACCCGACCCATATGCTTGGGTGATAAGCCTTCAGATACTTTCCATTGATCGCTTTTGGTAGGACGAACCCTTCTAAGGATTCCAGTATATATGAATTCCCGTCAACCGGCCGATTGATCTTATAAGGCCCTTCCCATGTTGGAGACCATTTGCCGAATCGGTTATCCTTAGACCCAATCGGCAACACGGTTTTCCATACTAAATCGGCTTGATTGAATGATTTAAAAATCACTTTTTTATTGTACGACCTGGCAACCATCTCTTTGTTCCTTTTAAGCCGATCTAACGTGATCAGCCTTAGTTCAGCTAAATCATCTAGATTGTCAAGCATCGCTTGTTTGTATTCATCAGCTGATACCTTATCTTGCTCGTGTAGCCTTGTTGAGCCGATGTTGATTTCAACGGGCAAAACGGCTTCTTGTCCGTATACCAACTGAAAGGGTGACAATTTAGTTGATCCGTGATGAGATAGCCGATAAGCCCATAAAGCCTCCGACAGCGTTAAATGCCATCTCCTTGGTTCTTCCTCAATTTTTCTTTTTATCAGATTTATCAATGTCTTATTTGATGACTCGGCCTGTCCGTTGGCCTGAGCGTAGTAAGGGGAAGAGTTGAGTAATTTTATCCCAAGACTTCCCGCAAAATCTTTGAAGTCGTTGGACATGAACACAGTACCCTGATCAGTAGTGATCGTTTGCGGAATCCCAAACCGATGGACGATGTGCTCATTTACAAAGTCGATCAGCTCTTTACTAGTAACCTTCTTGAGCGGTATAGCCTCAACCCATTTTGAGAAATAATCTGTGGCTGCAAGGATGAATTTATGTCCTTTGCTGGACGTCGGAAATATTTGGCCGATTACGTCTATACCCCATCCTCTAAATGGCCATGGCTTGACGATCGGATGCAAAGCCGATGCTGGCGCTGACTGTATGTTACCAAACTTTTGACACGTTTGGCATCCTCTATAATATTTGAAGCAGTCTTCTAACATCGTCGGCCAAAAATACCCTGTTCGTCTCAGTATCCATTTCATCTTATGAGCCGATTGATGTGATCCACAAATGCCTTCATGGACTTCACCCATCGCCACTTTGGCTTCTTCGGTTCCCAGACATCTTAACAACAAACCTTCCATAGTCCGAAAGTATAATACATCTTCTAGTAGAACATATTTGAGTGCTTTGTGCCTGACCTTCTGCTCGGTCGGCTTGGCTGGATCTGACAAATAATCCCTTATCTCTGTTCTCCAGTCGACAAGGTGAACACATAAAATCGGCCAAACGTTTAGCTCGATTGGTCCCTGTCGACTTTCAATCTTATACCCTGATGCACATTGTGCCAATTGGTTTGCTTTATTATTAGCTTCTCTGGGGATATGTTTTATAGAAAATGTAGTGAACATTTCGATGATCTGGAGACATTGACGCAGGTACTGGGTTAGCGCATCGTCATTGCATCGGTATTCTCCTTTGACTTGCTGTACAATTAACATCGAATCTCCAAAAGCTTCGACGTCTTTCACTCCGATGCTATCTAACAGTTGTAGACCCCTTAGTAACGCTTCGTATTCTGCTTGATTATTTGTGGGGGCTCCGGAATTAGATTAGCGAATCAGGTCATTACTGTTGCATCGGACTGAAGATTAATGCAACCCGCAACGTCTCCTGGCCGCTAAGCCAAATCCGTACTCGGATTGGGGCCAATTAATCGGCAAGACTCGTGAGGAGTATACCTGCCAACTGATTGATCCCAACTCGAGCTTCCCGCAACCGCGTGCATAGTAATCGTTCCTCTGGATCAAGAGCTCCAAGACTCCACGCCGTTGTCATACAAGACAGGTCTCAACTATGCAAGAGTAAATATATTACACCAAAAGGTAACGTTATTACAATAGTTTAACTTTACAGTCACGGCTTAAAGCCGAACAAGTCCAAAAGAAACACCAAAGCACCGGCGAAACACCAAAAGAAGAACACGCGGTGTGCCTCCACCCCCAGGCAATCGGGCCGGATGATAACCCAGCTAAGCCCCAGCAGAGTCGTTAGCGCCAACCTACTTAACCGTGACTCATGCGGAACATCTGCGTCATTACAGCTTCTTCTCCTTCGACCAAAATCCGTTAGAGCAAGCGGTGAGTGCACGTATGTACTCGCAAGACTTTAGTGTATGGAATGTATACATATAAAATGCAGGTTGAAACAATGAATAACAGGTTACTACACTAGTCTTTTGAGCACAAAGCGGATTTTGCTTACAATATGATAATAGATTCACAATCGCATTTTACGAAAGAAATTGAGTGAAGAAAACTTTTCAAACAATTAACAATATACCAGCGATTAACCAAACCAGACCCAACCATTCCTTCCACCAAACCAGCCATTCACCTCGCACCTTTTGAACCCAAGACTCAAACACACACACACCCAACCAACACGAACCAACCTCGAAACCCATTTTTCCGAAATCAACCTGCACTCCAAAATCCATACTTGATAATACTTTCCAAGCTGCTCATGACCGTGAGCACGGCTAATCGATTAGTTTATTTATCTCTGCAGAGATCAGACATCAGTACCCACATGACACGCTCTAGCAATCATGTCATCCATGCCTCGCGATACCAAGTACCCGATTTGCTAGACGGTGACGGAACCTTTCGAAAGAATTGAGTTCTAATCCTGCACCGCCCGTAACGTGCATCCCTAACTACAGCCACAGAGGCCACCAAAGTGGTTCCAATAGGCACCCACTAGCCCACGACCCCCTGTAGTAGGCATTACCGTTGTATTGGGTAAACTTTCCTTCGATGCCTCGACAAGAAAGTCCCTAGAATGCACCGACACCACAGTGCATCCAATCCTCTTTGCCCTCCAATGATGCAGTGGTCGATCCCTTTTCCTCGTACTAGGTGAGGCCATCCCATACCAGCACATGTGGTTGCACGAATTTATACCCAGTAAATAGCACCAAGTTCGGTCCTTAGGGTGACTCAGCGAGATCTTCCAAACCCACTTGCTATGGCCACGGAGGGTCGGCACTAGCGGCCCCACCGAGCACACACTAGCCCTCAACCTCCCCATAGCAAGGGACCAACTCGACCAAACCACTCCAAACCACCAACGGCACGACAACCAATCCGAACACGAAACCCACCTTCCAACCGGAACCACTACCCGGCCAAACACCGCCAACTCCGAACCACCAAACATCTCGCCTGGTCTAATCTCTCCAAGCTTTTCCATTTTACTCACGCAACCATTCCCTTTTCCAACAAAACCCCAAAACCTCCTGTTCCAACCTGACACCCTTCACCCATCCTATAGTTCCAGGAGTTTATGAATAAGAACGTCATGATCTCCTGCAACCAATTCTATTGCTGAACTAAGCATATGCAACTATTATTCTTTAATACCCTCGACACTTACTAATGTGTCTAAATTATTCTTAAGTCTATCAAGGATAGCATATTCGGATTAGATTGAGGTAATCCAACAATTTTAAACTTAACTCATCGCTTCCCACAAATTATCACTTTTAATAAACTTATGAGCATGCATAATAGTTTTGGAAATCAAACATAAGAATTTGCAAATATGGGATTGGAAATGGTCAAGGAGGCGCTGCCTGTTTGCTCTTCGGTGAAATCGGTCTCCGGACGTAGTCGGGATCGTCGGCGACGTTCAAGCGTCTACGCTCTACGAAAAGCAACGAGACCGAAATCATCGATCAAAATAGGCAAAGAAGCAATCGAAATCCAAAAAGAAGCGAAATCGAAAACGAAAACCTAGACGGAAAAAGAAATCCTAATTTTTCTTCCAGAGGCAGCGATCTGTTGTTGAATGGGCGGTAGTGCCGCTCTGGCCGGCAAGACTCTTGTAGCGCCGGTAGTGCCGCTCTCGAGGATCCAAAAGGGTTGCTCTCTGGAAAATAACTACCGGCGTCCTAAGCCCTGTAGTGCCGCTCCCACCCGGCAAGATCGCCCTTGCCCAGTAGTAGTGCCGGCCACCTCGAGACAGGTTTCCAAAATTGAGATTTTACGCATTAATCTCCGGAACTTCGACATAAGTGCATGGATAGGTTCCTGGGACCCATGGGACCTATTCACGCAGGTTTCACAAGTTCGAGCCTGCTTGCGCAAAATTTCACTTTTCGGATCTTTTCTCCCCGTTAATGACGCGAAAATGGATTTCGACACAGAAGGTGTCGAAACTCGAGTTTCTTCGCGGCAACGGATTCTCTACGACTCTGGGGACTTATGTGCGCTAGACTTGTGAACTTTGGGACTTCGGAACTTGAAATTGCTCCGAATGCCCAGAGTGCATCTTTTGCAAATCCTTCGGAACGACGGATTCGCAACAAGCGCAATAGGTCCAAAAATGCACTAGGGTTCTACGTGATCTAACTACTGATTGGAAACTCCGAAATATGCTATTCGACTTCTACTACCCGAAAACCTAAATATACTCTCCAAATCCGATTCTCGCTCCGAATCGAGTTCAAGCTCGATTCTTCCGCAGGAATCGACTTACGAGGCTCTAAGAAAACATCCGCAGGTCATTTCCCGACTTTCCGGAGCTAGGGTTCCAAAAAGAAGAGCTCCGAAAATTCAAGAAAAGGCGTTTGCAGCGAATGAGTCCAA
Source organism: Rhipidocladum racemiflorum (assembly GCA_036346355.1). Lineage (NCBI taxonomy): Eukaryota > Viridiplantae > Streptophyta > Magnoliopsida > Poales > Poaceae > Rhipidocladum > Rhipidocladum racemiflorum. The sequence goes on from CM070588.1 coordinate 39,337,726, forward strand.
CGATGCGTAGATTAGGGTTACCGAAACTACTCGATCACGCAGAAGGATCCTTCTACCCTTGACCTAGGTTTAACTTTTTGGAAAACAACTATGCACCACAAGAACTAGGGTTTCTATGGTTTAACTAGGACGTAAAGAACGATTACAAGCCAGGGAAGAGCTAGGGTTTGCATCTGCACCTAGGGTTTAGGTTTAGCTTCAAGCCCTACCTCTTGTGGAGTTCCTTGACAGCTTAGAGACGCTTCTCCACCCTTGCTCCTGCTCCCACACAGCCTCCTGGAGCTTCAACCAGCTGGAAATGGCAAGGAGGAGGAGAGAGCTCCAATGGAGAGAGAGGAAGGAGAAGAGAGGAAGAAGGAGGAGGAGAGGAGGAAAAATGAGAGAGGAGAGGGAGAGGAGGGGCTCCTTGGCATTTTGAGGGAGTAGGGGGGGGGCACAAAACCCGAGGCAAATGGATAGCCACGAGCACAGGAGCAAAACAGGGCTCTGGCCCCGCTGCCCTCGCTGCGGCGGCGATCTGCCTGAGCGGCCGGTACTACCGCTTCTCAGAAAACTTGGGGAAAACGTAGTTTTCGCGATGGTTCTTCAACCAACTAGCTTAAGGACTATCGGAACAGGTTCGAGGGGTCCTAGTAAAGGTTTTACAACTTAGGTTTGGGATCTAGTTCTCTCGATTTCAACTTTCACCCGATTTCGGATTCTGAGACTCCAATCGGGGAAAACGATCAACGAAACGACAACACAGAATTCGAAGGCAAATAACTCCAAATTCAAATCGAAACCAAACAGAGCACTAATCCACACCTAGTTAGCCTAATTAAGCTTAATTACAAACACGGGCGTTACAATCCTACCCCCCTTGGAATAATCTCGTCCTCGAGATTAGCTAAACTTTACGAAGAAAGAGGGAAACTCAATTCTAAGACGATCTTCTCGTTCCCAAGTAGCTTCGTCTGGTATGATTACTCCATTGGATTTTGAGCATTCGATGACTTGATTGCGAGTAAAGCGCTCGGCTTCTTCAAGTACTTGGATCGGATGCTCGCGATATGATAGATCAGTGAAGATCAATCGTTTCCAATGGGGTAAGTTTTGTGGACTTTCAAGACATTTCTTCACCGCGATACGTGGAATACATCGTGCACCTCGGAAAGCTGAGGGGGAAGTTCAATCTGGTAAGCAACTTCACCTTTCCTCGCAAGAATGCGGTACGGTCCGACGTAACGCGGCGTTAATTTCCCACGAACTTGAAAGCGACGAGTGCCACGTAGCGGCGACACTTTGAGATAGACAAAATCGTCTACTTCAAAACTTAGTTCGCGGCGACGAATATCGGCATAACTTTTCTGCCTCGACTGGGCTTCCTTCAGTCGGTCTCGAATCAATTTGACATGATTTTCGGCTTCTTGGATCACAACAGGGCCGAAGAATTGTCTTTCGCCGACTTCAGACCAGAACAAAGGAGTTCTGCACTTTCTCCCATAAAGTGCTTCGAATGGCGACATCTGGAGACTTGCCTGATAGCTGTTGTTGTAGGAGAATTCAGCAAAAGCTAAGCATTTCTCCCACTTCGTGTTATAAGTCAACACACAAGCTCTCAGCATATCCTCCAGGACTTGGTTAGTTCTTTCAGTTTGGCCATCGGTCTGAGGATGGTACGCTGTGCTGAAAAACAACTTAGTACCAAGGAGTTCATGCAGATTTTTCCAGAATCGCGACGTAAATTGGGTCCCACGGTCTGACACAATGACCTTAGGAACACCATGCAGTCGGACTATGTGATTCAGGTAAAGTTCTGCAAGTTTAGGCCCATTGTAGGTGGTATGGACTGGAATAAAATGAGCCACTTTGGACAATCGATCCACGATTACCCAAATGGAATCATGGCCACTGAAGATTTCGGCACCAGTGATGAAATCCATGCCGACTTCATCCCATTTCCACTCTGGAATTTTTAAAGGTTGGAGCAATCCCGCAGGGCGTTGATGCTCCGCTTTCACTCGCTGACATACATCGCAAGTAGCGACAAATTCAGCGATTTCCTTTTTCATACCAGGCCACCGTAAACTTACACGGATATCCTGGTACATTTTCGCATTTCCAGGGTGGATCGAAGAGGAGTATTGTGAGCTTCCTTGAAGATCAATTGCTTGATCTCTTGGTCATTCGAACGCATAATCGCCGTCCACGCATGACCATTCCATCTGCTTCTTTCCAAAAACTCCGAAGGCGCTTTCCTTGGTCGCTTAATTTCAGCCACTTTCTCGTCAACGATTTGTGCGGCTAGAATTTGGGGCTCAAGAGTGGGCTCTAAGGTTAGGGCTGCCACAAACCCTTCTTGAACTACTTCCAGATTGAGTCTCCCAAACTCATCCATCGCTTGAGGTTGACTAATGAAAGTCGGTGCATCAATGGGGTGCGCTTTGCATCGAGGGCATCTGCTACCACATTGGCTTTGCCGGATGATAATGGATTCCCAGATCATAATCCTTGATCAGCTCCAACCACCTGCGCTGCCTCAAGTTCAGGTCTGGTTGGGTGAAGAAATATTTCAGGCTCTTGTGATCGGTATATATCTCACATCTGTTTCCAATGAGATAATGACGCCACAGTTTTAGAGCATGAATGACCGCTGCCAATTCCAAATCGTGAGTTGGATAGTTGGCTTCGTGAGGTTTCAGTTGTCGTGAAGCGTAAGCTACAACCTTGCCCTCTTGCATCAGTACACAACCGAGACCCTGACGCGAAGCATCACGAAACGCCAAAGCTCTTATGTATATCCGCAAAACAAGAATCGGGCAGGTAAGTCTTCGCTTCAATTCTTGAAAACTTGCCTCACAACTTGATGACCACTCAAACTTCTTTTCTTTCTTGAGTAGTTCTGTCAACGGTTTAGCGATTTTGGAGAAGTTCTCGATGAACCGTCGGTAGTAACCGGCAAGACCGAGAAAACTTCGGATCTCAGGAACAGTCCGTGGCTGCTCCCAAGCAATTACATCCTGCACCTTACTCGAATCAATCATGACTCCACCTCCGTAAAGAACATGCCCTAAGAATGCAACTTCCTTGAGCCGAACTCACACTTGCTGAATTTTGCATAAAGTGGTGCTCGCGAAGTTTGTCGAGCACTAACTGCAAATGGAGCTTATGTTCTTTTTCACTTCTGGAGTAGATGAGGATATCATCAATGAACACCACCACAAATTTGTCCAGGTATTCCATGAATACCTTGTTCATGAGGTTCATGAAAGTGGCGGGGGCATTGGTAAGACCAAAGGAAACTCATCAGTATACTCGCATACCGTAGCGAGTAGTAAACGCAGTTTTCTGAATATCCTCCGGTCGGATTTTAAGTTGGAAGTACCCAAGCCTCAAATCGATTTTAGAAAAGATCTGAGCTCCGCTCAATTGATCAAACAAATCATCAATCCGCGGAAGGGGATACTTGTTCTTAATGGTGACTTCGTTCAACGAACGATAGTCGACGCACATCTGAAGATCGCCATCCTTTTTCTTAACGAAGAGCACCGACTACCCCACGGCGAAGAGCTAGGACGGATAAAACCCTTTGCTAGCTGCTCCTTGAGTTGCTTCTTGAGTTCGATCAACTCATCCGAGGGCATTCGATAAGGGCGCTTGGATATTGGTGTTGTTCTGTAGCAAATCTATAATGAACTCCAAGTCTCTCGTCCGAGGCAATCCCGGTAATTCTTCAGGAAAAATATCGGGATACTCACAGACAACCGGTACTTGTTCCATCTCGAGAATAGACAAGGAATGAAGAGTGGGCTTTTGCACCGATAACGGGCCGAGTTAAATTTGACTTGGATGCCATCTGGATTCACCAAGGAAATAGAACGTTCGGCACAATCAATGCGTCCTTGGTTCTTAGATAACCAATCCATTCCTAGGATTACATTAAGTCCGGATGTATCAATCTGAATCAAATCTCCACTAAATCGCACTCCTTCAATCTCAATCGGGACTCCTAGGCAAATACATTGAGCCGAAGGATTGAGCCAGGGAATGAACTAGCATGTAATTGCCTAGTAAACTGGTCCTAATCCCTTGATCCTTAACGAACCTTGAAGACACAAAGGAATGGGAAGCTCCGAATCAAACAAAACCACAGTAGGAGCTGAATGCACAAGAAACATACCGAGGACCACATCTGGTGCAATACTTGCTTCCTCCATTGTCACAGATTAAGACGACCCTGAGCAGGACTCTGCAGAACGAGAACCCGCTCGGCCAACCTGATGACCACCACGCCCACTAACAGGAGCTTGAGGACGAACCGAGCGCTTTGAGTTGAAGGGCGAGTCGGTGAGGGTCGGCGATGAGGGCAAACATTGGCAAAATGGCCAACCTGTCCACATGCAAAGCATGAAAGCGGCGTCCCCCTTTGTTGTCCTCCTTGCATCTGCCCACCGCGGTTATAGGATTGAACAGCATATTGAGAGGCACGAGGAACAGGTCGTTGAGGTTTTGGAGGAGAAGTGATGGATCAACATCGACAGCCTTCCTGTATGCGAGACCTCGACGGGCCCGCACCGGCCGCTTTTGGGCCAGCCACTTCCGTTTTCGATTTTCTCGCAACAGCCTTTGCACTGTCTTCCACCGAATCGCCTTATCCACTAATTCCTGGAGATTAGGAAATCAAGAGCTGCGAGCGAATGTTTAACTTCATCATTCAAATGCTCCGGAACCAAGCAGCTTTTCCGGCCTCGCTCGGAATCTCATCGGCTACATAACGAGTCGTAGTTGAACTTATGCAGATAGTCCATAACGGACATGGATCCTTGCTTCAAGTTATAGAACTCCCTCTTCTTTATCTCCATCAAGCTGGAGGGAATATGGATCATGAAAGCTTCCTTGAAATCTGCCCATGTGGTAACTTGTCCAACAGGCGAATAGTCTTAAAAGCTGTTCCACCATCTTCTGCCGCTCCTTGGAGATAATGTGCAGCATATTGGACTTTCTCTTCATCCGTGCATCTAGCTAACTCAAGTTTATCTTCAATGTCGCGGAGCCGTCGTCGCGTCCAAAGGATCGGTGGCCACGGAGAAATTCGGTGGCGAGTCCGTTGGAACTCTGCCACCGAAGTGCTGGGTTGCATTGCTGCCACACCTCCAAAAGCAGCGGCACCCAGTTCTCCGAATTCTGCACCAATCTCTCAAGTAAACGAAGTGCATCACCAAGATTTGGGCCATGGACGGAGGAGGAGGTAATTCCTCACTCTGCACTTCCCGACGTCCATGTGATGACGCCACCGGGTCATTAGAATGTCGCGAAACATGGCTATGGGATCCTCGTGTGGCGGATCATGATGTGAGGGGTTTGGCTCTAATACGGCTGGATTCGGCTCATTTCGCGCCGTACCCTCGGCCGTAATCGCGCGGACTGGCCGTCTCCTCGGCATCCTGTTTACATAAGGTTCAACAACGTGAACAACAGATGCGACGAGAAATGAGACGACATAACAGGATCACTGCAGGATTTATATGTATTTAATAAGATTCGCAGCAACACAAGATAGCGAAACACGCATTGCAGCGATAGGATCTCATGGCGATAGATTTACGGGTGACGATAAAGCACGTCTTGGCGCGCTACAGCTTCATTTATGTTACATCATCATTCCACTACGTAAGTTCCAACATGACTTCAGACAAAGAAAAGTACATCACCACCACTCAGATCAACGACAAAAGCGAGCTTCAAGATTACCTAATACACACAGGACTCCTAAGATCCAGATCTACACATCCCCACCATTCTCGGCGAGAACGTCGGAAGGGCCTGGAGCTGCAGAAGAAGTAGAAGACTCCACCGGGTACATCAGCTCGTACTCACGACCGCCAAAGACGAGGTTACGACCCGGTGCTGCACTTGACGAGGCTCCAGGGCGCATACCGAGACACGACGGCCAACGCTACCTCGCACGGACATCCTGGCATTGCGGGAGACCCGACGGTAGGATCCATAAGGGCGAGGAAGCTCCTCTGCCGGCTCAAGCTCATCATGCTCCCCGTAGATCATCTCGGTGGTGAAAAAGCCATGGTTGACAAACGGTGCCATATGGCTCTCTAGCTCAGAAATACGACGGCGAGCGACCAGAAGCTCGCCCCGGCGAAGCAGTACTGTCAATAGCTCGCCGCGTACCCAACCTCGCCAAGCTTCCACTATATCCATCTCATGGATTCACCTGTGCATAGAGGTTTGCCTGGCCGTCCGGCTCACGAGAGGACAACCGGAAACATCTGCGACAGCTCGGGAAGGTCGAAAGCAGTCGAAGGATTGCCATATACGCCCCATCTAGCAACGCCGCGAGAGGACTTCGGAGCGTGCCATAGTAGAGACGTGGATCGCTCTCCCGCATGGCGACCTCGAATGGTGACCTCAGCCACAAAAAGAGAGGATCTTTGGCTGAGTCCAGCTTGAGATCATGAACTCGCGGCTCGATGAACCCAACACGGCGCATCATCTCTGAAAGGGTGGCCTGAACAGAACCCTCCAGGATAGCACGCGTGTAGAAACGAGGTTCCCAAATGACCGACATCTAAAGCAAGAAAAGAACTAGTTAGCAAAACCTTAACGGAAACAAACCAAAAGAGAGGAAACCAAACAACTACCACACGTAACAACCGCAAAAGCCGCATGCCCGAAGCCTTAATCCTATCCTTAAACAACGAGTAACTAAGCTGTTAAATAGGTAAGACTTCCCAAACTCTATCTTAAGGTTTTGAGTGAGAAAGGGAATAGAATAAATCCCATTTTCCTACTTCACTCTTGTCCCGAGAAAACAAGGTTTGAAAATCAGTGAGCAGAAATTCACTTTGAAGATTCAAATCGTAAAAGAAGCTATAGAGGGGAAAAGGCTAGCATTCTAACATTTCACAATTAAGAATACTAAGTTAAAATAGCTTTCCAGAGAAAACTCTTTCCTAAGTTCTATTATCTAATGATCTAATTTATCCTTTCCGATTTTAACATAGCTCGATACCACCTCTTGTGGGGCTCGGAATTAGATTAGCGAATCAGTCATTCTTGTTGCATCGGATCAAGATTAATGCAACCCGCAACGCCTCCTGGCCGCTAAGCCAAATCCGTACTCGGATTGGGGCCAATTAATCGGCAAGACTCGTGAGGAGTATACCGCCAACCGATTGATCCCAACTCGAGCTTCGCAATCAAGTGCATAGTCTTGGTTCCCTGGATCGAGAGCCCAGTACCCACGCGTTGTCATACAAGACAGGTCTCAACTATGCAAGAGTAAATATATTACACCAAAAAGGTAACGTTATTACAATAGTTTAACTTTACAGGTCACGGCTTAAAGCCGGAACAAGTCCAAAAGAAACACCAGCACCAGCGGAAACACCAAAAGAAGAACACGCAGTGTGCCTCCACCCCCAGGCAACTGGCTGGATGATAACCCAGCTAAGCCCCAGCAGAGTCGTTAGCGTCAACCACGAACTGTGACTCGTCTGGAACATCTGCGTCATTACCTGCTTCTTCTCCTTCTGACCAAAATCCGTTAGAGCAAACGGTGAGTACACGTATGTACTCGCAAGACTTTAGTGTATGGAATGTATACATATAAAATGCAGGTTGAAACAATGAATAACAGGTTACTACACTAGTCTTTTTGAGCACAAAGCGGATTTTGCTTACAATATGATAATAGATTCACAATCGCATTTTACGAAAGAAATTGAGTGAAGAAAACTTTTCAAACAATTAACAATATACCAGCGATTAACCAAACCAGCACCCAACCATTCCTTCCACCAAACCAGCCATTCACCTGCACCTTTTGAACCCAAGACTCAAACACACACACACCCAACCAACACGAACCAACCTCGAAACCCATTTTTCCGAAATCAACCCAGACCCAAAATCCATACTTGATAATACTTTCCAAGCTGCTCATGACCGTGAGCACGGCTAATCGATTAGTTTATTTATCTCTGCAGAGATCAGACATCAGTACCCACATGACACGTTCTAGCAATCATGTCATCCATGCCTCGCGATACCGAAGTACCCGATTTGCTGAGACAGTGGCGGAACCTTTCGAAAGAATTGAGTTCTAATCCTGCCAGGCCCGATAACGTGCATCCCTAACTACAGCCACAGAGGCCACCAGTGGTTCCAATAGGCACCCACTAGCCCACGACCCCCCTGTAGTAGGCATTACCGTTGTATTGGGTAAACTTTCCTTCGATGCCTCGACAAGAAAGTCCCTAGAATGCACCGACACCACAGGTGCATCCAATCCTCTTTGCCCTCCAATGATGCAGGTCGATCCCTTTTCCCGTACTAGGTGAGGCCATCCCATCTTGGCACATGTGGTTGCACGAATTTATACCCAGTAAATAGCACCAAGTTCGGTCCTTAGGGTGACTCAGGCGAGATCTTCCAAACCCACTTGCTATGGCCACAGAGGGTCGGCACTAGCGGCCCCACCGAGCACACACTAGCCCTCAACCTCCCCATAGCAAGGGACCAACTCTGACCAAACCACTCCAAACCAGCCAACGGCCTGACAACCAATCCGAACCTGAAACCCACCTTCCAACCGGAACCACTACCCGGCCAAACACCGCCAACTCCGAACCACCAAACATCTCGCCCGGTCTAATCTCTCCAAGCTTTTCCATTTTACTCACGCAACCATTCCCTTTTTCCAACAAAACCCCAAAACCTCCGGTTCCAACCGGACACCCTTCACCCATCCTATAGTTCCAGGAGTTTATGAATAAGAACGTCATGATCTCCTGCAACCAATTCTATTGCTGAACTAAGCATATGCAACTATTATTCTTTAATACCCTCTGACACTTACTAATGTGTCTAAATTATTCTTAAGTCTATCAAGGATAGCATATTCGGATTAGATTGAGGTAATCCAACAATTTTAGAAACTAACTCAGCTTCCCACAAATTATCACTTTTAATAAACTTATGAGCATGCATAATAGTTTTGGAAATCAAACATAAGAATTTGCAAATATGGGATTGGAAATGGTCAAGGAGGCGCTTGCCTGTTTGCTCTTCGGTGAAATCGGTCTCCGGGACGTAGTCGGGATCGTCGGCGACGTTCGAAGCGTCTACGCTCACACGAAAAGCAACGAGACCCGAAATCATCGATCAAAATAGGCAAAGAAGCAATCGAAATCCAAAAAGAAGCGAAATCGGAAAACGAAAACCTAGACGGAAAAAGAAATCCTAATTTTTCTTCCAGAGGCCGGCAGTACCGTTGTTGAATGGGCGGTAGTGCCGCTCTGGCCGGCAGTACCGGCTACTGTAGCGCGGTAGTGCCGCTCTCCAGGGATCCAAAAAGGGTTGCTCTCTGGAAAATAACTACCGGCGTCCTAAGCCCGGTAGTGCCGCTCCCACCCGGCAAGCATCGCCCTTGCCCCGCAGTAGTGCCGCCACCTCGAGACCAGGTTTCCAAAAATTGAGATTTTACGCATTAATCTCCCGGAACTTCGACATAAGTGCATGGATAGGTTCCTGGGGACCCATGGGACCTATTCACGCAGGTTTCGTCAAGTTCCGAGCTCGTTTGCGCAAAATTTCACTTTTCGGATCTTTTCTCCCCCGTTAATGACGCGAAAATGGATTTCGACACAGAAGGTGTCGAAACTCGAGTTTCTTCGCGGCAACGGATTCTCTACGACTGGGACTTATGTGCGCTAGACTTGTGAACTTTGGGACTTGAACTTGAAATTGCTCCGAATGCCCAGAGTGCATCTTTGCAAATCCTTGGGCAGCGGATTCGCAACAAAGCGCCAATAGGTCCAAAAATGCACTAGGGTTCTACGTGATCTAACTACTGATTGGAAACTCCGAAATATGCTATTCGACTTCTACCCGAAAACCTAAATATACTCTCCAAATCCGATTCTCGCTCGAATCGAGTTCAAGCTCGATTCTTCCGCAGAATCGACTTACGAGGCTCTAAGAAAACATCCATGAGTCATTTCCCGACTTTCCGGAGCTAGGGTTCCAAAAAGAAGAGCTCCGAAAATTCAAGAAAAGGCGTTTGCAGCGAATGAGTCCAACGATGCGTAGATCAGGGTTACCGAAACTACTCGATCACGCAGAAGGATCCTTCTACCCTTGACCTAGGTTTAACTTCTTGGAAAACAACTATGCACCACAAGAACTAGGGTTTCTATGGTTTAACTAGGACGTAAAGAACGATTACAAGCCAGGGAAGAGCTAGGGTTTGCATCTGCACCTAGGGTTTAGGTTTAGCTTCAAGCCCTACCTCTTGTGGAGTTCCTTGACAGCTTAGAGACGCTTCTCCACCCTTGCTCCTGCTCCCACACAGCCTCCTGGAGCTTCAACCACTGGACATGGCAAGGTGGAGGAGAGAGCTCCAATGGAGAGAGAGGAAGGAGAAGAGAGGAAGAAGGAGGAGGAGAGGAGGAAAAATGAGAGAGGAGAGGGAGAGGAGGGGCTCCTTGGCGTTTTGAGGGAGTAGGGGGGGCACAAAACCCGAGGCAAATGGATAGCCACGAGCACAGGAGCAAAACAGGGCTCGCCTCGCTGCCTCGCTGCGGCCGGCGATCTGCCCGAGCGGCCAGATCGCTCGGCAGCAGAAAACTTGGGGAAAACGTAGTTTTCGCGATGGTTCTTCAACCAACTAGCTTAAGGACTATCGGAACAGGTTCGAGGGGTCCTAGTAAAGGTTTTACAACTTAGGTTTGGGATCTAGTTCTCTCGATTTCAACTTTCACCCGATTTCGGATTCTGAGACTCCAATCGGGGAAAACGATCAACGAAACGACAACACAGAATTCGAAGGCAAATAACTCCAAATTCAAACTGGAAACCAAACAGAGCACTAATCCACACCTAGTTAGCCTAATTAAGCTTAATTACAAACACGGGCGTTACATTATTTGAACATCGGCTATTTAGCCGATACATGAAGCCATACTCTTGTTTCCTCGGTGAAACTAATATCACACCGATGCCTTCGCCTTCTTGGCAAACAGACCCATCAAAATACAGCTGCCAAGGAGTTACACTAGTTGTTCCCACTAATGTTTCACTTCCTGTGATAAAATCGGCCACAGCTTGTCCTTTCACAGATTTAGCCAACTCATAGGATAACTCGAACTCTGTTAAGGCGTATGCCCATTTACCAAGCCGACCTCGTAGAATTGGTGCCGATAATATGTATTTTACTACATCGGTTTTGCATATTATGACGCACTTGGAAGCCAGCATATAATGTCTTAACTTGGTGCAAGCAAAATACAATGATAAGCATAATTTTTCTACTAGGGGATACCTGGTTTCTGCATCTAGAAGACGTCGGCTTAAGTAAAATATTGCTCGTTCCTTCCTATCAGCTTCTTGTGTTAAAACTGCCCCAATCGAATCACCTTCAGCCGATATATACAGTCTAAAAGGTATACCGTGTTTTGGTGCGGTCAATACTGGTGGACTCATCAGATAACCTTTTATGTCGTCGAAGGCTTTTTGCTGATCGGCTCCCCATTTGAACTCTAGGTTGTCTTTAATTTTCAGCAGCGGTGTGAAAGCACGAATACGCCCTGACAAGTTTGAGATGAATCGTCGCAAGTAGTTGATTTTTCCAATCAATATCTGCAACTCCTTTTTGCTTGTCGGCGGTTTAGTATCGGCTATGGCTTTTACTTTGGCTTCGTTTACTTCAATTCCTCCTTCATGTACCGTAAACCCAAGAAATTGCCCAGCCGACACTCCGAAAGCACATTTGAGGGGGTTCATTTTTAACCCATGCAACCTTGTGCTCTCGAACATCTTTTCCAGATCGGCTAAATGTTGCCAGTCTTCTTTGGATTTTACCACTACGTCGTCAATGTATATTTCCACAGTATTGCCGATCAAATCATGGAAAATATGGTTCATAGCACGTTGATAAGTAGCACCGGCATTTTTTAAACCGAAGGTCATAACTTTCCATTCATATAGCCCTAAAGCTCCCGGACATCTGAAAGCCGTCTTGGGTATATCGGCTTCGGCCATGAATATCTGATTGTATCCGGCGTTCCCGTCCAAAAAGCTTATGATTCTATTCCCAGATGCAGCATCGATAAGCATATCGGCTATAGGCATCGGGTACTCATCTTTTGGTGTAGCTTTGTTTAAATCTCTAAAATCGACACATACCCTAAGTCTGCCATTTTTCTTTTTCACAGGGACGATGTTTGAGACCCATTCAGCGTATCGGCAAGGCCGGATAAACTTTGCCTCCAGCAATCGTCCTACTTCTTCCTTTATAGCGTCATACAACGTAGGATTAAACCGCCTAGGGTACTGTTTGAATGGCCGATACCCAGGTTTTATAGGTAGCCGATGTTCGACTAGCTGTCGGCTTAAACCTGGCATTTCATAATACTCCCATGCAAAGCAATCCTTGTATTTCTTGAGTATTTCGACCAACTTTGCTTTATAACTGGGTTCTAATTTAGCACTTACAAACGTTGGTCTTTTATTATCACCTTCATCACCTTCCCCAATGTTGACTTCTTCGAGTAAATCGGCAGAGGTAAATCCTAACCCTTTTCTTTCTTCTTCAAAATCCTCAACAGCTTCTTCGTATTCTTCTTGCCGATAGCTCCTGGCCTTTTCCTGCAGCTTCGCTAGTGTCTTGTGCTCCATCTTCTTACTACTTCGTCGGTCCGATCAAACGTGTTGGGTTTAACGCTGATCGGCTTGAATCCTGACTTCTCAACGCAGATAAAATCGCAATTGTCCAAGGCTTTCCCTGATATACATTCGGCTTCTTCGTGTGGCCAATTGGTGTCAGGGCTAGCCATGGCGATATGAGCCGATGTGTCGGCCGGTACGATTTCTACTGTATCATCGTTCCACTGCACCAATTTTTGGTGCATAGTTGATGGAATACAGCAATTGGCATGGATCCAGTCCCGCCCAAGGAGCACGCTGTAATTGCCTTTGGCTTCAATAACAAAAAATGCAGTCGGCAAAGTTTTATTACCGACTGTCAGCTCCGACACCATTACGCCTTTAGCCTCGGTTGGGTCTCCCGTGAAGTCATTTAGCACCATGTTGGTTTTGATCAAATCTTCATCGGCTTTACCCAATTTTCTTAAAGTACTTAATGGCATGAGATTGACTGTCGCCCCGCCATCGACCAACATACGAGATATTGGTCGGCCATTAATATACCCTTTCAGATATAATGGTTTCAGATGCCGATGCATGTCTTGTGGCTTTTCGAACACAGCGTCTGGTGCTCCGAGGCATAATTGGGCGAACACTTCTTCAGCCGATTCTTCGGTTTTGAACTCGGCAGGTAGAGCGAATACCATGTTTATATCCATCGGTGGTGTATCATCCCGGATCATCGGAGAACCGGATTCAATCGATTGGTCTGAATCACTATCGATTTGTTCCTTCTTTCTCCACTCCTTTTTCACAATTGGTACCGGTCTTAACTTGTTGAACATCCGATCCCTCTCACTCTCCTTTTCGGCCTCCTTTTCTTCTTGTGTTTTTAATCGCTGAAGCCTTCTGCGTTGTGATTTCTTTGAGACACAGGGGCACCACCTAGGTTTAGGTTCTATCGGCTTTCGTATTTTTCCGGCTAAATTGCTTATCTCGCTGTCAGATTCCATTCTATTTGTGTTAGCCGATAGTTCCTGATTTCGGGAGGATTCGCCTTGCTCGATGTTGACAACCTTTCATGGATCGGCCCATCGCCCCTCATATCTAGGTGATTGTATATCGGTCTAGAGAACCTATCTTTTACAGATCGGTTTGGCCGATATCTGAGATGAGTGTTGCATAGGACAAGACATAATCGTTGGTAAGGTCATCCCTTTCTCCCAAAGAAAGCGCCAAAAAGGACATTGTCGATGTTTCTCTTCTTCAAGAGTTGGCCGACATGACATATCGGCCGCCAATGCTCGTCCCTCTTTGCCTTAGTCGATGAGGATTCTCGTGGTGTTGAGTGTCACACCTCCGACTTATCCTTTCATATTTCCCAGGAGTTGTGAGAAGGTCGGCTTTGGTTTGAAATCGGCTTTTCTTGGAGCCCTCTCACCGATACCATTTACCGACCTCCAAGTCTCCTCTTGGTTTTACTGCCCTTGAGTTTTGTCCATTCCTATCGGCTTCTATTTGTATAGAACCGATAGTGATCTACGTGACTGCCTCGTCTCGTGATACAATTCCCTTAGTCGGCTTATCTTCTTCCGCAGCCTCTTTTCTTTCGTGAACATTGAACCATGTTGACTTGAAAAGGGCTCATATCTATCTGCATAGCCGATTCTTCCAAGAACTTTAGCCTGCCATCAGTGATGGCCGATTGAATCTGTTGTCGAAAAATATTGCAGTCGTTAGTATTATGTGAAAATGAATGGTGCCATTTGCAATACCTTCGCTTCTTAATTTCTTCGGCCGATGGTATGACGTGTCCCTCCGGCAACTTTATGAGTTTTTCTTGCAGTAGTAAATCAAATATCTTGTCACATTTTGACACGTCATATGAATACTTGATTTCCGCCCTATTTTTCGTCGGCTTGAGCAGAGAGCATACGAGTGGCTTTTTAGAACCCTTGGTCCACTCGGCTATGTTTATTTCTGCTTCGTCCTCGGAGGTGTCGCTTGAATTGTAATCTACCATGTTTACTTTGGCCTTTTCATTACCGTTTGGCTTAAATCTGTCTTTAAATCCTTTACTCTCTGCATATCGGCTTTCATGTGCCGATACGCGATGGAGTAAGTGGCCTAAGTCGGGGAACTCTTGGCCCGATAATTTCTCTTTTAATGGAGGGATTAACCCTTGGAACGCTAGATCGGCCAATTGATCATCGGGTAATGTCACACTGTAGCACCTATTCCGTACGCCCCGAAACCTCTTGATATAATCAGAGACCGATTCGCCGTATACATCGGACTGAACTAAGATCGTAAATCCTAAGCTCCATAGTTCCGAAAAGAAGTACTCATGGAATCGGCTTTCTAAATCGCTCCATATATGAACTGAATTAGGTGGTAGATTTGTGAACCAAGTGAATGCAAAGGCCGGACAATGATAAAGGGAATCTAATTTTTAACCCATCGGATCAGGCAGCCTCCCCACATTGAGCCATGAACCGTCCGATATGCTCAATTGTGGTAACAGAATCATCACCTGAGAATTTAGCAAAGTCTGGTATCCTAAAGTTGTGGGGGTATGGCATTCGGTCTATGTAATCGGGATACGGCTTCTTGTAGCCGATCACCCTTCCTCTGGGCTGTAAGCCAAACTGTTCTCTTAAAACATTGGCGATTTGTTCTGCCCAATTAACATTGTCGGCTTGTGGTGCAGCCGGACATTGCCAATTTTCATTCGTGCCCTGCCCCCCGAGTGCAAACTCGGGTCTTCGTCCAAATCGCATCTCAGGAGGCCTTGGCACTGTGTCATAATCATGATTAAAACCTAATGCATCGGGTATGGGTACGTACGGCACTACTCTATATGGCGCTTGTTTCATGGTTGTGGCTCCCTGTGACAGCGGAACCTGACCTGTTTCGATCGGCTGATAAGCCGATATCCCGATGCTATTGGAGGGCCCATCTGACTGACTTGATGCGCTTATTTTTGCCCCATCCGTGTGCCCATGGTAGTGTGTGAATCCATCTCCCTGTATGCTTGGTTTCAAAACAGTAGGTTGAGTTGGCATTATAATAGGTGCATGAGACGACACGTTTACTGTGTTGGTGTTAGGTGTTATGGAATATACTGGGTACGTAGGGATGGTTTGTGGTGGATCTAGCAGGCTTCCAGACGCAGCTAATTCCTGAGCAATTGTTTTCACACTATTTTCTATCATCGGCTTTAATGTGGATACTAGAGCCGATGACTGATTAATCAATGCGTGATGGACAGATTGCTCGATCATACTTGATAAATCGGCTTGAGCGGGTGCGTATCGGCTTACCGATTCAGATGACGAATCTCCGATAGGATTGATGCTTGGGAGTGCAATCTTTTGAGTAACGCCACGGCGTGTTTTCTGGAAGCACCGTAGCATCATTTCCTCCAGAGCCGCCTTTCGGTCTTCGATTTCTTTCCGCTGCTCAGGGGTTAAATCGGCCATTTGAGGCGCGATTATAGCATCAGTGTTGATATCGGCGGTGACCGCGGGTTTGACGGTTGACGACATTCTTTTGTCTGTCCCACTGGGCGTGCCAAAATATGTTCGCGCAAAAAACGTGAAGGGGGTTTTCGGCCTCGAACACACAAGACAAACACCGGGTTTGCAGAGCGTGCCAGTCGATTTGACCTGAAATCGACAAGGTAGAATTTGTAATTCGATCAAAGCCGATAAACAAAGATCTATCGGCTTTTCGCTAGTCGGCAAGAACCGATTAGGAGATAACTAGATCAACCGGTTACAGTTGATCCGGATATAAGGTAAAATCGGCTTTGGGAAGGCGATGCGCAACAAAACGAAGCAAATCAAACCTGGGTGAAATCGGCCAAAATCAACAATCGGCGATGCGCAGCTATGTTGATTCCGTCGACTTGCAAAGAAATCTATGAAGCTAAAGCAATGTAAAAGAAAAGGCTTGTAAAAAGTAGGTGTGTTGTTAGATTTGATTGATTTCTTTGCTTGACGCCCTCCTCCTTTTATAACACGCCTGACCGATCCGAGTTGTGCATGGATATGGTGCTTTTATCCGTATCGGCCTCTTATCTGATTTCCTTCCCTTTTAGAAACGGTTTCCCTTTCCGATTCGTTTACCGATTTCTTTTCCATATCTTCTCCGTCTTAGACCGATTCCAATACATATTGAATTTTGGTGCAAACAATAATATAAAGTGGCGAGTGGCGCGATCACGGAAACCACCACTCATCATCGCTGCCGGGGGGCTGTCGTCGTCGTCCTCCTCTGATGAGCTCCCCCAGCGGATCTTGGCCTCCTCCTCCTCCTCCTCCTCATCATCATCCTCCTCCTCTCGCTCCTCCTCCTCTGGGGGCGGTGATGGAGCGCCAAAGGAGGGAGAAGAAGGAGAAAGAGCTGCCATTTTAATTGGGCTAACTATATGTCTCACCTGTCTCTCTCGTATGTCTCCCTCACTCGATCTGATGGTTTTATAGGTGGCTTAGATCGAAAGACGAAGAGACGAAGTACTTCAATTCTGATGAACACGAAGAATTGTCATCGAAAAGGAGCGCGGGGTGGGATTGAGAAGGCGCGTGCGGGAGACGAAGAGTCGACTGTGTTAGTACTAGTTTAATACACCAACCGGTGCCGATGTGGGATCATCAGTAACGGTTGGTTACACCAACTGGTACTAATCAGCCTGCTAGGTCGAGGGCTACTTAGTATCGGGTGGTGTAACCAACCGGTACTGATGATAGACCATCAGTACCGGTTGGTATATTAAACTGGTACTGATGTGCCCCCCCCCAGACTAGTAGACCGTTGAACCGGGATTGATGTAATTGTCAGTCCCGGTTCATGCATAACCGGCACTAATGGGCCGATATGGAAGATCAGATCTGTAGTAGTGTTAACCAAATGAAACTCAGTTCAACAACTGGATCAACTCCTTGTAAATTATTCCCAGTCGTCAGGTTGAGGTGTTTGGCTGTAGTTTTAGTTTTGGTTTCGGTTCTTGTTTCCGCGTTCTTTCTTTTTTTCTGCCCTATGACAAGGTATGTAATTTCTTTACGTTTCTATTTAATCTACAGTAAGAATCTCTCCTACTGTGTTTTCGTAAAAAAAAATGTGGACAAGATCATGTCTAGCAAATTTTGACAAGTATTTGGAAGAAAAATTAGTCTCAAAAAACCAAAGTGACTGTTAGAGGATGGTGGTTGGATTGCTAATTAACATCAATCACACACCAACAAAAATAATGACTAAGAACACAAGATAGAGTTCCAACAGCCTTTTTCTATTGATGTTTTGCTCGTAGATGCGAGCCCCTACCCTCCCCTTATATAGCTAGATGACATTTCTTCATAGTTCAATAAGCAATAAAGACTAAACAATACTAACGAGTCTCTGCGGACCAAAGCCGGACAATTTTGGTAGTGTCCGTATGAATTTTTGCTCAGTAATGACAGGTACAGTATATTACTATCCTTAATGCTACAGTTCGGACGTCTGTTTTTTACCGTAACATTTTTTTTCTATGCATGCAACATTTTTTTTCTACGCATGCAACATTTTTCTCCTACGCATGCAACATTTTTCTTCGACAAACAGTAAATGTTTCAAAAGCGAAAAAAATGTTGCAAACATTGAAAAAAAATGTTGCAAACAGTAAAAAAAATGTTGCGCGGGCATCCGAAATTTTTTTAAAAATCAGACGTCCGGCTGCTAGTACTGCCCTATTACTATTGATTAAATTGTTACTTACGAAAAAAATAATTTGCGGGTGCTGGATGCCCACAAGAATGGTTGGATTGGCACTCAAAAGTGTCACGAGTTGCTCGAATTTAGCTCGATCAGGTTAGGTTCGAACTATAAATAAGCTGAACTTGAGTTTGTTATCGAGTTTGTGAGTTTCACCTAATCAAGCTCAAATAGTCCGTGGGTCTGTTAATTTATAAATTTTTGCTAAATATTACCATATATTAACTTTTACCGGGCTTACTCAAATCGAACTTAAGTTTGAGCATTTTTTTATTGTTAAAAAATAATCCATATCGAATTGTTTATTAGTATCGAGCCTACTCGAACTTAAACTGAGTTGAACTTGTGCTTGGATCCAAGGCAAGCTTGGACACCAACTCAAATTCATCTTAAGTTTTTACTGAACTTGAGTCTAGAAGCCCAAGCTGGCTCAAGCGCAGATTGTTTACTGGCCTAGTCCTAGGCGGTCGAACGGGCGGCGAATCACTCCTCTGCACGCTGATTCACCCCATTCACTACTTATCCTGGGTGAAAGAACGTTCAAATCCTGGTCCGTCTCAGGCTCAGCCTGCCGTTTCCCATAATCCCAGCTACCGGTTCCGTATATATTAACTACCTTATAAGGCCTAGACTTGGAGGCCACCCATGGTGCCACCTCACCCCCTTGGTGATTTGCAAAAAAATCCTCCCTTTTCATTTAATTATGAATAGGTCCTTACAAATTACAGATAGGTCCTTTGCGCTTTTTTGTGAGAGCAAGAAAAAAACTACCTTATAAGGCCTAGACTTGGAGGCCACCCATGGTGCCACCTCACCCCCTTGGTGATTTGCAAAAAAATCCTCCCTTTTCATTTAATTATGAATAGGTCCTTACAAATTACAGATAGGTCCTTTGCGCTTTTTTGTGAGAGCAAGAAAAAATTTTATAAATTGCGTTCAGGTCCCTGGTTTGTTACTTT
The DNA here is from genome assembly GCA_036346355.1 of Rhipidocladum racemiflorum. Lineage (NCBI taxonomy): Eukaryota > Viridiplantae > Streptophyta > Magnoliopsida > Poales > Poaceae > Rhipidocladum > Rhipidocladum racemiflorum. The sequence continues at coordinate 39,357,078 of CM070588.1, forward strand.
ACGGAACCCCCCCCCCCCCGCTAAATACAAATCTCGAACAAGCCCTTTTCTAATTTTTCAGGATCACGAATAGGTCCAAAAAATTAACAAACAGGTCCTCGTTTTTTACGTCCAGGTCCTTTCTCCGTTTTTCTCGAAAAAAATATTTTTGTCAGCAGAAATTTATGTACAACTCTATCTGTAGGCTTTTTTCTCCAACTCGATCTCTGATCTCTAGATTTCTTTCCCCAACCCGATCTCTAATATTTTTCGAAACATGTATTATTACTCGGTAAACGCGTAGAGTGTCAAAATCGACAAACGAAGGTTAACATCTCGAATATTTTTCGGAACATGTATTACCCGGTTAACATATAGGGTATTAAACTTGGCATCTATAGTTTTTTTGCAACTTGATCTCTATTATTTTCCAAAACATGTATTATTACTCGGTGAATGCATAGGGTGTTAAACTTAGCGTCTATAATTTTTTTGGCAACTCGAAATCTAATATTTTCCGAGACGATCTCTAATATTTCCCAGAACAAGTATTATTAACCGGTTAACGCATGGGGTGTTAAACTCGGCATCTAAATTTTTTTTTGGCAACTCGAGTGTTAAACTCGGTGTCTATAGTTTTTTTTTTGAAACTCGAAATCTAATATTTTTTCGGAACATGTATTATTCTTTTTTTTCCCAAAAGACCCGTTGTTTCGCAGATTCGTCGACGGTTCTTACCTAGCGTATTTTTTCCCAAAAAAAACCAAGCGAACAAAAAAACGCTTCGATATTCCTGCCTTTTTTCAGAATAAAAATTTAGACCAAATTCCGCACGGCGCAGCGGAGCGCGCAAATCTTACTAGTATGTCCCCAGTATAGTCTGGCTGGGCAATGCGACAAAGCTTGCTTCCTAGCTTTCTATAAATTTTTTCATCTAGTTATGTGAGGAATATTAATTTCTGACTATTCTAGTGTTGAGCAATTTGTTTTGATCAGTGTCATATAAATATTGAAACTCACACAAGAGAAACCGCTCATATTTACTTTTATGAAATTGCTAAATGTTAACTCTTAGTTGACATGATAGATGGACATCACTGGCAAGTAGATATGTGCAATAGTTGGATGATCGAAGTAAGCTTTTTCGACGGAAGTGATCTCTCCACAGCTTTGGATATAAAGCCCCCCCAAACAGTCTAACTACAAAGCAGCTGCACAGCTAAGCCATAGCTGAAGCACCCCTAAAAGCCACAGCTGGTAGGGAAGTGCTTTTTCAGTTGTGGCTTCGCTCGACCGCCTCCCTTTTCACCCCGTTGTCGGGACCCCGAATTTGCAAATCCGGACCCTCTGTGTATTCAGCACTAGTCTAGGAACGCGCTAGTGCACACAGTCTTAACATCGGTATATATCACAATCATACCAAACGATACTATCAAAGTACTTTATTTAAATAATCAAAGGGTTACTCGACCTTATGGCCGAGTTACAAATATATGCCTTGCAAGGCGAAACTTTAAAAAGAGAAATAACAGCAGCGGAAAATCAAATAAACTTCGTGGCGCCATCCAGTATACCACAGGCAATCGACCGCTCGCATCCCTAAGTAGACGGGTCTTCTTGGAAATCCTCCCAGCCGCGTAATCTCCTCTTCAACTGGTATTGTGTTGAGGCAAGGGTGAGTACTTGGTACTCGACAAGTCATGCAGAATGCAAGCTAATATACTATATGCATGGCTTGGTACAAAGGAATAGCTCAAGGTATATTTATGTAAACAGCTTTTGACAAGTAATAAAAGTAGATTCGAAAGCTGTAGAAATAAGTAAAGCATAAATAACTTTTCAAGAAGTTTAACAAACATTTTCCCCATCCTAAACCATATTTCCATCATCTTCTTTGTTAAACCAACCCAACTTTTCAAATCCAAGTTATTTTCGTAAAGTCTAACCCTTGATCAGTAATTCCCGAGCATTGTCCAATCGTGGACTCGGCTATTCAAATAGATTCTACACTCTGCAGAGGTTATGCACTTTACCCACAAGATACAATCAAACACCACAAAGGCGAGTTCAGTAACAAAGACTTTCGGAAGCATCAAAAAACACAGGAGGTCCTCTCAGGTTCTTGCTCTACACCATCCCTTCCCATAGCCAAGGCGACGTATGGGACCAACACAACGATAGATGGGTACTGGCCACAGCCACGAGACGCTCCCCCATAAAATCACTCAAACGGTGTACTTGACAACCTGAGGCTCCACAAGTGAGTCCTTAGCGACTTAGTCAACTAGGGCCGTCCCATTCCAGCCATGTGGTTGCAAGTATGACCCAGTTCAAAGGCTTGCAAGGTTAAGTCCTTAGAGTGACCAGGGCAAGACTACCCGAAAAACCAAATCAACACTCCCAATGCCACAATGGCCCACTGATTACTCTTGCCACATGCCCTGGCCGAAAATCGTTTATCAAACCCCAGTTGATTACCATGCACCACGTCGTCAACATCACATGATACTTTTCCAAAACAGGTTCAATATATCATTAAGTCCATATTAGCATTTGATTGTCCAAAATCATGTCATGAGCACGTAGCGTGTCTAAGCGTTATACTACAACGATCTAAACCCATGTTGGCAATTTAATAATGTCCAACTAGTAAACCACAACTAGGGTGACAAAGGGTCATGGCACATACTTAAGTAATCAAGGTGTCATATAGCAAATTGGTATTTATCTAACCCCATGTTTAATCAAAGTATCTTTCTACTTGAACTAGCATGCAATAGTTTAAATCAAAATAGATTTGAAATAGGATCAATATGGTCAAAGCACAACTTGCCTTCAAAAAGTACTTGCTCTTGGTCTTGAGTTGGATCCTGAGTCAACACTTCTCCTTGAATCCTTCAGGCACTTCAACGTCTACTCGTAAGCGTGCAAATAGCAAATACACAAATAAACACTAGGCAAAAGATCCCAAAACTCCAAATAAAATCCATAAACAGAGAGAACATAATTTTCTGGATTTTTAGAAACTGGAATAAATCAAATTTGGAGTTAAAGCATAAAAGTTATGATTATTTAAAGTTTAAATAATCAATTAAATAATATTACAGAGAAAAACTTTAGTCCAAAAATTAAATAAAATTCATATTTAGGTAGATCTCAATTTTATACAAATTTAGAAATTTGAATCGCTCAAATCGGAGTTGAAACGCATAAAAGTTACAAGCGTTTGAAGTTTTGAAATTCAAATCAATTATTAAACCGATTTATTAAATCATTTTCTTTTTCGGAAATTAATTATTGCGTCGGCATGGACACGTGTCAGCTCTGATTGGCTGGTGGCGTCGGCCGGTCCATGGACTTGGTCCACGCTTGGCTCGGGTCTACGGTGGACTCGGTCCACGGCTCCACGTGAGGCCCGACATGTGGGTCCACTCGGGTGACGCGTCATCGCCGACGTCGGCGAGCTCACCAGTCTTGGCGGCAGGTGGGGTCCTTTGACGTCATTCTTGGCGTCGGCGCCGCAAGGACGACCAGCGACATGCGGGCCCGCCATGGCGTCATCGTGGCGTCATGGTGCGATTTAGGCTGGCCGCCGACATGCGGGCCCAGCGTGTCGAGACACGTTCTCTGCTCGCGCCGATCAAGGCCGATCGCGCGGTTGGCCTTCGCCACGCGGCTAGATCTAGGCCGTTGATTTGAAAATCAACGGCCCGGATTGATCTGGTGTTACGCGTTTGGGGTGAACGCGGTTAATCTGGGCCGTTGGATTTAGATCCAATGGTTGAGATTGGATCTAGAGATAAATAACGAAACCTCACCGTGCGATGACGTGGCAAGATCTGGATCATGCGATCTTGATCGGACGGCCGAGATAGCTCAGCGACGGCAATGGCGTCTGGCGCGGCTTCGCGGCCGAGTCGATAGCGATGACACGCCCGACGGCTGCCGCAGGCTCCTCCGGCGAAGTGGATGGTAGGCACGGTGCGCCTTGACGCAAGGGATCTGGATCTGGGGTCAACGCCGGCGGAGGATGGCGGACGGTGGCGAGCGGCGCGAAATCAGCGGCGGAGTGCTTTACCAACTCCGGCGAGCAATAGCGGCGAGACGGTGGGGATCCTAGCGGCGTGAGCTAGGGTTTGGGACCGGCGTGGGATGGCGATCCTCGAGTGCGATCCGGCATTAAATAGCCGGAGGCGTGCTCGGCGGAACCCTAGTCGGTCACGGCGGCTCTCACCGGCGGAGTCCGGCTCGGACTCGGCGGAGACGACGCTGTCGCAGCCCGTCCACGTGGCGCGATCAACGGCCCGATCGCACGCAGGCGCGACCGGTCCGGTCGGACACGGCTCGGGTCGAAGTCGGCGGATCTCGGCCGTTGGATCTTGATCCAACGGTTGGGATTGATTAGGGTTAGAGTGGGTTCGGTCGAGTCACGTGGCTCGGTCGGACTCGAACACGAAGTCCGACTCGGGCTCGGTCGGATGAAACGATGCTTGACCCGAGTTTGATTTTCCAGCGATTTAATATTTAAAATAATTCCTAGTAATTCATTTAATTCATTAAAAATAGCAAATGACTCAGAAAAATTCCAGAAAAATTCTGGAAAATACTTTGGATCATTTTGGACTCAAATAAAATATTTCCAACAAAAATTTATTTGCAAAATTAAATTCTTCAATTATTTCAAAATGGAATAAATTCAAATAAATTCCAAATAAATCCAAATAAATTCAGAAAATTCCAAAATTCACCAAAGTGCCAAATCACACATGAATTTAGGAAAAGTAAAATTTTGGGGTGTTACAAACCTCCCCCCCTTAATAGAATCTCGTCCCCGAGATTCAGGGCTTACTAAAGGAATAGGTTTGGAAATTCTTCCTTCAAATCCTCTTCGCGCTCCCAAGTCGCTTCGCTCTCTGCATGGTTGCTCCACTGAACTCTACAGAAACGGGTTGACTTGTTTCTAGTTTCTCGATCCATTGTGTCTAGAATCCTCACGGGATACTCCTTATAGGTCAAATCCTCCTGCAACTCAATTGACTCTAGCGGTGTCTGTTCCTCAGGAACTCGGAGACACTTCTTCAACTGGGACACATGGAATACATCATGTACTCCCGCTAACGACTGTGGCAACTCCAGCTGATAAGCAACTTCGCCTCTGCGGCTCAAAATCTTAAATGGTCCAACATAACGGGGTGCAAGTTTCCCTTTGGCATGGAACCTCTTAACTCCCCTGAGAGGCGTAACTCTGAGGTATACAAAGTCTTCTGGTTCAAAACTCAAATCTCGGCGACGATTGTCAGCATAACTCTTTTGTCGAGATTGGGCTACCTTCAACCTTTCCCTAATCATGGCGACCGTTCTTGACCTCTTGAAGAATATCAGGCCCAAAGACAGCGCTCGCCGGTCTCATTCCAATTCAATGGCGTCCGACAGGTCGACCATCTGATGCCTCAAAAGGTGACATCTGTAAACTGGCCTGATAACTATTGTTGTAACTGAACTCGGCATACGGCAAACTCTTATCCCAAGAGGTAGCATAAGCCAATGTACAAGCTCTCAACATATCCTCCAGAATCTGGTTGACCCTTTCGGTCTGTCCATCCGTCTGTGGATGATAAGCTGTACTGAAGTTTAAACGGGTTCCCATGGCTTCATGCAACTTATTCCAGAACCTTGAGGTAAATTGGGTACCTCTGTCCGATACAATCCTCTTTGGCACTCCGTGCAAACAAACAATCCTGATCATGTACAACTCTGCTAATTTATCTCCCGAGTAAGTGGTCTTCACGGGGATAAAATGGGCTACTTTAGTCAAGCGATCCACTATAACCCATATGGAGTCACAACCTCCTTGAGTCTTCGGCAAACCGGTAATGAAATCCATTCCGATTTCCTCCCACTTCCACTCGTATCTTCGTAATTTGTAGCAATCCTTTGGTCTTTGATGCATTTCATTGACTCTCTGGAATACGTCGAACAATGCAACATGCTCGGCAACTTTACGTTTCATACTCGGCCACCTGAATCTCTCCTTCAGATCCTGATACATCTTGTCTCTTCGAGGATGAATCGTGTACTTGGAGTCATTGGCTTCTTCCAGAATCGATTGCTTTAACTCCTTTTGTTTGGCACTCAAATGAGTTCCTTCATCGAGAACTTGCCTTGCTCATCCAACTTGATGTCCTCTGCCTTGCCTTCCTCGTTTTTGGACTTTATCCTTCGGATACTGTCATCATCCTTCATCCTTCTCGGATCTGGTCCTCTAAAGTAGGCTTTACTTCCAATGCGGCCAAGAATCCGCTTAGGTACCACCTCAATCCTCATTTTACGAAAATCCTTACATAACTCATCCTCGACTTGTGGCTAGCAACGCACTCACGGTATGGCTTTTCCGACTCAGAGCATCGGCTACTACGTTGGCCTTCCCGGATGGTAATGGATTCCAACATTATAGTCCTTGATCAACTCTAACCATCTCCTTTGCCTCATATTCGAGATCCGATTGGGTGAATATGTACTTAAGGCTCTTATGATCCGTATATACCTCACATCTGTTTCCAATCGATAGTGACGCCATATCTTCAAAGCATGCACTACGGCGGCTAACTCTAGGTCATGTGTCGGATAATTTTCCTCATGCGGCCTCAATCGCCTTGATGCATAAGCGGCGACCTTTCCATTCTGCATCGGCACACATCCAAGTCCTTGGCGCGATGCGTCACAATAAATATCGAAGCTTTGAGCAACATCCAGGTAGAACTAACACGGTCTTGATGTCAATCGCTTCTTCAGCTCCTGAAATCCTTTCTCACATTCCGGCGTCCATGCAAACTTCTTTTCCTTCTTCAAAGAATTGCGTAAGAGGTTTCGCGATTGTCGAAAAGCCTTCGATGAACGGCGGTAGTATCCCGCCATTCCAAGGAAACTCCGAATGCTGGTCACGATCTTGGTGCTCCCAATGTAACACAGCTTCTACTTTGCTTGGATCTACGGCGACTCCTTCAGTCATTACATGTCCAAGAAACTCCACCTTGTCCTTCCAAAAATCACACTTGCTGAACTTGGCGAAAAGTTGCTGTTCCTCGACTTTTCCAAAACTCGCCTTAAGTGTTCAGCATGTTCATCCTTTGTCTTGGAGTAGATTAGGATATCGTCTATGAACACGACGACAAACTTGTCCAAATATTCCATGAACACCTTATTCATCATATTCATGAAATAGGTCGGGCGCATTCGTTTACCCAAAGGACATAATCAGCAACTCGTAATGTCCATATCTTGGACGAGAATGCGATCTTGAATATCTTCTGATCGGATCTTCAACTGATGGTATCCCGATCTCAGATCAATCTTGGAGAAAACTCCGGCTCCTCTTAACTGATCAAACAAATCATCAATCCTGGGTAGCGGATACTTATTCTTCACGGTGACTTCATTGAGTGCACGGTAGTCAATGCACATCCTGAAACTCCCGTCCTTCTTAAGGTCCATGATTCCTTCAGGCACGTGATACTGTCGGAATGCAGCTGTGAACTCTTCCCAAGTGATATCTTGGGGGTTCTCCTGCGTGGCACAGAAGTTCTCCCACCATTCGGCGGCTGTTCCTTCCAACTGATGAGAAGCGTAAAGTACCTTCTCATTCCCTATGCATTGAGCTATGTGTAGCTTCCTCTCAATTGATCTTAACCAATCATCGGCCTCCAATGGATTGGCATTCCCAGAGAAAGTGGGTGGGTGAGTTCTCATGAACTCTGACAGCCTTGTATTCTCAAGCGTGGCCCCGATTAACTTGATTAGCGGTGGCCTGAGCAAAGGACGTGCTGCATTTGTTGCATCATAGCATGCATCAACTGAGTCTGGGCAGCAAGAAAGGCTCCAAAACTCTGCATATCAACTGGTGGTGCTGGTGCTCCATCATTGGGGTTTTCTGCTGGGCGAGATCCACTCCCATTGCTTCCAAAGTTTCCACGGGTGTTCACCATCTGTCGATTTGCTCTAGGTTTAGAGATGAGAGGGAAACAAGAATAGACAAGTAATATGGAACTTATGCGGGCGAAAGGGGTAACTTAAGGTCCAACTTTATTATTAATAACTTGGTATGGCTGCTTACAATGCCTAAGGGCCTTGCAACACATACTGCACACTCAGCAAACAAAGCAAATCCAAATCGAACTAACTCTGGAGTCTAACGCCTAAAGGGTGACTCTTTCTTCTATGACGCGACTCGGCGAAGGAGTCTCACTATAGAACCTATGCTCACTCATCGAGAAAACCTCCATCTGTCACAAGAGTGCTTTACGTAAGAACTCGGAATTTTTAAATTGTGACAAGGTAAGGGAAAATTTCAGCAAGAGACGAGAAAAGAGAGAAGGGGATAAGTCGAGATGTCATTTCTTGTCTTCACTAATTTTTAGCTTTAGAAAATAGGTTTTATCCTCACTACGACCATTCTAGCTTAGGGTTGAGCCTACAGTCAAGTATGGCTCTGATACCACCTCTGTCGGGACCCCGAATTTGCAAATCCGGACCCTCTGTGTATTCAGCACTAGTCCAGGAACGCGCTAGTGCACACAGTCTTAACATCGGTATATATCACAATCATACCAAACGATACTATCAAAGTACTTTATTTAAATAATCAAAGGGTTACTCGACCTTATGGCCGAGTTACAAATATATGCCTTGCAAGGCGAAACTTTAAAAAGAGAAATAACAGCAATGAAAATCAAATAAACTTCGTGGCGCCATCCAAAGATACCACAGTAATCGATCGGGCTCGCATCCCTAAGTAGACGGGTCTTCTTGGAAATCCTCCCCGAAACTGGCGTAATCTCCTCTTCAACTGGTATTGTGTTGAGGCAAGGGTGAGTACTTGGTACTCGACAAGTCATGCACTGAGAATGCAAGCTAATATACTATATGCATGGCTTGGTACAAAGGAATAGCTCAAGGTATATTTATGTAAAACTTTTGACAAGTAATAAAAGTAGATTCGAAAGCGTAGAAATAAGTAAAGCATAAATAACTTTTCAAGAAGTTTAACAAACATTTTCCCCATCCTAAACCATATTTCCATCATCTTCTTTGTTAAACCAACCCAACTTTTCAAATCCAAGTTATTTTCGTAAAGTCTAACCCTTGACTGTAATTCCCGAGCATTGTCGATCACAGTGGACTCGGCTATTCAAATAGATTCTACACTCTGCAGAGGTTATGCACTTTACCCACAAGATACAAATCAAACACCACAAAGGCGAAGTTCAGTAACAAAGCCTTTCTAAGCCTCAAACAACACAGTGGTCCTCTCCTGTTCGTGCTCTACACCATCCCTTCCCATAGCCAAGGCGAAGTATGGGACCAACACACCGTTAGATGGGTACCTGGCCACACCCACGATACGCCCCCCGCACAATCACACAAACGGTGTAATCGACACCCTGAGGCTCCACAAGTGAGTCCTTAGCGACTTAGTCAACTAGGGCCGTCCCATTCCAGCCATGTGGTTGCAAGTATGACCCAGTTCAAAGGCTTGCAAGGTTAAGTCCTTAGAGTGACCAGGGCAAGACTACCCTAAAACCAAATCAACACTCCCAATGCCACAACCGCCCACCTGATTACTCTTGCCACATGCCCCTGGTCGAAATCGTTTATCAAACCCCGCTTGATTACCATGCACCACGTCGTCAACATCACATGATACTTTTCCAAAACAGGTTCAATATATCATTAAGTCCATATTAGCATTTGATTGTCCAAAATCATGTCATGAGCACGTAGTGTGTCTAAGCAAAGATACTACAACGATCTAAACCCATGTTGGCAATTTAATAATGTCCAACTAGTAAACCACAACTAGGGTGACAAAGGGTCATGGCACATACTTAAGTAATCAAGCTGTCATATAGCAAATTGGTATTTATCTAACCCCCATGTTTAATCAAAGTATCTTTCTACTTGAACTAGCATGCAATAGTTTAAATCAAAATAGATTTCGAAATAGGATCAATATGGTCAAAGCACAACTTGCCTTCAAAAAGTACTTGCTCTTGGTCTTGAGTTGGATCCTGAGTCAACACTTCTCCTTCGAATCCTTCCGGCACTTCAACGTCTACTCGTAAAGCGTGCAAATAGCAAATACACAAATAAACACTAGGCAAAAAGATCCCAAAACTCCAAATAAAATCCATAAACAGAGAGAACATAATTTTCTGGATTTTTAGAAACTGGAATCATAAATTTGGAGTTAAAAGCATAAAAGTTATGATTATTTAAAGTTTAAATAATCAATTAAATAATATTACAGAGAAAAACTTTAGTCCAAAAATTAAATAAAATTCATATTTAGGTAGATCTCAATTTTATACAAATTTAGAAATTTGAATCGCTCAAATCGGAGTTGAAACGCAAAAGTTACAAGCGTTTGAAGTTTTGAAATTCAAATCAATTATTAAACTGATTTATTAAATCATTTTCTTTTTTCGGAAATTAATTATTGCGTCAGCATGGACACGTGTCAGCTCCTGATTGGCTGGTGGCGTCGGTAGGTCCATGGACTTGGTCCACGCGCTTGGCTCGGGTCTACGGTGGACTCGGTCCACGGCTCCACGTGAGGCCCGACATGTGGGTCCACTCGGGTAGCGTCATCGCCGACGTCGGCGAGCTCACCAGTCTTGGCGAGTGGGGTCCATCGTGACGTCATTCTTGGCGTCGGCGCCACAGGGACGACCATCGACATGCGGGCCCGCCATGACGTCAGCGTGACGTCATGGTGCAGTTTGGTCGGGCCGCTGACATGCGGGCCCCGCGTGTCAGAGACACGTTCTCTGCGCTGGCGCCGATCGCTGCCGATCGCGCGGTTGGCCTTCTCGCCACGCTGCCAGATCTAGGCCGTTGATTTGAAAATCAACGGCCCGGATTGAATCTGGTGTTACGCGTTTGGGGTGAACGCGTTAATCCGGGACCGTTGGATTTAGATCCAATGGTTGAGATTGGATCTAGAGATCGAACGAAACCTCACCGTGCGATGGCGTGGCAAGATCTCGATCATGCGATCTTGATCGGACGGTGAGATAGCTCGAGCGACGGCAATGGCGTCGCGGCTTGCGGCGGCCGGAGTCGATGACGATGACACGCCCGACGGCGCTGCGCAGGCTCCTCCGGCGAAGTGGATGGTAGGCACGGTGCGCCTTGACGCAAGGGATCTGGATCTGGGGTCAACGTCGGCGGAGGATGGCGACGGTGGCGAGCGGCGAAACCGCGGCGGAGTGCTTTACCAACTCCGGCGAGCAATAGCAGCGAGACGGTGGGGATCCTAGCGGCGTGAGCTAGGGTTTCGGGACCGGCGTGGGATGGCGATCCTCGGGGTGCGATCCGGGCATTAAATAGCCCCGGGAGGCGTGCTCAGGGCGGAACCCTAGTCGGTCACGGCGGCGCTCTCACCGGCGGAGTCCGGCTCGGACTCGGCGGAGACGACGCAATCGCAGCCGTCCACGTGGCGCGATCAACGGCCCCGATCGCACGGGCGCGACCGGGTCCGGTCCGGACACGGCTCGGGTCGGGGTCGGCGGATCTCAGCCGTTGGATCTTGATCCAACGGTTGGGATTGATTAGGGTTAGGAGTGGGTTCGGTCGAGTCACGTGGCTCGGGTCGGACTCGAACACGAGTCTGACTCGGGCTCGGTCGGATGAACAGTACTTGACCCGAGTTTGATTTTCCAGCTATTTAATATTTAAAATAATTCCTAGTAATTCATTTAATTCATTAAAAATAGCAAATGACTCAGAAAAATTCCAGAAAAATTCTGGAAAATACTTTGGATCATTTTGGACTCAAATAAAATATTTCCAACAAAAATTTATTTGCAAAATTAAATTCTTCAATTATTTCAAAATGGAATAAATTCAAATAAATTCCAAATAAATCCAAATAAATTCCAGAAAATTCCAAAAATTCACCAAAGTGCCAAATCACACATGAATTTAGGAAAAGTAAAATTTTGGGGTGTTACACCCGTCGTGTCCCCACCTGGTCGCCTTCTCGACTCCCTCCGGCTCGGGTGCCGCCTCCCCGACTCCCTCCTCACTTGGGCCCACTTGGCTGCCCCTTAAATGTTACAACTGCAGCAGCCAGTTTGCCAAACGATATATCAAGAAAAGCCACAGCCGCCAGCTACAGCTGCTTTACAGCCCAACAAACCAAAAGTAGCTTTTCAGCCTAGCCACAGCCCCCCCCAAACAGGCCCTAACACGGGTGACTTCTTCGTTACTACCTCAGCTTTTAGCCCTAGTCTAGGGTGGGCATTCGGTTAAAAAATAATTCAGTTTTTAAAAACTGGCTATCGAAATTCTCAGGTAAAAATAAAAATTGAGCTGATTTAACCGAAAAAATTTGATTCGGTTTAATCGGTTTTTGGTTAACCGAATCACCCTCACATCACATAGACTCCAAAGAGGAGGTGAAGAGTCTCACCGAGTAGGCGATTACCATGGGCGTAGGGCGGCGACGCGGGAGAGCCATGTGGGCTTGCGCTGGTGGAGAGGCTCGCCAGTTGCGGACATGCGGGAGAGGTGGGTGGCGATGAGCGCGGAGTGTGATGGTGGGAGGTCGCCGTGGGCACCTTGATGTGGGGCGAGATAGATGGCAGCCTGGCTGGAGTCGTTCTCCTCCGCTAGTGACGTGATCGCCACCATAGCCATCTACAACACGCACACCAAACAGGTCAATTCACCAAGATCAACTTGCGAGGGCGTAGATCTAGCGGAAATGCGGGGAGGCAGCTAGGGTTCAAAGGAGGGGGATGGTTTGCCTTAGGGTAGGAGGGGAGGACGAAGCCGGAGGCAGCAGGGGCGAGTCGTCGCCGCTGGAAGTGCAGGTGGCCTTGCGTATGTTTCGTCCATCGCACTCTCATTGTCACTCTCGCTCCTTCGGTCGCTCTGCGTGCGTGTGGTTTGGAGGGATTGGGGACAGACGAACAGTGCTGCGGAAATGGGGCCTCCTAGAGAGGGAGCCAGTAAGGGGCAGTGGGGGTGGAGACGGAGGTGAAGGGAGAGGGACTGAGGGAGGAGGCGAAGGGAGAGGGAGGCGAGGTGGTTGAGTGGGATGGTTGGGCCTCCCGGTTGTGAGACGCAAGATGCGAGATGCACGACGCGACACGAGAGTGCAAGAACAAATTGGTTTGTTCGGCTATTCGGTGAACAGGACTCGATAATCAAACCAAAACTTGAAAACTGAACAACACGAAAATTAAAATCGATCTGGAACCAAAAAAATTGAAACAATCGATTAATTTAATTTGGTATTTCGATTTCTGTGTTTTTTTCCACCCCTACCCTAGTCACATGCACGGGCGGAGCTAGAAATGGGCCACACCCGAGCTAGGCCAGCAGCACATATTGGGCTGGCCCTCTGCATCTTAGAATTTCTTTTCTTACTATTTGTCAATGGTGCTACTGGTCCTAGTGTTATAAAATATACGCAGCAAAACATAGAGGATAAAAAAATGTGACACTACGGTTTGGTGTGACGTTATAGAAGGTGAAATTAGAGAATAAAACCTTTCGGCTTGATGTTTACTCGCGTTTTTGGGCCGTTTAAAGTGATGTGTCACCATGGAGTGTCGTAACCATTTAAATGGTGCATGTTAAGGTCAAAAACTTTATGAAATATGGTATGGCAGGTTAAAACCATAAGGTATGGAGGTTAATAACGTTTCCGGGCCGTTTTCGGGGTTTTGGGCCTTCCCGGGGGAGTTTGGGCCTTAAGTGGGCTTTGGTGGGATGGAGTAGGTCTCCGTAACGGACTAGGATTGGGTGTGGGGGCTGGTAAAAGGGCTCCCCACCAGCCCTTGGGCGTTCACCCCTGCCCTAGGTGCGCCCCCACCTCTTCCCCATGTGCCCTAGCCGCCACAACTCTCCCTCCCCTCTTGTGCCATGCGCCTCCACCTCCCCCTTTGCCCCCATTGCTCCCCACCTCTTCACGACCTCTCCTCCACCCCCTTGCTGCCCTAGGGTGACCTCCCCACCCCTACATCCTCATGGATCCATCCGAGGAGCGAGGAGCGAGGTGCGAGGAGCGAGGAGTGAGGAGCGAGGAGATCGATTGGAGTTTTCGTGCGTCGGGCAAAGGTATGATCATGGGGCTCCTCGGGGATGAGCTAGGTACTGTTATTAGGGAGTTTATCAAGTTTTTAGATCAATTGGAGGCGCTGTATTGGAGTTCTTTGGGTTAGATCTAGACGTTGCCACGTTTCTGTTTTCGGGCAGATTGAGCAGTCGGGCTAGGGTTCGAGTTTTCGTCGATTTAGATTCCGAATCTGTCCGTACAGACTTAAAATAAGTTGTAGATAATTTAATTATCTTTCCATGGACATAAATCACGCTAAAATCCGATCAGCCGTTTGAAAGTTATGGCCGTTTTACCGAGCGTGTTAAAATCTGTGACGCGATTGGAACAGATCTCGGTAATCTGTAGATTAAACAACTTTAGAGGCCGAATCAGACTTTCCATATACCTAGAGAAAGTTGGGAAATTTCCTAAGATACGTGAGGGTGTACTCGTTTAATTCATTCGGAGTCCCAGAACTCAAGTTATGCCTTTTGCAAGGCTGCTGTCCCGACGGGACAGAACCTCTGTTTTTAGGTTTTGCGAGTAGTGGGCAATGTCGGGTTAGATGGGGGTTTGTTTACTGTTTTGTGGGCATGATTGTGAGTGTGTGATGCCTATGTGCAGGTGGTGTGACACCGGGAGTGCCCTCTACTTCCCGCCAATCCGTCGCCCGCGGTTGAGGCAAGTGTGTTGTAATGTATAGCGGAATCGTAGGTTGCTTATGGAGATTAGATGAAAGATTGAATACTTGCTATGATCACTTGCCATGCTTGCTGTTTTCCAATGATATATTGAGTATGATTATCATGATATGATGGTATGTGTCTATACTTATCATGATTCGATGCCATGTGTTTATGTGTACTATGACATGATGCCATATGTTTATGTACAAATGAGATATGATAATTGGCATAGTTGCATGCATGTCATGAGATAGGGCGAGGGCGGTGAGAAAGTCATAACTAGTCCGGCAAGGTCGGTGAGAAAGTTATGACTAGTCCGGAACGCCATTGAGTAAGACCTACATCGTGATTCCATCCATGTGGTGAATGGAAGAGAGGAGTAGGCACCCTCCATCTTCGGGATGGAAGGGGGGAAAAGGGTGCACACCGACGGGTGTGTACTCAACCATACCGGTATGAGTTTCCAAGGAGATATGAGCATAACATTGCATTGCATTGCATTGCAATACATATTTAATGATGATGGTGTTGTTATGTGCTCAAGTATGAGATGTTATATGTGATGTAAGGTATTATTGTCTTGTAAATGATCTTGTTGTCCATTACAATATGCTTGCTGAGTTTTCGAACTCACGCTTGTGTTTTATGTTGTTTTTAGGTACTTTGAGATCGGCATGCGGGAAAAAGTGGTCTAGCTACACTTCTACACGTAGCTCCACCATCATAGTCCATAATTAATTACTTGGAGACATGATATTAAGAGTTGTGCCTTAAACTTAATGTATGGTTTAATTTAGCATCCTAGTGATTCCTTATTTGCTTCGTTTTAGTTTATGAAGTGGTTGAGCGTGGTATTATTGGCATAATTTGATGATATATCCATTTATGTTGATGTTTTAGATGTCGTGTGCTATGATATATCTTGCCATGATATTGATATTGTGTTAATTCATGGAAAAACAAAGGAGATGCTGCGAAATATCGGTTTTAGCATATGTACCTTTGCTGGAATTTATGTTTAAATGTGGTATTTAGATGTTGTTTAGCTTATGTTTGGTAGCATTCGGGCATATTAAATGCCGGGTGTTACAGCTTGGTATCGAGCGGTCAGTAGGTCCTTGGAATGTGAATTTTAGTGTCATGCCATAGGGTACAACTAAAATATGATGTGGAATAACTTAGAAACATGGCTTAGGTTTCAACTAAAACTTTGTCATAGGATAACAACATTAAAACTTGCAAAAAAATGGTATAACTAATCTAAAATTTGACACACACCGATGCACAGTAGGAAAGGGTATGGGTATCGTTTCTTTACGCTTAAATGTTGTATTTAAGCTTTGATGTTGAATGCTTCTTTTGACAATGCATGTTGCTATGTCAATGATATATGTTGTGGTGATAAGAGTGGGGTTGTGGTACCGAAGGGTTTCGGTCACCTCTTGTTGTTTATAGTTAGGGTGAGGTTTGTGGTGTGGCGGTTAGCGCCATCACCGAAGAACTGTTAACCCCTGTAGGAGAAAAGCGCTTACCCTTCCTGTCAGAATCGGGTAGTTGATTGGAGACGAAAAGGAAGAGTTGATGGTGGTTTCCTTCGTATGTTCCTTGCCGTTCTGACGGTCGGTGTTTGTTGCTTTTCTTGGCTTTAGTTGATTTGAATCAAATGAAAAGTGATGGGTTTTCGCGGATCGTTCCGTTTGCGGTGTGTGGTTTTGTCTTCCTTGGGTGAAGACGAAGAAGAGGAGTTTTGTTCGGAGTTGTACCAGACCTGGCTGTCAGGGCTGAAGTTCTGTGGCTTCGTAGTAGTAAGTGATGTTTGATTTCGTCATTTTACTGGTTTGAGAAATCATCTTTGAAAGCACCTCTTGAGTCGTGAAAGTTAGGGGTTTGGTGTTAAGGTTTTATTTGAAAAGGTTAATGGAGCACTTGGTTCCCTTTCGAGAAAAGTTGTCTTCCAACCAGTTTCCTCTATGGAAGTCTTTGGGATTTAAAGTGTTTTGGAGAATTCCTTTGCATGACCAAGTTTGGGTTTGTCTCGTTGCAATTTTGAGTCAAGTTTCCTTATGAATTTGGGATGAGTTTTAAAACTAAATGCTGCAAACAAAGTAGGTAGTCTTTTGACTGAAATCGTTTGTCCCTAGTAAGAATTGATATTTAAGCATGTTATGTAGTAGGTAACAATGTGGTTTATGGATTGATGTGTTGCTAAGTTAAATTTTGAGTTGAATCAATTCAATGTGAGTAAAATCTCTAAGTTTGAGAATAAATAGACTACTAGTGTTGTAGTTTACTCTTAGCGAGAATGATTGAATGTGCTAAAGTATGTGCTTAGGATCTGTTGCTTTGCTTTAAAAGTGCTTATGACCCTTGATAATGTTTAAAGTTTTAAACCCTGTTGCATAGTTAAAACATTAAGATGATGTAAACTGCTGATATTGTTAAGAAGCTTTGCTTGGTGTTTAAAGATGTGCTAATCTAACGGATTAGTAGAGACTAGTGACTTTAATTTGGAAGTTGATTGGAGTGGTTATTTATGTTGTTGCAAACTACTAGTATATTTGGAAGTATGCAGTTGTGTCGCTACAATGCTAGTATTGATATCAATAGGAGAAGACATAAGACTTATTGTTAATGATGTTGTTAATGGTAGTGTTAATGCTAGTATTCAATCTATTTTAAATAGTGGGAGTATGTTGTGTGGTGGTAATTTTGTTATCACCTATGTATAGGGTAGCTAAAAGTAATGTTGTTGGTTGATGATTATGCCCACTTGTTGTTATTGATGACTAAGTAGTTGTGGTAACTGTTTAGATTATTCGTTGGAAAACCATGGTTAAAATAGAGGAAAATTTTAACATGTTGCGATGGAGTGAGCTTTGGATAATTAACATGATGTACAATTTCATCCTCAATGAATGTATGCCTTGGAATTCTAGTTATGAACTTTATCTTGTAGAGATAATAATTACATGTTGAAGTCGTTGTTTAACTGAATAAGGTTCGGTTGTCGAGACGTGAATATATAGGTGGCATGAAATTTATATGCTGATCTTGCTGAAAGATTTATTGAAATACTATGTTTCCAACTTGGAATAAGATGTATTATGATTCGGTGACCCGTGAGGGTCATGTCAATATAGTTTTGGTTGGGTGCCTTTTTCGATAAGCTCCTTAAACCCTAATTAAAAGTGTTGGGATTGGTAACTAGAGGAAGAATTTGTTGTGAAGTTTCTAATTTATTTGTGTTGGGGCTTCTCAGGAAGTAGATAGTAATTATTGAAGTCTTTTAATGGAAAGCGTAGTGGAGTACTAGAGATGGTTCTTTTTATGCTGAGCTTGTGTTTAAAAGCTTTTGGACTGGTTTGGTTGCTTGCCATTTTGGTTGAAGGGTTTTCGGTCAAGGTGTTCCTTATGCTGTGTTTCAGAGTTTCCCTAAAAATCGTATAAATTGGTGCAAATATTTGGTTTTGGCTAACTTGTTTAGTTTGCGCTATGAGTTTCCCTTTCTCTTTGAGAAAGTTTGTGGCGGTTGTGTGTGCAGATGCTTGACTTTGGAGTCGATGTTCTTTTCCAAAATGCTGATTTTGGTTAAAATGCGAGGTTTTGCAAGTTTAGCTTTCAAGTAATGGAGGGTTCTGTTATGACGTGGTCTTTTCCTGCTAACGGTTTGCAGTCATGGTCTATATGAACTTCTGCAACCTTCGATGTTAATGGTGTTTCAATTCTTTGATACCGAATAAGTCGTTTGGTGAATGACTAATCGGTACTGGCTGTTCCATGATGAATGAATGGTGGAAAGGAAAACATGTCAACGTTTATCGATGTTTAATGATGAAGGAGTCGTTGAGCCAGGTCGGTGAGAAAGTCATATATGGATACATGACTAATCCGGAGTGCTCTTGAAAAGTTTGCATTCATGTTATGAATCGAGATGTCCATTTCTTTCTAGTATGAAAAGAAAGAATAAAGAATTTCTGGTATGTTGGTTGTGATGAAGGGGATTTGTGTTTCCTTTGCATCTTGGTTTAGAAAGTTAAACTGAATGCTCTTTGGTTGTTGTCGAATCTTTTCCAAAGTGATTGTAGTGCATTGGATTCAAGGTTAAGCATGGGGACCAATTGGGTTCATGGTTTGTGGTTGAGTTTATCCAATCGTTGTGTCCTTGTTTTAGTCCTTGGGTGGAAAGCTTGAGGGCGAGACCCGCTTGGATGAGAAATCCAGTATGGGTTGTTATCGACCTAAGCATTAGGTGTTGTTAGTAGTGGATCGTAAATGGTTTAAAGGTGAGGAGTAAAGGAAGGTTGAGTTTGACTCAATTCAAACCTTCTTGGAGAATTGTGCTGTTGATGTGTTCCTCGATAGGGTTGATTAAGTACTAGTGGACCACTTGGTGGTTGCTAGTAATTGCTTTTCGTTTTCGAAATGTATTGGATCTTTTGTCGCTGATCTATGAGCGAGTGGTGTCAACCGTAGCATTTTGTTCGGTTGTTACTGTTCTTGCGGGTTTTAAGAACTTTGGTTTTAAAGAAAGCTTTCCCTTTTGATGTTAGCGGTGGGTATTGGTCTTTTGTAAAAGACGAATCTTTTGCATGGTTTTAAACCCCGTTGTTCAAACAGTGGGTTGTCTTGGAGTGTAGTGTCTCTCTTGGCTTGCGTCGTCTTGATTACGGCGAACCATAGTAGAGAGGTTGATGTGTGAAAAACACTTTTGTGCGTGGGAGCTGAAGAGGGTTCTAGCGGTTGAAGCCGTGTTCTTCTGGAAAGTAGCATTGCTAAAGGGATCAGGCACTTTAGTGCCAAGGAATGTATCGAATGAGGAGTGTGAGACCGTGTTCTTTCGTGGTCTTTTTGGCAATTGGGGTGAAGGAGGAACCGTGCGAGGTTGCACTTTGTTGAGCTAAATCAACATTTCCTCTCCAAGGGTTGGTTTTGAGAACTCGTTTGTCGTTTGTTCCGGTTTGAGTATTTGTGTGAATGTTTTATGTTGTAAGGAAGTCTTTTGTCCCTCGGGGACTTTGTTGTTGCTTTTGGCCTCCTTCGGATTCGAGGTCGAATCCTGTTGAAGGGGGGAAGAATGTGACACTACGGTTTGGTGTGACGTTATAGAAGGTGAAATTAGAGAATAAAACCTTTCGGCTTGATGTTTCCTCGCGTTTTTGGGCCGTTTAAAGTGATGTGTCACCATGGAGTGTCGTAACCTTTTAAATGGTGCATGTTAAGGTCAAAAACTTTATGAAATATGGTATGGCAGGTTAAAACCATAAGGTATGGAGGTTAATAACGTTTCCGGGCCGTTTTCGGGGTTTTGGGCCTTCCCGGGGGAGTTTGGGCCTTAAGTGGGCTTTGGTGGGATGGAGTAGGTCTCCGTAACGGACTAGGATTGGGTGTGGGGGCTGGTAAAAGGGCTCCCCACCAGCCCTTGGGCGTTCAACCCTGCCCTAGGTGCGCCCCCACCTCTTCCCCATGTGCCCTAGCCGCCACACCTCTCCCTCCCCTCTTGTGCCATGCGCCTCCACCTCCCCCTTTGCCCCCATTGCTCCCCACCTCTTCACCACCTCTCCTCCACCCCTGCATCCTCATGGATCCATCCGAGGAGCGAGGAGCGAGGAGCGAGGAGCGAGGTGCGAGGAGCGAGGAGCGAGGAGATCGATTGGAGTTTTCGTGCGTCGGGCAAAGGTATGATCATGGGGCTCCTCGGGGATGAGCTAGGTACTGTTATTAGGGAGTTTATCAAGTTTTTAGATCAATTGGAGGCGCTGGATTGGAGTTCTTTGGGTTAGATCTAGACGTTGCCACGTTTCTGTTTTCGGGCAGATTGTGCAGTCGGGCTAGGGTTCGAGTTTTCGTCGATTTAGAATCCGAATCTGTCCATACGGACTTAAAAGAAGTTGTAGATAATTTAATTATATTTCCGTGGACATAAAGCACGTTAAAATCCGATCAGTCGTTTGAAAGTTATGGCCGTTTTACCGGGCGTGTTAAAATCTGTGACGCGATTGGAACAGATCTCGGTAATCTGTAGATTAAACAACTTTAGAGGCCGAATCAGACTTTCCATATACCTAGAGAAAGTTGGGAAATTTCCTAAGCTATGCGAGGGTGTACTCGTTTAATTCATTCGGAGTCCCAGAACTCAAGTTATGCCTTTTGCAAGGCTGCTGTCCCGACGGGACAGAACCTCTGTTTTTAGGTTTTGCGAGTAGTGGGCAATGTCGGGTTAGATGGGGGTTTGTGTACTGTTTTGTGGGCATGATTGTGAGTGTGTGATGCCTATGTGCAGGTGGTGTGACACCGGGAGTGCCCTCTACTTCCCGCCAATCCGTCGCCAGCGGTTGAGGCAAGTGTGTTGTAATGTATAGCGGAATCGTAGGTTGCTTGTGGAGATTAGATGAAAGATTGAATACTTGCTATGATCACTTGCCATGCTTGCTGTTTTCCAATGATATATTGAGTATGATTATCATGATATGATGCTATGTGTCTATACTTATCATGATTCGATGCCATGTGTTTATGTGTACTATGACATGATGCCATATGTTTATGTACAAATGAGATACGATAATTGGCATAGTTGCATGCATGTCATGAGATAGGGCGAGGGCGGTGAGAAAGTCATAACTAGTCCGGCAAGGTCGGTGAGAAAGTTATGACTAGTCCGGAACGCCATTGAGTAAGACCTACATCGTGATTCCATCCACGTGGTGAATGGAAGCGAGGAGTAGGCACCCTCCATCTTCGGGATGGAAGGGGGGAAAAGGGTGCACACTGACGGGTGTGTACTCAACCATACCGGTATGAGTTTCCAAGGAGATATGAGCATAACATTGCATTGCATTGCATTGCAATACATATTTAATGATGATGGTGTTGTTATGTGCTCAAGTATGAGATGTTATATGTGATGTAAGGTATTATTGTCTTGTAAATGATCTTGTTGTCCATTACAATATGCTTGCTGAGTTTTCGAACTCACGATTGTGTTTTATGTTGTTTTTAGGTACTTTGAGATCGGCATGCGGGAAAAAGGGGTCTAGCTACACTTCTACACGTAGCTCCACCATCATAGTCCATAATTAATCACTTGGAGACATGATATTAAGAGTTGTGCCTTAAACTTAATGTATGGTTTAATTTAGCATCCTCGTGATTCCTTATTTGCTTCGTTTTAGTTTATGAAGTGGTTGAGCGTGGTATTATTGGCATAATTTGATGATATATCCATTTATGTTGATGTTTTAGATGTCGTGTGCTATGATATATCTTGCCATGATATTGATATTGTGTTAATTCATGGAAAAACAAAGGAGATGCTGCTGAAATATCGATTTTTAGCATATGTACCTTTGCTGGAATTTATGTTTAAATGTGGTATTTAGATGTTGTTTAGCTTATGTTTGGTAGCATTCGGGCATATTAAATGCCGGGGTGTTACAAAAAGATTGGGAGACATACATTTAAGATAATCCTTGTGAAAAAAATCCTACGGATGTACAAATGTGAAAACCACTATATGAAGAGAGAGAACAAACATATAAAACTTCAGCATATCTAAATCATACTACTAAGGCCCTGTTTGGTAGAGCTCCAGATCTCAGCTCCACCTCAGAGCTGAAACTTGTAGACTGAAATAAAGTGACTTAAGTTTATAATTTTGTTCTAAAATATAAACAAGATAACACACCTAAACATTCTTAATATACCCACAGCTCCAGCTCCACGAATTTGGTGGAGCTGGAGCTATGCCAAACACCCCCTAAAGATGTACATATATAGGCTACGGAACATGGCAACATATCCAGTGCAATTAAAGTTTTCGTGCAACCCTACTAAAAAAAGTTTTAAAAAATTCTGAAAAAAATCATGGATGTACATTTCAACTTAGCCCATCTACGTATAAAATTTCATGATCAAATTCGTCATATGCTAGAAGTTACAAAAAAGACAAATTTTGGGGTGCATTTGAACTATTCAAGTTTGTCAGAAATTTGTCTTTTTTGTAACTTCTAGCATATGACGAATTTGATCATGAAATTTTATACGTAGATGGAGTAAGTTGAGATGTAAATCCATAATTTTTTTCAGAATTTTTTGAAACTTATTTTAGTAGAGTTGCACGGTGATTGCATGAAAACTTTAATTGCACTGAATATGTTGCCACGTAAAATAGTTTTGAATGGAGAAGGAAACCGAATACATTCGTCGTTGCAATGTATGATATGACTTGGCACATGCACTGGTCGTCGTCACATCTGGCGCAATGTCCGACACGGACACGATGACGAATTTAGAGCACACTTTAACAATCTCCACATTGAGATGAATTCATTCTTGTAGCCAAAATATGAAAATCTCCTCAAAGCAAGTCTTCATCACCAAATCTTGTGACTGGAAAGTCCATTAGACTAATCTTCAACAAGAAAGACTAGAATAATCTTATCCAAATGTTTCTTGCGAAGCAAAACTGAGCAAATTACCAGCAGATTCACCTAGAGTTCTGATGCCACTTGTTATGAAGCGCACGGCAAAAATGAAGGATTAGGAGAACGAGACATACGGATTTAACATGAAAACTCTTGCGAGAAAAACCATAGAACATACGAAGGTAGAACCCACTATACAAGGAGAGATTATAAGCACATAAAACTTTGGTACATCTAAACCTTATGACTTCAAGGTTACATATATAGGCCAGGGAGTAGAGTTTCAAAGGTGAAGGAAACCGAATCAGAATCGGATATGCCTGCCATTGCTATGTCTTAGACGGCTTGACGCATGAACTACTCGACGCTACTTCTGATGCAGTGCCTGATACAAGCATGATGATGAATTCGGATCACGCTTTAACACAGGACTAAGGCTTCAGTCTAGGCAGCCTTTGGCTTAGATCCGCCCCTTGCCCACGTAGTTCGATCATGGCCATTCAGCAAACAATGGAGATGTGGCAATTATTGTCGAAAGAAGAGGCAACCTTTATCGAACAACTTAGGCTAACCTACATTGGACTATTAAAGCACAGCAAGGCCAAAATGCCCCAGTAGCCTAGCCAGTAAAGTTGAAATCAAAATCGAGTGAACTCGGAACCAAATCGAATCGAATCCACTGGATCGGCAGGCTAGCAGTGGCACGTCTTAGCGAGCAGGAGATCAATGATACTTTCTAGAATTTTATCGCCAATGTTGATAATTTGATAAGTGCTTTTATTTATTTCGATTTAAAAATTATATAAATATTAAAATATAAATAAATAATATATAATAATTACTTACTCTTCCGTTTATTTTAAAATTTATGTATCTTAAAAAAAGCCATCGACACACCAACAATAGTCAGTACACAGTGCAAGGCCCTGCCTGTGGGGTGAGCGGAGCCAGAGCATCTCGTGATGTGCGTGCATGCAGCTCGGCCCAGCGAATCGACTAGTTGATCCTACTACTGGGTGCTTCTTTTGTTTCATTTCCACTATCGCAGAACGATATGGTCGGTATGGCCGCAAGGTATAAAATTTTGTTTTCGGTATATATTTTAGAGGTGGTCAAAATCCGAAATTTCGGTGGGATCTCAAAATTTTGGATAAAATTCGGACGAAATCAAAAAACCAAATTTCAAATACGGTTTTTTTCAATCGGGATTTCCGAGATTTCGACTAAAATCACCGAGATTTCATCTAAAGTACCGAGATCTCGGACTACAATTACAGAGATTTTAAAAATGAGTATTTGTAGCCGTTTTTAAGGAAAAAAAACACCACTGATAATATTATCAGTGTAATATTTTGATTTTTTTTTTAAAAAAAAATTATCTGGCAAAGATTTAGAATATCGAGGGTCAAAAATCCAAAATCTCGACTAAAATTTCTGAAATTTCACCGTCTGATTGTCATTCAATTTTTTTTTCCTACGTGTTACTTGCTCGTGCTGAGCTCGATCAATCTGAGTGCTGGTAGTCGACACGTGTCGACGTCTTTCCGTTCAGGATTAAGCTTTTATTTCTCTAAGAGGTGCAACCAGTTAATACAATCGTCCTTAAAATTCAGAACCGAGAGGGCATTAACGGCTTGGATCTAATCCTGCAAAATCTGCAGACAAGTCAAAACTAGACGATTAATTCTGAACTTTTTGTCATCTCATCGAGTTCTTCTTTTCCAGTTCTGTGCTTTATCTTCAGCAAGATATCGACCGAGTGCGTCAATCAGGGTTTCACTTTTCCATGAAATTTGTTCGAAATCCGTTCACACCGCTTTGGTTCGAAAAAAGATTTCGTTAAACTGCTCAAGTTCAATTTTAAATTTAAAAATTTTGAAAAAATCTATCCAAAAGTTCCATAAAGTAGTATTAATAGCTTTATAATCTTTGGTGTGAATATTTTTTGAAAAACACAAAGTTCTGAATTTTACAACATTTTTTGCAATTTTTCCTGATTTTTTCTCCAATTGTTCAAACTATCGCGATTTTCGCCGAAAACCGCTCGAAATTCGCCACTTTGCGAGCGGTTTTCGACCTTTTTGTTCACGATTTGATCAGATTTCAAATTTGTTTGACTTTTAAAACCGTTTGGTGATGACGATTAATCTATCCGAGGCCCATAAATAGTTAAAACTTTTTAGAAGCCAGTTATATGCTCATAAATACGGCCTATAAAACGAAGAGACACTTAAATCACACAATTATTGGGTCAAAGTTACAGTTGACCACAATAAACAATTCTTCGACCTACAATATAGGTCGCACAAAAACTTACCTTATATTTCTGATCTAAGCCTTCATCAGGTCGGGAATGGTTCGACCTATGAACCTTTGTAGGTCGAATATAATGCCCTTTATCAAACTGACATAGATAAGATTGAGTAAAGCATAACTCTTGCCCTGACCTAATTCAGGTCAGCAAGGAATCTCTACGCAAGGATAACGTGTGGAAGGCGCTTTCTCTGATAGGTACAGACGACCATTTGGATGTTACTCTATACGAAGAGATGCCTCTCTGACGAAAAGACACCTTTTGACCAAAAGGCACCTTTTGATGGAAAGACACTTGTGACACTAAGGAATGCCGAGACTTTATAAAATGTGAAATTAGAGATTGTGGCTTTACAAAATGTGAATGTGGAGGTCAAAAACTTTATGAAATGTGGAATAAAGGTTAAAACCATAGGGTATGGAGGTTAATAGCGTTTTCGGGCCGTTTTCGGGAGTTTAGGCCTTTCCGGGGAGTGTTGGGCCTAGGGGAAAGGGTCGTGGGCTTTGGTGGGATGGAGTTTGAGTCCATTTAGGACTAGGAGTCATGTGAGGGATGGTAAATAGGGCCTCCCCTTGCCCTCCTTGCGCCCCCTCCCCACTTGTGCGCCCCCACCTCCCCCTCCATGCCCTAGCCGCCACCCCCACCTCCCCCTCTCCCTTGCGCCCCCTTTGCCCCCTTGCCTCCCCTCCTCTCCACCACTCCTCCACCCCTTGCTGCCCTAGGGTAGCCTCCCCACCCCTGCACCTCGAAGATCCATCCGTTGGAGCGAGGAGCGAGGAGTGAGGTGTGACGCTATGGTTTGGTGTGATGTTATAGAAGGTGAAACTAGAGAATAAAACCTTTCGGCTTAGGGTTTTCTCGCGTTTTTGGGCCGGTTGAAGTGTTATGTCGCCACGGAGTGTCGTAACCTTATTTAACGTGCATGATAAGGTTAATAACATTATGAGATGTGGAATTAAGGTTAAAACTATAGGATATGGAGGTTAATAGCTTTTTCGGGCTGCTGGCCGCTTTCCGGTTTTGGGCCTTCCCGGGGGAGTTTGGGCCTTGGTGGGCTTTGGTGGGATGGAGTAGGTCTCCGTAACGGACTAGGATTGGGTGTGGGGGCTGGTAAAAGGGCTCCCCACCAGCCTTTTGGGCGTGCTCCCCCTGCCCTTGGGTGCCCCCACCTCCCCCTCCTAAGCCCTAGCCGCCACCCCCTCTCCCTCTCCCTCTTGTGCGCCTCCACCTCCCCCTTTGTCCCATTGCTCCCCACCTCTCCACCACCTCTCCTCCACCCCCTTGCTGCTCTAGGGTGGTCTCCACACCTCTGCACCTTGTGGATCTATCCGTTGGAGCGAGGAGCGAGGAGCGAGGAGCGAGGAGCGAGGAGATCTATTGGAGATTCGTTCGTTGGGAAAAGGTATGATCATGGGGATCCTTGGAATTGATCTAGGTACTGTTCTTAGGGTGATTATCAAGTTTTTAGATCAATTGGTGGTGCTGGATTGGAGTTCTTTGGGTTAGATCTAGACGTTGCCACGTTTCTGTTTTCGAGCAGATTGAGTAGTCGGGCTAGGGTTCGAGTTTTCATCGATTTAGAATCCGAATCTGTCCGTACGGACTTAAAATAAGTTGTAGATAATTTAATTATCTTTCCGTGGACATAAAGCACGTTAAAATCCGATCAGCCTTTTGAAAGTTATGGCCGTTTTACCGAGCGTGTTAAAATTTGTGACGCGATTGGAACAGATCGTAGTAATCTGTAGATTAAACAATTTTAGAGTCCGAATCAGTCTTTCCGTATAACTAGAAAAAGATAGGAAATTTCCTAAGATTCGCGATGGTGTACTCGTTTAATCGATTTGGAGTCCCAGAACTCAAGTTATGGCCTTTGCAAGGCTGCTGTCCCGCCGGGACAGAACCTCTGTTTTTAGGTTTGCAAGTAGTGGGCAATGTCGGGTTAGATGGGGATTTGTGTACTGTTTTGCGGGCATTATTGTGAGTGTGTGATGCCTATGTGCAGGTGGTGTGACACCGGGAGTGCCCTCTACGTCCCACAAATCCGTCGCCCGCGGTTGAGGCAAGTGTGTTGTGATGGATAGCGATTTGTAGGTTGCTTGTTGAGAATAGATGGAATTGACTACATGATATATGATCACTTGCCATGCTTGCTATTTTCCAATGAAATATTGAGTATGATTATCATGGTTCGATGCCATGTGTTTATATTTGTCATGATGAGTTGCCATATGTTTATGTACATGTGAAATATGATAATTGGCATAGTTGCATGCATGACATGTTACATGGCCCGAGCGGTGAGAAAGTCATTAACTAATCCGGGAAGGTCGGTGAGAAAGTTATGACTAATCCGGAGAGCCATTAGAGTAAGTCCTACATCGTGATTCCATCTACCGTGGGTTGTGGAAGCGAGGAGTAGGCACCCTCCATCTTCGGGATGGAAGGGGGGAGAGGGTGCACACCGACGGGTGTGTACTCAACCATACCGGTATGAGTTTCCATGGAGATATGAGCATAACATTGCATTGCATTGCATTGCAATACATTTTTTTAATGATGATGATGTTGTTATGTGCTCAAGTATGAGATGTTATATGTGATGTGAGGTATTATTGTCTTGTAAATGATCTTGTTGTCCATTACAATATGCTTGCTGAGTTTTCGAACTCACGCTTGTGTTTTATGTTGTTTTTAGGTACTTTGAGATCGGCATGCGGGAAAAAGGGATCTAGCTACACTTCTACACGTAGCTCCACCATCATAGTCCATAATTAACCACTTGGAGACATGATATTAAGAGTTGTGCCCTAAACTTAATGTATGGTTTAATCTAGCATGCTTGTGAATCCTTATTTGCTTCGTTATAGTTTATGAAGTGGTTAAGCGTGGTATTATTGGCGTAACTTGATGTTATGTCCATTTATGTTGTTGTTTTAGATGTCGTGTGCTAGGATATATATCTTGCCATGATATTGAGATTGTGTTAATTCTTGGAAAAACAAAGGAGATGCTGCCGAAATATCGGTTTTTAGCATATGAACCTTTGCTGGAATTTATGTTTAATTGTGGTACTTAGATGTTGTTTAGCTTATGTTTGGTAGCATTCGGGCATATTAAATGCCGGGGTGTTACACGAGGAGCATGGAGCGAGGAGATCTATTGGGTTTTCGTGCGTCGGGCGAAGGTGGTGTGACCCCGGGAGTGCCTTCTACTTCCCGCCAATCCGTTGCTCGTGGTTGAGGCAAGTGTATTGTAATGGATAGCGGTTTGTAGGATTGCTAGTTGAGACTAGATGAACTTGATTATATGACATGATCACTTGCCATGCTTTAATGATTTCCTATGATATGATGAGTATGCTACGATGCCATGTGTTAATGTACAAGTTTATTATGATGTTGGCATATTTGCATACATGGCATGTTACATGGCCCGGGCGGTGAGAAAGTCATAACTAATCCGGGGAAGGTCGGGGAGAAAGTTATGACTATTCCAGAGAGCCAATGAGTAAGTCCTACATCGTGATTCCATTCACCGCGGTGAACGGAAGCGAGGATTAGGCACCCTCCATCTTCGGGATGGAAGGGGGGAGAGGGTGCACATCGACGGGTGTGTACTCAACCATACTGGTATGAGTTTCCATGGAGACATGAGCATAGCATTGCATTGCATACATAATGATGATGATAATGATATGTGATCATGTATGAGATGGTTTACATGATGTGAGATATTATTGCCATATAATTGCTCTTGTTGTACCATTGCAATATGCTTGCTGAGTTTCGAACTCACGCTTGTGTTTTCCTGTTGTTTTAGGTACCATGAGACCGGCATGCGGGGAAGGGAAATAGTTACACTTCCGCACGTAGCTTCACTCATTTGATTCCACAAGTCATTCAACTAGTTTTTTATAATAAATTGCGTGTGATGATTATTGCTTAAAGGTTTAGCTTTGCTATATGAGTCTTATTGTTCGTTTGACTCTTGGAGACATTAAATGCTTGAAACTAGACTTACATGGTTGTTAAGTCATTATTTATTGTTGTTTTAATGGTCTCTCATATTGCCGTATATTGCTATGCTGTTGTTGCTCCTTCAAATCATGTTAAAACAAAGGAGATGCTGCCGAAATCTCGGGTTTTAGCATTTACTCCTTTGCTGTAATTTACCTTAATTCTTGATATTTAGATGTTGTTTAGCTTATGTTTGGTAGCATTTAGGCATATTAAATGCCGGGGTGTTACAGTTGGTATCAGAGCGGGCTGTAGGTCCTTGGAATGTGTATTTTTAGTATCATGCTATAGGGTACAACTAAAATGTGATGTGGAATAACTTAGAAACATGGCTTAGGTCTTAACTAAAATTTTGTCATAGGATAGCAACATTAAAACTTGCAAAAGTGGTATAACTAATCTAAAAATTTGACACACAATGGATGCACAGTAGGAAAGGGTATGTGTATCGTTTCTTTACGCTTAAATGTTGTATTTAAGCTTTGATGTTGAATGCTTCATTTGATAAAGCATGTTGCTATGTCTATGAGATAAATGATTGAATTGTTCTTGTGGTGGTGATAAAGTGGGGTTGTAGTGCCGAAGGTTTTCGGTCACCTCTTTTTGGTTCATAGTAAGGGTGAGGTTTGACGGTGTGACCGGTTAGCGCCATCACCGAAGAACTATTAACCCCTGTAGGAGAAGAGTGCTTACCCTTTCTGTCGTAAATCGGGTAGTTGACTGGAGTCAAATAGAAGAGTTTAGTGGTGGATTCCTTCGTATGCTCTTTACCGTTCTAAGGGCCAGTTTCGGTTGATTTTCTTGGTTTTAGTTGATTGAGATTAAAAGAAAAGTGTTTGGTCTTGGTTTTTCGCGGATTGTTCCGTATGCGGTATGTGGTCTTGTTTTCCTTGGTTGAAGACGAAGAAGAAGAGTCTAGTGTTGCGCTTCTTTTGGTCGCCCTTCCAGCTTTGATGCTTAGTTTGTTGATTGCTTTATGGGTAGAAACATTCAATTTATTCCTGTGTTTGTCTTTCTTCAAGGTCAAAAGAGTTATTGCGGCGTTATGCCAGACTTGGTTGTCCGGGCTGAAGTTCTGTGGCTTTGTAGGAGTAAATGGTGTTTGATTTCGTCATTTTACTGGTTTGAGAAATCATCTTTGAAAGCCTTCTTGTTTCGTGAAAGTTTGGGGTTTGAGGTTAAGGTTTTATTTGAAATGGATTACTTGATCGCTTGGTTTCCTTTAAGAAAATTGTCTTTCAACCATTTTCCTTTATGGGAGTCTTTGAGATTGAAACGTGTTTTGGAAAATTCCTTTTGCATGACCAAGTTTGGGTTTGTCTCATTGCAATTTTGAGAGTCAAGTTTCCTTATGAATTTGGGATAAGTTTTAAAACTAAAATGCTGCAAACAAAGTAAGTAGTCTTTTGACTGAAATCGTTTGTTCCTAGTAAGAATTGTTGTTTAGCATGTTATGTAGCATGTACCAATGTGGTTTATGGGATGACGTATTGTTAAGTTAATTTGTGAGTTTAAACAATTCAATGCGGTTGTTATCTCTAGCTTGAGAATAAATAGACTACTAGTGTTGTAGTTTACTCTTAGCGAGAATGATTGAATGTGTTAATGTATGTGCTTAGAATCTGTTGCTTTGCTTTAAATGTGCTTATGACCCCCGATTATGTTTAAAGTTTTAAACCCTGTTGCATAGTTTGAACATTAAGATGTTGTAGATTGCTGTTATTGTTAAAGAAACTTTGCTGGTTGTTTAAAGATGTTCTAATCTAATAGGTTAATAGAGAAATTTAATCGTGTTGACTAGTGACTTTAATTTGGAAGTTGATTAGAGTTGCTATTTACGTTGTTGCAAACTACTAGTATATTTTGGAAGTATGCAGTTGTGTCTCTACAATGCTAGTATTGATATGAAGACATAAGACTTATTGTTAATGATGTTGTTAAGGGCAGTGTTAATGCTAGTATTCAATCTATTTTAAATAGTTGGAGTATGTTGTGTGGTGGTAATTTTGTTATCACCTTTGTATTGGGTAGCTAAAAGTAATGTTGTTGGTTGATGAACATGCCCATTTGTTGTTATTGATGACTAAGTAGTGGTGGTAACTGTTTAGATTACTCGCTGGAAAACCATGGTTAAATAGAGGAAAATTTTAACATGTTGCGATGGAATGAGCTTTGGATAATTAACATGATGAATGATTTTATCCTTAATGAAAGTATAACTTAGAGTCTCACTTGCGAATTCTTCCCTATGGAGATAATATTTACATGTTGAAGTCGTTTGTTAACTGAATAAGTTTCAATTGTCGAGACATTGACATATAGGTGGTATGAAATTTATAGGTTGATCATGCTGAAAGATTTGTTGAAGTACTATATTTCAAATGTAGAATAAGATGTATTATGATATGATGATCCGTGGGGATCATGTCGATGTAGTCTTGGTTGGGTGTCTTTTTTTATAAACACCATAAATTTTAATTAAAAGTGTTGGAAATGGTAACTAGAGAAAGAATTTGTTACGTCCATTTTGTTAAAACCGGTTGGACTTTCTCAATGAGTAAATAGTGAATTTTGAAGTCTTTAATGGAAAGCGTAGTGGAACATTAGAGATGATTGTATTTATGCTGAGCTTGTGTTTAAAAGCTTTTGGACTGGTTTGGTTGTTTGCCATTTTGGTTGAAGGGTTTTCGGTCAAGGTGTTCCATATGTTGTGTTTCAGAGTTTCCCTAAAACTCGTAGAAATTGTTGCCAATCTATGGTTTTGGCTATTTTGTTTAATTTGTGCTATGTGTATGGTTTTACACCCAAAAGTCTTTGAGTGGATCGCGCTCCTTCGCGTTCGCACTAAGTCATCTTTGGAGTAAATTTTAAAGGAAGCAGAAGGTCTTAGTGGGTTGTGTTGAAGACTCTTGAGATTTAAATTGTAACTCTTTTTGACTGGAGATGGATTTATTTGCATAATGTGTGTGATGTTTGCGAGTTCTTCAAAAAGGTGGATTTTATGAATGTTTTATAAAGTGATTTTGTTAGTGAGGTGTTCCATTTTTGAAATGAGTTTCCCCCTCCTTGAGAAAAATTTGTGACGGTTGTGGGAGCAGATGCTCGACTTGAAAATTTTGATGCTCTCTTCCAAAATGTTGGATTTGGATGAAATGCAATGTTTTGCAAGTTCAGTTTTCAATTGATGTGGGATGTGATGCGACGTGGTGTTTTACTGTCAACTATGCTGCCGTCATAGTCCAAATGAATTTCCGCAACCTTCGATGTTAATTGTATTTCCATTATTTGATGCCGAGGAAGAAGTCGTCATGTGAATGACTATTCGGTAGTGTTGTTACATGATGAAGGAATGGTGAAAAGTAAACATGACATCGTTTTTTTAGATGTTAAATGATTAAAGAGTCGTTGAGCCAGGTCGGTGAGAAAGTCATATATGGAGATATGACTAATCCGGAGTGCTCCTGAAGAGTGTGCATTTATGTCATGAAACGAGATTTCCCTTGCTTTCTAGTATGAAAAGAAACAATGAAGAATTTCTGGTATGTTGGTTGTGGTATAGGGGATTTGCGTTTCCTTTGTGTCTTGGCATAGGAAATTAAAATGTGTGCTCTTTGGATGTTGCCGGATCCTTTCCAATGTGGTTTTAGCGCTTTGGGGTTGAGTTGTTGTAGGTGGACCAATTGGGTTCATGATTTTGGTTGAGCTCACTCAATGATTGTAGTCTTTTTCATGGTCCATTGAGGGGAAGGTTGTGTTTGACTCAATGCAAACCTTCTTGGACAATTGTGTCGTTGAGATGTTCCTCGGTAGGGTTGATTAGATTATTAGTGGACCACTTGGTGGTTGCTAGTAATTGTTTTCATTTTTAGAGTGTATTGGACTTTCTGTTGCTGAGGTTGAACGAGGTTGTGTCAACCGTAGCGATTTTGTTTGGTTGTTACATTTTCTTGCGAGTTTAAGGACCCTGATTGTAAGGTGGGCCTTTTCCTTTAGGCGGTAGTGTTGGGTAGTGGTCTTTTGTAAAAGAGTAATCCTTTGCAAGGTCTTAACCTCGTTTGTTCAAATAGTTGGTGGTCTTGGAGTATTTGTCTCACTTGGTTCGTCGTCGTTTTGAATATGGCGAACCACAGTAGAGAGGTTGAGGTGTGAAAACACGTTTGTGCGTGGGAGATGAAGAGGGTTCTAGAGGCTGGTACCGTGCCCTTCTGGAGAGTAGTTTCGATTAAAGGGATCGGGCACGTTAGTGCCAATGAGGAATGGATGGAGGAATGTGAGACCGTTTTTCTTTCGTGGTCTATTTGGGAATTGAAGTGAAGATGGAATCGTGAGAGGTTGCACTCTGTTGAGCTAAATCAACACAAGTGTTGGTTTTGGGAGCTCGCTTGTCGTTTGTTCAGGTTTAAGTTTTTGTGTGAATGTTTTATGTTGCGAAGAAGTCCTTTGTCCCTTGGGGACTTTGTTGTTGATTTCGGCGTCCTTCGGATTCGAGGTCGAATCCTGTTTAACGGGGGAGAATGTGACACTATGAAATGCCGAGACTTTATAAAATGTGAAAATAGAGATTGTGGCTTTACAAAATGTGAATGTGGAGGTCAAAAACTTTATGAAATGTGGAATTAAGGTTAAAACCATAGGGTATGGAGGTTAATAGCATTTTCGGGCCGTTTCTGGGAGTTTGGGCCTTTCCGGGGAGTTTTGGGCCTAGGGGAAAGGGTCGTGGGCTTTGGTGGGATGGAGTTTGAGTTCATTTAGGACTAGGAGTCATGTGAGGGATGGTAAATAGGGCCTCCCCTTGCCCTCCTTGCGCCCCCTCCCTCACTTAATCTTGAAGTTTTGATTAGATTGATTCTCGTCAAGTTCTGGATCAGCAAGCTTGCGAAGCTCATAACTTTTGATCCGTAAGTCCGATCGAGCTGATTCCTTTTGGGTTCGATTCGTATTGAAATCTAGTTTCTTGTGTCCAAATTTTAGATCAATATAACGGTTGGATCTCTGGGAATTCGTGTTTTACCGAACCTCTGTCATTCTGTTTTTGTCGAAAACGAGGCAATTATTTGGTTCTGTTTTGGGGTGAACTTTTAATAGGTCAAGAATTTGGTTTTAGCTTCCGCACAATCATTCACCCCCCCTCTGATTGCTATATTCGTATACTTCGATCTTACAAATGGTATCAGAGCAAGGTTTCTCTAATCTATCTTAACCGGTGATTAAATCAATGGATCGTTATTCGACAAAACCATGTGTGTTCGATGGTGTTGATTTTCAGTTTTGGAAGGCCAAGATGGAGGCGTTCATCCAAGCACAGGGCTTCACAATTTGGGAGAAGGTCTACAAGCCATATGAAGTCCCTGCAAACGACAACGTCAACGACACCAATCGCACACATGTTGAAGCAAATAGCAAGGCGCGCAACTTGATCATCCAAGGCTTGGGACGCAGCGACTTTGATCGTGTGGTTCATCTTCGATCCGCATATGAGGTATGGAAATCTCTTTGTGATTACCATGAGGGTTCTAACACTGTCAAAGAGGTTCGCCAAGATATTTACAAAAAGAAATACATGCGTTTTGAGATGAAACCTAGTGAATCTGTAGATGACTTCTTTGCACGTTTCAATAAAATTCTTAGCAATCTACGTACTGTTGGAGTTAGCTACACTGATGCTGAAAATGCTCGATAATTGCTTAGTGCTTTGGACATGTCAGTGTGGGAGATGAAAGTAACATCTATACAAGAATCTACTACCATGAGCACACTCACATTAGATGTTCTTTACTCTAAGTTGAAAACTCATGAGTTGGATGTTCTTGCCAGGAAGGGTAACATTTAATCAATTGCTTTGATCTCTAACCCTAACATGTCAAATGCAAATTCTTCTTCTAGCTTTGCCTTGTCTTCCATGTCTTCTTTAACAGATGAGCAACTTGAAGAGTTTCCTGAAGAAGATCTGGCACTACTCTCTTCTCGCTTTAACAAAGCTTTGCAGAATGTGAGAATGAGAAAGAGAGGTGGTCCTCCAAGATGCTATGAGTGTGGTGACCTCAACCATATTCGCACAAATTGTCCTAAGCTTGCAGGAAAAACATCAAAGGAGGAGAAGGACAACGATTAAGGAATGAGAAGAAAAGGTTCTCGTCAAATGATAGGAAGAAGAAGAGCTTCATCAACCGCAAGGTGGTTCACCTAGTTCTTTCCGCTCTTGAACAAGTCAATTTGAGCGATGTGGACACGGAGAGCAGCGAAGATGATGCAACTCCAAGCAAGCATGATTTGATAGGATTATGTCTCATGGCAAGCAGCAAGGATAGCTTCACCGAGGACGACCATGACAAATGACTTCAATGAGGTAGATCCCTCTTATGATGAATTAGCTATTGCTGTTGCTCGTCTTGGAAAATTGCTTGACAAACGTGATAAGAAAATTAAGAAACATGATTTCATTATTGAATCATTGAATGCTGAAATTGCTAGACTTAAGACTTTGATTCCTAGTGATGATACTTGCAAATCATGTGACTTAATTTACAATGAGCTCACCTTGCTTAGGAAAGAACATGCTCTTTTGTTGCATCTAAATGAGAAAAATGAGAAACATGTTGTACATGCTAGCTGTTCCACCGATGATTTGCATAGTTCAACTTCTTGTTCTAAATGCTCAACTCTTGAATTAAAATTGAAAGATGCAAATGCTAGGGTTTCTCAATTAATCGATAATTTGCTTTCACATGAAATTCTCTCATGCTCAACTTGTCGCAAGCAAAAGGAAAAGTAGATGTTCCTGCAATAATTGTTTAACTCTTGCTAAGAAAGTTGATTACTTGCAAAATTCTTTGGAACGTTTCACTAATGGCAAGAAGAAGTTGAACATGATTTTCGATCAATCTAAGGTTAGCATAAACAAGAGAGGTTTAGGTTTTGATCCTTATGCCACATATGAAACTAAACCTCGCTTAGCTTTGTTGTTCGAGGCTCCTTGCAAAATTGAGTTATCTAATGAGCCTAAGAAAATTGCTTTTCAATCTGGTTGGTTTTATCTTCTACTATGATGAATGCAAAATGTGCTTTTCTTGTTAAAGCTAAACATCATGTCAAGTACACTTGCACTCATTGTGGTAGAGATGGACACTTAGTAGATTTTTGCTTTAGACTAGCCAAACAAAGAAAAGAAGGAAAGAACTGAGGCTAGGTCAAATTTCAGCAAAGCACATTTTTATGCGCCTAGAGTGATGAAAACACCTTCTGTTCCTACAAACATGGGAAAAGGCAAATCTGATTTTGTGCATTAAAATTATCGTGTTGTACCTCTTGTTGTGCGTCGTGTGTCTCGATCTTTGGATTCCCAAAAATCTCATTCCTAACCCCAAGATCGAGGCCTCGACATGTTTTGCTATGTAGGCTTCTCGCGCAAGGAAGGAGAACATATGGCTAGTGGATTCGGATGCTCACGCCACATGTCCGGTGATAAGAATTGGTTCTCCTCCTCACTCGTGCATCTCGTCTTTGAAAGTGTTACTTTTGGAGATGCTTCTTCCTCTTCTGTTGTGGCAAAAGGTACAATAAAGGTAAGTGACAAGTTTATGTTCAAAGATGTGGCTCTTGTTGAAAATTTGAAATATAACTTGCTTTACATCTCACAAATGCTTGATGAAGATCTTGAGATAAGCTTTAAGAAAAATGAATGCAAAGTGCTAGATGCTTCAGGTGATCTTGTGTTCAAAATTTCTCGCTTTGGAAGAGTCTTTAAAGCTGATTTTGATGCATCACCTTCTTCTAAGCATAGGTGTCTAATTGCCAATGTTTCTAAAGATTTATTCTTTTGGCATCGTAGACTTGGTCATGTTGGTTTTGATCATCTTACTCGTGTAAGTGGTTTAGATCTTATACGTGGCCTGCCTAAGCTTAAGGGTGATAGCAATCTAGTATGTTCTTCTTGTAGACATGGTAAGATGATTGCAGGTTCACATCCACCTCTTACCATGATGATGACAAACGCTCCAGGACAGCTTCTACATCTTGATA
The DNA here is from genome assembly GCA_036346355.1 of Rhipidocladum racemiflorum. NCBI lineage: Eukaryota > Viridiplantae > Streptophyta > Magnoliopsida > Poales > Poaceae > Rhipidocladum > Rhipidocladum racemiflorum. Next base: position 39,394,622 of record CM070588.1, read on the forward strand.
CAGTTGGACCATCTCGAGTTCAATCCTTTGGAGGCAAACGGTATGTGCTTGTGATTGTTGATGATTTTTCTAGATACTCTTGGGTGTATTTTATGGCATCTAAGGATGAGGCTTTTAGTCATTTTAGAAGTCTTGTTCTTAGGCTTTCTGTTGACCATCCAGAGCTCTCAAAGCTATTAGAAGTGATAATGGAACTGAATTCAAAAATGCTTCCTTTGATCTCTTTTGTGCCGAAAAGGAATTGATCATCAATTTTCATCTCCTAGAGTGCCTCAACAAAATGGTGTAGTCGAAAGAAAAAACAGAACGTTAGTTGAGATGGCTAGAACCATGTTAGATGAACATCTCTCTCCTAGAAATTTTTGGGCTGAAGCTATTTCAACTGCTTGTTATGTTTCAAACCGTGTGTTTTTGAGATCAAAATTGGGTAAGACTCCATATGAGCTTCGGTTTGGACATAGACCTTCTGTTTCTCACTTTCGAGTTTTTGGATGCAAATGTTTTGTCTTGAAATCTGGAAATCTTGATAAATTTGAAGCTAGATCAAGCGATGGCATTTTTCTTGGATATCCTGCTCATACTCGTGGCTATGGTGTGCTTGTTTTGGAGACTAACAAAATTGTGGAAACTTGTGAAGTTACTTTTGATGAGGCTAGTCCAGGCACTAGTCCAAGTGATGCAGTACAAAGCATACATTTAGGGGAGAAAATCTTTGAAGATGTTGTTGATGTTGAAGAGGAGGTCATGACTCTTCCTAATGCACAACAAGCTGTAGCACCTTTGGCACCTACTACTACATCACCTACAACTAACCATCCTCAAGCTACAACATCATCTGTACATGCTGAAAATGAAGAAGGAGAAGGAGAAGTCTCAAAAGCCAATGCTCCCTTGTACATTCAAAAAATGCATCCATCTGAACAAATGATTGGAGACCTAAATGAGAGAGTCACTCGATCCAGGTTTATTCATTCTGACACTCATGCTCATTCCGCTTTAGTTGCTTCTTTTGAACCCAAAGATATATCTCATGTATTATCTGACGAATCTTGGATCAATGCCATGCATGAAGAAATAGAGAATTTTGAACGAAATAAAGTTTGGAAACTTGTCTCACCTCCTCCAGATTTTAATGTTATTGGAACTAGATGGGTTTTCAAAAATAAACAAAGTGAGGATGGTGTTGTTGTTAGAAACAAGGCTAGATTGGTTGCTCAAGGTTACACTCAAATTGAAGGCTTAGATTTTGATGAAACCTTTGCTCCTGTTGCTAGAATTGAAGCCATTAGAATCCTTTTAGCTTTTGCTGCATCCAAAGGTTTTAAATTGTATCAAATGGATGTGAAAAGTGCTTTTCTTCATGGCTACATAAATGAGGAGGTTTATGTCAAGCAACCACCTGGTTTTGAAAATCCAAAGTTTCCAAATCATGTGTTCAAACTATCAAAAGCTTTGTGTGGTTTGAAACAAGCCCCTAGAGCATGGTATGATAGGCTAAAAACCTTTTTACTTGAAAAGGCTTTTCTTGGGAAAGGTTGACAAAACTCTCTTTTTACTCAAGCAAGGCAATGATCAACTATTCGTTCAGATTTATGTTGATGATATTATCTTTGGTGGTTCATCTCATGTTTTAGTGTCTGAGTTTTCAGAAACAATGAGGAAGGAGTTTGAGATGAGTATGATGGGTGAGTTGACATACTTTTTGGGATTTCAAATCAAGCAAACGAAGGATGGTACTTTTGTACATCAAAGCAAATACACGAAAGACTTGCTACATCGCTTTGGAATGGAAAACAACAAGCCGATCATGACACCCATGGAGAGCACTTGCGCACTTGACCTGATGAAGATGGTGAGCAGGTTGATCAAAAGGAATATAGAAACATGATAGGTTCACTGTTGTACCTCTCTGCATCAAGGCCGGATATACAATTTCTTTGTATGCTTGTGTGCTCGTTTTCAAGCTTCCCCACGTGCTTCACATCGACAAGCTGACAAAAGGATTTTCAGGTATCTTCATGGAACTCAAGATTTTGGCATTTGGCTTTCTGCTTCCTCATGCATTAGTTTGAGATCTTTTTCTGATGCTGATTTTGGAGGATGTAGAATTGATAGGAAAAGCACTTCTGGTTCATGTCACTTCTTGGGAAATTCTCTCATTGCATGGTCATCTAGAAAGCAATCTTCTGTTGCACAATCAACTGCTGAATCTGAATATGTGGCTGCTGCTAGTTGTTGTTCTCAAATTCTTTGGATAGTAGCTACACTTAAAGATTATGGGGTTATTTTGGATAGTGTTCCTCTTCTGTGTGATAACACTAGTGCAATTTGCATTGCTAAGAACCCTGTGCAACATTCAAGAACAAAACATATTGACATCAGATTTCACTTTCTTAGAGATCATGTTGAAAAAGGCAACATTGTGCTTCATCATGTGGATACTGAACATCAATTGGCAGACATTTTCACAAAACCTTTGTCTTCTTCTCGTTTTGCTTTTATTCGGGGAGAACTTGGAATTGTTCATCCAATGGGATTGTTTTGAGGGGGAGTTTCTTTGCCGAGTTTCTTTCACTTGATGAGCTCACTTTATCATATTTCTTTATATACTATATAATTGAGCTAATATATGATAATCTAAATTGTTTCACTTGAACTAAGAATGACATTGCGAAATTCCCTGATCTGATTGCCTATAGCTAAATACTCTGTGATATCTTACTCTTCTAGGCTTGATATTGAATCCTCTTGACAAATTTGGGCTATGAAGCAAGTGTGGTTTCAACTTTACTCTTTCATAAGACCATTTAATCATTTTTGCATGTTTATAATCAAAGAAAAAGAAAAAAGAAAAGGGAATAAAAAAAGGGGTGTTAAAAGCAAAAGCTTCAAATTGTATGCTTGTGCATGCTTTCCTTAAAAATAAGATGTATGCTTCAAGCATGCCATTCCCTCAAAGATAAGATGTATGCTTCAAGCATGCCACTCCTAGAAAATAAAAGAAGTATGCTTCAAGCATGCCACATGCGATTTATTGTTTAAAGATTAAATTGGTCTACTAGATTGGAGTTGAAACTACTTGCTCGCCCTAAGTTGTTAGTTGCTTCAATTTTTAAAGCCTTGCTTTTTCTGCTAAGATCTTGCTTAGTACTTGGCTATAGTTGACTAAATTGAGGTTGAGATGCATGTCATTCCCTAACTTGTTAAAATCACTTCAAGATCATGTATTTTGCATATTATGTGATATATAAGGTTATATGATCGAATGAGCTCATCTTTTCCTATCTTGGCACTCCCTTGTTTCTCCTTGTGAAATCTTTGCTACAGGAAAAATTTTGAACAAATTCTCTCTTTTGTACTCTTGATGAATCCATTGTCAAAGGGGGAGAAATTTTGGGAATATTTGAGAAGTTGAAAGAAAAAAGGGAAAAAGTTTTTTTTTGGAAATTTGAGCTTTTTGGGAAAAGTTTGGAGAATTTTGGAATTCCTGGACACATTGCACATTCACACACATTTTCATTCTCAGGGGGAGGTTCTGTGTTTTGGTGTTAATCCTTTGGATCTCAAAATCTTTTAAAAAAGAGAATGCCAATGTTCAAATCTAAAGTGGTGTTGCCAATGTTTTCATCACGGGGGAGATTGTGAATCATGTGATGAAAAATTGGCTTGATCTTGTGCTGAAAAATTGGTTAGGATTAATCTTGCAAAATTGCTTGCATGAAGGACCAAACATTCAAACATCCAAAAACAGAAACTTTGCATTTGCGCCGAACCAAATAACTAAAAATCGCGTTTTTCGCATGTATGACGGACCAAACTTTTTGGTCTGTCATAAACGTGATTTTGATGCTTTTACGCTTGTACAAGAAATCGCGTTTTTTCCATGTATGACGGACCAAATTTTTTGGTCTGTCATACACATGATTTTGGCGACCTCGTTTTTCCCATGTATGACGGACCGAATTTTTTGGTCTGTCATACACATGATTTTGGCGACCTCGTTTTTCCCATGTATGACGGACCGAATTTTTTGGTCTGTCATACACATGATTTTGGCGACCTCATTTTTCCCATGTATGACGGACCGAATTTTTTGGCCTGTCATACACATGATTTTGGAGACCTCGATTTTCCCATGTATAACGGACCAAATTTTTGGTCTGTCATAAACGTGATTTTGAGGTTTTTGCGCGGGACCAAGTTCTTAAAAATAAGTAAGTTTTTCATTTGTGCGCTGGACTGGTTTTTGGTCTGTGCTGGATGTTTTTGTGCACGGTTAAGGGTTTTGAGCTAATGTGGACTTTATGCAATGCTCGTGTGAGTATTTGCATGGACTAATGTTGAGTCAAGTCGTGGACTTGTGCTCGGATTTGTTTTTGCGGTTTGATCATGTGCAGGTACTGCTTGAAGACGAACGTGGTCGATGACGGGATCGGAACTAGGTTCATGGAGGAGCTGAGGTTCGGGACTAGGTTCAGGGAGGAACTGAGGTCTTGGTGGTCAAGGATGTCATGCGGGACGTTCGGGCTAAGAGAATGGTGCACATGAAGAATGGTTAGTCACGTGAGAATGGCAGGAGGTCATTCGCGTGCAAAGTGTTAGTCACGTGAGTATGGCAGGTGGCCATACGCGTGCAAAGTGTTAGTCACGTGAGTATGGTAGGGTTGCCATACGCGTGCAGTAAGAGTTGTACTCGGCCAGGTTGGGCCAAGTAGAGTTGTGTTGAATCTGATTCCTTCTAGGGAATAGGAATCGTATTCAGAACTCCTTGTGGGTTGGTGCTTTAAATAGGAGGGGTTGTCTCCTGTTGAAGTGCATCGAATTGAGGAGAGCTAGGCGCATAGAGCCTTGGGCTCAAAGTTTAGGGTTTGTACTCTTTTGATGGGAGTACTTTAGACAAAAGAAATAAAGATCAATTCTTCTAGTTCCCGCATTGCTTCAACGTTCTCTTTTTGGTTCTTGTTTGCATGCTTGTTCTAGTTCTAGATTGGTTTTTGTTCTTTAAGTTTTATCTTGATTTGATCCATCAAAAACCTCTCTAGGGTATTGATCTAGTGTTTATCAAAGTCTAGTTGATCAATCTTTTGTCGTTCTTGTTTAATCTTGAAGTTTTGATTAGATTGATTCTCGTCAAGTTCTGGATCAGCAAGCTTGCGAAGCTCATAACTTTTGATCCGTAAGTCCGATCGAGCTGATTCTTTTTGGGTTCGATTCGTATTGGAATCTAGTTTCTTGTGTCCAAATTTCAGATCAATCTAACGGTTGGATCTCTGGGAATTCGCGTTTTACCGAACCTCTATCATTCTGTTTTTGTCGAAAACGAGGCAATTATTTGGTTCTGTTTTGGGGTGAACTTTTAATAGGTCAAGAATTTGGTTTTAGCTTCCGCACAATCATTCGCCCCCCCTCTGATTGCTATATTCGTATACTTCGATCCTACAAGTGGTATCAGAGCAAGGTTTCTCTAACCTATCTTAACTGGTGATTAAATCAATGGATCGTTATTCGACAAAACCATGTGTGTTCGATGGTGTTGATTTTCAGTTTTGGAAGGCCAAGATGGAGGCGTTCATCCAAGCACAGGGCTTCACAATTTGGGAGAAGGTCTACAAGCCATATGAAGTCCCTGCAAACGACAACGTCAACGACACCAATCGCACACATGTTGAAGCAAATAGCAAGGCGCGCAACTTGATCATCCAAGGCTTGGGACGCAGCGACTTTGATCGTGTGGTTCATCTTCGATCCGCATATGAGGTATGGAAATCTCTTTGTGATTACCATGAGGGTTCTAACACTGTCAAAGAGGTTCGCCAAGATATTTACAAAAAAGAATACATGCGTTTTGAGATGAAACCTAGTGAATCAGAGATGACTTCTTTGCACGTTTCAATAAAATTCTTAGCAATCTACGTCTTTGTTGGAGTTAGCTACACCGATGCTGAAAATGCTCGACAATTGCTTAGTGCTTTGGACATGTCGATGTGGGAGATGAAAGTAACATCTATACAAGAATCTACTACCATGAGCACACTCACATTAGATGTTCTTTACTCTAAGTTGAAAACTCATGAGTTGGATGTTCTTGCCAGAAGGGTAACATTTAATCAATTGCTTTGATCTCTAACCCTAACATGTCAAATGCAAATTCTTCTTCTAGCTTTGCCTTGTCTTCCATGTCTTCTTTAACAGATGAGCAACTTGAAGAGTTTCTGAAGAAGATCTCGCACTACTCTCTTCTCGCTTTAACAAAGCTTTGCAGTAATGTGAGAATGAGAAAGAGAGGTGGTCCTCCAAGATGCTATGAGTGTGGTGACCTCAACCATATTCGCACAAATTGTCCTAAGCTTGCAGGAAAAACATCAAAGGAGGAGAAGGACAACGACAGAAGGAATGAGAAGAAAAGGTTCTCGTCAAATGATAGGAAGAAGAAGAGCTTCATCAACCGCAAGGTGGTTCACCTAGTTCTTTCCGCTCTTGAACAAGTCAATTTGAGCGATGTGGACACGGAGAGCAGCGAAGATGATGCAACTCCAAGCAAGCATGATTTGATAGGATTATGTCTCATGGCAAGCAGCAAGGATAGCTTCACCGAGGACGACCATGACAGCGACTTCAATGAGGTAGATCCCTCTTATGATGAATTAGCTATTGCTGTTGCTCGTCTTGGAAAATTGCTTGACAAACGTGATAAGAAAATTAAGAAACATGATTTCATTATTGAATCATTGAATGCTGAAATTGCTAGACTTAAGACTTTGATTCCTAGTGATGATACTTGCAAATCATGTGACTTAATTTACAATGAGCTCACCTTGCTTAGGAAAGAACATGCTCTTTTGTTGCATCTAAATGAGAAAAATGAGAAACATGTTGTACATGCTAGCTGTTCCACTGATGATTTGCATAGTTCAACTTCTTGTTCTAAATGCTCAACTCTTGAATTAAAATTGAAAGATGAAAATGCTAGGGTTTCTCAATTAACTGATAATTTGCTTTCACATGAAATTCTCTCATGCTCAACTTGTCGCAAGCAAAAAGGAAAAGTAGATGTTCCCTGCAATAATTGTTTAACTCTTGCTAAGAAAGTTGATTACTTGCAAAATTCTTTGGAACGTTTCACTAATGGCAAGAAGAAGTTTTTGGTCTGTCATACACATGATTTTGGAGACCTCGATTTTCCCATGTATAACGGACCAAATTTTTGGTCTGTCATAAACGTGATTTTGAGGTTTTTGCGCGGGACCAAGTTCTTAAAAACAAGTAAGTTTTTCATTTGTGCGCTGGACTGGTTTTGGTCCTGTCTTTGGATGTTTTTGTGCAGTTAAGGGTTTTGAGCTAATGTGGACTTTATGCAATGCTCGTGTGAGTATTTGCATGGACTAATGTTGAGTCAAGTCGTGGACTTGTGCTCGGATTTGTTTTTGCGGTTTGATCATGTGCAGGTATTGCTTGAAGACGAACGTGGTCGATGACGGGATCGGAACTAGGTTCATGGAGGAACTGAGGTTCGGGACTAGGTTCAGGAGGAACTGAGGTCTTGGTGGTCAAGGATGTCATGCGGGACGTTCGGGCTAAGAGAATGGTGCACATGAAGAATGGTTAGTCACGTGAGAATGGCAGGAGGTCATTCGCGTGCAAAGTGTTAGTCACGTGAGTATGGCAGGTGGCCATACGCGTGCAAAGTGTTAGTCACGTGAGTATGGTAGGGTTGCCATACGCGTGCAAGAGTTGTACTCGGCCAGGTTGGGCCAAGTAGAGTTGTGTTGGATACAGATTCCTTCTAGGGAATAGGAATCGTATTCAGAACTCCTTGTGGGTTGGTGCTTTAAATAGGAGGGGTTATCTCCTGTTGAAGTGCATCGAATTGAGGAGAGCTAGGCGCATAGAGCCTTGGGCTCAAAGTTTAGGGTTTGTACTCTTTTTATGGGAGTACTTTAGAGAAAAGAAATAAAGATCAATTCTTCTAGTTCCCGCATTGCTTCAACGTTCTCTTTTTGGTTCTTGTTTGCATGCTTGTTCTAGTTCTAGATTGGTTTTTGTTCTTTAAGTTTTATCTTGATTTGATCCATCAAAAACCTCTCTAGGGTATTGATCTAGTGTTTCTTAAAGTCTAGTTGATCAATCTTTTGTCGTTCTTATTTAATCTTGAAGTTTTGATTAGATTGATTCTCGTCAAGTTTTGGATCAGCAAGCTTGCGAAGCTCATAACTTTTGATCCGTAAGTCCGATCGAGCTGATTCTTTTTGGGTTCGATTCGTATTGGAATCTAGTTTCTTGTGTCCAAATTTCAGATCAATATAACGGTTGGATCTCTGGGAATTCGCATTTTACCGAACCTCTGTCATTTTGTTTTTGTCGAAAACGAGGCAATTATTTGGTTCTGTTTTGGGGTGAACTTTTAATAGGTCAAGAATTTGGTTTTAGCTTCCGCACAATCATTCACCCCCCTCTGATTGCTATATTCGTATACTTCGATCCTACACGCCCCCTCCCCACTTGTGCGCCCCCACCTCCCCCTCCATGCCCTAGCCGCCACTCCCACCTCCCCCTCTCCCTTGCGCCCCCTTTGCCCCCTAGCCTCCCCACCTCTCCACCACTCCTCCACCCCTTGCTGCCCTAGGGTAGCCTCCCCACCCCTGCACCTCGAAGATCCATCCGTTGGAGCGAGGAGCAAGGAGCGAGGAGATCTATTGGGTTTTCGTGTGTCGGGCGAAGGTGGTGTGACCTCGGGAGTGCCTTCTACTTCCCGCCAATCCGTTGCTCGTGGTTGAGGCAAGTGTATTGTAATGGATAGCGGTTTGTAGGATTGCTAGTTGAGACTAGATGAACTTGATTATATGACATGATCACTTGCCATGCTTTAATGATTTCCTATGATATGATGAGTATGCTACGATGCCATGTGTTAATGTACAAGTTTATTATGATGTTGGCATATTTGCATACATGGCATGTTACATGGCCCGGGCGGTGAGAAAGTCATAACTAATCCGGGGAAGGTCGGTGAGAAAGTTATGACTATTCTGGAGAGCCAATGAGTAAGTCCTACATCGTGATTCCATTCACCGCGGTGAACGGAAGCGAGGATTAGGCACCCTCCATCTTCAGGATGGAAGGGGGGAGAGGGTGCACACCGACGGGTGTGTACTCAACCATACCGGTTTGAGTTTCCAAGGAGACATGAGCATAGCATTGCATTGCATACATAATGATGATGATAATGATATGTGATCATGAATGAGATGGTTTACATGATGTGAGATATTATTGCCATATAATTGCTCTTGTTGTACCATTGCAATATGCTTGCTGAGTTTCGAACTCACGCTTGTGTTTTCCTGTTGTTTTAGGTACCATGAGACCGGCATGTGGGGAAGGGAAATAGTCACACTTCCACACGTAGCTTCACTCATTTGATTCCACAAGTCATTCAACTAGTTTTTGATAATAAATTGCGTGTGATGATTACTGCTTAAAGGTTTAGCTTTGCTATATGAGAGTCTTATTGTTCGTTTGACTCTTGGAGACATTAAATGCTTGAAACTAGACTTACATGGTTGTTAAGTCGTTATTTATTGCTGTTTTAATGGTCTCTCATATTGCCGTATATTGCTATGCTGTTGTTGCTCCTTCAAATCATGTTAAAACAAAAGGAGATGCTGCCGAAATCTCGGGTTTTAGCATTTACTCCTTTGCTGTAATTTACCTTAATTCTTGATATTTAGATGTTGTTTAGCTTATGTTTGGTAGCATTCAGGCATATTAAATGCCGGGGTGTTACAACACTCCTCCGAAGATGACAACTGCCATTCCTTCTATGCTATAAATATAATCCTCGTGTAAGGATTAAAAAAAGAAGTGTGGGTAGACAATAGTGCTTGAATTGTAACACCCCAGCTTCTACTAAGCCCAGAATGTCACCAAACATAGACCATAACACATTTAATACCATAATTTAAAGTAAATTACAGCAAGTAATCATTTAGAATAATTGAAAATTTTGACAGCATCTCCTTTGTTTTTGCATGAAACTTAACAACATAATCATCATATCAATAAGTAGGATAAACAAGACCTTCACACGCAGCGATAATGATAACCAATCATCAATTAAAACATCAATAGGCATCGCTAGCAAAAGAATAAGCATCAATTTAAATCTAGGAAGATATAACGATTCACTCCATAGCCCCACATGATACACGTGGGGGAAACAACCAAACATTAAGACCATAAACTAATGATTATTGCAATGTCTCCAAAATAGGTGAATTAGCTAGATTATGATGCTACGTGGAGGAGTGTAGCTAAATCCCTTTCCCGCGCGCCAATTTCATGGTACCTAAAGAAACAAACAACGAAAAACACAAGCGTGAGTTCAAAACTCAGCAAGGTGTAATATAATGAATCGACAAGGATCAAAACAACAAACCATCATACCAGTCTCCACAGTTATACCACAACACATCATACTTGACATTATACACCCTCTTTAAAACAACATGATAATCATTTCATGAACACCTCATGAGTACTCTCATCATTAATTCATAAACTTCTTCATTCATGTATATCATTCATGCAATGCAATGCACATGTCTCCTGGAATTCTCATACCGGTATGGTTGAGTGCACACCCGTCGGCATGCACCCTTTTCCCCCTTCCATCCCGAAGATGGAGGGTGCCTATCACTCGCCTCCATTCACCACGGTGGATGGAATCACGATGTAGGTCTTACTCAAGAATAGCCCCGGACTAGTCATAACGGTTCTCACCGCCCCTCCCGGAATAGTTATGACTTATCTCACCGGCCGGCCATGAAAATATGCCATGTATGCAAAATGGACAACAACGTACACATATATAGGAGTATTGCATATCATCACATGGCATGTAATCCACTTATCAACAATAAGTACATTTAAATCATGGCATAATGGCTTCATATCAAGCAATACATGTAATTCATGGCAAGACAACATGTTATCTATTCCAAATACTATGAAGCACAACTAGCAACACATATAGCATACAATCCACACAACACACTTGCCTTCAACCGCGGGCAACGGAGTGACGAGAGGTTGAGGGCACTCCCGAAGGCACACCACCTGCAAACACGTACACACACTTAATTCGACTCCTCAAAACAGTACCCACTACACCTAATACGCTAAATACTCCAAAACCCGAAATCACAGATTTTGCCCCGTTCTGGACAGCGGCTTCGAAAAATCATAACTTGAGTTCTAGAACTCCAAATTGAATAAACGAGTACATCCTCGCATAGCTTAGGAAATTTCCCAACTTTTTCTAGTTATAGGTAAAGACTGATTCGGACTCTAATGTTGTTTAATCTAACGTTGAACACGAACTGTCTCAATCTCGTCACAGATTTGACAGCGCTCGGTAAAACAGGCATAACTTCCAAACGGCTGGGCGGAATTTCAATTTCTTTATATGCACTGAAATATATTGAAATTATCTACAACTTCCTAGAAGTCCGTACGGTCAGATTCGAAATCTAAATTAGCTTAATCTAATGTTGAACACAGACTGTCCCAACCTCGACACAGATTGGACAGCGCCCACCAAAATGGCCATAACTTTCAGACCGTAACTCCAAAAATTCTCAAACAAATACACAAAATAGTTCTTGACGATACATACAACTTCTTCAACAGGAGGTCGGCCAAATTCCGACTCTAAAATTGCGAAATCGCACCCCCTAAAACGGACTCCAAATCTGCCCGAAACTGAGTACAATACGAACTCTAGTTCTTTTCAGATCTACTCCATGGCAGCACGTGTAACACCCCAAAATTTTACTTGTCCTAAATTCATGTGTGATTTGGCACTTTGGTGAATTTTTGGAATTTTCTGGAATTTATTTGGATTTATTTGGAATTTATTTGAATTTATTCCATTTTGAAATAATTAAAGAATTTAATTTTGCAAATAAAATTTTGTTGGAAATATTTTATTTGAGTCCAAAATGATCCAAAGTATTTTCCAGAATTTTTCTGGAATTTTTCTGAGTCATTTGCTATTTTTAATGAATTAAATGAATTACTAGGAATTATTTTAAATATTAAATCGCTGGAAAATCAAACTCGGGTCAAGTACTGTTCATCCGACCGAGTCGGACCCCGAGTCGGACTCGAGTCCGACCCGAGCCACGCGACTCGACCAAACCCACTCCTAAACCTAATCAATCCCAACCGTTGGATCAAGATCCAACGGCTGAGATCCGCCCGTACCGGTTGAGCCGTATCCAGCCCGGATCCGATCGCGCCGTGCGATCGTGGCCGTTGGTCGCGCCACGTGGACGGCTGAGAGTCGTCGTCTTCGCCGAGACCGAGCCGGACTCCGCCGCCGAGTCTTGCGGCCGTGACGACTAGGGCTCATGCCGAGCACGCCTCCGGCTATTTAATGCCGGATCGCACCCCGAGTATCGCCGTGACCTTGCGCTACTTTTTGCCCTAGCTTGCTAAGCCCTAGCAGCCGCCGCTTGCTCGGGATTGCTCGCCGTAGTAGCTAGGGTATCGTGGTGGTTTTTCTCACCTTCCGCCGTCCGCCGTCGCCCGAGGAGAAGGAGGTCAGAACCGGGATCCCCGAGCCAAGGCGACTCGAACGTGACCCCGCACGTCGCCGGAGGAGCCCCGTAGCGCCGTCGGGCTCGTCATCGTTCCCGTCTCCGGTGCCCAAGCTTCGCCGTGCCATCGCCGGACTCCGCGAGCTCTGTGGACCGTCAGATCCAGATCGGACGGTTGAGGTGAGTTCACGTGTTCCAAACCCGATTAGATCTGGACCGTTGGATCAAGATCCAACGGTTCACAATCGCCACGTGCCGTAGCAGTACTATTATAGGATTAGATCTGGACCGTCCGATCTAAATCGAACGGCCCACGAGCATCGAGTAGTTTCAACGTGTTAAACCCTGGATCTAATCCGCGCCGTTGATTTTCAAACCAACGGCCGAGATTGCGCCACGTGTTGGGAAGGTGGACCGACGCGGTCAGCGTCGTACGCGTGTGAGCGCGTGTCCCTGACACGCGGGCCCCGCATGTCAGAGGGCCCACACGTCAGCCGCGTTGGCGTGAGACCCCGCACTGACAGGTGGGTCCCACCTGTCAGCCTCACCCGAGCTGTGGACCGGGTCCACCGTGGACCAAACCGCGCCGTGAGCTGAGCCCATGAGCCGGCTGACGTCAGCCAACCAATCAGAGGTTGACACGTGTCCATGATGACGCAATAATTAATTTCCGAAAAAGAAAATGATTTATTAATTCGAAATATTGATTCAAATTTAGATTCAAACTTCAAACGCTTATAACTTTTGCGTTTCAACTCCGATTTGAGTGATTCAAATTTCTAAATTTGTATAAAATTGAGATCTACCTAAATATGAATTTTATTTAATTTTTGGACTAAAGTTTTTCTCTGTAATATTATTTAATTGATTATTTAAACTTTAATAAATCATAACTTTTGCGTTTTAACTCCAAATTTGACGATTCCAGTTTCTAAAAATCCAGAAAATTATGTTCTCTCTGTTTATGGATTTTATTTGGAGTTTTGGGATGTTTTTGCCTATTGTTTATTTGTTTATTTGCTATTTGCACGCTTTACGAGTAGACGTTGAAGTGCCGGAGGGATTCGAAGGGGAAGTATTGACTCAGGATCCAACTCAAGACCAAGAGCAAGTACTTTTTGAAGGCAAGTTGTGCTTTGACCATGTTGATCCTATTTTGAAATCTATTTTGATTTAAACTATTGCATGCTAGATCAATTAGAAAGATACTTTGTTTAAACATGGGGGTTAGATAAATACCAAATTCTTTGTATGACACCTTGATTATCTAAGTATGTGCCATGATCCCTTGTCACCCTAGTTGTGGTTTACTAGTTGGACATTATTAAATTGCCAACATGGGTTTAGACCGTTGTAGTATCTTTGCTTAGACTCACTCGTGCTCATAACATGATTTTGGACAATCAAATGTTAATATTGACTTAATGATATCTTGAACCTGTTTTGGAAAAGTATCATGTGATGTTGATGGCACGTGGTGCATGGTAATCAAGCGGGGTTTGATAAACAGATTTCGATCGGGCATGTGGCAAGAGTAATCAGTGGGCCAGCTTGTGGCATTGGGAGTGTTGATTTGGTTTTTCGTAGTCTTGCCCTGGTCACTCTAAGGACTTAACCTTGCAAGCCTTTGAACTGGTCATACTTGCAACCACATGGCTGGAATGGGACGGCCCTAGTTGACTAAGTCGCTAAGGACTCACTTGTGGAGCCTCGGGTGTCAATTACACCGTTTGTGTGATTGTGCGGGGAGCGTATCGTGGCTGTGGCCAGATACCCATCTAACGGTGTGTTGGTCCCATACTTCGCCTTGGCTAAGGGAAGGGATGGTGTAGAGCACGAACCGGAGAGGACCACCTGTGTTGTTTAAAGCTTCCGAAAGGCTTTGTTACGGGAACTCGCCTTTGTGGTGTTTGACTGTATCTTGTGGGTAAAGTGCATAACCTCTGCAGAGTGTAGAATCTATTTGAATAGCCGAGTCCACGGTACTGGACAATGCTCGGGAATTACAGTCAAGGGTTAGACTTTCTGAAAATAACTTGGATTTGAAAAGTTGGGTTGGTTTAATAATGAAGATGATGGAAATGTGGTTTAGGATGGGGAAAATGTTTATTAAATTTCCTGAAAAGTTATTTATGCTTTACTTATTTCTACTGCTTTCGAATCTACTTATATTACTTTTCAAATGCTATTTACTGCAAATATACCTTGAGCTATTCCTTTGTACCAAGCCATGCATATAGTATATTAGCTTGCATTCTGTGCATGACTTGCTGAGTACCAAGTACTCACCCTTGCCTCAACACAATATCAGTTGAAGAGGAGACTACGCCCGTTTCGGAGGAAGATTTCCAAGAGGACCCGTCTACTTAGGGATGCGAGCCCAGTCAGTTGCCTGTGGTATACTGGATGGCGCCACGAAGTTATTTGATTTTCCGCTGCTATTATTTCTCTCTGAATAAGTTTCGCCTTACGAGGCATATATTTGTAACTTGGCCATAAGGTCAAGTACCCTTTGGTTATTTAAATAAAGTACTTATTTGGTATCGAGTGGTATGATTGTGATATTTACCAATGTTAAGACTGTGTGCACTAGCGCGTTCCTGGACTAGTGCTGAATACACAGAGGGTCCGGATTTGCAAATTCGGGGTCCCGACAGCACGTCCTCTTGATCTAATAACTCCAAATCTACCATGAGAACAGCACCTAGACCTTCCCCAAGGTTTCCCCATGGACATACCTTAGTCCGACGAACGACGAACACGAAGAATGCCTCTCGATCGCCCGATCTCGCTCCCACGCGTCGTGGCCACCGGTTCTCCTCGTCGCGGATCCTCCTACTGGCGAGGGCAGCACCATGGCGTGGCATGGCAGCGAGGGGGACGCAGCAAGGGCACGTGGTGGAGCAAGGGGAGGCGCAAGGGTGAGGGAGGGGTGGCGGCTAGGGAGGAGGAGGCAATGGGGTGGAGGGGAAACAAGTGGGGGCTAGGGCTAGGGAGGACTTGTTTGGGGCCTTGAGGTAGGGCTAGGGCAGCAGTTTTGATGTCCTAGACCACCTCCAAAAGGCCCAAATATGTCCCACCTTCGGCCCATATGGACCCCCAAGGCCCGAACTCCCTAAGGCCCAATTCCCCTCAGGAAGGCCCAAAATCCCTCGGAAAGGCCCACACTTGCAGAAACGGCGCAAAAACATGTTACAAGAGTCGTACCTTATGGCCGAGATCGAAAATGACTCATACCGTCATTCCGTAGTATCACATTATACCCCCCTTAACTGGATTCGACCTCGAATCATACACGTCAACTCTAAAACAATGTCCACTAGAGACTCATCTTCTTTGCGAACTCAACACACCCACGCAAAGACTCAAACAATAGCAATGACAACTCCATTCTCCAAATCCATCTATTAACAAGAGTGACTTGGCTTAGCTTAACTAAGCACAACTTGACATGATTCCTCATTTACTTCAATCTCTATCATGATTCATAAACTCCGAATGACACAATCACCTTGAAACACATCACTTTTTCATCATTAGTATTAAAACGGTCAACCGAGGTTCCAAACTAGAACCCCCCCAAAAAGACCATTTACGCAAAACCCCATCTCTCCCAATTATTTGACCCCTTTTCGCAAGGAATCAAAATTTACTAATGTCATCTTCGCTCATAGCCTACATCAACCATACTTTCCTTTCGACTGCCAACCACAATACACTTTTCATTCTATCCTCTCCCAGGCATAACGCACACAGGGACGTCTAGCTAATACAATGTCCACGACAAAGCATTTTACATCACACTTTCTATAACATTTGCTTCCACCCAACGATACTTTCAACCAAATTCAAACCACGACATCAACAACCTCCATCATCATCCACCCTCATATCACTAATGTCCAGCACCTAGCCCGAACTAGGACCGTAACTCACTACCAAATCTCAATTGGCACTTTTCCCAAGAGGATGTCGCCCTCACAAACAATTCACAGAAACAACGAAGCCCACGAGTATAGCTCTTAGATTATACTCAACAATAACCCGAGGCCCTTCTTATTCTCGCTCCTATCAATAGTGCAAAATAAGTACGATTCTTTTGAATCCAAGTAGACCACATACAACAACTCGAATCTCAAAGCGCCACAAATCGCTTTGGAAAGAACCCGATAACATTGAAAGACCACCCTTTTGCTTTTCCTAAGTCAAGCCGCAAAGGAAAACTCAAATCTCCAATCAACGCGATACAATTCGCATCGGGGAGCACTCAAACAAATAGAGACTCCACACAATTCTCTTGACAGAAGTTCTCAACAACTAAAGACAACTCGATTCGCCTTCACCACAGCCAAACTTTTCACTTTAACCAAAATCAACATCTTGGAAGAGAACTGCCACAAAAACTCTCGAAGAGAAAGGGAAACTCAAATCCCTTGCATAACAAAACCAAAATACCAGCATTTATCCATTCATTCATTTTCATGCTAGAGAGCAATGAAAAATCTCGATTCATAACACGAATGCGAATTCTACAAGAGCACTCTGGATTAGTCATATGTCTCTATATGACTTTCTCACCGTCCTGGCTCAACAACTCTTTTATGCTTATAAAAACGATGTCATGAATCTTTTTCACCATTTATTCATCATGTAACCACGATACCCATTAACCATTCACCAAGAGACTTCATTCTCCTTGTCACATGATTGACACCCAACAACATCGATGGTTGCTCAAATTCGCATAAACTACGACGGCGTTAACCGAAAAATACCATATCTCATCACAACCCAACAACCACTTTGCGCAATGCGTGCAAAACATCGCATTTTAACCAAAGCCAATAACGTAAGATAGCATCAACTCTCCAATCAAACATCTATGCCTAATAACCGCTACCAATTCTCTTAAAGAGAAAGGAAACACATTCCCAAAGCAGGAACATTTTACCAACAAAAACACTTATGAAACAATCATAAGATTCCCCTTTCTGAAATGCTCGCAAAACCCCCACACGTGTCCCAAATCAATCCAACTCTCCTCCCGATAGAATTACAATTTAAGCGCTTAACTCGGGATTACCAAAGATAAATCGCTTGAACGCTAAAGAGAGCGTCCCACTCCAACGCTTTGGGTGTTAACCCATACTCATAGCATAGACTAAACAGATTAGCCCAAAACGGATGTCATAATCACCCAAATCCCGAGAAGTCCAACACTGTTGCACACAAGCTACAACATCTGCTCTTGATAAAATCACTTTTCACTGTTCATATAACCACAATTGATTATATTACCAATGAATCGTAGACCATATCTACCGTATGACAACCAACAAGGAGAACCACGTTCTCACAACTCCAGCACAATTAACTTATCAGTTAATCCAACATAAGACGCATATCAACAACTTCTTTTGGTCTACTAACCATGACGAACCATTATTCATGCAACTTATTATCCCAAGCGTAGCACACATCTCTTTACAATTATTCCGGCGTAATCAACAATTACCCTGGGTATAATCCCTAAGTCACATATTCCATATCACCAGTTCATTCCACCAATAATTAATATTAACCACGCGACACGATCTCCACTAGACATTCCTCATAAATACGGATCCCAGACAGACCTCTGTCAAGAATAATTCAACCTTTCCTACAATCATTCCATATATCCTCATTAATTGATTACACGAATTTTAAGTCATATTGTCGACCCACAATATTAACTGACCCACCAGCTACAATAGGCAGAATTTCACACCTTCTTCTTGCTATAACAAGTTCATCAACCGAGACATTCTATGTTAACGAATCTCAAACATCCATTAGATGCCTTTACCCGCATCACTTTGCACACACCACTAATCAACTTTCACTTTGGATCACCTGACGTCTCGTTTAATCATCTCTTATCAACACTATATTTTAGTTTATCTTTAAACAAACAACAAATTCACTTTAACCGAACCACTAGCTCATATCATCCGAAAACTCTAACTTCTCGTCATACACTTAACTTCTTAAACATTCGCGTGAATCACACACCCAACTCTTAAGGAAACCATAATTGCTCCGAGAAAGAACAACACCCAAAACACCTTTCCTTCCTAAAGCTCAACCATAAATCACAAGAGAAGTCAACTCTTAAATTCCCAAATGCCGACACGCAACTACTCCAGAACTCTCGAGATCAACAACTTCCACGAAGGAAGATGGTTGCACGAGGAAAAACCAAGCGATTAACCAAAATTTTAGGCCATAACCCCAAACTTCAAACTTTCACGAAACAAACGGTTTTTCAAAGATGAATTCCCAAGCAAGTCATCATTACAATCAAACACCACTTAGGCCCCAACAACAAGATCTGGCACAACACCGCAATAACTCTTTTAAACCTCGAAAAAGACAAACACAAGAATAAATTGAAATCTTTCTCCGTAAAGCAACCGATCAACCACATCCTTTCCGACAAAACCTTGACACCTAAATCCATGCGACTTAGATTTTTCATCGGAACTTCAATAACTTCCTTTCAAGTTGGAGAATGGTAACCCAAGAATCAATCTATAAGTTTCTCTATAAGGCAAACAACAAATCGGGCGTTAAAGCTGACAAGGCGACCAAAAGAGGCGCAACCCGAAATTCTTCTTTTGTCTTCAACCAAAGAAGACAAAACCAAAACCACCAAAAGAACCATCGGTGAGTATCCAAAACCGAACACTTTTTCTTTTATTTCAACCAACCAAAAACCAACCAAAACCGTTCGTCAAAACGGCAAAGAAAATTCGGAGGGTCAATCCACAACTCTACTACTCGACTCCAACCAACTACCCAATCTACGGCGTAAAGGATAAGCACTCTCCCAACAGGAGGTTAAAGTCCATCGGTGATGGCACTACCCGCCACACCGTCAAACCCAACAATACTACAAACAATGTAAGGTGACCGAAACCCCTTTCGCACCACAACCCACATAATCTCAATTGTATCAACACAATCAATTCTTTTATAAACATAGCAACATATATTACCAAATGTAACATTCAACATCAAAGCTTAAATACAACATTTAAGCGTAAAGCAACGGTACCCATACCCATTCCTACTGTGCAACAGAGTGTGTCAAGTTTTAAATTAATTATTCCACTTACACAAGTTTTAATGTTGCTATCCTATGGCAAAGTTTTAAGTAAAACCTAAGCCGTGTTTCTAGGTTATCCCACTTCATATTTTAGTTGAACCTATAATTATGACACTATATACACATTCCAAGGACCCACACCGCTCACGATACCAATCAGTAACACCCCACTTCTACTAAGCCCAGAATGTCACCAAACATAGACCATAACACATTTAATACCATAATTTAAAGTAAATTACAGCAAGTAATCATTTAGAATAATTGAAAATTTTGACAGCATCTCCTTTGTTTTTGCATGAAACTTAACAACATAATCATCATATCAATAAGTAGGATAAACAAGACCTTCACACGCAGCGATAATGATAACCAATCATCAATTAAAACATCAATAGGCATCGCTAGCAAAAGAATAAGCATCAATTTAAATCTAGGAAGATATAACGATTCACTCCATAGCCCCACATGATACACGTGGAAACAACCAAACATTAAGACCATAAACTAATGATTATTGCAATGTCTCCAAAAAAGGTGAATTAGCTAGATTATGATGCTACGTGGAGGAGTGTAGCTAAATCCCTTTCCCACGCGCCGATTTCATGGTACCTAAAGAAACAAACAACGAAAAACACAAGCGTGAGTTCAAAACTCAGCAAGGTGTAATATAATGAATCGACAAGGATCAAAACAACAAACCATCATACCAGTCTCCACAGTTATACCACAACACATCATACTTGACATTATACACCCTCTTTAAAACAACATGATAATCATTTCATGAACACCTCATGAGTACTCTCATCATTAATTCATAAACTTCTTCATTCATGTATATCATTCATGCAATGCAATGCACATGTCTCCTGGAATTCTCATACCGGTATGGTTGAGTGCACACCCGTCGGCATGCACCCTTTTCCCCCTTCCATCCCGAAGATGGAGGGTGCCTATCACTCGCCTCCATTCACCACGGTGGATGGAATCACGATGTAGGTCTTACTCAAGAATAGCCCCGGACTAGTCATAACGGTTCTCACCGCCCCTCCCGGAATAGTTATGACTTATCTCACCGGCCGGCCATGAAAATATGCCATGTATGCAAAATGGACAACAACGTACACATATATAGGAGTATTGCATATCATCACATGGCATGTAATCCACTTATCAACAATAAGTACATTTAAATCATGGCATAATGGCTTCATATCAAGCAATACATGTAATTCATGGCAAGACAACATGTTATCTATTCCAAATACTATGAAGCACAACTAGCAACACATATAGCATACAATCCACACAACACACTTGCCTTCAACCGCAGGCAACGGAGTGACGAGAGGTTTAGTGCAAACACGAAGGCACACCACCTGCAAACACGTGCCACACACTTAATTCGACTCCTCAAAACAGTACCCACTACACCTAATACGCTAAATACTCCAAAACCCCGAAATCACAGATTTTGCCCCGTTCTGGACAGCGGCTTCGAAAAATCATAACTTGAGTTCTAGAACTCCAAATTGAATAAACGAGTACATCCTCGCATAGCTTAGGAAATTTCCCAACTTTTTCTAGTTATAGGTAAAGACTGATTCGGACTCTAATGTTGTTTAATCTAACGTTGAACACGAACTGTCTCAATCTCGTCACAGATTTGACAGCGCTCGGTAAAACAGGCATAACTTCCAAACGGCTGGGCGGAATTTCAATTTCTTTATATGCACTGAAATATATTGAAATTATCTACAACTTCCTAGAAGTCCGTACGGTCAGATTCGAAATCTAAATTAGCTTAATCTAATGTTGAACACAGACTGTCCCAACCTCGACACAGATTGGACAGCGCCCACCAAAATGGCCATAACTTTCAGACCGTAACTCCAAAAATTCTCAAACAAATACACAAAATAGTTCTTGACGATACATACAACTTCTTCAACAGGAGGTCGGCCAAATTCTGACTCTAAAATTGCGAAATCGCACCCCCTAAAACGGACTCCAAATCTGCCCGAAACTGAGTACAATACGAACTCTAGTTCTTTTCAGATCTACTCCATGGCAGCACGTCCTCTTGATCTAATAACTCCAAATCTACCATGAGAACAGCACCTAGACCTTCCCCAAGGTTTCCCCATGGACATACCTTAGTCCGACGAACGACGAACACGAAGAATGCCTCTCGATCGCCCGATCTCGCTCCCACGCGTCGTGGCCACCGGTTCTCCTCGTCGCGGATCCTCCTACCGGCGAGGGCAGCACCATGGCGTGGCATGGCAGCGAGGGGGACGCAGCAAGGGCACGTGGTGGAGCAAGGAGGCGCAAGGGTGAGGAGGGGTGGCGGCTAGGGAGGAGGAGGCAATGGGGTGGAGGGGAAACAAGTGGGGGCTAGGGCTAGGGAGGGGACTTGTTTGGGGCGCAGGTAGGGCTAGGGCAGCAGTTTTGATGTCCTAGACCACCTCCAAAAGGCCCAAATATGTCCCACCTTCGGCCCATATGGACCCCCCAAGGCCCGAACTCCCCCGGAAGGCCCAATTCCCCTCCGGAAAGGCCCAAAATCCCTCGGAAAGGCCCACACTTGCAGAAACGGCGCAAAAACATGTTACAAGAGTCGTACCTTATGGCCGAGATCGAAAATGACTCATACCGTCATTCCGTAGTATCACATGAATAGATAAAGAGTTGAATAGCGTGTACTCCGTAAGGAACACCCGTGATATAATACAATCTTCATTTCTTTTCTACTCCTTCAATGTCATTTTATAGACAAAGGCAACCATAATTACATTCGTAAGCTCGATCTAGGGACCCCGGGGTCTTGAACATCAACAGTTGGTGCTAGAAGAAGGGTCTCCGTCATAATTTAAGATTGAAAGAGGTGATGTGTTGTCGCTGGAAGCCATGGATGTAGAAAATTCATTCGATCTCGCTGACTATGCTCACCTCACCCCCGATGACTTCGTGGAGGAAGAAGATGGTAAGTTTGACTTCTACTCCGAGTATGTTACTAAGACAGAGTTGTCTGAATTGGCAACTTCATCCAAACCGGATAAGGCCACATCAGGAGCACTATTTTTTGAGAAAAAAATTAGGAAAAGATAGTGACTCCGTACCTGCCCTTACCTCAAAGGGAAAGGATCAGGGCACACGCCCTATGGAAGTCAACAATGTACAAATTCACAAGAACGACAATGACTTCTATGAGAATTCATCTTTAGAAGATTCTCTCTAAAGTCTTGAACTCGATTATACCCCATCATCATCCTTTGATGAGCGAATGTTCACCCCTTTTGTCAATTCTGGATTTCGTATTTGCGCAATCATGGAGAAGACAGAGGCACAACGAGTGGAATGTGAACAGTGTGAAGCTCAATAAAAGACCGCTAGGAGCAAAGCGAGAGTCTCGCGATTACCAAACAAAATGCTTTGGAAGAGGCGAGACGTCTTTACCACGATAGCTAGCTAGTATTCTCGCTAGATCAGATCCATCAGGAAATCATCCCCGATCTGTCTTTCCGATCACTCCACAAGTTCCAAGGTTGGTGGTAAGAGACATAGATATGATTCCTAACAGTCCACAAAAAGGAACTCATGTGGATAAGATTCACATTATCATTAACGCAATTTTAAACCAACCCATGGATGGAGACAACGTGCTGCTAATAAGATCCCTAGCTACTGATCTGCAAGAAGCTGCAGTAGAAGTACAGAGCATGTCTTCTTCCATGAGATCTTTGACTGATTCCCACGTGGATCATTCCTCGTCCTATCGACGTCAACAAAGCACTGACCACCAACAGAGGAGCAATCCATGAAGGAGGAGTGCTTTTGACAGGCTTGGCCCAGGTGAAAATATTAACCATGGTCGATGACGACCTCGTTTTCCTAATTATACAGAACATGTACCTAACATATGAACACGTTTGGAGTTGTATACTGGATGCAAAGTATTTTAACCAGGTCTCCAAAACATCACTTGGCCTAAAAAATTCAAGATAGGTCCTCTGAAAAGCTACAATGGAACTCAAAATCCATCATAATTTCTCCAAATTTATACCACTGCCATCCAAGCTGCTGGTGACGATGAGAAGGTAATGGTAAATTATCTTCCCACTATTCTCAAAAGATATGCGGAAACTTGGTTATTTAATCAGCCAGAAGGATCTATTTTCAGTTGAAAAAATGTATGCCATGCCATATTAAATAACTTTAAAAGTTGTTATGCAAAACCTGGTAAAGAAGATGATTTGCATCGTATTCACCAAACCTTTGACGAGAATTTGCGTCAGTTTATTAAGAGGTTTGTAGAGGTTCGTAATATCATTCCTAACATATTTGATGATTCTGTGATTCGTGCATTTAAACAGGTTATACACTACAAGCATTTCATGGAGGACCTACACATTCACCCACCATTTATCATATTAGAACTTTTCGACATGGCAGATCAGTATTCTGATGTCCATGAGGCGGTTGAATGGAATCGTATGGTTGACAACGGTCATATGCCACCGCAACCAGGTTTGAAGATGTAACACTCTGGCACCTAGTATGCCCAGAATGTCACCCCAAAAGATAAAACAACAACCAAATATCATCTTTGAAGGTAAAATTACAGCAACTATACTAATGACTTTAACAAAATTTTGGCAGCATATTCTCTGTTTTTCCATGGTTTTAAACATTAACAATAATAGCATAACAAGATAGCATAATGGGAGACAACAATAACATGACAATCCATGGTTCCAACATCAATTCAAGCTCAACACATAGATTTAATAGTCACCTAATCCATTAAGAAGTAAACGATTATTCAAGGCAACCAACGAGGTATAGTTATTCCAAAGTCTAATTGGATAAGACAACCATCACAACTATGGAAGGAGCATGTCATTATTTAAATGTGTGATGCTAAGTGATGAAGTGAGTCTAGCTCCCTTTCCCCAAGCCGGATTCAAGGTACCTAAAAAAACATTGAACAACAAGCGTGAGTTCAACACTCAGCAAAGTGTATTGCAATGGAACAAAACAAAAAAAATTCACATACACACGTCATACCGATCACCAACCATGGAAACAATCCATAAAGACTTTCTCATTCACATTCTCACATACTTCCTCATTCACATTCTCATTTATGCAATGCAATGCATCATGCCTCTTTGCTTAGCACATACCGGTATTGCCGAGTGCACACCCGTCGGTGTGCACCCTCATCCCCTTCCATCCCGTGGAGGGTGCCTACTCTTACTGACTCGCTCCCATACAACCGCGTGTATGGGACTACGAGGTAGGAATTTCGTGTTCACTATGTGTGAACATAGAGGCCCGCATCAGAATGGGTCGCCTCTTCCTTTATGCATGCACATATGCCATAAACATGAATAACTTGCATATAAACTCGATTTAACAATTGCATAACCATTTAACAAATTATACTCATCATGTCACAAGCAATAATCAATCATGGCATCTTATCAAAACACATGATTAAACTATTTCATTGCGAATCATCACAACTACTACAATACACTTGCCTTCAACCACGCGAGACGGACTGGTGAGATGTTGAGGGCACTCCCAGGGTCACACCACCTGCACATAGGTACAATGCACTCAAAAACATGCCCACAAAATAACACAAGAACTATCAACTAAATCGACTTCGCAACCCACTCCTAATACCTAAAAAACAGAGAATCTGTCCAACGGGATAGCAGGCTTCCAACAAGTATAACTTGAGTTCTACAACTCCAAATCAGGTAAACGAGTACATTTTCTCGAACCTTAGGAAATTTCCCACCTTCTTTTAAGTATACGTGAAAACAGATTCGGCCTCTAAAATCCACTAATCTACAGTTGAACACAATCTGTCCCAATCACATCACAGATTGGATAGTGCTCGGTAAATAGGCCATAACTTTTAAACAGCTGGATGAAACTTAGCGTTTTTGGTGCCCAATTAAAGGTATTCCAATTATATACAACTTTCGCAGCAACCGGTCCCCCAGAAAATGACTCTAAAATTCTCTAATTCATGCCCTAAGTTGGTCGTCTCATCTGCCCGAAAACTGAGCGCTGGACAGATCTAGATCCCTTCAAGCACAACGGGTTACAGAACCTAATTAAAGGCTAATAGTGTAACACCCCGGTATTTAATATGCCCGAATGCTACCAAACATCGACTAAGCAACCTCTAAATACCACAATTACAAGTAAATTACAGCAAAGGAGCAAATGCTAATACCGAAAATTTCGGCAGCATCTCCTTTGTTTTTCCATGAATTGAAGCAACAACAATAGCATAGCAATATATGGCAATATAAGAGACATATCAAATAGCAATAAATAATGGCATGACGGCAATAAAAGTCAAATCTCAAGCATTCAAAGTCTTCATGAGCCAAACGAACAATAATGTGACACTACATTTTGGTGTGACATTACAAATTGCGAAATTAGAGAAGAAAATCTTACGGCTAGAGGTTTACTCGCGTTTTTGGGCCTTTTGAAGCGTTGTGACACCACGGAGTGTCGTAACCTTATTTAACGTGCATGATAAGGTTAATAACATTATGAGATGTGGAATTAAGGTTAAAACTATAGGATATGGAGGTTAATAGCTTTTCCGGGCCGTTTCCGGGGTTTTGGGCCTTCCCGGGGGAGTTTGGGCCATGGTGGGCTTTGGTGGGATGGAGTAGGTCTCCGTAACAGACTAGGTTTGGGTGTGGGGGCTGGTAAAAGGGCTCCCCACCAGCCCTTGGGGCGTCCACCCCTGCCCTAGGTGCGCCCCCACCTCTTCTCCTTGTGCCCTAGCCGCCACACCTCTCCCTCCCCTCTTGTGCCATGCGCCTCCACCTCCCCCTTTGCCCCCATTGCTCCCCACCTCTCCACCACCTCTCCTCCACCCCCCTTGCTGCCCTAGGGTGACCTCCCTACCCCTGCATCCTCATGGATCCATCCGAGGAGCGAGGAGCGATGAGCAAGGAGCGAAGAGCGAGGTGCGAGGAGCGAGGAGCGAGGAGCGAGGAGATCGATTGGAGTTTTCGTGCGTCGGGCAAAGGTATGATCATGGGGATCCTCGGGGATGAGCTAGGTACTGTTATTAGGGAGTTTATCAAGTTTTTTGATCAATTGGAGGCGCTGGATTTGAGTAATTTGGGTTAGATCTAGATGTTGCCACGTTTCTGTTTTCGGGCAGATTGAGCAGTCGAGCTAGGGTTCGCGTTTTCGCCAATTTAGATTTCGAATCTGACTGTACGGACTTTTAAGAAGTTGTAGATAATTTCATTATCTTTCTGTGGATATAAAGAAAGTTAAATTCCGCCCAGGCGTTTAAAAGTTATGGCTGTTTTACCGAGCGTGTTAAAATCTGTGACGTAATTGAAACAGATCACGGTAATCTGTAGATTAGACGACATTAGAGTCCGAATCAGTCTTTCCCTATACCTTAAGAAAGTTGGGAAATTTCCTAAGCTACGCGAGGATGTACTCGTTTAATTGATTCGGAGTCCCAGAACTCAATTTATGCTTTTTGCAAGGTTGCTGTCCCGTCGGGACAGAACCTCTGTTTTTAGGTTTTGCGAGTAGTGGGCAATGTCGGGTTAGATGGGGTTTTGCGTACTATTTTGTGGGCATGATTGTGAGTGTGTGATGCCTATGTGCAGGTGGTGTGACACCGGGAGTGCCCTCGACTTCCCACAAATCCGTCGCCCGCGGTTGAGGCAAGTGTGTTGTAATGAATAGCGGATTGTAGGTTGTTTGTTGAGATTAGATGAAGGATTGAATACTTGCTATGATCACTTGCCATGCTTGCTGATTTCCAATGATATGT
Source organism: Rhipidocladum racemiflorum (assembly GCA_036346355.1). Classification (NCBI taxonomy): domain Eukaryota; kingdom Viridiplantae; phylum Streptophyta; class Magnoliopsida; order Poales; family Poaceae; genus Rhipidocladum; species Rhipidocladum racemiflorum. The sequence continues at coordinate 39,422,220 of CM070588.1, forward strand.
TGAGTATGATTATCATGATATGATGCTATTTGTTTATGTTTATCATGATACGATGCCATGTGTCTATATTTGTCATGATATGATGCCATGTGTTTATGTGTACCATGATATGATGCCATATGTTTATGTACAAATGAGATATGATAATTGGCATAGTTGCATGCATGGCATGAGATAGGGCGAGGGCGGTGAGAAAGTCATAACTAGTCCGGCAAGGTCGGTGAGAAAGTTATGACTAGTCCGGAACGCCATTGAGTAAGACCTACATCGTGATTCCATCCACGTGGTGAATGGAAGTGAGGAGTAGGCACCCTCCATCTTCGGGATGGAAGGGGGGAAAAGGGTGCACACCGACGGGTGTGTACTCAACCATACCGGTATGAGTTTCCAAGGAGATATGAGCATAATATTGCATTGCATTGCATTGCAATACATATTTAATGATGATGATGTTGTTATGTGCTCAAGTATGAGATGTTATATGTGATGTAAGGTATTATTGTCTTGTAAATGATCTTGTTGTCCATTACAATATGCTTGCTGAGTTTTCGAACTCACGCTTGTGTTTTATGTTGTTTTTAGGTACTTTGGGATCGGCATGCGGGAAAAAGGGGTCTAGCTACACTTCTACACGTAGCTCCACCATCATAGTCCATAATTAATCACTTGGAGACATGATATTAATAGTTGTGCCATAAACTTAATGTAGGGTTTAATTTAGCATGCTTGTGATTCCTTATTTGCTTGGTTATAGCTTATGAAGTGGTTGAGCATGCTTTTATTGGCGTAATTTGATGATATATCCATTTATGTTGATGTTTTATTTGTCGTGTGCTATGACATATCTTGCCATGATATTGATATTGTGTTAATTCATGTTAAAACAAAGGAGGTGCTGCCGAAATCTCGGTTTTTAGCATGTGCGCCTTTGCTGGAATTTATGTTTAATTGTGGTATTTAGATGTTGTTTAGCTTATGTTTGGTAGCATTCAGGCATATTAAATGCCGGGGTGTTACAAATAAGGCTCTCATAATGCAAAACTAGATCATAAACCGATATGCATCACACTAAATTTATTATCAAAACTTCAAATGAAAAACTGTGGGAACAAATGTGTGAAGCTACGTGTGGGAGTGTGACTAGTTCCCTTCCCCGCATGCTGGTCTCATGGTACCTAAAACAACAAGAAAGCACAAGCGTGAGTTCAACACTCAGCAAGTATATTGCAATGGTACAAAAGAACAATTACATGGCTTCAACACCTCAATCATGCCTATCATCTTATTCATACTCACATATCATTTTTCACATATCATCATCATCATTTATGCAATGCGATGCGATGCACATGTCTCCTGGAAACTCATACCGGTATGGTTGAGTACACACCCGTCGGTGTGCACCCTCTCCCCCCTTCCATCCCGAAGATGGAGGGTGCCTACTCCTCGCTTCCATTCACCGCGGTGGATGGAATCACGATGTAGGACTTACTCAATGGCGCCCCGGACTAGTCATAACTTTCTCACCGACCTTACCGGACTAGTTATGACTTTCTCACCGACCCGGCCATGTATCATGCCATGTATGCAAACATGCCAACATCATAGATAACTTGTACATTAACATATGGCATCATAACATAATAAAACAAATTCATCATATCAATGGCAAACATTAAAGCATGTCATGTGAACATATCATATATTCAATTTCAATCTTAACAAAACTAGAAACCTACAACCCGCTACCCATTCCAATACACTTGCCTCAACCACGGGCGACGGATTGGCGAGAAGTAGAGGGCACTCCCGGGGTCACACCACCAGCACATAGGCACCACACACTCAAAATTGTGCCCACAAAACAATACGCAAACACTCTTCTATCCCGACTTCACAAACTACTCGCAAAACCCAAAAACAGAGGTTCTGTCCCGTCGGGATAGCAGAATTCCAACGAGCATAACTCGGGTTCTAAAACTCCGAATCGATCAAACGAGTACATCTTCGCGTAGCTTAGGAAATTTCCTAACTTTTTCTAAGTATATGGAAAAACTGATTCGGCATCTAAAGTGGTTTAATCTACAGAATACCGTGATCTGTTCTAATCTCGTCACAGTTTTGAACACGCTCGGTAAAACAAGAATAACTTTCAAACGGATGATCGGAATTAAGCATTCTTTACATCCAATTAAAGGTATTTCAATTACCTACAACTTATTCAACAGGCGGACGACCAAATTCTGATTCTAAATTAGTGAAAACCCAAACCCTAGATCGACTGCTCATGTTGCCCGATACAGAGAACGTGGCAAACTCTAGATTCCATCTAATCTACCCAATTACAGCACCACTAATTGATCTAAAAACATGATATCAACCCTTATAACAGTACCTAGACAAACCCCAAGGATTCCCGTGGTCATACCTTTGCCCGACGAACGAAGAACCAACGGATCTCCTCCCGGTTCACGCGATCTCCTTCCTCGCTCCAAATCCACTGGATCTCCTCGTCGCGGAGCGCTCCAATGGATGGATCTTCGGGGTGGTGAGGCATCCCTAGGGCAGCAAGGGCTGGTGGAGAGGGGAGCGGAGGGGTGGTGGTGCAATGGGGAGGAGGGAGGAGAGGGGAGGCGCATGGGGGGTGGCGGCTAGGGTTTGAAGAGGAGGGGGTGGGGCGCCCAAGTGGGGGAGGGCTGGCGCATGGGGTGTGGGCAGCAGCCCTTGCTGCCCAAAAGTTCCACCAAACGGCCCAAAACTTTCCCCACCTTGGGCCCACTTCATCCCCCTAAGTCCCAAATACGTCCCGCTAGGCCCAAACTCCCCCGAAAGCCCAAAAACGCGAGTAAACCTCATGCCGTAAGGTTTTACTCTCTAATTTCACATTTTATAATGTCACACGATTCCGTAGTGTCACATTCTCCCCCCCTTAAATAGGATTCGACCTCGAATCCGAAGAACGCCAAAAACAACAACATAGTCCCCAAGGGACAAAAGACTTCTTTGCAACACAAAACATTCACACAAAGACTCAAACCGGAACAATCGACAAACAAGTTCTCAAAACCAATACTTAGCGACAAAGTGTTGATTTAGCTCAACTAGTGCAACCTCTCACGGTTCCACCTTCACTTCAATTCCCAATAATATTAGCAGAAGTCAATCGAAGTCCTCGATTTCACCCACTAAAGGGCTTAATCAAATTATCACGCCCAACTCCTCACATCAAACAGTTCATACTTCCCTTACATCCAACCTGATGAACTCAGAAAAACTTCCCTTTTCAACTTCATTTACAGAACCTTAATTTCATTTCTCCACCTATCTACCACATCTCATTAAACTTAAGATGATACAAAGAAAGTGAATCACATCTCCTTTAACAACCTCTCTATCAGCAAATCACCAATGGTGTCTTATTAATAACTGGGGTTCTAAACGAGAACCTCCAAAGAATCAATTACACAAAATCCCATCTCCTCCAATTATTTGACCTTTTTTCACAAGGAACCACAATTAACCAATGTCATTTACATACATACTCCACATCGACAATAACTTCCTTTCCAAACTCAAACCATGCTACATTTTTTTTCTATCATCTTCTGGGCATATCTCATACCCAAGGACACTAGCTAAGACAATGTTCATGACAAAACATTTTACATCACAATTTCTATAACCTTCATTACCACCAAACGGTACTCTCCACAAAATTTAAACCACGACATCTATAACCTCCATCATAACCACCTTTTAAACCACAACCAAAGTTCTACAACTAGCCCAAGTTAGGGCTGAAAGTTATTACCAAACCACCATTGGTTCTTTTCCTAAGAGGGTCTCGCCCTCACATATTCACACTCAAAAACAACCAAGCCCATGAGTATATTCCTCCAATATAATCAACAATTCCATAAGCATTTCCATTCATTTCTCAACAAGAATGCCAACAAAAAGCAACTCCCTTTAGCCGGAACCACATTCATCAACTCGAATCCCAAAACACCACAAATCACTTTGGAACAAAGATTTGACAACGTCCAAAGACCTCCTTTTTTTTCCCTAAATCAAACCGCAAAGGAAAAACTCAAATTTCAAAACAATGCGATACATTTCGCATCGGGGAGCACTCAAACAAAAGAGAGACTCCACACAATTCTTTGACAGAAGTTCTCAACAACCAAAGCATCTCAACTCGCTTTCACCAAAGCCAAACCTCTCATTTTCACCAAAATCAACATTTTGGAAGGGAACCGTTTCTCAAATCACACACAAGAATCCACAACCATCACAGTATCTCTCAAAGAGAAAGGGAAACTCAAATCTGTAACATAACCAAAATTCCAGCATTCATCCATTCTTTATTTTCATGCTAGAAAGCACAGGAAATCTCAATTCATGACATGGATGCAATCTTTTAATGAGCACCTTCGGATTAGTCATATATCCATATATGACTTTCTCACCGACCTGACTCATCATCTCTTTTATGATAAACACCGCATTTTAACCAAAAGCAAAATTTTGGAAGAGAACATCAATTCTCAAGTCAAACATCTGCACCCACAACCGCTACAAATTCTCTCAAAGAAAATAAAAAGAGACTCATTCCCAAAATAAACACTTCACCAGCAAAATCACTCATAGAACGTTCATAAGATCTACCTTTTTGAAGCACTTTGCAAACATCACACAAACTTTCCAAATAAGTCCAACTCTAGCCCAATAGAGTTACAGATTAAATCTCAAGAATTTTCAACATAACCCATTGTGTCCATCTGTTTCCTTTAAAATTTATTCCAAAGATCATTCCGTGTGAACGCAAAGGAGCACGATCCACTCGAAAGCATTTGGGTGCAAATCTATACTCATCATAACCTAAATAAATTAGCCAAAACCAAAGATTGGCACCAATCACTACAAGTTTAGGGAAACTCTGAACTACAACATAAGGAATACCTTGCCCGAAAGCATTCAACCAAACTAGCAAACAACCATACCAGTCCAAAAAAGGTTTTAAACACCAACTTAGCATAGATACAACCATCTCTAGTGTTCCACTATGCTTTTCATTCAAGACTTCAAAATTCACTACTTACTCATTGAGAAGGTCCAACCGGATTTAACAAAATTTACATAACAAATTCTTTCTCTAGTTACCATTCCCAACATTTTTTTATTAAAGTTTATGATGCTTATAAAAAAGACATCCAACCAGTACTACCTCATCATGATCCCCACGGACCATCAATTCATATAACATCATATTATATATTTAAAAACATAATACTTCAATAAGTACCTTAGCAGGATCAACCTATCTATTTCATACCATTCATACGTCAACTTTTCAACAATCGAACTTATTCCATTAATCAATAACTCCAACAAGTAAATGTCATCTCCACAAGATAAAGTTCGTAAATAGGACTTTAGGACATACATTCATTAAGGATAAATCCTTACATCATGATAATTATCCATTGTTCATTCGATCACAACAGTGCTCAACATTAAACCACATTTTACAGTTTGTCTCTATTTTTAACAATCGTTTTCAACGATTAATCACACTACCAAGTCATCAATATCAATAATTTGCATAATCATCAAACAACAACATTGCTTTTAGCAACCCTATACATAGGTTATAACACAATTGCCACTACACAACGTACTCCAACTATTTTACAATAAATTTAATGAGTTAGACAATCCCAATGCTCTTTACAACAACATCAAACAACAACTTCTACCTTCTCAATTGTCATCTGTATTAGCATTTCAAGAACACAATTACATCCTTCCAATTATGCTAATAGTTTGCAACCACATAAATAGCAACTCTAATCAACTTCCAAATTGGGTTCACAAACCGACGCGATTAAATTTCTGTACTAACATGTTAATTTAGAATATCTTTAAACAACCAACCAAGTTTATATAACAATGTTAATGGTTTACATCACCTTAATGTTCTCACTACGCATCAGGGTTTAAAACTTTAAATATTATCGGGGGTCATAGGCACTTTTATAGCAAAGCAACATATTCTAAGCATGAACATTAACACATTTAATCATTCCCACTATGGGGTACTCTACATCATTAGAGGTTCACTTAATCTTAAGCTAAAGGTAATAATTACATTTAATTGATTCAACTCGCAAATTAACTAAGGAGTACATCATTTTCATAAACCACATTGTTACATACTACATAACATGCTAAACAACAATTTTCACTTTTAACAAGTAATTTCAATCAAACGAATACTTACTTTATTTGCAACATTATTCTTTTAATACTCAACCAAAGCTCACAAAGAAGCTTGACTCTCAAAGTTGCAATGGGACATGACTCCAAAACACGTCTCAATCTTAAAGACTCCCACAGGAGGGAATGAAACGATCAAGTAAACCTTTACAGACAAAGGCACAAACATAGATCAACACAACTTAACTTTTTGCACACGCTTCAATAACTTCTTTTAAACTCAGAGTAAGACACACAAGAACCAAAACTATACTTTTCCTTGCAAGGCAACCAACAACACCGGTGTCAAAGCAAAAAGGCGACCAAAAGACGTGCAACACAAAACTCTTCTTCTTTGTCTTCACCCAAAGAAGACAAAACCAAGAAACACCGAAGGGACACTCCGCGAAAATCCAATTCCAAACACTTTTGTTTTGACTTCAATCAACCAGAGACAATAAAACCAACCGAAACCGACCGTTAGAACGGTAAAGGGCAACTGAAAGAATCCACCACGAACTCTTCTATTCGACTCCAGCCAACAACCCGATCTTCGACAGAAAGGATAAGCACTCTTTTCCCACAGGGGCTAATAGTTCTTTGGTGATGGCGCTAACCGGCCACACCGTCAAACCACACCCTTACTATGAACAAAAAGAGGTGACCGAAACCCTTCGGCACCACAACCCCACTTTATCACAATACAAAGAACAATACAATCAAATCTCTCAATAACATGGCAACATATTTTACCAACTTTAGCATTCAACATCAAAACTTAAATACAACATTTAAGCGTAAGCAACAATACCCATACCCTTTTCCTACTGTGCATCCATGTGTGTCAAATTTTAGATTAGTTATACCACTTTTGCAAGTTTTAATGTTGCTAACCTATGACAAAATTTTAGTTAAGACCTAAGCCATGTTTCTAAGTTATTCCACATCACATTTTAGTTGTACCCTATAGCATGACACAAAAAATACATATTCCAGGGACCTACAGCCCGCTCTGATACGAACTGTAACACCCCGGCATTTAATATGCCCGAATGCTACCAAACATGGACTAAGCAACCTCTAAATACCACAATTACAATTAAATTACAGCAAAGGAGCAAATGCTAATAACGAAAATTTCGGCAGCATCTCCTTTGTTTTTCCATGAATTGAAGCAACAACAATAGCATAGCAATATATGGCAATATAAGAGACATCTAAAATAGCAATAAATAATGGCATGACGGCAATAAAAGTCAAATCTCAAGCATTCAAAGTCTTCATGAGCCAAACGAACAATAAGGCTCCCATAACGCAAAACTAGATCATAAACCGATATGCATCACACTAAATTTATTATCAAGACTCCAAATGAAAAACTGTGGGAACAAATGTGTGAAGCTACGTGTAGGAGTGTGACTAGTTCCCTTCCCCGCATGCCGGTCTCATGGTACCTAAAACAATAAGAAAGCACAAGCGTGAGTTCAACACACAGCAAGTATATTGCATGGCTTCAACACCTCAATCATGCCTATCATCTTATTCATACTCACATATCATTTTTCACATATCATCATCATCATTTATGCAATGCGATGCGATGCACATGTCTCCTGGAAACTCATACCGGTATGGTTGAGTACACACCCGTCGGTGTGCACCCTCCCCCCCCCTTCCATCCCGAAGATGGAGGGTGCCTACTCCTCACTTCCATTCACCGCGGTGGATGGAATCACGATGTAGGATATACTCAATGGCACCCCGGAATAGTTATAACTTTCTCACCGACCTTACCGGACTAGTTATGACTTTCTCATCGACCCGGCCATATATCATGCCATGTATGCAAACATGCCAACATCATAGATAACTTGTACATTAACACATGGCATCATAACATAATAAAACATATTCATCATATCAATGGCAAACATTAAAGCATGGCATGTGAACATATCATATATTTAATTTCAATCTCAACAAAACTAACAACCTACAACCTGCTACCCATTCCAATACACTTGCCTCAACCACGGGCGACGGATTGGCGAGAAGTAGAGGGCACTCCCGGGGTCACACCACCTGCACATAGGCAGCACACACTCAAAATCGTGCCCACAAAACAATACGCAAACACTCTTCTACCCCGACTTGGCAAACTACTCGCAAAACCCAAAAACAGAGGTTCTGTCCCGTCGGGACAGCAGACTTCCAACGAGCATAACTCGGGTTCTAAGACTCCGAATCGATTAAACGAGTACATCTTCGCGTATCTTAGGAAATTTCCTAACTTTTTCTAAGTATATAGAAAAACTGATTCGGCCTCTAAAGTGGTTTAATCTACAGAATACCGTGATCTGTTCTAGTCTCGTCACAGTTTTGAACAAGCTCGGAAAAACAAGCATAAATTTCAAACGGCTGATCGGAATTAAGCATTCTTTACGTCCAATTAAAGGCATTTCAATTACCTACAACTTCTTTAACAGGAGGACGGCCAAATTCGAAATCTAAATTGGCGAAAACCCAAACCCTAGGTCGACTACTCATGCTGCCCGAAACGGAGAACGTGGCAAACTCTAGATTCCATCTAATCTACCCAATTACAGCACCACCAATTGATCTAAAAACATGATATCAACCCTTATAACAGTACCTAAACCAACCCCAAGAATTCCCGTGGCCATACCTTTGCCCGACGAACGAAGAACCAACGGATCTCCTCCCGGTTCACGCGATCTCCTTCCTCGCTCCAAATCCACCGGATCTCCTTGTCGCGGAGCGCTCCAATGGACGGATCTTCGGGGTGGTGTGGTGGAGAGGCATCCCTAGGGTAGCAAGGGGTGGTGGAGAGGGGAGGGGAGGGGTGGTGGTGCAATGGGGAGGAGGGAGGAGAGGGGAGGCGCATGGGGGGTGTGGGGGGTGGCGGCTAGGATTTGAAGAGGAGGGGGTGGGGCGCCCAAGTTGGGGAGGGCTGGGGCATGGGGTGTGGGAAGCAGCCCTTGCTGCCCAAAAGTTCCACCAAACGGCCCAAAACTTCCCCCACCTTCGGCCCACTTCATCCCCCTAAGGCCCAAATACCTCCCGCTAGGCCCAAACTCCCCCGGATGCCCAAAAACGTGAGTAAACCTCATGCCGTAAAGTTTTACTCTCTAATTTCACATTTTATATTGTCACACCATTCCGTAGTGTCACAAATAGCACCCAATTTCCCCATCTAAATAGCACCTAATCCACCACAAAACTTACAATCACAAACCTCTCCTTGAAGGATCGATGGAACGGTGAATCCCTCATCTTTCTGGCAACATTTTCCTTCGGATCCTCAGAAATCGCCGGAGTTCTTCGGTTGAATGAATCACCAAACAAAACAACCGAGGTAGGGGAAGGGGAAAGGATGGCTTGGAGGGGAGGAGACCCTAGTGTCGCGACCCGAATTTGCAAATTCGGACCCTTTGTGTATTCAGCACTAGTCCAGGATCATATTAGTGCACACAGTCTCAACATCGGTATATATCACGATCATACTCAACAAAATAGTAAAGTGCTTTATTAAAAGGAAAATATAACTGGTTGCTCAACCTTATGGTCAAGTTACAAAATTACGCCTCGCAGGGCTAAAGTCTTACTCGAATAAATTTGCAGCGGAATATAAAGAAAATGCGTGGCACCAACCAATATGCCACACGCAACTGATTGGGCTCGCTCCTAGTTCGTAGGCTCCTCTTGGAACTCCTCCTCCAGAGCTGGCGTCGATTCTTCTTCAACTGGTGTTTGTATTGTGGTAAGGGTGATTACTTGGTACTCAACAAGTCATGCACAGAATGCAAGCTAATATTCTATATGCATGGCTTATTACAAAGGATAGGCTAACAGGTATATTTGCAGAAAAGCAGCACGTGTAAATACAGTAATAGATTGCAAAGCAGTAAAACAATAATAAATTGGGTACTTTCACAAGGATGTCACATGCAAAGCATTTTCCAATCCTAAGTCCAATTCATCATTTCAACCCAAAATTTTTCCAAAGACCAAGTTATTTTCATGAAAGTCTAACCCTTGACTATAATCCCCGAGCGATATCCAATACCACGGACTCGGCTATTCGAATAGGTTGTACACTCTGCAGAGGTTATGCACTTTACCCACAAGATATAGTCAAACACCACAAAGGCGAGTGTCCGTAACAAAGTCTTTCGGAAGCCTCTAACTACACAAGTGGACCTCTCCGGTTGTTGCGCACTAACCCTTCCCTTAGCAAAGGCGAAGTCTAGGCCAACCAACTGTTAGATGGGTACCTAGCCATCACCCCGGTACGCTCCCCCGTACAACTACACAAATGTGTAGTTAACACCCCGAGGTTACACAAGCAAGTTATTGGCAACTTATTCAACTAGGTCCGTCCCATTACAGACATATGGTTGCATGTTCGACTCAGTTCAAAGGCTTGCAAGGTTAAGTCCTTAGGGTGACCAAGGCAAGACTGCCGAAGAACCAATACGAATTTCCCGATGCCACTCATGGCCCACCTGATGATCCTTGCCATTGCCTCGGTCTAAATCTATTTATCAAAACCCCTAGTTGATTACCATGCACCACGTGCCATCAACATCATCATTAATAACACATCACACTTCTCCAAAACAGGTTCCATATCTCATTAAGTCAATATTAACATGTAATTGTCCAAAATCATGTCATGACTACGTGGCAGGTCTAAGCATTATACTACAATGGTCTAAATACCCATGTTGGCAATTTAGTAACGTCCAACTACTTAAACCAGACTAGGGTGACAAGGGGCCATGGCATACAATTATTTATGTCAAGGTGGAATACAACAATTTGGCATTTAACTAATTTCCAGAATTAATCAAAGCATTTTCTAATTAAATTAACATGCCATAATTTAAATCAAAATAATTTCCAAAGTGGGAACAATATGGTCAAAGCATAACTTGCCTTCAAAAAGTACTTGTTCTTGGTCTTGAGTTGGCTCCTGGGTCAAAACTTCACCTTCGAAGCCTTCGGGCACCTCGATGTCTACTCGTAACGGATAAATAAACACCAAATAAATAAAAATAGAGAAAAAATCATGTCTAAAAATTAAATAAAATTCACCATTAAATAGAGCTCAATTTTACAAAAATTTAGAAATTGGAATCACCCAAATAAGAATTAAAATGCAAAAGTTATAAGCGTTTGAAGTTTGAAAAATCAATTAAAAGAATAAACCGAATTAATTCATTTATTTTTCTATTGAAAAATCCGATTATGACATCAGCATTGCGTCAGCGTGGAAATTGAATTTCCATCAAATGATTTTTCTAAAGAAAAATCGAATTATGACGTCAGCTTGCGTCATCCGGTGCATGGACTCGGTCCACGGGTACACGTGTCGCTGACACGTGGGACCCACTCGGATGATGTCAGAGCTGACATCATCGTGCTCGACCGAACGGCTCTGACAGCTGGGCACCACCGTGACATCAGCATGACGTCACGGATGACGTCAGCACGCGGTGTGCCAGACACTGACACGCAGGCCCGTTGCTGACGTCACGGGTGACGTCATTGACGACCAGTGTCACCCGCGTGGACCGCGGCGGTTCGGCTACTGGACACGTGGCGAAATCTGGGCCGTTGGTTTGAAATCCAACAGTCCAGATTGGATCCAACTCACGCGTAATGGGTGTACGAGATTTAATCTGGTCCGTTCAAATCGGATCGGACGGCTCAGATTGGATCTAAGCTGTGCGACTCTGGGCACCGACGTGGCATGACCCGTGCGGTGGTACGTGGCACGATCTATGCCGTTCGATCTCGATTGAACGGCTGATCTAATCTAGCGCTACTGTAACACCCCGGCATTTAATATGCCCGAATGCTACCAAACATAGGCTAAACAACATCTAAATACCATAAATTAAGATAAATTACAGCAAAGGAGTAAATGCTAGAACCGAAAATTTCAGCAGCATCTCCTTTGTTTTTCCATGAATTGAAGCAACAACAATACGATCACAGGATATAGTATAAAGAATGACATCTAAATCATCAATAATAAGGGTTCTATCAGCAGTATAAGCCTAGAATAAAGATTCCAACCATCTCATGAGCCAAACGAAGTAAATGAGGAAACCAAGCACAGAAATTAACCATTACAATTAAAGGAAGGAACATGTCATTGTTTATATGTGTGATGCTAAGTGATGACGTGTGACTAGCTCCCTTTCCCGCATGCCGGTTTCATGGTACCTAAGAAAAACAACATAAACACAAGCGTGAGTTCATCACTCAGCAAGTATATTGCAATGGAACAAGAAAATACATTCTAATACCTTCATCACCACTTTTCACATACGACATCATACACATCTCATATTCATAGCGTAAGCATATCATTGACATCATCATATATCATCATCATATAACATCCTCATATAATGCAATGCGATGCACATATCTCCTGGAAACTCATACCGGTATGGTTGAGTACACACCCGTCGGTGTGCACCCTCTCCCCCCTTCCATCCCAAAGATGGAGGGTGCCTACTCCTCGCTTCCACACACCGCGGTGGATGGAATCACGATGTAGGACTTACTCATTGGCTCTCCGGAATAGTCATAACTTTTTCTAAGTATATGGAAAGACTGATTCGGACTCTAAAGTGGTTTAATCTACAGAATACCGTGATTTGTTCCAATCACGTCATAGTTTTTAATACGTTCGGTAAAACGAGCATAACTTCCAAACGGCTAGGCGGAATTGGACGTTCTTTATACCCACTGAAAGGTATTGAAGTTACCTATAACTTCTTCAACAGGCGGACGACCAAATGCCGACTCTAAATTGGCGAAAACCCAAACCCTAGTTCGATTGCTCATGCTGCCCGAAACAGAGAACGTGGCAAAATCTAGATTTCGTCTAATCTACCCAATTACAGCACCACCAATTGATCTGAAAACATGATATTAACCCTTAGAACAGATCTTAGACCAACCCCAAGGATCCCCGTGGCCATACCTTCGCCCAACGAACGAAAACCTAACGGATCTCCTCCCGGTTTGCGCGATCTCCTTCCTCGCTCTAAATCCACGGATCTCCTCGTCGTGGAGCGCTCCAATGGACGGATCTTCGAGGTGTTGATGTGGAGAGGCTTCCCTAGGGCAGCAAGGGCGGTGGAGAGGGGAGGGGAGAGGTGGTGGCACCATGGGGGAAGATGGAGAGGAAGGGGTAGGGTGGAGGCGCATGGGGGGGCTAGGGGGTGGCGGTTAGGGTTGGGAAAGGGAGTGGGGGGCGCACCAAGGGGTGAGAGCCAGATTTGGCTGCCCAAAAGTCCCCCCCTTGGGCCCAAACCCTTCCACCGGAGGCCCAACTCAACCCCCAAGGCCCAAAGTCCCCCGGAGAGGCCCAAACACCCGAAAACGGCCCAAAAACACGCTATAAACGGCATAACATAAAGTTTTAACCTCCATTTTCACATTTTATAAAGTTTTGACCTTCTGTAGTGTCACAGCTACAACGCGCCGTATGATCTAGATCTAACGGCTGAGATCTACTCCTAGCACGGTGCGGTTACGGGCTACATGGCTTAATCCCGTGCGTTGGATCTAGATCCAATAGTTGCTAATAGATCCAAAAACCGTAACATGGATTTGCACGGGGTGACGTGGACGAATTTGGACGCTACGATTTAGATCTAACGATCTACATCTAATCAGGGCTATATGCACGTGGAGGTGACGTGGATGAACCTGGGCCTTTGGATTTTGATCAGATAGTTCACGAAGTTCGCGAGGTTGATGATGTCCACGGCGAAGTTGGCTGGCTGAACCTGGGGACGATGACCACAGCCACAGCATTTGGGCGCGAGTCTGGCGAAGTGGATGGTCCCTTCGGGCACGGCTCGACGTGAGGAACCCGGATCTGGCCTAGGCTGCGGCTGAGACGGCTCGATGTAACACCCCAAAATTTTGCTTTTCTTAAATTCATGTGTGATTTGGCACTTTGGTGAATTTTTGGAATTTTCTGGAATTTATTTGGATTTATTTGGAATTTATTTGAATTTATTCCATTTTGAAATAATTAAAGAATTTAAATTTGCAAATAAATTTTTGTTGGAAATATTTTATTTGAGTCCAAAATGATCCAAAATATTTTCCAGAATTTTTCTGGAATTTTTCTGAGTCTTTTGCTATTTTTAATGAATTAAATGAATTATCGAATTATTTTAAATATTAATTATTTGGAAAATCCAACTCGGTCAAGTATCGTTCATCCGACCGAAGTCGGACTCGAGTCCGACCTGAGCCGATTGACTCGACCGAACCCACTCCTAACCACTAATCAATCCCAACCGTTGGATCAAGATCCAACGGTGAGATCCGTCCGACCAGAACGGCCGTGTCCGACGGGACCGGCCGCGCCGCGATCGTGGCCGTTGGTTGTGCCACGTGGACGGCCACGATTTCATCGTCTCCGCCCGAGTCCGAAGCTGGACTCGCCGCGTGTCCGCCGCCGGAGAGCTAGGTCTCCGTTTTACCGCAGACGCCGAGGCTATTTAATGCCCGGCATACCCCGAGGATCGCCATCCCACGCCGTTCCGAAACCTAGCTCGCGCCGCTAGGATCCCCACCGTCTCGCCGTTATTGCTCGCCGGAGTTGGAAGTCTGCTCGCCGCGATTAAACGCCGATATTCTTTGCCGTCCGTCGTCCTCGCCGTCATCAAGCCCGAGATCCGGATTCCCCAAGGCGAGGCGCGTTGGAGTACCTCACCGCCGGAAGCGCGCCCGAAGCGCCGGCGGCAAGGTCGTCGTCCCGTCTCCGGTCAAGCCCGGCGCCGCCGCGTGCCATCACCGTCCACGAAGCCGTGCGTTGGATCCAGATCGGACGGCAGCGGTGAGTTCACGTGTTTTCCAAACCCTAGAAACCCGATTAGATTCGGGACCGTTGGATCAAGATCCAGCGGTTCACAATCGCCACGCGTCGTAGCGATGCGATTATAGGATTAGATCTGGACCGTCCGATCTAGATCGAACGGCCACGAGCATCGAGTAGTTTCAACGTGTTAACCCTGGATCTAATCCGCGCCGTTGATTTTCAAACCAACGGACGAGATTGCGCCACGTGTCGGGAAGTTGGACCGACGCGGTCAGCGCCGTCCACGCGCGCGTGCGTGTGACGCTGACACGCGGGGCCCGCGTGTCAGAGGGCCGCATGTCAGTGGCTAACCCAGCCAAGCGCTGACGTCACCCATGACGTCACAGTGGGTCCCACCTGTCAGCACCGTGGGCTGAGCCCCGCTGACGTCAGCGATGACGTCACCCGAGTGGGCCCACATGTCGATCCACGTGAGCCGTGGGACCGAGTCCACCGTGGACCCGAGCCGGCGTGGACCGAGCCCATGGACGGCTGACGTCAAGGCCAATCGGGAGCTGCCACGTGTCCATGCCGACGTAATAATTAATTTCCAAAAGAAAATGATGTATTAATTTGAATAATGATTTCAAATTTAGATTCAAACTTCAAACGCTTATAACTTTTGCGTTTCAACTCCGATTTGAGCGATTCAAATTTCTAAATTTGTATAAAATTAAGATCTACCTAAATATGAATTTTATTTAATTTTTGGACTAAAGTTTTTCTCTGTAATATTATTTAATTGATTATTTAAACTTTAAATAATCATAACTTTTGCGTTTTAACTCCAAATTTGATTTATTCCAGTTTCTAAAAATCCAGAAAATTATGTTCTCTCTGTTTATGGATTTTATTTGGAGTTTTGGGATCTTTTGCATAGTGTTTATTTGTGTATTTGCTATTTGCACGCTTTTACGAGTAGACGTTGAAGTGGGAGGGATTCGAAGGAGAAGTATTGACTCAGATCCAACTCAAGACCAAGAGCAAGTGCTTTTTGAAGGCAAGTTGTGCTTTGACCATATTGATCCTATTTCAAATCTATTTTGATTTAAACTATTGCATGCTAGTTCAATTAGAAAGATACTTTGTTTAAACACGGGGTTAGATAAATACCAATTTGATATATGACACCTTGATTACTTAAGTATGTGCCATGATCCCTTGTCACCCTAGTTGTGGTTTACTAGTTGGACATTATTAAATTGCCAACATGGGTTTAGATCGTTGTAGTATCGCTTAGACACCTTACGTGCTCATGACATGATTTTGGATAATCAAATGCTAATATTGAATTAATGATATATTGAACCTGTTTTGGAAAAGTATCATGTGATGTTGATGGCACGTGGTGCATGGTAATCAATCGGGTTTGATAAATGATTTCGATCGGGCATGTGGCAAGAGTAATCAGGTGGGCCAGTGTGGCATTGGGAGTGTTGATTTGGTTTTTCGGGTAGTCTTGCCCTGGTCACTCTAAGGACTTAACCTTGCAAGCCTTTGAACTGGGTCATACTTGCAACCACATGGCTGGAATGGGACGGCCCTAGTTGACTAAGTCGCTAAGGACTCACTTGTGGAGCCTCGGGTGTCGATTACACCGTTTGTGTGATTATGCGGGGAGCGTATCGTGGTCGTGGCCAGGTACCCATCTAACGGTGTGTTGGTCCCATACTTCGCCTTGGCTAAGGGAAGGGATGGTGTAGAGCACGTCTGAGAGGACCACTGTGTTGTTTGAGGCTTCCAAAGGCTTTGTTATGATCGCTCATTCGCATACTCTTGTATGGCGATTCACTACCGACGTGGTGAGTGGATTGTATCTTGTGGGTAAAGTGCATAACCTCTGCAGAGTGTAGAATCTATTTGAATAGCCGAGTCCACTGTGATCGACAATGCTCGGGAATTACAGTCAAGGGTTAGATTTTCTGAAAATAACTTGGATTTGAGAAGTTGGGTTGGTTTAACAAAGAAGATGATGGAAATATGGTTTAGGATGGGGATTCTATGTTATTTAAACTTTTTGAAAAGTTATTTATGCTTTACTTGTTTTTACTGCTTTCGAATCTACTTATATTACTTGTCAAATGCTGTTTACCGCAAATATACCTTAAGCTATTCCTTTGTACCAAGCCATGCATATAGTATATTAGCTTGCATTCTGTGCATGACTTGCTGAGTACCAAGTACTCACCCTTGCCTCAACACAATACCAGTTGAAGAGGAGACTACGCCAGTTTCGGAGGAGGAACTCCAAGAGGACCCGTCTACTTAGGGATGCGAGCCCAGTCAGTTGCCTGTGGTATACTGGATGGCGCCACGAAGTTTATTTGATTTTCCGCTGCTATTATTTCTCTTTTAATAAGTTCTGCCTTGCAAGGCATATATTTGTAACTTGGCCATAAGGTCGAGTAACCCTTTGATTATTTAAATAAAGTACTTTGATAGTATCGTTTGGTATGATTGTGATATATACCGATGTTAAGACTGTGTGCACTAGCGCGTTCCTGGACTAGTGCTGAATACACAGAGGGTCCGGATTTGCAAATTCGGGGTCCCGACACTCGACAGCGGCAGAAAATGGTAATAACCGCGGCGGAGCCCTACGCAACTTCGACGAGCGATTCCTCGGCAACGGCGGCGGCTAGAGCATGGCCACCTAGGGCAAACGACGTGCACGGCAAAGGGGAGTACGGGGCGGGTGGCGGCGCATTAAATAACCGCCTCGACGTTCGTGAAAAGCGCAACCAATGAGGTTGACTCGGACGCGACGACGAAGTCCGGCGGCTGCTCGGATTGGTGACGTGGTGCAATCGCAGGCGTCCACGCGGCCCGGATCTGTCGGAACCCTCCCTTTAATGGCGTGGAATACCAAGAGGGATTCCTATGTGCAAACAGTACTAGTCCCATGATCAGTGGCTAGCACGCACATTTACAACATTGTCATCACATCCATACAAGTTCATATTACATTGATAGAAATAAAGTCTTACATCATGGCCTATTGGCCGAATTTAAAAGTTTGCAGCGGAAGATACATTGCTTGGCAGTATGCCTTCTACCCAAAATACCACAGGCAACTAACAAGGGTAAAACCTTAGAAAGACTCGTTAGCAAAGTCCCCGTATTCTGCATCGGGATCGGGGTACTCATTTTCTTCATTCTCTGAATATCAACAATAGCAAGGTTGAGTATACGTATGTACTCGCAAGACTTGTAATGTATCACAAATGTATATAATAAATGCAGTCTATGTCATGGGTAAGCTACTAAGTTGTTTTGCATAAAGCGAAAATTGAATTGTAAATACAGAATAATAGATTGCAAGCATAATTTGTAAAGCAATTGACATATATGTAAATAACAAGTATGAATAAGAATAATAACAACCTCACAATCCTCCATGATTGTGGGTAGAACATCGTCCATTCCCATTTCGTTGACCACAACATATTATCAAGACTTTTTCCAACCATCATTGAGTTTCCAAACCATTTTATGAAAATACCAAAACTTTAACTAGTGTCAGTGCACCAAGATTCCCATAACCGTGGGAACGTCTTTTCGAAAAGTTTAGACTCTGCAGAGTTGTACAACTTTACCCACTAATAATGACTTTCCCTTTTTGCAAAGCTTAATTAACACACTTCCTTAGGTGTGCTGCGAGGAAAATCATACACAACCGTTACATTATTTAACCCTGACTTTACACTAGCCCGGTGCCGACAAACCCCTACTATGGCGGCAGAAATGCAAGTTAGCAAGGATCATTTAGAACTCAAGGTAACCCATTTCCCCCCATAGCAAGGCGTACACCGTTGCATTGGTATGTGTCTAACCCACACCCACGTGTGGACACCCCTACGGGAAATTCTCGCAAGAACAACCCGTGCTACTACGGCCTCCCAAAGTGTAAAGCCAGTTTTAAACAACTTAATAGGTTGAGGCTACCCCATAAATAGCAATTGTGGTTGTACGGTAATTCCTGGATTATACAACACTATGTTCGGTCCTTAAATTAACTCAGGTGGAAACTCCGCCTACACTACGTGTAAGTTAACGCTTACACACCCGGCTATTGCCATAATCCACCTGTGTCAAAACATAGTTTTATTTTCATTTTTTTTATCAAACTACCAGTATCCTTTACTGTCATATCTAACCTTTTAAATCCAAAATCGGGATTTAATTCCCCTCCTATCGAAAAATCGGATTTTCCAGTTCCCGCCGGTACCCGAAATTTCACCCGAATCCAAAAATGCTCCAAAAATCCCCAAACCACTTCAATTGTGTTCCAAATATTCCAAAATGATTTTAGGAATCATTCCCCAGATTTTTGGACTTTCGTTCTTATTTTATCTCGCGCGGCTTTTGTTTAATGCCTGCGATCCGCGCCCGAATATTCAATTCCACAAAAATCATCCAAATTCAGCGGAACCAATTTTATTGGGTCCCAAATATTCTAAAATGGCTCTAGGAATTTTTCCGGAATTTTTGGACTATTTTTCCTAATTTTTCTCTAGGGCGAATCATTTACGTAAAGGAGGACCAATGGGAGAGTGACACGTGGCATTGAATAGTGCTCCATCTTCAACCTCCAGCCAACCCAAAAGAACAGAGAGCTTCACATGCATCAATGGCTAGGGTTTTCATTCATGTACTCCTAGCTCCTTCATTTCAACTCAAAAATGCGAACCGTCGGTTGCGTTGGATCGCAACGACGATCTCTTGCCATTCCTCACCTTCATTATCCACTAACCTCACCGGAAACGGCCGCATTCAAGAAAAACCAAAATGCACTTAATCGCCATTATCTCGGCCGTTTCTACTCCAAACGGTGCACCACCACCTCCATTCTCTCCGTATAAGAATCCCCGTTCCGGGAGTGTGATTCCCCTTTCATCTACTCCACTCTTGTGCCCGTGAGATCAAGAAAACCGAAGTTGGGTCGCTCTTTTTCGGTGTTCTTTGCGTTCGTGCTTGTAGATCCTTCTCCGGTGAGCCATTCTTCATGCCACTTGGTTCCTTGTGACCGTGGATGAGTCTAGAGTCTAACCCAACAATCGATTTTAGGTTGTATCAAGATTTGGGAGCGGATTTCGAGTTTTTGTTCATCAGGCCGAAACTCTGTTCGTCATCGATTTCATCGTCTCCGGTGAGAATTGACTCAATTCCTTCCTCCTCTAGCTCCCTAAGGTTGTAATCTAGAGATTCCATGCTTTTGTTTGGGTCAATTTCATGCGAAAATGAGTGAAAAATCGTGATTTTTGGGAAAGTTGGGTGCTCTGTTATTTTTGGGAGAGCACTGTGCTCATGGGGCCTCG
The DNA here is from genome assembly GCA_036346355.1 of Rhipidocladum racemiflorum. Classification (NCBI taxonomy): domain Eukaryota; kingdom Viridiplantae; phylum Streptophyta; class Magnoliopsida; order Poales; family Poaceae; genus Rhipidocladum; species Rhipidocladum racemiflorum. Next base: position 39,442,716 of record CM070588.1, read on the forward strand.
CCCGCCAGGCGCCGCCGCGCCGAGTCCGCTGCTGCCGCGCCGCCACACGCCGCCCCAGCCGCGCCGCCGCCTCGCCCGCCGCCAGCGCCTCTGCGCGTCCGCGCTCTCGCCCGCGCCGCCGCCGCCAATGACCCCCGCCGCCCCGCCGACCGCCTCCCCACTCTCCCCCAAGCTTCATCCACACCATCCATGGCCATGGGTAAGCCAAGGAAGAAGACAACCCATATCCATGACATGTGGGGCCCTTTACCATAGACACAAGCCATTTCCCAAAATTCAGAAAATTGAAAATGGAATATTCCAGGGAATATTCCCTCCTTTTCCAATTTCCCAATTTTCGAACTTCGGAAGCTCATATCTTCTCCGTCCGAACTCCGTTTGACTCCATTCAAATTTCTAAATTCATCTAAAATCAAGATCTACCTGCCAGTATTATTTTTGTAATTTTTAGATTTTATTTATTTTTTGTTATTTATTTATTGCCTCGATTTGCGCATAGCCGGGGACCCCGACGCGATCGCCGATCCCGCCGCCGGACTTCAAGTGTTCAACATTCTCGCTGTGGCCAAGGCAAGTCTCCTTGACGCATGTTGATCCCACAATTTCTAAATGTTTTACCATGTTTTATAAATTGCATCGCTATTTATATTAAATGGATGATGTTAACGTTAGGGTATTAGTTATACCTGTTGTTCCTACCTCCTTGATATTGTTATCCATGACCCTTTGTAGCCCTAGTATAATAATCCACCAATGTAAATGTTTTTGAAAAAATATTCTTAAAATAGGGGAAAAGACTGCTTGGAAGACCTTTTGGATGGAACCACTAGTATGGAATGTATATGGAGAATAGCTGAATATTAGTGTTGATGGGGATTATTAGTTATGAAATTGATTTATGAATGTTGATGGTTGAATTATTGTGAAGTTGGATTGTGATAGCGATTCGCAATATGATTTGTATAGATTGGAAGAATATTGGAAGATGTAGGATGTCAAGAATAATACTCGGTAAAAGTAAATAAATTATATTGAGAGGCATACTTGTGGATTAAATAGAATAAGTGGTGACTTATATTTCGGTGGATGTTAACACGCGTACTTTGTGATAATCATTTATGGAGAATGGTGAATAATCCAGAATGTTTGGTGGTTTAGTAAATGATAATAGTAAGTGTTCTTGGTGGATAAAATGTAAATGATTTAGCTATGACAATATGAAGGGTTACAATAGGTGATGTGGAGAATGATACTCGATGATTTAATCAATGATATTATCAAATATACTCGATGTATTAAGTGGATAATACTGAGAATCGTACTCGGTGGTTTAGTAGATGATTTTGGGAATTATGGTTTTGCGATAACCAATTGTGTGGGATTATGAATTATTCTAGGTGGATCAAGTAGATTAACAGATGAATCGATGTGTGGATGATGGGTAGTCAATAAGGAGACTCATATTTTGAGGAGATTGTTTCATATACAATGATAATAATAGCTTGGTATGATTTTGGAGTTATGATGGCATGGTATCAACTTTACATGGTGAAAGTACCATATTGGATTGGATTATTCTTATGATTATCAAATTATGGCAATAGAAGGATTATTGGAAATTATAAAATTGATTATAGGGATTGTAATCAAACCCTAAGCTTTGTATTTTTTTTAAATAAACTATTGGTGGAATAGAATAGTACGGTAGAAATGCTTAACCTCGCTATCGGTCAATATTCACCTATGGGTGGGAATTTCAATTATCCCTTGAAAACTTGTATTGGAAGTTATAGGCAAGGAGTATTGCCAATGGTTTACAAAATAAAAATAAAATGAAAAATGGTTTTGGACTGGGGCGGAATGGTTTGTCTGGTGGGCGCGGATGGAGTGCTAGCTTTCATTGCGCAAGTACCGCCCCAAGTCAATTAAGGACCGACGCTTATGACTGTCTCCATTCTAAGCATAACCGTACAACCACATGTCAAAGTGGGCACGACCTGGCTAACTAATTTGTAGAAACCTGACTTAGACTCACCACTCGGTGGAATGTGAGAGCCGGATAGAGGCATTGTTGTTGTTGTTTTTCTCACACGGCGCAAGAGGGGCTTACAGATCGGTGGATATAACCCTAACAGCGGTGAAACCTCAGCGGGTGGGTCAGGTTAGGCGTATACATTGTAAAGGCCTTGTCATGATATCCCTGCCGGCACACCTAAGGAAGTGTGCTAATTGCATGGCATCAAGGGAATATCATGTCTTGTGGATAAAGTTGTACACCTCTGCAGAGTTAAAACTATTCGAATAGCCGTGCCTACGGTCAAAGGCAAAGCTTGCTGAATGCTTTCATACTGGTAGACTTTGGTTTTTGGTTTCAAACTAAACAATGGTTTGTTTTGGGATCCGGGAGCGGTTAGAACTCTCGGGTGTGCTTCTGGCGGCTAAAGCCAGGTAGGTGGAAGGAACCTGATTTTGTGAACCGTGGCTGACCAAGCCATGTAATTGGATTGAACCCTGATTTTGTTGAGATGTGGCGGATAGAGCCTGTATATTAGTGAGTGGTGGTTAGAACCTTCACTGCAATATTACATAATTCAATTATTAAAAAGAATTGCTCAAATGTGCTTTGTAAAAATTATTAACAAGTATGGTTTGATGACACTTGGCTTTATGCAAAAAAACCATATTAAGCCATCTTTGGATAGCCTACATTGTGCATAATTTCCCAGACTTGCTGAGTACTTTATGTACTCACATGCTACATTCTAATCCTCTCTCAGAAGTGAAAGAAGCTGTTCAAGATTTCCAACGACTAGGGCGCGCTCCCCACTCGATTGCCTGTGGGCATTTGGATGGGTCGCTTAGTGTTTTCGTCTTCCGCTGCAGTTGTTCAAGTTGTTCTGCCTATTCAGACCGTAATGGTAAACCTTGACCATAAGGTCTTTGCTTTTATTCGATATTATTCTTATTTACTTATATGTATTCATGATATGGTTGTTGATTCATCACTTTTTGACTATGTGTACTAGCTACTGATCTGGGACTAGTACAGAAATACACAGGGGATTCTGGATAGCCGATCCGAGGTCCTACAAATCTTAACAAGATTTCCAATGTTTAACATGATATCACAACTAGTTGTTCGATTCCCAAATCGAGAGCATACTAAGCATGTGCAAATAGTAATCGAGTATACCCTGTGGACATTACTTCATGTCTAACCATAACCTAGGGTTCTCAATGTTCTCATGTCAATCATTAATTAAGGAAAACCCACAAGCTAGGTTTAGTTCTACCACATCCCACAATATAGCAAGTTTAATGATTATAGCGCATGCATAATAGTTTTGACAAACAGAGTAAACTAATTAAAATAGTAGGTTCAATATGGTCAAAGGAGGGTGCTTGCCTTGCTCAGTGACTTCTTATGCGAGGTCGGGGTCGTCGACGAAAATATCCGGAGTATCGGTGTCTACACGTCGTATCATAAAAAGCGAAGCAACATCCAAATCCGAAAAAGAAAGAACGAGAGTAAACATACAATATATGTGACAAAAAGAAGTCGAATAAAATTACAATCAAAATCATTCATGAAAATAAGTGATTGAGCGTTTTGGCAAAGGTTAGGGTTTGGGTCCACTAATCGTGTAGAACACATAATTGTGTTTAACGAATGTTGCTATTTTACTTTACGAATTCAAGAAGCTAAGATTGTTTGGATTTACAAAATCCAAAAACTTAAACTAATGGTATCCACATGAATAGTGCTTAGCCTCAAGTTTAATTTGCTCAAAATTTGATTTATATAAATTGGGCCTATAAGGTAGGGCTAGAGGTTAAATCTACATTACTACAAGATGATTCTAGCGATGCAAAACAATTTACTTAAGGTTCATTAGGTCCAACTATTCAATTATTACAACATTGGTAAACATAAAACTTAGCTACTTGAGCTAATGAGATTCAGATGCAAAGCAAGTTATTAATTAAATGTTTTCCATAAAATGGTAGTATAAACATTGTACAACAGCTTTGAGACATTTTTCCTACATTTTGCATTTAGACGAGATAATCTACGGGTGACCGAAAAGGCTAAAAAGTCACAATTTTACACATGTTGACGATGTCATTTTCTTTTCTACAATGTGACTGCACCTTAACAAGTTATGAAAAGATATTTTTGGGTACTGTCATGGGATGTTTAAACTAGTGTTCCTAAGTTGGTTTTACTGGGTTCCAAACATTACTTGTGATGCCATTCAATTAATCAATTAATAGGGCTTCTTTTAACCATGGTGTCCTATGTTGCATGAATATAACCAAACCTAAAACATGTAAAAACAGTAAGCATAATCCAATTAAACTTCTATAACAGTAAGGTCACGATAGCCTAAGATCCTAGGAACAATTCTAATCTCATTCGGGTTAAAGTTGTACATCCACATCATATACATGCTATATGAAACGATCCTATAACATGTTTCAAAATTAATTAAGGCTAAACCTAATACTTCCATAGGGGCAGAAAGATATCATATTAAAAGAGCTTAGGAATGATACTTACGAATTTTTAAAGTTTGTTTGCACTATTTATAAACATTCAATTTCAAAAGTGTTTAAGCCAACCCATTTAAGAATTTGATGTAAACTAAGTCCAAGGTTAAATGTTTTTACATATTTGGGTCCCTAATGATGTCAGGAATACAATAAAGTTGGTCCCATCAGATTTGGATGTCATTTGCACAAATTTTGCATTTAGCTAAGTTTCGACCGAAATACTATTTTCCAAACTTAAACGTTTTCCAGCAATTAAGTTTGAAATATTTTTGCATAATCAAAAACTACATGATTTAACAAAAATTTAGAAACTGGTTTGACCTAAATTGGATTTGTATTTTAAAAGTTATGAGCATTTGAAGTGGTTCGGTTTGGAAAAATCGGATTTAAATGGAAAAGGCGCTTTCATGCTGTGAAAGCGTATTTCGGCTCGGCTGGCACTGTGTTAAGGTGCGTGCACACTGACAGCCCGGGGCCACGTCTCAGCGACCGGGAGCAGAGGAGATGACGGTGGTGCCTGTCGTCGGCGAGTGGAGGCCGGAGATGGCCGGGCAAGGGCACGATGAGCACGAGGGTGATGCGGCGGTCCTAGGGCACTACTCGGTTTGGCTCGGGAGTGGTCGGAGCAATGCTCGCAACGGAGCAGTGCGGCGGCGCTAATGGCGGCTGGCCACGACGGCTCTAGGGCAGCGCCGAAGCTAGCTTGAGTGTTCGGTGGGCATCTAGGGTCCCTGGAGGTGCGGCTCGATACCTTGGATTGGAGGAAGAGTGGTCTAGTCGGGCTGGCACCGTGCGCCGGAGCTGAGGAAGAAGAAGCTCGGTGCGGCAGCGTTCCGGTAGTCCAAGCTTCAAATTGAAGTGAGGGAGAGGATGAGGAGGTCAATGCGATGTTGTAACCAAAGGGGATTGGACAATGGAGCAGTGAAGGGCAGCATTCGCAAGTTTTCCCCTTGCGGCTCACCTTCAGTCCAGATGCTCAAATGGCGAGGCTCACTGTCCACTATGGTCGGGGAAGAAGTGGATAGGAGCAAAGGTCTAAGGGGATACCAATTGAACTTAAATAGTGGGGAATGGGGGCCTAATTTGGTAATGCCCGTGAGGTGAGGTTTGGCGACAATGGCGGAAGGACAACGGCGTTGGCTCCTTTTCGGCGCCTTTCCCATGCAATCGAGTGGATGTCAGCGGGGTTCGCGCACGCAAGGCAACGGCTCAGGCATTGGTTCGGGTGAGCTGCAGAGGGAGTGACAAGCTGGGACTTTGCCCAACGGCGCGAGCTGGCTCGCATGGAGAGGGATTGGGCGACGCCGGTAGGCAGAGCGTGAAGATCTTGACCGTAGCGAGGAGAGCCAACAGGGTGTCCTGTCACGTAATGATCAAAGCTGGGTCGATCGCTTCACCAGAGAAGGGCGAGGGATTGGCGGCCATGGCAGAACAACGAAGATGGATTGGCTGCCGCGACGGCTATTCGGCGGAGCGCCCGCGCGAGAGAGAGAAGGGAGAGGGGAGAAGAGAGAGACGGAGAGGGCTAGGGCGACGCCGTGAGGTGGAGGGACGGCGCGCCGAGCCAGGCGCAGCACCGGCGTACGGGCAGAGGTGGGAGATGGAAAAGGCGGCAACGGAGTCCCCTAACGGAGTTCGGTCCAATCTTCATGCTCCCCTCTCGAGTACTGTAGCAAATCTGACATTTGCTCCATCTCTCTGGTTGGTTCAGGGAGACATCAAGTTCAGGCATTGCATTGGTGCAATAGGATCTGGGAATCCTTGGTTTGGATTGCAACTGATCTGAACGTTGCTAGTTTAATTGAGGCTGAGTTTGTTTTTACTCTGCCCAAGTTTGATATTAGCCTTGCATTGGTCTAGAGGGATCTGAAGATCTTTTGTTAGATTTGGGATCTGGGTGCTTTGTTTGTCAGTTCAGGCACCCATTGGTCCTTCACAATTTTGTGAATCAATTTGGTTGATTCAGTGAGTTGTGGCATGCACTGTGTTGTCGCATCCTTGGCAGAGAAAAAGGTTAGCTTAATAGGATTGTTAGGTTCAAGCATTCCATTGGTCCAGTAGGATTTAAAGGTCTTTTGAACCAGTATCTTTGTTTGAATCTCTGGGTATGGTTGATCAAAGTCAGAACAGTCATTGCTAAATTCTAATTGATAGTAGCCCAAGTTGGTATTGCTTGATTTGATTGCATTAGAATATACTCAAATTACTGATGGAAAGCTTAATGAAGAAATGCATGAAAATGGGACCTTAAATAATTTAGCAAAATCCTTCAGTCTGTTACAGGATCCAACGATCCACATGCGCATGCAACGTGGACGAACAGCAGTCATCCGATCGGGATCGGACGGTGCGTGAGGCTAGGGTTAGGGTTAGGCGTGGTGCGGGTCGGCTAGCATAGTCGGACCTGGGTCAGACTCGAGTCAGACTCGGGTCCAGCTCGGTCGGAGGAATAGTGGAACCCATTAGGGTTTTCCAGCGATTTAATAATTAAATTAATTCCTAGAAATTCAATAAATTCAAGAAAAATAGCAAAATAATCAGAACAATTCCAGAAAAATTCTGGAAAACACTTTGAGACATTTTGGACTCAAATAAAATATTTCCAACACAATTTCATTTAGAAATTTTAATTATTTAATTATCTCAAAAGGGAATAAATTCAAATTAAATCCAAAGAAATCCAAAAAAATCCCAGAAAATTCCAAAAATTCTCAAAAGTGCAAAATCTCATTTAAATTCATGAAAAGCAAAAATTGGGGTGTTACAAACCTCCCCCATAATAGAATCTTGATCCCGAAATTCAAGGCTAACTAAGAAATAGGTTCGGAAACTCTTTCTTCAAATCCTCCTCACGCTCCCAAGTCGCTTCACTCTCGGAGTGGTTGCTCCACTGGACTCTGCAGAAACGGGTCGACTTATTTCTGGTCTCTCGATCCATGGTGTTCAGATCTTCATGGGGTGCTCCTTGTATGTCAGATCTTCTTGCAGCTCGATCGACTCCAAAGGCGTCTGCTCATCTGGTACTCTGAGACACTTCTTCAGTTGGGATACATGGAATACATCATGCACTCCTACTAACGACTGCGGCAATTCCAACTGGTAAGCAACTTCGCCTCTGCGGCTCAAAATTTTGAACGGTCCAACGTAACGCGGTGCGAATTTCCCTTTCGCATGGAACCTTTTAACTCCCTTGAGATGGGTAACTCTGAGATATACGGAATCTTCCGGTTCAAAACTCAGGTCTCGGCGACGGTGATCAGGTACAATACGTAATCCAAATATAATTCCCTGCTACCAATAATGTAACAGAATATGAAATTTTTCTAACCAGGCTCCGAGTAGCAAAATCCCTTGGTGTCAATTGGTTTTTAGCGGAAGGTGATTCGCAATTAGTCGTAAACCAGGTTAGTAAGGATTACAGGACGTCCGATGAGGTAATATCTAACTACCTAGATGTAGTGAGAAATTTGGAAAAATACTTCGTTGACTTCAAAGTCCAATACATTCTGCGAAAAGATAATCTTTCAGTAGACCAGTTATCAAAACTGGGCTCCTCACGATCACCTATTCCAACATGAGTGTTGCCTGAGCAACTGTCTAAACCTTATATAAAACTTGCATAGAAGAGTCCGCGATCAACGATCAGTTCAGAGTCCTCGAACTAGATTTGGATTGGGCTAAACCATTTAAAGCCTATCTAGAACATAGGACATTTCCTGAGGAAATAAATGAAAAATATAGATTGATTCGAAAGGCGTGAATGTAAAAATTACTCGACAATGCTCTTTATAGAAAGGGAACTCATGGAGTTTTAATGAAATGTATCTCAAGAACAAGGGATAACATTACTTCGTAAGATTCATGGGGGGCTTGTGTGGTGCACATGCTTCTTGCAGAACGCTGGTCGACAAAGCATTCTGACAAGGTTTTTACTGGAATACTGCTCTAGAAGATGCTATGCATCCTGTAATGACTTGCGAGCAATGTCAATTTCATGCTCGACAAGTACATCAACCCGCTAATCAATTGCAAACAACACTATTGTCATAACCATTTTTGATATGGGGCATTGATATAATAGGCCTATTACCTAAAGCAACTAATGGATATAAATTTCTATTTGTTGCTATTAATACTTTCACAAAATGGATAGAAGTTGAGCAAGTAGTTTCAATTATAGCTCAAGCGACGAAAAAGTTCTTTTTGAAAAATACAGTTACTAGATTTAGAATTCCTAGTAGACTAATTACTGATAATGGGTCACAATTTATTAGTAGTCTTTTCAAGATTACTATGATGAAACAAACATAAAGATTTGTTACGCTTCTGTTGCTCATCCACAGAGTAATGGGGTAGTAGAATGTGCAAATGGCTAAATCATGCAAGGCATGCAAAAATGAGTGTTCGGTCACTTATGGAACACCCCGGCATTTAATATGCCTGAATGCTACCAAACATAAGCTAAACAACATCTAAATACCATGAATTAAGGTAAATTACAGCAAAGGAGTAAATGCTAAAACCCGAGATTTCGGCAGCATCTCCTTTATTCTAACATGATTTGAAGGAGCAACAACAGTATAGCAATATAAGGCAATATGAGAGACAGCTAAAACAGCAATAATTAAAGACTTAACGACAATATAAGTCTACTTTCAAGCATTTAATATCTCCAAGAGTCAAACGAACAATAAGACTCTCATATAGCAAAGCTAAACCTTAAAGCAATAATCATCACACGCAGTTTATTATCAAAAACTAATTGAATGACTTGTGGAATCAAATGAGTGAAGCTACGTGCGGAAGTGTGACTATTTCCCTTCCCCACATGCCGGTCTTATGGTACCTAAAAACAACAAGAAAACACAAGCGTGAGTTCAAAACTCAGCAAGCATATTGCAATGGTACAACAAGAACAATTACATGGCAATAATATCTCACATCGTGTAAACCATCTCATTCATGATCACATATCTTTTTCATCATCATTATGTATGCAATGCGATGCGATGCTCATGTCTCCTTGGAAACTCATACCGGTATGGTTGAGTACACACCCGTCGGTGTGCACCCTCTCCCCCCTTCCACCCCGAAGATGGAGGGTGCCTACTCCTCGCTTCCAAACACCGCGGTGGATGGAATCACGATGTAGGACTTACTCATTGGCTCTCCGGAATAGTCATAACTTTCTCACCGACCTTCCCCGGATTAGTTATGACTTTCTCACCGCCCAGGCCATGTAACATGCCATGTATGCAAATATGCCAACATCATAATTAACTTGTACATTAACACATGGCATCAAAGCATACTCATCATATCATAGGCAATCATTAAAGCATGGAAAGTGATCATATCATATAATCAAGTTCATCTAGTCTCAACTAGCAACCTACAAACCGCTATCCATTACAATACACTTGCCTCAACTACAGGCAACGGATTGGCCGGAAGTAGAAGGCACTCCCGGGGTCGCACCACCTGCACATAGGTACCACACACTCACAATCATGTCCACAAAACAGTACGTAAACCCTCATCTACCCCGACATTGCCAACTACTCGCAAATCCCAAAAACAGAGGTTCTGTCCCGTCGGGACAGCAGCCTTCCAAAAGGCATAACTTGGGTTCTGGGACTCCGAATCAATTAAACGAGTACATCCTCGCGTAGCTTAGGAAATTTCCTAACTTTTTCTAAGTACACAGAAAGACTGATTCGGAACCTAAAGTTGTTTAATCTACAAAATACCGTGATCTGTTCCAATCACGTCACAGATTTTAATACGCTCGGTAAAACAAGCATAACTTTCAAACGGCTGGGCGGAATTTAAAGTTCTTTATACCCACTGAAAGGTATTGAAATTACCTACAACTTCTTCAACAGCCGTACGACCAAATTCTGACTCTAAAATGGCGAAAAACCAAACCCTAGGTCGACTGCTCATGCTGCCCAAAACAGAGAGTGGCAACTTCTAGATCTAATCCAATCTACTCAATTCCAACACCACCAATTGATCTAAAAACATGATAATGACCCTTAGAACAGTACCTAGCCCAACCCCAAGGAGACCCATGGCCATACCTTCGCCCGACACACGAAAACCCAATAGATCTCCTCCCGGATCGCTCCTCGCTCCATCGGATGGATCTTTGAGGTGCAGGGGTGGGGAGGCTACCCTAGGGTAGCAAGGGGGTGGATGAGAGGTGGTGGAGAGGTGGGGAGCAATGGGGGCAATGGGGAAGGGGCGCACGGCCAAGGGGAGAGGGAGGTGGGCGGCTAGGGCTCAATAGGGGCAATAAGGGCGCACAAGGGCTGGTGGGGGCGCAAGCTAGGGCAGGGGGGACCCCTAATAACCAGCCCAAACAGGAATCCTAGTCCTAAATGGACTCATACTCCATCCCACCAAAGCTCACAACCCCTGCTTTTAGGCCCAACCTCCCCCGGAAAGGCCCAAACTCCCGGAAACGGCCCGGAAACGCAAATAAACCTCATACCGTAGGGTTTTAACCTTAATTCCACATTTTATAATGTTTTTGACCTCAACATTCACATTTTGTAATGCCACAATCTCTAATTTCACATTTTATAAAGTCTCGGCATTCCGTAGTGTCACAACTTAAGAACATGCTCAGGGGCTTGGGTAGACGATCTTTACTCAGTGCTTTGGGCCATATGCATGACAACCAGTAGAGCTGCAGCAGAAACACCTTTCTCATTGGTCTACAAAGCAGATGCTGTTCTGCCTAGTAAAATCAATTTAAGTTCTATACAAGTTACTTTTTTTGAATAGGTTGATCAAAACAGCCAACGTGAAGGTGATATTAATCGCTTAGAAGAAAAGTGAGATCGGGCACTTGTCAGGTCAGTAGCCTACTGTAACACCCCAAAATTTTGCTCTTCTTAAATCTATGTGTGATTTGGTACTTTGGTGAATTTTTGGAATTTTCTGGAATTTATTTGGAATTTATTTGAATTTATTCCATTTTGAAATAATTAAAGAATTAAACTTTGCAAATAAAATTTTGCTGGAAATATTTTATTTGAGTCCAAAATGATCCAAAATATTTTCCAGAATTTTTCTGGAATTTTTCTGAGTCTTTTGCTATTTTTAATGAATTAAATGAATTTCTGGAAATTATTTTAATTATTAAATCGCTGGAAAATCATTCGGGTCGAGTACTGTTCATCCGACCGAGTCGGAACCCGAGTCGGACTCGAGTCCGACCCGAGCCAGTTGACTCGAGTGAACCAACCTCGACCGGATGGATCCGAACCGTTGGATCAAGATCAAACGGTCAGGATCAATCCGCGCTAGGCACGGCCGCGCTCGAGCCAATCTCGGCCGTCGATCGCGCCACGTGGACGGCCCGCGTGCGTCCACGTCGTCTCACCGTATCCGGGACGGACTCCGCCGCCCGTACCGGCTCCGCCGCGGAAACCGAGCGAATCTCGACGTCCGCGCCGGTATTTAAGGCGTGGTTCGTTGCCCGAGGTTCGCCTAACCCGTGCGCATCATTTTCCCCAACTCCTGGAGCCCTATCCGCCGCCGTCACCTTGCAATTGCTCGCCGGAGTCCTCTCTCTCCCTGCCGCGGTTGTTGCCTCGTCCCGCCGCCGTCCGCCGTCTTCCGCCGAGTTGGAGCCCAGTTCCGAGACCCTCAGGCCAAGGCACACCCGAAGGGAGGACTCATCTCGCCGGAGAGGCCCCGCAGCGCCGTCGGCTTGGTCACCGTCCTCGCGTCCGGTGAGCCCGCGCCGCCGGGTTGCCATCGCCGCCCCCGAGCTCGCACAACCGTTGGATCAAGATCCGACCGTCACGGTGAGCCCACGTTCTCCCCCAAACCCTAGAATCCAGATTAGATCTGGACCGTTGGATCAAGATCCAACGGCCCACTATCGGCCACGTCGCCCGTACTGTGGATAACGTTACGGGTTAGGATCGTTTCCAACCGTTGGATCAAGATCCAACAGCTCAGATTGATCGCGTTCACCCCAAACGCGTGAAGCATAGATCCAATCTGGGCCGTTGATTTTCAAATCAACGGCCAAGATTGTGCCACGTGTACCCAAGCCACGCCACGCGCGCGTGAGCGCGTGTCTCTGACACGCGGGGCCCGCGTGTCAGCGGGACAACCGAACCGCACCATGACGTCACCGCTGACGTCACGGTGGGGCCCGCATGTCAGCGAGTTGCACCGCACGGGTTAATTGCGTGCGTGACACTGACATGTGGGGCCCACATGTCAGCGACACGTGGAGTCGTGGATCGAGTCCACGGTAGACCCAAGCCGAGCGTGGACCAAGTCCATGGATCACCGACGCCACCGCCCAATCGAGGTCGACACGTGTCCAGCCGACGCAATAATTAATTTCCAAAAGAAAATGATTTATTAATTCGAAATAATGATTTGATTTGATTCAAATTTCAAACGCTTATAACTTTTATGCTTCAACTCCGATTTGAGTGATTCAAATTTCTAAATTTGTATAAAATTGAGATCTACCTAATTATATGAATTTTATTTAAATTTTTGGACTAAAGTTTTTCTCTGTAAAATTATTTAATTGATTATTTAAACTTTAAATAATCATAACTTTTGCATTTTAACTCCAAATTTGACGATTCCAGTTTCTAAAAATTCATAAAATTATGTTCTCTCTGTTTATGGATTTTATTTGAATGTTTGGACACTTTTTGCCTATTGTTTATTCGTGTATTGCTATTTGCACGCTTTACGAGTAGACGTTGAAGTGCCTAAGGATTCGAAGGAGAAGTATTGACTCAGATCCAACTCAAGACCAAGAACAAGTACTTTTCGAAGGCAAGTTGTGCTTTGACCATGTTGATCCTATTTTGAAATCTATTTTGATTTAACCTATTGCATGCTAGTTCAATTAGAAAAATACTTTATTTAAATATGGGGTTAGATAAATACCAATTTGCTGTATGACACCTTGATTATTTAAATATGTGCCATGACCCTTGTCACCCTAGTTGTGGATTACTAGTTGGACATTATTAAATTGCCAACATGGGTTTTAGACCGTTGTAGTATATCGCTTAGACTCACTACGTGCTCATGACATGATTTTGGACAATCAAATGTTAATATTGACTTAATGATATATTGAACCTGTTTTGGAAAGGTATCATGTGATGTTGATGGCACGTGGTGCATGGTAATCAAGCTGGGTTTGATAAATTGTTTTCGGCCAGGGGCATGTGGCAAGAATGATCAGTGGGCCAGTTGTGGCAATCGGGATGTTGATTTGGTTCTTCGTAGTCTTGCCCTGGTCACCCTAAGGACTTCACCTTGCAAGCCTTTGAACTGGTCTAATGTGCAACCACATGTCTCAGAATGGGACGGACCTAGTTGATTAAGTTGCTAATAACGCACTGTGGGACCTCGTGAGGTCAACTACACCCTTTGTGTAAGTTGTACGGGGAGCGTCTGGCTGAGGCCAGGTACCCATCTAACGGTTGATTGGCCTAAACTTCGCCTTAGCTAAGGGAAGGGTTAGTGTGCAATAACCGGGGAGGACCACTTGTATTGTTAGAAGTTTCCGAAAGGCTTTGTTACGGGAACTCGCCTTTGTGGTGTTTGACTGTATCTTGTGGGTAAAGTGCATAACCTCTGCAGAGTGTAGAATCTATTCGAATAGCCGTGTCCGCGGTATTGGACATCGCTCGGGAATTACAGTCAAGGGTTAGATTTTCTCAAAAATAACTTGGATTTGAAAGGTTGGGTTGGATTAATAATGATGTTGATGGGAATGTGGATTAGGATGGGAAAGATGTTTATTAAATTCCTTGAAAAGTTACCTATGCTATACTTGTTTCTACCGCTGAATCTACTTATGTTATTTGTCAAATGTCACATCGCAAATATACCTTGAGCTATTCCTTTGTACCAAGCCATGCATATAGTATATTAGCCTCGCATTCGTGCATGACTTGTCGAGTACCAAGTACTCACCCTTGCCTCAATACAACACCAGTTGAAGAGGAGACTACACGGCTTTGGAGGAGGAGCTCCAAGAGGATCCGTCTACTTAGGGGAGCGAGCCCGGGCTTGCCTGTGGTATCTTTGGATGGCGCCACGAAGTTATTTGATTTTCCGCTGCTACTATTTCTCTCTTAATAAGTTTCGCCCTGCGAGGCGTGCATTTGTAACTTGACCATAAGGTCAAGTAACCAGTTTGACTATTTAATTAAAGTACTTTACTAGTATCGAGTGGTATGATTGTGATATTTACCGATGTTAAGACTGTGTGCACTAGCGCGTTCCTGGACTAGTGCTGAATACACAGAGGGTCCGGATTTGCAAATTCGGGGTCCCGACAGAGGTGGTATCAGAGCCATACTGACCGTAGGCTCAACCCTTAGCTAGAAAGGTCGTAGTGAGGATAAAACCTATTTTCTAAAAGAATAAAATTTGTCAAGATAAGAAATGACATCTCGACTTATCCCCTTCTCTCTTTTCTTGTCTCTTGCTGAATTTTTCCTTACCTTATCACGATTTAAAAATTCCGAGTTCTTACGTGAGCACTCTTGTGACAGATGGAGGGAGAGTTCAACTACGTCGATCTGGAGGTTGGTCACGCCGCAGAGCTTTGGCATATGCTACAGACTCTCGGAGATTTTGAGAAGCCCCAATACCAAGTGGAAGTGATCAGACAAGCGGGATTGATCAAGGCTTGTGACGTGAAGATTGAGGTACCTGCTAGGAAGAAGGGCCCAGGCAATCGCCCGATACACCGTGACCGCAAGGAGGTCTACAATGCAGATGGGTATCCAAGAAGTATCACGACGAGCAATGCGGCACATTACCCGTATCTACGCCAGAGAGTTGGAGAGCACGGTGTTCCGTTATCACCCGCGCAGCAATAACCTTCTTGACCCGAAGGCGATTCAGGATGAGGATGCCATGGTTACACAGTTGGCACGACTTGTTGTCGCCCAGGAGGATGTACTCGATGATACAAGCAAGGAGCTACAGAAGGCCCGCAAGGAGATCACGACAGAGAAGAACCGATAGCGGGAAGCTCAAGAGTATGTGTCACACCTTCTGCGAAGGATCGACGAGTTGGAGATGGCTTTGTACGGACCAAAACCAGAGCCAGTACTCGAGCTACACGAGCCAGATCCGGAGGAGTCAGATCTCGATGAGGACACTGCTTCTTCGACTACCACAGATGACACAGTTGCTGGACACGGCAATCGTTTTGCGCCTATGCCGCAGCATCCGTTCCCAGGCCGTGGAGGTTTTCTCGATGAGTGAGCGTAGGTTCTATAGTGAGACTCCTTCGCTGAGTCGCGTCATAGAATAAAGGGTCACCCTTTAGGCGTTAGACTCCAGTGTTAGTTCGATTTGGATTTTCATTGCTTGCTGAGTGTGCAGTATGTGTTGCAAGGCCCCTAGGCATTGTAAGCAACCATACCAAGATATTAATATCATTAATAAAGTTGGACCTTAAAGTTACACCTTTTCGCCCCGTATAAGTTCCATATTACTTGTCTATTCTTGTTTCCCCCTCATCTCTAAAACCTAGAGCAAATCGATAGATGGTAAACACCCGCGGAAACCTTGGAGGCAATGGAAGTGGTTCTCGCCCAACAGAAAACCCCAATGATGGAGCACCAGCACCGCCAGTTGACATGCAGAATTTTGGAGCATTTCTTGCTGCTCAGACTCAGTTGATGCATACTATGATGCAACAGATGCAACACGTCACTGCTCAGGCCACTGCTAATCAAGTTAATCAGGGACAACGCCAGAATACAAGACTGTCAGAGTTCATGAGAACTCACCCACCCACTTTCTCTGGGAATGCCAATCCATTGGAGGCCGATGATTGGTTAAGGTCAATTGAGAGGAAGCTACACATAGCTCAATGCATAGGAAATGAGAAGGTACTCTACGCTTCTCATCAGTTGGAAGGGACAAATTGAATGGTGGGAGAACTGTGCCACGCAAGTGAACCCTCGTGACATCACTTGGGAAGAGTTCACACCGCATTCCGTCAAGATCACATGCCTGAAGGAATCATGGATCTCAAGAAGGAGGAGTTCAGAGCATCAAGCAAGGTAATCACCGGTGGCCGACTACCTGAACAAGTTCACACAGCTAGCACGCTACGCACCTAAGGATGTAGCGACAGATAAAGCCAGACAGTCTCGTTTCATGAAGGGACTTAACTCAGGATTGCAGGTGGGATTGATTACCCACACCTTTCCGGATTTCCAAGAGTTGGTGAATAAGGCGCTTATTCTTGAGGACAAGCGCAAGGAACTGGATGAGAACAGGAAGCGCAGGATGCAACAAATAGGATCACGTCGAGGAACGCATATGGCGCTGAGAGTTGCACCAAATCAGCTTTTCAGATTCCAGCCACAAAATGCAACAAGGACACCGTCACCAGCACCAAGAACCGTCAATCAAAACTACTGCACTTCAGCCCGCTGAAACGCCGCTTCCACACAACAAGAAGGAACAAGTGAGACGCTGCTACAATCGCAACGAGCCAGGACACTTTGCCAACAAATGCCCTAAGAAGACAGCAGGAGTGACCCGATTCGCTTCAATCTAGGAACCACCCAGCTAGGACGCCAAAGACTGTGAGCCACACCCGGATCGTGGTTAGAGGCCGAGTCAACCATGTCACCGTAGATGCACCGCAGAATGCTACTGACGTCGTGATCGGGTAAGTTACTTGTTAACTCGCACTGCAGCAGCTTTGTTTGATTCTCGAGCTTCGCATTCGCTTGTTTCGCAAGGCTTTGCTGCTAAAAGCGATTTGGAGATTGCAAGGCTTAAATGCATGCTTTTAGTTCAAACCCACAGTTACGAACTCCGAGCGAAAGTAGGATGTTCTGGGTGAGAATACTAATAGATGGAATAGAGTTCCTAGCGAACCTTATAATTTTGGAGACCTGCACCTTAGACGTTATTTTGGGAATGGACTGGTTATCCAAGCACAAGGCCGTATTGGATTGTGGACGAAGGACTATCTCGATTGAGAGCCCGTGTGGAAAGAAAGTGGAATTTCAAGCCACCGCAGCTTAGAGATGGACAGATGATGGTTAACAGTACCAAGACAATCGGCATAGAGGATGTCTCAAGAGTGAATGAGTGCCCGAGATGTTTTTCCCGAAGATCTACCTCGGTATGCCGCTGCACAGGACATAGAGTTTGTGATAGAGCTTGTACCTGCACAGCGCCGATAGCAAAGAGACCTTATCGGATGTCAACCGAGGAGTTGGTAGAGATGAAGAAATAGCTAGAGGAGTTAATGGAGAAAGGATTTATCGAGGCCGAGTTAAATCGTGGGGAGCGCCCGATTTTGTTTGTCAAGAAGAAGGACGGGAGTTTCAGGATGTGCATTGACTACCGTGCACTCAATGAAGTCACCGTGAAGAATAAGTACCCGTTACCAGGATTGATGATTTGTTTGATCAGGTGAGAGAGGAGGAGTTTTCTCCAAGATTGACCTAAGATCAGGATACCATCGATTGAAGATCAGATCGAGAGGATATTCAAGACCGCATTCTCGTCAAGATATGGACATTACGAAGTTCTACGATTATGTCCTTTGGATCGATTTAATGCGCCAGCATATTTCATGAATATGATGAATAAGGTGTTCATGGAATATTTGGACAAGTTTGTCGTCGTGTTCATAGATGATATCCTAATCTACTCCAAGACAGAGGATGAACATGCCGAACACTTGAGGCGAGTTTTGGAAAAGCTGAGGGAACAGCAACTCTTCGCCAAGTTCAGTAAGTGCGATTTTTGGAAGGACAAGGTGGAGTTTCTTGGACATGTAATGACCGCAGAAGGAGTCGCCGTAGATCCAAGCAAAGTAGAAGCTGTGTTACATTGGGAGCAGCCGAAGACTGTGACCCAGATCCGGAGTTTCCTTGGAATGGCAGGATACTACCGCCGTTTCATTGAAGGCTTTTCGACAATTGCGAAACCTCTTACGCAATTGCTGAAAAAGGAGAAGAAGTTTGCATGGACGTCAGAATGTGAGAAAGGATTTCAGGAGCTGAAGAAGCGATTGACATCAGCACCGGTGTTAGTTCTACCGGATGTTAATCAAAGCTTTGATATTTATTGTGATGCATCGCGCCAAGGACTTGGATGTGTGCTGATGCAGAATGGAAGTTCGTCGCTTATGCATCAAGGCAGTTGAGGCTGCATGAGGAAAATTATCCGACGCATGACCTAGAGTTAGCTGCCGTAGTGCATGCCTTGAAGATATGGCGTCACTATCTGATCGGGAACAGATGTGAAGTGTATACGGATCATAAGAGCCTTAAATACATATTCACCCAGTCGGATCTGAACATGAGGCAGAGGAGATGGTTAGAGTTGATCAAGGACTACAATGTTGGAATCCATTACCATCCCGGGAAGGCCAACGTAGTTGCCGATGCCTTGAGTCGGAAAAGCCATACCGTGAATATGTTGATAGCCACAAGTCAGGATAAGTTATGTGAGGATTTTCAGAGAATGAAGATTGAGGTGGTTCCTAGCGGATTCTTGGCCGCATTGGAAGTGAAGCCTACCCTAGAGGACCAGATCTGGGAAGGACAGAAGGATGATGACAAGATCCGCAGGATTAAGTCCTTCAAGAAGGAAGGCAAGGCAGAGGACTTCAAGTTGGATGAGCAAGGCACGTTATGGATGAAGGATCAGATTTGTGTGCCCAACAAGAAGGAATTAAAGCAACTGATTTTGGAGGAAGCCC
The DNA here is from genome assembly GCA_036346355.1 of Rhipidocladum racemiflorum. Taxonomy (NCBI): domain Eukaryota; kingdom Viridiplantae; phylum Streptophyta; class Magnoliopsida; order Poales; family Poaceae; genus Rhipidocladum; species Rhipidocladum racemiflorum. The sequence goes on from CM070588.1 coordinate 39,462,028, forward strand.
ATGACTCCAAGTACTCAATTCATCCTGGAAGCGCCAAAATGTATCAGGATTTGAAGGAAAGATTCTGGTGGCCGAGCATGAAGCGTGAAGTTGCCGAGCATGTTGCATTGTGCGACGTATGCCAGAGAGTCAAGGCAATGCATCAGAGACCAGCAGGATTACTACAAATTGAAAATACCTGAGTGGAAGTGGGAGGAAATCGGAATGGATTTCATTACCGGTTTGCCTAAGACTCAAGGAGGTTATGACTCCATATGGGTTATAGTGGATCGCTTAACCAAAGTAGCCCATTTTATCCCCGTGAAGACCACTTACTCGGGAGATAAGTTAGCGGAGTTGTACATGATCAGGATCGTCTGTTTGCACGGAGTGCCAAAGAGGATTGTATCGCAGGCAGGTACCCAATTTACCTCAAGGTTACGGAATAAGTTGCATGAAGCCATGGGAACCCGTTTAAACTTCAAGATGACCTATCATCCACAGACGGATGGACAGACCGAAAGAGTCAATCAGATTCTGGAGGATATGTTAAGAGCATGTGCATTGGCTTATGCTACCTCTTGGGATAAGAGTTTGCCGTATGCCGAGTTCAGTTACAATAATAGTTACCAGGCTAGTTTACAGATGTCACCTTTCGAGGCACTGTATGGTCGACCCTGTCGGACGCCATTGAATTGGAATGAGACCGGCGAGCGCCGTGTCTTTGGGCCAGATATTCTTCAAGAAGCTGAAGAGCAGATTGCCATGATTAGGGAAAGGTTGAAGATCGCCCAATCACGACAGAAGAGTTATCCGACAATCGTCGCGGATTTGAGTTTTGAACCGTAAGACTTTGTATACCTCGAGTTACGCCTCTCGGGGAGTTAAGAGGTTCCATGCCAAAGGGAAACTCGCACCCGCTATGTTGGACTATTTAAGATTTTGAGCCGCAAAGCGAAGTTGCTTACCACTAGAGCTACATGATCGTTAGCGAGGAGTACATGACGTATTCCATGTGTCCCGAGTTGAAGAAGTGTCTCCGAGTACCTGAGGAACAGACACCGCTAGAGTCAATTGAGTTGCAAGAAGATTTGACTTACAAGGAGCATCCCGTGAAGATTTTGGACACTATGGATCGAGAGATCAGAAATAAGTCAACCCATTTCTGTAGATTTCAGTGTAGCAATCATGAACAAAGCGACGCGACTTGGGAACGCGAAGAGGATTTGAGGAAAGAGTTTCCGAACCTATTCCTATAGTAAGCCACGAATCTCTGGACGAGATTACATTAAGAGGAGGTTTGTAACACCCCAAAATTTTGCTCTTCTTAAATCTATGTGTGATTTGGTACTTTGGTGAATTTTTGGAATTTTCTGGAATTTATTTGGATTTATTTGGAATTTATTTGAATTTATTCCATTTTGAAATAATTAAAGAATTAAACTTTGCAAATAAAATTTTCTTTGAAATATTTTATTTGAGTCCAAAATGATCCAAAATATTTTCCAGAATTTTTCTCGAATTTTTCTCGAAGTCTTTTGCTATTTTTAATGAATTAAATGAATTTCGAAATTATTTTAATTATTAAATCATTGGAAAATCATTCGGTCGAAATCTTGTTCATCCGATCGAAGTCGTAACCCGAAGTCGGACTCGAGTCCGACCGAGCGATTGACTCGATCGAACCAACCACGACCAGATGGATCTGAACCGTTGGATCAAGATCCAACGGTCGAGATCAATCCGCGCTAAACGCGGCGCGCCGAGCCAATCTCGGCCGTCGATCGCACCACGTGGGCGGCCAGCGTCGTCCACGTCGTCTCGCCGTATCCGGACGGACTCCGCCGCCGTCACGCTCCGAAACCGAGCGAATCTCGACGTCCGCCCGGTATTTAAGGCGTGGATCGTTGCTGAGGTTCGCGCGACCGTCGCGCATCGTTTTCCCCAACTCCGAGCCCTATCCGCCGTCACCTTGTAATTGCTCGCCGAGTCCTCTCTCTCCCGCGCGGTTGTTGCCTCGTCCCCGCCGTCCGCCGTCTTCCGCCGAGTTGGAGCCCAGTTCCGAGACCCTCAGGCCAAGGCGCACCCGAAGGGAGGACTCATCTCGCCGGAGAGGCCCCGCAGCGCCGTCAGCTTGGTCACCGTCCTCGCGTCCGGTGAGCAGCGCCCGCCAGCGTTGCCATCGCCGCCCCGAAGCTCGCTGGCCGTTGGATCAAGATCCGACCGTCACGGTGAGCCCACGTTCTCCCCCAAACCCTAGAATCCAGATTAGATCTGGACCGTTGGATCAAGATCCAACGGCCCACGATCGGCCACGTCGCCCGTACTGTGGATAACGTTACGGGTTAGGATCGTTTCCAACCGTTGGATCAAGATCCAACGGCTCAGATTGACCGCGTTCACCCCAAACGCGTGAAGCATAGATCCAATCTGGGCCGTTGATTTTCAAATCAACGGCCGAGATTGTGCCACGTGTACCCAAGCCACGCCACGCGCGCGTGAGCGCGTGTCTCTGACACGCGGGGCCCGCGTGTCTCTGACACGCGGGGCCCGCGTGTCAGCGGGACAACCGAACCGCACCATGACGTCACCGCTGACGTCACGGTAGGGCCCGCATGTCAGCGAGTTGGACCGCACGGGTTAATTGCGTGCGTGACACTGACATGTGGGGCCCACATGTCAGCGACACGTGGAGTCGTGGACCGAGTCCACGGTAGACCCAAGCCGAGCGTGGACCAAGTCCATGGACCGGCTGACGTCAGCCGCCCAATCAGAGGCTGACACGTGTCCAGGCTGACGCAATAATTAATTTCCGAAAAAGAAAATGATTTATTAATTCGAAATAATGATTTCAGATTTGATTCAAATTTCAAACGCTTATAACTTTTGCGTTTCAACTCCGATTTGAGTGATTCAAATTTCTAAATTTGTATAAAATTGAGATCTACCTAATTATGAATTTTATTTAAATTTTTGGACTAAAGTTTTTCTCTGTAAAATTATTTAATTGATTATTTAAACTTTAAATAATGATAACTTTTGCATTTTAACTCCAAATTTGACGATTCCAGTTTCTAAAAATTCATAAAATTATGTTCTCTCTGTTTATGGATTTTATTTGAATGTTTGGACACTTTTTGCCTATTGTTTATTCGTGTATTGCTATTTGCACGCTTTACGAGTAGACGTTGAAGTGCCGGAAGGATTCGAAGGAGAAGTATTGACTCAGGATCCAACTCAAGACCAAGAACAAGTACTTTTTGAAGGCAAGTTGTGCTTTGACCATGTTGATCCTATTTTGAAATCTATTTTGATTTAACCTATTGCATGCTAGTTCAATTAGAAAAATACTTTATTTAAATATGGGGTTAGATAAATACCAATTTCTTTGTATGACACCTTGATTATTTAAATATGTGCCATGACCCTTGTCACCCTAGTTGTGGATTACTAGTTGGACATTATTAAATTGCCAACATGGGTTTTAGACCGTTGTAGTATCGCTTAGACACGCTTACGTGCTCATGACATGATTTTGGACAATCAAATGTTAATATTGACTTAATGATATATTGAACCTGTTTTGGAAAGGTATCATGTGATGTTGATGGCACGTGGTGCATGGTAATCAACTGGGGTTTGATAAATTGTTTTCGACCGGGGCATGTGGCAAGAATGATCAGGTGGGCCAGTTGTGGCACTGGGATGTTGATTTGGTTCTTCGGGTAGTCTTGCTAATAACGTACCTGTGGGACCTCAGGAGGTCAACTACACCCTTTGTGTAAGTTATACGGGGGAGCGTACCGGGGCTGAGGCCAGGTACCCATCTAACGGTTGATTGGCCTAAACTTCGCCTTAGCTAAGGGAAGGGTTAGTGTGCAATAACCGGGGAGGACCACTTGTATTGTTAGAAGTTTCCGAAAGGCTTTGTTACGGGAACTCGCCTTTGTGGTGTTTGACTGTATCTTGTGGGTAAAGTGCATAACCTCTGCAGAGTGTAGAATCTATTCGAATAGCCGTGTCCGCGGTATTGGACATCGCTCGGGAATTACAGTCAAGGGTTAGATTTTCTCAAAAATAACTTGGATTTGAAAGGTTGGGTTGGATTAATAATGATGTTGATGGGAATGTGGATTAGGATGGGAAAGATGTTTATTAAATTCCTTGAAAAGTTACCTATGCTATACTTGTTTCTACTGCTTTCGAATCTACTTATGTTATTTGTCAAATCTTGTCACATCGCAAATATACCTTGAGCTATTCCTTTGTACCAAGCCATGCATATAGTATATTAGCCTGCATTCTGTGCATGACTTGCTGAGTACCAAGTACTCACCCTTGCCTCAATACAACACCAGTTGAAGAGGAGACTACACCAGCTTTGGAGGAGGAGCTCCAAGAGGATCCGTCTACTTAGGGAGCGAGCCCAGTCAGTTGCCTGTGGTATACTGGATGGCGCCACGAAGTTATTTGATTTTCCGCTGCTACTATTTCTCTCTTAATAAGTTTTAGCCTGCGATCGTGCATTGTAACTTGACCATAAGGTCAAGTAACCAGTTTGACTATTTAATTAAAGTACTTTACTAGTATCGAGTGGTATGATTGTGATATTTACCGATGTTAAGACTGTGTGCACTAGCGCGTTCCTGGACTAGTGCTGAATACACAGAGGGTCCGGATTTGCAAATTCGGGGTCCCGACACCTACCTAGAAGGTTTGAGAAGATACTACAATAGAAGAGTTTAACCGCAAACACTTAATGTGGGAGACTTGGTTCTAAGGCACATCCAGAACCGGTATAACTTAAATAAGTTATCTTCCAAAAGTTCCAATACATGGAATATCCAACATCTTTGCAGGTTTTTTGTGTAATTTTTTTTACATCTAGGTATTAAATTCACATTTTATAAATTATGTCTTCTTGGTGTTATATTAAAATTATTTCTGGTCTTTCTTTCATTTCTAAGGAATCATGAAAGCTTAATCCGACCTAACTCCCTGAGAAAAATACGAGGTTATTGGCCGAGTTGTGAGATGACTTCTAATAGAGCCTTCTTCATGTAAGTCAGTACTTACTGCATTGAATCTCATTAGACTGACCCCATCTCTGAACTACTGCTAGTTAATACTAATTATAAAGCAAAGAGAAACTTGGTCTGTACTCCACAAAAAACTATTCATTTTTCGATCACAGTGCTGATTAGTCAAATAAATAGTTGGGGGCTAGTTGTGATATACTTAAGAAAAAAATCAATTCAGAAGCAGATAAGTAATAGAACAATTCCTAACACACAAAAGATGGACATAGAACAAAATTTTCATTTCATTTGAAAATAACTTTTACATTGTTCATATAAAATTCCATAGCAGATTTCACTTTTGCTTGTGTTTGGTTCATCTCTTCTTCTATTGAGAACTAAAGGTTGGGAGCCACCTTCTCCAATTCAATGACGTCCATATAGTAATGCCTTAATTTCATAAAAAGGGCATTAACATGGAAGTTAATTGATTCTCGAGGAGCTGATTTAATAGTATTCAGCATCACGGGGATATGCTCGGGGATATTCTTCAGTTGATCCCTTACCCCCACGACCAGTTCATCAACCAGCAGATTCTGATTTGTATGTTAAATTGCTTTCCTTTCAAATCCGTCGCTATCTTCTTCAATTGTACAAAAATAAAACCTAGGGCAGATTTACTCACTCCCCGGATATTCATTACTTCATTAGTGGAGATCTTTATTTGTTCTCTTAGTTTGATAATCTCCACTTGCACCTTGGAACTCAGCTTGGTCATTTGTTTCTTCTCTTTTTCTCCTTGGGCGAGCAGATGTTCTTGAGCTTTTACAATATTTTTTAATCCTATCAAAAGACAAGTCAAAAAGTATTATTTCCTTTTTTCATAAAAGGGAATAAGTTTAAAAAATACTATGGTCGAAAAAAGTATCTTACTTTCTAGTTCAGCATCTTTTTCAAAGAGAATACCTTGTAATTCTTGGCCAAGCTTCTTTACACTCTTGTCATTCTCTCTGAAGATTATTTGGAGTTAGGTGTTTTTCTCCTCACTATCTAGGTATTGCCTTTGAAATTTTTTGAGGTCAAACTTGTAGCCCTTGGAGGTATTTTGAGCCACCAAAAACTGCTTCTCTAACTCCATTATTCTTTCTTTTTCTGTTTCACGAACAGACAAGTTAGAAAAGCAAAAAATAGTAGAAGACAAACATATAAAGGGAGTTATACTTAAATTACTTTTTTGAGATTTTCTTTACTTTAGTTTTAACTTGCCAACCTATTAGGTCAGATATCTCTTGTGAAAACTGTAAAAGCAAGCAGGCTGTATAAAGTTAATTAATTTCTTCTTTTTATTAAACATTTTTTAAGAGAAAGAAAAGAATCTTAGACAACAAGTTGTTAAAATCTTGTTAATTCACCCACTCCTGATTGGTAGTATTAGAAGAGGGTAGATACTCAGTTTCAGTGGTGGTGAACATTGTCATGTTCCATCTACTGGTCTATCATCTTTGATTAGGACGACGGTCACTTCTAGGCTCACCTTGACCTCTACCTCTGCTACCTTTGGAGAAGTGACAACATGCTCCGTAGCAATAGATGATCCACCGGCCTCGGGTTCATGATCAACAGCCGAAGGATTTTTCACCCTCATTGTTGATCGGCTCAGCTTCTGTGCCGTGCGCACTCGGCAATATCTCCTTGACAATAGGCTCCAAAGGCGGATCTACATTGGTCAGTTCATTACCGACCAAAGGATCCACCTCAGTTTCAACTTGAACCTGAGAAGTAGCAGGGGGCTAAAAGAAAAAGGAAATCTGTGTAAAGAAAAATTCACTTGTTCTAAAAAATTAAAATTTTAAAACTAAGAAAAATAAAAAAGACTTACTTGTAGGATACTCCCGAGTCCTTTTCCTAAGAGATCCAAGGAGTTCTAGTTTCCCCAACTATCGGGATAGGAGCTTTCTTTCTTTTAAAGACAAGAGGGATATCATCATCACTCTCTTCCTCCTCTCACCCTAAACATGTGGAAATATAAGATAATTCTTCTTATATAGAGTATCCCATACATCATATCATCTTTTGTTATATACTTGTGAGGAAGTCCTTCTTTCTACTCTAGCTGAAGTCCTCTGGACTTGAGGCTGATCGGTATTGCTCATGGAGCGTGTGCTCCGCACTGATCTAGTGCTGGTCAGATCTGCATAGACCACTGTGGTAGATGTTGTATCCACCACATCCGAGACTATCATGTTTGCGGATCTCGTCTTCTTCTTCGTTGCAGGAGCCCAGGCAGAAACCTTAGATTGGTTGGCGGCACATTTCAGACCATGCCTCAAAGGATGAAAAAAAAAGAATTCCGAACAAATACCAATTTGATTCTAAGACCAAATGTACTACTGTGACACTACGGAATGGTGTGACATTATTTAATGTGAATGTTAAGGTCAAAAACATTATGAAATATGGTATTGGAGGTTAAAACCATATGGTAGGAGGTTTAATAGCGTTTCCGGGAGTTTGGGCCTTCCCGGGGAGTTTTGGGCCTAGGGGAAAGGGTCGTGGGCTTTGGTGGGATGGAGTTTGAGTCCATTTAGGACTAGGAGTCATGTGAGGGCTGGTAAATAGGGCCTCCCCCCTGCCCTCCTTGCGCCCTCTCCCCACTTGTGCGCCCCCACCTCCCCCTCCATGCCCTAGCCGCCACCCCCACCTCCCCCTCTCCCTTGCGCCCCCTTTGCCCCCTTTGCTCCCCACCTCTCCACCACCTCTCCTCCACCCCTTGCTGCCCTAGGGTAGCCTCTGCACCCCTGCGCCTCGGAGATCCATCCATTGGAGCGAGGAGCGAGGAGCGAGGAGCGATTCGGGAGGAGATCTATTGGGTGTTCGTGCGTCGGGCGAAGGTATGGCCATGGGACTCCTTGGGGTTGGGCTAGGTACTGTTTTAAGGATCATTATCATATTTTTAGATCAATTGGTGGTGCTGGAATTGAGTAGATTGGATTCGATCTAGAAGTTGTCACGTTCTCTGTTTCGGGCAGCATGAGCAGTCGACCTAGGGTTTGGTTTTTCGCCAATTTAGAGTCAGAATTTGGTCGTACGGCTGTTGAAGAAGTTGTAGGTAATTTCAATACCTTTCAGTGGGTATAAAGAACTTTAAATTCCGCCCAGCCGTTTGAAAGTTATGCTTGTTTTACCGAGCGTATTAAAATCTGTGACGTGATTGGAACAGATCACGGTATTTTGTAGATTAAACAACTTTAGAGTCCGAATCAATCTTTCCCTATACTTATAAAAAGTTGGGAAATTTCCTAAGCTACACGAGGATGTACTCGTTTAATTGATTCGGAGTCCCAGAACTCAAGTTGTGCCTTTTTGGAAGGCTGCTGTCCCGACGGGATAAAACCTCTGTTTTTGGGTTTTGCGAGTAGTTGGCAATGTCGGGGTAGATGAGGGTTTGCGTATTGTTTTGTGGACATGATTGTGAGTGTGTGGTACCTATGTGCAGGTGGTGCGACCCCGGGAGTGCCTTCTACTTCCCGCCAATCCGTTGCCCGTGGTTGAGGCAAGTGTATTGTAATGGATAGCGGTTTGTAGGTTGCTAGTTGAGACTAGATGAACTTGATTATATGATATGATCACTTGCCATGCTTTAATGATTGCCTATGATATGATGAGTATGCTATGATGCCATGTGTTAATGTACAAGTTTATTATGATGTTGGCATATTTGCATACATGGCATGTTACATGGCCCGGGCGGTGAGAAAGTCATAACTAATCCGGGGAAGGTCGATGAGAAAGTTATGACTATTCCGGAGAGCCAATGAGTAAGTCCTACATCGTGATTCCATCCACCGCGGTGTTTGGAAGCGAGGAGTAGGCACCCTCCATCTTCGGGATGGAAGGGGGGAGAGGGTGCACACCGACGGGTGTGTACTCAACCATACCGGTATGAGTTTCCAAGGAGATATGAGCATCGCATTGCATACATAATGATGATGATAACGATATGTGATCATGAATGAGATGGTTTACATGATGTGAGATATTATTGCTATGTAATTGTTCTTGTTGTACCATTGCAATATGCTTGCTGAGTTTTGAACTCACGCTTGTGTTTTCTTGTTGTTTTAGGTACCATGAGACCGGCATGCGGTGAAGGGAAATAGTCACACTTCCGCACGTAGCTTCACTCATTTGATTCCACAAGTCATTCCATTAGTTTTTGATAATAAACTGTGTGTGATGATTATTGCTTTAAGGTTTGGCTTTGCTATATGAGAGTCTTATTGTTCGTTTGACTCTTGGAGACATTAAATGCTTGAAAGTAGACTTATATTGTCGTTAAGTCTTTAATTATTGCTGTTTTAGCTGTCTCTCATATTGCCTTATACTGCTATACTGTTGTTGCTCCTTCAAATCATGTTAAAACAAAGGAGATGCTGCCGAAATCTCGGTTTTTAGCATGTGCACCTTTGCTGGAATTTATGTTTAATTGTGGTAGTTAGATGTTGTTTAGCTTATGTTTGGCAGCATTCAGGCATATTAAATGCCGGGGTGTTACAGTTGGTATCAGAGCGGGCTGTAGGTCCTTGGAATGTGTATTTTTAGTGTCATGCTATAGGGTACAACTAAAAATGTGATGTGGAATAACTTAGAAACATGGCTTAGGTCTTAACTAAAATTTTGTCATAGGATAGCAACATTAAAACTTGCAAAAGTGGTATAACTAATCTAAAATTTGACACACAATGGATGCACAGTAGGAAAGGGTATGGGTATCGTTTCTTTACGCTTAAATGTTGTATTTAAGCTTTGATGTTGAATGCTTCATTTGATAAAAACATGTTGCTATGTCTATGAGATAAATGATTGAATTGTAAATGTTGTTGTGATAAAGTGGGGTTTTGGTGCCGAAGGGTTTCGGCCACCTCTCTTATTTCATAGTAAGGGTGAGGTTTGACAGTGTGGCCGGTTAGCGCCATCACCGAAGAACTATTAACCCCTGTAGGAGAAGAATGCTTACCCTTTCTGTCCTAAATCGGGTAGTTGACTGGAGTCAAATAGAAAAGTTTGGTGGTGGATTCCTTCGGATGTTCTTTATCGTTCTGTGGTCGGTCTTGGTTGGTTTTCTTGGTTTTAGTTGATGGAAACCAAAAGAAAAGTGTTTGGTATTGGATTTTCGCGGATTGTTCCGTATGTGGTGTGTGGTTTTGTCTTCCTTGGTTGAAAATGAAGAAGAGGAGTCTAGGGTTGCGCTTCTTTCGGGCGCCTTTCCAGTTTTGATGCTTAGTTTGTTGATTGCTTTATGGGGAAGAAGCATTCAATTTATTCCTGTGTTTGTCTTTCTCCGAGGTTAAAGGAGTTATTGCGGAGTTGTGCCAGACCTGGCTGTCAGGGCTGAAGTTCTGTCGCTTTGTAGGAGTAAGTGGTGTTTGATTTCGTTATTTTACTGGTTTAAGAAATCATCTTTAAAGAACCCTTCTTGTTTCGTGAAAGTTTGGGGTTTGGTGTTAAGGTTTTATTTGCAAAGGTTTAATTGAGCGCTTGGTTCCCTGTCGAGAAAAAAAAATTGTCTTTCAACCATTTTCCCCTATGGGAGTCCTTGAGATTTAAAAAGAGATTTGGAGAATTCCTCTTGCATGACCAAGTTTGGGTTTGTCTCATTGCAATTTTGAGAGTCAAGTTTCCTTACAAATTTTGGGATGAGCTTTAAAACTAAAATGCTGCAAACAAAGTAAGTAGTCTTTTGACTGAAATCGTTTGTCCCTAGTAAGAATTGTTGTTTAGCTTGTTATGTAGCATGTACCAATGTGGTTTATGGGATGACGTATTGTTAAGTTAATTTGTGAGTTGAAACAATTCAATGCGGTTGTTACCTCTAGCTTGAAAATAAATGGACTACTAGTGTTGTAGTTTGCTCTTAGCGAGAATGATTAAATGTGTTAATGTACATGCTTAGAATCTGTTGCCTTGCTTTAAAAGTGCTTATGATCCTTGTTAATGTTAAAAGTTTAAACCTTGATGCATAGTTACAACATTAAGATGATGTAGACTGCTGTTATTGTTAAAGAAACTTTGTTGGTTGTTTAAAGTTGTTCTAATCTAACGGGTTAATAGAGAAATTTAATCATGTTGACTAGTGGCTTTAATTTGGAAGTTGATTAGAGTTGCTATTTATGTTGTTGCAAACTACTAGTATATTTGGAAGTATGCAGTTGTGTCTCTACAATGCTAGTTTTGATATCAATTGAGAAGACATAAGACTATTTGTTAATGATGTTGTTAAGAACATTGTGCTAATCTAACTTATTAAATCTAATTTAATAGTTGGAGTATGTTGTGTGGTGGAAGTTTTGTTATAACCGATGTATAGGGTAGCTAAAAGCAATGTTGTTGATTGATGATTATGCAAAGAATTGATATTGATGCTTTGGTAGTGTTGTTAATTGTTGGAAACCATTGATCCAATAGAAGAAAAAGTGTAAAACTGTGGTATTATGTCAAGTACATGTTGTGATGGGATGAACAATGGATAATAATCATGATGCAAGATTTTAATCTTAATGATTGCATATCTTAGAATCCTATTTACGAATTTTATCTTGTAGAGATATTACTTATTTGTTGAAGTCATTTTATAGATTGAACAAGTTTCAATTGTCAAGATTTTGACGTATGGATAGTATAAATTGATAGGTTGACCATGCTCAAGTAGCTGTTGAAGTACTATGTTTCAAGTTTAGAATAAGAAGTAATAGGATTTAGTGATCTGTGGGGATCATGTCAATGTAGTCTGGGTTGGGTGCCTTTGTGATAAGCATCTTAAACCTTAATTAAAAGTGTTAGGAATGGTAACTAGAGAAAGAAATTGTTATGTAAATTTTGTTAATCCGGTTGGACTCGCTTGATGAGTAAATAGTGATTTTTGAATGCTTAAATGGTGAGTGTAGTGGAATACAAGTTATGGTGGGATTCATGCTGAGCTGGTGTTTAAAACCTTTTGAACCAGTGTGGTTGTTTGCCATTTTGGTTGAATGCCTTCGGTCAAGGTATTCCTTGTGTTGTGTTTCCGAGTTTCCCTAAAACCCGTAGTTATTGTTGCCAATCTTTGGTTTTGGCTATTTTGTTTAATTTGTGCTATGAGTATGGTTTTATACCCAAAAGTCTTCATTGATGAACTCATCATTTTGACCAATCAAATTGGCTAGTTGCTTATCCAACATAGCTTGAATGGATCTATCCGAAGGAATGCGCAAGATTTGCGCAACCTTCGCACAGGCTTCCCTATCAGTCTGGACTAAAATACAAATAGAAAATGTGTAAGTAAAAATTTTTTATCAAGTAAAGAGAAAACAGATGTTGGAATATAGGAATTCCTATCTCCAAGTTCGTCGTCGGCCAGATCTTGGTCACCCTCAATCCTCCAGGCAAATTGGAATCGCTTTTTCAGAGGGTTTAACATATGGAACAAAAAATTGTAAACAATTTTATGTCCTGTAAGCTCTCCTTCCACCAAATTGAAGATAGCATCGATGATCTTGCTTTGTTCATCGGTGAGCACAGGGAGTCCCTCTCCTTTTTTGCCTCCACCTTTGTCTAGGATGGAGTGGCCTTACCGGTGAACTAAAGGCGATTGCCGCCCAAATCTTTGAGTAAAACCACTCCTTTTGGTAATTCTTCCATGTATCCTTGATTGGGAGAAAGGAATACATGATATTGGATTGAAGCTTAAAAAAACACTCCCAAAAACTTCAGGAGTCTTGTTATATCTAGTATAATGGTAGAAGAAATGAAAAGGACGAACAGGAGGAGGAATACCCAGGAAAGCCTCGCAAAATCTGAGAAGACACTCAAAATTAAAATTGAGTTGGGCAGAAGATGATGGAGCTCGATCTCATAATGATTGAGTACATCGACTAAGAATTCTCTCTCAGCGAGACAAAATCCTAACCTAATGAAGGCACGAAGAGAACGATCCGCCCCTCGAGGAATGGGTTTTACGTCCTCTCCGTTGGGATCCCATTATAACATTTCATGTGGTGGGATCAAGCCTTCATCAACGAGCTCCATGATCTTCACCTTAGGAAGAACTGACTTCTCTATTACAAAAGAAGCAAAGGACGAGGAGAAAGTATTCAAATGAAGGACGAGAAGCTTCAAGAACCAAGAGGAAGTCAAGAGAACTCAAAAGAGCTTTTCAAATGACTGGCAGCGTGAAGCGTACAAAGGAAGCCTCACCTCTATATTTATACTTTTTTGCCATTTCTTTGGTTACCGAGGAAATTAAAAAGATTTTCTCGAGATGCAACCGGCGGCATGAATTGAGTTTTGAACCTAAGGATTTTGTGTATCTCAGAGTTACCCCTCTTAAAGGAGTTAAGAGATTTCACGATAAAGGAAAACTTGCACCTATATATGTTGGTCCAATCAAAATCAAAATATTGAGCCATCATGGGGAGTTTGCGTATCAGTTGAAGCTGCCGCAGTGTCGGGACCCGAATGTGCAAATCTAGACCCTCTATGTTTTCAACACTGGTCTAGGATTACGCTAGTGCACACAGTCTCAATATAGATGAAATACCACAATCATACACAGCGGAATAATAAATAAAGACTTCATCTATTAATATAATCTATTTGGTTAACCTTATGGTCAACTTACAATAATATGCGTCACAGGGCAAAGACTCAACTAATAAGAAAAGTGATGTGGAAAAGAAATAAGACTCATAGTAACCCATCAATATGCCACAGGCAACTAACTGAGCTCGCACCCTAATTGTTCGACTCCTCCTGGTACTCCTCAAGGGCTGGTGTAGATTCCTCTTCAACTGGTGTTTGAATTGTTGCAAGGGGGTGAGTACATAAAGTACTCAACAAGTTGTGCATGGAATGCAAGTCTATTAACTACATGCAAGGCTTATTCCAAATGAATGGTTGTATTGGCTATTTTGCATTAAAGTGGCATTTACTACAATTACAATAAATAGATTGAAAAGCAGTAAAACAAGTAATAACAATAATAAATTGCTTAGTTATTTCACAAGTAAACCATTCCTCATCCTTAAACCAATTTCTACTTTTCCGGAGACAACCTACCTCTAATCCCAAGTTCATTTTATCAAACTTTAACCCTTGGCTGTAATTTTTAAGCATTGCCTAATACCGTGGATACGACTATTCGAATAGGTTTGACACTCTGCAGAGGTTATACACTTTACCCACAAGATACAATCAATTCACCACAAAGGGGAATGACCATAACAAATTCATTTAGAAACTTCCATCCTAGCATATGAACCTCTCCAGTATTCCTGTAACACCCCAATTCTTGTTCTTCATGAATTTAAATAAGATTTGGCACTTTTGTGAATTTTTGGAATTTTCTGGAATTTATTTGGATTTATTTGAATTTATTCCCGTTTGAAATAATTAAAGAATTTAATTTTGCAAATAAAATTTTGTTGGAAATATTTTATTTGAGTCCAAAATGTTCTAAAATATTTTCTAGAATTTTTCTGGAATTTTTCTGAGTATTTTGCTATTTTTCTTGAATTAAATGAATTTCTGGAAATTATTTTGAATATTTAATCGCTAGAAAAACCAATCCGGGTTTTACTGTTCATCCGACCGGACCCGAGTCCGAGTCAGACTGGAGTCCGACTCGGACCACATTTGAACCGAACCCGAGCCAACCTAACCCTAACCGCGTAACCGTTGGATCGAAATCCAACGGCCACGATTGAGCCACGTCGCCCGAACGGTGGCCAAGGCGGCCAGTCGCCGGCGGACCGAGCCCAAACCCCCGTGCCCTTTGGATCTTGATCCAACGGTCCACGTTGAGCCACATCACCGAATCCGAATTGGATTCGGATTCCGCCGTCGCAACCGGGTGGACCTCGGTCTCCGCGCAATACACGGAAGTCGAGGCCCCTATTTAATGCACCACCGCCGCCAGCGTGTTCTCCGTTTCCTTGCGCACCCGTAGCCCTAGACCATCACGCCTGAGCCGCCGTGGTTGCATCGCAATCACTCGCTGTAGTTGGTCGTGCGTTCCGCTGCGGTTTTGCGCCGTTTCCGCCGCCGTCCGCCGTCCTCTGCCGTCACTGAGCACAGATCCGGAACCATTGCGTCAAGACGCGTTGGGAGGTACCATCCACTCCGTCGGAGGAGCCCCGCAACGCCGTTGCTGTGGTCGTCGTCTTCGTCTCTGGCGAACCAGCTCCGCCGCGAAGCCATCGCCGTTCTCGAGCTCTCTCCACCGTCCAATCAAGATCCGAGGGCCCATATTCATCCACGTCATCCCCGGGTAAAATCTCACGTTTTAGTTTTTAGATCTGTTTTCAACCGTTGGATCTAGATCCAACGGTTTAGATCGCGCAACGTAGCCGTAACTGCACCGTGCTTGGATAGATCTCAACCGTTAGATCTAGATTGTACGGCTAGGGTTAGCCGCGTTGTAACTTTAGATTGGGTCTTGACCGTCCGATCAAGATCGAACGGTCCAGATCGACCGTGTAGTTTCCATAACGCGTGAAACCCAGATCCGATCTGGCACTACAGGATAACCCATTGGTGCAAGCGGTATTACTGCTTTGAAAAATAATAATTAAAAGCTGCAATGCTGCTTGTAAAAAGAATTTTAACTAAAGCTGTAGTACTGCTTTGGAAAATAAGCTATCTAAAGCGTAAATAACTTGCAAAAATTTTTTGATTAAAAAGGCTAAATCTGGCACCAAAACATTTACCATGCTTCTAATAAAATTTTTGGCGGGCATACCTTGACCAGCTCTCTCCAGAGGCAAAATAGAAACCTAAACTAAACCCCTCTATCTACTCTCCTCGGTCATTCAATTAAGCTCCATCCCTCCCATTCGATCCCCACCGCGCGGCAGCTCTTGGCTCCACGGTCCCGCCAGCCCCAGCCGCCGTAGCTCACCGCCCCGGCACCCGCCGCCCAGCTCCGCCGCCGCCACCCGTAGCTCCCATCTCGCAGCTCACTTGCCGCGCCACGCCAGCTCCCATCTCGCAGCTCCCGCCGCCGCCGCACGTAAGCTCCCCCTTACCGCCCTCGCGCGCACGACCTCCACAGGCTCCTGCCGCTTCGTCAAGCGAGGAAGAGCTGACCCCAACCCCGTTGCCCTAAGCGCCTTGCCTCGATCTCCGTCTCCGCGCGGCACACTTCTCACGGAGCGCCTTCCTCTCGATAGCCATAGGCCCCTACTTTGAGATCCCATCCGACAGCGCTCATGTGAGGAGCAAACAGGAGTTCGGGTTTTCATGTTTTTGTGCGTGAATTTGGTGATGTTTTTGGGAGGTGAGCAATGCGGGAATGGGTTTGTAAGGGACGGTGAGAATCTGGCTAACACACGTTTGTGTGATGCCTTGATGTTAATTTCAGCTAGTGTCGTGATTTTGACCATGAAGTGGTAGGGCTAACATGGGCTCGAGTGCCTTTGACTAGTCTTTGTTCGAATGGGACTTTTAGCATGGTTGGGACTCTGAGCTATGGTTTGACTTATGCTTCATATGTTTGCACTTTGCAATTGTTGTGGCAAAAGGCTGCTGCGGTTGCTTGAAAATCCTCGGTGTGGTATCGTTTTGTAGTGATAGTGTGCTTGTGTTGGGTAATTCCATGTTTACTATTCACGTATTTGGCGTCTTCACAAGTTCTATAAGCTCGGCGAATAGTCAACTAGCTCTCTGGGTGCTAGGAGGTGGGAATGTTGCATTGTGAATGTGGTTAGTGGTTTCAAGTGTTACTTGATATGTGTACTGAATGGACAATGTGATATTACAATTTGATTGAATAGATGTGTAACAAATGTTTGGTATGACCAATGCAAATGTGGCTGTGACATGTGGTTCCAGGATGCCCATTAGCTGATTTCGTTGTTGAAGTATCATCCTGGCAAAATTAGGCAATATGTGTCTTTGAATAGTTTCGAGGTTGAAGTAGCACTAGTTGCAGGTTGAAATAGCACTAGCGATTCTGCGAGGTTGAAGTAGTACTAGATTTTGGTTGCAATTTGTTTTTGTAGCATCTTTGTTTGTGACATAAGGGTGTACAAAGGTGAACTTTTTTTCATTTTCCTTTCACTTTCATTTGTTGAAGGCCAGGGGAGTGTGTGAGTGCAGTTTTGACTATGAGTCATCACCCTTCCCAATATAATCAAAATCCGGACATGATGTAAGAATAAGATCCATAGTCTAAAATAGCTCTTATTATATCTTTGGGATGTCTTGGAGACCGCTTTCACCATTGCTCTCTCTTTTCCTTGTATGCTTTTGAAAATTGGTAGACCTTTGTCTCATGTACTAATTAGTGACAACATATGTACTCATTGTCTTATAGTTGTTTATGAGCTAATAAAGATAAATCAGAAGCTTCGATAGCATTGTCTTGATTGGAGATGTGCTATATATGTGCTTTCATAAGTAGCTTTGAATTGCAGATTCTATTCATTACTGGCATCTAATCCTCTCCATCATGCTCATAATAGGCAACTCTCTACCATCTAGTTGAAATGAAGGTTGCGATTCTATTCATTAGTTGGCATGTAATCCTTTCCATCGTGCTCATAATTTCAAATTGCATGTTGTTAGTAAAATATTCCTATTAGCAAGCAGGTTAATGAATAGTACAAAAGTAACTTACTTGTTGAATATTTTGCGAGAGGAGCTTGCGGCACGGGCGACGAGCAAGGCACGAGAGGAGCTGCCGGCGGCTGATTCAACGAAGCGAGGAGTCGCGATGTCGGCCATCTTCATCAGGTCATTAAAAGGTATATGATAGGTCAAATACCCTCTTATTTGCCTACAAGTTTCATTGTCTATATATGTCAATTGGTGCTACTTTGGGTTTAATCTGATTGTAGTTGAATCACTTGCCTATTCATTGTGCATTGGACAATCATCATGAGCATGAATAAAGTTGGATGAGTGAGCCTAGGTACAAGTTAAAAATTTATAATTAAATTAAATATATACACATCTTGTTAACTAAGTATGCATATAATATAATTAATGACAATTGTAGGCACTCAAAGAAGTATACGGATGGCGTCAAAAGTTTCTTAGAGTTTGCTTTTACAAATTCGCAGAGGAAATCAAATTCGATGCCCATGCAAAAAGTGTGTGAATAGCACTTGGTATATAACAGCGGTTGTCCATGAACACTTGATATGTGAAGGATTCTTGAAGGATACACCACATGGATTTTTCATGGAGAGAAAACTGTAAGCATGAACAACAAAGAGAACCCACATGTGAACACGAAACTTATTTAGAAATGGAGCAAGAGATAGATGATGAGATATTGAAATGCTTGATGACATAGGATATGGTTTCCAAAATGGTAGTAGCGGTGATAGTGATTTAGGGGTCAGAATGAAGATGTTGAGGCTTTTTATAACTTAGCAAATGATGCTAGCCAACCAGCTTTGTATCATGGGTGCAAATTCACCAAGTTCTGAGTTTGTAGTGAGACTTCTTCACACTAAGTTCTTTGGGGAGTGGACAAATAATAGTTTGATACCCTTTTAAAATTACTTGATGAGGCCTTTCGGTAGACACTTCACTACCAAGAATTTTAATGAAGCTAAGAAGATGGTGGTGCCTTGGATTAGATTTGAAAATATCCATGCATGCAAATTTGATTGTGTACTTTTGGAAGGATCATGCTAAAAAAGATGCTTGCCCAAAATGTGGTACTTCTAGATGGAAGTTAGAAAGAAAAGTCTGATGGAAAGAGAGTGCCACAGGGTTCCCCATAAAGTTCTTCGACATTTTCCACTAAAGAAAAAGACTTCAAGGTACTATATGTCTAGAAAATTGGCAAGTGATATGAGGTACCATAAGGAAGGCCTTCCAAAGGATGGACTAATCGTCATCCGACTGATTCAACTCTATGGAAGGATTTTGACAATAAGTACCCAGAGTTTAGTTACGATTGTCGCAATGTTAGGCTTGCTCTCAGCTCGATGGTATAGAATCCTTTTAGAAATTTAAGTTCAGCACATAGCACATGGCTGTTCTCTTAATTCCATACAACCTACCACCATGGATGTGCATGAAGCAACCAAATTTTATTTTGTCGTTGCTTATCCTACGTAAATGTGTTGGAAAGGACATGGATGTGTACTTTCGACCTTTAATCCATGATCTATTAGTTCTTTGGAAGGAAGGTTATAGAACTTATGATCTGACAAGGCGGTGAATGGTTTCAACTCACAGCAGCGTTGTTGTCAACAGTGCTGATTATCCTGGTCTTGGATATGTATCAGGACAAGTTATACAGGAGGTTGGGTGTGTTTGTTGCCATGCGAGACAAGTTCGTTTTCTAAAGGGAGAAAACATTGCTTCATGGGGCATCGTCGATTCTTGCATGCTGATCATGAGTTTAGATGTGATGCCAACTCTTTTGATAGCACCCTAGAATTTGAGGAAGCACCCATTCCACTTTACGGACATGATGTTCTCGAGCAGGACAAAAGATATTGTCAATAATTTTGGCTTAAGATCAAAGGAAAAAAAAGCCCAAAAAGCATAGCGTAAGGATGGTGAACCAAAAACTATTTGGAATAGAAAACCTGTTGGTTAGAACTGCCATATTGGAAAGATGTTATGCAGCGGCATAATCTTGATGTAATGCATATCGAAAAAATGTATGCGACAATATAGTAAACCCAGTGTTTGATATTGACAAAAATCTAAGGACAACTTGAACTCTCGATTGGATTTGGAAGCACTTGGATTTAAGAAGGAACTTCACCTTGTTCGGTTGGTGATGAATTTTATTTGCCTCCTGCATATTTACACAATGAACTTAACGAAAAGAAAATAGTTTTGAAATGTTGAAAGGTGTTAAATTTCGGACGGATATCTTTCTTGATTTCAGAAATTGTGTAAATGTTGAAGAGAGAAATGGCGGTAGGCCTAAAAACTCATGATTGCCATGTCTTATTAGAACACTTGCTCCCATTGGTATTAGAAAAATCTTACGATCATGTAAGTCACGGCACTTATTCGTGTTAGCAATTTTTTCAAGAAAATATATCGTCTGTGATTCGGATGAGTGATATGGAATACCTAGAATCTGAAATTGCGGAGACATTATGTGTTCTTGAGAAGATCTTTCCACCATCTTTTTTGATGTGATGGTGCATCTTATGGTGCATCTACCATCAGAAGTAAAAATTACTGGACACTGTCAATACATAACATGTATCTGTTGAAAGGTATTTTTGTCTTATTAGTGTGCTAATGATTATAATATTTGTTACTATGCTAATATACTATTGTGAAAACTAATTTATTTAAAATGTTGTATAGATTTTGGTTAAGGTTAAAAAGGGATATGTTCGAACAGAAGTCATCAGGAAGGTTCAATTGCTTTGAAAATTATGTTTTGATGAGAGTATGACATTTTGCTCTCGCTACTTGCATGGATGTGAGACCAGATTTGTCGTCAACATAGAAGCGATGATGGTCATGGCTCAGACATAAGAATGGATCCTATTTTGCAGTGGTGGATTGGTTGGAAAGTGCGATTACACTTGACCACAAAAATTGGATTCAAGCTCATAGATATATCTTGACTAATTATGAGCACATTGATCCATATGTGTCGTATGTACTCAAAGCGATTTGAAATAATCCTTAGTTTTATTTAAACCACATATGAGTATCATCTTACCTACATTATGAATCGAGGAAACATTTGGAATATCTTTCTTCAATTGGTCATCATAGAAAACATGAGAGGCGTATACACCACGCAACATTCCATGAGTGGTTTAGGTTGCATGTAAGTCGACATCGACATTTGAATACACATCGTATTTATGTCATTAAATTTATGAATAACTAAGCTACTAATGTTGATAGGTAGATGTATTATTAGCACAAGATGAAGACATACTGGGAGGATATTAGGTATGTTGGCTAGTGAGCCTTTTATGGTTGCAACAAAGTGCAGTGGCTATGCAATGAATGGTTATAGTTTCCACACAAGAGTTATGATGAGGAGTAGACACCATGCTGAGAATAGTGGAGTGGCTATTGTAGCAAAAACTAATAGTTTTTCTAGTTCTAGGGATGAAGATCCGAGGAAATAAGAGATGTTACTTACTATGGTGTGATAACGGAGATACTTGAGTTAGATTATCATAGGAAGGAGTAGCATCATCTTGTTTAAATGTGATTGGGTTGATGTTCGTCAAAAGGATAAGTATGTCAAAACCCGATGAATTTGGCATTACCACGGTGAACTTTAACTATTTATTCAACAGGAAGGAGCTATCGATGAACCATACATTTTAGCATCATAAGCAACTCAAGTCTATTATGTTCAAGATCCTCTTGATAAAAATTGGCATGCCGTCCTTCAATCAAGACGAGAGACATGTATGATATGTCGACCTTTGGAAGAAATTGAAGAAGTTGAAGTTGATATTACTCATGAAATCCCTGGTTTGAACATTGATGTGGATAGACAATTATGTGTCTCTGAAGATAGAATTAACTGTGAAAGGCAAGATATAGATGGCATAATTGTTGGTGCATTAAGTCCTAGGAAGTAAGATATTTTACTTGTTTGGCTTTGTTCACCGTATGCCCTTTGTTGATCATGACATCACTTCTACATGCTCATATATGTGCTAATAATGCAGAAAAAAAGGATGGAAGGCGAAGGAGGAGGAAATGATTATTCTCCCTTCAATGAGTATGAGGAGGAAGAAGAACAAGAATTGCAAGGAACAACGAGGCATTACGGCTGGGATTGAGTACCTACTAACATTAAGGATGCACTAGGTATAAAAGGTTAGTACCACATGATCTCCATTTGTTGTGGTAGTCTTCATTTTCTAACCTAAGCTAATGTGTATGGCGGTGCATTTGGTTCAATGTAGACTACCATATACGCTCTTGATGGTAGGCATAGATCCATCCCACAAGGTGGTGAAGAGCCTCTTCAGCTCACGAGCTTGAAATTTGAAAAGCAATGGAAGAATTAATGATGAAGGGCAAATCAATAATGAAGAGCAAGGCGATTTAAATCTGAACTCGATTATGTAGGTGATGAACAAAACCAAGATGATGAAGATGAAACAACTGCATGCGGGTAATTTACTAGAAACAATTTTAATGTTTGTAGCATTGTGCAAATTTAGTACTTTTTAACTTGTAACATATTGGTTATAGAGCCAACAAAGAAAAGGAAGGAATTGAGGCCACTGCTGTGAGCATGACATTTGGATGAGGAAGGATAATGATCCAAAAATTAGTGTTCAATGCAATGATAAGAATCAACCGATCGGAGACAAAGCTGCACCTCTAGCCAATTTTATATCAACTATTGTGAGTCGGGATACCTCTATCATCTCCAAATTGGTTTGAAGTTGACCCCAAAAGAAAGCTGATCTTTGGGAGATTGTGCGAGTTAATGTACCATATGAAATATAATACCTCTATAAATCTGCGATTACTTATCCTTTTAATTGTTGCCTTACAATATAGTATGTTTTTCACCTCGTTGAATAGCAGCTAGATAGAAGACATCATGATGTCCTGTAATTTTAGTAAGAATCGATATCGATAAAATTGTTGCGATCAACTTTGTTTGCAAACATTTTAGATGTGTTAGAGTGTCATTCATAGGATATTTTAGATGTGTTAGTGCGGTCTGACTTTTTTATTCAAGCTGCGGTGCCACTTTTTATTCCTCAGATTGAAGATAGTCCATTAGATTGAAGATAGTACTCTGTATTGCTTTTACGTTAAAATATTAAAGTTGTGATGGTTGCTCATATGGCACATGTAGAGGCCGACACAATGATAGGCATGTTATGGTCCTTTTCTTGTTGCTAGTAGGTGCAGCTCCATGTAGATTTGTTTGTGTTTTAAACTACGAAGCCTCCCTTGTGTAAACCATGAGATTATTTTCTGCGAGTTATTTTTTCCATGTGGCTCACAGACTTCAAGAATGGGTGATGAAACAAGGCTGCGATCACGATGGAGAAATTTCAAATGTGACATAAAGAAAACATATTTCACTCCAAATCAGAATTACCTAATAAGGAACTTTTTGAAATTGCTATTGATAAGAGAGTTCCTAAAGCTGATTAGTTTGGCTTATGCGTCATTGGAGAACACGAAAGCAAGGTATAAATGTCTCCTTAATTATTTTGGCACGAGTTCATTTGATCGTCATGCATGTTCAATTATTACGACAAACCATAGGCCTTGAGTGAAATGGGGAAAGCAAACTCCTCAAAGATGACTATGACTCACACCATGGAAGTAAAAGCCTTGCTCGAGTTGCGAGATGAATGGGTAAATATCAAAATCTCACTGAAAATAAACATTCTTTTGACTCCTAATGAATGTTGCTTTATTGTTTGTAGTTCAAAGAGCATGGATACATGCCGGCTAGACATGAAGTATTTATTCAAGCACATACTCGTAAAGATGGAAATCATGAGGCAAAGTGAGGCATGATTGTAAGTGAAATTGCTGCCATTGTTTGGTGTTGCATTTGCTATGATTTATTCTTAGTAGAGTTGCATGTTGCGTTTATTTTTAGAATCAAATACGAGACTTGTGCCTCCGAACGAGTTAGCTACAAAAACCATTCAAGAAGGAGATTTGTTTAGCAAACTATTTGGCAAAGAAAGAAAAAGCGAGCATTCGTCTTTGTCGGTATGGGCCCAACACCTCAAGACTTGGGTATGGCGAGGGATACGCAAGTGTACTTCCATAAAACTTGATTAGCTATGTGTGCAAAGCTAAGAGCTGAAAAAGAGAGTGCACTTTTGAGGAAGCGTTTGGATAAGCATGAAGAACAATTAGCGGGCGTGCTACAAGAAATGGAAAAGATAAGAAGTACATCAATCTATCTCAATATACGAGATAATGTTGAACGGACAACAGCAGTGCATCTAACTCTCCTATAGAGTCAATCTTTTTGTGCAATTGAGTATGATATATTTATAAGCGCTAATCATTCTTTGCAGTTCATAATGATCTATATGTGTGTTAATAATTGCGGTGCATGAGAAGCCATACAAATAACGTTGAACTAAACAATGATGAGATGAACAACAGCGTGCATCTAACTCTCTGTCCATGTCGGTGAATTTTATTGAAGCTGTAATCATTGTATGCGATTCATAGTGATCTGTAATTAATTGCAACATATGAGAAGTCATACAAATATGTTCATTAATTAATTGCGATATATGAGAAGTCATACAAATAATGTGGAGCTGAATAATGTTAACATGTACAACGTGGTGCATCTAACTCTCTATCGAGGTCAATCTTATTATGCAATTCAGTATTATGTATTTATGTTTGTAATCATTATTGTAGTTTATAACGATCTATATGTGTGTTAACATTGGCAGCATATGAGAAGTCAAGTGATGATAGTGTTGCTATATCAATTGGTAATGAAAACAGCTTTCCAAATAGTGAGGTATATCTTCATCTTTCCAAATAGTGAGCTATATCTTCATCTTTTATAGCTACACAATAATCAATCCCTTGTCTTTATATAAATGTTACTTATGTTTGTGTATAGATAAGCGAGCGAAAGTCCGTTGCACAACAAGATGTACCAAATACTAACCATGGGGTATTCATTCACTTCACATTTATTTTGACCAAATTGCATGCTTCTACTTTATTAATTAAGTGACTCAAATTAAACTTTTAGGTGAGAAGGCATGTCATTTTGTACTCGGATTATGGGACGAGAATGTTAGGTAGCTAAAGCTACCGTTAAAAAAACATGTCGAACGCTATCGTTGGTGAGTACTCCTCTTGGGCTAGAGTATTGTGAGGTTGTTGTGACCTACGTGTTGAAAAAAGTCTTTGTATTACCAAGACCATATGATGATCTCACAAAAATAGGTGATGCACAAGGGCGCACCATTGCATGGCCATATAAAAGGAGTAAACCATATTGTATACATTCATTTCCTTAGCTAAGTTTGTGGGATGATGAAAAAATAAATGGATTTTGTAGATGGAAGATGATGTTGCTCATGGAGGCACTTCATGTAATGGAGGAAGAAATCAAGTCTTTAGAGCACTTCAACTAATTTAGGAAGAAATCAAGTCATGAGCACTTCAACTAATGGAGGAAGAAATCCCGAGTTATTGGAGGCACTTTAAGTTTGATTAACAAATTTGTTGAAGCTTCTTTGATCTAAATTAGATTCAAACATGAATTCAGTTAGTTGATTATTCTTGAATTTAAAATTGAATTCAGATCTCTTCAGAAGGTTGCGGATGCTAGTGTTATTAGTGATAACAACTTAACAAGGAGGAAATGATGGCAAACTTAGTGCATTTTATTCTTGTTCATCCATCCACTGAGGCTTAGTAGCATGAACTAAACAAAGATGAATCAAACATACTACATGTTACTATTTGGTTTTGTTTCTAATGTGTTACTAAACTTAGTAACATGAACTAAGCAGAGAAGATATCTATTTGATGTCATGATGAGCTTATTCTTTGCTAATAGGATGGGCACCACCATTGTACTTTACATGTTTGGCAAAACACTTGTAATTTAATTGTCATACAATTAAATCGATCAACACCAAGATGAAAAAAATTAGAGAGAGAAGAAATATTAAACAGCATATATATGAAAAACTACTGGCGGTAATGTAGTATAAGTAATACTTGTAGCGTAGTGTGTTGTTGAATCGAGGCTCGGCCCGATATCCATCCTTGTCTTGCCGGTACATATGAGCTAATTTAGAGTTTTGCATTGATGAGCTATTCTGCTTCGTTGGTTTCTTGATTGATTGATGTATTAGCACCATTTGCTCAGGCATGAACTAAACAAAGATGAATCAAACATCTTTGCATGTTACTATTTGGTTTGTTTCTAATGTGTTACTAAACTTAGTAACATGAACTAAGCAGAGAAGATATCTATTTGATGTCATGATGAGCTTATTCTTTGCTAATAGGATGGGCTCCAATATAACTTTACCTTAAGTTAATCTTGCTAGATACATGAGTTCATATTTAATTTTGAGATCTCAGTGAGAGAATATATATATGAGTTGCGGTCTAAGCGGAGAAGATATATACTTGATGTGGATGAACTTAATGTGCTGTATGCTTGGTGCTATGTTTTTGTGATGGAAATCATGGAAGGGCGAAGTGGTCCAGCGAATCGACAATTTAATCTTACAGCATTGCAGCGTTCTGGTCGTGATCGTGCCATCCTGTAGTGCATATTGTGCTTTGCTGCATACACCGGAATGAAATGAATTTATGAAGTGCTAGAGAGAACTATCACGGGCTCAATAGGTTGTTTGTATTGATATTTTTAGTTTAGCGGATCTTTTGACATTATCTTACGACAGACCAAGCGCCAAGGGAGCGAGCGTGTTAGTGTATCTAATTGTAGTCGTGTTGTAGTGTGTGTGTGTGGGGCTTGGGTTGCATATAAATAGAGAGTTGAGTATCTAATTGTGGTAATCTTGTTTTGTTTATATAATTGTAGTATCTTGTGTTGTTTATATAAATAGAGGTTGAGTATCTCTAGTTTTGTTACACATGCATCTAATTGTGTATCTTGTTTTGTTTATATAATTGTGGTAATCTTGTATGGTTGAGTATCACAATCGGTTGTTGATATTGCATCTATATCCCTCTCCTATTGTCTTTATTGCCCTCTATTTGTCTTTATTTGTAATAGAAGTGCAATGTTCAAACTTTTGATTTACATTCAAGACTTGTGGACTATAGCAAGCTGTACACTATACAATTGCTTTGATGCCATCTCTCACATTCTAAGAAGAAAATGCTTCTTTTTACACAATTGAAAGGGGGAAGGAGAGTTAAAGATTGGAAGAGAACTTCGAGAGGCGTTAGAAAGGAGATTTTTGCGTGGTTTAGTTAATGGGTATACTTTTGGTGATTGTTGACTGGTTTAGTTAATAGGTATACTTTTGGTGTAAATATATAGGACATGCGAATAGATATGTCCATATGCATGTAGGAAGGGTATATTTTGCACTCTAGTTATATATTTAGTATATGTTCATGTATGTGACATGCATGCGAGAAGTAAACTTTGTACTTATGCCTTTTATATATTTTGGTGATGTTGTACATGGATGATTTATGATAATGAAACTTTGATACGTTGCTTTCTCGAGAATTATATGTTATATATGGTGTTTGAATTGTATGTTATGGGTACTTGATATTATTTTAAATTTGGCGAACATTTATTATGTGGATATATATTAAAGCGGTGCAATTATTTTCAAGCGGTATTTCTATTATTTAGTAATCAATTTTGAGTTGCTTGAAATGCTAAATGCAAGCACTTATGCGACTTGGAATTTTTGTTAAAAGGCATTCTCTGCTTTTAAAATTTAAATACCACGGCGGTAGAATTGCTCTTAAAAGCAGTGTTACAAGCTATCCTACTGCTCTTAGCAGGTTTTCCAGCGGTAGTACTGCTTTTAGAAATGGTTTTCCAAGCGGTAGTACTGCTTTTAAAAAGCTGTTTCCAAGCGGTAGTACCGTTTTTAATGTATATACCGCTTGGAATACTTTTAGAAGCGGCGAGCGAAGCGATGAAAAGGGTATTCCAAGCGGTCGTACTGCTTGGAATACCCTTATTCCAAGCGGTAGTACAGCTTCCAAGGACGTGTCATCCTGTAGTGTGGGCCGTTGATTTTCAAATCAACGGCCGAGATCTAGCCACGTGTAGGATCGAAGTATACGAATATAGCAATCAGAGGGGGGGTGAATGATTGTGCGGAAGCTAAAACCAAATTCTTGACCTATTAAAAGTTCACCCCAAAACAGAACCAAATAATTGCCTCGTTTTCGACAAAAACAGAATGACAGAGGTTTGGTAAAACGAGAATTCCCGGAGATCCAACCGTCGAAACAATCTGAAATTTGGACACAAGAAACTAGATTCCAATACGAATCGAACCCAAAAAGAATCAGCTCGATCGGACTTATGGATCAAAAGTTATAAGCTTCGCAAGCTTGCTGATCCAGAACTTGACGAGAATCAATCTAATCTAAACTTCAAGATTAAACAAGAACGACAAAAGATTGATCAACTAGACTTTGAGAAACACTAGATCAATACCCTAGAGAGGTTTTTGATGGATCAAATCAAGATAAAACTTGAAGAACAAAACCAATCTAGAACTAGAACAAGCATGCAAACAAGAACCAAAACAGAAAATCTGTGAGCGACGTGGTTCTTGTACGCAAAAATCTTGGAAGAATTGATCTTTATTTCTTGTCTAAAATACTCTCATCAAAAGAGTACAAACCCTAAAACCAAGCTCAAAGCTTGATGCGCTCAGCTCTACTTGATGCCTTTCAACAGAGACCCCCACCTATTTAAAGCACCAACCCACAAGAGTTAGAATACGATTCCTATTCCTAGAAGGAATCATTATCCAACTCAACTCTACTTGGCCCAACCAGGCCGAGTACAACTCTTACGCGCGTATGGCAACCCTACCATACTCACGTGACTAACACTTTGCACGCCAGCGTATGGCCACCGCCATACTCACGTGACTAACACTTTGCACGCGAATGACCTCCTGCCATTCTCACGTGACTAACCATTCTTCATGTGCACCATTCTCTTAGCCCGAACGTCCCGCATGACATCCTTGACCACCAAGACCTCAGTTCCTCCTGAACCTAGTCCCGAACCTCAGTTCCTCCATGAACCTAGTTCCGGTCCTGTCATCGACCACATTCGTCTTCGAGCAATACCTGCACATGAACAAACCACAAAACAAATCCGAGCACAAGTCCACGACTTGACTCAATGTCAATCCATGCAACTACTCACATGAGCATTGCATAAAGTCCACTTCAAAAGAAGCATCATGAAATCATTACAAATTTCAAATTCACATTCAAAATTCAAATCCAAATCGCTCAAAACCCTAATTGAGCGAAAACGCATTCACGACGGACAAACAAAGTTGGTCCGTTGTATAAGGAAATATGGTCCGGCGTACACATGAAAAATCACTCAAAAAACCATTCACAACGGACAGACAAAATCAGTCCGGTGTACACATGAAAGTCTCGGTTTCAAGAAGAAATCATTCCGGTGAAAACACGTTCACAACGGACAAACAAAGTTGGTCCGTTGTACATGCAAAATGGCGGCCATGAGCTCAAAACAAGTTCTACAACGGACCCGAAGCTTGTCCCGCCAAGCGTGCTACGCTCGGTTTCACAAAAGTAAAACCCTAGAAAAAGTCTATTCACGACGGACAAAAGAATTAGTCCGTTGTACATGTGAAAATCTTGGTTCCAAGAAATTATCCAAACCGAAAAAGCTTGTTCACAGCGGACCAAGAAAAACTGTCAGTTGTACATGTGAAAATGACTTGGTCATGGGCTCAAAAACATGTTCACAACAGACCCAAAAACACTAGTCACGGATGGGAAACTTCTTGTTTCTTGAGAACTTTGTCCGCTAATGCGTAACTCTTGTTTCTTGTAAAATTGTCAAAACACATGAACAAACACATTTTTCAAATTCAAATCTAAGTTAATTTTTCAGTTCAAAGCCAATTTTTCAGCACATGATTTCACACCACGTGGTGAGGGGCCGTCGCGGTCGGTCAGTCACGCCCGTCGCCACGTGGCGTCGGTAGTGACATCACGTGGGGCCCACGTGTCAGCGGCTCAGCCAAACTGCACCATGACGTCACCGTGACATCACGGTGGGGCCCAGCTGTCAGCCGTCCTCAGCCGAGCGTGATGACGTCACCGCTGACATCATCCAATGGGGCCCACATGTCAGTGAGACATGTACTCGTGGACCGGGTCCACGGTGGACCCAAACCGAACCGTGGACCACGTCCATGGACCGGCTGACGCAATAAATCGATTTTTCAATAGAAAAATAATTGAGTGGAAAATCAAAATCCACGCTGACGTTATGCTGACGTCATTATTCGGTTTTTCAGTATAAAAACAAATGTATTAATTCGGATTATTGATTTATTTGAATTTTGAAACTTCAAACGCTTATAACTTTTGCAATTTAACTCCGATTTGAGTGATTCAAATTTCTAAATTTTTATAAAATTGAGATCTACCTATTGGTGAATTTTATTTAATTTTTGGACCAAAGTTTTTCTCTGTAATATTATTTAATTAATTATTTAAACTTTAAACGCTCGTAACTTTTGCGTTTTAACTCCGATTTTGCCGATTCAAGTTCCTAAAAATTCATAAAATTATGCTCTCTATGTTTATGGACTTCATTTGGATGTTTGAACACTTTTTGTCTACTGTTTATTTATTTATTCCTATTTGCACGCTTTACGAGTAGACGTTGAAGTGCCCGAAGGCTTCGAAGGTGAAGTGTTGACCCAGGAGCCAGTTCAAGACCAAGAACAAGTACTCTTTGAAGGCAAGTTATGCTTTGATCATATTGATCCCATTTTTGAAATTAGTTTGATTTAAATTATTGTATGCTAATTTAAATTAGAAAATGCTTTAGTTAATTATGGGAAATTAGATAAATGCAAAATTGTTGTATGACACCTTTGTTAATTAAATATGTGCCATGACCCCTTGTCACCCTAGTTGTGGATTATTAGTTGGACATTATTAAATTGCCAACATGGGTAGTTAGACCGATGTAGTATGCTTAGCCTTGCCACGTGAAATACTTTGGACAATCAAATGCTAATATTGACTTAATGAGATATTGAACCTGTTTTCAAGAAGTATCATGTGTTGTGATTGTCGATGGCACGTGGTGCATGGTAATCAACTGGGATTTGATAAATAGTTTTCGACCAGGGCATGTGGCAAAAATGATCGGTTGGGCCTGTTGTGGCACTGGGAGCGTTGATTTAGTTCTTCGGGTAGTCTTGCCCTGGTCACCCTAAGGACTTAACCTTGCAAGCCTTTGAACTGAGTCAAATGTGCAACCACTTGTCTGTAATGGGACGGACCTAGTTGATTAAGTTGCTAATAACGTACCTGTGGGACCTCGGGGTGTCAACTATACCTTTTGTGTAGTTATACGGGGGAGCGTACCAGGGCTGCGGCTAGGTACCCATCTAACGGTGGATTGTCCTAAACTTCGCCTTCGTTAAGGGAAGGGTTAGTGTGCAATCACCAGGGAGGACCACTTGTGCTGTTGAAGCTTCCGAAAGACTTTGTTACGGACACTCGCCTTTGTGGTGTTTGACTGTATCTTGTGGGTAAAGTGCATAACCTCTGCAGAGTGTAAAAATCTATTCGAATAGCCGTGTCCGCGGCATTGGACATCGCTCGGGAATTACAGTCAAGGGTTAGACTTTCTTGAAAATAACTTGGACTTGAAAGGTTTGGTTTGGTTTAATAATGACGTTAATGGAAATGTGGATTAGGAATTAGAAAGATGTTTATATAACTCCTGGAAAAGTTATTGATCTTAAACTTGTTTCTACTGCTTTCGAATCTACTTATGTTACTTGTCAAATGCTGTTTTACTACAATTATACCCTGAGCTATTCCTTTGTACTAAGCCATGCATGTAGTATATTAGTTGCATTCTGTGCATGACTTGCTGAGTACCAAGTACTCACCCTTGCCTCAATACAACACCAGTCGAAGAAGAGTCTACACCAGCTTTTGAGGAGGAGCTCCAAGAGGAACCGTCTAACTAGGAAGTGAGACCAGTCAGTTGCCTGTGGTATACTGGATGGCGCCACGAAGTTATCTTATATTCCGCTGCAGTTATTTCTCTTTTAATAAGTTTTCGCCCTGCGTGGCGTATATTTGTAACTTGACCTTAAAGTCGAGCAACCAGCTTGTTAACTAATTAAAGTACCTTACTATTCCGTCGAGTATGATTGTGATATTTACCAATGTTGAGACTGTGTGCACTAGCGTGTTCCTGGACTAGTGCTGAATACACAGAGGGTCCGGATTTGCAAATTCGGGTCCCGACAATTGCCTTAACTATTCCTTCCCTCACATAGAGACGAAGTACAGGACCAACATATACCGTTGGATCGACATCAAGCCATAGCACGGACATCCTCCCCCACATAATTACACCCCTGTGTAACCATCACCCTGAGGTATCACATGCAAGATACTATTAACTTACTAAATAAGGTCTGTCCCATTCTAGACATCTGGTTGTATGTTTGGCCTAGTTCTGATTCGCCAGCTAGACGGTGCAATCTAAACCGCTCATTCAAAATTCTAGGGCCTAGATTAGATCTAATCCTTAGCTCTGTCTAGGACACATGGTATATCCTGGTAACTACCACATGTTTAGATCCACACCATTGATTTTTGATTGGACGGCTATGATCAGATCCCATGTGCAATGATAAAGACACGATGCGGATAGTCTCGGGGATCTACGCGTGGCACTGATCTAGGTGGTTCATTCATGATTAGACGGCCACAATCAACTAAAATAGCTACTGAGCGAATTGATCCAAGCCACACATCATGAAATCTACGGTTAGGATCACTTGAGCAGATCAAAGAGACAGCGATTCAGGGTTGTGATGCGTGTCCATACACTACTACAAAACCGGGTATCACAAGCGGCCTATTAGCAACGGTTTGGTGCGAACCGGTTATAATGCTCACAACAGAAGCGGTTTATGGCAACAGGCCAGAGGGGATCTCTAGAAGCGGTTCGTGGCACGAACCCCTTCTAAAGCCCCACCTTTAGAAGGGGTTCGTGACACGAACCCCTTCTAAAGCTCTTTACAAGCGGTTGGTGTCGTATTCTACCACTCGTGAGGTTAGGGCCGAGCTTGCCTCACTATGCCGTGTTGTCTCCGTCAAACAGTATCACCGGGGGACCACTGGAGCATCGTTTCATGTGTCATTGTCCCCATCTCCAACACAGAGAGGGCCAAATGGGCGGTTTGGCACAACCCATTTAGGCCCGACTAATGAATGGGCCATGCCGTGCCGACCCACACGCCGGGGTGCTAGTCTAAGCACGGCCCAGTAGCCAAACGGGCCTTGCTGTGCTGGCTTGTTGCCTCGTAGGCCGACGGGCCGTGCCGGGCCGATGGTGCCAAAAAAATTCAAATTTTGAAAAAAAATAAAAAAATTAGAATATCGAAAAATTATGAAAAATATAGAAAAAATTGAAAAATAAGGAAAAATGAGGAAAGTTAGAATAATTAGAAAAACTCAAAGGATGTAAGAATTTTTTTTAAATATATGTATTGAGGAAAAGCTAAAAATATGACATAAATTCTAAAATAAGACAAATAATTGGAATTAAATAACGAGCTTTATTGATGTTTGGTTGCCTCGTTAAAACTTTGCCAAGTAAATGTGACACTACGGAATGTCAAAACATTATAAAATGTGAAAATGGAGGTTAAAACCTTTCGCTATGAGATTTAATCGCGTTTCCGGGCTGATTTCGGGAGTTTGGGCCTTTCCGGGGCATGTTGGGCCTTAGTGGGGACCCCTCGTGGGCCAAAAGTGGGGACCCCTCGTGGGCCAAAAGTGGGGCTCTCTGGCCCATGAGGGGAGAGGGGGGCAGCATGAAGCCCTTGGTGTGCCCCCTGCTGCCCTAGCAGCCTCCCCTTCTCCCCTTGGTAGCCGCCACCCCCGTCCCTCTCCCTTGGTGCGCCGCCTCCCCCATCTCCTTCCCCCTTGCGCCCCACACCTCCCCATCCCCTCTCCACCACCCTTGCTGCCCTAGGGGTGCTCCCCATCGCGCCATCCCTCTGTTTTCACCATTGGAGCGCTCCGCGACGAGGAGATCCGGTGGATTTGGAGCGAGGAAGGAGATCGGGTGAACCGGGAGGAAGGATTTCGGCGTTCGTCGTTCGTCAGGAAGAGGTATGTTATGGGTGATCCTTGGGGATGGTCTAGGTGATGTTCTAGGGGTTGATTTGATGCTTTTAGATCAAGTGGTGGTGCTGTGATTGGGTAGATTAGATGAAAATTAGAGTTTGCCAGGTTCTCTGCTTCGGGCAGATTGTGCAGTCGACCTAGGGTTTCAGTTTTCGTGATTTTAGAATCGGAATTTGGTCGTCCATCTGTTGAAGAAGTTGTAGGTAACTTCAATACCTTTAATTGGAAATAAAGAATGTCCAATTCCGCCCAGCCGTTTGAAAGTTATGCTCGTTTTACCGAACGTGTTCAAAACTGTGACGAGATTGGAACAGATCATGGTATTCTGTAGATTAAACCACTTTAGAGGCCGAATCAGTTTTTCCCAATACTTAGAAAAAGCTAGGAAATTTCCTAAGCTTTGCGATGGTGTACTCGTTTACTTGATTTGGAGTTGTTAAGACCAAGTTATGGCGTACCGAAGGCTGCTGTCCCGTTGGGACAAAGTCTCTGTTTTTTGGTTTGGGGAGTAGTTTGCGAAGTCGGGGTGGATGGGCAATTGCGTACTGTTTTGTGGGCACATTTTGAGTGTGTGGTATGTTTATGCAGGTGGTGTGACCCCGGGAGTGCCCTCAACCTCTCGCCAATCCGTCGCTCGAGGTTAAGGCAAGTGTATTGTAATGGGTAGCGTTGTATGTTGCTAATTGTGACTAGGTGCAAATTTGTTTATATGATGTGCTATCTTGTCATGATTACATGTTGTGATATCTTGCCATGATTAGTGCTTGCCCATGTCATGATAAAATTGGATTACTATGATGCTATGCCATGTTTAGTTCAGTTGATGCAAGTTGTTTATGTTTATGGCATAATCTCATACATGGCATGTGATCTGGCCTGGTCGGTGAGAAAGTCAAAACTAGTCCGGTAGGGTCGGTGAGAAAGTTATGACTAATCCGGAGAGCCCCTGAGTAAGTCCTACCTCATGATTCCATCCACCGTGGTGATTGGAAGCGAGGAGTAGGCACCCTCCATCTACGGGATGGAAGGGGGAAGAGGGTGCACGCCGACGGGTGTGCACTCAGCAATACCGGTATATGCTTCCAGGAGACATGTGCATTGCATTGCATTGCATACAATATGTTTGTCGACGATTCGAGAACGGGCTCCCGCCGAGCTTACTTGCTGAACGAGGGATCAACAGGGCCCCTTTGTGTGAGCTGGGGTGTTCGTTCGAGCAACGCGAGTTTGGGAGAAAGATGCGTGGTGTTTATCCTGGTTCGGGCCTCTCACCACCGAGATAACAGCCTTACTCCAGTATATTGTGTTTACGATTGGTAAAAGGAAGTCCCCCCTTTGCAGATGCTCTTGGGGGGTTTAAATACAGAAGTTGAAGACACATAGAAGGTAACTACCCGCTAGATTTACACCATGCTTCCATAACCGTGGCGCCCACGATCCGGCGCCCTTGATCTGCGCCTTGTTTGAATTTCGGGCGCGTCTTCCCTTGATCTCCGGCGGATTAGTTGCAGCCTTACTTTCAATGGTTTGACCAAATGCCCCGACCATCTGCGTAGCACGATCCTTTGCATGGTCGCAGGTGAGTTCTCGAGCATGCAAGGTCGGGCGCCTTGATAGCCCGGGCAAGCTTCCCGAGCTTCTTTCGTGGGGGACCGTGTGGTCCATGCTCTTGGATCCCTAGGGGTAAAATTGTCATTTTTTAGTGAATAGTCAATCCCCGACAGCTAGCCCCCGAGGCTCAAGTGGAGAGTTATCTAAGCTCGTGTTTCCCCTTGAGCCTGAAAAACTCGAAGGAGGTGTTAGATTTCCTTGGTCGTGCCTCACGACCATCTCATGTCGGGAGACGACCTCATTGTCTTGTCTTGCTGGTCACACGTTCATGCCGTGGTGGCGCGACATTTGGTTATTTTGATTCCTTCTCTGAGAAGCCTCTCTGTAATGGTAAAGCAGTTTCTCGGGAAAAGTGCATTTACTGGGCAGTTTCTGCCGTAACGGACAGGTGCCGTTTCGCGAAAGGTCATGGCGGCATTTAATGCGCCCTTTCACAGCCTTTTTAACCCTGGACACTGCTCAGATGAGGTCACTTTGCGCTTTGCTCAGTACTTTGCTTAGACCTTTTTCCAAGCCCTTAGCGCCCTTTCCTCCTCATCGCCTTCTGCTCCTCAGCGACCTTTACTCCTTGCCACTCCGTAGCAATGGCGCACTTCGGAGTCAGCCAGATGAACTGGAGGAGACTCCAGGCGCTCGTGGACGACGGTCACGTCGACCCTAACACCACCTGAGCGCCTGGTCGTGAAGAGGCACCAGTGCCGCGGGAGGGAGAGATCATCTCCTGCGAGCTCTACGCCGTCAATGGGCTCCGTTTGCCCAAAAGTGAGTTTCTCGTCTCCGTGCTCGCCTTCTGCGGATGCGAGATTTCTAACCTCAACCCCAATTCGATCCTTGCTCTCATGATCTTCGTCCACCTTTGTGAGGCGTACATGGGCGTAGTGCCCACGGCCAGCCTCTTCTTTCACTTCTATTCTCCTTTCCGCACCGGCGAAAATACCCCCGCCGGTTGCATCTACCTTCATCTCCGGCCCAACCGCCCATTCGAGTACCCCCTCATTTCCTTAAGGGACTCAGTGTCGGGTTGGGCCGACCTTTCGTTCTATCAGCAGAGGACCGAAGGTTGCCAACTGGTATATACCAGGGAGGTCGCCCCGGTGGCCGACACCGCGCGCCCGCTCGTCCAGCCCGAGGAGGAGCGCATCCTCAGGACCATCAGTGAGCTCACCCAGATGGGGCTCACTGGTCGGGACATTGCGTGGGACTTCGTCTTCAACCGGGTGTCCCCGCTGCGGCGTCGGGAGCACCCATTCTTCGAAGTGACCGGGTGGCAAGACATCACCCGTGAGGACAATGCGGGTAAGTATTTTAGTCCGTTCCTTGGTTTTCATCTCTGGCCTGGCATGGGTTTGATCCCATGCTCTTTTTTGCTCGAATCGCAGCTCCGGGGATGGACTGGGTCGAGGAGAGGGTCACCGAGATGTTTGGCCCCCAAAGGAGAAGGAACTAAAAGCCGACCGTCAGTTCCCGAAGAACGTTTTCGACCGCAGCGACGCGGTAAGTGCTCGTTCTTGTTTTCGCACAAGGAACTTATTCCGAGCTTGTCTAATCTGATTTCTGGTTGCAGGAGAGAGTCGCCCTTGAGCTTGCCGTGTCGATTGCGGAGCCACCGCCGCAAGGAGATCCCCCAGCCAGGGGTCCTCGCAAGAAGACGGCGGGCCGAAGCCGTCGACCATCCACGCCGCCTCCTCGTGCCAAGCGCTCGAAGCGCCAAGCTCCGGCCAGGGTCCCGACCGCGCAACACCTGGAGTACACAGACCGGAAGGAGGTAAGAGGGCTCTGAAAATGGTTTGATGACTTCAAGCGGAAGAAGCCGGAGATGATGGGTCGTCTGCAACAGCTGGCCGAGCAGGCGAAGAAGGCCGAGGAGGCGGCCAAGTCTACCTTGAGCAAGTAGCAGCTGGAGAGGCAAATCAAGGCCCTCCAAGACCAACTTGCTCAGGTGGTCAAGGACCCCGAGGAGGAAGAAGACGAGGAAAGCACCTTCTCCCTGGTCAGGAGGAGCAGAAGGTCGTCGCCTCCAACGACCTTGGCACTGGAGGGGGTCGACATGGAAGAGGTCGACCCGACGATGGCACGGGCTAGTGACGCCGCCGCGGGCAGGGCGCCCGCAGTTGAGGACGGGGATGCCGCTCGCCTGGCGGAAGGTAATCCTCACATAGCCTCTTCGTTGAGTCCTTTGTTCTTGTTTGTGACTTTTCGGGCTAACCCCATTCCGCTTGGTGTGGGCGTGATAGCTCGGCTGCTGTCCTTGGACTTTCAGCAAATGGCTGAGGAGATTCTCAATGTTACAGCTGGCGCCGAGCTCGACCGCATCCTTGACCAAGTGATGGCCGAGGATGAGGGGAGCCGCCACGGGTTGCGCCTCCGGAGGAACCCGAGCTTCGCTCGGCGAACGTCGAGCCCGCTCCTGCCGCGGAGGAGCAAGACCCACAAGGGGCCGAGGACCAAGGGGTCATGGTCTTGGTCCCTTGTGAAGGGACGGGTGCGGTGCCAGGCACAAGGGAGGCCCAGGCGACGGGCTTCGAAGGCCATGAGTTGGTCGTACTCGACCAGCCGTCTCCGGCCCGGGGCCAAGGAGCAGTGGAACTGGTCGTCGTCGACCAGTCACCTCCGGCTGCGGACCAAGGAGCGGATGCGGCCGCGGTTGGCGTCCATCCCCCGAGCTCAGCGGCTGAGCAGGGGGAAGGCAGCCACGAGTTGCCAGCCCTCGGGGAAGATCAACCCCGGGGAGACCAGGAGTTGGCCGAGGAATAGGCCACTGCTGCCCTCTTGGGTGCACCAGATGCCCAGGAGGGGCAAGACCTCGATGTGCCAGCTCGGGGCCAGGATGATCTCGCATGGGTCAATCCTTTTTTCCGAGCTAGCGCGACCGACCGCCAGTGGCTCCAGGACAAGCTAGTCAGCCGGGCTCTTCTGGTGAGTACTTCGCCCCTTTTTACTACACAAAAACTTTTTTAAGGCATTTTTAACCCTTCTTCTTCTTTGCTCGTAGTTTGCTGCCAAGGCCATGGAGGACATTGATGCCTCCACGGTTTCTATAGAAGAGTACTGGAGGTACCACAGCGATCAAGATGCCAAGATCGCCGATCTTGAGCGTTGGATCTCCAAGGTGCAAGCCTCCGACCAGCAGGAGCTGGAATCAGCGAAGGGCATCATCGCCGAGCTTCAGGACAAACTCCTTCAGAGCGAAACGGCGAAGACCACCTCAGAGAGAAGGTGTGCCGAGCTTGAGGAGGAGTTGGAGA
Source organism: Rhipidocladum racemiflorum (assembly GCA_036346355.1). NCBI lineage: Eukaryota > Viridiplantae > Streptophyta > Magnoliopsida > Poales > Poaceae > Rhipidocladum > Rhipidocladum racemiflorum. The sequence continues at coordinate 39,500,762 of CM070588.1, forward strand.
GGCTACGGCAGGAGGTCCCCGACCTGCTCAGCGCCGCCAAAGGAGATTGGGAGCGCGAGGAGGCCCAGCTCAAGGAGGTGCAGCGCCTTCGGGAAAGCGCAGCCGAAGGTCGTGCGGCCCGACGGAAGGTCTTGGACCTCGAGGCCGAGGTAGATTCCCTTAAGGAGGAGCTTGCTGCCCTCCATGCCGAGCGTAGGAGTTAGTCTTTTCTTTTCTTTTTCCTTTTGCTTGTGTCGACCTGTAAAAAACTTTTGGTTAAAGAACAAGAATATAAGAATTTAGAACCTTGTCCTCTTTTTCTCGAGCTTGCTTTAGATGTACTTTTGTTTGCTCGAAGCTCGACCTGTAGAAAAAAAAAACCCCGCGGGAGAGAACAAAGGTATAAACTTGTTTCCCGTACAAAGGCAAGGTATTGCGAGCACAGATTCTGATCAAGAGTAGAACTGAAAGAACGATTAGCCCCTATTGTTCGGAGCCCCCGCTATGGACAAAGGTCGTGCCCCTAAAGTTGCGGCCACGAGTTTGTTCATAGGAGAGTTGAAACAATCCTTAAGCGTATCGCGTTGTAAATGGTCGGTTATGCTGCTCGGATCGAGAGAGGGATGCGTGCGAGCATGGTCACGCGTGTAGGACAGACGGGCTTGGTCCGACAACACATAGAGTTACCGAACCCATGTAGGGACTAAGTTTGAACTGGGCTAGAGGATGTCTGCGCACGACCGTTCATGCAGTGAAGAGCTACTGCGGACGGTGATCAGCGCGAGTGGACGCCCAGCCGGTGTCCAAAGGGGATGGTACACACGTGTTGTCGGCGAAGCTCGTTTGCCGTACTGGCGTTGTGAATGATTGAGGTACACACGAGGAAAAAACGACAGAGGGAAAAAGAGCCAGTTGGCCAAAGGCAGTGTCGCGGGCGCAAAATAGAGATACATGCCTAAACGTAGAACTTACGTAGTTGGCCAATGTTCCAGGTGCTAGCAAGCTCCCGACCGTCCTCCATCGCTAGGCGAACAGCCTCTGGGCGTGTTGCGGATACGACCGTGTAAGGGCCTTCTCATCTTGGGGTTAGCTTGTTGGCCTTCGATAGGTCCTGAACTCTTCGTAAGACCATGTCGCGAACTTGCAAGGTCCTTGGTTGAACCGACTTGGCCGCGTGCCTACGAAGGTCCTGTAGGTAAACCGCAGACCGGAGCAATGCCTATTCTTGTGTTGCCTCTACGAGGTCTAGGTCGACGAGTCGCACGATTTCCTGGTCGACGGAATCAACTAGTTGCACCCTTGGGGAACCCAGTACAATTTCTGCAGGCAAAATGGTCTCTGCACCGTAGACAAGTTGGAATGGGGTTTCGCCCATGGCCCGACTTGTGGTTGTGCGAACTGACCAAAGAACGGAGGGTAGTTCGTCCACCCACTCCTGCTTGTGCTGACTGAGGTTCTTAAAGACCCTCTTTTTGATGCCTTGGACTATTTGCCCGTTTGCTCGTTCGGCTGCCCCGTTGCTCTGTGGATGTGCCACAGAAGCGAAGTAGACCTTGATCCCGACTTCCTCGCAATAAGCTTGGAACAATTCGCTAGTGAATTGAGTTCCGTTGTCCGTGATGAGACGATTGGATATCCCAAACCTTGTCACCACGTTGCTTTGGAGGAACCTCTTGGCTGCCTGGGTCGAGATGGTTGATACGGGTTCGGCCTCAATCCACTTGGTGAAAGTGTCAATGGCCACGAGCAGGTACTTGCAGCCTTTCCGACCTCGAGGGAAAGGTCCGAGGATATCGAGCCCCCAGGTCGAGAACGGCCACGAGAGTGGTATGGTTTGCAGCGTATATGCCGGCTGATGGACTTTGCGAGCATGAAACTGGCATGCTCGACAGGTCGTCACGATCATCCGTGCATCCGCCAAGGCCGTGGGCCAATAGTAACCTAATCGGAAGGCTTTGCTCACAAGTGTCCTGAACGACGAGTGAGCTCCGCACATTCCTTCATGGATGTCACGAAGAAGGTACTGGCCTTCCTCCTGAGAGATGCATTTGGAGAGGATTCCTAATGCACCTTTTCGGTATAGGTCGCCTTCGATCAGCTTGTACTGAGAAGATCGCCTTGTTAGCCGGGAACGCTCGGCTTCTTCATCGGGCAATGTCCCATGCACAAGGTATTGGATGAATGGCATCATACAACTTGCGCTTTGCTCGAGGAAGGAGACCCTACCGAAGGCCTCTGGTGCCTCCTCTTTAGAGGGGATGGAGGGCTTGTATAGGTGCTCGACGAGCACCCCCGCCTGGGCGGTAATTTGAGAGGAACCGACCTTGGACAGCTGGTCGGCCCGGGCATTATCCTTCCTGGGGATGTAGAGTACTTCGAAGTTCTTGAAGTACTTCTCCATCTTCCTTACTTCGGCCAGGTAAAGCGCCATTGAGGTTTCGGAACACTGATACTCCTTGTTGACCTGGTTCATGACCAACTGTGAATCGCCCATCACAGTTAGCCGTTGGACTCCTAGTGATTTGCATGCCCTTAGTCTGGCCAAGAGACCCTCATATTCTACCATGTTGTTGGTTGCGGCAAAGTGCAATTGCACGGTGTACTGGAGTCGTTCTCCATTTGGGGAGACCAACACGACTCCAGCCCCCGAGTGCTCGTATGCTCGAGATCCATCAAAATACATGGTCCAGTGGTTTTCCCTCGGTCTGGCGAGCCCGCTGGCTGGCGGAGCTGGAGCCGACCATTCTGCCACGAAGTCGGCCAGAACCTGGGACTTAATCTCCATGCGAGCTGAGAACATTATCTCGAATTCGGCCAGCTCCATGGCCCACTTAGCTATACGGCCACTGGCGTCCTGGTTTTTCAAGATTTCTCTGAGCGGGAAATTGGTCGGTATCACGATCTTGTGTGCTTGGAAGTAATATGCTTTTTGGAAGCCATCAGTAGTGAATACAAGAGTTTTTGGACCTCAGGGTAACGCTCCTTTGGTCCGTGTAGTACTTCACTAACATAATAGATAGGTCGTTGAACACCATCCCTTTCCACCGTTAGTACTACACTCACGGCCTGTGGGGTTGCCGCTAGATATAGCAGCAATTCTTCCCCCATTTTAGGTGTGACCAGGATGGGCGGTTTAGAAAGGTATTGCTTTAGCTCTTCAAAGGAGCGATTGGCTTCCTCTGTCCATATGAAACCGTCATGTTTTCGAAGGGCTTTGAAGAAAGGTAGCCCTCACTCACCCAGCCGGGAAATAAAGCGGCTCAAGGCGGCCATTCGTCTGGTCAGGGCTTGTACTTCCTTCACACATGTGGGCGGCCTCATGTTCTCGATGGCTTCGATCTTCTCTAGATTTGCTCCAACACCTTGTGGGCCGACCATGTAGCCGAGCACCTTGCCGGCCTTCACACCAAAGACGCATTTTTCTGGATTCAGTTTTATTCGATGCTTGTTGAGATTACAAAATGTTTCCTCTAAGTCAGCGACGTGACTTGAGGCGAGCTTGCTCTTGACAACTATATCGTCGACATAAACTTCCAAGTTCCGACCTACTTGGTCCGTAAAGGTTTTCTGCATGAGGCGCTGAAAAGTTGCTCCAGCGTTTCTCAGACCGAAAGACATGGTCGTGTAGCAGAACGTACCGAACGGGGTGATGAAAGAGGTCTTCTCTTCGTCTTCGTGCGATATGCTGATCTGATGATATCCAGAATAAGCATCCAGGAAGCTCATAACCTGCGACTCCGCCGTCGCATTGACCAACTGATCTATACGAGGCAGCGGGTAGTTGTCCTTTGGGCATGCTGCGTTTAATCCCGTGTGGTCAACGCACATGCGCCACTTGCCTCATTTCTTTCTGACTATGACCGGGTTGGCCAGCCACTCCGAGTGCTCGATCTCCCTGATGAAGCCGGCCTTAAGGAGCTTGTCGAGTTCTTCCCGGATGATCGCTTGTTTTTCCGGGGAGAACCGCCTGAGTTTTTGTCGCACTGGTTTTTTATCAGGCTGAACCGCTAGCCTATGCTCGATCACCCCCTTGGGATCCCGGGCATGTCGGATGGTTCCCAGGCGAACGCATCCGAGTTTGCTCGGAGGAAGGTGATGAGCTCGAGTTCCTATTTGGGATCTAGGGAAGATCCCAAATGCACGACCTTGGTAGGTGCCGACTCGTCTAGCGGAACGGCCTTGGTCTCTCCTCCAGGTTGGAGGGCAACTTTGGGCCGGGAGTGCTTCGGCTCCTGTTCGGCGCCGCGAGTAGGCAGCTGACCGACCATATCCAACGCCCTTTCGTCGCAATTTAATGCGGACTTGTGGTTCCCCTTTACGGTTATGACTCCGTTCGGCCCTGGGACCTTTAGGCATTGGTACGCGTGATGTGAGGCGGCCATGAATTTGGCCAAAGCTGGCCTGCCGAGGATGGCGTTGTAGGCTGATTCGAAGTCGACCATTTCGAAGGTGATCAGCTCCGTACGGAAATTACTCGGGCTACCAAAGGTAACGGGCAAAACGACCTGGCCCAAAGGCTTGATCGAAGTGCCCGGGACTAGGGGTGAAACGGATCGGATATGGATCGGAAACCACTCATATTGTATTTGATCCATATAATTTTATTGGATCGGATTCGGACACGGATAGTGCCGGATACGGATTCGGACACGGATAGTGTCGGATACGAATACAGATAATATTCGAATGAATACGGATAAAATAAGTTCGGATAATAATCGGAACGGATATTTTTCGAATAACATTAAATAAGCAGGTTGATAACATTAAATAATTTTTACTTATCATGTAGCAAACCTCTTGATCGATTGCCTTTTCATTGACCTCTATATCAACCTTATCTATGAATGTTGCAACCTTTTCCTTAGAAATATTAATCCCTAGCAATGTAGAAAGACAAATAAAATATCAGAGCTTGCCGCTAATCAGATTAAAGCATACTGGGCACACAAACAAGAGAAAGGAAAAAACAACTTCTTTATTGCATAGATCCTTAGTCAGCTGGCAGCATGTTTTGGTGTTGATGAGCCTAAACAATTCAGTATGCATAGCCATATCTTCCAAAAAACAAATTCAGTATATTTATCCACCAATGGAGATGCTCAGAAACTTGATTGCATGACAATAACAAGAAGGACAGCGAATCATCACATACAAAGACAGCGCGCTCTAGCTACTTAATTACAAATTGTGAGGTTCTTATCAGCAACTCAGTTAGTTGCAAAACCTACGAAACTGTATCAAGCGACAGCATTAGCTGTCCTCCTCTTCTGTCGAAAAGAATACTCCAGAAATTTACAGCCCAATTTGTTAGTTCTCTTTATCAAGCGTAGGCACATGACCTAATACTCTTCTGGACCACGAGACCATAACCCATGATCTTTTGAGTCTTAACATATGAACAAAAGAACTATGAAGATCAATTAATGGAAAAAAAATAAAAGCATATATTAGCACGACCAAAATTTCCTATGTTCTGTTTGCCAATTTCCAATTCCTCTCTTCTGTCACTAGTCTGCATGCGCTAACTAAATGGTCTGTATTGTGCTTAGCATTGGGTCCCCTCTCTTGCTTCCAAGAGAAATCATCCCAAGTCTCTTCCCCTGGAGAAGACAAGTATAGCAACAAAACAAAACAGAGGTACAATCAGATAAAAAATAACAGCACAAAGAACTGTCATAGTAAGCCACAATCCACGGGAAACCTCACCAGGATGAGGTCGAAGAAGGTGGCTCTGGGAGCGAGGGCGGGCGCCGGGAGCGTCGGGGGTGGCCGCCGGGAGCCGGAGTGGGGCGGGCGCCCATGGAAGGAGGCCAGGCGCCGGCGCCAGAAACGAAGCGAGCGGGCGCCCTTGTGGCGAAGAGCGCCAGAGGCGAGGCACTGGAGCGGCGAGAGAAGCAGCGCCGGGGCGAAGCGGCAGCCGGGAGCAGAACGGAGGCAGTCGGCAGGGACATGAGCTAGGGTTGGCTTAGTGTGTGTATGGCATATGGGCTATGGGCCAAACAGAGCTGAAGGCTTGAAGTTAAGCCCGTCTAGTGAGTCGTGAGTGGGCTAAATGGTAAGCGCTAAAGTCCGAAATTTCTAAAGGGGTTGGAATTCAGATATTATCCGGCGGATAGTATCCGAAAAATGTTCGGATATTATCCGACGGATATTATCCGAGATATCCATATCCGTATCCGTATCCGAGACACTTTATCCGTATCCGAAAAAAATATCCGGATATCCGAAAAATTATCCGAATTGCTATCCGAGGCATTTCGGTCGGTCGGTCGGTCGGAAATTATCCGTACCATTTTCACCCCTACCCGGGACTATTCTGAAGAATGGTACCGCTATGCTCTTAATCTTGGAGCGAGGGATCTGCATCTTGTCCAAGACCTTGGCAGAAATCAGATCCAGGGAGCTTCCGGAGTCTATGAGAACCCGGCCGACGATGGAGTTGCTGATGGTGGGGCTCACTACCATCGGAAGCCTCTATGGTTTGGTCATTCCAAGGGGACAGTCCTCCTTGGAGAAAGTAAGAGACAGCTCGGACCACTTGAGCTGCTACACAGGAGGTTTACCTTGGGTAACATGGTGTACTTCCCGCGCGGCATCCTTCAGATCCTGGCGAGATTTGTAGGCAGAGGAGCCCCCGAAGATAACCGCAATGTGGTTCTGGGGTTCTTGATACTCCATGTCATTCTCATTGTCTTCGACGGGCTGTTTGCCTTTGCTATTCTCGCCCTGTTCCGGGAGCGACGGCATGGGACCCTTGCCGCTGTAAATTGCTCCAAGCGGAAGGTCCATGTTCGGCAATTTCATAGATCATGCCCGTACACTTGATGTAGTGGACAGTAGAGGCCGCCCCGTTGGTCTGCTTGGTCGCCTCGACCACGAGGCCTGTTCTACTGTCCCCTTCCTCGAGCATTAAACCCCCGACGCTGTAGCTGGGATGCTCGGGGTTGTTGCTGCTCTACCGCAGCGACTATGCCTGGCGAGGGTTGCTTTTTCTTCTTCTTCTTGATCTTATTGTCCACAAAGTTCGAGCCCTTTTTGCTGGCGGAGGTTTCCAACCCGGGCTGTGGTGGTAGCTTCCCTTCGTCCAGCATTTTCTTCCACTGGACGGCCTCATCGGCGTTGGCGTACCTGTCGGCCATGCGGAAGAGCTCGTTCGCCATTAGGTCTGGATGGATCTCCAGGTCCTGCATGAAACGTACGTCCCGCACCCCGAACTTGAAAGCCCGGACAACGGCCTCGTCCGATATGTTTGGGATCGAGTTTCGGACTTGGATGAACATCTGGACGAACTGTCGCAGAGTTTCATTCTCCGTCTGAATCAGGCGCTCGAGGTCGCGTTCCCTTCCTGAGCGGGTGTAGCAGCTCTGGAAATTTGCTCGGAGCGCTGCGCTGAGCTGTCCCCAAGATCGTATGGACCCCTCCTTTTGGTTGAAGAGCCATGTACAAGCAGCCCCATCCAAGAACGTTGAGAGATAGTTCGCCATCACCCCCTCATCGCCTCCAGCAGCCAGGATGGCGGTCGTATAGATTGAGAGAAACTCGTCCGGGTTCTGAGTCCCGTTGAACCTCTCAATGTGTCTAGACTTTAACTTGGTTGGCCACCTTACACTCCGAAGAGAGCTCGTGAACGCCTGGCAACCGAAGCTCGGGGTTTCATGGTGGAACCCTTGGCCAAAATGGTCTCTGCGAGCGTCACCCGCCCATCGCCCTACACGTGGGCCAAGCCGAGAGAAGACTTTGCGAGGACGGTGCGCCGACAACTGTTCGGTCATGGAACGTTCGGAATGCTCGTAATCTGGGTGGATGCGAGCATGTCGCTCTGACGTTGCTCGGGAACCTCTTCGAGGCTTCTCACAGGCCAGGTTAGCAGTCGGAGGCATTTTTCCGAGCATAGCTTCGGGATTCATCCCTATGTGAGCGGACGGGTGTATGCCCTCGGCGGTCCCGGGAAACACTTCGGGTACTCAGGTCGCGAGGAGGATCCGGGACCTTTAGATTAGCAGCAAGCTTCCCCAGATCCTCGGCCACGACCATGCCTACGGCCTCTAAGTCCAGTTGATCGGGGAAGCTGTGAAGGTCACGCACGACCGCCGCTAGAGCCTGTAGCCGTTCTCGGTTTTGACGAACGGGCGGCGGGGAGCTCCGGTGGCGTTCTGGGACGTGGTCGGGGGTACGACGATCGCGAGAGTTTTCCAGGGAGGAATTCCTCTCCCTGAAAACCCGCTTCTCTCTTGCTTGGCGGCATATGCTCGCCAGGGTCTTTCCCAAAGACGCCTCCAGGTGGTGCCTGGCCGCTTCGTAGCGATCCTGCTTAGCAGCCTCCGAGGATTGTACCTCGGGCTCGATATGGCTTCCGGCCATATTGACGTGGCAAGAATGAGACGAGCGCGATAGGGACATCATCATGTCTCCTTGGGACGCCGTCTCGCGATTGAACTCAAGATGATCCGGTATGTCCAAACCATCATAGAGCCCATCATAGTCGTCCTCGTCGTCAACGAGGGTAATGCATGAGGGACGGGGAATCCGTCCTCGTGCCCCATATTCCGAGGAAAAGCTCCCGGACTCGGTGTGACCCGCGGGGTCGGTTATACCGACTACACCGTCGCTGGCGTAGTACGCACCATCATCATCAACATCGTTGAAGGCACACAGACTCCTAGTGTCTCCCGAATTTGACATTCTCGAGGATCCCAGTTCGCACGGGAATCACACTGTCGTTCCCCACCGACGGCGCCAGCTGTTGACGATTGGAGAATGGGCTCCCGCCGACCTTACTTGTTGAATGAGGGATCAACAGGGCCCCTCGTGTGAGCTGGGGTGTTCGTCCGAGCAACGCGAGTTCGGGAGAAAGACGCGTGGTGTTTATCCTGGTTCGGGCCTCTCACCACCGAGATAACAGCCTTACTCCAGTATATTGTGTTTACGATTGGTAAAAGGAAGTCCCCCCTTTGCAGATGCTCTTGGGGGGTTTAAATACAGAAGCTGAAGATACATAGAAGGTAACTACCCCCTAGATTTATGCCATGCTTCCATAACCGTGGCGCCCATGATCCGGCGCCCTTGATCTGCGCCTTGTTTGAATTTCGGGCGCGTCTTCCCTTGATCTCCGGCAGATTAGTTGCCACCTTCCTTTCAATGGTTTGACCAAATGCCCCGACCATCTGCGTAGCGCGATCCTTTGCATGGGAGCGGGTGAGTTCCCGAGCATGCAAGGTCGGGCGCCTTGATAGCCCGGGCAAGCTTCCCGAGCTTCTATCGTGGGGGACCGCGTGGTCCGTGCTCTTGGAACCCTAGGGGTAAAATGGTTGTTTTTTAGTGAATAGTCAATCCACGACAATGTTGTTAATGAAATGAGTACAATGAGATTGAGACATGGATATGATATTGTATATGGATTTATGACTTGATCATGATGTTAAGCATGGTATGTGATGATGTTGGCATTGAATTGTTCGTTTCAGTCCATTGCAATATACTTGCTGAGTGATGAACTCACGCTTGTGCTTATATTGTTTTTCTTAGGTACCTTGACACCGACATGCGGGAAAGGGACTTAGCGGCACATCATCACATAATCTCCACACAATTAGACAATATTTACCTTTCGGATTGGTGATCATGAATCTAGTGTGGTGAAAGTAGGATTATGATTTGTTCATGTGCTTGTTTACATCTATTACTTCGTTTTGGATCATAGTCTGGCTAAAATTTGATATGCTAGACTTAAATTGCTGCTATGTCACCGGTTATCGTTGTTTAGATGCTTCCCATTGTGATTTATCTTGTGATATTATTGTTGATGCTCCGTACCATGGAAAAACAAAGGAGATGCTGCCGAGATTTTTGGTTTTTAGCATTTACTCCTTTGTTGTAATTTGTCTTAATTTATGGTATTTTGATGTTGTTTAGCCTATGTTTGGTAGCATTCAGGCATGCTAGATGCTAGGGTGTTACAGTTGGTATCAGAGCGGGCTGTAGGTCCTTGGAACATGTATTCTAGTGAAATACTATAGGGTCAACTAAAATTTTGTTGTGGAATAACCTAGAAACATGGCTTAGGTTGTACTTAAAATTTTATCTTAGGATAGCAACATTAAAACTTGTGTAAGAGGAATAACTAATTTAAAATTTGATACACATGGATGCACAGTAGGAAAGGGTATGGGTATCGTTGCTTTACGCTTAAATGTTATATTTAAGCCTCGATGTTGAATGTTTTATGTGATAAAGTATGCTGCTATGTGTATGAGATAATTGATTGAATTGCTCATGTTATCGTGATAAAGTGGGGTTGTGGTGCCGAAGGGTTTCGGTCACTTTTTTGTTTATAGTAAGGTTGTGGTTTGACAGTATGGCCGATTAAAGCCATCACCGAAGAACTATTAACCCTTGTGGGGAAAGAGTGCTTACCTTTTCTGTCGCAGTTTGGTCTTTACCGTTCTGACGGTCGGTTTTGGTTGTTTTTCTTGGCTTTGGTTGATTGAAATCAAATGAAAAGTGTTGGGTTTACGCGGATTGTTCCGTAGGCGGTTCGTGGTTTTGTCTTCCTTGGTTGAAGACGAAGAAGAAGAGTTTTGTGTTGCGCGTCTTTTGGTCGTAATTTTTGCTTTGACACCCAGTTTTGCTAGTCATTGTGGACTGTCTTGGGGAGGAAACTTATGTGGTTGTTGTTCTCCCTAACCAAGCAAAGTGTTGGAGTTTCCCTTGTGCTGACCTTGAGTTGGGTGGAGTTAAGTTTGAATCTTTTATCGAAAAAGATTTAATGAACATTTGATTTTCCCTAGTGCATCCTTCTTCCTTCTTAGAAGTATAGATCTTGAGATTTCTTGAAGAGTTTTGGGCTATCAAAGTTGAGAATTTGAGAGTTGAGCTCTCCTGCATTTCTGTTGGAGTTTTGTTTTTCTTCCTTGCCTGGAAAGGAGAAATTGTCTATTGGTGTTCATTCTTTTTCCTGAGCTGTGGTTATCTTTAAAGTTGGGTTGTATCCTGTTTGTCAAGAGTTCGAGACCCATGAAGGTGTTTAGAAAGTTTTTTTTTTGCCGTGCTATGTAGTATGTAATAATGTGGTTTACGGAATGACATATTGCTAAGTTAATCTGTGAGTTGAATCGATTCAATGTGATTGTATCCTTAGCTTGAGGATAAATAGACTACTAGTGTTGTAGTTTACTCTATAGTGAGAATGATTAAATGTGTTAATGTACAGGTTTAGAATATGTTGCTTTGCTTTAAAAGTGCCTATGACCCCCGATAATGTTTAAAGTTTTAAACCCTGAGGCATAGTTAGAACATTAAGATGATGTAAACTACTGATATTGTTAAAGAAACCTTACTGGTTGTCTAAAGATGTTCCAATTTAACGTGTTAATAGAGAAATTTAATCATGCTGGCTTGTGACCTTAACTTGGAAGTTGATAAAAGTTGCTATTTATGTTGTTGCCAACCATTAGTATATTTGGAAGTATGCATAAGTGTTCCTATAATGCTAGTACCGATGTCATTTGGGAAAATATAGGTTGTGTTGATGTAAAGAGCATTGGAATTGTCTAACTTATAAAATTTATTTTAATAGTTGGAGTACGTTGTGTAGTGGCAATTGTGTTATAACCTATGTATAGGGTAGCTAAAAGTAATGTTGCAGTTTTTAAAATATGCAAATAATTGATATTGATGACTTGGTAGTGTTGTTAATTGTTGGAAACCATTGATCCAATAGAGAAAAGTGTAAAACTGTGGAATTATGTCGAGTACATGTTGTGATGGGATGAACAATAGATAACAATCATGATGTAAGATTTTAACCTTAATGAATGCATATCTTAGAATCCTATTTACGAATTTGATCTTGTAGAGATAATACTTATTTGTTGAAGTCATTTTATTGATTGACCAAGTTATAATTGTCAAGATGTTGACGTAAGGATGGTATAAAATTGATAGGTTGATCATACTTAAGTATCTGTTGAAGTACTATGTTTGAAATATAGAATACGTTGTTATATGATGTGTTGGTCTGTGGAGATCATGATGAGGTAGTATTGGTTGGATGTCTTTTTGATAATCGTCATAAACTTTATTTATAAGTGTTGGGGAAGGTAACTAGAGAAAAAATTGGTTATGTAGCTTTTGGTTGAATTATGATGGGGCTTCTCGATGAGTAAATAGTGAATATTGAATGCTTAAATGCTAAGTATAGTCGAATACTAGATATGGTGGGTTTCATGCTGAGCTTGTATCTAAAACCTTTTGGTTTGGTTTGGTTGTTTGCTATTTTGGTTGAAGGGTTCCGGTCAAGGTGTTCCTTATGAAGTGTTTCTTCTGTTGTGTTTCAGAGTTTCCCTAAAACTCGTAGTGATTAATGCCCACCTTTGGATTTGGCTAACTTGTTTAGTTTGCACTATGAGTATGGATTTACACCCAAAAGTTTTTGAGTGGATCGCGCCCCTTCGCGTTCGCACTGAACTATCTTTGGAATTAACTTTAAAGGAAGCAGATGGACATAGTGGGTTGTGTTGGAAACTCTTGAGATTTAATTTGTAACTCTTTTTGACTAGAGTTGGATTTATTTGCTTAATGCGTGTGATGTTTGCGAGTGTTTCAAAAAAGTGGATTATATGAATGTTTCATAAGTGAATTTGGTTAGTGAAGAGTTCTCTTTTGGGAATGAGTTTCCCTTCCTTTTGAGAAAATTTGTGGCGGTTGTGTGTGCAGATGTTTGACTTTGGAGTCGATGTTCTTTTCCAAAATGTTGATTTTGGTTAAAATGCGATGTTTTGTAAGTTTAGCTTTCTATCATTGGTGGGTCCTGATACGATGTAGTGCCTTACTGTTAACTATGCTGCCGTCATAGTTTATATGAATTAGTGCAATCCTCGATGTTATTCGAGTTTTATTCATGTGATACAGAGGAAGAAGTCGTCTTGTGAATGACTATTCGGTAGTGTTGTTACATGATGAATGAATGGTGAAAAGTAAACATGACATTGTTTATAGATGTTTAATGATGAAAGAGTCGATGAGCCAGGTCGGTGAGAAAGTCATATATGGATATATGACTAATCCGGAGTGCTCTTGAAAAGCGTGCATTCATGTCATAAATCGAGATTTCCCTTTCATTCTGGTATGAAAAGAAACAATGAAGAATTTCTGGTTTGTTGGTTGTGGTGTAGGAGATTTGTGTTTCCTTTGCGTCTTAGCATAGGAAATTAAATGAGTGCTCATTGAATGTTGCCGAATTCTTTCCAAAGTGGTTTTTTTTAGCTTTGGGGTTCGAGTTGTTTTTGTGGATCAATGGGGTTCATGGTTTATGGTTGAGTATGCTAAAGATGTATACTCTTGGGCTTGGTTGGTTGCGTGAAAAGATTGTGAGGGTGACACCCTCTTGGGAAAAGCACCAATTGTGGTTTTGTAAGGTTCTACGGTCCTAGCATGGGCTAGGTGTTGGACATTAGTGGTATAAGGGTGGTTTATGATGGAGGTTGTTGATGTCGATGTTCAGTTTTGTATTAAGAGTATCGATGGGTGGTAGAGAAGATGAAGGTAATTCGGAGATAAATGCCCTGTTCATGAGCAATTGTCTTAGCTAGTTGTCTCTGGGTATGAGATTTGCCTAGGAGTGGATGCAATGAAATATTAGCGTGATTGTGTATCGGAAAGATAGATTGTGCTGTAGTAAGTCATTTCGTTCGGTGGTATTTCTCGAGTATGGTTCGCTCGGTTTAAAGGGCGCCCAATTGCAAGAGTTGAGAACCCATGTTTCCTTGGTTCTTGATTGGTGTTTGGTGGTAGCGTTGTAAGTTGCGATAACTGTACGAAATGATTGATGTGAGGATTTGGGCATATGTAGTATGTTCAATTGAGCCCTTTTGTGGGTGAAATCGAGGATTTCGATTGGGGAATTGGAAATAAAGGTCGAGCTGTGAGAGGCTGCACCCAGTTAAGCTAAGTCAGCTCTCTCTCGCTAGGTGTTGGTTTTGGAAGTTTGCTTGTCGTTTGGTTCGGTTTGAGTCTTTGCGTGGATGTTTTGTGTTGTTTGTTTGGCGTAGTGGCGTGTCATGGATTCGGGGTCGAATCCTATTGAAGGGGGGTAGAATGTGACACTACGAAAGGTCAAAACATTATAAAATGTGAAAATGGAGGTTAAAACCTTTCGCTATGAGATTTAATCACGTTTCCGGGCTGATTTCGGGAGTTTGGGCCTTTCCGGGGCATGTTGGGCCTTAGGGGGGACCCCTCGTGGGCCAAAAGTGGGGCTTTATGGCCCATGAGGGGAGAGGGGGCAGCATGAAGCCCTTGGTGCGCCCCCCTGCTGCCCTAGCAGCCTCCCCTTCTCCCCTTGGTAGCCGCCACCCCCTCCCTCTCCCTTTGTGCGCCGCCTCCCCCATCTCCTTCCCCCTTGCGCCCCACACCTCCCCCTCCCCTCTCCACCTCCCTTGCTACCCTAGGGGTGCTCCCCATCGCGCCATCCCGCTGTTTTCACCATTGGAGCGCTCCACGATGAGGAGATCCTTCTACAGGTGGTGTGACCCCGGGAGTGCCCTCAACCTCTCGCCAATCCGTCGCCCGAGGTTAAGGCAAGTGTATTGTAATGGGTAGCGTTGTATGTTGCTAATTATGACTAGTGCAAATTTGTTTACATGATGTGCTATCTTGTCATGATTACATGTTGTGATATCTTGCCATGATTAGTGCTTGCCCATGTTATGATGAAATTGGATTACTATGATGCTATGCCATGTTTAGTTCAGTTGATGCAAGTTGTTTATGTTTATGGCATAATCTCATACATGGCATGTGATCTGGCCCGGTCGGTGAGAAAGTCATAACTAGTCCGGTAAGGTCGGTGAGAAAGTTATGACTAATCCGGAGAGCCACTGAGTAAGTCCTACCTCGTGATTCCATCCACCGTGGTGATTGGAAGCGAGGAGTAGGCACCCTCCATCTACGGGATGGAAGGGGGAAGAGGGTGCACGCCGACGGGTGTGCACTCAGCAATACCGGTATATGCTTCCAGGAGACATGTGCATTGCATTGCATTGCATACATGATGTTGTTAATGAAATGAGTACAATGAGATTGAGACATGGATATGATATTGTATATGGATTTATGACTTGATCATGATGTTAAGCATGGTATGTGATGATGTTGGCATTGAATTGTTCGTTTCAGTCCATTGCAATATACTTGCTGAATGATGAACTCACGCTTGTGCTTATATTGTTTTTCTTAGGTACCTTGACACCGACATGCGGGAAAGGGGCTTAGCGGCACAACATCACAAAATCTCCACACAATTAGACAATATTTACCTTTCGGATTGGTGATCATGAATCTAGTGTGGTGAAACTAGGATTATGATTTGTTCATGTGCTTGTTTACATCTATTACTTCGTTTTGGATCATAGTCTGGCTAAAATTTGATATGATAGACTTAAATTGCTGCTATGTCACCGGTTATCGTTGTTTAGATGCTTCCCATTGTGATTTATCTTGTGATATTATTGTTGATGCTCCGTACCATGGAAAAAACAAAGGAGATGCTGCCGAGATTTTCGGTTTTTAGCATTTACTCCTTTGCTGTAATTTATCTTAATTTTTGGTATTTAGATGTTGTTTAGCCTATGTTTGGTAGCATTCAGGCATGCTAGATGCCGGGGTGTTACAGAAAAAACTCAACACGAGAAAACCTTGGCAAAGAAAAAAGAGTACAGCCTATAGCTCAGTGGTACAGGAAAAAAGTGAAGATTACAATTATTCTTTCTGATCAAGATAAAGATTTTCAAATTTCACTGCCAACTCAATATTTTCTGTAGTGTGATGAGCTCGTTGTTCAACTTATTTCCAATCTTTCACAATAAGAAGTATTTACACCATCTCATTTGTTATATTTCTTCTTCTCTTCTCGATTATTCTTCTGGATAGACTGAAAGCAGATTCCGAAGAAATCATGAAAACAGGAACTATTAACACATCCTGTACTAATATGGAAAGCACTGGATATGTTATCTTATGCTCATGCCACCACTGCAAAATGCTGAAGTCCTCCTCTTGCTGCTCTTTGTAGTTGACAATGTTGCTGTTGAGATAGACAGCCAGCTCTCTACCACCTATTGTTGTGTCCGAACTTAACGTTGTTGTACTCAAACTCCTTGAGGTAGAGCCACCTGCACCCCATATCTTTCCCCATGCAGTTTTCTTCTTACCTGTTGTGGGTGGTGGTGGTCATTCTAGGCGAACTCCACTAAACTTCTGATTGTACTTAGCATAAACTTCAGATAAGCTAGCATGAACATTTGAAAAATAATTAGAATAATCAGTGCCTATCGCATCACTTAGATGTGAGAGAACATTGCCAAATCCTCGAATTTTAGCTCTAGGATCTAAAATAAATGCGAATGCATATAACATAGGAATTTCTTTTCAATATTTTAAAATTTTAGTTTTCATAGCAAAAACAGTTTCACACAAAATACTATCATTTTTGTGGCTCTTTAAGTGAGTAGCAAGTTCTAGAATATTATGCACAATTAAAGGAGGGTTGAGTAATAAACTCCAGATAAAGGACAAGTCGCATCATAAAAAATCTTCAAAAATGATAGCAAGTAATTAGGAACATACCAATGTTGCTCTGCGAGTAGAGGTTGATCATCCCAGGTACGATAGTTCGTATTAATAAAAACAAAAAATGTGTTGTTATAAGGTATGAGTTCCTTAAGCATTAAAAAAGTAGAGTTCCATCTAATTGGCATATCTACAACAAATTTACGTGGGTGTATACCCATTGCAAGACAATAGTTCTTATATGATGCTACTCATACATTAGAATTATTAATGAAAGATATTGGAATACGAAAAGGTTCAATGTACATGGTTAACCTCTTTAAACCGGATTTAACTATAAGATTAATAATATGGAAAGCACAACGCTGATGTAACAAAAAATATTGGGCATACGTACTAAAAAGTGGAGTAAGAATATTCATTGTAGAAGTGTTTGCTGCAGCATTATCTAATGTTATTGTAAAAATTTTATCTCTAAGGCCAAACTCTTGCACAACTTTTACAATACAATCAACAATATTTTCACCAGTGTGTGCTACGTTAATTAATTTGAATCCTATAATTATCTTCTCTAGTTGCCAATCATTGTTTACAAAATGAGCAACTACACTAAATAATCCTCTTTAGCCCTACCACTCCATATGTTTGATGTCAAAGACATAGAAAAAGTACAAGTACTAAAGAGCTCTTTTAGCTTACCAAGATCATTATTATAGTACTTAATCATATCTCAAGTTGTTATCTGTCTAGAAACTGAAGAAAACCTAGGATTATAAGCGGTCTTAATATAGTTTTCAAATGCTGGTGACTCACCAAAGTTTAAAGGTACATCATGAGAAGCATTAAACGACAAAGAGATTCACGAGCTACATCAGGATTGTAGTCCCATTGACGTACCGTACCATCGGGGTTGTATTTCAGTTACGTCTGTCTCATAGTCAGTCTCGCTTTTTTCTACAGCTCTCAGCATGTCTCTTCAAGTGCCATGTTCCACCTGAAGATTTCGCAATTAATTTGTGCTTACAATATTTACAAACAGCATACCTATACTGAATGTCATCTGATGTCTCAAAAATTTGGTCGAAATCTTCCCAGACTACCGATGTACTACGTCTTGATCTTTTTGCCCCGGTGCTTGCTGACGCAGTAGCACTTGTAGAGCCTGAGGATGGTACAGGTGCTGCAGCTTCTTCAGCTTGATAGGATGCAAGAAGCTCTTCGGATGAAATCCCAAATTCAGAAGTTGGGAAGGACGAAAAATCTTGGTTCTCCATTAAGAAAACTACATGAAATAATTATGCTATTATTAATATCATATTGTTGAAAATAAAGAAAACTATAAAATTAAATCAATATTGTTACCTTGTTTTCTTGACAGAAGTCGAAAACCGAATTTCAGATTTTTTTTATTTTTGGCAAAACCATTTTGAATTTTGCCAAATTATCACTAAGAACACGAGATTTTCACAAGAGAATGAATAGAAGGAATTGCAAGTGTGCTAGTGGGAAAATGAGGGGGACGTGCTACCCTATTTATAGTAAAAAAAATTGGGACTTTTCAGATTTTTTTAACTTCCAACGTCTAAAAACGGCTACATTTCAAATAAATGGGCAAAACGGGCTAGGCCATGCCTAATCTTGCCAGGCCAACCATAAACGGGCTATGCCGCACCAGCCCGCCTTGCCGAGGTGCCGACCCAAGTACAGCACGGGCTATCGTGTTGTACCGGCCCGGCCTGTTTACGATCGGGTTGTGACTTAAATGGGTCGTACCTATAGTGCAGGCCGTGGACCGACCAATTTGGCACGGCCCATTTGGCCATCTCTACACTAGCGTGACCTCGCCGTCATCTCCACTGCAGAGCTTCGTGAGCTTCATCAATTGTCTGATCTAGGGTAAGCCATGGATCTTGAACAACGCCCCAGATCTTGACACGTGACATATGTGTTACTCTGCCACATGTCCCCACCGTAGCCACTGATCTGGTTAATCTCAACCGTTGATTTCGTAATGAGCGGTCTAGATCTAGCCACGCATCGAGCCAATCAGAGTCTACCATGTGGATACATGAAACCCGAAGCATCCCAGCTGAGCCATGTCGTGTGATGTCATCCGTGACGACATTGTGATGTGAGCGATGATGTCAGCTGTGGGACCACCTATCAGTGTAACGCGGATTTTTCAGAAAAATAATTATTTTATTTGTTGATGATGTTAGCAGTGACATCATAAGTCAGGATTTCCAGTAGAGATTTAATTCAATTTGAAAATCAAAATCAGTCAGGACACGTGTCATGCTCTAGTTGGTGCACGTGTCACCGTGACGTTAGCGTGATGTCATATTTTGAATTTTTGTAGAAAATATTTTGGTAAAATTGTTTTTGGCGCTAACATCAGTATGACATAATTATTCAGATTTTCCAATACAAAAATAATTTAATCAATTCGGTTTATTCTTTTATTTGTATTTCCAAACTTCAAATAACTCATTCTTGCTATAGAAACTCGGATTGAGGTGATTCTAGAGACTAAAAATTTGTAAAATTATGCTCTAACTAATGGTGAATTTTATTTAATTTTTGGAGTTGATTTTATCTCTATTTTTTGTATTTATTTATTCATTACGCAGAGACGTTGATGTGCCCGAGGGATTTGAGGGAGAAGTACTAGTCCACGAGTAAGGTCCAGAGCAGGACCAAGAGCTTTTCCAAGGCAAGTTGTGCTTCGACCATGTTGATCCCATATTTTAAAATTATCTTGTTTCAAATTATTGCATACTAATTCAAATTAAAATGATTTTAATTAATTTGGGATTAGTTAATCAACCATTTGTTTTATGTCCACATTGTCATTATTAATTGTATGCAATGATTCCTTTGTCACCCAAGATTGTTGTTTATTAGTTGGTTGCTATTTAAATTGCCAATATGGGTTGCTATATCATGACTAGTATGCTTAGACATGCAACGTGTTATTGATATCATTTTGAAAATGCAAAATTAATATTGATTAATAGAATATGCAACATATTACTAAAATGTGTGTCATGTGTTACCATAGGATGATATTGATATGTAGAGGCATGTGTTGTTCTACATGGATGTTGAATTGTTATTGGTATGTGTTGCACAGTTGTAACACCCCGGCATCTAGTATGCCCGAATGCTACCAAACATAGACTAAACATCAACTAACAACCATAAGTGACGACAAATTTCAGCAAAGGCACAAATGCTAAACACCGAAATTTCGGCAGCATCTCCTTTGTTTTATCATGATTTGAACAATAGCAATATCATAGCAAAATATTTCATAACATAAGACATCTAAAGCAGCAATATATAATGGATAAAACAACATCATAAGCAATTAAACCAAAACCAACCACACAAACCTCTATAGCTAAGCAAAGGGGATCAACAGCACATTAAAATTATTACATACACCTAGTTCAGGGCACTATTATTATGATCATGACTCAAGGTTGGTAAATGTGACTGGAACTACGTGAAGATGTGTAGCTAATGCCCTTTCCCACATGCCGGTGTCATGGTACCTAAAAAAACAACATAAATACAAGCATGAGTTCATCACTCAGCAAGTATATTGCAATGGTACAAACAAAAACAATTTCATGGCTACAACAACTCACATCGTGTATATCATCTCATTCATGTTCACAAATCATTATCATCATCATTATGTATGCAATGCGATGCGATGCGATGCTCATATCTCCTTGGAAACTCATACCGGTATGGTTGAGTACACACCCGTCGGTGTGCACCCTCTCCCCCCTTCCATCCCGAAGATGGAGGGTGCCTACTCCTCGCTTCCAAACACCGCGGTAGATGGAATCACGATGTAGGACTTACTCATTGGCTCTCCGGAATAGTCATAACTTTCTCATCGACCTTCCCCGGACTAGTTATGACTTTCTCACCGCCCGGGCCATGTATCATGTCATGTATGCAATCATGCCAACATCATAAATCACTTGTACATTATCACATGGCATCATAACATAGTAAGCATATCCATCATATCATTGGCAATCAGTAAAGCATAGCATGTGAACATATCATGTATTAGATTTCAATCACAACCGATTTAGCAAACTATAACCCGCTACCCATTCCAATACACTTGCCTCAACCACGGGCGACGGATTGGCGAGATGTAGAAGGCACTCTCGGGGTCACACCACCTGCACATAGGGACCACACACTCACAATCATGTCCACAAAATAGTATGCAAACCCTCTTCTACCCCGACATCGCCAACTACTCGCGAAACCCAAAAACAAAGGTTCTGTCCCGTCGGGACAGTAGCCTTCCAAAAGGCACAACCTGAGTTCTGGGACTCCGAATCAATTAAACGAGTACATCCTCGCGTAGCTTAGGAAATTTTCTAACTTTTTCTAAGTATATGGAAAGACTGATTCGGACTCTAAAGTGGTTTAATCTACCGAATACCGTGATCTGTTCCAATCACGTCACAGATTTTAATACGTTCGGTAAAACAAGCATAACTTTCAAACGGCTGGGCGGAATTTAAAGTTCTTTACACCCACTGAAAGGTATTGAAATTACCTACAACTTCTTCAACAGTCGTACGACCAAATTTCGACACTAAATTGGTGAAAACCCAAACCCTAGGTTGACAGCTCATGCTGCCCGAAACAGAGAACGTGGCCAACTCAAGATTCCATCTAATCTAATCAATTCCAGCACCACCAATTGATCTAAAAACATGATAATGATCCTTAGAACAGTACCTAAACCAACCCCAAGGATCCCCATGGCCATACCTTCGCCCAACGCATGAAAGCCCAACTGATCTCCTCCCGGATCGCTCCTCGCTCCTCGCTCCAATGGACGGATCTTCGAGGTGCAGGGGTGGAGAGGCTACCCTAGGTTAGCAAGGGGTGGAGGAGAGGTGGTGGAGAGGTGGGGAGCAAAGGGGGCAAAGGGGAGGCGCACGGCCAAGAGGGAGAGGGAGGTGGGGCGGCTAGGGCACAAGGGGGGTGATGGGGGTGCACAAGGCTGGGTGGGGGGAGCAATAAGGGGCAGGGAGAGCTCCTTTTACTAGCCCAAATAGGACTCCTAATCCTAAATGGACTCATACTCCATCCCACCAAAGCCCACAACCCCTTCTCTTAGGCCCAAACTCCCCCGGAATGGCCCAAATCCCCGGAAACGGCCCGGAAACGCAAATAAACCTCATAGCGTAAGGTTTCAACCTCCGATTCCATATTTCATAAAGTTTTTGACCTCATCATGCACATTAAATAAGGTTACGACACTCCGTGGTGTCACAACAGTAATCAACTAGGGTAGTAAAATGATTTAAACTAGGACAAATGGCAAGAGTTGTGAACTATAGTTAGTCAGTGAGGCATTGGGTTGATATGTTAACATGATATATGAGTGATGGTGAGATGGTTCTCTGTGAGTGATGTGATGGAAGTTTTGCCTTGGTCAATTTAGGAGTTAACTTTGCAAACCTTTGAACTGGGCCAAATATACAACCATATGTCTGGAATGGGATAAACCTAGTTCAGTAAGTTACCAATGTCTTAGCATATGGTAGCTCAAGGTGATGGTTACACAAGGGTGTAATTGTATGGGGGAGGATGTCTGGGCTTAATGTCGATCCAACAGTATATGTCAATCCTATACTTTAGCTCTTATGTGAGGGAAGGGATAGTGAAGGTAACGTTGGAGAGATTTATATGTTAGGATAGAATTTTCTGAAAGACTTTGTCATGATCCCTATAGCGACACACCAAACGAAGTGTGTTAATTGCATGGCAACAAAAGGCAATCATGTCTTATGTCTAAAGTGTATAACATCTGCAGATTGTGTGTTAAACCTATTCAAGTAGCCATGTCCGCGGTATTGGAAAATACTCAAGAATTACAATCAAGGATTAGATCTTGAAAAATAAAAGTTGGGAATGGGAGGCTGTGAGCCATTGAAAGTATTGAATTTGGTTTAGGCTGTGTGCCAGTGAATCTTGAAAAATAAATGAGAAAGTTACATAGTAATGGAATTTGGTTTACAATCATTTCAATCTATACATGTTAATCATTTGGAACATAGCTTTGTGTAAAATAACCACTTTAGCCATTCACTTGGAATAAGCCATGCATGTAGTTAATTGACTTGCATTCTGTGTATAACTTGTTGAGTGCTTTATATACTCAC
This sequence comes from Rhipidocladum racemiflorum, assembly GCA_036346355.1. Lineage (NCBI taxonomy): Eukaryota > Viridiplantae > Streptophyta > Magnoliopsida > Poales > Poaceae > Rhipidocladum > Rhipidocladum racemiflorum. The sequence goes on from CM070588.1 coordinate 39,523,522, forward strand.
CCCCTTGCAACAATTCAAACACCAGTTGACGAGGAGTCTACACCAGCTCTTGAGGAGGAGTTCCGGGTGGAGTCGATTTAGGGTGCGAGCCTTGTCAGTTGCCTGTGGCAAATTGATGGGTTACTACGAGTCTTTCTTTTTTGCTGAAGTTTTCTTTATTTTTTGAGTCTTTACTCTGTGTGGTGTATTATTGTACGTTGACCATAAGGTTGACGAAACATATTATATTAATAGATGAAGTCTTTATTCCTTATTCTGTTGTGTATGATTGTGATATTTTATCTATGTTGAGACTGTGTGCACTAGCGTGATCCTGAACTATTGCTGAATACACAGAGGGTCCGAATTTGCACATTCGGGTCCTGACATCTACACAAGGATAACATGCAGATGATGCTTTCGCTGACATGTACAGACGGCCATTTGAAAGTTACTCCCTATGAAAAGATTCCTCTCTAAACGAAAAGATGCCTCTTTGGTGAGAAGATGCCTATTAACCAAAAGACACCTTTTGACAGGAAGAAACTCCTTCGAAGATGACAACTGCCATCCCTTCGACGCTATAAATACGATAGTCCCACAAGGATTCAAAAGAAGAAGAAGTGTGTGTAGACAATAGTACTTGAATAGATAGAGAGTTGAATAGTCTGTACTCTGTAAGGAACACCCGTGATATAATACAATCCACATTTCTTTTCTACTCCTTTCAGTCTTGTTTTATAAACAAAGGCAACCATAATTATATTCGTAAGCTCGATCTAGGGACCACAAGGTCTTGAGCATCGACATTCGGTTTTTCATAAATTTTGTTTGGTTTTTCAAAAATTTCGATACCGCCGGCTCGTCAAAATCAAAGATCGAAACGGTATTGTTAACCCTGGCCTCAATGAATCACATTCGTCTTTTCTCTGGATCATCAGATTATTTTCTCCATGGGATAATCCCGCCCTGAATTAATGAGGTAACTGTGAGTTCCTTTTTCTTTCTTCTTTCTTTTTTGTTGTTTTTTTTGGTTTTTTGTTTTTATTTTTTATTTTGATTTTTTTTTTCGAAAAGTGAGCTCCTTCACCTATGAGACACGGGATCCTACTCCAATTCAATTGAGACAATTTTATAGCAGACGGCTGGTTGGGTTTTGAGCTTCTACAAGCTAGCTTGTATACTGATCAGGTTAACTTAGGCCTAGCTTGCTTGTACATGAAAATAGCCTACATGGCAGTAGCCCAACTGGTTGCATTGTTATGACTCCCTCCAGTCATAAATTGTTGGAGAGGTGCTTCTATGCTCTTCCTTATAAAAGTTGCATAACTATTAAAGCATGAATAAAGGGTAGATTGTGATTACTTACCCCTTCGCTTGCTTCAATATTTGTACAACTTTTATTAGAAGGAAAAGCATAGAAGCACTGCTCAGTTAGTTATCTTTATCGATATCCATATGATCTTCAAAACACAGCTTTAATTACTAATTTATATTATAATATACTTATAAAACACAATAAAATTATAACATTATGAAAGTACTTTTTGAGGCAAATCGACACATATGACTTTTATGTATCCAATTTAAATATTTAAAAATATATTGACAGCCAAAATTTTGAAAGTTTGACTGTAGCTATTTCCACGATAACTATTTGTGATTAGACAGAGTACATCACATTAATATAGCTAGTCCTATGAGCCTGTGTATAATTGATAGTAATTTGATTTAGTATAAAGTCCATATAACACTCTAAACTTTGCTCGAAAGTCCGTCCAGTAAATCTAACTTTAAAACTGAGTATTTAACATCTTGAACTATGCAATACTATCCATATAACCCTCCACATGGCATCATGAGAGGATGATTTTGCCTCGTCGGATGACAGTTGGCCAACTATATGGGTGGACTGATGCATGGGGCCATGCGGTCAATGAGGGAAAAATAGGGGGACGCAAGGCACGGTTCTGTATTGCGGCAACACTGGTGGTCGGCGGCCCAGCAAGAATGAGCAATGGCAAGAATGGGTCAGTGGGTCGCGAGATGGCTCTGGGTGGCGGCGTCGAAGGCGAGGAGGCACGGGCGGTATGCTAGCAACACGTGGTGATGAACTAGACAGAGCTAGACAAAAACAACGACTGTGCACTGAGGTTTTGGCGAAGGAGGCAAGCATTAAGCATAAGGTAGAATGCGACATGATGACGTCGATGATCGTGGGAGGTCATCGAAAACAATTAATTTGGTGACAGCGATAGCGATAATTAGAGATGAAGAAACTTGATTCCAGCGAACGTCTGCGACAAAATGAAATTAACTGAGGGGGATGGTTGGCAAGAAGGTGGGACTTCATATGAAGCAGTTGGTTCTCGACGAAGCTCGGGTAGGAGGCCATATGGGACAGAGGTGGCGAGGGCGCTCGGGAAGGAGGCGGCATTGCTGCATTCCGGCCAAGGAAGGGCACTAGAGGGAAAGAGTGTGGAGGAGTATTTGAGTGGAGATGGTCAGAGGTGGGCATTCGTCCGGTCCAAAGCCCGGTACGGTATGGTTTCATACCATGCCGAGCTGGCACGCAACTATAGCATCGGTCGTGCCAGATCCACGAATCGGACACAATAGGCAGCACGGTTAGGTACGGGCGTTTGGGCCGTGCCCATGTTGGCTCGACACGGCGGCGGCACGTCGGGCCCGGAGGCACGCTCGGCATGGCGCACTGCCACAGCCCGCGACAGGGCCCGGCAACCCATGGCAGTGGTGTGGGAGAGGGGACCGGAGCCTACCTGAGGCGCTGCATCTCCGCCATGCTGACGAGCGACCGTCGCGCTGCGTCGGGTCACCGAGCCTCTACACCCGTCGTGCCACCGAGCCATACCGCGACAGGGAGGTTGTCTCGGGTCATCCCGCGCCCGTACCGAGCCATAGCGTTGGGCCGCCGAGCCGCTGCACCAAGCCGCTAAGCCGCCAAACAACCGCTCCTGTAGAGCCGTCTCGTGAGCCGTGTGCCCGCGGTGCAGGAGGGAGGGGAGGAGGTACCATGGGGGTGGCGAGGGGCCATGGGGTTCGAGAGGAGGCACCATGGGGGGCAGCAAAAGAGCCGAGGTGCCATGGGGGCGACAGGGAGGGAGGAGGGAGGTGCCGACAGGGCGTGGAGGGGAGGCGGAGGGTCGGCCAGGCATGGGGATCAGGGGAGGCGAAGGGGCAGAGTGGGGAAAAGGGTGTTGGGGGCGTGGGGGAAAAGAGGTAGGGAAAAAAAGAGGGAAGGAAAAAAAGGGGAACAGGAAGGAAAAAAAAAGGGGGGAAGAGAAGAAAAAAGAAAAAAAATTGTTACGTGCTAAAATTTATAAGTATTTTTTCATAATTTTTTCACAATTAGTTAACAAGAGTACATAGTAGTTCTCACATGATTAATGTGAGAGTGGTTGTTAGTGCATTTGAGAACTTATGATAGTTAACCAAAGAATGAGATGTTTAACCATAGAATAAAGATTTAAGGAAAACATGTACATGAAGGTAAGAGGCACTTATAACATACTTAATTGCTTAGTGACCGGTCAAAAACATTTTGTATTGGCACTGGTGACAGTAGTGATGAAAGCAAGCTAGACGATTGAGAAAGACGGAAGAAAGAGAGAGCACTAAGCACTAACAGAGATTGAGAAAGGTGGGTGAGAGAGAGAGAGAGAGAGAGCTGCGGGAGACAAGCAAGAGGGAAGAGAGAGCACTAAGAGAGATTGAGAAAAGATGGGTGTGAGAGAGAGATGAGAGAGATTGAGAGACGGTACAAAAACCTGCTCTCTCTCGCTCGTCTCTCTCAATCTCTCTCGGCCCCTTGCTCTCTATAACTTTTCAAGAATAAATAAATTATGGGATTGAGAGAGAGAGAGAGAGAGAGCGAGAGAGAGCTGACAGAGATTTAGAAAGGCAGGAGAGAGAGCGCTAAGAGAGATTGAGAAAGACAGGAGAGACAAAGAGAACTGAGAGAGATGAGCAAGAGGGGAGAGAAATAGCTAATAGAGATTGAGAGAAAATGCAAGAAGCTGCTCTCTCTCATCTGTCTCTCTCAGTTCTCTCTCTCTCATCCGTCTCTCTCAACCTCTCTAGCCTATATTCCTCACTCTATTTCTCACCCATTGCCCCCTCACTCGCCCATGTTTAGTACATCCCCTCACTTTGTATAACTATTCAAGGATAAATAAATTTTAGTTCTTTTTCCATAATATTTGCGTCTACTACCTCAACTCTATACGTCTCTGGCTCTTTTCCTCTTGTCGCAATAGTACAAATGGGCCAAGCCTGGGCCGGCACACCACGAAACAAGCACGAATCACAAATAGGCCATGCCTGGGCTCACCGAAGGTGAGCCGGGCCGAGACGGCACGGCATTGTGGGCACAACGGGTCATTGCGGCCCAGCACGGTCTAGGCATGAAGCATGATGGGCCCGTGCCGGGTTGGCCCGGCCCAGCATGATACCCACCACTAGAGATGAAGGCAGGCCTAGGGCTCAACTAGAACAACATAGGTGATGCGAGCGGGGCACGACGGCACTAGCGTGGTGTCGAGCGTGCACAGCAAGAATGCGACGATGCGTGGGTGCGGACTGGTGCAAACAGATATAGGGGAGGTGGACCTCACCTATCATTTATCTAACTTGGCTAGCTTGTCATCCTAGATGCTAAAATCACTCACTCATGATGCCGCATTGGCAAAACTAGCTACCTTGCAAATCCGGGCTAGAGGGTTATATGGATGGTATTGCAAAGTTCAAGTATTAAATCTGGTTACAATGTTGGTGTCGTTGGACGGAGTTTTGAGAAATTTTTGGAGAGTTATATGAACTTTTTCCTTGTTTAAAACATCTATTTGCAATGGAGGTAGTGTCACACATTTAATGAACAACTATCCTTCAACCATCAGGTTTCATCTGTGCGTTGTTGTGTCTAATGCCTCCCTTTTGCCAAATTAAATTATACGGTCACTTCGATTAAATAACTTTTTTTTAAATAGAGATATTCTTTTCTTATAACAAATGGATCAATTTCGTAGAGCTTTTAATTCACATTTTTAGAAAAAATATCCTTTTATTACTATCCCAATTAAATTTCTTTTTTTTTTAAGGATTGGTAGGAGCTTTGTCTTTCATTCAAGGAAGGTGAACAAAGACCAGATCACGCAGTTTAGAATACAGGTGAGAGGGGGGACACGCAAGGCAAACCCAAGGGCCTAACACACGCAAACTCCATTAGAACACCTACATTTCAAGAAAGAAGAAAAAACAAGTTTGTCTACCCTGCTCACTAATCATCCTCCATCGACCGGTAAATGGGGCTGTGAACGCCAACTGTCGATAAAGAACATCTTAAGAAATTTGGTTGATAACCTCCTCCGGCAAGCGGTAAATGGAGCTGAAGAATCTTCCATTCCTTTCCTTCCAGAGGTTCCAAAAGGAGTAAATGATAACTCCATCAGCCCTCTTTCGCATCTGTGTTGTAATCTTCTCTTGGACTATATTCCACCACCGAGCGGTTGTCATTCCTGTTTGTTGTGGTGGCTGAAACACTTGCAATGGAAACAGTACCAGACTTGCTTTGCAAAGGGGCACATTAAAATCAAATGCGTAGCTATTTCGGGCTCTGAACCACAAAGAGGGCACAGAGCGTTGGGAGGCCAGCCTCTAATTACCAACTTGTCCGTCGTGAGGATCCTATCCTAGATGAAAATCCAAGTAAAAAACTTATACCTATTTTCTATGCTTACTTTCCAGATTGTGCAGTAGTTATAGTTCGGCATTGATCCGAGAAACAGGGCCCTATAAGCAGATTTCGCGGTGTAGTCTCGTGTCGCTGTCCATTTCTAGACAATGTCATCCTCAAGGTCTGGTTGTTGAGAAGCAGGGCAAACGAAGCACAAGGAAAAGGGGATTGCGGCGGCGGCGGTGCATTAAATAAGGCCTCAGTGTCCGAGTTAGGTGCGAAAAACGCGATGGCTACACGGAGCGGCGGCGGAATCCGGCGACGATACGAAAAGGCTAACGTGGCAAGATCTTGGCCGTCCACGTGGCATAGATCCAATGGCTCACAAGCGCGCACGGCGTGGCAAACTCTCGGCCACACGATCGAGATCGTACATGAAGGAATTAGGGTTAGGGCCCTATTGGGTTGCGGCACGACTCCGGGTTGGGCTAATGGGCTCAGCCCAGTCCGGTTCGTCCCGCTAGGGTTTTTCCTATTTTCCGGATTTTCTGATTTTAACAATTAAAATAATTTCTAGAAATTCAAATAATGTAAGAAAAATACCAAACATGTTAGAAAAATTCTGGAAAATATTTTGAAACATTTTAGACTCAAATAAAATATTTACAACAAAACTTTATATAAACTTTTCCAACAATTAAATAATTCAATAAAAGTCTTAATTCTAATTAATCAATAAATGTCTTAACTCTAATTAATTCCAAATAAATTCTAGAAAATTTCAAAAATTCAAATAACTCAATAAATTCATTAAAAGAAAAAATTGGGATGTTACAAGGAGACTAAAGAAAAGAAAAAAGAGCCAAAGAATTTTCTAGCAATTTTCATAATTTTCTGTTAATTGTTTAATCAATTTTTTGATTTACTAATTATTTTAGAAAAAGAGAAAATAAAATAAAATTTTGGGGGGTGGGGCAAAGGGGTAATTTTGCCTCCCCCCTGCCCTTTCCGGTTTTAAAAAAAAAATTATTGGGGGGGGGCAAAGGAGGCAGGTTTGCATCGCGCTGCGGGCGCAGGGAACGGAGGTCGAGTGTGCGGCCGGTAGCGCCACGGGCGTAGCCGAGAGAGGTCGAGGCGGCGCAGGCCGGCGGGATCTACAAGGCGGCCTGTAGGACCGATTGCGGGCTGGCGCGGTGGAGCCATGCTCTCGGCCGAGATGCGACGGCGGTGGTGGCTTCTGGCCTCAGGCGCGCAGAGCGGTGAGAGCACACCGCCAAGACGCGCGAAGCTGAGCGGAGGCCGGTGGACGACAACGCTTCATGGCCGAGTCAGTGGTAGTGCTTCCGGGGCGGAGCCGAGGGGTCAACCAGGCCGGAAGCTGGCGCGGCGGAGCAGTGATGGCCGAGTGCGTTGCTCGACAGGTTTGCATCGCGCTGCGGGCGCAGGGAAAGGAGATCGAGCATGTGGCTGGTAGCGCCACGGGGGTAGCCGAGCGAGGTCGAGGTGGCGCAGGCCGATGGGATCCGCGAGGCGCCTTGCTGGGCCAGTTGCGGGCTGGCGCGATGGAGCCGTGCTCTCAGCCGAGATGCGACGCTGGTGGTGGCTACGGTTTGCGCGCGGAGCTGAGGAGCACGGCCCCACATGTCTTCGAGCTGAGCGGAGCCGGTGGACGACGGCGCTTCATGGCCGAACCGGTGGCAGTGCTTCGTGCATGGCATGGAGCCGAGGGGTCGGCCGGGCCGGAGGCTGGTGGTTGCAGGCCGAGTGGATGGTGGCCATCCCGGCGCTGGCAACAAGGAGGCCGGTCGGGCGTCAGCCATGCTGCATGCGCGAGGAAAACCGAACGGTGGCTTCGTGCCATGTAGATGCATGCACAGGATTCATACGAGCGATTAGATCAATCCCCGTATCTCACCTTTTTAATCTGTCTCAGTAGAGCTTCGTGCTTAATAACATATTGAGAAATCGTGCTACCACGTAATCCAGGGTTCTCCAAACCGATATAAACCGGAGAACAGAGAGAGATACAATATGAAGGAATAAATTAATCTATTATTCTTTCTGATACGTGGGAGGACCCCTTCTCCTTTTATAGCCTACGATTAGGTTTTAGCAAAGAGATCACCGTGGACTTTCGTAGGCCATTTGGTTTCCAACACAGATATCTGTGGCTAACATCTAGACTGTCTGTAACACCACCGATCAACAGAGCGACACCACTTGCTCTGCCAAAAGTGGCCCTTCTGGACACCGTGACCTCCCAAGAAGTCACGCCCGTTGCTTGCGCTAATTCTGGAGTGCCCTCTGTGCCAGTTAGTTCAGCAAATGCTCGAATGACGTTCGCTGTGAGAGGCTTATGAAGTTTATCAAATCTCTTATTGAAGATGCTGAGGTAGCGCTGCAAGGTCGTGTCATCGATGCCCGCACCAGCGGGCAGCAAACCCAACTTCTTTGCTAGCTGCTGCCGCGCTTAATTTCTCCGTTGAAGTAAGCCTTGCGGTGGCTTCAGAGGCCAAGCGGGCGCTTCTAAGTTCTTTGATCTTTGCGCCCAAGTTCGTTGGTGTCGCCTGCAATGGTTGTGACTTGAGCACCGGCGACCTTAGATCTGCGCTGGAGGAGCCACAGAAGACATGTAGCCTTTGTTCCTGAGAAAGTGCAGTGTCATCGAGGATGTTCTGGGACAACAGAGGCCGAGCTGAAAATTTCCTGAGGGCTCGTCCCTTTCCTGAGCCTTGGGAACTGGAAGGATCCCAAAAGGGTCTTTAATTACTCGACTGATCTGCACTAAGGTGGAGGGTCTCTTTCTCAGGTTCATGTCTCAGCGCACGCTGCTGCAGATCCTGTGGAGGATCATCCAGGTGTAGGTCGTCGGATCGGAGACCTTGTTCTGGCTCTTCCACCAGCAGAAACCGGTGGACTGTGATGCGCGTTCCTGCGAGTCTGCGACTTCCTCCCCCACGGTAGCCTCTATCCCTGTGCGGTTGTAGGTGACGTCCGCCTCTCACAGCGAACGTCATTCGAGCATTTGCTGAACTAACTGGCACAGAGGGCACTCCAGAATTAGCGCAAGCAACGGGCGTGACTTCTTGGGAGGTCACGGTGTCCAGAAGGGCCACTTTTGGCAGCGCAAGTGGTGTCGCTCTTCTGATCGGTGGTGTTACAAACTGAGAAGTTGGGCTGTGCATTGTCGGTTGCCGGTCTGTCCAGCTCGGCGAAGGCAAAACCGGCGTCGAGAATACGAGGGGTGACGGCCTGTAGCGACCATGCATGGCGCGGAACCCCCTCAATGCACAGCCCAACTTTGAAACGCTCCTTGGCTTGCTTCTGTCAGCGCGTGCCTCGTCCAGGGCACCACCTTGATGTCGATTCCCTCATAAATGAATCCTGAGTCGGCGAGCATCTCGTTTCGCAGCTCCATCGAACTGCAAACGCACGAAATTAGCTCCTCGGCGCGTCGACAGACACGTTCAAGTCCTCCCTGTTTGTCCTGAACCTCTCTGCCAGCATCCTCTGCATCTGCCGGACGGTCGTTTCTTCATCATCGCCCAAAGTGAGCACCAGGACTGCTGACCTGCAGGAGTCCCGCACTAAGGTAGCAATGCAAGGCGCCTGAGGGACGTGCCGGCGGACCAAGTCGGTCATGGCGGAGGCCAACCTGCCGCCTGGGGGAGAGCTTTTTGTCTAAGCTGCTGCGATTAATTGGGCAAGTGCGCGCTTTGTGGCCAGAGGCTCTGTAATGCAGGCACTTGGGGGGGCGCTCTGCAATTTGCAACGAAGTGGTCGGGAGCTAAGCACCTGAAGCAACGGCCCCTGGATTGCTCTTTAGTAGAGCAGTTAGGTTGTCCCAATTAAATTTCACATATTAGATAATTTAGGTGATCAACAAATCATACAAATGTAAACATCAATTTATCCATGAAAATTTCAAACATGTTCTAAAGGCACCAGCAGACCCACGACAGTGCGCGGGTAGTACCACTAGTTTACTAAAGAGAGAGAGAGAGCATAAGTGTTTGACATATTAAACGCCAGTAGAACCAAAACTATTACTAAACAAATACAGAACAGACGAAAGCGCAGTATACGGACATTGTTTTCAATGGATGAATATCACGATGGTACGAAATCCTTTGTTCCTTCAATCTGATGCCAGTGGTAAGATTTGCTTCAGAATGCGTGTAAGAGCTTTGCTTCCAAGTGCAACCAGACTGACATCTTTAGTTGCACCTACCCAGTGAAAGAACTCACAGCCAACTCAGACGCAGACCCAGCCTGCTGATTGTTGCTGAAATTACCAAGCAAAACAAAGCTTGAATGACCAAACAAGAGCATGCATCAGTACGAGAGAATGGAATTTTGTCTGAATCTTTTCTCTTGTTAATGTTCAATGCAAGTGTAACAAAGGGCTTGGTCCGCACAAAATGCGCAGTCTATATAAATGCCCTGAATGCCATGGAAAATAGCAGAATAGGTACAAAGAAGAATCAGTGTGAAAATTTGATATATATTTTTCGTCATTTGCTCATGGGCAGCCCCAGTCAGGTTAACTTCTAATTACTTCTACTGCTATTTCAGTAAAATTGATCTTTTCCTTCCTCTCTTCCTCTTGTAATGTATTCTTCAGTTACTCGTCTAAGTCAGTGTGCAACGTTATGTTACAACACTAGTTACGTTTTATCTGAGTGTAGGGTAAGCAGCTTATGTAGCATATACAATTTATTTTCCTGGTATAAATATAAGTACAACAGTTCTGATTTCAAAACAATAAGGAGAAAGAACAAAGTTCAGATGACAATATCATAAACTTTCTCAGGATTATGTTGTTGCAAGCAGGGTACTGAATCAGAGAAGACAGTTTCAGCTGAGGAACTACAAATTTGGGATGAGTTGGAGGCAGACATAGAGGAAGATTTAGAACAAGAGATCATCGACGACATGTGCCGCCTCGCTCGTCACCTGCAGAGGCTGTATCAACACAAGGATAGGAGAGAACTTGCTAGCTCAGCTAATAATTACCAGCTGCCACTGTCTCATACAGGAAATGGAGTTCTTTCTGAGATGAATATCAGGATCAAATTAAATGGGCAATGCAGGATCGAGATAACTAAGGTTGAGCAAGATGCGGCTGCCATTCAACCAAAGTCATGCCCCACTACTAATCAATTTGACAAAAGGCAAGGATCTACGAAGGTAAGGCAGATTGATACACTTTATTACAAGAAGCAGCAGAAGCATCCAGTTGTGCCGTGGAGATAAGTAAATGAATACGGAATGTCATTACAACTGTAGAAAAACAGTCTGATCTACAACTTCAGGGGCAAGTTGAACCTTTGGGGTCATTTATTTGCTGGTGTACAAGGAAAAAAATCATATTATGTAATTCAACTATGTACAAGAATGGCTTGTTCATGGAGGAATAAATCAAAATATATGTTTGCATGGTTGGAATTCTAACAATCACTTGACAAAAGGGACGCAATTGGCGACATTTCAGAGGATATGGGACTGAAAATGAAAAATCAGGGTGAAGATGGAGTGAAGAAAATTTAGTGGATAGTAATAGCAATGCGGAAGGGATGGAAGTGTAAACAAGTTAATCTTGATAGTGCCACTGTGACCACTCTAAGTGGTCACAAACATGAAACAGAATAAAACCTCAGACTGAGGTAGCTGGATATCAACACAATTATTGTTGAAGACTCTTTAGTTAGATTCACATTTTCTTCTTCTTCTTTTTTGTCTTTGTGTATGTTTGGGGTAATGGGATCATCTTACATTTATCTTAGTTGGCTACATGGTCACGAATGTGTGTGGGCAATTATGTCTGTCTGCACTCATGGGTGTAATTCCGAAATTTTGTGACAAGGTTTACTCGCAACCAACAAGTTAGTAAGATGACTACATGAGGGATATGCTTTTGACATATCAACAGATGGATTTGCACTTAACCTATCTCATCTTTTTCTAAATGCATTGTACATTAGTGCCGTTGTCTATTATGAACACTTGGCTTACCTTGCAATGTTATTCTTAGGCAGTGTAAAATAATATCATTGTATTCGCTATTTTACTTATTTTCTTGTTCGTAGTTTTCTTAATCCCCCTTTTCCAGGCAATAATCCTGTTTACTGGTGGAAGAGAAAGTAGTATTTGTATTCTCTCAAGTGGTCAATTCCAGAGGTTGTGCAGAAAGACTAATGACTAATCTCTCTGGTTGAGCACCATCGCTGTATTGAATATGCAAATGGAGCTTACATGAAATAACCAATCTTGAATGGGCCAACTATTTCCATACCGGGGAGCAGTTAAGGTTCCTATTTGCTTTATATCATACCATGAACTGAATTCCAGAGGTGGTGCACAAAACAAAATGGCCATCCTTGTGAAAAACTTGCAACATCGGAATGATGGGGATGTAAACATCATACACAATTTGAACAAAAGCAAAATAAAAGTATACAGCAAAACAGCAATACTAAGTGATCACATCCTCATAGAATGTGTATCATTAGATCATAATCCCCTATTTCCACATAACAATACACATACTATACAGCAAACAACTCAACTCATTTATTTATGGTGGTACTAAAAAAAATCACACATTTGTAAATGCCTTCACCTTACAATCCTTACAATGCATTCTCGTAATCCAACTTCAAGGGTAAACAATTCAGTGCTATATTCTTCAAGTAATATGCTCATCTGCTCAATCAGCTAGGCCCAGCATATTTCATGTATGCATTGCAGAAGGGCATGCACTCCAGCACGACAATAGACAACCGCCTGGCAAATATTTACTACTATGTCTAACAAAATCAATATAACCAAATATCAGAATGGTGTTTTATGATAACTATTCATGAACTGATTTTTGGGAGATTGAAAATAAGATTCCACTAAACAGTTTTGCAATAAACTAGGCGGCAAAAGAACTAAAAGACAGTAAAAGAACATGAGCATACATGGACATTTTGATACCAGACTCATGGAAAAGTTGAAACCACAACAAAGCTTTGTATTGGTAACTCACTTAATGCAGAGCCAGAAACCGGAGTTTAGAAAATTCAATACCGTTAATCTATGCAGCCTGGCTCAATACTAAACATCAAAATGTCTGGTACGAGGCTATTTACTCTAATCTATGGAGCTTGAATCACTCCTTGACAACAAAATGTCTGGTAAGAGCCAATTTACTGTGGTTGTAGGTTGCTGCTGACACCACCCAACCCCGCTTTCTGCCCCAATTCCGTGAGTTGCTGAATAAACTCCACCCCATTAAGAATCTCTGTCGCTCCATATATGACATGCTTGGAAGGCTGTGAGCGTTGTGCTAGCTCTATCAAACTCCTGTACTCGATGTAATTTCCACCACCAATCATGAAAACAATTGCTTCTCTGAAGGGTCCTCTGAACTGCCCACCAGTTCCCGATCTAGGGGCCCGTGGATCGAACAATAGGTAGTTGTCCACCTCCGGGTTTGGTTTCCCTTCCATCAGAGCTTCAACTATCCTTGTCAGGGCCAGCTGCCTCCCATCAGACAAGAGATTCTTCACACCTGCCGTCACAGCACTAATAGACTGGCCGTAAAGCTTCTCTGCCCAATCAACAATGTTGCTTCTGCTTGCTGTGCTTGATGCAGCAGCAAACTGGGTGTTCAATGACTTTATCCTCTTCACATACTGGAATGCAGAGGTATCCACTTCCGACTCCCTCAGTGCGGCCTCAACCTGTTCCAATTCGGGCGAGGGTGGTGTCTCAAAGGACAGCAGGTAGGTCACAGCCAGCCGGAGCTTATCCTCCTTGGTGCCCTTTTCTCGGAGGAGGCTCAGCAGCATGTTCCGGTCCACAGTGCCATTCACAAGCATATCATTCTCACACTCACAATATCCATCCAGAGACCTCTCCTTGATATGCCCAAGCAGAGCAGTTGCAATATTCGTGTGCTTATCAATCATCTTCTTCCTTGCTGTAAGCTCTGGAAGCGAGTTCACCGCATTCATGAGGTGCTTGGTGTTGCCTACAAGATCTGTGCCATGGAACTCAACCCCGTCCCTGCCGCCACCTGTGCGCTTGTTCACCTCATCCACGTCCTGCTTGTACTTGGCGAGCTGCGCCTCGATTTCCTCGGCCACTTTGGGGAATGGAGACCAGCCGTTTGCCACCCAGAATGGGTCGGAGTCGTCCAAATCGTGCTTCTCCGATGGCAAATTCAACTTGTTCAGCTTCAAGCTAAGAACGTCGTGAACCAGCGGGCGGTAGCTCCAATCGTGTTGTATCCCCACTGACAGCTCGAAATTCCTGTCGAACAGGCACAGGACCGGGCGCTGGAACGACGCAACGGCGGCGGACGCGGACTCCGTGAAGAGGTTGGGCTTCGCGAGGAGGTGATCGCGGAGACGGGCGTCGAGCGCAGCCGCGACCATCTCGGCCGGGCCGCCGCGCGCGCATCTGATGACTGGCACGGCGCCGAGCGTGGCCGCGACACAGAAGAGGCCGAGCGCGACGGCGTCGACGAGCGCGGCAATGTCCGCGTCGGCGGCAGCGGGATCGTTAAGCGCGACGTAGGCGCGCGGCTGGGCGAGGGCGAAGAGGCCCTCCTCGAGGCAGACGAAATCGAGGTACTGGTCGGCGACGCGCGCGAAGCGGTGCGCGGAGCGGGACGTGGCGGCGGCGGAGGCAAGGCGCTCGAGTACGGGCCGCGGGACGCAGGTGGAGAAGTTGATGTGGAACGAGGCGTAGAGCCCCGCGGCGGCGTCGGCGGCGATGCGGTCGGCGTTGGCGGGCGTGGGCCGGACGAGGTAGACGGCGGGCGCGTCGGGGACCTGCTGCCGCGCCTTGTCGATGTTGAGGTGGAGGGTGACGCCGTGCCTGCGGAGGTCGCCTACGCGGAGCACCGGCGAGAGGAGCACGATGCAGGGGGAGTCCATCACCAGGATCTTGTACGCGTCACCCTCCCCCTCCCCGCCGCCGTCCGGCGACGACTGCTGCTGGTTCAGGTGCAACATTCGCACGATCAAATCTGGATCAGAGACAAGAGAGCGTGGTTACAGCCACTCATGTAGATCGATAAATATAAGGGGGTAGCAAAGTGGGGCGCGTTCGAGCTTACCGAGCTGCTTCTTGCGGAGGCTGAGCGCCATGGTGGTGCTCCGGCGACCGCCGGCGTGGATCGGATCTAGGAGAGGAGGAAGAAGGGAAGCAACCGGGAGATGGGCAGTTGAGATTGTTTTGTTGGAATAGCGATCCAACTGTGGCCGTTGATTTAATTTTGGTAGGCCGCGATGAGGCGGAAGCCCAGATACATAATACCCCATTTCGTTAGGGGTTCATGCACAAAATGAGCAATTGGCCATGTACTCCTTCCGTTTCGTAATATAAATCCAAAACAGAAAAACTAAAAAACGGTATACCGTTGCAACGGTATACCTCTGAAACTCATGAAACTTATGATTTTTTGCACTGAAACTCATGAAATTTAGCACTAAAAACTGATAAAACATGAGACTGGTGAAACTAAACACTGAAACTCATGAAACCAGCACTGAAACTGATAAGTTTCATAAGTTTCATGGCTATACCGTTGCAACGGTATACCGTTCCCTAGTCACTCTCAATCCAAAAACTATCTGAGCAGCGCATCTGGGCTTTCCTTCCCAATACAAATTGCATAGATCTTGAAACAAGCGAAAGGGTAAATAATCACTATCTATCCTTCATTCATGCTTTAATATTTGTGCAATTTAAAAAAAAAGCATAAAAGCACCTCGCAAACTAGTATCATACATACAGGATAAGAAGACACTATATCCAAGAAAAAAAAATATTATTGGACCATGCATATCTCTATTGAATAATATACTACAACTACCCATCCACCTTTTTAGTATTTCCTCTGTTCAGAAATATACAATGTATTTTGATTTTACACAACGATTAAGGTTACGATGAAATTGAGAAATGTATGAGAGAAAATAACTTAGATACATTTACTTAATTGTCATGAAATATTAGAGATAATACTTTGTATGAGCGGTGATGAATAAATGCATATGATTGAGAGAGAATAAATAAGGGTATATCAGGAAAAAAAACTCATTAAATCTACATGCAAACCTTATATTTTTGGATAAAATCATTCAAATTATAGACTTATATTTATAAACAGATGAAGTTTTAAAGGAAGAGTCTATGATAAAAAAAATATTGCAATAACTAAACCTTTCATCTCTATAATAGACCTATATTGTGGATTGGCTTTTCAGAAATAAGAACTTATATTACAGGACTGAAGGAGTAATTTCAAATCATAAAAACTTTGCAGAAAATAGTATTATTTCAGTACAAATCCTTTGAAACTCTTGTCTCTAAATGGAGCCTTGGTTCATCTAATGTCATATGATGATTTATCATTCACATAAAAGTCATTCGTGCCTTATTCAATCACTAGCTATTCCTGCATTTAGCGAAGAAAAACAAGAAGAAAAGAAGCATATATACAGCCATGGAATATAGCAATTTGTTTCGACATGCATCAACAACGAAAAAACACTCATGTACTCTAGCAAAGAACCGATTGTGATGAGGGACTTATCACAATCGGTTCTTGCGAAGAACCGATTGTGATGAGCCATTTTCACTATTAAACATTGTTATGACGGTTTTAATACAAAACGAAGAGATTTCCCCAGGAGGTCACCCTCACCCATCCTAGTTAGTACTACCCTCGCCTAAGCACGCTTATCTAATGAGTTTTGCAGCCAATTTTAATGCAAATGCGAGCACTTCCCGAGAGGTCACCCATCCTAGTACTACTCTCACCCAAGCACGCTTAACTTCAGAGTTCTTATATGATCTAGTACCGTAGTGTTGTTATGATAGCATTTGAAAATATAACGCGTCTCCCTCCCCTTAACCCCACAAAGCACCCGAACACTAATGTTAGTATTCTTATACTTCGAAATTACTCTGACTTGGATGCTACAAAATTTAACTAAGTGTCCAATTTAGTACCGTAGTGTAGGTATGATAGCATTTGAAAATATAACGCGTCTTCCTCCCCTTAACCCCACAAAGCAAGTACCCGAACACTAATGTTAGTATTCTTATACTTCGAATTTACTCTGACTTGGGTGCTCCAAAATTTAACTAAGTGTCCAATTTTACTATGACGCCCAATTTTCACTTTGGCGGTCATGAGCACATCACAATCGGTTTTGAACAAGAACCGATTGTAATGACACCGTTATCACAATCGGTTCAAGTTGAGAACCGATTGTGATGAGGGGCCCCTTATCACAATCTGCCTGAGATAGAACCGACAGATCACACTTTCATCACAATCGGTTCTAGCTGAGAACCGATTGTGATGAGGGGGTCCACCACACCTTTAATTCTATTTTCCATCTAATTTAAGTTCAAGCCGAGTCGGTCTCCACTTTACTAAACTTTCTGTATATATGCTATTGAAATGCATTCCTTTCATTGCCTTCACAAAAAGCAATAAGTTTGATTAGTAGTGTTAGTTTTAATTGAAACCGACTGCAATATGAAAGGACTAGTAGTGCCGGTATTATTCTTGGTATTGTTTTAATAATTGTTTGGAATTATGTGTTGTTCTTGGATGGAGTGGAAAGAATGTGCAAGTAATTACTAATAATTATGCGTTGAGTGAAAAAATTCTTCCCTTTCCTTCCTTATGGAAGTATTGTCCTGTATATTTTAACTAAAATAGGTTCAACAGCAAGTTAACAAGTTGGCAAGTTTGTACTTTTACTTTGTCATACTTTACCCTTGAAATGGCATTAGCTTGTCTCAATTAGACATGGCAATCTTACAACTTTATTTACAATACAACCCTCTTTAATGATCTACACGCATGTAATTTGTTCCATGTGTGTCGTCGTCACCACTAAGTACTTGCTTATAAATATGCTAAAAACCTTAACTGAGAGAAAATAGAGGGGAAATCTTCTCAAGCTGGGGCTTCAACTTACCCTCTTAACACACATCCTTAAGGATTTCAGATTTTTCTCCCACAAGTCTAAGTTTCAACAAGAGTATGTTCTATTTTTCGGGGTGGCGACGGTTATTTTTTTGCTCTAGAACACCAACAACAGAGGAGAGTTCATCTCGAGAGGATATAAACCTTGCGAGTCTCATCACAATCGGTTCTGAAAAAGAACCGATTGTGATAAGGGGTCCCTCATTACAATCGGTTCCTAGAAAGAACTGATTGTGATGAGGAAACGGGTTATCACAATCAGTTCTGAGAAAGAACCGATTGTGATGAGGGGGTCATCACAATCGGTTCTTTCTCAGAACCGATTGTGATAAGTGGTATATCATCACAATCGGTTCTTTTTTAGAACCGATTGTGATGAGGAAACGGGTTATCACAATCGGTTCTGAGAAAGAACCGATTGTGATGATGATTCTTATCACAATCGGTTCTTTCTCAGAACCGATTGTGATAACCTATTACCAAAATTTACGAATGACATACACGTATCACAATCGGTTTTTTAGTCAAAAGTTTGGAACCGACACAGATGAAGCGATAGTGATGTATCATTTTGTAGTAGTGGTGGTTTTTTTACTCCTCAAGGTGTGGAGGTTTTTCCATATAAATCACTATGTTCAATTGTATATGTTTTTGTTGATTTCTTCTGCTTTTCTGTTGGTTAAAACTCTTCTCACAATTCACTATAACACAAGAAGAACAATTCACTATAACACAAGAAGAGGGGCTGAAATTTGTTCGTCACAGTAAATGTTTTACTGTCCAGCCCCAACACTCCAACACTAACACCTTCACTTGTGTAGTTGTGTGTCCAGGACAGCAAGCACAGGACTTCAGATTTTTATTTTCTCCTCTAATGTAGGAGGCACCTACTTTAGGAGTACTTAAATTGGACTCACTTGGGTTATGCTTCTTATTAGGCAATGAGGACACTTCTCTTTACATGCTTCGTACCGTTATCATCATAGTGTAGATTATTTTGTTGTTGAGGCTGGAGAGAACAAGAAGAGGCAATTTAAGCCCCTTATGTTGTATTGAACTGTGAGGATAGTTTCAACCAACGTACGTGCGGATGGTATGAACACAATATTCACAATAACAATATAGTGTTTCATTGCATCACATCTTAATACAAGTTGTACAAATCTTAAAGAAAACAAACGGATCAGTAATCGTCATTTACCTTCCATTCTTGCTAGGTAAATACTTTAGCAACATAGAGAAGCTTCAATTCTGCCCATTTAACTTTCAGCTCATAACTATTAAACCCCAGATACAGGTTGCATCAAACTTGGCAGATATGTAGATTTACGATTCCTCACTAAGCTATTAAAATTTTAGCTACATCAGTAGACCTAGGCATTGTGCTGTGCTAAGCTGGCATGGCACAGGCACGATGGCCCATGGGTCCGGATCGTGCCGTGCGCCACGGCCCAACCAGCCCACTGTGTTGTGTCATGTCAGCCCAACTGGCCTTCGGCAAGCCCAGGCATGGCCCATTAGCACACCATGTCACCTTCATGCCATGCTGGCCTAGGCCTGGTCCATTTGCACTATTGCAAGGAGAGGAAAGAAGCAGGAGACGCAAGGGGGTAAGGAGTGGACACAAATATTGGGAAAAAACGAACTAAATTTTATTTATTCTCCATAAAATATGTGTCAAGATAATGATTAATTTCTACTCGTAGATTCCATTGCAACCTACTCAATGCTTCAGAATACGAACCAGACGCCTTTCCTTCAGATTGCTCCACACGCTTGAAGTGCTCGAACGGTATTGTGCTTATTGCATTGTTGAGGCAATTCTTCTTGCTTCACATCTGCTGCCAAACTGTTCATAATATTTATTGAAAACTATAAAAAAAATTCTCGTGCCAAAGCTATGTTGTGCCTGCGTCATGCTAGTCAACCCTATAGCATGTCGTGCCGGTCCAAGTACAGCCTTTCAAGGCATGCTATGTCGTGCCGCCCTTTGTGCTTAGCATCCAGGCCCAGCACAGCCCTGACTCTGTTTTACTACCCACACTGGTATTCCACCAAAACTACATTATTCTTAATCTACTGTTGTCTAAATCGACAAAATCTCTCTCAGAACTGATCTTCATCTGACCTAATCCTAACTCCAACCCAGTGTTATGAAAAACGGTATGCGCTCGACAGAAAGACTTAGTACCGCTAAGCGATTAATCGCAATACGACCAATTAATTAGAATTTAACAGGCGATTATGCGTTCTTATCAATACATTTATTTATATTTATAATGAATTAGAAATATTTTAGGTACCCAAAGTTATTGTGCATTATCACTCTACAAAACATATTTTACATTTCATTGTTTATACTTCATCCAAATAGTATATACTATGAACTATGACTTAATATTATAAACTAATTTATTTACTTAATGAGTAAAAATAATTTATTTTCATGATTAAATAAGAAAAAAATGTATGGTGAGTCAAAAATAGACGATTAATCGGATTATGCAGTCAATTAAACATTCGGTTGCATTAATTGCACTCTGATTAAACTATTTGTAATGGTTTAGTCACCATCACCGATCAGTGCTCCAACCATACAAATGAAGGCAACAAATCAAAAATATATTGACCAAATTTGGAGCCAACCTATCGGACCCCAGAAAAATAACTCCAAAATCCTCTGTGTATCCTGTACTAGTCCAAGAAAAGCTAGTACACATAGTAGAAGTGAAATCAAGGCATATCTAGTGTACTTTATTAATAGCAATTATTCATATTTACAAAATAAGTGGCACGCAATCCAATAATTAAACTACCGATTAAACAAAAGCAGCGAAAAAATAATAAATAGTAGAAGAAGCCCAATGGAATTACCACAAGGAAGCGGCCTAGTCTAACTAGTCTTGTGGAACTCCTCTGAATCAGCAGTTTAAGCAAGGGTGGCTATAAACGCACTCAGCAAATCACACCGAAAAATGCAATACTAATGTAAATGTGACAAAGGAAAGTTATATGGTTCATTTTAGCGTAAAGCAACAATTTTCTAAATATTCCAAATAATTTCAAATTGCATAATTTTAAGGAAACTTAAATTTAAATATTTTCAACTCAGGAATTACTCCTGGAACTATCCAAATTTTCCCACGATGGACTCACTCCATCCCAACATCATTTTTATAAACCAAATTTTAAAATACCAAATTCTAATATGTGAATGGCTTGCTTGGCATGCTCATGACCGTGGGCGCAGCTAATTAAATAGTTTTATGCTTTGTAGAGATTCTACAACTTTACCCATAAGACATGATAGTCTCATTGCGCCAACAAACTTCCTTTGGTGTGCAACAGAGAAAATCATGACAAAGTCCCTATAATAACCTATCCATGTAGTCATGCCCGCTAATGTTTCACCCCTAAAAGAATCCCTCTAGTCACAAGCCCCCTCTTGCGCCAAAGTAGTAGCCTCACGCTTTCACTACACCACTACCACCAAATGCCATGACTGTCAACGGTATGTTTCAATACGACTAGCTAGGTCTGTCATATTCCAGACTTGTGGTAGTACGGTTAGGTTTTACATTCAGTGAAACTCATACCATCCATAATTGACTAGGCAAGACTTTCCAAAAATCCCAGATCCATTTCTACACCACCACCCAACCATTTCTCGTTCGGTCTAAATCACATTTTTATTTTAAGCATACCAAAAGATACTAACATTATGACTTTCATTTTAACAGAATATTATTTTGACACAAATCTCTCAAAACTTCCCAAGTTCAGTTCTAAGCATGTCTAAGCAATTTCTAAGTATTAACATATAATAATTCATATTTTTCTTAAGGTTACAATGGCATCGAAATTCAATTTCAAAGGTGGCGTCCTAGGTAACAATTAGGCATGCAATAACTTAAATTCAATATACAAGTTTAAAAATAGGGAGCAACATGATCAAGGAGGTGTGATTTGCCTGGTTCGGTGGGTTGCTGCTCAAAATCATCGCTCGGGTACTCATTGGACTCTCCGAAATCTACATGCGAAAATAAACCAAATTCAAATAAAATCCAAATAAATTCAAATAAAATACCAAAATAGTATAAAATAGAATTTTAGATGAATTTAGAAAGAAAAACAAAGCCAAACGGAGTTTGAATGGGCGAAAATGGGCTCTTAGGTGTTTTAAAAAAATAAATAGGCTCCCAGGATTTTTCTGAATTTTTTGAATTATTTTTCTAAAGGAAAATCCAAATTATTGCGCATGCTAACGTCAGTAACCGGATTTTTGGATTTTGAAATATTTTTAAAAAGAAATCCCAATTTATGACGCAATGCTGACGTCATAAATGATTCCAGCCGGATTTATGTTTGAACGTGAAAAATCCCGCTTAGACAGACAGGTTTGGCCCGCCTGGGTGGACCGGGTGCACGTGCGCGAGCGTGGACGGGGTGTGGCAGCCGGAGGGGCCGGGGAGGGGGTAGTAGTGCGTGGAGGGGGAGTCGACGGTGTGGTTGATAAGGCCCGAGGGGCGGGGGAGGTGGCGGAAGAGGTTGGCATGGGGGTGGCGGGAGCCGTGGAAGAAGGCAGCGTGTCGAGACCCGCTTGTGCAAACCCATACGCTCTATTTATTTCACACTAGTCCAGCATCACGCTAGTGCACACAGTCTCAACATAGATGAAATATCACAATCATATACAACAGAATAATAAATAAAGACTTCATCTATTAATATAACCTGTTTAGCCAACGTTATGGTCAACTTATAATAATACGCTCGCATGGCAAAGACTCCAATAATAATAAAACTGCAATGGAAAATAAAGACTCATAGCGACCAATCAATATGCCACAGGCAATTGATTGGGCTCGCACCCTAACTGGATGGCTCCTCCTAGTACTCCTCCTCCAAAGCTGGTGTAGACTCCTCCTCAACTGGTATTTGATTTGTTGCAAGGAGGTGAGTATGTAAAGCACTCAATAAGTTGTGCATAGAATGCAAGTATATTAACTACATGCATGGCTTATTCCAAATGAATGGCTAAATGGTTGTTTTGCAATAAAGCAGCATTGATGAATATTAACAATAAATAGATTGAAAAGTAGTAAATCAAATAATGACAATAGTAAATTTCTCAGTTATTCCACAAGTAAACCATTTCTCATTCTTAAACCAATTTCACATTTTCAGGAACAACTTCCACCAAACCCAAGTTCATTTTGTGAAAATCTAACCCTTGACTATAATCCTCGAGCATTGTTTAATACAGTGGGCACAACTATTCGAATAGTTTTGATATTCTACAGAGGTTAAACACTTTACCCACAAGATACAATCACTCACTACACAGGCGAATAACCTTAATAAAGCCTTTTAGAAACTTCTATCTTAACATATACACCTCTTCAGTATTACCTTCACTATCCCTTCCCTCACACAGAGCCGAATTATAGGACCGACAAATACTGTTGGATGGACACCAAGCCACAGCACAGGTATGCTCCTCCACACAGTTATACCCCTATGTAATCGTCACCCTGAGGTACCATATGCAACATATTAGTAACTTACTCAAATAGGTCTGTCCCATTCCAGACATATGGTTGTATGTTTGGCTCAGTTCAAAGGCTTGCAAAGTTAAGTCCTTAAATAACAAAGGCAAGACTTCCTTCTCTCAACAATTTGGCACACGGCCCTCACACAGTCACCAACCCATTGCCATACAGGCCCACCAAGCACAAAGCCTCTTGCCACTTGCCTCAGTCTAAATCATTCCCCACCCTAGTTGACTATTGTGCAACACATGCCAACAACAACTCAAGATCCATGTAGAACCACACAGATCTCTACACATCAACATCATCATGTGGCAATATCACACCAGTTTAGAAACACGTTCCATATTCCATTAATCAATATTAAGTTTGTATTTCCAAAATGATACCAATAACATGTTGCATGTCTAAGCATACTAGTCATGATCTAGCAACTAATGTTGGCAAATTAATAGCTTCCAAGTAATAAATAACAATCCTAGGGTGACAAATTAATCATGGCATACACATAATAGTGACAAGGTGACATAATCAAGTAGGTTGATTAACTGATCTCAAATTAATTGAAATCACTTTTAATTGAATTAGCATGCAGTAATTTGAAATAACATAATTTTAAAATATGGGTTCAATATGGTCAAAGCACAACTTACCTTGAAAAAGATCTTTATTCTGCTTTTGACTTGCTTCTTGAGTTAGCACTTCACTCTCGTAACCTTCGGGCACTTCAACGTCTACGCGAAACAAATAAATACCAAAGATAGATATTAACATAACTCCAAAAATCAAATAAAATTCACCATTAAATAGAGTACAATTTTACAAATTTTAGGCTCTAGAATCACCTCAATCGGAGTTCGTATGAGCAACAACGAGCAAATTAAAGTTTGAAAATACATTAAAAAGAATAAATCAAATTAATTCATTTATTTTTCTACTAGAAAATCAAAACAATGATGTCACGCTTGCATCAGTAGTTAATTTAATTTCAGTTGATTTATTTTTTGAAAGAAAATTCAGATTTATGACATCACTATGACGTCAGAAGTACTGTTTAACAAATTAAAATAAATCTAGAAAATTCTACAAAGACTGACATGTGGGCCCAGGTCCATAGACCTGGTCCACAAGTACACCCAAGTCCATGGTGGACTCGGTCCACGAACCTACTGAGACTGACCAGTGGGCCCCTATAGTATGACATCATCGCTTGCATCACTGTGATGTCACGGATGACGTCAGCACATGACGTGGTTGCCGCGGCGCCTCGATACTCACGCATATACGTGGCGCAACATGATTGGTCACCCACGCGACAGATCCACACCATTCATTCAAAATCAACGGCGGAGATCAGATCTAAACCGCGGCATCATAGGGACATGTGGCACTAATCTGGACAGTTCAATTAAGATCTAACGTTCAAATCGAATCGATCTCACTCATATGCAATGCTACGTGGAGAGCCACACCTGTGCCCACGTGTCCTGATCGTAGCTATTCAATACCTAATCTAATGGTCCAGATCGTATCTGATCTACTTAGCGATATGCATCTACGTGGACTCACCTCATACGTTAGATCTTGATCCGACGGTCGTGGTTGATCGCGAAGCTCCAAAGCGGCGCAATGGTGAGCTCCGGCCGCACTTGAAGATGACGACCAATCCAGCGGCACTGTGGACCTCCTTTGGTGAAGTGAACTATCGGGCTATGTTCGTCTCCTCGTGACGATTATGAAATTGGGAGCAATCAAGGCCGAAACGGCTCAACGGCGGTAGAACGCCAAGGAACGGCGAGAAATTACGGTGAATTGGCATCGGCTCTGGTATAAAACCCTAGTTCAAGATGTGTAGTTCGAGGTGGCCCGCATGATGCATGAGATGGTGCCTTAAATAGGGCCTCGGCGTGCATGGAGTCTACGGCGATCACGGCGTGGTGGCAGAATCCGGCGGTGCTATGGATTAGCAACGTGGCACGATCCTGAGCTTTCAACCATCACGGATCCAACGGCTCGCAAACCACGACTACATGGCTCAATTACAGCCGTTGGATCAAGATCCAACGGTTCGCGCAGTTAGGCTTAGGGCTCGATTAGATTCCGTTGTGGGTCGAGTTCTGGCTATGGCCTAGTCCGGTTTGGCTCTGATCCAATGGGCTATGGCCCAGTAGGCTTTTTTGGATTTTCCCAGTATTTATCTATTTAAAATACTTCTGACAATTTCATTAATTCAAGGAAAATAGCAAAAATACCATAAAAAATTCCAAAAAATTTTTGAATTTTTTTAAACATCTTGAACTCAAATAAAATAATTCCAACAAAACTTTATATAAATTTTTCAAATTTTTAAATAATTTAATAACAAACTTTATTCAAATTAACTCCAAATAAATTCCAAAAAATTCTAAAAATTCACTAATTATCATAAATGCAATAAAAGCAAAAATTGGGATGTTACACGACGGGATGCGGGGAAGGGGGAGGAAAGCGGGGAGATTGAGGGGGATGGAGTGCAAGGGAGAGAGGGTGCCGGGGGGTATAAATAGGGGGAAGCGGCCTACGCGCGGGGAATGCGGCGGCCGGTGGTGGAAAAGGTGGCGGCGGTTGCGGACGGTGGGCGTAATGGTGGCAGGAAAAGAGGGGATAGGGGGGCAGCTGGTGGAGGGGATAAGGAGCGGGGCGACAGGCATGAGAAGAGGGAGGGAAGTGGTACTACGCGCAGGGAATGCGGCGAACGGTGGCGTAAAAGGTGGCGACGGTTGTGGGCGGTGGGCGTAATGGTGGCGGGATAAGAGGGGATAGGGGGGGCGGCAGGTGGAGGGGATAAGGCGCGAGGCGGAGGGCACGAGAAGAGGGAGGGAAGCGGCGAAGCCGGTCTACTGCAGGGAAGGAGAGAGAAAGCGAGAGGAGGAAGAAGGAGGAGTGGGGCCGGGAGGAAAGGGAGCGTGCCGGGCGAGTTGTGCTCGGCCCAAAAAGAGAGTTTTTTTACGGGCATGACACGACCAATGCAATCGTGAAATTGATGAATATTGCGCATGAACTCTCAAGCTGGACTCTTGGGCTATTGGCTTCTCAATGTGGAGGGAATTTTACACAACCGGGGGATTCTCTAAGACATCTCTGAAGGATGTGCTAATGTGCGTTATTAAGTAGACAAAAAGTAGTGGAGCCAACTCTTAGGTGCATCTCCTACTGTAGCACCTCCATTTCGATGCTCCAGAGGAGAAAGTAACTGTCACTTCCTGGGCTTTGGCACATGACAATCATAAAAACATGTGGATATGGTTCAGCATATTCAACGCTCTTACAACGCAGCTAATATGTACACAAAGATTTAGAAGATAAGAAATCTAACACCTCTCCTTTCCCTAGTACTGTTTGCGCATAGAACATGCATCGATTTATTTATCTAAAATAAGGTCCAAACCTTATATCAGTTAACACTACTACAGAACCGGCCTTCACAACCGGTCTATCACAAGCGGTTAGGTGCGCACCGCTTGTGCTCTAGGTGCCACAAGTGGTTCGTAGGCAACAGGCGGGAGGGGGTCTCTAGAAGCGGTTCTTAACACGAACCCCTTCTGGAGCCCACACTCTAGAAGCGGTTCGTGTTACGAAACGAACCGCTTCTAGAGGTGTAGTGTAGCTCCAGAAGCGGTTTGTATGTAGAACCGCTTGTAGAGACCTCTCCCCCCGCCCAGCACATTTAAATCCTGTCTTCCTCCCCGAGCTCGCACAGGACATCACAGTGGTGGGCCGAGAGCTGTTCATGGGGAGGTGCTGCCAAAATTTTCAATTGAGGCTATTAGCTTCGAATTAATTGTTCCTAAGGTGAGTAATATGTTGCCGACATCCTTCTCACATAGATATTGATGTTTTTTGTGCATTGGATGTTGAGAAATTATGTTTTGTTCTTGTGGGAATTAGTGTTTCTTTTGTTTGGCTAATTTTTTTGTTTTTAAGGTCATATATTGTTTGGTGTACGAAATGAAATGCAGTAAATGTGAAACGTTGAAAAATTACAAAGGTGGGGAAGAGAAAAGATTTGATTGAAAATGTAACAATTAGTTAGTTTTATTTAAAAAAATGCAGGAGGATTAGAAATAATTAGTTGGCTTTAGTTAAAACAATACAAAATGATTAAAAATACAAAACTGTTAGACATAGTTAGCTTTAATTAAATATTGTGATAGATGTTGTTATTATTTTTGTTTGTGTAGATGAACCGGCAATGGATGTACAATGCAGACCGTCGGTCAAGAGAGTTCAGAGATGGCATGAAGGAGTTTCTCAGCCATTGCATTCTTGCCTCCAGGAAGCTTCATACGTTGTCCTTGCGTAGACTGCAAGAATGAGAAGGAGCATTCCGAACGATGGATGGTTATGAGGCATGTGATCACGAGAGGTTTCATGGCAAACTATACCTGCTGGACCCACCATGGCGAAACAGAGGCGATTCGGCAGGAAGACGATGAAGAAGACGAAGAAGAGGAAGATATAGCCAACAGTATGCCGGACACCACTCAATACGGATCCGTGGAAGATACACTTGACGAGTTTGGCGATGATGAGCTAGATCAGATGCTCCGTGACGGAGAGGGAGAGTTCACAGAGGAAAGACAATACCAGAAGTTTCAGAGCATGGTAGAGGACCACAGAACTGCTTTGTACCCAAACTGTGGACAGGGCCACAAAAAGCTGCGTACTACATTAGAACTCATGCAATGGAAGGCCACATACGGTGTGTCAGACAAGGGATTCAATGGTTTGTTATCAATCGTAAAGAAGTTGCTTCCGGAAGGTAACACTCTACCCGAATCTACGTATGAAGCGAAGCGAGTCCTCTGTCCTTTAGGATTGCAAGTACGGAAGATACAGGTATGTCCTAACGATTGTATCATGTATCGCAATGAGTATACTGCTTTGGAGGTTTGTTCAGTGTGCGAAGAATCCCGGTATAAGGTGCAGCGTGACGATTCAGGTGAATTAGATGGGAATCGTACGAAGAAGAGAACTCCAGCCAAAGTATTGTGGTATTTCCCTGTGATACCCCGGTTGAAGCGTCTGTTTGCTAACAAAGGTCATGCCAAGATGATGCGTTGGCATGAAGAGGAGCGTAAGGAAGACGGGATGCTTAGACACCCCACAGATGGCTCGCAGTGGAGGAAAGTCGATCGGGCTTACCCGAACTTTGCAAATGAGGTCAGAAACATAAGGTTTGGGTTGAGCACCGATGGGATGAATCCTTTCGGTCGCTTGAGCAAAGATCCATAGCACCTGGCCTGTGACGCTTTGCATCTATAACATTCCTTCATGGCTGTGCATGAAGCGGAAGTACATCATGATGCCATTGTTGATCGACGGCCCGAAGCAACCTGGAAACGACATATATGTCTACCTGAAACCATTGGTTGAAGACCTTGTGAAGTTGTGGGAGGATGGTGTACGGGTTTGGGATGAGTACAAAAGAGAGTATTTCAACCTGCGTGCATTGTTGTTTGTAACAATCAATGATTGGCATGCTCTCGGTAACCTGTCCTACCAAATCACAAGGGTTTAAAGCTCGCACTCAAAGGCATAGATGAAACAGACTGCATGTACCTGAAAAACTCTCAGAAGTGTGTGTACATGGGCCACCGCCGGTTTCTTCCTAGCAATCATGCTTTGAGGTGGAAAGGCAGTAAATTTAATGGGGGAAAAGAAATTCGTGTTAAGCCTCAGCATCATAATGGGCGACTTGTATTTGCTATGGTAAAGGATCTGAAAGTAGTATTTGGGAAGGGTCTTGGAAGCATACCTGTGCGGAACGAGGATGGTCATGCGGTCACATGGAAGAAGAAATCAATATTTTGGGACCTATCGTATTGGGAGCTTTTAGAGGTTCATCACTCGCTTGACTTCATGCACATCACGAAGAATGTTTGCTTGAACCTGCTAGGCTACATAAATATGTACGGCAAATCGAAAGATACACTGCAAGCTCGGAAGGACCTTGAAGACATGGAGGTGAGGAGTGTCCTACATCCGAAAAACAAAGAAGGGACAAAACAACTTTATCTACATCCTGCGAGCTACACTCCAAGCAAAGAAGAGAAAAAAAGCATGATTGAGTGTTTGAACAGTGTGAAAGTCCCTTCTGGATACTCCTCAAATGTAAAGAGACTCATGAACACGAAAGAGAAGAAACTCCAAGGCCTAAAATCCCATGACTGCCTTGTGTTGATGGCACAGTTGCTCCCAGTAGCTATCAGAGGTATACTGCCCGAGTGGGTGCGGGGGACAATCACAAAGCTATGTTCCTTCCTGAACGCCATTTCGCAGAAGGTCGTCGAACCAGCTAAACTGCCTAAGTTGGAGGCTGATGTGGTACAAAGTTTGGTTAGCCTCGAGATGATTTTTCCTCCTGCATTCTTTGATATCATGGTTCATCTCACCGTTCACCTTGTCAAGGAGATAGGTATCCTCGGACCAGTGTATCTGCACAACATGTTCCCTTTCGAGAGGTACATGAGTGTCCTCAAGAAGTACGTTCGTAACCGTTCACGTCCAGAAGGCTGCATTGCCGAGGGCTACGTGACGTGTAACACTCCGACATTTAATATGCCTGAATGCTACCAAACATAAGCTAAACAACATCTAAATACCACAATTAAACATAAATTCCAGCAAAGGTGCACATGAATGATCTAAATCCTATCGGCGTCCCCATATCACGACACGAGGGGAGGCTATGGGGCAAAGGCACAATAGGAAGGCAAGCAGTTGCATGCAATGATCTTGCTGCATTCAAGCAAGCACATTTCACTATTCTGAAGCAATCAACCATAGTTGCCCCCTATGTCCTTCAGCACAAGAGTGTCCTACGCCACGAGTTCACAGGGAAGACAGAGAGTTGGATAACCTTGAAGCACATGGATTCTTTCGGCAGCTGGCTACAGAAGTACATCCTTGAGGAAGGGTCAAACGATGAACTATTGCAACGCTTGGCCCGGGGACCATCACAAGAAATCGTGACATTCAAGGGGTATGAGATCAATGGTTACACATTCTACACCAGATCCCAGGATAACAGGAGCACCAACTAGAACAGCGGTGTCCGTATAGACGCCGAAGACAACAGTGGCAGGTTGAACACATATTATGGTTTCATAGAAGAAATATGGGAGCTCGACTATGGACCTCTCAAGGTCCCTCTATATAAGTGCCAATGGGTCAAGCTGACTCCAACGGTGTGAAGGTCGACAAATACGGCATGACAACTGTGGATCTCACAGAAGTCGGCTATAGGCGCGAACCGTTTGTTCTCGCGAACGATGTGATCCAAGTCTTCTATCTAATGGACATGTCAAGCAAGCCTAAAAATCGAAAGGACAAGCAAAAGGTAATGCCAAAGCGACATGTAGTTCTCCAAGGCAAACGAAGGATTGTAGGAGTTGAGAACGTCACCGACGAGGAAGAGTATGGTCAGTTCGACGAGCTCCCTCCTTTTACAGTTGATGTTGACATAAACGTCCTGCGTGACAGTGATGTCGATTCTCCTTACATACGTCACGATCATAACGAAGGAACAATTGTAAAGACGAAGACTTAAGATGTAGTACTTGTATACATTATTCCATATGAAACATTGCTTTTACATTATTCCATATGATCATGTTGATATGTTGATGTTTAATATTGCTTCTACATAATTTCTACAAACAAAAGAAATACAAACACTTAAAAAAATGACTCTTGTACTCGTGGTTCTTAGTACACATTAGGCACCAAACCGCTTGTAGTTGGATTTAAAAAAAAAGAAAGGCCAGCGGGGCGCGAATGGGGCTCGAACAGCCAACCTCATGGATGGCCACAAGCCCGCACTCAAGCGCCCGCGCTAGCCAGGGGGAGAGGAGATTTCTTGTTAACCACATTAGGCACGAAACCCTTTTAAGTATTACGTGGAGGTACTTTTACAAGCGGTTCTTAGTACCAACCACTTGTACTCGGGGTCCTCTACAAGTGGTTCGTAATACCAACCGCATGTAGAAGTACCTCTAGAAGCGGTTTGTATCACCAACCGCTTGGAGTCGGGGTCCACTACAAGCGGTGAAGCCAGCCTATAGTCCATTCTACAAGCGGTTGGTACTAAGAACCTCTTGTAGAAGTACCACTACAAGCGGCTGGTACTAAGAACCGCTTGTAGAAGTACCTCTACAAGCGGTTGATATTACGAACCGCTTGTAGAGGTGGGTGAGCTTTAAATTTTGAAGTCCCCACACTCTCCCGCACCTTCAAATTTTCTAAGTCCTGCGCGCCACAGCCCCGACCGTCGTGCGCGCCACAACACCTCCATCGACCGCCACCGCGCCGGCGTCCCCCAGCCACCGCCCCGACGCCTCACCACCGCTGACGCCCCAGCCAATCCACCCCGGAGGACCTAGGTAGCTGGCGCAACGCCCCCCTGCTCTCTCTGTTTTCATGCCCGCAAGGTGTTCAGTGAAATGCCCACAAGGAGTTTTGTTGATCTGTTGATGTTGGAGTAATGAAATATTGTATATATGTTGGAGTTTTCATGCTCTCTCTGTTGTATGTATGTTTGCGTATATATAAGTATTGTATATATGTTTGCGTATGTTGTATGTTGGAGTTTTCATGCTCTCTGTGTTGTGTTGTATTGTCGGGACCCCGAATTTGCAAATCCGGACCCTCTGTGTATTCAGCACTAGTCCAGGAACGCGCTAGTGCACACAGTCTTAACATCGGTATATATCACAATCATACCAAACGATACTATCAAAGTACTTTATTTAAATAATCAAAGGGTTACTCGACCTTATGGCCGAGTTACAAATATATGCCTTGCAAGGCGAAACTTTAAAAAGAGAAATAACAGCAGCGGAAAATCAAATAAACTTCGTGGCGCCATCCAAAGATACCACAGTAATCGACCGGCTCGCATCCCTAAGTAGACGGGTCTTCTTGGAAATCCTCCCCCGAAACTGGCGTAATCTCCTCTTCAACTGGTATTGTGTTGAGGCAAGGGTGAGTACTTGGTACTCAGCAAGTCATGCACAGAATGCAAGCTAATATACTATATGCATGGCTTGGTACAAAGGAATAGCTCAAGGTATATTTATGTAAATGACTTTTGACAAGTAATAAAAGTAGATTCAAAGCAGAGAAATAAGTAAAGCATAAATAACTTTTCAAGAAGTTTAACAAACATTTTCCCCATCCTAAACCATATTTCCATCATCTTCTTTGTTAAACCAACCCAACTTTTCAAATCCAAGTTATTTTCGTAAAATCTAACCCTTGATCAGTAATTCCGAGCATTGTCGATCACTGTGGACTCGGCTATTCAAATAGATTCTACACTCTGCAGAGGTTATGCACTTTACCCACAAGATACAATCAAACACCACAAAGGCGAGTTCAGTAATAAAGCCTTTCTAAGCCTCAAACAACACAGGTGGTCCTCTCCGGTTCGTGCTCTACACCATCCCTTCCCTTAGCCAAGGCGAAGTATGGGACCAACACACCGTTAGATGGGTACCTGCCACGACCACGATACGCTCCCCGCATAATCACACAAACGGTGTAATCGACACCTGAGGCTCCACAAGTGAGTCCTTAGCGACTTAGTCAACTAGGGCCGTCCCATTCCAGCCATGTGGTTGCAAGTATGACCCAGTTCAAAGGCTTGCAAGGTTAAGTCCTTAGAGTGACCAGGGCAAGACTACCCGAAAAACCAAATCAACACTCCCAATGCCACAACTGGCCCACCTGATTACTCTTGCCACATGCCCCGGTCGAAAACTGTTTATCAAACCCCAGTTGATTACCATGCACCACGTGCCGTCAACATCACATGATACTTTTCCAAAACAGGTTCAATATATCATTAAGTCCATATTAGCATTTGATTGTCCAAAATCATGTCATGAGCACGTAGCAGGCCTAAGCAGCATACTACAACGATCTAAACCCATGTTGGCAATTTAATAATGTCCAACTAGTAAACCACAACTAGGGTGACAAAGGGTCATGGCACATACTTAAGTAATCAAGGTGTCATATAGCAAATTGGTATTTATCTAACCCCCATGTTTAATCAAAGTATCTTTCTACTTGAACTAGCATGCAATAGTTTAAATCAAAATAGATTTCGAAATAGGATCAATATGGTCAAAGCACAACTTGCCTTCAAAAAGTACTTGCTCTTGGTCTTGAGTTGGATCCTGAGTCAACACTTCTCCTTCGAATCCTTCCCAAGACTTCAACGCCTACTCGTAAAGCGTGCAAATAGCAAATACACAAATAAACACTAGGCAAAAGATCCCAAAACTCCAAATAAAATCCATAAACAGAGAGAACATAATTTTCTGGATTTTTAGAAACTGGAATCGTCAAATTTGGAGTTAAACGCAGAAAGTTATGATTATTTAAAGTTTAAATAATCAATTAAATAATATTACAGAGAAAAACTTTAGTCCAAAAATTAAATAAAATTCATATTTAGGTAGATCTCAATTTTATACAAATTTAGAAATTTGAATCGCTTCAAATCGGAGTTGAAACGCAAAAGTTACAAGCGTTTGAAGTTTTGAAATTCAAATCAATTATTAAACCGATTTATTAAATCATTTTCTTTTTCGAAATTAATTATTGCGTCGGCATGGACACGTGTCGCCTCGATTGGTGGTCGACGTCACCGGTCCATGGACTTGGTCCACGCTTGGCTCGGTCTACGGTGGACTCGGCCCACGGCTCCACGTGAGACTCGACATGTGGGTCCACTCGGGTGACGTCATCGCCGACGTCGTGAGCTCACCACGGTCGACAGGTGGGTCCATCGTGACGCTATTGTCGGACGCCAAGATACCGGGACAGCCATCGACATGCGGGCGCCGTGACGCCATCGTGGACGTCATGGTGCTTTGGTCGGGCCGTGACATGCGGGCCCGCCGTGTCGAGACACGTTCTCCTACTGGCGCCGATCGCCGATCGCGGCGGTTGGCCTTCTGGCCACGTGGCTAGATCTAGGCCGTTGATTTGAAAATCAACGGCCCAGATTGGATCTGGTGTTACGCGTTTGGGGTGAACGCGGTTAATCTGGACCGTTGGATTTAGATCCAATGGTTGAGATTGGATCTAGAGATCATAACGAAACCTCACCGTGCGATGACGTGGCAAGATCTGGATCGTGCGATCTTGATCGGACGCCGAGATAGCTCAGCGACGGCAATGGCGTCGCGCGCTTGGCGGCCGGAGTCGATGATTTATGACACGCCCGGCCAGCTGCAGGCCCCTCCGGCGAAGTGGATGGTAGGCACGGTGCGCCTTGACGCAAGGGATCTGGATCTGGGGTCAATGTCGGCGGAGGATGGCGACGGTGGCGAACGGGCGCGAAATCGCGGCGGAGTGCTTTACCAACTCCGGCGAGCAATAGCAATGAGACGGTGGGGATCCTAGCGGCGTGAGCTAGGGTTTCGGGACCTGCGTGGGATGGCGATCCTCGGTGCGATCCGGCATTAAATAGCCGGAGGCGTGCTCGGCGGAACCCTAGTCGGTCACGGCGGCGCTCTCACGTGAGTCCGGCTCGGACTCGGCGGAGACGACGCAATCGCAGCCGCCCACGTGGCGCGATCAACGGCCCGATCGCCGCGAAGCGCGGCCGGTCCGGTCCGACACGGCTTCGGGTCGAGTCGGCGGATCTCAGCCGTTGGATCTTGTTCCAACGGTTGGGTTTGATTTGGGTTAGGAGTGGTTTCTGTCGAGTCACGTGGCTGGTCGGACTCGAACACGAAGTCCGACTCGGGCTCGGTCGGATGAAACGATACTTGACCCGAGTTTGATTTTCCAAATGATTTAATATTTAAAATAATTCCTAGTAATTCATTTAATTCATTAAAAATAGCAAATGACTAAAAATTCGGAAAAATTCTGGAAAATACTTTGGATCATTTTGGACTCAAATAAAATATTTCCAACAAAAATTTATTTGCAAAATTAAATTCTTCAATTATTTCAAAATGGAATAAATTCAAATAAATTCCAAATAAATCCAAATAAATTCCAGAAAATTCCAAAATTCACCAAAGTGCCAAATCACACATGAATTTAGGAAAAGTAAAATTTTGGGGTGTTACAAACCTCCCTTAATAGAATCTCGCCCCGAGATTCAGGCTTACTAAAGGAATAGGTTTGGAAATTCTTCCTTCAAATCCTCTTCACAAGCCCTAAGTCGCTTCGCTCTCTGCATGGTTGCTCCATCGAACTCTGGCAAAACGGGTTGACTTGTTTCTAGTTTCTCGATCCATTGTGTCTAGAATCCTCACGGGATACTCCTTATAGGTCAAATCCTCCACGCAACTCAATTGACTCTAGCGGTGTCTGTTTCTCGAGAACTCGGAGACACTTCTTCAATCGGGACACATGGAATACATCATGTACTCCCGCTAACGATCGTGGGCAACTCCGGTGATAAGCAACTTCGCCTCATGCTCAAAATCTTAAATGGTCCAACATAACGGTGCAAGTTTCCCTTTGGCATGGAACCTCTTAACTCCCCGAGAGGCGTAACTCGAGGTATACAAAGTCTTCGTTCAAAACTCAAATCTCGGCGACGATTGTCGGCATAACTCTTTTGTCGAGATTGGGCTACCTTCAACCTTTCCCTAATCATGGCGACCGTTTCTTCACCTCTTGAAGAATATCAGGCCCAAAGACACGGCGCCACGGTCTCATTCCAATTCAATGGCGTCTGACAGTGGTCGACCATACAAAGGCCTCAAAAGGTGACATCTCAGAACTGGCTCGATAACTATTGTTGTAATCGAACTCGGCATACGGCAAACTCTTATCCCAAGAGGTAGCATAAGCCAATGTACAAGCTCTCAACATATCCTCCAGACCGTTGACCCTTTCTGGCCTGGCTCCATCCGTCTCGTGGATGATAAGTCAGATCAAGTTTAAACGGGTTCCCATGGCTTCATGCAACTTATTCCGTAACCTTGAGGTAAATTGGGTACCTCTGTCTGATACAATCCTCTTTGGCACTCCGTGCAAACAAACAATCCTCGATCATGTACAACTCTGCTAATTTATCTCCCGAGTAAGTGGTCTTCACGGATAAAATGGGCTACTTTAGTCAAGCGATCCACTATAACCCATATGGAGTCACAACCTCCTTGAGTCTTCTAAGAAACCGGTAATGAAATCCATTCGATTTCCTCCCACTTCCACTCAGTATCTTCGGTATGTAGCAATCCTGCTGGTCTTTGATGCATTGCCTTGACTCTCTCCGGCATACGTCGCACAATGCAACATGCTCGGCAACTTCACGCTTCATACTCGGCCACCAGAATTTCTCCTTCAGATCCTCGATACATCTTGGCGCTTCCAGATGAATCGAGTACTTGAGTCATGGCCTTCTTCCGTAATCGCTTGCTTTAACTCCTTTTGTTAGGCACACAAATGCGATCCTTCATCCACAACGTGCCTTGCTCATCCAACTTGAAGTCCTCGCCTTGCCTTCCTCCTTTTGGACTTAATCCTACGGATCCTGTCATCATCCTTCGTCCTTCTCGGATCTGGTCCTCTAAAGTAGGCTTTACTTCCAATGCGGCCAAGAATCCGCTAGGTACCACCTCAATCCTCATTTTCTCAAAATCCTTACATAACTCATCCCGACTTGTGGCTAGCAACGCACTCACGGTATGGCTTTTCCGACTCAGAGCATCGGCTACTACGCTGGCCTTCCCGGATGGTAATGGATTCCAACATTATAGTCCTTGATCAACTCTAACCATCTCCTTTGCCTCATATTCGATCCGATCGGGTGAATATGTACTTAAGGCTCTTATGATCCGTATATACTTCACATCTGTTTCCAATCGATAGTGACGCCATATCTTCAAGGCATGCACTACTACGGCTAACTCTAGGTCATGTGTCGGATAATTTTCCTCATGCGGCCTCAATCGCTTTGATGCATAGCGGCGACCTTTCCATTCTCGTGACAAGACACATCCAAGTCCTTGGCGCGATGCGTCACAATAAATATCGAAGCTTTGAGCAACATCCTGTAGAACTAACACGGTCTTGATGTCAATCGCTTCTTCAGCCTCTCAAATCCTTTCTCACATTCTCAAGCGCGTCCATGCAAACTTCTTTTCCTTCTTCAAGAATTGCGTAAGAGGTTTCGCAATTGTCGAGAAGCCTTCGATGAAACGGCGGTAGTATCCCGCCATTCCAAGGAAACTCCGAATGGGTCACGCAGTCTTGGTGCTCCCAATGTAACACAGCCTTCTACTTTGCTTGGATCTACTGCGACTCCCTCTCAGTCATTACATGTCCAAGAAACTCCACCTTGTCCTTCCAAAATCACACTTGCTGAACTTGGCGAAAAGTTGCTGTTCCTCAATTTTTCCAAAACTCGCCTTAAGTGTTCGGCATGTTCATCCTTTGTCTTGGAGTAGATTAGGATATCGTCTATGAACACGACGACAAACTTGTCCAAATATTCCATGAACACCTTATTCATCATATTCATGAAATAGGTCAAATTCGTCGATCCAAAGGACATAATCAGAACTCGTAATGTCCATATCTTGACGAGAATGCAGTCTTGAATATCTTCCGATCGGATCTTCAATCGATGGTATCCCGATCTCAGATCAATCTTGAGAAAACTCCGGCTCCTCTTAACTGATCAAACAAATCATCAATCCAGGGTATCGGATACTTATTATTCACTGTGACTTCATTGAGTGCACGTTAGTCAATGCACATCCTGAAACTCACTTCCTTCTTCTTGAAGAACAAAACTGGTGCTCCCCACGGCGACGATCTCGGCCTCGATAAATCCTTTCTCCATTAACTCTTCCAAATTGTTTCTTCATCTCTACCAACTCCTCGGTAGACATCCGATAGGGTCTCTTTGCTATCGGTCTTTGTACCCGGTACAAGCTCTATTACAAACTCTATGTCCCTGTCTGGCGGCATACTGTAGATCTTCGTGAAAACATCTGGGTACTCATTCACTCTTGAGACATCCTCTATCTTGATTGCCTTGGTACTGTTAACCATCAACTGTCCATCTCTAATCGCAGTGGCTTGAAATTCCACTTTCTTCCCACGGGCTCTCAATCGAGATAGTCCTTCGCCCACAATCCAATACAGCCACTGTGCTTGGATAACCAATCCATTCCCAATATAACATCTAAGGTCCGGGTCTCCAAAATTATAAGGTTTGCTAGGAACTCTATTCCATCTATTAGTATTCTCACCTGACATCCTACTTCCGCTCGAGTTCGGAACCAGGGTTTGAACTAAAAGCATGCACTTAAGTCTTGCAATTCTCAAGTCATTTCTAGTAGCAAAGCCTTGCGAAACAAACGAATGCGAAGCTCCAGAGTCAAACAAAATCTGCAGTATCGAGTTAACAAGTAACTTACCCAAAGACGACGTCCGTAGTATTTCGCAAAGGTATCTGCGGTGACATGGTTGACTCGGCCTCTCACCACGGTGCAGGGTGTGGCTCCTGCACGGGCGCCCTAGCTGGGTGGTTCCTAGATTGAAGCGAATCGGGTCACTCCTGCTGTCTTCTTTGGGCAATCATGGCAAAGTGTCTGACTCGTTGCAGCTTGTAGCAGCGTCTCACTGTTCTTCTTTGCCGAGTAGCGTTTCTAGCGGGGTCAGTCTGATAGTTACGATTGGCGTGTCTTGGTCGGGAGGGTGTCCTTGTTGCATTCGTGGTTGGAATCAAGAATTGATTTGGTGCAACTCTCAAGCGCCATTGCGTCCTCGACGTGATCCTTGCTTTGTTGCATCTCGCGCTTCCTGTTCTCATCCAGATTCCTTGCGCTTTGTCCTCAAGAATAAGCGCCTTATTCACCAACTCTTGGAAATCTGGAAAGGTGTGGGTGATCAACCCTACTTGCAATCCCGAGTTAAGTCCCTTCATAAAACGAGACTGCCTGGATTTATCTGTCGCTACATCCTCAAAGCGTAGCGTGCTAGCCGTGTGAACTTGTTCGTAGTCGGCCACCGGTGATTACCTTGCTTCTGCTCAACTCCTCCTTCTTAAGGTCCATGATTCCTTCAGGCACGTGATCTTGTCGAATGCGGTGTGAACTCTTCCCAAGTGATATCTTGGGGGTTCTCTCTGCGTGTACAAGTTCTCCCACCATTCAAGCAATGTTCCTTCCAATCGATGAGAAGCGTAAAGTACCTTCTCATTCCCTATGCATTGAGCTATGTGTAGCTTCCTCTCAATTGATCTTAACCAATCATCGGCCTCCAATGGATTGGCATTCCCGAAGAAAGTGGGTGGGTGAGTTCTCATGAACTCGACACTTTGTATTCTGGCGTGGCCCGATTAACTTGATTAGCAAAGGCACGAGCAAAGGACGTGCTGCATTTGTTGCATCATAGCATGCATCAACCGAGTCTGGGCAGCAAGAAAGGCTCCAAAACTCTGCATATCAACTGGTGGTCTTTGGTGCTCCATCATTGGGGTTTTCTGGGGAGAGATCCACTCCCATTGCTTCCAAAGTTTCCACTGTGTTCACCATCTGTCGATTTGCTCTAGGTTTAGAGATGAGAGGGAAACAAGAATAGACAAGTAATATGGAACTTATGCGGGCGAAAGGGGTAACTTAAGGTCCAACTTTATTATTAATAACTTGGTATGGCTGCTTACAATGCCTAAGGGCCTTGCAACACATACTGCACACTTAGCAAACAATGAAAATCCAAATCGAACTAACTCTGGAGTCTAACGCCTAAAGGGTGACTCTTTCTTCTATGACGCGACTCGGCGTAGGAGTCTCACTATAGAACCTATGCTCACTCATCGAGAAAACCTCCATCTGTCACAAGAGTGCTTTACGTAAGAACTCGGAATTTTTAAATTGTGACAAGGTAAGGGAAAATTTCAGCAAGAGACGAGAAAAGAGAGAAGGGGATAAGTCGAGATGTCATTTCTTGTCTTCACTAATTTTTAGCTTTAGAAAATAGGTTTTATCCTCACTACGACCATTCTAGCTAGGGTTGAGCCTACAGTCAAGTATGGCTCTGATACCACCTCTGTCGGGACCCCGAATTTGCAAATCCGGACCCTCTGTGTATTCAGCACTAGTCCAGGAACGCGCTAGTGCACACAGTCTTAACATCGGTATATATCACAATCATACCAAACGATACTATCAAAGTACTTTATTTAAATAATCAAAGGGTTACTCGACCTTATGGCCGAGTTACAAATATATGCCTTGCAAGGCGAAACTTTAAAAAGAGAAATAACAGCAGCGGAAAATCAAATAAACTTCGTGGCGCCATCCAAGATACCACAGTAATCGATCACTCGCATCCCTAAGTAGACGGGTCTTCTTGGAAATCCTCCCGAATCGCGTAATCTCCTCTTCAACTGGTATTGTGTTGAGGCAAGGGTGAGTACTTGGTACTCGACAAGTCATGCACGAGAATGCAAGCTAATATACTATATGCATGGCTTGGTACAAAGGAATAGCTCAAGGTATATTTGCGGTAAAATGACTTTGACAAGTAATAAAAGTAGATTCGAAAGCGGAGAAATAAGTAAAGCATAAATAACTTTTCAAGAAGTTTAACAAACATTTTCCCCATCCTAAACCATATTTCCATCATCTTCTTTGTTAAACCAACCCAACTTTTCAAATCCAAGTTATTTTCGTAAAATCTAACCCTTGATCGTAATTCCCGAGCATTGTCCGATCTGTGGACTCGGCTATTCAAATAGATTCTACACTCTGCAGAGGTTATGCACTTTACCCACAAGATACAATCAAACACCACAAAGGCGAGTTCGTAATAAAGCCTTTCTAAGCCTCAAACAACACAGGTGGTCCTCTCCTGGTTCGTGCTCTACACCATCCCTTCCCTTAGCCAAGGCGAAGTATGGGACCAACACACCGTTAGATGGGTACTGGCCACGCCCACGATACGCCTCCCGCATAATCACACAAACGGTGTAATCGACACCCTGAGGCTCCACAAGTGAGTCCTTAGCGACTTAGTCAACTAGGGCCGTCCCATTCCAGCCATGTGGTTGCAAGTATGACCCAGTTCAAAGGCTTGCAAGGTTAAGTCCTTAGAGTGACCAGGGCAAGACTACCCGAAACCAAATCAACACTCCCAATGCCACAACTGCCCACCTGATTACTCTTGCCACATGCCCCTGGCCGAAATCGCTTATCAAACCCCGCTTGATTACCATGCACCACGTCCGTCAACATCACATGATACTTTTCCAAAACAGGTTCAATATATCATTAAGTCCATATTAGCATTTGATTGTCCAAAATCATGTCATGAGCACGTAGCGTGCCTAAGCAAAGATACTACAACGATCTAAACCCATGTTGGCAATTTAATAATGTCCAACTAGTAAACCACAACTAGGGTGACAAAGGGTCATGGCACATACTTAAGTAATCAAGGTGTCATATAGCAAATTGGTATTTATCTAACCCCCATGTTTAATCAAAGTATCTTTCTACTTGAACTAGCATGCAATAGTTTAAATCAAAATAGATTTCGAAATAGGATCAATATGGTCAAAGCACAACTTGCCTTCAAAAGTACTTGCTCTTGGTCTTGAGTTGGATCCTGAGTCAACACTTCTCCTTCGAATCCTTCCCAGACTTCAACGTCTACTCGTAAAGCGTGCAAATAGCAAATACACAAATAAACACTAGGCAAAAAGATCCCAAAACTCCAAATAAAATCCATAAACAGAGAGAACATAATTTTCTGGATTTTTAGAAACTGGAATCGTCAAATTTGGAGTTAAAACGCAAAAGTTATGATTATTTAAAGTTTAAATAATCAATTAAATAATATTACAGAGAAAAACTTTAGTCCAAAAATTAAATAAAATTCATATTTAGGTAGATCTCAATTTTATACAAATTTAGAAATTTGAATCGCTCAAATCGGAGTTGAAACGCAAAAGTTACAAGCGTTTGAAGTTTTGAAATTCAAATCAATTATTAAACTGATTTATTAAATCATTTTCTTTTTTCGGAAATTAATTATTGCGTCAGCATGGACACGTGTCACTCTGATTGGCTGGTCGACGTCGGGCCCATGGACTTGGTCCACGCTTGGCTCGGGTCTACGGTGGACTCGGTCCACGGCTCCACGTGAGACTGACATGTGGGTCCACTCGGGTGACGTCATCGCTGACGTCGTGAGCTCACCACGGTGCCGGCAGTGGGGTCCATCGTGACGTCATTGCCGACGCCACAAGACACCGACCATCGACATGCGGGCCCGCCGTGACGCCATCGTGGACGTCATGG
This sequence comes from Rhipidocladum racemiflorum, assembly GCA_036346355.1. Classification (NCBI taxonomy): domain Eukaryota; kingdom Viridiplantae; phylum Streptophyta; class Magnoliopsida; order Poales; family Poaceae; genus Rhipidocladum; species Rhipidocladum racemiflorum. Next base: position 39,566,080 of record CM070588.1, read on the forward strand.
TGCGCTTTGGTCGGGCCGGCCGACATGCGGGCCAGCGTGTCGAGACACGCTCTCTCTACTGGCCAGCGGCCGATCGCGGCGGTTGGCCTTCCGGCCACGTGGCTAGATCTAGGCCGTTGATTTGAAAATCAACGGCCCGTATTGATCTGGTGTTACGCGTTTGGGGTGAACGCGGTTAATCCGGGACCGTTGGATTTAGATCCAATGGTTGAGATTGGATCTAGAGATCGTGAATCTAAACCTCACCGTGCGATGACGTGGCAAGATCTCGATCGTGCGATCTTGATCGGACGGTGAGATAGCTCAGCGACGGCAATGGCGTCGCGGCTTGCGGCGGCCGAGTCGATGATTTATGACACGCCCGACGGCGCTGCAGGCTCTCCGGCGAAGTGGATGGTAGGCACGGTGCGCCTTGACGCAAGGGATCTCGATCTGGGGTCAACGTCGGCGGAGGATGGCGACGGTGGCGAACGGCCGAAACCGCGGCGGAGTGCTTTACCAACTCCGCGAGCAATAGCAGCGAGACGGTGGGGATCCTAGCGGCGTGAGCTAGGGTTTCGGGACCGGCGTGGGATGGCGATCCTCGGTGCGATCCGGCATTAAATAGCCCGAGGCGTTTCGTGGCGGAACCCTAGTCGGTCACGGCGGCTCTCACCGCGGAGTCCGGCTCGGACTCGGCGGAGACGACGCATCGCAGCCGCCCACGTGGCGCGATCAACGGCCCGATCGCGACGGGCGCGACCGGTCCGGTCCGACACGGCTCGGTCGGGTCGGCGGATCTCGGCCGTTGGATCTTGATCCAACGGTTGGGATTGATTAGGGTTAGAGTGGGTTCGGTCGAGTCACGTGGCTCGGTCGGACTCGAACACGAAGTCTGACTCGGGCTCGGTCGGATGAAACGATGCTTGACCCGAGTTTGATTTTCCAGCGATTTAATATTTAAAATAATTCCTAGTAATTCATTTAATTCATTAAAAATAGCAAATGACTCAGAAAAATTCCAGAAAAATTCTGGAAAATACTTTGGATCATTTTGGACTCAAATAAAATATTTCCAACAAAAATTTATTTGCAAAATTAAATTCTTCAATTATTTCAAAATGGAATAAATTCAAATAAATTCCAAATAAATCCAAATAAATTCCAGAAAATTCCAAAAATTCACCAAAGTGCCAAATCACACATGAATTTAGGAAAAGTAAAATTTTGGGGTGTTACATGTATGTATGCCCTTCATGCTCTCTCTATTTTCATGCCCACTTTTATGTTGTTTGTATGTTTGAGTATATATAAATATTGTATATATGATTTCATGCCCACTATAGATGGCGACACCACGACGTGGTGACCCGGATTTCGATGACGAGGAAAATATGATGTTCGAGACAATTGCGCTGGGTAGCATCTTAGGCGTCGATGAGGCTATTAACACTGGTACCGGCGAGGATCCTGCTACTTATTTGTCGATGAGGTGCTGCTTTGGTACCAGCGAGGATACTTCTAACGCTACCGGCTACACCGAGGTATCCTCTTAACCATTATGACATGTCCAAGTCTTCTATGTAATTATTCTAACATGTATTTGTGTATCCAGCCCGGTACATCATCGGCCACTGTAACACCCCAAAATTTTGCTTTTCTTAAATTCATGTGTGATTTGGCACTTTGGTGAATTTTTGGAATTTTCTGGAATTTATTTGGATTTATTTGGAATTTATTTGAATTTATTCCATTTTGAAATAATTAGAGAATTTAATTTTGCAAATAAAATTTTGTTGGAAATATTTTATTTGAGTCCCAAATACCCTAAAATATTTTCCAGAATCTTTCTGGAATTTTTCTGAGTCATTTGCTATTTTTAATGAATTAAATGAATTACTGGAAATTATTTTAATTATTAAATCGCTGGAAAATCAAGTCGGGTCAAGTACTATTCATCCGACCGAGTCGGAACCCGAGTCGGACTCGAGTCCGACCCGAGCCACGTGACTCGACCGAACCAGCTCTAAAACCTAATCGATCCCAACCGTTGGATCAAGATCCAACGGTCAGGATTTCCGTCATCGCTTCGATCGAATCCGCCGGATCCGATCCATGCGCATCGTGGCCGGGCCGATCGTGCCACGTGGGATCGGCCGTCTGCCGTCGTCTCCGCCCGAGTCCGAGCCGGACTCCGCCGCCGCGCCCGCCGTCGTGGAGAACTAGGTTACCGTCCCGGGCACGGACGCCGAGGCTATTTAAAGCCCGGGTCACGCCCCGAGGTTGACCGTTCCCGTGCGCACCCATTGCCCTAGCCGCCGCCAGAGCTCACCGACGCTCGCAATAGCTCGCCGTAGTTGGGCTTGCGCGCTGCTTCGGTTTTGTGCATCGCTCGCCGTCGTTGAGCCGCCTCGCCGCCACCGAAACGCAGATCTAGAACCCCCAGGACGAGACGCACCCGAAGAGACCTTTCATCTCGCTGGAGCACGCCCCAAACGCCGTTCGTGTGGTCGCCGTCCTCAGCGCCGGCAGCCGCAACTCCGCCGTGAAGCCATCACCGACCCCGAGCTCCACCAACCGTCCGATCAAGATCCAAGGGCCCAGATTGCGCCACGTCATCCCCCGGTGAGAACCACGTGCGATTCCCAGATCCGTTCTCAACCGTTGGATCTAGATCCAACGGTCCAGATCAACCGCGTTCACCCCAAACGCGTGAGTCCAGATCCAATCTGGACCGTTGATTTTCAAATCAACGGTCGAGATCTAGCCACGTGTGCAGGAGATCTCGACCGCTGGCGGCCAACAAGATCCACGCCAGCGTGCGAGTTGTTCTCGACACGCGGCCCGCGTGTCAGCGGGACAACCAAACCGCACCATGACGTCACGCTGACGTCATGGCGGGCCCGCATGTCAGTGGCTGTCCCAGCCGAGCGCTGACGTCAGCAATGATGTCACAGTGGGTCCCACCTGTCAGCATCATGGGCTGAGCCCCGCTGACGTCAGCAATGACGTCACCCGAGGGGACCCACCTGTCAGTGACACAAGAAGCCGTGGACCGAGTCCACGGTAGACCCGAGCCGAGCGTGGACCAAGTCCATGGACCGGCTGATGTCAGCAGGCCAATCAGAAGCTGCCACGTGTCCTTGCTGACGCAATAATTAATTTCCGAAAAAGAAAATGATTTATTAATTCGAAATAATGATTTCAGATTTTGATTCAAACTTCAAACGCTTACAACTTTTGCGTTTCAACTCCGATTTGAGTGATTCAAATTTCTAAATTTGTATAAAATTGAGACCTACCTAAATATGAATTTTATTTAATTTTTGGAGTAAATTTTTTCTCTGTAAAATTATTTAATTGATTATTTAAACTTTAAATAATCATAACTTTTGCATTTTAACTCCAAATTTGACGATTCCAGTTTCTAAAAATTCATAAAATTATGTTCTCTCTGTTTATGGATTTTATTTGGATGTTTGGACACTTTTTGCCTATTGTTTATTCGTGTATTTGCTATTTGCACGCTTTACGAGTAGACGTTGAAGTGCCGGAAGGATTCGAAGGAGAAGTATTGACTCAGGATCCAACTCAAGACCAAGAGCAAGTACTTTTTGAAGGCAAGTTGTGCTTTGACCATGTTGATCCTATTTCGAAATCTATTTTGATTTAACCTATTGCATGCTAGTTCAATTAGAAAATACTTTATTTAAATATGGGGAATTAGATAAATACCAATTTCTTTGTATGACACCTTGATTACTTAAATATGTGCCATGACCCTTGTCACCCTAGTTGTGGTTTACTAGTTGGACATTATTAACTTGCCAACATGGGTTTTAGACCGCTGTAGTAAATCGCTTAGACTCACTACGTGCTCATGACATGATTTTGGACAAACAAATGTTAATATTGACTTAATGATATATTGAACCTGTTTTGGAAAGGCATCATGTGATGTTGATGGCACGTGGTGCATGGTAATCAACTGGGTTTGATAAATAGTTTTCGGCCCAGGGCATGTGGCAAGAATAATCAGGTGGGCGGTTGTGGCATTGGGGATGTTGATTTGGTTCTTCGTAGTCTTGCCCTGGTCACCGTAAGGACTTAACCTTGCAAGCCTTTGAACTGGTCTAACGTGCAACCACATGTCCGTAATGGGACGGACCTAGTTGACTAAGTTGCTAATAACGCACTGTGGGACCTTAGGAGGTCAACTACACCCTTTGTGTAAGTTGTACGGGGAGCGTCTGGGTGAGGCCAGGTACCCATCTAACGGTTGATTGGCCTAGACTTCGCCTTAGCTAAGGGAAGGGTTAGTGCAATAACCGGGAGGGCCACTTGTATTGTTAGAGGTTTCCAAAGACTTTGTTACTGAACTCGCCTTTGTGGTGTTTGATCAGTATCTTGTGGGTAAAGTGCATAACCTCTGCAGAGTGTAGAATCTATTCGAATAGCCGTGTCCGCGGTATTGGACATCGCTCGGGAATTACAAATAAGGGTTAGATTTTCTCAAAAATAACTTGGGTTTGAAAGGTTGGGTTGGACTAATAATGATGTTGATGGAATTGTGGATTAGGATGGGAAAGATGTTTATTAAACTTCTTGAAAAGTTATCTATGCTTTACTTGTTTCTACCGCTTTTGAATCTACTTATGATACTTGTTAAATGTTGTTTACTGCAAAAATACCTTGAGCCACTCCTTTGTATTAAGCCATGCATGTAGTATATTAGCTGCATTCTGTGCATGACTTGCTGAGTACCAAGTACTCACCCTTGCCACAATACAACACCAGTTGAAGAGGAGACTACACCAGCTTTGGAGGAGGAGCTCCAAGAGGATCCGTCTACTTAGGAGTGAGCCGATCGATTGCCTGTGGTATCTTTGGATGGCGCCACGAAGTTATTTGATTTTCCGCTGCTACTATTTCTCTCTTAATAAGTTTCGCCCTGCGAGGCGTACATTTGTGACTTGACCATAAGGTCGAGTAACCAGTTTGGTTATTTAAATAAAAGTACTTTATTAGTATCGATTGGTATGATTGTGATATTTACCAATGTTAAGACTGTGTGCACTAGCGCTTTCCTGGACTAGTGCTGAATACACAGAGGGTCCGGATTTGCAAATTTGGGGTCCCGACAGCCACCCAGTCCGGAATTAACCGAGGACCAAACAAGAAGCCTTCGACCAAGTATGTGATAACCGAAGTCAGAAACGACGGGAGTCTGCTAGCCCCAGAATCAGCAGTTGGCCCTTTCAACAATGCTTGCGGATACCACGTGAGGGACCACGTCCCAATCAGCATCCAGAAATGGGCCGAAGTCCCTGCAGCTACCAAGGAACTGCTCTGGAATGATATGAAGGAAAATTTCACTTTTCCAGAAGGGTACGAACAGAAGGCCAAGGGTTGGGCTTTGAAGAAGATGGCAACTTCCTTTCAGCAGTGGAAGTCGTCCCTCACCCGCAAGTACATCGACAAAGGAGAAAGGCCAGACTTCAATCAATTTCCTAAGCTGGCGGATCATTGGGAGGCTTTCGAGGAGTACAAGCTGTCCAATGCAGGACAGGCCGCGAGAGAGAAAAACAAGGTGAATGCCCAGAAGAAGAAATACCACCACCATCTCGGCACCGGTGGTTACATCAAGGCTGCAAAGAAATGGGACAAGCGGGAAGAGGAACTTCAGCAGCAGGATATTGTACCTGAAACTGATAATTGGGAGCCCCGCCTTTGCAATTTGTTTTTGGGTCACGGGGGCACACTTGCAGATGACGGTAGCTTGGTGATGGCACCGACAATCCAAGAAGTTGGTGAAAGGATTGTAGAAGCCATCGACCAATCTCGGTCAGGATCCTTGGTGACAGACAGGGAGAATGACGAGCTAACATATGCCCTTCAAAACCCTGAGCACCCGGGACGGACACTAGGTTTCGGGAAGGTACCGTGGAGGCACGGCTTTGCCAAAGACACATGCAGTTACAGGAGCCGGGACAGAAGCAAGAGGAGAGAGCAGGCTAGAGTGAGCCGATTGGAGCACGAGCTTAGAGCTACGAAGGCTTCCATCCCTGATTTGGTCGCGCAAAAAGTGTCCGAAGCAATAAGCCAGCTTCAGCTTCCCGCCAGTAATGTCCAGGCGGCGCCGGAATTCGTGATCCGCCCGACCGCGCAAAAGAGCAGTTGCGCATCCGCCGTGGCCCCTGAAGCAGACGATCCGCATGCCCGCTATCCCGTGGACATCATCAAGGTTCGCCGCCAGTGCGAGCTACACATTGATATGCGTAACCTCTCCTACAAGGTGGCTTACGGCATGGCTTATCCAGTGGAGGCGGGCCAGACGTTCCACTTCAACCAGATACCCTCCGAATACTCGAAGGTCACGGTGGAAGAGGTTGTGGGGGGCTTCGAAGAACTCATCTTTGGAGATTCTTTGAGGCGACAGCGTGACCAAGCTTGGACAGCCGCCCACGGCACATTCATCCTCCGCGCAAAAGTACATTATATTTCCAGATGGTGTGGAGGTTACATCTCCAGCAATACAGGCCCCGCAGTTTGAGAAAGTTGGAGGAGCAAGCACACCTCCTCTACATCGACAACACACGACTCCTCCGACGTCGCCTGCACGCAATGCTTCCCCGGTGGTCCTGGCCACGCCTCCTCCACCTCCCGCTCCACAAAGAAGCCCGACTCCGCCTCCAGCATCTCCCCCGAGGAAGAAGCTCGATGTTAGAAGGAGGCCTGCACCGGCACCTCCTCCCACGAAGTCGGCATCCGACAGACAGATAATGTTAAAGGAACTGCCAAAGCGGCCATATGACCTGACTGCGGAGGAGCTATCAATTACCATAAAGGCCGATGTGGCCAGGAAGCTTGCGCTAGCGAAGCGAAAGCCCAAGGTTCAAATAGATAAAAAAAAACTGTGAAGCACTTTCAGTCATGCGGAACGGCGCCACCGCCTGTGACGACAGACTACAAAAGGACAATAAGAAAGGCTACAGTGCAAAATAAACAGGCTATGTTGGCGGGGAAGAAGAAGATAGTGGAAGATGAGCAGAGTGCTGAACAGTTGACGGTCCAGGCATTCCTGAAGGAGGCGGGACTCGAATCAATAGATTAGGATCTTCCAATGGCACCAACCAGATGGAAGTATGAGTTGGGCAAACCGCTAATTGATCCAAAAGATATGAATGATCTCCCAACCAAGATGCGTCAATTACATGAATGTTACATGAAAAGGACATCTAAAGGAGAGAAAATGTTCCTCCTCGTTTCTCAAGATGAGCATTTCTTCCGCGGGAACAACACAGAAAACTGGCTGGAATTCGAGGACTTGTATCATGTGTACCAAACAGATGTCGTCGACGTGTCCTTCATGTGCTGCTGGTGTCTGTAAGTGTCGATCTACTAAGTTTACCATTTGCTTCCTCTCGTACCACAAAATTGAAAATCTAATTAACTTAGTTATCCCTTTTTATGTAGAATGGAGATACAACGATGTAGAAGACTGGGCAAACAGAACGTTGGCTTCATCAACCCACAGGCTGTCAACGAGAAAATCTGGGCATTCGACCAGCAAAGACCGCAAGTTGAGGCATACATTTTGCATGCATTATTGAAACAGCACTACAAACCGTACATACTTCTGCCCTTCAACTTTAAGTACGTGTTCTCATAAACCTCTTGTTCTTTTATTACTTAAGACATTGATAGTACGACTAGCTACTTACGCATATGTTGGAATATACGAATAGGTTTCACTGGATCCTTCTAGTCATCGAGCTTGACAACAGTAGGATTATAGTTCACGACTCAAGAAGGAATCCACTCGACAAATACCAATGGTTCATTGACGTCCTGAACAGGGCATTTGCAAAGTTCAGGAAGAAGCAGAAAGGAGAATTCAAGAAAGAATTTGAAGTCGTAATAAATACTCAGGTACGTACTACAAAAACAAATATGAAAGCAAATGCGTCATATCAGTTCTTCATCTGATGTTCTGAAATTTCTCCCCGTGAAGGTTAAACGCCAGACGGCTGGAAACAACTTATGTGGCTACTACATGTTCCACTATATTCAAAGTTTTATCCATTGCGATGAGCCGGAACATTATGCTAAGGTTCGTATATGCATGTCAATTTGTTTGCTGCAACTTACATTTTAATTAATTGCATGTGATCGCATATTTATATACTTCCCACTTAATCAATTGTCAGCCCAACATCAATGAGCACGTTAACGTGCTCCCGCCTCACCGAGTGCGCGCACTCCAAGAGCAACTCATGGGCTTCATTGTTGACGTGGTTGTATCTCCAAATGGCGAGTTCCACGTAAGGCTTGGTCCTTCGTTGAACACCGCCGAACTGATGACGACATCCACGTCGACCAAGGACTTGACTGATGCACGCAAGAAATGAGTTCGATAATCATTTTTTTTAATCATTCAAACTTGTAAACGTCGGTAGCGTGTATGTACTTGTCCATTTGTTACACTATTAAGTTCGTTTTTTTTGTGAGAGCTAGCTTGTGAACATGTGTATGAGTGAGCTAGCTTGTGAACATTTGTTACACTATTAAGCATATGTAATATATATTTCATTGCGCTAAAAACTCCTCCACTCATTTTTAAGTTTATGGTAAAAAATGATATACAAAAACACTGAAAGAACATATTCTGTAATACATATAATTGAAAACTCTCTCCACAAGCGGTTGGTGATTCCAACCGCTTCTGGAGTGCTTGCTCTCCACAAGCGGTTTGTAATACGAACCGCTTGTGGAGTCCCCCACGTGGCGCCTCCACTGGCCTTCCTGGACACATTACCAACCGCTTCTGGTGCCACAACACAAGCGGTTCATGCAACCGCTTGTGATACCGGACAGGTATCACACGCGGTTGCTTAGAAACGGTTATAAAACCGCTTCTGAAGGGGGTTACGACCCGCTTGTGGTAGCCGGTTCTGTAGTAGTGTAAAAAGGAACAAGGCACCTTTTGGTTGTCTTACTTTTCTCTATTTTGGCTTGTCTTATGCTGATCTATTTGGTGACTGGTGTGAAGGTGATGCAACGAGGTTTTACAGTGGTTTTTCCATTTTCATGAAGTCATTTAGATCTTATCTGTATTCTGTAGTTCATAGCAAAGGGTCTCTTGTTTTTCCTATAATTACATTTTGAGATACAACCAAAGGAGTAGTTCATAGGGAACAATACTGTCCAAGCTCAATTACATGTACATGGACATATATCAGGAACGATAACATATTCTCATCGGTATACAAAGAATAAATTAAAAGAGAAGAATGATATGGCAGTTAAGAGGCAAAGAAGACTGCATTTAATCCTTCTGAGTGCGAATTACCAATCCGATAATACAACATTCAAAATACAACAAAAAAACTATAACACAAATGCAGCTATGTTCTACCTTTGCAATTGGCACCAAAGCATCGATTACCAAATTAGTAGTGAACCACTGAAACTTAGTTCCAATAGATTAAAAAATAAGAATCAATCACACTATTAGCAAAACCATCAAGTGCCATTGCACCAAGAAGATCTACCAACCCACCGATTTCCTAGGAACAATGCGATTACTCTACAATAGAATAATTCAATTAGCACACTGCCTACTTGCACAGGAAGTACCCAAGTGCATTGCTCCCAAAAGCAATTCACCAACATACCAACTGAATACTTAGAAATGAACAAAAAAGGTCGATATAACTAGAGCTCTTTTATAGTACACTTAATTGAATATGAACCATTCATTCTTTTTAATCCAATGGATCAGATTAACTAAAGTTTACTTATACTTCATCTGGTATTAAAGTAGTAAAAACACCCTTAACAAATCAATGGTTAGATGTGATTTCTACTACACATTATATACTACCAGTACAATACACCATAAAATTTCTCTATAACTAACTTCTGGGAGGCACAACATGATGCTAGCCAGTCAATGAACGACTTGAAGATACTGGGAAAGTCTTCTTGCTACGCAAAAAACGATGATGGCAGCCAACCAAACAGCCCACAAAGGTCTCATCTTTCTGTCCACTCTTCCCGGTGACAGTAAATATTCCATGCTTTATTGGTGAGAAAGATAAACTACTTAGGACCCCCAACAACCATAACATCTTCTCAACGAAATCCGCTTTTTATATTATCAGTAGGCCAATGGGTGATTCCACTCTCCTCGTTAGTGTTGATCGATATTTGTGAGGACCCTCCCTTCTGGCATGGAATACCGAAAAAGTCCCATGTGCACACAGTACTAGTTCCATGATCAGTGACTACTACGCACATTTACAACATTGCCATAACATCTATACACAACATCATACATAATAGCGGAAGGTATTCATACAATATGGCCTACGAGGGCTGAATAGAGTGCAGCGGAAGATACAAAAGTCCAGCAATATGCCGATACAATCCCTCAGGCAACTGACAAAGATAGAACCCTAGGAAAAGTCATCAGTAAAGTCCCCAGGTCCTGTAGCATAAAGAGCATAATCAAAGTTCTCGGTTTCTTCTCCTACTAAATGACAACAAGGCAAGATTGAATACTTTCGCACTCAGTAAGACTTGCAATGTTTTGCAAAGAATAAGTACATGCAGGCCATGTCAAAGGAAGGCTAACAGGTTTATTTTCATAAAGCGAAATTGAGTATAAATATCATGTAATAGATTGTGAGCAGAATTTGTAAGAGCAAGTTTGACTGATATGTAAATAAAAAGTATAAATAGTATATTAGGCATTGTCTCATAGTCCACTATGAATGTGAGCAACAATTTGTCCCTTTGCCCATCCTTGGCACCAAACATGAAACAAAGACTTTTCCAAGAAATATTTTCAATTAAACCCTTTTTAAAAATATCAAAAATCTTCTAACTATGTGATGACTTTACCAAGTTGCCATTGATCGCGGGTGCGGCTTTTCGAAAAGATCTACTTTCTACAGAGGTGTACAACTTTATTCATAAATTATGACCAATTCTTGCTGCCAAGCTATTTATCACACTTCTTTTGGTGTGCGGCAGAGAGATCATGATAAAATAATTACATCACCCGGACTTAACATTGCACCAGACCAGTGATGAAAAAGCCTTGCTATGGTGGCAGAAGATATTTATACAATCACTATAATCTCAACAGTTCACTCCTGTTGAGTCCCTACTTCTCCCCATAGCGAAGCATACCATTGCATTGGTATGTGTTTCACCCACACCTTCTATATGGACACCCCTACGAGCAATCCATCTCAGAAAGCCTGTACTACTACAGCTTTCCAATGTGCAAAGGTAAACCCAAATGATTAAATAGGTTAGAACCACCCCATAAATAATATTTGTGGTTGTATGGATGTCTTGGCCTAATAACAACACAATAGTTTGGTCCTTAACCGACCCGAACGAGAACACCCCCCTACACTACATGTAAGTCCATCCTTCGCACATTTGGCTATTGCCATATCTCGCCCATGTCAAATCATAGTTTTATTTCCATTTGATACCAATTACCCGAACCATATTTCCTATTATGTCCAAAATTTGTGTTCATAACAAATAGCATATCCAACCATCCGTTATCCCACTTCTAAAGTATAACTAAGCGAATGCATATGTATATACTCGATTAAACCCAATTGACATCTCTATGATGTCTAAACTTACTTTGGGGTTATCGAGTTTCACATGTCATTATTTATTAAGGAAGTTCCATGAAATCAGGGTTATATCTACCCATACCCTCTGTAACACCCCGGCATCTAATACGCCTGAATGTCACCAAACATAGGAGATACATCAACTAAATACCACAATTAAAGATAAATTACAGCAAGGGTGTAAATGCTAAAACCAAAAATTTCGGCAGCATCCCCCTTGTTTTTCCATGATTTGAAGCAACAACAATAATATGGCAAGATATATCATAATGAAAGATATCTAAAACAGCAATAACAGATGATATGGCAACATGTTAAGTCTATAATAATGAATCCAACCATTCCATAAACTATCATGATGTAAATGAGGAAATCAAGCACACAATCTAGCCATACACCAAGTTTCATCGCAGCAATCTTATTATCATAACTCCAATTTATAAAATTGTCTAAATGTGTGGAGCTACGTGAAGAAGTGTAGCTAAACCCCTTTCCCGCATGCCGGTTTCATGGTACCTAAAACATCATAAAACACAAGCGTGAGTTCATCACTCAGCAAGTATATTGCAATGGAACAAAGAGAACAGTTTTCAATGATAACATCGCTACATCTCATACTTAACCTCATAGTCATGGCATAATCTCATAATCAACATCATAACCATGTCATAATCTCATTGTACACATCTCATTAACAACAACATATATGCGATGCAATGCACATGTCTCCTCGAAGCACATACCGGTATTGCCGAGTGCACACCCGTCGGCGTGCATCGTCTTTCCCCTTCCATCCCGTAGATGGAGGGTGCCTACTCTTACTGACTCGCTCCCATACACAACCATGGATGGGACTACGAGGTAGGTTTTCGTGTTCACTACGTGTGAACACAGAGACCCGCATCAGAATGGGACGCCTCTTCCATTATGAATGCACATATGACATGAACATGTATAAACATGCATAAACATGTAATACAACGAACTCATAACCAATATGTAACCACGTTCATCATATCATAAGCAAATATCAATCATGGAACATTAGCATATCATGTAATCATATTGCACCTAAGCAAGTCTAGCAATCATACAACACTCAAACCCATTCCAATACACTTGCCTTCAACCGTGGCCGACGGATTGGCGAGAGGTTGAGGGCACTCCTGGGGTCACATCACCTACACATAGGTACCACACACTCAAAACGTGCCCACAAAACAGTACATGAACGATCCTCTACCCCGACTTCGCAAACTACCCCTAAAACCCGAAAACAGAGAATCTGTCCCAATGGGACAGCGGGATTCCAACTAGCATAACTTGAGTTTTAAGACTCCAAATTAAGTAAACGATTACATTTTCTCAAAGATTAGGAAATTTCCTAGCTTTTTCTAAGTATTCGCGAAGACTGAATCAGCCTCTAAAATTGTCTAATCTACAGATCAACATAATCTGTCCCAATCACGTCACAGTTTTGAACATATTCGGTAAAATAGCCATAACTTTTAAATGTAATTCAATTGCCTACAACTTTCTCAATATATGGCCTACCAGAAAACGCCTCTAAAATTGTGAAAACTCAAACCCTAAGTCATACTTCCAATCTGCCCGAAACAGAACATCACCCCAATTTTAGTTTTCATCGATTCTAACTATTTACAGCATAACCTTTTGATCTAATGGCACCAAAACCACCTCTAGCACAGCACCTAATCCATCCCAAAAGATTACTCATCGCCATACCTTCGCCTAACGAACGACGCACCGACGAACGCTCCTCTCCCGGCCTCGAACTCCCTCCAATCTTCGGATCCTCCTGGTCGAAATCCTTCGAAACACGGAGATCAACGGGGGGGATGGAACGGCAGCAATGGAGGGGGAGGAGGCAAGATAGGGCCGGCCAAGGGGTGGTGGTGGAGGCGCAAGAGGGAGGGGGGGCGCACGGCTAGGGGTGGGGCGGCGGCTAGGGTGGAGAGGAGGGAGGTGGGGGCGCATGGGGCAGCAGCTTGCTGCCCTAATCCCTCCCCCACATGGGCCAAAGGCCTCCCACCTTCGGCCCACGAAGTTTCCCCAAGCCCACGATGTTTCCCCCAAGCCCAAATTTTCCCCGAAAGGCCCATTCCCCCCCAGAGGCCCAAAACATGAAACCGAAGACATACCGAAATGCCAGAAATGGAAAAATGACTCATTTCGACATCCGTGGTGTTACACCCTCAACATAGCATTTTCAAAGATCATAAACACATGCATACATAGATTGTAAACCGGGATCTTCCCTTAACGCAGAAAAGACTTTGCTTCTTTTTTCTTCTATGTGTTGTGCTCCATTTTTGCTCTGGTCATCTTATGCCCATGTCAATGACTGTCTTGGGAAATGAACAAAGCAACAACAAGCAGACCGAGCAAATAATAGACAAGTTGCGAAGGATGATAGAAGTACGAGCACGCGTTTTCGAAAAAAGCACGTTAGTTCGTTATCCCTACTAAGCCCCGCTGTCAACGAAGGTCGTGCACCTAAGTTGCGAGACGAGCTCATTGGCAGGAGAGTTAAGAAAATTGTGTGGCCTTCACTTAACGACCTACAACCTTCTCCGAATTGCGAGCATGGGTCAGGTCGATAAAAGAATAGCATGCGCGGCCTTATCCCCCCCAGTGTCATGACCCATGCTCCAGAGTTGCGAGCATATTTTTGATGAAGGCAGGGGAGTCATGTGGTTACTCGACGCGATGCACAATGGCCGAGCACGAACAAATCGACTATGTTCTGGGACCGTCTGAGAGGGTGTCTATGTGAGATTATGACTTGCAGCGAAGTACTACTGCAGAAGATAATCGGCTTATGTAGACCGGAACCTCCAGGGGCGAGCTTAGTGATCCGGTGCTGGTCGTTGTGTTTTTTGGTCGCTCGTGCACATGCTAGCCTATCCTTAGAAAAGAATGTAATTAGAGCAAATGCTCTTGCCCTTTTTGCGCTCATCCTGTCATCAAGATTGTGAGGAGAAAAGTATGCCCTTGAGCGAGACTGAGTCGGCTTACCAGAGGGTAGGGACTTTGGAGTCATTCACAAGATCTTGGGAAGAATGGGAGTCACAGGGTGGGCGAAAGAAGCGGATTTTATTGAAAGGAAATCGTTGGAAACTGCAAATGAAAAACATGTAATGAAAGGAAGTAGACAAAGAACCTACGTACCACAGACGCGAAGCATACCTTGTCCCAATGTCTTCGCAATAGGCCTAAAACAGTTCACTGGTGAACTGGGTGCCATTATCTGTGATGAGACGATTCGGAATCCCAAATCGCGTCACCACGTTATTGCAAAAAAAATCTCTTGGCCACCTGGGCCGAGATGGTCAACACGGGCTCCGCCTCGATCCACTTGGTGAAAGTGTCGATAGCCACGACCAAGTACTTGCAACCCTTTTGGCCTCGGGGAAAAGGTCCGAGTATATCGACCCCCCAGACCGAGAATGGCCACGTTAATGGAATGGTCTGGAGCGCGTATGCCGGCTAATGAACCTTGCGGGCATGGAACTGGCATGCTCGACAAGAGGTTACTATCGAGCGAGCATCGGCTAAGGCCGTTGGCCAATAATAACCCAATCGGAACGCTTTCCTTACCAATGTCCTAAAGGACGAATGAGCTCCTTAAATTCCTTCATGGATGTCTCTATGGAGGTTCTTCTTGGGAGATGCACTTGGAGAAGACTCCTAGTGCTCCCTTACGGTACAAGACGTCCTTGATCAGTTTGTATGGAAAGGATCGTCTTATGAGCCGGGAACGCTCAGCTTCTTCCTCGGGCAGTGTCCCATATGCAAGATATTGGACGAATGGCGTCATCCAATTCGCACTGTCCTCGAGGAGAGAGACGTTACCGCACGCCTCAGGTGCCTCCTTTACAGAGGGAATGGAGGGCTGGTGTAAGTTCTCGATGAGCACTCCTGCCGGGGCAGGGATTTGAGAGGAACCAACTTTTGAGAGACGGTCGGCCAGGGAATTGTCCTTCCTGAGGATGTAGAGTACCTTGAAATTCCTGAAGTATTTCTCCATTTTCCTAACTTTAACCAGATAAAGCGCCATTGAGTCATCGGAACACTGATACTCCTTGTTAACCTAGTTGATGACCAATAGTGAATCGTCCTTCACGGTAAGCCGTTGGACTCCAAGCGCCTTGCATGCTCGTAGCCCAGCCAAAAGGCCTTCATATTCTGCCGTGTTGTTTGTTGCAGCGAAATGTAATTGGAGGGCATACTAGAGTTTTTCTCCTTGCGGAGAGATTAAGATGACTCCAGCCCTCGAGCGTTCGTAAGCTTGGGACGCATTGAAGTACATGGTCCAGTGACCTTCCCTAGTTTGGTCAGGCTCCATGTCAGGTGGCGCGGGATTCATCCACTCTACTAGGAAATCCACCAAGACTTGGGATTTGATCGCTGTGCGAGCCGAGAACTCGATCTCGGACTCGGCGAGCTCCATGGCCCATTTCGCTATTCGGCTACTAGTGTCTTGATTCCTTAGGATCTCCCTAAGTGGAAAGTTGGTCGGAACCTAAATTTTATGGGCTTGAAAATAGTGCCGTAACTTTCTGGAAGCTACGAGCAGTGAATACAAGAGTTTTTGGACTTCGGGGTAGTGCTCCTTTAGTCCGTGCAAGACCTCGCTAATGTAGTAGATTGGTCGCTGCACTCCGTCCCTTTCTGCCGTCAAAACGACGCTTACTGCATGTGGCGTCGCAACCAAATACAGCAATAGGAATTCTCCTGTTTTTGGTGTGGTTAGGATCGATGGCTTGGACAGATACTGCTTCAGCTCTTCGAAAGACTTGTCTGCTTCTTCTGTCCAGATGAATCCATCGTGCTTACGAAGCGCCTTGAAGAAAGGTAATCTTCACTCGCAAAGCTAGGAAATGAAATGGCTAAGAGCCACCATTCTTCTGGTCAATGCCTGGACCTCTCGCACACAAGTGGGTGGTCGCATGCTTTCGATGGCTTCGATTTTTCTGGGTTCGCCCCGATGCCTTGTGGCCCGATCATGTAGCCAAGCACTTTTCCAGCCCTCACACCAAACACACACTTCTCTGGATTGAGTTTTATTCGATATTTATTGAGATTACAGAAGGTCTCCTCTAGGTCAAAAACATAACCCAAGGTGAGCTTGCTCTTGACTACTATGTCGTCAACAAAATAACAGGCTTTAACATAGGGCAAAAAGAAGTCATATGTAAAACCAAATTGAAACTACCAAAAGTGATATTGAAGGATCGTTATTTTTCATCCAGTTGATTTTGATGATGAGTATTTGAAAAAGATTTGAAACCAGTTTGATATTTCGACAAGATTTATTTTTTGGTTTCTTTATTTGAAAAGATCTGAAATCAGTTTGATTATTTGAAAAGCTTTTTGATTTTTGCAAAGGTTTTTGTTCGTGTTTTGAAATCGTGTTCTTAGAATATTTAATGCAATGCACTCCTGTGAGTGGTTGCATGGTTTAATGAGAGTCAAGTCGCGGACTTGTGCTCGGAATCGTTTTGTGGTTTGTTCATGTGCAGGTATTGCTCGAGGGCGAATGTGGTCGATGACGGACCGAACTAGGTTCATGGAGGAACCGAGGTTCGACTAGGTTCAAGGGGAACTGAGGTCTTGGTGGTCAAGGATGTCATGCGGGACGTTCGGGCTAAGAGAATGGTGCACATGAAGAATGGTTAGTCACGTGAGAATGGCATGAGGTCATTCGCGTGCAAAGTGTTAGTCACGTGAGTATGGTAGGGTTGCCATACGCGTGCAAGAGTTGTACTCGGCCAGGTTGGGCCAAGTGGAGTTGTGTTGAATACATGCTCTTTCTAGGATTAGGAGTGGGAATCCTTTTAGGATTAGGAATCCTTCTAGGATTAGGACTCCTTCTAGGATTAGGTGTGTTTGCCTTCTTTAAATAGAAGGGTTGCCTCCTGTTGAAGGCAATCAAGCTTTGAGCAAGCTTTAGGGTTGTACTCTTTTGTTTGGAGTATTTTAGACAAAAGAAAGGAGAAATAAAGATCAAGTTCATCAAATCTTTCGGCGAGCTACAATTCTAGTTAGATTTGTTCTCGCCGTCTTCTGGAACAGTAAGCTTGCAAAGGTCATAACTTTTGATCCGTAAGTACGATTGAGCTGATTCTTTTTGGGTTTGATTCGTATTGGAATCTAGTTTATTGTGTCCAAATTTCAGATCGATCGGATGGTTGGATCTCTGGGAATTCGCGTTTTACCAAACATCTATCATTCTGTTTTTTTCGAAAACGAGGCAATTATTTGGTTCTATTTTGGGGTAAACTTTTAATAGATCAAGAATTTGGTTTTAGCTTCCGCACAATCATTCACCCCCCCCTCTGATTGCTATATTAGGTCCTACAAGTGGTATCAGAGCAAGGCTCTACTAATCCATCTTAACAGGTGATTAGTAAACGGTAAGTTATGGCAACAGAGAAATACTCGAACAAGCCGCCAATCTTCGATGGCACAGACTTTCCCCACTGGCGGATCCGGATGACTACATATCTTCAAGCTCAAGGTAACGCTATTTGGCGCAAGGTAAAGATTCCATACAAGCTTCCTTCAAATGATGATATTGATAAAATCGAGTTTGAAAAGGATGTTGAAAATAATAATAAAGCTAGAAACATATTGCTTCAAGGACTTGCTAGAAAAGAATTCGATAGAGTCTGTCATTTACTCACTGCTCATGAAATTTGGAAATCTCTTCAAGATTATTATGAGGGCACTGACTCTGTAAAAGAAGCTAGGCAAGATCAATTTGAAAAGGAATACACTAGATTTGAAATGAACTCTGGAGAATCTCTAGATGATTGTTTTGCTCGCTTAATGTAATCTTAAACAATCTTAGAGTCAGTAGATGTAAAGTACACTGACTGAAAATGCTAGACATTTCATATCATCTCTTGATCTTAAAATCTGCAAATGAAAGTGATCGCTTTTAGGAAGCTCACAAGATGAGTGAAATGACTTTGGATAAACTATATTCTAGTCTCAAGACTTTTGAGATAGACATTGTTTCAAGAACATCCAATGATAACTCTATGGCTCTTAATGCTAATTCCTCTTCATATGATAATGCTACTAGTTCTTCATCATCATATTCCATTATCGCTTTGAGTGCTCTTAGTGATGAACAGCTAGATCAAATACCGGAAGATACACTTGCTCTTCTTTCCAAGCGTGTCAATGCAGCTTACATGAGATCAAGGGAAAGAAAAGGAGCCTCCATCCATCGCTACAATCAAGCGGTAAAGGCAGGGCACATCCGTGCTAAATGTTTCAAGAACAAAGATAGAGAGGAGAAGGAGCAAAGCAACTCCTCCAAGTCCTTCCGGCCAAGAGAGAGCAAGGATAAAAATAAGCAACGGACGAAGAAGATGCTCAACAAAGTCTTCGAGGCAATTGGTCGCTTAGACTTAAGCGACATTGATGACTCAATCGAAGATGAGAAGGAAGCGAAGCAAACGGTTGAAAGAGAAGTATTTCACCGGACTGTGCTTCATGGCAAAAGGGAACACTAGTGATTCTAGTGACAACGACAAAGACCTTCAGACGGTGATGAGGTAATGCCTTCAGATGATGAGCTTTGTGAAGTTTTAGTCATATTGAGAAAATCTTTAAGAAAATCTTCACTCAAAAATAAAAACTTAGAAAAAGATCTATCCATGCTAAAATCTGAAAACTTTGATCTTAGAAATTCAAATTCTGAAAATATTTGTGATACTTGCTTAGATCTCAAATTTGAAATTAAGTCTCTAAAAGAGGAACATGTCATTAAACTAGAACAAGTTTATGCCGAACAATTGAAAAATGAAAAACTTGTGAAAAATATTGGTTGCTCTACTGATAGTTTACATGATCAAATTGCTTGCTCTAAATGTTCAATTCTTGAGTTGAAATTAAAAGATGCAAATTGTAGAGTTACACAATTAACAAATGACGTGTTCACTCATGAAATTAACTCGTGTTCAAATTGCCGTAAATGTAAAGCTAAAATTGACACTCCTTGTGATAATTGTTTAACTCTTGCTAAGAAAGTTGATTACTTGCAAAATTCTTTGGAACGTTTCACTGATGGCAAGAAAAACCTAAACATGATTTTGGATCAATCAAAAGTCAGCACTCAAAACAAAGGTTTAGGTTTTGATTTTTATGCTCATCATAAATCACATGCTCCCACTGTTGTCAAAACACTTGAAAGTGGAAAATTTGAAATTGTCAATGAGCCTAAGAAAACTGTCTTTAAATCTGGTGGTCTTTTATCTTCTACTATGATGAATGCAAAATGTGCTTCTACTGTTAAAGCAAAACATCATGTTAAGTACACTTGCACTCATTGTGGTAGAGATGGACATCTAGTAGACTTTTGCTTTAGACTAGCTAAACAACAAAAGAGAGAAAGGTTTAATTCTAGGTCTAATTTCAGACAGGCACGTTTCATTTCTCATTATGTGCCTAGGGTGATGCAAATACCTCTTGTTGCTAAGAACACGAGAAAAGACAAATCTTCTTTTATGCATAAGAATGCTCGTGTTGTGCGAACTGTTGTGCGTCGTGTGTCTCAAGATCGATTCCTAAACATCTTATTTCTAACCCCAGATCGGAGACATCGACACTTTCTCGCTTCTATGTAGGCTTCTCACGCGAGGAAGGAGAACATATGGCTAGTGGATTCCGATGCTCACGCCACATGTCCGATGATAAGAATTGGTTCTCCTCCTTCACTTGTGCATCTCGTGCTAAAAGTGTTATTTTTCAAGATGCTTCCTCCACCTCTGTTTTACTTAAAGGCACTAGTCCAAATAGTGCGGTACAGTGCATATGTTCAGGGGAGAGTATCTTTGTTGATGAAGATGATGATGATGCTGTTGAGGATGAGATAATTGGAGTTTCTTTGTGTGCTTGTGTGCTCGTTTTCAAGCTTCCCGCGTGCTTCACATCGACAAGCTATCAAGAGGATTTTAAGGTATCTCCGTGGTACTCAAGATTTTGGCATTTGGCTTTCGCTTCTTCACACATTAGTTTAAGACCTTTCTCGATGCTGAATTTGGAGGATGTGGAATTGATAGAAAAAGTACATCCGGTTCATGCCACTTCTTGAGTAATTCTCTTTCTTGGACACATTGACATCAGATTTCATTTTCTTAGAGATCATGTTGAAAAAGAGCTATTGAACTGAAATTTGTTGATTCGGGTGCTCAACTTGCGATATTTTCACTAAACCGCTTGATTTTTCTCGCTTTTGCTTTCTTACGCGGTGAACTTGGGATCATTCATCCCCATGGGTTGATTTGAGGGGAGTCTTGAGTTTATCTCTTTTTGGGTTACTTGACTTTGGTTCCTAGAAGTGATTTTTATAAGTGGTATTTTGACTTTACACCTCAAGTAAAACCCCTGTTTACATTGCATCATGTAGTACAAAGCTTTGGTGATTATTCTTGTGTATATAGCCAAGTTAATGCTCAATGCTTTACTTATCACTAAAAGGCTAAAATAATTCAATTTGAGATGCTTTTCGAGAATATTTTGGCTCTTGCTCATTATGGTATTGCATTTGTGAAATAGGCTTAAAAGTTTCTTGTCATCTGTTGAAAGGCTAGAGCTGATTAGAAACTATGTGTGAGTTTTTGTTGGACTTCAAATGATCATTATGAGTCTCAAGCAAAATCAGTGTTTTAATGTTAAAAGCAAGTTGAAAAGATGCAAGCAAAAGCTACTTGGCTAAACACAAGTTTAGTACAATGTGCGACTTCCTTGCCAGGATTTAAATGCAAAAGATGCAAGAAAAGGCTACTTGTCTAAACAAAAGTTCAGAACAATGTGAAGCCACTTGCCAATTTAAACTGAGAAAGATACAAGAAAGAACTACCTACTCATACACAAGTATGGGCTAGTGTCTGATTACTTGTCATCCTGTTGATCACAAAGCAAAATTGTCAAACTTGCTAAAAGAGAAAAAGGAAATTCAAATGGTTGAAAAAGGCTTGAGACAAATATTAGTGAATTTGAAAGTCTCTCTATGCTCATGATAGATTTCTTTTCGCTTTGGCAAAATCTGTTTATGACATTTTACTTGTTTGCTCTAATTTGCTTATGAAATAACTATTCTATGTGTTAGAGCCTCCATATTCTCACAATATGCTTTCTAATTGTATAAAATGATAAAAAATGAGAAAGTTCTCCTAAAAACTCTTCAAATGCTTTACTTTGATTATATACCTTGAATATACTTCAAAGCTTGAGATACTGCATTCATTAAGGGGGAGTTTTGAGATCTTGATGACTATTTTGTCAAAAAGGGGGAGAACAAGTCAAGGAGGTTTTTGAATTGGGATTATTTGGTCTTTTGGTTCTTGCTCAATCTCTTGTCAAATCTTATATTGTGTTTTGTCAAATTACTCATCAAGGGAGATTGAAGGATCGTTATTTTTGATCCAGTTGATTTTGATGATGAGTATTTGAAAGAGATTTGAAACCAGTTTGATATTTCGACAAGATTTTTTTTTGGTTTCTTTATTTGAAAAGATCTGAAATCAGTTTGATTATTTGAAAAGCTTTTTGATTTTTGCAAAGGTTTTTGTTCGTGTTTTGAAATCGTGTTCTTAGAATATTTAATGCAATGCACTCCTGTGAGTGGTTGCATGGTTTAATGTGAGTCAAGTCGCGGACTTGTGCTCGGAATCGCTTTTGTGGTTTGTTCATGTGCGGTATTGCTCGAGGGCGAATGTGGTCGATGACGGATCGAACTAGGTTCATGGAGGAACTGAGGTTCGGGACTAGGTTCAGGGGGAACTGATGTCTTGGTGGTCAAGGATGTCATGCGGGACGTTCGGGCTAAGAGAATGGTGCACATGAAGAATGGTTAGTCACGTGAGAATGGCATGAGGTCATTCGCGTGCAAAGTGTTAGTCACGTGAGTATGGTAGGGTTGCCATACGCGTGCAAGAGTTGTACTCGGCCAGGATGGGCCAAGTGGAGTTGTGTTGAATACATGCTCTTTCTAGGATTAGGAGTGGGAATCCTTTTAGGATTAGGAATCCTTCTAGGATTAGGACTCCTTCTAGGATTAGGTGTGTTTGCCTTCTTTAAATAGAAGGGTTGCCTCCTGTTGAAGGCAATCAAGCTTTGAGCAAGCTTTAGGGTTGTACTCTTTTGTTTGGAGTATTTTAGACAAAAGAAAGGAGAAATAAGGATCAAGTTCATCAAATCTTTCGGCGAGCTACAATTCTAGTTAGATTTGTTCTCGCCATCTTCTGGAACAGTAAGCTTGCAAAGGTCATAACTTTTGATCCGTAAGTCTGATTGAGCTGATTCTTTTTGGGTTTGATTCGTATTGGAATCTAGTTTATTGTGTCCAAATTTCAGATCGATCGGACAGTTGGATCTCCGGGAATTCGCGTTTTACCAAACCTCTATCATTCTGTTTTTTTCGAAAACGAGGCAATTATTTGGTTCTATTTTGGGGTAAACTTTTAATAGATCAAGAATTTGGTTTTAGCTTCCGCACAATCATTCTCCCCCCTCTGATTGCTATATTCGGTCCTATAGATATATGGGGTTTTAGGATTTTGAGGTTGTCATATCATGCATGTTGGTTCCTTTAGTCCTCAATTCATGATTTGGTCCTTTCTCATTATTCTGTCAAAAGACAAACTAGTGTTTATTCCTGGTCCTGATTTCTTGACTTTTACGTATATGCTATTTTTATTTCTCAAATTCAAGAATCTAAGATTATAATTACGTATAAGATTAATTATAAATTCAAGAGGCTAACATTGTTTGGATTTATTTAAATATAATATTGAGTTATCTTGTAGTGGTGTACATATATAAAGCATATTTCATGACTTTATGCATAAAGGAAAATATTAAGGCATTTTAAACATAAGGTTTAAGCTACTGTAACATGGCTCCATTTTATGATTTTTCTTTAGGTATGGCTTTATTTTAAAGGTTTTTAAGACTAGTTGCAGTATTTGCTCATTTTTCACATTTTTAACATTATTCGAATCTTCTTAAGGTATAAACATGAGTAAAAACAGCAAGAAACCTAAATATTTTTGTATACATAGTATGAGCATCATTTTTAAAGACCCTAGGAATTGGTCTTACTGAATTTGAATTTAATTTGCACAAGTTATAAACATTTAGATTTTTGCATGTATTGAAATTGGGCTATCTTATCATTTGTTACAAATTAAGTCCAAATTCAAATATTTTTAAATATTTGGAGTACCTATGACCTCAGGAACAAGATAAATTTATCTCATCAATTTTGGAGTTGATTTGTGAAAATGTTACATTATGCACATTCTAGGTCTAGAGCATAAATTTGAGCTCATTTACTGTACAATGGCCAAAAGTAAAATATTTTTGCATATTCGGATTTCTCATTATTTAACATGAATTTAGAGACTTGTATCACTGAATTTGGAGTTCTCTAGCAAAAGTTATACAAGTTTGAATGCTCTCGGTTTTGAAAATTTTAGGAAAATTGGAAAATAAGCTTTCTAACTTTGAAAAGTGTACTTTGCCATTTCGCGGGATTTCATATCCCTTGTGTTGATTGACAGGGCAACCCCACCTATTACACCAGGCAGAGGGGGAAGCCAGGGGAGCTCGCCGGCGATGAGGCAGCGGCGGAGAGGTTTGGCCAGCCGCTTGGTGAGCAAGAGAGGAAGGTCATGAACCTAGGGGAGTGGTCGGTTGCAGCGGGTCGTGAACATGGTGAGCTAGCAATGAGGATGAGCAGCGCACGGTGGAGGCAGCTGTCGGGAGGGAAGGAGAAGGGCGCTTACTCTCTATTAAGCAAGGGATAAGCATTAGGAGGTTGAGAAGATCCGAATGGGGTACCTCAAAGCGGCGGAGGAGCTACGGGCTGGGCTAGTGACGTGCAGCCAGAGGCGGAGAAGAAGACAATCAAGCAGTGATGATTCAGCTGATTGGAGCTACAATCAAAGCAAGGGGAGGAGTTAGGGAACCGAGAGGAGTATCACGGCGAGAGAAATTGTGGAGGAGCTCACCCGGTGGTGGTTTTCACAGAGATGAGCTCGCCGTCCTCTGAAATAACCCAAATTTTCTTTCAAATAAGTTTGAATTAGACTCTAATTGCATTTTATGATTTTTCTGAATTTTTTTGGATTTTTTTTAATTAATTTGGATTTATTTGATTATATTACGGATTTTTGCCATTTTTGGAAAGTTTCGCTACCTTTACGCTTTCCTTTTTCGGACTTTACGTCTTCCTCCTCACGCCCGCGCCCTGCCGCTCGGCCGCCTCCCGCCTTCGCTCGCGCCGCGCTCGAACCTGCCTCCGCCTGCCGCTTCGCGCCCACGCGAGTGCGTTTGCGCACTGTTCCTCTTCCCCGTGAGGATGCTGCCATGGCAGCTTTCCCGTGCTGCTGCGTGCTAGGCGCCGTCCCATCGCCGTCGCCGCCCTAGCCGTAGGGTACTCCACCCCCGCCGCTGCTCACGCCGCCGCTCGCCTCGAGCCCCGTGCTGCCGCCCCGTCCCGTCGCCGCTGCTCCACTCATTTCTCCGCCGAAATGATGAAGCCGACGACCCCCGCCGCTTTCCCGGCTATATAAGCCCCGCCGGCCTCGATTTCTCACTCGTCGAGCTCGCCGCCTCCTCCTCTTCCGTTTCCCCCTCTCTCCTGTGCCCTCCCGAGCTCTCTCGTGCCGCTCCAAGAGCTCCTTCCTCCGCTCCGGCCGAGCTCCGCTGCCCCTTGGAATCCCCCAAGCCGTGTCCTAGAACCGGGTGAACCCCCTCTTCCTTTTCCCCAAAGTCCCGAGCACTCCCATGCCCTAATTCCCGTTTTCCCCATCATCTCCCTCACCTCCGGCGCCCTCCTCGGCCTCGCGCCGCCCCGCTCCGGCCGCCCTCCCCTGTGTCGCTGCCACCCATGGCCCACGCGCCAGTCACCCCTCCCTCTCTCTACGCCCCGGCCCCACTCGCTAGCCCCTCTCCTCTCTTACGCCACTGCCGCCTGCCCGCTGTCAGCGACTGGTGTGAAACCGGGCCGCCCAAGAGCCTCCCCGCTCATTTCTTGGGCCGAGTTCAATTTTGGCGCGGCCCAATGGAATAGTAGCGTTTGCTTTTTTTATTTATTTCCGATTTGAATTTCCAAAATACCATTTTAATCCATTTAAAAATCCAAAAATACCCAAAAATCCTAGAAAACCCAAAAATGGCCCAAAATACATATTTCGAACCCTTTCGAGCCACTGAGTTCAAAAATGAACTCCGTTTCGCCAAACCAAGTTTCCAAAATTCCGAAAACGCCCATCCGACCCATTTCCAGCTTATTTTCTCACTTGATTTTTCTCTTTTCTTTTCTCTTCTTTCTTTTTATATTATTTATTGTTTATCTTATGATGTTTGTTTACGATAGAACCGACGATCGAGCAGTACCAACTCCCGGAACCGACACAGGAGCAGGAGCAGTACTTGGAGCAGGAGCCAGACCAGCGTGAAGCCGAATACGACTACACCAACTCTGAACTAGGGGACCCCTCCGCCTCGCAAGGCAAGCCATACTCCATTGATCATGTTGAACCTATTGTTTCCTAGATTAGTTCATAATTATTTTCTACCGCATTATTTCCGAACTATATGTTGAAATATCACAAAGTCGGTATGTTTGAATGACATGATAGCTAGTTAATGCCAAGACGGCTCATGGAACTTCCTTGAAAAATATTGAATCCAAATAATCCTTTGTAACCCTAAAACATCACTATTGTCATTATTTGGCTATGTATTCTATTATAGTTAATTAGACCATTTTAAAGGAAACATGAAATGTCGATGGATTTGGATGTGGAATGTTTTTGAAATATTGCGGTACGGGGGACAGTATTGGGCTAACTACCGGATGGGTGTTAGTCTGATCCCCGGCCGAGGACTGATACCAAGGTTTGAATGGATGGTGGTATGTTGGATACCAGGGGCATGTGGAACGTAATGGTTTGGTCTGTAACAAGATAAGGACTTACAACCTTGGGCAAAGTAAATAACTTACGAACTCGTTCAACCACAGGTTGGGCCGGTCAACTACGTTGGCTTGACTCAACGTAGCCTAGTACATTGTACTTTCCCCGGAATACCTATAGGAGCAGGGTTACCTTCCCGGTATGGGAGATGGTCCGCAGTTATGGGGGTGGAACGGGAATGTGCACAGGAAAGTGTGGCATTACGGGTTCACAACGGTAGGTGTCCACAGTAAACGGGATCGCGAACTCCACTCACGGCGGTGGGGACCCGGGTTAATGTGGACCGAAACTCTACCTGGGATAGGGGCTAAAGGGGAAAGATCCAACGAAAAGCTATGATAACCTCGATCCGGCCGCATGCATAAAAGTTGCATGTTAATCGCGTGGCATAACGATCGTGGAATCTTGTGGGTAAAGCTGAACACCTCTGCAGAGTGTATTAAATGGTATTCGAATACGCCGTGCTTCCGGTAAATGAAGCTGAGTTAAAATGGGGTGAATCCCGAACCTAAGCTCAAGTAGTTTTTGGATTAACAAGTATGGAAGTGGATAACTTTGGAACCCCCCCCCCTTTATTCATATTATTAGTATGGTTTATGTTTTAAACATGAAATGTCAAATATTATGAAAACTTGCATACACCAAATGAGACATATGGCTATCCTTGTTATCCGTTGCATATGGTAATCAGGCTTCACTGTGTGGTTTGTTGAGTACGTTGTAGTACTCACTCTTGCTTAATTAACCCATTTTAGAGTATCAATATGTTGGTGATTTCCAAGAGATCGTGGATGACGATGCCGTTTGGTTCTAAGTCCCAGTCTTCGCTCAACTCGCCTGTGGTTTTACTTTTGTGATGACTCTCTTTTGTAATGTAATATATACTCTGAAGCTCGCCGCTTCCTTTGAAAACTCTGGCCGATAGGCCCTATGTGATGTAAAAACAGTTGTATTGTTCTTTTGCGGGTAATGTACAACTTGGTTTCCGATGACTAAACTTCCTGGGTAGTCATTTCGGAGTTTAAACGCACCCCTGAAATGACGGTCCGTCACATCCTTGTCCCCGAGCTTGGAGTTCTCTTCGGTGAGAAGGGGGGAGATAGGGGCAAGCAGAGGAGGCAAGTGAGGTGTCGGTGGCTTAAATGCGAGGCACACGGAGTAGGCGAGCCACGGCATGGGCGTCAGAGCAGGCAAGGCGCTGAGTGGCGCACGGTCTCTGCATGCGCTCACGCATGGCACAACGCGTCTCATCGGCTCGGGCGGAGAGAGGAGGGATAAAGGGAAGGGAGGTGACGGTGTGAGGTCGTGGGCGACGTTGTGGTAGCTCGAGCGCGGGCGGAGGGCTCTACAATGTGACGGTGGTGACGGTGACTTGATGGCGAGGCCAAGGCATTCCGTCGAATGCCCTGCATGCATATTGTAGCCATCCTAATTTCCAGATTTCATTCAATTCGTTTGGCTATTTGCAGCTATCATTTCATGGCTTTAAGTGATCCAAAAATTTCTATGAACTTTTTTGTAGATAGTCCAGAGATTAAGGTTTCAAATGCCCTTGAGTTCACTCAATTTGCTTGAGTAGATCTCAAATTAAAATTCATGGAATTTGGCTATTTTTGAGTTTTATTTGAATTTTTAAGGTATCTACATATTGTGGAAAAATTGTGTAAAATTCATATTTATTCATGTCATGAGTTCTAGTATTTGATAAAATTATTTCCCTGGTTTGGTTGTTTGGAATTTTTAAAAGTTTCCTTTGAACGCTCAAATTGAGAGATAAAGGATTTAATTAAAGCATTTCAATTTTAAATCAAATAAATTCAGCTTAAAATCCAAAAAAATACACTGAAAGTCTTGCCAAGTCACTTTATTCTATTTTTGCATTTCTTGGGGTGTTACAACTTCATTGTATATTTGTATGTAAAAATGTATAACTTGCTTTGAACAGAAGGCTGCTTCACTGTTTGTAAAAAACTAGGCAGGGTTGCGCGCTACGCTGCACCGTGCAAAATTTGGTCTGATGATTATCTCTAAAAAAGGTATGAGAACTAAAATGTATTTTCAATTTTTTCTCCGGTTTTTTTAAAAAATATGCTAGCTAGGAGTCATTGAAAAATTTGCGGCACCATGTGTCCTCTTTATGCAGGCCCAAATTTGGTCTGATGGTTACCTTTTTTTTAAAAAAAAATGAGTTGCTAGGAGTTATCGTCGAATCTGCGGACCCGCGTGCATCTTTTTTTTTGCAAAAAAAACGTGTATAGACCTAAATGTAATTTTCAAAAAAATAGGTTGTTAGAAGCCATCACTGAATTTGCAAAACTGTAAGGACCTTTCTGTAAAAAAACTGGGGGATCTGAACGTAATTTCAATTTTTTCAAGGTCTTTTTTGCAAAATAACTGGAGGAAGGACTTACACGTAATTTAATTTTTTTTCGGACGGGTTTTTTTGGGAAAAGTGTGACGTGGAAGCTTGGGAGCTCGGCATTCCTTCCAGGCTTAATAGAGTTAGTATGTATAACTTGCTTTGAACAAAAGGCTGCTTGAGTGCTTGACAGAGTATATGCTAGATGATTATCAGCCCATATGCGGTAACTTGCATTTTTCTAATTAGCTGGTCTGAATGTCTGATTTCAGGTGGCATTTTGTTGACAATGAAGTGGTCAGATCCATCATTGATTTACTATTAGAATAAGACAAGGCCCAACAAGCATGAAGTTGTGGTAATCTCTGCATATTAAATTTTTCTTGTAACATTATCTTACTTGGAGAAGTGAACAAACAGTGTCAAGTATATCTTGCAGATGCTCTAGACCAATACCCATAACCTGTTAATTTGTCAGATTTTATCTATTTAACAATAGTTACTAGTCTCACGGTTAACATTTTGATTGATCACTTGTAGCTGTTATTTTAAAGATTTAAGTAATTATAGTTGAATGACATGAGTCAATGGCTTCCTGCTATATATTTAGCAGCTAATTTCTGTAATTTCCATTAGGTCAACGGATTACAATGCAGACAACGGTTGTGAACCGTGTTAGAATCAAGTCCAGAACACTAGCATTCAGATGAACATTAAGGTGCCCAGATTTAAAATACACATGACCAGGTACATTTCAGTTGTGCTTCTGTTGGTAACTCTGTAGCTTTTTTCTTGTTGAAACTTGAATGCTTGAATCATGCTACAATTTTCTTGGTTGTATCCGTTTATTAACTTCATTTGTGTCTATCTAATAAGTCTTAACTAATCAATAACCAATTCTTTTTTTTACCTTTTCATACCCTCCATGTGATCTTACGATTTCTTCTCTTACAAACACAGGAGACATTATGGATGTCCCACTTTATCCATATTTGTCCTATTGGCCAGCATAAGTGCCGTGCGCGTCTTAATGGGGTCACCAAAAGAATAAACACCCTCTCATCGTAATCGGTTCTAACTAATAATCGAACTAGAACCGATTATGATGATCATATTTTACTATTGAGCGAAAATCGATTATGATAGCACTGCTCATCACTGTCTAAAGACTTTATATCATCACCTAAATTGACTGTGTTTCTGTAGTAGTGTACTCCCCAAGCATCGGCGCTGGTGAAAGGGGTATCAGTGCCGTCGTCGCCTCCCGCGGCGTGCTCGAGAGCTCGTCGACGAGCCTGGGAATTGCGCGGAGGCGAGGCAGATGCAGCGTCGTAGGAGTGGCCGGTGGCCTCGTCAGCAAGGCACTCCAAACCGATGCGTTGGCAGATGAACGACGGCCTCCTCGGCATGGTCGCAAGCGACAAGTACGGATCGAGCGCAGGACTTTCCATACGGAGGACTGTAGTTGGTGCAGGTCGGATCATTGCCATGCTGACCAAATTTGCCAAGACTCTGTTTGCACTAAAATTCGGCACGTATTAAAATCGGTCTGAAGCGGAAAGAAAATGTACGTATGGAAAGAAATCGGTAAACGAATCGGAAAAGGAATCCGTTTCTAAAAAAGGAAAAGAAATCAGATTAAAGGCCGATATAGATAAACACACCGTATCCATGTACAACTCGGATCGGCCAGGTGTGTTATAAAAGGAGGCAGATGTCAAGCGAAAAAGGAATCAATCTAACAACACACATCTACTTTTTACAAGCTTTTCTTTTACATTGTTTTAGCTTCATAGATCCCTCTACAAGTCGACGGAATCAACATAGTTGCGCATCGCCGATTGTTGGTTTTTGCCGATTTCACCCAGGTTTGATCTGCTTCGTTTTGTTGCGCATCGCCTTCTCGAAGCCGATTTTTACCTTGTATCCGGATCAATCGTAACCGGTTGATCTAGTTATCTCCTAATCGGTTCTAGCCGACTAGCGAAAAGCCGATAGATCCTTGTTTATCGGCTTTGATCAAGTTACAAACTCTACCTTGTCAATTTCAGGTCAAATTGACTGGCACGTTCTGCAAATCCGGCGTTTGTCTTGTGTGTTCAAGGCCGAAAACCCTCCTTCACGTTTTTAGCGCGAACAGACTCCTAATAAACTTGATCCGTGCTCCTAAGATTTCGATAAGTAGGATTAAGGAAAAAGATCTAAACAGGGAGAAATTGATAGCACATTAAGTAACTGTCCTTCGAAACTTCATCTGATTAGAGCATTGTTCAAGAACTGAGCAACATCTTCAAGAGGATATGATAGCCATAGCAAACTGCAAAGATCCATTCAGCTTAAGGTTCAGCAAGCATCTTTGCATCTAATCACAGCAATCTCTCTCTCTCTCTCTCTCTCTCTCTCTCAATTATGTAGATTATTTCATCTCAATTCTCTGACAAGTCACACCATGGCAGACTAAAATTGAGGCGCTTCCCTCGAGCAAATAATTCTTCTTCACCTCCTTGTTGCAAGGCTCGAGCCGAGGTGCCTGCCCTTGGACCTGCTCCTGCCGCTCCCCTCGCCCCTGCCAGCGCCGGCGCGGCTCCTAGCCGACGACAACGACCCGGGGCTCTGGCTCAGCCTCTGCGACG
The DNA here is from genome assembly GCA_036346355.1 of Rhipidocladum racemiflorum. Lineage (NCBI taxonomy): Eukaryota > Viridiplantae > Streptophyta > Magnoliopsida > Poales > Poaceae > Rhipidocladum > Rhipidocladum racemiflorum. Next base: position 39,597,740 of record CM070588.1, read on the forward strand.
CCCGCCTGCGCAGGCTCCGCCCTCCCCCGGCACCGCCCCCGAGTGCCGCGCGCGCCACGCTGTCCGTGGCCACCTCTCGTGCGCGCTGCGGCTTGACGGGCTGCTTATTGAGGTAGGCGAGCTGCGGGAGGAGGCCCGTGACGGCCTTGCGCAGCGCATCGTCGCCGACGTTGGCCTGCACCGGGTTGCCCACGAGGTTGAGCGCCAGGAGGGAGTGGTAGTTGGCCACCAGCTGCCCCAGCGCCTTGGCGGTCGTGATCTTGTTGAACCCCAGGTCCAGCACCGCCAGCTTCAGCAGCCGGTGAAGCCCCTCCACGTCGCTGATCTTGTTGCCCGCCAGGTACAGCTCCCTGATGGCCGCGCAGTTCGACAGCCCTGCAATCCATCAATCGCACATTCACACCAACAAATTACATGTAATTCTTGCAAGTTGCAAGTTGCAAAGCAGAGGTTTTGAGCAGAATCTTGCTTTGCAATGATGTCAAGGTTGTTAGTTCGCACTGGTGACTTGCACCTGCGAGATCACTAAGAACACACCGAGTGCATCAAATGGTGAAGAACTAATGAGGAGGCGAGGTGTTTTGGGCTGCGATGAAGCTGCAGCGTTTTCGTTGCTCATCTTCTCCTTTTATTAGGTAATTCCCAAAAAGGAAACGAAGTCAAAAAAGAAACAAAGGATTCGGAGACCGTGGCCAGGAATATTTCCATCCCCACGTCCTGGAATCCAGGCATGCACGAGCTAATCTCGCCATTCCCTTATGCGCATGGCTGACCACAGATTGGAGCTCGTGCACGTGTATGAACATGCAACCAAATGAAACTAGACTACGTGCCAAGGCTTAAGCAACCAACATTACTCCCCCTAAGCCTTGTGCACCTTCTTGACATCGACAAGCCTGAGCTTGGAACGTAGCAGCAGGAACTGATCACGCCCAAGAGACTTCGTCAGAATATCTGCCAGTTGGTTCTTGGTGTCGACTGGCTCGACCTTTACCCTGCCCTCCTCGATGCATTCCCTTATGTAGTGATACCTAGTATCAATGTGTTTACTGCGGTCGTGGAAGACGGGGTTCTTACTTAGTTCGATCGCGGATTGATTGTCGATCTTCAGAGTGACCACGCTAGCCTCCTCTCCTCTGAGTTCTGAAAGGAGGCGCGCTAGCCACACACCCTGGCAGGAAGCCGTTGTGGCGGCGATGTACTCGGCGCCGCAACAGCGGGGCCACCACCTTACGCTTCGGGATCGCCAGGTGATGAGATTGTTGCCGAGGAAGAACAGGATTCCACTTGTGCTCTTGCGAGAGTCGACGTCTCCAGCAAGATCGCTGTCGCTGTAGCCGAGGAGTACGGCTGCTCCCTTCTTCCTCCCAAAATGGCAGCCGTAGTCCGTTGTGCCCGAGATGTATCTTAGCACGCGCTTGACGGCCACCATGTGCTCAGTGGTTGGCTTCTCCATGAATCTGGACACAAACCCCACCGAGTATCCCAGATCTGGTCTTGTGTTTACCAGGTAGTGCAGTGCCCCCACAATTCTTCTGTACTCCGTGGCGTCGACGGTGGGAGCGGTGCTTAGCTTGCTGAGTTTGGGGCGCGTCTCCATGGGTGTGGTGCTGGCTTTGCACCCGGCCAGGCCCGCGGCCTCCAGTATCTTCCTTGCGTACGCGCCCTGGCTGATGTAGGTTCCGGTGTCGCTCTGCTCCACTTCAAGGCCGAGGTAGTAGCGTATCAGTCCCAGATCGCTCATCTGGAACGCCTTCTTCATCTCATCCTTGAACAGCTCGAGTTTGGTGGAGTTGCCGCCGGTGATGACGAGGTCATCGACGTAGACTCCCACGATCAGCCGGTTCGCGCCTCGCCCACGGGTGTAAACCGCGTGTTCTGAGGCACTGCGCTGGAACCCAAGTGACGCCAGAGAGGCGTCGAGCTTGGCGTACCACGCACGGGGTGCTTGACGGAGTCCGTAGAGCGCCTTGATCAGGCGAAGCACCTTGTGCTCCTTACCAGCGATGACAAAACCTGGTGGTTGTGTGACGTACACCTCCTCTCGCAACACGCCATTCAGAAACGCGGATTTCATGTCCATATGGTGCACAGGCCATCCTTCGCTTGCGGCGAGCGCCAGGAGGAGCCTCACTGACTCGAGGCGCGCAACAGGGGCGAAGACCTCGTCGTAGTCGATGCCCTGCCTCTGCACGTACCCTTTTGCCACGAGCCGTGCCTTGTGTTTGGTCACAATGCCGGCGGCGTCCTTCTTAGTCTTGAAGACCCACTTGAGCCCAATCGGGTGCTGTCGTGGCGGCGCATCGACCAGCTCCCAGGTGCCGTTCGACTCGATCGAGGTGATCTCATCGAGCATAGCGTTCCTCCAGTAGTCGTGTCCCTGGGCTTGCTCGAACGTGGTGGGCTCGTTGGCGCTAGCCAGGAGCAGGTCTGCGTCCAGCTCCCGTTGGGCCAGGCCAGGAGGTGTCGTTGGCCCCAAGATGTTGTCGACGGCGCGGAAACGTAGCGCTGCGTCATCATCGTGCTCCGCGTCGAGATCCTCCTCTGCATCGAGTGGAGGTGACGCGAACTCGATCGCCGGGGGTGTTCTTACGGCTGGAGAGCACGGGCCCACTCCCTGAGTGGGTGATTGAACCGGAGCGGCTGTTGGTGTCGTGAGCTCCTCCTGGGGTTGCTGCGAAGGGGTCGCTCCTGGCGTGCTTGGCGCAGCATCCTCCTCCGCTGCCTGTCGTAGGGTCGAGGTCACAACATTGGGCTGGTCCACCGTGGTGTACTCAATGGTGAAGTCATCGTCGTCGCCCATGAGTTGTTCCCCGCTCCACTGCCACTGTGTTGCTTCGTCGAAGACGATGTCGCGGCTGATGTGGACTCGCCTTGTCGATGGATCGAAGACGCGGTACGCTTTGGAGCCGGGCTCGTACCCGACGAAAATCATTGGTTTGCTCCTGTCATCCAGCTTCTTGAGGTTGGGCGCCGAATTCTTGACATGAGCGACGCAGCCGAAAGTGCGGAGGTGGTGGACGGACGGCGTGCTCCCCGTCCAGAGTTCGTATGGTGTCTTACCGTCACTTGTCCCCTTCGTCTTGGCCCGGTTGAGGAGATACACTGCCGTCGTGACAGCCTACCCCCAGAACTTGCCGGGGAGGCCTTTTGCCTTGAGCATGCTGCGTGCCGCGCCGACCACGGTCTGATTCCGCCTCTCTACAACCCCGTTCTGTTGGGGGGTGTAAGGGGCCGTGAGCTCGCGTCGAACGCCGAGTTGGGCGCGATACTCGCTAGTCTCGGCCGTGAATTCTCCTCCGCGGTCGGTGCGGAGGGTGGCGGCGATCTCCGCTTTACGTTCGGCCGCCACCGCACGCGCTTGATTAAGCGCCCGCCGCCTGGCCCTTCGTGAGGAAGGTGGTCACCACATATACCTCGAGTAGTCGTCGACGAGAAGAAGGAAATAGCGGTTGCCGCTAGGTGTCGCCGGCGAGATGGGACCGCACAAGTCCCCATGGAGCAGCTCGAGCGGGTTTGTGGCACGACGCAGGGCGTGGTGCAGGAACGGCGCGCGCCGGTGCTTGCCGACGAGACAAGCCTCGCACACCTGCTCCACCTGGGAGAGCACAAGCATGCCGCGCACAAGTCCTTCGCGCCCCATCTTGCGCAGTGCCGCGAAGTTGATGTGACCGAACCTGGCGTGCCACCGCCAGGCGTCCTCGCCGACGTGCGTTGCCAGACAGATCGGCCGTGCTATGTCGATGTCGAGCACGTAGAGCCGGCCGGCGCTGCGGTAGACCTTGGCCAGCAGTCGCCGCTCCTCGTCGCGAATGCGCATCACGCCGTCTTCGATCAGGATCTTGAAGCCCCCTTCATCAAGCTGCCCGATGCTAATGATGTTGGCGTTGAGGTGTGGGATGTAGTAGGTGTTGGAGAGGGCGCGGTGCTCCCCGTTCTTGCACTTGAATAGTATGGTGCCGCAGCCTTCGATGTTAATGACCGACCCATCTCCTAGCCGGACGGTGCCGGTGACGCCCTTGTCGAGGTCGGAGAAGGCCACCCGGGACCCCGTCATGTGATTGGTGGCCCCGGTGTCGAGGATCCAACGCCGTGGATTCTCCTTCTCCTCATCCGTGAGCGCGGCAAAGACATTGGCCTCGACAAGCTTGATCAGGGCTTGCCCGGGGGCGTCGGAAGTTGCGACGCGTTGGTGTGGCGATAGCTTGGAGTGGATCTTCGGTGTGCCACGGATCTCGTCATTGTCGGTCGCCTTAGCGGAAGGACTGAGGAGTGGTAACGGCTCAGTGGGAGTAGTCGCCAGGTCACCGCCCTCGATCAAGAGTAGAGTGGGCTCGTCGTCTTGGACCGTGTGGGCTTGAGCCTGAGCCTCGTCCCTGAGCCTGCTCCTGCATTCCTTGGCCCAATGGCCAAGTTTGCCGCAGTACTTGCACTTGTCGGCGTTGCGGCCCTGTGCCGCGGCGGAGCCTTCACCTCCATTTGCCTTGCCGCCTCCGCGGCCTTTCCCTCCTCCCCGGCGTTTCCCGCGACTGCTTGAGCCGCTAGTGCCACGAGAGGTCTCCTGCTCCTTCTTCTTGAAACGATCAAGCCATTGATCTTCGGTGAAGTAGAGCTTACCACCAATTGTAATCGACTTTGGCGCGTGTTCGTCATCGTCGTCTTCTGCGGCCTTGAGCCGACCGGTGATCTCCTCCACAGTGAGGGTGGAGACGTCTAGCAGCGTCTCGATCAATAGCACAAGCTGCTTGAACTTGGGCCGCGCGATGCGCAGGTACTTGCGGACGACCTTGGCGTCAGGCTCGGGGTCGCCAAGTGTGGCCAGCCGGTTCACGATCCCGGTGAGGCGCATGGCGAAGTCCTCGACGCCTTCCCCATCACGGAACTTGAGTTTCTCATACTTGGTCCGCAGCTTCTGTGCCGTTGTCTCCCTGATCCGCTCGTTGCCGAGCCGCATTGTCTTGACGCTCTCCCATGCCTCCCTTGCCGACGGCTTGGTCGCAAGCGCGGAGATCATCTCCGATGGCACGGCGCTGCAAATTGCGTCGAGCGCCATGCGATCCACCTGCAGCACGACGTTGCCTGGGTCGATGGCGTCCCAGAGGTTACGTGCCTGCAGTTTGATCTTCATCAACAGAGACCAATCGTTGTAGTTGGTCTTGGTCAGCACGGGGTAGTTGGCCGGGCCGGAAGTGGACGATCTCTCAATGACCCGCTCCACCACGATTTCCCTGGCGCCACCGTCCCTCCAGTTCCTGCGCACTGGCGACCTCCCGCCGCGACGAATGACCGGCGAAAGGGAGCGATCCAGTGCTGGCATGGACATGGCTCCCAGTTTGAATCGATATCGCTCTGATACCAATTGTTAGTTCGCATTGGTGACTTGCACCTGCGAGATCACCAAGAACACACCGAGTGCATCAAATGGTGAAGAACTAATGAGGAGGCGAGGTGTTTTGGGCTGCGATGAAGCTGCAGCGTTTTCGTTGCTCATCTTCTCCTTTTATTAGGTAATTCCCAAAAAGGAAACGAAGTCAAAAAAGAAACAAAGGATTCGGAGACCGTGGCCAGGAATATTTCCATCCCCACGTCCTGGAATCCGGGCATGCACGAGCTAATCTCGCCATTCCCTTATGCGCATGGCTGACCACAGATTGGAGCTCGTGCGCGTGTATGAACATGCAGCCAAATGAAACTAGACTACGTGCCAAGGCTTAAGCAACCAACAAAGGTCATAATTGATTGCTGGAATCAATTAGGGGATGCATCATGCATGGAGCACCTCACAAATCACAAATGCATATATACACATCTAGAGTCAGGGCTCTAGTAGGATGAGGCCCTCTCAACTGTAATGGTCCCAGCTCCCAACAAGTGTGGCCACTGGCAGCCAAGACATGAAGCAGATTCATGCTAGAATGTGAGAAGTCATGCTCAATTATTCTTATCCAAACAGACCTGTCAACTAGATGCAAAAGATAACAAACTCTAATCATTGTCACCACAGGTGTTCAGCTTCAGCAAAAGGAAAACGAGATTTACTTAGGCATGCATTGCCGCAAGAACCTGAAGTCAAAAATTGCGACTCTACTAAAAAATTCTGAATAAAAATTGTCGCTCACCGTGGCCGATGCGTGAAATTCGGTTGTAGCTGAGGTTAAGCACGCGCAGCTTCGTCAGCTCCCGGAGCCCCTCGATGTTGGCGATCTTGTTCCGCGACAGATCGAGCAAGTGCAGGCTCTTGGGTATCGATCCCGTGGAGATGTGAACTGCGGAGGCAACCCCAATTCAGCACTTGTCCGACAACAGAAGCTACTGTCTAGTTACTGAAAGTACTACACTGTAGCATTCATCACTGTTGTCGTAGCTAGATTTTACAAGGCCGTCAGTGCTCACCGATGAAATTACCGGAGAGGTTGACCGCCCGGAGGCACGAGAACGGCGGAATCATCGGCACGACCTTGAGGCCCATGCCAGAGATGTGCGCCACCGAGGAGAAGGCGTTGAGGGACTGGATGATGGTGTTGGCTTGAGCGACCTCGTCGGCGGCCACGCAACGCTTGGACTTGCCGTGGTCCTTCCCTGACGACTCCCCGACCTCGAGGGGACGCGGGCGCGCCATATAGTCACCGTGCTCCATGCCGTGGTGTTTGTTGTCGCCGTCGTCGTCGTCTCCGTCGCCGTCCTCGGCGATGCAGAACGGGTCGTTCTCGATGCTGTTCACCCACGCGCTGACGCGGTCGCGGAGGGAGTTCTCAGCGGAGAAGGCGACCCACTGGTTGGGGATCGGCGGCGGCGGCGACTCGTCCACCATCACCTTCTTGTTCTTACGGTCCGCCGCGGTCGCCGCGCCCTCCTCGAGCGTATCCGAGGTATACCCACCGTGACGGCTGGGCGTGCATGAGGAGGCCGGGCGGGCCGACCGCGGCCGGTGCAGGTTGCGGTGGCTCCAGAGGAAGAGCCGCCACCACAGCTTCCGGCTCCGCGACGGTAGCACCTGGCTCGACGACCGCTTCTTGAGCATGACGCAGTCGGCGGTGCGCGATGTCTTCACCGACGCCGGGCTTGCCTCCGGCGCCCCGCGTGGGGTCGTCTCTAGGCCGGCTAGGCCGCCGGGCAGGTCCCTGAGGTCGCCGTAGGAGCGCGACCGCGCCGGCATGTCCGGCGCGTCTCGCGGGCCAGGCCGCTTCGTCTCAATGTTGGAGCACGACCGCTTAAGCTTCGGCGACGCGTCCGCCACAGCCGCCGCAGCCTCCTCCGCGCCGCTCGCGATCACGGCGTCCGGTATGGCGCCGGTGGCACCCTTCTCCTCAATCTCACCGTGGCCGCCGGACTTCTGGCCCGCGTGGAAGTCGAAGTCGAAGTCGAAGTCAGATAGGCTGTCCTTCTTCACCGGCGACTTGTCGCCTTGTTTGTCACCGCCTTTGTGCGCCACCACGTCGGCGACGACCTTGAGGTTGCCCGGAGCGATCTTATCGCCGCATTTCTCCACATCGGCAACAAGTGGCGGCGCGTCGATGAACTCCACCGGCTTCACCTTGGGACACTCGTTGCCACTACCCTTCTTTGCATCAGCAGCCTGGTGAACACGAACCCACACCATTAAAAACTCACAAAAACATGAGAAAATTCAGCAAAATTCACATATGAAATCATTCAAACACAAACCACTTGTTTCTTCCTCCTGCCGGCGAGCAGGGTGGAGAGGCAGCTCATCTTGGCCATCTCTTCCGACACGATTGTTTCACCTTCCAAATTACCACCTGCTCTAGCTACCGTTTAATGACGGAATCAGCAGCAGAGCGTGGTGTGGTCCTTAGCCATTGTCTATGGGCAAGACTCTTCGCAGCAGCAGCGCGGAGATGGTGACGACGGAGGAAGAGATTGCATGCCCTTGTGCCCTCCACACCTCACTCAGGGTGCGAAGCGGCCGCGCCACTGGGAAGGCCAGAGTGACCGGGGAAGAGCCGGAGCCGCGAGAAGCCGAAGAGGAGCCGTCTTGGCAATTAGCCCTGCATCAATCAACGACAGATCAACAACTTTCTAAAAATTCTTAAAGAAAAGAAGGGGTCCAACAATTGCAGCTGCATAGTTTACACAGGGATCAGACATGGCTGAGACCTGATGAGAGCCAACCAAGGACAAGAAAGGAGGAGGAGAATGAGACTGTTTCTCTCTTGCCATGTGATGTGATCTCCTACCTCCTAGCCTACGCGCATGACAACTTCAAACAAGAATATTCCGTTCATCTCCAATAATAGAGACGCGCACGGCAAAGTCGCATTGATTTTGGTTTATTATTTAGGCAGCGGTGTCAGTTATTTTTAGCGTGAGATTGTGAAATACTACAAATGTACAAAACAACAGGGTGGAAGGAACAGAAGGGGACCTTTCCACTGGCAGTTTGGTGAGAAGAAATGTAATGACATCTATGCAATTTCAGAGAAGGAATTATTGAAGGTTAACTATTGCAGCAACAACAAGAAGGAAAGAACAATGATTTTGCATTCCTTCTTTATTGGATAACTGGGTCAATTTAAGGGAAAAAGTTATCAGCTTCTTGGCTTCTTGCACTGCTCTGCCTCTCAAAATTTCCTTAGTTCTGAAGGAAAAGAGCCTCAAAAAGGAAACAAACAGACAAGCAAAGGAGTAACTAACTCTGGTCTGTTTTATTTCCTTTCTCTAACCATGCCAACTTACAACAAGACTAGGGAATTACTACGAGTGATGTTAGAGATCGGACGTACGATGAGTTCATTCCCATCGTACACTCCCGAAAGCAGTGCAATAAATTTTTTTTAATATATGCAACAATTCATGGTAGCACTTGCAACATTACAAAAACGCACAAGCAACACCGAAGAAAGATTTAGAAAAAAATCACTCTCTCAATAACTTAGACAAACTTCAGTAGTGTTGGATGCCTAAATTAGAATTAACCAACCTACTTGAAAAAATAGTGTAAAGTATTAAAAAAAATAACAAATACATCTATAAAAAAACGATGTTGCAAACCCGTAACATTTTGGAGATGCATATGCAACAATAAAATTTACGCGGTGCAACATCTCAAAATAACATATTTCAAAATCTATTGCAACAAAAAACTGGACAGCGAAATAAGTACCCTTTTGCAACTGAAAAGAACACTTCTGTAACAAAATGAAATCTTCAACTACAACAAAAAAAATATTTTACTAATAGATCTGGGAAATACTCATTGCAATAAGAAAAAACACATCTTAAAACATCGGAGGAAGCAAGCTACAACATTTCAAAAATCCCTGCATCAAGCCTACCAGAGAAGGTGGTGTGTGGATAATGGCGAGCAGTAAAGCTCCCTAAAGGAATTCACAACAGCACTAAAGATGAAGCTATAGTAGAAAGGTTGCTAGTGGCGATGGTGCTTCCAAATGACGCGGGAGCTTGCGGGGAGGCTATGTCTAGCAAAAGTGGAGCTTGAGTGGTGCTCATGGATGCTGATGCCGACGGCTACTCGCAAACACGAACAGCGGTGACCTCCTCGCAATCTTGAATGGACCATTAGCTTGACCTCATGCGAGGACAAGAGGTGTCAACCTTAGAAGGGGAACACTCCTAGTGACGCTCAGTGGGAGAATGATAGGGAGGATGAGCGACATGGGTGCCTAATTGTGCAAGGGACTAACAGTATGGAATGGTTGGTTGAGGCTTGGAGAGATATGGATAAGGTTTAGTGAAGGAGGAGCCCTGTGAGAGAGAAGCGTCTGGACGAACACTTTTATTGGACGTAAGACTGGTATCATTATCCAATTACTATGCACACAACAAACTAATCTTGGTTTACTCTCCAATCAGTAAGTAACTGCCAATTCAGAACCATACAGAAAGAGACAGACACATAAACATCAAGAAGAGAAAAAGCAAGCCAACCACCAATCTTCGAACAATTGAACCCTCCTCTTCCTCAAGAACTACTCGTTGAGAATTCAGAGCCATAATAATATGTATCATAAAAAAAGATGGAAAAAGGGAGGAACTTTATTAAGTTTCAAGGATTCAATACCAAGGGATGAGAAACCATTACCAAGAACTGGAGTAGAATCCGCAAGAACACCAAGAACACACAAGGACAAAAGAAAAGTACCAAACAAGGAACATGTGATACAAAGGACAAGCACCCAAGCAAGAAAAGGAAAAGAAGAAGTTACAAACACCAAGGCCTACCTTCCATTCATAGGTAGCAACCAATCAGCAACCAAAAGAACATCTATACGAGGCCCTCTCTGGTTTGGTGTTATTGCACTTTTTAGCTAGTAGTTACAGAGTGTTGAGTAGGTGGTTAGCTATATGCAGATATGCTAATGGCTAAAGATGGGTTGTGTGTGTGTGTGTGTGTGTGTGAGAGAGAGAGAGAGAGAGAGAGAGAGAGAGAGAAGAGTGATGTGGTTTGGGAGACTTGTCACATATGGTTATGTTTATGTGACGGTCTGTTTTGCATCACAAATTTTTGTTCTCCTTAACCGTCTATGATGTGTAAACCTTTCATAGACAGCTTAGTTTAGAACTATCTGTGATATTTCAAAGACTATTGTTGTTAGTAACCATCTGAGATATGGCAGATCTCTATATAACACATCCCGCCCCGTTGTTTCAGATACTCATACACTTAGAACTTTCTTCTCGAAATTTAGGGTTACATAACAGTTGCCATCGCTGTCGTCTCCGTGTGTAACACCCCGGCACCGCACGCGCCCTGAATGTTACATGCTCAAGCTTCAACTAGCACAGGACACTAGAAATTTTGGCAGCATCTCCCCTAAACATAGTGGACATCCACTCAGCAGGCAAAGAGAGATAACAATTATCAATATAGCAACAAAGAATCAACTAACCATCATGATCCGCTAAGCACATACAAAGGGTCATGGTCTTCACTAACGAAATAAAGCACTTAAGACATCCAACCAAGCACAAACTTCTACCACAATTAAATTACATGATAAGTTAATATGAAATTGTCGTGGAGCGAAACGTGTTAGTGCGACTACTCCCCTCCATGCATGTCGGCTTCAAAGCACCTACAACATTAAATATCAAGCGAGAGTTTTAAACTCAGCAAGGTAAAACAAAAGTTAGAGTGATAATCTTTTAACCATTGAAAATAATACAGAACAACTTTCTTCCTAGTTGAACCCAACAAGTACATAAAGCAAGGAATCACCGTCAGAACCTCATATCACTACATTTTTCACTTAGTTCGCATACCTCATTTGACAGTCTTGGATGAGCCCACGACTCGATCCATCCTTAACCTGTATATTGCCTTCAACTCGAGGGTCCTCAATTATCAAACATTTTCAGCAATATTCATCAGACATACTCGTAGTGTACTCAATTTATCACATCTCATTAAACACTTTTGGGTGAGTCCATGACTCTATCCCACCTGAATACTCACACAACTCAACAATTCAATATACAATGCAATGGAACGAGTCCACAACTCAATTCCAATCCTGTACACTCACACAACTCAACAATTCAACAAAAAACCTCATTATGCATTGCAATCCAATGCAGTGCAATGCTCATATGCACCTTTTGTAGCCCATACCGGTATAGCTAAGGGAACACCCGTCAATGTTCACCCTCTCCCTCCATCTCGTAGATGGAGGGTGCCTACTCTTACTGACTCGCTCCCATCCACCTCGATGGATGGGACTACGAGGTAGGACTTTTGTGCTCACTACGTGTGAGCACAGAGACCCACATTCAAATGGGACGCCTCTTCCATCATGAATGCACATATGCAAATGACATTGAATAAACACACAAATTGCATTCATTTCCAACATGTGCATAACCATAACCATACACAGGAATATCGATATAACACAATACCAAATACCTTTCATCATGTATTCATAGGTTAGCCATCACATAATACTTAAGAATATAAGACCAAGCATTTCTGTCGATGATTGGGGAGCAGGCCCCCGCCGAGCTTACTTGTTGGTGGAGGGACCAACCGCGACCCCTTCTCACGTGAGGGAATACTCAGAGGAATGACTCACCGGACTTCAACGAGCGAGGACACAGTACTTTACCCTGGTTCGGGCCTCTCAAGAAGGAGATAATAGCCCTACTCCAGCTCGTGTATATTTTCGTATGTGTGTGTCTGCCTCCCCCCTTCACGGCGGGGATGCTTTTATAGTTTACAAAGGACTATGCTCGTTGAGATCCATTATCTGCACGTTGGACCACGTCCAAACGTGGCAACTAACAGATCCTACAACTCCGCCACGCTCTCGTGGAAGACGCAACGAACAAACGGAGGTTGCGCCGCTGGCGGTTACTTCCACCGACCTCGAGATACTCCCACCGACCTCGAGATCACGACAGGTCGGCTAATAGCCAGCCTCAAGCTCGGTCGTCTTACACGGGCTCGAGCTCATGATTGGCCAGAATGCGCGACCTTCTCAGGTCCCGACTTGGTCGTCATTACTGACGACCCCCTGGTGGCTCGGCTGGAAGCGAGCTCGGCCGTTCGTGGCACCCGAGGTAATTTATGGGAATTACCCAACCCCCGACAGCTAGCCCCCGAGGTTCAAGTGGAAAAAAGGCCTTAGGAGGGCCTTCCTCTTGGACCTACCGTCTTATGAACACGTCAGTTTTGCTGCGGCGAATAGCTGCCGCGACCATCGAGCCATTAGCCACTTCCGGGGATGAGTGTTTGCCTTAGTTCGTCGCGCTTCGGGTGGTCGGATGTGGCCCCCCCTCCCCTCAATGGTTCCTTCTCCCGGAAGCTTTTTACGCGGGCAGTTCGAACCGCTTCTCCTGGGGAACTGTCTTTCAGCAGGACAGTTTCGATTCGCGTGCCCACGTGTCGTCCCCTGGGTGGCGAACGCCTCAACTGCCCCCTGCGTCTCTGGGGCTTCTTCGATCACAACGACGGGAAGTCCCTTCGCTTTCCTGTTTCCCAAAGGGATTTTAAAACACCGGTGGGAACCCCTAGATCCATACAATCTATCAGCAAAAAACGTTTCCAAAATCCTCTGCTCCAGCGCTCACGCCTCCTGACCACGAGATGCTGATGTGCTTCCTGCGCCTGCTTCGTCCTGTTGTTCTTTACGCACTGACGGTCGATGGTTACGTGGCCAACAAACGATAGGGTAGGGAGAGTGACCTTGAGCGTAGTCGTCATGGGTCATGGTCGCATGGAGCCCGCATAGCCCCCCCCCCCCCCGCCGCCAACAGTGGTCGTGGTCGTAGATTGCGAGCACGACCTTGTTGGCGGGAGAGACCCGGGAGACCAAAAGACAAATTGGCGCACTGCGGAGATCGCGAGACCTCTGGATGCGGTGATACTTACACCATACGCCGGCCGACTTGTGCTTGGAAACAACCGAGGGGGTGTCCACGCGATTCATTGCGTGTGGCGGAGTATTGCCACGAAAAGGTGATCGTCTTATAAGGACGGGAGCCCTCGAGGTCGAGCTTGGCAGACCGGCGTGGGCGGTTGTATTCCCGTCCGTCGGTGTTACGACAACCGAGCTTGCTCTTGACTTTCGGTCGAGATCAGGCTAGGCCGCGAGGTATCGCGGTGGGGAGCAAAGAAAGTGGGAGCGATGCAAGGTTCCGAACTTTATTAGCCGAAACCGGGGGAAGTCAGTCGTGATTGCAAAAAATAGTAAAATAGGGTAAACTAAACATAGAACTTACGCAGTTGGTCGATGTTCCAGGAGCTGGCGAGCTCTCGACCATCTTCCATCGCAAGGCGTACAGCCCCCGGGCGTGCTGTCGAGACGACCGAGTAAGGACCCTCCCATCTTGGAGTTAATTTGTTGGCTTTTGACAAATCTTGAACTCGTCGTAGAACAAGATCGCCGACGTGTAAGGTCCTTGGTCGTACTGACTTAGCGGCGTGCCTGCGAAGAGCTTGCAGGTAGACCGCGGATCGCAGCAGAACCCGTTCGCGTGTCGCTTCCGCGAGGTCGAGGTCGAGAAGGCGCTCGCCTTCTTGGTCGATGGCCTCGGCCAGACTCACCCTTGGAGATCCCAGCACGACCTCGGCGGGCAGGACGGCCTCTGCGCCATACACGAGCTGGAAAGGGGTCTCCCCTGTAGCTCGGCTTGTCGTGGTGCGGACAGACCAGAGGACGGGAGGTAGCTCGTCCACCCAAGCCTGTCCGTGCTGGTCGAGATTCTTGAAGACTCTCTTTTTGATTCCTTGGATAATCTGACCGTTCGGGCGCTCAGCCGCCCCATTGCTCTGTGGGTGGGCGACGGACGCGAAGCATATCTTGGTCCCGATCTCCTCGCAATAAGCCTAGAATAGCTCGCTCGTAAACTGGGTGCCGTTGTCTGTGATGAGGCGACTTGGTACGCCGAAGCGAGTCACAATGTTATTGCGAAAGAACCTCTTAGCTGCTTGGGCCGAGATGGTTGATACGGGTTCGGCCTCAATCCATTTGGTGAAGGTGTCGATAGCGACAATCAGGTGTTTACAACCCTTCCTCCCCCGGGGAAATGGACCGAGTATGTCGATGCCCCAAACCGAGAATGGCCAGGTCAGGGGCATGGTCTGCAGTGCAAATGCCGGTTGATGGACTTTCCGAGCATGGAACTGGCAAGATTGGCAGGAGGTTACTATTGAGCGCGCGTCGGCCAGGGCCATCGGCCAGTAGTAACCCAACCGGAAGGCTTTGCTCACCAGGGTCCTAAAGGACGAGTGAGCTCCACACATCCCGTCATGGATATCTTTGAGGAGATATTTGCCTTCCTCTTGGGTGATGCACTTGGAGAGGACCCCAAGCGCGCCTTTGCGGTATAAGAGGCCCTCGACCATTTTATAGGCAGAGGAGCGTCTTACGAGCCGGGATTTCTCGGCTTCTTCCTCGGGCAGTGTCCCGTGTGCGAGGTACTGGATGAATGGCGTCATCCAACTCGCACCTTGCTCGAGGAAGGAGACGGTACCACCCGTCTCGGTTGCCTCCTCCTCGGTGGGTATGGAGGGCTTATAAAGGTGCTCGACGAGCACCCCCGCCGGGACGGGGAGCTGGGCGGAACCGACCTTCGATAGATGGTCGGCCAGGGCATTGTCCTTCCTGGGGATGTACAAGATGCCGAAGTTTCAAGTACTTTTCCATCTTCCTTACTTCAGCCAGGTAAAGCGCCATCGAGTCATCGGAGCACCGATACTCCTTGTTAACCTGTTTGACAACTAGCCGCGAGTCGCCCTTCGCGATTAGTCGTTGAACTCGAGCGTCTTGCTTGCCCGGCCCGCTAGCGGCACCTTCGTATTCTCGCTGCGTTGTTCGTTGCGCCGAAATGCGATTGGAGGGCGATCTTGATCCGCTCCCGAGGGGATTCTAGGACCACTCCACCCCAGCAATCGTAAGCTCGGGATCCGTCGAAGTGCATGACCCGGTGGCGTGCTTGTACCGGTCGGGTTCAGACTTCGGATGGGGTAGGATTTGTCCATTCGGCTAGGAAGTCTGCTAGGACCTGAGATTTGATCGCTGATTCGGCCGAGAATTCGATCTCGACCGGCGAGCTCCATGGCCCACTTCGCGATTCGTCCGCTTGCATCCCGATTCCTAGAATTTCTCTAAGCGGGAAGTTGGTGGGACTCGAATTTTGTGGGCACAGAAGTAGTGTCTCAATTTCTTTGAGGCCACGAGGAGCGCGTAAAGGAGCTTACGACCTCGGGTAACGCTCCTTTGGTCCGTCTTCGGACTTGATGTAGTAGATCGGGCGCTGCACCCCGTCCCGCTCTGCCGTTATGACAGCGCTTACCGCCTGGGGTGTGGCGGCCAGGTAGAGCAAGAGAACCTCTCCTATTCTCGGTGTGGTCAAGACCGGGGGTCTCGACAAATATAGCTTTAATTCTTTGAAAGAGCGGTCTGCTTCTTCTGTCCAAGCGAAACCATCGTGCTTCCGGAGCGCCTTGAAGAAAGGCAGGCCGCGCTCCCTGAGCCGCGAGATGAAACGACTTAGGGCCGCCATCCTCCCGGTCAGGGACTGAACCTCCCGCGTGCAGGCGGGTGGTCGCATGTTCTCGATGGCCTCTATCTTCTCGGGGTTGGCCCCGATTCCTTGTGGACCGATCATGTAGCCGAGTACCTTGCCGGCTTTGACCCCGAACACACATTTTTCAGGGTTTAACTTTATTCGATGCTTATTGAGGTTACGGAAGGTTTCCTCTAGGTCGGATACATGACCCGAGGCCATCTTGCTCTTGACTACGTTGTCATCTACGTACACCTCCAAGTTCCGGCCTATTTGGTCCGAGAACGTTTTCTGCATGAGGCGCTGGAAGGTCGCTCCGGCATTTCTTAGACCGAAGGACATGGTCGTGTAGCAGAACGTGCCGAAGGGTGTGATGAAGGAGGTTTTCTCCTCATCGTCAGGTGATATACCAATCTGGTGGTAGCCTGAGTAGGCGTCCAGAAAGCTCATTACCTCGGAGCCGGCCGTCGCGTCGACCAACTGGTCTATCCGAGGCAGCGGGAAATTGTCTTTAGGGCAGGCGGCGTTTAGGCCCGTGTGGTCGACACACATGCGCCACTTGCCCCCCTTTTTCCTTACGATGACCGGGTTGGCCAACCAATCAGAATGGTTGATTTCCCGTATGAAACCAGCCTTGAGGAGCTTATCTAGCTCCTCTCTAATGATAGCTTGCTTCTCCGGGGAGAAGCGCCTGAGCTTCTGTCGCACAGGTCTTTTGTCAGGCCGAACTGCTAGCCTGTGCTCGACGACCTCCCTTGGGACTCCGGGCATGTCAGACGGTTCCTAGGCGAACGTGTCCGCGCTTCTCCGGAGGAAGGTCACGAGCTCGAATTCCTATTTGGGATCCATGGAAGCCCCCACGTGTACGACCCTGTCTGGCTCTGCGTCGCACAGTGGAATGGATTTAGTTTCCCCCCCGGCCTGGAGGGTAGCCTTGGGCCGGGAACTCCTCGGCTCTTGCTCGGGCCCGCGCTGGGGCAGCTGTCCGACCATGTCTAATGCCCTCTCGTCGCAGTTTAGGGCTGCTTTCGGGCTCCCCTTCACCGAGATCACGCCGCCGGGGCCGGGAACCTTCAGGCATTGGTATCCGTGATGCGTGGCGGCCATGAATTTGGCGAGAGCTGGTCGGCCCAGGATGGCGTTGTAGGCTGACTCGAAATCGACCACCTCGAACGTGATCAACTCCGTTCGGAAGTTGCTCGGGCCACCGAAAGTCACGGGCAGGATGATCTGTCCGAGCGGCTTGACCGAGGTGCCGGGGACTATCCCATAGAAAGGGACTACGACGCTCTTGATCTTGGACCGAGGAATTTGCATCTCGTCCAGGACCCTGGCGGATATCAGGTCCAGGGAACTCCCGCAATCTACAAGCACGCGACCTACCATGGTGTTGCAGATCGTTGGACTGACGACCATCGGGAGCCTCTGGGGCTTCGTCATCCCCGAGGGGCAGTCGTCCTTGGAAAATGTAAGGGGCAGCTCGGACCACCTGAGCTGCTGGACGGGAGGCTTACCCTGGGTAACACGAAGTACCTCGCGCGCGGCTTCCTTCAACTCCTGACGCGACCCATAAGCGGCGGAGCCCCCGAATATCACGGCGATGTGGTTTTTTGGCTCCTGATACTCCATGTCTTCGTTCTCGTCGGCAGGCTTCTTGCCCTTGACGTCTTCTTTTTGCTCTGGGAGCGTGGGCATGGGGCCCTTGCCATTGTAGAATTGTTCCAGGCGGGAGGCCCATGTTCGGCAGTTGCGCAGGTCGTGGCCGTACGCCTGGTGGAGCGGGCAGAAGTAGGTGCTTGCTCGTCCGCGTTGATCGCCACGGCCCTGGTCGTCACGGCCTTGTTTGCCATTGCGATGAGCCGGTCGACCCTTTCCTTTTGTGGATCCCCCTTTGTATGCTTGCGAGGTCGACCGCTGTCGTCCCTCGATGGCCGCCACCATGTCAGAGACGGATGGTTCTTTCTTCTTTTTTATCTTTTTCTCGATTGAGCTTATGCTCTTCCGGCTAGATGCCCCTTCGAGTCCGGGCTGAGGGGGCAGTTTTCCCTCGTCCAGGAGCTTTTTCCATTGCACCGCTTCGTCGGCGTTAGCGTATCGGTCGGCCATGCGGAACAGTTCGTTGGCCGTGATGTCCGGGTGAATCTCAAGGTCCTGCGTAAAGCGGACGTCTCGGACCCCAAACTTGAAAGCCCGGACGATTGCCTCATCCGAGATGCTCGGGATGGAGTTCCGCACCTGCATGAAACGCTGGACGAATTGGCGCAGGGTCTCGCCGTCCGTCTGTATCAGACGCTCGAGGTCGCGCTCTTTTCCCGGGCGAACGTAACAGCTCTGGAAGTTCGCTCGAAGGGTGTTACTTAGTTGCGCCCAGGATCGGATAGAGCCCCCCTTCTGATTAAAGAGCCACGTCCGAGCCGGCCCATCCAGCACCGTTGGTAAGAAATTTGCCATGACCGCTTCATCCCCACCGGCGGCCAGGATGGCCGTGGTGTAAATCGAGAGGAACTCGTCCGGGTTCTGCGTCCCGTCGAACCTCTCGATGTGGCCCGGTTTGAACCTGACTGGCCACGTTACGCGCCGCAAGGACGCCGCGAATGCTCTGCACCCGAAAATAGGATTGTCGCGGCGGTCGTCTCGGGCTCGGTGGTCGGGACGACCTCTGTAGGCCGAGCGTGAAGCTCGTGGGCCTAGGCGGGAGAACACCTCTTTGGGTCGGTACGATGGAGAATGGCCTGAGGAGGAGAGTTCAGACCGGCTCCGCCCATGGTTTGTATCCCGTCGATCTCGAGGGAGAGTCCGGGA
This sequence comes from Rhipidocladum racemiflorum, assembly GCA_036346355.1. Lineage (NCBI taxonomy): Eukaryota > Viridiplantae > Streptophyta > Magnoliopsida > Poales > Poaceae > Rhipidocladum > Rhipidocladum racemiflorum. The sequence goes on from CM070588.1 coordinate 39,616,532, forward strand.
ATTGCTCCGGGTGTTTCCCCGGGCTGGATCGCGTTCCCGCTGGTCCCCCCAAGTACGGCTACGCGAGTCGCCGGGGTGGAGTCGCACGGTCGTCCGGTGGCGGCGTTCCCGGGAAACACTCCGGGCGTCTTTTCCTCGATACGCTTCCGCCGCTTTTATGTCTGTGGCGATCTTTTCGAGGTCGTCCGCCACGGCCGCTCCCATGGCCTCTAGGTCGACTTGCTCAAGGAATTCTCTGAGGTTGCGCACTATTGCGGCCAAGGCTTGAAGGCGTTCTCCGCTCGGGGGAACGAGGGGCGACAAGCTCGTGTGCCGGCGTACGGGCTCCGGCGTCCTGTACGCGTGGAAGTTCTCACGTGTCCCAGCTCCGATCCTATCGTCCACGCCTTCACGCATCTGTCGGCGTAAGCTGGCCAGTGTCCGGTTTAGGGACGCCTCCAGGTGGTCCTTGGCCGCTTCGTATCGCCGGAGGCGCGCCTCGCTCGGGGATTTGCCCCCGAGGCTTCCACCTTCTTCCGCGACAAAGATGTTGCAGGATTGGGCGGACCGCGAGGGCGACATCACGGTGTCCCCTCGCGATGCGGTCCCCTGGTCGGGCTCGAGATGGTCAGGAATGTCCAGGCCATCATAGAGCCTGTCGTACTCGTCATCCGAAAGGGCGTCGAGCTGGGAGCGGAAGAGCTGCTCCCGTGCGGCGGCTTCCAGGGAAAAGCTCCTGGAATCGTCACGACTTCCGGGGCCAGCGACGTCGGCTGCCTCGTTGTCGAAGAACGGCTTCTCATCTTCATCGGTCCAGGGAAAAGATCTTGGGAGTCTGACATCCTCCGGGATTCCTCACGAAAGGGAAAGTCGGTCCCCACGGACGGCGCCAGCTGTCGACGATTGGGGAGCAGGCCCCCGCCGAGCTTACTTGTTGGTGGAGGGACCAACCGCGACCCCTTCTCACATGAGGGAATACTCAGAGGAATGACTCACCGGACTTCAACGAGCGAGGACACAGTACTTAACCCTGGTTCGGGCCTCTCAAGAAGGAGATAATAGCCCTACTCCAGCTCGTGTATATTTTCGTATGTGTGTGTCTGCCTCCCCCCTTCAAGGCGGGGATGCTTTTATAGTTTACAAAGGACTATGCTCGTTGAGATCCATTATCTGCACGTTGGACCACGTCCAAACGTGGCAACTAATAGATCCTACAACTCCGCCACGCTCCCGTGGAAGATGCAACGAACAAACGGAGGTTGCGCCGCTGGCGGTTACTTCCACCGACCTCGAGATACTCCCACCGACCTCGAGATCACGACAGGTCGGCTAATAGCCAGCCTCGAGCTCGGTCGTCTTACACGGGCTCGAGCTCATGATTGGCCAGAATGCGCGACCTTCTCAGGTCCCGACTTGCTCATCATTACTGACGACCCCCTGGTGGCTCGGCCGGAAGCGAGCTCGGCCGTTCGTGGCACCCGAGGTAATTTATGGGAATTACCCAACCCCCGACAATTTCATAATAGCAAGGTAAACAGTGCATCGATTTCTAATAAGAAATACCATCAAATGATATTATGGATCTACCATGCACTTTCTATGCATCAATGCACACGAATATAAATATATCCATTGACATATACTTCAAATATTCAATTTAATTGCAAATACACCCGATGTACTTGCCTTTAACCACGGGAAACAGAGTGGCTGTCGGGACCCGAATTTGCAAACCCGGACCCTCTGTGTATTTCGCACTAGTCTAGGATCACGCTAGTGCACACAGTCTCAACATCGGTAAATATCACAATCATACACATCGATAGAAGTAAAGTACTTTAATTAAAATAACCAAACTGGTTGCTCGACCTTATGGTCAAGTTACAAGAGTAAGCCACACAGGGTGAAAACTTATTAAAGGAAATAAATTGCAGCGGAATAAAAGCATCAACGTGGCGCCATCCAGTATACCACAGGCAACTGACTGGGCTCGCTCCCTAGATTGATGGTTCCTCCTGAAGTTCTTCCTCCAAAGCTGGCGTCACTTCTTCTTCAACTGGTGTTGTATTGTTGCAAGGGGTGAGTACTTGGTACTCAGCAAGTCATGCACAAAATGCAAACTAATATTCTACATGCATGGCTTAGTTCAAAGGATAGGCTAACAGGTACATTTGCAATAAAACAGCATTTAACAAGTAGCGTAAGTAGATTCGAAAGCAGTAAAAGTAAAGATAACATCAATAACTTTTCTAGGAGTTAAGTAAATATTCTTCCCTTTCCTAATCCACATTTCCATCAATGTCATCAATAAACCCAACCAAACTTTTCAAGTCCAAGTTGTTTTCATGAAAGTCTAACCTTTGACTGTAATCCCCGAGCAGTGTCCAATGCCGTGGACTCGGCTATTCGAATAGGTTGTACACTCTGCAGAGGTTATGCACTTTACCCATAAGATACAGTCAAACACCACAAAGGCGAGTGATCGTAACAAAGCATTTCAAAGACCGCAAACTAAATAAGTGAACCTCTCCGGCTTTTGTGATACACCATCCCTTCCCTTAACAGAGGTGAAGTATGGGACCGACATACCGTTGGACGGGTACCATGCCATAGCTCTGGTACGCTCCCCTCTCAAGCTACACAAATGGTGTAGTTGACACCCCGAGGTACGACATGCCAGTTATTAGTAACTTACTCAACTAGGTTCGTCCCATTACAGACATGTGGTTGCACGTTTGACTCAGATCAAAGGCTTGCAAGGTTAAGTCCTTAGAGTGACCAGGGCAAGACTACCCGAAGAACCAAAACGACATCTCCGGTGCCACTCATGGCCCACCACATCATTCTTGCCACTTGCCCCGGTCTAAGTCTATTTATCAAACCTAGTTGATTACCATGCACCACGTGCCATCAACAATCACAACACATGATACTTCTTCAAAACATGTTCAATATCTCATTAAGTCAATATTAACATTTGATTGTCCAAAATCATGTCATGTGCACGTAGCAGGTCTAAGCAATATACTACGACGGTCTAAGTACCCAATGTTGGCAATTTAATAATGTCCAACTACATATTCACAACTAGGGTGACAAAGGTTCATGGCACATAATTAAATAGTCAATGTGTCATACTGCAATTTGGCATTTATCTAATCCCTAGAATAATTAAAACAATTTCTAATTAAATTAGCATGCAATAATTTAAATTAATTTAATTTTAAAAAAATGGGATCAAAATGGTCAAAGCATAACTTGCCTTCAAAAAGTACTTGCTCTTGGTCCTGAGTTGGCTCCTGGGTCAAAACATCTCCTTAGAAGCCTTCGGGCACTTCAACGTCTACTCGTAACGCGTGTAAATAGCAATAACATAAATAAACAGTAGACAATAAGTGTCCAATAATTCAAATGAAGTTCATAAACAGAGAGAGCACATTTTTATAAATTTTTAGAAATTTGAAACGTCCAAATCGGAGTTAAAACGCAAAAGTTATACCGTTTAAAGTTTGGAAAATCAATTAAATAAATATAAACAAGAAAACTTATGCTCAAAAATTAAATAAAATTCACCAATATGTAGCTCAATTTTATAAAAATTTAGAAATTGGAAACACCCAGATCGGAGTTAAAATGCAAAAGTTATAAGTGTTTGAAGTTTGGAAATTCAAATAAAAGAATAAACCGAATTAATTCATTTATTTTTCTATTGAAAAAGCCGATTTATGACGTCAGCATGACATCAGCGTGGAAATTGAATTTCCACCGAATTATTTTTCTATTGAAAAATCGAATTATGATGTCAGCATTGCGTTAGCCGGTCCATGGCTCGGGTCCTGTCCACCGTGGACCCGGTCCACAGGTACATGTCTCACTGACATGTGGGACTCCTCGGATGACGCCAGCGCTGACGTCATTGCGCTCGACCACACGGTACTGACACGTGGGCCCCACCGTGACGTCAGCGTGACGTCACGAGGGACGTCACCGCACGGTGGGCAGAGCCACTGACATGCGGGCCCTGTCGGGACTCCGAATTTGCAAATCCGGACCCTCTGTGTATTCAGCACTAGTCCAGGAACGCGCTAGTGCACACAGTCTTAACATCGGTAAATATCACAATCATACCACTCGATACCAATAAAGTACTTTATTTAAATAACCAAACTGGTTACTTGACCTTATGGTCAAGTTACAAATGTAGGCCTCGTAAGGCGAAATTTATTAAAAGAGAAATAATAGCAGCAGAAAATCAAATAACTTCGTGGCGCCATCCAGTATACCACAGGCAACTGACTGGGCTCGCTCCCCTAAGTAGACGGGTCCTCTTGGAATTCCTCCTCCGAAGCTGGCGTAGTCTCCTCTTCAACTGGTATTGTGTTGAGGCAAGGGTGAGTACTTGGTACTCAGCAAGTCATGCACAGAATGCAAGCTAATATACTATATGCATGGCTTGGTACAAAGGAATAGCTTTAAGGAATATTTGCAGTGAACAGCATTTGACAAGTAATATAAGTAGATTCGAAAGCAGTAGAAATAAGTAAAGCATGAATAACTTTTCAAGAAGTTTAATAAACATTTTCCCCATCCTAAACCACATTTCCATCATCTCCATTATTAAACCAACCCAACCTTTCAAACCAAAGTTATTTTTGAGAAAATCTAACCCTTGACTGTAATTCCCGAGCATTGTCCAAGATCAGTGGACTCGGCTATTTAAATAGATTCCAAACTCTGCAGAGGTTATGCACTTTACCCACAAGATACAGTCAAACACCACAAAGGCGAAGTTCCCAGTAACAAAGCCTTCTAAGCCTCAAACAACACAAGTGGTCCTCTCCTCTCAGGTTTCTACACCATCCCTTCCCTTAGCCAAGGCGAAGTATGGGACCAACACACTGCTAGATGGGTATCTGGCCACACCACGATACGCTCCCCGCACAATCACACAAACGGTGTAATCGACACCTGAGGCTCCACAAGTGAGTCCTTAGCGACTTAGTCAACTAGGGCCGCCCCATTCCAGCCATGTGGTTGCAAGTATGACCCAGTTCAAAGGCTTGCAAGGTTAAGTCCTTAGAGTGACCAGGGCAAGACTACCCAAGAACCAAATCAACATTCCCAATGCCACAACCGGCCCACCTGATTACTCTTGCCACATGCCCCTGGCCGAAATCATTTATCAAACCCCGCTTGATTACCATGCACCACGTGCCATCAACATCACATGATACTTTTCCAAAACAGGTTCAATATATCATTAAGTCAATATTAGCATTTGATTGTCCAAAATCATGTCATGAGCACGAAAGGTGTCTAAGCAAAGATACTACAACGGTCTAAACCCATGTTGGCAATTTAATAATGTCCAACTAGTAATCCACAACTAGGGTGACAAGGGATCATGGCACATACTTAGATAATCAAGGTGTCATACATCAAATTGGTATTTATCTAACCCCCATGTTTAAACAAAGTATCTTTCTAATTGATCTAGCATGCAATAGTTTAAATCAAAATAGATTTCGAAATAGGATCAACATGGTCAAAGCACAACTTGCCTTCAAAAAGTACTTGCTCTTGGTCTTGAGTTGGATCCTGAGTCAATACTTCTCCTTCGAATCCTTCCGGCACTTCAACGTCTACTCGTAAAGCGTGCAAATAGCAAATACACAAATAAACAATAGGCAAAAACATCCCAAAACTCCAAATAAAATCCATAAACAGAGAGAACATAATTTTCTGGATTTTTAGGAACTGGAATCGTTCAAATCGGAGTTAAAATGCAAAAGTTATGATTTATTAAAGTTTAAATAATCAATTAAATAATATTACAGAGAAAAACTTTAGTCCAAAAATTAAATAAAATTCATATTTGAGTAGATCTGAATTTTATACAAATTTAGAAATTTGAATCACTCAAATCGGAGTTGAAACGCAAAAGTTATAAGCGTTTGAAGTTTGAATCTAAATTTGAATCAATATTTCGAATTAATAAATCATTTTCTTTTTCGGAAATTAATTATTGCGTCAGCCTAGACACGTGTCAGCTCTCGATTGGCTGGGTCGACGCCACCGCTCATGGGCTTGGTCCACGGTTTGGCTCGGTCCACCGTGGACTCGGTCCACGACTCCACGTGAGATCGACAGTGGGACCACTCGGGTGACGTCATCGGGACGTCGGCGAGGACTCGGCCACGGTGCTGACATGTGGGACCCACTGTGACGTCATGGGTGACGTCAGCGCTTGGCTGGATTAGCCACTGACATGCGGGCCCTCTGACACGCGGGCCCCGCGTGTCAGCGTCACACGCACACGCGCGTGGACGGCGCTGACCGCGGCGGTCCAGCTTCCCGCCACGTGGCGTGATCTTGCCCGTTGGTTTGAGAATCAACGGCGCGGATTAAATCTAGCGTAGTGCTTTGGAAAAACAACTCCGCTGATCCAGGCACTGCTCGATCTTGATCGGACGGTCAAGATCCAATCTAACCCGGTGCAGTTCTAGCTACGTGGCACAATCTAAGCCGTTGGATCTAGATCCGACGGTTGAAAATAGATCCAGAGGTTGCACGTGAGATCTCACCGCGGTGTGACGTGGCGCGATCTGAGCCCTTGGATTCTGATCGGACGGCTAGCGTAGCTCGCGGACGGCGATGGCGACGCGGCGGAGCAGAGGCCACCGGAGATGAAGACGACGACGAGTCCAACGGCGCTTCGGGGCTTCTCCGGCGAAGTGAAGGGTACTCCCGAACGCGTCTCGTCTTGGGGAATCCGGATCTGGGCTTGATGACGGCGGAGGACGACGGACGGCGGCAGTATCGGCGTTTAACCGCGGCGGAACGGAACTCCAACTCCGGCGAGCTCGTACGGGCAAACGGCGGCGGCTCAGGCGAGATGGCTTGGGGCACGGGTGCGCACGGAAGTCTAGGTCACGACCGTGGTGGCGGCGCATTAAATAGGGGTCTCGGCGTCCGTGAAACGCACGGAGGCGAGGTCGACACTGATTCGGCATGAGTCGGCGGCCTGAGAGGCGGCGTGGCGCAGCGTGAGCCGTTGTATCTAGATCCAACGGTCGCGTGAGTTGGACTCGGGTCCGGCTCGGCGAGCTGGCTCGGTCGGACTCGGGTTCGGTGACGTGGCGCAATCACAACCGTTGGATCTTGATCCAAGGGTCGTGTGGCTAGGGTTCGGACGAAGGTTCGGCTCGACCACGTGGCTCGAGTCGGACTCGAACTCGAGTCCGACTCGGCCTCGATCGGGTGAACAAGACAAACCCACTCGCATTTTCCAGCGATTTAATATTTAAAATAATTCCCAGTAATTCATTTAATTCATTAAAAATAGCAAAAGACTCAGAAAAATTCCAGAAAAATTCTGGAAAATATTTTGGATCATTTTGGACTCAATTAAAATATTTCCAACAAAATTTTATTTGCAAAATTAAATTCTTTAATTATTTCAAAATGGAATAAATTCAAATAAATTCCAAATAAATCCAAATAAATTCCAGAAAATTCCAAAAATTCACCAAAGTGTCAAATCACACATGAATTCAAGAAAAGAAAAATTTTGGGGTGTTACAAACCTCCCCCCCTTAATAGAATCTCGTCCCCGAGATTCAGGGCTCACTACAGAATAGGTTTGGAAACTCTTTCTTCAAATCCTCTTCGCGCTCCCAAGTCGCTTTCTTCATGGTTGCTCCACTGAACTCTACAGAAACGGGTTGACTTGTTTCTAGTTTCTCGATCCATTGTGTCCAGAATCCTCACGGGATACTCCTTATAAGTCAAATCCTCTTGCAACTCAATTGATTCTAACGGTGTCTGTTCCTCAGGAACTCGGAGACACTTCTTCAACTGGGACACATGGAATACATCATGCACTCCTGCTAACGACTGTGGCAACTCCAGCTGATAAGCAACTTCGCCTCTGCGACTCAAAATCTTAAATGGTCCAACATAACGGGGTGCGAGTTTCCCTTTGGCATGGAACCTCTTAACTCCCCTGAGAGGCGTAACTCTGAGGTAAACAAAGTCTTCTGGTTCAAAACTCAAATCTCGGCGACGATTGTCAGCATAACTCTTCTGTCGTGATTGGGCGATCTTCAACCTTTCCCTAATCATGGCGATCTGCTCTTCAGCCTCTTGAAGAATATCAGGCCCAAAGACACGGCGCTCGCCGGTCTCATTCCAATTCAATGGCGTCCGACAGGGTCGACCATACAAAGGCCTCAAAAGGTGACATCTCAGAACTAGCCTGATAACTATTGTTGTAACTGAACTCGGCATACGGCAAACTCTTATCCCAAGAGGTAGCATAAGCTAATGCACAAGCTCTCAACATATCCTCCAGAATCTGGTTGACTCTTTCGGTCTGTCCATCCGTCTGCGTGGATGATAAGGTCATCTTTGAAGTTCAAACGGGTTCCCATGGCTTCATGCAACTTATTCCGTAACCTTGAGGTAAATTGGGTACCTCTTTCCGATACAATCCTCTTTGGCACTCCGTGCAAACAGACAATCTCGATCATGTACAATTACGCTAATTTATCCCCGAGTAAGTGGTCTTCACGGGGATAAAATGGGCTACTTTAGTCAAGCGATCCACTATAACCCATATGGAGTCATAACCTCCTTGAGTCTTCGGCAAACCGGTAATGAAATCCATTCCGATTTCCTCCCACTTCCACTCAGGTATTTTTAGCGGTACCGTAGCAATCTCGCTGGTCTCTGATGCATTGCCTTGACTCTTTGGCATACGTCGCACAATGCAACATGCTCGGCAACTTCACATTTCATACTCGGCCACCAGAATCTCTCCTTCGGATCCTGATACATTTTGGCGCTTCCAGGATGAATTGAGTACTTGGAGTCATGGGCTTCTTCCGAATCGATTGCTTTAACTCCTTCTTGTTAGGCACACAAATGCGATCCTTCATCCACAACGTGCCTTGCTCATCCAACTTGAAGTCCTCTGCCTTGCCTTCCTCCTTGATGGACTTAATCCTGCGGATCTTGTCATCATCTTTCTGTCCTTCTCGAATCTGATCCTCTAGGGTAGGCTTTACTTCTAATGCGGCCAAGAATCCGCTAGGTACTACCTCAATCTTCATCTTTTGAAAATCCTCACATAACTCATCCTGACTTGTGGCTAGCAACGTACTCACGGTATGGCTTTTCCGACTCAGGGCATCGGCTACTACGTTGGCCTTCCCGGGATGGTAATGGATTCCAACATTGTAGTCCTTGATTAACTCTAACCATCTCCTCTGCCTCATATTCAGATCCGCCTGGGTGAATATGTACTTAAGGCTCTTATGATCCGTATATACTTCACATCTGTTTCCGATCAGATAGTGACGCCATATCTTCAAGGCATGCACTACGGCAGCTAACTCTAGGTCATGCGTCGGATAATTTTTCCTCATGCGGCCTCAACTGCCTTGATGCATAAGCGACGACCTTTCCATTCTGCATCAGCACACATCCAAGTCCTTGGCGCGATGCGTCACAATAAATATCGAAGCTTTGAGCAACATCCGGTAGAACTAACACCGGCAGCCGATGTCAATCGCTTCTTGACTCTGAAATCCTTTCTCACATTCTCAAGCGTCCATGCAAACTTCTTTTCCTTCTTCAGCTGATTGCGTAAGAGGTTTCGCAATTGTCGAGAAGCCTTCAATGAAACGGCGGTAGTATCCTGCCATTCCAAGGAAACTCGAATGGGTCACAGTCTTCTACCGCTCCCAATGTAACACGGCTTCTACTTTGCTTGGATCTACGGCGACTCCTTCAAGCGGTCATTACATGTCCAAGAAACTCCACCTTGTCCTTCCAAAAATCACACTTGCTGAACTTGGCGAAAAGTTGTTGTTCCTCGACTTTTCCAAAACTCGCCTTAAGTGTTCGGCATGTTCATCCTCTGTCTTGGAGTAGATTAGGATATCATCTATGAACACGACGACAAACTTGTCCAGATATTCCATGAACACCTTATTCATCATATTCATGAAATAAATTTGGCGCATTAAATCGATCCAAAGGACATAATCAGAACTCGTAATGTCCATATCTTGACGAGAATGCGATCTTCGAATATCTTACGATCGAATCTTCAATCGATGGTATCCCGATCTCGGATCAATCTTGGAGAAAACTCCGGCTCCTCTTAACTGATCAAACAAATCATCAATCCTGGGTAGCGGATACTTATTCTTCACGGTGACCTCATTGAGTGCACGGTAGTCGATGCACATCCTGAAACTCCCGTCCTTCTTCTTGACAAACAAAACTAGTGCTCCCCATGGCGACGAACTTGGTCTGATAAATCCTTTCTCCATTAACTCTTCTAGCTGTTTCTTCATCTCTACCAACTCCTCGGTAGACATCCGATAGGTCTCTTTGCTATCGGTCTTTGTACTGTACAAGCTCTATCACAAACTCTATGTCCCTGTCAAGCGGCATACCGGGTAGATCTTCGGGAAAAACATCGAGGTACTCATTCACTACTTGGGACATCCTCTATGCTGATTGCCTTGGTACTGTTAACCATCAATCGTCCATCTCTAATCGCAGTGGCTTGAAATTCCACTTTCTTCCCACACGGGCTCTCAATCGAGATAGTCCTTCGTCCACAATCCAATACGGCCTTGTGCTTGGATAACCAATCCATTCCCAATATGACGTCTAAGGTCCGGGTCTCCAAAATTATAAGGTTTGCTAGGAACTCTATTCCACCTATCAAGATTCTCACCGGAACATCCTACTTCCGTTCGGAGTTCGAACTGTGGGTTTGAACTAAAAGCATGCACTTAAGTCTTGCAATTCTCAAATCATTTCTAGTAGCAAAGCCTTGTGAAACAAACGAATGCGAAGCTCGAGTCAAACAAAGCTATTGCAGTGTATCGAGTTAACAAGTAACTTACCCGATCGACGTCAGTAGCATTCTCGCAGTGCATCTGCGGTGACATGGTTGACTCGGCCTCTCACCACGGCCTGGGTGTGGCTCCTGATCTTTGGCGCCCTAGCTGGGGTAGTTCCTAGGTTGAAGCGAATGGGTCACTCCTGCTGTCTTCTTTGGACAAGCTGTTGGCAAAGTATCCTGGCTCGTTGCGGTTGTAACAGCGTCTCACGTTCCTTCTTGTTGCACGGGGTAGCGTTTCTAAGCGGGGCTGGGTGCAGTAGTTTTGATTGACAGTCTTGGTGCTGAGGATGGTGTCCTTGTTGCATTCGTGGTTGGAATCGAAGAATTGATTTGGTGCAACCCTCAAGCGCATTGCGTTCCTGGCGTGATCCTTCTTTGTTGCATCCTGCGCTTCTGTTCTCATCCAGTTCCTTGCGCTTGTCCTCAAGAATAAGCGCCTTATTCACCAACTCTTGGAAATCTGGAAAGGTGTGGGTGATCAACCCTACTTGCAATCCCGAGTTGAGTCCCTTCATAAAACGAGGCTGCCTGGATTTATCTGTCGCTACATCCTCAAAGCGTAGCGTGCTAGCTGTGTGAATTTGTTCAGGTAGTCGGCCATCGGCTGATTACCTTGCTTGATGCTCTGAACTCCTCCTTCTTAAGGTCCATGATTCCTTCAGGCACGTGATCTTGTCGGAATGCATTTGTGAACTCTTCCCAAGTGATATCTTGAGGGTTCTCTGCGTGGCACGAAGTTCTCCCACCATTCGGTAATTTGTTCCTTCCAGGTGATGAGAAGCGTAGAGTACCTTCTCATTTCCTATGCATTGAGCTATGTGTAGCTTCCTCTCAATTGATCTTAACCAATCATCGGCCTCCAATGGATTGGCATTCCCGAAGAAAGTGGGTGGGTGAGTTCTCATGAACTCTCGACCTTTGTATTCTCAAGCGTGGCCTGATTAACTTGATTAGCAGTGGCCTGAGCGATGGACGTGCTGCATTTGTTGCATCATAGCATGCATCAACCGAGTCCGGGCAGCAAGAAAAGCTCAAATTCTGCATATCCGATGGCGGTCTTGGTGCTCCATCATTGGGGTTTTCTGTTTGGCGAGAACCACTCCCATTGCTTCCAAAGTTTCCACGGGTATTCACCATCTGCTTGGTTTGCTCTAGGTTTAGAGATGAGAGGGAAACAAGAATAGACAAGTAATATGGAACTTATGCGGGGCGAAGGGGTAACTTTAAGGTCCAACTTTATTATTAATAACTTCGTATGGCTGCTTACAATGCCTAAGGGCCTTGCAACACATAATGCACACTCAAAGAAACAAAACAAATCCAAATTGAACTAACTCTGAGTCTAACGCCTAAAGGGTGACTCTTTATTCTATGACGCGACTCGGCGAAGGAGTCTCACTATAGAACCTATGCTCACTCATCGAGAAAACCTCCACGGCACAGTGCGGGTCTTTGTGGCATAGGCGCGAAACGATTGCCATGTCCAAAGAATCGTGTCCTCTATGGTAGTCGAAGAAGCGATGTCCTCATCGAGATCGACTCCTCTGGATCTGGCTCGTGTAGCTCAATCTTGGCTCTGCAGTGCAGTCCGTACAAAGTCATCTCCAACTCGTCAATCCTTCGCAGAAGGTGTGCCACATACTCTTGAGCTTCCCGCCATCTGTTCTTCTCTGTCGTGATCTCCTTGCGGGCCTTCAGAGCTCCTTGCTTGTATTATCTAGTACATCCTCCTGGCGACGACAAATCGTGCCAACCGTGTAACCGTGGCATCCTCATCCTGAATCTCCTTCGGTCAAGAAGGTTATCGCTGCGCTGGATGATAACGGAACACCGTGCTCTCAATTCTCTGGCGTAGATACGGGTAATGTGCCGCATTGCTCGTCGTGATACTTCTTGGATACCCATCTGCATTGTAGACCTCCTGGCGGTCACGGTGTATCGAGGCGATTGCACTGGCCCTTTTTCCTAGCGGGTACCTCAATCTTCACGTCACAAGCCTTGATCAATCCCGCTTGCCTGATCACTTCCACTTGGTATTGCGGCTTCTCAAAATCTCCGAGAGTCTGTAGCATATGCCAAAGTTCCGCGGCGTGACCAACTCCCAGATCAACGTAGTTGAACTCTTCCTCCATCTGTCACAAGAGTGCTTTACGTAAGAACTCGGAATTTTTAAATTGTGACAAGGTAAGAGAAAATTTCAGCAAGAGACAAGAAAAGAGAGAAGGGGATAAGTCGAGAGGTCATTTCTTATCTTGACAACTTTTTAGCTTTAGAAAATAGGTTTTATCCTCACTACGACCATTCTAGCTAGGGTTGAGCCTACAAATAAGTATGGCTCTGATACCACCTCTGTCGGGACTCGAATTTGCAAATCCGACCCTCTGTGTATTCAACACTAGTCCAGAACGCAGCTAGTGCACACACAGTCTTAACATCGGTAAATATCACAATCATACCACTCGATACCAATAAAGTACTTTATTTAAATAACCAAACTGGTTACTTGACCTTATGGTCAAGTTACAAATGTAGGCCTCGTAAGGCGAAATTTATTAAAAGAGAAATAATAGCAGCGGAAAATCAAATAACTTCGTGGCGCCATCCAAAGATACCACAGTAATCGATCGGGCTCGCTCCCCTAAGTAGACGGGTCCTCTTGGAATTCCTCCTCCGAAGCTGGCGTAGTCTCCTCTTCAACTGGTATTGTGTTGAGGCAAGGGTGAGTACTTGGTACTCAGCAAGTCATGCACAGAATGCAAGCTAATATACTATATGCATGGCTTGGTACAAAGGAATAGCTTTAAGGAATATTTGCGATGAAACGACATTTGACAAGTAATATAAGTAGATTCGAAAGCAGTAGAAATAAGTAAAGCATGAATAACTTTTCAAGAAGTTTAATAAACATTTTCCCCATCCTAAACCACATTTCCATCATCTCCATTATTAAACCAACCCAACCTTTCAAACCAAAGTTATTTTTGAGAAAATCTAACCCTTGACTGTAATTCCCGAGCATTGTCCAGTACCGTGGACTCGGCTATTTAAATAGATTCCAAACTCTGCAGAGGTTATGCACTTTACCCACAAGATACAGTCAAACACCACAAAGGCGAGTTCCCGTAACAAAGCCTTTCGGAAGCCTCAAACAACACAGGTGGTCCTCTCCGGTTCGTGCTCTACACCATCCCTTCCCTTAGCCAAGGCGAAGTATGGGACCAACACACCGTTAGATGGGTATCTGGCCACGACCACGATCGCTCCCCGCATAATCACACAAAGCGGTGTAAGCCCGACACCCTGAGGCTCCACAAGTGAGTCCTTAGCGACTTAGTCAACTAGGGCCGTCCCATTCCACCCATGTGGTTGCAAGTATGACCAGTTCAAAGGCTTGCAAGGTTAAGTCCTTAGAGTGACCAGGGCAAGACTACCCGAAGAACCAAATCAACATTCCCAATGCCACAATCGGCCCACCTGATTACTCTTGCCACATGCCCCTGGCCGAAATCGTTTATCAAACCCCGCTTGATTACCATGCACCACGTGCCATCAACATCACATGATACTTTTCCAAAACAGGTTCAATATATCATTAAGTCAATATTAGCATTTGATTGTCCAAAATCATGTCATGAGCACGTAGTGTGTCTAAGCAAAGATACTACAACGGTCTAAACCCATGTTGGCAATTTAATAATGTCCAACTAGTAATCCACAACTAGGGTGACAAGGGATCATGGCACATACTTAGATAATCAAGGTGTCATACAAAGAAATTGGTATTTATCTAACCCCCATGTTTAAACAAAGTATCTTTCTAATTGATCTAGCATGCAATAGTTTAAATCAAAATAGATTTCGAAATAGGATCAACATGGTCAAAGCACAACTTGCCTTCAAAAAGTACTTGCTCTTGGTCTTGAGTTGGATCCTGAGTCAATACTTATCCTTGAATCCTTAGGCACTTCAACGTCTACTCGTAAAGCGTGCAAATAGCAAATACACAAATAAACAATAGGCAAAAACATCCCAAAACTCCAAATAAAATCCATAAACAGAGAGAACATAATTTTCTGGATTTTTAGGAACTGGAATCGTTCAAATCGGAGTTAAAATGCAAAAGTTATGATTTATTAAAGTTTAAATAATCAATTAAATAATATTACAGAGAAAAACTTTAGTCCAAAAATTAAATAAAATTCATATTTGAGTAGATCTGAATTTTATACAAATTTAGAAATTTGAATCACTCAAATCGGAGTTGAAACGCAAAAGTTATAAGCGTTTGAAGTTTGAATCTAAATTTGAATCAATATTTCGAATTAATAAATCATTTTCTTTTTCGAAAATTAATTATTGCGTCGGCCCTAGACACGTGTCGGCTCTGATTGGCTGGTGCTGACGCCAGCCGCTCATGGGCTTGGTCCACGGTTTGGCTCGGTCCACCGTGGACTCGGTCCACGACTCTACGTGAGACCGGCTGTGGGACCACTTTCGGGTAGCGTCATCGGCCCGGCGTCGGCGAGGACTCGGCCCACGGTCTTGACATGTGGGACCCACCGTGACGTCATGGGTGACGTCGGCGCTGGCTGGATTAGCCAGCGACATGCGGCCTCGACACGCGGCCTCGCGTGTCGGCGTCCTACACGCACACGCCGCTGGATCGGCCGATCATGGCGGTCCAGCCTTCCCGCCACGTGGCGTGATCTTGCCCGTTGGTTTGAGAATCAGCGGCGCGGATTAAATCTAGCGTAGTGCTTTGGAAAAACAACTCACGATCCAGGCCGTTCGATCTTGATCGGACGGCCAAGATCCAATCTAACCTGGTGCGATTCTAGCTACGTGGCACAATCTAAGCCGTTGGATCTAGATCCGACGGTTGAAAATAGATCCGCAGGTTGCACGTGAGATCTCACCGCGGTGTGGCGTGGCGCGATTCGAGCCCTTGGATTACGATCGGACGACTAAGCGTAGCTTCGCGGACGGCGATGGCGGCAGCGGCGGGCGAAGGCCACCGGAGATGAAGACGACGACGAGTCCAACGGCGCTTCGGGACTTCTCCGGCGAAGTGAAGGGTACTCCCAAACGCGTCTCGTCTTGGGGAATCCGGACCTGGGCTTGATGACGGCGGAGGACGACGGACGGGCGGCGATATCGGCGTTGCCATGGCGAACGGAATTCCAACTCCGGCGAGCTCAGACGGGCAAACGGCGGCGCTCGGCGAGATGGCTTGGGGCAGTGCGCCACGGAAGTCTAGGTCACGACCGTGGTGGCGGTGCATTAAATAGGGTCTCGGCGTCAGTGAAACGCACGGAGACCGAGGTCGACACGGTTTCGACGGCGGAGTCCGGCGGCGGCACGGAGAGGCGACGTGGCGCAACGTGAGCCGTTGGATCTCGATCCAACGGTCGCGTGAGTTGGACTCGGGTCCGGCTCGGCGAGCTGGCTGGCTCGGTCGGACTCGGGTTCGGTGACGTGGCGCAATCACAACCGTTGGATCTTGATCCAAGGGTCGTGTGGCTAGGGTTCGGGACAAGCGGGTTCGGCTCGACCACGTGGCTCGGGTCGGACTCGAACTCGAAATCGACTCGGGCTCTCGATCGGTGAACAGTACAAACCCACTCGCATTTTCCAGCGATTTAATATTTAAAATAATTCCCAGTAATTCATTTAATTCATTAAAAATAGCAAAAGACTAAGAAAAATTCCAGAAAAATTCTGGAAAATATTTTGGATCATTTTGGACTCAATTAAAATATTTCCAACAAAATTTTATTTGCAAAATTAAATTCTTTAATTATTTCAAAATGGAATAAATTCAAATAAATTCCAAATAAATCCAAATAAATTCCAGAAAATTCCAAAAAATTCACCAAAGTGTCAAATCACACATGAATTCAAGAAAAGAAAAATTTTGGGGTGTTACAGGCCCTCATCGACGTCAAGCGTGGCGTCACGGGCGACGGGCGACGCCATACGACCGCTACGGTTCGGCCATCGACACGTGGTGTAATCTGGGCCGTTGGTTTGAAATCCAACGGCCAGATCAGATCTAATCCCGCACGTTGCAGTGCAACGCGATTGATCTGGACCGTACGATTTAGATCGTACGGTCGAGATCCGATCGGGTCTGACTACGCCGCTGGGGGTGACATGGCATGACCCAACGCTCGACGCATGGCGCAATCTACACCGTCTGATTTAGATCGGACGGTCGAGATCCATTCTAGTGCTACAATTTGCGTGAACCCTAACCGTACGATCGATCTAATGGCTGAGATCTACCCCTAGCATGGTGCAGTTCAAGGCTACGTGGCTCAACCCCGTGCGTTGGATCTAGATCCAACGGTTGAGATTAGATCTAAAAGCCGCAACGTGGATTTCGTTACGGTGACGTGGACGAACCTAGGCGGTCGGATCTTGATCGAACGGTTGGTAGAGCTCGCGGGTTCCGGCGATGACGCGATGGAGCTGGCTTGCCGGAGGCGGGGACGATGACCTGGCCAACGACGTTTCCGTGCGTCTCCGACGAGGTGAGTGGTACCCCTCGTCGCGCCTCAACACGGGGAGTCCGAATCTGGCTAGCACGGCGGCGGAGGATGGCGGAGACGGTGGGAAATGGAGAAAAATCGCGGCGGCGCGCACTTCCAACTTTGGCGAGCGATTGCGGGTGGTCGGCGGCGGCTAGAGCTCAGAGAGTTAGGGCTACGGGTGTGCACGAAAGAGGAGAACACGACACGGGTGGCGGTGCAATAAATAGCGGCCTCGGCGTCTGTGAAATCCGCGAAAACCGAGGTCCACTCGTCTGCGGCGGCGAAGTCCGACGGCGATTCGGACTGGGCGACGTGGCGCAATCGTGACCGTTGGATCAAGATCCGACGATCACGCGCGTTAGGGTTCGGTTGGGTTCGAGTCGGGTTTGAGTTCTGTTCGAGTCAGACTCGAGTCTAACTTGGGTCGGACCCGGTCGGATGAACAGTAAAACCGGTTCACTATTTTCCAGCGATTTAATATTTAAAAAATAATTCTAGTAATTCAAATAATTCGAGAAAAATAGCAAAATAATCAGAAAAATTCCAGAAAAATTCCAGAAAATACTTTGAGGCATTTTGGACTCAAATAAAATATTTCCAACAAAATTTTATTTATAACTTTTAATTATTTATTTATTTCAAAAAGGAATAAATTCAAATTAAATCCAAATAAATCCTAGAAAATTCCAAAAATTCTCAAAAGTGTGAAATTCCAATTAAATTCATGAAAAGCATAAATTGGGGTGTTACAGTGGCGCGCGAAGAAGAGGCTACTCCCCCTAAAACAAAAAGCAGTAAAGGTTGAATGAGAAGAATATGGTCTTGGTCTCAGTATTTGGGAACACATGGGTTGCATCATGTCCACCTTCAGCCAAACATGCTCCCCCGATGCACTGACAGTTAGGAAAGACATAGACACCATCCAACTTGCATGAAATTTAAGGATATCTTTGCATCGCAGACCAAGAGGAGGCAACAAAATCCTTTAAGCATGGCATCAGACCAATATTCACCATGCAACAACTCTCTCTAAGATCACTGTCATTATACTCTAGACAAGCATTACAATGCAACCATCAATCACAGATTAGAAGGGGGAGGGTTCGGCATTCAGAGAAGGGAGAGAGAGAGGGATACCCAGTAGCGGAGAACCGAATGGGGAGGCAACCAGCACCAACTCCGGCGACTAGAGGCGGCGCGGTGTCGGGCTAGGGGAGCGCCGGTCGGAGCTCTCTAGGGTGTCGCCGGCCACAGGGGACAGCAGGGCGGCGACGCTCGGTTGGGGGAGGCCGGGAGGAACTACTGCTGCTCTGCCGCTGCGCTCGATAGAGGAGGAAGGCGTCACCGAGCTGCTGGGGAGGAGGCGCGCCGGCAAAAGGGGCTCGGCTGGCCTGGGAGGTGGAGGCGCGTCACTTGGCTGGAAGCAGGGGGAAGGGAGGCGCCGCGGCTAGGGACCGGGAGGGAGGCTAGGGGCGGTGTCGCCTGGCACTGGGGAGTGGAGGCGCGCCGGCCGGAGGTCGCAGGGGGGCGCTCGGCCTTGGAGAGGGGAGGGCAAACAAATCGGCTAGGGAGGACCAACCGGGTGGGGGAGGGGGAGAGAGAGAGAAGAGGAGAGGATAACTGGATAAGGCTAGGTGGTGAAAAGAAAGAAAAAAATTGCAAGAATTCTCTCCCACCAAACTTAGACCCCCCACACAAAGCACAAATAGGTTCACCGAACACCCGGATTAGAAATTCCAAGACTCGGAGAAAAACTCGCAGTATTACACCGTGCCTCCCGTCGGCGCTGCCATCCTTTTTCACGCCACCCTATCGTCATCTCCCTCCATCTGCTCCACCTCATCGCTGAAAGTATACCTAATCCCTATAAGCTCATCACAAATGCATTATGTCGGCACACCCTTTTCTTCTAGATATGTTTACTTCTTAGCAAGTATCAACATATAAATTTTAGTGATATTCATTGGCATGTTTTTTAATTATATTATACCCCTTTAGTAAATTTAATTTATGTTGAAGAGGTTAGCAACTAGTCAACTACTTTTGCATCCATTTTATTGGCTCATTGATTTGGACCTTCCGTTGCACAAATTTGGTTGGTATTTTGCTTGATGTGTTGATTGACCACTAGAGTGATATTGACATATGCACATCATTTGTGTTTAGCACAACATGGAAAGTGGAAACCTATTAGTGCAGTTTCATAAAAAGAAAAAAAAAGGTGGAACTGCATCAAGCAAAATACCAATATGAATTGTTATATCTTAATAACAGCCGATATGAATGATATTTAGCACATTGATTGTGCTTGAATGATTGGTACTCTCCTAGCTAGATATATAGCCTCTACATATGACCATTTGCTCGGTCTTTTTGTTTCTTTGCTTTCTTTTACTCTGTCTTTCGTAAAAAGAAGAAGACAGGAATAATAACATCGGAAACTTTTACTGTTCTGGCGCCCGAACTGAATTTATTTTCGAATGTAGCCGCAGCGAACAATTTTTTGCGGAACTGGCCCTCTGACAGGCACCTGCAGCGGCGGAGGAGCGCTGCAGGCTACCTACAGCGGATGGCGAGGGCTGCAAGAGCCTGCAGCACTCGGGCAGAGCTGCATCAACACTTGCAGTGGACTAGCTCCACTGCAAGTCCATTTTCCATTTTTTCTTTTTTTTTCTTTTGGGATTTGTAATTTGGAGGAAGCCAAAACTTGGCACTGGATATTTTATCAGGGCAGGTAAGCGATGGATGCTATATATTGTTGTAACCCAATAATTCAGGGACCATTAGTTATAGTCACATGTTGTTGCTGGTGTGCTTTAGTAAGCATCCATAAAATGTGTTGGGTTTAGTTATAGCGCATGGCTACACCTGAAGCACACGGTGCCTGCTGCACCGGATGCCCAGGGGGCCATTTTCGCTAAAAAATGTACACCCCGGCTACTTCGGTAAAAAAACTTCAATAGGGAGCCAAAACTTCAACAGGGGCGACGTGGCCGGCGTTGGAGGTGCCACTCGGCTACCGCCGTGGGGGGTGGCGGACGCCACACTGCATGGCTTCAGCTCTGGTTACTTTTCATATTTTATTTTCATGTTGTATATTTCCACTATTTTTTATTTTCGTGATGTATATTTGAGTATTTTTTCCATTATAAGTATTCATTATTTTCTTTCCAAACTGAAGACACATCCTCAATTGCAGTCACTGTAGGTGGGGGCGACGGCGCGGAGGGGAGCTGCAGCGCTGCCGGTGAGCTGCAGCACCTAACCAGGGGGCTACTCCCGTAAAAAAATCCCATGCATGGCTACTTCCGGAATAAAAAGAACGCAAGGAGCTAACGCTGTAAAAATTTCCAATATATAATACTCACCATCTAAATTTATAGTACGTATTTCCTCTTGATATATATATCAATGAGGTGTTGAAGATCAGTAGACTGGCTTGATCTAATTATTATCTCTAAGTACTATATTTATTGTATGTATTTAAAGAATAAATATCCCCGGTGCATGCAAGGGGTTGTTTTCTTTCTGATTTTTCAACCGGAGCTGATTCAAATGGAAATGACCGATTTAGTTATATTTCTCTCTGTAAAATTTAGAAATCGTTTGCTGATTCAAATGCAAATAACCGCTCCATATCGCATGATTGAAATGCATATAACGGGAGCTGATTGAAATGCAAATAACCGTTACATATCGCTCCATATGATAGTTGAGAGATTACGGGAAACAAACATCGGGGTTACAGATGGGCGGCAATAATGGCTTAGAGTTGAACATGCCTTAGGTAAACGAAACAACAAGGGCCCTTCTGGTACACTACTGAGTGCACCGGGGATATTTCCCCTTGCGCAACCTATCGGTGCCTGCCGCCCTGGCCCTAGCCACCCTCTCGCGCTTCCTCTCACGCTCGGCCTCCCGCTCTACCGCAAGGCGCTGCCGTTCGGCCTCCCTCTTTGCTAGCATTTCTTCGTGATGTTTCATGCGCTTCTCCTCCTCGTTTTGCTCACGCCACTGCTGCTCTACCATAGCTCTACGATGCGAGTATTCCCAATTCCGCATCCTCTCCATCTCAGGAGTCTGCTCCGCGTCGTAGAATTTGATGAACTCGCACAATGGAGGCTGCGATTGGTGACAGCAGATGGTATTACAGTATTAAGGTTCGCACGGTTTGATGTAACATCAAATGCGAGTACGAACTTACCGGGCTTTTCCATCGCATCCGCCTCTCCAGCGTTGGCTCGGAGTCGTAGTTGCGGCAGCTCCAGTACCTCATACCGTAGGTGTACAAGTTGTCTAAAGACTTTTGAAACTGGCAAGGATCCCCGCATAGGCACATGGGGACCTGCGTGCCTTCGGGGATGCCTTCGAGAAGGCTGTGCCTTGGGGGCGAGGGGTACTCCATTGGTACTGGTTGGCTGGCTGGCGGACTTATGCTCCGTGTTTCGTCTTCCCTCCAATTGGCCCGAAGCTTGCTTGCCTGGTTGGTGTGATTATTAGTAGGCGACCACTGGGGCTTAAATAGCCTGCCATACGAGAGAGTGGCGGACTTAAGAGAAGTTGAAATCCGTGAGCATCGGATTCCTCTGCAACTTTGCATGTGATGGGACATGAGGCTGGCTATGGCCACAGCTTTAGACAGGGAATCCCTCCCATAGTCAGCCAGAATGCTTTATACAGCTTTCATTGCGGGTGACAGGTCGTGCAGCTTTGATTGAGGGTGACAGGTCGTGCAGCTTTGTTTGCGGGTGACAGGTCGTGCAGCTTGTGATACTTAGGGTTATTCCGCAATTATAATTTACATGGAAAGAAAGGTGTATATGAAATATTTTTGCAGAACATGATGGTCCATATATGAAGAGGCATGGGAGAAGGGGAAGTGGCCTCGATGCACTGAGTAGACGTCTAGTTGTAACTATTATTTTCCTTGTTCGTTGTACTCCTTTAAGTTTTAAGTCGTGATAAAGAGTGTGGTCCAACTTATTTTTCGTAGTGACATCTTACTTATGATTCACCCTCTCGTTTTCCTCGCTCCCACCCTCGTTTTGCAAAAAGGTGGTTCTCGGCTATGATACTTAGGGTTATTGCGCTACTACAATTTACTTGTAAAGAAAGGTGTAAATGAAATATTTTTGTACTAGTCCATTGTCGGGACCCCGAATTTGCAAATCCGGACCCTCTGTGTATTCAGCACTAGTCCAGGAACGCGCTAGTGCACACAGTCTTAACATTGGTAAATATCACAATCATACCATTCGATATTATCAAAGTACTTTATTAAAATAACCAAAGTGGTTACTCGACCTTATGGCCAAGTTACAAATGTATGCCTCGCGAGGCGAAACTTATTCAGAGAAAAATAATAATAGCAGCGGAAAAACAACGAAGGTAACATCATGGCGCCATCCAGTATACCACAGGCAACTGACTGGGCTCGCATCCCTAAGTAGACGGATCCTCTTGGAATTCCTCCTCCGAAGCTGGCGTAGTCTCCTCTTCAACTGGTGTTGTGTTGAGGCAAGGGTGAGTACTTGGTACTCAGCAAGTCATGCACAGAATGCAAGCTAATATACTATATGCATGGCTTGGTACAAAGGAATAGCTCAAGGTTTATTTGCGATGAAACATTTGAAAAGTAATATAAGTAGATTCGAAAGCAGTAGAAATAAGTAAAGCATAAATAACTTTTCAAGAAGTTCAATAAACATTTTCCCCATCCTAAACCACATTTCTATCATCTTCATTATTAAACCAACCCAACTTTCAAACCAAAGTTATTTTTGAGAAAATCTAACCCTTGATTGTAATTCGAGCGATGTCCAATACCATGGACACGGCTATTCGAATAGATTCTAAACTCTGCAGAGGTTATGCACTTTACCCACAAGATACAGTCAAACACCACAAAGGCGAGTTCAGTAACAAAGTCTTTCTAAACCTCTAACAATACAAGTGGTCCTCCCAGGTTATTGCGCACTAACCCTTCCCTTCGCTAAGGCGAAGTCTAGGCCAATCAACCGTTAGATGGGTACCTGCCTCAGCCAGATGCGCTCCCCGCACAACTTACACAAAGGGTGTAGTTGACCTCCCGAGGTCCCACAGTGCGTTATTAGCAACTTAGTCAACTAGGTCCGTCCCATTACAGACATGTGGTTGCACGTTAGACCCAGTTCAAAGGCTTGCAAGGTTAAGTCCTTAGGATGACCAGGGCAAGACTACCCAAGAACCAAATCAACATCCCCAATGCCACAACCGCCCACCTGATTACTCTTGCCACATGCCCCTGGCCGAAATCGTTTATCAAACCCCGCTTGATTACCATGCACCACGTGCCATCAACATCACATGATACTTTTCCAAAACAGGTTCAGTATATCATTAAGTCAATATTAACATTTGATTGTCCAAAACCATGTCATGAGCACGTAGCAGGTCTAAGCAGTATACTACAACGGTCTAAACCCATGTTGGCAATTTAATAATGTCCAACTAGTAATCCACAACTAGGGTGACAAGGGTCATGGCACATACTTAAATAATCAAGGTGTCATACAGCAAATTGGTACTTATCTAACCCCCATGTTTAAACAAAGTATCTTTCTAATTGAACTAGCATGCAATAGTTTAAATCAAAATAAGTTTCGAAATAGGATCAACATGGTCAAAGCACAACTTGCCTTCAAAAAGTACTTGCTCTTGGTCTTGAGTTGGATCCTGAGTCAACACTTCTCCTTCGAATCCTTCCGGCACTTCAACGTCTACTCGTAAAGCGTGCAAATAGCAAATACGCAAATAAACAATAGGCAAAAACATCCCAAAACTCCAAATAAAATCCATAAACAGAGAGAACATAATTTTCTGGATTTTTAGAAACTGGAATCGTCAAATTCGGAGTTAAAACGCAAAAGTTATGATTATTTAAAGTTTAAATAATCAATTAAATAATTTTACAGAGAAAAACTTTAGTCCAAAAATTAAATAAAATTCATATTTGAGTAGATCTGAATTTTATATAAATTTAGAAATTTGAATCACTCAAATCGGAGTTGAAACGCAAAAGTTATAAGCGTTTGAAGTTTGAAACAAAATCTGAAATCATTATTTCGAATTAATAAATCATTTTCTTTTTCGGAAATTAATTATTGCGTCAGCATGGACACGCGTCGGCTCCTGATTGGTGGTGGCGTCCAACCGCTCATGGGCTCGGCCCGGTGCGGTTCGGTCCGCAGTGGACCCGATCCACGGCTCGGGTGAAGGCGGCGAGATGGGACCCACCTGTCGGTCGGGGTCTCACGCGAACGCGGTGGCGTGTGGGCCCACCGACATGCGGGGCCAGCGTGTCGAGACCAGCGCTCACACGCGTGGAGTGCGGTTAGGCACCGCGTGGCGCGCAATCTCGGCCGTTGATTTGAAAATCAACGGCCCGCATTGGATCTAGGCTTTACTCGTTTAGGTTAACGCGGCGGATCTGAGCCGTTGGATCTTGATCCAACGGTCCAGGTCGATCAGTTTCCAGGAGTTTGGGATAGAACGTGGGCTCACCTCAACCGCTCGATCTGGATCTGACGGTTCACCGAGCTCGCGAGTCCGGCGATGGCGCGGCGAGACTTGGGCACCGGAGACGTGAGCGGCGACCTCCCCACGCGGCGTATCCGTGCAGCTCAAGCGTGAAGATTGGCACTCCCAGCGCGGTGTGGCGTGGGGATGTTGGTCCTGGGCTTGATGTCGTCGGAGAGCGGCGGCGGCGAAATCGGCGAAAACAACGGTGTCTCACGCGTGCTACTCCGGCGAGCAATCCCGGCAAGCGGCGGTGCTAGGGTTTAGCGAGCTAGGGCAAAAGTAGCGAAGTCACGGCGGTTCTCGGGGCAGAACCCGGGCTTTAAATAGCCTCGGCTTCCGCGCTCAATCCGTAACCCTAACGGATGCGGCGGAGGACGGCGGCGGCATGGTCCGATCCGGACTCGGGCGAAGACGACGACCCGCGGCCGTACACGTGTCCGATCAACGGCCACGATTGCCAGGCGCGCACGGGTCCGAGCCGGACTCGATCGAACCGGTACGGGCGGATCTCAGCCGTTGGATCTTGATCCAACGGTCGGGATCGCTTAGGGTTAGGAGCTGGTTTGGTCGAGTCAACTGGCTCGGGTCGGACTCGAGTCCGACTCGGGTTCCGACTCGGTCGGATGAACAGTACTCGACCCGAGTTGAATTTCCAGCGATTTAATATTTAAAATAATTCCCAGTAATTCATTTAATTCATTAAAAATAGCAAATGACTCAGAAAAATTCCAGAAAAATTCTGGAAAATACTTTGGATCATTTTGGACTCAAATAAAATATTTCCCACAAAATTTTATTTGCAAAATTAAATTCCTTAACTATTTCAAAATGGAATAAATTCAAATAAATTCCAAATAAATCCAAATAAATTCCAGAAAATTCCAAAAATCCACCAAAGTGCCAAACCACACATGAATTTAAGGAAAGCAAAATTTTTGGGGTGTTACAAACCTCCCCCCCTTAATAGAATCTCGTCCCCGAGATTCAGGGCTTACTAAAGGAATAGGTTTGGAAACTCTTTCTTCAAATCCTCTTCGCGCTCCCAAGTCGCTTCGCTTTCTTCATGGTTGCTCCTTTGAACTCTCTGAAACGGGTTGACTTGTTTCTAGTTTCTCGATCCATTGTGTCCAGAATCCTCACAGGATGCTCCTTATAAGTCAAGTCCTCTTGCAACTCAATTAACTCTAGCGGTGTCTGTTCCTCAGGATCTCGGAGGCACTTCTTCATCTGGGACACATGGAATACATCATGCACTCCTGCCAACGACTGTGGCAACTCCAGCTGATAAGCAACTTCGCCTCTGCGACTCAAAATCTTAAATGGTCCAACATAACGGGGTGCGAGTTTCCCTTTGGCATGGAACCTCTTAACTCCCACTGAGGCGTAACTCGAGGTATACGAAGTCTTACGGTTCAAAACTCAAATCTCGGCGGCGATTATCGGCCATAACTCTTCTGCCGAGATTGGGCTATCTTCAACCTTTCCCTAATCATGGCGATGCTCTTGACCTCTTGAAGAATATCGAGGCCCAAAGACACGGCGCTCGCGGTCTCATTCCAATTCAATGGCGTCAAGCGAGTCGTCCATACAAAGGCCTCAAAGGTGACATCGTAAACTAGCACGATAACTATTGTTGTAATCGAACTCGGCATCACGGTAAACTCTTATCCCAAGAAGTAGCATAAGCTAATGCACAAGCTCTCAACATATCCTCCGAATCTGGTTGACTCTTTCGGTCTGTCCGTCCGTCTGTGGATGATAAGTCAGATCTTGAAGTTCAAGCGGGTTCCCATGGCTTCATGCAACTTATTCCGAACCTTGAGGTAAATTGGGTACCTCTGTCCGATACAATCCTCTTTGGCACTCCGTGCAAGCAGACAATCCTGATCATGTATAATTACGCTAATTTATCTCCGAGTAAGTGGTCTTCACGGGATAAAATGGGCTACTTTAGTCAAGCGATCCACTATAACCCATATGGAGTCATAACCTCCTTGAGTCTTGACAAGCCGGTAATGAAATCCATTCCGATTTCCTCCCACTTCCACTCAGTATTTTCGGCGGTTGTAGCAATCCTGCTGGTCTCGATGCATTGCCTTGACTCTCTGGCATCGTCGCACAATGCAACATGCTCGGCAACTTCACGTTTCAAACTCGGCCACCAGAATCTCTCCTTCAGATCCTGATACATCTTGGCGCTTCCAGGATGAATTGAGTACTTAGAGTCATGGGCTTCTTCCAGAATCAGTTGCTTTAACTCCCTCTTGTTAGGCACACAAATGCGATCCTTCATCCACAACGTGCCTTGCTCATCCAACTTGAAGTCCTCTGCCTTGCCTTCCTCCTTGATGAACTTAATCCTGCGGATCTTGTCATCATCCTTTTGTCCTTCTCGGATCTGATCCTCTAAGGTAGGCTTTACTTCCAATGTGGCCAAGAATCCGTTGGGTACCACCTCAATCCTCATTCTCTGAAATTCCAGGCATAACTCATCCTGATTCGTGGCTATCAACGTACTCACGGTATGGCTTTTCCGACTCAGAGCATCGGCTACTCGTTGGCCTTCCCGGATGGTAATGGATTCCAACATTATAGTCTTTGATCAACTCTAACCATCTCCTTTGCCTCATATTCAGGTCCGACTGGGTGAATATGTACTTAAGGCTCTTATGATCCGTATACACTTCACATCTGTTTCCAATCAGATAGTGACGCCATATCTTCAAGGCATGCACTACGGCAGCTAACTCTAGGTCATGTGTCGGGTAATTCTCCTCATGCGGCCTCAACTGCCTTGATGCATAAGCAACAACCTTTCCGTTCTGCATCAACACACATCCAAGTCCTTGGCGCGATCGTCACAATAAATATCGAAGCCTTGAGCAACATCAGGTAGAACTAACACCGGTCTTTGATGTCAATCGCTTCTTGACTCTGAAATCCTTTCTCACATTACAAGGCGTCCATGCAAACTTCTTCTCCTTCTTGACAATTGCGTAAGAGGTTTCGCAATTGTCGAGAAGCCTTCAATGAAACGGCGGTAGTATCCTGCCATTCCAAGGAAACTCAGAATCTGGGTCACGATCTTGGTGCTCCCAATGTAACACGGCTTCTACTTTGCTTGGATCTCTGGCGACTCCTTCTGCGGTCATTACATGTCCAAGAAACTCCACCTTGTCCTTCCAAAAATCACACTTGTGAACTTGGCGAAAAGTTGCCGTTCCTCGGCTTTTCCAAAACTTCGCCTTAAGTGTTCGGCATGTTCATCCTCTGTCTTGGAGTAGATTAGGATATCGTCTATGAACACGACGACAAACTTGTCCAAATATTCCATGAACACCTTATTCATCATATTCATGAAATAAATTTGGCGCATTAAATCGACCCAAAGGACATAATCAGAAAACTCGTAATGTCCATATCTTGACGAGAATGCGATCTTGAATATCTTACGATCGGATCTTCAAGCGATGGTATCCCGATCTCGAGATCAATCTTAGAGAAAACTCCGGCTCCTCTCAAGTGATCAAACAAATCATCAATCCTGGGTAGCGGATACTTATGCTTCAAGGTGACTTCTTTGAGTGCACTTTAGTCTATTCACATCCTGAAACTTCCGTCCTTCTTCTTGACAAACAACACGGGTGCTCCCCACGGCGACGAACTCGGTCTGATAAATCCTTTCTCCATTAATTCTTCTAGCTGTTTCTTCATTTCTACCAACTCCTCGGTGGACATCCGATAGGGTCTCTTTGCTATCGGTCTTTGTGCAGTACAAGCTCTATTACAAATTCTATGTCCCTGTCGCGGCATACCAGGTAGATCTTCGGGAAAAACATCGGGTACTCATTCACTCTTGAGACATCCTCTATGCTGATTGCCTTGGTACTGTTAACCATCAACTGTCCATCTCTAAGCTGCGGTGGCTTGAAATTCCACTTTCTTCCCACACGGGCTCTCAATCGAGATAGTCCTTCGTCCACAATCCAATACGACCTTGTGCTTGGATAACCAATCCATTCCCAATATGACGTCTAAGGTGCAGGTCTCCAAAATTATAAGGTTTGCTAGGAACTCTATTCCACCTATCAAGTATTCTCACCGGAACATCCTACTTTCGTTCGGAGTTCGGAACCAGGGTTTGAACTAAAGCGTGCACTTAAGTCTTGCAATCCTCAAATCATTTCTAGTAGCAAAGCCTTGCGAAACAAGCGAATCTGAAGCTCGAGTCAAACAAAGCTGTGCAGTCTTGAGTTAACAAGTAACTTACCCAAGACGACGTCCGTAGCATTCTGCGGTGCATCTGCGGTGACATGGTTGACTCGGCCTCTCACCACGGTGCAGGGTGTGGCTCCTGGTCTTTGGCGTCCTAGCTGGGGTGGTTCCTAGATTGAAGCGAATCGGGGTCACTCCTGCTGTCTTCTTTGGACAAGCTGTTGGCAAAGTGTCTGGCTCGTTGCGATTGTAGCGGCGTCTCACTGTTCCTTCTTGTTGCACAGGTAGTGTTTCTAGCGGTGCTGGTGCAGTAGTTCGATTGGCGAGTCTTGGTCTTTGAGGATGGTGTCCTTGTCGCATTCTGTGGTTGGAATCGAAGAATTGATTTGGTGCAACTCTCGGTATTTGTGCGTTCCTGGCGTGATCCTTCTTTGTTGCATCCTGCGCTTCTGTTCTCATCCGGTTCCTTGCGCTTGTCCTCAAGAATAAGTGCCTTATTCATCAACTCTTGGAAATCTGGAAAGGTGTGGGTGATCAACCCTACTTGCAATCCTGAGTTAAGTCCCTTCATAAAAGCGAGGTATGCGGATTTATCTGCCGCTACATCCTCAGTGCGTAGCGTGCTAGCCGTGTGAACTTGTTCAGGTAGTCGACCAGGTGATTACCTTGCTTGATGCTCTGAACTCCTCCTTCTTAAGGTCCATGATTCCTTCAGGCACGTGATCTTGTCGAATGCATTTGTGAACTCTTCCCAAGTGATATCTTGAGGGTTCTCTTGCGTGGCACGAAGTTCTCCCACCATTCGGTAATGTTCCTTCCAGGTGATGAGAAGCGTAGAGTACCTTCTCATTTCCTATGCATTGAGCTATGTGTAGCTTCCTCTCGATTGATCTTAACCAATCATCGGCCTCCAATGGATTGGCATTCCCGGAAGAAAGTGGGTGGGTGAGTTCTCATGAACTCGATAGTCTTGTATTCTGGCGTGGTCACTGATTAACTTGATTAGCAAAGTGGCCTGGCGATGACGTGCTTTGCATTTGTTGCATCATAGCATGCATCAATCGAGTGCAGGCAGCAAGAAAAGCTCGAAATTCTGCATATCCGGTGGCGGTGCTGGTGCTCCATCATTGGGGTTTTTCTGGCGAGAACCACTCCCATTGCTTCCAAAGTTTCCACGGGTGTTCACCATCTGTCGGTTTGCTCTAGGTTTAGAGATGAGAGGAAACAAGAATAGACAAGTAATATGGAACTTATGCGGGGCGAAAGGTGTAGCCTTAAGGTCCAACTTTATTATTAGTAACTTGGTATGGCTGCTTACAATGCCTAAGGGCCTTGCAACACATCTTGCACACTCGACAAACAAAGCAAATCCAAATCGAACTAACTCCGAGTCTAACGCCCAAAGGGTGACTCTTTCTTCTATGGCGCGACTCGGCGAAGGAGTCTCACTATAGAACCTATGCTCACTCATCGAGAAAACCTCCACGGCACAGTGCGGGTCTTTGTGGCATAAGCGTAACTTGATCGCCATGTCCGGCAAGCTGTGTCCTCTGTGGTAGTCGAAGAAGCGATGTCCTCATCGAGATCGACTCCTCTGGATCTGGCTCGTGTAGCTCAATCTTGGCTCTGGGTGCAGTCCGTACAAGGTCATCTCCAACTCGTCAATCCTTCGTAGAAGGTGTGCCACATACTCTTGAGCTTCCCGCCATCTGTTCTTCTCTGTCGTGATCTCCTTGCGGGCCTTCAGAGCTCCTTGCTTGTATTATCTAGTACATCCTCCTGGCGGCGACAAATCGTGCCAAGCGTGTAACCGTGGCATCGTCATCCTGAATCGCCGGGTCAAGAAGGTTATCGCTGCGCGGATGATAACGGAACACCGTGCTCTCAATTCTCTGGCGTGAATACGGGTAATGTGCCGCATTGCTCGTCGTGATACTTCTTGGATACCCATCTGCATTGTAGATCTCTGGCGGTCTGCGGTGTGTATCGAGCGATTGCACTGGCCCTTTTTCCTAGCGGTACCTCAATCCTCACGTCACAAGCCTTGATCAATCCCGCTTGTCCGATCACTTCCACTTGGTATTGGGGCTTCTCAAAATCTCCGAGTGCAGAGCATATGCCAAAGTTCTGCAGCGTGACCAACTCCCGAGATCAACGTGGTTGAACTCTTCCTCCATCTGTCACAAGAGTGCTTTACGTAAGAACTCGGAATTTTTAAATTGTGACAAGGTAAGGGAAAATTTCAGCAAGAGACAAGAAAAGAGAGAAGGGGATAAGTCGAGATGTCATTTCTTATCTTGACAATTTTTAGCTTTTAGAAAATAGGTTTTATCCTCACTACGACCATTCTAGCTAGGGTTGAGCCTACGGTCAAGTATGGCTCGATACCACCTCTCCGGGACCCGAATTTGCAAATCCGGACCCTCTGTGTATTCAGCACTAGTCCAGGAACGCGCTAGTGCACACAGTCTTAACATTGGTAAATATCACAATCATACCATTCGATATTATCAAAGTACTTTATTAAAATAACCAAAGTGGTTACTCGACCTTATGGCCAAGTTACAAATGTATGCCTCGCGAGGCGAAACTTATTCAGAGAAAAATAATAATAGCAGCGGAAAAACAACGAAGGTAACATCGTGGCGCCATCCAAGATACCACAGGCCGATTGGGCTCGCATCCCTAAGTAGACGGATCCTCTTGGAATTCCTCCTCCGGCCGGGCGTAGTCTCCTCTTCAAGCGGTGTTGTGTTGAGGCAAGGGTGAGTACTTGGTACTCGACAAGTCATGCCTGAGAATGCAAGCTAATATACTATATGCATGGCTTGGTACAAAGGAATAGCTCAAGGTTTATTTGCGATGCTTGACATTTGAAAAGTAATATAAGTAGATTCGAAAGCAGTAGAAATAAGTAAAGCATAAATAACTTTTCAAGAAGTTCAATAAACATTTTCCCCATCCTAAACCACATTTCTATCATCTTCATTATTAAACCAACCCAACTTTCAAACCAAAGTTATTTTTGAGAAAAACTAACCCATCACTGTAATTCCCGGCGATGTCCAATACCGCGGACACGGCTATTCGAATAGATTCTAAACTCTGCAGAGGTTATGCACTTTACCCACAAGATACGGTCAAACACCACAAAGGCGAGTTCAGTAACAAAGTGTTTCGGAAACCTCTAACATTACAAGTGGTCCTCCCCGGTTAGTGCGCACTAACCCTTCCCTTCGCTAAGGCGAAGTCTAGGCCAATCAACCGTTAGATGGGGACCTGGCCTCAGCCCCGGTACGCTCCCCCGTACAACTTACACAAAGGGTGTAGTTGACCTCCTGAGGTCCCACAGTGCGTTATTAGCAACTTAGTCAACTAGGTCCGTCCCATTCTGGACATGTGGTTGCACGTTAGACCCAGTTCAAAGGCTTGCAAGGTTAAGTCCTTAGGATGACCAGGGCAAGACTACCCGAAGAACCAAATCAACATCCCCAATGCCACAACTGGCCCACCTGATTACTCTTGCCACATGCCCGGCCGAAATCAGCGTTTATCAAACCCCAGTTGATTACCATGCACCACGTGCCATCAACATCACATGATACTTTTCCAAAACAGGTTCAGTATATCATTAAGTCAATATTAACATTTGATTGTCCAAAACCATGTCATGAGCACGTAGCAGGTCTAAGCAGTATACTACAACGGTCTAAACCCATGTTGGCAATTTAATAATGTCCAACTAGTAATCCACAACTAGGGTGACAAGGGTCATGGCACATACTTAAATAATCAAGGTGTCATACAACAAATTGGTACTTATCTAACCCCTATGTTTAAACAAAGTATCTTTCTAATTGAACTAGCATGCAATAGTTTAAGTCAAAATAAGTTTCGAAATAGGATCAACATGGTCAAAGCACAACTTGCCTTCAAAAAGTACTTGCTCTTGGTCTTGAGTTGGATCCTGAGTCAACACTTCTCCTTCGAATCCTTCCGGCACTTCAACGTCTACTCGTAAAGCGTGCAAATAGCAAATACGCAAATAAACAATAGGCAAAAACATCCCAAAACTCCAAATAAAATCCATAAACAGAGAGAACATAATTTTACGGATTTTTAGAAACTGGAATAAATCAAATTCGGAGTTAAAAGCATAAAAGTTATGATTATTTAAAGTTTAAATAATCAATTAAATAATTTTACAGAGAAAAACTTTAGTCCAAAAATTAAATAAAATTCATATTTGAGTAGATCTGAATTTTATATAAATTTAGAAATTTGAATCACTCAAATCGGAGTTGAAGCATAAAAGTTATAAGCGTTTGAAGTTTGAAACAAAATCAAATCATTATTTCGAATTAATAAATCATTTTCTTTTCGAAATTAATTATTGCGTCGGCATGGACACGCAGCGTCGGCTCTGATTGGTGGTGGCGTCAACGGCTCATGGGCTCGGCCACGGTGCGGTTCGGTCCGCAGTGGACCCGATCCACGGCTCGGGTGAGGCGGCGAGATGGGACCCACTGTCGGTCGCGGGTCTCACGCATAAGCGGTGGCGTGTGGGCCCATCGACATGCGGGGCCAGCGTGTCGAGGACAGCGCTCACCGCAGCGTGGAGTGCGGTTAGGCACACGTGGCGCAATCTCGGCCGTTGATTTGAAAATCAGCGGCCCGGTTGGATCTAGGCTTTACTCGTTTAGGTTAACGCGGCGGATCGAGCCGTTGGATCTTGATCCAGCGGTCGGTCGATCTGGTTTCCGTGGTTTGGGATAGAGCGTGGGCTCACCTCAACCGCTCGATCTGGATCTGACGGTTCACCGAGCTCGCGAGTCCGGCGATGGCGCGGCGAGACTTGGGCACCGGAGGCGTGAGCGGCGACCTCCCACGCGCGGCGTATCCGTGCGGCTCGGCGTGAAGATTGGCACTCCCGGTAGCGGTGTGGCGTGGGGATGTTGGTCCTGGGCTTGATGTCGTCGGAGAGCGGCGGCGCGGAAATCGACAACGGCGGTGTCTCCAGCGTGCTACTCGGCGAGCAATCCGAACAGCGGCGGTGCTAGGGTTTAGCGAGCTAGGGCAAAAGTAGCGCGGTCACGGCGGTTCTCGAAGCGGCAGACCGGGCTTTAAATAGCCTCGGCTTCGCTCAATCCGTAACCCTAACGGATGCGGCGGAGGGCGGCGGCGGCATGGTCCGATCGGACTCGGGCGAAAACGACGACCAGCGGCCGTACACGTGTCCGATCAACGGCCCACGATTGCGAGCGCGCACGGTCGGCCGGACTCGATCGAACCGGTACGGGCGGATCTCAGCCGTTGGATCTTGATCCAACGGTCGGGATCGCTTAGGGTTAGGAGCTGGTTTGGTTGAGTCAACTGGCTCGGGTCGGACTCGAGTTCGACTCGGGTTCCGACTCGGTCGGATGAACAGTACTCGACCCGAGTTGAATTTCCAGCGATTTAATATTTAAAATAATTCCCAGTAATTCATTTAATTCATTAAAAATAGCAAATGACTCAGAAAAATTCCAGAAAAATTCTGGAAAATACTTTGGATCATTTTGGACTCAAATAAAATATTTCCCACAAAATTTTATTTGCAAAATTAAATTCCTTAACTATTTCAAAATGGAATAAATTCAAATAAATTCCAAATAAATCCAAATAAATTCCAGAAAATTCCAAAAATCCACCAAAGTGCCAAACCACACATGAATTTAAGGAAAGCAAAATTTTTGGGGTGTTACATCCATATATCATAGAGCAAATCTAGTCCATTCTTCAAAAAAATAATAGTTAACATATGTGACGCTTTGATTGAGGGTGACTGGTTGTGCAGCTTTGTTTGCGGGTGACAGGTCGTGCAGCTTGTGATACTCAGGGTTATTCTGGATTTATAATTTACATGGAAAGAAAGGTGTATATGAAATATTTTTGCAGAACATGATGGTCAATATATTTAGAGGCATGGTAACGACAAATCAAATTAAAGGCATAAAATACAGCGTTGAAATGGATAAGTTACAACATAACATTACAACGCGGGGAAAACAACGGTGGAATACGAAGCCTTACCAACGTACATGACGGGTGCCTCACTAATACATATTATTTCAACGACTCTAGCGATACAGGATTACAACGATCCAGAATCATCACTATCTATATCAATACCCTCATCTTCTAAGTACTGCCAGCGGTCGCGTTTGCCCTCCTCATCACTCTGGTAGTCACATGGAAAACACAAGTCTGGGTCTGCATCTTCGATGTCCTCTTTTGTGGCAACCTGCGGACGGTTGCGAGCTATGGCTTGAAGGTCCGGATGTTACGGTGTGGGGGTCCGATTGCGATAACTCGTTCGATCAGTATGGCAACCATTTCGAGGCTACTAGCTATAGCTTCGATGTCGATCCACAAAGTCGTTGAATTCGTTGGCACTTGAACTTGTGCCAGGACTAAAGTTGTCTTTTGCAATTTTATTCAGGTCAAATTTGCGATACCATCTATTTCTTTTATTGTCCAGGCCAAGCCTTTCTTGAGCCGCTCAGGATCCTTGTCCATCTACACATTGGTAGCAATTATATTTCAGCCTAAAAGAGTAGGATTCAAGCATAAGCTGAAATATTTCTTGAACAAAAATATAAAAGAAATAGATGGCCTCAAAGCCCCCAAGAACCAATCAATATCCCTTGTACTTCATCGACCCAACAACACAACAATGTAGCTTCGTCCAAAATAAGTTTAAGTAAATAATACACCGTGAAACACGGCCTAATCAAATATTGGAAAAAAGGGAAGCTAAACCACCAGTTCTACTCTCTGCGTTGTGGGTTTTCTCAACTCACTCGCAGCTTGATGACCTCGAAACAATGGCTCACGATTGCCTGATAGAAATACATGCGGCCTTGTAATTTATAGCGAGGGCGCGAGGGAGAAACGATCCAGCTGGCGGCACATCAGCGCTCGTAGCGAGGGGCCAAGACAGGGAAGCGACACGTGGGAGCGTTTGCGGTCTGTGATGGGGTCAGGCTTTAGCTTACAGATCTCGGCATTGGCGGCTTGCGGCACATTAGCGTGCGAGGCGAGGCGCCAGGACAGGAAAGCGCCACGTGGCAGTGTTTACAGCGCGCTGGGGAGGTCTGGCTGGTAGCTTGGTGTCCAAGTGGCCTGACAGAGCTGGTGGCAGTGTGATGTCAATTCGAGATTTTGCAGCTTTTTCAACGTGTTGTCCAAATCGCCTGAGAGACCTGCATGCTCAACGTTTCATCTTGGGGTTGTCGAACTCCTCGCGTTCTTAATTAATAGCCAGACAGATGCATGCATCTGCGAACATCCATGCGAGACATGGTCTTTGCTTTCGGTGGTTTGATTAGACTCGATAGGACGGCAATAATGCAGGTGGTGCTGGGAGGGAATCGACCCTGGCTATAGCTTAGCTGCAGCTGGCAGTAGCCTGGGAGTGGCCAGCAGCTGGCGGCACATTAGCGTGCGAGGCGAGGGGCCGGGACAGGAGAGCGGCACGTGCCAGCCTTTGCAACGCGCTGTGGGGGCCTAGCTGAAGCGAATCTGCAGCTGGTAGTGGCCTGGCAGTGGCTAGCCAACAATTGGCAGCACATTCGCGAGGGAAGGGAGGGGCCGAGATCGGAAAGCGCCCCGTGGCAGCTTGTTGTTTGTTTTTGTTGTTCGTAATAATCACTACTGTTTGAACGTCCCCTCTGGTTAGGAGCCTTCTGTCATATCACCTATTCCAGCCTTTAGTCATATCATCTTTTCCAGCCATCTGTCATATCTTCATTTTCAGCCTCCTGCCACGAGGCGTATGATTTTGTACGGGCCGCCGAAAAACCTTCATCGTCATGGTTTCGTCGCGGCTATGATAATGAGGGGTATTGCGCGAGTACATATTAGATGTAACGAGAGTTGTAACTGAGATATTTTTACAGAATATGGTAGTGCGTATACCAAATAGCAAATCTGTTACATTTGCCCCAAAAAATAACTTCGAACATGCTTTTTTACGGGCCACCGAAAATCCTTCATCGTTAGGGTTCGCGCGCGACTATAATACTTAGGGTAATTCGGGGTTCAGAATTTATATGCAAACAGAGTTGTAACTGAGATATTTTTACAGAATATGGTAGTCCGTATACCAAATAGCAAATCTGCTACATTCACCCCAAAAAATAACTTCGAACATGCTTTTTTACGGGCCGCCGAAAATCCTTCATCGTTAGGGTTCGCGCGCGACTATAATACTTAGGGTAATTCGGGGTTCA
Organism: Rhipidocladum racemiflorum; assembly: GCA_036346355.1. Taxonomy (NCBI): domain Eukaryota; kingdom Viridiplantae; phylum Streptophyta; class Magnoliopsida; order Poales; family Poaceae; genus Rhipidocladum; species Rhipidocladum racemiflorum. The sequence goes on from CM070588.1 coordinate 39,654,016, forward strand.
GAATTTATATGCAAACAGAGTTGTAACTGAGATATTTTTACAGAATATGGTAGTGCGTATACCAAATAGCAAATCTGCTACATTCGCCCCAAAAAATAACTTCGAACATGCTTTTTTACGGGCCGCCCAAAAGCCTTCATCGTTATGGTTCGCGCGCGACTATAATACTTAGGGTAATTCGGGGTTCAGAATTTATATGCAAACAGAGTTGTAACTGAGATATTTTTACAGAATATGGTAGTCCGTATACCAAATAGCAAATCTGCTACATTCGCCCCAAAAAATAACTTCGAACATGCTTTTTTACGGGCCGCCCAAAAGCCTTCATCATTAGGTTTCGCGCGCGACTATAATACTTAGGGTAATTCGGGGTTCAGAATTTATATGCAAACAGAGTTGTAACTGAGATATTTTTACAGAATATGGTAGTCCGTATACCAAAAAATAACTTCGAACATGTTTTTTAACGTGCCGCCCAAAAGCCTTCATCGTTAGCGATCGCAAAAGAAACGTTGCAGTAGTTTAATTTAACAACGACCACACAACACTGCGACGTACGTATAACATTACGAAATGAGACAACTTCGTAATGATCAACAAGAAATCAACCCGGTGGCCGCCTCCCTTGACGCTGGAGTTGTCTTTCTGGGTATGTTAACCGGTCAGGTGAGTGTACGTCAGTGCGCAAGTTATAGTGCGTCTCCTGCGTACAGAACATATCATCCACCCACCGCTGCGGTTACATTTGAATGCATCGTTAGTGTGTTCGATAAAACACATTGCAATAAGTAATTAAAATTTCAGGTAGTTACCGATTCTGGTTGTGGGGTTGAGGAGTATTCTCCAAGCTGGGTCAAATCTTCCCTAGAAACCGGCAAGCACATAGAGTTAGCTCATATTCATCTTCCCAATCAGTTTGACTGCATAGAACGTACCTGCCGTGGCGCATGCGGCTGCTGCTGCGGTAAGCTTCCCGACGCCCAGCCAGACCATCGTGCACTTTCTGATCGTGGGGGGGTGTCATCGTGGCGGACTCCCGGACCATCATGCATGGATAATGACCGTGGAAGAGGGGTGTACGGCTGTCCGAACCCGAAATCCTGCGGGAGACGTGCAGGCGCAAACGTCGGCCGAACAGGCGACCCGGACTCCTCCATGTGAACGTCGGGACGTGCTGCCGGAGTCGCATGTCGTGTAGACGAGGATGGAAGGGGAGAATGATCTGTGCGTGCATGCTGTAATACGACATGTCATTATCAACAAGGTTAGATTGCCTAAATAATACCAAGATTGAGAACTAAAAGTACGTTTCATACCGTTGTATCCTCAAGAGTAGGGAAGGTTGATGACGAGCGGGCGAAACTCGATCGTCTACCGGCCATGCTCGGGCGTGATGACCTGGGAGAGGGAGGACGGGTGCCTCCCTCAGCACGCCGCGTCACAACGTCACTATGACGGCCGCATGTATTGATTTGCATTATGCCCTTCAGACCATCTGCTACTTTGCGAAGAATTCGCACCACGCCGGGCGAAGAGCTGCGGCTCCGTCTTGTAATGCAATAGTAACCTCCTCATACATACTGCTAGCACGATCGTACTGCGGACACAACACAAGACATTAGTTACTCATAGCAAAATAAAGGAATCATAGTGCGTGGTGGTACCGTCTCATCCTGCCGTGATGCGCGGTGTGTACGGTGGCCGACGCCCAACTGCTCAGCGTGCGTGATCTGCTTGGGCCTCATAGGAGCAACTCCAGTAAGACGAGCATGCGTACGCGGCACGTACCACTCTAGGTACGCGACGTACGAGTCAAGCTCGTATGGTTGATCCTCGTGCACTACCTGCTCCGTGGTAGAGTCCTCCCTCGCAGTGGTCCACGGCAATTGCTTTGGTCGCCACTCGTCCGTGTGCTGCCCCTTCCGAGATTGCCTGCGGGAAATAAAGTTGCAAGTTTAAAATTATAAATAGATGATGTAGGTTGTAAGGAAGATAGACAATTCAAATATACGAATTACACTTACATATGCGCTTTTCGTGGTAGAGGTGGGCCAACAGGAGGGGGATCTGCTGGTGAAGTCCAAACTGGCGCATCACCCGCGCGGGGGAATACTGCTCCACCATGTAGTAGAACACTAGGTGACACGTGGTGAACCAGTACTGATGGTCTTGGCTGCACTGAATTGACAAGCCATGAGGCGCAGTATCGGCGATGAACTGCGGAAACCATGGCTGCCATATGATCTCATCCTCGTGCAGGGTCTCGAAGTAGTCGTGAAACTCGGTGTATACTCTGCGAGGCCTCTCCCTGGCCCATCCCAGCTGGCTGTGAGTCCAGCGCGTACCCATGGTGGGCCCATCGATCGGGTACCCACCATCACCGTAAAATGGCTGATGTTGACGATAGGGGTGAACAGCATGCCTAAAGTATGGCCGACCGACGGGGAAGTGCTCCCAGGACCAAATCTGGAGCACCGAGTAGCACAAGGCAAGCACGGGCTCTTCTCCCGTTGTCTTCATGCAACCGACGCACAATTCCCGATATATACCGCAGAGCACGGCCGATCCAAAACTATACTGCGGCACATCGCCAACATCAGCGTCAGCCAAATCCTGCGCGATATGTATGTAGCTGGGGTATACGCCGTCTCCCTGCGTACTAGGGAACAACACCCATCCGAACAGGTAGAGTAGGTACGCTACAAGGTGGCTCCTGACCACATACTCTGGTGCATCCGGTGGGCAAATCATGAAGTTTCGAAGCCATGAGTGAGGAACCCCCCGAGAGTTCTGCAGTACGGGGACACCAAACCTATGCTCCAACCTCATCCTCCAGTCAGGCCACCGCGGTGGCGGAACAATCGGCCTGCCCCTGATAGGCAAACTAGTGATATACGAAACATCCTGCAGGGTGACGGTCATCTCCCCCCATCGGAAATGGAACGTGTGGGTCTCTGGCCTCCAACGATCGACCAGCGCGGAAAGAAGACATGCATCCAAAGAGAAACAATGGCTAGGGTCCATCATCCGGGCCAACGGCAGCAGACCTGCCTGCTGTAGAATCGGCACGTATCGCGGGTCTAACGGCCAGTGCTCGGTGGGGCTCCTCAGAACGAACGGCTGAGGACCGTCGCCCGTAATCCATGCATGGCAACGATGCTTGCCATCATAAGATGGGTCAAGCAAAGTGTCTGGGTGTGCATCCATAACCTGCAAGAAGATAATTAACCGTAAGGTATAACATTACATGACCTAGCGAAAAATAACATGGTATAACAGCAAATAACCAGACATAACAATAATTAAGATGACATAAGATGCAGGATAGATATTACGAAAGTCCGATGTCCCATAGTTTACATTGACGAAATGAAGATGAAATAACATGAACGTACTAACATCACACTTGCAAGTACATTGTCCAAGGTAGCTACGGACGAGTCGATGAGCCTGCCCTATTAGGACAGTTCTTCGCTGTATGCCCAACTGTTCTGCATAACCGGCACTTCCGTGGAGCTGGCCCGTCTCCCCGCTGGCTTGCGTCCATGTCGTTACGAATTCGCCGTGACTGCCACCGTCCACGGCCGCTCCTCTTCAAAGCATCATTCTGACACCATGTCACTTGGCCCGGCCACAACTCTCTGTGATGCATGTCCAACCCATAGGAGTTGAACTCCGAGCTCCATGTCCGGAATAGGTTGTCGGCGCTGAAATACTCAGAGATGTACGCTGCGGATGACTGACGTAGAGCCGCACACGCCGCGTATACATGAGAACATGGCTTGTGCAGCAGCTGCGGCTTGTTACATGTGCAAGTCGCGACATCACGTATTATGCACACTTGTTTACGGCAGCCCCTGGAATGGCCACCAACGAACTTCATAGACAAATTTTGAACTTTCGCCTAACTCCATCCATCATGCGGGCATCATGCAAGCGAGCTTTCTCAATTTTCTTCTCCATGTATGCATGCATACTTTCGGATAACTTCTTCCCCTCCTCCAAGTGCCTCTTCCCGTTCATCCCCCTATTGACAAAGTACCCTACGGTTCTATTCCAGGTCTCCTCCACGATGGCACTGATTGGGAGGGACCGAACACCCTTCAGAACCCCATTGTAAACCTCTGACATGTTAGTGGTCATTATACCGTACCTAGCGCCATCCCTGTCGTGCATAAGGGACCACTTCTCCAGGTCTGGAGCATGCAATTGTACCCACTGCGAGAAGTTGTTGACCTGGCCCTCCCCAGATGCCGTCGCATTCTTCGTTGTCTCCTCGTCCAGTACCCTCCATATTGCCTCGAACTTCCGCCTCTGGTTTTGCATGCACAGCCTCTTGAATGTCTTCATGACTTCCTTGCTGCGGAACCTCCTGTGCAAGTTCGCGGCGAGATGCCTCTTGCACCATCGATTGACGACGTCATTCCATTGGTACGGTGGCTGCGTCCCTCCTTGCATGGTGCTGATGGCGGACATTAACCCAGCATGCCGGTCTGTGATTAGGCATACATTCGGGCGGTCTTGGACGACAGCTACCTTCACATTTGCTAGAAACCACAACCAGCTCTCTGTGTTCTCGCTTTCCACGATTGCATAAGCCACCGGGAGCAGCTGGTCATTTGCGTCCGCCGCTACCACCATCAGTATGGTGCCCTTGTACTTGTCAGACATGAAAGTGCCATCCATGGTCAGCACAGGCCGGCAGTACTTGAAGCCTTGTATGGCTGGTCCGAACGCCCATAACACACGGTCCAGGATGTAATAGTTTGGTCCCTTCACGGGATGCGGCCTATCCATCTTGTTGATGTACGTCCCAGGATTGGCTTCAGCAATCTGGTGAAGCATGCGAGGAACAAGGTTGTACCCCTCTTCGTACGTGCCATACATCATCTCTATAACTTTCTTCTTCGCTCACCACACCTTGCCGTAGCTAACAGCATATCCCACCATGTTAACCACGTCGGCCATCAGTATCTTCGGTGAAACGGTCACGTCCGCTGAGACCAAGTGAGAAATCAAGCTGGCCACATATGAGGACGTGGCATTTCTGTGCTTCTGCAGTGGCTCAGCGAGCACACAGGTGTGGTCCGTCAGGACGGTTATCTTGAAGCCCGAACTCGTGCCCTTGAACTTCTGGGCACGGATCTTGCCGGGACACTCAGGATACGTGCACTTCACGATGTAGGTCTCCTGGTTCGACCTATACACCCGGTATGTGCGGCTGATGCTCACCGCATATCTTGCAATCGCCTGTTGGGCGTCACTCTTCGTAAGGAAGCGTTGCCCTGCCAGCAGAGTGTCTTGATCGAAGGCCCAATCATTGCCGGTTTCTTCCGGCAACACGAGTGAAGACATCGCCATAGCATCGAGGCGCGAAGACACATACTCCACCTCCGTGGACACAATGCCACCGGCGGGAGTTGCATCATCACCATCTTCTTCGCTGCTTTCCGTGTCGACGTCGTCGTCATCATCTGATTTTTCTTCATCCACCAGGGCTTCAAGGTGCTCGTGGCAGTCAATGCGAGCTGACCACCAACGCCCGACATCTTCATTCCTCTCAAAATCATCAGCATTAGTGTCCTCACGGATGCCCCGTGAGGATACTTCGACAGCGATGCTAGCGCCCCTAGAAGGACTTGAGGTTCCTCCTATGTCCATGAAGAGCGCGTACACCATCGGCCGATGGTGTATCATCGCCTGAGGGTTCATTACAATTTGCATGTATTCCCCCCTCATTTCGTCTCCCACGATCTTGTGCAGCTCCCATCTATAGTCCGTCGAACCTTCCACAATGCTGGCATATAGAGCCTCGATTCTAAGCTTCTTTCGAGCGGTCTCCTCATCGAATGCGCTCCTCACGCATCTACGGAGCTCGATTAGACCCATCTCCGTCAGACCCGGAGTCTGGATCACCTTCCTTCTGCAGTTCGAGACGTCCACCCCATATGGACCATCGCGAACAACGCCGTCACCGTAGAACACAAGCAAATCTAGAATATCTTCCATGTAGTACCTACCATAGGAAATTGGTATCCATTAAATAATTGAAACGCACGTATCCTATTTTTTCCTTTTTTCGTACGTTGTGTCTTCAACTATGTATTGCTGCAAAAGGATTCTAAGGCTTCAACTATACATTGTTCTGGCTTCCACAATCAGTCACAGGTTATATGTTGTGATGCACTGTCTGATCTTATGTGACATTATCTTTGTTAGTTGTGATAATAAATTATTTCTGTTGTAGCTCTAAAAAACGATTTTCATTTAATTAATATTTACACACTTAACCGTTATTTCACGTACTACTAATTAGCTGCATTATCCAATGCACGATATAGAAATTTCAACAAAAAGAAATTTTGTAAAAAAAATTATTACGGATAGTCCAATGATTCATATTTAGGTAATCTTAACGGAGCTTAAATCAAGTGAAATGTTTTAGGTACTTAGGCAGAATTAAATAAAACAATAAAGCATCTATATACCTATAACCGTGCGCTGATATTTGAGGTACATAGAAATTCGAATAATAATTATTAAATAAAAAAAGAAAAAACATAGAAATTCTCTCCTTAATCAATTGAAAAAGAGAAGACCTATACCACTTATTTTGGTAAGATCATATTACAACGGTGTAGAGTAGTCTTAAATAAATAAAAATTTCTCGTCAATCCATAGAAAAAGAGAAGATTTACGGCACTTATTTTGGTGGCGTCATATTATAATGGTTCAGATTAATCATGTATACATATTACAACCATTATAATTGGATAACATATACAGCTATATTTTTGAAATGTAAGAGAATTATATAACAAGTACAATATATTGCAATAACTAGCGTGCAATCGTACTAATATTCCATTAACATTAGGACATCATTTACACCATTTTCCGTTATTTCATATACTGCTATTTTCACCTACTACTAGTATTTCATGTACTGCTATTTTCACCTACTACTAGTATTTTCACCTACACATTACACCAACATAAGGCAATCGTACTAATATTGTTACTACAGTTGCCAATACCGTCCTATTAACTGCAATAAAATCACGTTAACTACACACTATTATGATTTACTTACGCATTCGGTCCTCATTTCATTAACTACTCATTACGACAACAGTACTACTAGTCCAACTGCTTATGATGCCAATATAGTAAGTTCACATACCAAGCTCCATCGTGCGACAGCAGCCTCCACCGTGCGAGCGCAGAGGCCTGGGGGGCCGGGCTGGGCGACGTGCATCGCAGGGAGTCTGCTGCAGCTCCTGCAGCGCTCGCAGACAGCTGCAGGCCTGGCCTGCAGCGCATGCCTCCAACTGCAGGTCGCTGCAGCGCTCGCAGTCTGCTGCACCACTCGGCCAGGGGGCCATTTCCGAAAAAAGTGAGCAACGGGCGCTACTTTCAACAAAAAAAATGCTACGAGGCCAGAAATCGGTTTTTTTTCAATAACATCGTACTAAGAAATAACAAGGTTCACTAACTTGATTCCATGTTTAGGAGTAAACACACCTTTCAACCTATGCAAGATATACTTAATAAGTAAACATATTTTTCTTGTTGACTGCAATTGTCTCAAATTTACATTGTCATTACTTAAAAAGTGTATTTTGGGAATTAATATACATGCTTTTAAGAATTACGTTGACTGTGAAGGGAGACAATTAAAAAAAGAAGCGGGGCTACAACATGATGCATGTGACACACTCTGGTACAAGTTACATTTCTAACACAACAAGAATTGTCCTAATGTCTCTCCATCTTATGAATAAATATTGTATTTTTGCAGAACCATCAACAGCCGAAAGACCATTCATGTGGCTTCCATGTGATGCGTCACATGTATGACCTAATCGATGCTCACCGGCGTGATATACCCGATCGAGGTATGCAATCATAACTGCATCAATTTGTCTATATTTCGTTCTTCGCAATTCAAACTCTTTGGTAACAGCTATTCTTGCTAGTGACAAGACGTTAAATTCTCCACATCTACTTTTCCCTCGGATGCTATTAGGATGGTACAAGGAGAGCTTGTCGCATTCTTCCTTGTTGATATGATCCATTGCAACGGCGTGTTTAAAGGGTTCGGACAGTCCTTAGGGACATTTATCCATGTAGCTGTAGATTAATTTCCATGTAATTTTTTTCAACTATAAATTGTGTACATTTTGTAAAAAAAAAATTAATTGTCCATTGTAATGTGTTTGTGTTATGAATTGTGAATTCTTATCTTGTGTTATTTGTATGTGTTTGTGTTATCTGTACAGACGGCATTGCTAGCATGATTCCTGAGGCTAGCTGTAAAATAGAAATTTTTTTTAAAAAAAAGTATAAATCATAGATAATTTTATGGTAATAACTGTCTATGATTATAAAGAATATCAGATGGAACTGTCTGTGATATATATGTTCTTCTCACAGACAGCTCGTACGTAACAAACCTTTTGTGATAGTTACTAATCACCGATGGTTTGTTGGTAATGAATGGTTGTGATATTTGTTAATCACAGATGGTTTGTTGGTAATGAACGTTCTTTTTTTTATCACAAACCTTCCCAGTGCCATATGTGATGACCTCTGATTATCACCAACTCTTTTTTCACATATGGTTTGTTAACAGTTTCTGAAGATAATTTTTAACCATCTGTGATGTGATTTGTGTGCTAGTGCTTTTTAATGGCTACTCGTAGTAGAGTGAGTTTTATCATATTTATGATAGAGTTTAATTAATTTTGAGCCTAAAGCGCTGTAGTGGTTACCTGTAGCAAAACCGAAAATAATAAGTGATTTGCTATGCATAAATAGCTTGAATTGTCCTTAAAGAATTAGTCACTTTTCTAACCTTTGGATCGTGTGTGGCATTTTGTGCTCCAACAGAATCCTTCTCCAGTCGACATAGGGCCTGTTTGGCGGGCTGGGCTTCGGCTTGGATTCAACTATCGGCCGGAAGCCCTCCTCAAATGGGATGACTGTGCTTCGGCTGCCCCCAAAGCAACAGCCGAAGCACCCCTCGAAGCTACAGCATCCCCAAACGTGCTTGGGCTGTCGCTTGGTCACCTCCCTCCCCGATTCCCTCGACCTCCTCCCACTCAGCCTTAGCCCGCTCAGCATCCTCCTTCGCCAGCTCGGCCTCCGACTTCGCTGCTTGGTCTCCTCCTCCGCCGCTCGGCCTCCGATCTCCGACTCCACCGCCCACTCGGCCTCCGACTCTGCCCGCTCGGCCTCCTCCCACTTGGACTCCGCCTCTCCGTCCGGTCGGTCTCCTCCCCAAAAAGCCAACAGCAAGCCAGTAACAGCTTTTTAGCCTAGTCGTAACCCCCCTCCAACAGGCCCATAGTTGCATCTTCACCGGTTGTGGTGGGGATTTGGGTTTGGATTCACCACCAACCGTAGGATCAAAGGAGGGGTGATGGTAGTGGGCGGAACGACGATGGGTCTAAGAAGTCAACTATGGAGTTGAGTATTAATCAATGGCTGGTAAATGAAATCATTGAGAAATTATCATCTTCGTCATCTTTTGGATTTTTTTAAGTAAATTTTCTTTCATAACGAAGATGGTACCGACATATCGTAACAACTAGCTGTTCAATTTAATCTCTCTTGCTAGCCGTAGATGTCGAGAATGACAGTTCACCGGTCCTTATCGAAGGGCCCCACCTATTAAAATTTGGTTCGTGGAACTCGCCTTTTGGATTTACAACCTCATCATAAATGAAGCCAACGAGTTGTTCTTGAATTGCTCTCACTCGCGCCGGCGAGAGTTCCGAACCTTGTTCCGCCAAATATTGAGGCACGTGCCGTTAAGTCATTAACAAATCAATCCTTGAATTTGTACAAGATGTAAGGAGTAATATACATCGTTAAAGGTAGTAATTATATTTACTCACCCCCTTGTCGCCTTTTAGCATGCGGTCGGCCGGCTCGGTTTGGGTGTGCAAAAACTCACATACGTAGTAACCGCATAAATTGTTGCCCGCCGACTGACTCAAGATCTGCGGTTGAAAAAGTTGAAAGCGTGAAATGAATGCAAGGAAATTAACTTAACTAACCAAAAGCTAGCTTTATGATATACGCATTTGAGAGGTCGTTGTAATTTCAATTTCTCCTTGAATGCACCCCTATTTTTAGCACTAAACTGCGAATGCACTACACATGTGATTACCAATTGTACATGATTAGAATTTGTTTAGAATGGAAGGAAATAGAAGTAATACAATAATGAAAGGAACAAGAATTAATACCGGTCGAGCAAATCGAGGAAGGTTTGATACGTTTGAACCGGTTTCCTTCTCGAGTCCATAATTGTGATCCGACTATGATCTAGCTCGATCATAATAAGAATCCAGTGAAAACTGTACATATGTCAACATAGAAAACTAATTAGTTCTAACATAGTGTTATGAAAAAGGAGTAGAACAAGGCGATTTAAAACACATACTCATGTGCGTAGGGTAGATATATCCTTGACTTATATTGATGTCCCATTAGCGCATTGTATACGTTAGTCTGTGTTTCGCTTGGGTCAGATGTATCTAACGGTTGTCTCGTTGATAACTAATGGGTCCATGAATCCTATGTCAAAATTTGATCCCTTCGGCATCTTTGTATCTCCATGCTACACAAGAAGAAATTAGTTAGGCTTGCAAGGTCCGTACTCTACAAGGGCACGCACGATGGTTTTGTAAATAAGACACTTACGAGTCCAAAGAACCCACCAAGGACGAGCTGAGGGCGTCTGTCTGGTATAGATCATACATGATGTGCCATTCCATAAAAAATTCACCGTCACCGTGAAAAAAATCTTGATCCTTGTACCGACAAACAAGCAGAGACCATGCTTGATCGCGTCCAAGTACCATTCATGGAATTGCCGCATCTTTGTCGTTAGGTGGAGCAGCTCCTCACGCCTGACCAATGATCCACCCAATGTAAATGGCCATCTTACTTGGGCATACTCAATTTCTGTTGTGCCTAATATTTGACTTGGGTCAAGCCCAGTTTCATCAAAGAATTGTAGCATAGCCTTAGCCTTCTCCTTCTCCTTGTCCTCAGCTGTCAACTTCTTGTGGCATTCCTTTCGCAATGTGCGCTCGTAGTTTGATTGGCGAGGCATTTCTTTTTGATTCTTCAAATTTGTAATAGTCATCAAGCCTTTGTGAAATTCTTTCGTGCCAGGTTGAACGTTCTTCTTTGGTGACTTGGGTCTAAAAAATTCAGTTACCTCACCTTGTACAATCTTATTGGTCTCCTCGTCGGTCATATCGTACGCCAGCTTCGAAAGTGGACGCAACTTCTTGGATTGGGTGGAGGACCTCGTCTTCTTGGGAGCTGCTGGCTGAGCTGGCTTGTTTCCTTTGGTTGGCGCCTTCTTAGGAGGAGACGGTCTTCTTGTGGGGCTTAAGTGCACGGGAGGTGGTGTAGAAGTCGGCGCATTCTTGGGAGGAGACGGGCTTCTCGTAGGGCATATGTGCGCGGGAGGTGGTGTAGGAGTCGGCGCCTTCTTGGGAGGAGATGGGCTTCTCCTAGGGCTTATGTGCGCGGGAGGTGGTGTAGGAGTCGGGCTTCTTCTTGGGCTTGGGTGTGCGGGAAGTGGTGTAGGAGTCGGGCTTCTTCGCAGAGGACACATCCATGTTATCTAGAAAAATTATGTGCCGTTTGCGCCATAGGATGAAAGTGTGTACCGCCTCTCCTAGCTTCGTACTCCCGTCACCTCCGGGAATTTCGAGCTCAAGGTCCTCGTACCCTGGGCAAACCTCCTCCACCGAGACCTTGGAGTAGTTTGATGGTATCTGTTGGCCATGGATGAGCTGCCCTGGCTCCACTGGGTGAACCATGCCATGCGCCGCCTTCAAGGAGAGGTTTCGCGCCCCGACATGCAGCTCACAAGGTGTCTGCTGCCTGATGTCATCTACGGGATACCTGTCCAAGTCCGCTTCGGGCAGCCCACCGGAAGCGTAGGCGCTCCCGCCGGTGGGGGTGATGATGTTAGGATTGCTGGGAGGTTCCTGGCACGTCTCCCGCCGTTGGCTCTGGGCTAACTGTTCCTCTATCCGAGTCATCGTTCTTCAAGTGCACTATGTTGTTGTGCATGTCGAGCCTTGCTTCTCATCCGACTCCTATAGGTCTCGGCGTCTGGCGAAACCAACCTTCCACGGACGACGCCAACGCCTCGTGTACGTCCAGGGTGCTCCGGTTTTGTAGAGCCCTTGTTAGCTCATCATTCTCCCTGTTTGGCACGAAGTTACCTTGGGAAGTCTCCTCGATGGATCGCACAAGCCTTCGCCACATCTCTCAAAGACCTCCCCAAACACCGCATTGCCGCTATCATCGAGGCCACCAATGTTAGCATAGAACCAATGCTTTGCTCTGTCGAGCCATTCCATTGTTGCGAGTGTGACACCCTTCGCTAGCGTGTCATGCTCCCTCTTCTCCCATTTGGGTATTACTTGGCGGTAACCACCAGGGCCGAGTCGGTGGTGGTAATTCTTCTTCCGTGCATTCAGCTTGTTCTTCTCACTCAAACTTTGACCTTCCTCTCAAGTCTTGTAGTTCACTTAACGCTTCCCAGTGATCTTGCAACCGGGAACTTGTTGAAGTCAGGCGTTCGATTCTCCTTGATATACTCTATGTTCAACTTCTTTTTATAAGTTTGGAATGCGATGGCCATCTTCTTGAGAGTGTAACTCTTCACCTTCTCTTCGGTCCCTTGGGGGAAGGTGAATGTCTCTCTGACATCGTTCCAAAGCATGTTTTTTGTATCTTCAGGAACCTGATCCCATTTTGCTACGCTAATGGGCACGTGGTCCCTAACGTGGACGCCGCATGCCGAATTGAACGGCCCAATCACCGTCAAGGGTTTCTGAGGTTGGCCGTTCTCGTTGACTTCGGTGACAACATATCTTGCCTTCGGCTTCTTGGTTGGACCTCGCTGTCGTGATTGCCCGCTTGGTTGATCGATCTGAAAGCATGGTACAATCATGAACGGGTCAAAATGTTGGCTTAGCATGATAGTGAAATCGACAATCATTAACGTGATTGATTGTTACCTCTGCGGCATCATCGTGCTCTGCGGCCTCATCGTGCTCTGCGGCCTCATAACCACCATCTCCCGCAATCAAATTTTCCATAAATTCTTCTTGATCAAATCCTTCGCCGTCCATCGTTGTTTCTTAGGCTAGAAGAAGGCACTGCAAATTAACGGCGTGGAAGACGGCGAGGAACAAATGCTGATTAGACCAACTCTACTTATACATTTCACATTTCAAATATACTGACACATCTCACATATACATCACATTTGACATATAATTACTCATCTGACACATCTCACATATACATAACATTACCTCCACCACATGGAAAAGAACAGATATTGACAATTGAGAATATATCTCTGGAGTAACCATTTCTTCACCAATGTAATCAATGGTACATAAATCGACGGTCTCTAGATCATTTATTGCAATCGAACTTACATCATTTTGCATACAAGGCCTCGACATTGCAAATATATTACGTTTGCAACATATACCAAAAGTTTCGATTCTATACAAAGCCAATTCACCGTTGGCGGAACGTTGCAATCGGCAAAGTGACAATGTAATGGTCTAATTGCTCTAATTGCTGAAACAATACTAGCTAATGTCTAATTGATCAAGACAACATCATGTTAGCATTCATTCAACATCTGTTCTTGAACAAGATCACAACCGAAATAGAAATACTACACATTTTCCTCCAATTAGCAAATCCAACGTGAATCTACACCATACATGTACACCGTAGATATATTCTCGAGGCAAGAGGCGGCGAGGGGGAGCACCGCTGTGGGAGGGCGCGGCACCGTCGGGCGAGCTCCAGGAGGGCGCGCTGCCGTGGGGAGGGCGGCACCGTCGGTGGGGCGAGCTCGGACGGGCGGCGCCATCGGGGAGGGCGGCACCGTCGGGTGAAGCGAGCTCCGGGGCGGCGAGAAGCGAGCTCGGGAGGGCTTCCGACGCCCGGCCTGAGGCTCGTGATGGCGGCGGCGCGCGCGTCAGGAGGAGGAAATGGGATAAAATCGGGCGGGAGGAGCACTAAGGTGGGGAGGAAATGGCGGCAGGGAAGTTTATAGGGGCACCATCAGTCCCGGTTGGTGTATCCAACCGGGATTGATATACACATCAGTACCGGTTGGATACACCAACCGGGACTGATCATTCCACATATGAGGAAAACCTAGGAGCTGTCAGTACCGGTTGGTGTATCCAACCGGTACTGATTAGATCACATCAGTACTGGTTAAATACACCAACCGGTACTGATTAGAATTAAATTCAAACTCTATTTACAATAAAATGAAAGAAAAAAATGATTTTTTGCACTCTTATAATTCCAATGCAAATTGGAATCCTTGTTACTAGTCATTTATAAATTCCTTTTATAGTTTCTACAATTCAACAATAATATATAAACAAAATAAGGTTATTAATATAAATTAAAAATATAAAAAATAAAGTAATTTTTGCTTAAATTCAATTATTGCTTCTTTGCTTAATAAAAAATAATAAATCATTATTATTCCACACTAAAATGATTTACAAAAAATAAAAAAGGTAATTAATACACAACTAGTATGTTAGTAGTCTATTACACCAAAAGAAAGCAAAGTGATCCATCACAATAGACAATTTAGTAGCATGGGAACACAGTAGACAAGATTGGACTTATTTGCTAACTACTTTGTTTTTACAAGCGATCCTTCATTATGATCGCGGCGTGCATGAGGCAGTCCTCTGTATCATTTAGGTCACTAATGTCTATGTCCACTGTGAAAGGAGGCAGCTCGTCGAATTGATTATACTCTTCTTCGTCCGTGACGCCCTCAACTCCGACAATCCTTCTTTTACCTGAAAGAACCACGTGGCGCCTTGGTTGATCGCTCGCTAGTCTTCTCATTTTGATTTATGTTTTCGGTAGATTTGTTATGTCGCCTCTTCCTTTTAGTAGGCTTGTCCTTCGCTTTTTCTGCTTCTTTGTCCATGTCCATCACATAGAATACTTGTGTCACATCATTAGCGAGCACGAATGGTTCATCCCTATAGGCCACTTGCTTGAGGTCCACAGCTTGTCATACCGTACTCATCGATCTCCACGGCTGCCGCTTGACCCATTGGCACCGAAACAGAGGGACTTTTAAAGGTCCGTACTCGAGCTCCCAAATCTCCTGTATGAAACCATAATAGGTATCCATCTTTCCATTTTTGTTCAAGGCATCTATACGGACGCCGCTGTTTTGGTTGGTGCTCTTGCTATCCTGGGCTGTTGTGTAAAATGTGTACCCATTTATCTCATACCCTTGGAATGATATGACTGTTGTGGATGGTCCCCGAGCCAAGAGTTTCAACTGTTCATCATCTGTATGGTTGCCCAACAGTTGCTTTTGTAACCAACCACCGAAATGATTCATTTGCTCGACTGCGATCCACTTATCTGACTTCTCTGGGTATTGGGCGCGTAGACTCATCTCGTAATCATACATATATGGAGCCACTACAGTTGCTTGTTTCAATACTGTGAAATGTGCTTGTTTAAATGAAAGTAGATCGTGGCTATAGGATTCTTTTCTCCCTAAAGTCCCTTTTCCAAGTAGCCTCCCCTCATGGCGTGATACAGGAACGCCAATCGGATTCAGATCATCAATATAATTAACACAAAACTCGATCACATCCTCTGTGCCGACACCCTGAGCAATGCAAATTATACAGGCCGAGACCGATTCTGAACATACTTCTTTAGGATGCCCATGTACCTCTCGAAAGGGAACATATTGTGGAGGAACACGGGTCCGAGAATTTGTATCTCTTTAACAATGTGGACCATGAGATGGACCATAATATCAAAGAATGATGGAGGGAAGATCATCTCAAAGCTAACTAGACTATTGACCATGTCGTCATGCAGATTACATAACTTATTCGGCTCGATGACCTTCTGCGACACCGCGTTGAAGAACGAGCACAACTTTATGATTGTCCCTCGTACCCTATCCGGCAGAATACCTCGCACCGCCACTGGGAGCAACTGTGTCATCAACACGTGACAATCATGGGATTTTATGTGTACGATTTTATTCTCTTTTGTGTTTATGAGTCTCCTTATGTTCGAGGAGTATCCAGAAGGGACCTTCACACTGTTCAAGAACTTAATCATATTTTTCTTCTCTTCCTTGCTCAGAGTGTAGCTCGCGGGGTGGAGGTAATGTTGTCCTTCCGCTCTCATTTCCGGATGTAGGTCGTTCCTGATTCCTTTCGTGCTTGAAGTGTATCTTTTGATTTGCCATACATATCTAGGAAGCCTAGCAGGTTCACGCAGACATTCTTTGTGATATGCATGAAGTCCAGTGAGTGGCGAACCTCTAAGTCTTTCCAGTAAGGTAAGTCCCAAAATATTGACTTCTTCTTCCAAATGGGCTTTGTGTGATCTTGTTTTGTCGGGACAGGTTTGCTACCTGGACCTTTTCCAAATACTACTTTCAGATCGTTTACCAAAGAAAATACAAGAGCCCCACTGCGATGCTGGGGCCTCTTACGTTTCTCTTCTGTCCCATCAAAATTCTCACCCTTCCTCCTTAACGGGTCCTTCGTATGGAGGAATCTACGGTGGCCCATGTACATAACCTTTCGAGAGTTTTTTAGGTACTTGCTGTCCGTTTCCTCTAAGCAGTGGATGCAGGCTTTATATCCTTTGATGGATAGGCCCGACAGGTTACCAAGTGCAGGCCAGTCGTTGATGGTTACAAATAGTAATGCACGTAAAATGAAGTGCTCTCTTTTGTACTCATCCCATACACGTACACCATCGTTCCACAATGTTAGCAGATCTTGAACCAACGGTTTGAGGTACACATCGATGTCGTTTCCAGGTTGCTTCGGGCCTTGGATAAGCAACGGCATCATAATGTACTTCCGCTTCATACACAGCCAAGGAGGAAGGTTGTAGATACACATAGTCACGGGCCAAGTCTTTGTGGATCGCCGCTCATCTCGCCATACGGGTTCATCCCATCTGTACTCAACCCAAACCTTATGTTCCTCGCATCCTCAAAGCAAAGTCCGGTATGTTCTATTGACTTTCCTCCACCGGGAGGCATCGCCAGGTGTCTTAGCCTTCCGTCCTCCTTACGGTCTTCTTTGTGCCAGCATCATCGTGGCATGCGCTTTGTTCGCAAATAAACGCTTCAACCATGGTATTATAGGGAAATACCACACCACCTTACCAGGGGGCCTCTTCTTCTTACGCTGCCCCTCTACCTCACCTGGTCGCCACGCCTGGTCTTATACCGCTGAAGTTTTGCATACCGGACAAACATCCAAATCCTCGTACTCATTGCGATAAAGGATACAATCGTTACGACATGCATGTATCTTCTCAGACTCTAACCCCAAAGGGCGCATACAACTTGTTTGGCATTGTACGTAGTTTCGGCAGTGTGTTCCTCTCGAAGTATCTTCTTGATGAGGCATAACAACTCGTAATCCCTTATCGATAATCCATTGGTCGCCTTCCATTGCATCGGTTCTAGTATAGTACGCAACTTTTTATGGCCCTGTTGGTCGCTTGGGTACAACAATGTTTTGTGGTCCTCCCATAGGCGCTGAACTTTTCGTAATGTCTTTCATCGATGTATTCTCCTCTCCATCAAGCAGCATCTGGTCTAGGTCATCATTGCCAAACTCCCCAAATGTATCTTCGCAAGAGCCAGGTTGGCCAGCGTCTAAGATATTGTTCGCCTCTTCTTGTTCACCGTCTTCTTGTATAATTTCTTCTTCACCATGCTTGGTCCAACAGGTATAGTTTGTCATGAAACCTCTTGTGAGCAAATGGAAGTGAAGGTGGCTGGAGTTTGCCCACTCCTTCTCATTCTTGCAGTCTATGCATGGACAACATATGTAGCCTGACGTCGTGTATGCATCGGCCGCACGAAGAAAATCTTGCAAACCCTGCAAGAACTCCGGGGAGCGTCGGTCCATGTACATCCATCGCCGGTCCATCTACATTATATTACATCAAGGTAACTTTTAGCTCATTTTCCGATAATGAATTGTTCAACATTTCCCAAAATCCAAATCAAGACAACTATATTTTTAAAATGATTTTATTTCATAATATACATTAAAGGCACTATATTTCATTACATATTTTTCCATAAAATGATTATTTGCTCCGGTATTCATACTCGACAAGTTTTTGCAACCTACTAAAATAATTAGTCAATGAAAATCTAGATTCAAAATTCTTCATCAATCGATGGAACCAAAACCTAAATATTAATGCAAGCATAATTTCACGACAGCTTTGCTCAAATTTTCAAAACTTTTTTTGAAAACTTTTTCACAAAATTTTTTAAAACTTTTCTCGAATCTTCAACTCATTTTATATTTTCTGTAAAGCCATTTATATTTTTAATATTGTTTTAATTCGCAAATGAATTTAAAATTCTTCTTTTTTGCACATAACTATTGCAATTTGAAGATCCTAAAAGCTATGATTTTCATGCACCATTCTTAATTTCCCCAACTATATATGCACCATCCTACATCGAACGATGGAACTAAAATGTAAATTTGAGCTAGATCCACACCTTAAATGCGAGCTATATTATAATCCAAGCAAATTTAAGCTTAGTTACCTTGGTTGCGAGTAAATTTTTGCATCCTACTTGAAAAGATCGAGCTAGAACTTTACATTTGTAATCTTTCATCGATTAATGGAAAAGATCAAATTTTCTTCACAATTCAAGGAAAGAAGAGGCTCCATTTAACACAAATGTAGTGAGGAATGATGGTACTAACCTTAGTTACCTTGCTTGGAGTAAAATGACCAAAATTTTAAAATTTGGGCAGCACCTCCCCTTCCTTGGAGCTCTTGCCCGAATCATTGTTCTTCTCACTGATCAAATGATCTTGGTCCGCAGAGGCGGAGTGGAGGAACAAGTTTAAATTATGACAGAGTACGGTTCACAAAGACAAGCCTGCATCGAGATAGTTTCACATCGAAGACGGTTAGTGCCTTACACCGTACTAATATCCACCGCAATCGTAGCCGTTGCTACTAGATAGTACCGGTTCGAATACAAACCGCATCGATGTGACTATCGATGCAGGTTGGTACCTTTAACCAAGATCTTGACCACCACCCCCGAGCGTATGTTGATCCAAACTAATGCCTCTTCGAGTTGAGGCAGAGTACATGCGTATGTTCAAATGAAAAATCAGAATGCGTATGTAAATAGAACAGCTAATATTTAATATTACCCACCGTTGAAAATGTTCAAATATACAGTGACATTACATAGTGGATAATTAACATTACATAAATAAAAAGTTCAATTATCGTCGTCACTCCATGGGGGGCTGCCGCTGTCCTCGCTATCATCGCTGTCACTGCTGTCGTCGTCGGTGGCAGCATGGTGAACGTTGTCCTCGGAGGAGGAGGATGATGAGCTCCCCCAGCGGATGACGGTGACGTCCTCCTCCTCCTCTTCCTCCTCCTCCTCCTCCTCCTCCTCGTCGTCGTTGTCCTCGTCGTCGTCCTCGTCGTCGTCGTCGTCATCGTCGTCCTCGTCGTCGTCCTCGTCGTCGTCGTCCTCGTCGTCGTTGTCCTCCTCGTCGTCGTCGTCGTCCTCCTCCTCGTCGTCGTCGTCGGCGCACTTTCTTTTCTTGGTTGGGGCGGGAGGTGCCTGGGGTGGAGGCGGCACTGGGGACAATGGCTCAAAGTCGGAGGAGTTAGAGGAGCTGGCGGGAGACACGAGCTCTGCCATGATCGGAAGAGGAAGATCGATCGAGACCGGTCTCTGTCAGTGCAGGTTCTCCATCTCGCTCACTCTGTTTATACTTCGCGCGGGATGAACACGAAGAGGCGACGCGCGAGATCGAGGCGTCGCGCGGGAGACTGTGCGTTGAATACAGCAACCGGCGCTTATCAGTACCGGTTGGTTACACTAACCGATGCTGATGTGGTCTCATCAGTACCGGTTGGTTACACCAACCCGTACTAAGAAGCCAAGGAGCAGAGCAGACTGCTTAGTACCGGTTCATGTAACCAACCGGCATCAAGATCTAGAATCAGTACCGGTTGGTTACATGAACCGGTACTAAGCAGTCTGCTTTGCTCCTTGGCTTCTTAGTACGGGTTGGTGTAACCAACCGGTACTGATGATACCACATCACTAACCGGTGCTGATGGTCCCCGGACTGCCGACCGCTCAACCGGATCGATGTAAATGTCGATCCGGTTCATGCATGACCCATCTTGATGGGCCAGATGGAAGGTCGATTCAGAGTAGTGTCATTGATGTGAACTGATTATAGAAAAATCAACGCCCTGTTTCTGATCAGTATTTTTTAAGTACTGGTGTACATACGTCGACCGAGACTCAAATAAAAGCTTCCCAAGTTTCTACGGGTCCGTGTGTTGCTACGGGCGGAAGAAAGTGCTGCGATAGGCAGGGATTTTAACATAGATGGAAAATCCTTTTTGGGAATACCTCCCAAAAACATGAAATAAAAAGTGCTGATTTTTTTTAAAAAAAATTTCAAGAAATTTTTTTCGGAAATACCTAAGAAAAAACCAAAGTACTGGTTTTCTTTTAACATTTTAAAAAATATTTCTTTAAATTTTTTTAAAATGTTCCTTTAAAAAAGTACTACAAACAAAAAAAGAATAAAAAATTATAAGAAATTTTTGAAAAATAAAATCACGATTGATGTTTACTGTAGAAACTACAGTAATATCGCGCCACATTAGTATGGTGGGGGGACTGTCGTACCTCTCTAAGAATAGAGTGTTTATATAGATGGTGGGGGGGTGGGGGGGACTGTCGTACCTCTCTAAGAATAGAGTGTTTATATAGATGCATACACGATGATACCGTGTGATTAATTTTCTTATTAGCCTTTAACATAACTTAATCTCGCCTGCATGTGCATTATCAGACATTTGTAATGGTAACAACCATCTAGGGTGCTGGTATTTAAAACCATGTACTCTGTACCACACGATCCCAAACTAATTACACGCACGACATATGCAAGCTCCAGAGATGCCCCACATGTCCGTCATCCCAAATTCTAGTAGGATTCATATCAAATAGAGCTGCTAGACGTACAAATTAACAAAACATGTATATATGGATGATATGATCTCACGGGTGGGTGTTTTTTCGCCGATGATATACCGAGGGGTTTGATCCTATTTTACGCGTGTTTTTCACAATAAAGGATTTTCACGTAAAAATTTGTAAGCTATGACATAGCATATACAATCCCTATCACTTTTTTTCAGATACGCAACAACGGTATAGATATGAAAATGGTGCTTTTATTCTTATCTCAGATTTGGTGAAAGCTTAGATCGCTACCTAAAGCATGCCTAGCTAAGGAGGAAAAATTAAACCAGAAGTCAAAAGGACAAGGGACAGACTAGCGATCGGACATTCGAAATTTTGTTTTTTATCAGACGCATCTCGCAATATTTTTTAACAATATGTATAACATTTGTAATCACCGTTTGTAATAAAACATAATAAATTCATTATAGCTATAATATTTCTTTGCAACAATTTTTTCAACGTATGCAACAATTCACGACAGTACATGCAATATTAAAAAAAAATACACACCAAAGAAAAATTTGAACAAAAAAAATCACTCTTATCACAACACGGACTTATGGACCTGGCTAACTTTGCTTAACTACCGCCGTGAATCGAACGACGCCGGCGACGGCATCGTCGAGGTTGTCCTCACCGTCGTAGTGACCGACGACGCGGTGGTCACCGACAACAGCCACGGCCACCTGCTTGATGACCACGCTTCGGGAGCGGGCTGCGCCTCCGCCGCTCCTGCTCCTTCACTAGTTGGCCCGCGAGCGCGTCCACATTTTCGCCGTTCGTCCTCTCCGACAGCCTCCGCCCACGGAAGAGCACCGACTCCATGTTCTGCTGCGACAGCATCGTTCCGGCGGCCGCTGCCGCCGTCTCCGCTTGCAGGGAGTCGGCGTCTGCTTGCCGGCCTGGATCCGTACGTAATTGCTTCCGCTCGCGTTCCCGAATGCCATGGCCACCGCCTCGTCGACCATGTCCGCGACGCCCTGGGCGGTGACGCGCGCCAGCTCGTCCGGCGACGGTGAGCGCGTCGGCATTGGCGTTTTCCAGCCCGCGCCGGACGAGGAGGCGCCTGTGCCGGAGACTGGTTTGCCCAAGTTATTAATATATGTGTTTTGAAACTGTGCGCAGAAAGTACGTCCAAGCGTCTGATTTATCGGACGTACGTGCCGTATCATTTCCGAAAGGACAATCAACGTTTGGGAGCTGATGGGAGTTGGCCCGCAGGCAAAAGGCCGCGGAGCATTACTTCAGGCTCTTCCCTGTCCCACTAACATGAGGAATGAGATGCCAACTCACCGTCTCTTGTGGGTGGGCCCCACTCCTCCTCCTGAACCACACACTTGTAGCCCTAGGTTAGGTTCTTTTCACAGCTAGAGTACTAGCTTGCAAATTAAGCAAAAGCTTATCTTTGTTAGGCAATCTCGCTATCGAATAGTCCGAGATTGCTAAACAAATTTAAAGTGGAGAACAGAGAGAGAAAAAGAGAGATACAAATATGAGGAGTAACGGATCTGCTATTCTTTATTGCTTGTTTCTGTGTAAAATGGGGTGACCGTCTGCCTCCTATTTATAGCCTACATCTAGTATTTCGGCTAAGGGACCATCGTGCGCCTTCGTGGGCCACGTGGTTTCCCAACACTCCCCCTTTGACCCTTTGCCGCGAGATGCATATGCCTCATCAAAACTCCAGAACAACCTAGTGGGAAAAATACTTGGAGAAAGAGTACATAGCATACGCTTTCTGTGTTACACGAATTGCCTCATCAAAACCTTAAGTAAAAAAACTTCAGTGAAAAACTTACTAAGTAAAAAGAGTACAATTCACCTAAACTTCAATGTTAATCTTTTAGATTCACATTGGGTACTCAAACTTTATTTTCGAAATTTATGTAGGAGTATGTGGAAGTTCTCCCCCTGAAATCTGCACTTCTCTAAGTCTCATCATCCCAATTCCTCTAACGCACCTTTGAAAAGAAGATGCTGGGAGTGACTTAGTGAATAAATCTGCGAGATTTTCACACGACTTAGTATGCAGTATCTTGACCTCGTTCATCTTATGCATTTTATGAGCACAAAAGAACTTGGGGTTGATATACTTCGTGAGGTTGTTTTTCACATATTCCATTTGCACTTGAGCAACACAATCTGCATTGTCTTCATAGATGATAGCTGGAGTTTGCTCAATGTTCAAGCCACATGACTTCTGGATGTGGTGAACCATTCTTCGTAGCCATGCACATTCTCGAGAGGCTTCATACAAGGCAATGATTTTCGAGTGGTTTGTCGATATCAAGATAAGAGTATGCTTAGATGACTTCCAAGAGATTGTTGTTCCACCACAAAGGAAAACATACCCAGTTTGTGACTTGCTAGTATGCTGGTCTGATAGGTACCCGGCATCGGCATAGACAACCAAATTCAATTCATTATTTCTTCTATGGAACAAGTCGAGATCTTTGCTACCTTGGAGGTAACGGAAGATGTCCTTCACCACTTTCCAATGCCTTTTGGTGGATTCTGCATTGTACCGTGCTAGCAAATTTACGGCGAACGTAATGTCCAGCCTAGTGCTATTCACAAGGTACATTAGCGCTCCAACTGCACTCAAATATGGAAATTCTGCTCCCAAGACTTCCTCCCCCTCTTCTCTAGGCCTGTATGGATCTAGGTCTGCTTGGAGTGACCTTTCGACCATTGGGGTCTTTGCAGTATATGCTTTTTCAAAACCAAATCTCTCCAACACTTCCTGCGTGTAGGATGATTGGTGTACCAAGATTCCACCCTGGACATGTTCAAGCTGTAAGCCTAAACAGAACTTGGTTTTACCCAAGTTTTTCATTTCAAACTCAGACTTCAAGTATGAGCATGCTTCTTCAATTTCTTCATCCATCCCAATGATGTTCAAATCATCTACATAGACGGAGATTATACAAAATCTATTCGGGGATCTTTGTATAAATATACATGGACAATCTTCTCTGTTTGTGTAGATTTTCTTGTAGAGAAAGTCACTCAAGCGATTGTACCATATCCTTCCCGACTGCTTCAGTCCATATAGTGATTTCTCTAACTTCACACTATATAGATTTTTGTTTGCTCTGTCTTGCTTCGGAATAGGGATACTTTTCGGTGCTTTCATGTATATCTCCGAATCCAAATTTCCATACAAATATGCTGTGACAACATCCATTAACTTCATTCTCAACTTCGAGTTGACTGCCATTGAGATCAGATACCTAAAGGTAATTCCTCATATGATTGGAGAATAGGTTTTTTCATAATCAACCCCAGGACGTTGAGTGAAACCTTGAGCGACAAGCCTTGCCTTGTACCTTACAAATTCATTATTTTCATTCCTCTTCTGAACAAAAACCCATTTGTGACCTTCGGGGTTTATATGGGGAGTCGTGCAACACACAGGCCCAAACACCCCTCTTTTGTTCTGAGAGACTAACTCTGCAGTGATTGCCTTCTTCCATTCTTCCCAATTGAGCCTTTTCTTGCACTCTACGAGAGATGCAGACTCAGGATCATGATCAATGATCGTGGTAATCTTGTTTGCAAAGTATGCATCGACATTGGCTGTTGCTCTATTCATGGATTCTCCTGTTGTTACAAAATTTATGGACATTTCGTCATGGGGTACTTCATGCACTTTTCCCATCGTAGGAGCATGTTCCTTTAGTTTTTCATTGCCCATATGTGCGCACACATTGTTTCCGGCGGCTTCCTGCAATGGAAGGTTCAGATCTGGAATTGCCTTTAACATAGGCTTCTTTCCAGTGCCAGATCTCAAACGGCTCCTCTTCTTGCTTTGGGGCATTTTTTGTGATTGGCTGTGGTAAGTCCTCTTGCCCAGTTTTCCCTAGACATTTCTGGGTACTTTGGGTTTGAGAAACCAGATTTTCTGTTCTTTTTCTTTGAGGCCTCTGAACAGGATGAGGGATACCTTCTACTTTCTTTGGTATTTCCACCCTCTCTGGTGCATTTCTTGCAGGTACATGCGACTTAACCATGCTCTTCAGATCACAAAA
This sequence comes from Rhipidocladum racemiflorum, assembly GCA_036346355.1. Taxonomy (NCBI): domain Eukaryota; kingdom Viridiplantae; phylum Streptophyta; class Magnoliopsida; order Poales; family Poaceae; genus Rhipidocladum; species Rhipidocladum racemiflorum. The sequence continues at coordinate 39,679,210 of CM070588.1, forward strand.
ATGATCCGGTATTTCTTGCTAAGTTCTACAAATCAATTATCTTCTGGACTTCTTGATTTGCTTCATTAGTGCGAGGGTCATACGCGTGAATCCTAGTGGAATGCCATATGATTTTCCGGCATTTTTCATCCAATGGTTGATTTCTTCCCCCTAATGACAGGAAACGGTCCTCGTCAAAGATGCAATCAACGAATCGGGCTATATGTAAGTCTCCAGTCATGGGTTCCAAATACCTGATTATGGATGCACTCTCATAACCAACGTATATTCCAGACTTGCGGAGAGGGCCCATTATAGTCCGTTGTGGGGGTGGTATAGGCACATATACCATACAACCAAATTTTCTAAGATGGGAAATCTTCAGGATGACCCCTTGCACTAATTGCATAGGTGAGTGGATGTTGTAGGCCGATGGTCTAAAATTGATGAGTGCCGCTGCGTGTCCCCAATAAGTGTTGGGCAAGTTACAACTCTGTAAGAGCGATCGGGCTATAAATTTAATCATCTTTATTAGTGCTTCTGCTAGTCTATTTTGCGTATGGACGTGCGGTATAGAGTGCTCAACTGCTATTCCTGTTGCTGTGCAATAATCATTGAATGCCTTGGAAGTAAATTCGCCAGCATTGTCTAGTCGAATGGACTTCACATGATGATCAGGAAATGCATTCTTAATTCTGATGATCTGCGAGATCAGTTTTGCAAATGCATGGTTTCTTGTTGGCAGCAAACATACATGCGACCATTTCGAGGAAGCATCAATGAGCACCATGAAGTACCGAAACGGCCCTGACAAGGGTTGAATCGGGTCACAAATATCCCTTGAATGTGTTCCAGGAATGCAGGAATTTCATTTTACACTTTCATAACAGAGGGTCTAGTTATTAATTTCCCGGTAGCACATGCATGGTACAAAATCTTCATGATTAGAGAAATTTTTAACATTAATACCATGACCTTGTGAGTTATTAACTATATTTCTCATCATTCTAAGACCAGGGTGGTCTAATCTACAATGCCATAAAGAAAATAATTCAGAGCTTCTAAGACAGTTTTAAGAGAAGTATACACTGCGGATGCATTGATTCTCATGTAGTGCAACCCAGATTCATATGAGGGACATTTTTCTAATACCATTTTGCCACATACTGTATGCTTCACAATGTACAAGTGTTCTTTGCCATTTTCTTCATTGGTTTCTACGTGAAACCCATTGGCGCGGATGTCTTTGAAACTTAAGAGAGTGCGTGTTGATTCAGGGTACAAAAAGGCTTCTTCAATTACCAAAGTTGTACCCATTAGCAATATAATTGTAGCTCTTTCGGAGCCTATTATATATGAATCACTTCCTGCAATCGTAGTAATCCTTTCAACGTTCTTTGTGATCGTTTGAAAGTATTTAGACTCTCTTAAGATGGTATTTATTATGCCACTATCAACAATACATATCTCCTCCATTTGGGCGCTACATAATTTCTAGATAAAAGAAAGATAATTCTAATCGGACAATGGCAAAATAATTCAAACATTGCATACAAATATAGAATATTGGAATAAAGAATAAACTGCATATTCATTCATGAGGAAAAATGCTCTTCTAGAGTTTACAATTCATTATTCAAAAATTAACTAACATCCACTGTTCTGTAGTCCGCAAACTTCAGGCTAACCCAATCTTGCTGTGCTTGGAGCAAGATGGTGAACTTGAGCTTCTCGAACCGCTTCTGAAGTGCTGTCCATAACTCAAGTGCACTCACCTTAGCCATGATTCATTCTTTAGAGTGGCTGAAAGGTGATGCTTGAGAAAGGGCAAAGTTTGATCGTTTTGCTCGGCAGTAGGTTGCGCGTCCTTCGAGGACCCTAAGCCGGTGGCAGCTTGGAGCTTCTTGCTCGCAAGCATGATTTTTGCATTTGATGCCTATGTGAGATAGTTCTGACCATGCGGGGCCAGTTCTTCAAACTCACGATTCACAATTTAAGACATCCACATGTTTACAAAATTCCGTCATTAGATTAATGCATGTAATCTAATAAAAGAGTGGTTGCAAAATTCATGAAATACATAATTAATTTCTCATGAATTTCCAGCAAACTAAAAGAAAACAATAATTGCAAGATTCATAAATACAAGATTCATAAATATTCATAAATACAGCTTCGTGCATGTATGTGATCGGCTTCATGCATGCGATCAGATTCATGCGTGCGATCGGCTTCGTGCGATTGACTTCATGCATGCGATTGGATTCATGTGCGCGATCGACTTTGTGCGATCGGTTTCATGTGCGCGACCGGCTTCGTGCGATGGGCTTCATGCGCACGATCGACTTCGTGCGATCGGTTTCATGCGTGCGATCGGATTCATGCATGCATTGCGATCAGTTCCATGCACGGTAGCCTTCCTAGCGCGGCGGTGGCCGCTTCGTGCGGCGTGCTTCATGTGTATATTAAAGAGAGAAAAGGAAAACTCAAATACACGTGAAGCAATAATTGCAAAATGCATGAAAATATTCATAAATTATTCATAAATGCTGCAATTGAATGCTAGGAAATTAAAACCAGTGTTAAAATTTTTTTGGAATTTTCTAGCCTTTTTCATAATTTTCTGGTAATTTTCAGAATTTTCCTACTATTTTTAATCAATTTTCTGGATTTCTAATCATTTTTGGGAAAAGAAAACAAAAAAGAAATAAATGGGGGGCAAAGGGGTAATTTCCCCCTCCCCTTGCCTTATCCTGACTCAATCGGATTCAATCCAATTTCCAAAAGAATCGGGCCTGGCGCCACACGGTGGGGAAGGAGACGGGCGACCGGTGGAAGCCAGGGGCTCCGGTGGCGGCAAGATACGTTGAGGGGTTGCTGGTTCGGGGCACGGCAGCCAGGTGGAGTGCGGCGGCCAGGCGTGGGCGTGCCTCGAGCACGCGGTCATCTTCGAGCGGCGGGATGCACCACGGCCGGTGTCTTCAAGCAGGGAGTCGAGGGAGCATGCGATGGTCGGGGCGATGCGTTGCTTGCGCGGCGGCGCTCGGCGGGAGGGTCAAACCGACAGTGGATCCGTGTGAAGAGCGGGCACGGCAATGGCGTCTTCAGGCCAGCGAAGAGCGGGCGGTGGTGGTGTTCGGCCATGCGCGTGGCCGAGCTGCGGGCCGGCGGTGGGTTCAAGCCGAATGGAGGCATGGGTCCAGCGGATGCTGGGGGGTCACGCGGTGAACCGCGTCTCTTCCGGCGGTGCGCTGCGAGCTCAGCGATGGCAGACTGATGGCCGAGGCGGGGCGGCGTCGCCGGCTTCGGGCCGGGGCCAAGCCGTCGCACGGGCCTGGCACTGCTTTAGTGGAGGGCGACGGTGCACTACCGGGATCCGAAATGTTGGGCCTGTGGCGCACGGTCTTCAAGCCGGACGGCAGTTGGGCGTCTGGTGCGAGGGGGAGAGCACCGTTCGGGGCAGCGCGCTGCAGCCGCAGGGAGGACTTAGCCGACGGTGATGCTTCGTGTGCGGTTGAGCCAGCGGCCCGTGATCGGTTACGTGCACGGTGGTCAGTCGCCCATGGCTTCAAGCCAGTGACAGTGCTTCAGATCAATGCCGATTACAACTTCGTGCTACAGTAAATTTGTGTACAGTAGATGTATGCATTGAGTTCATACCATGCACTATAGCTTCATGCCATGCAATGTAGCTTCTTGTGTGCAGTAGATTCGTAGAACGGTGGCTTCGTGCAATGGATCTGTAAAATTGCTGCGTATTGTAGCTTCGTGCCACATAGATTAGATGCATGCAAATATTCATACAAGCGGGTAGGTTCAATCCCCGCATCTCACCTTTCAATTTGATCACCGATTAGGGCTGGAAAAAAAGCTCGTGGCTCGTGGCTCGGCTCGGGCTCGCCCGAGCCTGGCTCGGCTCGCACAGGCTCGTGGCTCGGATCGAGCTCGAGCCGAGCCTGTTTTTCAGGCTCGCAAAAACACCGAGCCGGCTCGGCTCGGCTTGCCAAATTGGCTCGACGGCCCAGCCCATGCAGGGAATTTAGTATGACTAATGACTTATATTTTTAGGAAAAAGATGATGAAGATGATGTTGAGACAATTCCATTTCCTACAAGTGTGATAGAGAGCAACTAAGCAACTATTATTATTTAGTAGTAATTAGTAAGTTAATATTATTCACTGCAAATACATGAATTATTGTATAAATATTTAATTTTCTGATAAAATGTTCTGGCTCGCGAGTTAACGAGCCGGCCATGAGCCGAGCCCGAGCCGAGCCGGTTTTGGGCTCGCCAGGGTCGAAGTCGAGCCTCGGCTCGGCCACATCGATCGAAGCCGAGCCGAGCCGGGCTCGGCTCGGCTCGTTTCTAGCCCTATCACCGATAGAGCTTCGTGCTAATAACGTGTTAGACAACCTAGCTATCGAATAGTCTAGGGTTGCCGAACAGATCTAAATTGGAGAATAGAGAGAGAAAGAGAGAGACACAAATATGAGGAGGAACGGATCTACTATTCTTTATTGCTTGTTTCTGTGTACAATGGGGTGACCCCCTGCCTCCTATTTATAGCCTACATCTAGGGTTTCGGCTAAGAGACCATCATGGGCCTTCGTGGGCCATGTGGTTTCCCAACAATCTTGACTGGTGACTTCGTAATAATAACTTAATTAACTGCATGCAAGTTATTAGGATAGTCAGTTATTGGGTCTTTTAGGTCTGGTCACTGGTGAATACCCCCTCAGTTCTTCGAGACATCATTTTAGCCTTCAAATTTGTTTCCGTGTAATATCTCCGATCTTCAAAAAGATGACGTTTTGGATATCGACACGGTCTTCAAAATACAACTTTAATCGCTAATTTTTGTTATAATATATTTTTAAAACTCAATAAAATTATAATATTATGAAAGTACTTCAGCACGATTTCAGAACAATTTCAGAAACAAAAATCGATATAACTTTTGATTGGCTGATCCAAAATCTGTGAAATTTTGTGTGCACTTTACTATGGATGTCAGGAACCTATTCTAACCTTCAATAGCAAAGATTGATGTCAGGAGCTGACCTTTTTCAGTTTGGAGAAATTTGCATCAAAGAAACGGATCTTAACAAAAACTTCACCCTTGGCGTGCTCATGGGGTTCTGTTGATCAGAATTGACTTGAATAACCTCCCACAAGTCACAGCAACCAAGAAGACTAGAGAAAAATCCTTTAAATAGAAAGGAACACGATCTACAATAATCTTTCTTATTTCAAGCCAAAAGATTGGTTTCTTGTAAAAACCAAAAAGAAAAGTTTGTAGATTGCCTAGATGATTGGGATATGAAATATACAAGATTCATCAATTAGTTTCTCATCCTTGGCACAAAATCCAAAAACACTTAGAGGTAGGGGAGACAAATCCAAAGTGCAAAAAGTAAAGATTTAGGAACTAAAATAAGTTTCAAAACATAAAAACTAAATCTTACAACACTTGAAGAAGGAGGATTTCCAAAGCTACACAATCTGGTGGGCAAAGTTTCTTTCAAGCAACCAAAGAATCCCCTCTTACAAACTTAGGGTGGGGGCATACCCCCACCCTTTATTTATAGCACACTGGGAGCAATATGCACCCTTGGTGACCTTTTTGTCCCTCAAGAAGCCTCATCAAGGGTTTAGATTTACTCCCACTCTCCACCCTTAGATGACCTTCTTGTTCCTCAAGAAACCTCACAAAAAGATTCAGATTTACTCCTTGAGTTTACACATGGGCTAACCCACAACCCAACATCATAACAGGTTTTATACACATATCCACATACTAACTTAACTACTACTCAGCCTGCGAACTTTTGATCCAATGATCCTCCTTCGCTTGAGTATAGTTCAAGTTAGCATCTCGACCATCCACTTGTCGTCCTGGTTCGCAGCCACTCCCCAGCCTCAGTCATCTTCTGGCGACACCTTGACCATCTGGACCTCAGCTCTCCCAGCCTAGTCCTGATCTCCTTTGCCTCACCATGACCTAGCTCCGAAGTCCTACAACCATCACAGATAAAGGAAACACATCACATAGCATTGCTCAAGATGATAAACAGTAATACGCTGAGTAGTCACAAAACTAAAGATCCCATCTTAGCTTAACACCACTTAAGGGTGCCCCGATCTCTTAAGAATTGACCTGGCAAGTAACAACCTCGTAATGCTCTGACATCTGGTCGAGGGTTACCCGTAGCAACTCAAATTGCTCACCCCAAAGCAAACTAAAACCTGAGCACACAATCAATTACTCATCACACACAAGAGTAGACCTCCACATGGTCTTTCAATCTCCCCCTTGATGAGTATATTGACAAACCTCGAAAAGGCACAAGATGAGTTTGAATAAAAAGAATAAAGCAATTTGATTGCAAAGCCATACTTGGTCCAAACGGAAGAGAAAGCAAGATCATGACCAAGTAGGCTAAAATGAAATTTAGAGCAACACAAGAGAAAGAACAAGTTTTCCATAAATCCTCTAAAAATCAATAAAAGCTCAATTTTGCAATGTTGCACATGATCCAAAGAAAAGAACACTTTTTCCATGATCATGAGAGAGCATTTTTTTAATTTTCTTCTCTCTAAGATGCCTTTTCTATGTTTTCTTCCTCTTTTGGCAATATAGGCATCAAGAGAGCAATTTTTTTTTGGATGAAATGCAACCTAGAAGAGCTTTGAAGATTATGCAAGTGACCACTTAGACAAAGTATGACACCTAGCTAATTAAGTTCAGATTATGTCTTCCTAAGTTATATCTAATGGCGTATTTCAATTTTTGCTAACTAGCTCAAAAAGAAGTTATACTGATTTTGCATGATTTCAATAATAGCAACACTTAGCATAATTTCAAGACTAGAAGCAAAGCCAACCTAAAGAGCAAATGGATATACTAGAGTTCAACCTAGTCAACACATTGGGAAGCTATAAGTCCATAAGAGAAGCATCTTGCTCATTCATCTCTTAAATGCAAATTTTTGAGTTTAGCACACACAAAACGGTTTAGAGAGTTAGATCTAGTGAAGCACATCCCCGACTAGGAGCCATCGACAAAGGCCTCCTTTGCTTCACTCTCCTCTGCAAACCTTGAGGTATAGAGAGTTTATCCTCGTGAAACACAACCTTGACTAGGAGCCATCGACATAGGTCTCCTAGGCGTCACTCTCTTCCTCTAGTCTATTTTGTATCCTTTTTCAATTTTATTGACTCAAGCCAAATGCGACCATCTCAAGCAAGGAGCTTAAAAGAGTGGTCTTGGTCATACAAAATACATTCCAAGTTCACCCCATGTGCAATGGGAAGCAGTCTCGTGAATGTACGGTGTGAGTCCAGTCTGAACGCACATGAGTCAATTTTTATCATTTTAACACTTAGATTCATGAGCATTTAGAGGATTCTAGAATGAAATAATATAGCTAACCCAATTTGCTCTAAGGACTCTAGTAGAAACCCAATATTTCACTAGACATGACATAAGCACCTAGTAAAAAAATATAGTAAGTAAAAGCTAAGTTTCATCAAGTTTAAATGATGGCTAGATTAACATGATAAACCAAATTGGATATGATCTAGACTAGCAAGAACCTTAAAAAATAGCTAGGTGCAACTTATCACAATTTTCTTAATTGCATAAAAGACAAAGCTCGGAAATAAAAAATAAGTCTATATGCAATGCAAGAATATCAAATTCAAGAACTTCCCCTCAATATGTGAGTCAATTTTAAGCATAAATCTGATTCAAGTTGAGTTATTAACGATTTTGATTCAAAAAGACACAAATGAACTCAACTGAAACCAAAAAACAGAATGAGGAGAGGAAATCGAGAAACTGACAACTGGGTGATTTAAGAGCATAAAAAAGATGGTAAAGACACTACAACTCAGAATCACTCTCACCTTCCCCACATGACTCACATAGGAAAGCTAACCCAGCCGACTCAAACTAGGGAGTACACACAGACCCTGTCTACCCAGAGGGGCCAACACCTGCTAGACCTACAAGTCTGTGAGGGAACTCAACCTAGAGAGAAGAGAGAAAGCTAATTGTGTATGATAGCAACCTATAGCACAAGGTGAGAGGTCCATGCCGAAGCATGCCAGAAGTCTAAGTTTAGTGGACTCTGAAGCTAAGAACAAGCCCAAAAACACCTAGAGACAGCAAAAGCTGAAAATATACATATAGTACATACCAGCTCCCCCTTAAAACATGCCATACAAGCTCACTGAGAGATACAAAAGGGAGCCGATCAAGCTCCGAAATCAGTGAGATCGAGTGGTCAATGACTCAGTATTGGGGCATATAAGAGCAGATTTGGGAACCGAAGTGACATGACGGGCAGGAGTACCAGTCACACAGGCAGAAGACTGGACTCTAGTGTCTCTTTGAAGCTCAAATCTCACAAGCTCAGAAACAACTCCTGTAGGACATTTAGGAGCTGGTACTGAGATGATCCGCTGGTGAGCAAAGACTGGATCATCCCAATGATGCTGCCCAAACCTCCTATTAAAGGGAGCAAACTTACACATCTGATATCTACCTTGATGAAAAAAATGAGAAATATCATGAGGACGATAGAGAGCCTAACTATGGGCAACTCCAGGGCGAAAACCAAAGGTAGAAGCCTAAAAATCAAGCCCCAAACACTGTCCAAAAATAGGAGACTCTCTAACCTGTCTAAAAGCAGTGTGTGCCTTAGAAGCACCCAGAGTTTGGGGTTGACCCTGAATACCCCTAAGGGTACGAACATGCTCACGCTGAACAATCTTGGCGTGTCTGAAACAGAACTCGGCCAGATGTCCATCCTTCTAATAGAAGGTGCATGTATACTTTGCCTTACTAAGGTAGAAGCTACAGGAAGATCAACCTTCATATCAGAAGTCCCTTGGATAGTTCTAGCTGACCGGAACATAGTGGTCCTCATCTGTGCAGCAACCACAATCTCTCTACTCTTGGAGGCATTCACAACTGTAGGCAGATGCGCATGTGCGTGCTCGAAGTAGTCAAATCCTGGACCCTAATTAAATTTGCTAACCTTAGACTGATCTATGATAAGATTGAGCTTCTTCTTGCCTCATATAAATCTCTCAAGAGTACTTATGAGGTACTCACACTCAGAAGAAAGAGGCACATGAAGAATAGGGGAAAGAAGTAGAAGAAGAACCAGACAAAGAAGAATGTGCAGGACATGCATTTTTCTCCCTAAGCACGACTACCTCAGTCTTGAGGGCCTCACAAGATATGCACTTGACATTTCTAATCCTAGTGGTCTGGGTCTCTAGCTTCTTCTTAAGCTCATCATTGATTTTACACATATCCCCCTCAATCTCAGCACATCTCACACAAGCTTCTTGTGATCTTGCTAGTAGGTCCTTGCTCAATTTAGCACACTTAATATTCAAAGCATCATTGTCAAGTTTTAGTTGCCTACAGCCCTCACATGAGCTGACTGTGTCCTTAGAAGCATGTTGCATAAGTTCATCATTTCTAATAGAAAGCTTCCTAAGGTGAACAGTCATAGCATCAATCTCGGCTAGTAGTTTGGGGGCAATTATCACAAGAAGCACATGTGGAAGCATGAAGAAGACTAGCATTAGCAGAAATAGCATCAATAGGGCAAGTGCTAGCATTCTTCGACCTAGGACCCTCAAGATCAGAAAGCACACTATCATGCATAGTCCTTAGGTTCTCAAGCTCCATAGCAAGGCATCACATAAAGAGTAATCAGCGTCACGGGAGGGAGAAAATATAAGTAAAGCTAACTGTAACACCCCAAAATTTTGCTTTTCTTAAATTCATGTGTGGTTTGGCACTTTGGTGAATTTTTGGAATTTTCTGGAATTTATTTGGATTTATTTGAATTTATTCCATTTTGAAATAATTGAAGGAATTAATTTTGCAAATAAAATTTTGTTGGAAATATTTTATTTGAGTCCAAAATGATCCAAAGTATTTTCCAGAATTTTTTTGGAATTTTTCTGAGTCATTTGCTATTTTTAATGAATTAAATGAATTACTGGGAATTATTTTAAATATTAAATCGCTGGAAATTCAACTCGGGTCAAGTATCGTTTCATCCGATCGAAGTCGGAACCCGAAGTCGGACTCGAGTCCGACCGAGCCACGTGACTTGATCAAACCAAGCTCAAAACCCTAATCAATCCCAACCGTTGGATCAAGATCCAACGGTGAGATCCGCCCGTCTGGTTCGAGCCGTATCCGCCCGGATCCGATCGCGCCCGTCGATCGTGGCGTTGATCGTGCCACGTGGGCGGTATGCGTCGTCGTCTCCGCCGAGACCGAAGCCGGACTCCGCCACGCGCGCCGCCGTAGGAAACTAGGTTTCCGTGTCCGCGAACGCCGAGGCTATTTAAAGCGTGAGACATCCCGAGGTTGCCCTCATCTTTGCGCACCGTTTCCCGAGCCATCTCGCCTGAAGCCGCCGCCGATTGCCGTCTGAGCTCGCCGGAGTTGGAGGAAGTGACCGCCGCGGTCTTTGCTCGAGTCCGCCGCCGTCCGTTGTCTTCCGCCGAGAAGGAGCCCAGAACCGGAACCACCGTGACGAGACGCACGAAGGAAGGATTCATCTCGCCGAGCAACCCGAAAACGCCGTCGGGCTCGTCATCGTTCGTCTCCGGTGCCCAAGCCTCGCCGCACATCGCCGGACTTCGCGAGCTCGGTGAACCGTCGGATCTAGATCGGACGATTGAGGTGAGTTCACGTGTCCCCAACCCGATTGATTCGGACCGTTGGATCAAGATCCAACGGTTCACAATTGCCACGCGTCTTGGAGTAGTGTTATTATAGGATTAGATCCGACCGTCCGATCTAAATCGAGCGCCCACGATCAACGAGTAGTTTCAACGCGTGTTAACCCTGGATCTAATCCGCGCCGTTGATTTTCAAACCAACGGCCGTGATTGCTCCACGTGTCGGGAAGTTGGACCGACGCGGTCGCTGGCCCACGCGACGCTGGCAGGCAGGACGCCGACACGCGGCCCGCGTGTCGAGGGGCTCAAGATGTCGCCGCCGTCCCAGCCGAGCGCCGATGTCACCCATGACGCCACAGGTCCCACATGTCAAGACTGCGGCCGAGTCCCCGCCGACGTCGGCGATGACGTCACCCGAGTGGGCCCACATGTCGACACGTGAAGTCGTGGACCGAGTCCACGGTGGACCCAAGCCGAGCGTGGACCGAGTCTATGGACCGGTTGACGTCAGCCAACCAATCAGAGGCTGCCACGTGTCCTTGCTGACGCAATAATTAATTTCCGAAAAAAGAAAATGATTTATTAATTCGAATAATGATTTCAAATTTAGATTCAAACTTCAAACGCTTATAACTTTTGCGTTTCAACTCCGATTTGAGTGATTCAAATTTCTAAATTTGTATAAAATTGAGATCTACCTAAATATGAATTTTATTTAATTTTTAGACTAAAGTTTTTCTCTGTAATATTATTTAATTGATTATTTAAACTTTAAATAATCATAACTTTTATGCTTTAACTCCAAATTTGATTTATTCCAGTTTCTAAAAATCCAGAAAATTATGTTCTCTCTGGTTATGGATTTTATTTGGAGTTTTGGGATGTTTTTGCCTATTGTTTATTTGCGTATTTGCTATTTGCACGCTTTACGAGTAGACGTTGAAGTGCCGGAAGGATTCGAAGGAGAAGTGTTGACTCAGGATCCAACTCAAGACCAAGAGCAAGTGCTTTTTGAAGGCAAGTTGTGCTTTGACCATGTTGATCCTATTTCGAAATCTATTTTGATTTAAACTATTGCATGCTAGTTCAATTAGAAACATACTTTGCTTAAACATGGGGATTAGATAAATACCAATTTGCTATATGACACCTTGATTACTTAAGTATGTGCCATGACCCTTTGTCACCCTAGTTGTGGATTACTAGTTGGACATTATTAAATCGCCAACATGGGTTTAGATCGTTGTAGTATCGCTTAGACACCTTTCGTGCTCATGACATGATTTTGGACAATCAAATGTTAATATTGACTTAATGATATATTGAACCTGTTTTGGAAAAGTATCATGTGATGTTGATGGCACGTGGTGCATGGTAATCAACTGGGGTTTGATAAACAGTTTTCGACCGGGGCATGTGGCAAGAGTAATCAGGTGGGCCAGTTGTGGCATTGGGGATGTTGATTTGGTTTTTCGGGTAGTCTTGCCCTGGTCACTCTAAGGACTTAACCTTGCAAGCCTTTGAACTGGGTCATACTTGCAACCACATGGTCGAATGGGACGGCCCTAGTTGTCTAAGTCGCTTAGGACTCACTTGTGGAGCCTCAGGGTGTCGGTTACACCGTTTGTGTGATTGTGCGGGGAGCGTATCGTGGTCGTGGGCCGATACCCATCTAACGGTGTGTTGGTCCCATACTTCGCCTTGGCTAAGGGAAGGGATGGTGTAGAGCACGAACCGGAGAGGACCACCTGTGTTGTTTGAGGCTTCCGAAAGGCTTTGTTACGGGAACTCGCCTTTGTGGTGTTTGACTGTATCTTGTGGGTAAAGTGCATCACCTCTGCAGAGTTTAGAATATATTTAAATAGCCGAGTCCACTGTGATCGACAATGCTCGGGAATTACAGTCAAGGGTTAGATTTTCTCAAAAATAACGTTGGTTTGAAAAGTTGGGTTGGTTTAATAATAAAGATGATGGAAATGTGGTTTAGGATGGGGAAAAATGTTTGTTAAACTTCTTGAAAAGTTATTTATGCTTTACTTATTTCTACTGCTTTCGAATCTACTTTTACTACTTGTCAAAAGTCACATCGCAAATATACCTTGAGCTATTCCTTTGTACCAAGCCATGCATATAGTATATTAGCTTGCATTCTGTGCATGACTTGCTGAGTACCAAGTACTCACCCTTGCCTCAACACAATATCAGTTGAAGAGGAGATTACACCAGCTTTGGAGGAGGAACTCCAAGAAGATCCGTCTACTTAGGGATGCGAGCCCAGTCAGTTGCCTGTGGTATACTGGATGGCGCCACGAAGTTATCTTATTTTCCGCTGCTATTATTTTTCTCTGAATAAGTTTCGCCTTGCGAGGCATACATTTTGTAACTTGGCCATAAGGTCGAGTAACCAGTTTGGTTATTTAAATAAAGTACTTTATTGGTATCGTTTGGTATGATTGTGATATTTACCGATGTTAAGACTGTGTGCACTAGCGCGTTCCTGGACTAGTGCTGAATACACAGAGGGTCCGGATTTGCAAATTCGGGGTCCCGACAGAGGTGGTATCAGAGCCATACTTGACTGTAGGCTCAACCCTAAGCTAGAGTGGTCGTAGTGAGGATAAAACCTATTTTCTAAAGCTAAAAATTTGTGAAGACAAGAAATGACATCTCGACTTATCCCCTTCTCTCTTTTCTTGTCTCTTGCTGAAATTTTCCCTTACCTTGTCACAATTTAAAAATTCCGAGTTCTTACGTAAAGCACTCTTGTGACAGATGGAGGAAGAGTTCAACTACGTTGATCTGGGAGTTGGTCATGCCGCGGAACTTTGGCATATGCTCTGAGACTCTCGGAGATTTTGAGAAGCCGCAATACCAAGTGGAAGTGATCGGACAAGCGGGATTGATCAAGGCTTGTGACGTGAGGATTGAGGTACCGCTAGGAAGAAGGGCCCAGGCAATCGCCCGATACACTACTTGCCAGAGATCTACAATGCAGATGGGTATCCAAGAAGTATCACGACGCCGCAATGCGGCACATTACCCGTATCTACGCCAGAGAATTGAGAGTACGGTGTTCCGTTACCATCCGCTGCAGCGATAACCTTCTTGACCGAAGGAGATTCGGGATGAGGATGCCACGGTTACACGGTTGGCACGATTTATCGTCGCCAGGAGGATGTACTAGATAATACAAGCAAGGAGCTACGTAAGGCCCGCAAGGAGATCACGACAGAGAAGAAACAGATGGCGGAAGCTCAAGAGTATGTGGCACATCTTCTACGAAGGATTGACGAGTTGGAGATGACTTTGTACGACTGCACTCCAGAGACAAAGACTCGAGCTACACGAGCCAGATCCAGAGGAGTCAGATCTCGATGAGGACACTGCTTCTTCGACTACCATAGAGGACACAGTTGCTGGACATGGCGATCGTTTCGCGCCTATGCCACAGCACCCGTACCCAGGCCGTGGAGGTTTTCTCGATGAGTGAGCATAGGTTCTATAGTGAGACTCCTTCGCCGAGTCGAGTCATAGAATAAAGAGTCACCCTTTAGGCGTTAGACTCCAGAGTTAGTTCAATTTGGATTTGTTTTGTTTGCTGAGTGTGCAGTATGTGTTGCAAGGCCCTTAGGCATTGTAAGCAGCCATACCAAGTTATTAATAATAAAGTTGGACCTTAAAGTTACCCCTTTCGCCCGCATAAGTTCCATATTACTTGTCTATTCTTGTTTCCCTCTCATCTCTAAACCTAGAGCAAATCGACAGATGGTGAACACCCGTGGAAACTTTGGAAGCAATGGGAGTGGTTCTCGCCCAGCAGAAAACCCCAATGATGGAGCACCAGCACCGCCACTGGATATGCAGAATTTCGGAGCTTTTCTTGCTGCCCACTCGATTAATGCATGCTATGATGCAACAAATGCAGCACGTCACCGCTCAGGCCACCGCTAATCAAGTTAATCGGGGACCACGCCGTAATACAAGGTCGAGTTCATGAGGACTCACCCACCCACTTTCTCTGGGAATGCCAATCCATTGGAGGCCGATGATTGGTTAAGATCAATCGGGAGGAAGCTACACATAGCTCAATGCATAGGGAATGAGAAGGTACTCTACGCTTCTCATCAGTTGGAAGGAACAACACGAATGGTGGGAGAACTTCGTGCCACGCAGAGAACCCTCAAGATATCACTTGGGAAGAGTTCACATTTGCATTCGACAAGATCACGTGCCTGAAGGAATCATGGACCTTAAGAAGGAGGAGTTCAGAGCATTAAAGCAAGGTAATCAGCCAGTGGCCGACTACCTGAACAAATTCACACAGCTAGCACGCTACGCACCTGAGGATGTAGCGACAGATAAATCCAGATGCCTCGTTTTATGAAGGGACTTAACTCAGATTGCAAGTAGGGTTGATCACCCACACCTTTCCAGATTTCCAAGAGTTGGTGAATAAGGCGCTTATTCTTGAGGACAAGCGCAAGGAACTGGATGAGAACCTAAGCGCAGGATGCAACAAAGAAGGATCACGCCAGGAACGCAGCGCTGAGAGTTGCACCAAATCAATTCTTGATTCCAACCACACGAGTGCAACAAGGACACCATCCCCAAGCACCAAGACCTGTCAATCAAAACTATCGCACCCCGATCCCGCTAGAAACGCTACCCCAGCGATCGGCAAGGAACAGTGAGACGCTGTTACAACCGCAACGAGCCAGGACACTTTGCCAACAGCTTGTCCAAAGAAGACAGCGAGAGCGACCCTAGTTCGCTTCAATCTAGGAACCACCCCAGCTAGGGACGCCAAAGATCGAGCCACACCCTGCATCGTGGTGAGAGGCCGAGTCAACCATGTCACCGCAGATGCAATCGCAGAATGCTACGGACATCGCATCGGGTAAGTTACTTGTTAACTCAAGACTGCACAGCTTTGTTTGACTCGAGCTTAGATTCGTTTGTTTCAAGGCTTTGCTACTAGAAATGATTTGAGAATTGCAAGACTTAAGTGCATGCTTTTAGTTCAAACCCTGGTTCGAACTCCGAACGGAAGTAGGATGTTCCGGTGAGAATACTAATAGATGGAATAGAGTTCCTAGCAAACCTTATAATTTTGGAAACCCTGCACCTTAGATGTTATATTGGGAATGGATTGGTTATCCAAGCACAAGGTCGTATTGGATTGTGGACGAAGGACTATCTCGATTGAGAGCCCGTGTGGGAAGAAAGTGGAATTTCAAGCCACTGCAGCTTAGAGATGGACAGCTTGATGGTTAACAGCACCAAGGCAATCATCATAGAGGATGTCCCAAGAGTGAATGAGTACCCGATGTTTTTCCCGAAGATCTACCTGGTATGCCGCCAGACGAGGACATAGAGTTTGTGATAGAGCTTGTACTGCACAAAGACCGATAGCAAAGAGACCCTATCGGATGTCCACCGAGGAGTTGGTAGAGATGAAGAAACAGCTAGAAGAGTTAATGGAGAAAGGATTCATCGAGACCAAGTTAGTTCGCCGTGGGGAGCACCGGTTTTGTTTGTCAAAAAGAAGGACGGGAGTTTCGGGATGTGCATTGACTACCGTGCACTCAATGAAGTCACCGTGAAGAATAAGTATCCGCTACCCAGGATTGATGATTTGTTTGATCAGCTGAGAGGAGCCGAGTTTTCTCCAAGATTGATCTCGAGATCGGATACCATCGATTGAAGATCCGATCGAGAGGATATTCAAGACTGCATTCTCGTCGAGATATGGACATTACGAGTTTACGATTATGTCCTTTGGGGCATTTAATGCGCCCAGCTTATTTCATGAATATGATGAATAAGGTGTTCATGGAATATTTGGACAAGTTTGTTGTCATGTTCATAGATGATATCCTAATCTACTCCAAGACAGAGGATGAACATGCCGAACACTTAAGGCGAGTTTTGGAAAAGGCGAGGAACAAAGCAACTGTTCGCCAAGTTCAGCAAGTGTGATTTTTGGAAGGACAAGGTGGAGTTTCTTGGACATGTAATGACTGCAGAAGGAGTCGCCGTAGATCCAAGCAAAGTAGAAGCTGTGTTACATTGGGAGCAGCCGAAGACTGTGACCCAGATTCGGAGTTTCCTTGGAATGGCAGGATACTACCGCCGTTTCATTGAAGGCTTCTCGACAATTGCGAAACCTCTTACGCAATTGCTGAAGAAGGAAAAGAAGTTTGCATGGACGCCAGAATGTGAGAAAGGATTTCAGGAGCTGAAGAAGCGATTGACATCAGCACCGGTGTTAGTTCTACCGGACGTTGCTCAAAGCTTCGATATTTATTGTGACGCATCGCGCCAAGGACTTGGATGTGTGCTGATGCAGGATGGAAAGGTCGTCGCTTATGCATCAAGGCAGTTGAGGCCGCATGAGGAAAATTATTCGACACATGACCTAGAGTTAGCTGCCGTAGTGCATGCCTTGAAGATATGGCGTCACTATCTGATCGGAAACAGATGTGAAGTATATACGGATCATAAGAGCCTTAAGTACATATTCACCCAGTCGGATCTGAATATGAGGCAGAGGAGATGGTTAGAGTTAATCAAGGACTACAATGTTGGAATCCATTACCATCCCGGGAAGGCCAACGTAGTAGCCGATGCCCTGAGTCGGAAAGGCCATACCGTGAGTACGTTGCTAGCCACAAGTCAGGATGAGTTATGTGGGGATTTTCAGAAAATGAAGATTGAGGTTGTACCTAGCGGATTCTTGGCCGCATTGGAAGTAAAGCCTACCTTAGAGGATCAGATCCGAGAAGGACAGAAGGATGATGACAAGATCCGCAGGATTAAGTCCATCAAGGAGGAAGGCAAGGCAGAGGACTTCAAGTTGGATGAGCAAGGCACGTTGTGGATGAAGGATCGCATTTGTGTGCCTAACAAAAAGGAGTTAAAGCGACTGATTCTGGAAGAAGCCCATGACTCCAAGTACTCAATTCATCCTGGAAGCGCCAAGATGTATCAGGATCTGAAGGAGAGATTCTGGTGGCCGGGTATGAAACGTGAAGTTGCCGAGCACGTTGCATTGTGCGATGTATGCCAGAGAGTCAAGGCAATGCATCAGAGACCAGCAGGATTGCTACAACCGCTGAAAATACCTGAGTGGAAGTGGGAGGAAATCGGAATGGATTTCATTACGGTTCTTCAAGACTCAAGGAGGTTATGACTCCATATGGGTTATAGTGGATCGCTTGACTAAAGTAGCCCATTTTATCCCAAAGTGAAGACCACTTACTCGGGAGATAAATTAGCGAGAATTATACATGATCGAGATTGTCTGCTTGCACGGAGTGCCAAAGAGGATTGTATCGGACAGAGGTACCCAATTTACCTCAAGGTTACGGAATAAGTTGCATGAAGCCATGGGAACCCGTTTGAACTTCAAGATGACTTATCATCCACGCACGGATGGACAGACCAAAGAGTCAACCAGATTCTGGAAGATATGTTGAGAGCTTGTGCATTAGCTTATGCTACTTCTTGGGATAAGAGTTTACCGTATGCCGAGTTTAGTTACAACAATAGTTATCGAGGCTAGTTCTGAGATGTCACCTTTTGAGGCACTTTGTATGGTCGACCACTGTCGGACACCATTGAATTGGAATGAGACCGTGGCGCCGTGTCTTTGGGCCTGATATTCTTCAAGAGGTCAAGAGCGGTCGCCATGATTAGGGAAAGGTTGAAGATAGCCCAATCTCGACAGAAGAGTTATGCTGACAATCGTCGCCGAGACTTGAGTTTTGAACCAGAAGACTTTGTATACCTCAGAGTTACGCCTCTCAGGGGAGTTAAGAGGTTCCATGCCAAAGGGAAACTCGCACCCCGTTATGTTGGACCATTTAAAATTTTGAGCCGCAGAGGCGAAGTTGCTTATCAGCTGGAGTTGCCACAGTCGTTGGCAGGAGTGCATGACATATTCCATGTATCCCAGTTGAAGAAGTGTCTCCGAGTTCCTGAGGAACAGACACTGTTAAAATCAATTGAGTTGCAAGAGGATTTGACTTATAAGGAGTATCCCGTGAGGATTCTGGACACAATGGATCGAGAAACTAGAAACAAGTCAACCCGTTTCTGTAGAGTTCAGTGGAGCAACCATGAAGAAAGCGAAGCGACTTGGGAGCGCGAAGAGGATTTGAAGAAAGAGTTTTCAAACCTATTCTCAGAGTGAGCCACTGAATCTCGGGGACGAGATTCTATTAAGGGGGGGAGGTTTGTAACACCCCAAAATTTTGCTTTTCTTAAATTCATGTGTGGTTTGGCACTTTGGTGAATTTTTGGAATTTTCTGGAATTTATTTGGATTTATTTGGAATTTATTTGAATTTATTCCATTTTGAAATAATTGAAGGAATTAATTTTGCAAATAAAATTTTGTTGGAAATATTTTATTTGAGTCCAAAATGATCCAAAGTTTTTTCCAGAATTTTTAGAATTTTTCTGAGTCATTTGCTATTTTTAATTAATTAAATGAATTACTGGAAATTATTTTAAATATTAAATCGCTGGAAATTCAACTCGGGTCAAGTACTGTTCATCCGACCGAGTCGGAACCCGAGTCGGACTCGAGTCCGACCCGAGCCACGTGACTCGATCAAACCAAATCAAAACCCTAATCAATCCCAACCGTTGGATCAAGATCCAACGGTGAGATCCGCCGTCACGGTTCGAGCCGTATCCGGCCGGATCCGATCGCGCCGTCGATCGTGGCCGTTGATCGTGCCACGTGGATGGTGTCTTGTCGTCGTCTCGCCGAGACCGAAGCCGGACTCCGCCGCGCATCCGCCGCCGTGGGAAACTAGGTTTCCGTGTCCGCGAACGCCGAGGCTATTTAAAGCGTGAGACGTCCCGAGGTTGCCCTCATCTTTGCGCACCGTTTCCCGAGCCATCTCGCCTGAGCCGCCACTTGATTGCCCGTCGCGAGCTCGCCGTAGTTGGAGGAAGTGACCGCCGCGGTCTTTGCTCGATTCCGCCGCCGTCCGTCGTCTTCCGCCGAAGGAGCCAGATCCGGAACCACCGTGGACGAGACGCACCAAGGAAGGATTCATCTCGCCGAGCAACCCGAAACGCCGTCGGGCTCGTCATCGTTCGCGTCTCGGTGCCCAAGCCTCGCGCACCATCGCCGGACTTCGCGAGCTCGGTGAACCGTCGGATCTAGATCGGACGATTGAGGTGAGTTCACGTGTCCCCAACCCGATTGGATCTGGACCGTTGGATCAAGATCCAACGGTTCCACAATTGCCACGCGTCTTGGGAGTAGTGTTATTATAGGATTAGATCTCGACCGTCCGATCTAAATCGAAGCGACACGATCAACGAGTAGTTTCAACGTGTTAACCCTGGATCTAATCCGCGCCGTTGATTTTCAAACCAACGGCCGTGATTGCTCCACGTGTCGGGAAGCTGGACCGACGCGGTCGGCCGCCCACGCACGCTGGCAGGCAGGACGCCGACACGCGGGGCCCGCGTGTCAGAGGGCCCGCATGTCAGCGGCTGTCCCAGCCGAGCGCTGACGTCACCCATGACGTCACAGTGGGTCCCACATGTCAGCACCGTGGGCTGAGTCCCCGCTGACGTCAGCGATGACGTCACCCGAGTGGGCCCACATGTCAGCGACACGTAGAGTCGTGGACCGAGTCCACGGTGGACCCAAGCCGAGCGTGGACCGAGTCTATGGACCGGTTGACGTCAGCCAACCAATCAGAGGCTGCCACGTGTCCTTGCTGACGCAATAATTAATTTCCGAAAAAAGAAAATGATTTATTAATTCGAATAATGATTTCAAATTTAGATTCAAACTTCAAACGCTTATAACTTTTGCGTTTCAACTCCGATTTGAGTGATTCAAATTTCTAAATTTGTATAAAATTGAGATCTACCTAAATATGAATTTTATTTAATTTTTAGACTAAAGTTTTTCTCTGTAATATTATTTAATTGATTATTTAAACTTTAAATAATCATAACTTTTGCGTCTTAACTCCAAATTTGACGATTCCAGTTTCTAAAAATCCAGAAAATTATGTTCTCTCTGGTTATGGATTTTATTTGGAGTTTTGGGATGTTTTTGCCTATTGTTTATTTGCGTATTTGCTATTTGCACGCTTTACGAGTAGACGTTGAAGTGCCGGAAGGATTCGAAGGAGAAGTGTTGACTCAGGATCCAACTCAAGACCAAGAGCAAGTGCTTTTTGAAGGCAAGTTGTGCTTTGACCATGTTGATCCTATTTCGAAATCTATTTTGATTTAAACTATTGCATGCTAGTTCAATTAGAAACATACTTTGCTTAAACATGGGGATTAGATAAATACCAATTTGCTATATGACACCTTGATTACTTAAGTATGTGCCATGACCCTTTGTCACCCTAGTTGTGGATTACTAGTTGGACATTATTAAATCGCCAACATGGGTTTAGATCGTTGTAGTATCGCTTAGACTCGCTTTCGTGCTCATGACATGATTTTGGACAATCAAATGTTAATATTGACTTAATGATATATTGAACCTGTTTTGGAAAAGTATCATGTGATGTTGATGGCACGTGGTGCATGGTAATCAACTGGGGTTTGATAAACAGTTTTCGACCGGGGCATGTGGCAAGAGTAATCAAGTGGGCCAGTTGTGGCATTGGGGATGTTGATTTGGTTTTTCGGGTAGTCTTGCCCTGGTCACTCTAAGGACTTAACCTTGCAAGCCTTTGAACTGGGTCATACTTGCAACCACATGGCTGGAATGGGACGGCCCTAGTTGACTAAGTCGCTAAGGACTCACTTGTGGAGCCTCAGGGTGTCAATTACACCGTTTGTGTGATTGTACGGGGGAGCGTATCGTGGCTGTGGCCAGATACCCATCTAACGGTGTGTTGGTCCCATACTTCGCCTTGGCTAAGGGAAGGGATGGTGTAGAGCACGAACCGGAGAGGACCACCTATGTTGTTTGAGGCTTCCGAAAGGCTTTGTTACGGGAACTCGCCTTTGTGGTGTTTGACTGTATCTTGTGGGTAAAGTGCATCACCTCTGCAGAGTTTAGAATCTATTTAAATAGCCGAGTCCACGGTACTGGACAATGCTCGGGAATTACAGTCAAGGGTTAGATTTTCTCAAAAATAACGTTGGTTTGAAAAGTTGGGTTGGTTTAATAATAAAGATGATGGAAATGTGGTTTAGGATGGGGAAAATGTTTGTTAAACTTCTTGAAAAGTTATTTATGCTTTACTTATTTCTACTGCTTTCGAATCTACTTTTACTACTTGTCAAAAGCTGTTTACTGCAAATATACCTTGAGCTATTCCTTTGTACCAAGCCATGCATATAGTATATTAGCTTGCATTCTGTGCATGACTTGCTGAGTACCAAGTACTCACCCTTGCCTCAACACAATATCAGTTGAAGAGGAGATTACACCAGCTTTGGAGGAGGAACTCCAAGAAGATCCGTCTACTTAGGGATGCGAGCCCAGTCAGTTGCCTGTGGTATACTGGATGGCGCCACGAAGTTATCTTATTTTCCGCTGCTATTATTTTTCTCTGAATAAGTTTCGCCTTGCGAGGCATACATTTTGTAACTTGGCCATAAGGTCGAGTAACCAGTTTGGTTATTTAAATAAAGTACTTTATTGGTATCGTTTGGTATGATTGTGATATTTACCGATGTTAAGACTGTGTGCACTAGCGCGTTCCTGGACTAGTGCTGAATACACAAAGGGTCCGGATTTGCAAATTCGGGGTCCCGACACTAACTCACGTGACATATCATCTAGTTTCTTCTCTAGATCCGAACATCTTTTCCTAGTTCTACCATGGAATCTTCCTAACTTACAGAATGCATCATTACGCTCATCATAGGAAGGTACCTCATCTATCTCGCTGTAGAGCTCGGTGTCATTGATGCTGTTCTCATCGGCCATGAAGCACATGCCGACGGAGTCGTCACCTCCCTTGGTCTTCTCTTGCGGA
This sequence comes from Rhipidocladum racemiflorum, assembly GCA_036346355.1. Lineage (NCBI taxonomy): Eukaryota > Viridiplantae > Streptophyta > Magnoliopsida > Poales > Poaceae > Rhipidocladum > Rhipidocladum racemiflorum. The sequence continues at coordinate 39,701,890 of CM070588.1, forward strand.
TCATCCTCTCCATTGTCGTGACTCCATGTATCGATGTCGGAGAGTTGATATCATCAAGTGCAGCAAGAACACGGTAGAAGAGCTTCTTGTTCTTCGCGAAGTTGGAGTAATTCTTCTCACTTGTGGATTCATGGGCTGGAGTCTTCTTGTTGTGGTTATTATTGATGTAGTCGTTCTTGCTGGAACCATTGGAGTCATTCTTATTCTTCTCCAGCCTGGGGCAGTTTGCCCGAATGTGGTTGGGGCCACCACACTCAAAGCAGATGATCATGCCACCTCTCTTTCACTCCCTCAACCTCTTGTATGCCGTGAAGATTTACTGGCTAAGAGGGCGAGGTCACTCTCTGGGAATCTCTCAAACTGATCATTGCTCAACTCACAAAGAGCGAAAAGTAAAAAACCAAGAGATGCCTCAGATGAGGATCTAGTGGGATCGATGACCTAGGCCATCGACTGCGACTTCATCTTACGAGAGACGACGTCAATCTCATGAGTCTTGAGCTGGGAATAAAGCCCATCAAGAGTCAGAGTCGATAAGTCGGTGGTGTCCTTGATGGTGGTCACCTTCATTTCCCACACCCGAAGGTCAAGTGCTATCAAGAAGTGACGTGTGTTCTTTGAGTCAGCGTACGTGCAACCCACTGCACAGAGGTTGCTCAAAATCTTTGTAAAACGACTAAAGCACTCATCCAGGGTCTCACCAACATGTTGTTCAAACTTATTTTAGTAACGCTTGTATTGATCTTGTCTCACCGTCTTGATCTGGGTGGCGCCCTCATGATAAGCATCGAGGGTCACCCAATCTGGTGAGCAGATTGAAGGTGAGAGATCCTATCGTACTCACTACGGCTAATACTTTGTATGAGAATGTTCCTTGCCTTAGCATTCGCCTCAACATCAGCCATATTCATGGCATTGACATTTTCATCGATGGGAACCTCATATGGGAGTTTCACCTTCTGCCATATCATGAAGCCTTGTGCAGCGATGTATGACTCCATTCTTGATTTCCAAAAGGGATAAGTTGAGTCCAGAAAAATCGGAGGTTTTGTAGAATATTTGTCCATAACCATGGTTGTTGAGACCGGTCAAGATATAAAAAGAGTAAAACTAGCTTTGATACCAATTGAAGGACCAAAAAGGTGACTAGAGGTGGTGAATAGGAGCCAAATAAAATTCCCCCTCTAAAAATTCAAACCACCAAGAGAACAAATCGAATAAACTCTAAAATCCGAACAGTTGAGTTCGGATGAACAATACCGCCGGCCAGGAGGTTGGATGAATAGTACTCTGACCAAGTAAGGTCTGATGAACAGTACTCTGACCAAGTTTGAGGTTGGATGAACAATACTACCGACCTGGTCAGATGAACAATGTTCGGTCAACAATACTCCGACCAAGTTGAGGTAGGATGAATAGTGCCACCGACCTGGAGGTCAGATGAATAGTGTTAGGTGAACAGTACTTCGACCAAATTGAGGTCAGATGAACAATACCATCTGCCTAGAGGTTAGATGAATAGTGTTGTGTGAATAGTAAAAATCAGCATCATCTCAGAAACAAAAATTGATATAACTTTTGATCGGCTGATCCAAATCCGTGAAATTTTGTGTGCACCTTACTATGGATGTTAGGAACCAATTTATAACACCCCGACATTTAGTATGCCCTTGATGTCACCAAACATGATAGACACAACATCTAAATGGCACAAATAAAGGTAAATTACAGCAAAGGTGCAAATGCTAAAACCGAAAATTTCGACAGCATCTCCTTTGTTTTTCCATGATTTGAAGCAACAGCAATAATATGGCAATGTATAGCATAATATGAGACATCTAAAACAGCAATAACAATTTATATGGCAACATCTTACGTATAAAATAATGAATCCAACCACTCTAAAATTATAATGAAGCAAAAGATGAACTTAAGCATACAATCAAAGCATACTCCAAGTTTCATGGCACTAATCTTATTATTATGTCTCCAAATGATAAAAACTGTCTATATGTGAGGAGCTACGTGTAGAAGTGTAGCTAAACCCCTTTCCCACATGCCGGTTTCATGGTACCTAAAAACAACATAACACACAAGCGTGAGTTCATCACTCAACAAGTATATTGCAATGGAATAAAACAAATAGTTCAATGCTAATATCTCTATACATCATGCTTAACATCATAACCATGTCCAAAACTCATTGTACACATCTCATTATTATCATCATGTATGCAATGCAATGCACATGTCTCCTCGAAGCAAATACCGGTATTGTCGAGTGCACACCCGTCGGCGTGCACCCTCTTTCCCCTTCCATCCCGTAGATGGAGGGTGCCTACTCCTCGCTTCCATTCACAACTGTGGATGGAATCACGAGGTAGGTCTTATTAAATGGCGCTCCGGATTAGTCATAACTTTCTCACCGACCTTACCGGACTAGTTATGACTTTCTCACCGACCTGGCCAGTTCTCATGCCATGTATGCAAATATGTCATAAACATAAACAACTTCCACATAAACTGAACTAATCATTGCATAGCCTCATAATAAACCATTTTCATCATGTCGCAAGCAAGAGTCAATCATGGCATCATATCATAAAACATGTGTAAACCATCTCATTATCAAACATTACGGCTCCCTAAGCCGCAACCACTACAATACACTTGCCTTCAACCGCGGGCGACGGATTGGAGAGAGGATGAGGGCACTCCCGGGGTCACACCACCTGCAAATAGGTACCACACACTCAAAACGTGCCCTCAAAACAGTACAAGAATGGTCCCCTACCCCGACTTCGCAAACCACCCCTAAAACCCAAAAATAGAGAATCTGTCCCTAAGGGACAGCGGGATTCCGACAAGCATAACTTGAGTTCTATGACTCCAAATTAAGTAAACGAGTACATTTTCTCGAAGCTTAGGAAATTTTCTAGCTTTTCCTAAGTATACGCGAAGACTAAATCGGCTTCTAAAATTGTCTAATCTACAGAACAATACGTTCTGTCCCAATCACGTCACAGTTTTGGACACGTTCGGTAAAACTGCCATAACTTTCAAACGGCTGATCGGAATTATGCGTTCTTGGTGTCCAATTAAATTTAATTCAATTACCTACAACTTCGTCAACAGGCGGATGACCAAACTCTGAATCTAAAATTGCAAAAACTCAAACCCTAGGTCGCATGTCCAATCTGCCCGGAACAGAACGCCACCACAATTCTAGTTTTCAACGATTCTAACTATTTACAGCACAACCTCTTGATCTAATGACACCAAAACCTTTTCTAGCACAACACCTAATCCACCCCAAGGATCTCCCAACACCATACCTTAGCCCGATGAACGACGATTCGACGAAAACTCTTCCCGGTCGCCCGATCTTCCTCCACGCGCCAATCCCGCTGGATCCTCTTGTCGCGGTGCTTCCCAACAGCAAGGACAGCGAGGAGGAGGGGCATGACAGCAAGGGGATGTGGTGGAACTCACCTAGGGCTGGCTAGAGGTGGTGGGGAGGGAGGTGGCGGCTAGGGGAAGCAAGGGGAGGCGCAAGGGATGGAGGGGGGCTAGGGTTGTGTGGGAGGGAGGTGGGGGCGCACCCAGGTTAGGGGCTGGCGCATGGGCTCCTCCTTTGCTGGATAATCCCGCCCAAGGGCCCAAAAACTCTCCCACCAACGACCCACTTCATCCCCCCTAAGGCCCAATTAGCTCTCGCTAGGCCCAAACTCTCCCGAAAGCCCAAATTCTCCCCCGGAAAGGCCAAAACTCACGGAAAAGGCCCAAAAACATGGCACCAAAGTCGTACCTTAATGCCGAAATCGAAAAATGACTCATTTCATCATCCGTGGTGTTACATTCTCCCCCTTAATAGGATTCGACCCCGAATCCGCGACACACCACTACACAACCAGACAAAACAAAAGATAGCTAGACTTCACATTTCATACCTGAGGTGAATAGCTCGGGGTACTTCTTGCGCATACGACACTCCAGCTCCCAAGTCGCTTCCCTCTCAGTCTGATGCGACCACAGGACCTTGACAAACTTGAGCGTCCTGTTCTTCAACACTCGCTCTGAATTCCTAAGAATTTTCACAGGATGGGACTCAAAAGTGAGGTTCTGATCAAGCACTAATGGTTCCAACGGAACCACCAACTCTGGGTCGTGCAAGTACTTCCTCAGCATCGAAACATGGAAGACATTATGGACTCCCTGCATCGACTCTGGTAGCTCCAAGCGATAGGCCAACTTACCAACTCGAGCTGACATAGGAAATGGCCCAACATACCTCGGACTGAGCTTCCCTTTGGTGCCAAATCGAACCACACCCTTGGTGGGAGATACTCGCAAGAGTACACTATCACCCACCGCAAAATCTAGATCTCGCCTTCTCACATCAGCATAACTTTTCTATCTACTCTGCGCTGCGAGAAGGTTCTGTCGCACCTCTGCCACCCGATCAACAGTCTGTTGAACCCAATCCGGTCCAAGGACCGCTCTCTCTCCCACTGCATCCCAACAAAGTAGCGATTTGCACTTTCGGCCATATAACACTTCATAAGGAGTAGCCTGGATGCTGGAATGATAGTTGTTATTGTAAGCAAACTCTGCCAGAGGCAAGGGATCTTCCCAGCTACCTTTCCATGCCATCACACAGGCCCTGAGCATGTCCTTCAAAGTCTGAATAGTACGCTCAGACTGCCCATCAGTCTGATGGTGAAAAGTGGTGCAAAGGCGAAGCTGTGTACCCAAAGCACTCTGCAAACTCTCCCAAAATTTTGAGACAAATTTCGCATCCCGGTTAGAGATAATCGTCTTGGGTACACCATGCAGTCTCACAATCTCCCGCACATAGATGGGAGCCAACTCGCTCGCTGAATTGGTAGTGCGGATAGGAATGAAATGCGCAGACTTGCCAAGACGGTCCACCACAACCCAAACAACATCCTTCCCTCGTGGAGTACGAGGTAGGCCAACCACGAAATCCATAGAAATGTCATCCCAAGGCCACACAGGAATCTCCAATGGCTGCAAAAGACCAGCGGGACGCTTGTGTTCAGCCTTAATCTTCTGACAAATCCCACAAGAGGCCACGTACTTGGCAATATCAACTCTCATCCTTTTCCACCAGAAATTCTTTTTCAAATCCCTGTACATCTTGGTCTCCCCAGGATGGACCGTGTACGGGGTCCGATGAGCCTCTTTCAGGATATACTCTTTGACTTGGGATTTCTGAGGTACACAAAGGCGACCCTGAAACCTCAGAGCTCCCACATCATCAATGGAAAAGTCCCCAGTTTTGCCATCCTCAAGGCATTTCCTCACCTGCTGGAGAAAATGATCATGCTGTTGTGCTTCCCGCACATGCTCGGGGATCGCTGACTCAAGAGTCAATTGAGTTTCAGCTTGTACGGTCCCCGCAAAGCATTAAGATACCCCTAAACGCTCAAAATCAGCATCAAGACAAACAATACAGGGGGCATTGTCTTGCGACTGAGAGCGTCAGCCACCACATTTGCCTTGCTCGGATGGTACTGGATAGTGAGGTCATAATCCTTTATCAATTCTAGCCACCTCCTTTGCCTCAAATTCAAATCTTTCTGAGTAAAGATGTACTTGAGGCTCTTGTGATCAGTGAAGATATCACAAGACTCACCATACAAATAGTGCCTCCAAATTTTTAATGCAAACACCACAGCGGTTAGCTCAAGATCATGTGTGGGATAGTTCTGCTCATGCTTTTTCAATTGCCTCGATGCATAAGCAATCACCTTGCCGTTTTGCATGAGCACACAACCAAGTCCCAAACGTGAAGCGTCAGAATAGACATTGAAACGCCTCCCAGGCTCAGGAAGGGTAAGAACAGGAGCAGTCACTAACTTCTCCTTCAAAGTGCAGAAACTGTGCTCACACTCTGCAGTCCACTGAAATTTCATCCCCTTCTGAGTCAACTACGAAAGTGGCTTAGCAATGATAGAGAAATCCTACACAAAACGCCGATAGTAGCCAGCCAACTCAAGAAAACTACGCACCTCTTTAACATTGGAAGGTCTCTTCCAGTCCAAAACTGCTGAGACTTTGCTAGGATCTACAGATATGCCCTCTGGATTGATGATGTGGCCAAGAAAACCCACTTCTGAAATCCAGAACTCGCACTTTTTCAACTTAGCAAAGAACTGATTCTCCCTCAATGTACTCAGCCATGTTCTTCTTCTGATTTAGAGTAAACCAGAATGTCATCGATGAACACTACCACAAACTCATCAAGGTACTTGTGTAGCATACTGTTCATCGCCTCCATAAAGACTGCAGGGGCATTAGTTAGTCCAAAAGACATAACTTTAAATTCATAATGCCCATACCTAGTGGAGAAAGCAGTCTTCTCAATGTCATGTTCCCTCACACGAATCTGATTGTAACCAGACTGAAGATCAATCTTGGAGAACACCTTTGCTCCCTTCAGTTGGTTAAACAGATCCTCAATGCGAGGCAAAGGATACTTGTTCTTGACAGTCACTTGATTGAGAGCACGATAGTCAATGCACATACGCCAACTACCATCCTTCTTCGAAATGAAGAGGACGGGTGCTCCCCATGGCGACACACTACGCCGAATAAAAACCTTGGCCAACAGATCCTCCAATTGCTTTTTCAACTCGTCTTGAAAAGGACGAGCCAAGCGGTATGGAGAGATAGAAATAGGTCGAGTGCCAGGAACAAGATCAATACGAAACTCCACACTCCTCACTGGGGGCAAACCAGGCAACTCATCAGGGAACACAACAACGAACTCCTTCACCACATGAATCTCTTCAATTGCTATTGAAGAAGATGGCTTTCCTTAAATAGCCATGAGAAAACCCAACTTCCTCAAACGGTGACCGAAAAACAGACTAGCCAAAGCAAAGATAGAACTGGAAGGTATACCGCCCTGAAAGGTCAACTCCACCCCTCACGGGGCCTGCAAGGTAACTGTCTTCAAAAAGCAACAGATCTTGGCACGGTACTGATACAACAAGTCCATGCCCAAAATGACATCAAAAGGAGCCAACTGAATCACCATAAGATTGGCAAAGAAAACCTCATCATCAATGGCAATGGTGCAACCCGGGCAAACCAAAGAACTAGCAATCAGACCCCCAAGGAGAACTGACTATCACAGACTCTGAAATCCGCTGAACTCCCAACTTAGCTCTACTAGCAAACTCCGACTACACAGAAGAATAGGATGCTCCGGAATCAAACAAAACAAAGGCATCAACTAAATCCAGAAGCAGAGTACCTGAAACCACCTCTGGATGCCCGGCTGACTCGGCGGTCAGCAAGGCGTACACTCCTGGTGGCGCCGGGGCAGCGGGAGCCCCGACCCTCGGCCGATGCACCAACAAGGCTGGGGGCGATGGAGGTAACTGAGGAGGTGCCGACGGCTGCGGGCACCAGTAGGCCGCCGGTGGCGCCCAAAAAGAGGGCGGCTGGGGAGTAGGGGCCGCCATCATGTGCACCGACGCTCTGGAAGACGCCGCTGGAGTGGGAGGAGAAGGCACTGTCTCCCACTTGATGCTACCGGGATTCATCCGGCAGACTCGTCCCATATGGCCGGGTTTGCCACAGTGGTTACAAACCCCGGCCCAAACACACTCCGCAGTATGGTGCTCACCACCGCACTTGAAACAAATCATGCCCTGCCCAGGCACAGGACGAACAGCCACCCACGAGGAAGTCGACTGGGGTGGCTTCATCTTAGCCCCTGAGGAGGAGCCCTGTCCCCCCTTGAACTTCTTGAAGGTGGGTCACTGAGAAGACCCACCTCCTCCACCAAAAGTCCTCTTCTGGCCCCCACTTGGGACTGCGGGAACCCCAAAACCACCAGTGTTTTGCTTATCCCTGGAGAGCTCCAACTCGAGCTCCATACCCTTCGCCTGCTCCACCACGGAGCAGAAGTCACGAGGGACAATCGCCCCCATGACAACTTTGAACTCCTAGTTGAGGCCCCTACGGAACCTCCTCGCCTTCTCCCTGTCATCGGCTGCCACAGCCGGCACAAAGCGCACCACATTGTTGAACTCTGCCTCATACTCTGCTACCGACTTCTTTCCCTGGGAAAGAGTCGTCAGAGTATGCTCCATCCTCTCAAGGAAAGACTCTGGGTAGAACTTGGCTCAGAAGCGAGCCACAAAGTCCTCCCAGGTGACCGGTCCAAGAGCGGGGGCCCTAGCAGCAAGACCCCCCTCCCACCAGATATCCGCTTGGCCCTTCAGCTGAAAGGTCACAAAGCGAGCTCTCTGGACCGAGGTCAACTCCAGAACCTCAAACTGCTGCTCCATGTACCGCAACCAATCTGCGGACTGGACCGGCGTGCCCACTCCGTCAAAAGTGTCCAGACGGAGGGACATCCACTCCTAGAGACTCATCCTCGGCTCCGGCACAGCGGGGGCAACAACTGGGGCCACTGCAGGGGAGGCTCAACGGCAGGGGCTGCCCGCACCTGCTAGCACAGCTCCTGGACCTCCCTCTGTAGTGCCTGCAACAAAGCCGCAGTGGCGGCCGGCACCTTAGCCCCTGACTGTGCCGCCGTGTTCTCCTCCGACGCTAGCCCATGAGCATTGAGCGAAGCGCTTCCCTCAGCTAAGGACTCAGCAACTCCCTGAGAACCTCGACCCTGGCCTCCACGGCCACGGCGACCATGGCCTCTACCCCTTGGCATTGCTGCTACAGTCAGACAACCATACAATCACATAATCATAAGCACAACATCATATGCAAAAGCAAAGATCAAACATCAACATATACATAGTCCTCATCAAGTAATCAACGCAATGCAATGATGAACCAAAATCCCATCCTACTGTGCAACCATGTGTGTCAAATTTTAAATTAATTATTCCACTTATACAAGTTTTAATGTTGCTATCTTATGGCAAAATTTTAATTATAACCTAGCCATGTTTCTAAGTTATCCCACATCACAGTATAATATAACCTAAGGTATGACACTAAAAATACACATTCCATGGACCTACAGCCCGCTCTGATACCAACTGTAACACCCCGGCATCTAGTATGCCCTGGATGTCACCAAACATGATAGACACATCATAATATGGAAATGTATAGCATAATATGAAACATCTAAAACAGAAATAACAATTGATATGGCAACATCTTACGTATAAAATAATGAATCCAACCACTTCAAAATTATAATGAAGCAAAAGATGAACTTAAGCACACAATCAAGCCATACTCCAAGTTTCATGGCACTAATCTTATTATTATGTCTCCAAATGATAAAAATCGTCTATATGTAAGGAGCAACGTGTAGAAGTGTAGCTAAACCCCTTTCCCGCATGCCGGTTTCATGGTACCTAAAAACAACATAAGACACAAGCGAGAGTTAATCACTCAGCAAGTATATTGCAATGGAACAAAACAAACAGTTCAATGCTAATATCTCTATACATCAAGCTTAACATCATAACCATGTTCAAAACTCATTGTACACATCTCATTATCATCATCATGTATGCAATGCAATGCACATGTCTCCTCGAAGCACATACCGGTATTGCCGAGTGCACACCCGTCGACGTGCACCCTCTTTCCCCTTCCATCCTGTAGATGGAGGGTGCCAACTCCTCGCTTCCATTCACAACTGTGGATGGAATCATGAGGTAGGTCTTATTCAATGGCGCTCTGGATTAGTCATAAGTTTCTCACCGACCTTACCGGACTAGTTATGACTTTCTCACCGACCTGGCCAGTTCTCATGCCATGTATTCAAATATGTCATAAACATAAACAACTTCCACATAAACTGAACTAATCATTGCATAGCCTCATAATAAACCATTTTCATCATGTTGCAAGCAAGAGTCAATCATGGCATCATATCATAAAACATGTGTAATCCATCTCATTATCAAATACTACGGCTCCCTAAGCCGCAACCACTACAATACACTTGCCTTCAACTGCGGGTGACGGATTGGCGAGAGGATGAGAGCACTCCCGGGGTCACACCACCTGCACATAGGTACCACACACTCAAAACATGCTCTCAAAATAGTACAAGAACGATCCACTACCCCGACTTCGCAAACCACCCCTAAAACCCGAAAACAGAGAATCTGTCCCTAAGGGACAGGGGGCTTCCAACTAGCATCACTTGAGTTCTAGGACTCCAAAGTAAGTAAACGAGTACTTTTTCTCGAAGCTTAGGAAATTTCCTAGCTTTTTCTAAGTATACGCGAAGACTGAATCTGTGACATTATGGAATGACATGACATTATAAATGTGAGATCATGTGATGAAAAATTGGCTGAGCGATGAATTTGGTATTGTAAAGTGGTTGTGCTCATGGCATGTGTGGTGCATGTGCATGTGTTATTTCAGATAATTAATTGATATGCTTGTGATAGCATGGAAATTGCTTTGCTTGATGCAATGCGCTCGTGTGAGTGGTTGCATGGACTGATCTTGAGTCAAGTCGTGGACTTGTGCTCGGAATATTGTTTCGTGGTTTGTTTGTGTGCAGGTGTTGCTTGAGGTCGAACGTGGTCGATGCGGGGATCGGAACTAGGTTCTGGGATGAATCGAGGTTCAGTTGATCGGGGATGTCATGCGAGGCGTTCAGACTAGAGAACAGTGCATGTGAGAGAGAGTGAGTCACGCGGCAGCGGCAGGTGGCCCGTATGCGTGCATGCGAGAATTTTAGGCTATGTGCATGTATTGGGCCATGTGTTATTGGGCCAAATATATATGCATATAGGTATTTAATTAGAGATGAGAAATTAGGAAGTTCTAGTTGTATGAAAATCGGTCTCTGGCCACTTGCGTGTGCGAGACCTTCACGGAGTCGGAGCATGTGGAGCGACATAAAAGGGGGAGCAGTCCTCTCGATGGGGATAGGGCAGCATAGCGCACCGAGCGAAAGCAGCAAAGCAAATCGCGTGAGCTTCTGAGGAGAGGAGAGGTGGCTGTGCTGTTTGGCCCGTGAAGAAAAGCAACGACACCCACAAGCAAGGTGCAAAGCCGATTCTCTGGGCTCCTGGCGACACTTCTTGGGCTGCTACAGTCGCAATGCTACAGTACACGTCGTCACTGTAGCAACAGGAAAGTTACAGATTGGTTTCAACAAAGAACTAGTTGATTTATTGTTGCCCTTTTGATTTACAGATTGATTCATTATTTCTTCGTGATAATTTTGATTTAATCTATTCCAAACCTTTCTAATGCATTAAGTAGGTGATCTAAAAAGTTTGGTTGGTTAATTCCTCATAGATTTTGTTTAATCATAAAATTAGGGTTTAATCAATTTTCGGTTCTATTATCACAATCAACTTGCAAAGCTTATAACTTTTGATCCGTAGATCCGATTGAGCTCATTCTTATTGGGTTAGTTTCTAAATTGAATCTAGTTTATACAGTAAAATTTTTACGTCAATTCGACGGCTGGATCTCCGGGAATTTGCGTTTTAGTGAACATCTTTCAATCTGTTTTTGCATTAAGCCGAAGGAATATTTTATATTTTGTTTAGGGGGTTTAAAGAAACACTAAAAATTTGTTGTAGCACCCTCTCAATCATTCACCCCCCCCTCTGATTGACGCCATCCGATCCTACAAGTGGTATCAGAGCGAGGTTAAGGTATGGCGTCAGATAAGTATGTTAATCGTCCTCCTATGCTTAATGATTCAAATTTTTCTTATTGGAAGAGTCGCATGCAATCCTGTATTGAAGCTCAAGGTAATGATGTTTGGCGCAAAGTTTCTACTGTTTTTGATGTTCCTGATATAGTCACCAATGATAACAAAATAGACGTTGATCTGAATGCTAAAGCTAGAAATTTGATTTTTCAAGGAATTTCTGAAAAAGAATTTGATCGAGTTTCTCATCTACGTTCTGCTTATTCTGTTTGGAAGACATTATGTGACTATCATGAAGGTTCTACTAAGATTAAGAAAGTGCGCAAAAATATTTACCAAAAAGATTTTTCTGATTTTGCTATGAGGCCGGGTGAATCAATTGATGATCTTTTCTCTCGATTTGAGAAAATCTTGTGTAATTTGCGTGGTGTTGGAGTTACTAATTCAGTTGAGGATAACGCTAGTAAAATTTTGAGATCTCTTAGTCCTGAATGGCGCATGGTTGTTACTGCAATTAATCAAACTGTTGACTTGGATACTTTGACCATGGATGATCTTTTATTCTAGACTGAAAACTTATGAGATGGATTCTTTGTCACCTAGTGATAATAAATCCTCTACACATGCACTTGTTGCTAACCCCAGCACTTCGTCTGGATTACCATCTTTTTGTTCCTTGTCTGCTTTGGCTTCCTTTTCAGATGAACAGTTTGAGATGCTTCCTGAAGAAGATCTTGTGCTCATCTCCTCACGTGCTTTTAAAGCACTCAACAATGTGAGGATGAGGAGGCGTGGAGGCACAACTTCGAGGTCCTTCAACTGTTTTGAGTGTGGCTTTCCCGGGCATATCAAAGCAAACTGTCCCAAGTTGAAGAAGAAGGAAGAAAGGGAACCGGCACAACGCAGCTCAAGACACACTACCCCTAGGCGCCCCAATTTTCGAAAAGTTGCTAAGAAAGTCTTAGCCGCCATAGAGGAGTGTGATCTTAGCGATGTGGACTTTGAGAGTGATGATGAGCCACATGACAAGAAGAAGGACAAGAAGGGAGATCCTGATGATGACTTCACCGGGATGTGTTTCATGGCTAGAAGGGATAGCGACAACGACTCCGACCTTGAAGAGGTGAGACCTTCTTATGATGAGCTTGAGTATGCCATGGTTAAATTAGCTTCAGAACTTAAAAAATCTAAGAAGGCTCTTAAAGAAAAAGATCTAGAAATTGATAGTTCCAATTCTGAAATTGCAAGGCTTAGATCTTTAATTCCTGATGATGATTCTTGCAAATCTTGTGATATGCTACAATCTGAAGTTATTGCTTTAAGGAATGTTCATGCTTCCCTGTTGCATCAAAATGAGAAACATATTAAACATGCTAGTTGTTCCACTGATGATTTGCATGGTTTAATCTCTTGTCCTAAATGCTCAATTTTTGAATTGAAATTGAAAGATGCAAATGCTAGAGTTTCTCAGATGACTAATGATATGCTCACTCATGAGGTTCTTTCATGCTCTACTTGTCGCAAACAGAAAGATAAAGTTGATATTCCTTGCAATAATTGTCTTGTGCTCTCTCGAAAAGTTGATTACTTGGAAAAGTCTTTAGAGCGTTTTACTAAAGGAAAGAAAAACCTAAATATGATTTTAGATCAATCAAAAGTCAGCACTCATCACAAAGGTTTAGGTTTTGATCCTTATGCTCATCACAAATCACATGCTCCTACTGTTGTTAAAGCTCTTGAAAGTGGAAAGTTTGAAATTGTCAAAAAGCCTGAGAAAACTGTTTTTAAATCTGCTGGAATTTTATCTTCTACTATGATGAGTGCAAATGTTGCTCCTACTTCTAAAGCTAAACATCATATTAAATACACTTGCACTCACTGTGGTAAAGATGGTCATTTAGTTCAGTTCTGCTTTAGACTAGCTAAAAGGAGAGAAAGGTTCAATGCTAAGTCTAATGTCAGAAAGGCACACTCTGCTTCTCATTATGATAAAAATCCTCGTGTTATGTCTACTGGTTTCGTTGGTCGTATGTCTCAATACTGGATTCCTAAAACTCTTTTATCTAACTTGATGTTGAGACATCGACATTCCCTTTTGTGTAGGTTGTGCGAGAGAGGAAGGAGAACATATGGTTCATAGATTCTGGATGTTCACGTCATATGACTGGAGATTCAAAATGGTTCTCCTCCCTCACACAAAGTTCAGGTGATGATGTTATCACTTTTGGCGACGATTCAAAGGGACGGATTCTTGGAAAAGGAATTGTGCGAGTCAATGAAAACTTCGTTCTCAAGGATGTAGCTTTGGTAAGTAAGCTCAAGTATAATTTGCTCTCAGTCTCTCAGTTGCTTGATGAAGATCTTGAGGTGAGATTTAAGAAAAATTCTTGTCGTATATTAGATGTTTCTGAAAATCTAGTATGCAATATCACTCGCATTGGTCGCTTGTTTAAAGGTGATTTTTCATATCCAACATCTGAAACTACATGTCTTGTCTCCCAAGTTTCTAAAGATTTAACTTTTTGGCATCGTAGACTTGGTCATATTGGTTTCGATCATCTTTCACGCATAAGTAAATCAAACTTGCTTAGAGGTTTGCCTGAATTAAAGATTGATAAAACAAGTAATTTGGTTTGCTCCTCCTGTCAACATGGAAAAATGACTGCATCTCCACATTTTCCTATTTCTGCTGTTATGACTAATGCTCCAGGTCAGCTTCTACATATGGACACTGTTGGACCTGCTAGAGTGAAATCTGCAGGAGGTAAGTGGTATGTTCTTGTTATTGTGGATGATTACTCTAGGTACTCTTGGGTATATTTCTTGTCTACCAAAGATGAAGTTTTTGAATGTTTTCAAGAGCTTGCATTAAGGTTGTTTAGGGAATTGCCTGAAGCACTTAAAGTAATTAGGAGTGATAATGGAGGAGAATTCAAGAATACTCTTTTTTCTTCCTTTTGTTCCAAACATGGTATTGAGCATCAATTTTCTTACCTTTCGTGTTCCTCAACAAAATGGTGTAGTTGAGAGGAAAAATCGTACATTGGTTGAGATGGCTAGGACTATGCTTGATGAATTTTCAACTCCTAGGAAATATTGGGCTGAAGCTATATCTACTGCTTGCTATGTTTCAAATAGAGTATTTTTGAGAGCAAAGCTACATAGAACTTCCTATGAACTTCGTTTTGGTCATACCCCTAGCATCTCTCATATGCGTGTTTTTTGTTGCAAATGCTTTATTCTCAAACATGGAAATCTTGATAAATTTGAATCTAGATGCTCAGATGGACTTTTTCTTGGTTATGCTCTTCATACTCGTGGTTACCGTGTGCTGAATTTAGAGAATAGCAAAATTGTTGAGACTTGTGAAGTCACTTTTGATGAGGCTAGCCCCAGTACTAGACCCGACACTTCAGGGACACAGGTGACTTGCGATTCTGAAAGTATCTTTTTGGAAGAAAGTGATGATGAAGATGAAGATGACAGTGGCAATCAAGTTAACAACCCAGCCCAGTCAGACCAGCCACAGGAAGAAACTCAAGCAACTACAGAATCCTCACATGGTACTATACATGAGACTCCAGAAGTTTCTGCACCAATGCACATACAACGTAGACATCCTCCTGGACAAATGATTGGTGAGTTAAACGTGCGTGTACTTCAAACAGTACAATACTAATGCCTCATATGCTCATCTTGCTTTTGTTGCATCGTTTGAACCCCAAGATGTAAGTCACGCTTTATCTGATGAGTCTTGGATTAATGCCATGCATGAGGAACTTGAGAATTTTGAGCGTAATCAGGTTTGGGTCTTAGTTCCTCCTCCTGTAGGTCATAATATTATTGGAACTAAATGGGTATTTAAGAATAAACAAAATGAAGATGGGGTTGTTGTAAGAAATAAAGCTAGGTTGGTTGCTCAAGGTTTTACTCAAATTGAAGGACTTGATTTTGATGAAACTTTTGCACCTGTTGCAAGACTTGAAGCCATTAGAATTTTGTTGGCCTTTGCTGCATCTAAAGGTTTTAGATTGTATCAAATGGATGTTAAAAGTGCTTTTCTTAATGGTTTCATCAATGAGGAGGTTTATGTTAAGCAACCACCTGGTTTTGAGAATCCCAAGTTACCAGATCATGTTTTCAAACTATCAAAAGCTTTATATGGTTTAAAACAAGCACCTCGGGCTTGGTATGAGCGTCTTAAATCATATTTGCTAAAAAATGATTTTGTAATGGGCAAAGTGGATAAAACCTTATTTTCACTCAAGCATGGCAATGATCTCTTACTTGTTCAGATTTATGTGGATGATATCATCTTTGGAGGTACCTCTCATGCTCTTGTTGCCAAGTTTTCAAACACTATGAGCAGGGAATTTGAGATGAGTATGATGGGTGAGCTCACATACTTTTTGGGCTTACAAGTCAAGCAAACAAAGCAAGGTATCTTTATTCATCAAACGAAGTACACAAAAGATCTCCTTCGACGTTTTGAGATGGATACATGCAAACCAATTTCCACACCAATTGGTACAACAACTGTTTTGGATCCGGATGAAGAAGGAGAAACGGTTGATCAAAAGGAGTATCGAAGGATGATTGGATCGCTTCTTTATCTCACTGCTTCAAGGCCAGATATACACTTTGCGGTGTGCTTGTGTGCTCGTTTTCAAGCTTCCCCACGTGCTTCTCATCGACAAGCGGTAAAACGAATTCTTCGCTATTTACAATCCACTTTAGAGTTTGGCTTATGGTACTCTTCATCATCTTGTTTATCACTTAGAGCCTATTCTGATGCTGATTTTGCGGGTTGTAGAATTAATAGGAAAAGTACCTCTGGAACATGTCATTTTATTGGTACATCTTTAGTTGCTTGGTCATCTAGAAAACAAGTTTACATTTGCTCTCTCAAGCTGCTGAATCTGAATTTGTTCTTTCTTCTTTGCATGTTGTGCACAAGTGCTTTGGATGATTTCAACTTTAAAGGATTTTGGATTATATTTAGATAGTGTTCCACTTTTACGTGATAACACTAGTGCTATCAATATTGCTAAAAATCGATTGCAACATTCTCGAACAAAGCATATTGATATTCGCTATCATTTTCTTGAGATCATGTGGAAAAGGGAGATGTTGTTTTGCATTTTGTTGATTCTGAGTTGCAACTTGCTGATATTTTCACAAAACCACTTGATGCTTCTCGATTTGCTTTTCTAAGAGGAGAATTGGGAGTTGTGCATCCCATGAGCCTGTTTTGAGGGGGAGTTTCCTTGCCAAGTCCTTTAGTTGATGAGCTTATTTTATCATATTTCTTTATATATTATGTAATTGAGCTGATATACGTTAATCTAAATTGCTTTACTTGAACTAAAAGTGACATTGCGGAATTCCTTGGTTAGATTGTCTATAGCTAAATACTCTGTGATATCTTACTCTTCTAGGCTTGATATTGAATCTTCTTGACAATTTTGGGCTATGGAGCAAGTGTGTTTTCAGCTTTACTCTTTCAAAAAGGCCTTTTAATCTCTGTGCATGTTTACAATCAAAGAAAAAGGAAAAGAAAAGGGAATCAATAAAAAAAAAGGGGGTTGTTAAAAGCAAAGGCCTCAAGTTGTGCGCCTTAGACATGCTTTCCCCTAAAAAAGATAAGATGTATGCTTCAAGTATGCCATTCCCTAAAAGACAAGATGTATGCTTCAAGCATGCCACTCCGAGAAAATAAAAGAAGTATGCTTCAAGCATGCCACATGCAATTTATCGTTTTTTAAAAGGATTAAATTGGCCTACTAGATTGGAGTTGAAACTACTTGCTCGTCCTGAGTTGTTAGTTGCTTCAGTTCTGAGCCTTACTTTTCTGCTAAGGTCTTACTTAGTACTTGGCTATAGTTGACTGAACTAGTGTTGAGATGCATGTCATTCCCTAACTTGTTAAAATCACATCAAGTTCATGTATTTTGCATATTATGTGATATATAAGGTTATTTGATCGAATGAGCTCATCTTTTCCTATCTTGGCACTCCTTTGTTTCTCTTTTGTGAAATCATTGAACATGTTGTTCTCTCTTTTGTATTCTTGATGAATCCATTGTCAAAGGGGGAGAAGTTTGGAGAATTTTGGAATTTTGGACACATTGCACATTCACACACACATTTTTCTTCTAAGGGGAGATTTTTTCTTATTTTCACCTTCGGGGAGTTTTTCACTTTTCATATTGTCAAAGTGGGAGATTTTGTGTTTTTCACTTTGGCTTTTGATTTAAATTTTTTCTTCTTCTTATGAGGAGAATCCCAATGTTTAGTTATAAGTGGTGTTGCCAATGTTTTCATCAAGGGGGAGATTGTGAGATCATGTGATGAAAAATTGGCTGAGCGATGAATTTGGTATTGCAAAGTGGTTGTGCTCATGGCATGTGTGGTGCATGTGCATGTGTTATTTCAGATAATTAATTGATATGCTTGTGATAGCATGGAAATTGCTTTGCTTGATGCAATGCGCTCGTGTGAGTGGTTGCATGGACTGATCTTGAGTCAAGTCGTGGACTTGTGCTCGGAATATTGTTTCGTGGTTTGTTTGTGTGCAGGTGTTGCTTGAGGTCGAACGTGGTCGATGCGGGGATCGGAACTAGGTTCTGGGATGAATCGAGGTTCAGTTGATCGGGGATGTCATGCGAGGCGTTCAGACTAGAGAACAGTGCATGTGAGAGAGAGTGAGTCACGCGGCAGCGGCAGGTGGCCCGTATGCGTGCATGCGAGAATTTTAGGCTATGTGCATGTATTGGGCCATGTGTTATTGGGCCAAATATATATGCATATAGGTATTTAATTAGAGATGAGAAATTAGGAAGTTCTAGTTGTATGAAAATCGGTCTCTGGCCACTTGCGTGTGCGAGACCTTCACGGAGTCGGAGCATGTGGAGCGACATAAAAGGGGGAGCAGTCCTCTCGATGGGGATAGGGCAGCATAAGCGCACCGAGCAAAGCGACAAAGCAAATCACGTGAGCTTCGAGGAGAGGAGAGGTGGGTTTGTCTTTGTTTGGCCCGTGAAGAAAAGCAACGACACCCACAAGCAAGGTGCAAAGCCGATTCTCTGGGCTCTGGCGACACTTCTTGGGCTGCTACGATCGCAATGCTACAAGACACGTCGTCACTGTAGCAACAGGAAAGTTACAGATTGGTTTCAACAAAGAACTAGTTGATTTATTGTTGCCCTTTTGATTTACAGATTGATTCATTATTTCTTCGTGATAATTTTGATTTAATCTATTCCAAACCTTTCTAATGCATTAAGTAGGTGATCTAAAAAGTTTGGTTGGTTAATTCCTCATAGATTTTGTTTAATCATAAAATTAGGGTTTAATCAATTTTCGGTTCTATTATCACAATTGTGGGATGACAGAAACAGGGGTCCCGTAAGAGGGACCTACACCCGGCTGGGCCTGACAGGCGGAATGGAAAGCCCAAGGCCATGCAGCACCACGACGGGCCCAGAGGAGACCTTCGACTTGCTCCCCAAGACAACTCCCGGTCCTTCAAGGAAGCTTCGTGCCCCGCCCTAACAACCCGCCAGGGACGAGGCTGTGATGCGACTTTGCCAGAACTGCGGAAGCTGGAACTTGACAAGGCGGCAGGCGTGGGTCGGAGAAAGCATAACCTCCTCTCCAGGACATAGAGCGTGAAGGCGGATAAGGACAAGGGACATGTCGTCCAGGCCACCATGTTTAGGGCCCGGTGGCGCCCATCTGTCATGTATTCTCCCCCCAGTATATAAGGGGAGGAGGAAAAAAACAAGAGGAGGCCCCCCTCTCTTGCTCTCTCTTGAACACACACAATACATCCAAGAACACAGGACTAGGGTATTATCTCCTCCGAGAGAGCCCGAACCTGTCTAAAACAGATTGCCCTCGCATCCTGTGTTACCATCAAGCTCAGATTCCGCACAAATCCCCTAGAATCACAAATCTCATTGCCGGCGAAACCGATCGTCGACAGTTGGCGCGCCAGGTAGGGGGCTTGTGTCAACATCTTCGTCAAGCTTGATGGCTGCGACGAGCGAAGTCTCCACAGTCTTCGCCCCGGGCCAGGTCTTCCGTTTCGGAAGCCTGACCTTCATCTCCAACGACCTCGGAAGCCTCTCTCTCTCTAAGGGAACGCTACATAGCGGTGAGGTTTCCGGCGATCCATCGTCACGACTTCCGCGCCGATCGGAAGGTCCCCCTATCTCGTACTCGAAAGTACCGAGCGGGGATCCGAAGACCCGTTCGGCCCGAGTCGGGCTCGAGGACGCCGAGGCACAAAGGGTGGGAGTTCTCACCGCCAAGCCACTCGGCACCCAGCGCCTAGGTTTGTCTTCTCCGGACTCACCCACCTCGGTACGAGTCGGAAGAAAGCCTAGAGAGGCTGCTGGAATTTCCGTGAAGTCTGTGTGATCGAAGGCTCATGAGCAGATTCGCGGCAGCGCCGACACCTCGATCGCCGCCGATTTGGAAGGAGGCCGAGTGGATCGAGCTTTGGCGCGTGGCGCGTACTCTCGACGCGCCCGGGCTGTCAATGAAGACATTCTGCAAGCCAAGATGGGGACCAGGCTATTTTTCGCACCCACGTGAATATCGTCGCCTCCAAGACACTCCTGGACACCACGACCCTATCTTTGAGGCGGATGATCCGATTGCCCGATCATGGCCCAAGTAAAGGCCATGGTGACGGCGGCGACTATCCGGCATACTCAAACCGACCAGCGGCGAAGGAGGCATCACGTGGTCGGCGAGGACCCAGGCGACGGCCGGCCGTCGGTCGGAAGCCCGTCGAGATACATCATGTTCTACCCGCGGAGACGACTTGCGACATAGCATCACCGCGACCTCCGTTCAGACCTCGGCGCCAGCGCGCGCGACCGAAAGGGAGGAACAACGCCCGTCAAGCCGGCGAATATGAGCGCCGGCATCCTTCCGCAAGGCCACGAAATCGCCAAGTGCGATCCCCTCGCGTCGATCACCTCCCGGGGTATCGCGAGTCATCGAAGGGGTCCGTCGTTTACCCCTCACCTCGCCGAGTGGTTTGGCACGATGGATTTAATCCTAAAGGCATCACTAGGTTTGACGGTGAGAGAGACCCGCAGGCTTGGCTACAAGTATACGCTCTGCGGTCGAGGCAGCCGGGGGATCGGAAAGTAATGGCAAACTACTTGCCGGTTACCCTCTCGCCCCTGGCCCAAGCATGGCTCACCGGACTTCCAGCGAACTCTATAGATTCCTGGGGAGATCTGTGTGAGCAGTTCATCTCAAATTTCCAAGGCACTTACGAGCGCCCAGGCACCCCTTGGGACCTATACCAGCTACACCAAAGGAGGAACGAATCCCTCCGGGAGTTCGTCAAGCGCTTCATGAACAAGAAAAGCACCGTTCGGGACGTCACAGATGCGGTTGTGATAGCTGCCTTCCAGAAAGGAGTCAGCGACCCCGACCTCATCAAGAAGATGTCCCGGAAGCCACCCACGTCGGTCCAGGAGCTGTTCGCCCTAGCGGACCGTTACGCTTCAGCCTCCGAGGCTCTGGCGGAACGACGTGATGAAGGGAAGGATCAGTCTGAACCCCCTCTCTTGCTCTCTCTTGAACACACACAATACATCCAAGAACACAGGACTAGGGTATTATCTCCTCCGACAGAGCCCGAACCTGTCTAAAACAGATTGCCCTCGCATCCTGTGTTACCATCAAGCTCAGATTCCGCACAAATCCCCTAGAATCACAAATCTCATTGCCGGCGAAACCGATCGTCGACAACAATCAACTTGCAAAGCTTATAACTTTTGATCCGTAGATCCGATTGAGCTCATTCTTATTGGGTTAGTTTCTAAATTGAATCTAGTTTATACAGTAAAATTTTTACGTCAATTCGACGGCTGGATCTCTGGGAATTTGCGTTTTAGTGAACGTCTGTCAATCTGTTTTTGCATTAAGCCGAAGGAATATTTTATATTTTGTTTAGGGGGTTTAAAGAAACACTAAAAATTTGTTGTAGCACCCTCTCAATCATTCACCCCCCCTCTGATTGACGCCATCCGATCCTACAATAAAATGTGAAGTTAGAGAATAAAACCTTGCGGCATGAGGTTAAATCGTGTTTTGGGCCTTCCGGAGGGGAAAATGGGCCTTCCGGGGGAAGTTTTGGGCTTGGGGGAGCCTCGTGGGCTTAGGGGGACCTCTTGGGCCGGAGGTGGGAGACCTAAGGCCCAAGTGGGGGAAGGATTAGGGCAGCACCCTGCTGCCCTATGCGCCTAGCCTCCCTCCATGCGCCTCCTCTCCCCTCCCCACCTCCTAGCTGCCGCCCCCACCATCCCCTTGATGTGCGCCCTCTCCCCTTCCTCCCCATTGCATCACCACACCTCCCCTCCCCTCTCCACCACCCTTGCTACCCCAGGCGAGTTCTCCACCCCACCAACCCGAAGATCCGTCCTTTGGAGCTCTCCGCGACGAGGAGATCCGGTGGATGTGGAGTGAGGAAGGAGATTGCGCGAACCGGGAGGAGATCTGTTGGGTTTTCGTTCGTCGGGCGAAGGTATGGCCACGGGGATCCTTGGGGTTGGTCTAGGATCTGTTCTAAGGGTTAATATCATGTTTTTAGATCAAATGGTGGTGCTGTAACTGGGTATATTAGATGGAATCTAGAGTTTGCCACGTTCTCTGTTTCGGGTAGCATGAGCAGTCGACCTAGGGTTTGAGTTTTCGCCAATTTAGAATCGGAATTTGGTCATCCTCCTGTTGAAGAAGTTGTAGGTAACTTCAATACCTTTAAGTGGGTATAAAGAACGTCCAATTTCGCCCAGCAGTTTGAAAGTTATGCTCGTTTTACCGAACGTGATTGGAACAGATCACGGTATTCTGTAGATTAAACCACTTTAGATTCCGAATCAATTTTTCCGTATACTTAGAAAAAGTTAGGAAATTTCCTAAGCTACGCGAGGATGTACTCGTTTAATCGATTCGTAGTCTTAGAACCTGAGTTATGCTCGTTGCAAGTCTGCTGTCCAGACGGGACAGAACCTTTGTTTTTGGGTTTTGCGAGTAGTTTGCGATGTCGGGGTAGAAGAGTGTTTGCGTACTGTTTTGTGGTCATGATTGTAAGTGTGTGGTACCTATGTGCAGGTGGTGTGACCCCGGGAGTGCCTTCTACTTCTCGCCAATCCGTCGCCCGTGGTTGAGGCAAGTGTATTGGAATGGGTAACGGGTTGTAGATTGCTAGTTTTGTTGAGATTGAAATGGAATATATGATATGTTCACATGCCATGCTTTAACGATTGCCATTGATAGGATGAATATGCTTATTATGTTATGATTCCATGTGTTAATGTACAAGTTATTTATGATGTTGGCATGTTTGCATACATGGCATGATACATGGCCCGGGCGGTGAGAAAGTCATAACTAGTCCGGGGAAGGTCAGTGAGAAAGTTATGACTATTCCGGAGAGCCAATGAGTAAGTCCTACATCATGATTCCATCCACCGCGGTGTATGGAAGTGAGTAGTAGACACCCTCCATCTTCGGGATGGAAGGGGGGGAGGGTGCACACCGACGGGTGTGTACTCAACCATACTGGTATGAGTTTCCAAGGAGACATGTGCATCGCATCGCATTGCATACATGATGATGATGATAACGATATGTGATCGTGAATAAGATGACAGTCATGATGTGAGTTGTTGTAGCCATGTAATTGTTCTTTTGTACCATTGCAATATACTTGCTGAGTGTTGAACTCACGCTTGTGCTTTCTTGTTGTTTTAGGTACCATGAGACCGGCATGCGGGGAAGGGAAATAGTCACACTTCTACACATAGCTTCACTTATTTGTTCCCACAGTCATTCAATTGGAGTCTTGATAATAAATTAAGTGTGATGCTTATTGATTTATGGTTTAGTTTTGCGATATGAGAGTCTTATTGTTCGTTTGGCTCATGGAGACATTGAATGCTTGGAATTAGACTTATATAGCTGTCATGCCGTTAATTATTGCTATTTTAGATGCCTCTTATATTGCCATATATTGCTATGCTGTTGTTGTTCCTTCAATTCATGTTAAAACAAAGGAGATGCTGCCGAAATTTCAGTTTTTAGCATTCATGCCTTTGCTGTAATTTACTTGTATTTGTGGTATTTAGAGGTTGCTTAGTCTATGTTTGGTAGCATTCGGGCATATTAAATGCCGGGGTGTTACAGTTGGTATAAGAGCAGGCTGTAGGTCCTTGGAATGTGTATTTTTTGTGTCATGCTATAGGATACAACTAAATGTGATGCCGTGCGCCCTCTCCCCTTCCTCCCCATTGCACCACCACCCCTCCCCTCCCCTCTCCACCACCCTTGCTGCCCTAGGGGAGTTCTCCACCTCACCAACTCGAAGATCCGTCCTTTGGAGCGCTCCGCGACGAGGAGATCCGGTGGATGTGGAGCGAGGAAGGAGATTGCGCGAACCGGGAGGAGATCTTTTGGGTTTTCGTTCGTCGGGCGAAGGTATGGCCACGGGGATCCTTGGGGTTGGTCTAGGATCTGTTCTAAGGGTTAATATCATGTTTTTAGATCAATTGGTGGTGCTGTAACTGGGTAGATTAGATGGAATCTAGAGTTTGCCACGTTCTTTGTTTCGGGCAGCATGAGCAGTCGACCTAGGGTTTGGGTTTTCGCCAATTTAGAATCGAAATTTGGTCGTCCACATGAGCAGTCACACTTCTATACGTAGCTTCACTTATTTGTTCCCACAGTCATTCAATTGGAGTCTTGATAATAAATTAAGTGTGATGCTTATTGATTTATGGTTTAGTTTTGCGATATGAGAGTCTTATTGTTCGTTTGGCTCATGGAGACATTGAATGCTTGGAATTAGACTTATATTGCTGTCATGCCGTTAATTATTGCTATTTTAGATGCCTCTTATATTGCCATATATTGCTATGTTGTTGTTGTTCCTTCAATTCATGTTAAAACAAAGGAGATGCTGCCGAAATTTCGGTTTTTAGCATTCATGCCTTTGCTGTAATTTACTTGTATTTGTGGTATTTAGAGGTTGCTTAGTCTATGTTTGGTAGCATTCGGGCATATTAAATGTCGGGGTGTTACAGAATCGGCCTCTAAAATTGTCTAATCTACAGAACAATACGTTCTGTCCCAATCACGTCACAGTTTTGGATACGTTTGGTAAAATAGCCATAACTTTCAAACGGCTGATTGGACTTACGCGTTCTTGGTGTCCAATGAAAGGTAATTCGATTACCTACAACTTCTTCAACAGGAGGATGACCAAATTCCGATTCTAAAATTGTGAAAACTAAAACTCTAGGTCAGACGTCCAATCTGCCCGAAACAAAAACGCCACCACAATTCTAGTTTTCAACGATTCTAACTATCTACCGCACCACCTCTTGATCCAATGACACCAAAACCTTCTCTAGCACAGCACCTAATCCACCCCACGAATCACCCAACACCATACCTTAGCCCGACGAACGACGATCCGACGAAAACTCCTCCCAGTCGCCCGATCTTCCTCCACGCGCCAATCCCGCCGAATCCTCTCGTCGTGGGGCTTCCCAAAGTCAAGGACAGCGAGGAGGAGGGGCATGGCAACAAGGGGATGTTGTGGAACTCACCTAGGGCCGGCTAGAGGTGGTGGGGAGGGAGGTGGCGGCTAGGGGAAGCAAGGGGTGGTGCAAGGGATGCAGGGGGCGGCTTGGGTTGTGTGGGAGGGAGGTAGGGGCGCACCCAGGTTAGGGGCTGGCGCATGGGCTCCTCCTTTGCTGGATAATCCCCCCAAGGGCCCAAAAACTCTCCCACCAACGGCCCACTTCGTCCCCCCTAAGGCCCAATTAGCTCACGCTAGGCCCAAACTCCCCTAGAAGCCCAAATTCTCCCCCGGAAAGGCCCAAACTCACGGAAAAGGCCCCAAAACATGACACCAATGTCGTACCTTAATGCCGAAATCGAAAAATGACTCGTTTCGTCATCCGTGGTGTTACACTATTCTAACCTTCAGTCACAAGAATTGATGTCAGCATCTGACCTTTTTCAATTTGGAGAAAGTTGCATCAAAGAACCAAATCTTAACAAAAAGTTCACCATGGGCTTGCTTGTGTGGTTCTGTTGATCATAATAGACTTGAATAACCTGCACAAAGGTTCAATACACTCAACCACATGCACACAACACCACACAAGAACACTTAGCTAAACCGACTTCGCGATCTACTCCCAATACTCAAAAACATAGATTCTATCCAACGAGATAGTAGCATTCGGAAGGCCATAACTCGGGCTTAACGACTCCAAATCAGACGAACGAGTACGTTTTCTCAAAGCTTAGGAAATTTCCTAGCTTTTTCTAAGTATTGGGAAAAACTGATTTGGCCTCTAAAATTGTCTAATCTACAGATCAACCTAATCTATCCCAATCTCGTCACAGTTTTGAACACGTTCGGTAAAACAGCCATACCTTTTAAACGGCTGATTGGAATTATGCGTTCTTGGTGTTCACTGAAAGGTATTGAAATTATCTACAACTTTCTAAACATACAGATGACCAGAAAACGCATCTAACATTGCGAAAACTCAAATCCTAGGTCGTACGTCCAATCTGCCCGAAATAGAACACCATGCAAACTCCAGTTTTCATCGATTCTATCAATTTGTAGCACCACATTTCGATCTAAAAGCACCAAAACCTCCTCTAGATCAGCACCTAAACCAACCCAAAAAATTTTCCATCGCCATACCTTCGCCCGATGAACGACGAACCGACGAACATCTCTCTCTCTCCCAGCCACGATCTCCCTCCAATCTTCGGATCCTCCCGGTCAAAATCCTTCGCAATGCGGAGATCGATGGAGAGGGATGGAGAGGCAGCAACAGAGGGCGAGAGACCACGCTAGGGCCGGCTAGGAGGTGGTGGGGGAGGCGCAAGAGGAAGGAGAATAGGGGGAGGGAGGCGCATGGCAAGGAGGGGGTGGGGGCGGCGGCTAGGTGGAGAAGAGGGGGAGGGAGGCGCATGGGGGAGGGGTTGGGGCGCATGGGCAGCAGGTTGCTGCCCTAAACCTTCCCCCACTTGGGCCTTAGGCCTACCACCTACGGCCCATGAGGTCCCCCCAAGCCCACGAGGCTTCCCCCAAGCCCAAGTTTCCCCCGGAAAGCCCATCCCCCCCGGAAGGGCCCAAACTCCGGGAAAGGCCCAAAAACAAGCTACAAACGAATCGTACCGTCACGCCGACATCGGAAATGACTCACTCCGTCATTCCGTAGTGTCACATTATGATTTACATTGAACAATATTTTTCTAACTTCAAATACCCATTCCTCGATCCGCCACTTGTGTGCATGGTTTATCCAGCCTAGATGTTGAGCAAGCAATTGGCGTCAATTGTGTAGAGATATGCTTGTGCTTGCACCGAAGTAGCAATTGAAAAAATGAAATACAATTGGACAATTTTGAGAGATTACAAGGGAGAAGACAAGTAGAGATAAAAGTTGAAAGAAGATGAGAATTAATTTTGGACTCAACCGCGGGATGCGCAACCTGGTTTTAGCATCAAGTCGTCAACTAATTCAAGTTTAGAGAAAAACCATGGTAGAGATATAATGTTTTTTAAAATGCTGAGAGAATAGATCTACGAGACTGGTCACTTGGAGCAACATTTATTTGAAAACAAGAAATACTAGGTCCGGGAAAACAAAGGTTTAACACGTGCGCAGATAGATTTTGCCGACAGACACTACTATAGAGAAGCACATCAGTGGCGGTTCTAAACTCACATTAGTGGCGGTTTTTGAACCGCCACAGATTAAGCGCCATTGATAATCTTCGATTATCAGTGGCGGTTTGAAAACTGCCACAGATAATATTATTAGTGGCGGTTGGAGGAAAAAATCGCCACTAATAATGAAAATATCAGTGGCGATTCCAACTACAAACCGCCACTGATATTTGCATTATTAGTAGCGATTTTTAGTTGGAACCGCCATTGATATTTTCATTATCAGTGGCGGTTTTTAGTTGGAACCGTCATTGATATTTGCGTTATCAGTGGCAGTTTTTTCCTCCAACCGCCACTGATAACTCCCTCCCACATAATAAAAAACCAACATTTCTAGCTAGCCTCAGGAAGTGCTAGCCATGCCCTCTGAAACAGCACACAAATAACAATTTATATCACACACAAAACAATTATATCACACAAAACATTAAATCAAATCAAATAATACATAAGATTAGTCATAATGAAGCATCAATTTACATTTTATAATTAAACAAATGTTAAACAATAAAGTCTAAACTCGTTTGTAAACTACAAGCTACGAGCCTTCAGAGTTGTTTGGAGACGAATGACGTGTAAGAATAGTATGGATAACTGGATCGTTGTTGTCTTCATCATAAAACTCGCTCCTTTTGTTGATGACTTCCTTCATGATGAAGTAGGCAAGCTGTTCCTGAATGGCTTGGATTTCAATAGGAAGCACTCCTGCCGTAGGCAATTTGAGGTGCTACAAGTAGAAAAAATAAATCTCAGAGTATATATATAGAAATTGAGCGGTGCAAATAAATGAGTAAAGTTAACATGACAAACCTCTACGTCATTGTCTATTATTGTAGAACCTAAGATTTCGCGCATCTATTTGCACACGAAGTACCCACATAAATTTGTGCCTTGCGGGCTTGCGGCTGCTTGTGACACTGCAAAAATTGAATAAACTAAAATGTCATGGAAGAAGTTATTTACTATGAAATGCAATATAAGAATATTGCTTGCGTGCGTACCGAAAATTTAGTACGGACTGAAAGGGATTTCTGGAATGGGCGGTATCTCAAGCTTTTTGTACAATATTTTTTGAACGCCTCATTCATTAGACTTAACAGCTCTACGTAGTCTTTTTTATCTTTGCCCAGCGGGTCCATGATCAGCATCTTGCTCTTTTCTGGAGTAATTACTACGAGAATCCAGTGGAACCTACATATGCATGTATGATGCTATAGTCATTACTCCTAGGATAAGAGTAATGAACGAATTCAACGAGTAAGTTAACTAGCCAGCGAGAAACTTACTTAAAATTGTATGGAAGAAGTATGAACTCCTTGTCTTGTAGTTTTAGCAATGCCCTGTATACGTATACCTCGACCTCCTTTGGTGTTCTTATGATTTCGGTCTGGTAGACCGTTCCCGGGTCGAGGAATCCCAGTGGCCCCTTGGTTCTTCTCAGTTCAATCATCTCGTATCTAGATAAGGAAAAAGTTAGATATGACATTTATTGCTATTACATGAATGTAAACCATGATTTATATATTAGACACTTATAGTGACCAGCATTTCAAAAAAGACACATCGAGGGTGTCGTGATAGTACAAGTTGTGCAAGTCCTCGAATTCTATTAGGAAGTAGCCAACCCCCTCATGGTGAAAATGTTCCTCTTGGAAAATGGCAGTGATCACCTTCGGGAGTATCACTTGGTTGGATCGCTCCATGTACCAGATATGTAATTGCTAAAGCATGAGTGTTAGGCTATTTAACTTCGATTCGGTAACAAATGGCTTCCCTATCTCGAATTTCAGCCTTACTTGATTATCTTGTACCTTAGACTTCGCCTTGCACTTACTTTTTCCTAGGAGAATATCATACTCTGTTCTGGCTTCGCCTGATCTAGCTGATACGACTTGTCTAATGTGCCATTTCTTCGGATCATGGGTTATAAATTCGCCCTTTGAAGTGGTCCCACTAGCCATTTGACCTTGAGGTGCTGGTGATGAATGGGCTCCTAGGACAACATCGTACGCTGTTCGGGCTTCGCCTGATCTAGCTGATATGGCTTGTCCAATGTGCCATTTCTTTGGATCAGAGGTTATAAGTTCATCCTTTGAAGTGGTCACACTAGCCATTTGACGCTAGGTGTTGGTGATGAATGGGCGAGTTCTACTGCATGAGAGGCTGGCACTACATGATCCAAGACGATGTCACACTTGCGCCACTGGATGAATGTGTGAACGGTACTTCTTAGAGTTGTAACCTCGTCATTGGAGGGTATTTTTAGCCCGATGTCGGCAAACTGTGGAAGTACCGTGTCCACCTGGACCTTTGCATAACTTAGAGCTATCGAAGAGTTGTGCAAAACATCCCCTTCTTGGTATGAAAAGCTATTCCTGTACGAGCCTATAAAAATATGTTCATGACAGGCACGTTGAGCTGGCAGGGTGTGGGGCCTTGTATGTCGTCCACAGGATAATGGGTGTTATTTGATTGTACCAATGGTGTGGATGAGCAACTGCAACGATGATTCATAGGGCTGGCGAGAACAATGTTTTGTCCTTGCGACTGGCTCATGGCTTCTTGTACTTGTTGTTCTATGGTGCCTTCTAATTCTCGAAGCACCTTTTCCTTCATCTTCTCCAAATCCTGTTCCGCACGCTCTTCTTTGGCTCTCTTTCAACTCCTGTAAGTGTATCTGTGCTCTGGGAAACCTATCTTCCAGGGAACCTTGACCCCAACGCCTAATGTCCGACCAGGGTGCTCTTTATTTTCCAAGGCCGCTGTTAGTTCATCCTTCTCCCTATCTGCGTGAAAAGTTCCTTGAGTGGACTCAACGTGCAGCTCATGAATTCTTTGCGATATTGCTTCATCATTGCTGCTTTTGAATGATAAGCCCCCAGCAAACATGATAGATGCCATTGCTAGCACATAGTGCTTAACTCGGTCTGGTAGTCCGGCCAAGGGACTTGCACTAGTCGATCAGACTGCATCTAATTCTTGCCTCTCCCACTGAGGAATTTTACCCGCGTACCCACTCGTGCCTAGTCTGTGGGGGTGAATGTTCCTCCTTGCGATGTCTCTATGGTCCTCACTGGACTTCTTTGCTGCTTTACTTTGTGCCAATCCAAATAGGTAATTGGCACTTTATCCCTTACGATGTACCCGCATGTTGACCTATATTTTGCTGCTACTTTTTCTGGTTGAAGAGGGGCTCCAGCATTTGAGACCAGCGAGATGGCATACCGGCCTTCAGGCTTCTTAGTTTTCCCTCGGCCTCGACGTCTTGCAATGGGAGCATCGACATCTTCGGTGGTTGGATGCATGTTAAGGTATCTGCTCGGGCTTGGGCTCGTGGTCGGGTTGGAAGTCTCCTCCATAAGAACTACATTTCCAATTAGGGAAATATCTTAAAATGGATGAATTGGAGGATAGTTTAAGGAAATTTATTAAAATTGTATCATGGGAGCTCTACATAAGAAATTGTTTAATTTGGATGGAGAGATTATGGGGTGGTTTTGAGGTGGTGCAGATGAGGTCAAAGTGATCGAATAGGGTACTAATGTGGCCAATTAAGATAATGTGGAAAAAAGGTCTTATTTTGTAGAGAAGATAGATGTTACAAATTTTTATTAATGATAGCATTTCATTGCAAGATGAGAAGTGTTGTTGTGTGTAGAGGCCATTACGGTTTTGTTTTTAAAGAAGAGAGAAGACATCGGATATTTCTCTCTCGTTCGTCATTCCATTTCAACTAATCCGAGAACCTTTCCTAATCCTTAGCTCGTCTTCTGATTTATATAATCAGCTAATTATACAAATATATAGCCATATACACACATGAAAAATATCAAGCAAATTTAAGATCAATCACATGAAAAATCATAACCGTGCCTAGTTTCCAACGACAATGAAGCACATTAAAAATATGACACAAACACGCCTGACTGAATCATCACTGCTGGGGTACGTGATCCAAGGATCGATGAAAAAAAGCAGTGCGAACAAGTCCGTGGATAGCAGCATGCCGAAGAAGACAACGAGTACGCCTAAGGAAGCAACCATGGCCGGCATGCAGCTATTCGATAAAGTAGGCCGTGGCTGATGTCTCCTCCTCTTCCTCATGCTGCGTGCTGGCCTTGGTTGCTTCCTTAGGCATACTCGCCGTCTTCTTCAGTGTGCTGCTATCAATGGACTTGTTTGCACTCCTTTTCTTCATCGATCCCTAGATTACGTACACCAGCAGCGATGATTCAGTTAGGCGTGTTGCATATGAAAGATTAATGAATGAAAGAGTATTTAATTTACTCTCAAGTGTCGGGCTGCTTGAAGATTAAATCTTCAGCCTCCTTGCCACTCGATGTAGGGCTGCTAGAGACAAGCTCTTACCTCCTCTACACCTGGGTCGATTTATCACAATTGAGCTAAATAATTAACTAAGCAAATATGGCCTTGAACTCTTACCTCCTAAATTATGCAACAATATTTAAAACAGTTCAAGCATATGCTATACAACAGAACAAGCTTAATAACCAAGTTACAAAGCAATCAGAGATGACCAAAACCATATACATTGAAGTATCAATCAATACTTTCTAGCATTTAACAGGAAGCTATAAAGTTAGTTCAAGGCTAGATTTACACTTTAATTATTTTAGCTCATAAACAGACCCAAAGCATCATAGAGCATTCACAGAGGCAGCAATAAAGTGAGAGCAATTAAAAAAGAGGTAAGTACATAGATCTTGCATACAATCAAAACAATAGGATTAATGATCACTGGACAATAATTAAAGTTCTTAAGACTAATGAAACATCAATACATCAATTCGAAGAACAAGAACAGTGAATTGCTTTTAGACCTAGAAATGTTAAGAAAAAACAATAGTCACATGTTAAATAACTCACTGGAACAGTACATGAATTTAGGAGATGACAACCAAAATGGTTTGAAAGTAATGTTCTGTATGTAGCACTAAAAGTTAAACAAACAAGCAGTACCTAAAAGAGGATCACGACTTTACATGTTCTATATGTAGCACTAAAAATTGATCACATTTGTCAATAATTGTTTCTTCCCCATGGAAACCATTCC
Organism: Rhipidocladum racemiflorum; assembly: GCA_036346355.1. Classification (NCBI taxonomy): domain Eukaryota; kingdom Viridiplantae; phylum Streptophyta; class Magnoliopsida; order Poales; family Poaceae; genus Rhipidocladum; species Rhipidocladum racemiflorum. Next base: position 39,734,401 of record CM070588.1, read on the forward strand.
AGAAGGCAGAATTTATATGCAACCTATAGAACATAATTGCAGATGGTTCCTACATTTGCAAACAAATTATCTAAACCAACTAATCCACTTGATTACCGTGAATCTCAACTCAACATCATTGTTACAACAAAATTACAGATGGTTCTATATATAGCATCATTTAGAACTCCCCAACAAAAACTTTGCTAGTGTGGTGGTTCTATATGTAGAATCATTTAGAATTCCCCAACAAATATCGAGCAGGACGGGGACCGGACGGGACGGGGGCGGCGCCGAGCGGGACAGGGCGGCACCGAGCAGGACCGGGGCGGCGATGGGCGCGGGGGCGAGAGGAGAGAGCGGTAGGCGACGGCACTGTGAGGTTTGGGTTAGGAGGGAGCGGGAGATGGCGACACTCTAATGTGTATATAAGGGGTAAGTATCAGTGGCGGTTTTTGTTAATAACCGCCACATATACGTCTTATCAATGGTGGCTTTTATTAACAACCGCCTCATATACCATTTTTCAGATTTTCTTTTGATATAAAGCTATGAATTAATGTATTAATGAACCTAAAATATATATTAAAAAATAATTATTAATAATTAATTTATATATGATAAATAAATATAAATTCTTACAAAATTTACTAATTGCTAATAGATGTATGTTTTTACTTAGTTCACATGTCAAAATAAAATCTTTTTTTACAACTATTTGTCATTACTCCACATAAATGCATATTTCTGACATTACATTTTTATTACTCCACATAAATACGCATATTTTACCATTACTCGTAGCTAATTACTTTCTTTCACAATTTGGCCTTCTTCAAGATCATCACGATGATAGGTGACTTCCTGAGTGGTTTCTTCCTCGAGCCTGATGCTGCCATCTACGAAAGGAGGCAACTCATCAAACTAGTTGTACTCTTCCTCATCCATGACATTCTCAACTCCGACGATCCTTCGTTTTCCTTGAAGAACTACATGCCGCTTCTTATCTGCCGGATCGATTACATAAAAGACTTGTGCTACTTGCTTCGCAAGTACGAAGGGTTCATTTGTATATCCGACTTGTTCGATGTCGACAGTAGTGAAGCCGTATTTTTCCACCTTGACACCCTTTGAGAGTTGGACCCAACGACACCGAAACACCAGGATCTTGAAAATGATGTAGTCGAGCTCCCAAATTTCCTATATAAACCCATAGAAGCTATTCTTCTTACTGTCTGTGTTGTCGAAGGCATCTATATGGACACCACTATTTTCGTAAGTACTTTTGCTATCCTGAGCTATCGTGTAAAATGTATATCCATTTATGTCGTATACTTGCCATGTCACGATAGTATGTCGGGACCCGAATTTGCAAATTCGGACCCTCTGCGTATTTAACACTAGTCCAGGATCACGCTAGTGCACACAGTCTCAACATCGGTATATATCACAATCATACATATCGATAGTAGTAAAGTAATTTAACTAAAATAATCAAACTGGTTGCTCGACCTTATGGTCAAGTTACAAGAGTACGCCACACAAGGCGAAAACTTATTAAAGGAATAAATGCAGTGGAATAAAAGCATCAACGTGGTGCCATCCAGTATACCACAGGCAACTGACTGGGCTCGCTCCCTAGATAGACGATTCCTCCTAAAGTTCTTCCTCCAAAGCTGGCGTCGCTTCTTCTTCAACTGGCGTTGTATTGTTGCAAGGGGTGAGTACTTGGTACTCAGCAAGTCATGCACAGAATGCAAACTAATATTCTACATGCATGGCTTAGTACAAAGGAATGGCTCATGGTTCATTTGCAGTAGACAGCATTCATAAATACAATAATAGATTGTAAAGCAGTAAAACAGTAATACAGATAATAACTTTCATAGACGTTTCATAAGTAAAGCAATTAACATCCTAAGTCCAACTCACATGTCCCAATTCCAGCATTTTCCAAACCAAGTTATTTTCATGAAAGTCTAACCCTTGACTGTAATCCCCGAGTAGTGTCCAGTGCCGCGGACTCGGCTATTCGAATAGATTTTACACTCTGCAGAGGTTATGCACTTTACCCACAAGATACAGTCAAACACCACAAAGGCGAGTGACCGTAACAAAGCCTTTCGGAAACCGCAAACTATACAAGTGAATCTCTCCGGTTTTTGCCATACACCATCCCTTCCCTCAGTGGAGGCGAAGTATGGGTCCGACATACCGTTGGACGGGTACCATGTCGTAGCCCAGCTACACAAAAGGTGTAGTTGACACCCCGAGGTACCACTTGCAAGTTATTAGTAACCTACTCAACTAGGACCGTCCCATTCCAGTCATGTGGTTGCATGTTTGACACAGTTCAAAAGGCTTGCAAGGTTAAGTCCTTAGGGTGACCAGGGCAAGACTACCCGAAGAACCAAAACGACATTCCCGGTGCCACTCATGGCCCACCCGATCATTCTTGCCACTTGCTCCGGTCTAAAGCTATTTATCAAACCCAGTTGATTACTATGCACCACGTGCCATCATCAACATCACAACACATGATACTTCTCAAAAACAAGTTCAATATCTCATTAAGTCAATATTAACGTTTGATTGTCCAAAATCATGTCATGTGTACGTAGCAGTTCTAAGCAATATACTACAACGGTCTAAGTACCCAGTGTTGGCAATTTAACAACGACCAACTAATATGATTCCCAACTAGGGTGACAAGGGTTCATGGCACATAATTAAATAGTCAAGGTGTCATACTATAATTTGGCATTTATCTAGTTCCCAGAAATAATTAAAACAATTTCTAATTAAACTAGCATGCAATAATTTAAATCAAATTAATTTCCAAAAGTATGAGCAATATGATCAAAGCATAACTTGCCTTCAGAGAGTACTTGTTCTTGAGCTGGCTCTTGGGTCAAAACTTCACCTTCGAAGCCTTCGGGCACTTCAATGTCTACTCGTAATGCGTGCAAATAGCAATAACTGTAACTGTAGGATCGATATAGACTAATATAGCAATCAGAGGGGGGGTGAATGATTGTGCGGAAGCTAAAATCAATTTTCTGATCTACTAACAATTCACCCCAATTCGGAAACAAATAATCGCTTCGATTTCACGCAAAAACAGATTGACCTATGTTTACTAAAACATGAATTACCGAAGATCCAACCATTAGAATGCTGTGAAATTTTTACTGTAGAAACTAGATTCAATTTAGAAACTAACCCAACAAGAATCAACTCAATCGGATCTACGGATCAAAAGTTATAGGCTTTGCAAGTTGACTGTTCCAAAAATAACGCGAATTAATTAAACCCTAATTTCGTGATTAAACAAAATCTAAAAGGAATTAACCAATCAAACTTTTTAAATCACTAACTCGATGCCCTAAGAAGGTTTGGAATAGATCAAATCAAAAGTATCAAGATGAAATAATAAACCGATCTATTAACCAAATGCAAGTAATAATAAAGCACCTATTTTTTTATCGGAACTAACGTAACCCTGCACTGTTGCTACAGTAATTCGAAAATTGCTGTAGCACTTGTATAAATGCGATTCACAGGCTAGTTAACTAATCATAATCAGCACAAAGTAAAGCGCTAGTATGCAGTCAATCCAACAAGCTAGTTAGCTAATTAAGATGATTCGCATGCATAGTTACCGCAGTCTTCAAATCACAGTAGATGGACATGCATGCAGAACGTGTTGATCGACTCCAACGCAGCCTCCAAGCACGCAAGCACGATGGAGAAATTAAGATCAAAAGCAAGCCACCGAGAAGCCTCGGCAATGCACGTCGTCGTAGACGCTGTCCCAGAGAACCTTCGTGATCTGGAGCTCGAGCTCGCCGATAGCTCTGCAGCTGTAACACCCTCGCGCGGCTCTTGTTTTTCTCTGATGTGACGTCGTCGTCTCCTAATCCACGTATCGCTCTGCCTCGCCTCGTTGTTTCTTGTGCCGCCGAACGCCCAACTGAACAGAGCCGCCTCCTGGAAAGGCTTCGATTCTTTTTCGTGCGTCTACCGATTCGGCGCAGCGAAAAGAGCAAAATAAGATTTTTATTTCTTCTGGTTACAGTACTCCTAATAAAAGAGTACAAACCCTAAATCCTGGCTCATGATAAACAGGGGGCACCTCCCCCTATTTATAAGAAAACCCTAGAAGAGTTCGCATGCATCTCCACTTGGCCCAACATGGCCCAATACATGCAAGCTACCTCAAAACGATTACAACTGCACGCGTACGGCCCACCTGCCGTACTCACGTGACTCACTAGCAACCACGTGCACCGTTCTCTAGTCCGAACGCCCCGCATGACATCCTCGACCACCAAGACCTCGATTCCTCCCTGAACCTAGTCTCGAACCTCAGTTCCTCCATGAACCTAGTTCCGGTCCCGTCACCGACCACGTTCGACCTCAAGCAACACCTGCACATGAACAAACACACAACCGTGTACGAGCACAAGTCCACGACTTGACTCAAGATCAATCCATGCAACCACTCACACGAGCGCATTGCATCAAGCAAAACAATTACCATGCTATCACAAGCATATCCAATAATTATCTGAAACAGCACATGCACATGCACCACACATGCCATGAGAACAACCACTTTGCAATACCAAATTCATCATTAAGCCAATTTTTCATCACATGATTTCACAATCTCCCCCTTGATGAAAACATTGGCAACACCACTTAGAACTGAACATTGGCATTCACCTCACAAAAAAAAGTTTTTGAAATCAAAAAGTTTAAAATCAAAAGCCAAAGTGAAAAACACAAAATCTCCCCCTTTGACAAATATGCAAAGTGAAAACTCCCCCTAAGTCAAGAAAAGTGTGTATGTGAATGTGCAATGTGCTCAAAATTCTCCCCCTTTGACAATGGATTCATCAAGAATACAAAAGAGAGAACAAAATCTTTTTATTTTTTTGTTTTGCCATTTTTTTATGTAATGAGCATTATAAATCATCCACAGATATAACATCTTCCAAGTCATGCTATCAAAAGTACTTGCACCCTCAAATCTACACATAAACAATGTAGAGTAAGCACAACTAGACATCAAGTACTATTAATGATTTTTTGCATGGCATGATCTCCCTTTCTCAACTATCTCAAAACCTGAAAACATTGAATTTTTGTGCACTTCTTTGGTGCTTGAAAAGCTGATTTATTTATTGATTGCAATAAAATATAAAATTACAAGGAATTATATGCACCATCAGCCTTACTTTTCAACCATGCCAAGCAATGAGCTTAAGGTTTCATGGTTTCGGTCATACACAACCTCTTCCAAGTTCATATCAGAGTGCAATGATAAGCAGTCTCGTAAAGAGGAAGTGCGACAGTGCATAACCTTGATCTTGCATCTATTAAAAATCACTTTTTGAGCTTTTAGCTCTTTAACCTTGAAAACTTTCACATTGAGCATCTTTTTGAGCAGGATCAAGATAGTCAAGAAGGTTCAACCATGACAAGATTTAATTCAAGTTTTCATTCCATTTAAATAGTCATAACATAAACTACACCATATATGCATAAAGATGAAGTTACAAAGACTTTGTAGCATAGACATGGCTTCAAATCACATATGTGTATTAAATATAATGCTCAATACTTTTTTATTTTCCCTTTTTAATTTTTTATTTAAGAAAAAGAAAGAAGAAAGTGTAAACAAGGAATCACAAAGTTTTCACAAACTCCCCCTCAAAACAAGCCCATTGGATGAACAACCCCAAGTTCTCCCCGAATAAGCATAAAGCGAGAAGAAGACAAAGGTTTTGTGAAAATGTCTGCCAATTGATGTTCAGTATCCACACGGTGAAGCACAATATTTCCTTTTTCTACATGATCTCTGAGAAAGTGAAATCTGATATCAATATGTTTTGTCCTAGAATGTTGCACAGGGTTTTTAGCAATGCATATTGCACTAGTGTTATCGCACAAAAGAGGAACACTATCCAAATTAACCCCATAATCTTTAAGTGTAGCTACTATCCAAAGAATTTGAGAACAACAACTAGCAGCGACCACATATTCAGATTCAAGCAGATGATTGTGCAAATGTAAGATTGTTTTCTAGATGACCATGCAATAAGAGAATTACCCAAGAAGTGACAAGAACCAGATGTGCTTTTTCTATCAATTCGACATCCTCCAAAATCAGCATCAGAAAATGCTCTCAAACTAATGCATGAGGAAGCAGAAAGCCAAATGCCAAAATCTTGAGTACCATGAAGATACCTGAAAATTCGCTTGACAGCTTGTCGATGTGAAGCACGCGGGGAAGCTTGAAAGCGAGCACACAAGCACACAGCAAATTGTATATCCGGTCTTGATGCAGTGGGGTACAAAAGTGAACCTATCATGCTTCTATAGTCCTTTTGATCGACAGGCTCACCATCTTCATCAGGGTCAAGTGCGCAAGTGCTCTCCATGGGTGTCATGATCGGCTTGTCGCTTTCCATCCCAAAGCGATGTAGCAAGTCTTTCGTGTATTTGCTTTGATGCACAAAAGTACCATCCTTCGTTTGCTTGATTTGAAGTCCCAAGAAGTATGTTAACTCACCCATCATACTCATCTCAAACTCCTTTCTCATGGTTTCTGAAAACTTAGACACTAAAACATGAGAGGAACCACCAAAGATAATATCATCAACATAAATCTGAACAAACAGTTGATCATTGCCTTGCTTGAGTAAAAAAAGAGTTTTATCAACCTTTCCCATTGTAAACCCCTTTTCAAGTAAAAAGGTTTTTAGCCTATCATACCAAGCTCTAGGGGCTTGTTTCAAACCATACAAAGCTTTTGACAATTTGAACACATGGTGCTGAAACTTGGGATTTTCAAAACCAGGTGGTTGCTTTACATACACCTCCTCATCAATAAAACCATTTAGAAAAGCACTTTTTACATCCATTTGATACAATTTAAAACCTTTGGATGTAGCAAAAGCTAAAAGGATTCTAATGGCTTCAATTCTAGCAACAGGAGCAAAGGTTTCATCAAAATGTAAGCCTTCAATTTGAGTGTAACCTTGAGCAACCAATCTAGCCTTGTTTCTAACAACAACACCATCCTCACTTTGTTTATTTTTGAAAACCCATCTAGTTCCAATGACATTAAAATCAGGAGGTGGTGAAACTAGCTTCCAAACTTTATTTCGCTCAAAATTCTCTAATTCCTCATGCATGGCATTGATCCAAGATTAAATCGGTTAATGCATGAGATATATCTTTGGGTTCAAAAGAAGCAATTAAAGCAGAATGAGCATGAGTGTCGAATGAATAAACCTGGACCGGGTGATTCTCTCATTTAAATCTCCAATCATCTGCTCGTGGATGTCTCCTTTGAATGTGCAAGGGAGCTGTAGCTTCAGAAACTTCTTCTCCTTCTTCATTTTCGGCATGTACAGAAGATGTTGTAGCTTGAGGATGTTCAGTTGTAGGTAGAATAGAGGTAGGCGCAGAAGGTGCTACAACTGGGTGTGCATTAGGAAGAGTCAACACCTCATCCTCAATCTCATCATCAATGTCTTCAAAGATTTTCTCCCCCTGAACATATGCGCCTGTACCTGCATCACTTAGACTAGCACCTGGACTAGCCTCATCAAAAGTAACTTCACAGGTTTCTACAATTTTGTTAGTCTCCAAAACAAGCACACGATAGCCACGAGTATGAACAGGGTATCCAAGAAAAATGCCATCGGTTGATCTAGCTTCAAACTTATCAAGATTTCCAGATTTCAAGGCAAAGCATTTGCACCCAAAAACCCTAAAGTGAGAAACAGTAGGCCTATGTCCAAACCGAAGCTCATAAGGAGTCTTGCCTAGCCTTGATCTCAAAAACACTCTATTAGAAACATAGCAAGCAGTTGAAATCGCTTCAGCCCAAAATTTTCTAGGAGTGTGATGTTCATCTAACAAAGTTCTAGCCATCTCAACCAACGTTCTATTTTTTCTTTCAACTACACCATTCTGTTGAGGCACTCTAGGTGAAGAAAATTGATGATCAATTCCTTTTTCAGCACAAAAGAGATCAAAAGAAGCATTTTTGAATTCAGTTCCATTATCACTTCTAATAGCTTTAAGGGCTCCTGGATGGTCAACAGAAAGCCTAAGAATAAGACTTCTAAAATGACTAAAAGCCTCATCCTTAGATGCCATAAAGTACACCCAAGAGTATCTAGAAAAATCATCAACAATCACAAGCACATACCATTTACCTCCAAAGGATTGAACTCGAGATGGTCCAACCGTGTCAAGATGTAGTAGCTGTCCTGGAGCATCAGTCATCACCATGGTAAGAGGTGGATGCGAACCTGCAATCATCTTACCATGTCTACAAGAAGAGCAAACTAGATTGCTATCACCCTTAAGCTTAGGCAAGCCACGTATGAGATCTAAACCACTTACACGAGTAAGATGATCAAAACCAACATGACCAAGTCTACGATGCCAAAAGAATAAATATTTAGAAACATTGGCAACTAGACACCTATGTTTCGAAGAAGGTGAAGCATCAAAATCAGCTTTAAAAACTCTTCCAAAGCGTGAGATCTTAAAAACAAGGTCACCTGAAGCATCTAACACTTTGCATTCACTTTTCTTAAAATTTATTTCAAGATCTTCATCAAGCATTTGTGAGACAGAAAGCAAGTTATATTTCAAATTTTCAACAAGAGCCACATCTTTGAACATAAACTTGTCACTCACCTTCACTGTACCTTTTGCCACAACAGAAGAGGAAGAAGCATCTCCAAATGTAACACTTTCAGCACGAGATGCACGAGTGAGGGAGGAGAACCAATTCTTATCACCGGACATGTGGCGTGAGCATCCGGAATCCACTAGCCATATGTTCTCCTTCCTCGCGCGAGAAGCCTACATAGCAGCAAAACATGTCGAGGTCTCAGTACTGGGGTTAGTAATGAGATTTTTGGGAATCCAGCACTGAGACACACGACGCACAACAGTAGGCACAACACGAGAATTTTTAAGCACAAAATCAGATTTTTCTTTTCCCATGTTTCTAGGAACATAAGGTGTTTTCATCATTCTAGGCGCATGAGAAAAATATGCTTTGCTGAAGTTTGACCTAGCCTTAGTCCTTTCCTTCTTTTGCTGTTTGGCTAGTCTAAAGCAAAAATCTACTAAATGTCCATCTCTACCACAATGAATGCAAGTGTACTTAACAGAATGTTTGGCTTTAAAAGTAGAAGCAACATTTGCATTCATCATAGTAGAAGATAGCACTCCAGCAGACTTAAAGACAGTTTTCTTAGGCTCATTGTCAATTTCAAATTTTCCTCCTTCAAGTGCTTTAACAACAGTGGGAACATGTGATTTATGATAAGCATAAGAATCAAAACCTAAACCTTTATTATGAGTGCTGACTTTTGATTGATCTAAAATCATGTTTAGCTTTTTCTTGCCATTAGTGAATCGTTCCAAAGAACTTTGCAAGTAATCAACTTCCTTAGAAAGAGTTAAACAATTGTTGCAAGGAATATCAACCTTCCCTTTTTGCTTACGACAAGTAGAGCATGAAAGAACCTCATGTGTGAGCAGATTATCAGTTATTTGAGAAACCCTAGCATTTGCATCTTTTAACTTCAATTCAAGAGTTGAGCATTTAGAACAAGAAGTTGAAGCATGCAATTCATCAGTGGAACAGCTAGCATTTTTAACATGTTTCTCATTTTTCTCATTTAGATGTAACAGAAGAGCATGTTCTTTCCTAAGCAAGGTGAGCTCATTGTAAATTAAGTCACATGATTTGCAAGTATCATCATCAGGAATCAAAGTCTTAAGTCTAGTAATTTCAGCATTCAATGACTCCACAAGAATATCATGTTTCTTAATTTTTCTATCACGTTTGTCAAGCAATTTTCCAAGACGAGCAACAGCATTGGCTAATTCATCATAAGAAGGATCTACCTCATTGAAGTCGCTGTCGTTGCTGTCCTCGATGAAGCTATCCTTGCTGCTTGCCATGAGACACAATCCCACCAAATCATGCTTGCTTGGAGTTGCATCATCCTCGCTGCTCTCCGAGTCCACATCGCTCAAATTGACTTGTTCAAGAGCGGAAAGAACTCGGTGAACCACCTTGCGGTTGATGAAGCTCTTCTTCTTCCTGTCATTTGAAGAGAATCTTTTCTTCTCCTTTCTTCTGTCGTTGTCCTCCTCCTCTTTTGATGCTTTTCCTGCAAGCTTAGGACAATTTGTACGAATATGATTGAGGTCACCACATTCATAGCATCTTGGAGGGCCACCACCACCTCTCTTCCTCATTCTCACATTCTGCAAAGCTTTGTTAAAGCGAGAGGCGAGTAGTGCTAAGTCTTCTTCAGGAATTTCTTCAATCTGTTCATTGGTTAGTGAAGACAAAGAAGACAAAGCAAAGCTTGAAGAAGTATTGTTAGGAGACATGCTAGTTTGAGAGGATAAAGCAATTGATTTATGTCCATTCTTCCTAGCAAGGACATCCAACTCATGAGTCTTCAGCTTAGAGTAAAGAACATCTAATGTGAGTGTGCTCATGGTAGTAGATTCTTGTATAGATGTTACTTTCATCTCCCACACTGACATGTCCAAAGCACTAAGCAATTGTTGAGCATTTTCAGCATCAGTGTAGCTAACTCCAACAGCACGCAGATTGCTAAGAATTTTATTGAAACGTGCAAAGAAGTCATTGACAGATTCACTAGGTTTCATCTCAAAACGCATGTATTCTTTTTTGTAAATATCTTGGCGAACCTCTTTGACAGTGTTAGAACCCTCATGGTAATCACAAAGAGATTTCCATACCTCATATGCGGATCGAAGATGAACCACTCGATCAAAATCGCTGCGTCCCAAGCCTTGGATGATCAAGTTGCGCGCCTTACTATTTGCTTCAACATGTGCGCGATTGGTGTCGTTGACGTTGTCGTTTGCAGGGACTTCATATGGCTTGTAAACCTTCTCCCAAATTGCGAAGCCCTGCGCCTGAATGAACGCCTCCATCTTTGCTTTCCAAAACTGAAAATCAACACCATCGAAAACACAAGGTTTTGTCATACCTATCCATCGCTACGGTTTCTAATCACCGGTTAAGATTAATTAGAAAAACCTTGCTCTGATACCACTTGTAGGATCGATATAGACTAATATAGCAATCAGAGGGGGGGTGAATGATTGTGCGGAAGCTAAAATCAATTTTCTGATCTACTAACAATTCACCCCAATTCGGAAACAAATAATCGCTTCGATTTCACGCAAAAACAGATTGACCTATGTTTACTAAAACATGAATTACCGAAGATCCAACCATTAGAATGATGTGAAATTTTTACTGTAGAAACTAGATTCAATTTAGAAACTAACCCAACAAGAATCAACTCAATCAGATCTACGGATCAAAAGTTATAGGCTTTTCAAGTTGACTGTTCCAAAAATGACGCGAATTAATTAAACCCTAATTTCGTGATTAAACAAAATCTAAAAGGAATTAACCAATCAAACTTTTTAAATCACTAACTCGATGCCCTAAGAAGGTTTGGAATAGATCAAATCAAAAGTATCAAGATGAAATAATAAACCGATCTATTAACCAAATGCAAGTAATAATAAAGCACCTATTTTTTTATCGGAACTAACGTAACCTGCCTTTGTTGCTACAGTAATTCGAAAATTGCTGTAGCACTTGTATAAATGCGATTCACAGGCTAGTTAACTAATCATAATCAGCACAAAGTAAAGCGCTAGTATGCAGTCAATCCAACAAGCTAGTTAGCTAATTAAGATGATTCGCATGCATAGTTACCGCAGTCTTCAAATCACAGTAGATGGACATGCATGCAGAACGTGTTGATCGACTCCAACGCAGCCTCCAAGCACGCAAGCACGATGGAGAAATTAAGATCAAAAGCAAGCCACCGAGAAGCCTCGGCAATGCACGTCGTCGTAGACGCTGTCCCAGAGAACCTTCGTGATCTGGAGCTCAGGCTCGCCCGATAGCTCTGCAGCTGTAACACCCTCGCGCGGCTCTTGTTTTTCTCTGATGTGACGTCGTCGTCTCCTAATCCACGTATCGCTCTGCCTCACCTCGTTGTTTCTTGTGCCGCCGAACGCCCAACTAAACAGAGCCGCCTCCTGGAAAGGCTTCGATTCTTTTTCGTGCGTCTACCGATTCGGCGCAGTGAAAAGAGCAAAATAAGATTTTTATTTCTTCTGGTTACAGTACTCATAATAAAAGAGTACAAACCCTAAATCCTGGCTCATGATAAACAGGGGGCACCTCCCCCTATTTATAAGAAAACCCTAGAAGAGTTCGCATGCATCTCCACTTGGCCCAACATGGCCCAATACATGCAAGCTACCTCAAAACGATTACAACTGCACGCGTACGGCCCACCTGCCGTACTCACGTGACTCACTAGCAACCACGTGCACCGTTCTCTAGTCCGAACGCCCCGCATGACATCCTCGACCACCAAGACCTCGATTCCTCCCTGAACCTAGTCTCGAACCTCAGTTCCTCCATGAACCTAGTTCCGGTCCCGTCACCGACCACGTTCGACCTCAAGCAACACCTGCACATGAACAAACACACAACCGTGTACGAGCACAAGTCCACGACTTGACTCAAGATCAATCCATGCAACCACTCACACGAGCGCATTGCATCAAGCAAAACAATTACCATGCTATCACAAGCATATCCAATAATTATCTGAAACAGCACATGCACATGCACCACACATGCCATGAGAACAACCACTTTGCAATACCAAATTCATCATTAAGCCAATTTTTCATCACATGATTTCACAGTAACATTATAGAATGTGATATTTAAGATTGTGACTTTACAGTGTGGTGTTTTATCGCATTTCGGGTCGTTTCCGGGGGTTTTGGGCCTTGGGAAACCTAGTTCGGGCCTTGGGGGTATTGGTTGGGCCGAGGGTGGAGAGGATCTGGCCCAAGTGGAGGTGGGGGCTGCCAACCCTTGCTTGGGTGCCAGCCCTAGGGCACCCCACCTCTTTCTCTAGCCGCCCCTCCCTCTCCCTCTCCCTCCCCCCTCAAGCCGCCACCCCCTTGGGCACCTCCCCTCCCCATGCGCCACTCCCTCCCTCTCCTCCACCCCCCTAGCCAGCCTAGGAGAGATCTTCACCTCTCCACCCCACTATCCTCTCCATCGGGAAGCTCCGCGATGAGGAGATCCTGCGGTTTCGGCGCGAGGAAGAAGATCGGGGGAACCGAGAGGAGAAGATTCGACGTTCATCGTTCGTCGGGCGAAGGTATGGCTATGGGTAATCCTTGGGGTTGTCCTAGGTGCTGTTCTAGAGGATGCTTTGATGCTTTTAGATCGAGAGGTGGTGCTGCGATTGGGTAGAATGGATGAAAACTAGAGATTGCATAGTGTTCTACTTCGGGCAGATTGGGCACATGACCTAGGGTTTGAGTTTTCGCAATTTTAAACTCGGAATTTGGTCGGTCGCCTGTTAATATAGTTGTAGATAACTTCAGTACCTTTAATTGGACACTAAGAACGTCCAATTCCACCCAACCGTTTGAAAGTTATGATCGTTTTACCGAACGTCTTCAAATCTGTGTTGTGATTGGGACAGATCGGGTTGATCTGTAGATTAGGAAATTTTAGAGGCCGAATCAGCTTTTTCCAATACTTAGAGAAAGCTATGAAATTTCCTAAGCTTCGCGATGATGTACTCATTTACTTAATTTGAAGAACTAGAACTCAAGTTATGCTAGTTTGAAGCCTGCTGTCCCGGGGGACAGATTCTCTATTTTTCGGCTTTGGGAGTAGTTTGCGAAGTCGGGGTAGATGAGCGATTGTGTACTATTTTATGGGCACGGTTTGAGTGTGTGGTATCTATGTGCAGGTGGTGTGACCCCGGGAGTGCCCTCATCCTCTCGCCAATCCGTCGCCCGCGGTTAAGGCAAGTGTATTGGAATGGGTAACGTGTTGTATGTTGCTAGTCTTGAATAGATGTAAATTGTTTTCATGATATGCTATCTTGCCATGATTAGTGCTTGCCCATGATATGATGAAAATGGTATGTTATGATGCTATGCAATGACTAGTTGTTTATGTTTATGGCATATGTTGCATACATGGCAAGAAAACTGGCCCGGCCGGTGAGAAAGTCATAACTAATCTGGTAAGGTAGGTGAGAAAGTTATGACTAATCCGGAGCGCCATTAACTAAGTCCTACCTCGTGATTCCATCCACGGTGGTGAATGGAAGCGAGGAGTAGGCACCCTCCATCTACGGGATGGGAGGGGAAAGAGGGTGCACGCCGACAGGTGTGCACTCGGCAATACCGGTATGTGCTTCAAGGAGACATGTGCATTGCATTGCATTGCATTCATGATGATGGTGATGAGTTGTGTATGATGAGATTTGGACCTGATTACGATGCTAAGCATGATGTATAGCGATGTTAACATTGAACTGTTCTTTATGCTCCATTGCAATATACTTGCTAAGTGATGAACTCACGCTTGTGTTTTATGTTGTTTTTAGGTACCATGAAACCAGCATGCGGGAAAGGGCATTAGCTACACTTCTACACGTAGCTTCACACTTAATAGACAGTTTAATCATTCGGAGTCATGATAATAAGAATAGTGCCATGAATCTTGGTGTATAGCTTGGTTTTGAGCTTAAGTTCATCGTTTGATTCGTTATAATTTGTGGAATGGTTGAATTCCTTATTTTAGATGTGATGCTATAAGTGATGCTATATCAATTGTTATTGCCGTTTTAGATGTCTCTTATCATGCTATATCATGCCTTATTATTACTGTTGCTTCAATTCATGGAAAAACAAATGAGATGTTGCCGAAATTTGCAGTTTTAGTATTTGCACCTTTGCTGTAATTTATCTTTATTTGTGGTATTTAGATGTTGATTAGTCTATGTTTGGTAACATTCAGGCATATTAGATGTCGGGGTGTTACAATAACGTAAATAAACAGTAGGCAAAAGTGTACAAAAATTCAAAATGAACTTCATAAACAGAGGGAGCACATTTTTATAAATTTTTAGAAATTTGAAACGCCCAAATCAGAGTTAAAACGCAAAAGTTATACTCGTTTGAAGTTTGGGAAATTAATTAAATAAATATAAACAGGAAAAACTTATGTCCAAAAAATTAAACAAAATTCACCATTAAGTAGATCTCAATTTTATACAAATTTAGGAATTGGAATTACCCAAATCAGAGTTAAAATGCAAAAGTTACAAACGTTTGAAGTTTGAAAAATCAAATAAAAGAATAAACCAAATTAATTCATTTATTTTTCTATTGAAAAATCAATTTATTGCGTCATCGTGACACGTGGACCAATCAGAAGCCGCCACGTCACCTCGGGTCCATGGACCCGGCGCACGGCTCAGCTCGGTCCACAGTGGACCCGGTCCACGGTTACACGCGTGGCTGACACGCGGGACCCACTGGATGACGTCATTGTTGACGTCATCACAGCTCGGCCGAACAGCTCTGACAGCTGGACCCCACCGTGATGTCAGCGTGATGTCACGGATGACGTCACCGCATAGTGGGCTGAGCCGCTAACAAGCGGGCCCCACGCTGATGTCACGCGTGACGTTAGCGGCGACCGGGCGCGCCCGCGTGGACCTTGACCGTTCGCCTCCCGGACACGTGGCTTTATCCGAGCCGTTGATTTGAAAATCAGTGGTCCAGATTGGATCTAACCTCACGCGTTTTGGATCTACGCTGTTGATCTGGATCGTTCGATTTGGATCGGACGATCGAGATCCGATCAGGTTTATGCGTCACCGAGGGGCGACGCGGCATGACCCGGTGCTTGACACGTGGCTCAATCCACACCGTTCGATCTCGATCGAACGGCTGAGATCGCATCTAACGCTACAACGCAGACTAAATCTAACCGTACGCTCTAGATCTAACGGCTGTGATTGGATCTAGCACGGTGCAGTCTAGGGTCTACGTGGCTCAATCTAGAGCGTTGAATCTAGATCCAACGGTTGAAAATAGATCTAAAACCGAAACGTGGAAAACACTTACGGGTGACGTGGATGAATCTAGGCCGTTCGATGAAGATCCAACGACGGAGGAAGCTCGTAATTCCGGCAATGTCCACGACGAAGCTGGCTGGCCGGAGCTGAGGACGAAGACGTGGCCAACGACGCTTCGAGGCAGTTCTGGCGAAGTGAGTGGTACGCACGGGTGCGTCTCGACGCCACGGTCTCGGATCTGCGTACCAACACGGCGGAGACGGCTCGACGGCGGTGGAAAACAGTAAAAACGATTGGATTTTCCAGCGATTTAATATTAAAAATAATTTCTAGAAATTCAAATAATTCAAGAAAAATGGCAAAATGATCAAAAAAATTCTGGAAAATACCTTGAGACATTTTGGACTCAAATAGAATATTTCCAACAAAATTTTATTTAAAACTTTTAATTATTTAATTATCTCAAAAAGGGAATAAATTCAAATTAAATCCAAATAAATCCCATAAAATTCCAAAAATTCTCAAAAGTGTAAAATTTGAATTAAATTCATGAAAAGAAAAAATTGGGGTGTTACATTGTACCTGGTGGCCCTTTTGCCAACCATCTCAATGTAACACTCGTTTCTTCACTAGACATGTGCTCCTTGAACCAATGATTGAATAAACGATTGTGCTCTTTTGTTATCCAAACCTCTGATCGTCCACGATTTTGCCTCTGTAGCTTATCCTTGTGCATGTCCATATACGGGGACACCTTAACTGACTGTTGCAAGACTGTGAAATGAGCTTGTTCGAACAAAAAATGATCGTAAGAATTTGTGGATTTCTTTCCTATTGCTCCTTTCCCAGCTAGCCTCTCCTCGTGGCGTGATACAGGCACTCCTACCGGTTCAACCTCGTCCATGTAATCGACGTAGAACTCAATAACCTCATCAGTTGCATAACCTTCTACAATGGAACCTTCCAGCCGAGATCAATTACGTACATATTTCTTCAGAACACACATGTACCTTTCGAATGGGTACATCTGATGCAGGAATACTGGGCCACAAATATTTCTCATTCACAAGGTGAACAATGAGATGAACCATGATATCGAAAAATGATGGAGGAAAATACATCTCTAGCTGACACAGAGTATAGACCACATCAGCCTATAGTTCAAGTCCAACAGGATCGATGAACTTCTATGAAATATCGTTAAAGAAGAATCACAACCTCATGATTGCCTCTCGAACCTTGTTAGGCAAAATACCTCTAATTCCAATAGGGAGCATTTGTGTCATCATCACATGACAATCATGAGACTTCATGCCAGTTAACTTCAAATCATTCATTGATACCAGTGTCTTGATGTTTGCGGAGTAACCGGACGGAACTTTCACACCATGCAAGCAGTTGCAGAGGTTTGTTTTCTCTTTCTTGGACAAAGTGTAGCAAACTGGGGGAAGGTAAAGTCGGTTTTTCCCAGTGTCTTGAGGATGTAGCTCGGCTCTGATCTTCATATCTTCCAGGTCCCTTCGTGCCTTCAGTCCATCCTTTGTTTTGCTAGGAATATTTAGTAAAAGACCAAGCACACTGTCACATACATTTTTCTCTACATGCATGACGTCGATGCGGTGTCGAACTTCTAAGTCCTTCCAATAGGGCAAGTCCCAAAATAAGGATCTCTTCTTCCACGTGGTTTTCTCAGTACGGGACCTCGATGTACCCCCTTTTCAAGTACAACACTAATATCCTTAACCATATCATATACCTCTTCCCCATGAAGAGGCCTTGGAGCTAAACCTTTCTCCTTTATACCATCGAATTGTTTTTTCATATTGCGGTACAGATGATTCCTTCGAAGGAATCGGCGGTGACACACGTAGACTGTTTTTCTCGAGTTGTTAAGCTACACACTACTTGTTTCTCCAGGCATTGGGGGCAGGCTTTAGCTCCTTTTATAGTACGACCAGACAGGTTACCTAGGGCTAGTAAATCATTGATAGTGTAGAACACCAATGCGCGTGGAGTGAAGTACTCCCGTTTGTACTCATCCCATACCTGTACACCTTCGTTCCACAATAGCACAAGATCTTCCACCAATGGTTTTAGGTATACATCAATATCGTTGCCAGGTTGTCTCGGACCTTGGATAAGCAGTGACACCATAATGTACTTTCGCTTCATACACAACTAAGGAGAAAGGTTGTAGATACAAAGAGTCACGGGCCAAGTGCTATGAATGATGCTCATGTTACCAAAAGGATTCATTCCATCCATACTCAACCCAAACCTTATATTCCTCGGCTCATTTCCAAAGTTCGCCCTAAAGAACCTATCGATGGTTCTCCTGTAACACCCCGGCATTTAATATGCCTGAATGCTACCAAACATAAGCTAAACAACATCAAAATACCACATTGTACATAAAATTCCAGCAAAGGCGCATAGGCTAAAAACCGAGATTTCGGCAGCACCTCCTTTGTTTTATCATGAATTTAAGGAGCAACAACAATATAGCATTATATGGCAATAAGGGAAACATCTAAAACAGCAATAAATAGAGTCTTAACGACAATAAAAGACTAACATTAAGCACTTAAAGTTCCAAGTGTCAAACGAACAATAAAACTCTCATTAACCAAGCTAAGCCTTAATTTAATGACCATCACAAGCAATTTATTATCAAACTAAAAGAATTGACTTGGGGAAACATTAAGGTGAAGCAACGTGTGGGCGTGTGTCTATTCCCCTTTCCCGCATGCCGTTCTCATGGTACCTAAAACAATAAGAAAACACAAGCGTGAGTTCGAAACTCAAAGAAGCATATTGCAATGGACAACAAGAACAACAATATGGCAATAGCATCTCCTTCATGTAAATCATCTTATTCATAAACACTTAACATTGTCATCATCAATATGTATGAGATGTAATGCAATGCTCATGTCTCCTTGGAAACTCATACCGTATGGTTGAGTACACACCGTCGGTGTGCACCCTCTCCCCTTCCATCCCGAAGATGGAGGGTGCCTACTCCTCGCTTCCACCACCCACGGTAGATGGAATCACGATGTAGGACTTACTCTATTGGCTCTCCGGATTAGTCATAACTTTCTCACCGACCTTCCCGGATTAGTTAATGACTTTCTCACCGCCCGGGCCATGTAACATGTCATGTATGCAAGCATGCCAACAATATATAAAACTCATATATTAACACATGGCATCATAACATCTTAAACATGCTCATAATATCATAGCAATCATTAAAACATGGCAAGTGGACATATATCATGTAGACAATTCCATCTAATTTCAACATACAACCTACAACTCGCTATCCATCACAACACACTTGCCTCAACCACGTGCAACGGATTGGCGGGAAGAAGAGGGCACTCCCGGGGTCACACCACCAGCACATGGGAATCACACACTCACAATCATAACCTCAAAACAGTACGCAAACCCCCATCTAACCCGACATTGCCAACTACTCGCAAAACCTAAATACAGAGGTTCTGTCCCGTCGGGACAGCAGCCTTGCAAAAGGCATAACTTGGGCTCTGGGACTCCGAATCAATTAAACGAGTACATACTCGCGTAGCTTAGGAAATTTCCCAACATTCTCTAGCTATAGGGAAAGACTGATTCGGCCTCTAAAGTTGCTTAATCTACAGATTACCGAGATCTGTTCCAATCGCGTCACAGATTTTAATACGCTCGGTAAAACAGTCATAACTTTCAAACGGCTGGGCAGAATTTAACGTTCTTTATATGCACGGAAAGATAATAAAATTATCTACAACTTCTTAAAAGTCCGTACAGTCAAATTCGAATTCTAAATTGGCGAAAACAGGAACCCTAGGTCGACTGCTCATGCTGCCCGAAAACAGAAACGTGGCAACGTCTAGATCTAACCCAAAGAACTCCAACCCAGCACCACCAATTGATCTAAAAACTTCATAAACACCCTAAGAACAGTACCTAGATCAAACCCAAGGATCCCCATGATCATACCTTTGCCCAACGAACAAATCTCCAATAGATCTCCTCGCGGATCGCTCCTCGCTCCTCGCTCCTCGCTCCAACAGATGGATACACAAGATGCAGAGGTGTGGAGACCACCCTAGGGCAGCAAGGGGGTGGAGGAGAGGTGGTGGAGAGGTGGGGAGCAATGGGGCAAAGGGGGAGGTGGAGGCGCACAAGAGGGAGAGGGAGAGGGGGTGGCGGCTAGGGCTTAGGTGGGGGAGGGAGAGGGGCGCACCAATGCTGCATGGGGCGCAAGGGGGCTGGGGGAAGCCCCTTTTACCATCCCTCAACACAATCCTAGTCCGTTACGGAGACCTAATCCATCCCACCAAAGCCCACCAAGGCCCAAAACTCCCCCGGGAAGGCCCAAAACCCCGAAAACAGCCCGGAAACGGCCCGGAAAAGCTATTAACCTCCATAACCTATAGTTTTAACCTTAATTCCACATCTCATACCGATTTTGACCAAATCATGCACATTAATTAAGGTTACGACACTCCGTGGTGTCACATTCTTCCCCCCTTCAACAGGATTCGACCTCGAATCTAAAAAGAACAAACGCGCAACCCAGCAAAACCGAAGATAGCTTGGTTTTCACATCACATACCTGAGGCGAAAAGCTCGGGATACTTCTCACACATGCGAAATTCCAGCTCCCAAGTTGCTTCTCTCTCGGTCTGATGTGACCACAAAACTTTAACGAACTTGAGCGTCCGGTTCTTCATCACTCGCTCCGAAGTCCCCAGAATTTCCACAGGACGGGACTCGAAGGTGAGGTCCTGCTCAAGCACTAATGGTTCCAACGGAACCACCAACTCCGGATCATGCAAGTATTTCCTCAACATCGAGACATGGAACACATTATGCACACGTTGCATAGATTCCGGTAGCTCCAAACGATAGGCCAACCTACCAACTCGGGCGATGATAGGAAAAGGCCCAACATACCTTGGACTGAGCTTTCCTTTGGTGCCAAAACGCACCATACCCTTGGTGGGAGATACTCGCAAGAGTACGCTATCACCCACCTCAAACTCCAAGTCTCGCCGCCTCACATCAAGATAGCTCTTCTGCGCTCTGCTTCATGCGAGAAGGTTCTCGCTGCACCTTCGCCACGCGATCAACAGTCTGCTGAACCCAATCCGGTCCAAGAACTACTCTCTCGCCCACTGCATCCCAACAAAGTGGCGATCTGCACTTCCGGCCATATAGTACCTCATAAGGAGCAGCCCGGATGCTGGAATGATAGCTGTTATTGTAAGCAAACTCCGCAAGAGGCAAATGATCCTCCCAGCTACCTTTCCAAGCCATCACACGTGCCCCGAGCATGTCTTCCAAAGTCTGGATGGTACGCCAGATCGCCCATCCATCTCGAGGGTGAAAAGCGGTACTAAGGCGAAGGCTGCACCCAAAGCACTCTGCAAACTCTCCTAACTTGGAGACGAACTTCGCATCCCGATCAGAAATAATGGTCTTAGGTACACCATGCAGTCTCACAATCTCCCGCACATAGATGGGAGCCAACTCGCTCGCAGAATTGGTCGTGCGGATAGGAATGAAATGCGCAGACTTGCTGAGACGGTCCACCACAACCCAAACAGCATCCTTCCCTCGTGGAGAACGAGGTAGACCAACCACGAAATCCATGGAGATGTCATGCCATGGCCACACAGGAATCTCCAATGGTCGCAACAGACGGCCGGACGCTTATGCTCAGCTTTGATCTTCCGACAGATCCCACAAGACGCCACATACTTGGCAATATCCACTCTCATCCTTTTCCACCAGAAATTCTTCTTCAAGTCCTCAGACATCTTGGTCTCCCAGGATGGACCGTGTACGGGTGCGATGAGCCTCTTTCGAATGTCTTCTTTCATTTGAGATTTCGAGGTACGCACAAACGGCCCTGAAATCTCAAAGCTCTCGTGATCATCAACGGTAAAGTCTCCGGACTTGCCATCCTCAAGGCGTTTCCTACTTTCTTTGGAGCAAACGGTCATGCAGTTGTGCCTCCGTACCACGCCAGAATTGTGACTCAAGAATCAATCGAGTTTCAGCTTGCACGGTCCCCGCAGCGATAGGAGACCCCAAACGCTCAAAATCAGCAACAAGACAATCAACAATAGGGGGCATTGTCTTGCGACTGAGAGCGTCGGCCACCACATTTGCCTTCCCCGGATGATATTGGATAGTAAGGTCATAATCCTTTATCAATTCTAGCCACCTCCTCTGCCTCAATTCAAATCTTTCTGGGTAAAGATGTACTTGAGGCTCTTGTGATCAGTGAAAATGTCACAAGACTCGCCGTACAGGTAATGCCTCCATATCTTCAATGCAAACACCACGGCGGCTAGCTCAAGATCATGCGTGGGATAGTTCTGCTCGTGCTTTTTCAACTGCCTCGATGCATAAGCAATCACTTTGCCCTCTTGCATGAGCACACACCCAAGTCCCAACCGAGAAGCATCAGAATACACCGTGAAGCGCTTCCCCGGCTTGGGAAGGGTAAGAACAGGAGCAGTCACTAACTTCTCCTTCAAAGTGTAGAAACTGTGCTCACACTCTGCAGTCCACTGGAATTTCATCCCCTTCTGAGTCAGCTGCGAAAGTGGCTTGGCAATGATAGAGAAATCCTGCACGAAACGCCGATAGTAGCCAGCCAACCCAAGGAAACTACGCACCTCTTTGACATTGGAAGGCCTCTTCCAATCCAAAATCTTTGAGACTTTGCTAGGATCTACAGATATGCCCTCTGGATTGATGATGTGGCCAAGAAAACCCACTTCAAATCCGTAACTCGCACTTTTTAGCTTAGCAAAGAACTGATTTTCCCTCAAGGTGCACAAAGACAAGCCTCGAATGTCGCTCATGCTCCTCTTTTGATTTAGAGTAAACCAGAATGTCATCGATGAACACTACCACAAACTCATCAAGATACTTGTGTAGCATAATGTTCATCGCCTCCATAAAGACAATAGAGCATTAGTTAGTCCAAAAGACATAACTTTAAATTCATAATGCCCATACCTAGTGGAGAAAGCAGTCTTCTCAATGTCCTGCTCCCTCACACGGATCTCGATTGTACCCGATCAAGATCAATCTTGGAGAACACCTTTGCTCCCTTCGCTTGGTCAAACAGATCCTCGATGCGAGGCAAAGGATACTTGTTCTTGATCGTCACTTGATTAAGAGCACGATAATCAATGCACATACGCCAACTTCCATCCTTCTTCGAGACGAAGAGGACGGGTGCTCCCATGGCGAACGCTACGCCGAATAAAGCCCTTGGCCAACAGATCCTCCAACTGCTTCTTCAACTCGTCTTAAAAAGGACGAGCCAAGCGGTATGGAGAGATAGAAATAGGTCGAGTGCCAGGAACAAGATCAATACGAAACTCCACATTCCTCACGGGGAGGTAGACCAGCAACTCGTCGGGGAACACATCAACGAACTCCTTCACTACAGAATCTCCTCAATGGAAATCAAGAAGATGGCTTTTCCGACAAAGCCATGAGGAAACCCAAATGCCTCAAACGGCGACCGAGAAAACAGACTAGTCAAAGCAAAGACGGAGCCGAAGGTATACCACCTGAAAAGGTCAACTCTACCCCGACGGGCCTGCAAGGCAACCGTTTTCCAGAAACAACAGATCTTGGCATGGTACTATGCAGCCAGTCCATGCCCAAAATGACATCAACAGGAGCCAACTAGATCACCATAAGATTGGCAAAGAAAACCTCATCATCAATGGCAATGGTGCAACCCGGCAAACCAAAGAGCTAGCAATCAAACCCCCAGAGAATCGACTAACACGGACTCGAGAAATCCATTTGAACTCCCAACTTAGCTCTACTAGCAAACTCCGACGACACAAAAGAATAGGATGCTCCGAATCAAACGAGAACAAAGGCATCAACGGAATCCACGAGCAGAGTACCTGAAACCACCTCTGGATGCCCTACCGACTCGGCGGTCGGCAAAGCGTACACTCTGGTGGCGCCGGACGTATGAGCCCCTACTCGGTGATGCCCCATCAAGGCTGGGGCGGAGGAGGCAATCGAGGAGGAGCAGACGGCCGCAAGCACCCGACGCTGGTGGCGCCACGCAAATGGCGGCCGAGAAACAGAGCAGCCATCATGTGCACCGATCCTTCTGAAGACGCTACCGGAGTGGGAGGAGAAGGCACCGCTTCCCACTTGATGATGCTATTGATTCATCCGGCAGACTCGTCCCATGTGGCCGGGCTTGCCACGCAGTGGTTGCAACTCCCGGTCCAACCACACTCTCAAGCACGGTGCTCACCACCGCACTTGAAACACTTCATGCCCTGCCCGGCACAGACGAACAACCGCTCGCGAAGAAGACGATCAGGCGGCCCCATCTTAGCTCCTCGAGGAGGAGCCATGTCCCCTTGAACTTCTTGAAGGTGGGTCGTCGAGAAGACCCACCTCCTCCACCAAAGGTCCTCTTCTCGCCCGCCCGGGGCCGCAGGAACCCTGAACCGCCGGGTTTTGCTTATCCCGGAGAGCTCCAACTCGAGCTCCATGCCCTTCGTCTGCTTCCACCACGGAGCGAGAAGTCACGAGGACGATCGCCCCATGACAACTCTGAACTCCTGGTTGAGGCCCCTACGGAACCTCCTCGCCTTCTCCCTATCGCCGGCCGCCACGGCCACGAAGCGCACCACGCCGTTGAACTCCACCTCATACTGCTACCGACCTCTTTCCTGGAAAGAGTCGCCGAGTATGCTCCATCCTCTCAAGAAAAGACTCGGGTAGAACTTGGCTCTAAGCGAGCCACAAAGTCCTCCTGTGTGATCGACCAAGATCGGGGCTCTAGCAATGTAACCCCTTCCCACCAGATATCGCCTGGCCTTTCACCGAAAGGCCACAAAGCGAGCCCTTTGGACCGAGGTCAACTCTAGGACCTCAAACTGCCTCTCCATGTACCGCAGCCAATCTGGATCGGATCGGCGTGCCCGCTCCGTCAAAAGTGTCAAGACGGAGGGACATCCACTCCGGAGACTCATCCTCGGCCCGACGCAGCGGGGCAACAAGCGGGGCCATCAGCAGGGGAGGCACCACAGCGAGGGCTGCCCGCACCGCCGCGCAGCTCCTGAATCTCCCTCTGCAGAGCCTGAACTAAATCATCATTGGCGGCGGGCACCCCCGCCCCCGACTGTGCAGCTGGAAACTCCTCCTGAGCTGGCCCACGAGCATTGAGCGAAACGCTACCCTCAGCAACAGACTCCTCAACTCCCTGGGAGCCTCGCCCCTGGCCTCCACGGCCACGGCGTGCACGGCCTCTACCCCTCGGCATGGCTGCTTGCATGCACAACCATCCAAACACAAAAACATAAACACAACATCACACAACCAAGAACATAGATCAAACATCATCATAGACATATTCTTTATCACATAATCAAGCGCGATGCAATGATGAACCAAAACCCATTTCTACTGTGCAACCAAGTGTGTCAAATTTTAGATTAGTTATACCACTTTTGCAAGTTTTAATGTTGCTACCGTACAACAAAGTTTTAGTTAGAACCTAAGCCATGTTTCTAAGTTATTCCACATCATATTTTAGTTGCAACTTAAGGTATGACACTAAATATACATATTCCAAGGACCTACAGCCCGCTCTGATACCAACTGTAACACCCCGGCATTTAATATGCCTGAATGCTACCAAACATAAGCTAAACAACATCAAAATACCACATTGTACATAAAATTCCAGCAAAGGCGCATAGGCTAAAAACCGAGATTTCGGCAGCACCTCCTTTGTTTTATCATGAATTTAAGGAGCAACAACAATATAGCATTATATGGCAATAAGGGAAACATCTAAAACAGCAATAAATAGAGTCTTAACGACAATAAAAGACTAACATTATGCACTTAAAGTTCCAAGTGTCAAACGAACAATAAAACTCTCATTAACCAAGCTAAGCCTTAATTTAATGACCATCACAAGCAATTTATTATCAAACTAAAAGAATTGACTTGGGGAAACATTAAGGTGAAGCAACGTGTGGGCGTGTGTCTATTCCCCTTTCCCGCATGCCGTTCTCATGGTACCTAAAACAATAAGAAAACACAAGCGTGAGTTCGAAACTCAGCAAGCATATTGCAATGGACAACAAGAACAACAATATGGCAATAGCATCTCCCTTCATGTAAATCATCTTATTCATAAACACTTAACATTGTCATCATCAATATGTATGAGATGTAATGCAATGCTCATGTCTCCTTGGAAACTCATACCGGTATGGTTGAGTACACACCCGTCGGTGTGCACCCTCTCCCCCCTTCCATCCCGAAGATGGAGGGTGCCTACTCCTCGCTTCCACCACCCACGGTAGATGGAATCACGATGTAGGACTTACTCTATTGGCTCTCCGGATT
Organism: Rhipidocladum racemiflorum; assembly: GCA_036346355.1. Lineage (NCBI taxonomy): Eukaryota > Viridiplantae > Streptophyta > Magnoliopsida > Poales > Poaceae > Rhipidocladum > Rhipidocladum racemiflorum. The sequence continues at coordinate 39,760,842 of CM070588.1, forward strand.
AGTCATAACTTTCTCACCGACCTTCCCGGATTAGTTAATGACTTTCTCACCGCCCGGGCCATGTAACATGTCATGTATGCAAGCATGCCAACAATATATAAAACTCATATATTAACACATGGCATCATAACATCTTAAACATGCTCATAATATCATAGCAATCATTAAAACATGGCAAGTGGACATATATCATGTAGACAATTCCATCTAATTTCAACATACAACCTACAACTCGCTATCCATCACAACACACTTGCCTCAACCACGTGCAACGGATTGGCGGGAAGAAGAGGGCACTCCCGAGGTCACACCACCTGCACATAGGCATCACACACTCACAATCATAACATCAAAACAGTACGCAAACCCCCATCTAACCCGACATTGCCAACTACTCGCAAAACCTAAATACAGAGGTTCTGTCCCGTCGGGACAGCAGCCTTGCAAAAGGCATAACTTGGGCTCTGGGACTCCGAATCAATTAAACGAGTACATCCTCGCGTAGCTTAGGAAATTTCCCAACTTTCTCTAGGTATAAGGAAAGACTGATTACCGAGATCTGTTCCAATCGCGTCACAGATTTTAATACGCTCGGTAAAACAGTCATAACTTTCAAACGGCTGGGCGGAATTTAACGTTCTTTATATGCACAGAAAGATAATAAAATTATCTACAACTTCTTAAAAGTCCGTACAGTCAGATTCGAACTCTAAATTGGCGAAAACAGGAACCCTAGGTCGACTGCTCATGCTGCCCGAAAACAGAAACGTGGCAACGTCTAGATCTAACCCAAAGAACTCCAACCCAGCACCACCAATTGATCTAAAAATTTCATAAACACCCTAAGAACAGTACCTAGATCAAACCCAAGGATCCCCATGATCATACCTTTGCCCAACGAATGAATCTCTAATAGATCTCCTCGCGGATCGCTCCTCGCTCCACGCTCCTCGCTCCTCGCTCCAACGGATGGATCCACAAGGTGCAGAGGTGTGGAGACCACCCTAGGGAAGCAAGGGGGTGGAGGAGAGGTGGTGGAGAGGTGGGGAGCAATGGGGCAAAGGGAGAGGGAGAGGGGGTGGCGGCTAGGGCTTAGGAGAGGGGCGCACCAATGCTGCATGGGGCGCAAGGGGGCTGGGGGAAGCCCCTTTTACCAGCCCTCAACACAATCCTAGTCCGTTACGGAGACCTAATCCATCCCACCAAAGCCCACCAAGGCCCAAAACTCCCTCGGGAAGGCCCAAAACCCCGAAAATGGCCCGGAAACGACTCGAAAAAGCTATTAACCTCCATAACCTATAGTTTTAACCTTAATTCCACATCTCATACCGATTTTGACCAAATCATGCACATTAATTAAGGTTACGACACTCCGTGGTGTCACATCTCCATTGGGCAGAATCAGCAGGGTGTCTCAGCTTTCCATCCCTCTTACGCTCTTCCGAGTGCCATCGCATCAGCTTGGCATACTTTTTATTTGCAAATAAACACTTCAGATGAGGTATTACTGGCAAATACCACACCACTTTAGCGGGAGCTCCTTTCTTCACCTCTATGCCTTCGTTGTCCTCGCCCTTACGCTTGTATCGCGATGCTTTGCACACCGGATATACATGCGTGTCTGCATAGACTTTGCGATAGAGTATACAATCGTTTGGACACGCATGTATTCTTTCTACTTCCAATCCCAATGGATATACAACCTTCTTGGCAAAATAGGTGGTTTTAGGCAACACGTTTCCCTCTAGAAGCATGTCCGCTAAGAGATGTAACAACGCCGTGAAACTCTTGTCGGATCAACCATTGTTTGCCTTAAATTTTAATAGTGAAAGCACGGTGTGCAACTTTGTGTATTCCTCCTTGCAACCCGGGAACAAAGGTTTCTCCGAGTCCTCCATCCAACCCTTGAGTTGATTAAGCTCTCTCTGACTAGTGTAGTCTCCTTATGCATCGCGCGACATTTGAGCCAAATTATTTTCATCATCAACAACCAACCTATCCTCATCGGATCTATAACCTGTGTCAGCTACCATATTGTCGGCTTCATCGTCGTCGACATTATCACATTGAAGTATCCTCTTCACCGTGCCTTATCCAACATGTATAGCTAGGTACAAAGCCCCTCCGAATCAAATGCAAGTGGATATGGTCTTTGTCCGAAAACATCTTCTCATTCTTGCAATCAATGAATGGACAATGTATGTACTCCATGTTCTTTTGCAATCTGTTCTCCTCGGCTGCTCTTAGAAAAGCAGATACGCCGTCGATGTATTCTCAGTTGTAGCGGTTCGCATTGTACATCTATCTCCGGTCCATCTACAATTAATTAATGTAACAATTATTAATATGCAAAAATCTTAATTAAACAAATCATTAATCCAATATTCACTAATAAAATCATCATGATCACCCATCTACCATATTAACTAAAATTTATTATTTGTTACTATCCAATAGCCTTAATTAAACAAATTTAATATATGCTCGATCATAATTTATCATCTAAAAAAGGTAAACAACTTAATCTAATAGAGCAACGTAATAAATTCATGATCTACTTAAATTAATATATAAAATGCTAGGTAAATAAAAATAAATTAAATATTAACTTTGCATTTGAAGATAGGAGAACCTAAATTAAACTGTCACTGATAAAAATGGTAATTAAAAAACAAATCTAACAATAGTCACTAATAAAAACCGTCATTGATAAAAATGACTTAACAATATTTAATGGTAAAAATTAATGGTAATTAAAAAAACAAATCTTAAGTACCATACATAACCAAAATTAAATTTATCCTCTCAAAGAGCTAGATAATTAATTCATCATATCAAAATGCAAGGCAACTTCATGATCACGCATCTACCATATTAACTAAAATTTAATGTTTATTAATATCGATCCAATAATCTAATAATTTTTCATCTAAAAAAGGTAGACAACTTAATCTAATGGAGCAAGATAATAAATTCATCATCTAGATATAAATTAATCTACAAAATGCTAGGTAAATAAAAATAATTTAATCTAAACTTTGCATTTGAAGAGAGGATATTAAATAAACTAGATCTAAACATTAAATTGCAACTACATCACCACAAATGAAGAGAGGAGAACAAATTACTCACCTTGGAACAATTCTAGGAAGTAAAAGCCTAAGATTCTTTGCAAACAAAATCTGATATCTTGAAACTTTGCTTTATTTTCGCGGGGGAAGATGACCTCAACGAGCTGCTGTAGGCTGATGTAGGGGGTATTTATAGGGAGTATTATTTGTAACGGTTTTAAATTAAACCAAAATAGATAATAATATCTGCGACGATTTTAAAACAAAACCGCCACAAATACTCGTGTTATCAGTGGCGGTTTGTGCCTAGAACCGCCACAAATAATTGCGAGGTTTGTGGCGGTTCCAACCAAAAACCAGTACATATATTGAATTATCTGTGGTGGTTATAGGCACAAACCGCCACTGATGATCTTCCCCCCGTTTGGGATTAAAGAACCGCCACTGATACTTCTATTTGTGGCGGTTCCAAAAAAATCATCATAAATAGTTAAGAATCCTACGGTACAGTTGCCATCAGCCCCAATCCAGCAATAGGTGTGCAGACGACGACTAGCTAGATGGAGTGAATTCCGTACTGCATGAAGCAGAATGATGACTGGGCACGGACCAGGGAAGAAGACACCCTACCCAACCCGTACACATGTCTGGTTGGGAGCAACTTCGCCATCCGTTCACGAAAAAGATTCATGATATATTCGCGTGGAGGCCTGGCGTCTCACCGTTGCATTGGACATGCGTGAAAATGACGGAATCACTCAAAATCGTTCTTGAGAAATTAAAGATGGAAATTCGCCAATGTCGTGTCTCTGCTCCGCTGTGTTTTGTGGGAAGACGGACGGGAAGGTTCCGTAGAGTTTTATTGAGATGCCTCTGTTTAGACTCACGTCGCCGCAAGTGATTTTAGGAACTTATGGCCCTACACGTATTCGATACCCCTTCTGTTCTCGAATCCATATCAAGAATAAATATCATTCTATAGTTTCGAGATTATTTTTTATCATTTTTTTTGTTTTATATCTTTCATCTTTAGCTATTTATAATGCCATTTACTAATATAGATTAGACTAAGAGCATCTCCAGTAAGGGCCTCTAAAATAAGGGTCCTATTTTGTATTTAGAGACTCCCTCTACTTTTTGGGACCTTGTTTTCATAGCACAAGTCCAACAACAGCCCCTAAATCTCAGCCCCTATTTTACTTTTTCTCCTATTTTGACATATCCACTATGTATAACCTTCATTTGACATCACTAAAATTCAATCAAAAAATATTTGTAATACATAAAACATAAGTGTATTAACATTTACAATTTAAAAACATGATATTTCAAATTTAAATTTAAAATTTTCAAAACATGATAAATAGATAACTAGAAACTCCGAACAATGAGTCAAACTACGAAGCGCTGTGGATTGGAATTCGGCGGGCAATCCCAAGGTGCGCGCGCGAGGAAACCGCTCGAATAGGGGTTTTGCTCGCGTCCGTGGGAATTGGGGCTGAGGAGGCAAATTTAGGGGCCCCTAAAATGTCTATGGGAATTGGGGTTGAAGAGGCAAATTTAGGGGCCTCCTAATTTTAGAGGCTTGAGTTAGTGCCCTGCTGGATCTATTTTTTTTTTTATTACACTCCCTATTTTAATGTTTAGGGGCTGATCTAGGGGCTCTGCTGGAGATGCTCTAAGACACACCATTGAAAAATATAACAAAGAGAGATAATACATTCTTTTATAGACATGTCTCGCTAAAAATACAAAAATCTAAAATATTCACTCTATTATGCGTCGAAGATTTGCCGGGCTTCCAACCATGCCATGTCAATCCCCCTGCCGTTTTTCAAAAAACCTCTTCCATTTTCTTAAAATTACAGATAGGTCCCTATAAAATTACGAAAATGTCCTTTGTGATTTTCTGTGAGGGTAAGAAATACTTTTCTAATCTTACTCCTTTTTTTCCGGGAAAAAAAAATTCGTCAAAAGAAATTTAGGTGAACGTATAGGGTGTTAAACTCGGTAAAAAAGGGTTCTTTCTCCATTTTTCCAGGGAAAAACAGATTCATCAAAAAAAATTATGTGCAGTTCTATCTTTATAATTTTTTTCAGCTCGATCTCTAATATTTTCCAAAACATATATTATTACCCGGTGAACACAGGGTGTTAGACTCGGCAAAAGAGAGTTCTTTCTCCGTTTTTCCCGGGAAAACCAATTTTGTCAAAAGAAATATATGTACAGCTCTCTATCTCTGTATTTTTTTATAGCTCGATCTCTAATATTTTTCGGAAAAAGAAATATGTGTATAGCTATATCTCTAGAGTTTTTTTTGCAACTCGATCTATAATTTTTTTCAAACATGTATTATTACCTGGGGAACGTCCAGAGTATTAAACTCATCAAAAGAAAGTCTTTTCTCCGTTTTACTTGGGAAAAAAATTAATCAAAAGAAAATGTGTACAATTCTATCTCTATAATTTTTTTGGTGACTCGGAATCTAATAATTTTTGGAACATGTATTATTCATTTTTTTGGCAAAAAAACCCATTGTTACGCAAATTCGTCGACGATTCCTATCTAGCGTATTTAAAAAAAACTAAGAGAACAAAAAAAAAATACTTAGATCCTCTTACCTTTTTCAGAAAAAAAAACTTACATCAAATTTTGCACGGCGCGGCAACGCGCGCTACATTGCCTAGTTACATCTATTCAAGAACCAAATGAATAGATTCAAAGACTATCGAGCACAATGAGATGCTTGTGGTAAACTGTGATTGTCAATCAAACAACCACCAGAGTTCCCTTCCAAATATCCAACATATTACAATCAGGACGTTTCCTGCAAGGGGAACCTCCCAACGTGTCCTTCCTTCCATTTTTGCGAAAAAGACTCTACATTCTCCAAATGACGGATAGGTCCTTCCGAATTACAAAGAGATCATTTGTGATTTTTTGTGAGGGGAAGAAAATCGCGACGATATTATGTTTAGGTCCCTCGTTTGTTAGTTTACTGGAAAAAAACTCCTGTTAAATAGAAATCACGAATGAGCCCTTTTCTAATTATTTGGAATAGCGGTCAGGTCTAAATAAATTGCGAACAAGTCCCCGATTTTTACATCCAGGTCCTTTCTCCGTTTTATCCAAAAAAAATATTTTCGTTAACTAAAAGATGTGTACTTTTTTCCGGCTCGGTCTCTAAGGTTTTTTTAACCTTCAAAATTTTGGAAAATACGTCTATGTCTACTTTTTCTCCGAAAAAATGAAGAGTTATTTTTCATTCACGCGCGTGGTGTGCGCATTTAAAAATACGTCTAGATCTATTTTTTCTTTGGAAAAAAAACGCAAAATCGTTTTTTTTACGACTCGATCTCTAAGGTTTCTCGAGCCTCCAAAAATTTGGAAAATACGTCTATGCCTACTTTTTCTCCGAGAAAAAAAAACGCAGAGTTATTTTCCGTTCACGCGCGCGGCATGCGCATTTAAAAATACGTCTAGATCTATTTTTTTCTCTGAAAAAAATACAAAATCATTTTTCGTTCACGCGCACGGCGTGCGCCGTGTACTTTTTTCCTAGCGCGGTCTCTAAGGTTTCGCGAGCCTACAAAAATTTTAAAAATACATCTAGATCTATTTTTTCTTTGAAAAAAAACGCAAAATCATTTCCCTTGTGGAAGGAAAGTGTAGTTCCAAGCGACCGCCGTTCGTGATGGACAGTTGATGGTTAACAGTATGAGGGCAGCCAGCATTGAGGATGTTCCAGTGGTGAATGAGTATCCGGATGTTTTTCCTGAAGATTTACTCGGAATGCCGCCAGATAGGGACATATAGTTTGTGATCGAGTTAGTACCTGGGACAGCACCAATAGCAAAGAGACTCTATCGGATGTCAACCGAAGAATTGGTAGAGATGAAGAAGCAGCTTGAGGAGCTTATGGAAAAGGGATTCATCAGACCTAGTTCGTCGCCGTGGGGAGCGCCAGTGATGTTTGTCAAGAAGAAGGATGGGAGTTTTCGGATGTGCATAGACTACCGTGCACTCAATGATGTCACCGTGAAGAACAAGTATCCGCTACCTAGGATCGATGACCTGTTTGATCAGATAAGAGGAGCCAGAGTTTTCTCCAAAATTGACCTGAGATCAGGATATCATCAGCTGAAGATCCGATCGTAGGATATTTCGAAGACCGCATTTTCGTCAAGATATGGACATTACGAGTTTACAGTTATGTCCTTTGGTCTGACGAATACACCAGCATATTTCATGAACCTGATGAATAAAGTTTTCATGGAATATCTGGACAAGTTTGTCGTTGTGTTCATAGATGACATCTTAGTCTACTCCAAGATAAGAGAAGAGCACGCAGAACACCTAAGGCTAGTTTTGGAGAAGCTGAGAGAACAACAACTCTTCGCCGAGTTCAGCAAGTGTGATTTCTGGAAGGACGATGTGGAATTCCTTGGACATGTAATGACCGCAGAAGGAGTCGCTATTGATCCAAGCAAGGTAGAAGCCGTGTTACATTGAGAGTAGCCGAAGACGGTGACTCAGATTCGGAGTTTCCTTGGGATGGCAGGATATTACCGCCGCTTCATTGAAGGATTTTCGATGATTGCGAAACCTCTTACACAATTGTTGAAAAAGGAGAAGAAATTCACTTGGATGCCGGAGTGCAAAGAGGGTTTTCAAGAACTAAAGAAGCGTTTGACGTCAGCACCGGTGTTAGTTCTACCGAATGTGAATCAAAGTTTCGATATATACTGTGATGCGTCGCGCCAAGGACTTGGATGTGTGCTGATGCAGAACAGAAAGGTCGTTGCATATGCATCAAGACAGTTGAGGCCGCATGAGGAGAATTACCCGACGCATAATCTGGAGTTAGCAGCTGTAGTGCATGCCTTGAAGTTGTGGCATCACTATCTGATCGGGAACAGATGTGAAGTGTATACGGATCATAAGAGTCTTAAGTACATTTTCACCCAATCGGATCTGAATATGAGGCAAAGGAGACGGTTATAATTGATCAAGGATTACAACGTCGGAATCCATTACCATCCCGGTAAAGCCAATGTGGTAGGCAACGCCCTAAGCCGGAAAAGCCACACCGTCAATATGATGGTGGCAGATAGTCAGGTTGAGTTGTGCAAGGAATTTCAGAAGATGAAGCTGGAAGTCGTACCTGAAGGGTTTTTAGCTGCCCTAGAAGTGAAGCCTACTCTGGAGGATCAGATTCGAGAAGGATAGAAGGATGATGACAAGATTCAAAGGATCAAGTCCAAGATGGAGGAAGGCAAGGAAAAGGACTTCAGACTGGATGAGCAATGCACATTGTGGATTAAGGATCGTATCTGTGTGCCGAACAAGAAGAAACTGAAGCAGTTGATTCTAGAAGAGGCTCATGACTTCAAGTATTCTATTCACCCGGAGAGTGCCAAGATGTATCAAGATCTGAAGGAAAGATTCTGTTGGCTGAGCATGAAACGTGAAGTTGCCGAGCACGTGGCGTTGTGTGACATATGCCACAGAGTCAAGGCAATGCATCAGAGCCCAGTAGGACTGCTACAACCGCTGAAGATACCTGAGTGGAAGTGGGAGGAAATCGGTATGGACTTCATTATCGGTTTACCGAGAAATCAGGGTGGATATGATTCCATATGGGTTATAGTAGACCGATTGACAAAAGTCGCACATTTCATCCCCGTGAAGACCACCTACTCAGGGGATAAATTGGCAGAGTTGTACATCTCAAGAGTTGTCTGCTTGCATTGAATGCCAAGGAAGATTGTATCGGACAAAGGTACCCAATTTACCTCAAGATTCTGGAATAAGCTACATGAAGCCATGGGAACTCGTCTGAACTTCAGTATAGCTTATCATCCGCAGACGGACGGACAGACGGAAAGAGTTAATCAAATTCTTGAAGACATGTTGAGAGCTTGTACGTTAGCTTATGCTACCTCTTGGGATAAGAGTTTGCCCTATGCTGAGTTCAGCTATAATAATAGTTATCATGCAAGTCTATAGATGTCACCATTTGAAGCATTATATGGTAGACCGTGCCGAACACCGCTAAATTGGAATGAGACCGGAGAGCGTCAAGTCTTCGGACCAGACATTCTTCGAGAAGCCGAAGAGCAGATCGACATGATCTGGGAAAGATTGAAGATAGCACAATCAAGACAGAAGAGTTATGCTGATAATCATCGTAGATATTTGAGCTTTGAACCGAAAGAGTTCGTATACCTCAAAGTTACACCTCTCAAGGGAGTTAAGAGGTTCCACGCCAAAGGGAAGCTTGCGCCAAGATATGTTGGTCCGTTCAAGATCCTAAGTCGCAGAGGAAAGGTTGCTTATCAACTAGAGTTTCCGCAGTCTTTAGCGGGAGTGCATGATGTGTTTCATGTGTCCCAACTGAAGAAGTGTCTCCGAGTGCCAGATGAGCAAACGCCCTTGGAGGCGATCGACCTACAAGAAGATCTAACCTATAAGGAACCGGTGAACATTCTGGACACAATGAATCAAGGGATTAGAAACAAGTCAACTCGTTTCTGCAGAGTCCAGTGGAGCAATCATTCGGAAAGTGAACCAACTTGGGAGCGCAAAGAGGATTTCAGAAAAGAATTTCCGAACCTATTCCTTAGTTAGCCCTGAATCTCAGGGTCGAGATTCTGTTAAGGGGGGAGGTTTGTAACACCCCAATTTTTTCTTTTCATGTATTTTAATGGTTTTTTGCACTTTTGAGAATTTTTGGAATTTTTCGGGATTTATTTGGATTTAATTTGAATTTATTCCCTTTAGAGATAATTAAATAATTAAAAGTTTTAAATAAAGTTCTATTGGAAATATTTTATTTAAGTCCAAAATGTCTCAAAGTATTTTCCAGAATTTTTTTGGAATTGTTCTGAGCATTTTGCTATATTTCTCGATTTATTTGAATTTCTAGAATTATTTTAAATATTAAAACGCTGAAAAACCCTAATAGGTTTCACTGTTCATTCGACCTGAGTCAGACTCGAGTCTAACTCAAGCCCAACCGAGCCACGTTCGAGCCAGACCTAAGCCGGACCCAAACCCTAAGAGCGCAACCGTTGGATCATGATCCAACGGCCAGGATGCGGCCACGTCACCCAGTCCAAGCCGCCGCCAGATTCTGCCGCCGCGTGCGGGTGGGCCTCGTTTTCTATGGATTTCACGGACGTCGAGGGGGCTATTTAATGCGCTGCCACCCGTGTCGTGATCCCCTCTTCCGCGCGCACACGTTGCCCTAGGTCACTGAGCTCAAGCCACCGCCGTCCGCCCACAATCGCTCGCCAAAGTTGCGCTAGGGATCCGCCGCGGTTTTTGCCGTTTCCCGCCGTCATCCGTCGTCCTCTGCCATAGTGGTGCCCAAATCCGGAGTCCTCGCGTCGAGCCGCACCCGTGGGGGTCATTCACTTCACTGCAACTGCACCAAAACGTCGCGCAAGTGGTCGTCGTCTTCGTCTCCGGCAACGCAGCGCCACCACGACATCGCCGAGGTCTTCGAGCTCTGTACACCATCCGATCAAGATCCTACCGCCACAGTGAGTCCACGTCGCCCTAATCCCCGTAGAGATTAGATGCAATCTAGACCGTTGGATCCAGAAGCAACGCATCAGATTAGGCCATGTAAGCTCGATAAGTTCGGACCGGTCCGATCCTAGTTTGATCGTGACCGTCAGATCTGGGTTGAATGGTTCAGATTGAATAGCATGCCGCGGCTAGCAAAATAGCACGCCATAGCACATTTGTTTTGACCTTCGGATCAAGATCGTACGGTTAGATTGAATCGCGTAGTTTTGTTATTTCACGAGATTAGATCTATTACCAACCGTCGGATCTAGAATAGATGGCATAGATTGGGCCACGTTGCTATAGCACGCCAATAGCATGTGAATAGCACGCCTTAGCACGTTGCCGTTGGGCCGTCGGATTTAGATCGAACGGCTCAGATCTAGCGTTGAGTTTGGACCGCTCCGAACTCGGTGAAACCGTAGCCGTTGGATCCTAGATCAATGGCTCAGATTACGTCATGTATGCCTGTTGAGTTCGGACTGCACCGAACTCGGTAGAATAGTAACCGTAGGATTGAGATTGTACGGTTCGGATTAGGCCACGTATAGCAGTTAAGTTCGGATCGATCCGGTTTCGGCTAGATCTGTACCGTTGGATTTAGAATCAATGGCCAGGATTAAATAGCACGCCCGTGCGTGCGTGACATCAGCGATGACGTCATGATGACGTCATCGGTGGGTCCACTTGTCAGTGACACGTTATTTTCCGAAAAATATATTTTTATTTTTAATAATCTATTGCTGATGTCATAATACGGATTTTTCGTTAGAAAGATAATTCGGCTGAAATTCAATTTTGGGCTGGCGCAAGCATGACGTCATATTTCCGATTTATCAATTCAAAAATAAATCAGTTAATTCGGTTTATTCTTTTATTTGATTTTCAAACTTCAAACGTCTATAACTTTTGCGTTTTAGCTCCGATTTGAGTAATTTCAATTTCCAAAATTTTGTAAAATCAAGCTCTATTTGATTCTGAATTTTATTTGATTTTTGGACTTGGGTTGCTCTCTGTTTTATTTATTTATTGCTATTTTCATCCGTTACGAGTAGACGTTGAAGTACCCGAAGGCTTCAAAGGTGAAGTTTTGACCCAGGAGCCAGCTCAAGACCAATAACAAGTGCTTTTTGAAGGCAAATTATGCTTTGATCATATTGTCCCCACTTTCAAAAAATTATTTTGATTCAATTTATTGCACGTTAATTTAATTAGAAAATGCTTTGATTAATTCTGGGAATTAGTTAAATGCCAATTTTGCTGTATGCCACCTTGTCATAAATAATTGTATGCCATGAACCCTCTGTCACCCTAGTTATGGATTATTTAGTTGGACATTATTAAATTGCCAACATGGGTTAACTAAGATGTTGTAGTATGCTTAGCCCTGCCACGTGTTAGATGATTTTGGGTAATCAATCATTAATGTCGACTTAATGAGATATGGAACATGCTTTGGAAGTGTCATGTGTTGTTGAGAATGATGTTGATCACACGTGGTGCATGGTAATCAACTGGAGTTTGATAAAATGCTTTAGACTAGGGCAAGTGGCAAGATTGATCTGGTGGGCCAGGATTGGCATCAGGAAAGTCATTTTGGTTCTTCGGGTAGTCTTGCCCTAGTCAACTAAGGACTTAACCTTTAAAGCCTTTGAACTGAGTCATTCATACAACCACAAGTCTGGAATGGGTGTGAAATCATGTGCTGAAAAATTGGCTTTGAACTGAAAAATTAACTTAGAATTGGATTTGCAAAATGTGCTTGTGCATGTGTTTGACAATTTGACAAGAAACAGTAAGTTTCGCTTTGGCGCCGGACCAAACTTAAAGAAAACAGTAAGTTTCCCATGTACAACGGACCAACTTTCTTGGTCCTTTGTAAACATGCTTTTGACAACCTCATTCTCCCATGTACAACGGACCAACTTTCTTGGTCCTTTGTAAACATGCTTTTGACAACCTCATTCTCCCATGTACAACGGACCAACTTTCTTGGTCCTTTGTAAACATGCTTTTGACAACCTCATTCTCCCATGTACAACGGACCAACTTTCTTGGTCCTTTGTAAACATGCTTTTGACAACCTCATTCTCCCATGTACGATGCACCAACTTTCTTGGTCCTTTGTAAACATGCTTTTGACAACCTCGTTTTCCCATGTACAAATGCACCAACTTTTTTGGTCCGTCAGTAGATGTGTTTTTGAAGGTTGTTGTGCCAAACCAAGTTATTGAAAAACAGTAAGTTTTACATGTACGCCGGACCAAATTTTTTGGTCCGTCGTGAATGGGTTTTTGAGCGATTTTGAGATTGAAATTTGAATTTGATTTTGAGATTATGAAATTTGTGATAATTTCATGATACTTCTTTGAAGTGGACTTTATGCAATGCTCATGTGAGTAGTTGCATGGATTAATGTGAGTCAAGTCGTGGACTTGTGCTCGGAATTGTTTTGTGGTTTGTTCATGTGCAGGTATTGCTCGAAGACGAATGTGGTCGATGACGGGACCGGAACTAGGTTCATGGAAGAACTGAGGTTCGGGACTAGGTTCAGGAGGAACTGAGGTCTTGGTGGTCAAGGATGTCATGCGGGACGTTCGGGCTAAGAGAATGGTGCACATGAAGAATGGTTAGTCACGTGAGAATGGCAGGAGGTCATTCGCGTGCAAAGTGTTAAGTCACGTGAGTATGGCAGGTGGCCATACGCGTGCAAAGTGTTAGTCACGTGAGTATGGTAGGGTTGCCATACGCGTGCAAGAGTTGTACTCGGCCAGGTTGGGCCAAATAGAGTTGTGTTGGATACAGATTCCTTCTAGGGAATAGGAATTGTATTCAGAACTCCTTGTGGGTTGGTCCTTTAAATAGGAGGGGTTGTCTCCTGTTGAAGGGTATCCAACCAAGGAGAGCTGAGCGCATCAAGCCTTGAGCTTGGTTTTAGGGGTTGTACTCTTTTGATGAGAGTATTTTAGACAAGAAATAAAGATCAATTCTTCCAAGATTTTTGCGTGCTACAGTAACCACGTCGCTACAGTATTTTCTGTTTTGGTTCTTGTTTGCATGCTTGTTCTAGTTCTAGATTGGTTTTTGTTCTTCAAGTTTTATCTTGATTTGATCCATCAAAAACCTCTCTAGGATATTGATCTAGTGTTTCTCAAAGTCTAGTTGATTAATCTTTTGAAGATCTTGTTTAAACTTGAAGTTTTGATTAGATTGATTCTCGTAAAGTTCTGGATCAGCAAGCTTGCGAAGCTCATAACTTTTGATCCGTAAGTCCGATCGAGCTGATTCTTTTTGGGTTTGATTCGTATTGGAATCTAGTTTCTTGTGTCCAAATTTCAGATCGTTCCGACGGTTGGATCTTCGGGAATTTGCGTTTTACCGAACCTCTGTCATTCTGTTTTTGTCGAAAACGAGGCAATTATTTTGTTCTGTTTTGGGGTGAACTTTTAATAGATTAAGAATTTGGTTTTAGCTTCCGCACAATCATTCACCCCCCCTCTGATTGCTATATTCGTATACTTCGATCCTACAAGTGGTATCAGAGCAAGGTTTCTCTAATCTATCTTAACCGGTGATTAGATCAATGGATCGTTATTCGACAAAACCATGTGTGTTCGATGGTGTTGATTTTCAGTTTTGGAAGGCCAAGATGGAGGCGTTCATCCAAGCACAGGGCTTCACAATTTGGGAGAAGGTCTATAAGCCATATGAAGTCCCTGCAAACGACAACGTCAACGACACCAATCGCACACATGTTGAAGCAAATAGCAAGGCGCGCAACTTGATCATCCAAGGCTTAGGACGCAGCGACTTTGATCGTGTGGTTCATCTTCGATCCGCATATGAGGTATGGAAATCTCTTTGTGATTACCATGAGGGTTCTAACACTGTCAAAGAGGTTCGCCAAGATATTTACAAAAAAGAATACATGCGTTTTGAGATGAAACCTAGTGAATCAGAGATGACTTCTTTGCACGTTTCAATAAAATTCTTAGCAATCTACGTGCTGTTGGAGTTAGCTACACCGATGCTGAAAATGCTCGACAATTGCTTAGTGCTTTGGACATGTCGGTGTGGGAGATGAAAGTAACATCTATACAAGAATCTACTACCATGAGCACACTCACATTAGATGTTCTTTACTCTAAGTTGAAAACTCATGAGTTGGATGTTCTTGCCAGAAGGGTAACATTAAATCAATTGCTTTGATCTCTAACCCTAACATGTCAAATGCAAATTCTTCTTCTAGCTTTGCCTTGTCTTCCATGTCTTCTTTAACAGATGAGCAACTTGAAGAGTTTCTGAAGAAGATCTGGCACTACTCTCTTCTCGCTTTAACAAAGCTTTGCAATGTGAGAATGAGAAGGAGAGGTGGTCCTCCAAGATGCTATGAGTGTGGTGACCTCAACCATATTCGCACAAATTGTCCTAAGCTTGCAGGAAAAACATCAAAGGAGGAGAAGGACAACGGAGAAGGAATGAAAAGAAAAGGTTCTCGTCAAATGATAGGAAGAAGAAGAGCTTCATCAACCAAGCAAGGTGGTTCACTGAGTTCTTTCCGCTCTTGAACAAGTCAATTTGAGCGATGTGGACTCGGAGAGCAGCGAAGATGATGCAACTCCAAGCAAGCATGATTTGATAGGATTATGTCTCATGGCAAGCAGCAAGGATAGCTTCACCGAGGACGACCACGACAAATGACTTCAATGAGGTAGATCCTCTTATGATGAATTAGCTATTGCTGTTGCTCGTCTTGGAAAATTGCTTGACAAACGTGATAAGAAAATTAAGAAACATGATTTCATTATTGAATCATTGAATGCTGAAATTGCTAGACTTAAGACTTTGATTCCTAGTGATGATACTTGCAAATCATGTGACTTAATTTACAATGAGCTCACCTTGCTTAGGAAAGAACATGCTCTTTTGTTGCATCTAAATGAGAAAAATGAGAAACATGTTGTACATGCTAGCTGTTCCAATCGATGATTTGCATAGTTCAACTTCTTGTTCTAAATGCTCAACTCTTGAATTAAAATTGAAAGATGCAAATGCTAGGGTTTCTCAATTAATCGATAATTTGCTTTCACATGAAATTCTCTCATGCTCAACTTGTCGCAAGCAAAAAGGAAAAGTAGATGTTCCCTGCAATAATTGTTTAATTCTTGCTAAGAAAGTTGATTACCTGCAAAACTCTTTAGAACGATTCACTAATGGCAAGAAAAAGTTGAACATGATCTTGGATCAATCTAAGGTTAGCACAAACAAGAGAGGTTTAGGTTTTGATCCTTATGCCACATACGAAACTAAACCTCAGATCGTTGTTCGTGCTCCTTACAAAATTGAGTTATCTAATGAGCCTAAGAAAATTGCTTTTCAATCTGCTGGTTTTATCCTCTACTATGATGAAAGCAAAAAGTGCCTTTATTGTTAAAGCTAAACATCATGTCAAGTACACTTGCACTCATTGTGGTAGAGATGGACACTTAGTAGATTATTGCTTTAGACTAGCCAAACAACAAAAGAAGGAAAGAACTGAGGCTAGGTCAAATTTCAGCAAAGCACATTTTACTCCTTATGCGCCTAGAGTGATGAAAACACCTTCTGTTCCTAGAAACATGGGAAAAGATAAATTTGATTTTGTACATAAAAATTATCGTGTTGTGCCTATCAAGTTGTGCGTCGTGTGTCTCAAGATCGATTCCCAAAAATCTCATTCCTAACCCCAGTACTGAGACCTCGACATGTTTTGTTGCTTTGTAGGCCTCTCGAGCGAGGAAGGAGAACATATGTCTAGTGGATTCCGGATGCTCACGCCACATGTCGGGTAAAAAGAATTGGTTCTCCTCCTCACTCGTGCATCTCGTCTTTGAAAGTGTTACTTTTGGAGATGCTTCTTCCTCTTCTGTTGTGGCAAAAGGTACAAGAAAGGTAAGTGACAAGTTTATGTTCAAGGATGTGGCTCTTGTTGAAAACTTGAAATATAACTTGCTTTCTGTCTCACAAATGCTTGATGAAGATCTTGAGATAAGCTTTAAGAAAAATGAATGCAAAGTGCTAGATGCTTCAGTGATCTTGTGTTCAAGATTTCTCGTTTTGGAAGAGTTTTTAAAGCTGATTTTGATGCATCACCTTCTTCTAAACATAGGTGTCTAATTGCCAATGTTTCTAAAGATTTATTCTTTTGGCATCGTAGACTTGGTAATGTTGGTTTTGATCATCTTACTCGTAAGCGCTTAGATCTCATACGTGGCTTGCCTAAGCTTAAGGGTGATAGCAATTTAGTATGTTCCTCTTGTAGACATGGTAAGATGATTGCAGGTTCACATCCACCTCTTACCATGGTGATGACAAATGCTCCAGACAGCTTCTACATCTTGATACAATTGGACCATCTCGAGTTCAATCCATTGGAGGCAAATGGTATGTGCTTGTGATTGTTGATGATTTTTCTAGATACTCTTGGGTATACTTTATGGCATCTAAGGATGAGGCTTTTAGTCATTTTAGAATTCTTGTTCTTAGGCTTTCTATTGATCATCCAGGAGCTCTCAAAGCTATTAGAAGTGATAATGGAACTGAATTCAAAAATGCTTCTTTTAATCACTTTTGTCTTGAAAAGGAATTGATCATCAATTTTCATCACCTAGAGTGCCTCAACAGAATGGTATAGTTGAAAGGAAAAACAGAACATTGGTTGAGATGGCTAGAACCATGTTAGATGAACATCACACTCCTAGGAACTTTTGGGCTGAAGCGATTTCAACTGCATGTTATGTTTCAAACCGTGTGTTTTGAGATCAAAATTGGGTAAGACTCCATATGAGCTTCGGTTTGGACATAGACCTTCTGTTTCTCACTTTCGAGTTTTTGGATGCAAATGTTTTGTCTTGAAATCTGGAAATCTTGATAAATTTGAAGCTAGATCAACTGATGGCATTTTTCTTGGATATCCTGCTCATACTGTGGCTATCGTGGTGCTTGTTTTGGAAACTAACAAAATTGTGGAAACTTGTGAGGTTACTTTTGATGAGTCTAGTCCAGTACTAGTCCAAGTGATGCAGTACAGCGCATACATTCAGGGGAGAAAATCTTTGAAGATAATGATGATGTTGAAGATGATGTCTTGACTCTTCCTAATGCACAACAAGTCAGTAGCACCCTTGGCACCTACTACTACATCACCTACACTAACCATCCTCAAGCTACAACATCATCTCAGTACATGCTGAAAATGAAGAAGGAGAAGGAGAAGTCTCAAAAGCCAATGCTCCCTTGCACATTCAAAAATGCATCCATCTGAACAAATGATTGGAGACCTAAATGAGAGAGTCACTCGATCCAGGTTTATTCATTCGACACTCATGCTCATTCTCGCTTTAGTTGCTTCTTTTGAACCCAAAGATATATCTCATGCATTATCTCGATTTAATCTTGGATCAATGCCATGCATGAAGAATTAGAGAATTTTGAACGAAATAAAGTTTGGAAACTTGTCTCACCTCCTCCTAATTTTAATGTTATTGGAACTAGATGGGTTTTCAAAAATAAACAAAGTGAGGATGGTGTTGTTGTTAGAAACAAGGCTAGATTGGTTGCTCAAGGTTACACTCAAATTGAAGGCTTAGATTTTGATGAAACCTTTGCTCTGTTGCTAGAATTGAAGCCATTAGAATCCTTTTAGCTTTTGCTGCATCCAAAGGTTTCAAATTGTATCAAATGGATGTGAAAAGTGCTTTTCTTAATGGCTACATAAATGAGGAGGTTTATGTCAAGCAACCACCTGGTTTTGAAAATCCAAAGTTTCCAAATCATGTGTTCAAACTATCAAAAGCTTTGTATGGTTTGAAACAAGCCCCTAGAGCATGGTATGATAGGCTAAAAACCTTTTACTTGAAAGGGGGTTTTCAATGGGAAAGGTTGACAAAACTCTCTTTTTACTCATGCAAGGCAATGATCAATTATTCGCTCAGATTTATGTTGATGATATTATCTTTGGTGGTTCCTCTCATGTTTTAGTGTCCGAAGTTTTTAAACAATGAGAAAGGAGTTTGAGATGAGTATGATGGGTGAGTTGACATACTTTTGGGATTTCAAATGAAGCAAACAAAGGATGGTACCTTTGTACATCAAAGCAAATACACAAAAGACTTGTTGCATAGATTTGGGATGGAAAACAACAAACCAATCATGACACCTATGGAAAGCAATTGCACACTTGATCCGGATGAAGATGGTGAGCCGGTTGATCAAAAGGAATATAGAAGCATGATAGGTTCACTTTTGTACCTCACTGCATCAAGGCCGGATATACAATTTGCTGTATGCTTGTGTGCTCGCTTTCAAGCTTCCCCACGTGCTTCACATCGACAAGTCACAAAAGGATTTTCAGGTATCTTCATGGAACTCAAGATTTTGGCATTTGGCTTTCTGCTTCCTCATGCATTAGTTTGAGATCTTTTTCTGATGCTGATTTTGGAGGATGTAGAATTGATAGGAAAAGCACTTCTGGTTCATGTCACTTCTTGGGAAATTCTCTCATTGCATGGTCATCTAGAAAGCAATCTTCTGTTGCACAATCAACTGCTGAATCTGAATATGTGGCTGCTGCTAGTTGTTGTTCTCAAATTCTTTGGATAGTAGCTACACTTAAAGATTATGGGGCTATTTTGGATAGTGTTCCTCTTTTGTATGATAACACTAGTGCAATTTGCATTGCTAAGAACCCTGTGCAACATTCAAGAACAAAACATATTGACATCAGATTTCACTTTCTTAGAGATCATGTTGAAAAAGGCAACATTGTGCTTCATCATGTGGATACTGAACATCAATTGGCAGACATTTTCACAAAACCTTTGTCTTCTTCTCGGTTTGCTTTTATTCTGGAGAACTTGGGATTGTTCATCCAATGGGTTTGTTTTGAGGGAGTTTCTTTGCCAAGTTCTTTCACTTTATGAGCTCACTTTATCATATTTCTTTATATATTGTGTAATTGTGCTAATATATGATAATCTAAATTGTTCCACTTGAACTAAAAATGACATTGCGAAATTCCTTGGTCTGATTGCCTATAGCTAAATACCTTGTGATATCTTACTCTTCTAGGCTTGATATTGAATCTTCTTGACAAAATTGGGCTATGAAGCAAGTCTGTTTTAGCTTTACTCTTTCATAAGACTTTTTAATCACTTTTGCATGTTTTCAAAGAAAAATGAAAAGAAAAGGGAATCAATAAAAAAGTGTTGTTAAAAGCAAAAGCCTCAAGTTATGAGCTTCAGGAATGCTTTCCCTAAAAAGATAAGATATATGCTTCAAGCATGTCATTCCCTCAAAAACAAGATGTATGCTTCAAGCATGCCAATCCAAGGAAATAAAAGAAGTATGCTTCAAGCATGCCACATGCAGTTTACTGTTTAAAGATTAAATTGGTCTACTAGATTGGAGTTGAAATCACTTGCTCGCCCAGAGTTGTTAGTTGCTTCAATTTTTGAGCTTTTGTTCTTTTACTGAGATCTTGCTTCATACTTGGCTATAGTTGACAGAATTGAGGTTGAGATACCTGTCATTCCCTAACTTGTTAAAAATCACATTAATATCATGTATTTTGCATATTATGTGATATATAAGGTTATATGGTCAAATGAGCTCATCCTCTTCTATCTTGGCACTCATTTGTTTCTCCTTGTGAAATCATTGCTACAAGAAAATTTTAAACATGTTCTCTCTTTTGTACTCTTGATGAATCCATTGTCAAAGGGGGAGAAAATTGGGAATTGTTGAAAAGTTTAATGAAAAAGGGGGAGAAGAAAAAGGGGGAGTTGTGTTTGGAAATTTGAGAATTTTGGGAGAAGTTTGGAGAATTTTGGAATTTTTGGGCGCATTGCACATTCACACATTTTTTCATTCTCAGGGGGAGATTTTGTTTTGCTTTTGGTAAAAAGGGGAATTCTGTGTTTTCTTACTTTGGTCTTTGATCCTTTGGATTTCAAAATCTTTTGTAAAGTGAATGCCAAATGTTCAATTCTAA
This sequence comes from Rhipidocladum racemiflorum, assembly GCA_036346355.1. Taxonomy (NCBI): domain Eukaryota; kingdom Viridiplantae; phylum Streptophyta; class Magnoliopsida; order Poales; family Poaceae; genus Rhipidocladum; species Rhipidocladum racemiflorum. The sequence goes on from CM070588.1 coordinate 39,781,519, forward strand.
GTAGTGTTGCCAATGTTTTCATCAAGGGGGAGATTGTGAAATCATGTCTTTGAAAAATTAGCTTTGAACTGAAAAATTAACTTAGAATTGGATTTGCAAAATGTGCTTGTGCATGTGTTTGACAATTTGACAAGAAACAGTAAGTTTCGCTTTGGCGCCGGACCAAACTTAAAGAAAACAGTAAGTTTCCCATGTACAACGGACCAACTTTCTTGGTCCTTTGTAAACATGCTTTTGACAACCTCATTCTCCCATGTACAACGGACCAACTTTCTTGGTCCTTTGTAAACATGCTTTTGACAACCTCATTCTCCCATGTACAACGGACCAACTTTCTTGGTCCTTTGTAAACATGCTTTTGACAACCTCATTCTCCCATGTACAACAGACCAACTTTCTTGGTCCTTTGTAAACATGCTTTTGACAACCTCATTCTCCCATGTATGCATGCACCAACTTTCTTGGTCCTTTGTAAACATGCTTTTGACAACCTCGTTTTCCCATGTACGATAGACCAACTTTTTTGGTCTGTCGTAAATGTGTTTTTGAAGGTTGTTGTGCCAAACCAAGTTATTGAAAAACAGTAAGTTTTACATGTACGCCGGACCAAATTTTTTGGTCCGTCGTGAATGGGTTTTTGAGCGATTTTGAGATTGAAATTTGAATTTGATTTTGAGATTATGAAATTTGTGATAATTTCATGATACTTCTTTTGAAGTGGACTTTATGCAATGCTCATGTGAGTAGTTGCATGGATTAATGTGAGTCAAGTCGTGGACTTGTGCTCGGAATTGTTTTGTGGTTTGTTCATGTGCAGGTATTGCTCGAAGACGAATGTGGTCGATGACGGGACCGGAACTAGGTTCATGGAAGAACTGAGGTTCGGGACTAGGTTCAGGGAGGAACTGAGGTCTTGGTGGTCAAGGATGTCATGCGGGACGTTCGGGCTAAGAGAATGGTGCACATGAAGAATGGTTAGTCACGTGAGAATGGCAGGAGGTCATTCGCGTGCAAAGTGTTAAGTCACGTGAGTATGGCAGGTGGCCATACGCGTGCAAAGTGTTAGTCACGTGAGTATGGTAGGGTTGCCATACGCGTGCAAGAGTTGTACTCGGCCAGGTTGGGCCAAATAGAGTTGTGTTGGATACAGATTCCTTCTAGGGAATAGGAATTGTATTCAGAACTCCTTGTGGGTTGGTCCTTTAAATAGGAGGGGTTGTCTCCTGTTGAAGGGTATCCAACCAAGGAGAGCTGAGCGCATCAAGCCTTGAGCTTGGTTTTAGGGGTTGTACTCTTTTGATGAGAGTATTTTAGACAAGAAATAAAGATCAATTCTTCCAAGATTTTTGCGTACACAAGAACCACGTCGCTACAGTATTTTCTGTTTTGGTTCTTGTTTGCATGCTTGTTCTAGTTCTAGATTGGTTTTTGTTCTTCAAGTTTTATCTTGATTTGATCCATCAAAAACCTCTCTAGGATATTGATCTAGTGTTTCTCAAAGTCTAGTTGATTAATCTTTTGAAGATCTTGTTTAAACTTGAAGTTTTGATTAGATTGATTCTCGTAAAGTTCTGCATCAGCAAGCTTGCGAAGCTCATAACTTTTGATCCGTAAGTCCGATCGAGCTGATTCTTTTTGGGTTTGATTCGTATTGGAATCTAGTTTCTTGTGTCCAAATTTCAGATCGTTCCGACGGTTGGATCTTCGGGAATTTGCGTTTTACCGAACCTCTATCATTCTGTTTTTGTCGAAAACGAGGCAATTATTTTGTTCTGTTTTGGGGTGAACTTTTAATAGATTAAGAATTTGGTTTTAGCTTCCGCACAATCATTCACCCCCCCTCTGATTGCTATATTCGTATACTTCGATCCTACAATGGGACAGACCTAGCTGATTAATTTGTTGATTCTAAACTTTAGTACTATTAAGGTGGTGTGAGGCCCGGGTAGTGGTAACCAGTCCTCTCACGGGTTGGCTCACATGGCGCAAGAGGGGGGGCCTGGATGTGGTAACTAGTCCCACCAGTGTTGAAACCTTAGGGAGTTGTACTGGGTTTAGATAAGCATTGGAAAGGCTTTGTTACGGACTCTCGCCTTTGTGGTGTTTGGCTGTATCTTGTGGGTAAAGTGTATAACCTCTGCAGAGTGTAAAATATATTCGAATAGCTGTGTCCACGGTATTGGACATTGCTCGGGGATTACAGTCAAGGGTTAGACTTTCATGAAAATAACTTGGTTTGGAAAATGGAGTTGGGTTGGAACTGAGAATTGGACTTAGGTTGTGAAATGCTTTACTTGTGCAATCATTGTGAAAGTTATTATCTTTAAACAATGTATTACTGCTTTGCAATCTATTACTGTATTTATGAATGCTACTTTACTGCAAATGAACCCGTTAGCCATCCTTTGTAATAAGCCATGCATGTAGAGTATTAGAATGTATCTCTGTGCATGACTTGCTAAGTACCAAGTACTCACCCCTTGCAACAATACAACATCAGTTGAAGAAGAGGCAACACCTGCACTGGAGGAGGAGTTCCAGGAGGAGCCAGCGAAATAGGGGAAGAGCCCAATCAGTTGCCTGTGGCATATTGGTTGGCGCCACACGTTTCTTTATTTTTTCCGCTGCAAGTTATTTCTCTCAATAAGTTTCCGCCCTGCAAGGTGTACTTTTGTAACTTGACCATAAGGTCGAGCAACCAGTTTGGTTAATTAAATAAAGTACTTTATTATTTCGCTGAGTATGATTGTGATATTTACCAATGTTGAGACTGTGTGCACTAGTGTGATCCTAGACTAGTGCTGAATACATAGAGGGTTCGGATTTGCATATTCGGGTCCTGACATTGACAGTGTCGCTATTGAGATAAGCAGCAACTCCCTACCACCGGTTTTTGTGTCTGAATTGACATTGTTGTACTCGAACTCCTTGAGGTAGAGCCACATGCACCCTATATCTTTCTCCACGCGGTTTTCTTCTTACATGTTGTGGGTGGTGGTGGATGTCGCTGTAGGCAAACTCCACTAAACTTCTTATCACATTTAACACACTTCATATAAGTTAGCATGAATATGTGAAAAATAAATAGAATAATCAGTGCCTATCGCATCACTGCGAAGTGAGAGAACATTACCAAATCATCGAATTTTAGCTCTAGGATCTAAAATAAATCCGAATGCATATAACATAGGAGTTTCTTTCCAATATTTCAAAATTTTAGTTTTTATAGAAAAATCAGTTTCACGCAAAATACTATCATTTTTGTGGTTCTTTAAGTGAGTAGTAATTTATAGAATATTATGCACAATTAAAGGAGAGGCTTAGTAATAAACTCCAGATAAAGAACAAGTCGCATCATAAACAATTTCCAAAAATGACAGCAAGTAATTAGCAACATACCAATGTTGCTCTGTGAGTAGCGGTTGACCATCTCAGGTATGATAGTTCGTATTAATAAAAACATAAAATATGTCCTTATAGGGTATGAGTTTCTTTAGCATCAAGAAAGTAGAGTTCCATCTAATTGGCATATCTACACCAAAATTACGTGGGCATACACCCATTACAAGATAATAGTTCTTATATGATACTACTCGTACATTAGAAATATTAATGAAAGATATTGCAATACGAAAAGGTTCGATATACGTGCTTAACCTCTTTAAACCAGATTTAACTATAAGATTAATAATATGGCAAGCATAATGCTAATGTAACAAGAAAGATTGGGCGTACATACTAAAAAGTGGAGTAAGAATATTCATTGTAGAAGTATTTGCTACAGCATTATCTAATGTTATTGCAAAAATTTTATTTGTGATGGGAAAATCTTCCATAACTTTTATAATACAATCAGCAATATTTTCACCAGTGTGTGTTACATCAATTAATTTGAATCCAATAATTATCTTCTATAGTTGCGAGTCATTGTTTCGAAATGAACAACTATATTATGGTAATCCTCTTTAGCCCTACTACTCCATATGGCTGATGTCAAAGACACAAAAAAGTACAAGTATTAAAGAGCTCTTTTAGCTTACCACGACAAATATTATAGTACTTACTCAGATCTCTAGTTGTTGTCTGTATAGAAACTGAAGAAAATCTAGGATTATGAGCGGTCATAATATAGTTTTTAAATGTTGGTGACTCACTAAAGTTTAAAAGTAGATGTTGGAAAGCGATTAAATGACAAAGAGCTTCGCGAGCTACCTCAGGATTGTAGTCCCAGTGACGTACCGTATCGTCAGGGTTGTATTGCAGCTACGTCGTCTCATAGCCAATCTCGTTTTTTTTTTCTACAACTCTTAGCATGTCTCTTCAAGTGCCCCATTCCACCTGAAGATTTTGCATATAATTTGTGCTTACAATATTTACAAACGGCATACCTATTCTGAACTCCGTCAAATGTCTCGAAAATCTGGTTGAAATCTTCCCAGACTCCTGATGTACTGCGTCTTGATCTTTTTGCCCCAGTGCTTGACGACGCAGTAGCACTTATAGAGCCTGAGGATGACACAGGTGCTACAGCTCCTTCAGCTTGATAGGATGCTAGAAGCTCTTCGGGTGGAACCCCGAAATCAGAAGCTGGGAATAACGGAAAATCCTACTTCTCCATTAAGAAAACTTCAAGAAATAATTACGCTACTATTAACTTCATATCATTGAAAATAAATAAAAAGATAAAATTAAATCAATATTTTTATCTTGTTTTCTTGACAGAAGCCGAAATCCGAATTTTGAATTTTTATTTTATTTTTCGCAAAACTATCTTGAATTTTGCTAAATTATCACTAAGAGAACGAGAATTTTCACAAGATAATGAAGAGAAGAAATTACAAGTGTACTAATGGAGAAATGAGGGGGAGGTGCTACCCTATTTATAGAAAACAATTTAGAATTTTTTAAAATTATTTTGATTTTTTAAGCCTCCAACATCTAAAAATGACTATAAAATAGTTATATTTCAAATAAACGGCTTAAATATGCCGTGTCATGCCTAATTGTACCGGAGCATGCCATGCCTTGCCGATTTGCCCATAAACAGACAGTGTCATGCCGACCCGCCTTGTCGAGGTGTCAGTCCAAACACAATTCAACTCGTTTACGATTGGAACGTATCGTACTTAGACCATTTTTACAGTAACGAGCCACTAGTTGGCTCGTTTGACACGACCGACACTCCTACAAACAATTACGAGAGGCGATAAAATAAACACATGTAAATCTCATGACTTGGTCCTTACTTAGCCCTACTTGATCGCAACCTGCACCACACCTTGCCAACAAAAACATATATATAATTATGATCAATCAGAGCTCGATGGAGACGTGACAGGAACATTTTGGCAATCAGTCCATCGATCGATAAGATGGCAAAATTATTTGGGAACCGAATTATTACAGCGTGGCTGCTTACAACCCACAGAGATTTGTACCAAACCGGCGCTCGTTAATACGTCCAACAAGTGGGGCCCACCCGACATAGCTGTGAGGAGGTGACAGGTGGGGCCACGAAAGAACTATATGCGCAGAAGGGCGTAACCGTCGTGGACGTCGTTCATTACACGCGGTATACGGGTTGTACGGCCCCGTTCGTCCGTTTCTACTTAGTTCGCGTCCACTGGCCGGAATGGACGGACCCTGACAAAAGGGCATCGCCATTTGTTTACACCAAAATTCGGCATGTATTAAAATCGGTCTGAAACGGAAACGGAAAGGTATTCGTATGGAAAGAAATTGGTAAACAAATCGGAAAAGGAATCCGTTTCTAAAAAGGAAAGGAAATCAGATTAGGGGCCGATACGGACTGTATCCATGTACAACTCGGATCGGCCAGGTGTGTTATAAAGGGGGCAGACGTCAAGTGAAAATCAATCAATCCAACAACACACACATCTACTTTTTACAAGCTTTTCTTTCACATTTTAGCTTCATAGATCTTTCTGCAAGTCGACGGAATCAACATAGTTGCGCATCGCCGATTGTTGATTTTTGCCGATTTCACCCAGATTTAATCTGCTTCGTTTTGTTGCGCATCGCCTTCCCGAAGCCGATTTTTACCTTGTATCCGGATCAATTGTAACTGATTGATCTAGTTATCTCCTAATCGGTTCTTGCCGACTAGCGAAAAGCCGATAGATCCTTGTTTATCGGCTTTGATCAAATTACAAACTCTACCTTGTCAATTTCAGGTCAAATTGACTGGCACGCTCTGCAAACCCGGCGTTTGTCTTGTGTGTTCGAGGCCGAAAACCCTCCTTCACGTTTTTTGCGCAAACATATTTTGGCACGCCCAGTGGGACCACGAAGAAAATCAAACATGTCATCAACTGATAAGCTGCGATTCTGCCGATATCAACATCGATGCTATAATCGCGCCTCAAATGGCCGATTTAACCCCTGAATAAATAAAAGAAATCGAGGACCGAAGGCGCTTTGGAAGAAATGATGCCGGCGGTGCTTCGGAAAACACGCCGTGGCGTTACTCAAAAGATCGCACTCCCAAGCCTCAAACCTATCGGAGATTCGTCATCCGAATCGGTAGCCGATACGCACTCCGCTCAAGCTGATTTATCAAGTATGATCGAGCAATCATCCATCACGCATTAATCAATCGCCATCGGCTCTAGTATCCACATTAAAGCCGATGATAGAAAATAGTGTGAAAACAATTGCTCAGGAATTGGCTGTGTCTGGAAGCCTGCTAGATCCACCACAAACCATCCCTACGTACCCAGTATATTCCATAACACCTAACACCAATACAGTAAACGTGTCGGCTCAAACGCCTATTACGATGCCAACTCAACCTACTGTTTTGAAACCAAGCATACAGAGAGATGGATTTACACACTACCATGGGCACACGGATGGGGCTAAGATAAGCGCATCAAATCCGTCAAATGGGCCCTCCAATAGCATCGGTTTATCAGCTTATCAGCCGATCGAAACAGATCAGGTTCCGCAATCACGGGGAGCCACAACCGTGAAACAAACGCCGTATAGGGTGGTGCCGTACGTCGAACCTTTCGCGCCCATACCCGATGCATTAGGTTTTAATCATGATTATGACCAAGTGCCAAGACCTCCTGCGGTGCGATTTGGACAAAGACCCGAGTTTGCACTCGGGGGGCAGGGCGTGAACTATGAAAATTGGCAATGTCCAGTTGCACCACAAGCCGACAATGTCAATTGGGCGGAACAAATTGCTAACGTTTTAAGAGAACAGTTTGGTTTACAGCCCAGAGGAAGAGTGATCGGCTATAGGAAGCCGTATCCCGATTACATAGATCGAATGCCATACCCGCACAACTTTCGAATACCAGACTTTGCCAAATTCTCAGGTGATGATTCCGTCACCACGATTGAGCATATCGGACGGTTTATGGCTCGATGTGGAGATCGCCGCACAACCGATGGACTAAAAATTAGACTGTTTCCTTTATCATTGTCTGCAGTGCTGCATTCACTTGGTTCACTAATCTACCCCAAATTCAGTTCACGTGTGGAACGATTTAGAAAGCCGATTCCATGAATACTTTTTTCGAACTATGGAGCTTAGGATTTCTGATCTTAGTTCAGTCCGACGTATACGGCGAATCGGTTTCCGATTATATCAGAAGGTTTAGAGGCGTACGGAATAGATGCTTTAGTGTAACATTACCCGATGATCAATTGGCCGATTTAGCGTTCCAAGGGCTAATCCCGCCATTAAAAGAGAAGCTATCGGGCCAAGAATTTCCAGATTTAGGCCACTTACTCCACCGCGTATCGACACATGAAAGCCGATATGCAGAGAGCAAAGGGTTTAAAGATAGATTTAAGCCAAACGGTAATGAAAAGGCCAAAGTAAACATGGTAGATTACAATTCAAGCGACACCTCAGGGGACGGCGAGAGATAAACATAGCTGAGTGGACCAAGGGTTCTAAAAAGCCACTCGTATGCTCTCTGCTCAAGCCGATGAAAAATAGGGCGGAGATCAAGTATTCATATGACGTGTCAAAGTGTGACAAGATATTTGATTTATTGTTACAAGAAAAACTCATAAGGTTACCAGAAGGACACGTCATCCCATCAGCCGAAGAAATCAAAAAGCGAAGGTACTACAAATGGCACCATTCATTTTCACATAACACTAACGATTGCAATATTTTTCGACAACAGATTCAATCGGCCATCGCCGATGGCAGGTTAAAGTTTGCGGAAGAATCGGCTATGCAAATAGATATGAATCCGTTCCAGGTCAACATGGTGCAGTGCTCACAGAAAGGAAAGGGGCCTATGAAAGATGTTAAGCCGACTAAAAGATTTGAAACACGATCAAAAGATGAAACGGTACAGATTACTATCGGCTCCATACAAATAGAAACCGATAAAAATGGACAGAACTCAAGGACGGTAAAACCAAGAGGAGACCTGGAAATCGGAAAATGGTATCGGGCTGAGAGGGCTCCAAGAAAAGTCGATTTCAAACCAAAGCCGACTTTCTCACAGCTCCTGGGGAAGTATGAGAGGATAAGTCGAAGATGTAACACTCAACAACACCAGAGTTTTCATCGACCAGGGCAAAAGAGGGACGAACGTTGGCGGCCAGATATGCCATGTCGGCCAGCTACTGAAGAAGAGAAACATCGGCAATGTCCCTTTTGGCAGTTTTGCTGGGAGAGAGGGATGACCTTACCAACAGTTGTATCTTGTCCTATGCAACACTCGTCTGCATATCGGCCAAACCAATCTGTAAAAGACAGGTTGTCTAAACCGATATACAATCATCTAGAAGTGAGAAGCAGGAGGCTGATCCATGAAAGGTTGTCAACATCAGAGCAAGGCGAGTCCTCCCGAAATCAGGAACTATCGGCTAACACAAGTAGAATGGAATCTGACAGTGAGATGAGCAATTTAGCTGGAAAAATAAGAAAGCCGATAGAACCTAAGCCTAGGTGGTGCCCCTCGGGTCTCAGCAAATCACAACGTAGGAGGCTTCAGCGATTGAAGACACAAGAAGAAAGAGAAGCTGAAAAGGAGAGCGAGAGGGATCGGATGTTTAATAAGTTGAGACCAGTACCGGTTTTGAAAAAGGAGTGGAGAAAGAAGGAACAGATCGATAGTGATTCAGATCAATCGGTCGAATCCGGTCCTCCGATGATCCGAGATGATACGCCACCAATGGATATAAACATGGTATTCACTCTACCTGCCGAGTTCAAAACCGAAGAATCGGCTGAAGAAGTGTTCGCCCAATTGTGCCTCGGAGCACCAGACGCTGTGTTCGAAAAGCCACAAGACATGCATCGGCATCTAAAACCATTATATCTAAAAGGGTATATTAATGGCCGACCGATATCTCGTATGTTGGTCGATGGCGGGGCGACAGTTAATCTGATGCCGTTAAGTACTTTCAGAAAATTGGGTAAAGCCGATGAAGACTTGATCAAGACCAATATGGTGCTAAATGACTTCACGGGAGACCCAACTGAGGCTAAAGGCGTAATGGTGTCAGAACTGACAGTCGGTAATAAAACTTTGCCGACTGCATTTTTTGTGATTGAAGCCAAAGGCAATTACAGCGTGCTCCTTGGGCGGGACTGGATCCACGCCAATTGCTGTATACCATCAACCATGCACCAAAAATTGGTGTAGTGGAACGATGATACAGTAGAAGTCGTACCAGCCGACACATCGGCTCATATCGCCATGGCTAGCCCTGACACCAATTGGCCACACGAAGAAGCCGAATGTATATCAGGAAAAGCCTTGGACAATTGCGATTTTATCTGCGTTGAGAAGTCAGGATTCAAGCCGATCAGCGTTAAACCCAACACGTTTGATCGGATGGACGAAGTAGTAAGAAGATGGAGCACAAGACACTAGCAAAGCTGCAGGAAAAGGCAAGAAGCTATCGGCAAGAAGAATACGAAGAAGCTGTTGAGGATTTTGAAGAAGAAAGAAAAGGGTTAGGATTTACTTATGCCGATTTGCTCGAAGAAATCGATATTGGGGAAGGTGATAGCAAAAGACCAACGTTTGTAAGTGCTAAATTAGAACCCAGTTATAAAGCAAAGTTGGTCGAAATACTCAAAAGATATAGAGATTGCTTCGCATGGGAGTATTATGAGATGCCAGGCTTAAGCCGACAGCTAGTTGAACATCGGCTACCAATAAAACCTGGGTATCGGCCATTCAAACAGTACCCTAGGCGATTTAATCCTACATTGTATGACGCTATAAAAGAAGAAGTAGGACGATTGCTAGAGGCAAAGTTTATCCGGCCCTGCCGATACGCTGAATGGGTCTCAAACATCGTCCCTGTAAAAAAGAAAAATGGCAAACTTAGGGTATGCGTCGATTTTAGAGATTTGAATAAAGCCACACCAAAAGATGAATACCCGATGCCTATAGCCGATATGCTTATCGATGCTGCTTCCGGAAATAAAATCATAAGTTTTTTGGACGGAAACGCCGGATACAACCAAATATTCATGGCCGAAGCCGATATACCCAAAACAGCTTTCAGATGTCCGGGGGCTTTAGGGCTGTATGAGTGGAAAGTTATGACCTTCGGTTTAAAAAATACCGGTGCTACTTATCAGCGTGCTATGAACCATATTTTCCACAATTTAATCGGCAATACCGTGGAAATATACATTGACGATGTGGTGGTAAAATCCAAGAAAGGCGGCAACATTTAGCCGAGCACGGAAAAGATGTTCAAAAGCACAAGGTTACATGGGTTAAAGATGAACCCTCTCAAATGTGCTTTCGAGTATCAAGGACAATTTCTTGGGTTTCTGATTGCATGAAGGAGGAATTGAAGTAAACCAAGCCAAAGTAAAAGCTATAACCGATACTAGACCGCTGACAAGCAAAAAGGAGTTGCAAGTATTGATTGGGAAAATCAAATACTTGCGACGTTTCATCTCGAACTTGTCAGGGCGTATTCAGGCCTTCACATTCTTTGAAAATTAAAGACAACCAAGAATTCAAATGGGGAGCCGACCAACAAAAGGCCTTCGACGACATAAAGGGTTATCTGATAAGTCCACCAGTATTGGCCGCACCAAAATATGGTATGCCTTTTAGACTATATATATCGGCTGAAGGTGATGCAATTGGGGCAGTTTTAACACAGGAAGCCGATAGGAAGGAACGAGCGATATTTTATTTAAGACGACGTCTTTTAGATGCAGAAACCAGGTATCCCCTAGTAGAAAAATTATGCTTATCATTGTATTTTGCTTGCACCAAACTAAGACATTATATGCTGGCGTCCAAATGCATTATAATATGCAAAACCGATGTAGTCAAGTACATATTATCGGCGCCAATTCTGCGGGGTCGGCTTGGTAAATGGGCATACGCCTTAACAGAGTTCGAGTTAACCTATGAGTCGGCTAAATCTGTAAAAGGACAAGCTGTGGCCGATTTTATCACAGGAAGTGAAACATTAATAGGAACAGCTGATGTAACTCCTTGGCAGCTGTATTTTGATGGATCCGTTTGCCAGGAAGGCGAAGGCATCGGCGTGATATTAATTTCACCTAGAAAATAGGAGTATGACTTCATGTATTGGCTAAATAGCCGATGTTCAAATAACCAAGCAGAATACGAAGCATTACTAAGGGGTCTACAATTGTTAGATAGCATCGGGGTGAAAGACGTCGAAGCTTTTGGAGACTCGATGTTAATCGTACAGCAAGTCAAAGGAGAATACCGATGCAACGATGGTGCGCTAACTCAGTACTTACATCAATGCCTCCAGATCATCGAGATGTTCACTACATTTTCTATAAAACATATCCCCAGAGAAGCTAATGATAAAGCAAATCGATTGGCACAATGTGCATCAGGGTACAAGATTGAAAGCCGACAGGGACCAATCGGGCTAAGTGTTTGGCCGATTTTATGTGTTCACCCTGTCGACTGGAGAACAGAGATAAAGGATTATTTGTTAGATCCATACAAGCCGACCGAGCAGAAGGTCAGGCGGAAAGCACTCAAATATGTTCTACTAGAAGATGTATTATACTTTCGGACTATGGAAGGTTTATTGTTAAAATGCCTGGGAACCGAGGAAGCCAAAGTAGCAATGGGTGAGGTCCATGAAGGCATCTGTGGATCACATCAATCGGCCCATAAGATGAAGTGGATCTTAGCGAACAGGATATTTTTGGCCGACGATGTTAGAAGACTGCTTCAAATATTATAAAGGATGCCAAACGTGCCAAAAGTTTGGTAACGTACAGTCGGCACCAGCATCGGCTTTGCATCCGATCATCAAGCCATGGCCATTTAGAGGATGGGGTATAGACATAATCGGCCAAATATTTCCGTCATCCAGCAAAGGACATAAATTCATCCTTGCAGCCACAGATTATTTCTCAAAATGGGTTGAGGCTGTACCACTTAAGAAGGTTACTAGCAAAGAGCTGATCGACTTTGTAAATGAACACATCGTCCATCGGTTTGGAATTCCACAGACAATTACTACTGATCAAGGGACTGTGTTCATGTCCAACGAGTTCAAAAGTTTTGCGGAAAGTCTTGGGATAAAATTACTCAACTCTTCCCCTTACTAAGCTCAGGCCAATGGACAGGCCGAGTCATCAAACAAGACATTGATAAAGTTGATAAAAAGAAAAATTGAGGAAGAGCCGAGGAAATGGCATTCGACGCTATCAGAGGCTTTATGGGCTTATCGGCTATCTCATCACGGATCAACTAAATTGTCACCTTTTCAGTTGGTATACGGACAAGAAGCCGTCTTGCCCGTGGAAATCAACATCGGCTCAGTAAGGCTATGTGAGCAAGATAAGGTATCAGCCGATGAATACAAACAGGCGATGCTCGACAATCTGGATGATTTGGCTGAATTAAGGTTGATCACGCTAGATCGGCTTAAAAGGAATAAAGAGAGGGTTGCCAGGTCGTATAATAAAAAGGTGATTTTAAAATCGTTCAATCGAGCCGATTTGGTATGGAAAACCGTGTTGCCGATCGGATCTAAGGATAATCGATTTGGCAAATGGTCTCCAACATGGGAAGGACCTTATAAGATCAATCGGCCGATTGACGGGAATTCGTATATACTGGAGTCCTTGGACGGTTTCGTCTTACCTAAAGCGATCAATGGAAAATATCTAAAGGCATATCACCCAAGCATATGGGTCGGGTCCTAACTACCGGGAGAAAAACATCAGGATCGATTACAAAGACATGCATATAAAATCGGTCATACAGCCGACCGAGTCAGTTAAACAAACAACCATCACGGATTAAACATTGTTTACAAAAATCGGCTACGGCCCGATCGCAAATCGATTCATAAAGAAGTCGATGCTCTGTTCTCAGATCAGTGAAGCCCGGAACCAGGCAGGTGGGCTCCCAAAGCCGATAGTGCCGCTGCCGCCCTACCGATGGTAGCTTGAACACTGTCTATCAGTTGTTGATCGGCTCCTGCATCACCCGGGACTGGAACTATCTTGGCCGATTGGTTCTTGACTTGAGCAAAAACTTCGCCAATTTGCCGCCTCTAGACGGCCAGTGAAGACGTCGAGTCGGTGATGCCGAGCTGGCATTCTGCAAGTTCTTTTGTAACTAAAGCCAGCTGTTCTTCGAGTTTGATCTTGGTCGACTCCAGCTCTTGAGCCCTGTTTTTAGCCGTTTTAAGTATAGCAGCACCCTGGTCAAATGCACTCTTTTGAGACTTGGCATCAGCTATGAGCTTGTCCAAGATCTCTTGGTCGGTTTGTTGAGCCTTCCTCTGTTCAACTCTGAGCTTAGCTGACTCTACGTCCAGCCGACGAGCGTCTAAGTGGCATACCTCTAGCAGTGCGTTCATAGCGGCAGGGGGAAGATCGGCTTGTACGGCCGCCATAGCATCCCTCAGAGGTTGCGTATTGGCCAGTAGAGCCGCCTCCGGCTGCATCACTTCGTCCAAAAGACGGTTGAGTCGCTCTTGCATGCCCGGCTCGGCAGTAACGGCAGCTGATGCTGGCGCAGAAGCCGCTATTATGCGTTGAATATCGGCTGGATAGTCATCAGTGGCCATAACCTCCGGGTCATCAAGCTCGTCCAAAGTGAAACCCAGCAGATCGGCCAGATCAGTTGATGGCGCTTTGGGGTCAGGATCGAAAATGTCAATTGTCGGGGGCGGTACGGCCGGTGGCGGAGAGAGCGATAGAGGGATAGCCGATGTAGCACCTTGGGGATCGGCTATAACCCCCGCTATCTGTACTGATGGAGATTGCTAGAGAACAAAAAGCAAGTTAGCAACACAAAACAAACGTAAAGCAATATGACTACACAGAAACTCACATCAGTAGCTGAATGCTCCGGAGAACCACCAGATGGATGCCTTACAGGTCTTGGTGAATGTCTGATAGATTTCTTCCTCCTCTCTGTAGTAGATTCAGTTAAACCTTGATAACGCGAATGACGTAATAGTCGACACAAAAAGTGACTTACTTGGAGCGCGTTGGCGAGCCAAATCCGATAGGGATGGACCTTGGATACCCAAAGTACCTGAGGTATATCCCGTAGTGCCGACAGATTGACCCGGACGTCTCTGTCGGCCGCTACTGGCAGAAACATGGGGATCGGCTGTTCGTTCGCCAGCATCCGTGCCACCCTGGAAAGATCAAAAACATATTTAATGAAAGCCGATAGCCAACATGAAAAAAAAAGACTGGTACCTCTACAGCTACTGAGGATTCAGTATAATCGGAACTCTCGCTGGGGCCAGAAGCCACCGTCGGCTCACGGAAGACAGGCAAAAAGGTAAGAATTATAGCCGACGGAGTTCTATCCATCAATAAGGCCTCCGATATTCTGGCCCACCACTGCGAGAATGCAGCTGACCGACGGGAATTAAGGACAAAATGCGGTGTCGATAGAACTTGCAACCCATCGGCTACTTCAAGGATAATCTCCGCGGCGACGCTGTTAGATACTCGAGCGCGAGGTTCGACACAACATAGTAGAGGAAAGGAGGGGATGGTTTGCCCAAAACCCAATTGACGGGCGTAGATCGAAGGATGATAAAATTCATAGGATGGCTGGAATGTCCAATTGTGTGTATTTAAGCCAGCATGAATAATACAAGGAGAGAGGAAGATTTTGTACAAGTCTAAAGTAGACTAGGGCATCAAAGAGCTGTCGGCATCTAAGTGGAGGAATGATGGGTATGGACAATCGGCTACATCGGTGTATCGGAAGAAGTCTTGTTGACCAAAAGAAGTCCTGTCTAGGGTAAGAAAAAAGTTGAGGTATTTGTGCAAGCCAACAGGATCTATTTTTAGTTCACCAGCTGAAGACATGATGAATCTCTCACCATAAGATCGGCTAACTCTATACTGGGGGACTACGTGTTCTAGATAATCTTCCCGAGGGAAAGTTGAACTCCCCGAAGGCTCAGATAAGATGGATCGGCTAAACATGCAATGGAGCCACGTCTGGATAAACCACAAAGGGCCTCCTATGTTGCCGATTTACATGTTTTGCAAAGCCGTAAAAGCCGACTACGGATTACATACATCATTTGATATACTGCCCCGAGGAACATCTTGCCTAGAGAAAGCCGACGCCCCTCCACCAAACGTTCCGCCACTAACTGAAAAGATTGGGTGGGACCAAGGGAGGCACCACAGAACAAGTATCGGTCTAGCCAAAGATTAAGAAAAGCGACATGCTCTTCGGCCGATACCGGACCATTGACCTTATTGTTATTCTGGATATACTTGTGCCAACCCTCGCCTTTCTTGTGAATTAATTTGAAAGAAGGTTTTCCACTGAAAGCCGATAGCTGGTCCCCATCTGGCCTAAGGCAGCACAATTGGGCCACGTCAAGCAAAGTAGGGCCGATTGGGCCGACAAATAAAAAGGCATTCAAAGAATCCGACCAAAAATAACATGCCGCAGCTACCAGGGGTTCATTGGCTTCAGGGTCGGCTAGACTCAAAGATTGAGACTCGGCTATACCCATCCTCTCCCATTCTACCCTCTTCTGAGCCGATACCCTAATAAACCAAGATCTCCATCCCTTCAGGCTGGTGGGCCAGGCCCTAAAACTTTTCCCCCACTCAGAGATATTATACCCAGCGGCCGACAAGGGGAGTCTAGGGATCTCGGTATTGATAACTGTGTCTACCGATATACTACCTATCGGCCCTAAGTAGAATTGATTTGAACTTTGGGGAATCGGAATGAATACCTGCGAAGGGTCCATTCCAGCCGATTTTGAAAAAGCAAGAGAAAGATGACGAGAGCCGATGGTGCGTGATCCGAGAGCTTGAAAGCGTGAAAATGACCGTGGGGGGACCCCCATATTTATACCGCGATGAAAGAAGGCGAGCAGGCGGAAGCGGTTGAGCATTAAAAATGCACCGAGATTTTTACGGCGCAGTTACTGGGTGGTTCCCAAAAAAGATTCTTCTGTGAAGCCGATACGAATGAAAAAGCCGATATATTCTTTTTGAAAGATAACAAATTATCTTCCAAAAACAGGGGGGCATATGTTTGCACCAAAATTCGGCATGTATTAAAATCGGTCTGAAACGGAAACGGAAAGGTAATCGTATGGAAAGAAATCGGTAAACAAATCGGAAAAGGAATCCGTTTCTAAAAAGGAAAGGAAATCAGATTAGGGGCCGATACGGACTGTATCCATGTACAACTCGGATCGGCCAGGTGTGTTATAAAGGGGGCAGACGTCAAGCGAAAATCAATCAATCCAACAACACACCAATCTACTGATTGATCTTTCTGCAAGTCGACGGAATCAACATAGTTGCGCATCGCCGATTGTTGATTTTTGCCGATTTCACCCAGGTTTGATCTGCTTCGTTTTGTTGCGCATCGCCTTCCCGAAGCCGATTTTTACCTTGTATCCGGATCAATTGTAACTGATTGATCTAGTTATCTCCTAATCGGTTCTTGCCGACTAGCGAAAAGCCGATAGATCCTTGTTTATCGGCTTTGATCAAATTACAAACTCTACCTTGTCAATTTCAGGTCAAATTGACTGGCACGCTCTGCAAACCCGGCGTTTGTCTTGTGTGTTCGAGGCCGAAAACCCTCCTTCACGTTTTTTGCGCGAACACCATTCTTTTCAAAAGAGATGTTCTTCAGCCTTGCTCCTGCGAACTGTTTACCAAAATAGCCTTATAGATCTCATTTCTTTACAAATTTAGTCTCCGAACAACTAATGTTGTAAAACTAGCCCCTCTCATTGAGAGCTGAAGAGCCGATAGAGAACACATGTCTCGTGTCAAGCGGTAGTACTGTGGATGAGGGTGCAACCAGCCCGGTGTAGTGGAAGAAGGCTACCGCGGCAGAGCAGTGCAACAAGCCAGGATTGCTATTATTTGGCCCAGGCAAACACTCAGATACACATTCCTAGCGTATATAATGTAGACGTACAAATTCCTGTCATGTGATAGCTTTTGCAGGCTGTTTTCGCTTTTACAAATAAGTTGACGGGACAAGATCACTACCACTTTCTTCAAGGATACACCGTCAACCGTGACAAACCTTTGACCACCTATCGTGCAAACGGCTCCCGCGGTGGGCATGCTCGGGCTACAACAATACCAAACGGACTGAAGTGCTCTGGGCATCCGTTTACACCGGTCGGGCTTTCAATTGCAAGGTAAGAGCAGATAAACGCGAGGATCTCATACCACAAGCGGTAGTAATTGTAGTACAGAGCATAAAGCCCTCCTCTTTTGTTTTTTTTCCCTGTGGGGATCAAAAGCTGGACAAAGGTAGCAGCTAAAGGTCTTCTCCATGGTTTGGTTTTGGTGATATGGACAGGACGAGGATGCGAGCAAAACAAGCTATAGGACCATCTTGGCGCCTCATCACTTTTGCCGTGTGCATCAGATTACATCATACAGGGGATCGGATCAGGACCGGCCTAGCAGGTTTGTTGTGGCAAAACTTTTCGCTATCCTTGGTTGAACTGGATAGCACGAAACCATTCGCTCGTCCCATGACTTTTTGCTCAGCAGAGCGCTGTCGGGGTCATGGAAAACAACACAAAACTAGCTGTGTACTCAACCACAATTGCAGGCTTCAGCGTCCTGCTTGTGTAATACCCTGGAGATGCCCATGTCGTGGATGTCTGACGCATCGTCGGTGAACTTCCACAGGATAGCGAGGGAGAGAACTCCCAGCGGTCCTGAGCTTGATGCGTAACTGCCTTCGTACATGTTGCCTCTTTTCACTACTCAACTCTTCAATCTCGTGGTCTACTGGATTCTTACGTAAAGAAATAGCTGATTTGTTGTCAATTATCAACTCAACCTTTCCTGGTTTCTTCCTTAGGAGATTACCAACTAGCCAAATACCCTGACAAGCAGCTGCATACCCTGACAAGCAGCTGCATGTTGTCGCTGCAATATATTCAGCCTCATATGAAGAGAAGTCACAATTGTCTCACCACTACTACAAAAAAAGCTTATATTAGACCCCTTATCACTGACCCTTCTAGCCAAAATCCGTCAGTAATGACTACGGTAGTCATCAAAGACAATTCTTGGTTAGAAGGGTTGTATGAGGTTCTTCATCACTGACGACTTTTGGCTAGAAGGGTCAGTAATAACCATTTCCATCATAGATGGTTTTATATAGCACCGTCTGAGATGCAATCTCATCCCCATTTAAATATTGGACATATTGGATCATTGTAATCAATGGTACTTTTACTACAAATAAAAAAAAAACTATGATTTTGACACTGGCGAACTATTGGCAATAGCCGGTTGTGCGAGTGTTAACTTGCATGTAAATAGAGGAGATTTCTCGCTTGGGTCAATCAAGGACCGAACGTAGTCTTGTATGATTCAACAAATAACCTTACAACCACGAGGGCTGGTATGGGACGATCTTAACCTATTAAGTTATTAGAACTAGTTTTGCACATTAGAAGGCTGAAGTAGCACAAGCATTCCAGATAGGTTTGCTTGTAAGGGGCTTCCACACTGATGTGTGGGTAAATGCATATCGATGCAACGGTGTACGCCTTGCTATGGGAAGAAATTATTATTGTTTATATTGAGCTTAAAAACTTTTATGATTTATATGAATGTTTATTTCTACCGCCATAGCAAGGGTTTGACATCACCAGGCTGGTGCAAAGTTAAGGCTGAATAATGTAACGGATATGTATAATCTCTCTGTGACACACCTGTAACATCCCAAAATATATTAAAAGATAAAATGCATTATTAAAATATGCATTTGATTTATTATTGTATTTCTTGAATTTATATGCTTTTTAATGAATTTCTCGTTGCAAATAAATTGAATTTTGGAATTAGAAGTAGGGAAATGGTAAAAACATAAAAAGATAAAAATGTGAAAATTTATTTTGAGGCTGTAATTATCCCTATAAATCTCAGTATAAGGTTTTAGGGTAGTCAAAGTTCGCATG
This sequence comes from Rhipidocladum racemiflorum, assembly GCA_036346355.1. Taxonomy (NCBI): domain Eukaryota; kingdom Viridiplantae; phylum Streptophyta; class Magnoliopsida; order Poales; family Poaceae; genus Rhipidocladum; species Rhipidocladum racemiflorum. Next base: position 39,800,953 of record CM070588.1, read on the forward strand.
TGCTCATTAAAATCATGAAAAGACTAATTTTGGAATTAGATATCAAATCTGACCAGAGCAGTAATAGATTTTTATAAATTTTTGTAGAGCTCTCTAAAATCTGTAATTTTTACCATGAGTCTACCTTATCTTTACACTTATCTGGAAAAATTAAAAAAAAAATAACTGCATTTCCTATTTATTCTTATCTATTTTCTCTAATCCTGAAAACCTGCAAAATGAAGCAAAAGAATTTTAATAAAATAAATAATGGGAATTAAGTATGAAAATTTTATGTAGATCCCTATCATAAATAAAGACTTACAGTAAAAGTTTCAAAAATTTGGAAGCTGATTTTACATCTCTGATAAATCATTTTCGGAATTGTAAAGTTTCTACAAATTGCGTTGTCAGAATTTTAAGAAAATAAAATTAGTGTCCCAAAATTGTACAGTGCGTAGATAACTTAACCAGGAAGCTAGTAAAAAATATTGGAAAATTCTTGATATGATTTGACATCCCATTTAATTTGTTTGGCTGCTGTCTGAAAAGATAAAGTAAAATTAGTTCATTGGTTAACTTACACGTGGGCCACCATATTACAGCTTAAACTGGCCATTCATTGCCTCCAACATTGTCAGGTGGGCCTTTCTTGTCGTCAGACCCACATGACAGCCACTCTCTCTTCGTTCCCTCTCACCCAAGCCGTCGACATGTGGGCCCTTATCCCCACATGTCAGCCTTCTTCCCTTTCCTCTGTCTCTCTTCGCTCTTTCTCTCATCTCTCTCTGACATGTGGGCTGCCAACCCCACATGTCACTCCTTACCTCTCTCGGCTCTCTGTGTTCTCTCCCTCGCACGAAGTCTGGCCGAGGAAAAGATCGGGCTGCCGCCTCTGATCCTTGTCGCCTTCCCACTGTAAGATTTCGTCATTTGAGGAGATCATCCGACAGCCCTAACCTACCCATACCTCCTCCTGTCCAAACACCCATGATTTTCGCGAAGGAGCTTTGACTGTCGCCGCCGCAATCCTCTTCGGCTACAAGGATGAATTGCGTTTAGACCCTGTGGAGCACCGCCTCAAAGAGCTATTTAAGCGCTGAACTCGTTTGAACTCGAGGATCATACCCATTCCTCCTCTAAACCTCGGCTTTACCCAAAATTACTCTCTTCTTCCTCAGTTCCGGCAAGGACCCGAAAAGGGGAAAAAGTTTAAACTGCCGAGCTACGGTAAGAGATCTCCAATTTGATTCTTTATTCAATCTCTTTTGCTATTATTAGAGATTGGTTGTTGCTATATTCTTATTCAACGGCGTGTAGACACCGACGCTACTGACACCGCTGTTGACAACTTCGACCCCGAGTACATTCCTGAAGAGCAAGACAAGCACCCCTTTGACCTTCTTAAACCCAGTTTTTAATAACTACTTAAAATATGATTAAGAATCTTCCTGAATGCTGTATATTCTTAGCAAATCCCTATTTTATGATTTCTGGTAGCTATAACCTACACCGATGGATTTCCTTAATCATTTTGAAATGTGATCCATGACAACCATAGGAAATGGTTAAGTTAGATTGGGGATAATCGTTTATTAATTTGCATATGCTTAGCACTGCTATAGAAAAATATTGGTGAAATACACACACACATCTACCCTTCTTAATGAATTTTCTAATTGTTAATTATAACAGTAAAGGATACCGATATTTTGTTAAAAATAAAAATAAAACTACAATTTTGACATTGACGATTATTGGCAATACCCAGAAGTGCAATTAATAATGTACGTAGATAGGGGAGATTATCGCCCAAGTCACATTAAGGACCGAACTAATGTGTTGTTTTCATGCCAAGATAACCGTACATCCACAAATGTTGGAATGGGACAGCCTTAACTTACTAAATTATTTGGAACTAGCTTTGCACATTGGTAGGCTGGAGTAGCAGAAGCAGTAAATCCTGTCGAGTATGCTTGTAAGGGACTGCCACATGAGACTTACGGGTAAATGCATATTCGGTGCAACGGTGTGCGCCTTGCTATGGGGAGAAGCGGTTGTTGTTTTATTCGAGCCAAGGGCTCCTGATTATTATTGTTTCATGAGATTATTTGTTTCTACCATAGCAAGGGTTTAACATCACCGGGCTGGTGCAAAGCTAAGTTTGGATAATTGAACGGTTCCGTTGTGAACCCCCCGTGGCACACCGAAGGAAGTGTGTTAACTAAGCTTTGCAAAAAGGGAGAGCATATCTTGTGGGTAAAGCTGTACAACTCTACAGAGTCAAAAACTAATCGATTAGCCGCGATCGCGGTCATGAGCACTTGGTAAAGTCATCACATAGTCAGATGTTTTCTATTTTGATAAAATTGAGACAATTGATCCTAATTTAATCACTCTTCATGATCCTTTTATGTTCATTATTTTAATTCCTCACGAAGGACTGTGAGATTGCTTACGAAGGACTGTAAGTGAATTGTTTCAGTTTTATTATTTACTACTTATTTCTTTAAATTATTTGTCAAGCCATTTTTATCTCTCCTTATGCTTTCAGTTTACTATTCAATACCTATAATTCAAATTTCTGCTTTATGCAAAAATAACCCTAGCAGCCTTTATTTGATTCAGCCTGCATATTTTTAGGTTTTGTAAAAGTCTTGCGAGTACCTTTGTACTCTACTTGCATTAACAATGTTTTTAGGTGAAGAATCAGAATTTGCAGAAGACGCTTATAATAATGCAGAATACGATTTTAATGACGAAGGTTCTGCCTAAGGTTTTCACCCTGTCTGTTGCCGTGGATTTTGGGCTTAGAAGGCAAACAACAAGATGATGGATTTCCTGTTACTACCTACTTTTGATTATGCAATATTATGTTTAAACTTCCGCTGTAATAAAATATCGTAACTTTTGTATGACTGTGTTTTCAAATTGTGCTAAGTGTGTGCCAGCTACTGATCACGGGAATGGCACAGGACGCACTTCAGAACCTTTCTTTTATGTTGCACTGTAGCATAAAAAGGGAGGGTCTCACAACACCAAAGGAAGTGTGTTAAATAGCTTTGCAGAAAGAAATGATCATTCCTTGTGGGTAAAACAGTACACCTCTACAGAGTTTAAATCTTTTTAAAAGGTCATACTCGCGATCATAGGTAACTTGGAGAACTAACACTAGTTAGATGTTTTCTATTTTCATAAAAATTGAGATAAATGGTATGGAACTGAATTACATTATTAAATTGTCTTTATATCTTGTTTAAGTTCTGTCATGTGTTGGCAATGGACGTTTTATTGCTCACGAAGGATTGTGAGTCAATTGTTACATTTTTGTTATTTCTTATTTGTTATTTTAATTATATACTTGTTAAATTGTTTTTATTCATTTACACTTTCAATCTACTATTCAGTATTTACAATTCAATTTAGCTTCATGCAAAATAACCATAGCAACCTTTTATTGATTTAGCCCGCATATATTTTAGGTTTTGTAAAAGTTTTGCAAGTGCTTTTGTCCTCAACTTGCTATTAATGTTGTGTTTAGGTGGATCGGATATTCTCAATGAAACGTACTTTTACGCAAGAAATAGATTTAATAACGATGATATTTTCTAAGGTTCGCCTTGTCAGTTGCCAATGGAAATACTGGACTTCATGGCACACTACAAGATGAAAAATTTCCACAACTGGTTTACTTTTGTTTTATGTATTATTATATGTAAAAGAACTTCCGCTGTAATAATTAATGCAACTTTGTGTACAATTGTGTTTTCAAATTGTGAAAGTGTTTGCTAGCTATTGATCATGGGACTGGCACAGTATGCACTTTGTAATCTTTGTTTTATGGTATACAATATCATAAAAGGGAGGGTCTCACAGCCTAGGGCTTCTCTCTTGCTGTAGCGCGTGACTCTTCTACTACACGCTCCCGGTCGCCTCTGCACGCCCACCTGTTGCCATGCGTCCCAGACGCCGTTGGGCACTTCCAACCCAGGCACTTTCTTCTTCTCGTGCACCACGCCACCGAACATCGCATCGCTCAGCGACGATAGCCTACCCCAAGGTGCAGCAGTAGTGGCCTCCCTGGGGGTAAGCGTGACACTAAGATTAGAATCTCACTCTAGTACCAATTATTGGAATAGCACACCAAAAACTTTAGAGCAATTTTCTCTTGTATACTTACTTGTCCTAATCGAACTCCTCATCATAATCAGACTCTAACCAAAACTCCAATTAACCATACAGATTACAAGATTACCTCTAACTACTACAACCACCATTTCAGACTTCTCTCCGAGATGTATGACATGCCCAATAGAGGTTGAAGTAGGCACGCAATGACGCAAAGTCGTGGTCTCACCATTGAAACAAGAGGCGCAGCGCATGTAGCTGAGAAAGGAAACTAAATGTGTTTAGAATCACATGAGAATACTGGAATCATCATCATCATCATCATCATGTACTAACAATCGGGAGAAAGCGCCCTCAGAGAGCCCCCCACATGTCCCACCCCCATTTTGCGAAAAAGTACTCCTATTCTTCATAATTACGAATAGGTCCCTATGAATTTACAAATAGGTCCTTTGCGATTATCTGTGAGAGGAAAAAAATTTCTTAGGTTCGCGTTTAGGTCCCTCATTCGCTATTTTACAGAAAGAGGCTTCCGTTAAATACGAATGGCGAACGAGCTCTTTCCTAATTTTTCAAAATAGCGAACAGGTCCAAAATTATAACAAAAAGGTCCCCGCACTTTACGTTCAGGTCCTTTCTCCGTTTTGCCCGGAAAAAATATTTTTGTGGTCCGTTTTTTCTCCGCAGCATGGGAAAAATGTTTTTGTTGGCTGTTTTCCCAAAATAATAATGGAAATTCGTTTTCCGTCCGTCGTTTCACCGTTTTCGTTGAAAAAAATGTTTTCATTGTCCGTTTTTTCTCCAGAGTATAGGAAAAATGTTTTTCGTTGACCGTTAATGCAAATTAGTTTTTTGTTCATCGTTCCTCTGTTTTTGTTGGAAAAAATATTTTCGTTGTCCGTTTTTTCTCCAGAACCCGAGAAAAACGCTTTCGTGATCATTATTTCTTAGAAAAAAATGAAAATTCATTTTCCATTCATCCTTTCTTTGTTTTTTCCGAAAAAATGTTTTCGTAGTCCGTTTTTTCTTCAAATCTCGGGGAAAATGTTTCTGTGGTCCATTTTCTCTAAAAAAAAAACCCAAATCCTGTTTTCGTACGCGCACGCGGCGTGCGCCACTTTTGTGTTTTCGTGGTCCATTTTTTCTTAAAAAAAACACAAACCTATTTTTCATTCGTCCTTCCTCCGTTTTTGCCGAAAAAAATATTTTCGTGGTCCAGTTTTCTCGAGAGCCTAGAAAAAATATTTTCGTGGCCTATTTTTCCCTAAAAAAATGCAAATTTGTTTTCCATTCGCGCACACGGGTCGGTCTCTACAATTTCTTGAGCCTTCGAGATACGTCTAAGCCTATTTTTTCACCAGAAAAAAATGCAAAGTCATTTTTCGTTCACGCACGCGGCGTGTTCGGTTTTCGATCACGCACGCGTCGTACACCGAGTTTTTGTAGTCCGTTTTTTCTCCGAAAAAGACTTTTCCATTCTACTCAGAAAAAATGCTTTCGTATCCTAGTTTTTTTGTTTTCCTCGGAAAAAAATGTTTCCATGGTACATTTTTCTCCGAAAAAATTGCACGGATTTATTTTTCGTTCACGCACGCGTCATGCAACGCGCGTATTTCGTGCGTCGTGTGCCGCGGTTTTTACACGAGAAATTATTTTTGTAGTCCATTTTTTCTCGTTTTCCCATAAAAAAAGGTCTCCGTGGTCCGTTTTTTCTCCGAAAAAACTTTTCGTTTTCCCCAGAAAAATTTTTCGTATCCCGTTTTTCCTCGTTTTCTGCGGGAAAAAAAAAGTTTCCATGGTCCGTTTTTTCTCCAAAAAACACAGATTCGTTTTCCGTTCACGCGCGCGGCGTGCGCCACGCGTATTTTCCTAGTATCAATTATGATGCCATTGAAATGGGAGTACTTCTGAAATTTCGTTACAGCTTGCACAAAATTTGACAATGACCGAAAGTATGTCGAGTCACTTATTGGCCACTTGTAGGCAACAACGGTTGCAGCGCTAGACGGACAACGAGGTGCAAAGGTTAAGGCCATGTTTGGAAGCAAAGTTTTTCAATATCATGGTATTACAAAACCATGGCATGAAAATTGTTTTGGCATAAATACTATGGTATTACAAAACCATAGCATGGAAACTGTTTGAAAGCAAAGTCTTTTGCATGATGAAGTGATGCCAAAAACTCAAAACTCCACTATGAGTGGAGTTTTGAATACTCCAAAAATACCATGGTATTGGCAATACCATGGTTTTCAAAACAGAGTTTTTTTTTGTTGCTTCCAAACACCTTGTGGCCAAAAATACCATGGCATGCTCCAAAACCATGGTTTTGCCTAGAAACTATAAAAATACTTTGTTGCCAAACATACCCTAAGAGTGGCCTATGAATAGCCACGGACCAGACAATTTCCAGTTAAATAACACTTGGCCACAAGTTTTGATGGTTTTGTTTTTATATAAACTAGCAAATTTTCCTGCACAGCTAACTATTATGATACAATTATCTTTGACATATAACTATATTTTCTATAATTGTGTATTTTTTTATGTAACTCATGTGTGTGTGTGATTTGGTCCCACCAAAATAAGTGGTGGAGATCCTTAGTCTCTTTCTTTTAATCTAAGCTGTTATAACTCGGGTCTGCTAGATAAACGGTTAGATATTTTTTAAAAATAATAACGTCCAATGGTGGAGATCCTTAGACTCTTTCTTTTAATCTAAGTCGTTATAACTCGAGTCTGTTAAATAAACGGTTAGATATTTTTTAAAAATAATAACGTCCGATGGTGGAGATCCTCATACTCTTTCTTTTAATCTAAGCCGTTATAATCCGAGTCCGTACGGATTAAATGTAACACCCTAGTTTTCGCTTTCTGGAGAAAAACCTAATTTAAATAAAGTAAATTTAAAAGTTGGAGTTTGTTTGGTGTTTATATTAACCTGGCATCCATTCCCCTCCAAAATCGGGAATTAATTCCCCTCCGGTCGAAAAATCGAATTTTAAAATTCCTACCGGTACCCGAAATTTCACCCGAGTCCAAAAATGCTCCAAAAATCCCCAAACCACTTCAAATGTGTTCCAAATATTCCAAAATGATTTTAGAAATCATTCCCCGGATTTTTGGACCTCCGTTCCTATTTTATCTCGCGCGGCTTTTGTTTAATGCCTGCGATCCGCGCCCGAATATTCAATTCCACAAATATCATCCAAATTCAACCAAACCAATTTTATTGGGTCCCAAATATTCTAAAATGGCTCTAGGAATTTTTCCAGAATTTTTAGGCCATTTTTCCTTATTTTTCTCTAGGGCGAATTGTTTGCGTAAAGGAGAGCCAACCGGAGCGCGCCACGTGGCACGTGAACAGTGTCATCCCTAACCTCCAGCCAAGGGAAAAACAACAGAGAGCTCCAAAACGTGTTCATGGCTAGGGCAAGCTTCAATCGCTCATAACTCCACCAAATTAACTCCAAATTGCGAACCGTCGGTTCCGTTGGATCCGCGCTGCCGAGCTCTTCCAATTCCCCACCTCGGTGCGCCATCAATCCCGCCGGAAACGGCTCCATTCAAGAAAAACCGAAAAGCACTAAAATGCCATTAACTCGGGCGTTACACCTCCAAACGCCGCACCACCACCTCCATTCTCTTCGTATAAGTATCCCGTTCGGTGGTGTATCCCTTTTTCCCTCTACTCCACTCGTGCGCCCGTGAGATCGAGAAAACCGAAGCCGTGTCACACTTTTTCGGTGTTCTTCAAGTTCATGCTTGTAGATTCTTCTCCGGTGAGCCATTCTTCATGCCACTTTGTTCTTTGTGACCGTGGATGAGTCTAGCTTCTAATCCAATCATCAATTTTAGGATTTCTCAACCGTGGGCGACGAATTTGGAGCTTTTGTGCATTCGGCCGAACCTCCGTTCTTCGTCGATTTCTCCGATTCCGGTGAGTTTTGGTTCAATTCCTTCCTCCTAGATGTCGCTAAGGATGTCATCTATTGATTCTAGGCTTTTGTTTGGATCAATTCCATGCGAAAATGGGGCAAAAATCCGTTTTTTTGGAAGAAGAGGGGGGCTCTGTAGCCTTGGGTGGAACAAAATTCTCGCAAGTTACTGTAGCAAATAGTAACTTTTCTCTTTTTCTTGATTTTCCATCATTTTCCAACTTCGAACGCTTATAACTTTTGCATCCGAACTCCGATTGACTCCGTTCAAGTTTCTAAATTCATCTAAAATCAAGATCTACCTGCCAGTACTAATTTTGTAATTTTTGGATTTTATTTATTTTCTTTTATTTATTTATTGCCTCGTTTTGCGCGTAGTCAACGATTCCGCCGAGTCCGCCGACCCCGCCGCCGGACTTCGAAGAGTTCAAACTTCTCGCTGTGACCGAGGCAAGTCTCATTGACGCATGTTGATCCTATGCTTTCTAAAGTGTTTTACCATGTTTTACAAATTGCATCGCTATTTATATTGAAGAATGATGTTACCGTTAGGCTGTTAGTTATACCTGTTGTTCATACCTCCTTGACATTTGTTATCCATGATCCGTTGTCGCCCTAGTACAATACTCCACCATAATAAATATTTTTGATAAAATATTCTTTAAGTAGGGAGAGAGACTGTTTGGAATACCTTTTTAGAAGGAACAAGCGATGTAATGCAAACTGGAGTTAGATTACTATTAGTGATGATGTGGGTGTAGTAGTTATGAAATTGATCTATGATTGGTGATTAGTTGAACTACTAAGGAGTTGGATTGTGATAGTGGTTCGCCATATAACTGGTGTGGATTCGGAGAATATTGGAAGATGTATGATATCCAGAGTAATAGTCGGTAGAAGTAAATAATAATATTGAGAGGCATACTTGTGGATCAAATAGAATAAGTGGTGAATTATATTTCGGTGGATTTTAACAAGAATATTATATGATAATCCTTTATGGAGATTGTGAATGATCCAGAATGTTTGGTGGTTTAGTGGATGATAATATTACGTATTCTTGGTGGATTAAAGTAGATGATTTAGAGGTGATAATGTGAAGGATTAAATACATGAAGTTATGAAGTGCTATCGGTGGATTGTAGCCTAAATGATTAGAGTCGATATCGTGAAGTATTCTCGATGATTCAGTCAATGATATGATCAAATATACTCGATGGATTCAGTGAATAATATTGAGAATCGTACTCGATGGTTTAGTAGATGATTTTGTGAAGTATGGTGTTGCGATAACCATCTAGGTGGGATTATGAATAATGAGGATTGTATGTGATTTGTTTAGCCAACTTGGTGTCATTGTTTAGGGAAACAGCTATAGGCAATGAATCAATGAAATCTTGGATTTGTAGAATCTTTCATGAAATATGCTCGGGATGAGATTATGAATTATTCTCGGTGGATCCAGTAGATTACAAGATTTCGCGATGTATAGATGATGGGTAACCCCTAAGTAGACTTATATTTTGAGGAGATTGTTTCATATACAATGACGTCGGTAGCTTAGCATGATTTTGGAGTTATGATGGCACATGGTATAGATTTTACTTGTTGGAGTACTAAATTGGATTGGATTATATAGTGCCATGATAATAATGGGGAATCTTGGTGGTCTCATGAATTTTGGAGATGATAGAACTGATTATCATAATTTTTATCAAACACTGAGTTTTGTATTTTATAAAATAAACTATTGGTGGAATAGAATAGTACGGTAGAAATGCTTAGCCTCGCCATCGGTCAATATTCACCTATGGGTGGGACTTTCAATTATCTCTTGAAAACTTGTATTGGAAGTTATAGGCAAGGAGTATTGCCAATGGTTTACAAAATAAAAATAAAATGAAAAATGATTTCGACTTGGGCGGCATGGAATGTCGGGTGGAAGCGAACCAAGCCTTGGTTCTTTTGTGCAAGTACCGCCCCAAGTCAATTAAGGACCGACGCTTATGACTGTCTCCATTCTAAGCATAACCGTACAACCACATGTCAAAGTGGGCACGACCTGGCTGAATAATTTGTAGAAACCTAACTTAGACTCACCACTCGGTGGTTGTGTGAGAGCCGGAAAGAGGCATTGTTGTTGTTGTCGTTGTTTTCCTCACACGGCGCAAGAGGGGGCTTCTGTACTGGGTGGAAAGAACCCTAACAGCGGTGAAACCTCAGCGGGTGGGTCGGGTTAGGCATATACATTGTAAAGACCTTGTCATGATATCCCTGCCGGCACACCCAAGGAAGTGTGCTAATTGCATGGCATCAAGGGAATATCATGTCTTGTGGGTAAAGTTGTACACCTCTGCAGAGTTAAAACTATTCGAATAGCCGTGTTTACTGGTCAAAGGCAAAGCTTCTGAATGCTTTCATCTTTGGTAGACTTTGGGTTTTGATTTCAAACTAAACAATGTTTTGTTTTGGGATCCGGAGCGGTTAGAACTCTCGGGTGTGCTTCAGCGGTTAAAGCCAGGTAGGTGGAAAGAACATGATTTTGTGAACCATGGCGAATGAGCCATGTGATTGGATTGAACCACGATTTTGTTGAGTGTGGCGGATAGAGCCTGTATATTAGTGAGTGGTGGTTAGAACCTTCACTACAATATTACATAATTCAATTATTAAAAAGAATTGCTCAAATATGCTTTGTGAAAATTATTAACAAGTATGATTTGATGAAACTTGGCTTTATGCAAAAGAACCATATTAAGCCATCCTTGGATAGCCTACATTGTGCATATTTTTCCCAGACTTGCTGAGTACTTTATGTACTCACGTGCTACATTCTAATCCTCTCTCAGAAGACAAAGAAGCTGTTCAAGATTTCCAACGACTAGGTCGCGTTCTCCACTCGATTGCCTGTGGGCATTTGGATGGGTCGCATTGGCGTTTTCGTCTTCATTGCGATTGTTCAAGTTGTTCGGCTGTCAGGTAGTAATGGTAAACCTTGACCATAAGGTCTTTGCTTTTATTTGGTTTTATTCTGATTTAGTTATATGTATTCGTGATATGGTTGTTGATTCATCACTTTTGATCGTGTGTCTTAGCTCGATCTGGACTAAGACAGAAATCTGAGAGGACTCCGGATAGCCGATCCGGGGGCCTACATTAAATGCCAGATGTTTTGCTTTTTGTGAGAATTTCTAGCCTATTTTTCTTTTTTCTTAACGACTCTCGCGAGCTTTTAATATATAATAGATGTATTTGCTTGCAATATGAACCTCGCCCAAAATCACTAAAATTTGTTAAGAATTCAGATCGAGTTGGCACAAAATCTAGACTGGCTGGTTTATCAAATACTGGTCCCTGCCGCCAAAACCAGTGCCAACCGTTTCAGTAGCTTTCGTACGAGGGTTGATGCTACATCCATCCCAGTAGCTCTCATGCGAGGGTTGACGCTACAACTGTGCAATCGTGGCCGTGAACAATTCTAACGCAACTTCCCCAATCATCCACAAGAAGAACCGCACGTTCTTTGAAGAATTGCATCACAACCTTCTCCAAGACTAAGTCAGCAAGTAATGGTCGGGTTTCTTCAAACATAATCATATACTTCTCGACAGGATCATTCAAGATAATCTGCGATGTCAATACACAAAACATCAGATATAACCAAACAGAGTAAAGTGAAGAAAGGGATATATAAAATATGAACTCGACAACACAACCTGTGGACATACATGGTGTCTAAGAAGACAGTTGTGGGCTGTTTGGTTGCCTGCATGCACAGAGATTTGCATCTACAGATGCAGAATCTTGTTTTTTTCTCGTGTTTGGTTGCCTGCATCTAGTTTTGAGCCCGGCTCTCTGGATGCAAGATTCTCTATGCAGGCTGAGATACGTAGAAAATGGGCGTATCTCTGGATGCAATCGTGTTCACAGTAGGCCCACAGTCAACCATGCATGTGGTGCCACGTGGTTATATAAGTTTCTTTTTTTTTTCTTTTTTGTTTATATCTTTTGATTAGCATTTCCGATTACCGAACCGATTTCAAAAATGGGTTCTTGACATTTTTTCGAACAAAACTAGACCACACTTGCTATATAAATTTCAAAATATTTAAATTTCAAAATACCTGCCTCCTAAACACTCAACCAAACACCGTCTCTGCATCTGTGCATCCTGTATCTCATCAGCCTGGCTGAGTGGAACGGGCCAAGCTCGCGAGAGAAGGCAACCAAACAGCCCATTGGTGAATCCAGATAGGATTTCAACTTTAACTGCCACCCGGTTTAAACAGATAGAAACAAACTTAAAAATGATCATGCTTTCACTATGACACATTAAGTTTATAAAACTGGCAAGACAAAAGGAATATTTACTATATGCTCCTGGCACCTAGTGCCAACATCAAATTAAATTCCAAGTTTCACCCATTCAGATAGATCAACCACATGTTTTTTTTATCGGACCTTCCATAAATTTCTGCGTACAAAAACCATGATTTGTTGCCAGCACATTTGTCATGTACTTGAGACACCAGACTGGCATTGCATAAGAAAACAAAAGTGACCAGACAAATATTGTTCACAGGTCTTCATCTGTTACTTGATATGTAATAACAAGTCAGATTTTTATCCTCGGAAATTGACAGGACAGCTCCATTAAAACTAGCTATAAGCTGACTACAGGGGTGTGATTCAGTTTTGCCTACATAATATTACAAATATCTAATAAACTAGAACACGCAATTTTTGTTCCTAAACTCTAGTTAGTGAAATCAACAGAAAGTTGGCAACATTTGTTGTCTGATTACAATAATACACAAAAGTGAGCTCAAAAACATCAGAGATTAAGCTGATATTTTAAGCTGAGTAGAAGTTATGAAGTTTGCCTGTGTAATATTATGAACCTTTAATGCATGAACACTATACGAAAATGCATATTCGATCTACAGCAACTTTGCAACATAGGCATTTAGAACTTGAGAATGGGAAGGACATAATCGCAGACTGGGCCATCTAATTTTTCAATCTAAGATCAAAACAGTGACAAATAACCCCTTCAGTTGCAGCAACAAATCGCAATGGTCAAAGTAATTGAAGTTATATACAAAATAAACACTACAACTGTTGTATAGCGAGAGGCCTCGATAACAGAATCTATGACAACTTTCCCAGGCATGTTTTCCAACTCAACTAGCAATGAGAAACATGCCAAGAGCATATAAGTTCATGGCAGAACATTACAAATTTATAATAGCTATTCTATGAATGACGCGAAATACAAATATTTAAGAGAGAAAATCCAAAGCAGAACCCAAAAAAGAAAAAACATACCTGGCCCACTCTACTTGTCCAAGAGAAATATTCCTTCTCATCAACCAATACCTGGCCCACTCTAGAAAAGATTAATCAGCCAGCCAGGCAAGTAGTAGGAACATGCTATGTTGCACGGACATGGACACAGACATGGGGATGCAACACGACACGGACTGCGCTAAATGGGCTGGGCCGTGTCTGCACTGTGTCCAATACGTGTCAGAAATATAAATTTGCTTCTTTCGCTCAGCAATATTCGGACACGGGCCAAATACGTATGGGCCGAGTTGGAGATGTGTCCATGTCCGAGCGGTGTCCAACACGGACACGCTGCCTCCTTGCTGTGTCCATGCTTCATAGGGAATAACTAGAAACGCAAGTGCGGCGCACGCTGCGCGCGTGAACGGAAAATATTTTTTGTTTTTTTGGAGAAAAAACAGATCACGGAAACATTTTTCCCATGCTCCGGAGAGCAAACGGACCACAAAAATATTTTTTCCGGGAAAAACGGAGAAATGACCTGAACGAAAAATGCACGCCGCACGTGTGTACAGAAAATATTTTTTATTTTTTTTTCGGAGAAAAAACAGACTACGGAAACATTTTTCCCATGCTCCGGAGAGCAAACGGACCACGAAAATATTTTTTCCGGGAAAAACGGAGAAAAGACCTGAACAAAAATTGCAGGGACCTATTTGTTAGAATTTTGGACCTATTCGCTATTTCGAATAAGTAAGAAAGGGTTCGTTCGCAATTCGTATTTAACGGGAGCCTCTTTGTGTAAAACGGCGAACGGAGGACCTAAATGCGAACCGGGAAAAAAATATTTTCCACTCACAGAAAATTAAAAAGGATTTATTCGTAATTGGAAAGGACCCATTCGTAATTCCAAAAAACCGGAGGTTCTTTTTGCAAGAAAGGGAGAGAGAGTGGGTGGGGGTGACGTGGGAGCGTGAGAGCTCAGGAAAGCTTCCAGGAATATGGTATTGAATATATATGAACATTTGCAAATCTTAAGATTATTTTAGCAAAGAGAAAAGAAAAGTAAGACATTCGAGCTAAGAAATCTAGAGAGAGAGCAGAGCAATCATGCACATTGTGTTACTGTGTGGACTGTTGCATCTGGTAATGCAAGCCTATTTTTTTTAAAAAAAACACCCGTTAGTTTTCCCATGATTTTGACAGCACATAACACTAAGCTTCAAAAAAAATCGTACAATTAACAAACAAAATATGAATCGTATTGTATCAATCTATTGTGGTATTAGCAACGGGGGAAAATATACTCGTAGCAGCATAATGAAACTTCACAGACCTCAGAAAATACTGAAAACAGCAATGCATCAGTGTTCTTGATAGGTGCCAAAGACAGTGAATAATGTACAGGTTTGATACGACATAATAATATACTTGGATGGAAGGGTGTTGAAGCAGGGTTAACCGAACCGAAACCGAAAAAACCGATGGAAAACCGAAATTGGAAATTCGAAAATATCGAACCAAAAATCGCTGGAAAATCGTTAGAAACCGAAGAATTTCAAAACCGAGCATTTGAACAAAAAACATTCAAAACAAATTTAAAAAAAAAACGAAAACCATTCGGTTTTCTCGAAAACCCATCGGTTTTCTCGAAAAACCGACCGTTTTGCTCGAAAAACCGATCGGCGAGTTGAATGTTTTGGGCGATCGGTTTTTTGAGCGGTTTTCGTCGGTTTTTTCGAAAAACCGCTCGGTTTTCACCGGTTTTCGATCGGTTTACATCGCATAAATTTTTTCAATTTTTTCAATTTTTTTAAATTTTTTGAATTATTTTTTTAATTGAACCGGTTTACCGACCGTTTTAGGATTTCGAACCGGCTCGATACGGTCGAAAACCGCGATTTTCGAGCGGTTTTCGTCGGTTTTGTGAACCCTGTGTTGAAGTTCGTTCATTGGATCAGAACCCTCAACAGTAGATAATCTTTTAAAAGGATATATACTTCTATACATCCCTAGCAGGGGTGTCAATATAAGCATACCAACACAGAAGGCGTTACTTTTTTTTGTTACCTAGTAATCATCCCAATACCAAAGGTGTTGCTATGTTGTGAAATTATGTGTTGAAAAAGGCTTAAGAATTGAATTTGCAAAATATGTTTGTACATGTGTTTGACAAATTGACAAGAAACAGTGTTTCTTTTTTTTTTGTGCCGGATCAAGTTTTACAAAAACAGTAAGCTTTTATGTTACGCCGGACTATGCACGCCGGACCAAATTTTCGGTCCGTTGTGAACGTATTTTTTAGCGTTGTTTTTGCATGTACGCCGGATCAAAAATTTGGTCCGTCGTAAACGTGTTTTTTGAACATGTTTTCTCTGATTTGAACTGAGAGTTTCGCATATACGCCGGACCGGGTTTTTGGTCCGTCGTGAGTTGCGCCGGACCGGTGTTTGGTCCGGCGTGAATGGTCTTTTGCTCGATTAGAATTTTGAGCAATTTTGAAATTGAATTTTGGTTTGAATTTGAAATTATGAAATTGGTGAGAATTTCATGATGCTTGTTTTGAAGTGGACTTTATGCAATGCTCGTGTGAGTAGTTGCATGGATTAACTTTGAGTCAAGTCGTGGACTTGTGCTCGGATTCGTTTCTTGTTTGCTCATGTGCAGGAATTGCTCGAGGGCGAACGTGGTCGATGACGTGATCGGAACTAGGTTCATGGAGGAACTGAGGTTCGGGACTAGGTTCAGGAGAAACTGAGGTCTTGGTGGTCAAGGATATCATGCGGGACGTTCGGGCTAAGAGAATGGTGCACAAGAAGAATGGTTAGTCACGTGAGTATGGCAGGTGGGCCATACGCGTGCAAGAGTTGTACTCGCCCAGGTTGGGCCAAGTGGAGTTCTGTTGAATACATACTCCTTCTAGGATTAGGAGTGGGACTCCTTCTAGGATTAGGAGTAGGAATTGTATTCAGGACTCCTTGTGTTTTGCTCCTTTAAATAAGAGGGGTTGTCTCCTGTTGAAGGGCATCAATCAACCATAGAGCTTTGTTTTAGGGTTTGTACTCTTTTGATGGGAGTACTTTAGACAAAATAAATAAAGATCAATTCTTCCAGATCCGTGCGTGCTACAGTAACCACGTTGCTACAGTGTTTCCTGTTTTGGTTCTTATTTGCTTGCTTATTCTAACTCTAGATTAGTTTTTTTCTTTTAGTTTCATCTTGATTTGATCCATCAAAAACCTTTCTAGGGTATTGATTTAGGGTTCCTCAAAGTTTAGTTGATTAATCTTTTATTGTTCTTGATTAATCTACAAGTTCAGTTGAGGCCGCATGAGAAAAATTATCCGACACATGACTTAGAGTTAGCTGCCGTAGTGCATGCTTTGAAGATATGGCGTCACTATCTGATTGGAAACAGATGTGAGGTATATACGGATCATAAGAGCCTTAAGTACATATTCACCCAGTCAGATCTGAATATGAGGCAGAGGAGATGGTTGGAGTTAATCAAGGACTATAATGTTGGAATCCATTACCATCCCGGGAAAGCCAACGTAGTAGCCGATGCTCTGAGTCGGAAAAGCCATACCGTGAGTACGTTGCTAGCCACAAGTCAGGATGAGTTATGTAAGGATTTTCAGAAAATAAAGATTGAGGTTGTACCTAGCGGATTCTTGGCCGCACTGGAAGAAAAGCCTACTTTAGAGGATCAGATCCGAGAAGGACAGAAGGATGATGACAAAGATCCGCAGGATTAAGTCCATCAAGGAGGAAGGCAAGGCAGAGGACTTCAAGTTGGATGAGCAAGGCACGTTGTGGATGAAGGATCGGATTTGTGTGCCTAACAAAAAGGAGTTAAAGCAATCGATTCGAAGAAGCCCATGACTCTAAGTACTCAATTCATCCGAAGCGCCAAGATGTATCAGATCTGAAGGAGAGATTCGTGGCCGAGTATGAAACGTGAAGTTGCCGAGCATGTTGCATTGTGCGACGATGCCGTAGAGTCAAGGCAATGCATCGTAGACCAGCAGATTGCTACAATTACTGAAAATACCTCGAGTGGAAGTGGGAGGAAATCGAATGGATTTCATTACCGGGTTTGCCGAAGACTCAAGGAGGTTACGACTCCATATGGGTTATAGTGGATCGCTTGACTAAAGTAGCCCATTTTATCCCCGTGAAGACCACTTACTCGGAGATAAATTAGCGTAATTGTACATGATCAGATTGTCTGCTTGCACGGAGTGCCAAAGAGGATTGTATCGGACGAGGTACCCAATTTACCTCAAGGTTCTGGAATAAGTTGCATGAAGCCATGGGAACCCGCTTGAACTTCAAGATACCTTATCATCCGCAGACGGATGGACAGACCGAAAAGAGTCAACCAGATTCTGGAGGATATGTTGAGAGCTTGTGCATTGGCTTATGCTACCTCTTGGGATAAAAGTTTGCCGTATGCCGAGTTCGATTACAACAATAGTTATCAGCTAGTTTACGATGTCACCTTTTGAGGCATCAGATGGTCGACCTGTCGGACGCCATTGAATTGGAATGAGACCGTGAGCGCCGTGTCTTTGGGCCTGATATTCTTCAAGAGGCTGAGGAACAGATCGCTATGATTAGGGAAAGGTTGAAGGTAGCCCAATCACAACAAAAGAGTTATGCTGACAATCGTCGCCGAGATTTGAGTTTTGAACCAGAAGACTTTGTATACCTCGTGAGTTACGCCTCGGGGAGTTAAGAGGTTCCATGCCAAAGGGAAACTTGCACCTGCTATGTTGGACCATTTAAGATTTTGAGCCGCAGAGGCGAAGTTGCTTATCAGCTGGAGTTGCCACCGTCGTTGGCAGGAGTACATGATGTATTCCATGTGTCCCAGTTAAAGAAGTGTCTCCGAGTTCCTAAGGAACAGACACCGTTAGAATCAATTGAGTTGCAAGAGGACTTGACTTATAAGGAGCATCCCGTGAGGATTCTAGACACAATGGATCGAAACTAGAAACAAGTCAACCCGTTTCAGAGAGTTCAAAGGAGCAACCATGAAGAAAGTGAAGCGACTTGGGAGCGAAGAGGATTTGAAGAAGGAATTTCCAAACCTATTCCTTTAGTGAGCCCCTAATCTCGGGACTAGATTCTATTAAGGGGGAGGTTTGTAACACCCCAAAATTTTGCTTTTCTTAAATTCATGTGTGATTTGGCACTTTGGTGAATTTTGGAATTTTCTCGAATTTATTTGGATTTATTTGGAATTTATTTGAATTTATTCCATTTTGAAATAATTAAAGAATTTAATTTTGCAAATAAAATTTTGTTGGAAATATTTTATTTGAGTCCCAAATACTCCTAAAATATTTTCCAGAATTTTTCTCGAATTTTTCTCGAGTCTTTTGCTATTTTTAATGAATTAAATGAATTATCGAATTATTTTAAATATTAATTGTGAAAAGGACCGACCTCGGTTACTATTCCTCGGTCCGAAGTCGGACTCGAGTCCGACCGAACCCGACCGAGCCTTTTGATTCGGTCGAGCCGCGTCGCCGAACCCAACTTCTAACCCTGGACCACGACCGTTGGATCTAGATCCAACGGCCGTGCGTGCGCCGCGTCGCGAGAGCGTGTGGACCGTCCGATGCGGGACACGTGGACGGCATCCGGTCGTCGTCCTCATCCGAATCCGAGCCGGTGATCTCCGCAGTGACCGAAGCGGGACACGGTTAGGGCTTCGGTTTCCGCGCAAACGCCGGGGCTATTTAATGCCCGGGAGCAGCCCCGAGGTTCGCCCTTGCCTGCGCACAACTTGCCCACCGCCACCTCTGCCCGCGTCTCGCCGTGCCCGCGATTCCTCGCCGAAGTTGCTTTGCGCCGCCGCGGGTTTTGGTCAGCTACTGCCGCCGTCGAGCCACCTCCGCCGCACCCAAGTCCCGATTCGTGATCCCCGGACCGAGACGCACCGACCCCGACCTCTCCCTTCGCCGGATCTACTCCGTGGCGCCGTCCCGTGTGTCGTCGTCCTCAAGTCCGGCCAGACCCCGTCAACCAGCGCCGCCGCGACCGCTGGCTTGTCCGCCGTTCGATCACCATCCGACGATCACGGTGAGTCCACGTTTCCCTGAGGCTTTAGAAGACCAGATTGGATCTAGACCGTTGGATCAAGATCCAACGGCCCACGATCGTCACGTGCTGGAAACTGCGTTTACCTAGGGTAGATCTAGACCGTTGGATCTAGATCCAACGGCCGTGATCATGCCACGTAGCCACCGCCGCGCCGTGCGTTGAGTCACTGACAGCCCCGCGTGCGGCGCCGAACCTGGGCGTGACTGCGTGTCACTGACATGCGGGGCCGCATGTCAGTGCCTCGCCCGAGAGAGCTTCACCGTGCACGTGACCCACTGACGGGTGGGACCCGCGTGTCAGCCTCTGAGCCGTGGACCGAGTCCGCCGTGGACCCGAGCCGAGCGTGGACCGAGCCCATGGACCGGCTGACGTCAGCAGGCCAATCAGGAGCTGCCACGTGTCCATGCTGACGCAATAATTAATTTCCGAAAAAGAAAATGATTTATTAATTCGAATAATGATTTCAAATTTAGATTCAAACTTCAAACGCTTATAACTTTTGCGTTTCAACTCCGATTTGAGTGATTCAAATTTCTAAATTTGTATAAAATTAAGATCTACCTAAATATGAATTTTATTTAATTTTTGGACTAAAGTTTTTCTCTGTAAAATTATTTAATTGATTATTTAAACTTTAAATAATCATAACTTTTGCGTTTTAACTCCAAATTTGACGATTCCAGTTTCTAAAAATCCAGAAAATTATGTTCTCTCTGTTTATGGATTTTATTTGGAGTTTTGGGATCTTTTTGCATAGTGTTTATTTGTGTATTTGCTATTTGCACGCTTTTACGAGTAGGCGTTGAAGTCTTGGGAAGGATTCGAAGGAGAAGTATTAACTCAGGATCCAACTCAAGACCAAGAGCAAGTACTTTTTGAAGGCAAGTTGTGCTTTGACCATATTGATCCCATTTCGAAATCTATTTTGATTTAAACTATTGCATGCTAGTTCAATTAGAAAAATACTTTGTTTAAACATGGGGGGTTAGATAAATACCAATTTGCTATATGACACCTTGATTACTTAAGTATGTGCCATGACCCTTTGTCACCCTAGTTGTGGTTTACTAGTTGGACATTATTAAATTGCCAACATGGGTTTAGACCGTTGTAGTATCTTTGCTTAGACACACTTACGTGCTCATGACATGATTTTGGACAATCAAATGCTAATATGGACTTAATGATATATTGAACCTGTTTTGGAAAAGTATCATGTGATGTTGATGGCACGTGGTGCATGGTAATCAACTGGGGTTTGATAAACAGTTTTCGACCGGGGCATGTGGCAAGAGTAATCAGGTGGGCCAGTGTGGCATTGGGAGTGTTGATTTGGTTTTTCGGGTAGTCTTGCCCTGGTCACTCTAAGGACTTAACCTTGCAAGCCTTTGAACTGGGTCATACTTGCAACCACATGGCTGGAATGGGACGGCCCTAGTTGACTAAGTCGCTAAGGACTCACTTGTGGAGCCTCAGGGTGTCAGTTACACCTTTTGTGTGATTGTACGGGGGAGCGTATCGTGGCTGTGGCCAGATACCCATCTAACGGTGTGTTGGTCCCATACTTCGCCTTGGCTAAGGGAAGGGATGGTGTAGAGCACGAACCGGAGAGGACCACCTGTGTTGTTTGAGGCTTCCGAAAGGCTTTGTTACGGGAACTCGCCTTTGTGGTGTTTGACTGTATCTTGTGGGTAAAGTGCATAACCTCTGCAGAGTGTAGAATCTATTTGAATAGCCGAGTCCACTGTGATCGACAATGCTCGGGAATTACAGTCAAGGGTTAGACTTTCTGAAAATAACTTGGTTTTGAAAAGATGGGTTGGTTTAACAAGGAAGATGATGGAATTATGGTTTAGGATGGGAAAAATATTTGTTAAACTTCTTGAAAAGTTATTTATGCTTTACTTATTTCTACTGCTTTCGAATCTACCTTTATTACTTGTCAAAAGTCAAGCATCGCAAATATACCTTGAGCTATTCCTTTGTACCAAGCCGTGCATATAGTATATTAGCTTGCATTCTGTGCATGACTTGCTGAGTACCAAGTACTCACCCTTGCCTCAACACAATACCAGTTGAAGAGGAGACTACGCCAGTTTCGGAGGAGGATTTCCAAGAAGACCCGTCTACTTAGGGATGCGAGCCGATCGATTGCCTGTGGTATCTTGGATGGCGCCACGGTTTATTTGATTTTCCGCTGCTATTTCTCTTTTAATAAGTTTCGCCTTGCAAGGCATATATATTTGTATCTTGGCCATAAGGTCAAGTAACCCTTTTATTAATAAAGTACTTTGATAGTATCGATTGGTATGATTGTGATATTTACCGATGTTAAGACTGTGTGCACTAGCTGCGTTCTGGACTAGTGCCGAATACACAGAGGGTCCGGATTTGCAAATTCGGGTCCCGACAGAGGTGGTATCAGAGCCAGGTTGACTGTAGGCTCAACCCTAAGCTAGAATGGTCGTAGTGAGGATAAAACCTATTTTCTAAAGCTAAAAATTTGTGAAGACAAGAGATGACATCTCGACTTATCCCCTTCTCTCTTTTCTTGTCTCTTGCTGAAATTTTCCCTTACCTTGTCACAATTTAAAAATTCCGAGTTCTTACGTAAAGCACTCTTGTGACAGATGGAGGTTTTCTCGATGAGTGAGCATAGGTTCTATAGTGAGACTCCTACGCCGAGTCGCGTCATAGAAGAAAGAGTCACCCTTTAGGCGTTAGACTCCAGAGTTAGTTCGATTTGGATTTTCATTGTTTCTTTGAGTGTGCGTATGTGTTGCAAGGCCCTTAGGAATTGTAAGCAGCCATACAAAGTTATTAATAATAAAGTTGGACCTTAAGTTACACCTTTAGCACGCATAAGTTCCATATTACTTGTATATTCTTGTTTACCTCTCATATCTAAACCTAGAGCAAATCGGCAGATGGTGAACACCGTGGAAACTTTGGAAGCAATAGGAGTGGTTCTCGCCCGGAGAAAACCCCAATGATAGAGCACCAAAGCACCGCCATTGATATGCAGAATTTTGGAGCCTTTCTTGCTGCTCGGACTCGGTTGATGCATACTATGATGCAACAAATGCAGCACGTCCTTTGCTCAGGCCACGCTAATCAAGTTAATCGGGGACCACGCCAATACAAAGGTGTCGAGTTCAAGAGAACTCACCCACCCACTTTCTCTGGGAATGCCAATCCATTGGAGGCCGATGATTGGTTAAGATCAATTGAGAGGAAGCTACACATAGCTCAATGCATAGGGAATGAGAAGGTACTCTACGCTTCTCATCGCTTGGAAGAACATTACCAGAATGGTGGGAGAACTTCGTGCCACGCAGAGAACCCTCAAGATATCACTTGGGAAGAGTTCACAATTTGCATTCGACAAAGTATCACGTGCCTGAAGGAATCATGGACCTTAAGAAGGAGGAGTTCAGAGCAGAAGCAAGGTAATCACCGGTGGCGACTACCTGAACAAGTTCACCCAGCTAGCACGCTACGCACCGAGGATGTAGCGACGGATAAATCCAGGCAGTCGTTTTATGAAGGGACTTAACTCAGATTGCAAGTAGGGTTGATCACCCACACCTTTCCAGATTTCCAAGAGTTGGTGAATAAGGCGCTTATTCTTGAGGACAAGCGCAAGGAACTGGATGAGAACAGAAGCGCAGGATGCAACAAAGAAGGATCACGCCAGTGGAACGCAATACGCTTGAGAGTTGCACCAAATCAATTCTTCGATTCCAACCACGTAATGCAACAAGGACACCATCCTCAAAGACCAAGACCTGCCAATCAGAACTACCAAACCCCAGCCCCGCTAGAAACACTACTCCAGTGCAACAAAGAAGGAACAATGAGGCGCCACTACAATCGCAACGAGCCGTGACACTTTGCCAACAGCTTGTCCAAAGAAGACAGCGAGGAGCGACCCGATTCGCTTCAACCTAGGAACCACCCCAGCTAGGACGCCAAAGACCAGAGCCACACCCTGCATCGTGGTGAGAGGCCGAGTCAACCATGTCACCGCAGATGCACTGCAGAATGCTACGGACGTCGTACTGGGTAAGTTACTTGTTAACTCAGTACCTGCAACAGTTTTGTTTGACTCTGGAGCTTCGCATTCGTTTGTCTCGCAAGGCTTTGCTGCTAGGAATGACTTGAGAATTGCAAGACTTAAGTGCATGCTTTTAGTTCAAACCCCTGGTTCCGAACTCCGAACGAAAGTAGGATGTTCCGGGGTGAGAATACTAATAGATGGAATAGAATTCCTAGCAAACCTTATAATTTTGGAGACCCAGACCTTAGATGTTATATTGGGAATGGATTGGTTATCCAAGCACAAGGCTGTATTGGATTGTGGACGAAGGACTATCTCAGTTGAGAGCCCGTGTGGGAAGAAAGTGGAATTTCAAGCCACTGCGGTTAGAGATGGACAGCTTGATGGTTAACTTGATACCAAGGCAATCGGCATAGAGGATGTTCCGGTAGTGAATGAGTACACAGACGTTTTCCCGAGGATCTACCTGGTATGCCACCAGACAGGGACATAGAGTTTGTGATAGAGCTTGTACTGCACAAAGACCGATAGCAAAGAGACCCTATCGGATGTCTACCGAGGAGTTGGTAGAGATGAAGAAACAAATGGAAGAGTTAATGGATAAAGGATTTATCGTACCAAGTTCGCCACCGTGGGGAGCACCAGTTTTGTTTGTCAAGAAGAAGGACGGAGTTTCAGGATGTGCATTGACTACCGTGCACTCAACGAAGTCACCGTGAAGAATAAGTATCCGCTACCCAGGATTGATGATTTGTTCGATCGCTTAAGAGGAGCCGGAGTTTTCTCCAAGATCGATCTGAGATCGATACCATCGATTGAAGATCCGATCGTAAGATATTCAAGATCGCATTCTCGTCAAGATATGGACATTACGAGTTTACGATTATGTCCTTTGGGATCGATTTAATGCGCCAAATTATTTCATGAATATGATGAATAAGGTGTTCATGGAATATTTGGACAAGTTTGTCGTCGTGTTCATAGACGATATCCTAATCTACTCCAAGACAGAGGATGAACATGCCGAACACTTAAGGCGAGTTTTGGAAAAGCCGAGGAACAGCAACTTTTCGCCAAGTTCAAGCAAGTGTGACTTTTGGAAGGACAAGGTGGAGTTTCTTGGACATGTAATGACCGCAGAGGGAGTCATTTGTGGATCCAAGCAAAGTAGAAGCGGTGTTACATTGGGAACAAATGAGGACTGTGACCCAGTTCGGAGTTTCCTTGGAATGGCAGGATACTACCGCCGTTTCATCGAAGGCTTTTCGACGATTGCGAAACCCTTACGCAATTGCTGAAGAAGGAGAAGAAGTTTGCATGGACGCTAGAATGTGAGAAAGGATTTCAGAGTCAAGAAGCGATTGACATCAAGACCGGTGTTAGTTCTACCTGATGTTGCTCAAAGCTTCGATATTTATTGTGACGCACGCGCCAAGGACTTGGATGTGTGTCGATGCAGAATGGAAAGGTCGCCGCTTATGCATCAAGGCGATTGAGGCCGCATGAGGAAAATTATCCGACACATGACTTAGAGTTAGCTGCCGTAGTGCATGCTTTGAAGATATGGCGTCACTATCTGATTGGAAACAGATGTGAGGTATATACGGATCATAAGAGCCTTAAGTACATATTCACCCAGTCAGATCTGAATATGAGGCAGAGGAGATGGTTGGAGTTAATCAAGGACTATAATGTTGGAATCCATTACCATCCCGGGAAAGCCAACGTAGTAGCCGATGCTCTGAGTCGGAAAAGCCATACCGTGAGTACGTTGCTAGCCACAAGTCAGGATGAGTTATGTAAGGATTTTCAGAAAATAAAGATTGAGGTTGTACCTAGCGGATTCTTGGCCGCACTGGAAGAAAAGCCTACTTTAGAGGATCAGATCCGAGAAGGACAGAAGGATGATGACAAAGATCCGCAGGATTAAGTCCATCAAGGAGGAAGGCAAGGCAGAGGACTTCAAGTTGGATGAGCAAGGCACGTTGTGGATGAAGGATCGGATTTGTGTGCCTAACAAAAAGGAGTTAAAGCAACTGATTCTGGAAGAAGCCCATGACTCTAAGTACTCAATTCATCCTGGAAGCGCCAAGATGTATCAGGATCTGAAGGAGAGATTCTGGTGGCCGAGTATGAAACGTGAAGTTGCCGAGCATGTTGCATTGTGCGACGTATGCCAGAGAGTCAAGGCAATGCATCAGAGACCAGCAGGATTGCTACATTGAAAATACTGAGTGGAAGTGGGAGGAAATCGGAATGGATTTCATTACCGGTTTGCCGAAGACTCAAGGAGGTTACGACTCCATATGGGTTATAGTGGATCGCTTGACTAAAGTAGCCCATTTTATCCCCGTGAAGACCACTTACTCGGGAGATAAATTAGCGTAATTGTACATGATCGAGATTGTCTGTTTGCACGGAGTGCCAAAGAGGATTGTATCGGACGAGAGGTACCCAATTTACCTCAAGGTTCTGGAATAAGTTGCATGAAGCCATGGGAACCCGCTTGAACTTCAAGATACCTTATCATCCGCAGACGGATGGACAGGCCAAAGAGTCAACCAGATTCTGGAGGATATGTTGAGAGCTTGTGCATTGGCTTATGCTACCTCTTGGGATAAAAGTTTGCCGTATGCCGAGTTCGATTACAACAATAGTTATCAGGCTAGTTCTGAGATGTCACCTTTTGAGGCCTTTGTATGGTCGACCACTGACGCCATTGAATTGGAATGAGACCGTGGCGCCGTGTCTTTGGGCCTGATATTCTTCAAGAGGCTGAGGAACAGATCGCTATGATTAGGGAAAGGTTGAAGGTAGCCCAATCACAACAAAAGAGTTATGCTGACAATCGTCGCCGAGATTTGAGTTTTGAACCAGAAGACTTTGTATACCTCAGAGTTACGCCTCTCAGGGGAGTTAAGAGGTTCCATGCCAAAGGGAAACTTGCACCCCGTTATGTTGGACCATTTAAGATTTTGAGCCGCAGAGGCGAAGTTGCTTATCAGCTGGAGTTGCCACCGTCGTTGGCAGGAGTACATGATGTATTCCATGTGTCCCAGTTAAAGAAGTGTCTCCGAGTTCCTAAGGAACAGACACCGTTAGAATCAATTGAGTTGCAAGAGGACTTGACTTATAAGG
Organism: Rhipidocladum racemiflorum; assembly: GCA_036346355.1. Taxonomy (NCBI): domain Eukaryota; kingdom Viridiplantae; phylum Streptophyta; class Magnoliopsida; order Poales; family Poaceae; genus Rhipidocladum; species Rhipidocladum racemiflorum. Next base: position 39,827,599 of record CM070588.1, read on the forward strand.
AGCATCCCGTGAGGATTCTAGACACAATGGATCGAGAAACTAGAAACAAGTCAACCCGTTTACAGAGAGTTCAGTGGAGCAACCATGAAGAAAGTGAAGCGACTTGGGAGCGCGAAGAGGATTTGAAGAAGGAATTTCTAAACCTATTCCTTTAGTGAGCCCTGAATCTCGGGGACGAGATTCTATTAAGGGGGGGAGGTTTGTAACACCCCAAAATTTTGCTTTTCTTAAATTCATGTGTGATTTGGCACTTTGGTGAATTTTTGGAATTTTCTGGAATTTATTTGGATTTATTTGGAATTTATTTGAATTTATTCCATTTTGAAATAATTAAAGAATTTAATTTTGCAAATAAAATTTTGTTGGAAATATTTTATTTGAGTCCCAAATACCCTAAAATATTTTCCAGAATTTTTCGAATTTTTTCTCGAGTCTTTTGCTATTTTTAATGAATTAAATGAATTATCGGGAATTATTTTAAATATTAATTATTGGAAAAGGACCGACTGGTCGGTTACTATTCCTCGGTCCGAGTCGGACTCGAGTCCGACCCGAACCCGACCGAGCCTTTTGATTCGGTCGAACCGCGTCGCCGAACCCAACTCTAACCCTGGACCACGACCGTTGGATCTTGATCCAACGGCCGTGCGTGCGCCGCGTCGCGAGAGCATGTGGACCGTCCGATGCGGGACACGTGGACGGCATCCGGTCGTCGTCCTCATCCGAATCCGAGCCGGTGATCTCCGCCGTGACCGAGCGGGACACGGTTAGGGCTTCGGTTTCAGCAAACGCCGGGGCTATTTAATGCCCGGGAGCAGCCCCGAGGTTCGCCCTTGCCCTGCGCACAACTTGCCCCAGCCGCCACCTCCTGCCGCGTCTCGCCGTGCCCGCGATTCCTCGCCGAAGTTGCTTTGCGCCGCCGCGGGTTTTGGTCGACTCTCTGCCGCCGTCGAGCCACCTCCGCCGCACCCAAGTCCCGATTCGTGATCCCCGGACCGAGACGCACCGACCCCGACCTCTCCCTTCGCCGGATCTACTCCGTGGCGCCGTCCCGTGTGTCGTCGTCCTCAAGTCCGGCCAGACCCCGTCAACCAGCGCCGCCGCGACCATGGCTTTGTCCGCCGTTCGATCACCATCCGACGATCACGGTGAGTCCACGTTTCCCTGAGGCTTTAGAAGACCAGATTGGATCTAGACCGTTGGATCAAGATCCAACGGCCCACGATCGTCACGTGCTGGAAACTGCGTTTACCTAGGGTAGATCTAGACCGTTGGATCTAGATCCAACGGCCGTGATCATGCCACGTAGCCACCGCCGCGCCGTGCGTTGAGTCACTGACAGGCCGGGCCCGCGTGCCAGCGGCCGAACCTGGGCGTGACTGCGTGTCACTGACATGCGGGGCCGCATGTCAGTGCCTCGCCCGAGAGAGCTTCACCGTGCACGTGACCCACTGACGGGTGGGACCCGCGTGTCAGCCTCTGAGCCGTGGACCGAGTCCGCCGTGGACCCGAGCCGAGCGTGGACCGAGCCCATGGACCGGCTGACGTCAGCAGGCCAATCAGGAGCTGCCACGTGTCCATGCTGACGCAATAATTAATTTCCGAAAAAGAAAATGATTTATTAATTCGAATAATGATTTCAAATTTAGATTCAAACTTCAAACGCTTATAACTTTTGCGTTTCAACTCCGATTTGAGTGATTCAAATTTCTAAATTTGTATAAAATTAAGATCTACCTAAATATGAATTTTATTTAATTTTTGGACTAAAGTTTTTCTCTGTAAAATTATTTAATTGATTATTTAAACTTTAAATAATCATAACTTTTAATGCTTTAACTCCAAATTTGATTTATTCCAGTTTCTAAAAATCCAGAAAATTATGTTCTCTCTGTTTATGGATTTTATTTGGAGTTTTGGGATCTTTTTGCATAGTGTTTATTTGTGTATTTGCTATTTGCACGCTTTACGAGTAGACGTTGAAGTGCCGGAAGGATTCGAAGGAGAAGTATTAACTCAGGATCCAACTCAAGACCAAGAGCAAGTACTTTTTGAAGGCAAGTTGTGCTTTGACCATATTGATCCCATTTCGAAATCTATTTTGATTTAAACTATTGCATGCTAGTTCAATTAGAAAAATACTTTGTTTAAACCTGGGGGTTAGATAAATACCAATTTGCTATATGACACCTTGATTACTTAAGTATGTGCCATGACCCTTTGTCACCCTAGTTGTGGTTTACTAGTTGGACATTATTAAGTTGCCAACATGGGTTTAGACCGTTGTAGTATCTTTGCTTAGACACCTTACGTGCTCATGACATGATTTTGGACAATCAAATGCTAATATGGACTTAATGATATATTGAACCTGTTTTGGAAAAGTATCATGTGATGTTGATGGCACGTGGTGCATGGTAATCAAGCGGGGTTTGATAAACGATTTCGGCCAGGGCATGTGGCAAGAGTAATCAGTGGGCCAGTTGTGGCATTGGGAGTGTTGATTTGGTTTTTCGGGTAGTCTTGCCCTGGTCACTCTAAGGACTTAACCTTGCAAGCCTTTGAACTGGGTCATACTTGCAACCACATGGCTGGAATGGGACGGCCCTAGTTGACTAAGTCGCTAAGGACTCACTTGTGGAGCCTCAGGGTGTCAGTTACACCTTTTGTGTGATTGTACGGGGGAGCGTATCGTGGCTGTGGCCAGATACCCATCTAACGGTGTGTTGGTCCCATACTTCGCCTTGGCTAAGGGAAGGGATGGTGTAGAGCACGAACCGGAGAGGACCACCTGTGTTGTTTGAGGCTTCCGAAAGGCTTTATTCTGAGGAACTTCGCCTTTGTGGTGTTTGACTGTATCTTGTGGGTAAAGTGCATAACCTCTGCAGAGTGTAGAATCTATTTGAATAGCCGAGTCCACGGTACTGGACAATGCTCGGGAATTACAGTCAAGGGTTAGACTTTCTGAAAATAACTTGGTTTTGAAAAGATGGGTTGGTTTAACAAGGAAGATGATGGAATTATGGTTTAGGATGGGAAAAATATTTGTTAAACTTCTTGAAAAGTTATTTATGCTTTACTTATTTCTACTGCTTTCGAATCTACCTTTATTACTTGTCAAAAGTCATTTCTTTGCAAATATACCTTGAGCTATTCCTTTGTACCAAGCCGTGCATATAGTATATTAGCTTGCATTCTCGTGCATGACTTGTCGAGTACCAAGTACTCACCCTTGCCTCAACACAATACCAGTTGAAGAGGAGACTACGCCAGCTTCGGAGGAGGATTTCCAAGAAGACCCGTCTACTTAGGGATGCGAGCCGGTCAGTTGCACTGTGGTATATCTTGGATGGCGCCACTAAGTTTATTTGATTTTCCGCTATTTCTCTTTTAATAAGTTTCGCCTTGCAAGGCATATATATTTGTATCTTGGCCATAAGGTCAAGTAACCCTTTTATTAATAAAGTACTTTGATAGTATCGATTGGTATGATTGTGATATTTACCGATGTTAAGACTGTGTGCACTAGCGCGTTCCTGGACTAGTGCTGAATACACAGAGGGTCCGGATTTGCAAATTCGGGGTCCCGACAGAGGTGGTATCAGAGCCAGGTTGACTGTAGGCTCAACCCTAAGCTAGAATGGTCGTAGTGAGGATAAAACCTATTTTCTAAAGCTAAAAATTTGTGAAGACAAGAGATGACATCTCGACTTATCCCCTTCTCTCTTTTCTTGTCTCTTGCTGAAATTTTCCCTTACCTTGTCACAATTTAAAAATTCCGAGTTCTTACGTAAAGCACTCTTGTGACAGATGGAGGTTTTCTCGATGAGTGAGCATAGGTTCTATAGTGAGACTCCTACGCCGAGTCGCGTCATAGAAGAAAGAGTCACCCTTTAGGCGTTAGACTCCAGAGTTAGTTCGATTTGGATTTTCATTGTTTGCTGAGTGTGCAGTATGTGTTGCAAGGCCCTTAGGCATTGTAAGCAGCCATACCAAGTTATTAATAATAAAGTTGGACCTTAAGGTTACACCTTTCGCCCCGCATAAGTTCCATATTACTTGTCTATTCTTGTTTCCCTCTCATCTCTAAACCTAGAGCAAATCGACAGATGGTGAACACCCGTGGAAACTTTGGAAGCAATAGGAGTGGTTCTCGCCCAGTAGAAAACCCCAATGATAGAGCACCAGCACCGCCAGTTGATATGCCGAATTTTGGAGCCTTTCTTGCTGCTCAGACTCAGTTGATGCATACTATGATGCAACAAATGCAGCACGTCATCGCCAGGCCAACGCTAATCAAGTTAATCGTGACCACGCGAGAATACAAAGGGTGTCGAGTTCATGAGAACTCACCCACCCACTTTCTCTGGGAATGCCAATCCATTGGAGGCCGATGATTGGTTAAGATCAATTGAGAGGAAGCTACACATAGCTCAATGCATAGGGAATGAGAAGGTACTCTCGCTTCTCATCGGTTGGAAGGAACATTGAATGGTGGGAGAACTTGTGCCACGCAGAGAACCCTCAAGATATCACTTGGGAAGAGTTCACAACATTCGACAAGATCACGTGCCTGAAGGAATCATGGACCTTAAGAAGGAGGAGTTCAGAGCATCAAGCAAGGTAATCAGCCGATGGTCGACTACCTGAACAAGTTCACCCGGCTAGCACGCTACGCACTGAGGATGTAGCGACGGATAAATCCGATACCTCGTTTTATGAAGGGACTTAACTCAGATTGCAAGTAGGGTTGATCACCCACACCTTTCCAGATTTCCAAGAGTTGGTGAATAAGGCGCTTATTCTTGAGGACAAGCGCAAGGAACGGATGAGAACAGAAGCGCAGGATGCAACAAAGAAGGATCACGCCAGGAACGCAACGCTTGAGAGTTGCACCAAATCAATTCTTGATTCCAACCACGAATGCAACAAGGACACCATCCCCAGCACCAAGACACTGCCAATCGAACTACCAAACCCCACCCCCGCTAGAAACACTACTCGAGCACAAGAAGGAACAAAGTGAGGCGCGCTACAATCGCAACGAGCCAGGACAATTTGCCAACAGTTGTACAAAGAAGACAGCAGGATCGACCCCATTTCGCTTCATCCTATGAACCACCCCAGCTAGGACGGCAGCACCAGTAGCCACAACCCAGACCGTGGTGAGAGGCCGAGTCAACCATGTCACCGCGCACCGCTGCGAATGCTACGACGTCGTCGTAAGTTACTTGTTAACCTTTGTTTGACTGGAGCTTCGCATTCGCTTGTCTCGCAAGGCTTTGCTGCTAGGAATGACTTGAGAATTGCAAGACTTAAGTGCATGCTTTTAGTTCAAACCCACAGTTCCGAACTCGACGAAAGTAGGATGTTCCGGGTGAGAATACTAATAGATGGAATAGAATTCCTAGCAAACCTTATAATTTTGGAGACCCGGACCTTAGATGTTATATTGGGAATGGATTGGTTATCCAAGCACAAGGTGTATTGGATTGTGGGACGAAGGACTATCTCGATTGAGAGCCCGTGTGGGAAGAAAGTGGAATTTCAAGCCACTGGTTAGAGATGGACAGTTGATGGTTAACAGTACCAAGGCAATCAGCATAGAGGATGTTCCGTAGTGAATGAGTACACAGACATTTTTCCCGAGGATCTACCGTATGCCGCGACAGGACATAGAGTTTGTGATAGAGCTTGTACTGCACAAAGACCGATAGCAAAGAGACCCTATCGGATGTCTACCGAGGAGTTGGTAGAGATGAAGAAACAATTTGGAAGAGTTAATGGATAAAGGATTTATCGGACCAAGTTAGTCAGTAGGGAGCACCGATTTTGTTTGTCAAGAAGAAGGACGGGAGTTTCAGGATGTGCATTGACTACCGTGCACTCAACGAAGTCACCGTGAAGAATAAGTATCCGCTACCCAGGATTGATGATTTGTTCGATCGCTTAAGAGGAGCCGGAGTTTTCTCCAAGATCGATCTGAGATCGATACCATCGATTGAAGATCCGATCGTAAGATATTCCGAAGACTGCATTCTCGCCAAGATATGGACATTACGAGTTTCTGATTATGTCCTTTGGACTAACGAATCGCCTATTTCATGAATATGATGAATAAGGTGTTCATGGAATATTTGGACAAGTTTGTCGTCGTGTTCATAGACGATATCCTAATCTACTCCAAGACAGAGGATGAACATGCAACACTTAAGGCGAGTTTTGGAAAAGTGAGGAACAAAGAACTTTTCGCCAAGTTCAGCAAGTGTGACTTTTGGAAGGACAAGGTGGAGTTTCTTGGACATGTAATGACCGCAGAGGAGTCATTGTGGATCCAAGCAAAGTAGAAGCGGTGTTACATTGGGAATGTAGAGGATCGTGACCAGTCGGAGTTTCCTTGGAATGGCAGGATACTACCGTTTCATCGAAGGCTTTTCGACGATTGCGAAACCCTTACGCAATTGCTGAAGAAGGAGAAGAAGTTTGCATGGACGCCGAGAATGTGAGAAAGGATTTCAGAGCCGAAGAAGCGATTGACATCAGCACCGTGTTAGTTCTACAGGATGTTGCTCAAAGCTTCGATATTTATTGTGACGACGCGCCAAGGACTTGGATGTGTCATGCAGAATGGAAAGGTCGCCGCTATGCATCAAGGCAGTTGAGGCCGCATGAGGAAAATTATCCGACACATGACTTAGAGTTAGCTGCCGTAGTGCATGCTTTGAAGATATGGCGTCACTATCTGATTGGAAACAGATGTGAGGTATATACGGATCATAAGAGCCTTAAGTACATATTCACCCAATGAATCTGAATATGAGGCAGAGAGGAGATGGTTGGAGTTAATCAAGGACTATAATGTTGGAATCCATTACCATCCCGGGAAGGCCAACGTAGTAGCCGATGCTCTGAGTCGGAAAAGCCATACCGTGAGTACGTTGCTAGCCACAAGTCAGGATGAGTTATGTAAGGATTTTCAGAAAATAAAGATTGAGGTTGTACCTAGCGGATTCTTGGCCGCACTGGAAGAAAAGCCTACTTTAGAGGATCAGATCCGAGAAGGACAGAAGGATGATGACAAAGATCCGCAGGATTAAGTCCATCAAGGAGGAAGGCAAGGCAGAGGACTTCAAGTTGGATGAGCAAGGCACGTTGTGGATGAAGGATCGGATTTGTGTGCCTAACAAAAAGGAGTTAAAGCAACTGATTCTGGAAGAAGCCCATGACTCTAAGTACTCAATGATAAAAGAAAAGAGAAGAAGAAGTTCTCATCAAATGATAAAAAAAGAGCTTCATTAACAGCAAAGTTGTCCACCGAGTTCTTTCCACTCTTCAACAAGTCAATTTGAGCGATGTGGATTCGGAGAGCAGCGAGGATAATGCAACTCCAAGCAAGCATGAGTTGACGGGGTTGTGTCTCATAGCTAAAAGCAGCGACAGCTTCACCGAGGACGATCATGACAACGACTTCAATGAGGTAGATCCTTCTTATGATGAATTAGCTATTGCTGTTGATCGTCTTGGTAAATTGCTTGATAAACGTGACAAGAAAATTAAGAAACATGATATTATTGTGGAATCATTAAATGCTGAAATTGTTAGACTTAGATCTTTGATTCCAGATGACGATTCTTGCAAATCATGTGACTTAATTTGGAGTGATTTTACTTCACTTAGGAAAGAACATGCTTCCTTGTTAGAGCAAATAAATGCTGAAAATGAGAAAAATGAGAAACTTGTTAAACATGCTAGCTGTTCTACCATTGATTTGCATGATACAACTTCTTGTTCTAAATGCTCAACTCTTGAATTGAAATTGAAAGATGCAAATGCTAGGATTTTTAAATTGACTGATGATCTGCTTACACATGAGGTTCTTTCATGCTCAACTTGTCGTAAGCAAAAAGGGAAGGTTGACATTCCGTGCAATAATTGTCTAACTCTTGCTAAGAAAGTTGATTACTTGCAAAATTATTTAGAACGTTTCACTAATGGCAAGAAAAACCTAAACATGATTTTGAATCAATCAAAAGTCAGCACTCAAAACAATGGTTTAGGTTTTCATTCTTATGCTCATCCTAAATCACATGCTCCCACTGTTGTTAAAACATTTGAAAGTAGAAAATTTGAAATTGTCAATGAGCCTAAGAAAATTGTTTTTAAGTCTGCTAGAGTTTTATCTTCTACTATGATGAATGCAAAATGGGCTTCTACTGTTAAAGCAAAACATCATGTTAAGTACACTTGCACTCATTGTGGTAGAGATGGACATATAGTAGATTTTTGCTTTAGACTGGCCAAACAACAAAAGAAAGAAAGAGCTAAGGCTAGGTCTAAATTCAGACAGGCACGCTTTGTTTCTCATTATGTGCCTAGGGTGATGCAAACACCTTTTGTTGCTAAGAACACGGGAAAAGACAAATCTGTTTTTGTGCATAAGAATGCTCGTGTTGTGCCTACTGTTGTGCGTCGTGTGTCTCGATCTTTGGATTCCTAAACATCTTATTTCTAACCCTAGTACCGAGACCTCGACACTTTCTGCTTCTATGTAGGCTTCTCACGCAAGGAAGGAGAACATATGGCTAGTGGATTTCGGATGCTCACGCCACATGTTCGGTGAAAAGATTTGGTTCTCCTTCACTCGTGCATCTTGTACTGAAAGTGTTACTTTTGGAGATGCTTCTTCCACTTCTGTTGTGTCAAAAGGTACAGTGAGATACAAGTGCATATGTTCAGGGGGAGAGTATCCTTGTTCATGAAAACGACGACGATGATGATGTTGAGAATGATGAAGGCCGGATATACAATTTGTTGTGTGCTCGTTTTCAAGCTTCCCCACGTGCTTCACATCGACGAGCTGTCAAGTGAATTTTCAGGTATCTCCATAGTACTCAAGATTTTGGCATTTGGCTTTCTGCTTCCTCATGCATTAATTTAAGAGCCTTCTCTGATGCTGATTTTGGAGGATGTAGAATTGATAAAAAAGTGCATCTGGTACATGTCATTTCTTGGGCAATTCTCTCATTACATGGTCATCTATAAAACAATCTTCTGTTGCACAATCAACTGCTGAATCTGAATATGTGGCTGTTGCTAGTTGTTGTTCTCAAATTCTTTGGATAGTAGCTACACTCAAAGATTATAGGGTTAATTTGGATAGTGTTCCTCTTTTGTGTGATAACACTAGTGCAATTTGCATTGCTAAGAACCATGTGCAACATTCTAGAACAAAACACATTGATATCAGATTTCACTTTCTAAGAGATCATGTTGAAAAAGGGAACATTGTACTTCATCATGTGGATATTGAACATCAATTGGCAGACATTTTCACAAAACATTTGTCTTCTTCTCATTTTGTTTTTATTCGGGGAGAACTTTGGATTGTTCATCCAATGGGTTTGTTTTGAGGGGGAGTTTCCTTGCCAAGTTCTTTCACTTGATGAGCTTACTTTATCATATTTCATTATATATTATGTAAATGAGCTGATATATGATAATCTAAATTGTTCCACTTGAACTAAAAATAACATTGCGGAATTCCTTGGTCTGATTGCCTATAGCTAAATACTCTGTGATATCTTACTCTTATAAGTTTGATATTGAACCTTCTTGACAAATTTGGGCTATGGAGCAAGTGTGTTTTCAGCTTTACTCTTTCATAAAACCTTTTAATCACTTTTGCATGTTTACAATCAAAGAAAAAGAAAAGAAAAGGGAATCAGTAAAAAAAAAGGTTGTTAAAAGCAAAAACCTCTAGTTATGTGCTTCAGGCATGCTTTCCCTAAAAAAGTTAAGATGTATGCTTCAAGCATGCCATTCCCTCAAAGACAAGATGTATGCTTCAAGCATGCCACTCCAAGGAAATAAAAGAAGTATGCTTCAAGCATGCCGCATGTAGCTTATTGTTTAAAGATTAAATTGGTTTACTAGATTGTAGTTGAAACTACTGGCTCGCCCTGAGTTGTTAGTTGCTTCAGTTTTGAGCCTTTGCTCTTCTACTAAGGTCTTACTTAGTACTTGGCTATAGTTGACTAAATTGAGGTTGAGATGCATGTCATTCCCTAACTTGTTAAAATCATATCAAGATCATATATTTTGCATATTATGTGATATATAAGGTTATATGATCGAATGAGCTCATCTTTTCCTATCTTGGCACTCCGTTGTTTCTCTTTTGTGAAATCATTGCTACAGGGAAAATTTTGAACATGTTGTTGTTCTCTCTTTTGTATTCTTGATGAATCCATTGTCAAAGGGGGAGAAGTTTAAGGAAAAAGGGGGAGAAGTTTTTTTGGAATTTTGGAGTTTTGGGGCACATTACACATTCACATATATTTTTCTTCTTATGAGGAGGTTTTTCGTATTCTCACCTAGGGAGAGTTTTTACTTTGAATATTGGTCAAAGGGGGAGATTTCTTAGTCTGTTCAAAAATCCTTTTGTGAAATGAATGCCAAATGTTCAATTCTAAGTGGTGTTGCCAATGTTTTCATCAAGGGGGAGATTGTAAAATCATATGCAGAAAAATTAGCTTAAGAATTGAATTTACAAAATGTGTTTGTACATGTGTTTGACAAATTGACAAGAAACAGTGTTTCTTTTTTTTGTGCCGGACCAAGTTTTACAAAAACAGTAAGCTTTTATGTTACGCCGGACTATGCACGCCGGACCAAATTTTCGGTCCGTCGTGAACGCATTTTTGAGTGTTGTTTTTGCATGTACGCCGGACCAAAAATTTGGTCCATCGTAAACGTATTTTTTGAACATGTTTTCTCTAATTTGAACTGAGAGTTTCGCATGTACGCCGGACCGGGTTTTTGGTCCGTCGTGAGTTGCGTCGGACCGGTGTTTGGTCCGGCGTGAATGGTCTTTTGCTCGATTAGGGTTTTGAGCAATTTTGAAATTGAATTTTGGTTTGAATTTGAGATTATGAAATTGGTGAGAATTTCATGATGCTTGTTTTGAAGTGGACTTTATGCAATGCTCGTGTGAGTAGTTGCATGGATTGACTTTGAGTCAAGTCGTGGACTAGTGCTCGGATTCGTTTCTTGTTTGCTCATGTGCAGGTATTGCTCGAGGGCGAACGTGGTCGATGACGTGATCGGAACTAGGTTCATGGAGGAACTGAGGTTCGGGACTAGGTTCAGGAGGAACTGAGGTCTTTGTGGTCAAGGATGTCATGCGGGACGTTCGGGCTAAGAGAATGGTGCACATGAAGAATGGTTAGTCACGTGAGTATGGCAGGTGGGCCATACGCGTGCAAGAGTTGTATTCGGTCAGGTTGGGCCAAGTGGAGTTCTGTTGAATACAAACTCCTTATAGGATTATGAGTGGGACTCCTTCTAGGATTAGGAGTAGGAATTGTATTCAGGACTCCTTGTGTTTTGCTCCTTTAAATAGGAGGGGTTGTCTCCTGTTGAAGGGCATCAATCAACCATAGAGCTTTGTTTTAGGGTTTGTACTCTTTTGATGGGAGTACTTTAGACAAAATAAATAAAGATCAATTCTTCCAGATCCGTGCGTGCTACAGTAACCACATTGCTACAGTGTTTCCTGTTTTGGTTCTTGTTTGCTTGCTTGTTCTAACTCTAGATTGGTTTTTTTGTTTTAGTTTCATCTTGATTCGATCCGTCAAAAACCTTTCTAGGGTATTGATTTAGGGTTTCTCAAAGTTTAGTTGATTAATCTTTTGTCGTTCTTGATTAATCTACAAGTTTTGATTAGATTAATTCTCGTCATATTCTGCTACAGCAAGCTTGCAAGGTTCATAACTTTTGATCCGTAAGTTCAATCGTGCTGATTCTTTTTGGGTTCAATTCGTATTGGAATCTAGTTTCTTGTGTCCAAATTTCAGATTTATCCGATGGTTGGATCTTCAGAAATTCGTGTTTTACCGGACCTCTATCAATCTGTTTTTGTTGAATACGAGGCAATTATTTGGTTCCGTTTTAGGGTGAATTTTTAATAGATCAAAAATTTGGTTTTAGCTTCCGCACAATCATTCAGCCCCCTCTGATTGTTGTTTTCGTATACTTCGATCCTACATATGTTACCTAATCAAATCAAAATTTAGTAAAATTAACAGCCAAGTGTCCAAATTATTGCATGGATAACAAGCAAGGGTCCAAAATTCGGCGAAATCCTGGCGAAATCTCGGATTTTGGACCCCTCCGAGATTCAAAATCTCAGAAAATTCAAAAAAATTTAAAAAATTCAAATCTCGGATTTCTCGGCGAGATCTCGGCAATTTCGGGCGAAATCTCGGCAATCTCGGGCGAGATTTGATGTTTTTTTGCCGGATTTTGATTTTTGTGCATTGTATTTGCTTGGGTTTAGGATCAAGATCATCCACAAAAAATTTCAAAATTTTTTAACATGTTTTTGACCATTTTTTGGTCGGTTCAATATGTCGGTTAGGACTTTTCGAATTTTTTAAAAATTTTCAATATTGATCATCTTCTGAAAATTTTATGGGAATATTATGGATGTGTTAGGACCATTCACAAAAAATTTCAAAATTTTCTAAAGTGGTTTGAACTTTTTTAATACATAGGAACTTTTCTAGTGCATTGAAACAGCAGAGAGAAATGATATCTGATACTGACATTGATAGTTGGAATCAATCTATGTATGACTATGAGAGAATAGTGGAGTGGAAACAGTGGTACAAAACCCACTTCAAAATTATTGAATGACATATATTGAAAAACAAAATTTAAAACCTAAGATAACATGTATTTATAAATGGGTACAGTACTAACTCACCTATGTATATATGGGCGGAGATTCACATATACATGATCAGCGCTCATATTTATGGCATTGATCTTTTCTTACTGGTCAAAATTCAAAACTACAGGTGGTTTCAAAGAAAGAATCTCCCTCAGAACTGCAGGTGGTTTCAAAGAAAGAACCTCCCTTAATACATAGGAACATATATAAAACTTTTCAAATAACTTGAAGTTCATTTGTTACATTTGAAAAATCAAAAACTGATTTTATATACGATTTTTATCACGACTTTACCACTGTTAGATTTTTTAAAAATTCCTCATGATTAATCATCATCTCAAATTTTTATGGAAACATTAGTGATGTGTTAGGACTATCCAAAAAAATTTTCAAAATTTTTTGACGTATTTTGAACCATTTTTGAGCCAATTCAATTTGGCCGAGATCTCGGTGATTTCGGCCGAGATCTCGGTGATTTCGTCCGAGATCTCGGATTTCCCGGTAGAAAAAAAACCGGATTTGAAATTTGGTTTTTGCAATTCGTCCGGATTTTGTCCGAAATTTCCGAATCTCGCCGAAATTTCGGATTTCGGGAACCTCCGAGATTTGACTTAAAACGAGATTTGGAACCTTGTGCTCGGCATGCTGCTGCCCTTGGCGCCTGTCCCATCGCTCAAAGCCTTCCGCGGTGGCTAGAGGTGGGCGTCGTACCGTACCAGTTCGGTTCGGGCCCATCGTGCTTCGGGTTGGAACCGTGCCGTGCCACGACGGTCCATCATGCCCACCGTGCCGGCCCGACTCGTCTTTGGCGAGCACAAGCCCGGTCCATTTGCGCTTCGTGTCTGCTTCATGCCGTGCCGGCCCAGGCCCAACCCATTTTCACTATTGTGACGAGTAAAAAAATAAAACACATCACTACTACTAAACTACCTATTTTAATTACATAAGAGACTAATCACATCAACAAAATGTTAAACATAAATGCAATGCTTGAAGATGCTCTGAATCAACAATATCTGTCAACTTTTAGGCCTTAATTTATGATTTCGTGCCCGTTCGTGCCGTGTCGTGCCGCCCGTCGTGCCCGGTTCCTGGGCCCGGCACGGCCCGAACTACATTTGCGTGCCGGCACGGCCCGGCACGGAACCGTGCCGTGCCGTGCTTTGCACCGGGCCATCCCATCGTGCTTCGGGCCGACCCAAAAGTGCCCGGCCCAAATGCCCACCTCTAGCGGTGGCTATGGACGGCAGATAATCCCGCGCATTGTAGTAGACCCGGCCGGCTACCGCACTCAACTAGGCAGTCGCAGTGGTGAAATGCTTCTGCAGTAGGTAACCGCGAAAAGTAATATATATGTGTTATCTGTCGGATCTTTCGTGATCCGTTAGAAAATTGTATTTACAAATAATATCACAAGAGAACTACCTTTGTCAAAAAAAAAATAAAATAAAAGTCATTGGAGGGCTCAATAATTAAAGCAAAAAAATTCTGCTCCTGCTACCTGAAGCAGAGAGAAATCTTGCTTCATCTGTCAGATGATGCTCCTTCACATCTGCCTGCCATAAAATATTTCTCATTTCGCTAACCCTTACACAATATTCTTTGCAACAGAAATCCTAGCTTCTGTGTCTTCGGGAATTGTTGGTTTATCAAAATCACCTTTAGGTGAGGCACGCTAGAAGCTTTTTATCTCGTTGTCATATGCACAAGCACAACCTCTCTTTCCTTGGCGTGTCAACAAGAGAATTGGTACCTTTGAAGATTGTACCTAAAAATGCTGGTGAGTGAATTTTCCGAGTAGAGAGCGGTAGAAAGAGACTTGGAATAGCAAATGTCGTGGAAAGATGAAGACAACAGTGAAATAGCCTAAAACTTTCAAAAGCTTTTTGAATTTGGTTTTTGTTTGAATTTCCTTTTGCTTTTGTTTGATTTTTTATTTGAATTCGTTTTTGAATCTCGTTTGCACCATCTTCTTGCTTTCGGGCCGTTTCTGGCCTGTTTCTCCTTCGGGATGTTTGGCCTTTCGGCCTGGCCGCTCGGCCCAGCCAAATAGGCCGACTCCGCCCCTTCGGCTCCGGCTCGACGTCGCTGCGCGTGCACGCCACACCTCCTGCTCGCGTGTCGCGCCACGCGTCGCTCCACACTAGCCCCGAGCCGCCCGACCGCGCCCGCCTGCCGACCGCTGACGCCGCCGCCCCTACCGCCCCGCTGACCCGCCGCAAGCGCCACTGCCGTGCACGGGTTGCCCTCGCCGCCTCTCTCCTCCCGAGCAGCTATAAAGCCCCCACGTCGTGACCTCTTTTCCTCACCCTCGCCTTTCTCCCCTCAGGCTGCCCTGCCGCTCAGCGTCGCCGCCCGAGACCGGCAGCCGCCGCCTCGCCCAGTTGCCCTAACCCTAAGCCCCCCTCCTCGCGTCGCTCGAGTTGAGCTGGCCCAGCTCGGCCGGGCCGCGCTCGCCACCCCACGCCGTTTCGTTGGACCAAGCTGGCCCACTACTATGCTGCATGGTTCCATTTTCTTTATATTTTGGATTTTTAATTAATATATTAATCCGAAAATTCGTTTTAAACCCCAGAAAAATCCCAGAACCTCCAGAAATCCCCAAAATACACTATCTTAACCATTCCGCGCCACTGAGTCCAAAAACGACCTTCGCTCCACCATCCGAAGCCCCCAAAATTCCCGAAATGACCATTTTACCCTCCAACTCTCTCTCGGCCTGATTTCGGTTTCCGTTTCAGTTTCCATTTTCATTTTCGTTCCTTATTTTTCGTTTATTTATTGTTGTTCGCCTTTTTGCGCTAGATTCAACTGTCGAGCCACCTCAGGAGCAGGAGCTGGACCAGTCGGAAGCTGAGTACAACTACTTCTACTACAATTTAGACAATCCCGCCACCGAGTAAGATAAGCCGCACGCCATTGATCATATTATGCCCAATTATGCCTGATATATTAGTAGTTAATTTTCTGTTGCATTATTTTAACTGTATGTTGAATTATTGAAAGTCGCTATATTGGAATGACATGATGCCTAGTTAATGCCGAATTGTTCTTAAGCCTCCTTGACACTGTTGAACCTTATTAAAGCCTTGATTAACCCTAGATATTGATTATGCCACTGCAGTTAAGTATTAATCCTGTTAGTTTATTCAGAATCTTTAAAAAGGAAATAAAATGTTGGCGAGTCGCTGGCTCAGAGTTTATAAAAGTGCTACAGTCAGAGGGATAGTATTGGACTAACCACGAGGTGGATGTGAGTCCGATCCCCAGCTGATGATTAATGCCTCGGTTGGTTTGGCTGCTGGTACATGCAGGTACCAGATGGGTTTGTGGGTGTTGTAAGGCTTGATCTTTGGCAATATAAGGTTAATAACCCCCTTGAGCAAAGTAAATAACTTAAGTGTTGCACTCAACCACAAGTCGGGATGGTCAGTGAGCCTATTTCTAACATAGCTCAGTAAATTGATCATCTCCTGGAAAATTGATTAAATTGGTGATACCATTCTTGGAGGAGAATAGGGATTAGCCTTCCTGGTAGGGAAGTAACTGAAGGGGTGGAACGGAAATGGGCTATGTCGCACCATTCTCCGATTCTCACAATGGTAGGTGCTCGTTTAGAACAGTGGGTTCTAAATGGAGTGTTCAGACCTATCGGTTAAGAACTGAATCTAGGAATGATTCAACAAAAGATTGTGATGATCTCGGCTTGGCCGCATGCATTTAAGTTGCATGTAAGTTAGCGCTTGGCATTAACGGTCGTAGATATCTTGTGGGTAAAGCTGAGCACCTCTGCAGAGTTAATTAGAATGGTAATCGATTACGCCGTGCTTCCGGTTAACGAAGCTAAGTTAAAACTGGGGTGATACCCGTAACCTAGCTCAAGTATACTTTGGAGAATTTGGTTGATTGTGCTAAACTTGTGGAAACCCCCCATTACTATTATTTACGGTTTGTGTTTCAAACGTGAAATGAATTTAGAAATAAACTTGCATCCAAATATTTAAAACCGTATGCCATCCATTGTTAATCCCATAGATGTAATATTCAGCAATTTCCCATGTGACTTGTTGAGTATCGTAGTACTCACCCTTGCAACCCCCCCCCTTCAGAGTTCCAAGACGCTGGAGAATACCAAGAGATCGTAGATGGTGATCTGGTGTGCTTTTAGGTCTTTATATTTTGCTCAGGCCTTCCTGTGCGGTGTTTTGGTATTGTAATCTATTTGAGACTCGTGACGCCTCTTTTGTAAAAACCCTCGACTGTTAGGCCTTATATTAAATAAAATAAGCTAAATTGGTTTTGTCTGGCAATGTACACTTGTCTTTTCCAACAGCTAATCTTCCTAGGTAGATGTTGTGATGTTTCGATGTACCCCTAAAAAGGCAGTCCATCCATCACAAACAAAATATTCTGGTAAGAAAGATTGGACAGCCATTTTCGGAGACTTATAACATGTGTGCAACCATGTAATATCTATGTGTTCTAAAATAACTCTCCAGATTGGCCTAAAAGAACATTGCATGCATGCTCCTTTCACGCATCCCCTTGTTCTATAATAAACATATATTCTAAATCTCTTACTGCAGACTCATCATGATATAGGGATATTAGGGATAGAGGTCATGTTTTGACATGTATGCTGTCTAGGTTAGGTTGTATTGGTAACAAAACGAATCCTACCGGTATTAAAGCTCGGAGGAAAGCTCGCTGAGGAGCTCCCCCACGTGTCTCTTGTGCGTTTTGCGAAAACATCCTCCTGTTTCTCTAATTTACGGATAGGTGCCTTCAAATTTACAGAAAGGTCCTTTGTGATTTTTTGTGAGGGGAAATTTTTTTTTCGCGAATCGCGTTTAGGTCCCTCGCTCGCTACTTTACGGAAAGAGCCTCACGTTAAATGTAAATCGCGAACGAGCCCTTTTCTACTTTTTTGGAATAGCGGAAAGGTCCAAAACTATAACAAACAGGTCCCCGGGTTTTACATCCAGGTCCTTTCTCTGTTTTCCCTGAAAAAAATATTTTCGCCAACAGAAAGATGTGTGCTTTTTCACCGGCTCAGTCTCTACGGATTCTCGAGCCTCAAAAAAAATGTGAGGATACACTTAGGTCTGTTTTTTCGCCGGAAACCATTTCCTTTCTCATTTTCCCCGGAAAAAAATATTTTCATCAACAGAAAGATGTGTGCTTTTTTCCCGGCTCGGTCTCTGAGGGTTCTCGAGCCTCAAAAAAAATTAAAAGTGCGTCTAGGTCTATTTTTTCTTCGAAAAAACGCAAAATCATTTTTCGTTCACGCACGCGGCCTGCGCCGCGCTTTCTTCATTTTCCCTAAAAAAATGTTTTTCTCAACAAAAAGATGTGTAATTTCTTCCCGGCTCGGTCTCTACGGTTTCTGGAGCCTAAAAAAAATTAAAAATACGTATGAGTCTATATTTTCACCGGAAAGAACGCAAAAAAATATTTTTCATTCGCGCGCACGGCGTGCGCCGCGCTTACGGGCTAGTACTAACTATTTGTAATCAATTCAAATTGATTAAAAATAGGTAGTATTTGTAATCTCTCTCACTCACTCTCTCTCTCTCTCTCTCTCTAAAATGCACAAACAATTCAAGTTGCGGTCCTATTCTGCATATAATCTAAATTTTGTATGTAAGTACACCAATTGGAATCACTACTACAGAATAGGACATCACTATCATTTCATCTGTGTCGGTTTCTAACTCTTGAGAAAAAACCGATTTTGATATGTCACAAAATTTCATGACATAGTCATCACAATCGGTTGTATATAAGAACCGATTTTGATGAAAACACTTATCACAGTCGGTTGATGAGGGAGCACACTCATCACTGTCGGTTTATTTCTAAAACCGACATAGAAAATACAATATTATTTGTGTCGGTTGTAGATAAAAACTAACTGTTATGAAGGGGACTAGGATTACAGTCGGTTTTTATCTAAAACCGACACAGATAATATGGTATTTTCTGTGTCGGATCTAGAAGGAACCAACAGTGATGAGTGTGCTCCCTCATCATAGTCGGTTCTATATTGTAACCGTCAGTGATGCAAATTCAAAAAGAAGCAGGCTAGATTTTGATGGAAGGCTTCTGAATATATCTCTTTCGTTCACAAGAATCACATATTATGTATGATTGGTGATTTGAAATTCTTTTATTAGGTAATGTAGCATAAGATGACATGATTAACATAAGCATGAATGGCTATATATACACAAAAGGTTAACATTAATTATTTATAATTATAACATACACACATTATAATTAATTACAATGCGCGGTGTGCATGCTATCACTACCACTCACCGCTACTGCCCGAGGGTAAGGAGTCGCTGGAGGCGGCGCCATGTGGCTCATCCTCCGATGACAACCCAGAAGAGATGCTGGTCCCCCAAGGGGGCAAAGTCATTGCTTATGCATCAAGATAACTGAAAAAGCATGAGCAGAACTACCCAACTCATGATCTCGAGCTGGCCATAGTTGTCTTTGCCTTGAAGATTTGGAGGCATTACTTGTATGGCGAATCATGTGATATCTTCACTAATCATAAGAGCCTCAAGTACATCTTCACTCAGAAAGATTTGAATTTGAGGCAAAGAAGGTGGCTGGAATTGATAAAAGATTATGATCTTACAATACAGTGTCATCCGGGAAAGGCTAATGTAGTGGTCGATGCTCTTAGCCGCAAGGTGTCGCCTCCTACTCTTGATTGTCTCATTGCTGATTTTGAGCTTATGGGAGTCTCGTATTGTTTTGCGGGTACTATGCAAGCTGAGACTCAATTGATTTTAGAATCATTGATTCCTGAGCGGTGCGTGAGGCACAACAGTATGATCGATTACTTCAGTAGGTGAAAAAGCGCATTATTGAGGGAAAAACTGGGAATTTCAGCTTTGATGATGAGGGTGCATTGCAGTTTAAGGGCCGCCTATGTGTACCCCAAAAGTCTCAAGTCAAGGATGACATCGTAAAGGAGGCTCATCGTACCCCGTATACAGTTCACCCTGGTGAGACTAAAATGTATCAGGATTTGAAAAAGAACTTCTGGTGGAAGAGAATGAGGGTTGACATTGCTCAGTATGTAGCAGCTTGTGGGATTTGTCAAAAGGTGAAGGCTGAGCATAAGCGACCCGCAGGATTGCTTCAACCTTTAGAGGTTCCTGTTTGGCCCTGGGATGACATAACCATGGACTTTGTGTTGGGGAACGCGGTATGCTACACTAGCACAAATTAAAATTTCTACTGCAAACCAGAAAAGCTACTCGTAAGAAGGGGATCATAGATCTATTACCATTAGATGCGCAGTTGCGGAATCCTTCGCACATCGTTGTAGTGGATCGTCCTCGGCGTGGATTGTCCTCTTCGCGGATCGTCCTCGCCGCGGATCGTCCTCTCCACGCCGCAGTAGCAGCAACGTCACCACAGCAGTCCACACATCCGGGGATGGAACGCCGTGCGTCAGTGTGCAAGCACCGGGTCACTCGGCAGGGGCAACGAGAGGAGGTGGCTAGGGTTTCTGGCGAAAGACCTCTAAACCGCACGAAAAAGTATTCTGCGCCTAGCCTCCTCCCCTCCTTATATAGCCACGAGGTGAAACCCTAGGCAGTCAGGGCCCATCTACGTGCTAAGCCCACGAGGTCCATTAATTACGAATCCATTCCGAATTAATGCGTCCCAGCCCGTTAAGTGTGTGACCCTGTAGGTTCATGCGCATTTGGACATGGATTCGGAAAACCCCTTTTCTAATCCAATAGTCGGTAGCGGCTCCTTGCAGAGCATGCCAACTCCCAAATGCATATGATTAAAGTACTGATGTAATAATCCCTTTTCCAAACTATATGAAGATCGAACTCAAGGCGAGAAGCATGTCATCCTTTGACAGTTCAATCCATCTCTCGTATCTGTGATATATTAATAAGTTGTGATTGACTTCTCAATCACGGCATGGCCATGCACTTACTTAATCATATCACACGAGTGGCCTAGACATATATCTCCGTTACATTGGAGTGGCAAATTCCATCTTGACTGCTCACTTCCCTCTACATGTTTCATAGTAAACATGAAAGCTACCTGTGGGATGTCCGAGACCGGGGTCCCACAGAGAAGCTCATGCCCAACTGGGCCAGGGCGGTGCACTAGGCCTAAAGTTCGAGAGCGCCGTGAAGAGCTCATAGCCACGGCCCAACTTCTTCTCCAAGGCAGCTGGTCGCCTCCTCGGCGAAGCTTCGTGCCGCGTCAGGACAACCCCGCCTAAAGTAAACCCTGCGACCTGGCGCCTGCAGCCACCACTGCACTCTGGCGGATCGGCAGGCGCGGGTCGGGAAAGAGACGACCAAATCCTCTGGACGTAGTTGGGTTCGGCGGACAGAGACAAACAACATACTCATGAGTCCACCTGGTCCAGGGCCAGGTGGCACCCTTTTGTAACGTGCCCTTCCCCAGTATATAAGGGGGGAGAGAACAACCCTGTAAAAAGGGAGAAAAACAGAAGAAAAAGAGAGGAACACGCTCATATATCCAAGAACACAGGACTAGGGTATTATCTCCTCCGTGAGAGCCCGAACCTGTCTAAAAAAGATGGCCCTCGCATCCTGTGTTACCATCTAGCTTCGATTACGCACGAGCCCCCCCCCCCTCGAATCACAAATCTCATTGCCGGCGGAACCAATCGTCGACAGTTGGCGCGCCAGGTAGGGGTGGTGTGCGAAGGTCTCCGTCGAGCTTGATGGCTACCACAAGCGGAATCTCTACAGTTTTCCTCCCAGATCAGGTTTTCCATTTTGGAAGCCTGACCATCATCGCTGATAACCTCGGGAGTCTCTATCTCCTTGAGGCGGACACGTCGCCGCACGAGGAGACCCCCAGGGAGTCATCATCGTGACCACTGCCTGGATCAGGGTGTTTCGCCGTCCCGTGCTCGCAAGCACCGAGCGGGGGGCTAAAACCCCGATTCCTTCAGGCAGTGGGCGCAACAGGCGCCGAGTCCCGGGTGGTGGGGGTCCTCGCTGCCAAGCCACTCGGAACCGCCGATCGCCTTGAGCTATCCCCGGCAGGCTCTTCCAGCTCGTCGGCCGGGTCGGAAGGAAGTTTGGAGAGCTGCTGGAGCTTCCGCCTAGTCTGCGTGATCGGAGGCTCGCGTGCGTAATCGCAGCAGCGCCACGGCGACTTCGAGGCTGCCGAGCACGACGGCGGGCGCAAGACGGAGCTCGACGCGTGGGTACAAGCCCTTCGGGGTCGCGCCTGTGATGTCAACGAAGACATTCTGCAGGTCAAAATGGGAGACCAAGCTGTTTTCCATACACCACAGCAGAATATCGTCGTGTCCAAAACACTCCTAGACACCTTGAGCCCGATGCTGGAGGCCGGTAATCCGGTTGCCCCGATCGTGGCCCAAGTAAAAGCCATGGTGACGGCGGCAGCAATCCAGCAACAAGCTCAGACCGACCAGCCGGCGAGGGCGCGCTCACACGCTCCGACCAGAACTCAAACGCCGCCATCGGCCGACCGAAAACCCCACCGGGGCATCGCGTTCCTCACCGCGACGAAGACCTGCGCCACAGCCTCAATCGAGACCTCCATTCCGACCTTGACGTGAGATGGCGTGATCGGGAAAGAGACGAGCAGCGCCGGCACGCTGACGAGTACGAGCGCTTTGGCGTACTCCCAGCGCATCGAGGCGCTCGTCGAGCCCTCTCTCCCCCGCCTCGCTCACCATCCGCGCGGCGCGACGAGGTCATCGAGGGGGTTCGTGCGTTCACCCCCCACCTGCGCCGAGTGGTTTGGCCTGACGGGTTTAACCCCAAAGGCATCACCAAATTCGACGACGACAGGGACCAGGAAGCCTGACTGCAGGTATACGCACTAGCGGTCAGGGCCACAGGGGGAGATCAGAACGTGATGGCTAATTACACCGCTACCACTCTCTCGCCTGTGCCCAAGCGTGGCTCACCGGGCTCCCAGCGAATTCTATTCATTCTTGGGGAGATCTGTGTGAGCAGCTCATCTCAAATTTCCAAGGTACGTATAAGCGCCCTAGCACCCCCTGGGATTTGTACCAGCTACACCAAAAGAAGAATGAGTCCCTGCGGGAGTTCGTCAAGTGCTTCATGAATAGGAAGAGCACAGTTCGGGATGTCAAGGACGCGGTCGTAATCGCCGCCTTCCAGAAGGGGGTCAGCGACCCCGACCTCATTAAGAAGATGTGCCGGAAGCCTCCAACTTCGGTCCGCGAGTTGTTCGCCTTAGCGGATCGCTACGCGTCGGCCTCCGAAGCCTTGGCCGAACGCCACGACGAGAGAGGGGATCATGCTGACTCCTCCAGGCGAAAGGAGAAGAAGCGCAAGGGCCAAGACCTGGTGGCGACTGCCGAGCGGGGCCAAACGCGCGCCCCTAAGACCGACAGGTACGACAAAGTGATGAACTCGCTTTGTCCCTTCCACCCAAAAGGAAGACACGCCGCCAAAGATTGCTTCACCCTGAAAAGATTCGCCCAGGAGACCAAGAGGCAGCTCGGGCAGGGGCCGAGCGAAGCGGTCGAAAAGCAACCTTCTCTTGAAGCCGAGGAAGACTATCAAGAAGCCGAGCTGGAGCTCAATTATATCTTCGGGGGCTCGGCCGCGTATGAGTCCAAGCGGAAGCAAAAACTTACCGCTCGGGACATCAACGCGATTGCGCCGGAGACCCCCCAATACGTACGATGGTCTGAAGTTGCGACCACTTTCGACCGCTCGGATCACCCGGACCGGGTCCCATTTCCCGGCAGGTATCCCCTCGTCTTGGGGCCAGTTGTCCGTGGCATCAAGCTCAAAAGGGTGCTGATTGACGGGGGGAGCGGCCTCAACGTCCTCTTCAGCAAAACTCTCGACGATATGGGAATCTCCAGGTCGGAGCTGAAACGTGGGTCGTCACCGTTCGATGGGGTGATTCCCGGGACGTCGGCGACACCACTCGGCCAAATCACTCTGCCGGTCACTTTCGGCACGAGAGAGAACTACCGGACCGAGAACCTCAGCTTCGAGGTGGTTGATTTCGCTACTGCGTATCACGCCATCTTGGGGAGACCAGCGCTAGCCAAATTCATGGCGGTGCCCCATTACGCGTATCTGGCATTAAAAATGCCAGGGCCGAATGGCATTATCACGCTGCGTGGTGATGTCAAGCAGTCTTTTTCCTATGACAGGGAGAACTGCGAGATGGCCGAGTCGTTGGGAGCACAAGCTGATCGCGAACGAATCCGGCTAGTGGCCCAATCTTGCGAGGAAGCAAGCATCCCGACTCGGAAGGCGCCAAAGCCCGGGTTGAGTCCCGAAGAAGGCGTCATGATGATAACCCTCGACCCATCCGACTCGGCTCAAACAGCCAAGATCGGGACAGGGCTCGGAGAAAAAAAGGAAGACGCGCTCATCACCTTCCTCCGGGCAAACAAGGACGTCTTTGCTTTGAAGCCGTCTGATATGCCTGGAGTTCCCAGGGAGGTGATCGAGCATGCGCTAAACGTGGACCAAGCGGCCAAGCCTGTCAAGCAGAGGTTGCGGCGATTCGCCCAAGATCGCCGAGATGCCATCAGGGAGGAGATCACGAAACTGTTAGCTGCAGGCTTCATCAGAGAAGTGTATCACCCCGACTGGTTGGCAAACCCTGTACTCGTCCGCAAAAAGAATAAAAGTTGGCGCATGTGTGTTGATTACACCGACCTCAATAAGGCATGCCCAAAGGATCCTTTCGGGTTGCCTCGAATCGACCAAGTGGTAGACTCCACCACCGGGTGCGAACTCCTTAGCTTCCTGGATGCCTATTCGGGCTATCACCAAATCCAGCTTCGAGTCGAAGACTACAAGAAGACATCGTTCATCACTTCGTTCGGAGCATATTGCTACGTCACGATGCCGTTTGGGTTGAAAAACGCTGGTGCAACTTATCAACGCACGATACAGCGCTGTTTTCACAATCAGCTCGGACGCAATGTGGAGGCCTATGTGGACGACGTAGTGGTCAAGACGCAATCGAGAAGGAACCTTACCTCCGATCTCGTCGAGACGTTCGACAGCCTAAGAGCGTTTCGGATGAAGCTAAACCCTGAGAAATGTGTCTTCGGGGTCTCCTCCGGGAAACTACTCGGGTTCATCGTCTCTCATCGCGGGATCGAGGCAAATCCGGAAAAAATCAGGGCCATCATGAGGATGGCACCCCCTCCAGCCAGAATGACGTCCAGAAGCTTACTGGGTGCATGGTGGCGCTTTGTAGGTTCATCTCTCCACTGGGGACTCGAGGGATGCCCTTCTTCAAACTCCTCAAGAAGCAGGATCGATTCGAATGGATGGTGGAGGCACAACAAGCTTTCGAGGAGCTCAAGGCGTTCCTCTCCACCCCTCCGATCCTGGTTTCGCCAATGCCGGAGGAGCTTCTCCTACTTTACGTAGCGGCAACGACCCATGTGGTCAGCGCCGCGATAGTCGTGGAGCGGGAGGAGCCAGGGCACCACTACGGGGTGCAGCGCCCGGTCTACTTCGTCATCGAAGTGTTGGGCGAATCCAAGGTACGGTACCCTCAAGTCCAGAAGTTGCTATACGTCGTGCTGGTCGCATCGCGGAAATTGAAGCATTACTTCCAGGGGCACCATATTTCAGTAGTGACCTCCTTCCCGATAGGAGATATTCTCCATAATCGGGAAGCTACTGGGAGAATTTCGAAATGGGCGGCCGAGCTTGGAGCCTTTGATATCTCGTTCAAGCCGCGCACCGCCATCAAGTCGCAGGCCCTGGCCGACTTCACGGCCGAGTGGACCGAGCTCCAGGCCCCCCTCGTCGAGTAGGAGCTGGAGTATTGGACAATGTACTTCGATGGGTCTCTCATGCTCAGCGGCGCTGGAGCCGGAATTCTGCTCATTTCACCAAAGGGAGATCAGCTCAAGTACGTTCTCCGCATCCATTTTTTGGCCTCGAACAACGCCGCAGAATATGAAGCCCTCATTCATAGGCTCCGCATCGCCATATCGCTCGGTATCCGACGATTGACGGTTCGCGGAGACTCCCAATTAGTAGTTAGCCAAGTGCAGAAGGACTGGTCGTGTGTCGATCAGACTATGGCGGCGTACTGTCAGCAAATCCGAGAATTGGAGAACAAGTTCGATGGATTGGAGTTAGTTCACATCCTGCGCCGTAACAACGAAGTGGCGGACGAGTTGGCAAAGATGGGAGCCACTCGGGCGGAGGTCCCAAGTGGCGTGTTCGCCCAAGAACTTTATGAGCCCACGACGATCAAGCGACAAGGGCTGAGCAAGATCCCCG
The DNA here is from genome assembly GCA_036346355.1 of Rhipidocladum racemiflorum. Classification (NCBI taxonomy): domain Eukaryota; kingdom Viridiplantae; phylum Streptophyta; class Magnoliopsida; order Poales; family Poaceae; genus Rhipidocladum; species Rhipidocladum racemiflorum. The sequence goes on from CM070588.1 coordinate 39,853,636, forward strand.
AGGCGGAAGTCCTAGTTGCCAACCCCGACTGGACGACCCCGTATTTGGATTATCTCTTGAGAGGCGAGCTTCCCGAAAACTCCACTCTAGCCGAGTGTATTTCGCAACAAGCCAAGTCCTCCGGTGTCCTCAGGCGGTGCATCCCGGAGCAAGTGGGAAGGGAGTTGCTTAAGGAAATCCACTCAGGAGTGTGTGGCCATCATGCCGCGTCGAGTGCTTTGGTCGGCAAGGCATACTGACAAGGTTTCTTCTGGCCCACGGCGGTAACAGATGCCAAAGAAATCGTTTGCACGTGTGAAGGCTGCCAGTTTTACGCCCGGCAGACGCATCTGCCAGCGCAGGAACTGCAAACCATCCCTATCTCCTGGCCCTTCGCAGTCTGGGGGCTCGACTTAGTCGGACCCCTCAAAAAGGCCCAAGGTGGCTTCTCCTACCTCTTCGTGGCCATCGACAAATTCACTAAGTGGATCGAAGCCAAACCAGTCGCCACGATCACGGCGGTTAAGGCCAAGGAATTCTTCCAAGATATTGTGGTCAGATATGGCGTACCTAACCGCATCATCACGGATAATGGCACACAATTCCGTGGTGAAGAATTCCAAGAGTGGTGCGACGACATGGGAATAAAAATCTGCTTCGCGTTGGTGGGTCATCCGCGAAGCAATGGGCAAGTCGAGCGGGCCAATGGTTTAGTCCTTTAGGGACTGAAGACCAGGATTTTCGATCGCCTCAAACCATACGCAGCGCGATGGAAGAGAGAATTGCCATCAGTGCTCTGGGGGCTCAGAACCAGTCCTAGCAGAGCAACTGGGCAATCTCCCTTCTTCCTGGTGTATGGGTCGGAGGCGGTTTTGCCAACGGAAATGGAATTTGGATCCCTGAGGGTCCAGAATTATAAAGAAGCCGAGTCGGAGGGAAGCCGATTGGTGGAGCTTGACCAACTCGAGGAAGCCAGAAATGTTGCAGTGATCCAGTCGGCCAAATACCTCCAGGGTCTTCGGCGCTACCATTCCCGCAATGTTCGAAGTCGTATCTTCTCAAAGGGAGATTTGGTCCTCAGGAGGAGTCAAAAAAGTGAGCATAAGCTCTCCCCGATCTGGGAAGGACCTTACATTGTGGAGGAGGTAGTTCGTCCGGGAGCCTATCGGCTCAGGCGCGAAGACGGCGCAGTCTTGGTGAACACTTGGAACGCCAAACAGCTATGTCGCTTCTACGCTTAAGCTATGTATCCAGCTCCCATGCATTAAATAAAGTTGCCGACTATCGGGTTCTTTGATCTGTCTTACTATACTGTGACCGAGTCAATCCCGAGTGGTTATCACCCTACTAGCGTAGCATCTAATCCAAATTGTGCCGATACAAATTATGCGGAAACGCATGTTCGAGGTAAGGCCGCGACAAGCGGCAAGATCCGGAAGTTTGTATCAGCGCACGAAGAAGGAAAGACGAAGTTAGAAGAAGGCACTAACCGCTCGAGAACGATGATCTGTAGTTCCATAAATACTTCTGGACACAGAAATCGGAATCACTAGTCCCTAATCGGTAGAAATTCGACCCTCCAGCACCTCACTGCAGGGGCTGAAGCTATTGACTAGAGCAAACAGTATAGAGAAAGACGATCAAACACAGAACGATATAAACGGCACCAATCCTATATTTTATTTCATAGTATTAGTAATTCTCGCGCTAAAAAAAAAGAAAAAAAAGGGGGAGCCAAGTGCAGGGAGACCAGGTGCAGGGAGACCGGGTGCAGAGAGCCAGGTGCAGGGCGATCAGGTGCAGGGAGCTAGGTGCAGGGAGCTAGCTACACGCGCGCGGCCCAGGGCCTCGCGGATCAAGTCCGCGACCACCCAAAGCGAGGGCACAAGCCGAAGAAGGGCCTCAACAGCAGCGGCGTCGCGGCGCTCGCGCCCAAGCATGTCCTTGATGACGTCTGCCACCTCTTCCAGCGCCGGCACCGCCTCAATCAAGGCAGCAACGGCGCTGGCATCCCTGGCATCCGCCTTCTCCTCCTCCCGCTCCATCACCGTAAAGTCAAAATTCAGCCACAGCTCCGCATCTTCAGGATCACTGTACATGTCATGAAAATGGTGGCGAAAGAAAGCCGACATTTGAAGTGACAGTGCAGAAGATCTTCAAGAAGGAGAGGGAGAGGCTTAAGAAAGGGATGATCGCTTTATCAGCAGTGACATCCTATCTATAAGCCAACCTCAGCTCCGGAAATCGAAGCGTCTCCAAGGGCATTCAAACGCGCCGCCCCGTAATAAATGAAGCACAAAAAACAAAGCGGCTGCACAAATACCAAAGAAGATCAACATGTTGAACAGAATCAAGAGATATTTCGCCAGACACGTGTCAAGTTTAGTTCAACTTGGTTCAACTTAGTTCAGCCTTCCCGCTCATTTGGTTCAACTAAGCGAGAAGTCGGGGGCTGGACACCAGCCACTCGGAAAAGCGTGCCTGGGATGAGAAGGCCACGAGCTAAGTCCCGACGCTCGGGGGCTGGACACCAGCCACTCGAAAAAGCGTGCCTGGGACGAGAAGGCCACAAGCTAAGTCCCGACGCTCGGGGGCTGGACACCAGCCACTCGAAAAAGCGTGCCTAGGACGAGAAGGCCACGACCTAAGTCCCGACGCTCGGGGGCTGGACACCAACCACTCGGAAAAGCGTGCCCAGGACGAGAAGGTTATGACCTAAGTCCCGACGCTCGGGGGTTGGAAACCAGCCACTCAGAAAAGCGTGCCTGGGATGAGAAGGCTACGAGTTAAGTCCCGCTTGGGGGCTGGACAGCCACTCGGAAAAGCGTGCCTGGGACGAGAAGGCCACGAGCTAAGTCCCGACGCTCGGGGGCTGGACACCAGCCACTCGAAAAAGCGTGCCTGGGATGAGAAGGCTACGACCTAAGTCCTGACGCTCGGGGGTTGGAAACTAGCCACTCGAAAAAGCGTGCCTGGGACGAGAAGGCTACGAGCTAAGTCCCGACGCTTGGGGGCTAGACACCAGCCACTCGGAAAAGTGGAACGGCGTCGTCCCCCTGGTTCGGTTCGGCTCCCTCAACACGCAGAAGGTGCAGGACTGGCTCGTAGGCGACGCGGAGCTCAGTGCAGCTTCGTTCGGCAGCGGTCACCTTCTCCTTGTATTCTGCACGAAAGCCAAGCTGTCACCAGAAAGCACACCCGGCTTGAAGCATGTCTAATCGGAATTGAGAAGTTTACCCTCCAGTTCTCGCTGTGTCTTCTCCAAGCTAGTCCGAGTTTGAAGGTTAGAGTTTTTTTGAAGCCTCCAGCTGTGTCCTGAGCTCGGCAATTGTCGAGTCGCGCTTTGAAAACACGGAAAGTCAGACACGTCTCTGACCGTTCAAGAAGAAAGCACCTGCCCCAGGCCTGAGGAGGTTCATACCTTGCAGTGACCACTCAAGTTCCGACTTTTCCTCGCGGAGGGCATGCATTGAGCCTCAAGTGTGTGGACTTCCTTCCATCGCGTCTGACTGAGCTCATTTAGCTTGTCTTCGTACTTTTGGTGGTCCTTGAGCTTGGGCAACACCTCCTGGAAGAAGTCAGACCTCTTTTCGGAGCGGGTTCCCATATCTTCGGCATCACAGCAGAGCACCGGCAAGGGGTCAGTGCTTCAAAGATATACTGAGGAAGGGGAGATCAAAGGACTCACCCGGACCAGCCGGCTACACTTCACTGTGAGCTCATACAGCTCCATTCGGGCTGCTACCTCCGCTTTTTCATCCTCCTCCATCCCATCCCAGTCGGAATCTACTCCCCACCACATTGTCTGAGTCGGTGGCTCCGGGAGAGGACTGAGCAGTGGGGGTTCTCGATGAATCTCCTCCACTTCGGGGGCTGACGGACCGGCAGGATCTTCGCGATCAGGATCTCCGAACGGCCCAGCAGTTGAACGCGTCTCCTCCGCCGGCACATCCCCCGCCGGTGAGGCAGCGCGCGAAGCAGCCCTCCCAGGAGAAGCCAACCCTGGAGCCTCCCTCTCAGAAGATGCATCCACTGGAACGTCCGTGGAGGGAGCCCTGACTCACCAAAGGGCCAGTATGTCGGCACACATGCAAAGAGACAAGAACAAGAGTCAAGGGGTAACAAACCTTTTGGACTTCTTGAATTTCATCCAAGGCTTCCTACGGACCCCAGCACCACCCGGAGGAGAGCCTAAGTCTACACCAACATTCGGGGCAGGTGCTGGCTCGGAAGATGGAGCTCCTGAACCTTCCTCCCCAGGGCTAACAGCAGTTGATGACCCAACTAGGGAAGGGACAGGAACCTCCTCCACCGATGTTCTTTCCCTCTTAGAAGACTCCGGCCCCTCAGCCGAAGAATCCGCCAGACGCTTGGTCGGAACATTCCTCAGCCGAGAGAGGCCGACAACCGGAGCATCAGAAAGGAAGGCTTCACGCTCCTAAAAAGTGAACAATCACATATCATCAGAACCACAAATCAGACAAAAACAACCAAGCAACGTCTCAGAGGTGAGGAATACTCACACGAGGAGGAGCCCTCTTCGCCGAGAACTTGCCCGGACAACCTCTATTGGTGATCTCGGCGCCCGGAGCAAAGAAATCAATCAACCGCGCCCCCAAGACGTCTCTTGGCAGGGGCGCATTTGACTCCCGGGTGGGATCCTGAGTCCCACCATACCGGAAACCCACATGGATTCGCTCCTTCAAGGGTTGCACCCGGCGCTTGGCAAAGCTGACGGCGACCCCAATGCCGGTCAAGCCCCGGCTTTTCAGATCATCAATCAGCGCCAAAAGCTCAGTGACTTGATCCAATCCGGGCCCCTGCGGGGGATCGCTCCAGCATCGGAGGACTACAGGGGCACGGCCGGTGAAGGGAGCAAGGAAAGGGTCTGCGTTGGCGCAATAGAACCATTCCCGCTTCCAACCTTTGAGGGAGGTTTTGAAGGGGATAGAGAAGTAATGCCTCTTCAGGCCCTCCCGCAACTGAAACCCAGCTCCCCCGATGGCACTGGGAGCATTCCGATTTGGATGGGGTTTGAGCAGGAAGAGGGAGCGAAACAAATCAAAATGAGGACGGATCCCAAGATACGCCTCACAGAGTTGAACAAATATGGCGATTTGAAGAATGGAGTTGGGGTTTAGATTGATCAATTCAATTCTGTAAAAATGAAGAAGCCCCCGAAAGAAGGCGCTCCCTGGAACACTAAACCCCCGCCAAAAGAAGGAATCGAAGACTACAATTTCATTGGCTCGAGGAGCGGGGTAGGGTTCACCTACCGCCGGCCGGGCGGAAATCAATTCAAGAGGAGGAAAAATGCCGCCGGTGACCATCTCCTCCAGGCGATCCCCCGTCGACACGGAGGCCTCCCACCCTGCGGCCGCCAGGTCTGTGCTCGCTTCTGGCGATGAAGAAGAGGACATCCTAGCGAAGCGGGATCTCTGGGGAGAAGTTCTGGGCGCGAAACCGGAAACCCTAAGCTACCAAGGTCGCCCGAGAAGTTTTGGAGATCTCGCGACTGTGCGGATAAAGGGGCAAAGATGTCTTTCCCTCAACAAGGGTTTCCCCGTTTATAGGAAGTGAGCCTCAGTTTTCGCCTTACGGCGGAAAAAAAGCAAGGGCTCCTGTACTTAATTCTGAGCTAGATCTAGGGCACGCCCCACGTTGGGCCGAGCGCTGTGTCGCGCAAGCCGCGACCAGGTGTCAAGTCTGGCTCGAGGTTTGGGATAGAGTGCGCCCCATGATGGACCTGAGCGCTGGTCGCCACGGAAGATTGGGACCAGGCACTCTCTGAACATCCTCTAGCGATGCACCCCATAATTTGGGGTCAAAGGCTGGTCACCGCCGCACGGCATGATTGGGTACCGCGGGAGGATTTAACTAAAATGGTCTTGAGAATGCGCTCCATGAGAGCCTAAAGCTGTGCACCGTAAACGGGCACGGGCATTGCTCTGAATGGCCATGGTATGCCCCATGAGGGTCAATTCTGCTCTACGAGCCAATTGCCGCACACCGTAAACTGGTGCGGGTACCACTCGTCCACGAGCCAACCAACTATGGTATGCCCCATGAGGGTCAATTGAGCTCTACGAGCCAATTGCCGCACACCGTAAATGGGTGCGGGTACCACTCGGCCACGAGCTAGCCAACTATGGTATGCCCCATGAGGGTCAATTGAGCTCTACGAGCCAGTTGCCGCACACCGTAAACGGGTGCAGGTACCACTCGGCCGCGAGCCGACCCATTCTTCTATATGCCCCGTGAGGGTCAATAACGAGCACAAGCGTTACTCGGACATGGGACGGGAAACATTGACAACAATCCCGACAATTAACAAGTCCTTTATGATCTCCTTTCCTATAGAAATGTTTTTGACATGACAGGATGGGGAAATCCGATCTTAAAGCACTTGGGGGATGCTGTGGGATGTCCGAGACCGGGGTCCCGCAGAGAAGATCATGCCCAACTGGGCCAGGGCGGTGCACCAGGCCTAAAGTTCGAGAGCGCCGTGAAGAGCCCATAGCCACGGCCCAACTTCTTCTCCAAGGCAGCTGGTCGCCTCCTCGGCGAAGCTTTGTGACGCGTCAGGACAACCCCGCCTAAAGTAAAGCCTGCGACCTGGCGCCTGCAGCCTGCAGCCACCAGACCCTGGCGTATCGGCAGGCGCGGGTCGGGAAAGAGACGACCAAATCCTCTGGACGTTGTTGGGTTCGGCAGACAGAGACAAACAACATACTCATGAGTCCACCTGGTCCAGGGCCAGGTGGCACCCTTTTGTAACGTGCCCTTCCCCCAGTATATAAGGGGGGAGGGAACAACCCTGTAAAAAGGGAGAAAAACAGAAGAAAAAGAGAGGAACACGCTCATATATCCAAGAACAAAGGACTAGGGTATTATCTCCTCCGTGAGAGCCCGAACCTGTCTAAAAAAGATGGCCCTCACATCCTGTGTTACCATCTAGCTTCGATCACGCACGAGCCCCCCCCCCTCGAATCACAAATCTCATTGCCGGCGGAACCAATCGTCGACACTACCTTTATAACTATCCGGTTAGGAAATAGTGTTTGGTAACCCCAAGGTAAACTATTACACATGTAGGGAATGTGACAATCTCAGGTCTAAGGATCATACATCTACTATGTATGAGATACACTGATGACACATAAGAATGTAACATTCTCGCAGTGTCCCATTGTGGGTCTATCTAACACATGTTCTTCAACATGCATCCACAATGTATTGATGATATCTCCATATCCCATGATCTATGAAACATGATCATCGAACAATACATGTGCTGATCTATTCATCGTTGTCCTATACGATGATATCCGATCAGAGATATTTATCGAATTATATCAATAAGTAAAGAGCTTCATAAAAAAGTCACACACTTGTTGATCAAAGCAATGATATACATTCATTGGACCAATAATCATATTATTATTCATAAACATAGTCATGTTACAATCATCCATATGATTGCCTCAAGGGCATAACACTAACAATCTCCCACTTGCATTTGAGTCAATCAATTAAGTATCTAATACCAATAGACCTCATGTGCACCTCATGCTTAGGCTGTGGTAGTGGCTTTGTCAACTGATCAGCCACATTAGCTTCCGTATGTACTTTGCATATATTCACGTTACCTCTATCCACAATTTCGTGAATAAGGTGAAAGCGTCGGAGTATATGTTTTGACTTCTGATGTGATCTAGGCTCTTTTGCTTGTGCAATGGCACCACTATTATCGCAATAGATGTCCATTGGACTTGAGGCACTAGCGACCACACCAAGCTCCAAGATAAATTTCTTTATCCATACAGCTTCTTTTGTGGCATCCGAAGCAGCAATGTACTCCGCTTCTGTCGTAGAGTCAGCCACCGTGCTTTGCTTGGAACTCTTCCAGCTTACTGCTCCTCCATTTAGTGCAAACACAAAACCGGATTGTGATCGAAAATCATCTTTGTCAGTTTGGAAGCTTGCATCGGTGTAACCTTTTACAACCAGTTCTTCCTCACCTCCAAAGACTAGGAACATACCCTTAGTTCTTCTCAAGTACTTTAGGATGTTTTTCACGGCTATCCAATGACCATCACCGGGATCCGCTTGGTATCTACTTGTGACACTTAGAGCATATGAGACATCTGGGCGCGTACAGATCATGGCATACATGATAGATCCAATAGCCGAAGCATATGGAATCTTGCTCATCCTGTCTCGCTCATCAGTTGTCGAAGGACACTGATTCTTGCTTAGACTGATGCCATGTGACATTGGCATGAAACCTCTCTTAGATTCATGCATATTGAACCTTTTCAATACTTTATCAATGTACGTTTCCTAGCTTAATCCAATCAACCTTTTTGATTTATCTCTATAGATCTTTATGCCCAAGATATAACATGCTTCCCCCAAGTCCTTCATTGAGAAACTCCTTTCCAATGAAGTCTTAACGTCTTCAAGCATAGGAATATCATTCCCGATCAGTAATATGTCATCCACATACAAGATCAGAAACACAAGTGCGCTCCCACTAGCCTTCTTGTAAACACAAGGCTCTTCTTCATTTTTGATAAAGCCAAATCCTTTGACCACTTCATCAAAACGAATGTTCCAACTCCGAGATGCTTGCTTTAACCCATAAATGGATCTCTGAAGCTTGCATATCTTTTTAGCATTTTTAGGATCAACAAAACCCTCAGGTTGTATCATGTATACATCCTCAGATAGATTCCCATTAAGGAAAGCTGTCTTGACGTCCATCTGCCATATTTCATAACGTCCATCTACCATATTTCATAATCGAAATATGCAGCAATTGCTAAAATGATCCGGACAGACTTGAGCATGGCTACCGTGAAAAGGTTTCATCATAGTCAATTCCTTGAACTTGTTTGAAACCCTTTGCCACCAACCGTGCCTTATAGATTTGAACATTTCCATCTACGTCTGTCTTCTTCTTGAAAATCCATTTGCATTCTATGGTTTTTACACCATCAGGAGGATCGACCAAGTTCCAAACTTGATTGTCATGCATGGATTGAATTTCGGATCTCATGGCTCCAAGCCATTAATCGGAGTTTGGGTCCATCATCGCTTCTTTGTAAGTCGTGGGCTCATCTTTTTCCAATAATAATATGTCATGTCCATATCTTATGGGTCCATGATGCGGCCTCCCCGACCTACGTAGGGCTGGTGTCTCTTCCACAGGTTGTACAACACTTTGTACATCTTGTGAAGGTTCAGTGGTAGCTTGAACATATTCATGCGATTTTCGAATTTCATCAAGATGCACATCACTCCCACTGATTTCTTTGGAAAGAAACTCTTTTTCCAAGAAGACACCATTTCGAGCAACAAAAACTTTGTTCTCGTTTCTTTTATAAAAGTAATATCCTTTTGTTTCTTTAGGATACCCCACAAAGAAGCATTTTTCTGATTTAGGTGCGAGTTTATCTGATTGCAAACGTTTTACATAAGTCTCGCATCCCCATATCTTGAGAAAAGACAATATGGGACTTCTCCCGGTCGAGGCCTTTTGACATTAATGTTATAGACATGTTTGATGGGACCTTATTTAATGTGAACGCAGCTGTCTCTAGAGCGAACCCCCAGAAGGATAATGGCAGATCTGTTTGGCTCATCATTGACCGAACCATATCCAATAAAGTTCGATTCCGTCGTTTGGATACGCCATTCCATTGAGGCATTCCTGGCTGAGTAAGTTGTGGAACGATTCCACATTGCTTTAGATGATCACCAAACTCTTGGCTCAAGTATTCGCCACCACGATCTGATCGTAAGTGTTTTATTGATTTTCCAAGTTGATTTTGTACTTCGTTCTGAAACTCTTTGAACCTTTCAAAGGTTTCAAACTTATGCCTCATTAAATAGATATATCCATATCTACTAAAGTCATTAGTAAAAGTTACAAAGTACTGAAACCCACCTCTAGCAATTGAGCTCATTGGTTCACATACATCTGTATGTACTAGGGCCAACAATTCACTCGCCCTCTCACTAAAACCTGTGAAAGGGGTTTTTGTCATCTTGCCAAGTAAACAAGACTCACATGTTTCAAATGATTCAAAATCAAATGAGGTGAGAAGTCCATCACCATGGAGCTTCTTCATGCGCTTCTCATTTATGTGACCCAAGCGACAATGCCATAAAAAGGTAGGGTTCAAATCATTTGGTCGAGGCCTTTTGACATTAATGTTATAGACATGTTTTTCTTTGAGTTCAAGGACGTATAACCCATCCACCATGGGACAACGACCATAATACATATCATTCAAAAATATTGAACAAACCAAGTTCTTTATTCTGAATTCATAACCTTCATGTTCCAAACAGGAAGATGAAATCATGTTTCTACTCATAGATGGAACAAATTAACAATTATTAAGTTCTAAAACTAATCCTGAAGGCAAATGCAATGGGTAGGTGCCAACGGCAAGACCAGCAACTCTTGCTTTATTCCCCACACGAATATCCACTTCTCCCTTTGCCAAGTCTCTACTCTTTGTTAGCCCCTGCATCGAATTGCAAATGTGAGCAACCGATCCGGTATCATATACCCAAGAGCTGGAATAAGAAGTAGCAAGATTAATTTATATAACATTAATACCTGAAGTGGAAGTCACACTCTCATTCTTTTTATCTGCCAGGTACTTCTCATAGTTCCGTTTCCAATGTCCTGACTTCTTGCAATAGAAGCACTGGGTTTCGGGTTGAGGGCCGACTTTGAGCTTCTGAAGCTTAGTTTTGAGGCTCGTGATCTCATCTTGAGCCTTGCCCTTGCCCTTTCCCTTTCCCCAAGCCTTGGCTTTCTTCTTTTTGAAGGCAGTTGTCTTCTGAACCATCATCACATGATTGGGTTTCTTCTTAATGCTTTCCTCGGCAGCCTTGAGCATCCCATGTAGCTCGGTCAGGCTCTTCTCCATGCTATTCATATGAAAATTCATAATGAATGGCTCAAAGCTCTGAGGCGTAGACTGAGAATTACGTGCATGCCGCACCAATGCTAAGGGAAACTCAAGCCTTTCCAATCTCCCAATGTAGCCAATCATCTTGATTACATGTGGGCTAACCTGATCGCCTTCACCACCTTACAAGCAAATGAAGCTTTGAGATACCATACCTCTCGGCCCTTGCTTGATTCCCAAACATGCCCTTCAAGCCCACAATCATATTGTAAGCATCCTGGTCCTCATATTGCTTTTGCGACTCGAGTCCATGGTGACAAGCATGAGATAGTGACCTCTGAAGGCATTAACATGTTTTTCATAGTCACCTTCAAATTCCGAGGAGCATTTTAATTTGGTTCATCAGGAATCGAACTCTCTAGAACATATTCTTTCTTTTCATGTTTGAGAACAATTCTCAAGTTGCGATACCAATCCACAAAATTTGTTCCATTTAGTTTTTCTCTTTCCAAAACCGATCTCAAAGCGAAACCAGGTGCAGCAGTAGGAGCAGCAGGAGATGCCATTGAACTACAACAAAAACATGCAAAGTTTCTAAGCACTATGTTTCTGTAATACTTTTATTAAACATTTTAACAAAAGAAACTCCTATCATTCACCCCCTTTATGGACACATGGTGAGTATTCAAGATCCATATTCATTAAACACTAGTGAGCTTTGGCATCACTGCTAGAAATCTAATTGAAGGGTTTCGAAGCATGGAAAACAACAATTTTTCCTATGATTGCAACCAAACACCAAGATCATATCTAGGAGATGCAAGTAAACGGTTTCAGAAGGACTCACCCTCGTAGACCGAAAGCGGGAATAACGTTCCCGCAAACAAACGTGGTTGATGTAGAGGTACACTCCCGACTTCAAAATCGCGAAGATGAGCGCCACAAACGGTAGCGCCTCCGTACTTGGTCACACGTACGGATCAACAATGACCTCCAATCCCTCGTTCCAGCGGGGCAGCGGAAGTAGTGGATCCCCGGAAAACTCCAACAACACTACAGCTTAGTGGTGGTGGTGGTGGAGAAATAATTTCAGCAGCGCTTCGCATAAGCCACAGCTCGAAAAACAGATCAGCAGGAGAAGGGAGAATGGACCAACCAAAAGGTCAAAATGGATGATCACACAAAGAGAGGAGCTCCTCCCTCCCTTTTATAGGAGGAGGAGGAGGCATGCCAAGGGGTGGCCGGCGCATGGGGGGTTGCCCCTTGCCCTCCCTCTCTTCATGTGAGTGATCTCTCCACTCACTTAAATCAACCCACTTTGGTTTCCATTAAAACCCCACTCAAGAAATGAAAGGTTTTCTCCCATAAATAAATAAACATTTTTATTTCAGATATTTTAATATTTGTTAATTCTTTTAATTAACAAACATTAACATATACCCCCTTTAACTATTCCGATATCCCGAAACTATTCCGGCGATACTCGAAATAGTCCCTGCACTGTCCATACTTTTCTCCGGTGTTTCGTATCCACTCAAATGCATCGATGAACCTTAAGTGTGTCACCCTACGGTTCGTGAATAAAATGGACATGATTGAGACACCTCTCAGATCAATAATCATCAGCGGGATCTGGAGATCCATAATGACTCCCATTCACTCAACGATGAACTAGTGATCGCGTAAACCAGAAACGACATAACCAATTCCTTTTGTCTCACGATATTTTACTTGTCCGGGATCCGATCATCAGTATCAACTATACCTAGTTCGATCCCGTTACCGACAAGTACTCTTTACTCGTTCCGTGATATAACATTCTTGTGACCTAGTCACATGCTTGCAAGCGATGTCAATGTGATATCACCGAGAGGGCCCAGAGTATATCTCTCCGTCATCTGGATGGACAAATCCCACTCTTGATGCATGAGCCTCAACTAATACTTTCATAGTACCTAAATCCATCTTTATAGTCACCGTGTTACGGAGTGACGTTTGATGTCATCAAAGTACTCTTCCTAATTAGTGATTGACATCATCTCATGGTCTAAGGAAAAGAGCTATTTCGAATGTGTTTGATACAGCAACAAACTAAATGACTTGATCGTATTTGCTATACCAACTTGGGTGTGTGTTCATCACATCATTCTTCTAATGACATGACCCGTTATTAACAACATCCAATGTTCATGATCGTGAAACCTTGATCATCGGTTAATCAACGAGCTAGTTGAAAAAGAGGCTTTACTAGGAACCTTTTGTTTATTAAACACACATGTATTAACGCTTCCGATTAATACAATTTTAGCATGAGAAATAAACATCTATTATAAACATGGAATATGATAATAAACAATTTATTATTGCCTCTTGGGCATATTCCCTTCAGTCTCCCACTTGCACTAGAGTCAATAATCTAGATTACATTGTGATGATTCTAACACCCATTGAGTTACGGTGTTGATCATGTTTTGCCCTTGGGAGAGCTTTAGTCAACGAGTCTGCCACATTCAGATCCGTGTGCACTTTGCAAATCTTTATATCGCCATCCTTGACATGTTCACGGATGGAGTGAAATCGGCGCTTAATATGCTTGGAATTCTTGTGTGACCTTGGTTCTTTAGCATTGGCTATGGCACCATTGTTGTCACAATAGATAACCATCGGGTCCAACGCACTCGGAACCACACCTAGTTCGGATATGAACATCTTCATCCAAACCGCTTCCTCGCTACCGCTCAAGCTGCAATATATTCCGCCTCTGTTGAAGATCCCGCCACCACAGATTGCTTGGAACTTCTCCACTCAACGCCTCCTCCATTCATTTCAAAAATGTACCCGGATTGAGACTTAGAGTCATCCGATCGATTATCAAAGCTAAGCGTCGACGTAACACTTTGCGACGAGCTCTTCTTCACCACCATATATGAGAAACATATCCTTAGTTCTTCTTAAGTACTTAAAGATATTCTTGACCGCCGTCCAGTGTTCAAAACCTGGATCAGGTAGTACACTGCTAGTCAAACTAATAGCATGTGCCACATCCGGTCTTGTACACAACATAGCATACATGATAGAGCCTATGGTGAAGCATAGGGAATCTTATTCATTACTTCTCTATCTTCTGCTGTAGCTGGACTCTGAGTCTTACTCAACGTCTTGCCTTGCATCATAGGTAAGAACCCTTTCTTACTTTCGTCCATTCTAAATTTCTTTAGAATCTTGTCAAGATATGTACTTTGTGATAGCCCAATCAAGCGTCTCGATCTATCTCTATAGATTTTGATGCCTAAAATATATGCCGCTTCACCAAGGTCCTTCATTGAAAACTTACTGTTTAAGTAATCTTTTACACTTTTCAAAAGTTCTATATCATTTCCTATCAACAATATGTCATCCACATATAATATCAGAAATGCTATAGAGCTCCCACTCACTTTCTTGTAAACACAAGATTCTCCGTAAGTTTGGATAAATCCAAAACCTTTGATTACCTCATCAAAACGGAGATTCCAACTTCGTGATGCTTGCTTCAGTCCATAAATGGATCGCTGAAGTTTGCATACCTTATTAGCATCCTTAGGATCAACAAAACCTTCGGGTTGTATCATATACAACTCTTCCTCAATGTTTCCATTAAGGAACGCAGTTTTACATCCATCTGCGATTTCATAATCGAAAAATGCAGCAATTGCTAACATTATCCTTACAGACTTTAGCATCGCTACGGGTGAGAAAGTCTCATCGTAGTCAACTCCTTGAATTTGTCGAAAACACTTTGCGACAAGTCGAGCTTTATAGATGGTCACATTACCATCAGCGTCTATTTTCTTTTTGAAAATCCATTTGTTCTCAACGGCCTTACGGTCATTGGGTAGGTCCACCAAAGTCCATACTTGGTTTTCATACATGGATCCCATTTCGGATTTCATGGCTTCTAGCCATTTGTCGGAATCTGGGCTCATCATCGCTTCATCATACGTCGCAGGGTCATTATTCTCAACTACCATGACATTCATAGTAGGAACATAAAAGTCAGGAGCATTATGCGCTCTTGTTGACCTGCGAGGTGCGGTAGTGTTCTCTTTCGGAGTTTCATGATCCTTATCATTAGTTCCCTCTTCATTTGGTGAAATCAACTCCGAAACAACTTCCGGCGCTGCTGCACTTGCCATTCCATGAAGAGAAGGTTCAACAACCTCGTCGAGTTCTACCTTCCTACTACTCACACCTTTCGAGAGAAACTCTTTCTCCAAAAATGATCCATTCTTGGCAACGAAAACCTTGCCCTCGGATCTGTGATAGAAGGTGTACCCAATTGTTTCTTTAGGGTATCCTATGAAGACGCATTTTTCCGCTTTGGGTTCGAGTTTATCAGGTTGAAGTTTCTTCACATAAACATCGCATCCCCAAACTTTTAGAAATGACAGCTTAGGTTTGTTGCCAAACCATAATTCATACGGTGTCATTTCAACAGATTTAGATGGTGCCCTATTTAAAGTGAATGCAGCTGTTTCTAGTGCATGACCCCAAAATGAAAGTGGCAAATCTGTAAGGGACATCATAGATCGAACCATATCCAATAAAGTACGATTACGACGCTCGGATACACCATTACGTTGTGGTGTTCCAGCAGGAGTGAGTTGTGGAACTATTCCACATTGTCTCATGTGTGTGCCAAACTCGTAACTAAGATACTCTCCTCCACGATCAGATCGTAGAAATTTAATCTTTCTGTTACGATGATTTTCTACTTCACTCTGAAATTCTTTGAACTTTTCAAATGTTTCAGACTTGTGTTTCATTAAGTAAATATATCCATATCTACTCAAATCATCCGTGAAAGTAACGAAGTAACGATATCCACCACGCTACCGACACACTCATTGGACCACACACATCGGTATGTATGATTTCCAATAAGTCGGTTGCCCGCTCCATTGTACCGGAAAACGGGGTTCTAGTCATCTTGCCCATGAGGCATGGTTCACATGTCTCAAATGATTCATAATCAAGTGATTCTAGTAGTCCATCGAATGGAGCTTCTTCATGCGTTTAACACCAATATGACATAAGCGGCAATGCCACATATATGCACGCAATATCATCATTCAACTTAATTCTTTTGGCATTCACATTATGAACATGTGTACTATTATCAAGATTCAAAATAAATAAACCATTCTTTTCAGGTGCATGACCATAAAAGATATTATTCATATAAATTGAACAACCATTGTTCTCGGACTTGAATGAATAACCGTCTCGCATTAAACAAGATCCGGATATGATGTTCATGCTCAACGCAGGCACTAAATAACAATTATTTAGGTTTATAACTAATCGATGGTAATTGGATAGGTAGCGTCGGACGGCGATCACATCAACTTTTGATCCATTGCCGACGCCGCATCATTACCTCATCCCTTGCTAGTTGTCGCTTATTCCTTAGCTCCTGTTTGAGTTACATATGTTAGCAACCGAACCGGTATCAAATACCCGTGTACTCTGCGAGTACTAGTAAGGTACACATCAATAACATGTATATCATATATACCTTTGCTCACTTTCCCGTCCTTCTTATCACCGGATATTTTGGACAGATTGCGCTTCAGTGCTCAGTGCCCTTGCGGTAAAAACATTCAAGATGTCGACTTAGGGCCAGCCTTGGTCTTCTTCTCGAGATGTGGCAACAGACTTGCCCTTCTTCTTGAAGTTTTCCTTAGCCTTGCCTTTCTTCTTGAAATCGATAGTCTTTTGGACCATCAACACTTGATGTTCCTTTTGATCTCCACTTCAGCTTTTCAGCATTGACAAGCTCGAGGAGAGACTTCTTCATGCCTGCATGTTGTAGTTCATCACAAAGCTCTTGTAGCTTGGTGGCGTAGGCCCAGAGAACACGATGAATTCCTAGCTCAATGGGGATCGTTATTCCCAAAGCTATGAGTTTATCGGCGTACCCAGACATTTTGAGTACGTGCTCACTAACGGAGCTATTTTCCTCCATCATGCAGCTAAAGAACTTTTCTGAAGCTTCATAACTCTCTACTGCGGCATGGGTGTCGAAGATCATTTTCAACTCTCTCATTGTATCAAAAGCATTGCTGTGCTCGAAACGTTTTCGCAGCTCAGGCTCAAGGCCATACAAAATGCCGCATTGAACTAAACTGTGGTCCTCCTTGCGAGTCAAGAAAACATTTTTCTCCTCCTCGGGGGCATCATCAGCGGGCGGGGCACCCAGTGGCGCTTCTAGCACATAGCTCCTTTGAGCGTGGCGAGGAGAATCCTCAGGTTAAGGGCCCAGTTGGTAAAGTTGCTACCATTGGTGGCTAGTTTCTCTTTCTCCATGAACAGATTGAAATTGAAAGTAGGGGGTGCCATCTACAACGTATTTGCAAAGTTATTTAGACTAAGTTCATAATAGATTAAGTTCAATGTTAATTCAAAATTACTACGAGAACTCCCACTTAAAAACAACATCCCTCTAGTTGTCTTTAGTGATTACATGAACCAAATTCACTATACCGAAACCGATCATCACGAGAGACGGCATAGTTTCAAAGGCGAACATCAATATGTTCATCATATCATCCATATGACTCATGCTTTACCTTTCGGTTTGTGTTCCGAGGCCATGTCTGTACATGCTAGGCTCGCCAAGTAGAACCAAAGTATTTGCGTGTGTAAATCTGGCTTACACCCGTTGTATGCGAACGTAGAGTCTATCACACCCGATCATCACGTGGTGCTTCGAAACGACGAACTTTCTTAACGGTGCATACTATGGAAGAACACATTATTATCTTGATATTAATTTGGAGGAATCATCTTATAGTGCTATCGACGTGATCATAATCAAGCAAAATAAGATGCATAAAAGGATTAACATCACATGCATGAATAAAGTGATATGATATGGTCCTTTCAGCACTTGATCTCCATCTTGTGCGACATGGTATGATCTCCATCATTCCACCGGCATGGCACCAAGGTCCATGATGCTGCCATCTTGATTGTCTTCCTCCATTACAATATATCACATGGACATATATTTAGCACGCAGGCCATAAAAGAAATAAAAACAACCAAATGGCTCCAACCTGGCTCTGATACCACTGAAGGGTTTCGAAGCATGGAAAACAAAAATTTTTCCTATGATTGCAACCAAACACCAAGATCATATCTAGGAGATGCAAGTAAACGGTTTCAGAAGGACTCACCCTCGTAGACCGAAAGCGGGAATAACGTTCCCGCAAACAAACGTGGTTGATGTAGAGGTACACTCCCGACTTCAAAATCGCGAAGATGAGCGCCACAAACGGTAGCGCCTCCGTACTTGGTCACACGTACGGATCAACAATGACCTCCAATCCCTCGTTCCAGCGGGGCAGCGGAAGTAGTGGATCCCCGGAAAACTCCAACAACACTACAGCTTAGTGGTGGTGGTGGTGGAGAAATAATTTCAGCAATGGCCGCATAAGCCACAGCTCGAAAAACAGATCAACAGGAGAAGGGAGAATGGACCAACCAAAAGGTCAAAATGGATGATCACACAAAGAGAGGAGCTCCTCCCTCCCTTTTATAGGAGGAGGAGGAGGCATGCCAAGGGGTGGCCGGCGCATGGGGGGTTGCCCCTTGCCCTCCCTCTCTTCATGTGAGTGATCTCTCCACTCACTTAAATCAACCCACTTTGGTTTCCATTAAAACCCCACTCAAGAAATGAAAGGTTTTCTCCCATAAATAAATAAACATTTTTATTTCAGATATTTTAATATTTGTTAATTCTTTTAATTAACAAACATTAACATATACCCCCTTTAACTATTCCGATATCCCGAAACTATTCCGCGATACTCAAAATAGTCCCCTGATCATCCATACTTTTCTCCTGTTTCGTATCCACTCAAATGCATCGATGAACCTTAAGTGTGTCACCCTACGGTTCGTGAATAAAATGGACATGATTGAGACACCTCTCGAGATCAATAATCATCGCGGGATCCGAGATCCATAATGACTCCCATTCACTCAACGATGAACTAGTGATCGCGTAAACCGTAAACGACATAACCAATTCCTTTTGTCTCACGATATTTTACTTGTCCGGATCCGATCATCGAGTATCAACTATACCTAGTTCAATCCCGTTACCGACAAGTACTCTTTACTCGTTCCGTGATATAACATTCTTGTGACCTAGTCACATGCTTGCAAGCGATGTCAATGTGATATCACCGAGAGGGCCCAGTATATCTCTCCGTCATCACGGATGGACAAATCCCACTCTTGATGCATGAGCCTCAACTAATACTTTCATAGTACCCAAATCCATCTTTATAGTCACCGTGTTACGGAGTGACGTTTGATGTCATCAAAGTACTCTTCCTAATTAGTGATTGACATCATCTCATGGTCTAAGGAAAAGAGCTATTTCGAATGTGTTTGATACAGCAACAAACTAAATGACTTGATCGTATTTGCTATACCAACTTGGGTGTGTGTTCATCACATCATTCTTCTAATGACATGACCCCGTTATTAACAACATCCAATGTTCATGATCAGGAAACCTTGATCATCAGTTAATCAACGAGCTAGTTTAAAAAGAGGCTTTACTAGGAACCTTTTTGTTTATTAAACACACATGTATTAACGTTTCCGATTAATACAATTTTAGCATGAGAAATAAACATCTATTATAAACATGGAATATGATAATAAACAATTTATTATTGCCTCTTGGGCATATTCCCTTCACTAATGACATAGGTAAGCAACATCTTTGCTAATTACATCTTATGTAACTCTTGTTGGTTGAGCATGAAAACAAGTAATGAATGCCTCCATCAACTTGAGTCATGGCCAGGTCAACTCGCCCCTAGGGCTCACATGAGGGAGGGAGCACTTCCCGTTTCCGGGTGCCAATTAAGAAACCTAACCTCATGTGTGTTTTCCTAGACACCAATCGTCTTGTATCCGTTCCATCATTACTGAAATCATATTCCAACCACTTATGTCCTTAAGCCTAAAACCGTTTTGATAGCTTAGTTAAATCAACCATTGTTATGCGCGATGTGTCCAACACATCCCTATCATCTATTAAGATAGTCATTAATATACTACTTTGGCAGTCATATCAATAATGATCTAAATTCTTGATAGGTGCAACAATTGGATGGACAAGTATGATTTAAAATTTTAACTATAGGGATGAACAATATTTACTACGAATATGGCATCACATGCAATGAGCGTAAAGAAAATAGCAAGGATTAAACACACATCCACATATAATCAAATTAAGATGTGAAATAGTATGGCCCATAGCATTAGGATCTCCATCATCATGCTTGATTGTTCACCTTGCCATCATGCTTGATTGTTCACCTTGGTGTCATGCTTGATGCCACCATCTTCATCATTGTAGATGCAACTCCTTACAACTTTGATAATGAATATTACATGAGGGTTTGAAACATCACAAGTCGACACGCAGGTCGTTATACATTTTAGATTGAAATAGCCTTATGGCTTGACATGGCACGCAGGCCATGTAAATATTACATGCATCACATACACATAGGCCATACTATTTCACATAACATCCTGCAAAAACGAGTTAAACAAAATAGATTCTACGACAGCGGGGTTCCAAGGGGCAGCGCCCCTGGCGGGGTCCAAGAGGCAGCGCCCCTGGCGGCGATCCCACGGATCAATCAGATTGACCCAAACCAATTCAATCTGATTGGCTTGGTCCCATATGGTTGCGATTCGTAAACCCTGATGGCGGTAACCCGACCGATAAGGGCAATGTCGTACCATGAGCGGACTCACCCAAATCAAGATTGATTCGGTTTGCACTTTCCTCAAACCCTAAACCGATCGATCTCATCGACGGCTGCCTCCACCAATTCATCACATTAATTGGTTGAACATGTAATAGATCTAATCTACTATCCTGACATACCATATGTGCAACATCCAGATCACAAATCTACACGAGATGGCTCTGATACCACTGTTGGGGGACGCGGTATGCTACACTAGCACAAATTAAAATTTCTACCGCAAACCAGAAAAGCTACTCGCAAGAAGGGGATCATAGATCTATTACCACTAGACACGCAGTTGTGGAATCCTTCGCACGTCGTTGTAGTGGATCGTCCTCGCCGCGGATCGTCCTCGCCGTGGATCGTCCTCGCCGCGGATCGTCCTCGCCACGGATCGTCCTCTCCACACCGCAGTAGCAGCAGCGTCACCACAATAGTCCACACGTCCGGGGATGGAACGCCGTGCGTCGGTGTGCAAGCAGCGGGTCGCTCGGCAGGGGCAACGAGAGGAGGTGGCTAGGGTTTCTGGCGAAACACCTCTAAACCGCACGAAAAAGTATTCTGCGTCTAGCCTCCTCCCCTCCTTATATAGCCACGAGGTGAAACCCTAGGCAGTTAGGGCCCATCTACGTGCTAAGCCCACGAGGTCCATTAATTACGGATCCAATCCGAATTAATGCGTCCCAGCCCGTTAAGTGTGTGACCCTGTAGGTTCATGTGCATTTGGACATGGATTCGGAAAACCCCTTTTCTAATCCAATAGTCGGTAGTGGCTCCTTGCAGAGCATGCCAACTCCCAAATGCATATGATTAAAGTACTGATGTAATAATCCCTTTTCCAAACCATATGAAGATCGAACTCAATGCGAGAAGCATGTCATCCTTTGACAGTTCAATCCATCTCTCGTATCCGTGATATATTAATAAGTTGTGATTGACTTCTCAATCACGGCATGGCCATGCACTTCCTTAATCATATCACACAAGTGGCCTATACATATATCTCCGTTACATTGGAGTGGCAAATTCCATCTTGACTGCTCACTTCCCTCTACATGTTTCATAGTAAACATGAAAGCTACCTTTATAACTATCCGGTTAGGAAATAGTGTTTGGTAACCCCAAGGTAAACTATTACACATGTAGGGAATGTGACAATCTCAGGTCTAAGGATCATACATCTACTATGTACACTACTACAGAATGGCACATTACTATCGCTTTATCTGTGTCGGTTCTAAGCTTTCGATTACAAAACCGATTGTGATTAGTATATTCCACTTGGAAATCTTTGTAACAGGTTATCACAATCGGTTCTTATAAGTAACCGATTGTAGTACAATAATAATCCCAATCGATTCTATATAAGAACCGATTGTGATAATAATTTTGTTATCATAATCGGTTTTTATCTAGAACCGATTGTGATGAGTATGTATTATCACAATCGGTTTTGGGAAGAAACCGATTGTGATAAGCACAGGGCTTATCACAATCAGTTCTTTTCCAGAACCGATTGTGATGATTTTTAGATGGCAACAGAATGCCCCTGTTCCATTAATAGATGAAAGCAAGAACAGTTCAACAGAAACATAGTTTTTGTGAGATCCTCCACTCACACATTTCCCCTTCAGGGAACAAGAAAAAAACAAACTCCAACACAGACCGCTCTGCTAGAATCCCAACACAGACCTCATCTACCCTTCATTCATGTTTTAATATTTGTGCAACTTGTTTTTTCGGACGATGAACAGTACCGCTCTGCTAGAATCCCAACTCGCGGTTCAACTCTCAGACAATTTATATAGACACATGTAGTGATGCAAATTATATATAACATTATAGTAGTATGCAGCAGATAATAATAATATATATACCATTCCACACATTATACTTCATTACAATATATAACGACATCCATTGTTTATAATTATATAAACATATTAACGGACTGCATTACAGCTAATATATTAAATTTACCACTCGCGGCTCTCGCCCGAGGGTAAAGAGTCACCCGAGTCACCAGAGTCAGTGTCGCTGGAGTCGTCGTCGCTGGAGACTACGCGGAGTGGTGGTTCATCCTCCGATGATGAACCAGATCTAGACGAGGTGCCGGTCCCCATGGTGACCGGCTCGTAGTACTCCTCCTCCTCCTCCTCCTCCTCCTCCTCGTCGTCGTCTTGATCATCATCTCTGGGGCGCTTCCTGCTGGTGTTGGAGGCGCCCGGATGGGGTGAGGCACCGGGAGGGACGTCGGGAGACAGGTGGGGCGCCGGCGCCACGCCGGAGTGAGGCGCCGAAGGCTGAGGCGGCGCTGCCGGCGGCGGTGAGGACGCTAGAGGATGGAAGTCGTACGGTGACTCCACGGAGGAGTCAGACCTTGTCGGAGAAGGAGGCGCTGCCATTGCTGCGGTCGAAGAGGCAGAGAAGAAAGGAGCTATATGGAAGAGTACTACCGATGATCAGGAGCTATATGAAAGGAGCTATATGGAACGCGATCGATCACATTGGTAGCTATGTTTGAACGGTCAAATTGGCAGGGAAGACGAAGGGGTGGATTAATATCCGTGTCGGTTCATATCCAGAACCGACTGTGATGACTTATGTTATTGCAGTCGGTTCTTTTTGAGAACCGACACCGATACATTATTTGTGTCGGTTCTATAAAGAAACCGACAGTGTTGAGGATCCAAATTATCACAGTCGGTTTTACATATAAGCGACGGTGATAACTAATTAATCACAAACAGTTCTTCTATAGAACCGATTGTGATGAGGTTCGCTAGGTTTCATGTATATATGTACCGTCTGGACTCGGGAT
This sequence comes from Rhipidocladum racemiflorum, assembly GCA_036346355.1. Classification (NCBI taxonomy): domain Eukaryota; kingdom Viridiplantae; phylum Streptophyta; class Magnoliopsida; order Poales; family Poaceae; genus Rhipidocladum; species Rhipidocladum racemiflorum. The sequence continues at coordinate 39,877,197 of CM070588.1, forward strand.
GAACTTATTAACTCTCGTTGAGTTGTTTCGCTAAGCGATTTCTCTATTTTCCTGCCTAGCTTACTTGTGGCTTTATTCAAAAGGTGGGCCCCATTCCTTCGAATCCCTTCAATTTTGTATTAACGTACATTATTCGATTTTGATTTGGTGTCATTAGCAGAGTGTATGGTTGAGAAATTAGATCGTGGAGGAGATCAGTGCGTTGAAGGTTAAAGTTAATTGAAACCCTAGCTAGCTTGATCAGGAGCTAGATTTCCCCTCATTTGTGGTTTTCCTCGAAAGGTGACCAGCATTAATTCTTAGAAATCCCTTCAATATTGCAGTAGGACTTAAATTAATTTTTTTTATTTGGTGAATGCGTACATTACATGTCATAATTGTTTCAATATAATTAATATGATCAATGATATAGTAGTTAATTAGGCTGCGTAACCTATGCGTCTCCCGTTCGAGGGTGCTTGTTTATAAGTATGCTAAAATGGCATATTTATAAATAAGCAGTCTCGAATTGTCCACATTTTTTGGACAGTTCGAGGATATGTGGCTCGGGCAAGTTCCTAAGCTGTTGTACAAACTCTAGAGAAAGTTTCGGCAGCATCTCCCTGGCCAGTGTTCTCCGAATACACATCCTCTTGACATGTTGTCGATACGTGTATTTGGAGAACAGCGGGGAGATGCTGCCGAAATTTTCTCTAAAGTTTGTACAACATCTTAGGAACTTGCTCGAACCACATATCCTCGAATGGGATTAGGACTTGACCTAATTAGCAATTAGGAGTCATCGTTGGTACGTACGTACTTAGTTGGTCAACAGATATACATTTCTTTAAGATCATTCAATATCTCAACTTTGTTTTCGGGTTCAACCCTTCTTTTATTTCATTGATTAGGGTATTATTAATTTATTGTTTGCGGTTTACTTGTAGATGGATCGTGAAGAATGGATGTATCCAAAAAGCCGTGTGAGTGCTGAATTTCAGAGGGGAGTTAAGGAGTTCATAAGAATTGCAGAAGTAGATATGGTTATGAGGGGTGTAAAGTTCATATATTGTCCTTGTATTATTGCACCAATCTCAGGAGATTTAACAACTCAGCTCAAATTGAAGGGCATTTGATTCGACGTGGCTTCGTGAGGAATTACACGTGTTGGATCCATCATGGGGAGATAGGTAGTACCTCTGTGCTATGCAACGAAGACATGCTGGAAGCCGATCACGAGTTGGAGCGTGATATGTTTGATGAGGATAATTTTGATCAAATGTTGCGGGATGTGGAGGGAAATTACACGGAAAGAGAGTTCGAAAAATTTAAAAGCTTGATGGATGACGATGCCAAACCATTGTTTTCGGGTTGCAAAGGGGAATACACCAAGTTGGGTTCGGTCCTTGCATTGTTTGAACTGAAGGAAAAACACCGTTGGACATATACAAGTTTCAATGCACTTTTAATACTTCTATCGGATATGCTTCCAGAGGGAAACAAGTTGCCAACAAGTATTTATGAAGCGAAGAAGCTATTATGTCCCATGGGAATGGAAATAGAAAGGATACATGCATGTCCAAATGATTGCATACTATACCGCAATGTCCATAAGGAACTGCGCATTTGTCCAGTTTGTGGTGTACCCCGGTACAAACAAAATGAGAAGCGTAATGACAAGAAGCGTAAGAACCGACTTGACGACGGTGAAGATGTGAAAAAAGGGGCACCAGCCAAGGTGTTGTGGTATTTGCCCATCATTCCCCGTTTAGAGCGGTTCTTTGCAAATCCCAAAGAGGCAAAATTGTTGCGTTGGCATTATGAATCTCGAAAGGAAGATGGCAAGTTGAGACATCCCGCTGATTCGGCTCAATGGAGAAACATTAATTGGCAACATGAGGAGTTTGGTGCCGAGATGAGGAACATAAGATTTGGATTGAGTACACATGGTATGAATCCGTTTGGTAATATGAGCAGTCGACACAGTACTTGGCCAGTTTTGTTGTGTATCTATAATTTGCCTCCTTGGTTATGCATGAAGCGGAAATATATCATGATGTCGTTGCTAATCTCAGGACCCAAACAGCCGGGTAATGATATTGATGTGTACCTATCACCACTAATTGAGGATTTGGTAAAATTGTGGAATGTGGGGGTTGAGGTGTGGGATGCATACAAAAGAGAGAACTTCATCCTACGGGCTATGATATTTTGCACCATAAATGATTTTCCAGCCCTTGGTAATTTGGCGGGCTATAGCACGAAGGGAGCCAAAGCTTGTCCAATTTGTGAAAAGGACACTGATAGCTTGTGGCTGCCGAATTCGAGGAAAACGGTGTACATGGGTCACCGTAGGTTTCTACCCCGAAGTCATCGATATCGTAAGATGGATGACAAATTTGATGGAAAGAGGGAAGTTCGTGCAGCCCCACAGCCTATGACTGGAAGGCAAGTATATTCACGCGTAGAGGATATCGATGTTCAGTATGGTAAGAGCCATAAATCTGTTCGTCCCAGGACCATTTGGAAAAAGAGGTCGATATTTTGAGACTTAGAATATTGGAAGGAGTTAGATGTCCGTCAATGTATTGATGTCATGCACGTTGAGAAAAATGTTTGTGATAATTTGGTAGGCATCCTGCTGAACATACCTGGGAAGACCAAGGATGGTGTGAATGCTCGCCGCGATATGCCCTACATGGGGATCAGGCCCAAGCTTGCAGTGATGGAGGAGGATGGAAAAGGGCCGTACATCCCCGCTGCATGCTACACCTTATCCAAGAAAGAGAAAGAAGACCTTTGCAAGTGTCTCCACGATATTAAAGTTCCATCGGGCTACTCCGCAAACATTAAGAAGCTTGTGTCTATGGATGATTTGAAGTTGTTCGGTATGAAGTCCCACGACTGTCATGTCTTGATGACCCAAATGCTCCCTGTTGCAATCAGAAATATCCTACCAGATGACGTCAGGTTGGCAATCATGAAGCTATGCTATTTCTTCAATGCGATTTCATGCAAGGTTATTGATCCCGATATACTGGACAACTTACAGAGTGAGGTGGTGCAGACTCTTTGTCAGCTTGAGATGCATTTCCCCCCGTCGTTCTTCGACATCATGGTCCACCTCGTTGTTCACCTTGTTAGAGAGATTAAGATTTGTGGACCCGCATTCCTGCGTTACATGTATCCGTTCGAGAGGTACATGGGTATATTAAAGTCATACGTGAGGAATAGGTCGAAGCCTCGAGGTAGTATTATTGAAGGTTATGGGATCAAGAGGTTATTGAGTTCTGCGTGGACTATCTAGGTAAAAGACAACCGATTGGTATTCCTATATCTCGTCATGAGGGCAGACTTGGTGGCAAAGGAACCATTGGGTCAAATCTAATGAGCCCACAATTTGATATGTCTTGTAAAGCGCATTTCACAGTCTTGCAACACAGTAGAAGTTCATCCATACATCCAACAAAGCACAAGTTGATATTACGGGAAGAGAATCCACTTATGGATGAGCTTTCCATCACACGAGAACACAACGATCGATTCCTCACATGGTTCAAAGAAAAGGTGAAGGTCTCCGTTAGTACCGAGGATGTCAAATGGTTGGTCGACGGACCAAGATTTAATATCTGAGACATGGCAAGGTTACGATATTAATGGCTACACATTTTATACTGAAAGTCAAGATGCAAAGAGTACAGTGCAAAACAGTGGTGTGAGCATAGATGCTTTGTCCGATGATCACTCAATTAGAGGATCCTCAACTGTAATGAACTGTTACTACGGGATGATCGAAGAAATATGGGAGCTTGACTACGGAATATACCAAGTTCCATTGTTCCGATGTAAGTGGGTGAGACTTCCTCACGGAGTTAAGGTCGGCAAGACAGGTTTTACAATTGTTGATCTGAATAGACTAGCCTACAGAGATGAACCGTTTGTCCTCGCAAAGCAAGCAACTCAAGTTTTCTACGTGCGTGATCCGGCCAATCCGAGGTTGCTCGTCGTACTTCATGGCAAGAGGAGGATTGTTGGAGTTGAAAATGTCGTAGATGAAGAAGAGTACAACCAATTTGATGAAACACCTCCGTTTGCAGATGGGGCATGTCTTAGCGGTGACGACGGCACACATGGAACACATTACATGCGTGTAGATCATCAAGAAGGGTTGTATTGTAAATAAATTAAGTTGTAAGAATTCCCTGTATAATGTAGCATTTTGTAGAATATATATGTCAAATGGATCTTATAGTATAGAAAATTTGAAAAAGATTTGACTTTTCGACTCTTTTGAATGAAAACTCTGTTTTAAAAAATTAGAAATTGGATCATGGTCATCACAATCGGTTCGTTTAGGAAATCGACACAGATAGTATATATTGCGATCGGTTTTTTATAGAATCGACACAGATAGTGAACATATTGCGATCGGTTGTTTTAAAGAACCGACACAGATAGTGAACATATTGCGATCGGTTGTTTTAAAGAACCGACACAGATAGTGTACATATTGCGATCGGTTGTTTTAAAGAACCGACACAAATAGTAAATATTGCGATCGGTCTCTTTGGTTAACCGACCATGATAAAACCCCAGAGCATTTTCATTTCGGCGCGCACACTCAGTTCATTTCGGCGCGCACTGATTTTGTTTCAATTCATTCCACAACCCTAGCTCGACCACCTCCCCCACCGGCGCCTCCCCCTCCGGCTCCTCCCCCCCCCGGCGCCTCCCCCATCGGTGGCTACCCCATGGGCGCCTCCCCCTCCGGCTCCTCCCACACCCCCCGGCGCCTCCCCAATCGGCGGGTACCCCGTGGGCGCCTCCCCCTCCAGCTCCTCCCCCACCGGCTCCTCCCCCTCCAGCTCCTCCCCCCCATCGGCGCCTCCCCTATTGGCTCCTCCCCCTCCGGCTCCTCCCCCCCATCGGCGCGTCCCCCATCGGCTCCTCCCCCATTGCCGACTCGGGTCGGCGCACTGTAAGAACTATCGGACTGTGGGCTGTAATTGGTTGTAAATAGCTCGATGATGATTGCTTGAAATTGAGGCTTGATTAATCTGATCATTAAAGGAACTTGCTAGACCTAGATAAGTACTGCTCTTAGCTGACAATTTGGTGGCACTTGCTCTTAATGCATTGTTCTAGGGTCAGAGCAGTGCTGTGCTTATTCCTTTATGCTCTTAGCTGATAATTTGGTGGCAGTTGCTCTTAATGCATTGTGGTAGGGTTAGAGCAGTGCTATATTCATTCTGTGCTATGTTGTACTTGTTATTTTCTGTGCTAGAGCAGTGCTATTCTAGGGTTGTAATCCTGAAATTTTCAGATGTAATAGCCGGTGATATATTGGCCATCTAGAAGTTGGATGGCTAATTAATTTAGCAACCCTTCTATAGCAATCTGAGAGCAATCCACCTCGGCTAATTAATTTAGCAACCCTTCTATAGTAATATGTGCAGATTATATTCTCATTGCAATTTGAAACTTGTAACACATGCTATATTATCGCACTTTATTATCGAGTTTAGTTGCGTAACCTATGCGTCTCCCGTTCGAGGGTGCTTGTTTATAAGTATGCTAAAATGGCATATTTATAAATAAGCAGTCTCGAATTGTCCACGTTTTTTGGACAGTTCGAGGATATGTGGCTCGGGCAAGTTCCTAAGCTGTTGTACAAACTCTAGAGAAAGTTTCGGCAGCATCTCCCTGGTGTTCTTCGAATACACACCCTCTTGACCTGTTGTCGAGACGTGTATTTGGAGAACAGCGGGGAGATGCTGCCGAAATTTTCTCTAGAGTTGTACAACAGCTTAGGAACTTGCCCGAACCACATATCCTCGAATGGGATTAGGACCTAACCTAATTAGAGATTAGGAGTCATCGTTGGTACGTACGTACTTAGTCGGTCTACAGATAGACATGTGAATTGCTTTCTATTATGTGAAATATAATCATGTCAGAAATTTGAATTGCTTTCTCTCATGAAGTTTAGGTTTGACATATACGTACTTACTTCGAAATGTCGCAAAGAGAGAGCACCGGCTCAACGCCAGAGAGAGAAGAAGGTCCAGCTACCCCATCGAGGAAGGTTAGAAAGGGCAAAGGACCGAATAAAGGAGCCACAGGGAGAACGCCGCAAGTGCTCCACTTCAATGCCACGGGGATTTGCACGGGTCCTAGCAAGTTTAAGAGGCGCTACTCCTCTTTTCTCGGCCAATTGGTGAGGGAGCGAGTGCCGATCACAATTAAGGACTAGAGGAAGGAAGTAAGCGACGAGCAGAAGAACCGACTGTGGGATGAAGTTAAGGGAAAATGGATTATACCAGAGGAAGATGAAATCAATGCGAGACGGTACGCCTTGAAGAGAATGGGTGTGGCTTTGAGGCATTTCAGGGTGACCATGCATGCCGAGTTCGTGTTGAAAAACCGTACTCCCTTCCAAAGGTATCCATTTGTTACTCCCGAGGTTTGGGAGGAGTTCGCAAGGATGAGGAATACGCCCGAGGCGGAGGAGCTGAGAGAGAAGAATATCGCTATACAGAGGCGTAACACACACGCGCACCACCTCGGTTCCGGTGGGTATGTAGGGAAGAAGGCAGAGTGGGCGCGACTAGCGGAGGAGTGTGCAACCTCTGGGACAACGATGCCTTACTCCCACATATGCGAGGAGTGGGCACGCGACTGGGTATTAGAAAGGACGAAGAAAACTTCTGACGGATATGGCAACTAGAGGGGGGGTGAATAGACGCCGAATAAAAATTCAACCGTCTTTTGCAAATTAACCAATTCAAACCCTCTTCGCAGCGGAAAGTCCTTCTACTAGTTCAATATGACTTTAATCACCTAGTAGAAGCACCAAAAAGAACCTACACAAAGCCTTAATCAAGGAACCAAAGTTTTTCCAAAAAATTCAGTCTCGGGCGGCACTACCGCTCACGAAGCGGTACTACCGCAGGTCACGTGAACAGTAAAAATCAGCACGGTTTCAAAAACGAAAAACATGCGTAACTTTTGATCCGTTGATCCAATTGATCCCAAATTTTGAACGTAGTTTCCTTAGACTATCTAGGTTCTATCCCAATAAAAAATTAAAGAAATTGGATGCAAAAAGATCACGAATTTCAGTTTGATCTACTAAGAGGTAAGAACCGAGCAAAACCCTAAAAACTGAAAATTCGATCAAACGGACCAATAGAAAGGATCCAAATCAATCACGTGATGATCCTTGATGTTCTAGCAATCTAATTCAGGAATCACTTGGGCTAGAACAACTCAAATCACAAGATTGAAAGAAACAACCAAAAGCAAGAAAGAAAATCAAGAGCAAACATGAATTGACATCGGAGATTGCCCAAAGTTTGATCCTTTACTCCTTTTGATGGATTACACAACCCTTCCTAGAAGGAGGACAGCACCAAACCCTAACTCCTCAAAAGTTAGAACCCTAAAAACTTTCTCTCATGTCAAAACCCTAAAAACCTTAGGTTCTAAACCCCTAGAACCTCTTTATATAAGAGTGGCATACCCCACCAGCCTTGACCACATTACAAGGCCAACACACATCCAACTCGAGTTCAACTCGAGTCCAACACACACCCGACTCAACCGTCCAAGTCTTTACGCATCCGAACTCCTGTCGGACCACCTAGCTTGCGACCCGCATTGAATCGTCTCAACTCCATTCATTGATCATGCACCTTGATCCTCTTTAATGCATCCTCACGACATCATCACCGTAACGGACCTCACCTCCTCCCTGAGCCTAGTCCTGGTCGTCGCTGACCTACATTGAACCTGATCCTGCACATCAATAAACGAAAAAACTTTTCCGAGCACAAGTCTTTCTCACTTGACTCACATCATCTCAAAAACATCATGATGCATCACATATGTTCATACCCTAACATTATGCATGCATCAAATAATCAAAACCAACAAATTCATCAAAACCCGTCAAATCCGGCACTACCGCCTTTACACTTGTGGTATCGCTGCTTCACCAGACGCCGCTCACCGGCAGATCGCATTTTAGCCGCTTGCATCACGGCCACCGACACTTAGCCAAAATTCCAGACATCAAATTTTTGCACCTCTCTGGAAAAAGCATCCGCTCTCACTAGCGGTACTACCGCTCATCCGCACTACTGGGACTCTAACCTCCCAGACGTTGCCGCTCCTCCGGCACTACCGGGATTTCAACTCCGGTACTGCCGCTCAACTGGGACTTGGCCAAAATTCCAAACATCATGTTTTTGCTGCTCTCTGGGAAAAAGCAGCCGCTCTCACACACGGTACTACCGCTCCTCCGGCACTACCAGAGTTCAACGCCGATACTACCGTCTTCACATTTTCAGCAACCAAAACTTATAAACTCAGTTTCAAATCAACATTTACTCAACACAAAACTTTCCTTTGTCAATAACTTATCATAAACCATTGGGAGCACCACACATGGTCACTCAATCTCCCCCTTGATGAGTATATTGACAATCGTCGCACAAATTATAAGTTTTGTCGAAAAGTGAAAGCAAAAACAGTAATAGCCACAAAAGAAAGAGCAATTGTTCATCAAGGGCTATTACACAATACAAAAATTTTGAGCTAAAGGCTTGCCAAAGCAAAAATAGACAAAAGCATCAAAATCAACACTCTTTTCCCTTTTCAAACTTTCTCCCCCTGTCAGTATTTCTCCCCCTTTGGCAAAATAATCATCAAGGCTCCCTTTAAATGTATGCAAAAACATGAATGCAAAGCTAGCAAGCTTTAAAGATTATCTAAGATGTATAATCAAATTAACACATTATCGCGCATTGATTCACCTCACATATCATGCTTCATAGCCAATTAAAGGAACTGGTTTTGAATACAAAGACTCTAATCAAGTAATAGTTTAGACACAAGCAAATTAGAATAGAAAAGTAGAGTGTCATAAACTTATCTTGGCCATTTTTTTTATAAAGAGCACTTAGAGAACCCAAACTCACTAATGTTTATCCAAAGCATTTGAACTTGTATAATTTTTTTTTTTTGAACTCCCCTTGTTGAATCATATCCAACTAGCTTCACAATTCCATAAAAATTTCAAAGAATAGCATTGTGACCACTTGTAGTTTCTTCTTTTGCATAAAAACAAGGGATGACAAGTAATCAGACACTAGCCCATACTTGTGCATGGGTAGGTAGTTCTTTCTTGTATCTTATCAAAATAAATCCCTGACAAGTGACTTCACATTATACTAAACTTGTGTTTAGACAAGTAGCCTTCTCTTGCATCTTGTCATATGATTCTACATGAAACTTAACAAGTTATGCAAAGGACTCATAATGATCATTTGAGTTACTGCAAAGGCTCACAGAAGCTTCAAAATAAAACACTAGCCGTTAAGTAGATGACACAAGACTTGTAAATCTAGTTTCACAGGTGTAAAAACCATAATAGATTAGTGACAAAGTATTCTTTACTAGCATCCCAAAATGAACTATTTCAGCTTTTCAAAGGTGGGGTTTGAGTCTGAGAATATCATTAGCATTAACTTGACTATATAAACAAAGATAATCAGCAAAGCTTGAGCTACATGATGCAATTATGATACAAAGACAAGTTATGGCAAAACTCCCCCTTAAACCAACCCATAGGGAAAAATGACCCCTAGTTCACCGCGCAAAAATGCAAATCGTGAAGAATCAAGCGGTTTAGTGAAAATATCAGCAAGTTGATGATTGGTATCCACAAATTGAAGTTCAATAGCACCTTTTTCAACATGATCTCGAAGAAAATGATAACGAATGTCAATGTGTTTAGTCCTTGAATGTTGAACCGGATTTTTAGCAATATTGATTGCACTAGTATTGTCACAAAAAAGTGGAACACTATCAAAATTAATGCCATAATCTTTAAGTGTCGAAGTGATCCAAAGAATGCATGAGCAACAACTAGCAAAGAAGAACATATTCTCGCTTCAAAGAAGGATCGAGCAACAGAGGACTGTTTCCTTGAAGACCATGAGACAAGCGAAGTGCCAAGAAAATGACATGTGCCAGAAGTACTTTTTCTATCAACTCTACACCCCGCAAAATCAGCATCAGAATACCCTTGGAGTGTAAGCAAAGATGAACATGAATACCAAATACCAAATTCAAGAGTGGAACGCAAGTACCTGAAAATTCTTTTAATCGCTTGCCGATGTGATTCTCGAGGAGAAGCTTGAAAGCGAGCACACAAGCACACAGCAAAATGAATGTCTGGTCTTGAAGCAGTCAAGTATAAAAGTGATCCAATCATGCTTCTGTACTCTTTTTGATCTACTTCAGCACCATTTTCATCGGGATCCAAAATTGTTGTGGTGCTCATAGGCGTAGACACTGATTTTCCTTCTCCCATGTCAAATTTTTTCAGTAGCTCCTTTGTGTATTTTGATTGATGCAAAAATGTTCCTTCTTTCATTTGCTTGATTTGAAATCCAAGAAAGTATGTCAATTCTCCCATCATGCTCATCTCGAATTCCCTGGACATCAACTCAGAAAAATGCGAAACAAGGGAGTGGGACGAACCTCCAAAGATTATATCGTCCACATAAATTTGCACCAATAAGAATTGATCATTGGAATGTTGAACAAACAATGTTTTATCCACTTTTCCCGTTTCAAAATTATGTTGAAGCAAAAACCCTTTTAATCTATCATACCATGCACGTGGAGCTTGTTTTAGACCATAAAGAGCTTTTGACAGATAATACACATGATTAGGAAATTTAGCATTTTCAAATCCAGGGGGTTGTTTTACATAAACATCTTCTTCAATGAAACCATTCAGAAAGGCATTTTTCACATCCATTTGATAAAGTTTAAAACCTTTTGATGCAGCAAATGCCAAAAGAATGCGAATAGCTTCTAAACGAGCAACAGGAGCAAAAGTTTCATCGAAATCAATACCTTCATGTTGTGAGAACCCCTGAGCTACAAGTCTAGCCTTGTTTTTAACAATTGTTCCATCCTCATTTAATTTGTTCTTGAAAACCCATCTAGTTCCAATTACATTTTGATCTTTAGGAAGTTCAACTAAAGACCAAACTTTATTACGTTCAAAATTTTCTAACTCTTCATGCATTGCATTAACCCAAGAACTATCAGATAAAGCATGGGATATATTCTTAGGTTCAAAATTTGCAACAAAGGCAGAATGTAAGCATAAGAGAGTTTGAGAAGAACTAGAGCGAGTAACCCATTCATGAAGATCTCCAATCATTAGCTCTGGGGGATGATTTTTCATAATCTGTTGGGGAGGTCCTGAGGATGCTCCAATAGTGACCTCTATCTCAGGAGAAACTGAGACAGACTGCAGTCACCTGAAGCAGGAGAATCATCTGTAGGAGTGGATGTAGGAACCATGTCATCATTATCTTCATCAACTTCCTCAAATCTTTTGTCCAAGAAGATTGATTCTGAGTCCTCCTGTGAACCTGAAATGTCAGGTCTAGCACCAGGGCTAGCCTCATCAAAAGTAACATCGCATGTCTCTACCATTTTGTTAGTCGATAAATCAAGCACACGATATCCACGGGAGTGTAAAGGGTAACCAAGAAATATGCCATCTGTACTACGAGCTTCAAATTTATTAAGATTTCCATGTTTAAGAATAAAACATTTGCAACCAAATACTCGCAGATGTGAAACAGTTGGCTTACGTCCAAACCTCAATTCATATGAAGTTTTACCAATTAACGATCTGAGATACACCCTATTTGAAATATAGCAAGCAGAAGAGATTGCCTCAGCCCAAAATTTCCTTGGTGTGCTATATTCATCTAGCATTGTTCTAGCCATTTGAATCAATGTTCTATTCTCTCTCTACAATACCATTCTGTGATGGAACATAAGGTGAAGAAAACTGATGTTCAATTCCATTAGTTTCACAAAAGGATTCAAAGCGAGAATTCTTAAATTCAGTTCCATTATCAGTCCTTATGTCTTTCAATTGATTGGGTAAATCATTTTGCAATCGTTTGATGAAAACATGAAAGAGTCCAAATATCTCATCTTTGGTTGAAAGAAATACACCCATGAGTATCTAGAATAATCATCAACAATTACCAGAATATACCATTTACCTCCAGCTGATTGAACTCTTGAAGGCCCTACTGTATCCATATGAATCAATTGACCAGGGGCGGTTGTCATAACAATGGTAACAGGAGCATGAGAAGCTCCAACCATCTTGCCATGACGATAGGGAGCACACACTATGTCATTTCATGATTTAAGTTTAGGCAACCCACGAATCAAATCTAGACCACTCAATCTAGACAAAAGATCAAAACCCATGTGGCCTAGTCGACGATGCCAAAAATAAAGATCTCTAGACTCAGAAGCAACAAAACAATGCATACCAGTTGAGTTACTAAAGTTTGCCTTGAAAATTTTACCAAGTCTAGTCATCTCAAAGATTAAATTTCCATTGACATCAAGAACTCTACAAGCATTTGGTTTAAAGCTTACTTCCAAATTCTCATCAAGCATTTGTGATACAGAAAGCAAATTGAATTTTAATCTTGTGACCAATGAAACATCTTTAAGAGTAAAGTGGTCATTTACCTTTACTGTACCTTTTGCAATTACACGTCCATTGATAGCATCTCCAAAAGTAATCTCTTCATTTCCAGATGCCCTTGTAAGCGAGGAGAACCAATTTGAGTTTCCAGTCATGTGTTGACAACATCCAGAGTCTACAATCCACATGTTCTCCTTTCTTGCATGCACCACCTACATACCACAAGTAGAAAACATCGAGGACTCGATCTTGGGGTTAGTCAAATGAGATTTAGGTATCCAAAGATCAATCACTCGATGAGTAGGTGATCGAACAGCAACCTGTGAATAAAAGGAAGTAGTATTCTGAAAAATCCTATTTGCTCTCACAAATCTTGTCTTCAAATTGTTTCTAAAGCCAGTTGAATCAAAACAATCATCATATCTATGATAGGGAGTGAAAGGCACTCTCTCATTATATCCCAAGCCTGCTCTCTTTTTGTCATATGATCTCAAATCCCCATTGCCAAATCTATGGTTCTCCAACTTGGATTTTTCAACAAACTTAATTTCACTAATCATTTTTAATTCTCTCATTCTTTTATTTCTCTCATCCTTAGCCTTTCTATAGCAAAATCTCACTAGATGACCATCCTTATGACAAAAGGAACAATTATATTTAATTCGAGAGGTACTGGCATCTAATGTTTGAGTTGTTGAGATTTTTCCAGAAAAATCAATATAACCAGCAGATTTAAACTTTGATTTAATTGGTTTAGGAGGAAGAACTTCAATTTTACCAACGCCAAGTGTTTTCACAACCACAGGTGGATTATTCTTCAAATCATTGACATGATCAAATCCAATTCCACTATTTTTCACACTCACTTTAGATTGATCAAGAATCATATTCAACTTCTTTTTACCACCTGCAAATCTCTCCAGCATTGATTTCAAATAACCATTCTCTTTAGATAAAACTTGGCAATTCTGACATGAATCAATTGAAGGAATAATAGCTTTTCCTTTGGCTTGAATAGCTCTATCTCTAGCTAAAAAAGCTCTCTCAGAATTATTCTTCTCAAAAACAAAATCTTTTTTCAGAATTTCACACTTCATGAATTTACTAGAAGCAAAAGTAGAATGAGTCTTTCTAGCAGGAAGTGTAACATGCATCTTTTCCAAATTTTCCCTAGTGACAAACAGTTCTTGTAAAACAAATGAATGCATTATAGAACCAAAAGCTAGAGTTTGCTTGAAATCATCAATCTTATCTTTTAGCACATTTAGCTCTTTTATTTTACAAGAATGAGTGACTCTAAGTGATTCTAATTCGCATTGAAATCCTAAACAATCATCACATGCATCATTGTTGGAACTTAAATTTCTAAGCTTAGAATTTTCAGTTTTCAGCATAGACAAATCATTCTCTAAATCTTTATTCTTATGCTTAGATTTCTTCAATGACTTTCTCATGATGACTAAAACTTCACAAAGTTCATTATAGGAAGGCATTACCTCATCAGAATCACTCACCGAGTCGTTATCGCCTGAATCATCACTAGAGTTGCCTTTGGCCATGAAACACAATCCACTCAAGTCCTTTCCATCCTGACTTTCCTTGTTGTTTGTGCTCATTGTCATCATCAGTTGAGTCATCAATGTCACTTAGGTCTAAGTGATCAATTGCAGCAAAGACTTTATTTAGCATCTTCTTTGTTCTTTGTCTAGTCTTGTCTTTGCCTTCCTTTGAGCGGAAAATCTTGGAAGTGGCATTCAGCTCCTTTTGCTCCTTATCCTTGTTCTTGAAACAATTTGCACGAATGTGACCAGTCTTACCACAATTGTAACAAGTGACAGGAGCTCCTCTCCTTTTCCTTGATCTCATATAAGCTGCATTTATACGCTTTGAAAGGAGGGCAAGAGTATCGTCTGGAATTTGATCTAGCTGTTCATCACTCAAGGCACTCAAAGAAGCAAAAGAATATGATGATGATGAACCAGTTGCATTATCAATAGCAGAAGAGTTAGCATTTAAAGCCATAGAGCCACCATTGGACATTTTTGAGACAACATCAATTTCAAAAGTTTTAAGACTAGAATAAAGCTTGTCCAATGTCATCTCGCTCATCTTATGTGCCTCACGAACAGCAGTAACTTTCATTTGCCAAACACTGAGATCAAGTGAAGAAAAAAAGTGTCTAGCATTTTCAGAATCAGAATACTTAATATCCACTGCTCTAAGGTTGTTCAAGATTCTATTAAAGCGAGCAAAACTATCATCTAGAGATTCACCAGAACGCATCTCAAATTTGGTGTATTCTTTCTTAAATTGATCCTGGCGAGCCTCTTTAACAGAATCAGTACCCTCATGATAATCTTGCAAAGACTTCCAAATGCTATGAGCAGTAAGTAGATGACAAACACGATCAAACTCTTTCCTAGCAAGTCCTTGAAGCAAAATATTCCTAGCTCTGTTGTTATTCTCAACATCTTTTTCAAACTCAGGATTATCAATAACATCATTACCAGGAAGATCATAAGGATTTTTTACCTTTCGCCAAATTGCATTACCTTGTGCCTGTAGATAAGCAGTCATCCGAATCTTCCAATGAGGGAAGTCCGTACCGTCGAAGATGGGAGGCTTTGTTGAGAACTTTTTCGTCACCATGGTTTACCAACCTTGCTCTGATACCACTTGTAGGAACGGATATGGCGACTAGAGGGGGGTGAATAGACGCCGAATAAAAATTCAACCGTCTTTTGCAAATTAACCAATTCAAACCCTCTTCGCAGCGGAAAGTCCTTCTACTAGTTCAATATGACTTTAATCACCTAGTAGAAGCACCAAAAAGAACCTACACAAAGCCTTAATCAAGGAACCAAAGTTTTTCCAAAAATTTCAGTCTCGGGCGGCACTACCGCTCTGAAGCGGTACTACCGCAGGTCACGTGAACAGTAAAAATCAGCACGGTTTCAAAAACGAAAAACATGCGTAACTTTTGATCCGTTGATCCAATTGATCCCAAATTTTGAACGTAGTTTCCTTAGACTATCTAGGTTCTATCCCAATAAAAAATTAAAGAAATTGGATGCAAAAAGATCACGAATTTCAGTTTGATCTACTAAGAGGTAAGAACCGAGCAAAACCCTAAAAACTGAAAATTCGATCAAACGGACCAATAGAAAGGATCCAAATCAATCACGTGATGATCCTTGATGTTCTAGCAATCTAATTCAGGAATCACTTGGGCTAGAACAACTCAAATCACAAGATTGAAAGAAACAACCAAAAGCAAGAAAGAAAATCAAGAGCAAACATGAATTGACATCGGAGATTGCCCAAAGTTTGATCCTTTACTCCTTTTGATGGATTACACAACCCTTCCTAGAAGGAGGACAGCACCAAACCCTAACTCCTCAAAAGTTAGAACCCTAAAAACTTTCTCTCTTGCCAAAACCCTAAAAACCTTAGGTTCTAAACCCCTAGAACCTCTTTATATAAGAGTGGCATACCCCACCAGCCTTGACCACATTACAAGGCCAACACACATCCGACTCGAGTTCGACTCGAGTCCAACACACACCCGACTCAACCGTCCAAATCTTTACGCATCCGAACTGTCGGACCACCTAGCTTGCGACCCGCATTGAATCGTCTCAACTCCATTCATTGATCATGCACCTTGATCCTCTTCAATGCATCCTCATGACATCATCACCGTCACGGACCTCACCTCCTCCCTGAGCCTAGTCCTGGTCGTCGCTGACCTACATCGAACCTGATCCTGCACATCAATAAACGAAAAAACTTTTCCGAGCACAAGTCTTTCTCACTTGACTCACATCATCTCAAAAACATCATGATGCATCACATATGTTCATACCCTAACATTATGCATGCATCAAATAATCAAAACCAACAAATTTATCAAAACCCGACAAATCCGGCACTACCGCCTTTACACTTGCAGATCGCCGCCCACCGGTACTACCGCTCACCGTGATCGCATTTTAGCCGTCGATCTTGCCCGGCCACCTGACACTTAGCCAAAATTCCAGACATCAAATTTTTGCACCTCTCTGGAAAAAGCATCCGCTCTCACTAGCGGTACTACCGCTCATCCTAAGCACTATGGGACTCTAACCTCATTACTACGCTCCTCCCAGACTACCGGGATTTCAACTCCAGATCGCCGCTCAACTGGACTTAGCCAAAATTCCAAACATCATGTTTTTGCTGCTCTCGGGAAAAAAGCCGCTCACACACGGTACTACCGCTTCCTCCCAAGACTACCGGAGTTCAACGCCAGTACTACCGTCTTCACATTTTCAGCAACCAAAACTTATAAACTCAGTTTCAAATCAACATTTACTCAACACAAAACTTTCCTTTGTCAATGACTTATCATAAACCATTGGCAGCACCACACATGGTCACTCACCGCACACAGATCGTCACGACCATCGTAAGATATCTAACATAGTACATTGCATATGACCCTTCCCATTGTATTTTAGCAATAATTTATATTTGCGACCTGCAGAAGGAGGTAAGCCAGCAGAAAGAGCAAGGAGCATTTGAAAGCCAAGGGTCAAGGGACATCCTGTGTTCGGCAATACGGAAGCCCGATCATAAGGGTCGGGTGCTTACCGCAGGTGCGAGGTATACGAAGAGGTCCTTCTTTGTAGACGAGAGCGCTTCCGGTGCCAGGGCAAGATCATGGGAAGCACGTGAGGCGCGGATTAGGGCGCAGATGAAGGAGGAGTTGAAGGAGGAGTTAAAGGCTGAGATGATGGCTGAGATGATGGCGATGTTCTCCCAGAATCAGATTCCTCAACCATCGCCTATGCTACGCCCTAGCAGCTGCGCTTCCAATAAGGAACTGTGCATTCCACACCTCAAGGTAATAACTATTTCAGACCAAAAGGTACATGAGTAAGCTTAACAAAGATTATGATGAAGATGCTGATCACTTCTTGCAGAGTCCTGCCAAGTGCCAGCTAGTCCTGATCGACGACGGAATACACATTGAGGCTGCGCGCGGGGTTGCATTTCCAAGCAAGGAGGATGACACGGTGCATGGTATACCTTTGGGGATGGGCTACATGAGGGTGCAGGTGGACTATGTCCACGATGTTTACATGTCTTATGCCCTGGAGTTCCCCCCGAACGAAGATATCACCACTCTCGGGCAAGCACGGATGCCGTTCATCAAGTGGCACGCGACGGGTGTCGTAGTGCAAGCACCTCCTCCTGCTGCCGCCATCGCTACCACTCATCGCTACTACTTCGCTCTGCTGGTACTACTCAAGCTCTTTCGCTACTGCTACTACTACTACCTGCTGGCCGCTCTCGCTCTGCTAGTACTGGTATCAAGCATCGTGCTGCAATCGCTCCTGCTACTATTGTTGATGCACTGCTCCTCGTTATCACTGCTGGTACTATCTGCTGCTTGCTCACCTCTATCTTTGGTGCTGCCTGCTTGCTCCTGCTACTACTCCTGCTGCTGCTGCTCCTGCTCCTCCTACTACTGCTGCTCCTGCTCCTGCTGCACATGCTCCTGCCCCTGCTACACAACATGCACCTACGCCTCCAGCTGCACCTCCTGCACCTACGCCTGCAGCTACAAATGTTGGTGCGCAGGTGGTGCGCAAAAGGACTTCTACCACGCTGACGAAAGATACAAAGCAGAGTTCAGAGAGTCCCTCCGTGAAGAAGGCAAAGTTGTCAGAGGGTACAGAGCACCCTGATGATCAAAAGCGGTACATACATGGAAAGCCCTTTCTCCCAAGCCAAGAATTGAATTTTTTGGGCTTGTTCACTCGCCACCTACATGGATGGTACATCGATAGGTCACATGAGGCCGAGCCTCGCCACGATTTCATAGTGAAGTATCGAGCGGGCCAATTCCACCGCAAGGAGGATGGGACCTTCCCAGTCAGTTTTGAGGATCTGTACTTTATGTACAGCTTGAAAGCCGTCGATATTTCTACCATACGATCCTGGACGCTGTGAGTCTCGCACCATACTCAATCAGATGACTATTTACTGATTTTGTATTGTATTTTTTAACAATTGACAAGAATTGCAGGATCATGAGGCAGCGAGCCTTGACGGGTCGACACCCTGTCGGGTTTGTCGACCCCGAGATGGTGTCTGCGACCATGGCTAAGTATCAATCGGAGTTCCTTGCAGGATACATCAAGCAGGCATTGCATGATGAGGCAAAAAAGGACTTCATTCTCATCCCATACCACCAGGAGTATGTACTACTATACAATTCAATTACATGTACACACTTCAACCATGTATTAACTTATTCTCTTGAATTGTGTACCGTTTAATAAGCAACCATTGGGTTCTACTTGTGGTTGTTCCGAGTCAAAACAAGGTCTACACGTTGAACTCACTCGAAAATAGACCGATGGACTATGCGATCGAGCCTGTTTTGCAGAAGTAAGTACATTCCTCTAACCTAACACTTTACATATTGAACTACGTTAGGTATTTTTAACCTCAATGGCATCTCTCCAATGTATAGGGCTTTCATGTCTTACGTTGCTGAACGTGGCCGACATAATGATAAACAAGGCACCAAACTCGAGTGGAAGCGCTTCAAGGTACAAGTGTCTATCATAGGATTTTTTTCTGACACCTATTTTTAATTCGTCTCCTAATTTAAATTTCTTTGTTCACAGTGTCATCAACAAGGGTGCGATGATCTGTGTGGCTTTTACGTGATGCATCACATGCTGATTTTGGTTGGTCGCTCACATCTTTTCCCTAAGGTATAGAGCAGATTATTTGCACTACTGTCTATGTGATATTTGTTTACAAGCATAATACTATCAGCATTTTACAATCAAAATTTAAGACTTAAATATATTAGTGCACTACTATCTATTTTGCAGGACCTTGATATCATCCGGAAGAGCCTAACCAACACTGATCTCAAGAAATTACGAGACCATTTATGCCACTGGTACTGGACAGAAGTTATAACGGATGATGGTAGATATAGAGACCATTCAAGCAAATACTAGTCCATAAAGTGTAAACAAAATTTATCTGAATGTGAATGTGATCTATTACAGATTGTAAACAATATTAATTTGAATGTAATGTGTGTAGATTGTGATGTATATGTTCTGTGATATTGTGGATTGTGATGAATGTGTCATATTGTCAATGCGAGGCCATTTTCGGACGATGGACAGTAACATCATCACAATCGGTTCTTTGTTGGAACCGATTGGGATAGGTACAATATCACAATCGGTTCTTACTGGAATCGATTGGGATATTTTTAGTATCACAATCGGTTTGCATAAAGAACCGATTTTGATAATATTCTTATCCCCATCGGTTTCAATAAAAAACCGATTGTGATAATGTAATAATTTGAATCGGTTCAAAAAACGAACCGATTGTGAATTATACTTATCCCCATCGGTTTCAACAAAAAACCGATTGTGATAATGTAATCATTTGTATCGGTTCTAAAAAAGAACCGATTGTGATATTATACTATCGCAATTGGTTCTAAGAGGAAACCGATTGTGATAAGTGTAATATCACAGTTAGTTCCTAAAAAGAACCGACAGTGATAATGTATTATTAGTGTCGGTTAAAAACCGACTGTGATATATCTACCTTATCACTGTCGTTGGACTTTGTATCGCCACCAAAACCGACTGTGATGACCAAAAAGAACCGATTGTGATGTACGGATCTGTAGTAGTGGTACGAGATACACTGATGACACATAAGAATGTAACATTCTCGCAGTGTCCCATTGTGGGTCTATCTAACACATTTTCTTCAACATGCGTCCACAATGTATTGATGATATCTCCATATCCCATGATCTATGAAACATGATCATCGAACAATACATGTGCTGATCTATTCATCGTTGTCCTATACGATGATATCCGATCAGAGATATTTATCGAATTATATCAATAAGTAAAGAGCTTCATAAACAAGTCACACACTTGTTGATCAAAACAATCATATATATTCATTGGACCAATAATCATATTATTATTCATAAACATAGTCATGTTACAATCATCCAAATGATTGCCTCAAGGGCATAACACTAACACTTTGTGGTTGGCCTACCTCATTCTCGACGAGGGAAGGATGCTATCTGGGTTTGTAACACCCCGGCATTTACTATGCCTGAATGCTACCAAACAAAAGCTAAACAACATCTAAATACCATAATTAAACATATATTCCAGCAAAGGCACATATGCTAAAAACCGAGATTTCGGCAGCATCTCCTTTGTTTTAACAAGAATTGAAGCAAAAACAATAATAACATGTCAATGTGGCATAATGAACGATACCAATAACATGATCAAACAAAAAAACAGCCACCATACCACTAAGGATATAAATTCTATCCATCACATGACAAATATGGACTAATCAATTACTCATAACGACCAACGAATCATCGAAACCATAGTTTAGTTCAATGAATTAACCATAACCATAAGGGAAGGAACATGTCAATGTTTAAATGTGTGATGCTAAGTGATGACGTGTGACTAGCTCCCTTTCCCGCATGTCGGATTCATGGTACCTAAAAGAAAACAACATAAACACAAGCGTGAGTTCATCACTCAGCAAGTATATTGCAATGGTACAAACATAAACAATTACATAGCAATAATATTTCACATCATGTAAACCATCTCATTCATGGTCACATATTATCATCATCATCAATATGTATGAAGTGCAATGCGATGCTCATGTCTCCTTGGAAACTCATACCGGTATGGTTGAGTACACACCGTCGGTGTGCACCCTCTCCCCTTCCATCCCGAAGATGGAGGGTGCCTACTCCTCGCTTCCGTTCACCGCGGTGAATGGAATCACGATGTAGGACTTACTCATTGGCTCTCCGGAATAGTCATAACTTTCTCACCGACCTTCCCCGGATTAGTTATGACTTTCTCACCGCCCGGGCCATGTATCATGCCATGTCATGTATGCAAATATGCCAACATCATAAATCACTTTTACATTAACACATGGCATCATAACATAGTAAGCATATTCATCGTATCATTGGCAATCATTAAAGCATGGCATGTGATCATATCATATATCCAATTTCATCTATTCTCAACAAGCAACCTACAAACCGCTATCCATTACAATACACTTGCCTCGACCACAAGCAACGGATTGGCGGGAAGTACAAGGCACTCCCGGGGTCGCACCACCTGCACATAGGTACCACACACTCACAATCAAGCCCATAAAATAGTACGCAAACCCTCATCTACCCCGACATTGCCAACTACTCGCAAAACCCGAAAATAGCGGTTCTGTCCTGTCGGGACAGCAGCCTTCCAAAAGGCATAACTCGGGTTCTAAGACTCCGAATCAATTAAAAGAGTACATCCTCGTGTAGCTTAGGAAATTTCTCAACTTTTTCTAGGTATAGGGAAAGACTGATTCGGACTATAAAGTTGTTTAATCTACAAAATACCGTGATCTGTTCCAATCACGTCACAGATTTTAACACGCTCGGTAAAACAGCCATAACTTTCAAACGGCTGGGCGGAATTTAACGTTCTTTATATCCACGGAAAGATAATGAAATTATCCACAACTTATTTAACATCCGTATGACCAAATTGGGACTCTAAATTGGCGAAAAACCGAACCCTAGGTCGACTGCTCATGCTGTCCGAAACAGAGAACGTGACCAACTCAAGAATCCATCTAATCTAATCAAATCCAGCACCACCAATTGATCTAAAAACTTGATAAACACCCTTAGAACAGTACCTAGACCAACCCCAAGGATTCTCATGGTCATACCTTTGCCCAACGCACGAAATCTGAATGGATCTCCTCCCGGTTCGCTCCTCGCTCCAAAGGATGGATCCTCGAGGTGCAGGGGTGGGGAGGCTACCCTAGGGAAGCAAGGGGTGGAGGAGAGGTGGTGGAGAGGTGGTGGAGCAAAGGGGAGCAATGGGGGAGGTGGAGGCGCATGCAAGGGAGAGGGGGTGGTGGGGGTGGCGGCTAGGGCATGGAGGGAGAGGTGGGGGCGCCCAAGGGGCAGGGTGGGGCGTAACAAGGGGGCAGGGGGAGCCCTTTAAACCAGCCCAAATAGGAATCCTAATCCCAAATGGACTCATATTCCATCCCACCAAAGCCCACGACCCTTTCCTCTAGGCCCAAAACTCCCCGGAAAGGCCCAAACTCCCGGAAACGGCCCGGAAACGCTATTAACCTCCATACCCTATGGTTTTAACCTTAATTCAACATCTCATAATGTTTTTGACCTCAACATTCACATTATGTAATGCCACAATCTCTAATTTCACATTTTATAAAGTCTCGGCATTCCGTAGTGTCACAGGGTTATCGTGGATCGTTTCAGTAAGTCTGCTCACTTCATTCCCATTCGCACGACAAACTCAGTTAGAGAGTTGGCTCCTATTTATGTGTGGGAAATAGTGAGGCTTCACGGTGTGCCCAAGACAATCATTTCTGATCGTGGTGCCAAGTTTGTCTCCAAGTTCTGGGAGAGTTTGCAGAGTGCTTTGGGCATGCAACTCCGCCTTAGAACTGCTTTCCATCCACAAACAGATGGGCAATCTGAGCGTACCATTAAGACTTTGGAGGATATGCTTAGATCCTGTGTTTTGGCATGGAAGGGTAGTTGGGAAGATCATTTGGCCCTTGCCGAATTTGCTTATAACAACAGCTTTCATGCAAGCCTTCGAGTTGCTCCTTACGAAGTGCTCTATGGCGTAAGTGCCGTTCACCCCTCTGCAGGGTTGAAGTAGGGGAAAGATCAGTGCTTGGTCCAGATTGGGTTCAGCAAACTGTTAAATGAGTGGCGAAGGTGAGGCAGAACCTCCTTGCAGCCCAGAGTAGGTAGAAAAGTTATGCTGATGTGAGGAGGCGAGATCTGGAGTTTGAGGTGGGGGACAATGTGCTGTTGAGAGTGTCTCCCGCTAAGGGCGTGGTTCGGTTTGGTCCAAAAGGGAAGCTTAGCCCGAGGTTTGTTGGGCCATTCCCTATAATTGCCCGAGTTGGGAAGGTAGCCTATCGGTTGGAACTTCCCAAATTAATGCAAGGAGCGCACAATGTCTTTCATGTCTCCATGTTAAGGAAGTACCTGCATGACCCAGATTTGGTTATTCCACTTGAGCCGTTGGTGATTGACCAGGATCTCACCTTCGAGTCTCGACCGGTGCAAATTCTGGGAGAATCAGAGCAGGTATTGAAAAATAAGACGTTGAAGTTTGTCAAAGTGCTGTGGTCGCATCAATCTGAGCGGGAAGCAACTTCGGAACTGGAGTCTCACATGCGTGAGAGGTATCCAGATTTGTTTCTATCAGGTATACGATGTGATTTAACTTTTGCGACCTATCCTTTTCGTTTAGACATCGTTTTAGAGAATTCGGGGTCGAATTCCTTTAAGTGGGGGAGAGTGTAACATCGCTTAGTTTTGTTCCCAGTTTTAGCATTCCTCGTCTGGGTTTTTAATGGATCGCCTGTTGTTCTGTAGGAGGGTCAATACTTAATCTAAAGTGGGAGAATTAGTAAACTCATTCACCTTTTATCCCACTCCTTCACCTAACCCCACCCTCTCTCCTCTCTTTTTTTTATTCCACTCGGCAGCCCTCCATTTTGGCAGCACACTTCATTCTCCACTTCTCTTCTTGGTTTCTCCTCCTCACTTGCATGTGGAGAAGCAGCAACAGCTCTCCTTGGTGGTCCTCCTCCCCAGCTGCAGCAAGGGGAGCTTGTCGGGACCCCGAATTTGCAAATCCGGACCCTCTGTGTATTCAGCACTAGTCCAGGAACTCGCTAGTGCACACAGTCTTAACATCGGTAAATATCACAATCATACCACTCGATGCTAATAAAGTACTTTATTTAAATAACCAAACTGGTTACTCGACCTTATGGTCAAGTTACAAATGTATGCCTCGCAGGGCGAAACTTATTAAGAGAGAAATAGTAGCAGCGGAAAATCAAATAAATTCGTGGCGCCATCCAGTATACCACAGGCAACTGACCGGGCTCGCTCCTAAGTAGACGGATCCTCTTGGAGCTCCTCCTCCAAAGCCGTGGAGTCTCCTCTTCAACTGGTGTTGTATTGTGGCAAGGGTGAGTACTTGGTACTCGGCAAGTCATGCATGAATGCAAAGCTAATATACTATATGCATGGCTTGGTACAAAGGAATAGCTATAGGTATATTTGCAGAAACAAGATTTAACAAGTATCATAAATAGATTCGAAAGCGTAGAAATAAGTAAAGCATAGATAACTTTTCAAGGAGTTTAATACACATCTTTCCCATCCTAATCCACATTTCCATCAACATCATTATTAATCCAACCCAACCTTTCAAATCCAAGTTATTTTTGAGAAAATCTAACCCTTATTTGTAATTCCCGAGCGATGTCCAATACCGCGGACACGGCTATTCGAATAGATTCTACACTCTGCAGAGGTTATGCACTTTACCCACAAGATACAGTCAAACACCACAAAGGCGAGTTCCGTAACAAAGTCTTTCTAAACTTCTAACAATACAAGTGGTCCTCCCGGTTATTGCACACTAACCCTTCCCTTAGCTAAGGCGAAGTTTAGGCCAATCAACCGTTAGATGGGTACTGGCCTCGGCCGATGCGCTCCCCGCACAACTTACACAAAGGGTGTAGTTGACCTCCTGAGGTCCCACAGTGCGTTATTAGCAACTTAGTCAACTAGGTCCGTCCCATTACGAGACATGTGGTTGCATGTTAGACCCAGTTCAAAGGCTTGCAAGGTGAAGTCCTTAGGGTGACCAGGGCAAGACTACCCGAAGAACCAAATCAACATCCCGATTGCCACAACCGGCCCACTGATCATTCTTGCCACATGCCTCGCCGAAAACTATTTATCAAACCCGCTTGATTACCATGCACCACGTGTCGTCAACATCACATGATACCTTTCCAAAACAGGTTCAATATATCATTAAGTCAATATTAACATTTGATTGTCCAAAATCATGTCATGAGCACGTAGGTGTCTAAGCAATATACTACAACGGTCTAAAACCCATGTTGGCAATTTAATAATGTCCAACTAGTAATCCACAACTAGGGTGACAAGGGTCATGGCACATATATAAATAATCAAGGTGTCATACAAAGAAATTGGTATTTATCTAATCCCCATATTTAAATAAAGTATTTTCTAATTGAACTAGCATGCAATAAGTTAAATCAAAATAGGTTTCGAAATAGGATCAACATGGTCAAAGCACAACTTGCCTTCAAAAAGTACTTGTTCTTGGTCTTGAGTTGGATCCTAAGTCAATACTTCTCCTTCAAATCCTTCCGGCACTTCAACGTCTACTCGTAAAGCGTGCAAATAGCAAATACCCGAATAAACAATAGGCAAAAGTATCCAATCATCCAAATAAAATCCATAAACAGAGAGAACATAATTTTATGAATTTTTAGAAACTGGAATCACTAAATTTGGAGTTAAAATGCAAAAGTTATGATTATTTAAAGTTTAAATAATCAATTAAATAATTTTACAGAGAAAAACTTTAGTCCAAAAATTAAATAAAATTCATATTTAGGTAGGTCTCAATTTTATACAAATTTAGAAATTTGAATCACTCAAATCGGAGTTGAAACGCAAAAGTCATAAGCGTTTGAAGTTTGAAACAAAATTTGAAATCATTATTTCGAATTAATAAATCATTTTCTTTTGGAAATTAATTATTGGCGTCGGCTGGACACGTGTCAAGATGGATTGGTCGGTGGCGTCATCACCGAACGGCTCCGTGATGATGTCATCTTGGCGTCGGCGATGACACGTGGCACCACTCAGTCTTTGCCACGTGTCCGGCCCATGGATCGGGTCCACGCAGGCGCGCAGGTCCACGGTGGATCGGCGCCGCGGCTTGTACGCCCGACATGCGGGCCCGCGCCGGCGCCCACGTCTTCGCCGCGACGGGCGCCTAGGCTACGTGGCACGATCCGAGCCGTTCGATTCGAATCGAGCGATCCGGTTGGATCGGATTTTTGCCTCACCGTGGGTGGCGTGGCACGATCCGGCGGATGACGCGTGGCGCTACCTCACGCCGTTCGATCTTGATCGAGCGGTTGAACCTTATCCAGCCGCTTGGTGCGGCGGCTTACGTGGCTACATTCGACCGTTGGATCTTGATCTAACGGTCGGATCCAATCTGGTTTTCTAAAGTTTCAAGGAAACGTGGACTCACCGTGATCGCTTCGGATGGGGATCGAGCGGTCCGTGGAGCTCGCGAGTCCGGCGATGGAGGTCGGTGGTGCAGTGCCGGGGTTGGGGATGACGACCTATGAAGCGGCGTTTGGAGCACGCTCGGCGATGTGTGCACTTCCTGACGGCTCGGTGCGAGGAGTTTGGATCCGGTCTCACGGGCGGAGAGTCCTCGGCGACGAAAACAACGCAAAACCCTCGCGGCGGTTCTTAGCGTCGGCGAGCGATTGCGCGCTTCACGGGTGGCGGCGCAGGCTTGGGACCTAGGCGTGCGTGCTCGCAGACCGAGCGATCACGTGGGGTATTTATTGCCCCGGCCGTCTTGAATCGCGCAGAAACCCTAACGGACGCGGCGGCCCACGGCGGAGGAGTCCGGCTCGGACTCGTCGGGAGACGATAAGCGCGACCAAGCACATGTGGCAGATCCAACGGCCCAAGCACGTCGACGCGCCGAGCGGCATTCGTTCGATCGGGATCGGACGGTCTTGCAATTAGGGTTAGGGTTTGGGTTCGGGGACGCGGTTGAACCAAGTCGCGTGGCGCGGGTCCGACTCGGGTCAGACTCGGGTCTGGTTCGAGTCGGAGGAATAGTACTAACCCTAATTGAATTTCCAGCGATTTAATACTTAACATAATTCCCAGTAATTCATTTAATTCATTAAAAATAGTAAAAGACTCAGAAAAATTCCAGAAAAATTCTGGAAAATATTTTGGATCATTTTGGACTCAAATAAAATATTTCCAAAAAAATTTTATTTGCAAAGTTTAATTCTTTAATTATTTCAAAATGGAATAAATTCAAATAAATTCCAAATAAATCCAAATAAATTCCAGAAAATTCCAAAAATTCATCAAAGTGCCAAATCACACATAGATTTAAGAAAAAGCAAAATTTTGGGGTGTTACAAACCTCCCCCCCTTAATAGAATCTCGTCCCCGAGATTCAGGGCTTACTAAAGGAATAGGTTTGGAAACTCTTTCCTCAAATCCTCTTCGCGTTCCCAAGTTGCTTCACTCTCCGTGTGGTTGCTCCACTGAACTCTACAGAAATGGGTTGACTTATTTCTAGTCTCTCGATCCATAGTGTCCAAAATCTTCACGAGATGCTCCTTGTAAGTCAAATCTTCTTGCAACTCAATTGACTCTAGCGGCGTCTGTTCCTCAGGTACTCGGAGACACTTCTTCAACTGGGACACATGGAATACGTCATGTACTCCTGCTAACGACTGCGGTAGTTCTAGCTGGTAAGCAACTTCGCCTCTGCGGCTCAAAATCTTAAATGGTCCAACATAACGGGGTGCGAGTTTCCCTTTGGCATGGAACCTCTTAACTCCTCTGAGCGGCGTGACTCTGAGATACACGAAATCTTCTGGTTCGAAATTCAGGTATCGGCGACGGTTGTCAGCATAACTCTTCTGTCGTGATTGGGCAATCTTCAACCTTTCCCTAATCATGGCAATCTGCTCTTCAGCCTCTTGAAGAATATTAGGCCCGAAGACACGGCGCTCGCCGGTCTCATTCCAATTCAATGGCGTCCGACAGGGTCGACCATACAGTGCCTCAAAAGGTGACATCTGTAAACTAGCTTGGTAACTATTATTGTAACTGAACTCGGCATACGGCAAACTCTTATCCCAAGAGGTAGCATAAGCCAATGCACATGCTCTTAACATATCCTCCAGAATCTGGTTGACTCTTTCGGTCTATCCATCCGTCTGTGGATGGTAGGCTGTACTAAAGTTTAAACGGGTTCCCATGGCTTCGTGCAACTTATTCCAGAACCTTGAGGTAAATTGGGTACCTCTGTCCGATACAATCCTCCTTGGCACTCCGTGCAAACAGACGATCCTGATCATATACAACTCCGCTAACTTATTCCCCAAGTACGTGGTCTTCACGGGGATAAAATGGGCTACTTTGGTCAAACGATACACTATAACCCATATGGAGTCATAACCTCCTTGAGTCTTAGGCAAACCGGTAATGAAATCCATTTCGATTTCCTCCCACTTCCACTCAGGTATTTTCAGCGGCTGTAGTAATCCTGCTGGTCTCTGATGCATTGCCTTGACTCTCTGGCATACGTCGCACAATGCAACATGCTCGGCAACTTCACGCTTCATGCTTGGCCACCAGAATCTTTCCTTCAAATCCTGATACATTTTGGCGCTTCCAGGATGAATTGAATACTTGGAGTCATGGGCTTCCTCCAAAATTAGTTGCTTTAATTCCTTCTTGTTGGGCACACAAATCCGATCCTTCATCCATAACGTGCCTTGCTCATCCAACTTGAAGTCCTCTGCCTTGCCTTCCTCCTTGATGGTCTTAATCCTGCGGATCTTGTCATCATCCTTCTGTCCTTCCCGGATCTGGTCCTCTAGGGTAGGCTTTACTTCCAATGCGGCCAAGAATCCGCTAGGTATCACCTCAATCTTCATTCTCTGGAAATCCTCACATAGCTCATCCTGACTTGTGGCTAGCAACATGCTCACAAAGATGGCTTTTCCGACTCAGAGCATCGGCTACTACGTTGGCCTTTCCAGGATGGTAATGGATTCCAACATTGTAGTCCTTGATCAACTCTAACCATCTCCTCTGCCTCATGTTCAGATCCGACTGGGTGAATATGTACTTAAGGCTCTTATGATCTGTGTATACTTCACATCTTTTTCCAATCAGATAGTGACGCCATATCTTCAAGGCATGCACTACGGCAGCTAACTCTAGGTCATGTGTCGGATAATTTTCCTCATGCGGCCTCAACTGCCTTGATGCATAAGCGGCGACCTTTCCATTCTGCATCAGTACACATCCAAGTCCTTGGCGCGATGCGTCACAATAAATATCAAAGCTTTGAGTAACATCCTAGAACTAACACCTACAGATGTCAATCGCTTCTTCAGCTCTGAAATCCTATCTCACATTCTCAAGCGTCCATGCAAACTTCTTCTCCTTTTTCAAGAATTGCGTAAGAGGTTTCGCAATTGTCGAAAAGCCTTCAATGAAACGGCGATAGTATCCTGCCATTCCAAGGAAACTCCGGATCTTGGTCACGATCTTGGTGCTCCCAATGTAACACAGCTTCTACCTTGCTTGGATCTACGGCGACTCCTTCTGCGGTCATTACATGTCCGAGGAATTCTACCTTGTCCTTCCAAAAATCACACTTGCTGAACTTGGCGAAGAGTTGCTGTTCCTCGCCTTTTCCAAAACTCGCCTCAAGTGTTCGGCATGTTCATCCTCTGTCTTGGAGTAGATTAGGATATCATCTATGAACACGACGACAAACTTGTCCAAATATTCCATGAACACCTTATTCATCATATTCATGAAATATCTTTGGCGCATTAAATCGATCCAAAGGACATAATCAGAACTCGTAATGTCCATATCTTGACGAGAATACAGCTTTTGAATATCTTCCGATCGGATCTTCACCGATGGTATCCCGATCTCGAGATCAATCTTGGAGAAAACTCCGGCTCCTCTCGGTGATCAAACAAATCATCAATCCTGGGTAACGGGTACTTATTCTTCACGGTGACTTCATTGAGTGCACGATAGTCAATGCACATCCTGAAACTCCCGTCCTTCTTCTTGACAAATAAAAGCGGTGCTCCCACGGCGACGAGCTCGATCGATAAATCCTTTCTCCATTAACTCTTCCATTTGTTTCTTCATCTCTACCAACTCCTCGGTGGACATCCGATAGGGTCTCTTTGCTATTGGTGCTGTACCTGTACAAGCTCTATCACAAACTCTATGTCCCCTGTCAAGGCATACCTGTAGATCTTTGGGAAAAACATCTGGGTACTCATTCACTACTGAGACATCCTCTATGCTGATTACCTTGGTACTGTTAACCATCAACTGTCCTTCTCTAACGGCAGTAGCTTAAAATTCCACTTTCTTTCCACACGGGCTCTCAACTGAGATAGTCCTTCGTCCACAATCCAATACGGCCTTGTGCTTGGATAACCACCCATTCCCAAAATAACGCTCTAAGGTGCAGGTCTCCAAAATTATAAGGTTCGCTAGGAACTCTATTCCATCTATTAGTATTCTCACCCGGAACATCCTACTTTCGTTCGGAGTTCGGAACCAGGGGTTTGAACTAAAAGCATGCACTTAAGTCTTGCAATCCCAAATCGCTTCTAGCAAAGAAAGCCCGCATTTACGTCAGTAGCATTCTCTGCAGCATCTGGTGACATGGTTGACTCGGCCTCTCACCACGATGCGAGATGTGGTTCCTGGTCTTTGGCGTCCTAGCCGGGTGGTTCCCAAGTTAAAGCGAATCGGGTCACTCTGCTGTCTTCTTTGGACAATCATTGGCAAAATGTCCTGGCTCGTTGCGCTTGTAGCAATTCTCACTGTTTCTTGCCGATCGCCTCGAGCAAGCGTTTCTAGCGAAGTGGGCCGGGTCCGGTAGTTTTGATTGATGGGTCTTGGTGTTGGTGACGGTGTCCTTGTAGCATTCGTGGCTGGAATCAAAATTGATTTGGTGCAACTCTCAGACGCTGTTGCGTTCCCTGGCGTGATCCCTGCTGTTGCATTCTACGCTTCCTATTCTCATCCAGTTCCTTGCGCTTGTCCTTAAGAATAAGCGCCTTATTCACCAATTCTTGGAAATCTGGAAAGGTGTGGGTGATCACCCTACTTGTAGTCCTGAGTTAAGTCCCTTCATGAAGCGAGACTGCCTGCTTTATCTGTCGCTACATCCTCAAAGTGCGTAGCGTGCTAGCTGTGTGAACTTGTTCAGTAGTCGGCCACTGGCTGATTACCTTGCTTCGATGCTCAACTCCTCCTTCTTAAGGTCCATGATTCCTTCGGCACGTGATCTTGACGAAACGCAGTGAACTCTTCCCAAGTGATATCTTGAGGGTTCTCTTGCGTGTACGAAGTTCTCCCACCATTCAATTTGTTCCTTCCAACCGATGAGAAGCGTAGAGTACCTTCTCATTTCCTATGCATTGAGCTATGTGTAGCTTCCTCTCAATTGACCTTAACCAATCATCGGCCTCCAATGGATTGGCATTCCCGGAGAAAGTGGGTGGGTGAGTCCTCATGAACTCGACAGTCTTGTATTCTCGGCGTTGTCACCGATTGACTTGATTAGCCGTGGCCTGAGTAGTGACGTGTTGCATTTGTTGCATCATAGCATGCATCAATCGAAGTCTGAGCAGCAAGAAATGCTCCAAAATTCTGCATATCCAGTGGCGGTGCTGGTGCTCCATCATTGGGGTTTTCTGCTGGGCGAGAACCACTTCCATTGCTTCCAAAGTTTCCACGGGTGTTCACCATCTGTCGATTTGCTCTAGGTTTTAGAGATGAGAGGGAAACAAGAATAGACAAGTAATATGGAACTTATGCGGGGCGAAAGGTGTAACTTTAAGGTCCAACTTTATTATTGATATCAATAACTTGGTATGGCTGCTTACAATGCCTAAGGGCCTTGCAACACATACTGCACACTCAGCAAACAATGAAAATCCAAATCGAACTAACACTGGAGTCTAACGCCTAAAGGTGACTCTTTATTCTATGACGCGACTCGGCGAAGGAGTCTCTCTATAAAACCTACGTTCACTCATCGAGAAAACCTCCACGGCCTGGGTACGAATGCTGCGGCATAGGTGCAAAACGATTGCCGTGTCCAGCAACTGTGTCATCTGTGGTAGTCGAAGAAGCAGTGTCCTCATCGAGATCTGACTCCTCCAGATCTGGCTCGTGTAGCTCGAGTGCGGCTGCAGTTACGGTCCGTACAAAGCCATCTCCAACTCGTCAATCCTTCGCAGAAGGTGTGACACATACTCTTGAGCTTCCCGCCATCTGTTCTTCTCTGTTGTGATCTCCTTGCGGGCCTCCTGTAGCTCCTTGCTTGTATCATCGAGTACATCCTCCTGGGCGACAACAAGTCGTGCCAACTGTGTAACCATGGCATCCTCATCCTGAATCGCCTTTGGGTCAAGAAGGTTATTGCTGCGCGGGTGATAACGGAACACCGTGCTCTCCAACTCTCTAGCGTAGATACGGGTAATGTGTCGCATTGCTCGTCGTGATACTTCTTGGATACCCATCTGCATTGTAGACCTCCTGGCAGTGCAGTGTATCGGGCGATTGCCTGGGCCCTTCTTCCTAACAGGTACCTCAATCTTCACGTCACATGCCTTGATCAATCCTGCTTGTCTGATCACTTCCACTTGGTAATGGGGCTTCCCAAAATCCCCGAGAGTCTGTAGCATATGCCAACCTCCAGATCGACGTAGTTGAACTCTCCCTCCATCTGTCACAAGAGCGCTTACGTAAGAACTCGAAATTTTTAAATCGTGACAAGGTAAGGAAAAATTCAGCAAGAGACAAGAAAAGAAAGAATGGGATGAGTCGAGATGTCATTTCTTATCTTGACAAATTTTATTCTTTTAGAAAATAGGTTTTATCCTCACTACGACCTTTCTAGCTAAGGTTGAGCCTACGGTCAGTATGGCTCTGATACCACCTCTGTCGGGACCCCGAATTTGCAAATCCGGACCCTCTGTGTATTCAGCACTAGTCCAGGAACTCGCTAGTGCACACAGTCTTAACATCGGTAAATATCATAATCATACCACTCGAAGCTAATAAAGTACTTTATTTAAATAACCAAACTGGTTACTCGACCTTATGGTCAAGTTACAAATGTATGCCTCGCAGGGCGAAACTTATTAAGAGAGAAATAGTAGCAGCGGAAAATCAAATAAATTCGTGGCGCCATCCAGTATACCACAGGCAACTGACTGGGCTCGCTCCCTAAGTAGACGGATCCTCTTGGAGCTCCTCCTCCAAAGCTGGTGGAGTCTCCTCTTCAACTGGTGTTGTATTGTGGCAAGGGTGAGTACTTGGTACTCAGCAAGTCATGCACAGAATGCAGGCTAATATACTATATGCATGGCTTGGTACAAAGGAATAGCTCAAGGTATATTTGCAGAAAACAGCATTTAACAAGTATCATAAATAGATTCGAAAGCAGTAGAAATAAGTAAAGCATAGATAACTTTTCAAGGAGTTTAATACACATCTTTCCCATCCTAATCCACATTTCCATCAACATCATTATTAATCCAACCCAACCTTTCAAATCCAAGTTATTTTTGAGAAAATCTAACCCTTAATTGTAATTCCCGAGCGATGTCCAATACCGCGGACACGGCTATTCGAATAGATTCTACACTCTGCAGAGGTTATGCACTTTACCCACAAGATACAGTCAAACACCACAAAGGCGAGTTCCCGTAACAAAGTCTTTCGGAAACTTCTAACAATACAAGTGGTCCTCCCTGGTTATTGCACACTAACCCTTCCCTTAGCTAAGGCGAAGTTTAGGCCAATCAACCGTTAGATGGGTACTGGCCTCGGCCCAGACGCTCCCCGCACAACTTACACAAAGGGTGTAGTTGACCTCCCGAGGTCCCACAGTGCGTTATTAGCAACTTAGTCAACTAGGTCCGTCCCATTACTGAGACATGTGGTTGCACGTTAGACCCAGTTCAAAGGCTTGCAAGGTGAAGTCCTTAGGGTGACCAGGGCAAGACTACCCAAGAACCAAATCAACATCCCGATTGCCACAACCGCCCACCTGATCATTCTTGCCACATGCCCCGGTCGAAAACTATTTATCAAACCCCAGTTGATTACCATGCACCACGTGCCGTCAACATCACATGATACCTTTCCAAAACAGGTTCAATATATCATTAAGTCAATATTAACATTTGATTGTCCAAAATCATGTCATGAGCACGTAGCAGGTCTAAGCAATATACTACAACGGTCTAAAACCCATGTTGGCAATTTAATAATGTCCAACTAGTAATCCACAACTAGGGTGACAAGGGTCATGGCACATATATAAATAATCAAGGTGTCATACAGCAAATTGGTATTTATCTAATCCCTCATATTTAAATAAAGTATATTGTAATTGAACTAGCATGCAATAAGTTAAATCAAAATAGGTTTCGAAATAGGATCAACATGGTCAAAGCACAACTTGCCTTCAAAAAGTACTTGTTCTTGGTCTTGAGTTGGATCCTGAGTCAATACTTCTCCTTCAAATCCTTCCGGGACTTCAACGTCTACTCGTAAAGCGTGCAAATAGCAAATACACGAATAAACAATAGGCAAAAAGTATCCAATCATCCAAATAAAATCCATAAACAGAGAGAACATAATTTTATGAATTTTTAGAAACTGGAATCGTCAAATTTGGAGTTAAAATGCAAAAGTTATGATTATTTAAAGTTTAAATAATCAATTAAATAATTTTACAGAGAAAAAATTTAGTCCAAAAATTAAATAAAATTCATATTTAGGTAGGTCTCAATTTTATACAAATTTAGAAATTTGAATCACTCAAATCGGAGTTGAAACGCAAAAGTCATAAGCGTTTGAAGTTTGAAACAAAATTTGAAATCATTATTTCGAATTAATAAATCATTTTCTTTTTTGGAAATTAATTATTGCGTCAGCCTGGACACGTGTCAGCACTGGATTGGTCGGCTGACGTCATCACCAAACGGCCTCGTGATGATGTCATGTCGACGCCAAGATGACACGCGGCACCACTCAGTGCCGCCACGTGTCCGGCCCATGGATCGGGTCCACGCGGGCGCACGGGTCCACGGTGGGTGGCGTCTGGCGCACGGCTTGGTACGACGACATGCGGCCCGCATGTCACGCGTCCACGCCGCCGATAAGAAGGCGCGCTAGGCTACGTGGCACGATCCGGAGCCGCTCGATTCGGATCGAACGGTCGGATTGATCGGATTTTTGCCTCACCGTGGTTGGCGTGGCACGATCCGGCGGATGACGCGTGGCGCTACCTACGCCGTTCGATCTTGATCGAACGGTTGAACCTTATCCAGTGCTTGGTGCGACTGGCTTACGTGGCTACATCTGGACCGTTCGATCTTGATCTAACGGTCCAGATCCAATCTGGTTTTCTAAAGTTTCAAGGAAACGTGGACTCACCGTGATCGTCGGATGGGGATCGAACGGTCCGTGGAGCTCGCGAGTCCGGCGATGGAGGTCGGTGGTGCAGGCTGCCGGGGTTGGGGATGACGACCTATGAAGCGGCGTTTGGAGCACGCTCCGGCGATGTGAGTGCACTTCCTGACGCGGCTCGGCGAGGAGTTTGGATCCGGTCTCACGGCGGCGAGAGTCCTCGACAACGCAGAAACAACGCAAAACCCTTGGCGGCGGTTCTTAAGCGTCGGCGGCGATTGCGCTTCTACGGGTGGCGGCGCAGGGCTTGGGACCTAGACGTGCGTGCTCAGCAGACCCGAGCGATCACGTGGGGGTATTTATTGCCCCAGGCTTCCGTGCGAATCGCGGAAACCTTAACGGACGCGGCGGCCCACGGCGGAGGAGTCCGGCTCGGACTCGTCGGGGGAGACGATAGCGCGACCGCACACGTGGCAGGATCCAACGTCCCAAGCACGTGCGCGACGCGGCCGAACGGCATTCGTTCGATCGGGATCGGACGGTGCGCAATTAGGGTTAGGGTTTGGGTTCGGGAACGCGGTTGAACCAAGTCGCGTGGCGCGGGTCCGACTCGGGTCAGACTCGGGTCTGGTTCGAGTCGGAGGAATAGTACTAACCCTAATTGAATTTCCAGCGATTTAATATTTAACATAATTCCCAGTAATTCATTTAATTCATTAAAAATAGTAAAAGACTCAGAAAAATTCCAGAAAAATTCTGGAAAATATTTTGGATCATTTCGGACTCAAATAAAATATTTCCAACAAAATTTTATTTGCAAAGTTTAATTCTTTAATTATTTCAAAATGGAATAAATTCAAATAAATTCCAAATAAATCCAAATAAATTCCAGAAAATTCCAAAAATTCATCAAAGTGCCAAATCACACATAGATTTAAGAAAAAGCAAAATTTTGGGGTGTTACAGAGCTTCTCCTCCTCCCCCAAGCTTGGTCGGCGCCCTTTCCCTCCCTCCTCTTGCAGCCAGCAGCAAGCAGCAGCCTCCCTCCTCCTTTTCCCCCTTCTTGGCTTGGAGGTAACCCTTGGAAACCATTCTTGTGCTTAGCCATGGATGTCCATGACCTGGTTGGATAGGTCCTAGGGTCTTAGGGTTGAAATTTTTGGAGGAAAACTAGCTCTACATTGGAGGGAACCATTTTTCTGTTTTCAAGCAGATTTTTATCTATTTTTGCAGCTCTGTTTGGGGTAGCTAGAATGGTCTCTTGACTTTTTTGGCTATAGGGTAAGTTGTAGATAATCCTTTCCCCTTTAATTTGAACACAAGAACACTAAAATCCATTAAGCCATTTAAAAGTTATGCCATTTTTAGTACTGGTTGTACAGATTTGTTTTCATTGGTAGCTGAGATGTTCAACTGAAGATTAAACATAGCTTCAAGTCGAATTAGGATTTTTGGTTGCCTAGAGAAATATAGAAAATTTCCTGTAGATTTATTAAATGTATTTTTTTCTTGATTTGGAGTTAGGAATCAAAAGTTATGTTGAGTTGAAGTGGCTATCCAGAACTGAAATCATGCTGAAAGTTCAGAGTTTAGTCTAAGTTTTAGTTTGTAGTTTGAGGACTTTAATTTCAGTTGCTGAACTAATGGCTGTGGGTTGACTACAGGTTATCCTCTTGTGGTCGATTAGAGTCCAAGAACTCGATTTTTGGTTAAGCCAAGTAGAAGTTACATATTTTTGAATGCTTGTTGTTCTGGGTTGCAAATTAGGAGTGGTTTTTGGGCTGTTTCGAGTTAGAGCGTAAATGCGCATTGTAATGTTGCATCTTGTATAGTTTTTGAGTGTGTATATGCTAATTTGGTTCCTTTTTAGGTGGAGTAGCCTCGGGTGCGGCCTCCATTTATCACAGATGGTTCTATTTAGGAACCATCTGGGATGATCCCTTTATCACAAACGGTTCTATCTGTGAACTGTCTGTGATAATCCATTTATCACAGACGGTTCTAGTTTGGAGCCGTCTGTGATGATCTATTTATCACAGACTGTTCTATTTTGGAACCATCTGTGATGACCCAATTATCACAGACGGTTCAAAAATTAGAACCATCTATGATAAAGGTTTATCACAGATGGTTCAAAAATTAGAATCATCTGTGACAAAGGTTTACCACAGACGGTTCTATCTTGGAACCATCTGTGATGTTGATTTTAAATTTCTTACAACAATTTTGATTTATTAGCTAGTCTTAGTAAATGCTAACCATGCCCTCTGAAACAAATTACAGTACAGAGCATCACCAATATATTATTATGACAAACATTTCAGAAATGATTAGTCGAAGGTTTCATTATGGAGTGTGTGAAGGATTATTGCGTACTAGCGGATACCGAACAGTTATAAATATGCTTCAGCTTTGATGCGTCCTTGTGTGGCCCTCCACGAGCTTTGTAGACAGCGAACGACATGTCGAGTAAATTTTTTATAGGCACCAAGTTGTGGGTGCTGCCATTTTTGGAATCAAGGTAGATTACCTTATTCTATCTTGGTATAATTACAAGTACAACCCAGTGAAAACTACACAGGTATGTTGCCATGGCCATTCAACCTAACTTCGAGCTGCGTTATATAGTACAAATCAACAAGTATAGCAACTGGATGAAGCACTTACCCTGGGTTGTGGGGTAAAAGTATGAAATTTTTGTCCTATTGAGCCAGCATTACTTTTTCCACGTACACATGGATGAATTGTATATTTTCATCCATGGTTTGCTTCGACACCATGTGTGGGTCGATGAAACCCACTGGTTCATTCCTTGTTTTTGCCTCCATGATCATGTATCTACATATATATATAAAATCAATGATCATATATATATATGCTGTTTATCGATACGACACGAATCTATATCATGATTGCACACACTTACAATGTCCAGCATCTAATGAGTGAAGCATCGAGGGCGTTGAGGTTGTACAGATCGAACAAGTCATTAAAGCCAACCACGAAGAAGCCATCTAAAAGTTGGTGTGAAATGCTCCTCCTTGAAGCGGACCGAGATACTCGATGCCCGTTTTGTCGTTGGCTTGTTGGCTTGTTCCATGCACCATTCTTGTAATCTAATGCAGGCTAATGAAAGCATCCATGGGCTCTATTTCAGTACGAACGGCTTTCCCAGCTCGAATTGCCGAACCAACGGGGCAAACGGAATGTCATCAGCTGAACTGGTCATCCATTTCGATTTGCCCTGATCGCTGCCTCGTCTTCTACGAAATGTCATCTTCATGGGAGACGACTTGGGTGGCTGTGCCTGATGGGACACGGTAACCAATTTGGTGGGCTCCGTTTGTGCTCGTATCTGATCCAGCGCATCATGTGGAGATTGAGATAAGTGAGGCTTGCTAAACTGCGCATGTGCTTCTTGGGCTTGCCTCACTTGGAGATTGAGTTTGCACAGCATGGCCTCCTACATATAATGCTACACAATTAATTAGCTAACACGTCAAACAGGTCTATCTAAGGAGCATTGCAGAAATATAGTGTATATTACCTTGTTGTCGTCAGGAGGAAATCTGGCGTTAACCACATCCGTCTCAAGGACGGACGCACAGCTACTCCGACAGTTAGATGGGTTGAACTGCGCATGTGCTTCTTGGGCTTGCATGTTCTATTCCTGCCTATCCGCAGCGGCCTTTTGCTCCATCCTTTCCTCAAAGCATTTTAGCTAAATCTCTAACTGCGCTTGCAACCTTTCCTCAATCAGGGCTACTAGCCGTGCCTCACGCTCAGCTTTGATTCTCTTCCTACTCTGGTACAACTCGGAGTCTTGTGGGAATCCCATTTTCTAGGGAACAAAAACACCTAGGGCTTGAGTGCGACCCGGGTGCTCCTTGTTTCCCAAGGCCGTAGATAGTATATCTTTCTCTCTGTCTAGAGCGAAAGAGGCCTGGGAAGATTCCGTGCTCAACGATATTAAGCGTTGTGACACTTCCTCGTCAGCGGCGTTGGCAAAGGACACACCGCCCGAAGACGTGGGATATGACCTCGCTCTTACCCAGTTTTGAGCGCAGGTAGTCCAATATCGAGGCAAATAGTGGCGCGACCTCCTTCTAGATTGCCTCATTGTCCTCTCTTATCCATTGTGCGATCTTGCCCATGTACCCAGTGGAGCCAAATCTATGTGGGTGGGTGTTTTTTGACTGGACAACCTTGTGCGCCGTACTTTGACTCACGAACTCTTCGGTCTTCTTCATTTCAACAAATCGTTCCCACACGTCTTCAGTGATGAACCCATACTTCTCGAATGGAGTCATT
This sequence comes from Rhipidocladum racemiflorum, assembly GCA_036346355.1. Taxonomy (NCBI): domain Eukaryota; kingdom Viridiplantae; phylum Streptophyta; class Magnoliopsida; order Poales; family Poaceae; genus Rhipidocladum; species Rhipidocladum racemiflorum. The sequence continues at coordinate 39,917,285 of CM070588.1, forward strand.
TCCTTATTCACGAAATTAGTGACAAGGATTCTCTTAAAGTTCTTCCATGCCTTTCTAGCCACTAGCAACACATACCGTCGCAGTGCGCGCATGGTATCTTGTGGGAGCTCGAACGACCCAAAAAATTTTGTCACCAGGTTGTCGCGCTCCTCATCAGTCAGCGTCTTCCATGATGGATACATGATGGGGACCCTTTCACGCCCAACGATCCCGCACAATCTTCGAAATGTTGCCACGACCTTAGAAGGTGCGGTAGGGGACCCATCCTGTGGATCAACCGCCGTGATGGTATATCGGCTCTGGGGCCTTCTACTAAGCCCTCTTGGAGCGCACCTCTGTTTTCCTATGTTGGGCGCCTCATCAAATCCATTCCATGGTGTGGAATGCGGGGACATCATCTTGTAATGAAGATCATATATAGAAGATGCAAGTTGGTAAATCGATCAACAACTCATAGAGGGTCATAGAAGAGTTATTGTGAGTAGAGGCCATTATAAAGATTATAAGGTGAGAAGTTTTAATGACAAAAAGAACATTTCCTAATCCTTAGCTCCTCTTCTGATTTATATAATCAGCTAATTATATAAATATATAGCCATATACACACATCTATACAAGTTCTGAATGTTCTAAGACAACTCATTCATGCAGTGAACCATATCTAATACAACAAATTGATTGCTCTTAGAAATAGGGCTCGATTGAAGATTTTAAATCTTCAACCTCAATCACAAATGGGCTAAACAATTAATTAGGTGAATAAGGCCTCAAACCCTTACCACCTTAACATGCACATTAAACAATTGATAATCAAGCTCACATATTTGCTAAGCAATCATCAAATGATTCAAAGATTCTGAACTTCAATATTTCATAAGAAATCATCAACAGATTCACAGATTCAATATTTGCTAAGCAATTTTACCAATTGAACAGATTATCAGATTCACAGATTCAATGATTTAACATTGACAGTGAGCAATATCAGATATATATAAAGTCGACTAGTTCGAGCCCTAGTTCACAAATATAATTATCATTATCATCAATTTACCCAATATCATCACAGAGCAATTACCATAGGTAACAAAATAGTAAGAATGATTCAAAGAACTAATGAAGAATTCATGAGATGAAGGGGAGGACGGAGGGGGGATGTACGCCGCTGAGGGGGGGGACGGAGGGCTGACCGGGATGTGCGCCGTCGAGGGGGCGGAGGGGGGATGTACTATGTCGCCGAGGGGGAGGACGGAGGGCCGGCCAGGATGTGCACCACCAAGAGGGAGGACTACTCAACGGGATGCGCACTGTCGAGGGGGAGGACAGAGGACCGATGTGCGCCACCGAGGGGGAGGACGAGGACCAGGATGTGCATCGCCGAGGGGGAGGATGAGGGCTGAGATGTGCATCATTGAGGGGGTTAGGGTTTTCCGCCAAGGGGAATTAATGGTTTTCCACCAAGGGTCGGGGAGGCACGCACGCAGGGGAATTAATGGTTTGTCGCCAAGGGTCGGGGAGGCACGTGCGCAGGGGAATTAATGGTTTGCCGCCAAGGGTCGGGGAGGCACACGCGCAGGACATGAGGGTAGGGGAGATCATCATAGACGGTTCATGGATTGAACCATTTGTGATAATTACATCACAGACGGTTCAAACCATGAACCGTCTGTAATGAGTAGTCATCATAGACGGTGTAACCCATGAACCGTATGCGATGAGTGTTTTTTTATCCTGCATTTCATCAATATTTTAAGTAGTTTTTTTTGTAAGTAGTTTATTTTTATAATACATATCATTAATTATAATTAATTGTAATACATGCATCTCATTAATTATAATACGGATATGCGTCTCATTAATTATAATACAGACATACATCCCATTACTTATAATATGGATATACATACGTCTCTTTACTTATAATTAATACAGGTACATACACTTGGAATATACATGAGGATCTCATCATTAATCCACTTTCTTATTCTTTTTGTATAAAAATTAGCCCTTCACGATGATCAACGCGTGTGTAGCTAGCTTCCTTAGGTTGTTCTTCCTAGACCATGAAGCTAGTACCAATAGGAGGCAACTCATCAAACTGACTGTACTCTTCCTCATCTACCACATTCTCGACTCCGACAATCCTCCTTTTTCCCTAAAGAACCACATGGCGCTTCTTGTTCGATGGGTCGGTTACATAGAAGACTTGAACAACTTGGTTAGCAACAACAAACGGTTCGTCTTGGTATCCGACACGTTTGAGGTCCATAGTAGTGACATCGTACTTGTCAACCTTCACATACTACAGGTGAACCCAACAGCACCGAAATAGGGGGATCTTGAATAGTATGTAGTCAAGCTCCTAACTTTCCTCAATGAACCCATAGTACGAGATCCTCATCGACCCAACGGTATTCAGCGCATCTATGCGAACACCGATGTTCTAGTTTGTGCTCTTCATGTCCTGATCTCTCGTGTAAAATGGGTACCCATTTAAGTCGTATCCTTTCCATGTTACAACCATAAATGCTGGCCCTTTTGCCAACCATGTCAGCGGATCTCTGGCCGAGCTTCCAATGATTGGTTGTCACTTCTTTAACCATCTATTGAATTAAAGGCTATGTTGTCTGATGATCCAAGACTCCTGCCGCGATGGATTCTCTTGCTGTAACCAGTTCTTGTGCTCGTCGATATATGAAACCACAATAGCCATGCGTTGCAAAACCATGAAATGGACTTTAGCGCATGCAGCTGGATCAGGCATGATTGATTTTCTTTCGATGGTCTCGATACCCTAGAGCCTCCCCTCATGGCGGATCGAGGCACACCTATCGGCTTGACCTATGCCATGTAATCTGTAACACCCCGGCATTTAATATGCCTGAATGCTACCAAACATAAGGTAAACAACATCTAAATACCACAATTAAACATAAATTCCAGCAAAGACGCACATGCTAAAAACCAACATTTCGGCAGCATCTCCTTTGTTTTAACATGAATTGAAGGAGCAACAACAGTATCACAAGTTATATCATAATGGAAAGCATCTAAAACAGCAATAACATGTGACATAGCAACAATATAAGTCCAGGATAAAGCATTCAACCACTTCATGAGCTAAACGAATCAAATAATAAGACCGAGCACACAGTTAAGCAATACTCCAAGTTTCATGGCAATACTTTCATTATCATGACTCCAAATGATAACACTGTCTAATTTGTGTGGAGCTACGTGTAGATGTGTAGCTAAACCCTTTTCCCGCATGCCGGTTTCATGGTACCTAAGAAAAACAACATAAACACAAGCGTGAGTTCATCACTCAGCAAGTATAATGCAATGGAACAAGAAAATACATTCCAATACCTTCATCACCACTTTTCACATACAACATCATACACATCTCATATTCATGGTGTAAGCATATCATGGACATCATCATAAATCATCCTCATTTAACATCCTCATATAATGCAATGCGATGCTCATATTTCCTGGAAACTCATACCGGTATGGTTGAGTACACACCCGTCGGTGTGCACCCTCTCTCCCCTTCCATCCCGAAGATGGAGGGTGTCTACTCCTCGCTTCCGTTCACCGCGGTGAATGGAATCATGATGTAGGACTTACTCATTGGCTCTCCGGATTAGTCATAACTTTCTCACCGACCTTCCCGGACTAGTTATGACTTTCTCACCGCCCGGGCCATGTAATCATGCCATGTATGCAAATATGCCAACATCATAATTAACTTGTACATTAACACATGGCATCTTAACATGATAAACATACTCATCATATCATTGGCAATCATTAAAGCATGGCAAGTGATCATATCATATAATCCATTTTCATCTAGTCTCAACAAGCAACCTATAAATCGCTATCCATTACAATACACTTGCCTCAACCACAAGCAATGGATTGGCGGGAAGTAGAAGGCACTCCGGGGGTCGCACCACCTGCACATAGGTACCACACACTCACAATCATGTCCACAAAACAGTACGCAAACCCTCATCTACCCCGACATTGCCAACTACTCGCAAAACCCAAAAACAGCGGTTCTGTCCCGTCGGGACAGCAGCCTTCCAAAAGGCATAACTCGGGTTCTAATACTCCAAATCAATTAAATGAGTACATCCTCGCGTAGCTTAGGAAATTTACCAACTTTTTCTAGGTATATAGAAAGACTGATTCGGACTCTAAAGTTGTTTAATCTACAAAATATCGTGATCTGTTCTAATCACGTCACAGATTTTAACACGCTCGGTAAAACAGTCATAACTTTCAAACGGCTGATCGGATTTGGACGTTCTTTATATCCACGGAAAGATAATGAAATTATCTACAACTTCTTCAACATCCATACAACCAGATTCGGACTCTAAATTAGCGAAAAACCAAACCCTAGGTAGACTGCTCAAGCTGTCCGAAACAGAGAACGTGACCAACTCAAGAATCCATCTAATCTAATCAAATCCAGCACCACCAATTGATCTAAAAACTTTATAAACATCCTTAGAATAGTACCTAGACCAACCCCAAGGATTCCCATGGCCATACCTTTGCCCAACGCACGAAAACTGAACGGATCTCCTCCCGGTTCGCTCCTCGCTCCTCGCTCCTTGCTCCTCGCTCCTTGCTCCTCGCTCCAATGGATGGATCCTCGAGGTGCAGGGGGTGGGGAGGCCACCCTAGGGCAGCAAGGGGGTGGAGGAGAGGTGGTGGAGAGGTGGAGAGGCAAGGGGCAAAGGGGGTGGGGGCGCACGGCCAAGGAGGAAGAGGGGAAGGTGGGGGTGGCGGCTAGGGCATGGAGGAGGGAAGTGGGAGCGCAGGGCAGGGGCAGGGGCAGCCCTTTTTACCAGCCCAAACTGGTCTCCTACTCCTAAAAGGACTCAAACTCTCCCCCACCAAGGCCCACGACCCTTTCCCCTAGGCCCAAACTCCCCCGGAAAGGCCCAAAACCCCGGAAACGGCCCGAAAACGCGATTAAACCTCATAGCGTATGGTTTTAACCTTAATTCCACATTTTATAATGTTTTTGACCTTATCAAGCACATTAAATAAGGTTACGACACTCCGTGGTGTCACATAATCCATGCAGAACTCGATGACCTCTTTAGTTGCATAATCTTCGACAATGCTACCCTCCGGCCGAGATCGATTCCGTACGTAAGACTAGAGAATTCCCATGTACCTCTCGAATAGGTACATGCTAGTAGGAACACGGGCCCGCACAACTTTATTTCCCTCACAAGGTGAACAATGAGATGGACCATGATATCGAAAAATGGTGGAAGGAAATATATTTTAAGATTACATATAGTCATTACCACCTCGGCCTGCAGAGCATCTAGTCCTTCGGGATCGATGACATTCTGAGCAATTGTGTTATAGAAATAACACAGCCTTGTGATTGTCTCCCGAACCTTGCTCGGTAAGATACTTCTAATTGCCACAGGGAGAATCTGTGTCATAAGCACATGGCAATCATGAGACTTTATGCCAGTTAAACTCAAATCTTGCATTGAAACAAGTCTCTTCATATTGGACGAGTAACCGGATGAAACTTTAACACCATGCAAGCACTAGTATAGTTCAGTTCTATCGGCCTTGGACAGAGTGCAACAAGCAGGTTCGCAGTACATTCGACCTTTATCGGTCTCTTTCGGTGCTAACTCAGGTCTCATGCCCATGTCGACCAAGTTAAGCCGTGTGTTGATACCGTCCTTTGTTTTGCCCTAATGTTCAGTAAGAGACCAATCAAGCTATCACATACATTCTTCTTTACGTGCATCACGTCGATGCAGTGCCAAACTTGTCGGTGCTCCCAATAAGGTAGGTCCCAAAATATTGATCTCTTCTTCCACATGCTCTTCTCACAAGTCCTTAATTTACGTCCCTTTCTAAGAGCAACATCCAAGTTCTTAACCATATCATGAATGTCTGTCCCGCTTAAATGCTTTGGAGCTAAACCATCTTTGTTCATTCTGTCGAATTATTTCTTCATCTTGCGGTATGGGTGATTCCTCCGAAGGAACCTACGGTGATGCATGTACATGATTTGCGTGAGTGATTCAGCCACACACTCTCGGTATCATGCAAGCAGTGAGTACAGGCTTTGTCTCCTTTTGTACTCTGCCCCGATAGGTTAGCAAGGGCAGGATAATCATTTATGGAGCAGAACAACAGGCAGTACAAAGTGAAGTACTCTCGTTTGTGAACATCCCATACTTGTACCCCAGGAGCCCACAACGTGTTCATATCTTCCACCAATGGTGCTAGGTACACATCAATATCGTTTCCAGGTTGCTTTGGGCCTTGGATGAGTACAGACAAAAAAATGTACTTCCACTTCTGTCGGGACCCCGAATTTGCAAATCCGGACCCTCTGTGTATTCAGCACTAGTCCAGGAACGCGCTAGTGCACACAGTCTTAACATCGGTAAATATCACAATCATACCACTCGATACCAATAAAGTACTTTATTTAAATAACCAAACTGGTTACTCGACCTTATGGTCAAGTTACAAATGTATGCCTACTTAAGGCGAAACTTATTCGAGAGAAAAATAATAGCAATGAAAATCAAATAACCCGTGGCGCCATCCAAGATACCACAGCAACTGACCGGGCTCGCTTCCCTAAGTAGACGGATCCTCCTGAGTTCCTCCTCCAAAGTCGGGCGTAGTCTCCTCTTCAACCGATGTTGTGTTGAGGCAAGGGTGAGTACTTGGTACTCGGCAAGTCATGCAATGAATGCAAGCTAATATACTATATGCATGGCTTGGTACAAAGGAATAGCTCAAGGTATATTTGCGAAACTTGACATTTGAAAAGTAATATAAGTAGATTCAAAGCGAGTAGAAATAAGTAAAGCATAAATAACTTTTCAAGAAGTTTAATAAACATTTTCCCCATCCTAAACCACATTTCCATCATCTTCAGTATTAAACCAACCCACCTTTCAAACCAAAGTTATTTTTGAGAAAATCTAACCCTTGACTGTAATTCCCGGCGATGTCCAATACCGCGGACACGGCTATTCGAATAGATTCTAAACTCTGCAGAGGTTATGCACTTTACCCACAAGATACAGTCAAACACCACAAAGGCGAAGTTCAGTAACAAAGTCTTTCAAAACCTCTAACAATACAAGTGGTCCTCCCGGTTATTGCGCACTAACCCTTCCCTTCGCTAAGGCGAAGTCTAGGCCAATCAACCGTTAGATGGGTACTGGCCTCGGCCCAGACGCTCCCCGCATAACTTACACAAAGGGTGTAGTTGACCTCCCGAGGTCCCACAGTGCGTTATTAGCAACTTAGTCAACTAGGTCCATCCCATTACGTACATGTGGTTGCACGTTAGACCAGTTCAAAGGCTTGCAAGGTTAAGTCCTTAGGGTGACCAGGGCAAGACTACCCGAAGAACCAAAACAACACTCCCAATGCCACAACCGGCCCACTGATTACTCTTTGCCACATGCCCTTGGCCGAAATCGCTTATCAAACCCCAGTTGATTACCATGCACCACGTGCCATCAACATCACATGATACTTTTCCAAAACAGGTTCAATATATCATTAAGTCAATATTAACATTTGATTGTCCAAAATCATGTCATGAGCACGTAGCAAGTCTAAGCAGTATACTACAATGGTCTAAAAACCCATGTTGGCAACCTAATAATGTCCAACTAGTAATCCACAACTAGGGTGACAAAGGGTCATGGCACATACTTAAGTAATCAAGGTGTCATACAGCAAATTGGTACTTATCTAACCCCCAGGTTTAAACAAAGTATCTTTCTAATTGAACTAGCATGCAATAGTTTAAATCAAAATAGATTTCCAAATAGGATCAACATGGTCAAAGCACAACTTGCCTTCAAAAAGTACTTGCTCTTGGTCTTGAGTTGGATCCTGAGTCAATACTTCTCCTTCGAATCCTTCCGGCACTTCAACGTCTACTCGTAAAGCGTGCAAATAGCAAATACGCAAATAAACAATAGGCAAAAAGTGTCCAAACATCCAAATAAAATCCACAAACAGAAAGAACATAATTTTATGGATTTTTAGAAACTGGAATCACAAATTTGGAGTTAAAACGCATAAAAGTTATGATTATTTAAAGTTTAAATACTCAAGTCAATAATCTTACAGCGAAAAACTGTCGTCCAAAATATAAATAAAATTTAGAGTTAGGTAGATCTCAATTTTATACAAATTTAGAAATTTGAATCACTCAAATCGGAGTTGAAACGCAAAAGTTATAAGCGTTTGAAGTTTGAATCTAAATTTGAATCAATATTTCGAATTAATAAATCATTTTCTTTTTCGGAAATTAATTATTGCGTCAGCATGGACACGTGGCAGCCTTTGATTGGCTCGGCGACGCCAATGGTCCATGGACTTGGTCCACGCCGGCTCGGGTCTCACTGTGAACTCGGCCCACGACTCTACGTGTCGCCGACATGTGGGCCCACTCGGGTGACGTCATCGGCGTCGGCGGGGCTCGACCACGGTCTTGGCGAGTGGGACCTTGTGACGTCATGGGTGACGTCAGCGCTTGGCTGGGTCAGCCGCTGACATGCGGGCCCTCTGACACGCGGGCCCCGCGTGTCAGCGTCACACGCACGCGCGCGTGGACGGCGCTGACCGCGTCGGTCCAACTTCCCGACACGTGGCGCAATCCCGGCCGTTGATTTGAAATTCAACGGTCGCGATTAGATTCCGTGGTTAACACGTTGAATCTACTCGATGATCGTGGGCCGTTCGATCTAGATCGGACGGTCCAGATCTAATCCTATAAAAATCACTACTACGGCACGTGGCGATTGTGAACCGTTGGATCTTGACCCAACGGTCCAGATCTAATCAGGTTTGGAACACGTGAACTCACCTCAACCGCACGATCAAGATCGGACGGCGCTTAGAGTTCGCGAGGGCGATGGCGACGCGGCGGAGCTGCAGCCACCGGAGACGGAGACGACGACGAGCCCGACGGCGCTCCGGGGTCGTTCCGGCGAAGTGGGTGGTCTCTTCGGATGCGTCTCGAAGCGGGGACTCCGGATCTGGGCTTCTTCTCGGTGGAAGACGACGGACGTCGGCGGAAAACGGCGTAAACCGCGGCGGTCACCTCCTCCAACTACGGCGAGCTCGCACGGGCAAACGACGGCGGCTCAGGCGAGATGGCTCGGGGAAACGGGTGCGCAAGGATGAGGGCAACCTCGGGGCGTGACCAGGGCTTTAAATAGCCTCGGCGTTCGTGCCCGAGACGGAAACCTAATTCTACACGGCGGCGGAGTCCGGCTCGAACTCGGCGGAGACGACGACGCACAGCCGTCCACGTGGCACGATCAACGGCCACGATCGCGTGGGCGCGATCGGATCCGGGCCGGATTCGACCGAAGCGGTACGGGCGGATCTCAGCCGTTGGATCTTGATCCAACGGTTGGGATCGATTAGGGTTTTGAGCTGGTTTGATCGAGTCACGTGGCTCGGGTCGGACTCGAGTCCGACTCGGGTTCCGACTTCGATCCGGATGAACAAGACTCGACCGAGTTGAATTTCCAGCGATTTAATATTTAAAATAATTCCCGATAATTCATTTAATTCATTAAAAATAGCAAAAGACTCGTAAAAATTCTAAAAATTCGAAAATACTTTGGATCATTTTGGACTCAAATAAAATATTTCCAACAAAATTTTATTTGCAAAATTAAATTCTTTAATTATTTCAAAATGGAATAAATTCAAATAAATTCCAAATAAATCCTTAAAATTCCAAAATTCACCAAAGTGCCGGATCACACATGAATTTAAGAAAAGCAAAATTTTGGGGTGTTACAAACCTCCCCTTAATAGAATCTCGTCCCGAGATTCGTGGCTTACTAAAGGAATAGGTTTGGAAACTCTTTCTTCAAATCCTCTTCGCTCCCTAAGTCGCTTCGCTCTCTGCATGGTTGCTCCATCGAATCCTACTGAAACGGGTTGACTTATTTCTCGGTTTCTCGATCCATTGTGTCTAGAATCCTCACGGGATGCTCCTTATAAGTCAAATCCTCTTGCAACTCAATTGACTCTAGCGGTGTCTGCTCTCAGAACTCGGAGACACTTCTTCAATCGGGACACATGGAATACATCATGCACTCCTCGCCAACGATCGTGGCAACTCCGGTGGTAAGCAACTTCGCTTTGCGACTCAAAATCTTAAATGGTCCAACATAACGGTGCGAGTTTCCCTTTGGCATGGAACCTCTTAACTCCCCCGAGAGGCGTAACTCGAGGTAAACAAAGTCTTCTCGTTCAAAACTCAAGTCTCGGCGACGATTATCAAGATAACTCTTCCGTCGAGATTGGGCTATCTTCAACCTTTCCCTAATCATGGCGACCGTTTTCTTGACCTCTTGAAGAATATCAGGCCCAAAGACACGGCGCCGGTCTCATTCCAATTCAATGGCGTCCGACATGGTCGCCCATACAAAGGCCTCAAAAGGTGACATCGTCAGAACTAGCCTCGATAACTATTGTTGTAATCGAACTCGGATACGGCAAACTCTTATCCCAATAGGTAGCATAAGCCAATGCACAAGCTCTCAACATATCCTCCAGACCTGGTTGACTCTTTCGGCCTGTCCATCCGTCTGTGGATGATAAGTCATCTTGAAGTTCAAACGGGTTCCCATGGCTTCATGCAACTTATTCCGTAACCTTGAGGTAAATTGGGTACCTCTCGTCCGATACAATCCTCTTTGGCACTCCTTGCAAACAAAAAATCCTGATAATGTATAATTACGCTAATTTATATCCCGAGAAAGTGGTCTTCACGGGGATAAAATGGGCTACTTTAGTCAAGCGATACACTATAACCAATATGGAGTCATAACCTCCTTGAGTCTTCGGCAAACCGGTAATGAAATCCATTCCGATTTCCTCCCACTTACACTCTGGTATCTTCAGCGGTTGTAGCAATCCTGCTGGTCTCTGATGCATTGCCTTTACTCTCTTGAATACTTCGCACAATGCAACATGCTCGGCAACTTCACGTTTCATACTCGGCCACCAGAATCTCTCCTTCAGATCCTGATACATCTTGGCGCTTCCAGGATGAATTGAGTACTTGGAGTCATGGGCTTCTTCCAGAATCAGTTGCTTTAACTCCTTTTTGCTAGGCACACAAATGCGATCCTTCATCCACAACGTGCCTTGCTCATCCAACTTGAAGTCCTCTGCCTTGCCTTCTGTAGGATCGAAGTATACGAATATAGCAATCAGAGGGGGGGTGAATGATTGTGCGGAAGCTAAAACCAAATTCTTGACCTATTAAAAGTTCACCCCAAAACAGAACCAAATAATTGCCTCGTTTTCGACAAAAACAGAATGACAGAGGTTTGGTAAAACGAGAATTCCCGGAGATCCAACCGTCGAAACGATCTGAAATTTGGACACAAGAAACTAGATTCCAATACGAATCGAACCCAAAAAGAATCAGCTCGATCGGACTTACGGATCAAAAGTTATAAGCTTCGCAAGCTTGCTGATCCAGAACTTGACGAGAATCAATCTAATCAAAACTTCAAGATTAAACAAGAACGACAAAAGATTAATCAACTAGACTTTGAGAAATATTAGATCAATACCCTAGAGAGGTTTTTGATGGATCAAATCAAGATAAAACTTAAAGAACAAAACCAATCTAGAACTAGAACAAGCATGCAAACAAGAACCAAAACAGAAAACATCAGAGTTTAATGAGGTTATCAGAGCACGCAAAAATCTTGGAAGAATTGATCTTTATTTCTTGTCTAAAATACTCTCATCAAAAGAGTACAAACCCTAAAACCAAGCTCAAAGCTTGATGCGCTCAGCTCTACTTGGTGCCTTTCAACAGAGACCCCCACCTATTTAAAGCACCAACCCACAAGGAGTTCTGAATACGATTCCTATTCCCTAGAAGGAATCCGTATCCAACTCAACTCTACTTGGCCCAACCAGGCCGAGTACAACTCTTGCACGCGTATGGCAACCCTACCATACTCACGTGACTAACACTTTGCACGCGTATGGCCACCTGCCATACTCACGTGACTAACACTTTGCACGCGAATGACCTCCTGCCATTCTCACGTGACTAACCATTCTTCATGTGCACCATTCTCTTAGCCCGAACGTCCAGCATGACATCCTTGACAACCAAGACCTCAGTTCCTCCTGAACCTAGTCCCGAACCTCAGTTCCTCCATGAACCTAGTTCCGGTCCCGTCATCGACCACATTCGTCTTCGAGCAATACCTGCACATGAACAAACCACGAAACAAATCCGAGCACAAGTCCACGACTTGACTCAAAGTCAATCCATGCAACTACTCACATGAGCATTGCATAAAGTCCACTTCAAAACAAGTATCATGAAATCATCACAAATTTCATAATCTCAAATTCAAACCATTTCAAATCTTGCAAAACATCCAAACCGAGCAAAACACGTTTACAACGGACCAAAATCAAAACCCTAGAAAAGTCCATTCACGACGGACCAACAAAATCGGTCCGTTGTACAAGTGAAACTCTCGGTTCCAAAAGAAATCATTTCGCGAAAACATCGTTACGACGGACCAACAAAATCAGTCTGTTGTACACGCGAAATCAATCCTCAAAAAGCCGTTCACGACAGACCCAAAAAAACTTGGTCCGTTGTACATGCAAAACTTACTGGTTTCTTGTAAAATTGAGTTCGGCTTATGATCTGAAAAACACGTCCACGACAGACCCAAAAACTTGGTCCGTCGTACATGTAAAACTTACTGTTTTTCAATAACTTGGTCTGGCACAACAACCTTCAAAAGCACATTTACGATGCACCAAAAAGTTGGTGCATTGTACATGGAAGAATGAGGTTGTCAAAAGCAAGTTTACAAAGAACCAAAAAAGTTGGTCTGTTGTACAGGGGAAACTTACTGTTTTCTATAAGTTTGGTCCGGCGCCAAAGCGAAACTTACTGTTTCTTGTCAAATTGTCGAAACACATGAACAAACACATTTTGCAAATTTAATTCTAAGCCAATTTTTCAGCACATGATTTCACAATCTCCCCCTTGATGAAAACATTGGCAACACCACTTAGAATTGAACATTTGGCATTCACTTTACAAAGATTTTGAATTTCAAAGGATCAAGGACCAAAAAGAGAAAACACAGAATTACCCCTTTGACCAAAATGCGAAACAAAATCTCCCCCTGAGAAGGAAAATGTGTGTGAATGTGCAATGTGCCCAAAAAAACTAAAAACAACTCCCTTTTTTTTCTTAAATTTTTCAATGATTCCCAAATTTCTCTCCCCCTTTGACAATGGATTCATCAAGAGTACAAAAGAGAAAACATGTTCAAAATTATTCTGAAACAATGATTTCACAAAAAGAAACAAGGAAGTGCCAAGATAGGAAAAGATGAGCTCATTCGATCATATAACCTTATATATCACATAATATGCAAAATACATGATCTTGATGTGATTTTAACAAGTTAGGGAATGACATGCATCTCAACCTCAATTTAGTCAACTATAGCCATGTACTAAGCAAAATCTTAGCAGAAAAAGCAAGGCTTTAAAAATTGAAGCAACTAACAACTTAGGGCGAGCAAGTAGTTTCAACTCCAATCTAGTAGACCAATTTAATCTTTAAACAATAAATTGCATGTGGCATGCTTGAAGCATACTTCTTTTATTTCTTTGGAGTGGCATGCTTGAAGCATACATCTTGTCTTTTGAGGGAATGGCATGCTTGAAGCATACATCTTATCTTTTAGGGAAAGCATCCTGAAGCACATAACTTGAGGTTTTTGCTTTTAACAACCCTTTTTTAAACTGATTCCCTTTTCCTTTATTTTTTGATTGTAAACATGCAAGGAGATTAAAAGGTCTTTTGAAAGAGTAAAGCTGAAAACACACTTGCTTCATAGCCCAAATTTGTCAAGAAGATTCAATATCAAGCCTAGAAGAGTAAGATATCACAGAGTATTTAGCTATAGGCAATCAAACCAAGGAATTCCGCAATGTCATTTTTAGTTCAAATGAGACAATTAGATTATCATATATTAGCTCAATTACATAACATATAAAGAAATATGATAAAGTGAGCTCATCAAGTGAAAGAACTTGGCAAGGAAACTCCCCCTCAAAACAAACCCATTGGATGAACAATCCCAAGTTCTCCCCGAATAAAAGCAAAACGAGAAGAAGACAAAGGTTTTGTAAAAATGTCTGCCAATTGATGTTCAGTATCCACATGATGAAGCACAATGTTGCCTTTTTCAACATGATCTCTAAGAAAGTGAAATCTGATGTCAATATGTTTTGTTCTTGAATGTTGCACAGGGTTCTTAGCAATGCAAATTGCACTAGTGTTATCACACAGAAGAGGAACACTATCCAAAATAACCCCATAATCTTTAAGTGTAGCTACTATCCAAAGAATTTGAGAACAACAACTAGCAGCAGCCACAAATTCAGATTCAGCAGTTGATTGTGCAAATGTAAGATTGCTTTCTAGATGACCATGCAATGAGAGAATTTCCCAAGAAGTGACATGAACCGTAAGTGCTCTTCCTATCAATTCTACATCCTCCAAAATCAGCATCGAAAAAGATCTCAAACTAATGCATGAGGAAGCGTAAAGCCAAATGCCAAAATCTTGAGTTCCATGAAGATACCTGAAAATCCTTTTGACAAACTTGTCGATGTGAAGCACGTGGGGAAGCTTGAAAACGAGCACACAAGCACACAAAGAAATTGTATATCCGGCCTTGATGCGTTGAGGTACAAAAGTGAACCTATCATGCTTCTATATTCCTTTTGATCAACCGGCTCACCATCTTCATCAGGGTCAAGCGCAAGTGCTCTCCATAGGTGTCATGATCGGCTTGTCGTTTTCCATCCCAAAACGATGTAGCAAGTCTCTTGTATATTTGCTTTGATGCACAAAAGTACCATCCTTCGTTTGCTTGATTTGAAATCCCAAAAGTATGTCAACTCACCCATCATACTCATCTCAAACTCCTTCCTCATTGTTTCTGAAAACTCGGACACTAAAACATGAGATGAACCACCAAAGATAATATCATCAACATAAATCTGAACGAATAGTTGATCATTGCCTTGCTTGAGTAAAAAGAGAGTTTTGTCAACCTTTCCCATTAAAAAGCCCTTTTCAAGTAAAAAGGTTTTTAGCCTATCATACCATGCTCTAGGGGCTTGTTTCAAACCATACAAAGCTTTTGTTAGTTTGAACACATGATTTGGAAACTTTGGATTTTCAAAACCAGGTGGTTGCTTGACATAAACCTCCTCATTTATGTAGCCATTCATAAAAGCACTTTTCACATCCATTTGATACAATTTGAAACCTTTGGATGCAGCAAAAGCTAAAAGGATTCTAATGGCTTCAATTCTAGCAACAGGAGCAAAGGTTTCATCAAAATCTAAGCCTTCAATTTGAGTGTAACCTTGAGCAACCAATCTAGCCTTGTTTCTAACAACAACACCATCCTCACTTTGTTTATTTTTGAAAACCCATCTAGTTCCAATAACATTAAAATCTGGAGGTGGTGAGACAAGTTTCCAAACTTTATTTCGCTCAAAATTCTCTAATTCTTCATGCATGGCATTGATCCAAGATTAATCGAGATAATGCATGAGATATATCTTTGGGTTCAAAAGAAGCAACTAAAGCGAGAATGAGTATGAGTGTCGAATGAATAAACCTGGATCGAGTGACTCTCTCATTTAGGTCTCCAATCATTTGTTCGAGATGGATGCATTTTCTGAATGTGCAAGGGAGCATTGGCTTTTGAGACTTCTCCTTCTCCTTCTTCATTTTCAGCATGTACAGATGATGTTGTAGCTTGAGGATGGTTAGCTGTAGGTGATGTAGTAGTAGGTGCCAAAGGTGCTACAGCTTGTTGTGCATTAGAAATAGTCAAGACCTCATCTTCAACATCATCATTATCTTCAAAGATTTTCTCCCCCTGAACATATGCGTCTGTACCTGCATCACTTGGACTAGTGCCTGGACTAGCCTCATCAAAAGTAACTTCACAAGTTTCCACAATTTTGTTAGTCTCCAAAACAAGCACACGATAGCCACGAGTATGAGCAGGATATCCAAGGAAAAAGCCATCCATTGATCTAGCTTCAAATTTATCAAGATTTCCAGATTTCAAGACAAAGCATTTGCATCCAAAAACTCGAAAGTGAGAAACAGAAGGTCTATGTCCAAACCGAAGCTCATATGGAGTCTTACCCAATTTTGATCTCAAAAACACACGGTTTGAAACATAACAAGCAGTTGAAATAGCTTCAGCCCAAAAGTTCCTAGGAGTGTGATGTTCATCTAACATGGTTCTAGCCATCTCAACCAATGTTCTGTTTTTCCTTTCAACTACACCATTCTGTTGAGGCACTCTAGGTGATGAAAATTGATGATCAATTCCTTTTTCAGTACAAAAGTGATTAAAAGAAGCATTTTTGAATTCAGTTCCATTATCACTTCTAATAGCTTTGAGAGCTCCTGGATGATCAATAGAAAGCCTAAGAACAAGACTTCTAAAATGACTAAAAGCCTCATCCTTAGATGCCATAAAGTATACCCAAGAGTATCTAGAAAAATCATCAACAATCACAAGCACATACCATTTGCCTCCAAAGGATTGAACTCGAGATGGTCCAATCAGATCAAGATGTAGAAGCTGTCCTGGAGCGTTTGTCATCACCATGGTAAGAGGTGGATGTGAACCTGCAATCATCTTACCATGTCTACAAGAAGAACATACTAGATTGCTATCACTCTTAAGCTTAGGCAAGCCACGTATAAGATTTAAACCACTTATATGAGTAAGATGATCAAAACCAACATGACCAAGTCTACGATGCCAAAAGAATAAATCTTTAGAAACATTGGCGATTAGACACCTATGCTTAGAAGAAGGTGATGCATCAAAATCAGCTTTAAAGACTCTTCCAAAACGAGAAATTTTGAACACAAGATCACCTGAAGCATCTAGCACTTTGCATTCATTTTTCTTAAAGCTTATCTCAAGATCTTCATCAAGCATTTGTGAGACAGAAAGCAAGTTATATTTCAAATTTTCAACAAGAGCCACATCTTTGAACATAAACTTGTCACTTACCTTTATTGTACCTTTTGCCACAACAGAAGAGGAAGAAGCATCTCCAAAAGTAACACTTTCAAAGACGAGATGCACGAGTGAGGAGGAGAACCAATTCTTATTACTGGACATGTGGCGTGAGCATCCGAATCCACTAGCCATATGTTCTCCTTCCTCGCGAGAAGCCTACATAGCAACAAAACATGTCGAGGTCTCAAGATCGGGTTAGGAATGAGATTTTTGGGAATCCAAGATCGAGACAAACGACGCACAACAGTAGGCACAACACGATAATTTTTATGCACAAAATCAGATTTGCCTTTTCCCATGTTTGTAGGAACAGAAGGTGTTTTCATCACTCTAGGCGCATAAAAATGTGCTTTGCTAAAATTTGACCTAGCCTTTGTTCTTTCCTTCTTTTGCTGTTTGGCTAGTCTAAAGCAAAAATCTACTAAGTGTCCATCTCTACCACAATGAGTGCAAGTGTACTTGACATGATGTTTAGCTTTAACAGTAAAAGCACATTTTGCATTCATCATAGTAGAAGATAAAAACCCGCAGATTGAAAAGCAATTTTCTTAGGCTCATTAGATAACTCAATTTTGCAAGGAGCCTGAACAACGGTCTGAGGTTTAGTTTCATATGTGGCATAAGGATCAAAACCTAAACCTCTCTTGTTTGTGCTAACCTTAGATTGATCCAAAATCATGTTCAACTTCTTCTTGCCATTAGTGAAACGTTCCAAAGAATTTTGCAAGTAATCAACTTTCTTAGCAAGAGTTAAACAATTATTGCAGGAACATCTACTTTTCCTTTTGCTTGCGACAAGTTGAGCATGAGAGAATTTCATGTGAAAGCAAATTATCGATTAATTGAGAAACCCTAGCATTTGCATCTTTCAATTTTAATTCAAGAGTTGAGCATTTAGAACAAGAAGTTGAACTATGCAAATCATCGATTGGACCAGCTAGCATGTACAACATGTTTCTCATTTTTCTCATTTAGATGCAACAAAAGAGCATGTTCTTTCCTAAGCAAGGTGAGCTCATTGTAAATTAAGTCACATGATTTGCAAGTATCATCACTAGGAATCAAAGTCTTAAGTCTAGCAATTTCAGCATTCAATGATTCAATAATGAAATCATGTTTCTTAATTTTCTTATCACGTTTGTCAAGCAATTTTCCAAGACGAGCAACAGCAATAGCTAATTCATCATAAGAGGGATCTACCTCATTGCAGTTGCTGTCGTGGTCGTCCTCGGTGAAGCTATCCTTGCTGCTTGCCATGAGACATAATCCTATCAAATCATGCTTGCTTGGAGTTGCATCATCTTCGCTGCTCTCCGAGTCCACATCGCTCAAATTGACTTGTTCAAGAGCGGAAAGAACTCGGTGAACCACCTTGCGGTTGATGAAGCTCTTCTTCTTCCTATCATTTGACGAGAACCTTTTCTTCTCATTCCTTCTGTCGTTGTTGTCCTTCTCCTCCTTTGATGTTTTTCCTGCAAGCTTAGGACAATTTGTGCGAATATGGTTGAGGTCACCACACTCATAGCATCTTGGAGGACTACCTCTCTTTCTCATTCTCACATTCTGCAAAGCTTTGTTAAAGCGAGAAGAGAGTAGTGCCAGATCTTCTTCAGGAAACTCTTCAAGTTGCTCATCTGTTAAAGAAGACATGGAAGACAAGGCAAAGCTAGAAGAAGAATTTGCATTTGACATGTTAGGGTTAGAGATCAAAGCAATTGATTTAATGTTACCCTTCCTGGTAAGAACATCCAACTCATGAGTTTTCAACTTAGAGTAAAGAACATCTAATGTGAGTGTGCTCATGGTAGTAGATTCTTGTATAGATGTTACTTTCATCTCCCACACTGACATGTCCAAAGCACTAAGCAATTGTCGAGCATTTTCAGCATCGTGTAGCTAACTCCAACAAAGACGTAGATTGCTAAGAATTTTATTGAAACGTGCAAAGAAGTCATCTACAGATTCACTAGGTTTCATCTCAAAACGCATGTATTCCTTTTTGTAAATATCTTGGCGAACCTCTTTGACAGTGTTAGAACCCTCATGGTAATCACAAAGAGATTTCCATACCTCATATGCGGATCGAAGGTGAACCACACAATCAAAGTCGCTGCGTCCCAAGCCTTGGATGATCAAGTTGCGCGCTTTGCTATTTGCTTCAACGTGTGTGCGATTGGTGTCGTTGACGTTGTCGTTTGCAGGGACTTCATATGGCTTGTAGACCTTCTCCCAAATTGTGAAGCCCTGTGCTTGGATGAACGCCTCCATCTTGGCCTTCCAAAACTGAAAATCAACACCATCGAACACACATGGTTTTGTCGAATAACGATCCATTAATCTAATCTCCGGTTAAGATAGATTAGAGAAACCTTGCTCTGATACCACTTGTAGGATCGAAGTATACGAATATAGCAATCAGAGGGGGGGTGAATGATTGTGCGGAAGCTAAAACCAAATTCTTGACCTATTAAAAGTTCACCCCAAAACAGAACCAAATAATTGCCTCGTTTTCGACAAAAACAGAATGACAGAGGTTTGGTAAAACGAGAATTCCCGGAGATCCAACCGTCGAAACGATCTGAAATTTGGACACAAGAAACTAGATTCCAATACGAATCGAACCCAAAAAGAATCAGCTCGATCGGACTTACGGATCAAAAGTTATAAGCTTCGCAAGCTTGCTGATCCAGAACTTGACGAGAATCAATCTAATCAAAACTTCAAGATTAAACAAGAACGACAAAAGATTAATCAACTAGACTTTGAGAAATATTAGATCAATACCCTAGAGAGGTTTTTGATGGATCAAATCAAGATAAAACTTAAAGAACAAAAACCAATCTAGAACTAGAACAAGCATGCAAACAAGAACCAAAACAGAAAACACCAGAGCGACGAGGTTCTCAGTAGCACGCAAAAATCTTGGAAGAATTGATCTTTATTTTTTGTCTAAAATACTCTCATCAAAAGAGTACAAACCCTAAAACCAAGCTCAAAGCTTGATGCGCTCAGCTCTACTTGGTGCCTTTCAACAGAGACCCCCACCTATTTAAAGCACCAACCCACAAGGAGTTACGAATACGATTCCTATTCCTAGAAGGAATCCGTATCCAACTCAACTCTACTTGGCCCAACCAGGCCGAGTACAACTCTTGCACGCGTATGGCAACCCTACCATACTCACGTGACTAACACTTTGCACGCGTATGGCCACCTGCCATACTCACGTGACTAACACTTTGCACGCGAATGACCTCCTGCCATTCTCACGTGACTAACCATTCTTCATGTGCACCATTCTCTTAGCCCGAACGTCCCGCATGACATCCTTGACCACCAAGACCTCAGTTCCTCCTGAACCTAGTCCCGAACCTCAGTTCCTCCATGAACCTAGTTCCGGTCCCGTCATCGACCACATTCGTCTTCGAGCAATACCTGCACATGAACAAACCACGAAACAAATCCGAGCACAAGTCCACGACTTGACTCAAAGTCAATCCATGCAACTACTCACATGAGCATTGCATAAAGTCCACTTCAAAACAAGTATCATGAAATCATCACAAATTTCATAATCTCAAATTCAAACCATTTCAAATCTTGCAAAACATCCAAACCGAGCAAAACACGTTTACAACGGACCAAAATCAAAAACCCTAGAAAAAGTCCATTCACGACGGACCAACAAAATCGGTTCGTTGTACAAGTGAAACTCTCGGTTCCAAAAAGAAATCATTTCGGCGAAAACACGTTTACGACGGACCAACAAAATCAGTCTGTTGTACACGCGAAATCAATCCTCAAAAAGCCGTTCACGACAGACCCAAAAAAACTTGGTCCGTTGTACATGCAAAACTTACTGGTTTCTTGTAAAATTGAGTTCGGCTTATGATCTGAAAAACACGTCCACGACAGACCCAAAAACTTGGTCCGTCGTACATGTAAAACTTACTGTTTTTCAATAACTTGGTCTGGCACAACAACCTTCAAAAGCACATTTACGACAGACCAAAAAAGTTGGTCTGTTGTACATGGAAGAATGAGGTTGTCAAAAGCAAGTTTACAAAGAACCAAAAAGTTGGTGCATGTACAGGGAAACTTCTTGCTTTCTATAAGTTTGGTCCGGCGCCAAAGCGAAACTTACTGTTTCTTGTCAAATTGTCGAAACACATGAACAAACACATTTTGCAAATTTAATTCTAAGCCAATTTTTCAGCACATGATTTCACACCTTCCTCCTTGATGGACTTAATCCTGCGGATCTTGTCATCATCCTTCTGTCCTTCTCGGATCTGATCCTCTAGGGTAGGCTTTACTTCTAATGCGGCCAAGAATCCGCTAGGTACTACCTCAATCTTCAGTTTCTGAAAATCCTCACATAACTCATCCTGACTTGTGGCTAGCAACGTACTCACGGTATGGCTTTTCCGACTCAGGGCATCGGCTACTACGTTGGCCTTCCCGGGATGGTAATGGATTCCAACATTATAGTCCTTGATCAACTCTAACCATCTCCTCTGCCTCATATTCAGATCCGATCGGGTGAATATGTACTTAAGGCTCTTATGATCCGTGATATACTTCACATCTGTTTCCAATCGATAGTGACGCCATATCTTCAAAGCATGCACTACGGCTAACTCTAGGTCATGTGTCGGATAATTTTCCTCATGCGGCCTCAATCGCCTTGATGCATAAGCGGCGACCTTTCCGTTCTGCAAAGACACATCCAAGTCCTTGGCGCGATGCGTCACAATAAATATCGAAGCTTTGAGCAACATCCGTAGAACTAACACCGGTCTTGATGTCAATCGCTTCTTCACTCTGAAATCCTTTCTCACATTCTGGCGTCCATGCAAACTTCTTTTCCTTCTTGGCAAATAGCTTGTGTAAGAGGTTTCGCAATTGTCGAAAAGCCTTCGATGAAACGGCGGTAGTATCCTGCCATTCCGAGGAAACTCCGAATCTGGGTCACGCCTTGGTGCTCCCAATGTAACACAGCTTCTACTTTGCTTGGATCTACGGCGATTCCTTCATGCGGTCATTACATGTCCAAGAAACTCCACCTTGTCCTTCCAAAAATCACACTTGCTGAACTTGGCGAAAAGTTCTTTGTTCCTCGGCTTTTCCAAAACTCGCCTTAAGTGTTCGGCATGTTCATCCTCTGTCTTGGAGTAGATCAGATATCGTCTATGAACACAACGACAAACTTGTCCAAATATTCCATGAACACCTTATTCATCATATTCATGAAATAAATTTGGCGCATTAAATCGATCCAAAGGACATAATCAAACTCGTAATGTCCATATCTTGACGAGAATGCAGTCTTCGGAATATCTTCTGATCGGATCCTCAACTGATGGTATCCCGACCTCAGGTCAATTTTGGAGAAAACTCCGGCTCCTCTCAACTGATCAAACAAATCATCAATCCTGGGTAGCGGATACTTATTCTTCACTGTGACTTCGTTGAGTGCACGGTAGTCAATGCACATCCTGAAACTTCCGTCCTTCTTCTTGACAAACAAAACTGGTGCTCCCCACGGCGACGAACTCGGTCTGATAAATCCTTTCTCCATTAACTCTTCTAGCTGTTTCTTCATTTCTACCAACTCCTCGGTGGACATCCGATAGGGTCTCTTTGCTATCGGTCAGCATCTGCACAAGCTCTATCACAAACTCTATGTCCCTGTCTGGCAAAGATACCCGTAGATCTTCGGAAAAACATCTCGAGTACTCATTCACTCTTGAGACATCCTCTATGCCGATTGCCTTGGTACTGTTAACCATCAATCGTCCATCTCTAATCGCAGTGGCTTGAAATTCCACTTTCTTCCCACACGGGCTCTCAATTGAGATGGTCCTTCGCCCACAATCCAATACGGCCTTGTGCTTGGATAACCAATCCATTCCCAATATGACGTCTAAGGTCCGGGTCTCCAAAATTATAAGGTTTGCTAGGAACTCTATTCCATCTATTAGTATTCTCACCCCGAACATCCTACTTTCGCTCGGAGTTCGGAACCAGGGTTTGAACTAAAAGCATACACTTAAGTCTTGCAATCCTCAAATCATTTCTAGTAGCAAAGCCTTGCGAAACAAACGAATGCTAAGCTCCAGAGTCAAACAAAGCTGTGCAGGTGCGAGTTAACAAGTAACTTACCCAAGATTGACGTCCGTAGCATTCTGCAGTGCATCTGCGGTGACATGGTTGACTCGGCCTCTCACCACGGTGCAGGGTGTGGCTCCTGTCTTTGGCGTCCTAGCTGGGGTGGTTCCTAGATTGAAGCGAATCGGGTCACTCCTGCTGTCTTCTTTGGACAAGCTGTTGGCAAAGTGTCTGGCTCGTTGCGATTGTAGCGGCGTCTCACTGTTCCTCGTTGTTGCACGGAGTAGCGTTTCTAGCGAAGTGAAGTCAGTAGTTCGATTGACAGGTCTTGGTGCGGGATGGTGTCCTTGTTGCATTCTCGTGGTTGGAATCTGAAGAATTGATTTGGTGCAACTCTCGGTATTGCGTTCCTCGGGCGTGATCCTTCTTTGTTGCATCCTGCGCTTCTGTTCTCATCCAGTTCCTTGCGCTTGTCCTCAAGAATAAGCGCCTTATTCACCAACTCTTGGAAATCTGGAAAGGTGTGGGTGATCAACCCTACTTGCAATCCTGAGTTAAGTCCCTTCATAAAACGAGGTATGCCTGGATTTATCTGTCGCTACATCCTCATGTGCGTAGCGTGCTAGCCGTGTGAACTTGTTCAGTAGTCGGCCACCGGCCGATTACCTTGCTTGATGCTCTGAACTCCTCCTTCTTAAGGTCCATGATTCCTTCAGCACGTGATCTTGTCGGAATGCACCGTGAACTCTTCCCAAGTGATATCTTGAGGGTTCTCTTGCGTGGCACGAAGTTCTCCCACCATTCGGCCGTTCCTTCCGGTGATGAGAAGCGTAGAGTACCTTCTCATTTCCTATGCATTGAGCTATGTGTAGCTTCCTCTCGATTGATCTTAACCAATCATCGGCCTCCAATGGATTGGCATTCCCAGAGAAAGTGGGTGGGTGAGTTCTCATGAACTCGGCGGTCTTGTATTACGGCGTGGTCCCCGATTAACTTGATTAGCGATGGCCTGAGCGGTGACGTGCTGCATTTGTTGCATCATAGCATGCATCAATCGAGTCTGAGCAGCAAGAAATGCTCCAAAATTCTGCATATCAATCTGGCGGTCTTTGGTGCTCCATCATTGGGGTTTTCTCTTTGGCGGGAACCACTTCCATTGTTTCCAAAGTTTACTCGGGTGTTCACCATCTGTCGATTTGCTCTAAGTCTTAGATATGAGTGGGAATCAAGAATAAACAATTAATATGGATCTTATGCGGGTCTATAGGTGTATCCTTAAGGTCCAACTTTATTAACTAATCAATAGTAACTTGGTATGGTTGCTTACAATGCCTAAGGGCCTTGCAACACATCTGCACACTCGACAAACAAAGCAAATCCAAATCGAACTAACTCGAGTCTAACGCCTAAAGGGTGACTCTTTATTAAATGACGTGACTCGTGAAGGAGTCTCACTATAGAACCTATGCTCACTCATCGAGAAAACCTCCACGGCCTGGTGCAGGTCTTTGTGGCATAGGCGCGAAACGATCGCCATGTCCAAAGAATCGTGTCCTCTATGGTAGTCGAAGAAGCGGTGTCCTCATCGAGATCGACTCCTCTGGATCTGGCTCGTGTAGCTCGAATCTTGGCTCTGGTCCGCCCGTACAAGGTCATCTCCAACTCGTCAATCCTTCGTAGAAGGTGTGCCACATACTCTTGAGCTTCCCGCCATCTGTTCTTCTCTGCCGTGATTTCCTTGCGGGCCTTCGTAGCTCCTTGCTTGTATTATCTAGTACATCCTCCTGGCGGCGACAAATCGTGCCAATCGTGGTAACCGTGGCATCCTCATCCTGAATCGCTTTTGGGTCAAGAAGGTTATCGCTGCGTGGATGATAACGAAACACCGTGCTCTCCAATTCTCTGGCGTAGATACGGGTAATGTGTCGCATTGCTCGTCGTGATACTTCTTGGATACCCATCTGCATTGTAGATCTCCTGGCCGTGCAGTGTATCGGGCGATTGCCTGGGCCCTTTTTCCTAGCAGGTACCTCAATCCTCACGTCACAAGCCTTGATCAATCCCGCTTGTCTGATCACTTCTACTTGGTATTGGGGCTTCTCAAAATCTCCGAGAGTCTGTAGCATATGCCAAAGTTCCGCGGCGTGACCAACTCCCAGATCAACGTAGTTGAACTCTTCCTCCATCTGTCACAAGAGTGCTTTACGTAAGAACTCGGAATTTTTAAATTGTGACAAGGTAAGGGAAAATTTCAGCAAGAGACAAGAAAAGAGAGAAGGGGATAAGTCGAGATGTCATTTCTTGTCTTCACAAATTTTTAGCTTTTAGAAAATAGGTTTTATCCTCACTACGACCATTCTAGCTAGGGTTGAGCCTGCAGTCAAGTATGGCTCTGATACCACCTCTGTCGGGACCCCGAGTTTGCAAATCCGGACCCTCTGTGTATTCAGCACTAGTCCAGGAACGCGCTAGTGCACACAGTCTTAACATCGGTAAATATCACAATCATACCACTCGATACCAATAAAGTACTTTATTTAAATAACTAAATCAAGTTACTCGACCTTATGGTCAAGTAACAAATGTATGCCTCGCAAGGAGAAACTTATTCAGAGAAAAAAAATAGCAGATGAAAATCAAATAACCCGTGGCGCCATCCAAGATACCACAGGCAACCGATCGGGCTCGCTTCCTAAGTAGACGGATCCTCCTGGAGTTCCTCCTCCAAAGCTGGCGTAGTCTCCTCTTCAACTGATGTTGTGTTGAGGCAAGGGTGAGTACTTGGTACTCAGCAAGTCATGCACAGAATGCAAGCTAATATACTATATGCATGGCTTGGTACAAAGGAATAGCTCAAGGTATATTTGCGATGCTTGACATTTGAAAAGTAATATAAGTAGATTCAAAGCAGTAGAAATAAGTAAAGCATAAATAACTTTTCAAGAAGTTTAATAAACATTTTCCCCATCCTAAACCACATTTCCATCATCTTCATTATTAAACCAACCCACCTTTCAAACCAAAGTTATTTTTGAGAAAATCTAACCCTTGACTGTAATTCCCGAGCGATGTCCAATACCGCGGACACGGCTATTCGAATAGATTCTAAACTCTGCAGAGGTTATGCACTTTACCCACAAGATACAAAAAACAACACAAAGGCGAAGTTCCCGTAACAAAGTCTTTCTAAACCTCTAACAATACAAGTGGTCCTCCCGGTTATTGCGACTAACCCTTCCCTTCGCTAAGGCGAAGTCTAGGCCAATCAACTGTTAGATGGGTACTGGCCTCACCCCTGCAGACGCCCCCCGCACAACTTACACAAAGGGTGTAGTTGACCTCCCGAGGTCCCACAGGTACGTTATTAGCAACTTAGTCAACTAGGTCCGTCCCATTACAGACATGTGGTTGCACGTTAGACCCAGTTCAAAGGCTTGCAAGGTTAAGTCCTTAGGGTGACCAGGGCAAGACTACCCGAAGAACCAAAACAACACTCCCAATGCCACAACTGGCCCACCTGATTACTCTTTGCCACATGCCCCGGTCGAAAACTGTTTATCAAACCCCAGTTGATTACCATGCACCACGTGCCATCAACATCACATGATACTTTTCCAAAACAGGTTCAATATATCATTAAGTCAATATTAACATTTGATTGTCCAAAATCATGTCATGAGCACGTGTGCAGTCTAAGCAAAGATACTACAACGGTCTAAAAACCCATGTTGGCAACCTAATAATGTCCAACTAGTAATCCACAACTAGGGTGACAAAGGGTCATGGCACATACTTAAGTAATCAAGGTGTCATACAGCAAATTGGTACTTATCTAACCCTCAGGTTTAAACAAAGTATCTTTCTAATTGAACTAGCATGCAATAGTTTAAATCAAAATAGATTTCGAAATAGGATCAACATGGTCAAAGCACAACTTGCCTTCAAAAAGTACTTGCTCTTGGTCTTGAGTTGGATCCTGAGTCAATACTTCTCCTTCGAATCCTTACGGCACTTCAACGTCTACTCGTAAAGCGTGCAAATAGCAAATACGCAAATAAACAATAGGCAAAAAGTGTCCAAACATCCAAATAAAATCCACAAACAGAAAGAACATAATTTTATGGATTTTTAGAAACTAGAATCGTCAAATTTGGAGTTAAAACGCAAAAGTTATGATTATTTAAAGTTTAAATAATCAATTAAATAATTTTACAGAGAAAAACTTTAGTCCAAAAATTAAATAAAATTTATATTTAGGTAGATCTCAATTTTATACAAATTTAGAAATTTGAATCACTCAAATCGGAGTTGAAACGCAAAAGTTATAAGCGTTTGAAGTTTGAATCTAAATTTGAATCAATATTTCGAATTAATAAATCATTTTCTTTTTCGGAAATTAATTATTGCGTCGGCATGGACACGTGGCAGCCTTTGATTGGCCTCGCTGGCGTCACCGGTCCATGGACTTGGTCCACGCTCGGCTCGGGTCTCACTGTGAACTCGGTCCACGACTCACGTGTCGCCGACATGTGGGCCCACTCGGGTGACGTCATCACGGCGTCGGCGGGGCTCGGCCACGGTCGGCGGCAGTGGGACCCACCGTGACGTCATGGGTGACGCCGCTATCGGCTGGGTCGGCCACGACATGCGGGCCTCCGACACGCGTCCCCGCGTGTCAGCGTCACACGCACGCGCGCGTGGACGGCGCTAACCGCGTCGGTCCAACTTCCCGACACGTGGCGCAATCTCGACCGTTGATTTGAGATTCAACGGCCGCGATTAGATTCCAGGGTTAACACGTTGAATCTACTCGATGATCGTGGGCCGTTCGATCTAGATCGGACGGTCCAGATCTAATCCTATAAAAATCACTACTACGGCACGTGGCGATTGTGAACCGTTGGATCTTGACCCAACGGTCCAGATCTAATCAGGTTTGGAACACGGCGCTCAGAGTTCGCGAGGGCGATGGCGACGCGGCGGAGCTGCAGCCACCGGAGACGGAGACGACGACGAGCCCGACGGCGCTCCGGGGTCGTTCCGGCGAAGTGGGTGGTCTCTTCGGATGCGTCTCGAAGCGGGGACTCCGGATCTGGGCTTCTTCTCGGTGGAAGACGACGGACGTCGGCGGAAAACGGCGTAAACCGCGGCGGTCACCTCCTCCAACTACGGCGAGCTCGCCGCGAATAAGCGGCGGCTCGGCGAGATGGCTCGGGAAACGGAGTGCGCAAGGATGAGGGCAACCTCGGGCGTGACCAGGGCTTTAAATAGCCTCGGCGTTCGTGCGAGACGGAAACCTAATTCTACACCGGCGGCGCGGCGTGAGTCCGGCTCGGACTCGGCGGCGGAGCAACGGCGCCACGGCCGTCCATTAGCACGATCAACGCCCGCGATCGCGTGAAGCGCGATCGGATCCGGGCCGGATTCGGCCAAAGCGATGCAGGCGGATCTCAGCCGTTGGATCTTGATCCAACGGTTGGGATCGATTAGTGTTTTGAGCTGGTTTGATCGAGTCACGTGGCTCGGGTCGGACTCGAGTCCGACTCGGGTTCCGACTCGGTCGGATGAACAGTACTCGACCCG
This sequence comes from Rhipidocladum racemiflorum, assembly GCA_036346355.1. Lineage (NCBI taxonomy): Eukaryota > Viridiplantae > Streptophyta > Magnoliopsida > Poales > Poaceae > Rhipidocladum > Rhipidocladum racemiflorum. Next base: position 39,946,180 of record CM070588.1, read on the forward strand.
AGTTGAATTTCCAGCGATTTAATATTTAAAATAATTCCCAGTAATTCATTTAATTCATTAAAAATAGCAAAAGACTCAGAAAAATTCCAGAAAAATTCTGGAAAATACTTTGGATCATTTTGGACTCAAATAAAATATTTCCAACAAAATTTTATTTGCAAAATTAAATTCTTTAATTATTTCAAAATGGAATAAATTCAAATAAATTCCAAATAAATCCCAGAAAATTCCAAAAATTCACCAAAGTGCCAGATCACACATGAATTTAAGAAAAGCAAAATTTTGGGGTGTTACAACTTCATAGACAACCAAGGAGGAAGATTGTATATACAGAGATTCACAGGTCAAGTGCTATGACGACTAGCCATGTTACCGAAAGGATTCATTCTGTCCGTACTTAATCGGAACCTTATATTTCTCAGATCCGATGTGAATTCTTCAAACCTCCTATCGATGTTTCTTCACTGGGTGGAATCAGCAGGGTGCCTTATCATTCCATCATTGTTGCTCTCATCCGAGTGACACCGAAGCAGTTTAGCCTCTTTTGGGCTCAAAAACAAACGTTTCAGACGGGGAATTATAGGCAGATACCACACCACCTTAGCAGGAGGTCCTTTCTTCACCTCGATGCCCTCGTCATTGTCATCTGATCTATCTTTACGCTTGTACCAGGATGCATTGCACACCGGACATACATGCAAGTTTGCATACTCTTTGTGGTAGAGGATACAATCGTTCGGACAGGAAGCTATTCTTTCTACTTCCATTCCTAAGGGACAAAGAGCCTTCTTGGCTTTGTAGGTGGTTGTCGGCAACTCATTTCCCTCCGAAAGCATGTCCGCTAACATGCCCAACAGCGCCGTGAAACTCTTGTCGGACCAATCGTTGCTTGCCTTTAATTTCAGCAGCTCCAGCACAGATGATAACCTTGTGTATTTGGACTTGCAACTCGGGAACAAAGGTTTCTCCAAGTCATCCATCAAACCCCAGAATTTTACATACTCCTGCTCATCACGGTTCCCTTCTGCATCCCATAGCATCTGATCTAGATTGTCATCATGAAAAATATCCTTATCGAAAGTACAGTCGATATCATTCGGTGTATTATTGACTTCGTCGATGATGCATTGACTACTTGATGCCTGCATAATCTTCTCTTCACCGTGACTGGTCCAACATGTATACCCCCTTTTGAAACCCCGTACAATCAAGTGTGCTTCTATCTGCGCTGGGTTTCGAAACGTCCTCATATTCTAGTAGTCAATGCATGGACAAGGCATAAATTCCACCCCCCCCCCCTTGTTCAACATATCTTCCTCTGCAGCTCTTCTAAAAGTGGAGACGCTATTAATGTACTCAGCGTTCGCATGGTGTTCACCGTACATCCAGCTTCGGTCCATCTACGCTACGTATATAACAATATATGTTAAATAATGAATGAAGTACACTTGGAGTGCACTTAAATAATGACAAAGAACAAATGGATTCTCTTTACATAGCTAGACACATATATATAACCTACAGTTAACCTCAGTATTCTCAATTCTCTCTTTATATATATAACTAGCTACATCATGAGTATAATGCAGTTAGAACGAATTACTACTTTAGATTGAAGAGAACAAATGGATCTACACCAAGCTAATTATATCAAAACCATCTTCTCCCTCTTTACATCATAGAGAACAAATATTGGATCTACACCAAGCTAGATCTAAAAACCATCTTCATTTCCCGCTTTACCAAGCTAGATCTTAAATAAAATGCAAATTTGAACCAATTACTAACCTTAGATAACCTAGAACGTAAGTATTTACAATCACAACTCTAAATCCAGGGTCACTTTTCATCAGATCGCTTCTCAATCACAGCCACCTCAAAAATAGCTCGAAAACCATAAAAATACAGAGGAGATCAGGGGATTCTCTACTTATTTAGCATCATCACAAACGATTGTAAAAAAAACTGTCTATGATAGGGCAACAGTTACAGACGGTTTTTAACCACCAACCATATGTGATGAGTCTGTGAGATTTACCAACAATTTTTAACCACCAATTGTCTGTGATGATAGACATTTCCAGACGGTTTTAAAAACAAAACCATCTGTGATTATTTCCTTTACAGACGGTTTTAAAAACAAAACCATCTATGAACGCTTCATTTCTCGGCTCCCTTTGAACAAAAACACGTCTCTTGGTTTCCCGCGCGCCTTTCCATGATCAGAAGCTCTTTGTCTTCATCACAATTAACTTTCGTCTTCATCTTCCTGGCCACTTATATATTAAACCATATCTTCGTAGTACTCTTCATCACCTTCATAGATCAACTTCTCCCGCAAGCCCATCTCCTTAATTCATTGCAACTCCTTCTCCCGCAAGCTCATCTAGCTCCTCCGCCCCTCCATCAACGCCCCCGACGCCGCTGCTAATCTGCCAATGTGATCCTCCTCCGCTTGTTCCCAGGCAATGCCCAACATGCCACCCTCCCACGGCCTCAGCCCTAGGCGCTTCCACCCCCACTAGTGGAATGAAGCAAGCGCGGGAGGACACGGAGGAGGAGGACTAGGAGGAGGAGGAGGGGGCGAGGAGGAGGAGGATGAGGAAGAGGAGGACGATGAGAAGGAGGATGAGGAGCCCACCGTCATCCGCTGGGGGAGCACATCGGAAGGCAGTGACTCCTCCTCCTCCAAGGACTACATGTGGGACGACGACGACGACAGCGGCAGCCCCTCGGGTAGCAGCGGCGAGTGGTGGCTGTGATCGCGCGCGCACACGCCACCACTATATACTATAACTAATATAATGTACTTTATGTTATTAATTATGTAATGTACCCGTTATTTTAATTATAATGTTATCTGTTATGTTAATTATAGCTGAAATGTTAATTATAATGTTCTTCATAATGACTGCTAGCTGCTAATATCACTGTCGGCCATGTTAGACTACCGGTCCTTAAGCAATTGATCACTGACGGTTTTGAACACACACCGTCTGTGATGAGCCCGGGCACATCACAAACAGTTTTATCTACGAATAGTCTGTGATGAGTTTCTTATCACATACAGTTTAAACCATGAACCATCTGTGATAAGGTACCCCACATCACAGACTATTTTATCCACGAACCGTCTGTGATGATGACCCACATCACATACGGTTCATGGATAAAAACAATCTGTTATGTGGGGAACCCTTATCACAGACGGTTTGTGATAAGGAACTCATTACAGATGGTTCGTAGATAAAATCGTTTGTGATGTGCTTGGGACTCATCACAGATGGTGTGTGTTTAAAATATAGATAAGGTGTCTAATATGAGCCTTTGTGTAATAGTGGATGGTCTAACCAATTTTCATATTAGAAAGACTAGGGAACAGTATCCGTTAGATCCCATCCCGGCGCGATACGTTTCCACCGTTCGATGTAGGTCGTGATGACCACTCCACTCGATCAATTTGATCATCAATTCCCGGTCATTCTCACACCCATCGTCGGTGCACTCCAGTCAGGCTTCAAAATCATTTGAAACTTGACACTTACATGTAGCTTTTTGAAAATTTGAAACTATGTTGAAATGTGATCGAAACTTTGAGTGATTGTTTTTTTTAACGAAGGCAAGAGTTTGCCGATCAATTAAAGAAGGGTAAGAGGTTCACAAATAGTACGATAAAGGAGAGCGAGTCCCCGCAAGAAAAAGGCCACGCTCGCCGACAGGGGGCTAGGGCTACAAAAGAGGGAGCGATTCTTAATCAAGGCTTGCGGAATGCCTTTTTTTCAGAAAAAATAGGGAATGCTATAGCGTCCCAGCCTCCCTAAATATATATCTCCTTTTTCTATGCTAAGCAGTAAGCACCACTGGCCAAAGGCTATCCAAATCCCAGTAGTGAGAAAGCACGAGTAACGAATAGCGGCAAATGCGGTGGCTTAGACATGCAAGCAAGGCATGGGTCAACGGACATGCATGAACAGGGCTCCCAAACACCTGTGGAAGTCACATTCTCGCTTGTGAGCTCCTCATCTTCTTCGTTTCTTGAAACATGCTTGGTTTTCTACTTTTGAAACATGGAAGCTGTTGGAAATTAGTTTGGATTTTGCTGTTTGGAAGTTGAAACTTGAAGAAACCTACTTGAATTTTTCTTTTCAAATTTGAAACTTTAATCAGACTTTTGGTGAAACCTGCTTGAATTTTGCCTTTTAAAACATAAAACTTTTTGGAACTTGGATGAAATCTGTTTAAATTTGGTTTTGAATGGTGAAACTTGCTATAACATTGTGAAACCTACTTGAATTTTGTTATTCAAACATGAGATTTGCTGAAACTTTCATGAAACTTAAAACTTAGTGAAACCTACTTGAATTTTGCTGAAATGTGAAACTGTTATTGGAAGAACCAGCTTGAATTTGCCTTTTGAAACATGAAATATGTTGGAACTTGGTTAAACCTACTTTAATTTTGCTTTTGGAAGGTGAAACTTGCTAGAACAATTTGAAACCTGCTTGAATGTTTGATTCAAGTTTAATAAATTTTCGTGAAAGTTTCGTGAATGTTTCATTAGGTTTCATGAAGTTTCATAAAAAAAGTTTTAGGCAAGTTTCATTAGGTGCCATAAAGTTTTTGTTCAAGTTTCATAAAAATTTGTAACGATTCCTCTCTTTCTTTCTCTTCATTATTTCATGTAAGTTTCTAGATGTCTCAGTTACAATTTTGTAAGTTTCATAAAATTTCAATATGTTTTGTATAAGCTTCATTAGATTTTAAGTTTCACGCCAATTTATAACCATTCATTTCTTGCTTAGTCTTCATCACAACGGCTTGAAACTTGGAAGATGTGCTTGAAACTACTTGAATTTGGCTATTAAAACTCAAAAGTTGTCCGAACATGCATTATTGTGATTTTGAAACATAAAACCTTGCATTTTGAAACTTAAAATTTATTGAAACTTGCTTTTAAACATGCATGAAACTTTAAACTATTTTACTATAACTTTTTTAAAATATTTTGTAACTTGCATGGACATTTTTTTTCCACAAAATGTGAAACCTTATAAAACCTGAAACCCCTTTGAAACTGTTGTACCGGTATAGCATAGGCTGGAAGCACTCGTTTCATATGCACCATGTTATTAGATGTAGATCTTTCTGATATTTTGTGTGAAATTTTCTCAAATGTGCATTACCTTAATTAGAAAAAAAAATCTCAAGAGGCTAATTTTGAAAAAAAAAAAAAGGGGGGTGATAAATTCACAAGAGAAGATGGACCGATTGGTGCAGCCACATGCACAGAAAGAACGGCATGCCATATGTCCTTCGGAATTGCTAATTTGAAGCTCTGGTCACAACATTTGACGATATCCTATTTTCCTCCTATTCCCTTAAAAAAAATTTCCAAATTTCCATTCTCAAACTTAAATTTTTTTTCCAAATTTCCCCTAGAGTTTTTTAATAGGAAGTATTTTAACTATTTTTTAAAGCTTTGAGTTGGAACTTTTTGAACCAAAAATTTTTTGAATAGAAAATTTTGAACTGAAAGTTTTTTGAATCAAAATTTTTTTGAACCAAATGTTTTTTAATCAATTCTTTTTATTCAAGTCAACAGAAAGTTTCGAATTAAATTTTTTTTGTATTAGAAGAAGGGAGGTGTGCCACATGACAACACCTAAATATGTTATCGTCGAAAAATTGATGAGGGCAACCTCGTACTAGCAATTCCATTTGTTCTTTCTTTCTTTCTTTTCACAGATCTCTCCCGTACATGATATCTGGTTGGGCCATCTTTTTATGCTCTCATATATCAATTCGATCTGTACGTTCACCAATCACACGTTTAACATAATTGTCTTCTGCCTGTGCTGTACAGATTTGTTTTGGTCTGCCACATGCATGAATACATACGCAGAAAAAAAAATGTTCAGTAGCACAACGATTTGACGCTGGCATATCTGTTGCGAGATTCAGTCTACATGAACAAGGATCAGTTTTTCCCTGTAGTAGTAGATCTGATTGTAGCTACTGAAGCACGATCTGGGACATGCAAAAGTCCATCAGAGAAATACTACGGTTGGCATTATGATAATCTCGTTTGATTAAGCCATTTTTACATTTTAGTTGCTTGCCCAGCTGTTCTTTTTTCTTCACCGAGTCATTAATAGATATATTGCTATGTTCCAGAACATACGAGATGAAATGTGATAGGACAACTATTGGATAAGAAACTTTATCTAACGTCAGCGTGATTTTACCAGCGACATACCAACCAGAGTAAACAGACTCCACACAACTTCGTTTTAACAGCAGCTTTAAAAATTAAGAACAGCACAGCAACCTCAAATGTAATCGAAGCGAGAAATCATTTATGCTCGAGGACTCGATGTCAGAATTAGGCACTACGCAATGCAGAGTTGGCTCATAAAAAATCCAAACACCAGAAGCGCTTGCAAATGTAACGTAAAAGTATCTAGCTAATGGGAACCTCCAATGGGACCAAAAGGAACGTACAAATCAAACCAACGGAAAGCCATGGACCAACGACCACCTGTTACAGATCTTACAATTCTTACAAATGAACACTGCATTGAGGATTCACGCGATATATCTCACACGAAGGTGCGAACAACAGCAGAGAACATACAATTCCGAAGCGAGAAGAAGAAAATAGACGCAAGGCGAACTGAAACTAGAAATCACGATAGGGAAGCCCTCTCAAGCTACTAATTCCTGCACACACGCAGCCCTGAAATCATGATATCCCTATGGTAAGCTTTGTACATCAGTTTCGTACTGAAATGTAAATACATACCTCCTTGAATGGTAGACATACATACCTCCTTCAATGGTACATAAGATTCTACTGTACACAAAGGCTATATCATAATAGCAACAAATATCACGACTGAATTCAAATCCAAGCATATAAGATCATGCTTGTTTGCTTTAGCGATGCTACTTTGGGTCATCCGCATGTGCATCGATTCAGTAGCACTGGAGAGAAGACAAAATTGGTGATTTGCGAAGGCATCCACCAATTAGTTGAGAATCGAAAACACTAGAGATAGTCACGTAGAGATGTATCATCATCCCACAGCTCCTTGAATTCACTCATGAAATGGCTTTCATCCATCTCTGTTGAGTCCTCGAGCATCTTTTCTTGCATAGCCTGTCGTATCAGCAGTCAGAAATGGCTATATAAACATATGCCTACCATTTGGATAGAATTGCAGGAAAACAAGTAAATGCTCAAATTTTGTTGAAAAATGGAATTTCTATGAAACCAGGACACTACCTGTGACTCTTGCATTTTTGATACAACAGTCAAAATCCTCTGGTACTGGTCTCTTGCTTCTGGGTATTGAGCCATGGACTTCACCCTAGCAAGAGCTTTCTGCAGCCTTTCTTCAGTTTGCTTTCGTCCTTCTTGCAAGAAATCATAATCATCCTCAGCAGGTTTATCTGTGATCGGATTTCTACTTGTTCCACCAATGCAGCTTTCTATCGCACCTTCTGCAGACCGAAACCCACGTAACCCAGCCCCCCTTCGCCTCCAACGCAGTATAACCTTCTCCACTATCCCAACAGACCAAACTATTTTCCGATAATGCTTCCTCACTTGGTGGCCACGCACATGAGCCTATCCAGTACAAAAGCAAATTCAGGCATATGATGAATCTATTATGATAGTAGCCAATGACAAAAATTGGACAATTTTCTCAAAAAGCACGAAATGGACAGTACGTTGTGAATTAGACACAAAGCAGTCATAAAGCACAATAAAGACTCCCACTATGGTAACAAACATTCATCTTAGTATCCCATCCCAGAAGTTTTGCTATCAGACATGCCTTTGCAATGCCCAATTCATCAATATTCCAGGTGGCAGACAAACAACAAACTTCACAGCATATTCCAGGAGTACTACAACTATTGAGTGTTTTAAGAAAAACCATAACATTCAGTGAATTCTGATATATACAGTTAACATACCTGGATCTTTACGATTCGCTGTCTAATAAGAAGAAATTCCTTTCTCCCCTTCCATCCCCTGAACTTATTTTGTATGCGAGATGCAGCAGTATGCAGGGGATCAAGCTGCCCTAGTTTGGATGGCTTGACAGACAGGAGTGAAAGTGCACGCTCATCCGATATCCCACCTTTCTCATCTTCGTATTGAACTGCTTGCTTTCTCTGGAAAGATTGCACCCTGAAAACTTGATATATCCGAGCAGCAGCTTGAGCAGCGTTTCGAACAGCGCCTAATGAATGTCCAATTGCAGGCTGTGATACACTTCTCTCAGTAACATCTCCAATACCAGGTAGACCAGATATTTCAGCCAAATTGGCTTCCTTCAGATTGAGGGCCTGAAGATGACTAGTCAGAGAAGACTCTGCAAGGAAACCAGAGATCCCCTTATGTCCATTAGCAGATGCCAGATCTGCTGGTGTGCTTCCAGAAGGGAAATCGGGAGTAGGATCTGTCAAAGCTCCAGGAGCTGCTCCCAGCGCAATTAGCGCAACTACAGTCCGCTCTCTGCATCATAGATCAAACAATATCCCAGACAGTTCAATAACCAAAACAGAGATGAACGCATCACCTAATATCACTTTTTGAATCACTTACCTGCCGCAAAATGCAGCCCAATGAAGCGCAGTCCATCCATGAACATCTCTGAAATTTATGTTCACACCAGCAGTAACTGTTGATCTTATAGCCCAGTCATATCCAAGGGCAGCTGCTAGGTGAAGTACGCCCTGCCCCTCATCATCTAACACACTAGGTCCCTTGCCGCCGCCACCTACTTTATGAAGAAGCCAGACATGCAATTTTTCCATAATCAAGTTTTCAGCAAATTGATCCAGCTGATCACCAGTAAGAAGCTCATTATCATCAGCCAGCTTCAGTAACTTGGACCACTCATCATTGTTTGTCATCAGTGAGCTTATCTTCTTGCTCAAGTCAATCATCTCCAGACTGGGGTTAGATATAGATGCTTGGTACTCATCTGGTCCCAGGGACAACAGTTTATCAAGACGTATCTGGAAATAAACTTTGTTTGTTGCACCATGTGGACTAGGAGCTTCCATGTATTGAGATGGACTAGGTCGGAATTCAAACTCTCGCACTTCACTGCAAGCCAATCTGTTGGAACAGGTGATATAGAAAGGGAATCTACCAGGTCTATGTGGAGGAGAAAAACAATGGAGAGTCTCATCTGCTGAAATCTCTGCTGGAACTTCAACTTCTCCAAACATACATGACCACTTGGATCTTTCGGTGACTTCATTGGTAAAGAATCTACCAGTAACTAAAACCTATACGGCACACAAGAGAATTTGTGAGCAGCTGCAGAATACTAGTTTCAGTGAGAATCATCAAGACTTTCGAGATTAGAAGAAAAAAAAATATCCATGAAAATCTACATATTAAGAGTACATACCTTAGTCTTTGAGCCCGTATACGTCCAGCTTGGAGAAAAATCAACTATACTAAAGAGCTGGTCCTGTGAAAGCATTGGAGCCACAGTAAACTGATCCAGTGGCTCATGGCTTGATGCTTCGATGATACTGTCTGCCTCTACAGTGTTCCAGTACGCCCCAGAGCTGGATTGAATTTGAGAGTCCTCAACTTCAGTAAGCTCTTTGCTCATCCATCGTGTAAAACTGTCAGTTTTCTTAAAGCTGTCTTTTAGGATATCAGATAGACTGGATGATTGAGTCTTTAAAAGCGGATAACCGATAGCTGTCTCTAGAGACCCATCATTTTGCGTAAAGCTGTTCTCTGTTGCAGATAAATCACCAGTAGCGCTAAAGGACTGAGATGTAATAGCTTCAGTTAGATAGCTGTCCCAAGAAAATTAAACCAGATAGAAGCAGCAAGAGGACACAGTCAAGTACAGAATTCTGACCATACAAAGTAATTGTCACCGTAACAACTAAAAGAAATAGGCAATGTATCATCTAAAAAAGCAATGTAACAAAATAATATTTGTAGAAATTCTAAAGATCATCGGCAGAAGAATCAGATCAGATTGTAGAAATTAAAATTCATCATGATTTAATAGAAAATAGAAAAACTCTACTGCAAATTCAGCGTTATGGTAGAATTAACTTGAGGCAATGTGCACTAGTTTGTAACCAGTGAATGTGCACTGAACAGGTGGTCCTTTCTTTGACCCAAAAAGAATACCAACAAAATCTAAGAATTTGTTGATAATGGCAAGTATTGATGATTATTTTTCATATCGATTAAGGAGTAAAAAAACATATGGACAATAGTATGTATTTCAATCTTTGTTTGATATTTTCCTTATTTTAGCACATGAACCAGAGTAACTACAACGTTTTATTATTTTGCGTATCACCATACAAAAATGCACAACATACCTGCAAGAATGATTCTCCATCAGCACCTGCAGCACTTAAATCATTGAGACTGAGTCCATCAGAATACACCTCATCAAATGTCAAATATTCAACTCCTGTGCCTTCTGTGAAAGTGCCTTGCTCAGGAGGAACAGGAAGTTGGAGATGAGGCATTTGAACAGACCCTTCATCCGGTTTCATCACCTCATTCCATGATGGAAGATCATTTTGACTTTCACGCCCATTCGTTGCAAGTCCAAGACTTGAATCATTTAGAACCACAGATGAATTACCTTTACTAGAACAGAAGCTTGTATTATGTGACATTGCATGCTGCAATCCCTGATAATTACCTGATATTTTGGCGAAAGGGATTAAGATCAACTGCACTTAGGTTCAAAGCACAGAAAATTAGTTCTAGTGCTGATTACCAATGGATGAAGCAGGAGCATAAGAGCTGAAAGTAGAAGCATCAATCACAGATCCAATTCCATTTTGGTGCTGCTGCATCCAAGTGAAAGAGTGGTATCCGGCTCCTCCTGAATAAGTATCTGCTGCACCGAATTTTGCTTTAGATACGCTGTGCATAATCGGAATATGTATCAGTGAAACTATTTTAGTTGTGTAGCACTTTCATTGTCATTATACATAACATAAGAAGAGAGCCGGAGATCTCTACCTGATTCTGCCTCTTCGTATTCAGAGGCCTGTCCACTAAGTGAGCTTTCACCCTCTATAGTTTGTGAAGGTAATTGACTTAATGGACTATCCAAAACAGATGCTTGAAGCATATCATTATTTCCCCTAGCACGAGATGATTTCCCACCCTGAAGATCATATTCACATAGTGAGATATCAATGGGATCTTAAGCTATTTCTTGCAAGAACAAAACAGGAGAGGAAAAACAACTCTTCCGAACAGAATAGGCAATGACTAATTTTCTTCAGAATTTGAAATGAGAAAAATTACTTAAACGAAACTAAAGAATATGAATGAAAACAATTTGTCCAAACAAATCAGTAGATTAAAATTCCTGTGTTTTTCTAAAATCAGTTTCAACGTGCAACAGGTCTTGCATTTCACTATGACAAAGTGACACTATCAGCTTGCTTATTACAATTGCTATAAACACAATATTCTTTTCTTGAATTTCCCCAATCATCTCAACTATCGTTAGACGTTATTCAATAATAGCATCTGATGTAGCCACCTAATCAAGAGTCACATTTTACATACCACCATGCTGCAACAAGTTTAAATAATTATCCAGATTTGAATAGAAACTTAAATTTTCCGCATTACAGTTCGGGCCAAGCTCAAGTAACTCCTAGGGGTGGGGCACAAAACTTTGGTTTCTGGAATTTGAAATTGGTAATAAACCATGCAATACACTAATAATTGTCATGCTGAGATATCATTAAGCAAAAAATTATGATACATAAACACGAACCACACAGGTATGATGGAAAAAAGACCACAATCTCATAACATATGTCCATAAAGAGTGTGTTTTGCAAGAAGGAAGCATCTAGAGTTTGAGTTGTTGTAATATGTAAATACTCAATCATCAGAATTCAGAAGTAACAAATGTATAAAAACTTATAAAGCTTTCTAAACATAGCATGTCAGCACGGGTCTATATTAATATTTGAAACAACTAGCACTGTACAATATAATACTTGATATTTAGTAAATAAAAATTTAAAAGCACGACCTCTGCAATTTACCAGAAAAGCACAGCGAACAAAGAATCAAAATATTAAGATCCTAACAGGAAGCAACATAATTCTTGCATACAGGATGATGGAATATAAATGCAAGGCAGATTCAAAGCTAATCACTTAAGTTAAAAAGATGATGCTTCAGTTTTACCTTGGTCTCAAGATAATGTACAAGGACAATGTGCATAAAATCCCTGCAAAATCAAATAAAAGGATATTCAAATATAAACACCTACAATAATGTATCTAAACTCCCCATGCATGTGCAAACAGGTAAGTGCAGCTATGTGCCTTCTAGCAGGCATATCAAGTCGGTCGATGGTGGATTAGTCTTCCGGTCGGTGCATGGTTAACGACTAGGTTCCTCGACTCAACAGGAACGCCTAGTCGGACGGCTAGACGACTAATCAACGCCCAGCAGCGACTAATCGCGCATAGCTAGCCTTGCGACTTGATAGACCACTGTTGCTTAACCCTAGCAGCCCAACACCTCCCCACGACCAGCAGCAACAGCAACGCAGGCGCCAGCGAGGCAGAGAAGATGTAGCGACACAGTCCCAATGAGGTAGAGGAGCGGCGGCGGCGGCGGCGGCGGGACAAGGGCAAGGGCAAGCTGAGAGGCACAGAAGCAAACTGGGCCTTGCCTGCGAGGCTGGCCCATCACTAATGATTAAAGGGCAGGGAAGAGCAGCTCTTAGGTTTCCATCCTCACCACACAGCCGCTGAACGCAGTTGGAGGAGCAGCTAGAGTTTGGTGCTGGTGATGGGGGCTCCTGACACTGCTACCCCATTGTACACTCGCTGCTACCCCCTCTGACCTCTTCGCAGTCAGCAGCAGCAGCAGGAGAATGAGAGGGAGCCGCATAGGGCTGCCGGTGGCGATGGTGTTGCCGATGGGGCTATTGATGGCGACGGCTCCTTCATCCTTCGATCCGACTGCCGTCAGAAAGCATCACCTGCACCTCTAGGTCCCCTCCCCCCCTCTCCCCTCAGATCCTTTTTCCCCATCTCCTCCTTTCACTCTGTTTTTGCTGCTAGATGCGGCCAGCATGTAGTAATACAATACTAATAGACTTGTTGGCGACTAGTCATGACTAGTCGGCAAGTCAGTTTCATGGCGATTCGACTTGACTTTACAACTTAATAACCTTACTAGCAGGTATCCAGCTAGTAACATAGCACTACTACAAAAGCAACATGCAAGGTCTCCTATGGAAATCCACTTACTCCTCCAACATCCAGTAAGTCCTCCTTTGGAAATTCTCATTCTCTTCCCCATGTGCATAATAGCAGTGAAGCACATCAATGCTTCCAGACTGGATTTACGAACAATAGTCAGTTTTACTCTCACTAACAAATAATCACAGCACAACACAAAGCATAAGAACTCCAACAAAAGCACTTACTTTCAGCCTTTCATGGGCTTCTTTGACAGTCTTTCCATCCTTTTTCTTCCTCCAATTATGACCATCCTTCCTAAAATATCTTAGTACTTTCCGATCAAATAGAAAAAGTGAGCCACCTAGGCAAGAAATGAAGAATGTCAGTTGCCAAGATCTATTGCACCTGAGAATGGTACATATTGGGTGTTTCATCAACTTTAAGCACATTTAATGGGGACATAATTAAAGATAGTTGTGTAACAACCAGGTCAATGAAAGGTAGAGTTTTTAAATTTGCACGCCTTGGTTAATGTTTTATCCTAGCAGCCATGGAGAGCTCAGTTTAGCATATCTTGTTTTAGTTACTTTTACAGCGCATCGAAATTCTGTTGAAATACAGAGTTACATAGTACAGTGAAATAACAAACTAGTACTACCAAAGTATCAGCTACAGATAGAAGTTCAGAATTTCATTGTCTACTAAAGGAAAACTTTCATAAATCACATGCTAGGCTTTAAAAATGATCTTTTATCAGCTATCGTTATGATTCATCAAGGAAAATTACTTCTATGTAAAAACACAATAAATTGCAGATGCATTTGATATAGCTGACATATGTCCATACTTTGAGGCATGTTTTGTGGTTCTGGAGCAATACGGAAATTTCTGTAGTTTTTAAGTATTTCACAAATTTCAGCAGGACGTAGCCATCGTTGTTGAGCCTCCTTCAGTATCTGCTCGATATCTGCTCACAGATCATGCAAAACAGTTAAGCAATGACACAAAGTTGGAACCAACAGTCTTGAACATGAATGAAATTGCCACTACGGCTATTTTAACACTTCACACAAATGTTCAATAATGTTCAATTGTTTCTAAGTGGGGGATCCTTTTGGAAATAGACCAACAGAATTTCTGGCAAGGCATGAATCTCCACATAAGCTCGTAACCAAGCTCCAAGACACAGCACTCTTTCTAAAATGTTAAACCCGTTCGCCACTGAGTGTGAACTATGTTCGTCTTATGAATTAACTTCAAAATGAAGCAGGGAGCTCTTCATTACAAAATATCAAACCTAAGAACCAAATTCTATAACTCTCTTCAAAAAGTACAACATCTCTTGGAAAAGAACATATGGCCTAGCAATGTCCAGATTGGCATATCCAGCTTCCTAGCACTAAACCCAACCAACTAAGATTAAATATTGAGAAAGAGAACACATCAATAAAAATATTGTCATTGTATTTTTTTAACAAAAACTTCAGTCCTCCTAGCAGGCGAAAACAGCTAGACAAGAAAACAGGAGTCAGCTTTACCACTCAAACACTTAAAATCCATGCTCAACAAACTTGATATAAGCTCAATGGAATATTTGGAATAAAGGGATCTTTACTCTAGAAATAGAAAAGGTTATCCTGGTAACAGCATTCATCCCAAAGTCCCAACTAAAACCATGAATTTCAGATAACCCACAAAAACTCTCAACATGGCATGCACCATATTCCTCCAGAAAGTATAGACAAGGTTAACACAAAATAAAAGTGAACCCCTTTGAGAACCAAAAGAAACATTAACGCACTCAAGCACACAAGTACAGAACTTCAGGCCACCATGACCCCTCATCCTAAATGGATACCAGAAAGGTCTGTTGCTGGACTCAAACAGGCTAACACAAACAATTGCCGACATCAAACTGGCAAGGCAACTGCACATGTCCGCATCTAAACCTCAATTCCCCAACCCAAACCTTACTCCAGCGACTGGATTGATTAGTAATTAATATGCAAACCAAAACGTCATAAAGCAAGGATATTATCTTTGCTACAAATCTCATTCTGGCTACCCCAATCATAAGAACAGACCTACTGTCCAACACCCAGACTCCCAGTAGAGCACATCTGCAGATCCATCTCCAACTTTCCATGACACCAAACTCGAAGCACTAATCTTCCAAACCAAACCCTTTGAGCACCCTGCAGTATTTCCAATAGAGGTTCCATCCAAGGAGCTCAACAACCCTAAAACTCAAAGAAACCTCAGAAAAGGCCCAGTTTACACCAATCCATTATTACAGCACACCTACCGACAACTCCGTGCCATGCCGCCGCCATAAACCACCAAACATCCAACACCTCCACCCCTCAGAAACAAAACACCAAGTTACTCCACTCCCGAGTCCCGAATCGTGCTCAAGACGCAGGAACGCTTCCTCCTCAGCAACCACAGCCGCTTCCGGCCTCCCCTCACCAACCGTGCCCTACTAACCACGACCCACGCGTTGACCGAACCAGCACCCCACCCAGATCGGATCGAACCAAGTACTACTCGTACCAACCCAGAACGAACGGAGCCACGCCACGAGCGCCCGGGGAGGAAGAGGGTCTGCTCACCTAGCTGCGGCACGACCGCGAAGCGCCGCGCCTCCGCCGCCGCCATCAGGATCGGAGACGGGGCCGTGGCCGGGGCGCGTCCAAGTGGCCCGGATCGGAGGAGGGATTTGGAGCCTCTCCCTCCCTCCCTCCTGGGGATTCGAGCGAGGAGGGTTTGGGGGGGTTTCCACGGGGTTTCTCGGGGATTTGGGAAAGAGATGTGGAGGAAGGTTGTTTTCGACTCCTCCTCCGGGTTTTTGCTTCAGCCTGGCCGCCGGAAATGGGTGGAGCACTGGAGAGTGGAGACAAGACAGGAGGTACGGTAATTAGAGGAGAGATTAGGAGGAGGGAAATGACCGTTGTGCCCCTGGATTAATAAAGGTCGAAGCTTCCGGCTTACTGCCACTCTGCCAGCAGCAGTACGTGGGAAGCTTCTTCACGCCTGACTGCCTGACCAAGCGACCAATACCGTCACGTGTCCCAATGTACCGATCGATGTGTGGCTGGTCGGATGGACTACGACGGATGTTTTTTTCTCCCCGTACGCTAACTCGAATTTTTATTTTGTGTATATATGTAGATTTTTGGATACGAGTAGGGCGGATAAAGACCGGATTCGAATCGGTTACGGATAATTCGATGGATATTACGCATTTGAAGAAAAAGATACAATCTTAGAATGGAAGTGTTAAATTATAGTATCTATAAGGGTATTATTTATGCTACTTAACAACATAAATATAATTAAATGTAAATTCATATTATAAATTAGTGAATGACTAGAAAACTATAGAGGAAACTAAAGGATTTTATCAATAGGCATTTTATTGATTTGTCGAATATCTTTTGGATATCCTACCAAATACGAATATACAGTAGAAATTGCTTTTTATCCTAATCCATATTTCTCGATACAAATACAGTTTATATCAGATGCAATCGAGACTAAAAACTGTGTATTGTACGGATTTTTGTCGATCAACTGAGTTAGTCGTTGGCAGGCAATCTTGAGATGGGCAACGTGGACCTCATCCTCGTGCTCGCCTGTCACGATGGTGGCGGATCTTGATCTATCAGCAATTTTTGTGTCGGTAAATCTAGATCCGTCGCTAAGCAACTACACAGCAAGTGACCATGATGAGCCAAGGTTCCAAATTTCATTTTTGGTTCACATCTCGTCACCCTTCGAAATTCAAAATTCAAAATTTCAGCGAAATCTCGTTATTTTGGATGAAATCCAAAAATTCAAATTCAAATCTAGTTTTTTACCAAGATTTTCGTGATCTCGCCGAGATCTCAGTGATTTTTAACCAAACAAAAATTAGTCCAAAACACGACAAAAACTTTTGAAATTTTTGTGGATGGTCCTTATATATTATTAATGTTCTCATAAAAATTTCAAATGATAATCAAGCCTAATGAATTTTTAAAAATTGTGAAAATGCTAATATCGTGATAAAAGCCATATGTTCGTTATGTTTTTTATTTTCCAAATGTAACAAATGAAGTTCAAGTTATTTGGAAAGTTTTCTATATAATCATATCTATTTGAATGTAACATACCAAATATTTTAACATAAAAGATTGTAAAGTTAGAAATTTCGATATCATTTTGACTGATCTACCAGCCGGACTATATTGTATACAACAAACAATAGGAATGAGAATAAACAGATCACAAAAAATCAAGATTATGTCACTGCTTGAAGCTATCTTGGACAAATCTCGGGCACAAAACCAAAATCTCGTCGCCAAGTACCGAGATTTTGGGATTTCTCCTACATGATTAGCTGAAGCATTAGAGAAGAGATGTGTAGCATCAGCTAGTTTTCCCTATATCTATTTTCTTGTAAACTTTTTGTATGTATTCCTTATAAAAATTATGACAATTCTCTGTATAAAAGTTGAAGCAAAATTTGGTCTAAAAAACACGAAAACAATCATTTTTGTGTCGATTTTAGCGAGATTTACTGAGATCTTCGATATCACCGTAACAATTTGAATTTTTTTTAAATTTTTTTATTCTATCTGGATTATAATTCTCAGATTTGACCGGGATTTCTATCCTTGTGATGAGCCACAACGAGTACTTTTCGACCGTGGCATGCCAATGTGGACGAATCGCGGAGGGGAGTAATGCGGCGGTGTGGACATCAGCATAGCGAGGATCCACTCTGAGCTGAGAGTTGTGAAAGATTTCACACTATTGCTTGGAACCAGTTCTACTTTCGGTGCAAGAATCTTTTTCTCTGGGACGAGCAGTGGTGAGAAAATTTTCTACAGAAATGTGCATTTCACACGTACAACCCTATAGTTTTGTATAATAATTCTGTAATATTATAAATCTAACATATATATTTAAAATTTGCTAAAGGCATGATAGATGAGCAGTGTTTCTATGCTTTTCCTCCTAATACAAGTTGCACAAATCTTGAAGCACGCGAAAGGGTAAGTAATCATCATCTACCCTCCATTCATGCTTTAACTTTAAAAAAGAAGAGCATAGACGCACCTCTCATGATACAAATAGTTACAAGATCTTAAAAATTTCAAATCACCAAAATCATAATCAATTCAATTAACAAATCTAATATATTGAAGTGATTATCTTATGGTATTTTTAAGATTTTTAGCATTGCGGAAGAATATGTGACACCTCCCCTAGCTAGATTCGCTCCCGGTGCCGCGTGATCCGGTCTCAAACACTCTCACAAGTCACACCTTAGTTGGTGTTAGGCTATTGTTTTTTCTTGAACCATCTCATAAATGTACCACTTGGTACAGGCAACTAAACGCACCCTAAGCTAACCCAGAAGAGGAAACTAGCGTACGTAGTTGAGTAGATTCGAGGTCTTTCAGGAAATCTGACATGTAAACTTGAGAGAGTCTAAACTACGGTGAGTAATCTGGGGCTGTTTGGTTGTTTGGGCTCCACACGGTCAGACTCGCAGAAGACAAGAAACTAGCATTTGGTTACGGGGTGTGTTTGGTTGCCTGCATGGTGCCTGAATCGCATGAGTGGATGCAACTGTATCTATTAGACGCATGTTTGGTTTCCTGTTCATCCTGGCCAGGTGGATGCAATTGCACCCACTCATACAGGATGGAGAAAACACAGAAATTAGACTTCTCTCTAATGCAGGCCCATGAGATGCACAAACAAGCAACCAAACAACTTAACTTGCATCCACTTAGTCAGGCCAAGGTTAGCCTGGATGGCTCATACGAAACAAGCTAGGATGGTACAGGTAACCAAACACACCCTTATTGTATCCCATGAGTCTACACTCTTGCATGCAAGATGGTTGTTTGGTTGCCTGCGCGCGGTGCCAGAGCCAGATCAGCACGATGCACAAAGCGCCCACAGTGTGACATCCTGAGTTTGTAATTGCCTTTTAAATGTTAATTATCCCTTGAGAGTTATTTGGATTTCAATTTGGAGTTAATTGTGCTTGGACTTGTTTGTTCGATCTGTTCCATTTTAGTTTTTGCTCCAAAATCTTATTTCGTGTTGCGGTTAGAATTTCCGAGCAACCGTAGTTTCCAAACCTTCTTTAGCTATCCTAGAATCCATCCTAAAAGTTTCCGGGAAGGATTCCCTAGTTTCGGAGTTTTTCGGGGGTTTTGGGGGGTTTTCTGCCCTGGGCGGCAATACCGCCGGCCCTGGCCGGTACTGCCGACCGAGGGGTTCGGGCAGGGGGACAGGGCGCCCGTTGCTGACCGGCTGCCCTGGCCACCTCAACGTTATCTAGAGGGTTCTCCTTACCTCTCCCTCCCCCAGCTCAGTCTCCCTCACTCCCTCTCACGTCTCCTCTCTCCCTCACTCTCCCTCTCTAGCTCTCTCTCCCATGGAGCTCTCTCCCTCTCTCTCAAGCTGTTCCTCTCTCTAAAACTCTCTCTGCTGTTCTTGAGCTCGAGGAGAAGCAAGCCACAGAGGAGATCGCCGTTCTCAAACCCTAGCGACGATCTGTGGTAAGTGGATCGAGTTCTAATCAACTCTGCTGCGATCTGAGTTCTCTCCTCTAGTTCATGCTTCCTTTACTCCTTGTTGTCTTAGTTGGAACCCTAGAAAACCTAGTTGTAGTGCTCAACCTCTAGTTAGCTGAGTTTCTAAACCTAGGTTAGGTGCTAGAGTTCTCTTTAGCGCGAAATCTGAGATCAGAAACCCTAAATACGTTTTTATCAGATATATTTGGTTAAATGTCATTTTCGTAACTTTTGGAAAAGATCCTTGAAACCCTAGTTCCAAAAGCTAGGAAAAAGGACACTAGAATAAATTCGATGCTGTTGAAGTTCGAGTTTCGCGAAGGGAATCGAGTTTGAATTCGATTCGGTGTGAAAGTCGAAATTTAGCATAATTTAGGACTCTAGAGTTTCTCGGATTAGAAATTAGGTCAAACGAGGTCGGAACCTCGAGTAGTTCGCGTGAATGGGTCCTTACCACCTCCGAGAACCCATCCATGTAATCGCCGCGAAGTTCCGAAGTCGTTTGTGCGAAAACCCTTTTTCTGGAAAACCTAGTCGACTTGTGGCCGGCACTACCGTAGTGGTGAGGCCGGTACTGCCGCCCAGGCCGGCACTACCGACCCTTGCGGCCGGTACTGCCGGGCTGTAGGCCGGCACTACCGCCCCTGTGAAAGTGCATCTAGGCCCCTCAAATTGTTTTGGTGATTAATGATGACACAATTAGAGAGATCTAATGTTTTATCCAAGAATACTGCAGAGATCGAGATCATATCGAGCTTGGAATGACATTGGACGCCCCTATGACTACTTAAAAGCAAAAGGACGGCATCAAGACCAAAGTTGTAACATTTTATTTATTTGTGTCTTAAGGATAGCCGTACTATTAAGAGGGTATGACGAGAAATTGACTTTAGGATGTGCATGTGCTCAACATCAAATACTGCATCTCTAATTAGCACTCCTACATTTGGTTTTGAAAAGTTTCAAATTGAAACCGAACTGGGTAACCCGGAGTATCCGGATATTTTGTCCGGAGTCTCCGGGTTGGACCTCTCGGTTGCTTTTGTTTCCAACTGGTCCGGAGTATCCGGACATTTGGTCTGGAGTCTCCGGGTTGGTTGTCCGGACACTCCGGCCTGTTCAAAAACGGGAGTAACGGCTAGTTTTCAAAAAGGGTATTTAAAGCCTCCACTCCACTCCAACGGCTAGGATCTCTATTGAGCTCATTCATAGCAGCATTCAAGCCATTCCTAACCATCTCTAAGCATTCAATAGAGCCCCCTCTTCCTCCCACCAATTAATTTGGTTGTTGATTCATTTTGGTGAGGAGAGGAAGAAGCAAAGTGCTAAGTGCATTCATTTCATCTTGTTGAGCACTAGTTCATCCTCCAAGCGATTCTTCGTGGTGCTATTTCTCTTGGAGGTTGAAGGTCTCCTAGACGGCTAGGAGTCACCGGGAGCTACCAACGCGTGTGGTAAGCCCCGGTCGTTTGTGAAGGCTAGTCTCGCCTCCGAAAGGAAAGAGACAAGAAGTGAAGCCGGCGAGTGCATTTGTGCAACACCGGGAGGAAAGCGGGTTGAAAGAGACCCCGGCTCAAGTGTGATCGAGCCACCTCAACGGAGACGTAGGATTCCCTTCAAGAATCCGAACTTCGGTGAAAAATCGCGTCTCTCGCTCTCTCTTTTACTTCCTAGTCTTGCTTATTTGGATTTGAATTTGTAAAGTTAGATCTAGCTCTTTGCTTAGCTTTAATTCAAATCCTGTCTAGCAATTGTTCTAGGTTGTTCTTGCTTTCTATTTCTAGTAGGTTATTGTGCTTGCTAGAGTAGTTTTTATTGCGCTCCCGAGCCAGCTAACCCGGAGAGTCCGGACTCAATACCGGACACTCCGGACAAGCCGGAGTATCCGGACCAAAACCCGGAGACTCCGGGTTGACCAGCTCGGCCAGTTTTATTCCGCTGCGTAAATTTTAATCCGCCTATTCACCCCCCTCTATGCGACATCGTTGGTCCTTTCACCCTGCAACGCCGGTAGTTATTTTCCAGAGAGGTCCTCTTTTGGGTTCGCTGCCTCCGGTACTACCGACCCTTGCGACCGGTACTTCCAACTGTAGAGCGGCACTACCGGGAATTGTATGCCGGTACTGCCGGTCTCCAGTTCAAGTTTTGGTTTTCGTTTAAGTCTCTCTCTCGTGTTCGCTTTTTGGTTGTTGTCCGCTTCTTTGAGCTTCTTGCCTTGTTTCCGTTGGATCTTATTCGTTTTCTCGTTGTTTCTTTTGTCGCGCTTTCGTTTAGACGTTGACGCCTCGGGAGCAGTTGGCGAGGATCCGGACTTCGACCCAGAGGACACGCAAAACCAAGAGCAAACAGGCAAGCACCCCCTTTGAACATATTGCTCCTATAATTGCAAAAGTATTTGATGATTCGCAAAACTATTACGCATGCATATGATTATTACAAGTATTTAAATGGTGGGAAATGGTAGTTACCCTAATGGTTGGATGGCTTATCTTAATCTCGTTGTTACCCTAAAAATCCATGAGTAACCCTAGATTAAGGATAGACGCTATAATAAGTGTCGCTAGGGAATATAAGTCTAATAGTTGCATACGCTTAGCCCAGCTTTAGACTGATTGAATATCGATCGGTGGACTCAGTCAATCAAAATCTCTCGATACGTTATTAGGATTTCCTTGAAATGATGATTTTGGAAAATAAAGGCTATGTTGTTAAAAGATGAAAAAGGAAAAGGTGTGCAGTGATTTATGCCGGACGGATGATGGGAGGCCTCGTTTGTGCAATTCTAAGGACCGAACTTGACGCTTATAACTGAGTTTTCGTACAAACACATGTGCTAGTATGGGATAGCCTAAACCCAGTACAGGAGTTGGAATTTGGTCTTGCACCGTGGTAGGTCGAAGTAGTTGGGCAATACCGACGTGCTGGTGTTGCTTAGAATACTCCCTCACCTCGCGCAGGTGTTGGAGACTTTCATGAAACAACGGCGGATGCTTTGCTGAGGGTAAAAGGCACGATGGGGCGTTAGCCATCGTTGGATCCGTGTGGGTGAATCAGGTTTAGAGCTTAAGGTACCCAAACACCTTAATTAGGGGGTACTCTCGCCTGGCCCGGGGGTACTCTGTGTGGGTGTGTGGAGCCCACACCCAAAGCAAAGAGCGCACATCGCCGGGGCTGACGCAAGACTAAATGCCGACAATTGGAAGAGTTTCGTCACAATCTAGCAAAACGGATACGGTATGTATCGCGTGGCATGGTTGACATGATTGCTGGAGCGTGTCGTGTGGGTAAAGTGTGCATTCTCTGCAGAGATTAATCAAACTAATCGATTAGCCGTGCTCACGGTCACGAGCATCTTGGGTATTTGATGTCAAGTATAGTATTTTGGTTTTTGATTTCTGAAAAGGATTTGAAATCGGTAGATCTTTTAAATGTTGGGCTGTATCATGCAAAATGTTGAGTCGTTGAACTCAGATATTGGTTGGACTGGTGATTTGATCAAGCTGGTGGTGATTCTTGATGCCATGTGATGGTATGTTGGTTATGTTGAAGGAAATGATTCCTGATGCCATGTGATGGTGGTGTTGGATATGTTGGAGGAATTTGGGTGTTGGATGAAATGTACAATTACATTATGTATTGATTTACTTTCATTTACTAAATGCTTTATAAACTGTGCAGTATTCCAAATCTATTAGTCTATTACAAATAACTTCAGCTTCATGCAAATTTGAGCTAGAATAGCAACCATCTTCATTGTTTAGCCTGCATTATTAATATACTTGCAAACAATAAAGTCTTGCGAGTACATACGTGTACTCACCGTTTGCTCTGAAAATTTGCGTGAGGAGCAGAAGATGCAGGTGAGGAAGAAGGTGACCAGGAGTTCAGTGGCCCAGACGCGGGTGGTGCGTTTGACGGCTAGCGGAGTTAGTTGCTCGCCGATTACCTGTGGGAATGAAGGCACACCGTGGCCGCTTTGCTTTTGTTTCTCTTTTGTTTTTCTCTTCAGTTTACTTTAAGCCAATCGGTATTTTGTAAGCAGAAACAAGTTGCAATATTATTATCTATCGTTGTAATATATTACTTCTGCCCTTAATTTCCGTTCGCATAGATGTGATACTACCTATCTCAACATGTGACACTAGCCTACTGATCCAGGGACTAGTGGTTATCACATGGTTGCGGGAAACTCAAATTAGAACCAATTGGATGGCATGTGACCTCATTAGTCGAGTGTCGTGCCGACCAAGTGGTTTCAATCTGAGTCTGTCGTGATGCCGTGATCGTTACGTTACTAGTTGCGTGATTAACCAGGCCCGCGCAACAGTAATAGAGTATCACTGTACCAGGACAGGAGCCCCCACACACAGCCAGGCTCGTGGAGAACAAGCTCTATAACCGTTTCTTCGGAGCTAGGCTGGGGCAGTGCAAGCTCCCACGACCAGACTCCTACGAGACGGCAACCAAGCAGCCTTACTGTGTTGGCCGGGTTGAGCAGGATGAGGACAATTTGAGATCTAATTAGTTACGAGAACCCTTACCCATTCTAATATTATATTTTTTCTAAGTTTCATGAGTTTCAGTGTAAAAATTCACAAGTTTTATGAGTTT
Source organism: Rhipidocladum racemiflorum (assembly GCA_036346355.1). NCBI lineage: Eukaryota > Viridiplantae > Streptophyta > Magnoliopsida > Poales > Poaceae > Rhipidocladum > Rhipidocladum racemiflorum. The sequence continues at coordinate 39,970,611 of CM070588.1, forward strand.
CAAAGGTATACCGTTCCTACGATATACCGTAGGTTAATTTTTCTGAATAAAAAATGCGTGTTAGGATGCCATAGCTATATCTCTCGCGCGGTCGCCAGCTAGCCTCTATCGGCCGCTGAAAGAGCGACGTGTGTCCCGACCAGAAACCCCCAACCACAGTAGTCACCTCGGTACCTCGCTCACCTACAAGCCGATCGATCGATGGATGCTTCTTGTCTTATCATCGACCTGCGGCTGTCGCACTCGCACGATTCGATCAGATAAGCTCGCCCCTGCAGAACAACAACCGCTGCGTCAGGAGAGCAACCAGCGCATGTACCTTTCGTGCGCAATGGAACAGGTCGCCATCCGAGGGTCCTCGTCTCTCGCAGAGAAGAACAGATTCAGAAAGGCGACAGGTGTCGCTAGGGAAAGGTTGATTGACGTAATCCTGGCCGCTGATTGATCAATGGGTGGCCGCTGATCTGCGGTTGGTCCTTGTGCGAACAACTGACTGACCCGTCGTTTTAGGAAAGGGAAGGGCAAAGAGAGGCCAGCCGCGTGCTGCAGACCTGCAGTAGGGTAGAAGGCAAGGAGTCATTGAGCGTTTGGGCGTATACGGACAGGAGCTTGGCGACTAATCAATCACCTGGGCTTTACAGCTAGAAACTTGCAGCTTGCAAGTGTCTCTCGGAGTGTCTGTGTTGCTTACCAGCCAGATACTGGATCCTGGCTGTTGACTTGCCGTAGGCACAACCAGGAACTGTGCTGTATCATCCAAGTGTCAAAGATCATGAAACCCTGTAGTATCGTTGTGCAAGAGACGGTGAGTCAGTGGCGAATCTGGGACGATCCGAGCAATCTTTGTTTCCGAGGAAAAGGCGGGAGCTCTTTCGTTCGATTGAGCACACCGGTGATGCCGTCAGGCCGATTAGAAGAGCACAGCAGGACCGAATTACACGCAAGGGATAAAAAAACCTACTGGGAATTTGGAGTAAACCAAGACAATTTTACAACCGGGTAGTATTTGTTGAATAATAAATTACATCGATCCCAATATCAATCAAGAATATTGATAACTAGGCCAATAAGCGCGGCGTACGCCGCGCACGTAAACGAAAAATGATTTTGCGTTTTTTTTCCGGAGGAAAAATAGACATAGATGTATTTTCAAAAATTTTAGAGGCTCGAGAAATATTAGAGACCGCGCTGAAAAAAAAGTACACATATTTCCGTTGATGAAAATATTTTTTCTGGGGAAAACGGAGAAAAGACCTGGATGTAAAAACCGGAGGCATGTTTGTTATATTTTTGAACCTAACTGTTATCCTGAAAATGTAGAAAATAGGAGAGCTTTTCCGTAAAGTAACGAGCGAGAGACCCAAACGCGATTCGAAAAAGTTTTTTTGCCCTCACAAAAAATTGTGAAGGACCTTTTCATAATTTTGCAGGGACCTATGCATAATTTAAAGGAATAGAGGGGCTTTTCGCGAAAAAAACGGGGTGACAGGTGGATGCTTGAGGAGCTCTCAAACCTCCGGAATGTAATGAAGGGAGTATACCCGAAGAACAATCGTAGAATAGATGAACACATGATATAGAGGATATCAATTCTTTTCTATTTATTAATTGTAGATTGATTCTCTTGTACAATAGGGTGCTATATTTATAGCCAAATCCCTTCAATTTTAGCAAGTTTCTCCTGTACAATGGGGTGCTATAGTATCCAAATCAAGAATTTTAACAATTTTCGAGGCAAAATGTATATCGATAATTGTAGTATTTATTTTATACAATCCTCTGGATTCACATAATTAGTGGATATTTCTTCATTAATTTTTTCTAGCTCCTAATGATTTCCCACAATGAAGTCTGGGTGTTCCAACTTACCAATTCAAATTGTTTGAAAATTATAAATGCTTTTGCTATTTTCATATTTATAGAAAAAATTTATTTGAGCAAATTTAAAAAACAAATTATGTTAAAAATATTTTTAACAAGACCCAGGTATTACTGGGAATTTTTATAAAATTTTTGCACCCGATTTGCTATTTTCTAAAAGCATATTTAAATTACTAGAAATATTTTAATTATAAAAAACCCTAAAAGTGATTTTGGGCCAAAGCCTCTTTGCCATGGCCCATTTCCCCCTTTGGCCAGCCCATGGCCGAGCCCTCTTCACACCGCATCGGCCCAGTCCGCATTGCCCACCCCCTCAGGCCTACTAGGCCGACCCAAGCTGCCTCCCCCTTACCTCTCTTCCCCACCGATAGGTGGTTCCTGACCTCACCTATTGGGTGCTTCTTCAACCCTAGCCTGAAGCCCTCTCTCTCCTCCATGACCGGCCAAATAAGCTTCAAACTTCTAGAGATTTTGCGCCCATGTCTCCCCCGGTTTGTGCGTAACAAAACCCTCGCATCACACCGCCTTATCCCTAGCTATTGTCCCCCAATCCCCGCAACCTCTGCATCGTCACATCGTTGCCAACCGACCGCCACCATCCCCTCACGGATAGCCCCTATTGTCAAGGCCCCAAACTTAAATTTGGCTCATGTGGCTAGCATTAGCACCAACCAATTTTAGCCACATTTGAGATCAACTGCTAACGCCAGAATCTATTCCAAATTCCCACTTAAGAGTATCCCAAACTTAGCAAAAATTAAGAGCTAGAAATTTTGGTGTGCAAATATGGGTTTCATTAAAGTTTGGAGCCTTGTAACTTGAGTTCTACAAGGATATAGGTCATGTTTGTTAGTAAAAATGAAAACTAGAAGCTTTCCTCTACCACTTGGTTGTGTTTGAGTCAAGATCCAACATCAAACACAATTTTTAAATATGGCTTGAAAATTTAATCCTAGTGCTGAAATTTGGGGGACTTAGCATAGCACTTAGTCACTTGTGGGTGGGCTTGTGAACACAAAACAGCAACAAGCAGCCACCACAACACAAGACAGCAAAACCACCAACCCACAAAACAGCAAAGCACCCATCCTTTTCTCCCCACACACAGCAGCCACCACTTCCTTCTTCCCCAATCGTGCAGCCCCCAAGACCATCTTCCTGGCTGAGCTCCTTGTGGGAGAGGCTCCCTCCATTTGCAGCACCTTGGGGCGCTCTCCACTCCCCAGCAGCTCCAAGGCCGGTGCCCCTCCACTCCTCCAAGCCGACCCCCACTGCAATCTGCTCCTCCAAGCTGAGCTTCCCCTCTCCATCTCCATGGCTCCTCCTTGAGGGAGGCTAAGGTGAGCCCCTCCATGGTTTAGAAGTGTAGTTTCTCAGGTTTGGGGAGTGGATCTTGCAGGTTTGGGACCCTAGGGTTTGGAGATTTTGGGGAAACAACAACTCTAGGGTTTGGAGCAAAGTTCTGATTTTCGAGCAGATTTTAGAGCTGCTGTTTTTCGTCTTTTTGAGCAATTTAGAAGCTTCATCTCTCTGGCCGGCTGAAGAATTAGTTGTAGATAATCAAGTTATCTTTCATTTCCAACTAGAATCGATCGATTTCGTTAATCCACCTGAAAGTTATCATCTTTTTACTACTGATTGTCTATAAATTGTGCATTTCGGCAGAGCTGCTGATTTGCTCGGTGTTGAGTGGGTTAAACTAATGGATGTTCAATTAGGGGTTGTGGGAATTATAGGTAAGGTCCTTATCCTTCATTAGGAACTGGGATATATCAGTTTGGTTGAATGGTTAAAAAGTTATGTATGTTTGAAGTCCATGCTGTCTGAAACTCTGAAATTCTGGTCACTGAAATTTGCTCTGTTCTTGGCCGAACTGGGAGTTCTACATGCATTTGCTTGATGATTGGCTGAAACTAGGTGATAGGTCTATGTCTTGCGGTCGTTTAGAATCTGAGTTTGCTCAATTTGATTAAGTGGTTAGAAAATTATAGTCATTTGTGTTTGTGACACTACGGAATGGTGTGACATTATTTAACGTGAATGTTAAGGTCAAAAAACTTTATGAAATATGGTATTGGAGGTTAAAACCATATGATAGGAGGCTTAATAGCGTTTCCGGGCCGTTTTCGGGGTTTTGGGCCTTTCCGGGGGAGTTTGGACCTAAAGGAAAGGGTCGTGGGCTTTGGTGGGATGGAGTTTGAGTCCTAATAGGAGTAGAAGACCTGGTTGGGGGCCTCCCCCAGCTCCTTTAGGCGTTCACCCCCCTGCCCTTGCGCCCCCACAAGTCCTAGCCGCCCCCCCACACCTCCCCACCTCCTCCTTGTGGCGCCTCCACCTCCCCCATTGCTCTCCATTGCTCCACCACCTCTCCACCACCTCTCCTCTTCCCTTGCTGCCCCTAGGGGAGTTCTCCACCTCCACACCTCAAAGATCCATCCGTTGGAGCGCTCCGCGACGAGGAGATCCGGCGGGATTGGAGCGAGGAAGGAGATCGCGCGAACCGGGAGGAGATCTATTGGGTTTTCGTGCGTTGGGCAAAGGTATGGCCATGGGAATCCTTGGGGTTGGTCTAGGTACTGTTCTAAGGGTGTTTATTAAGTTTTTAGATCAATTGGTGGTACTGGAATTGAGTAGATTGGATTAGATCTAGAAGTTGCCACGTTCTCTGTTTCGGGCAGCATGAGCAGTCGACCTAGGGTTCGGTTTTTCGCCAAATTAAAGTCGGAATCTGGTCATACGAACGTTTAAGAAGTTGTATATAATTTCGTTATCTTTCCGTGGATATAAAGAACGTTAAATTCTGCCCAGCCGTTTGAAAGTTATGGTTGTTTTACCGAGCGTGTTAAAATCTGTGACGTGATTGGAACAGATCACGGTATTTTGTAGATTAAACAACTTTAGAGTCCGAATCAGTCTTTCCATATACCTAGAAAAAGTTGGGAAATTTCCTAAGCTACGCGAGGATGTACTCGTTTAATTGATTCGGAGTTTTAGAACCCGAGTTATGCCTTTTGGAAGGCTGCTGTCCCGACGGGACAGAACCTCTGTTTTTAGGTTTTGCGAGTAGTTGGCAATGTCGGGTAGATGAGGGTTTGTGTACTGTTTTGTGGACATGATTGTGAGTGTGTGATACCTATGTGCAGGTGGTGCGACCCCGGGAGTGCCTTCTACTTCCCGCCAATCCGTTGCCCGTGGTTGAGGCAAGTGTGTTGTAATGGATACCGATTTGTAGGTTGCTTGTTGAGAATAGATGGAATTGACTACATGATATATGATCACTTGCCATGCTTTAATGATTGCCAATGATATGATGAGCATGTTTATTATGTTATGATGCCATGTGTTAATGTACGAGTTAAATATGATGTTGGCATAATTGCATACATGGCATGTTACATGGCCCGGGCGGTGAGAAAGTCATAACTAGTCCGGGGAAGGTCGGTGAGAAAGTTATGACTAATCCGGAGAGCCATTGAGTAAGTCCTACATCGTGATTCCATCCACGTGGTGTTTGGAAGCGAGGAGTAGGCACCCTCCATCTTCGGGATGGAAGGGGGGAGAGGGTGCACACCGACGGGTGTATACTCAACCATACCGGTATGAGTTTCCAAGGAGACATGATGTCGGGACCACGAATTTGCAAATCCGGACCCTCTGTGTATTCAGCACTAGTCCAGGAACGCGCTAGTGCACACAGTCTTAACATCGGTAAATATCACAATCATACCACTCGATAATAGTAAAGTACTTTAATTAAATAGTCAAACTGGTTACTCAACCTTATGGTCAAGTTACAAATGTACGCCTCGCAAGGCGAAACTTATTAAGAGAGAAATAGTAGCAGCGGAAAATCAAATAACTTCGTGGCGCCATCCAGTATACCACAGGCAACTGACTGGGCTCGCTCCCTAAGTAGACGGTTCCTCGTGGAGCTCCTCCTCCAAAGCTGGTGTCGTCTCCTCTTCAATTGGTGTTGTATTGTGGCAAGGGTGAGTACTTGGTACTCAGCAAGTCATGCACAGAATGCAGCTAATATACTACATGCATGGCTTATTACAAAGGAATAGCTTAGGGTATATTTGCAGTAAATCAGCTTTTAACAAATATCATAAGTAGATTCGAAAGCAGTAGTAACAAGTAAAGCATAGATAACTTTTCAAGGAGTTTAATAAACATCTTTCCCATCCTAATCCACATTTCCATTAACGTCATTTGTAAACCAAACCCAACCTTTCAAGTCCAAGTCATTTTTGAGAAAGTCTAACCCTTGACTGTAATTCCCGAGCGATGTCCAATACCGCGGACACGGCTATTCGAATAGATTCTACACTCTACAGAGGTTATGCACTTTACCCACAAGATACAGTCAAACACCACAAAGGCGAGTTCCCGTAACAAAGTCTTTCGGAAACTTCTAACAATGCAAGTGGTCCTCCCCGGTTATTGCACACTAACCCTTCCCTTAGCTAAGGCGAAGTTTAGGCCAATCAACCGTTAGATGGGTACCTGGCCTCAGCCCCGGTACGCTCCCCCATACAACTTACACAAAGGGTGTAGTTGACCTCCTGAGGTCCCACAGGTACGTTATTAGCAACTTAATCAACTAGGTCTGTCCCATTACAGACATGTGGTTGCACGTTAGACCCAGTTGAAAGGCTTGCAAGGTGAAGTCCTTAGGGTGACCAGGGCAAGACTACCCGAAGAACCAAATCAACATCCCCAGTGCCACAACTGGCCCACCTGATTATTCTTGCCACATGCCCCGGCCGAAAACTATTTATCAAAACCCCAGTTGATTACCATGCACCACGTGCCATCAACATCACATGATACCTTTCCAAAACAGGTTCAATATATCATTAAGTCAATATTAACATTTGATTGTCCAAAATCATGTCATGAGCACGAAAGCGTGTCTAAGCAGTATACTACAACGATCTAAAACCCATGTTGGCAATTTAATAATGTCCAACTAGTAAACCACAACTAGGGTGACAAGGGGTCATGGCACATACTTAAGTAATCAAGGTGTCATACAGCAATTTGGCATTTATCTAATTCCCCATATTTAAATAAAGTATTTTCTAACTGAACTAGCATGCAATAAGTTAAATCAAAATAGATTTCAAAATAGGATCAACATGGTCAAAGCACAACTTGCCTTCAAAAAGTACTTGTTCTTGGTCTTGAGTTGGATCCTGAGTCAATACTTCTCCTTCGAATCCCTCCCAAGACTTCAACGTCTACTCGTAAAGCGTGCAAATAGCAATACACAAATAAACAATAGGCAAAAAGTGCCCAAACATCCAAATAAAATCCATAAACAGAGAGAACATAATTTTATGAATTTTTAGAAACTGGAATCGTCAAATTTGGAGTTAAAATGCAAAAGTTATGATTATTTAAAGTTTAAATAATCAATTAAATAATTTTACAGAGAAAAACTTTAGTCCAAAAATTAAATAAAATTCATAATTAGGTAGACCTTAATTTTATACAAATTTAGAAATTTGAATCACTCAAATCGGAGTTGAAACGCAAAAGTTATAAGCGTTTGAAGTTTTGAAATTCAAATCAATTATTAAACCGAATTATTAAATCATTTTCTTTTTCAGAAATTATTTATTGCGTCGGCTGGACACGTGTCGACCTCTGATTGGTCTGCTGACGTCAGCCGGTCCATGGACTTGGTCCACGCTCGGCTCGGGTCTACCGTGGACTCGGTCCACGGCTCCACGCGTCACTAACATGTGGGTCCCCTCGGGTGACGTCACTTGCCGACGGCGGCGAGGCTTAGCCCGCAGTGCGGCGGTGGGACCTACCGATGACGTCATGGGTGACGTCCACGGTGCTATCGCCGACACGCGGGCCGGCGTGTCGGTGACCTGTAGCGCGCCGCGTGGCGCGGCGGTCGGCTTCCTGGACACGTGGCGCGATCGTGTCCGCGTTGATTTGAAAATCAACGGCGCGATTAGATCCAAGGTAATCACGTTGAAAAATACTCGATGATCGTGGGCTGTTCGATCTAGATCGGACGGTCCAGATCTAATCCTACATTAACACTACTACGGCACGTGGTGATCGTGGGCCGTTGGATCTTGATCCAACGGTCGAGATCTAATCGGGTTTGGAAACACGTGAACTCACTCTCAACCGCGACGATCAAGATCGGACGGCGCCTGAGCTTCGCGAGGTCGATGGCGGCAGCGGCGGGCGAGGCCACCGGAGACAAAAGCGACAACGAGCCGACGGCGTTCGGGTCTCTCGGCGGAGTGAGAGGTACCGCAGTGCGCCTTGGCTTGAGGACTCGAATCGGGCTCCAACTTCGGCGGAAGACGGCGGCGGCGGGGCGAGGCAAAAACCGTGGCGGAGCGGCGCTCAACTACGGCGAGCTATCGCGGCTAACGGCGGCGGCTCGCCTTGGTGAGTAGGGGCTACAGTGCGCAAGGTCGTGGCCGACCTCGGGGTGTGACCCGGGCCTTAAATAGCCTCGGCGTTCGTGCCCGAGGCGGAACCCTAGATCTACGCGGCGGCGGAGTCCGGCTCGGTTTCGGCGGAGACGACGACGCACAGCCGTCCACGTGGCACGATCGACGGTCACGATCGCGTGGGCGCGATCGGATCCGACCCAGACTCAGCTCGAACCGGTGCGGTCCAATTTGGACCGTTGGATCTCGATCCAACGGTTAGGATCGAATGGGTTCGACCGAGTCACGTGGCTCGGGTCGGACTCGAGTCTGACTCGGACTCGGGTCCGGTCGGATGAACAGTACTTGACCCGACTCGATTTTCCAGCGATTTAATAATTAAAATAATTCCCAGTAATTCATTTAATTCATTAAAAATAGCAAAATACTCAGAAAAATTCTGGAAAATATTTTAGGGTATTTGGGACTCAAATAAAATATTTCCAACAAAACTTTATTTGAAAAATTAAATTCTTTAATTATTTTAAAATGGAATAAATTCAAATAATTTCCAAATAAATCCAAATAAATTCCAGAAAATTCCAAAATTTCACCAAAGTGCCAAATCACACATGAATTTAAGAAAGCAAAATTTTGGGGTGTTACAAACCTCCCCCCTTAACAGAATCTCGTCCCCGAGATTCAGGGCTCACTAAAGGAATAGGTTCGGAAACTCTTTCTTCAAATCCTCTTCGCGTTCCCAAGTCGCTTCGCTTTCTTCATGATTGCTCCACTGAACTCTACAGAAACGGGTTGACTTATTTCTGGTCTCTCGATCCATAGTGTCCAAAATCTTCACGGGATGCTCCTTGTAAGTCAAATCTTCTTGCAACTCAATTGACTCTAGCGGTGTACGTTCTCGTGTACTGGAGACACTTCTTCAACTCGGGACACATGGAATACGCCATGTACTCCTCGCTAACGATCGTGGCAACTCCGGTGATAAGCAACTTCGCCTCTGCGGCTCAAAATCTTAAATGGTCCAACATAACGGGGTGCAAGTTTCCCTTTGGCATGGAACCTCTTAACTCCCCTGAGAGGCGTAACTCTGAGGTATACAAAGTCTTCTGGTTCAAAACTCAAATCCTGGCGACGATTGTCAGCATAACTCTTCTGTCATGATTGGGCGATCTTCAACCTTTCCCTAATCATGGCAATCTGCTCTTCAGCCTCTTGAAGAATATCAGGCCCGAAGACACGGCGCTCGCCGGTCTCATTCCAATTCAATGGCGTCCGACAGGGTCGACCATACAGTGCCTCAAAAGGTGACATCTGTAAACTAGCCTGGTAACTATTGTTGTAACTGAACTCGGCATACGGCAAACTCTTATCCCAAGAGGTAGCATAAGCCAATGCACATGCTCTTAACATATCCTCCAGAATCTGATTGACTCTTTAGTCTGTCCATCCGTCTGTGGATGATAGGCTGTACTGAAGTTTAAACGGGTTCCCATGGCTTCATGCAACTTATTCCAGAACCTTGAGGTAAATTGGGTACCTCTGTCCGATACAATCCTCTTTGGCACTCCGTGCAAACAGACGATCCTGATCATGTACAACTCTGCTAACTTATCTCCCGAGTAAGTGGTCTTCACGGGGATAAAATGGGCTACTTTGGTCAAGCGATCCACTATAACCCATATGGAGTCATAACCTCCTTGAGTCTTAGGCAAACCGGTAATGAAATCCATTCCGATTTCCTCCCACTTCCACTCAGGTATTTTCAGCGGCTGTAGCAATCCTGCTGGTCTCTGATGCATTGCCTTGACTCTCTGGCATAAGTCGCACAATGCAACATGCTCGGCAACTTCACGCTTCATGCTCGGCCACCAAAATCTTTCCTTCAAATCCTGATACATCTTGGCACTTCCAGGATTAATTGAATACTTGGAGTCATGGGCTTCTTCCAAAATCAGTTGCTTTAATTCCTTCTTGTTGGGCACACAAATGCGATCCTTCATCCATAACGTGCCTTGCTCATCCAAGTTGAAGTCCTCTGCCTTGCCTTCTTCCTTGATGGACTTAATCCTGCGGATCTTGTCATCATCCTTCTGTCCTTCCCGGATCTGATCCTCTAGGGTAGGCTTCACTTCCAATGCGGCCAAGAATCCGCTAGGTACCACCTCAATCTTCATTCTCTGGAAATCCTCACACAGCTCATCCTGACTTGTGGCTAGCAACATACTCACGGTATGGCTTTTCCGACTCAAGGCATCGGCAACTACGTTGGCCTTCCCGGGATGGTAATGGATTCCAACATTGTAGTCCTTGATCAACTCTAACCATCTCCTCTGCCTCATGTTCAGATCCGACTGGGTGAATATGTATTTAAGGCTCTTATGATCCGTATACACTTCACACCTGTTCCTGATCAGATAGTGACGCCATATCTTCAAGGCATGCACTACGACAGCTAACTCTAGGTCATGCGTTGGATAATTTTCCTCATGCGGCCTCAACTGCCTTGATGCATAAGCGACGACCTTTCCATTCTGCATCAGCACACATCCAAGTCCTTAATGCGATGCGTCACAATAAATATCAAAGCTTTGATTAACATCCGGTAGAACTAACACCGGTGCTGATGTCAATCGCTTCTTCAGCTCTTGAAATCCTTTCTCCATTAGCTCTTCAAGTTGTTTCTTCATCTCTACCAACTCCTCGGTGGACATCCGATAGGGTCTCTTTGCTATCGGTGCTGTACCAGGTACAAGCTCTATCACAAACTCTATGTCCCTGTCTGGCGGCATACCAGGTAGATCTTCGTGAAAACATCTCGGGTACTCATTCACTCTTGAGACATCCTTTATGCTGATTGTCTTGGCATCAAATAACCATCATCTGTCCATCTCTAACTGCAGTGGCTTGAAATTCCACTTTCTTTCCACACGGGCTCTCAACTGAGATAGTCCTTCGTCCACAATCCAATACGGCCTTGTGCTTGGATAACCAATCCATTCCCAAAATAACATCTAAGGTTTGGGTCTCCAAAATTATAAGGTTCGCTAGGAACTCTATTCCATCTATTAGTATTCTCACCCCAGAACATCCTACTTTCGTTCGGAGTTCGGAACCAGGGGTTTGAACTAAAAGCATGCATTTAAGCCTTGTAATCTCCAAATCATTACTAGCAGCAAAGCCTTGCGAAACAAACGAATGCGAAGCTCCAGAGTCAAACAAAACTGCTGCAGGTACTGAGTTAACAAGTAACTTACCCAGTACAACGTCCGTAGCATTCTGCAGTGCATCTGCGGTGACATGGTTGACTCGGCCTCTCACCACGATGCAGGGTGTGGCTCCTGTCTTTGGCGTCCTAACTGGGTGGTTCCTAGATTGAAGTGAACTGGGTCACTCTGCTGTCTTCTTTGGGCAAATGTTGGCAAAGTGTCCTGGCTCGTCGCAGCTTGTAGCGGCGTCTCATCGTTTCCTTCGCCTGGGCGGCGTTTCTAGCGAAGTGGGGTCGATAGTTCTGATTGACGGGTCTTGGTGCCGTGACGGTGTCTGGTTGTATTCTGTGGTGGAATCAAGAATCGATTTGGTGCAACTCTCAATCGTTCTTTGCGCTCCTCGACGCGATCCTCGATGTTGCATCCTGCGCTTCTGTTCTCATCCGGTTCCTTGCGCTTGTCCTCAAGAATGAGCGCCTTATTCACAAGCTCCTGGAAATCTGGAAAGGTGTGGGTGATCAATCCCACCGCAATCCCGAGTTAAGTCCCTTCATGAAGCGAGGCTGCGGCTTTATCTGTCGCTACATCCTCAAAGCGTAGCGAGCAAGGCTGTGTGAACTTGTTCGGTAGTCGGCCACCGGCCGATTACCTTGCTTCAGTGCTCTGAACTCCTCCTTCTTAAGATCCATGATTCCTTCAGGCACGTGATACTGGCGAAACGCAACTATGAACTCCTCCCAAGTGATATCTTGAGGGTTCACTTGCGTGGCGCAGAAGTTCTCCCACCATTCAAGTTGTTCCTTCCAACTGATGAGAAGCGTAAAGTACCTTCTCATTTACTATGCATTGGGCTATGTGTAGCTTCCTCTCAATTGACCTTAACCAATCATCGGCCTCCAATGGATTGGCATTCCCAGAGAAAGTGGGTGGGTGAGTTCTCATGAACTCTGACAGTCTTGTATTCTGGCGTTGTCCCTGATTAACTTGATTAGCTGTGGCCTGAGCAAAGGACGTGCTGCATCTGTTGCATCATAGCATGCATCAACCGAGTCTGAGCAGCAAGAAAAGCTCAAATTCTGCATATCCGATGGCGGTCTTTGGTGCTCCATCATTGGGGTTTTCTGCTGGGCGAGAACCACTTCCACTGCCTCCAAGGTTTCCGCGGGTGTTCACCATCTGCCGATTTGCTCTAGGTTTTAGAGATGAGAGGGAAACAAGAATAGACAAGTAATATGGAACTTATGCGGGGCGAAAGGTGTAACCTTAAGGTCCAACTTTATTAACTAATCAATAGTAACTTGGTATGGTTGCTTACAATGTCTAAGGGCCTTGCAACACATACTGCACACTCAGCAAACAATGAAAATCCAAATCGAACTAACACTGGAGTCTGACTCCTAAAGGGTGACTCTTTATTCTATGACGCGACTCGGCGAAGGAGTCTCACTATAAAACCTACGCTCACTCATCGAGAAAACCTCCACGGCCTGGGTACGGATGCTGCGGCATAGGCGCGAAACGATTGCCATGTCCAAAGAATCGTGTCATCTGTGGTAGTCGAAGAAGCGATGTCCTCCTCAAGCTCCGGCTCCTCCGGTCAGCTCGTGCAGCTCGAGCATTGGCTCTGGCTCTGGTGCATACAATGCCGTCTCTAACTCTCCAATCCTTTGCAGAAGGTGTGACACATACTCTTGAGCTTCCCGCCATCTGTTCTTCTCTGTTGTGATCTCCTTGCGGGCCTTCTGTAGTTCTTTGCTTGTATCATCGAGTACATCCTCCTTGGCGACAACAAGTCGTGCCAACTGTGTGACCATGGCATCCTCATCCTGAATCGCCTTCGGGTCAAGAAGGTTATTGCTGCGCGGGTGATAACGAAACACCGTGCTCTCCAACTCTCTGGCGTAGATACAGGTAATGTGCCGCATTGCTCGTCGTGATACTTCTTGGATACCCATTTGCATTGTAGACCTCCTGGCAGTGTAGTGTATCGGGCGATTGCCTGGGCCCTTCTTCCTAGCAGGTACCACAATCTTCATGTCACAAGCTTTGATCAATCCTGCATGTCTGATCACTTCCACTTGGTATTGCGGCTTCTCAAAATCTCCGAGAGTCTGTAGCATACGCCAAAGTTCCGCGGCGTGACCAACCTCCAGATCGACGTATTTGAACTCTCCCTCCATCTGTCACAAGAGTGCTTTCGTAAGAACTCGGAATTTTTAAATCGTGACAAGGTAAGGAAAAATTCAGCAAGAGACAAGAAAAGAAAGAATGGGATAAGTCGAGATGTCATTTCTTGTCTTGACAAATTTTTAGTTTTAGAAAATAGGTTTTATCCTCACTACGACCATTCTAGCTAGGGTTGAGCCTACGGTCAGTATGGCTCTGATACCACCTCTGTCGGGACCCCGAATTTGCAAATCCGGACCCTCTGTGTATTCAGCACTAGTCCAGGAACGCGCTAGTGCACACAGTCTTAACATCGGTAAATATCACAATCATACCACTCGATAATAGTAAAGTACTTTAATTAAATAGTCAAACTGGTTACTCAATCTTATGGTCAAGTTACAAATGTACGCCTCGCAAGGCGAAACTTATTAAGAGAGAAATAGTAGCAGCGGAAAATCAAATAACTTCGTGGCGCCATCCAGTATACCACAGTAACCGATCGGGCTCGCTCCCTAAGTAGACGATTCCTCGTGGAGCTCCTCCTCCAAAGCTGGTGTCGTCTCCTCTTCAATTGGTGTTGTATTGTGGCAAGGGTGAGTACTTGGTACTCAGCAAGTCATGCACAGAATGCAGCTAATATACTACATGCATGGCTTATTACAAAGGAATAGCTCAGGGTATATTTGCAGTAAATCAGCTTTTGACAAATATCATAAGTAGATTCGAAAGCAGTAGTAACAAGTAAAGCATAGATAACTTTTCAAGGAGTTTAATAAACATCTTTCCCATCCTAATCCACATTTCCATTAACGTCATTTGTAAACCAAACCCAACCTTTCAAGTCCAAGTCATTTTTGAGAAAGTCTAACCCTTGACTGTAATTCCCGAGCGATGTCCAATACCGCGGACACGGCTATTCGAATAGATTCTACACTCTACAGAGGTTATGCACTTTACCCACAAGATACAGTCAAACACCACAAAGGCGAGTTCCCGTAACAAAGTCTTTAGGAAACTTCTAACAATGCAAGTGGTCCTCCCCGGTTATTGCACACTAACCCTTCCCTTAGCTAAGGCGAAGTTTAGGCCAATCAACCGTTAGATGGAGTACTGGCCTCGGCCAGACGCTCCCCCATACAACTTACACAAAGGGTGTAGTTGACCTCCTGAGGTCCCACAGGTACGTTATTAGCAACTTAATCAACTAGGTCTGTCCCATTACAGACATGTGGTTGCACGTTAGACCCAGTTGAAAGGCTTGCAAGGTGAAGTCCTTAGGGTGACCAGGGCAAGACTACCCGAAGAACCAAATCAACATCCCCAGTGCCACAACTGGCCCACCTGATTATTCTTGCCACATGCCCCGGCCGAAAACTATTTATCAAAACCCCAGTTGATTACCATGCACCACGTGCCATCAACATCACATGATACCTTTCCAAAACAGGTTCAATATATCATTAAGTCAATATTAACATTTGATTGTCCAAAATCATGTCATGAGCACGAAAGGTGTCTAAGCAAAGATACTACAACGATCTAAAACCCATGTTGGCTATTTAATTATGTGCAACTAGTTAACGACAACTATGGTGACAAGGGGTAATGGCACTTACTTTTGTAATCAAGGTGTCATACAAAGAATTTGGCATTTATCTAATTCCCCATATTTAAATAAAGTATTTTCTAACTGAACTAGCATGCAATAAGTTAAATCAAAATAGATTTCAAAATAGGATCAACATGGTCAAAGCACAACTTGCCTTCAAAAAGTACTTGTTCTTGGTCTTGAGTTGGATCCTGAGTCAATACTTCTCCTTCGAATCCCTCCGGCACTTCAACGTCTACTCGTAAAGCGTGCAAATAGCAATACACAAATAAACAATAGGCAAAAAGTGTCCAAACATCCAAATAAAATCCATAAACAGAGAGAACATAATTTTATGAATTTTTAGAAACTGGAATCGTCAAATTTGGAGTTAAAATGCAAAAGTTATGATTATTTAAAGTTTAAATAATCAATTAAATAATTTTACAGAGAAAAACTTTAGTCCAAAAATTAAATAAAATTCATAATTAGGTAGACCTTAATTTTATACAAATTTAGAAATTTGAATCACTCAAATCGGAGTTGAAACGCAAAAGTTATAAGCGTTTGAAGTTTTGAAATTCAAATCAATTATTAAACCGAATTATTAAATCATTTTCTTTTTCAGAAATTATTTATTGCGTCAGCCTGGACACGTGTCAGCCTCTGATTGGTCTGCTGACATCAGCCGGTCCATGGACTTGGTCCACGCTCGGCTCGGGTCTACCGTGGACTCGGTCCACGGCTCCACGTGTCGCTGACATGTGGGTCCCCCTCGGGTGACGTCACTGCTGACGGCAGCGGGGCTTAGCCCACGGTGCTGACAGGTGGGACCTACCGATGACGTCATGGGTGACGTCACGGTGCTATCGCTGACACGCGGGCCCGGCGTGTCAGTGACCCACGCGCACGCCCGCGTGGCGCGGCGATTCGGCTTCCTGGACACGTGGCGCGATCGTGTCCGTTGATTTGAAAATCAACGGCCGCGATTAGATCCAAGGTAATCACGTTGAAAAATACTCGATGATCGTGGGCCGTTCGATCTAGATCGGACGGTCCAGATCTAATCCTACATTAACACTACTACGGCACGTGGTGATCGTGGGCCGTTGGATCTTGATCCAACGGTCCAGATCTAATCGGGTTTGGAAACACGTGAACTCACCTCAACCGCACGATCAAGATCGGACGGCGCACAGAGCTCGCGAGGTCGATGGCGACGCGGCGGAGCAGGGCCACCGGAGACAAAAACGACGACGAGCCCGACGGCGTTTCGGGGTCTCTCCGGCGGAGTGAGAGGTACCCACGGGTGCGCCTTGGCTTGAGGACTCCGGAACTGGGCTCCAACTCGGCGGAAGACGGCGGACGGCGGCGGGACGAGGCAAAAACCGTGGCGGAGCGGCGCTCAACTACGGCGAGCTATCGCGGCTAAACGGCGGCGGCTCTGCCTTGGTGAGTAGGGGCTACGGGTGCGCAAGGTCAGGGCCGACCTCGGGGTGTGACCCGGGCCTTAAATAGCCTCGGCGTTCGTGCCCGAGGCGGAACCCTAGATCTACGCGGCGGCGGAGTCCGGCTCGGTTTCGGCGGAGACGACGACGCACAGCCGTCCACGTGGCACGATCGACGGTCACGATCGCGTGGGCGCGATCGGATCCGACCCAGACTCAGCTCGAACCGGTGCGGTCCAATTTGGACCGTTGGATCTCGATCCAACGGTTAGGATCGAATGGGGTTCGGTCAAGTCACGTGGCTCGGGTCGGACTCGAGTCGGACTCGGACTCGGGTCCGGTCGGATGAACAGTACTTGACCCGACTTGATTTTCCAGCGATTTAATAATTAAAATAATTCCCAGTAATTCATTTAATTCATTAAAAATAGCAAAATACTCAGAAAAATTCCAGAAAAATTCTGGAAAATATTTTAGGGTATTTGGGACTCAAATAAAATATTTCCAACAAAACTTTATTTGAAAAATTAAATTCTTTAATTATTTTAAAATGGAATAAATTCAAATAATTTCCAAATAAATCCAAATAAATTCCAGAAAATTCCAAAATTTCACCAAAGTGCCAAATCACACATGAATTTAAGAAAGCAAAATTTTGGGGTGTTACACATGAGCATTGCATTGCATTGCATACACAATGATGATGATAATGTTAAGTGTTCATGAATGAGATGATACACATGATGTGAGATTTTATTGCCATGTTATTGTTCTTGTTGTCCATTGCAATTTGCTTGCTGAGTGATGAACTCACGCTTGTGTTTATGTTGTTTTCTTTTAGGTACCATGAATCCGGCATGCAGGGAAGGGAAATAGTCACACTTCCACACGTAGCTTCACTCTTTTGATTTCATAAGTCATTCAATTAGTGTTGATAATAAATTGCGTGTGATGATCATTGCTTTAAGGCTTAGCTTTGCTAAATGAGAATCTTTTCGTTCGTTTGACTCTTGGAGACATTATATGTTTGGAACTAGACTTACATTGTTGCTAAGTCGTTAATTATTGCTGTTTTAGATGCTTTCCATTATGATATAACTTGTGTTACTGTTGTTGCTCCTTCAATTCATGTTAAAACAAAGGAGATGCTGCCGAAATCTCGGTTTTTAGCATGTGCGCCTTTGCTGGAATTTATGTTTAATTGTGGTATTTAGATGTTGTTTAGCTTATGTTTGGTAGCATTCAGGCATATTAAATGTCGGGGTGTTACAGTGTCACAGTCTGTCCAGATTTGTGCGTTTCGGCATAGTGCTATTCTTATCTGTTTTTGGGCAAGCTAAAGCAATGGGTGGTCAATTAGGGGTAGAGGTATGTGTATGTATTGCTCTTATGTTCAATTATAAACTGGAATCGTTCAATTTGGTTGAGTAGATAAAAAGATATGCTCATTTGAATTTCATGCCGTTCTGAAAATTCAGAGATTAGGATTTAGGTTGGAGTAGGGTTGAGCATTTCTAAGTATTACTTGGCTATTGATGTATGGTGTTAACCTTTCACCTTCCTCTTTGGTTTGATGAATGTTTGCATATTTTTGGAGCTATTTTGGGTTTTCATTTGTCATTCCATATTATGTGCATAGCATGCATCTCATTCATATACACTGTGCTCATGTAGAGAGCGGTCACGCGGAGGGTGACACGACCGTGGGCGAGGGCGTTACCGAGGAGCAACTCGTTGTTGAAAATCCGTCAGAAGCTCAAGGCAAGCACCTAAGCATATTCAACCTTATGTATAATTTTATTTTGGTGAATAAATTGCTTATTGGATGACTAAGTCATGCATTATGAGTTTAATTGTGGGAATGGTACTAGATCCTATTTGTTGCACATACACTCCTTCATACTTGTTGAACACCTCCTTTGGAGCTAGATTATGGGTATTATATTGTGTCCATGCTTAGTTTGCTTAGATGTCGGGTATGGGCCAAATGGTGGAGGGTTCCATCGCTTGAGATTATTTACTTCACAAATGTTGGGTTGCAATGGTTATGGTTATGTTCTGGAATGTTGAATTTGAGACCGAGCTAGAGAGTTGGGTCATTTGGGTGTGGAGACTCAAGTGTTGTAGTCTCGCCTGTGTCGGTTAAGGACCGATCCGTTGTTTGCCATGTTGGTCGAGCACACCTTGTTGATCGCATGCCCGATATAATGGTACGGTAAGCCATTCTTTTGTCGCATACTGTTCGATGGGTCATGCCCTCATGCGGTTGGATGTGGTTGAGGGCGAGGCTTAGGCCGACTCTCGAGGGCCAAGTGAGGCTTGGGCCGCTCGAGGGGTGCTAGGTGCTCGAACCGCATGAAGATGGCTCAACGAATATGTATGGATGGGAGGAGGGTTGACATGAGGTTCCCTTGTGGCACATGTCGTGCGATTGATGATCCCCTGCAGGGTTGAGAAAGCGATTCGAATTGCCGCGCTCTCGGATATGAGCACGCTTGTATCATCCGACATTTCAACGTAGTAACAACTTAAACTTGAAGCTAGTTGGTATATTGAAGATTGTCATTGTTCATGAATTACTTCCTATCCTTTAATTGTTTAATTTCAGATTTCACTCTAGTAATAGGTGATGTCCATAAATGCTATAAAACTTGTGAATGGAGTAGTGCAATGTGATTGCAACAAAGTTAAGCTTTCCGCACTTTTACCTTAAGCTTATTTCCTTGCTACATCCAAAAGCATATTCTTTCGAGTCAGACATATATGGACCATGGGTAAGTCTTGCGAGTACCTTTTGTACTCATGCTTCTGCTTTGTGGTTTTCAGGTGAGGATCTGGATGGATGCGAGTTCTTTCCGTACTGCATCTCGGTGTCCGGGCGGGGCACCGAGTAGAGGCTACTTGCGACGTTAGACTGCGCCCTAAGTGTTCGAGCGAGACACTTCCGGAGATGTCATACTTTTGGTTTACTTTGGTGGTCGTGCTTTCATTTTGTTGTATAGATAGCCTTAAGCTTTGTCATGTCTAGGCTTGTATACTTGGCTACTTCTGTTTGTTGAACCTTGCTGTATTTAATTTGGTGCTCGTATCATGCTTGTATGTTGCTTGTATCTGTCGAGACCCGAATCTGCAAATCCGGACCCTCTGTGTATTCAGCACTAGTCCAGGAACGCGCTAGTGCACACAGTCTTAACATCGGTAAATATCACAATCATACCACTCGATACTAAATAAGTACTTTAATCAAATAATCAAACTAGTTGCTCGACCTTATGGTCAAGTTACAAATATACGCCTCGCAGGGCGAAACTTATTAAAAGAGAAATAATAGTAGCGGAAAATAAGATAACATCGTGGCGCCATCCAGTATACCACAGGCAACTGACTAGGCTCGCTCCCTAGTTAGACGGATCTTCTGGGAGCTCCTCCTCCAAAGCTGGTGTAGACTCCTCTTCAACTGGTGTTGTATTGCGGCAAGGGTGAGTACTTGGTACTCAGCAAGTCATGCACAGAATGCAACTAATATACTACATGCATGGCTTAATACAAAGGATAGCTCAAGGTATATTTGCAGTAAACAGCATTTGACAAGTAACATAAGTAGATTCGAAAGCAATAGAAACAAGTACAAGATCGATAACTTTTCAAGGAGTTTAGTAAACATTGTTCCCAAACCTAATCCACATTTCCATCAACATCATTACTAATCCAACCCAACCTTTCAAGTCCAAGTTATTTTCAAGAAAGTCTAAACCTTGACTGTAATCCCCGAGCGATGTCCAATACCGCGGACACGGCTATTCGAATAGATTTTACACTCTGCAGAGGTTATGCACTTTACCCACAAGATACAGTCAAACACCACAAAGGCGAGTTTCCGTAACAAAGTCTTTCGGAAACTTCTAACAGCACAAGTGGTCCTCTCCGGTGTTGCACGATAACCCTTTCCTTAGCGAAGGCGAAGTTTAGGCCAATCCACCGTTAGATGGGTACCTGGCCGCAGCCCCGGTACGCTCCCCCGTACAACTTACACAAAGGGTGTAGTTGACACCCAGAGGTCCCACAGGTACGTTATTAGCAACTTAATCAACTAGGTCTGTCCCATTACAGACATGTGGTTGCACGCTTGACTCAGTTCAAAGGCTTGCAAGGTTAAGTCCTTAGGGTGACCAGGGCAAGACTACCCGAAGAACCAAACCAACATTCCCGGTGCCACGGCTGGCCCACCTGATCATTCTTGCCACATGCCCTGGTCGCAAACTATTTATCAAGTCCCAGTTGATTACCATGCACCACGTGCCATTAACATCACAACACATGATACCTTTTCCAAAACAGGTTCAATATATCATTAAGTCAATATTAACATTTGATTATCCAAAATCATGTCATGAGCACGTAGCAGGTCTAAGCAATATACTACAACGATCTACAAACCCATGTTGGCAATTTAGTAATGTCCAACTAGTAATCCACAACTAGGGTGACAAGGGGTCATGGCACAATTTAATTAACCAAGGTGTCATACAGCAATTTGGCATTTATCTAATTCCCCGGAATTAAATAAAGTATTTTCTAATTAAACTATCATGCAATAAATTGAATCAAAATAGGTTTCAAAATGGGTTCAACATGGTCAAAGCATAACTTGCCTTCAAAGAGTACTTGTTCTTAGTCCTGAGTTGGCTCTTGGGTCAACACTTCACCTTCGAAGCCTTCGGGCACTTCAACGTCTACTCGTAAAGCGTGTAAATAGCAATAGATAAATAAACAGTAGACAAAAAGTGTCCAAACATCCAAATAAAGTTCATAAACAGAGAGAGCATAATTTTATGAATTTTTAGAAACTGGAATCGTCAAATTCGGAGTTTAAACGCAAAAGATACAAGCATTTAAAGTTTAAAATAATCAATTAAATAATATTACAGAGAAAAACTTTAGTCCAAAAATTAAATAAAATCCATCATTAGGTAGATCTCAATTTTATACAAATTTAGAAATTTGAACCACTCAAATCAGAGTTAAAATGCAAAAGTTATAAGCGTTTGAAGTTTGAATCTAAATTTGAATCAATAAACCGAATTAATTAAATAATTTCTTTTTCGGAAAATGATTTATTGCATCAGCCGTGACACATGTCAGCATCTGATTGGTCCGCTGACGTCAACCAGTCCATGGACGTGGTCCATGGTTTGGCTCGGTCCACCGTGGACCCGGTCCACGGCTCAGGTCACTGACAGGTGGGACCCACCGGTGACGTTATTGCTGACGTCACCGCACGGCTGGGGTGGCCGCTGACATGCGGGCCCGCCATGATGTCATCGTGACGTCATGGTGCGGTGTGGCTGCTGGCGCCGACATCGGGCCCAGCGTGGTCGCTGACTCCGCGCCCGTCGCGTGGGACGCGATTTGGCCCAACTTCACGACACGCGGCAGGATCCGGGCTGTTGATTTGAAAATCAACGGTCCCGATCGGATCTGATGACGCACGTTTGGGGTGAACGTGGTCAATCTGGACCGTTGGATCTAGATCCAACGGTTGAGATTGGATCTGGGAATCGTACGTGGCTCTCACCGTGGGATGACGTGGCGCAATCCGGGACGTCGGATCTTGATCGGACGGTCCACGGAGCTCGCGGGGACGGCGATGGCGTGCGGCGGCTTGTCATGGCGGAATCGGGAAGACGACGTCCCGAATGGCGTTCCGACGCAGTCCCGGCGAGATGAAGTATGAGCCCAGGTTCGTCTCGTCGCGGGGGTTCCGGATCTGGCCACGGAAGCGGCGGAGCACGGCTGGTTTGCGACGGAGGTTGAAGAACTCGTGGCGGCGCTCTTCGGCTTCAGCGAGAAATTGCGGCGGCTCTAGGGTTTCTCCGTGGGCGTGGACTAGGGCAACGAGCTCAGCACGGAAAGGCGAACCTCGGGGGCAGCTCCATGCATTAAATAGCCCTGGAGTCCGTGTCCTAGACGGCGGTGGCGGCGAACCGAATCCGCGGGGAATCCGGGCTGAAGACGATGACGCGGAGCCGTCCGCATGGCACGATCAGCGGTCACGATCCCACGGGCTCGACCCGGTTCACACGGGAGACGGGGCTCGGTGACGTGGCGCTATCACGGCCGTTGGATCGTGATCCAACGGTCGTGATTCTAGGGTTAGGGTTGGAACCGGGTTCGGCTCGAACACGGCTCGCGTCGGACTCGAGTCTGACTCGGGTTTGGGCTCGGTCGGTGGAACAGTGCAAACCCACTCGCTATTAATCCAATTAAATAATTCAAATTAATTCCCAGAAATTCATTTAATTCATTAAAAATAGCAAAAGACTCAGAAAAATCCCAGAAAAATTCTGGAAAATATTTTGGAACGTTTTGGACTCAAATAAAATATTTCCAACAAAATTTTATTTGCAAAGTTAAATTCTTTAATTATTTCAAAATGGAATAAATTCAAATAAATTCCAAATAAATCCAAATAAATTCCAGAAAATTCCAAAAATTCACCAAAGTGCCAAATTACACATGAATTTAAGAAAAGCAAAATTTTGGGGTGTTACAGTATCCATGTCAACTATTATGCTATGTTAATTGCTTTTCTGTCTGCTGAGTGGATGTCCTCACTTCTAGAGGCATCATGCCGAAATTTTGTAGAAATCCTGAGTTTAGGTAGGATCTTAGTTTTGTCTGTTTTGCAGGTTAGAGTCTGTTGTAGTGAGTTCTTGCCATGTGTAGTTGTCAGGTTTGTCTTTGTGCTTTGGTTTTTAGTTGTCTTGTTGTGCTTCCGCGTTGCGTGTCCGGTTGTGGGGTTTTTAGTTCGTTGCCCCTTTATGCAAATTGAGTTGATATGGCGATGGAAACCGGTATGCGGGGCGATCCTGGGCGAGCTTCGGGTCGCATACCGGGGGAATACCTGGACTATTGTCGAGTTATTCGAAGGGTCTCACTGTTGTCTCAATTGGGCTTGGGTGCTAACATTGCGAGCGCCATTGGCGATCCGTTGTTAGCCTCCAAACCCGATGGGGTCGACCGAGTCTTCAAATAGCCCGAGGACGGTTTAGGCAGCTCCTAACACCTATCCAATCCCCACCAAGCATCTATAAATATTGCGCCGCCCTCCCCTCTCCTCCCTCATCCCATTCCGGCCCTTTTGGCACCCAAAATTGAGCGACTAAAGGGTTGGTCAAGATAGGAACAGTTTTGGCGCAAGTTTGAGAGGGTCGGCGTAGGTACAGATCAATAAAATACGATACAAGATCAGAGGGGCACAATTGTATGGAAAGATTCAAGAAAAGACCAAAGCCAATATGACCAAAATCAGATATGATCACGCTCAAGATAGAAAAAAGATTTCGAGGCCGGTACAGGCAGATAATGAGGCCGAAGTGAACACGATCAGGTCGAAGGTTATAAAAGGGGATGACATGCTACAATGAAAGAAAAGAATCAACTCAATCAACCAACACATCTACTTTTTCTTCTTCCTTTTTGCATAGGAGTAGCTTTATTCTTGTAATCTTTCCTCTGTAATACTTATTGATCAATAGAGTTGTGCATCGCCGATTATTGATCTCTACGGTGTTACGCCCAATCAGGTCTTGCTTTCTCTCCGATCTTGCTGTGCATCGCCTTTTTCGGGAGAAAAATAGCCTTTAGCCTGCCTAATCAACTACATCAAGTTGATTAGATTGATTGTTCGATTATCCATGTTGCCTTGCATTAGCCAGCAAAGATTCAAGTTTTACAAGATTTCTAGATCGGATCTTCTAGACGATCTGCTGACACATCCCTCTTACCGATTACAGGATCAAATCGGATGGCACGCTCGCAACCCAACAATTTGAACCCGTCGTTCGCGTGTGTTGATTAATCAGTCCATAAGTTGCGCACTGCTAAACCAATCATCGACCCTAGTAACTACACTTAGGTCGTTGACATCTAATAGCGTGAAAGAAGTAGCACAAGAGTTCGTAATGGCCGGTTCTCTTTTCGAACCGCCGCATCCTCTACCCACATACCCGGTCTTTTCGATCAGACAAAAAACTCAGGGCATAAAGCCAGTGGTCGAGAACAAACCACTGGCTATAGTCATAACGCCTACACCATCACAATCGACCATAATCTTGCCTAGGGAACCCGGGACGAGTGAGGTCAGGCAATACTACGCTCATACAGATGGTACTAAAGTAGGTTGTTCGTCCGGCCTGCCCCTGAATACCCAACCCCAGAATTTTCCTTGATCAGTATCACAACCAGCTAGGAGCGGCCCGTACACTGAGCCGCCCCCAACACAGGACTCTTACCAAGTAGTCACGTACTCAGAGCCCTTCGTGCCGCTACAGGAACCCATTAGACACCAGCTTGCCGATCACCAACTACTGCAAGACCACCTGCGACCCAGGCTGTTGGGCCAGCCTGAGTTCGCACTCGGGGGGGGGGGGCATCGCCATGAACTGCCCGAGTTTGCACTCGGGGGGGGGGCATCGGCACGGGTCTGGCTGACAAGTGCCTTCAGTACATGCCGTGCCACCTAGAGGAGCCAACTAGACTGACGCCATCACAACCATCCTGATAGACCAATTTGGCATCTAGCTGAGAGGGCGAACTCTCGGTTACAGGAAACCATACCCTGAATACATGGACAGGATCCCGTATCCCAACGGATATCGGGTTCCCGATTTCGCATAATTTTCAAGGGATGATTCAACTACCACCATGGAGCATATTGGATGTTTTATAGTGCAATGTGGGAAGGCTGCACACTCCGACGGGCTCAGGATAAAATTGTTCCCATTATCTTTGTCCGGAGCAGCCTTCACCTGGTTCACCACGTTACCCCCAAATTCGGTCAACGCTTGGGACAATTTGGAGAGCCGTTTCCACGAGTACTTCTTTTGTGGGACCTTAGATTTGAGAATTTCCGATCTAAGCTCCGTACGATAGAAATTCGGGGAATCGGTGGTAGACTACATCAAAAGGTTTAGGGAGGTATGAAATCGGTGCTTCAGCGTCGCCTTACCAGATAATCAGTTAGCCGATCTGGCTTTCCAGGTGTTAATCCCTTCCTTAAGAGAGAAATTCAGTGGTCAGGAGTTTACTGACCTTAGTCACCTCCTACATAGGGTGTCGGCTCAGGAAAGATGGTTCTACGAGAATAAAGGGTTTAAAGACAAATTCAAAAACGGCAAGGAAAAAGAAGGCCCCAAACTTAGCCTCGTAGAATATGAGTCAGAAGGGTTGACCGATGAAGAAGAAACTGACATCAACGTGGCCGAGTGGGTTAAAGGCAGTAAAAAGCCCTTAGCATGCTCCTGGCTCAAACCAACTAAAGCCAAGTCGGAAGTTAAATACTCGTTTGATGTAACCAAATGCGATCGCATCTTTGATCTATTATTGCAAGAAAAGTTAGTACGACTGCTTGAGGGACACGTCATACCATCGTTTGACGAACTCAAAAGATGCAGGTACTGCAAGTGGCACAATTCCTTCTCGCACAACACTAACGATTGCAATATTTTCCGTCAGCAAGTGCAGTTGGCCATTGAGGATGGACGGCTGAAGTTTGCAGAAGAACAAACTCTGCAGGTGGACACTAATCCTTTCTCAGTCAACATGGTCAGTTGTTCATCTAAAGGGAAAGGGGTAGTGCAGGACGAGGTCCAGTCACTTTCCTTGTCGACTGCAAAAAACCGACAAAAGAATAATAAGTGACGAGAAAACGATACAGATCACGGTCGTCTCAATTTAGATTAAAGCCGATCGAGAAGGGAAACACTCCAGGACAGTCAAGGTGAGAGGAAAGCTCGAAATCGGCAAATGGTATAAAGCCGAAAGGCTAGTACTGCCAAGGAAGCCAATTCAGAAGGCTAAAGTGACTTTTGCTCAGTTGTTGGCCAAATATGAGCGGGGAAGTCAAAAGCCGTGCAGCAGACCCCAACAGGCACCGGCGAGAGTGTACCAACTGACAGCAGCCGAGAGGGCCCATAAATGATACCCTTTCTGGCAGTTTTGCTGGGAACGTGGGTTGGCATTGCCATTCCCTTATGTTTGTCCGATGCAACACTACCCGGGACCAAACCCAGAACATCCACTAGTCCTCTCAAGGCCAACATTGGAACTACACTTCGGTCAACACTCGAAAAGTCATAGGCCAATCCGAGCGCAAGGACGGCCAGAAGAAGAGCTCAAGGCCATGGGATCAGAATCGACCGATCAAAAGAGTCACAGAAGGTTGTTCCACGAAAGGATCTCCCGGCCAAATCAAGTGTGAGGGCAGTCAGAAGGCGAGGCCAGTCGATCGGCTAAACCAGAGAATCCAAAAGAGCCGATCCAAAAGGAGATTCCCAAATCAGTCCATAAGCAGGCTAATGGAGAAGATAAAGAAGCTGATGCAGTAGGATTGGTCAGAAAAATCCGCCAGTCGATACAGCCCAAGCCACGATGGTGTCCCTCTGGGTTGACAAAATCTCAGAGACGTCTCCAGCGCCTTAGAACACAAGAGCTGCGAGAGGCCAAAGAAGAAGAACAAAGGGACATGATGTTTAATGAGCTGTGCCCTGTGAAAACAATAAAAAAGGAATGGCGAAGGAAGGAGGTGGTCCCGGGAGAGACACTCGCAACGGACGACATGAATCCGTCGGCAGTACGGGATGACACACCTCCCCCGATGGATGTCAACATGGTGTTCGCACTACCAGCCGAGTTCAAAGCTCAGGCAACGGTAACCATGAAATCCTGCACGCAGTTATGTCTAGGGTCTCAGCAAGCTATCTTTGAGAAACTTGAAAAGGACTATCAGCATCTGAAGCCGCGGTACCTAAAGGGGCATATTAATGGCAAGCCAATATCCAGGATGCTGGTGGATGGGGGGGCAACCGTCAACCTCATGCCATACTCAACTTGCAAAAGGTTGGGTAAGTTTGATGAGGATTTCATTAAAACTAATATGGTGCTAAATGATTTTACAGGAGATTCTACAAAGGTTAAGGGCGTTATGGTAACCGAACTAACGGTAGGCAGCAAAACTTTGCCAACTGCCTTTTTCGTGGTAGACGCTAAAGGGAGTTACAGTGTGCTATTGGGGAGAGATTGGATACATGCCAACTGCTGCATCCCGTCCACCATGCTTCAAAAACTGATACAATAGAACGGTGACACGACCGAGGCGGTAGAGGCCGATATGTCGACTCACATCACTATGGCCAGTTCAGAAGCAACTTGGCCACATGAAGGAACCAAATGTATCTCGGGGAAGGCACTGGAAGATTGCGATTTTGTTTGCGTCAATAATGCTGGAATCAGTCCGATCAATATAAGGCCTAGCTCGATTGATCGAACAAGTGAAATTCTGCGCCGATGGAAGTCAAGCTAACTGTGAAACTGCTGCAAGAAAAATCACGAAGTTATCAGCAGACAACCGACAGTCTTGAAGCTATCGGAGACTTTGAAGATGATGAGAAGCTCGGGCAAGGATTTACGTCAGCCAATCCACTAGAAGAGGTAGACATAGGCAACGGTGATCGAAAAAGGCCAACTTTCATCAACTCTAGGTTACACACTAAGTATAAAGAACAACTTGTAGAGTTATTAAAGAAATATAAAGATTGCTTTGCTTGGGAGTATCATGAGATGCTAGGACTAAGCCGATAACTTGTCGAACATCAGCTACCAATAAAACCAGAATATCGGCCATTCAAACTGTCCCCTAGACGTTTCAACCCGGCGATATATGACAAGATCAAAGAATAAATAGAACGATTATTAGAAGCGAAGTTCATCAGACCATACCGGTATGCCGAATGGGTTTCTAACATCGTTTCAGTAATGAAGAAAAACGGTAAACTTAGGGTGTGTGTTGATTTCAGAGACATAAACAAAGCTACCCCTAAAGATGAGTACTCGATGCCGATAACCGACATGCTCATCGATGCTGCATTAGGAAACAAGATCATCAACTTTCTCAATGGGAACGCAGGATACAACCAGATATTCACGGCAGAAGCCGATGTTCATAAAACAGCTTTCCGATGCCATGTAGTACTAGGGTTGTTTGAATGGATTGTTATGACGTTCGGGTTAAAGAACGCTGGGGCTACTTATCAAAGAGCCATGAATTTGGTGTTTCGTGAACTAATTGGTCACATCGTAGAAATATACATTGATGATGTCGTAGTGAAATCAACAGAAAATCAGCAACATTTGGCCGACTTGGAAGAAGTGTTCAGAAGGACAAGGATGCACGGTCTAAAGATGAATCCTTTGAAATGCACGTTTGGGGTATCAGCTGGGCAATTCCTCAGGTTCATGGTGCATGAAAGAGGGATAGAAATGAACTAAGAATGAGTCAGAGCCATAACCGATACACAACCACCAAAAAGCAAGAAAGACCTACAAAAGTTGACCAGTAAGATCAATTATTTAAGGCATTTTATTGCAAACTTATCTGGTCGAATCAACACATTTACCCCACTATTAAGGATAAAAGAAAACCAGGAATTCATATGGGGGAGGACCAGTAGAGAGCATTTGACGATATCAAGAGATATCTATCGAAGCCTTCAGTGTTAATAGCGCCACAAAAAGGAGTTCCATTCAGGTTGTACATATTAGTGGAGGAAACAACGATCGGGGTAGTTTTAATGCAAGAGGTAGGCGGTAAAGAGCAACCAATATTTTATCTAAGCCGACGGCTGATCGACGCAGAGACCAGGTATCCGCCAGTTGAGAAACTTTGTTTGTCTCTCTACTTCGCATGTACAAAGGTAAGATGTTACATATTGGCGTCAACGTGCACGGTCGTGTGCAAGGCCGACATTATAAAATATGTGTTGTCTGCCCCTATAATGAAGGGTCGACTCGGGAAGTGGGCCTACAGACTCATAGAGTTCGACTTAGCGTTTGAATCGGCCAAAGCCGTAAAAGGGCAAATAGTGACTGACTTCATTGCAGGTCATACTCCCACTTGCGGGCTAGTGAGAATCGCCCCTTGGTAGCTGTACTTCGATGGATCAGTATGCCAGATGGAGACGGTATCAGGATAGTACTGATATCTCCTAGAGGGTGTAGTTTCGAGTTCGCATTCAGGCTAAATTGCCAATGTTTAAACAACCAGGCAGAGTATGAAGCTTTGATCAGAGGACTGTGCATGTTGCACAGCATTGGGGTGGATTCTGTTGAAGACTACAGTGACTCCTTGCTTCTAGTCCAGTAAGTGCGGGGAGAATTTAATTGCTATGATGAGATCTTGACCAAATATTTAACACAGTGTCACGAACTGATTGAAACCTTCAGCTCCTTCACAATCAAGCATATACCCCGAGAGAAAAATGGCTGGGCCAATGCATTGGCACAGCAGGCATCAGGTTACATGACCTTTGATTAGTTAATTTATTGTGAGCCAATTGAGAAGGCAGTGATGTGCCTAGCGACGCTCGATTGGCGTGAAAAGATATCAGCCTATTTGACGGACCCTTCAGTGACAACGGATACGAAAACCAAAAGGCGAGCATTGAGGTATGTCATGATCGATAATATACTGTATTATCGGAATCAAGAAGGGTTGCTACTCCGATGTCTCAGTACTGAAGAAGCAAAGACGGCAATGGGGGATGTTCATGAAGGAATCTACGAAGTTGTTACTGAGGCGCACTGGTTATTATTGGCTAGCAATGCTAGAGGACTGCTTCCGATACTACAAAGGGTGCTAAGACTTCCAAAGATTCGGGAACATACAGAAAGCACCTGCCGAGTCCTTGCACCCAGTAATAAAACCTTGGCCGTTCCGCAGGTGAGGCATAGACATAATCGGGCAAATTTATCCTACCTCAAGCAAATGACATAAGTTTATTCTGGCCGTGACAGACTACTTTTCCAAGTGGGTCAAAGCTGTCCCATTGAAGAAAGTCACGAGTGCAGAGGTGATAGCTTTTGTGTAGGAACACATTGCCTATCGATTTGGAATTCCATAAACTATTACAACCGATCAGGGCACCGTGTTTATGTCTGAGATATTCCAGAGTTTCGCCAGAAACCTCGGGATTAGAATGTTGAACTCCTCGTCGTACTATGCTCAGGCCAATGGACAGGCGGAATCGTCAAGCAAGGCACTGATCAAGCTGATCAAGAGCAAAATCGCCGATGGACCCAGAAGTTGGCACATGACATTAGCCGATGCATTATGGGCCTACCGAGTCTCATGCCACGGGGTTACCAAGGTATCACCATACTATGGACAAGAGGTAGTGCTGCCGATAGAAATCGGTATAAACTCACTCAGAACGCCCAAACAGGATATGTTATCGGCTGAAGATTATAAAGAGGTGTTAGCCGATAGCCTGGAGGATTTGACAAAGTTGAGATTTAAAAAACTTGAACAAATCCAAAGGAATAAAGTAGGGTGGCGAGAGCATATAACAAGAAAGTTGTGTCGAAGTCGTTCGAAGAGGGCGACCTGGTATGAAAAACTATCCTGCCCATCGGAACAAAAGATAATCGGTATGGTAAATGGTCACCAACATGGGAAGGGCCGTATAAAGTTAATTGGTTGGTGCAAGGCAACTCATACCTATTGAAAACTTTGGAGGGAGAGCTGTTCACCAAAGCCATTAATGGGGAGTACTTGAAGAAGTACCACCCCAGTATATGGATAGGATCCTAGTCGAACGAACATGATAAGAACGACTGCCACTAGCCAAGACACGAAAAGCCGGGCTAACGCTATTAAGTTAGCTACAACCATAAGGCCGACGATTCACGTCGTCCTCAGAAACATCCAAACAATAAAAAATGATGTGGTATATTCAGATCACAATAGGACATGGGGTCCTAAACACGCAATCAATTACATTGTTTAAATAAGAGGAAGAATCCTATCGGCCGCAGCCTCTGCGGCCTGACAAACACTCAAAATTAAGGCCTCGTCATCGGCATCATTACCCGGAACCAGTACAATGACCTTTGTATTAGCCTCGACAAATTTGAAGGTCGCAAAAATATCAACGTGCCAGGCCCTCAGGTCTGCCTTAGCCGAGTCAATGGCACGGTCAACAACGGAGAGGCGGGCTTCAGCTTCAATCAGGGCTTGCCTCAAACGAGCGGCCTGATCGGCCAGAACTGCTCTCGATGGCTTCAAAGCCATAACCGATGATACCGCGGCATCAAAATCAGCTTTCTTCTGTTTGCCGACGGCCACCAAGATGTCAAGTTCAGCACGGTCCCTCGCGATCTCCTCTCGCTGACGGCGGCGTCCCAACACCATCTTGACAGCATCCTTCTTCAAGAAGAGGCAATGAAGTTCATTGAATTTGTCCATGTTTGCTACGGAAAGGCAAGAGGCCACCTCAGCAAGGAGGGCGGCCATCGGTTGATAGTCTTCTAAGATATCTGGCCCCAACTGAACCAGCATCCGATGAAGTTGTTTCAGTTTGTCTCGCTGGTATCACACAGATCCACATGGCACATAGCCTCTTGCCACTTACCTCATTCTAAATCATTTTACCATCCTAGTTGATTATTTATCGTGTAACACATACCATCAATAACTCAACATCATTGTGCGACAGCACACGACACACTCATTTCCAAAAGATATTCCATAAACCATTAATCAAGTTTGAATTTGCACTTTCAAAAGATATCAGTTTTTCATGGCATAGCTAAGCAAACTAAGCACAATCTAACCAATCCACGTTGGTATTATATTAGCAACCAACTATTACAGATCCATCCTAGAGTGACAAATGAATATGGCATACCAAATGACAAAGTAGGTATAATTCAAATAGCTAAATCCTAAATTATTTGAAATGAGGTATAACTTGAAATAGCATGCAATAAATTAAAATAAAATAGCATTTATAAAATTGGTTTCAACATGATCAAATCACAACTTGTGTTAGAACAACTCTTGATCTTGGTCTTAGATCAATTCTTCACTTTCGAACGCTCCTAGCACTTCAATCAACATCTAAGTGAAACGAACAGCGAGAATCAAAATAAATTCAAATCAAATATCAAACAAACTCCAAAAATCAAATAAAATACACAAAAATAAAGATCTTGAATATAGACAAATTTAGAAATTTGAATGGGCTCAATCATCATATGAAGGAGAACGGACTCTTGAAAGATTCACCAGAAAATTAAATTCAGAAAAAGAAAAGGAAAATAGAATATTTCGGAAATATTCCCTGACAAGTGGACCCCATTGATTTTCTTTTCGAATTAATTATTTTTCCAAAAAATAAAACACGTAGAGGTTCACATGCCAATGTCTCTGCTGATATCAGTAGGCATGTGGTAAGACCGGGGGTGGCCATGTTGGCTTGGTGGCGCTCGATCGGGACCCAACAGTCTTCGACAGTGGCCTCCGGTGACCCCAGGTCGCCACTTCTGGAAGCCCTCGGCGAGGAGATCAATGTGACGCGGGTGGCACAGCACTTGGGACACGACAACAGCGGCGACGACGCAAGAAGTGGCAGATTATGGCTTGCACGACGGCGCCAACTCCAACCACACTTCGGTCAAACGAGCGTGCGCATCGAACAAACCAGATGGGGTCAAGCACGGGTCTCAAAGCTCACCGGAGGCAGCCAATTGATGACTTTTACTCCTCGGCGGCGCTTCACTAGATACCAAATTCTGGCTAAAACGGTGGCACTTGCTTTCAAACGATATAGGGTTTGGGCTTATGGTCTCCTTGCGATCATGAGGCGCGCATTATATACACCTAGGAGTACGTGTTGTGGCCGGAACGGAGAAGGGAGTCCGCGGCGAGCATGAGCGACGCGCAGAGTCCAAGCTGGACATGAAGAAGGCGTCCTAACATGTGGGCCCCACCTGTTAGCGGCACGCACGCGCGCGGTGGACCTGGCTGGGCGACTGGGCCACGCGCGACGAGAAGAATTGGGCCACGACGTGACTTGGGCTGGCCCAGGCTGGTGGCAAGGCTTCAATCCAAAGCCTTTTCTAGATTTTTTTTCCAGTTTTCTTTTCAGAAAATGACCAAAAATCCAAATAGATTTCAAATAAATAGCAAAAATACTTGAAAAAATCCAAAAATTTTCCATAAAATATTTTGAAACATTTAGAACTCAAATATTTTAAACAAATGTTCCCTTATATATTAATCATGTTAAATTCTTTTTGAATTAAAGAAATTCCAAATAAGCTTTAATTTAATAACAAAACTATGGAAAACTCTGAAAAAACTTAAAATAAATAAAGCAAACTCAATTAATAAAAAAATAGGATGTTACAAAAACCAAGAGTCTAGTTGTATCCTAATGACCAATAGTTCTGGTTATATCTTAATGCTATTAGAGCATCTCCAAGAGGAGCCCTAACTTGAATTATATGGCTTTTAGGGAAAAAAATCAACTCTAGCAAGGACCCTAAATTGTTAAAATTTAGTAAATTGTTTTAGGACCCTTGGGCGACTAGCTATATTTAGCAACTCTGTGATTCGGCCCTATCTAATTAGATGGTAGTTGGGTTTTAGGGTCTAATTGCTGAAGTGAATATTTCTTTAGAGCCTTAAATCTAATTAGTTGGAGTCCTATATTGAAATTTAAGGCTTATTTTATGAATATCTCTTAGAGCTGCTCTTAATAACCCAACAGCTCGCAGCAACCGAGTGGTAGTTGGGTTTTAAAGTCTAATTGCTGAAGTGAATATTTCTTTAGAGCCTTAAATCTAATTAATTGGAGTCCTATATTGAAATTTAAGGCTTCTTTTATGAATCTCTCTTAGAGATGCTCTTAATAACCCAACAGCTCGCAGCAACCGAGTCAGTTCCAGCTGGAACTCCACCTACATTGCACAGCACAGCACATTCCAGACCATGTGGCGGACAAAGAAACCAGAGTGGATGCCCAACAAGTAGACACAAATCACATGCTGCCAGTGAACAGAACCGACATGACCCACCAGGTGCGTTCCTTTAGCGCAGCATAACATATTTTCTGGGAACGGTGGGCCCGTGAAAATACCAAAATTGCAGCCAACATCACATCCAAGAAGGATGCTACAGAAGGCGAAGATTAAAGAATGACATATCTTGTGGATTGTAATCACAATTCTAATACACAAAAAATGAAGAAAAAAATTGCAGGGAGTCTGAATGTTTTCGCCCAGCTGCAAATCTATCCACTACGAGCCACCAGTTTAAGAATGCCAGCACATTATGTTACAAGTAATCACCGGAGGCAAAGCTTCAACTAAAATGATACTTTGGCAGAAAAGAGGCCATTTGGCAACCGCAACTGAAGGTTGGTATGCTATTATTATTTATTAGCAAGGTAAGCGAACTGAGACTCTTAAACTTGCTGCTTATTAGGCTCAAAAACCTAATGTGTTTTCACTCCACTTTCATGACTATCTTCATTAGCTCATACACCAAGTAGCTGATAGAAGCTGACGGAAGAACCTGAAGAAAGGAGAAAAATAAACTTTGGCATGTCAAATGAACTGCAGTAAGATCAGCAGATAACGTTGAATAATATTAAATTTGATCAATCGATCTCGTTTCAAGCGGTGTGCAAGTTGTTAAATAGATTCAGCAAGTACTGGACTCTCTTCCAAGTTCTAATTGCGTCAATTATAGCAGAGTAGATAACTATGATGAAAAGTAACCTGTAACAAGCTGGGGACCAGTCCAGCATAGAGTGCCGGAACTCCACCGTCATTAACTATTTTAAGGGCTGTTGCAAAAGCATTCATCTTTGTTGCCTTGACTTGCATTTGGAGATGCCTCCTGACTACTTCAAATGGGTATGTGGCAGCTTCTGCACAGCAACCAGCAATGGCCCCATACATCAAGGTCCTAACAGGACCCAACTCAAGCTGATTTAGTGCACTTGCTTCTTGACCTTGTCGCTTCAGATTTGATGCCCTCTTCTTTCCTTCGGGGGAATGCAAATAAGCAATCTTTAATATGTCATATACACCATAGAATACAGCGCCAGAGGGTGCCATGCTGATAAGACAAGGAAATAATCCCTTGTACAGAGCGAAGAATCCTTCAGTCTGGATCATGTGGTGGGCAACTCCAAGGACCCCACCCAAAGCTTCACCTCCAGGAGCTACCATCTTTGTCCTAATCTGAAATCAAAACCTAAATTGAGGTAAACTCGACCATAATATTTGCATTCCAGAAAACAAATAATTCACAAGGTTAGATAAACTGATATATAAATACCGTATCCATTGGTATGCCCAGTATTGTAGCTGTAACACCAGCAGCAGCTCCTGCAATAAACCTCTCAAAGTTTGTAATTTCTTCATTACCAGACCATCTGAGCAATTGTTTTCTGTACGTGTCATATGCGTAGAAATTGACAGCCTTGAATGGAGCAGTTCGAACGATGTTGATAAAATTCCCTCTCCAAAAGCTTTTCAGGCCTTGTGTTGTTGCAACTACATGTATAAGCTCGAATAGATTCCTCTTCTCACCCCGAACAACATACTCCAACTTTAGCCTCTCAAGGGGGGCAACAATAGTTCTGCACCAAATATTAAAATTAGGAAGGTAATGGCTACAGAGATAATAGATGAATAGCATTGTTTTTCTTTGCTTCTTTGGCCTTGGCAACGTTACTAATTAAAACAAGCAGGGTTAATTACTTTACGTGAACAACTATACATAAATACATAAACAGCAGCTAAAAATATGCCACTTGTGTGTGTATTCTTCTGTCATAGAGTTCATAATACAATTTTCTTAAATCCCATTTAAGCACTTCAGTGACTGATTTATTTACCTACATCTAGAAATCAATAACAGCAGAGAGATGTATGGATATTTCTACACCTTCAGATAAGCAACACCAATCAACACATATGTTGTGGTTTTGTATAACAGCTAGTTTCACCATGCATAAGTCCACCAGCTGTGCTGCAATGAATGATTATAAAAGGGTTTCAAAACATAAATGGTCTCAGATACTAACTGTTCTAGAACTGACACTGGTTTTAAAATCTAAACTAGGAAAACAAATAAAGAAGATGTTGGGAAAATGACTTCATTGACCAGAATCCGTGATTAAAAATCCACAATTCATGTGGGTAAACAACAATGCAAGTGGGTTATACAGGGATTTATGAAATTTTCTTTGATCATAATTTATATCTACACAAAATACCCACAAGCTATGAATTTTTATGATGTCATCAGAGAAATTTGCATGTAAATAAATTTAACTTCTTTGATGTTTATTCATTTTTTGTGGGACCTCCTTCTTAAAGCCATAGCACACTGTATTGCAGCCTTCCTAAAGGAACATCTTAAATAGAATTTTAATATCAAGACCTAAATATTCATTCAAACTGACAAAACGTCATTGGTACCAAGAGCATCCCATTCGAATTATTCAGTTACAAGTAACATGAACGTTGCAGCACAGCTAAAATTAGGTCCATTTAGTGTCTAATTCTTTGTGCACCAAAGGCCCAACGCCACAAACAACTGAAACAGAACGACACTCAACTAATCTATCACAAAAGCTCCGCTGTTGCAAACTTTAAGCTCATTTCTCCGCATCTCAATCCAATGGCATATCTATTTACCAACAAAACCAGTCCGTATC
Organism: Rhipidocladum racemiflorum; assembly: GCA_036346355.1. Taxonomy (NCBI): domain Eukaryota; kingdom Viridiplantae; phylum Streptophyta; class Magnoliopsida; order Poales; family Poaceae; genus Rhipidocladum; species Rhipidocladum racemiflorum. The sequence goes on from CM070588.1 coordinate 40,007,904, forward strand.
AATAGAACCAGCACATATATTCTCGTAACACCAAGAGACAGAACACAATTTAGCTGGACCAATTCCATCTGACGTTAAGATGGTCACTCAACCAAATGCAATAAACGGAAAAGGGCTCTCAAACATGCGAGACATCCCACCTGAGTTGCACGAACAGTGAACACAAATTACCAGTAACGCCAGTCCATTTGAATCAACAATGGTATTCTCTAACAAAGAGGGACAAAATTGCTCATTTTGGGCATTTTTTTTAAAAGGAACACATTTTGGACATATGATCTAGGCCAATATCAATCATGTCCAACACACATTTCCGCATCAATTCCGAACACAAATCGTACTCAGCTGCATATACCAGTTAATAGTAGTGGCTATACCTGGACACCATGGCAGCAACGGCTCCTGCCCAGAGGTGCTTAGTGGTGTTCATGGCGCCGGCTCCCGCGTGACCCCGCCTCTCCGCATCCACTACCGCCGCCGCTTTCTCCTCGGTTTCCACCCCCTCCCCCCTCGCCCTCCTCCCATCCACCAATCCGTCCTTTTCGTCGCCAGCAACCAGCTCTAGCGGGACCGATCTCCGCACGAGCTCAGCTCCCTCCACCGGCACCGACAACGACGCGAAGAACAACCCCGGCGCCCGCCTCCCCACGCGGGGCCGGACCGACACCGAGGCCGCGCAGCCGGGCATCGCCGCGAGGAAGGCGGCGCCGTGGTCCGTCGCGCCGTCGATGAACAGGCCACCCGGCGGAGACCCCGCGCCGCCGCGAGCGGCCAGCCACGCGCCCAACCCCGGCATCGCTGTCGAGGCGGCAATCGGCTCAATTTCGTTTCGAGAAGCCCTCAATGGGCTAAAGCAAGCATGTACAATGAGCTAATATAGAAAAATAACATATAAGATTTTTATACGAGGTAAAAGAGAGAAGAGGAAAGAAAGCATAGTCGTCTTTTTACAAATAGACGGTCTTATAAACGACTTTAGATTGTTTGTGCTATTGTATAGATAGTCTATTAGTTATATAAAAGATTATTATAGACGACTATATAGATAATTTAGGGAGTGTATAGGCATCATCCGGATGTTTTTGTCCCAAAAAACATCCAAACTTTGGTTCGTACGATCAAAACACACATCTATAGGATCAACACACCTCGAATTCAGGGGGCCGTGCATTGATCTGAAAGCAAATCCAATGGCCAGGAATTTGGATGATGATTGCTAAAGAAAACATCCGGATAAAACTTATCAAAACCCGATAATTTATTATATAAATTATCTTTATGTTTATTTATAGATGATATATAAATATATTATAAACATCTATTGTCTATTTATACATGCTCTAAAGCTATGCTTAACGATCTGCTCCTACAGAAATTGATTAACGGACAGAACTACACATGTGGCGTCCGAATACGATAGCTGGCACGATGTGTGTGTCTCTCTCTCCGCGTGTTTCGTTGTTGAGGAAAAAAAAATATATGAATTGGCCACCAATGGAATGCGTTGGACAAGAAACTTATGCTGTTGAAGAGCTGCTGTATTTGCAACAGCGAAGGGGGTGAAAATTGGGTCCTGCATGATGGTCAAACAATGGGAGGGAAAATAGATAGCATATTAAAGTAAGGTGCTTCCATGTGTATAACACCCCAAAATTTTGCTTTTCTTAAATTCATGTGTGATTTGGTACTTTAGTGAATTTTTGGAATTTTTTGGAATTTATTTGGATCTATTTGGAATTTATTTGAATTTATTCCATTTTGAAATAATTAAGGAATTAAACTTTGCAAATAAAAAATTGTTGGAAATATTTTATTTGAGTCCAAAATGTTCCAAAATATTTTCCAGAATTTTTCTGGAATTTTTCTGAGTCTTTTGCTATTTTTCTTGAATTAAATGAATTTCTGGGAATTATTTTGAATATTAAATCGCTGGAAAATTCAACCGGGTCGGTTACTGTTCATCCGACCGAGTCGAACCCGAGTCGGACTCGAGTCCGACCCGCGCCATGCGGTCAAGCTGAACCCGCTCGGCGAGACCCTAGCCGCGTGACCGTCGGATCAAAATCCAACGGTCCGCGTTGGACCACGTCGCCCGAGCCCAGGCCGGATCGGACCCGCCCGCGTCGGATGAATCCCAGCCGTTGGTTGGAACACGTGGACGGTCGAGATTGCTTCGTCTCCGCCGAGTCCGATACGGATTGCGCCGCTGGCCTGGCCGTGTTCCGTTAGGGTTCCGATTTGTCGCGCCGCATCCTGGCTATTTAATGCGTGGGACATCGCCCGAGGTTGCCCTTTCTTTGTCAGGCGCACAAACCCTAACCCGTCGAGCCCTAGCCGCCACCGCCAATAATCGCTCGCCGTAGTTGCTTAGGGGTTCCGCCATGTTTTTGTCGACTCCGCCGCCATGGCCCCAGATCCGAAGTTCCGCGACGAGACGCACCCGGAAGGAGAACTCACCTCGCCGGAGAAGCCTCGAGCGCCAGAGTCGATGTCGCCGCCCCCAACTCCGGTGACCTCGAACCGTCGCGCCGCCATCGGCGTCCTCGAAGCTTTCTGCGTCCGATCAAGATCGAACGCACGCGGTGAGCCCACGTTCTCCCCCAAACCCTGGAACCCAGATCAGATCTGGACCGTTGGATCAAGATCCAACGGCCCACGATCACCACGTGCCGCAGCAGCATTAACGTAGGGTTAGATCTGGACCGTCCGATCTAGATCGAACGGCCCACGATCACCGTGTAGTTTTCGACGTGTTAACCCTGGATCTAATCGCGGCCGTTGATTTTCAAATCAACGGACGTGATTGTGCCACGTGTACCCTGGCCACGCCGCGCACGCTGCAGCGGCGCGTGTCTCGACACGCGCCCGCGTCAGCGGGACAGCAGAACGGCACCATGACGTCATCGCTGACGTCACGGTGGGGCCCGCTTGTCAGTAGCATCGTTGAGCGTGGTGACGTTAGTGCTGACGTCATCCAAGGGGTCCCACCTATCAGCGACCTGAGCCGTGGACCGAGTCCACCGTGGACCGAGCCCATGAGCCGGCTGACGTCAGCCAGCCAATCAGGAACCGACGCGTGTCACTGCTGACGCAATAAATGATTTTCCGAAAAAGAAAATGATTTAATAATTCGGTTTAATAAATGATTTGAATTTCAAACTTCAAACGCTTATAACTTTTGCGTTTTAACTCCGATTTGAGTGATTCAAATTTCTAAATTTGTATAAAATTGAGATCTACCTAATTATAAATTTTATTTAATTTTTGGACTAAAATTTTCCTCTGTAATATTATTTAATTGATTATTTAAACTTCAAAATGCTATAACTTTTGCATTTAAACTCCGAATTTGACGATTCCAGTTTCTAAAAATTCATAAAATTATGTTCTCTCTGTTTATGAACTTTATTTGGATGTTTGGATACTTTTTATCTACTGTTTTATTCATTTGTTGCTATTTGCACGCATTACGAGTAGACGTTGAAGTGCCGGAAGGATTCGAAGGAGATGTGTTGACTCAGGATCCAACTCAAGACCAAGAACAAGTACTTTTTGAAGGCAAGTTGTGCTTTGACCATATTGATCCCATCTTGAAACCTATTTTGATTTAATGTATTGCATGCTAGTTCAAATAGAAAATGCTTTACTTAATTATGGGGAAATTAGATAAATACCAATTTGCTGTATGACACCTTGATTACTTAAATATGTGCCATGACCCCCTTGTCACCCTAGTTGTGGATTACTAGTTGGACATTACTAAATTGCCAACATGGGTTTGTAGATCGTTGTAGTATATGGCTTAGACCTGCTACGTGCTCATGACATGATTTTGGACAATCAAATGTTAATATTGACTTAATGATGTATTGAACCTGTTTTGGGAAGGTATCATGTGATGTTGATGGCACGTGGTGCATGGTAATCACCTGGGGTTTGATAAATAGCTTTTGACCGGGGCATGTGGTAAGAATGATCAGGTGGGCCAGTTGTGGCACTGGGAATGTTGTTTTGGTTCTTCGGGTAGTCTTGCCCTGGTCACCCTAAGGACTTAACCTTGCAAGCCTTTGAACTGAGTCAATCTTGCAACCACATGTCTGTAATGGGACGGACCTAGTTGATTAAGTTGCTAATAACGTACATGTGGGACCTCAGGTTGTCAACTACACCCTTTGTGTAAGTTGTACGGGGGAGCGTACCGGGGCTGCGGCCAGGTACCCATCTAACGGTTGATTGGCCTAAACTTCGCCTTCGCTAAGGGAAGGGTTAGTGTGCAATAACCGGGGAGGCTCACTTGTATTGTTAGAAGTTTCCGAAAGACTTTGTTACGGGAACTCGCCTTTGTGGTGTTTGACTGTATCTTGTGGGTAAAGTGCATAACCTCTGCAGAGTGTAAAATCTATTCGAATAGCCGTGTCCACGGTATTGGACATCGCTCGGGAATTACAGTCAAGGGTTAGATTTTCTTGAAAATAACTTGGACTTGAAAGGTTGGGTTTGGTTAAATAATGATGTTGATGGAAATGTGGTTTAGGAATGGGAAAGCTGTTTACTAAACTCCTTGAAAAGTTATTTATGCTTTACTTGTTCTACTGCTTTCGAATCTACTTATGATACTTGTTAAAATGCTGTTTACTGCAAATATACCTTGAGCTATTCCTTTGTATTAAGCCATGCATGTAGTATATTAGCTGCATTCTGTGCATGACTTGCTGAGTACCAAGTACTCACCCTTGCCACAATACAACACCAGTTGAAGAGGAGACTACACCAGCTTTGGAGGAGGAGCTCCAAGAGGAACCGTCTACTTAGGGAGCGAGCCCAGTCAGTTGCCTGTGGTATACTGGATGGCGCCACGAAGTTATCTTATTTTTCCGCTGCTATTATTTCTCTCTTAATAAGTTTCGCCCTGCGTGGCGTATATTTGTAACTTGACCATAAGGTCGAGCAACCAGTTTGACTATCTAATTAAAGTACTTTATTAGTATCGAGTGGTATGATTGTGATATTTACTGATGTTAAGACTGTGTGCACTAGCGCGTTCCTAGACTAGTGCTGAATACACAGAGGGTCCGGATTTGCAGATTCGGGTCCCGACAATGTGTTATGATCTGTCCAGAGATGATCGCGTTATTTAAGGTGTTTCGATGTATTACTATTTAAAAATGACGTAAAATATTAAAGCAATATTAGAACTTGAAGAGGCGGCGTAGATTAAATAAGTCTTGCTCAAAGAGTAAAGTGACTTCCAAGTATGCAAGACTTAACTTTTGTAAAACCATTTTTAGATCGGGGCGTGCTGTGACTACGATGCAGTGAAGCAGCTAACTTTTAACAAGTTTTCTTTACTATTTGGAAACAAGGTAGTACTAGATTGTGTATTATTTGTTTCCTCCCCTTGTCACCAAGATTCAGCGTCCATATGTGAGTTCTGTACTTTATACACACATCTCACCCCTAGAAAATCGGAGAAAAAAATCATACCAAACCTAACAAATTCCTAGCCAACCCAACAAACTACCTAGCAAACTCTTAACAAACCCAAACAAACTCAATCTTGTCAAGAACTCAATTCACACATCTTTCTTTCTAACAAACTCATCTTGCATAAAAATTTTCTTTAAATAACCACATGGAAGCAATTTTTCTTTAAACAACTTTACCACACCACCATTTGCCGCTAGCCACCATCTATGGAGAAAAACGAGAGGGAGAGAAATGAGTCCCGTCCCCGGTCACCGCCGCATCTAGTCTCCCTCAGGGTTTTCCTTACCGGCCGAAAATCGGTGATAAATCGGATATTTCGGTTTTATCGGTTGGGGCCAGTAAAAAACCGTACCGATTAAATATTTCAGCCCCTTTTATACAGCTCACGCGATCAAAATTCCCCACTTTCCCAGTTACGATTTCGTCGGTCATCCGCATCACCTTCTAGACCGCCGCCGCCTCGCGCCCTCACCCCCCCCCCACGCCGCCGCTGCCTCACGCCCTCAGCCCCTCACCTCTGCGCCGGCGCTGGCGCCGCCACCTCACGCCCTCAGCCCCTCACCTCCCCGCTGCCGCCGCCTCGCGCCCTCAGCCCCTCACGGCCTCACCTCCCTGCCGCCCACCTCACGCCCAGGCCGGCGCCGTTACGGCGATCTCCAGGTAAAACAAATTCTTCTGGTCTCTTACAATCCTAGTCTTGGTAGATCTATATGGATTCTATCACTATTTTCATTTCTCTGTATCAGAGTTGAAAATATTTTTAGATTGATCTATTGTTAATTTGTTACCCTCTGTTACCTGTTGATATATGACAAGTTCAATGAGCGTCGTGTAACGTCCTTTCTCAAATTCTCATCGATCGTGTACAGCTGCTAGATGATCCTTGTACAATCTAGCTAGCACAAGCTGGGGATAGAGACGAAACGACGATCGATTTTTTTAGGAAATAGCAGAAGCTCTGCTATTATATTTCATTAAAGAGGAGGGAAAATAAAACATGATATCTTAATTAGCGTGCATATATAGTACAAAAGACCTCGGTGAGGCCAGCACTTTGCAGGCTCCTTAACAGCTAAGCCGACAAGACAGGGGTGGGGTAAATTTCATTGGTTGAAGTTAGAATTTACAGAGGTAAACACAGTTAAGTTATGTTACACTAAGTTGGTCTTCCTCCGGTAGAAACAAGTTTAGCCTTTCTGCACGCACCACCAAATATTTAGCTTAGTGTGTTTAGTACAAATGACGATCAAACGCGACTCTTACATATACAGTTAATTGAGAAGGTGTGAATTGAAGCTTTATTGAGAGGGCGCCCGCGGCGGCGTCGTAGGCTTCAGCGACTGCCTCGGCCCGCTCCTGGGCCGCGTCACTGGCCCTCGCCATCCTAGGGTCGACCGACTCTATGTCGGCGCCCTCCAGAGTTAAGGCCGGGCGAACCGACGCGGAGCACGCCGACCTTCGTCTCCTCCTGGAAAGAGGAACGATGTCTTCCTCCTCCTCCTCCTCCTCGGCAGGGTCCTCAACCGCTTGCGCAAGCCGAGCTTAGAGGATCTTGATCTGCTCCTCCAGTTGCTCCCTGCTTGCGGTGGACTGGGCCGCCGCCTCGGCCTTCTTTGCCTCCTCGGCCAGCTGTTGCAGACGAACCATCAGCTCCGGCTTCTTCTTCTTGAAGTCAGCGAACCACCACTCGAGCTCCCTTACCTTCTGCCGGTCGGCGTACTCCAGGTGGTGCTTGGTCGGCGTCTTGGCCAAGACTTGGCACTTGGAACGCCTGGCGGGGGAGGCCGAGGAAGAAGGTCGACGACGCTTGCTCGTCGTCTTCTTGCGCGCGCCGCTAGTCGTGGCGTCGCCTTGCCGCGTTGGCTCCGCCTTCGCCACGGCAAGCTCGAGGGCGACCCTCTCCTGCGACCACGGCAAAATAAGGCAGGCTTGGGGCAGAACTCCCCGGGCGGAACACGCAAAGAAACTTACCACGTCGCCACGATAAAAAATGTTCTTGGGGAACTGGCGGTGGGGTTTTAGCTCCTTCTCCCTCGGGACGCCGAACAACTCGGCGACCCTCTCCTCGACCCAGTTCATCCTCGGAGCTGCAAGACGAATAGAACATGAGGGACCAAAACCCTTCCTCATCCCGAAGTAGGCGCCGAAAGGGGACCAAGAAACGTACCTGCGTCCGCCTCTCGGGTGAAGTCTTGCCACCCGGTGATCTCGTAGAAGGGGTGCTCTGTAACATCTCAAAATTTTGCTTTTCTTAAATTCAAGTATGATTTGGCACTTTGGTGAATTTTTGGAATTTTCTAGAATTTATTTGGATTTTATTTGAATTTATTCCATTTTGAAATAATTAAAGAATTTAACTTTGCAAATAAAATTTTGTTGGAAATATTTTATTTGAGTCCAAAATGTTCCAAAATATTTTCCAGAATTTTTCTGGGATTTTTCTGAGTGTTTTGCTATTTTAATGAATTAAATGAATTTCTGGGAATTAATTTGAATTATTTAATTGGATTAATAGCGAGTGGGTTCGCACTGTTCCACTGACCGAGCCCGAGTCAGACTCGAGTTCGAGTCCGACTCGAACCCAACCGAGCCTAACCCTCTCGACCGTCCGATCAAGATCGAACGGCCGAGATTGAGCCACGTCACCCGAGCCCGAGCCCGACCGAGCCACCCGCCGAGTCGACCGAGCCCAAACCCTTGCACCGTTGGATCTTGATCCAACGGCCGCGCGCTGCGCCACGCCGCTCGCTGCGTGTCCGAAGTCGGACTCCGCCAGACGTTTTGCCGCGGATTCCGCTGGGATCTCGGCGTCCGTCTGCGTGATTTAATGCCTGGACTCGCGCCGAGGTTCGCCTTTACCTCGTAAGCGTCGCTTGCCCCAGGTGCCCTAGCTCCTAGCCGCCGCCGCCGACCCGCTATTGCTCGCCGTAGTTGCGTGAAGCTCGCCGCGGACTTTGCTTCGCCCGCCGCCGCTGAGGTCGGATCCGAACCGCAAGGCCAAGACACGTCGGGAGGTATCTTCCACTCCGCCAGAGAAGCCCGAGGCGCCGTCGCCGTGGTCGCCGCCATCGTCTCCGGTGACTCCTCGCCCGCCGCCGCCGTCGACCCGAGCTCGCTTCCACCGTCCGATCTAGAGCCAACGCTCGAGATCACGCCACGTCACCCGGTGAGTTCCACGTTGAAATCGAGATCTATTTCCAACCGCTCGATCTAGATCCAACGGTTTAGATCGTGCCACGTAGCCTAAACCGCACCGAGCCAGGATAGATCTCGGTAGTTAGATTTAGATCGAGCGGTTAGGGTTAGCCGCGTTATGGCGTTAGATTGGATCTTGACCGTCAATCAAGATCGAACGGTCCATATCGGCGGAGTAGTTTCTTAACGCGAGAGTCCGGATCAATGGGCCATTGATTTTCAAATCAACGGCCGAGATCTAGCCACGTGGCGGGAGGCCGACCGTCGCGTCGGCCAGCGGGCCGCGCCCGTAGCGTGGCGAGTGTCTCGACACGCGGCCCGCGTGTCGATGGGGCCCACGCCGCGTCGGCGTCTCACCTGTGCACCATGGCGTTGCGGCGACGTCACGGTGGGGCCGGTATCGGCCGTCCTCGGCCGTCGCGTGATGACGCCATCGCCGACGCGTCATCAGAGGCCCGCTGTCAGCGAGACACGTGAGCTATGGACCAGGTCCACGGTGGACCGAGCCGCGCCCGTGCGCCGGGTCCATGGACCTGAGGCGACGTGGCGGCACCGGATTGGTCCACGTGTCATGCTGACGCAATAAAAGAATTTCCGAAAAAGAAAATGATTTATTAATTCGAATTATTGATTTCAGATTTTGATTCAAACTTCAAACGCTTATAACTTTTGCATTTTAACTCCGATTTGAGTGATTCAAATTTCTAAATTTGTATAAAATTGAGATCTACCTAATGGTGAATTTTATTTAATTTTTGGACTAAAGTTTTTCTCTGTAATATTATTTAATTGATTATTTTAAACTTCAAAATGCTATAACTTTTGCATTTAAACTCTGAATTTGACGATTCCAGTTTCTAAAAATTCATAAAATTATGCTCTCTCTGTTTATGAACTTTCTTTGGATGTTTGGATACTTTTTGTCTACTGTTTATTTATTTATTTGCCATTTGCACGCTTTACGAGTAGACGTCGAAGTGCCCGAAGGATTCGAAGGAGAAGTGTTGACCTAGGAGCCAGCTCAGGACCAAGAACAAGTACTTTTTGAAGGCAAGTTGTGCTTTGACCATGTTGATCCCAATTTCAAATTAATTCGATTCAAAACTATTGCATGCTAGTTTAATTAGAAAATACTTTATTTAATCCCGGGGAATTAGATAAATGCCAATTTGCTGTATGACACCTTGATTAATTAAATATGTGCCATGACCCCTTGTCACCCTAGTTGTGGATTACTAGTTGGACACTACTAAATTACCAACATGGGTTTGTAGATCGTTGTAGTATATTGCTTAGACCTGCTACGTGCTCATGACATGATTTTGGATAATCAAATGTTAATATTGACTTAATGATATATTGAACCTGTTTTGGAAAGGTATCATGTGATGTTGATGGCCTAAACTTCGCCTTTGCTAAGGGAAGGGTTAGTGTGCAACACCGGAGAGGACCACTTGTGCTGTTAAAAGTTTCTGAAAGACTTTGTTACGGGAACTCGCCTCTGTGGTGTTTGACTGTATCTTGTGGGTAAAGTGCATAACCTCTGCAGAGTGTAAAATCTATTCGAATAGCCGTGTCCGCGGTATTGGACATCGCTCGGGAATTACAGTCAAGGGTTAGACTTTCTCAAAAATAACTTGGACTTGAAAGGTTGGGTTGGTTTAATAATGATGTTGATGGAAATGTGGATTAGGATTGGGAAAGATGTTTATTTAACTCCTGGAAAAGTTATTAATGATATACTTATTTCTACTGCTTTCGAATCTACTTATATTATTTGTTAAATGTTTGTTTCGCAAATATACCTTGAGCTATTCCTTTGTATCAAGCCATGCATATAGTATATTAGATTGCATTCTGTGCATGACTTGCTGAGTACCAAGTACTCACCCTTACCGCAATACAACACCAGTTGAAGAGGAGACTACACCAGCTTTGGAGGAGGAGCTCCAAGAGGAACCGTCTGCTTAGGGAGCGAGCCCAGCCAGTTGCCTGTAGTATACTGGATGGCACCACGAAGTTATCTTATTTTCCGCTGCTATTATTTCTCTTTTAATAAGTTTCGCACTGCGAGGCGTATATTTGTAACTTGACCATAAGGTCGAGCAACCAGTTTGTTTATCTAATTAAAAGTACTTTATTAGTATCGAGTGGTATGATTGTGATATTTACCAATGTTGAGACTGTGTGCACTAGCGCGTTCCTGGAGTAGTGCTGAATACACAGAGGGTCCGGATTTGCAGATTTGGGTCCCGACATGCTCCCGCCTCCGCAGAGGAGATACCCGGTTGAAGAAGAAGTCCCGGGCGATGTCCCGACCAGTGAGCCCCATCTGGGAGAGCTCACTGATGGTCCTAAGGAACCTCTCCTCCTCGGGCTGCACTAGCGGGCGCGGAGTCTCGGTGGCCGGGGTGATCTCCCCGGAATAGGTCAACTATCTTCCTTCCCCCTTCTTCTGATAGAACCAAAGGTCGGCCCAGCCCGACACCGAATCTTTCAGGGAAAGAAGGGGGTAGTCATACGGTCGGCTGGTCCGGAGGCGAAGGTAGATGCAGCCGACAGGGGTGTTCCCACTGGTGCGGAAGGACGAATAAAAATGGAAAAAGAGACTGGCCATGGGCATCACGCCCACGTACACCTCGCAGAGATGGGAGAAGATTGTCAGAGCAAGGACAGAATTTGGATTGAGATGGGAGATCTTGCACTCGCAGAAGGCAAGCACGGAGACAAGAAACTCACTTTCGGGCAAGCGAAGCCCGTTGATGGTGTAGAGCTCGCAGGAGACAATCTCCCCCTCCCGTGGCTCGGGCTCTTCGTCGCCGCCCAGCACTCGAGCAGTGTTCGGGTCGACGTAGCCCTCGTCCACCAGCGCCTGGAGCCTCCTCCGGTTCATTTGGCTAGCACCGAAACACGCCATCTCAACAGGGGGTGGAGAAGGCAAGAACAAGGGATTTCGAGCAAGCATGAGCAAAATGCGAAGTGAGGGCGCCTCCCGCGTCGTTCGGGCTTAAAAAGGCAGTGAAAAGTCGCATTTACTGCCGCCACAACCTTTCACGACGCGACGGGTGTCCGTTACGGCTGAAACTGCCCAGTAAATGCACGTTTCCCGAGAAACCGCATGACTGTTACAGGGACGCTTCTTGTAGAAGGAACCAGCGCGACCAATCGGCCTTTCGCCCAAAGCACAACGCCTTGGTCATGCAGCGGGACAGAAGCTCGGTTGTGGATCAGTACGCCCGCCTACGACCATGCCATGCCCGATGCTGTAGTAGAGCTTCGCTGCAAGGAACCAATCCCTCCTACAAAGTCTTTTAGGCTCAAGGGGAAGCCCGGGCCAGGTGGTTCCCCACTTGAGTCTCGGGGGCTAGCTGTCGGGGATTGAACTATTTGACATAAAGACCATCTTGCCCCGGCTATCCAAAAGCCACCGACCATGTGATACCCTCGGAGGATGCCCGAGGAGAGCGCCCGAGCGACTTGATGCTCGGGCTACGAGCATAAGCCTCCGCTCGCTGAAGACCGATTGCTCACCTACGAGCAATCGGGTCAGGCACGAACAACCATGCTCGGTGAGCCTGGCGGATGCTCGGAGGATGGTCGGGGGGCTCGGTCAAACCACCAGGAAGGAAAGCGGCAACCAGTCCGCCGAGGATCCAGGACAGGTACGCCAGAAATTGGAAACAAGGTGCGATTCAAGGGCTCCGGATCACGGGCGTGGAAGGTACGGAAGCGTGGTGTAATTATAGGGGGTAGTTACCATGTATATGACTTAGGACCCTGTATTTAAACCCTCCTGACCCCTGTGAAAGAGGGGGGGGGGGAAAGGTGTACGCAACTTGATAGACCTTAAGCCATATACACTGGAGTAGGGTTATTATCTCCACAGCGAGAGGCTCGAACCAGGATAAAACACCGTGTGTCTCCCTCACCTGTGCATCGCTCGGACGCAACCACCCTCTCGATCGAAGGGGCCCCTGTTGATCCCTCATTCAACAAGTAAGCTCGGCGGGAGCCCGTTCTCCAATCGTCGATAGAAACGGAAACGGAACAATCATTTACCGACCGTTTCCGTACCGTTTTCATCCCTAACTGTATGCCTGGCTTCATTAATCAGACAAAAGGAAGGTTCGACTCAGGTCCTCCAGGTCCTCCTGGGCAGAACCAATTTAGAAAGTTCAATCCAGGGTCTAAAAGGGTTTCATTATTTTTCCAAACTTTTTAGTGCCACTTCCTGTGTAAGTTATCTAAACATTATAAGATCTTTAGATGCTATTTCATATTCCTGTAACGCTATTAAATGTTTTGCAAATTTTTGTTTCCAGACTCCATAATGTGATTATTCAGTTTCTTCAAAATAAATAATCCACCAAAATAATTAGAAATTCACGAAATGCGCATTAATAGTTCACAATATTAATGTAATAAATGGTTTTACCTTTTTATTAAATTTTCGGGATGTTACAATAATCGGCTCCACCCCGTCGCCGCCTCCCTTGGCCAAGCTCCGCTGCTCCGCCGGTCCGCCCCGAGCGGTCGAGCCCCCCCTATCCGGTGGCCTCTCCCAATCGCCGCCTCCTCCAGCCAAGCTCCGCTCCTCCCCTGTCGCCCTCCCTCCACGGCTCCACCCCATCGCTGCCTCCCTCGGCCAAGCTCCGCGGCTCCGCCCTGACCGCCAGCCCCGTCGTCGCCTCCCCCAGCCCCGTCCCGACCACTGGCGCCCTCCCTCCACCCCTTCGACTTCTCCCCTAGCCGGCCAGCCCTCCCTCCACCCCATCGCCGGTCTCCCCAGGGAGGCTAAATACTTGCTGTTGGGTTAACTTCATTGATTTCCATGTTGTGTCTTGTGACTTGCCCTCGCTCATGTAATCTAGTAGCTCATTGTCTACCTAGTCATGTTGCTCATTATCTCCATGTTGTGATTTGCCACTCTGTTTTGGCATGAGTTATCTTAATGTAATCTAATAGCTCATTGACGCATGTACATGACTCGGCTCCTAGCTTAATAGCTTTGTATCTTTCCTGGTGGTCACTGGTCAGCGAGCCAGCTCGGACTCGGCTCAGTGGTGGATCGAGCTAATTAGTAGGTTCGGATTCGGCTCATTGTTGTATCGAGCCGAGCCGAGCCGTACCGAGCCAAGCCGAGCTGCGAGCCTCGAGCTTTATTTCCAGACCTATTCCCGTGCGTCCATGCATACACTCACTTGCTGGTAATGAACGGTTGAGAGAGGCAGAGAGTCCATCCATTTGTGATTTATCAGCGGAAAATGGAATGAGAAGGCAAAGATTGAAAGAGAGGAAGAGAAGAAAAGAGTCCGAGAAGAGAGTGGCGAACGAGAGAAGCATGCATGCAAGCAAACGATCGAGAGAATGATGCAAAAAGCCAACGCAACGGCCAAGTCAAAAGGAAAAGCGGCCATCCATCCATGGCAATGCCGGGCATGCATGAAGATGAGGAAGCAGGATGACTGGGATGATCTTGGATGGGATGGTACCGGTCGATCCTGTACCGATCGGTTCAGCCGAATTCACCGTATCAAACGATACAGTATCTTCAAGGAATATTCTAGGAATCTGTACCATCTCATCCCGTATCAGATGGTTCCGTTTAGTCAACCAAACGCATGAACGCGATTAATTTCTGTACGGAACGGTTCGGTTCAACCTGATACAGCGAACCAAACACACCATAAAAGGAGAGCAGGGCCATGCACGTCCGCATCAAATGAAACAGAATCCATCACGCACCTCCATCGTCAAACAGAGCCAAACCAAACCAAATCAAGCAAGAACGGGAATCCCACACGGGACGGATGCTCTCACTGTCGTCTCATCGTCAGACAAATTAATTGGGCATTTCAACGAGTGGAGTGGTGTGGGGCGAAGTTGATATCTTGAAAAATAATATCGATATGATGAGAGAGGAAACATCAAGGAAGCTGCAGACAGATTCACGATCATGCATGCCAATTGTGATTTCCCCCCCTAGTTAGTTACAGACGTATATGCGAGTATACTTCATACTGCATCATATCACCATTTTAATTTTGAACTACAAGCTGAAAGTATGTTAGAAGAAACTAAAATAAGATAAGATTGTTGCAAACAATAACAATTGTTTTTTTTCTCCATGCTGATCATCAATTATTCGGGATTATCTCAGTTTTGCTACTCTCAATGTGCAATGAATTAGACCTCAAATTTCATATGTAATAGAATTATTTCGGAGGTGCATCTACAATTTTGTCCCAAAATTTTGAGAGGTGCTTCTATGCTTTTCTTTTTTAAAATTGCACAAGTATTAAAGCATGAATGGAGGGTATGTAGATAGTGATTACTTACCTTTTTATTTGCTTCAAGATTTGTGCAACTTGTATTAAAAGAAAAAGCATAAAAGCACTTCTCCGCAATTTTTCATATTGATTTAATACCAAACTAAATATTTTTGCACATGTACACGAATTGTGCTGCACCAATTAAATTGCACGTATATATGTAGGCCAGGCCAGCCCAATTCTCGACGGAAGTGCAAGTCAACAGGAGGTCAACGCCTTTCACCCTGCCTGCCCGATGCTCGCTGCTCCAGTCCACTGACACGAGCAGATCGCCGGAGCCCACCATGGCCGCACGCTAAGTGAATATGGGACGCATGAACTGAGCATAAGGTGATCTGAAGGTTATGGAACCTTCTATTAACTCTGTAGGGCATGTTTGGATGCTAGAGAAATAAAATCTAAGAAATATTTCTTCATAGAGGGATTTTAATGGCACATGAAATCCCCTCCAACCCCTAGGGATAATTTCCCCTCAAGGGAAATATTCCCACCCACTATTTGGAAGCCATAGGGATAAAAATCCCTAACAATCAAGTAAGTACAAAAACATATAGAAAAATCTAAAAAAATTAGAAAAATCTTTAAAAAATAAAAAGGGAAAAAATAATAAACTTCGAAAAAAAGAAAACAATTCCGAAAGAAATAATAGAATTCACAGGTACAAATATGAATAAAAGATCATTTAAAAATAATGAAAAAAGTGATAAAATCTACACATGCAAATAATATCATACAAAATGTCAAGTGTCCAAGAACAAAATGCCATAGCTGGGTGAAAATGGAATCAAACAGCGAAACTGAAAATGAAATGAACTTGGATGGAATCTCATCTTTTGGTTTTGAATTACCGTTTTCGGTGATTTTGATAAATATCTGCTGAGCATGTTACTAGTCAAGTGTCCAAGAACAAAATGCCATAGCTGGGTAAAAATGGAATCAAACAGCGAAACTGAAAATGAAATGAACTTGGATGGAATCACACAAAGCTCTGAAAATGAAAATAATCCACCGGTGAATTTATGGAGAAGTATTAAAAGCTAAATGATATGTCATAGCATATTCACATGCATCGGGTGAACTATAACCTCATTATCGAAACATACAGAAGCAAAGTAGATCAGAGTATTGGAGGAACTATAACCTCATTATCGAAACATGCATCGGATGAACTAGACCACTAGAGTCTGGTCTCTGATGTGTTACTGCTTCATTTGATATGTCAATGCTAGCAAAATGCTGGAAAGGCCTTCAAGAACAAAAAGACAACTCCAAGCATTGAGAAGTCGTGAATATGGGGATGCTGGTGGTGTGTGCTGTATGCTATCAATGTACAATATTGTGGCTTACTGATTCATATGGTAAACAGTATGACATGGATTAATATGGTCTCTTGGATATGTGATGAGATGGCATTTGCTATGCAAGATTAATATGGTAATTTTTGCTATGCAAGATTAATTTCACTTGCTTGGTTCCGGTCATGAATCAACTTGATAAAATATATAAATACTAATAGCACTAAAGCTGATGCACGCAACTGAACAGGCCTAAGTGCACTAGAGTAATGAAGGCTCGTGTTTTGATGAAACAACAATGTTTGGGATGTCTGGTATTCAAGTCTAGATCAATGTTGGCACGATCCTCCTCTGCTTCATGCTCATGGTTCATTTCCAAAATCTAAAAGAGATGAGAAAAGTACAAACCACATGAGTAGATCATACACAAATTATTCCAAAATAAAGGCTACATGAATATCCAGACAACAATACACCAATGTCTCTTTAGCACAAATTTTACTATGAGATCGAAAAGCATTGGTATTGTACATGCTCTTCACTTCAAATCCTTTACCCACAAATTGAAAACAGTGCGCAAGTTCAGACACCCCCATGCCCAAGCAAGGGAATTTCAGCAATTACTATTCAATTCAATGGATCATGTAAACCATGTGTGGAACACAGGAATTTCATAGGAATGGGGCCTAATTGTTAGTATCATAACTCTTGAGTAACATCAGGGATGCTTAAGCTCAATTCGCTTACAAAAATAGTCGATAACACCACTTCAGTGGATCTACTGTTTCTAAACTACGGCGCTTCTGTACATAAACTCCTAAACCAACACTAGAAATGAAGTAGCCACATTTCTCAAACACCAGTTGATGCCTAATCATTAATAATGGAGATCAAAACACAACTTGAAGCACCATAGGATGTCACAATATGCTCAGTGGCAAAACTGATCTTACACCATACCATTGACCGTTTGAAAAAAAATTAAGCTTAAGTAATGGGCTCATTATTAGCAACATAGCCGACAACCACCTCTAAAAGGAAAAAAACAAGGCAGCAATCAAATTTAAGGAGATAGGCATACATTCGTCGAAACAATCTAATGAATTTGTGTTAATATCTCAAAAGAACTAGTGAAATCAGTTTTTCAATTGTGCCCACTCTACCTCTACTATGGAACAAGTGAACAACCTATTTCTTCCATATACATAAACAGGCAACTTTCACACTAGCATCTCAAACATACAATTCTTGTTATTGTAAAAATATTAAGCTGGCCCAGATCCTTTGCAAATCAAGAACCCCCAGATCCAAAATCCCATGGAAATCATCTCGACCGAGAACCCAAAGACCCTTTGGAAATCAAGTACAATTACCTTGAAGCCTACCGCTCCTACACCATACATGTCATACATACAGTTCCAGTATAGAGAGAGAGGGTAAGTGAGAGGAGCAGGGGACTCACCTTCACAGCATCCTCTCCAAGGGCAATTCCAGTGGCCAGCGGCTCCCTCCTCTCCCAATCTTTGCACCTCAACGACCTTCTCACAAGCAGCAACTGCCTCCTCTCCTTCATCAAAACAGGTATGAGAAAAAGGGGGTTAGATGCAGATCACCAGCGGGAGGAGGAGGAGTCTTTACCGGTGAGGCGCCACTGCTGGAGAGGGAGGAGGAAGCACTTAGTAGTGGAGGGAGGGAGGCACGATGGTGCTGATGCGAGGAGGAGTTCGCGATGCGTTGATGTGGGAGGAGTTCACGACGAGATGAGAGAATAATTCCCGGTGTCCCGACGGGATGATTTTGTCCCCGTGGAATCGAAGGGGATTAAGCCGGGGAATCGACCTTCGTCTGCCATCCAAACGGCCGGTTTGAGTAAATCGGGGAAAACTTACCACGAGGCTTTTGATCCACGGGATATGGCGGGGATCCCGGCCGGGAGTCAGGCTCCCAAACAAACCCTTAGAGTGTGTAGAGAACGCGCACACGTGTGTGATGTGCGTGAATTGTGTGTATCCATCCTGTACCTAAAATATATGTCATACATCTCAATACGTTTTAGATGGTATAATATGCAACCTGCAGGAGCAGATCTGCTTTTCTATCTGCGAGTTATGAGGACATTAAACAAAGTGGCAAAGGAGAAACATCGAAAGATTTAACACACATATGAGGTTATTTAAATTTAAGAGCATCATGTGGCAAATAGAGCAATACATTTGGAGAATACATTACATGATCCAAACACCACCAAATAACAAGCACATTATCTGTGTGAGCACATTATTTGTGTAACGAAGTGATCAAGGGCTCAAGGCTAGGTAAGGTCTTTATTAATCTAAACAAACGCCCTCTCAGCCTAGCATCAAACTGCCCGTACCTCTACTCTTAAACCTTACTTCCTTCTTGTTGCTACTCTCCGGGTCTTGGATCTGCCCTTGCTTTCGGTGATCGGCTTACGCACAACAACGCATGCTAAGCTATGTGCAGACATCCAATACATCCTATACTCTGTCAGTTGGGGCTGTCGGGCAAAATAGTGGATTGCCTTTCCTCGTACCATCTCCTCCATTTCGCGCAGGCTGCAGCCATTCATAAGTACCTGTCGTCCTCCAATTACCTCCATCATCGCAATACTATCCCCTAAGTCTTCCGACGACATATGAGGTACGAAGACAACTGTCAGCTCCATGGCTGACCCGTTCCTCGCAACGACGTTACTGGCGGCTCTGTCAAGTGAGCTAATTTGCAAGTTGTGCTCATCAAACGCTGGAATGTAGCAATGAAATCACATGAACATACGCCTCCACATTCCTCCCCAGCTGGTTGGCGAAGATCTTGGCAATGAGCCGCGCGAAGGTAGCACCGGCGTTCTTGAGACCGAAGGGCATTCGCACGAAGCAATACATGTCGAAAGGGGTAATGAACGCCGTCTTGTCTTCGTCCTCCCTCCGCTTGTACACTTGATGATAGCTGGAGTAGGCATCGAGGAAGCTCATTCTCTCAGACCCGGAGGTAGAATCAACGAGTTGGTCGATATGGGGCAAGGGGAAGTCATCCTTGGGGCATGCTTTGTTTAAGTCGGTGAAGTCGATACACATTCTCCAAGCTCCGCTGGTCTTCTTGACCAAGACCACATTAGCCAACCATTCCGCATGGAGAGCCTCGTGTACAATTCCCGCTTGGAGCAGCTTGGTCACTTCCGCTCTTGCAGCAACTTGTCTTTCTACGGCGAGCTTTCTGAGTTTCTGTTTCTTCGGCTTCGCACCCGGTGCAATGGCTAGGGAATGCTCAATAGTATCTCTGCAAACCCCGGGGAGATCTTGGGGTCCCCATGCAAACACAGCTTCGTACTCTTGAAGGAGTCGTATCAAGCATCTATCCTCGTCGGGAGAAAACGCCGCGCTGAAAGGCACGGTTTTGTCTCCGCTCGGCCATAACATCACCTGCTTCGTCTCCCCTTGAGGTTGCGGTTTAGGAAGCCATTTGCTGCGGTGCGGCGATATGGGGTCCTGCCCCGTAATGCAAACTTGCTTGACCTAGAGGGGTTCTCCATATCTATCTTTCGAGCGAGTGCTTGGTCTCCCCGCACCGTTATAACACTGTTAGGAGAGGGGATCTTCATGCACAGAAATCCATGATGGACAACGGCTCCTAGGGCAATCAACGAGCCCCGGCCCAGAATGGCGTTGTATTGGAAAAGCATGTCAACCACGTCAAAGGTGACACGACTTGTGGCGCTAGCTTGCGGCGTCGCGAAGGTGACCTTTAGCTCCACTTGGCCTAGTGCTAACCGTGCTCCCCCTGAAGCCCATCAGCGGCACCCACTACTACAAAACTGCACATAAGAGACGCCTATCAGTGGCGGTTTGTTTGGAACCGCCACTGATACTCGGTTATTTGTGGCGGTTTTATGTTAGAACCGTCGCAGATACTGTTATCTGTGGCGGTTTTTTGATAGAACCGCCACTGATAACTATAGTTACCTAATTTGAGTGCTTGATTTTACTACGACATGGATACTTCAAATTTCAACTAAGTGCTTGATTTTACTATGACATGGATATTTACTAAGTAAAATCAAGCACTTAGTTGAAATTTGAAATATCCATGTCATAGTAAAATCGAGCACTTAGTTGAAATTTGAAGTATCCATGTCATAGTAAAATCGAGCACTTAGTTCAAATTTGAAATATCCATGTCATATTAAAATCGAGCACTTAGTTGAACTAAGTAAAATCGAGCACTTAGTAAAATCAGTGTTCGGGTCCTTTGTGGGGTTAAGGGGAGGGGGACACGTTATATTTCAAATGTGATCATGCCAACACTACGGTACTAGATCACATAAAAACTCTGAAGTTAAGCGTGCTTGAAATTTGGAGTAGTACTAGGATGGGTGACCTCTCGGGAAGTGCTTGTATTTGCATTAAAATCGGTGGTAGAACTCATTAGTTAAGCGTGCTTAGGTGAGAGTACTACTAATTAGGATGGGTGAGGAATGACCTCCTAGAAAATATCTTTATTTTGTGTTAAAACTGCCGGAATATTAAATATAATTATTTGTGGCGGTTTTTCTTCAGAACCGCCACAAATAATGCATTATCAGTGACGGTTTTTCTTTGGAACCGCCACTGATAATATTATCAGTGGCGGTTCAAAACCGCCACTGATAATCTTCGATTATCAGTGGCACTATATCAGTGGCGGTTCAAAAAACCGCCACTGATGGCAGTTACGAACCGCCACTGATGTCTATTTTTCTAGCAGTGACCTCTGACTTCTTCAGCCGGTCCTGAGGGATCATCATCTGCCGAAAAGCTTCTGCGGACAATATGTCTATCGCGCTCCCTCCATCTATCAACACCTGGCGCACTTCGCAGTCGGCGATGATGGCGTCCACAACTAAGGAGTCTTGGTGCGGAAAATGCACCCCCATCGCATCCTCTTGCGTAAAGGTGATCGACTCAAACCTCGATTGCGAGGGGGTAATTGGGTTGACTCCTACGTGGTTGATCTATCTTGCGTAGGCCTTTCTTTGTCTCTTCGACGAGAAGTGTGACGAAGAGCCCCCGGCGATGATGTTGATAACACGACGAAGGTGATTCACCCCTCCTCGAGGCGGGAAGCATTGGTGTTCAGCAGGGGGCAGCCCCGGTGGCGGAGGGTGTGTTCCAGCTTCCCTCCGCTTCGCTTCAAAGCGTCGATACCCCTCGATCACTTTGTAATGAGCGGTGCCGTGCGTGTTATTCTTTCCATGGTATTCGCAGAGGTATCGTTTCCGCTCTTGTTCCTCCCTCTTGGCCACTCGAGGTCCATCCCCCCGCTTTTCATGACCAGGGGGAGGGCTTTGCCTCCGCAGCTCCATTTGTCGCTCTCCGCCGCCTCGTCGATCGCTTCGCTCGTCGATGTAGTGAACTCTCCTTCCTCCGCCCCTTCCGACATATACTGGGTGTCAGTCCCTCGCATTGGTCCTGGACGGGGGTTCCATTTCCCGACCCCTTTTGCGCGGGGTTCGCCCCGGAGGTTCACGCCGTGGTCGGTCCTCCCTCCGGAGGTTGTCTTCCTCCGCTCGAGCATACTCCCTCATCTTAGCAAAGAGCTGTTGGGGAACGCGGTATGCTATTCTAGCACAAATTAAAATTTCTACCGCAAACCAGAAAAGCTACTCGCAAGAAGGGGATCATAGATCTATTACCACTAGATGCGCAGTTGCGGAATCCTTCGCACGTCGTTGTAGTGGATCGTCCCCGCCGTGGATCGTCCTCATCGCGGATCGTCCTCGCCGCGGATCGTCCTCGTCGCGGATTGTCCTCGCCGCAGATCATCCTCTCCATACCGCAATAGCAGCAGTGTCACCACAGCAGTCACACGTCCGGGGATGGAACGTCGTGCGTCGGTGTGCAAGCACCGGGTCGCTCGGCAGGGGCAACGAGAGGAGGTGGCTAGGGTTTCTGGCAAAACACCTCTAAACCGCACGAAAGTGTGTTCTGTGTCCAGCCTCCTCCCCTCCTTATATAGCCATGAGGTGAAACCCTAGGCAGTCAGGGCCCATCTACGCGCTAAGCCCACGAGGTCCATTAATTACGGATCCAATCCGAATTAATGCGTCCCAGCCCGTTAAGTGTGTGACCCTGTAGGTTCATGCGCATTTGGACATGGATTCGGAAAACCCTTTTCTAATCTAATAGTCGGTAGCGGCTCCTTGCAGAGCATGCCAACTCCCAACGCATATGATTAAAGTACTGATGTAATAATCCCTTTGCCAAACTATATGAAGATCGAACTCAAGGCGAGAAGCATGTCATCCTTTGACAGTTCAATCCATCTCTCGTATCCATGATATATTAATAAGTTGTGATTGACTTCTCAATCACGGCATGGCCATGCACTTCCTTAATCATATCACACGAGTGGCCTAAACATATATCTCCGTTACATTGGAGTAGCAAATTCCATCTTGACTGCTCACTTCCCTCTGCATGTTTCATAGTAAACATGAAAGCTAACTTTATAACTATCCGGTTAGAAAATAGTGTTTGGTAACCCCAAGGTAAACTATTACACATGTAGGGAATATGGCAATCTAAGGTCTAAGGATCATACATCTATTATGTATGAGATACACTGATGACACATAAGAATGTAACATTCTCGTAGTGTCCCATTGTGGGTCTATCTAACCCATGTTCTTCAACATGCGTCCACAATGTATTGATGATATCTCCATATACCATGATCTATGAAACATGATCATCGAACAATACATGTGCTGATCTATTCATCGTTGTCCTATACGATGATATCCGATCAGAGATATTTATCGAATTATATCGATAAGTAAAGAGCTTCATAAACAAGTCACGCACTTGTTGATCAAAAGAATGATATACATTCATTGGACCAATAATCATATTATTATTCATAAACATAGTCATGTTACAATCATCCATATGATTGCCTCAAGGGCATAACACTAACAATCTCCCATTTGCATTTGAGTCAATCAATTAAGTATCTAATACCAATAGACCTCGTGTGCGCCTCATGCTTAGGCTGTGGCAGTGGCTTTGTCAACGAATCAGCCACATTGGCTTCCGTATGTACTTTGCATATCTTCACGTCACCTCTATCCACAATCTCGCAAATAAGGTGAAAACGTCGGAGTATATGTTTGGACTTTCTGATGTGATCTAGGCTTTTTTGCTTGTGCAATGGCACCACTATTATCGCAATAGATGTCCATTGGACTAGAGGCACTAGCGACCACACCAAGCTCTGAGATAAACTTCTTTATCCATACAGCTTCTTTTGCGGCATCCGAAGCCGCAATGTACTCTGCTTCTGTCGTAGAGTCAGCCACCGTGGTTTGCTTGGAACTCTTCCAGCTTACTGCTCCTCCATTTAGTGTAAACACAAAACCGGATTGTGATAAAAAATCATCTTTGTCAGTTTGGAAGCTTGCATCGGTGTAACCTTTTACAACTAGTTCTTCCTCACCTCCAAAGACTAGGAACATACCCTTAGTTCTTCTCAAGTACTTTAGGATGTTTTTCACGGCTATCCAATGACCATCACCGGGATCCGCTTGGTATCTACTTGTGACACTTAGAGCATATGAGACATCTGGGCGCGTACAGATCATGGCATACATGATAGATCCAATAGCCGAAGCATATGGAATCTTGCTCATCCTGTCTCGCTCATCAGTTGTCGAAGGACACTGATTCTTGCTTAGACTGATGCCATGTGACATTGGCATGAAACCTCTCTTAGATTCATGCATATTGAACCTTTTCAATACTTTGTCAATGTACGTTTCCTGGCTAGATTCCTCCAAAGACTAGGATCATATCTGTTTAGCATTTTTAGGATCAACAAAACCCTCAGGTTGTATCATGTATACATCCTCAGATAGATTCCCGTTAAGGAAAGCTGTTTTGACGTCCATCTGCCATATTTCATAATCGAAATATGCAGCAATTGCTAAAATGATCCGGATAGACTTGAGCATGGCTATCGGTGAAAAAGTTTCATCATAGTCAATTCCTTGAACTTGTTTGAACCCTTTGCCACCAACCGTGCCTTATAGATCTGAACATTTCCATCTACGTCTGTCTTCTTCTTGAAAATCCATTTGCATTCTATGGCTTTTACACCATCAGGAGGATCGACTAAGTTCCAAACTTGATTGTCATGCATGGATTGAATTTCGGATCTCATGGCTCCAAGCTATTTTTCGGAGTTTCGGTCCATCATGGCTTCTTCATAAGTCGTTGGGCTCATCATTGTCCAACAATAATATGTCATGTCCATATCTTATAGATTCATGACGCGGCCTCCCTGACCTACGTGGGGCTGGTGTCTCTTCCACAGGTTATTCAACATTTTGTACATCATGTGATGGTTCAGTGGCAGCTTGAACATGTTCATGTGATTCTCGAACTTCATCGAGATGCACATCACTCCCACTGATTTCTTTTGAAAGAAACTCTTTCTCCAAAAAGACACCATTTCGAGCAACAAAAACTTTGTTCTCATTTCTTTTGTAAAAGTAATATCCTTTTGTTTCTTTAGGATACCCTACAAAGAAGGATTTTTCTGATTTAGGTGCGAGTTTATCTGATTACAAATGTTTTACATATGCCTCACATCCCCATATCTTGAGAAATTACAACATGGGACTTCTCCCAGTCCATATATCATATGGTGTCTTCTCAACGGAATTTGATGGGACCCTATTTAATGTGAACGCAACTGTCTCTAGAGCGAACCCCCAGAAGGATAATGGCAGATCTGTTTGGCTCATCATTGACTGAACCATATCCAATAAAGTTTGATTCCCTCGTTCTGATACGCCATTCCATTGAGGCGTTCCTGGCGGAGTAAGTTGTGGAACGATTCCACATTGCTTTAGATGATCACCAAACTCTTGGCTCAAGTATTCGCCACCACGATCTGATTGTAAGTGTTTTATTGATTTGCCAAGTTGATTTTGTACTTCGTTCTGAAACTCTTTGAACCTTTCAAAGGTTTCAGACTTATGCCTCATTAAATAGATATATCCATATCTACTAAAGTCATCAGTAAAAGTTACAAAGTACTGAAACCCACCTCTAGCAATCGAGCTCGTTGGTCCACATACATCTGTATGTACTAGGGCCAACAATTCACTCGCCCTCTCACTAAAACCTGTGAAAGGGGTTTTTGTCATCTTGCCAAGTAAACAAGACTCACATGTTTCAAATGATTCAAAATCAAATGAGGTGAGAAGTCCATCACCATGGAGCTTCTTCAAGCGCTTCTCATTTATGTGATCCAAGCGACAATGCCATAAAAAGGTAGGGTTCAAATCATTTGGTCGAGATCTTTTGATATTAATGTTATAGACATGTTTTTCTTTGAGTTCAAGGACGTATAACCCATCCACCATGGGACAACGACTATAATACATATCATTCAAAAATATTGAACAAACAAAGTTCTTTATTCTGAATTCATAACCTTCATGTTCCAAACAGGAAGATGAAATAATGTTTCTACTCAAAGCTGGAACAAAATAACAATTATTAAGTTCTAAAACTAATCCTGAAGGCAAATGCAATGGGTAGGTGCCAACGGCAAGACCAGCAACTCTTGCTTTATTCCCCACGTGAATATCTACTTCTCCTTTTGCCAAGTCTCTACTCTTTGTCAGCCCCTGCATCGAATTGCAAATGTGAGCAACCGATCCGGTATCATATTGTTGTGGGCTAAACAAACCCACTTCGGCCCAATAGGCTTACCCGTCACGGTAGACGAAGCTCGGCCCACATTTCCATCCGAACAGGCGGAGCGCAGCAAAAATACGGGAAGGGCTGCGGAGGAAAATACCTCCACGACCCACATGAATATAGCTGACAATACGAGCAAGCAAGTCTGGTGCCCTGAAAAAGCCTGCAAAAGGATGTCAGGCAAAATCAGATCAATACCAAACCCAAGGGCCTTAGAAATCCCACTTATGCCCCCTGAGGAAGAATAGGACAAATGGGCATAATAGGGAAAGAGAAAATAAATGCTCCATGATTTGAACACCTGGCCATCAAAGTAGGACAAGTGGAGAACAGCTGTGGAAAAACCGGCAATATCCTATCAGCGCTGGTCGGAAAAGGCTAACGAAGACATGCATTTGGAGACAGCTTTCCATGTCTCCCTCCTATAAAAGGAAGAGGCGATCATCCATGAGGGGGGGACTGGGACCAAAAGAAAAAAAAACCAACCCTAGTGGTTCTACGTAACCACACTGGCGCCATCCGTGGGGATAGGAGAGGAAGGTGAAGCCATTGCTCTCTAAGCGGGACGATGGGCAAATCTTCCACAGCCATGCCACCGAAGAGGGGACCGGCAACAACATCCAAGGAAGCAACGGGAACGGCGGGAGTAGAAGGGTCAAGACGATCTGCCAGGAGCCAATCCCGCGAACAACCCCAACCTTGTAAATTGTAAAGAAACTCAAGCCTTGCTTCGCTTGTCAAGGGAAGATGAGTCCATTTGATCCACAACAGTAGCCCCGCATGACGGCGGGTTGATATTGTTCCACCCGCTGGGATGTTATAAAGAAGGTTCAAATCATTTTTCATCTTGCTTACTCGGCATGCAAAGGGAGGTTTGTTTGTTTTTGTGTTCCTAGGCGGATTGGTGGGAGTAGTTGATAGTCTTGTCTTTTCTAGCCGAGTGTCAGAGTTCTTTATGGCGTATTGGCCCAAATATCAGAACCATACAACTTTTTGATAAGGCGTTCACGCTTTCCATTATTCCCCCCTTTTTTTGTATAGCAGGTAGGGACAGGGGTTCTCCGGCTTTTTGGTGTTTCATTTGCTTCGCGTCCCTTCGTTTTCCTTACTTGTTCATGTTTCCCTTTCGCTCCGTCCTCTTTTGTTCGCCATCGATCTACTTCTTCATGGGTCCTCGGCGCGCTCTTAAAATGAAACCGGTTTTGAGTAGAGAAGACGCTGCGGAACTATCTCCCATTTTAGGGTGGTCGATCTTGAGCTCCGCCGACCTTGACATAATGGCGAGGGACTTTGGAGTTTCGCGCTCTTCCATGCGTCTTCCTGGTGACGAGGAAACCCCCCGGCCTCAAGCAAACGAAGCTGTGGTGTTTGCAGTGTTTCTAGAGGCGGGTCTTCGGTTTCCTTCCGCTCCTTTGCTGGCATCCGTGCTTCGGGCTTATCAGGCAGAGCTTTCGCAACTCACACCCAATGCTATTGTGCGGTTAGCCGTATTGGAATGGGCATTCCGTCCTGCCAAGATCAGATTGACAGGGCGCTTATTCTCTCTTGTTGAAGATGCATTCTGGCAGCCGAAACAGCAGAAGACGGGGAATGAAAGTCGCATATCGTGTTTTGGCTCTTTGAATTTTCAGACGAAGAGGTCCCTCATGAAAGAAATCCCGGTAGCGGCTGCCAAAGGAAAATGGGATTCGGGGTGGATGCAATGATGGTTTTACCAGATACTTGATGGCCCAGATTCTATTTTTCGTACTTCGATGGGTCCGGTCTGTGCTGTTCGGTCCCCAAATTGGAGCGCAACGGCGGAAGAAACTAGATGTCTTGACTACTTGAAGGCTCTTCGTGCTCAGAGTACCATGCGGGATTTGGTTGAAGAGTATTGTCTTTGTCGTATTGAGCCTTTGGCTAGAGATGCTGTTGTGACCTTGAAGTGGTCATCGGAGGATTCAATTTCCATGAATTTGCCGGAGGGGGTTCAGATCCTCGGGCGCGGCGCGGTTGAGAAGTTGGCGAGGGGATTACTTGGACCCTGCAAACAGGGTGAGTATGAAGCGGCCATGGAAGCGGTGGGGGCTGCGAGAAATCCTCGGTTCGCGGAGTGGGGATCCCGTGTGGTTCCCACTCCCCGGGGAGCGACTGGCTCTGTTCGTCCGTGAAAGCAAGCTAGGCTGATTCGCCCGATTCCAGCTCGAGCAACTGTTTCTGCCGAAGAGAGTGAAGAATTAGGTGAGGATGAAGATGACACTTGGAGTGATGAGGAGACAAGCGATGAGGGTGATTCATCAGCTTCTGTGGCGGTTGCCTCTCCTGTTCCTTTGTCTACTCATGTGGCGGATACCTCAGGGACAACGCCCGTTGGAGCAACCGTCACGCCATGCCCTGGTATGATCCCTAGTGGAGTATTATCTTTGAGCGTAAAGGTAGATTCCGCAATACAGCCCTGGGTTGGGGGTTTGTCTCCCCTCGAGGGTCAGTCCACTTCAAAAGTGGCGGAGGTCATAGGCCCAAACACTGGTCCAACCGAGGGACGTTCTCCGGGGTATTCATTTTTAGATATTCCTGACGTGACCTTTAGCGATCTCGAAGGTGACGAAGAAGAATAAGGTGGAGGGGAGAAAGATGCTTTTTTGGCTGAGGAGATTTTTGGTTCGTTGGGGCCTGGTTCCATTGATGGGGAAGCTGCCGAAGTGGCTGCAAAAGTGCGGAATACTCAGGATGAAGTTACTATTGATTTTCCTGAAGAAGTTCGTGGCCTTCGGTTGGAGGTTTCCGTTCCGGATACCCCCTTGGGGGCTGAAGGTTTGACTCCTGAGATTTCTCCTCGGGAGACCTTTGGTTGTGTTAATTTATTTGAGTATGATATAGCTCGCGCAGGAACAAGGGACGTGAACACTATGGGGGAGGTAGCGGTTGCCGATCCCGTTCTCGCCGGGTTGCTCGCTGCTGCTTCACTTCAAGTTGGAGCAGGAGGTCTGGGACCCCTCGCTCCCATCCCAGAAGGCTCTTCGTCCGCAAAAGGAGAGGATCCCTCACTTGGACTGTCTGATTCAAGGGTTCGTCCTAGACAGCCTCCTTTCAGATTTGATTTTTCAGATCTTTCAGCTGGGGACTTCGAAAGCGGTGTTGCTTTAGGGCCTGCATTAAGGAAAATGCGACAGGCTTTTAGTCCCTATAAGGATTCGGTGACTCTCTTTGAAGGTACTCATGATTTACGACTTTGCGAGGCCTCTTTGGATCTTTCTCTAAAGGGGGCCATTGTGGCGTCTGAGATTATCCGTCGAAACCGAGATTTACAAAAATGATTCAGCGAAGCCTCAGGCCAGTGTCGCACAGTTCAACACCGCTCGGAGGAGCAGGAGGTAAAAAATGCTCAGTTGAAGGAAGACTTGGCTAAGATGCAAAATGAGCTATCTCAGAGCCGTGATTTCATGATCTGAAACGCCGAGCTTGAGAAATCTGTGTCTTTAATGAGGGAAAACCTCAGCAAGGCGGAAGAAGCTCGCGTGGTAGCTGAGCGGAATGAGAAGAAGAAGGACGACCGTATAGACGAACTAAAGGACCTTTTAAAAGCCATGGAGGATGGTAACAGAACCCTTAGAAAGGCTGCGGAAGAACATCCCCAACAACTCGCAACGGCGAAGATGGAAGCGCGGATGCATCTGGATAATGCTAAACGGGCGGAGGAGCATTGCGAGCGGATCGAGAGGGAGAAGCAATTTTTGGCTTCGGGCGTCCAGGGAGCAACGAATACTTTTCTGCAGCAGCTCCCTCGCATAGGAATCGAGGCTAGTCCGGGTCAGAGCCGCGTTCCTTCGTCTGATTCTGAAGCTATCAAGTTTCTCCAAACCTCCACCAGCTTGCTTGGGTCTTATGCTGTGGCTTTTGGCGATCATTGTGCGAAACTAGGGGCTCTTAAAACTGCCCAACTTTTGGAAGCGAAGGGCTGTACTCATATTCGCGAGTACTTCGGTGTCATCTCTGCTACTCCAATTCAGCCGGGATTCGCTGACCTTATTTCAGCTGGGAAACCTTCATCTGCTTCGATTGGGTTGGCTTCTCGTTTTATCTCCGACTTTTGGAAACAGCATGGGCAGGAAGCAGCGAGGGAATCAATTTTGCGAGCACGAGTTGCACTGGGTGCTCCTAAGCCCACAGGTAAACCCTGCGAAGCAAAGGACGAAGGAACACGCCCTCTTCAGTAATTTTGACTCTTTTTTGTAATGAATTCTTCGTATGTAAGGGGACGTTCTCGTATGATGTGGCAAACTCGTTTTTGGATGCTGCGATGCTCTGCTTGTTTCCTCGACACTGAATTTGTAAATTTTCAATGTTACGACATTTGTACATTTTATTCCATCTTCGTTTAACCAAATCGTGTGGGCCATCAGATTCTTAGAAACAACACAGTGGCGCTGCTGCGAGGGAGTCGGGGTGCCGAGATCGTGCCACGATGCACGATCTAACGAAGGGTAAGGGGAAAAAGAAGAAAACATCCTCTTCCTAGCTTGTTTACCTTGTGTGTTTTTTACCTGAGGAATATCTGGTTACCCTCCATGGGGTCCTTGTGGTTAGTGATAAAACTTAAAAGATAAATAATTTAGCTCAATTCTTGAGTGAAGTGACGTGAAGACGCCTCGATTTCCCGCGCCCGCATTAAACCTAGCCCATTCGCCTTCTTTGCCATGAATATATGCTGATGTCATTGGTTTCATAGCGAGTGCCTGCATTCCGATTTTATCTTTGCCCTTGTTTCTTCGATGGCCGACGTACCGTTGGATCTCCCAGAGGGAGACATTCCGTTGAACCTCCTGATGGCGGACGCCCCGCCAATGCCCGGTGAGGGGGAAGCTCCTGTCCTTGTTTTTGACTTTGGAGACGATGCCCCAGCTCTTCAAGACCTTCCAGCGCCTGACGATCATGAAGCTTTCATCGCGGAGCTGTGGGCAGACTTCAACGTGGTTATGGCTGAGTTAGCAGAAGATGAAGCTCTCGCCCGTGACCTGGCTAACCTCGACGTATTGATCGGGATCGTCCCAAAGTTGTGGGAGGTAAAAGAGACCCTTACTGAAGCTGTGGTTCGTGCTCATCGCGCTTAAATTCCTTATGCTATGTATTGGAACTTTTGTTGAACTCTTTTGTCGTACCTGATGGGGATGATACCGTATGGCTATTTACCATGGTTCT
Source organism: Rhipidocladum racemiflorum (assembly GCA_036346355.1). Lineage (NCBI taxonomy): Eukaryota > Viridiplantae > Streptophyta > Magnoliopsida > Poales > Poaceae > Rhipidocladum > Rhipidocladum racemiflorum. The sequence continues at coordinate 40,039,158 of CM070588.1, forward strand.
TCTTCGAGGTTTATTCCCTTTTCTTGTTTCCTTGAATTTTGCCCACACTCGTACTTTCTCAATTTGATAATAGGGCTATGCTCAGCAATATGAAGCGGCCCTGGTTTTTGCCGGTCGATATGTTAGATTGGAGTTTAATGGCTAGTTTGTCCGCATTTGGGATTGCTAGATACTGGATGTTATATGCGCGATTCAATAGGATACGGGCCTAAATTATTGTCTTGGACGCCTAGGATAGATAGACGCCTGGGACGTTAACTTGTTTAGGCGAACCCTTGGTCTTACCCAGAGCGGAGCTTCGGGTCTTAAGAGTGAAAGGAAAAGGTGGGACATTAGCCCAACTAAGCGTCCGCAAAGTTCTACCCGGAGCGATGCCTCGGGTCTTTAGAGTGAAAGAACGAGTGGGACGTTAGCCCAACTGAGCGCCCGCGAACTCCTACCCGACGCGAGGTAACGGGTCTCCGGAGCGAAGGGACGGGTGGGACGTTAGCCCGACCATGCGTCTGCGACCTACTACCCGGCGCCGAGCCCCGGGTCTTCGAAGCGAGGGGACGGGTGAGACGTTAGCCCAACCAAGCGTCCGCTAACTCCTACCCAGCGCGAGGCAACATGTTTCCGGAGCAAAGGGACGGGTGGGACTTTAGCCCGACCAAGCGTCCGCTAACTCCTACCCAGCGTGAGGCAATGGGTCTCCGGAGCGAAGGGACGGGTGGGACTTTAGCCCGACCAAGCATCCGCTAACTCCTACCCGACGCGAGGCAACGGGTCGCCTGAGCGAAGGGACGGGTGGGGGACGGGTGGGACTTTAGCCCGACCAAGCGTTCGCTAACTCCTACCCGGCGCGAGGCAACGGGTCTCCGGAGCGAAGGGACGGGTGGTACTTTAGCCCGACCAAGTGTCCGCTAACTCCTACCCGGCGCGAGGCAATGGGTCACCGGAGCGAAGGGACGGGTGGGACTTTAGCCCGACCAAGCGTTCACTAACTCCTGCACGGCGCGAGGCAACGGGTCTCTGGAGCGAAGGGACGGGTGGGACTTTAGCCCGACTATGCGTCCGCTAACTCCTACCCGGCGTGAGGAAACGGGTCTCCGGAGCGAAGGGACGGGTGGGACTTTTAGCCCGACCAAGCGTCCGCTAACTCCTACCCGGCACGAGGCAACAGGTCCCCGGAGCGAAGGGACGGGTGGGACTTTAGCCCGACCAAGCGTCCGCTAACTCCTACCCGGCGCGAGGCAACGGGTCTCCGGAGCGAAGGGACGGGTGATACTTTAGCCCGACCATGCGTCCGCGAACTCCTACCCGGCGCGAGGCAACGGGTCTCTGGAGCGAAGGGACGGGTGGGACTTTAGCCTGACCATGCGTCCGCGAACTCCTACCCGGCGCGAGGCAACGGGTCTCTGGAGCGAAGGGACGGGTGGGACTTTAGCCCGACCATGCGTCTGCGACCTACTACCCGGCGCCGAGCCCCGGGTCTCCGGAGCGAGGGGACGGGTGAGATGTTACCCCAACCAAGCGTCCGCTAACTCCTACTCGGCGCGAGGCAACAGGTTTCCGGAGCGAAGGGACGGGTGGGACTTTAGCCCGACCATGTGTCCGCTAACTCCTACCCGGCGTGAGGCAACGGGTCTCCGGAGCGAAGGGACGGGTTGGACTTTAGCCCGACCAAGCGTCTGCTAATTCCTACCCGGCGCGACGCAACGGGTCGCCGGAGCGAAGGGACGGGTGGGACTTTAGCCCGACCAAGCGTCCGCTAACTCCTACCCGGCGCGAGGGAACGGGTCTCCGGAGCGAAGGGACGGGTGGGACTTTAGCCCGACCAAGCGTCCGCTAACTCCTACCCGGCGCGAGGCAACGGGTCATCGGAGCGAAGGGACGAGTGGGACTTTAGCCCGACCAAGCGTCCGCTAACTCCTACCTGGCGTGAGGCAACGGGTCTCCGGAGCGAAGGGACGGGTGGGACTTTAGCCCGACCACGCGTCCGCTAACTCCTACCCGGCCTGAGGCAACGGGTCTCCTGAGTGAAGGGACGGGTGGGACTTTTAGCCCGACCAAGCGTCCGCTAACTCCTACCCGGCGCGAGGCAACGGCTCCCCGGAGCGAAGGGACGGGTGGGACTTTAGCCCGACCATGCATCCGCTAACTCCTACCCGACGCGAGGCAACGGGTCTCCGGAGTGAAGGGACGGGTGAGACTTTAGCCCGACCATGCGTCCGCGAACTCCTACCCGGCGCGAGGCAACGGCTCTCCGGAGCGAACGGACGGATGGGACTTTAGCCCGACCATGCGTCCGCGAACTCCTACCCGGCGCCGAGCCCCGGGTCTTCGGTTCAAATACTGGGGAATGTAGGGATGACCTCTGTCCACAATGACTTCTTACTATTTTATTGATAAAGACCAGTACATTTTTTGCCTTCGTATTTCATCATCTATGAGTAAAATTTCTTGAGTGCATCGGTATTCCATGTTCTTGGTATATTCTTGCCATCTGGAGTGATGAGTTTGTGTGCTCCCTTCGCTGTTGACTCTCGGATAATGTATGGTCCTTCCCATGTTGTTTCCAGCTTCGCGAAGGCCGGAGCAGCTTTCTTGAGCACCATATCCCTGGGATGTAGCTTGCGTTCCTTTACCTTCTTGTCGAAGCTTCGTGTTGAGGCCTCTCCAAGGCTTGAAATTTCTGTTCTTCCGCCAAATCACACATGATATCGACTTCCTCGTAGATTGGAGTTTTAATCACTCGTAAGGATTTTGCAAGAACTTCAGCAGGTGAGACAGCTTCTTCTTCGAAAATGAGCCGAAAAGGGGAGAACCCGGTTGCTCTTGAGGTTGAGGTACGAGTTTCCCACAAAACATGGTTGAGCTCGTCGGGCCAAAATCCTTTAGCAGAATTATAGAGTCTTTTCTTGATGCCATCAAGAAGCAATCCATTTGCTCGTTCCACCGCCCCGTTTGACTGAGGGTGGCCCACTGAGGCGAAGCAGATCCTTGTCCTGATATTTTCATAGTAATCACGAAATTTCCTGTAATCAAATTGGGATCCATTGTCGGTCACGATCTGGAAAGGGACCCCGTATCTACAAATGATCATTTTCCACAGGAACTTGATGGCAGCGTCAGCGGTTATCTTTGCTACCGGCTCTGCTTCGATCAAGCGGGAGAAGTAGTCGATGGCGACGATTACAAACTGAAGATTTGCCCGGGCTTTGGGAAGTGCTCCGACGATGTCCATCCCCCATTTGGCGAAGGGCCAAGCGGGGAGCCTTAACGTCTTGATTCGTTGGGCGGGGCCTTTTTATGCTTGGTCATCCATTGGCACGCATGACAGTATCGAACTATCTGCTCGGCATCTTGCAACGCCGTGGGCCAGTAGAGTCCCATTCGGAACACTTTTCCAGTAAGATTCCTGGGAGCCTGGTGTGCTCCGCAATCTCCTTGGTGTGCCTCGCCCAGGGCCTGCATCCCCTCCTCTCGTGAAATGCAGCGGAGCCATGGGGCGCAGAGGCCACTACGGAATAAAAACCCATCAATGATGGCATATTTCTTCGCTCACCTCTCGAGGCGTCTTGCTTGTGCTTCATCATCTGGTGAAGTTCCCTCAAGGAGATAGTCGTATATCTCATTCCTCCAATCCTCGCTGGTCGCTCGAGCAATGAGGTTTATCTGGGAAGGAATGGAGGCGGTGCGAAGTATCTCAAAGAATACTGTCGAAGGTAGACTCCCTCTGGTGGCGGCGATCTTCACCAGCTCGTCGGCTCGTTCATTTCGGGCTCTGGGTATTGCATCAACGGTGAACCCGATGAAGCCCTTCTCCATTGTCCGGACCGCTTCGATGTACTTTTGGAGCTGTTCATCCTTTACTTGATATTCTTTGGAGATATGCCCCTGAATAAGCTTCGAATCAGTGTATAAAATAGCCCTTCCCGCTCCCATGGTTTTCGCTTTCCTGAGCCCCAGCAGAAGCGCTTTGTATTCGGCTATATTATTGGTCGAGGGAAATTCCAGCCTTGCTGCGAACTCAACCTTTTCACCACTAGGCGTCATTATCACTGCAGCTATCCCCGCTCCGCTTTCTCCCCACGATCCATCAGAATAGATGGACCATACCGTTAAAGCATCATTATTTTCGGACACAGGAGAAGTCCATTCTGCCGTAAAATCAGCTAGGGTTTGACTCTTTATGGTAGTGCAAGGCATTATAGTTAACTCGAAGGGCGCCAACTCGACCGCCCATTTGCTGATGCGGCCAGTACTTTCCTTGTTGGATAGCATAGACCCAAGAGGGTACGTGGTTGGTACTTTGATGTGATTAGCTTGAAAATAATAGCGGAGTTTTCGGGAGGTCATGAGCAAAGCGTATGCCAATTTCTCCACTTCCGAGTATCGTAGCTTCGCTCCTTGGAGGGCTTCGGAGACGAAGTAGATCGGCTGTTGTTTCACACCTTGTGGCCGCACCAGTACAGCGTTGACGGCCGAAGGGCTGGCCGCCAAATATAGCAGAAGCTCTTCACCTTGCTTCGGACTTTGCAAGATAGGGACCTCCATGAGGCTTTGCTTCAGATTATCGAAGGCGCGTTGGCACTCCTTTGTCCAAGTAAAAGCATCACTTGAACGTAGGGCTTTAAAGACCGGCAGGCTTCGCTCCGCGGATTTTGGTAGAAATCGGCTAAGTGCTGCTATCCGCCCCGCCAACCGTTGTACTTCCTTTAGATTTCTTGGTGGAGATATGTCTTGGATGGCCCTTATCTTTTCTGGGTTCGCCTCAATACCTCGTTGGGAGACCAAAAAGCCTAACAGTTTTCCTGCATCTACGCCAAAGACGCATTTGGACGGGTTGAGCTTTACTTCCCCCCCATCAAGTTTTCGAAGGTTTCCCGGAGATCAGCGACATGATTTTCTTTCTTCTCGCTCTTAACAATGATGTCATCGACGTAGGATTCCACGTTCCTTCCTAGTTGGCAGGCGAAGATCTTGGTGATGAGCCGCGCGAAGGTAGCGCCCGCGTTCTTGAGCCCGAAGGGCTTTCGTACGAAGCAGTAGGTGCCGAAGGGGGTAATGAACGCCATTTTATCTTCGTCTTCTTTTTGCATGTATACTTGGTGATAGCCAGAGTATGGGTCGAGGAAACTCATCCTTTCCGACCCAGAAGTAGCGTCGACAAGTAGGTCAATGCGGGGCAAGGGGAAGTCATCTTTTGGACATGCTTTGTTCAAATCAGCGAAATCAATGTACATCCTTCATGCCCCGCTGGCCTTCCTGACTAGGACTATGTTGGCTAGCCACTCCGTGTGGCGGGCTTCGCGAATGATCCCCGCTTGAAGCAATTTAGTCACCTCCGTCTTTGCAGCCATTTGTCTTTCCGCCGCAAGTTTTCTGAGCTTTTGCTTCTTCGGCTTCGCGTCCGGGCTAATGGCGAGGATGTGTTCGATGGTTTCCCTTGGGACTCCAGGGAGGTCTTCGGGCCCCCATGCGAACACGGTTTCGTATTCTTGAAGGAGTTGCATCATACATTTCTCCTCATCAGGGAGCAGCATGGCACCGAGAATCACCGCCTTACTACCTCCTGGCCTTAGCAACACTTGTCATGTTTCTCCTTGAGGCTGTGGTTTAGGGAGCCACCGACTGCTATTCATAGATATAACAGGGTCCGGCTCTATGGTACAAACATGCTTAACCTAGGAAGGGTTTTCCATGTCTATCTTCCTTGTGAGGGCTTGATCTCCTCGCACCGTGACGACACTGTCAGCGGAGGGAATCTTCATACATAAGAATCCATGATGAATTATGGCCCCCATGGTCATCAGTGAACCCCTGCCCAGGATAGCATTGTACTGGAATGGCATGTCTACCACATCAAATGTTACACGACTAGTGACGCTGGCTTGTGGCGTTGCGAAGGTGACCTCTAATTCCAATTGGCCCAGGGTATCGACCATGCTTCCCCCAAAACCCATCAATGGCACCTCCGATTTCTTCAATCCATCTTGTGGAATCATCATCTGCCGGAAAGCCTTCATGGACAAAATATCCTCCGCGCTTCCCCCGTCTATCAACACACGACGTACTTCACAATCAGCAATTATCGCGGTTACCACCAGAGAATCTTGATGTGGGAAGTGCACCCCCGCGGCGTCCTCTTGTGTGAAAGTGATCGGCTCAAACTTCAATGGAGGAGGGGTAGTAGGGTTAATCACAACGTGGTTAATCTGCCGAGCATAAGCCTTTCTCTGCCTTTTTGACGAGAGATGCGACGAGGAGCCCCCAGCAATGACGTTGTTGATGCGACGGGGATGATTTACTGCCCCCCGAGGGGGGGGATGTGGACGTTCGACTGCGGGTGTCTCAAGCGGTGTGGGGTGCGTCCCAACTTCTCTTTGTTTGGCTTCAAATCGTCGGTATCCATTAATCACTTTGCAATGGATGGTGTCATGGGTGTTATTTTCACAGTGATATTCGCAGAGGTACCGCCTGGGCTCTGGTCCTTCCCTTTTGATAATTCGACTTCCTTCGTCCTGCCTCCCTCGGCCCGGGGGTGGACCTCGCCTCTGTTGCTCCGCTAGCCTATCACCCACGACTCGTCGATTGCCTGGCTCGTCAATGTGATGAATCCTCCTTCTTTCGTCTCTTCTCCCAGACTCAGGGTATCGTTCCTTCGCTTTGGTATTAGGTGGGGGATCTTTCCCTCGCCCTCTCTTGCGTGGAGTAAACTCTTGAATCTCTTGTCGTGGCCTATCTTCTCTACGGAGGTTGTCTTCCTCCGCTCGCGCATATTCCCTCATCTTCACAAAGAGCTCTTCCACCGTACGCACCTCTTTACGAGCGAGCCTTTCTGCCAACGGCCCCCTTCGCAGGCCACAGCGTGCCGCGTTGATGGTAGTGGTGTCACTAACACCTCGGATTTGGCACTTAACCCAGGAGAAGAGCTGGAAGTAACTCTTAAGAGTCTCTCCTTCGCGCTATCTGACCACAAATAAATCACTCTCCTCTTTCATCCCGTCGAAGTTGCCCTGGAAATTGCCTTCTAGCTTGCGGCGGAGTTGCGACCAGCAGGTGACCGATCTGGGCTCCAGCGAAGAGTACCAGGACAGGGCGATACCTTCGAGTGCCAGTAGGAGACCCTTCGCCTTAATATCATCATCTCCCCCCGCGGCCTCAACCGATGTGTCGTAAACGCGAAGGAACTCTCTTGGGTCGTCCGACCATCATACGGCTTGATGGTGGGAAACTTGAAGCTTCCTGGAGAAGGCCATTTTTTAGCTCGTAGGCGGATGCTGAGGGGGTTCAGGTCATCGTCCTCCCTGTTTGTAGCCGTAGGCGCTGGGGATAGTACTTCGCGGCTTGGGCTTTCGTCTTGTGAATCGTCTCGCCCCCCATCTTGTCGTTCTTGCAGGCGTCTCACCTCCGCCATGAGTTGCTCGTTAGCTTCCATCAACGCCCGCACGTTGGGGTCAAGCTCCCCCTGAGCCCTGGTCCCTTCTTCGAGGATCTCTTCATCCCCATGGATCTCTCGGCGACGGGTCAGATGTGTCAACGCTTCTTCCACATCTCTTCCTGGTGTTGAAACCGTTCGGCCTGCCACCGGAGGTCGTCGTTTGGGGGTTCGCTTGCGCGCTGCTGCCGGGGTCTGCGGAGGCAATGCTCCCATCGTGTCCCGGGCTTCTGTTGGGACCGGCAACCGCGTCTCACCATCCAAAAGTTGGAGTGGATCTCGAGATTGGCTTCTCGCAGGTTGTCTCGATTCTTCCACTCCTGTCGTCGTTGCCGCCTCCTTGGATGCTGTCGCCTTTCCCTTCCTTGGTGGCATGGCTACAGAAAATCTACCTCTCGTCCTGGTCGGAGAGCAGTGGTCTTCCCCACGGATGACGCCAGTGTGGTGATGTTGCACCACAGGGTTGCTCTTCTTCGTTCTTCTTTTTTCTTTGTTATGGAGTTTCTTTTTCTAGGGTTGTTCCGTTTTCTCTCCTTCTCCCCCTTTTTATTGGGAGGGCTAGGGAACATGCATGCATTGGTCGGCCCCTTTTTCTCCCTGCTGTGTCCTCGGGGTACAGGCCTTTTTAAAATTGTCTTTTAACCCTTTTCTTCCACCTGTCCCCAGCTAAGGGCTGGATTAGCCCTATGTGGTGTATATTTTACTCGTGCTTTACATTTTTACCCTTTACTCTTACGCCTTATATAAGGGTTCCACGGGAATTTCACTCATTTTAGGGTCCCAGGCTAGTCTGACATATCCTGGTGTTCCCTGAAGGGCTGTCATTAGGTGTTAGGCGTTGGCAGCCCGTACTAAATTTGTGTCGACGGGAGATGGGGTGGAGGGGATTTCCCTCCATTCTACTCCCTCGCTAGCGAGGGGAGTCCCCTCCGCTACGAAGGGGAGTGGTTTTTATCCTTTTCTATCTTTCTTGAGGGATGAATTTCCAAGGTTTGTGACCTTTGCTTCTCCAGCGAGAGGAGGATTAAATATTACCAGTGGGCCTTTATAAATTGTAAAGAAACACAAGCCTTGCTTCGCTTGTCAAGGGAAGATGAGTCCATTTGATCCACAACAGCGGCTGGAGGCGATGACGACATCAAGGCCAAGGGGCTCTTATTAGCGCTGGAAGGGATAGCATTATCCTGGTATTCCTCATTGGAGCCAAACTCTATAGCAAGTTGGCCACAGCTCCGGGCGAAACTCGAAGGCAACTTCCAAGGTAACTTTGATGGAGTAAAAGAGGAAAGTGACTTATTCGCGGTCAAACAGCGCGAAGGTGAGACTCTGAAGAGCTATTTCTAGCGATTTTCTTGGGTCAAGTGCACGCTTCGGGCTCCGAAGGGGGCCATTGGCGGAGAGGCTTGCTCGTAAGGAAGTACGCTCTGTGGAGGAACTCTTTGCCAAAATGAGAGAATATGCACGGGCAGAGGAAGACAATCTCCGAAGGGGCGATAGGCCGTGGCGCGAGTTGGAGGAGATGACCCCACATAAAAAAAGCTGAGGGAGAGATCCCCCATCTAGGGCTAAGGAGAAGGAACGGCGCCCAGAGCCAGTTGGAAGAGACGGAGGAAGGAAAGTTCACTATGTTGACGAACAAGGACATCGGGGAGGTCTCGGGGGACAGCGGAGGAGGAGTTCACCTTCGGATCGCGGAGGGCAAGATGGAGGGGCCCGGGCGATCAGGAAGGGGGAACAAGGCCGAAAACGGTATTTTTGTGAGTATCATGGTGAAAATAATACGCATGACACTGCTCATTGTAAAGTGATCGAGGGGTATCGGCGCTTCGAGAGGAAGCGGAGGGAAGTAGAGGCGCATCCTCCGTTACCTGCACAGCCTCTTACCGAGCACCAACACCTCCCCTCTCCGGGCGGAGTAAATCACCTCCGTCGCATAATCAACGTTATCGCTGGGGGCTCCTCATCACATCTTCCATCAAAGAGGCAAAGGAAAGCCTATGCAAGGCAAATCAACCATGTCGGTGTAAACCCAATCAACTCTTCCCCAGGAAAGTTTGAGTCAATTACCTTCACACAGGAAGACGCGACGGGAGTACACTTCCCACACCAAGACTCTTTAGTCGTGGCTGCGATCATCGCTGATTGCGAGGTGCATCGAGTACTAATAGATGGGGGGAGTGCTGTGGATATTTTGTCTGCGGAGGCCTTCAGACGGATGATGATACCTCACGACCGGCTAAAAAAATCGGAGGTACTATTGATGGGCTTTGGGGGACATACAGTCAGTACCCTAGGCTAGGTCGAGTTGGAGGTCATCTTTGCAACACCGCATACCAGTGTCACAAACCGTGTCACATTTGACGTGGTGGACATGCCCTTCCAGTACAACGCCATTCTCGGCCAGGGCTCGTTGACGACCATGGGGGCAGTCATCCATCATGGGTTTCTGTGCATGAAGGTCCCCTCCGAGAACGGCGTTATCATAGTGAAAGGGGACCAATCCGTCGCAAGGAAGATAGACATGGAAAGCCCCTCTCAGGTTAAGCATGTTTGCACCGCGAAACATGACTCAATGACGATGCCCCGCGAAAAATGGCTCCCCAAACCACAATCCTAGGGCGAAACAAAACGGGCGCTGCTCCGCCCGGGCGGGGAAAGGGATGTGACCCTCGGCGCCGCATTATCCCCCGACGAAGAAAAATGTTTGATGCAGCTCCTTCAGGAATATGAGGCGGTGTTCACGTGGGGGCCGGAAGATCTCCCTGGAGTCAGCAGGGACACCGTCGAGCACTCCCTAGCAATTAGTCCAGTTGCAAAGCCAAAGAAGCAAAGGCTCCGGAATCTCGCCGTGGAAAGGCAGATGGCTGCCAAGCCGGAGGTGTCAAAGTTTCTCTAGGCGAGGGTTATACGGGAAGCTCTCCACACGGAGTGGTTAGCCAACGTGGTCCTGGTCAAAAAAGCTAGCGGAGCTCAATAAGGCGTGCCCTAAAGACGATTTCACTGATCTCAATAAGGCGTGCCCTAAAGACGATTTCCCCCTTCCCCGCATCGACCAGCTTGTCGACTCTACCTCCGGATCGGAGAGAATGAGTTTTCTCAACGCCTATTCCGGCTATTATCAAGTGTACATGCGAAGGGAGGACGAAGATAAAACGGCATTCATCACCCCCTTCGGCACATACTGCTTCGTATGGATGCCCTTCAGCCTCAAGAATGCAGGTGCCACCTTCGCCCGACTCATCGCCAAGGTTTTCGCCGGTCAGTTGTGAAGAAATGTAGAAGCGTACGTTGACGACATCATCGTCAAGAGTGAGAAGAAGGAGAACCATTTGCTTGACCTTAGGGAAACCTTCGACAACCTGATGGCGGAAAAAGTAAAGCTCAACCCTAACAAGTGTGTCTTCGGCGTAGACGCGGGAAAGCTGCTGGGATTTCTGGTGACCCAGCGGGGCATTGAAGCAAATCTGGAGAAGATAAAGGCCATCCAAGATATGGCTCCACCTAGGAATATGAAGGAAGTGCAACTCTTAGCGGGGCGGCTTGCCGCTCTCAGCCGTTTCCTTCCTAAGTCTGCGGAGCGAAGCTTGCCATTCTTTAAAGCGTTGCGATCAAGTGACGCTTTCTCCTGGACAGAGGAATGCCAACTCGCCTTCGAAGCGATCAAGTGACGCTTTAAAGCATGAACCATGGGGGCGAGGCGGGCTATCTCACAAACCGATTCGAAGCTCATCTAGGGACAAATTTCGAAGGAATACCAAGTAAAAGATGAACAGCTCCAAAAGTACGTCGAAGCAGTTCGAACGCTGGAGAAGAGCTTCGAAGGGTTCTCCATCCTTGCGATACTGAGAGCCCAGAACGAGAGGGCGAATGAATTGGCGATGGCCGCTACTGCCGGGGGAAACCTGCCCTCCACTGTCTTCTTCGAGGAACTCCAAACCGCTTCTGTTTCTCCACAGGTCCATCTCATTACCCGGGCGGAAGACGAGGACTGGAGGAACGAGATATACAACTATGTTCTCACAGGGACACTCCCACATGATGAGGCATCCTCGAGACGTCTGGAAAGACAGGCGAGCAAGTACGCCATAATAGAGGGGCCATTATTTCGCAGCGGTCTCTGCGCTCCATGGCTCCGGTGTATTTCATGTGAAGAGGGGGTACAAGCGCTACAAGAAGCGCACCAAGGGGCTTGTGGTGCACACCAGGCCCCCAAGAATCTCGCAGGAAAGATCTTCTGAATGGGATTCTATTGGCCTTCGGTGCTGCGGGATGCAGCATTGCCACGCGTGCCAGTTGATGACTAAACGAAAGAAAGCTCCGCCTGGTGAGTTGCATCCAGTACCCCCAATATGGCCCTTCGCCAAATGGGGGATAGACATAGTTGGAGCGCTACCTAAAGCCCGAACAAGCCTCCAGTTCGTGATCGTGGCAATAGATTATTTCTCCCGATGGATTGAGGCGGAACCGGTGGCGAAGATTACGGCAGAGGCAACGATCAAGTTTTTATGGAAGACAATCATTTGCAAGTATGGAGTTCCTTTCCAAATTGTCACAGACAACGGGTCGCAGTTTGACTCCCAAAGATTCCGCAACTACTGTGCAAGTATCGGAATGGAGATTTGCTTCGCCTCGGTCGGGCATCCACAGTTGAACGGGGCCGTTGAGAGAACGAACGCATTGATCTAGGATGGCATTAAAAAGAGGCTCCATGACTCCGCGAAGGGTTCATGGCCCGATGAACTCCCCAAGGTCTTATGGGCCATTCAAACCTCTATATCGCGGGCGACCAGATTTTCTCCATTTCGACTCATCTTTGGGGAGGAGGTCGTTTCTCCCGCGGAAATACAAGCCAAGTCATTTCGTGTAATTAAAGCCCCGACACAGGAGGGGGCGGACATTACACATGATCTGGTTTAGGAACAGAAGCTTCAAGCTCTAGGCGTTATGCAAGCATATGCGAAAGCTTCAACCAGAAGCTTCAACAAGAAGGTCAAGAAACGGGACTTGGCTCCTGGAGATATGGTGCCCAAGAAAGCCATCCCGACCTTCGCCAAGCTGGAGACAACATGGGAAGGACCATACATCATCCGAGATTCTACAGCAAAAGGTGCACACAAGCTCACCACGCTTGACGGCGAAGAGATACCAAGGACTTGGAATACGGACGCTCTTAAGAAGTTCTACTCATAGACGATGGAATGCGAATGCAAAGAATGTACAAAGCTATATCAATAAAGTAAGAGAAGCCCTTGTGAGTGAAGATCCGGTTGACATCTCGAGTAATCGCGCCGGGTAGGAGTTCACGGACGCTTGGTCGGGCTAACGCCCCACCCGTCCCTTCGCTCCGAAGACCCATCGCCTCGCGCCGGGTAGGAGTTCGCGGACGCTTGGTCGGGCTAACGTCCCACCCGTCCCTTCTCTCCAAAGACCCGTGGCCTCGCGCCGGGTAGGAGTTCGCGGACGCTTGGTCGGGCTAACATCCCACCCGTCCCTTCGCTCCGAAGACCCGTAGCCTCGCGCCGGGTAGGATTTCGCGGACGCTTGGTCGGGCTAACATCCCACCTGTCCCTTCGCTCCGAAGACCAGCGGCCTTGCGCCGGTTAGGAGTTCGCGGACGCTTGGTCGGGCTAACGTCCCACCCGTCCCTTCACTCCGAAGACCTGTGGCTTCGCGCCGGGTAGGAGTTCGCGGACGCTTGGTCGGGCTAACGTCCCACCCGTCCCTTCGCTCCGAAGACCCGTCCCTTCACTCCGAAGACCCGTCGCCTCGCGCCGGGTAGGAGTTCGCGAACGCTTGGTCGGGCTAACGTCCCACCCGTCCCTTCGCTCCGAAGACCTGTCGCCTCGCGCCGGGTAGGAGTTCGCGGACGCTTGGTCGGGCTAACGTCCCACCCGTCCCTTCGCTCCAAAGACCCGTTGCCTCACGCCGGGTAGGAGTTCACGGACGATTGGTCGGGCTAACGTCCCACCTGTCCCTTCGCTCTGAAGACCCGTCGCTTCACGCCGGGTAGGAGTTCGCGGACGCTTGGTTGGGCTAACGTCCCACCCGTCCCTTCACTCCGAAGACCCGTCGCCTCACGCTGGGTAGGAGTTCGCGGACGCTTGGTCGGGCTAACGTCCCACCCGTCCCTTCGCTCCGAAAACCCGCAGCCTCGCGCCGGGTAGGAGTTCGCGGACGCTTGGTTGGGCTAATGTCCCACCCGTCCCTTCGCTCCGAAGACCCGTAGCCTCGCGCTAGGTAGGAGTTCACGGACGCTTGGTCGGGATAACGTCCCACCCGTCCCTTCGCTCCGAAGACCCGCGGCCTCGCGCCGGGTAGGAGTTCGCGGACGCTTGGTCGGGCTAAAGTCCCACCCGTCCCTTCGCTCCGGAGACCTGGGGCTCCGCTCCGAGTAGGACTCCGTGGGATGCTTGGTTGGGCTAACGCCCCACTCTTCCCTTCGTCCCGAAAATCTGGGGTTCTATTCCATCCCCTCGTTCCTAAAGCATATGGCCGAAAAATCAAATAGAAATCTTGGAAACAGCCTGTACGGCTAAAAATTAGACCACCACTTCACCTTCAACATAACTAAATCTTTCGAGTATACTGGGAATAAACGACACTATGGACCTGAGAATGTCGAAATGTACAGCCACATCGTTGATCTAAACGCGAAAACCGAAGATTGAAGCAGGAACATAAACAAACAAAAAATGAAGGCAAGAATTCACACAGAAACACATACGCAGAAACATAGCATCCATTTTATTACATAAGGCAGCGCTGCGGAATATAGAGTCTATTACATATATTGACTCTAGTCGCCATGTGCGCGCCTCACTGCTTCAACAAGAGCACCCATCACCTCGAAGAGCTTTGGGACCGCACCAATCAGCATGTAGATGTTAGCAATATCGCGGGCGATGGCCTCCTGTCTCGCAAGATCCTCCATGGCACGGTCGTATTCGATCCAAATCTCGGCTTCTTCCACGGCTGCTGCCGGCGGGGCGTCATCCCCGAAGCCGAAAACTAGAGGGAAGCCCCCCCCAGCAGGAGCGGGAACGTTGTCACTCATCTGGAGGAAACCCGCGATAACGAGAGCTGCAAGGCGAAGCGAGGCTAACAATCTCCAAAAGCTCACAAGCGTACTGAGGCCGACTGGAAGACTGAAAGAACTCCAAGCAACAACCCCCTTGAATATATATGTCTCGGGCAAGGAAGTTAAGGAGCCCGAAATAAATGTAGGCACGAAAAATCGAAGAGACTAATTAAACATAGCTAGTTTGGTCACATGAATGACCTTTAATTAAGAGCTTGTCAATTTGACGTTGAAAATACAAGCGGAGTAAATGCGGCATCAAAAAACAAGTCCATCACGTCGTACGAGGAGCAGGTTAGATCCTTTATCCCCTGATCATTCATCCCTGACAACTTGGCCTTCAGGGGAAGCACTGAGGCTCTACTCAGGCGAAAAGACGAGCGGAGCAAACAAACGTACATTAGCATTTAACATGTTGGATAATTCAACTCATGAACTCGTAGAGGTTTCTTATATACAAATGATCAAGTTACGAAGGAGGCGGCTTATCTTTACCCTCCGTTGAATCACGCATCGCGGCACGAGCCCAACGCATCGAATCCCTCGCGGCAACATTACCGTGTTGTCTCCAAAAGTCCGACACAAAATACGAAGACAACCGGGATGCAGCGGACGAAGGCCTCTCGGACGGAAGAATGTCGCCGAACCCGGGTGATGTGGAGGAACTGAGGGGAGACTAAAATGCTCGCGAATGTGTGAACACCCTTTCACCTCGAGCAACTGAGCGGTCTTCACGGAACCTAGCCTCGCACAATAATCGCCAAAGGTTACTGCGGAGTCCCCAAATATTTTAGTAGAATTCCTAAGGAAATTGACAGACTCCAAATTAGACGAAGGAACACGGCATGAGGCTGCTTCGATCCCGAATCGGGGAAGCTGTTGCAGAAAAGCTTCGGTGGCCTCATGAACTCCGGAAGTTATAGATTCAATCTCCTTCCGGATTGCTTCGTAACGTTCCTCCGCTTGCTGAGTATTGTGAAGGTGCATTTGAACTTCGCTCCGTGCCACCGCCAGCTGTTGAGGGAATTCCTCCGCCTATTTCTTCAGTATTTTCTTGCCTTCCTCCGCCACCGCTAAAAGATTCTTCAGCTCTTCAATGCGGTCATCTTTCTTCTTTTCATTTCGCTCAGCCACCGCACGAGCTTGCTCCGCCTCTGCAAGGCGGCACCGCATCAGGGAGACTGCTTCTTCGAGCTCAGCATTTCTCGCTGCCAAATCTCGGCTCTGAGATGCTTCGACTTGTGCCCTAGCCAGTGATTCAGTAGAAACTCGAAGCGTCTCCGCCAAATGACTCTTCTCTGCCTCCAACTCCGCCACATGTTTCTTCGCTGCTTCGCACTCATGAACCTCCTTGTTATACTTATTCAGATAAGTCCGAAATCGGCGACTCACCTCCGAAGCAATGACAGACCCCTAAAAAAAAGAATGTGTGTGAGTGTGTTGTAAGAAAGGAAAAACCTAGACAAAGGTACAAGATGAGCGATACCTTCAAATGATGATCCAAAGATATCCCACAGAGAGAGAGGTCATCGATTCCTTAAAACAGTGCCACAGACTGGCTGTATGGGGAGAAAGCTGTACGCATCCTCCTTAAAGCCGGGTCCGCTGCAGTCCCCCTTCCAAAATCCGCAGTTGAAAAATCTGACAAGTCAAACCTGATAAAAGGGGGTCTTATGCTACCCCCCGGAGGCTGGTAGACCCGAGGGTAAGGATCCTCCTTCCGGAAAAGGAACATTTTGGGGAGCAGAGTCCGGGGACCCTTGCTCCCTCACCTATGTTAGAGTCGGAGGAGCTAAAGATCCCCCTGTCTGAGCCTGCTCCAATGACCTCAACATTTCCGTCGCTCCCACGTCATCACCTCCTGCACCGACTTCGTCAAATCCTAAAGGAATGTCACATCCTAATGAGCTGGTAGGAAAAGTGTCAGGGGTAAGACCTTTAGCCCTTGGGGGGGTATCCGAAGCAGAAGCGGTTAGCTGAAGACCATGAACCCCCGCAGCCGGTGAGTCAGCCACCTCGTCCGTGGGAGCGCACGTCTTCTCCGCCGTGGGGTCTACTGCGTCTCCGGACGGCCCCTGCATACCCCTCGGAACGGGGGTATTGCCTTCATCGTCATCAACCAAGTCGATAAGATCCACTCCGGGAATCGCCAAAAACGAATATCCCAGAGACCGCCCCGTGCCAGCACGTGCATCAACTGAAGAATCAGGGATGAGAGTTGAGGAAGCGATATCCGTCATAATTGGGATGGATGTTGCTTCGGGCCGGTCCGCATCCAAGGGTGGGTCATGCACGGAGGGCGGGGCAATGAGCTCCGCCCCAGATACAAGACATGGCTCTCTTGTTGACTCTAACCCCGTCATAGAAATCGAAGCAGGAGGCAAATTAGGTGATCCAGCTTTAGTAACCGAGGGCAGCGCTTCAGAATGTCCCCCAACATGAGCGGGGTCAGAGATAGATGGCGGCGCGGAAGACGCTACGGCAATGGAGCCAGAGGAATCACCTTCCTCACTAGACTCTTCACCATCCCAATCTTCATCCTCATCGTCATCTCCTTCTAAACCTTCGCTTCCGCCAGAAGAAGCCATAGCCTGAGGCAAAGCAATGCGAGTCAGCCTAGCCCGCTTTGCTGGGCGGGGAGAACTAGCCGTTCCTCTAGGGTGAGGGACCGCTCGATGCCCCCAGTCGGCGAAGCGAGAGCTCCGCGTGGCCTCAATGGCGCTCATGGCAGCCTCATATTCGGCCATCTTACAAGGTCTGAGAAGCCCACGAGCCAGTCTCTCGGCTGCTTCGCGCCCGAGATCCTGTGTACCCTTGGGTCGGATTACAAATATTGTACCCCCAGATGATCATTCCAGAGTAACAGCGGGGTTCCTCGCCAAGGGATCTATGTGGCACAAACAGTATTCTTCAACCAAATCACGCATAGAACTCTGATGCCATAGTGCCCTCAAATAATCAAGAAGTCTTGTTTCCTCCGCCGTTGCATCCCAATTTGGAGACCGGATAGTCCGCATAGGACCCAAAGAAGAGCACAAAGCAGAGTCCTGACCATCAAGCTCCTGTTAATACCAACGATGCTCCAGCCAGACTCCCATTTTCCCTTTGCCGCAGCGACCGGAATTTCCTTCGCTAATGATCTCTTCATCTGAAAGTTCAACGAGCCGAAGCAAGATCGATGATCCTTATCCCCAACCAGATGATGCTTTGGTTGCCAGAATGCGTCTTCTATGAGAGAAAATAGACAACCAGTTAATCTGAACCCACCTGAACGGAATGCCCACTCCAGTACTGCCATTCGAACTATGGCATTTGGCGTGAGCTGTGAAAGTTCCGCATGAAAAGCCCGCAATACAGACCCCACCAAAGGAGAAGCAGGAAATTGAAGTCCAGCCTCCAAAAAAGTGGCAAACACCACTGCCTCGAAAGGTCGTGGCCGAGGGACCTCCTCCTCCCCCGGGGAACGCATGGAGGAGCGAGCCACCCCGAAGTTCTTAGCCAGAAGATCAAGGTCATCAGAAGTCAAGAGAGAACGCCCTAATGTAGAGGATAATGCACTAGCATCTGTTTCACTCAAAACTGGCTTCACCGGGAAGGCACGTCGAGGACCCATCAACAGAAAGATCAACGGTGGTGGAGAAAGAGTAAAACCAGAGGGAGAATGTCGGGACCCCGAATTTGCAAATCCGGACCCTCTGTGTATTCAGCACTAGTCCAGGAACGCGCTAGTGCACACAGTCTTAACATCGGTATATATCACGATCATACCAAGCGATACTATCAAAGTACTTTATTTAAATAATCAAAGGGTTACTCGACCTTATGGCCAAGTTACAAATATATGCCTTGCAAGGCAAAACTTATTGAAAGAGAAATAACAGCAGCGGAAAAATCAAATAAACTTCGTGGCGCCATCCAGTATACCACAGGCAACTGACTGGGCTCGCATCCCTAAATAGACGGGTCCTCTTGGAACTCCTCTTCCGAAACTGGCGTAGTCTCCTCTTCAACTGGTATTGTGTTGAGGCAAGGGTGAGTACTTGGTACTCAGCAAGTCATGCATGAATGCAAGCTAATATACTATATGCATGGCTTAGTACAAAGGAATAGCTCAGGGTATATTTGCGATGTAGCTTTTGACAAGTAATATAAGTAGATTCGGCGGTAGAAATAAGTAAAGCATAAATAACTTTTCAAGAAGTTTAATAAACATTTTTCCCATCCTAAACCATATTTCCATCATCTTCCTTGTTAAACCAACCCATCTTTTCAAAACCAAGTTATTTTGAGAAAATCTAACCCTTGACTGTAATTCAGAGCATTGTCGATCTGCAGTGGACTCGGCTATTCAAATAGATTCTACACTCTGCAGAGGTTATGCACTTTACCCACAAGATACAGTCAAACACCACAAAGGCGAGTTCAGTAACAAAGCCTTTCGGAAGCCTCAAACAACACAGGTGGTCCTCTCCCAGACGTGCTCTACACCATCCCTTCCCTTAGCCAAGGCGAAGTATGGGACCAACACACCGTTAGATGGGTACCTGGCCACGACCACGATACGCTCCCCGTACAATCACACAAGCGGTGTAATCGACACCCTGAGGCTCCACAAGTGAGTCCTTAGCGACTTAGTCAACTAGGGCCGTCCCATTCCAGCCATGTGGTTGCAAGTATGACCCAGTTCAAAGGCTTGCAAGGTTAAGTCCTTAGAGTGACCAGGGCAAGACTACCGAAAAAACCAAATCAACACTCCCAATGCCACAAGCGGCCCACGATTACTCTTGCCACATGCCCCGATCAGCGTTTATCAAACCCAGGTTGATTACCATGCACCACGTGCCATCAACATCACATGATACTTTTCCAAAACAGGTTCAATATATCATTAAGTCAATATTAGCATTTGTTTATCCAAAATCATGTCATGAGCATGTAGCGAGTCTAAGCGACATACTACAACGATCTAAACCCATGTTGGCAATTTAGTAATGTCCAACTAGTAAACCACAACTAGGGTGACAAAGGTCATGGCACATACTTAAGTAATCAAGGTGTCATATAGCAAATTGGTATTTATCTAACCCCTTGTTTAAACAAAGTATCTTTCTAATTGAACTAACATGCAATAGTTTAAATCAAAATAGATTTCGAAATAGGATCAATATGGTCAAAGCACAACTTGCCTTCAAAAAGTACTTGCTCTTGGTCTTGAGTTGGATCTGAGTCAACACTTCTCCCTCGAATCCTTAGGCACTTCAACGTCTACTCGTAAGCGTGCAAATAGCAAATACACAAATGAACACTATGCAAAAAGATCCCAAAACTCCAAATAAAATCCATAAACAGAGAGAACATAATTTTCTGGATTTTTAGAAACTGGAATCGTTCAAATCGGAGTTAAAATGCAAAAGTTATGATTTATTAAAGTTTAAATAATCAATTAAATAATATTATAGAGAAAAAATTTAGTCCAAAAATTAAATAAAATTTATATTTAGGTAGATCTTAATTTTATACAAATTTAGAAATTTGAATCACTCAAATCGGAGTTGAAACGCAAAAGTTATAAGCGTTTGAAGTTTGAATCTAAATTTGAAATCATTATTCGAATTAATAAATCATTTTCTTTTGGAAATTAATTATTGCGTCGGCATGGACACGTGGCAGCTCCTGATTGGCTTCTTGGCGTCGGCCGGTCCATGGGCTCGGTCCACGCTCGGCTCGGGTCCACGGTGGACTCGGTCCACGGCTCCACGTGAGGCCCGACATGTGGGCCCACTCGGGTGACGTCATCGCCGGCGTCGGCGGGGCTCGGCCCATGGTGGCGGCAGTGGGGTCCCTTGTGGCGTCATGGGTGACGTCGGCGCTTGCTGGGTTAGCCAGCGACATGCGGGCCCTCGACACGCGGGCCCGGCGTGTCGGCGTCCTACTGCAGCGTGCGTGGGCCAGCGGCCGCGTCGGTCCAACTTCCGACACGCGTGGCGCAATCTCGTCCGTTGGTTTGAAAATCAGCGGCGCGCGGATTAGATCCGGGGTTAACACGTTGAAACTACTCGATGCTCGTGGGCGTTCGATCTAGATCGGACGGTCGAGATCTAATCCTATAATCGCCTTTGCTAAGACGCGTGGCGATTGTGAACCGTTGGATCTTGATCCAACGGTCGAATCTGTCGGGTTTGGAACACGTGATCTCACCTCAACCGCTCGATCTGGATCGGCGGTCCTCCGAGCTTCGCCGGACGGCGATGGTTTCACGCGGCGGCGCCGGGCTTGACGGAGCCGAGACGATGACCACGGCTACGGCGCCACGGGGCTTCTCGGCGAGATGAAACCTCCCTTCGGTGCGTCTCGTCGCGGGGACTCGGATCTGGGCTCCTTCTCGGCGGAAGACGACGGACGACGGCGGAAACGGGCGCAAACGCGGCGGAGGAAGAGACAACTCCGGCGGCGATTGCGGCTCAACGGCGGCGGCTCAGCGAGATGGCTCGAGGAAGCGGAGTGCGCAAGGATGAGGGCAACCTCGGGGGCGTCTCATGCTTTAAATAGCCTCGGCGTTCGTGCCTAGACGGAAACCTAGTTCGTTCTGGCGGCGCGCGGCGGCGAGTCCGGCTTCGGACTCGGCGAAGACGACGCAATCGTGGCCGTCCACGTGGCACGATCGGCAGCCACGATCGCCGGGCGCGATCGGATCCGGCGGATCTGGCTCGAACCGTCTGGTGATCTCGGTAGTTGGATCTTGATCCAGCGGTTGGGATTGATTAGGGTTAGGAGTGGGTTTGGTCGAGTCACGTGGCTCGGTCGGACTCGAACTCGAGTCCGACTCGGGCTCGGTCGGATGAACGATATCGAGCGTCGGTCCTTTTCAGTAATTAATATTTAAAATAATTCCCGATAATTCATTTAATTCATTAAAAATAGCAAATGACTCAGAAAAATTCCAGAAAAATTCTGGAAAATATTTTGGATCATTTTGGACTCAAATAAAATATTTCCAATAAAATTTTATTTGCAAAATTAAATTCTTTAATTATCTCAAAAGGGAATAAATTCAAATAAATTCCAAATAAATCCAAATAAATTCCAGAAAATTCCAAAAATTCACCAAAGTGCCAAATCACACATGAATTTAAGAAAAGCAAAATTTTGGGGTGTTACAAACCTCCCCCTTAATAGAATCTAGTCCCGAGATTCGGGGCTTACTAAAGGAATAGGTTTGGAAATTCTTTCTTCAAATCCTCTTCGGCGCTCCCAAGTCGCTTAAGCTCTCTGCATGGTTGCTCCAATGAACTCTATAGAAGCGGGTTGACTTGTTTCTAGTTTCTCGATCCATTGTGTCTAGAATCCCCACGGGATACTCCTTATAAGTCAAATCCTCTTGCAACTCAATTGACTCCAGTGTATGCATTTCCTCGAGAACTCGGAGACACTTCTTCAAGCTGGGACACATGGAATACATCATGTACTCCTGCTAACGATTGTGGCAACTCTAGGCGATAAGCAACTTACGCCTCTGCGGCTCAAAATCTTAAATGGTCCAACATAGCAGGTGCAAGTTTCCCTTTGGCATGGAACCTCTTAACTCCCCTGAGGCGT
Source organism: Rhipidocladum racemiflorum (assembly GCA_036346355.1). Taxonomy (NCBI): domain Eukaryota; kingdom Viridiplantae; phylum Streptophyta; class Magnoliopsida; order Poales; family Poaceae; genus Rhipidocladum; species Rhipidocladum racemiflorum. The sequence goes on from CM070588.1 coordinate 40,061,255, forward strand.
AACTACTGAGGTATACAAAGTCTTACGGTTCAAAACTCAAATCTCGGCGACGATTGTCGGCCATAACTCTTTTGTCGTGATTGGGCTACCTTCAACCTTTCCCTAATCATAGCGATCTGTTCCTCGGCCTCTTGAAGAATATCGAGGCCCAAAGACACGGCGCTGCCGGTCTCATTCCAATTCAACGGCGTCAGGCGAAGTCGACCATCTGATGCCTCAAAAGGTGACATCTGTAAACTAGCCTGATAACTATTGTTGTAACTGAACTCGGCATACGGCAAACTCTTATCCCAAGAGGTAGCATAAGCCAATGCACAAGCTCTCAACATATCTTCCAGAATCTGGTTGACTCTTTCTGTCTGTCCATCCGTATGTGGATGATAAGGTATCTTGAAGTTCAAGCGGGTCCCAGGCTTCATGCAACTTATTCCGAATCTTGAGGTAAATTGGGTACCTCGGTCCGATACAATCCTCTTTGGCACTCCATGCAAACAAACAATCCTGATCATGTATAACTCTGCTAATTTATCTACCGAATAAGTGGTCTTCACGGGGATAAAATGGGCTACTTTAGTCAAGCGATCCACTACAAACCATATGGAGTCATAACCCCTTGAGTCTTGACAAACCGGTAATGAAGTCCATTCGATTTCCTCCCACTTCCACTCGAGGTATTTTGGTAATTGTAGCAATCCTGCTGGTTTTACGATGCATTGCCTTGACTCTCTGGCATACGTCGCACAATGCAACATGCTCGGCAACTTCACGTTTCATACTCGGCCACGAATCCCTCCTTGAGATCTGATACATCTTGGCGCTTCGAGGATGAATCGAGTACTTGGAGTCATGGGCTTCTTCCAAAATCATTTGCTTTAACTCCTTTTGTTAGTCACACAAATGCGATCCTTCATCCATAACGTGCCTGCTCATCCAACTCGAAATCCTTTGCCTTGCCTTCCTCCTTGATGGACTTAATCCTGCGGATCTTGTCATCATCATACATCCTTCTCGGATCTGATCCTCTAAGGTAGGCTTTACTTCTAATGCGGCCAAGAATCCGCTAGGTACAACCTCAATCTTCATCTTACGAAAATCCTTACATAACTCATCCTCGACTTGTGGCTAGCAACGCACTCACGGTATGGCTTTTCCGACTCAAGGCATCGGCTACTCGTTGGCCTTCCGGATGGTAATGAATTCCAACATTATAGTCCTTGATCAATTCTAGCCATCTCCTTTGCCTCATATTCAGATCCGATTGGGTGAATATGTACTTAAGGCTCTTATGATCCGTATATACTTCACATCTGTTTCCAATCGAGATAGTGACGCCATATCTTCAAGGCATGCACTACGGCGGCTAACTCTAGGTCATGTGTCGGATAATTTTCCTCATGCGGCCTCAAGCGCCTTGATGCATACGCGACGACCTTTCCATTACGCATCGGCACACATCCAAGTCCTTGGCGCGTCGTCGTCACAATAAATATCGAAGCTTTGAGCAACATCCGGTAGTACTAACACGGTCTTGATGTCAATCGCTTCTTCGACTCTGAAATCCTTTCTCACATTCTGGCGTCCATGCAAACTTCTTTTCCTTCTTGACAATTGCGTAAGGGGTTTCGCAATCGTCGAAAAGCCTTCGATGAAAGCGGCGGTAGTATCCTGCCATTCCAAGGAAACTCCGAATCGGTCCACGATCTTTGGTTGTTCCCAATGTAACACCGCTTCTACTTTGCTTGGCTCCACGGCGACTCCTTCATGCGGTCATTACATGTCCAAGAAACTCCACTTTGTCCTTCCAAAAGTCACACTTGCTGAACTTGGCGAAAAGTTGCTTTGTTCCTCGGCTTTTCCAAAACTTCGCCTTAAGTGTTCGGCATGTTCATCCTCTGTCTTGGAGTAGATTAGGATATCGTCTATGAACACGACGACAAACTTGTCCAAATATTCCATGAACACCTTATTCATCATATTCATGAAATAAATTTGGCGCATTAAATCGACCCAAAGGACATAATCAGTAAACTCGTAATGTCCATATCTTGGCGAGAATGCGATCTTGAATATCTTACGATCGGATCTTCAAGCGATGGTATCCGATCTCGGATCAATCTTGGAGAAAACTCGGCTCCTCTTAAGCTGATCAAACAAATCATCAATCCTGGGTAGCGGATACTTATTCTTCACGGTGACTTCATTGAGTGCACGGTAGTCAATGCACATCCTGAAACTCCCGTCCTTCTTCTTGACAAACAAAGCGGTGCTCCCCACGGCGACGAACTTGGTCGATAAATCCTTTATCCATTAGCTCTTCCAATTGTTTCTTCATCTCTACCAACTCCTCGGTAGACATCCGATAGGGTCTCTTTGCTATCGGTCTTTGTACCAGTACAAGCTCTATCACAAACTCTATGTCCTGTCGCGGCATACCGAGGTAGATCCTCGGGGAAAACATCGGGTACTCATTCACTCTTTGGGACATCCTCTATGCTGATTGCCTTGGTACTGTTAACCATCAACTGTCCATCTCTAAGCTGCAGTGGCTTGAAATTCCACTTTCTTCCCACACGGGCTCTCGATCGAGATAGTCCTTCGTCCACAATCCAATACGACCTTGTGCTTGGATAACCAATCCATTCCCAATATAACATCTAAGGTGCAGGTCTCCAAAATTATAAGGTTTGCTAGGAACTCTATTCCATCTATTAGTATTCTCACCCGGAACATCCTACTTCCGTTCGGAGTTGAACCAGGGGTTTGAACTAAAAGCATGCACTTAAGTCTTGCAATCCTTAAGTCATTTCTAGTAGCAAAGCCTTGCGAAACAAGCGAATCTGAAGCTCGAGTCAAACAAAATCAAGCGAGTGTATCGAGTTAACAAGTAACTTACCCGATCTGGCGTCTGTAGCATTCTGCGGTGCATCTGCGGTGACATGGTTGACTCGGCCTCTCACCACGATGCAGGGTGTGGCTCCTGTCTTTGGCGTCCTAGCTGGGGTGGTTCCTAGATTGAAGCGGCTGGGGTCGCTCCTGCTGTCTTCTTCGGACAAGCTGTTGGCAAAGTGTCTGGCTCGTTGCGGTTGTAACGGTGTCTCACTTTGTTCCTTCTTGTTGCTGGAGTAGTGTTTCTAGCGGGGGCTGGGGTTTGGTAGTTACGATTGGCGTGTCTTGGTGCGGGGATGGTGTCCTTGTTGCATTCTGTGGTTGGAATCAGAATTGATTTGGTGCAACTCTCAAAGCGCTATGCGTTCACTGGCGTGATCCTTCTTTGTTGCATCCTGCGCTTCTGTTCTCATCTAGTTCCTTGCGCTTGTCCTCAAGAATAAGCGCCTTATTCACCAACTCTTGGAAATCTGGAAAGGTGTGGGTGATCAACCCTACTTGCAATCTGAGTTAAGTCCCTTCATAAAGCGAGGTATGCGGATTTATCTGTCGCTACATCCTCGGTGCGTAGCGTGCTAGCTGTGTGAACTTGTTCGGGTAGTCGACCACCGGTGATTACCTTGCTTGATGCTCTGAACTCCTCCTTCTTAAGGTCCATGATTCCTTCGAGGCACGTGATCTTGTCGGAATGCATTGTGAACTCTTCCCAAGTGATATCTTGAGGGTTCTCTGCGTGGCACGAAGTTCTCCCACCATTCGGTAATTTGTTCCTTCCAAGCGATGAGAAGCGTAAAGTACCTTCTCATTCCCTATGCATTGAGCTATATGTAGCTTCCTCTCGATTGATCTTAACCAATCATCGGCCTCCAACGGATTGGCATTCCCGAGAGAAAGTGGGTGGGTGAGTCCTCATGAACTCTGACGACCTTGTATTCTGGCGTGGTCACTGATTAACTTGATTAGCGGTGGCCTGGCGATGACGTGCTGCATTTGTTGCATCATAGCATGCATCAACTGGTCTGCGAGCAAGAAATGCTCCAAAATTCTGCATATCATCTGGTGGTCTTTGGTGCTCTATCATTGGGGTTTTCTGTTGGCGAGATCCACTCCCATTGCTTCCAAAGTTTCCACGGGTGTTCACCATCTGTCGATTTGCTCTAGGTTTAGAGATGAGAGGAAACAAGAATAGACAAGTAATATGGAACTTATGCGGGCGAAAGGGGTAACTTTAAGGTCCAACTTTATTATTAATAACTTGGTATGGCTGCTTACAATGCCTAAGGGCCTTGCAACACATCGCACACTCGACAAACAAAGCAAATCCAAATCAGACTAACTCACGGAGTCTAACGTCTAAAGGGTGACTCTTTATTCTATGACTCGACTCGGCGAAGGAATCTCACTATAGAACCTATGTTCACTCATCGAGAAAACCTCCACGGCACGAATGCAGGTGCCGTGGCGGTAGGCGCCGAAACGATCGCCATGACCAGCAATCTGTGTCCTCTGTGGTAGTCGAAGAAGCAGTGTCCTCATCGAGATCTGACTCCTCTGGATCTGGCTCGTGTAGCTCGAGTACTGGCTCTGGATCTGGTCCGTACAAGGTCATCTCCAACTCGTCAATCCTTCGTAGAAGGTGTGCCACATACTCTTGAGCTTCCCGCCATCTATTCTTCTCTGTCGTGATCTCCTTGCGGGCCTTCTGTAGCTCCTTGCTTGTATTATCTAGTACATCCTCCTGGGCGACGACAAATCGTGCCAACTGTGTAACCGTGGCATCCTCATCCTGAATCTCCTTCGGGTCAAGAAGGTTATCGCTGCGCGGATGATAACGGAACACCGTGCTTTCCAACTCTCTGGCGTAGATACTGGTAATGTGCCGCATTGCTCGTCGTGAAACTTCTTGGATACCCATCTGCATTGTAGACCTTCTAGCAGTGCAGTGTATCGGGCGATTGCCTGGGCCCTTTTTCCTAGCAGGTACCTCAATCCTCACGTCACAAGCCTTGATCAATCCCGCTTGTCTGATCACTTCCACTTGATATTGGGGCTTCTCAAAATCTCAGAGTGTAGCATATGCCAAAGTTCTCAGCGTGACCAACTCCCAGATCAACGTAGTTGAACTCTTCCTCCATCTGTCACAAGAGTGCTTTATGTAAGAACTCGGAATTTTCGAATTGTGACAAGGTAAGGGAAAATTTCAGCAAGAGACAAGAAAAGAGTGAAGGGGATAAGTCAAGATGTCATTTCTTATCTTTCACAAATTTTTAGCTTTAGAAAATAGGTTTTATCCTCACTACGACCATTCTAACTTAGGGTTGAGCCTACAGTCAAGTATGGCTCTGATACCACCTCTGTCGGGACCCCGAATTTGCAAATCCGGACCCTCTGTGTATTCAGCACTAGTCCAGGAACGCGCTAGTGCACACAGTCTTAACATCGGTATATATCACGATCATACCAAGCGATACTATCAAAGTACTTTATTTAAATAATCAAAGGGTTACTCGACCTTATGGCCAAGTTACAAATATATGCCTTGCAAGGCAAAACTTATTGAAAGAGAAATAACAGCAGCGGAAAAATCAAATAAACTTCGTGGCGCCATCCAGTATACCACGAGCAATGGCGGGCTCGCATCCCTAAATAGACGGGTCCTCTTGGAACTCCTCTTCCGAAGCTGGCGTAGTCTCCTCTTCAAGCGGTATTGTGTTGAGGCAAGGGTGAGTACTTGGTACTCGACAAGTCATGCCTGAGAATGCAAGCTAATATACTATATGCATGGCTTAGTACAAAGGAATAGCTCAGAGTATATTTGCGATGTGACTTTTGACAAGTAATATAAGTAGATTCGAGCGGTAGAAATAAGTAAAGCATAAATAACTTTTCAAGAAGTTTAATAAACATTTTTCCCATCCTAAACCATATTTCCATCATCTTCCTTGTTAAACCAACCCATCTTTTCAAAACCAAGTTATTTTCGTAAAATCTAACCCTTATTTGTAATTCCGAGCATTGTCGATCACAGTGGACTCGGCTATTCAAATAGATTCTACACTCTGCAGAGGTTATGCACTTTACCCACAAGATACAAGTCAAACACCACAAAGGCGAGTTCAGTAACAAAGCCTTTCGGAAGCCTCAAACAACACAGGTGGTCCTCTCCTAGACGTGCTCTACACCATCCCTTCCCTTAGCCAAGGCGAAGTATGGGACCAACACACCGTTAGATGGGTACTGGCCCACGACCACGATCGCTCCCCGTACAATCACACAAGCGGTGTAATCGACACCACGAGGCTCCACAAGTGAGTCCTTAGCGACTTAGTCAACTAGGGCCGTCCCATTCCAGCCATGTGGTTGCAAGTATGACCCAGTTCAAAGGCTTGCAAGGTTAAGTCCTTAGAGTGACCAGGGCAAGACTACCCGAAAAACCAAATCAACACTCCCAATGCCACAACTGGCCCACCTGATTACTCTTGCCACATGCCCCGATCAGCGTTTATCAAACCCCAGTTGATTACCATGCACCACGTGCCATCAACATCACATGATACTTTTCCAAAACAGGTTCAATATATCATTAAGTCAATATTAGCATTTGTTTATCCAAAATCATGTCATGAGCACGTAGCAGGTCTAAGCAGCATACTACAACGATCTAAACCCATGTTGGCAATTTAGTAATGTCCAACTAGTAAACCACAACTAGGGTGACAAAAGGTCATGGCACATACTTAAGTAATCAAGGTGTCATATAGCAAATTGGTATTTATCTAACCCCCTTGTTTAAACAAAGTATCTTTCTAATTGAACTAACATGCAATAGTTTAAATCAAAATAGATTTCGAAATAGGATCAATATGGTCAAAGCACAACTTGCCTTCAAAAAGTACTTGCTCTTGGTCTTGAGTTGGATCCTGAGTCAACACTTCTCCCTCGAATCCTTAGGCACTTCAACGTCTACTCGTAAAAGCGTGCAAATAGCAAATACACAAATGAACACTATGCAAAAAGATCCCAAAACTCCAAATAAACTCCATACACAGAGAGAACATAATTTTCTGGATTTTTAGAAACTGGAATAGTTCAAATCGGAGTTAAAATGCAAAAGTTATGATTTATTAAAGTTTAAATAATCAATTAAATAATATTACAGAGAAAAACTTTAGTCCAAAAATTAAATAAAATTTATATTTAGGTAGATCTTAATTTTATACAAATTTAGAAATTTGAATCACTCAAATCGGAGTTGAAACGCATAAAGTTATAAGCGTTTGAAGTTTGAATCTAAATTTGAAATCATTATTCGAATTAATAAATCATTTTCTTTTGGAAATTAATTATTGCGTCGGCATGGACACGTGGCAGCTCCTGATTGGCTTGCTGGCGTCGGCCGGTCCATGGGCTCGGTCCACGCTCGGCTCGGGTCCACGGTGGACTCGGTCCACGGCTCCACGTGAGGCCCGACATGTGGGCCACTCGGGTGACGTCATCGGCCCGGCGTCGGCGGGCTCGGCCCATGGTGGCGGCAGTGGGGTCCACTGTGGCGTCATGGGTGACGTCGGCGCTTAGGCTGGGTTAGCCAGCGACATGCGGGCCCTCGACACGCGGGCCCGGCGTGTCGGCGTCCTGCCAGCGTGCGTGGGCCAGCGGCCCGACCGCGTCGGTCCAACTTCCCGACACGTGGCGCCAATCTCGTCCGTTGGTTTGAAAATCAGCGGCGCGGATTAGATCCAGGGTTAACACGTTGAAACTACTCGATGCTCGTGGGCCGTTCGATCTAGATCAGGCGGTCCGGATCTAATCCTATAATCGCCTTTGCTACGACGCGTGGCGATTGTGAACCGCTGGATCTTGATCCAACGGTCCAGATCTAATCGGGTTTGGAACACGTGATCTCACCTCAACCGCTCGATCTGGATCTCGGCGGTCCTCCGAGCTTCGCGGACGGCGATGGTTTCACGGCGGCGCGCAGCTTGACGGAGTTGGAGACGATGACCCACGGCTACGGCGCCACGGGGCTTCTCGGCGAGATGAAACCTCCCTTCGTGCGTCTCGTCGCGGGGACTCGGATCTGGCTCCTTCTCGGCGGAAGACGACGGACGGCGGAAAAGCTTGGCGCAAACGCGGCGGAGGAAGAGACAACTCCGGCGGCGATTGCGGCTCAACGGCGGCTCGGCGAGATGGCTCGAGAAGCGGAGTGCGCAAGGATGAGGGCAACCTCGGGGGCGTCTCATGCTTTAAATAGCCTCGGCGTTCGTGCCCTAGACGGAAACCTAGTTAAATTCTGGCCCGGCGCGCGGCGGAGTCCGGCTTCGGACTCGGCGAAGACGACGAAATCGTGGCCGTCCGCATTAGCACGATCGGCGGCCACGATCGCCTGGCGCGATCGGATCCGGGCCGGATACGGCTCGAGCCGTCTGGTGATCTCGGCCGTTGGATCTTGATCCAGCGGTTGGGATTGATTAGGGTTAGGAGTGGGTTTGGTCGAGTCACGTGGCTCGGTCGGACTCGAACTTCGAGTCGACTCGGGCTCGATCGGATGAAACGATAACCGACCGGTCGGTCCTTTTCAATGAATTAATATTTAAAATAATTCCCAGTAATTCATTTAATTCATTAAAAATAGCAAAAGACTCAGAAAAATTCCAGAAAAATTCTGGAAAATATTTTGGATCATTTTGGACTCAAATAAAATATTTCCAATAAAATTTTATTTGCAAAATTAAATTCTTTAATTATTTCAAAATGGAATAAATTCAAATAAATTCCAAATAAATCCAAATAAATTCCAGAAAATTCCAAAAATTCACCAAAGTGCCAAATCACACATGAATTTAAGAAAAGCAAAATTTTGGGATGTTACAGAGAAGAAAACTAAGAAATGCAAGATGAAATAGGACCAATAAAGCATTCCGTTCCCATCGGCCATGGCCCTTAAAGAGAAGAAGCCTCATAATCCCCTCCTCTTCTCCCAACTGTAAATTCACACACGTGGCGTCCATCCCGCAAGCAGAAAAGGTGTGTGGACGTACACAAGAAATTGAACAGCAATGGCGCTGGGTTCAAGGCACCATAAAGAGCCCTGATGCCTGATTGACAAGACAGCCCATCCCATAAGCCAACCCTTCCGTACCTAACAATGCAAAACCCAACGCCAAAGGCGTCAAGAAATAGATAAATGAACAAGCAACTACTACCTACCCCATGAGGAAAAAGAATGCAAAAAGGGACCTTGCCTCGCGCTCCCGGAGGGATGAGGGAAAATTTTTGGGCCTTTTTATAACATTGCTGAGGGAAGGATAACACCAACCCATAGCCATGCGGGGCTACTATCGTGGGCTAAACAAACCCACTTCGGCCCAATAGGCTTACCCCTCACGGTAGACAAAGCTCGGCCCACATTTCCATCCGAACAGGCGGAGCGGAGCAAAAATACGGGAAGGGCTACGGAGGAAAATACCTCCGCGACCCACACGAATATAGCTGACAATACGAGCAAGCAAGTCTGGTGCGCTAAAAAAGCCTGCAAAAGGATGTCAGGCAAAATCAGATCAATACCAAACCCAAGGGCCATAGAAATCCCACTTAAGCCCCCAGAAAAAGAATAGGACAAATGGGCATAGTAGGGAAAGAGAAAATAAATGCTCCATGATTTGAACACCTGGCCATCAAAGTAGGACAAGTGGAGAACAGCTGTGGAAAAACCGGCAATATCCTGTCAGCGCCGGTCAGAAAAGGCTAACGAAGACATGCATTTGGAGACAGCTTTCCATGTCTCCCTCCTATAAAAGGAAGAGGCGATCATCCATGAGGGAGGGACTGGGACCAAAAGAAAAAAAACCAACCCTAGTGGTTCTACGTAACCACACATATACCCAAGAGCTGGAATAAGAAGTAGCAAGATTAATTTCTATAACATTAATACCTGAAGTGGAAGTCACACTCCCATTCTTTTTATCTACCAGGTACTTCTCGCAGTTCCGTTTCCAATGTCCTGACTTCTTGCAATAGAAGCACTAGGTTTCGGGTTGAGGGCCGACTTTGAGCTTCTGAAGTTTAGTTTTGAGACCCGTGATCTCATATTGAGCCTTTCCCTTTCCCCAAGCCGTAGCTTTCCTCTTTTTGAAGGTATTTGTCTTCTGAACCATCATCACATGATTGGGTTTCTTCTTAATGCTTTCCTCGGCAACCTTGAGCATCCCATGTAGCTCGGTCAGGCTCTTCTCCATGCTATTCATATGAAAATTCATAATGAATGGCGCAAAGCTCTGAGGCAGAGATTGGAGAATTACGTCTGTAGCCAGACCAATGCTAAGGGGGAAACTCAAGCTTTTCCAAACTCCCAATGTAGCCAATCATCTTGATTACATGTGGGCTGACCGGACTGCCTTCAGCCAGCTTACAAGCAAACAGAACCTTTGAGATACCATACCTCTCAGCCCTTGCTTGGTTCCCAAACATGCCCTTCAAGCCCACAATCATATTGTAAGCATCATGGTCCTCATATTGCTTTTGCAACTCAGAGTCCATGGTGACAAGCATGAGACAGCTGACCTCTATGGAGGCATTAACATGTTTTTCATAATCAACCTTGAAATTTCGAGGAGCATTTTCAGCTGGTTCATCAGGGATTGGATTCTCTAGAACATACTCCTTTTTTTCATGCTTGAGAATAATTCTCAAGTTACGATACCAATCAACAAAATTTGTTCCATTTAGTTTTTCTCTTTCCAAAACCGATCTCAAAGCAAAACCAGGTGCAGCAGTAGGAGCATCAAGAGGTGCAATTGAACTACAACAAAAACATGCAAAGTTTTTAAGCACTATGTTTATGTAATACTTTTATTAAACATTTTAACAAAAGAAACTCCTATCATGTGCCCCCTTTATGGACACATGGTGAGTATTCAAGATCCATATTCATCAAACACTAGTGAGCTTTGGCATCACTGCTAGAAATCTAATGACATAGGTAAGCAACATCTTTACTAATTACATCTTATGTAACTCTTGTTGGTTGAGCATGAAAACAAGTAATGAATGCCTCTGTCAACTTGAGCCATGGCCAGGTCAACTTGCCCCTAGGGCTCACATGAGGGAGGGAGCACTTCCCGTTTCCGGGTGCCAATTAAGAAACCTAGCCTCATATGTGTTTTCCTAGACACCAATCGTTTTGTATCCGTTCCTTCATTACTGAAATCATATTCCAACCACTTATGTCCTTAAGCCCAAAACCGTTTTGATAGCTCAGTTAAATCAACCATTGTTATGCGCGATGTGCCCAACACATCCCTATCATCTATTAAGATAGTTATTGATATACTACTTTGGCAGTCATATCAATAATGATCTAAATTCCTGATGGGTGCAACAATTGGATGGACATATTTGATTTAAAAAATTTATAACTATGGGGATGAACAATATCTACTATGAACATGTCATCACATGCAATGAGCATAAAGAAAATAGCAAGGATTAAACACACATCCACATATAATCAAATTAAGATGTGAAATAGTATGGCCCTTAGCATTAGGATCTCCATCATCATGCTTGATTGTTCACCTTGCCATCATGCTTGATGCCACCATCTTCATCATTGTAGATGCAACTCCTTACAACATTGATAATGAATATTACATGAGAGTTTGAAACATCACAAGTCGACACGTAGGTCGTTATACATTTTAGATTGAAATAGCCTTATGGCTTGACACGGCACGCAGGCCATGTAAATATTACATGCATCACATACACAAAGGCCATACTATTTCACACAACATCCTGCAAAAACAAGTTAAACAAAATAGATTCTACGACAGCGGGGTTCTAAGCGGCGCCTGTGCAGGTTCCAGCGGCGCCCAAGGCGGGGTTCAAGGGCGGCGCCCAGCGAAATTCAAGGGGCGGCGCCCACGCGAATCAAGGCGGGGCCCACGGCGATTTTTTCAGAGGCATGTGTTCTGTTAAAAGAAAACGCCCTCAAAATCTCCACGGATCAATCAGATTGACCCAATCCGATTCAATCTGATTGGCTTGGTCCCATATGGTTGCGATTCGTGAACCCTGATGGCGGTAACCCGACCGGTAAGGGCAACGTCGTACCATGAACGGACTCACCCAAATCAAGATTGATTCGGTTTGCACTTTTCTCAAACCCTAAACCGATCGATCTCATCGACGGCTTCCTCCACCAATTCATCACATGAATCGGTTGAACATGTAATAGATCCAATCTACTATCGTCACATACCATATGTGCAACATCCAGATCATGAATCTACGCGAGATGGCTCTGATACCACTGTTGGGGAACGCGGTATGCTACTCTAGCACAAATTAAAATTTTTACTGCAAACCAGAAAAGCTACTCGCAAGAAGGGGATCATAGATCTATTACCACTAGACGCGCAGTTGTGGAATCCTTCGTACGTTGTTGTAATGGATCGTTCTCGACGTGGATCGTCCTCACCGCGGATCGTCCTCTCCACGCCGCAGTAGCAGCAGCGTCAGCACAGCAGTCCACACGTCCGGGGATGGAACGTCGTGCGTCGGTGTGCAAGCACCGGGTCGCTCGGCAGGGGTAACGAGAGGAGGTGGCTAGGGTTTCTGGCGAAACACCTCTAAACCGCACGAAAGTGTGTTCTACGTCCAGCCTCCTCCCCTCCTTATATAGCCACGAGGTGAAACCCTAGGCAGTCAGGGCCCATCTACGCGCTAAGCCCACGAGGTCCATTAATTACGGATCCAATCCGAATTAATGCGTCCCAGCCCGTTAAGTGTGTGACCCTATAGGTTCATGCGCATTTGGACATGGATTCGGAAAACCCTTTTCTAATCCAATAGTCGGTAGTGGCTCCTTGCAGAGCATGCCAACTCCCAAACGCATATGATTAAAGTACTGATGTAATAATCCCTTTGCCAAACTATATGAAGATCGAACTCAAGGCGAGAAGCATGTCATCCTTTGACAGTTCAATCCATCTCTCGTATCCGTGATATATTAATAAGTTGTGATTGACTTCTCAATCACGGCATGGCCATGCACTTCCTTAATCATATCATACGAGCGGCCTAAACATATATCTCCGTTACATTGGAGTGGCAAATTCCATCTTGACTGCTCACTTCCCTCTACATGTTTCATAGTAAACATGAAAGCTACCTTTATAACTATCCGGTTAGGAAATAGTGTTTGGTAACCCCAAGTAAACTATTACACATGTAGGGAATATGACAATCTCAGGTCTAAGGATCATACATCTACTATGTATGAGATACACTGATGACACATAAGAATTTAACATTCTCGCGGTGTCCCATTGTGGGTCTATCTAACCCATGTTCTTCAACATGCGTCCACAATGTATTGATGATATCTCCATATCCCATGATCTATGAAACATGATCATTGAACAATACATGTGCTGATCTATTCATCGTTGTCCTATACGATGATATCCGATCAGAGATATTTATTGAATTATATCAATAAGTAAAGAGCTTCATAAACAAGTCACACACTTGTTGATCAAAACAATGATATACATTCATTGGACCAATAATCATATTATTATTCATAAACATAGTCATGTTACAATCATCCATATGATTGCCTCAAGGGCATAACACTAACAAGAGCTCCTCCACTGTGCGAACCTCTTTACGAGCAAGCCTCTCCGCCAATGGTCCTCTTCGGAGTCCGCAACGTGCCGCGTTGATGATGGTCATATCGCTGACCCCTCGGATCTGGCATTTAATTCTGGAAAAGCGCTGGATGTAGCTTTTGAGGGTCTCCCCTCCGCGCTGTTTGACTGCGAATAGGTAACTTTCCTCTTTCATTCCATCAAAATTGCCCTAGAAGTTGCCTTCCAGCTTAGGGCGGAGCTGCGGCCAGCTTGCAATCGAGCTCGGCTCCAGTGATGAGTACCAAGACAGGGCTGTTCCTTCGAGTGCCAGCAAAAGCCCCTTAGCCTTGATATCATCATCCCCCCCGCGGCCTCTACGGCCGTATCGTAGACGCGGAGGAATTCTCTGGGGTCCGTCCTACCATTGTACGGTTTGATGGTAGGGAATTTGAAACTTCCTAGGAAGGGCCATCTTTTTGCCCGAAGAACGCTAAGAGGATTTGTGTCATCGTCATCCCCAATCATTCCTGCATAGGCTGGGGACAATACTTCACGGCTTGGGCTTTCATCTTGGGACTCGTCACGCCTCCGATCTTGCTGCCCCTGCAGGCGCTTCACCTTCGCCATGAGTTTTTCCTTGACCTCCATCAACGCCTGCACGTTGGGGTCGAGGGCCTCCTAGGTTCTTGTCTCTCCCTCGAGAGCTTCTTCACTCCCGGGGCCGACTTGGTGACGGGTCGGGCAAGCTGACCCTTCCGCTACGTCCTCTTCCCGTATTGCAACTCGTCGACCCGCAGCCGGTGGCCGCCGCTTGGGAGCGCGTTTGCGTGTTGCCGCAGGAGTTGGTGGCGACGGTGCCTCCAACATTCCACCCAGTCCCGTCGGGATCTGCGATGGGTTCTCACCACTCGGAAGCAAAGGCTGGTCACGAGACTGGCTCGTCGTCGGTCTCCTGGATCTCTCATCTCCAGTCATCGTCGCAGCCTCTCTAGATGTTGTAGCTGCCCCCTTTTTCGGCGGCATGGCCACAATGGACTTCCTTCTGCAGCTCGCTGGAGAGCTACGGCTTTGTCAAGCTATTGCCTTCCCCACGGACGGCGCCACTGTCGTTCCTGCAATACACTCAGATGAACTTGGGGTGAATGCCAGGTCACAACTCAAAGACCTCTCCCCTAATGGCTCTTTCCCTCCCCCTTTTATGGGGAGACCTGGGGAAAAAGTCTCTACAGCTGTATGCCAAGGTTGGTTCTTTTTTTAGACCATGACAAGGTCTTAAAGATTCTTTTTCAGTTGTTTTCCAGATATAGTCCGCCATTTGTCCCCTGAATACGGGGGTGGTAGTCATCATATGGAGTATTTATGCTTCTTTCACGTTTTTACCCTTTTGTCTTGTCCTCTGCTCGATGGTTTTAACGGGATTTCACGTGATGTTTGGTTCTGGGCTGATCTGACAACGTCTGACACTTTCCAGCCGGTGGCCACTGAAGCGGCAGGCTTTGCCATATTTACTGTTGGTTACATCCATTTGGGTGATATTGGTGCCTTCCTTCGTGACTTCTTGCATTGTTCTACCCCGCCTTCCTTCTTTCATGCCTTAGGGAGAGGCGAGTTGCGGGCCTTGCTCCGCTCGTTGAAGGGGTTGAATTGTCCGGGCCTACAACACTAAGTAAGGTCTTTATTAGAGCTCTTTTACAGTGAATTATACTTGTAGTATATTATGGTAGTATAAATTAGATCTAACCATTGATTTAGTGGGGTATTATGGACTTTTACAAATAAAAATATTACATTTTAAAAGGGTGTTAACGTAATTTTAGCGAGTCGTCGAGGTCCTCCGATGCGCGATGCACTGACGGAGGGAGGGCTTCCGGTGGGGATGAAGAAATGGGCTTCGGGTAGGAGAAAAAATTCATTTACCGTTTTACCCATCCGCTGTATTAAAAAATTTTACCATTCTACTCCTCCTCACATTCTACTACACATACTACGCATGGTAGTATAACTTGATCTAATCTATTTTTAACCTTTGGATTAAAAGCAATGAACGGTCTATATTCATTGTTGTGCATTGTAAAAGAAATCCTTTATTAATCTAAACAGACGCCCTCTTAGCATAGCATAAAACTACCCGTACCTCTACTACTCTTAAATCTTACACAAATACATTTGGAGAATACATTGCATGATCCAAACACATTACATGTAACTGACCCCACCAGATATCAAGCACATTATCTGCCTTTATTAATCTAAACAAACGCCCTCAACCTAGCATAAAACTGCCCTGTACCTCTACTCTTAAATCTTACTTCCTTCTTTTTGCTACTCTCCGGGTCTTGGATCTGCCCTTTCCTCCACAAAACTTTCAGTGATCGGCTTCTCCACAAAAACGTATGCCCAGCCATGTGCAGACTGCCAATGCATCCAATATTCTGTCAGTTTGGGCAGTCGGAAAAAATAGTCGATTGCCTTTCCTCCTACCATCTCCTCCATTTCGCGCAGGCTGCTGCCATTGATAGGCACACGCCGTCCTCCAATTCTCTCCTCCATCGCAATACTATCCCCTAGGCACTCGCACGACCTATGAGGTAGGAAGATGGCTGACAGATTCAGAGGTGACCCGTTCCTCGCAACGACGTTTCTGGTGGCTCCGTCAGGTGAGCTAATTTGTATGTCGTGCTCATCAAACGCTGAAATGTAGCACTTAAATGCCACGAATCCAACTTGTTTTGGGAATCTGTATGATATCTCGGACGAAGAGATGCTGTTGTTGGCGCAAGGACTACTGTGCGCATTTCCTCTGCAACATAATGGATCCGGGCGGCACTTTCAGAGGAAGTCCTCCCGCAAACGTCTGCGGCAGTACTCGCATAGCAGCAAATCTGGACTCGTCAAATAGCGAACGTCTTGTGTAGGCAGCTGAGCCAGTTCTCCCATTGCAAATTCGGCCAGAGACTTGAACAGAGGTCCCATTGACTGCAGGCATTCAATGGCAACCCCAACCATGTCCGTGCTTTCCGAGAGCCGTAGCGCCAAGCCGAGGGTGAAACTTCTCTTTCTTGGCATCTTGAGATCTGTGCTACCGAACCATAGCCATGCCTCCGCACCACGCCCTTCGGAACATACTGGATGTATAACAAGACGAAGACTTCGGCTCCCCTGCACCATTTCGTACCAGAGAGTTTTGCCTTCGAGAAGTGGCCTGACGAGAGGGTTGATAAACATGTACTGCCGAAGTGAACAGCCAGACTCCACTTCTATTCGAAACTCGCGAGCAACATCTGCAAACCGTTCAAATCTTCCAACATGGGAGCAACCCAGGACACCTTTACCCAGAGAGGAGATTGGTGATCTAGTCGTACGAGCAATCCGTTTAGGGAAGGAGGAGCGTGTTACCGCCTGTTGGTTCTCTTCGTCTTCCAAGGCCTGCAGCTTGCATTTGTGCAGCACATGGCCGCACTCCTCGTAGGCACACACGATGATCTTCCTTTTACGCAGCAACGAGGCGTCGGTGATGGGCAGATTCTTAGATCTCTCAAGCGCGAGCTCCAATTCGGTGTGCGCTACCTCCAGCTTCTCGACGTTGTGCCTCCTGGACGCCATGTCTTTGTGCTTGCCGACCAGGTGGGCGGAGACCCCACCAACGACCGCACCTGCGACCACACCAACGACCACCTCCACGGCCGCAGATACGACCGTCCCCGCCATTAATTTAGGCACGCCGATCTCAGGAATTCCCCTGCTCGATCAGTGGAAAAAAGAAAGAATTAAAGCACTCTAGTGTGCTAGCTGCAAGCTGATGCAAGATGGTGAAATGAATTGGACAAGTATGTATGGATCAAGACCAGAGAGTACGGATGAAGATGGTGAAACGAAATTAGTTCGTGTAGCTGAAATGCTTCTGTGTGAGTCACCAACCATGAAAAAGGAGGGGAAGAATAGTGGCGGGGAATTAGCGAGGAAATAACGGGGGATATTCTCAAGAAACACGTCTTAGTTTGCTACTAAAATCGATGGAGAGGTACAAGAAGGAAATTACCAGGATGCTGCTCGATCCCACCTAGAGTTTGGACAGGAGAGCAGAGTCATTAGGATTTACAGATGTGATAGGGTCGCGATCGATGACGGTGAGCATGGAGCTAAGAGGAAAGTGGCGTGCAGTGCACAACCGCTACACGGACATGGAATAGTGGAAGATGGCCGCCATGCAAGTCATCTTCACTGCAGTCAACTGCAAGTCTGCAAGGACAGACAGCCGGGCATCCGATGGGAAAAATCTCACACAAATCAGGCCCAATATTCACGCTTCCTTGACAACTTCACATCCGTCTGGTCGAGAGGAGTGGATCTACACTACAACACTAGTGAAACTAAAAGATGAAACTAAAAGATTCTAAGCAAATAAAATGTTAGAAATGTGAGGTTCTCCTTTTCTTTTTCATGCACATGAGAAGTCAGCTATGATGAAGTGAAGCATGGTCCAATGAAGGTTCAATATTTCTAAGACGCTAAATTTCCTCGTTATCAAAGTGAACTTATCCTCACATGTGCAAGAAACCCTCCAATAGCCAGTCCAACAACAAGAGCTATTGCCCGTGAAGAAGTAACCTACGACGTAATGTTATACATAAGTAACTGGTAATAAATATGAACATGATAATGTTAGAGCTCTTTTACAATACACTAAATTCAATATAAACCCTTCATTCTTTTTGATCCAATGGATTAGATTAACTAGAATTTATTTATATTTCATCTGGTAGTAGAGTAGTAAAAATACTCTTAACAAATCAATAGTTAGTTCTGATTTTTACTACTCACTATATACTACCAGTATAATGCACCATAAAATTTCTCTAATTTTAAGCAATTTTCAAAAGAAAGAAACTAAGGGTTACGAAACATAAGATGAACTGTTCGTATAAGAGAAATTCCTAGAGTTTGGTGCTCTTTCCTGCAAACTTCTGAAGCATAGGCGTGGTGAACAAAGACGAAGGCATGAGCATCCAACAACCAAGTGTTATGTGCTTAATCTTAGCCATCCACGTAGTAAATTACCTTGATTGGTCCTAGTATACCACAGAGCAACCCAAGCAACCTTGAGTGATCCGGAGCTTGCCCAGTGAGCTTGGCCAGGGAACAGCCGACTAGGAGGCAATCGGTGCAGGGCACGGTGATGGGCGACACTGCAATGGCATAGGACGAGCAATGGGCGATGGGTAGGGGCTTATGCAGAGTGGCCCAGGTGCATGGCTTCCAAGCGCGGGATGTGGTGGGGGCGGCTGTCGTGGGCCAAACAAACCCACTTCAGCCTAATAAACTCACCCCCTACGGCAGGCGAAGCATGGCCCACATTTCCATTCGAAGCAAAGCAGTAGAATTAAAACACTAGTTCATCCGGACGAGCGGAGCAGAGCAAAAACACGGGAGAAGCTGCGGAGGAAGGCACCTTCGTGACCTACATGGATGCGGCCGACAAAAAGGTCAAACAAACCTGATACCTTGCCAAAGCCTGCAAAAGGATGTCAGGTGGAATCAGATCAATACCAGACCCAGGGACAATAGAAATTACGTTTAAGCCCCCAGAAAAAGCATAAGACAAATGGGCATAGTGGAAAAGAGCAAATGAAAGCTCCACGTTATGAACATCTGGCCGCCCAAGGAGGACAGTATGAGGAGGCCATCGTGAACAGAACTGCCACACCTTGTCAGTACCGGTCGGAAAAGAAGCCAACCGAGGGATGCATTCGAAGAGGGATTTCTACTGTTCCCTCCCTATAAAAGGGAAGTGGAGAGAAAAAAAAGAGAGGCTCGACACCACAGAGAAAAGAAACAACTGAATTCGGTCGTTCGCCACAACCACACTGGCGCCGTTCGTGGGGAACTAACAGCAAGGTGAAGCCAACGCTCTCTGACCGGCACGAAGGGCAAATCTTCTGCGGCTATGCCGCCGAAGAAGGGAACGGCGATAGCATCCAAGGAAGTGATGGCTACGGTGGGAGCAGAAGGTTCAAGACGATCCGCGAGGAGCCAATCCCGCGATAAACCCCAACCCTTGGGCGGTGAGAATCGGCCCCCGGCCCTGGGGGAAGCAAGGGGGACTTTGGGAGCATCACCCCCACAGACCCCAGTGGCGACACGCAAGCGTGCCCCTAAACGGCGGCCCCCAGCTGCGGGCCAGACTGTCTCAACACTGGGGGGAGACATAGTAGAAACATCGGCTCGTCCGACTCACCGCCAAGCTGAGCATGGGGGCGTGGGGGCCGGCGAAGAAGAGACTAGGACCAGGAGGCGCTCGACCCCAACGTGCAAGCGCTGCTGGAGGCCAACGAGAAACTCATGGTGGAAGTAAAGCACTTGCAGGAACAACAGGAACGAAGGCGTGAAGAATCGCAAGATAAAAGCCCAAGCCGTGAGATGTCGTCTCCGGCATACCCGGGAGTATATGAGGATCAAAACAACTCGAGCCCCCTCGGGCTCCGGCTTCAAACAAGAAGATGGCCCTCTCCGGGGAGCTTCAAGTTCCCCACCGTCAATCCATATAATGGCAGAACGGATCCAAGGGAGTTCCTCCGCGTCTACGACACGGCCGTAGAGGCTGCGGGGGGCGATGATGATATTAAGGCAAAAGGGCTGTTGTTGGCGCTGGAAGGAATAGCCCTATCCTGGTATTCCTCACTGGAATTGAGCTCAATCGCGAGTTGGCCACAGCTCCGCGCAAAACTCGAAGGCAATTTTCAGGGCAATTTTGATGGAATGAAAGAGGAAAGTGATTTATTCGCGGTTAAACAGCGTGAAGGGGAGACTCTGAAAAGTTACTTTCAGTGATTTTGTCGGGTCAAATGTCAGATCCGAGGGGTCAGTGATACTACTATAATCAACGCAGCGCGTTTCGGGCTCCGGAGGGGACTGCTGGCGGAGAGGCTTGCTCACAAAGAAGTACGCACCGTGGAGGAACTCTTTGCCAAGATGAGAGAATATGCACGGGTAGAAGAGGACAATCTTCGAAGGGGGGATAGGCCCCGGCGCAAGTCAGAGGAGGCGATCTCGCGTAAAAGAAGTCTAGGGAGAGATCCCCCGTCCGGGGTTAAAGCGAAGGAACGACGTCCAGAGTCAAGAGGTAAAAACGAAGGAAGGAAGATTCATTACGTTGACGAGCGAGGAAGTTGGGGAGGTCCCGGAGAACAGCGGAGGCAGAGTCCACCTATTAACCGTGGAAGGAGGGATGAAGGAGCCCAGGTGATCAAGAAGGAGGAACAAAATCGAAAACGGTATCTCTATGAATATCATGGTGAAAACAACACACATGACACTGCTCATTACAAAGTAATTGAAGGGTATCGATGTTTTGAGAGGAAGCGAGGGGAAGCTGAGCCGCATCCCCCGCTGCCAGCGTCATCTCTTGCCGAGTGCCAACACCTTCCTCCTCAGGGAGGAGTGAACCACCTTCGCCGCATAATCAACGTTATCGCCGGAGGCTCTTCTTTGCACCTTTCCTCAAAGAGGCAGAGGAAAGCCTACGTAAGGCAAATCAACCATGTAGGGGTTAACCCGATCACCTCCTCCCCGGGAAAGTTCGAGCCAATTACTTTTACATAGGAAGATGCAGCGGGGGTACATTTCCCACACCAGGAATCTTTGGTTGTGGTCGGCGTCATTGCTGACTGCGAGGTGCGTCGTGTGCTGATAGATGGGGGGAGTGCGGTCGATATTATATCCGCAGAGGCTTTCCGGCAGATGATGATACCCCATGACCGATTAAAAAAAATTAGAGATACCGTTGATGGGCTTTGGGGGGCACACGGTCACCACTCTGGGACAGGTGGAGCTGGATGTCGTCTTTGCGACACCGCATGCCAGTGTCACAAGCAGTGTAACATTTGATGTGGTGGACATGCCTTTCCAGTACAACGCTATTCTCGGCCGAGGCTCGTTGACCGCCCTAGGGGTAGTCATCCATCATGGGTTCCTGTGCATGAAGATCCCCTCCGAAAACGGTGTCGTCACAGTGAGAGGGGACCAAGTCCTTGCAAGGAAGATAGACATGGAGAACCCCTCCCAGGTCAAGCATGTTTGCACCACGGAGCAAGACCCTATGCCGATGCCACGCGGTAAGTGGATCCCCAAATCGCAACCACAAGGAGAAACAAAGCGGGCGCTGCCCCAGCCAGGCGGAGAAAGGGTCGTGACCCTCGGCGCCCTGCTACACCCCGATGAAGAAAAATGCTTGGTGCAACTTCTCCAAGAGTATGAGGCGGTATTCGCGTGGGGGCGGAAGATCTCCCTGGAGTCCGCAGGGATGCCGCTGAGCATTCCCTCGCAGTTAACCCGGCCGCGAAGTCGAAGAAGCAAAAGCTCCGGAAGCTCGCTGTGGAGAGGCAAATGGCCACGAAGACAGAAGTAACCAAGCTCCTCCAGGCGGGAATTGTACGAGAAGCTCTCCACACGGAATGGTTAGCTAACGTGGTTATGGTCAAAAAGGCCAGTGGGGCTTGGAGGATGTGCATTGACTTCACTGATCTCAATAAGGCATGCCCTAAAGACGACTTCCCCCTGCCCCGCATCAACCAGCTCGTCGATTCTACCTCCGGATCGGAGAGAATGAGTTTCCTTGACGCTTATTCTGGCTATCATCAAGTGTACATGCGGAGGGAAGCCGAAGATAAAACGGCGTTCATCACCCCCTTCGGCACGTACTGTTTTGTACGGATGCCCTTTGGCCTTAAAAATGCAGGTGCCACCTTCGCCCGACTCATCGCCAAGGTTTTTGCCAGCCAGTTGGGGAGAAATTTAGAAGCATACGTAGATGACATCATTGTCAAGAGTGAAAAGAAGGAAAAACATCTTGCCGACCTCTGGGAGACTTTTGACAACTTGATAGCGAAGAAAGTAAAACTCAACCCGACCAAATGTGTTTTTGGTGTAGACGCGGGGAAGCTTCTGGGATTTCTGGTCTCCCAGCGGGGCATTGAAGCAAATCCGGAAAAGATAAAGGCCATCCAGGATATGGCTCCACCAAGGAATATAAAGGAAGTGCAACGTCTAGCGGGGCAACTTGCCGCGCTCAGCCGGTTCCTTCCTAAGTCAGCGGAGCAGAGCCTGCCATTCTTCAAAGCGCTACGGTCTAGCGACGTTTTCACCTGGACAAAAGAATGCCAACTCGCCTTCGAGAAGCTGAAGCAGAACCTTATGAAGGTACCGACCCTACAAAGCCCAAGGCAGGGCGAGGAGCTCCTGCTATATTTGGCTGTGAGCCCCTCGGCCGTCAGCGCAGTGCTAGTGCGGCCACAGGGCGTAAAGCAACAGCCGATCTACTTCGTCTCCGAAGCATTACAGGGGGCAAAGCTCCGATACTCAGAAATGGAAAAGCTAGCGTATGCGCTGCTGATGGCGTCCAAGAAGCTCCGCCATTACTTTCAAGCTAATCGCATCAAAGTGCCAACAGCATATCCCCTTAGTTCCATGCTGTCCAACAAAGAAAGCACGGGACGCATAAGCAAATGGGCGGTCGAGTTGGCGCCCTTCGAGTTGGCCATAATACCTCGTACTGGTGTTAAGAGTCAAGCCCTGGTAGATTTCATGGTGGAGTGGACTTCTCTGGTCCCCGAGGATAACAGTGCCTCAGCGGTATGGACCATCAATTCGGATGGATCATGGGGAGTAAGCGGAGCAGGGATTACCACAGTGGTGAGGGCGCCCGGAGGAGAGTTAGCTGAATTCGCGGCAAGACTGGAGTTCCCTTCGACCAATAATGTGGCGGAATATGAAGCACTTTTGTTGGGGCTTCAGAAAGCGAGAACCATGGGAGCAAGGAGGGCTATCTTACAAACCGATTCGAAGCTTATTCAGGGAAAAATCTCCAAGGAGTACCAAGTGAAAGATGAACAACTCCAAAGATACGTTGAAGCGGTTCGAGCGTTGGAAAAGGGCTTCGAGGGGTTCTCCATCCTCGCAATACCGAGAGCCCAAAATGAGAGGGCGGATGAATTAGCGAAGGTCACCGCCATCGGGGAACCTTGCCCTCCACGGTCTTCTTCGAGGTGCTCCAAACTGCCTCCGTTTCGCCTCAGGTGAATCTCATTACCCGGGCGGTAGACGAAGACTGGAGGAACGAGATGTACGACTACCTACTCATAGGGATGCTTCCACATGATGAGGCATAGGCAAAACATCTGGAAAGGAGGGCGAGTAAGTACGCCATAATAGAAGGGCTGTTGTTTCACAGCAGTCTCTGTGCTCCATGGCTCCACTGCGTCTCACACGAAGAAGGGGTACGAGCCTTACGAGAAACGCACCAGGGGGCCTGTGGCGCACACCAGGCGCCCATAAATCTCACAGGAAAGGTCTTTTGAATGGGGTTATATTGGCCTTCGGCGCCGCGGGATGCAGAGGAGGTTGTTCGGCATTGCTGTGCGTGCCAGTGGATGACAAAACAAAAGAAGGCTCTGCCTGGCGAGCTGCATCCGGTGCCCCCAATCTGGCCCTTCGCCAAATGGGGGATGGATATTGTTGGAGCGCTGCCTAAAGCCCGAGCAAGCCTTCAATTCGTGATCATGGCGATCGATTACTTTTCCCGATGGATTGAGGCAGAACCAGTGGCGAAGATCACGGCGGAAGCAACGGTCAAGTTTCCATGGAAAGTAATAATCTGCAGGTATGGAGTTCCCTTCCAAGTTGTCACAGACAATGGGTCTCAGTTCGATTCTAAAAGATTCCGCGAAAGTATCAGGACGGAGATCTGCTTTGCCTCAGTCGAACATCCACAATCCAATAGGGCTGTTGAAAGAGCGAACGGATTGCTCTTGGACGGCATTAAAAAAAGGCTTCACGACTCCGCAAAGGGTTCATGGCCCAATAAGCTCCCCAAGGTTCTATGGGCCGTACGAACCTCTACATCGCGGACGACCAAGTTTTCTTCGTTTCGACTCATCTTTGGAGAGGAAGCTGTTTCCCCCGTAGAAATACAAGCCAAGTCGCTTCGTGTAATTAGAGGCAGGAAGAGGCGGACATTGCGCATGATCTGGTGGAGGAGCAGAAACTTCAAGCCCTAGACGCCATCCGAGCCTATGCGAAAGCTTCGGCCAGAAGCTTCAATAAGAAAGTCAGAAGACAAGACTTGGTTCCTGGGGATATGGTGCTCAAGAAAGCTACTCCAACCTTCGCCAAGCTGGAAACAACATGGGAAGGGCCATATGTCATTCAAGATTCCACGGTGAAGGGTGCCCACAAGCTTGTCACCTTGGACAGCAAAGAAGTACCGAGAACATGGAACACAGACGCTCTTAAAAAGTTCTACCCGTAGAAGATGAAATACGGAGGTGAAGAATGTACAAAGCTCTATCAATAAAGCAATAGAACCCCTTATGAGTGAATATCCCTTTGGCATCCCGAGTAATTGAGCCAAGAGACTTCAGGACGCTTGGTCGGGCTAACGTCCCACCCGTCCCTTCGCTCCGGAGACCCGTAGCCTCACGCCGGGTAGGAGTTCGCGGACGCTTGGTCGGGCTAACGTCCCACCCGTCCCTTCGCTCCGAAGACCCGTAGCCTCGCGCCGGGTAGGAGTTCGCGAGCGCTTGGTTGGGCTAACGTCCCACCCGTCCCTTCGCTCCGGAGACCCGTAGCCTCGCGCCGGGTAGGAGTTCGCGGGCGCTTAGTCAGGCGAACGTCCTACTCGTCCCTTCGCTCCAAAGACCCGTAGCCTCGCGCTGGGTAAGGAGTTCGCGGGCGCTTGGTCGGGCTAACGTCCCACTCGTCCCTTCGCTCTAGAGACCCGGGCCTCCGCTCCAGGTAAGAACTAGTGGGATGCTAGGTCGGGCTAACGACCCACCCATTCCTTCGCTCCGAAGACCCCCGGGGATACGCTCCGGAAAGGACTCAGCGAGGAACTTGATCGGATTAAAAAATCCCACTCATCCTCTTGCCCTGGAAACACACTACCTCGCGCCAGGTGAAAGCTTGCGAACACCCAATCAAGCTGACACCCAACGCGTCTATCTGCCCTGGCTAATCACTCGTTTCTCGACCGGAACCTAGCTAGGGATACTTGAAGCATTACAGCGAAATAATATACTGCTTCGGAACAAAAATTTAAGCCTGCATTCCGTTAAGTCTCGTGTACGACATCACACGTCCTTGCGACTCCGGATGCAGTTTACTGCATCCTTATGTTCCAACACGATGCTGGACCCGACGCCAAACCAAGGTTGCCTCGCGTTGCTGATCGCAACCACAATGGCCGCCCAACCTACTGGGGGCTAAGATCACATACAAACAGAGTTTGAGAAAGCACATAAGAAAGCAAGGGAAAAAGAAACGAGCTCCGGTAAAGAAAAATGACAATATAGCACCATCCCAGTCGCATATGATGAAAAAGTTCAACAAAAACTTCTACACATACTAGAAAACATTTAGGCGCGGTGAGCGCGGATTACGGTTTCGATGAGAGCATCTTTCGCCTCCAACAATTTCGGAACGATCCCGATCAATATGTCAAGGTTGGCCATATCGCGGGCAAGGGCCTCCTCTTCTGCCAGCTCAGCCATGGCGAGATCAAAATCCACCCAAAGCTCAGCAAGGAAGGCCTCCCTGGGCATCGAACGCTAGGGGATCATCGACAGCTGGAGCGTCGTTCCTGAAATCGAAGATAACAGGGAATACATCTCCCCCGACGAGTATTGGCGGAGCGTCTTCATTCATTGGGTCTAGCGGAACATCATCCATCGAGAGAGGTGAATGGGGTGAAATTGGGATATGAGTAATCAAAGCAGAAAGCACCCAAAGGAAGAAGGAAGCAAAGAGAGATGAATAGAATGGAAGTTAAGAAATAAGCACTCATTCTAATTCTAGAGATACGGGTGTAAAGTAAAGAAGGCGAGAAGCCTGAGTTTAAGGCGAACGCAAGAAACCAAAGCGTCTTCACGCTCCCCAAGAGCTAACCTGAACCATTCACCTTCTGATTTTCTACTCCTTGTCACCTGGAATCCCAAAGGGACACTTCAACATTCTTCAAACGAAAAAGATACGCGAGGCAAATGATTATGCATTAAAATTCTACACACCAAGCAACTTAATTCATACACAAACGAAGGTTCTTCATACAAAGGGAGGGGAGCAGTTAGTCTCCACCCTTCGACGGGGGACGCGTCGCAGCGCGAGCCCGGCGCACCGACTCCCTCGCAACAACATCACCATGATGTCTCCAAAAGCTGGACACAAAGTTCGAGGACAATCGGGACGCAGCGGGTGAAGGCTTCTCGGACAGAGCGACGAACCCATGCGATGACGAAGCAACTGAGGAAGAACCAAAATGCTCGCAGACGTGTGTGCACCCTTTCGCTTCGAGCAACTGAGCGGTTTTCACAAAACCCAGCCTCGCACAGTGGTCGCCAAAGGTTATCGCAGAGTCCCCAAATATTTTAATAAAATTCTTAAGGAAATTAATAGCCTCCAGATTGGATGAAGGAATACGGCATGAGGCTGCTTTGATCCCGAATCGAGGAAGCTGTTGAAGAAAAGCCTCGGTCGCCTCATGTACCCCAGAAGTTAGAGATCCTATCTCTTTCCGAGCCACTTCGCAATGTTCCTCCGCTCGCTGAGCATTACGAATGTGCATTTGGACTTCGCCCCTTGCCGCCGCAAGCTATTGAGGGAACTCCTTCGACTGCTTCTTCAGTATTTCCTTGCCCTCCTCTTCCACCGCTAAAAGATTCTTCAGCTCTTCAATACGATCGTCTTTTTTCTTTTCATTTCGCTCGGCCACTGTGCGAGCTTGTTCTGCTTCCGTAAGACGAATCCCAGTCCATACACCCGAGGTGACGTGGCAAGCGTTGATTGGTCCACGTGTCCCATGACGCAAGCTTACGCAATAATTTTGGATTTCCAATAGAAAAATAAATGAGATAATTCGGTTTATTCTTTTTAATATTATTTCAAACTTTGAATTGCTATAACTTTTGCGTTGGAACTCCGATTGTGGTGATTCCAGAGCCTAAAAATTTATAAAATTGTACTCTATTTGATTATGAATTTTATTTAATTTTTGTACTGGATTTGCTCTCTATTTTTGGATATTTATTATTTATTTATTCGTTTCGCGTAGACGTTGAATTGCCCAAAGGCTTCGAGGGTGAGGTGTTGACTCAAGAAGAAGGTCTAGAGCTTAATCAAGGCCTTTTCCAAGGCAAGTTGTGTTTTGATCATGTTGATCCCACTTTTAAAATTATGTTGATTTAAATCACTGCATGCTAGTTTAATTAAAATGATTTCAATTAATTTTGGGGAAATAGATATGCGGCCTATTTGATGTATGCCACCTTGTCTATAATAATTGTATGCCATGAATCATTTGTCACACTAGGTTGTGGAATATTAGTTGGACCTTATTGTATTTGCCAACATGGGTTAATAGATCATATGTAGTATGCTTAGTCTTGCAACGTGTCAACAACCTCATTTTGGAATATTGAATTAAATCTTGACTTAATGAGATATGGAACATGTTTATAAAAGATGTGACATGTGTTATTGATGATGTTGATGGCACGTGGTGCATGGTAATCAACTAGGTGATAAAATGATTTAGACTGAGGCAAGTGGCAAGCATGTTTATAGTGGGCCAGATGTGGCACTTGGACGGTCGCATTTGGATTTTAATGATTTGGATATTGTGGACTTTTTTTGGAAGTCTTGCCTTGGTCAAATTAAGGACTTAACCTTGCTAGAATTTAAACTAAGTCTATCATACAACCACAAGTCTGGAATGGAACAGACCTAGCTGATTAATTTGTGATGTCTAGATTTTGGTATTGTTGTGGTGGTGTGGGTTCCAGGTGTACGGGTGAAAACTCACATAGCGCAAGAGGGGGGGCCCTGTTGTGGTGGTGTAACCCTTTAGTGTTAAAACCTTAGCGGGTAGTACTGGGTCTAGAAGGAGCATTGTAAAGGCTTTGTTATGATCATCGCCTGTGTGGTGATTGATTATATCTTGTGGGTAAAGCATATAACCTCTGCAAAGGTACAACCTATTTGAATAGCCGTGTCCATAGTATTGGACAATGCTCGGGATTACAGTCAAAGGTTAGACTTACATAAAATAAACTTGGGATGATGGATACTTGTATGGAAATGATGAAACTAATTAATGATGAGAATTCTTACTTGAGAAATAATTGTGAAAGTTATTATTGTTATTATCGTTTTACTGCTTTTCAATTTATTATGATTAATGTGAATGCTGTTTACTGCAAAACAACCAAATATCCTATCTTTGGCATAAGCCATGCATGTAGTAATAGCTTGCATTCTGTGCACAACTTGTTGAGTGCTTTAAGTACTTACCTCTTGCAACAACACAAACATCAATTGAGGAAGAATCAACACCAGCTCTGGAAGAAGAGTACCAACAGGAACCTACGAACTAAGGAGCGACCCCAGTTAGTTGCATGTGGCACATTGATTGGACGCCACAAGTCTTCTGTAACATCCTGAAACAATGGTTCAATGAAATATGCTTTTGGGAAAAATAAAATCTGAATTTGGACCCTATTACTTAATCGTGAGAATTTATTCGAATATGTAAAACAATTAATAAATTAGTAAATGGGTGAATTGGTAAAATAGAAGAAGTAATGTGGTAATAAAACTTTTACTGGGTTTTGAAGTTAGGGGCTGGGAGCATTTCACTGAGATTTGACAATCCCTTTTTCTGCCTGTCTTGCTGTTGTCGGATGAGGGTGGGGATTTGATGCAAGCCACTTCCCTTCTCGCTTCTCTCCCTGTGAGCGGGTCCGGGGCCCAGCTGCCGGTCCCCCCCTTCTCTCTTCCTTTTTCCTCTCTGTCTCACCCCGAGCGGACAACAGTGGCCGGCCTCACCTCGTTGCTTTGTCCGGCGATCATAGCGGCAGCACCTCGTCTTGAGCAGTCGCGGCACGCCTACTCCTGTGCCATCAGCCACGCCACGCCGTCGCGACTTGACCAAGTCCACACCGCCTCGCTGCCAAACGCGTAGGACCATTCGATCCCCTCCTCGACAAATCCTCCTTGGAACCGGCTATAAAACCCTGCGAAACCTTCCTTACTCCTCTTTTCCCTTCGCTGGACGTTCCCAGAGCCACTCCCGAGCAGTGCATTGGCGGGTTTCAGCGTCTTCCGTCTCTCCGGCTGGAAGCACCGCCGCCTCCCAGTGCGGCCGTCCTCCGCCCCGAGCCCTCTCCTCTCAATTCCTTTGACCACGAGCTTCACCAAGCGTCGCTAATCCTCTCCCGTTGCTTGATTGCAGTCGAGAGCCCTTCTGGAGCCGCCGCCACCAAGAGCTTCTTCCCCAGCTTCGGTCCACTATCGCCACATCCCCTCGGCTCACCCCCGATCGAACCGAGTAAGGGAAAACACTCCTCCAACCTCACTGATGCTCGCGCTGCCCTCCATTCAACCTCTAACCCCTTCTTCTCCCCGGTCGACCAGCTGACCCGTGGCACGCCGCAAGTTGCCGTCGCCGACCCTCTTCCGGTGCCATCGCAGCCGCTCCGACCGGTGCCCCAGGATCCCCACGACGCCCTCGAGCTCCTCCACCCCTCGCTCAGGCCGCTCCACCTCTCCTCCGCCGCCGGTGAGCTCTGGCTCCTCCTCCCCTGTCCCGGGTGGCTGACAGTGGGGCCCCCTATCAGTCTCCCCTTTCTCTCCCCATGCACGTACGAGAATACGCTTTCCAGCCGAGGAAACGTATTTTCTCTTTTCGGATTTAAAACAAATCGAACCAAATTCAATTCACTATAACTTTTGAACCTCTAATCCAAATCCAGTGAAACCACTTCCTAAATTTGTGTTGAAACATCAAGATTCAGATTATGTAAAAACATTTTAAGTTGCTCTCTAGGATAGTCTAGAATTTGAATTTGAAGTATATGTCTGAAATGTGCCTAGATTAGAAAATTTAGCAAACAAACCCCGAAGTGCATAGAACTAATTTTACTAGAGTCCTTATACGGTGATTAAATCAAGTATACAAAATATTTAGGGCTGTTCATATTTAGATCTTTTATCGAATGAGACCTTGCTCTAGGTGTAATCCTATTAATTACAAACTTTGCTTCAGTTCCTTGTAGCCTGTGCATGCCACCTTAAATAGACTAATTAACTTCATCAGCTCAAGCAACACCGTAGCTCAGTGGTGGCACCCTGTTGCTTGAACCGTGAAGTCTTGGGTTCGAATGCTCCCAAACCAACTATCGTGGCGTTTTTCCTTCTTTTCTCGTTTAAGTAGTTAGGCACTACTTGTCACCTTAAATAGACTACTTCACTTCCGTGTCACAAGCAACACCTTGGCGCGATGGTTTTATTTTTGCCTATTCAACTCATTCCTTCATATCTTTTGCTAGGAAGCTCCAAATTCAACCAAATAAATTTCTAAATTCGTATTTTAATCTCTAGCTCCTGATTATGCAAAGATATTGAATGTTTGACCTCTGTTTAAAATTTAAATTCAAATTTAAACTATAGGTTGAATATGTGCTTTAAATGGGATTTGAGCAATTGAACACCGATTCGCATGAAACCAATTTTGTTAGACTCCATGTGCTGTGAATAACTCAAATATCTAAAAAAACACTTAGGGTTGCTTATGCTTTAACTCATTTTATTAATTCAAATCTTGCTCTAGGTGTTGATTTTCGGGTAATTGCAAATTAAATGTTTAAATGCTTGAATATTGTTGCAACCACTTTATTGTGACCTAAAAACAGTATAGCACATGATAGATTGAAATTTCTTAAGGTTGTGTAGATGCTTTAATTGTCGCCCCATTCTTTAGCTATAGCTGGCACATAGAAAACCCTAGTTTTCCCGGAACCAACCTAATGCTTAGAATCTTGATTTAAACCCTAAAATGCCATGCTTGATGTATGTGTTGATTCCTTGTTTGATTTGCTATTTGTATTCTTTTTGCCTTAGTGGATCTTTATTTATTGTCATGTACCGCGTTGCGATGGTAGAATTCGACGTAGTGAACGACCCCATCCTCGAATCCGACTTTCTGTTCGACGACAATGACTCGCAAGGCAAGCACCCTTTGAACATGTTGATCCCAGATTTTAAAATGCTTTTATCAGTGTTTTACATGCATGCATTATGTTATTAAAATGTTAATTTGTGGTTAATGGTAGATATGACCCTCATTGATGGATCTCCTCAATTAAATTGCCATGTGAACCTTTGATAAACCTAGAACTGGGATGGACACATGAAAATGTGACTTGGGTAAATGTGACTAATAATTACACATGCTTAGCCATGCATAGAGTGAGATGTTTAGTTCTTGAAAAACATAAAAAGGTTGGATATGACAGTAAAGGATACTGGTAGTTTAATAAAAATGAAAATAAAACTATGATTTGGACGCGGGCGACTCATTGGCAATAGCTGGGTGTGTGAGGGTTTGCTCACACGTAGTCAGGTGGAGATTGTTGCCCGGGTCGGATTAAGGACCGAACTCAGTGTTGTATGATCCAAGATTAACCGTACAATCACAATGCCGGTATGGGACGGCTATAACCAACTAAGTTACTGAAAACTGACTTTGCATGTTGGAAGGTTGTAGTAGCACGGGCTGTTCCTGCGGGATTGCTCGTAGGGGTGTCCACACAAAGGTGTGGGTTAGACACTTACCAATGCAACAGTATATGCCTTACCAATGGGGAGAAATGATCCGTGTATACGATGTTCTTCTGCCGCCATTAGTAAGGATTAGTCGTTACTGGGCTGGTGCAAAGTCGGGATTTGGTAATGTAAAGGTTATATATGATTTTCCTCGCAGCACACCAAAGGAAGTGTGTTAAAAGGCCTTGCAAAAAGGGAAAGTCATTATTTGTGGGTAAAGTTGTACCATTCTGCAGAGTTAAAAACTAATCGATTAGCCGCGCTCTCGGTTATGAGCACTTGGTGAACTTGCACTAGTTAGAAGGTGTTTTGATAATATTTATTGAAATGGGAAGATAAAAATTAGAATAGAGAATTTACCCCGCAGATGAGCCAACATTTGACATTCGTTGGCGATGTTGGACTCAGCCGTTGTGCCATGTGTTGGCAAATATAGCGGTTTTTGTGTCTAGGTTGATATTATGGTGGTTTGGTGCCATGTGTTGGCTTTTGGATGGATAGTGGACATGATTATGATCAGTTGAGAATGTTGATAACATTGCTCCTTACTTTACTTGTTAATCAATTGATTTTACAAGTTATGCTTTCAATTACCATTCAGTATTTACTTTCAATTTCGCTTTATGCAATCAATCGTAGAGACTCACTTTGTATCAACTTGCATATATTTAGGCTTGCAAACACTTGAAGTCTTGATGAGTCCAAAATGTACTCACCCTTGCCTCGTTGTTGTTTTAGGTGCAGAATTAGATTACTACGACGAACCGTTTGTTGACGTTGGTTATGTTGACAACGATCATGCTTCTATCTAGGTTATATCCTCGTCAGTTGCCTGTGGAATATGGGTAGTGGCAAACTGTGGGATAATGGCTTTATCCCTTTTGGACTTGTAATATTAATGTATGAACTGCTTCCGCTACACTCGTAATATTTTGGTAATGTATGGATGTGATTTTAATTTGTGTGTATGCGTGCTGGCTACTTGATCCAGGGAACAGCACAGGATGCATACCTAGAACCTGCCTTTTGTGATAGCACCGTATCGCAGAAGGGAGGGTCTCACATCTTCTTTACTTTTCCACTGCAGTTTATTTATTTGAGACTTTGCCTTGCGAGGCATATCTTTGTAAGTTGACCATAAAACAGCCTCTTTGGAAAATAACTACCGGTCTCAAAGGGGCAGTAGTACCGATCGAGTGGTACTATCGGCCACATGGGTGGTAGCACCGACCAAGCGGTACTACTGGCCTCAATACAATGGTAGTGCTGGAATTCCAGAGAAAATATGATTTCACACAAAAATCAACTTTTTTCAAATCAATAACTAATAAGGATTGATTCTTTGAGCTATGTGATGAACAACATATGATCAAGTCAATTTGCAAAACATATTTGCAAACCCTATTCACACGCTCCAAAGAATTGCATTAAACTTCAACTGATTTGTAAAACACATTTGCAAATAAACTAACAACCTATGAGATCAATTCTCTGAGTCATATGATGATCAAGTCAATTTGCAAACCCATTTGCAAACCCTATTCACATGCTCTAGGATCGAAATCCATAAGCTCCAATTCATTTGAAAAATATATTTGCAAATAACAAATCCAACAACTTAAAGCAAATATCGAGCCATGTCATGATGAACTCATGATCAAGTCAATTTGCAAAGTTATGCTTCACCCTCCCATAACCCTCCAGGTTCAGTCCATATGGGACAGATTCCATTTAAACAACAATAATATTAAATATCTAAAACCCGACTCAATGATTCCAATCTACTACCAGCATCTAATGTCTTATTACTCTATTCAAGTGTGCTCTCTGTGAGCAATAATGTAAGTGTGAGCTCTTTGTATTCAGCCATTTTCTTGCTTTCAAAAGTTTAGGCATCTAGATAGCAGGGGGATGCAGGCCCTGTATATTTATCTGAAATATTCTGAGCTATATCTTAATTTTAGGTTTAGTGACATCAATCATACTTGTCATGTATATTATTTTTTGGTTTCATTGCTTTGAAATTCACTGTAAATCTGGTGTTCAACATCCATTGATTTCCATACAGCTTTCTTGAGAGAGAAAACACATTCATTTGTTTCTTTCCCGTTCCTTTAGGAGATTGTTTTATGTTCTGGAAAACTTCACTGTTGCTGTTTACCACCCGACCAGCATTTTGATGATGGATTTAGCTGCCTAGCCAATATTGTCTCCATATTGGTAAGAACAAATGCATTCTTATTTCTGTTTCAGTAATCGAAATGGGGATGTCCCCAGATTGAAGAAATATTGGTAAGGGTAACTCATGCTGTTTTCCTTGCTTCATGCTTTCATGTTTCCACAAAATCCCAGTTGGTAGGATCCTCATGATCATTTATGTATGAAGACGTGCAGACCTGTTACTCTTAGTGAACAATGACTGTTTTGACTTTTTTTTTCGCTGTTGCTATATACCAATCAAAAGTTATGGGAGAAGCAAAGTGGCCACCGCTCTGGATCAACCTTTCCACATTGCACATACATCACAATTTGACCATAAAGGATTTTGGGTGAAAGTAGCCTAGTACCTTATTCAAAGTTTTTGCATTAAGCAGAACAAACGAGTGCCACTCCTGTTGTGTTATTTTCTAATAATAGCATTGTTGTTCATTGTATGTAACCTTCTTCTTTAGCACCTGTTGAGTTATGTCAATGGACAAGAAACAACAGCGTAGCGCTGATCATGCTGATTAAGTCGTCACCTAGGCGTCCGGGCGTTGGAGGGAGGCTGCCGTGAAATGTCGCCTCGCCTGGCCATGTCAAGGCGGTCGCCTGGACGTCCCAAGCGTCGCCTGGGTCGTCCAGGTGTCGTCAGGTGAGGCCAGGTGGAAATATGTAAAGTAACCATCATAAGCTGAGAAGAAAGATCGAGTTGCACTCTGAAAAAGTCCACCCTGTTTATGGAGATAAGTTTGACAAGAGATCATTTAACGGGATGCACCTTCTCTGGATGCAGACCTAGATCACAAGTAAGCAGTGATGAGCGAGACGGGTGCAAGCTCGAGGAGCAAGGAAGGCTGGAAGAGCGAAGAAAGCTTTACCGTTTTTCACTCGCGATTTTTGGCCTAGGCCCTGATGTGATCGAGGAGGATTAAAGTGACGCGACTGGAATTCTGATCATGAATATTCCAAGTCGGTGTCTGCCTGGGTCTTCACCATTAGGTAGAGGAGCTGCTGAAAGAAATGGCGGACAGAGATCTTGTGCTAGATCAGTATACATTCCGCACCCTCATTACAACATTTGCTAAGCATGAAAAAATGGATGGAGCTATGCTTATGCAACTAGACTGGCGGTGCCCAACTTCAATGCTGGCTGCTGATGCTTGGCGTGGAGAGGGAGCACCAGAGAAGGAGATCTGCTGTCGTGCCGCCACCTCCGACGGCCGGCGAGGTCAGGCGGCGTGGAGAGGGAGAAGGAGATCCACCACGCCAGTCTCCGCCTTCCGCTGACCTCGAGCCCGTCGTCGTGCCGGCCGCCTCGCCTCCCACCGCCACGCCTGGCTGACTGCCACTCAACCGTAGCTCGTGGTTGCCTTCTTGGATGTAGGCATGTAACCATGGAGACTAGCAGAGCTCTGTCTATGCGGTGGGAGATGAGTATCTTTTCCCCATTTCTCATTCTTTATTTTGAAATTAATGGCTGGTTGATCAAGAGAATACAGCTAGCTGGAGACCTTGAAACTTGCACCGGAGTGAGTGGGATCCTTTGTGAATGGATGTATATCATTTGTGTATATAATTTTGAGATCCTTTGTGTGGTTGTAGACGGCAACTCAAGTGTATTGTTTACTGAACTGGCAATTTTGTTTGGTCGCCTAACTGTCGCCTAGGTGTCCAGGTGCCCTGGAGGTGACTCGCCTCACCGGGGCGCCGTGATAGCCTTGGCGCCGATAATTAATCAGAGGAAAAATTGGAATTTGAATGCATAAAAAGTTTTACCCACATGTTGTTTAGTATTTAGGTTGATAAATGAGGCGACTGCAGACCATTTTATTATATTTTATACCCTCAGGTTTGTTTTTCAATAGTTTATTTTATTGTTGAAATGGCAATTTAGCATAAATTGTGTTGTTCCTTGTGTGATCTATATCTTGTGCAGCACTATTCATGCCATCATGTCGCCCTCTAGTATGTGCAAAGCTGTGTCTGTGTGTGCTAGTGTCTATAGTGTTGACTTGGTATAACCTTTTAATTTGGTGATCTATATCGTTCTTCCACACTACCTGTGAAATCATGTGCTGAAAAATTGGCTTATATTTGAATTTGCGAAATATTGCTTTAGTGCTCGTGCGTGTTTGAATTCAGAAACTGAGTCTTCCTTTGGCAACCATCATTTTCCCATGTACAACAAACCAAGTTTTGTGGTCTGTTGTAAACATGTTTTTGGCAACCATCATTTTCCCATGTACAACAAACCAAGTTTGTTGGTCTGTCGTAAACATGTTTTTGGCAACCTCATTCTCCCATGTACGACAAACCAAGTTTGTTGGTCTGTCGTAAACATGTTTTTGGCAACCTCATTCTCTCATGTACGACAAATCAAGTTTTTTGGTCTGTCGTAAACATGAATCTGAGTCCTTTTGTGCTAGACCAAGTTCTTGAAAAACAGTAAGTTTTACATGTACGACAACCAAGTTTTTTGGTCTGTCGTAAACATGTTTTTGGCAACCTCATTTTCCCATGTACAACAAACCAAGTTTTTTGGTCTGTCGTAAACATGAATCTGAGTCCTTTTGTGCTAGACCAAGTTATTGAAAAACAGTAAGTTTTACATGTACGCCGGACCAAATTTTTTGGTCCGTCATGAATGGGTTTTTGGGTGACTTTTTCTTGTGTACGCCAGACCATATTTTTTTTGGTCCGTCGTGAATGCGTGTTTACTTGATTAGGGTTTTGAGCAAATTGGATATTGATTTTTGGTTTAAATTTTGAGATTATGAAATTTGTGAAAATTTCATGATGCTTGTTTTGAAGTGGATTTTATGCAATGCTCGTGTGAGTATTTGCATGGACTAATGTTGAGTCAAGTCGCGGACTTGTGCTCGGAATCGTTTTGTGGTTTGTTCATGTGCAGGTATTGCTCGAGGGCAAACGTGGTCGATGACGGGACCGGAACTAGGTTCATGGAGGAACTAAGGTTCGGGACTAGGTTCGGGAGGAACTGAGGTCTTGGTGGTCAAGGATGTCATGCGGGACGTTCGAGCTAAGAGAATGGTGCACATGAAGAATGGTTAGTCACGTGAGAATGACAAGAGGTCATTCGCGTGCAAAGTGTTAGTTACGTGAGTATGGTAGGGTTGCCATACGCGTGCAAGAGTTGTACTCGGCCAGGTTGGGCCAAGTGGAGGTCGTGTTGAATACATACTCTTTCTAGGATTAGGAGTGGGACTCCTACTAGGATTAGGAATTGTATTCAGGACTCCTTGTGTTTTGCTCCTTAAATAGGAGGGGTGTCTCCTGTTGAAGTGCAACGAAGTAGAGCTGAGCGCATTGAGAGCCTCAAGCTCAGTTTTAGGGTTTGTACTCTTTTTGATAGGAGTACTTTAGACAAAGGAAATAAAGATCAATTCTTCCAAGATTCTTGCGTGCTACAGTAACCACGTTGCTACAGTGTTTGCTGTTTTGGTTCTTGTTTGCATGCTAGTTCTAATTCTAGATTGGTTTTTGATCTTTGAGTTTCATCTTGATTTGATCCATCAAAAACTTTTCTAGGGTATTGATTTAGAGTCCCTCAAAGTCTAGTTGATTAATCTTTTGAAGATCTTTGAGAATATGGACAGCGGTTTTTAATGCCTCCATCCATAAACTAATCGGTAAAGTGGAGTAACTTATCATGCTTCGCACCATATCCATTAAGGTGCGATTTCACCTTTCAGCTACTCCATTTTGCTGAGGTTCGCCCGGTGTTGAATACTGGGCCACTATGCCATTTTCCTGTAAGTACCTCGCAAAAGGTCCAGGAACTTGGCCATAAGGGGTATGTCTACCGTAGTACTCCCCTCCACGTTCTGATCTTACTACTTTAATCTTTAGATCATGCTGATTTTCAACTTCAGCTTTAAATATCTTAAACTTATCTAGTGCTTCCGATCTTTCTTTGATTGAATAAATATAGCCATAAAGTGAAAAATCATCAGTGAATGTTATGAATGAATCAAAACCATCAACTGATTTCACAGGAAAAGGACCACATATGTCTGTGTGAATGATTTCTAAAATTCCTGTGCTTCGTTTGGCATTTTTCTTAATTTGCTTAGCATATTTGCCCTTAATGCAATCAATGCAATGTTCTGAATCTAAGAAGTCTAACGGGTGGAGAATTTCTTCTTTGATTAATCTCTCAATCCTCCCCCTCGAAATATGGCATAAACGACAATGCCATAATTTCAAAGACGTCTCGTTTGCTACTCTCTTACGCTTATTACATTCATTCACAGATGAAGAGGCATTCACAACATTCACATCATTGTTTTGGGAAACTAAATAAAGCTTGTCTTGCATGAAGGCAAAACCAACATCAATTTTTTTGAATTGAATCAAACATCTCTTATTCCCAAAATGACATGCATAGCCATCATCATCTAAACAGGATACTGAAATCAAATTCCTCCTCATGGAGAGTACAACTAAAATATTATGTAAATGAAGAATGAAGCAATTATGCAATTCTAAGGGGAGTTCTCCAATAGCCTCAACATCAACCTCGATGCCATTGGCCACTCTAATGCTTCTTTCTCCTCTTTTCAGGATCCTCCTCGTATTTAATCTTTGCAAAGAATTTACAACATGAACAGTTGCACCTGAGTCAATCCACCATGTATGAGTGGGGAAATATAAGTACAGGGATTAATCTATGAATGTAATCTTATCTTTACCATTCTTGTTCAGCCATTTGAGAAACTGAACACAGTCCTTCATGTAGTGCCCCTTTTGATTGCAGTGCCTACATGTATCCTTGTCTACCTCTGCTGGAGCCTTGCCCTTGCCTTCATAAGGCTTCTTGACGAGGGAAAATTTCTTATTCTGAAGTTTGCCTTTATTCTTAAAAGAAGGCTTAGATTTGCTCTGAAAATTGCTTATTTTCTTTGGAGATGACTTGAGATGATTGATACGGTCAAGTCTTTGAGCTCTAAGCCTTTGTTGTTCTTGAGCACACATAACCATCAATTTTTCTATACTCCATTTTTCATTCATGGAGTTGTAATTGACTGCAAAAGTCTCATATTCCTTTGGCAAGAAATTCATGATAAATTGCACCAAATACCCTTCTAATATTTCCATTTCCATGGTCTTAAGTCTGGCAGCTATGTTGCTCATTCTCAAAATGTGCTCTCTTATGTTGCTTTGCCCATCGAACTTCTTATTTGAAAGCTTTTGCATGAGAGAGCTCGCATACATCTTAGTAGAGCCAGTGAACTGGCTCTAAACTTTGCTAAGGTATTCCTTAGCATCAGCACATTCTGGGATGGCACCTCTTATTCCTTCCATGATGGAGTTTTTAATCACCATCATGCACTTACGATTGGAATTTTCCCACTTCACACGCTCAAGGTCGTATGCCATTCTTATGGTTGGATTATTCTCAGTACCCGATTGACCAGCTGGGATCATTTGGGGCTCAGTGGGACGATCATGCGTAATTGCATAATCAATGTCTGAGAGAGCAAGTGCCATCTCAACCTTCTCCCTCCAAGAGGGATAATTTCCCCCATTTAGGGGCTCAATCGCAGAGATCAAACTCAGGATATTGGAAGTATTTGAACCTTCGGAAAGAAAAAAAATACAATTTTAATCAGAATACTGAATTAAATGCTTGAATTAATTTAACGTTGGTTCAATTAAAACATGCTCATAATCAAAATTGTTCTACTTCTAAATCACCGTTGGGCAGAATTAGAATAGAACAAAAATTTAAACTTAATTATGGCAAATTCTATCATCAACGTTGGTCAGAAGATAAAATTCCCATACTAAAGAAATAAGCTTAGTACAATTTTCCAATTAAATTTTCACTTTGGATCAAATTTAATCGAAAATTAAACTTCGATTTAACAGCGGAAGAAAAAATTAATTAACTCAGGGCTTAAACTAATTGAGTTAATAGACTTAATACAATTTTCCAATTAAATTTTCACGTTGGATCAAATTTAATCAGAAAATCAAACTTAAACTTAGCAGCAGAAAAAATAACTTAAACAGTGCTTAAACTAATTAACTCAATGCATAAACTAATTGAGCATAGTAAATATTAGACTTAGATATGAAAATAAATTAATAAAAAAACAGTGCTAATTGGGCCGAAACTTAGTCCCTGCGCCCCCTGAATAACTGTGGGCATCGGCCATTTGACCCAGAGCTGGCCCCCTGGGTTTGGGCTCCACACACATCTCAGCCCCCTTTTCTATTTTAACAGGCCGGCCAAAGAAGGTGCTGGCTATTCTTTGCTGTCCGATCGAAATGGATGGACTAGATTGATTTGAGAAAGCAATAAGAACCCCCAAAACCGGCAGCTCCCAACAAAACCTAACCCTAATCCCGAAAATTTCAAATCTGAGGCCGGGACACACCAGTGCGGCGGCGTCTGGCGGCGGCAGCGCCACGCTGAGGCGCCGTCTTGGCGTGGGGCCAGGCGGCTGCCTTCAGCGGGAGGCATCTTTGGAGCCTTGGCGTGAGGAAAGCGTGCCGCAGCGCCGAAAACAACGTCTTGGTCGCCTTGAGCGCCGGCCCAGCGGCCGACGCGGAGGCAACGTGCCAAGCGGCGCGACCACGCTCGGCAGGCGGCTCGCGCGAGGAGGCGCGGCCTTGCAGCGCAAGGCTGAAGCCTGGCCGGTAAGAAATTTCTTCCCCTCTTTCTTTTCTTGATTTGGTTCTTTGTTGGTTTTGAGGCTAGAGTTCTTTGCTATGCACAATTTTGGATCTACCCGAAAGGGAACTTCGTTCTAGGGTTAGATCTAGGGTTAGATCTAGGCACTAATGCATGGCTCTGATACCATTGTCGAGATTTCTACGGATCTTTTGCCTAGAACAACACCTAGATGAGAGTGCTTAGAGTGTTACCTTCGGGATTAGAACTCGAGGACGCCATTGCCGTTGATGGGGAAGAAGCAGTAGCGCAGTAGGCGAGGAACGGCAGGGCCTTCCCGTTCCTCCACACGCGAGTAGATCGGGTTTGTTAGTCTGTTAGGGGGTGTGTGGTTCCTGGGCCGGTCTAGTCCCCTCTATTTATAGCGCGTGTGCAACAGGGGGCCACAACTATGACGGTTGGTTGCGCCCCCGATCAGGGCGCGAGATCAACCCAACAATTTCTACTTTAATTCGTCTTCACAAGTGGGTTGTTGTGAACTATACGTGGGTAGTTTGTTTCTTTGCAGTAGGATATTTGGATCATATTACTGCACGTTGCTGGAGACTAGCTTTTTATGTTGGATGCATGGTTGTTGAGGCGTCACCTAGGCGTCCAGGCTCCAAAGGCCGCACGCCATGGAAGCTCGCCTAGCATGGCTAGGGAAAGGCTGGCGTCTGGATGTTGGATGTTCTGGGCTTCGCCAGGCGAGGTCGGGCGGGGCGACTTGGTGCTGGGTTGAAGGGGATAAGGGGCCGATGGGGAGTTGGGGACTCAAGTTGGGCTCTGTTTGCTGACCTAGTGCGTGGAGAGGGACAAGAGATCTCCGCCGCGGCGCCGCCGCCACCTCGCGAGCTCTGCTCTGCGCCTCTGCGTTGCCTCCACCGCTGTCCTCTTCATTGGCCGCCGCTGCTTTGCATCACGCCGCCGCTGCCATTGCAGCGACTGCGCTGGCGAGGAGCAGAGCAACGAGCGTGGCGTGGGAGAGGGGGAACCAGGCGGCGGCGCGGCGCGGGAGGAGGAGCGGCGGGTAGTGGCGCGGCGAGAGAGGAAGAGCGGCAGGTGAGCAGTGGGGGAGAACCGGGCGGCAGCACGGGAGGAGCGGAAGGCGGCGGTGCGGCGCGAGAGGAGGAGCAGGGCGGGAGGAGCGGCAGGCAGGAGTCAAAGAGCTGAGACTAAGATGGTCTTGGGCCATGGAAGATTAGGGTTAGGGACATGCTGCTTGTGCCGGTTGTTATTGGGATAGGATCTTCTATGGATGGTTGTTTGCTCTGTTTTGTGCCCAAGGGTAATACACTAATACTGATATTGCTGGACTATTTTTTGTCTCCTAATCCTCGCCTTGTTGCCTTGGCAACCATGGTTGGGTGTATCTTAAGACTCATTGAGATGTCATGCCCATTATGCCAGAGAGTTGCTAATGCTTTTCTTCATGTTCTATTCCTCTACTCTTCAGTCCCTGTTTTTCCAAACTAATTCCGGCTAAATGCTGAAGATGATTATCTGTTGTACTTTATTAATGTATTTAGTGTTAACATGTTAAGAATTCTGTCAGGCAGTCTCCTTCAGCTGTTGTGCTCTTTAATTGAGCAAAGTGATCAGGAAGACACAGATGGACGACATATGTACGCGAATCTTGTAGATGTAATTCCTAAGTTAGCGGCTTTCTTGCAAGAGCAATGGGATGCCAGTCTCTCTCAATATTCAAAACACAAAATTCTGGTAATTTCAGACTGGGCTCTTCTGTTTTGGCTGCATGAACTTTTTGATTGTTTCTGTAGAGTAGTAATGAACTAAACACTGTTGTTTGTTGACCATTGTGCATATCAAGTTTTTGTAAATGAAATTAAAACAATCTGCAGACAAACACCCATCAGTCTGTCATTTTTTAATGTAGATGATAATGATGCAGCTTAAGCCGTACATGCAGCAGGATTGTTCACATATTGTTTGTTGGCTGAAATTGCTTCGACGGCACTTCCAGGATCTTCTTAATGAACCTTTCTTGCAACATATTACTAAACCAGACAATTGTTTAGAAGGATCCCCATTTTTGTTGAGCATTGTAGGTTTGGGTGAGATTCAGGATAAATTGACTCGGCACTTACAAAGGAAGGTTATATATTTGTTCCTTAGTTATTGCATATGCTTGGCTTATAATGGAAACAGTGGTAGACAGCAATGTTCATGTAAGAGAGATGATCATATATTTGGTCACAAAGTTCAAGGCTGCAGTGATCATTGCAACTGTTTTAGCTTATCAGAAATTTCAGATTGGTTTCAGACATGTTGCTTAGACAAGATTGTTTACTCAAAATCATCATCAGACGTTGCTCTATGTGTAGGACCGAGTAGGCAACTAGAGGGGGGGGGTGAATAGATGCCGAATAAAATTCAACTATTTCTTTCAGAAAATTTAAAGACCCCTAAATAGCGGAAGAAATATTTAATATCGTAGAGATTAAAACCCTAGATTAATTAGCGAGACAAATCGAACAAAAATCAAAACTAGTTCTATCAAAACTCTAACAAACCTTCTAATCAAGAATCATAGCAAAAGAGTATGTAAAGAATTGCATAACCTTTTCTTTATTCCAAAGCCACTCCTTCCGGGAGGACACCAAAATCTCTAATCTCACAAGATTAGAAAAACCACCAAAATCTCTAATCTCACAAGATTAGAAAAACCACCAAAATCTCTAATCTCACAAGATTAGAAAACCTTAAACAAACTAAAGAA
This sequence comes from Rhipidocladum racemiflorum, assembly GCA_036346355.1. Taxonomy (NCBI): domain Eukaryota; kingdom Viridiplantae; phylum Streptophyta; class Magnoliopsida; order Poales; family Poaceae; genus Rhipidocladum; species Rhipidocladum racemiflorum. Next base: position 40,105,044 of record CM070588.1, read on the forward strand.
AACACAAAATCTCTTCTTTGTTGTAGGCACCTCTTGCTTCTTGCCCTTTGCCTTGGATTGAATGAGTTCTAAACCCCTAGAACCCTCTATTTAAAGGAATCCACAGCCACCGCTTCCATCTTGTATTCGAATCAAACAATCAGTATTCATGTAAAAACCGGACAGCAACCATCCAGCCGAAAACCTCTCGGATAACGTATCGGACAGCTTGCTCCGGACATCTCTCGGACAACCTGCGAATCGGCTGGCTCTGCCGTGTCCTTGACCGACTCCCGTAGACCTGCATACACACGACACAAGTTTGCATGCACACACACATGCAGCATGCACCCATACGGCTCGACTGCCGCTAAGCTGCAACGATCTCAACCACACGTGCACTGTTCTCTAGTCCAAACATCTCGCATGACATCCTTGACCTTCACGACCTCAGTTCCTCCCTGAACCTAGTCTCGGTCCCGTCATCGACCATGTTCGACCTCAAGCAACACCTGCACATGAATCAAAAACACAAAACAATTCCGAGTACAAGTCCACGACCTGACTCACATCAATCCATGCAAATACTCACTCGAGTATTGCATAAAGTCCACTTCAAAACAAGTATCATGAAATTATCACAAATTTTATAATCTCAAAATCAAATTCAAATTTCAATCTCAAAATCGCTCAAAACCCTGATTGAGCAAATCCTATTTACGACGGACAACAAAACGATCCGGCGCAAATGCCAAGTGAAACCCTAGAAAATAGCTTGATTCACGACGGACCAACAAAGTGCATCCGTTGTACAAGGAAAATTCTTGGTTCCAAAAGAAAAAACATTCGGCGAAAACATGTTTCTGACGGACAACCAAAATCGATCCGTCGTACATGCAAAAGTCTCGGTTCAAAAGCGCTTTCAAATTCATGTTCACGGCGGACAAAAAATCTTGTCCGCGCAAATGTGCCACACTTGGTTTCAAAAACAACATGATCCGAGCGAGACCTTAAAGCAAACACATTCACGACAGACAGAAAGAAAACTTGTCCGGTGTGGATGTGGAACTTACTGGTTTCTTGGAAAGAAAGAGTTTGGCTCAATGAGTTCACTTAAAACATGTGTATGACGAGACCAAAGAGTTTGGTCTGTCATACATGGGAAAAATGAGTTCGCCAATTCAAATCTTTTCGGATAACCAACCTGATTTACTGCTCTTTTCAAATCTTTAAACCAAATTCAAATCTTTTGAATATTCAAATACTCATCATCAAAAACACATGGATCAAAAACAATGATCCTTCAATCTCCCCCTTGATGAGTAATTTGACAAAACATAATATAAGATTTGACAAAGGTATAGAAAAAGATTCCAAGACCAAGTAAATCCAAATTCCCAAATTTTCAAACAGCATTTGAATTTCTCCTTTCTTTATATTTTTCTTCTTCTTATCTTGCTCTCCCCTTTTTGACAAAATAGTCATCAAGATCTCAAAACTCCCCTTAATGAATGCACGATTATCTCAAGCTTTGAAGTATATTCAAGGTATATAATCAAAATAAAGCATTTGGTCAATTTATCCAATGAGAAGGCAAATCGTGAGAATATGAAGGCTCTAACACATAGAGTAGTTGTCGCATATGCAAATTAGAGCAAACAAGTAAAATGTCATAAACTGATTTTGCCAAAGCTAAAAGAAATCTATCATGAGCAAAGAGAGACTTTCAAATTCACTAATATTTATCTCAAGCCTTTTTCAAAAATTGAATTTCCTTTTTCTCTTTTAGCAAGTTTGACAATTTTGCTTTGTGATCAACGAGGGATGACAAGTAATCGCACACTAGCCCATACTTGTGTATGAGTAGGTAGTTCTTTCTTGTATCTTTCTTAGTTTATATTGGCAAGTGGCTTCACATTGTTCTGAACTTTTGTTTAGACAAGTAGCCTTTGCTTGCATCTTTTGAATTTAAATCCCTGGTAAGGAAGTCGCACATTGTACTAAACTTGTGTTTAGCCAAGTAGCTTTTGCTTGCATCTTTTTCAACTTGCTTTTATCATTTAAAACACTGATTTTGCTTGAGACTCATAATGATAATTTGAAGTCCAACAAAAAGCTCACACATAGTTTCTAATCAGCTCTAGCCTTTCAACAGATGACAAGAAACTTTTAAGTCTATTTCACAAATGCCATACTATAATGTACAAGAGCCAAAATATTCTCGAAAAGCATCTCAAATTGAGTTCTTTTAGTCTTTTAGTCTTTTAATAAGAAGTGAAGCAATGTAGCAATAATTTGACTATATACACAAGAATAGTCAACAAAGCTTTGTACTACATGATGCAATGAAAGCAGGGAGTTTTCTTTAAGTGTAACGGCAAAATAGCTCCTTGTAATAACTAAAGCCAAGTAACACAGATGAAAGAGTTAAAGTCAAGACTCCCCCTCAAATCAACCCATGGGGATGAATGATCCCAAGTTCACTGCGTAAGAAAGCAAAGCGAGAAGAATCAAGCGGCTTAGTGACAATATCAGCAATTTGAGCATCCGAATCAACAAATTTCAGTTCAATAGCTCCTTTTTCAACATGATCTCTAAGAAAATGATATCGAACATCAATGTGTTTAGTCCTTGAATGTTGAGCAGGATTTTTAGCGATGTGAATTGCACTAGTATTATCACAAAGAAGTGGAACACTATTAAAGTTAATGCCGTAATCTTTAAGAGTTGAAGTGATCCAAAGAATTTGTGAACAACAACTAAGCGGCTGCAATGTATTCAGCTTCAGCATAGATTGAGCAAGCGAGGACTGTTTCTTAGAAGACCAAGAAACAAGTGAAGTGCCAAGAAAATGACATGTGCCGAAGTACTCTTTCTATCTAATCTACACCCCGCAAAATCAGCATCGAATATCCTAGGAGTGTAGCGAAGAAGAACAAGAATACCAAATGCCAATTTCGAAGTGGAGCGAAGATACCTGAAAATTCTTTTAATTGCTTGTCGATGTGATTCTCGAGGAGAGGCTTGAAATCGAGCGCACAAACATCTTTGCAAAATGTATGTCAGGCCTCGAAGCGATCAAGTACGTAGTGATCCAATCATGCTTCGTATTCTTTTGGTCCATCTCGACACCATTCTCGTCAAGATCCAAAATTGTTGTTGTGCTCATTGGAGTAGATCTTGACTTTCCTTCTCCCATGTCGAATTTCTTTAGTAGCTCCTTTGTATACTTGGATTGGTGCAAGAAGATCCCTTCTTTCGCTTGCTTGATTTGAAATCCAAGGAAGTATGTCAACTCTCCCATCATACTCATCTCGAATTCCCTGGACATCATTTCGGAAAAGCGCAACACAAGAGAGTGGGAGGATCCTCCAAAGATAATATCATCCACATAAATTTGCACCACAAGGATTTGATCATTTGAATTTTGAGTAAACAGAGTTTTATCAACTTTTCCCATCTCAAAATTATGTTGAAGCAAGAAGCCTTTTAATCTATCATACCATGCACGAGGAGCTTGTTTTAATCCATAAAGAGCTTTTGATAAAGCGATACACATGATTAGGAAATTTTTCATTTTCAAAACCAGGGGGTTGTTTCACAAAAACTTCTTCTTCTATAAAACCGTTTAGAAAAGCACTTTTCACATCCATTTGAAATAACTTAAAACCTTTTGAAGCTGCAAAAGCCAAGAGGATGCGAATAGCTTCTAAGCGAGCAACAGGAGCAAATGTTTCATCAAAATCAATTCCTTCAAGTTGAGAATATCCTTGAGCTACAAGTCTAGCTTTGTTTCTAACAATTATTCCATCTTCATTTAACTTGTTCTTAAAAACCCATTTTGTTCCAATAATGTTTTGATTTTTAGGAGGTTCCACTAAAGACCAAACTTTATTCCTTTCAAAGTTTTCTAATTCTTCATGCATCGCATCTACCCAAGAACTATCGGTTAAAGCATGAGTAATGTTCTTAGGTTCAAAATTTGCAACAAAAGCGAGAATGCATGCATAAAAGAGTTTGAGATGAATTAGAACGTGTCACCCTTTCATGAAGACTTCCAATAATTTGTTCAGAGGATGGTTCTTCAAAGCAGTAAGGGAGGTCCAGTTGTTTTGATCGTCGTGGGAGGTGTAGGAGAATCTGAAGTAGTAGTCACATCAATTTGTTCAAACAACTTCCCGCTCTGTAGGTATGAGCTCATCATCATCATTATCTTCATCATTTTCTTGAATCTTTTATCCAAAAGATTGGCTCTAAATCTTCTCGTGAACCTGAAATGTCGGGTCTAGCTCGAGGCTAGCCTCATCAAAAGTAACATCGCATGTCTCCAACAATTTGTTAGTCGATAAATCAAGTACCACGATATCCACGAGAGTGCAACGAATAGCCAAGGAAAATACCATCTGTACTACGAGCTTGAATTTATCAAGATTTTCATGTTTAAGAATAAAGCATTTGCAACCAAACACTCGTAAGTGAGAAACATATGGTTTCACGATCAAATCTCAGTTCATAAGATGTTTTACCAAGTAAAACTACGAGATAGACCCTATTTGATATATAGCAAGCGGAAGAAATTGCCTCAAAAATTTTCTTGAAGTGTTGTATTCATCTAGCATAGTTCTAGCCATTTGAATCAAAGTTCTATTTTTCCTTTCTACAACACCATTCTCGTGAGGGAGAATATGGCGAAGAAAATTGATGTTCAATCCCATTAGTTTCACAAAAGATTTAAACAAGGCATTTTTGAATTCTGTACCATTATCTGTTCTTATGGCTTTCAATGAGTTAGGCAATTCATTTATCAATCTCTTAATGAAGACATGAAAGAGACCAAAAAATCTCATCTTTTGAAGACAGAAAATGCACCCAAGAGTATCTCGAATAATCATCAACTATTACTAGAAGGTACCACTTACCTCCCAGGATTGTACTCGAGATGGTCCCTCAGTATCCATGTGAAGAAGTTGGCCAGGGGCCGGTGGTCATTACAGATGAGATAGGAGCATGAGGCGCTCCAACCATCTTACCATGTCGACAGGAAGCACAAACAATATTTTTGCAAGATTTTAATTTCGGCAAGCCACGAATTAAGTCTAGACCACTCAATCTCGACAACAGATCAAATCCCATGTGGCCTAATCGACGATGCCAAAAATTGAGATTTCTAGATTACGAAGCAACAAAACAATGTGAACTTGAAGCATTACTAAAATTTGCTATGAAAATTTTTCCAAGTCTAGATATCTCAAGAATCAAGTTTCCAGAAGCATCGAGTACTCTACATGCATTAGGTTTAAAGCTCACTTCAAAGTTTTCATCCAACAATTGTGATCTTGATGAAGGTTGAATTTCAGTTTAGACACCAGAGAGACATTCTTCAAAGTAAAGTGTTCATTTACCTTCTTTGTACCTTTTGCGGTGGCAGCGTCGATAGTAGCATCTCCAAAAGTGATCGTCTCGTTCCCAGATGCTTTTGTTAGGGAGGAGAACCAACTTGTGTTGCCCGTCATGTGTTGGCAGCATCCTGAATCAACAACCCAGATGTTCTCCTTCCCTTCTCGTACCACCTACATGTTATGAACAGAAGATGCCGAGGATTCGATCTTTGGGGTTAGAAAAACATGCTTTAGGTATCCGACCTTTGAATCACTCGACGAGCAGGTGATCGCATAAAAACTTGTGAGAGTAATGTATTTTTGTTTGCTTTCACAGAGCCTGTCACAATATTGCTTTTATGACCATGTCTATGTACATACAAAGAAGTGGAAGGTGTTTTCTTTTTGTAACCTAAACCTGCTCTTCTATTGTCATAGATTGTAAAGGCCCTATTAGATGGTTTATGACGGTATGACTTGGGCTTTTCAAAATTTTTAATTTCTCCAGTCATTTTAGAATTTTTAATTCTCTTTCCCTTGTCGATTTTAGCTTTACTGTGTGAAGTTTTCTAGATGCCCATCTTTGTGACAAAAAGTGCATTTGTACCTGAGTTTTGAAGTACTTGCTCCTTCACTTTGAGTGGGTTGAGTTTTTCCAGAAAAATCAATAGATCCAGCAGATTTGAATTTTGTTTCACTTGGTTTAGGAGAGAGGATTTCAATTTTACGGTACCAATTGTTTTCACAATTACAGGAGGGTTGTTTTTCAAGTGTTCAAAGTGATCAAAGCCTATCCCTTGTTTTTAACACTTATTTTTGATTTATCAAGAATCGATTCAAGTTTTTCTTTCCTCCAAAGAAATTTTTCCAAAGTTGATTTTAAATATTCATTTTCTCTAAGTACAACAGGCAATTTTGACATGGATCAACTTGACATTTTTAGCCTTTTCTTTTGAGATGTGATAGAGTGAGTAAAGATGATGTGTCCAGAAAAACAAGTTGCTCGTATTTTCCTTAAATTCTCTCTAGTGACAAACAATTCTCGCAACACATAAAAATGCATTATTGAACCAAAAGCTAAAGTTTGCTTGAACTTATCAACTTCACTTTTTAGCAAATTTAGCTCTTTTATTTTGCAAGAATGAGCAGCTCTAAGTGATTGCAATTCTAATGAGAACCCCTCACAATTATCACATGCATCATTGTTAGAAATAGAATTTCTAAGTTTTTCATTTTCAGTTTTCAGCATGGACAAATCATTCTCTAAATTTTTATTTTTGATTGAAGATTTTCTTAAAGATTTTCTCAATATGACTAAAACTTCACAAAGCTCATTATATGAAGGCATTACCTCATCACGATCATTTGGAAGTCTTTGTCGTTGTTACTAGAATCACTAGTGTTCCCTTTTGCCATGAAGCACAGTCCGGTGAAATCTTTCTCGTTCAGCTTCGTTTGCTTTGCTTCCTTCTCATCGTCAGTTGAATCATCAATGTCGCTTAAGTCTAAGCGACCAATTGCGATGAAGACTTTGTTGAGCATTTTCTTCGTCCGTTGCTTATTTTTGTCCTTGCTCTCTTTTGGCCTAAGGTTTTGGAGGAGTTGCTTTGATCCTTCTCGTCTCTAACTTTGTTCTTGAAGCGATTAGCACGGACGTGTCCTGCCTTGCCTTGATTGTAGCAAAGGATGGAGGCTCCTCTTCTCTCCCTTGATCTCATGTAAGCTGCATTGACACGCTTGGAAAGAAGAGCAAGTGTATCTTCCGGTATTTGATCTAGTTGTTCATCACTAAGAGCACTCAAGGCGATAATGGAATATGATGATGAAGCACTAGTAGCATTATCACATGAAGAAGAATTTGCATTAAGAGCCAAAGAGTTATCACTTTGGATGTTCTGAAACAATATCTATCTCAAAAGTTTTGAGACTAGAATATAATTTATCCAATGTCATTTCACTCATCTTGTGAGCCTCCTAAATGCGATTACTTTCATTTGCCGATTTTAAGATCAAGAGATGATAAGAAATGTCTAGCATTTTCAGAGTCGATTGTATTGTACATCAACAGCTCTAAGATTGTTTAAGATTCTATTAAAAGCGAGCAAAACAATCATCTAATGATTCTCCGAGTTCATTTCAAATCTAGTGTATTCCTTTTTAAATTGATCTTGCCTAGCCTCTTTGTGAGTCAGTGCCTTCATGATAATCTTGAAGAGATTTCCAAATTTCATGAGCGATGAGTAAATGATGAGACTCTATCGAATTCTTTTCTAGCAAGTCCTTGAAGCAATATGTTTCTAGCTCTATTATTACTTTCAACATCCTTTTCAAACTCGATTTTATCAATATCATCATTAGAAGGAAGCTTGTATGAAATCTTTACCTTGCGCCAAATCGCGTTACCTTGAGCTTGAAGATATGCAATCATTCGGATCCGCTTGATGGGAAATCTGTGCCATCGAAGATTGGCGGCTTGTTTGAATATTTCTCTGTTGCCATATCTTACCGTTTACTAATCACCTGTTAAGATGGATTAGTAGAACATTGCTCTGATACCACTTGTAGGACCGAGTAGGCAACTAGAGGGGGGGGTGAATAGATGCCGAATAAAATTCAACTATTTCTTTCAGAAAATTTAAAGACCCCTAAATAGCGGAAGAAATATTTAATATCGTAGAGATTAAAACCCTAGATTAATTAGCGAGACAAATCGAACAAAAATCAAAACTAGTTCTATCAAAACTCTAACAAACCTTCTAATCAAGAATCATAGCAAAAGAGTATGTAAAGAATTGCATAACCTTTTCTTTATTCCAAAGCCACTCCTTAGGGAGGACACCAAAATCTCTAATCTCACAAGATTAGAAAAACCACCAAAATCTCTAATCTCACAAGATTAGAAAAACCACCAAAATCTCTAATCTCACAAGATTAGAAAACCTTAAACAAACTAAAGAAAACACAAAATCTCTTCTTTGTTGTAGGCACCTCTTGCTTCTTGCCCTTTGCCTTGGATTGAATGAGTTCTAAACCCCTAGAACCCTCTATTTAAAGGAATCCACAGCCACCGCTTCCATCTTGTATTCGAATCAAACAATCAGTATTCATGTAAAAACCGGACAGCAACCATCCAGCCGAAAACCTCTCGGATAACGTATCGGACAGCTTGCTCCGGACATCTCTCGGACAACCTGCGAATCGGCTGGCTCTGCCGTGTCCTTGACCGACTCCCGTAGACCTGCATACACACGACACAAGTTTGCATGCACACACACATGCAAAGATGCACCCATACGGCTCATTGCCGCTAAGCTGCAACGATCTCAACCACACGTGCCTTTGTTCTCTAGTCCAAACATCTCGCATGACATCCTTGACCTTCACGACCTCGGTTCCTCCCTGAACCTAGTCTCGGTCCGTCATCGACCATGTTCGACCTCAAGCAACACTCGCACATGAATCAAAAACACAAAACAATTCCGAGTACAAGTCCACGACCTGACTCACATCAATCCATGCAAATACTCACTCGAGTATTGCATAAAGTCCACTTCAAAACAAGTATCATGAAATTATCACAAATTTTATAATCTCAAAATCAAATTCAAATTTCAATCTCAAAATCGCTCAAAACCCTGATTGAGCAAATCCTATTTACGACGGAAAACAAAAAAATTACGGCGCAAATGCCAAGAGAAACCCTAGAAAAGCTTGATTCACGACGGACCAACAAAGTCATCCGTTGTACAAGGAAAATTCTTGGTTCCAAAAGAAAAAACATTCCGGCGAAAACATGTTTACGACGGACAACCAAAATCGGTCCGTCGTACATGCAAAAGTCTCGGTTCAAAAACGCTTTCAAATTCATGTTCACGACGGACAAAAAATCTTGTCCGGCGCAAATGTGCCACACTTGGTTTCAAAAACAACATGATCCGAACGAGACCTTAAAGCAAACACATTCACGGCCATGCAAAGAAAACTTGTCCGGTGTGGATGTGGAACTTACTGGTTTCTTGGAAAGAAAGAGTTTGGCTCAATGAGTTCACTTAAAACATGTGTATGACAGACCAAAGAGTTTGGTCTGTCATACATGGGAAAAATGAGTTCGCCAATTCAAATCTTTTTCGGATAACCAACCTGATTTCTGCTCTTTTCAAATCTTTAAACCAAATTCAAATCTTTTCGAATATTCAAATACTCATCATCAAAAACACATGGATCAAAAACAATGATCCTTCACTATGCTTTCTGCAGCTGTACATGGAAGAGGTATGTAATTCCTGATGGCTAAATTAGCTTGTTCATTTCAGGGGCAAAATGAATTGCCTTTTCAGTTGGTTGATTTTATTTAGGTTTTTTAGATAACTCGGATTTACATCTTTTGCACATTTCTACTTCAATTCGTCTTCACAAGTGGGTTGTTGTGACCTATACGTGGGTAGTTTGTTTCTTTGCAGTAGGATATTTGGATCATATTACTGCACGTTGTTGGAGACTAGCTTTTTATGTTGGGTGCATGGTTGTTGAGGCGTCGCCTAGGCGTCCAGGCGCCGAAGGCCACACGCCATGGCAGCTCGCCTAGCCTGGCCAGGGAAAAGCAGGCGTCTGGATGTTGGATGTTCTGAGCTTCGCCAAACGAGGTCGGGCGGGGCGACTTGGTGCTGGGTTGAAGGGGATAAGGGGCCGATGGGGAGTTGGGGACTCAAGTTGGGCTCTGTTTGCTGACCTAGTGCGTGGAGAGGGACAAGGGATCTCCACTGCGCCGCCGTCACCACCTCGCGAGCTCTGCTCTGCGCCTCTGCGTTGCCTCCACCGCCGTCCTCTACGATGGCCGCCGTTGCTCTGCATCACGCCGCCGCTGCCATTGCAGCGACTGCGCTGGCTAGGAGCAGAGCAACGAGCATGGCGTGGGAGAGGGGGAACCAGGCGGCAGCGCGGTGCGGGAGGAGCGGTGGGCAGTGGCGCGGTGAGAGAGGAAGAGCGGCAGGTGAGCAGTGGGGGAGAACCGGGCGGCAGCGCGGGAGGAGCGGAAGGCGGCGGCGCGGCGCGAGAGGAGGAGCGGGGTGGGAGGAGCGGCAGGCAGGAGTCAAAGAGCTGAGACTAAGATGGTCTTGGGCCCTGGAAGATTAGGGTTAGTAACATGCTGCTTGAGCCGGTTGTTATTGGAGTAGGATCTTCTATGGATGGTTGTTTGCTATGTTTTGTCCCTAAGGGTAATACACTAATACTGATATTGCTGGACTATGTTTTGTCGCCTAATCCTCGCCTAGGCGTCCAGGCGGTCGGCCGGCGCCTCACCTCGCCTTGTTGCCTTGGCAACCATGGTTGGGTGTATCTTAAGACTCATTGAGATGTCATGCCCATTATGCCAGAGAGTTGCTAATGCTTTTCTTCATGTTCTATTCCTCTATTCTTCAGTCCCTGTTTTTCCAAACTAATTCAGGCTAAATGCTGAAGACGATAATCTGTTGTACTTTATTAATTTATTTAGTGTTAACATGTTTCTCTCTTGATTTATTAATTCCAAAATAATATTGGTAATATGGTCCTTCATATTTCAGGACGACATGCTATTTAGCCTTCTCTTACAGCTATTAGATGCTCCACTCATTTCCTTGAAAATGTAAGCACGAGATATAATAGTTCATCACAGAAAGTTATCCAGACAAGATGTGCCTTTATAATTTGTGACCTTTCGTCCATACTTGCAGAGATAGCATGGAAAATAAATGGACTTCTGGACTGATAGGTGCCAAACTGTTCTCGAGCATTTTTGACCCAGTTCACATTTTCCATCTATTGCTTTTACTGGTGAGTCAGTCAACATGTTTTCCTTCTTATTTTACTAGGATTGCTAGAAGCACAATTTCTCTGCAAAGTGGCATATTAACATTTGATACTTGTTCTTTTTAGTAAAAATGTAGCAGCAAGCTACTAGTAGTCTTCAACAATCCAGGATAGTGGATGCCATCCTTTACTTTTTGTTACTTTATCTGGTTGTGAAGTTTTGGTTATTGTAGCCCGCAGAATAGGTAGGTAGAGCCCTAATAGGGATCAAGATAAGAACTGAACCTGGATAACTTTACTGCAGCTACCATAGTTTGACCATTTAATGAGGTGGGTAAGTTATATCATGCTACTGTCTTGTCCAACTTAAACCCTATTGGTTTCTAAGCTGATAGAGATTAACAATGTGCCAACCAGGTGAGAAAAACATTGTTAACTGTTCATGACTTCATATTATAGGGATGCTTTGCACAAAAAAGCAAAAAATATATTGTTTTCATGTTATTTCATAAGATCCTGCAAGAACATGGAGTTTTAGGACTTAGAAACTGTCCCCTGTGATGTACTAAACAGAGTATGTCCACTGAGATGTACTAAACAAAGTTTGTTAGGACTCATTCATTTGCTGGCTCATACAGTCACTTCTTTTCTATAGGTCTTCCAGATTTGTTATCCTGTTTCTCTATATAACACTCATTTTGAGGATAGTATTAATTGTTTCTTTATTAAAATTATTCTGCAGATGCACTATGATCACTTGGTACTTGTTGATTATCTCATTTCTAAAGATGTAGGTCTGCATTGTGCTCAATATATGTTAAGGTCAGTTAGCCACTTCCATATTTTCCTGATGTTTTTAAATTTGACAAAAGACATGTATGCTCCGCATTGTGATGCCTCTCTCTGTGTGTCTCTCACAGGTGCTTGCGACTGGTATTCCAGTGTTGGCATGCTTTTGTTGATTATTCAATTTATGAGGCAAAAATAGAAAAACTCAATTTTAAAAGGCAGAGGACCTTCAAGGATATAAATAGTATCAGGGGTAGCTCAATTGAAGGCCCGAAGTTAGGTTTCACTTGTGATAATAATAGCAAGAACAAGCAGCAGCTTTTCCTTAATGCTAAAGTATGTCTTCTTTCTTTAAAGAGAACATTGGAAGATCTTCATAAGAAGGGTTTGTTCCCTTACAACCCAAAACCTCTCCTTAAAAGGTCCGTCATCATCATGGTATTTTTTTGCGTGCTCTTCAATTAAATCTTGTTTAGCTTCTGTTTTTGCCTTGTCCATTCAATAAATTTTATTTGTATGAATCATACATATAATTTGTTTTTGCAGCTTGGCAAGGTTTGAGGAGCTGTGCGAGTAGGGCTGAATTTTAGTTGCATCTGGTGACACACTGCTATCCCCTGCGGTTAAAGAATGGCCTTTTGGTAATCAGATAGTCATATTTTCTTTGCCGAATACAATGTGTGGTTTGGTTCATGCATACATTTAATAAAAAAAACTGAATCTCCCAATTCATGATCTGATCTAGCATTTGAATTGACCAGATTTTTCAGAGAAGGAAACTTGAGGTGCTGCCACTTTTGCATCAAGCTACCGACAACCATGACGTTGTAGCAAATGTGGAGAGTTGCTGATATTTTTCAGGTACATTGTTCACTAACTGTAAATGGATTAATAGTACGGTGGCAATAGTCCTTTCTCCATTGTTTTTCCATACTCTTAGTCAGAGCTATGTGCATGTGCATGCTTATCGGCTGGATCACTCGTGGTGCAGAAATGAGTGAGGAAGAGATGGGAGTGTGTGGGTGGGTTTTGTTTCCATATCTCAACCAAATCAAGGGACCATTATACTTGCAAGGATCATATGTGTAGCCCGTGGACAGTGAAGAGAATACTGTGATGTACTAAAAAAAACAAGCAATCAGGATATAATAGATCTACATGATGTAAACAAATCTTTGTTCACAAATGGAGCTAATCTTGATCATGATAAATTAAAAAAATTCGACAATAAATATGTATCTTGTAATGGGCCTAATGGCAACGGGAAGTTTACAGCAACGGTTATTAGAGTCGACAGTTTTCTTGCAAAGTCCAGATGTATTTGAAGCTCTAAACATCAAACTGGTTTATTTGACTGCATGTTTCTGTGAAGTGTTACCATCATTGTACTACCTTGTCTTACTCCTAGTGTTGTACATGAGGCAATGCCTGAAATCTGAATAGAAGATGTTTCAATATTATATTAGGCTAATACATCAACTGTGTTATCCTTGATTCCCTGTATGCATGCCTGGAGGCATTGGAATTGAGCTTTTGCTATGCTATTGCCCAGAATAACTGAAAAGATGATAACTAACTGAAATATGGTTCTTGTAAGGTGGTATCTGAGATCTCCACTCTAGGACCTCAATTCTACCTCGACATTTGACACATCCAAATAAGACATCCTGGAATCATAGTTGTCATGGCGGTCCGGCTAGGCGCGGCGAGCCTGGACCGCCTGGATGCCTAGGCGATGATTAGACGATAAAAATAATAAATAATATATCATGTGACAGAATTAACTAAATATACCTTATATGATAGAAAATTAAAGACGACAAACATGAAAATAAGTAGTCCTAGTATGACATGGAATTAATTACTACTGTACTATTTCTAAGTACTACTGCAGTACTACTACCAAGTAGCAGTACTACTTATCCTGAGTACTACTACTAAGTAGCAGTACTACTACTACTGCTGCTACTGCTGTGCTGAGTACTACTACTCCTTCACCGTATTGAGCTCGACACCTTCCCATCGCCTCCCCCAACCTTGACACTCCTTCCCCGACTTCGACACCTCCGCTGAGCACCACCTCGACACCTCCGCCGAGCACCCCGTCCCCCATCACCTCCCCCAATTGAGCTCCCCCTCCCCATCGCCTCCCCAATCGAGCCCCAACCCTATCGCGTCCCCCATCCAACCCAAAGGAGCAGCGGCGCGGAAGATCAGAGGAGCGGCGGCGTGGCGCGATGCGACGCGGAAGAGCGGCACGGTGCGGCGCGGAAGAGCAGACCGGTGGCGCGGCGCGGAAGAGCAGATGCCTCTGCGGCCGCCTTAGGTACTCCCTCTAGTCGAGGCGGTCGGTCCTAGCGTCCCCCTCCGGCCGCTGGGACGCCTAGGCGACGCCGTGACAACTATGCCTGGGATGTTATATTGGGAAATTGCTCATGATCAGAACTTGTTTGGTACTGGTTGTGGACCACACAACCATCAGCATTGGCCACTCTCTGAAATATGTAGACATATTTTCCTGCATAAGAGCACTTGGATGCTCACCAAACATAGAGATATTACATATAGGCCCTGTTTGGCAGAGCTTCAACTCCACTAGGTTCATGGATCTGGTGGAGCTGGGTATTCTTAGCTCCACCAGATCCGTGGAGCTGGAGCTGTAAGTATATTAAGAGTGTTTAGATGGGTCATCTTGTTTACATTTTAGAATAAAAATATAAACTTAATTCACTTTATTTTAGCCTACAAGTTTCAGATCTGAAGTGGAGCTGGGATCTGGAGCTCTGCCAAACAGGCCTATAGTCTCGCAAATTTAAGAGCTTTAGACCAAGTTTGAGCATTGATGTTAGATCGTAGCAGGCTGTGGCGACCCGTGTAATTAGCCTAGGGTAATTAACCTCCAATTGGGTATTACCCTAAGTTAATCACACGAATCTCGATATAGTAGCTAACAAGCTACCGGGTAGTCTAGTACTTTGTCAGGTACCATACCGTGTTCATAATATTGCAGCAGAACAATAATTAGAGACTGAACTGAAATATTTTACATTCTAGCCACGCATGGCTTACAAGTCCATTACATAATTAGACATTGGTTCCAAGTACAACAAAATTTATATTACAACGGTCTCATCCCATGACGACCGTCCCAAAAGTAATCCTTTCTACCCGATCATCTAGTACTCTTGACTGTAGTGGTAGTAATAGGCATCTTCCTGGAGCTCCTGGTCCTGAGCGTCACCTTCAACCCACTCAACGGTGGATCCATCAAGCTCGCCTTCTAAGCAAGGGGAGGATTATACAAGAGTGAGTACAATGGTACTCAGCAAGCACTAATAGCAACATAATGATATGAATTTTCCTCTCTTTTTCCACAAAGCTTTCTCTTTTTCCCTCAAATTCTGGTTTTTAAAGAAATTAGGTTTTCTTTAAAAGTTGGCCACTTTTATTTTAAAATTGACTACTAGCACTTGTATATGAGATAGACTGATCTTCCGTAGCCTCCAATCCAGGAGACACGCATGAATTTATGATTTTTAACCCTACGCAGTTTTGTACCACTTTACCCATAGTGACCCTCCTCCAAGAGGCCCCATAATGTTTATCACTAATCCAGAAATAGATCTCCAGAGCTGTTGCCCGAATCGAGAACTTCTCTAGGCAGTCCCTTGACTCGCGACTAACAGTTGTACTCCGACAGTCAGTCGTCGGCAGTAACTCTATCCATGGCTTCAAATATACCGCCATTCCGTTGGAACCTGTACCCCCACAGGCCTCCCAGCATATCCCAGGGGTATGCCCTATAGAACTTACCCAATGTGGAGATCTAAATCCTTCATAGGACAACCTCTTCTGACCGTTTCCACACACTATGGTTGATACTGTATTACGGCTCAATGCCCAAGTGTAGTTTGTAAAATCCTTATATTTTATCCTATGTAGAGGGCCCCACCGGCATGACAATCCTTCTCATCGGCGCCCTCTACCCACCATAATAATTATACGGCCACAGACTCTTCCGTGAACAAGTCAAAACCAATTCTTTTTCGTGTCACATGACACTAAACCAATTCATTTTCTCAAACACAGTTTCAACCGCATCCAATTTAAGGTTTTAATCTAACATAAGTTTTTTATGCATGGATGATACACATAGTATACAGAAATCAATTTAACAGACTTTAAACAAACATGAATCAAAGGGCTCTTGCCTGGAGTAGAACTGAAAAGTTCGACCTCGCTCGAACTGCTGGGGGGAAGGTCTGGCGGGTTCGACTTGAGATCTGACAATTATAAGGAATTACTACGACTAATCAACCCAACAAGCTACGGAAACCAAATCTCTACGAACAACGTCAATCTAACGAAACCCGATAACTAACCCATACTTCAATTAATTTACAGCAATTAAATTAACAATTAGAACTAGCACAAATATTACAATTAATCTAATTTTCTATCTGATTTAACCGCGGCTTTTAGAAATTAAAATAGAAGTTTTCCCTACGGTTAAAACGCTACGATTTAATCTATGCGGAATGCAGATTGCACGGAACTGGCTAGGTTCCTAATTTCTTCACTTTTTCCTCTTCTTTCTTCTTCTCTTTTCTTTTCTCTCTTATTTTCTTTTTCCTCTCTCCTTTTTCCTTCTCTGCCCGACGCCTCATCCCTTCGGTCTTTTGGCCGAAGCCTCCCAAGCTTGGCCCTTCGGCTCCTTCGCTCAGTCTCTCCACCTCCCTCTCTGGTGACCCGATGCCGCCTTCCCCATGGCGACGCCCTGGCTCCTCGGCTCCTCGACTTCCGCCGCCCACGCCTGGACACTCGGTTCCCTCTACTCCTCTCTCTTGTTTCCCTCTTCTCTGCTTACCCTCACAGCCGACTCCTCTATTTCCCCTAATCTCTCCTCTCCTTCTTCTCTGTTGGAGATAAGAACAGATACTACTCGATCTCGTTTTCGTTTCTATTCGATTTTCGCATTTTCTACTCTTTGATTTCGCATTTGGTTGTTTGATTGGGTCTATGATGCATACTCTAGCGGGACGGCAAGGCAATGGTCTAAGCAACCCTAGAGTATACTAAGACTAAAACCCGAATCGATCTGCCTAGGTTGCACGCAAAAGAGTAGTGCTGTTGCTGCTACTTGGATGGTTAGCAAATGGTAGTGCACTTGGTGGTTCGGTTGGGTTTGGAGGTGCTGTTGCCGGAGTAGAAGGAGAGGGAGTGGTCGGCTCGGTTCTTGGACTCCTCCTGGTTCTGTCCTTGGGGTTCCTCCTTCTTCCGACCTCTGGTTCTCGGCTCCCCTTCTGGCTCCTGGTCGTTCTCCTTGTTGCGGTTTAGGTCTTGCTTGGGGGCTCCTCCATTTTGGGTTCTTGAGCTCCTGGTGGTTTGCTTTCTGTGAGGTTCTTGGTTGGGGATGAAAGAAAAGGAATGGAGAGGTTGCTTTGCTCCTTGCGGTTAATGAGTAAGAAAAGGGGGCATGGCTCTGGACGTGCGACGTGCTGAAAGCTGGGGGGCATGGTCCTCTGTCCTCCTGTCGGCTGGGCTTGGGATGGGTCAACAGTGGGAATGACTGTGTTACTTGGTCAATTTTACAAGGTTACCAAGTTACCCTTTTGGCTCCTTTTACCAGATTACCAAATGGTTCTACTGATACGGATACCCGCAATCCGAACAGGTAAGTACGATTGCTGAATGACAACACCCGATCTAGCGAGAGGTGCCGACTCGGCCCCGACGGGTCAGGTATCTCGGTGATCAATACCTCGCCTGCGGGTCTGACGGCAATCCCCTTTCTCATCTATTCGTTCTATTCGCAATTTAAAATTTTTCGCAAACAATTACGTTAACTACTGCTCTAATTACTCATTACAACTGTTATTTGCTAGTTGATTTTCTAGGGTATTACACAGGCTAGCAATCACGTTTGCACCCATGAATGACCCAGTCATCTCCATGCCAATCTCCTTGGCGATTAACACCAGTTTCTTCGCTATTCATTTGCACCTATGAATGATCCAGTGCATGGCTCCTTGCACTTAACAAATATGCAGGGCCAATTATTTGATGCCACATGTCCTAATTAACTAATTAATTTTAACACAGGAGGTCTCTTAATCTCGTGATTAGTTATTTTAATTAATGACCATTGTATGGCTCAATTTGTTGCCCGGTGCCAAAGCTTCTTACTGGAAGTTAGCTTTGGCCGATTTGGGTAACGCCAACTAGGATGAGTACATGGATCGTGGAAAAAAAGAGGTTCATCCACCTCCCAGGCGGGCGACTGCCCGAGCTCCCTTATGATGAGGCATTGAGGTGCAGTGCGGCTCTGACGTCGCAAACGTCGTGAAAATGAAGATTTCGTAGTTAAGTTTGCTTAAGCTCCTAAATTTCTTGGATCCACCACTGGGCTCATCGGAAGCAACCGAAGGTGTTAATACAGCTAACCACTCGGGCAAACAGTTCCTTTCCAACTGACATCACGAGATCCTAGGCTTGAGTGGTTGCTGACTTGTTGCATCATCTGTTATCAACATAGTCCAGGTGGTAGATGGCTTGGGCACAATGTTTAACTTGGTGTTTCTTCTTTTATCACATGAAAGAAGCCCAATTACGACAAGGGAGATTCTACTTTGGAGTGAATTGGATGTTGATTCAACATTCACATGATGGGATGGAATTAGAGAGATGAGTAGGGATGCAGCTAGAGATTTTATTATTTATTTCTGCGTTTGAAGATATTGCCTTGCAACTTCAAAACAATAGATGCTGACTAATCATGAGATTAAAGGACTTACCCTGGTTAATCAAAAGGACACGTTCCATTGAACAATTGGTCCCCAACCGATTTCGTATAATTTTACCAAAATTTGGCAAATAAATTCCAGATTAACTCCTACCAAAAGTGTCGAGCTGTTACTCGATTGGTCGGGGTGTTCGGCACGCACACAACCGGCCCACGTTCGAGTGCAGCTCGACGCGGGCACGGGTAGAGGGGAGCTTCGCAGACGGTATCGACACCATCTTCTTGGGAATAGACTTCGTCGGCATCTTCGCAATCGAGCTCAAGTCTGGCCGGGTTAGGAAGGTGGGCGAGTGCGGGGCCTTCTACGCCATTATTCCCTACATGAGCTTGTACACTCTAGGTATACGTACAGCCATAGTACAAGAAACACGGTTCATCCAAGTTGCAGTATGGTATTCGGGATTGCGGTTTGCTATTTTTTCTTCCAATTTTCCACTGTATACATGAATCTCCTACCCAAAACCGGTTTGGGTTAGATGAATCCGGTGCACGATTCGCAGGGGTTTATAATGAATCCGATAACTATGCGTACAACTTCCCTTAATTACTTGTAATTTTGTTAATATTCACTTCACCATAGGTGGTAAGCATCATTGGTATATCATTGGAGAACAATGAGTGTGAATATCACAATCTCATATTAAATTGTGATACTCCAATCATAATTAGTTTTGTTCGACTTGTCGAGGTCCACTCTTGAAGTTTGCTAGGTAGTATATGCCTAGAGTGGAGGGTAGCACCGCCCAGTGGCGAAGATTTATCGGCAGTGGCCGCAACAACTAGATCTAAGGGGAGCAGCTGAGAGGAGAGGAGAGGAGAGGAGAGGAGAGGAGAGGAAAGGAGAGGAGAGGAGAGGAGAGGTGAGGGAGTTGGGGAGGGATTGAGATCCACAGAAGCACACTAACCTTTACTTTCGGCTATTCTCAGCTGTTGGATCCGAAATGGATGGCCTAGATTTGATGCTACAGTACCCCTGTGTCTAGATCGATCACATCCTTCTTTTTTTATCTGATGACTAGGAAGCAGCGATAGTACTGTAGCATTGTGACTTTGCTTCACAAAGTTAGAATCAAAGGATCCAGATTTGTTGGGGGTGGGAGTGTGTGAAAGTGATAGGGAGAGAATGGAAGTGTTATACACATGGCAAACGGCCCTGCATAACGCGCAAAAGCATCATCTGTGCCATCGTTCCCACCTTCAACGGCTTTGTGGGCGCGCGATAAATCTAGCAAATATATTAATGTTTCGTTTTGGCAACAATTAACTTGCTTGATAAGTTGCATGCCATTATTTTAGCAGCAAATCAATTGGATATGAAATTGCCTTTAATATTACCCTGTTTTCATGACAATTGGCCTTAATAAATTATGTAGCTCTGTCAATGTACCACCAAACATTTAGTTCCTTATCTGGCATCCAAAACCTTGCTCCACCGAGCACAAGTTGCAACTATGGCATCGAAATGCCCACGGCTAGCATTCATGGACGATTTCATCGTTCGCATCCCGCCGGATGAGCCTAAGTGCCTCGTCCGTGCCTCTGTTGTCTGCAAGCCCTGGCGTCAATTCCTTATCGGCCCCACCTTCCTCCGCCACTTCCGTGAGTTCCACCGAACACCTCCATTGTTGGGGTTCCTATGCAATGAGCATGTTCCCGACATCACCCGCTTTGTCCCTACCACGACTGCCTCCCCCTTCTCCCATTCACCACTGGCATTTGACTGCTACTTTTGGTGGGCACTCGACTGCCACCATGGCCGCGTCCTCATCCGCTCCTTCGAGCCTACGGGTCTCATCGTCTGGGACCCCATCAGCGGGAACCAGCAGCGCCTACCTCTGCCGGCACACCCACACTTCTATTGCGCCAGGGCAGTGCTTTGTGCTGTGCACGGTTGTGACCACCTCAACTGCCACGGCCAGCCCTTCCTCGTGGTCTTCGTCGGCACTGATGACGACGACGACGCCACATGGGCGAGCGTGTACTCATCGGAGATCAGTGAGTGGGGCATGCCGACATCTGTTGAGGTTGATTCCAATGTCGAGATGGTGCCAAGTCTCCTCATCGGAGACGCAGTCTACTTCATGTGTGAGTATGGAACGTGCATTCTGGGGTACAACATGGGAAGGCATGAGCTTTCGGTGACGGATCTGCCACCTGAGCTCGATGGAGTCATGACGGTGGTGGATGGTAGGCTGGGACTCGTCGGAGTGGACGACTACAAACTCTACCTGTGGTCGTGGCAGGCGGGTCCCGGCGATGACAGCGGTTGGACACAACGCATGGTCATTGAGCTGGAGACACAACGAATGGTCATTGAGCTGGAGACGATGCTCCCTGTTGGTGTCACCTCAGCCAAACTTGGTGTGATTGGCATTGTGGAGGGCACAGATGTCAGTTTTTTGAGCACTGATGTTGGCGTGTTCAAAATCGAGCTCAACTCAAGCCGGGTCATGAAGGCTGCAAGCGTCATTTCAGTTAGCGATGTAAAAGAATGCCACTTTTTGAGCACTGATGTCAGTATGGAACGTGTGTGGGCCTTGCAGCACCATCGTTCCCTACATGAGCTTCTACACTCCAGGTACAACCTTCCTTATTCGTGATTATTAAGGCTGCAAGCGTCATTTCAGTTAGCGATGTAAAAGAATGGACTATAGGATCTATGCGCAAGAACAATTAGTTTATGAGAGTGGGATATCTCAATCTTGTATAAAACTTGGTACTCCTACCTTTTACTTTTGTGTGGTTTAACTTGTTAAGGACCATTCTGGAAATTGGCTATATAATTAATTTGTTGATCTATTGTACTGTTATCCCCTTTGTGGTTAATCTGATGTAGACATCCTAAACCCAATATTGTATACTTTAAAAGCTACGTACCTCATGCAGGCGAATGTTGAGCTATAGCCTGGCTGTAATTTCTATGCATTGTGTCTTTTCAGATCTTGCTAGGATCCAGCAGATTGACATCGCCAGTGAGAACGCATAGATCCATCCATTAACTTGAGCCTGCTGCTGTTGGCGTCGTGCAGAGCTGATGCTTAAAGTATTTGGTTTCCTATTGCTAGTTTATGTAATAATCGAACAAGTTATCATGGTCAATCTGTATCTTTTGTAAAAGACTGACTCGTCGTGGTCAATCGGTATGTCTTCTTGAATTGTTTATGATCATGGCCCAAGATTTATGTTTCAGGTTTACATTTTGGCTTATCCGAGTTTATGTTCAATTCATGCTTGGCAAGCTCACAAGGTCGACTCTTGTAATAGCTTCATCTTATAAGGCATACCGTTGATGCCTTGAAATATTCAGGTTGTTTGCACATGGTTGCTCAATTGCTATAAATTGAATAATTAAAATATAGATTGCTTCTTGCCCTTTGGGTCGCCTGGAAGCGTCGCAATCAGATGACCTTCCGGCGCGAGCTTCCTGACCTGACAACTACACTCTGTCACCTCACTGACCACCTCAAGCTATGGATGTCAATAACTCGGCGTGGACAATCAGCAGACCCTGCAGATCAATGGTGTTCCTAACTTGTCGGTATTAACATCTTTATAACAGTTTTGAATTGCAATGAAGAGGTTCAGGACTCAGGATGGCTTCGTTGGAATTTTTTTTTAATAATACAGTTTTTATTCAAAATTACAAAAAAATACCATGAAAAAAATAATTTCAGAAATATACCCCTGTAGCTCGTTGGTTGGGCGACAGAGGCTCTGTAGCCCAACCAACGGGCCACAGGGGCTCTGTAGCCCAACCAACGGGCGACAGGGGCTCTGTAGTCCAACCAACGAGCTACAGAGATAAATATAGCTCGTTCATCAGGCTACAGAGTCCAGCTTAAGGGTTTTGTGATTTTGCAAGCCCCGAATCGAACGAAATAAATTTGTAAATGTTTATTACGCTATAAGGATTCGTAATATCTCACAAAAAGTGCTATGTTGCATGCAAAATTAAATTGTATACATTAAGTTTACATAAAGATCCTTTTATGAATTCTGAAGAAACTATACAAACCATGGCTCAAAAAATCATGAAATAAATATCACTTGTTCCTAGGGTCTTAGATGTCTCATTTTTTCAAACATATTTACGAATGAACCCAGTTGAATAAACCAAATGGCTATAAGAAGCATGTATTTAATGAAACGCTTAAGCCTTTTCGGGAGCCGTAAAATACCGTGTTTGAAGGTAATTTTTTGTAAGAATGGATAGCATTTGCTATTTGATATATGGACTATCATATTATGGCAAAATATTTTATTTACACCTTTCTTTGCATATAAAATGCACTAGCGCAATAACCCTAAGTATTATAACAAACTATAAAGCTTAAGGCTTTTCGGCGGGCCGTAAGATATCGTGTCTGAAGGTAATTTTTTGTAAGAATGGATGGCATCTAAAATATTTTGATATATGGACTAGCCCATAATGGAAAAATATTTTGTTTACACCTTTCTGTGCATCTAAAATGCAATAGCGCAATAACCCTAGGTATTATAACAAACTATAACGCTTAAGGCTTTTCGGCGGGCCGTAAGATTTTTCCTTGTTGTAGCTTCTATTTTTCTTGTTCGTGGTAATCCTTTGCAATAAAGAAAGTTGTTGTGGACTATAATATTTTTCGTGGTATGCTAGTTCATATATCAAATAGCAAATCTCATTCATTCATACAAAAAATTACATTCAAACACGATATCTTACGGCCCGCCGAAAAGCCTTAAGCATTATAGTTTGTTATAATACCTAAGGTTATTGCGCTAGTGCATTTTAGATGCACAGAAAGGTGTAAACAAAATATTTTTCCATTATGGGCTAGTCCATATATCAAATAGCAAATTCCATCCATTCTTACAAAAAATTACCTTCAAACACGATATCTTACGGCCCGCCGAAAAGCTTTAAGCGTTATAGTTTGTTATAGTTTGTTATAACTTAGGGTTATTGCACTAGTGCATTTTATATGCAAAAAAAGGTGTAAATAAAATATTTTTCCATAATATGATAGTCCATATATCAAATAGCAAATGCCATCCATTCTTACAAAAAATTACCTTCAAACATTGTAACATCCTCAGTTTCGCTTTCTAGAGAAAATCTAATTTAAATTATTAAATTCAAAAAGTGGAGTTTCCTCGATGTTTATATTAACCTGGCATCCATTCCTATCCAAAATCAGGATTCGATTCCCTTCCGGTCGAAAAATCGAATTTCCAGATTCCCGTCGGTACACGAAATTTCACCCAAGTTCAAAAATGCTCCAAAAATCCCAAAACCACTTCAATTATGTCCCAATTATTCCAAAATGATTTTTGGAACGATTCCCCGGATTTTTGGACCTTCGCTCCTATTTTTTCTCGCGCGGCTTTTGTTTAATGCCCGCTATTCGCGCCTGAATATTCAATTCCACAAATTTTATCCAAATTCCGCGAAACCAATTTTATTGGATTCCAAATATTCCAAAATGGTTCTAGGAATTTTTTCGGAATTTTTAGACCATTTTTCCTAATTTTTCTCTAAGGCGGTTCATTTACGTAATTCTCGGCCAATCACGCGCTGCCACGTGGCATGAATAGTGCCTTCAACCTCTAGCCATGGCAATGTACAGAGAAGGAGCTCAAGCTCTCCCATGGCTAGAGCTCACTTTAAACCTCCATATCTCCCTCAATTCAACTCCAAATCGCGAACCGTCAAGTCCGGTGAATCCGTAGCGACGTTCTCTCTCCATTCCTTGCCATCAATGGCCCGGGATCTCGTCGGAATTTGCACGAACGGTCAAAAACCGAAATTGCTTTAATTGACATTAACTCGGCCGTTTCAACACTGTTCCACGCGATTCCACTTCCATTCTCTTCGTTTAAGAGTCCCCTTCCCGGTAGTATGATCCTCCTTTAGCTTCTTCCACTCATTCATCCGCTAGAACAAGAAAACCGACGTCGGGTCATATTTTCGGAGTTCATCTTGTTCTTGGCAATAGATCTCTCTCCGGTGGGTCTTTATCAACTCCGGTGGGTTCTTGGTGACCGTGAGGAAGTCTAGCATCTAACCTTTCAATCAATTTTAGGATCCCTCAAGATTTGGAGACGAATTTCGCGTTTTGGTCATTTCGGCCGGAGCTCCGTTCGTCGCCAAATTCGTCGCCTCCGGTGAGTTTGGATCCAATTCCTTGCTCCTCTAGGTCCCTAAGGATGTTCTCTAGATGATCCATGATTTTATTTGGTCAAATTCCATGCGAAATTGGTGCGAAAATCCGGATTTTTGGATTTTTTCGGTTCTCTGTTTTTTTGGAGTGTACTGTGTTCGTGCGTACGTGCGTGTGCCCGCCGCCCACCGCCCGCGCCGCCCCGCCCACGCATTTAACGCCCGTCAGGCCAAGACGCCACGGCCACGCCGGCCACCGGCCAGCCAGCAGCTCTCGGCCATGCCCCAAGCCCCACCCCTCCAAGCTAGCTCCCTTGGCCATGGCTTTGGCCCAAGGATGAAGAAGCCTCCACCAAATGACATTGAGGGCCCACATGGCATACACTCCCATCCATTCCAAAACAAAATCAGAACAAATCAGCCAAGGAATATTCCCTCGTTTTTCAATTTTTCGAATTTCAAACTTCGGAAGCTCATATCTTCTCCGTCCGAACTCCGATTGACTCCGTTCAAATTTCTAAATTCATCTAAAATCAAGATCTACCTGCCAGTACTACTTTTTTAATTTTTAGATTTTATTTATTTTCTTGTATTTATTTATTGCCTCGTTTTGCGCTTAGCCGAGGACTCCGACGCGACCGCCGACCCCGCCGCCGGACTTTCCTCGTTCGATGACCTTATCGCGACCGAAGGCAAGTCTCCTTGACGCATATTGATCCTACATTTATAAACGTGTTTTAAATATTTTATAAACTTGCATGCTATGTTTATCATCGTATGTCAAATATAAGTGCATAGTTAATCCGAATTGTGATTACCTCCTTTGTTATCGACATCCATGTTACTTGTAACCCTAGAACATTTGCTAAACCATGTTTATGCTTATATGGTACCCTTTGTGCAATAGTACGGTAGAATTGTTTAGGATCATTATCGATGAAAACAACCCATGGGTGGGATTACTCAAAAATAATGATTTCAAGTATGATTTGGAAATAATTATTATGATTTTGGTACTGTTTTTCTAAAATAAAAAGAAAAGGAAAAATGGTTTGGACTTGGGCGGGTTGGATTGTCGGGTGGGTGCGGATGGAGCACTAGTTGTCTTGTGCAAGTGCCGCCCCAAGTCGATTAAGGACCGACGCTTGTGATTGTCCATTCTAAGCATAACCGTACTACCACATGTCTATAATGGTACGACTTGACCAACTAATTTGTAGAAACCTAACTTAGACTCACCAAATGGTGGAATGTGAGTGCCGGATAGAGGCAATGTCGATTTTCTCACACGGCGCAAGAGGGGGCTTCTGTACTGGGCGGATGGAACCCTAACAGCGGTGAAACC
This sequence comes from Rhipidocladum racemiflorum, assembly GCA_036346355.1. NCBI lineage: Eukaryota > Viridiplantae > Streptophyta > Magnoliopsida > Poales > Poaceae > Rhipidocladum > Rhipidocladum racemiflorum. The sequence goes on from CM070588.1 coordinate 40,131,266, forward strand.
TCAGCGGGTGGGTCAGGTTAGGCGTATACATTGTAAAGGCCTTGTCATGATATCCCTGCCGGCACACCCAAGGAAGTGTGTTAATTGCATGGCACTAAGGGAATATCATGTCTTGTGGGTAAAGTTGTACACCTCTGCAGAGTTAAAACTATTCGAATAGCCGTGCCTACGGTCAAGGGCAAAACAAAGAATGCTTTCATATTGGTAGACTTTGGTTTTGGTTTTGAAAACTGAAAGGTGTTTTGTTTTGGGATTCGGGAGTGGTTAGAACTCTCGGATGTTGAATGGCGGATTGGGCCAACAAGGTGGATAGAACATGTTTTGTACTTTGACGGAAAGAGTCATGTATGATTAACCTTGATCTTTTAAAAGTTGGTGGTTAGAGCCTTTATATTAGTGATGGTGGATAGAACCTTCACTGCAATATTAAATAATTCAATTGTTAAAAAGAATTGTAAAAAGATGCTTTATGAAACTTATTACTTCAGTATAGTTTAATAAAATTTGGCTTTGTGCAAAAGAACCCTGTTAAGCTTCCTTTGGAAAGCCCCACATACACATACTTTCCCCGACTTGCTGAGTACTTTTGTACTCACGTGCTACACAACTTGTCATCATCAGAGAACTACCAAGACGCAGCCGAAGATGGTGAGTTCTACACGGAAGACTTCGTTGAAGAGTGCCAGGATAACTAGCCGCGTTTCTAGTCGTTGCCTATGGCGTTTTGGTGTTCGCTTGTTATCTTTGTCTCTGTTTCCGCTGTCGTGTCTCCGGTCTTTTGACCGAGTATTGTAATAAGTGGCCATGTGGCCCATACTTTTATATTTATGTTACAATTTTCGTTATGTTCGGCAATGAAGTTTCACTGTTGACAGTGTGTACTAGCTACTGATCTGGGACTAGTACGGAAATACACAGGAGATTTCGGATAGCTGATCCGGGGTCTCACAAACATGGTATTTTACGGGCTCCCGAAAAGGCTTAAGCGTTTCATTAAATACATGCTTCTTATAGCCATTTGGTTTATTCAACTGGGTTCATTCGCAAATATTTTTGAAAAAATACGACATCTAAGACCATAGGAACAAGTGATATTTATTTCATGATTTTTTGAGCCATGGTTTGTATAGTTTCTTCAGAATTCATAAAATGGTCTTTATGTAAACTTAATATATACAATTTAATTTTGCATGCAACATAGCATTTTTTGTGACATATTACGAACCCTTATAGCGTAATAAACATTTACAAATTTATTTCGTTCGATTCGGGGCTTGCAAAATCACAAAACCCTTAAGCTGGACTCTGTAGCCTGATGAACGAGCTATATTTATCTCTGTAGCTCGTTGTTTGGGCTACAGAGCCCCTGTCGCCCGTTGGTTGGGCTACAGAGCCTCTGTAGCTCGTTGGTTGGGCTACATAGCCTCTATCGCTCGTTGGTTGGGCTACAGAGCCTCTGTCGCCCAACCAACGAGCTACAGGGGTATATTTCTGAAATTATTTTTTTTCGTGCTCTACTACAAAATCGGGCATCACAACCGGCCTATTAGAAACGGTTTGGTGCGAACCGGTTGTAATACTCGCACCAGAAGCGGTTCGTGGCAACAGGCCAGAGGGGATCTCTAGAAGCGGTTCGTGGCACGAACCCCTTCTAAAGCCCCACCTTTAGAAGCAGTTCGTGTCATGAACCCCTTCTAAAGATCTTTACAAGCGGTTCGTGTTCCCAACCGATTCTAAAGCTTTAGAAGGAGTTCGTATCACGAACCGCTTCTAAAGGTGTTGCTTTAGAAGGGGTTCTTGTCACGAACTGCTTCTAAAGACCCCCTTCAGAAGGACACGAACCGCTTGTAGAAGCCCAGTTTTAGAAATAATAAAAGGAATACGTGCCCTATTCTATCAGAGAGCACACGTGGGTGGGTTGGCTAGATGGATGAGGCGAGTCAGGAGGATGGAGTGCTGGTCGTGGGTTCGAATCTCATTCCCACGATATTATTACTGCCTTTTACTGCTTGGTGTCGCACCACCACAAGCGGTTTCTAGAACCGTTTATGATACCCTTATATAAGCTTCTATAAGCTGGTTCTGTAGTAGTGATGTTTTTTTTTTTGTAATTTTGAATAAAAACTGTATTATTTAAAATAAAATCGGCTTCGTTGTTGCTTAAAAAAAAACAAATCAGTAATTATTTAGTTTTGTCGTACCTCCTAGAATTGGTTGTGGAATCATCAATTCCAATTCTAGTGACAGCCAAACACCTCTTATTTCTCTTCCACTTAAAGAAGGATTTGGTGAATGGTACGTCAGTCTGCCCCTCACCTCACAAACTTCTAGTGCCGACGTGTGAGCCTCTCAATCCCCCCCCCCCCCCCCCAAACTACGTAGGAACATAGGCGTACAATGTAAATCCAGTTTTTTGTTTTTTTGCAAAAATCTGAGTATATAGTAGGTAAGTGGACTCAATACACTTGTTCCTCCACAGTTCATCACGGGCTCCCTATCCCACACAGTTCCTCCCCGGCTCTCCCAATTAGAGGTGTCCAAATGGATGGCTCGGCACGGCACGGTCCGTTTATCGTGTGGCCCAACCCGTTTAAACACGCCTAATAAATGGATCGTGCCGGGGTGCCCAGTCCAAGTATGGCCCGTTGGCTCACGGGCCGTGCTGGGTCATCACGGGCCGACAGTCCTTGTTCAGCCCGTTTGGCACAAAAAATAAGGGAAAATATTGAAAAATTGGAAAATCGAAAGTTTGAAAAAATACAAAACAATTTGGGGAAAAAATCTAGAATAATTAGAAAACTCAAAGTGGTGTAGAAAAACTTTTTAAAATATATGTAAATTAGAAAACAGGTCGTGCACCCTAAATGGACCGTGCTGTGCTAGCACTACCTTTTTATGATCGGGCTGTGATGTGCCTAAACCGTGCATACAATGGCGGGCCTCAGATCGGCCCGTTTGACATGACCTATTTGGCCACCTCTACTCCCAATCACACCCATATCTGGGAATGGGATGCCCGTGTCTGAGCTCCACCCCCTCATCCCGGGGCTATGCTTCAAGGGCGCCCTTCCAGAGGGCCCGCATCCTGTTCGACGCAATGTTCTTCCCCAAGGACTGGGAGGTTATATTTGTTAGACAACCTCGCTATCGAATAGTCCGGGGTTGCCTAGAGGAGGAACGGGTCTGCTTTATTATTCTGTATGCTTGTATGTACAAAGGGGTAGCCTCTGCCTCCTATATATAGCGGTTCTGCTAGAGATAAGGAAGAGTCCATAAGGCCTACGAGGCCGGTTTCCTAACACTCCCCCTTGGACTCTTCACCGCGAGATGCATATGCCTCATTAAAACTCCATAAAAACCCAGTGGGAAAAATAATTGGAGAAAGAGTACATAGCACACGCTTGCTGTGTTGCACGGATTGCCTCATCAAAAACCTTAGGTAAGAAAATCTCAATGAAAAACTTACATAAGGAAAAGAGTACAATCCACCCAAACTTCAATGTTAATCTTCTAGATTTACGTTGGGTACTCAAACTTCATGTTCGAGATTTATGTAGGAGTATGTGAAAATTCTCCTCCTGAAATCTGCACTTATCTAGTCTCATCATCCCGATTCCTCTAATGCATCTTTCAAAGGAAGATGCCGGGAGTGACTTAGTGAATAAATCTGCGAGATTTTCACACGACTTAGTATGCAGTATATTTATCTCGTTCATCTTATGCATTTCATGGGCATAAAAGAACTTGAGGTTGATGTGCTTCGTAAGATTGTTTTTCACATATCCCATTTGCACTTGAGCAACACAAGCTGCATTATCTTCATAGATAATAGTGGGGGTTTGCTCCATGTTCAGACCACATGACTTCTGGATGTGGTGAACCATTCTTCGAAGCCATGCACATTCCCGAGAAGCTTCATACAATGCAATGATTTCTGAGTGGTTAGTCGACGTCGAGACAAGAGTCTGCTTAGACGACTTCCAAGAAATTGCTGTTCCACCGCAAAGGAAAACATACCCGGTTTGTGACTTACCAGTATGCGGGTCCGATAGGTACCCAGCATCGGCATAGCCAACCAAATTCAATTCATTGTTCCTTCTATAGAACAAACCGAGATCTTTGTTTCCTTGGAGGTAACGGAAGACGTCCTTAACCCCTTTCTAATGCCTTTTGGTGGGTTCTGCACTGTACCGTGCTAGCAAATTCACGGCGAACGCAATGTCCGACCTAGTGCTATTCGCAAGGTACATGAGTGCTCCAATTGCACTCAAATATGGGAATTCTGCTCCCAGGACTTCCTCCCCCTCTTCTCTAGGCCTGTATGGATCTAGGTCTGCTTGGAGTGACCTTCCGACCATTGGTGTCTTTGCGGGGTATGCTTTCTCAAAACCAAATCTCTCCAACACTTTCTGCGTGTAGGATGATTGGTGTACCAAGATTCCGCCTTGGACATGTTCAAGCTGCAAGCCTAAATAGAACTTGGTTTTACCCAAGTCTTTCATTTCAAACTCAGATTTCAAGTATGTGCATGCTTCTTCAATTTCTTCATCCGTCCCAATGATGTTCAGGTCATCTACATAGACGGAGATTATACAAAATCCATTCGGGGATCGTTGTATAAATACACATGGACAATCTTCGCTGTTCGTGTAACCTTTCTTGCAGAGAAAGTCACTCAAGCGATTGTACCACATTTTTCCTGACTGTTTCAGCCCATACAGTGATTTCTCCAATTTCACACTGTATAGGTTTCTATTTGCTCTGTCTTGGTTCGGGATAGGGATACCTTCCGGTACTTTCATGTATATCTCCGAATCGAAGTTTCCATACAAATATGCTGTGACAACATCCATTAGCTTCATTCTCAACTTCAAGTTGACTGCCATTGAGATCAAGTATCTAAAGGTAATTCCACCCATGACCGGAGAATAAGTTTCTTCATAATCAACCCCAGGACGTTGAGTGAAACCTTGAACAACAAGCCTTGCAATGGTTGTTGCTCTATTCATATATTCTCCTGTTATTACAAAATTTATGGCCATTTCGTCATGGGGTGCTTCATGCACTTCTACTTGCTCTTCACTGCTATTTCCCATTCCATGAGCAAATTCCTTTAGTTTTTCACCGCCAATGTGTGCGCACACATTATTTCCGACGGCTTCTTCCAATGGAAGATTCACATCTGGAATTGCCTTTTCCACAGGCTTCTTTCCAGTGCCAGGTCTCAACTGGCTCCCCTTCTTGCTTTGGGGTATTTTTGTGATTGGCTGTGGTAAGTCCTCTTGCCCATTTTTCCCCAGACGTCTCCGGGTACTTTGGGTTTGAGAAGCCAAATTTCCTGTTCTTTTTCTTTGAGGCTGTAACACCCCAAAATTTTGCTTTTCTTAAATCTATGTGTGATTTGGCACTTTGGTGAATTTTTGGAATTTTCTGGAATTTATTTGGATTTATTTGAATTTATTCCATTTTGAAATAATTAAAGAATTAAACTTTACAAATAAAATTTTGTTGGAAATATTTTATTTGAGTCCCAAATACCCTAAAATATTTTCCAGAATTTTCCGAATTTTTCGAGTCTTTTGCTATTTTTAATGAATTAAATAAATTTCTCGGGAATTATTTTAAATATTAAATCGCTGGAAAATCAAGTCGGGTCAAATCTTGTTCATCCGATCGACCCGAAGTCCGACCGAGCGATTGACTCGATCGAACCAACCACGACCGAGATGGATCCGAACCGTTGGATCAAGATCCAACGGTCGGGATCAATCCGCGCTAAATCTGGCGCGCCGAGCCAATCTCGGCCGTCGATCGCGCCACGTGGACGGCCCGCGTGCGTCCACGTCGTCTCGCCGTATCCGGGACGGACTCGCGCCGCCGTCACCGCTCGTGAAACCGAGCGAATCTCGGCGTCGCCGCCAGATTTAAGGCGTGGATCGTTGCTCGAGGTTCGCTCGACCGTCGCATCGTTTTCCCCAACTCCGAGCCCTATCCGCCGCCGTCACCTTGCAATTGCTCGCCGAGTCCTCTCTCTCCCGCGCGGTTGTTGCCTCGCCCCGCCGTCCGCCGTCTTCCGCCGAGTTGGATCCCAGTTCCGAGACCCTCAGGCCAAGGCGCACCCGAAGGGAGGACTCATCTCGCCGGAGAGGCCCCGCAGCGCCGTCGGCTTGGTCACCGTCCTCGCGTCCGGTGAGCCCGCGCCGCCGCGTTGCCATCGCCGCCCCCGAGCTCGCACAACCGTTGGATCAAGATCCGACGTCACGGTGAGCCCACGTTCTCCCCCAAACCCTAAAATCCAGATTAGATCTGGACCGTTGGATCAAGATCCAACGGCCCACGATCGGCCACGCGTCGCCGTCTTGTGGATAACGTTACGGGTTAGGATCGTTTCCAACCGTTGGATCAAGATCTAACGGCTCAGATTGACCGCGTTCACCCCAAACGCGTGAAGCATAGATCCAATCTGGGCCGTTGATTTTCAAATCAACGGCCGAGATTGTGCCACGTGTACCCAAGCCACGCCACGCGCGCGTGAGCGCGTCTCTAACACGCGGGGACCGCGTGTCAGCGGGACAACCGAACCGCACCATGACGTCACCGCTGACGTCACGGTGGGGCCCGTATGTCAGCGAGTTGGACCGCACGGGTTAATTGCGTGCGTGACACTGACATGTGGGGCCCACATGTCAGCGACACGTGGAGTCGTGGACCGAGTCCACGGTAGACCCGAGCCGAGCGTGGACCAAGTCCATGGACCGGCTGACGTCAGCAGACCAATCAGAGGCTGCCACGTGTCCTCATTGGCGCAATAATTAATTTTCGAAATAGAAAATGATTTAATAATTCGAAATAATGATTTCAGATTTTGTTTCGAACTTCAAACGCTTATAACTTTTGCGTTTCAACTCCGATTTGAGTGATTCAAATTTCTAAATTTGTATAAAATTGAGATCTACCTAAATATGAATTTTATTTAATTTTTGGACTAAAGTTTTTCTCTGTAAAATTATTTAATTGATTATTTAAACTTTAAATAATCATAACTTTTGCATTTTAACTCCAAATTTGACGATTCCAGTTTCTAAAAATTCATAAAATTATGTTCTCTCTGTTTATGGATTTTATTTGGATGTTTGGACACTTTTTGCCTATTGTTTATTTGTGTATTGCTATTTGCACGCTTTACGAGTAGACGTTGAAGTCTTAGGAAGGATTCGAAGGAGAAGTATTGACTCAGATCCAACTCAAGACCAAGAGCAAGTACTTTTGAAGGCAAGTTGTGCTTTGACCATGTTGATACTATTTTGAAATTTATTTTGATTTAACCTATTGCATGCTTGTTAAATTATAAAATACTTTATTTAAATATGGTGAATTAGATAAATATCTATTTGCTTTATGACACCTTGATTACTTAAATATTTGCCATGACCCCTTGTCACCCTAGTTGTGGTTTACTAGTTGGACATTATTAAATTGCCAACATGGGAAATTAGATCGTTGTAGTATCGCTTAGACTCACTTTCGTGCTCATGACATGATTTTGGACAATCAAATGTTAATATTGACTTAATGATATATTGAACCTGTTTTGGAAAGGTATCATGTGATGTTGATGGCACGTGGTGCATGGTAATCAAGCGGGGTTTGATAAATAGTTTTTCGACCAGGGCATGTGGCAAGAATAATCAGTGGGCCGGTTGTGGCATTGGGGATGTTGATTTGGTTCTTCGGTAGTCTTGCCCTGGTCACCCTAAGGACTTAACCTTGCAAGCCTTTGAACTGGGTCTAATGTGCAACCACATGTCTCAGAATGGGACGGACCTAGTTGACTAAGTTGCTAATAACATACCTGTGGGACCTCAGGAGGTCAACTACACCCTTTGTGTAAGTTGTGCGGGGAGCGTCTCGGGCCGAGGCCAGGTACCCATCTAACGGTTGATTGGCCTAAACTTCGCCTTAGCTAAGGGAAGGGTTAGTGTGCAATAACCGGGGAGGACCACTTGTATTGTTAGAGGTTTCCGAAAGACTTTGTTACGGGAACTCGCCTTCGTGGTGTTTGACTGTATCTTGTGGGTAAAGTGCATAACCTCTGCAAAGTGTACAGTCTATTCGAATAGCCGTGTCCGCGGTATTGGACATCGCTCGGGAATTACAGTCAAGGGTTAGATTTTCTCAAAAAAAATAACTTGGATCTGAAAGGTTGGGTTGGATTAATAATGACGTTGATGGAAATGTGGATTAGGATGGGAAAGATGTTTATTAAACTCCTTGAAAAGTTATCTATGCTTTACTTGTTTCTACTGCTTTCGAATCTACTTATGATACTTGTTAAATGCTGTTTACTGCAAATATACCTTGAGCTATTCCTTTGTACCAAGCCATGCATATAGTATATTAGCTTGCATTCTGTGCATGACTTGCTGAGTACCAAGTACTCACCCTTGCCACAATACAACACCAGTTGAAGAAGAGACTACACCAGCTTTGGAGGAGGAGCTCCAAGAGGAACCGTCTACTTAGGGAGCGAGCCCAGTCAGTTGCCTGTGGTATACTGGATGGCGCCACGAAGTTGTCTTATTTTCCGCTGCTACTATTTCTCTCTTAATAAGTTTCGCCCTGCGAGGCATACATTTGTAACTTGACCATAAGGTCGAGTAACCAGTTTGACTATTTAAATAAAGTACTTTATTAGTATCGAGTGGTATGATTGTGATATTTACCGATGTTAAGACTGTGTGCACTAGCGCGTTCCTGGACTAGTGCTGAATACACAGAGGGTCCGGATTTGCAAATTCGGGGTCCCGACAGAGGCCTCTGAATAGGATGAGGGATACCTTCTGCCTTCTTTGGTATTTCCACCCTCTCTGGTGCATTTCTTGCTGGTATATGCGACTTAGCCATGCTCTTCAGATCACAAAAATGATCAGGCAGTTCATTTGCTAAATTCTGCAAATCGATTGTCTTCTTGACTTCATGATTTGCTTCATTAGTGCGAGGGTCATGCACGGGAGTCCCAATGGAATGCCATATGATTTTCCGGCATTTTCATCTAATGGTTCATTTCCTCCCCCTAATGACGGGAAAGCGATCCTCGTCAAAAAAATACAATCAGCGAATTGGGCTGTATGCAAATCTCCAGCCGTGGGTTCCAAATACCTGATTATGGATGCATTCTCATAACCAACGTATATCCCAGACTTGCGGAGAGGGCCCATTGCAGTTCGCTGTGGGGATGGTATATGTACATATACCATTCATTCAAATCTTCAGGATGACCCATTGCACTAGTTGCATAGTTGAATGGATGTTGTAGGCCGACGGTCTATAATTGATGAGTGTTGCTGCGTGCATGACTGCGTGTCCCCAACAAGTGTTGGGCAAGTTACAACTCTGCAAGAGTGGTCGGGCTATGAGCTTAATCCTCTTTATTAGTGCTTCAGCTAGTCCATTTTGCGTATGGACGTGCGGTACAGAGTGCTCAACAGTTATTCCAGTTGCTGTGCAATAATCATCAAATGCCTTGGAAGTAAATTCGCTGGCATTGTCCATTCGAATGGACTTCACGCGATGATCAGGAAAAGCATTCTTAATTCTGATGATCTGCGAGATCAACTTTGTGAATGTATGATTCCTTGTTGACAGCAAACATGTATGCGACCATTTCGAGGAAGCATCAATGAGCACCATAAAGTACCGAAACGACCTCGATAATGGCTGAATCGGGTCGCAAATATCCCCTGAATGCGTTTCAGAAATGCAAGGATTTCATGTTGCAGTGGCTGAATCGGCCTCGATCTTCAGAAGTATATATTCACACTAGAGCAGTGGCGTATCTAGAAAATTAAAACAAAGGGGGCTAAAACTGAGACCTTCAAAGCTAAAATATATAATATATTATTATATATAATATAAATTTTCCAGAACATAGAACAATCGCATATAATGTGAATATGTAACAATACAAAGAAAAAAAACGTACCGATCATTACTTCTGAAGAGTTGATAATTGATATTTACGGGTTTTCATGTTCTGAAAACACTACAAAATATATTCTATATCTATCTTTGAAAATATGTCTCACTCAATATAACTGTTTGCACCAAAATTCGGCGTCCTCGATAAAATCGGATAAAAGGATATTTTGGAAAGGATAAACCGGCATCGAACAAATCGGAAAGAGAATCCGTTTCTAATTAGGAAAGGAAATCAGATCAAAAGCCAGTACGGGTAAGGTCGCCGTATCCATGCGTGACTCGGATCGGCCAGAATATTATAAAAAGGGACAAGCTCTGGGCAGAAAAAGCATCCAATCTCAACACAACACACATCTACTTTTTACAAGCCTTTTTTCCTCGTTTTAGATTTACAAACCTTCCTGTAAGTCGACGGAATCAACAGAGTTGCGCATCGCCGATTGTTGGTTTTGGCCGATTTCGCCCCAGGTTCGATCTGCTTTGTTTTGTTGCGCATCGCCTTCTCAAAGCCGATTTTGCCTTGTACCCGGATTAACCGCCAGGTTGATCTAGTTATCTCCTGATCAGCTCCTGGCTGACTAGAGTCAAGCCGATAACCCTCATTTTATCGGCTTTTGATTACTTGCGATCTCTACCTTGTCAATTTCAGGTCAAATTGACTGGCACGCCTTGCAAACTCGGTGTTTGTCTTATGTGTTCGAGGCTAGAAACCCTGCTTCACGTTTTTAGCGCGAACATATTTTGGCACGCCCGGTGGGACCAAGAAAATCAAGATGTCATCAACCGACAAGCCTGCAGTCACCGCCGATATCAACGCGGATGCTATAATCGCGCCGAAAATGGCCGATTTAACTCCCGAGCAGCGGAAAGAAATCGAAGACCGGAAGGCAGCTTTGGAGGAAATTATGTTGCGGTGTTTCCAAAAAACACGCCGAGGCGTTACTCAGAAGGCTGCGCTTCCAACAATCAACCCTATCAGCGATTCACCATCTGATCCGGTAAGCCGATATGCACCTGCTCAAGTCGATCTGTCAAATATGATTGAGCAATCTGTGCATCATGCACTAATTAATCAGTCATCGGCTCTAGTGTCTACGTTGAAACCGATGATAGAAAATAGTGTAAAAACAATTGCTCAGGAATTAGCTGTGTCTGGGAGCCTACTAGATCCATTACAAACCCTCCCTACATACCCAGTATACTCCATAACACCCAATACCAATACGGTAAACGTGTCGGCACACACACCTATCATGGTGCCGACTCAGCCTACTGTGTTAAAACCTAGTTCGCAAAAGGATGGAATTGCGCACTACCATGGACATACGGATGGGGCAAAAATGAGTGTACCAAGCCCATCGAATGGACCCTCTGTTGGGGGTATCGGTTTATCGGCTCCCCGGCCGATCGAAACAGATCATGTTCCACAATCACAGGAAACCGTAGTCAGAAACCAAGCGCCATATAGAGTAGTGCCTCATGTTGAGCCTCTTGCACCTATACCCGATAGGTTGGTTTTTAGAAACCACGATTGTGACCAAGTGCCAAGACCTCCTGTGGCACAATTTGGGCAACGACCCGAGTTCGCACTCGATGGGCAGGGTGTGAACAATGAGAATTAGCAATGTCAGGTTGCACCGCAAGCCGACAATGTCAATTGGGCAGAACAAATTGCTAATGTGTTAAGGGAATAGTTCGGTTTACAACCTAAAGGAAGGGTAATCGGCTATAGGAAGCCGTATCCCGATTATATAGATCGTATACCGTATCCACATAACTTCAGAATACCAGACTTCGCCAAATTTTCGGGTGATGATTCCATCACCACCATCGAACATATCGGACGATTTATGGCTCAATGTGGAGAAGCTGCACATTCTGACGGATTAAAAATTAGGCTGTTTCCTTTGTCACTATCCGGTGCAGCATTCACTTGGTTTACCAATATGCCTCCAAATTCAGTTCATATTTGGAACGATTTGGAAAGCCGATTTCATGAGTACTTCTTCTTGGGAACTATGGAGGTTAGAATTTCTGACCTTAGCTCAGTCCGACAGAAGTACGGCGAATTGGTTTCCGACTACATTAGAAGGTTTAGAGGCGTGCGAAATAGATTCTTTAGTGTAACACTGCCCCACGATCAATTAGCCGACCTAGCATTCCAAGGGCTAATCCCGCCATTAAAAGAAAAACTGTCAGGCCAAGAATTCCCTGATCTAGGCCATTTACTCCATCGCGTATCGGCACATGAAAGCCGATATGCAGAAAACAAGGGGTTCAAGGATAGATTTAGATCAAACGATAATGAAAAGGCCAAGGTAAATATGGTAGAGTATAATTCAAGCGACACTTCTGAGGACGAAGAAACAGGGATAAATATAGCCGAGTGGACCAAGGGTTCCAAGAGGTCGCTCGTATGCTCTTTACTCAAGCCGATGAAAAATAAGGCAGAAGTTAAGTATTCATACGACGTGTCGAAGTGTGACAAGATATTTGATTTATTGCTGTAAGAAAAACTCATAAGACTACCAGAAGGACACGTTATCCCGTCGGCCGAAGAGATTAAAAAGCGAAGGTATTGTAAATGGCACCATTCATTTTCGCATAACACTAACGATTGTAATATTTTTCGACAACAGATTCAATCGGCTATCGCCGATGGGAGATTGAAGTTTGCAGAAGAATCGGCTATGCAGATAGATATGAATCCCTTCCAAATCAACATGGTCCAGTGTTCATGGAAAGGAAAGGAATCCATGGAAGAGGGTGTCAAGCCGACTAAAAGGGTTGAGATACGGTCAAAAGGAGACGAAACAGTGCAAATTACTATCGGCTCTATACAAATAGAGGCCGATAAAAATGGGCAGAACTCGAGGACAGTAAAACCAAGAGGGGATTTGGAAGTCGGGAGATGGTATAGGGCGGAGAGAGCTCCAAGGAAAGCCAATTTCAAGCCAAAACCAACTTTCTCGCAACTCCTTGGAAAGTATGAAAGGATAAGTCGAAGACGCAATACCCAACAATCCAATAACTTCCTTCGGCCAAATCAAGTGACAAACGAATATCGGCGGCCAGATATGCCACATCGGCCCACTACCAAGGAAGAAGAACACCGGCAATGCCCCTTTTGGCAATTTTGCTGGGAAAAGGGGATGATCTTACCTACAGTGCTATCATGCCCTATGCAACACTCGTACATGCGTCGGTCAAACCAGTCGGTAAAAGATAGATTATCCAGACCAATGCATGATCGACTAGAAGTGGGAAACAGGAGGCCGATCCATGAAAGGTTGTCTACATCAGAACGAGGCGAGTCCTCTCGGACTCAAGAAATATCTGCTTCTCACAACATTATCAGCACGGAATCCGACAACGAAATGAGTAACCTGGCTGGAAAAATCAAAAAGCCGATAGAACCTAAACCCAGGTGGTGCCCCTCAGGTCTTAGCAAATCACAGCGCAGGCGGCTTCAGCGACTAAAGACACAAGAAGAAAGGGAGGCTGAAAAGGAGAAAGAAAGAGATCGGGTATTCAATAAGCTAAGGCCTATACCAGTTGCAAGACATGAATGGAGGAAAAGAGAACAAATCGACAGTGACTCAGATCAATCGGTCGAATCCGGATCTCCAATGATCCGAGATGATACACCGCCAATGGATATAAATATGGTATTTACTCTACCCGCTGAATTCAAAACTAAGGAATCGGCTGAAGAAGTATTCGCCCAGCTGTGCCTCGGGGCATCAGATGCCGTGTTTGAGAAGCCGCAAGATAAGCATCGGCATCTAAAGCCATTATACCTCAAGGGGTATATTAATGGCCGACCAATATCAAGAATGTTGGTCGATGGTGGGGCGACAGTAAATCTAATGCCGTTAAGTACTTTTAAAAAACTGGGTAAAGCCGATGAAGATTTGATCAAGACAAACATGGTGTTAAATGACTTCACGGGGGATCCCACCGAAGCTAAAGGTGTGATGATGTCGGAATTAACAGTCGGTAGCAAAACCTTGCCGACCGCATTTTTCGTAATAGAAGCAAAAGGCAATTATAGTGTGCTCCTTGGGCGGGACTGGATCCACGCCAATTGCTGCATACCGTCAACCATGCATCAGAAGTTGGTACAGTGGAATGATGACGCAGTTGAAGTCGTGCCTGCTGATACATCGGCTCATATCGCCATGGCAAGCCCTGACACCAACTGGCCACATGAAGAAGCTGAATGTATATCAGGAAAAATCTTGGACGATTGTGATTTCATCTGCATCGAGAAAACAGGATTCAAGCCGATCAGTGTTAGACCTAACACGTTTGATCGGACAAGTGAAGTGGTAAGAAGATGGAGTCCAAGACAATAGCGAGGTTGTAGGAAAAAGTGAGAAGCTATCGGCAAGAAGAATACGAGGAAGCCGTCGAAGACTTCGAAGAAGAAAGGAAAGGGTTATGATTTACCTCTGCCGATTTGCTTGAGGAAATCAACATTGGAGAAGGTGATAGAAAAAGACCAACATTTGTAAGTGCTAAATTAGAACCCAATTATAAAGCAAAGTTGGTCGAAATACTCAAAAAATATAGAGATTGCTTTGCATGGGAATATTATGAGATGCCAGGTTTAAGCCGATAGTTAGTTCAACATCGGCTACCCATAAAACCTGGATATCGGCCATTTAAACAGTATCCTAGATGATTTAATCCTACGTTATATGATGCCATAAAGGAAGAAGTAGGACGATTACTAGAGGCCAAGTTTATCCGGCCTTGCCGATATGCTGAGTGGGTCTCGAATATCGTTCCTGTAAGGAAGAAAAACGGCAAACTTAGGGTATGTGTCGATTTTAGAGATTTAAACAAAGCCACACCAAAAAACGAATATCCGATGCCTATAGCCGATATGCTTATCGATGCTGCATCTGGGAATAAAATCATAAGTTTTTTAGATGGAAATGCCGGATATAATCAAATATTCATGGCAGAAGCCGATATACCCAAAACAGCCTTCAGATGTCTAGGGGCCTTAGGGCTATACGAATGGATTGTTATGACATTCGGTTTAAAAAATGCCGGCGCTACTTATCAGCGTGCTATGAACCATATTTTCCATAATTTAATCGGCAATATCGTGGAAATTTACATTGACGATGTAGTAGTAAAATCCAAAGAGGATTGGCAGCATTTAGCCAATTTGGAAAAGATGTTCGAGAATACACGGGCGCACGGATTAAAAATGAACCAGCTCAAATGCGCTTTTGGAGTATCGGCTGGACAATTCCTTAGGTTTACAGTACATGAAAAAGGGATTGAAGTAAACCAAGCTAAAGTGAAAGCTATAGCCGATACTAAGCCGCCGACAAATAAGGAGTTACAAGTATTGATAGGGAAAATCAATTACTTGCGACGTTTCATTTCAAACTTGTCCGGGCGAATTCGGGCCTTCACACCACTATTGAAAATTAAAAACGACCAAGAGTTCAAATGGGGAGTCGATCAACAGAAGGCCTTCGATGATGTGAAAAATTATCTGATGAGCCTACCAGTATTAGCCGCGCCTAAGCATGGTATACCTTTTAAATTATACATATCGGCTGAAGGAGATACAGTAGGGGCAGTTCTAACACAGGAGGCCAATAGGAAGGAATGAGCTATATTCTATTTAAGCCGACGTCTCTTAGACACAGAAACCAGGTATCCCCAGGTAGAAAAATTATGCTTGTCTTTATATTTTGCTTGCACCAAGTTAAGACATTATATTTTGGCATCAAAGTGCATTATAGTCTGCAAAACCGACGTAGTCAAGTACATTCTATCCGCACCAATTTTACGAGGTCGACTTGGTAAATGGGCGTATGTTTTAACCGAGTTCGACTTGACATACGAATCGGCTAAGTCTGTGAAAGGGCAAGTCATAGCCGATTTCATTACAGGGAATGCTACATTAGCCGGAACAGTCGATGTGACTCCTTGGCAATTATACTTTGACGGATCTGTTTGTCAAGAGGGAGAAGGCATCGGTGTAATTCTGGTTTCGCCAAAGAAACGAAACTTTGAGTTCATGTATCGGCTAAATGGCCGATGCTCTAATAATCAAGCAGAATATGAAGCACTATTAAAAGGGCTGCAATTGCTAGACAGCATCGGGGTAAAAGACGTCGAAGCCTTCGGAGATTCATTGTTGGTCGTGCAACAAGTCAAAGGGGAATACCAATGCAATGACGATACGTTAGTTCAATACCTGCATCAATGCCTCCAAATTATCGAGGCGCTTACAACTTTCTCCATAAAACATATCCCTAGAGGAGCCAATGACAAGGCCAACATGCTAGCACAATGTGCATCAGGTTATAGGAATAAAAGCCGACAGGAAATAATCGAGCTAGGCGATTGGCCGATTATGTTTGTTCATGCTGTCAACTGGAGAACCGAAATTAGGGAGTATTTACTCGATCCTTCTAAGCCGACTGAGCGGAAAGTAAAACATAGGGCACTTAAGTACGTGTTTTTGGATAATGTGTTATATTTTCGGACCATAGAAGGTTTGTTGTTAAGATGCTTGGGAACAGAAGAGGCCAAGGTGGCAATGGTAGAAGTCCACGAGGGAATCTGTGGATCACACCAGTCAGCCCATAAAATGAAATGGATGCTGAGACTCACAGGGTACTTTTGGCCGACAATGTTGGAAGGCTGTTTCAAGTACTACAAGGGATGCCAAACTTGTCTAAAAGTTTGGCAACGTACAAACAGTACCGGCATCGGCTTTATACCCGATTATCAAACCATGGCCGTTTAGAGGATGGGGTATGGACATCATCGGCCAAATATTCCCAGCTTCTAGTAAAGGTCATAAGTTCATCCTTGCAGCCACAGACTATTTTTCAAAATGGGTTGAGGCTGTACCGCTCAGGAAAGTTACTAGCAAGGAACTGATCGACTTTGTAAATGAACACATCGTCCATCGGTTTGGAATTCCGCAGACAATCACTACTGATCAAGGGACTGTGTTCATGTGTAAGGAGTTCAAGGATTTTGCAAAAAGTCTTGGGATAAAGCTACTTAACTCCTCCCCTTATTATGCTCAGGCCAATGGGTAGGCCAAGTCATCGAACAAGACATTGATAAAACTGATAAAAAGAAAAATCGAGGAAGAACCAAGAAAATGGCATTCAACGTTATCAGAAGCTTTATGGGCTTATCAGCTATCTTATCATGGGTCAATTAAACTATCACCCTTTCAGCTGGTGTATGGGCAAGAAGCCGTTTTGCCTGTGGAGATCAACATCAGCTCGGTAAGGCTATCTGAGCAAGAGAAATTGCCGACCGATGAATACAAGCAGGCAATGCTAGACAACCTCGATGACTTAACTGAACTAAGGTTGATTACATTGGATCAGCTTAATAAAAATAAGGAAAGGGTTGCCAGATCATATAATAAGAAGGTTGTACCGAAGTCCTTTAATCAAGCTGATTTAGTATGGAAAACCGTGTTGCCAATCGGCTCTAAAGACAATCGATTTGGTAAATGGTCTCCAACATGGGAGGGGCCTTCTAAGATAAATCGGCTAGTTGATGGGAACTCGTATATAATCGAAACCTTGGACAGATCGGTCCTACCTAAAGCAATCAATGGAAAGTACTTGAAAGCATACTACCCTAGCGTATGGATTGGATCCTGAGCATAGGAATAAAAATCGACGAGGAATCGATTACAAAAGCACGTACATATAAGACCGGTTACACAGCCGATCGAATCAATTATCCAAAAACTATTCTGCATCGTGCCATTCAAAAACCGTTTACATCCCACCAGGAGTTGAAACATTGTTTACAAAGGGTCGGCTACATGGCCGGTACTATCAATTAGTTCAGCAAAAGTAAGTCAACGCTGTGTTCGAAATCAATGAAGCCCGAAACCAGGCAAGTGAGCCCCCAAAGCCGATAGTGCTGCTGCCGCCCTACCAATGGTAGCTTGAACGCTATCAATCAGTTGCTGATCGGCCAGTGCGTTGCCAGGGATAGGGACCAACTTGGCCGATTGAGTTTTGACCTGAGCGAAGACTTCACCTATCTGCCGCCTCTGAGTCGCCAGCAAATACGTCGAGTCAGTAATTTTTATCTGGCATTCTGCAAGTTCTTTAGTGACCAAGGCCAGCTGCTCTTCGAGCTGTTTTTTGGTCGACTCCAATTCTTAAGCTTTGTTCTTGGCCAGCTTGAGGGCGGCAGTACCCTGGTCAAATGCACTCTTCTGGAGCTTGGTATCGGCTATGAGCTTGTCTAAAATTTGTTGGTCGGCTTGTTGAGCCTTCCTCTGTTCAACCCTTAGTCTGGCCGATTCCACATCCGACCGACGAGCGTCTAAGTGGCAGACGTCCAGCAGCGCACTCATGGCAGCAGGAGGGAGATCGGCTTGTACGGCCGCCATGGCATTCCTTAAAGGCTATGTGTCTGCCAGAAGGGCTGCCTCCGGCTGCATCACTTCATGGAAGAGACGATTAAGGCGTTCTTGCATGCCTGGCTGTAACACCCCAAAATTTTGCTTTTCTTAAATTCATGTGTGATTTGGCACTTTGGTGAATTTTTGGAATTTTCTGGAATTTATTTGGATTTATTTGGAATTTATTTGAATTTATTCCATTTTGAAATAATTAAAGAATTTAATTTTGCAAATAAAATTTTGTCGGAAATATTTTATTTGAGTCCAAAATGTTCCAAAATATTTTCCAGAATTTTTCTGGAATTTTTCTGAGTATTTTGCTATTTTTAATGAATTAAATGAATTTCTGGGAATTATTTTAATTATTAAATCGCTGGAAAATGCGAATGGGTTTGCACTGTCATCCCGACCGAGCGCACCCCGAGTCAGACTCGAGTCCGACCCGAGCCAGCCGAGTCGGTCGAACCCAACCCTAACCCAAGTTGATTCCGACCGTCGGATCGAGATCCAACGGTCCGGATTGGATCGCATCGGTTCGAGCCGAGACCGGACCGGACCCGATCGCGCCCGTGCGATCGTGGCCGTTGATCGCGCCACGTGGATGGTCGACCGTCATCGTCTCCGCCCGAGTCCGAGCCGGACTCCGCCGCCGCGCCCGCCGCCGTGGAGAATTAGGTTTCCGTCTCGGGCACGAACGCCGAGGCTATTTAAAGCCCGGGTCACGCCCCAAGGTTGCCCTCCTCCGTGCGCACCCGTGTCCCCGAGCCATCTCGCCTGAGCCGTCGCCGTTTGCCCGTACGAGCTCGCCGTAGTTGGAGGAGGTGTCCGCCGCGGTTTCTTGGCTTTTCCGCCGCCGTCCGTCGTCTTCCGCCGAAGGAGCCCAGATCGAGTCCGCCGAGACGCACTCGAAGAGACCACCCACTTCGCCGGAGCGTGCCCGAAACGCCGTCGGTGTGGTCTTCGTTCTCAACGCCGGCCGCTGGAGCTCCGCCATGGACATCGCAGACCCGCGAAGCTTCTCCACCGTCGGATCTTCATCGCACGGTCCAGATTCGTCCACGTCACCCACGGTAAAGAATCACGTGTTAATCTCCAGATCTAAGCTCAACCGTTAGATCTAGATCCAACGGCTTAGATTGAACCACGTTCATAGCAATAGATTGGATCTTGACCGTCCGATCAAGATCGAACGGTCCAGATCAGTGGAGTTGTTTTCCAAGCGCGTTAGCCAGATCTAATCTGGGCCGTTGATTTTTAAATCAACGGCCGAGATTGCGCCACGTGTCGGGAAGCCTGACCGTCGCGATCGCGCCGCCCACGCGACGCTGGCGTGTGACGCCGACACGCGGCCCGCGCGTGTCGAGGGCCCACCGCTGGCCGATCGTGAGCCGTGGGCCGAGCCCACGATGGACCGAGCCGAGACCGTCTGCGCGGTCCGTGGACCCGAGGCCACGCGTCGTCACCCGATTGGTCCACGTGTCCTCGCTGACGCAATAAATGATTTTCCAAAAGAAAATGATTTAATAATTCGGTTTAATAATTGATTTGAATTTCAAAACTTCAAACGCTTATAACTTTTATGCGTTTCAACTCCGATTTGAGTGATTCAAATTTCTAAATTCGTATAAAATTGAGATCTACTTAAATATGAATTTTATTTAATTTTTGGACTAAAGTTTTTCTCTGTAAAATTATTTAATTGATTATTTAAACTTTAAATAATCATAACTTTTGCGTTTAACTCCGAATTTGTGATTCCAGTTTCTAAAAATTCATAAAATTATGTTCTCTCTGTTTATGGATTTTATTTGGATGTTTGGACACTTTTTGCATATTGTTTATTTGTGTATTTGCTATTTGCACGCTTTACGAGTAGACGTTGAAGTGCCGGAAGGATTCGAAGGAGAAGTATTGACTCAGGATCCAACTCAAGACCAAGAACAAGTACTTTTTGAAGGCAAGTTGTGCTTTGACCATGTTGATCCTATTTTGAAATCTATTTTGATTTAACCTATTGCATGCTAGTTCAATTAGAAAATACTTTATTCAAATATGGGGGATTAGATAAATACCAATTTGCTGTATGACACCTTGATTATTTAAGTATGTGCCATAACCCCTTGTCACCCTAGTTGTGGATTACTAGTTGGACATTATTAGATTGCCAACATGGGTTTTAGACCGTTGTAGTATACTGCTTAGACCTGCTGCGTGTTCATGACATGATTTTGGACAATCAAATGCTAATATTGACTTAATGATATATTGAACCTGTTTTGGAAAGGTATCATGTGATGTTGATGGCACGTGGTGCATGGTAATCAACTGGGGTTTGATAAATAGTTTTCGACCGGGGTATGTGGCAAGAGTAATCAGGTGGGCCAGTTGTGGCATTGGGGATGTTGATTTGGTTCTTCGGGTAGTCTTGCCCTGGTCACCCTAAGGACTTAACCTTGCAAGCCATTGACCTGCGCCTAACGTGCAACCACAAGTCTGTAAAGGGACGCACCTAGATGACTAAGTGGCAAAAAACATACCTGTCGGACATCACGAGCTCAACTACACCCTTTGTGTAAGTTGTGCGGGGAGCGCATCGGCTGAGGCCAGGTACCCATCTAACGGTTGATTGGCCTAGACTTCACCTTAGCTAAGGGAAGGGTTAGTGTGCAATAACCGGGGAGGACCACTTGTATTGTTAGAAGTTTCCGAAAGACTTTGTTACGGGAAGTCGTCTTTGTGGTGTTTGACTGTATCTTGTGGGTAAAGTGCATAACCTCTGCAGAGTGTAGAATCTATTCGAATAGCCGTGTCTGCGGTATTGGACATCGCTCGGGAATTACAGTCAAGGGTTAGATTTTCTCAAAAATAACTTGGACTTGAAAGGTTGGGTTGGATGGACAATGATGTTAGAAATGTGGTTTAGGTTGGGAAAAATGTTTACTAAACTTATTGAAAAGTTATTTATGCTTTACTTGTTTCTACTGCTTTCGAATCTACTTATACTACTTGTCAAATGCTGTTTACTGCAAATATACCTTGAGCTATTCCTTTGTACCAAGCCATGCATATAGTATATTAGCCTGCATTCTGTGCATGACTTGCTGAGTACCAAGTACTCACCCTTGCCACCCTACAACACCAGTTGAAGAGGAGACTACACCCGCTTTGGAGGAGGAGCTCCAAGAGGATCCGACTACTTAGGGAGCGAGCCCAGTCAGTTGCCTGTGGTATACTGGATGGCGCCACGAAGTTATCTTATTTTCCGCTGCTACTATTTCTCTCTTAATAAGATTCGCCCTGTGAGGCGTATATTGTAACTTGACCATAAGGTTGAGTAACCAGTTTGGTTATTTAAATAAAAGTACTTTATTAGTATCGAGTGGTATGATTGTGATATTTACCGATGTTAAGACTGTGTGCACTAGCGCGTTCCTGGACTAGTGTTGAATACACAGAGGGTCCGGATTTGCAAATTCGGGATCTCGACAGAGGTGGTATCAGAGCCATACTGACCGTAGGCTCAACCCTAAGCTAGAATGGTCGTAGTGAGGATAAAACCTATTTTCTAAAGCTAAAAATTTGTCAAGACAAGAAATGACATCTCGACTTATCCCCTTCTCTCTTTTCTTGTCTCTTGCTGAATTTTTCCTTACCTTGTCACGATTTGAAAATTTCGAGTTCTTACGTAAGCACTCTTGTGACAGATGGAGGAAGAGTTCAACTACGTTGATCTGGGAGTTGGTCACGCTGCAGAACTTTGGCATATGCTACAAACTCTCGGAGATTTTGAGAAGCCCCAATACCAAGTGGAAGTGATCAGACAAGCGGGATTGATCAAGGCTTGTGACGTGAAGATTGAGGTACCTGCTAGGAAGAAGGGCCCAGGCAATCGCCCGATACACTGCACTGCCAGGAGGTCTACAATGCAGATGGGTATCCAAGAAGTATCACGACGAGCAATGCGGCACATTACCCGTATCTACGCTAGAGAGTTGGAGAGCACGGTGTTCCGTTATCACCCGCACAGCAATAACCTTCTTGACCCGAAGGCGGTTCAGGATGAGGATGCCATGGTTACACAGTTGGCACGATTTGTTGTCGCCCAGGAGGATGTACTCGATGATACAAGCAAAGAGCTACAGAAGGCCCGCAAGGAGATCACGACAGAGAAGAATAGATGGCGGGAAGCTCAAGAGTATGTGTCCCACCTTCTGCAAAGGATTGGAGAGTTAGAGATGGCTTTGTACGGACCAGAACCAGAGCCAGTACTCGAGCTACACGAGCCAGATCCGGAGGAGTCAGATCTCGATGAGGACACTACTTCTTCGACTACCACAGATGACATAGTTGCTGGACATGGCAATCGTTTCGCGCCTATGCCGCAGCATCCGTACCCAGGCCGTGGAGGTTTTCTCGATGAGTGAGCGTAGGTTCTATAGTGAGACTCTTTCACCGAGTCGCGTCATAGAAAAAAGAGTCACCCTTTAGGCGTTAGACTCCAGTGATAGTTCAATTTGGATTTTCCTTGTTTGCTGAGTGTGCAGTATGTGTTGCAAGGCCCTTAGGCATTGTAAGCAACCATACCAAGTTATTAATATCATTAGTTAATAAAGTTGGACCTTAAAGTTACACCTTTCGCCCGCATAAGTTCCATATTACTTGTCTATTCTTGATTCCCCTCATCTCTAAAACTTAGAACAAATCGGCAGATGGTGAATACCATGAAACTTTGGAAGTAATGGAAGCGGTTATCGCCCAGAAAACCCCAATGATGGAGCACCCGCACCGCCGATTGATATGCAGAATTTTGGAGCATTTCTTGCTGCTCAGACTCGATTGATGCATGCTATGATGCAACAAATGCAACACGTCCACCGCCAGGCCACGACTAATCAAGTCAATCGGGGACAACGCCGTAATACAAGACTGCCGAGTTCATGAGGACTCACCCACCCACTTTCTCTGGGAATGCCAATCCATTGGAGGCCGAGGATTGGTTAAGGTCAATTGAGAGGAAGCTACACATAGCTCAATGCATAGGAAATGAGAAGGTACTCTATGCTTCTCATCAGTTGGAAGGAACGACCGCCGAATGGTGGGAGAACTTCGTGCACGCAAGAGAACCCTCAAGATATCACTTGGGAAGAGTTCACGGTGCATTAAAATCGATTATCACGTGCCAGAAGGAATCATGGACCTTAAGAAAGAGGAGTTCAGAGCACTGAAGCAAGGTAATCAGCCAGTGGCCGACTACCTGAACAAGTTCACACAGCTAGCACGCTACGCACCTGAGGATGTAGCGACAGATAAAGCCAGACAGTCTCGTTTCATGAAGGGACTTAACTCAGGACTACAAGTAGGACTGATCACCCACACCTTTCCAGATTTCCAAGAATTAGTGAATAAGGCGCTTATTCTTGAGGACAAGCGCAAGGAACTGGATGAGAACAGGAAGCGCAGGATGCAACAAAGAAGGATCACGCCAGGGAACGCATAGCGGCGTTTGAGAGTTGCACCAAATCAATTTGTCGATTCCAGCCCACGAATGC
Source organism: Rhipidocladum racemiflorum (assembly GCA_036346355.1). NCBI lineage: Eukaryota > Viridiplantae > Streptophyta > Magnoliopsida > Poales > Poaceae > Rhipidocladum > Rhipidocladum racemiflorum. The sequence goes on from CM070588.1 coordinate 40,155,218, forward strand.
TACAAGGACACCGTCACCAAAGACCAAGACCTATCAATCGTAACTACTGCACCCCTTCGCTAGAAACGCCTGCTCCAGGCAACAAGAAGGAACAGTGAGACGCCGCTACAATCGCAACGAGCCAGGACACTTTGCCAACAGCTTGTCCAAAGAAGACAGCAGGAGTGACCCCGCCGCTTCAATCTAGGAACTACCCCAGCTAGGACACCAGCACACGAGTCACACCCTGCATCGTGGTGAGAGGCCGAGTCAACCATGTCACCGCCGATGCCTGCAGAATGCTACAGGCGTCGTCTTGGGTAAGTTACTTGTTAACTCAAGATACACAGCTTTGTTTGACTCGAGCTTCGCATTCGTTTGTTTCGCAAGGCTTTGCTACTAGAAATGATTTGGGGATTGCAAGACTTAAGTGCATGCTTTTAGTTCAAACCCACGGTTCGAACTCCGAGCGAAAGTAGGATGTTCGGGGTGATAATACTAATAGATGGAATAGAGTTCCTAGCAAACCTTATAATTTTGGAGACCCGGACCTTAGACGTTATTTTGGGAATGGATGGTTATCCAAGCACAAGGCCGTATTGGATTGTGGACGAAGGACTATCTCGATTGAGAGCCCGTGTGGGAAGAAAGTGGAATTTCAAGCCACTACGCTAGAGATGGACAGATTGATGGTTAAGTACCAAGGCAATCTGCATAGAGGATGTCTCGATAGTGAATGAGTACCCAGATGTTTTTCCTGAAGATCTACAGTATGCCGCCAGGCACAGGACGTAGAGTTTGTGATAGAGCTTGTACTGCACAAAGACCGATAGCAAAGAGACCCTATCGGATGTCCACCGAGGAGTTGGTAGAGATGAAGAAACAATAGAAGAGTTAATGGAGAAAGGATTTATCAGACCGAGTTCGTCGCCATGGGGAGCACCAGTTTTGTTTGTCAAGAAAAAGGATGGGAGTTTCAGGATGTGCATTGACTACCGTGCACTCAATGAAGTCACCGTGAAGAATAAGTATTCGCTACCCAGGATTGATGATTTGTTTGATCAGCTGAGAGGAGCCGGAGTTTTCTCCAAGATTGATCTAAGATCGGGATACCATCAGTTGAAGATCCGATCAGAAGATATCCCGAAGACTGCATTCTCGTCAAGATATGGACATTACGAGTTCTGATTATGTCCTTTGGATCGATTTAATGCGCCAAAGATATTTCATGAATATGATGAATAAGTTGTTCATGGAGTATTTGGACAAGTTTGTCGTCGTGTTCATAGATGACATCCTAATCTACTCCAAAACGGAGGATGAACATGCCGAACACTTAAGGCGAGTTTTAGAAAAGGCGAGGAACAAAGCAACTTTTCGCCAAGTTCAGCAAGTGTGATTTTTGGAAGGATAAGGTAGAATTCCTCGGACATGTAATGACCGCATGAAGAAGTCGCCAGTAGATCCAAGCAAGGTAGAAGGCGTGTTACATTGGGAGCAGAAAGATCGTGACCCAGATCCGGAGTTTCCTTGGAATGGCGAGGGTACTACCGCCGTTTCATTGAAGGCTTTTCGACAATTGCGAAACCTCTTACGCAATTGCTGAAAAAGGAGAAGAAGTTTGCATGGGCGCTTGAGAATGTGAGAAATGATTTCAAGAGTGAAGAAGCGATTGACATCGACACCGGTGTTAGTTCTACCGGATGTTAATCAAAGCTTTGATATTTATTGTGACGCATCGCGCCAAGGACTTCGGATGTGTCTGATGCACGAACGGAAAGGTCGCCGCTTATGCATCAAGGCGATTGAGGCCGCATGAGGAAAATTATCCGACACATGACCTAGAGTTAGCTGCCGTAGTGCATGCTTTGAAGATATGGCGTCACTATCGATTGGAAACAGATGTGAAGTATATACGGATCATAAGAGCCTTAAGTACATATTCACCCGATCGGATCTGAATATGAGGCAAAGGAGATGGTTAGAGTTAATCAAGGACTACAATGTTGGAATCCATTACCATCCCGAAGGCCAACGTAGTAGCCGATGCTCTAAGTCGGAAAAGCCATACCGTGAGTACGTTGCTAGCCACAAGTCAGGATGAGTTATGTGAGGATTTCCATAGAATGAAGATTGAGGTGGTACCTAGCGGATTCTTGGCCGCATTAGAAGTAAAGCCTACCCTAGAGGACCAGATCCGAGAAGGACAGAAGGATGATGACAAAATCCGCAGGATTAAGTCCATCAAGGAAGAAGGCAAGGCAGAGGAATTCAAGTTGGATGAGCAAGGCACGTTATGGATGAAGGATCGGATTTGTGTGCCTAACAAGAAGGAGTTAAAGCAACTGATTTTGGAAGAAGCCCATGACTCCAAATATTCAATTCATCCTGGAAGCGCCAAGATGTATCAGGATCTGAAGGAAAGATTCTGGTGGCCAAGCATGAAGCATGAAGTTGCCGAGCATGTTGCATTGTGCGATGTATGCCAGAAAGTCAAGACAATGCATCAGAGACCAGCAGGATTACTACACCATTGAAAATACTGAGTGGAAGTGGGAGGAAATCGGGATGGATTTCATTACCGGTTTGCCTAAGACTCAAGGAGGTTATGACTCCATATGGGTTATAGTGGATCGCTTGACCAAAGTAGCCCATTTTATCCCGTGAAGACCACTTACTCGGGGATAAATTGGCAGAGTTGTACATGATCAAGATCGTCTGTTTGCACTGTGCCAAAGAGGATTGTATCGGACGAAGGTACCCAATTTACCTCAAGGTTTTGGAATAAGTTGCATGAAGCCATGGGAACCCGTTTGAACTTTAGTACGAGCCTATCATCCACAGACGGATGGACAGGCCAGAAAGAGTCAACCAGATTCGGAGGATATGTTAAGAGCTTGTGCATTGGCTTATGCTACCTCTTGGGATAAGAGTTTGCCGTATGCCGAGTTCGATTACAACAATAGTTATCGAGGCTAGTTCTGAGATGTCACCTTTTGAGGCCTTTGTATGGTCGACTGTCGGACGCCATTGAATTGGAATGAGACCGTGGCGCCGTGTCTTCGGGCCTGATATTCTTCAAGAGGTGAAGAAGCGGTGCCATGATTAGGGAAAGGTTGAAAATAGCCCAATCACGACGGAAGAGTTATCTTGACAACCGTCGCCGGGATTTGAGTTTTGAACTGTAAGACTTTGTATACCTCGAGTTACGCCTCTCGGGGAGTTAAGAGGTTCCATGCCAAAGGGAAACTCGCACCCGTTATGTTGGACCATTTAAGATTTTGAGCCGAAGAGGCGGAGTTGCTTATCACCGGAGTTGCCACGATCGTTAGCGAGGAGTACATGACGTATTCCATGTGTCCCGATTGAAGAAGTGTCTCCGAGTACTGAGGAACAGACGCCGCTAGAGTCAATCGAGTTGCAAGAAGATTTGACTTACAAGGAGCATCCCGTGAAGATTTTAGACACCAGGGATCGAGAGACTAGAAACAAGTCAACCCGTTTCAGAGAATTCGATGGAGCAACCATGCAGAGAAGCGAAGCGACTTAGGGAGCGAAGAGGATCTGAAGAAAGAGTTTCCAAACCTATTCCGTAGTAAGCCACGAATCTCGGGACGAGATTCTATTAAGAGGAGGTTTGTAACACCCCAAAATTTTGCTCTTCTTAAATTCTTGTGTGAATTGGCACTTTGGTGAATTTTTGGAATTTTCTGGAATTTATTTGGAATTATTTGAATTTATTCCATTTTAAAATAATTAAAGAATTTAATTTTGCAAATAAAGTTTTGTTGGAAATATTTTATTTGAGTCCAAAATGTTCCAAAATATTTTCCAGAATTTTTCCGAATTTTTCGAGTATTTTGCTATTTTTAATTAATTAAATGAATTTCGGGAATTATTTTAATTATTAAATCGCTGGAAAATGCGAATGGGTTTGCACTGTTCATCCGACCGAGCCGCACTGAAGTCGGACTCGAGTCCGACCGAGCCAAAGTCGGTCGAACCCAACCCTAACCTAAGTTGATTCCGACCGTCGGATCGAGATCCAATGGTCCGGATTGGATCGCATCGGTTCGGCCGAGATCGGACCGGACCGATCGCGCCAGGCGATCGTCGTGGCCGTTGATCGCGCCACATGGACGGTGATCGGCCGTCGTCGTCTCCGCCCGTCCGAAGCCGGACTCCGCCGCGCCGCCGCCGTGGAGAATTAGGTTTCCGCTCGAGCACGAACGCCGAGGCTATTTAAAGCCCGAGTCACGCCCGAGGTTGCCCTCCTCCGTCGCACCGTGTCCCGAGCCATCTCGCTGGCCGTCGCCGCGTTTGCCGTCTGAGCTCGCCAGTAGTTGGAGGAGGTGTCCGCCGCGTTTGCGCCGCTTTCGCCGCCCGTCGTCTTCCGCCGAGAAGGAGCCCAGATCCGGAGTCCCCGCTTCGAGACGCCCCTGAAGAGACCACCCACTTCGCCGGAGCGTGCCCGAAACGCCGTCGGTGTGGTCTTCGTTCTCAACGCCGGCGCCGGAGCTCCGCCGTGGACATCGCAGACACGCGAAGCTTCTCAACCGTCGGATCTTCATCGCACGGTCGATTCGTCCACGTCACCCACGGTAAAGAATCACGTGTTAATCTTCAGATCTAATCTCAACCGTTAGATCTAGATCCAACGGCTTAGATTGAACCACGTTAATAGCAATAGATTGGATCTTGACCGTCCGATCAAGATCGAACGGTCCGGTCGATGGAGTTGTTTTCCAAGCGCGTTAGCGAGATCTAATCTGGGCCGTTGATTTTCAAATCAACGGCCGAGATTGGCGCCACGTGTCGGGAAGCCTGACCGCTGCGGTCGATGCCGCCCACGACGCGGCGTGTAGGACGCCGACACGCCCCCGCGTGTCGAGGGCCCACCCGTCGGGCCGAGTGGCCGTGGGCCGAGCCCACGCGTGGACCGAGCCGAGACCGTGCGCCGGTCCGTGGACCCGAGGCCACGCGTCGTCACCCGATTGGTCCACGTGTCCTCGCCGACGCAATAAATGATTTTCCGAAAAATAAAATGATTTAATAATTCGGTTTAATAATTGATTTGAATTTCAAAACTTCAAACGCTTATAACTTTTATGCGTTTCAACTCCGATTTGAGTGATTCAAATTTCTAAATTCGTATAAAATTGAGATCTACTTAAATATGAATTTTATTTAATTTTTGGACTAAAGTTTTCTCTGTAAAATTATTTAATTGATTATTTAAACTTTAAATAATCATAACTTTTATGCGTTTTAACTCCGAATTTGTGATTCCAGTTTCTAAAAATTCATAAAATTATGTTCTCTCTGTTTATGGATTTTATTTGGATGTTTGGACACTTTTTGTATATTGTTTATTTGTGTATTTGCTATTTGCACGCTTTACGAGTAGACGTTGAAGTCTTGGGAAGGATTCGAAGGAGAAGTATTGACTCGAGGATCCAACTCAAGACCAAGAACAAGTACTTTTTGAAGGCAAGTTGTGCTTTGACCATGTTGATCCTATTTTGAAATCTATTTTGATTTAACCTATTGCATGCTAGTTCAATTAGAAAATACTTTATTCAAATATGGGGGATTAGATAAATACCAATTTGTTGTATGACACCTTGATTATTTAAGTATGTGCCATAACCCCTTGTCACCCTAGTTGTGGATTACTAGTTGGACATTATTAGATTGCCAACATGGGTTTTAGACCGTTGTAGTATCGCTTAGACACTCGCTACGTGCTCATGACATGATTTTGGACAATCAAATGCTAATATTGACTTAATGATATATTGAACCTGTTTTGGAAAGGTATCATGTGATGTTGATGGCACGTGGTGCATGGTAATCAACTGGGGTTTGATAAATAGTTTTCGGCCAGGGTATGTGGCAAGAGTAATCAGTGGGCCAGTTGTGGCATTGGGGATGTTGATTTGGTTCTTGGGTAGTCTTGCCCTGGTCACCCTAAGGACTTAACCTTGCAAGCCTTTGAACTGGGTCTAACGTGCAACCACATGTCTCAGAATGGGATGGACCTAGTTGACTAAGTTGCTAATAACGTACTGTGGGACCTCGGAGGTCAACTACACCCTTTGTGTAAGTTGTATGCGGGAGCGTCTGGCCGAGGCCAGGTACCCATGTAACGGTTGATTGGCCTAGACTTCGCCTTAGCTAAGGGAAGGGTTAGTGTGCAATAACCGGGGAGGACCACTTGTATTGTTAGAAGTTTCCGAAAGACTTTGTTACGGGAACTCGCCTTTGTGGTGTTTGACTGTATCTTGTGGGTAAAGTGCATAACCTCTGCAGAGTGTAGAATCTATTCGAATAGCCGTGTCCGCGGTATTGGACATCGCTCGGGAATTACAGTTAAGGGTTAGATTTTCTCAAAAATAACTTGGACTTGAAAGGTTGGGTTGGATTGACAATGATGTTAGAAATGTGGTTTAGGTTGGGAAAAATGTTTACTAAACTTCTTGAAAAGTTATTTATGCTTTACTTGTTTCTACTGCTTTCGAATCTACTTATACTACTTGTCAAATGCTGTTTACTGCAAATATACCTTGAGCTATTCCTTTGTACCAAGCCATGCATATAGTATATTAGCCTGCATTCTGTGCATGACTTGCTGAGTACCAAGTACTCACCCTTGCCACCCTACAACACTAGTTGAAGAGGAGACTACACCCGCTTTGGAGGAGGAGCTCCAAGAGGATCCGTCTACTTAGGGAGCGAGCCCAGTCAGTTGCCTGTGGTATACTGGATGGCGCCACGAAGTTATCTTATTTTCCGCTGCTACTATTTCTCTCTTAATAAGATTCGCCCTGTGAGGCGTATATTGTAACTTGACCATAAGGTTGAGTAACCAGTTTGGTTATTTAAATAAAAGTACTTTATTAGTATCGAGTGGTATGATTGTGATATTTACCGATGTTAAGACTGTGTGCACTAGCGCGTTCCTGGACTAGTGTTGAATACACAGAGGATCCGGATTTGCAAATTCGGGGTCCCGACACTGGCTCAGCAGTGACAACAGCCGATGCGGCGCGGAAGCAGCTATTATACGTTGGATGTCTGCCGGGTAGTCATCAGTGGCCAGTACCTCTGGGTCATCAAGTTCGTCCAGAGTAAAACCCAGGAGATCGGCTGGATCCGTTGGCAACACTGGGGGCTCAGAGACGTCAATCGTCGGGGGCGGTACTGCTGGTGGCGATGGAAGGATAGCCGATGAAGTACCTTGGAGGTCGGCTAAAACCCCCGCTACCTGTACCGACGGAGATTGCTAAAAAGAACAAAGGGACATCGATTAGCAATATAAATCAATATTCTACTCGATCAACAAAGCAAGACTTACGTTGGTAGTCGAATGCTCCGGGGAACCACCGGTTTGGCGCCTCACGGGTCTTGGCGAACGCCTGGCGGATTTCTTCTTCCTCTCTGCGGGGAACTCAGGTTAACATTGACAAGATGAGGAACATAGAAGCCGATATAAGAAAGTAACTTACTCTGAGGACGCTAACGAGCCAAGTCCAATAGGGATGGACCATGGATACCCAAGTTGCCTGAAGTGTATCTTGTGGTGCCGACCGATTGACCCGGTCGTCTCTGTCGGCCACTACTAGCAGAAACATGGGGGTCAGCCACTTGCTCACCAGCAGCCGTAGTCCCACCCTTAGAAGATCGAAAAGAAAACACCTTTGAACAAAAGCCGATTGCCAGCATAACTTAAGGAAATAAAAACACCGGTACCTCTATAGCTATTGAGGAGTCAGTATAACCAGAACTCTCGCTGGAACCTGAGGCTACCATCGGCTCATGGAAATCAGGCAAAAATGAGAGGATTATAACCAACGGGGTTCTGTCCATAAGTAGAGCTTTTGATATCCTAGTCCACCATTGCGAGAATACAGCCGACTGACGGGAATTGAGAATAAAGCGTGGCGTCGTAAAAATTTGTAACCCGTCGGCTACTTCAAGTACAACCTCTGCAGCAATGCTGTTGGTCACCCAGGATCGGGGTTCAACACAAGATAATAAAGGAAAAGAAGGGATGGTCTGCCCAAAACCCAATTGGCGGATGTAAACCGAAGGATGATAAAATTCGTAAGATGGCTGAAATGTTCGATTGCGTGTATTCAAGCCGACATGAATAATGCAAGGGGAAAGGATGATTTTATACAAGTCCAAGGTGGACTGAGGCATCAAAGAGCTATCGGCATCTAAGTGAAGGAATGATGGATATGGACAATCGGCTACACTAGTGTAGCGGAAAAAGTCCTGTTGACCAAAAGAAGCTCTATCTAGAGTAAGGAAAAAGCTTAGGTATTTGTGCAAACTGGCTGGATTCATCTTTAGCTCACCAGCGGAGGACATGATAAACCTCTCCCCATAAGATCGGCTAGCTCTATACTGGGGGACCACATGTTCTAAGTAATCTTCCCTAGGGAAGGTTAAACTCCCCGAGGGCTCAGAAAGGATGGATCGGCTAAACATACAATGAAGCCATGTCTGGATAAACCATAAAAGACCTCCTATATTGCCGACAACGAATTTGGCAAAGCCGGAAAAGAGTCGGCTACAAATCACATACATCATCTGATATACCGCCCCTAAAAACATCTTGCCAAGAGCAAGCCGATGACCCTCCACTAAGCGTTCTGCTATTAATTGAAAGGATTGGGTGGGACCAAGGGAAGCACCACAGAATAGGTATCGGTCTAACCAAAGGTTAAGAAAAGCGGCATGCTCTTCGGCCGATACCGAACCGTTGACCCTATTATTATTCTGAATATATTTGTGCCAACCCTCACCTTTCTTTCGGATTAGCTTGAAAGTAGGTTTTCCACTAAAAGCCGATAACTGATCCCCATATGGCCTAAGGCAGCATAATTGGGCCACGTCGAGCAAAGTAGGGCCTATCGGGCCAGATGGGAATAGAAAAGTATTAAAAGAATCCGACCAGAAGTAACAGGCCGCAGCTACCAGGGGTTCGTTGGCCTCAGGATCGGCTAGACTCAAAGATAGGGATTCGGCTATACCCTCTTTCCCATTCTACCCTTTTTTGAGCTGACACCCTAATGAATCAAGACCTCCATCCCTTCAGATTTGTGGGCCAGGCTCTAAAACTCTTTCCCCACTCAGAGATATTGTACCCAGCAGCCGACAGCGGGAGTCTAGGGATCTCGTCATTAATGACCGTGTCAGCCTGCATGGTACCTATCGGTCCTAGGTAGAATTGATCTAAACTTTGAGGAATCGGGATGAATACCTGCGAAGGGTCCATTTCAGCCGGTTTCAAAGAAGGCAAAAAGAGACGAAGGAAGCTGATGATTCGTGATTCGAGAGCTTGAGAGTGTGCAAATGACCGTGGGGGACCCCCATATTTATACTGCGGTGAAAAAAGGCGAACGGGCGGGAACAGTTGTGCATTTTAAACGCACCGAGATTATTACGGCGCAGTTAATGGGGTGGTTCCCGAAAAAGATGCCTCCGTAAGCCGATATGGACGTAAAGCGATAAGTGTTTTGGAAAATAACGAGTTATCTTCAAAAAACGGGGGGCATATGTTTGCACCAAAATTCGGCGTCCTCGATAAAATCGGATAAAAGGATATTTTGGAAAGGATAAACCGGCATCGAACAAATCGGAAAGAGAATCCGTTTCTAATAAGGAAAGGAAATCGGATCAAAAGCCAGTACGGGTAAGGTCGCCGTATCCATGCGTGACTCGGATCGGCCAGAATATTATAAAAAGGGACAGGCTCTGGGCAGAAAAAACATCCAATCTCAACACAACACACATCTACTTTTTACAAGCCTTTTTTCCTCATTTTAGATTTACAAACCTTCCTGTAAGTCGACGGAATCAACAGAGTTGCGCATCGCCGATTGTTGGTTTTGGCCGATTTCGCCCCAGGTTCGATCTGCTTTGTTTTGTTGCGCATCGCCTTCTCAAAGCCGATTTTTCCTTGTACCCGGATTAACCGCCAGGTTGATCTAGTTATCTCCTGATCGGCTCCTAGCCGACTAGCGTCAAGCCGATAACCCTCATTTTATCAGCTTTTGATTACTTGCAATCTCTACCTTGTCAATTCCAGGTCAAATTGACTAGCACGCCTTGCAAACTCGGTGTTTGTCTTGTGTGTTCGAGGCTAGAAACCCTGCTTCACGTTTTTAGCGCGAACAATAACATACCATGAGATCATTTAACCAATCATCACTTATCTTATTCCGTTGGATTTGATTTAGACAAGGGTGTAAAATATCTCTTCATCGTTGTCTATTAACTATTTTCTACTCAATAAAAAATCATCAATTAGACAAACCTAATCTATATACTGTATTCATGGATCAATAATCATTGCTTCATTGGATATTTGGAATTTTGGATTGACCCATACAATATACATGGGTGTGTAAACTAATTTATTAATCTGTAAACTAATCTATAAAGTGTAAACTAATCTTCATGGACTCATGGATGTGCTTAGTGCTTACCAAGAAACAGAAGTATAGAGCAACCGTGAACCGTCTGCTACTCTGCTTGCCCTCCTCGCATACAGAACCACCATGGATATGCAACGCCGCAACGGATGGCAGGCGGACAGTTGTTCTGATCAATAATCAATTGATCATGGATTCATGGAACTGGAACACATGTCACATGGGAATGAAGAAACGCCACTACTTACCAGGAAACCATCCGACGGGCCGACGGGCTGACAGACGGACACGTACGGTGTACGCGTACCGACGTACGCGAGGAGCCAAGGAAGACAAGTGGACAATGCTGCAACGGATGGCCGCCACGCGAGGAGGGCACGCGAACGGCTGCGTACGCGAGGAGGACAAGCGACAGATACACGAGGACTAGCTAACTACGTAGCGAGCGATTCATTGATTCGTTCATGGGCCGCGGCATACACGTAATAAGAGGCCGGTGGGGCCACAGGTGGGGCTTCAGCCCACCTGTGCCCCACCGGCAGTTCCGCCTCTGCACTAGAGAGGAGAAGGAAAGAAAGAAAGAAAGGGAAGGGAGGAAGGGGATGACATGTGGGCCATGGGACTTGGCAAAGAAACCAAGAGAGGAAAAAAAAGACTGGCTGGTAGGGACAATGGACTGGTGCTATGCTTGAGCTCCACGAGTAAAGGAAAGGGAAAAGAAACTCAATCAGGTTCCCCCGCTTAGCTGAACCGAATAAAGGTATTAGTTCTAGGGTTTATCCATTTCAAGGATTTTTTCCAAACTTTTTATACCATTTCCTGGGTAAGTTATCTATGTTCTATAAAATTTTTGATTACTAACTCACTGTAATTAATTTATTAAAATTCTAACAAGCTACTATGCACAATTTAATCAATTCTGAAAAAAGATTTAAATTATGGGTTAAATCAATAGATGAATTTTTGAAACTTTTATACAAAATTTAGAATAGTATTATAGACCTTCCATAAAAATTTCAAACTCAAATTCTAAGTATTTATTTTGCTAGAATCCTTTTAGTTGAATTTTCACATTTGCAACCTTGGGATAATAAAATAGGAATAAATTGCATACTCATTTATTAATTTTTGAAATTTTTTGAAGATGAGGGTAAAGATAGGATAAGATTACTACGGAAATTTTAGCTCCTGTGAAGTCACTAAATATTTCACAAAAATTTTTTTGTAGTCATGTTGCTTGCAACACAGTGGGTTTGGACGAAACCACTGATCTAAAACAACGCGAATATCGTTCTAGTGTTGTTTACGGCTACAAATGGCTACAATCAACATATGGCACCCAGTTGTAACATCCCCAATTTCGGTCTTTTGCCAAAAAGTTAATTTAAATTAATTAAATTCAAAAGTTGGATTTTTCTTAGTGTTCTAATTAACCTGGCATCCTCATCCTTCTGAAGTTGGAGTTCAATCCTTCATCGTCCTAAAAGTCAAATTTTCAAATTCCTATCCTTGCTCGAAATTTCACCTGAGTCCCAAAATGCTCTAAAAATCCCGAAACCTATTGCATTAGGTTCCAAATATTTCAAAAATATTTTGGGGATTTCCCAAGATTTTTGAAAACTCTCTGGTATTTTATCGCTCGTGGCCTTTCGTTAAATGCCTTTTTTTGTCCCGTAATTTTCTAAATTCCAAATTTCATCCAAATTCCGCGAAACCAATTTTATTAGGTTTCAAATATTCCCTAACATTTTTAGAAATTTTTCCGGGATTTTTAGACCCTTTTTGCTATTTTTCTTCTCGCGCTTATCTCTTCACTTACTTCCGACCAATGGGGAGTCGCCACGTGTCAGCACCGTTCATCTTCAAGCTCCATTCAATCTGTTCGTTTCCAGAGAAGCTCCCTCACCTCTCATTCATGGTGGCCTTCTCTTTAAACGCCCATAACTCCTTCATTATTGCTCCAAAACGCGAACGATCGGATCCGTTGCGAAGAGGGAGACGAGAAGAACTCATTACCCATGACCATTCATTCCAAATTCCACCGGAACCGGCACAATCAACAAAAAACCGAAATGATGTTAAATGGAGATTACTCGGTCGTTTCTCCATGAAACGATGCACCACCACCTCTCAAAGCTTCGTGGGGGAGTCCTCTTCCCGATGTTATCACTCTTCTTTTGCCCGTCCTCATCGTTTGCCTGGGAGATTGCCAAAACTGGCGACCTCCACCATCGTTCTTCGCGTTTGCCGTCATATCTCTCGCTCCGATGAGTCAATCTCGATTTCGTTTGTACCATTGTGTGCGTATGGATGTCAAGATCATAACCCCTCAATCAATTTCAGGTTTCATCAAGGTTTGAATCCAAATTTTGAGTTTGAACCTCACCGGCTGAACCGTCGTTCATCGCCAAATTCGTCGTCTCCGGTAATCCTCTCCAAGATCCGACACCACCATTGGATTCGCATTGTCGAGACCTTTCCGGGGCTCACCTTCTCCAATCCCGCCACCGCTCCCATTGCAATTTCCCTATGTTCAAACCCTAGGTTCAGTGAGCTCTGTTCTGGAGGCAAAAATCGCAATTTACTGTAGCTACAGTAACTTTTCTCTTTTTACTTGATTTTCCATCATTTTCCAACTTCGAATGCTCATATCTTTTCCGTCCGAACTCCGATTCACTCCGTTCAAATTCCTAAATTCATCTAAATTCAAGATCTACTTGCCAGTATAATTTTTATAATTTTTGGATTTTATTTATTTTATTGTTATTTATTCATTGTACCGTTTTGCCCATAGCCGAAGAATTTGCCGAAGCCGTCAACGCGTTCGCCGAGCCCCAAGATTCCGAGACCCTCGCTGTGCACGAAGGCAAGTCTCCTTGACGCATGTTGACCCCATGATTTATAAATGTTTTACAAATTGTATCACTATTTATGTAAAATGATGATCTTAACGTTAGGCTGTTAGTTATACCTGTTGTTTATACCTCCTTGATATTGTTATCCATGATCCTTTGTCGCCCTAGTATAGTGATCCACCAATATAAATATTTTTGGGAAAATATTCTTTTGTAAGGGAAATGATTATTTGGAAGACATTTTGGATGGAACAAATAGTATGGAATGCAATTTGGAGTTAGATGAATATTAGTGATGATGTGGGGTTGCCATTATGAAATTGATCTATGAATGGTGATAGTTGAAATATTGAGGAGTTGGATTGTAATAGCAGTTCGCAATATAATTAGTATGGATTGGGGGAGTATTGGAAGATGTATGATATTAAGAATAATAGTCGGTAAAATTAAATAAATAATATTGACAGTCATACTTGTGGATCAAATAGAATAAGTGGTGAATCATATTTCGGTGCATTTTAACAAGTATACCATGTGATCTAGAGATGACAATGTGAAGGGTTAGTTAGATGATATTGAGAATGATACTTGGTGAATTAGTAAATGATATTATCTAACCTACTCGATGGATTAAATGGAAATTATTGAGAATCATACCCGGTGGTGTAGTGGATGATTTTGTGAAATATAGTCTCGCGATAACCATTTATGTGGAATTATGAATAATGTGGATTATGTGTGATTTGTTTAGTCAATCTGGTATCATTGTTTATGGAAAGCACTTTTGTCGGGGAATTAATGAGATCTTGGTTTTAAGGAATCTTTGGTAAAAGATGCTTGGGGATGAGATTATGAATTATTCTTGGTGGATCAAGTAGATTCCAAGATTAATCGATGTATGGATGATGGGTAATCAATAAGGAGACTTATATTTTGAGGAGACTATGTCATATACAATAATGTCAGTAGCTTAGCATGATTTTGGAGTCATGATCGCATATGTCAAAGACTCTATGTGTTGGAGTACTAGTTTGGGCTGGATTATATAATGTCGTGATAATAATGTGAGATCTTGGTGGCTTCATGATTCGGGAGGTTACAGAATGGATTATAATAATTAATTTTTATCAACATTGAGTAATAAAAATTATAAATAAGTTATTGGTGGAATAGAACAGTTCGGTAGAAATGTTTAGACTCGCAATCGGTCAGTATGCACCTATAGGTGGGAATTTCTTATAACTTTTGGAAACTTGTGTTGAAAGTTATATGCAAAGAGTATTGCCGTTGGTTTACAAAATAAAAATAAAATAAAAAATGGTTTAGACTTGGGCGGAATGGTTGGTCTGACGGGTGCGGATAGAGCACTAGTCCTGGTTTGTGCAAGTACCGTCCCAAATCAATTAAGGACCGATGCTTATGACTGTCTCCATTCTAAGCATTACCGTACAACCACATGTCAAAGTGGGCACGACCTAGCTGAATAATTTTTGGAAACCTAACTTAGACTCACCAGATGGTGGAATGTGAGTGCTAAATAGAGGCAAGATTGTTTTCTCACACGGCGCAAGAGGGGGCTTCTGTACTGGGTAGATAGAACCCTAACAGCGGTGAAACCTCAGCCGGTGGGTCAGGTTAGGCGTATACATTGTAAAGGCCTTGTCATGATATCTCTGCCGGCACACCTAAGGAAGTGTGCTAATAGCTTGGCATCAAGAGAATATCATGTCTTGTGGGTAAAGCTGTACACCTCTGCAGAGTTAAAACTATTCGAATAGCCGTGCCTACGGTCAAGGGCAGCGCGAAGAATGCTTTCATATTGGTAACTTTATTTATTTGTTTTAAAAACTGATGATTTGGGATCCGAGAGTGGTTAGAACTCTTGGGAGTGCTTCTGGCGGCTAGAACCTGTTTTGTGAACCATGGCAGACAGAGCCATGTGGATGGATTGAACTTTGATCTTTTTGAGATGTGGCGGATAGAGCTTGTATACTAGTGATTGGTGGCTAGAACCTTCACTAGAAGTTATAAATAATTCAAATGTACAAATAATTGTAAAAATGGCTTTGTGAAAGATATTACATGTAAAGTGTTTGAAAGTGTTGCTTTGCGCAAAAGAACCATAATAAGCCATCCTTGGATAGCCTGCACTATGCATTTTTCCCAGACTTGCTGAGTACTTTATGTACTCACATGCTACATTTTAAACAAATCTCAGAAGTGAAAGAAGCTGTCAAAGGAGATTCCAAGGACTAGGACGCGTACCCCACTCGATTGCATGTGGGCATATGGATGGGTCACCTCTTGATGTTGTCATCTTCCGCTGCAGTTATTCAAGTTGTTCTGCCTGTAAAGGCAGCAATGGTAAACCTCGGCCATAAGGTCTTTGCTTTTATTTGGTGTTATTATTATTTGGTTATATGAAATCGTGATATGATTGTTGATTCATCACTGTTTAACTGTGTGTACTAGCTACTGATCTAGGACTAGTACAGAAATACACAGGGGATTCCGGATAGCCGATCCGGGGGTCTCACACCAGTACAAGTCTTGCATAGGCAGTTGAGTGAGCTTCATATGAATAGTTTCGGCTCTAGCCTTGAAGTGAGGTGTAAGCAACTCTAGGCATTTGATTAAAATCCCAACTATGTGCGTGCTCTTAGAGAGTTCCAAGGTGACACCAAGTATGATATCCTTCTTTGGTGCATCACCATCTTTGTGGATAAAGAGCAGCAAGCTCTCTGTTCCGTGGTCAGTAGTACGAAAGGGCCGTAGAAAAACCAGATCGTGTTGATTTCCCCTTGCAAACTTACATTGCAGTTTTTCCTGAAAGAAGTTACCTTACAAGTGGGTCGAAGAAAAGGTATTGCCGCGGCGTGCCACCAAGCTCCAGGAATCTCAAGAAATCACTAACACAATCCACATACCACTCGGATCTTCACACAACGCATCTACTTGACTCATAGTTACTACTACCGCTAAAAAAAGAGGAGATGAATGACTTGGCGGTGCGAGCTATCCGTTCAAGGAAGGACGACTTTTTTACCTCTTGATCCATCTCTTCTTCTTCCAGGATTCGTTGCTTGCATTTGCGCAGTGTGTCATGGCACTCCTGGGTAGCACGCTTCAGCTTGCTCCGCCAACGCAGCAACGGCAGCGCATCGTTCATCTTCCACTTCTTGGATGTCTCGCATGCGGACTCCAACTTGATGTGCGCCATCTCCAGCCTCTCCACGTTCTCATTTGCGTTTGATTTGCACTCGTACTTGTCCATCATACCAGAAAGGATCTGGTTAACCATTATGATCCTGCACGCCCAGCAAAAAGAAAAACAGTAGATGACTCAACCTGACCAAGTTCTGCTATCAATGATGTGGTACAAGTGTAGGGGAAATCTCAACCTGGCCGAGTTGAATTAGTAGTAGTTAGGATTGTAGGAAGGAAGTTCAATTGGGATGATCGATAGTCGACAGAAACGAGTCGGTGTAGGTGGCTGTAAGAATAGAGCTGGCTGTAAGTTCAATTGGGATGTAATCAAACGGAGTTTGCCGAAATTAGGAAAAAGTGGAGACATCATAGGAAATTAGGAATAAGATATTGTACCAAAACCATCACCACGTGGAGTAAATGAAGAAATGAAATCAAAAGGAGTTTGCCGGAAAGAAAATTAATCTTCAAGCCTTCGCAGTCACTCATTCTTCTTTTTCAAAAAAAAAGGTTCCTTTTGTCCAAGCTTTGACCCAGACTTTGGACCAAGTTTGATAGGCAATTCGCAATTGCAAATTTGCTAATTACAAGGAAGAATGGGACAGCCCGCGTTGATGCAACTACGGATGTACGCGAGCTTATAATACCGGAACTACGGATGCTCTCACTATCATCTCATCGTCAACCAAATTAATGAGGCCTTTGAACGAGTGGAGTGATCTGGGCCGTCGAAATAACGATAAGATGATCATAACACGCGAGGCGACGTGGCACGACGAAGAGGCTAGAATACAGAGAAGTTTAATATATGTAGTGTACACAATAAAGTGTTTGTGTTTCCTTCTTCTTCCTAATCTCCTTGTTTCCTCTCTGTCTGTGTTTTTGGATCTTTTCCTATCTTAATTGAAGCAGCAGAGCTCTTGCCTTTTATTAAAAAAAAAAAGTGTTTGCGTCCTTGCAACACCCGGCCGGCCCTGAAGCAGGTGAATAGTAGTACTAAGTAGCTAGATGATCATCACATTCCTAAAGCTTCCCGTGCGTCCATCCATACACTCACTTAGGGATGCAAATGGGCCGGCCCTAGGGTCATCTTTGACCCACTCTAGTTCATTTATTTGCACTAAAACTTAAAAAGTGGAGTAAAAATTAAGTTTTTAGTGCAAACAAATGAACTAAAGTGGGCCAAAGAAGACCCTAGGGTCGGCCCATTTGCATCCCTACTCACTTGCTGGCAACGGATTTTACTCGAAATAGTAGTATTAAGTATGACTCCAGCACAATCTGACTGAAGTTCTCGAAAAAAAAACCCGACCGAAGTCTTATCCGCATGTTTTCTATGGAGCTCTTTTACAGTAAATTAAATTCAATATGAATCGTTCATTCTTTTCGAACCAATAGATCAGATTAACTAGATTTTATTTATACTTCATCGGGTAGTAGAGTAGTAGAAATGCTTTTAACAAATCAATGGTTAAATCTAATTTCTAGTACCTATTATATATTACCGATATAATGCATCCCAACCCCCATCAATCACATCAGCCACTGTGATGGTTTCACTGAAGGTGATTTCATATAGATTGGGATGTTTATGGGCAGCGAACTATTCCCAAGCCAAATGTATTCCCAAAAGCTTGTTCTTTCCCCATTTCCAACTATGCTTTTACATCAAGCACAAAGACGTTTGCTTAATTTTCATTAACCTTGAACAAAATTGAGAATCCCCAATTTCGCAGCCCAACTGAGTGATTGTTTTTGAGTTCAAGTATTTCTTCCTAAACATTTCTTGCCAAAGTCGTATATATAATTCATATACTGCTCGAATTGACTCATTACATTTGCATCATCTAGAACTTGGGGTGTTAGTTCTGTACTTCATTAAACTGAACAGCTAGCTAGCAAGAAACAGACGACGTACAGAGACTCTAATCGTTAGTGCAATTCCGCATTTCCTTTTCCTTCTGAATCCAGTCCATGACCGAGCCCTGCAGCCGGGCCGGCGCATGTGCAACCCACGAATTGAGAAATTCGGTGACGACAATTAATCGTCTCTCCACCCTCTCCTCTTGTCTTTGCAACATCTTCTGAACGGTTGTCTTCTCAACATGAAGGTATGCGCTGCCATGCCTGGACTTCCAGAGCATCTGATACGCCGTCGCTCTGGCATTCTGGTGAAGGTAATCTATTGCCTTGGTGTCTGGACCCGAATCTGCAAATCCGGACCCTCTGTGTATTCTGTGCTAGTCCAGGATCACGCTAGTACACACAGTGGTACAGTGGTTGAGTATCACAATCATACACAACGGAAATATAAATAAAGTACTTCAAAACATTAATATAAATTGTTGCAAGACCTTAAGGTTACCTTACAATATTCAGCCACGCAGGGCTTACAATAACAAAAGTAAATAATCAGCAGCGGAATGAAAATGTCGGTGACTCCCATCAATACGCCACAGGCAACCGACAAGGTTCAACTCCTAGATAATTGCCTCCTCGTGGAACTTCGCCTTCTTCAAAGTTGTAGTCTTCTTCTCAACTGATGGTTGTGTTGGAAGCAAGGATGAGTATACAACATACTCAGCAAGTCAAGCACAGAGGTGCAATTCTATTACTATATGCATGTCTTCTTCCAAAGGAAGGGCTTAAGTGGTTATTTTGCATCAAACAGCATTTTGCTTTGATTAAATAATCTTAATAAATTCAAAAGCGGTAAAACCATATTATACAATAAGTTATCAATATCTTTTCCAAATAGTTTGGCACAAAGCCCTAAATCACTTTAGCAGTTATCTCTGGCCTACAACCACCCATTCCCACATTTTTATTTTGGAAAATCTAACCTTTGACTGTAATCCCCGAGCGTTGTCCAGTACCGTGGACTCGGCTATTCGAATAGATTTTTACACTCTGCAGAGGTTATGTACTTTACCCACAAGATACGATCAACTCACTACGTCTGCCATGAATCGCCATACAAGAGTATGCGAATGAGTGATCATAACAAAACCTTTCAGAAACCTCTAACTATACAAGTGGACCTCTCCGGTTGTTGCACACTATCCCTTCCCTTAGTACAGGCGAAGTATAGGTCAGCCAACCGTTGGATAGGGTACCTAGCCGTAGCACCGGTACGCTCCCCCGTTCAACTACACAAAAGGTATAGTTGACACCCTGAGGTACCAAATGCAAGTTATTAGCAACCTACTCAACTAGGTCCGCCCCATTACAGACATGTGGTTGCATGATTGACCCAGTTCAAAGGCTTGCAAGGTTAAGTCCTTAGGGTGACCAGGGCAAGACTACCCGAAGAACCAAAACGACTTTCCCGGTGCCAATCATGGCCCACCCTATCATTCTTACCACTTGCCCCGGTCTAAGTCTATTTATCACCCCAGCTTGATTATTGTGCAACGCATGCCAATAATATCAATTACCATGTAGAACCACAAGGGTATCTACACTTCACATCATCACATGGCAAGATTACACTAACTCCAAAATTCATTTCATATACATTAGTCAATATTATTTTGCCATTTGAAACACATTTCACGTAAGCATGGCTAAGCAACTACTCACGGTCTAGCCTCCCGTGTTGGCACAATCATATCATCCAACTAATTTAACCCAACTTATGGTAACAATGGAATACATGACATACAAATATTAATCATCAAGGGTGGAATTAACAACTAGGTTGATTATCTACTTAACCCAAACTAAATTACTCATTTTAATCAACATAGAATGCATAATGTACATCAAAATATGTTTGAAAAACTAGGAGCAATATGGTCAAAACACGACTTGCCTTCAACAAGCTGATGATCTTGATCTAAGGCTTGAGCTTGGTCTTCAGCTTCCACACTCTCGCACAGTTCAACGTCTACGCGTAACAGATACACAAATAAACACACAAAAACAACGAATAAACACACATTCGGGAAAATACCGCGAATCAAACTAATGCGTAATTTGATAAAAACTTCCAAATAATTAGTTTAGCACAATCTAAGATTTATAAAATTTATTTCGACATTTTTGGACATAGAGTTTAAGAGAAACAAAGTTCGCAAGTTTGGACTTTCCGCGAATAATTTAATAGTATAAATTTAATTATAAAATTTTATAAAAATTACTGTAGAATGGTATTAATTTTTGCTAATTAACAAAATTTGTTGCCAGCAATTCGGACTTAGAATGAATTTGTAGCGAAAAAGACAAAATTCGCAATTTCCGGAAATTACTACAGACAACTAGGTTTCGTTTCTTTTTCCTGCATGGCACTGTTCATGTGATATATGTATATACATCAGTTCGGTTAGGACACGTGAGAAGGAAACCGAAACCACATATAAATGGCATATTTAAAAACGTATTCTTCCTAATATAACCGTATACTCGTATAAAAAAAACTTAAACATGCGAAACGGCCGAATATACATATGCAGATCCGACGAATATATCCATATGTATACATACTACTAGCGTCTAATAACA
This sequence comes from Rhipidocladum racemiflorum, assembly GCA_036346355.1. Lineage (NCBI taxonomy): Eukaryota > Viridiplantae > Streptophyta > Magnoliopsida > Poales > Poaceae > Rhipidocladum > Rhipidocladum racemiflorum. Next base: position 40,176,207 of record CM070588.1, read on the forward strand.
GAGAATACCGAATCAATATGCTACGATATATATTTTTACATGCGTAGCAACCGAATATATCTACACGCGACTATATCTACACGTGAATCGACCAAGTATCCCTACATGTAGACATGTATATGCGCAGGCTACAGAGTACATCCGCCTAACCTATACGTATATATACTAACATATATATACATGATTACATATCGATAGGATCAATCAACCGGTAGAAATAGAACGCGCGCAAAAGAAATGCGAGAGAGTACCGATCGACGACGGGCAGTAGCGCGGATCGTCGACGCAGAAGAAGGCGAGGCCGGAGAGTGCGCCGGTGATGGCGACGACGACGATGGCGGCGGCGACTTCACGGCGATGGCGACGGTGGCAACGGCGACGTAAACAGCGGCGGCTCCAACGACGACGATGTCGATGGCAGTAGCGACGACGATGTCGATGGCAGTAGCGACGACGACGACGATGGAGGCGGCGATGGCGGCGTCAAGTAAAATAGCAGAGAATGGTGGAACGTACCAGAACTTGATGAATAAAAGAAGAGCAGGAAACACTAGAATGAGGAATCGGCTGGAAGGAGAAAAAAAAAGCATGCACGTTTGGAATGGAAGGAAGTAACGGTTGGAATGGAAAACGCATAGTCTTGATGCATGTCCGCAAGTAATAAAAAGGAAACGATTGAAAGGAGAGAGAGAGTGAAAACGGCTGGTGTACTAGTACCTCGTCATGGCAATTACTAGTGTCTAGTGCTCCCTTTGAAGCAGCAATTACTGGATACACTCACGGATGGAAAGAGGAGAAACGGAAAGGCCATAACGTAATTGAAGGAAATAATGGCTTCATGCACCCACACATGCTTGAAACGGCTGAGGCAAACTACCATGTACACACGCATGCACATGATTGGAATGGCTGGAAGAACAATTGTCCCTACACTCACGTAAGTGTCCCATGCATGTAGTTTTTTTGTATATATATACATATACGTTCCAATATGTTTAGGGAAAAAAATAGCATAGGTGTTCTAAAAATATGGAAAATTTTTCTAAAATACTAGGAACTATTTGGAACTTAACAAAGCTGGTTTCGTGATTTTTCGACGCGCAGATTTTCCGCAAAAATTCTTTTCGTGAATCAGACACCTGTACCGATTTTTGAAAAATCAACGACTTAGGTTATATAACATATTTTTCGAAAATATTTGAAGCAAACACTCTCGTCTACCAATTATCTTAATTATCAATAAAACTTTGGATTTTATGCTTATGCAAAAATGTGTGATATTTATTTAATGCGATTAGTTCAACAAACTTGAGTCCAAATAAATTCCAGAAAATTCTAAATAATCCCAGAAACACACTAAATATATTAGAGGCAAATTTTGGGATGTTACAAACCTCCCCCCTTTAACAGAATCTCGTCCCCGAGATTCGAGGCTAACTAGAGAATAGGTCCGGAAACTCCTTCAAATCTTTTTCACGTTCCCAAGTCGCTTCGCTTTCCGAGTGATTACTCCACTGAACTCTGCAGAAGCGGGTGGATTTGTTTCTAGTTCCTCGTTTAGTTGGTTCCAAAATATTAACTGGATACTCTTTGCAGGTCAAATCTTCTTGCAGTTCAATCTCCTCCAACAGATGGACTTCACCTCTATGGCTCAAGATCTTGAATGGTCCAACATATCGTGGTGCGGGCTTTCCTTTAGTGTGGAACCTTTTAACTCCTTTGAGAAGTGTAACTCTGAGGTATACGTAATCCCGTGTCTCGAACCTCAAATCTCTACGACAGTTATCCGCCTAAATCTTTTTACCTTGACCAAGCAATCTTCAATCTTTCCTAAATCATCATGATTCGTACCTCAGGTTCTTGAAGAGTATCCGGTCCAAAGATGTGACGCTCATCTGTCTTATTCCAATTTTGGTGTTCGACAAGTTTGTCCGTACAAAGCTTCAAATGGTGACATTTGCATACTTGTCCGGTAACTGTTTTTATAATTGAACTCTGCGTATGATAGACACTTGTCCCATGAGATTGCATAAGCTAATGCACAAGCTCTAAGCATGTGTTCCAAAAAAATCTGATTAACCCTTTCAGTCTGACCGTATGTCTGAGGATGATAGGCTGCTGAAGTTTAATCGGTTTCCCATGGCCTCGTACAACTTGTTCTAGAACCCAGAGGTAAATTGTGTACCTTTGTCCGATATACCTTCTTGGGCACTCTATGTAAGAAGACAATCCTTGACACCACTTCGGCTTCATCCTCTAACAACCTTTGCATATCTTGTTCTGATTCTCCTTGATCTGTTCCTTCATCTCTATCCACTTATCGATAACTCTCTAATAGGTTTCTTAGCTATTAGAAAGATATCAGCACCCATTTGATCACAAATTTGTTATCCCTGTCTGGTGGAATACCAAATAAGTCTTATGGATGCACTTCTACATATTTGCCAATCATTGGTACTTCTTCTTGACTAACAGCTTCACACTATGGACCCTCAACTGGCCACCCCGACTACGGTTACTTGAGATTCCTCACACTTCCATGCCCACAAACAAAAACCACCTTATGCTTACGATAACTAGTCCACTCTGAGACTAGCATCTAGGGTCTTGGTTTCCAATATAATGAGTAACCAAACATCTCAACTGCACCTACCCTGTGAGTTGTTTATACTGACATTGGCAACCTTCCACACAACTAATTATTAGGTGCTCTATGAAGACATCTGATCTTTATTAATACTCTTGCATCAAAACTTTACATATCAGCATACTCACATACCAGCTATATATTTTTAACGAGAGAATTCTTACAAAGGTTTCTCAACTAATTACTCTCTCATAAGCATGAAACATTACATTATTTAAAGAAAACTATTGCCATGGATTTCCTCAGTGGAGTCTTCATTCACACACCTTCTTCTTCATCTGAACCTTTGGCACTGGCAGCATCACTACAGTTCAACTTGTTTCGCAATTTGCTTCTACTACTGATGTCTCGGTGGGTGTAGAATTGGAATTGAAATAGGCAGGTGTATCACAACTTCTCTTAGGACAACTTCTAGCATAGTGTCCTGGCTTATTGCAACAATAGCAACGCTTGGATGATGTCTGCTGGCTTCCTCCTGACATATCTCTATTCTTGATAGAGATAGAACTGAGATTGATGCGATCTGCGGTGACCACTTTCTTCTGGTGGCAGTTGTTAGCAAAATGTCCCGGCTGGCGACAAGCATAGCAAATTCTAGACAATAAACTTCTTCCTCGAGAACTTTTCTGCGTGGGGGTGTTGGGGAAACTCCGACCTTCCAGACGAGGCACGGGTGAAATTGTCTCGAACAAAGTCTGAGCAGCATGATCATTGAGTTGCTGAGGGGCACTCTTCACTTGCTGTTGTGGTGATCCTTCTTGACAAGTTTTCTGACGCTTGCAGTTGTCCTCAAATTCCTTGTGTCCATCTCCGAGAACAAGGGTTTTGTTAACCAACCCTTCTTGCTTCGACCGACTCCTTGAGCGAGTTGCTCCCATGGTACTACCACTCACTCTTGGTGCTATAAACTTTACTGATCCAATTTCCGGAAGGATCATGACTTCAGAAATGGCTTGATCTTTCTGGGAACATTTCTTAACAAAATGACCTAACTCACCACAGTTGTGGCATGAATGTTTGGGTTGTCTTGCTGGATTGAGGGGACATTCTCTAGCCCAATGGCCTTTTTCACCACATAGAAAACAATTCCATGGTGACCAAGTATCACTGGCTTCTTGAGGTAGACTGATAAGGTTGACATGCTTCTTCTTATTTTCTTCATGCGGCACCGTAAGTGTGGATGACAGTCCTTCTCTCCTTGCTAACTCTTGAGCAATGACGGCTCGACAATCCTCTTGCTGATGCCGAGTCACAGTGGTCACTAATGAATCCAGGGGGCATTGAACTGGGCAATGATCCCTACCTTCACAAAGATAGCATGTGACGTTGCTCATAGGACATTCTCTAGGTAGATGGCTTCCTTCACAGCTGGAACAATTTATTGCATGTTCATCAGCAGTGTGTCCTATTTCTCCACAACGGATACATGCACGGTCTTTTGATTTGTTTCGTTGGCAACACTTCAAAGAACAACAACCAGGTACAGTATCAGGTGCGGAGGTACCCTTCTTCCTTGGTCTTACTATTGTTCCACTGTCTTCTGACGACAGGAAGTGCTGACGAAAGACGGTGGCAAACTCCCTCCAAGTGATGGTATGTCCATCCTCCAAAGTGGCATAGAAATCTTTCCACCAAGCTAATGCATTTCCTTCTAACTGGCACGTAGCATAGGGAACTTTTTTTCTATCCTCACATTGCACCAAAGCTAGCTTCTCTTCCATGATGCGAAGCCAAATTTTTGCATCTCTGGAAGTGGCTGATCCATCAAACGTAGGTGGTTTAGTCTTCATGAACGAGGAGAACTTTGATTGCGGACACGCTGTTGTTTCTGTAGTTGTAGGGGTATTGGTTTTAGTCCCGGTAGCGTTCATATGTTGCATCACCATCTGCAATAGCTGGGTTTGAGCGGTAATAAACTGATTCAGGTTCTGATTAGTTACTGTCGGTATGGTGGATAGCTGCTTGTTTGTCTCTACTTTATCATTGGCAACGGTAGAAACAACTGAATTGACTTGAATTGCTTCATAACCACTGGTGTGATCGGTCCCTTCCATCTGTTGACACAACAAGGTTTAGCTAAGAGGGAAAAGCAAAGGTAAGGTTCAAGAATCCTAGTGCAGGGAAGTAGGTTTAACCCAGAAACTTAAACAAACATTGTTAATAACTTGGTATGGTTGCTTATAAAAGCCTAAAAGCTATGCAACACATACTGCACACCCAACAATCAAGGAAGATCCAAATTTCCTAAGCACACAATGATCTAGCGTCTAAAAGGTAACTCTTCTATCTTAAGAGACACGACTCTCACACACGAGTCTTCAACTGATGACTAAAGCACTGGTTCTTCAAGCTCCGGGAAGACTTCATCGATCTAATTCTCTTTGAGCTTGATGATCCCTCGCTTCATGATCTTCAGGGTTGACCGCGACATCCAGTACTTTCTCTTTAAGTGTGGAACATCGTTGACTATTCAGAACGACTTAGGAAAGATTTCCATTTAAACCAGTAGGAAGGATAGAAATTTCAGTAAAGGGGAAAGAATAGGAGAATAAGATAAGTCAAGAACTTATTATTCTTTCAAGTTAAATTTTCTCTATAGAAAATAATTTTGAAGCTCCTAAAGACGACCAATCTATCTAGGGTCAAGATCTACAGTCAGTATGGCTCTGATACCACCTCTGTCTGGACCCGAATCTGCAAATCCGGACCCTCTGTGTATTCTGTACTAGTCCAGGATCACGCTAGTACACACAGTGGTACAGTGGTTGAGTATCACAATCATACACAATGGAAATATAAATAAAGTACTTCAAAACATTAATATAAATTGTTGCAAGACCTTAAGGTTACCTTACAATATTCAGCCACGCAGGGCTTACAATAACAAAAGTAAATAATCAGCAGCGGAATGAAAATGTCGGTGACTCCCATCAATACGCCACAGGCAACCGACAGGGTTCAACTCCTAGATAATTGCCTCCTCGTGGAACTTCGCCTTCTTCAAAGTTGTAGTCTTCTCCTCAACTGATGGTTGTGTTGGAAGCAAGGATGAGTATACAACATACTCAGCAAGTCAAGCACAGAGGTGCAATTCTATTACTATATGCATGGCTTCTTCCAAAGGAAGGGCTTAAGTGGTTATTTTGCATCAAACAGCATTTTGCTTTGATTAAATAATCTTAATAAATTCAAAAGCGGTAAAACCATATTATACAATAACTTATCAATATCTTTTCCAAATAGTTTGGCACAAAGCCCTAAATCACTTTAGCAGTTATCTCTGGCCTACAACCACCCATTCTCACATTTTTATTTTGGAAAATCTAACCCTTGACTGTAATCCCCGAGCGTTGTCCAGTACCGTGGACTCGGCTATTCTGCAGAGGTTATGCACTTTACCCACAAGATACGATCAACTCACCACGTCTGCCGTGAATCGCCATACAAGAGTATGCGAATGAGTGATCATAACAAAGCCTTTCAGAAACCTCTAACTATACAAGTGGACCTCTCCGGTTGTTGCACACTATCCCTTCCCTTAGTACAGGCGAAGTATAGGTCAGCCAACCGTTGGATAGGGTACCTAGTCAGAGCACCAGACGCTCCCCGTTCAACTACACAAAAGGTATAGTTGACACCCTGAGGTACCAAATGCAAGTTATTAGCAACCTACTCAACTAGGTCCGCCCCATTCTGAGACATGTGGTTGCATGATTGACCCAGTTCAAAGGCTTGCAAGGTTAAGTCCTTAGGGTGACCAGGGCAAGACTACCCGAAGAACCAAAACGACTTTCCCGGTGCCAATCATGGCCCACCCTATCATTATTACCACTTGCCCCGGTCTAAGTCTATTTATCACCCCAGCTTGATTATTGTGCAACGCATGCCAATAATATCAATTACCATGTAGAACCACAAGGGTATCTACACTTCACATCATCACATGGCAAGATTACACTAACTCCAAAATTCATTTCATATACATTAGTCAATATTATTTTGCCATTTGAAACACATTTCACGTAAGCATGGCTAAGCAACTACTCACGGTCTAGCCTCCCGTGTTGGCACAATCATATCATCCAACTAATTTAACCCAACTTATGGTAACAATGGAATACATGACATACAAATATTAATCATCAAGGGTGGAATTAACAACTAGGTTGATTATCTACTTAACCCAAACTAAATTACTCATTTTAATCAACATAGAATGCATAATGTAAATCAAAATATGTTTGAAAAAGTAGGAGCAATATGGTCAAAGCACGACTTGCCTTCAAAAAGCTGATGATCTTGATCTAAGGCTTGAGCTTGGTCTTCAGCTTCCACACTCTCGCACAGTTCAACGTCTACGCGTAACAGATACACAAATAAACACACAAAAACAACGAATAAACACACATTCGGGAAAATACCGCGAATCAAACTAATGCGTAATTTGATAAAAACTTCCAAATAATTAGTTTAGCACAATCTAAGATTTATAAAATTTATTTCGACATTTTTGGACATAGAGTTTAAGAGAAACAAAGTTCGCAAGTTTGGACTTTCCGCGAATAATTTAATATTATAAATTTAATTATAAAATTTCATAAAAATTACTGTAGAATGGTATTAATTTTTGCTAATTAACAAAATTTGTTGCCAGCGATTCGGACTTAGAATGAATTTGTAGCGAAAAAGACAAAATTCGCAATTTCCGGAAATTACTACAGACAACTAGGTTTCGTTTCTTTTTCCTGCATGGCACTGTTCACGTGATATATGTATATACATCAGTTCGGTTAGGACACGTGAGAAGGAAACCGAAACCACATATAAATGGCATATTTAAAAACGTATTCTTCCTAATATAACTGTATACTCGTATAAAAAAAACTTAAACATGCGAAACGGCCGAATATACATATGCAGATCCGACGAATATATCCATATGTATACATACTACTAGCGTCTAATAACAGAGAATACCGAATCAATATGCTACGATATATATTTTTACATACGTAGCAACCGAATATATCTACACGCGACTATATCTACACGTGAATCGACCAAGTATCCCTACATGTAGACATGTATATGCGCAGGCTACAGAGTACATCTGCCTAACCTATACGTATATATACTAACATATATATACATGATTACATATCGATAGGATCAATCAACCGGTAGAAATAGAACGCACGCAAAAGAAATGCGAGAGAGTACCGATCGACGACGGGCAGTAGCGCGGATCGTCGACGCAGAAGAAGGCGAGGCCGGAGAGTGCGCCGGTGATGGCGACGACGACGATGGCGGCGGCGACTTCACGGCGATGGCGACGGTGGCAACGGCGACGTAAACAGCGGCGGCGACGACGGCGGCTCCAACGACGACGATGTCGATGGCAGTAGCGACGACGACGACGATGGAGGCAGCGATGGCGGCGTCAAGTAAAATAGCAGAGAATGGTGGAACGTACCAGAACTTGATGAATAAAAGAAGAGCAGGAAACACTAGAATGAGGAATCGGCTGGAAAAAAAAAAGCATGCACGTTTGGAATGGAAGGAAGTAACGGTTGGAATGGAAAACGCATAGCCTTGATGCATGTCCGCAAGTAATGAAAAGGAAACGGTTGAAAGGAGAGAGAGAGTGAAAACGGCTGATGTACTAGTACCTCGTCATGGCAATTACTAGTGTCTAGTGCTCCCTTTGAAGCAGCAATTACTGGATACACTCACGGATGGAAAGAGGAGAAACGGAAAGGCCATAACGTAATTGAAGGAAATAATGGCTTCATGCACCCACACATGCTTGAAACGGCTGAGGCAAACTACCATGTACACACGCATGCACATGATTGGAATGGCTGGAAGAACAATTGTCCCTACACTCACGTAAGTGTCCCATGCATGTAGTTTTTTTGTATATATATACATATACGTTCCAATATGTTTAGGGAAAAAAAATAGCATAGGTGTTCTAAAAATATGGAAAATTTTTCTAAAATACTAGGAACTATTTGGAACTTAACAAAGCTGGTTTCGTGATTTTTCGACGCCTTGATTTTCATAAAAATTCTTTTCGTGAATCGTATTAATTGCACTGATTTTTGAAAAATCAACGACTTAGGTTATATAACATATTTTTCGAAAATATTTGAAGCAAACACTTTCGTCTACCAATTATCTTAATTATCAATAAAACTTTGGATTTTATGCTTATGCAAAAATGTGTGATATTTATTTAATGCGATTAGTTCAACAAACTTGAGTCCAAATAAATTCCAGAAAATTCTAAATAATCCCAGAAACACACTAAATATATTAGAGGCAAATTTTGGGATGTTACACTTGGGCAACATGAGCTCGTCCAGCTGTTCCAAGGTAATGTTTGTACACAATCCATGTTGTTCCTCCCCGTCAATCATCTCGGCCACGGAACCCCCGACGGAAGACTGAAAGTCATCTGAAGAAGCATGAGGCGAGAAGAGGAGTCCAAGTTCCAGATACGGAAAGCCTTTCTTCTGCAGAGAACTTGTTTTGCCTTTGCTGATTGTCCTTCGTCTATTGCACCAAGCAGGTAGTGGGATGTAGCCCTGCAAATACACTTTGATAACTGGTTCCAGAGAAATACATGGCAACAATTCTGATGGAACATTTGTGTTGCTGCTACCACACAACTGCTGCTTGTACTGGTCATGTTGCTTGCAACATAGTGGGTTTGGGCGAAACCACCGAGTAAAAACACCGTGAATATTGTTCCAATGATGTTTACGACTACAATAAACATGTGGATCCCAGTCGAAGTCTTGCGTAGGCAGCTGAGTGAGCTTTATCTTAATGGTTTCGGCTGTAGACTTGAAGTGAGGTGTATAAAACAACTCCAGGCATTTGATTGCAATCCCAACTATGTCCGTGCTCTCCGAAAGTTGTATGGTGAAACCAAGGAGGAAATCATTCTCTGGTGCATCACCATTTTTGTGGATAAAGAGTAGCCTGCCCTCTATTCCGTGCTCGGCAGTACTAAAGGGCCGTAGAAAAACTAGATGGTGTTGATTTCCCCTTACAAATTTACACACCGTTGTTTTGCCTGCAAGAAGGTGCTTTACAAGAGGGTCCAAGAACATGTATTGCCGCGGTGTGCCACCAAGCTCCAGGAATCTCAAAAAATCACTAGCAGAATCCGCATACCACTCGAATCTTCGGACAACGCATCTACTGGACTCATAGTTACTAATACCGCTAACAAAAGAGGAGATGAATGACTTGGTAGCATGAGCGATCCGTTTAGGGAAGGAGGACTTTTTTACCTCCTGCTCCGTCTCTTCTTCTTCCAAGATTCGTTGCTTGCATTTGCGCAGTGTGTCATCGCACTCCTGGGCAGCACGCTTCAGCTTGCTCCGCCAACGCAGCAACGCCGGCGCGTCGTTCATCTTCCACTTGTCGGATGTCTCGAGTGTTGCCTCCAACTTGATGTGCGCCATCTCCAGCCTCTCCACGCTCTCCTTTGCGTTTGATTTGCACTCGTACTTGTCCATAATACCAGAAAGGATGTGGTTAACCGTCTCCTGGGCAACTGCAGAACTGACCATTCCGGCCATTATGATTCTTCAGCAATCTGTAGGTATCCTGCACGCTCAACAAAAAGAAAAACAGCAGATCACTCAACCTGACCAAGTTCTGTTATGAATGCTGTGGTACAAGTGTAGGGGAAATCTCAACCTGGCCGAATTGAATTAGCAGCAGCTACGATTGTAGGAAGGAAGTTCAATTGGGTTGATAGTCGACAGACGAGTCGGGGTAGGTGGCTGTAAGAATAGAGCTGGCTGTAAGTTCAACTGGGATGAAACCAAACGGAGTTTGCCGAAATTAGGAATAAGTGGAGACATCATAGGAAATTAGGAATAAAATAATGTACCAAAACCATCACCACGTGGAGTAAATGAAGAAATGAAATCAAAAGGAGTTTGATAGGCAATTGCAAGTTTGCAACTTGCAAGGAAGAATGGGACAGCCCGCATTGATATAACCTACGGGAATCTCACACGGTAAGTACGCGAGCTTAGTCCGGATGCTCTCACTATCATCTCATCGTCAAACAAACTAGAAAGGTCAGCGCGGCGCATGTGACCGGTTATAACTTTGGAATTTTTTGAAGAGGTTTTTTTTGAGTTTTTTGCGGAGAAAAAATGGGCTGAAACGTATTCTCTAAACCTTTGGAGGGACCTTTGGAGCGTTATTTTTTAATAAGAAAAGTTTCTGTGAGACCCTGGATCAGCTATCCGAAATCTCCTGTGTATTTCCGTACTAGTCCCAGATCAGTAGCTAGTACACACAGTCACAGTGATACTTCATTGCCGAACATAACGAAAATTGTAATATAAATATTCAAGTATGGGCCACATGGCCACTTATTACAATACTCGGTCCAACGACCGGAGACAAAGCAGCAGAAACAGAAAGCAAAACAAGCGAACGCCACAATGCCACAGGCGACGACCAGAAACGCAACTAGCTCTCGTGGCAATCCTCCTCGTACTCCTCGGGGTAGAACTCGCCCTCCTCAGCTGTGTCTTGGAAGTTTTCTGATGATGACAATGTTGGTGTAGCACGTGAGTACAAAGGTACTCAGCAAGTCGGGGAAAGTATGATCATGTGGGGCTTTCCAAAGGAAGCTTAATAGGGTTTATTTGCATAAAGCCACATTTTATTAAACCATACTTAAGTCATAACTTTCACAAAGCATCTTTTAACAGTTCTTTTTAACAATTGAATTATTTAACATTGTAGTGAGGTTCTATCCACCATCACCAGTATAAAGGCTCTATCCGCCAATTTTTAAAAGATCAAGGTTAATCATGTGACTCCATCCGTCAAGTGCAAAACAGGTTCTTTCCATCTGGTTGGCTCTATCCGCCAAACAACATCCGAGAGTTCTAACCACCCCCAAATCCCAAAACAAAACACTTTTCAGATTTTAAAACCAAAATCAAAGTCTACCAATATGAAAGCATTCTTCACTTTGCCCTTGACCGTAGGCACGACTATTCGAATAGTTTTCACTCTGTAGAGGTGTACAGCTTTACCCACAAGACAAGATATACCCTTGATGCCATGCAATTAACACACTTCCTTAGGTGTGTCGGCAGGGATATCCTGACAAGGCCGTTACAATGTATCTACCTAACTAGACCCACCCGCTGAGGTTTCACCGCTGTTAGGGTTCCATCCGCCCAGTACAGAAGCCCCCTCTTGCGCCGTGTGAGAAAAACAACATTGCCTCCATCCGGCATTCACATTCAACCGAGTGGTGAGTCTAAATTAGGTTTCTACAAATTAGTTGGTCAGGTCGTACCATTATAGACATGTGGTAGTACGGTTATGCTTAGAATGGACAGTCATAAGCGTCGGTCCTTATATGACTTGGGGCGGTACTTGCACAAGACAGCTAGTGCTCCATCCGCACCCACCCAACAATCCAATCCGCCCAAGTCCAAATCATTTTCCTTTTCTTTTTATTTTAGAAAACAAGACCAAAACCATAATAATGCTTTCTAAATCATATTGGAAATCATAACTTTTGAGTAATCCCACCCATGGGTTGTTTTCATCGGAAAAGATCCTAAGCAATTCTACCGGACTATGTAGCAAAGGATACCATATAAGCATAAGCATGGTATAAACAATGTCCTAGGAGGAATCAACAATTTCGGAATAACTAGCACTTATATTTGACATATTTCATTAAACATAGCCATGCAACTTTGTAAACAATTTAAATCATTTCACAATCATAGGATCAAAATGCGTCAAGGGGACTTGCCTTCTGTCGCGGCGGAGGTGTCGAACTCGGAAAGCTCGGCGGCGGAATCGGCGATCGCGGCGGGATCGTCGACTACACGCAAATCGAGGCAATAAATAAATAAAATAAAATAAATAAAATCTAAAAATTACAAAAATAATACTGGCAGGTAGATCTTGATTTTAGATGAATTTAGAAATTTGAATGGGATCAAACGGAGTTCGGACGGAGAAGTTATGAGCTTCCGAAGTTTGAAATTTGAAAAATTTGAAAACCGGGAATATTCTCATAATATTCCACTGTTTGACTGGTCCACTGTTGACTTTGACTTTGACTGGCCTTTGACTCTATTACATGTGGGGCTAAGGTGTCATGGGTGGAAGGCTTTCTTCAAGCTTGGGCTTCTCCATGGATGCCATGGAGGATGGAGAGAGTTTGAAGGGGGTGGGGGAAGGGACCGGCGGCGGGGCGGCGCGGGCGCGAACGCTGGGCGTGGGTAGGGGCATGCGGGCGGGGCGCGCGCGAGGCCGGCGGGCGGCGGCTGGCCCGCACGCACAAGTCCAGAAGCTCCAAAAAAGAAGGCAGAGGACTCCATTCTCCAAAAAAAAAAGTGATTTTGACCCCATTTTTGCATGGAATTGATCCAAACAAAAGCCTAGAGTCACTAGATTACATCCTTAGGGACACCTAGGAGAAAGGAATTGAGTTGATTCTCACCGGAGATGATGAAATCGATGACGAACGGAGCTCCGGCCGAACCGAGAAAACCGAGAAATTCGTCGCCAATCCTTGATGCAACCTAAAATTGATGGTTGGGTTAGACTCTAGACTCACCCACGGTCACAAGGAACTAAGTGGCAAGAAGAATGGCTCACCGGAGAAGGATCTACAATGACAAACTCGAAGAACACCGAAAAAGTTCAACACGACGTCGGTTTCCTTGATCTCACGGGCACAAGAGTGAAGTAGAGGAAAGGAGGAGCACACTCCCGGAACGGGGATTCTTATACGAAGAGAATGGAGGTGGTGGTGCGGCGTTTGGGGGTGAAACGGCCGAGATAATGGAGATTAAGTGCATTTCAGTTTTTCTGGAATGGGGCCGTTTCCGGCGAGATTTACGGCTCATCAAGGTGGGGAATGCCAAGAGATCAACGTCGCGGATCCAACAGAACAGACCGTTCGCGTTTTGGAGTTGAATTGAGGGAGTTATGAGCAAATGAAGTGGAACCCTAGCCATTGATGCACTTGAAGCTTCCTCTGTCATTTGGCTTGGGCTGGAGGTAGAACAATGTGCACTATTCCTTTGCCACGTGGCACTCTCCCATTGGTCCTCCTTTACGTAAATGATTCGCCCTAGAGAAAAATAAGGAAAAATGGTCTAAAAATTCCGGAAAAATTCTCAGAGCCATTTTAGAATATTTGGGACCCAATAAAATTGGTTCCGCTAAATTTGGGTGATTTTTGTGGAATTGAATATTCGGGCGCGGATCGCAGGCATTAAACAAAAGCCACGCGAGATAAAATAGGAACGGAGGTCCAAAAATCCGGGGAATGATTCCTAAAATCATTTTGGAATATTTGGAACATAATAGAGGTGATTTTAGGATTTTTGGAGCAATTTTGGAGTCGGGTGAAATTTCGGGTACCGGCGGGAACTGGAAAATTCGATTTTTCGACCGGAGTGGAATTAAATCCCGATTTTGGATAGGAATAGATGACAGGTTAATATAAACACCAATGAAACTCCAAGTTTTGAATTTAGTTTATTTAAATTAGGTTTTTCTCCAGAAAGCGAAAATGAGGATGTTACAAACCTACCCCCCTTAGAGAGAATCTCGTCCCCGAGATTCAGACGGAGAAAGAAAGAGATCCAGAAACTCTGCTCGAAGATCTTCTTCACGCTCCCAAGTAGCTTCCTTCTCAGACTGGTTGCTCCACTGAACCTTGCAGAACTTGATCACTTGGCTCCGGGTTCGACGCTCGGCTTCATCCAAAATCTTGACTGGGATACTCCGGATACGACAGGTCTTCTTTCAGCTCTATTTCCTCCAACGGCATCTGATGCTCGGGTACTTTGAGACACTTCTTCAGCTGAGACACATGAAAGACAGCATGTACTCCTGACAGCTGCGGAGGCAACTCCAACTTATATGCCACTTCTCCTTTTCTAGCAACCACTGGGAATGGTGCGATATAGCGGGGTGCTAACTTCTCACTGACTCAAAACCGTTTCATTCCTTTCAGCGGGGATACCTTTAAGTACACATGATCACCAGGTACAAAGCTTAACTCCCGTCGACGATTATCAGCATAGCTCTTCTGTCTTGACTGAGCTGTCTTCAGATTTGCACGGATCTGTCTGACTTGCTCTTCGGCTTCTTTCAGAATATCAGGTCCGATTATCTGTCCTTCTTCGGTTTCTTTCCAATACAAAGGTGTCCTGCATTTTCTCCCGTACAGAGCTTCAAAAGGGGCCATCTTCAGACTAGCTTGATAACTGTTGTTATAGGAAAACTCAGCATACGGCAAATTCTGATCCCACGAACCTTTATATGTTAGAGCGCAGGCTCTCAACATGTCTTCCAGGATTTGATTGATTCTTTCCGTCTGGCCATCTGTCTGGGGATGATAAGCAGTACTGAAATTCAGATTTGTGCCCAATACTTCATGCAATCTCTGCCAAAACCTCGAGGTGAACTGGGAACCTCGATCAGATACGATCTTCTTGGGCACCCCGTGTAAACACACAATCTTGGCCATATATAACTCGGCAAGCTTATCTCCAGAATAAGTCGTCTTCACTGGGATAAAGTGGGCCACTTTGGTTAATCGGTCCACGATAACCCAGATGGAATCATAACCGACTTTAGTTTTGGGAAGTCCGGTTATAAAATCCATCCCAATTTCTTCCCATTTCCAAACTGGCACTTGCAAAGGCTGCAACAAACCAGCGGGTCTCTGATGCTCTGCTTTTACCAACTGGCACACATCACAACGCGCCACGAAGTCAGCAACTTCTTTCTTCATATTGGACCACCAATATTTCTCTTTCAAATCTGCATACATCTTGGTGCCTCCTGGGTGAATGGAATAAACTGAATCATGAGCTTCTTTTAAGACCACATTCTTGATTTCCTCCTGGTTAGGGACCACTATTCTTTTCCCAAACCAAACAGTGCCTTGGTCATCTTCTGAAAATCCAGGGTGTTTCCCTTTCTTCAAGCCTTCTTTCAGGTCTGCAATACCTTTATCATTCTTCTGAGCCTCTCTAATCTGATCTTCCAAGGTTGATTTTACTTCCAAATTGTAAATGTAACCTTCCTTCACCAATTCCAGGTTAAGACGCTGGAACTCTTCATGAAGTGCGGGTTGGCTTTCTTGTACCATAGCATTGTTGCAGTGAGCTTTCCTGCTCAATGCATCTGCAACAACATTTGCTTTTCCAGAGTGGTAATGAATTCCCACATTATAATGTTTTACCAACTCCAACCATTTTCTTTGTCTCAGGTTGAGATCAGCCTGAGTGAAGATGTACTTCAAACTTTTATGATCCGTATAGATCTCACATCTATTGCCGATCAAGTAATGCCTCCATATTTTGAGCGCATGCACCACTGCGGCTAATTCCAAGTCATGAATAGGATAGTTTTCTTCATGAGGTCGCAGTTGTCTTGAAGCATAAGCTATCACCCTTCCTTCTTGCATCAAAACACATCCAAGTCCTTGCTTTGAAGCATCACAGTACACCTCAAAATCCTTATGAATATCTGGCAGAACAAGCACTGGAGCTGAGGTTAACCTCTTTTTCAACTCCTGAAAACTCTGTTCACACGCTTTCGTCCATTCAAACTTCTTTTCTTTCTTCAGAAGTTGAGTAAGAGGCCTGGCTATCTTCGAGAAACCTTCAATGAATCTCCGATAATAACCAGCTAATCCAAGAAAACTCCGGATGTCTGGGACCGACTTAGGCTGTTTCCAATCCAAAACATCTCTTACTTTCGCTGGATCCACTGCTACTCCTGCAGCAGAAATGATATGACCCAGGAAAGAAACCTCTTTCAACCAGAAATCACACTTACTGAACTTGGCATACAGCTGATGCTCTCTTAACGTCTCTAAGACTATCCTCAGATGGTCTTCATGCTCTTTTCTGCTCTTGGAATAGACAAGAATGTCGTCGATGAAGACTACGACGAACTTGTCTAAATACTCTATAAACACCTTATTCATCAGGTTCATAAAGTAAGAAGGAGCATTGGTTAATCCAAAAGACATGACTGTAAACTCATACAGTCCATACCTGGTGGTAAAGGCTGTTTTCGGAATATCTTATTTTCTTATCTTCAGCTGATGATATCCCGACCTCAAATCTATCTTGGAGAAGACTTGAGCTCCCTTCAACTGATCAAACAGATCATCAATCCGAGGCAACGGGTACTTGTTCTTGATTGTGACCTCATTCAAAGACCTGTAGTCTATACACATCCTCAAACTACCATCTTTCTTCGTGACGAAGATTACGGGCGATCCCCACGGCGATGAACTGGGTCTGATGAATCCTTTCTCTTGCAGTTCCTTGATCTGCTTCTTCATCTCGACCAACTCATTGGAAGGCAACTAGTACGGTCTCTTTGAGATCGGAGCAGTTTCAGGTACCAGCTCAATCACAAACTCCACATCTCGATCTGGCGGCATTCCCGGCAACTCCTCGGGGAACACATCCGGGTATTCATTGACTATCGGTACATCCTCCAACGAAGTCCCTTTCAAACGGTTTAGGGTGCTACCCCCCTTAGAGGCAAGATTAGATAAGAACTCCACTCTAATCCCCTTAGGGCTGGTAAGAGAGATAGCTCTACTAGCACAGTCTATCTGACCCTTGTACTTGGTTAACCAATCCATTCCAAGGATGACTTCTATACCCTTAGTATCCAATAGTATTAAGTTCGCTAGGAACTTTACCCCTTTTATTACTATATCCATTTTCGGACAAACTGCAGTTGTTCTTAGTTCTTTACCAGGGGATTGCACTAACAAAGGGTTTCTTAACTGTTTGGTATTCCAGTTATGCTTTTAAACCAAGTATTCCGATATGAAAGAATGGGTTGCACCAGAATCAAACAGAACTGAAGCAGGTACTGAGTTCACATGGAACTTACCATAAACCACGTCTGGAGCCTCCTGAGCCTCTTCAGCCGTGATATGGTTCACGCTCCCTCTTCCAGCAGTCCTTGGGGTGCGTGGAGTCTGCGGGGTTCCTCTCCCCTGAGCTGGCACTGGAGTGCGGGCTGGCATCGATCCCAGGTTGAACCTCACTGGGGTAACGGGCTGACGCTTATGGGGGCAGTTGTTGGCGTAGTGCCCCATCTCTCGGCAGTTGAAGCACTGCACTCCTGCCATCGCAATCCCACTCCTCTGAGCTTGAGCTCCTGCATTGCCGGCAGGGGCTTGTCCAGTGGGGCGCGGGGTGGACATTGGGGTCCTTGGTGCATTGGGGGCTGCTGGCCTGCTGCTGCTGGAAAGTGCGGGGCCTGGAGCTGCTAGCACCGCGCTGATTCTGGAACAGCATCTTCCTCTTCCTGGACTCAAACAGCTGACGCTGAGCATCCTCTTGGACCAGAGCCTTGTTGACCATGTGCTGGAACGACGGGAAGTCGCTCGACACTAGCTGAACCTTCAAGTTAGGGTCAAGGCCCTCCATGAATCGGCAGATCTTGGCCTCATCAGTCGCGACATCTGCGGTCGCATAGCGGGACAGCTGAGTGAACCGGTTAAGATATTCTAGCACAGACAGGTTTCCCTGCTGAAGCTTATGAAACTCTCGGCGCTTCATCTCCATGATGCCCTTGGGGATGTGAGTAGCCCTGAAGGCTTCAACAAACTCATTCCATGCGATGTTCTGCGGGTCAGCATGTGCGGCACAGTAGTTCTCCCACCAGTTGGCTGCCGTACCTTTAAGCTGATGAGACGCGAACTGTACGCTCTCTATCTCATCACACTGAGCCAAGTGCAGTTTCCGCTCTACTTCCTTGAGCCAGTCGTCCGCATCCAGCGGGTCCACGGATCCAGCAAAGGTTGGGGGTCGAGTCCGCATGAACTCCCCAAACTTGGATTGGGGCGGTTGAGCTTGAGCCTGTGCTGCAGCGGCTTGAGGTTGGTTCAGAACGTTCTGAGCTAACGCCTGGAGAAGTTGAAGCTGCATCGCCATCATCTGTTCCATATTCGGCGGCTGAGCTGGAGGTGGGGGCGGCGGCGGATCATACTGAGCTGCCGGGTGCTGGACTTGCTCTTGTCCTTGCTGCTGCGGGGGCTCCACAAACTCTTCCTCCTGAAAGTGCACTGGCCCACGGGCACGACCACGACCTCTACCACGGCCTCCTGGTCTTCCACGGCCACGACCACGACCAACTTCCTCCATCTGCAACAAGGGCGGACAAGCACAAGGGAAGAGGGAAAAGCACAGGTAAGAGTCAGGGGACTAAACCACATCCTCAACAACAAGAGCACAACCACAAAGGCACACAACAGAAGGGAAAACCAACTAAACTTGCATTAAAACAAAATAGTTTTGGAGGTGGCTGTATCACAACTGCCTAAGGGCCCGATACAATCCAGCAATCACTTATTCATCGTTCTAATAAAAAAAACAAAGTAAAGGTCCTCCAGGCTAGACAACTAATCACTCGCGTCACTCGCAAAGCCACGCGGGGATGGGTCCTCCTCCTCCTCGCTCCTGCTGTGGGAAGGCGTAGCTGACGACGACGGTCTGGCACCTCCAGAGGCGGTCAAGAAACCCAAGGACACTCCTAACGGCGACTGGGGCCGAACGGACTTGCGCGCCGTGCACCGAAGCTTCAAACCCTGACGACGCTGGGCTGACGGAGCGTCCATCGGTATGTCGCGGATCGGCGGGTCCTCCAGAACCGGGGCGGGTGGTGGTGGCGCCATGGGCTGTGCCTCCTGCACAGGCGCTGGTGGTGGAAGCTTCTGGGCGTTCCTCCTCTCCTCCTCGAGCTGACGGTTCGCCTCTCTAGCTGCTGTCAAAGACCGACACAGACCCTGCAACTCGTCTGTCATCCGCACGTAGGCCTCATCCTGCGCCTGGACGAGGGAGCCCAAGTGCACGACGGTCGGGTCGGCCTCCTGCTCCAAACTCTGGAACTGGTTGTACATCCCCCCAAGCTGGAAGCGGGGAAACAACCGGTACGGGGAGTCCTCCAGCTGACCGCGGTAGCTATACCCCAACATGAGGATAGCCTTTCTGGCAGCGTCCTGAAGCGCGTACGCCAGAATCGACCTCTCAGCCGTGAAGTAGAACGGCCGGTCCTCGTCGCGAACTCGGCTCCTCGCGAAGACCAGCAAGCGGACCTGCCACAGGTCCTGGATAAGACCAGAAATAGACTGGTAGCGATACTTTGGGCGATGGGGGAACCCTAACTCCTGGAGCATCAGGGAAAGCTCCTCGCAGAAGCCTCCAGCCTGAGCAGCGAAAGTGGTGAAAGTCGGCATCTACAAATTGCAAGTTTGCAACTTGCAAGGAAGAATGGGATAGCTCGCGTTGATGTAACCTACGGGAATCTCACACGGTAAGTACGCGAGCTTAGTCCGGATGCTCTCACTATCATCTCATCGTCAAACAAACTAGAAAGGTCAGCGCGGCGCACGTGACCGGTTATAACTTTGGAATTTTTTGAAAAGGTTTTTTTGAGTTTTTTGCGGAGAAAAAACGGGCCGAAATGTATTCTCTAAACCTTTGGAGGGTCTTTTGGAGCGTTATTCTTTAATAAGAAAAGTTTCTGTGAGACCCTGCATCAGCTATCCGAAATCTCCTGTGTATTTCCGTACTAGTCCCAGATCAGTAGCTAGTACACACAGTCACAATGATACTTCATTGCCGAACATAACGAAAATTGTAATATAAATATTCAAGTATGGGCCACATGGCCACTTATTACAATACTCGGTCCAACGACCGAAGACAAAGCAGCGGAAACAGAAAGCAAACCAAGCGAACGCCACAACGCCACAGCCGACGACCAGAAACACAACTAGCTCTCGTGGCAATCCTCCTCGTACTCCTCGGGGTAGAACTCGCCCTCCTCAGCTGTGTCTTGGAAGTTTTCTGATGATGACAATGTTGGTTTAGCACGTGAGTACAAAGGTACTCAGCAAGTCGGGGAAAGTATGATCATGTGGGTCTTTCCAAAGGAAGCTTAATAGGGTTTATTTGCAAAAAGCCACATTTTATTAAACCATACTTAAGTCATAACTTTCACAAAGCATCTTTTAACAATTCTTTTTAACAATTGAATTATTTAATATTGTAGTGAGGTTCTATCCACCATCACTAGTATAAAGGCTGTATCCGCCAACTTTTAAAAGATCAAGGTTAATCATGTGACTCCATCCGTCAAGTGCAAAACAGGTTCTTTCCACCTGGTTGGCTCTATCCGCCAAACAACTTCCGAGAGTTCTAACCACTCCCGAATCCCAAAACAAAACACTTTTCAGTTTTAAAACCAAAATCAAAGTCTACCAATATGAAAGCATTCTTCGCTTTGCCCTTGACCGTAGGCACGACTATTCAAATAGTTTTCACTCTGTAGAGGTGTACAGCTTTACCCACAAGACAAGATATACCCTTGATGCCATGCAATTAACACACTTCCTTAGGTGTGTCGGCAGGGATATCCTGACAAGCTCGTTACAATGTATCTACCTAACTAGACCCACCCGCTGAGGTTTCACCGCTGTTAGGGTTCCATCTGCCCAGTACAGAAGCCCCTCTTGCGCCGTGAGATAAAAACAACATTGCCTCCATCCGGCATTCACATTCAACCGAGTGGTGAGTCTAAATTAGGTTTCTACAAATTAGTTGGCCAGGTCGTACCATTATAGACATGTGGTAGTACGGTTATGCTTAGAATGGACAGTCACAAGCGTCGGTCCTTATATGACTTGGGGCGGTACTTGCACAAGACAGCTAGTGCTCCATTCGCACCCACCCGACAATCCAATCCGCCCAAGTCCAAATCATTTTCCTTTTCTTTTTATTTTAGAAAACAGGACCAAAACCATAATAATGCTTTCTAAATCATATTGGAAATCATAACTTTTGAGTAATCCCACCCATGGGTTGTTTTCATCGGAAAAGATCCTAAGCAATTCTACCGGACTATGTAGCAAAGGATACCATATAAGCATAAGCATGGTATAAACAATGTCCTAGGAGGAATCAACAATTTCGGAATAACTAGCACTTATATTTGACATATTTCATTAAACATAGCCATGCAACTTTGTAAACAATTTAAATCATTTCACAATCATAGGATCAAAATGCGTCAAGGGGACTTGCCATCTGTCACGGCGGAGGTGTCGAACTCGGAAAGCTCGGCGGCGGAATCGGCGGTCGCGGCGGGATCGTCGACTACACGCAAATCGAGGCAATAAATAAATAAAAGAAAATAAATAAAATCTAAAAATTATAAAAATAATACTGGCAGGTAGATCTTGATTTTAGATGAATTTAGAAATTTGAATGGGATCAAACGGAGTTCGAACGGAGAAGTTATGAGCTTCCGAAGTTTGAAATTTGAAAAATTAGAAAACCGGGAATATTCTCAGAATATTCCACTGTTTGACTGGTCCACTGTTGACTTTGACTTTGACTGGCCTTTGACTCTATTACATGTGGGGCCAAGGTGTCATGGGTGGAAGGCTTTCTTCAAGCTTGGGCTTCTCCATGGATGCCATGGAGGATGGAGAGAGTTTGAGGGTGGGGAAGGGACCGTGGCGAGGCGGTGGCGGCGGGGACCACCGGCGATGGCGGTGGCGGCGCCCGCCGGCGAGCGGCGGCGAAGCGGGTGGGCAGCGCCTGTGGCGAAGCGCGCGTGGGGCCGACGGGGCGGCGGCGGGCCCGCACGCACAAGTCCAGAAGCTCCAAAAAAGAAGGCAGAGGACTCCACTCTCCAAAAAAAATTGATTTTGACCCCATTTTGCCATGGAATTGATCCAAACAAAAGCCTAGAGTCACTAGATTACATCCTTAGGGACACCTAGGAGAAAGGAATTGAGTTGATTCTCACCGGAGATGATGAAATCGACGACGAACGGAGCTCCGACCGAACCGATAAAACCGAGAAATTCGTCGCCAATCCTTGATGCAACCTAAAATTGATGGTTGGGTTAGACTCTAGACTCACCCACGGTCACAAGGAACCAAGTGGCAAGAAGAATGGCTCACCGGAGAAGGATACAAGCACAAACTCGAAGAACACCGAAAAAGTTCAACACGACGTCGGTTTCCTTGATCTCACGGGCACAAGAGTGAAGTAGTGGAAAGGAGGAGCACACTCCCGGAACGGGGATTCTTATACGTAGAGAATGGAGGTGGTGGTGCGGCGTTTGGAGGTGAAACGGCCGAGATAATGGAGATTAAGTGCATTTCAGTTTTTCTTGAATGGGGCCGTTTCCGGCGAGATTGACGGCTCATCAAGGTGGGGAATGGCAAGAGATCAACGTCGCGGATCCAACGGAAACGATCGTTCGCGTTTTGGAGTTGAATTGAGGGAGTTATGAGCAAATGAAGTGGAACCCTAGCCACTGATGCACTTGATGCTTCCTCTGTCATTTGGCTTGGGCTGGAGGTAGAAGAAGATGCACTATTCCCTTGCCACGTGGCACTCTCCCATTGGTCCTCCTTTACGTAAATGATTCGTCCTAGAGAAAAATAAGGAAAAATGGTCTAAAAATTTCGAAAAAATTTCCAAAGCCATTTTAGAATATTTGGGACCCAATAAAATTGGTTCCGCTGAATTTGGATGATTCTTGTGGAATTGAATATTCGGGCGCGGATCGCAGGCATTAAACAAAAGCCGCGCGAGATAAAATAGGAACGGAGGTCAAAAAATCCGGGGAATGATTCCTAAAATCATTTTGGAATATTTGGAACACAATAGAAGGGATTTTAGGATTTTTGGTGCATTTTTGGACTCGGGTGAAATTTCGGGTACCGGCGGGAACTGGAAAATTCGATTTTTCGACCGGAGGAGAATTAAATCCCGATTTTGGATAGGAATGGATGCCAGGTTAATATAAACACCAATGAAACTCCAAGTTTTAAATTTACTTTATTTAAATTAGGTTTATCTCCAGAAAGCGAAAACGAGGATGTTACAGTTTCTCTGGAGGAAAACAGACCGAAACGATAAAATAGACCAATGCGCATGTTTTTTGGATTCTCAGAGGCCCTTTTTTGCAATTTTTCGGAGGGCCATAACTGCGAAACTATTTTTTGTAGGGTTTTCTTTACGTTTTTTAATAAAAAAGTTTTTTTTTATTAAAAATGGATCGAAGTGTAAAAATAGATCAAGCGTATATTTTTCAGATTTTTCGAGTTTTTTTCGCGCTAAGGAAGGGCCTTTTCGTAAAAAAAAAAGACATACATGCAATTTTTGAAATCTACAGGGCTTTTCCGCGAAAAAGCCGCGGTGCCACGCGGCGGGCACAGGCGGCGGCGCGGGCCTGCCACGCGTCGCAAGGGGAAAAAACGCGCGCGCGAGCGGCTGCAGGGCTCGAACCCGCGCCAACAGCGAGGCAGTGAACGGCTTTACCGCTGCGGTGCGCGGCCCGCTCGGGCGAGCAAACGGCGCGCAAGTCCGTTTTATGCTGTGGTTCAGCACGGGCTGACGTGGAGCGATCTCGGCCGCTCGCGCACGCGATCGGATGGCCGGAAAATTGGGGGGACATGGCATCGGTGCGCTTCGAGGAAACCTTCCGATTTTGTTTTATGGAGTATTAATCAGGCCTTTGAACGAGTGGAGTGATCTGGGCCGTCGAAACAACGATCAGACGATCAGAACACGTGAGGCAACGTGGCACGACGAAGAGGCTAGAATGCGGCTAAAGTTTAATGTATGTAGTGTACACAATGAAATGTTTACGTCCTTGCAACACCCGGCAGGCCGGGAAGCTAGATGATCATCACTTGCAAGCAAACGAGAGAATGATGCAAAAAAGCCAACGCATCGGCCAAGTCAAAAGGAAAATCGGCCATCCATCCATGGCAACGCCGGCCGGGCATGAAGATGAAGAGGCAAATTAAAAGGAGAGCACGTCCGCATCAAATCAAACAAAATCCATCACGCACCTCCATCGTCAAACAAAACCAAATCACGCAAGAACGGGAATCTCACACGGTAAGTACGCGAGGCTTAGGCCTGCTTGTTTCAGCTTTTGATTCTGGATTCTGGTTCCAAAAGCTGAATAAAAAACAAACAGCCTGATTCGAAAATCCGATTCCCACAATCCAACCCACCCTTTTACACTAGAATCCACAATCCACTTCATATGTGCTTTTGGATTCCAGCTTTTGGAGAATCAGCTTCTCAATAACCACAATCCAGAATCAGCTTTTGGAGAATCAAAAGCTAAAACAAACAGGCCTTTAGTCTGGATGCTCTCACTGTCACATCATCAGAAAAATTAATCAGGCCTTTCAAATTAAATCTTTAATCATCCTTTAATTTATCCCTAATTCGTATATTTTTGTATCGTACTTTTGGTGGATTTTTCTTTCATTTTTAGGTTGGACTTCGTGTAAAAATCCATTTTCTAATTCATTTATTGTTATTCTAAATTTTATTTTTAGGGTTTACTTTCAAATTCGTATGGGAATCAAAATTGCTTAATTTTTTATTCTAAATTTTAGTTAATATGGTTTTTACTTGACAAAGGCTCACTCTGTCAACAAAATATAGTGAATATTTTTTAATGGTCTTATTCATAAATATGGATCACATTTAATATTACAATAAAAATGAGTGTAATCAATATCATCTTGGTTTATATGCCAACAGAAAATACGCCTAATAAATATATAGCTTTACTTTATATCTTCTATGTGCTTGCATTGTATAGTATTTATAGATATAGCTAGGGGTATTCTAGTCATTTTTAATATCATCTTGGCCTATGTGTCAAGAGAAAATATGCCTTACAAACTTGGACAAACTACGTAACTATTATTTTATAATAAATATTTTACTCAATTTTGCAGAACAATATATTTGAGATAAATAAATTGGAATAAATATTAAATTTTATTATTAATTTTTGCCAATTTTGCTAGAAGTGGATAAGAGTCTAAAGATCACATGGTAAAATTTTTGGCTATGGGAAATCTTAGTAAAATTTCATAAAATTACCTTTTTACACTAATCAAAGTCACACCAAATTAATGAAATTAATTAATTCTTTGTTAAATGATTTCACATTGATTTTTGAGTGACTAAAACAAGCTTCCAGAGAGCTCTAGGGTATTTATGATATTTTTGCAGATTTGTAATACATTTTTACTTTTTACCTTTATATCTTTTTTTACTTTTCCTCTTTTTACTAAATCCAAATTAATTATTTTCTAACAAAGAAATCCACAAAAGACAATTAAATTTAGGATAAATCAAGAATAAAGCAATTAAATATTTTAGAATGTTCTCTTTATTCTTTATTAAAATTTGGAGATGTCACACACACACACACACACACACACACACATATATATATATATAGGCAGCATATTTGGTGCAAACCCCCTTTACCGTGAAAACTCCGTGTAAAAGTTTTGAAAAATTCTCAAAAAATTACTATACATAGGGGAGGTGTGGTTCTACAACCCTGTAAAATTTAAAGACAAAACTCAATTGCATTTGAAAGATATGAAAAAGACAAATTGCAAAATGAATAGTGCTAAACAGTGAAAAATCACTATTCATACTGACTTTGTCTTTTTTATATCTTCCAAATGCAATTGATTTTTGTCTTCAAATTTTACAGGGTTGTAGAACCACACATTCCCTATGTATGGTAATTTTTTGAGAATTTTTCAAAACTTTTACACGTGGTTTTCACGGTAAAAGGGGTTTGCACCAAATATGTATATATATATATATATATATATATATATATATATATATATAGAGAGAGAGAGAGAGAGAGAGGATGGCTAGAATACTATCGATAGCAAAGTGAACTTGTACTACCCACGTTCTAAGCCGTCCGATCGCACAACGTATGGTCCAGATGAATCGCCCCTCTCTCTCTCTATATATATACTCTCTCTCTCTCTCTCGATCTCTAGTGTGCTATCGATAGCACAATATCACTACTCATCAAATTTTATATATTTTGAACTTTTTATCCTATTTAATTCGTATTTTTCAAAATCCACGATCTAATTAGTTGTGGGGCGTCCAATGAAGCTGATTTTGAAAAATACGAATTAAATGGGAGAAAAAGTTCAAAATATATAAAATTTGGTGGGTGGTGAGATTTCAATGAGATGAACAGAGTGCACGGTTTGAATCAACAGTTTCATCTTCGAATTTGGCGGTTGTGTGAGCTTTATTTTAACAGTTTCGGCTGTAGACTTGAAGGAAGGTTCCTCCAGTATGCAGTTAATTCCAGATGTTCCTATGAATACAGCAAAATCAGTAAGTCATATTCAGGAAAAAGATGAATTACGTGAAGTTCAAGATCGTTCTGTTGTGTCTGATCTTTTTGGTGGCAGTAGTAACCTTAACAAGTATAAGATGCAAGAGAGATGCTCATCATTGTTCAATTGATGAGGTTCAGAATATAGTATGGGTTTTATTGATACTTGTCCAGAAAATCAAGTCTTCAATTTTGGTTGTTCGGCTGATCAGAAGATTACTATCAACAGTTCTCAGTTTGAACTTTGAACCTGCTCTGGTGGATGCTTCAAAGGAATATGCTTCTGGATTTACTGCTTAGAGTATTGCCGAAAACAAGAATGCAGTTACTGTTGTTACTTCTAAAGAGACAAGAATTTCAGTTGTTCTGGCTGAACAGGTTTAATCTGATGTTAGAGTTATATTTCCATTTAGATTACCATTCAATCGAGAAGAATAACTCAGGTGGGTCTGCTGACCAAAAGTTAAATTTTAGTGATAAGAATGTTTTAGTTTCTCTGGCCAAACAGCAAGATGATCCTTCTGCAGTAAAAGTATTGGCTGACGAGACTAAAGGGTCGAAGTGTTGGATTTGCTGAATCTGAGAAGGTGATTACAAAGGCAAATGAAAATGCTCTCATAACTCAAGTTAATGCTGATTTCAATTTGATAGGTGGTGATTTCAATTTGATTAAAAGACAGGATGAAAAAAACAATTCTAATTTTCAGCCCCGATGGTCTTTCTTATTCAATGCTGTCATTGAAAGTCTAGACTTGACAGAAATTGATTTATCTGGCCATCGTTTTACTTGAGCAAATTCCTTAGAAAATCCAACTTTTGAGAAACTAGACAGGGTGCTAATGAGCACTGATTGGGAGCAAAAACTCCCCCTAGTGACAGTGCATGCCCTTAGTAGGTCCTTGTCAGATCATACACCACTTCTACTTAATACTGGGGAAGCATTCCACAAAGGAAATATGCTAATGTTCAAATTTGAATTTGGTTGGTTAAATAGATATGGCTTTTTTGATATGGTATCTAATTGTTGGCATAATGAAAATAGGGGACATTCGACCTTGACTAGATGGCAATTTAAAATTCGAAGCCTTAGAAAATTTTTAAGAGGATGGGCAAAAAATACCAGTGGATCATATAAGAAAGAAAAGAAAGAATTACTTCATATCATCGATAAATTTGATAAACAATCAGAGCTTTAGAGCTTGTTTAATGAAGATTTTACTCTTAGACAGCACACTTCTTAGAGATTAGCTCGGTTGTTACGTGAAGAGGAAATTAAATGGTATCAAAGATCAAAAATGAAATATATTCTGGAAAGGGATAATAATACTAAATACTTTCATTTGATTGCAAATGGAAAGTATAGGAAACAAAGAATATTCCAGCTGCAGCAGGAAGAAGGATTAATAAATGGTGATGTAGAACTTAAGTGATATATAACCAATTATTATAATGGTCTTTTTCGATCACCAGTTTCAAATCACTTTTCAATGATTGAATCTCACCAGGAGGATATATCTCAAGTTTCAGACATAGAAAATGAGTTTCTTACTCAGCCATTCACTGAAAAAGAAGTGTGAGACGCAGTTTTTCGAATGGAACATAACAAAGCCCCAGGACCATATGGGTTTCTAGCTGAATTTTATCAGTTTTTCTGGGAAGTAATTAAGACAGACTTATTAGCAATGTTCAAGAGCTACCTAAAGGGGTTTTACCCCTTTACAATCTGAATTTTTGGATAATTACTCTTTTACCGAAGAATAAAGATGCTAGGCAAATACAACAATATAGACCAATTTGTCTGTTGAATGTAAGCTTTAAAATTTTTACTACAGTTAGTACAAATAGGGTCACATCTGTGGTTGATCTTGTTGTTCGTCCTACTCAAACGGCTTTTATGCTAGGAAGAAATATATTGGATGGAGTGATTATTCTTCATGAAACCATTCATGAATTGCATAGGAAAAAATGTATAGGGTGATATTTAAGATTGATTTTGAAAAAGCTTACGAAAACATTAGTGGCCTTTTCTACAACAGACTTTAAGGATGAAAGGTTTCTCAACACAGTGGTGCAAGTGGATTGAGAATTTTGTTACTGGGGGTAGTGTGGCCATTAAAATTAATTCTAAATTCTAAATTCTAAATTTTAAATTTTAAATTTTAAATTAAAATAAAATAAAATAATGATGATATTGGTCCTTTTTTTAGACCAAAAAGGGCCTTTTACAGGGTGACCCTCTATCTCTTATTTTATTTAATATTGTTGCTAACATGTTAGCAATTATTTTGGACAGAGCTAAAAATAATGGGCAAATAAGGGGCCTAATACCTAATACCCCATTTGGTGGATGATGGGTTATCTATTCTTCAATATGCAGATGACATTATTCTTTTTATGGGAAATGACCTTGAGTAGGCCTTAAATTTAAAATTGTTGCTTTGTGCATTTGAACAAATTTCTTGTCTCAAAATCAATTTGAATAAAAGTGAAATTTACTGTTTTGGTGCTACTAAGGAAGTAGAGGATCAATATACTCAACTTTTTGGGTGTGGATCAGGATAGTTGCCTTTTAGATACCTTGGCATTCCAATTCATTACATAAAGTTGAGAATCAGCGAATGGAAGGGGGTAGAAGAAAGATTCAAGAAACATTTGAGTAGTTGGAAGGGTAAACATTTATCTGCTGGAGGGCAGTTAATACTACTAAACTCTGTAGTTAGCAGTTTACCAACGTTCATATTATCTCTTTTCGAGATACCTCGTGGGATACTTAAATGTTTGGATTATTACAGATCCATATTTTACTGGCAAAGTGGTAATCATAGAAAGAAATATAGATTAGCTAAGTGCAACATACTTTGTAGACCAAAGATCAAGGTGGATTGGGTATTCAAAACCTGGATATAAATTTTTTTGCTTGCTTAGTAAATGGCTTTTTTTAAAATTTAAATAAAGTTGGTATCTGGCAATGTCTTATCAAAAGGAAGTATATGCAAAACAATACTCTTTCTTATGTAGAAAGAAAACCCGGGGATTCCCAATTTTGTTCTGGTTTAATGCGGGTTAAACAGCAGTTCTTTAGATTTGGTTGTTTTCAAGTTGGAAACGGTATTCAAATTCGTTTCTGGCAAGATATCTGGAATGGAAGTACACCCCTTAGCTCTCAGTTTCCACGACTCTTCCAAATTGTTAGAAAAAAATGCTACGGTGGCAGAAGTCATGAATTCTGACACTTTAAATTTGTCTTTTAGATGATCTATTATGGGTCATAATTTGAGGGATTTGCATAATCTCATTACGAGGTTAACTGGGTGCAATTAACTCTAGAAAGAGATATTTTTTGATGGAATCTCTATAAGAATGGATAGTTTTCTGTCCAATCTTTATATCAGATTTTGATGAATGAGGATGTTCCTTTTACAAACAGAAATTTGTGGAAACTTAAGATACCTCTAAAAATAATTTTTTTTCTTTGGTATCTTCATAGGGGTGGTGATTTTGACAAAAGATAATCTTGCAAAAAGAAACTGGAATGGTAGCAAAACGTGTTGCTTTTGCAATATGTTGAAACTATACAACATCTTTTTTTATTGCCGTGTTGCTCGTTTAGTTTGGCGTATCATTCAAGTAGCTCTTAATCTGACATTGCCTAGAAGTATAACTAATATGTTTGGAAACTGGTTGAACGGGATGAGTAAAGATTTCTAGTCTCACATTTTAGTAGGCGCTGCTGCAATATGTTGGTCAATTTGATTACTTCGGAATGATATGATGTTTGGTAAGAAAAGGAATTCTAATCCATTGCAAGTTATTTATGCGTGCATCGGATTGCTATGCTCATGGTCATTACTGCAAACTAAGGAGGACAAGGAAGTGGTATTATCTGGTTGCAGAGCGCTAAATTTGGTAGTCAAGGATTTCTTCTGCAGATATGGGTGGAGAACTAGGCACAGGATTTGTGTTAATTGAGACCTTTTGTTTCATCTTCATTTTAGCTTGTTGCAAACTATCTTTATTCCTTTTTTCCTTTACGAAAGATATTCAGTTGTAACATTGTAATAATGTTTTGGCTGTGTGCTAATCTTCCATTATCTAAAAAAAAGAAGGGTAATATAGCCTTTACGTGCACCAGCTAGTAGCCAACTCACGAGGATCGATAGAGTAACAAATAAGAGATAAAAGTTGGGATCAAATGGTGATAAAAGGATGGGCGTTTTCACGATGGCATATTATAGAAGTGACCAATTTCCAACGACAAATAGAAGATTTCCAATTTCTATAGCATAAGCAGGATGATTTGGAGCATGTAAAGACACCATATCTAGTAATTAGGGTAGTTCGGATGTAAAGACAACATATAAAGATTTGAGCTATGTTCCGATGTAACCTCTACTAAAAACGATTGTAGTCTATACGAGTAGTTCGCATAGCATAGCTCTGCTCACGCAGATTTATTCTGTAGGAGCTCCCTTTTGCTTTCGTCTTCTTTTCTAGAACTCTTTTGTAGAACTTGTCAGTTTGTAATAATAGAAATCGGAGAGTTTCCAATTTGGAGCACGTAAGTACAATTTATATGGCTTAATTTGGTCCAACCCTCCTATTTCCAACTATATACACTATTTGCATGATGTATACATAGTGTTTCCTTTTGAAACGGAGGGGAAAACCCTCCAATTTATATTATTAGAAACTAACAAGTCCTGCAAAAGAATTCACAATAACTATTGGGTATAGTAAAAGAACTCTAATTTTAACAGGGAGTTTAGTCTTCCACAAGAATTTATGTGCGAAGCCACCACCATAAAAACGTTCGACCAAAATTGAGAATCCCCAATTTTGCAGCCCAACTGAGTGATCGTTTTTGAGTTCTAGTATTTCTCCCTAAGTATTTCTTGCTAAAGTCGTATATATAGTTCATATACAGCTCGAATTCACTCATTACATTTCCATGATCTACAACGTGGGGTATTAGTTCTGTACCTCGTTAAACAGAACAGCTAGCTAGTAAAAAACAGACTACTTACACAGCCTCGAATCGCTAGTGCTGTCCTGCATTTCCTTTTCCTTCTGAATCCAGTCCATGATGGAGCCCTATAGGCGGGCTGGCGCCTGTGCAGCCCACGAGTTGAGGATTTTGGTGATGAAAACTATTCATCTCTCCACCTTCTCCTGTTGTCTTTGCAACAGCTTCCGAACGGTTGTTTTCTCAGCCTGAAGGTATGCGCTACCATGCCTGGACTTCCAGAGCATTTGATACGCCGTCGCTCCGGCGTTTCGGCGAAGGCAATCTATCGCCTTTGGCAGCATGATCTCGTCCAGCTGTTCCAAGGTAATGTTTGTACACAATCCGTGTTGTTCCTCCCCGTCAATCATCTCTGCCATGGAGCCCCCGACGGAAGGCTGAAGATCTTCGGAAGAAGCAAGAGGCGAGAAGAGGAGTCCAAGTTTCAGATATGGAAAGCCTTTCTTCTGTAGAGAACTTGTTTTGCCTTTGATGATTTACCTCCGTCTATTGCACCAAGCAGGTAGTGGGGATGTAGCCCTGCAAATACACTTTGATAACTGGTTCCAGAGAAATACATGGCAACAATTCTGATGGAACATTTGTGTTGCTACTACCACCGGGTTGCTGCTTGTACTGGTCATGTTGCTTGCAACATAGTGGGTTTGGGCGAAACAACTGAGTAAAAACACCGTGAAAATTGTCCCAATGATGATTATGGCTACAGTAAACATATGGCACCCAGTCGAAGTCTTGCGTAGGCAGCTATGTGAGCTTTATCTTAACAGTCAGCTGTAGACTTGAAGTGAGGTGTATAGAACAACTATGTCCGTGCTCTCAGAGAGTTGCAAGATGAGACAAATTATGAAATCCTTCTCTGGTGCATCACCATCTTTGTGGATAAAGAGCAGCCTGCCCTCTATTCCGTGCTCGGCAGTGTTGAATGGCTGTAGAAAAACCAGATGGTGTTGGTTTCCTCTTTCAAATCTACACACTGTTGTTTTGCCTGCAAGAAGTTGTCTTACAAGTGGGTCAAAGAACTAGTATTGCCGTGGTGTGCCACCAAGCTCCAGGAACCTCAAGAAATCACCAGCACAATCCGCATACCACTCGAATCTTCGGACAACGCATCTACTAGACTCAGTTACTACGACCGCTAAAGAAAGAGGAGATGAATGACTTGGCAGTATGAGCGATCCGTTTAGGGAAGGAGGAATTCTTTACCTCCTGCTCCATCTCTTCTTCTTCTTCTTCTTCCAGGATTTGTTGCTTGCATTTGCGCAGTGTGTCATCGCACTCATGGGCAGCACGCTTCAGCTTGCTCCGCCAACGTCGCAACGGCGACATGTTGTTCATCTTCCACTTGTCAGATGTCTCGAGTGCGGCCTCCAACTTGATGTGCGCTATCTCCATCCTCTCAACGTTCTCCTTTGCGTTTGGTTTGCACTCGTACTTGTCCATCATACCAGAAATGATCTGGTATTTGCGTAGGCAGCTGTGTGAGCTTTATCTTAACGGTTTCAGCTGTAGACTTGAAGTGAGGTGTATAGAACAATTCCAAGCATTTGATTAAAATCCCAACTATATCCGTGCTCTCAGAGAGTGTAACATCCCCAATTTCGGTCTTTTGCCAAAAGCTAATATAAATTAATTAAATTAAAAAATTTGGAATTTCCTCGGTGTTATATTTAACCTTGCATCCTTACCATCCCGAAATTGGAGTTCAATCCTTCATCGTCTGAAAAGTCAATTTTTCAAAGTCCTGTCCTTACCCGAAATTCCACCTGAGTTCCAAAATGCTCCAAAAATTCCGAAACCTATTGCATTAGGTTCCAAATATTCCCTAATATTTTTGGGAATTTTTTCGGGATTTTTAGACCATTTTTGCTATTTTATCTCTCGCGCGTAACTCTTCACTTACTACCGGCCAACCAGATGCTGACACATGGCGATTACTGTAGCATCGTCTTCAACCTTGGCTGGAAACGTTACAGAGAAGCAAATCATCTTTCCATACATGGTGGCCACCTCTTTAAACACCCATATCTCCCTCATTAAAGCTTCAAATCGTGAACGGTCGGTTGCGTTTGAAAGAGGGAGACGAGGAGATCTCATACCCCATGACCATTCACCTTCAATCACGCCGGAAACGGTTCAATCCACCAAAATCCAAAAATCACTTAAATGGTCATAACTTGGCCGTTTCAACTCAAAATTGCGTGCTTCCACTTCTCAACCCTTCGTCTTGGAGCCCTCTATCCTGCTCTCTCACTCTCCTGTAGCCATCCCTCTCCATTTCGCCGGAATAGTGCAAGAACCGTCGCCGGTCGTCCTCCGTCGACACCACCACGTCACATTTTGGTCCAGTGAGCCAAACTCAATTCCGATTGCGTCATCGTGTTCGCGTCGGTGCCCCGAGCAAAAGCCCTCAACTAATTTCACTTTTCATTGTAGGACGGCGATGAATTTCGCCGTTGAAATCTTCGGTTGGAGCTCGGTTCTTCGTCAATTTCTCGCAAACCGTCGATCTCCTCCAAAATCCGGAGACATCCCTAGGTTCGTGTCATCGAGCCCTACACCATGCTTCCTTTTGTTTCGCAAAATTTTATCGTTTTGGGGGATTTCCATTTTGGATGCCAACCGGTTGTTTAGGCGCCCTCGGCATGCCCCATGGCCGGCCACCACTGGCTTCCCCGTCGCCGGCCGCCATGCGCACCGACTTCCCCACGCCGCGCCGCCCCTCTCCCCATCCTCGGCCTCCCGCGCCCGTGCTCGAGCCGGCCTGTCGCCGTGCGCTGCCCGTCTTGCCGCCGCCTCGACCCTCCCGACCCGGTCGGCCAGAAGCCGCCTCCTGCGGCCGGCGTCTGCACAGCCCCTCGGCCCGCCCGTTAGGCCCTCCTCCGCCGGCTACCGCGCCACCCCATGCGTCGCTGCCGCCCCCTTGCCGGTCGCCTCCGGCCCGCCACCGCCACCCTCCGGCGTTGCTGCCCCCTTCCCCTTCCGTTTCCCCACTCGCCGGCCGCCGGGGAGCTCCCCACCGCCGGCGCCGTGAGCCCCCATGGCTCCCCTGTTCCATGGCACATTGAGGAAGAAGGCCCTGTCAATGACAGTGTGACCCCACCTACCATAGAGACCAAGGGAAATTAGAAAATCAGCCAAAAAGAAAAGATGCCAAATGAATATTCCCTATTTTCGAGAATTTCCAGTATTCGAACGCTTGTATCTTTTGCGTACGAACTCCAAATCACTCCGTTCAAATTCCTAAATTCATATAAAATCAAGACCTACCTGCCAGTATAAGTTTTGTAATTTTTGGATTTATTTTATTTTATTTATTTATTTGTTGCTCCGTTTTGTGCGTAGTCGAAGAAGCCGCAGACGCCGCCAAAGAAAGCTTAGTCCAGCGGAGCGACGCGTCTCCCCTCATCAATGAAGGCAAGTGACTGATACTCATACCACAGGTACCCCAAGCGGCCCGAATAAGCAGTTGGGCCGCTCCGGGCCTAGCTCCGCCTGAAAGGCCTGCGCTGGGCAATAAAGGAGTCCCGCCCCCGATCAAGACTGGACTCGAACGCACTCCGATCCCCTCGATCGGAGTGCCCACCGAACCCTGACCCCCGTGGGTCGGAACACCTACGACTTTGACTAAAAAGCGAGCTGGGACCGTCTCCACCAACGACCGCGGCATCAGAGCCCACATTGGGAGTTGGCCGCCTACCCCGCGGGCACGATGCTCAAGACGCCCCTGCCAGGGTAGATGGTTCCTTCCCAAGGTGGCAGGGGAGCCGCACGAAGTCAAGCTCTGGTCCCATCCGCCTAACACATAACCAAAGGGCGCGCCCTCTGGCGGGGGACACCAAGGTCAAGCATCACTACGTCAGCACCTATGGACGAACGAAGCAGTACGTCACTCCCCCAACCAGGCCCAGAAACGACTCCCTCGACTAGTTGATCAACCCGGCGTGGAGGATGCGAGGACCGGTCGGGCGACAAGACCAAAAAACGAACTCCAAGGCATGAGAGACCCTACCTTTTTTCCTTTCCAAACTCCCATGTAACCTGCCGTTTTCCCGTCTATATAAGGAAAGGCAGGACCCTGAGTGGTGGGAGAGAGGTTCGATCGAACAGGCTAGAGATCGATTGAACACAAAAAACACTTCCTCGCTTGTAATATCCGGCACCTACTTGCTCCCAGAAGCAATACACATCCGCATCACAAAATGGAGTAGGGACCTTCAGCCCGAACCAGTATAAACCCTTGGCTTCTTGAGTTGACCATTCGGAGAGAGGGAGCGCACGACCCCCACTAACCAAAAATTCGTATTGCCGGTGTACGAAACACCGACAGTTGGCACGCCAGGTAGGGGGATTTCGCGCGTCATCATCGCCGTCGACTCAGGATTCCCATCTGCTTCCCCGATGGCTTCTTTCTCGCGTGATGGCTCACCAGCGTCGAGGGGTTGGATCCGCTTCGGCGCCCTCGACTTTGTCGTCACTACGACGGGACAGCTCATGCTCATCCCCGCCGCCGTCCGCGACCAGGCTCCCTCCACGAGCCTGGACACGGTCGCCGATGTCCTCGGCAACCTTCGCCTCGAGGTTCCTACCCGGGCCTCGATGACGGAGATACCCCACGAAGGCTCCGCCCCCGGTGGCGCCATGCACGTACAGCAGTGGGCGGCGGCCCTGCCCTCCGCGAACCCTCAGTTCGTGGTGATGGCTGGTTACGTGCCGGCCTCCCTCCACGACTTGCTGGGGGACTCCTCTAGCCGCGGCTCCAGCTCCGACAGGGAGTACCCCCGCGTCGGCTGCACTCCCGTGAATGCAACATGGCAGGCGCGGCGGACCCTTTCGCCACCCCCGCAAGCCCCGGAACTCTCCTCCCGCGCACCACAGCACGGGATGATGAGAACCGACGTGAAAGCCCCACGCACCTCCAAGCTTGCCGCGCTGAGATCGAGCGGCAGCAAGAGGAGATCGAGGCCCGCAAGATCGACCTCAACAGGCTCCAGGCTGACCTAGAGCAGCGTCGGCTCGATCCGCCTCTTGAATCCGGCGTGTGCGCGCATGCCAGGTCCATCGTCAGCTCACCGGGGGGTCGGACGGTCATCCGTTCTTCCCACATGCGAGCCAGAACGTCGCCGCAGCAGCAATGCTGCTCTGCGGGCTCCCTGAGCCGACGGACCCGAAGGCCAAGGTCACGTACCGAAACCTCCGGGGGCTGATGGAACGTGCTGCCGTTCAGCACGCACAGGTTTCCGGCTCCCACCACTCTGGTGTGACCTCGAGCCGCCCACATCACCCATCCTCGCAGGGCCAGCAGAGCCCGACGAAGACGGCGTGACACCTCGAGCGGCCCAAGGCGTCTCACACCCCGGTGCGCCACCGCCTAGGGGACAACCGTGACCTCCGCGCCACCCTCGAGGCGCGAAGGAGAGCGGCTGATGCGGCAGCACAATCGTAGGATGCGGATAGCGGACGGTGCAACAACCGCGCACCAAGCCCCGACGGCCCTGGGCCACGGGCATTCGCTCGCGCCATCCGCAATGCCGACTTCCCGGCCAGATTCTGGGCCCCCGTCAAGGTAACTAAGTACATGGGGGCAACGAACCCCAATGTCTGGCTGGAGGACTACCGGCTCGCTTGCTGGGCGGGAGGGGCTACGGATGAACTTTTCATCATCCAGTACCTCCCCATCTACCTCGCAGACTCGGCTCGAGCCTGGCTCGAGTACTTGCCCACTGACACCATCAGGAATTGGACAGACCTGACGAACCTCTTCGTCGGCAACTTCCAGGGCACATACAAGCGCCCTGGCAACTCCTGGGATCTAAAGAGCTGCAAGCAGCAGCCAGGGGAGATGCTCCGGGACTATATCCGGCGCTTCTCCCAGCAGTGCAATGAGCTCCCCGACATCCGCGACGCCGACGTTGTCGGAGCATTCATCTACGGCACTACTTGCGAGGCCTTGGTGCACAAGCTGGGTTGCGCCAAACCCAGGACCACCAAGGAAATCCTCGACATAGCTACCAACCACGCCTCCGGCGAGGAGGCGGTGGGGGCCATCTTCGACAAGAAGAAGGCTAAGCAAGCGCCTCGCGATGAAGCCGGCATCGCCCCTGACCGTACCAACAAGTAGAAGTGGAAAGGGAAGCACGGCCGCGAGGGCCGCATGGTCACCGCCGCCAATCGCCCTGCCAAGCAGCAGGCTCGGTAAACACCAGACCGTTTCGAAAAATTGATGGATAGTCCGTGCCCGAAACACGACTATCCCGTCAAACACAAGTACCGGGACTACGAAGTCCTGAGGCGCTTCCTCTCCGTGAACCCTACGACGTCGCGAGGCAAGGGGAAGAAGCGTGATCCGCCGCTAGACGACGGAGGCAAGAGCAAAGAGGCGACCGACGAGTTCCCCCAACTCGACGGTTGCCTCATGATCTTGGGAGGACCAGCATCCTACTCCGACAAGCGGCGACTCAAGCTTACCTTTCGCGAGGTCCACGCGGCGGACCCCGCCGTACCTAGCTACCTCCGGTGGTCTGAGTCCTCGATCACGTTTGATCGGACCGACCACCCCGACCACATCCCGCATCCAGGACGCTACCCGCTCGTCGTTGACCCCATCATGGGAACGAAGCGCCTAACCAAGGTGCTGATGGACGGCGGCAGCGGCCTCAATATCCTGTATATTGAGACATACGACGCCCTGGGAACCCCTCGCTCGGGTCTCCGACCGAGCAAGGCCCCTTTCCACGGCGTCGTCCCTGGCCAACAGGCCCATTCCATCGGGCAGGTCGACCTGCCCGTCACCTTCGGGAGCCCAGAGAACTTCCGCACCGAGACCCTCACGTTTGAGGTGGTGAACTTTCCTGGCTCCTACCATGCCATTCTGGGGAGGCCGTGCTACGCCAAGTTCATGGCAATCCCCAATTACACCTATCTGAAGCTGAAGATGCCTGGGCTGCAGGGAGTGATCACCGTGGCCTCATCTTTCCAGCTCGCTTAGAACTGCAAATGAAGCAGTTGTGAGCTAGCTTCAGCGGTCATCGCATCCACTGAGCTCACCGACCTTCGAGAGAGGGTCCTCGAGACTGCCCCCGACTCCGGTAAGTCGGGACCAAGCTCCTTCAAGTCCGCGGAAGACACGAAGGAGATCGCGGTTGATCCCGATGATCCCGCAAAAACCATGCGGGTAGGAGCCACGCTCCCCACCAAATAGGAAGGCACGCTCGTCGACTTCCTCCAAGCCAACCAGGACGTCTTCGCATGGAAGCCCTCCAACATGCCGGGAATCCCGAGGGAGGTCGCCGAGCACTCCTTAAACATCCGACCAGGCTCGAAGCCGGTCGCTCAGCGCCTACGCCGTTTCGACGAAGAAAAGCGCAGGGCCATCGGGGAAGAGATTGCCAAACTTTTGGCTACAGGGTTTGTAAGAGAGGTGCGCCACCCCGAGTGGTTAGCAAACCCTGTTCTTGTAAGAAAGAAAAGTGGGCAATGGAGAATGTGCGTTGATTACACGAGCCTGAACAAGGCATGTCCTAAAAACCCATTCCCATTACCCCGAATTGACCAAGTTGTTGACTCCACCGCAGGATGCGAATCCCTATCGTTTCTGGATGCCTACTCAGGCTACCACCAGATCGCGATGAAAGAGTCCAACCAGCTCGCCACCTCTTTCATTACCCCCCATGGTTCATTTTGTTACGTCACAATGCCGTTTGGTCTGAAAAATGCGGGTGCTACATATCAGCGGTGTATGCATACGTGCTTTTCTGACCAAATAGGCCGTAACATCGAGGCATACATCGACGACATCGTCGTCAAAACTAGGAGGGCTGACGACCTCGTCGTCGACCTAGAAGAGACTTTCGCGAACCTTCGACGGTTCCGCATAAAGCTCAATCCCGAGAAATGTGTTTTCGGGGTCCCAAAAGGGAAGCTGCTCGGCTTCATCGTCTCCGAGCGCGGCATCGAAGCCAATCGGGAGAAGATCTCTGCTATCATGAGGATGGGGCCAATCAGCGATCTGAAGGGAGTTCAGAGGCTGACAGGGTGCCTCGCAGCTCTAAGTCGCTTCGTGTCCCGACTAGGCGAGCGCGGGATGCCGCTCTACAAGCTGCTGAAGAAGTCCGACTCCTTCAGCTGGACGCAAGAAGCGCAAGAAGCCCTCAACCGACTGAAGGCGTTCCTGACTTCGCCCCCGATATTGGTCGCCCCAATATCGGGAGAACCTCTGCTCCTCTATATCGCCGCCATGACCCAGTTCGCCAGCGCCGCACTCGTTGTAGAGCGAGCAGAGGAGGACTGCGTGTTCAGGGTACAACGCCCGGTCTATTTCATCAGCGAGGTACTCTCCGAAACAAAGGTCCGATACCCACAGGTGCAAAAGCTACTCTACGCGGTGCTCATCGCAAAGAGAAAGCTCGCACACTACTTTGACCAACACCCGGTGTCGGTGGTGACCTCGTCTCCACTCGGGGAGGTCGTTCACAACCGCGAAGCCACCGGGAGGATTGCCAAGTGGGCACTCGAGCTCAACGGCCTTGACGTATCGTTCGTCCCCCGGACGGCGATCAAATCATAGGCCCTGGCCGATTTTGTCGCTGAGTGGACCAAGGCTCAGACTCCACCGGCGCTCGAAGACCCCGAGTACTGGACAATGTACTTCGACGGGTCCTACACCAAGAACGGAGTAGGCGCGGGAATCGTCATCATCTCCCCGCTCGGCAACAAGCTCCAGTACGCTATCCGTCTGCTCTTCGATGCCACCAACAACGTCGCCGAGTATGAGGCCCTCGTCAACGGCCTCCGGATCGTCGCCGAGCTCGGTGCCCGGCGACTCTACGTACATGGAGACTCCAAGCTGGTTGTCGACCAAGTAATGAAGGCCACGGAGCCTCGCGACGCCCGCATGGCAGCCTATTGCTTGTAGGTACGCAAGCTCGAGGAGAGATTCAAAGGCTTCGAGCTCCACCACAGCTACAGACGCTACAATGGTGAGGCCAACTCTCTTGCCAGTCTCGCCTCCAGCAAAGGTACGGTTCCCCCCGGGATCTTCGTCTCCGATCTACACAAGCTGTCCGTTCGGTTGGACTTGCCCGGCGAGACCGTATCCGACCTCCCAAAAGCGGTCATTCCGACCAACGCTCGGTCGGGAGCAGACCAGCCCGGGTCGGATCGAAGTGTGTTGGCAACCAACTCCGACTGGAGGCGGCCCTTCATCGACCGGCTAACCAACAGGGCACTCCCCGCCGACCTGACCGAGGTTCGGCGCCTCGCGCGGTGGGATAATCCTTCGTCCTCGTCGAGAAGGATTTGTACAAGAGGAGCCCCTCCGGAATCCTCCAAAAGTGCGTCCCGACCGACCAAGGGAGGCAGCTGCTGCTCAACGTCCATGGTGGGATTTGCGGTCACCATGCCGTGCCTCGGTCCTTAGTAGGGAAAGCCTATCGAAAGGTTTCTACTGGCC
Source organism: Rhipidocladum racemiflorum (assembly GCA_036346355.1). Classification (NCBI taxonomy): domain Eukaryota; kingdom Viridiplantae; phylum Streptophyta; class Magnoliopsida; order Poales; family Poaceae; genus Rhipidocladum; species Rhipidocladum racemiflorum. The sequence goes on from CM070588.1 coordinate 40,217,614, forward strand.
GACCGCCGTGGCCGACGCCGAGCAAATCGTCCGCACCTGTGAAGGATGTCAATTCTTCGCCCGGCAGACCCATCTTCCGGCGCAAGCCTTACTGACGATCCCTACCACGTGGCCGTTCGCGGTATGGGGACTTGATCTGGTTGGGCCCTTCAGAAAGGCGCCCGGGGGCTTCACTCACCTGCTCGTCGCGATAGATAAGTTCACCAAGTGGATAGAGGCCAAGCCGCTCGCGACCATCACCTCGGCGCAAGCGGCGAACTTCTTCCGCGACATTATCTATCGGTTTGGAGTCCCGAACTCCATAATCACCGACAACGGGATGCAATTCACAGGGAAGGAGTTCCTTGAGTTCTGCGACGGTTTTAACGTCCGTGTCGACTGGGCGGCAGTGGCGCATCCCCGCGCCAACGGCCAAGCGGAGCGAGCCAATTGCATGATCCTCCAATGGCTCAAGCCACGGATCTTCAGTCGACTGAAGAAATTCGCAGGATGATGGGCGACCGAGTTGCCCTCTGTCCTCTGGAGCCTGCGAACCACGCCGACCCGGTCGACTGGGTTCACGCCATTCTTCATGGTTTTCGGAGCAGAGGCCGTCCTTCTATGATACAAGCAATGAGCTTCGGAATCGGTTGTCTGTTTTCCAGTCTAATGATTGTGATAGAGAGCAACCTGATCCAGCTATAGTCTCAGCAATTATGTCAATGTTAGATGATGTGAATCCTATTGTTCAGCAGTTTAGGCTTGCTCGTGATAGATTATTGTCGCCTGATTGCCCTGAAATTGCTATCAAACTTATTGGTGTGCAAAAGGGTGATGATCAATGTTATAGCCTCCCTATTGCCTCAGAGTTGGCTGCGTTAATAGTTGGTGATATATCTTTTGATGCTTCAGGATTTGATATTATTGTTGAGGCATGTTCTGGAGAGTTCAAACATATTTCACCTGTTCATCCGTCTTTGATGGCTCTGCAATATCCATTGCTATTCCCTTATGGTGATAAAGGTTACCACCTTGGTATTAGATTTGCAGACGTCGATGATCAGCCTGTCAAGTGTCGGAGTACGATTTCGATGCTCGAATACTATCGATATTATTCGCACTACCGTCTGGGTCAGCCTAATTTGTACACTTGTTGCGACCGTCTTTCTGATCAACTTAGTGTGAATGCTTATTCATGTGTAGAGGAAAATCGTTTGTCGTTTCATTTTTTTAATCAGGATAAGCTTAGGTCAGAGACGTATCAAGGTATATTAGACGCTGTCTATAGAGGGAGTAGCTCAGGTAAAGATCTTGGGATGAAAGTTATGCTACCTGCGACTTTTACTGGTGGGAGGAGATATATGATTCAAAACTATCATGATTCGACGGTGATCTGCCGAGCTTATGGCCCACTGCAATTATTTGTTACCTTTACATGCAACCCTAAATGGCCAGAGATAATCGAGGCTATTCGTTTTGAACCTAGGCAAAAACCGCATGATAGAGCCGATATGGTCACGCGTGTGTACCATATGAAGATACAAGAGCTCATCTCTGATATCAAAGATGGTATAACTTTTGGCCCTACTTATGCAGGTTAGTTAGTTATTTGCCTTGCTTTTTCTTTATTCGTGTTTCTTTTCTTGCACGGTAGTACTGCTTACAGATATTTCTATATGTTATGTAGTGGTGTACACTGTGGAGTTCCAGAAAGGGGCTTACCTCATGCCCACATTCTTACATGGTTATCTGTTAGAGACAAAGATCCTTCGCCTCTTTTTATTGATAGTGTTATTTCTGCGGAATTGCCCGATATAATTATTGATCCGTTAGGCTATGCTCTTGTGGAGGAATTCATGATGCATGGTCCATGCGGCCACCTTAATCCTAGATGTCCTTGTATGAAAGATAATCGTTGTTCAAAGAAATATCCAAAGCCTTTCCGTTTTGAGACTTCGATTGATCAAGATGGTTTCCCTATTTATCGCTGATGTGAAAATGATAGATTTGTTGTTAAGCATGGTGTGAAGCTTGATAATCGATGGGTTGTGCCTTATAATCTACCTTTGCTTAAGAAATACCAAGGCCATATAAATGTCGAATGGTGCAATAAAACTTACCTTGTGAAATATCTATTTAAGTATATCACAAAGGGGCACGATTGTGCTACTATGGCTTTACAAATGGTTAATAACCGTTCTAATAGTGATATGCAGCCTGAGAAAAGACCTCCTAATGGTTTGCTTGTGGGAAATACTTCGGTACAAGGTAGTGGATCAAAAACTAAGAAGGATGAAGGGGTTGATGAAATAGCTGAATATATTAAATCAAGATATATATCCTCTTGTGAATCGAATTGGAGAATATTTGGCTTTGAGGTGCATGGTAGAACACCGGCTGTGGAGAGGTTATTCATTCATATGCTAGGCATGCACATTGTTACGTATTACGAGGATGCAGACTTATCTTTTGTTGTTGTGGATCCTGATTCAAGTAAAAGTATGTTGACGGAATGGTTTGTGGCTAACCAAAGATTCATTGCTGCTTGATGCCTTACGTATTATGAATTTCCAACAAAGTGGACTTGTGAATCAAACAAAAAAATGTGGTTAGAAAGGAAAAGGGGTTTTAAAATTGGTAGACTCCGTCATATACATCCTGCTACCGGTGAGCCTTTCTACCTTAGAATGTTGCTTATGGTTGTGAAAGGTGCTAAGAGTTATGAAGATGTCCGTACATACAATGGTGTGCTATATAGTAGCTATCATGGGGCTTGCCAGGCACGTGGTTTAATTGGGGATGATGCCGAATGGATTAGCCTTTTTGATGAAGGTATTCACTGGGCAACGGCGCATCAATTGAGGAACTTGTTTATGACAGTTTTGGCTCATTATCATGTTGCCGATGTTCGTTTTTTGTTTAACAAATATTGGAGATATATGGCTGATGATATTCTTTATAAAGCACGACGTTCTGTTGAGAGCAATAATTGCAATCTCCCTGATGCTATACTACAGAGCAAATTACTAAGGGAGTTTGAAACAATGTTCCTAAGCAATGGATTATCTCTATCATCGTATGACATTCCTAAACCAATTAGCCCGGCTGATCGAGATATTGGTAATAGGTTGATCGTTGAAGAGTTAGCCTATGATAGAGATGCTCTTGCTGTTAAAGCAGATTCTATGTGTTCTAGGCTTAATTCCGATCAACATTCTGTGTATGATAGGATAATACTAAAGCTAATGCAGCATGAGGATTGCTGCTGTTTTGTTTCTGGTCATGGCGGTACAGGCAAGACTTTCCTATGGAATGCTATTATTGCAAAATTAAGATCTCAAGGCCACATTGTCCTAGCTGTGGCATCTTCTGGTGTGGCTGCTCTATTATTGCCTGGTGGACGCACAGCATACTCTAGGTTTTGTATACCGTTACATATGCATGAAAGATCAATGTGTGGTATACGTCGAGGAACTATTATTGCTGAACTTATAAACCAAACCACATTGATATTATGGGATGAAGCCCCAATGATCAATAGGTCATGCTTTGAGGCTATTGACCGTACTCTTCATGATTTGTTATCAATTGACAACCCAATCAATGCAAATAAACCATTTGGTGGTAAACCAATATTGTTAGGTGGTGATTTTAGGCAGATTCTTCCTGTCATTGAGGGTGGCGAAAGGGCTGATATAACTGCTGCCTCCCTTATCAAATCTCCCTTATGGAAGTCAATAGAGGTCATGCGCTTGACAATAAATATGCGGCTATTGCATCCTGGTCTATCTATGCATGAGAAAACAGAGATGGAGACATTTAGTAGATGGGTACTCGATATTGGTGAAGGTCGTATCCCCACAGTGGACCAGCCATCGAATATGGAACGCTCATGGATAGAATTACCTAATGAATTATTGTTGAAACCAAAGGGAAACAAAATTGCAGCAATAATCAATGCTGTGTATGATGATTTCCAAGCCGCATATACTGATACTTTTTATTTGGCGCAGCGTGCTATCATTTGTCCTGTCAATTCTGTTGTTGATGAGATCAATACTGCTATGCTTGCTAAACTCCCTACAATGGATAAGCAATATCTAAGCTATGATACAATATCTAATACAAAAGATCAGCCCATAGATATTGATTTATTATACCCACCAGAGTTCCTTAATTCGATTGTCATCAACAACTTCCCTCAGCATAATCTTTGTCTCAAGATAGGAGCTGCAGTTGTGCTTCTTAGAAATATCAATCAGTCACACAGGAGAGGCAACAAACATGGAGTGATATGCACGCAAGCTAAACATAGAAAGAGTCCTGGTTGTTGCTGTACACTGATCCTGGCTCCTATGATTATGGGAGACCGTTTCCTGATCCTTGCTCCTAGGTACTCATATGCCTGTCAACATCTATCAACAAATATACGCTAACATGCCCCACAGTTGGAGTGGGAGCAGAGTGGACGTTCAAACTGGACCTGAACTCTGTGAATGGCGAAGATGGCAGGCCTTTTGTGAAGACATCGGCGTACTGAGATGAGGTAGGCACATGAAGAACACGCATAGCTCTGGTGGGCACACGGTCCCAGATAAAATGCAAGTCGATCTGTGGGCCCCCGGATCGGCTATCCGGAATCCCCTGTGTATCTGTACTAGTCCTAGATTAATAGCTAGTACACACAGTCAAACAGTGATGAATCAACAACCATATCACGATTACATATAACCAAGTAATAATAACACCAAATAAAAGCAAAGACCTTATGGTCGAGGTTTACCATTACTGCCTTTACAGGCTGAACAACTTGAATAACTGCAGCGGAAGAAGATAACACCAAGTGGTGACCCATCCATATGCCCACAGGCAATCGAGTGGGGTACGCGTCCTAGTCCTTGAAATCTCCTTTGACGTCTTTCTTCACTTCTGAGATATGATTAGAGTGTAGCACGTGAGTACATAAAGTACTCAGCAAGTCTGGGAAAAATGCATAATGAAGGCTTTCCAAAGATGGCTTATTATGGTTCTTTTGCGCGAAGCAACACTTTCAAAAACTTTACATGTAATATTTTTCACAAAGCCATTTTTACAATTATTTGTACATTTGAAATTATTTATAACTTCCAGTGAAGGTTCTAGCCACCAATCACTAGTATACAGGCTCTATCCGCCACATCTCAAAAATATCAGGGTTCAATCTATCCACATGGCTCTGTCTGCCATGGTTCACAAAACAGGTTCAATCCACCTACCTGGCTCTAGCTGCCGGAAGCACACCCGAGAGTTCTAACCACTCTCGGATCCCAAATCATCAGTTTTTAAAACAAATAAATAAAGTCTACCAGTATGAAAGCATTCTTCGCTTTGCCCTTGACCGTAGGCACGACTATTCGAATAGTTTTAACTCTGCAGAGGTGTATAGCTTTACCCACAAAACATGATATTCTCTTGATGCCAAGCTATTAGCACACTTCCTTAGGTGTGCCGGCCGAGATATCATGACAAGGCCTTTACAATGTATACGCCTAGCCCGACTCACCCGCTGAGGTTTCACTGCTGTTAGGGTTCTATCTACCCAGTACAGAAGCCCCCTCTTGCGCCGTGTGGGAAAATACAACTCGCCTCTATCTGGCGCTTACATTCCACCAACTGGTGAGTCTAAGTTAGGTTTCTACAAATTATTCAGCCAGGTCGTACCATTATAGACATGTGGTAGTACGGTTTTGCTTAGAATGGACAGTCATAAGCGTCGGTCCTTAATTGACCTGGGGTGGTACTTGTATAAACCAAGACCAGTGCTCTATCTGCACCCGCCAGACAAACCATTCCGCCCAAGTCCAAATCATTTTTCCTTTTATTTTTATTTTGCAAACCACGGCAATACCTTTTTGCCTATAATTTCCAACACAAGTTTTCAAGAGTCATAAAAAATTCCCACCATAGGTGCATACTGACCGATTGCAAGTCTAAGCATTTCTACCGAACTATTCTATTCCACCAATAGTTTATGTTATAAACTGCAAGTCTTAGGGTTTGATTACAACCCTTATAGTAAATTCTGTAATCGCTAATAATCCTTAATTTGCCATAGTTTTACAATCATTTGAATAATCAAATTCAATATAGTATGCAACAAGTAAAGTCTATATCATGTGCCATCATGACTCTAGAATCATACTAAGCTTATAACATTATTGTATAAGAAACAATCTCCTCAAAATATAGGTATCATTATTGATTGACCATCATCCATGTATCAATTAATCTTGTCATCTACTTGATTCACTAAAAATAATTCACAAACTCAACCTCCAGCATCTTTTAACAAAGATTCATCAAAACCAAGATCTCATTAATTCCTCGACAATAGAGGTTTCCATAAACAAGGATACCAAGTTGACTAAACAAACCACACATAATCCACATTATTCATAATACCACATAAATGGTTATCGCGAGACTATACTTCAATAATCATCTACTAAACCACCGAGGAGGATTCTCAATATTATCCGTTCAATCCATCGAGTGTAATAGATAATATTATTTACTAAGTCACCGAGTATTGTTCTCAATATCACCCATCTAACCCTTCACATTGTCACCTCTAAATCACATGGTATGCTTGTTAAAATCTCCCGAATATGATTCTCCACTTATTCTGCTTGATCCACAAGTATGATTCCCAATGTTATTTATTTAATTTACCGACTATTATCCCTATCATCACACATCTTCTAATATTTCCCCAACCACACTATTTATATTGCGAACTACAATCACTGTCCAACTCCTCAATATTTCAGTTATCACCATTCATAGATCAATTTCATAATGACTACCCCCACATCATCACTAATATTCATCTAACTCCAACTCTCATTCTATACTATAGGATCCATTCAAAATGTCTTCCAAATAGTAATTTCCCCTAATCAAAGAGTATTTTATCAAAAGTATTTATTATGGTGGATCACTGTTCTAGGGCGACAAAGGATCATGGACAACAATATCAAGGAGGTATAAACAACAGGTATAACTAACAGCCTAATGTTAACATCATCATTTTATATAAATAGCAATGCAATTTGTAAAATAGTGTAAAACATTTATAAATCATGGGATCAACATGCGTCAAGGAGACTTACCTTCGGTCACAGCGAGGGTCTCAAAGTCTTCAAGGTTTGGCGATGGTATCGACGGTTCCGGCGAACTCTTCAGCTACGCGCAAAACGGTACAACCAAATAAATAAAATAAAATAAAATAAAATAAATAAAATCTAAAAATTACAATAATTATACTGGCAGGAAGATCTTGAATTTAGATGAATTTAGGAGTTTGAACGGAGTCAATCGGAGTTCGGACGGAAAAGTTATGAGATTCCGATGTTTGGAAAATCTGGAAAATAGGAAAACGAGGAATATTCCTCGGAATCTTTATTTTGGCTGATTTAATGTTTTTCCTCACTCATTGACAGGTGGAGTAAGAATAGAGGAGCCATGGGCTCAAGGGGCGCCGGCGAGGAGTCGGCCGGGTGGCCGGTGGCGGCGGCAGCGAGCGCGCGCGGATGTGAGCGGCGGCGGCGGCCGGCGGCGTCGGCCAGCTGAGGAGGCAGCGGTACCAGCCGGGTCGGCCGGCGCGAGGTGGCTGCGACAGGGTGGCGGCGGCGGCGCGGCCGGTGGCGCTGGGCTGGCAGTGGCGCCGGCGAGTAGGCGGGGCGGGACCGCAGGGCGCGGGGAGGGCGGTGGCAACGCTGGAGGGGCGGCGACCGCGCTGGATGGCCGGCGGCCACACACAAGCACAGGCAAGAACAGAGAAGCCTAGAAATTCTGAAAAATCAAAATTTCATGAAAATTTGAACATGACAATGCCCAAATGAATGATGGATCATCCGGGGAACATCTAGAGGGGTTCAAAATTGTGAAGAATCGAAGAATAGCTCACTGGGGACGATGAATTCGGTGAAGAATGACGGTTCGGATAGCGACGTTCAACTCCAAAAATTCAGATTCATCTCTTGGTGGAAACTGAAATTGATGGAGGGGTTATGAGCACGGCAATCAAACGCACAGCATGGTCAACCGGAATCAAGTTTGACTCATCGGAGAAGAAGATATGACGACGACACCGAAGAACGACGGCGGTCGCTAGTTTTCACGATCTTTCGGACAAACGGTGAGGGGAGGCAAAGGAAGAGTGTATGCACGGGGTAGAGGACGCCGGGACGAAGTCATAGGAAGTGGAATCATGCGGATTGGAGATGTAATGACCGAGTTATGCCCATTTGAATGCATTTCTGTTTCGGGTTGATTGAAGCGTTTCCGGCGTGATTGAAGGCGCAAGATCATGGGGGATGGAATTTCCTCATCTTCCTCTTTCCAACGGTTCAAACGGATCGTGATTTGGTAGAGGAATGAGAGAGTTATGGTGATTGAAATCTAAGGCACCATGAATGGTGAGAGAGAGCGCGCCTCCTCTCTGGAATAGATCGATAGCTTGGAGAAGACAAATAGTGTATGCCACACGGCGGCGCTCCATTGGCCGAGAGTAGTAAAGATCGATGACGCGTGAGAAAAATTAGCAAAAAGGGTCTAAAAATCTTGGAAAAATTCCTAAAAATACTATGAAATATTTGGAACCCACTAAAATTGGTTTCACGGAATTTGGATGAAATTTGGAATTTAGAATATTCCGGGACGAATACAATGAATTTGGTGAAGCGTCGCGAGGGATAAAATACCAGAGTGATTCCAAAAATCTTGGGAAAATTCCCAAAATCATTTTAGAATATTTGGAACCTAATGCAATAGGTTTCGGGATTTTTGGAGCATTTTGGAACTCGAGTGATATTTCGGGTACGGATTGGAATTCGGAAATTCGACTTTTCGGACGATGAAGGATTGAACTCCAATTTCAAAGGGATATGGATGCCAGGATAATTAAAACACCAAATAAAATCCAAATTCTGAATTTAATTATTTTAAATTAGTTTTTGACAAAAGACCGAAATTTGGGATGTTACACGATCTCAATGTGTTTGGTGCGCTGATGCTACATTGGGTTGGTAGAGAGATAGACTGCACTGATATTGTCACAATAAACAACAGTAGCACGCTGGGGTGGACAGTGGAGCTCATGTAGTAACTGGCGGAGCCAAGAAGTCTCAGCCACAACATTGGTGACAGCTCGATACTCAGCTTCGACACTAGAGCGAGAGACAGTGTGCCATCGCTTGGAAGACCAAGAGATAAGATTGTCCCCAAGAAAGACTGCGTAGCCTGAAGTCGAGCGACGAGTGTTTGGACAGCCTGCCCAGTCTGCATCAGAATAAGCAACAAGTGTGTCAATGGAGGTGTGGTGAAGCTGTAAGCCGAACTCAAGTGTGCCCTTCAAATACCGAAGAATGTGTTTCACTAGAGAATAGTGAGGTTCCCGAGGATCATGCATATGGAGACAAACTTGCTGCACAGCATAAGCGATGTCAGGTCTGGTGAAAGGAGATACTGTAAAGCACCAGCTATCCCACGATAGTGCGTAGGATCAATCACAGGGGACCAGCATCTGAAGCAAGCTTGGGGTTCGTATCAACTGGCATAGAACATGGCTTTCAATCACTCATGTTTGCTTGAGCAAGAATATCTAGAATATACTACCGTTGACTGAGAAATAAGCCACCATCATGACAACTGACAGACATGCCAAGAAAGTGACGGAGGGGTCCCAGGTCCTTCATGGAGAATTCATGCTAAAGTTCACTGATAATCTGGTGAAGGAGAGTCTCAGATGAAGCAGTAAGAATGATATCATCCATATATAAGAGCAAATAAGCAGTATCACTGCCGTGACAAAGAAGAAACAATGAAGAATCTGATTTGGTACCAATGAACCCAATGGAAAGAATAAAGGAGCCAAAACGACTGTACCATGCATGAGAGGAGCCTGCTTGAGTCCATATAGAGACTTATTCAATCGACAGACATGAGTAGAGTTGACAGGATCCACAAAGCCAGAGGGTTGAGCACAATAGGCTGTCTCTGTAAGTGACTACGGGCATGTTTGGATCCATTAGCACTAATAGTTAGCTGGCTAATTATTAGCTAGGGGCTAACTATTAGTTGGCTAATTATTAGCGGGGGTTGTTTGGATGTACTAGCTAATAGGTGGTTGGAAATTTAATTGTGAGTGAAAATGTCCATTGTACCCTTGCATTAATTATCTGTTTGCACTTTTTTTCTACTGCGGTGGAGGGGCAAATTAGTCCTTTAACAATCTATTAGCTGAAATTAGCAGGGGAGAACCAGCTAATGAGATAGCTATTAGCTGGGTTGTTGGCTAACTATTAGCTGGGTTTTAGCTCGGCTGTTTGGATTCATTTCAGCTAATTTTAGCAGCTAACTGTTAGTGCTAATGGATCCAAACATGGCCTACGAAGGCTTGAAGATTCATTATCATTTCGTCAAACTCCGTTTGATTTCATTTCTTCACTTCCTTCCTACACCAACTCGTATTCTTACAACCACCTACACCAACTCATGTCATTCGACTATCTTCCCAATTGAACTTCCATCCCAATTGAACTTCCTTCTTATGATCGTAGCTACTACTCCCTCGAATTCAGAAAAAATTGTCGGTTTGAGATACGTGTAGTTAAATTTTTAAAACTTTAACTATTGATATCTTTGTAAACATTTACATTGGATTCATAAAAATCATATGTGTATATTTGTCTCGAAACGTACTTTTATAATACTATAATATTATTGGATTTTTTAAATATATTACAATAGACATTAGTAGTCAAAATTAAGTTTTGGGAACCGTGTCAACGTCCAAAGCGACAACTATTTGTGACCAGATGGACTAATAAGTTTTGGGGATCGTGCTGGCATATTTGGCTTCGTCGTAATGGCAAGATCTTCAACTCTACCAATTTACCGGTGACTGTTGTTGCTTCGAAGGTGTAGGCTGATATTCGTCTCTTTTGCACTCGAGAAAAGGAAGCTTTTGGGGAGCTATTACTATTTGGCTCTCTTCTTGAGGACCTGATTGGTTTTTTTTACTACTTTTTTCCTCTTTGTTCTTGTTTCTTTGACTCTTTTTTGGTTTTTGTACATAATCTTTTAAGAAATATATAACTGTAGGGAGAGCTCTGCAGTTTTTTTCCCTAAAAAAAAAATGTCCCAACCAGTTGTATTCGTAAAGCCACCTACAGGCTACAGCCACTTGTCTCTGTACTATCACCCCAATTGAAATTCCTACGATCGTAGCTGTTGATATATGATCCAAATTCAGAATAAGTCGTTATGAATTTGTTTCCGAGTAGGACCCTAGGTCGCCACCATATATACTCTCTTGTAAACCGTTGAAAATATAGGAGAGATTGTAATCCCCTGCGTTTTGTAACGCTCAAAGAAATAGAGATTTTTGCCGGCCGGTGCCTGTGGTTTTTTCCCGTAAGGGTTTTTCATGTTAAATCTGTGTCTCTTGTTCCTCTTTTCAATTTGATCTACTTCTTACTTTTGTGACTGTCAATTCTAGCAATACCTACTACTAATTCAACTCGGCCAAGTTGAGATTTCCCCTACACTTGTACCGCAGCATTGATAACAGAACTTGATCAGGTTGAGTGATCTACTGTTTTTCTTTTTGCTGAGCATGCAGGATATCTACAGATTGCTGAATCCTAATGGCGGGCATGGTCAATTCTGCAGTTGTCCAGGAGACGGTTAACCAGATCTTTTCTGGTATGATTGACAATTACGAGTCCAAATCAAAGGCAAAAGAGAAAGTGGAGAAGCTGGAGATGGCGCACATCAAGTTGGAGGCCGCACTCGAGACATCCAAGAAGTGGAAGATGAACGACACGCCGCTGTTCCTGCGTTGGCAGAGCAAGCTGAAGCATGCTGCCTAGGAGTGCGATGAGACAATACGCAAATGCAAGCAATGAATCCAAAAAGAAGAAGAGATGGAGCAGGAGGTAAAAAAGTCCTCCTTACCTAAACGGATCGCTCATGCTACCAAGTCATTCATCTCCTCATTTGTTAGCGGTATTAGTAACTATGAGTCCAGTAGATGCATTGTCCGAAGATTCGAGTGGTATGCGGATTGTGCTAGTGATTTTCTGAGATTCCTGGAGCTTGGTTGCACACCGCGGCAATACCTGTTCTTCGACCCTCTTGTGAGGCACCTTCTTGCAGGCAAAACAGCAGAGTGTAAATTTGCAAGGGGAAACCAACACGATCTGTTTTTTCTATGGTCATTCGGCACTACCGAGCATGGAATAGAGGGAAGGCTGCTCTTTATCCACAAAGATGGTGATGCACCAGAGAATGATTTCCTCCTTGCTCTCAGCTTACAAGTTTCGGAGAGCACGGACATAATTGGGATTGCAGTAAAAGGCCTGGAGTTGTTCTATACACCTCACTTCAAGTTTATAGCCGAAACTGTTAAGATAAAGCTCACACAGCTGCCTACGCATGACTTCGACTGGGATCCATATGTTCATTGTAGCTGTAGACATCATTGTAACAATATTTATGGTGTTTTTACTCAGTGATTTCGCCCAAACCCACTATGTTGCAAGCAACACGACCAGTACAAGCAGCAGCCCTGTGGTAGCAGCAACACACATGTTCCATCAGAATTGTTGCCATGTATTTCTCTGGAACCAGTTATCAAAGTGTATTTGCAGGGCTACATCCCACTACCTGCTTGGTGCAATAGACGGAGGACAATTATCAAAGGCAAAACAAGTTCCCTACAGAAGAAAGGCTTTCCATATCTGAAACTTGAACTCCTCTTCTCGCCTCATGTTTCTTCAGAAGAATCGCAGCCTTCCGTCGGGGTTTCTGTGGCAGAGATGATTGACGGGGATGAACAGCACGGATTGTGTACAAACATCACCATGGAACAGCTGGACGAGATCATGTTGCCAAAGGCGATAGATTGCCTTCGCCGGAACCCCGGAGCGACGGCATATCAGATGCTCTGCAAGTCTAGGCATGACAGTGCATACCTTCGGATTAAGAAGACAACCGTTCGAAAGATGTTGCAAAGACGAGAGGAGAAGTTGGAGATACGGATAATTTCCGTCACCGAATTCCTCAGCTCGTGGGCTGCACATGTGCCTGCAGGGCTGCAGGGCTCGATCATGGACTGGGTTCAGAAGGAAAAGGAAATGCAGAACTGCACTAGCGATTTGAGGCTGTGTGCGTAGTCTGTTTCTTACTAGCTACCTTTTCCATTTAATGAAGTACAGAAATAATACCCCAAGTTCTAGATCATGCAAATGTAACGAGTCAATTCGACCAGTATATTCACTATATATACGACTTTGGCGAGATGTTAAAGTACCATCCAAATTTGTTTTGGTTTCGTTTTCTACTCTAGTTCAGAGTTATACTTCTGTGCGGATTCCTTTATGTTCCACTAACTGTAGTTTATAGAATAGAGCAAGGCAAATAAAAGTCAAGCAAGATGAGATAAGAGAATAGATAACCTTATTGTAAACATCTTCTCACATAGTGATATTTGTCTTCATGCGTCCATGATTTTTTTTGAAAGGGTTTTTCACATAAAATTCGTGTCTCCCATTCTCTTGATTCTATATATTTACCATGTGTTTTATAATGAGTGGTATAGCTCTAGGATTTAAACATCTAAGCCGCTACCCCGGGAGAAGACGACTCTTGAGGCGGCCCTGATTCGAAATCAAGCGGCCATCACGCCGGGGTGGCATCTATGGCATGACCTACGCCGGGGTGGCATCCAAGGGTGATAGTAGGATGGCAATGGGTCCCGATCTCCGTTTTCCCATGGGGAATTCCTCTATTAGGGGATGGGGATGGGGAAAATTTCCTCCGCGGAAGTTTTATCGGGGAAAATATTGCTCCCGTCAGGTATCGCGGGGACAGGAATGCTTTGATACATACTTGTCCGTTTCGTTTCGCCATCCTGTATCAGATCAAGTCTGCTGTTGAATGAAGCTGCAACGGGAGATCTCCCTCAAGCCATCGGGATAGGTTGGTTTGCTCTGTTATTACGCCGCATGAGTGCAGCTCCCATAGCTCACCTGAGAAAGATTGTCCAGCTCTACGCCTGGGAGTTGTCTCTACGCCTCATAGGTGGCGATGGAACAGAGGTGATTGACACAACAGAGGAAGAACGGATTGCACATAGAGATGGTACTACCCAAGGCCATAGGTTGCTTCGGCCATCGACCCGAGGTGACGAAATATGCAATGTGGTGGCGCACTTCACATTTTCTTGCAAGTTTCTTTCGTGAACAGCGAGGGCAAAGACAATGGCAGGTCCAACCGTCCAAGGCCCGGAGGAGCAACGCTTCAAAAAAGGAGTAGGAGGAGGAGGTAGATTTTACAAATAACACTGATTAAACAATTTCACCTTGCTGCGTTGATTAAACAATCTCACCTTTGTACGTTGCAGGAAGCAAGGAAGCTTCTCCCAGACCATAATTACCGGGTAAAAACAAGCAGCAGAGCAGATGTCAACATTGATCTAGAATGGCATTGGTGACCGCTTCAGGTTAATTAGGAAAATGGAGTGGTTGGTAAGGACGAGCTTACGGAGTTGATGAGGACGACAAGAAGGACATCTAGCTAAGCAACGAGCTTACAGGCTGCAAGTCATTTGCATTGAGAATCACATATGGGTAAAAATAATCAATACAGACGGTTTTAGGCTGTGTTTGTTTAGGCTGGTGCTGGAGGAGAAGCTGCTGGAGCTGGAAGAAGCTAGCTGGCCTGCTGGAGCTGGAGGCTGGAGCTGGAAGAGACTTGATGAAGGGGATGTCAATTTTTTGTAAATAAGATCAAGTTGCAAGGGTACCAGGGAAGTGGGATTTTCAGAAGCTCCAGCCAGCCCGAGAAGCATCGTTTTCCTTGCTTCTCTCGTGTAGTGCAAATTGGGCTGGAGCTTCTCCTCTCCAGCTAGCTGAAAAATTACTGTTTGTTTTGGCTTGTGACTTATGAAGGTCTAGAAGCCAAATAAGCATAAACAGAAGCTTAAACAAACACAGCCTTAGAACCGTCTACGATGATTAGTGATAGAACCTCTATACGGCAGTCATTCACCACTTCCATGCAACTCAGTCATAACTTAATTGTCATACCAACTGAACTTCCTTCCAGCAATCCAGCTACAATTCATTTTCCTACCTTGTACTACAGGATTCAACTAGGTCGGCCAGGTTGAGATTCCCCTACCTTGCACTACAGGATTAATAGCAGAACTAATCTTTTTTTTTCTCTGAATCCTAACGGTGGACATGGTCAGTTCTGTCGTTGTCCAGGAGATGGTTAACCAGATCCTTTCTGGTATGACGGACAAGTATGAGTGCAAATCAAACACAAAGGAGAACGTGGAGAGGCTGGAGATGGCGCACATCAAGTTGGAGGCTGCACTCGAGACATCCGACAAGTGGAAGATGAACGACGCGCCGCCGTTGCTGCGTTGGCGTAGCAAGCTGAAGCGTGCTGCCCAGGAGTGCGATGAGACACTGTGCAAATGCAGCAATGAATCCTGGAAGAAGAAGAGATGGAGCAGGAGGTAAAGAATTCCTCCTTCGCCAAATGGATTGCTCATACTACCAAGTCATTCATATCCTCTTTCTGTAACGGTAGTAGTAACTATGAGTCCAGTATATGTGTTGTCCGGATTCGAGTGGTTTGCAGATTCTGCTAGTGATTTCCTGAAATTCCTGGAGCTTGGTGGCACACCGCGGCAATACATGTTCTTGGATCCTCTTGTAGGGCACCTTCTTGTGGGCAAAACAACATTGTGTAGATTTCTAAGGAGGAAACCAGCACCATTTGTTTTTTCTACTACCATTCTACGCTGCCGAGCACAAAATAGAGGGCAGGATGATCTATATAAACAAAGATGGTGATGCACTGATGCACCAGAGAATGATTTCCTCCTTGCTCTCAGCCTACAACTTTCGGAGAGCACAGACATAGGGGTGTAAACGAAGCGGATAATTCCGACCAACCGTTCGTCTGTGTAAATTCGGATCTGATTCGGATAGTGATTTCGGATATATCCAATTATTATCCGGCTAATATCCGGTGAAATGCTCGCAGCATTCCGTCATTCGCCATTTCGCCTGACTCCTCGATCCCGAAGTCCCCACTCCTCCTGAGTCCCGCCTCCATTCGGGGCCACCGCACGCCGCATCCTCCCGCACCACCTCCTTCCGGCGCCGCTGCACCCTGTGTCCGCCCCGAGCAGCCTCCGCCCTGCCCCCACTCCTTCCAGGTCCCTGCCAACACGAACGCCAAGCCATACCGGATGTCCCAATTCTTGTGCGGTCGGGGCGCAGCGCGGCCGGTGGCGAAAGCGAGGAGAGACTCCACGGTGTGAGGAGGGAGGCGAGAGGGCAGAGAAGATGAGTGGGAACGGCGTGAAGAAGGTGGTGGAGGTGTCCACAAAGGCCGGGAAAGCGATCGACTGGGACGGCATGACCAAGATGCTCATCTCCGAGGAGGCGCGCAAGGAGTTTTTCACCCTCCGCCGCGCCTTGGAGGACGTCAACCACCAGCTCCAAACCAACTTCTCGCAGGTATCATGATTCATGCATGGTTCCTTCTCGCTCTCCCCGATCTGACGTAGGGTTTTTGGATCCGCCGCCCCATTTCCAGAGCCTTCGCGTCCTCCTCCTACCGGATCCGGTCCTTTTGATACTCTGTACTGTAGAGATTTCATGATGAGGTGTTAGTGGAACAAATCCAATTTGTTGGGAATTCTGTAATGCGTGTGCTTTCTACTAACTTCGTGACCGTACTAATGTAATTTAGTTAGGTTTTGACGCATTGGATATCTTGAAAATAGGCTGTTGTTTGAGATGTAGCCGTCGTTATGCTGCATTTTCGCTTCATGGCCATTGTTGATTTTGTTTTGCTAACAATTTGACTACTGTTTCAGATAAGAGTGCCGGGGTCTGTTGGTTTGCCAATTATGATGTGGGCAAGCACTGAAATTTGGTGATTTAGATTGTGCTTATTATCACTTAAAAAAACACGGAACCGGTAGGGCCATTAGAGCATCTCCAAGAGAGGGCCTTAAAAATGAGCCTTAAATTTTAATTTAGGACCCCAACTAATTAGATTTAGGGCTCCAATGAAATATTCACTCCAGCAATTAGGCTCTAAAACTCAATGAAGATAGGGCTCAATCACAGAGTTGCTAAATATAGCTACTCTCCTAGGGACCCTAAAACAATTTGATAAATTTTAACAATTTAGGGTCCTTGCTGGAGTTGATCTTTTCCTCTAAAAGCCCTATAATTCAAGTTAGAGCCATATTTAGGGCCCCTCTTGGAGATGCTCTTAGATGCGATTAACTCAAATGCAGTCAACTTTCTTGGCGTGTAGTCACTACTACAGATTCGTACATCACAATCAGTTCTTTTTGGTCATCACCGTCGGTTTTGGAGGCGATAGAAAGTCCAACGACAGTGATAAGGTAGATATATCATAGCTAATAATATCTTAGCACTGTCGGTTCTTTTTCGGAACTGACTGTGATAATAAACTTATCACAATCGGTTTTCGCGTAGAACCGATTGAGATAAGTATAATATCACAATCGGTTCTTTTTCAGAACCGATTGAAATGATTACATTATCACAATCGGTTTTTTATTGGAACAGATGGGGATAAGTATATTATCACAATCGGTTCTTTATTAGAACCGATTGTGATACTACAAATATCCCAATCGGTTCCAGTAAGAACCGATTGTGATACTGTACCTAACCCAATCGGTTTCAAGAAAGAACCGATTGTGATGATGTTACTGTCCACCGTCCGAAAATAGCCTCGCATTCACAATATGACACAAATAGCCTCGCATTCACAATATGACACATTCATCACAATCCACAATATCACAGAACATATATACATCACAATCTACACACATTACATTCACATTAATATATTGTTTACAATCTGTAACAGATTACATTCACATAAATTTTGTTTACACTTTATGGATTAGTATTTGCTTGAATGGTCTCTATATCTACCATCCTCTGTTATAACTTCTGTCCAGTACCATCGGCATAAATGGTCTCGTAATTTCTTGAGATCAATGTTGGTTAGGCTCTTCCGGAGGATATCAAGGTCCTGCAAAATAGATAGTAGTGCATTAATATATTTAAGTCTTAAATTTTGATTGTAAAAAGCTGATAGTATTATGCTTGTAAACAAATATCACATTGACAGTAGTGCAAATAATCAGCTCTATACCTTAGGGAAACGATCTGCGCGACCAACCAAAATGAGCATGTGATGCATCACGTAAAAGCCACACAGATCATCGCACCCTTGTTGATGACACTGTGAACAAATAAAAATAAATTAGAAGACGAATTAAAAATAGGTGTTAGAAATAAATCCTATGATAGACACTTGTACCTTGAAGCGCTTTCACTCCAGTTTGGTGCCTTGTTTATCATTGTGTCGGCCATGTTCAGCAATGTAAGACAAGAAAACCCTATACATTGGAGAGATGCCATTGAGGTAAAAAACATCTAACGTAGTTCAATATGTAAAAGTGATAGGTTAGAGGAATGTACTTACTTCTGCAAAACAGGCTCGATCGCATAGTCCATCGGTCTATTTTCGAGTGAGTTCAACGTGTAGATCTTGTTTTGACTCGGAACAACCACAAGTAGAACGCAATGGTTGCTTATTTCACGGTACACAGTGCAAGAGAATAAGTTCATATACGGTTGAAGTGTGTACATGTAATTGAATTGTATAGTAGTACATACTCCTGGTGGTACGGGAAGAGAATGAAGTCTTTTTTCACCTCGTCATGCAATGACTGCTTGATGTATCCTGCAAGGAACTCCGATTGAAGCCTAGCCATGGTCGCAGACACCATCTCGGGGTCGACAAACCCGACAGGGTGTCGACCCGTCACGGCTCGCTGCCTCATGATCCTGCAATTCATGTCAATTGTTAAAAAATATAATACAAAATCAATTAAAAGTCATATGAATGAGTATGGTGCGATACTCACAGCGTCCAGGATCGTATGGTAGAAATATCGACGGCTTTCAAGATATACATAAAGTATAGATCCTCAAATCCGTCTGGGAAGGTCCCATCCTCTTTGCGGTGGAATTGTCCCCCTCGATACTTCACTGTGAAATCGTGGCGAGGCTCGGCCTCATGTGAGTTATCGATGTACCATCCATGTAGGTGGCGAGTGAACAAGCCTAAAGTATTCAATTCATGGCTTGCGATAAAGGGCTTTCCATGTATGTACCGCTTGTGATCATCACGGTGCTCTGTCCTCTGACAACTTTGCCTTCTTCACGGAGGGACTCTCTGAACTCTGCTTTGTGTCTTTACTCAGCGCGGTAGAAGTCCTTTTGCGCACCACCTGCGCACCAGCATTTGTAGCTGCAGTCGTAGGTGCAGGAGGTGCAGCTGCATCCCTAGGTGCAGGTTGTGTAGTAGGGGCATGAGCATGTGCAGCAGTAGGAGCGAGGCGAGGAAGCGATGGTAGCGGCGAGTGCAGCGGCGGCAGCGATAGTAGGAGTAAGAATAGAGGCGAGCGGCAGCACCAACGAGTAGTAGCAGGAGAAGGAGAAGCAGGAGCAGGGGCAGTAGGTGTAGCAGAAGCAAGAGGAGCAGGAGAAGCGAGGAAGCGAGTGCGATAGCGATGGCAGCGATAGCAGCGATAGCATAGTACCGATGCTTGATGCGATAGTAGTACCAGCAGCAGGAGGAGGTGTTTGCACTACGACACCCGTCGCGGGCCACTTGATGAAGGACATCCGTGCTTGCCCGAGAGTGGTGATATTTTCGTTCGGGGGGAACTCCAGGGCATGAGACAGGTAAATATCGTGGACATAGTCCACCTGCACCCTCATGTAGCCCTTCCCCAAAGGTATACCATGCACCGTGTCATCCTCCTTGCTGGGAAATGCAACCCCACGCGCAGCCTCAGTTTGTATTCCGTCGTCGATCAGGACTAGCTGGCACTTGGCAGGACCCTGCAAGAAGTGATCAGCATCTTCATCATAATCTTTGTTAAGCTTACTCATGTACCTTTCGGTCCGAAACAGTTATTACCTTGAGGTGTGGAATGCGCAGTTCCTTATTGGAAGCGCAGCTGCTAGGGCGTAGCATAGGCGATGGTTCAGGACTCTGATTCTGGGAGAACATCGCCATCATCTCAGCCTTTAACTCCTCCTTCAACTCCTCCTTCATCTGCGCCCTAATCCGCACCTCACGTGCTTCCCATGATCTTACCCTGGCACTGGAAACCCTCTCCTCTACAAAGAAGGACTTCTTCGTATGCCCCGCACCTGCGGCAAGCACCCGACCCTTATGATCGGGCTTCTCGATTGCCGAACACAGGATGTCCCTTGACCCTTGGCTTTGAAATGCTCCTTGCTCTTTCTGCTGGCTTTTTTTTTGTTCTTAGTACGTACGTGCGCGCGTTCCATATCACAATCGATCGGTGATTCTTGTCACTCTAAGGAATTGGAACCCGATCTTCAAAGAAGTGATGATGTTGCGTATGATGCAGTTCTGCGATTGGCCTAGATGCCAAACCAAAGTCCTTTCCTGCATGAATTATGTTACTATTAGTTTTGTTTTTGCGGATGTTGTTGCGCTCGTGTGATGTTGCGTCAGAAGTGAATGGACACATTGCATATGTCGGAGAAAGAACTTTGCCGAAGAAAAGAAGACAATACTCCTCGAGCTGAATTATGTTACTATTAGTTTTGTTTTTGCGGATGTTGTTGCGCTCGTGTGATGATGTTGCGTCAGAAGTGAATGGACACATTGCATATGTCGGAGAAAGAACTTTGCCGAAAAAAGAAGACAATACTCCTCGAGCTGAATTATGTTACTATTAGTTTTGTTTTTGCGGATGTTGTTGCGCTCGTGAGATGATGTTATATATTTTGCGTATGTTCCAGTTTTTCTATGGTTGGTCTATGTTGGAGTTTGTTTTTTTCTTGTTCCCTGAAGGGGAAATGTCTGACTGGAGGATCTCACAAAAACTATGTGTTGTGGACCAAACAGGCTCACCCTCCCTCGGCTAGCGAAACGAAGCCCCCGCACCTGATGGCCCACGTGAACGGGTCTATAATCGTTAACCTCTCCCCTCGGTAAAGCAATGAGTTCATACCCTAGGAGATCATTCCCCGATAAAAGGTGGAAAAGGATAAAGACCGGACCCCCCCTCCTCCGCGACGAGGGGAAGTTTCCCTCCGCAGCGAGGGAGGAAAACGGAGGAAATTCCCCCCGGCCATGTCTCCTTCTGGCGGAAACACAACGCGAACCACCCAGGACTGACACCCCCCAACAACTCCTCCCGAGTACGCAAGGACGTGTCGGGTTAATCTAAAATCCTAACATAAGCGAAATTCCCATTGAGCCCCTATGAAAGGTGTACAGGTAGAGGGCCAAAACACCCCATACAGGTGGGACGTGACTCAAGGAAAAGTCAAGTTAGTCCTTGGCAAGAAACAAGAAGGGAAAAGAAGGCTGGCCAATACGTGCATGTCCCCAAGCCTACCCTATAAAAAGAAGAAAAAAGAAAGAGATTAGAGAGGTTCCCCAAGAAAACAAAAAAACGATCTCTCAAAGAAAGGAGAAAGAGAGACCCCGGGAGAAGCGCTGGAAGTAACTCTTAAGGGTTTCTCCTTTGCGTTGTCTGACCGCAAATAGGTCACTTTCCTCTTTCATTCCGTCGAAGTTACCCTGGAAGTTGCCTTCAAGCTTGCAGCGGAGTTGCGACCAACAGGCGATCGACCGGGGCTCCAACGAAGAGTACCAGGACAGGGCTATGCCTTCAAGTGCTAGAAGGAGCCCCTTCGCCTTGATATCATCATCTCCTCCCGCGGCTTCAATCGCCGTATCGTAAACGCGGAGGAAATCCCTTGGGTCTATCCGACCGTCATATGGCTTAATGGTGGGAAATTTGAAGCTTTTCGGGGAGGGCCATTTTTTGGCCCGTAGACGGGTGCTGAGGGGGTTTGGATCGTGGTCTTCCCTGTGTACCATCGCAATCGCTGGGGATAGCACCTCGTGGCTCGGACTTTCATCTTGTGACTCGTATTGTCCCCCGTCTGATCGTCCTTGCAGGCGCTTCAACTCCGCCATGAGTTGCTCGTTGGCTTCCATCAGCGCCCGCACGTTGGGGTCAAGCTCCCCCTGAGTTCCGGTTCCTTCTCCATGGGCTTCCTCGTTTCCATGGGTCTCTTGGCGACGAGTCGGATGTGTAGACGCTTCTGCCACATCTCCTCCTGGTGTCAAAACCGTTCGACTTGTCGTCGGAGGCCGTCGTTTGGGGGCTCGCTTGCGCACGGCCACCGGAGTCTGTGGGGGTAAAGTTCCCACCATGTTTCGGGCTTCTGTTGCGTCTGGCAGCCACGTCTCGTCGTCCAGAAGTCGGGGTGGGTCTCCAGATTGGCTCCTCGCACGCCGTCTTGATTCTTCTGCTCCTGCCGTCGTTGCCGCCTCCTTGGATATTGCCTCCTTTCCCTTCTTTGGTGGCATAGCTGCAGGAAACTTACCCTTGGTCTCGATCGGCAGGCGGTGGTTTCACCTCGCGGTTAGGGTTCCCCACGGACGGCGCCAGTGTGGTGGCGTGGAACCACCGGGTTTCTTTCTCTCTTCTTTCTCGTGGGACTGTTTTTTTGTTTTTCGGGGAACTTGCCTCGTCACCATCTTCTTCCCCCCTTTATAGGGTAGGCCTGGTATGGTAGCATATGGGTCGGCTTTCCTTTTTCTTCCTACTTCTTGTCAAGGACTGACTCGTCTCTTCCGTGAGTCATGCAGTGTGGTGGCGTGGAACAACCGGGTTTCTTTCTCTCTTCTTTCTCGTGGGACTGTTTTTTTGTTTTTCAGGGAACTTGCCTCCTCACCATCTTCTTCCCCCCTTTATAGGGCAGGCCTGGTATGGTAGCATATGTGTCGGCTTTCCTTTTTCTTCCTGCTTCTTGTCAAGGACTGACTCGTCTCTGCCGTGAGTCATGTCCCACCTACATTGGGTTGTTTGGTCCTCTATCTATACACCTTTCATAGGGGTTCAACGGGAATTTCATGTATGTCAGGATTTCAGATTAACCCGACACGTCCTTGCGTACTCGGGAGGGGTTGTTGGGGGTGTCAGACCTTGGAGATTTGCGCTAGGTTTACGTCAGAGGGAGACATGGCTTTGAGTAATTTCCTCTGTTTTCCTCCCTCGCCACGGAGGGGGACTTCCCCTCGTTGCGGAGGGGGGAGGGGCGATCTTTATCCTTTACCCCTTTTTACCGGGGGATGGTCTCCTAGGGTATGAACTCATTGCTTTACCGAGGGAAGAGGTTAACGATTATAGACCCGTTCATGTGGGCCATCAAGTACAGGGGCTTCGTTTAGCTAGCCGAGGGAGGGTGAGCCTGGTCTGTCCACAACACTAGCCCCTCATGTCAGCGGGTAGACGTCGTTCTGCCCGCTGGGATGTTATAGTAAATATTCAAGTTTTTCTTCCTGTTGCGCATATCCTGTGGAGATAGGGCTTTCCGACGGTTGGGAGGTTCTTTTTTTTTTTTTTGCTCCGCATTTCTTCCATTTTCTCTCCTCATTCGTGTTCTCCTCTGGCGTCTGTCTTCCTGATCTTCCACCGATCTTAATCTCCATGGGACCTAGACGCCCTCCTAAGATAAAGCCGGTTTTGAGTTAGGAGGATGCTGCGGGATTATCCCCCATTTTGGGGCGGTCGACCTTGAGCTCTGCCGATCTCGACGCATTAGCGACGGATTTCGGGGTGATGCGCCCTTCCATGCGCCTCCCTGGTGATGAGGAAACCCCTCGGCCTCAAGCGAATGAATCCGTGGTATTCGCGGCGTTTCTCGAAGCGGGCCTTCGTTTCCCGTCCGCCCCTCTGCTGGCATCAGTACTCTGGGTTTTCCAAGCAGAGCTTTCGCAGCTTACCCCTAACGCTATTGTGCGATTGGCAGTGCTGGAATGGGCGTTCCGTCCGGTTGGGATCAACTTGACGGGGCGCTTGTTTTCTCTCATAGAAGATGCATTTTGGCAACCAAAACAACAGAAGACAGGGAGCGAAGGCCGCAAGTCGTGTTTCGGTTCTCTGAATTTTCAGATGAAGAGGTCCCTCGTAAAGGAAATCCCAGTAGCGGCCGCCAAGGGGAAATGGGATTCGGGATGGATGTCACGGTGGTATTACCAAATCCTCGTGGGTCCAGACTCTTCCCTTCATACTTCGATGGGTCCAGTCCGTGCGATTCAGTCCCCTAATTGGAGCGCGACTGTGGAAGAAATTGGATATCTTGATTATCTGAAGGCTCTCCGTGCCCAGAGTACGATGCGGGACTTGGTGGAAGAATATTGTCTGTGTCGTATCGACCCCTTAGCCAGGAGCTCCGCCGTTACTCTGGAGCGGTCGTCGGGAGGCACGGTGTCTGTGGTTCGGCCAGAGGGGGTACAAGATTTGGGGCGCGGGGCGGCCGAGAAATTGGCTCGCAAGCTTCTGGGTCCTTGCCAAGCAATTGAGTATGAGGCCGCTATGAGTGCTATTCGGATCACCCGATGCTCTCGTTTTACTGACTGGGGACGCCGCGCGACCCCTCATCCCAGAGGGTCAGTCGGTTCTCCTCGTCCGGCCAAATGGGCGAGGTTAGCCCGCGTGGCTCTGCCCCAGGTTGCTGCCACTTCTGGCGGGAGCGAGGATTTGGGGGATGACGACGACGAGGATGTGGATTGGGGTGAGGAGGAATCCAGCGACGAAGGTGATTCCTCCGGCTCTGTTGCGGTTACGTCTCTCCTGCCGCCGCCCCTTGGTCTGCGGCGTGTGGGGCCCTCCGAAACGCTACCCTCGGCTGTTGCGGACGAGCCCTCAGATAGGCTGACCGTCCTGGATGCGAGTTTTCCCGAGACCACATCAGGCCCAATAGCTATGGGGGGGGTTCCCTCGACCCTCATACTTGATTCTTCCGTTGACGTGCATGTTGGCGGGGGTCAATCCCCCAGGTATTCGTTTTTAGGGATCCCCGGAGTGGAGACTATCGATTTGGGCGATGAGGACGACGATGATTTTCTGGCCTCAGAGAGCGCACGGGAGCAGCCTAAAGGTATGGCCGTCCCCGCGACAGGGGAGACTCGTGGTTTGCGGCTAAACGTTTCCATTCCTAACACCCCCACCGGGGCAGAAGGTCGTACTCCTGACACTTTTCCCGCCAGCTCGTTAGGGTGCGATGTCCTTTCAGGTTTTGACGAAGTCGATGCAGGAGGTGATAATGCGGAGGCGGCGGGGGCATTAAAACCGTTGGAGCAGGTCCAAACTGAAGCGCCCGCCACTCCTTCGCCTGTCGCGGAGGAAGAGGATCGGGGACCTCCGATTTCAACTTCTCAAGACGACCCCCTTTCAGGTGGAGGAACTTTACCTTCGAACCAACCAACCCCCGCGGGTGGTGTTGGTTCCTCTTTTGTCCGCTTTGACTTGTCAGATTTTTCGGCCTCAGATTTTGAGAGGGGGGCCGTTGCAGCCCCGTCTTTAAGAAAGATGCACGCGGCTTTTTCTCCCTACAGTAAATCTGTGGCCTTATTTGAGGAAATCAATGACCTTTCTCTTTGTGAAATCTCGATGGACCATCATTTAAAGGTATTTTCCCTTTTGAGTTTATATTACTGGTCTCTGTGTCTTTCAACATCCTTCTTCTTCATTTCTAGGGGGTTGTCATCGCTTCGGAGGTATCACGCCGATTTCGGACGTACTTGGACAAGTTTAACAAGGGGGTCCAGGATTGTGATGCAGCGAAGGAACGGGGGGCGGAATTAGAAGCAGAGAAAGCTAGTCTATCAATGGCGCTCCAAGGCTCCAAGGACTCGTTGGCTAAGGTGCAGGCCGAAGCATCTCAAAGTCGAGACTTGGTGGCAAAGAACGCAGAGCTCGAGGGGGTAGTTTCCCTGATGCGGGACCGTCTCACCGAAGAGGAGCGAGCTCGCATGGCGGCGGAGCGGAACGAGAAGAAGAAAGATGACCGAATAGAAGAATTAAAGAACCTGTTGGCGGTTGCAGAAGAGGGCAAGAACATGCTGAAGAAGCAAGTGGAAGAATTCCCCTCTCAAATCGCAACGGCGCGAAGCGAGGTTCAAGCGCATCTTCGTAACACACAACGAGCGGAGGAGCGTCACGACACAATCCGGAAGGAATTGGAATCCATTGTCTCGAGGATTCATGGGGCTATGGAGTCCTTTCTGCAGCAGCTCCCTCGGTTCGGCATTGATGCAGCTTCGAGTCGTATCCCTTCCTCCAGCCTGGAAGCTGTCTCCTTCCTTGAGAAATCAACTAAGATTTTTGGGGATTCGGCGCTGACCTTCGGCGATTACTGCGCGAGGCTGGGCTCCGTCAAAACTGCTCAGTTGTTGGAGGCGAAGGGATGTACACATATCCGCGAGCACTTCGGTTTTTCTTCTGCTGCTCCGTCGTTACCAGGGTTTGGAGATATTCCTTCGTCTGGGAAGCCTTCCTCCGCCGCATCTCGGCTATCGTCAAGCTTCATGTCAGATTTCTGGAAGCAGCACAGGGAGCCCACTGCGAGGGAGTTAGTACGTCGAGCTCGTGCTGTAATGCGCGACTCAGGGAAAAGCAAAGAGAAGCCGCCTCCTCCTTAGTTTGGACATTTTTGTATGATGGAGTCCTTGTGGACACTTGAATTAAATTATCCATTTTATCAAATGACTGTGCATATTCGTTCGTTCCACGGGTCTCTTCGTCCGAAAGGCGTTCAGTTTCTCCCGACGAGGACCAGGTGTCAGTGACGAGTGTTAGGAGGACTTAATGATTCGGTAAACTTCTCGAGGGACGCGGGGACGCCTTGGCTTCCCATGTTCTTATTTAACTCTGGCCTTTTTGCCTTCCTTGCTATGGCCAACCTTGTTAGTTTCGGAGTAGACGATCGATCTCTACCCCTGTTTTCCCTTGCTTTTTCAATGGCTGACATCCCCGGGGAAGTCATGGAGGAAGACCCCATTTTCGCCAACCTGGATGAGGGGCCGCCTGTGGCGGAGATCCCGCCGCTGCTGGGAGAGGAGGGAGCCCCTATCATGGTTCTTGATTTCCCGGATGACGCTCTTGCTCCCGGGGATCCTCCAGTCGCCGGCGATATCGAGGCCTTCATCGGAGGGCTATGGGCGGATTTCGACATGGTCATGGCCACAGAGGAGGCCCTTGCCCGAGACCTCGCCAACCTCGACACGTTGATCGGGATGGTGCCACGGTTGCTGGAGGGCAAGGATGCCCTCACGGAAGCCGTGGCGCGTGCTCATCGCGTTTAAGTCCGCTTCATTTCGTATAGAAGCTTCTGTTGGATTACCATATTATGTATGATTGGGATGATATTATGTAACTCTCTGTAGGGGGTGGGGTTCCTGCCCATGTCTATTCTTCATCCTTCTTGCTTGAATTCTGTTTGGTCATGCATTCTTAGCTTCCTATCGAACCTTGATCAGTAGCGTAAAACAGTCTCGATTCTTCGCTCAGCCCAGTACCGGGTTAGAATATGGGAATAGGTACGGCCACATGACGCGTGAGCACCCTCTCCTTCCCTACCGAAGGAAAAATAGGGTACTGGCTTGGGTGTATTTTCTCAACTACTTAGCTAGTGTAATGCGGTGTGTTCTCCGGGCTGCGGGGAGGGTAACCGAGATTTTGTTAGCTTCCATATACTTCTTGCTAAATTCCGTACGAAGCCGGACTCCCACCCTTCGGAGCGAGGGGGAGGGTGGCGCGTTAGCCCGGCCGGTTGTTTCGCAAAAAGGCAAACCGGGGCAACGAATGAATGGTAGTGTCGGTGCGACTAGATATCCATGAATCCCGCGAACTCCTACCGGCGCGGAGCAACGGGTCTCCGGAGCGAGGGATGGGTGGGACGTTTGCCCGACCAAGCATCCGCGAACTCCTACCCGGCGCGAGGCAACGGGTCTCCAGAGCGAGGGATGGGTGGGACGTTTGCCCGACCAAGCATCCGCGAACTCCTACCCGGCGCGAGGCAACGGGTCTCCGGAGCGAGGGGTGGGTGGGACGTTTGCCCGACCAAGCATCCGCGAACTCCTACCCGGCGCAAAGCAACGGGTCTCGGGCGAGGATGGGTGGGGCGTTTGCCCGACCAAGCATCCGCGAACTCCTACCGCGCGAGGCAGCGGGTCTCGGAGCGAGGATGGGTGGGGCGTTTGCCCGACCAAGCATCCACGAACTCCTACCCGGCGAGGCAGCGGTCTCGGGCGAGGATGGGTGGGGCGTTGCCCGACCAAGCATCCGCGAACTCCTACCCGGCGCGAGGCAACGGGTCTCTCGATTTAAGTCCTGGAGAATACGGAGATGGCCTGGGTTCGCAATGTCTTCCCATTATTTTATTGATAAGGATCGGTACATTTCTTTCCTTCGTATTCCATCACCTACGGGTAAAATTTCTTGAGCGCGTCGATATTCCATGTCCGTGGTATTTCCTCGCCATCGGGAGTAATGAGCTTGTGCGCGCCCTTCGCGGTTGTCTCTTGGATAATGTATGGTCCTTCCCACGTCGTTTCCAGCTTCGCGAAGGCCGGGGTAGCCCTCTTGAGCACCATGTCCCTGGGGTGTATTTCGTGTTTCTTCACCTTCTTGTTGAAGCTTCGATTTGATGCCTCTGCATAGGCTTTCATGGTCTTCAAGGCTTGAAGCTTGCGTTCTTCCTCTAGATCACACGTGACGTCGACTGCCTCATGGGTCAGAGTTTTGATCACTCGCAAGGATTTTGCGCGAATCTCTGCAGGTGAGACGGCTTCTTCCCCGAAGAGGAGCCGGAAGGGGGAGAACCCGGTCGCTCTTGAGGCCGAAGTGCGGGTTGCCCATAAAACCTGATCCAGCTCGTCAGGCCAGAGCCCCTTTTTAGAGTCGTAAAGCCTTTTTTTATGCCATCAAGAAGCAACCCGTTCGCCCGTTCCACTGCCCCGTTCGACTGAGGGTGACCCACTGAGGCGAAGCAGATGTTTGTCCCGATATTGTCACAGTAATCGCGGAATTTCCAGGAGTCGAATTGGGACCCATTGTCGGTCACGATCTGGAAAGGGACCCCATATCTGCAAAAAATCGTTTTCCATAGAAATTTGACGGCGGCCTCTGCGGTTATCTTTGCGACCGGCTCTGCCTCGATCCAGCAGGAGAAGTAATCGATGGCGACAATTACGAACTGAAGGTTTGCTCGAGCTTTAGGAAGCGCCCCAACGATATCCATTCCCCACTTGGCGAAGGGCCAGGCCAAAGTACCGCATGCGCGATTCGTTGGCGGGGCCCTTGTTTGCTTGGTCATCCATTGGCACGCGTGACAATGACGGACCATTTGCTCCGCGTCTTGCAACGCCGAAGGCCAGTAGAGCCCCATTCAGAATATCTTTCTCACAAGATTCCTAGGGGCCTGGTGTGCCCTGCAATCTCCCTGGTGTGCTTCAAGCAAAGCCTGCGCCCCTTCTTCTCGCGAAATGTAGCGTAGCCATGGAGCGCAGAGGCCGCTGCGGAATAGGAAGCCGTTAATGATGGCATACTTCTTCGCTTGCCTTTCGAGGTGCCTCGCTTGTGCCTCATCGTCTGGCAAGACTCCCTCCAGGAGTTAGTTGTATATCTCACTCCTCCAGTCCTCACTGGTTGCTCGAGCAATGAGATTTATCTGGGAAGGAATGGAGGGGGTGCGAAGTGTCTCAAAGAAGATTATCGAAGGTAGACTTCCTCCGGTGGCTGCGATCTTGGCTAGCTAAATCGGCACGTTAGTTACGGGACACAGGTATTGCATTAATGGTGAACCCGATGAAACCCTTCTCCATGGTTCGGACCACCTCGACATATTTCTGGAGCTGTTCATCCTTCACTTGATATTCTTTGGTGATATGCCCCTGAATAAGTTTCGAGTCGGTGTACAATATCGCCCTTCTCGCTCCCATGATCTTCGCTTTCCTGAGACCCAATAAGAGCGCTTCGTACTCGGCTATATTGTTGGTTGAGGGAAATTCCAGCCTTGCTACGAACTCGACTTTTTCTCCGCTGGGCGTCTGTATCACCGCAGCTATTCCCGCTCCATCCGCCCCCCAAGATCCGTCGGAGTTGATGAACCACATCGCTGGGGTTTTGTTGTCCTCCGGGACTGGAGAAGTCCATTCCACCATAAAATCGGCGAGGGCTTGGCTTTTGATTGCTGTGCGAGGTATTATAGTTAATTCAAAGGGAGCTAGCTCGACCGCCCACTTGTCGATCTTGATGCTTTCCCTGTTGGAAAGCATAGATCCTAGAGGATATGTAGTTGGCACTTTGATGTGGCTGGCCTGAAAATAATGCCGGAGCTTGCGAGATGCCATTAACAGATGTAACACCCCAAAATTTTGCTTTTCTTAAATTCATGTGTGATCTGGCACTTTGGTGAATTTTTGGAATTTTCTGGAATTTATTTGGATTTATTTGGAATTTATTTGAATTTATTCCATTTTGAAATAATTAAAGAATTTAATTTTGCAAATAAAATTTTGTTGGAAATATTTTATTTGAGTCCAAAATGATCCAAAGTATTTTCCAGAATTTTTCTGGAATTTTTCTGAGTCTTTTGCTATTTTTAATGAATTAAATGAATTACTGGGAATTATTTTAAATATTAAATCGCTGGAAATTCAACTCGGGTCGAGTACTGTTCATCCGACCGAGTCGGAACCCGAGTCGGACTCGAGTCCGACCCGAGCCAGTTGACTCGATCAAACCAGCTCAAAACCCTAATCAATCCCAACCGTTGGATCAAGATCTAACGGCTGAGATCCGCCCGTACCGCTTCGGTCGAATCCGGCCCGGATCCGATCGCGCCCACGCGATCGTGGCCGTTGATCGTGCCACGTGGACGGCTGTGCGTCGTCGTCTCCGCCGAGTTCGAGCCGGACTCCGCCGCGCCGCCGCCGTGTAGAATTAGGTTTCCATCTCGAGCACGAGCAGCGAGGCTATTTAAAGCCCAGTCACGCCCGAGGTTGCCCTCATCCTTGCGCACCCGTTTCCCGAGCCATCTCGCCTGAGCGCCGTCGTTTGCCGTCGCGAGCTCGCCGTAGTTGGAGGAGGTGACCGCCGCGATTTCTGCCGTTTTCGCCGACGTCAGTCGTCTTCCACCGAGAAGAAGCCCGGATCCGAGTCCCCGCCGAGGCGCATCCGAAGAGACCACCCACTTCGGCGGAGCGACCTCGGGCGCCCGTCGGGCTCGTCGTCGTCTCCGTCTCCGGTGGCTGCAGCTCCGCCGCGTCGCCATCGCCCTCGCGAACTCGGCGCCGTCCGATCTTGATCGTGCGGTTGAGAGTGAGTTCACGTGTTCCAAACCTGATTAGATGCGAATTTGTTGGATCAAGATCCAGCGGTTCACTGTCGCCACGCGTCGTAGTAGTGATTTTTATAGGATTAGATCTGGACCGTCCGATCTAGATCGAGCGGCCCACGATCATCGAGTAGATTCAGCGTGTTAACCACGGAATCTAATCGCGGCCGTTGAATCTCAAATCAGCGGTCGAGATTGCGCCACGTGTCGGGAAGTTAGGCCGGCCAGCGGTCGGCGCCGTCCGCAGCAGCGTCGCGTGTGGCCCGACACGCAGCGGCGCGTGTCGAGAAGCCCGCATGTCGTGGCCGACCCAGCCAAGCGCCGGCGTCACCCATGGCGTCCGCGGTGGAGTCCCACAGCCGACCGCAGTGGTGAGCCCGTGACGTCGGCGATAGCGTCACCGAGTGGGCCCACATGTCGACACGTGAAGTCGTGGACCAGAGTTCACGGTAGACCCGAGCCGGCGTGGACCAAGTCCATGGACCGGTGACGTCAGGAGGCCAATCAAAGGCTGCCACGTGTCCATCTTTGGCGCCAATAATTAATTTCGAAAAGAAAATGATTTATTAATTCGAAATATTGATTCAAATTTAGATTCAAACTTCAAACGCTTATAACTTTTGCGTTTCAACTCCGATTTGAGTGATTCAAATTTCTAAATTTGTATAAAATTGAGATCTACCTAAATATAAATTTTATTTAATTTTTGGACTAAAGTTTTTCTCTGTAAAATTATTTAATTGATTATTTAAACTTTAAATAATCATAACTTTTGCGTTTTAACTCCAAATTTGATGATTCCAGTTTCTAAAAATCCATAAAATTATGTTCTTTCTGTTTGTGGATTTTATTTGGATGTTTGGACACTTTTTGCCTATTGTTTATTTGCGTATTTGCTATTTGCACGCTTTACGAGTAGACGTTGAAGTGCCGGAAGGATTCGAAGGAGAAGTATTGACTCAGGATCCAACTCAAGACCAAGAGCAAGTACTTTTGAAGGCAAGTTGTGCTTTGACCATGTTGATCCTATTTGAAATCTATTTTGATTTAAACTATTGCATGCTAGTTCAATTAGAAAGATACTTTGTTTAAACACAGGGGTTAGATAAGTACCAATTTCTTTGTATGACACCTTGATTACTTAAGTATGTGCCATGACCCTTTGTCACCCTAGTTGTGGATTACTAGTTGGACATTATTAGGTTGCCAACATGGGTTTTAGACCATTGTAGTATCTTTGCTTAGACACACTACGTGCTCATGACATGATTTTGGACAATCAAATGTTAATATTGACTTAATGATATATTGAACCTGTTTTGGAAAAGTATCATGTGATGTTGATGGCACGTGGTGCATGGTAATCAAGCGGGGTTTGATAAGCGATTTCGGCCAGGGGCATGTGGCAAAGAGTAATCAGGTGGGCAGTTGTGGCATTGGGAGTGTTGTTTTGGTTCTTTGGGTAGTCTTGCCTGGTCACCCTAAGGACTTAACCTTGCAAGCCTTTGAACTGGGTCTAACGTGCAACCACATGTCTGTAA
Source organism: Rhipidocladum racemiflorum (assembly GCA_036346355.1). Taxonomy (NCBI): domain Eukaryota; kingdom Viridiplantae; phylum Streptophyta; class Magnoliopsida; order Poales; family Poaceae; genus Rhipidocladum; species Rhipidocladum racemiflorum. The sequence continues at coordinate 40,250,504 of CM070588.1, forward strand.
TGGGATGGACCTAGTTGACTAAGTTGCTAATAACGTGCACTGTGGGACCTCGGGAGGTCAACTACACCCTTTGTGTAAGTTATGCGGGGGGCGTCTGGGCTGAGGCCAGTACCCATCTAACGGTTGATTGGCCTGGACTTCGCCTTAAGCGAAGGGAAGGGTTAGTCTTAATAACCGGGAGGACCACTTGTATTGTTAGAGGTTTCCGAAAGACTTTATTCACGGGAACTTCGCCTTTGTGGTGTTTATTTGTATCTTGTGGGTAAAGTGCATAACCTCTGCGAGTTTAGAAACTATTCGAATAGTCGAGTACGCGGTATTTGACATCGCTCGGGAATTACAGTCAAGGGTTATATTATCTCAAAAATAACATTGGTTTGAAAGGTGGGTTTGTTAAATAATTAATATTATGTAAATGTGGTTTAGGATGGGGAAAATGTTTATTAAACTTCTTGAAAAGTTATTTATGCTTTACTTATTTCTCTTGCTTTGAATCTACTTATATTACTTTTCAAATGCTGTTTCTTGCAAATATACCTTGAGCTATTCCTTTGTACCAAGCCATGCATATAGTATATTATCTTGCATTACATTGCATGACTTCTTTGAGTACCAAGTACTCACCCTTGCCTCAACACAACATCGGTTGAAGAGGAGACTACGCCCGACTTTGGAGGAGGAACTCCGGGAGGATCCGTCTACTTAGGAAGCGAGCCCGGTCGGTTGCACTGTGGTATCTTTGGATGGCGCCACGAGTTATTTGATTTTCGCTGCTATTATTTTTCTCTGAATAAGTTTTGCCTTGCGAGGCATACATTTGTAACTTGACCATAAGGTCGAGTAACTTGATTTAGTTATTTAAATAAAGTACTTTATTGGTATCGAGTGGTATGATTGTGATATTTACCGATGTTAAGACTGTGTGCACTAAGCGCGTTCTGGACTAGTGCTGAATACACAGAGGGTCGGATTTGCAAATTCGGGGTCCCGACAGAGGTGGTATCGAGCCATACTTGACTGCGAGCTCAACCCTAGCTAGAATGGTCGTAGTGAGGATAAAACCTATTTTCTAAAAGCTAAAAATTTGTGAAGACAAGAAATGACATCTCGACTTATCCCCTTCTCTCTTTTCTTGTCTCTTGCTGAAATTTTCCCTTACCTTGTCACAATTTAAAAATTCCGAGTTCTTACGTAAAGCACTCTTGTGACAGATGGAGGAAGAGTTCAACTACGTTGATCTGGGAGTTAGTCACGCCAGCGGAACTTTGGCATATGCTCTGAGACTCTCGGAGATTTTGAGAAGCCCCAATACCAAGTAGAAGTGATCGGACAAGCGGGATTGATCAAGGCTTGTGACGTGAGGATTGAGGTACTGCTAGGAAAAAGGGCCCAGGCAATCGCCTCGATACAACACTGCGGCCAGGAGATCTACAATGCGAGATGGGTATCCAAGAAGTATCACGACGAGCAATGCGACACATTACCCGCATCTACGCCGGAAGGTGGAGAGCACGGTGTTCGTTATCATCCACGCAGCGATAACCTTCTTGACCCAGCGATTCAGGATGAGGATGCCACGGTTACACGATTGGCACGATTTGTCGTCGCCAGGAGGATGTACTAGATAATACAAGCAAGGAGCTACGAAGGCCCGCCAAGGAAATCACGGCGAGAGAAGAGCAGATGGCGGGAAGCTCAAGAGTATGTGGCACACCTTCTACGAAGGATTGGCGAGTTGGAGATGACCTTATGCGGACCGGACCGAGCGATGCTCGAGCTACGAGCGAGATCCGGAGGAGTCGAGATCTCGATGAGGACCTTTGCTTCTTCGACTACCATAGAGGACACGATTCTTTGGACATGGCGTCGTTTCGCGCCTATGCCCACGACACCGTACCCGGCCGTGGAGGTTTTCTCGATGAGTGAGCATAGGTTCTATAGTGAGACTCCTTCGGCGAGTCACGTCATATAATAAAGAGTCACCCTTTAGGCGTTAGACTCGAGTTAGTTCGATTTGGATTTGCTTTGTTTCTTTGAGTGTGCATTATGTGTTGCAAGGCCCTTAGGCATTGTAAGCAACCATACCAAGTTACTATTGATTAGTTAATAAAGTTGGACCTTAAGGTTACACCTTTACCCGCATAAGTTCCATATTACTTGTCTATTCTTGATTCCCCCTCATCTCTAAGACTTAGAGCAAATCGGCGAGATGGTGAACACCCATGAAACTTTGGAAACAATGGAAGTGGTTCCCGCCTTGATGAAAACCCCAATGATGGAGCACCCGGCCACCGCTTGATTGACATGCAGAATTTTGGAGCATTTCTTGCTGCTCAGACTCGATTGATGCATGCTATGATGCAACAAATGCAACACGTCACCGCTCAGGCCACGCTAATCAAGTTAATCGGGGACCATGCCGAATACAAGGCTGCCGAGTTCATGAGAACTCACCCACCCACTTTCTCTGGGAATGCCAATCCATTGGAGGCCGATGATTGGTTAAGATCAATCGAGAGGAAGCTACACATAGCTCAATGCATAGGAAATGAGAAGGTACTCTACGCTTCTCATCGGTGAAAGGCAACGGCCGAATGGTGGGAGAACTTACGTGCCACGCAAGAGAACCCTCAAGATATCACTTGGGAAGAGTTCACGGTGCATTCGGCGGTATCACGTGCTGAAGGAATCATGGACCTTAAGAAGGAGGAGTTCAGAGCACTGAAGCAAGGTAATCGACCGATGGCCGACTACTGAACAAGTTCACACAGCCTAGCACGCTCGCTTTTTGAGGATGTAGCGACGAGATAAATCCAGGCAGTCGTTTTATGAAGGGACTTAACTTCCGGGATTGCAAGTAGGGTTGATCACCCACACCTTTCCAGATTTCCAAGAGTTGGTGAATAAGGCGCTTATTCTTGAGGACAAGCGCAAGGAACTGGATGAGAACGAGAGCGCGAGGATGCAACAAAGAAGGATCACGCCCGAACGCATATGGCGCTGAGAGTTGCACCAAATCAATTCTTGATTCCAACCACGAGAATGCAACAAGGACACCATCCCCAGCACCAAGACACATCAATCGTAACTACGGACCCAGCCCCGCTAACGCTACTCGAGCAAATCGGCGAGGAAACGATGAGACGCTGCTACAAGCGCAACGAGCCGAGACACTTTGCCAACAGTTGTCCAAAGAAGACAGCAGGAGTGACCCGATTCGCTTCAATCTAGGAACCACCCAGCTAGGGCGCCCGGCACAGGAGCCACACCCAGGCCGTGGTGAGAGGCCGAGTCAACCATGTCACCGCAGATGCACCTTTGCAGAATGCTACTGACGTCGTCTTGGGTAAGTTACTTGTTAACTTCGATACACCTGAGTTTTGTTTGACTCTGGAGCTTCGCATTCGTTTGTTTCGCAAGGCTTTGCTACTAGAAATGATTTGAGGATTGCAAGACTTAAGTGCATGCTTTTAGTTCAAACCCTGGTTCCGAACTCACGAGCGAAAGTAGGATGTTCGGGGTGAGAATACTAATAGATGGAATAGAGTTCCTAGCAAACCTTATAATTTTGGAGACCCGGACCTTAGGCGTCATATTGGGAATGGATTGGTTATCCAAGCACAAGGCCGTATTGGATTGTGGACGAAGGACCATCTCAATTGAGAGCAGTGTGGGAAGAAAGTGGAATTTCAAGCCACTTTGCGATTAGAGATGGACAGTTGATGGTTAACAGTACCAAGGCAATCGGCATAGAGGATGTCTCATTAGTGAATGAGTACTCGAGATGTTTTTCCGAAGATCTACAGTATGCCGCCGGACGGGGACATAGAGTTTGTGATAGAGCTTGTACAAGATGCAAAGACCGATAGCAAAGAGACCCTATCGGATGTCCACCGAGGAGTTGGTAGAAATGAAGAAAGCACTAGAAGAGTTAATGGAGAAAGGATTTATCGAGGCCAGAGTTCGTCGCCGTGGGGAGCACCGGTTTTGTTTGTCAAGAAGAAGGGCGGAAGTTTCGGGATGTGCATTGACTACCGTGCACTCAACGAAGTCACGATGAAGAATAAGTATCCGCTACCCAGATTGATGATTTGTTTGATCGGTTGAGAGGAGCCGGAGTTTTCTCCAAAATTGACCTGAGGTCGGGATACCATCGATTGAAGATCCGATCGAGAAGATATTCCGAAGAGCGCATTCTCGTCAAGATATGGACATTACGAGTTTCTGATTATGTCCTTTGGGTAACGAATCGCCCGGCTTATTTCATGAATATGATGAATAAGGTGTTCATGGAATATTTGGACAAGTTTGTAAATGCGTGTTCATAGACGATATCCTGATCTACTCCAAGGCGAGAGGATGAACATGCCGAACACTTAAGGCGAGTTTTGGAAAAGGCGAGGAGCGACAACTTTTAGCCAAGTTCAGCAAGTGTGATTTTTGGAAGGACAAGGTGGAGTTTCTTGGACATGTAATGACCGCATGAAGGAGTCGCCGTAGATCCAAGCAAAGTAGAAGGCGTGTTACATTGGGAGCGTAGAAGGCGTGACCCAGTTCGGAGTTTCCTCGGAATGGCGAGGATACTACCGCCGTTTCATCGAAGGCTTTTAGACAATTGCGAAACCTCTTACACAAGCTGAAGAAGGAAAAGAAGTTTGCATGGATGCGAGAATGTGAGAAAGGATTTGGGAGTGAAGAAGCGATTGACATCGGCCGGTGTTAGTTCTCTGGGATGTTGCTCAAAGCTTCGATATTTATTGTGACGCATCGCGCCAAGGACTTGGATGTGTCTTGTCACGAGCGGAAAGGTCGTCGCTTATGCATCAAGGCGATTGAGGCCGCATGAGGAAAATTATCCGACACATGACCTAGAGTTAGGCTGCCGTAGTGCATGCTTTGAAGATATGGCGTCACTATCGATTGGAAAGCAGATGTGAAGTATATACGGATCATAAGAGCCTTAAGTACATATTCACCCAGTCGGATCTGAATATGAGGCGAGGAGATGGTTAGAGTTGATCAAGGACTATAATGTTGGAATCCATTACCATCCGGGAAGGCCAGCGTAGTAGCCGATGCCCTGAGTCGGAAAAGCCATACCGTGAGTACGTTGCTAGCCACAAGTCGGGATGAGTTATGTGAGGATTTTGCAAACTGAAGATTGAGGTAGTACCTAGCGGATTCTTGGCGCATTAGAAGTAAAGCCTACCCTAGAGGATCAGATCCGAGAAGGGCGAAGGATGATGACAAGATCCGCGAGGATTAAGTCCATCAAGGAGGAAGGCAAGGCGAGAGGACTTCAAGTTGGATGAGCAAGGCACGTTGTGGATGAAGGATCGCATTTGTGTGCCTAGCAAAAGGAGTTAAAGCAAGCGATTACGGAAGAAGCCCATGACTCCAAGTACTCAATTCATCACAGGCGCCAAGATGTATCGAGGATCTGAAGGAGAGATTCTGGTGGCGAGTATGAAACGTGAAGTTGCCGAGCATGTTGCATTGTGCGGCGTATGCCGGAGAGTCAAGGCAATGCATCGAGACCAGCGAGGATTGCTACAACCGTGAAAATACGAGTGGAAGTGGGAGGAAATCGGAATGGATTTCATTACCGGTTTGCCGAAGACTCAAGGAGGTTATGACTCCATATGGGTTATAGTGGATCGCTTGACTAAAGTAGCCCATTTTATCCCGTGAAGACCACTTACTCGGAGATAAATTAGCGAATTGTACATGATCGAGATTGTCTGTTTGCACGGAGTGCCAAAGAGGATTGTATCGGACGAGGTACCCAATTTACCTCAAGGTTACGGAATAAGTTGCATGAAGCCATGGGAACCCGTTTGAACTTGATGCCTTATCATCCCACAGGCGGATGGAAGGCCAGAAAGAGTCAACCAGATTACGGAGGATATGTTGAGAGGTTGTGCATTGGCTTATGCTACCTATTGGGATAAGAGTTTGCCGTATCTTGAGTTCGATTACAACAATAGTTATCGAGGCTAGTTCTGAGATGTCACCTTTTGAGGCCTTGTATGGGCGACCATGTCGGACGCCATTGAATTGGAATGAGACCGGCGAGCGCGTGTCTTTGGGCCTGATATTCTTCAAGAGGTGAAGAAACGGTCGCCATGATTAGGGAAAGGTTGAAGATAGCCCAATCTCGGCGGAAGAGTTATCTTGATAATCGTCGCCGAGACTTGAGTTTTGAACGAGAAGACTTTGTTTACCTCGAGTTACGCCTCTCGGGAGTTAAGAGGTTCCATGCCAAAGGGAAACTTCGCACCCGTTATGTTGGACCATTTAAGATTTTGAGTCGCAAAGCGAAGTTGCTTACCGGTGGAGTTGCCACGATCGTTGGCGAGGAGTGCATGATGTATTCCATGTGTCCCGATTGAAGAAGTGTCTCAGAGTTCCTGAGGAGCAGACACCGCTAGAGTCAATTGAGTTGCAAGAGGATTTGACTTATAAGGAGCATCCCGTGAGGATTCTAGACACAATGGATCGAGAAACCGAGAAATAAGTCAACCCGTTTACGTAGGATTCGATTGGAGCAACCATGCGAGGCCTTGAAGCGACTTGGGAGCGAAGAGGATTTGAAGAAAGAGTTTCCAAACCTATTCCTTTAGTAAGCCACGAATCTCGGGGCGAGATTCTATTAAGAGGAGGTTTGTAACACCCCAAAATTTTGCTTTTCTTAAATTCATGTGTGTTTGGCACTTTGGTGAATTTTTGGAATTTTCTGGAATTTATTTGGATTTATTTGGAATTTATTTGAATTTATTCCATTTTGAAATAATTAAAGAATTTAATTTTGCAAATAAAATTTTGTTGGAAATATTTTATTTGAGTCCAAAATGATCCAAAGTATTTTCCAGAATTTTTCTGGAATTTTTCTGAGTCTTTTGCTATTTTTAATGAATTAAATGAATTACTGGGAATTATTTTAAATATTAAATCGCTGGAAATTCAACTCGGGTCGAGTACTGTTCATCCGACCGAGTCGGAACCCGAGTCGGACTCGAGTCCGACCCGAGCCACGTGACTCGATCAAACCAGCTCAAAACCCTAATCGATCCCAACCGTTGGATCAAGATCCAACGGCTGAGATCCGCCCGTACCGCTTCGGTCGAATCCGGCCCGGATCCGATCGCGCCCACGCGATCGTGGCCGTTGATCGTGCCACGTGGACGGCTGTGCGTCGTCGTCTCCGCCGAGTTCGAGCCGGACTCCGCCGCCGCGCCGTGTAGAATTAGGTTTCCGTCTCGAACACGAGCAGCGAGGCTATTTAAAGCCCCAGTCACGCCCGAGGTTGCCCTCATCCTTGCGCACCCGTTTCCCGAGCCATCTACGCCTGAGCCGCCGTCGTTTGCCGTGCGAGCTCGCCGTGAAGTTGGAGGAGGTGACCGCCGCGATTTCTGTGGATTTTCCGCCACGTCCGTCGTCTTCCACCAGAAGAAGCCCGGATCCGAGTCCCCGCGAGACGCATCCGAAGAGACCACCCACTTCGCCGAGCGACCGGGCGCCGTCGGGCTCGTCGTCGTCTCCGTCTCCGGTGGCTGCAGCTCGCCGCGTCGCCATCGCCCTCGCGAACTCGGCGCCGTCCGATCTTGATCGTGCGGTTGAGGTGAGTTCACGTGTTCCAAACCTGATTAGATGCGGATTGTTGGATCAAGATCCAGCGGTTCACAATCGCCACGCGTCGTAGTAGTGATTTTTATAGGATTAGATCTGGACCGTCGATCTAGATCGAGCGACCCACGATCATCGAGTAGATTCAGCGTGTTAACCACGGAATCTAATCGCGGCCGTTGAATCTCAAATCAGCGGTCGAGATTGCGCCACGTGTCGGGAAGTTGGACCGACGCGGTCGGTAGCCGTCCGCAGCGGCGTGCGTGTGGCCCGACACGCGAGCCAGCGTGTCGGAAGGGCCCGCATGTCGGCCGACCGACCAATAGCGCCGGCGTCACCCATGGCGTCACGGTGGAGTCCCACTGTCCGACCGTGGTGAGCCCGTGACGTCGGCGATGGCGTCACCGAGTGGGCCCACATGTCGGCGACACGTGAAATTCGTGGGACCGAGTTCACGCAGTAGACCCGAGCCGGCGTGGACCAAGTCCATGGACCGGTGGCGTCGAGGAGGCCAATCAAAGGCTGCCACGTGTCCATCTTTGGCGCAATAATTAATTTCCGAAAAAGAAAATGATTTATTAATTCGAAATATTGATTCAAATTTAGATTCAAACTTCAAACGCTTATAACTTTTGCGTTTCAACTCCGATTTGAGTGATTCAAATTTCTAAATTTGTATAAAATTGAGATCTACCTAAATATTAATTTTATTTAATTTTTGGACTAAAGTTTTTCTCTGTAAAATTATTTAATTGATTATTTAAACTTTAAATAATCATAACTTTTGCGTTTTAACTCCAAATTTGTGATTCCAGTTTCTAAAAATCCATAAAATTATGTTCTTTCTGTTTGTGGATTTTATTTGGATGTTTGGACACTTTTGCCTATTGTTTATTTGCGTATTTGCTATTTGCACGCTTCTGAGTAGACGTTGAAGTCTTGGGAAGGATTCGAAGGAGAAGTATTGACTCGGGATCCAACTCAAGACCAAGAGCAAGTACTTTTTGAAGGCAAGTTGTGCTTTGACCATGTTGATCCTATTTGAAATCTATTTTGATTTAAACTATTGCATGCTAGTTCAATTAGAAAGATACTTTGTTTAAACACAGGGTTAGATAAGTACCAATTTCTTTGTATGACACCTTGATTACTTAAGTATGTGCCATGACCCTTTGTCACCCTAGTTGTGGATTACTAGTTGGACATTATTAGGTTGCCAACATGGGTTTTAGACCGATTGTAGTATCTTTGCTTAGACACCTTTCGTGCTCATGACATGATTTTGGACAATCAAATGTTAATATTGACTTAATGATATATTGAACCTGTTTTGGAAAAGTATCATGTGATGTTGATGGCACGTGGTGCATGGTAATCAAGCGGGGTTTGATAAACGATTTTCGGCCAGGGGCATGTGGCAAAGAGTCATCAGGTGGGCCAGGTGTGGCATTGGGAGTGTTGTTTTGGTTCTTTGGGTAGTCTTGCCCTGGTCACCCTAAGGACTTAACCTTGCAAGCCTTTGAACTGGGTCTAACGTGCAACCACATGTACTGTAATGGGACGGACCTAGTTGACTAAGTTGCTAATAACGTGCACTGTGGGACCTCGGAGGTCAACTACACCCTTTGTGTAAGTTATGCGGGGAGCGTCTGGGCCGAGGCCAGTACCCATCTAACGGTTGATTGGCCTAGACTTCGCCTTAGCGAAGGGAAGGGTTAGTCTTAATAACCGGGAGGACCACTTGTATTGTTAGAGGTTTCGAAAGACTTTGTTACGGAACTTCGCCTTTGTGGTGTTTGTTGTATCTTGTGGGTAAAGTGCATAACCTCTGCAGAGTTTAGAATCTATTCGAATAGCCGTGTCCGCGGTATTGGACATCGCTCGGGAATTACAGTCAAGGGTTAGATTTTCTCAAAAATAACTTTGGTTTGAAAGGTGGGTTGGTTTAATAATGAAGATGATGGAAATGTGGTTTAGGATGGGGAAAATGTTTATTAAACTTCTTGAAAAGTTATTTATGCTTTACTTATTTCTCTTTGCTTTTGAATCTACTTATATTACTTTTCAAATCTTTGTTTCTTTGCAAATATACCTTGAGCTATTCCTTTGTACCAAGCCATGCATATAGTATATTAGCTTGCATTCTGTGCATGACTTGCTGAGTACCAAGTACTCACCCTTGCCTCAACACAACATCAGTTGAAGAGGAGACTACGCCAGCTTTGGAGGAGGAACTCCAGGAGGATCCGTCTACTTAGGGAAGCGAGCCCAGTCAGTTGCCTGTGGTATACTGGATGGCGCCACGAAGTTATTTGATTTTCCGCTGCTATTATTTTTCTCTGAATAAGTTTCGCCTTGCGAGGCATACATTTGTAACTTGACCATAAGGTCGAGTAACCAGTTTGGTTATTTAAATAAAGTACTTTATTGGTATCGAGTGGTATGATTGTGATATTTACCGATGTTAAGACTGTGTGCACTAGCGCGTTCCTGGACTAGTGCTGAATACACAGAGGGTCCGGATTTGCAAATTCGGGGTCCCGACAACAGAGCATATGCCAGCTTTTCCATTTCCGAGTATCGTAGCTTCGCTCCTTGGAGGGCTTCAGAGACGAAGTAGACCGGCTGTTGTTTGACGCCTTGGGGTCGCACTAGCACAGCACTGACGGCCAAGGGGCTAGCTGCTAGATATAGCAGAAGCTCCTCACCTTGCTTCGGGCTTTGCAGGACAGGGATCTCCATAAGGCTTTGCTTCAAGTCATCGAAGGCGCGTTGGCACTCCTTTGTCCAGATGAAACTATCATTTGAGCGTAAGGCTTTAAAGACCGGCAAACTTCGCTCCGCGGATTTTGGCAAGAATCGACTGAGTGCTGCTATCCGCCCTGCCAACCGTTGTACTTCTTTCAGGTTTCTTGGTGGAGCCATGTCTTGGATAGCTCTTATCTTTTCTGGATTCGCTTCTATGCCCCGTTGAGAGACCAGGAAGCCTAGCAACTTTCCTACGTCCACGCCAAAAACACATTTGGACGGGTTGAGCTTCACCTTTCCCTTTATCAAATTTTTGAAGGTTTCCCGGAGGTCCCCGACATGATCTTCTTTCTTTTTACTTTTGGCAATGATATCGTCGACATAGGCTTCCACGTTTCTTCCTAATTGATCGGCGAAGATCTTCGTGATGAGCCGCGCGAAGGTAGCACCCGCGTTTTTGAGCCCGAAGGGCATCCGCACGAAGCAGTAGGTACCGAAGGGAGTAACAAATGCCGTCTTGTCTTCGTCTCCTTTCTGCATGTATACTTGGTGATAACCAGAGTATGCGTCAAGGAAGCTCATCCTTTCTGACCCGGAGGTTGAGTCGACCAGCTGGTCGATGCGGGGCAGGGGGAAGTCATCTTTTGGGCATGCTTTGTTTAAGTCAGTGAAGTCGATGCACATCCTCCATGCCCGCCTTCCTTCGACTAGGGCGATGTTGGCCAACCACTCGGGTATCGGGCCATGGATGATTCTGGCCGAGCAGTTTAGTCACCTCCACCTTCGCGGCTTCTTGTCTTTCTACAGCAAGTTTTCTCAATTTTTGCTTCTTAGGCTTCGCGCTTAGGTTAATAGCGAGGACGTGTTCGATAGTTTCTCTCGGGACTCCCGGAAGGTCTTCGGGCCCCCACGCGAACACGGTTTCATATTCCTGGAGGAGCAGCATCAAGTGTTTTTCCTCCTCGGGAGACAACATGGTGCTGAGGATCACTGTCTTGCTGCTTCCTGGCCTGAGTGGTATCCGTTGGGTTTCTCCTTGGGGTTGTGGTTTAGGGAGCCACCGGCTACGGTTCACGGGTACAACGGGGTCCAGCTCCGTAGTGCAGACGTGTTTGATTTGAGGTGGGTTCTCCATGTCTATCTTCCTTGCCAAGGCTTGGTCTCCTCGCACTGTGATGACACCATCTGCGGAGGGAATTTTCATGCATAAGAACCCGTGATGAATTACGGCCCCCATGGTCGTCAACGAGCCCCTGCCTAGGATCGCATTGTATTGGAATGGCATGTCTACCACGTCGAATGTGACACGACTCGTGACGCTGGCTTGTGGCGTCGCGAATGTGACTTCAAGCTCCAATTGCCCCAGGGTGTTGACCATGCTTCCTCCAAAACCCATCATCGGCACTTCCGATTTTTTCAACCGGTCTTGTGGAATCATCATTTGCTGGAAAGCCTTCATGGACAAAATGTCCACAGCACTCCCCCCATCTACCAATATGCGACGTACTTCGCAATCGGCGATTATGGCGGTTACTACCAAGGAATCTCGATGCGGGAAGTGTACCCCCGTGGCGTCCTCCTGTGTGAAGGTGATTGGCTCGCATTTTACCGGAGGAAGGGTGGCGGGGGTAATTGCAATGTGGTTAATTTGCCGGGCATAAGCCTTCCTCTGTCTTTTCGACGAGAGATGTGACGAGGAGCCCCCCGCAATGACGTTGATAATGCGACGGAGATGATTCATCCCTACTCGAGGAAGGGGGTGTTGTCGTCCAACTGGAGGTGCTTCCGGCGGTGCAGGATGCATCTCGACTTCTCTCTGTTTTGCTTCGAACCGCCGATATCCGTTGATCACTTTGCATTGGGTGGTGTCATGGGTGATATTTTCCCCGTGATATTCACAAAAGTACCGCCGGGGCTCTGTCCCTTCCCTCTTGTTAACTCGGCTTCCCTCGTCTTGCTTTCCTCGGCTCGGGGGTGGCCCTCGTCTCTGTTGCTCAGCGGGCCTGTCGCCCATGGCTTGCCGATTTCTTGGTTCTTCAATGTCGTGGATTCTCCTCCTTTCGTCTCTTCTTCCGGGCTCTGGGTATCGTTCCCTCGTTTTGGCGTTGGGAGGGGGGGTCCTTCCCTCGCCCTCTCTTGCGCGGGGCGAATTCTTGATTCTCTTGTTGGGGCCCGTCTTCCCTTCGGAGGTTGTCTTCCTCCGCCCGCGCGTATTCCCTCATCTTCGCAAAGAGTTCTTCCACCGTACGTACCTCTTTACGAGCGAGCCTTTCTGCCAACGGTCCCCTGCGCAGGCCGCAACGTGCCGCATTGATGATAGTGGTGTCACTTACTCCTCGTATTTGGCACTTAACCCGGGAGAAGCGCTGGAAGTAACTCTTAAGGGTTTCTCCTTCGCGTTGTCTGACCGCAAATAGGTCACTTTCCTCTTTCATTCCGTCGAAGTTACCCTGGAAGTTGCCTTCAAGCTTGCAGCGGAGTTGCGACCAACAGCGATCGACCGGGGCTCCAACGAAGAGTACCAGGACAGGGCTATGCCTTCAAGTGCTAGAAGGAGCCCCTTCGCCTTGATATCATCATCTCCTCCCGCGGCTTCAATCGTCGTATCGTAAACGCGGAGGAAATCCCTTGGGTCTGTCCGACCGTCATATGGCTTAATGGTGGGAAATTTGAAGCTTCCCGGGGAGGGCCATTTTTTGGCCCGTAGACGGGTGCTGAGGGGGTTTGGATCGTGGTCTTCCCTGTGTACCATCGCAATCGCTGGGGATAGCACCTCGCGGCTCGGGCTTTCATCTTGTGACTCGTATTGTCCCCCGTCTGATCGTCCTTGCAGGCGCTTCAACTCCGCCATGAGTTGCTCGTTGGCTTCCATCAGCGCCCGCACGTTGGGGTCAAGCTCCCCCTGAGTTCCGGTTCCTTCTCCATGGGCTTCTTCGTTTCCATGGGTCTCTTGGCGACGAGTCGGATGTGTCGACGCTTCTGCCACATTTCCTCCTGGTGTCGAAACCGTTCGACTTGTCGTCGGAGGCCGTCGTTTGGGGGCTCGCTTGCGCATGGCCACCAGAGTCTGTGGGGGTAAAGTTCCCACCATGTTTCGGGCTTCTGTTGCGGCTGGCAACCACGTCTCGTCATCCAGAAGTCGGGGTGGGTCTCCAGATTGGCTCCTCGCACGCCGTCTTGATTCTTCTGCTCCTGCCGTCGTTGCCGCCCCCTTGGATATTGCCTCCTTTCCCTTCTTTGGTGGCATAGCTGCAGGAAACTTACCCTTGGTCTCGATCGGCAGGCGGTGGTTTCACCTCGCGATTAGGGTTCCCCACGGACGGCGCCAGTGTGGTGGTGTGGAACCACCGGGTTTCTTTCTCTCTTCTTTCTCGTGGGACTGTTTTTTTTTGTTTTTCGGGGAACTTGCCTCCTCACCATCTTCTTCCCCCCTTTATAGGGCAGGCCTGGTATGGTAGCATATGGGTCGGCTTTCCTTTTTCTTCCTGCTTCTTGTCAAGGACTGACTCGTCTCTTCCGTGAGTCATGCAGTGTGGTGGCGTGGAACCACCAGGTTTCTTTCTCTCTTCTTTCTCGTGGGACTGTTTTTTTGTTTTTCGGGGAACTTGCCTCCTCACCATCTTCCCCCCTTTATAGGGCAGGCCTGGTATGGTAGCATATGGGTCGGCTTTCCTTTTTCTTCCTGCTTCTTGTCAAGGACTGACTCGTCTCTTCCGTGAGTCATGTCCCACCTACATTGGGTTGTTTGGTCCTCTATCTATACACCTTTCATAGGGGTTCAACGGGAATTTCATGTATGTCAGGATTTCAGATTAACCCGACACGTCCTTGCGTACTCGGGAGGGGTTGTTGGGGGGTGTCAGACCTTGGAGATTTGCGCTAGGTTTACGTCAGAGGGAGACATGGCTGGGAGTAATTTCATCTGTTTTCCTCCCTCGCCACGGAGGGGGACTTCCCCTCGTTGCGGAGGGGGGAGGGGCGATCTTTATCCTTTACCCCCTTTTTACCAGGGGATGGTCTCCTAGGGTATGAACTCATTGCTTTACCGAGGGAAGAGGTTAACGATTATAGACCCGTTCACGTGGGTCATCAGGTACGGGGGCTTCGTTTAGCTAGCCGAGGGAGGGTGAGCCTGGTCGGTCCACAACAGGTAGTAACCGCCATAATCGCCGATTGCGAAGTACATCGCATATTGGTAGATGGGGGGAGTGCTGCGGACATTCTGTCCATGAAGGCTTTCCAGCAAATGATGATTCCACAAGACCGGTTGAAAAAATCGGAAGTGCTGCTGATGGGTTTTGGAGGAAGCATGGTCAACACCCTGGGGCAATTGGAGCTTGAAGTCACATTCGCGACGCCACAAGCCAGCGTCACGAGTTGTGTCACGTTCGACTTGGTAGACATGCCGTTCCAATACAATGCGATCCTAGGCAGGGGCTCGTTGACGACCATGGGGGCCGTAATTCATCACGGGTTCTTATGCATGAAGATTCCCTCCGCAGATGGTGTCATCACGGTCTTGAGAGACCAAGCCTTGGCAAGGAAGATAGACATGGAGAACCCACCTCAAATCAAGCACGTCTGCACTACGGAGCTGGACCCTGTTGTACCCGTGAACCGTAGCCGGTGGCTCCCTAAACCACAATCTCAGGGACAAACCCAACGGATACCACTCAGGCCAGGAAGCAGCAAGACAGTGATCCTCGGCACCATGCTGTCTCCCAAGGAGGAAAAACGCTTGATGCTTCTCCTCCAGGAATATGAAACCGTGTTCGCATGGGGGCCCGAACCCGGGAGTCCGGAGAGAAACTATCGAACACGTCCTCGCTATTAACCCAAGCGCGAAGCCTAAGAAGCAAAAATTGAGAAAACTTGCGGTAGAAAGACAAGAAGCCGCGAAGGTGGAGGTGACTAAACTGCTCCAGGCGGAAATCATCCGCGAAGCCCGATACCCGGAGTGGTTGGCCAACATCGTCCTAGTCAGGAAGGCCAGCGGGGCATGGAGGATGTGCATCGACTTCACTGACTTAAACAAAGCATTTCCAAAAGATGACTTCCCCTTGCCCCGCATCGACCAGCTGGTCGACTCAACCTCCGGGTCAGAAAGGATGAGCTTCCTTGACGCATACTCTGGTTATCACCAGGTATACATGCAGAAAGGAGACGAAGACAAGACGGCATTTGTTACTCCCTTCGGTACCTACTGCTTCGTGTGGATGCCCTTCGGGCTAAAAAACGCGGGTGCTACCTTCGCGCGGCTCATCACGAAGATCTTCGCCGATCAATTAGGAAGAAACGTGGAAGCCTATGTCGACGATATCATTGTTAAAAGTGAAAATAAAGAATACCATATCGGGGACCTCCGGGAAACCTTCAAAAATTTGATAAAGGGAAAGGTGAAGCTCAACCCGTCCAAATGTGTTTTCGGCGTGGACGCAGGAAAGCTGCTAGGCTTCCTGGTCTCTCAACGGGGCATAGAAGCGAATCCAGAAAAGATAAGAGCTATCCAAGACATGGCTCCACCAAGAAACCTAAAAGAAGTACAACGGCTGGCAGGGCGGATAGCAGCACTCAGTCGATTCTTGCCAAAATCCGCGGAGCGAAGTTTGCCGGTCTTTAAAGCCTTACGCTCAAATGACAATTTCATCTGGACAAAGGAGTGCCAACGCGCCTTCGATGACTTGAAGCAAAGCCTTATGGAGATCCCTGTCCTGCAAAGCCCGAAGCAAGGTGAAGAGCTTCTGCTATATCTAGCAGCTAGCCCCTTGGCCGTCAGTGCTGTGCTAGTGCGACCCCAAGGCGTCAAACAACAGCCGGTTTACTTCGTCTCTGAAGCCCTCCAAGGAGAGAAGCTACGATACTCGGAAATGGAAAAGCTGGCATATGCTCTGTTAATGGCCTCTCGAAAGCTCCGGCATTATTTTCAGGCCAGCCACATCAAAGTGCCAACTACATATCCTCTAGGATCTATGCTTTCCAACAGGGAAAGCACTGGGCGCATCAGCAAGTGGGCGGTCGAGCTAGCTCCCTTTGAACTAACTATAGTACCTCGCACGGCAATCAAGAGCCAAGCCCTCGCCAATTTTATGGTGGAATGGACTTCTCCAGTCCCGGAGGACAACAAAACCTCAGCGATGTGGTTCATCAACTCCGACGGATCTTGGGGAGCGAATGGAGCGGGAATAGCTTCGGTGATACAGACGCCCAGCGGAGAAAAAGTCGAGTTTGCAGCAAGGCTGGAATTTCCATCAACCAACAATATAGCCGAGTACGAAGCGCTCTTATTGGGGCTCAGGAAAGTGAAGATCATGGGAGCGAGGAGGGCGATATTGTACACCGACTCGAAACTTATTCAGGGGCATATCGCCAAAGAATATCAGGTGAAGGATGAACAGCTCCAGAAATATGTCGAGGTGGTCCGAACCATGGAGAAGGGTTTCATCGGGTTCACCATTAATGCAATACCCAGATCCCAGAACGAACGTGCCGACGAGCTAGCCAAGATCGCAGCCACCGGAGGAAATCTACCTTCGACAATCTTCTTTGAGACACTTCGCACCTCCTCCATCCCTTCCCAGATAAATCTCATTGCTCGAGCAACCAGTGAGGACTGGAGGAGTGAGATATACAACTATCTCCTGGAGGGAGTCTTGCCAGATGATGAGGCACAAGCGAGGCGCCTTGAAAGGCGAGCGAAGAAGTATGCCATCATTAACGGCTTCCTATTCCGCAGCGGCCTATGCGCTCCATGGCTACGCTGCATTTCGCGAGAAGAAGGGACGCAGGCTTTGCGTGAAGCACACCAGGGAGATTGCGGGGCACACCATGAAGGGTTTCGAAGCATGGAAAACAAAAATTTTTCCTACGATTGCAACCAAACACCAAGATCATATCTAGGAGATGCAAGTAAACGGTTTCAGAAGGACTCACCCTCGTAGACCGAAAGCGGGAATAACGTTCCCACAAACAAACGTGGTTGATGTAGAGGTACACTCCCGACTTCGAAGTCGCGAAGATGAGCGCCACAAACGGCAGCGCCTCCGTACTTGGTCACACGTACGGATCAACGATGACCTCCAATCCCTCGTTCCAGCGGGGCAGCGGAAGTAGAGGATCTCCGGAAAACTCCAACAACACTACAGCTTAGTGGTGGTGGTGATGGAGAAAAAATTTCAGCAGCGCTTCGCATAAGCCACAGCTCGAAAAACGGATCAGCAGGAGGAAGGAGAATGGACCAACCAAAGGGTCAAATGGATGAACACCAAAGAGAGGAGCTCCTCCCTCCCTTTTATAGGAGGAGGAGGAGGCAAGGCCAAGGGGTGGCCGGCGCATGGGGTGCCCCTTGCCCTCCCTCTCTTCATGTGAGTGATCTCTCCACTCACTTTAAAACAACCCACTTTGGTTTCCATTAAAACCCCACTCAAGAAATGAAAGGGTTTTCTCCCATAAATAAATAAACATTTTTATTTCAGATATTTTAATATTTATTAATTCTTTTAATTAACAAACATTAACATATACCCCCTTTAACTATTCCGATATCCCGAAACTATTAAGCGATACTCAAAGCAGATCCTATCTTGTCCATATTTTTCTCCGGTGTTTCGTATCCACTCAAATGCATCGATGAACCTTAAGTGTGTCACCCTACGGTTCGTGAATAAAATGGACATGATTGAGACACCTCTCAGATCAATAATCATCAGCGGGATCCGAGATCCATAATGACTCCCATTCACTCAGCGATGAACTAGTGATCGCGTAAACCAGAAACGACATAACCAATTCCTTTTGTCTCACGATATTTTACTTGTCCGGGATCCGATCATTAGTATCAACTATACCTAGTTCGATCCCGTTACCGACAAGTACTCTTTACTCGTTCCGTGATATGACATTCTTGTGACCTAGTCACATGCTTGCAAGCGATGTGTATGTAATATCACCGAG
Source organism: Rhipidocladum racemiflorum (assembly GCA_036346355.1). Taxonomy (NCBI): domain Eukaryota; kingdom Viridiplantae; phylum Streptophyta; class Magnoliopsida; order Poales; family Poaceae; genus Rhipidocladum; species Rhipidocladum racemiflorum. The sequence continues at coordinate 40,268,828 of CM070588.1, forward strand.
AGGGCCCAGAGTATATCTCTCTGTCATCTGGATGGACAAATCCCACTCTTGATTCACGAGCCTCAACTAATACTTTCATAGTACCTAAATCCATCTTTATAGTCACCTTGTTACGGAGTGACGTTTGATGTCATCAAAGTACTCTTCCGGAGTTAGTGATTGACATGATCTCATGGTCTAAGGAAAAGAGCTATTTCGTATGTGTTTGATACAAACAACAAACTAAATGACTTGATCGTATTTGCTATACCAACTTGGGTGTATGTTCATCACATCATTCTTCTAATGACATGACCCCGTTATTAACAACATCCAATGTTCATGATCAGGAAACCTTGATCATCAGTTAATCAACGAGCTAGTTTAAAAAGAGGCTTTACTAGGAACCTTTTTGTTTATTACACACACATGTGTTAACGTTTCCGATTAATACAATTTTAGCATGAGAAATAAACATCTATTATAAACATGGAATATGATAATAAACAATTTATTATTGCCTCTCGGGCATATTCCCTTGATCCCACTTGCACTAGAGTCAATAATCTAGATTACATTGTGATGATTCTAACACCCATTGAATTAATTGTTGATCATGTTTTGCCCTTGGGAGAGCTTTAGTCAACGAGTCTGCCACATTCAGATCCGTGTGTACTTTGCAAATCTTTATATCACCATCCTTGACATGTTCACGGATGGAGTGAAACCGGCGCTTAATATGCTTGGAATTCTTGTGTGACCTTGGTTCTTTAGCATTGTCTATGGCACCATTGTTGTCACAATAGATAATCATCGGGTCCAACGCACTCGGAACCACACCTAGTTCGGATATGAACATCTTCATCCAAACCGCTTCCTGCGCTTACGAAGCAGCAATATATTCCGCCTCTGTTGAAGATCACCACCACAGTTGCTTGGAACTTCTCCAGCTCATCGCTCCTCCATTCATTTCAAAAATGTACCGGATTGAGACTTAGAGTCATCCGGATCGATTATCAAAGCTAAGCGTCGACGTAACATTTTGCGACGAGCTCTTCTTCACCACCATATATGAGAAACATATCCTTAGTTCTTCTTAAGTACTTAAAGATATTCTTGACCGCCGTCCAGTGTTCAAAACCTGGATCGAGGTGGTATCTGCTAGTCAAACTAATAGCATGTGCCACATCTGGTCTTGTACACAACATAGCATACATGATAGAGCCTATGGCTGAAGCATAGGGAATCTTATTCAATACTTCTCTATCTTCTGCTGTAGCTGGACTCTGAGTCTTACTCAACGTCTTGCCTTGCATCATAGGTAAGAACCCTTTCTTACTTTCGTCCATTTTAAATTTCTTTAGAATCTTGTCAAGATATGTACTTTGTGATAGCCCAATCAAGCGTCTCGATCTATCTCTATAGATTTTGATGCCTAAAATATATGCCGCTTCACCAAGGTCCTTCATTGAAAACTTACTGTTTAAGTAATCTTTTACACTTTTCAAAAGTTCTATATCATTTCCTATCAACAATATGTCATCCACATATAATATCAGAAATGCTATAGAGCTCCCACTCACTTTCTTGTAAACACAAGATTCTCCGTAAGTTTGGACAAATCCAAAACCTTTGATTACCTCATCAAAACGAAGATTCCAACTTCGTGATGCTTGCTTCAGTCCATAAATGGATCGCTGAAGTTTGCATACCTTATTAGCATCCTTAGGATCAACAAAACCTTTGGGTTGTATCATATACAACTCTTCCTCAATGTTTCCATTAAGGAACGCAGTTTTGACATCCATCTGCCAGATTTCATAATCGAAAAATGCAGCAATTGCTAACATTATCCTTACAGACTTTAGCATCGCTACGGGTGAGAAAGTCTCATCGTAGTCAACTCCTTGAATTTGTCGAAAACCCTTTGCGACAAGTCGAGCTTTATAGACGGTCACATTACCATCAGCGTCTATTTTCTTTTTGAAAATCCATTTGTTCTCAACGGCCTTACGGTCATTGGGTAAGTCCACCAAAGTCCATACTTAGTTTTCATACATGGATCCCATTTCGGATTTCATGGCTTCTAGCCATTTGTCGGAATCTGGGCTCATCATCGCTTCATCATACGTCGCAGGGTCATCATTCTCAACTACCATGACATTCATAGTAGGAACATAAAAGTCAGGAGCATTATGCGCTCTTGTTGACCTGCGAGGTGCGGTAGTGTTCTCTTTCGAAGTTTCATGATCCTTATCATTAGTTCCCTCTTCATTTGGTGAAGTCAACTCCGAAACAACTTCCGGCGCTGCTGCCTTGCCATTCCATGAAGAAAAGGTTCAACAACCTCGTCGAGTTCTACCTTCCTACTACTCACACCTTTTGAGAGAAACTCTTTCTCCAAAAAGGATCCATTCTTAGCAACGAAAACCTTGCCCTCGGATCTGTGATAGAAGGTGTACCCAATTGTTTCTTTAGGGTATCCTATGAAGACGCATTTTTCCGCTTTGGGTTCGAGTTTATCAGGTTGAAGTTTCTTCACATAAACATCGCATCCCCAAACTTTTAGAAATGATGACTTAGGTTTGTTGCCAAACCATAATTCATACGGTGTCGTTTCAACGGATTTAGATGGTGCCCTATTTAAAGTGAATGCAGCTGTTTCTAGTGCATGACCCCAAAATAAAAGTGGGAAATCTGTAAGGGACATCATAGATCGAACCATATCCAATAAAGTACGATTCTGACGGCTCGGATACACCATTCTGTTGTGGTGTTCCAGCAGGAGTGAGTTGTGAAATTATTCCACATTGTCTCATGTGTGTGCCAAACTCGTAACTAAGATACTCTCCTCCACGATCGGATCGTAGAAATTTGATCTTTACATTACGATGATTTTCTACTTCACTCTGAAATTCTTTGAACTTTTCAAATGTTTCAGACTTGTGTTTCATTAAGTAAATATATCCATATCTACTCAAATCATCCGTGAAAGTAACGAAGTAACGATATCCACCACGTGCTGACACACTCATTGGACCACACACATCGGTATGTATGATTTCCAATAAGTCGGTTGCCCGCTCCATTGTACCGAAAAGCGGGGTTCTAGTCATCTTGCCCATGAGGCATGGTTCACATGTCTCAAAGCGATTCATAATCAAGTGATTCTAGTAGTCCATCGTAATGGAGCTTCTTCATGCGTTTAACACCAATATGACATAAGCGGCAATGCCACATATATGCAGCAATATCATCATTCAACTTAATTCTTTTGGCATTCACATTATGAACATGTGTACTATTATCAAGATTCAAAATAAACAAACCATTCTTTTCAGGTGCATGACCATAAAAGATATTATTCATATAAATTGAACAACCATTGTTCTCAGACTTGAATGAATAACCGTCTCGCATTAAACAAGATCCAGATATGATGTTCATGCTCAACGCAAGCACTAAATAACAATTATTTAGGTTTATAACTAATCTTGATGGTAATTGGATAGGTAGCGTCCCGACGGCGATCACATCAACTTTTGATCCATTGCCGACGCGCATCATTACCTCATCCCTTGCTAGTTGTCGCTTATTCCTTAGCTCCTGTTTCGAGTTACATATGTTAGCAACCGAACCGGTATCAAATACCCAGGCACTACAGCGAGTACTAGTAAGGTACACATCAATAACATGTATATCATATATACCTTTGCTCACTTTCCCGTCCTTCTTATCGGCCCAGATATTTTGGGCGATTGCGCTTCCAAGGTGCCAGTGCCCTTGCAAAAAAAACATTCAAGATGTCGACTTAGGGCCAGCCTTGGTCTTCTTCTCAGATGTGGCAACAGATTTGCCCTTCTTCTTGAAGTTACCCTTAGCCTTGCCTTTCTTGAAACTGGTGGTCTTATGGACCATCAACACTTGATGTTCCTTTTTGATCTCCACTTCAGCAGTTTTCAGCATTGACAAAAGCTCGGGGAGAGACTTCTTCATGCCCTGCATGTTGTAGTTCATCACAAAGCTCTTGTAGCTTGGTGGCAGAGACTGGAGAACATGATGAATTCCTAGCTCAATGGGGATCGTTATTCCCAAAGCTATGAGTTTATCGGCGTACCCAGACATTTTGAGTACGTGCTCACTAACCGACAATGGGTCCCAATTCGACTCCTGGAAATTCCGCGACTACTGTGACAATATCGGGACAAACATCTGCTTCGCCTCAGTGGGTCACCCTCAGTCGAACGGGGCGGTGGAACGGGCAAACGGGTTGCTCCTTGATGGCATCAAAAAAAGGCTTTACGACTCTAAAAATGGACTCTGGCCCGACGAGCTTGATCACGTTTTATGGGCAACCCGCACTTCGGCCTCAAGAGCGACCGGGTTCTCCCCCTTCTGGCTCCTCTCCAGGGAAGAAGCCGTCTCACCTGCAGAGATCCGCGCAAAATCCTTGCGAGTGATCAAAACTCCGACCCACGAGGCAGTCGACATCACGTGTGATCTAGAGGAAGAACGCAAGCTTCAAGCCTTGAAGACCATGAAAGCCTATGCAGAGGCATCAACTCAAAGCTTCAGCAAGAAGGTGAAGAAAAGCGAAATACACCCCGGGGACATGGTGCTCAAGAGGGCTGCCCCGGCCTTCGCGAAGCTGGAAACGACGTGGGAAGGACCATACATTATCCAAGAGTCAACAGCGAAGGGCGCGCACAAGCTCATTACTCCCGATGGCGAGGAAATACCACGGACATGGAATACCGATGCGCTCAAGAAATTTTACCCGTAGATGATGAAATACGAAGGAAAGAAATGTACCGATCCTTATCAATAAAATAATGGGAAGACATTGTGAACCAAGGCCATCTCCGTATTCTCCAGAATTTAAATCGGGAGACCCATTGCCTCGCGCCGGGTCGGAGTTCGCGGGATTCATGGATATCTAGTCGCACCGCCACTACCATTCATTTGTTGCCCCGGTTTGCCTTTTAGCGAAACAACCGGTCGGGCTAACGCGCCACACTCCCCCTCGCTCTGAAGGGTGGGAGTCCGGCTTCGTACGGAATTTAGCAAGAAGCATATGGAAGATAACAAAATCTCGGTTACCCTCCCCGCAGCCCGGAGAACACACCGCGCTACACCAGCTAGGTAGTTGAGAAAATACACCCAAGCCATTACCCTATGTTTCCTTCGGCAGGGAAGGAGAGGGTGCTCACGCGTCATGTGGCCGTACCTATTCCCATATTCTAACCCGGTACTGGGCTGAGCGAAGAATCGAGACTGTTTTATGCTGCTGATCAAGGTCCGATAGGAAGCTAAGAATGAATGACCAAACAGAATTCAAGAAAGAAGGATGAAGAATAGACATGGGCAGGAATCCCCTACAGAGAGTTGCATAATATCATCCCAATCATACATAATATAGTAATCCAACAGAAACTTCTATACGAAATGAAGTGGACTTAAACGCGATGAGCACGCACCACGGCTTCCGCGAGGGCATCCTTGGCCTCCAGCAACCGCGGCACCATCCCGATCAGCATGTCGAGGTTGGTGAGGTCTCGGGCAAGGGCCTCCTCTGCGGCCATGACCATGTCGAAATCCGCCCATAGCCCTCCGATAAAGGCCTCGAGATCGCCGGCGACTGGAGGATCCCCGGGAGCGAGAGCGCCATCCGAAAAATCAAGAACCATGACAGGGGCTCCCTCCTCTCCCAGCAGCGGCGGGATCTCCGCCACAGGCGGCCCCTCACCCAGGTTGGCGAAAATGGGGTCTTCCTCCATGACTTCCCCGGGGAGATCAGCCATTGAAAAAGCAAGGGAAAATAGAGGTAGAGAGCGATCGTCTACTCTGAAACTAACAAGGTTGGTCAGAGCAAGGAAGGCAAAAAGGCCAGGGTTAAATAAGAACGCGGGAAGCCAAGGCGTCCCCGCGTCCCTCGAGAAGTTTATCGGATTTCAAGTCCTCCTAACACTCGTCACTGACACCTGGTCCTCGTCGGGAGAAACTGAACGCCCTTCGGACGAAGAGACCCATGGAACGAACGAATACGCACAATCATTCGATAAAATAGATAATTCAATTCAAGTGTCCACAAGGACTCCACCATACAAAAATGTTCAAACTAAGGAGGAGGCGGCTTCTCTTTGCTTTTCCCTGAGTCGCGCATTACAGCACGAGCTCGACGTACTGACTCCCTCGCAGTGGGCTCCCCGTACTGCTTCCAGAAATCCGACATGAAGCTTGACGATAGCCGAGATGCGGCGGAGGAAGGCTTCCCAGACGAAGGAATATCTCCAAACCCTGGTAGAGACGGAGCAGCAGAAGAAAAACCGAAGTGTTCGCGAATATGTGTACATCCCTTCGCCTCCAACAACTGAGCAGTTTTGACGGAGCCCAGCCTCGCGCAGTAATCTTCGAAGGTCAGCGCCGAATCCCCAAAAATCTTAGTCGATTTCTCAAGGAAGGAGACAGCTTCCAGGCTGGAGGAAGGGATACGACTCGGAGCTGCATCAATGCCGAACCGGGGGAGCTGCATCAATGCCGAACCGGGGGAGCTGCTGCAGAAAGGCCTCCGTAGCCCCATGAATCCCCGAGACAATGGATTCCAATTCCTTCCGGTTCGTGTCGTGACGCTCCTCCGCTCGTTGTGCATTACGAAGATGCGTTTGAACCTCGCTTCGCGCCGTTGCAATTTGAGAAGGGAATTCTTCCACTTGCTTCTTCAGCATGTTCTTGCCCTCTTCGGCGAGACGGTCCCGCATCAAGGAAACTACCCCCTCGAGCTCTGCGTTCTTTGCCGCCAAGTCTCGACTTTGAGATGCTTTGGCCTGCACCTTAGCCAACGAGTCCTTGGAGCCTTGGAGCGCCATTGAAAGACTAGCTTTCTCTGCTTCTAATTCTGCCACCCGTTCCTTCGCTGCATCACAATCCTGGACCCCCTTGTTAAACTTGTCCAAGTACGTCCGAAATCGGCGCGATACCTCCGAAGCGATGACAGCCCCCTAGAAATGGAGAAGAAGGATGTTGAAAGACACATAGATCAGTAATATAAACTCAAAAGGGAGAATACCTTTAAATGATGGTCCATCGAGATTTCACAAAGAGAAAGGTCATTAATTTCCTCAAATAAGGCCACAGATTTACTGTAGGGAGAAAAAGCTGCGCGCATTTTTCTTAAAGACGGGGCCGTAACGGCCCCCCTCTCAAAATCTGAAGCCAAAAAATCTGACAAGTCAAACCGGACAAAAGAGGAACCAACACCACCCGCGGGGGTTGGTTGGTTCGAAGGTAAAGTTCCTCCACCCGAAAGGGGGTCATCCTGAGAAGATGGAATCGGAGGTCCCCGATCCTCTTCCTCCGCGACAGGCGAAGGAGTGGCGGGCGCTCCAGTTTGGATATGCTCCAACGGTTTTAATGCCCCCGCCGCCTCCGCATTATCACCTCCTGCATCGACTTTGTCAAAACCTGAAAGGACACCGCACCCTAACGAGCTGGCAGGAAAAGTGTCAAGAGTACGACCTTCTGCCCCGATGGGGGTGTTAGGAGTGGAAACGTTTAGCCGCAAACCACGAGTCTCCCCTGTCGCGGGGACGGCCATACCTTCAGGCTGCTCCCGTGCGCTCTCTGAGGCCAGAAAATCATCATCGTCCTCATCGCCTAAATCGATAGTCTCCACTCCGGGGATCGCTAAAAACGAATACCCGGGGGATTGACCCCCGCCAACACGCATGTCAATGGAAGAATCAAGTATGAGGGTTGAGGGAACCCCCCATAGCAATTGGGACTGATGTGGTCTCGGGAAGACCCGCCTCCGGGACGGTCGGCATATCAGAGGGCTTGTCCGCAACAGCCGAGGATAGCGTTTCGGAGGGCCCCACCGCGTCAGCAGGATCTGAAGGGGGCGGCGGCAGGAGAGACGTAGCCGCAACAGAGCCGGAAGAATCACCTTCGTCACTGGATTCCTCCTCACCCCAATCCTCATCCTCGTCATCGTCATCCCCCAAATCCTCGCTCCCGCCAGAAGTGGCAGCAACCTGGGGTAGAGCCACGCGGGCTAACCTCGCCCGTTTGGTCGGGCGAGGGGAACCGATCGACCCTCTTGGATGAGGGGCCGCGCGGCATCCCCAGTCAGTGAAACGAGAGCATCGGGTGATCCCAATAGCACTCATAGCAGCCTCATACTCAACTGCCTGGCAAGCACCCAAAAGCCTGCGAGCCAATTTCTCGGTCACCCTGCGCCCCAGATCTTGTACCACCTCTGGCCGAACCACAGACACCGTGCCTCCTAACGACCGCTCCAGAGTAACGGCGGAACTCCTGGCTAAGGGGTCGATACGACACAGACAATATTCTTCAACCAAATCCCGCATCGTACTCTGGGCACGAAGAGCCTTCAGATAATCAAGATGTCCAATTTCTTCCGCAGTTGCGCTCCAATTAGGGGATCGAATCGCATGGACTGGACCCATCGAAGTATGAAGGGAAGAGTCTGGACCCACGAGGATTTGGTAATACCACCGTGACATCCATCCCGAATCCCATTTCCCCTTGGCGGCCGCTACTGGGATTTCCTTTACGAGGGACCTCTTCGTCTGAAAATTCAGAGAACCGAAACATGACTTGCGGCCTTCGCTCCCTGTCTTCTGCTGTTTTGGTTGCCAAAATGCATCTTCTATGAGAGAAAACAAGCACCTCGTCAATTTGATCCCAGCCGGATGGAACGCCCATTCCAGCACTGCCAATCGCACAATAGCGTTAGGGGTAAGTTGCGAAAGCTCTGCTTGGAAAACCCGGAGTACTGATGCCAACAGAGGGGCGGACGGGAAATGAAGGCCCGCTTCGAGAAACGCCACGAATACCACGGCTTCATTCGCTTGAGGCCGAGGGGTTTCCTCATCACCAGGGAGGCGCATGGAAGGGCGCATCACCCTGAAGTCCGCCGCTAATGCGTCGAGATCGGCAGAGCTCAAGGTCGATCGCCCCAAAATGGGGGATAATCCCGCAGCATCCTCCTTACTCAAAACCGGCTTTATCTTAGGAGGGCGCTGAGGTCCCATGGAGATCTAGATCGGTGGAAGATCAGGAAGACAGACGCCAGAGGAGAACATGAACGAGGAGAAAAAACAGAAGAAATACGGAGCAAAAAAGAACCTCCTAACCGTCGGAAAGCCCTATCTCCACAGGATATGCGCAACAGGAAGAAAAACTTGAATATTTGCTATAACATCCCAGCGGGCAGAACAACGTCTACCCGCTGACATGGGGGGCTAGTGTTGTGGACCGAACAGGCTCACCCTCCCTCGGCTAGCGAAACGAAGCCCCCGCTCCTGATGGCCCACGTGAACGGGTCTATAATCGTTAACCTCTCCCCTCGGTAAAGCAATGAGTTCATACCCTAGGAGATCATTCCCCGATAAAATGTGGAAAAGGATAAAGACCGGACCCCCCTCCTCCGCGACGAGGGGAAGTTTCCCTCCGCAGCGAGGGATGAAAACGGAGGAAATTCCCCCCGGCCATGTCTCCTTCTGGCGGAAACACAACGCGAACCACCCAGGACTGACACCCCCCAACAACTCCTCCCGAGTACGCAAGGACGTGTCGGGTTAATCTGAAATCCTAACATAAGCGAAATTCCCATTGAGCCCCTACGAAAGGTGTACATGTAGAGGGCCAAAACACCCCATACAGGTGGGACGTGACTCAAGGAAAAGTCAAGTTATTCCTTGGCAAGAAACAGGAAGGGAAAAGAAGGCTGGCCAATACGTGCATGTCCCCAAGCCTACCCTATAAAAAGGAGAAAAAAGAAAGAGAAGAGAGAGGTTCCCCAAGAAAACAAAAAAATGATCTCTCAAAGAAAGGAGAAAGAGAGACCCCGGTGGCTCAACGCCACCACACTATGTTTTTGTTGAACTGTTCTTGGTTTCATCTATTAATGGAACTGGGGCATTCTGTTGCCATCTAAAAATCATCACAATCGGTTCTGGAAAAGAACTGATTGTGATAAGCCATGTGCTTATCACAATCGGTTTCTTCCCAAAACCGATTGTGATAATACCTACTCATCACAATCGGTTCTAGATAAAAACCGATTGTGATAACAAAATTTTTTATCACAATCGGTTCTTATATAGAACCGATTGGAATTATTATTGTACCACAATCGGTTACTTATAAGAACCAATTGTGATAACCTGTTACGAAGATTTCCAAATAGAATATACTTATCACAATCGGTTTTTTAGTCAAAAGTTTAGAACCGACACAGATGAAGCGATAGTAATGTGCTATTCTGTAGTAGTGAGTATTCTTTTGCTATTTATAGCTTAAAAATGTCCAGAAGTATTACCATAGCCTTGGAGAAATGCATTCACCTGAATTGCAGTCACATTGTAAATTTTATAGGGTAGCTCAATATGTTGTTTTTAAACTGTATTTAAACTGTATTTGTTTTGTTACTGCAGGAACCTCAACCAATTGACTGGGAGTACTACAGAAAAGGGAATGGATCTAAAGTGGTGGATTTGTACAAAGAGACTTATGAAAGTAAGCATCCTTATGCTTCAAACTCATTTTGCATTTCTATAAACAAGTGTTACTAAATCTGAAACAATGTTTGTTTTTGGTACCATTGAGGATATTTGCATTCTGTCTTAATTCTCCGTGGAGCATGGATTAGCTGGAGCATGGAAGCTTAATCAACACCTTAGTTGGTCTATAATTTCTTCATTTTTGTTTTGTATTTTTGTGACCCGTCAGCAAGATTATACATTGTACTATCAATTATTATCAAAAAGTTTCTGATTTTACACTCTATTCAAAATGCATTTAAACACTCACTAATATCCACATTCAAAATGGATAGGGAGTTCTTTGCTTTCCTCATTTTATTTGGAAAATTATGTTTTGGTATCAATGTGCGCCATGCAGTAGATCATGAGAGAAATAATTGTTGTTGCCATAGAGATGTGCAGAATTTTTTTTTGAAATAACCATTTTTTATTTGTAAATTACAGAAATATACCGTGATTTTTTATTTTTGCAAAAATGACCATCTATCGCGCCACATGGCAGCGATTGGCCACGTGGCAGTGCAAATCGCACCAGCATGGCGCGCACGGCAGCGACTGAGCGCTGAGCTGCCACGCGGCGTGGCCTAGTTCAATCGCGGTTGAGTATAGTGACGGGATGTTGTACTTAGTGGAATTTATTTTTATTTAATATTTATTTTTAATCTTTTTTTCAAAAATAATTGACGGAAAAAATATTACAAAAATGGGTCCCCGTCGCCTGAATATGGGGCGATAGGGACCTGTGTTCAAAAAATGCAATTGCGAAAATGGACACATGAAGGAGCGGATTTGTCAACATTTTTTGCATCCAGGTACCTATCGCCCCAATATGGGGCGATCGCCCTATATTCGGGCGATAGGTGCCTATTTTCGCAAAAAAAATCTGATGATTATTTTTTTAAAAAAAATTAAAATAAATATTAATAAAAAAAATTCTACTTAGTGCATGCCGCATGTATGCATGTCATGCATGCATTAGTGCATGTGCATGTGTGATTAGTCATTGCATTAGTAGTGCGATTGATGAATCAATATTTTAACCATTCCACAAGCAATCACATAACAGTATTTTTCATCAAAGCAATCACCTGACCATATTTTTAGTATAGTATATTTAGTATAGTATTTGATTGTTTTGATTGACACGATTTCAAAGCAGATTTTGATTGTTTTTATTGACGCGATTTGAAATCCCAGTCGCTGCCACGTGGCGCAACAGATGACTATTCTTGCAAAAAAAAATTAATGACCATTCCACGATTAAGACCACTAATCAATATTTTAATCATTCCACGATTTTTAATCAATCGCATGACCCACGATTTTTAATCAATCGCATGACCCACGATTTTTAATCAATCGTATGACTAATTAAGATTTTTAATCAATCACATGACCATTTCACGATTAAAATTTTTAGATTTTTAATCAAGACCATTCCACAAAACACAAGCTGTGGTTTGTGGTTACCTCAGCTATATAGTGAAATAGGATAACAAATCTGGAAACCTCGACGAGGGCTTTGCGGAGTAGGGGAGGCGGGCGGAGCGCGCGAGGGCTTTGGGGAGAACGCGAGGATCTGCGGGGGACAAGAGGGGTGGGAATCGCCACCGCTGGAAGATACTTTCCTCGGTGTCCTCCTCCAAAATCTCTCTATGTCAGCTGTATTCTTACAGCCACCTACACCAACTACGTCTCCATCGACCATCATCCCAATTAAACTTCCTTCCTACTAACCAGATCCACAGCTAGTACTAATTCAACTCGGCCAGGTCGAGAATTCCCCAACACTTGTACCACAGCATTGATAACAGAACTTGATCAGGTTGTGTGATCTACTGCTTTTCTTTTTGCTGAGCGTGCAGGACATCTGCAGATTGCTGAAACATAATGGCGGGCATGGTCAGTTCTGCAGTTATCCGGGAGGCGGTTAACCAGATCCTTTCTAGTATGATGGACAAGTACGAGTGCAAATCAAACACAAAGGAGAACATGGAAAGGCTGGAGATGGCGCACATCAAGTTGGAGGCCGCACTCGAGGCATCCGAGAAGTGGAACATCAACGACGTGCCGCCGTTGCTGCGTTGGCAGAGCAAGTTGAAGCGTGCTTGTAACACGCAAAACCTTGTTATCCTAATATAGCTTCATTTCATGCTCTTCCGGTTAAACTTCTCTAAATAAGAGCTTTGCAATACCAATTTGAGCACTGAGTGTTGCTTTCAGAATATCACTTTCAAACCTTCTAGTTCCAAGCCTTTCATATCTTGTTGCCCAATCCAAAGCATGGACCTGACAACTCCTTGAGGCAATTGGAATTGCTGCGTTATCTGAACTAGCGAACAGTGCAGCATTTGAGTACAGAAGCTGTCTTGGGAAACTACTGAACCAACATTCATCTCCACACTTCCTGAATCATGTGAGCAGGACACTGACCAAAGGCTTGAAGTCCTGAGATTTCCCTGATCTTTGCCATACCGCTAAAGCAATTCAATGCCTGGGTTTGACAACTCGATGCATCAAGCCAAAGCTGCTCAGACTGAATCTTCAACACCTCCTCGAGTCAATCAATTTGCTGTTACTGTCTGAATGTGCACTATAGCAATTCACGGCAAATCCCTGAACCTTCTCTCGTCACAATGCACGAACAGTGGCAGACCAAGCTGACCGTTTGGACGCCGTACGTCGCCGTCTCGGTTTTCGCCTGCTCCGCCCGCGCCTTGCTCACTCAGCCGGCCTGCAGCGCCATCACAGGGCTCACGGCGTCGCCCTACTCTACTTCATCTCTCTCCCAGCCATGCCGATTGTCAGAGGGCAAGCGCCACGCGGCCGCCGCGCCCGAGCTCGGAGCACTCCGCCAGCCATGCTGAGCACTGTTGCCACGCCCTCTCCGCCTCGACCTCCATAAACTGGCGCCTGACCACGCCATTTCTCCCTTTGCCATTCCCTTCCTCGAGCCGCCCCTTTGCTCTGCCGATTTCGCTCTTTCTTCACAGAAGCCGGAATGGGGCGAAACAACAATTGAGCTACCAGTGAAGTAGCCCTTCAATCCATCCGGATTTCGGCATCTGGGAGCTTCACTGATCATCTCTCCTCGCTCATTTGCAGCTCCTGAAGGTTGTAGCGCCGCCGCGACCACGCTCATCCTCCTCGCCTCCGGTCGCACGGTGCCGACCCGTTCCACCACCTCTTAGGCCCTCCAAGGTACTCCAGTTGGTTCATCTCCTCCCCCTGATCATTTTTCTTCCCTTGGTCGAGCCCAACCTATCGTCTTCTTTCCGGTCGGTAGCTCCCTCCGCCAAGCCCCGCCGTCCTTCGTCGCGAGCTTCCTCCACTACCCTTCGGCTCCAATCGACTTCACCACCAGGTTGTCCTCTCCTCCCTCCTTATTCCCCGGTTGCCCAGCCTCCTCCGCCGCCGTCGTGCTGCCGGCGAGTGCCCCGAGCCCTCCTCTGCTCCTAGCCCCTGACGGGTGGGGGCGGCCTGTCGGGTGGCCTGTTCTGGTTGGGAGCTCTTTTGGGCTCGTGCGCATTTTGGGAATACGCTTTCTCTTTGGAGAAGCGTATTTCCCATTTTCTATTTGATTTATCTAGCCGATTCAAATTCAAATGCATGTATCTTCTGCTACACAACTCCAAATGAGATGAAACCACTTCCTAAAATTTTGTAAAATCATGAAGTTTATGAATACGCAAAAACATTTCGTGTTGGTCTATTGTATAGGAAATGAACGCAAATAAATGCTCTAGGTTAGTAGATGCTTAATATGAATCTTTTGCATTTCAAGTCCAAAATGCATGAAACCAACTTCAATTGAATCACTAGTTTATAAGCATTCCAAATTTGTGGTTATATTGAATTTGGATTTGTTTTGTATTGTTGTGATGGTTGCTTTGTTTCAATGCCTAAATAGGTTAAAATGCTATTAACTAATTCAATGATGATGCAAATACATTAGAGCTTGTCCCTATGACTTTAAATTAGTATGCTCATGCTGTTGTAAGACTTTACTTAGGATTACTCACTGTTTTTACATGCTCATGAACTTGACTCCATATACATGCTCATTAGGGAATAATGAAAATGACAATAAGGCTTACTTGCTCCATTATACTATTAACCTTGCAATAGACTTCATGGCATGATAAACCCAACCTTAAGTCACCTTCTTGTGCACTTCTTACTAACCCTTAAGGTTGGTTAGATAAGTTTATTATGTTGCCATCACAATTTTATCATGTAGGTCATAACCTTATGCTTGTGCATTTGTGATCTTTTAGGCCTTTTCAGTTCTCCGTAAAACTACTCGTCTAAATGTAAAAATTAGGGAGGATAGCTCCAAATCACTCTACATTATGTGTACTATCATGTTATAGAAAAACATTTCATTTTTAACTTGCTTTGCATCTAAATCCTATTAGAGCAATAGGCCTAAGTTTTATAATTTTAGAGTGCATTGCTTAAAGTAGCTAGTCCTAGATTTCTTTAATCCAAACAATCTTAGCTTCCTGAATTTGATTGTTTAAACACTAAAATACATGTAATTGACCTGCTGTGTGTGGAACTAGCATGCTAGCATTTGATTGAATCCTTCCTGTAACTGCTTGTTCTTTTGTTGAGATTTAAATAGTTGTTTCCATCTGATTTCCTTTTGCCCTATTTTGATTTGTGGTTATTTGCTTTTGTTGTGGGTTTTATCGTTCGTGCGCGTAGCTGACGACGCGTCAGAATCTGTTTCCGACGACCCTGATTATATTCTTGAGAATAATCCAGAAGAAGAGCAAACAGGCAAGCACCATCCTTTGAACATGTTGATCCAATACTTTACAAGTTTAATTTGTTTTAATCAAACTATTATGCATGCGTTTATTTTCTGTAAAGTTGCTATATTGTGGGTCATGGTAGTTACATTCCTAACTTGTGGGTTTACCTTAATTACATTGCCATGAAAAACTTGTTGGAACCTAGGAGGGATTATTCATGCTATGAAATGAAAGTTGGTTATAATCAATACATAATACTATGCTTAGCCATGCTTTAGTTGGGTAGAATGTTAGGCTTGAATCTTTATGAAACTTCGCAAATGTTGAAAATGGCAGTAAGGGATACTGGCATATGGTTAGAAATGGGAATAAAAAGTATGTTTTAGACACGGGCGAGTTATATATATCTGAAAGTGCAATGGGATGTCTTGCACCGTACAAGTGGCCACTTGTACGGTACAAGGAAATGGATTGGTATTGTATGGAAACTGGTCATTGCACATAGATAGGGGGAAGTACTCGCCTGAGTCAACCTAAGGACCGAACTTGATACTATTAACTGAGTTAATTGGTGCAACCACATGTGCTAGTATGGGATGGCCTTAACTTAGTAAGCTAGATGAAGTTTTAATCTTGCACGTCGGTAGGCAGAAGAGTAGGACGAACCAAGTGAGTGGTGTCGTTCGAGGGCGCTCCCTTCACCGAGGTGTTGGGAGTAAGTGACCCAATACAACGAGTATGCCTTGCTATGGGGAGAACGAGGGCGATGGCTAGCGGGACCATCGTACCTATTGAAATTCTGCCGCCATAGCAAGGACAGGTCATACTCGGGCTAGTGCAAGGTTAGGCTTTAGCTAGTTGAAAAGTTTTGTCATAGTCTAGCAAAACGGATACGTGTGTATCGCGTGGCATGGTTGACATGATTGCTAGAATATGTCATGTGGGTAAAGTGTACACTCTCTGCAGAGATTTAAATCTAATCGATTAGCTGTGCTCACGGTCAAGAGCGGCTTGGAAACATAATGTCAAGTACAGTGTTTTGGTTTTGGTTTTGCAAAATGACTTGGAAAATGGTGTTATTGTGTTGGTATAAGTTGTGGTGGGTTGGTTATGTTGCGGATATTGTTTATGGCCATGGAGGGTCGTGAATGATTGTTCAAATACTTTACTTATGGTATGTAGTTTCTAATCAAATGCTCATTCCAAATGTTATCGATGTTTAACAATTGCATGGTTAAAAATAAAACTTGCCTTATGCTGAAAATAAAACCTAGAATAGAAGCTTTCCTCCATTGAGTAGCCTTGCATGTATAATTACTTCCATACACTAAAGTCTTGCGAGTACATACGTGTACTCACCATTTGCTCTAATTAAAAATGTTTAGAGGAAGGTAATGATGACGCTCCTGATGACACTTGCTACGATTCGGGGGTAAACGACGTCTTTGATGGTTAAGCTGGGTCTTTCCCCAGTCAGATGCCTTGTTGGGTTTTGGGTGGCATTCCGGAGACTGTCTTTTGGACTTATGCTTCTTCCGTTGAACTTTAATCTCTTTTGTTGTATGTTTGGCCGGTCGGCCCTGAACTTGTAATCTAAGCGCTTGTAATAACTGCCAGTCTACTTTAAGTTATGTTCATATGTGTATGTGTGATGAAACATCTCAATGTGCTAAGTATGTGTGTGCTAGGCGTTGATCTTGGGAACTAGCACTAAACACATATGAGGGAAGCTCGAATTGTTTTCAACCGGTTGGCAAGAGCATGAGTATGCACCGATTGGTTGGTCTCAATCCGAGTACGGTTTCAGATTAGCGATGAGATTTCTTTCGGGTTGCATCATTATCTAGTCCGATGCAACGGTAAGAGTCTTTATTGCTAATCTAAGACCGGAGCCCCCACAAGAGGTGGTATTAGAGCCATACGACTATAGGAAAGCCCTAGATAGCATGGACGATAGGCTTAAGGACAAATCTTCTCTCACCCCATTTTGACAAAAATCTGAAAAGTGAGTTCATTCCAATTCTCACCCCATTCAAAGGAAAAGCTTTGAAAGTTAAAATGCTTTGAAAAGTATTGCACCTTAAAATTTGTAAGGATTTTAGAGAGCTCTCAACCCTTATTATACTCCAAACTATTCTCTCTTAAAATAAAAACTTTTAAAAGCTTCTCTAAATTCCAATGCTAGATGCGTATCGATTAGCCGCGAGAATAAGAAAAGATAGGAGTGGATGTGAATAATAGAGCACACAGTCTCAACATTGGCAAATCCGGACCCTCTGTGTATTCAGCACTAGTCCAGGAACGCGCTAGTGCACACAGTCTCAACATTGGCAAATATCACAATCATACTCAACGAATAATAGGGTACTTTAATTAGTTAACCAAACTGGTTGCTTGACCTTATGGTCAAGTTACAAATATACGCCTCGCAGGGCGAAACTTATTAAAAGAGAAATAACTGCAGCGGAAAATAAGATAACTTCGTGGTGCCATCCAGTATACCACAGGCAACTGACTGGGCTCGCTCCCTAGTTAGACGGTTCCTCTGGGAGCTCCTCCTCCAAAGCTGGTGTAGACCCTTCTTCAACTGGTGTTGTATTGCGGCAAGGGTGAGTACTTGGTACTCAGCAAGTCATGCACAGAATGCAGCTAATATACTACATGCATGGCTTAATACAAAGGAGTGACTGAAGGTATATTTGCAGTAAAGAGCATTTGACAAGTAGCATAAGTAGATTCGAAAGCAGTAGAAACATGTATAAGATCAATAACTTTTCCAGGAGTTAAATAAACATCCTTCCTGATTCTAATCCACATTTCCATCAACATCATTATTAAACCAACCCAACCTTTTCAAGACCAAGTTATTTTCAAGAAAGTCTAACCCTTAACTGTAATTCCCGAGCGATGTCCAATACCGCGGACACGGCTATTCGAAAAGATTTTACACTCTGCAGAGGTTATGCACTTTACCCACAAGATACAGTCAAACACCACAAAGGCGAGTGTCCGTAACAGAGTCTTTCGGAAACTTCTAACAGTACAAGTGGTCCTCCCCGGTGATTGCACACTAACCCTTCCCTTAGTGAAGGCGAAGTTTAGGCCAATCAACTGTTAGATGGGTACCTGGCCGCAGCCCCGGTACGCTCCCCCGTACAACTACACAAAGGGTGTAGTTGACATCCTGAGGTCCCATAGGTACGTTATTAGCAACTTAATCAACTAGGTCCGTCCCATTACAGACATGTGGTTGCACGCTTGACTCAGTTCAAAGGCTTGCAAGGTTAAGTCCTTAGGGTGACCAGGGCAAGACTACCCGAAGAACCAACACAACGTTCCCGCTGCCACAACTGGCCCACCCGATCATTCTTGCGGTCAAAAACTATTTATCAAACCCCAGTTGATTACCATGCACCACGTGCCATCCACATCACATGATACCTTTCCAAAACAGGTTCAATATATCTTTAAGTCAATATTAACATTTGATTATCCAAAAATCATATCATGAGCACGTAGCAGGTCTAAGCAATATGCTACAACGATCTAAATTCCCATGTTGGCAATTTAGTAATGTCCAACTAGTAATCTACAACTAGGGCGACAAGGGATCATGGCACATATTTAATTAACCAAGGTGTCATACAGCAATTTGGCATTTATCTAATTTCCCATATTTAAATAAAGTATTTTCTAATTAAACTTGCATGCAATAGTTTTAAATCGAATTAATTTGAAATTGGGATCAACATGGTCAAAGCAGAACTTGCCTTCAAAAAGTACTTGCTCTTGGCCCTGAGCTGGCTCCTGGGTCAACACTTCTCCTTCGAAGCCTTCGGGCACTTCAACGTCTACTCGTAAAGCGTGCAAATAGCAAATAAATAAATGAACAGTAGACAAAAAGTGTCCAAACATCCAAATAAAGTTCACAAACAGAGAGAGCATAATTTTATAAATTTTTAGAAACTGGAATCGTCAAATTCGGAGTTCAAATGCAAAAGTTACAAGCATTTAAAGTTTAAATAATCAATTCAATAATATTACAGAGAAAAAATTTAGTCCAAAATTTAAATAAAATTCATCATTAGGTAGATCTCAATTTTATACAAATTTAGAAATTTGAATCACTCAAATCGGAGTTAAAATGCAAAAGTTATAAGCGTTTGAAGTTTGAAACAAATTCTGAAATCAATATTTCGAATTAATAAATCATTTTCTTTTTCGGAAATTCAATTATTGCGTCAGCAGTGACACGTCGACCAACCAGGAGCCGCCACGTCGCCTCGGGTCCATGGACCCGGTGCACGGTTTGGCTCTGTCCACCGTGGACTCGGTCCACCGTGGACTCGGTCCACGGCTCCAATGTCTCACTGACAGGTGAGACCCAACGGGTGACGTCATCGCTGACGTCAGCGAGGCTTGGCTACAGCGCTGACAAGCGGGCCCCACCAGTGACGTCATGGGTCACGTCACCGCACGGCTGGGACAGCCGCTGACACGCGGGCCCGGCGTGTCAGCGTCGCACGCACGCATGCGCTGACCGCGGCCGTCAGCCTCCCGGCCACGTGGCTTGATCTTGGCCGTTGATTTGAAAATCAACGGCCCAGATTGGATCTGGCTTAACGCGTTTGGAAAACAACTTGGCTGCTCTGGACCGTTTGATCTTGATCGGATGGTCAAGATCCAATCTAACGTTTACAACGCGGCTAACCCTAACCGTTTGATCTAGATCTAACGGCTGAGAATGGATCTAATACTGAGCGGTTTAGGCTACGTGGCACAATCTAAGCCGTTGGATCTAAATCCAATGGTTGGAAATAGATCTGGGGATTCAACGTGGAAACTCACCGAGGTGACGTGGCGCGATCTGGGCCCTTGGATCTGGATCGGACGGCTGGTGGAGCTCGATCGACGGCGATGGCTTGCGGCGGAGCGAGGTCACCGGAGACGAGGATGGCGACACGCGCGACGGCGCTGCGGGGCTCCTCCGGCGAAGTGAGTGGTGCTCACTGACGCGGCTTGACCTCACGGTTTCGGATCTGGGCTCAACGGCGGCGGAGGACGGCGGACGGCGGCGGAATCAACGATTGACCGCGGCGGAACGGGCTTCCAACTCCGGCGAGCGATTGCGGCGCAACCACGGTGGCTTGAGCTCGGCGGGCTAGGGCTACGGGTGCGCACGGAAGTCGGCAACACAACAGCGGCAGCGGCGCATTAAATAGGGCCCTCGGCGTCCGTGAAACGCGCGGAAACCGAGGCCCACTCGGCGCGGAATCCGAAAGGGATTCGGATTGGGTGACGTGGATCAACATCAGCCGTTGGATCAAGATCCAACGGTGCGAGGGTTTGGGTTCGGGTCTGGCTCGGGCGAGCTGGCTAGCTCGGTCGGGCTCGGGCTCAGTCGACGTGGCTCAATCGTGGCTGTTGGATCAAGATCCAACGGTCACGCGGGTTAGGGTTCGGCCGAGCGGGTTCGACCGGAACGGCTGGCTCGGGTCGGACTCGAGTCTGACTCGGACTCGGGTCTGGTCGGATGAACAGTACAACCCACTCGATTTTCCAGCGATTAAATAATCCAAAATAATTCTCAGAAATTCGTTTAATTCATTAAAAATAGCAAAAGACTCAGAAAAATTCCAGAAAAATTCTGGAAAATATTTTGGAACATTTTGGAATCAAATAAAATATTTCCAAAAAAATTTTATTTGCAAAGTTAAATTCTTTAATTATTTCAAAAGGGGATAAATTCAAATAAATTCCAAATAAATCCAAATAAATTCCAGAAAATTCCAAAAATTCACCAAGGTGCCAAATCACACATGAATTTAAGAAAAGCAAAATTTTGGGGTGTTACAAACCTCCCCCCTTAACAGAATCTCGTCCCCGAGATTCAGGGCTTTCTAAAGAAATAGGTTCGGAAACTCTTTCTTCAATTCCTCTTCGCGCTCCCAAGTTGCTTCACTCTCCGCGTGGTTGCTCCATTGAACTCTGCAGAAACGGGTTGACTTGTTTCTCGTCTCTCGGTCCATGGTGTCCAAAATCTTCACGGGGTGCTCCTTGTAAGTCAGATCCTCTTGTAACTCGATTGATTCAAGCGGTGTCTGTTCCTCAGGTACTCGGAGACACTTCTTCAGCTGGGACACGTGGAACACGTCATGCACTCCTGCTAGTGATTGCAGTAACTCCAGTTGGTATGCAACTTCACCTCTACCGCTGAGAACCTTAAATGGTCCAACATATCTCGGCGCGAGTTTTCCTTTGGCATGGAATCTCTTAACTCCTATGAGTGGTGTGACTTTGAGATACA
Organism: Rhipidocladum racemiflorum; assembly: GCA_036346355.1. Lineage (NCBI taxonomy): Eukaryota > Viridiplantae > Streptophyta > Magnoliopsida > Poales > Poaceae > Rhipidocladum > Rhipidocladum racemiflorum. The sequence continues at coordinate 40,290,439 of CM070588.1, forward strand.
CAAAATCTTCTGGTTCAAAACTCAAGTCTCAGCGACGGTTATCAGCATAACTCTTCTGTCGTGATTGGGCTATCTTCAATCTCTCCCTGATCATGGCAATCTATTCTTCGGCTTCTTGAAGAATATCTGGCCCAAAGACACGGTGTTCACCTGTCTCGTTCCAATTCAACGGTGTCCGACAGGGTCGACCGTATAGTGCTTCGAATGGTGACATCTGCAAACTTGCTTGATAGCTGTTGTTGTAGCTGAACTCAGCGTACGGCAGACTTTTATCCCAAGAGGTAGGATAAGCCAATGCACACGCTCTTAACATATCCTCTAGAATCTGATTAACTCTTTTTGTTTGCCCATCCGTCTGCGGATGATAAGCTGTACTGAAGTTCAAACGGGTTCCCATGGCTTCATGTAGTTTATTCCAGAATCTCGAGGTAAACTGGGTACCTCTATCCGAAACAATCTTCTTCGGCACTCCGTGCAAACAGACGATCCTGATCATATACAATTCTACTAACTTGTCTCCCGAGTAAGTGGTCTTCACTGGAATAAAATGGGCGACCTTAGTCAAGCGATCCACTATGACCCATATGGAGTCATATCCTCCTTGAGTCTTGGGTAAACCGGTAATGAAGTCCATTCCGATTTCCTCCCACTTTCACTCAGGTATCTTCAACGGCTGTAGCAATCCTGCTGGTCTCTGATGCATCGCCTTGACTCTCTGGCATATGTCGCACAGTGCAACATGCTCGGCAACTTCACGCTTCATGCTCGGCCACCAGAATCTTTCCTTCAAATCTTGATACATCTTGGCACTTCCAGGATGAATTGAATACTTGGAGTCATGGGCTTCTTCTAGAATCAGCTGCTTCAGCTCCTTCTCGTTCGGCACACAGATTCGATCCTGCATCCATATCGTGCCTTGTTCGTCCAACTTGAAGTCCTTTGCCTTGCCTTCCTCCATTTTGGACTTAATCCTGCGGATCTTGTCATCATCCTTCTGTCCTTCTCAGATCTGATCCTCCAGGGTAGGCTTCACTTCTAATGCGGCCAAGAATCCTTCTGGTTCTACTTCAATCTGCATTTTCTGGAAATCCTCACATAGCTCATCCTGACTCGTGGCTATGAACATGTTCACAGTATGGCTTTTCCGACTCAAGGCATTGGCCACCACGTTGGCCTTTCCTGGATGGTAATGGATTCCAACATTATAATCCTTGATTAACTCTAACCATCTCCTCTGCCTCATGTTCAGGTCTGACTGGGTGAAGATGTACTTAAGACTCTTATGGTCCGTGTATACCTCACATCTGTTTGCAATCAGGTAGTGTCACCACAACTTCAAAGCATGCACTACGGCAGCTAGCTCTAGGTCATGCGTTGGATAATTCTCCTCATGCGGCCTCAACTGCCTTGATGCATAAGCGACGACCTTTTCATTCTGCATCAGCACACATCCAAGTCCTTGGCGCGACGCATCACAATAAATATCGAAGCTCTGATTAACATCCAGTAGGATCAACACCGGCGTTGATGTCAATCGCTTCTTCAACTCTTGAAAACCTTTCTCGCACTTCGACGTCCATGTAAACTTCTTCTCCTTTTTCAACAATTGCGTAAGAGGTTTCGTAATGGTCGAAAAGCCTTCAATGAAACGGCGGTAGTAACCTGCCATTCCAAGGAAACTCCGGATCTGGGTCACGGTCTTAGGCTGTTCCCAATGTAACACAGCTTCTACCTTGCTTGGATCAACGGCGACTCCTTCTGCGGTCATTACATGTCCGAGGAACTCCACCTTGTCCTTCCAAAAGTCACACTTACTGAACTTGGCAAACAACTGCTGATCTCGCAACTTCTCAAGAACTAGCCTCAAATGTTCAGCGTGCTCTTCTATCGATTTGGAGTAAACAAGAATGTCATCTATGAACACGACGACAAACTTATCCAAGTACTCCATGAAAAACTTGTTCATCATATGCATGAAGTAAGCTGGTGCATTCGTAAGACCAAAGGACATAATAGTAAACTCGTAATGTCCATATCTTGACGAGAATGCGGTCTTCGGAATATCCTCTGATCGGATCTTCAACTGGTGGTATCCCGATCTAAGATCAATCTTGGAGAAAACTCCGGCTCCTCTCAGCTGATCAAACAAATCATCGATCCTGGGTAGCGGGTACTTGTTCTTCACGGTTACTTCATTGAGTGCACAGTAGTCAATGCACATCCTGAAACTTCTGTCCTTCTTCTTGACAAACAAAACTGGCGCTCCCCAGGCGACGAACTCGGTCTGATAAATCCTTTCTCCATTAACTCTTCAAGCTGCTTCTTCATCTCTACCAATTCTACGGTGGACATCCGGTAGGGTCTCTTTGCTATTGGCGCTGTACCAGGTACAAGCTCTATCACAAACTCTATATCCCTGTCTGGCGGCATACCAGGTAGATCTTCAGGAAAAACATCTGGATACTCATTCACTACTGAAACATCTTCTATGCTGATTGCCTTGGTACTGTAAACCATCAACTGTCCATCTCTAACGGCGGTGGCTTGAAATTCCACTTTCCTTCCACATGGGCTTTCAACTGAGATAATCCTTCAACCACAATCCAAAACGGCCTTGTGATGGGATAACCAATCCATTCCCAAAATAACATCTAAGGTCTGGGTCTCCAACAATATAAGGTTCGCTAGGAACTCTATCCCATCTATTAGTATTCTCACCCCAGAACATCCTACTTTCGTTCAGAGTTCGGAACCAGGGGTTTGAACTAAAATCATGCATTTAAGTCTTGCAATCTCCAAATCATTTTTAGCAGCAAAGCCTTGAGAAACAAACGAATGCGAAGCTCCAGAATCAAACAAAATCAAGCAGGTGCAGTCTGAGTTAACAAGTAACTTACCCAAGACGACGTCCGTGGCATTCTGCAGTGCATCTGCGGTGACATGGTTGACTCGGCCTCTCACCACGGTGCAGGGTGCCGCTCCTGGCCGTGGCCGCCTCGGTTGGCTCTGGTGCATGCATCCTGGCCGGTGTGGATCCCAGTTGAAGCGGATCGGGTCACTCTCGCTGTCTTCTTAGGGCAATTGTTGGCAAAGTGTCATGGCTCGTTGCGCTTGTAGCAGCGTCTCACTGTCCCTTGTTGATCGCTCAAGCGGCGTTTACGGGCCGGGCGCTGGGGTCTGATAGTTCTGATTGACGGGTCTTGGTGCTGGTGACGGTGTCCTTGTAACATTCTGCAGCTGGAATCTGAAAAACTGGTTTGGCGCAACCCTCAAACGTTGCTGTGCTCCCTGACGCGATCCCTGCTGTTGCATCCTTCGCTTCCTGTTGTCGTCCAGCTCCTTGCGCTTGTCCTCAAGAATAAGCGCTTTATTCACCAACTCTTGGAAATCTGGAAAGGTGTGGGTGATCAGTCCCACCTGTAGTCCTGAGTTAAGTCCCTTCATAAAGCGAGACTGTCTGGCTTTATCTGTCGCTACATCCTCAGGTCCGTAACGTGTGTCGGGACCCTGAATTTGCAAATCCGGACCCTCTGTGTATTCAGCACTAGTCCAGGAACGCGCTAGTGCACACAGTCTTAACATCGGTAAATATCACAATCATACCACTCGATACTAATAAAGTACTTTAATTAAATAGTCAAACTGGTTACTCGACCTTATGGTCAAGTTACAAATATACGCCTCAGGCTTAAACTTATTAAGAGAGAAATAGTAGCAATGAAAATCAAATAACTCGTGGCCCCATCCAAAGTATACCACAGTAACCGACCGGGCTCGCTCCCTAAGTAGACGGTTCCTCTTGGAGCTCCTCCTCCAAAGCTGGTGTTGTCTCCTCTTCAACTGGTGTTGTATTGTGGCAAGGGTGAGTACTTGGTACTCAGCAAGTCATGCACAGAATGCAAGCTAATATACTATATGCATGGCTTGGTACAAAGGAATAGCTCAAGGTATATTTGCAGTAAAGACAAAGATTTGACAAGTAGCATAAGTAGATTCAGCAAGAGAAACAAGTAAAGTATAATTAACTTTTCCAAGAGTTTAGTAAACATCTTTCCCATCCTAGACCACGTTTCCATCAACATCATTATTAATCCAACCCAACCTTTCAAATCCAAGTTATTTTTGAGAAAATCTAACCCTTGACTGTAATTCCCGAGCGATGTCCAATACCGCGGACACGGCTATTCGAATAGATTCTACACTCTGCAGAGGTTATGCACTTTACCCACAAGATACAGTCAAACACCACAAAGGCGAGTTCCCGTAACAAAGTCTTTCGGAAACTTCTAACAATACAAGTGGTCCTCCCCGGTTGTTGCACACTAACCCTTCCCTTAGCTAAGGCGAAGTTTAGGCCAACCAACCGTTAGATGGGTACCTGGCCTCACTCAGACGCTCCCCGCACAACTTACACAAAGGGTGTAGTTGACCTCCACGAGGTCCCACAGTGCGTTATTAGCAACTTAATCAACTAGGTCCGTCCCATTACGAGACATGTGGTTGCACGTTAGACCCAGTTCAAAGGCTTGCAAGGTGAAGTCCTTAGGGTGACCAGGCAAGACTACCCAAGAACCAAATCAACATCCCCAATGCCACAACCGGCCCACTGATTATTCTTGCCACATGCCCCTACTAAAACTATTTATCAAAACCCCAGTTGATTACCATGCACCACGTGCCATCAACATCACATGATACCTTTCCAAAATAGGTTCAATATATCATTAAGTCAATATTAACATTTGATTGTCCAAAATCATGTCATGAGCACGAAAGTGTGTCTAAGCAATATACTACAACGATCTAAAACCCATGTTGGCAATTTAATAATGTCCAACTAGTAATCCACAACTAGGGTGACAAGGGGTCATGGCACATATTTAATTAATCAAGGTGTCATACAGCAAATTGGTATTTATCTAATCCCCCATATTTAAATAAAGTATTTTCTAATTGAACTAGCATGCAATAGGTTAAATCAAAATAGGTTTCAAAATAGGATCAACATGGTCAAAGCACAACTTGCCTTCAAAAAGTACTTGTTCTTGGTCTTGAGTTGGATCCTGAATCAATACTTCTCCTTCGAATCCCTCCGGCACTTCAACGTCTACTCCTAAAGCGTGCAAATAGCAATACACGAATAAACAATAGGCAAAAAGTGTCCAAACATCCAAATAAAATCCATAAACAGAGAGAACATAATTTTATGAATTTTTAGAAACTGGAATCGTCAAATTTGGAGTTAAAATGCAAAAGTTGTGATTATTTAAAGTTTAAATAATCAATTAAATAATTTTACAGAGAAAAAATTTAGTCCAAAAATTAAATAAAATTCATATTTAGGTAGGATCTCAATTTTATACAAATTTAGAAATTTGAATCACTCAATTCGGAGTTGAAACGCAAAAGTTATAAGCGTTTGAAGTTCGAAACAAAATCTGAAATCATTATTTCGAATTAATAAATCATTTTCTTTTTCGGAAAATCATTTATTGCGTCAGCCTGGACACGTGTCAGCCTCTGATTGGTCTGCTGACGTCAGCCGGTCCATGGACTTGGTCCACGCTCGGCTCGGGTCTACCGTGGACTCGGTCCACGTCGCCACGTATCACTGACATGTGGGTCCCCCTCGGGTGACGTCACTGCTGACGTCAGCGGGGCTCAGCCCACGGTGCTGATAGGTGGGACCTACCGATGACGTCATGGGTGACGTCACGGTGCTGTCGCTGACACGCGGGCCCGGCGTGTTAGTGACCCACGCGCACGCCCACGTGGCGCGGCGATTCGGCTTCCTGGACACGTGGCGCGATCGTGTCCGTTGATTTGAAAATCAACGGCCGCGATTAGATCCAAGGTAATCACGTTGAAAACTACTCGATGATCGTGGGCCGTTCGATCTAGATCGGACGGTCCAGATCTAATCCTACATTAACACTACTACGGCACGTGGTGATCGTGGGCCGTTGGATCTTGATCCAACAAATTCCGTATCTAATCGGGTTTGGAAACACATCAACTCACCTCAACCGCACGAACAAGATCGGCCGGCCCACACAGCTCGCGAGATTGATGGCGACGCGGCGGAGCAGGGCCACCGAGAGGCAACGACGAGCCCGGACGACGTTCGGTCTCTCCGGCGGAGTGAGAGGTACCGCAGTGCGCGCTTTGGCTTGAGGACTCGAATCGGGCTCCAACTCGGCGGAAGACGGCGGACGGCGGGATGAAGCAAAAACCGTGGCGGAGCGGCGCTCAACTACGGCGAGCTATCGCGGCTAAACGGCGGCGGCTCTGCCTTGGTGAGTAGGGGCTACGGGTGCGCAAGGTCAGGGCCGACCTCGGGGTGTGACCCGGGCCTTAAATAGCCTCGGCGTTCGTGCCCGAGGCGGAACCCTAGATCTACGCGGCGGCGGAGTCCGGCTCGGTTTCGGCGGAGACGACGACGCACAGCCGTCCACGTGGCACGATCGATGGTCACGATCGCGTGGGCGCGATCGGATCCGACCCAGACTCAGCTCGAACCGGTGCGGTCCAATTTGGACCGTTGGATCTCGATCCAACGGTCGGGATCGAATAGGGTTCGGTCAAGTCACGAGGCTCGGGTCGGACTCGAGTCACACTCGGACTCGGGTCCGGTCGGATGAACAGTACTTGACCCGACTTGATTTTCTAGCGATTTAATAATTAAAATAATTCCCAGTAATTCATTTAATTCATTAAAAATAGCAAAATACTCAGAAAAATTCTGGAAAATATTTTAGGGTATTTGGGACTCAAATAAAATATTTCCAACAAAACTTTATTTGAAAAATTAGATTCTTTAATTATTTTAAAATGGAATAAATTCAAATAAATTCCAAATAAATCCAAATAAATTCTAGAAAATTCCAAAAATTCACCAAAGTACCAAATCACACATAGATTTAAGAAAAGCAAAATTTTGGGGTGTTACAAACCTCCCCCCTTAACAGAATCTCGTCCCCGAGATTCAGGGCTTACTAAAGGAATAGGTTCGGAAACTCTTTCCTCAAATCCTCTTTGCGTTCCCAAGTCGCTTCGCTTTCTTTATGATTGCTCCACTGAACTCTACAGAAACGGGTTGACTTATTTCTGGTCTCTCGATCCATAGTGTCCAAAATCTTCACGGGATGCTCCTTGTAAGTCAAATCTTCTTGCAACTCAATTGACTCTAGCGGTGTCTGTTCCTCAGGTACTCGGAGACACTTCTTCAACTGGGACACATGGAATACGTCATGTACTCCTGCTAACGACTGTGGCAACTCCAGCTGATAAGCAACTTCGCCTTTGCGGCTCAAAATCTTAAATGGTCCAACATAACGGGGTGCGAGTTTCCCTTTGGCATGGAACCTCTTAACTCCGCTGAGCGGCGTGACTCTGAGGTATACAAAGTCTTCTGGTTCAAAACTCAAATCCCGGCGACGCTTGTCAGCATAACTCTTCTGTCGTGATTGGGCGATCTTCAACCTTTCCCTAATCATGGTAATCTGCTCTTCAGCCTTTTGAAGAATATCAGGCCCGAAGACACGGCGCTCGCCGGTCTCATTCCATTTCAATGGCGTCCGACAGGGTCGACCATATAGTGCCTCAAAAGGTGACATCTGTAAACTAGCCTGGTAACTATTGTTGTAACTGAACTCGGCATACGGCAAACTCTTATCCCAAGAGGTAGCACAAGCCAATGCACATGCTCTTAACATATCCTCCAGAATCTGGTTGACTCTTTCGGTCTGTCCATCCGTCTGTAGATGATAGGCTGTACTGAAGTTTAAACGGGTTCCCATGGCTTCATGCAACTTATTCCAGAACCTTGAGGTAAATTGGGTACCTGCATGCGATACAATCCTCTTTGGCACTCCGTGCAAACAGACGATCCTGGTCATATACAACTCGCTAACTTATCCCCGAGTAAGTGGTCTTCACGGGATAAAATGGGCTACTTTGGTCAAGCGATCCACTATAACCCATATGGAGTCATAACCTCCTTGAGTCTTAGGCAAACCGGTAATGAAATCCATTCCGATTTCCTCCCACTTCCACTCAGGTATTTTCAGCGGCTGTAGCAATCCTGCTGGTCTCTGATGCATTGCCTTGACTCTCTGGCATACGTCGCACAATGCAACATGCTCGGCAACTTCACGCTTCATGCTCGGCCACCAGAATCTTTCCCTCAAATCCTGATACATCTTGGCACTTCCTGGGTGAATTGAATACTTGGAGTCATGGGCTTCTTCCAAAATCAGTTACTTTAATTCCTTCTTGTTGGGCACACAAATCCGATCCTTCATCCATAACGTGCCTTGCTCATCCAACTTGAAGTCCTCTGCCTTGCCTTCTTCCTTGATGGTCTTAATCCTGCGGATCTTGTCATCATCCTTCTGTCCCTCCCGGATCTGATCCTCTAGGGTAGGCTTCACTTCCATGCGGCCAAGAATCCGCTAGGTACCACCTCAATCTTCATTCTCTCAAAATCCTCACATAACTCATCCTGACTTGTGGCTAGCAACATACTCACGGTATGGCTTTTCCGACTCAAGGCATCGGCAACTACGTTGGCCTTCCCGGGATGGTAATGGATTCCAACATTGTAGTCCTTGATCAACTCTAACCATCTCCTCTGCCTCATATTCAGATCCGACTGGGTGAATATGTATTTAAGGCTCTTATGATCCGTATACACTTCACATCTGTTCCCGATCAGATAGTGACGCCATATCTTCAAGGCATGCACTACGGCAGCTAACTCTAGGTCATGTGTCGGATAATTTTCCTCATGCGGCCTCAACTGCCTTGATGCATAAGCGACGACCTTTCCATTCTGCATCAACAGACATCCAAGTCCTTGGCGCGATGCGTCACAATAAATATCAAAGCTTTGATTAACATCCGGTAGAATTAACACCGGTGCTGATGTCAATCGCTTCTTCAGCTCCTGAAACCCTTTCTCACATTCTGGTGTCCATGCAAACTTCTTCTCCTTTTTCAGCAATTGCGTAAGAGGTTTCGCAATTGTCGAAAAGCCTTCAATGAAACGGCGATAGTATCCTGCCATTCCAAGGAAACTCCAGATCTGGGTCACGGTCTTCGGCTGCTCCCAATGTAACACAGCTTCTACCTTGCTTGGATCAACGGCGACTCCTTCTGCGGTCATTACATGTCCGAGGAACTCCACCTTGTCCTTCCAAAAATCACACTTGTTGAACTTGGCGAAGAGTTGCTGTTCCCTCAGCTTTTCCAAGACTCGCCTCAAGTGTTCGGCATGTTCATCCTCTGTCTTGGAGTAGATTAGGATATCGTCTATGAACACGACAACAAACTTGTCCAAATATTCCATGAACACCTTATTCATCATATTCATGAAATATGCTGGCGCATTCGTCAGTCCAAAGGACATAACCGTAAACTCGTAATGTCCATATCTTGACGAGAATGCGGTCTTCGGGATATCTTCTGATCGGATCTTCAACTGATGGTATCCCGATCTCCGATCAATCTTGGAGAAAACTCCGGCTCCTCTCAGCTGATCAAACAAATCATCAATCCTGGGTAGCGGGTACTTATTCTTCACGGTGACTTCATTGAGTGCACGGTAGTCAATGCACATCCTGAAACTCCCGTCCTTCTTCTTGACAAACAAAACTGGTGCTCCCCACGGTGACGAGCTCGGTCTGATAAATCCTTTCTCCATTAACTCTTCTAGCTGTTTCTTCATCTCTACCAACTCCTCGGTGGACATTCGATAGGGTCTCTTTGCTATCGGTGCTGTACCAAGTACAAGCTCTATCACAAACTCTATGTCCCTGTCTGGCGGCATACCAGGTAGATCTTCAGGAAAAACATCTGGGTACTCATTCACTACTGAGACATCCTCTATGCTGATTGTCTTGGTACTGTTAACCATCATCTGTCCATCTCTAACTGCAGTGGCTTGAAATTCCACTTTCTTTCCACACGGGCTCTCAACTGAGATAGTCTTTCGTCCACAATCCAATACGGCCTTGTGCTTGGATAACCAATCCATTCCCAAAATAACATCTAAGGTTTGGGTCTCCAAAATTATAAGGTTCGCTAGGAACTCTATTCCATCTATTAGTATTCTCACCCCAGAACATCCTACTTTCGTTCGGAGTTCGGAACCAGGGGTTTGAACTAAAAGCATGCATTTAAGCCTTGCAATCTCCAAATCATTACTAGCAGCAAAGCCTTGCGAAACAAACGAATGCGAAGCTCCAGAATCAAACAAAACTGTTGCAGGTACTGAGTTGACTAGCAACTTACCCAGTACGACGTTCGTAGCATTCTGCAGTGCATCCGCGGTGACATGGTTGACTCGGCCTCTCACCACGATGCAGGATGTGGCTCCTGGTCTGGCGTCTTAGCTGGGTGGTTCCCAAATTAAAGCGGCCGGGGTCACTCCTCTGTCTTCTTTGGGACAAGCTGTTGGCAAAGTGTCTGGCTCGTTGCGGTTGTAGCGGCGTCTCACTGTTCGTTGACTACCTGGAGCAGCGTTTCTAGCGAAGTGGGTGCAGTAGTTTTGATTGACGGTTCTTGGTGCTGGTGACGGTGTCCTTGTAGCATTCTGTGGATGGAATCTGAAAAACTGATTTGGTGCAACTCTCAGACGCTGTTGCATTCCCTGGCGTGATCCCTGCTGTTGCATTCTGCGCTTCCTGTTCTCATCCAGTTCCTTGCGCTTGTCCTCAAGAATAAGCGCCTTATTCACCAACTCTTGGAAATCTGGAAAGGTGTGGGTGATCAGTCCTACTTGTATTCCTGAGTTAAGTCCCTTCATGAAGCGAGACTGTCTGGCTTTATCTGTCGCTACATCCTCAGGTGCGTAGCGTGCTAGCTGTGTGAACTTGTTTAGGTAGTCGGCCACTGGCTGATTACCTTGCTTTAGTGCTCTGAACTCCTCCTTAAGATCCATGATTCCTTCAGGCACGTGATACTGGCGAAACGCAACTGTGAACTCCTCCCAAGTGATATCTTGAGGGTTCACTTGCGTGGCGCAGAAGTTCTCCCACCATTCGGCGGCTGTTCCTTCCAACTGATGAGAAGCGTAAAGTACCTTCTCATTTCCTATGCATTGGGCTATGTGTAGCTTCCTCTCAATTGACCTTAACCAATCATCGGCCTCCAATGGATTGGCATTCCCAGAGAAAGTGGGTGGGTGAGTTCTCATGAACTCTAACAGTCTTGTATTCTGGCGTTGTCCCTGATTAACTTGATTAGCTGTGGCCTGAGCAGTGACGTGCTGCATCTGTTGCATCATAGCATGCATCAACTGAGTCTGAGCAGCAAGAAAAGCTCCGAAATTCTGCAAATCCAGTGGCGGTGCTGGTGCTCCATCATTGGGGTTTTCTGCTGGGCGAGAACCACTTCCACTGCCTCCAAGGTTTCCGCGGGTGTTCACCATCTGCCGATTTGCTCTAGGTTTTAGAGATGAGAGGGAAACAAGAATAGACAAGTAATATGGAACTTATGCGGGGCGAAAGGTGTAACCTTAAGGTCCAACTTTATTAACTAATCAATAATAACTTGGTATGATTGCTTACAATGCCTAAGGGCCTTGCAACACATACTGCACACTCAGCAAACAATGAAAATCCAAATCGAACTAACACTGGAGTCTAACGCCTAAAGGGTGACTCTTTATTCTAAGACGCGACTCGGCGAAGGAGTCTTACTATAAAACCTACGCTCACTCATCGAGAAAACCTCCACGGCCTGGGTACGGATGCTGCGGCATAGGCGCGAAACGATTGCCATGTCCAAAGAATCGTGTCATCTGTGGTAGTCGAAGAAGCGATGTCCTCCTCAAGCTCCGGCTCCTCAGGTGCAGCTCGTGCAGCTCGAGCATTGGCTCGCTCGTGCGTATAATGCCGTCTCTAACTCTCAATCCTTTGCGTAAGGTGTGACACATACTCTTGAGCTTCCCGCCATCTGTTCTTCTCTGTCGTGATCTCCTTGCGGGCCTTCTGTAGCTCTTTGCTTGTATCATCGAGTACATCCTCCTGGGCGACAACAAGTCGTGCCAACTGTGTGACTATGGCATCCTCATCCTGAATCGCCTTCGGGTCAAGAAGGTTATTGCTGCGCGGATGATAACGGAACACCGTGCTCTCCAACTCTCTGGCGTAGATACGGGTAATGTGCCGCATTGCTCGTCGTGATACTTCTTGGATACCCATCTGCATCGTAGACCTCCTCGCAGTGCAGTGTATCGGGCGATTGCCTGGGCCCTTCTTCCTAGCAGGTACCACAATCTTCACGTCACAAGCCTTGATCAATCCTGCTTGTCTGATCACTTCCACTTGGTATTGCGGCTTCTCAAAATCTCCGAGAGTCTGTAGCATACGCCAAAGTTCTGCGGCGTGACCAACCTCCAGGTCGACGTAGTTGAACTCTCCCTCCATCTGTCACAAGAGTGCTCACGTAAGAACTCGAAATTTTTAAATCGTGACAAGGTAAGGAAAAATTCAGCAGGAGACAAGAAAAGAAAGGAGGGGATAAGTCGAGATGTCATTTCTTGTCTTGACAAACTTTTAGCTTTAGAAAATAGGTTTTATCCTCTCTACGACCATTCTAGCTAGGGTTGAGACTACGGTCAGTATGGCTCTGATACCACCTCTGTCGGGACCCCGAATTTGCAAATCCGGACCCTCTGTGTATTCAGCACTAGTCCAGGAACGCGCTAGTGCACACAGTCTTAACATCGGTAAATATCACAATCATACCACTCGATACAAATAAAGTACTTTAATTAAATAGTCAAACTGGTTACTCGACCTTATGGTCAAGTTACAAATATACGCCTCGCAGGGCGAAACTTATTAAGAGAGAAATAGTAGCAGCGGAAAATCAAATAACTTCGTGGCGCCATCCAGTATACCACAGGCAACTGACTGGGCTCGCTCCCTAAGTAGACGGTTCCTCTTGGAGCTCCTCCTCCAAAGCTGGTGTTGTCTCCTCTTCAACTGGTGTTGTATTGTGGCAAGGGTGAGTACTTGGTACTCAGCAAGTCATGCACAGAACGCAAGCTAATATACTATATGCATGGCTTGGTACAAAGGAATAGCTCAAGGTATATTTGCAGTAAACAGCATTTGACAAGTAGCATAAGTAGATTCGAAAGCAGTAGAAACAAGTAAAGTATAATTAACTTTTCCAAGAGTTTAGTAAACATCTTTCCCATCCTAGACCACGTTTCCATCAACATCATTATTAATCCAACCCAACCTTTCAAATCCAAGTTATTTTTGAGAAAATCTAACCCTTGACTGTAATTCCCGAGCGATGTCCAATACCGCGGACACGGCTATTCGAATAGATTCTACACTCTGCAGAGGTTATGCACTTTACCCACAAGATACAGTCAAACACCACAAAGGCGAGTTCCCGTAACAAAGTCTCTCGGAAACTTCTAACAATACAAGTGGTCCTCCCCGGTTGTTGCACACTAACCCTTCCCTTAGCTAAGGCGAAGTTTAGGCCAACCAACCGTTAGATGGGTACCTGGCCTCAGCCCCGGTACGCTCCCCCGTACAACTTACACAAAGGGTGTAGTTGACCTCCTGAGGTCCCACAGGTACGTTATTAGCAACTTAATCAACTAGGTCCGTCCCATTACAGACATGTGGTTGCACGTTAGACCCAGTTCAAAGGCTTGCAAGGTGAAGTCCTTAGGGTGACCAGGGCAAGACTACCCGAAGAACCAAATCAACATCCCCAATGCCACAACTGGCCCACCTGATTATTCTTGCCACATGCCCCGGCCGAAAACTATTTATCAAAACCCCAGTTGATTACCATGCACCACGTGCCATCAACATCACATGATACCTTTCCAAAATAGGTTCAATATATCATTAAGTCAATATTAACATTTGATTGTCCAAAATCATGTCATGAGCACGTAGCAGGTCTAAGCAATATACTACAACGATCTAAAACCCATGTTGGCAATTTAATAATGTCCAACTAGTAATCCACAACTAGGGTGACAAGGGGTCATGGCACATATTTAATTAATCAAGGTGTCATACAGCAAATTGGTATTTATCTAATCCCCCATATTTAAATAAAGTATTTTCTAATTGAACTAGCATGCAATAGGTTAAATCAAAATAGGTTTCAAAATAGGATCAACATGGTCAAAGCACAACTTGCCTTCAAAAAGTACTTGTTCTTGGTCTTGAGTTGGATCCTGAGTCAATACTTCTCCTTCGAATCCCTCCGGCACTTCAACGTCTACTCGTAAAGCGTGCAAATAGCAATACACGAATAAACAATAGGCAAAAAGTGTCCAAACATCCAAATAAAATCCATAAACAGAGAGAACATAATTTTATGAATTTTTAGAAACTGGAATCGTCAAATTTGGAGTTAAAATGCAAAAGTTATGATTTTTTAAAGTTTAAATAATCAATTAAATAATTTTACAGAGAAAAACTTTAGTCCAAAAATTAAATAAAATTCATATTTAGGTAGATCTCAATTTTATACAAATTTAGAAATTTGAATCACTCAAATTGGAGTTAAAACGCAAAAGTTATAAGCGTTTGAAGTTCGAAACAAAATCTGAAATCATTATTTCGAATTAATAAATCATTTTCTTTTTCGGAAAATCATTTATTGCGTCAGCCTGGACACGTGTCAGCCTCTGATTGGTCTGCTGACGTTAGCCGGTCCATGGACTTGGTCCACGCTCGGCTCGGGTCTACCGTGGACTCGGTCCACGGCTCCACGTATCACTGACATGTGGGTCCCCCTCGGGTGACGTCGCATCGGCGTCGTGGGGCTCGGCCACGGTCTTTGCGGTGGGACCTACCGATGACGTCATGGGTGACGTCCACGGTCTTGTCGGCCGACACGCGGGCCCGGCGTGTCCGTGACCCACGCGCACGCCCGCGTGGCGCGGCGGTTCGGCTTCCAGGCCACGGGGCGCGATCGTGGCCGTTGCGTTGAAAATCAACGGCCGCGTTTTGATCCAAGGCAATCACGTTGAAAACTACTCGATGATCGTGGGCCGTTCGATCTAGATCGGACGGTCGGATCTAATCCTACATTAACACTACTACGACGCGTGGTGATCGTGGGCGTTGGATCTTGATCCAACAATCCGCATCTAATCGGGTTTGAAACACGTGAACTCACCTCAACCGCACGATCAAGATCGGACGGCGCCTGAGCTTCGCGAGATTGATGGCGGCAGCGGCGGAGCAGGCCACCGGAGACTAACGGCAGCGAGCCCGACGGGCGTTCGGTCTCTTCGACGGAGTGAGAGGTACCCACGGGTGCGCCTTGGCTTGAGGACTCCGGAACTGGGCTCCAACTCGGCGGAAGACGGCGGACGGCGGCGGGACGAGGCAAAAACCGTGGCGGAGTGGCGCTCAACTACGGCGAGCTATCGCGGCTAAACGGCGGCGGCTCTGCCTTGGTGAGTAGGGGCTACGGGTGCGCAAGGTCAGGGCCGACCTCGGGGTGTGACCCGGGCCTTAAATAGCCTCGGCGTTCGTGCCCGAGGCGGAACCCTAGATCTACGCGGCGGCGGAGTCCGGCTCGGTTTCGGCGGAGACGACGACGCCTGGCCCGTCCGTGGCACGATCGGCGGTCCACGATCGCGTGGGCGCGATCGGATCCGACCAGACTTCATTTCGAGCGGTGCGGTCCAATTTGGACCGTTGGATCTCGATCCAACGGTCGGGATCGAATAGGGTTCGGTCAAGTCACGAGGCTCGGGTCGGACTCGAGTCACACTCGGACTCGGGTCCGGTCGGATGAACAGTACTTGACCCGACTTGATTTTCTAGCGATTTAATAATTAAAATAATTCCCAGTAATTCATTTAATTCATTAAAAATAGCAAAATACTCAGAAAAATTCTGGAAAATATTTTAGGGTATTTGGGACTCAAATAAAATATTTCCAACAAAACTTTATTTGAAAAATTAAATTCTTTAATTATTTTAAAATGGAATAAATTCAAATAAATTCCAAATAAATCCAAATAAATTCCAGAAAATTCCAAAAATTCACCAAAGTACCAAATCACACATAGATTTAAGAAAAGCAAAATTTTGGGGTGTTACAACGTGCAAGCTGTGTGAACTTATTCAGGTATTCGGCCACAGGCTGATTTCCTTGCTTCAGTGCTCTGAACTCCTCCTTCTTGAGGTCCATGATTCCTTCCGGCACATGATACTGACGAAATGCAGCTGTGAACTCATCCCAAGTGATGTCCTGAGGGTTCTCTTGCGTGGCACAGAAGTTCTCCCACCATTCGGCGGCTATCCCTTCCAACTGATGAGAAGCGTAGAGTACCTTCTCATTTCCGATGCATTGAGCAATGTGTAGCTTCCTCTCAATTGACCTTAACCAATCATCGGCCTCCAACGGATTGGCATTCCCGGAGAAAGTGGGTGGGTGAGTCCTCATGAACTCTGACAGTCTTGTATTCTGGCGTTGTCCCTGATTGACTTGATTAGCGGTAGCCTGAGCAGTGACGTGTTGCATCTGTTGCATCATAGCATGCATCAACTGGGTCTGAGCAGCAAGAAAAACTCCAAAATTCTGCATGTCAACTGGCGGTGCTAAGTGGGGTGCAGGTGCTCCATCATTGGGGTTTCCAGCTGAGCGAGAACCACTTTCATTGCCTCCAAGGTTTCCGCGGGTGTTCACCATCTGTCGGTTGCTCCAAGGTTTAGAGATGAGAGGGAACAAGAATAGACAAGTAGTAGGGAAACTTATTCGGGGGAAAAGGTGTAACTCAAAATCCAACTTTATTATTAATAATAATACTTGTTATATTTGCTTACAATGCCTAAGGGCCTTGCAACACATACTGCACACTCAGCAAGTAATGAAAATCCAAATCGACTCTAAGGGTGACTCTTATTCTATAACGCGACTCGACGAAGGAGTCCTAACAGCAAAACCTACGATCACTCGTCGAGAAAACCTCCACTGCCTCCTCGCGGCGGGTGCGGTGGCATCGGCGCGAAACAATCGCCACGCCCCACAACTGCAGCTGTGGTTGATGACGCGGCGTCTTCCTCTGGCTCTAGATCTGGCTGGTGCTGTGGCTGTGGCGCGGGTGCAGGTGGCGCCTCTTATGGTTCCTCCTCTGGCTCTGGGGCTTCCAACTCCAACACTGGATCGGGGCCCTGTCCGTACAGTGCAGTCTCCAGCTCTGCGATCCTTTCCGCAGCATAAGCGACATACTCACGAGCATTCCCCAAGTGCTTCTTCTCTTCCTCAACCTGTTCGCGAGCCTTCTTCAACTCCTGAACTGTGTCTTCGATCAGCTCCTCCTGAGCGGCGACGAATCTGGCTAAGTGAGTGACAGTAGCATCCTCATCTTCTATCGGCTTTCGTTGAACTCTGCTGTCTCGGCGTGGGTGGTGACGGAACACTGTGCCTTCCAGCTCCCTGGAGTAGGTGCGAGCGATCTGCTGCATTGCTCGACGCGACACCTCCTGGATTCCAATCTCAAAGGTAGACCTCCTGGCGGTGAAGTGGAAAGGGCGGCTGAACTTTGTCTTCTCTCGGGCATACACCGTGATCCGGATGTCCCATCCTATGACCAGTCCTGCTTGCACGAGTGTAGTCCCTCGGTAGAGCGGCCTCTCAAAACCTCCAAGAAACTGAAGCATACGCCACAACTCGGCAGCATAGCCTCCTTCACGATCGGCGTAGTTGTTCTTCATCATCATCTGTCAAAGGATACTTGCGTAAGAACGCAACATTTTAAAATCAATGTGGAAGACGAAAAGAACTCAGCAAGGGGTATGAACAAGAAAGAAAGGGGAATGTCGAGAATTCATTCATTATCTTGACAAATTTTATCTTTAGAAAATAGGTTTTATCCTCACTATGACCAATCTAACTATGGGTGAGCCTACAGTCAACCTGGCTCTGATACCACCTCTGTTGGGACCCGAATTTGCAAATCCGGACACTCTGTGTATTCAGCACTAGTCCAGGAACGCGCTAGTGCACAGAGTCTCAACATTGGCAAATATCACAATCATACTCAACGAATAATAGGGTATTTTAATTAGTTAACCAAACTGGTTGCTTGACCTTATGGTCAAGTTACAAATATACGCCTCGCAGGGCGAAACTTATTAAAAGAGAAATAACTGCAGCGGAAAATAAGATAACTTCGTGGCGCCATCCAGTATACCACAGGCAACTGACTGGGCTCGCTCCCTAGTTAGACGGTTCCTCTGGGAGCTCCTCCTCCAAAGCTGGTGTAGACTCTTCTTCAACTGGTGTTGTATTGCGCCAAGGGTGAGTACTTGGTACTCAGCAAGTCATGCACAGAATGCAGCTAATATACTACATGCATGGCTTAATACAAAGGAGTAGCTGAAGGTATATTTGCAGTAAAGAGCATTTGACAAGTAGCATATGTAGATTCGAAAGCAGTAGAAACATGTATAAGATCAATAACTTTTCCAGGAGTTAAATAAACATCCTTCCTGATTCTAATCCACATTTCCATCAACATCATTATTAAACCAACCCAACCTTTTCAAGACCAAGTTATTTTCAAGAAAGTCTAACCCTTAACTGTAATTCCCGAGCGATGTCCAATACCGCGGACATGGCTATTCGAATAGATTTTACACTCTGCAGAGGTTATGCACTTTACCCACAAGATACAGTCAAACACCACAAAGGCGAGTGTAGGGGTGGAATCGAGCCGAGCCGAGCCGAGCCCGGCTCGGCTCGGTTGAGCTCGTCACTGTTCGAGCCGAGCTCGACTCGGCTCGCTGTTTGTTTCGAGCTTCAAAGTGAGCTCGGCTCGAGCTCGATCGAGCCTCGAGCCGGCTCGTTACGGCTCGTGAGCCAGCCAAATCCGAACGGGGCAGGCAGCAGCAGCCAAATCCTCTCCCAATGTGACATCAGTCGTCAGTGCTCTGCTCCCATCGCTTTCCCCTCCCTTCCCTTGGCATCCCATCTAGATGCGATTCCATTCCCACCGCTTCGCCCGCTCCTAGCCCAGTGCCCTCGCCGCCGGCGGCGGAATGGCGAGCGCGTCGGAGGACGCCGCCTCGGAGCGCTGCTGCGGAAGCTACAGCCCCAGCGCCGACGTCAGCGAGTCCGAGACCTCCAGCGACTGCTCCGCTCCCACCACCACTACCTCTGCCCGACCACCACTACCTCTGCCCGCCGCTTCCCCTCCTCCTCCTCCACCTCCCGCCTCGCGTCGTCATCCTCCTCCCTCCCCACCCCGGCCTCCGCCGCCGCCTTCTACCTCCCTAAGCCGGCCGCCTCCGACCTCTCCGGTTCGCCTCGCTTCCCACTTTGCTTAGATCTTACTCCACTTCTCCTGCAATCCTTCTCCTTTACTTTTCCTCCTCTCACGTGCTCTTTCCTTTCTTGTGTGTTTAACCAGAGATCGACATGATGAAGGAGTGCTTCGCCAAGCTTCTGCTCGGCGAGGACATGTCCGGCAGCGGCAAGGGCGTCTGCACCGCGCTCGCCATCTCCAACGCCATCACCAACCTCTCTGGTACGCTCGCGCCCGGACGGCCTGCTATTAACCTACATTTCGGTGATTTTTGACCAAAAGATGGAAATGGGTATTTGTTTCCAAATCCAGCTACTGTGTTCGGCGAGCTGTGGAGGCTGGAGCCCCTCGCGCCGGCGAGGAAGGCTATGTGGACGCGGGAGATGGAGTGGCTGCTCTCGTGGCCG
Source organism: Rhipidocladum racemiflorum (assembly GCA_036346355.1). NCBI lineage: Eukaryota > Viridiplantae > Streptophyta > Magnoliopsida > Poales > Poaceae > Rhipidocladum > Rhipidocladum racemiflorum. The sequence continues at coordinate 40,310,161 of CM070588.1, forward strand.
ACTCCATCGTGGAGCTCACCCCGTCCATCCAGGAGCTTCCCGACGGTGGAGGGCGATTCGAGGTCATGGTGCGCGGCCCGCGGCGACCTGTACATGAACCTTCCTGCGCTCAAGAAGCTCGACGCCATGCTCCTCGTGATGATCGACGGGTTCAAGGAGACGGAGTTACGGTATGTGGATAGGGGATTACGGTGGAGGACAGAGGAGGGCTGTTCCGTCGTCGTCATCTGCGGCGCCGTCGGTGCGGCAGAGGAGAAGTGGTGGCTGCCATGCCCACAAGTACCGCCCAAGGGACTGCCGGAGGATGCAAGGAGGAAGCTGCAGCAGAGCGAGGATTGCGCAAACCAGATCAAGGCGGCCATGGCAATTAACAGTGATGTGCTTGCCGAGATGGATATCCCGGAAGTGTACTTGGAGACATTGCCAAAGGTAAACACTTATGTTAGTGATTGACCGGTAATAATGTACTTATAGTAATTGTATTTCTAGTTATACATGGAGACAGTGAAGATTGTTAGGACTTATGTGCAGCGTACATCAGTTGTGAAATTGATGTGAATTACTTTGCATCGTACGTGCTTGTAAATGCAACAGCTCAAGCGTTTGTAAATTGCTGTGAATTACTTCGCTCCTATTGTGTCCAATTGATGATGCTGCATTTGCTTTGTCGACTCATCCCTAGAAACTGAACCTACCGGCGCTAACGAGCCAACGAGCCGCTCGCGAGCCAGCTCGGGCTCGGCTCGTTAGCAAATCGAGCCGAACAGTAGGCTCGGGCTCGGCTTACTGCCTCTTCGAGCCGAGCCGAGCCGCTTCGAGACGAGCCGAGCTCGAGCCGAGCCTCGAGCTTAATTTCCAGCCCTAGGCGAGTGTCCGTAACAGAGTCTTTCAGAAACTTCTAACAGTACAAGTGGTCCTCCCTGGTGATTGCACACTAACCCTTCCCTTAGCGAAGGTGAAGTTTATGCCAATCCACTGTTAGATGGGTACCTGGCCGCAGCCCCGGTACGCTCCCCCGTACAACTACACAAAGGGTGTAGTTGACATCCTGAGGTCCCATAGGTACGTTATTAGCAACTTAATCAACTAGGTCCGTCCCATTACAGACATGTGGTTGCACGCTTGACTCAGTTCAAAGGCTTGCAAGGTTAAGTCCTTAGGGTGACCAGGGCAAGACTACCCGAAGAACCAACACAACGTTCCCGCTGCCACAACTGGCCCACCCGATCATTCTTGCCACATGCTCCGGTCAAAAACTATTTATCAAACCCCAGTTGATTACCATGCTCCACGTGCCATCAACATCACATGATACCTTTCCAAAACAGGTTCAATATATCTTTAAGTCAATATTAACATTTGATTATCCAAAAATCATATCATGAGCACGTAGCAGGTCTAAGCAATATGCTACAACGATCTAAATTCCCATGTTGGCAATTTAGTAATGTCCAACTAGTAATCCACAACTAGGGCGACAACGCATCATGGCACATATTTAATTAACCAAGGTGTCATACAGCAATTTAGCATTTATCTAATTTCCCATATTTAAATAAAGTATTTTCTAATTAAACTTGCATGCAATAGTTTTAAATCGAATTAATTTGAAATTGGGATCAACATGGTCAAAGCAGAACTTGCCTTCAAAAAGTACTTGCTCTTGGCCCTGAGCTGGCTCCTGGGTCAACACTTCTCCTTCGAAGCCTTCGGGCACTTCAACGTCTACTTGTAAAGCGTGCAAATAGCAAATAAATAAATGAACATAAAACAAAAGGTGTCCAAACATCCAAATAAAGTTCACAAACAGAGAGAGCATAATTTTATAAATTTTTAGAAACTGGAATCGTCAAATTCGGAGTTCAAATGCAAAAGTTACAAGCATTTAAAGTTTAAATAATCAATTAAATAATATTACAGAGAAAAACTTTAGGACAAAATTTAAATAAAATTCATCATTATGTAGATCTCAATTTTATACAAATTTAGAAATTTGAATCACTCAAATCGGAGTTAAAATGCAAAAGTTATAAGCGTTTGAAGTTTGAAACAAATTCTGAAATCAATATTTCGAATTAATAAATCATTTTCTTTTTCGGAAATTCAATTATTGCGTCAGCAGTGACACGTGGACCAACCAGGAGCCGCCATGTCACCTCGGGTCCATGGACCCGGCGCACGGTTTGGCTCGGTCCACCGTGGACTCGGTCCACGGCTCCAATGTCTCACTGACAGCTGGGACCCAATGGGTGACGTCATCGCTGACGTCAGCGAGGCTTGGCTACAGCGCTGACAAGCGGGCCCCACCGGTGACGTCATGGGTGACGTCACCGCACGGCTGGGACAACCGGCCCGACATCGCGGGCCGGCGTGTCGTCGTCGACGCAGCGTCTTGCCGATCGCGGCCGTCAGCCTCCCGGCCACGTGGCTTGATCTTGGCCGTTGATTTGAAAATCAACGGCCCAGATTGGATCTGGCTAAACGCGTTTGGAAAACAACTCAGCTGCTCTAGACCGTTTGATCTTGATCGGACGGTCAAGATCCAATCTAACGTTTACAACGCGGCTAACCCTAACCGTTTGATCTAGATCTAACGGCTGAGAATGGATCTAATACTGAGCGGTTTAGGCTACGTGGCACAATCTAAGCCATTGGATCTAAATCCAACGGTTGGAAATAAATCTGGGGATTGAACATGGAAACTCACCGAGGTGACGTGGCGCGATCTGGGCCCTTGGATTTGGATCGGACGGCTGGTGGAGCTCGATCAACGGCGATGGCTTGCGGCGGAGCGAGGTCACCGGAGACGAGGACGGCGACACGCGTGACGGCGCTGCGGGGCTCCTCCGGCGAAGTGAGTGGTGCTCACCGGCGCGGCTTGACCTCACGGTTCCGGATTTGGGCTCAATGGCGGCGGAGGACGGCGGACGGCGGCGGAACGGGCTTCCAACTCCGGCGAGCGATTGCGGCGCAACCACGGCGGCTTGAGCTCGGCGGGCTAGGGCTACAGGTGCGCACGGAAGTCGGCAACACGACAGCGGTGGCGTCGCATTAAATAGGGCCCTCGGCGTCCGTGAAACGCGCGGAAACCAAGGCCCACTCCGTTGCGGCGGCGGAATCCGAAAGGGATTCGGATTGGGTGACGTGGATCAACATCAGCCGTTGGATCAAAATCCAACGGTGCGAGGGTTTGGGTTCGGGTCTGGCTCGGGCGAGCTGGCTAGCTCGGTCGGGCTCGGGCTCGGTCGACGTGGCTCAATCGTGGTCGTTAGATCAAGATCCAACGGTCACGCGGGTTAGGGTTCGGCTGAGCGGGTTCGACCGGAACGGCTGGCTCGGGTCGGACTCGAGTCTGACTCGGACTCGGGTCCGGTCGGATGAACAGTACAACCCACTCGATTTTCCAGCGATTAACAGAAATTCGTTTAATTCATTAAAAATAGCAAAAGACTCAGAAAAATTCCAGAAAAATTCTGGAAAATATTTTGGAACATTTTGGACTCAAATAAAATATTTCCAACAAATTTTTATTTGCAAAGTTAAATTCTTTAATTATTTCAAAAGGTGATAAATTCAAATAAATTCCAAATAAATCCAAATAAATTCCAGAAAATTCCAAAAATTCACCAAGGTGCAAAATCACACATGAATTTAAGAAAAGCAAAATTTTGGGGTGTTACAGTATTGCACCTTAAAATTTGTAAGGATTTTAGAGAGCTCTCAACCCTTATTATACTCCAAACTATTCTCTCATAAAATAAAAACTTTTAAAAGCTTCTCTAAATTCCAATGCTAGATGCGTATCGATTAGCCGCGAGAATAAGAAAAGATAGGAGTGGATGTGAATAATAGAGAAGGAACTTAAAAATTTGCAACTAAAAATTTTTGGAAGTGATATCATGGAGTCGGTAGCAATTCCATAAAAATTTGGTAGGTCTCCAAGTTGTGGATCAAGGGCAAAAAGGAGAAAATCTAGCGATAGGCTTACAGCGGGAAGAATTCTGGACAGCACCTTACTTGCGAATTTTTGCAGGGAAATTAGTAAGTCCAAAAATTTTGAAAATTTTTCTGGTGGCATAACACTTCTGCAGGGAGTTACCCGAAAATTTTCAGAATTTTTTCCCCTCTGTACCTATGTCTAAAAATTCATCGAAGCTGCTGTACAGATTTCACTTAATGCTGTTTTGCTGCTTATTCGCTCTCCGTTTTTACAATCTTGTTTCTTTCTATGCAGATATTTGCTAACTTAATCCTTTTCTATGATTCCAAATGGCTGGGCGTTGCGAGCCATGCTACTTTACACGCGCTATCCTGGAGGGTTCCACTCAGGAAACCCTATGGGATATGCTACGCCGTGCTGGCTCCACTGAGCAGCCAGAGTACCTGGTATCCCGTGCTGCAGTAGGCCCGGCTTCCTTCCTCTACTCCGTGGAGGTGACCGTCCATGGACGCCATCGAGGCGAGGCAGCCAGGTGCTATCACGGGACGGGCACCAGCCCTCTCTCGGCTGTGCTGGACGGCGCCTACGTCGCCATCCTTCACCTTCGCCATGACGACCCCGAGCTGGCGCAGGCGTATCCGTACTGTCCGTCGAGGGAGCCGGACAATCTGGACAACATCTACGCCCCCGTCAACGCTGCAATGGACCCAACCCTGGCGTGGTACGTTGGGATGGTGGGGTCCGTTGATCGCTACCTTCTACAGCTTCATGAGGAGCTGATCCGCACACGTCGTCGAGTCTCTGAGCTGGAGACCCATATGGTGCCCCTTCGTCATCGTGGGTTCTTCACGGATGACTTGCTGTACGGGGAGCATGACGCGTGGGATCCAGCAGAAGACCTCCCGTGCCCATATGGCACATATCGGCGCATCTTCCGTCAGGCACGGATATTCGTTGGTGGGCATAGACGTCGCGTCCCAGCCCCGCGCCCCAGTGTTCCGTGGAGCGTGGAGCCTGGCCGCAACATTTTCTTCAATGGACGCGAGTACCAGTTAATGATGTCGGTGCCGCCGCCCCCGCCAGCAGATTCAGACGCCCCTGGCACTTCCGACACCACCACCAATGGCGGCAATTTCTAGAGTTAGCCTTGTTGATCTAGTTGGTAGCGCTCACCTTTTGGGCTTTGTTGTGAGCTAGCTTGGGATGTACTTTTGCTATGCACAAACATGCCATGGGAGGCTTGGGAAGCCTTTGTAATGAATCCCCATGATGAACTTGAGTATGCATGTTGTTATGCTATGTTGATTATTAGCAATGTCGTGGTATTCGCAAAAGTTCTCCTTGCTGTCCGCGATTTAATTTGAGCATTACGACTAGATCTGGGCTACGATTAAGTGATATTATTCATCCCATGTTCATTACAATTCCATCCCATGTGGTACTAACACTCGTTTTATGCAAATTTTGGGTCTTGTATGTATTGCAGGATGCCGAAATCGCGTTGGGTGCGTGCTCTCTTGGCGGACAACGCTGCCAATGCGGATTATGATCCAAATGCACCAGTACCTAAACCGGCACGTCCTAACCCGTTGAATCTAGGGTCTCAAAGCCACGAGGCTCAGCATTCCAGTGCCCCAACTGGTGGGGCCAATGAGGGACATAGTCAGCATGAGGCTCATCAGAGTGAGGTGCTGCCACCTCCTCCATCCATCGCTCAGATTCTGGCAATGCAAACACACCTTCTGGAGAGAATGGTCCAGAATTCAGCGAACTTCAACGCAGCCGCATATGGTGGAATGGCAGCTGCACCTCATCAATCTCACTTGGCAGAGTTCCAGCGAACTCGTTCGCCGAACTTTTCCTCAGCATCAGATCCGTTGGACGCTGACGATTGGCTTCGCGATATTGAGGACAAACTTGACATCGCGAGATGCCTTGATGATGAAAGAGTGCAGTTCGCAGCTTATTATCTGCAAGGGGCTGCCGCAGCTTGGTGGGGTAGCTTCAAAGCTATTCGCCCACCAGGTCAGATGATCACTTGGGAGGACTTCAAGCGTGCCTTCCGCAAGGCTTATATTCCCTCCAGCTTGATGGAGATCAAAAAGAGGGAGTTCTATAATCTAAAACAAGGCTCCATGTCTGTCATGGACTTTCTGCACCGATTCAACTATCTTGCCCGGTATGTGGCTGATGAGATACCGAGCGAATCGAGGAAGGTTGCTCTTTTCAGAGAGCGCCTTAATGAGGAAATCAGGCACTCTCTTGCTGCACTCGACCTCCCTGACATGGAAGAGTTGGTTGACATGGCCATTCGCGTTGAGGACAGTGCAAAGGCAGTAGCTGAGAGCCGAAAACGCAAGTGGATGGCACAAAAATTAGCAAGCACCGATTCTTCTAAACCGCGTGCAGCACCATCATCTAGTGTGCGATCTACTTCATCACCATCTCCAAGGCCTCAAGTGAATACTCCTCGTCCCCCTCCACCTGCGGTTCAGTCCTATAACCGCGGGGGGTAGTCTTTTGGAGGCCAGGATCATTACGCTTCAATTACTTGTTATGGCTGTGGTGAAAGGGGACATATTCTCACCAACTGTCCACGCAAGCAGCCACCAGCCCGTCCTCAAGCTCAAGGTGCTCCACCTCGTCCACAAGGTCCGGCTCGTGGACGTGGAACTTCCCAAGGGAGTAGATCAGCCCCTAGGCCAGCTCGAGGCCTTGGGCGTGGTCATCTCAATCATGCTACTGTTGAAGAAGCTAGCGACGCACCAGATGTGGTGCTGGGTACGTTTCTCATACACTCAGTTCCTACATTGGTTTTGTTTGATTCCGGTGCATCGCATTCTTTCATTTCCACCAGATTTGTTGAGCAGCAAAATATTCCGATTAGCTATCTAGACAAGAACATGCTGATTTGTTCACCTGGGTCCGTCATGATAGCAAACCTTGTGAGTCTAGGAGTAAGAATTGTAATCAATGGGGTAAAGTTTGAGGGTGATTTAATCAACATAGATACATCAGGGCTTGATGTTATTCTTGGCATGGACTGGTTAGCAATGAACCAGGGGCATATTGATTGTGCTAATAGAGCCATCTCTTTGGTCAATCCTGATGGTGTTCATGTCACTTATTCATCCAAACAAGCCTTCAAACTGTGTCAGCCCACTCTCAACACTCTTTCAATTCCGGAGATTCATCAAGTGCTAGTTGTTTGGGAGTATCCGGATGTTTTTCCTGAAGAACTGCCAGGGTTACCACCAGACCGTGACCTGGAATTCATCATAGATTTGCTACCCGGGTCTGCACCAATTTCCAAACGTCCTTACCGTATGCCCCAGATGAGTTAATTGAATTAAAGAAGCAACTCTGGGAATAGCTAGATAAAGGGTTCATTCGTCCTAGCTCGTCCCCGTGGGGAAGTCCGGTGCTTTTCATCAAAAAGAAAGATGGCAGTCTCCGTATGTGTATTGACTACCGATCCTTGAACGAAGTCACCATCAAGAACAAATATCCTCTTCCGCGAATTGATGATCTGTTTGGTCAATTGAGCGGAGCACAAGTCTTTTCCAAAATTGACTTGAGGTTAGGTTACTTTCAACTCAAAATCAGGCCAGAGGACATTCCAAAGACTGCTTTTACCACCCGCTACGGTTTATATGAATATACCGTAGTATCCTTTGGGCTTACAAATGCACCTGCCACATTCATGAATCTTATGAACAAAGTATGTATGGAATACTTGGATAAATTCGTGGTGGTATTCATTGATGACATTTTCATTTACTCCAAGTCTGATGAAGAGCATGAGCTTCATCTGCGCATGGCACTTGACAAGCTTCGTGAGCATCAACTCTACGCGAAGTTTAGCAAATGTGAGTTCTGGCTCAAGGAAGTGGGTTTTCTTGGTCATGTTCTTTCTAATGGAGGTGTCTCTGTTGACCCGAGCAAAGTGAAAGATGTGCTCGCATGGAAACAGCCCCGAACCATTCCCGAGATCAGGAGTTTTCTCGGTCTGGCGGGATATTACCGTCGGTTCATCGAGAACTTCTCAAAGATTGCGAAGCCGATGACTGAATTACTCAAGAAGGAGAAGAAGTTTGAGTGGTCGTCAGCGTGTGAAGCAAGCTTCCAAGAGTTAAAGAAAAGACTCACTACTGCTCCCATACTTGTCTTGCCCGACATACACAAGAGCTTTGACGTTTTCTGTGATGCTTCTCGTCAAGGCCTCGGGTGTGTGTTAATGCAAGAAGGCAAAGTAGTGGCTTATGCTTCGTGCCAATTGAAGCATCATGAAGTTAATTATCCGACTCATGATTTGGAATTGGCAGCCGTCATTCATGCTCTCAAGTTATGGCGGCATTATCTCATCGGCAACCGTTGTGAAATATATACTGACAACAAGAGTCTGAAATATTTCTTCACTCAGCCGGATCTGAACTTGAGACAGTGAAGATGGCTGGAATTAATCAAATATTATGATCTTGGCATTCACTATCATCCGGGCAAAGCGAATGTTGTAGCTGATGCACTCAGTCGAAAGCTACATCCTGTCAACACTCTCAATGTCGTTAGTCAGCCCCAGCTACTTGACGAATTTCGAAAGCTCAACTTGGAAGTGGTTGAAGAGGGTCGTATCGCAGCCTTGATCCTACAGCCAACCTTGGAGTCCCAAATCAAAGCCGCCCAACTCAAGGATGAAGGGGTGGCTGAGATTAAGCGCAAGATGCATGAAGGCGCACCATCGGAATTTTCGGAGAATGCTGATGGTTTGATCATGTTTGGATAGCAGATATATATTCAAGATGATCAAGAAATCAAAGATGTGATTTTGAAAGAAGCCCATGAGTCTCCACTCTCAATCCACCCGGGAAGTACCAAAATGTACCGGGACCTTCGTGAAAAGTTCTGGTGGCCCAGTATGAAAAGGGACGTCGCTGCACATGTTGCTATCTGTGATGTGTGCCAGCACGTAAAAGCCGAGCATCAGCGACCTGCAGGAATGCTCCAACCCCTCAAGATTCCTGAGTGGAAGTGGGAAGAAGTCGGCATGGACTTTATTACGGGCTTACCAAAGACGTCTAACGGTCATGACTCCATATGGATTATTGTCGACCGTTTGACTAAAGTGGCTCACTTTATTCCAGTTAACATCACCTATAATGGAGCCAAACTCGCTGAGCTCTATATGAACCACATTGTTCGACTTCATGGTGTTCCGAAGGTCATCATCTCTGATCGTGGTCCGCAATTCACTTCTCGGTTTTGGGAGAGCCTGCACGAGCTCCTCGGAACCAAGTTATTCTTTAGCACAGCTTTTCATCCCCAAACAAGCGGACAACTAGAGCGGACAAATCAGATCTTGGAAGACATGTTGCGAGCTTGTGTGCTGTCCTACAATGCAAAATGGGAGAAATGCTTAGATTTTGCCGAGTTCTCCTACAACAACAGCTACCAAGCGAGTCTCCAAATGTCACCCTTTGAAGCACTGTATGGGAGGAAGTGCAGAACGCCTCTGTTTTGGTCTGAAATAGGTGAAAGGCAATTCTTTGGGCCATCAATAATTCAAGAAGCCAAGGATCATGTCAATCTGATTCGTAGCCAGCTGAAAGAAGCTCAATCGTGACAAAAGAGCTATGCTGACAACCGCCGCCGTGAACTGAGCTTTGAAGTGGGTAATTTTGTCTATCTCAAAGTCTCGCCATTACGCGGCACTCGTCGATTTTGAGTTCGTGGGAAGCTGGCCCCGCGATATATCGGCCCTTACCGAATTCTTCAGCCGGACCTTTCATATCGCGAACATCCAATTTGCATCCTCGACGAAGCTGTACGTCACACCGCAATCACTCAATTAAAATGCTCAAAATCCAGTGGAGCAATCATACCGAGGCTGAAGCCACGTGGGAACGTGAAGATCGCCTTAAAGCCGAATTCCCCTACTTCTTTGATGAATCCAGCTAATCTCGAGGATGAGATTATTGTAAGGGGGGTAGGTTTTGTAACACCCGAAACCTTGTTATCCTAATATAGCTTCATTTCATGCTCTTCCGGTTAAACTTCTCTAAATAAGAGCTTTGCAATACCAATTTGAGCACTGAGTGTTGCTTTCAGAATATCACTTTCAAACCTTCTAGTTACAAGCCTTTCATATCTTGTTGCCCAATCCAAAGCTTGGACCTGACAACTCCTTGAGGCAATTGGAATTGCTGCGTTGTCTGAACTAGCAAACAGTGCATCATTTGAGTACTGAAGCTGTCTTGGCAAACTACTGAACCAACATTCATCTCCACACTTCCTGAATCATGTGAGCAGCACACTGACCAAAGGCTTGAAGTCCTGACATTACCCTGATCTTTGCCATACCGCTAAAGCAATTCAATGCCTGGGTTTGACAACTCGATGCATCAAGCCAAAGCTGCTCAGACTGAATCTTCAACACCTCCTTGAGTCAATCAATTTGCTGTTACTGTCTGAATGTGCACTGTAGCAATTCACGGCAAATCCCTGAACCTTCTCTCGTCATAGTGCATGAACAGTGGCAGACCAAGCTGACCGTTTGGACGCCGTACGTCACCGTCTCAGTTTTCGCCTGCTCCGCCCGCGCCTTGCTCACGCAGCCGGCCTGCAGCGCCGTCGCCGGGCTCATGGCATCGCCCTACTCTACTCCATCTCTCTCCCGGCCATGCTGATTGCTAGAGGGCAAGCGCCACGCAGCCGCCGCGCCCGAGCTCGGAGCACTCCGCCGGCCATGCTGAGCACTGTCGCCACGCCCTCTCCGCCTCGACCTCCATAAACTGGCGCCTGACCACGCCATTTCTCCCTTTGCCATTCCCTTCCTCGAGCCGCCCCTCTGCTCTGCCGATTTCGCTCTTTCTTCAGAGAAGCCGGAATGGGGGGAAACAACAATTGAGCTACTAGTGAAGTAGCCCTTCAATCCATCCGGATTTCGGCATCTAGGAGCTTCACTGATCATCTCTCCTCGCTCATTTGCAGCTCCTGAAGGTTGTAGCACCGCCGCGACCACGCTCATCCTCCTCGCCTCCGGTCGCACGGTGCCGGCCCGTTCCACCACCTCTTAGGCCCTCCAAGGTACTCCAATTGGTTCATCTCCTCCCGCTGATCATTTTTCTTCCCTTGGTCGAGCCCAACCTATTGTCTTCTTTCCGGTCGGCAGCTCCCTCCGCCAAGCCCCGCCGTCCTTCGTCGCGAGCTTCCTCCACTGCCCTTCGGCTCCAATTGATTTCACCACCAGGTTGTCCTCTCCTCCCTCCTTCTTATTCCCTGGTCGCCCAGCCTCCTCCGCCGCCGTCGTGCTGCCGGCGAGTGCCCCGAACCCTCCTCTGCTCCTAGCCCCTAACGGGTGGGGGCGGCCTGTCGGGTGGCCTATTCTGGCTGGGAGCTCTTTTGGGCTCGTGCGCGTTTTGGGAATACGCTTTCTCTTTGGAGAAGCGTATTTCCCATTTTCTATTTGATTTATCTAGCCGATTCAAATTCAAATGCATGTATCTTCTGCTACACAACTCCAAATGAGATGAAACCACTTCCTAAAATTTTGTAAAATCATGAAGTTTATGAATATGCAAAAACATTTCATGTTGGTCTACTGTATAGGAAATGAACGCAAATAAATGCTCTAGGTTAGTAGATGCTTAATATGAATCTTTTGCATTTCAAGTCCAAAATGCATGAAACCAACTTCAATTGAATCACTAGTTTATAAGCATTCCAAATTTGTGGTTATATTGAATTTGGACTTGTTTTGTATTGTTGTGATGGTTGCTTTGTTTCAATGCCTAAATAGGTTAAAATGCTATTAACTAATTCAATGATGATGCAAATACATTAGAGCTTGTCCCTATGACTTTAAATTAGTATGCTCATGCTGTTGTAAGACTTTACTTAGGATTACTCACTATTTTTACATGCTCATGAACTTGACTCCATATACATGCTCATTAGGGAATAATGAAAATGACAATAAGGCTTACTTGCTCAATTATACTATTAACCTTGCAATAGACTTCATGGCATGATAAACCCAACCTTAAGTCACCTTCTTGTGCACTTCTTACTAACCCTTAAGGTTGGTTAGATAAGTTTATTATGTTGCCATCACAATTTTATCATGTAGGTCATAACCTTATGCTTGTGCATTTGTGATCTTTTAGGCCTTTTCAGTTCTTCGTAAAACTACTCATCTAAATGTAGAAATTAGGGAGGATAGCTCCAAATCACTCTACATTATGTTTACTATCATGTTATAGAAAAACATTTCATTTTTAACTTGCTTTGCATCTGAATCCTATTAGAGCAATAGGCCTAAGTTTTATAATTTTAGAGTGCATTGCTTAAAGTAGCTAGTCCTAGATTTCTTTAATCCAAACAATCTTAGCTTCCTGAATTTGATTGTTTAAACACTAAAATACATGTAATTGACCTGCTGTGTGTGGAACTAGCATGCTAGCATTTGATTGAATCCTTCCTGTAACTGCTTGTTCTTTTGTTGAGATTTAAATAGTTATTTCCATCTAATTTCCTTTTGCCCTATTTTGATTCGTGGTTATTTTCTTTTGTTGTGGGTTTTATCGTTCGTGCGTGTAGCTGACGACGCGTCGGAATCTGTTGCCGACGACCCTGATTATATTCTTGAGAATAATCCAGAAGAAGAGCAAACAGGCAAGCACCATCCTTTGAACATGTTGATCCAATACTTTACAAGTCTAATTTGTTTTAATCAAACTATTATGCTTGCGTTTATTTTCTGTAAAGTTGCCATATTGTGGGTCATGGTAGTTACATTCCTAACTTGTGGGTTTACCTTAATTACATTGCCATGAAAAACTTGTTGGAACCTAGGCTAGGGATTATTCATGCTATGAAATGAAAGTTGGTTATAATCAATACATAATACTATGCTTAGCCATGCTTTAGTTGGGTAGAATGTTAGGCTTGAATCTTTATGAAACTTTGCAAATGTTGAAAATGGCAGTAAGGGATACTGGTATATGGTTAGAAATGGGAATAAAAAGTATGTTTTAGAAACGGGCGAGTTATATATATCTGAAAGTGCAATGGGATGTCTTGCACCGTACAAGTGGCCACTTGTATGGTACAAGGAAATGGATTGGTGTTGTATGGAAACTGGTCATTGCACATAGATAGGGGAAAGTACTCGCCTGAGTCAACCTAAGGACCGAACTTGATACTATTAACTGAGTTAATTGGTGCAACCACATGTGCTAGTATGGGATGGCCTTAACTTAGTAAGCTAGATGAAGTTTTAATCTTGCACGTCGGTAGGCAGAAGAGTAGGACGAACCAAGTGAGTGGTGTCGTTCGAGGGCGCTCCCTTCACCGAGGTGTTGGGAGTAAGTGACCCGATACAACGAGTATGCCTTGCTATGGGGAGAACGAGGGCGATGGCTAGCGGGACCATCGTACCTGTTGAAATTCTGCCGCCATAGCAAGGACAGGTCATACTCGGGCTAGTGCAAGGTTAGGCTTTAGCTAGTTGAAAAGTTTTGTCATAGTCTAGCAAAACAGATACATGTGTATCGCGTGGCATGGTTGACATGATTGCTAGAATATGTCATGTGGGTAAAGTGTACACTCTCTGTAGAGATTTAAATCTAATCGATTAGCCGTGCTCACGGTCAAGAGCGGCTTGGAAACATAATGTGAAGTATAGTGTTTTGGTTTTGGTTTTGCAAAATGACTTGGAAAATGGTGTTATTGTGTTGGTGTAAGTTGTGGTGGGTTGGTTATGTTGCGGATATTGTTTATGGCCATGGAGGGTCATGAATGATTGTTCAAATACTTTACTTATGGTATGTAGTTTCTAATCAAATGCTCATTCCAAATGTTATCGATGTTTAACAATTGCATGGTTAAAAATAAAACTTGCCTTATGCTGAAAATAAAACCTAGAATAGAAGCTTTCCTCCATTGAGTAGCCTTGCATGTATAATTACTTCCATACACTAAAGTCTTGCAAGTACATACGTGTACTCACCGTTTGCTCTAATTAAAAATGTTTAGAGGAAGGTAATGATGACGCTCCTGATGACACTTGTTACGATTTGGGGGTAAACGACGTCTTTGATGGTTAAGCTGGGTCTTTCCCCAGTCAGATGCCTTGTTGGGTTTTGGGTGGCATTCCGTAGATTGTCTTTTGGACTTATGCTTCTTCCGCTGAACTTTAATCTCTTTTGTTGTATATTTGGCCGGTCAGCCCTGAACTTGTAATCTAAGCGCTTGTAATAACTGCCAGTCTACTTTAAGTTATGTTCATATGTGTATGTGTGATGAAACATCTCAATGTGCTAAGTATGTGTGTGCTAGGCGTTGATCTTGGGAACTAGCACTAAACACATATGAGGGAAGCTCGAATTGTTTTCAACCGGTTGGCAAGAGCATGAGTATGCACCGATTGGTTGGTCTCAATCCGAGTACGGTTTCAGATTAGCGATGAGATTTCTTTCGGGTTGCATCATTATCCAGTCCGATGCAACGGTAAGAGTCTTTATTGCTAATCTAAGACCGGAGCCCCCACAAGAGGTGGTATCAGAGCCATACGACTATAGGAAAGCCCTAGATAGCATAGACGATAGGCTTAAGGACAAATCTTCTCTCACCCCATTTTGACAAAAATCTGAAAAGTGAGTTCATTCCAATTCTCACCCCATTCAAAGGAAAAGCTTTGAAAGTTAAAATGCTTTGAAAAATATTGCACCTTAAAATTTGTAAGGATTTTAGAGAGCTCTCAACTCTTATTATATTCCAATCTATTCTCTCTTAAAATAAAAACTTTTAAAAGCTTCTCTAAATTCCAATGCTAGATGCGTATCGATTAGCTGCGAGAATAAGAAAAGATAGGAGTGGATGTGAATAATAGAGCAGGAACTTAAAAATTTGCAACTAAAAATTTGTGGAAGTGATATCATGGAGTCGGTAGCAATTCCATAAAAATTTGGTAGGTCTCCAAGTTGTGGATCAAGGGCAAAAAGGAGAAAATCTAGCGATAGGCTTACAGCGGGAAGAATTCTGGACAGCACCTTACTTGCGAATTTTTTCAGGGAAATTAGTATGTCCAAAAATTTTGAAAATTTTTCTGGTGGCATAACACTTCTGCAGGGAGCCACACGAAAATTTTTCAGAATTTTTGCCCCTCTGTACCTATGTCTAAAAATTCGTCGAAGCTGCTGTACAGATTTCACTTAATGCTGTTTTGCTACTTATTCGCTCTCTATTTTCGCAATCTTGTTTCTTTCTATGTAGATATTTGCTAACTTGATCCTTTTCTATGATTCCAGATGGCTGGGCGCTGGGAGCCATGCTACTTTACACGCAATATCCTGGAGGGTTCCACTCAGGAAACCCAGTGGGATATGCTGCGCCGTGCTGGCTCCACTGAGCGGCCAGAGTACCTGGTATCCCGTACTGCAGTAGGCCCCGCTTCCTTCCTCTACGCCGTGGAGGTGACCGTCCATGGACGCCATGGAGGCGAGGCAGCCAGGTGCTATCACGGGACGGGCACCAGCCCTCTCTCGGCTGTGCTGGACGGCGCATACGTCGCCATCCTTCACCTTCGCCATGACGACCCTGAGCTGGCACAGGCGTATCCGTACTGTCCGTCGAGGGAGCCGGACAATCTGGACAACACCTACGCCCCCGTCAACGCCGCAATGGACCCAACCCTAGCGTGGTACGTCGGGATGGTGGGGTCCGTTGATCGCTACCTTCTGCGGCTTCATGAGGAGCTGATCCGCACACGTCGTCGAGTCTCCGAGCTGGAGACCCGAATATTCAAAAATGCTCCAAAAATGCTCCAAAAATCCCAGAACCTATTGCATTAGGCTCCAAATATTCTAAAAACATTTTGGGAATTTTCCCAAGATTTTTGGAGGCTCTTTGGTATTTTATCTCACACGGCTTTTGTTTAATGCCCACTATTCGCTCCAGAATATTCTAAACTCCAAATTTCATCCAAATTCAGCAAAACCAATTTTATTGGGTTCCAAATATTTCCTAATGGTTCTAGGAATTTTTACGGAATTTTTAGACCATTTTTGCTAATTTTTCTCTAGGGCGTTGCATTCACGTAATCCTCAGCCAATGAGGAAGTGACACGTGGCAGGCCCTATTCATCATCTTCTACCTCACGTTGGTGTTCTTGCTAGGGAAGGAATAGAAGTTTCCATTCTTGCCTTCCTCCATTCAAATGCTCATAACTTTCCATTCAATGTCCAAATCGCGAACGGCTGGATCCGTTGGATTCGTAGCGACGAAACCTTTCCATCCCCCACGATCTTCAGCTCGGACTCTCACCGAAAACGGCTCAGTCCTTCCAAAACTGAAATCCACCATTATGGCCATAACTCGGCCGTTTGAACTCCAAACGGCGTACCACCACCTCTCACATCTCCGTGTTGGAGTGCTCTTCTCGGTGGTATCATCCTCCTTTAGCTTCCCTTGCTGTTCATCCGCACGTGGAGCACCTCTGTTCCTTGCCCTGTGCCCGCGCGTGCTACCGGCCACTGGCCGCTGTAACACCCCAAAATTTTGCTTTTCTTAAATTCATGTGTGATTTGGCACTTTGGTGAATTTTTGGAATTTTCTGGAATTTATTTGGATTTATTTGGAATTTATTTGAATTTATTCCATTTTGAAATAATTAAAGAATTTAATTTTACAAATAAAATTTTGTTGGAAATATTTTATTTGAGTCCAAAATGTTCCAAAATATTTTCCAGAATTTTTCTGGAATTTTTCTGAGTATTTTGCTATTTTTAATGAATTAAATGAATTTCTAGGAATTATTTTAATTATTAAATCGCTGGAAAATGCGAATGGGTTCGTGATCGTTCATCCGATCGAGCCGCACGAGTCGGACTCGAGTCCGACCGAGCGGCCGAGTCGGTCGAACCCAACCCTAACCTGTTGATTCCGACCGTCGGATCGAGATCCAACGGCCTGATTGGATCGCATCGGTTCGGCCGAGACCGACCGGACCGATCGCGCCGTCGCGATCGTGGCCGTTGATCGCGCCACGTGGACGGCCGACCGTCGTCGTCTCCGCCGAAAGTGGAGAATTAGGTTTCGTCTCACGCCGCGCCGCAGCGATGGAATTAGGTTTCCGCCTCGAGCACGAACGCCGAGGCTATTTAAAGCCCGGTCACGCCCGAGGTTGCCCTCCTCCGCGGCGCACTGTCCCCGAGCCATCTCGCCTGAGCCGTCGCCGTTTGCCCGTACGAGCTCGCCGTAGTTGGAGGAGGTGTCCGCCGCGGTTTGCGCCGTTTTCCGCCGCCGTCCGTCGTCTTCCGCCGAGGAGCCCAGATCCGGAGTCCCCGCTTCGAGATGCACCCGAAGAGACCACCCACTTCGCCGGAGCATGCCCGAAATGCCGTCGGTGTGGTCTTCGTTCTCAACGCCGGCCGCCGGAGCTCCGCCGTGGACATCGCAGACCCGCGAAGCTTCTCCACCGTCGGATCTTCATCGCACGGTCCAGATTCGTCCACGTCACCCACGGTAAAGAATCACGTGTTAATCTCCAGATCTAATCTCAACCGTTAGATCTAGATCCAACGGCTTAGATTGAACCACGTTCATAGCAATAGATTGGATCTTGACCGTCCGATCAAGATCGAACGGTCCAGATCGATGGAGTTGTTTTCCAAGCCGCCAAGTTAGCCGATCTAATGGGCCGTTGATTTTCAAATCAACCGGCCCGGATTGCGCCACGTGGCGGGAAGCCTGACCGTCGCGGTCAGCGCCCACGCGACGCCAGCGTCGTGTACGCGACACGCTGGGCCGCGTGTCGAGGGCCCACCGTCGGCCGACCGTGGCCGTGGCCGAGCCCGCGGACCGAGCCGAGACCGTCGGCGACGGGTCCGTGGACCCGAGGCCACGCGTCGTCACCCGATTGGTCCACGTGTCCCTGCCGACGCAATAAATGATTTTCCGAAAAGAAAATGATTTAATAATTCGGTTTAATAATTGATTTGAATTTCAAAACTTCAAACGCTTATAACTTTTGCGTTTCAACTCCGATTTGAGTGATTCAAATTTCTAAATTCGTATAAAATTGAGATCTACTTAAATATGAATTTTATTTAATTTTTGGACTAAAGTTTTTCTCTGTAAAATTATTTAATTGATTATTTAAACTTTAAATAATCATAACTTTTATGCTTTAACTCCGAATTTGACGATTCCAGTTTCTAAAAATTCATAAAATTATGTTCTCTCTGTTTATGGATTTTATTTGGATGTTTGGATACTTTTTTCATAGTGTTTATTTGTGTATTTGCTATTTGCACGCTTTACGAGTAGACGTTGAAGTGCCTAAGGATTCAAGGAGAAGTATTGACTCAGGATCCAACTCAAGACCAAGAACAAGTACTTTTTGAAGGCAAGTTGTGCTTTGACCATGTTGATCCTATTTTGAAATCTATTTTGATTTAACCTATTGCATGCTAGTTCAATTAGAAAATACTTTATTCAAATATGGGGGATTAGAGAAATACCAATTTGCTGTATGACACCTTAATTATTTAAGTATGTGCCATAACCCCTTGTCACCCTAGTTGTGGATTACTAGTTGGACATTATTAGATTGCCAACATGGGTTTTAGACCGTTGTAGTATACTGCTTAGACCTGCTACGTGCTCATGACATGATTTTGGACAATCAAATGCTAATATTGACTTAATGATATATTGAACCTGTTTTGGAAAGGTATCATGTGATGTTGATGGCACGTGGTGCATGGTAATCAACTGGGGTTTGATAAATAGTTTTCGACCAGGGCATGTGGCAAGAGTAATCAGGTGGGCCAGTTGTGGCATTGGGGATGTTGATTTGGTTCTTCTGTAGTCTTGCCCTGGTCACCCTAAGGACTTAACCTTGCAAGCCTTTGAATTGGGTCTAACGTGCAACCACATGTCTCAGAATGGGACGGACCTAGTTGACTAAGTTGCTAATAACGCACTGTGGGACCTCGGGAGGTCAACTACACCCTTTGTGTAAGTTGTGCGGGGAGCGTCTGGCCGAGGCCAGTACCCATCTAACGGTTGATTGGCCTAGACTTCGCCTTAGCTAAGGGAAGGGTTAGTGTGCAATAACCGGGAGGACCACTTGTATTGTTAGAAGTTTCCAAAGACTTTGTTACTGAACTCGCCTTTGTGGTGTTTGATCAGTATCTTGTGGGTAAAGTGCATAACCTCTGCAGAGTGTAGAATCTATTCGAATAGCCGTGTCCGCGGTATTGGACATCGCCGAATTACAGTCAAGGGTTAGATTTTCTCAAAAATAACTTGGACTTGAAAGGTTGGGTTGGATTGACAATGATGTTAGAAATGTGGTTTAGGATGGGAAAAATGTTTACTAAACTTCTTGAAAAGTTATTTATGCTTTACTTGTTTCTACTGCTTTCGAATCTACTTATACTACTTGTCAAATGCTGTTTACTGCAAATATACCTTGAGCTATTCCTTTGTACCAAGCCATGCATATAGTATATTAGCCTCGCATTCTGTGCATGACTTGCTGAGTACCAAGTACTCACCCTTGCCACCCTACAACACCAGTTGAAGAGGAGACTACACCCGCTTTGGAGGAGGAGCTCCAAGAGGATCCGTCTACTTAGGGAGCGAGCCCAGTCAGTTGCCTGTGGTATACTGGATGGCGCCACGAAGTTATCTTATTTTCCGCTGCTACTATTTCTCTCTTAATAAGATTCACTCGTGAGGCGATATTGTAACTTGACCATAAGGTTGAGTAACCAATTTGGTTATTTAAATAAAAGTACTTTATTAGTATCGAGTGGTATGATTGTGATATTTACCGATGTTAAGACTGTGTGCACTAGCGCGTTCCTGGACTAGTGTTGAATACACAGAGGGTCCGGATTTGCAAATTCGGGGTCCCGACGGCCCGCCGTCGCCCGCCCGACACCCGCCGCCTCGCTGGTGCCGCCGCGCCGCCGCTGCCGCCGGGCCTCCAGCGCCGCTGCCTCCCCTGCGCCATCGCCACCACCGCCCCGCCTTTCGGCCCCACTCGGCGGCCAAGCCGGCCGGCCGGGTTCCTGCCGCCGTCAGGTCCTCACTGCGCCGCCGGCTGCCCCGCCGATCCTCCAAGCGGTTGCGCGTCGTGCGCCTCGTCGCCGCCGCCTCGGACTGTCGCCCGCCGCCTCCGACCATCGCCGGCCATGCCGCCGCTCGCCGCCGGACCGCCGCCCCTTCCCCTTCCTTTTTCCCCATGCGCCGGTCCCCGCCATGCCCTCCATGGTTGGCACCATGAGGAGCTTTACCTCCTCTGTTTCATGGCTAGAGCCAATGAAGAAGAAGGCCAAGGTCAATGACAGTGGGGTCCCACCTGTCATCGGGCCATTTAATTCCAAAAATTCAGGAAAAAGAAAAGATGCCAAAGAATATTCCTCGATTTTCCAATTTCCATGATTTTCAGATTTCGGAGGCTCATAACTTTCTCGTCCGAACTCCGATTGATTCCGTTCAACTTCCTAAATTCATCTAAAATCATTATCTTCCTGTCAGTATAACTTTTATAATTTTTGGTTTTTATTTATTTAATTGTTATTTATTTTGTGTATCGTTTTACGCATAGCCAAGGATACCGCCGAGTCCACTGACCCCGCCGCCGGACTTCAAGAGTACGACATCCTCACTGCGGCTGAAGGCAAGTCCCTTGACGCATTTTGATGCCATGTTTGCAAATGTGTTTACAATGCTTTATAAATATGCATCGCTATCTTTATCATCGTATGTCAAATATAAATGATTAGTTAATCCCAATTGCGATTACCTCCTTGATTGTTGTTATCCATGCTTAATTGTAACCCTAGGACCCTTTGCTATGTCATGAATATTTTATTTTGTGACATTTGTTGATTAGAACGGTAGATATGCTTAGTACCCGAATTGATGAAAATGACCCATGGGTGGGATTATTCAAAAGTTATGATTTAAAAGGTGATTTAAGGATTATTACAAAGTATTTGGTACTGTTTTTCTAAAATAAAAAGAAAAAGAAAAATAATTTGGACTTGGGCGGATTGGAAGTTCGGGTGGGTGCGGATTGAGCACTAGTTTCCAATGTGCAAGCACCGCCCCAAGTCAATTAAGGACCGACGCTTATGACTGTCCATTCTAAGCATAACCGTACTACCACATGTCTATAATGGTACGACCTGGCTAAATAATTTATAGAAACCTAACTTAGACTCACCAAATGGTGGAATGTGAGTGCCAGATAGAGGCAAGACTATTTTTCTCACACAGCGAAAGAGGGGGCTTCTGTACTGGGTGGATTTAACCCTCACAGCGGTGAAACCTCAGCGGGTGGGTCGGGTTAGGCGTATACATTGTAAAGGCCTTGTCATGATTTATCTGCCGGCACACCAAAGGAAGTGTGTTAATCCGGAGGCATTAAGAGATGATCATGTCTTGTGGGTAAAGTTGTCCACCTCTACAGAGTTAAAACTATTCGAATAGTCGTGCCTACGGTCAAGGGCAAAGTGAAGAATGCTTTCATACAGGTAGACATTGGTTTTGGTTTTAAAAATAAACAAGGTTTTTGTCGGGGATTGACTATTCACCAAAAGTTGACCATTTCGCCCCCAGGGGTCCATAAGAGCAACCAACCGGGCCCCCACAGAAGAAGCTCGGGAAACTTACCCGAACAGCCAAAACGTCCGAGCTTGCATGCTCGGGGATTCGCTCACGACCATACCGGACTAATACGAGCAACCGTGCTCATATAGGCTACGCAGATGGTCGGGGGACTTGGTCAAAACCGTTAGAACGGAAGGCGGCAACCAATCCGCCGGAAATCAAGGGAAGACGCACCAGGAATTCAAATAACGCGCGGATC
Source organism: Rhipidocladum racemiflorum (assembly GCA_036346355.1). Lineage (NCBI taxonomy): Eukaryota > Viridiplantae > Streptophyta > Magnoliopsida > Poales > Poaceae > Rhipidocladum > Rhipidocladum racemiflorum. The sequence goes on from CM070588.1 coordinate 40,331,985, forward strand.
AAGAGCGCCGGATCGTGGGTGCTGCGGATATGGATACGTGGTGTAAATCTAGGGAGTAGTTACCTTCTATGTATCTTCAGTTTCTGTATTTAAAACCCCCCAAGAGCATCTGCGGGGGGGGACACTGATGAACCAATCAAAAACACAATATACTGGAGTAGGGCTGTTATCTCGGCGGTGAGAGGCTCGAACCAGGATAAACACCATGCGTCCTTCTCCCGTTTACGCGTTGCTCGGACGATCACCCCAGCTCGCATGAAGGGGCCCTGTTGACCCCTCGCTCAACAAGTAAGCTCGGCGGGAGCCCATTATCCAATCATCGATAGCTGGCGCCGTCCGTGGGGACTGGCAGTGTGATTCCCGTGCGAATTGGGGTCCTCGAGGATGTTGAATTCGGGAGACACTAGGAATCTCTGTGCCTTCAACGAGGTTGAATACGATGACATGTACTACGTCGGCGATGGCGTGGCCGGTGTGACCGATCCCGCAGGGCACACCAAACCCGGGAGCTTTACCCCGGGATCTGGAGCACGAGGATAGGTCCTCCGTTCTCCGTACATCGCCCTCGGTAGCGATGAGGATGATTACGACGGACTCTACGATGGTTTGGATATACCAGACGATCTCGAGTTCGACTGCGAGACAGCATCCCAAGGGGATACGATGATGTCCCCGTCACGCTCGTCTCACTCTCGACATGTCAACATGGTCGGGAGCTGTGTCGAGCCCGAGGTGCAATCCACGGGGGCCGCTAAGCGCGACCGCTATGAAGCGGCTAGGCACCACCTGGAAGCGTCTTTGGGTAAGACCCTTGCGAGCATACGCTGCCAAGCAAGAGAGAGGTGGCTTTCCAGAGAAAGAAACTCCTCCCGCGGAAACTCTCATGAGTGTCATACACCCGATCGCATCCCAGAACGCCGTCAGAGCTCTCCGCCGCCTATCCGCCTGAACCGAGAGCGTCTACAGGCTTTGGCGGCGGTCGTGCGCGACCTCCGCAGCTTCCCGATCAACTGGATTTAGAGGCCGTAGGCATGGTCGTGGCCGAGGATCTAGAGAAGCTTGCCGCCGAGCTGAAGGGTTCGGATCCTCCTCGCGACCAGGATACCCAGAGTTTTTCCCGGGATCGTCGAGGATATACACCTGTTCGCTCGCACAGGGATGAATCTCGGAGCCAGACTCGAAGATTGCCCCCACCCTGTTAACCCGGTCCGCGAGAAGCCTCGGAGTGGCTCCCGAGCAACCTCGGAACGACATGCTTACATCCACCCAGATTACGAGCGTTCCGTACGCTCCACAACCGAACGGTCGTCGGCACACCGTCCTCGCGAAGTCTTTTCCCGGCTTGGCCCACGCGTGGGGCGATGGACGGGGGACGCTCGTAGAGACTATTATGGCCAAAGGTTCCACCGTGAAACTCCGAGCTTCGGCTGCCAGGCCTTCACGAGCTCTCTTCGGAACATCACATGGCCGAGCAAGTTTAAGCCCGGGCATATTGAGATATTCAACGGGACTCAGAACCCGGACGAATTTCTCTCAATCTATACCATCGCCATTCTGGCTGCCAGGGGCGATGAAGGGGTGATGGCGAACTATCTCCCAACAGTCTTGGATGGGGCTGCTCGTACATGGCTCTTCAACCAAAAGGAGGGGTCCATACGATCTTGGGGACAGCTCAGTGCAGCGCTCCAAGCAAATTTCCAGAGTTGCTAAATTCGCCTGAGAAAGGAGCGCGACCTTGAGCGCTTGATTCAGACGGAAGGAGAGACCCTGCGACAGTTCGTCTAGAGGTTCATCCAGGTCTGAAACTCGATCCCGAACATATCGGACGAGGCCGTCATCCGAGCTTTCAAGTTCGGAGTACGAGACGTACGTTTCACATAGGACCTGGAGATCCATCCGGACCTAACAGCAAACGAGCTCTTCCAGATGGCCGACTGGTATGCCAATGCCGATGAGGCCGTCCAGTGGAAGAAAATGCTGGACGAAGGGAAGCTACCGCCTCAGCCCGGATTGGAAACCTCCGCCAGCAAAAAGGGCTCGAACTCTGTGGACAAGAAAATCAAGAAGAAGAAGAAAAAGCAACCCTCGCCGGGCATAGTCACTGCGGTAGAGCAGCAACAGCCCCGAGCATCCCAGCCGCAGCGCTGGGGGTTTAATGCTCAGGGAAGAGGACAGCAGAACCGTCCCCGCGATCGAGGCGACCAAGGAGACCAACGGGGCGGCCTCTACTATCCAATTCATCAGGGGCACGGGCATGATCTACAGATCAGCCGAACATGGACCTACCGCCTAGAGCAATTTTACAGTGGCAAGGGCCCCATGCCATTGCTCCCAAAACAGGGCGAGAATAGCAAAGGCAAACAGCCCGTCGAGGATAACGAGAATGACATGGAGTATCAAGAACCCCAGAACCACATTGCGGTTATCTTCGGGGGCTCCTCCACCTACAAATCTCACCGGGATTTGAAGGACGCCGCACGGGAAGTGCACCATGTCACCCAAGATAAACCTCCCGTACAGCAGCTCAAGTGGTCCGAGCTATCGCTTACTTTCTCCAAGGATGACTGTCCACTTGGAATGGCCAAACCACAGAAGCTTCCGATGATCGTAAGCCCCACCATCAGCAACACCGTCGTTGGCCGGGTTCTTATAGACTCCGAAAGCTCTTTGGATCTAATTTCCGCCAAGGTCTTGGACGAGATGCAGATCCCTCACTCCAAGATTAAAAGCATAGCGGTACCCTTTTTCGGAATAGTCCCGGGCACCTCGATCAAGCCTTTGGGCCAGGTCGTTTTTCCCGTTACCTTTGGGAGCCCGAGAAACTTTCGTACGGAGCTGATCACCTTCGAGGTGGTCGACTTTGAATCAACCTACAACGCCATTCTCGGCAGACCAGCCTTGGCCAAATTCATGGCCGCCTCGCATCACGCGTATCAATGCCTGAAGGTTCCTGGCCCAAACGGGGTCATTACCGTAAAGGGAAGCCACAAGTCCGCATTGAATTGCGACGAAAGGGCATTGGACATGGTCGGCCAGCTACCTACACGCGGCCCCGACCAGGAGCCGAAGCATTCCTGGCCCAAGGTTGCCCTCCAGCCTGGAGGAGAGACCAAGGCCATTCCACTCGACGAGTCGGAACCAGCCAAGGTCGTGCATTTGGGATCTTCCCTAAATCCAAAATAGGAACTCGAGATCATCACCTTCCTCCGAGCAAACCCAGATGTGTTCGCCTGGGAACCATCCGACATGCCCAGGGTCCCAAGGGGGGTGATCGAGCACAGGCTAGCGGTTCAGCCTGATAGAAAACCAGTGCGACAAAAACTCAGACGGTTCTCTCCGAAAAAACAAGCGATCATCCGGGAAGAACTCGACAAGCTCCTTAAGGCCGGCTTCATCAAGGAGGTCGAGCACTTGGAATGGCTAGCCAATCTGGTCATAGTCAGAAAGAAAGGGGGCAAGTGGCGCATGTGCGTTGACCACACGGGCTTAAACGCAGCATGCCCAAAGGATAACTACCCGCTGCCTCGCATAGACCAATTGGTCGACGCGACGGCGGAATCGCAGGTCATGAGCTTCCTGGATGCTTATTCGGGGTATCATCAGATCAGCATATCACGCGAAGATGAAGAGAAGACCTCCTTCATCACCCCGTTCGGGACATTCTGCTACACGACCATGTCTTTCGGTCTCAGAAACGCTGGGGCAACTTTTCAGCGCCTCATGCAGAAAACCTTTACGGACCAAATAGGCCGTAACTTGGAGGTTTATGTGGATGACATAGTCGTCAAAAGCAAGCTCACTCCAAGTCATATCACCGACCTAGAGGAGACATTTTGTAATCTTAATAAGCATCGAATAAAGTTGAACCCAGAGAAATGCGTTTTCGGCGTAAAAGCCGGCAAGGTGCTCAGTTACATGATCGGTCCACAAGGCGTCGGGGTGAATCCAGAGAAAATTGAAGCTATTGAAAATATGAGGCCACCCACATGCGTGAAGGAGGTACAGGCCTTGACCGGTCGGATGGCCGCTTTAAGCCGTTTCATTTCTCGGCTGGGTGAGCGAGGGTTACCTTTCTTCAAGGCCTTACGCAAACATGATGGTTTCTCTTGGACGGAGGAGGCTAGTCGTTCCTTCGAGGAACTGAAGCAATACCTATCCAAGCCACCCATCTTGGTCACTCCCAGGAAAGAAGAAAATTTACTATTATATCTAGCGGCCACTTCTCAAGCTGTAAGCGTGGTTTTAGCAGTCAAAAGGGAAGGGGCCCAACAACCTATCTACTATGTTAGTGAGGTGCTGCATGGACCAAAGGAGCGTTACCCCGAGGTCCAGAAACTCTTGTACGCACTGCTAATGGCCTCCAGAAAACTACGCCATTACTTCCAAGCCCACAGAATCACAATCCCGACCAGTTTTCCACTCAGGGAGATCCTGAGAAACCAAGACGCCAGTGGTCGCATAGCAAAGTGGGCCATGGAGCTCGCCGAGTTCGAAATAACATTTTCGGCTCGCACAGCCATAAAATCCCAGGTCCTGGCAGACTTCGTGGCAGAATGGTCGGCTCCACCCCAGTCAACAAGCAAGCCTGCAAGGTCTAAGTAAAATCACTGGACCATGTATTTCGACGGGTCCCGAGCATACGAACGCTCGGGGGCTGGTGTCGTGTTGGTCTCCCCGGATGGGGAACGACTCCAGTATGCCGTCCAATTGCACTTCGCCTCGACCAACAACGCGACAAAGTATGAAGGCCTCCTGGCCGGACTGCGAGCGTGCAAATTGCTAGGGGTCCAACGGCTCACTGTGATGGGCGATTCACAGTTGGTCGTGAACCAGGTCAATAAGGAGTATCAGTGTTCCGATACCTCAATGGCGCCTTACCTGGTCGAAGTAAGGAAGATGGAGAAATACTTCAAGAATTTCGAAGTACTCTACATCCCCAGGAAGGACAATGCCCTGGCCGACCAATTATCAAAGGTTGGTTCCTCTCAAACTACCGCTCCGGCGGGGGTGCTCGTTGAGCACCTATACAAGCCCTCCATTCCCTCTGAAGAGGAGACACCAGAGACAGGCGGTACAGTCTCTCTCCTCGAGCAAAGCGCGAGTTGGATGACGCCATTCGTCCAATACCTCGCGCACAGGACATTGCCCGAGGAAGAAGCCGAGCGTTCCCGGCTTACAAGGCGGTCTTCTCAGTACAGACTGATTGAAGGCAACCTATACCGCAAGGGCGCACTAGGAGTCCTCTCCAAGTGTGTCTCCCAAGAGGAAGGCCAGTACCTTCTTTGGGATATCCATGAAGGGATGTGTGGAGCTCATTCGTCGTTCAGGATGCTTGTGAGCAAGGCGTTCCGTTTGGGCTATTATTGGCCAACGGCCTTGATTGACGCACGGTCGATCGTGATGACTTGTCGAGCATGTCAGTTTCATGCCCGCAAGGTCCATCAGCCAGCGTATGCGCTACAAACCATCCCGCTTTCATGGACATTCTCGACCTAGGGGTTCGATATCCTCGGACCTTTCCCTCGAGGTCGGAAAGGCTGCTAATACTTGCTCGTGGCCATCGACACTTTCACCAAGTGGATAGAGGCCGAACCCGTGTCAACCATCTCGGCCCAGGCGGCAAAGAGGTTCCTCCAAAGCAACGTGGTGACGCGGTTCGGGATACCCAACCGGCTCATCATGGACAACGGAACTCAATTCACTAGTCATTAAAAAGAGGGCAAATAGTCCAAGGCATTAAAAAGAGGGTCTTTAAGAACCTCAGTCAGCACAAGCAGGAGTGGGTGGACGAGCTGCCCTCTGTTCTGTGGTCGATTCACACCAGCACAAGTCCAGCTTGTCTACGGTGCAGAGGCCATTTTGCCTGCAGAAATTGTGCTGGGTTCCCCAAGGGTGCAACTGGTCGACTCCGTCGACCAAGAAATCGAGTGGCTCATCGACCTAGACCTCGTAGAGGCAACACGAGAGCGGGTGTTGCTCCGGTCTGCGGTTTACCTACAGGCACATCGTAGGCACGCGGCCAAGTCAGTTCGACCAAGGACCTTGCAAGTTGGCGAACTAGTCTTACGACGAGTTCAGGACCTGTCAAAAGCCAACAAGCTAACCCCAAGATGGGAGGGCCCCTACACGGTCGTATCTGCAACACGCCCGGGGGCTGTTTGCCTAGCGATGGAAAATGGTCGAGTGCTCGCCAGCACTTGGAACATCGATCAACTTCGTAAGTTCTATGTTTAAAACACCTTTCCAGTTAAAATTATCTGCTTCGTTTTGCGATTCTTTCTCGAAAAAGTTATACCCCAACCGCTTCACTCCAAAATTCCTTTTCCCCTTGGTCGGGCACGGACAAACGATGCACGTGTACCATCCCTCTTTGAAGCCGAGCCTCCAAAACCCGCTAGTCATTTGCTCGTGCTGATCTCCTTTAGCAGTAGCTCTACGCTGCATGAACTATCACGCACAACACATCTTCATCCTCGGTTCAAGCTCGGCTCCAAGCTGGGTCAGTGGTTCACCACGAGCATTGGCAACGCTGTGCCCGTTAGCTTCAAGTCACATGCAAAACTATGCTCACAAGCTAGAGGCACAGCTCGGCCGCACCATGAGCAAAATACACTATGCGCGTACGACCTAAGTTCTCAAAACACATCTATTTGATAGTTCCGGTCGTCCAACGAACAAGCACGAGCGCATCTTCTTGTATCCTCCTATGAACAAACCCGTGCTCGCAAATTTAGGGGCATGATCTTTGTCCATAGCGGGGGCTCATACGCGTAAGGGCTAACCGCGCCTTTTTTCAAGATTTTGCTCTTGTTCTCTCCCGTGGTTGCTTTCCTTTTTTGCAAAACAACCGTCGATCAAACACAAGAGCATCCAAAACAAGGAGGAAAGAAGACAAGATCGTCCTTTTCAATTCCGAAATCACATACAAAAGTTTACAAGTGGAGGAAAAAGAAAAAAGAAAAAAGGCTGTCTACGGGTGGTCCCGACGACCGGCCTGGAAAGCGGCAAGCTCTTCCTTAAGGGAGTCGAGCTCGGCCTCCAAGTCAAGACCTTCCGCCGAGCCGCCCGACCTTCGGCGGCGCTCTCTCAGAGGCGCTGCACCTCTTTGAGCTGAGCTTCTTCGTGCTCCCGAGCTTCTTGCACGGCGCGGCGAAGGTCGGGAGCTTCCTGCCGAAGCTTCCCCAGCTCCTCCTCGAGGTTGGCACACCTCAGCTCCAGGGAGGCCTTCGCCGTTTCGCTTTGGGAGAGTTGGCCCCGAAGCTCGGCGATGGAACCCTTCATCAACTCCAGCTCCTTTTGGTCAGCGGCATGCACGTTGGAGACACGACGCTCAAGATCGGCGATCTTGGCATCTTGCTCACGGTAGTACCCCGCGAACTCCTCCGCCGAGACCGTGGAGGTGTCAATGTCCTCCATTGCCTTGGCCGCAAACTGTGAACAAAAAGGAAAGGTCAAACCACCTTAAGGGTCTTGACACAGAAGAAAAGACGAAGTATGACTCAAAAATAGAAAGCTCACCAGAAGAGCACGGCTAACCAGCTTGTCTTGGAGCTTCTGGCGATCGGTCGCGCCGGCTCGGAAGAACGGATTGACCCAGGCAGGGTCATCTTCGATCCGAGCAGGCGCGTCCCCTGGACTAGGGTCTTGCTCCTCTTGGGTACCTGATGTACCCAGGAGGGCAAGGGCAGCTCCCTCCTCGATCAACCCCGGAGGACGCTCGACTTTCGGGACCTGATCACCTTGAGGATGAACTTCCCCCGGGGCTTGCAGCGCGAGGCGATCATCTCCCAGCTCGGCCTCCACGTTCGGGGGCTGAACATTGGCCTCGGCCGACTCTTGGGCCTCGAGGCTCGTCTCCTGAACCTCCCCGGTGCTCAGCGCCATGCTCGTCCCCTCGTAAGGGACCAAGGCCATAGCCTCCTCGGCCCCTTGCGGACCTTGCGCTACTTGGACCGGAGGAAGCTCGGTGGCCGCAGGAGGTTGCTCGGAAACCCCTTGCTCCACTAAGACCGAAGGGGGCTCATGGCCTTAGAAGTCTGCTCGGAAGCCCCTAGGAGCTCGACCCTTGGAGTTTCCTCCAGGCCCTCGCTCATCACCAGGTCGGCGACGCGTTCCAGCTCAGCATCAACTGCGGAGTCGAGAATCAACTCAGCCATTTGTGGGAGATCTAAAGACAGCAGCCGAGCTATCAAGCCCACACCAAGCGAAGTGGGGTTAGCTCGGGAAATTGCAAGAAAAACGAAAACAAGGAAGTTACGCGAAGGTTACCTTCCGCCAGGTGAGCTCCCTCGTCCTCAGTCTCCTCGCTTTGGGCCACGGACGCCCTGCCTGCAGTGGCCTCGTAGGCCTCAGCAACTACCTCGGCACGTTGCGCGGCTGCGTCGCTGGCCCTGGCCATCATAGGGTCGACCTCGTCCATGTCAGCCCCCTCCAGCGCCAAGGTCGATCGAGGCGACGACCTTCTGCTCCTCCTAACCAGGGCAAAGGCGTCTTCCTCCTCCTCGTCGGGGTCCTCGACCACCTGAGCAAGTTGATCTTGGAGGGCCTTGATCTGCCTCTCCAACTGCTCCTTGCTCGAGGTGGACTTGGCTGCCTCCTCGGCCTTTTTCGCCTCCTCGGCCAGCTGTTGCAATCGACCCATCAACTTCGGCTTCTTCTGCTTGAAATCAGCAAACCACTGTCGGAGTTCCCTTACCTTTTTCCAGTCAGCGTACTCCAAGTGGCGCTTACTCGGGGGCTTGGACGTGACTTGGCGTTTAAGACGCCGGGCGGGAGGAGGCGAGGCGGAAGGTCAGCGGCTTCGACCGGCCGCCTTCTTGCGAGGACCACTGGAAGGGGTCGGGGTGTCTTCCAGAAGTGTTGAAGTGGCACTCGACACGGTGAGCTCAAGGGCAACCTTCTCCTGCAAATAGAAACCGAGTGGGATAAGCTTGGAAAGCACTTCTCGGGCAGAGAGCAAGCAGAAATACTTACCGCGTCACTGCGGTCGAAGACATTCTTGGGGAACTGGCGATTGGGCTTCAGTTCCTTCTCCTTCGGGGCGCCGAACATCTCGGTGACCCTTTCATCGACCCAGTCCATCCTCGGGGCTGCAAAACGAACAAGGATTGGAAAGAAGAATAAGGCCAACACCCGGGCGGCAACGATCGTCGAAGGAAGGATTGAAGGGCATACCTGCGTTGTCCTCACGGGTGATGTCTTACCACCCGGTCACCTCAAAGAACGGATGCTCGCGGCGCCGCAAGGGGGACACCCGGTTGAAGGTGAAGTCCCAGGCAATGTCCCGACCAGTGAGCCCCATCTAGGTGAGCTCGCTGATCGTCCTGAGGACCCGCTCTTCCTCGGGCTGCACAGGCGGGCGCGCTGTTTCGGCGGCCGGGGCAACCTCCCCGGTATAGATCAGTTGGCTCCCCTCCGCCTTCTTCTGGTAAAACCAAAGGTCGGCCCAGCCCGACACCGAGTCCTTCAAAGAAAGAAGAGGATACTTGTATGGTCGGTTGGGTCGGAGGCGAAGGTAGACGCAACCGGCGGGACCACCCCTACCGGTGCGGAAAGGGGAGTAGAAGTAGAAGAAGAGGCTAGCGGTGGGTGTCACTCCCACATACGCCTCGCAAAGGTGGGAGAAGATCATGAGGGCGAGAATGGAATTAGGATTGAGATGAGAGATCTCGCACCCACAAAAGGCAAGCACGGAGACGAGAAACTCGCTCTCGGCAGGCGAAGCCCGTTGACGGTGTATAGCTAGCAGGAGACGATCTCTCCCTCCCGCGGCGTCGGTGTCTCGTCACTCCCGGGCGCTCGGCTAGAGTTTGGATCGACGTAGCCGTCATCCACGAGCGCTTGGAGCCTCCTCCGGTTCATCTGACTAACTCCAAAATGCGCCATTGCTGAGGGGAGAAGGAGACCGAAGAGGGCTCTAGAGCTCTTGGAGAAATTTTTGGCAAGATCGAGCAAAAGCACAAGGTGGCCTTGTCCCTCGCGACGTTCGGGGTTTAAAAAGCCCGTGAAAGGGCGCATTTAACACTACCGCAACTGTTCGCGAAACGGCATCTGTCCGTTACGGTGAAAACCACCCAGTAAATGCACCACTCCCAAGAAACTGCTTTACCGTTACGACAAGGCTTCTTGGAGAAGGAACCGTAAATAACTTAACCATGGCATGATTGCTCGGGCGACGAGCAAGTCGACGCTCGCCCCCCAGCAACAAGCCCGTTCCCTGGCACAAGATGGTCGTGAGTCACGAGCAAGCGCCAGAAGGAACCTAATACCTCCTTCGAGTCTTTTTTAGGCTCAAGGGGAAGCCCGAGACAAGACATTCCCCAATTGAGCCTCGGGGGCTAGCTATCGGGGATTGACTATTCACCAAAAGACGACCATTTCGCCCCCAGGGGTCCATAAGAGCAACCAACCGGGCCCCCATGGAAGAAGCTCAGGAAACTTACCCGAACGGCCAAAACATCCGAGCTTGCATGCTCGGGGATTCGCTCATGACCATACCGGACTAATACGAGCAACCGTGCTCGTATAGGCTACGCAGATGGTTGGGGGACTGTAACACCCCAAAATTTTGCTTTTCTTAAATTCATGTGTGATTTGGCACTTTGGTGAATTTTTGGAATTTTCTGGAATTTGTTTGGATTTATTTGGAATTTATTTGAATTTATTCCATTGTGAAATAATTAAAGAATTTAACTTTGCAAATAAAAATTTGTTGGAAATATTTTATTTGAGTCCAAAATGTCCCAAAATATTTTCCAGAATTTTTCTGGAATTTTTCTGAGTATTTTGCTATGTTTCTTGAATTAAATGAATTTCTGGAAATTATTTTGAATATTAAATCGCTGAAAAATCAATCGGGTCGAGTACTGTTCATCCGACCGAGTCGGACTCGAGTCCGACCCGAGCCAACTGACTCGACCAAACCCAATCCTAACCCTACTCGATCCCGACCGTTGGATCGGGATCCAACGGTCCGGATTGGACCACAGCGGTTCGAGCCGAAACCGGGCCGGATCCGATCGCGTCCGCGCGATCGTGACCGTCGATCGCGCCACGTGGACGGCTTTCCGTCGTCGTCCCCGCCGAATCCGAGACGGATTGCTCCACCGCGTAGCCGCCGTGTTCCGTTGGGGTTCCGATTTGTGCGCGCATCCCGGGGTTATTTAATGCGTGGGACATCGCCCGAGGTTGCCCTTTTCCGTGCGCACCCGAAACCCTAGCCCGCCGAGCCCTAGCCGCCGCCGCTTAGCCACAATCGCTTGCCGTAGTAGCTCTCTTCTCCGCCACGGTTTTTGCTTTGTTCTGCCGCCGTCCGCCGTCCTCCGCCGCTCTCGTGGCCAGATCTGGGATCCTCGCGACGAGGCGAACCTGGGCGCGCACTTCATCTCGCCGGAGACCCTCGGAAACGCCGCGCGGGAGGTCGCCGTCTTCGTCTCCGATACCCAAGCCTCGCCGCGCCATCACCGGACCCCGCGAGCTCCGTGGACTGTCCGATCAAGATCCGACGTCCTGGATTGCGCCACGTCATCCCACGGTAAGAACCACGTGCGATTCCTAGATCCAATCTCATCCGTTGGATTTAGATCCAACGGTCCGGATTGACCACGTTCACCCCAAACGTGCGTCATCAGATCCGATCGGGACCGTTGATTTTCAAATCAACGGCCAGGATCGTGCCACGTGCCCAGGGAGCTGAACCGCCGCGCCCACGCGCGCGTGCGTGGGTCACTGACACGCCAGGGCCCGCGTGTCAGCGACCGCACCGTGACATCACCCACGACGTCACCGGTGGGTCCCACCTGTCGGTCAGATGTGAGCCGTGGACCAGGTCCACGGTAGACCCGAGCCAAACCATGGACCACGTCCATGAACCGGCTGACGTCAGCGGACCAATCAGAGACCGACACGTGTCCTTGCTGACGCAATAATTCATTTCCGAAAAATAAAATGATTTATTAATTCGAAATAATGATTTCAGATTTTGATTCAAACTTCAAACGCTTATAACTTTTGCGTTTCAACTCCAATTTCAGTGATTCAAATTTCTAAATTTGTATAAAATTGAGATCTACCTAATGGTGAATTTTATTTAATTTTTGGACTAAATTTTTTCTCTGTATTATTATTTAATTGATTATTTAAACTTTAAATGCTTGTATCTTTTTCATTTGAACTCCGAATTTGACGATTCCAGTTTCTAAAAATTCATAAAATTATGTTCTCTCGGTTTATGAACTTTATTTGGATGTTTGGACACTTTTTGTCTACTGTTTTATTCATTTGTTGCTATTTGCACGCGTTACGAGTAGACGTTGAAGTGCCGGAAGGATTCGAAGGAGAAGTTTTGACCCAGGAACCAGCTCAGGTCCAAGAGCAAGTACTTTTTGAAGGCAAGTTATGCTTTGACCATATTGATCCTATCTTGAAACCTATTTTGATTTAACTTATTGCATGCTAGTTCAATTAGAAAATACTTTATTTAATTCTGGGAAATTAGATAAATGCCAATTTGCTGTATGACACCATGATTACTTAAATATGTGCCATGACCCCTTGTCACCCTAGTTGTGGATTATTAGTTGGACATTATTAAATTGCCAACATGGGTTTTTAGACCGTTGTAGCATATTGCTTAGACCTGCTACGTGCTCATGACATGATTTTGGACAATCAAATGTTAATATTGACTTAATGATATATTGAACCTGTTTTGGGAAGGTATCATGTGATGTTGATGGCACGTGGTTGTAACACCCCAAAATTTTGCTTTTCTTAAATTCATGTGTGATTTGGCACTTTGGTGAATTTTTGGAATTTTCTGGAATTTATTTGGATTTATTTGGAAATTATTTGAATTTATTCCATTTTGAAATAATTAAAGAATTTAATTTTGCAAATAAAATTTTGTTGGAAATATTTTATTTGGGTCCAAAATGTTCCAAAGTATTTTCCAGAATTTTTCTGGAATTTTTCTGAGTCTTTTGCTATTTTTAATGAATTAAATGAATTACTGGGAATTATTTTAAATATTAAATCGCTGGAAAATCAACTCGGGTCTAGTACTGTTCATCCGACCGAGTCGGAACCCGAGTCGGACTCGAGTCAGGCGAGCGATTGGCTCGATCAAACCAGCTCAAAACCCTACTCAATCCCAACCGTTGGATCAAGATCCAACGGCTGAGATCCGCCCGTACCGGTTCGAGCCGTATCCGGCCCGGATCCGATCGCGCCCGTGCGATCGTGGCCGTTGATCGTGCCACGTGGACGGTTGTGCGTCGTCGTCTCCGCCGAGACCGAGCCGGACTCATGCCGCCGCGCCGCGCCGTGTAGAATTAGGTTTCCGTCTCGGGCACGAACGCCGAGGCTATTTAAAGCCCTGGTCACGCCCCGAGGTTGCCCTCATCCTTGCGCACCCGTTCCCCCGAGCCATCTCGCCTGAGCCGTCGCCGTTTGCCCGTACGAGTTCGCCGGAGTTGGAACTCTGTTGCGCCATGTTTGCGCCGTTTTCCGCCGTCGTCCGTCGTCTTCCGCCGAAGAAGCCCAGATCTGGAACCCGGCTAGGCGCACCGAAGAGACCTTTCACTTCGCCGAGTTGCACGGACACGCCCGCGTGGGAGGTCGCCGCTCACGTCTCCGGTGCCCAAGCCTCGCCGGCGCCATCGCCGGACCTCGCGAGCTCTGTGGACCGTCCGATCTTGATCGTGCGGTTGAGGTGAGTTCACGTGTTCCAAACCCGATTAGATCTGGACCGTTGGATCAAGATCCAACGGTTCACAATCGCCACGTGCCGTAGTAGTGTTATTATAGGATTAGATCTGGACCGTCCGATCTAGATCGAACGGCCCACGATCGGCCACGTCGCTTCCAACACATGAGCCTAGATCTAATCCGGTAGCCGGATTTCAAATCAACGGCCGGGATTGCGCCACGTGTCGGGAAGTTGGACCGGCGGTCAGCGCCCGTGCAGCGTGTGGCGCGTGTCCTGACACGCTGGCCCCGCATGTCGAGGGCCCACACGTCGGCGCGTTTGCGTGAGACCCGCAGCGGCAGTGGGTCCCACCTGTCGACCTCACTCCGAAGCCGTGGACCGTGTCCACCGTGGACCAAACCGCCGTGGGCTGAGCCCATGAGCCTACCGACGCCACCAGCCAATCAGAGCTGACACGTGTCCATGCTGACGCAATAATTAATTTCCGAAAAAGAAAAATGATTTATTAATTCGAATAATGATTTCAGATTTTGTTTCAAACTTCAAACGCTTATAACTTTTGCGTTTCAACTCCGATTTGAGTGATTCAAATTTCTAAATTTGTATAAAATTCAGATCTACTCAAATATGAATTTTATTTAATTTTTGGACTAAAGTTTTTCTCTGTAAAATTATTTAATTGATTATTTAAACTTTAAATAATCATAACTTTTGCGTTTTAACTCCGAATTTGACGATTCCAGTTTCTAAAAATCCATAAAATTATGTTCTTTCTGTTTATGGATTTTATTTGGATGTTTGGACACTTTTTGCCTATTGTTTATTCGTGTATTTGCTATTTACACGCTTTACGAGTAGACGTTGAAGTGCCGGAAGGATTCGAAGGAGAAGTATTGACTCAGGATCCAACTCAAGACCAAGAGCAAGTACTTTTTGAAGGCAAGTTGTGCTTTGACCATGTTGATCCTATTTCGAAATCTATTTTGATTTAAACTATTGCATGCTAGTTCAATTAGAAAAATACTTTGTTTAAACCTGGGGGTTAGATAAATACCAATTTGCTATATGACACCTTGATTACTTAAGTATGTGCCATGACCCTTTGTCACCCTAGTTGTGGTTTACTAGTTGGACATTATTAAATTGCCAACATGGGTTTAGACCGTTGTAGTATCGCTTAGACACACTACGTGCTCATGACATGATTTTGGACAATCAAATGTTAATATTGACTTAATGATATATTGAACCTGTTTTGGGAAAAGTATCATGTGATGTTGATGGCACGTGGTGCATGGTAATCAAGCGGGGTTTGATAAACGCTTTTGACCGGGGCATGTGGCAAGAGTAATCAGGTGGGCCAGTTGTGGCATTGGGAGTGTTGATTTGGTTTTTCGGGTAGTCTTGCCCTGGTCACTCTAAGGACTTAACCTTGCAAGCCTTTGAACTGGGTCATACTTGCAACCACATGGCTGGAATGGGACGGCCCTAGTTGACTAAGTCGCTAAGGACTCGCTTGTGGAGCCTCAGGGTGTCAATTACACCGTTTGTGTGATTGTACGGGGGAGCGTATCGTGGCTGTGGCCAGATACCCATCTAACGGTGTGTTGGTCCCATACTTCGCCTTGGCTAAGGGAAGGGATGGTGTAGAGCACGAACCGAAGAGGACCACCTGTGTTGTTTGAGGCTTCCGAAAGGCTTTGTTACGGGAACTCGCCTTTGTGGTGTTTGACTGTATCTTGTGGGTAAAGTGCATAACCTCTGCAGAGTTTAGAATCTATTTAAATAGCCGAGTCCACGGTACTGGACAATGCTCGGGAATTACAGTCAAGGGTTAGATTTTCTCAAAAATAACTTTGGTTTGAAAAGTTGGGTTGGTTTAGTAATGAAGATGATGGAAATGTGGTTTAGGATGGGGAAAATGTTTATTAAACTTTTTGAAAAGTTATTTATGCTTTACTTGTTTCTACTGCTTTCGAATCTATTTATGATACTTGTCAAATGCTGTTTCGCAAATATACCTTAAGCTATTCCTTTGTACCAAGCCATGCATATAGTATATTAGCTTGCATTACGTGCATGACTTGCTTTGAGTACCAAGTACTCACCCTTGCCTCAACACAATATCGATTGAAGAAGAGATCGCACCGGCTTTGGAGGAGGAATTCCAAGAGGATCCGTCTACTTAGGGAAGCGAGCCCGGTCGATTGCCTGTGGTATCTTGGATGGCGCCACGGTTATTTGATTTTCCGCTGCTATTATTTCTCTTTTAATAAGTTTCGCCTTGCAAGGCATACATTTGTAACTTGACCATAAGGTCAAGTAACCGATTTAGTTATTTAAATAAAGCACTTTTGATAATATCGATGGGTATGATCGTGATATTTACCGATGTTAAGACTGTGTGCACTAAGCTGCGTTCTGGACTAGTGCTGAATACACAGAGGGTCCGGATTTGCAAATTCGGGTCCCGACAGAGGTGGTATCGAGCCATACTTGACCGTAGGCTCAACCCTAAGCTAGAATGGTCGTAGTGAGGATAAAACCTATTTTCTAAAGCTAAAAATTTGCCAAGATAAGAAATGACATCTCGACTTATCCCTTCTCTCTTTTCTTGCCTCTTGCTGAAATTTTCCCTTACCTTGTCACAATTTAAAAATTCCGAGTTCTTACGTAAAGCACTCTTGTGACAGATGGAGGAGGAGTTCAACTACGTTGATCCGGGAGTTGGTCACGCCAAGGAACTTTGGCATATGCTCTGAGACTCTCGGAGATTTTGAGAAGCCCCAATACCAAGTGGAAGTGATCGGACAAGCGGGATTGATCAAGGCTTGTGACGTGAGGATTGAGGTACTGCTAGGAAAAAGGGCCAGGCAATCGCTCGATACACTTTGACCGCCAGAGATCTACAATGCGGATGGGTATCCAAGAAGTATCACGACGCGCAATGCGGCACATTACCCGTATCTACGCCAGAGAATTGGAGCGTACGGTGTTCCGTTACCATCCGCGCAGCGATAACCTTCTTGACCCGAAGGCGATTCAGGATGAGGATGCCACGGTTACACGATTGGCACGATTTGTCGCCGCCAGGAGGATGTACTAGATAATACAAGCAAGGAGCTACGAAGGCCCGCCAAGAAGATCACGGCAGAGAAGAAAGCAGATGGCGGGAAGCTCAAGAGTATGTGGCACACCTTCTACGAAGGATTGACGAATTGGAGATGACCTTATGCGGTCGGACCCGAGCGATGCTCGAGCTACGAGCGAGATCCGGAGGAGTCGGATCTCGATGAGGACACCGCTTCTTCGACTACCACAGAGGACACGATTCTTTGGACATGG
This sequence comes from Rhipidocladum racemiflorum, assembly GCA_036346355.1. Classification (NCBI taxonomy): domain Eukaryota; kingdom Viridiplantae; phylum Streptophyta; class Magnoliopsida; order Poales; family Poaceae; genus Rhipidocladum; species Rhipidocladum racemiflorum. The sequence goes on from CM070588.1 coordinate 40,349,038, forward strand.
CGATCGTTTCGCGCCTATGCCACAGCACCCGTACCCAGGCCGTGGAGGTTTTCTCGATGAGTGAGCATGGGTTCTTTAGTGAGACTCCTTCGCCGAGTCGCGTCATAAAAGAAAGAGTCACCCTTTAGGCGTTAGACTCGCATTAGTTCGATTTGGATTTGCTTTGTTTGTCGAGTGTGCAGATGTGTTGCAAGGCCCTTAGGCATTGTAAGCAGCCATACCAAGTTATTAATAATAAAGTTGGACCTTAAAGTTACACCTTTCGCCCGCATAAGTTCCATATTACTTGTCCATTCTTGTTTCCCTCTCATCTCTAAACCTAGAGTAAATCGGCAGATGGTGAACACCCGTGGAAACTTTGGAAGCAATGGGAGTGGTTCTCGCCCAGAAAACCCCAATGATGGAGCACCAGCACCGCCCATGGATATGCAGAATTTGGAGCTTTTCTTGCTGCCTGCACTCGGTTGATGCATGCTATGATGCAACAAATGCAGCACGTCCTTTGCTCAGGCCACTGCTAATCAAGTAAATCAGGGACCACGCCAGAATACAAGGCTGTCAGAGTTCATGAGAACTCACCCACCCACTTTCTCTGGGAATGCCAATCCATTGGAGGCCGATGATTGGTTAAGATCAATCGAGAGGAAGCTACACATAGCTCAATGCATAGGAAATGAGACGGTACTCTACGCTTCTCATCACCGGAAGGAACATTGGCCGAATGGTGGGAGAACTTCGTGCCACGCAGAGAACCCTCAAGATATCACTTGGGAAGAGTTCACGGTGCATTCCGACAAAGATCACGTGCTGAAGGAATCATGGACCTTAAGAAGGAGGAGTTCAGAGCATCAAGCAAGGTAATCAGCCGGTGGTCGACTACGAACAAGTTCACCACAGCTAGCACGCTACGCACCTGAGGATGTAGCGACAGATAAATCCAGACAGTCTCGTTTTATGAAGGGACTTAACTCGGGATTGCAAGTAGGGTTGATCACCCACACCTTTCCAGATTTCCAAGAATTGGTGAATAAGGCGCTTATTCTTGAGGACAAGCGCAAGGAACTGGATGAGAACAGGAAGCGCAGGATGCAACGACAAGGATCACGCCGAGAACGCAACAGCGTCGAGAGTTGCACCAAATCAATTCTTGATTCCAACCACGAATGCAACGAGGACACCATCCCCAAAGCACCAAGACCTGCCAATCGAACTACTGCACCCAGCCCCGCTAAACGCTACCTCCCGTGCAAAAGAAGGAACGAGACGCTGCTACAATCGCAACGAGCCGTGACACTTTGCCAACAGCTTGTCCAAAGAAGACAGCAGGAGTGACCCCGCCGCTTCAATCTAGGAACCACCCCAGCTAGGGCGCCAAAGACCAGGAGCCATACCCTAGACCGTGGTGAGAGGCCGAGTCAACCATGTCACCGCAGATGCACCGCGAGAATGCTACGGACGTCGTCTTTGGGTAAGTTACTTGTTAACTCGATACACTGCACAGCTTTGTTTGACTCTGGAGCTTCGCATCCGTTTGTTTCACAAGGCTTTGCTACTAGAAATGATTTGAGGATTGCAAGGCTTAAGTGCATGCTTTTAGTTCAAACCCACGGTTCCGAACTCCGAGCGAAAGTAGGATGTTCCGGGTGAGAATACTAATAGATGGAATAGAGTTCCTAGCAAACCTTATAATTTTGGAGACCTGCACCTAGGCGTTATATTGGGAATGGATTGGTTATCCAAGCACAAGGTCAGTATTGGATTGTGGACGAAGGACTATCTCGATTGAGAGCCCGTGTGGGAAGAAAGTGGAATTTCAAGCTCTGCCGTTAGAGAAGGACAGTTGATGGTTAACAGTACCAAGGCAATCAGCATAGAGGATGTCTCAAGAGTGAATGAGTACCCGATGTTTTTCAGAAGATCAACCTGGTATGCCGCCAAACAGGGACATAGAGTTTGTGATAGAGCTTGTAATGCACAAGACCGATAGCAAAGAGACCCTATCGGATGTCCACCGAGGAGTTGGTAGAAATGAAGAAACAGCTAGAAGAGTTAATGGAGAAAGGATTTATCAGACCAAGTTCGTCGCCGTGGGGAGCACCAGTTTTATTTGTCAAGAAGAAGGACGGGAGTTTCAGGATGTGCATTGACTACCGTGCACTCAATGAAGTCACCGTGAAGAATAAGTATCCGCTACCCCGGATTGATGATTTGTTTGATCGATTAAGAGGAGCCGAGTTTTCTCCAAGATTGATCTGAGATCGATACCATCGATTGAAGATCCGATCGTAAGATATTCCAAGATCGCATTCTCGTCAAGATATGGACATTACGAGTTCTGATTATGTCTTTCGATGCGACGAATGCGCCACTTATTTCATGAATATGATGAATAAGGTGTTCATGGAATATTTGGACAAATTTGTCGTCGTGTTCATAGACGATATCCTAATCTACTCCAAGACAGAGAGTGAACATGCCGAACACTTAAGGCGAGTTTTGGAAAAGGCGAGGAACAAAGCAACTTTTCGCCAAGTTCGCAAGTGTGATTTTTGGAAGGACAAGGTGGAGTTTCTTGGACATGTAATGACCGTAGAAGGAGTCGCCGTAGATCCAAGCAAAGTAGAAGGCGTGTTACATTGGGAGCAAACAAGATCGTGACCTGATTCGGAGTTTCCTTGGAATGGCAGGATACTACCGCCCGTTTCATCGAAGGCTTTTCGACAATTGCGAAACCTCTTACGCAAATCCAAGAAGGAAAAGAAGTTTGCATGGGCGCTTGAGAATGTGAGAAAGGATTTCAGAGTGAAGAAGCGATTGACGTCGCACGGTGTTAGTTATACCGATGTTGCTCAAAGCTTCGATATTTATTGTGACGACGCGCCAAGGACTTGGATGTGTCTTGTCGATGCAGAATGGAAAGGTAAATCGCGTATGCATCAAGGCGATTGAGGCCGCATGAGGAAAATTATCCGACACATGACCTAGAGTTAGCTGCCGTAGTGCATGCCTTGAAGATATGGCGTCACTATCTGATTGGAAACAGATGTGAAGTGTATACGGATCATAAGAGCCTTAAGTACATATTCACCCAGTCGGATCTGAATATGAGGCAGAGGAGATGGTTAGAGTTGATCAAGGACTACAATGTTGGAATCCATTACCATCCCGGGAAGGCCAACGTAGTAGCCGACGCTCTGAGTCGGAAAAGCCATACCGTGAGTACGTTGCTAGCCACAAGTTAGGACGAGTTATGTGAGGATTTTCAGAAAATGAAGATTGAGGTAGTACCTAGCGGATTCTTGGCCGCATTAGAAGTAAAGCCTACCCTAGAGGATCGATCCGAGAAGGATGTAGGATGATGACAAGATCCGCGAGGATTAAGTCCATCAAGGAGGAAGGCAAGGCGAGAGGACTTCAAGTTGGATGAGCAAGGCACGTTGTGGATGAAGGATCGTATTTGTGTGCCTAACAAAAGGAGTTAAAGCAATCGATTCGAAGAAGCCCATGACTCTAAGTACTCGATTCATCACGAGGCGCCAAGATGTATCGAGGATCTCAAGGAGAGATTCGTGGCCGAGTATGAAACGTGAAGTTGCCGAGCATGTTGCATTGTGCGACGTATGCCGGAGAGTCAAGGCAATGCATCGAGAGACCAGCAGGATTGCTACAACCGCTGAAAATACCTCGAGTGGAAGTGGGAGGAAATCGGAATGGATTTCATTACCGGTTTGTCAAGACTCAAGGAGGTTATGACTCCATATGGGTTATAGTGGATCGCTTGACTAAAGTAGCCCATTTTATCCCCGTGAAGACCACTTACTCGGAGATAAATTAGCATTATACATGATCGATTGTCTGTTTGCACGGAGTGCCAAAGAGGATTGTATCGGACAGAGGTACCCAATTTACCTCAAGGTTAGAATAAGTTGCATGAAGCCATGGGAACCCGTTTGAACTTCAAGTCTGACTTATCATCCACAGACGGACGGACAGACCGAAAGAGTCAACCAGATTCGGGAAGATATGTTGAGAGCTTGTGCATTGGCTTATGCTACCTCTTGGGATAAGAGTTTGCCGTATGCCGAGTTTGGTTACAACAATAGTTATCAAGCTAGTTCTGAGATGTCACCTTTTGAGGCCTTTGTATGGTCGACCACTGTCGGACGCCATTGAATTGGAATGAGACCGCGAGCGCCGTGTCTTTGGGCCTGATATTCTTCAAGAGGTGAAGAAACGGTCGCCATGATTAGGGAAAGGTTGAAGATAGCCCAATCACGACAAAAGAGTTATGCTGACAATCGTCGCCGAGACTTGAGTTTTGAACCAGAAGACTTTGTATACCTCAGAGTTACGCCTCTCAGGGGAGTTAAGAGGTTCCATGCCAAAGGGAAACTCGCACCCGTTATGTGGGACCATTTAAGATTTTGAGTCGCAGAGGCGGTTGCTTACCGGTGGAGTTGCCACGATCGTTGGTAGGAATGCATGACGTATTCCATGTGTCCCGATTGAAGAAGTGTCTCCGAAGTTCCCGAGGAGCAGAACACCGCTAGAGTCAATTGAGTTGCAAGAAGATTTGACTTATAAGGAACATCCCGTGAGGATTCTAGACACAATGGATCGAGAAACCGTAAATAAGTCAACCCGTTTCAGAGAGTTCGATTGGAGTAACCATGCAGAGAGCGGCGACTTGGGAGCGAAGAGGATTTGAAGAAAGAGTTTCCAAACCTATTCCTTTAGTAAGCCCTGAATCTCGGGGACGAGATTCTATTAAGGGGGGGAGGTTTGTAACACCCCAAAATTTTGCTTTTCTTAAATTCATGTGTGATTTGGCACTTTGGTGAATTTTTGGAATTTTCTGGAATTTATTTGGATTTATTTGGAAATTATTTGAATTTATTCCATTTTGAAATAATTAAAGAATTTAATTTTGCAAATAAAATTTTGTTGGAAATATTTTATTTGGGTCCAAAATGTTCCAAAGTATTTTCCAGAATTTTTCCGAATTTTTCTCGAGTCTTTTGCTATTTTTAATGAATTAAATGAATTCTCGAATTATTTTAAATATTAAATCGCTGGAAAATCAACTCGGGTCTAGTATCGTTTCATCCGACCGAAAGTCGAACCCGAAGTCGGACTCGAACCGACCGAGCCGATTGGCTCGATCAAACCAAATCAAAACCTAATCAATCCCAGCGTTGGATCAAGATCCAACGGTGAGATCCGCCCGTACCGGTTCGAGCCGTATCCGGCCCGGATCCGATCGCGCCCGTGCGATCGTGGCCGTTGATCGTGCCACGTGGACGGTTGTGCGTCGTCGTCTCCGCCGAGACCGAGCCAGACTCCGCCGCCGCGCCCGCCGTGTAGAATTAGGTTTCGCCTCGCACGAACGCCGAGGCTATTTAAAGCCCTGGTCACGCCCGAGGTTGCCCTCATCCTTGCGCACCGTTCCCGAGCCATCTCGCCGAGCCGTCGCCGTTTGCCGTCTGAGTTCGCCGGAGTTGGAACTCTGTTGCGCCGCGGTTTCTTGGCTTTTCGCCGTCGTCCGTCGTCTTCCGAGAAGAAGCCCAGATCTGGAACCCCCGAAGCCAGGCGCACCCGAAGAGACCTTTCACTTCGCCGGAGTTGCACGGACACGCCGCGTGGGAGGTCGTCGTCTACGTCTCCGGTGCCCAAGCCTCGCCGCGCCATCGCCGGACCTCGCGAGCTCTGTGGACCGTCCGATCTTGATCGTGCGGTTGAGGTGAGTTCACGTGTTCCAAACCCGATTAGATCTGGACCGTTGGATCAAGATCCAACGGTTCACAATCGCCACGTGCTGTAGTAGTGTTATTATAGGATTAGATCTGGACCGTCCGATCTAGATCGAACGGCCCACGATCGGCCACGTCCGCTCCAACACATGAGCCTAGATCTAATCCGAGCCGTCGGATTTCAAATCAACGGCCGGGATTGCGCCACGTGTCGGGAAGTTGGACCGACGCGTCGGCCCAGACGCTGTGAGCTGCCAGATCCTGACACGCTGGCCTCGCATGTCGAGGGCCCACACGTCGGCCCGCTTATGAGACCCGCGACCGACAGTGGGTCCCACCTGTCGACCTCACCCGAAGCCGTGGGACCGTGTCCACCGTGGACCAAACCGCCGGGCCGAGCCCATGAGCCACCGACGCCACCAGCCAATCAGAGCTGACACGTGTCCATGCTGACGCAATAATTAATTTCCGAAAAAGAAAAATGATTTATTAATTCGAATAATGATTTCAGATTTTGTTTCAAACTTCAAACGCTTATAACTTTTGCGTTTCAACTCCGATTTGAGTGATTCAAATTTCTAAATTTGTATAAAATTCAGATCTACTCAAATATGAATTTTATTTAATTTTTGGACTAAAGTTTTTCTCTGTAAAATTATTTAATTGATTATTTAAACTTTAAATAATCATAACTTTTGCGTTTTAACTCCGAATTTGACGATTCCAGTTTCTAAAAATCCATAAAATTATGTTCTTTCTGTTTATGGATTTTATTTGGATGTTTGGACACTTTTTGCCTATTGTTTATTTGTGTATTTGCTATTTACACGCTTTACGAGTAGACGTTGAAGTGCCGGAAGGATTCGAAGGAGAAGTATTGACTCAGGATCCAACTCAAGACCAAGAGCAAGTACTTTTTGAAGGCAAGTTGTGCTTTGACCATGTTGATCCTATTTCGAAATCTATTTTGATTTAAACTATTGCATGCTAGTTCAATTAGAAAAATACTTTGTTTAAACCTGGGGGTTAGATAAATACCAATTTGCTATATGACACATTGATTACTTAAGTATGTGCCATGACCCTTTGTCACCCTAGTTGTGGTTTACTAGTTGGACATTATTAAATTGCCAACATGGGTTTAGATAGTTGTAGTATCTTTGCTTAGACTCCTTTCGTGCTCATGACATGATTTTGGACAATCAAATGTTAATATTGACTTAATGATATATTGAACCTGTTTTGGGAAAAGTATCATGTGATGTTGATGGCACGTGGTGCATGGTAATCAAGCGGGGTTTGATAAAGCGATTTTTGACCAAGGGGCATGTGGCAAGAGTAATCAGTGGGCCGATTGTGGCATTGGGAGTGTTGATTTGGTTTTTCTGTAGTCTTGCCCTGGTCACTCTAAGGACTTAACCTTGCAAGCCTTTGAACTGGTCATACTTGCAACCACATGGCTGGAATGGGACGGCCCTAGTTGACTAAGTCGCTAAGGACTCGCTTGTGGAGCCTCAGGGTGTCAATTACACCGCTTGTGTGATTGTGCGGGGAGCGATCGTGGGTGTGGCCGATACCCATCTAACGGTGTGTTGGTCCCATACTTCGCCTTGGCTAAGGGAAGGGATGGTGTAGAGCACGAACCGGAGAGGACCACCTGTGTTGTTTGAGGCTTCCGAAAGGCTTTGTTACTGAACTTCGCCTTTGTGGTGTTTGATTGTATCTTGTGGGTAAAGTGCATAACCTCTGCAGAGTTTAGAATCTATTTAAATAGCCGAGTCCACGGTACTGGACAATGCTCGGGAATTACAGTCAAGGGTTAGATTTTCTCAAAAATAACTTTGGTTTGAAAAGTTGGGTTGGTTTAGTAATGAAGATGATGGAATGTGGTTTAGGATGGGGAAAATGTTTATTAAACTTTTTGAAAAGTTATTTATGCTTTACTTGTTTCTCGCTTTGAATCTATTTATGATACTTGTCAAATGTCAAGTTACTGCAAATATACCTTAAGCTATTCCTTTGTACCAAGCCATGCATATAGTATATTAGCTTGCATTCTGTGCATGACTTGCTGAGTACCAAGTACTCACCCTTGCCTCAACACAATATCAGTTGAAGAAGAGACTGCACCAGCTTTGGAGGAGGAATTCCAAGAGGATCCGTCTACTTAGGGAAGCGAGCCCGATCGGTTGCTGTGGTATCTTGGATGGCGCCACGAAGTTATTTGATTTTCCGCTGCTATTATTTCTCTTTTAATAAGTTTCGCCTTGCAAGGCATACATTTGTAACTTGACCATAAGGTCAAGTAACCAGTTTGGTTATTTAAATAAAGCACTTTTGATAATATCGATGGGTATGATCGTGATATTTACCGATGTTAAGACTGTGTGCACTAGCGCGTTCCTGGACTAGTGCTGAATACACAGAGGGTCCGGATTTGCAAATTCGGGGTCCCGACAGTGGTGCATGGTAATCAACTGGGGTTTGATAAATAGCTTTTGACCGGGGCATGTGGCAAGAATGATCAGGTGGGCCAGTTGTGGCACTGGGAATGGTTTTGGTTCTTCGGGTAGTCTTACCCTGGTCACCCTAAGGACTTAACCTTGCAAGCCTTTTAACTGAGTCAAGCGTGCAACCACTTGTCCGTAATGGGATGGACCTAGTTGATTAAGTTGCTAATAACGTACCTGTGGAACCTCTGGGTGTCAACTACACCGTTTGTGTAGTTGTACGGGGGAGCGTACCGGGGCTGAGGCCAGGTACCCATCTAACGGTGGCTTGACGTAAACTTCGCCTTTGCTAAGGGAAGGGTTAGTGTGCAACACCGGAGAGGACCACTTGTGCTGTTAGAAGTTTCCGAAAGACTTTGTTACGGGAACTCGCCTTTGTGGTGTTTGACTGTATCTTGTGGGTAAAGTGCATAACCTCTGCAGAGTGTAAAATCTATTCGAATAGCCGTGTCCGCGGTATTGGACATCGCTCGGGAATTACAGTCAAGGGTTAGACTTTCTTGAAAATAACTTGGACTTGAAAGGTTGGGCTTGGTTAAATAATGATGTCGATGGAAATGTGGATTAGGAATGGGAAATATGTTGATTAAAACTCCTGGAAAAGTTATTGATCTTCTACTTGCTTATATTGCTTTCGAATCTACTTATGCTAATTGTCAAATGCTGTTTTACTGCAAACATACCCTGAGCTTTTCCTTTGTATTAAGCCATGCATGTAGTATATTAGTTTGCATTCTGTGCATGACTTGCTGAGTACCAAGTACTCACCCTTGCCACAATACAACACCAGTTGAAGAGGAGACTACACCAGCTTTGGAGGAGGAGCTCCAAGAGGAACCGTCTACTTAGGGAGCGAGCCCAGTCAGTTGCCTGTGGTATACTGGATGGCGCGACGAAGTTATTTTATTTTCCGCTGCTATCATTTCTCTCTTAATAAGTTTCGCCCTGCGTGGCGTATATTTGTAACTTGACCATAAGGTCGAGCAACCAGTTTGACTATTTAATTAAAGTACTTTGTTAGTATCGAGTGGTATGATTGTGATATTTACCGATGTTAAGACTCTGTGCACTAGCGCATTCCTGGACTAGTGCTGAATACACAGAGGGTCCGGATTTGCAGATTCAGGTCCCGACAGGGACTTGGTCAAAACCGTTAGAAAGGAAGGCGGCAACCAATCCGCCGGAAATCAAGGGAAGACTCACCAGGAATTCAAATAACGCGCGGATCAAGGGCGTCAGATCGTGGGTGCTGCGGATATGGATGCGTGGCGTAAATCTAGGGAGTAGTTACCTTCTATGTATCTTCAGCTTTTGTATTTAAAACCCCCCAAGAGCATCTGCGGGGGAGGACACTGATGAACCAATCAAAAACACAATATACTGGGGTAGGGCTGTTATCTCGGCGGTGAGAGGCCCGAACCAGGATAAACATCACGCGTCCTTCTCATGTTTATGCATTGCTCGGACGATCACCCCAGCTCGCACGAAGGGGCCCTGTTGATCCCTCGCTCAACAAGTAAGCTCGGCGGGAGCCCGTTCTCCAATCGTCGACAGTTTTGTTTTGGGATTCGGGAGTGGTTAGAACTCTCAGATGTTTAATTGGCGGATTGGGCCAACCTGGTAGATGGAACCTATTTTAATTCATGACGGATAGAGTCATGGGTAGATAATCTTGATGTTTTCAAATGTGGCGGATAGAGCCTTTATACTAGTGATGGTGGATAGAACCCTCACTGAATTCTTAAATAATTCAATTGTTAAAATAATTGCTAAAATATGCTTTGTGGAAATTATTATTAAGTACGATTTGTTAAAACTCAGCTTTATGCAAATGAACCATTTTGAGCCTTCCTTGGAAAGCCCTACATGTGCATAATTTCCCAGACTTGCTGAGTACTTTTGTACTAACGTACTACATAAACTGTTGTCATCAGAAAACTATTAGGACGCCGTTAAAGACGGTGAGTTCTATGCCGAGGAGTTCGAGGAAGATCGCCAGGAGAACTAGTCGCGTGTCTTGTCGTCGCCTGTGGTGTTCTTTGGGTTTCGCTTCTTGTCGTTTTGTTTCCGCTGCTGTGACTCTGGTCGTGTGACCGAGTGTTGTAATAAGTAGCCATGTGGCTAATACCTTATATTTATGTTACAAGTTCGTTATGTTCGGCAATGATGTATCACTATTGACTGTGTGTACTAGCTACTGATATGGGACTAGTACAGAAATACACAGGAGATTTCGGATAGCTGATCCGGGGTCTCACAGTTAGCACGCGTAATTCCTTTAGAACCCTCGAAAAGGGAACAGAACAAAAGGACAGAAGTGTAAAGGATGTATAAAATCACCATGTAATGACCATTTAGCCCTCGGTTATGAGGCAGATGGAGGCTGGTGCTTAAAAGGCGACTGTAAAAGGGTATGTAATCCTTTGCCAGGGCCTGTCGGAAAAGAAAAAGAAAAAACCGCCCTTGCATACGATTGTAGCTAACCCTCCTTTTCTTCTCTATAAAAAGAAAAGGAAGGGGGATTGAAGGAGGATGGCTCTTTGGTCTCACTAACATATCTCTTCTAAGTGCTTGAGCATAAGAACCAAAAAATGAACTCAGAACGTGAGATTTTCATCCCGCGATATTGGCGCCGTCTATGGGGAGCCAACAGCTCAAGAAAGCCGCTGCTCTCAAGCTTGAAGAAAGGAGAGACCCCCTGCTGCCATGCCGCCGAAGAAGAGAGTGACGACCGCCTCCAAAGGGGTCACGACAACAGCCGAGGGAGGAAGATCGGCACGCTCATTAAGGAGCCAGTCTCACGATCGGTTTCAGCCCCAGGGTGGTGAAGATCCAACCCCTAGGGTGGATGGGGGTCACGGGAGACGCTCCCACCCCAGCCCACAGTGGCGGTATGCAAGCGCGCCCCCAAGCGACGGCCGCGCGCCGCGGGACGATCGGTTGCACCACTAGAGGGGGGCGTAGCAGAGGCGTCGACTCACCCAGGCCATGGGAGCAGCGCGCGTCGAGGCGGGGACACCCCCGGGAAAGGGACAAGAACACAGGAGACGCTTGACCCCAACATCCATGTGTTGATGGAAGCGAATGAAAGGCCCATGGCGGAGGTAAAATGATTGTAGGAGTAGCAGGACCAGGAGCGTTTGGAATCGCAAGACAAAAATCCCGACTATGAGGTGTTGTCACCAATACATGCAGGAACGGCAAAGAGTGACAATGACCCAAATCCACTCTGCGCTCGGCTTCAGATGAAGAGATGGCCCTCCCCAGGGAATTTTAAGTTCCCCACCATCAAACCGTACAACGGCCGGGCAGACCCACGAGAGTTCCTTCGCGTTTACGATACCGACGTGCGCGACGCGACAGGAGTGCGGCGCGGGCTGCGGCGCAGGTGGCGCCGGAGTCGGAGCCGAAGGCGGGGGAGACAGGGCGGCTAGGCTGGGCCAGCAGCGCGGCGGGGCCAGCTGGGCCAGAGGGAGCAGGCTGGGAGGCCCAAGAGGCAAAGAAATTCGGCCCAAGGTAAACAAAAATCAATTTAAAATCCAAATTCCAATCAAATGAAAACCAAATTCGAAGAAGATCCAATTCAAATTCATTTGAAATTTTAGGGTTGTTTCTTGCCCTTAGTCTTGTGTCCATTCTACTGATTCATACAATTTTGTTTCACCATCTTCATCCATACTCTCAGGTCTTGATCCAATTCATTTCACCGACTTGCATCAGGTGGCAGCTAGCACGTTCGAGCGCTTGATCCTAGTTGAACTTCCTTCCTACAATCGTAGCTGCTGTTAATTCAACTCGGCCAGGTTGAGATTTCCCCTACACTTGTGCCACAGCATTCATAACAGAACTTGATTAGGTTGAGTGATCTACTGTTTTTCTTTTTGCTGAGCGTGCAGGGTACCTACATATTGCTGAAGAATCATAATGGCGGGCATGGTCAGTTTCTGCAGTATGTCCAGCAGATAGTTAACCAGATCCTTTCTGGTATGATGGACAAGTACGAGTTCGATTCGAACGCAAAGAAGAACGTGGAGAGGCTGTAGATGGCGCACATCAAGTTGGAGGCCGCACTCGAGACATCCAACAAGTGGAAGATGAACGACGTGCCGCCGTTGCTGCGTTGGCGGAGCAAGTTGAAGCGTGCTGCCCAGGAGTGCGATGACACACTGCGCAAATGCAGGCAACAAATCTTGGAAGAAGAAGAGATGGAGCAGGAGGTAAAGAATTCCTCCCTCCCCAAACGGATCGCTCATACTACCAAGTCATTGATCTCTTTTTTTAGCGGTAGTAGCAACTATGAGTTCAGTAGATGCGTTGTCCGAAGATTCGAGTGGTATGCGGATTGTGCTAGTGATTTCTTGAGGTTCCTGGAGATTGGTGGCACACCGTGGCAATACCTGTTCTTTGACCCTCTTGTAAGGCACCTTCTTGCAGGCAAAACAATAGTGTGTAGATTTCTAAGGAGGAAACCAACACCATCTGTTTTTTCTACGGCCATTCTACATTGTCGAGCACGGAATATAGGGCAGGCTGCTCTTTGTCCACAAAGATGATGATGCACCAGAGAACTATTTCCTCCTTGGTCTCGGCTTACAACTTTCGGAGAGCACGGACATAATTGGGATTGCAATCAAATGCCTGGAGTTATTCTGTACACCTCACTTGAATTCTACAGCTGAAACTGTTAAGATAAAGCTTACTCAGCTTCCAACGCAAGACTTCATTGGGTGCCATATGTTTGTTGTGGCCACGGACATCATTGGAACAATATTCACGGTGTTTTAACTCAGTGGTTTTGCCCAAACCCACTATGTTGCAAGCAACATGATCAGTACAAGCAGCAGCCCTGTGGTAGTAGCAACACAAATATTCCATCGGAATTGTTGCCATGTATTTCTCTAGAACCAGTTATCACAGTGTATTTGCAGGGCTACATCCCCTACTTGCTTGGTGCAATAGGCGGAGGACAACCACCAAAGGCAAAACAAGTTCCCTACAGAAGAAAGGCTTTCCATATCTGAAACTTGAACTCCATTTCTCGCCTCATGCTTCTTCAGAAGACTCATAGTCTTCCATCGGGGGTTCCGTGATAGAGATGATTGACGGGGAGGATGAGATCATGCTGCCAAAGGCGATAGATTACCTTCGCCAGAACCCCGGAGCGACAGCGCATCAGGTGCTCTGTAAGTCCAGGCATGGCAGCGCATACCTTCGGTTTAAGAAAACAATTGTTCGAAAGATGTTGCAAGGACGAGAGGAGAAGTTGGAGTTGCGCCGGCCCAAATTCCTCAACTCGTGTGCTACACATGCACCAGCCTGGCTGGAGGGCTTGATAATGGACTAGATTCAGAAGGAAAAGGAAATGCACAAGTGCACTGGTGATTTGAGGCTGTGTACGTAGTCTGCTTGCTCTTCAGTTTAACGAAGTACAAAAATAATACCCCATGTTCTAGACCATGCAAATGTAACGAGTCATTTTTCTACTCTAGTTCAGAGTCATGCTCCATTACAAGGATCTAAATACTGGCAACATTTTAGAAATCTCGGCTGAGATTTCGGATTTCAAACCGTCCGAGATCCTAAATCTCGACCATCTAAATCTCGACGAGATCTCAGTGATTTCGGCTGAAATCTCGATGATTTTGACCAGATTTTCATTTTTGTGGGCCGGATTTGATTGGATTTATGGTCAAGACCATCCATAAAAAATTTAAAAAAATATTGGTGTGTTTTTTATCATTTTTTGGTCAGTTCAATTTGATCAAAATTTCAGTAATTTCGACCGAAATCTCGGATTTTTCGGTTGAAAAAAAAACAGATTTGAAATTTGGTTTTTGGATTTCATTCAGATTTTGTTTGAAATTCTGAGATCTCGCTGAGATTTCGGATTTCGACTACTCCCAGATATATACCAAAAAGAAATTTGAAATCTTGCTCCTGTACAAATTTCTTTATGTTACAATATAAATATGTAGCTGTAGGTCATGTAGTTCATAGAATAAAAAGGCAAAAAAAAGCCAACAAGAGATAAAAAAGGTAACCTCGTTGTAAACATCTCCTCATACAATGGTATTTGTCTTCATGCGTTCATAATTTTCCCAAAATAGTTTTTCATGAAAAATTCGTGTCTTCCGTTCTCTTGATCCTATAATTCTATTATGTGTTTTGTAATAAATTGTATCATAACTCTGGATTCAAAACGTTTAAGCTGTTGTCTGCGGGAGAAGCAACTCCATTCCCGGGCCTCCATCGTGCGACATCAAGCGGCCATCGCACGGCATCCATGGCATGACCTACGACTACTAGGGTGGTGCTTACTACTTGGGGAGTTGCTGCAACATACAAGAGGAGATCCTGGATCTATATTGCACAAGTTATAAGCATTTAAAGTGAGGGTTTGAAAATATTCCAAAAATGGAAATAACGCTTTTGAACTGAGAAAGTGCATTTTCCCTTTTCAGAAACCTTCCAAATTTGGCCATTTGACATGCAGGTCCCTCAAGGCAGTGACTGTGTGCTCACACGAGAGGATGACAGAAGGGGCTCGCATGGCGGTGACTGGCTCACGAAAGAGAGAGGGAGGCTCGAGTGGTTGACATGCCGGGCCCGCTAGGCAGTGGTTGGAGAGAGGGCGTTGGCACGGGCGTTGACTGGCCGGGCCCGCGTGTTAGCGGTCGGGCGCTGGAGAGAGAGAGGGAAGGGACTGATGAGTGGGGCTCGCTCGTCAGCGACCTGAAGCAGGGGCGGCAGAGGTGTTGCTCACCGGCGGTGAAGGAGGGCCAGAGGGGCTCAGGTGAATGGTTGAGGAGCTCGACGGCGCGAAGAGGAAGCCGGGGCGCTGATCGAAATGGCTTCGACGTGGCTGGAGAGCAGTCGGCGGCGAGGCTGGCAGCGCACCAAGGAGGTAGGTAGCCGACGAGGAGGAAGGAGACGTTAGAGCTCAATTGAACGGCGAAAAGAGCATTATCAACGTACATGGAGTCATTTCCCCCACCTGGTTCAATCGGAGGTGGGCCCTGGAGCTGTGGCGACGGGCGACCGGAGCCGAGGAAGAAGGTCTTCAGCGCGGTGGTCCCCAGGGCAGTTCACCCTGAAATTAAGGGGGGGACGATCTGCGGAGCACAAGGACCATCCTAGCCAAAGGAATTGAAGAATGAAAGGGCGGAGAAGGAGATTGCCCGCGCGGTGGTCGCGGCGGCGTCCGGCCGGAGGAGAGGAAGACGGCCGAAAATCGATTGTTGTGCTGCTAGGGTGGTGGCTCTGAGAGTAGCTAGGGGAGTAAGGAAGCAAAGGAAGGCTAAGGAGAAGCTTGAGGGGGCTTTATAGCCGAGGCGGCAGTAGCTTCGTCCAGGTGGGGGGAGAAGGCAGTGGCTCAGGAGCTCGGCGGAAATGTGAAGTAATAGAGGCATGGCGCGGCTTGTCATGGTAGATCATAGCCACCCCGGAGCAGGTGAGCAGTTGCCGCAAGTGTCCCCAAAGCGAGGAGTCACTGCAACCATCGAGCAAAAGAGGGAGGTGAGGAAGCTCCAAACGCTCGCGCGGGGAGGAGAGAAGAGAGAAGGGAGGAAGGAGGGAAGAGAAGGACACTGATGGGTGGCCCCTTGGCCCACAGGCAGTGAGAGAGCAAGTGGAAAGAAAGCAAAGCATTGGGATTGGTACGTGGGCCGGCCGGACCCACCAGCAGAGAGGAGAGAAAAAGGGAATTAAATTTTTCCTTGACTTCTGTTACAGACAGCAGCAAGGATGCATTAATTCAAGGGGAAAATTGCATTGAAAAACTTTAAAAATTTTAAATTAATTTCCTGGAAAATTCTCCCCACTGATATAAAATTTTAAAATAAAAAATCCGAATAGTTTATTTTATAAAATTTTGACAAGTGGGGTCATCCAATTATTAAATTTTGGAAAAGGATTTAATTGAGGGGTTAAAATGCAATAAATTTTTTTGATAAATTTAAATAGGGTTTGAAATATCCCTAAAGATCTCTAGTAAAATTTTAAATTTGTTTTATGGATATTTAATTTAAAACAAATCTTTTTATACATTTTTCAAATTTAAACCTCCTCTATTTTTGAATTTTTAAAAATAATAAAGTTAGTTATAAATTTCTAAAATTTTTACCAAAGGTAGGAATTACTGAGAGGGATTGTTGGTAAAATTTTTAGCTTTAAATGGGTTGTACAAAATTTTAATTAAATCAAACATGGCTTGTCAAATCAAGGAACTTTACATTAATTCAGCTCAAATAAATGCCCCAACTCACTTTTGACTATGGAAAAAGTTATAGAAGGCCAAAAATTACTTTAGTAAAAATTTATTTCAAATCCAAATTACTTTTCACCATTTTATTAAATCCAAATACTGCTTTTATTTTTGAAATTAAATCCAAACTGAGAAGAGAAATTGAGAATCCATATTTTTGATATTTCCAAAAGGTTTATTTATTTAATAACATTTCAGGATGTTACAAGAGTTCTCTGATAGAGATAATTGACTGTGGGGAGCAGCATTGCTTACATACAAACATTATCTTGGAACAGCTGGAAGAGATCATGCTGCCAAAGGCGCGTGATAGATTGTTTCCGCCAGCACACAAAAGCAACAGTATATTAGATGTTTTTGAAGTCTAGACATGGCACTGTGTACCTTCAGGTTGAGAAGGCAACCATGAAGATGCCGAGCACAAGGGGAGCCATTCGGGAGAAAGGAAAGGAAAGCTGTTGCAGCAGGAGCAGGAGCAGGAGCTGGAGATTCCAACCCACGTGATCTCTGACCTCTTCAACCTATGTGTTGTTCATGCGCCTGTTCGACTGCAGGGCTCGATCGTGGACTGGATTCAGAAAGAAAAGGAAACGCAGTTAGCACCACCACCACTACGCCTGAAATTCTAAATCGTGTATAGGGATGCATGGCTGGGAAACAGGGAGAAATAAACGGTCAATACATAAAAAAGCATATATATGCTGGAACTTGCATGGTTTTCAAGTATTATCACCAAAATCCAATGTACAGCCTTGTTCTTTGATGTATGTCATTTTTTTTATGTAGATTTCAATGTGTAGTTTTGTACCTTGAACTATTAAAACTGAAGAGAAATCACAAAAATCTCACCCTATTTTCTGTTATTCCATTTACTTCTCCTTTATCTGTACTTACGTCCAATGCACTTTATTTGACTGGGAATTATCGATTTGATACCCTCTGTTAGTTTTGACCTTTATTTGTTAGGATGATTTCAAAAAGAAGAAAACACAGCTAATGCAGCTAATGCTATTGTGTCCTTTCCAGAGACTGTTACGGTATGCTACAAACAGCTATATAGAGCACAAGAGAGAAGTAGTGATAACACGCCAAGCCAATCGTAGAAACAGAAAGCAACAACTATAAAGCATAAAGCAGACAGAAATGGCATGAAAATTATTCCAAAAAGAATAGTATATGGTGTGGATATGCATACATCTAATACTTTCTGATTTAGTACTTTAAATATCAACTGGTGATTTTTTTTACTTAGGCAATTTTCTTTATTATATGATAATAGTATACTACATAATAGCGGATTATTGCTTGTTGTTAGATATGAAGATGGCACAAATATTAATTGGAACCAAATTGCGTCAATGTAATATAGTGGAACCAGCGGAAGCTAGGCGAGAGAGGATAGCAGTCACATTGATGAACCAGAATGCAATTTGGACCACATGTACACCCTACTTTTCTTCCATGTATGCAAGCCAATAAAAGAAAGAAGCCAAGAGGAAGAACCAACACACGAAAAATCAGCCAAGTATGAACAGAAGAAGGAAAAACGGCCAAAGAACGTCCCAATCGGAGTTACAAGTCAAAAGTTATGATGTTTTTAGTAATGTGCAGAGGCTTGGACTATTTGTGTCGGTTTTTGGTTAGAACTGACACAGATAATATCATTTGTGTCGGTTTTAGCCAAAAACCGACACAAATAATAGGGCTACTATTTGGGTCGGTTTTTGGGTAGAATCGACATAAAAAAAATTGGACTATTTGTGTCGGTTCCAATTTAGAACTGACACAAATGTATTTGTATCAGTACATTAATTATTTGTGTCGGTTTCAATTAAAAACTGACACAAATACATTATTTGTGTCGATTTCAATTAAAAACCGACACAAAAGCTTTCCTTGGATAGACTCCATTCAATGCTTGACGACCTGGAGACTTGGAATTTTCAATCTGCAACCTTCCGGTTGTTGGTCAACAGAGTCCACTTAAGGACGGGTGACAATCAGCACTCTGCCACCTAGGGCATGGATGGAGTCTCGCAGAAGAAGAGACCATGGCGCAAGGGGGCGGAAGGTGGATCTGACGAAACAACTTTCAGTGCCTTTCGGTTTTTTTGGTTCTATCTGTGTTGGTTCCAAAAAAACCGACACAGATAAACCGTCATCTATTAAGTGTTTTGTAGTAGTGTTGCACTTGCCTCGGCGATTACTTGAACACGTTTACTCCACGTGAGTGAGTAGACAAAAGGATCAAAACATGTGATTGGACGAATGAGAGTGTCACATGTTGTCGACGATGGTTAGCGGTTTCATTTATTAGGTTACAAGTCGCAAAGATCGGGACATAAAACGGCTCGCATCACTATGTTTTACTTGGTCAAATTGACTAGTCTCCAAGAGTTTCACCTTCGCTCTCCAATTGATTTTGAGCAAGACGCATGTTTATTCTCCTCGCCAAATTAAGCATCAATTTTCAAGTAGGGGTACTAGTTGCTGGAAATTATATGTGCATATATACACGTGTTTCCAGTGAATTCCAAATGCCATTGGTGGCATTGGACGAGTGCATGCATGCATGCATATTTTGAAGCCGTACTAATCTCTCTCTTCAGAGTTTCGTTCGCCGTATGCTGCTCGATCTTACATGGCGTATTATTAACTAAAATATAGACCACTGCCTTTTACTTTATTTATTTAATTCATCGATCGGCCATCTCTAATCTAGTCGCAAAGATCGGGACATAAAACGCCCCGCCCCCGCATCACTAGTATGTTTTACTTGGTCCAATTGACTAACCCCCCATCAAGTCATAACGGCCGGCTAGATCGAACTTCTCTGTCATCCCTTCTGGACTTCTTTTTTCTGTAGCAGTGTATCTCGGTATCCTACACTAAAACAGCTAAGCTATAGGGGATTCCCCTATAGCTTAGCTGTTTTAGTGTAGGATACCGAGATGCGCCACGCGTCCCGTTGCGTAATCTCCATGCAAATCCATCGATCTCCAAGCACTTTAATCCTTATCACTTAATTGTTTCTTGCATGGAGATTGATGCAGCGGGAAACGTAGCACAATCCGCATGGTGCTGCACAGGTTGTAGTAGTGTTGTAATTGCCTCGGTGATTGCTTGAACACGCTTACTCCACATGAGCGAGTAGACAAAAGGATCAAAACGTGTGATTGGACGAATCGAGTGTCATAGGTTGTCATAATCACTACTACAGAACCGGTCATCACAAGCGGTTCGTAACCGCTTTCAGAAGCGGTTTTAGAACCGCTGGTAAGCAACCGGGAGTGATACCCTTCGGGGTATCACAAGCGGTTCGGACAACCGCTTGTGGTGAGACACCACAAGCGGTTCGAAAGGCGTCCAGGAAGGCTCGGGGGAGCGCCACGTGGGAGATCTTCACAAGTGGTTTGTGTTATAAACCGCTTGTGAAGACTTCCTCTCCACAAGCGGTTCGTATTACAAACCGCCTGTGGAGGTGCTCTCTCCACAAGCGGTTCATATTACAAACCGCCTGTGGAGGTGCTCTCTCCACAAGCGGTTGGAGATAATAACCGCTTGTGGAGAGGCATTGTATATTATATATTCAATATATAATATGTTTTTGAGTAGGGTATCAATATGTATGGATTTTGACATTAAAAATACATAGAAATATTTGGTTTTTGTATACAATTAAATATATATTACTCATACGTACTCATTGAAATAATCACAGATCATTTACGTAAAAGTACGAACTTAATAGACTAAAAGATGGATAGGTTTGATGGACAAGACATGAAATAATGAGCACTTTTACAAGTTTGATTTACACATAAGCAACTTTTACAAGTTTGAAAGAATAAAAGGGTGAATCTCGAGCTGATTTAATTCTTGCGTGCATCATTTGTACGCCCTTGGTCGACGTTGATGTCAGATCACCTGTCCTTATAGAAGGACAATCTCTCCAACCTGGTGTGTGGAACTCGCCGTGAGGGATACAATCTCGTCAACAATAAAGCCAATGAGTTGTTCTTGAAGTGCTTCAACCCGGTCGGCGGGATCACATCTTGCACATCGATGTTGGGCTGACAAAGAACGAAATTAATAAATCTTTGAGCATGTAATTAAAGTGTAAGTATTAATTGATATGTGCACTCACCTCGTTGTCGCTTATGGGCACATCGCCGTGGGTAATATTTTGCATGTAGTGGCACACATAATAGCCACATAAGTTGTTTCCAGCTGTCTGTTTTAATACTCGAGTGCTTATTTGGACAAAGAATTCATTCTCGAATTGTCCTTGTTGCTTCTTGCGAAACCTTGCGAATGCCCCGTGTGACGCTGCGTTATTATGAATAGCAATTATCGACTTGGAATTAGCAAGGTATTTCAATATAAGAAGGAAACAATTGTATATATATTTGCTATAAACCTGTTTAGGACATCAATGATATCTCGATATTGTTCCACCTGGTCCCCTTTTGAGTCTTGAACAATGATCTTGCTACTATCAAGCTTGATGACCAAAAGGATCCAGTGATACCTGGTCATATATTGCGACATATATATAACTAGCTAGCAGTATTATCAATGCCTTGGAAAAGAAAAGTTTATTAATGCGTTATGAGAACACGTAAATATACGTACATGAAGTTGAAGGGCAGAAGTATGTATGGTTTGTAGTGTTGTCCCATGAATGCATCTAGAACGTAATCCTCAAGAGCTTTAGCGCTGTATCGAATACGATCTCATTGACAATTTCCGGGTCGAGGAAGCCCACGTTGAATATGTTCTGTTTTCTACATCGTTGTATCTCCATTCTACGTAGAAATGTATAAGTTATTAGAGTTGCACTTCTATGGTACAAGGAAGTAAATGGTAAAGTTATGACCTTGATACTTACAGGCACCAGCAGCTCATGAGAGACACGTTCATAGAGTCGCTATGGTAGATATTGTATATGTCTTCGAATTCGAGCCATATGGTGTTGTCCCCACGATAGAAATCTTCTTGTCTGACCCGGAGGGGGAACATTTTTCTTTGTTGAGCAGACTCTATCATGTACCATTCATGAAATTGTCGCATCTTGGTTGGCAGGTCCTTTATCTTATTTGGATCAATTAACTCCCGGCCAAGCTTATATTGCCATCTGACTTCTGCCATTGGGAGAACATCTGATCCTAGAGCAGCAGCTACGGAAGTGAGTCCTGCCTCCTTCATAAATCTCTCAAGGTTCTCCTGATCTTGCCGCAGCTGATCTTGATCTCTCTTCTGCTTTGCCGCCGACTGACCCAGTTTACTCTTCCGTAGCCTTTATTATTGTAATGCTCATAGTTGGACGGCACAGGGAGTGGCATTGCACGACAGGTCAAGAAGTGTTCCATCACTTTTGGATCAACTTGTACGTTTGGGTCAGCTGACTTCTTTGGTGCGAAGTGTGCAGCCACTTCTTCGGTGACGATCGCGTAATTCTCCTCGTCGGTCCTATCATATGCCCTCTTTGGAGGTTCCTTTACCCTTTTTGACCGGCTGGATCAGTGCCTTCGTGGGAGCAGGTGGAGTAGTATGGCTCTTGAGCTTCTTCCTCGGAGGAGATGGTGGAGGTGTCGGTTGTCGTTGTGGAGGAGGCGTCTGTTCTCGTTGTGGAGGAGGCGTCTGTTGTTGTGGAGGAGGAGGAGTCGGTTGTCGTTGTGGAGGAGGCGACGCTGAAGGAGGCGTCGGTTGTCGAGGAGGCGTGGGTTGTCGTTGTGGAGGAGACGAGCTTCCTACAGCCGGCGGCTCGGAGATGACACCTCCACGCCATCTGGAAATATGATCAACCTTTTTCGCCAGAGGATGATATTGTGGAGGGCCTGTCCAAGCTTGGTAACGCTGCCGCTTCCAAAGAATATCGAGTACTAGTTCTTCAAATCCGCTCAGCACCTCCTCCACTGCGACCTTCGAGTAACCCATGGGTATTGTGTTGCAGTGGAAGGTCTGGCCCGGTGACACCGGCAATGCCATGCCGTAAGCCACCCTGATGGAGAGGTTGCGCGCATCGATGTGTAGCTCACATCGCGGCGAACCCTTATGTCATCAACGGATAATGGGCTTGCAAGTCTTCGTCCCCTTGAGGGGCCCGGTGGGCCTTACCGCTCGCTACCGACGGGCTGATCATGGCGTCCGGCTGATTGATTGGACCTGCTGATCCCGAAAGGTTACTGAGAGCTACCAGCACTTGTTGAGCAACTTGTTGCGCCACTAGATCTCCAATGCTAGCCTGGTTTGCTCTAAGCTCCCTTTCAATTTGAGCCATTTTATTTGCTTCTCTTGTTTTGGTTCTCTGGCGGCTCCTGTACGAAAGCGTATCCTTCACAAAACCGTACTTCCATGGCGTCTTGCCAAAACCTCGTGTCCGTCCCGGGTGCTCAGGGGTTTGGAGGGCATGTGTTAGCTCGTCGTTCTCCCTGTCTACCACAAAAGAGCCTGACTGAGACTGCTCGACGGCTTGTACAATTCTCTGGCCAACATCTTGTACATTTGGTAGCATCACCAAACTGCCATCATCTGCAAGGCTCCCCCCGTGACCCATGAACCAATTGCGCAGGCGCTCTTCCCACAAAGCTGTATCCTGTGTTACTTCCTTGGCCTATATTTCTTCTTCTTTCTTGTCCCATTTCGTCTGACCTTGAGGTAACCACGGTGCCGAGATGGTGGTGGTACTTCTTCTTCTGTGCATTGGTCTTATTCTTCAGACTTGCAGCCTGGCCTTCAGCTGACATCTTGTACTCCTCGAATGCTTCCCAGTGATCGGCCAGATAAGGAAATTGGTTGAAGTCAGGTCTTTCTCCCATACGCACGTACTTTTTCTTTGAGCCGACTTCCATGACTGAAATGAGAGTGCCATCTTCTTCAACGTATAATTCTTGGCCTTGTCTCCAAACCCTTGAGGAAATGTGAAATTTTCCAGAATATCTTGCCAGAGGAGGTCCTTGGTAGCTTGAGGAACTTCAGCCCATTTCTTGATGCTAATTGGGACGTGATCTCTTACGTGGTAACCACAGCGTTGTTGAACGGCCCAATCACTGAAAGAGGGGCAATCGGCTTCCCATCGTTGTCAATTTCGGTAAACACATGCTTTGTGGACGGCTTCTTGTTAGGTCCCGATTCTTGGATTGGTTGCTCGATGTAACAGCTTTAAATAAACAAACATATATATAACATGTCAGAGTGTATTCTAATAATGAATTGCGATTAATTAACATGCCCACAGGAATTATTTTCTTCTGACCATACCTCGGTGTTAACGGTGTCCACATTCTCGCCGGAACCAGTGTTACCGGCCACAGCGGCTGCAGGATAACCTTCATAGTCGGCGATGGAGTCTAACAGGAACTGTTCTTCCTCGTCGAAATTAGGGTCACCACGTGTTGGTTGTGCCATCTATAAATGTTGATATAATGTAAACTTAAATTCGAAAACATCTATAACAACATATATATAGGTAAACATATACCAACATGAGGAGGAAAGGGGACGTCGGTGAAAGAACTGATCTCACAGGAGTTGTTGTGGAGGTAGGGGTGGAAATGAGTCAAGTTCACATTTTTTCGGTCATTTTTAAAATTAACATAGTTTAATTTAATATCATTTTATTTTTGGAATTGAGCTAACGAGCCGAGCCGATCTAGCGCAAAATTCAATTTCAATATATATATGGTATTGAGCTAACGAGCCGATCCACCGCAAAATGTGCTTTATTTTTGGAATTGAGCTAACGAGCCAAGCCGATCCATACACCATCACCAACAACATACACACATATATATATATATATACAATGTCTCTCAATATATATACACAATACCAAATACCATACACCATCACCAACAACATACACATATATATATATATATACAATGTCTCTCAATATATATACACAATTAATACCAAATACCAACATACCAAATACCATACACCATCACCAACAACATACACACACATACCAACATACCAAATACCATACATACCAAATACAATGTCTCTCAATATATATATGAACATACATACCAAATACCATACATACCAACATACCAACATACCAACAATACCAACAATACCAACATACCAACATACCAAATACCAACAATACCAACATACCAACATACCAAATACATATATGAGCATAATTAACAACATACATAGCAACATATCAATAATACATATATGAAAATGCCTTGTGGACATTTCATCGAACACCTTATGGGCGATCAGAACAGAGGAGGTGGGGGTACACAGCTATACCTACCTCCTCTCCGGTGGGGTGGCGCGGCGCTTGGCCAAGGTGGCGAGGGCGGCGTCCACGCTGGCGAGGGCGGCGAGGCGCCAGTGCACAGAGCAAAGCGACAGCGTGAGCCGCAGTGGCGCGGGACTTAGGAAAATTTGGAGGTTTGACGAAGAGAGAGAGCGCGAGCGTGTATAAAGGCAGCCACCTCTACAAGCGGTTCTTAATACAAACCGCTTGTAAACGTGAGATCTACAAGCGGTTCTTAATACAAACCGCTTCTAAATCTGTTCTACAAGCGGTTCAGAATACAAACCGCTTGTAAAGAGATCTCTACAAGCGGTTCTAATTAATAATCGCTTGTAAAGAGAGATCTCTACAAGCGATTCTAATTAATAACCGCTTGTAGAAGCTCTCTACAAGCGGTTATTAATTGGAACCGCTTGTAGAGATATCTCTACAAACGGTTATTAATACAAACCGCTTGTAGAAGCCATCTCAGCGGGTATTATTGGAACCGATACATACTACTTAAAAGAGTGTGTTGCCTATTACGGTTAACAAGAACTCTCCTCTCCCCACAGCTAGCGGGCGCTTGAGTGCGGGCTCGAGGTCACCTGCTCGAGCCCCGCCGCTCCCGACGGCCATTCTTTTTTCTTTTAAACCTTTTTTTTGTACTTTCTTTACCTTTCATTTTTCTTACTTTCTTTACCTTTTTTTTTTTACTTTCTTTACCTTTCTTTTTTTACTTTCTTTACCTTTATTTTTAGTTGATATTCTTCATTTATATTCTTTTTTTTAGTTTCTTTACCTTTCTTTTTTTTTTACTTTCTTTATTCTTTATTCCATAAGGTTTATTTCTTTATTGTTTTTGTTTATATTCTTCATTTGTTAAACCTTTCTCTTTTTTTTACTTTCTTTACCTTTCTTTTTTTTTATTTTCTTTATTTCTTTATTGTTTTTTGTTTATATTCTTCATTTGTTAAACCTTTCTATTTTTTTTTACTTTCTTTACCTTTCTTTTTTGTTTACTTCTTGAGGTTTATATTTTTTATTTATTTATTGTTTATTCCACAAGGGGGACTTCGACCCCGGGCCAGATTACCTGGCGTGGCGCCTGCTTCATGAGGTTTATTTCAAATAAACACGCATAAGCATAAGACACGCCTAAAAATGATCACAAAAGTTCAAATAAATAAGTTCATACAAGAATACTACATTTTAAGTAGTACCATACTATGTCTTTACAAGTCTTCCTTCGTTATGATCGTGGACGTATGTAAGCATCCAGGTCTGTGTCATTCAGGAGGCTTATGTCAACATCCACCGCAAAAGGAGGGAGCTCGTCGAACTGACTATAGTCTTCCTCATCTGTGACGTCCTCAACTCCAACAATCCTTCGTTTGCCTTGGAGAACCACGTGTCGCTTTGGCTTATTGTTATTATAATCTTTCTGCTTCTTAGGCTTGCTTGACATGTCTATTACATAGAAGACTTGTCTCACATCATTTGCAAGGACGAACGGTTCACGCCTATAGCCGACTTGCGTGAGGTCAACGGTTGTCATGCCGTATTTGTCGACCTTTACGTCGCCTGAAGTCAGTTTGACCCATTGGCACTTAAATAGAGGGACCTTTAAAGGTCCATAGTCAAGCTCCCATATCTCTTCTATGAAACCATAATATGTGTCCACCTTTCCTTTGTTGTCTTCGGCATCTATACGGACACCGCTGCTCGATTGGTGCTCTTGTCATCCTGGATCTCGTGTAAAATGTGTAACCATTTATCTCGTACCCCTTGAATGTCACGATTTCACTAGAAGGTCCCCGTGCCAATCGTTGCAATTGTTCATTGTCGACCCTTTGAAAAGGATATAGTTTTGTAACCAAGCGCCGAAAGAATCCATGTGCTTCAGTTGTTATCCAATCCTCGGACCTCCCAGGAATTCACGGCGTAGAATACTCTTGTGCTCAACAACATACGGGCCACCACAGCTTGATTGTTTCAAAACCGTGAAATGTGCTTGCTTAAATGTAAGAAGATCATTGCATGCAATTGCTTTCCTTCCCTCGTCCCTTTTCCCGTAGCTTTGCCCTCATGGCGTGATATAGGGACGCCGATCGGATTTAGATCATTAATGTAATCCACACAAAATTCAATCACCTCCTCTGTCCCATAACCCTCGGCAATGCATCCTTCCTGACGAGAACGATTCTGAACATACTTCTTTAGCACACTCATGTACCTCTCGAAAGGGAACATGTTGTGCAGATACACGGTCCGAGAATACCTATCTCTTTGACAAGGTGAACAGTGAGATGAACCATAATATCAAAGAACGCAGGAGGAAATATCATCTCAAGACAAACCACACTTTGTACCACGTCATCCTGCAGCTTACTTAGTTTATACGGGTCGATGACCTTATGCCAAATCGCATTGAAAAAGAACACAGCTTTGTGATTATCTCCGTACCCACTCGGAAGTATACCTCTTATAGCCATCGGGAGCAATGTGTCATCAACACAAGACAGTCATGGGATTTCGTGTGTACGATTTTATTCTCTTTCGTGTTTATGAGTCTCTTTACATTTGATGAGTATCCGGAAGGGACCTTCACACTATTCAGCACTCTATCATGCTTTTTTCTCTTCTTTGCTTAGAGTGTAGCTCGCAGGATGTAGGTAATGTTGTCCTTTTTCTCTCTTTTCCTGATGTAGGTCGTTCCTCGGTTCCAAGAGTTTAAGGTCCTTCCGACCTTGTAGTGTATCTTTTGATTGGCCATACATATCTATGTAGCCTAGCAGTTCAAGCAAACATTCTTCGTGATGTGCATGAAGTCAAGTGAGTGACGAACCTCCAAGACTTCCCAATAAGGCAAGTCCCAAAATACTGACTTCTTCTTCCACATTGGCGCTCGACCATCCTCATTCTCGCATGTGTTTGCTTCCGTGACCCTTTCCGAATACTACTTTCAGATTCTTTACCATAGCAAGTACATGTGGCCCAATGCGATCTTTGAGGCCTAGCACGAAGGTCTACTTTCCCGTTAAATTTCCTGCACTTCTTCCGCCATGGGTGACTCAAAGGAAGAAACCTACGGTGGCCCATGTAGACAACCTTTTGAGAGTTTTTCATGTACATGCTGTCCGTTTCATCTAAGCATTGGACACAAGCTCTATATCCTTTGATAGTTTGGCCAGACAGGTTACCGAGAGCAGGCCAGTCGTTGATTGTTACAAATAACAATGCACGTAAGGTGAAATACTCCCTTTTGTACTCATCCCATACCCGTGCACCATCCTCCCACAACGTCACAAGATCTGCAACCAATGGTTTCAGGTAGACATCGATGTCATTTCCAGGTTGCTTGGGGCCTTGGATCAACAACGGCATCATGATGTACTTTCGCTTCATGCACAGCCATGGGACGAATGTTATACATACATAGTGTAACAAAGCCAGGTGCTATGGTTGTCGCTCAACTCTCCGAAGGATTCATCCCATCGGTACTTAACCCAAACCTTATGTTTCTCACCTCTTGTGCGAAGTCTGGGTACGTCCGATCGACTTTCCTCCACTGTGATCCATCTGCAGGGTGTCTAAGCATACCGTCATCTTTACGCTCTTCTTTGTGCCAACGCATCATCTGGGCATGCGCTTTGTTAGCAAACATACGCTTCAATCGGGGAATCACTGGGAAATACCACAACACTTTAGCTGGAGGTCTCTTCTTCTTACGCTCCCCATCTATTTCACCTGGATCATCTCTCTTCACCTTATACCGTGATTCTTTGCACACTGGACAAACATCCAAATTGGCATACGCATTGCGATACAGGATGCAATCGTTACGGCATGCGTGTATCTTCTGTACTTTCAGTCCCAAAGGACAGACGACTTCCTTTGCTTCATATGTAGATTCAGGCAGAGTGTTATCTTCTGGAAGCAACTTCTTTATGAGTGTCAACAACTCATCGAATCCCTTATCTGACACACTATTTGTGGCCTTCCATTGCATAAGTTCAAGTGTGGTACGCAACTTCTTGTGGTCCTGCCCACAATTTGGGTATAAAGGAGTTCTATGGTCCTCTAACATGCGCTGGAATTTCTCGAACTGTCTTTCATCTGTGTAGTCTCCCTCACCGTCACGCAGCATCTGGTCCAGCTCATCATCACCAAAGTCACTGAGTGTACCTCCCACGGAATAGCATTGCGTGGCGTCCGAGATATTTTTGAATCCCTCTTCTTCTTCCTCGTTTTCTTCCTCGTCTTCTTCCTCGTCTTCCTCGTCTTCGCCATGGTTGGTCCAACGTTCATAGTTTGGCATGAAACCTCTCATCATCAAATGGTTCATAACCTGCCATCATTTGTGAGTGCTCCTTCTCGTTCTTGCAATCTACGCACGGACAACATATGAAGCTGCCTGGAGGCAGGAATGCAATGGCCGCATCGAGAAAAGCCTGCACGCCATCAATGAACTCTCTCGATCGACGGTCCGCATTGTACATCCATTGCCGGTTCATCTACAATAAAGTAATAATTTCATATATTTTTTTCTTCTCCAAGAAAAACAACCCCACCTACACCTTCATGCAATTAAAGATCTACCTTTCTAAATTTTTTTTATCCCTTTCTACCTTTCTAATT
This sequence comes from Rhipidocladum racemiflorum, assembly GCA_036346355.1. Classification (NCBI taxonomy): domain Eukaryota; kingdom Viridiplantae; phylum Streptophyta; class Magnoliopsida; order Poales; family Poaceae; genus Rhipidocladum; species Rhipidocladum racemiflorum. The sequence goes on from CM070588.1 coordinate 40,378,462, forward strand.
ATTTTTTTATCCTTATTTTATTTTATACACTACTAATTACTTCATTGCAATGTCATATTTTGAACTAGATCACCATACATCTTCATACCATAACAACAACAAGCATACAAAATAAATTTTGGGGAACAACTTCATACCATACACATTTCAACATGTTCTACCTAGCAAAGCAACACATTTCAACATGAATAAATCATGATTTCTCCACATCCAATGCATAAAAAACAGCAATATGTAGGTGAGAAAGATGCTAACATGCTCTTACTGACCTTAAAACACTTAATTTGAAGCTAAATCACCAGCAATTTCAAAACAAAAAATTTGGGCAGCACCTCCCCGGAAGAACAGTGCTCGGCCCTTCTCTGCTCATCGATCGTTGGCTCGGGAGGAAGAAGAAGTTTAAAGTCTTTGGCGGGAGGGATTCTAGAAGCGGTTTCATATACAAACCGCTTCTGAAGGTTGAGTTCTAGAAGCGGTTTGTATGTCAAACCGCTTCTGACTTTGTAGAAGCGGTTTGACAAACAAACCGCTACTAAAACTAAGACTTCAGAAGCGGTTTTATACACGAACCGCTTCTAAATATAAATCTCTACAAGCGGTTGAGGTCTCAAACCGCTTGTGATAATTCATAAGCGGTTTGGAAAACGAACCGCTTGTGATGCTTGTCAACACAAGCGGTTCGTATGACCAACCGCTTCTAGTGACCCCCTCCCGCCCGTTGCTCAGGAACCGCTTCTGGTGCGTGGGCCAGAACCGGTTCGCACCTAACCGCTTGTAATATACCGCTTGTGATGCCCAGTTCTGTAGTAGTGAATAAAGATGGTTAGCGGTTTCATTTATTAGGTTATACATGAGTGCGTGCGGCCATCTCTAATCTAGTCGCAAAGATCGGGACATAAAACGCCCCGCATCACTAGTATATTTTACTTGGTCCAATTGACTAGCCCCCCATCAAGTCATAACGGCCGGCTAGATCGAACTTCTCTGTCACCCCTTCTGAACTTCTTTTTTCCCGACTGAACTTCCTTCCAGCTACAATTCATTCGTAGCTAGCGCCTAGCGGCCACCAATTCAACTAGCTCGCGTCCAGGTTGAGATTTCCCCTACCTTGTACTACAGGCCAGATTAATAGCAGAACTAATCTATCTTCTTCTTTTTTTGCTGAGCGTGCAGGACATCTGCAGATTGGTGAATTCTAATGGCGGACATGGTCAGTTCTGCAGTTGTCCAGGAGACGGTTAGCCGGATCGTCTCTGGTATGCTGGACAAGTACGAGTGCAAACCAAACGCAAAGGAGAACGTGGAGAGGCTGGAGATGGCGCACATCAAGTTGGAGGCCGCACTCGAGACATCCGAGAACTGGAAGATCAACGACGCGTCGGCGTTACTGCATTGGCGGAGCAAGCTGAAGCGTGCTGCCCGGGAGTGCGATGACACACTGCGCAATTGCAAGCAACGAATCCTGGAAGAAGAAAAGATGGAGCAAGAGGTAAAGAAGTCCTACTTCCCCAAACGGATCGCTCATACTACCAAGTCATTCATCTCCTCTTTCTTTAACGGTAGTAGTAACTATGAGTCCAGTAGATGCGTTGTCCAAAGATTCGAGTGGTATGCGGATTGTGCTAGTGATTTCTTGAGGTCCCTGGAGCTTGGTGGCATTCGGCGGCAATACATGTTCTTGGACCCTCTTGTAAGGCACCTTTTTGCAGGCAAAACAACAGTGTGTAAATTTGCAAGGGGAAACCAACACCATCTATTTTTTATACGGCCCTTTCGTACTGCCAAGCATGGAACAGAGGACGGGCTGCTCTTTATCCACAAAGATGGTGATGCACCGAAGAACGATTTCATCCTTTGTCTCTGTACAACTTTCGGAGAGCACAGACATTGTTGGGATTGCAATCAAATGCATGGAGTTGTTCTATACATCTCACTTCAAGTCTACAGCCCAAACTGTTAAGATAAAGCTCACTCAGCTGCCTACACAAGACTTCGACTGGGTGCCATATGTTTATTATAGACGTGAACATCATTGGAACAATATTCATAGCATTTTTACTGAGTGGTTTCGCCCAAACCCACTATGTTGCAAGCAACAAGACCAGTACAAGCAGCAGCCATGTGGTAGTAACAAAACAAATGTTCCATCAGAATTGTTGCCATGTATTTCTCTCGAACCAGTTATCAAAGTGTATTTGCAGGGCTACATCCCACTACCTGCTTGGTGCAACAGACGGACTACAATCATCAAAGGCAAAACAAGCTTCCTGCAGGAAAGCTTTCCGTACCTAAAACTTGAACTCCAGTTCTCGCCTCATGCTTCTTCAGAAGACCTTCAGCCTTCCGTCGGGGGTTTCGTGGCAGAGATGATTGACGGGGAGAAACAGCATGGATTGTGTACAAACATTACCTTGAAACAGCTGGACGAGATCATGTTGCCAAAAGGCGATAGATGGCCTTTGCCAGAACGCTGGAGCGACGGCGTATCAGATGCTCTGGAAGTCCAGACATGGTAGCGCATACGTTCAGGTTGAGAAGACAGCCATTCGGAAGATGTTGCAAAGACAAGAGGAGAAGGTGGAGAGAAGATTAATTGTCGTCACCGAATTCCTCAACTTGTGGGCTGCACAGGCGCCAGCCAGGCTGCAGGGCTCGATCATGGACTGGATTCAGAAGGAAAAGGAAATTCAAAATTGCACTAGCGATTTGAGGCTGTGTGCGTAGTCTGTTTCTTACTAGCTAGCTGTTCAGTTTAATAAGTACAGAAGTAATACCCAAGTTCTAGGTCACGCAAATGTAATGAGTCAATTAGACCAGTATATGAGAACTATATATACGAGACTTTGTCAATAAATGCTTAGGAAGAAATACTTAACCAAAAAACAATCACTCAGTTGGGCTGCAAAGTTGGGGATTCTCAATTTTGGTGAGGGTTAATGAAAAATTAAGCAAACGTTTTTGTTAGAAATAACTCTAACAAAAACTCAAGTATCTCTGCTTATCGTATCTTTTAGTTTTATCTAGATATGTTGTAAGTCTAAGTTTACTACAACTTGGACTCTTTTGGCTACATAAACCAACTTCCATACATGTAAACTTTAACATAACAAAATAGTGGATTGTCTACCGTGATTTTTATCCCACAATGATTTATCCACGTTAAATTTTATGAGAATTGCTAAATAGCACTCGAGTGTTTTTATGTTTGTGAGTACTCAATTTTTTATCTATTAGATAATGATGTTTTTGTGGTTTGTGAGCACTCAATTTGTTTTGTCTATTAGATATTTCTTTGTAATCCACGTTATGCCTTATCATTTTGACTTTATGATCTACATTTTTATTTGTTGTGTTCCTTATGGTTTGTTTTGTTATTTTCTTTACAAACTGTCGTATTATTTTTTTACATAATTAAATCTATGTAAAACAAGTATATAATTGATGTAAAAAAAGGTCATGTAGAAAAGAATAATTTTTTTAAAAAAATTTGTCACATCTTTTTTACATAATTTAATTTGTGTAAAACTTTGCATTTAATTGATGTAAAAAAATCATGCAGAAAAGAATATTGTCCTTATATAATACCTAAAAAATTGAGTACTCTTTGATAAAATAGTACTTAAATTGAGGAGAGTAGGTAAATTGATTTCATCCATTAAATCTAGATCTAAAGGTTCAAAATTTGAATGCTATTTAGGAAGAAAATATTAAGATTTACACTAGACAGTAAGGGTGAAAATGGAGCGGATAATATACGGACCGTATCCGTATTCGATATCTGTTTTTAGGGAAATGGCAAAAGAATCTGATATCCGACGGATACGGATACGGATAATTATCCGGATCAGGAAGCCGGATACGGAGCGGATATGGGGAGGAGATATCCAACGGATACAGAGCGAATACGGATATCCGGTATCCGGATATCCGTATACGGTGGAACGCCAATTGATTGAGGAGTGAGGAGTTTGCAGTGCAGTGCCTACAGACTCCAAATTTCAATGGTCCTGGCCCCAGATTCGCTCCCAGAGTCCCAGCCTCCCTTAGTCTTCGCTCCAAGCCTCCGGCTTCAATAGCCTGACTGCCCGAGCCCCGACCCCGAGTGTCCTCCAGGCTCCAGTCCGGCGCTCCTACAAACCCTAGCCGCCGCCTCCAATCCTCCCCGGCACCGGACGGCGCCAGCGCTCCGTCTCACCGCAACGACGCCACCTCTCCGCCCACCCGGCGCGCCGCCTCTACACCACCTCGCCGCAACGGTCGTAGGCATCGCCGAGGAGGCCCCTCCCGAGCAGCTCACCGCCGCCTCCAATCCTCCCCGCCACCGGACGGCGCCAGCGCGCCGCCTCTACGCCACCTCACCGCAGCGGTCGTAGGCGTCGCTGAGGAGGCCCCACCTGAGCAGCTCGCCCTCCCCCCTGGCGTCCTCCTCGGCCCACCGTCGTCGCGGCGCCCGCTTCCTCCTGTCCTCCTTGCCGCCTCTCTTGGTCTATTTTGGGCTCGGCGGTACGGCTCCTCTTCCCTTCCTCTACCCACTTTCTTAGTTTCTCCTCTACCCAATTGTCTGATGGTAACCAGCTGAGTAGCCGACGCATCCCTTTCAAAATTACACTATATGTTCTGGTAATCTGATTCATATTCACTCATTTTACTGGGAAATTCCTTCTTTAAAAAAAACCATTAAAGTAGTACTAGCATGAGGGTCATATGAAGTTTATCAATTAGCTTACCCAATTGTTTGATGGTTTATTATGTTTGTGGATTATGTACTCAGTACTCTAAATCCTAATATTCTGTGTTGAAACTTGTGTTTTGGCGTTTACATATTATCCGACTAAATATTCGGTCTCGTTTCCATTTTCGATTCGACTCCGATTACTATCCGTTTTATTATTATCCGATATCGATTCAATATCCGGTCCATTTTTAAATTATTCGTATCCGTATCCGCATCCGGGTAAAAAAATGTGAGCGGATATGAAAATGTCACTATCCGACCGAATCCGCTCCGTTTTCACCCCTCCTAGACAGCCTCAAATTTTATTTTCAATTTTTTTTGTGTGCCGTACTCATCTTAACGAGTGGTATCAAAATCCTAACAAATGATATGAACATTAGAGTTTTGATCTAAGCCGCTGCGGCGCTGCCCCAGAAGGAGAGACTCCGGGGCGACACCCACACGTCAACTTCAGTCTATTGTCACGCCATCACCGTCCCCATTGCGACGTACGTCGTCCTCCGCGCTGGCGCTTCCATGGCCCTGTCGTTCCCTGACAGTCTCGACATCTCCCGCCCTGCGCTCGCCGACTCGCGCCGTCCTCCGTGCGTCATCTTCCATGGCCCCGTCGTTCCCCGTGCAGCCTCTACGGTTCTGTGCCGCCAGCCTCTCTCGGCGCCTTCGCGGCGCCGCCCGTGCGGCGCTACTACCCGCACGACCTCCGCCTTCAGCTTGCGACCGGCCACCCATCTGCTCCGGCGCCACGCCCCGTGCTAAACTTCGCTCCAGTCTTGACCGCTTGCTTTAGACGCACCGATCGCTCCTCCACGCCGACACCTGCCTCACCAGCTCCAACCACCTCCAGTTGCAGCTGACCCACAAGCTCAACGGGCTGCCCCCATGAAGCATTGCCTGAAGCATCACCCGAGAGAATTAATGGCCAGTCGGACTCCAATTCGATCCAAAGGTGGATTTAAATCCGATTTTGTGTCCGGTGGCTCCGGCTTTTGGCTTCTGGCTCCAGCTACTCAGCTTCTTTTGACTCCAGCTTCAGCTTCTCGCTATTAGCTTTTGTTTTCCAACGGATTTTACTATGTGCACATGAAGCATACCACCAGCATAGCAGAATTGCTGCATGCACTCGAAACTTACCAGATTTTTTTTCCAGAATCTGTCATATATTTTTAATCTACAATTTTTCTCTACCATGTTATCTACTAAATTTAACATTGATAATTTCGATGGCAAGATCAGTTTCTCTATATGGCAGGTTCAAATGAGAATTGTTCAAGTGAGCATGAGGAAAGCATTGCTATTTACCCCGCGGCTGTTCCAGTGCCAACAAAGTGGGTTATCATTGCATTGCAATTCAGACTATTATATCTATTATTTGCAGATTTCATGAATAATTTAGGCTTTTGTGACCATTATTCGCAGATTTTATGCACAAATTCAGGCTTTTACACCTATTGTTGGTGATATTTATGCGGTATTTATCCTTGGAGATTTAGCCGACGTTTCATTGTCATTTTCTTTGATGTTTCATCGTCTACTTTGGAGAGAAAAAATAATGTTAGCTGAGGTCTGTGACCCTCTCCTTTATGGAATAGTAATCCATAAAGAAGGGCTCTACTGTAGTTTCACACTCGTAGACGTCGCCAGTTAAGTAGCCCTGCTCACCGCCAGTTTCACACTCGTAGACGTCGCCAGTTAAGTCACCCTGCACGCACGTTACGCCCTGCCACTTTCCTTTTGCTTCATCCTCACCGTCATCCATCGCGACCCTATCACTTCTGTAAATCCTAATAACTCTGCTCTGCTCTCCTGTCCAGTCTATGAGCAACTAGTGCGGCGTGAAGTATCCAAACTTGGCGGAAAATCTGGTATTATATACAACATGTGTCCCGTATTTATAATTGTACACAACATATTTGAATATTTACAGAAATCTCAACTATACTTGAAATTAGGAATTTCGTGTACCCATTCCCGAAAATAGGAAATTAGGTTTTGCTGTATTTGAAATCCGTATTTTCGGGTATACTGTAAACGAAAATAGCATTTTCGGGTTTGGCCATACACGAAAATGGGGATTTCGGGTATGAGGTGGCACCCTCATACCCGAAATTGGTGTTTTCGGCAATGAGGTAGCCTGCCATTTTTTGCTTTTTCGCTTTGAAGGAGACGGTGGAGTCTGCACATGCATGTTGGTTCACGGGCGAAGGAAAGCATCTGCATGCGTTTGAGAAAAGAAGAGAAAGGAAGAGGATTAGACGTGACTAGACAGGTGCCATGCTAATTTGTCTCCCCGTGATTAAGGAGGAAGAGGTGCTCATTTGCACTATAAGAAGAGGCAAAGAATGGCAGAAGAAACGCAGCGCGCGATAGAGGTTTGAAGAACCGAAACTCATTTCGTCTGTTCGTTGTTTTGGTTCATAGAGTGACTAACTTATTTTTTTGTAGAGATTGTTGAACACAGAAGCTCGGGAGCCGACTGGCGCGAAGACACGACATCGGGTGTATTGACTGTATGACATAAACGGTATGTATATTTTGTTAGATGAATTTAGGATGGCAATAGTTTAACAGATATGGTGTAGTACTAAAATATAGCAAATTTATTTATTTTTAGGAGGTGGATTGTAACATCCCAAAATTTGGGTTTTCAAAAATTTTGGTTTTGTTTAGCTTCCCAAAAATTTTCGTTGTTTTTCTCGCGTTTATAAAGCTTGATTTAAATTTTCTAAAAGCTAAAACAATTTAATTTGATTATTCTAAACCTCAAATAAAATTTATTTAATTTTATTTGGGTTCCTTGTGCTTCAAGAAGTTCTTCTGTAATTTTTGAGATTTTTCGGAGCTCGTTTGCTATTTATTAGATTTATTCGGAATCATTTTGTATTAAGCCCTTTTGTTAAAATTAATTAATTATTTGGAAAATTTTATGTAAATTTTTGTTGAAAATATTTTATTTGAGTTGGAAATGTCTCAAAATATTTTTTTGGAATTTTTCTAAAATTTTTCGGGTATTTTTATTGCCTCAAATGATTTAATTGGAATTTGTGGAATTGTTTTTATTGAAAATTGCTGGGAAATTCCGAAATTTCATTGGGCTCAATCCTCTCTCTCTCCTCCCACCAGCCCACCCCGCCAGCCGGGCCCACCGCAGCCACCCCCTCCCTCCTCCACGCGCCGAGGCTCAGCGCCACCGCCAGCCGCCCCCCCACGCCCACCTCGCCCCTCTCCTCCCCGCCTGGTCAAGACGCCCGCATGGGCCAGCGCCAGGCCAGCTGCCCCCGCTGCCACATGTCACCCCCACGCTGCGCCACGCCGACTCAGTCCGAGTTGCACACCAACTGCTCGGTTAAATGCCTATAAGACCCGTTTTTGCTCCAAACGCGCCCAAACTTGATTTTTCTTGACCTAGCCGCCACCCTAACCTCATGTAGACCTCCCATGGATCTTCAACCTCCGGATCATCTCCAAAACTCCGAGATCCATCCAATGTCGCCCGAACGTCGCCCAACGCCGACCGAACTTTGGAGCCGCGTCCCGGGCAGCTCGTCGACTCTTTTCGAGATCCGTCTTCTCCGTGGTGTGCCACAAGGCACCGTCTGCTTGCTGTCCAAAATTCAGCCAATTTGGTCTACGGGATCAAAAGTTATGGATGTTTCAATTTCGAATCTTGCCGAGGCCATAACTCCCTCAATTTTTTGAGTTTGACGGTGAAATTTTTTGTGTAGACTCCTGGGGATGTCCTCTACAGGATGCACATCTTTCCCCAAGGTTTTGCCCTCTGGATTTGGCGCAACAAATTGATTTCTCCGTTCAGACTGCGTTCCAAACAGCGGCGAACTTCCTCGCGCGTTCCCCGCTGTTCCAGAAGGTATTTCTTCGAGCCACCTGCGTCACGGTGTGTCTCTTGGTCCCATCTAGCTCTCGGTCAAATTTCGTTAAGTTCCGATCATTATTCTAGAAGTTATGGCCGTCCAAAGTTTTGATCCGAAACCCGTTAATCGCCAGTTTGTGATTAATCCGGAAGGGCGCCACAAAATCCGCCTATACCGTTGAGATCGTCTCGCCGCGTTCTACGTAGTAGACATTCTCCCTTTGCCATCCCATCCTCCGGAATTTTTTTTATATATTTAGGCCGCCGTTTGCCGTCGCCGCGCGTCGCCTTTTGACGCCGGCTATTTTGGTTCGCTCCGGCCGTGTTGTCGCGTCCGGAGGATCATCTTTTACTGTTTTGGATCATACTTAAGGTTCTTTTGGTCTCCGTTTGCTGAGAAGCCCGGCGCCCGCCTTAAACCGTCGTCTTTCGGCCTAAACTGTTGCCGCCGGTTCGCGCACTGGTTAACCATCCTTGGTAGCGTTCTACCGCGGCCATGTCGTTGTACCGACGGTCGCTACCTTGTTTCATGAGTATCCTGTCATTGTTTGACCTCTGTCGTTAACGCTCCACCGTTAACGTTCCTCCGTTACCTGTTGCCGTTAACGTTTCATCGTTAACGCTCCGTCGTTAACGCTTCGTCGTTAACGTTCCTCCGTTAACGTTTCACCGTTAACGCTCTGTCGTTAACGCTCCGTCGTTAACGTTCCTCCGTTAACGTTTCACCATTAACGCTCCACCGTTAACGTTCCGTCGTTAGCATTCCACCGTTAATGTTTCCCCGTTAACGCCCCGCCGTTAACATTCCGTCGTTAACGCTTCATCGTTAACGATTGGCTCTCATCGCTTCGTTGTCATCGCATGCGTGCATTCATGTACAAACCTTAGTGCGATGCCTTCATCTGTTCTATCATCATGACGTGAGCCTAGTCTCATCGTCATATCATCTTCAAAGCCGAATCAAAACCCTAACCTAAGACCGGTTTGATGAACTAAGTTTATCGTGAACCGCGTTGTTATCTTTGCAATCTTTCCCGTTGTTTCAATCGTGGTAAGACACTTGTCTTGTCTTATCCCTGAAAACCTAATCTGTCATTAATCGAGAATTCCTTCGTGGACTTGGTCGATAGACCAATGGCCATGTGTCATACCTTTGTGCCCAATCCAGTCTATCAGTCTTCTTCTCTTTTGTTTGACTGTGTCCGTTCGGTCAACAAAAGTCAACTTCGAGAATCAGTTTAGTTCACTGTGAACTAACATATCTTTATGGACCCGGTCTACAGATCGAGCGCCCATATGTCAATGTCTGTTCAATCAAGATAATAACTTCGAGAGAAATATTCTTCGGAATATTATTCTTTCTTCCCCAGTTTTAATCTTTCCCTTTTCGGTGTTTTGCCGAAAGCCCGTTCTCTTTTGTCAACTCTTCGATCTAATCCGTTCGAGTTCCCAAATCTCTCCCAAGCCGTTGTGCCCAATGCTATTCGTTCTTTATTTGGAGTTTATTCGATTTGTCTTTTGAATTGGTTTGTATTTGTGTTTCTTTAATCGTTAGACGTGTCGTCCGGAAGTCGTTCGAGCGAGCTGAGGATCGAGAAAGTGGAAGTTGAAGCTCGAGGATCAAGGATCAAGGATAAAGAGTAAAAGACAGTAAAGTTTGCAAGGGCCAGGCAAGTTGTGCTTTGACCATGTTGATCCTATTTTGAAACCTATTTTGATTTAACCTATTGCATGCTAGTTTAATTGGAAAATACTTTATTTAAATACGGGGGATTAGATAAATACCAATTTGCTGTATGACACCTTGATTATTTAAATATGTGCTATGACCCTTGTCACCCTAGTTGTGGATTACTAGTTGGACATTATTAAATTGCCAACATGGGTTTTAGACCGTTGTAGTATACTGCTTAGACCTGCTACGTGCTCATGACATGATTTTGGACAATCAAATGTTAATATTGACTTAATGTTATATTGAACCTGTTTTGGAAAGGTATCATGTGATGTTGATGGCACGTGGTGCATGGTAATCAACTGGGGTTTGATAAATAGTTTTTCAACCGGGGCATGTGGCAAGAATGATCAGGTGGGCCAGTTGTGGCACTGGGGATGTTGATTTGGTTCTTCGGGTAGTCTTGCCCTGGTCACCCTAAGGACTTCACCTTGCAAGCCTTTGAACTGAGTCAAACGTACAACCACATGTTCGGAATGGGACGGACCTAGTTGATTAAGTTGCTAATAACTTACTTGTGGTACCTCGGGGTGTCAACTACACCGTTTGTGTAGATTGAAGGGGGAGCGTACCAGGGCTGCGGCATGGTACCCATCCAACGGTATGTCGGTCCCATACTTCGCCTTAGCTAAGGGAAGGGATGGTGTAGGGCAAAAACCGAGAGGTCCACTTGTGTAGTTAGAGGCTTCAAAGACTTTGTTATGATCGCTCATTCGCATACTCTTGTATGGCGATTCACTACCGACGTGGTGAGTGGATTGTATCTTGTGGGTAAAGTGTATAACCTCTGCAGAGTGTAAAACCTATTCGAATAGCCGAGTCCACTGTGATCGACAATGCTCGGGGATTACAATCAAGGGTTAGTTTTTCTCAAAATTGAACTTGGGATTGGAGGCGGTTTGCTGTGGAAAAGTGATAATTGGTTAAGGATGTGGAATGGTTTACTTTTGAAACAACTGTGAAATTATTACTATTATTATCTGTTTTACCGCTTTACAATCTATTATGAATATTTGTGAATGCTGTTTATTGCAAAATAACCCTTCACTGTCATTTGGAATAAGCCATGCATATAGCTATTAGACTTGCATTACAGGCATGACTTGTCGAGTGCTTTATGTACTCACCCCTTGCAAACAAACAATCACCAGTGAGCAAAAGTCTACATCGTCGAAGAAGAAGAAGTTCCGTGAGAAGGCGATTATCTAGGAGTCGAACCCTGTCAGTTGCCTGTGGCGTATTGATGGGATTCACCGATGTTCTTCGTTACGCTGCTGCTTATTTGGAGTTGAAGTCGTCAAGGCCTCACAAACGTAAGGTTGACCTTAAGGTCGTTCAATAGTTTATATTCTATATTTGTGTTATTTCTCTTTTCCGCTGTGTATGATTGTGATATTCATCTATGTTGAGACTGTGTGCACTAGCGTGATCCTGGACTAGTGCTGAATACACAGAGGGTCCGGATTTGCAAATTTGGGTCCCGACATGGATGAGAGTTGTGGCTAAACTTGTTATGTTAGTGTTTATTATTTTCGTTTGTGAAGTTTAGTACTGTCGTTTACAGTGTAGTGGACTGTTAAGTTTGTGTTAATTGTTAGGACGGTATTAGAAAAAATTAGTGCCATAGTATTAGAAAATAGTACTAGCCCGATATTAGCAACATTTGAAAGAACGGTAGTACCGAAACATAGTACCACGGGATTTGAAAAATTAGTAACAAAATTAGTAGCACACTATAAGCACATGGTACCAAAACATAGTACTACGCCATTAGCAGCACGGTGTTGGAAAGAAATTAGTAACAAAATTAGTAGCACGGTGTTGGAAAGAAATTAGTACCACGGTATTAGCAAATATTAGTAGAACGTTATTAGAAAAATGACTACATCCGTATGATAGTAAAACACCATGATTAGCTAAATTAGTACAACGGTGTTTGCGCTAATTAGAAAAAATAGTACGACGGTGTTTGCAATAATTAGTAGGATGGTATTAACAATAATTAGTAATATTAGTATGATGGTGTTTGCAATAATGAGTAGGACGGGATTAGTATGATGGTGTTTGCAATAATTACTAGCATGATTAGCAAAATTATTACGATGGTGTTAGCACTAATTAGCAACATTAGTATGATGGTGTTTGCAATAATGAGTAGGACGGGATTAGCAATAATTAGTAATACTGTGTATGTTTTTGTACTACATGTGGCGAGAAGATAGTCCGCTGCAAAAATAACTTGTGGGAAGAAACGTCTTCTTGTGCTGCGTTTGTACTACCATAAAAGGTATGTTTTCTTAAGGGCAGTAGCATGAAATATAATTTGTGTGGTAAATTTGTGCTATTTACCATTGCTGTGGACAGTGTAGTGTAGTCTAGTGTTAGTTTCGGGTTAATTGTTGGGAAGGTAATAGGAAACATTAGTACCATGCTATTAGAAAATATTAGGACAATGTTACCTAAAATGAGCACCGTGATAATATCAAAATTTGGTGGCACCATAGTAGCATTAATTAGTACATCGATACTAGCTAAAATAAAATGAGTAGCACGGTATCAGCATAATATAGTGACACCATAATAGCAATAATCTGTACGTCGAAAATTTTAGAAATGAGATGAAAAATTATAGGTAGAAGTAGGGTCATGTTCTTCCATATTTTAGATAAAATGAGCACCGTGATAATATCAAAATTTGGTGGCACCATAGTAACATTAATTAGTACATCGATATTAGCACAGTGCTAGCTAAAATAAAATGAGTAGCACGGTATCAGCCAAATATAGTGACAGCATAATAGCAATAATCAGTACGGCTAAAATTTTACAAATGAGATGAAAAATTTTAGGTAGGAATAGGGTCCTGTTCTTCCATATTTTGGCTAAAATGAGCACTGCGATAATATCAAAATTTGGTGGCACCATAGTAGCATTAATTAGTACATCGATATTAGCACAGTGCTGGCTAAAATAAAATGAGTAGCACGGTATCAGCAAAATATAGTGACACCATAATAGCAATAATCAGTACGTCGAAAATTTTAGAAATGAGATGAAAAATTATAGGTAGAAATAGGGTCCTGTTCTTCCATATTTTAGTAGAAATGAGATGAAAAATTATAATGGTATTTAATTAAGTGTTGTTGAACAATTATGAAATTGTGTTGGTATGGTAATGTTGCATAAAATGTTTGTTCTTTTACGTGTGTTAGCATGAAATATTAGATTAGTACATTTTCCCACCCCTCACTCCACTGAAATGTTCGAACAGCGGTGGGAACAAGGTCAAAAGAGCTATGAAATCTAGCCTAGATTATTTGAGATTTTCAGTACAACTTTCCAACTGAGTTAGCCTATTTCTGTAAAAATTTTGAAGTGAAATTAGCCTATATTTAATTTAATAAAATTCTGACAACAGCACAAGGTCCAATTTCATATTTCCGGTTTTTGATTTATAAGAGGGGTAAAAAGGTCTTAATAATTATTGAAAATTTTTGAGAGAGGTTATGAAGACAATAGTAAGTTCCAATAAAATTCTGAAGTAAGAAAGATAAGTATTTTTCTTATAGAAATTATTTTAGTACAAATCTCAGATTTTTCGAAAACGTTTCTTTTAATATCTAAGGGTATTAAAACACATTTTTTTTATGAAATTTTTACCAAAGGTAGACAGTGTTAGGTAGAGTAATTAGTAAAATTTTTAGCTCTGGACAAGGTAGCAAACTTTGGAATAAATTCTGACATTGCTGTTTTTTCACATGTTTTTAAAGAAATTTACTTTGTGTAAATTTTTAAATTACTTTTCACTGAAGTATAAGCTTTTCACAGCTCATAATACGAGATCATGTGCATTAACACGAAATATGAAATATGACTTCCATGAAAAGTTCGAATGATATTTCGTGAAATGTTATCGGAGAAATATTTTGTGTTTAGTAACTTTCAATATTATGTGTGTGCGACAGACGGACATGCCTTTCAAAATTTATTTCGGGGAACGTCCCGCAGTGTTGCATGGGAGATTCGTGAGCATTGACAACCGCTCGCACGTAGATAGCAGATAGCCACCCGAATGAACCGTGGGAGCTGAAATCACATGTCCTCGCTCTGTTCGGTCACGAACCCCGAGACGCACGAGTTCGTCTAGAAGGGGTTCGCCCACGATTGGTCCCCAACACCTCGACGGTTGTGCACACGCTCTTCCCGTTCACGGGCGGGCGCGTGGGCTTTGTATGTCCACAAAGCGGGTGGAGAGAATTTCGAGGTAGGAGTGTACGTGGAGATATTGCCACGGCACGATGCCGGAGCGGTGGCATCTACCTCCGAAGCAGTAGAACATGGGATATCGCGCACACCACCCGAACCAGACATTGTGGAGGAGGGGACATCAGGGGGAGTGGAAGAAGAAGCCGAGGCGGGGGAGGTTGATGGGGAATGCATGGATAATGAAGACGGCGGAAGCGGGGATGAAGAAGCGGCGGAGAATGATGACCCAAGACCGGCTGTACAGTACTTCCAGGGCATGGGTCTGCTGAATTGTACCATGGTGGATTACAGTAAGATATCCGCGTCGCAGTACGCCCAGAACCATGTCCAAACTGGACAATTGTTCGCTAACAAGTTGGAGGCCATTCACTTTCTTAGCAACTATGCCGTCGTGACAAGACGGGAGCACACTCTTCACCGTTCGGACAGGACGCAGTATGAGGTTAGGTGCAAGAAGTATCCGGATTGTCCCTTCTTTGTGCGAGCTCTGAAGCCCAAGCACGAAGACCACTTTGAGATACATACATACATACCTCATACGTGCACAGAGGAGTCCATAAGGAACATGAGCGGACTTGTGGACGCGAGGTTCATAGCCCAACTCCTGCTGACCGTCGTTGGAAGCGACATAGAGATGACTCCCCGTAAAATTATGGAGGAGGTGCAGAGTAGAAATGGGATGGTCATCACGTATCATACGGCCTGGAGAGCGAAGCAGAAGGCATTGAAGATGCTGTTCGGGGGTTTCGAGGAGTCTTTCAACTATGCCCCTAGGTTGCTACGGAAGATAGCCATGACAAACCCGGGCACACAGTTCGCAGTGGCTGATGAGCCTGTCATGCTGGAAGACGGGTCCTTCAGCCCGATGGACCGGTACCTCTTAAGGGTATTCTGGTCATTCGGGCAATGCATCGAAGCTTTCAAGCACTGCAGGCCAGTGCTATGCGTGGACGGGACATTCCTGAGTGGGAAGTTCCACGGGACGCTGCTAACTGCTCTCGCTGCAGATGCAAATAACCATATCCTCCCGGTGGCGTTCGCTCTCGTGGAGAGCGAGAACAATGATAGTTGGTTGTGGTTTCTGACTCTACTGAAGGGCCGGGTCGTCGGTCCCGGAGCGCTGCGTGTCGTTGTCTCGGACCGGAACAAAGGCCTTCTCCACGCGTTGGATGTCCTGCACGACAGCACTTCCTCCGCGACGAGCTGGCCCGATGTCGAGAGAAGATGGTGCATGCGCCACCTTGGCGCGACCCTGTACACAAGGTACAAGAACAAGGTGTTGGTGAAGAGATTCAAAGCTATGTGCCTGTAGAACCAACAACACAAGTTCAACGCGATATGGACACAGCTGAACGAGACCACACAGAAGATGATGGAGGACAACCAATCCCAGCAACAGCAACTCCTTTCGCAAATGGTGGGAGGCCAGACCGTGTATTCTAGAACTCGGCCCAGCTTCAGCCAGTGGATCGCGGGGAAGCCAGCGGAGCGGTGGGCGCTACTCCACGACACGAACGGAGCGAGGTATAGACGAACCATAGATTAGCGCAGATCATCTCACCTCCTTGTTTTAACTTCCATAGAAGCTAACGTACACCATGACAGGTACAACGTCATGACAACGAACATAGCGGAGGCGTTCAACAACGTACTGAAGGGTGTGCGCGCCCTCCCGTTGTGTTCAATCATTGAGCTCACGTTCTACCGGGCGGCTGATTACTTCCGAGATCGCGGAAATGTGGCCGAGGCGTGCGTCACCACGTACGCACCCAGAGTGGAGAAGATGCTCGCGGAGAGGCGGAGGAAGGCGCACTTCCACCGCACAAGGATTTATGACCTGGGGATGAATAAATTTGAGGTCATGTGCAAGCGCAAACATGCATCCGGGTATCTCGCGGGGGACACCGTGCAGCAATGTCAGCTAGGGGCCGAGGAAGTCTCGTGCACGTGCAACAAGCCAAAGCTTCAGCACATTCCGTGCTCCCATGTGATGGCGGCATGTCGCGATATGGGTGGAAACGATGCATCACAGTACATCTCGCCTTACTACACCGCGCATGCTTTGAAGAACACGTGGCGTCCGAAGATGAGTTCGTTCTCAATTGGAGAGAACTACAAGCTCATGGAAGGTCCAACACGGAAACCATATCCCGCGAGTAGGCGCACACAGCAAGGTAGGCCAAGGGCCAGATTGCAAGGTGACATGGACGCGGCTGATGCGGTGGACGGTTTGCGAAAGTGTAAAATATGCAGACAACCCGGACACGACCGTAGGAGGTGCCCCAATGCACCCAGTACGTAGTCGTCTCCCCTGGATTATGTGTAATTTGGAGCTATCGAAATGTATTTGTAATTGGGAGCTATCGAAACGTACTCGTCTCCCCTGCTATGTTACGTTGCTTTTGAACTTGTATTTGTAATTTGGAGCTATCAAAATGTATCTGTATTTGTCGGGAATGCACGTATGATGCTTCAAGCTTGTGTAAATGTACTTTGATGTCATGTATCATTTGTTTCAACAGTGCGTGATGGCGGACAATGCACTTCCAGAGCTTCTCCGTGAGTCAGTAGATGCCCCACATCGTGCAAGGGCCATTTCTGCTGGAGCTATGGTAAGATGCATTACTATATTACCCGCAATTAATTTGTTCGGATATAGCTAACCAACTTGTTATTAATCTTTCAGTTGCCCCCTCTCTTCTGTCGGTCGTTGCACAAGTTGAAAAAGTTGGACTATCGATTCCACTATCGACTAGGTCGTGCGGGTCTACTACCATTTGCACTTCTCATGGATGGGGCTCAGCTCGAAGGAGGGCGGACCACACCCATGCCTGGCATCGATCGTGCGCTTCTTACTGGTCTCGTGGACCGATGGCGGCCGGAGACACACACATTTCACCTACCATTTGGTGAGATGTCCATTACGTTGAGGGATGTGGTCATGCTAACCGGCCTGCCCATCAGGGGACAGTCGTTGGTTCTTCGTCGCCCCAGCAAGCAGCACTGGCAGCACTATATAACGGGAAGGTATTACAATCACTAGTTGTTTTATGTTCGTAATGTGCATGCTATTATGAAATCTCCTAATCCGGAGTTCACGCAGGTTTGGTGTCCCGTACGAACAGAAGGAAAATGGGGTGTCCATGACCTGGCTGCGTACATTGCAGGAGTACAACCCCTGCCCACCTGATGCCGACGAAGATACAGTGCTGCGCCACTACGAGGTCTACCTGTACTACTTGCTGGGTGGTGTGATGTTCACGTCCACCGCAGGAGACCTGATCTTCCCGCACATTGTGTCGATTGCTCGTCAGTTGGCCGGTGAGGTTGATGACATCCCGGCCTACAGCTGGGGATCTGCGGTCCTGGCGGACACGTATCGTGGATTGTGCGATGCATGCCATCGCCTGACTTACAGGGGCACTATTACTGGATGCCTGCAACTCCTTCAGATGTGGAGTTGGGAGTACCTGCCGATCTCTCGGCCAGAGATCCGTATTCAATATTACCCTGTTGCCGTCTACGATGCCATGCCAGATACCAATCGGCCTACAATGGGGTACCGTTGGATGCACGCACGACTTCGATGGTCGCCGAACGGTGACCATTGGAGCTACACGCGTGTTGTCGCCGATCTAGACTCGCCGACCGCAAAGACATGTGAATCGATCCTTGGTCTCCGCAAAGAACCGCAGAGATTGCGACGGACGCCCAAATATCCAGCTGGTGCACGGTGGACTACCCCCTGTGGATGACCACATGCTTCCTGCTCTACATGAACGCCGTAGAGGTGTACTCGCCTGAACGGATCCAGAGGCAGTTCGATTTCCGCCAGATAGTCCCCGTTCCACCACCGCGGGACGCCGGGAGATCTCACGGGTATGCATTTAGTTATTTTCAATATGTGCCCTATCTATGCAAATTTGACAATGTAACGTCCGTGCATGTAACACCCCAATTTTTGCTTTTCATGAAATTAAATATTATTTTGCACATTTGTGAATTTTTGGAATTTTCTGGAATTTAATTGGATTTATTTGAATTTAATTTGAACTTATTCCATATTGAAATAATTAAAGAAATTAAATTTTCAAATAAAGTTTTGTTGGAAATATTTTATTTGAGTCCAAAATGATCCAAAATATTTTCTGGAATTTTTCTGAGTATTTTACTATTTTTCTTGAATTAAATGAATTACTGGAAATTATTTTAAATATTAAATCGCTGAGAAATCTAAACCGGGTCGGTTACTGTTCATCCGACCGAGCCCGAGTCAGACTCGAGTCCGAGTCCGACCCGAGCCATGCGACTCGGTCGAACCCGGGCCATCAAGGCTGAAACTCAACCGTTGGATCAAGATCCAACGGCTGAGATCAACCGCAATAGCCACCGAACCCTAGCCCGTGACCGTTGGATTGAGATCCAACGGCTCACGTTGATCCACGTCACCCAATCCGAATGGGATTCGGACTCCGCCGCCGCAGCCGTGTCGACCTCGGTCTTCGCGCGATACACGGAAGCCGAGGCCCCTATTTAATGCGCCGCCGCCGCCATCGTGAAGCCCGTTCCCTTGCGCACCCGTAGCCCTAACCCACCCCGTCGGAGCCGCCGCCGTTTAGCCGCGCGAGCTCACCGTAGTTGGAATCCCTCTCCGCCGCGGTTTTTGCTTCGTCCCGTCGCCGTCCGTCGTCGCCGCCCGTTGACCCCGATCCGGACTCCGCGACGAGACGCACCGAGGAGGACTCACCTCGCCGGAGGAGCCCAAACGCCGTTGCCTTGTCGCCGTTCCCAGCTCCGGCCAGCCAGCTCCGCCGCGCCGCCATCGCCGACCCCGAGCTTCGTGGACCGTCGGATCACCATCGCATGGCTAGGATCACGCCACGTCACCGCCGGTGAGATTCCAATCCAAAAACCCCAGATCCAATCTCAACCGTTGGATCTAGATCCAACGGTCCAGATCAAACGCGTTAACCCAAACGCGTGAGAGCCAGATCCAATCTGGGCCGTTGATTTTCAAATCAACGGCCGAGATTGAGCCACGTGTGCGGAAGTTGGACCGGCACGGTCAGCGCCGTACGCGTGCGTGACGCTGACACGCCGGGCCCGCGCGTCAGCGACGCGGCGAAACCGCACCATGACGTCAGCACGGGCCCACCCGTCAGCGGCCACCCCAACCGTGCAGTGACGTCACCCATGACGTCACAGTGGGTCCCACCTGTCAGCACCGTGGGCTGAGCCCCGCTGACGTCAGCAATGACGTCACCCGAGTGGTCCCACCTGTCAGCGACCCGAGCCGTGGACCAGGTCCACGGTGGACCAAGCCAAGCCGTGGGCTGAGCCCATGGACCGGCTGACGTCAGCCGTCCAATCAGAGGCTGCCACGTGTCCTCGCTGACGCAATAATTAATTTCCGAAAAAGAAAATGATTTATTAATTCGAAATAATGATTTCAGATTTTGTTTCAAACTTCAAACGCTTATAACTTTTGCGTTTCAACTCCGATTTGAGTGATTCAAATTTCTAAATTTGTATAAAATTGAGATCTACCTAATGACGAATTTTATTTAATTTTTGGACTAAAATTTTCCTCTATAATATTATTTAATTGATTATTTAAACTTCAAAATGCTATAACTTTTGCATTTAAACTCCGAATTTGACGATTCCAGTTTCTAAAAATTCATAAAATTATGTTCTCTCTGTTTATGAACTTTATTTGGATGTTTGGACACTTTTTGTCTACTATTTTATTCATTTGTTGCTATTTGCACGCGTTACGAGTAGACGTTGAAGTGCTTAAGGATTCAAGGAGAAGTATTGACCAGAGCCATTTCGGGACCAAGAGCAAGTACTTTTTGAAGGCAAGTTATGCTTTGACCATATTGACCCTATTTTGAAACCTATTTTGATTTAACTTATTGCATGCTAGTTCAATTAGAAAATACCTTATTTAAGTATGGGAAATTAGATAAATGCCAAATTGCTGTATGACACCTTGATTAATTAAATATGTGCCATGACCCCTTGTCACCCTAGTTGTGGTTTACTAGTTGGACATTACTAAAATACCAACATGGGAAATTAGATCGTTGTAGTATATTGCTTAGACCTGCTACGTGCTCATGACATGATTTTGGATAATCAAATGTTAATATATTGACTTAATGATATATTGAACCTGTTTTGGAAAGGTATCATGTGATGTTGATAGTACGTGGTGCATGGTAATCAACTGGGGTTTGATAAATAGTTTTCGACCGGGGCATGTGGCAAGATTGATCGAGTGGGCCAGTTATGGCACCGGTAATGTTGGTTTGGTTCTTCGGGTAGTCTTGCCCTGGTCACCCTAAGGACTTCACCTTGCAAGCCTTTGAACTGGGTCAAACATGCAACCACATGTCCGTAATGGGACGGACCTAGTTGATTAAGTTGCTAATAACGTACCTGTGGGACCTCAGGAGGTCAACTACACCCTTTGTGTAAGTTGTACGGGGGACGTACCGGGGCTGCGGCCAGGTACCCATCTAACGGTTGGTTGGCCTAAACTTCACCTTAGCTAAGGGAAGGGTTAGTGTGCAACAACCGGGGAGGACCACTTGTATTGTTAGAAGTTTCCGAAAGACTATGTTACGGGAACTCGCCTTTGTGGTGTTTGACTGTATCTTGTGGGAAAAGTGCATAACCTCTGTAGAGTGTAAAATCTATTCGAATAGCCGTGTCCGCGGTATTGGACATCGCTCGGGAATTACAGTCAAGGGTTAGACTTTCTCAAAAATAACTTGGACTTGAAAGGTTGGGTTGGATTAATAATGATGTTGATAGAAATGTGGATTAGGATGGGAAAGATGTTTACTAAACCCCTTGAAAAGTTATTTATGCTTTACTTGTTATTACTGCTTTCGAATCTACTTATGATACTTGTTAAAATGCTCTTACTGCAAATATACCTTGAGCCACTCCTTTGTATTAAGCCATGCATGTAGTATATTAGCTGCATTCTGTGCATGACTTGCTGAGTACCAAGTACTCACCCTTGCCACAATACAACACCAGTTGAAGAGGAGACTACACCAGCTTTGGAGGAGGAGCTCCAAGAGGAACCGTTTACTTAGGGAGCGAGCCCAGTCAGTTGCCTGTGGTATACTGGATGGCGCCACGAAGTTATCTTATTTTCCGATGCTATTATTTCTCTTTGAATAAGTTTCGCCCTGCGTGGCGTATATTTGTAACTTGACCATAAGGTCGAGCAACCAGTTTGACTATTTAATTAAAGTACTTTGTTAGTATCGAGTGGTATGATTGTGATATTTACCGATGTTAAGACTGTGTGCACTAGCGCGTTCCTGGACTAGTGCTGAATACACAGATGGTCTGGATTTGCAGATTCGGGTCCCGACAGAGGTGGTATCAGAGCCATACTAACCGTAGGCTCACCCTTAGCTAGAAAGGTCGTAGAGAGGATAAAACCTATTTTCTAAAGCTAAAAGTTTGTCAAGACAAGAAATGACATCTCGACTTATCCCTTTCTTTCTTTTCTTGTCTCTTGCTGAATTTTTCCTTACCCCGTCACGATTTTGAAATCTCGAGTTCTTACGTGAGCACTCTTGTGACAGATGGAGGGAGAGATCAACTACGTCGATCTAGAGGTTGGTCACGCCGCAGAACTTTGGTGTATGCTGCAGACTCTCGGAAGTTTTGAGAAGCCGAAATACCAAGTGGACGTAATCAGACAAGCAGGATTGATCAAGGCTTGTGACGTGAAGATTGTGGTACCTGCCAGGAAGAAGGGCCCGGGCAATCGCCCGATACATTGCACTGCCAGGAGGTCTACAATGCAGATGGGTATCTAGGAGGTGTCGCGACGAGCAATGCGGCACATTGCCCGCATCTACGCCAAAGAGTTAGAGGGTACGGTGTTCCGTTATCATCCGCGCAGCAATAACCTTCTCGACCCGAAGATGATTCAGGATGAGAATGCCGTGATCACACAAATGGCACGACTTGTTGTCGCCCAGGAGGATGTACTCGATGATACTAGCAAGGAGCTACAGAAGGCCCGCAAGGAGATCACTGCAGAGAAGAATAGATGGCGGGAGACTCAGGAGTATGTGTCACATCTTCTGCACAGGATTGGTTAGTTAGAGACGGCGTTGTACGCACTGCAGCCGAGCCGATTACTCGAGCTACGAGCGGACCGGAGGAGCCGGAGCTTGAGGAGGACACTGCTTCTTCGACTACCACAGATGACACAGTTGCTGGACATGGTGATCGTTTCGCGCCTATGCCGCAGCGTCCGTACCCAGGCCGTGGAGGTTTTCTCGATGAGTGAGCGTAGGTTCTATAGTGAGACTCCTTCGCCGAGTCGCGTCATAGAATAAAGAGTCACCCTTTAGGCGTTAGACTCCAGTGTTAGTTCTATTTTGATTTTCATTGCTTGCTGAGTGTGCAGTATGTGTTGCAAGGCCCCTAGGCATTGTAAGCAACCATACCAAGTTACTATTGATTAAAATAATAAAGTTGGACTTTAAGTTACACCTTTCGCCCCGCATAAGTTCCGTATTACTTGTCTATTCTTGTTTCCCTCTCATCTCTGAAACCTTGGAGCAATCGATAGATGGTGAACACCCGCGAAAACCTTGGAGGCAATGGAAGTGGTTCTCGCCCAGCAGAAAACCCCAATGACGGAGCACCAGCACCACCAGTTGATATGCAGAATTTTGGAGCTTTTCTTGCTGCTCAGACTCAGTTGATGCATGCCATGATGCAACAGATGCAACACGTCACCGCTCAGGCCACTGCTAATCAAGTCAATCAGGGACAACGCCAGAATACAATACTGTCAGAGTTCAACAGTTTTGTTTGATTCTGGAGCTTCGCATTCGTTTGTTTCACAAGGCTTTGCTGCTAAAAATGATTTGGAGATTGCAAGACTTAAATGCATGCTTTTAGTTCAAACCCCTGGTTCCGAACTCCGAACAAAAGTAGGATGTTCTGGGGTAAGAATATTAATAGATGGGATAGAGTTCCTAGCGAACCTTATTATTTTGGAGACCCAGACCTTAGATGTTATTTTGGGAATGGATTGGTTATCCAAGCACAAGGCCGTATTGGATTGTGGATGAAGGACTATCTAAGTTGAGAGCCCGTGTGGAAAGAAAGTGGAATTTCAAGCTACTGCCGTTAGAGATGGACAGCTGATGGTTAACAGTACCAAGGCAATCAGCATAGAGGATGTCTCAGTGGTGAATGAGTACCCAGATGTTTTTCCTGAAGATCTACCTGGTATGCCGCCAGACAGGGATATAGAGTTTGTGATAGAGCTTGTACCTGGTACAACACCGATAGCAAAGAAACCTTATCGGATGTCCACCGAAGAATTGGTAGAGATGAAGAAGCAACTCGAAGAGCTAATGGAGAAAGGATTTATCAGACCGAGTTCGTCGCCGTGGGGAGCGCCAGTTTTCTTTGTTGTAACACCCCAAAATTTTGCTTTTCTTAAATTCATGTGTGATTTGGCACTTTGGTGAAATTTTTGGAATTTTCTGGAATTTATTTGGATTTATCTGGAATTTATTTGAATTTATTCCATTTTGAAATAATTAAAGAATTTAATTTTGCAAATAAAATTTTGTTGGAAATATTTTATTTGAGTCCAAAATGTTCCAAAGTATTTTCCAGAATTTTTCTGGAATTTTTCTGAGTCTTTTGCTATTTTTAATGAATTAAATGAATTATCGAATTATTTTAAATATTAAATCGCTGGAAAATCAACTCGGGTCTAGTATCGTTCATCCGACCGAAGTCGAACCCGAAGTCGGACTCGAAGTCCGACCGAGCCGATTGGCTCGATCAAACCAAATTAAAACCCTAATCAATCCCAACCGTTGGATCAAGATCCAACGGCCGAGATCCGCCAGCACGGTTCGAGCCAGATCCGCCCGGATCCGATCGCGCCCGCGATCGCGTGGCCGTTGATCGTGCCACGTGGGACGGCTGGCGTCATCGTCTCCGCCGAGTCCGGCCGGACTCGCCGCCGCGCCGCCGCCGTGTAGAATTAGGTTTCCGTCGCACGGACGCCGAGGCTATTTAAAGCCCTGGTCACGCCCGAGGTTGCCCTCATCCTTGCGCACTGCTTCCCGAGCCATCTCGCCGAGCCGTCGCCGCTTATTCGCGTGCGAGCTCGGGCCAGAGTTGGAGGAGGTGACCGCCGCGGTTTTGTTCGATTCCGTCGCCGTCCGTCGTCTTCCGCCGAGAAGGAGCCCAGATCCGAATCCGTGACAAGACGCACCAAGGGAGGACTCATCTCGCCGAGCAACCCCGAGCGCCGTCGGGCTCGTCGTCGTTTTCGTCTCCGGTGGTCGCAGCTCCGCTGCCGCCATCGCCCTCGCGAAGCTCGTGGACCGTCCGATCTTGATCGTGCGGGCCGAGACGCTGAAGTGCCTAAGGATTCAAGGAGAAGTGTTGACTCAGGATCCAACTCAAGACCAAGAGCAAGTACTTTTTGAAGGCAAGTTGTGCTTTGACCATGTTGATCCTATTTCAAATCTATTTTGATTTAAACTATTGCATGCTAGTTCAATTAGAAAAATACTTTGTTTAAACCTGGGGTTAGATAAATACCAATTTGCTATATGACACCTTGATTACTTAAGTATGTGCCATGACCCTTTGTCACCCTAGTTGTGGTTTACTAGTTGGACATTATTAAATTGCCAACATGGGTTTAGACCGTTGTAGTATAACGCTTAGACTCGCTACGTGCTCATGACATGATTTTGGACAATCAAATGTTAATATTGACTTAATGATATATTGAACCTGTTTTGGGAAAAGTATCATGTGATGTTGATGGCACGTGGTGCATGGTAATCAAGCGGGGTTTGATAAAACGCTTTTGACCGGGCATGTGGCAAGAGTAATCAGTGGGCCATTGTGGCATTGGGAGTGTTGATTTGGTTTTCGGGTAGTCTTGCCCTGGTCACTCTAAGGACTTAACCTTGCAAGCCTTTGAACTGGTCATACTTGCAACCACATGGCTGGAATGGGACGGCCCTAGTTGACTAAGTCGCTAAGGACTCGCTTGTGGAGCCTCAGGGTGTCAATTACACCGCTTGTGTGATTGTGCGGGGAGCGTATCGTGGTCGTGGGCCGATACCCATCTAACGGTGTGTTGGTCCCATACTTCGCCTTGGCTAAGGGAAGGGATGGTGTAGAGCACGAACCGGAGAGGACCACCTGTGTTGTTCGAGGCTTCCGAAAGGCTTTATTCTGAGGAACTTCGCCTTTGTGGTGTTTGACTGTATCTTGTGGGTAAAGTGCATAACCTCTGCAGAGTTTAGAATCTATTTAAATAGCCGAGTCCACGGTACTGGACAATGCTCGGGAATTACAGTCAAGGGTTAGACTTTCTAAAAATAACTTTGGTTTGGAAGTTGGTTTGGTTTAATAATGAAGATGATGGAAATATGGTTTAGGATGGGGAAAAATGTTTATTAAACTTCTTGAAAAGTTATTTACGCTTTACTTATTTCTACTGCTTTCGAATCTACTTATATTACTTTTCGAATGCTGTTTACTGCAAATATACCTTGAGCTATTCCTTTGTATCAAGCCATGCATATAGTATATTAGCTTGCATTCTGTGCATGACTTGCTGAGTACCAAGTACTCACCCTTGCCTCAACACAATACCAGTTGAAGAGGAGACTACGCCAGCTTCGGAGGAGGTATTCCAAGAGGATCCGTCTACTTAGGGATGCGAGCCCAGTCAGTTGCCTGTGGTATACTGGATGGCGCCACGAAGTTATCTTATTTTTCGCTGCTATTATTTCTCTTTTAATAAGTTTCGCCTTGCGAGGCATACATTTGTAACTTGACCATAAGGTCAAGTAACCAGTTTGGTTATTTAAATAAAGCACTTTTGATAATATCGATGGGTATGATTGTGATATTTACCGATGTTAAGACTATGTGCACTAGCGCGTTCCTGGACTAGTGCTGAATACACAGAGGGTCCGGATTTGCAAATTCGGGGTCCCGACAGAGGTGGTATCAGAGCCATACTTGACTGTAGGCTCAACCCTAGCTAGAATGGTCGTAGTGAGGATAAAACCTATTTTCTAAAGCTAAAAAAAATTGTCAAGATAAGAAATGACATCTCGACTTATCCCCTTCTCTCTTTTCTTGTCTCTTGCTGAAATTTTCCCTTACCTTGTCACAATTTAAAATTCCGAGTTCTTGCGTAAAGCACTCTTGTGACAGATGGCGGGAAGCTCAAGAGTATGTGGCACCCCTTCTACGAAGGATTGACGAATTGGAGATGACCTTGTACGGTCCAGACCCAGAGCCAGTACTCGAGCTACACGAGCCAGATCCAGAGGAGTCAGATCTCGATGAGGACACTGCTTCTTCGACTACCACAGAGGACACAGTTGCTGGACATGGCGATCGTTTCGCGCCTATGCCACAAAGACCCGCATCAAGTGCCGTGGAGGTTTTCTCGATGAGTGAGCATGGGTTCTTTAGTGAGACTCCTTCGCCGAGTCGCGTCATAAAAGAAAGAGTCACCCTTTAGGCGTTAGACTCCCGTGTTAGTTCGATTTCGATTTTCATTGCTTGCTGAGTGTGCAGTATGTGTTGCAAGGCCCTTAGGCATTGTAAGCAGCCATACCAAGTTATTAAATAATAAAGTTGGACCTTAAGGCTACACCTTTCGCCCCGCATAAGTTCCATATTACTTGTCCATTCTTGTTTCCCTCTCATCTCTAAACCTAGAGTAAATCGGCGAGATGGTGAACACCCGTGGAAACTTTAGAAGCAATGGGAGTGGTTCTCGCCAAACAGAAACCCCAATGATGGAGCACCAAAGACCGCCACCTGGATATGCAGAATTTCGAGCTTTTCTTGCTGCCCGCACTCGCTTGATGCATGCTATGATGCAACAAATGCAGCACGCCACCGCTCAAGCCACCTTTGCTAATCAAGTTAATCATGGACAACGCCAGAATACAAGACTATCGAGTTCATGAGAACTCACCCACCCACTTTCTCTGGGAATGCCAATCCATTGGAGGCCGATGATTGGTTAAGATCAATCGAGAGGAAGCTACACATAGCTCAATGCATAGGAAATGAGAAGGTACTCTACGCTTCTCATCGCTTGGAAGGAACAAATTACGAATGGTGGGAGAACTTCGTGCCACGCAGAGAACCCTAAAGATATCACTTGGGAAGAGTTCACACCGCATTCCGACAAGATCACGTGCCTGGAGGAATCATGGACCTTAAGAAGGAGGAGTTCAGAGCATCAAGCAAGGTAATCACCAGTGGTCGACTACCTGAACAAGTTCACACAGCCTAGCACGCTACGCACTGAGGATGTAGCGACAGATAAATCCGCATACCTCGTTTATGAAGGGACTTAACTCAGATTGCAAGTAGGGTTGATCACCCACACCTTTCCAGATTTCCAAGAATTGGTGAATAAGGCGCTTATTCTTGAGGACAAGCGCAAGGAACCGGATGAGAACAGAAGCGCAGGATGCAACAAAGAAGGATCACGCCAGGAACGCAATACCGAGAGTTGCACCAAATCAATTCTTCGATTCCAACCACGAATGCAACGAGGACACCATCCTCAAGCACCAAGACCTGCCAATCGTAACTACTGCACTTCACCGCTAGAAACGCTACCCTGTGCAGCAAGAAGGAACAAGTGAGACGCTGCTACAATCAGCAACGAGCCAGACACTTTGCCAACAGCTTGTCCAAAGAAGACAGCAGGAGTGACCCCGTTCGCTTCAATCTAGGAACCACCCCAGCTAGGACGCCAAAGACCAGAGCCATACCCTGCATCGTGGTGAGAGGCCGAGTCAACCATGTCACCGCAGATGCACCGCAGAATGCTACTGACGTCGTCTTGGGTAAGTTACTTGTTAACTCGATACACCTGCAGTTTTGTTTCACTCTGAGCTTCAGATTCGCTTGTTTCGCAAGGCTTTGCTACTAGAAATGATTTGAGGATTGCAAGGCTTAAGTGCATGCTTTTAGTTCAAACCCTGGTTCCGAACTCCGAACGAAAGTAGGATGTTCCGGGTGAGAATACTAATAGATGGAATAGAGTTCCTAGCAAACCTTATAATTTTGGAGACCCGGACCTAGACGTTATATTGGGAATGGATTGGTTATCCAAGCACAAGGTCGTATTGGATTGTGGACGAAGGACTATCTCGCTTGAGAGCCCGTGTGGGAAGAAAGTGGAATTTCTAGCCACCGCAGCTAGAGATGGGCGCTTGATGGTTAACAGCACCAAGGCAATCAAAGCATAGAGGATGTCTCGGAGTGAATGAGTACCCGATGTTTTTCCCGAGGATCTACCTGTATGCCGCCAGACAGGGACATAGAGTTTGTGATAGAGCTTGTACCTGCACAAGACCGATAGCAAAGAGACCCTATCGGATGTCCACCGAGGAGTTGGTAGAAATGAAGAAACAAATAGAAGAGTTAATGGAGAAAGGATTTATCGAGACCAAGTTCGTCACGTGGGGAGCACCGCTTTATTTGTCAAGAAGAAGGACGGAGTTTCAGGATGTGCATTGACTACCGTGCACTCACCGAAGTCACCGTGAAGAATAAGTATCCGCTACCCCGGATTGATGATTTGTTTGATCGATTAAGAGGAGCCGAGTTTTCTCCAAGATTGATCTAAGATCGATACCATCGATTGAAGATCCGATCGTAAGATATTCGAAGATCGCATTCTCGCCAAGATATGGACATTACGAGTTCTGATTATGTCTTTCGGTTCGACAAATGCGCCAAAGATATTTCATGAATATGATGAATAAGGTGTTCATGGAATATTTGGACAAGTTTGTCGTCGTGTTCATAGACGATATCCTAATCTACTCCAAGACAGAGAGCGAACATGCCGAACACTTAAGGCGAGTTTTGGAAAAGTCGAGGAACGACAACTTTTCGCCAAGTTCAAGAAGTGTGATTTTTGGAAGGACAAGGTGGAGTTTCTTGGACATGTAATGACCGCAGAAGGAGTCGCCAGAGATCCAAGCAAAGTAGAAGTCGTGTTACATTGGGAGCAACCAAGACCGTGACCCAGATTCGGAGTTTCCTTGGAATGGCAGGATACTACCGCCGTTTCATCGAAGGCTTTTCGACAATTGCGAAACCTCTTACGCAAGCTTCAAGAAGGAAAAGAAGTTTGCATGGACGCAATGTGAGAAAGGATTTCAGAGTCAAGAAGCGATTGACGCCAAGACTCTGTTAGTTCTACCGGATGTTGCTCAAAGCTTCGATATTTATTGTGACGACGCGCCAAGGACTTGGATGTGTCTTGTCTGAGAATGGAAAGGTCGTCGCGTATGCATCAAGGCGATTGAGGCCGCATGAGGAAAATTATCCGACACATGACCTAGAGTTAGCTGCCGTAGTGCATGCCTTGAAGATATGGCGTCACTATCTCGATTGGAAACAGATGTGAAGTGTATACGGATCATAAGAGCCTTAAGTACATATTCACCCAATCGGATCTGAATATGAGGCGAGAGGAGATGGTTAGAGTTGATCAAGGACTACAATGTTGGAATCCATTACCATCCCTGAAGGCCAACGTAGTAGCCGACGCCCGAGTCGGAAAAGCCATACCGTGAGTACGTTGCTAGCCACAAGTCAGACGAGTTATGTGAGGATTTTCGTAAAATGAAGATTGAGGTAGTACCTAGCGGATTCTTGGCCGCATTAGAAGTAAAGCCTACCCTAGAGGATCAGATCCGAGAAGGACGAGAAGGATGATGACAAGATCCGCAGGATTAAGTCCATCAAGGAGGAAGGCAAGGCAGAGGACTTCAAGTTGGATGAGCAAGGCACGTTGTGGATGAAGGATCGTATTTGTGTGCCTAACAAAAAGGAGTTAAAGCAATCGATTACGGAAGAAGCCCATGACTCTAAGTACTGATTCATCCCGAAGCGCCAAGATGTATCAGGATCTCAAGGAGAGATTCTCGTGGCCGAGTATGAAGCGAGAAGTTGCCGAGCATGTTGCATTGTGCGACGTATGCCGAGAGTCAAGGCAATGCATCGAGACCAGCAGGATTGCTACAACCGCTGAAAATACCTGAGTGGAAGTGGGAGGAAATCGGAATGGATTTCATTACCGGTTTGTCAAGACTCAAGGAGGTTATGACTCCATATGGGTTATAGTGGATCGCTTGACTAAAGTAGCCCATTTTATCCCCGTGAAGACCACTTACTCGGAGATAAATTAGCGAAATTATACATGATCAGATTGTCTGCTTGCACGGAGTGCCAAAGAGGATTGTATCGGACAGAGGTACCCAATTTACCTCAAGGTTCTGGAATAAGTTGCATGAAGCCATGGGAACCCGTTTGAACTTCAAGATGCCTTATCATCCACGCATCAGACGGACAGACCAGAAAGAGTCAACCAGATTCGAAGATATGTTGAGAGCTTGTGCATTGGCTTATGCTACCTCTTGGGATAAGAGTTTGCCGTATGCCGAGTTTAGTTACAACAATAGTTATCAAGCTAGTTTACGATGTCACCTTTTGAGGCCTTTGTATGGTCGACTTCGCCTGACGCCATTGAATTGGAATGAGACCGGCGAGCGCTGTCTTTGGGCCTGATATTCTTCAAGAGGTCAAGAACGGTCGCCATGATTAGGGAAAGGTTGAAGATAGCCCAATCACGACAAAAGAGCTATGCTGACAATCGTCGCCTAGACTTGAGTTTTGAACCAGAAGACTTTGTATACCTCAGAATTACGCCTCTCAGGGGAGTTAAGAGGTTCCATGCCAAAGGGAAACTCGCACCCCGTTATGTTGGACCATTTAAGATTTTGAGTCGCAGAGGCGGTTGCTTACCACCGGAGTTGCCACAAATCGTTGGCGAGGAGTGCATGACGTATTCCATGTGTCCCGCTTGAAGAAGTGTCTCCGAGTTCCCGAGGAATGCAGACACCGCTAGAGTCAATTGAGTTGCAAGAAGATTTGACTTATAAGGAACATCCCGTGAGGATTCTAGACACAATGGATCGAGAAACCGTAAATAAGTCAACCCGCTTCAGAGTTCGATTGGAGTAACCATGCAGAGAGCGGGCGACTTGGGAGCGCCGAAGAGGATTTGAAGAAAGAGTTTCCAAACCTATTCCTTTAGTAAGCCTGAATCTCGTGGACGAGATTCTATTAAGGGGAGGTTTGTAACACCCCAAAATTTTGCTTTTCTTAAATTCATGTGTGATTTGGCACTTTGGTGAAATTTTTGGAATTTTCTCGAATTTATTTGGATTTATCTCGAATTTATTTGAATTTATTCCATTTTGAAATAATTAAAGAATTTAATTTTGCAAATAAAATTTTGTTGGAAATATTTTATTTGAGTCCAAAATGTTCCAAAGTATTTTCCAATTTTTCTCGAATTTTTCTCGAGTCTTTTGCTATTTTTAATGAATTAAATGAATTATCGAATTATTTTAAATATTAAATCGCTGGAAAATCAACTCGGTCTAGTATCGCTCATCCGACCGAAGTCGAACCCGAAGTCGGACTCGAAGTCCGACCGAGCCGCTTGGCTCGATCAAACCAAATTAAAACCCTAATCAATCCCAACCGTTGGATCAAGATCCAACGGCCGAGATCCGCCTGCACGGTTCGAGCCGTATCCGCCCGGATCCGATCGCGCCGTCGCGATCGTGGCCGCTGATCGTGCCACGTGGACGGCCGAAGCGTCATCGTCTCCGCCGAGTCCGAGCCGGACTCACGCCGCCACGCGCCGCGTGTAGAATTAGGTTTCCGCCTCGCACGGACGCCGAGGCTATTTAAAGCCCTGGTCACGCCCGAGGTTGCCCTCATCCTTGCGCACTGCTTCCCGAGCCATCTCGCCTGAGCCGCCGCCGTTTGCCCGCGGCGAGTTCGGGCCAGAGTTGGAGGAGGTGACCGCCGCGGTTTTGTTCGATTCGTCGCCGTCCGTCGTCTTCCGCCGAGAAGGAGCCTGCATCCTAATCCCCGTGACAAGACGCACCCGAAGGGAGGACTCATCTCGCCGGAGCAACCCCGGAGCGCCGTCGGGCTCGTCGTCGTTCTCGTCTCCGGTGGCTGCAGCTCCGCCGCGTCGCCATCGCCCTCGCGAGCTCTGTGGACCGTCCGATCTTGATCGTGCGGCTGAGACGTTGAAGTGCCGGAAGGATTCGAAGGAGAAGTGTTGACTCAGGATCCAACTCAAGACCAAGAGCAAGTACTTTTTGAAGGCAAGTTGTGCTTTGACCATGTTGATCCTATTTCGAAATCTATTTTGATTTAAACTATTGCATGCTAGTTCAATTAGAAAAATACTTTGTTTAAACCTGGGGGTTAGATAAATACCAATTTGCTATATGACACCTTGATTACTTAAGTATGTGCCATGACCCTTTGTCACCCTAGTTGTGGTTTACTAGTTGGACATTATTAAATTGCCAACATGGGTTTAGACCGTTGTAGTATAACGCTTAGACTCAAGCACGTGCTCATGACATGATTTTGGACAATCAAATGTTAATATTGACTTAATGATATATTGAACCTGTTTTGGGAAAAGTATCATGTGATGTTGATGGCACGTGGTGCATGGTAATCAACTGGGGTTTGATAAACAGTTTTGACCGGGGCATGTGGCAAGAGTAATCAGGTGGGCCAGTTGTGGCATTGGGAGTGTTGATTTGGTTTTTCGGGTAGTCTTGCCCTGGTCACTCTAAGGACTTAACCTTGCAAGCCTTTGAACTGGGTCATACTTGCAACCACATGGCTGGAATGGGACGGCCCTAGTTGACTAAGTCGCTAAGGACTCGCTTGTGGAGCCTCAGGGTGTCAATTACACCGTTTGTGTGATTGTGCGGGGAGCGTATCGTGGTGGTGGCCAGATACCCATCTAACGGTGTGTTGGTCCCATACTTCGCCTTGGCTAAGGGAAGGGATGGTGTAGAGCACGAACCGGAGAGGACCACCTGTGTTGTTTGAGGCTTCCGAAAGGCTTTGTTACGGGAACTCGCCTTTGTGGTGTTTGACTGTATCTTGTGGGTAAAGTGCATAACCTCTGCAGAGTTTAGAATCTATTTAAATAGCCGAGTCCACGGTACTGGACAATGCTCGGGAATTACAGTCAAGGGTTAGACTTTCTAAAAATAACTTTGGTTTGGAAGTTGGTTTGGTTTAATAATGAAGATGATGGAAATATGGTTTAGGATGGGGAAAAATGTTTATTAAACTTCTTGAAAAGTTATTTACGCTTTACTTATTTCTACTGCTTTCGAATCTACTTATATTACTTTTCGAATCTTTGTTTCTTTGCAAATATACCTTGAGCTATTCCTTTTTATCAAGACATGCATATAGTATATAAGCTTGCATTCTGCGTGCATGACTTGCCGAGTACCAAGTACTCACCCTTGCCTCAACACAATACCAGTTGAAGAGGAGACTACGCCAGCTTCGGAGGAGGAATTCCAAGAGGATCCGTCTACTTAGGGATGCGAGCCCAGTCAGTTGCCTGTGGTATACTGGATGGCGCCACGAAGTTATCTTATTTTCCGCTGCTATTATTTCTCTTTTAATAAGTTTCGCCTTGCGAGGCATACATTTGTAACTTGACCATAAGGTCAAGTAACCAGTTTGGTTATTTAAATAAAGCACTTTTGATAATATCGATGGGTATGATTGTGATATTTACCGATGTTAAGACTGTGTGCACTAGCGCGTTCCTGGACTAGTGCTGAATACACAAAGGGTCCGGATTTGCAAATTCGGGGTCCCGACATTTGTCAAGAAGAAGGACGGGAGTTTCAGGATGTGCATTGACTACCGTGCACTCAATGAAGTCACCGTGAAGAATAAGTATTCGCTACCCAGGATCGATGATTTGTTTGATCAGCTGAGAGGAGCCGGAGTTTTCTCCAAGATTGATCTGAGATCGGGATACCATCAGTTGAAGATCCGATCGGAGGATATTCCGAAGATCACATTCTCGTCAAGATACGGACATTATGAGTTTACTGTTATGTCCTTTGGTCTGACGAATGCACCAGAATATTTCATGAATATGATGAATAAGGTGTTCATGGAATATTTGAACAAGTTTGTTGTTGTGTTCATAGATGATATTTTAATCTACTCCAAGACAGAGGATGAACATGCCGAACACTTGAGGCGAGTTTTGGAAAAGCTGAGGGAACAGCAACTCTTCGCCAAGTTCAGTAAGTGTGATTTCTGGAAGGACAAGGTGGAATTCCTCGGACATGTAATGACCGCAGAAGGAGTCGCCGTAGATCCAAGCAAGGTAGGAGCTGTGTTACATTGGGAGCAGCCGAAGACTGTGACCCAGATCCGGAGTTTCCTTGGAATGGCAGGTTACTATCGCCGTTTCATTGAAGGCTTTTCGACAATTGCGAAACCTCTTACGCAATTGCTGAAAAAGGAGAAGAAGTTTGCATGGACGCCAGAGTGCGAGAAAGGTTTTCAAAAACTGAAGAAACGATTGACATCAGCGCCGGTGTTAGTTCTACCGGATGTTAATCAAAGCTTTGATATTTATTGTGATGCATCGCGTCAAGGACTTGGATGTGTGTTGATGCAGAACGGAAAGGTCGTCGCTTATGCATCAAGGCAGTTGAGGCCGCATGAGGAGAATTATCCGACGCATGACCTAGAGCTAGCTGCCGTAGTGCATGCCTTGAAATTATGGCGTCACTACTTAATTGGAAACAGATGTGAACTATACACGGACCATAAGAGTCTTAAGTACATCTTCACCCAATCAGACCTGAACATGAGTCAAAGGAGATGGTTAGAGTTGATCAAGGACTACAATGTTGGAATCCATTACCATCCTGGAAAGGCCAACGTAGTTGCCGATGTTCTGAGTCGGAAAAGCCATACCGTGAACATGTTGCTAGCCACAAGTCAGGAAGAACTATGTGAGGATTTCCAGAGAATGCAGATTGAAGTCGTACCAGAAGGATTCATGGCCGCATTGGAAGTGAAGCCTACCCTAGAAGATCAGATCCGAGAAGGACAGAAGGATGATGACAAGATCCGCAGGATTAAGTCCATCATGGATGAAGGCAAGGCAGAGGACTTCAAGTTGGATGAGCAAGGCACGTTATGGATGAAGGATCGCATTTGTGTGCCGAACAGAAAGAAGCAAGCGATTGATTCTAGAAGAAGCCCATGACTCCAAGTATTCAATTCACCCAGGAAGTGCCAAGATGTATCAGGATTTGAAGGAGAGATTCTGGTGGCCGAGCATGAAGCGTGAAGTTGCCGAGCATGTTGCATTGTGCGACGTATGCCAGAGAGTCAAGGCAATGCATCAGAGACCAGCAGGATTGTTGCAGCCGCTAAAAATACCTGAGTGGAAGTGGGAGGAAATCGGAATGGATTTCATTACCGGTTTGCCTAAGACTCAAGGAGGTTATGACTCTATATGGGTTATAGTGGATCGCTTGACCAAGGTCGCCCATTTTATCCCTGTGAAGACCACTTACTCGGGAGATAAGTTAGCAGAATTGTATATGATCAGGATCGTCTGTTTGCACGGAGTGCCAAAGAAAATCGTATCGGATAGAGG
Organism: Rhipidocladum racemiflorum; assembly: GCA_036346355.1. NCBI lineage: Eukaryota > Viridiplantae > Streptophyta > Magnoliopsida > Poales > Poaceae > Rhipidocladum > Rhipidocladum racemiflorum. The sequence continues at coordinate 40,414,697 of CM070588.1, forward strand.
TACCCAGTTTACCTCGAGGTTCTGGAATAAGCTACATGAAGCCATGGGAACCCATTTGAACTTCAGTACAGCTTATCATCCACAGACGGATGGCCAGACTGAAAGAGTCAATCAGATTCTGGAGGATATGTTAAGAGCGTGTGCATTGGCTTATGCTACCTCTTGGGATAAGAGTCTGCCGTATGCGGAGTTCAGTTACAACAACAAGCACAGCAAGTTTGCAAAGGTCACCATTTGAAGCACTATATGGTCGACCCTGTCGGACGCCATTGAACTGGAATGAGACAGGTGAACGCCGTGTCTTTGGGCCAGATATTCTTCAAGAAGCTGAAGAACAGATTGCCATGATCAGGGAGAGATTAAAGATAGCCCAATCACGGCATGTAAGAGTTATGTCGACAACCGCCGAGACTCGAAGTTTCAACCGTAAGATTTCGTGTATCTCAGAGTCACACCGCTCAGAGGAGTTAAGAGATTCCATGCCAAAGGAAAACTCGCGCCGAGATATGTTTGACCATTCAAGATTTTGAGCCGCAGAGGCGAAGTTGCTTACCAGCTGGAGTTGCCGCAGTCGTTAGCAGGAGTACATGACGTGTTCCATGTGTCCCAGCTAAAGAAGTGTCTTCGAGTGCCAGATGAGCAAACGCCCTTGGAGTCGATTGAACTGCAAGAGGATCTGACTTATAAGGAGCATCCCGTGAAGATTTTGGACACGATGGACCGAGAGACTAGAAATAAGTCAACCCGCTTCTGTAAAGTTCAGTGGAGCAACCATGAAGAAAGCGAAGCGACTTGGGAACGCGAAGAGGATTTGAAGAAAGAGTTTCCGAACCTATTCTTTAGTAAGCCCTGAATCTCGGGGACGAGATTCTGTTAAGGGGGGAGGTTTGTAACACCCCAATTTTTGCTTTTCATGAAATTAAATATTATTTTGCACATTTGTGAATTTTTGGAATTTTCTGGAATTTAATTGGATTTATTTGAATTTAATTTGAACTTATTCCATATTGAAATAATTAAAGAAATTAAATTTTCAAATAAAGTTTTGTTGGAAATATTTTATTTGAGTCCAAAATGATCCAAAATATTTTCCAGAATTTTTCTGGAATTTTTTTGAGTATTTTACTATTTTTCTTGAATTAAATGAATTACTGGAAATTATTTTAAATATTAAATCGCTGAGAAATCCAAACCGGGTTCATCTTGTTCATCCGACCGAGCCCGAGTCAGACTCGAGTCCGAGTCCGACCCAAGCCATGCGACTCGGTCGAACCCGGTCACCGCGCCGAAACTTAACCGTTGGATCAAGATCCAACGGCTGAGATCAACCGCAATAGCCACCGAACCGTAGCCCGTGACCGTTGGATTGAGATCCAACGGCTCATGTTGATCCACGTCACCCAATCCGAATGGGATTCGGACTCCGCCGCCGCAGCCGTGTCGACCTCGGTCTCCGCGCGATACACGGAAGCCGAGGCCCCTATTTAATGCGCCGCCGCCGCCATCGTGAAGCCTGTTCCCTTGCGCACCCATAGCCCTAACCCACCCCGTCGGAGCCACCGCCGTTTAGCCGCGCGAGCTCGCCGTAGTTGGAATCCCTCTCCGCCGCGGTTTTTGCTTCGTCCCGTCGCCGTTCGTCGTCCTTCGCCGCCGTTGACCCCAGATCCGGACTCCCCGCGATGAGACGCACCCGAGGGGAGGACTCACCTCGCGGGAGGAGCCCGCAAACGCCGTTGCCCTTGTCGCCGTTCCCAGCTCCGGCCAGCCAGCTCCGCCGCGCCGCCATCGCCGACCCCGAGCTTCGTGGACCGTCGGATCACCATCGCATGGCTAGGATCACACCACGTCACCGCCGGTGAGATTCCAATCCAAAAACCCCAGATCCAATCTCAACCGTTGGATCTAGATCCAACGGTCCAGATCAAACGCGTTAACCAAAACGCGTGAGAGCCAGATCCAATCTGGGCCGTTGATTTTCAAATCAACGGCCGAGATTGAGCCACATGTGCGGAAGTTGGACCGCACGGCCGCGCCAGACGCTGGCGTGCGTGACGCCGACACATCGGGCCCGTCGGCCGACGCGAAACCGCACCATGATGTCGGCCACGGGCCCACCCGTCGGCCACCCCAACCGTCGCGATGGCGTCACCCATGACGTCACAGTTGGGTCCCACTGTCGACTGCGGTGAGCCCCGCTGACGTCAGCAATGACGTCACCCGAGTGGTCCCACCTGTCAATGACCCGAGCCGTGGACTAGGTCCACGGTGGACCAAGCCAAGCCGTGGGCTGAGCCCATGGACCGGCTGACGTCAGCCGTCCAATCAGAGGCTGCAACGTGTCCTCGCTGACGCAATAATTAATTCCCGAAAAAGAAAATGATTTATTAATTCGAAATAATGATTTCAGATTTTGTTTCAACGTCCATGCCACCCACATTACGCGGTGGAACGACAGTGCATTCCAGGAGGTTGTCTTACCCTCTGTGCCATACGACCCCCAGGAATATGACAACAACCTCACATGGTACCGTCCGTGCACCCGCGCCACATTGCTCAGCAACGAGGTCGACGAACGAGCAATGGCCTATCCTGAGGACCGATCTCGACAAGTCCACATTTTGGTACTAAATATTGTGCAATAATGTCCTCAGTAAATTTATTAACCCTCTGATTCTAATACCCCAGTAATGCCTTGCAGACGCAGGAGGCATCCGAGCTGTATACCGAAGCGGATCGACTTGCGGGGCAAACTGAAGGCACCTCTGGCTCCTCATCAGCACCAAATCACATGAGAAGGTACCTCTGTGAAATCATGTGCTGAAAAATTGGCTTAGAATTGAATTTGCAAAATATGTTTGTTCATATGTTTTGACAATTTGACAAGAAACAGTAAGTTTCGCTTTGGCGCCGGACCAAACTTAAAGAAAAAAGTAAGTTTCCCATCTACAACGGACCAAATTTGTTTGTCTGTCGTAAACATGCTTTGGCAACCTCATTTTCCCATGTACGACAAACCAAGTTTTTTGGTCTGTTGTAAACATGAATCTGAGTCCTTTTGCGCCGAACCGATTATGTGTACGACGGACCAAGTTTTTGGATCTGTCGCGCACATGTTTTTGAGCTCTTGTGCCAAACTCAATTTTCCAAGAAAATAACAGTCAGCACATGTACGATGGACCAAGTTTTTGGGTCTGTCGTGGACGTGCTTTTGAGCTCATGAGCCGAACTCAATTTTCCAAGAAACCAATAAGTTTTGCATGTACGACGGACTGATTTCTTTTAGTCTGTCGTGAACGTGTTTTCACCGGAATGATTTGTTCTTGAAACCGAGACTTTCACTTGTACACCGGACCGATTTTGTTGGTCCGTCGTGAATGGTTTTTTGAGTGATTTTTTCATGTGTACGCCGGACCATATTTTTTGGTCCGTCGTGAATGCGTTTTTGCTCGATTAGGGTTTGGAGCAAAATTGGAATTGTGTTTGATTTGTTTTTGAGATTATGAAATTTGTGAGAATTTCATGATGCTTGAAGTGGACTTTATGCAATGCTCGTGTGAGTATTTGCATGGATTGATGTGAGTCAAGTCGTGGACTTGTGCTCGGAATTGTTTTGTGGTTTGTTCATGTTCAGGTATTGCTCGAAGACGAACGTGGTCGATGACAGGACCGGAACTAGGTTCATTGAGGAGCTGAGGTTCGGGACTAGGTTCAGGGAGGAACTGAGGTCTTGGTGGTCAAGGATGTCATGCGGGACGTTCGGGCTAAGAGAATGGTGCACATGAAGAATGGTTAGTCACGTGAGAATGGCAGGAGGTCATTCGCGTGCAAAGTGTTAGTCACGTGAGTATGGCAGGTGGCCATTCGCGTTCAAAGTGTTAGTCACGTGAGTATGGTAGGGTTGCCATACGCGTGCAAGAGTTGTACTCGGCCAGGTTGGGCCAAGAGGAGTTGTATACATACTCCTTCTTGATTAGGAATTGTATTCAGAACTCCTTGTGTTTTGCTCCTTTAAATAGGAGGGGTTGTCTCCTGTTGAAGGGCATCGAATCAATCGGAGCTAAGCGCATTGAGAGCCTCAAGCTCAGTTTTAGGGTTTGTACTCTTTTGATGAGAGTACTTTAGACAAAATAAATAAAGATCAATTCTTCTAGATCCTTGCGTACAAAGAATCGCGTTGCTCTGATGTTTCCTGTTTTGGTTCTTGTTTGCATGCTTGTTCTTTTCTAGATTGGTTTTTGTTCTTTTAGTTTTATCTTGATTTGATCCATCAAAACCATTCTAGAGAATTGATTTAGGGTTTCTCTAAGTTTAGTTGATTAAACTTTTGTCGTTCTTGTTTAATCTTGACGTTTTGGTTAGATTATTTCTCGTCATCTTCTGTCACAGCAAGCTTGCGAGGTTTATAACTTTTGATCCGTAAGTCCGATTGAGCTTATTCTTTTTGCGTTCGATTCGTATTGGAATATAGTTTCTCGTGTCCAAATTTCAGATCAATCTAACAGTTGGATCTCCGGGAATTCTCGTTTTACCGAAGCTCTGTCATTCTGTTTTTGTCGAATACGAGGCAATTATTTGGTTCTGTTTCGGGGTGAACTTTTAATAGATCAAGAATTTGGTTTTAGCTTCCGCACAATCATTCAGCCCCCCTCTGATTGCTATATTCGTATACTTCGATCCTACAAGTGGTATCAAAGCAAGGTTTTTCTAATCTATCTTAACCGGTGATTAGATCAATGGATCGTTATTCGACAAAACCATGTGTGTTCGATGGTGTTGATTTTCAGTTTTGGAAGGCCAAAATGGAGGCGTTCATCCAAGCACAAGGCTTCACAATTTGGGAGAAGGTCTACAAGCCATATGAAGTCCTTGCAAACGACAACGTCAACGACACCAATCGCACACATGTTGAAGCAAACATCAAGGCGCGCAACTTGATCATCCAAGGTTTGGGACGCGGCGACTTTAACCGTGTGATCCATCTCAAATCCGCATATGAGGTATGGAAATCTCTTTGTGATTACCATGAGGGTTCTAACACTATTAAAGAGGTTCGTCAAGATCTTTACAAAAAAGAATACATGCGATTTGAGATGAAACCCGGTGAGTCGCTAGATGACTTCTTTGCACGTTTCAATAAAATTCTTAGTAATCTTCGTCTTTGTTGGAGTTAGCTTTGATGATGCCGCTAATGCTAGACAATTGCTTGGTGCTTTAGACATGTCTATTTGGGAGATGAAAGTTACATCCATTAGAGAATCTACTGTCATGAGTACACTTACCTTAGATGTTCTTTATTCCAAGTTGAAAACTCATGAATTAGATGTTCTTGCTAGAAAGAATGATCATAAATCAATTGCTTTGACATCTCAACCTAGCATATCTCATAATAGTTTTGCTCTATCTTTCTTGTCTTCACTAACCGATGAACAGATTGAGCAATTCCCAGAAGAAGACTTGTCACTACTCTCTTCTCGCTTTAACAAAGCTTTACAAAATGTGAGAATGAGAAAGAGAGGTGGTGGTGGCCCTCCAAGATGCTATGAGTGTGGTGATCTCGACCATATTCGTCCAAACTGTCCTAAACTTGCAGGTGAAGCATCAAGGGAGGAGAAGGACAACGACAGAAGAAAAGAGAAGAAGTTCTCTTCAAGTAATAGAAAGAAGAAGAGCTTCATCAACAGCAAAGTTGTCCACCTAGTTCTTTCCGCTCTTGAACAAGTCAATTTGAGCGATGTGGATTCAGGGAGCAGTGAGGATGATGCAACTCCAAGCAAGCATGAGTTGACGGGGTTGTGTCTCATGGCTAAAAGCAGCAACAGCTTTACTGAGGACGACCACAACAGCGACTTCAATAAGGTAGATCCTTCTTACGATGAATTAGCTATTGCTGTTGCTCGACTTGGTAAATTGCTTGATAAACGTGACAAGAAAATTAAGAAACATGATTTTGTTGTTGAGTCATTGAATGCTGAAATTGCTAGACTTAAAACCTTGATTCCTGATGATGATGCTTGCAAATCATGTGACTTAATTTACAATGAGCTTACTTTGCTTAGGAAAGAACATGTTACCTTGTTAGAGCAAATCAATGCTGAAAATGAGAAAAATGAGAAACTTGTTAAACATGCTAGTTGTTCTACCATTGATTTACATGATACAACTCCATGTTCTATATGCTCCATACTAGAATTGAAGTTGCATGATGCAAATGCTAGGGTTTCTCAAATGACAGAAGATTTGTGTAACATCCCAAAATTTTGCTTTTCTTAAATTCATGTGTGATTTGGCACTTTGGTGAATTTTTGGAATTTTCTGGAATTTATTTGGATTTATTTGGAATTTATTTGAATTTATTCCATTTTGAAATAATTAAAGAATTTAATTTTGCAAATAAGATTTTATTGGAAATATTTTATTTGAGTCCAAAATGATCCAAAATATTTTCCAGAATTTTTCTGGAATTTTTCTGAGTCTTTTGCTATTTTTAATGAATTAAATGAATTACTGGGAATTATTTTAAATATTAATTATTGGAAAAGGACCGACCGGGTCGGTTCTCGTTCATCCGATCGAGCCCGAGTCGACTCGAAGTTCGAGTCCGACCGAGCCACGTGACTCGACCAAACCCACTCCTAACCCTAATCAATCCCAACCGCTGGATCAAGATCCAACGGTACCGAGATCACCAGACGGCTCGAGCCAGATCCGGCCGGATCCGATCGCGCCCGGCGATCGTGGCCGTCGATCGTGCTAATGCGGACGGCCACGATTTCGTCGTCTTCGCCGAGTCCGAGCCGGACTCGCCGCTACCGCCGCCAGAATCGAACTAGGTTTCCGTCTAGGGCACGAACGCCGAGGCTATTTAAAGCATGAGACGCCCCCGAGGTTGCCCTCATCCTTGCGCACTCCGCTTCCCGAGCCATCTCGCCGAGCCGCCGTTGAGCCGCAATCGCCGCCGGAGTTGTCTCTTCCTCCGCCGCGTTTGCGCCGCTCGCTGCCGTCTGGCTGCCTTCCGCCGAGAAGGAGCCAGATCCGAGTCCCCGCGACGAGACGCACCGGCGGGAGGTTTCATCTCGCCGAGAAGCCCGTGGCGCCGTAGCCGTGGTCATCGTCTCGGCTCCGTCAAGCCGCCGCCGCCAGTGAAACCATCGCCGTCGCGAAGCTCGGAGGACCGTCCGATCCAGATCGAACGGTTGAGGTGAGATCACGTGTTCCAAACCCGATTAGATCTGGACCGTTGGATCAAGATCCAACGGTTCACAATCGCCACGTGCCGTAGCAGTGCGATTATAGGATTAGATCTGGACCGTCCGATCTAGATCGAACGGCCCACGAGCATCGAGTAGTTTCAACGTGTTAACCCTGGATCCAATCCGCGCCGTTGATTTTCAAACCAACGGCCGAGATTGCGCCACGTGTCGGGAAGTTGGACCGACGCGGCCGGCTGGCCCACGCGACGCTGGCGTGTGGACGCCGACACGCCGCTGCGTGTCGAGGGCCCGCATGTCGCTGGCTAACCCGCAAGCGCCGACGTCACCCATGACGCCAGTGGACCCCACCTGCCGCCACCATGGGTCGAGCCTCGCCGACGCCGGCCGATGACGCTACCCGAGTGGGCCCACATGTCAGTCTCACGTGGAGCCGTGGACCGAGTCCACCGTGGACCCGAGCCGAGCGTGGACCGAGCCCATGGACCGGCTGACGTCAGCAAGCCAATCAGGAGCTGCCACGTGTCCATGCTGACGCAATAATTAATTTCCGAAAAAGAAAATGATTTATTAATTCGAATAATGATTTCAAATTTAGATTCAAACTTCAAACGCTTATAACTTTTATGCTTCAACTCCGATTTGAGTGATTCAAATTTCTAAATTTGTATAAAATTAAGATCTACCTAAATATAAATTTTATTTAATTTTTGGACTAAAGTTTTTCTCTGTAATATTATTTAATTGATTATTTAAACTTTAATAAATCATAACTTTTGCATTTTAACTCCGATTTGAACGATTCCAGTTTCTAAAAATCCAGAAAATTATGTTCTCTCTGTTTATGGATTTTATTTGGAGTTTTGGGATCTTTTTGCATAGTGTTCATTTGTGTATTTGCTATTTGCACGCTTTACGAGTAGACGTTGAAGTGCCGGAAGGATTCGAGGGAGAAGTGTTGACTCAGGATCCAACTCAAGACCAAGAGCAAGTACTTTTTGAAGGCAAGTTGTGCTTTGACCATATTGATCCTATTTCGAAATCTATTTTGATTTAAACTATTGCATGCTAGTTCAATTAGAAAGATACTTTGTTTAAACCTGGGGGTTAGATAAATACCAATTTGATATATGACACCTTGATTACTTAAGTATGTGCCATGACCCTTTGTCACCCTAGTTGTGGTTTACTAGTTGGACATTATTAAATTGCCAACATGGGTTTAGATCGTTGTAGTATCTTTGCTTAGACTCACTACGTGCTCATGACATGATTTTGGACAATCAAATGCTAATATTGACTTAATGATATATTGAACCTGTTTTGGAAAAGTATCATGTGATGTTGATGGCACGTGGTGCATGGTAATCAACTGGGTTTGATAAACGATTTTCGGCCAGGGCATGTGGCAAGAGTAATCAGTGGGCGGTGTGGCATTGGGAGTGTTGATTTGGTTTTTCGGGTAGTCTTGCCCTGGTCACTCTAAGGACTTAACCTTGCAAGCCTTTGAACTGGGTCATACTTGCAACCACATGGTCGGAATGGGACGGCCCTAGTTGACTAAGTCGCTAAGGACTCACTTGTGGAGCCTCAGGGTGTCGATTACACCTTTTGTGTGATTGTGCGGGGCGTATCGTGGTCGTGGCCAGTACCCATCTAACGGTGTGTTGGTCCCATACTTCGCCTTGGCTAAGGGAAGGGATGGTGTAGAGCACGTCTTAGAGGACCACTGTGTTGTTTGAGGCTTCCGAAAGGCTTTGTTACTGAACTCGCCTTTGTGGTGTTTGACCTATCTTGTGGGTAAAGTGCATAACCTCTGCAGAGTGTAGAATCTATTTGAATAGCCGAGTCCACTGTGATCGACAATGCTCGGAATTACAATCAAGGGTTAGATTTTACGAAAATAACTTGGTTTTGAAAAGATGGGTTGGTTTAACAAGGAAGATGATGGAAATATGGTTTAGGATGGGAAAAATGTTTATTAAACTTCTTGAAAAGTTATTTATGCTTTACTTATTTCTCGCTTTGAATCTACTTATATTACTTGTCAAAAGTCACATTTCGCAAATATACCCTGAGCTATTCCTTTGTACTAAGCCATGCATATAGTATATTAGCTTGCATTACATGCATGACTTGTCGAGTACCAAGTACTCACCCTTGCCTCAACACAATACCAGTTGAAGAGGAGACTACGCCAGTTTCGGAAGAGGAGTTCCAAGAGGACCCGTCTACTTAGGGATGCGAGCCGATCGATTGCCTGTGGTATCTTTGGATGGCGCCACGAAGTTTATTTGATTTTTCCGCTGCAGTTATTTCTCTTTTAATAAGTTTCGCCTTGCAAGGCATATATTTGTAACTTGGCCATAAGGTCGAGTAACCCTTTGATTATTTAAATAAAGTACTTTGATAGTATCGTTTGGTATGATTGTGATATATACCGATGTTAAGACTGTGTGCACTAGCGCGTTCCTGGACTAGTGCTGAATACACAGAGGGTCCGGATTTGCAAATTCGGGGTCCCGACAATTTGCTTACACATGAGGTTCTTTCATGCTCAACTTGTCGCAAGCAAAAAGGAAAAGTGGACGTTCCCTGTAATAATTGTTTAACTCTTTCTCGAAAAATTGATTACTTGGAAAAGTCATTAGAACGTTTCACTAAAGGAAAGAAAAACCTAAACATGATCTTGGATCAATCAAAAGTCAGCACTCATAACAAAGGTTTAGGTTTTGATTCTTATGCTCATCATAAATCACATGCTCCCATTGTTGTCAAAACACTTGAAAGTGGAAAATTTGAAATTGTCAATGAGCCTAAGAAAACTGTCTTTAAATCTGCTGGTCTTTTATCTTCTACTATGATGAATGCAAAATGTGCTTCTACTGTTAAAGCAAAACATCATGTTAAGTACACTTGCACTCATTGTGGTAGAGATGGACATTTAGTAGACTTTTGCTTTAGACTAGCTAAACAACAAAAGAGAGAAAGGTTTAATGCTAGGTCTAATTTCAGAAAGGCACACTCTACTTCTCATTATGTGCCTAGGGTGAAACAAACACCTTTTGTTTCTAAAAACACGGAAAAAGGCAAATCTATTTTTGTGCATAAGAATACTTGTGTTGTGCCTACTGTTGTGCGTCGTGTGTCTCGATCTTTGGATTCCTAAACATCTTATTTCTAACCCCGCATCGAGGCCTCGACAATTTCTGCTTCTATGTAGGCTTCTCACGCGAGGAAGGAGAACATGTGGCTAGTGAATTTCGGATTCTCACTTCATATGTTCAGTGATAAATTTTGGTTCTTCTTCACTCGTGCATCTCATGCTAAAAGTGTTGCCTTTGGAGATACTTCTTCCACTTCTGTTTTCATAAAGGCACTAGTCCAAATGATGCAAGTACAGTGCATATGTTCAGGGAGAGTGTCTTTGTTCATAAAAGATGATGATGATGATGCTGTTGAGGATGAGATAATTGGAGGTTTACATGAGAGACTCTTCCCACGTGCTTGTGTGTGCTTGTTTTCAAGCTTCCCACGTGCTTCACATCGACAAGCGTTCAAGTGAACTTTCAGGTATCTCCATGGTACTCAAGATTTTGGCATTTGGCTTTCTGCTTCCTTATGCATTAGTTTAAGAGCTTATTCTGATGTTGACTTTGGAGGATGTTGAATTGATTTGGTTCGTGCCACCTCTTGAGTAATCCCCTTTCTTGAGCATATTGATATTGGATTTCACTTTCTTAGAGATCATGTTGAAAAAGAAAATATTGTGCTTCACCATGTGGATACTGAACATCAATTGGCAGACATTTTTACAAAACCTTTGTCTTCTTCTCGTTTTGCTTTTATTCGGGGAGAACTTGGGATTGTTCATCCAATGGGTTTGTTTTGAGGGGGAGCTTCCTTGCCAAGTTCTTTCACTTGATAAGCTCACTTTATCATATTTCTTTATATGTTAGGTAATTGAGCTAATATATGATAATATAATTGTCTCACTTGAACTAAAAATGACATTGTGGAATTCCATGGACTGATTGCTTATAGCTAAATACTTTGTGATATCTCACTCTTCTAGGCTTAATATTGAATCCTCTTGACAAATTTGGGCTATGAAGCAAGTGTGGTTTCAACTTTACTCTTTCATAAGACCTTTTAATCACTTTTGCATGTTTATAATCAAAGAAAAATGAAAAGAAAAGGGAATCAATAAAAAGGGGTTGTTAAAAGCAAAAGCCTCAAGTTATGAGCTTAAGGATGCTTTCCCTAAAAGATAAGATGTATGCTTCAAGCATGCCATTCCCTCAAAAGACAAGATGTATGCTTCAAGCATGCCACTCCAAGGAAATAAAAGAAGTATGCTTCAAGCATGCCACATGCAGTTTACTGTTTAAAGATTAAATTGGTCCACTAGATTGGAGTTGAAACTACTTGCTCGACCTGATTTGTTAATTGCTTCAACTTTGAGCCTTTGTTTTTCTACTAAAGGTTTTGCTTAATACTTGGCTATAGTTGACTGGATTGAGGTTGAGATGCATGTCATTCCCTAACTTGTTAAAATCACATCAAGATCATGTATTTTGCATATTATGTGATATATAAGGTTATATGATCGAATGAGCTCATCTTTTCCTATCTTGGCACTCCCTTGTCTCCCTTTGTGAAATCATTGTTTCAGAAAATTTTTGAACATGTTCTCTCTTTTGTACTCTTGATGAATCCATTGTCAAAGGGGGAGAAATTTGGGAATCATTGAAAAGTTTAAGGAAAAAGGGGGAGAAGAAAAAGGGGGAGTTGTTTTTGGAAATTTGAGAATTTTGGGAGAAGTTTGGAGAATTTTAAAATTTTTGGGCACATTGCACATTCACACACATTTTCCTTCTCAGGGGGAGATTTTGTTTTGCATTTTGGTCAAAGGGGGAATTATGTGTTTTCTCTTTTTTGGTCCTTGATCCTTTGGATTTCAAAATCTTTTGTAAAGTGAATGCCAAATGTTCAATTCTAAGTGGTGTTGCCAATGTTTTCATCAAGAGGGAGATTGTGAAATCATGTGCTGAAAAATTGGCTTAGAAATGAATTTGCAAAATATGTTTGTTCATATGTTTTGACAATTTGACAAGAAACAATAAGTTTCGCTTTGGCGCCGGACCAAACTTAAAGAAAACAGTAAGTTTCCCATCTACAACGGACCAAATTTGTTTATCTGTCGTAAAAATGCTTTGGCAACCTCATTTTCCCATGTACGACAAACCAAGTTTTTTGGTCTGTTGTAAACATGAATCTGAGTCCTTTTGCGCCGAACCGATTCTGTGTACGACGGACCAAGTTTTTGGATCTGCCGTGCACATGTTTTTGAGCTCTTGTGCCAAACTCAATTTTCCAAGAAAATAGCAGTCAGCACATGTACGACGGACCAAGTTTTTGGGTCTGTCGTGGACGTGCTTTTGAGCTCATGAGCCGAACTCAATTTTCCAAGAAACCAATAAGTTTTGCATGCACGACGGACTGATTTCTTTTAGTCTGTCGTGAACGTGTTTTCGCCGGAATGATTTCTTCTTGAAACCGAGACTTTCACTTGTACACCGGACCGATTTTGTTGGTCCATCGTGAATGGTTTTTTGAGTGATTTTTTCATGTGTACGCCGGACCATATTTTTTGGTCCGTCGTGAATGCGTTTTTGCTCGATTAGGGTTTTGAGCAAAATTGGAATTGTGTTTGATTTGTTTTTGAGATTATGAAATTTGTGAGAATTTCATGATGCTTGAAGTGGACTTTATGCAATGCTCGCGTGAGTATTTGCATGGATTGATGTGAGTCAAGTCGTGGACTTGTGCTCGGAATTGTTTTGTGATTTGTTCATGTGCAGGTATTGCTCGAAGACGAACGTGGTCGATGACGGGACCGGAACTAGGTTCATGGAGGAGCTGAGGTTCGGGACTAGGTTCAGGGAGGAACTGAGGTCTTGGTGGTCAAGGATGTCATGCGGGACGTTCGGGCTAAGAGAATGGTGCACATGAAGAATGGTTAGTCACGTGAGAATGGTAGGAGGTCATTCGCGTGCAAAGTGTTAGTCACGTGAGTATGGCAGGTGGCCATACGCGTGCAAAGTGTTAGTCACGTGAGTATGGTAGGGTTGCCATACGCGTGCAAGAGTTGTACTCGGCCAGGTTGGGCCAAGAGGAGTTGTATACATACTCCTTCTTGATTAGGAATTGTATTCAGAACTCCTTGTGTTTTGCTCCTTTAAATAGGAGGGGTTGTCTCCTGTTGAAGGGCATCGAATCAATCGGAGTTGAGCGCATTGAGAGCCTCAAGCTCAGTTTTAGGGTTTGTACTCTTTTGATGAGAGTACTTTAGACAAAATAAATAAAGATCAATTCTTCTAGATCCTTGCATGCTACAGTAACCGCGTTGCTACAGTGTTTCCTGTTTTGGTTCTTGTTTGCATGCTTGTTCTTTTCTAGATTGGTTTTTGTTCTTTTAGTTTTATCTTGATTTGATCCATCAAAACCTTTCTAGAGAATTGATTTAGGGTTTCTCTAAGTTTAGTTGATTAAACTTTTATCGTTCTTGTTTAATCTTAAAGTTTTGGTTAGATTATTTCTCGTCATCTTCTGTCATAGGAAGCTTGCGAGGTTCATAACTTTTGATCCGTAAGTCCGATTGATCTGATTCATTTTGGGTTCGATTCGTATTGGAATCTAGTTTCTCGTGTCCAAGTTTCAGATCAATCTAACGGTTGGATCTCCGGGAATTCTCGTTTTACCAAACCTCTGTCATTCTGTTTTTGTCGAATACGAGGCAATTATTTGGTTCTGTTTCGGGGTGAACTTTTAATAGATCAAGGATTTGGTTTTAGCTTCCGCAGAATCATTCACCCCCCCTCTGATTGCTATATTCGTATACTTCGATTCTACAACCTCGCATCCAGGGGGCACGAATCATGTCCGCTATCCGTGGCCTTGGAGGATGGTCACGGACACACGACTGCAGCTACAGCTCATCTCCCATGGAACCTGCCGCTAGCTCACAGCCGAGGCGATCCTGCACCATCCGTCCGCCCACTGCTGAGGGAGCCGATGTCGCCCGACGTGCATCCATTTCCCATGCACCGAGCCATTCATCGCGACGTCATGCCGCCCCACTGGCAAGTACCTACGACGAAAGACCAGGTCCTTCACATCATGAGGACATGCCCGGTCCTTCCAGTCGTGACCCTCCCACAGGTATGCCCCATGTATCACAGGCCTTTGGGGCAGAGGTCACTTCCACACCACAATGGAGCGGGCCCGAAGTTTTTGACGAGGACTTCTTCAATGCGCCTACCTTCACTGGCCTATTAGGCATGCAGCTATAGGGGCCTCCGCACCAGGCGGGGACCTCACAAACATCGACATACGTACGCCACACAGCTCCCTTAGGGCCTGTTGATCCACGTGACTGGTTCAACGCGATCTCCGCGAGCGGAGGAGGATACTCCATCGCAACGGGCCCCCCTCCCCAAGACGAGGATTTGGATGTACCAGCAGGCACGGGGAGGTTGGGTCCGTCACAAGCCGCGGGACAAAAGGAGATACATCCACCAGTGGTGTTTAGCCCTGAGGATTTGATCAGAAGGCAGGCTCAACGGCGGAGAGGGAGACAGTGACGCTTGAAGCTTATCGGTTAGTTCGCAATCGAGAAGAGGATCCGAGAAGGTGTGGAGGACGAGCAGATTTTCAGATTTGGTGTTCGTCGCGTGTTTTCCGTGGATTCTCAAGGAAGGACTCTAGGTAAATTTCCAAATTTTTTTCCCCTGTTCTACTTAGGGTTGGGAGTGTTTTAGATCTGGTGGTGTTTGGTTTGGATGGATTTTGATGGGGTAGAAGGGTAGTTGTTCACGTGGTGCTATTTCTGAAAGGGGAGATTTTGCAGTGCGGATTTTTTCACGTTTTATGTGACATAGATGATTTTTCATGCAAAAACCTATAACTAAAAAGTTGTAGATAACATCGCGACCTAGCTTCTGTAATTTTTTCAGAATTTTTGGGGCGTCGGTCTGAGAGTAATCGCTGTTGGAAGATGACGAACAGAATCTGGAAACAGATTTCGTCCACTGTGTTGGACGGTTGTTTAGGCATATTTAACAGCGGAATTGAAATTTTTGACCTTCATGAAAGTTGTAGATCTCGTCAATATCTAACTACTGTAATTTTTTTGTATTTTTATGAACAGTAGAAAAAAGATACGAAATTGGGAAGAGAGGGTGCTGCTGTTCGATCCGGACAGATCGGTGTTTTTTGGCGTTTAAATGGGAACGGGGAGTAGGAAGCGTGTGTTTGAATTGTGTGATCAATTTTGATATCGCTATGTACTGAAATAATGTTTGTTCAGGTGGTGCCACTGCTGGGCGCAACTAGGTTCATCGTCCACGTCGGTAAAGGCAAGTGGAAGTAGATGTATTGTTAAGCTATGCATCGTTGTTTGCTTCGCCTTCATTATAATCTCCAATTACAGCAATCATACATGGTTTAATTGCTTGCTTATAGGATTGCTATATTCTGACTACCATTGTGATATTGTGGTTTGGCTATGAATCATGAGTATGGTAAAGAATGATGTTGTTTACCTGATGAATTGTCTAATTACTTCATCTCAATGTTATTTGCTTTCTATCCATGCTATAAGATGAGAGGCAAACATGTGAACTCAATGTAGGAGATTTTGAATGAATTCATGCATGAAGCATTAACTGCATTATCATGCATTGGAAGTTTTGTCGACGCCAGCGTGCGCGACTGTACCAGTACAATACCGTGTGTTCCTGAGAAGGGGCACGGTGAGGAGGATCATGGCATAAGCATGTGCACAATCATATGCATTTTACTGAAGTTGTGTGAACTCTATGATGTGGTATTGTATATGAGGAATGTGGTATGCTAGATTTATGGTGGATGTGTTATTTGTATTAGTTGTTCCGCTTGCTGAGATTACCCAATCTCACTACTTGCTGTTTTGATGTTTCCATGTAGCGCACGTGAGTCGTAAGCATGAAAGGTGGGCTAGCAACACAATAAATCTTCTGGTGTCATCACGACTCACATGAACTAGTGCATTAAATAATTCATTAGTTGGCTGAAATTTTATTACACATAGACCCATTGTTGTCCCCTTTAAACTTATTCTCGTTTATGGTTGTCCCATTAAAGATGTGTTATGTTTATGGTTGATACCTGGTTGAATTAGACTTGTTGTCTCTAGTTTTGATGTCGTGATATTATTCCTATTTGAATTGCTTATCATGGACCTTGGTTTTATGAATTGCTTCCGTATTGTCCTGTTTTAGGGGGAATGCTGTTGAATTTTTATTGTACAATAGTTTAGATTTATGGGGTGTTACACTAATGTTTCACTCTAGTGTTTCACTCTACTATTTTAATATATGCCAGTTTGTGCTCCGTTTGTTTGTCTATTCTTTGTAGGAACCTTGAAGTCGACATGAATGGATGGGAGTGGTGGCACGGTCACGTTTTGCATTAGCACAGTTTCATACTAACTAATTGCTTGTAATGTTATTGAGTTTATATCTTGTAATTATTCTGTGGTACTTGCATGTAATAAGTTGGGCCATGATGGTTAGTTCGTACCATGACCCATGTTTGTGATTGGTTGGTTTTCTTAAGTTTCAATCTTATTGTCGTATTAAATGTTGTCTTTTGTCTGTGGAGTGGATGTCCTAGTTTCAGGGGAGGTGCTGACGAAATTTCTAGTAAAAGTTAGCGTTGGCAATAGCACTTAGGGTTATTGTGGCAGTATATTTGTGTAGCAAAGAAAGGTAGTCCATATATCGGACGGAGCGGACTTGCTCATCGATATAAGGACTACGATATCCATAACAAATATGTCATGGACACCTCTCCTTGCATGTAATAGGAGCTCTTGCAATACCCCTAATTATCATAGTGACGGCCGAACCGTGACGACGATGGGTTTTCGGACGCCCGTGAAAAATAATGTTCGAACCTATTTGATGGGTCGGACGGAGCGGACTTGCTCATCGATATATGGACTACCGTATCCAGAACAAATATCTCATGGACACCTCTACTTGCATGCAATACGAACTCGTGCAATACCCCTAAATATCATAGTCGCGGCCGAACCATGACGACGAAGGGTTTTCGGCTGCCCGTAAACAGTAATGTTCGAAGCTTTTTTTGGGTCGGACGGAGCGGACCTGCTCATCGATATACGAATCACCATATCCAGAAGAAATATCTCATGAACACCTTTCCTTGCATGTAATACGAACTCGCGCAATACCCCTAATTGTCATAGTTGCGGCCGAACCATGACGCCGCATGGTTTTCGGCCGCCCGTAAACAGTAATGTTCGAAGCTATTTTTTGGGTCGGACGGAGCAGACTTGCTCATCCATATATGGACCACCATATGCAGAAGAAATGTGTCATGTACTCCTTTCGTTGCATGTAATACGAACTCGCGCAAGACCCCTAATTATCATAGTTGCGGCCGAACCATGACGACGAAGGGTTTTCGGCCGCCCGTAAACAGTAATGTTCGAAGCTATTTTTTGGGTCGGACGGAGCAGACTTGCTCATCCATATATGGACCACCATATGTAGAAGAAATGTGTCATGTACTCCTTTCGTTGCATGTAATACAAACTCGCGCAAGACCCCTAATTATCATAGTCGCGGCTGCAGGCTGCAAAATATGATATGACGTATATTGAAAGAGTTGATATGACAGAAGGGTCATGGACACCCGTATTTACCATATTCGCGGCTGAAGGCTGCAAAATCTGATATGACAGAAGGCTGAAAAAGTTGATATGACAGCAAAGGTGGCGGTACGTAGTATGCCGGGGGGGCCAGCACAGGTGGCGGTACGTAGTCTGCCGGGGGGGCCAGCACAGGTGGCGGTACGTAGTCTGCCGGGAGGGGAGCCAGCATAGGTGGCGGTACGTAGTCTGCGAGTCAGTGTACCAGAGACCACGTGATGCTGTACAGTTTTTCCAACGTGTTGTCATGTCAACTCTGACAACTTTTGTCATATCAGCTTTTCCAACCTTATGTCATATCGTGGTGGGCAGACTGCTTTGTCCCTCCATGGTGTGCAGAGTGCGCTGCAATCAGTTGCTTTTATAAAGCGTGACAGCTCGTGCAGCTTTTCCTAATCATGACTGAGACAAAAAGCTGAGAAAGCGTAGGCACAGGTGGCGGGAGGGAGTATGCCGAGGGGGGGGGCGGAACAAGTGGCGGGAGGGAATCTGCTCATCGATATATGGACTACCATATCCATAACCAATATCTCATGGACACCTCTCCTTGCATGTAATACGAGCTCTTGCAATACCCCTAATTATCATAGTGACGGCCCAAGCGTGATGACGAAGGGTTTTCGGCCGCCCGTAAACAGTAATGTTCTAAGCTGTATGTTGGGTCGGCCGGAGCGGACTTGCTCATCGATCTATGGACTACTGTATCCAGAACAAATATCTCATGGACACCTCTCCTTGCATGCAATACGAACTCGTGCAATACCCCTAATTATCATAGTCGCGACCGAACCATGACGACGAAGGGTTTTCGGCCGGCCGTAAACAGTAATGTTCAAAGCTATTTTTTGGGTCGGATGGAGCGGACCTGCTCATCGATATACGAATCACCATATCCAGAAGAAATATCTCATGGACACCTTTCCTTGCATGTAATACGAACTCGCGCAATACCCCTAATTATCATAGTCGCGCACAAACCCTAACGATGAAGGCTTTTGGGCGTCCCGTAAAAAAGCATGTTCGAAGTTATTTTTTGGGACGAATGTAGCAGATTTGCTATTTGGTATACGGACTACCATGTTCTGTAAAAATATCTCACTTACAACTCTGTTTGCATATAAATTCTCAACCCCGAATTTCCCTAAGTATTATAGTCGCGCGCGAACCCTAACGATGAAGGCTTTTGGGCGGCCCGTAAAAAAGCATTTTCAAAGTTATTTTTTGGGGCGAATGTAGCAGATTTGCTATTTGGTATACGGACTACCATATTCTTAAAAGATATATCAGTTACGACTCTCGTTACGGGCTGCCACGGGGCGCTTTCCGATCTCGGCCCCTCCCCTCCGTCGCTAATGTGCTGCCAATTGTTGGCTGGCCACTGCCAGGCTAGTACCAGCTGCAGATTCGCTTCAGCTAGGCACCCACAGCGCGTTGCAAAGGCTGGCACGTGCCGCTCTCCTGTCCCGGCCCCTCGCCTCGCACGCTAATGTCTTGTCACCGCCGCCACTCCTAGGCTACTGCCAGCTGCAGCTAAGCTATAGCCAGGGTCGATTCCCTCCCAGCACCAGCTGCATTATTGCCGTCCTATCGAGTCTAATCGAACCACCGAAAGCAAAGGCCATGTCTCGCATGGATGTTCGCAGATGCATGCATTTGTCTCGCTATTAATTAAGAACGCGAGGAGTTCGACAACCCCAAGAGGAAACGTTGAGCATGCAGGTCTCTCAGGCGATTTGGACTACACGTTGAAAAAGCTGCCAAATCTCGAATTAACATTACACTGCCACCAGCTATGTCAGGCCACTTGGAAACCAAGCTACCAGCCAGACCCCCCCAGCGCACTGTAAACGCTGCCACATGGCGCTTTCCTGTCCCGGCGCCTCGCCTCGCACGCTAATGTGCCGCAAGGTGCTGGCCAATGCCAGATGCAGCGAATCTAAAGCCTGGACCCCATCACAAGATCGCAAACGCTCCCACGTGTCGCTTTCCTGTCTTGGCCCCTCGCTACGAGCGCTGATGTGCCACCAGCTGGCTCGTTTCTCCCTCGCGCCCTCGCTATAAATTACAAGGCCGCATGTATTTCTATCAGGCAATCGTGAGCCATTGCTTCGAGGTCATCAAGCTGCGAGTGAGTTGAGAAAACCCACAACGTAGAGAGTAGAACTGGTGGTTTATCTTTCCTTTTTTCCAATATTTGATTCCGGCTTCGTGTTTCACAGGTATTATTTACGAAACTTATTTACGCCAGCGAAGCTACATTGTTGTGTTGTTGGGTCAGTGAAGTACAAGGGATATTGATTGGTTCTTGGGGGGCTTTGAGGCCATCTATTTCTTTTTTATATTTTTGTTCGAAGAAATATTCCAGTTATGCTTGAATCCTACTCTTTTAGGCTGAAATATAATTGCTATCAATGTGTAGATGGACAAGGATCCGGAGCGGCTCAAGAAAGGCTTGGCGTGGACAATAAAAGAAATAGATGGTATCGCAGCTGACCTGAATAAAATTGCAAAAGACAACTTTAGTCCTGGCACAAGTTCAAGTGCCAACGAATTCAACAGCTTTGTGACTGACATCGAAGCTATAGCTAGTAGCCTCGAAATGGTTGCCATACAGTCGAACGAGTTACTGCAATCAGACCCCCTACAGCCAGAACATCCAGACCTTCAAGCCATAGCTCGCAACCGTACGCAGGTTGCCACAGAAGAGGACATCGAAGATGCAGACCCAGACTTGCATCTTCCATGTGACTACCAGAGTGATGAGGAGGGCAAACGCGACCGTTGGCAGTACTTAGAAGATGAGGGTATTGATATAGATAGTGATGATTCTGGATCGTTGTAATCCTGTATCGCTAGAGTCGTTGAAATAATATGTATTAGTGAGGCACCCGTCATGTACGTTGGTAAGGCTTCGTATTCCACCGTTGTTTTTCCCGCGTTGTAATGTTATGTTTTAACTTATCCATTTCAACGCTGTATTTTATGCCTTTAATATGATTTGTCGTTACCATGCCTCTTAATATATGGACCATCATGTTCTGCAAAAATATTTCATATACACCTTTCTTTCCATGTAAATTATAATTGTGGAATAACCCTAAGTATCACAAGCTGCACGACCTGTCACCCGCAAACAAAGCTGCACGACCTGTCACCCTCAATCAAAGCTGCACGACCTGTCACCTGCAATGAAAGCTGTATAAAGCATTCTGGCTGACTATGGGAGGGATTCCCTGTCTAAAGCTGTGGCCATAGCCAGCCTCATGTCCCATCACATGCAAAGTTGCAGAGGAATCCGATGCTAGCGGATTTCAACTTCTCTTAAGTCCGCCACTCTCTCGTATGGCTGGCTATTTAATCCCCAGTGGTCGCCTACTAATAATCACACCAACCAGGCAAGCAAGCTTCGGGCCAATCGGAGGGAAGACGAAACACGGAGCACAAGTCCGCCAGCCAGCCAACCAGTGCCAATGGAGTACCCCTCGCCCCAAGGCACAGCCTTCTCGAAGACATCCCCGAAGGCATGCAGGTCCCCATGTGCCTATGCTGGGATCCTTGCCGGTTCCAAAAGTCTTCAGACAACTCGTACACCTACGGTATGAGGTATTGGAGCTGCCGCAACTACGACTCCGAGCCAACGCTGGAGACGCGGATGCCACGGAAAAGTCCGGTAAGTTTGTACTCGCATTTGATGTTACATCAAACCGTGCAAACTTTAATACTGTAATACCATCTGCTGTCACCAATCGCAGCCTCCATTGTGCGAGTTCATCAAATTCTACGACGCGGAGCAGACTCCTGAGATGGAGAGGATGCGGAATTGGGAATACTCGCATCGTAGAGCTATGGTAGAGCAGCAGTGGCGTGAGCAGGACGAGGAGGAGAAGCGCATGAAACGTCACGAAGAAATGTGTGCAAAGAGGGAGGCCGAAAGGCAGCGCCTTGCGGTAGAGCGGGAGGCCGAGCGTGACAGGAAGCGTGAGAGGGCGGCTAGGGCCAGGGCGGCAGGCACCGATGGGTTGCACAAGGGGAAATATCCTCGGTGCACTCAGTAGTGTACCAGAAGGGCCCTTGTTGTTTCGTTTACCTAAGGCATGTTCAACTTTAATCCATTATTGCCGCCCATCTGTAACCCCGATGTTTGTTTCCCGTAATCTCTCAACTATCATATGGAGCGATATGTAACGGTTATTTGCATTTCAATCAGCTCCGGTTATATGCATTTCAATCATGCGATATGGTGCGGTTATTTGCATTTGAATCAGCAAACGATTTCTAAATTTTACAGAGAGAAATATAACTAAATCGGTCATTTCCATTTGAATCAGCTCCGGTTGAAAAATCAGAAAAAAAACAAAAAAAATCCTTAACCAATGTTTTGGGGTTTTGGGTATGCCATACAAGTATAGGGTAACCCGAAATTCCAGGTTTCGAACATCAAAATTTTCCAAAGTTTGGTTTCTTGAGAAGCGATTTTTCAGATAATTTATCACTGTTTTTTTTACAACGTGAAACTATTATATCATTTTTTTGAAACCAAAAAGATACAAAAAATACTAACCGAAAACTGTTATATTTTTTTGAAATTATGAGTGGATGGGTTTTTTTTAATACGCCAAAAAATTGTGTCGCTTTGAAATTATGAGTGGAAACTTGTATGAAATTAAGAGTGCAAACTTGTATGAAATATTAATTTTTCCCAAAATGGCAGGCCACCTCATTACCGAAATCACCAATTTCGGGTATGAGGGTGCCACCTCATACCCGAAATCCCCATTTTCGTGTAAGGCCAAACCCGAAAATGCTATTTTCGTTTACAGTATATCCGAAAATACGGATTTCAAATACAGCAAAACCGAATTTCCTATTTTCGGGAATGGGTACACGAAATTCCTAATTTCGGGTATAGTTGAGATTTCTGTAAATATTCAAATATGTTGGGTACAATTGTAAATACGGGACACATGTTGTATAGAATACCAAATTTTCCCAACTTGGCGGGATCGAGCAGAATCCTGGGAAATTCCTTCTTGTACCTCTCCATCGATTTTAGTAGCAAACTAAGGCCCTGTTTGTTTCCTTCTTCAGCTTATATAATCCAGCTTTTTGGTGTTGGATTATATAAGCTGGATTATATAAGCTACCTTTAAATAAGCCGGTGGGTTATTTGTTTTCTTGGATTATTACTGTGTTGGATTATTAGTTTGAGATTATATAAGCACCCTAATGGCTGCTTATAGATTATTATAATCTCATGCTTTAGATTATATAATCTAGATTATAATCTAGGTTGTTTGTTTCCCCATTAACTTATATAAGCTGGATTATATAATCCATAGGGCAAACAAACAGGGCCTAAGACGTGTTTCTTGAGAATATCCCCCGCTATTTCCTCGCTCATTCCCCGCCTCTATTCTTCCCCTCCTTTTTAATGTGAAGCAATTCAGCTGCACGAAGTAATCATGTATAAGTAATGCCTAGTCCCTGCCCGCTAGATGCCCTCAGTCTCGTTCTACAGATTCATATAATTTCGTTTCATACTCTCTGATCTTGATCCATACATACTTGTCCAATTCGTTTCACCATCTTGCATCAGCTAACAGCTATCACACTATAGCAGTGGCGCATTCAGAACAAAACTTTGCTGATTTATGTTATTATCTATTTTGGGCTGAAATACCATGGGCTAAGAGGAGATTTTATGACTCAAATTAGACTAAAAATACATAAACTATATATTTTGTATTTTTCTAAACCCCAGACTGAAGCCCAGGCTACTACGGGTCAGAATCCGCCCTACACTAGAGTGCATTAATTTTTTTTCCCCCACAGATCGAGCAGCGGAATTGCTGAGATCGGCGTGCCTAAATTAATGGCGGGGACGGTCGTATCTGCGGTCGTGGAGGCGGTCGTTGGTGTGGTCGTATTCTAGTCCATTCTGCCGTCACATGTGTTAGAGATTAGACTAGCCCTAGCCGTATGTTAGGTTAGGCGCAGATTGGTCCATGACCTAGGCGCAAAACTCTCCAGTATGGAAAGGTGCAAGGCAGCCGACGTATTCTTTTTTGTATAGAGCCCGCATGTTCCGAAGAGCGTGGTGCGGAGGATGCTGCGATCGGTGCGGCGTACGCCGCACATTCTGGCTAGTTTGTCTGACGATGAGATGAGAGTGAGAGCATCGGGAGTTCCGGTCTAAGCTCGCGGACTTACCGTGTGAGATTCCAGTAGGTTGCATCAACGCGAGCTGTTCCATTCTTCCTTGCAATTGCCTATCAAGACTTGGCCAAAGTCTGGGTCAAGTTTAGATAAAAGGATTTTTTTTAAGAAAAGAAGAAGAATAAGTGAATGCGAAAGCTCGAAGAATTAATTATCTTTTTTGCAAACTCCTTTTGATTTCATTTCTTCAGTTACTCCGTGTGGTCGTGGTTTCGGTACAAGATTGTTAGTTCTATTGATGAAATATACGTATGATGATTAATTTGATAATAGTATTTGTGATAGCATAATTTATTTTGTTTGTGGAAGACTAAAGTACTATGTTGGGTTGTTTTTCGTGTACAGGAAATATAGCGCAAGCATACACGACGCACGCAAACTACAGGTTAGGGAGAATCCACGTAGGAGGCTCGTAACATGGGGGCAGCACGTGTGTAACGCCCTGAGTTTGTAATTAGTTAATTAAGTGGTTAATCGTGCTTTATGTGTTATTTGATTCTCAATTCGGTATTAATCGTGTCAGGGTTAAATCGTTCGAGCCGTTTCGATCGATTTCGACCCAAAACCCTCTATTGAGTTTGTGCTAGAATTCTTTAGCGACCAAAGCCTAAAAACCTTTCTTTGGCATCCCAAAACCCAAGAGCTCTTCAGAAGAAATCCTAAACTTCGGAGCAAACTGCGTGAAGATTCGGGGAATTGTGCTGTTGGGGTGGCAATACCGCCGGCCTGTAGGCGGAACTACTAGGCCGGCGGCAATATCGGACCCCTCGGGCGGTACTGTCGGCCGAGAGATCGGGTAGGGAGGCTGACACCCCGTCTCTACCCGGCTGCCCTGGCCACCTCACCTCCTTCTAGCACCTTCTCCTCCTCCTCCTTAAGCCAACTGGCTCCCCTCCCCTCTTTGTCACTCCCTCTAGCTCTCTCTCTCCCTTGAGCTCTCTCTCTCTCTCTCTCTCTCCATTTTCGTCCCTCTATCTCTCTCTCTCTCTCTCTAGTTCTTCCTTCCTCCTCCATTTCTCCGTTGATTTGCAACAAGTGGGGCAAGGAGAAGCTAACTAGAGGTGCTGAGGGGCTTCATCAAGTATTAGACAAGTTTCAAGGTGGAAGAAATCAAACCCTATAATCAATTCTTTGAATTTGAGCTAAACCCTAGATTTCCTCTCTTTTTCCTTTTTCTCACCTTTTGATTTAACCCTAGAAACCATGTGCAAAATGGTGGGTTATGGTTTAGTTAGGTTGTTAGACCTTGTTGGAGTCTAAAAGAATTGTTTGGCGTAAAATATTCAACTTAGAGCCTTGCTTTTACAGTTGTGCTGCGTATGAGGGATCACTGCAGACTGTTCTGTGGGACATGCTGCAGCGTGCGGGATTTCGGCACCCACCAGAATACCTCATTTCACGCACCGGTGTTAGCCCAACTTCCTCCCTATACATCGCGGAGGTGTCGATTCGTGGTCTACACGATGGAGAGCCTACTCGCAGCTACCATGGGATGGCACCGAGTCCCCCTACGGCTGTGCTCGATGGAGCCTTGATTGGTACCTTCTCCGCCTTCATGATGAGCTGAGCCTAGCTCATCGCCGAGTGTCTTAGCTGGAGACTCATATGGCACCACTCCTTCAGAACGGTCTCTTTTCCAATGAGATCATGTTTGGTGAGTGCGATGGCCGAGATCCGGCAGAGGATCTTCCACTCCCTTACGGTGTTTATCGCCGAGTCGTCTGCTAGGCACGGATCTCTGTTGGAGGTCATGGACGCCGCATCAACGCTACCCATTCAAAAGCTTTTCTGAACCCAGTCCAGGGACGAAATATCGTCTTTGGTGGGTGCGAGTATGTGTTGATGATGCCGTTTGAGTCATCCTCGCCGCCAGCTGTTGTAAATGCTTCCACTGCCGCCATCGGTGATGGCGACAACTGAAGCCCCTACCAAAAGTAGACTAGTGCTAAAGCTCATTTTGTTGTAAATATGAGCTGGAGAAAGTGTACTTTTGCTGTATAGGGCTTGTCGGGAGGTTGCGATGGTGTTAGTGATGGTTGTAATTAAACTGTTGTATGCAATTGCCATCAATAATACTATCGCGGTTGCAATCAATTCTCTCTGCTCGCATTCTTATTGATCATGATTCCAGTTGTGAACTTGAGAATGCAATCCTGGTTTGCTTGTGCTTGTTAGTTACTTATCAAGTTTCAGTTCATTCTGTTGCACATATTGCTCAGTCTTTGTGTGTAACAAGATGCCAAGAAGATGCTCGGTCCGTGTGCTTGCGATTGGTGGTGCTGCCCAGGAAGGCCACGGCCAATCCGAGGGAGTGCTAGATCCGGTGCTCCTAGCTAGCAGCACTGAAAGTGCAAGTGACTCTTGCAATGATTTTGGTGATTAATGACAAACGTATTTTGATGACAATCATATTAATATCAATGAAAGATGTTTTGTGCTTAATTGACATGCATATATTGTTATTGATTATGTTTCTGATGCATGGCTTTAGTGTTTAATGACAAGCGCGTTTTGATAGCAATCTTGTTAAGGTCATTAGTCCATTTAGCACTTAATTCTTGCCAATCCTCTAGGTTGCGTGTTAATATGAGACTAAGATGATTACTGTTTACGATTACTCTAAGTCTCACTTTAGTAAGAGGAGTTTGGTATATCTTTGGTTAAAATTCTTTCATCAATTTTAAATTGAGTGCATATTGATAAATTGCATATTCATTTGAGTTCATTATGTGCTTTGATTTTAGTATGCATGTATTAACTAGAGTTAAACTTCACATTGCTATAGATTGACATGGTGCATACTTGCCTTAGTTGTATATCCTCTCATGCACTTCTCTTAGTGAAGTTTAATCTAGAATTGGATCACATATTTACTCTTTCCAAATATTATTTGCACATGTACAATTCATGTATATTCTATCATGTGTTTCATTTAAGTAAAGAATGTGATCATTGCCATAATTTAATTGATTCATCATATTGGCAATTATCTCTCTAGTGCATATAGATCAATTACATATTCATCATGATGTACTTAGTAGAGAACATTTCTTATGTCAAGTGTTCCTAGTTGTGTCATGTTTATTTACATGGAACACTTGTTGTGTTTTATTTGCTCACACACATTTAAATATAATTCATACTTATTGAGCTTTTGGGACTAATATGTTTGCTGAGTGCTTTGGTAAGAATTAGGTCCCAAAGTTGTGTGTATGATGACCAAGTGGTTTGAAGGATGACAAGCGAATCGAAGTCAATAAGACGGGGGTGTCACCAAAAGTTGAGGACTAAGTCAAGATCAACTTGGCGTGGAGATCGTCGGAGAGGATGATCAAGTCAAGGTCGAGAGGACTAGAGTCTCATGAGGTGAATCGCGTCGAGGTTGACAAGACGAAGGGCGTCATCAATCTTTCTGGAAGCGTCATCATACATCAGTGCATCCGGAAGAAGTCAGCATGTAAGCTGAGTGTAAGACTTAGATTTTTGTATTTAAATTTGAGTCTAAGGATTGCCGTACTATTAAGAGGGATGCAATCGTTGAAATCACTTAGACATGTCTCAAGTGCTCAAAGTGGTCTATCCTTGTCTAAGGTTGAGAAACCCAAGTCACACTTTGTTCTCCTAGGTGTAGGTGGGTTGGTGTGAGGGATAGAAGTGTTGTTAGTATTGGAAAGTAAGAATTTGAGGTCTCCTTGTGGATTCTTTGTGCAATCTATTTTTATCCTTTGAGATTTGGGTTGTGAGACCTTGTTACTTGTGTAGCCCTCGTTCTTAGCTTTCCGTAGAGTCGAAAATCACTGAAATCGGAGTCCGGAGTCAAAAATTATGCCCGTTTTCGTCGGGCTGCTGCGTGCTGCTTGGGAGATCCGGAGTATTCGGACTTTAGTCTGGAGTATTCGGATTCTGGAATATCCGGGGTTAAATCTGGAGTATCCGGATGATCCGGAGTATCCGGATGATCCGGAGTATCCGGATGATCCAGAGTATCTGGGGTTTGATTCGGACATTCCGGGTTGCCCGATTCGGTCCCAAACGGCTAGTTTTTGGGGTTCCTCTATTTAAAGCCCCCTTCTTGCCCATTTCAAAGTAGCTGTTGGGGGGATGTTTTTGCTAGGTGTTAGAGGTGTTCTTTGTGAGTTTTTGAACCCCCAATACTCCTCCCTACTCCTTAGATCTTAGTGATCCCCTTTAGTGTGAATGGTTGGGTAGAGGAGAGAGGTGTTTGGATTGAGGATTGATTTGAGTTGTTGAGCACTTGAGTTCATCTCCAAGTTTGTTCTTCATGAGCATTTGTTGCTCTTGGAGGTTGAGGACTCCTAGACGGCTAGGAGATCGCCTACGAGCCACCGGTTCTTCGTGTGGTGTGCCGTAGGAAGTTTGTAAAGGTTGGATTCCGCCTCCGAAAGGAAAGGGATCAAGAAGTGAAGTCGGCGAGTGTAAGGTGCAACACCGGGCGGCTAGCGGGTTAAAAGAGACCCCCGTGTCTTGGGTTTCCAGGCCATCGGCGAGTGCAAAGTGCAACACCGGGAGGACAAGGGTTGAAAGAGACCCCGGCTTGGTGCCGCCTCAACAGAGACGTAGGATCCCTTTAAGGATCCGAACTTCGGGATAAAATCTTCGTGTCTCCATCTTCATTTCGGTTTCATCTCTTTCATTACTTGCTTGAATTCATTCCTATATGTGTGATTGAGATGATTGTATAGGGTTGTTTTATTTGGGAGCCCCGATCTATCTTGTTTTTGTGCTTGGTTCCCGTTCTCCACTTGATATAGGTTCTTGGTAGTATTTACATACTTCTTGTTCAAGTGGATTGCTTCTAGATTGCTTAGATCTTGAATTCTTAGCCGAGACACTCAACCTGGAGTATCCGATACTTTGATCCGGAGTATCCGGATATACCAGAATATCCAGACCAAATATCCAGAGTTCCGAGTTGACTGTCTCAGGCTAATTTGTCTAAATTGCAGAATTTAATTATACCTTTTGCTTCCGCATTATTTCTGATAGTTTAGTTTAAATTGGGCATAATTTTGTAATCGCCTATTCACCCCCCTCTAGGCTGACATCCCGGTCCTTTCAAGCACCCAAGGTCTCATAGTCATGAGACCCAGCACTCCAATGCATCGGTGGGTGGTCCCAGTGGATCACGTGTGTGTCAAGAGGTGTAGGAAGAGGAGTTACCCCCTCTTCCGTCCATGGCATAGGTCTTAGCCATGCAGACACATATGCTGGAAAGACTCATGCAAAGCACGGAGAATGTCACCGCCGCAGCCTACGGTGATCTGGCGGCTATGCAGCCACAATCCCATTTGGCTGAGTTCCAGCGAACTCGCCCGCTGAACTTCTCGTTAGCGACCGATCCTCTGGACGCCGATGATTGGCTCCGCGATATCAAGTGTAAGCTCAATCTTGTGCGGTGTACTGATGATGAGAAGGTACAATACGCCGCCTATTATCTTCATGGCACTGCCGCATCCTGGTGGGACAGCTTTAAGGCAATTCGCCCACTTGGCCAAGTTTTTACCTGGGAAGACATCAAGAGAGCCTTCCGTGCGGCACATATTCCTTCGAGCTTAATGGAGATCAAAAGTGAGAATTTTATAATCTCAACCAAGGGCCCATGACAGTTATGGACTATCTACATAAGTTTAACTACTTAGCTCGCTATGTCATTGAGTAGATTCCGAGCGAAGCCCAGAAAGTCGGCTTATTCCGGGAGCACCTCAATGAAGAGATTAAGCACTCGCTCGCTGCTCAAGACATCCCCAATATGCAAATTTTGGTGGATAAGGCAATTTGCGTTGAAGACAGCGCGAGGGCGGCTTTGAAAAACCGAAAGCGCAAATGGCTGGCCAAGAAGTCAGCAGGCGTGGGACCTTCCAGGCCGCGCGCTGGTCCAGCTGTTAGTGCACAATCTTTTGCATCACCGCCACCAAGAACTCAAGGAGTTGCTTCTCGTCCTGCTCCACCCGCAGTTCAATATTATAACTGCGGTGGACAAGCTTCTGGAGCTCAGGGTCGACCTGCCTCAGTTACTTGCTTCACGTGTGGGCAGAAGGGGCATTAAGCTAATGCTTGTCCAAGGAGGTTGCCTCCTCCAACTCGCCCACTGGCACAGAGTGCCCTAGTGCGTCCATAGGGTCTTGCGAGTGGACGCGGAGGCCCGTAGGGTGGTCGGTCAGGCCCCAAATTTGCCCAGAGTCTTGCTCGTGGTCACTTGAACCTAGTAACTATTGAAGAGGTGAGCAACGTGCTAGATGTGGTGCTCGGTACGTTCCTTGTACATTCAGCACGTACGATGGTTTTATTTGACTCTGGAGCATCCCATTCGTTTGTACCTTCGAAGTTTGTTGAAGAACAGAAAAATCGAGACTAGTCAGTTGGGTAATAGAATGCTGGTTCATTCTCCTGGCTCAGTCTTGAGAGCTCAGCATATTTACTTGGGAGTTTTAATCGTTATCGACGGCATAGAATTCCATGGTGATTTGATTCAGATTGGTACTCCTGGACTCGATGTAATCCTAGGTGTGGCGGTGTTGAACCACCGGGTCTCTCTTTCTTTTCTTTGTGGGATTGTTTCTTGTTTTTCGGGGAACTCCCCTCTTCTCTTTCTTCTTCTCCTCTTTATAGGGCAGGCTTGGGAACATGCACGTATTGGTCGGCCCTCTTTTTCCTTCCTGTCTCTTGCCAAGGGCTAACTTGACTTTTCCTTGAGTCATGTCTCTCATGTATTGGGTTTTTGCCCTCCATTCGTACACCTTTTATAGGGGTTCGACGGGGATTTCACTTATGTTGGGGTCTCAGGTTAGCCTGACATGTCCTTGCGTGCTCGGGAGGGGTTGTTGGGGGATGTCAGACCTTGGTAGGTCGTGCTATGTTTGCGCTGGTAGGAGATGAAGCCGAGGGGAGTTTCCTCCGTTTTCCTCCCTCGCTACGGAGGGAAACTCCCCCTCGTTGCGGAGGGGAGTGGTCTTTATTCTTTTTTACCCTTTTCCGAGGGATGGACTCCCAAGGTTTGTGCTCATTGCTTCATCAATGGGAGGGATTGACTGTCACGAACACATTTATATGAGTCGCAAAGTAGTGTAAGCTTCACTTCGCTGGTTGGGGGAAGATGAGTCCGTTTGATCCACAACACTAGGTATGGATTGGTTATCCAAAAACTAGGGCTACATCGACTGTGCTAGCCGCTCTGTTTCCTTGGTCAATCCAGAGGGCATTCAAGTCAATTATTGCTCCAGTCAACCTTCTGCACTGAAGCAGACTCTGCATTCCTTGTCAGTTCCAGAGTTAAGACAAGTGCTAGCAGTATGTGAGTATTCCGACGTCTTCTCTAAAGAATTGCCGGGATTGCCTCTAGACAGAGATCTGGAGTTTATCATTGACTTGCTACCCAGAACTGCGCCTATTTCCAAGTGGCCGTATCGGATGCCCCCAGATGAGTTGATCAAGTTGAAGAAATAACTCAAGGAGCAGTTAGCTAAGGGTTTCATTCACCTTAGCTCATCTCCCTAGGGAAATCTGGTGCTCTTTGTCAAGAAGAAATACGGTAACCTTCGCATGTGCGTTGATTATCGGTCTTTGAATGAAATCACCATAAAAAATAAATATCCTCTTCCTCGGATTGACGACCTGTTTGATCAGTTGAGCAGAGCTCAAGTCTTTTCCAAGATCGACTTGAGACTCAGCTATTGAATGTTTTGAATCAGGAACGGTAATTGGTTTATTTTATCTGTTAATGTACTATTCACAGTCAAATCTCATTAATTATGCTTCTTGTTAGAAATTAATGTGTTCACACTATTTTTACTGCTTTAATTAATATGTTCATACTGTTTTAAATGGGTTCCAGAGAATTCTAAAATTAAATATTATTTTTCCACTATTCATAATCAAACAAATATTAATCAAATTTCTTTTCATTAATGAAGTCATGATTACTAGCCATCATTGCATTCTAGAAATTTCACTTATTAATATTATCTTTGGAGATTTTTATTGAAATTTTACTTTTACCTTTTTACTTTCATCTTTTCACTAATTCAATTTTATCTGATTTCTCAATCAGTAAAAGATTTAGAAGATGATAATTCAAAACATGACCATGTTAAATTTTATTTTCTTAATTTGCTCAATTTAAAGACTTTAATTGTAGCGACTGCTTTTTGTAAGAATCCAAGAGATGGAGAAAAGATAATATTTTGAATTAAATATTTTGCTTCCAGTTAAATTTTTTATTCAATTCTATTTTTAAATTTCAAATTTTATTCACTTTTATTTTTGAAAAGTTAGGATGTTACAAGGGTGATGGGGTAAGCGGAGTCTTGAGCAAGAAGCAAACAATTGTGGCCGCAGAAGAGTAGCTTTCAATCTCAAAGCCATCAAAGAAATGCCATTGCAAAAAAGAATGACTCTTAAAGATCTAGCCAGTGATCTACATGTGTCACGAGCCACATTGTTGAGGAGGTTGAAAGAAGGCAAGTTTAGGTGGCACATGAATGCGATCAAATTTACATTGATCGAAGATAACAAGAAAGCAAGGATTCGTTTTTGTCTCTAGATGCTAGATCCGACTAGCTTGCCTCAAGAACTAACTTTTCATGGAATGTACAATATCGTGTACATAGACGAGAAGTGGTTTTATCGCACAAGGCAAAGTCAAAACTACTACTTGGCGCTAAACGAGGATGATCCAGAAAGAACCACACAGAGCAAGAATTTCATAGAGAAAGTGATGTTCCTTGCGGTAGTTGCTAGACCTAGGTTTGACGGGGATGGTAACGTGACATTCTCAGTAAAGATAGGAATATTTCCATTCACCTTCGTTGACCCAGCGAAAAGGAGTAGTGTGAACAGACTTGCCAAAACACTGGTGACTAAAGTATTGTTGTCGATAACCAGTGATGTAAGCCATGATTTCATTGTAAACAAGGTTTTGCCCACCATCCAAGGTTTCAAATTTCGTTTTGATATAAATCTCGGAGGTGGCCGAAATCCGAAATCTCAACGAGATTCAAAAATTTCGGACAAAATTCGGATGATATACAAAAACCAAATTTCCAATCCTTTTTTTTTTCAACCGGGAAATCCGAGATCTCAGCCGAAATCACCGAGATTTATGCCCACATTGAACCGACCGAAAAATGGTTCAAAATACATCAAAAAATTTGAAATTTTTTTGGATGGTCCTGACACATTACTAATGTTCCTATAAAAATTTCATTAGGACATGTGGTTTACATATTACATATTAAAAATGTGGTAATGTCATTAGTACATGTGGTTACATATTACATATTACACTAAACATGATTTTATTTTGGTCCTAAAGAATTAG
The DNA here is from genome assembly GCA_036346355.1 of Rhipidocladum racemiflorum. Taxonomy (NCBI): domain Eukaryota; kingdom Viridiplantae; phylum Streptophyta; class Magnoliopsida; order Poales; family Poaceae; genus Rhipidocladum; species Rhipidocladum racemiflorum. Next base: position 40,448,238 of record CM070588.1, read on the forward strand.
TGCAAGTGGATGAGATAAAACCAATATTACATATTACACTAAACCATGACTTCTCCAGCAATAAGCCAAGATGCACAATATGAACCATGGGCATATCGGTTTGTTGCACATGCAGTAGCCACTAGGGGCAAGGTAATCGCATAATAAACTTCAAAACATAATAATCTTAGCAGAATGCATACATTTTGGCTGACTGAAACTCTGTAAACTTCAAGAACATGAGAAGTTTAACATGTCTACCTAGTCATCATGACCAACTCGACCTAAAGAGCAACAAGATAAGAATTTAGATTCACACAAAGACGGATGTGTGTGTGTGTGTTTTGGAGGAGGGGCGCAGTTGTCCACTTACCAACTGCCTAGCAATCATGGTCACATCTTTCTCAATCCATGTCAATTCTTTCAAGCAATTATCACATGTTTTTGCACAATATGAAGGATCAAACATCTCTCCAAAGTGGATCAATTGTAGTAGGCATTTGCAGTCCATATCATTTTCATAGTAACTAACCTATAGAAAGAGAAAATATGACAAGCTATGATGCCTTCTAAACTACAACTCAACAAGAAGCATGCATGTAGAATTATATATACCATGTGCAGCAGATTGAGTATCCAAAGATCAATTTTTGAACTTCTAAAAAATTGTCCAAAACACGTCCAAAATTTTTGAAATTTTTTGTGGATAGTCTTGACCTCAAATCCAATCAAATCCCATCGACAAAAAATGAAATCCGGTCTAATTACCCGAGATTTCGGCCGAGATCACAGGATGATCGCCGAGATTTGAATTTTTTCAATTTTTTTAAATTTTTTTTATTCGGCCGAGATTTAGGATCTCGGGAGGGTCCGAAATCCAAAATCTCGGCCGAAATTTCCGAAATTTCGCTGGGATTTGGAACCTTGCCGCCATCAAGGAGAAATAACCAGTGGAGGAACATGGCAACCCCATATTCATACAGCAGGATAATGCTAAGACGCACATTGTAGCCCATATTCTTACAGCAGGACAGTGAGTTGTTATTTTTATATTATTTATACTTGTTATTTACATATCAGTTAAATGGTCTTTACAAATTTTGTTTACAATTTACTATTTAGTATTTACAATTCAATTTCACCTTTTGCAAATAAATTTAGTAGCCTTCTCCTTTAATATAGCTTGCATTTAAACTATGTATTTGCGATATACTACAAGTTTTGCGAGTAGATATGTGTACTCAATCTTGCTATTGTTGATATTCAGAGATCGAAGAAAACGAAGTTCCTGATATTGACGCAGTTTACGGGGACTTTACTGACGAGCTTTTCTAGGGTTTACCATTGTCAGTTGCCTGTGGTATTTTGGGAAAATGGCATACTGCCAAGCTTTGTATTTTCCATGGCAAAACTTTTAAATTCGGCCAATAGGTTATGTTGTAAGAACTAAATTTTGCATTAATATGAGTACTAACCACTGATTATGTGACTAGTACTATATACACATAGGAATCCCTCTTGATAATCCACGGCAAAAATGGAGTGTTCCGACAATAATCCCAAATAATTGATATTCAGCATGGAGGGAAAAAAAGAAAAGAACAATTGTTATTGTTTGCAGCAATCTTATCTTATTTTAGTTTCTTCTAACATACTTTCAGCTTGAAGTTCACTCCCGGGAGTACGAAGTATTTTTCATATATATATATATATATATATATATATATATATATATATATATATATATAAAACAGTATGAACTACGCTCGCATATACGTGTGTAACTGAGGGGGGAGAACACAATTGGCATGATCGCGAATCTGCCTGCAGCTTCCTTGACGTTTCCTCTCTTATTATATGGCATTCTTTTTCAAGATATCAGCTACACGCCCCAACACCACTCAACTAGTTCAAAAGCAGAACCTCGTGAATTTGTCTGACGAGTGACGACGAGATCGATGAGAGTGAGAGCATCCGGAGTTCCAGTAGGTTGCATGGATCAGCGCAGGCTGTCCCATTCTTCCTTGCAATTGCGGCAAACTCTGGGTCCAAAGTCTGGGTCAAGCATGGATTAAATGAACAATTTTTTTTTTTCAAAAAGAAGAATAAGTGACTGCAAAGGTGTAACACCCTAGTTTTCGTTTTCTGGAGAAAAACCTAATTTAAATAAATTAAATTCAAAACTTGAAGTTTCTTTGGTGTTTATGTTAACCAGGCATCCATTCCTATCCAAAATCGGGATTTAATTCCCCTCCGGTCGAAAAATCGGATTTTCCAGTTCCCACCGGTACCCGAAATTTCACCCAAGTCCAAAAATGCTCCAAAAATCCCCAAACCACTTCAATTATGTTCCAAATATTCCAAAATGATTTTAGGAATCATTCCCCGGATTTTTGGACCTCCGTTCCTATTTTATCTCGCGCGGCTTTTGTTTAATGCCTGCGATCCGCGCCCGAATATTTAATTCCACAAAAATCATCCAAATTCAGAGGAACCAATTTTATTGGGTCCCAAATATTCTAAAATGGCTTTAGGAATTTTTCAGGAATTTTTAGGCCATTTTTCCTAATTTTTCTCTATGGCGAATCATTTTCGTAAAAGAGAGCCAATGGGAGAGCGCCACGTGTCACATGAACAGTGTTCGTCTTCTACCTCCAACCAACCCAAGACAATAGAGAAGCTTTCACATGCATTCATGGCTAGGGCAATCTTCAAATGCTCATAACTTCCTCAATTCAACTCCAAAATGTGAACCGTCGGATTCGTTGAATCCGTATCGACGAGACCCTTCCATTCCCCATGATCCTCAGCTCTAACTTTGGACGGAATTGAAACCGTTGGCCAAGAACCGAGATGCACTAAAATGCCATTATCTCGGCCGTTTCACCTCCAAACGGCGCACCACCACCTCCATTCTCTTCGTATAAGAGTCCCCGTTCCGGGAGGGTGCTCCTCTTTCCATCTACTCCACCATTGTGCCCGGGAGATCAAGAAAACCGAAGTTAGGTCGCACTTTTTCGGTGTTCTTCGAGTTCGTGCTTGTAGATCCTTCTCCGGTGAGCCATTCTTCGTGCCACTTGATTCCTTGTGACCGTGGATGAGTCTAGAGTCTAACCCACCGGTCAATTTTAGGATTCATCGAGATTTGCAGACGAATTCCGCATTTTTGTCTTTTCGGTCGGAGTTCCGTTCATCGTCGAGTTCATCACCTCCGGTGAGTTTTGATCCAATTCCTCCCTCCTATAGATCCCTAAGGATGTCCTCTTGTTGATCCATGCTTTTATTTGGGTCAATTCCATGCAAAAATGAGTGAAAAATCGGTTTTTTGGAAGTGGCACGCTCTCTGTTTTTTTTTATTTGCACTGTGATTGGGCTCGGGCCCGTGCGCCCGCCCGCCCGGCTGGCATGCCGCCGCCGCCGCGGGATCCCGCCGCTGCTGGTCGCCGCCCGCCGAGCGCCGCCCGTCAGCCGCTTCGCCCGGCCGCCGGCGACTGCCGCTGCCGCCGACCCCACGGCCGACCATGCCCCTCCCCACCCCACCTCCAAGCTCTCCCATCCATGGCATGGCCATGGCCAAGCCCAAAGCAAGAAGATGAGGCTTCCCTCAATGACATGTGGGGCCCAATTGCCATAGACACAAACCCAGTCAAAGCCAAGTCAACAGTTGACCAGTCAACGAAGGAATATTCTGGGAATATTCCCGATTTTCTAATTTTTTTCGAAATTCAAACTTCAGAAGCTCATAACTTCTCCGTCCGAACTCCGTTTGATCCCATTCAAATTTCTAAATTCATCTAAAATTAGGATCTACCTGCCAGTATTATTTTTGTAATTTTTAGATTTTATTTATTTTCCGTTATTTATTTGTTGTCTCGTTTTACGCGTAGTCGACGATCCCGCCGAGTCCGCCGATCCCGCCGCCAGACTTCAAGTGTTCAACATTCTCGCTGTGACCGAGGCAAGTCTCCTTGCGCATGTTGAACCCTTGATTTATAAATGTTTTATAATGTTTTACCAATTGCATTGCTATTTATATAAAATGATGATGTTAACGTTAGGCTGTTAGTTATACCTGTTGCTTATATCTCCTTGGCGTTGTTATCCATGGTCCTTTGTCGCCCTAGTACCGTAATCCACCATAATAAATACTTTCGATAAAATGTTCTTTGATTAGGGAAATGACTATTTGGAAGACATTTTGAATGGATCCTATAGTATAGAATGAGAGTTGGAGTTAGGGGAAAATTTGTGTTGTTGGAGATTGTTAATTATGAAGTGATCTATGAACGTTGATGATTGAAATATTGTGCAGTTGGATTGTTATAATAGTTCACATTATAATGGATTGGGGGAAATTTTGGAGGATGGATGGTATTGTGAAGTATTCCTGTTGGATTAAATAGATCATTGCAAGTAGATAATATGTTGAATTGGATTTCTTGGGTTGATCAAATAAGAATCAGAGATAGTTGGATTATTAGTGGTTGTTGGGAAGTACTATTAACGGACTGATTAAGAAATATATGATTATGGAAATATAGATATGTGATAATCATTTATGGAGAATTATGAATAATCCAAGAAATTTGGTGGTTTAGTAAATAATGATATTACGTATTCTTAGAGGGTTAAAGTAGATGATTTTGAGGTGATGATGTGAAGGATTAAATACACGACATTATGAAGTATTATCGGTGGATTGTATTCTAGATTATTAGAGATAATATTGTGAAGTATTATCGGTGGATTGTATTCTAGATTATTAGAGATAATATTGTGAAGTATTATCGGTGGATTGTATTCTAGATGATTAAAGGGGATATTGTGAAGTATTCTCGGTGTAGTAGTGGGTGATTTTATGAAATATTCTTAGTGGATGATAAGATTAATCGTCGTTTGAAGGATAGATAAATCAATAATACCAATTATAGTCAAGGGAAATATTTCATATACGAACATGATTGTAGTTTAATATGATTTTGTGAGTTATGATAGTACCAGGTTGTACTTCCTACTTGTTGGATGCTATATTGAATTGGATTATTCTTATGATTATAAAATTTATAGAAATAGAAGGATTATTGGAGGATATAAAAGTGATTATAAGGATTGTAATCAAACCCGAGGATTTGTATTTTATAAAAATAAACTATTGGTGGAATAGAATAGTTCGGTAGAAATGCTTAGACTCGCAAACGGCCAGTATTCACCTATGGGTGGGAATTTCAATTATCTCTTGAAAACTTGTATTGGAAGTTATAAGCAAGGAGTATTGCCAATGGTTTACAAAATAAAAATAAAATGAAAAATGGTTTTGGACTGGGGCGGAATGGTTTGTCTGGTGGGCGCGGATGGAGTGCTAGCTTTCATTGCGCAAGTACCGCCCCAAGTCAATTAAGGACCGACGCTTATGACTGTCTCCATTCTAAGCATAACCGTACAACCACATGTCAAAATGGGCATGACCTGGCTAACTAATTTGTAGAAACCTGACATAGACTCCTCACTCGGTGGAATGTGGGAGCTGGAAAGAGGCACTGTTGTTTTTCTCACACGGCACAAGAGGGGGCTTCTGTACTGGGCGGATGGAACCCTAAAAGCGGTGAAACCTCAGCGGGTGGGTCAGGTTAGGCGTATACATTGTAAAGGCCTTGTCGGGATATCCCTGCCGGCACACCCAAGGAAGTGTGCTAATTGCATGGCATCAAGGGAATATCCTATCTTGTGGGTACAGCTGTACACCTCTGCAGAGTTAAAACTATTCGAATAGCCGTGCATACGGTCAAAGGCAAAGCTTGCTGAATGCTTTCATACTGGTAGACTTTGGTTTTTCGTTTCAAACTAAATGATGGTTTGTTTTGGGATTCGAGAGCAGTTAGAACTCTCGGGTGTGCTTCTGGCGGCTAAAGCCAGGTAGGTGGAAGGAACCTGATTTTGTGAACCATGGCAGACAGAGCCATGTGATTGGATTGAACCCTGATTTTGTTGAGATGTGGCGGATAGAGCCTGTATATTAGTGAGTGGTGGTTAGAACCTTCACTGCAATATTACATAATTCAATTATTAAAAAGAATTGCTCAAATATGCTTTGTGAAAATTATTAACAAGTATGATTTGATGAAACTTGGCTTTATGCAAAAGAACCATATTAAGCCATCCTTGGATAGCCTACATTGTGCATAATTTCCCAGACTTGCTAAGTACTTTATGTACTCACGTGCTACATTCTAATCATATCTCAGAAGTGAAAGATGCTGTGAAGGAATTCCAACGGCTAGGGCGCGCTCCCCACTCGATTGCCTATGGGCATTTGGATGGGTCGCTTTGGTGTTTTCGTCTTCCGCTGCGGTTGTTCAAGTCGTTCAGCCTGTTCAGGCTGTAATGGTAAACCTTGACCATAAGGTATTTGCTTTTATTTGGTATTATTCTTATTTAGTTATATGTGTTCGTGATATGGTTGTTGATTCATCACTTTTGACTGTGTGTACTAGCTACTGATCTGGGACTAGTACAGAAATACACAGAGGACTCCGGATAGCCGATTCGGGGGCCTACAAAGGTGGTATCAGAGCCATATCGACTGTAGGACGTGCCCTTAATTAGAATGGTCGTTTTTAGGAAGCTTCAAAACTTATGTTCTAAAAAGAAAAATCAAATAATGTGCTATTCTCGTCTTTTCTCTCTTCCTATTTTTACCTTCCCCGGTGGTTGCTTCTTCACCTTTTTGGAATGTGAATTGGACCCTACCTCCCTTAAAAACTTCTATATTAGGGTAACCGAGTTCCCCCCTTCGACTTTAAGGCAGGAAGACTAAAGAAGAGCCATTCGGAAAGTTGCTACTGAAGTGGGCGTCTTCATGGTGAGGATCCAACCGTTCATCGGGGAAGACCAAAGAAGCAAGGTTGATCTTAGACTAACCTTATAGGTTAAGTGGTCGCGATTCTGTCTGTGTTTAAGCCAGTTAGCCCTATTAGAGTGAGTAGTTTTACCGAGTAGACGAGTTGATTTGCTTGGTGTTAAAAACGTTTTGATTTTCGTGGTTGAGTGTTGTTAGAACCTCCCCTTTCTCTCTCGTCTGTGCTTTTCCCTCTCATCTGGAAGTCTTGCTCTACCGTCAGATAGAGAAGAATTGCAGTGCTAACTTCAACAAAGAAGCTGATACATCAAATTCCAACACTGTGTTCAACATCAATGCTAGCGCTAGTGAAGTTCCGGTTGTCAACGTCAGTGCTACTCCCGAGCTCAACCAGCAACCCTCCGAGGTGTTAACAACCTTTCTTCAGAATATGAACCAGTTCATGGTCACTCAGACGCAGCTCATGCAATTGATGGTACAACATCTGAATAATCAAGCATCTGTGGTCACTCCACCTGCAACTCCTCAGCAGTACCCTTCTGATGAATTACTAAGGACCAAGCCTCCTGAAGTACTAGGTGATGATGGAGCTAGCAATACCCCTCCTGTAAGTCTCCACCCATGGAGATATGTCATCTGCTATCAATGTGGGGAAAAAGGACATGTTGCCTACGAATGTCCCCAAAAGGGTAAGGCAAAAGAGGATAACCATTGTAGTCACTGTGGTAGATTTGGACACCAATTCCGCAAGTGTCCTCGAAGGAAGGAGATCCAGTACAAGGTTTGCAACTTTTGTAGCAAGGAAGGGCATTATGTGAAACAATGTCCCTTGGGAAAACAAAAATTCTTATCACCACAACCAGTTCCAGCATCAGGAGTCAGTGCGGAAGTACCTCATAAGCTGCATCAAGTACCGAAGATTCATCAACCTAGCAAAGGCAAAGCACTTTCCCTGGAAGACAACTGTCGTCAACCGGATTTCCGCAAAAGGAAGATGGTAAGTCAAGAGCAGTATGTTGCCAGTAATTCTCGGCTTCGTGTGGACCAATTCCAACCCAACCAAGCACAAGAAGCAACCTTAATCAAGACCTTAGGATCAGAAGTACCACCAGTGATGCAAGGACGTCAGGCGTCTACTTCAAACCCGAACATTCCAGATGCTGTTCTTCTTATGACCATAACCCCAGCAGCAGGTGGTAGACGCAATCGAAAACTTCTGTCACAGATTCTGCGGCATAGGACATCAGGTCTGCCTATGATCCAAGAAGTTGAAGAAGAGACACCTGGAACTTGATGTTATCAATAACTGCTAGGGGGTGGTACATTCAGTAGCACCGTACCTCTTCTAAGGAATAAAATAAAAGGGTCTGTGTACTGATTCAAGCTGTAAGATGTAATCGTCAGTATTGTTATCAATAAAGGTTAGGAAGAATTATAATTGTGGAAGTGGATGTCTGTTGATAGTCGTGAAACAAAATTGTATTTGGGCACCCGTCATGAGATAATTAAAGGATGGCTGAAGAGCCATAGTTCTCGCCCGAACCATGGGAAGAAAGAAAAATGAATTTCACCAATGAACTCCTTGGAACTAAGTCCGGATATGATGCTTTCTAAGGGGGGTAGGGTGGACAGGTTGACAAAAGGTGCACACTTTGTTCTATGGAAGATAACCCCTTTTGGTGATAAACTCGTGAAACTTTGCGTGGCTAAAACAGTGCATTTTCATTGTGCGCCCAAGGAGGTCGTGTCAGATCGAGGTTCTCAGTTCCCCTCGAGGTTTTGACAGAAGTGGTATAAAGTTTGGGGTACGAATGGGAATTCCAGTGTTGCTTACCATCCCCCGATCGATGGCCAGACGGAAAGAATCAATCAGATCTTAGAAGATGCGTGGAGAGCGTGTGCGCTGACGTGTCAAGGTTCGTGGGATCAGAATAACAACAGTCTCCGACAAAGATGAAGATGGCGCCTTTTGAAGCTCTGTATGCAAGAAAAGGCAGAATACCCTTGTAGGGGAAAGAGACCGATAATGGACAAATCAGTAGACCTGATATTCTGAAAGAAGCCGAAGAGCAAGTCGATGTATCCGTGTAAAGTCAAGATCGCCGTCAAGATAGACGAGCTATGCCGATAATCGCCGTCGAGAATCAAGTGTAGCGCAGCGCTCGAGCATCGAGGTCGCTTAAAGATATGGAACCAGAAAGAGACCTGTCATGTCTGGAGTATCCCGCCAGGATTGTGGACGAAGCCGAGCGTCGAACCAGAAGTCGGGTGGTCAAGTTCTGCAAGGTTCAGTGGAGCAATCAGGCAGAGAAGAAAGCCACCCGGGAACAAGAAGAAGATCTCCGAGCAGAATTCCCCGATCTTTTTCTTTCTCCGTCCGAATCTCGGGGACGAGATTCTTTCTAAGGGGGGTAGGTTTGTAACACCCTAGTTTTCGCTTTCTGGAGAAAAACCTAATTTAAATAAATTAAATTCAAAACTTGGAGTTTCTTTGGTGTTTATGTTAACCTGGAATCCATTCCTATCCAAAATCCAGATTTAATTCCCCTCCGGTCGAAAAATCAGATTTTCCAGTTCCCGCCGGTACCCGAAATTTCACCCAAGTCCAAAAATGCTCCAAAAATTCCCAAACCACTTCAATTGTGTTCCAAATATTCCAAAATTATTTTAGGAATCATTCCCCGGATTTTTGGACCTCCGTTCCTATTTTATCTCGCGCGGCTTTTGTTTAATGCCTACGATCCGCGCCCGAATATTTAATCCCACAAAAATCATCCAAATTCAGCGGAACCAATTTTATTGGGTCCCAAATATTCTAAAATGGCTTTAGGAATTTTTCCGAAATTTTTAGGCCATTTTTCCTAATTTTTCTCTAGGGCGAATCATTTTCGTAAAAGAGAGCCAATGGGAGAGCGCCACGTGTCACATGAACAGTGTTCGTCTTCTACCTCCAGCCAACCCAAAACAAGAGAGAAGCTTTCACATGCATTCATGGCTAGGGCAATCTTCAAATGCTCATAACTTCCTCAATTCAACTCCAAAATGTGAACCACGGATTCGTTGAATCCGTATCGAAGAGACCCTTCCATTCCCCATGATCCTCAGCTCTAACTTTCGCCGGAATTGAAACCGTCGGCCAAGAACTGAGATGCACTAAAATGCCATTATCTCGGCCGTTTCACCTCCAAACGGCGCACCACCACCTCCATTCTCTTCTTATAAGAGTCCCCATTCCAGGAAGGTGCTCCTCTTTCCATCTACTCCACCCTTGTGCCCGGGAGATCAAGAAAACCGAAGTTGGGTCGCACTTTTTCGGTGTTCTTCGAGTTCGTGCTTGTAGATCCTTTTCCGGTGAGCCATTCTTCGTGCCACTTGATTCCTTGTGACCGTGGATGAGTCTAGAGTCTAACCCACCCGTCAATTTTAGGATTCATCAAGATTTGGAGACAAATTCCGCATTTTTGTCCTTTCGGTCGGAGTTTCGTTCATCGTCGAGTTCATTGCCTCCGGTGAGTTTTGATCCAAGTCCTCCTCCTATAGATCCCTAAGGATGTCCTCTTGTTGATCCATGCTTTTATTTGGGTCAATTCCATGCAAAAATGAGTGAAAAATCGTGTTTTTGGAAGTGGCACGCTCTCTGTTTTTTTGGTTTGCACTGTGATTGGGCTCGGGCTCAGGCGCCGGCCGTGGCCAGGCCGGCCCGCCGCGCCGCCGCCTGGTTCGCGCCCAGCACTCACAGCGCCACGCCGCCGCCGCCCCGCCGCCGACTTCTACCGCCATGCCCATCCCCACCCCACCTCCAAGCTCTCCCATCCATGGCATGGCCATGGCCAAGCCCAAAGCAAGAAGATGAGGCTTCCCTCAATGACGTGTGGGGCCCAATTGCCATAGACACAAACCCAGTCAAAGCCAAGTCAACAGTTGACCAGTCAACGAAGGAATATTCCGGGAATATTCCCGATTTTCCAATTTTTGTGAAATTCAAACTTCGGAAGCTCATAACTTCTCCGTCCGAACTCCGTTTGATCCCATTCAAATTTCTAAATTCATCTAAAATCAAGATCTACCTGCCAGTATTATTTTTGTAATTTTTAGATTTTATTTATTTTCCGTTATTTATTTGTTGTCTCGTTTTGCGCGTAGTCGACGATCCCGCCGAGTCCGTCGATCCTACCGCCGGACTTCAAGTGTTCAACATTCTCGCTGTGACCGAGGCAAGTCTCCTTGACGAATGTTGAACCCATGATTTATAAATGTTTTATAATGTTTTACCAATTGCATTGCTATTTATATAAAATGATGATGTTAACGTTAGGCTGTTAGTTATACCTGTTGCTTATATCTCCTTGACGTTGTTATCCATGGTCCTTTGTTGCCCTAGTACCGTAATCCACCATAATAAATACTTTCGATAAAATGTTCTTTGATTAGGGAAATGACTATTTGGAAGACATTTTGAATGGATCCTATAGTATAGAATGAGAGTTGGAGTTAGGGGAAAATTTGTGTTGTTGGAGATTGTTAATTATGAAGTGATCTATGAACGTTGATGATTGAAATATTGTGCAGTTGGATTGTTATAATAGTTCACATTATAATGGATTGGGGGAAATTTTGGAGGATGGATGGTATTGTGAAGTATTCCTGTTGGATTAAATAGATCATTGCAAGTAGATAATATGTTGAATTGGATTTCTTGGGTTGATCAAATAAGAATCAGAGATAGTTGGATTATTAGTGGTTGTTGGGAAGTACTATTAACAGACTGATTAAGAAATATATGATTATGGAAATATAGATATGTGATAATCATTTATGGAGAATTGTGAATAATCCGAGATATTTGGTGGTTTAGTAAATAATGATATTACGTATTCTTAGGGGGTTAAAGTAGATGATTTTGAGGTGATGATGTGAAGGATTAAATATACGACATTATGAAGTATTATCGGTGGATTGTATTCTAGATTATTAGAGATAATATTGTGAAGTATTATCGGTGGATTGTATTCTAGATTATTAGAGATAATATTGTGAAGTATTATCGGTGGATTGTATTCTAGATGATTAAAGGGGATATTGTGAAGTATTCTTGGTGGAGTAGTGGGTGATTTTATGAAATATTCTTAGTGGATGATAAGATTAATCGTCGTTTGAAGGATAGATAAATCAATAATACCAATTATAGTCAAGGGAAATATTTCATATACGAACATGATTGTAGTTTAATATGATTTTGGGAGTTATGATAGTACCAGGTTGTACTTCCTACTTGTTGGATGCTATATTGAATTGGATTATTGATTGTAGTTTAATATGATTTTGGGAGTTATGATAGTACCAGGTTGTACTTCCTACTTGTTGGATGCTATATTGAATTGGATTATTCTTATGATTATAAAATTTATAGAAATAGAAGGATTATTGGAGGATATAAAAGTGATTATAAGGATTGTAATCAAACCCGGGGATTTGTATTTTATAAAAATAAACTATTGGTGGAATAGAATAGTTCGGTAGAAATGCTTAGACTCGCAAACGGTCAGTATTCACCTATGGGTGGGAATTTCAATTATCTCTTGAAAACTTGTATTGGAAGTTATAGGCAAGGAGTATTGCCAATGGTTTTTAAAATAAAAATAAAATGAAAAATGGTTTTGGACTGGGGCGGAATGGTTTGTCTGGTGGGCGCGGATGGAGTGCTAGCTTTCATTGCGCAAGTACCGCCCCAAGTCAATTAAGGACCGACGCTTATGACTGTCTCCATTCTAAGCATAACCGTACAACCACATGTCAAAGTGGGCACGACCTGGCTAACTAATTTGTAGAAATCTGACTTAGACTCACCACTCGGTGGAATGTGGGAGCCGGAAAGAGGCACTGTTGTTTTTCTCACACGGCGCAAGAGGGGGCTTCTGTACTGGGCGGATGGAACCCTAACAGCGGTGAAACCTCAGCGGGTGGGTCAGGTTAGGCGTATACATTGTAAAGGCCAATCGGGATATCCTTGCCGGCACACCCAAGGAAGTGTGCTAATTGCATGGCATCAAGGGAATATCCTGTCTTGTAGGTAAAGCTGTACACCTCTGCAGAGTTAAAACTATTCGAATAGCCGTGCCTACGGTCAAAGGCAAAGCTTGCTGAATGCTTTCATACTGGTAGACTTTGGTTTTTGGTTGCAAACTAAATGATGGTTTGTTTTGGGATTCGAGAGCGGTTAGAACTCTCGGGTGTGCTTCTGGCGACTAAAGCCAGGTAGGTGGAAGGAACCTGATTTTGTGAACCATGGCAGACAGAGCCATGTGATTGGATTGAACCCTGATTTTGTTGAGATGTGGCGGATAGAGCCTGTATATTAGTGAGTGGTGGTTAGAACCTTCACTGCAATATTACATAATTCAATTATTAAAAAGAATTGCTCAAATATGCTTTGTGAAAATTATTAACAAGTATGATTTGATGAAACTTGGCTTTATGCAAAAGAATCATATTAAGCCATCCTTGGATAGCCTACATTGTGCATAATTTCCCAGACTTGCTGAGTACTTTATGTACTCAAGTGCTACATTCTAATCATATCTCAGAAGTGAAAAATGCTGTCAAGGAATTCCAACGACTAGGGCGCGCTCCCCACTCGATTGCCTGTGGGCATTTGGATGGGTCGCTTTGGTGTTTTCATCTTCCGCTGCGGTTGTTCAAGTCGTTCAGCCTATTCAGGCCGTAATGGTAAACCTTGATCATAAGGTCTTTGCTTTTATTTGGTATTATTCTTATTTAGTTATATGTGTTCATGATATGGTTGTTGATTCATCACTTTTGACTGTGTGTACTAGCTACTGATCTGGGACTAGTACAGAAATGCACAGAGGACTCTGGATAGCCGATCCGGGGGCCTACAAAAGGCTTGAAGTACCTACAGATTGCTGAAGAATCATAATGGCGAAAATGGTCAGTTCTGCAGTTGCCCAGAGACGGTTAACCAGATCGTTTCTGGTATGATGGATAAGTACGAGTAGAGATGGCAATGGGGACCCGAAACCCGAAACCCGATGGGTAGTTACTCTATTAGGGGCCGGGTATGAACCGTTTTTCATACCCGCGGGTATATTAACGGGTAAAAACTATTACCCAGCGGGTAGAACGGGTACGGATCCGTACTACTGTTGCTACCCGCGGGTCCCCGTTACATATGGGTGGCTAATATGGAATATGTCATGTATATATAGGTGTGAACAAGAGTGAAAAAGTTACTAGCTGCCGTTTGTCTAACTAGACAGTAGATCGACGAGTTGTTTTTTTGGGGCTTGGGATCTCTATGACCCATTTGTCAAGCATTTGGTGTTAACCAATGGGCTGGTGCTGCTAAATCTGTTAGCTACCTTTGTTCTACATGATCACATACCATCAATTAATACAGTAGCTAGGTGACATAAACTAAAGCACGCACAACTTTGTCTTAGTACAGTCAATATGATAGCATACGATCTTACCAGGCCCAGCATATTATATATTGTATATAATCATATTGTGTAACCCTTCGAAATATGAGTACTATATGCAAACAAAATAGAACTTTTGTCATGAAACCTGAGTCTTGACTGTACGAGTGCAAATCAAATGCAAAGGAGAACGTGGAGAGGCTGGAGATGGTACACATCAAGTTGGAGGCCGCACTCGAGGCATCCGAGAAGTGGAAGATGAACGACGCGCCGCCGTTGCTGCGTTGGAGGAGCAAGCTGAAGCGTGCTGCCCAGGAGTGCGATGACATACTGCGCAAATGCAAGGAACGACTCCTGGAAGAAGAAGAGATGGAGCAGGAGGTAAAGAATTCCTCCTTCCCCAAACGGATCGCTCATACTACCAAGTCATTCATCTCCTCTTTCTTTAACGGTAGTAGTAACTATGAGTCCAGTAGATGCGTTGTCCGAAGATTTGAGTGGTATGCGGATTGTGCTAGTGATTTCTTGAGATTCCTGGAGCTTGGTGGCACACCGCGGCAATGCCTGTTTTTCGACCCTCTTGTAAGGCAGCTTCCTGCAGGCAAAACAACAGTGTGTAAATTTGCAAGGGGAAACCAACACCATCTGTTTATTCTACGGCCATTCGGCACTGCCGAGCACGGAATAGAGAGCAGGTTGCTCTTTATCCACAACGATGGTGATGCACCACAGAACGATTTCCTCCTTGGTCTCGTCTTACAATTTTCGGAGAGTACGGACATAATTGGGACTGCAATAAAATGTCTGGAGTTATTCTATACACCTAGCTTCAAGTCTACAGCCGAAACTGTTAAGATAAAGCTCACACAACTGCGCCTACGCATGACTTCAACTGGGATCCATATGTTTGTTGTAGCCACAGACATCATTGGAACAATATTCAAAGTGTTTTAACTCAGTGGTTTCGCCAAAACCCACTATGTTGCAAGCAACACGACCAGTACAAGCACCAGCCCTGTGGTAGCAGCGACACAAATGTTCCATCAGAATTGTTGCCATGTATTTCTCTAGAACCAGTTATCAGTGTGTATTTGCACGTGAATAGCAGTGTGTCACCAGAAGCAACTAAAATTCAGCCCTGCTCACAGAGCTCCTCAAACCTTGCCAAGCTGCAAAAACAAATTATATGTATGGTTCATACAAATAAAACTTATTGAATGGAGAAGGCAAAAGCAGAAGCCAAACAAGATTTCATTGAAGAGCACGTAAAAAATTACCATGGCGATGACGGACCTTTTAAAGAGAGGTTTTGGGCTGTAAGGGAACAAACCCATCTTATGAAGATCTTCCAATGTTCTCTTCAACGAAAGAAGACATACCTTTTTTTTTAAAAAAAAAAAAGTGATCAGAAACTCTGGCATCGTTATAGGAGGACAAGAGCCGAGCTACAAACACACACCCACACACACGTGTACACAAGGTTTCAAATTTTGTTTTCGGACTCTATCTCGGGAGGGACCGAAATCCAAAATTTCGGTGAGATTCAGAAATTTTGGACAAAATTCGAACAAAATTAAAAAACTAAAATTCAAATCTGATTTTTTTGAACCGAGAAATCCGAAATTTCTTAAATCTTGGTAAAATTCAACTTAACAAAAAAAAAAAGGTTCAAACAACGTCAAAAAATTTTGAAAATTGTTTTGGATGGTCCTGACACATCAATAATGTTTCCATAAAAATTTCAAATAATTATCAAGCTTGAGGAATTTTTTAAAAATCTAACAGTGCCACTGTCCTGATAAAAGGCAGACCGGCAAATTTCAACCGAATGGAAAATGGTGCAAACCACGTTAGTAACTTTTGAAAATTTTTGTGGATGGTCCTAACACATTTATAATATTGTCATAAAATTTTCATATGATGATCAATCTTTAGGAATTTTCAGAAATTCATATAGTGCTACTAAAGAAGGACTAACAAATTTCCCCTGAATGAAAAATAGTCCAAACGACTTTAGAAAATTTTGAACATTTTTGTGAATGGTCCTAACACATCCGTAATATTTCTAGAAAATTTTCAGATGATGATCAATCTTGAGAAATTTTAAAAAATTCGGACAGTGCTACTCAAGACTAACCGACAAATTGAACCAACCAAAAAATGATCAAAAACATGTCAAAAATTTTTGAAATTTTTTGTGGATGATCTTGTCCCTAAATCCAATCAAATCCAATGCACAGAAATTAAAATCCGGCAAAAAACCACCAAATTTTGGCCAAAATCACCAAGATCTCGCTGAAAAATCCGGAATCACTGTAGCAATTTGAATTTTTCAAAAAAATTTATCCGGCCGAGATTTAGGATCTCGGGGGTCCGAAATCCGAAATTATGACCGAAAAATCTGAAATTTGGCAGGTTTTTAGAACTTTGCCTCTACACACGCACACACACTCAGCCCTGTGAGCCACCCGCGTCGAGCAACACTCGAACCCAGGCGGGCTAGGTGCGCAGCTAGTGTCCTCGCCAACTGAACAAGGCTCGGTGCTCAAAGAAGAAATATTTTAGCATTAAGGAAAAACTACTGTCTGTTCTTGCTATTATTATCACAAGTGAAACCTAACTTCGGGCCTTCAATTGAGCTACCCCTGATACTATTTATATCCTTGAAGGTCCTCTTAACTTTTTTACAATTGAGTTTTTTCTATTTTTGCCTCATAAATTGAATCATCAACAAAAGCATGCCAACATTGGAATACACCTGAGAGACATCAGGAATGCGGAGCATACATGTGTCTTTTGTCCCATTTAAAGACATCAGGAAAATATGGAAGTGGCTAACTGACCTTAACATATATTGAGCACAATGCACACCTACATCTTTAGAAATGAACTAATCAACAAGTGCCAAGTGATCATAGTGCTAATAAATAAACAGTTAGTACTATCCTCAGAATGAGTGTTATACGGTGAAACAGGATAACAAATCTGGAAGAACTATAGAAAAGAAGTGGCTTGAGCAAGCAAGTGAATATGAGTCCTAACATACTTTGTTTAGTACATCTCAGTGGACATACTCTGTTTTGTACACCTATCAGTCCAGAAGTCCATTTATTCTCCATGCTGTCCCATTCTTCCTTGCAATTGCCTATCAAGACTTGGTCGACAGCCTGGATCAAGCTTGGATAAAAGGAACTTTTTTTTTAAAAAAAGAAGAAGATTAGTTATCTTTTCGGCAAACTCCCTTTGATTTCATTGCTTCGTTTACGCCGCGTTGCTACAGGCTGTGTGCTTCTCCCTTGGAATTTTCCTTCTTCGTTTACGCCGCGTTGCTAATTCAACGGCTTTATTCTTCTCCTCCTTTTTCATGGTCGTGACTCACACAGAAGCATTCCAGCTGCACGTACAAATCGTATATAACTAGTGCTTAATCCTTGCCCTCAGTCTCGTTCTACCATCTTCATCCGTACTCTCTGAGCTTGATCCAATTCGTTTCACCATCTTCATCCGTACTCTCTGATCTTGATCCAATTCGTTTCACCTTCTTCATCCGTACTCTCTGATCTTGATCCAATTCGTTTCACCATCTTGCATCAGCTGGCAGCTAGCACGCTCGAGCGCCTGACCCCAAATCCAGAAACGGCCAGGGAAAGGTAAGGAATTTGATCACTTTTTTTAGCCTCCTTTGCCTTTTTTTTAAAATGTGATGTGACCCTCTTCCAAAAAAAATTACAAACTCAAATCCAGAAATAGCTAGGACAAGATGAGCGAGATATATATATATATATATATATATATCTGATATCGATGTCTGAGTAAATGCGCACAGTAGTCCTTGCGCCAACCGCATCATCTCTTCATCCGATCTATCATACAAATTCCCGGAACAAGTTATTCTCATGGGTTTGCATGGCTACATTTCAGCGTTTGATGAGCAAAGCTTGCAAATTAGCTCACCTGACGGAGCCGTCATAGACGTCGTTGTGAGGAGCTGGCCACCTCTGTAGCTGAGAGCTTTGTTCCAACCTTATTTATCGTGGGAAGGCATAGGCGACTGTTTTACCATACAGAAAATAGCACGACGTACTGTACTAATCTTGATGCAAGTGAAGGGGTAAGTAATCACTATTTACTTTTTATTCGTGCTTTAATATTTAAGCAATTTTTAAAATATTTATACAATTTTTAAAAAGAAATGTATAGAAGCACCTCCTACCTTAAAGGACCAAAACCGTCGACTAATAGAGGATGAATAGGAGCTAAATAAAATTTCTCTCTTAATAATCTCTTCAAAAATACTAGTGCTAAGGAGCAAACACTAGGTTCAAGAACATCAATGATGAGGATTAAAGAGTCACATTATGTTTTGAGCATATACCTTTATAAGAAAAAAAGCCCATAAAGGAGAAATAGACCTATGATCCATCATTGGTTACGGTTCCAACCAGTTAGGCTCATAGTCAATTATATGGTTACGGTTTCAACCAGTTTGCTGATGTGTGCTTTGCTGAGTTACACTGGTCGAACCCAACCAGTGATTTGATTGCCCTGACCAGATGATACTGGTTAGGACAGACAGTTACTTCCGCACAGGAATAACATGCAGACAGTTTTCTTGACAAGTACGAATAACTGATAGAAAGTTAACTCCTGTGAAGAGAAGCCTCTTGGCGAAAAGACACCCTTCGATCAAAAGACACCTTTTTAAAGCACAACTGCCAACCCTTTGCCCAGTGTAAATATGAAGCCTTTTGCACCATTAGAGAGAGATCATCTTATCAAATCAAGAAAAACATCTGAAATTTTGTAAATATGAAGCCTTTTGCGCCCGGCTAGAAGAGCTTGTAGATGCGTTGTCTGAAGATTCGAGTGGTTAGCAGATTCTGCTAATGATTTTTTGAGATTCCTGGAGCATGGTGGCACACCACGGCAATACCTGTTCTTTGACCCCCTTGTGAGGCACATTCTTGCAAGCAAAACAACAGAGTGTATATGTTGATTGTAAGGGGAAACCAACACCATCTGTTTATTCTACGGACATTCGGCTCTGCCAAGCACAGAATAGAGGGCAGGCTGCTCTTTATCCACAAAGTCGGTGATGCACCAGAGAATAATTTCCTCCTTGGCCTCATCTTACAGCTTTCAGAGAGCACGGACATAGTTGGGATTGCAATCAAATGCCTGGAGTTGTTTTATACACCCCACTTCAAGTCTACAGCCGAAACTGTTAAGATGAATCTCACACAGCTGCCTACGCACGACTTCAATTGGGTGCCATATGTTGATTGTAACCATAAACATCATTGGAACAATATTGTAGGCACGACTTCAATTGGGTGCCATATGTTGATTGTAACCATAAACATCATTGGAACAATATTCATGGTGTTTATACTCGGTGGTTTCGCCCAAAGCCCCAAACCCACTATGTTGCAAGCAACATGGTCAGTACAAGCAGCCCTGTGGTAGTAGCAACACAAAAGATCCATCAGAATTGTTATCATATACGAGTATTGTGGTGGTGTTGAACCACCGAGTTTCTCTTTCTTTTGTTTGTGGAGTTTTTTTTTCTTTTCTTTTTGGGGCATTTGGATATTTGCCACTCTAGGAATTGGAAATTCGATGGCATGTTGAAAATCATGCCATTGAGTGGTATTTTTTACACATGCCATCGAATTTTCAGATTGAGGAGTGGCATATATCAGATTATTCCTTTCTTTTTTTTGGGGACCGAGAGTTCTTCTCTTCTTTCTTCCCCTCTTTATAGGGCAGGCTAGGGAACATGCATGCATTGGTCGGCCCTCTTTTTCCTCCCTGCCTCTTGCCAATGGCCAAATTGACTCTTCATTGAGCCATTTTATTCGCATTCTCGGTTTTTACCCTCTATTCTTACACCTTTTATAGGGGTTCTACGGGAATTTCACTTATGTTAGGGTCCCAGGTTAGTCTGACACGTCCTTGTGTGTCCGAGAGGGGTTATCGGGGGTTGTCAGACCTTGGCAGCCCGTACTATGTTTGCGCTGGTAGGAGATGGAGCCGAGGGGAGTTCCCTCCGTTTTTCTCCCTCGCTACGGAGGGGAGCTCCCCCTCGTTGCGGAGGGGAGTGGTCTTTATTCTTTTTTACCTTTTTCTGAGGGATGGACTCCCAGTGTTTGTGCTCATTACTTCGTCAATGGGAAGGATTGACTGTCGCAGACACGTCTATATGAATCACAGGGTAATGTAGGCCTCGCTTCGTTGGTTAAGGGAAGATGGGTCCGTTTGGTCCACAACACTAGCCCCGCATGTCAGTGGGTAGACATCATTCTGCCCGCTGGGATGTTATAGCAAATGTCCAAATCTCTTTTTTATTTTACTTACTCGGCAGGCGAAGGGAGGCTTGTTTTTCCAGTGTGGTAGCGTTGAACCACCGAGTTCCTCTTCCTTTTGTTTATATCTGGTGGGAACAAGGTTTTCTGACTTTTGGAGGTCGTTTATATCTGGTGGGAACAAGGTTTTCCGACTTTTGGAGGCCCTATTTGCTTCGTGTTCCTTCGCTTCTCTTACTCGTTCGTGTTCGCCTCTGGTATCGTCTCCCTGATTCGCCACTGATCCAAATCTCCATGGGGCCTCGGCGCGCTCCTAAGATAAAGCCGGTTTTGAGTAGGGAGGATGCCGCGGGATTGTCCCCCATTTTAGGGCGGTCGACCTTGAGCTCCGCCGACCTCGACATATTAGCAAGGGACTTTGGGGTGATGCGCCCTTCCATGCATCTTCCCGGTGATGAGGAAACCCCTCGGCCTCAAGCGAATGAAGCAGTGGTATTTGCGGCATTTCTTGAGGCGGGTCTTCGTTTTCCGTCCGCTCCTCTATTAGCTTTAGTGCTCCGAGCTTTCCAGGCGGAGCTCTCGCAACTTACCCCCAATGCTATTGTGCAATTAGCAGTATTGGAATGGGCATTTCGTCCAGCTGGGATCAAATTGATGGGGCGCTTGTTTTCCCTTATAGAAGATGCGTTCTGGCAACCGAAACAACAGAAAACAGGGAATGAAGGCCGCAGATCGTGTTTTGGTTCTCTGAATTTTCAGACGAAGAGGTCCCTTGTAAAAGAAATCCCAGTAGCGGCTGCCAAGGGGAAATGGGATTCGGGGTGGATGTCACGATGGTATTACCAGATTCTCGAGGGTCCAGATTCTCCCCTTCATACCTCGATGGGTCCAGTTCGTGCAATTCGATCCCCTAATTGGAGCGCAACTACGGAAGAAATTAGGTGTCTTGATTATTTGAATGCTCTTCGCAGTCAGAGCACGATGCGGGACTTGGTTGAAGAGTATTGCTTGTGTCGTATCGATCCTTTAGCAAGGAGCTCCGCTGTTATTCTAGAGCGATCGTCTGGAGGTACTGTATCCGTGGTTCGACCCGAGGGGGTACAAGATCTTGGGCGCGGGGCAGCTGAAAGATTGGCTCGCAGACTTCTTGGTCCTTGCCAGGCAGTTGAGTACGAGGCCGCTATGAGTGCTATTGGGGCCACCCGATGCTCTCGTTTACTGATTGGGGGCGCCGAGCGATCCCTCATCCTAGAGGGTCAATCGGTTCTCCTCGCCCCACTAAACGGGCGAGCTTGACTCGTGTGGTTCCGCCCCAGGCTGCAGCTACTTCTGGCGGGAGCGAAGATCTAGAAGGTGATGACGATGAGGATTGGAATGAGGAGGAGTCCAGCGACGAAGGCGATTCTTCCGGCTCCGTTGCGTCTATGTCTCTCCTGCCGCCGCCCATTTACGATCTTCGTGTTGTGGGGCCTTCTGAAGCACTACCCTCAGCTGTCGCGGACGAGCCATCAGGTGTGCCTATTATTTCTGAGGCGGGTCCGCCCGAGACTACTCCGGTTCCGATTTTAACGGATGTGGCTCCCTCGGCCCTTATACTTGATTCCTTCGTGGATACGCGTGTGGGCGGGGGGCAATCCCCAGGATATTCGTTTTTAGCGATTCCTGGAGTGGAAACTATTGATTTGGGTGACGGGGATGACAATGATACTCTAGCCTCGAGGGGCATGCGGGAGCTGCCTGGAGGCATGGCTGGCCCCGTGATAGGGGAGACACATGCTCCCGCAGATGGAACAACGAATTCTCCAGTTGTCGGAGCTCGTGGTCTTCGACTAAACGTTTCTACTCCTGATACCCCCATCGGGGCAGAAGGTCTTACTCCTGACACCTTTCCTGCCAGCTCGTTAGGATGTGATGTCCTTTCAGGTTTTGACGAAGTCGATGCAGGAGGTGATAATGCGGAGGCAGCGGAGGCATTAAAACCCTTGGAGCAGGTCCAAACTGGAAAGTCTGCCGCTCCTTCGGCTGTCGCAGAGGAGGGGGATCGAGGGCCTCCGATCCTTATTCCTCAAGATGTTCCCCTTTCGGGCGGGGGTGCTTTGCCTTCGGGTCAGCAGACTCCCACGGGTGGCGTTGGTTCCTCTTTCGTCCGGTTTGATTACTTCAGATTTTGAAAGGGGGGCCGCTGCAGCCCCGGCTTTAAGAAAAAATGCGCGCAGCCTTTTCCCCCTATAGCAAATCTGTGGCTCTGTTCGAGGAATTAATGACCTTTCTCTTTGCGAAATCTCCATGGATCATTATTTGAAGGTATTTCCCCTTTCGAGCTTATGTTACTGATCTCTTTATCTTTCAACATTTTTCTTCCTCTTTTTTAGGGGGCTGTCGTTGCTTCGGAAGTATCCCGCCGATTTTGGGCGTATTTTGACAAATTTAACAAGGGGTCCAGGATTGTGAGGCGGCGAAGGAACGGGTGGCGGAATTAGAAACAGAGAAAGTTAGTCTTTCAGAGGCACTCCGAGACTAATGAATCATTGGCTAAGGCACAGGCTGAAGCATTTCAGAGTCAAGATTTAGCAGCAAAAAATGCAGAGCTTGAGGGGGTAGTTTCCTTGA
Source organism: Rhipidocladum racemiflorum (assembly GCA_036346355.1). Taxonomy (NCBI): domain Eukaryota; kingdom Viridiplantae; phylum Streptophyta; class Magnoliopsida; order Poales; family Poaceae; genus Rhipidocladum; species Rhipidocladum racemiflorum. The sequence continues at coordinate 40,471,427 of CM070588.1, forward strand.
TGCGGAGCCACCTTGCTGAGGAGGAACGGGCTCGTATAGTAGCTGAGCGAAATGAGAAGAAGAAGGATGACCATATAGAGGAATTGAAAAACCTGTTGACGGTTGCAGAGGAGGGTAAGAATATATTGAAGAAGCAAGTGGAAGAATTCCCTTCTCAAATTGCAACGGCGCGGAGCGAGGTTCAAATGCATCTTCGTAATACTCAACGAGCGGAGGAGCGTTACGAAGCAGTCCGGAAGGAATTAGAATCCATTGTCTCCGGGGTTCACGGAGCTACGGAGGCCTTTCAGCAGTAGCTCCCCCGGTTTGGCATTGATGTAGCCCTGAGCCGTATTCCTTCATCCAGCTTGGAAGCTGTCTCCTTTCTTGAGAAGTCTACTAAGATATTTGGGGATTCGGCACTAACTTTCGGTGATTACTGCGTGAGACTGGGCTCCGTTAAAACCGCTCAATTGTTGGAGGCGAAGGGGTGTACACACATTCGCGAGCACTTTGGTTTTTCTTCTGCTGCTCCGTCACAACCAGGGTTTGGTGATATTCCCCCGTTTGTGAAGCCTTCTTCCGCCCCGTCCCGATTATCATCAAGCTTCATGTCGGATTTCTGGAGGCAACACGGTGATTCTACTGCGAAGGAATCAGTGTGTCGAGCTCGTGCCGCAATGCGTGACTCAGCGAAGGGCAAAGAGAAGTCGCCCCCTTATTAGCTCGTTTATTTTTGTATATGGAATCCTTATGGGCGCCTGAATTGAATTATTCGTCCTGTTGAATGCTTATGTACATCCGTTCGCCCTGTGTGTCTTTTCGCCTGAGGAGTGTTCAGGTGCTCCTAAAGGGGGCCAGGTTGTCAGGGGTGCGCATTAGGGGGGATTAAGGATCTACTAGCTTCTTGGGGGACGTGGGGACGCCTTGGCTTCCCGTGTCTTCATTTAACACAGGCCCCTCGCCTTCCTTGCTTTGATATATATCAACGTTACTGGTTTCAGAGCAAGCGGTTACTCTCCAATTTTATTTTCTCTTGTTTCTTCGATGGCCGATGTCCCGTGGGACTTCCTGGAGGAAGACATCTTTTTCGCCGACCTTGGTGAGGAGCTGCCAATGGCGGAGGCCCCACCGATGCTGGGTGAGGAGGAAGCCCCCGTCTTGGTCTTTGACTTTGAAGACGGTGCCGCCGCCCTTGAAGACCTTCCAGCACCCGGTGATCATGAAGCCTTTATCGAGGAGCTTTGGGCAGACTTCGACATGGTCATGGCCGAATTTGCAGAGGAAGAAGCTCTTGCCCGTGATCTCGCCAACGTCGATGTGTTGATTGGGATTGTTCCGAGGTTGCTGGAGGCCAAGGATGCCCTCGTTGAAGCCGTGACCCGTGCCCATCGCGTTTAAATCCTTTTTAGTATGTATAGAAATTTTTGTTGGGTTGTTTTATCATATGTGACTGGGATGGTATTATGTCGCCCTCTGCTATGAGTTCTTACCAAAGCTTATTTCTCCTCTTATCTTCTTAAATTCTGCTTGAACATACATTTTTAGCTCCCCACTGGGTTTTAATAAGCAACGTGAAACAGTCCTGATTCTTTACTCGGCCCCATATCGGGTTAGAGTATGAGGACATGTGTGGTTTCATTTGGGGTTGCCAAGACGCGTAACTTTGTATACGGGACTTAATAGAACGCAGACTCAAATCTATGTTTTGAAGCGGTAGATTGTTTCGTCGTGATATTTCAGGTTTCCCTAATTGGATTCTGGCCAAGAAATGTGCGAGTGCACGGGGCCGAAGGATGCATAAGATATTGGCCCGGTTATGTGTTCGCAACTGCCCATATAGCGCAATGCGGTGTGCTCTCAGGGGGGAGGGGTAACTGAGGTTTTTTAGCCTGCGTAAACTCCTTGCTAAATCCTACCCGGAGCGGAGCCCCTAGTCTTCGAAGTGAAGGAGAGGGTGGGGCGTTAGCTCGTCCAATCGTCCCGCTAAGTCGTGCCCGGAGTGAAGGATGGGTGGGACGTTAGCCCGACCAAGCATCCGCGAACTCCTACCCGGCACGAGGCAACAGGTCTCCGGAGCAAAGGATGGGTGGGACGTTAGCCCGACCAAGCATCCGCGAACTCCTACCCGGCACGAGGCAACGGGTCTCCGGAGCAAAGGACGGGTGGGACGTTAGCCCGACCAAGCATCCGCGAACTCCTACCCGGCACGAGGCAACGGGTCTCCGAAGCAATTGATGGGTGGGACGTTAGGCCGACCAAGCATCCGCGAACTCCTACCCGGCACGAGGCAACGGGTCTCCGGAGCAAAGGACGGGTGGGACGTTAGCCCGACCAAGTATCCGCGAACTCCTACCTGGCACGACGCAATGGGTCTCCGGAGCAAAGGATGGGTGGGACGTTAGCCCGACCAAGCATCCGCGAACTCCTACCCGGCACGAGGCAACGGGTCTCCGGAGCAAAGGATGGGTGGGACGTTAGCCCTACCAAGCATCCGCGAACTCCTACCCGGCACGAGGCAACGGGTCTCCGGAGCAATGGATGGGTGGGACGTTAGCCCGACCAAGCATCCGCGAACTCCTACCCGGCACGAGGCAACGGGCCTTCGGTTTAGATACTGGGGAATGTAGAGATGACCTCCGTTCACAACGACTTCTTACTATTTTATTGATAAAGACCGGTACATTTTTTGTCTTCGTATCTCATCATCTATGGGTAAAATTTCTTGAGTTCGTCGGTATTCCATGTTCTTGGTATCTCCTCGCCATCTGGAGCGATGAGTTTGTGTGCTCCCTTCGCTGTTGACTCTCTGATAATGTATGGTCCTTCCCATGTTGTTTCCAACTTCGCGAAGGCCGGAGCAGCTTTCTTGAGCACCATATCCCCGGGATGTAGCTCGCGTTTCTTTACCTTCTTGCTGAAGCTTTGTGTTGAGGCCTTTGCATATGCTTTCATGGTCCTCAAGGCTTGAAGTTTCTGTTCTTCCTCCAGATCACACGTGATGTCGACTTCCTCGTAGGTTAGGGTTTTGATCACTCGCAAGGATTTCACGCGGATTTCTGCAGGTGAGACGGCTTCTTCTCCGAAGAGGAGCCGAAATGGAGAGAATCCAGTTGCTCTTGAGGCTGAGGTGCGGGTTGCCCATAAAACGTGGTGAAGCTCGTCGGGCCAAAGTCCCTTTGCAGAGTTGTAAAGCCTTTTTTTGATGCCATCAAGAAGCAACCCGTTCGCTCGTTCCACCGCCCCGTTTGACTGGGGGTGACCTACAGAGGCGAAGCAAATGTTTATCCCGATATTCTCACAGTAATCGCGGAATCTCCTGCAGTCAAATTGGGACCCATTGTCGGTCACGATCTAAAAAGGGACCTCGTATCTACAAATGATCGTTTTCCACAGGAACTTGATGGCGGCGTCAGCGGTTATCTTTGCTACCGGCTCTGCTTCGATCCAGCGGGAGAAGTAGTCGATGGCGACGATTACAAAATGAAGGTTTGCCCGGGCTTTGGGAAGTGCTCCGACGATGTCCATCCCCCATTTGGTGAAGGGCCAAACTGGGGGCACTGCGTCTTGATTATTTGGCGGGCCTTTTGTTTGGTCATCCATTGGCATGCATGACAGTGCCGAACCATCTGCTCGGCATCTTGCAATGCCGTGGGCCAGTAAAGTCCCATTCGGAATACTTTTCCGGTAAGATTCCTGGGGGCCTGATGTGCTCCGCACTCTCCCTGGTGTGCTTCGTGCAGAGCCTGCGTCCCCTCCTCTCGTGAAATGCAGCGGAGCCATGGAGCGCACAGGCCGCTGCGGAATAGGAACCCATCAATGATGGCATATTTTTTCGCTCGCCTTTCAAGGCGTCTTGCTTGAGCTTCATCATCTGGTAAAGTCCCCTCGAGAAGATAGCTGTATATCTCGCTCCTCCAGTCCTCGCTAGTCGCCCGAGAAATGAGATTTATACGGGCGGGGACGGAGGCCGTACGAAGCACCTCGAAGAATACTGTCGAAGGTAGACATCCCCCGGTGGTGGCGATCCTCGCCAGCTCGTCGGCTCGTTCGTTCTGGGATCTGGGTATTGCATTAATGGTGAACCCGATGAAGCTCTTCTCCATTGTCCGGACCACTTCGACATACTTCTGGAGCTGTTCATCCTTCACCTGATATTCTTTGGTGATATGCCCCTGAATAAGCTTCGAATCGGTGTATAAGATTGCCCTTCTCGCTCCCATGGTTTTCGCTTTCCTGAGCCCCAACAGGAGCGCTTCATATTCGGCTATATTGTTAGTTGAGGGAAATTCCAGCTTTGCTGCGAACTCAACCTTTTCGCCACTAGGCGCTTGTATCACTGTGGCTATTCCCGCTCCGCTCGCTCCCCACGATCCGTCAGAATTGATGAACCATTTCGGTGAAGTTTCGTTATCCCCAGAGATTGGAGAAGTCCATTCCACCATAAAATCGACGAGGGCTTGGCTCTTGATGGCGGTGCGAGGCATTATAGTTAATTCGAAGGGGGCTAGCTCGACCTCCCACTTGCTGATGTGGCCCGTGCTTTCCTTGTTGGATAGCATAGATGCAAGAGGGTACGTAGTTGGTACTTTGATGTGGTTGGCCTGAAAATAATGTCGGAGCTTTCGGGAGGCCATCAACAGAGCGTATGCCAACTTCTCCACTTCTGAGTATCGTAGCTTCGCTCCTTGGAGGGCTTTAGAGACAAAGTAAATCGGCTGTTATTTAACGCCTTGGGGTCACACTAGTACAGCACTGACGGCCGAGGGGCTGGTTGCCAAGTATAGCAGAAGCTCCTCACCTTGCTTCGGACTTTGCAGAACAGGGATCTCCATAAAGACTTTTCTTCAAATTATCGAAGGCGCGTTGGCACTCCTTTGTCCAGACAAAAACATCATTTGAGCGTAAGGCTTTAAAGACCGGCAATCTTCGTTCCGTGGATTTTGGCAAGAATCGACTAAGCGCTGCTATCCGCCCCGCCAGCCGTTGTACTTCCTTTAGATTTCTTGGTGGAGCCATGTCTTGGATAGCTCTTATATTTTCTGGATTCACCTCAATGCCTCGTTGGGAGACCAGAAAGCCTAGCAGCTTTCCCACGTTTACACCGAAGATGCATTTGGATGGGTTGAGTTTCACTTTCCCCTTTATCAAGTTCTCGAAGGTTTCCCGGAGGTCCCCGACATGGTCTTCTTTCTTCTCGCTGTTAATAATGATGTCATCGACATAGGCTTCCACGTTTCATTCTAATTGACTGGCGAAGATCTTGGTGATGAGCCGCGTGAATGTAGCGCCCGCGTTTTTGAGTCCGAAGGGCATCCGTACAAAGCAATAGGTACCGAAGGGAGTAACAAACGCCGTCGTTTCTTCGTCTTCTTTTTGCATGTATACCTGGTGATAGCCAGAGTATGCGTCGAGGAAACTCATCCTTTCTGACCCGGAAGTAGAGTCGACAAGTTGGTCAATGCGGGGCAAGGGGAAATCATCTTTTGGACATGCTTTGTTTAAGTCAGTAAAGTCGATGCACATCCTCCACGCTCCGTTGGCCTTCTTGACTAGGACAATGTTGGCCAACCACTCCGTGTGTCGGTCTTCGCGGATGATCCCCGCGTGAAGCAGTTTAGTCACCTCCGTCTTCGCAGCTTCTTGTCTTTCTACCGCAAGTTTTCTTAGTTTTTGCTTCTTTGGCTTCGCATCTGGGCTAATGGCGAGGACGTGCTCGATGGTTTCCCTTGGAACTCCAAGAAGGTCTTCAGGCCCCCAGGCGAACACGGTTGCATATTCTTGAAGGAGCAGCATCATGTGTTTCGCCTCCTCAGGGGGCAGCATGGTGCCAAGGATTACTACCTTACTACCTCCTGGCCTGAGCAATACTCGTTGGGTTTCTCCCTGAGGCTGTGGTTTAGGGAGCCAGCGACTGCGATTCATGGGTAGAACAGGGTCCAACTCCGTAGTGCAGACATGCTTGACCTGGGGTGGGTTTTCCATGTCTATCTTCCTCACGAGGGCTTGATCTCCTCGCACCGTGACGACGCCATCTGCGGAGGGAATCTTCATACATAAGAACCCATGATGAATTATGGCCCCCATGGTCGTCAACGATCCCCTGCCCAGGATTGCATTGTATTGGAACGGCATGTCTACCACGTCGAATGTTACACGACTCATGACGCTGGCTTGTGGCATTGCGAATGTGACCTCTAGTTCTAATTGCCCTAGGGTGTTGACCATGCTTCCTCCAAAACCCATCAGTGGTATCTCTGATTTTTTTAATCGGTCTTGTGGAATCATCATTTGCCGAAAAGCCTTCGTGGACAAAATGTCCGCCGCGCTTCCCCCATCTATCAATACGCGGCGTACTTCGCAGTCGGCGATTATAGCGGTTACTACTAAGGAGTCTTGATGTGGGAAGTGCACCCCCGTGGCATCCTCTTATGTAAAGGTGATTGGCTAAAACTTTAGCGGAGGCGGGATAGTTGGGTTAATCACTATGTGGTTGATCTGCTGGGCATAAGCCTTCCTCTGCCTTTTTGATGAGAGATGCGATGAGGAGCCCCCCGCGATGACGTTGATGATGCGACAGAGATGGTTTATTCCTTCCCGAGGGGGGGTGTTGTCCTTCGCCTGAAGGTGCCTCCGGCGGTATAGGGCGCGTCCCAACTTCCCTTTGCTTGGCCTCGAACCGCCGGTATACATTAATCACTTTGCACTGGGTAGTGTCGTGGGTGATATTTTCTCCATGATATTCACAGAAGTACCGCCGGGGTTCTGTCCCTTCCCTTTTGTTAACTCGACTTCCTTCATCTTGCCTCCCTCGGCTTGGGGGTGGTCCTCGTCTCTGTTGCTCCGCTCGCCTGTCGCCCATGACTGGTCGATTGCTTGGTTCGTCAATGTGATGAATTCTCCTCCTTTCGTCTCTTCTTCCGGGCTCTGGGCATCGTTCCTTCGTTTTAGTATTGGGTGGGGGATCTTTCCCTCGCCCTCTCTTGCGTGGAATGAATTCTTGGTTCTTTTGCTGGGGCCTATCTTCTCTTCGGAGGTTGTCTTCCTCCGCTCGCGCATATTCCCTCATCTTCATAAAGAGTTCTTCCACTGTACGCACCTCTTTACGAGCAAGCCTTTTTGCCAATGGTCCCCTGCGCAGGCCACAGCGTGCCGCGTTGATGATAGTGGTATCGCTAACCCCTCATATTTGGCACTTAACCCGGGAGAAGCGCTGGAAATAACTCTTAAGGGTTTCTCCTTCGCGTTGCCTGACTGCAAATAGGTCACTTTCCTCTTTCATCCCGTCGAAGTTGCCCTGGAAATTACCTTCAAGTTTGCGGCGGAGTTGCGACCAACAGGTGATCGATCGGGACTCAATGAACGATGCAGGACAGGGCTATACCTTCAAGTGCCAGTAGGAGCCCCTTCGCCTTGATATCATCATCTCCTCCCGCGGCTTCAATCGCCATGTCGTAAACGCGGAGGAACTCCCTTGGGTCTGTCCGACCATCATACGGCTTAATGGTGGGAAATTTGAAGCTTCCAGGGGAGGGCCATTTTTTAGCCCGTAGACAGGTGCTGAGGGGGTTTGTATCATTGTCCTCCCTGTGTACCATCGTAATCGCTGGGGATAGCACCTCGCGGCTCGGGCTTTCGTCTTGTGACTCATATTGCCCCCCATCTTGTCGTCCTTGCAGGCGCTTCAACTCCGCCATGAGTTGCTCGTTAGCTTCCATCAGCGCCCGCACGTTGGGGTCAAGCTCCCCCTGAGTTCTGGTCCCTTCTCCAAGGGCCTCTTCGTTCCCATAGGTCTCTTGGCGACGGGTCGGATGTATCGACGCTTCTGCCACACCTCCTCCCGGTGTCGAAACCGTTCGGCCTGCCGCTGGAGGCCGCCGTTTGGGGGCTCGCTTGCGCACGGCTGCCGGGGTCTGCGGAGGTAAAGTTCCTGCCATGTCTCAGGCTTCTGTTGTGGCTGGCAGCCGCGTCTCATCATCCAGAAGTCGAGGTGGGTCTCGGATTGGCTCCTCGCAAGTCGTCTTGATTCTTCTGCTCCCGCCGTCGTTGCTGCCCCCTTGGATACTGTTGCCCTTCACTTCTTTGGTGGCATGGCTACGGAAAACTTACCCTTAGTCTTGATCGGCGGGCGGTGGTTTCACCTTGCGGTTAGGGCTCCCCACGAACGGCGCCAGTGTGGTGGTGTTGAACCACCGAGTTTCTCTTTCTTTTGTTTGTGGAGTTTTTTTTCTTTTCTTTTTTGGGGACCGAGAGTTCTTCTCTTCTTTCTTCCCCTCTTTATAGGGCAGGCTAGGGAACATGCATGCATTGGTCGGCCCTCTTTTTCCTCCCTGCCTCTTGCCAATGGCCAAATTGACTCTTCATTGAGCCATTTTATTCGCATTCTCGGTTTTTACCCTCTATTCTTACACCTTTTATGGGGGTTCTACAGGAATTTCACTTATGTTAGGGTCCCAGGTTAGTCTGACACGTCCTTGTGTGTCTGGGAGGGGTTGTCGGGGGGTGTCAGACCTTGGCAGCCCGTACTATGTTTGCGCTGGTAGGAGATGGAGCCGAGGGGAGTTCCCTCCGTTTTTCTCCCTCGCTACGGAGGGGAGCTCCCCCTCGTCGCGGAGGGGAGTGGTCTTTCTTCTTTTTTACCCTTTTCCGAGGGATGGACTCCCAGTGTTTGTGCTCATTACTTCGTCAATGGGAAGGATTGACTGTCGCAGACACATCTATATGAATCACAGGGTAATGTAAGCCTCGCTTCGTTGGTTAAGGGAAGATGGGTCCGTTTGGTCCACAACAAGTATTTCCATGGAACCAGTTATCAAAGTGTATTTGCATTGCTACACCCCACTGCCTACTAGCTGCAATAGGTGGAAGACAATCATCAAAGGCAAAACAAGTTCCCTTTGGGCTCCTCTTCTCGCCTCATGCTTCTTCAGAAGACTTGTAACCTTCCGTTGGGGGTTCCATGGCAGAGATGTTTGACGGGGAGGAACAACATGGATTGTGTACAAACATTACCTTGCAACAGCTGGATGAGATCATGTTGCTAAAGGACCCGGAGATGCACGAAGCTGAGGCAATGGATACAAATATTGAGGGAAAAGAATTAAATTTTATTCAATCTTGAATATGTAAAGAGTTACCGCCTCGTTAAAAATCTTACACCCCGGTGTGGTGTACCCCCGATAAAGAAAAGAGTACAGTAACTACATATATATATATACATATATATATACATTAATACATAGACTACCCCAGGATGAGATTGTCAAAGTCAGCACCGCCTCCGTAATCTCTGGATCCTCGGGCTCATGTTGTGTCCTATGTTCTGCACGCTCCTAGTCCTTTAGGTATGTAGTTGCCTCAATAATCTCCGGCCTGGGAGACAACCTCCTTGGCTCAAGTACCTTTCCCACCAAACTGAAAGTGGCTTCCGACGAGACAGTGGACACCGGAACCGTAAGTACATCCCGTGCAAACTAGGATAGTACGCGGTAAATATGTTGGTTATTCTTCCACCACAAGAGCAAGTTGAGTTGATTTTTTCGGTCCATGTCAAGATCGGTCTCCACAAAGGCGTGTCGAGGTAGTGGTTGAGCTCTACTTGTGGATTCCATGTCGACTTGTTCAGCGATTAGGAAGATCCTTGCCTTTTAGCTTCTTTTATATGTTTGAAGCGGTCGAACTACCTCGTGCTTGTTGCGTTGTTGAGGTAGATCTTCTTGCTTCATTTCTGGTGCCAAACTTGTCATAATATTTATTGAAAACTCTAAAAAACTCATTATAAACATGAGTATAGGCCTCGGAGAAATCAAGATCGAATGCCTCACTTATTTTGTGGAAGGCGCCCTGTGTGGTGTCGTGGAACCACCGGGTCTCTCTTTTCAGTGTGGTGTCGTGGAACCACCGGGTCTCTCTTTTCTTTCCTTGTCGTCGGACTGTTTCTTGTTTTTTTGGGGAACCTGCCTCTACCCTGTCTTCTTCCCCGCTTTATATGGCGGGCCTGGGATTTGCCCGTATTGAGTGGCCTTCTTTTTCTTTATTATTTCTTGCCAAGGGCTAACCTGAATTTTTTTTATTGACTCACGTCTCTCATACGTTGGGTTTTTTTTGCCCTCTGTTCGTACACCTTTTATAGGGGTTTGACGGGAATCTCACTTGTATTGGGGTCTCAGATTGCCTGGACACGTCACTGTGTACTTGGGAGGAGTTGTTGGAGGGTGTCAGACATTGGTGATTTGGCATTAGGTTCGCGTCGGAGGGAGACACGGCTAGGAGTGATTCCCTCCGGTTCCCTCCTTCGCCACGGAAGGGTACTTCCCCTCGTTGCGGGGGGAAAAGGGGTGATCCTTATCCATCTCCTCCTTTTACCGGGGGTTGACCCCCTAGAGTATGGGCTCATGGCTTTGTCGAAGGAAGAGGTTGGCGTTCATAAAACCGTTTATGTGGGTCACTAGACGCGTGGTGTTTCACTCAGTTGGCCAAGGGGAGGGGTGAGCCTGGCTGGCCCTACCACACTAGCCCCTCATGTCAGCGGGTAGAAGTCGTTCTGCTCGCTGGGATGCAACATTAATCGTCCGAGAGTTTTTTTTTTTTTTTTGTAGAGATAGGGTTTTCCGACGGTGGCGAGGTTCATCTTCTTTGGCTCTGCATTTCGTCCGTTTTCTTTTCTCGTTCGCGTTCTCCGGTGCCTGTCTCCCTGATCTCCTTCCCACCTAGATCTCCATGGGTCCTAGGCGCCCTCCTAAGATAAAACCAGATTCGGCCTTGAAGATGCCGCGGGATTATCCCCCATTTTGGGGCGGTCGGCGTTGAGCTCTGCCGACCTCGATGCATTAGCGGCTGATTTTGGGGTAATTCGCCCTTCCATGCGCCTCCCGGGTAGTGAAGAAATCCCTCAGCCTCAGGCGAATGAAGCAGTGGTGTTCGCGGCATTTCTCGAGGCAGGACTTCGTTTCCCGTCAGCCCCTCTCTCGTCGGTACTCGGGTTTTCCATGCGGAGTCACGGCTACCCCTAACGCCATCGTGCGATTGGCGATGTTGGAATGGGCGTTCGCCGGCTGAATCCACTTGATCGGGCGCTTGTTTTCTCTCATAGAAGACGCGTTTTGGCGGCCAGCAACAGCAAAACAGGGAACGAAGGTCGTAAGTCATGTTTCGGTTCTCTGAATTTCCAGACGAAGAGATCTCTTATAAAGGAAATCCCAAAGAGCGCCGCCAAGGAAATGGGACTCGGGATGGATGTCATGGTGGTATTATCAAATTCTCGTGAGCACGGACTCTCCCTCCATACTTGATGGGTCGATCCAGCGCGATTCGATCCCCTAATTGGGGCGCGACCGCGGAAGAGATTGGACATCTTGACTATTTGAAGGCCCTTCGTGCCCAGTACAATGCGAGATTTGGTGGAAGAATCTGCCTATGTCGTATCGACCCTTTGGCCAGGAGTTCCCTGTTACTCTGGAGGCGGTCATTTGGGAGGTACGGTGTCCGTGCTTCGACTGAAGGGTACAAGACCGAGGCGCGGAGGCGGCAGAGATTGGCTCATAAGCTTAGGCCCTTGCCAGGCAACGGAATATGAGGCCGCTATGGGCGCCGTGGGGGCCACCCGATGCTCGTTTATCGATCGGGGCGCCGCGCACCCACTCATCCCAGCGGTCACTGGTTCTCCCGCCAGCCAAACGAGCAAGGTTAGCTCGTGTTGCGCTGCCCCAAGCCGCTGCCACTTCGGGTGGGAGCGAGGATTTGGGGGATGATGACGACGAGGAGGCGGATTGGGATTCGGAGGAATCCAGCGACGAGGGTGATTCCTCCGGCTCTGTGGCGGCTACGTCTCTCCTGCCTCCGCCCCCTTCAGGTTCTGTGGGTGCGGGGAGCCCCTCCGAAACGATTCCCTTGGCTGGTGTGGGCGAACCCTCGCATATGCCATCTGCCCCAGATACGAGCTTTCCCAGGGCAACATCGAGTCCGGCTGCTATGGGGGAGGTTCCCTCGGCCCTCCCACTTGACCCTTCTGTTAATGTGCCTGTTGACGGGAGTCAGTCCCCCGGGTATTCATTTCTGGGGATTCCCGGAGTGGAGACTATCGACGTATATGACGAGGATGATGGTGATTCTCCGGCTGCGGAGTGCGCACGAGGGCAACTTGAAGATGGGACCGCCCCCGCGACAGGGGAGACTCGGGGTTTGCAGTTGAACATTTCCACTCCTGACACCCCCACTGGGGGAGAAGGTCTTACTCCTGATACTTTTCCCGCCAGCTCGTTAGGGTGCGATATTCTTTCGAGTTTTGATGAGGTTAATGCAGGAGGTAATAAAGCGGAGGAGGCGGAGGCTTTAACACCGTTGAAAGCAGGTCAAAGCCCAGGCGCTTGCGATCCTTTGCCTGCCGCGGAGGATGAGGGTCGAGAACCTCCGATTCCAAGTACTCAAGGCGTCCCAGGATGAGGATTTTACCTTCGAGCCAACCAGCCTGCGGGTGGTGTGGGCTCTTCCTTTGTCCGCTTTGATTTGTCGGATTTTTCAGCCTCAGATTTTGAAAGGGGGCGTTTGTTTCTCCGTCTTTAAGAAAGATCTTGTGCGGCCTTTTCCCCTTACAATAAATCTGTGGCTTTATTTGAGGAAGTCAATGACCTTTCTCTCTGCGAGATCTCGATGGACCATCATTTAAAGGTACCCTTCCTTTTGAGCTTATCCTGCTGGTATCAATGTCCTTCAATACCCTGCTTCATATCTTCTCCATTTTTAGGGGGCTGTACTTGCTTCAGAAATTGCGCGTCGATTTCGGACGTACTTGGGTCAGTTTAACAAGGGGGCTCAGGATTGCGAGGCCGCGAAGGAGCAGTAGCGGAACTAGGCGGAGAAGGCTAATCTTTCAAGGGCACTTCAGGACTCACGAGGACTCGTTGGCCAAGGTGCAGTGAAGCATCCCAAAGTCGGGATTTGGGCTGCGAAAAATCACGAACTTCGAGGGTAATTTCTGCGATGAGGGACCGTCTCGCCGAGGAGGAGCGAGCCATGGCGGCGGAGCGAAACGAAAAGAAGAAAGATGATCGAATAGAGGAATTAAAAAACCTATTGGTGGTTGCTGAAGAGGGCAAGAACATGTTGAAGAAGCAAGTGGAGGAATTCCCCTCTCAACTTGCAACGGTGCGGAGCGAGGTTCAAATGCACCTTCGTAACACTCAACGAGCGGAGGAGCGCCACGACATGGTTCAGAAGGAATTGGAATCCGTTGTCTCGGGGATTCACGGGGCTACAGAGGCCTTCCTTCAGCAGCTCCCTCGGTTCGGTATTGATGCGGCTCCGAGTCGTATTCCCTCCTCCAGCCTGGAAGCTATCTCCTTCCTTGAGAAATCTACTAAGATTTTTGGGGACTCAGCACTGACCTTCGGCGATTACTGCGCGAGACTGGGCTCCGTCAAAACGGCTCAGCTATTGGAGGCAAAAGGATGTACTCATATACGCGAGCACTTCGGTTTTTCGTCTGCTGCTCCGTCGTTACCAGGGTTCGGAGATATCCCTTCGTCGGTGAAGCCTTCCTCCGCCGCATCTAGGCTATCGTCAAGCTTTATGTCAGATTTCTGGAAGCAGCACGGGGAGCCCACGGCAAGGGAGTCGGTTCGTCGAGCTCGTGCTGTGATGCGCGACTCGGGGAAGGGCAAAGAGAAGCCGCCTTCGTAGTTGGTGTATCTTCGGGTGAGGGGATTTTTGTAGACACTTGGGTTAAATCACCCATTTTATCAAATGACCATGTACGTTCGTTCGCTCCACGGGTCCCTTCGTTCGAAAAATCGTTTAGCTTCTCCCAACGGAGACCAAACGTCAGTGACGAGTATTAGCGGGACTTGATGGTCTGGCGAACTTCTCGGGGGACGTGTGGACGCTTGGGCTTCCCGCGTTCTTATTTAACTCTGGCCCTTTTCACCTTCCTCGCCCACCTTGTTAGTATCAGAGTAGACGATCGCTCTCTACCCCTGTCTTCCTTTGCTTTTTCAATGGCTGACCTCCCCGGGGAAATCATGGAAGAGGACCCCATTTTTGCCAACCTGGATGAGGGGCCGCCTGTGGCAGAGATCCCGCCACTGCTGGGGGAGGAGGGAGCCCCTATCATGGTTCCTGATCTTAGGGTGGCGCTCTCGCTCGAGGGTCTTCCGGTGAAAGCGATTTGAGGCCTTCATCGACGGCTGCAGTGGGCGGATTTCGACATGATAATGGCCGCAGAGGGGGCCCTCGCCCGAGACCTCGCCAACCTCGACATATTGATCGGGATGGTGCCGCGGCTGCTGGAAGCCAAGGATGCCCTCGCAGAAGCCGTGGCGCGTGCTAATCGCATCTAAGTCCACTTCGTTTCGTATAAAAGCTTCTGTTGGATTACCGTACTATGTATGCTTGGGACGATATTATGTAATTCCCAGTCGGGGACTTGTACTTATATCTGTTCTTGGTCTTCTCTGTTTGAATTCCTTCTGATCTTGCATTCTTAGCTTCCCATCGCGCCTTGAGTAGTAGTCGTGGAATGGTCTCGTATGGTCGCATAATGCGTAAGCACCCCCTCCTTCCTCGCCGAGGGAAAGACGGGATACCGACTTGGGTGTATTTTCTCAATAACTTGGCAAGGGTAATACGGTGTGTTCCCCGGTCCTTCGGAGCGAAGGTGAGGTTGGCACCTTAACCTGGACGGTTATTTCGTGAATAGACGAACTGGAACAACGAACGAATAGTAGTGTCGGTGCGACTAAATATCCACGAAGTCCTACCCGGTAGCGAGGCAACGGTCTCGGGCGAGGATGGGTGGGACTTATGCCCGACCAAGCATCCGCGAAATCCTACCCGACACGAGGCAGCGGGTCTCGGCGCGAGGATGGGTGGGACTTATGCCCGACCAAGCATCCGCGAAATCCTACCCGACGAGGCAGCGGGTCTCGGAGCGAGGATGGGTGGGACTTATGCCCGACCAAGCATCCGCGAAATCCTACGGCACGAGGCAGCGGGTCTCCGGAGCGAGGATGGGTGGGACTTATGCCCGACCAAGCATCCGCGAAATCCTACCCGACGAGGCAAGCGGGTCTCGGGCGAGGATGGGTGGGACTTATGCCCGACCAAGCATCCGCGAAATCCTACCGGCACGAGGCAGCGGGTCTCGGGCGAGGATGGGTGGGACTTATGCCCGACCAAGCATCCGCGAAATCCTACCCGGCACGAGGCGAGCGGGTCTCGGAGCGAGGATGGGTGGGACTTATGCCCGACCAAGCATCCGCGAACTCTAATAGGTTTCTTGATTTGAATCACTGGAGAATATGAAGATGGCTCGAACTCGCAATGTCTTTCCATTATTTTGATAAGGATCGGTACATTTCTTTCCTTCGGATTCCACCACCTACGGATAAAATTTTTTGAGTGCGTCGGTGTTCCAGGTCCGTGGTATCTCTTCTCCGCAGGGGGTAATGAGTTTGTGTGCACCCTTCGATGTTGACTCTTGGATGATGTATGGTCCCTCCCAGGTCGTTTCCAGCTTCGCGAAGGTCGGAGCGGCCCGCTTGAGCACCATGTCCCCTGGGTGTATTTCACGTTTCTTCACCTTCTTATTGAAGCTTCGGGTGGACGCCTCCGCGTAGGCTTTCATGGTCTTTAAGGCTTGAAGCTTGTGTTCTTCCTTTAGATCACACATGATGTCAATTGCCTCATGGGTCGGGGTTTTAATTACTCGTAAGGATTTTGCACAGATCTCCGCAGGTGAAACGGCTTCTTCCCCGAAAAGGAGGCGGAAGGGGGAGAACCCGGTCGCTCTTGAAGCCGAAGTGCGGGTTGCCCATAAGACGTGATCCAGCTCGTCGGGCCAAAGCCCCTTCTTAGAGCCGTAAAGCCTTTTTTTTATGCCATCAAGGAGTAACCCGTTCGCCCGTTCCACCGCCCCGTTCGACTGAGGATGACCCACTGAGGCGATGCAGATCTTTATCCCGAGATTATCACACGATGTCGCGGAATTTCGAGTCGAATTGAGTCCCATTGTCGGTCCACGATTTGGTAAGGGACCCGTGTCGGCGAATAATCGTTTTCCATAGAAATTTGGCCCGGCCTCTGCGGTTATCTTCGCAACCGGCTCTGCCTCGATCCAATGGAGAAGTAATCGATGGCGACGATTGAAAACTGAAGGTTTGCTCGAGCTTTAGGAAGCGCCCCAACAATATCTATTCCCCACTTGGCGAAGGGCCAGACCGGAGGTACCGCATGCAGTTCATTGGGCGGGGCCCTCGTTTGCTTGGTCATCCATTGGCACGCATGACAGTGTCGGACCATGTGATCCGCATCTTGCAACGCTGAAGGCGATGAGAGCCCCATCCGGAATAGCTTTCTCACGAGATTCCTAGGGGCCTGGTGTGCTCCGCAATCTCCCTCGTGTGCTTCGAGTAGAGCTTGAACTCCTTCTTCTCGTGAAATGCAGCGTAGCCATGGAGCGCAGAGGCCGCTACGGAATAGGAGGCCGTTGATGATGGAGTACTTCTTTGCTCGTCTTTCGACGCGCCTCGCCCGTGTCTCCTCGTCTGGCAAAACTCCCTCCAGGAGGTAGTTGTATATCTCATCCCTCCAATCTTCACCGCTGCCCGAGCGATGAGGTTTATCTCGGGAAGGAATGGAGGGTGCGAAGTATCTCGAAGAAGATTGTCGAAGGTAGGCTTCCTCCGTGGCTGCGATCTTGGCTAGCTCGTCGGCGCGTTCATTTTGAGACACAGGAATTGCATTAACGATGAACCGGTGAAGCCCTTCTCCATTGTCCGGATCATCTCGGCGTATACAGCTGTTCATCCTTCACTTGATATTCTTTGGTGATGTGCCCTGAATGAGTTTTAGTCGGTGTATATTATCGCCTTTAGCTCCCATGATCTTTGCTTTTACGATACCCAATAATAGCGCTTCATACTCGGCTATATTATTGGTTGAAGGAAATTCTAGCCTTGCTGCGAACTCCACTTTTTCTCCATTTGGGTGTGTGTATCACCGCCGCTATTCCCGCCCCACTCCCCCCAAGACCCGTCAGAATGGATGGACCACATTGTTGGAGTTTGGTTGTTCTCCGGGGCTGGGGAGGTCCATTCTACCATGAAATCGGCGAGGGCTTGGCTTTTGATAGCCGTCGCGAGGAATTATGGTTAATTCAAAGGGAGCTAGCTCGACCAGCCCACTTGCCGATGCGCCGTGCTTTCCTGTGAAGAGCATAGACCCTAGGGGATATGTAGTTGGCACCTTGATGCGGTTGGCTTGAAAATAATGCCTGAGCTTTCGAGATGCCATTAACAGGCGTATGCCGCTTTTTCCATTTCCGAGTATCGTAGCTTCGCTCCTTGGAGGCTTCAGACAAAGTAAACCGGCTGTTGTTTGGCGCCTTGAGGCCGCACTAACACAGCGCTTACGGCCGAGGGGCTCGCTGCTCGAGATACCAGAAGCTCCTCACCTTGCTTGGGCTTTGTAGGGCGAGGATTTCCATGAGGCTCTGCTTCAAGTTATCGAGGCGCGTTGGCATTCCCTGCAGACGAAACTATCGTTTGTGCGCAAGGCTTTAAAGACCGGCAAACTTCGCTCCGCGGATTTTGGCAAGAACCGACCGAAGCGCCGCTATCCGCCTGCCAACCGTTGTACTTCTTTCGTGTTTCTTGGTGGGGCCATGTCTTGGACAGCTCTTATCTTTTACGGATTCGCTTCTATGCCTCGTTGGGAGACCAGAAACCTAGCAACTTTCTGCGTCCACGCGAAACGCATTTTGACGGGTTAAGCTTCACCTTTCCTTTTATCAAATTTCTGAAAGTTTCCCGGAGATCCCCGATGTGATCTTCTTTCTTCTCACTTTTGACAATGATATCGTCCACGTAGGCTTCCACATTTCTTCCCAACTGATCGGCGAAGATCTTCGTGATGAGTCGAGCGAAGGTAGCACCTGCGTTTTTGAGCCCGAAAGGCATCCGCACGAAGCAATAGGTACCGAAGGGAGTAACGAATCTTTGTCTTGTCTTCGTCTCCTTCTTGCATATAGATTTGGTGATAACCAGAGTACGTGTCAAGGAAACTCATCCTTTCTGACCCGGAGGTTGAATCAACCAGCTGGTCGATGCGGGGCAGGGGGAAGTCATCTTTCGGGCATGCTTTGTTTAAGTCAGTGAAGTCGATGCACATCCTCCATGCCCCGCTAGCCTTCTTGACTAGGACAATGTTGGCCAGCCAATCGGGGTATCGGGTTTCGCGGATGATTCCCGCCTGGAGCAGTTTAGCCACTTCCACCTTCGCAGCTTCTTGTCTTTCTGCTGCAAGTTTTCTTAACTTTTGCTTTCTAGGCTTCACGTTTGGATTAATAGCGAGAGCATGTTCAATAGTTTCTCTTGGGACGCCAGGAAGGTCTTCAGGCCCCCATGCGAACACGGTTTCATATTCCTGGAGGAGGAGCAGCAAGTGTTTTTCCTCCTCTGGAGACAACATGGCGCCGAGGCTTACTGTCTTGCTGCTTCCTGGCCTTAGCGGTATCCGTTGGGTTTCTCCCTGGGGTTGTGGCTTAGGGAGCCACCGGCTGCGACTTGCAGGTACAACGGGATCTAGCTCAGTAGTGCGGACGTGTTTGACTTGAGGTGGGTTCTCCATATCTATCTTCCTTGCCAAGGCTTGGTCTCCTCGCACCGTGATGACACCACCGTCGGAGGGATTTTCATGCATAGGAAACCGTGATGAATTATGGCCCCATGGTTGTCAATGAGCCCTGCCTAGGATCGCATTGTATTGGAATGGCATGTCTACCACATCGAATGTGACCACGACTTGTGACGCTGGTTTGTGGCGTCGCGAATGTGACTTCAAGCTCCAATTGCCCAGGGTGTTGATCAGTGCTTCCTCCAAAACCCATCAGCGGCACCTCCGATTTTTCAACCGATCTTGTGGAATCATCATTTGTTGGAAAGCCTTCAGGGATAGTATGTCATGGCGCTCCCTCCATCTACCAATATTCGGCGTGCTTAGCGATCGGCGATAATGGCGGTTACTACCAAGGAATCTTGGTGCGGGAAGTGTACCCCGTGGCGTCCTCCTGTGTGAATGTGATTGGCTCGCATTTTACCGGAGGAAGGGTGGTGGGGTAATTGCGATGTGGTTAATTTGCGGCGTCGCCTTCCTCTGTCTTTTTGACGAGAGATGTGATGAGAGCCCCCGCAATGGCGTTGATAATGCGGCGAAGATGATTCATTCCTACTCGAGGGGTGTTGTTGTCCAACGAGGAGGTGCTTCGGTGGCGCAAGATGCGTCTTGACTTCTCTTTGTTTCGCCTCGAACCGCCGATATCCGTTGATCACTTTGCATTGGATGGTGTCGTGAGTGATATTTTCCCGTGATATTCACGGAAATCTTGCCGGGCTCTGTCTCTTCCTTCTTGTTAACTCGGCTTCCCTCGTCTTGCTTTCCTCGGCCCGGGGTGGTCCTCGTCTCTCTTGCTCCCATGTCATGCGCCCGTGGCTTGCCGATCTCTTGGCTTTTCAATGTGGTGGATTCTCCTCCTCTCGTCTCTTCTTCCTGGCTCTGGGTATCGTTCCCTCATTTTTGGGTTGGGCGGGAGGTCCTTCCCTCGCCCTCTCTTGCGCCAGCGAATTCTTGCTTCTCTGTTGGGGCCGTCTTCCCTTCGGAAGTTGTCTTCCTCCGCCTGCATTTCTCTCATCTTCGCAAAGAGTTCTTCCACCGTGCGCACCTCTTTACGAGCGAGCCTTTCCGCCATGTCCCCTACGCAGCCGCAACGCGTCGCATTGATGATAGTAGTGTCGCTTACTCCTCGTACACGGCACTTAATCCGAGAAACGCTGGAAGTAACTTTTAAGGGTTTCCCCTTCGCGTTGTCATTTGCAAATAGGTCACTTTCCTCTTTCATTCCATCGAAATTACCACTGGAAGTTGCCTTCAAGCTTGCGGCGGAGTTGCGACCAACAGGTGATTGGCCGGGGCTCGGCGAAGAGTACCAGGATAAGGCTATGCCTTCGAGAGCTAGAAGGAGCCCCTTCGCCTTGATATCATCATCTCCTCCGCGGCTTCAATCATTTGTATCATAAGCGGAGGAACTCCCTTGGGTCCGTCCAGCCAGTCATACGGCTTAACGATTGGGAATTTGAAGCTTCCGGGAAGGCCATTTTTGGTCCGTGGCGGCGCCGAGGGGTTTGGATCGTGGTCTTCCCTGTGTCTTGTCGCGACCGGCCGGAGATAGCACCTCACGGCTCGGGCTTTCGTCTTGTGATTCGTATTGAACCCCATCGGATAGTCCTTGCGGGCGCTTCAACTCTGCCATGAGTTGTTCGTTGGCTTTCATCGAGCCCATACGTTGGGGTCAATCTCCTCCTGAGCTCGGTTCCTTCTCCTGGGTTTCTTCGTTTCCATGGGTCTTTTGGCGATGAGCTGGATGCGTCGGCGCTTCCGCCACATCTCCTCCGTTGTCGAAACCGTTCGACCTTTGTCGTCGGAGGCCGTCGTTTGGGGCTCGCTTG
The DNA here is from genome assembly GCA_036346355.1 of Rhipidocladum racemiflorum. Lineage (NCBI taxonomy): Eukaryota > Viridiplantae > Streptophyta > Magnoliopsida > Poales > Poaceae > Rhipidocladum > Rhipidocladum racemiflorum. The sequence goes on from CM070588.1 coordinate 40,491,901, forward strand.
CGCCACGGCCACGGTGCAATGGAGGTAAGGTTCCGCCACGTTTGAGTTTCATTGCGGTGGCACCAGCGTCTCATCATGCGTGTCGAGGATCTCCAGATTGGCTTCTCGCACGCCGCCTTGGTTCTTCTGCTCCTGCCGTCGTTGCCGCCCCCTTGGATACTGCCTCCTTTCCTTTTTTTGGTGGCATGGTTGCAGGAAACTTACCCTTGAGCTTGATCGGCCGGTGGTGGTTTCACCTTGCGGTTGGGTTCCCCACGGACGGCGCTAGTGTGGTGTCGTGGAACCACCGGGTCTCTCTTTTCAGTGTGGTGTCGTGGAACCACCGGGTCTCTCTTTTCTTTCCTTGTCGTCGGACTGTTTCTTGTTTTTTTTTTTGGGGAACCTGCCTCTACCCTGTCTTCTTCCCCGCTTTATATGGCGGGCCTGGGATTTGCCCGTATTGAGTGGCCTTCTTTTTCTTTATTATTTCTTGCCAAGGGCTAACCTGAATTTTTTTTTATTGACTCACGTCTCTCATACGTTGGGTTTTTTTTTGCCCTCTGTTCGTACACCTTTTATAGGGGTTTGACGGGAATCTCACTTGTATTGGGGTCTCAGATTGCCTGGACACGTCACTGTGTACTTGGGAGGAGTTGTTGGAGGGTGTCAGACATTGGTGATTTGGCATTAGGTTCGCGTCGGAGGGAGACACGGCTAGGAGTGATTCCCTCCGGTTCCCTCCTTCGCCACGGAAGGGTACTTCCCCTCGTTGCGGGGGGAAAAGGGGTGATCCTTATCCATCTCCTCCTTTTACCGGGGGTTGACCCCCTAGAGTATGGGCTCATGGCTTTGTCGAAGGAAGAGGTTGGCGTTCATAAAACCGTTTATGTGGGTCACTAGACGCGTGGTGTTTCACTCAGTTGGCCAAGGGGAGGGGTGAGCCTGGCTGGCCCTACCACACCCTGTAAGGCAGATAATTTTCTCTGAGGATCCAAAATAGTAGCAAAGCAGTAAAGATGTGGAATAGCTTGAAAATATTTTAATATTTTTTTCTCCATTGGTTCTATATTCTTTAAAAGAATTGGCAATAGTCCAAAGCCACTCGATGACTAAGGAAGATATTAGGTAGTACAGACCGGATAAATCTGTAGCTGCATTGTAAAAAGTTTGTAGAAAAATTCAAAAATGACCAGCAATTTGGCAATCCACTTCCATAACCAACGACTCAATACTATTGCAGTTGATGAAGACAGTGACAATATACTCGTAGCCCTTACACCGCTCCAATTGATGAAGATGTTGGGCTTTATGCCGGGCCGGACGCCGGTGCCTCGGGCCATCCCACATAGGCCAGGCCCGAATGCCCACCTCTTGACATGACGTGCCTGCATCACGCAGAGGCTCGCGACCGAGTTACCTCCAGGGTTGCAAATGTCGATGAAATTTGATCGAATTTCGCGAATTTCGGCCTTACCGCTCGGTTTCGAAATCAGATTTCGATCGGTTTTTCGTTCAAATTCAAATTTTAAAAAATTTAAAGATTTGACAAAATTTATCCAAAATTTTTTTATAATTAGTATTAATATTTTTATGACCTCTGGTGTGAATATTTTTTGAAAAAAATGAAATTAAAGGCATTTTTGAGCCATTCAAAATATAGATAATAAAAAAAGCAATAAAAAAGAAATTAGATGTGTTTTTAGTAGCAATTTGTTGTAGTATGTAAAGTAGCAATATTTCTTCAATTATGTTAAGTAGCAATATTTGTTAAAGTATATTTTAATGTTATCTAATATTCAAAAATTTTCTTGTATTGATATGTGACAACTTTCAATTATTTAAAATATAGCAAAGGTATGGTATAAAATTTGGGATAATCGGATATATGCCACTACAGGAATATGTTAATGTTTTCCAATATTGAAAAGTTTACTTGTATTTCTATAGTATATTTAATATGTTAATGTTATCTTCCTATGGTATATTTTAATTACGGTAGCAATATTTGTTCAAGTATGTCAAGTAGTAATATTTAGTATCACTTTTGCATCATTAAACATATTCATTGTTGGACTACTTGTTAATAAGAATTAAAAATTTCGAATCTTGAAATGTATGGATGCTCTATAAAAGTCAATGGAGTAATAAATGATCATTTAGGGGTGAAACCGTCAAAGTATATTTAATATGTTAATGTTATCTTGCTATGATATATTTTAGAAAAGCACTAAATGAATTCAAAAATTGTAGAAATTTCTCTCAAGTGTTTTATAGATGAAATGGGATTTTAAAAGATTTTTTTATAATTTTTTTTACAATTTTTTAATATTTTTTGAAAAAATCAAGTTTGAAGACATTTTTCAACTGTAACTGGTTTTCAATAATTTCAATCGAATTTCGATAATTTCGAACGAATTTCGTTCAAATTTCGCGAAATTCGCTCAACAATTTGACTAGCTTTTGAATTCGTTTTACTTTCGAACCGTTCGATTTAAAGAGAATTTCGAACGATTTTCGAGCGGTTTTTACCGATTTTCGAATTTCGATTTTCGTACGATTTTTCCAAAAACGAAAAGTGGAACCCTGGTTACCTCACAAACAGGAAGCTTGCGACGCGCATATTACCTCTTGAACATTTGACACACATGCGCTCAGAGAGAGAGAGAGAGAGAGAGAGAGAGAGAGAGAGAGAGAGAGAGAGAGAGAGAGCGCATAAGAACATTTTGACAGAGTATAACTCTGAAGTGAGAGACGAACCAGTCATTCTCATTTGCTACCTAGGTTGTGGACCTTGTGGTCAATCTCAATGCTTATTCTAAAAAGACAGTGACGCCAAGATAATTAGGGCCTGTTTGGCAACAAAGTATTTTCATAGTTTCTAGGCAAAACCATGGTTTTGAAGAATACCATAGTATTTTTGGCAACATGGTGTTTGGAAGCAACCCAAAAAACTCTGTTTTGAAAACCATGGTATTGCCAATACCATGGTATTTTTGAAGTATTGAAAACTCCACTCAAAGTGGAGTTTTGGGCTTTTGGTGCTAGTGTAGAGAGTGATAGGTGTCAATACTTTGAAAATACCATGAAAAAACTTTGTAGCCAAACAGTTTGTAGTTCCAAGAAAAACCATGGTTTCAATGGTGGTAGGTGAAACCATGGTATTTATACCAAAATAATTTCTAAGCCATGGCTTTGTAATACCATGGTATTAAAAAACTTTGCTTCCAAACAGTCAACCCCTGCATGTGGTTAACCCAATCTTACCCCACGGTAACCGGGCATTCCTTTCTTTACTATATTTTGCCTTCGTTGGTTAGTCCAAGGCAATTAATCAGGCTCGCAGCAATTAATCAAGCTCCGGTCAATGCAGCGAATAGCTAACTACCACTATACTAGTGCTGCTGTGCACTAGTGTATACTAGAGGGGAAGGCGGGAAGCACATGACATCCATGATCACCTTTGAATTGGAGGAATCATCCATCCATCGGTGCCAAACTGATTAGTGTTACTCCACCACTCGGGGTTGATCCATCTGATCCCTTTTTTATTTGTTTATGTCTGCTACAATAAGGTCTACAAAAAACAGATCTGACCAAAACGTCTTCAGGTCACCAGAAATTTAAAATCCATTACAAAAACGATAGATGACTCTAAAAGATCAAGCAAAGGGTAGTAAAACAGCAGGAACATATTTCAGATTGTCAGCGCCTTTAGTTCCTTATCGTCCCCACTGGTATTGGCAGCGGAAGTGGACATTGAATCCTTCCCTCCAGGTTTTTGCAGAACTGGTCCATCTGGATCAACATATCCTTCTTGAACAGTGGCCTCCAATTCCTCAACATGATGAGTAATCCTCTCCATAAAGCTTTTACATCTGACCAAACCTGTGAAGCAAAAATAATGTTATTTCTACTCTTCCATATACTCCATAAAACTGCCGCAACGATCGTATTAATAGCAGCGTTTTTCTTATTACTCAACCATAACCGAGCAATAGATTCAAAATTGTAACCTACATTCAAATCAAAGAAGTCTCCAACTAGACTCCAAATATTTTTAGCTTTCACACACTCGAAAAACAGATGGATAATAGACTCACACTCATCACAGAAACTGCAATTTTTTCCTTTGTCTATCCCTCTTTTTAGTAAGTTGTCTTTGGTCATCACTTTGTTATGATAAAGGAGCCATAGAAAAAAGTGAATCTTTGGGGGAACAATCAATTTCTATACAGCGGGAATGTAAACAGGAACAACACCTCTGAAGTTGATAATAGCATACAAAGATTTGGTAGAGTACATTCCATTACTACTAAATTGCCAAACTAACGCATCTTCGTCCTTATTTAACTTTATACTATTAGCCACTTCAACCAATTCAAACCACCTAATCATCTTGTGTTCAGAAAAAGACCTTCTAAAAGTGCACTTAAGATTAGAACCATCCCAAATTTCCGCAATAGTATAACCTTTCTCATTTGCATGCACATATAGATCCCAAAATTGGATGGCTAAACAAGATGAACCAAACCAAATATCTTCCCAAAATCTGATCCTGTTACCGTTACCTACAGTCCAACGATAGCCAAACTTGGTGGCTTCCATTGCCACCCATTGGGTATCTTTAGAGGAATAAAGTCTTTTAATCCAAGAGGCCAGCAGACACATATTCATATCACTGATATTTGGAATACCTAAACCACCAAAGTCCTTTTCCATACAAACTAATTGCCAATTGGCTAAATGCAATTTACTATGACCTTCATAATCATTCCACAAATAGTTTGCCATATGAGAATTAATAATATCCAGAGCCCACTTAGGAAATTTGAAGAAAGACAACAAATATAAAGGAATACTAGCTAAACAAGCTTTAATCAAAGTTAATCTGCCACTAAATGAGAGCAGCTTGCCTCTCCAACCTGCAATTCTTTTCATAAGTTTGTCAATTAAAGGTTGAAAATCTTCCCGCTTAAGCTTTTCATAATGCAAGGGAATACCAAGATATTTTATGGGGAAGGAGCCTACTTTACAGCAAAAAATCTCATTATATCTTTTTATCTCATTTTCATCACAACCGACATTGATCAACTCACTTTTGTGAAAATTAATTCGCATGCCAGACATTTGCTCAAAGATAGTCAAGTACCATTTAAGATGAAGAACAACCTTCTCATTATTCTCAACAAAAAGGAGAGTATCATCGGCATATTGTAAACTGATAATACCACCAAGACAAAAATCTTTACATAAGCCATTGATTAAATCATTACTAGCAGCTTTATGAAGAATTCTCGAAAAAACATTGGCAACTAAATTGAATAAAATTGAAGATAAAGGATCTCCTTGTCTCAGCCCTTTGCCAATTTGGAAGAAGTCACTCTCAACATTATTTATTTTGATTCCCACAGAACCATTCCACAAAATACAACGGATCTAGTTTTGCCACTTATAACCAAAACCTCTTTTATCAATAATATCTAGCAGGAAACTCCAATTAACCTTGTCATAAGCCTTCTCATAGTCAAGCTTGAGAACTAAACCCTTGCTGTTCTCTTTATGTATTTTATGAATCACCTCATGCGCAGTGACAACACTTTCCAAAATAAACCTATTTTTGATGAACGCAGTCTGATTGCGTAAGATGATTCTATCACAAATTGGACCGATTCTATTAGTCAAAACTTTGGTGACAATTTTATAACTACAATTTAGTAAACTTTGGTGACATTACTTTCCTTAGGAATCAACGAGATCATCGCAAAATTAAGTCTGAAGAGGTCTAACTTACCTTTTACTAAATCTCTAAAAAGATCCAACAGATCATTCTTAATAATATCCCAAAATTTTTGATAGAAGATGAAAGGAAGGCCATCAGGGCCAGGAGCACCATCAGAATAGGAATCAAAAACAGCTTTCTTGATTTCTTCTTCAGTAAAAGGAGATTCCAACGTTTTATTTTCCATAGCAGAAATCTTATCTTCTTCACTAAAGAACTTATCTCCTATATTAATATTGGGTTTGGCTTCATAACCGAACAAGGTCTTATAATAATCACAAGCGATGTTGATCATACTATCTGTGTCCTGAACAGGCCCCTCAAGAACAGTAATAAGATTTTTCCTCCTTCTTTGATTTGCAACGGCATGAAAGTATCTGGTGTTTCTATCCCCTTCTTTTATATATCTCTCTCTAGCTTGTTGTCTAGCTTTGATTTCTTCAATAGTCCAAATTTCTCCTATATCTTTTTCAAGAATAGAGTATCTATCCATCTCATTAGAGGTCAGAACTCTTGACTCCGAAAGAATATCTAAATTATTGAATTCATCCAAAAGCCTTTTCTTTCTTTTCTTAATCTCAGAGTCAACATTTCTACTCCATCCTTTCGTAACTTTTCTAATTTTCCGTACCTTAAATTGCCATTTGTCTATGGCACTCATCTTTTTAATAGGGGTATTCCAAGCCTTACGAATAATCTTGCTAAAATCTTCATGGAGAAGCCACCACTTCTCAAACTTATATGCAGATTTATTTAAAAAGGTTCCAACCCCCGAATCCCACAGAAGGGGGGTATGGTCAGTGCCAAATCTAGTAAGAGAAGATAAAGTAGCTAAAGGAAATTTTGCCTCCAAGGAAGTGCTACAAAATACTCTATCAATAACAAACATGATCAGGTTACTTTGATTATTAGTCCAAGTAAATTTTCTTCCTGTCAAATTCAATTCTATAAGCCCCCACATGTCAATCCATTCATCGAATTTGTCACACCATTTGTGGTCCACTCTACCATTACTTTTATCAGATCGGTATCGAACCAAATTGAAATCTCCACCAACTAAAATGGGAGTACGATTGTGACACCCCAGAATATGACATTTTAGAATTCGGCATTTTGGTACGACTTTATAGCGTGTTTTTGGGCCGTTTTCGGGTGTTTGGGCCTCTCCGGGGGACTTTGGGCCTTGGGGGTTGAGTTGGGCCTCCGGTGGAAGGTTTTGGGCCCAAGGGGGGGACTTTTGGGCAGCCAAATCTGGCCCCCACCGCTTGGTGCACCCCCCACTCCCTATCCCAACCCTAGCCGCCACCCCCTAGCCCCCCCCCCCATGCGCCTCCACCCTTCCCCTTCCTCTCCATCTTCCCCCATGGCGCCACCACCTCTCCCCTCCCTTCTCCACCCCCCTTGCTGCCCTAGAGGAGATACCCACCTCGCCATCCTGTTGATCCATCCTTCGGGAAGCCCTGCGACGAGGAGATCTGGTGGATTTGGAGCGAGGAAGGAGATCGCGTGAACCGGGAGGAGATTCGTCGGTTCATCGTTCGTCGGGCGAAGGTATGGCTAGGGGAATCCTTGGGGTTGGTCTAGGTGCTGTGCTAGAGGGTATTTGGATGCTTTTAGATCAAGTGGTGGTGCTGTGATTGGGTAGATTAGATGAAAACTAGAGTTTGCCACGTTCTCTGCGTCGGGCAGATTGTGCAGTCGACCTAGGGTTTGAGTTTTCGCGATCTTAGGGTCGGAATTTGGTCGGCCGCCTGTTGAGAAAGTTGTAGGTAACTTAAATACCTTTTAGTGGACATAAAGAACGTCCAATTCCGTCCAGCCGTTTAAAAGTTATGCTCGATTTACCGAGCATGTTCAAATCTATGACGTAGCTGGGACAGAACGTAGTGTTTTGTAGATTAGACAACTTTAGAGACCGAATCAGCTTTTCCCAATACTTAGAAAAAGTTAGAAAATTTCCTAAGATACGCGAGGATGTACTCGTTTAATCAATTCGGAGTCCTAAAACTTAAGTTATGCTAGATTCAAGTCTGCTGTCCCGGGAGGACAGATTCTCTGTTTTTCGATTTTGGGAGTAGTTTGTGAAGTCGGGTTAGACGAGCTTTTGCGTACTATTTTGGGGGCACGTTTTGAGTGTGTGGTATGTATGTGCAGGTGGTGTAACCCCGGGACTGTCCTCATCCTCTCGCCAATCCGTCGCCCGAGGTTAAGGCAAGTGTATTGTAATGGGTAGCGTTGTATGTTGTTAATTGTGACTAGGTGCAACTTTGTTTACATGATGTGCTATCTTGTCATGATTACATGTTGTGATATCTTGCCATGATTAGTGCTTGCCATGTTATGATGAAAAAAGATTATTATGATGTTATGCCATGTTTAGTTCAGTTTGGTACAAGTTGTTTATGTTTATGGCATAATCGCATACATGGCATGTGATCTGGCCTGGTCGGTGAGAAAGTCATAACTAGTCCGGCAAGGTCGGTGAGAAAGTTATGACTAATCCGGAGAGCCAATGAGTAAGTCCTACCTCGTGATTCCATCCACTGTGGTGAATGGAAGCGAGGAGTAGGCACCCTCCATCTACGGGATGGAAGGGGGAAGAGGGTGCACGCCGACGGGTGTGCACTCAGCAATACCGGTATATGCTTCTAGGAGACATGTGCATTGCATTGCATTGCATACATGATGATGATTATGAGTTGTGTACAATGTGCTTTGTCATGGCTATGATGTTGTAGATGAGGTTATGGTTTGATCATGATGTTAAAGTATGGTATGTATTGCTGTTGGCGTTGATCTATTCTTTATGATCCATTGCAATATGCTTGCTGAGTGATGAACTCATGCTTGTGTTTATGTTGTTTTTCTTAGGTACCTTGACACCGACATGTGGGAAAGGGGCTTAGCTGCATGACATCACATAATTTCCACACAATTATACAATATTTACCTTTTGGATTTGTGATCATGAATCTAGGGTGATGAAACTAGGATTATGATTTGTTCATGTGCCTGTTTACATCCTTTACTTCGATTTGGTTCATGAAGTGGTTAAATTCATTATGTTAGACTTAAATTGCCGCTATATTACCTGTTATTGCTGCTTTGGATGTTTTTCCATTATGATATATCATGTGATATTTTGTTGTTGTTCCGAATCATGGATAAACAAAGGAGATGCTGCCGAAATATTCAGTTCTAGTATTCGCTCCTTTGCTGTAATTTATCTTTATTTGAGGTTTTTAGATGCTGTTTAATCTATGTTTGGTAACATTCAGGCACACTAGATGCCGGGGTGTTACAACGATCATCCAAAACAAGGGTTTCATGAAGCTCAGAAATGAAGGCTTCTTTTCCATTCTCGTAGGGGGACCCATAAACTATAACTAGTTTCCAAACAAAGTCTTCCCCCTTATTATGAACTAAGCATTGTACAGAGAATGATTTAATATCTACGTGAACAACTTCTAACACATCGGAATTACAGCCTACTAAGATACCACCCTCAGTGGAACTAGCAGGCAGCCAATGCCAATCAAAATTTCAGGAACCACTAATACTATTTAGAAAGGATGTACTAAAATCTTTTCTCTTAGTTTCTTGAAATCCAACAAAGTCTATTCTATAATTATTTATAAGATCCATAATATATCTTGTCTTACCGGGTTGGCCTAATCCTCTAATATTCCAGAAAATACCTTTCATTTTCCTTTGATTTTCCTGGGGTGCTTGCCCCGTTTATATTTTCCTACCGTAGTCCATCTTTCTAGTTCTTCATCAATATCCTTACTATCCTCCCTCAGAGGATCATCACAACCTTCTTGATTGATAACATCTTTACTACTACTATCCTTATTGTTAACACTTCTATGTTTTTGCTCAAAAGAACCTTCTCCCATAGAGAGGTTCTTCTCAAAATCAGTTAGTCTAGCTGCATCATGTTCTTTACAAATCAATATATTGTTGAGTCTTTCTAATTCCGAACACCCCATCACGATATCAGCTTTGTTTGCTAGCCTATTTAGCTCATGAAATGAAAAGGAATCAAAGGAACTCTACTCAAACTTATATGCAGATTTATTTAAAAGCACAATTGGGCGATTTAACTATTAAATTTGGGCCGGGTTGTCTTTTAACTCCAGCCATGTGCATGCTTCCTTGTCTGAAACTTCCTTTTAATTTTATATTTTTATTTAACAAATTCTGTGGTCAATTTGTAGATTGAAATTAGAGAAAATTCCAAGCAGTTAGGGTGTCTCGATCGATCTTATCTCACTAGTTATGACTTAACACTAGGGGAAAAAAATCTCTACTGTGATTCTACTCTTTAATTTGTTACGCAGGGGAAAAAGAAAAGTAGTATTGTTGTAAACACTGCTGTGAGAATTGAGATGCTCTGAGATGCATTTTAAGTGTGTACTACTAGAAAAGCAAGCGTGGCGCACGCCGCGCGCGTGAACGGAAAATATTTTTTGTTTTTTTTTTCGAAGAAAAAACAGATCACGAAAACATTTTTTCCATGCTCCGGAGAGCAAACGGACCACGAAAAAATTTTTCCCGGGAAAAATGCCGCGCGCGAGAACGGAAAATATATTTTTTTTTTTCGGAGAAAAAACAGACCACGGAAACATTTTCCCCATGCTCCGGAGAGCAAACGGACAACGAAAATATTTTTTCCGGGAAAAACGCCGTGCGCGTGAACGGAAAATATTTTTTGTTTTTTTTCGGAGAAAAAACAGACCACGGAAACATTTTTCCCATGCTTCGGAGAGCAAACGGACCACGAAAATATTTTTTTCGGGGAAAACGGAGAAAGGACCTGAACGAAAAATGCAGGGACCTATTTGTTATAATTTTGGACCTGTTCGCTATTTTGAATAAGTAAGAAAGGACTCGCTCGCAATTCATATTTAACGGGAGGCTCTTTGTGTAAAACGACGAACCGAGGACCAAAACGTGAACCGGGAAAAAATATTTTATACTCACAAGAAATTACAAAGGACCTATTCGTAAATAGAAAGGACCTATCCATAATTCAAAAGAACCTGAGGTGTTTTTTGCAAGGAAGGGAGAGAGAGTGGGTGGGGTGACGTGGGGGGCTGAGGAGCCGGGAAAGCTTCGGCCAATATTATAGATTTGTTATAATTTTGGACCTGTTCGCTATTTTGAATAAGTAAGAAAGGACTCGCTCGCAATTCGTATTTAACGGGAGGCTCTTTGTGTAAAACGACGAACCGAGGACCAAAACACGAACCGGGAAAAAATATTTTATACTCACAAGAAATTATAAAGGACCTATTCGTAAATAGAAAGGACCTATCCGTAATTCAAAAGAACCTGAGGTGTTTTTTGCAAGGAAGGGAGAGAGAGTGGGTGGGGTGACGTGGGGGGCTGAGGAGCCGGGAAAGCTTCGGCCAATATTATAGGTAGTATATGGAAAGCTATCTAGCTACTGATGCAGTCATAAAATAGAGCGGGTTAGCACCAGGACGCAATGCAAGATGCGTAACATGCTCCTCCGCATTAATTAGTGGTCACCATGCATGGCAGATGAGGAAGAGGTCGTGATACTAGCTAGCTAGTATATATAATACAGTATGATACTAGCTAGTATATATAATACAGTATGATACTAAGGGCCGTCTCTAGAAATTTGGGGTCCCGGAGCGAAATGCAAATTGAGGCTTTAAAATTTAAAAAATTCATGTGTACTATAAATAAGACATACTTTCAGGCAATTATATAGATTTAATATGTGCTTTTTCTTACAAAATTTAGGAACATATCAAATATCAATGTTAAAAGAGTCAAGATAGTACTGGCATTATGTTCTACTAAAAAACATCATCCGCCTAGTATTTTTTGAAATAAAATCTTCAATTATATCTTCATAATTAATCTTCTCGAAAACATCATTTTCAAGTGCTATCATTGCCAACCCATTGAGTCTTTTTTGTGTCTTTCAAGTGCTATCTTTTTCAAGTACTAAGCAAGCAAACAAACTAATCAAAGTGGATCAGATTACAGGCGTTGCTAATGGTCTTGAACTCTGATTTGGAGGCCCTAGTAATTTTGGGGGCCCTGTGCCGGTGCCTAGATGGCACATGGCCATCAACGGGCCTGATACTATAGCTAGTATATATAATACAGTATGATACTAGCTAGCCCCCATAGACGTGCTGTACCAAGGGGATAAAAAAGAACACAATTGATGTTTCCTCTCTCATCATATCGATATTCTTTTTCGAGATACCAGCTACCCTACACCACCACTACACTCGTTCAATGGCCTGATTAATTAGATTCCCGTAGGTTGCATCAGTGCCGGCTGTTACATTATTCCTTGCAATTGACTATGAAGATCACTTGGTCCAAAGTCTAGGTCAAGCCTGGATAAAAGGAACTATTTTTTGAAAAAGAAGAATAAGTGACTGCGAAGGCTTGAAGATTAATTATCTTTTCGGCAAACTCCGTTTGATTTAATTTATTCATTTACTCTGAGCGGTGGTGGTTTCGGTACAATATCTTATTCCTAATTTCCTGTGATGTCTCCTATTCCCAATTTCGTCAAACTCCGTTTGATTTCATGCAATTCTGTCACAACCACCTACACCTACTCGTCTGTTGACTATCATCTCAATTGAACTTCCTTCCTACAATCGTAGCTACTATTAATTCAACTCGGCCAGGTTGAGATTTCCCCAACACCTATACCACAGCATTGATAACAGAGATCGAAAGTCTGTGTGCTTGATTGTGTGATCTACTGTTTTTCTTTTTGCTGAGCGTGCAGGATATCTACAGATTGGTGAATCCACATGGCGGGCATGGTCAGTTCTGCAGTTGTCCAGGAGACGGTTAACCAGATCGTTTCTGGTTTGATGGACAAGTACGAGTGCAAATCAAACGCAAAGGAGAACGTGGAGAGGCTGGAGATGGCGCACATCAAGTTGGAGGCCACACTCGAGACATCCGACAAGTGGAGGATGAACGACGCGTCGGCGTTGCTGCGTTGGCGGAGCAAGCTGAAGCGTGCTGCCCGGGAGTGCGATGAGACACTGCGCAAATGTAAGCAACGAATCCTGGAAGAAGAAGAGATGGGGCAGGGGGTAAAGAATTCCTCCTTCCCCAAACGGATCGCTCATACTACCAAGTCATTCATCTCCTCTTTCTTTAACGCTAGTAGTAACTATGAATCCAGTAGATGTGTTGTCCGAAGATTCGAGTGGTTTGCAGATTCTGCTAGTGATTTCCTGAGATTCCTGGAGCTTGGTGGCACACCGCGGCAATACCTATTCTTCGACCCTCTTGTAAGGCACCTTCTTGCAGGCAAAACAACAGTGTGTAGATTTGCACGGGGAAACCAACACCATCTGTTTTTTCTACGGCCATTCTACACTGCCGAGCACGGAATAGAGGGCAGGCTGATCTTTATCCGCAAAGATGGTGATGCACCACAGAACGATTTCTTCCTTTCTCTCGCCTTACAACTTTTCGAGAGCACGGACATAATTGGGATTGCAATAAAATGTCTGGAGTTGTTCTATACAGCTCACTTCAAGTCTATAGCCGAAACTGTTAAGATAAAGCTCACACAGCTGCCTACGCAAGACTTCGACTGGGATCCATATGTTTATTGTAGCCGTAGGCATCATTGGAACAATCTTTACGGTCTTTTTACTCAGTGGTTTCGCCCAAACCCACTATGTTGCAAGCAACATGACCAGTACAAGCAGCAACCCTGTGGTAGTAGCAACACAAATGTTCCATCAGAAATGTTGCCATGTATTTCTCTGGAACCGGTTATCACAGTGTATTTGCAGGGCTACATCCCACTACCTGCTTGGTGCAATAGACGGAGGACAATCATCAAAGGCAAAACAAGTTCCCTGCAGAAGAAAAGCTTTCCGTATCTGAAACTTGAACTCCTCTTCTCGCCTCATGCTTCTTCAGAAGACCTTCAGCCTTCCGTTGGCGGTTCCGTGGCAAAGATGATTGACGGGGAGGAACAACAAGGCTTGTGTACGAACATTACCTTGGAACAACTGAATGAGATCATGTTACCAAAGGCGATAGATGGCCTTCGCCGTAATGCCAGAGCGACAACGTATCAGATGCTCTGGAAGTTCAGACATGGTAGCGCATACCTTCATGTTGAGAAGACAACCGTTCAGAAGATGTTGCAAAGAAAAGAGGAGAAGGTGGATAGACGATTAATTATCGCCACCGAATTCCTCAAGTCGTGGGCTGCACAGGCGCCAGCTCGGCTGCAGGGCTCGATCACGGACTGGATTCAAAAGGGAAAGGAAATGCAAAATTGCACTTGCGATTTGAGGCACTTTATATGAGTCACATTGTCCGTCTTCACGGAATTCCCAAGACAATTGTTTCTGATCGAGAATCCCAGTTTACATCCCGTTTCTAGGAGAGTTTGTACAGTTTGTTAGGAACTAAGCTGGATTTCAGTATGGCTTATCATCCTCAAACAGATGGACAGACAGACTGAATGAATCAAACATTGGAAGACATGTTGAGGGCTTGTGTGCTATCATATGGCACCGATTGGGAGAAAAGCCTACCTTTCATGGAATTCTCCTATAATAATAGCTTTCAAGCCAGTCTTCAAATGTCCCCTTTTGAAGCACTTTATGGAAGAAAATGCAGAACCCCTCTATTCTGGTCCGAAGTTAGAGAAATAAAATTTTCGGTCCAGATATTATCCAAGAAGCCTAAGAGCAAGTTGACATGATCAGAAGCCAACTAAAGGAAGCTCAATCCCGTCAGAAGAGTTACACCGATAATCGTCGACGTGAACTTAGCTTCGAGGTTGGAGACTATGTTTACTTAAAAGTATCTCCTCTTCACGGAATTCGCCATTTTCAAATCCGTGGAAAACTCGCCCCTCGATATATTGGTCCTTACCCAATTATTGAAAAGATGGGTGAGATGACATATAAGTTGGAATTGCCACCTCAATTATCCGAAGTTCATAATATCTTCCATGTATCCCAACTCAAGAAGTGTTTCTGTGTGCTCACTGATCTGACTAATCTGGAAGACCTCAACTTGCAACCTGATCTATCTTATCGAGAGTGCCCAATTCGCATCCTCAAGGAAGCAGAAAAGGCATACCAGAAACAAGACCCATAAGATGCTCAAAGATCAGTGGAGTAATCACACTGAATATGAAGTCACATGGGAACGTGAAGATCACCTTAGGAAAGAGTTCCCCGATTTCTTCTAATCTTCTTCTAGCCCTCGCAAAATCTCGAGGATGAGATTTTTGTAAGGGGGGTAGGTCTGTAACATCCCATAATATAAATAAAGATAAAATGCATTATTTAAAATATGAATTTGATTTATTATTGCATTTCTTGAATTTATGTCTTTTTAAGTGAATTTCTTGTTGCAAGAATTTGAATTTTGGAGTTTTAAATGGAAGATAATGGTAAATGGTAAAAAATAAAAGTGAGGAAATTACCAAAATGCATCAAATATCCTTAGATAACACTGGAAACATGTTTGAATGGTCAAAATTAGTATGAACACAATTAAAACCATGAAAAGATCAATTTTAGAATTAATTATTAAATCTGATTAAAACAGTAAATGCTTTTTTGTAGATTTTTTTAAAGTTTTCTAGAGTATTAAATTTTTACCATGAGTTATCCTTATCATTATATATATCTGGTAAAATTAGTAAAAATTAAAAGTTAATATTACTATTTATTTCTATTTGTTTAATCCAAAGCTGAAAATCTGCAAAGTGGAATAAAAGAATTACTATAAAATAAATTACAACATATTTATACCTGAAATTTTTATTATAGATCTCTGAAATTATTACCAACATTGTGTAAAAATATAAAAAATTTATAAGTCTATTTAAGCTATTAAATAAATCAAATTTCGAAATTTAATTTCTGTACGGTTGAACTTGTAGGAATTGTATAATTTAATTGAATAATAAATTTTACCCCAAATTTTTACAGTACCTAGTAAACTTATCCTGGAAGCTAGTAAAAAAGTTTGGAAAATTTCTGCGACGATTTCCCCGGCCACATTTCGCGCGCCTCGAGACCCCAGCCATGCCTCTGCCGGCTCCTGCTGCTGCCCATACCGTGCTCTGAGCAATGGCCGAGAAAGCTCGAGCTTGACCGCCGCCTTGAGCACCTTCGGCCGCAAGCGCCCAAGAGCGCGTTTAGACACTGCTAACTACCGCCTTAGTAGGCTACTAGGCAATACCGCGCGCTCCGCTGCGCCGTCCTGATCAGTACGTTAATGATAGGTGATTGGTAGAGATGGCAACGGGTATATACCCGGCGGGTATCACCACCCCGTACCCATACCCATGTACGTAAAATTCACCCGTTACAATACCCATACCCGCACGCGGGTACAAAATTTACCCACACCCGTACCCGTGCGGGTACCGGGTACCCACGGGTAATCCACACCCGCAATCACAAACGTTGAGTCTGAACTCTGGAGAGCTTGCTGGAGACCGAAACAAGAGTACAACTGTACAATACCTGTCCAGCCGGCAGCATTTGAGCACTTCATAGTTCAGACAATTACAATGCAAGAAATGATGAAATAGTGCTTACCTTCATAGTTCAGACAATCACAATCACAATGCAAGAAATGTTGAAATAGTTAAAACATCCACACAATGCAAGACAAGTTCATAAACAGGTTAAAGTGGAGTTCAGACAACATCCACACAATGCAAGACAAGTTCATAAACAGGTTAAAGTATAGTTCAGACAACCACTATGCAAGTTCAGCACACAAGTTCATTACAACATCATTACAAGTCCAGCACACAAGTTCATTACAAGTCCACACAATGCAAGAGTTCATAAACAGGCAAAATGGAGTTCATTACAACAGTAGCAACTACAAGTTCATTACAACTTTCCATGCAATAGGAGATACATAAATGATAAATTCTTGACTGGAGGCTTGACTGGAGCAGAAATCTCAGAGTGCCATGGAGATGGAGAAGCGGGCGGCGTCGGCCCAGTGGCTGAGGCATGAGGCCGACCGGCCGAGGGACGGAGGAGCGAGCGGCGGTGGGGCACCGGACACGGGCGGCGGGCAGCGGCGAGGCGAGGTGGGGCGGCCTTGAGGGGTGCGGCGCAGGCGAGGCACCCACGAGTGGCGAGATGGCGAGTGAAGCGGCGCCAGATGGGGCTTCTGGGCGGTGGCCGGGGTAGGGTAGGAATTAGGGATTTAGGGTTAATGTTGCAGTGTTGCTTGTGGGCCGTGGCCAATGGGCCAGCTGTTGCAAGTTGCAATCTGTGGTTGGGCTAAATTTTATACCCACGGGTGAACTGGTATGGAGTATGATGAATGCGGACCCGTGCAGTTCTACCATTAGGTAATTGTTTTTGCTGTTAATATACCCGGGTATAAAAGCAGTCCATACCGGACCATAATAGAGTAAATACCCGTCGGGTTTCGGGTTTCGGGTCCCCATTGCCATCTCTATGCATGACATTGGTGAATGACTGCCAGTATCCTCGCGCTCCGCCCTTGCGTCAGCAGCGCCATTTCACGCCTCGCTCGGCCGCGTTCTCCCCAAAGCCCTCGCGGCGCTCCTTGCCTCCCCTACTCCGCCGTCGTCGTGGCGAGTATTCCAGATTTGTTATCCTATTTCACTATATAACACTCGTTCGAGGATTGTATTAATTGTTTATTTATTAAAATTATTCTGCAGCAGTGCTATGATCACTTGGTACTTGTTGATTATCTCATTTCTAAAGATGTAGGTGTGCATTGTGCTTAATATATGTTACGATCAGTTATATTTTTTCTGATGTCTTTAAATGGGACAAAAGACACGTGAGGTGCTTCTATGCTTTCCCTCTTAATACAAGTTGCACAAATATTAAAGCAAATGAAGAGGTAAGTAATCCTCATCTATCTTTTATTCATGCTTTAATATTTGTACAATTTTAAAAGAAAGAGCATATAAACATCTCTCACACGTCAATTATAAATAGTATATCAGGGGTAGCTCAATTGAAGGCCTGAATTTAGGTTTCACTCGTGATAATAATAACAAGAACAAACTCAATTTTAAAAACTGAATTTTAGTTGCATGTGGCGACACACTGCTATTTACGTGGTTGAACATTGACCTTTTTGGTAATCAGATAGTCATATTTTCTTTGCGGCGTACATTGTATGGTTGGTTCACGCAATACATTTGATAAAAGAAAACTGAATCTTCCAATTCATGATCTGATCTAGCATTTGAATTGACCAGATTTTCAGAAAGGTCAAATCAAACCAAACAAAGAGGTCCGGTCCAGAATATACACTCGCACGTGAAGAATGGAGGAAGAGAGATCAATACAGTTGAGACAATAGAATGCATAGAGTGCTAACCTGCCGGTGAAACGAGGTATGTGAGGATTCAGGAGTAAGAACGAAGCTGATATCGACACCGCACATGAAGAGGAGGGCTGAGTACGAAACAAACCCTACGATCTGTTGAAAACATAGAGGAGGGCTGATGCTGAGCGAACAGGAAAAAAAGCGACGACGGTGCGACAGCGGTGGTGAAGCCCACTCTGGATCGTATCAAGGCCCAATTCGACGCCTGCAAGATAAGGCCCAGCCGACGCCTTGCTCCTCGCCTTCGCCCGCCTCTTCTCGCCGCTGCTCCTTCGCTGCCTCGTGTTAGCAAATAAATAGGTGATCAATGAATGACACGATGTAATAATGCAGTCTATGGAGATTTTGAGTTTCATGCATGAGATACAAATGAACCAAGAATGCAGTAATATAAGTTAAAACTTACAATGAAAACCTCAACAGCTTGGTGACGACATTTTTGGTAGACCTCCTTTTGAGGACACACCTCACTCCAACTCCTAAGGCGCACTTCAAATTTATCATAAAAGGATACCGCTGGCTTCCACATCTCTGTGGCAACAACAATTATTTCTCTCATGATCTACTACATGGCACACATTGATACCAAACATAATTTTCCAAATGAAATGAGGAAAACAAGAACTCCTATCCATTTTGAATGTGGATATTAGTGAGTGTTTAAATGCATTTGAATAGAGTGTAAAATCAGAAACATTTTGTTTGCGTGTGTTGCGATGCTTCAGTTTGTGAGGAATTGGGTTACCGTGGTCTAGGAAGGAAAATGGCCGGTGGCTTGCTGTGAGTGGAGATTGACGTTGGGGCTGAGAAGACAGTGAATGGGGAGATTGGTAAAGGGTAGAGATGGCAACGGGTATATACCAGCCGGAGTATCACCACCCGCATACCCCATACCCATACGTAAAATTCACCGTTACAATACCCATACCCAGCGCATGAGTACAAATTACCCACACCGTGCAGATGCGGGTCTGCAGGTACCCACGGTGTAATCACACCATAATCACAAGCGTTGAGGTCTGAACTCTGGAGAGCTTCTTTGGAGACCGAAACAAGAGTACAACTGCAATACCTGTCAGCCGGCATTTGAGCACTTCTTAGTTCAGACAATTACAATGAAAGAAATGATGAAATAGTGCTTACCTTCATAGTTCAGACAATCACAATCACAATGCAAGAAATGTTGAAATAGTTAAAACATCCACACAATGCAAGACAAGTTCATAAACAGGTTAAAGTGGAGTTCAGACAACATCCACAATGCAAGACAAGTTCATAAACAGGTTAAAGTATAGTTCAGACAACCACTATGCAAGTTCAGCACACAAGTTCATTACAACATCAATTACAAGTCCAGCACACAAGTTCATTACAAGTCCACACAATGCAAGAGTTCATAAACAGGCAAAATGGAGTTCATTACAACAGTAGCAACTACAAGTTCATTACAACTTTCCATGCAATAGGAGATACATAAATGATAAATTCTTGTTGGAGGCTTGTTGAGCAGAAATCTCGAGTGCCATGGAGATGGAGAAGCGAGGCGGCGTCGTAGTGAGGCCTGGGCATGGGGCCGATCCGGCCGAGGGACGGAGGGCCAGCGAATGGGGAGCCGGACAGGCGGCCGGCGGGAGGGGTGAGGTGGCGCGGCCTTGAGGAGTGGCGCAGTCGAGCAAAGTGGCAGATAAGCGGCGAAGAGCGGCGCGAGATGAGACTTCTGGCCAGTGGGCTGAGGTAGGGTAGGAATTAGGATTTAGGGTTAATGTTGCGTTGTTGCTTGTGAGCCGTGGCCAATGGGCGGTGCAGTTGCAACTGTGGTTGGGCTAAATTTTATACCCCTGGTGAACGTATGGGTACTTGATGAAATGCGGACCCGTACTGCCTCTACCCGGGTAATTGTTTTTGCCTGTTAATATACCCGCGGGTATAAAAAATGGTCCATACCCGGACCCTAATAGAGTATATACGTCGGGTTTGAGGTTTCGGGTCCCGTGCCATCTCTAGTAAGAAGGCGTGACAGCGAAGGCTCTCTGAGTGTGTGGTGTACGTCTTTATATACTATCTATTAGCGTGGAAGAATTGGCGAGCAACCCACCTCCGTCGCCTTTTTCGAAAAAACCCCTCTTTGTTTAGTGGAATCGCGTCAGCTGAACGATATGACTGTTGAGGCAATTTTCGTTTAGCTTCTCGCACTCCTATGGAATCGGTTTCATGTCTTTGTGGTCTTGGGCCGTCCGATCGCGAAGAAATGACGATCTGGCCGTGCCTTGCAGCAGCGCTAAGTCGGCGCCCTTCCAGGTTCGCTCGCCGAACTCTAGTCTCACTACGGCGTTGCCTCCGCGCTAACCCGCCTCCATTTCTCTCTTCTCCTCCATTCCCTTCCTCCCTTCTCTCCCCAACTTTGACCTGCTTGTCCCGGCGCTCCGAGGATTGGGCCTCGGCCGCCCTGTGGAACCGCGAGGCTTGCCCGGCGCATGAGCTCAAGCCCAATCGCCTCATGAAGACACAGGTTCCCTCGTGCCCGCTCTGTCCCAACGACCACGGCGGCAGGTCCGGTGACAACACGGCGACAGCGGCTACCAAAGGATGGATCATTGGCGTTGTCTTGATCGGCGGCTAGATCGCCATCTCCCTTGCCTCGACGCCGTCCTCCCCCGCTGGCTACCTCCCGCCGCGCAACCCCATCCGTCGTGCGGATGCACTTTCACCATCGTCATTTCAAAATTTCTTCGTCATCTAACATCACGGTATCCTTGCTTGCTGTGAGCTATCTTTTTATCCTTGGTTATACCTTTGCGGCCTATACTTGCCTCACGTATTTATCCATCACCCTCAACTTTCACGTATAGGATCTTCATCAACGCGCTAAGCTCTTTACGATTGAAGATCGGCTCAATCTCTCCTTCCTCACTATGGAAAAGCGAACAATAAAGAAAACATTCATTCGAAACGCGAATTGGAATTTGGCGCCGTATACACAAAGCAAATCAACTTCCTTCCACCAATACCAACAATGAGCCTATCGATCAGAGTCATGTTATTGTGCACAGTGTAAGTTCTAATATTGTTCAGATTACTATCTATATATCTACCTTATTTACACAGCATATACACTCTGAGATCAACCTATATAAAATCTTCCATGCTAAAATACAGCTTTTGTTTTATATATCTTTCCGGGTTACTGCAGTATACATGTTATCCTTAGCATTTTCTTCTGTCTACATAATTTAATTTGGTTTTTTTCGAAATCTATATGCCATATTACACACATCTGTTATCTTGCTCTCGATTCTAACAAAATATTTATTACCAGTACCAACCAAATTAGAGCTTGGATAAAAATGGATATGCCACTTACATTTACACACTGTCATAAGCTGAAGAAACATTATGTGGAGAACTAGCAGTGCAGCCTACAATGCAATGGAAAGTGCAGCTCCTTCATCCATCTGCATCTTCGGACCAAAAGTAATGTGCAGATTGAAGATGCCAATCTGAAGCGCTCAACACCACACGTAAAAGACTCAGAAGTTTAACAATCTTGGGCATATCTGTTCGTGAAAACATTATAGCTTCCAATGACCCTACCCATGTTGCTAGACAAAAACACAACAATTTGCTTTATGAAATAAAGCATCTCCGCCAAGAATGCTGATTTCTTGCCACTTAAGATCCCGAGTTGGGAAAATCGCCATAACCAACCACATAAAGTATTGGTTACTTACACAGGAAAAAAAACAAAATATCTACTCCATGAGAGTCCTTAGCTCGAATCAATTGACCTCCTCCGATACAATCATATCATTTGAAGATTTCATTCGACAACATCTAAATAGCGTTTTCCGATATATGACGTGATCTGAACTGGTAATTTCTTTGACACATACTTTAGATTATGTTACCCTATCTCTGCCCGACATCTACTCGCTCTAACTCACCTTTGCTTTGATACATGCGGGACAAAGACTTGACTGGTGTTACTCTTTGCTCAAAAAACATCTCGCTTACTAGCCATATATCGGAATCGACCAGCGGTGATCCCTTGAAGCATCCTCGAGGAACATACGTATCTTCTCTATATTGTCTTATATATAGATGTTTCAGCGTTGTGTTAGTATCGACCTAATCCTATTGTTCCTTCCTCTATAACCATGTTAGAATACTTATGCACAGATGATGTGCGTTGCTATTGTTGAGCATGAAGCAGGGCACACTATATATCTATTGTATACAAATATGTCTATGCTATTCCAGAATATTATATTCACTCATGTTTTCTTTGCTCACCTCCTTGGCCAATCGGTGAAACACCACGCGTCTAGTGACCCACATAAGCGGTTTATGAGCGTAACCTCTTCCTTCGATAAAGCCATGAGCCCATACTCTAGGGGTCAACCCCGATAAAGGAGAGATGGATAAGGATCACCCCTTTTCCCCATAGCGAGGAAGTGCCCTTCCGTGGCGAAGGAGGAGCAGGAGGAATCACTCCTAGCGCAGTGTCTCCCTCCGACGCGAACCTAATGCCAAATCACCAATGTCTGACACCCTCCAACAACTCCTCCCAAGTACACAGTGACGTGTCCAGGCAATCTGAGACCCCAATACACCTTTTATAGGGGTTTGACTGGACACGCGTACTTGGGATGGTGCTGAGGGTGTCGACATTGGATTTGGCATTAGGGTTCGGGCGTCGGAGCACTTAGGAGTGATTCCCTCCCGGTTCCCTCCTTCGCCACGGAAGGGCACTTCCTGCGGGGGAAAAGTGATCCTTATCCATCTCCTCCTTTAGGTTGACCTCTAGTATGGGCTCATGGCTTTGTCGAAGGAAGAGGTTGGCGTTCATAAAACCGTTTATGTGGGTCACTAGACGCGTGGTGTTTCACTCAGTTGGCCAAGGGGAGGGGTGAGCAAAGAAAACATGAGTGAATATAATATTCTGGAATAGCATAGACATATTTGTATACAATAGATATATAGTGTGCCCTGTTCATGCTCAACAATAGCAACGCACATCATCTGTGCATAAGTATTCTAACATGGTTATAGAGGAAGGAACAATAGGATTAGGCTGGGATACTAACACAACGTTGAAACATCTATATATAAGACAATATAGAGAAGATACGTATGTTCCTGAGGATGCTTCGAAGGATCAGCTGCTTTGGCTGATCTGATATATGGCTAGTAAGCAGGATGTTTTTTGAGCAAAGAGTAACACTGTGTCAAGTCTTTGTCCTGCATGTATCAAAGCAGTGTGAGTTAGAGCGAGTAGATGCTGGCAGTAGATAGGGTAACATAATCTAAAGTATGTGTCAAAGAAATTACCAGTTCGTATCACGTCATATATCGGAAAACGTTTGCTTAGATGTTGTCAGAATGAAATCTTCAGCGATATGATTGTATCGGAGGAGGTCGACCAGATTCTGAGCTAAGGACTCCTGCGGAGTAGATATTTTGTTTTTTTTTCCTGTGTAAGTAACCAATACTTTATGTGGTTGGTTATGGCGATTTTCCCAACCTGTGATCTTAAGTGGCAAGAAATCAGCATTCTTGGCACAGAGATGCTTTATTTCATAAAGCAAATTGTTGTGTTTTTGTCTAGCAACATGGGTAGGGTCATTGGAAGCTATAATGTTTTCACAGAATAGATATGCCCAAGATTGTTCGCTCTTGAGTCTTTTACGTGTGGTGTTGAGCGTTTCGTAATTGGCATCTTCAATCTGCACATTACTTTTGGTCTGAAGATGCAGGATGGATGTATGAGCTGCACTTTCCATTGCATTGTAGGCTGCATCGGTTAGTTCTCCACATAATGTTTCTTCTAGCTTATGACAGTGTGTAAATGTAAGTGGCATATCCATTTTTATCCAAGCTCTAATTTGGTTGGTACTGATGCAGGTAATAAATATTTTGTTAGAATCGTAGAGCAGTATAACAGACGTGTGTAATATGGCATATAGATTTCGTAAAAAAACCAAATTAAATTATGCCGTAGACAGGAAGAAAATGCGAAGGGATAACATGTATACAGCAGGCAATCGGAAAGATATATAAAACAAAAGCTGTATTTTAGCATGGAAGATTTTATATAGGTTGATCTGTAGTGTATATGCTGTGTAAATAAGGTAGATATATAGATAGTAATCTGAACAATATTAGAACTTACACCAGGCACAATAACATGACTCTGATTGGATAGGCTCATTGTTGGTATTGGTGGAAGGAAGTTGATTTGCTTTGTGTATACGGCGCTCAAATTCCAATTCCTGTTCGGAATGAATGTTTTCTTTATTGTTCCGCGCTTTTCCATAGTGAGGAAGGAGAGATTGAGCCGATCTCTGAATACTGTAAGAGCTTAGCGCAGTTGATGACAGATCCTATACGGTGAAAGGAGGGTGATGGATAAATACGTGAGGCAAGTATAGGCCGGCAGTGTATAACCAAGGATAAAAAGATAGCTCAAGCAAAGCAAGGATACCTGTGATGTTAGATGTGACGAAGAAATTCCCGGAGCGGACGATGGTGAAAGTGCATCCAGACGACGGTGACTGGGTGGGTTGCGGCGTGCGGGAGGGGTAGCCATCAGCGGGGGAGGACGGCGTCGGAGGCAAGGGAGATGGCAGATCTAGCCGTCGACCGCAGCACAGCCGGCTGATCCATCCTTTGGTAGCCGCTTGCTGCCGTGTTGTCACCGGATCTGGCCTGCCGTGGTCGTTGGACAGAGCGAAGCACGTAGGGAACTCCAGGTCTTCATGAGGCAGTTGGGGCTTGAGCTCATGCGCGGCAAGCCTGCGGGTTCCACAGGGCGGCTGAGGCCCAATCTCGAGCGCTGGGGGACAGCAGGTCAGGCGGTTGGGGAGAGAAGGGAGTGAAGGGGAATGGAGGGGAGGAAGAGAGGAAATGGAGGCGAAGGCGTGAGGCAACGCCGGGTAGTGAGACGGCGGAGTCTGCGAGCGGAACCGGAAGGGTTAGGGCGCCGACCCTAGCGCGCGCGTGTACGGCCAGATCGTCATTTCTTCGCGATCGGACGGCCCGAAGACCACAGCACATGAAACCGATTCCATAGGAGTGCGAGGGGCTAGGCTAAACGAAAAATTGCCTCGCAACAGGCTGTTGGCTGTTCAGGCGCGAGCGTATCGCGATTCCACTAAACAGTAGGGGTTTTTTCAGAAAAAAGGCGACGTGGAGGTCTGGTTGCTCGCCAATTCTTCCACGCTTAATAGATAGTATATAAAGACAGACACCACACACTCAGGAGAGCCTTCAGTGCTGTCACGCCCTTTACTAGAGATGGCAATGGGGACCCGAAACCCGAAACCCGACGGGTATTTACTCTATTAGGGTCCGGGTATGGACCGTTTTTTATACCCGCGGGTATATTAACAGGCAAAAACAATTACCCAGCGGGTAGAACGGGTACGGGTCCGTACTACTGTTACCCATACCCGTTCACCCGTGGGTATAAAATTTAGCCCAACCACAGATTGCAACTTGCAACAGCCGGCCCATTGGCCACGGCCCACAAGCAACACTGCAACATTAACCCTAAATCCCTAATTCCTACCCTACCCCCAGCCCCAGCCGCCGCTCGCAAGCCCCATCTGGCGCCGCCCCGCTCGCCATCTCGCTCACTCGTGGGTGCCTCGCCTCTGCGCCGCACCCCTCTGCGCCGCCCCACCTCCCCGCCTGCCGCCACGCCGCCAGTGTCAGGTGCCCCACCGCCTCGCTCCTCCGTCTCTCGGCCGGGTCTCATGACCCCGCTGGCCACTGGCGACGCCGCCCGGCTTCTCCATCTCCATGGCACTCTGAGATTTCTGCTCGGTCAAGCCTCCACCAAGAATTTATCATTTATGTATCTCCTATTGCATGGAAAGTTGTAATGAACTTGTAGTTGCTACTGTTGTAATGAACTCCATTTTGCCTGTTTATGAACTCTTGCATTGTGTGGACTTGTAATGAACTTGTGTGCTGGACTTGTAATGATGTTGTAATGAACTTGTGTGCTGAACTTGCATAGTGGTTGTCTGAACTATACTTTAACCTGTTTATGAACTTGTCTTGCATTGTGTGGATGTTGTCTGAACTCCACTTTAACCTGTTTATGAACTTGTCTTGCATTGTGTGGATGTTTTAACTATTTCAACATTTCTTGCATTGTGATTGTGATTGTCTGAACTATGAAGGTAAGCACTATTTCATCATTTCTTGCATTGTAATTGTCTGAACTATGAAGTGCTCAAATGCTGCCGGCTGGACAGGTATTGTACAGTTGTACTCTTGTTTCGGTCTCCAGCAAGCTCTCCAGAGTTCAGACTCAACGTTTGTGATTGCGGGTGTGGATTACCCGTGGGTACCCGGTACCCGCACGGGTACGGGTGTGGGTAAATTTTGTACCCGCGTGCGGGTATGGGTATTGTAACGGGTGAATTTTACGTACATGGGTATGGGTACGGGGTGGTGATACCCGCCGGGTATATACCCGTTGCCATCTCTACCCTTTACCAATCTCCCATTCACTGTCTTCCTCAGCCCCAACGTCAATCTCCACCACAGCAAGCCACCGGCCATTTTCCTTCCTAGACCACGGTAACCCAATTCCCCCACAACCGAAGCATCGCAACACACGCAAACAAAATGTTTCTGATTTTACACTCTATTCAAAATGCATTTAAACACTCACTAATATCCACATTCAAAATGGATAGGGAGTTCTTTGTTTTCCTCATTTCATTTGGAAAATTATGTTTTGGTATCAATGTGTGCCATGTAGTAGATCATGAGAGAAATAATTGTTGTTGCCACAGAGATGTGGAAGCCAGCGGTATCCTTTTTTATGATAAATTTGAAGTGCGCCTTAGGAGTTGAGTGAGGTGTGTCCTCAAAAAGGGGAGGTTCACCAAAATGTCGTCACCAAGCTGTTGAGGTTTTCATTGTAAGTTTTAACTTATATTACTGCATTCTTGGTTCATTTGTATCTCATGCATGAAACTCAAAATCTCCATAGACTGCATTATTACATCGTGTCATTCATTGATCACCTATTTATTTGCTAACACGAGGCAGCGAAGGAGCAGCGGCGAGAAGAGGCGGGCGAAGGCGAGGGAGCAAGGCGTCGGCTGGGCCTTATCTTGCAGGCGTCGAATTGGGCCTTGATACGATCCAGAGTGGGCTTCACCACCGCTGTCGCACCGTCGTCGCTTTTTTTCCTGTTCGCTCAGCATCAGCCCTCCTCTATGTTTTCTCAACAGATCGTAGGGTTTGTTTCGTACTCAGCCCTCCTCTTCATGTGCGGTGTCGATATCAGCTTCGTTCTTACTCCTGAATCCTCACATACCTCGTTTCACCGGCAGGTTAGCACTCTATGCATTCTATTGTCTCAACTGTATTGATCTCTCTTTCCTCCATTCTTCGCACGTGCGAGTGTATATTCTGGACCGGACCCTCTTTGTTTGGTTTGATTTGACCTTCTCTGAAAAATCTGGTCAATTCAAATGCTAGATCAGATCATGAATTGGAAGATTCAGTTTTCTTTTATCAAATGTATTGCGTGAACCAACCCACACAATGTACGCCGCAAAGAAAATATGACTATCTGATTACCAAAAGGTCAATGTTCAACCACGTAAATAGCAGTGTGTCGCCACATGCAACTAAAATTCAGTTTTAAAATTGAGTTTGTTCTTGTTATTATTATCACGAGTGAAACCTAAATTCGGGCCTTCAATTGAGCTACCCCTGATATACTATTTATAATTGACGTGTGAGAGATGTTTATATGCTCTTTCTTTTTAAAATTGTACAAATATTAAAGCATGAATAAAAGATAGATGAGGATTACTTACCTCTTCATTTGCTTTAATATTTGTGCAACTTGTATTAAGAGGGAAAGCATAGAAGCACCTCACGTGTCTTTTGTCCCATTTAAAGACATCAGAAAAAATATAACTGATCGTAACATATATTAAGCACAATGCACACCTACATCTTTAGAAATGAGATAATCAACAAGTACCAAGTGATCATAGCACTGCTGCAGAATAATTTTAATAAATAAACAATTAATACAATCCTCAGAATGAGTGTTATATAGTGAAATAGGATAACAAATCTGGAATACTCGACGACGACGACGGCGGAGTAGGGGAGGCGCGCGGAGCGCGCGAGGGCTTTGGGGAGAACGCGGGCCGAGAGCGGAGGCGGAAATGGCGGCCAGTGCGACGCAAGGGCGGAGCGCGCGAGGATACGGCAGTCATTCACCAATGTCATGCATAGAGATGGCAATGGGGACCCGAAACCCGAAACCCGACGGGTATTTACTCTATTAGGGTCCGGGTATGGACCGTTTTTTATACCCGCGGGTATATTAACAGGCAAAAACAATTACCCAGCGGGTAGAACGGGTACGGGTCCGTACTACTGTTACCCATACCCGTTCACCCGTGGGTATAAAATTTAGCCCAACCACAGATTGCAACTTGCAACAGCCGGCCCATTGGCCACGGCCCACAAGCAACACTGCAACATTAACCCTAAATCCCTAATTCCTACCCTACCCCCAGCCCCAGCCGCCGCTCGCAAGCCCCATCTGGCGCCGCTCGCCATCTCGCTCACTCGTGGGTGCCTCGCCTCAAGGCCGCACCCCTCAAGGCCTCCACCTCCCGCCTTCAAGGCTGCCGCCGCCAGGTGTCAGGTGCCCCCACCGCCTCGCTCCCTCCGTCCCTCGCCGGTCGGCCTCACAGCGCCACTGGGCCGACGCCGCCTGGCTTCTCCATCTCCATGGCACTCTGAGATTTCTGCTCGATCAAGCCTCCACCAAGAATTTATCATTTATGTATCTCCTATTGCATGGAAAGTTGTAATGAACTTGTAGTTGCTACTGTTGTAATGAACTCCATTTTGCCTGTTTATGAACTCTTGCATTGTGTGGACTTGTAATGAACTTGTGTGCTGGACTTGTAATGATGTTGTAATGAACTTGTGTGCTGAACTTGCATAGTGGTTGTCTGAACTATACTTTAACCTGTTTATGAACTTGTCTTGCATTGTGTGGATGTTGTCTGAACTCCACTTTAACCTGTTTATGAACTTGTCTTGCATTGTGTGGATGTTTTAACTATTTCAACATTTCTTGCATTGTGATTGTGATTGTCTGAACTATGAAGGTAAGCACTATTTCATCATTTCTTGCATTGTAATTGTCTGAACTATGAAGTGCTCAAATGCTGCCGGCTGGACAGGTATTGTACAGTTGTACTCTTGTTTCGGTCTCCAGCAAGCTCTCCAGAGTTCAGACTCAACGTTTGTGATTGCGGGTGTGGATTACCCGTGGGTACCCGGTACCCGCACGGGTACGGGTGTGGGTAAATTTTGTACCCGCGTGCGGGTATGGGTATTGTAACGGGTGAATTTTACGTACATGGGTATGGGTACGGGGTGGTGATACCCGCCGGGTATATACCCGTTGCCATCTCTAGTCATGCAATTCTGTCACAACCAGTTGTATTCTTACAGCCACTTACACCAACTCGTCTCTGTCCACTATCATCCCAATTGAACTTCCTTCCTACAATCGTAGCTGCTGCTAATTCAACTTGGCCAGGTTGAGATTTCCCCTACACTTGTACCACAGCATTGATAACAAAACTTGATCAGGTTGTGTGATCTACTGCTGTTTTTTTTGCTGAGCGTGCAGGATATCTGCAGATTGCTGAACCCTAATGGCGGGCATGGTCAGCTCTGCACTTGTCCAAGAGACAGTTAACCAGATCCTTTCTGGTATGATCGATAAGTACGAGTGCAAATCAAACGCAAAGGAGAGCATGGAGAGGTTGGAGATGGCGCACATCAAATTGGAGGCCGTGTTAGATATATTGAGATTCAGTCTTGTAACAGATATAGAAAGAGATATTTCCGTTGGCTATAGATAGAATTGTTAAGATTGTTTCCTTTGTATTAGGGATAGCCATCGGTAAATCGTTCTATATATATCACCATGTAATCCCTTGTTTGACAAACACGAAATCTGTCGCACCGTCGACATTCCAGCGCCTCTGAAACTTCACATGGTATCAGAGCTTCCATTGCTATCCATGGCGAGTTCATCATCTACATCCTCTAACTCGCTGTTCGGTTTTCCGATCACGGAGAAGTTGAACAAGCAAAACCACATGCTCTGGTCGGCGCAGATCCTTGCCGCAATCCGCGGCGCTCGGCTTGAGGGACATATCAACGGCAAGACCGACGTCCCCGCTATCGAGATCGACCAGAAGCAAGGTGACAAGGTGGTGAAGATTCAAAATCCAGCCTATGAAGAATGGTTTGCCGCAGATCAACAGGTTCTAGGTTTCCTGTTTACATCTCTCTCCAAGGAGATGCTGACCCAGGTGGCTGTTGCAAGAACGGCGGCGCAGGCATGGAAGGAGATTGAAGACTCCTTCGCAACAAAGTCTCGCGCGCAGAAAATTAATGTGCGCCTGGCTTTGACGACAACACGGAAAGGCGACATGTCTGTCTCCGAGTATATCGCGAAGATGAAGGCTTTCGGAGATGAGATCGCAGCCTCCGGAAAACCAATAGATGATGATGATCTGGTCGCATATATTATCAATGGTCTTGATGATGATTATGAACCTGTTGTCTCTGCGATCGTGGCTAAAAATGAGTCTGTCACGGTTGCAGAAGTTCACTCACAACTTTTAGGTTTTGAGAACAGGACTAATCTTCGTCATGCAGCGAACCTTGCAGCTGCAAATACTGCGAACCGTGGAGGCCGTAGTGGAAACCCACTGCGCGGAGGAGGGCGCGGTCGAAGAGGCAATCGTGGTCGTGGCCCTTCTCCAGGACGTGGACGCAGCAATCCTGCAAATGATAATCGTCCAATCTGTCAAGTGTGCCGCAAGAGAGGCCATGTTGCTTCTGATTGTTGGCATAGATATGACGAAAATTATGTCCCAGATGACAGGACTGCTGCGATAGCTGCTCATACCTACGGTGTCGATACAAATTGGTATATTGACACTGGGGCAACAGATCACATAACTGGTGAATTAGAAAAGCTGACGACACATGAGAAGTACAAGGGAAATGAACAAATTCATACTGCGAGCGGTCAAGGTATGAAGATTAAGCATATTGGTCATTCTGTTATTACAACCCCTACTCGTCCCTTATACTTGAAAAATGTGCTTCATGTTCCACAAGCTGCAAAGAGCCTTGTTTCTGCTCATCGTCTTGCTATTGATAATTATGCCTTTCTTGAGGTTCACCCAAAATATTTTTTGATTAAGGATCAAGCCACGAAGAACACACTTCTTAAAGGATGGCGTCGCCGAGGTCTTTATCCCCTTCCTTCAGGATCTTCAGGAAAACAAGCTTTTAGTGTCACGCCATCCTTTGCAAAGTGGCACAATCGTTTGGGTCATGCCTCTACTCCTATTGTTACTAAGGTCATTAGCAATAATAAACTACCATGTTTAGCCGAGTCCAATAAAGAATCTGTGTGTGATGCCTGTCAACAGGCTAAGAGTCATCAATTGTCATATAATAGATCGTCAAGTATCTCTCATTATCCTTTGGAACTTGTTCATTCTGATGTTTGGGGCCCGGCCCCTGACTCTGTTGGAAGAAAAAAATATTATGTGAGTTTTATTGATGATTATAGCAAATTCACATGGCTCTATCTTCTCAGGCATAAATCTGAAGTTTTTCAGAAATTTCAAGAGTTCCAAAATCTTGTTGAAAGACAATTTGATCGCAAAATTCTTGCAATGCAAACTGACTGGGGTGGAGAATATGAAAAACTTCATTCTCTCTTTGAAAAAGTTGGTATCTCCCATCATGTCTCTTGCCCTCACACTCATCAACAAAATGGTGCCGTTGAGAGAAAACATCGTCATATAGTAGAAATTGGCCTTGCCCTTTTAGCTCATGCATCCATGCCCCTCAAGTTTTGGGATGAAGCTTTTCTTGCTGCTACTTATCTCATAAATCGCTTGCCTAGTAAGGTCCTTCACTTTGAGACTCCTCTAGAATGTCTGTTTAAACAAAAACCTGATTATTCCTCTCTTCGTATATTCGGGTGTGCTTGTTGGCCAAATCTTCGTCCCTATAATACTCATAAGTTGCAATTCCGGTCAAAACAGTGCGTCTTCCTTGGATTTAGTCACCTACATAAAGGTTTTAAATGCCTTGATGTATCTACTGGACGAGTTTATGTTTCTCGGGATGTTATTTTTGATGAAAACATTTTTCCCTTCTCTCAATTACATCCAAATGCTGGAGCTCGTCTACGTGCAGAAATTTCCCTTCTTCCTTGTGATCTGATTCCAACTAATCATGGGGGAGTAAAACAGAATGATTATTTGCTTGATTCTTTGCCTAACCATAACAAATGTTTCAGTGATGATTCTGCAGAAGAGGAAATCTCTGGTGTAAATTCCAGTGCTTATCCACCATTTCCGGTCTTAATGGGAGAATCAGGCTCGAGATCCTCGTCTACTCCTCTGGAGTTGGAGCCAGCGCAGTCCGGACAACAGGATCAACCGGTGCATGTGGAGCAGATGCAGGAGACCGAGCTGATGACTGCTGCGTCGCCCTCTGCTTCTACACTTCATCAGCATACGGGGGTTGAAATCATTGAAGCACCAGAAGAAGATCCCATGCACACAGCAGAAACACGACCAAGGACACGGTTACAAAGTGGTATCAGGAAAGAAAAGGTCTATACAGATGGAACAGTAAGGTATGGCTGTTTTACATCGTCTGGAGAACCTCAAAATTTGTGTGAAGCGTTAAATGATAAAAATTGGAAAGGGGCCATGAATGCAGAATATATGGCACTAATGAGAAATAAAACCTGGCATTTAGTTCCTCCTCAAAAAGGTATTAACATCATAGACTGTAAATGGGTATATAAGATTAAAAGGAAATCTGATGGAAGCTTGGATAGATATAAAGCCAGATTAGTTGCAAAAGGTTTTAAGCAAAGGTATGGTATAGATTATGAAGATACCTTCAGTCCAGTAGTTAAGGCTGCTACTATCAGAATTATCTTGTCTATTGCTATGTCCAGAGGATGGAGTCTACGTCAGCTTGATGTTCAAAATGCTTTCCTCCATGGAGTCCTTGAAGAGGAGGTATATATGAAACAACCGCCAGGGTATGAAGATCACTCTTCACCTCATTATATTTGCAAGTTAGACAAGGCTCTGTATGGACTTAAACAAGCGCCAAGAGCGTGGTACTCAAAGCTGAGCACAAAATTGCATGAGTTAGGTTTTAAGTCTTCCAAAGCTGACACATCTTTGTTCTTCTACAGTAAGGGAGGTGTTGCTATGTTTGTTCTTATTTATGTGGATGATATAATTGTAGCTAGCTCTATGCAGAGTGCAACATCAGCTTTGCTACAGGATCTTAATAAGGAATTTGCTTTAAAGGATCTTGGAGATCTTCATTATTTCCTTGGAATTGAGGTCAATAAGATCTCTGATGGTATAGTCTTAACACAAGAGAAATATGCATCAGATGTGATCAGAAAAATTGGGATGCATACATGCAAACCTGTTAACACACCTTTGTCTGTCACTGAAAAACTTTCAGCTCATGAAGGAACTTTGCTTGGTCCCAATGATGCTACTCAGTACAGAAGTATTGTGGGGGCACTACAGTATTTAACTCTAACCAGACCTGATATTTCCTTTGCTGTTAACAAGGTTTGTCAGTATCTCCACTCTCCAACCACAGATCATTGGGCAGCTGTAAAAAGAATTGTGAGATATTTGAAAGGATCAGTTAAGCTTGGACTTAAGATCAGTAAGTCTTCTTCTCTCCTTGTCAGTGCTTTTACTGATGCTGATTGGGCTGGATGTTCAGATGATCGTCGATCAACTGGAGGCTTTGCTGTTTTCCTAGGATCTAATCTTGTCTCCTGGAGTGCACGAAAACAAGCAACTGTTTCTAGATCAAGTACAGAAGCAGAATATAAGGCGCTTGCTAATGCTACTGCAGAGATTATGTGGATACAAACGTTACTTCAAGAGCTTGGTATTCAAGCACCCAAAACAGCAAAGATTTGGTGTGACAACATTGGAGCTAAGTATCTATCAGCCAATCCTGTGTTTCATGCCCGTACTAAACATATTGAAGTTGATTATCATTTTGTACGGGAAAGAGTAGCACGCAAGCTGCTAGAAGTTGAATTTGTTTCTTCCAAAGACCAAGTAGCCGATGGTCTAACGAAGCCACTTCCCGTTCGGCAAATGGAAATGTTCAAGAACAATCTAAATCTCTCAAGTTCAGATTGAGGGGGAGTGTTAGATATATTGAGATTCAGTCTTGTAACAGATATAGAAAGAGATATTTCCGTTGGCTATAGATAGAATTGTTAAGATTGTTTCCTTTGTATTAGGGATAGCCATCGGTAAATCGTTCTATATATATCACCATGTAATCCCTTGTTTGACAAACACGAAATCTGTCGCACCGTCGACATTCCAGCGCCTCTGAAACTTCACAGGCCGCACTCGAGACATCCGAGAAGTGGATGATCAACGATGTGCCACCGTTGCTGCGTTGGCGGAGCAAGCTGAAGCGTGCTGCCCAGGAGTGCGATGACACACTACAGAAATGCAAGCAACGAATCCTGGAAGAAGAACAGTTGGAGCAGGAGGTAAAGAATTCCTCCTTCCCTAAATGAATCGCTCATACTACCAAGTCATTCATCTCCTCTTTTTTTAACGGTAGTGGTAACTATGAGCCCAGTAGATGCGTTGTCTGAAGATTCGAGTGGTATGCAGATTCTGCTAGTGATTTTCTGAGATTCTTGGAGCTTGGTGGTACACCGCGGCAATATCAGTTCTTCGACCCTCTTGTAAGGCACCTTCTTGCAGGCAAAACAGCAGAGTGTAAATTTGCAAGGGGAAAACAACACGATCTATTTTTTCTATGGCCATTCGGCACTGCCGAGCATGGAATAGAGGGCAGGCTGCTCTTTATCCACAAAGATGGTGATGCACCAGAGAAGGATTTCATACTTGGTCTCATTTTGTAACTCTCTGAGAGCACGGACATAGTTGGGATTGCAATCAAATGCCTGGAGTTGTTCTATACACCTCACTTCAAGTCTACATCCGAAACCGTTAAGGTAAAGCTCACTCAGCTGCCTACGCAAGACTTCGACTGGGTACCATATGTTGATAGTAGCCGTAGACATCATTGGGACAATTTTCATAGTGTTTTTACTTAGTGGTTTCGCCCAAACCCACTATGTTGCAAGCAACACGACCAGTACAAGTAGCAGCCCTGTGGTAGCAGTAACACAAATGTTCCATCAGAATTGTTGCCATGTATTTCTCTGGAACCGGTTATCGAAGTGTATTTGTAGGGCTACATCCCACTACCTGCTTGGTGCAACAGACGGAGGACAATCATCAAAGGCAAAACAAGCTCTCTGCCGAAAAAAGGCTTTCCGTATCTGAAACTTGGACTCCTCTTCTCGCCTCATGCTTCTTCAAAAGATCTTCAGCCTTCCGTCGGGGGTTTCGTGGCCGAGATGATTAACGGGGAGGAACAACATGGATTGTGTACAAACATTACCTTGGAACAGCGGGAGGAGATCATGCTGCTAAAGGCCATAGATGGCGAACGCCGGAGCAACGGAGCAATGGCGTATCAGATGCTCTGGAAGTCCAAGCATGGCAGCGCATACCTTCAGATTGAGAAGACAACCGTTCAGAAGCTGTTGCAAAGACAAGAGGAGAAGGTGGAGAGACGATTAATTGTCCTCACCGAATTTCTCAAGTCGTGGGCTGCACAGGCACCAGCCCGGCTGCAGGGCTCGATCATGGACTGGATTCAGAAGGAAAAGGAAACGCACTCTTACTAGCTAGTTGAGGCTGTTTACGTAGTCTTTTTATTACTAGCTAGTTGTTCTGTTTAACGAAGTACAGAACTAATACCCCACGTTGTAGATCATGGAAATGTAATGAGTCAATTCGAGCTGTATACTTAGGAAGAAATACTAGAACTCAAAACCGATCACTGAGCTGTATCTTTATAAATTGTCTTGACATCGGAACTACCCCTAAATATTATATACGGTGTCTTTACATGCTCCAAATCAAACGCAAAGGAGAATGTGGAGAGGCTGGAAATGGCGCACATCTAGTTGGAGGCTGCACTCGAGACATTCAACAAATGGAAGATGAACGACGCGCCATCGTTGCTGCGTTGGAGGAGCAAGCTGAAGCGTGCTATCCAGGAGTGCAATGACACACTGCGGAAATGCAAGCAACGAATCCTGGAAGAAGAAGAGTTGGAGCAAGAGGTAAAAAATTCCTCCTTCCCTAAACGAATCGCTCATGCTACCAAGTCATTCATCTCCTCTTTCTTAGTACTGTCGAGCACGGAATAGAGTGCGGGCTGAGCTTTATCCACAAAGATGGTGATGCACCAGAGAAGGATTTCATACTTGCTCTCGACTTGCAACTTTTTGAGAGCACGGACATAGTTGGGATTGCAATCAAATGCCTGGAGTTGCTTACACCTCACTTCAAGGCTAGAGTCGAAACTGTTAAGATGAAGCTCACTCAACTGCCTATGCAAGACTTGTACTGGGTGCCAAATGTTGCTTGTAGCCATTGTAGCCGTAAACAACATTGGACCAATCTCCACGTTGTTTTTGCTCAGTGGTTTCGCCCAAACCCACTATGTTGCAAGCAACATGGTCAGTACATGCAGCCCTGGGGTAGTACCAACACAAATGTTTCATCAGAATTGTTATCATGTACGAGTAATTCCATAGAACCAGTTATGCTAGTTTATTTGCAGGGCTACATCCCACTGCCTGCATGGTCCAAAAGACGGAGGACAATCATCAAAGGCAAAACAAGCTCACTGCAGAAGAAACGCTTTCCGTATCTGAAACTTGGACTCCTCTTCTCACCAAATGCTTCTTCAAAAGACCTTCAGCCTTCTGTCGGGAGTTCCGTGGCAGAGATGATTGATGGGGAGGAACAACATGGATTGTGTACAAACATTACCTTGGAATAGCTGGACGAGATCATTCTACCAAAGGCGACAGATTCCCTTCGCCGGAACGCTGGAGCGACGATGTATCAAATGCTCTGGAAGTCCAGGCATGGTAGGGCATACCTTGAGGTTGAGAAGACAACCGTTCAGAAGATGTTGCAAAGACAAGAGGAGAAGGTGGAGAGACGAATAGTTTTCGTCACCAAATTCCTCAACTCGTGGGCTGCACAGGCGCCAGCCCGGCTGCAGGGCTTGATCACAGACTGGATTAAGAAGGAAAAGGAAACGCAGAACTGCACTAGCGGTTCGAGGCTGTGTATTTAGTTTGGATAGATTAGCTGTCATATATATATTTCCTAGGAAATTGTAATATATATACATATTACCGTAATATATATATATATACGGTATTCTGTTTTGATTCGGTATAATTACTGTTAGTAATCCGGCAAGTACCCACTATAAATACAATGCAAAGACAGAGCTCTTGGTGCTGTGTGGCAAATCGCTTTTCATGGTATAGAGCCAAGTTTGGCAATGTGTTAATTTAGTTGCAAAATATATAAGTGACGATTAATTTGACAACAATATTTATAAGTGTGTGATGATTAATGGACAATAATATTTGTGATAGAAAATAATAATATTTGTGATGAAGTAGTTTATTTGTTATGGAACAAGGTGTATGCACAACACGCGAGGTCGCAGAGGTGTGTAGGTGGCACGTGAGGATGTACGTGCATGAGGAGCAGTGCATGATGATCACAGGTGTAGCAAATGAGTCATGCGAGAGTGGTAGGTGGGCCGTACGTGTGCATGTATGAGTTTTGGGCTTTGTATGCATATATTGGACCATGTGTTGTTGGGTCAGATATGCATGGATGTGTAAGACTAGGGTTTAAGTGGCCAGGTTGTTTGAATAGTTTGGCTATAGGCCTTGTTTGAAACGGTTTCTGTTTTGTCTTCTACCCTCTAGAAGCTGGAAGCAGGGCCAGTCCTGAGGTTTGTGGGGCCCGGAGCAAAATTATAAACGGAGGCCCCTAATATATGCATCAAATATTTTTATACTACCATGTAACAACTGAAAAGATAATCGCCGCCGTCTCCGATTTTTGATTTTTGGCTTTGCTGTCTTGTGTCCTGACTAGCAGAGAGACGAAAATTTTTACATAGAATTAAGGAATGGCAAATACTTGTGATACTGCGATCAACATGAATACATAATTATACACATGTTCGCCGTTTGGCTGTTCGGCCAATCGGCCGTTGATGCCTGATGGCTGATGATGGAGACGAGAGTCACGAGATCAAATGTCAGCGCGGCACTGTGGTAGCACCCCGGCGACGAGAGTCACGACTCAGTACGTTGGCATCAGCAAAGCAGTATCAAACTACATGCTTTTGCTTCTCGTCGCACGCCCGTTCATGCTTACTGCCGGCATCGGGCAGATCTGGTTCGGGCGTTCGGTGACACCTGTGCGACGTCTCGGCTTTAGGGCATCAAAAAGATCAAAGAGTTACGACTCAGTACGTCTTCAAGAGATGATTAGAAGAGGCCCAGTCACCCAGGTTCCCGAAGACTCGAAACCGGCCCTGGATAATTGATAAAACACTTCAACATGATGTCACGTTGACTCTTCAATACATGATAAAAGATTTCAACGTGACTGGGCCTCTTCTAGTCACTTCGTTGCATCTTGTATGCATGGCAACCAGCAATCCAGCATTGTATCATGTATTGAAGGTTTGCACTGTTTGGAGGTCCACTAGTTTGGTGGTTTGGAGACGGGAGGCCCCGGCTTTTTGGGGGTTCAGGGCGGCCGCCCCGCCCGCCCCGCCCAGGGCCGGCGCTGGCTGGAAGCTATTCCAAACGGTTGGTTTTTTCACAGTCAAAAGCCAAAAGCCAATAGTCTATTTGTACTAGGGAGAAGCTGAAAGCCGAAAGCTGGTCTGAGATAGCTTCTCACAGCTTCGGTGGGTTGAGGTTCTGGTTTTACTACTAGAGTTAAAGAAAATTATCCCTTCCCACCAAGTATAAAATCCCAAATCGCACCCCTCTCACCCTTATTCCCAACCCGTATCCCTCACACGTAAAAGTCATACTAAAAAGTCAGACTACCAAACACCAAACCTTTTCAGCCCAGTCGTTCAGCCGTGCAGCCCTTCAGTCATGCATCCCAACTAAAAGCTACTTTTCAGGGAAAAAAAACTCTAGCCATACAAAACAGGGCAGTTGCTGGTGGCTGCGGCAACGAGGCGCGAGAGAAAGGAAAAAGGCGGCGTCGTAGAAAAAGAGGAGAGAACGACACGGATAGTTTATTAGATCAAGTCACCCTGCCACTTTCCTCTCTGCTTCTGCCTCTCCATCAACGCGAACCTATCACCTCTGTAAATCCATTTTTTTCACGCAAAACGGAGAAAGGACTTGAACGTAAAGCGCGGGGACCTATTTGTTATAATTTTGGACCTGTTCGCTATTTTGAAAAATTAGGAAAGGGCTCGTTCGCGATTCGCATTTAACGGGAGGTCTTTCCTATAAAACGGCCAACTAAGGACCTAAATGCGAACCGGGAAAAAATATTTTCCTCTCACATAAAATTGCGCAGGGACCTATTCGTAATTTCAAAGAACCTAAGGGCTTTTTCACAAAATTAAAGGTGGACACGTGGGGTGCTTGCCCTTGCGGCATTCTCTTCCTCTATAATAGAGGTGATATTACTCTGCTCTCCGATCAAACTAGTGCGGCGTGGAGTATCCAAACTAGGTGGGATCAAGCAGCATCCTGGAAAATTCCTTCTTGTACCTCCCCATCGATTTTTGTTGCAAATTAAGACATGTTTCTTGAGGATATCCCCCGCTATTTCTGTTGAGTTTTATGTGATACGAATTCGTTTCCTACTTTGTTTCAAATCTTTTCATACAGAGTCTATTATGTATCACTATATATATGACCCTATAGTCTAGGGCAAAAAGCACGACCTTCATTATAAACATCTCCTCGTATATTGAATCGTCTATGTGCGCCCATGGTTTTTTTTTCCACAAGGGTTTTTCCATGAAAAAAATTCGTGTATCCTTGTTTTCTACTTTCTGCGCATTATTTGCAACAAGTTACAAAAGATCGGAACTCACGACGTGGTAAGAAAAGAACCCTCGACGCACCATCCAACTCGGCCGACTGCTTCCATGCGCTGTCCAGCGACCGACTTCGCCGAACCGCCGCCGACCATCCATCGCCTCTGAGCCAGCAACTGAAGAAAGCGCCAAAGAGAGCCGGCTCCCGGTGTGTCGCTAGGGAGACCGCACCTCTAGATCCACCACCGACAGCGCGTCCCATCAGCCTCCCTAACTTCGGCTCCCGTCGGCCTACGGCCTCATGTCGACAAGCAGCGCCCGAGCGCCCTCTGCGTTCGCCACCTGGGCCCGCAAGCTCCGCCGGCTCCGCACTCGCCGCGCCCTCCTGCCGACGCGCCAGTGCCAGGCCTTGCCTTCTTCGGTGACCGCCATGCTCCTCTGGGCCGCCGCCGTCCACGCATCGCCCAAGCCGAGTTGCCTTCGGCTGCACCCATGAAGAGAAGCACCCGATTGGACTTCAAGTCCTTCCTGTTCGGTTCTTCTCCTGCGGAAGGAATCATTTCGCGTCCGTGAATAAAAAAAAGAAGGGGAAAGGAGGCTATCTGTGAGACCCCGGATCGGCTATCCAAAATCTCCTGTGTATTTCTGTACTAGTCCCAGATCAGTAGCTAGTACACACAGTCAGACAGTGTTACATCATTGCTGAACAAAACGAAATCGTAACATAAATATTGAGTATCGGCCACATGGCCATTTATTACATTAAAAGGTCACAAGACCAGAGTTCAAGACAGCGGAAAATAAAAACATCAAGCGTAAAACCCATAAACTCCACAGGCGACAACTAGAACTGTGCCTAGACGTCCTGGCGATCTTCTTCAAAGTCCTCGGCGAAGTACTCACCGTCTTCAGGGGCGTCTTGGTAGTTTTCTGATGATAACAAGATGTGTAGCACGTGAGTACAAAAGTACTCAGCAAGTCTGGGAAAGTATGCACATGTGGGGCTTTCCACGGAAGGCTTGATAGGGTTCTTTTGCATAAAGCCAAGTTTCATCAAACCATACTTGTTAATAAGTTTCATAAAGCATCTTTTAGTAATTCTTTTTAACAATTGAATTGTGTAATATTTCAGTGAATGTTCTATCCACCATCACTTGTATAAGGGCTCTATCCGCCACAAGTTTAAAAGATCAAGATTATCCATGCATGACTTTATCCGTCATGACAGAAAAACAGGTTCCATCTACCTGGTTGGCTCAATCCGTCAATTAAACACCCGAGAGTTCTAACCACTCCCGAATCCCAAAACAGTTATGTAAAAACCAAAACCAAAGTCTACCAGTATGAAAGCATTTTTCGCTTTGCCCTTGACCGTAGGTACAGCTATTCGAATAGTTTTAACTCTGCAGAGGTGTACAGCTTTACCCACAAGACATGATATACCCTTAGTGCCATATACAATTAACACTCTTCCTTAGGTTTGCCGACAGGGATATCATGACAAGGCCTTTACAATGTATACGCCTAACCCGACTCACCCGTTGAGGTTTCACCGCTGTTAGGGTTCTATCTACCCAAGTACAGAAGCCCCCTCTTGCGCCATGTGGGGAGTACAACTTGCCTCTATCCGGCACCAACATTCCATCAACTGGCGAGTCTAAGTTAGGTTTCTACAGATTATTTAGCCAGGTCGTACCATGTTAGACATGTGGTAGTACGGTTATGCTCAGAATGACCAATCATAAGCGTCGGTCCTTAATTGACTTGGGCCGGTACTTGCACATTAGGAACTAGTACTCCATCTGCATCCACCCGACATTCCATTCCACCCAAGTCCAAAACCTTTTTCCATTTTATTTATATTTTAGAAAACAGTACCAGAAGTCTCACTATAAGTTTAGATCAAATTGTAAATCAATATTTTGGTATAATC
The DNA here is from genome assembly GCA_036346355.1 of Rhipidocladum racemiflorum. Classification (NCBI taxonomy): domain Eukaryota; kingdom Viridiplantae; phylum Streptophyta; class Magnoliopsida; order Poales; family Poaceae; genus Rhipidocladum; species Rhipidocladum racemiflorum. The sequence goes on from CM070588.1 coordinate 40,534,101, forward strand.
CCGCCCATGGGTCATTTTCGACGATTAGCGTACTAAGCATTTTCTACCGGGCTAAACAACGAATGTCATCATATAAATTAATCATGACATAACGTGAGGGTCCTAGGGTTACAAATGAGCATGGTAACAATATTTAAGGAGGTGATATCAATTCGGAATAACTAACAGCCTATATTTGACATACGATGATAAAAATAGCAATGCAAGTGATAAACAGTGTAAAACAGCTGCAAACGTGGGATCAAAATGCGTCAAGGGACTTGCCTTCAGTCGCGGCGGGGTTGTCGAACGCTTGAAGTTCGGCGACGGAATCGGCGGGATCGGCGGAGTCGTCGGCTACACGCAAAACGGTGCAACAATAAATAAAATAAATTAAAAAAATCCAAAAATTATAAAAGTTATACTGGCAGGTTGGTATCGATTTTAGATGAATTTAGAAACTTGAACGGAGTCGATCGGAGTTCGGACGGAAAAGTTATAAGCGTCCAAAGTTTGGAAAATCATAGAAAAAGAGAAAACCAGGAATATTCCACGGAATCTTTATTTTGCTGATTTAATGAAATTCGCTAGTCACTTGCAAGTGGGGCTCTAATGTCATACTAAGGAGCTTCTTCAGCCTTGCTCCTTGCCATGGAAAAAACAGAGCAAGGGGAGGAGTAAGGGCATCAAGCGGTAGGGCTACCAGCGGCGGCGGCAAGAACGGCCAGAGGCGGCGGCGACGGCCGAGGCGGCAACGACGGCCGAGGCGGCCGGGCGACGGCCGAGCGCAGCGATGGCGGCAGCAGCGCCAGCGTGGGGCAATGGCGGGCAGCCGGCAGCCAGGAGGACCGGGGTGGTGGCGGAGTCCGACCGTCCGATCGGCCGACCGGCGCCAGCGCGCGCATGCCGGCGGCGGTGTGGCGCGAGGCACCGTGGGGCGCGAGGCACCGTAGGCGCGCGCGGCGGCGTCTGCGAGGCGATCGCCGCACCGGCGGCGGCGACGCCGGCGAGCCGGCCGGCAGGGGAGCGCGGCGGCCGGCGACCGGCTCCACGCGCATGGGCACGGGCAAGGAACAGAGAAGCTCTCGAACCCGAAAAATTTAGAAATTTACAAGAAATTTGAACATGACCTCCCAAAATAATTGATGGAACAACTAGAGTATACCTAGAGAGTCTCAAGATTGCGAGGAATTGAACTCACACTCACCGGAGGTGACGAATTTGAAGATGAACTATGGTGCGGCCGAGGCGACGAAAACTCAGAATTCGACTTCAAAACTTGATGAATCCTAAAATTAGCTGAAGGGAAATGAGCATGGCTTCCATACGAACACAAGGGAATGAACGGAATGGAGAATGACCCACCGGAGAGGAAATTATGGGGATGAACTCGAAGAACACGAAAACTCGGCGTTCCTCGGCGGTTTCTTCGATCTCTCGGACGAACGGCGAGGAGAGGCAAAACGAGGATACCCTCAACGGAAAGAGGACTCTTATACAGAGAGAAAGGAAGTGGAATCGTGCGGAACGGAGTTGAAACAACCGAGTTATTGCCATAATAGCCATTTTTGGATTTTGAGCAACGGCGCCATTTCCAGCGAGATTTGGAACGATTCGAGTCCGGGAATGAATTCCCCTTGCCGTTTCCATTCCAACGGACCCGGCCTTGATTGATTTGGAGGTTTACAAGGGAAGTCATGAGGATTTAGGAGGGAGCTAGCCATGGAAAGAGCTTAAGCTTCTTCCTCTGTATCGTATCCAGCCAAGGTAGAAGAAGGTGCACTGTAGCGCCACGTGGCGTGCTCCTAATGGCTGGGTTTAAGTGAAAGGTTACACACGCGGGGAAAATGAGGAAAAATAGGCTAAAAATCCCGGAAAAATTCCTAATAATATTAGGGAATATTTGGGATTCAAAGGAATTGGTTTGATTGAATTTGGATCATTTTTGGAGTTTAGACACATTTCGTGCGAACAGACTGATCCGGACGAAAGACGCGAGAGATAAAATAGTGGCGGAGTTCCAAAAATCTCAGGAATCATTCCAAAAATCATTTTGGAATATTTGGGACCTAATAGAAGTGATTTTGGGATTTTTGGAGTATTTTCGAACCCGGGTGAATTTCCAGGTACAGACCGGACTTCGGGAATTTTGGTTTTTCGGACGGAGGGGAGTTGAATGTCAATTTCGGAGGGGAATGAATGCCAGGTTAGTTTAAACACCCAATAAAACCCAACTTTTTGAATCTAATTATTTTAAATTAGGTTTTTCCGGAAACTTAAATTGAGGATGTTACAAACCTATCCTCCTTAGAGAGAATCTCGTCCCCGAGATTCGGACGGAGGAAGAAAGAGGTCAGGAAACTCTGCTCGAAGATCCTCTTCTCATTCCCAGGTAGCCTCCTTCGCTGAATGGTTACTCCACTGGACTTTGCAGAACTTGATCACTTGGCTTCTGGTTCGACGCTCGGCTTCCTCTAAGATTTTGATAGGATACTCTGGATACGACAGGTCTTCCTTCAACTCCATTTCTTTGTACGGCATCTGATGCTCAGGTACTCGTAGGCATTTCTTCAACTGAGATACATGGAAGACATCATGCACATCTGAAAGCTACGGGGGTAACTCCAACTTGTATGCAACCTCTACCTTTCTAGCGATTACCCGGAATGGGCCGATATAGCGGGGCGCCAACTTTCCACTAACTCTAAATCGTTTCATTCCCTTAAGAGGCGAAACCTTCAGGTACACATGGTCACTAGGTACGAAACTTAATTCCCGCCGACGGTTATCCGCATAGCTCTTCTGCCTCGACTGAGCGGTCTTCAGATTCGCGTGGATCTGCCTGACTTGCTCCTCAGCCTCCTTCAGAATGTCGGGACGAATAATTTGTCCTCCTTCAGACTCTTTCCAGTACAATGGTGTCCTGCACTTTCTTCCGTACAGGGCCTCAAATGGTGCCATCTTCAAACTCGCCTGATAACTATTGTTGTATGCAAATTCCGCATAGGGCAAGTTCTTATCCCATGAACCTTTATAAGTCAGAGCACAAGCTCTCAGCATATCTTCCAATATTTGATTTACTCTTTCCGTCTGGCCATCTGTTTGAGGATGGTACGCTGTACTAAAATTCAGATTTGTGCCCAACACCTCATGCAACTTCTGCCAGAACCTTGAGGTAAACTGGGAACCTCGATCAGAGACGATCTTCTTCGGCACACCATGCAAACACACTATTCTGGCCATGTATACCTTTGCGAGTTTATCCCCAGAATAGGTGGTTTTCACCGGGATAAAGTGGGCCACTTTGGTCAATCTGTCCACAATAACCCAAATGGAATCATAACCGGACTTGGTCTTAGGGAGTCCAGTTATAAAATCCATTCCAATTTCTTCCTATTTCCAAATAGGAACTTGCAACGGCTGCAACAAACCGGCTGGTCTTTGATGTTCTACTTTCACCAGCTGGCAAATATCACAACGAGCCACAAAGTCAGCTACTTCCTTCTTCATATTGGGCCACCAGTACTTTTTCTTCAAATCGGAGTACATCTTCGTACTCCCCGGGTGAATGGAATAGATAGAATCATGGGCCTCCTTTAACACTATGTCCTTGATTTCTTTCTGGTTAGGGACTACTATTCTTTTCCCGAACCACACGGTACGCGAAGTACTCAACGTCTTCAGGGGCATCTTGGTAGTTTTCTGATGATAACAAGATGTGTAGCACGTGAGTACAAAAGTACTCAGCAAGTCTGGGAAAGTATGCACATGTAGGGCTTTCCACGGAAGGCTTGATAGGGTTCTTTTGCATAAAGCCAAGTTTCATCAAACCATACTTGTTAATAAGTTTCATAAAGCATCTTTCCGTAATTATTTTTAACTATTGAATTATGTAATATTTCAATGAAGGTTCTATCCACCATCACTTGTATAAGGGCTCTATCCGCCACAAGTTTAAAAGATCAAGATTATCCATGCATGACTTTATCCGTCTTGACAGAAAAACAGGTTTCATCTACCTGGTTGGCTCAATCCGCTAATTAAACACCCGAGAGTTCTAACCACTCCCGAATCCCAAAACAGTTATGTAAAAACCAAAACCAAAGTCTACCGGTATAAAAGCATTCTTCGCTTTGCCCTTGACCGTAGGCACGGCTATTCTAATAGTTTTAACTCTGCAGAGGTGTACAACTTTACCAACAAGACATGATATACCCTTAGTGCCATGTACAATTAACACACTTCCTTAGGTGTGCCGGCAGGGATATCATGACAAGGCCTTTACAATGTATACGCCTAACCCGACTCACTCGCTGAGGTTTCACCGCTGTTAGGGTTCTATCTACCCAGTACAGAAGCCCCCTCTTGCACCGTTTGGGGAGTACAACTTGCCTCTATCCGGCACCCACATTCCACCAACTGGCGGGTCTAAGTTAGGTTTCTACAGATTATTTAGCCAGGTCGTACCATGTTAGACATGTGGTAGTACGGTTATGCTCAGAATGACCAATCATAAGAGTCGATCCTTAATTGACTTGGGGCGGTACTTGCACATTAGGAACTAGTGCTCCATCCGCATCCACCGGACATTCCATTCCGCCCAAGTCTAATACCTTTTTCCATTTTATTTATATTTTAGAAAATAGTACCAGAGGTCTCACCATAAGTTTAGAACAGATTGTAAATCAATATTTTGGTATAATCCCGCCCAGGGGTCATTTTCGACGATTAGCGTACTAAGCATTTTCTACCGGGCTAAACAACGGATGTCATCATATGTCGGGACCCCGAATTTGCAAATCCGGACCCTCTGTGTATTCAACACTAGTCCAGGAACGCGCTAGTGCACACAGTCTTAACATCGGTAATATCACAATCATACCACTCGATACTAATAAAGTACCTTTATTTAATTAAGCAAACTGGTTACTTGACCTTATAGCCAAGTCACAAATGTACGCCTCGCAGGGCGATACTTATTAAGAGAGAAATAATAGCAGCGGAAAATCAAATAACTTCGTGGCGCCATCCAGTATACCACAGGCAACTGACTGGGCTCGCTTCCCTAAGTAGACGGATCCTCTTGGAGCTCCTCCTCCAAAGCTGGTGTAGTCTCCTCTTCAACTGGTGTTGTATTGTGGCAAGGGTGAGTACTTGGTACTCAGCAAGTCATGCACGTAATGCAGGCTAATATACTATATGCATGGCTTGGTACAAAGGAATAGCTCAAGGTATATTTGCGATAAGAAACAAGATTTGACAAGTAACGTAAATAGATTCAAAGCGAGAAACAAGTAAAGCATAGATAACTTTTCAAGGAGTTTAATAAACATCTTCCCATCCTAATCCACATTTCCATCAACATCATTATTACTCCAACCCAACCTTTCAAACCAAAGTTATTTTTGAGAAAATCTAACCCTTGATCAGTAATTCCCGGCGATGTCCAATACCGCGGACACGGCTATTCGAATAGATTCTACACTCTGCAGAGGTTATGCACTTTACCCACAAGATACAGTCAAACACCACAAAGGCGAGTTCCCGTAACAAAGTCTTTCGGAAACCTCTAACAATACAAGTGGTCCTCCCCGGTTATTGCACACTCACCCTTCCCTTAGCTATGGCGGAGGTTAGGCCAATCAACTGTTAGATGGGTACCTGCCTCACTGCAGACGCCCCCCGCACAACTTACACAAAGGGTGTAGTTGACCTCCCGAGGTCCCACAGTGCGTTATTAGCAACTTAGTCAACTAGGTCCGTCCCATTACGCACATGTGGTTGCACGTTAGACCCAGTTCAAAGGCTTGCAAGGTTAAGTCCTTAGGGTGACCAGGGCAAGACTACCCGAAGAACCAAATCAACATCCCCAATGCCACAACTGGCCCACCTGATTATTCTTGCCACATGCCCTGGTCGAAAAACTATTTATCAAACCCCAGTTGATTACCATGCACCACGTGCCATCAACATCACATGATACCTTTCCAAAACAGGTTCAATATATCATTAAGTCAACATTAACATTTGTTTGTCCAAAATCATGTCATGAGCACGTAGCAGGTCTAAGCAGTTTACTACAACGGTCTAAAACCCATGTTTGGCAAGTTAATAATGTCCAACTAGTAAACCACAACTAGGGTGACAAGGGTCATGGCACATACTTAAGTAATCAAGGTGTCATACAGCAAATTGGTATTTATCTAATTCCCCAAATTTAAATAAAGTATTTTCTAATTGAACTAGCATGCAATAGGTTAAATCAAAATAGATTTCGAAATAGGATCAACATGGTCAAAGCACAACTTGCCTTCAAAAAGTACTTGCTCTTGGTCTTGAGTTGGATCCTGAGTCAATACTTCTCCTTCGAATCCTTCCGACACTTCAACGTCTACTCGTAAAGCGTGCAAATAGCAAATACACGAATAAACAATAGGCAAAAAGTGTCCAAACATCCAAATAAAATCCATAAACAGAGAACATAATTTTATGAATTTTTAGAAAGCTGAATCGTCAAATTTGGAGTTAAACGCATAAAAGTTATGATTATTTAAAATTTAAATAATCAATTAAATAATTTTACAGAGAAAAACTTTAGTCCAAAAATTAAATAAAATTCATATTTAGGTAGATCTCAATTTTATACAAATTTAGAAATTTGAATCACTCAAATCGGAGTTGAAACGCAAAAGTTATAAGCGTTTGAAGTTTGAATCAAAATCAAATCATTATTTCGAATTAATAAATCATTTTCTTTTTCGAAAATTAATTATTGCGTCAACATGGACACGTGTCGACCTCTCGATTGGTTGGTGGCGTCGGTAGGTCCATGGACTTGGTCCACGCTTGGCTCGGGTCTACCGTGGACCCGGTCCACGGCTCACGTGAGACTGACAGGTGGGTCCCCCTCGGGTGACGTCATTGCTGACGTCAGCGGGGCTCAGCCCACGGTGCTGACAGGTGGGTCCCATGGGTGACGTCATTGCTGACGTCAGCGCACGGCTGGGACGGCCCGACATCTTGAGCGCCATGACGCGTCGGCCATGGCGTCATGGTGCGCTTTGACCAAGCGACATGCGGGCCCGGCGTGTCGGCGTCCGCAACGGCGCTGGCCGACGCGTCGGTCCAACTTCCAGGACGCGTGGCTCGATCTCGGCCGTTGATTTGAAATTCAACGACGCGGATTGGATCTAGTGTTGACGCGTTTGGGTTAACGCATTGATTTCGGACCGTTGCATCTAGATCCAACGGTCGGGATTGGATCTGGAGTTCAAAGCGAGATCTCACCGGTGGGGTGACATGGCGAGATCCTAGCCGTGCGATCTTGATCGGACGGTAGCAGCTTCCTTGGCGGCGATGGCGTCTTGGCGGCCGGCGGCCGAATCGAGGCAGCGACACTTGATGCGCGGCGTTTGGGGCTCCTCCGGCGACGTGGGTGGTTCCGGTTAGTGCGTCTCGTCACAGGGGTTCTAGATCTGTGCTCGGTGGCGGCGGAGGCGCTCAACGGGCGAACGTGCACAAAACCGAACGCGCCAAGCCCAACTACGGCGAGCTATTGCGGCGGCGTCGATGAGCTACTGGCGGCGGCTAGGGCAATGGTTGCGCACGGGAACGGCCAACCTCGAGGCGTGACCCGGGCTTTAAATAGCCTCGGCGTCCGCGCCCGGGACGGAAACCTAATCGGCACGGCGCGGCGCGGCGAGGAATCCGCGGGATTCGACGACGGGCGATGACGGTGGACCGTCCACGTGGCGCGATCAACGGCCACGATCGCACGGGCGCGACCGGGTCCGGTCCAGACACGGCTCGGGTCGGGGTCAGGTCGATCATGACCGTTGGATCTCGATCCAACGGTCCATGTGGGTTTGGGTTCGAACGTGGTTTGGTCGAGTCGGCTGGCTCGGGTCGGACTCGAACTCGAGTCTGACTCGGGCTCGGTCGGATGAACAGTGCAAACCCACTCGCATTTTCCAGCGATTTAATAATTAAAATAATTCCCAGTAATTCATTTAATTCATTAAAAATAGCAAAAGACTCAGAAAAATTCCAGAAAAATTCTGGAAAATACTTTAGGGTATTTGGGACTCAAATAAAATATTTCCCATAAAATTTTATTTGCAAAGTTTAATTCTTTAATTATTTCAAAATGGAATAAATTCAAATAAATTCCAAATAAATCCAAATAAATTCCAGAAAATTCCAAAAATTCACCAAAGTGCCAAATCACACATGAATTTATGAAAAGCAAAATTTTGGGGTGTTACAAACCTCCCCCCTTAACAGAATCTCGTCCCCGAGATTCAGGGCTTACTAAAGGAATAGGTTCGGAAACTCTTTCCTCAAATCCTCTTCGCGTTCCCAAGTTGCTTCACTCTCCGTGTGGTTGCTCCACTGAACTCTACAGAAACGGGTTGACTTATTTCTGGTCTCTCGGTCCATAGTGTCCAAAATCTTTACGGGATGCTCCTTGTAAGTCAAATCTTCTTGCAACTCAATTGACTCTAGCGGTGTCTGTTCCTCAGGTACTCGGAGACACTTCTTCAATTGAGACACATGGAATACGTCATGTACTCCTGCTAACGACTGTGGCAACTCCAGCTGATAAGCAACTTCGCCTCTGCGACTCAAAATCTTAAATGGTCCAACATAACGGGGTGCGAGTTTCCCTTTGGCATGGAACCTCTTAACTCCCCTAAGAGGCGTAACTCTGAGGTATACAAAGTCTTCTGGTTCAAAACTCAAGTCTCGGCGACGGTTGTCAGCATAACTCTTCTGTCGTGATTGGGCTATCTTTAATCTCTCCCTGATCATGGCAATCTGCTCCTCAGCCTCCTGAAGAATATCAGGCCCGAAGACACGGCGCTCGCCGGTCTCATTCCAATTCAATGGCGTCCGACAGGGTCGACCATACAGTGCCTCAAAAGGTGACATCTGTAAACTAGCTTGGTAACTATTGTTGTAACTAAACTCGGCATATGGCAAACTCTTATCCCAAGAGGTGGCATAAGCCAATGCACAAGCTCTTAACATATCCTCCAGAATCTGGTTGACTCTTTCGGTCTGTCCATCCGTCTGCGGATGATAAGCTGTACTGAAGTTTAAACGGGTTCCCATGGCTTCATGCAACTTATTCCAAAACCTTGAGGTAAATTGGGTACCTCTGTCCGATACAATCCTCTTTGGCACACCGTGCAAACAGACGATCCTGATCATGTACAACTCCGCCAATTTATCCCCCGAGTAAGTGGTCTTCACGGGGATAAAATGGGCTACCTTGGTCAAGCGATCCACTATAACCCATATGGAGTCATAACCTCCTTGAGTCTTAGGCAAACCGGTAATGAAATCCATTCCGATTTCCTCCCACTTCCACTCAGGTATTTTCAGCGGCTGTAGCAACCCTGCTGGTCTCTGATGCATCGCCTTGACTCTCTGGCATACGTCGCACAATGCAACATGCTCGGCAACTTCACGCTTCATGCTCGGCCACCAGAATCTCTCCTTCAGATCCTGATACATCTTGGCGCTTCCAGGATGAATTGAGTACTTGGAGTCATGGGCTTCTTCCAAAATCAGTTGCTTTAACTCCTTCTCGTTAGGCACACAAATGCGATCCTTCATCCACAACGTGCCTTGCTCATCCAACTTGAAGTCCTTTGCCTTGCCTTCCTCCTTGATGGACTTAATCCTGCGGATCTTGTCATCATCCTTCTGTCCTTCCCGGATCTGATCCTCTAGGGTAGGCTTTACTTCTAATGCGGCCAAGAATCCGCTAGGTACTACCTCAATCTTCATCCTATGAAATTCCTGGCATAGTTCATCCTGACTTGTGGCTAGCAACATGCTCACAGTATGGCTTTTCCGACTCAAGGCATCGGCAACTACGTTGGCCTTCCCGGGATGGTAATGGATTCCAACATTGTAGTCCTTAATCAACTCTAACCATCTCCTTTGCCTCATATTCAGATCCGACTGGGTGAATATGTACTTAAGGCTCTTATGATCCGTATACACTTCACATCTGCTTTCCGATCGAGATAGTGACGCCATATCTTCAAGGCATGCACTACGGCCTAACTCTAGGTCATGTGTCGGATAATTTTCCTCATGCGGCCTCAAGCGCCTTGATGCATAAGCGACAACCTTTCCATTCTCAGACAAAGACACATCCAAGTCCTTGGCGCGATGCGTCACAATAAATATCAAAGCTTTGATTAACATCCGGTAGAACTAACACCGGTGCCGATGTCAATCGCTTCTTCAGCTCCTGAAATCCTTTCTCACATTCTGGCGTCCATGCAAACTTCTTTTCCTTTTTCAGCAATTGCGTAAGAGGTTTCGCAATTGTCGAAAAGCCTTCAATGAAACGGCGGTAGTACCCGGCCATTCCAAGGAAACTCCGGATCTGGGTCACAGTCCTCGGCTGCTCCCAATGTAACACAGCTTCTACTTTGCTTGGATCAACGGCGACTCCTTCTGCGGTCATTACGTGTCCAAGAAACTCCACCTTGTCCTTCCAAAAATCACACTTACTGAACTTGGCGAAGAGTTGCTGTTCCCTCAGCTTTTCCAAAACTCGCCTCAAGTGTTCGGCATGTTCATCCTCTGTCTTGGAGTAGATTAGGATATCGTCTATGAACACGACGACGAACTTATCCAAATATTCCATGAACACCTTATTCATCATATTCATGAAATATGCTGGCGCATTCGTCAGACCAAAAGACATAACTGTAAACTCGTAATGTCCATATCTTGACGAGAATGCAGTCTTCGGGATATCTTCCGATCGGATCTTCAACTGATGGTATCCCGATCTCAGGTCAATCTTGGAGAAAACTCCGGCTCCTCTCAGCTGATCGAACAAATCATCAATCCTGGGTAGCGGATACTTATTCTTCACGGTGACTTCATTGAGTGCACGGTAGTCGATGCACATCCTAAAACTCCCGTCCTTTTTCTTGACAAACAAAACTGGTGCTCCCCACGGCGACGAACTCGGTCTGATAAATCCTTTCTCCATTAACTCCTCTAGCTGTTTCTTCATCTCTACCAACTCCTCGGTGGACATCCGATAGGGTCTCTTTGCTATCGGTGCTGTACCAGGTACAAGCTCTATCACAAACTCTATGTCCCTGTCTGGAGGCATACCAGGTAGATCTTCGGGAAAAACATCTGGGTACTCATTTACTACTAAGACATCCTCTATGCTGATTGCCTTGGTACTGTTAACCATCATCTGTCCATCCCTAACTGCAGTGGCTTGAAATTCCACTTTCTTTCCACAAGGGCTCTCAACTGAGATAGTCCTTCGTCCACAATCCAATACGGCCTTGTGCTTGGATAACCAGTCCATTCCCAAAATAACGTCTAAGGTCTGGGTCTCCAAAATAATAAGGTTTGCTAGGAACTCTATTCCATCTATTAGTATTCTCACCCCGGAACATCCTACTTTCGTTCGGAGTTCGGAACCAGGGGTTTGAACTAAAAGCATGCACTTAAGTCTTGAAATCCCCAAATCATTTCTAGCAGCAAAGCCTTGCGAAACAAACGAATCACGAAGCTCGAGTCAAACAAAGCTGTGCAGTGCTTGAGTTAACAAGTAACTTACCCGAAGACGACGTGCATGGCGTTAGCGGTGCATCTGCGGTGACATGGTTGACTCGGCCTCTCACCACGCCTGGGGTGTGGCTCTGGTCTTTGGCGCCCTAGCTGGGTGGTTCCTAGATTGAAGCGAATCGGGGTCACTCTCGCTGTCTTCTTCGGACAATCGTTGGCAAAGTGTCCTGGCTCGTTCTTGATTGTAGCGGCGTCTCAACATTCCTTCTTTGTTGCACTGGAAGCGGCGTTTCTAGCGGGGGTGCAGTAGTTCTGATTGACGGGTCTTGGTGCTGGTGACGGTGTCCTTGTTGCATTTTGTGGCTGAAATCTGAAGAACTGATTTGGTGCAACTCTCAGACGCTGTTGCGTTCCCTGGCGTGATCCCTGCTGTTGCATCCTGCGCTTCCTGTTCTCATCCAGTTCCTTGCGCTTGTCCTCAAGAATAAGCGCCTTATTCACTAATTCTTGGAAATCTGGAAAGGTGTGGGTGATCAATCCTACTTGCAACCCTGAGTTAAGTCCCTTCATAAAACGAGACTGTCTGGCTTTATCTGTCGCTACATCCTCAGGTGCGTAGCGTGCTAGCTGTGTGAACTTGTTCAGGTAGTCGGCCACTGGCTGATTACCTTGCTTGATGCTCGAACTCCTCCTTCTTAAGGTCCATGATTCCTTCGCACGTGATCTTGACGGAATGCACCGTGAACTCTTCCCAAGTGATATCTTGAGGGTTCTCTTGCGTGGCATGAAGTTCTCCCACCATTCGTGGCCTGTTCCTTCCAACCGATGAGAAGCGTAGAAGTACCTTCTCATTTCCTATGCATTGAGCTATGTGTAGCTTCCTCTCAATTGACCTTAACCAATCATCGGCCTCAATGGATTGGCATTCCCGAGAAAGTGGGTGGGTGAGTCCTCATGAACTCGGCAGTCTTGTATTACGGCGTTGTCCCCGATTGACTTGATTAGCCGTGGCCTGAGCAAAGGACGTGTTGCATTTGTTGCATCATAGCATGCATCAATCGAGTCTGAGCGACAAGAAATGCTCCAAAATTCTGCATATCAATGGCGGCTGGTGCTCCATCATTGGGGTTTTCTGCTGGGCGAGAACCACTTCCATTGCTTCCAAAGTTTCCGCGGGTGTTCACCATCTGTCGATTTGCTCTAAGTTTTAGAGATGAGGGGGAATCAAGAATAGACAAGTACTATGGAACTTATGCGGGGCGAAAGGTGTAACTTTAAGGTCCAACTTTATTATTGATATTAATAACTTGGTATGGTTGCTTACAATGCCTAAGGGCCTTGCAACACATACTGCACACTCAGCAAACAATGAAAATCCAAATCGAACTAACACTGGAGTCTAACGCCTAAAGGGTGACTCTTTACTCTATGACGCGACTCGGCGAAGGAGTCTCACTATAGAACCTACGCTCACTCATCGAGAAAACCTCCACGGCCTGGGTACGGATGCTGCGGCATAGGCGCGAAACGATTGCCATGTCCAGCAACTGTGTCATCTGTGGTAGTCGAAGAAGCAGTGTCCTCATCGAGATCCGACTCCTCCGGATCTGGCTCGTATAGCTCGAGTACTGGCTCTGGTTCTAGTCCGTATAAAGTCATATCCAACTCGTCAATCCTTCGCAGAAGGTGTGACACATACTCTTGAGCTTCCCGCCATCTGTTCTTCTCTGTCGTGATCTCCTTGCGGGCCTTCTGTAGCTCTTTGCTTGTATCATCGAGTACATCCTCCTGGGCGACAACAAGTCGTGCCAACTGTGTAACCATGGCATCCTCATCCTGAATCGCCTTCGGGTCAAGAAGGTTATCGCTGCGCGGGTGATAACGGAACACCGTGCTCTCCAACTCTCTGGCGTAGATACGGGTAATGTGCCGCATCGCTCATCGTGATACTTCTTGGATACCCATCTGCATTGTAGACCTCCCTGGCAAAGGTCAGGTATCGAGCGACACTGAGCCCTTCTTCCTAGCAGGTACCTCAATCTTCACATCACAAGCCTCGATCAATCCTGCTTGTCTGATCACTTCCACTTGGTATTGCGGCTTCTCAAAATCTCCGAGAGTCTGAAGCATATGCCAAAGTTCTGCGGCGTGACCAACCCCCAGATCAACGTAGTTGAACTCTCCCTCCATCTGTCACAAGAGTGCTCACGTAAGAACTCGAAATTTTCAAATCGTGACAAGGTAAGGAAAAATTCAGCAAGAGACAAGAAAAGAGAGAAGGGGATAAGTCGAGATGTCATTTCTTGTCTTGACAAACTTTTAGCTTTAGAAAATAGGTTTTATCCTCACTACGACCATTCTAGCTTAGGGTTGAGCCTACAGTCAGTATGGCTCTGATACCACCTCTGTCGGGACCCCGAATTTGCAAATTCGGACCCTCTGTGTATTCAACACTAGTCCAGGAACGTGCTAGTGCACACAGTCTTAACATCGGTAATATCACAATCATACCACTCGATACTAATAAAGTACCTTTATTTAATTAAGCAAACTGGTTACTTGACCTTATAGCCAAGTCACAAATGTACGCCTCGCAGGGCGATACTTATTAAGAGAGAAATAATAGCAGCGGAAAATCAAATAACTTCGTGGCGCCATCCAGTATACCACAGGCAACTGACTGGGCTCGCTTCCCTAAGTAGACGGATCCTCTTGGAGCTCCTCCTCCAAAGCTGGTGTAGTCTCCTCTTCAACTGGTGTTGTATTGTGGCAAGGGTGAGTACTTGGTACTCAGCAAGTCATGCACAGAATGCAGGCTAATATACTATATGCATGGCTTGGTACAAAGGAATAGCTCAAGGTATATTTGCAGTAAACAGCATTTGACAAGTAACGTAAATAGATTCGAAAGCAGTAGAAACAAGTAAAGCATAGATAACTTTTCAAGGAGTTTAATAAACATCTTCCCATCCTAATCCACATTTCCATCAACATCATTATTACTCCAACCCAACCTTTCAAACCAAAGTTATTTTTGAGAAAATCTAACCCTTGACTGTAATTCCCGAGCGATGTCCAATACCGCGGACACGGCTATTCGAATAGATTCTACACTCTGCAGAGGTTATGCACTTTACCCACAAGATACAGTCAAACACCACAAAGGCGAGTTCCCGTAACAAAGTCTTTCGGAAACCTCTAACAATACAAGTGGTCCTCCCCGGTTATTGCACACTAACCCTTCCCTTAGCTAAGGCGAAGTTTAGGCCAATCAACCGTTAGATGGGTACCTGGCCTCAGCCCCGGTACGCTCCCCCGTACAACTTACACAAAGGGTGTAGTTGACCTCCTGAGGTCCCACAGGTACGTTATTAGCAACTTAGTCAACTAGGTCCGTCCCATTCTGAGACATGTGGTTGCACGTTAGACCCAGTTCAAAGGCTTGCAAGGTTAAGTCCTTAGGGTGACCAGGGCAAGACTACCCAAGAACCAAATCAACATCCCCAATGCCACAACCGCCCACTGATTATTCTTGCCACATGCCCCGGTCGAAAAACTATTTATCAAACCCGATTGATTACCATGCACCACGTGCCATCAACACCACATGATACCTTTCCAAAACAGGTTCAATATATCATTAAGTCAACATTAACATTTGTTTGTCCAAAATCATGTCATGAGCACGTGAGTGTGCTCTAAGCAGCTTACTACAACGGTCTAAAACCCATGTTTGGCAAGTTAATAATGTCCAACTAGTAAACCACAACTAGGGTGACAAGGGTCATGGCACATACTTAAGTAATCAAGGTGTCATACAAAGAAATTGGTATTTATCTAATTCCCAAATTTAAATAAAGTATTTTCTAATTGAACTAGCATGCAATAGGTTAAATCAAAATAGATTTCGAAATAGGATCAACATGGTCAAAGCACAACTTGCCTTCAAAAAGTACTTGCTCTTGGTCTTGAGTTGGATCCTGAGTCAATACTTCTCCTTCGAATCCTTCCGGCACTTCAACGTCTACTCGTAAAGCGTGCAAATAGCAAATACACGAATAAACAATAGGCAAAAAGTGTCCAAACATCCAAATAAAATCCATAAACAGAGAGAACATAATTTTATGAATTTTTAGAAACTGGAATCGTCAAATTTGGAGTTAAAACGCAAAAGTTATGATTATTTAAAATTTAAATAATCAATTAAATAATTTTACAGAGAAAAAATTTAGTCCAAAAATTAAATAAAATTTATATTTAGGTAGATCTCAATTTTATACAAATTTAGAAATTTGAATCACTCAAATCGGAGTTGAAACGCAAAAGTTATAAGCGTTTGAAGTTTGAATCAAAATCTGAAATCATTATTTCGAATTAATAAATCATTTTCTTTTTCAGAAATTAATTATTGCATCGACATGGACACGTGTCAGCCTCTGATTGGTTGGCTGACGTCAGCCGGTCCATGGACTTGGTCCACGCTTGGCTCGGGTCTACCGTGGACTCGGTCCACGGCTCCACGTGTCACTGACAGGTGGGTCCCCCTCGGGTGATGTCATTGCTGACGTCAGCGGGGCTCAGCCCACGGTGCTGACAGGTGGGTCCCATGGGTGACGTCATTCTTGGCGTCGGCGCTTGGCCGACGACGGCCCGACATCTTGAGCGCCATGACGTCAGCGTGACGTCATGGTGCAGTTTGACCAAGCCGCTGACATGCGGGCCCGGCGTGTCAGCGTCACGCGCGAACGGCGCTGACCGCGTCGGTCCAACTTCCCGGACGCGTGGCTCGATCTCGGCCGTTGATTTGAAATTCAACGACGCGGATTGGATCTAGTGTTGACGCGTTTGGGTTAACGCATTGATTTCGGACCGTTGGATCTAGCTCCAACGGTCGGGATTGGATCTGGAGTTCAAAGCGAGATCTCACCGGTGGGGTGACGTGGCGAGATCCTAGCCGTGCGATCTTGATCGGACGGCTGACGTAGCCGCGAGGCGGCGGCGATGGCGTCTGCGGCGCGGCGGAATCGAGGACGACGACACTTGATGCGGCGTTTGGGGCTCCTCCGGCGACGTGGGTGGTTCCGTTAGTGCGCCTCGCCCTGGGGTTCTAGATCTGCGTTTCGGTGGCGGCGAGGCGGCTCAACGGCGGCGCGAACGTGCACAAAACCGAACGCCGCAAGCCCAACTACGGCGAGCTATTGCGCGCGTCCGGTGAGCTGAGCGGCGGCTAGGGCAATGGTTGCGCACGGGAACGGCCAACCTCGAGGCGTGACCCGGGCTTTAAATAGCCTCGGCGTCCGCGCCCGGGACGGAAACCTAATCGGGTACGGCGGCGGCGCGGCGGAGGAATCCGGCGCGGATTCGGACGGGGACGATGACGGTGGACCGTCCACGTGGCGCGATCAACGGCCACGATCGCACGGGCGCGACCGGGTCCGGTCCAGACACGGCTCGGGTCGGGGTCAGGTCGATCATGACCGTTGGATCTCGATCCAACGGTCCCTGTGGGTTTGGGTTCGAACGTGGTTTGGTCGAGTCGGCTGGCTCGGGTCGGACTCGAACTCGAGTCTGACTCGGGCTCGGTCGGATGAACAGTGCAAACCCACTCGCATTTTCCAGCGATTTAATAATTAAAATAATTCCCAGTAATTCATTTAATTCATTAAAAATAGCAAAAGACTCAGAAAAATTCCAGAAAAATTCTGGAAAATACTTTAGGGTATTTGGGACTCAAATAAAATATTTCCCATAAAATTTTATTTGCAAAGTTTAATTCTTTAATTATTTCAAAATGGAATAAATTCAAATAAATTCCAAATAAATCCAAATAAATTCGAGAAAATTCCAAAATTCACCAAAGTGCCAAATCACACATGAATTTATGAAAAGCAAAATTTTGGGGTGTTACAAACCTCCTCTTAATGAATCTCGTCCCCGAGATTCGTGGCTTACTAAAGGAATAGGTTCTAAACTCTTTCCTCAAATCCTCTTCGCGTTCCCAAGTTGCTTCACTCTCCGTGTGGTTGCTCCAATCGAACTCTCTGAAAGCGGGTTGACTTATTTCTCGGTCTCTCGGTCCATAGTGTCCAAAATCTTTACGGGATGCTCCTTGTAAGTCAAATCTTCTTGCAACTCAATTGACTCTAGCGGTGTCTCTGCTCGTGTACTCGGAGACACTTCTTCAATTGAGACACATGGAATACGTCATGTACTCCTCGCTAACGATCGTGGCAACTCCGGTGATAAGCAACTTCGCCTCTGCGACTCAAAATCTTAAATGGTCCAACATAACGGGTGCGAGTTTCCCTTTGGCATGGAACCTCTTAACTCCCTAAGAGGCGTAACTCGAGGTATACAAAGTCTTACGGTTCAAAACTCAAGTCTCGCGACGGTTGTCAAGATAACTCTTCTGTCGTGATTGGGCTATCTTTAATCTCTCCTGATCATGGCAATCTGCTCCTCACCTCCTGAAGAATATCAGGCCGAAGACACGGCGCCACGGTCTCATTCCAATTCAATGGCGTCCGACAGGTCGACCATACAAAGGCCTCAAAAGGTGACATCTCAGAAACTAGCTTGGTAACTATTGTTGTAACTAAACTCGGCATATGGCAAACTCTTATCCCAAGAGGTGGCATAAGCCAATGCACAAGCTCTTAACATATCCTCCAGAATCTGGTTGACTCTTTGGTCTGTCCATCCGTCTGCCGGATGATAAGTCATCTTGAAGTTTAAACGGGTTCCCATGGCTTCATGCAACTTATTCCAAAACCTTGAGGTAAATTGGGTACCTGTCCGATACAATCCTCTTTGGCACACCGTGCAAACAGACGATCTCGATCATGTACAACTCCGCCAATTTATCCCCGAGTAAGTGGTCTTCACGGGATAAAATGGGCTACTTTGGTCAAGCGATCCACTATAACCCATATGGAGTCATAACCTCCTCGAGTCTTAGGCAAACCGGTAATGAAATCCATTCCGATTTCCTCCCACTTCCACTCAGGTCTTTTCAATTGGTAGCAACCTGCTGGTCTCTGATGCATCGCCTTGACTCTCTGGCATACGTCGCACAATGCAACATGCTCGGCAACTTCACGCTTCATGCTCGGCCACCAGAATCTCTCCTTCAGATCCTGATACATCTTGGCGCTTCCAGGATGAATTGAGTACTTGGAGTCATGGGCTTCTTCCAAAATCAGTTGCTTTAACTCCTTCTCGTTAGGCACACAAATGCGATCCTTCATCCACAACGTGCCTTGCTCATCCAACTTGAAGTCCTTTGCCTTGCCTTCCTCCTTGATGGACTTAATCCTGCGGATCTTGTCATCATCCTTCTGTCCTTCCCGGATCTGATCCTCTAGGGTAGGCTTTACTTCTAATGCGGCCAAGAATCCGCTAGGTACTACCTCAATCTTCATCCTATGAAATTCCTGGCATAGCTCATCCTGACTTGTGGCTAGCAACATGCTCACAGTATGGCTTTTCCGACTCAAGGCATCGGCAACTACGTTGGCCTTCCCGGGATGGTAATGGATTCCAACATTGTAGTCCTTAATCAACTCTAACCATCTCCTTTGCCTCATATTCAGATCCGACTGGGTGAATATGTACTTAAGGCTCTTATGATCCGTATACACTTCACATCTGTTTCCGATCAGATAGTGACGCCATATCTTCAAGGCATGCACTACGGCAGCTAACTCTAGGTCATGTGTCGGATAATTTTCCTCATGCGGCCTCAACTGCCTTGATGCATAAGCGACAACCTTTCCATTCTGCAGACAAGACACATCCAAGTCCTTGGCGCGATGCGTCACAATAAATATCAAAGCTTTGATTAACATCCGGTAGAACTAACACCTGCCGATGTCAATCGCTTCTTCACCTCTGAAATCCTTTCTCACATTCTCAAGCGTCCATGCAAACTTCTTTTCCTTTTTCGGCAATTGCGTAAGAGGTTTCGCAATTGTCGAAAAGCCTTCAATGAAACGGCGGTAGTACCCGCCATTCCAAGGAAACTCGGATCTGGGTCACACCCCTCATTGCTCCCAATGTAACACAGCTTCTACTTTGCTTGGATCAACGGCGACTCCTTCTGCGGTCATTACGTGTCCAAGAAACTCCACCTTGTCCTTCCAAAAATCACACTTACTGAACTTGGCGAAGAGTTGCTGTTCCCTCAGCTTTTCCAAAACTCGCCTCAAGTGTTCGGCATGTTCATCCTCTGTCTTGGAGTAGATTAGGATATCGTCTATGAACACGACGACGAACTTATCCAAATATTCCATGAACACCTTATTCATCATATTCATGAAATATGCTGGCGCATTCGTCAGACCAAAAGACATAACTGTAAACTCGTAATGTCCATATCTTGACGAGAATGCAGTCTTCGGGATATCTTCCGATCGGATCTTCAACTGATGGTATCCCGATCTCAGGTCAATCTTGGAGAAAACTCCGGCTCCTCTCAGCTGATCGAACAAATCATCAATCCTGGGTAGCGGATACTTATTCTTCACGGTGACTTCATTGAGTGCACGGTAGTCGATGCACATCCTAAAACTCCCGTCCTTTTTCTTGACAAACAAAACTGGTGCTCCCCACGACTAACTCGGCCTGATAAATCCTTTCTCCATTAACTCCTCTAGCTGTTTCTTCATCTCTACCAACTCCTCGGTGGACATCCGATAGGGTCTCTTTGCTATCGGTCTTTGTACCAGTACAAGCTCTATCACAAACTCTATGTCCCCTGCCTGAGGCATACTGTAGATCTTCGGGAAAAACATCTGGGTACTCATTACTACTAAGACATCCTCTATGCTGATTGCCTTGGTACTGTTAACCATCATCTGTCCATCCCTAACTGCAGTGGCTTGAAATTCCACTTTCTTTCCACAAGGGCTCTCAACTGAGATAGTCCTTCGTCCACAATCCAATACGGCCTTGTGCTTGGATAACCAGTCCATTCCCAAAATAACGTCTAAGGTCTGGGTCTCCAAAATTATAAGGTTTGCTAGGAACTCTATTCCATCTATTAGTATTCTCACCCTAACATCCTACTTTCGCTCGGAGTTCTGAACTGTGGGTTTGAACTAAAAGCATGCACTTAAGTCTTGAAATCCCCAAATCATTTCTAGCAGCAAAGCCTTGCGAAACAAACGAATGCGAAGCTCCGAGTCAAACAAAATCAAGCAGTGTATCGAGTTAACAAGTAACTTACCCGATCTGACGCTCAGAAGCGTTCTGCGGTGCATCTGCGGTGACATGGTTGACTCGGCCTCTCACCACGCCTGGGGTGTGGCTCGTGTCTTTGGCGTCCTAGCTGGGGTGGTTCCTAGATTGAAGCGAATCAGTCACTCTCGCTGCCTTCTTCTTGGACAATCATGGCAAAGTGTCCTGGCTCGTTCGATTGTAGCAGCGTCTCACTTTTCTTGCCGATCGCCTGGAGCAGCGTTTCTAGCGGGGCCTGGGGTCCGTAGTTACGATTGACGGGTCTTGGTCCGTGACGGTGTCCTTGTTGCAATTTGTGGCTGAAATCAAGAACTGATTTGGTGCAACTCTCGACGCCGTTGCGTTCACTGGCGTGATCCCTCGTTGCATCCTGCGCTTCTGTTCTCATCCGGGCCTTGCGCTTGTCCTCAAGAATAAGCGCCTTATTCACTAATTCTTGGAAATCTGAAAGGTGTGGGTGATCAATCCTACTTGCAACCCTGAGTTAAGTCCCTTCATAAAATGAGACTGCCTGGCTTTATCTGTCGCTACATCCTCGGTGCGTAGCGTGCTAGCTGTGTGAACTTGTTCGTAGTCGGCCACCGGCTGATTACCTTGCTTCGCTCTCGAACTCCTCCTTCTTAAGGTCCATGATTCCTTCGGCACGTGATACCGATTTTAATGCAACGTGAACTCTTCCCAAGTGATATCTTGAGGGTTCTCTTGCGTGTGGCACAAGTTCTCCCACCATTCGGCCAATGTTCCTTCCAACCGATGAGAAGCGTAGAGTACCTTCTCATTTCCTATGCATTGAGCTATGTGTAGCTTCCTCTCAATTGACCTTAACCAATCATCGGCCTCCAATGGATTGGCATTCCCGAGAGAAAGTGGGTGGGTGAGTCCTCATGAACTCTGACAGTCTTGTATTACGGCGTTGTCCCCGATTGACTTGATTAGTCGTGGCCTGAGCAAAGGACGTGTTGCATTTGTTGCATCATAGCATGCATCAATCGAGTCTGAGCAGCAAGAAATGCTCCAAAATTCTGCATATCAATCAAGCGGTGCTGGGTGCTCCATCATTGGGGTTTTCACGGGCGAGAACCACTTCCATTGCTTCCAAAGTTTCCGCGGTGTTCACCATCCGTCGATTTGCTCTAAGTTTTAGAGATGAGGGGAATCAAGAATAGACAAGTACTATGGAACTTATGCGGGGCGAAAGGTGTAACTTTAAGGTCCAACTTTATTATTGATATTAATAACTTGGTATGGTTGCTTACAATGCCTAAGGGCCTTTCAACACATACTGCACACTCGAGAAACAATGAAAATCCAAATCGAACTAACACCGAGTCTAACGCCTAAAGGGTGACTCTTTACTCTATGACGCGACTCGGCGAAGGAGTCTCACTATAGAACCTACGCCACTCATCGAGAAAACCTCCACGGCCTGGTACGGATCTTTGCGGCATAGGCGCGAAAGCGATTGCCATGTCCAAAGAATCGTGTCATCTGTGGTAGTCGAAGAAGCGATGTCCTCATCGAGATCCGACTCCTCGGATCCGCTCAGATAGCTCGAGTACTGGCTCTGGTTCTAGTCCGTATAAAGTCATATCCAACTCGTCAATCCTTCGCAGAAGGTGTGACACATACTCTTGAGCTTCCCGCCATCTGTTCTTCTCTGTCGTGATCTCCTTGCGGGCCTTCTGTAGCTCTTTGCTTGTATCATCGAGTACATCCTCCTGGGCGACAACAAGTCGTGCCAACTGTGTAACCATGGCATCCTCATCCTGAATCGCCTTCGGGTCAAGAAGGTTATCGCTGCGCGGGTGATAACGGAACACCGTGCTCTCCAACTCTCTGGCGTAGATACGGGTAATGTGCCGCATCGCTCGTCGTGATACTTCTTGGATACCCATCTGCATTGTAGACCTCCTGGCAGTGCAGTGTATCGGGCGATTGCCTGAGCCCTTCTTCCTAGCAGGTACCTCAATCTTCACATCACAAGCCTCGATCAATCCTGCTTGTCTGATCACTTCCACTTGGTATTGCGGCTTCTCAAAATCTCCGAGAGTCTGAAGCATATGCCAAAGTTCTGCGGCGTGACCAACCCCCAGATCAACGTAGTTGAACTCTCCCTCCATCTGTCACAAGAGTGCTCACGTAAGAACTCGAAATTTTCAAATCGTGACAAGGTAAGGAAAAATTCAGCAAGAGACAAGAAAAGAGAGAAGGGGATAAGTCGAGATGTCATTTCTTGTCTTGACAAACTTTTAGCTTTAGAAAATAGGTTTTATCCTCACTACGACCATTCTAGCTTAGGGTTGAGCCTACGGTAAGATGGCTCGATACCACCTCTGTCGGGACCCGAATTTGCAAATCCGGACCCTCTGTGTATTCAACACTAGTCCAGAACGCAGCTTAGTGCACACAGTCTTAACATCGGTAATATCACAATCATACCACTCGATACTAATAAAGTACCTTTATTTAATTAAGCAAACTGGTTACTTGACCTTATAGCCAAGTCACAAATGTACGCCTCGCAGGGCGATACTTATTAAGAGAGAAATAATAGCAGCGGAAAATCAAATAACTTCGTGGCGCCATCCAGTATACCACAGGCAACTGACTGGGCTCGCTTCCCTAAGTAGACGGATCCTCTTGGAGCTCCTCCTCCAAAGCTGGTGTAGTCTCCTCTTCAACTGGTGTTGTATTGTGGCAAGGGTGAGTACTTGGTACTCAGCAAGTCATGCACAGAATGCAGGCTAATATACTATATGCATGGCTTGGTACAAAGGAATAGCTCAAGGTATATTTGCAGTAAACAGCATTTGACAAGTAACGTAAATAGATTCGAAAGCAGTAGAAACAAGTAAAGCATAGATAACTTTTCAAGGAGTTTAATAAACATCTTCCCATCCTAATCCACATTTCCATCAAC
The DNA here is from genome assembly GCA_036346355.1 of Rhipidocladum racemiflorum. Lineage (NCBI taxonomy): Eukaryota > Viridiplantae > Streptophyta > Magnoliopsida > Poales > Poaceae > Rhipidocladum > Rhipidocladum racemiflorum. The sequence goes on from CM070588.1 coordinate 40,557,796, forward strand.
ATCATTATTACTCCAACCCAACCTTTCAAACCAAAGTTATTTTTGAGAAAATCTAACCCTTGACTGTAATTCCCGAGCGATGTCCAATACCGCGGACACGGCTATTCGAATAGATTCTACACTCTGCAGAGGTTATGCACTTTACCCACAAGATACAGTCAAACACCACAAAGGCGAGTTCCCGTAACAAAGTCTTTCGGAAACCTCTAACAATACAAGTGGTCCTCCCCGGTTATTGCACACTAACCCTTCCCTTAGCTAAGGCGAAGTTTAGGCCAATCAACCGTTAGATGGGTACCTGGCCTCAGCCCCGGTACGCTCCCCCGTAAAACTTACACAAAGGGTGTAGTTGACCTCCTGAGGTCCCACAGGTACGTTATTAGCAACTTAGTCAACTAGGTCCGTCCCATTACAGACATGTGGTTGCACGTTAGACCCAGTTCAAAGGCTTGCAAGGTTAAGTCCTTAGGGTGACCAGGGCAAGACTACCCGAAGAACCAAATCAACATCCCCAATGCCACAACTGGCCCACCTGATTATTCTTGCCACATGCCCCGGTCGAAAAACTATTTATCAAACCCTAGTTGATTACCATGCACCACGTGCCATCAACATCACATGATACCTTTCCAAAACAGGTTCAATATATCATTAAGTCAACATTAACATTTGTTTGTCCAAAATCATGTCATGAGCACGTAACAGGTCTAAGCAGTTTACTACAACGGTCTAAAACCCATGTTTGGCAAGTTAATAATGTCCAACTAGTAAACCACAACTAGGGTGACAAGGGTCATGGCACATACTTAAGTAATCAAGGTGTCATACAGCAAATTGGTATTTATCTAATTCCCCAAATTTAAATAAAGTATTTTCTAATTGAACTAGCATGCAATAGGTTAAATCAAAATAGATTTCAAAATAGGATCAACATGGTCAAAGCACAACTTGCCTTCAAAAAGTACTTGCTCTTGGTCTTGAGTTGGATCCTGAGTCAATACTTCTCCTTCGAATCCTTCCGGCACTTCAACGTCTACTCGTAAAGCGTGCAAATAGCAAATACACGAATAAACAATAGGCAAAAAGTGTCCAAACATCCAAATAAAATCCATAAATAGAGAGAACATAATTTTATAAATTTTTAGAAACTAGAATCGTCAAATTTGGAGTTAAAACGCAAAAGTTATGATTATTTAAAGTTTAAATAATCAATTAAATAATTTTACAGAGAAAAACTTTAGTCCAAAAATTAAATAAAATTTATATTTAGGTAGATCTCAATTTTATACAAATTTAGAAATTTGAATCACTCAAATCGGAGTTGAAACGCAAAAGTTATAAGCGTTTGAAGTTTGAATCAAAATCTGAAATCATTATTTCGAATTAATAAATCATTTTCTTTTTCGGAAATTAATTATTGCGTCAACATGGACACGTGTCAACCTCTGATTGGTTGGCTGACGTTAGCCGGTCCATGGACTTGGTCCACGCTTGGCTCGGGTCTACCGTGGACTCGGTCCACGGCTCCACGTGTCAGCGGCAATGTGGGTCCCCTCGGGTGACGTCATTCTTGGCGTCGGCGGGGCTCGGCCGCAGTGGCGGCAGTGGGTCCCATGGGTGACGTCATTCTTGGCGTCGGCGCTTAGGCTGGGGCGACGGCCCGACATCTTGAGCCCGCCATGACGTCCGCGTGACATCATGGTGCAGGTTGACCAAGCCGCGGACACGCGGGCCCGCGTGTCGGCGTCACGCTGCGCGGCCCGACGCGTCGGTCCACCTTCCCGGACGCGTGGCTCGATCTCGGCCGTTGATTTGAAATTCAACGACGCGGATTGGATCTAGTGTTGACGCGTTTGGGTTAACGCATTGATTTCGGACCGTTGGATCTAGATCCAACGGTCGGGATTGGATCTGGAGTTCAAAGCGAGATCTCACCGGTGGGGTGACGTGGCGAGATCCTAGCCGTGCGATCTTGATCGGACGGCTGACAGAGCTCGCGAGGCGGCGGCGATGGCGTGCGGCGGCGGTCGGAATTGAGGACGACGACACTTGATGCGGCGTTTGGGGCTCCTCCGGCGACGTGGGTGGTTCCGGTTGGTGCGTCTCGTCACTGGGGTTCTAGATCTGCGTTTCGGTGGCGGCGAGGCGGCTCAACGGCGGCGGAATGTGCACAAAACCGAAACGCGCGCAAGCCCAACTACGGCGAGCTATTGCGAGCGCGTCGGTGAGCTACGAGCGGCGGCTAGGGCAATGGGTGCGCACGGGAACGGCCAACCTCGAGGCGTGACCCGGGCTTTAAATAGCCTCGGCGTCCGCGCCCGGGACGGAAACCTAATCGAATGCACGGCGGTGCGGCGGAGGAATCCGGCGCGGATTCGGACGGGGACGATGACGGTGGACCGTCCACGTGGCGCGATCAACGGCCACGATCGCCGCGAACACGGCCGGGTCCATCCGGACCGCGGCTCGGGTCGGGGTCAGGTCGATTATGACCGTTGGATCTCGATCCAACGGTCCCTGTGGGTTTGGGTTCGAACGTGGTTTGGTCGAGTCGGCTGGCTCGGGTCGGACTCGAACTCGAGTCTGACTCGGGCTCGGTCGGATGAACAGTGCAAACCCACTCGCATTTTCCAGCGATTTAATAATTAAAATAATTCCCAGTAATTCATTTAATTCATTAAAAATAGCAAAAGACTCAGAAAAATTCCAGAAAAATTCTGGAAAATACTTTAGGGTATTTGGGACTCAAATAAAATATTTCCCATAAAATTTCATTTGCAAAGTTTAATTCTTTAATTATTTCAAAATGGAATAAATTCAAATAAATTCCAAATAAATCCAAATAAATTCCAGAAAATTCCAAAAATTCACCAAAGTGCCAAATCACACATGAATTTATGAAAAGCAAAATTTTGGGGTGTTACATCATATCAATTAATCATGACATAACGAGAGGGTCATAGAGTTAAAAATGAGCATGGTAACAATATTTAAGGAGGTGATATCAATTCGAAATAACTAACACCTATATTTGACATACGATGATAAAAATAGCAATGCAAGTGATAAACAGTGTAAAACAGTTACAAACGTGGGATCAAAATGTGTCAAGGGACTTGCCTTCAGTTGCAGCGGGTTGTCGAACGCTTGAAGTTCAGCGACGGAATCGGCGGAGTCGTCGGCTACACGCAAAACGGTGCAACAATAAATAAAAAAAATTTAAAAAATCCAAAAATTATAAAAGTTATACTGGCAGGTAGGTACCGATTTTAGATGAATTTAGGAACTTGAACGAAGTCGATCGGAGTTCGGACGGAAAAGTTATAAGCGTCCTAAGTTTGGAAAATCATAAAAAAAGAGAAAACCAGGAATATTCCGCGGAATCTTTATTTTGCTGATTTAATGAAATTCGCTAGTCACTTGCAAGTGGGGCTCTAATGCCATACTAAGGAGCTTCTTCAGCCTTGCTCCTTGCCATGGAAAAAACAGAGCAAGGGGAGGAGCAGGCGCAAGGCGGCTACTACGCGGCAGCTGTGACGGCCGAGGCGGCAGATGGCAGAGCGCCTGGCCAGCGGCGCGTGGGGCAACGGTGGTGGCAGCCGGCAGCGCGGGGAGGACCGGGCGGTGGCGGGGAGTCCGACCGGCCGGTCGGCCGGACCGGGCAGCGGCCACGGCCAGCGGTGCCGGCGTGTGGCGTGAGTCGCCGTGGGGGCGCGGCGGTGCCAGCGAGGCGGCTGCTCAACACCGGCGGGGTGCGGCAACGCCGGCCGGTAGGGGAGCGCGGCGACCGGTGACCGGCTCCACGTGCATGGACATGGGCAAGGAACAGAGAAGCTCCCGAACCAGAAAAATTTAGAAATTTACAAGAAATTTGAACATGACCTCCCAAAATTATTGATGGAACAACTAGAGTATACCTAGAGAGTCTCAAGATTGTGAGGAATTGAACTCACACTCACCGGAGGCGACGAAGTTTAAGACGAACTACGGTGCGGCCGAGGCGACGAAAACTCGAAATTCGACTTCAAAACTTGATGAATCCTAAAATTAGTTGAAGGGAAATGACCATGGCTTCCATACGAACACAAGGGAATGAACGGAATGGAGAATGACCCACCGGAGAGGAAGTTATGGGGATGAACTCAAAGAACACGAAAACTCGGCGTTCCTCGGCGGTTTCTTCGATCTCTCGGACGAACGGCGAGGAGAGGCAAAACGAGGATACCCCCACCGGAAAGAGGACTCTTATACGGAGAGAAAGGAAGTGGAATAGCGCGAAACATATTTGAAACGGCCGAGTTATTGCCATAATAGCCATTTTCGGATTTTGAGCAACGGCGTCGTTTCTGACCAGATTTGGAACGATTCGAGTCCGGGAATGAATTCCCCTTGCCGTTTCCATTCCAACGAACCCGGCCTTGATTGATTTGGAGGTTTACAAGGGAAGTCATGAGGATTTAGGAGGGAACTAGCCATGGAAAGAGCTTAAGCTTCTTCCTCTGTATCGTATCCAGTCAAGGTAGAAGAAGGTGCACTGTAGCGCCACGTGGCGAGCTCTAATGGCTGGGTTTAAGTGAAAGGTTACACGCGCGGGGGAAAATGAGGAAAAATAGGCTAAAAATCCTGAAAAAATTCCTAATAATATTAGGGAATATTTGGGATTCAAAGGAATTGGTTTGATTGAATTTGGATCATTTTTGGAGTTTGGACACATTTCGGGCGAACAGACTGATCCGGACGAAAGACGCGAGAGATAAAATAGTGGCAGAGTTCCAAAAATCTCGGGAATCATTCCAAAAATCATTTTGGAATATTTGGGACCTAATAGAAGTGATTTTGGGATTTTTGGAGTATTTTCGAACCCGGGTTAATTTCCAGGTACACACCGGACTTCGGGAATTTTGGTTTTTCGGACGGAGGCGAGTTGAATGCCAATTTCGGAGGGGAATGAATTCCAGGTTAGTTTAAACACCCAATAAAACCCAACTTTTTGAATCTAATTATTTTAAATTAGGTTTTTCCAGAAACCGAAATTGGTGATGTTACACTATCGACAGAAAAAGAAAAAAAATTTAGAGATTTTCTGGGATTTCTTTCGCATGGCAAGTTTGAAATACGACCTTCCACTGCTGGATCGAGATACAAGATTCTCTTTGGCAAGTCAAGATGCGGGCTGTCCTTGCACACCTCGATTTGGAAGATGCTCTTTGGGGGACTGACAAGATGCCAACTGCTTGGTCCCTAGAGGAGAAGTAACATAAAGATCGTAAGACATTATCTTAGATTCATCTTCATCTATCAAATAATATTCTGCAGGAGGTTTTGAAGGAGAAGACCGCCGCCGCATTATGTTTGAAGCTGGAGCAGATTTGCATGACCAAAGATCTGACTAGTAAGATACATTTGAAGCATAAGCTTTATTCACATAAGATGGCAGAAGGCGGGTCATTACTGAATCACCTGACATTATTCCAAGTAGTAGTCTCGGATCTCGAGTCTATGGAGGTAAAATATGATTTTGAAGATTTGGGTCTTATTCTTTTATGCTAATTACCTAGTTCATACTCTACATTCAGAGATACAATTTTATATAGCGGAGATACACTTACACTAAGGGCCTGTTTGGCAGAGCTCCAGCTCCCAACTCCACCTCGGATCTGGGTGGAGCCCTGCCAAACACCCCAACTCCAGAAAACCACGGAGCAGGCAACTCTGTGGAGCAGGTAGAGTTCTAGTACATTTTTTTGGAGCAAGAGAAAAGGTGCTCCGCGAATGGGTTTTTTCAGAGCAGATGTGGAGTTGGAAAGAAATTACCCACCTTTGCCACTGGGTTAATACCTAGTTCTGCAGTGGAGCTGCTCTACAGTGGAGTTGTGGAGCAGAGCTGAAAAAATGGAGCTGGAGCTCTGCCAAACATGCCCTAAATGAAGTGTATGAAGCACACATGCGAAAGAAAAGATGAAACTCATGGTTCCAGACGAAAGTTCAAGTTCTCATGCAGATGGCCTAATTGTTCGTGGGAGACAATAAGAGAGGTGTTGAAACGGAGAATCAAAAGGCAAAAGCCTAAGCAGAAATAACAAAGGCAGATCAAAATCCAGAGGAAGGTACAAGTGATGCAAATATTGCAAGAAATATGGACATGACATATCTGAGTGCTAGTGGGTAAAGAAAAAAAAAGGAGAAAAGGAATAACAAAAAGGATCAACAAGAGAATGAAGCTAAAGCCACCATTATTACTAAGAAAGATTCTGATGGTAATGTTCTCGTTGCCTTTGCTGGTGATTCCAAAACTGGCGGTGAGTGGATTCTTGATTCAGCCTGTACATTCCATATGAGCTTGAATCGTGAGTGGTTCGTTGACTATGAAGCTACACCGAGTGGATTCGTGTTGATGGGTGATAATACACCATGCAACATTAGAGGCATTGGTTCTATCCCGATCAAGATGTTTGATGGCACCATCAGAACTTTGTTGGATGTTCGACATATCCCAAATTGTCAGAACCCTCCCTTTAATGGCATGGAATAGCAAGAGGGATTTCTATATGCATACAGTACTAGTCCCATGATCAGTGGCTAGTACGCACATGTACAACATTGTCATCACATCCATACAAGTTCTAGTACATTATTAGGAATAAAGTCTTACAACATGGCCTATAGGCCGAATTTAAAAGTTTGCGGCGGAAGATACATTGCTCAACAGTATGCTGTAACACCCCAAAATTTTACTTTTCCTAAATTCATGTGTGATTTGGCACTTTGGTGAATTTTTGGAATTTTCTGGAATTTATTTGGATTTATTTGGAATTTATTTGAATTTATTCCATTTTGAAATAATTGAAGAATTTAATTTTGCAAATAAATTTTTGTTGGAAATATTTTATTTGAGTCCAAAATGATCCAAAGTATTTTCCAGAATTTTTCTGGAATTTTTCTGAGTCATTTGCTATTTTTAATGAATTAAATGAATTACTAGGAATTATTTTAAATATTAAATCGCTGGAAAATCAAACTCGGGTCAAGTATCGTTTCATCCGATCGAGCCCGAGTCGACTCGTGTTCGAGTCCGACCGAGCCACGTGACTCGACCGAACCCACTCCTAACCCTAATCAATCCCAACCGTTGGATCAAGATCCAACGGCCGAGATCCGCCGACCGACCCGAGCCGTGTCGGACCGGACCGGCCGCGCCCGTCGCGATCGGGGCCGTTGATCGCGCCACGTGGGCGGCTGCGATTGCGTCCTCTCCGCCGAGTCCGAGCCGACTCCGCCGGTGAGAGCGCCGTGACCGACTAGGGTTCCGCCGAGCACGCCTCCCGGGGCTATTTAATGCCCGGATCGCACCCCGAGGATCGCCATCCCACGCCGGTCCCGAAACCCTAGCTCACGCCGCTAGGATCCCCACCGTCTCGCCGCTATTGCTCGCTGGAGTTGGTAAAGCACTCCGCCGCGGTTTCGCGCCGCTCGCCACCGTCGCCATCCTCCGCCGACGTTGACCCCAGATCCGCATCCCTTGCGTCAAGGCGCACTGCGTTTACCATCCACTTTCGCCGGGAGGCCTGCAGCGCCGTCGGGCGTGTCATCGTCATCAACTCCGGCCGCCGCAAGCCGCCGCACGCCATTGCCGTCGCCTGAGCTATCTCAGCCGTCCGATCAAGATCGCACGATCCAGATCTTGCCACGTCATCGCACGGTGAGGTTTCGTTATTTATCTCTAGATCCAATCTCAACCATTGGATCTAAATCCAACGGTCCAGATTAACCGCGTTCACCCCAAACGCTGCGTAACACCAGCATCAATCCGGGCCGTTGATTTTCAAATCAACGGCCTAGATCTAGCCGCGTGGGCCGAAGGCCAACCGCCCGCTGATCGGCCAGCGGTCGGCGCCAGCCGAGGAAGAACGTGTCTCGACACGCTGGGCCCGCATGTCGGCCCGCCAAAGCTGCACCATGACGCCACGATGACGTCATGGCGGGCCCGCATGTCGATGGTCGTCCCAGCCAGGCGCCGACGCCAAGAATGACGCCACAGTGGACTCCCACTGCCGACCGTGGTGAAGCTCACGACGTCGGCGATGACGCTACCCGAGTGGACCCACATGTCGGGCCTCACGTGGAGCCGTGGACCGAAGTTCACCGTGAGACCCGAGCCAAGCGTGGACCAAGTCCATGGACCGGTACCGACGCCACCAGCCAATCAGGAGCTGACACGTGTCCATGCTGACGCAATAATTAATTTCCGAAAAAAGAAAATGATTTAATAAATCAGTTTAATAATTGATTTGAATTTCAAAACTTCAAACGCTTGTAACTTTTGCGTTTCAACTCCGATTTGAGCGATTCAAATTTCTAAATTTGTATAAAATTGAGATCTACCTAAATATGAATTTTATTTAATTTTTGGACTAAAGTTTTTCTCTGTAATATTATTTAATTGATTATTTAAACTTTAAATAATCATAACTTTTGCGTTTTAACTCCAAATTTGACGATTCCAGTTTCTAAAAAATCCAGAAAATTATGTTCTCTCTGTTTATGGATTTTATTTGGAGTTTTGGGATCTTTTTGCCTAGTGTTTATTTGTGTATTTGCTATTTGCACGCTTTACGAGTAGACGTTGAAGTGCCGGAAGGATTCGAAGGAGAAGTGTTGACTCAGGATCCAACTCAAGACCAAGAGCAAGTACTTTTTGAAGGCAAGTTGTGCTTTGACCATATTGATCCTATTTCGAAATCTATTTTGATTTAAACTATTGCATGCTAGTTCAATTAGAAAGATACTTTGTTTAAACATGGGGGTTAGATAAATACCAATTTGCTATATGACACCTTGATTACTTAAGTATGTGCCATGACCCTTTGTCACCCTAGTTGTGGTTTACTAGTTGGACATTATTAAATTGCCAACATGGGTTTAGATCGTTGTAGTATGCTGCTTAGGCCTGCTACGTGCTCATGACATGATTTTGGACAATCAAATGCTAATATGGACTTAATGATATATTGAACCTGTTTTGGAAAAGTATCATGTGATGTTGACGGCACGTGGTGCATGGTAATCAACTGGGGTTTGATAAACGATTTCGGCCGGCATGTGGCAAGAGTAATCAGGTGGGCCAGTTGTGGCATTGGGAGTGTTGATTTGGTTTTTCGGGTAGTCTTGCCCTGGTCACTCTAAGGACTTAACCTTGCAAGCCTTTGAACTGGGTCATACTTGCAACCACATGGCTGGAATGGGACGGCCCTAGTTGACTAAGTCGCTAAGGACTCACTTGTGGAGCCTCAGGGTGTCAGTTACACCGTTTGTGTGATTGTACGGGGGAGCGTATCGTGGCTGTGGCCAGGTACCCATCTAACGGTGTGTTGGTCCCATACTTCGCCTTGGCTAAGGGAAGGGATGGTGTAGAGCACGAACCGGGGAGGACCACCTGTGGGGTTTGAGGCTTCCGAAAGGCTTTGTTACTGAACTCGCCTTTGTGGTGTTTGACTCAGTATCTTGTGGGTAAAGTGCATAACCTCTGCAGAGTGTAGAATCTATTTGAATAGCCGAGTCCACGATCGACAATGCTCGAATTACAGTCAAGGGTTAGAATTTTTGAAAATAACTTGGATTTGAAAAGTTGGGTTGGTTTAACAAAGAAGATGATGGAAATATGGTTTAGGATGGGGAAAATGTTTGTTAAACTTCTTGAAAAGTTATTTATGCTTTACTTATTTCTACTGCTTTCGAATCTACTTTTATTACTTGTCAAAAGTCACATCGCAAATATACCTTGAGCTATTCCTTTGTACCAAGCCATGCATATAGTATATTAGCTTGCATTCTCATGCATGACTTGTCGAGTACCAAGTACTCACCCTTGCCTCAACACAATACCGCTTGAAGAGGAGATTACGCCAGCTGGGAGGATTTCCAAGAAGACCCGTCTACTTAGGGGATGCGAGCCGGTCGATTGCCTGTGGTATAATGGATGGCGCCACTAAGTTTATTTGATTTTCCGCTGTTATTTCTCTTTAAAGTTTCGCCTTGCAAGGCATATATTTGTAACTCGGCCATAAGGTCGAGTAACCCTTTGATTATTTAAATAAAGTACTTTGATAGTATCGTTTGGTATGATTGTGATATATACCGATGTTAAGACTGTGTGCACTAGCGCTGCTCCTGGACTAGTGCTGAATACACAGAGGGTCCTGATTTGCAAATTCGGGTCCCGACAGAGGTGGTATCAGAGCCATACTTGACTGTAGGCTCAACCCTAGCTAGAATGGTCGTAGTGAGGATAAAACCTATTTTCTAAAGCTAAAAATTAGTGAAGACAAGAAATGACATCTCGACTTATCCCCTTCTCTCTTTTCTCGTCTCTTGCTGAAATTTTCCCTTACCTTGTCACAATTTAAAAATTCCGAGTTCTTACGTAAAGCACTCTTGTGACAGATGGAGGTTTTCTCGATGAGTGAGCATAGGTTCTATAGTGAGACTCCTACGCCGAGTCGCGTCATAGAAGAAAGAGTCACCCTTTAGGCGTTAGACTCTAGAGTTAGTTCGATTTGGATTTGCTTTGTTTGCTGAGTGTGCAGTATGTGTTGCAAGGCCCTTAGGCATTGTAAGCAGCCATACCAAGTTATTAATAATAGAGTTGGACCTTAAGTTACCCCTTTCGCCCGCATAAGTTCCATATTACTTGTCTATTCTTGTTTCCCTCTCATCTCTAAACCTAGAGCAAATCGACAGATGGTGAACACCCGTGGAAACTTTGGAAGCAATGGGAGTGGATCTCGCCCAGCAGAAAACCCCAATGATGGAGCACCAGCACCACCAGTTGATATGCAGAGTTTTGGAGCCTTTCTTGCTGCCTGCACTCGCTGATGCATGCTATGATGCAACAAATGCAGCACGTCCTTCGCTCAGGCCACGCTAATCAAGTTAATCAGGGCCACGCTGAATACAAGGCCGTCGAGTTCATGAGAACTCACCCACCCACTTTCTCTGGGAATGCCAATCCATTGGAGGCCGATGATTGGTTAAGATCAATTGAGAGGAAGCTACACATAGCTCAATGCGTAGGGAATGAGAAGGTACTTTACGCTTCTCATCAGTTGGAAGGAACAAATTACGAATGGTGGGAGAACTTCGTACACGCAGAGAACCCCCAAGATATCACTTGGGAAGAGTTCACACCGCATTCGACAAAGATCACGTGCTGAAGGAATCATGGACCTTAAGAAGGAGGATGTTCCGGTGAGAATACTAATAGGTGGAATAGAGTTCCTAGCAAACCTTATAATTTTGGAGACCCGGACCTTAGATGTTATATTGGGAATGGATTGGTTATCCAAGCACAGGTCGTATTGATTGTGGACGAAGGACTATCTCGATTGAGAGCCCGTGTGGGAAGAAAGTGGAATTTCAAGCCACTTGCAGCTAGAGATGGACAGCTTGATGGTTAACAGCATCAAGGCAATCAGCATAGAGGATGTCTCAAGAGTGAATGAGTACCCAGATGTTTTTCCCGAAGATCTACCCGGTATGCCGCTGCAGGGGACATAGAGTTTGTAATAGAGCTTGTATGCACAAAGACCGATAGCAAAGAGACCCTATCGGATGTCTACCGAGGAGTTGGTAGAGATGAAGAAACAGCTGGAAGAGTTAATGGAGAAAGGATTTATCGACCGAGTTCGTCGCCGTGGGGAGCACCGCTTTGTTTGTCAAGAAGAAGGACGGAGTTTCAGGATGTGCATTGACTACCGTGCACTCAATGAAGTCACCGTGAAGAATAAGTATCCGCTACCCAGGATTGATGATTTGTTTGATCAGTTAAGAGGAGCCGGAGTTTTCTCCAAGATTGATCTGAGATCGGGATACCATCAGTTGAAGATCCGATCAGAAGATATTCCGAAGACTGCATTCTCGTCAAGATATGGACATTACGAGTTTACAGTTATGTCCTTTGGACTGACGAATGCGCCAGCTTATTTCATGAATATGATGAATAAGGTGTTCATGGAATATTTGGACAAGTTTGTCGTCGTGTTCATAGACGATATCCTAATCTACTCCAAGACAAAGGATGAACATGCCGAACACTTAAGGCGAGTTTTGGAAAAGCTGAGGGAACAGCAACTTTTCGCCAAGTTCAGCAAGTGTGATTTTTGGAAGGACAAGGTGGAGTTTCTTGGACATGTAATGACCGCAGAGGGAGTCGCCGTAGATCCAAGCAAAGTAGAAGCTGTGTTACATTGGGAGCAGCCGAAGACTGTGACCCAGATTCGGAGTTTCCTTGGAATGGCGGGATACTACCGCCGTTTCATCGAAGGCTTCTCGACAATTGCGAAACCTCTTACGCAATTGCTGAAGAAGGAAAAGAAGTTTGCATGGACGCCAGAATGTGAGAAAGGATTTCAGGAGCTGAAGAAGCGATTGACATCAGCACCGGTGTTAGTTCTACCGGATGTTGCTCAAAGCTTCGATATTTATTGTGACGCATCGCGCCAAGGACTTGGATGTGTGCTGATGCAGAATGGAAAGGTCGTCGCTTATGCATCAAGGCAGTTGAGGCCGCATGAGGAAAATTATCCGACACATGACCTAGAGTTAGCCGCCGTAGTGCATGCTTTGAAGATATGGCGTCACTATCTGATTGGAAACAGATGTGAGGTATATACGGATCATAAGAGTTTTAAGTACATATTCACCCAATGGATCTGAATATGAGGCAGAGGAGATGGTTAGAGTTCATCAAGGACTACAATGTTGGAATCCATTACCATCCCTGGAAGGCCAACGTAGTAGCCGATGCTCTGAGTCGGAAAAGCCATACCGTGAGTGCGTTGCTAGCCACAAGTCGGGATGAGTTATGTAAGGATTTTCGTAAAATGAGGATTGAGGTGGTACCTAGCGGATTCTTGGCCGCATTGGAAGTAAAGCCTACTTTAGAGGACCAGATCCGAGAAGGACGGAAGGATGATGACAGGATCCGTAGGATTAAGTCCAAAAGGAGGAAGGCAAGGCGAGAGGACTTCAAGTTGGATGAGCAAGGCACGTTGTGGATGAAGGATCGCATTTGTGTGCCTAACAAAAAGGAGTTAAAGCAATCGATTCTCGAAGAAGCCCATGACTCCAAGTACTCGATTCATCCTGAAGCGCCAAGATGTATCGTGATCTCAAGGAGAGATTCTCGTGGCCGAGTATGAAACGTGAAGTTGCCGAGCATGTTGCATTGTGCGACGTATGCCGAGAGTCAAGGCAATGCATCAAAGACCAGCAGGATTGCTACAAATTACCAAGATACCTGAGTGGAAGTGGGAGGAAATCGGAATGGATTTCATTACCGGTTTGCCGAAGACTCAAGGAGGTTGTGACTCCATATGGGTTATAGTGGATCGCTTGACTAAAGTAGCCCATTTTATCCCCGTGAAGACCACTTACTCGGGAGATAAATTAGCAGAGTTGTACATGATCAGGATTGTTTGTTTGCACGGAGTGCCAAAGAGGATTGTATCGGACAGAGGTACCCAATTTACCTCAAGGTTCTGGAATAAGTTGCATGAAGCCATGGGAACCCGTTTAAACTTCAAGATGACTTATCATCCACAGACGGATGGACAGACCGAAAGGGTCAACCAGATTCTGGAGGATATGTTGAGAGCTTGTGCATTGGCTTATGCTACCTCTTGGGATAAGAGTTTGCCGTATGCCGAGTTCAGTTACAACAATAGTTATCGTGCCGATTCTGAGATGTCACCTTTGAGGCCTTCAGATGGTCGACTCGCTCGGACGCCATTGAATTGGAATGAGACCGTGAGCGCCGTGTCTTTGGGCCTGATATTCTTCAAGAGGTCAAGAACAGATCGCCATGATTAGGGAAAGGTTGAAGGTAGCCCAATCTCGACAAAAGAGTTATCTTGACAATCGTCGCCGAGATTTGAGTTTTGAACCGTAAGACTTTGTATACCTCGAGTTACGCCTCTCGGGGGAGTTAAGAGGTTCCATGCCAAAGGGAAACTTGCACCCTGCTATGTTGGACCATTTAAGATTTTGAGCCGCAGAGGCGGTTGCTTATCACCGGAGTTGCCACGATCGTTAGCGGGAGTACATGATGTATTCCATGTGTCCTAGCTTGAAGAAGTGTCTCCGAGTTCCCGAGAAATGCACACCGCTAGAGTCAATTGAGTTGCAGGAGGATTTGACCTATAAGGAGTATCCCGTGAGGATTCTAGACGCAATGGATCGAGAAACTAGAAACAAGTCAACCCGTTTCAGAGAGTTCAAAGGAGCAACCATGCAGAGAGCGAAGCGACTTGGGAGCCGAAGAGGATTTGAAGGAAGAATTTCCAAACCTATTCCTTTAGTAAGCCCCGAATCTCTGGGACGAGATTCTATTAAGGGGGAGGTTTGTAACACCCCAAAATTTTACTTTTCCTAAATTCATGTGTGATTTGGCACTTTGGTGAATTTTTGGAATTTTCTCGAATTTATTTGGATTTATTTGGAATTTATTTGAATTTATTCCATATTGAAATAATTGAAGAATTTAATTTTGCAAATAAATTTTTGTTGGAAATATTTTATTTGAGTCCAAAATGATCCAAAGTATTTTCCAGAATTTTTCTCGAATTTTTCTCGAGTCATTTGCTATTTTTAATGAATTAAATGAATTACTAGGAATTATTTTAAATATTAAATCGCTGGAAAATCAAACTCGGGTCAAGTAATCGTTTCATCCGACCGAGCCCGAGTCGACTCGTGTTCGAGTCCGACCGAGCCACGTGACTCGACCGAACCCACTCCTAACCCTAATCAATCCCAACCGTTGGATCAAGATCCAACTACCGAGATCCGCCGACTTCGACCCGAAGCCGTGTCCGACCGACCGGCCGCGCCGCGGCGATCGGGGCCGTTGATCGCGCCACGTGGACGGCTGCGACAGGTCGTCTCCGCCGAGTCCGAGCCGGACTCGCCGGTGAGAGCGCCGCCGTGACCGACTAGGGTTCCGCCGAGCACGCCTCCGGCTATTTAATGCCCGGATCGCACTTCGAGGATCGCCATCCCACGCCGGCCCCGAAACCCTAGCTCACGCCGCTAGGATCCCCACCGCTCGCCGCTATTGCTCGCCGGAGTTGGTAAAGCACTCCGCCGCGGTTTCGCGCCGCTCGCCACCGCCCGCCATCCTCCGCCGACGTTGACCCTGCATCCGCATCCCTTGCGCTAAGGCGCACCGTGCCTACCATCCACTTTCACGGAGGGGCTCGCAGCCGTCGGGCGTGTCATCGCTATCACCCGGCCGCCAAGCCGCCGACGCCATTGCCGTCGCTCGAAGCTATCTCACTGGCCCGATCAAGATCGCACGATCCAGATCTTGCCACGCCATCGCACGGTGAGGTTTCGCTATTTATCTCTAGATCCAATCTCAACCATTGGATCTAAATCCAACGGCCCAGACAACCGCGTTCACCCCAAACGCGTAACACCAGATCCAATGGGCCGTTGATTTTCAAATCAACGGCCTAGATCTAGCCGCGTGGCGTAAGGCCAACCGCCCGGCGCCAGCGGTCGGCCGCAGAGAACGTGTCTCGACACGCCGGGCCCGCATGTCGGCCCGGCCTAAAGCACCATGACGCCACGATGACGCGTCATGGCGGGCCCGCATGTCGCTGGTCGCCCCGGTGCGGCGCCGACGCCAAGAATGACGCCACAGTGGACCCCACCTGCCGCCACTGCGGTGAAGCTCACCGACGTCGGCCGATGACGCTACCCGAGTGGACTCCACATGTCGGGCCTCACGTGGAGCCGTGGACCGAGTTCACCGTGAGACCCGAGCCAAGCGTGGACCAAGTCCATGGATCGGCCGACGCCACCACCAATCAGGAGCTGACACGTGTCCATGCTGACGCAATAATTAATTTCCGAAAAAAGAAAATGATTTAATAAATCAGTTTAATAATTGATTTGAATTTCAAAACTTCAAACGCTTGTAACTTTTGCGTTTCAACTCCGATTTGAGCGATTCAAATTTCTAAATTTGTATAAAATTGAGATCTACCTAAATATGAATTTTATTTAATTTTTGGACTAAAGTTTTTCTCTGTAATATTATTTAATTGATTATTTAAACTTTAAATAATCATAACTTTTGCGTTTTAACTCCAATTTTGAATATTACAGTTTCTAAAAAATCCAGAAAATTATGTTCTCTCTGTTTATGGATTTTATTTGGAGTTTTGGGATCTTTTGCCTAGTGTTTATTTGTGTATTTGCTATTTGCACGCTTTACGAGTAGACGTTGAAGTGCCTAAGGATTCAAGGAGAAGTGTTGACTCAGATCCAACTCAAGACCAAGAGCAAGTACTTTTTGAAGGCAAGTTGTGCTTTGACCATATTGATCCTATTTCAAATCTATTTTGATTTAAACTATTGCATGCTAGTTCAATTAGAAAGATACTTTGTTTAAACATGGGGTTAGATAAATACCAATTTGCTATATGACACCTTGATTACTTAAGTATGTGCCATGACCCTTTGTCACCCTAGTTGTGGTTTACTAGTTGGACATTATTAAATTGCCAACATGGGTTTAGATCGTTGTAGTATGTCGCTTAGGCACACTCGTGCTCATGACATGATTTTGGACAATCAAATGCTAATATGGACTTAATGATATATTGAACCTGTTTTGGAAAAGTATCATGTGATGTTGACGGCACGTGGTGCATGGTAATCAACTGGGGTTTGATAAACGCTTTCGACCGGGCATGTGGCAAGAGTAATCGTGGGCCAGTTGTGGCATTGGGAGTGTTGATTTGGTTTTTCTGTAGTCTTGCCCTGGTCACTCTAAGGACTTAACCTTGCAAGCCTTTGAACTGGTCATACTTGCAACCACATGGCTGGAATGGGACGGCCCTAGTTGACTAAGTATCTAAGGACTCACTTTTGGAGCCTCATGGTGTCAGTTACACCTTTTGTGTGATTGTACGGGGGAGCTTATCGTGGCTGTTGCCAGGTACCCATCTAACGGTGTGTTGGTCCCATACTTCTCCTTGGCTAAGGGAAGGGATGGTGTAGAGCACGAACCTGAGAGGACCACCTGTGTTGTTTGAGGCTTCCGAAAGGCTTTGTTACGGTAACTCGCCAATGTGGTGATTGACTGTATCTTGTGGGAAAAGTGCATAACCTCTGCAGAGTGTAGAATCTAGTTGAATAGCCGAGTCCACTGTGATCGACAATGCTCGAATTACAGTCAAGGGTTAGACTTTCGAAAATAACTTGGATTTGAAAAGTTGGGTTGGTTTAACAAAGAAGATGATGGAAATATGGTTTAGGATGGGGAAAATGTTTGTTAAACTTCTTGAAAAGTTATTTATGCTTTACTTATTTCTACCGCTTTGAATCTACTTTTATTACTTGTCAAAAGTCATTTACATCGCAAATATACCTTGAGCTATTCCTTTGTACCAAGCCATGCATATAGTATATTAGCTTGCATTCTGTGCATGACTTGTCGAGTACCAAGTACTCACCCTTGCCTCAACACAATACCAGTTGAAGAGGAGATTACGCCAGCTGGGGAGGATTTCCAAGAAGACCCGTCTACTTAGGGATGCGAGCCCGGTCGATTCTGTGGTATACCGATGGCGCCACGAAGTTTATTTGATTTTCCGCCGTTATTTCTCTTTTTAAAGTTTCGCCTTGCAAGGCATATATTTGTAACTCGGCCATAAGGTCGAGTAACCCTTTGATTATTTAAATAAAGTACTTTGATAGTATCGTTTGGTATGATTGTGATATATACCGATGTTAAGACTGTGTGCACTAGCGCGTTCCTGGACTAGTGCTGAATACACAGAGGGTCCGGATTTGCAAATTCGGGGTCCCGACATATGCCTTCTATCCAAAATACCACAGGCAACTGACAAGGGTAAACCTTAGTAAGATTTGTTAGCAAAGTCCCCGTAATCTGCGTCAAGGTCGGGAATTTCTGTCTCCTTGTTCTCTGAATATCAAAAGGTTGAGTACACGTATGCACTCGCAAGACTTGTAGTGTATCACAAAATGTATATATTAAATGTAGGCTATGTCATGAAGAAGGATCCTAAGTTTATTTGCATAAAGCCAAAATTGAATTGTAAATACTAAATAGTAGATTGCAAGTGTGATTTGTAAAAGTAGTTGACAAATATGTAAATAACAAGTATGAATAAATGTAACAACCCACAATCCTCCATAATCGTGAGTAGAATATCGACCATTACCATTCCCTTGGCAACAAAACTGAAATAAAGATTTCCCCAACAACCACTTCCAATCCCATTCCATTTTATGAAAGTACCAAAACTCTAACTAGTGTCAGTGCACCAAGACTCCCATAACCGCGGGAACAGCTTTCGAAAAGATTAAACTCTGCAGAGGTGTACATCATTACTCACAAGGAATAATCAACTCTTTGTGCATTGCAAAATTAACACACTTCCTTTGGTGTGCCGCATAGAGATCATACATAACCGTTACATTATTTAAACCTAGCTTTGCACCAGCCCAATGACGTAAAACCCTCGCTATGGTAGAAACATCCAATCACATGAAACGTAATAGTCTTTTTGAGCTCAATGAAACAACATCGTTTCTACCCATAGCCAGGCGTACACCGTTGCACTGGTATGTATTTACCCACAAGACACATGTGGCAGCCCCTTACAAGCAAACTCAACAGGACTTACTGCTTGTGCTACTTCAGCCTCCCAATGTGCAAAGCCAGCTTTAAATAACTTAATAGGTTAAGGCTACCCCATAATAGCACTTGTGGTTGTACAAAATTTTTTGGATTATACAACACTAAGTTCGGTCCTTAATCTGACCTGGGCGAAGAACTCCCCCTACACTACGTACAAGTTAACGCTTGCACAACTGGCTATTGCCATAATTCGCCCGTGTCAAACCATAGTTTTATTTTCATTTTTACCAAGATTTTGGTATCCTTTACTGTCATATCCAACCTTTTTAAACTACATGACAACACATGTCCCTTCCCAACATGTCCTAATTTCAGTATTTATCGCGAGCAATAACCGTTTGTTCATGATCCCATTACTAAAGCATACTATGCATGTGCAATTAATATTCGTGTATACCCAATTGACATTATTGTATGTCTATCCATGACCTAGGGTTTTCAATGTTCTCATATCAACATCTATTAAGGAAACTCCATGAGCTAGGTATATCTCTACCAAATCCCACAATATAGCAAGGTTTACTAAACATAGCGCATGCATAATAGTGTTTGGCAAAAACAAGATAACTAATTGAAATAGTAGGGTCAACATGGTCAAAATAGGGTGCTTGCCTTTCTCAGTGACTTCCTGCGTGAAGCCGGGGTCGTCGACGACAGTATTGGAAACGTCGGGGACTACACGCCATTCATTAAGAAGCAAGCAATTAACCAAATTCAATAAAAGAAGGAAGACAAACATACATGTGGCAAAAAGAAGTCAAACATAAGCACAAATAGAACCATTCATGACAACAAGCACGAGGGTGTGTGTTGGTTTGGCGAGAATTAGGGTTTGCTCCAACTACTAGCGTAGAGCACAAAACCACAATTTACAAAAGTTACAAATTTATTTTATGAATTCAAGGGGCCAAAATTGTAAAGAGTATATATATTTGTACTTAAATTCAAGAAGCTAAGATTGTTTGGATTTTATGAAATTTAGCCAAGGTTAACAAGTAACACGGTCGATCGAAATTCTAAATGAACTAATAGGCATGAATAAGCGGTCAACTAAAGTACAAAGGTGACATGTCAAACTACTATTATAGAGCCTAAAATCATGCTATTTCAAAAGTGCAGGTTCTGAATTTTTTTTAGTTGAATGGGGTTTGTTTACACTAAATATACATGAACATCTAGATTTAAACTCTACATGGAATGACACTACCATAGCTCATGATTAAACATGGTATATGTCTAAATATTTTTGCATAAACAGAAAGAGTACTTATTTTATGAAAGCATAGGAACTGGTTTCACAAATTTTGGAGTTGATTTGCACTAGGTATAAGCAATTCAAACTTAAACATAAGGAAACTAATCTATTTAAGCATTTCATACTATCTAAGCCCGAATTTAAATGTATTTGCATAGATGGAAACCTAATGGTACCAGGAACACAATAAAATTAGTCTATCAAATTTGGAGGTCATTTGCAAAAATTTTGCATTAAGCACACAAATTGATCTAGCGTTTGAATTTGAAATTCAAATATCATTATGTGAGTAAATTTGAAATATTTTTATATATTCAAAAACTACATGATTTTAACAAAACTTTAGAAACTGGTTTGAACTAATTTGGAGCTATAAAACAAAAGTTATTGACATTTTATTAGGTTCGGCCTGGAAAAATAACCCTAAATTGCAAAATACATCTCCTTACTGCGAAGGCGCATTCTTGAGCTCAACTTGACCCAGTGCGTTACACTAATAGGGTGGGCCCACTGTCAGTGGCTGGCTCAGCTAGAGAGCGCAGGGGCTGACGCCTCGGCCCCACTATTCAGTGAGCCAGAACAAGGGTGAGGGGAGGCCAAGCTCGGGGCGATGAACGGAGGCCGGAGGGGACCACAGGCGGGCATGGTGAGCAAGAGCACGACGTGGTGAGTATAGGGCATAGGTTGATTCGGCTCGGGAGCTACCGGAGAGGGCTAGTGACGGAGGTGGGCGGCGGCGGAAATGGTGGCGAGCGGCGGTATGTTGGCGTAGAAGCTCGGGGAGATGGTCCGGGAGCATTAGGGCATTAAGGGGAGTCCGTTCCAGTACCTGGATTCGGTGGGGAGCAGGTGAAGGGGGCTGGCATCGTGCGCCGGAGCTGAGGAAGATAAAGGCTGGCGCGGCAGTGCTCTAGTGGACCAAGCAGCAAAAGGAGCTTGGGAGAGGACTCAGGAGGTTGCGGCGATGCTCCATCCCAAAGGAATCGAGGAACGAAGCAACGAAGAAGAGAAATCGGGTTTTCCCCTTTCCGTGAGCTTACCTTTGGCTTGGGTGCTCTCGGCGAG
This sequence comes from Rhipidocladum racemiflorum, assembly GCA_036346355.1. Taxonomy (NCBI): domain Eukaryota; kingdom Viridiplantae; phylum Streptophyta; class Magnoliopsida; order Poales; family Poaceae; genus Rhipidocladum; species Rhipidocladum racemiflorum. Next base: position 40,578,846 of record CM070588.1, read on the forward strand.
GCTCGCCTCCCACTATCAATCGGGGAAGGAGTGGGCACGAGCAAGGAATCAAGGGTAAGGCCGAGTGTACTTAAGAAGTGGAGGAGGGTATCGGCTTGGCGAACGATCATGAGCCTGAATTCGGCGACAACTGAGAAGGACACCGGCGACAAAACTTTACAGTGAAGAATACGGCACGCGAGCTGTCGGCGAGATTCGCGCGCACACGAGAGTTGACGGCTCAGCTGGCTCAAGTCGGGGCAGTGTCGGGCGGAGCCATGGCAGAGAAACACCAATGGGGAGGGCTGCCACGACAGGGAATGGGTGCGACGTGGCCATAGTCTTGTGCGTGAATGTGCACGGACGGAGACCGGCTGCCGTGGCAGAGGAAAAAGGAGGGGCATCGACGACACGGCAATGATTCAATAGAGTGGCGCGTGAGGTCGCTGTCGCGACAGGGGAAAGGGGGGATTGGCTACCGCGGCAACGATTCAGTAGGGCGTCCGCGCGGGAAAGAGAAGAGAGGGGGAAGAGGGAGACTGGCCAGTGGGCCATAGGGCCACAAGGCAGAGGACAGCTGGAGAAGGGAAGGGGGCTGCCAGGTGGGGTCCAGCTGGAAATGGGCACACTTGGCAGGGAAACAAAGAACAAAAAAATTGATTTTCATTTCCCTGATTTACGGACAGCAGTACATTCAATTTGTTTGGACAAGCAAAATAGGTCAGAAATTTTTGGGAATTTTTTTTGAAGGGTTCCAAGGACATGTTTGATCTATCATAAAATTTCAAACCAAATGATGCACAGTTATTTTTATAAAGTTCTGACATTGCTTTAGTTTCAAGTATCGATATGTTGTTTTCAATCTTCTAAAGCTATCAAATCAATTCAAGGATTCCTATAAACTTGCAGGGATGATCTACCATTGATTAGGGATTCAATCATATTTTTCTCAAACTTATATACACATGTTTTAAATTTTAAGGCCTAAACCTTCCTTCTAGGTCAAACAAAAATAGAGTTTTCGGAGAATATAAATTCAATGAAAATCACAGAGTAAAGACAATTTATATCAAGAGCAACAATCGTATTTTAAATTCTTCATCTTATTTCTCCTGGTTTGAGGATGTTACACAAATTTAAAGAGAAGTCTTATCTCGCTAAGTACTCTTGATGCTAAAGGGTACAAATATTCAGGTGAGGTGGAGTTCTAAAAGTTTCCAAAGGTTCTCTTGTTGTGATGAAGGTTGATATAAAGGTTGCCAACCTATATCATCTGCGAGGCACTACATTTTCAGGTAATGCTGCTATTGCCTCAAACAAATCATATGATTCTGATGCTACTAATCTCTGGCATATGCATCTGGGGCATATGAGTGAAATTGACATGATGGAGTTATGCAAAAGAGGTCTTCTTGATGGTCAAAGCATCGATAAGTTGAAGTTTTGTTAAAATTGTGTCTTCGGCAAGCAAAAGAGGGTGAAATTTAGCACTGCAACTCATTCTACAAAAGGTATATTGGATTATGTTCACTCTGATTCTACAAAATGCATGGTTCGAGGAGGCACCGATTGTGGAGGAGGTGGGGGCACCAGGTAGGTAGGGGAGGTGCCCACCTCGCATGAACCGCCACCCATGGAAAATAGCCAATGGCTTCTATTTTGATCTATTTGAGACATGAATAATGGATGATTTGCCCTAACTTATTCATACTATTAATCATTTATCCCATGATATTTCATTGATATGTGGACTCTAGAGCCATATATCAGTGAGATATATGGGGCAAATGATCAATTGCACCATGTAAAATAGGGCAAATCATCAATTCTCCCTCGGTGACATAGGAAGAAGACTTAGTGAGATGGAGGCAGGCAGGCGATTTGCGATAGGGATGAAGCGGAGCAGAGTTGGGACTTGAGAGGGGTTCGGGAGGGGTGGTTTGAATGGAATTTTGGGAGAAAGGGCTAGCGGCATAGCCCACATGGCAGCACTGAACTATTAGAGCAAGTACTATAAGACCACCTCATCTTATTGTAAGTATATACACATCAGCTTTGTCTTATATGAAAAGTGAGAAAAGAGGAGAGAGAAGATGGTCGGTTCTCATGCAGTAGCCAGCGTCGCGCAAGAAATAAGATAGAATAATTATGTACAAGAGAGAAGATATAGTTATTGCACAGCATCTAGAGACATCCTTTAGAGATAGTTATTTAGTGTTTACTCTAGATGATATGGATAAGAGATGGAGTAAGTAGTAGGCTTTGTTATTGTACTTGCTCTTAGTTAAGATTCCATGACGGTCCCACGAGACAGTTTCTGTTTGGTCAGTTTTTTTTTTTTTTTTGTGGTAGTTGTTTTTTTAATAGAAGTTGGTTTTTTTAGGTGTCCGGTGTGGAAGCTCGTGGAAAGGGAGGATAAGGACGAATTTCTCTTTTATATTAGTAGAGAAGAGATCAATTGTATTTACATGCATGCTCAAATTGGAAACATTGTGGGAAACTCCCCGATTTCTATCATTAAAAAATGACAAGTTCTACAAAAGAGTTGCAGAAAAGAAAACAAAGCAAAAGAGAGCTCTCCTAGGTAATAAAGCTCATGAAACTTAGCAAGCATCGGCGAGACAGGGAGCAAGGCGTTGACGTCCCGTTGAATTGCTCGTGCGTTGACAGTTGGGCTGGGCCTACATAACGTGCAATTTGGTGCAGTTGTGCGACAATGTTTAGTTTAGTATTACATCAGTAGGAAAGATTGTGGAAAAAATATAGTTACGAATGAAATTCGAGGTCAAATTCATTGCACACTGAGAGTAGCAAAAAATGACAAAATTCGAAATAACTGATAAATCAAAAGGAAGAAGATAAAAATTGTTATTGTTGACGGCAAACTTACCTTTTTTTAGTTTCTTCTGACATACTTTTTAGCTTCAAGTTCAACATTAAAATGGTAACATACAGCATGGACTATGCTCCCATATACGTGCGTTGGCAGGGGGGTGGGGATAGAACACAATTGGCATGATCGCACTGATTCTCGGCGCCTTTGCGCGGTCTGCAGAATAAACCAACAAAATACCTTCGATTACGCTGCGTTGTGATTGTTGTCGTTGAATTTATATTGCTCGTCCATATGCATATACGATGTTAGTGTAGACAAAAGTGGTATAGATACGTGTAGGGCTGGACAGAAAGCTCGTGGCTCGCGGCTCGGCTCGGGCTCGACCGAGCCTGGCTCGGCTCGCCCTGGCTCGTGGCTCGGACCGAGCCCGAGCCGAGCCTATTTCTCAGGCTCGTGAATGGACCGAGCCGGCTCGGCTCGAGCCACGAGCGGCTCGGCGAGCCAGGGCGGCTCGGTAACCTCGGTTGATTGGTCATTGGTCAATACCCTCAAGGCCTCAGCCCTCAACTCAAGTTCAAGTCTCAATCGCACCGCACACACCACACAGGCGGCTGGCGACCTGGCGGCTGGCGTGTGGCGTCTTCCTCTTCCTCCCAGATCTACTCCCTCCAGCCGCCCGACGCTAATCCCGGTCGCCCGCCGCCAGCGCGCCGCGCCGCCTTCGCCGCCCGCCGCCCGACGCCCGCCGCCGACGCTTGTCGCCCAGAGCTCCCCGACGCCCTTCGCCCCGACGCCTGCCGCTACGCTCCACCGCCGACCCCGCCGCCCCCGACGCCAAGGCCGCTTCGTTCTCGCAGCCCCGACGCCTTGCCGCTTCGCCCGCCGTCGCCGCCGACTTCGTCGCCGCCCACGCCACGCCGGGCGCCGCTTCGACGCCCACCAGCCGCCGCCCCCGACACAGGTGATTCCTGAATCCCGAATTCCCGATGGCTGTCTGATTGCATAGATGGATGTCTGTTTGTGATTTGCATAGATGATTGCATAGATGGCTGTCTGATGGCTGAAATGCTGAATAGATGATTGGCTTTTGTTTTGCATCATCTCCACTGAATAGATGATTCTGAATTTCTGATTCATGATTGGTGTCAGTAACTGACTAGCTGGAACATCTTGCTGGCCTGGCTCGACGAGCCAACGAGCCGGCTCGCGAGCCAGGACCGAGCCGAGCCGAGCCGCAATTTCCAGCTCGTGTCTTCACCGAGCCGAGCCTGGCTCGGCTCGCTACCTCACCGAGCCCAGTCGAGCCGAGCCGAGCCTGGCTTGGCTCGGCTCGTTTCCAGCCTTAGATACGTGTAGTGGTGTTGAACCACCGGGTCTCTCTCTCTTTTCCTTATGAGACTGCTTCTTGTTTTTTCTTTGGGGAACCTGCCTCTTCTCTTTCTTCGTCTCCTCTTTATAGGGCAGGCCTTGGAACAGGCACGTATTGGTCGGCCTTCTTTTTCCTTCTTATTTCTTGCCAAGGACTAACTTGACTTTTCCTTGAGTCACGTCCCATATGTATTGGGTTTTTTGCCCTCTATTCGTACTCCTTTTATAGGGGTTCGACGGGGATTTCACTTATGTTGGGGTCTCAGATTAGCCTGACATGTCCTTGCGTACTCGGGAGGGGTTGTTGGGGGGTGTCAGACCTTGGTAGTTCGGGCTACGCTTGCTCCGGAAGGAGACGTAGCCGGGGGGAGTTTTCTCCGTTTTTCTCCCTCGCCACGGAGGGAAATTCCCCCTCGTTGCGGAGGGGAGCGGCCTTTATTCCTTTTCGCTTTTTCCCGGGGGACGGACTCCCAAGGTGTGAACTCATTGCTTCGCCGGTGGGAGAGACTAGCAATCATGCACTCCATTCGTATGGGCCGCTGTAATGGGAGTCTCGCTTCGCTGGTCGAGGGAAGATGAGTCCGTTTGATCCACAACACTAGCCCCGCATGTCGGGGTAGACGCCGCTACGCTTGTCCGGGATGTTATAGCAAACGCCCAAGTCTTCCTGTATATTTGGTGGGGACACAGCTTCGAATGTGGGTGGCCTTATTTGTTTCACGTTCCTTCACCTACTTTACTCGTTCGTGCTCTCTTCTGGTATCGCCTTCCTAATTCCCCGTTGATCTAGATCTCCATGGGGCCCCGGCGCGCTCCCAAGATAAAGCCGGTTTTGAGTAGGGAGGATGCCGCGGGTCTGTCCCCTCTGCTTTAGGCGATCGACCTTGAGTTCGGCCGACCTCGACATATTGGCTAGGGACTTTGGGGTGATGCGCCCTTCCATGCGCCTCCCCAGTGATGAGGAAACCCCTCGGCCCCAAGCGAATGAAGCCGTGGTATTTGCGGCGTTTCTCGAAGCGGGCCTTCATTTTCCGTCCGCCCCTCTGTTGGCATCAGTACTCCGGGTTTTCCAAGCGAAGCTTTCGCAACTTACCCCCAATGCTATTGTGCGATTGGCGGTACTGGAATGGGCATTTCGTCCGGCCGGGATCAAATTGACGGGGCGCCTGTTTTCTCTTATAGAAGATGCATTCTGGCAACCGAAACAACAGAAAACAGGGAGTGAAGGCCGTAGGTCATGTTTTGGTTCTCTGAATTTCCAGACGAAGAGGTCCCTTGTGAAAGAGATCCCAGTAGCGGCTGCCAAGAGGAAATGGGATTCGGGGTGGATGTCACGATGGTATTACCAAGTCCTCGTAGGTCCAGACTCCTCCCTTCATACTTCGATGGGTCCAGTTCGTGCAATTCGGTCCCCTAATTGGAGCGCAACTGCGGAAGAAATTGGGTGTCTTGATTATCTGAAGGCTCTTCGTGGTCAGAGTACGATGCGGGACTTGGTTGAAGAATATTGTTTGTGTCGTATCGACCCCTTAGCCAGGAGCTCCGCCGTTGTTCTGGAGCGGTCGTCGGGAGGCACGGTATCCGTGGTCCGGCCTGAGGGGATACAAGATCTGGGGCGCGGGGCAGTTGAAAAGTTGGCTCGCAGGCTTCTTGGTCCTTGCCAGGCAGTTGAGTACGAGGCCGCCATGAGTGCTATTGGGGCTACCCGATGCTCTCGTTTCACTGATTGGGGGCGCCGGGTGATCCCTCATCCTCGAGGGTCAATCGGTTCTCCTCGTCCTACTAAACGGGCGAGGTTGGCTCGCGTGGCTCTGCCCCAGGTTGCAGCTACTTCTGGCGGGAGCGAGGATTTGGGAGATGACGACGAGGATGGGGATTGGGATGAGGAGGGATCCAGCGACGAAGGTGATTCGTCCGGCTCTGTTGCGGCTATGTCTCTCCTGCCGCTGCCCCTTTCTGATCCTGCTGATGCTGTGGGGCCCTCTGAAGTGCTGCGCTCAGCTATCGCGGACGAGCCCTCAGGTACGCCGATTGTTCCCGAGGCGAGTCTACCCGAGGCTACTTCGGTCCCAATTGTCACGGAGGTGATTCCCTCAACCCTCATACTTGATTCCTCCATGGATACGCGCGTTGGCGGGGGGCAATCCCCCGGGTATTCGTTTTTAGCGATTCCCGGAGTGGAGACTATCGATTTGGGCGACGGAGATGACGATGATTCTCTAGCCTCGGAGGGCGCGCAGGAGCAGCCCGAAGGTATAGCTGGCCCCGTGATAGGGGAGACTCGTGGTCTTCGACTAAACATTTCCACTCCTGATACCCCCATCGGGGCAGAAGGTCGTACTCCTGACACCTTTCCTGCCAGCTCGTTAGGGTGTGATGTCCTTTAAGGTTTTGACGAAGTCGATGCAGGAGGTGATAATACGGAGGCGGCGGAGGCATTAAAACCGTTGGAGCAGGTCCAAACTGGAACATCTGCCGCTCTTTCGCTTGCCGCGGAGGAAGGGAATCGGGGGCCTCCGATTCTTGCTCCTCAAGATGATTCCCTCTTGGGCGGGGGAATCTTACCTTCGGACCCGCAGACCCCCGCGGGTGGCGTTGGTTCCTCTTTTGTCCGGTTTGACTTGTCAGATTTTTCAACTTCAGATTTTGAGAGGGGGGCCGTCACAGTCCCGACTTTAAGAAAAATGCGCGCAACCTTTTCTCCATATAGCAAATCTGTGGCCCTTTTCAAGGAAATTAATGACCTTTCTCTTTGTGAAATCTCCATGGATCATAAATTGAAGGTATATTACTGATCTCTTTGTCTTTCAACATTTTTCTTCTTCATTTCTAGGGGGCTGTCGTCGCTTCGGAAGTATCGCGCTGATTTCGGGCATACTTGGACAAGTTTAACAAGGGGGTCCAAGATTGTGATGCGGCGAAGGAACGGGTGGTGGAATTAGAGGCAGAGAAAACCAATCTTTCAGAGGCGCTCCGAGACTCCAAGGAATCGTTAGCTAAGATACAGGCCGAAGCATCTCAGAGTCGAGACTTGGCGGCGAAAAATGCAGAGCTTGAGGGAGTGGTTTCCTTGATGCGGAACCGTCTTGCTGAAGAGGAGCGGGCTCGCATAGCAGCGGAGCGAAATGAGAAGAAGAAGGATGACCGGATAGAGGAATTGAAGAACCTGTTGGCGGTTGCGGAGGAGGGCAAGAACATATTGAAGAAGCAAGCGGAAGAATTGCCCTCTCAAATTGCAACGGCGCGGGGCGAGGTGCAGACGCATCTTCGTAACACTCAGCGAGCAGAGGAGCGCTACGAAACGGTCCGGAAGGAATTAGAATCCATTGTCTCGGGGGTTCACGGAGCTACGGAGGCCTTTCTGCAGCAGCTTCCCCAGTTTGGCATTAATGCAGCCCCGAGCCGTATTCCTACATCCAGTTTGGAAGCTGTCTCCTTCCTTGAGAAATCGACCAAGATATTTGGGGATTCGGTGCTGACTTTCGGTGATTACTGCGCGAGACTGGGTTCTGTCAAAACTGCTCAATTATTGGAAGTGAAGGGATGTACACACATTCGCGAGCACTTCGGTTTTTCTTCTGCTGCTCCGTCGCTGCCAGGGTTTGGAGATATCCCTCCGTCTGGGAAGCCTTCCTCCGCCGCGTCCCGACTATCATCAAGCTTCATGTCGGATTTCTGGAAGCAGAACGGTGAACTCGCTGCGAGGGAGTCAGTGCGTCGTGCTCGTGCCATGATGCGTGACTCAGCGAAGGGCAAAGAGAAGCTGCCTCCTTCTTAGCACGTATATTTTTGTATAATGGAACCCTTATGTACACCCGAATTGGATTATTCATTCTGCCGAATGCGTATGTACATTCATTCGCTTTGCGTGGCTTTTCGCCTGAAGAATGTTCAAGTGCTCCCGACGGGGACCAGCTTGTCAGTGACAGGTATTGGGGGGTTTAAGGACTTGGTTAACTCCTCGGGGGGCGCGGGGACGCCTTGGCTTCCCGCGTCCATATTTAACCCAGGCCCTTCGCCTTCCTTGCTCTAGCTGACATTGCTGGTTACCCCCCCCCAACTCCATTGTCTCTTATTTTTCCGATGGCCGATATCCCCTGGGGCTTCCTGGATGAGGATCTCATTTTCGCCGACCTTGATGAGGAGCCGCCAGTGGCGGAAGTCCTGCCGCTGCTGGGGGAGGAGGAAGCCCCTATCTTGGTCCTTGACTTCCCAGATGACGCCGTCGCTCTCGAAGACCCTCCAGCCCCCTACGATCATGAGGCCTTTATCGAGGGGCTGTGGGCGGACTTCGACATGATCCTGGCCGAGGAAGAGGCGCTTGCTCGTGATCTCGCTAACCTCGACGTGCTGATCGGGATGGTGCCAAGGCTGCTGGAGGCCAAGGATGCTCTTGCGGAAGCTGTGGCGCGTGCACATCGTGTTTAAACCCACTTCATCACATATAGAAGCTTTTGTAAGATTATTATATCATGTATGACTGGGATGGCCTTATGTAGCCCCTGCTGTTGGTTTTTATCAACGTTTATTTTTCATCCTACTTTTATAAATTCTGCTTAGTCGTGCATCCTTAGCTCCCTACTGAATTTCGACCAACAGCGTAAAACAGCCTTGATTCTTTACTCCGCCCGGTACAGCGTTAGGGTATGAGGGAAGGTGTGGCCGCGTAATCGTGCGAGCACCCTCTTCTTCCCCGCCGCAATAAGTATAGGATGTTGTCCCGGTTGTGGGTTCTCAACTGTCTAGATGACGCAACGCGGTGTGTCCTCGGGGTTGGGGGGTGACTAAGGTTTTTTAGCTTCCATAGGCTCCTTGCTGGATCCTATACGGAGCGGAACCCCTATTCTTCGGAGCGAAGGAGAAGGTGGGGCGTTAACCTGACTAGTCGTCTCGCTAAGTTGTAGCCGGGGCAAAGGATGAGTGGTTGCGTTGGCCCGACCAAATGTCCGTGAACTTCTACGAGGCAACGGTCCGCGGACTCCTACCCGACCCGAGGCAGCGGATCTCCGGAGCGAAGGATGGGTGGGACGTTTGCCCGACCAAGTATCCGCGAACTCCTACCCAGCCCGAGGCAACAGGTCTCCGGAGCGAAGGATGGGTGGGACATTTGCCCGACCAAGCATCCGCGAGCTCCTACCCGGCCGGAGGCAACGGGTCTCCGGAGCGAAGGATGGGTGGGACATTTGCCCGACCAAGCATCCGCGAGCTCCTACCCGGCCCGAGGCAACGGGTCTCCGGAGCGAAGGATGGGTGGGACATTTGCCCGACCAAGCATCCGCGAGCTCCTACCCGGCCCGAGGCAACGGGTCTCCGGAGCGAAGGATGGGTGGGACATTTGCCCGACCAAGCATCCGCGAGCTCCTACCCGGCCCGAGGCAACGGGTGTCTGGAGCGAAGGATGGGTGGGACATTTGCCCGACCAAGCATCCGCCAGCTCCTACCCGGCACGAGGCAACGGGTCTCCGGAGCGAAGGATGGGTGGGACATTTGCCCGACCAAGCATCCGCGAGCTCCTACCCGGCCCGAGGCAACGGGTCTCCGGAGCGAAGGATGGGTGGGACATTTGCCCGAGCAAGCATCCGCGAGCTCCTACCCGGCCCGAGGCAACAGGTCTTCTGGTTTAAATTCTGGAGAATATGGAGATGACCTTTGTTCACAATGTCTTCTCATTATTTTATTGATAAAGACCGGTACATTTTCTGCCTTCGTATCTCGTCATCTATGGGTAAAATTTCTTGAGTGCGTCGGTATTCCATGTCCTTGGTATCTCCTCGCCATATGGAGTAATGAGCTTGTGCGCGCCTTTCGCTGTTGACTCTTGGATAATGTATGGCCCTTCCCATGTTGTTTCTAGCTTCGCGAAGGCCGGGGCAGCCCTCTTGAGCACCATGTCCCCGGGATATATCTCTCGTTTCTTCACCTTCTTGCTGAAGCTTCGAGTTGACGCCTTCGCGTAGGCTTTCATGGTCTTCAGGGCTTGAAGCTTTTGTTCTTCCTCTAGGTCGCACGTGATGTCGACTTCCTCGTGGGTCAGAGTTTTGATCACTCGCAGGGATTTTGCACGGATTTCTGCAGGTGAGACTGCCTCTTCCCCGAAGAGGAGCCGGAAGGGGAAGAAGCCGGTTGCTCTTGAGGCCGAGGTGCGGGTTGCCCATAAAACGTGGTCAAGCTCGTCGGGCCAGAGTCCCTTCTTAGAGTCGTAAAGCCTTTTTTTGATGCCATCAAGGAGCAACCTGCTCGCTGCTCCACCGCCCCATTTGACTGAGGGTGACCTACTGAGGCGAAGCAAAGGTTTGTCCCGATATTGTCACAGTAATCGCGAAATTTCCTGGAGTCAAATTGGGACCCATTGTCGGTCACGATCTGGAAAGGGACCCCATGTCTACAAATGATCGTTTTCCATAGAAACTTGACGGCGGCGTCTGCGGTTATCTTTGCGACCGGCTCTGCCTCGATCCAGCGGGAGAAGTAGTCGATGGCGACAATTACGAACTGAAGGTTTGCCCGGGCTTTAGGAAGCGCTCCAACAATATCCATTCCCCACTTGGCGAAGGGCCAGACCGGAGGTACCGTATGCAGTTCGTTGGGCGGGGCCCTTTTTTGCTTGGTCATCCATTGGCATGCGTGACAATGACGGACCATTTTCTCAGCATCTTGCAACGCTGAAGGCCAGTAGAGCCCCATTCGGAATACTTTTCTTACAAGATTCCTGGGGGCCTGGTGTGCTCCGCAATCTCCCTGGTGTGCTTCACGCAAAGCCTGTGTCCCCTCTTCTCACGAAATGCAGCGGAGCCATGGAGCGCAGAGGCCGCTGCAGAATAGAAAACCGTCAATGATGGCATACTTCTTCGCTCGCCTTTCGAGGCGTCTCGCTTGTGCCTCATCATCTGGCAAAATTCCCTCTAGGAGATAGTTGTATATCTCACTCCTCCAGTCCTCATTGGTTGCTCGAGCAATGAGGTTTATCGGGGAAGGAATGGAGGCAGTGCGAAGTATCTCAAAGAATATTGTCGAAGGTAGACTTCCTCCGGTCGCGGCGATCTTAGCTAGCTCATCGGCTCGCTCGTTCTGGGATCTGGGTATTGCATTAATGGTGAACCCGATGAAGCCCTTCTCCATGGTTCGGACCACCTCGACATACTTCTGGAGCTGTTCATCCTTCACCTGATATTCTCTGGAGATATGCCCCTGAATAAGTTTCGAGTCGGTGTACAAGATTGCCCTCCTCTCTCCCATGATCTTCGCTTTTCTGAGCCCCAACAAGAGCGCTTCATATTCGGCTATATTGTTGGTTGAGGGAAATCCCAACCTTGCTGCGAACTCAACTTTTTCTCCGCTGGGCGTTTGTATTACTGCCGCTATTCCCGCTCCGCTCGCTCCCCATGATCCGTCGGAATTGATGTACCATATCGCTAAAGTTTCGTTATTCTCAGGGACTGGAGAAGTCCATTCCACCATAAAATCAGCGAGGGCTTGGCTCTTGATTGCAGTGCGAGGCATTATAGTTAGTTCGAAGGGGGCTAGCTCGACCGCCCACTTGCTGATGCATCCAGTGCTTTCCTTGTTGGAAAGCATAGATCCAAGGGGATATGTGGTTGGCACTTTGATGTGGTTGGCCTGAAAATAGTGCCGGAGCTTTCGAGAGGCCATTAATAGAGCGTATGCCAACTTTTCCACTTCCGAGTATCGTAGCTTCGCTCCTTGGAGGGCTTCGAGACGGCGTAAACCGCCGCTGCTTAACGCCTTGGGGTCGCACTAGCACAAAGATCGACGGCCGAGGGGCTAGCTGCTAGGTATAGCAGAAGCTCCTCACCTTGCTTCGGACTTTGCAGGACAGGGATCCCCATAAGGCTTTGCTTCAGGTTATCGAAGGCGCGTTGGCACTCCTTTGTCCAGGCGAAAATATCATTTGAGCGTAAGGCTTTAAAGACCCGCAGACTTCGCTCTGCGGATTTTGGCAAGAATCGACTAAGTGCTGCTATCCGCCCTGCCAGCCGTTGTACTTCTTTTAGATTTCTTGGTGGAGCCATGTCTTGGATAGCTCTTATCTTTTCCGGATTCGCCTCTATGCCTCGTTGTGAGACCAGGAAGCCTAGCAGCTTTCCTGCGTCTACGCCAAAAACACATTTGGACGGGTTGAGTTTCACCTTTCCTTTTATCAAGTTTTCAAAGGTTTCCCGGAGGTCCCCGACATGGTCTTCTTTCTTTTCGCTTTTGACAATGATATCATCGACATAGGCTTCCACGTTTCTTCCTAATTGGTCGGCGAAGATCTTTGTGATGAGCCACGCGAATGTAGCGCCCGCATTTTTGAGCCCGAAGGGCATCCGCACGAAGCAGTAGGTACCGAAGGGAGTAACAAACGCCGTCTTGTCTTCGTCTTCTTTGTGCATGTACACCTGGTGATAGCCAGAGTATGCATCAAGGAAGCTCATCCTTTCTGACCCGGAGGTTGAGTCGACCAGCTGGTCAATGCGGGGTAGGGGGAAGTCATCTTTTGGGCATGCTTTGTTTAAGTCAGTGAAGTCGATGCACATCCTCCATGCCCCGCTAGCCTTCCTGACTAGGACGATGTTGGCCAACCACTCCGGGTATCGGGCTTCGCAGATGATCCCCGCCTGGAGCAACTTGGTCACCTCCGCCTTCGCGGCTTCTTGTCTTTCTATCGTGAGTTTTCTCAGTTTTTGCTTTTTAGGCTTCGCATTTGGGTTGATGGCGAGGACATGTTCGATAGTTTCTCTCGGGACTCCAGGAAGGTCTTCGGGCCCCCATGCGAACACGGTTTCATATTCCTGGAGGAGCACTATCAAGCTTTTTTCCTCCTCGGGGGGCAACATGGTGCCGAGGGTTACTGCCTGTGAGGACCCCTCTTCCTATACCGTACTGTACGCCGTCTACTGTGGCGTATAGCACCGTATAGCAACAGAAGCCTCGACACCGAAAATCTGAATCTAAAAAAATTCGATCGACGGGATCGAACCCTTAGCTTCAGACCCGGTGCCTGTACGCATCCGATACCGGTTCCCTGGATCAGTAGCCCAGTATCGCGTACCAACAACACGAGTATCAATGCACAAAGTAATGAACTAAAGTTAAATTACATAACTGGGTGTAAATCTTGTACATACACATTACAAAATCCAAAAGTAGAATAATAGCGGAAGCAAAAGAAACACTAAACCAGCACAGCTGGCCTGACAACCCCACAAAGCTCTTGATCGAGGAAGGACCACAACCGCCGCCGCATTTCGCGAGCAGAGGACCACCGAGCCATCCGGATCACCATCGGAACCATCCTCTGAGACAAGGTTAGTAAACAACAAAGAAAGCAACGGTGAGTACACGTATGTACTCGCAAGTCTTTAGTGTATGGAAATATAGTTAAATGCAGGCAATTTCAACAGGAATAAGCTTCTATACTAGGTTGATTGCATAAAGCAGCATTTATTTGTAAACAACATTTAACAACCGATAGCATTAGTAATTGAAAGAGCATTTGACACAAAACATATTTCACAGTATATGTATAATGTATATTATCCCAACCGGTTCACCATTCCCGCTTGAATGCAACCGATGGGCTAGATTGTCGACTCTATCCATCAAACACTTCCTTTCCGTTCGAGACTCACACTTTTTCAGAAGAAGACACAAAACCAAACTTCTATACTCTCCATACTTATCTGGGCTAGATGCTCTTAACCGTGAGCACGGCTAATCGATTAGTTTTACTTAACACTTCTGTAGAAGTTGCACACATTCCCCACATGGGTCTATCTAGCAAGCTTGTTGCCACGACGCGCGATACTTTTCAAGATGCAGACTCTTGCAGATTGACCATGCCGTTCCCATCATCGGTGTCAGCACAATAGCGTGATCCCACCCTAGCGGATTTAGGCGGCCGTACGCTGCAGCGCAACACGGGGTATCCCTTGCCCCGGGCCCCATTACCCCACGAGTGGCACTATTGTTGCAATGAACCCACAACACCCCTTCTTCTCGTCCAATGGATGACAGAAGTCCCTTCCGAGAACCCCGCCGCCTGCAGACTGTCAATCAGCAAGTTCTCATCTTGCTCTTCGGCCTACCAACAAATCTGGCTATCCCCCGAAGTCAGGTACATAGGCATGCTGCCCTAGTTCAGTTCATGTGGTTTCGCGAGACTCACCCAGCATTAACTTTGAGTTCGGTCCTTATATTTTTGTTGACTCGGGTAAGGACTCCAATCCTAACCACACCATCACCTTCACATTCTATACCTCCTCCTCGAGTCATTTACACCACTCATTTTTATCAATTAACCATTAACCATTTTGACTCAATTCATTTTGAAATCATATTTTGATTGATGAGTGTAACTGCCAAGGACTAGACTCAAATCTATTGCATTGACTAAGCATATGCATTTATTAACATTTTATACCCAAGTGACATTTATTAAGTTGCCTAACCTCTACTAGGGCTATCAATGTGACCATGGAAAATAGATTAAGGAAAACCACCAATTTGGGTTATATCTACCATTCCCACAAACTAGCACATTTACTGAAATTAAACGCGTGCATATAGTTTGATAAATCAAAGTAAACATCGTAAAATATTGGATCAAGATGATCAAAGGAGGTGCTTGCCTGTCTGCTGCTGCTCTGATGGATCCGGGACGAACTCAGGATTGTTCGAGGCGACTCCGGACTCACTCGCCTCTAATCGAATAAAAACATCAAAAACAGCGAACAGAGAAATAAATTAGCAAAAAGTGACTTTAGAAACATAAACACCAACTTAACATCAAATAGAACTCATCTAGACACTAAGAAAGCAAAGAAACGAAACAAGCGAGAAAAATGGCGAAATCGCGATTCGAAACGGCGATTTTGGCGAATTTCTCGCCAACTTGAACAAAATGCGCAAAATAATTTAAAATTCAACTAAATTTTGTTAAACACCTAGAATTAGGTATAATACACCTAATGGAACTTACGGGAACTCGTTTGGATTTAAACGAAACAAACGAAAGCAAAACAGTGAAAATCAATACACAAAATGCTGAAAAATCAGAAAAAAGAAAAACGGCACTATTCACCGTAACGCAAGAGCCATTTCTGTCCAGAATCCATTCGAACGACTTGCGACCGATTCCAGCGACTCCACTAGGTACTTTAGGATGTCTAGGACCTATCTGGACCTTGCCCCTTGAAAATTCACTTAATTTGCATCGAAATCCGATCGAAAGCGCAAATTAAACCGAGGTTTACGCCTCGATTCGCACAGGGTCCGAAAACGGCTCAAACTCGATTCCACTTGCGCGAGGAGCACGTTTTCGACTCTACTAAGTCTAAATGACCCTAAATGATTCATTCCGACAGCTAACTGGCGAAGAAACCCCTAAATGTGGAATATGGCCAAAATGGCTATGTTGCTCGAAAACGAGCAATCTCGCCCAAAAGGGCCGTTTTGAGCTGAAATGCCGCGAGACTTGTTTTAAGCCCTCGGCTAGTTGCTTAGGGATACTTACGACCTATCGGAGCCATTCCCCAGCATGGATGACTTAATCTTCTCTGACTTTTGATCAATTGCCCGCTTAACTCCGGTAATTACCCGAGAAACGGCAAAAGTCCGAAAAGTGACTTGAATGCGATCCAAAACACGCGGGAAGCATGCCATCGACCTTAGTGACCTTAAACGAAGCTAAACAAAGCTAAATGCCTTAAACGGCTTGTGAGGCCTATAATTACTAAAATAAAATGCAAAGTGCTAAAATGCAAATCTAGCGATTCTAACTGCTTTTCTAGCCTCTAAGGGGACTAATGGTAAAGTCAATACATGCCTCGGAGCTCTAGGATTTTATGAAATAAAAATAAATTAAAAGAGACCTAGAGCTAACAACTTGTAGCAGTTTTGACGAAACTTAATTTCGACTCTTACGATCGCAACCAGGGCTATCGGAAGAGCTAATGGAGCTATCGTTATACGCTATGGACCTTCGGTCCATTGTAAAAATAGTTAACACCTAAATGAATAAAATAAATTTCGCTTAGCGAAATTGAATTCGATTCCTCCCAGTAGAAACTCTAGCCACCAGAACTGCTATGGGAAAAATCTATACATGCTATGCACCACTAGACCTCCGATAAATCGAAGACCTAGCGATGGACTTGAGCGAATACGAGGGTGACTAAAAGCTAGGTTGGCTATAGGATTAAATGAGCCTAACGATGATTTGAGTCTAGATTCTAAAGCACAATTGCCATGCGACGTGTCTAACACATGGAACCTAGTTTTGACCTAGGCTAGGGTTTGAGATAACTTAACGAAATGCGAAGCTACGAAGGGGGAAGTCGTAGCTACGGCAAGAGGGAAGTCCCGGGAGCCGAGAAATCGAGCTAGAACTCAAAAACCCCACGGGAACTCAAATAAACATCCATGGGAAATGAAGGAAAACTCACATGAGAGGGTCTAGGAGATGGGGATCGCGATGGAGAGGATGAATCCGGCCTCCGTGTCAGTTTCCACCGGTCGAATCGCCTCCAATCCACTGATCTGGGTGAACTAGGGTTAGGGTTTCCCCTTCTCTTGCTTGCTGCGTGTGGGGAGGAAGAAATGAGTTTGGCTGTTGGTTGGGGATGGCTAACACATATATATACACTATGCACTTATGAGGGGTATTTTGGTCAAGTGACAAAACTTGAAGATTCAAACTTCCAAAGCTGATTTTTAATGATTCTAAGGTATGTTGGAGGGATTTTGGGTCACTTTGACACTTATTCAACTCAATTTGCAATTACTCATGAGAGTGAAATTAATTGAGTCGGGTAGTTTAAATGTGACCGCGATCAAAGTTTACAAGCTCCGATTAAACGGATCCTTAACTCCTTTTGAAGATTTTTAAGTTCCCCACTAAACTAGGCAACTTGTACTTCAGAAGGACAGAGAAGAGAACATTTAAGTCGACGTACAAGATACTTTCGCAAGAGCTCGAAAACTGAATTCAATCACCGAAAACACTTGTCGGCGATCAAATGGGAAATTGATTTTGAGTGACGCTAAATAAGTTGAAGGGTTCTTTTAGATCCCGAACGAGTACAATCGCTCAAGATACAGAAACACACAAGAACAGTGTATTATTGAACAGTGTTTGAGTACAAATGTACAGTGACTCGAGTATAGAAATACTCGGGATATTACACTGCCTTACTACTTCCTGGCCTGAGTGATACCCGTTGGGTTTCTCCCTGAGGCTGTGGTTTAGGGAGCCACCGACTACGATTCATGGGTACAACGGGGTCCAGTTCCGTGGTGCAGACGTGCTTGACTTGAGGTGGGTTTTCCATGTCTATCTTCCTCGCCAGGGCTTGATCTCCTCGCACCGTGACGACACCATCTGCGAAGGGAATCTTTATACATAAGAACCCGTGATGAATTATGGCCCCCATGGTCGTCAACGAGCCCCTGCCCAGGATCGCATTGTATTGAAACGGCATGTCTACCACGTCGAATGTGACAAGACCCCTGACGCTGGCTTGTGGCATTGCGAATGTGACTTCTAGCTCCAATGGCCCCAGGGTGTTGACCATGCTTCCTCCAAAACCCATCAGTGGCACCTCTGATTTTTTCAATCGGTCTTGTGGGATCATCATTTGCTGGAAAGCTTTCATGGACAGGATGTCCGCCGCACTTCCCCCATCTATCAATATGCGACGTACTTCATAATCGGCGATTATGGCGGTTACTACTAAGGAATCTTGGTGCGGGAAGTGCACCCCCGTGGCGTCCTCCTGTGTAAAGGTGATTGGCTCGAACTTTACCGGAGGAGGGGTAGCAGGGGTAATTGCAATGTGGTTAATTTACAGGGCATAAGCCTTCCTCTGCCTTTTCGACGAGAGATGTGACGAGGAGCCCCCCCGCAATGACATTGATAATGCGACGGAGATGATTTATTCCTACTCAAGGAGGGGGGTGTTGTCGTCCGACTGCGGGTGCTTTCGGCGGTGTAGGGTGCATCTCGACTTCTCTTTGTTTGGCCTCGAACCGCCGATATCTGTTAATCACTTTGCACTGGGTGGTGCCATGGGTGATATTTTCTCCATGATATTCACAAAAGTACCGCCGGGGCTCTGTCCCTTCCCTCTTGTTAACTCGGCTTCCCTCATCTTGCCTTCCTCGGCTCGGGGGTAGCCCTCGTCTCTGTTGCTCCGCTTGCCTGTCGCCCATGACTTGCCGGTTTCTTGGTTCATCAATGTGGTGAATTCTCTTCCTTTCGTCTCTTCTTCCGGGCTCTGGGTATCGTTCCTTCGTTTTAGTGTTGGGTGGGGGGTCCTTCCCTCGCCCTCTCTTGCGCGGGACGAATTCTTGACTCTCTTGCTGGGGCCTGTCTTCTCTTCGAAGGTTGTCTTCCTCCGCTCGCGCGTACTCCCTCATCTTTGCAAAGAGTTCTTCCACCGTACGTACCTCTTTGCGAGCGAGCCTTTCCGCCAACGGTCCCCTGCGTAGGCCACAACGTGCCGCGTTGATGATAGTGGTGTCGCTTACCCCTCGTATTTGGCACTTAACCCGGGAGAAGCGCTGGAAGTAACTCTTTAGGGTTTCTCCTTCACGTTGCCTGACCGCAAATAGGTCACTTTCCTCTTTCATTCCGTCGAAGTTGCCCTGGAAGTTACCTTCAAGCTTGCGGCGGAGTTGCGACCAACAGGTGATTGACCGGGGCTCCAACGAAGAGTACCAGGACAGGGCTATGCTTTCAAGCGCTAGAAGAAGCCCCTTCACCTTAATATCATCATCTCCTCCCGCGGCTTCAACCGCCGTGTCGTAAATGTGGAGGAACTCCCTTGGGTCTGTCCGACCGTCATACGGCTTAATGGTGGGAAATTTGAAGCTTCCCGGGGAGGGCCATTTTTTGGCCCGGTGCTGAGGGGGTTTGGATCGTGGTCTTCCCTGTGTGCCATCGCAATCGCCGGGGATAGCACCTCGCGGCTCGGGCTTTCGTCTTGCGATTCGTACTGCTCCCTGTCTGATCGTCCTTGTAGGCGCTTCAACTCCGCCATGAGTTGCTCGTTAGCTTCCATCAGCGCCCGCACGTTGGGGTCCAGCTCCCCCTGAGTCCCGATCCCTTCCCCAAGGGCCTCTTCGTTCCCATAGGTCTCTTGGCGACGGGTCGGATGTGTCGACGCTCCTGCCACATCTCCTCCTGGCGTCGAAACCGTTCAGCCTGTTGCCGGAGGCCGTCGTTTGGGGGCTCGCTTGCGCACGACTACCGGAGTCTGAGGAGGTAAAGTTCCCACCATGTTTTGGGCTTCTGTTGTGGCTGGCAGCCACGTCTCGTCATCCGGGAGTCGAGGTGGGTCTCCCGATTGGCTCCTCGCACGCCGTCTTGATTCTTCTGCTCCTGCCGTCGTTGCTGCCCCTTGGATACTGCCTCCTTTCCCTTCTTTGTTGGCATGGCTACAGAAAACTTACTCTTAGTCTTGATCGGCGGGCGGTGGTTTCACCTCGCGGTTAGGGTTCCCCACGGACGGCGCTAGTGTAGTGGTGTTGAACCACCGGGTCTCTCTCTCTTTTCCTTATGGGACTGCTTCTTGTTTTTTCTTTAGGGAACCTGCCTCTTCTCTTTCTTCGTCTCCTCTTTATAGGGCAGGCCTGGGAACAGGCACGTATTGGTCGGCCTTCTTTTTCCTTCTTGTTTCTTGCCAAGGACTAACTTGACTTTTCCTTGAGTCACGTCCCATATGTATTGGGTTTTTTGCCCTCTATTCGTACTCCTTTTATAGGGGTTCGACGGGGATTTCACTTATGTTGGGGTCTCAGATTAGCCTGACATGTCCTTGCGTACTCAGGAGGGGTTGTTGGGGGGTGTCAGACCTTGGTAGTTCGGGCTACGCTTGCTCCGGAAGGAGACGTAGCCGGGGGAGTTTTCTCCGTTTTTCTCCCTCGCCACGGAGGGAAATTCCCCCTCGTTGTGGACGGGAGCGGCCTTTATTCCTTTTCACTTTTTCCCGGGGGACGGACTCCCAAGGTGTGAACTCATTGCTTCGCCGATGGGAGAGACTGGCAATCACAGACCCGTTCGTATGGGCCGCCAGGTAATGGGAGCCTCGCTTCGCTGGTCGAGGGAAGATGAGTCCGTTTGATCCACAACAATACGGATGTGACATGCGTGACTTTGTTCTAAGATGCGCGGTCACCGTAAGCCATCATCTTCTTCTACGTTCTCACCACTTTTGACACTTTCCTCGGTGTCCTCCAAAATCTCTCGGTATACGACAGTCATTCACGACTGTCATGCAATTCTGTCGACTATCATCCCAATTGAACCTGCGGACTATATAACATCCCAATTGAACTTCCTTCCTACAATCGTAGCTACTACTAATTCAACTCGGCCAGGTTGAGATTTCCCCTACACTGGTACCATAGCATTCATAACAGAACTTGGTCAGGTTGAGTGATCTACTGTTTTTCTTTTTGCTGAGCGTGCAGGACATCTGCAGATTGGTGAATCAACATGGCGGGCATGGTCAGTTCTACAGTTGTCCAGGAGACGGTTAACCAGATTCTTTCTTGTATGATCGACAAGTACGAGTGCAATTCAAACGCAAAGGAGAATGTGGAGAGGCTGGAGATGGCGCACATCAAGTTGGAGGCCACACTCGAGACATCCAACAAGTGGAAGATGAACGACGTGCCGCCGTTGCTGCGTTGGCGGAGCAAGTTGAAGCGTGCTGCCCAGGAGTGCGATGATACACTACGCAAATGCAAGCAACGAATCCTGGAAGAAGAGATGGTGCAGGAGGTAAAGAATTCCTCCTTCCCCAAACGGATCGCTCATACTACCAAGTCATTAATCTCCTCTTTTTTTAACGGTAGTGTTTAATATGAGTCCAATAGATGCGTTGTTCGAAGATTCGAGTGGTATGCAGATTCTGCTAGTGAATTTCTAAGATTCCTGGAGCTTGGTGGTACACCGCGGCAATACATGTTCTTCGACCCTCTTTTAAGGAACCTTCTTGCAGGCAAAACAACAGTGTGTAAATTTGCAAGGGAAAACCAACACCATCTGTTTTTTTTACGACCATTTGACACCGCCGAGCACGGAACAGTGGCTAGGTTGTTCTTTATCCACAAAGATGGTGATGCACCAGAGAAGGATTTCATACTTGGTCTCATCTTGCAACTCTCTGAGAGCACGGACATAGTTGGGATTGCAATAAAATGCCTGGAGTTGTTCTATACACCTCACTTCAAGGCTACAATCGAAACTGTTAAGATAAATCTCACACAACTGCCTACGCTAGACTTCGACTGGGATCCTTATGTTTCTTGTAGCCGTAGACATCACTGGAACAATATTGACGGTGTTCTAACTCGGTGGTTTCGCTCAAACCCAATATGTTGCAAGCAACATGGCCAGTACAAGCAGCAGCCCTGTGGTAGTAGCAACACAAATGTTCCATCAGAATTGTTGCCATGTATTTCTCTGGAACCGGTTATTAGTGTGTCTTTGCATGGCTACATCCCACTACCTGCTTGGTGCAATAGACGGAGGACAATCATCAAAGGCAAAACAAGCTCCCTGCAGAAGAAAGGCTTTTCGTATCTGAAACTTGGACTCCAGTTCTCGCCTCATGCTTCTTCAGAAGACCTTCAGCCTTCTGTCGGGGGTTCCGTGGCAGAGATAATTGACGGGGAGGAACAGCATGGCTTGTGTACAAACATTGCCTTGGAACAGCTGGACAATATCATGTTGCCAAGGGCTATAGATGGTCTTCGTCGGAATGCCGGAGCGACGGTGTATCAGATGCTCTGGAAGTCCAGGCATGGTAATGCATACCTTCAGGTTGAGAAGACAACCGTTCGGAAGATGTTGCAAAGACAAGAGGAGAAGTTGGAGAGACGATTAATTGTCACCACCGAATTCCTCAGCTCATGGGCTGCCTGGCGCCCGGCCATGCGAGGCTCGATCACGCAATTTGGATTCAGAAGGAAAATGAAATGCAGTATTGCACTAGCGATTTGAGGCTGTGCACGTAATCTGTTTCTTGCTAGCTAGTTGTTCTTTTTAATGAAGTACAGAACTAATACCCCATGTTGTAGATCATGCTAATGTAATAAGTCCATTCGAGCTGTATATGAACTATATATACGACTTCAGCAAGAAATACTTAAGAAGAAATATGTAACATCCTCAGTTTTGCTTTCTGGAAAAATCTAATTTAAATTAATTAAATTCAAAAGTTTGGAGTTTCCTCAGTGTTTAATTTAACCTGGCATCCTATCCTATCCAAAATCGGAATTCAATTCCCCTCCGTTCGAAAAATCAAATTTCCGATTCCCGTCAGTACCCGAAATTTCACCCGAGTCCGAAAATGCTCCAAAAATCTCGGAACTTATTGCATTAGGTCCCAAATATTCTAAAAACATTTTGATAATTTTCCCAAAATTTTTGGAAGCTCTCTGGTATTTTATCTCCCGCGGCTTTTGTTTAATGCCCGCTATTCGCTCCAGAATATTTAAATCTCCAAATTTCATCCAAATTCCTCGAAACCAATTTTATTGGGTTCCAAATATCCCTAATGGTTCTAGGAATTTTTTCGGAATTTTTAGACCATTTTTGCTAATTTTTTTTAGGGCGTCACTTTTGCATAACTCTCGGCCAATGGGAGCATGACACATGCCGCCCCACCTCGCCGCCTCGCTGCCGCTCTGGCCCGGCCGAGCCGCCGGCCGGGTCCGTCACACCGCCGCACGCCTCCCTGGCCCCGCCCGCCCGCCGTAGCCTCGGCGACGCCACTTGAGCCGCCGGTCGCTGCCGCCTCCACCGCCGCGTCGCCCGCGTCCCTGGTCGTGCCGCCGCCCTCCCGGCATCGCCGCCACCGCTGCCGCCGGCCGGCCGCCGCCTCGGTCCCCCTCGCCGGCGCCCTATGAGGACATGGCCTCCTCTGTTCTTGGCCATGGCATGGCCATGAGGAAGAAGCCTCTAGTGTATGACAACATGGTCCCACTTGCCATAGACTCCAAGCCTTCCAAAAATCAAAATTCCAAGGAAAATAAAGATTCCGGGGAATATTCCGCGATTTTCCATTTTCCAGCATTTTCCAACTTCGGAGTTTCATAACTTTTCCGTCCGAACTCCGATTGACTCCGTTCAAGTTCCTAAATTCATATAAATTCAATATCTTCCTGCCAGTATAAGTTTTATAATTTTTGGATTTTACTTTATTTTATTTTACTTATTGTTGCACCGTTTTGCGCATAGCCGAGGATCCCGCTGAGTCCGTCAACCGCGCCGCCGGACTTCAAGAGTACGACACCCTCGCTGCGACCGAAGGCAAGTCCCTTGACGCATTTTGATCCCATGTTTGCAAATGTATTTACAATGCTTTATAAACATGCATCGCTATGTTTATCATCGTATGTCAAATATAGATGAGTAGTTAATCCAATTTGCGATTACTTCCTTGATTATTGTTATCCATGCTTAATTGTAACCCTAGGACTTTTGCTATGCCATGTTTACCTTATATGGTGACCTTTGTTGAATAGTACGATAGAATTGCTTAGGACCAACATTGATGAAAATGACCCATAGGTGGGATTATACAAAAATGATGATTTAAAGTGTGATTTGGAAATTATTATAAAGATGTTGGTACTGTTTTTCCAAAATAAAAAGAAAAGGAAAAAGGATTTGGACTTGAGCGGATTGGAATGTCGGGTGGGTGCGGATTGAGCACTAGTTTCCATTGTGCAAGTACCGCCCCAAGTCAATTAAGGACCGACGCTTATGACTGTCCATTCTAAGCATAACCGTACTACCACATGTCTAACATGGTATGACCTGGCTAAATAATTTGTAGACACACCAAAGGAAGTGTGTTAATTGCATGGCGTTAAAGAGATGATCATGTCTTATGGGTAAAGCTGTACACCTCTGCAGAGTTAAAACTATTCGAATAGCTGTGCCTACGGTCAAGGGCAAAGCAAGGAATGCTTTCATAATGGTAGACTTTGGTTTTGGTTTTGAAAATAAAATGATGTTTTGGGATTCGGGAGTGGTTAGAACTCTCGGATGTTGAATTGGCGGATTGAGCCAACCATGTAAATGGAACCTGTTTTATGTCATGACGGATAGAGTCATGTGTGGATAATCTTGATCTTTTAAACTATGGCGGATAAAGCCCTTATACTAGTGATGGTGGATAGAACCCTCACTGAAATATTACATAATTCAATTGTTAAAAAGAATTGCTAAAATATGCTTTATGAAACTTATTAACAAGTATGGTTTGATGAAACTTGGCTTTCTGCAAAAGAACTATATTAAGCCTTCCTTGGAAAGCCCCACATGTGCATAATTTCCCAGACTTGCTGAGTACTTTTGTACTCACGTGCTACATCAACAGTTGTCATCAGAGAACTATCAGGACACCGTTGAAGACGGTGAGTTCTACGCTGAGGAGTTCGAGGAAGATCGCCAGGAGAACTAGTCGCGTGTCTTGTCGTCGCCTGTGGTGTTTTTGGTTTTCGCTTTTTGTCGTTTTGTTTCCGCTGCCGTGTCTCCGGTCTTGTGACCAAGTATTGTAATAAGTAGCCATGTGGCTAATACTTTGTAGTTATGTTACAATTTCGTTATATTCGGCAATGATGTATCACTGTTGACTGTGTGTACTAGCTACTGATCTGGGACTAGTACAGAAATACACAGGAGACTTCGGATAGCCGATCCGGGGTCTCACAAAATACTATAACACAAAAACAATCACTCAGTTGGGCTGCAAAATTGGGGATTCTCAATTTTGGTAAGGGTTAATGAAAATTAAGCAAACGTTTTTATGCTTGATGTAAAAGCATAGTTGGAAATGGGGAAAGAACAAGGTTCTTTATGAATATCTTTTAAAGAGAGGTTTCGGGTTGTATGGGAGCAAACTCTTCTTATGAAAATCTTCCAATGTTCTCTTCAACGAAAGAAGACATACCTTTTTTAAAAAAAAAAAATGATCAGAAATTCTTGCATTCATTAAAGGAGATCTTCTGACTTTTATATCCTTGAAGGTCCTCTGACTTTTATATGGTAAATTGAATCATCAACAAAAGCATGCCAACATTGGAATACCAGTGGTAAGCACCTGTGAGAGACATACAGAGAGAAGTATAACAATGCCAATGCGGAGCACAGATGTGTCTTTTGTCCCATTTAAAGACATCAGGAAAATATGGAAGTGGCTGACTGACCTTAACATATATTGAGCACAATGCACACCTACATCTTTAGAAATGAGATAATCAACAAGTACCAAGTGATCATAGTGCAGCTGCAGAATAATTTTAATAAAGAAACAATTAATACGATCCTCAAAATGAGTGTTATATAGTGAAACAGGATAACAAATCTGGAAGATCTATAGAAAAGAAGTGACTGTATGAGCCAGCAAATGAATATGAGTTTGTTTAGTGCATCTCAGTGAACATACTCTGTTTTGTACATCACTCTGGTCAATTTCTTCTTTGCAGGATCTTATGAAATAACGTGAAAGCAATTTTTTTTTTTTTTTTGGTGTGCAAAGCATCCCTATAATATGAATTCATGAATGATTAACAATGTTTCTCTCACCTGGTTGGCACATTGTTAATCTCTATCAGCTTAGAAACCAATAGGATTTAAATTGGACAAGATATTACCAAGATATAATTTACCCACCTCATTAAATGGGTCAAACTATGGTAGCGGCAGCAAAAGTTATCCAGATTCAGTTCTTATCTTGATCCCTATTAGGGTGCTAACTAATTAACTACCTACCTATTCTGTGGGCTACAATAACCAAAACTTCACAACCAGAAGTGAGGAGAGGTGCTTCTATGTTCTTCCTTTTTAAAGTTGCATAAATATTAAAGTATGAATGAAGGGTATATGAGGATTACTTACCCCTTCGTTTACTTCAAGATTTGTGCAACTTGTATTAAGAGGAAAAGCATAGAAGCACCTCTCGTAAGGAGGATGTAACCATTATCCTGGACTGTTGAAGACTTCTAGTAGCTTGCTGCTACATTTTTACTAAAAAGAACAAGTATTGAATGTTAATATGCCACTTTGCAGCCTAGTAAAATAAGAAGGAAAACATGTTGACTGACTAACCAATAAAAGCAATAGATGGAAAATGTGAACTGGGTAAAAAATGCTCGAGAACAGTTTAGCAACTATCAGTCGAGAAGTCCATTTATTTTCCATGCTATATCTGCAAGTATTGACGGAAGGTCTCAAATTATTTAACCGGGTTTTGATCTCAAGACCACTTAACTCTAATACTATATTAAATTATATGCACCAGCCAATTTTAAAGGAGGATAGGCAATTGACTTATATCTTGTCTCCAGTTTCAAAGAAGGACTCTTTGAGAATTATTTTAGCTCTGGTGGCACATTATGATTTGGAGCTTCACCAGATGGATGTGAAGACCGCTTTTCTGAATGGTGATTTGGATGAAGAAATATATACGAATCAACCGGAAGGATTTTTGGTTCCTAGAAAAGAAAAGTTGATGTGTAAATTAAAGAAGTCAATATATGAGCTGAAACAATCTTCCCGACAATGGTATATAAAGTTTAATGATACCATTTTGAAGTATGGTTTTGTAGAAAATATCGTTGATCGATGTATCTACATAAAGGTCAGTGGGAGCAAGTTTATTATTCTGGTCCTATATGTTGACGACATACTGCTTGCTACTAATGATAAATCTTTGTTGCATGATGTAAAGAAATTTCTCTCCAATAATTTTGAAATGAAAGATATGGGTGAGGCATCCTATGTGATTGGAATAGAAATATTCCGTGATAGAAAACAAGGATTATTGGGATTGTCTCAGAAAGGTTATATTAACAAAATATTGGAGAGATTTAGAATGGAAAATTGCTCCGCAGGAATTGTTCCAATTCAGAAAGGGGACAAGTTTAGTGAAATGCAATGTCCAACCAATGATTTGGAACGAAAGGAGATGGAATCTATTCCATACGCATCGGTTGTTGGGAGCTTAATGTATGCTTCGACATGCACTCAACCAGATATCAGCTTTGCTGTTGGAATGCTTGGTCGGTATCAAAGTAATCCTGGAATGCATCATTGGAAAGCCGCGAAGAAGGTTCTTTGGTATTTGCAAGGCACCAAGGATCATATGCTCACATACAAGAGATCGAGCCATCTTGAGGTGATTGGCTACTCAGATTCAGATTATGCTGGATGTGTGGACTCAAGGAAGTCTACATTCGGTTATTTGTTCCTTTTGGCTGGAGGAGCAATTTCATGGAAGAGTGGAAAGCAATCTGTCATTGCTACTTCCACTATGGAGGCTGAATTTGTGGCATGCTTTGAGGCCACTATTCAATCACTGTGGCTGCGGAATTTTGTGTCTAGCCTTCATATTATTGATAATATTGAAAAGCCTTTAAGGATTTATTGTGATAATTCCGCTGCAGTCTTCTTCTCCAAAAATGACAAGTACTCAAAAGGAGCAAAACATACGGATTTGAAGTACTTAACGGTAAAAGAAGAAGTGCAAAAGCGAAAGGTATCAATCGAGCATATTGGTACAGATCTGATGATATCAGATCCGCTAACTAAGGGACTGCCGCCCAAGACTTTTAGTGGCCATGTTGAGAGGATGGGCATTACAGATAAAACCCTGTTAGCATGATGAGTATATATATACATGACTTTGAGTTTCTCGTGTTTTTATGAACTTATGAATTCAATAAAAGTATTGTTTTGCTAGTTATCCATATTATCGCGTTTCAATTATGGTAGTGATGGATAACAATGGAAGTTTCCCATTAAAATTAGTTTGAATTATGTCGATTGTGATACATGGAAGGGATCTTGTCACTATATGACTTGTGACCGCCTTGATTTTGCCGCCACAATTCAATTAAATGATTACTTGATAAATTCGATGAAAGGTGTACAACTAAAAGTTTATCGAATCATCAAGTTTTTACAAGGGCCAAGTGGGAGATTGTTAAATTATTTTAACATAATATGGCCCATGTAAATTACAAATGGTTTTTAAAATAAAAAGGTCTAAGTGTGATGGTTGCTAGACTAAAAGATTAAGAATCATGGGTTGAAATTCCCTCTCCTCTCCCTTTAAAATATTGTAAACATAATGTGTGTGGGCTAAATAAAGTGTAGGATTGTTACTTCATTAAGCATTATGTTGCACATGGTGGTATTAGTGCCAAACCATCTACTGTTAGCATCAAATAAAAGCTAATTAGTTCTTGCATGCACATGGTGGTATTAGTGTTTGTAATGCTCATTAAGTCCTTCAGTTTTGAAGTGAACATGCTATTAAGATAATGGACTGTTTCCATTAGAATTGAAACAACATGGTCAGGGCATCTACTATAAAAGCATGGTTGAACATTTACACAATGAAGTGCAATGTGCATTCATCTTTCAACAAAGGAACAAGAAAGAGAAGTAGCAAATTAAAAGGAAAGTGTTAGCACATACATACACATAAAAGGTACATTGTTCTTTAATCATCAAAAGAACAATATTAGTAGAAAGGAAGAAAGGAGAGAAACTCAATATGCAAGGCATTCCTAATATGTCTCAAGGTGGGTTTGTGTTTTTGCACATATAAAGGAGAGAAACTCAATATGCAAGGCATTCCTAATATGTCAATCCCAACCACAAACCCTCTCAGGCCATGTTTGGATCCCTAGACTAATTGTTAGATGGCTAAAAATTAGCTCTAGTCTATCCAAACATGAAGACTAATAGGTGGGCTAATTTTTAGCCAACCCCTTAGCTAACAATTAGTCCATTAGCTGGTGGGGAGGAGCTAATTTGGGCTAATAGCATGTAACACGCTGAGAAAAGTTTGAAATACCCTCGCGCTGGCCTTATCCTCATTTCCTCACCTATTATGAGGGGGCAGACATGACTTTTCTAAGAAATTAGCCCAACCATTAATCATGTATCCAAACAGCCATGAGCTAATTTTAGATGGACTAATTATTAGCTAACTAACAATTAGCTCTAGCCATTAGCCAGCTAACAATCACTACTACAAAACCGGACATCACAAGCGGCCTATTAGAAACGGTTTGGTGCGAACCGGTTGTAATGCTCACACCAGAAGCGGTTCGTGGCAACAGGCCGGAGGGGATCTCTAGAAGCGGTTCGTGACACGAACCCCTTCTAAAGCCCCACCTTTAGAAGGGGTTCGTGGCACGAACCCCTTCTAAAGATCTTTACAAGCGGTTCGTGTCCCCAACCGCTTCTAAAGCTTTAGAAGGGGTTCGTGTCACGAACCGCTTCTAAAGGTGGGGCTTTAGAAGGGGTTCGTGACACGAACCGCTTCTAAAGACCCCCTTCAGAAGGGGTTCGTGTCACGAACCGCTTGTAGAAGCCCAGTTTTAGAAATAATAAAAGGAATGCGTGTCCTATTCTATCAGAGAGCACGCGTGGGTGGGTTGGCTAGATGGATGAAGCGGGTCACGAGGATGGAGTGCTGGTCGTGGGTTCGAATCCCATTCCCACGATATTATTGGTAGTCTTTTATCGCTTGGTGTCGCACCACCACAAGCGGTTCTAGCAACCGCTTGTGATACCCTTCGGGGTATCACTCGCGGTTGCTTAGAAGCGGTTGTAGAACCGCTTCTGGAAGTGGTTTTGAACCGCTTCTGGAAGCCATTTCTGTAGTAGTGAATTAGTTTTAGCCCATCCAAACATGGCCTCAGTTTCAAAGATTAATTTCACCACCCGTAGCCATAAAGCAAAACCAAATCAGTCGTTCTTTCCGGCGTAAGGTATGTAAAAAGGAGCCACCTTAATTTTCATGGAATCCAACACATGACACGGAAAGAACCAAATAATGGCAAGCAATAAGCGAAGAATTCCATAAGGGGACATTCCATAAAAAAAGACAAGAAGGGGACAGCTTTTCTTCACCAAATTAGACAGAACAAATGGATAAAACAAATCGGGAACGAAGAAGCTTACAAAGGAAAGTGTGTTTGTGTGCGAGTAGGCGAGCCTGCGCCTGGTCCGTTAGATGCGGTACACCTTCTGCAGCGCCATTCACGCAGCTACCGCCGCCGCTTCTCGTCACCGGCAGTGAGGCTTCCAGAAGATTTGACTCGAAACTGCAAGAGTCCATGTGATCCAAGCCGGCTGGAGGAGCGAGGAGCTGCGGGGGACGAGAGGGGTGGGAATCGCCGCCGCCCGAAGATACTTTCCTCCAAAACCTCTCTATATACGGCAGCCACCTACACCAACTCGTCTCTGTCCGCTATCATCCTACAATCGTAGCTGCTACTAATTGATAACAGAACTTCCTTCCTACAATCGTAGTTGCTACTGCTTTTCTTTTTGCGGAGCGTGCAGGACATCGGCAGATTGCTGAACTCTAATGGCGGGCATGCATGGTCAGTTCTTGTCCAGGAGACGGTTAACCAGATCCTTTCTGGTATGATCGACAAGTACGAGTGCAAATCAAACGCAAAGGAGAATGTGGAGAGGCTGGAGATGGCGCACATCAAGTTGGAGGCCGCACTCGAGACATCCGACAAGTGGAAGATCAACGACGCGTCGGCGTTGCTGCGTTGGCGGAGCAAGCTGAAGCGTGCTGCCCGAGAGTGCGATGAAACACTGTGCAAATGCAAGCAACAAATCCTGGAAGAAGAAGAAGAGATGGAGCAGGAGGTAAAGAAGTCCTCCTTCCCTAAACGGATCGCTCGTACTACCAAGTCATTCATCTCCTCTTTTTTTAGTGGTAGTAGTAACTACGAGTCCAATAGATGCGTTGTCCAAAGATTCGAGTGGTTTGCAGATTCTGCTAGTGATTTTTTGAGATTCCTGGAGCATGGTAGCACACCGCGGCAATACATGTTCTTCGACCCTCTTCTAAGGCACCTTCTTGCAGGAAAAAGTGCAGTGTGTAAGTTTGCAAGGGGAAATCAACACGGTCTGTTTTTTCTACAGCTATTCTACATTGCCGAGCATGGAATAGAGAGCGGTCTCCTCTTTATCCACAAAGATGGTGATGGACCACAAAACAATTTCCTCCTTGGTCTCACCTTACAACTTTCGGAGAGCACAAACATAGTTGGGATTGCAATCAAATGCCTGGAGTTGTTCTATACACCTCACTTCAAGTCTACAGCTGAAATCGCTAAGATAAAGCTCACTCAGCTGCCTACGCAAGACTTCGACTGGGATCCATATGTTTACTGTAGCAGTAATGATCGTTGGAGTAACATTCACGGTGTTTTTACTCGGTGGTTTCGCCCAAACCCATTATGTTACAAGCAGCAGCCCTATGGTAGCAGCAACACAAATGTTCCATCAGAAGTGTTGCCATGTATTTCTCTGGAACCGGTTATTAAAGTGCATTTGCAGGGCTACATCCCACTTCCTGTTTGGTGCAATAGGCGGAGGACAATCATCAAAGGCAAAACAAGTTCCCTACAGAAGAAAGGCTTTTCGTATCTGAAACTTGGACTCAAAGTCTCACCTCATACTTCTTCAGAAGACTCGCAGCCTTCCGTCGGGGTTTCTGTGGCAGAGATGATTGACACGGAGGAACAGCAAGGATTGTGTACAAATATCACCATGGAACAACTGGATAAGATCATGTTGCCAAAGGCAATAGATTGCCTTTGTCGGAACCCCAGAGCGACGGCGTATCAGATGCTCTGCAATTTCAAGCATGGCAGCACATATCTTCGGGTTAAGAAGACAACCGTTCAAAAGATGTTGCAAAGACGAGAGGAGACATTCGAGAGACAATCATTAATTGCCGTCACCGAATTCCTCAACTCGTGGGCTGCGGAGGTGCCAGCCTGACTGCAGGGCTCGATCACGGACTGGATTCAGAAGGAAAAGGAAATGCAGAATTGCACTAGCGATTTGACACTTTCTTGCTAGCTAGTTGTTCTGTTTAATGCAGTACAGAACTAATATCCCACGTTGCAGATCATGCAAATGTAATGAGTCAATTCGAGCTGTATATAGACTATGTAGACGACTTTAGCAAGAAATACTTAGGAAGAAATACTAGAACTCAAAAACAATCACTCAGATGGACTGCAAAATTGGGGATTCTCAATTTTGGTCAGGGTTAATGAAAATTAAGCAAATGTTTTTATGCTTGATGTAAAAACAGTAGTTGGAAATGGAAAAGAACATGGTTTTGAGAATACATTTAGCTTGAGAATAGTTCACTGGCCCATAAACATCCCAGTCTATATGAAATCACCTTCAGTGAAACCATCACAGTGGCTGATGTGATTAATGGGGGTTGGGATAACTTAAAATTTCGCCACTTTGTGGGGTCGCTGAAAATATGTGGATAAGACTTCAGTAGGATTTTTTCCCCCCAAGAACTTCAGTAGGATTGTGCTGGAGTCATAATTAATGATAATGATGATATTATGCAACGGATGCTTAATTCTCTTGGCAAATTTACTGTCAAATCTTTTTATCAAGTTTTGAGGGTGCAGAATGGTGGCTTCCCACATAAATTCTCGTGGAAGGTTAAACTCCCAGTTAAAATTAGAGCTCTTTTACGGTACTCAATAATTATTGTGAATTCTTTTGTAGAACTTGTTAGCTTCTAATAATAGAAATTGGAGAGTTCCCCCTCTGTTTCAAAAGAAAAAACTATATGTACATCGTACAAATAGTGTATATATAGTTGGAAATTGGAGAGTTGCACCAAATTAAGCATGTATTGTTGTGGTGTTGCACCAAATTAAGCCATATATATTGTACTTACGTGCTCCAAATTGGAAACAGTGTGGGAAACTCCAATTTCTATTATTAAAAACGGACAAGTTCTACAAAAGAGTTCCGAAAAGAAAACGAAAGCAAAAAATTGCTCCTACAGAATAAATCTGCGCGAGCAGAACTATGCGAACTACTCCTATAGACTACCATCGTTTTCAGTAGAGGTTACATCGGAACATAGCTATAATTAACATCCTAATTTTTGTTTTTCTTGTATTTATTGTGCCTTTTGAAATTTTGAGAATTTATTTAAAATTAATTTGAATAAACCTTTTTTTGAACTAATTAAATATTTGTAAATTTTATATAAAATTTTATTAGAAATATTTTATTTGAGTTCAAAATATCTGAAAATATTATCTTCCTCTGTTCCATGTCCGTGTGGCGGCTGTGCACTGCGGTTGCACACATTGAGTCAAGCCGCCCTG
This sequence comes from Rhipidocladum racemiflorum, assembly GCA_036346355.1. Taxonomy (NCBI): domain Eukaryota; kingdom Viridiplantae; phylum Streptophyta; class Magnoliopsida; order Poales; family Poaceae; genus Rhipidocladum; species Rhipidocladum racemiflorum. The sequence goes on from CM070588.1 coordinate 40,612,240, forward strand.
CCCCTTTCGTCTCTGCTTCATGCATGCTCACCGTCATCGCGACCCTAACACTTCTGTAAATCCTAATAACTCTGCTGTCCTGTCCTGTCTACGAGCAACTAATGCGTCGTGGACTGGAGTATCCAAACTAGGAGCGTGGGATCCAGCAGCATCCTGGAAAATTCCTTCTTTTTCATGGTTGGTGACTTCACACAGAAGCATTTCAGCTGCACCAAGTAATCAGGTATAAGTAGTGCCCGGTAGATGCCCTCAGTCTCGTTCTACTGATTCATACAATTTCCTTGGACCATCTTCTTGCGTACTCTCCGGAGTCTGGTCTTGATCCAGACATATATATACTTGTCCAATTCATTTCACCATCTCGCATCAGGTGGCAGCTGGCACGATCGAGCGCTTGATCCCAGATCCAGAAGCGGCTAGGCAAGGTGAGAAAACTGTTTAGAGATTATTCAATAATAATTGTACTATATCACGTTAAAAAATTATTGTGCGGTTTTCACATTTCTAATTTGAGGAATAGATTTCAATCTACTAATTATTGTTTACATACAATTGATTTCTAGGTTGTGCATCTAATCTAGTTTTCTTTCGCGGTCTTAGATTAATTATTCTAAATTAATTCTTTCTATTTGATCATTATTTTATTAATGTTAAGAATTAATAACAATAAGAAAAAAAATTCTTTCTATTTGAGCATGGCTAATCGATTAGATATATTCTATGCAGAGATTGTATACTTTCCCCACATGACACATTCTTACAATCATGTCAACCATGCCACGCGATACTCATCGTATCAGTTTTGCTAAATTGTGACAAAACAGTTCCACTTGCTAGAGTCTAGCCTTGCACCAGCCCCATATCGGAACCCATAATATAGGACACGGGCCCACCTGTGTTTACCTGTACTAGTCCCTGGATCAATAGCTAGTACACACAGATCATAACAGTATGGATCATCACCATGCGATAAATAAAGTTTAATACAGAGTACTAGCCAACAAGACCCATTATTACAAAAGTTGGACCCGTAGGTCATATAGCAGCGGAAATATTAAACTGTCAAGTTAACATGATAAAATAAAGTCCAGAAACACCACAGGCAAAGACTGGAGATAACGTGTTCCTAGTCATCCTGATATTCTTCCTCTTCAAAGTCTTCCTGGCAGATGTCGAAGGGTGGGATGCAGGCTCTTGGGTAGCTATCTTTGTCTTCCTGATCTGCTTCATGGAATAAGCAGCCCCGCAATAAAAAGCGAGGGTGAGTATGCAACATACTCAACAAGTCCGGTAAGAAATGCAATATGCAATTTGATTCAAGGGAAGGTATTGGTTAATTTGCGAAAAGCCAACTTTGAAGATTTGGTTCTAAAATTTTTAAGAGCAGTTTTCAAAGGAATTTTCCTTTATGAAATCATAGTTTAAACTTTTCGGAACACAGCTCCAACCATGGAAAATAAAACAATACATGGCATCGACCATGGTTTTTATTTTAAGAATACTTTGGAAGTCTTTTTCTCTTGGCTCCAACCACGGGCTTTTATCAACTCGAAACATTCACGGATTCAACCGTGTTTTCTTTTGTAAAATCGAGTTTGAAATCAAATAGAGAAAATCTACCTGGCGACAGCGCACTTTGTCCACCCTTGACCGTGGGTACGGCTATTCGAATAGTTTGTTTACTCTGCAGAGCTTGCACGCTTTACCCGCGAGAGATATTTCACTCTTTTTGGTTATTTGCTTCATTTGGCATATAACCCCAAGTGAAAATCACAAGGCCATTTTCCTAGCTACATCTTAACTAAGTCACGCCCGCTGAGGTTTCACCGCCAAATGGCTACAACCAAGTTGGAAGCCCCCTCTTGCGCCTGTAGGCCTACTGTGGCTACAACCACGCCTATTCCACCATTTGGCATGCCTTAATTAAGTTTTCACTAGTTACTTAGCCAGGCCCGTCTCAGACCGGAACCCGCGGTCGCACTATTGTACATTGTTTGACAATCACAAGGAATCGGTCCTTAGGGTGACTAGGGTGGCACATACTCAAACCCGAGTCTCGTGCATACTGCACCCGCCTTGCAACCTTCCACCCTATTCAAGTTTTGAAATTCCAAGTTTCTCTTTTCTTTTGTTTTACCAAACTGGCAGCACCAACTGCCCTTTTTAAAATAACATTTTTGCTCAATCATTTGGAATTTCAAATAACAAGCTTTCAATTAAACATACGAATAGTATTTAGCATACTAAGCACTACTATTAGACTAAACAAGGGTGTTAAGCCACACAAATTACTCATTCTAGGGCAACCAAAGGATAGATAGATTAATATGTAGCAAACATACATATTAATAAGGTATATAACTACACTCTATCATAACATATCATTTTATATAAACAACCATAGCATGCAAGTTAGTAAATCTATAAAACATTTCAAAACATGGATCAACATGCTTCAAGGGAACTTATCGGAGACTTGCGGGGACTTGCCTTGGTTGGTGAGGAGAGGGTTGTCTTCCTGCGGTTCTGCGACGGAGTCGACGTCTAGCGTTTCTATTAAACGAAAACATTCGGAAAATACAAAGAAACAAATTAATTTGTAATCACATGAAAACTTCCAGATCATTAGTCTAGCATTTTCTAAGATTTATAAAATTTATTTTGGAATTTTTGAACGTATAGTCCAAGAGCTACAAAACTTACAAGTTTAGACTTTCCGTGAATAATTTAATAGTATAAATGCTTTTATAAAATTTCATAAAAATTACTGTAGAAAGGTATAAATTTTTACTAATTAACAAAATTTGTTGTAAGTGATTCGGACTTGGAACGAATTTTTAGCGAAAAAGACAAAATTCACAAATCCTTGTAATTAATACGTACAACAAATTTGGGTTTCCTCTGCATGGTACTGTTCCAACCGTAAACATGTATACTAAAAAGGCTACATCATAGCCAGACACAGGGTTCGAACTCAAGCCAGCTGGTTCAAGCCTCTGATGCCATACTCTTGTTCGGCTGGCTGGCTACGTGAGGAGAAACCGAATACAACATATTGCAACATATAAGTATTCACATGTACTGCCTAATATATTTTTTTGTATACATGCTACTACTAAAAAAACATACATGCTACGCAGTATATATATACAGAAACATGCAAGCGTAAACAATAAATATATACACGCTAATCATGTCGATACCCGCGGAACTACATATGATGAGATCATCCGATTAACAGATAGAGCGCGCGTAAAAGAAAGCGAGAGAGTACCGCTCGACGACCGGCAGTAGCGCGGATCGTCGGCGCGGAAGAAGACGCAGTCGGAGAGTGCGACGGCGACGGCAGCGGTGACGTAGAGGACGACGGTGGCGGCAACGACGACGACTGCAGTAGTGGTGACGACGGCGGCAACGACGACAACCACGACGGCGACTGCATCAACGGCGGCGACCAACGGCGGGGAGGAAGCGAAGTGACTAGAGAAGGGCTCTGATAACAAGGGCTATGGTTGGAAGTTTACCCACTAGATTAATGGAATGGAAATCAAATGGAGATATTGACGTGAGGGCTAAATGGAAACGGCTTGGGAATGTGGAAGGCTGGAAAATGGAAACGTCTGGTTCAATGCGTAAGCAGCAACGGCCGAAGAATGGAAAACGTCCTGGCGTCATGCGGCTGGACTGGAAACGTCGTTGCCCACGAGAACCATACACGTTTTAGTGGAATGCCACCACGCCACATACACATATACAAGCTAAAAAGATTTTGTGAATAACTACACGTGAATACATGTGAGAGATTCATATATATATATATATATATATATATATATATATATATATATATGCAACCACACAGCATAGTTAGAAGAATTAAATAGCAAAAAGGTTCCAAAAATCTTGGGAAATTCCTCTGAAATACTAGGCATGGTTTAGAACTTAACAGAGTTGGTTTCGTAATTTTTCGATGTATAGATTTTTCGCAAAAAATCTTTTAGTAAAATTAGACACCTGTACAGATTTTTGTAAAATCCACGATTTACGTTATATAACATCTTTTCCGAAAATATTCGAAGAGAAAACTCTCGTCTACCCGTTATCTTAATTTTAAACAAAATTTTAGATTTTACGCTTATACAAAAATGCATGATCTTTATTTAACGTGATTAGTTCAATAAACTGGAATTCAAATTAACCGTGAGGATTCCGAATAAATTCCGAAAAATCCAAATAACCCTAGAAACACACTAAATACATTAAAAGCAAATTTTGGGGATGTTACACCCCGGTGATGCGCGTACCTTGCTATGGGTGGGAGTGCAGCTTGTACACACAGTACTCTCCCAGACTAGGTGGAAGTACAGCTCGTACACACATTACTCTTCCAAACGCGGCTCACACACAGTTTCGACGATGGTTTACGCTCCATTGTGTTCTTTTACTCCATAGCAAGGCATGCATCGTGTATTGGAATACTCCGACCCTGATGCCTCAGCAAGGGAGTACCTAGAACAACACCAGTACATTCAGTGTTTGTCCATACTACTTCAGCCTTCCAAAATGGCAAGGCTAAACCCCAACTCATGTACTAAATTAAGGTTATCCCATACTAGCACATGTGGTTGCACATTGTGACTCAGTTGATAACATTAAGTTCGATCCTTAGGGTGACTCAGACAAGACCTCCAATCGTCTGCCCGATCTAAATCACACTTTTCCTTTTTGCCTTTCATTTTTACCAAAATAACCATTTTTTTAACCAAACCACCATTCCCAAACCCGGTTTGTATCCAAGTGAGATTTTGATTAAATTGTACCACCGATCTGACAATTCCATTTCCACTGCGTAACTAAGCATATGCAGGTACTATCCATATATTCCATTCGACATTTATTGTAATGTCTAAACCTATCCTAGTGATCAGCAAGGTTCTCATGTCCAAAGTGATTAAGGAAATCCATCGATCTCGGATATAGTTATAATTACCCACAATGTAGCAAATTTAGTAAAATTTCACGCATGCATAATAATTTGACAGATCAAAATAGACTTCACAAATATGGAATCAATATGATCAAAGGGGCGTGCTTGCTTGTTTGCTCTTCATTGAATGTGTCCTCGGGATTGTAGTCTAAGTCGTCGTCGACGGGTTTCGACACATCAACATCTAAGCGATCGAGCGACAAAAGAAACAACGAAAGCAAATAAAGCGAATCAAACAGGGCAAATGAAACGAATAAGAAAGTGAATTGAAATCTACACTAAAAGAAGGGAAATCTAGCGTAGAGATTGATAACATGGTTATTAGGGTCTAGATTAACATGTCTAAACATCGAACAACTCTAAAACAAGAGACTAGCGACAAAAGGGATAAACTGAATCTGGAAGTCACTGGACTCCCAGCAGTATCGACAGCAAGCGCACGGTAGTGCCATTGACCAGGCAGTACCAACACTAAGGGTTTGATAGTGCCGCTCGTCAAAGGGAGCTCTTTGAAAAATATCTACCGCAGTTGGCCGAGCGGTGCTACCGCCCTTGGCCGGCAGTACCGACCACTAACTCCGGTAGTGCCAGAGTTCCAGGCCGAAGAGGGTGCCCACTGGAATAAAGCTATCATCATTGTTGCTATGGTACTACCGCTCGGGCGGTAGTACCGGCACTTCAACGGTGGTAATGCCGAACTCCAGAAAACTATGTTTTGCAAAAATAGAACTTTTGCGTAAACGAGTTCGGAACTTTGAGACAATTGCATGATTATGTTTCTAGCGATGCTAGGGACCCATTCACACTGGCCCCACCAAGTTTTGAGCTCGTTTGACTTGGTTTCCAACTTTTTGAATACAAGAACCCTAATTACTCCCAAATTTGATTTTCGACCCGAATCGACTTCAAACTCGATTCTTTTTACGGGAATCGAACTTAACGACATCGGATATATTCTAAAGTCATTTCCTTGACTTTTGGAGCTAGGGTTTCCAAAGGAAACTCCAGGACTCAAGAAAATGACTTTTAAGCGAATAAATCCGACAAATGCTAATTAGGGTTTTTGGGTCGATTCTTTTGTGCTAACTAAATCTTTTGAGCTTAACCTAACCCTAGACACTCAACTAACCAGTGATTAACCTCTTTAGCCATGATTTCTAGCGCTAAACTGAAAGAAGAAAGGAGGGAAAATAGAAAAACTAGGGTTTTGAGCTCAAAACCCGATGGATTGAACTAGGGGTTGAATCCACCGGTCTTGAGGCTCGCTTAGGATTCGAGGAATCTACCCACACCACGTGCTTGCCTTCTCTTCATGCCTCTTGAGCTCAACTTGCCAGAGAGGAAGGAGGAGAGGCAGCCGACATCATCTGGGGAGGAGAAAGAGGGGGATAACGAGAGGGAGAGGGAGAGGAATGAGGGAGGGAGTGAATGGGAGATATCGACAGCTTCAATTCACACCGTCTCAATGAAGCTTGCTAAAATTCAGTTAAGTTATAGCATAGATTATTAGACCTAGCTAGCAAACAGCCAAATTAAACACTTGTTTACACCAAAATTTGGCATATGTGGATAATATCGGCCCAAATTGGAATGGAAGGTACGATACAGTTAAAATTTGATTATATTCCGTAACCAACATGGATTCGGTTGCTAAAACAGAGAGAGTTTGATTCAAAACCGATACGGGTTCGGTTGCCGTATTCAGGATGGACTCGGATCGGCTAAAGGAATATAAAAGGGGACGGACCAGGAAGGAAGAAAAAAAATCAATCCAACACCATACACACATCTACTTTTTACAGTTCTTTCTCGTCGTTTCAGTTTTGCAATCATCCCTCTGTAAGTCGACGAGATCAACAAAGATGCGCATTGCCGGTTGTTGATCTTGACCAATTTCACCCAGGTTCGATCTGCTTTGTGTTGTTGCGCATCGCCTCTCAAAGCCGATTTTGCCTTGCCCTTGGATTAGCTGTAATTGGTTGATCTAGTTATCTCCTGATCGGCTTTTAGCCGACTAGTGTTAAGCCGATAAGCATCAATTTATCGGCTTTGCTTGATTTATGAACTTTACCTTGTCAATTACAGGTCAAATTGACTGGCACGCTCTGCAAACCAGGCGTTTGTCTCGTATGTTCGAAGTTAGGAACCCTGCTTCACGTTTTTAGCGTGAACATATTTTGTCACACCCGGTGGGACAAGAAGGAAGTCAATCATGTCGTCGACCGAAAAATCCACAGCTACCACTGACACCAATGCAGATGCAATAATCGCGCTTACACTAGCCGATTTAACTCCTGAGCAATAAAAGGAAATTGAAGATCGGAATGCAGCAATGGAAGAGATGATGTTGAAGTGCTTCCAAAAAACACGGCGAGGGGTCACCCAAAAGGTCGCACTTCCAACCATCAACCCTATCGGTGATGCCTCTACTGATCCGGTAAGCCGATATGCACCTGGCCAGGCCGATTTATACACTATGATTGAGCAATCCGTACATCATGCGTTAATCAACCAATCATCGGCTCTGGTATCAACGCTAAAGCCGATGATTGAGAACAGTGTCAAAACGATTGCTCAAGAGTTGGCAGTGTCTGGGAGTTTAATAGATCCGTTACAAGCCCTCCCGGCATACCCAGCATACTCGATACCACCAAATACGAGCGCAGTAAATGCATCGGCTCCATTACCTCCGATGATGCCGACCCAACCTACTGTGTTAAAACCTAGCACTCATATGGGCGGGGTGGCGCACTACCATGGGCACACGGATGGGGCAAAAATAAACATACCAAATCTGCCCCCCGTGACTTCTGTTAGTGGGTTTGGACAATCGGCTTGTCGGTCGATTAATGCGAGCCAACCCTACCAATCCCAATGTGCTATGCCTAGAAACCAAACCCCACACAAGGTTGTATCATACGTCGAACCCTTTGTACCTATACCCGAGACGTCGGTTGTAAGGAACAATGATTATGAGCCATTTCCTAGGCATCCAGAGATGCGGTTCGGCCGACAACCCGAGTTCGCACTCGGGGGGCAGGGCGTCAACTACGGTGATTGGCAGGGTCATATGGGACAACAAGCCGATAATGTCAATTGGGCCGAACAAATAACTGCTGTATTAAGAGAGCAATTCGGCCTACAGCCAAAAGGGAGGATAATCGGCTACAAAAAGCCGTATCCCGATTGCATAGATCGCATGCCCTACCCCCATAACTACAGGATACCAGACTTTGCCAAATTTTCAGGTGATGATTCCGTTACCACTATTGAACACATCGGACGATTCATGGCTCAGTGTGGGGAAGCCGCACAGTCCGATGGGCTGAAAATTAGACTATTTCCTTTATCGCTGTCCGGGGCAGCGTTCACTTGGTTTACCAATCTGCCTCCAAATTCGGTTCATCTCTGGAACGATCTGGAAAGCCGATTTCATGAATACTTCTTTTCCGGAACTATGGAGCTTAGGATCTCTGACCTTAGCTCAGTCCGACAGAAATACGGTAAATCGGACTCCGACTACATTAGGAGATTCAGGGGCATGCGGAACAGGTGCTTTAGTGTAACACTTCCCGATGATCAATTGGCAGATCTGGCATTTCAAGGATTGATCCCGCCAGTAAAGGAAAAATTGGCAGGGCAGGAGTTCTCCGACCTAGGCCATCTGCTCCATCGTGTATCGGCGCATGAAAGTCGATATGCGGAAAACAAAGGGTTCAAGGATAAATTTAAATCGAATGGCAATGAAAAAGCCAAAGTAAATATGGTAGAGTATAATCCAAGCAACACTTCTGAGGACGACGAAGCAGATATAAATACAGTCGAGTGGACTAAGGGCGCTAAATGACCACTCGTTTGCTCTCTGCTTAAGCCGATAAAAAACAAAACAGAAGTCAAATATTCGTACGATGTGTCAAAATGTGATAAGATATTCGATTTATTGCTTCAAGAAAAACTTATAAAATTACCAGAAGGGCACGTCATCCCGTCGGCTGATGAAATTAAAAAGCGAAGGTATTGCAAGTGGCACCATTCCTTTTCGCATAATACTAACGATTGTAATATTTTTCGGCAACAGATTCAATCGGCTATTGCCGATGGACGGTTGAAGTTTGCAGATGAGTCGGCTATGCAGATAGATGTGAATCCTTTCCAAATCAACATGGTCCAGTGTTCGCGGAAAGGAAAGGAACTCATGAAAGAGGATGTCAAGCCGACCAAGAAAGTTGAAATCCGATCAAAGGGAGATGAAACGGTGCAAATCACCATCGGCTCAATACAAATCGAGGCTGATAAAAATGGGCAAAACTCGAGGACAGTAAAGCCGAAAGGGGATTTGGAAGTTGGGAGATGGTATAAGGCGGAGAAAGCCCCAAGAAAAACCAGCTTCAAGCCAAAGCCAACTTTCTCGCAACTCTTGGAAAAATATGAAAGGATAAGCCACAGACAAACCTCCCAACGACCGAACTACTTTCGCTGGCCAAGTATTCATCGACCAGGCAAATACTATCGGCCAGACGCCCCTCAATGGCCAAATACCGAAGAAGACGAACATCGGCAGTGTCCATTTTGGCAATTTTGCTGGGAGAGAGGGATGACCTTACCTACAGTGCTATCATGCCCTATGAAACACCCAATTAGGCATCGGCCAAATCGATCGGCTAAAGAAAGGTTGTCTAGGCCGGTGCACGATCGACTAGGGGCAGAGAGCAAAAGGCCGATCCATGAAAGATTGTCAATACCAGAACAAGGCGATTTTTCTAGAGCTCAAGAAGCGCCGACTTCCGACGACACTGTCAGGACGGAGTCTGACAGCGAAATGAGCAATCTGGCTGGAAAAATCAGAAAGCCGATAGAACCTAAACCGAGGTGGTGCCCTTTGGGTCTTAACAAATTGCAACACAGGCGACTTCAACGACTAAAGACACAAGAAGAAAGGGAAGCCAAAAGAGAGAGAGAAAGAGATCGGGTATTCAATAAGCTGAGGCCGATACCAATTGGAAAACAGGAGTGGAGGAAAAAAGAGCAAACCGATAGCGATTCAGATCAATCAGTTGATTCTGGATCTCCAATGATCCGAGACGATACACCGCCAATGGACATAAACATGGTGTTCACTTTACCCGCTGAGTTCAAAACCGAGGTAGAATCGGCTGAGGAAGTATTCGCCCAATTATGCCTTGGTGCACCGGATGCCGTATTCGAAAAGCCTCAAGACATGCATCGACATCTGAAGCCACTATATCTCAAAGGCCATATCAATGGCCTACTAATATCGCGGATGTTGGTCGATGGTGGGGCGACAGTCATTCTTATGCCTTTGAGCACCTTTAAAAAATTGGGCAAAGCCAATGAAGATCTGATTAAGACAAACATGGTATTGAACGATTTCACCGGAGACCCCCACCGAAGCAAAAGGCGTAATGATGACGGAATTGACAGTCGGCAGCAAGACTTTGCCAACTGCATTTTTTGTGATAGAAGCGAAGGGCAATTACAGTGTGCTCCTCGGACGGGACTGGATCCATGCTAATTGCTGCATACCATCGACCATGCATCAAAAATTAGTGAAGTGGAACGGTGACACAATTGAAGTTGTATCTGCCGATACATCGGCTCATATTGCCATGGCCAGCCCTGACGCTAACTGGCCACACGAAGAAGCCGAATGCATATCAGGAAAAGTTTTGGATGATTGTGATTTTATTTGCATCGAGAAATCAGGATTCAAGCCGATCAGCATTAAACCCAATACGTTTGATCGGACAAGCGAAGTAGTAAGGAGATGGAGTCCAAAACAATAGCGAAATTACAAGAGAAAGCGAGGAGCTCTCGGCGAGAGGAGTACGAAGAGGCTATTGAAGATTTCGAAGAAGAAAGACGAGGGCAAGGCTTCACCTCTGCCGATTTGCTTGAGGAAATCGATATCGGAGAAGGCGATAGGAAAAGACCAACGTTTGTGAGCGCTAGATTGGAACCAAGCTACAAAGCAAAGTTGGTCGAGATACTCAGAAAATACAAAGACTGCTTTGCATGGGAATACTATGAAATACCAGGTTTAAGCTGACAGCTTGTCGAACATCGGCTACCCATAAAAACCGGGTACCGGCCATTCAAACAGTATCCAAGACGGTTTAATCTCGTACTGTATGATGCCATAAAAGAAGAGGTAGGATGATTACTAGAGGCAAAGTTTATCAGGCCTTGCCGATATACGGAGTGGGTCTAAAATATCGTCCCTGTAAGGAAGAAAAACGACAAGCTTCGGGTGTGTATCGATTTTAGTGATTTAAATAAAGCCATGCCAAAAGACGAATATTCGATGCCTGTAGCCGATATACTCATTGATGCTACATCCGAAAATAAAATCATAAGTTTTCTCGATGGAAATGCCAGATATAATCAAATATTCATGGCAGAAGCCGATATACCCAAAACGGCCTTCAGATGCCCAGGAGCTTTAGGGCTATACGAATGGACTGTCATGACGTTCGGCTTGAAAAATGCTGGCGCCACTTATCAACGCGCCATGAACCATATTTTCCATAATCTAATCGGCCATACTGTAGAAATCTATATCGATGATGTTGTTGTGAAATCCAAAGAAGACTGGAAACACTTAGCCGATTTGGAAAAGATGTTCGAGAGCACAATGGCACACGGATTATAGATGAATCCACTCAAGTGCGCTTTTGGGGTATCGGCTGGACAATTCCTCGGATTTACAATGCATGAAAAAGGGATTGAAGTAAACCAGGCAAAAGTAAAAACGATAGTCGATACCAAGCCACTGACAAATAAAAAGGAGCTACAGGTACTAATCGGCAAAATTAATTACCTGCGGCGCTTTATTTCAAATTTGTTCGGACGGATTCGTGCTTTCACACCACTACTGAAGATAAAAGACAACCAAGAATTTGAATGGGGAAACGACCAGCAGAAGGCTTTCGATGACGTAAAGAATTACCTGATGAAACCCCCGGTGTTGGTCGCACCAAAGAATGGCATACCTTTCAAATTGTATATATAGGCTGAAGGAGATACGATAGGAGCAGTTCTGACACAGGAGACCGATGGAAAGGAACAAGTCATATTTTATTTAAGCCGACGACTTTTGGACGCAGAAATCAGGTACCCCCTAGTGGAAAAGTTATGTTTGTCTTCATACTTCGCTTGCACCAAATTAAGGCATTACATCTTGACATCAAAATGCGTTATAGTGTGCAAAACCGACGTGATTAAATACATACTATCCGCACCGATTCTACGAGGTCGACTCGGTAAATGGGCATATGCTTTAACCGAGTTCGACCTAACGTACGAATCGGCTAAAGCTGTGAAAGGACAAGCTATAGCTGATTTTCTTACAGGAAGTGCCACGTTAGCTGGGACAGCCGATGTTGCTCCTTGGCAATTGTACTTTGACGGATCTGTTTGCCAAGAGGGTGAAGGCATTGGCATAGTGTTAATTTCACCCAAAAGACAAGACTTTAAATTCATGTATCGGCTTAATAGCCGATGTTCTAATAATCAAGCAGAATATGAAGCACTGCTAAAGGGGCTACAGTTGCTGGAAAGCATCGGGATAAAAGACGTAGAAGCCTTCAGGGATTCAATGTTAATTGTACAACAAGTCAAAGGAGAATACCGATGCAATGACGAAGTGTTGGCTCAATATTTACGTCAATGTCTCCAGATTATTGAAACATCCACAACATTCTCCATAGAGCATATCCCCAGAAAAATCAATGACAAAGCAAACCTGTTGGCACAATGGGCATCAGGTTATAGAAGTAAAAGCCGACAGGAATCGATCGAGTCAAACGATTGGCCGATCATGTGCACCCATCCTGTCGACTGGAGAACAGAAATAAAGAATTATTTGTTGGATCCATCTAAGCTGACTGAGCGAAAAGTCCGGCATAAAGCACTAAAGTACGTTATTGTTATGGACCAAATGGATTCATATTCCCTTGACAAGCGAAGCAAGGCTTGCACCACCTTACGATTCATACGGATTCACTCGTGACGTTTAATCCTCCTCCTGCTGGTGAGGCAAGAACTACAAGCCTCGAGGGACCGCCCCCCGCCCCCCCGGGGAAGGTAGAAAAGAAATAGAAAAACTCCCCTCCGTGGCGAGGGGGAAGTGGGGGGAGCTCCCCTCCGCGGCGAAGAGAGAATGCGGAGGGAACCCCCCTCCGCTTGGTTTCCAATCGATACAAGCGCGGTACGGGCTGTCCAAGTCAGACATCCAGTAATGGCCCCTTGGGAAACACCAGGACATGTCAGACTAGCCTGGGACCCTAAGATAGGTAAAATTCCCGTAGAACCCTTATAGAAGGCGTAAAAGTAGAGGGTAAAGATGTAAAATACCAACAAAAGAACAACACATGGAGACAATCCGGTCCTTGGCAGGGGACAGGTGGAAGAAAAGGGTTAAAAGATGATTCAAAAAGGCCTGTACCCCCGGGACATAGTCGGTGGTAAAAGGGCCAACCAATGCATGCATGTTCCCTTGCCCGCCATATAAAAAGGAAAAATCACCGCGGATCAAAAGGGAGAAAAGAGAAAAAAAAACCCTAGCTCCCCCCAGATAACTCCACAAGAAGAAGACGAAAGAGAAAGAAAAAGAAGCACAAGAAAGAAGAGCAATTCGGTGGTTCAATACGACCACAGTTATATTGGAAGATGTATTATATTTCCGAACCATGGAAGGCCTGCTGCTAAGATGTTTGGTAACAGAGGAAGCCAATGTAGCAATAGGAGAAGTCCATGAAGGGATTTGCGGATCACATCAGTCGGCCCACAAAATGAAATGGATGCTGAGACGAACAGGATACTTCTGGCCGACGATGTTAGAAGACTACTTCAAGTATTACAAAGGATGTCAAAAATTTGGTGACATACAGTCGGTACCAGCATCGGCTTTACACCCGATCGTCAAACCATGGCCGTTCAGGGGCTGGGGTATAGACATCATTGGCCAAATATTCCAAGCGTCCAGTAAGGGCCATAGATTCATTCTTGCTGCCACGGACTACTTTTCAAAATGGGTTGAAGCCATACCACTCAGGAAAGTAACTAGCGCGGAATTAGTCGGCTTTGTGAACGAACATATCGTCCATCGGTTTGGAATTCCACAAACAATCACAACAGACCAAGGGACGGTATTCATGTCTAAAGAGTTTCAAGACTACGCAAAAAGCATAGGTATCAAGTTACTCAATTCCTCGCCCTATTACGCTCAGGCTAACGGACAAGCCAAGTTGTCAAACAAGACTTTAATAAAATTAATAAAAAGGAAAATCGAGGAAAAACCAAAGAGTTGGCACACTACGTTATCAGAAGCTTTATGGGCATATCGGCTATCGTATCATGGATCGATTAAACTATCCCCCTTCCAGTTGGTGTACAGACAAGAAGCCGTTTTGCCTGTTGAAATCAATATCAGCTCAGCCAGAAAGGCTTAACAAGATAATTTGCCAGCCGATGAGTACAAGCAAGCGATGCTAGACAACCTAGACGACCTAGCCGAATTAAGGCTAATCACACTGGATTGGCTTAGAAGGAACAAGGAAAGAGTTACCAGATCATACAATAAGAAGGTCGTGCCGAAATCTTTTAATCAAGCCGATTTAGTATGGAAAACTATATTGCCGATCGGATCTAAGGATAATCGATTTGGCAAGTGGTCCCCGACGTGGGAAGGGCCTTATAAAATAAATCGGCCGATCGACGGAAACTCATACATACTTGAGACCTTGGACGGATTTGTGCTGCCTAAAGTAATCAATGGAAAATATTTGAAGGCGTACTACCCTAGCATTTGGATCGGATCCTAAATACAAAAGCAAAATTGGTTAAAAAGCCGATTGCAAAAGCACGCACATAGTGCCAAGGCAAAACATCAGTTAAACGGCCGATCAAATTACATCATCCAAAAGAACTGTTTACATCATAAACTTAAGACACCAAGTGTTAAAAAGCAGTGCTAGAAGGTTACAGCCCTGTTCCGGGCAGATAGGCTCCTAAACCCGAAAGCACTCCCGCAGCCTTGGTAATAACATCTTGGACATTATCCACAATACGTTTATCATCAGCCGCGCTACTAGGGATGGTTTTGATCTTAGTCGATTGCTGCTTAACCTCAGCTACAATTCCACCAATGGCGCGCTTCTGATCAGACAAAGACGAGGCCGATGTGGTGAGAGACAACTGGTGGTCGGCTAGTTGTTGGGTGACTATGACACTACGGAATGTCGAGACACCGTAAAAGGTGAAATTAGAGAATGTGACTTTATAAAAAAAGTGAAATTAGAGATTGTGACTTTATAAAATGTGAATTTGGAGATTTAAACTTTACGCTATGAAGTTTAATCGCGTTTCCGGGCCGATTTCGAGAGTTTGGGCCTTTCCGGAGCGAGTTGGGCCTTGGGGGGGAAACCACGTGAGCCAAAAGTGGGATCTCCTGGCTCATGAGGGGGAGGAGGGCAGCAAGGTGCGCCCCCCATCCCTGCTGCACGCCCCCCATTGGAGCCCTAGCAGCCCCCCCACTTCTCCATCTCTCCTTGCCTCCACCCCTCCTAGCCGCCCCTAGCCACCCCTCCTTGTGCCCCTCCCTTCCCTCCCCTCTCCACCTCCATTGCTGCCCTAGGGGAGCTCCCCACCACGCCACCTCGCTGTCCCCTCCATCGGGAAGACCCATGATGAGAAGATCCGGCAGTTCCGGCGCGAGGAGGACGATCGGGGAGCTCGGGAGGAAGGATTTCGGCGTTCATCGTTCGTCGGGAAGAGGTATGTTTTGGGTAGTTCTTGGGGTTGATCTAGGTGCTGTGCTAGAGGGTATTTGGATGCTTTTATATCAATTGGTGGTGCTGTGATTGGGTAGATTAGATGAAAACTAGAGTTTGCCACGTTCTCTGCTTCGGGCAGATTGTGCAGTCGACCTAGGGCATCAGTTTTTGCGATTTTAGAGTCGGAATTTGGTCGTCCGCCTGTTGAAGAAGTTGTAGGTAACTTCAATACCTTTCAGTAGACATAAAGAACGTCCAATTCCACCCAGCCGTTTGAAAGTTATGTTCGATTTACCAAGCGTGTTCAAATCTGTGACGTAGTTGGAACAGATCATGGTATTCTGTAGATTAAACCATTTTAGAGTCCGAATCAGTTTTTCCATATACTTAGAAAAAGTTAGGATATTTCCTAAGCTATGCGAGGATGTACTCGTTTAATCGATTCGGAGTCCTAGATCTAAAGTTTTGATAGTTTGAAGTCTGCTGTCCCGGGGGGGACAGATTCTCTGTTTTTCGTTTTCGGGAGTAGTTTGCGAAATCGGGGTAGATGGGCAGTGGCGTACTGTTTTGTGGGCACGTTGTGATTGTGTGGCATCTATGTGTAGGTGGTGTGACCCCGGGAGTGCCCTCCTCATCCCGCCAATCCGTCGCCCGAGGTTAAGGCAAGTGTATTGGGATGGGTAGCATGTGGTTTAATTGCTTGTCTTGACTAGATGTAATTGTTTCCATGTTATGCTATCTTGCCATGCTTAGTGTTTGTCATGATATGATAAAAGGGTATGTTAAGATGTTATACAATGGTTTATGGTTAATGATTATGGCATATGTTGCAAACATGGCATGAAACTTGGCCCGGTCGGTGAGAACGTCATAACTATTTCGGTAAGGTCGGTGAGAAAGTTATGACTATTCCGGAGCGCCATGGATATAAGATCTACCTCGTGATTCCACCCACGCGGTGAGTGGAAGCGAGAAGTAGGCACCCTCCATCTACGGGATGGAAGGGGGACGTGGGTGCACGCCGACGGGTGTGCACTCGGCAATACCGGTATTTGCGTCGAGGAGACATGAGCATTGCATTGCATTGCATTCCATACATAATGATGATGATGAAATGATTCCAATGAGGTTGAGTTATGAATATGATGTTGCATGTGAAGTATGACTTAATCATGATGTTAAGTTTTGTTATGTAGTGATGATAATATTGAATTATTCTGCATGACCCATTGCAATATACTTGCTGAGTGATGAACTCACGCTTGTGTTTTATGTTGTTTTAGGTACCATGTCACCGGCATGTGGGAAGGGGCAATAGCTACACATCTTCACGTAGTTCCAGTCACATTTACCAATTTGAGTCATGATCATAATAATAGTGCCATGAATCTTGGTGTATGGATTAAATTGTGTGGTCGTGTCCCTTATTTGCTTCGTTATAGTTTATGTAGTGGTTGGACTTGATATTATTGCATTATGTTGTTGTTATATCCATTTACATTGCTTCTTTAGATGTCTTATGATATGATATTATTTGCCTGTTATTGCTATTGTCTCAAATCATGTTAAAACAAAGGAGATGTGCCGAAATTTTCGGTTTTAGCATTTGCTCCTTTGCTGTAATTTGTCTTTATTAGTGGTATTTAGGTGTTGTTTAGTCTATGTTTGGTAACATTCGGGCATACTATATGCCGGGGTGTTACAGTTGGTGTTAGAGCGGGCTTCAGGTCCGTGGTGTATGAATTTAGTGAAATACTATAGGGTTAACTAAAAATTTGATGTGGAATAACTTAGAAACATGGCTTAGGTTATAACTAAAATTTTGCTATAGGATAACAACCTTAAAACTTGTGTATGTGGAATAACCAATTTGAAATTCGACACACATGGATGCACAGTAGGAAAGGATATGGGAATCGTTGCGTTACGTTTAAATGTTATATTTAAGCCTTGATGTTGAATGCTTATGTGATAATGTATGTTGTTACGTTATTGAGAGAATTGATTGGATTGTTCTTGTTATTGTGATAAAGTGGGGTTGTGGTGCCAAGGGGTTTCGGTCACCACCTTTTGTTCATAGTAAGGTTGTGGTTTGACGGTATGGCCCGTTAAAGCCATCACCGAAGAATTACTAACCCCTGTGGGAGAAGAGTGCTTACCTTTTCGGTCGTAGATCGGGTAGTTAACTGGAGACAAATAGAAGAGGTGGTGGTGGATTCCTTCGTATGTTCTTTACCGTTCTGACGGTCGGTTTTGGTTGGTTTTCTTGGCTTTAGTTGACTGAAATCAAAAGAACAGTGTTTGGTATTGGATTTTCGCGGATTGTTCCGTAGGCGGTTTGCGATTTTGTCTTCCTTGGTTGAAGACGAAGAAGAAGAGTTTTGAGTTGCGCGTCTTTTGGTCGTAATTTTTGCTTTTACACCCAGTTTTGTTGGTTATTGTGGACTGTCTTGGGGAGGAAACTTATGTGGTTGTTCTTCCTACCTAAGAAAAAGTGTTGGAGTTTTCCCTTGCGCAGACCTTGAGTTGGTGGGGCTAAGTTTGAATCTTTTATCGGAAAAGATTTAGTTGAACATTTGGTTTTCCCTGGTGCATCCTTCTTCCTTCTTGGAGGTATAGATCTTGAGATTTCTTGAAGAGTTTTGGGCTATCAAAGTTGGGAATTTGAGAGTTGAGCTCTCCTGCATTTCTGTTGGAGTTTTGTTTTTCTTCCTTGCCTAGAAAGGAAAAATTGTCTATCGGTGTTCGTTCTGGTTCTTGAGTTGTGGTTATCTTTAAAAGTTGAGTTGCATCCTGTTTGTCAAAAGTGAAAATGGTTGTTTAGCATGTTATGTAGTATGTAACAATGTGGTTTATGGAAATGATTTACTCCAAAGTTAATTGGTGAGTTGAATTATTTAAATGTAATATTTATCTTTAGCTTAAGATTAAATGAACTCCTAGTGTTGTAGAGTACTCTACAGTGAGAATGATTAAAGGTGTTAATGTACATGCTTAGATTTTGTTGTTTACTTTAAAAGTGCTTATGCCCCCAGATGATGTTTAAAGCATTAAACCCTGAAGCATAGTTAGAACATTAAGATGATGTAGTCTGCTGATATTGTTAAAGAAACTTTGTGTAACACCCCGGCATCTAGTATGCCCGAATGCTACCGAACATAGACTAAACAACATCTAAATACCATAAATAAAGATAAATTACAGCAAAGGAGTAAATGCTAAAAACCGAAATTTCGGCAGCATCTCCTTTGTTTTAACATGAATTGAAGGAAACACAATAGCATAGCAATATAAGGCAATATGAGAGACATCTAAAATAGCAATAATTAAATGTATGACGACCTTAAAAGTCTAATTCCAAATATTTAATGTCTCCATGAGCCAAACGAATAATAAGACTCTCATATCGCAAAGCTAAACCATAAAACAATAGGCATCACACTTAATTTATTATCAAGACCCAATTGAGTGACTGTGGGAATAATTGAGTGATGCTACGTGTAAAAGTGTGACTAATTCCCTTCCCCGCATGCCGATCTCATGGTACCTAAAACAACAAGAAAGCACAAGCGTGAGTTCAACACTCAGCAAGCATATTGCAATGGTACACAAAAACAATTACATGGCAACAACAACTCATATCATGTCTTTCATCTCATTCATGATCACATATCAAAATCATCACCATTATGTATGCAATGCGATGCGATGCTCATGTCTCCTTGGAAACTCATACAGGTATGGTTGAGTACACACCCGTCGGTGTGCACCCTCTCCCCCCTTCCATCTCGAAGATGGAGGGTGCCTACTCCTCGCTTCCGTTCACCACGGTGAATGAAATCACGATGTATGACTTACTCATTGGCTCTCCGGAATAGTCATAACTTTCTCACCGACCTTCCCCGGACTAGTTATGACTTTCTCATCGCCCGGGCCACGTAACGTGCCATGTATGCAAATATGCCAACATCATAAATAACTTGTACACTATCCCATGGCATCATAACATAATAAACATATTCATCATATCATTGGCAATCATTAAGGCATGGCATGTGAGCATATCATGTATTCAAATTCAATATCAATCAATCTAGCAACTACAACCCGCTACCCATTCCAATACACTTGCCTCAACCACGGGCGACGGATTGGCGAGAAGTAGAAGGCACTCGCGGGGGCACACCACCAGCACAAAGGGACCACACACTCACAATCACGTCCACAAAACAGTACACAAACCCTCTTCTACCCCGACATTGCCAACTACTCGCAAAACCCAAAAACAGAGGTTCTGTCCCGTCGGGACAGCAGCCTTCCAAAAGGCACAACTTGAGTTCTAAGACTCCGAATCAATTAAACGAGTACATCCTCGCATAGCTTAGGAAATTTCCTAACTTTTTCTAAGTATACAGAAAAACTGATTCGGAATCTAAAGTTGTTTAATCTACAAAATACCGTGATCTGTTCCAATCACGTCACAGATTTTAACACGCTCGGTAAAACAGACATAACTTTCAAACGGCTGGGCAGAATTGGACGTTCTTTATACCCACGGAAATATATTGAAATTACCTACAACTTCTTCAACAGCCGTATGACCAAATTCTAAATGTAAATTGACGAAAACCCAAACCCTAGGTCGACTGCTCATGCTGCCCGAAACAGAGAATGTGGCAAACTCAAGATTCCCTCTAATCTACTCAATTCCAGCAACACCAATTGATCTAAAAACATGATAATGAACCTAATAACAGTACCTAGACCAACCCCAAGGAGTCCCATAGCCATACCTTCGCCCGACGCACGAAAACCCAACGAATCTCCTCCCGGTTCGCGCGATCTCCTTCCTCGCTCCAATTCCGCCGGATCTTCTCATTGCGGAGCACTCTAACGGATGGATCATCGAGGTTTTGAGGTGGATAACTCCCCTTGGGGCAGCAAAGGAGGAGGAGAGGGGAGGGGAGGCGCACAAGGTGGGAGGAGGAGGCGCATGGGAGGGAAATCAAGCGGCGGCTAGGGTTTCAAGTGGGGGGAGGCGCCCAAGGGGCAGGGGTGGGGCGCAACAAGAGGCAGGGGGAGGCCCAACCTGGTCTCCTACTCCCACATGGACTCGAACACCATCCCACCAAAGCCCACGGACCTTTCCCTTAGGCCTAAACCTCCCCGGAAAGGCCCAAACTCCCGGAAACAGCCCGGAAACGCGATTAAACCTCATACCGTATGGTTTCAACCTCCAATTCCATATTTCATAATGTTTTTGACCTCATCATGCACATTAAATAAGGTTACGACACTCCGTGGTGTCACATCACTTCATCCCCCTAAGGCCCAAAAACGCGAGTAAACCTCAAGCCGCAAGGTTTTATTCTCTAATCTCACATTTTATAATGTCACACCATACCGTAGTGTCACATTCTACCCCCCTTCAACAGGATTCGACCCCGAATCGAAGACATGCCACTCCACCAAACCAACAACACACAGAGATCTAAACTTCGCGGTTCAAACCTGAAGAAAAGAGCTTTGGGTAAAGCTCGGCCCCGCGAGACTTCAACTCCCATGTCACTTCCCTAAATAAAACCATTGGAAATTACACTGATCGAGACTCGATGACAGGACGCCTAGGTTCTAAGACCAACGGCTCTGATGATAACTCGCAATCAAAACTTGCGAGAACTTTACTCAACATTGAAGCACAAAGCACTTCAAACAAGGCCTCGGCATGACCCAAGCGATAGGATAAAATTCCAAACATTCCACGAAAAAAAATACGGTCTCACACTCCTCATTCCATGCATTCCTCGGCACTGAAGTGCCCGATCCCTTTAACTAATACTACTCTCTAGAAGAACACGGTACCAACCTCCCTTCTCTGGTTCCTTGCCTTGTACTCAAGACGACGAGAAACAGGAGAGACAACGCTCTAAGATTACCACCAAAAGGAACAACCTACTTTACATCTAGGATCCTTAAGACTCGCACAACAGAAATGACCGAACGGTCCTCTGCGGTTGACACAACTCGCTCATTGCCCAACGACAAAAAGATCCAATACACCTCAAAAGGAAAAGCGATTACTAGCAACCACAAAGTGGTCCACTAATAATTTAATCAACCCTACCGAGGAACACTTCAACGACACAATTCTCCAAGAAGGTTTGCATTGAGTCATACACAACCTTCCACTCAAAGGACCACGATAAAGAGTACAATCATTGAGTGAGCTCAACCATAATCATGAACCCAAATGGTCCACCTACAACAACTCAAACCCCAAAGCGCTAAAACCACTTTAGAAAGGATCCGGCCACATCCAAAGAGCACACATTTTAATTTCCTATGCCAAGACACAAAGGAAACGCAAATCCCCTACACCACAACCAACATACCAGAAATTCTTCATTATTTCTTTTCATACTAGAAAGCAAGGGAAATCTCGTTTCATGACATAAATGCACACTCTTCAAGAGCACTCCGGATTAGTCATATCTCCATATATGACTTTCTCACCGACCTGGCTCATCGACTCTTTTATGATTGAATAAACATAAACGATGTAATGATTCCGTTTCACCATTCATTCACCATGTAACAACAATACCGAGTAATCATTCACCAAACGACTACTTCCTTGGTATCACAGGTTTGAAACACCCATAACATTGACGGTTGCGCTAAATCATATAACTATGATGGCAACACCGTTAACAGCAAAACACCATGACGTATAGGAACCCACGTCAATTGAAAAAACTAAACTTGCAAAACCTCGCACTTTAACCACAATCAACATGTAAAAAAGAACATCGGCTCCAAAGTTAAACATCTCCACATGCAACCACCACAAATTTTCTCAAAAAGAAAAGGAAACTCATTTCCAAAAGAGGAACACTTCACTAATAAAATCACTTTTGAAACATTCGTAAATCCCACCTTTTTGAAGCACTCACAAACATCACACACATTATGCAAATAAAACCATCTCCAGTCAAAAAGAGTTACAAATTAAATATCAAGAATCTTCAACACAACCCACTAAGACCTTCTACTTCCTTTAAAATTTACTCCAAAGATGATTCAGTGCGAACGCGAAGGAGCGCGATCCACTCAAAGACTTTTGGGTGTAAAACCATACACAAAGCACAAATTAAACAAAATAGCCAAAACCAAAGATTGGCAACAATAGCTACGGGTTTTAGGGAAACTCAGAAACACAACACAAGGAATACCTTGACCGAAGGCATTCAACCAAAATGGCAAACAACCACACCAGTTCAAAAGGTTTTAAACACCAGTTCAGCATGAATCCCACCATAACTTGTATTCCACTACACTTACCATTTAAGCATTCAATAATCTCTATTTACTCATCAAGAGAGTCCGACCGGATTTAACAAAATTTTACATAATAATTTCTTTCTCTGGTTACCATTCCCAACACTTTTAATTAAGGTTTAAGATGCTTATCACAAAGACACACAACCATGACTACATTGCCATGATCCCCACGGATCACCAAATCATATAACCACGTCTTCTCTATTTCAAACATAGTTCTTCAACAGCTACTTGAGCATGGTCAACCTATCAATTTATACTATCCATACGTCAAAATCTTGACAATTGAAACTTGCTCAATCAATAAAATGACTTCAACAATTAAGTAATATCTCTACAAGATAAAATTCGTAAATAGGATTCTAAGATATGCATTCATTAAAAATTAAAATCTTGCATCATGATTATTATCCATTGTTCATCCCATCACAACATGTACTCGACATAATACCACAGTTTTTACACTTTTCTTCTATTGGATCAATGGTTTCCAACAATTAACAACACTACCAAGGCATCAATATCAATTCTTTGCATAATCATCAATCAACAACATTACTTTTAGCTACCTTACACATAGGTTGCAACAAAATTGTCACTACACAACATACTCCAACTATTAAATTAGATTTAATAAGTTAGATCAGCACAATGTTCTTAACAACATCATTAACAAAAAGTCTTATGTCTTCTCAATTGATATCAATACTAGCATTGTAGAGACAAAACTGCATACTTCCGAATATACTAGTAGTTTGCAACAACATAAATAGCAACTCTAATCAACTTCCAAATTAAAGCCACTAGTCAACATGATTAAATTTCTCTATTAACCCGTTAGATTAGAACATCTTTAAACAACCGGCAAAGTTTCTTTAATAGTATCATTAATTTATATCATCTAATGTTCTAACTATGCATCAAGGTTTATGCTTTTAACATTAACGAGGATCATAAGCACTTTTTAAAGCAAGGCAACAGATTCTAAGCATGTACATTAATACCTTTAATCATTCTCGCTATAGAGTAATCTACAACACTAGAAGTTCATTTAATCTTAAGCTAAACACAAATATTACATTTAACAAATTCAACTCACCAATTAACTTAAGAACAAATCATTTCCATAAACCACATTGTTACATACTACATGACATGCTAAACAAACATTTTCACTTTTGACAAACAGGATGCAACTCCACTTTTAAACATAACCACAACTCACGAACCAGAACGAACACCGATAGACAATTTCTCCTTTTCCAGACAAGGAAGAAAAACAAAACTCCAACAGAAATGCAGGAGAGCTCAACTCTCAAATTCCCAAATTTGCCCACAAAACTCTTCAAGAAATCTCAAGATCTATACTTCCAAGAAGGAAGAAGGATGCACCAGGGAAAATCAAATGTTCATTAAATATTTCCCGATAAAAGATTCAAACTTAACTCCACCAACTCAAGGCCTGCACAAGGGGAAACTCCAACACTTTTCTTAGATAGGGAGAACAATAACCACAAAAGTTTCCTCCTCAAGACAGCTCGTAATGACCAACAAAACCGGTGTCAAATCAAAAATAGCGACCAACAGATGTGCAACACAAAACCTTTCTTCTACGTCTTCAACCAAGGAAGTCAAAACCACGAACCACATACGGAACAATCCGCGAAAATCCAATACCAAACACTTTTCTTTTGGTTTCAATCAACCAGAGCCGAGAAGACCAACTGAAACCGACCGTTAGAACGGTAAAGAGCAACTGAAAGAATCCACCACAAACTCTTCTATTCGACTCCATCCAACTACCCGGTCTACGACAGAAAGGATAAGCATTCTTCTCCCACAGGGGTCAATAGTTCTTCGGTGATGGCGCTAACCGGCCACACCGTCAAACCACACCCTTACTATGAACAAAAAGAGGTGACCGAAACCCTTCGGCACCATAACCCCACTTTAACACAACCACAAGAACAATTCAATCATTTATCTCATAGACATAGCAATATGCATGATCAAATGAAGCATTCAACATCAAAGCTTAAATACAACATTTAAGAGTAAAGAAACGATACCCATACCCTTTCCTACTGTGCATCCATTGTGTGTCAAATTTTAGATTAGTTATACCACTTTTCCAAGTTTTAATGTTGCTATCCTATGACAAAATTTTAGTTAAGACCTAAGCCATGTTTCTAAGTTATTCCACATCATATTTTAGTTGTACCCTATAGCATGACACTAAAAATACACATTCCAGGGACCTACAGCCCACTTTGATACCAACTGTAACCAACCCCAAGGAGTCCCATAGCCATACCTTCGCCCGACGCACGAAAACCCAACGAATCTCCTCCCAGTTCGCGCGATCTCCTTCCTCGCTCCAATTCCGCCGGATCTCCTCGTTGCGAAGCACTCTAATGGATGGATCATCGAGGTGTTGAGGTGGAGAACTCCCCTAGGGGCAGCAAGGGAAGAGGAGAGTGGAGGGGAGGCGCACAAGGTGGGAGGAGGAGGCGCAAGGGAGGGAGGAGGCGCATGGGAGGGAGATCAAGCGGCGGCTAGGGTTTCAAGTGGGGGGAGGCGCCCAAGGGGCAGGGGTGGGGCGCAACAAGAGGCAGGGGGAGGCCCAACCTGGTCTCCTACTCCCACATGGACTCGAACACCATCCCACCAAAGCCCATGGACCTTTCCCTTAGGCCCAAACCTCCCCGGAAAGGCCCAAACTCCCGGAAACGGCCCAGAAACGCGATTAAACCTCATACCGTATGGTTTCAACCTCCAATTCCATATTTCATAATGTTTTTGACCTCATCATGCACATTAAATAAGGTTACGACACTCCGTGGTGTCACATCACTTCATCCCCCTAAGGCCCAAAAATGCGAGTAAACCTCAAGCCGTAAGGTTTTATTCTCTAATTTCACATTTTATAATGTCACACCATACCGTAGTGTCACACTTTGCTGGTTGTTAAAGATGTTCTAATTTTACATGTTAATAGAGAGATTTAATCGTGTTGGTGACCTTAACTTGGAAGTTGATTAGAGTTGTTATTTATGATGTTGCGAACTGTTAGTATAGTTGGAAGCTTGCATATGTGTTCCTATAATGCTAGTACCGATGTCAGTTAGGAGGACATAGGTTGAGTGGTTGTGGTAAGAACTTTGTGATGGTCCAACTCATTCAATTTGTTGTAAATAGTTGGAGCATGTTGAGTAGTGACAATTTATTATAGCCTTTGGATAGGGTAACTAAAAGTAATGTTGCAGTTTTTAAAATTATGCAAATAATTGATATTGATGACTTGGTAGTGTTGTTAATTGTTGGAAACCATTGATTCAATAAAGAAAAGTGTAAAACTGTGGTATTATGTCGAGTACATGTTGTGATGGGATGAACAATGGATGATAATCATGATGTAAGATTTTAACCGTAATGAATGCATATCTTAGAATACTATTTACGAATTTTATCTTGTAGAGATAATACTTATTTGTTGAAATCATTTTATTGATTGAACAAGTTTTAATTGTCAAGATGTTGAAGTATGGATAATATAAAATTGATACGTTGATCATGCTTAAGTATCTGTTGAAGTACTATGTTTGAAATATAGAATACGTTGTTATATGATGTGTTGGTCTGTGGGGATCATGATGAGGTAGTATAGGATGGAAGTCTTTTTGTTAATCATCATAAACTTTATTTATAAATGTTGGGAAAGGTAACTAGAGAAAGAATTGGTTATGTAACTTTTGGTTGAATTATGATGAGGCTTCTCGATGAGTAAATAGTGTATATTGAATACTTAAATAGTAAGTATAGTGGAATGCTAGATATGGTGGGTTTCATGCTGAGCCTGTGTCTAAAACCTTTTGGACTGGTTTGGTTGGTTGCTATTTTGGCTGAATGCTTTCGGTCAAAGTGTTCCTTCTGTTGTGTTTCAGAGTTTCCCTAAACTCGTAGTGATTGGTGCCAATTTTTGGTTTTGGGCTAATTTGCTTAGTTTATGCTATGAGTATGGTCTTACACCCAAAAGTCTTTGAGCGGATCGCGCCCCTTCGCGTTCGCACTGAATTATCTTTGGAATAAATTGTAAAGGAAGCAGATGGACATAGCGGGTTGTGTTGGAGGTTCTTGAGATTTAATTTGCACCTCTATTTTGCTAGAGTTGGAGTTATTTTTGAAATTGTGTGTGGTGTTTGCAAGTGTTTCACAAGGTGGATTTTATGAATGTTTTAATTTGCTACGTTGATTATCAATTGGACGTCGGCTGGGTAGTCATCGGTAGCCAGGATCTCGAGGTCGCCCAACTCATCCAGAGTAAAGCCCAGAAGGTCAGCAGGGTTGGCCAAATCCGGTGAAGCAGGCGCGAGTTCTGTTGATGATGGCACGATAACAGGGGTCGGAACCAACGGCGGCGACGCCGAAGTGCCCTGGATATCGGCCAGGACCCCAGCCACTTGTACAGAAGGCGACGGCTGATGCAAAGGAAAATAGTATCAAATGGATGGATAAAAATCAGAAATATAATCAAAGAAATTCTACCTCTGTGGCCGACTGGCTCGGAGAGTGATGGGCACTTTGTTCTGTGGGCCTTGGAGGTCTCTTCACCTTTGATTTCGTTTTTGTCCTCTCTGAAAGCAGCAAGCAAACGAAGTGTGAACAGGGGACGAGTATGAGGAGAGAGAGCCGATGTTTAAAGGGTGTTGAAACTTACTCGTTGGGCGCTTGCTCTGGGTAAGTTCAGAAAGAGATGGGCTCCGAACGCCAAGAGTGCCAGACGCGTAGCCAGTAAGACCGATTGACTGACCGGACCTTTTCTAGTGGCCACTAGCAGCAGCTGCTGCGGGATCGGGCACCTGTCCGACAGTGCCCGTCTCGACCTAGTATCAAAAACATGACAACTGGTTAAAACCGATGCATGAGAAGGGATCAAACATTACCATTAAAAGACAAATACCTCTTCGGCTACCGAAGAGTTGGTGTAACTGGAACTCTCACCGGCACTAACAGAGGGGTCTACCGTCGGCTCTTGGAAGTTAGGAAGGAATAAAGACATGATGGCCGACGGGGACCTATCCAACAGAAGAGCATCTGCTATAGGTGCTCACCATTGTGAGAAAGAAGCCGATCGACGAGAGTTGAGGAAAAAATGAGGCAACGATAGGATTTGAAACTCGTCGACCAGCTCTAAGACAATCTCCGCAGCTGCTTGACTGGTCACCCTACATCGGGGTTCAATACGCTCGAGCAACGAAAAACGCGTGATGGTTTGGACAAAGCCCAGTTGGCGGGCGTAAACAATGGGGTGATAGAATTCATATGATGGTTGAAACATTCGATTCCTGGTGTTTAAGCCGACGTGGAGTATGCAAGGGGAAAGGAAAAGCTTGTAAAGATTTAGTGTTGATTGGGACATTTCAGAACTGTCGGCGGCCAAAGGCAGGAAGGAAGGCCAAGGAGTATTGGCTGCATCAGTATAACTAAAGAAATCACGCTGGCCAAAAATGGATCGGTCCAAGGTAAGGAAAAAGTTTAGGTATTTATATAGGCCAGCCGGGGTGATTTTTAGCTCACCAGCAGAGCACATGATGAACTTCTCCCCATAGGATCGGCTGGCCCGGTACTGAGGAGCTGAGGATTCGGGATAGTCTTCTCGAGGGAAAGCTGAGTTACCTTGAGGATCGGCTAGGATGGATCGGCTGAAAGAGCAATAGAGCCAAACCTGAATAAACCAAAGGGGTCCTCCCACATTCCCTACCACATGGTTGGCAAAACCAGAAAAGAGTCGACTACGGATAACGTGCATCATTTGATACACGGACCCTAAAAATAGTTTTCCTAGCGAAAGCGGACGGCCCTCCACCAGTCGCTCTACTACTAGATGGAATGTTTGGGTAGGACCAAGAGAGGCTTCGCAGAGAAGATACCGATCAAGCCAGAGATTGAGAAAAGCAACGTGCTCTTCATCCGACACTAGCCCATTGACCTTGTTGTTATTTTGAATATATTTTTGCCACCCTTCCCCTTTGGATCGGATCAGCTTGTATGAAGGCTTACCACTAAAAGCCAATATTTGGCCACCATTCGGTCGAAGACAGCAAAGCTCAGCGACATCGAGGAGGGTGGGACCAATGGGACCAGTAGGGAAAAGAAAGGCATTGAATGAGTTTGACCAGAAGTAACATGCCGTGGCTACCATTGGTTCGTTGGCTTCGGGATCGGCTAAACTTAAGGGAAGACACTCGGCTACACCCATCCGCTCCCACTCTGCTCTTTTCTGAGCCGACACCCTAATGTACCAAGATCTCCACCCTTTTAGGGGAGTAGGCCAGGCTCTGAAACTCTTTCCCATTCTTTTATATACCCGGTAGCCGATAAAGGGAGTCTAGGGATCTCTTCATTAATTACTGCGTCGGCCCCCGTATTGCCTACCGGTCCTAAGAAAAAATGATCGTTGCTGCCAGGGATTGGAATGAATACCTGGGAAGGATCCATTGCAGCCGATTTCGAGGAGGCCAAGGAGGGGCAGAGAAAGCCGATTGCTGAAGGAGCGAGAGCTTGAGAGCATGAAAATGACCGTGGGGGACCCGCATATTTATAGCACAGTGAAGAAGGTGAACAGGCGGGAACAATTTTTGCATTTAAAGCGCACCGAGATTTTTACGCGTCATTGAATGGAGCGGTTACCAAGAATATACTTCACGGAGGTTGATCGACGGATTGGCCGATACAATTTTTGAAAGACAACAAGTTATCTTCCAAAAACAGGGGGATATGTTTGCACCAAAATATGGCATATGTGGATAATATCGGCCCAATTTGGAATGGAATGGACGATACAGTTAAAATTTGATTATATCCCGTAACCAACATGGATTCGGTTGCTAAAGCAGAGAGAGTTTGATTCAAAACCGATACGGGTTCGGTTGCCGTATCTAGGATGGACTCGGATCGGCTAAAGCACTATAAAAGGGGACGGACCAGGAAGGAAGAAAAAAAATCAATCCAACACCATACACACATCTACTTTTTACAGTTCTTTCTCATCATTTTAGTTTTACAATCATCCTTTTGTAAGTCGGCGAGATCAACAAAGCTGCGCATCGCCAATTGTTGATCTTGACCGATTTCACTCAGGTTCGATCTGCTTTGTGTTGTTGCGCATCGCCTCTCAAAGCCGATTTTGCCTTGCCCTTGGATTAGCCGTAATTGGTTGATCTAGTTATCTCCTGATCGGCTTTTAGCCGACTAGTGTTAAGCCGATAAGCGTTGATTTATCGGCTTTGCTTGATTTACGAAATTTACCTTGTCAATTACAGGTCAAATTGACTAGCACGCTCTGCTAACCCGGCGTTTTTCTCGTATGTTCGAAGTTAGGAACCCTGCTTCACGTTTTTAGCGCGAACAACACTACAACAATATACAATACAATTAGCCTTAGGGTTTTACCTACACGATTACGAAATGAAGGATCGATGCCATGACAAATGTGCATATAATAATAATAATGAAGTTGGCTTTGGTCTACGTGATCGATCAATATATATAGAGAAAATCTGATATTTGCTATCAAATAACTTCATCTTCTATAATTTGCCACCGAATAAGTCCTATTCCATTCTATGCCATTGAGTTATTCGGTGGCAATATATTGTAGAAGAGAAAGTTATTCGATAGCAAAGAGTAGATTTTCTCGTGTATATACACACACATATTTCAGTATTTAGCAGTGAACAGTAGCTAGGCCGCTGGAGTATATGCTGGGCCGGGGACCACGCACAAGAACATGTGCATGATTGAAGATAGATCAACCGATAACACGACAAAACATGCGAGGAGTATTCCCTTCCTTATTCAACGAGATGCATGATCATTGATCGATCGATCAGCCATATGCATCTAGCTTGCTGTGTTATTAGTACGATCGTGTATTAGTACAGTTTTTATTTGGACGCTTTGGGGGCTACTGATCCTAAGCATATATAAATTCAAATGGATATACTTATACACGTTTTAAACTTTTAATTAATGTTGTAGAGGATACTGCATATCTGTCAATGTCGATGAAAGGACTTGTCATATTGTCTTATTTCATTGTTGTTAGATGCAATTTGTGATGATTAATTGATTAGGAATAATTTTTAGCAAATTCAATTTTTTTAAATTTTTTGAATTTGGTCCGATAAATCATGCTTACCGGTGACCTCCGGTAAATTTTTTTAGGGAATTACTAAGTGGCACTCGAGTGTTTTTTTAGTTTGTGAGCACTTAATTTTTTTGCCTATAGGGTACTCAAAATATGAGGAGATATAACAAATTGATTCCATTAAATAAATCTAGATCTAAAGACTCAAAATTTGAGTGCTATTTAACATAAAAAAAACACTCGGGTGCTCCCCCACTGCTACGCCATGCTACCACATGAAGTCGGTCATCAACTCATCATTGGTGGAGAAGAGCGAGAGGAAGACCTGACTTCTATCGGATTTGATGGATGGGCTATCGTACTAGGGTTTGTTAGTGATAGTGCTTACTAGTGGCAGTAGCATATTAGAGTGGTGATGAAGGGAAGCCAAATAGGTCGCTGCCGAAGAGGGAGGCTACCTGAGGCGGTGGATTTGGGTAGCAATGCTGACGGTTGAGGCAAGAGAGCTAGAGAGATAAGAGAGAGAGGCACGGTGAAGAGAGTAAATAGGTGTTTTTATGTTTTTCTTTTTTAAAGTTGTATAAATATTAAAATATGAATAGAGGATAAATGTATTAAAATTTATACAATTTGTATTAAAAGAAAAAGCATAGAACTCGAGAGTAAAATGATGTGAGAGTAGTCTAAGAAAAAAATTTGAGAAGGGAGAGTATACTGTACACGGGAAGGTATCCACTATCCTCTAAAAATAAGGTAGGTAGGCGCAGCTCTCCGGAGTCCGCCGACGGCGAGCTGCTCCGACGCTCCAGCCCGATACTCCTCCGACGAGACGATTTTTTTCACCGAGAGTTCGACACGAGGTGAGAGCCCATCATGGCAAATCAAGGAGGAGATCTTTACACATTAATCCTTTGGGAAATATAATCCTTTCAATTCCTCACTGCGATCATGTCATGTCCTCCGATTCGACATTTCCAGGAAGCGGTTGAGCAAGATGGAATAGCTCGGCGAACTCCCCGACGACGTCGTCACCGAGATCCTCTTCCGCCTAGCGGCCTCCTCCATCCTCCGCTGCCGCGCACCGTCTGCCGGCGATGGCGCCGCCTCGCCGATGACCCTCCTTCCTCGCCGCCCGTGCCCGCCGCCGCCCTCTCGAGGTTCTTGCCTACACCACCTTCCATGAACCGGGCGGCGCCCTGCAAGTCGCGCTGGACACGGTCCCCGTCCCCGCCGGAGGCATGGGCCGGCGCTTCGCGCGGTACCCGAAGTTCCTGCCCAACGCCGAGGGGACGGCGGGGCCGACGCCACCCGGCCCGCAGTACTGCCTCCTTCTCGCCTCCTGCGACGGCCTTCTCTTGCTCAGACAGAATCCGGGGCTCTACCTTGTCTGCAACCCCGCCACTCGGCGTTGGACAGACCTCCCGCGGCTGACTCCGTCGCCTCCGGATTCTACTTCCACCGGCCGTCCGGGGAGTACCAGCTGATGTGCCACGGCAGGACGCCGGACGGCTCGGTGTACTACGTCCTCTCGGCGGGGGGCGCCGAGCCTCACCGACTTAGCGTGCCGGCCGCGCCCGTGCCTGAGGGCAGTGGCGCCTTTTCCTCCTCGACGCCCATTGTTCACCAAGGCAGCCTGCACTGGTTGCAGCACCCGGAGGCCATGGGCACTGGCAGCATGGTGGTGTTCGACACGGTGGCTGAGGAGTTCCACAGATTGGCAGCGCCATCGGACACCAGAGTAGTTAAGCTGTTTGAGGTGGATGGTGTGCTCATGGTGTCTGATGCCCGGATGGGGTGCTTCGACCTCTAGGCCCTCGTGGACTACGGTCGGGGGCAGTGGGCACGCCGGCACATCCGGCTGAAATTTCAGAGATCTGGGCCGAGTTTTTTTATTTCGGTTGGAGATAATTTCAAATCATGACGAAATGAAAAAATTTGAAAATTTTCAAAAATATTACAGTAAATTCATATCACAGACGGTTTTAACCAAAAACCGTCTGTGATGAGTTGCTGGGATCGTTTCACATGTATTTTGACCAGATTTCAAGTTTTTTAGGCTGAGATTTCGGTGTTTTTCGTCAAGATCTCGGCAATTTCGACCAAGGTCTTAAAAATCTCGATCCAAAAAAAGCCGGATTTGAAATGTGCCTTTTGGATTTCATCCGAAATTCTGAGATCTCGCCGGGTTTCAGATTTCGGTCATCTCCAAGATATAATCTGAAACCAAAATTTGAAACCGTGATGGCGTTTCAGTAAGGCGAATCTATAGCCGGACTAGAGGAAGCTCCGGAAGTATGTGCTGTCAGCGCCCGTGACAGGTGTTGATGGAGGGGATGTCATCCTGGGTAGCTCCTTCGGTTTTGTGGTGTACCATGTGAGGGAGAAGAAGATGGTGAGGGCTGTTGTCCTCGAGTGCAAGGATACTGTCATGTCGCAGCATGTCTTCAGGGAGAGCCTTGTCCAGCATCCGTTCTTTGATGCGCGGCCCTAGCCTGGCTTGCCATTGCTCCATTTCTCCTGAGTCCGGATGAGTTAATTGCTCCATTTCTCCTGTACTTATGGCGATATTCGTAATGATTTGGAACTGCTGAGCAATAGTCTCTTGATGAAATTTGTACAGACTACAGAGAGCATTCAGGAATTGATACCTCATGGGCAGCAGGGATTTGGAACTGCTGAACAACAGTCTCTTGATGAAATTTTGGGTTCGATGATGGATTTAGAGATCATTGTGTTGTTTGGAATGCGTCGAAGAGGGATTTGCAGGAATACAAGTACTTTGTGAGCTTGATGGATGAGTCTTGAGTCCCCTAAAATTTTCCGATGGTCTATTACTGAATGTTTTGAGGGCTGTGAAGGTAATAGGCACATGACAGACAGAAGCTGAGAAGTGCCCCTAGTCTGTGAATGGAAATTTGTAAGACGACAGCATTGCACGAAGGTGTTTTAATGGATGCAAATGCAGTACATGTTTGCCGTAACATATCAGTAATAAAACATACGATTTGCCTGTGGTTAGCTCTGAAGGACAGAATCCGAGTGACAGTCTCAGCCAACTGCCCTCGTGGGTGTCTGACTGAAGAAACTACTTCACGCCTCTTTGTTTTGAGTTCACATAGTATGCGACTGTGCTAAAGATTGAGTGCTTTTTGTTAGAAATTTCTAAGGGCTAAGTCTAAGTCTTTAATCTAGTCTAAATCATGTTCACAAAATGTGGAAAGTAGATCATTAGTTACTAACCCGGTGAATATGAACAAGCCATTAGGGTTCATTGAGATAGAGCGTCGGCGAAGATGCGCGATGAAGAAATTGGGGGCGACACCGAGACGAGTCGGTGAAGGTAGAGGTCTTCGGCAGCCACAATGTCAACCCTTGATCGGATGGGTGTATAAGCAGAGGATGAACTTGTGATTGATGTTCTTAACAATACGAGTGCTGACCTCTCCCTATTTATTTTGACGCTAGCTGACGGGACCAAAACCAATGTTGCTTGAAGTGCTCCCGATCAGAACGCGTCGTAGTGGTCCTCAGATCCAAAATTTTTGGGTGTTTGTTACTCAGAGTTGAGATCACTACTAACATTCTCCCACTTGATCGAAATGCTAATAACATAAGTCCATACTCAACAGAACAGCACACCAAGGTAAAATATTATAGCGATTAATAAAAGCATCGCTAAAACTCCAGTATCTATAGTATACAATTCTATCTTAATGAAATAATTACTTATTCTTAAGGGGAGTTGGTTTGTTCTTATGGTCCTTATTTCCAGAATCAGAGGCTTTTCAATAAACCCATGCCGACAACATGCTCTTGAAAGAGACTAGGTGGTAAGCCTTTAGTAAGCGGATTCGCAAGAAAAGACTTAGTACTTATATGCTTGATATCAATTGTCTGATCCTGGATTCTATCTTTCATAACATGATACATAATGTCAATATGTTTGGCAGCACCACTTAACTTGTTGTTACTCATAGAAAACTGTGGCCATATTATTGCAGTATATAGGAAGTGGTTTAGAGATGTTGTCTATCACTTTTAATCTGGAAATAAAGTTCTTAAGCCATACAACCTGCCCAGTAGAGATGCTGTCTATCACTTTTAATCTGGAAATAAAGTTCTTAAGCCATACAACCTGCCCAGTAGCCTCATAACAAGCCACAAACTCACTCATAACAAGCCACAAACTCAGCTTGCATCGTTGATGATGCCGTAAGTGATTGTTTAGAGCTTTTTCACGAAATGGCTCCTCCCACAAGTGTGAAGATATAACCTGACGTGGATTTCTTAGTATCAACACAACCTGCAAAGTCAGCGTCCGAATAACCACAAGTTCAAGGATATCAGACTTCTTATATGTGAGCATGAAATGCTTAGTACCCTACAAATAACGCAAGACTTTCTTAACGGCTTTCCAGTGGTTCAACTCTGGATTTGATTGATATCTGCCAAGCATACCGGTTACGAATGTTAAATCAAGGTGAGTACAAACTTGAGCATATATAATGTTTCTGACAGCTGAAGCGTAAGGAATCCCCTTCATCTAATCAGTTTCTAATTGATTCCTTGCACATTGGAATGTTTCAAACTTATTGCCCTTAACAATAGTAGCAGGCATGGTAGAGCAGTTATGCATGTTATATCTCTTAAGCACTCTGTCAATATATGCTTTTTGGGATAGGCCTAATATCCATTTGGACCTATCTCGATGAATTTCAAAGCCCAAAACATAAAAGGCATCACCAAGATCCTTCATGTTAAAGTTAGTGAAGAGAAATCTTTTGGTCTCATACAACATATCCTTATCAATGCTGGCCAATAAGATATCATCCACATAAAGCACTAAGATAGTAAATTTGCTTCCCTTAATCTTAATGTATATGCAATTGTCCACTTCATTTTCTTTGAAACAAAAATTTCTTATGATCTCATCGAACTTAAGGTACCATTGTCTAGACGCCTGTTTTAGTCTATAGATAGATTTCTTAAGTCTGCATCCCATATGTTCCTTGCCTTCCACGATAAGACCTTCCGGTTGAGCCATATAAACATGCTCATGCAAGTCACCATTAAGGAACACAGTTTTAACATCCATCTGATGTAGCTCTAAATCATAATGAGCAACAAGCGCCATGGCAATTCTTAGTGAATCTTTCTTCCAGACGGGAGAGAAAGTATCAACATAATCAATCCCCTCTCTTTGCGTAAACCCTTTTGCTACAAGCCTTGCCTTGAATCTTTTGGCATTTCCCTTAGAATCATGCTTAGTTTTGTAGACCTATCTACAGCCTACTGTTTTGACTCCACCATGTATTTCTACTAGATCCCAGACGTCATTAATGCTCATAAACTTCATTTCATCCTGCATAGCCTCAAGCCACTTGAATGAATCCTTAGTCATCATAGCCTCCTTAAATGATATAGGGTCATCTACCTTCCCTATGTCATTTACATATTCATTCATGTATACAAGATAATCATTCGTGATGACAGATCTTCTTTCCCGCTGTGATCTTCTTGGTGGTTCATTAGTTATCACAGGGGACTGTTGAGGCTCATCATTAGGTGATCTATTGTTGATACCTGAATCTTCTGGTGGTGGCTCAACTCCAGGATTCTCAGCTGGAGGTATAACAGTATGAGGTACAGGAAGAATAGTCTCTTGGATTATCAGTAATGGTACATAATTCCGAACTTTCTCAATATCTATTTTCCTAGTCTCTGAGCTCCCACTGATTTCATCATTCTCTAAGAATACAGCATAATGGGTTTCCACAAACTTAGGAATACGATCTGGACAATAAAATCGATACCCCTTAGATATTTCAGAATATCCAATAAAATGGTAACTTATTGTCTTATGATCTAATCTCCTAATATGTGAATTAAAGATTTTAGCTTCAGCAGGACAACCCCACACACGTAAATACTTTAAGATCGGTTTCCTTCCAGTCCATAATTCATAAGGGGTTTTAGGGACTGATTTACTAGGAACCCGATTTAGTATATGTGCAGCTGTCTTTAGTGCTTCCATCCACAGACTAATTGGTAAACTAGAGTAACTCATCATGCTACGCACCATGTCCATAAGGGTGCGGTTGCGCCTTTTAGCTACTCCATTTTACTGAGGTTCACCAGGTATTGAATATTGGGCTACTATGCCATTTTCTGAAAGAAACTTAGCAAATGAACCAAAAATTTGTCTATAAGGAGCATGTCTCCCATAATATTCTCCTCTATGATCTGATCTCACTACCTTAATTTTTAAGTTATGCTGATTTTCGACTTTAGCCTTGAATATTTTAAACTTATCAAGTGATTCAAATCGACCACGAATGGGAAAAATATAACCATAACGAGAGAAATCATTAGTGAATGTGATAAAAGAGTCATACCCATCTACTGAAGTTACAGGAAAAGGTTCACATATATCAGTGTGGACACATATATCAGTGTGGATTAATTCTAAGATTCCTATGCTTCGTGTGGCTCCTTTCTTAATCTGTTTTACATATTTCCCCTTAATACAATCAATGCAGTGGTCTGAGTCAGAGAAATCCAGAGGGTGGAGTATCTCTTCCTTAATGAGACATTCCATTCTCCCCTTCGAATGTGACATAAATGACAATGCCACAATTTCGATGAAGTCTCATCACATAAACTTCTATTTCACTGATTGGTGGCATCGCACACATTCATGGACACAAAAGATTCAGAGAGATGAAGCATATAGAGTTTATCTCGTCGAATCGCGAGACCCACATTATTAGAATTGAAACTTACAATGCATTTATTGTTCTCAAAGATACAAGTAAATCCATCATCATCTAATAGAGAAATTGCAATAAGGTTTCTCCTCATGCTAGGAATATAAACAACATTGTTTAAATGAAGGGTGAAGCCACTATCTAATGCTAATGATAGTGTGCCAACGGCTTCCACTTCAGCGTCCTTTCCGTTAACGACTCTAAGACTTCGCTCCCTCTTTCTTAGTGTCCTCATGGTAAGGAATCCCTGCAATGAATTAGAAACATGCATAGTGTCGGGACCCGAATTTGCAAATCCGGACCCTCTGTGTATTCAGCACTAGTCCAGGAACGCGCTAGTGCACACAGTCTTAGCATCGGTAAATATCACAAATCATACCACTCGATACTAATAAAGTACTTTAATTAAATAGTTAAACTGGTTGCTCGACCTTATGGTCAAGTTACAAATATACGCCACGCAGGGCGAAACTTATTAAGAGAGAAATAATAGCAGCGGAAAATAAGATAACATCGTGGCGCCATCCAGTATACCACAGGCAACTGACTGGGCTCGCTCCCTAAGTAGACGGTTCCTCTTGGAGCTCCTCCTCCAAAGCTGGTGTAGTCTCCTCCTCAACTGGTGTTGTATTGCGGCAAGGGTGAGTACTTGGTACTCAGCAAGTCATGCACAGAATGCAGCTAATATACTACATGCATGGCTTAATACAAAGGAGTGGCTCAAGGTATATTTGCAGTAAGAGCATTTAACAAGTATCATAAGTAGATTCGAAAGCAGTAGAAACAAGTATAACATCAATAACTTTTCCAGGAGTTTAATCAACATCTTTCCCATTCCTAATCCACATTTCCATCAACATCATTAATAAACCAAACCCAACCTTTCAAGTCCAAGTTATTTTCAAGAAAGTCTAACCCTTGACTGTAATTCCCGAGCGATGTCCAATACCGTGGACACGGCTATTCGAATAGATTATACACTCTGCAGAGGTTATGCACTTTACCCACAAGATACAATAAACACCACAAAGGCGAGTTCAGTAACAAAGTCTTTCTAAACTTCTAACAATACAAGTGGTCCTCTCCTGTTGCACACTAACCCTTCCCTTAGCTAAGGCGAAGTTTAGGTCAATCCACCGTTAGATGGGTACCTGGCCGCAGCCCCGGTACGCTCCCCCGTACAACTTACACAAACGGTGTAGTTGACAACCTGAGGTCCCACAGGTATGTTATTAGCAACTTATTCAACTAGGTCCGTCCCATAACAGACATGTGGTTGCACGATTGACCCAGTTCAAAGGCTTGCAAGGTTAAGTCCTTAGGGTGACCAGGGCAAGACTACCCGAAGAACCAAACCAACGTTTTCGGTGCCACAACTGGCCCACCCGATCATTCTTGCCTCATGCCCCGGTCAAAAGCTATTTATCAAACCCCAGTTGATTACCATGCACCACGTGCCATCAACATCACAACACATGATACCTTTCCAAAACAGGTTCAATATATCATTAAGTCAATATTAACATTTGATTGTCCAAAAACCATGTCATGAGCACGTAGCAGGTCTAAGCAATATACTACAACGGTCTAAATTCCCATGTTGGCAAT
Source organism: Rhipidocladum racemiflorum (assembly GCA_036346355.1). Taxonomy (NCBI): domain Eukaryota; kingdom Viridiplantae; phylum Streptophyta; class Magnoliopsida; order Poales; family Poaceae; genus Rhipidocladum; species Rhipidocladum racemiflorum. The sequence goes on from CM070588.1 coordinate 40,651,885, forward strand.
TTAATAATGTCCAACTAGTAAACCACAACTAGGGTGACAAGGGTCATGGCACATATATATAATTAACCAAGGTGTCATACAGCAATTTGGCATTTATCTAATTTCCCATATTTAAATAAAGTATTTTCCAATTGAACTAGCATGCAATAAATTAAATCAAAATAGGTTTCAAAATAGGATCAACATGGTCAAAGCACAACTTGCCTTCAAATAGCACTTGTTCTTGGTCCTGAGCTGGCTCTTGGGTCAATATTTCTCCTTCGAATCCTTCCGGCACTTCAACGTCTCGTAACGCGTGCAAATAGCAACAAATGAATAAAACAGTAGACAAAAGTGTCCAAACATCCAAATAAAGTTCATAAACAGAGAGAACATAATTTTATGAATTTTTAGGAACTGGAATCGCTCAAATCGGAGTTAAAACACAAAAGTTATGATTATTTAAAGTTTAAATAATCAATTAAATAATATTACAGAGAAAAACTTTAGTCTAAAAATTAAATAAAATTCATATTTGAGTAGATCTGAATTTTATGAATTTTTAGAAATTTGAATCGTTCAAATCGGAGTTGAAACGCAAAAGTTATAAGCGTTTGAAGTTTTGAAATTCAAATCAATTATTAAACCGAATTATTAAATCATTTTCTTTTTCAGAAATTATTTATTTCATCATGGGTGACACGTGTCGGCTCCTGATTGGCTGGCTGACGTCAGCCGGCTCATGGGCTCAGCCCACGGCTTGGCTCGGTCCACGGTGGACTCGGTCCACGGAGCGTGTGCCACTGACAGGTGGGACCCATTGGATGACGTCACCACGCTCGACGACGCTACTGACAAGCGAGCCCCACCGTGACGTCAGGGGTGGCGTCACGGTGCGGTTCGGCTGACCCACTGACACGCGGGCCCCGCAGACACGCGCTCGTGTGCGCACGGCGCGGCCAGGGCACACGTGGCACAATCGTGTCCGTTGATTTGAAAATCAACGGCCGTGATTAGATCTAAGGTTGACGCGTTGAAAACTACACGGTCGATCTGGGCCGTTCGATCTAGATCGGACGGTCCAGATCTACCCTAGGCTAACACCGTTACAAACTACACGGTGATCGTGGGCCGTTGGATCTAGATCCAACGGTCCAGATCTGATCTAGGTTGACGGGTTTGAGATGCACGTGGCTTACCGTAGCCGTCGGATCTTGATCGGACGGTTGAGTGTGCTCGAAGACGTCGATGGCCACGCGGCGGAGGGAGCGGACGGGTAGGGAAGACAACATGACCAACGGCTGTAGGACCGAGTAGGCAACTAGAGGGGGGGTGAATAGATGCCGAATAAAATTCAACTATTTCTTTCGGAAAATTAAAGACCCCTAAATAGCGGAAGAATATCTAATATCGTAGAGATCAAAACCCTAGATTAATTAGCGAGACAAGTCGAACATAAATCAAAACTAGTTCTATCAAAAATCGAACAAACCTTCTAATCAAGAATCAAAGCGAAAAAAAATTAAGAGAATATTGCATAAACTTATCTTTTTATTCCAAAGCCATCTTCAACAAGATGACACCAAAAAAATCTTCTAATCTTCTAATCTTCAATGATTAGAAAACCCTAAACAAAATCTCTAATCTCACAAGATTAGAAAACCCTAAACAAACTAAAGAGAGCACAAAAGCTTTTCTTTGTTGTAGGCACCTTTTGCTTCTTGCCCTTTGCATTGGATGAGTTCTAAGCCCCTAGAACCCTCTATTTAAAGGACAAGAGTCACCCAAAAATCTGTCAAAAATCTGTTTAGACTTAGGAATCCTTTTTCTATTTTTCCCACCGTCTTCACGCAGACTCGGATTGCTCTTGCCTGGCTGGTCTTCACGCAGACTCGGACACGGAGACGAAATCCTGCTTCGGCTGCTTACTCGGACACGGCAGGGCACACACACAACGCACACCATGCATAACACACACACACACGATGCATGCACACACACACCACACACACATGCATTAAATGCATTCACACATGCATGCATCACATGCATTCGTATGCATGCACACACACACACTTGCATGCACCACACACACTTGTATTAAATGCATTCACACATGCATCACACACACACATGAATGCACACGCACACTTGTATTAAATGCATTCACACATGCATCACACACACACATGCATGCACACGCACACACACTTGCATGCACACACACAAAAAATTCGTATACACGCGTACGACCACCTGCCGCTACGCTGCAACGATCTCGACCTCACGTGCACTGTCCTCTAGTCCAAACATCTCGCATGACATCCTCGACCCTCACGACCTCAGTTCCTCCCTGAACCTAGTCTTGGTCCCGTCATCGACCATGTTCGACCTCAAGCAACACACCGACGTGAACAAAAACACACAAACAATTTCCGAGCCCAAGTCCGCGACTTGACTCACATTAATCCATGCAACCACTCACACGAGCGCATTGCATCAAATAAAATCAACCAAAAAACATAATTAAAAATCAGACCAAACTCTATTGCAAAATCTGAATCTTTTCAAATAAACAAACTGGTTTCAGATCTTTTTCAAATAAAGAAACCAAAAAAAATTTGTTTCAAATTGGTTTCAAATCTTTTTCAAATACTGAACCAAAATCAAATCAACTCAAATCTTTTCAAATCTCTTCGAATATTCAAATACTCATCATCAAAAACACATGGATCAAAAAACAATGATCCTTCAACGGCGCTCGAGGGCTTCTCCGGCGAGATGGGTGGTATGCACGGGTGCGCCTCGTCGCAGGGATTCCAAATCTGCCTTCGGGTGCGGCGGAGCTTGGCGTCGTCGGGAATCGGCAAAGGAACGCGTGGAAGAGAGAAGCAACTACGGCGAGCTTTTGCGGCTAGACGGCGGCGGCTAGGGCTCGGAAACTTGAGGGGAAAGGTGCGCACGGCAAAGAGCTTCAACGGGGTGGCCTCGGGGCTTTAAATAGAGCCTCGACGTGCGCGCAAATCGCGAAACCCTAACGGACCACAGCGACTCTGCGGCGGTGCGATCCGGCGGGACTCGGGAAGACGACGAAATCGTGGTCGCCCACGTGGCCCGATCCACGGCCGAGATCGCCGCGGCGCAACGGGTCCGGCCGGATCTGGTTTGATCGGTGCGGCCCAATTAAGCCGTTGGATTTCGATCCAACGGTCCGGATCAATCAGGGTTTGACCGGATCACGTGGCTCGGGTCGGACTCGAGTCTGACTCGGGTTCGGTTCCGATCGGATGAACAGTACTTGACCCGACTCGATTTTCCAGCGATTTAATAATTAAAATAATTTCCAGTAATTCATTTAATTCAAGAAAAATAGTAAAATACTCAGAAAAATTCCAGAAAAATTCTGGAAAATATTTTGGAACATTTTGGACTCAAATAAAATATTTTCAACAAAATTTTATTTGCAAAGTCAAATTCTTTAATTATTTCAAAATGGAATAAATTCAAATAAATTCCAAATAAATCCAAATAAATTCCAGAAAATTCCAAAAATTCACCAAAGTGCCAAATCACACATGAATTTAGGAACAGCAAAATTTTGGGGTGTTACAAACCTCCCCCCCTTAACAGAATCTCGTCCCCGAGATTCAGGGCTTTCTAAAGAAATAGGTTCGGAAACTCTTTCTTCAAATCCTCTTCGCGTTCCCAAGTTGCTTCACTCTCCGCGTGGTTGCTCCATTGAACTCTGCAGAAACGGGTTGACTTGTTTCTTGTCTCTCGGTCCATTGTGTCCAAAATCTTTACGGGGTGCTCCTTGTAGGTCAGATCTTCTTGCAGCTCAATTGACTCTAGCGGTGTCTGCTCCTCAGGTACTCTGAGACACTTCTTCAGCTGGGACACGTGGAACACGTCATGCACTCCTGCTAGTGATTGCGGTAACTCTAGCTGATAAGCGACTTCACCTCTGCGGCTGAGAACCTTGAATGGTCCGACATATCTCGGCGCGAGTTTTCCTTTAGCATGGAATCTCTTAACTCCTCTGAGCGGGGTGACTCTGAGATACACGAAATCTTCCGGTTCGAAACTCAGGTCTCGGCGACGGTTGTCAGCATAACTCTTCTGTCGTGATTGGGCTATCTTCAATCTCTCCCTGATCATGGCAATTTGTTCTTCGGCTTCTTGAAGAATATCTGGTCCAAAGACACGGCGTTCACCTGTCTCATTCCAGTTCAATGGTGTCCGACAGGGTCGACCATATAGTGCTTCAAATGGTGACATTTGCAAACTTGCTTGGTAACTGTTGTTGTAGCTGAACTCGGCGTACGGCAGACTTTTATCCCAAGAGGTAGCATAAGCCAATGCACACGCTCTTAACATATCCTCCAGAATCTGATTGACTCTTTCAGTCTGACCATCCGTCTGTGGATGATAAGCTGTACTGAAGTTCAAACGGGTTCCCATGGTTTCATGCAGCTTATTCCAGAACCTCGAGGTAAACTGGGTACCTCTATCCGATACGATCTTCTTTGGCACTCCGTGCAAACAGACGATCCTGATCATGTACAACTCTGCTAACTTATCTCCCGAGTAAGTGGTCTTCACAGGGATAAAATGGGCGACCTTGGTCAAGCGATCCACTATAACCCATATAGAATCATATCCTCCTTGAGTTTTCGGCAAACCGGTAATGAAGTCCATTCCGATTTCCTCCCACTTCCACTCAGGTATCTTCAACGGCTGTAGCAATCCTGCTGGTCTCTGATGCATTGCCTTGACTCTCTGGCATATGTCGCACAGCGCAACATGCTCGGCAACTTCACGCTTCATGTTCGGCCACCAGAATCTTTCTTTTAAATCTTGATACATCTTAGCACTTCTAGGATGAATTGAATACTTAGAGTCATGGGCTTCTTCTAGAATCAATTGCTTCAGTTCCTTCTTGTTTGGCTCACAAATTCGATCCTTCATCCATAACGTGCCTTGTTCATCCAACTTGAAGTCCTCTGCCTTGCCTTCGTCCATGTTGGACTTAATCCGGCGGATCTTGTCGTCATCCTCCTGTCCTTCTCGGATCTGATCCTCCAGGGTAGGCTTCACTTCCAATGCGGCCAAGAATCCTTCTGGTACGACTTCAATCTGCATTCTATGGAAATCCTCACATAGTTCCTCCTGACTTGTGGCTAGCAACATGTTCACGGTATGGCTTTTCCGACTCAGAGCATCGGCCACCACGTTGGCCTTTCCGGGATGATAATGGATTCCAACGTTGTAGTCCTTGATCAACTCTAACCACCTCCTTTGTCTCATGTTCAGGTCTGATTGGGTGAAGATGTACTTAAGACTCTTATGGTCCGTGTATACTTCACATCTGTTTCCAATTAAATAGTGACGCCATAATTTCAAAGCATGCACTACGGCAGCTAGCTCTAGGTCATGCGTCGGATAATTCTCCTCATGCGGCCTCAACTGCCTTGATGCATAAGCGACGACCTTTCCATTCTGCATCAGCACACATCCAAGTCCTTGGCGCGATGCGTCACAATAAATATCAAAGCTTTGATTGACGTCCGGTAGGACTAACACCGGTGCTGATGTCAATCGCCTCTTCAATTCTTGAAAACCTTTCTCGCACTCTGGCGTCCATGCAAACTTCTTCTCCTTTTTCAGCAATTGCGTAAGAGGTTTCGCAATTGTCGAAAAGCCTTCAATGAAACGGCGGTAGTAACCTGCCATTCCAAGGAAACTTCGGATCTGGGTCACGGTCTTTGGCTGCTCCCAATGTAACACAGCTTCTACCTTGCTTGGATCAACGGCGACTCCTTCTGCGATCATTACATGTCCGAGGAACTCCACCTTGTCCTTCCAAAAATCGCATTTACTGAATTTGGCGAAGAGCTGCTGTTCCCTCAGTTTTTCCAAAACTAGCCTCAAGTGCTCTGCATGATCATCCTCTGTCTTGGAGTAGACTAAGATATCATCTATGAACACAACAACAAACTTGTCCTAATATTCCATGAACACCTTATTCATCATATTCATGAAATATGCTGGCGCATTTGTCAGACCAAAGGACATAACTGTAAACTCGTAGTGTCCATATCTTGACGAGAATGCGGTCTTCGGAATATCTTCTGATCGGATCTTCAACTGATGGTATCCCGATCTCAGATCAATCTTGGAGAAAACTCCGGCTCCTCTCAGCTGATCAAACAAATCATCAATCCTGGGTAGCGGATACTTATTCTTCACGGTGACTTCATTAAGTGCACGGTAGTCAATGCACATCCTGAAACTCCCGTCCTTCTTCTTGACGAACAAAACTGGCGCTCCCCACAGCGACGAACTCGGTCTGATAAATCCTTTCTCCATTAACTCCTCAAGTTGCTTCTTCATCTCTACTAATTCTTCGGTGGACATCCGATAAGGTCTCTTTGCTATCGTATTTGTGCAGTACAAGCTCTATCACAAACTCTATGTCCCTGGCTGGCGGCATACCAGGTAGATCTTCAGCAAAAACATCTGGGTACTCATTCACTACTGAGACATCTTCTATGCTGATTGCCTTGGTGCTGTTAACCATCAACTGTCCATCTCTAACGGCGGTAGCTTGAAATTCCACTTTCTTTCCACACGGGCTCTCAACTGAGATAGTCCTTCGTCCACAATCCAATACGGCCTTGTGCTTGGATAACCAATCCATTCCCAAAATAACATCTAAGGTCTGGGTCTCCAAAATAATAAGTTTCGCTAGGAACTCTATCCCATCTATTAGTATTCTCACCCCAGAACATCCTACTTTCGTTCGGAGTTCGGAACCAGGGGTTTGAACTAAAAGCATGCATTTAAGTCTTGCAATCTCCAAATCATTTTTAGCAGCAAAGCCTTGTGAAACAAACGAATGCGAAGCTCCAGAATCAAACAAAACTGTTGCAGGTACTGAGTTAACAAGTAACTTACCCAGTACGACGTCCGTGGCATTCTGCAGTGCATCTGCGGTGACATGGTTGACTCGGCCTCTCACCACGGTCTGGGGTGCTGCTCCTGACTGTGCTGTCCCTCGGTTCGCTCCTGGTGCAGGCGTCCTGGCTGGTGTGGATCCCAGATTGAAGCGGACTGGGGTCACTCCTGCTGTCTTCTTAGGACAACTGTTGGCAAAGTGCCCTGGCTCGTTGCAGTTGTAGCAGCGTCTCACTGTCCCTTGTTGACTGCCTGAAGCGGCGTTTACGGTGGCTGGGAATGCGATAGTTACGATTGACGGGTCTTGGTGCCGTGACGGTGTCCTTGTTGCATTCTGCGGTGGAATCTGAAAAATCGATTTGGCGCAACTCTCAAGCGTTCTTTGTGCTCCCTAACGCGATCCTCGATGCCGCATCCTGCGCTTCCTATTCTCATCCAGTTCCTTGCGCTTGTCCTCAAGAATAAGCGCCATATTCACAAGCTCTGAAAATGCTGAAAGGTGTGGGTGATCAGTCCCACCTGTAGTCCTGAGTTAAGTCCCTTCATGAAGCGAGACTGTCTGGCTTTATCTGTCGCTACGTCTTCAGGTGCGTAGCGTGCAAGCTGTGTGAACTTGTTCAGGTATTCGGCCACCGGCTGATTACCTTGCTTCAGTGCTCTGAACTCCTCCTTCTTGAGGTCCATGATTCCTTCCGGCACGTGATACTAACGAAACGCAGCTGTAAACTCCTCCCAAGTGATATCTTGAGGGTTCTCCTGTCGAAAAACTATTTATCAAACCCCAGTTGATTACCATGCACCACGTGCCATCAACATCACATGATACCTTTCCAAAACAGGTTCAATATATCATTAAGTAAATATTAACATTTGATTGTCCAAAATCATGCCATGAGCACGTAGCAGGTCTAAGCAGTATACTACAACGGTCTAAAACCCATGTTGGCAATTTAATAATGTCCAACTAGTAAACCACAACTAGGGTGACAAGGGGTCATGGCACATACTTAAGTAATCAAGGTGTCATACAGCAATTTGGCATTTATCTAATTCCCATATTTAAATAAAGTATTTTCTAATTGAACTAGCATGCAATAAGTTAAATCAAAATAGATTTCGAAATAGGATCAACATGGTCAAAGCACAACTTGCCATCAAAAAGTACTTGCTCTTGGTCTTGAGTTGGATCCTGAGTCAATACTTCTCCTTCAAATCCTTCCGGCACTTCAACGTCTACTCGTAAAGCGTGCAAATAGCAATACACAAATAAACAATAGGCAAAAAGTGTCCAAACATCCAAATAAAATCCATAAACAGAGAGAACATAATTTTATGAATTTTTAGAAACTGGAATCGTCAAATTTGGAGTTAAAATGCAAAAGTTATGATTATTTAAAGTTTAAATAATCAATTAAATAATTTTATAGAGAAAAACTTTAGTCCAAAAATTAAATAAAATTCATATTTAGGTAGGTCTCAATTTTATACAAATTTAGAAATTTGAATCACTCAAATCGGAGTTGAAACGCAAAAGTTATAATCGTTTGAAGTTTTGAAATTCAAATCAATTATTAAACCGAATTATTAAATCATTTTCTTTTTCGGAAAAACATTTATTGCGTTAGCCTGGACACGTGGCGATCTCGATTGGTTGGTGGCGTCGGTAGGTCCATGGACTCGGTCCACGCTCGGTTTGGGTCTACTGTGGACCGGCCCACGGCTCACGTGAGATCGACAGTGGGTCCCCTCGGGTGACGTCATCGCGGCGTCGGCGGGGCTCAACCGCAGTCTTGGCGGTGGGTCCCATGGGTGACGTCATTCTTGGCGTCGGCGCCGCAGCTGGGGCATTTGGCGACATCTTGAGCCCGCCATGACGTCAGCGTGGCGTCATGATGCGGTTTGGTCACGTCGCTGAAACGCGGGCCCGGCGTGTCGGCGTCCTACACGCACGCGTGGGCAGCCTTGGCCGCGACGGTCAGCCTTCCCGGACACGTGGCTAGATCTCGGTCCAGATTGGATCTGGACTCACGCGTTTGGGGTGAACGCGGTTGATCTGGACCGTTGGATCTAGATCCAACGGTCGAGATTGGATCTGGAATTTTGGACGAAATCTCACCGTGAGATGACGTGGCACAATCTGGGCCCTTGGATGAAGATCCGACGGCTAAGGGAGCTTGAAGTCCGTCGATGGCCCACGGCGGCGCTGGCTTGTCGGAGTTGGGGACGATGACCACAGCAACGGCGCTTCGAGCGTGCTCCGGCGATGCGAAAGGTCCCTTCCGACGCGGCTTGGTCTCCCGGTTCCAGATCTGACCTCAACGGCGGCGGAGGACGACGGAGATGGCCGCAATCGGCAAAGAACCACGGCGGAGGGAAGAGGCAACTCCGGCGAGCGATTGTGGCTCAACGGCGGCGGCTCAGGCGACGTTGTCTAGGGCTACGGGTGCGCAATGAAGCGGCGATCCCGACACGGGTGGCGGCGCAATAAATAGGGCCCTCGGCGTCCGTGAAACGCGCAGAATCCGAGGTCCTCTCCTTTGCGGCGGCGGAGTCCGGCGGCGTCTCGGATTAGGTGACGTGGCACGCGCACAGCCGTTGGATCGAGATCCAACGGTGCGCGAGTTTGGGTCCGGTCGACTTCGGCGGTGGTGGCTCGGTCGGGCTCGGGCTCGGGCTCGGTGACGTGGCTCAATCGTGGCCGTTGGATCAAGATCCAACGGTCACGCGGTTAGGGCTCGGCCGAGTGGGTTCGGTCGAGTCACGTGACTCGGGTCGGACTCGAACTCGAGTCTGACTCGGGCTCGGTCGGATGAACAAGAATCGACTTCGGTTTGATTTTCCAAATGATTTATTATTTAAAATAATTTCCGATAATTCATTTAATTCATTAAAAATAGCAAAATACTCGGAAAAATTCGGAAAAATTCTGGAAAATATTTTAGGGTATTTGGGACTCAAATAAAATATTTCCAACAAAATTTTATTTGCAAAATTAAATTCTTTAATTATTTCAAAATGGAATAAATTCAAATAAATTCCAAATAAATCCAAATAAATTCCAGAAAATTCCAAAAATTCACCAAAGTGCCAAATCACACATGAATTTAAGAAAAGCAAAATTTTGGGGTGTTACATCTGAGCAGCAAGAAAAGCTCCAAAATTCTGCATGTCAACTGGCGGTGCTGGTTGGGGTGCAGGTGCTCCATTGTTGGGGTTTCCAGCTGGGCGAGAACCACTTCCATTGCCTCCAAGGTTTCCGCGGGTGTTCACCATCTGTCGGTTGCTCCAAGGCTTAGAGATGAGAGGGAACAAGAATAGACAAGTAACAGGGAAACTTATGCGGGGAAAAAGTGTAACTCAAAAATCCAACTTTATTATTAATAATAGTAATAACTTGGTATGGTTGCTTACAATGCCTAAAGGCCTGCAACACATACTGCACACTCAGCAAACAATGAAAATTCAACGCCACTAAAGGGTGACTCTTATTCTATAACGCGACTCGACGAAGGAGTCTCAACCTTAACGACTACGCTCACTCATCGAGAAAACCTCCACTGCCTCCTCGTGGCGGGTGCGGCGGCATCGGCGCGAAACAATCGCCATGCCCCACAACTGCAGCTGTGGTTGACGACGAGGCGTCCTCCTCTGGCTCTGGATCTAGCTGTTGCTATGGCTGTGGCGCCTCTTCTGATTCCTCCTCTGGGTCTGGAGCGTCCAACTCCAATACTGGATCGGGACCCTGGCCATACAGTGCAGTCTCCAACTCTGCGATCCTTTCCGCAGCAAAAGCGACATACTCACGAGCATTCCCCAAGTGCTTCTTCTCTTCCTCAACCTGCTCACGAGCCTTCTTCAACTCCTGAACTGTGTCTTCGATAAGCTCCTCCTGAGCAGCGACGAATCTGGCTAAGTGAGTGACGGTAGCAACCTCATCTTCTATCGGCTTCCGTTGGACACAAAAGATTCAGAGAGATGAAGCATATAGAGTTTATCTCGTCGAATCGCGAGACCCACATTATTAGAATTGAAACTTACAATGCATTTATTGTTCTCAAAGATACAAGTAAATCCATCATCATCTAATAGAGAAATTGCAATAAGGTTTCTCCTCATGCTAGGAATATAAACAACATTGTTTAAATGAAGGGTGAAGCCACTATCTAATGCTAATGATAGTGTGCCAACGGCTTCCACTTCAGCGTCCTTTCCGTTAACGACTCTAAGACTTCGCTCCCTCTTTCTTAGTGTCCTCATGGTAAGGAATCCCTGCAATGAATTAGAAACATGCATAGTGTCGGGACCCGAATTTGCAAATCCGGACCCTCTGTGTATTCAGCACTAGTCCAGAACGCAGCTTAGTGCACCGCAGTCTTAGCATCGGTAAATATCACAAATCATACCACTCGATACTAATAAAGTACTTTAATTAAATAGTTAAATCGTTGCTCGACCTTATGGTCAAGTTACAAATATACGCCACGCAGGCTAAACTTATTAAGAGAGAAATAATAGCAGCGGAAAATAAGATAACATCGTGGCGCCATCCAAAGATACCACAGGCAACTGACTGGGCTCGCACCCTAAGTAGACAGTTCCTCTTGGAGCTCCTCCTCCAAAGCTGGTGTAGTCTCCTCCTCAACTGGTGTTGTATTGCGGCAAGGGTGAGTACTTGGTACTCAGAAAGTCATGCACAGAATGCAGCTAATATACTACATGCATGGCTTAATACAAAGGAGTGGCTCAAGGTATATTTGCAGTAAGAGCATTTAACAAGTATCATAAGTAGATTCGAAAGCAGTAGAAACAAGTATAACATCAATAACTTTTCCAGGAGTTTAATCAACATCTTTCCCATTCCTAATCCACATTTCCATCAACATCATTAATAAACGAAACCCAACCTTTCAAGTCCAAGTTATTTTCAAGAAAGTCTAACCCTTGACTGTAATTCCCGAGCGATGTCCAATACCGTGGACACGGCTATTCGAATAGATTATACACTCTGCAGAGGTTATGCACTTTACCCACAAGATACAGTCAAACACCACAAAGGCGAGTTCCCGTAACAAAGTCTTTCGGAAACTTCTAACAATACAAGTGGTCCTCTCCGGTGTTGCACACTAACCCTTCCCTTAGCTAAGGCGAAGTTTAGGTCAATCCACCGTTAGATGGGTACCTGGCCGCAGCCCCGGTACGCTCCCCCGTACAACTTACACAAACGGTGTAGTTGACAACCTGAGGTCCCACAGGTATGTTATTAGCAACTTATTCAACTAGGTCCGTCCCATAACAGACATGTGGTTGCACGATTGACCCAGTTCAAAGGCTTGCAAGGTTAAGTCCTTAGGGTGACCAGGGCAAGACTACCCGAAGAACCAAACCAACGTTTCCGGTGCCACAACTGGCCCACCCGATCATTCTTGCCTCATGCCCCGGTCAAAAGCTATTTATCAAACCCCAGTTGATTACCATGCACCACGTGCCATCAGCATCACAACACATGATACCTTTCCAAAACAGGTTCAATATATCATTAAGTCAATATTAACATTTGATTGTCCAAAAACCATGTCATGAGCACGTAGCAGGTCTAAGCAATATACTACAACGGTCTAAATTCCCATGTTGGCAATTTAATAATGTCCAACTAGTAAACCACAACTAGGGTGACAAGGGTCATGGCACATATATATAATTAACCAAGGTGTCATACAGCAATTTGGCATTTATCTAATTTCCCATATTTAAATAAAGTATTTTCCAATTGAACTAGCATGCAATAAATTAAATCAAAATAGGTTTCAAAATAGGATCAACATGGTCAAAGCACAACTTGCCTTCAAATAGCACTTGTTCTTGGTCCTGAGCTGGCTCTTGGGTCAATATTTCTCCTTCGAATCCTTCCGGCACTTCAACGTCTACTCGTAACGCGTGCAAATAGCAACAAATGAATAAAACAGTAGACAAAAGTGTCCAAACATCCAAATAAAGTTCATAAACAGAGAGAACATAATTTTATGAATTTTTAGGAACTGAAATCGCTCAAATCGGAGTTAAAACACAAAAGTTATGATTATTTAAAGTTTAAATAATCAATTAAATAATATTACAGAGAAAAACTTTAGTCTAAAAATTAAATAAAATTCATATTTGAGTAGATCTGAATTTTATGAATTTTTAGAAATTTGAATCGTTCAAATCGGAGTTGAAACGCAAAAGTTATAAGCGTTTGAAGTTTTGAAATTCAAATCAATTATTAAACCGAATTATTAAATCATTTTCTTTTTCAGAAATTATTTATTTCATCATGGGTGACACGTGTCGGCTCCTGATTGGCTGGCTGACGTCGGTAGGCTCATGGCTCGGCCACGGCTTGGCTCGGTCCACGGTGGACTCGGTCCACGGAGCGTGTGCCACTGACAGGTGGGACCCATTGGATGACGTCACCACGCTCGACGACGCTACTGACAAGCGAGCCCCACCGTGACGTCAGGGGTGGCGTCACGGTGCGGTTCGGCTGACCTGACACGCGGGCCCCGCAGACACGCGCTCGTGTGCGCACGGCGCGGCCAGGGCACACGTGGCTGTCGTGTCCGTTGATTTGAAAATCAACGGCCGTGATTAGATCTAAGGTTGACGCGTTGAAAACTACACGGTCGATCTGGGCCGTTCGATCTAGATCGGACGGTCCAGATCTACCCTAGGCTAACACCGTTACAAACTACACGGTGATCGTGGGCCGTTGGATCTAGATCCAACGGTCCAGATCTGATCTAGGTTGACGGGTTTGAGATGCACGTGGCTTACCGTAGCCGTCGGATCTTGATCGGACGGTTGAGTGTGCTCGAAGACGTCGATGGCCACGCGGCGGAGGGAGCGGACCGGAGCTGGGGAAGACAACATGACCAACGGCTGTAGGACCGAGTAGGCAACTAGAGGGGGGGTGAATAGATGCCGAATAAAATTCAACTATTTCTTTCGGAAAATTAAAGACCCCTAAATAGCGGAAGAATATCTAATATCGTAGAGATCAAAACCCTAGATTAATTAGCGAGACAAGTCGAACATAAATCAAAACTAGTTCTATCAAAAATCGAACAAACCTTCTAATCAAGAATCAAAGCGAAAAAAAATTAAGAGAATATTGCATAAACTTATCTTTTTATTCCAAAGCCATCTTCAACAAGATGACACCAAAAAAATCTTCTAATCTTCTAATCTTCAATGATTAGAAAACCCTAAACAAAATCTCTAATCTCACAAGATTAGAAAACCCTAAACAAACTAAAGAGAGCACAAAAGCTTTTCTTTGTTGTAGGCACCTTTTGCTTCTTGCCCTTTGCATTGGATGAGTTCTAAGCCCCTAGAACCCTCTATTTAAAGGACAAGAGTCACCCAAAAATCTGTCAAAAATCTGTTTAGACTTAGGAATCCTTTTTCTATTTTTCCCACCGTCTTCACGCAGACTCGGATTGCTCTTGCCTGGCTGGTCTTCACGCAGACTCGGACACGGAGACGAAATCCTGCTTCGGCTGCTTACTCGGACACGGCAGGGCACACACACAACGCACACCATGCATAACACACACACACACGATGCATGCACACACACACCACACACACATGCATTAAATGCATTCACACATGCATTAAATGCATTCACACATGCATGCATCACATGCATCCGTATGCATGCACACACACACACTTGCATGCACCACACACACTTGTATTAAATGCATTCACACATGCATCACACACACACATGAATGCACACGCACACTTGTATTAAATGCATTCACACATGCATCACACACACACATGCATGCACACGCACACACACTTGCATTAACACACACAAAAAATTCATATACACGCGTACGACCACCTGCCGCTACGCTGCAACGATCTCGACCTCACGTGCACTGTCCTCTAGTCCAAACATCTCGCATGACATCCTCGACCCTCACGACCTCAGTTCCTCCCTGAACCTAGTCTTGGTCCCGTCATCGACCATGTTCGACCTCAAGCAACACCTGCACGTGAACAAAAACACACAAACAATTTCCGAGCCCAAGTCCGCGACTTGACTCACATTAATCCATGCAACCACTCACACGAGCGCATTGCATCAAATAAAATCAACCAAAAAACATAATTAAAAATCAGACCAAACTCTATTGCAAAATCTGAATCTTTTCAAATAAACAAACTGGTTTCAGATCTTTTTCAAATAAAGAAACCAAAAAAAATTTGTTTCAAATTGGTTTCAAATCTTTTTCAAATACTGAACCAAAATCAAATCAACTCAAATCTTTTCAAATCTCTTTGAATATTCAAATACTCATCATCAAAAACACATGGATCAAAAAACAATGATCCTTCAACGGCGCTCGAGGGCTTCTCCGGCGAGATGGGTGGTATGCACGGGTGCGCCTCGTCGCAGGGATTCCAAATCTGCCTTCGGGTGCGGCGGAGAACGGCGGGCGTCGGCGGAATCGGCAAAGGAACGCGGTGGAAGAGAGAAGCAACTACGGCGAGCTTTTGCGGCTAGACGGCGGCGGCTAGGGCTCGGAAACTTGAGGGGAAAGGTGCGCACGGCAAAGAGCTTCAACGGGGTGGCCTCGGGGCTTTAAATAGTGCGCACGGCAAGTCAATATTGAAGAATATCTGGTCCAAAGACACGGCGTTCACCTGTCTCATTCCAGTTCAATGGTGTCCGACAGGGTCGACCATATAGTGCTTCAAATGGTCACATTTGCAAACTTGCTTGGTAACTGTTGTTGTAGCTGAACTCGGCGTACGGCAGACTTTTATCCCAAGAGGTAGCATAAGCCAATGCACACGCTCTTAACATATCCTCCAGAATCTGATTGACTCTTTCAGTCTGACCATCCGTCTGTGGATGATAAGCTGTACTGAAGTTCAAACGGGTTCCCATGGTTTCATGCAGCTTATTCCAGAACCTCGAGGTAAACTGGGTACCTCTATCCGATACGATCTTCTTTGGCACTCCGTGCAAACAGACGATCCTGATCATGTACAACTCTGCTAACTTATCTCCCGAGTAAGTGGTCTTCACAGGGATAAAATGGGCGACCTTGGTCAAGCGATCCACTATAACCCATATAGAATCATATCCTCCTTGAGTTTTCGGCAAACCGGTAATGAAGTCCATTCCGATTTCCTCCCACTTCCACTCAGGTATCTTCAACGGCTGTAGCAATCCTGCTGGTCTCTGATGCATTGCCTTGACTCTCTGGCATATGTCGCACAGCGCAACATGCTCGGCAACTTCACGCTTCATGTTCGGCCACCAGAATCTTTCTTTTAAATCTTGATACATCTTAGCACTTCTAGGATGAATTGAATACTTAGAGTCATAGGCTTCTTCTAGAATCAATTGCTTCAGTTCCTTCTTGTTTGGCACACAAATTCGATCCTTCATCCATAACGTGCCTTGTTCATCCAACTTGAAGTCCTCTGCCTTGCCTTCGTCCATGTTGGACTTAATCCGGTGGATCTTGTCGTCATCCTCCTGTCCTTCTCGGATCTGATCCTCCAGGGTAGGCTTCACTTCCAATGCGGCCAAGAATCCTTCTGGTATGACTTCAATCTGCATTCTATGGAAATCCTCACATAGTTCCTCCTGACTTGTGGCTAGCAACATGTTCACGGTATGGCTTTTCCGACTCAGAGCATCGGCCACCACGTTGGCCTTTCCGGGATGATAATGGATTCCAACGTTGTAGTCCTTGATCAACTCTAACCACCTCCTTTGTCTCATGTTCAGGTCTGATTGGGTGAAGATGTACTTAAGACTCTTATGGTCCGTGTATACTTCACATCTGCTTTCCAATTAAATAGTGACGCCATAATTTCAAAGCATGCACTACGGCAGCTAGCTCTAGGTCATGCGTCGGATAATTCTCCTCATGCGGCCTCAACTGCCTTGATGCATAAGCGACGACCTTTCCATTCTCAGACAGACACATCCAAGTCCTTGGCGCGATGCGTCACAATAAATATCAAAGCTTTGATTGACGTCAGAGGACTAACACCGGTGCCGATGTCAATCGCCTCTTCAATTCTTGAAAACCTTTCTCGCACTCTGGCGTCCATGCAAACTTCTTCTCCTTTTTCAGCAATTGCGTAAGAGGTTTCGCAATTGTCGAAAAGCCTTCAATGAAACGGCGGTAGTAACCTGCCATTCCAAGGAAACTTCGGATCTCGGGTCACGGTCTTTGGCTGCTCCCAATGTAACACAGCTTCTACCTTGCTTGGATCAACGGCGACTCCTTCTGCGATCATTACATGTCCGAGGAACTCCACCTTGTCCTTCCAAAAATCGCATTTACTGAATTTGGCGAAGAGTCATTGCTCCTCGCTTTTCCAAAACTAGCCTCAAGTGCTCTGCATGATCATCCTCTGTCTTGGAGTAGACTAAGATATCATCTATGAACACAACAACAAACTTGTCCTAATATTCCATGAACACCTTATTCATCATATTCATGAAATATGTCAAGCATTTGTCGTACCAAAGGACATAATCAGAACTCGTAGTGTCCATATCTTGACGAGAATGCGGTCTTGAATATCTTCTCGATCGGATCTTCAACTGATGGTATCCCGATCTCAGATCAATCTTGGAGAAAACTCCGGCTCCTCTCAGCTGATCAAACAAATCATCAATCCTGGGTAGCGGATACTTATTCTTCACGGTGACTTCATTAAGTGCACGGTAGTCAATGCACATCCTGAAACTCCCGTCCTTCTTCTTGACGAACAAAACTGGCGCTCCCCACAGCGACGAACTCGGTCTGATAAATCCTTTCTCCATTAACTCCTCAAGTTGCTTCTTCATCTCTACTAATTCTTCGGTGGACATCCGATAAGGTCTCTTTGCTATCGGCGCTGTACCAGGTACAATCTATATCACAAACTCTATGTCCCTGGTCAAGGCATACCGTAGATCTTCAAAGAAAACATCTGGGTACTCATTCACTACTGAGACATCTTCTATGCTGATTGCCTTGGTGCTGTTAACCATCAACTGTCCATCTCTAACAGCGGTAGCTTGAAATTCCACTTTCTTTCCACACGGGCTCTCAACTGAGATAGTCCTTCGTCCACAATCCAATACGGCCTTGTGCTTGGATAACCAATCCATTCCCAAAATAACATCTAAGGTCTGGGTCTCCAAAATAATAAGTTTCGCTAGGAACTCTATCCCATCTATTAGTATTCTCACCCCAGAACATCCTACTTTCGTTAGGAGTTCTAACCGAGGGTTTGAACTAAAAGCATGCATTTAAGTCTTTCAATCTCCAAATCTTTTTTAGCAGAAAAGCCTTGTGAATCAAACGAATGCGAAGCTCCGGAATCAAACAAAATCAAGGTGTACTGAGTTAACAAGTAACTTACCCGAGACGACGTCCGTGGCATTCGCAGTTGCATCTGCGGTGACATGGTTGACTCGGCCTCTCACCACGGTGCAGGGTGCTGCTCTGATCAGGCGTCCCTCGGTTCGCTCCTAGTGCAAAGCGTCTGGCTGGTGGATCCCATTGAAGCGGGTGGGGTCACTCCTGCTGTCTTCTTAGGACAATCATGGCAAAGTACTGGCTCGTTGCGCTTGTAGCAGCGTCTCACTGTCCCTTGTTGATCGCTCAAGCGGCGTTTCGCCGGGCTGGGGTCTGATAGTTCTGATTGACGGGTCTTGGTGCTGGTGACGGTGTCCTTGTTGCATTCTGCGGCTGGAATCTGAAAAACTGATTTGGCGCAACTCTCAAACGTTGCTGTGCTCCCTAACGCGATCCCTGATGCTGCATCCTGCGCTTCCTATTCTCATCCAGTTCCTTGCGCTTGTCCTCAAGAATAAGCGCCATATTCACAAGCTCCTGAAAATCTGGAAAGGTGTGGGTGATCAGTCCCACCTGTAGTCCTGAGTTAAGTCCCTTCATGAAGCGAGACTGTCTGGCTTTATCTGTCGCTACGTCTTCAGGTGCGTAGCGTGCAAGCTGTGTGAACTTGTTCAGGTATTCGGCCACCGGCTGATTACCTTGCTTCAGTGCTCTGAACTCCTCCTTCTTGAGGTCCATGATTCCTTCCGGCACGTGATACTAACGAAACGCAGCTGTAAACTCCTCCCAAGTGATATCTTGAGGGTTCTCCTGTCGAAAAACTATTTATCAAACCCCAGTTGATTACCATGCACCACGTGCCATCAACATCACATGATACCTTTCCAAAACAGGTTCAATATATCATTAAGTCAATATTAACATTTGATTGTCCAAAATCATGCCATGAGCACGAAAGGTGTCTAAGCGATACTACAACGGTCTAAAACCCATGTTGGCAATTTAATAATGTCCAACTAGTAAACCACAACTAGGGTGACAAGGGGTCATGGCACATACTTAAGTAATCAAGGTGTCATATAGCAATTTGGCATTTATCTAATTCCCATATTTAAATAAAGTATTTTCTAATTGAACTAGCATGCAATAAGTTAAATCAAAATAGATTTCGAAATAGGATCAACATGGTCAAAGCACAACTTGCCATCAAAAAGTACTTGCTCTTGGTCTTGAGTTGGATCCTGAGTCAATACTTCTCCTTCAAATCCTTCCGGCACTTCAACGTCTACTCGTAAAGCGTGCAAATAGCAATACACAAATAAACAATAGGCACACGTGGCACAATCGTGTCCGTTGATTTGAAAATCAACGGCCGTGATTAGATCTAAGGTTGACGCGTTGAAAACTACACGGTCGATCTGGGCCGTTCGATCTAGATCGGACGGTCCAGATCTACCCTAGGCTAACACCGTTACAAACTACACGGTGATCGTGGGCCGTTGGATCTAGATCCAACGGTCCAGATCTGATCTAGGTTGACGGGTTTGAGATGCACGTGGCTTACCGTAGCCGTCGGATCTTGATCGGACGGTTGAGGGTGCTCGAAGACGTCGATGGCCACGCGGCGGAGGGAGCGGACCGGAGCTGGGGAAGACGACACGACCAACGACGCTCGAGGGCTTCTCCAGCGAGATGGGTGGTATGCACGGGTGCGCCTCGTCGCGGGGATTCCAAATCTGCCTTCGGGTGCGGCGGAGAACGGCGGGCGTCGGCGGAATCGGCAAAGGAACGCGGTGGAAGAGAGAAGCAACTACGGCGAGCTTTTGCGGCTAGACGGCGGCGGCTAGGGCTCGGAAACTTGAGGGGAAAGGTGCGCACGGCAAAGAGCTTCAACGGGGTGGCCTCGGGGCTTTAAATAGTGCCTCGACTTGCGCGTAAATCGCGAAACCCTAACGGACACGGCGCACGCTGGCGCGGCGATCCGGCGGGACTCGGGAAGACGACGAAATCGTGGCCGTCCACGTGGCCCCGATCCACGGCCGAGATCGCACGGCGCAACGGGTCCGGGCCGGATCTGGTTTGATCGGTGCGGCCCAATTCCGACCGTTGGATTTCGATCCAACGGTCCGGATCAATCAGGGTTTGACCGGATCACGTGGCTCGGGTCGGACTCAAGTCTGACTCGGGTTCGGTTCCGGTCGGATGAACAGTACTTGACCCGACTCGATTTTCCAGCGATTTAATAATTAAAATAATTTCCAGTAATTCATTTAATTCAAGAAAAATAGTAAAATACTCAGAAAAATTCCAGAAAAATTCTGGAAAATATTTTGGAACATTTTGGACTCAAATAAAATATTTCCAACAAAATTTTATTTGCAAAGTCAAATTCTTTATTTATTTCAAAATGGAATAAATTCAAATAAATTCCAAATAAATCCAAATAAATTCCAGAAAATTCCAAAAATTCACCAAAGTGCCAAATCACACATGAATTTAGGAACAGCAAAATTTTGGGGTGTTACACATAGTGGCACCAGAATCAATCCACTAGGCATTAAGGGAAAAATCAGTATAAAGGGTTACATCAACAGTAGAAATTATGTCGTTACCCTTCTTAGCAAGCCACTTCATAAAACTCACACAATCCTTTTGAATGTGCCCATTGGTTTTGCAGAAGCGACAGATGGGCCCATCAGAAGAAGGAATTAGGCGCAATAGGGGTTTCTCCTTTGGCTTTGACTTGCTTGATTCAGCCTTGGGAGAGAAGTGCAGCTTCTTCTTAGACTTATAGTCCCCTTGGAACTTCCTTTTGCCATGACCGATATGGTAAACATGGTTTTTTCTTTCGATCTTAATCCTCTCCTCCTCCTGGACACACATAGTGATCAACTCGCTCATGGTCCACTGTTCCTTCTAAGTGTTATAATTAATCTTAAAAGCATTATACTCAAAAGGGAGGGATTTCATAATGAAGTGGATTAAAAAGCCATCAGAAATAGCCATGTCCGTACCCTTAAGTTTAGCAGCCATATCAGTCATCATCATGATATGTTCACGAACGCTGCTGGAGCCATCATACTTAGTTGTGAGCATCTTCATGATTAAAGTACTGGCATACACTTTTGAGGAGCCCTTAAATTGCTCCTCGACTAAGGCCAAGTACTACTTATCATTGTCGGATTTAGGGATTGCTCCCCTTATCCCAATAGATATCGCACTCTTCATAATCATTAGGGACATGCGGTTGGACCGCTCCCACTTTTTCGCTGTTAAGTCATAGAGTCGTTGTCGACGATTGGGGAACAGGCCCCCGCCGAGCTTACTTAGTTGATTAGAGGACCAACTCTTTCCTCTTCTTACGTGAAGGGTTGCGTCCGGAGGATGCTCGGACTCACAAGACAGGGAATACTCAGAGAACGACACGGGGATTTATCCTGGTTCGGGCCTCTCACTGGGGAGATAATAACCCTACTCCAGCGTGGTGTGTATTGTGCATGTATCAAAAAAGGTGTCTGTCTCCTCTCGCCCATGCCTGAGAGGTATTTATAGTTTACAGGGATATTTTGTTGATTACAGCCCAAGCCATGAACATTTGACCACGGATAACACGGTTGTAACCGAATCCTAAATCCACCCCACGTCTTCATCATGGGCACAACGGCTCCACATTGTGGCACGATTATCGCTATTTGGGCGCAACCGCCGATCATGACCATCTGACCATGCATCTTGCGGGCGAGCTGGGGCCGAGCTAGTTTGAATCTGGCCCGAACAAGTAAGCTCGGGCACCGGTCTTGGGCGCCGCAGCCGAGCATGGAGCTTGTATCGGCCAGGCAGGCCGAGCAACAAAGCCGGACGCCCGTGGGTCATCCTTGGGAAACCTCCGAGGGCACGCATGGTCTGGTCTGACTCGACTGCCGGGGCATTATGGTCGTTATGGAAATTGTCCAATCCCCAACAGCTAGCCCCCAAGGCTCAAGTAGGGAATCACTCGAAGGGGCCTTCCCCTTGAGCCTACTAACTCAATGGAGGGATTGAAATCTTGCAGTGAACTACTGCTGCAGTATCCGAACAAAACCCTTTCCGAGGATGAGCAGTTAGCTCGGCCCTACGACCAAGGTGTGCTCGGGTAAGAGAATGTGAGTAGTTGTTGCAATTCCTTCTCGAAGAAGCCTGGCAGCGATAGTGCGAGCTATTTTTTGGGAAACGCTCCAAAACGAGACAGTTTTGGATACTGCGTGTCCACGCGTCAATCTAGAAATGGCGAACCCTTCACCTGCGCTCATGCCCTTAGGGCTTCTTAAGCACAATGGAGGGAATTCCTTCGTTCCCCCCCCGAAATCGTGTACTTAAGCGGC
Organism: Rhipidocladum racemiflorum; assembly: GCA_036346355.1. NCBI lineage: Eukaryota > Viridiplantae > Streptophyta > Magnoliopsida > Poales > Poaceae > Rhipidocladum > Rhipidocladum racemiflorum. The sequence continues at coordinate 40,674,548 of CM070588.1, forward strand.
CGCCACGACTCTCTTCATTCACCTTCTTCGTTCGAGACCCACGAAAACTTCTCACCCTCACCCTTGTCTTGCCTCTCGACCCTTCTCCCTCGCCCCAATGGCCAAGTTCGGTGTGAGCAAGGTTAACTAAGAGAGGCTTGAGTTGCTCGAGAAGCTCAAGTATCTCGACGCGGGATCATGGAGGGCCACGGGCGACAAGCAGGAACCACAGCCGCAGGATGGAGAGATCGTCTCCTGTGAGCTGTACATCGTCAACGGGCTTCGGATGCCCGAGTGCGAGTTCCTTGAATCGGTGTTCGCCTACTTCGAATGCGAGGTCACCAATCTCAATCCTAACTCCATCCTTGTTTTCTCCATTTTCTCACATCTCTGCGAGGGATTCGTGGGCGTCTTGCCCACAGCCAGCCTCTTCTTTCATTTTTATTCTTTGTTCTGCACCGGCACGTCTTCTCCGGCCGGTTGCGTCTATTTTCGTCTCCGGACCAGCCGACCGCACGAGTACCCGAGCTTCACGCTCAAGGACTTGGTGGCAAGGTGGGCCAACTCCTGGTTTTATCTGAGGAAGGCAGAGGGGAGCTCCCTCTGCTACATCGGAGCGAGTGCTCCGCGTGTTGAGACACCCCGACCTCCTGTACAAGCCGAGGAGGAACGGGTGCTCATGACGATCAATGAGCTCACCAACATGGGGCTCACTGGTCGCAACGTCGCCCGGGACTACATCCGGAATCGAGTGTCGCCCTCAAGAGGAGGGACCACCCCTTCTTCGAGATCACCGGGTGGCAAGACTTCACCTGAGAATCCCTCTCAGGTATGTTTCGAAACCGAGCTCTTTACTTTGCTAACCGGTGTTGCCCGTGCTTACCTATTTCCTTGCTCGGAATACAGCTCCGCCTGAGAGCTGGGCAGACTCGAGGGTCGCCGAGATGTTCAGCACCCCCAAGGGCAAGGAGCTCGAGGCCGGCCGCCAAGTCCCGAGCAATGTGTTCGATTGGGGCGAAGCGGTAAGTAATCTGTAACACCCCAATTTTTGCTTTTACTATATTTAAAGTGTGTTTGTGAATTTCTGGAATTTATTTGGATTTAATTTGAAATTATTCCTTTTGAGATAATTAAATAATTAAAAATTTTAAATAAAATTTTGTTGGAAATATTTTATTTGAGTCCAAAATGTCTCAAAGTAATTTCTAGAATTTTTTTGATTTTTTTGCTATTTTTCTTGAATTATTTGAATTTCTAGAAATTATTATTAAAAATTAAATCGCTGGAAAATCCTATCGGGTTTCACTATTGGACCAGCCGAGTCGGACTCGAGTCGGGCTCGAGCCTGACCGAACCGGACTGAACCACGTTCGCGTCGGCCGTCGGATCGAGATCCAACGGCTAGGAATGAGCCACGTGTGCACGCACTGTGAACCATTGGATCGGGATCCGATGGCCGTACATGTGCCGCGTATGCGCGTGATGCGAACCGTTGGATCAAGCCACGTGGATGGTGTGGATCGCACCATGTCGCTCGACCGTATCCGAGCTGGACTCCACCGCCCCGTACCTAGGGCTGTAAAAAAAGCTCGAGCTCGCGAGCTACTCTAGTTCGGTTCGATTTAGGCCCGATTCGAGCTCGGTTTGAGCTCCAAACGAGCCGAACTCGAGCTCAATCTCGAGCTCGCGAGCTTCACCGAGTCGAGCTCGAATAGCTCGCGAGCCTACTCGAGCTTGGATCGAGCTTCCGTGAATCGAACTTTCTCGAGCTTGTTATCGAGCTTACTCGAGCCGAACTTACTCAAGCTTGTTACCGAGCCTACCGAGCCTACCAGATTCACCGAATTTACTCGAGCCTACCGAGCTTATTCGAGCTTATCAGCTTACCGAGCTTACTCGAGCCGAGCTCGAGCCTACTCGAGCTTGGACCGAGCCGAGCTCGAGCCTAGATCTAGGCTCGGACCCCAACTCGAGCTCGGCTCGAGCCTTACCGAGCTCGAGCCTGACAGCCCCAGGCCCGCTCAAATTCGGCCTGTTTACAGCCCTACCCATACCGGCCTCGCAGCGGAATCCGCGCATATCTCGACGTCCGAGCCGCTATTTAATGCGTGGGTGCGTGCTTGAGGATCGCCTTCGCCTTGCGCTCCCGTTGCCCTAGCCGCCGCCAGTAGAGCCTCACCATGGCCACGATTGCTCGCCGTAGTTGTTAGTGTTACTTTAGGGGTTCTTGCCTTGTTCCGCCGTTGTCCGCTGTCCTCCGCCGTGTTGGTGCCCAGATCTGAGACCGTCACGATGAGGCGCACCTGGAGGTACCACTCACTTTGTCGGAGAGCCACGGAAACACCGTTTGGTTGGTCGCCGTCTTCGTCTCCGGCAGCCAGAGCTCCGCCGCGACATCGCCGACCCCGCGAACTTCGACAGCCGTCCGATCAAGATCCAATGCTCTAGGTTCGTTCACGTCACCTCCCCGTGCGTAAAGCCCAGATTAGATCTAGACTGTTAGATCTAGATCATAGCGTCCACGTCACCCTGTGCAAATCCCGTATCACGATTAGATTCAGTAACCACCGTTGGATCAAGATTCAACGCACCAGATTGAGCCATGTAGCCTTAACCGCACCGTGCGAGGTTTGGACCTTAGCCGTTAGATCTAGATCGTATGGTTAGGGTTCACCCACGTTGTAGCACTAGATTAGGTCTTGGCCATCCGATCAAGATCGGACGGTGTAGATTGTGCCACGTGTCGAGCACCGGGACATGCCACGCCACCCCTATGACGCGGTGAAAATCCGATCGGATCTCGACTGTCCGATTCGAATCGTACGGTCCAGATCAACCGCGTTAACCCGCAACGTGCGGGACTAGATCTGATCCGGACTGTTGGATTTCAAACCAACAGCCCAGATTATGCCACGTGTTCGGGAGCCGAACCGGCGAGGTCAGCATAGCATCGCCCGGTCGTCGCTGACATCACGCGTGACATCAACGTCGGGCCCGCGTGTTAGCGGCTCGGGCACATCGCGCGCTGATGTCATCCGTGACGTCATAGTGGGGTCCAGCTGTCAGTACCGTTCGGCCGAGCCTCGCTCACGTCAGTGATGATGTCATCGTGGGTCCCACCTATCAGTGGGCACTGTCGCGTGGACCGGGTCCACGATGGACCCGAGCCGAGCCGTGGATCGAGTCCATGGACCGGACGACACAAGCATGACGTCATAATTTGATTTTTCTTTAGAAAAATAATTCGGTAGAAATTCAAATTCGTCGCTGACGCAATGCTGACGTCATAATCGAATTTTTCAATAGAAAAATAAATGAATTAATTTGGTTTATTCTTTTATTGATTTATTCAAACTTCAAACGCTTATAACTTTTGCGTTTTAACTCCGGTTGAGACGATTCCAGTTCCTAATTTTTTTAAAAAAATTAGCTATATTTAATGGTGAATTTTATTTGAATTTTTGGACACTTTTTGTCTACTGTTTATTTATTTATTGCTATTTTTGCACGTTGTGAGTAGATGTTGAAGTGCCTGAAGGCTGCGAAGGTGAAGTTTTAACTTAGGAGCAAGTGCAAGAGCCTGAACCAGTACTTTTTGAAGGCAAGTTATGCTTTGATCATGTTGATCCTGCTTTTGAAAATTATTTTGATTCAAATCATTGCATGCTAAATTAATTAGAAAATGCCTTGAATATTTCTGGGAATTAGATAAATGCCTAGTTGATGTATGCCACATTGATTATTTAATTATGTGCCATGAACCCTTGTCACCCTAGTTGGTTTAAGAAGTTGGACATTATCAAATTGCCAACATGGGTAATTAGACCGCTATAGTATAATGCTTAGCCCCGCCACGTAGTCATGACATGATTTTTGGATAATCACATATTAATGTTGACTTAATGAGATATGGAATATGTTTTGGGAAAGTGTCATGTGTTATTGATGATGATGTTGATGGCACGTGGTGCATGGTAATCAACTGGGAGTTTGGTTATGGTGGGCATGTGGCAAGATTGTTATGGTGGGCCAAGAGTGTCACCGGGAATGTCGATTTGGTTTTGTTACTTGGGTAGTCTTGCCCTGGTCAACCTAAGGACTTAACCTTGCAAGCCTTTGAACTGAGTTCATCATGCAACCACATGTCTAGAATGGGACAGACCTAGTTGAGTAGGTTACTGATAACTTGCATGTGATACCTCGGGGTGTCAACTATACTAGGTGTAGTTGTGCGGGAGAGCGTACCAGGTGCTGCGGCATGGTACCCGTCCAATGGTATGTCGGTCCTATACTTTGCCTCTGCTGAGGGAAGGGATAGTGTATGGCAACCGGGGAGGTTCACTTGATAAGGTAGAAGTTTCCGAAAGGTTTTGTTACGGTCACTCGCCTTTGTGGTATTTGACTGTATCTTGTGGGTAAAGTGTATAACCTCTGCAGAGTGAAAAATCTATTCGAATAGCCGAGTCCGCGGTATTGGACACTACTTGGGAATTACAGTCAAGGGTTAGTGTCGACGATCGGTTTCGCCGGCAATAAGATTTGTGATTCTAGGGGATTTGTGCGGGATCTGAGCTTGATGGCAACACAGGATGCGAGGGCAATCTGTTTTAGACAGGTTCGAGCTCTCTCGGAGGAGATAATACCCTAGTCCTGTGTTCTTGGATATATGAGCGTCCTCCTTTTTCTTGTTTCTCCCTCCTCCCCTTATATAATGGGGGAAGGGTACATGACGGCTAGGCGCCACCGGGCCCTCCACATGGTGGTCTCACCAACACATATTTTGTCTTCTTCGGCTATGGCGCACTATGTCTCAGAGAGGTGGTTGTGCTTTCCCCGACCCACGCCTGCCGCCCTGTCAGGTTCCAGCATCTGCAGACTCTGCGAGTGTCAGGCTGCATGCTTCGCTTTTGGCGGGTTGTTTGGGCGTGGCGCGAAGCTTCCCCGAAGGATCGGGAGTTGCCTTGGGGAACAAGTCGAAAACCTCCTCCGGGCCCGTCAGGGTGCTTCTGGGCTTTGGGCCTACTACTCCGCCCGTCTAGCCCAGTCGGGTGTAGGCCCCACTTGCGGGACCCCTGTCTCAGACATCCCACAGCAGCCCCCAAGTGCTTTAGGATCGTATTTCCGTCTCTTATCCTGTCATAAAGATTATACGGGAAAAGCGATCGTAAAGAACTTGTAATGTGACGCCACCGTGGTTGGTTGGCTCGTGGCCGAGTGGTATCCGTGCCCACGTACGGTGCGCGGCAACCGGCTTGTCGCTCAGCTGACCCTCATGGGGCATACCATAGTCTTTTTGGCTCGTGGCCGAGTGGTACCCGCGCCCGTTCACGGTGAGCAGCAACCGGCTTGTCGCTCAGCTGACCCTCATGGGGCATACCATATTCTTTTTGGCTCGTGGCCGAGTCTTTTTGGCTCGTGGCCGAGTGGTACCCACGCCCGTTCACGGTGCGTGGCAACCGGCTTGTCGCTCAGTTGACCCTCGTGGGGCGTACCATAGTCTTCTTGGCTCGTGGCCGAGTGGTACCCGCGCCCGTTCACGGTGCGCGGCAACCGGCTTGTCGCTCAGCTGACCCTCGTGGGGCGTACCGTAGTCTTTTTGGCTCGTGGCCGAGTGGTACCTGCGCCCGTTCACGGTGCGCGGCAACCGGCTTGTCGCTCAGCTGACCCTCGTGGGGCGTACCGTAGTCTTTTTGGCTCGTGGCCGAGTGGTAGCCGCGCCCGTTCACGGTGCGCGGCAACCGGCTTGTCGCTCAGCTGACCCTCATGGGGCATACCATAGTCTTTTTGGCTCGTGGCCGAGTCTTTTTGGCTCGTGGCCGAGTGGTACCCGCGCCCGTTCACGGTGCGCGGCAACCGGCTTGCCGCTCAGCTGGCCCTCGTGGGGCGTACCGTAGTCTTTTTGGCTCGTGGCCGAGCGGTACCCGCGCCCGTTCACGGTGCGCGGCAACCTGCTTGCCGCTCAGCTGGCCCTCGTGGGGCGTACCGTAGTCTTTTTGGCTCGTGGCCGAGCGGTACCCGCGCCGCTCACGGTGTGCGTGGCAACCGGCTTGCCGCCACCGGCCCTCGTGGGGCGTCTGCAGTAGTCTTTGGCTCGGGTCGGCGGTACCCGCACCCGCTTACTGCACGGCGATTGGCTTGTGAGGCCCAACCGACCCTCATGGGGCATACCATGGTCATTCAGAGTAATGCCTGTGTTCGCTCACGGCAAGACCGCCTTGCACCTCATGGGCGCATTCTCAAGACCGGTTTAATGAAAAATCCTCCCACGGTACCCAATCACGCTAAGAAGCAGTGACCAGCAATTGACCCCAAATTATGGGGCATACCGCTTGAGGATGTTCGGAAAGTGCCCGGCCCCAAGCTTCCGTGGCGGCCGGCGTTCAGGCCCATCATGGGGCGCACTTTATCCCAAACTTCGAACCAGACTTGACACTTGGTCGCGTTTTGCGCAACTCAGCTTTCGGCCCGTCATGGGGCGTGCCCTAGATCTGGCCCAGAATCGAGCGCGGAGGCCCTTGCTTTCCCCGCCATAAGGCGAAAATTAAGGCTCATTCCTTATAAATGAGGGGAAACTTGCTAGGCGAAGATACCTTTGCCCTTCCCCCACCACAATTGAGAAATCTTTAAGTCTCTTTTGGCGATTTGGGCGACCTAGGGTTTCTAGTTTCGCGCCCAAGACCATCGGCGGTTCCTCCCACCAGGTCTCCTTCACCAAGATGTCTTCTTCTTCGGGATCCTCCTCAGCGTCGGAGGGTAACACCAACCTCGCGATCAAGGGTGGGAGACCTCCATCACCACGACGTCCCGCTTTGGAGGAGCTGGTCGCCGCCGGCGTCCTTCCTCCGCTGGAGTTGATCTCCGCCCGTCCCGCCGCAGGTGACCCTTACCCCACACCTCTAGAAAACGAGATTGTGGTGTTCGAGTCCTTCTTCTGGCGAGGATTTAGCGTTCCTGGAAGCGCCTTCTTCCGGGGGATCCTCCACTTTTACGAATCGAGTGATAAATTTGAACCCCAACTCCATTCTTCACATTACTATCTTCGCTCAGCTTTATGCGGCGTATCTTGGGATATGTCCTCATTTTGACTTGTTCCGCTCCCTCTTCTTGCTCAAGCCTCATCCGAACCGGGCCGCTCCCAGCGTCATTGGGGGCGCCGGGCTCCAGCTGCGAGAGGGCTTGAAGAAACAGTATTTCGTCATCCCCCTCAAGACCTCCCTCAAAGGTTGGAGGCGAGAGTGGTTCTATTGTGCCAATGTTGACCCTTTTCTCGCCCCTTTCGCTGGCCGCGCCCCTAAAGTTTCCCGATGCTGGAGCGACGCCCCGGATGGCGGCGGTTTGGACCAAGTCTCCGAGCTTCTGGCATGGATTAACGATCTGAAGAACCGAGGGCTGACGGGCCCCGGGATCGCGATCAGCTTTGTGAAGCGCCGGGTGCAGCCCTTAAAGCAGAGAATCCATCTGGGGTTCCAGTACGGCGGGTCTCAGGATCCCACTCGGGAGACGGACACGTCCTTGTCGAAGGAGGCATTGGCGGCGTGGGTAGTTGACCTCTTCGTGCCTGGCATCGCGGATCACCAACAGGGGCTGCCCTCACAAATTTTCGGCGGCGAGGCCTCCCCCTCCCGTAAGTGCACCACTCTCTCGAAAAACTGTCCCATGATCTTTTGCCTGATGTGTGATTCAAACAGGGTGCGATCGTTCCTTTTTCAGGAACGCGCGTCCTTCTTCTCTGACGCTCCGGTCGTCGGCCTCTCTCGGCTGAGGAATGCTCAGGCCAAGCGAGCGGCTGACACCTCGGCCGATGAGCTGCGCCGGGAATCAGCGGAGGAAGCCGCTGGCCTTTCGTCAGCCGGGCCTTCGACCTCCGGCGTACCCGGATCGCGAAGCACAGAGCCACAGCCTTACATCACAGGGCAGTCCATTTGGTCTTTGGGCCTGGCTCCCCTCCGAGTGGTGCTGGGCCTCGGATGAGACCTGGGATGAAATTCAAGAAATCCAGGAGGTATTCTTTTGGGCGATCCTTGTCTTTTTGTTATTGCCTGTGCTGAGGTGTCTTCCCTTTTTGCTGATTCAGGACTCCTACTATGGACGTCCCGGTGGAGGGGTCTCCTGAAAAGGAGCCCCAGGCACAGGCTTCCCCAAGGGGAGCCCCAGATCGGCCAGTCACCCTCGCCGATCGCCGGGCGTCGCCACTGGTGCCGGGCGTCCGACCGTTGAACCATCAGGTGGTCCGTCCGCCGACGAGATTGACCCGGCACCGTCTCCCGAAGTGGAGGAGGTGCCTCGAGAGCCACCGCCGCTCGGTCCTCTGCCGAAGCCCCCGAATCGGACCGTATGGTGGGAGGGGGGTTCCGACTGGAACGGGATGGAAGAGGACGATGAGATGGAGAGAGCGGCTCGGACGGAGCTTTATGAGCTCACCGTCAGGTGTAGCACGCTCGTCAGGGTGAGTTTCTTATCTTCAATCATTTGCTTGGCTTCTCCTCGAGATTCTGCCTGCTACCTAGGACATGGGGAGCGCCGAGCAGCGGTTGCAATTTTTTCGGAAGGTGCTCCCGAAGCTCAAGGATCACCAGAAGTATCAGGACAAGCTCAGCGAGATCAGCAGCGACAGATGGAAGGAGGTCCACGGGCTTGAGGACCAATGTATGGCGATCCGGGAGGAGAAAGCGAAGCTTGAGTATGCGCTCGAAGGTGAGGTCCTCCCCTGGACTCGGTTTGGACATCTTTTTGGACAGTTGGAAAGGATGATGACGCTCTTGTGTTTCAGAGCGCGATTCGACCATTGCTGAGCTGAGAGCCCGATTGGAGGCTTCAGAGAGTTCTGGCCTCGAAGCTCGAGTCGGTTTGGAGAGGATGCAGCGGGAGCTGAAGGGTAAATTTCTTTGACTTGGATTGAACGTACTTGGCGTCGGGTGTGTTTTTGATGGCAGTTCGGCTTTGTTGCAGAATGAAAGGAGAAGATGGCCGCTGCCGAACGGGGCCAGACTGAGCTGCGCGTCGCCTGCGAGCCAGTTCTGCACCTTTTGCGTATTGAAGGAGTTGAGCCGGGCCAGGGGACGACGCTGTTCCGCTTCTCTCTGGAGGAGCCGATAGAATCAGAGCTTATGCCAAGGAGTCCGCGACCATGAGTGCGAACCAGGCATTGGCAGTGGTCAAGTCTCATTATCCGAGAGTTGACCTTGAAGAGCTGTGAAAGAAGGTTTTGCCTGTGATGAAGACAAAGCTAACGCGCTCCTCGAAGAGGTCTCCGGTACATCGCAAGCCTTGTTGGAGAATCTTGAATTCTGACTTCGATGTGAACCTTAATGCCGAGTGCTGGCCCTCCCCTCCTTGTTTGAAATGTTGTGTTTTCTCACTTGAATATAATTTGTCTCTATTGTCCTCTGCTAAGTGGGCTCCAGACCTCTTTCACTCTTTCCCCTTTGTCTGAGTTGCTAGAATATAGGCCCACAACCTTTTGGACCCCGTTGCGCCTTTCTGGGTGGCTTTCAGCCGACTGGTATGGCTCCCAGGCGCCAGGGTCTTGGCCCGTGGCTTTCTTGCCCCAGACACGCTTTTCTGAGAGGCTGGCGTGCAGCTCTCGAGCGTCGGGACTTACGTTGTGGCCACCTAGCTGAGTGGTTTAGCCCCCCAAGCTTGCGTCGTCGCTTCCTAGCTCACAGCCCCCGGACTTTTCGCTTAATTGAGCGAATTAAGCGGGAAGGCCAAATGAGCTTGAACTGCTCATGACAGGTGTCTGGCGAAACGTCTCTTAAATTTGTTCAGTGTGCTGATCTTCTTTGGCACTCCGAACAAATTGTCAGTCTTGCGGCGTCGCTTCGTCTTTACGTTTTTGAATGGCGTCGCCTCGATTCCGGAGCCATGTACAGTTTATAAATGGGACGTCACCGCCCTTGAGCAATCGTCCCTTTCTTCTTCTTCTTCTTCTTCTTCTTCTTCCTCTTTCTTCCCTCCCAGCCTTCCTCCATGGCTAGCATGAGAAGATTCGTTGGCCCCTACGCGGCATTCTTCCGCCAGCGATTCTTCGGGCTGCTCCATAACTGGGAGGAGGCGGAGTTTATGGAGGACCTCGACTTCGCCACTCTAGAGGTGGAGGAGGAGGAAGGAGCCGCCAGCGACGCCGCCGCAGTGGCCGCCTTGCTGGAGGTGGCTCCGGGGCTCCACGAGGTGGCCGAGATCATCACGGAGATGATCGAGCGCGAGCGCCGCGACGACCTAGCCATCAGGACTCTCGTCCGCCTTATACCACCCCTTTGGGTGGTTGAGGATGAGGTCCTGGCGGCGCTGCGTCGCGCGCGTCGCGTCTGACCTCGACGACACCTCTCCCGGGCCTCCCAGCGGCAGAAGCAGCAGCAGCAGCAGGATTGGCGGCAGGAGGCGCCCCGCTCCCCCTTTTTTTTGTTTTTTTTAGCGCGAGAAAATGAAAAAGAAAGTCAGTAATGTAAATTACTAATACTAAGGAACAAAATGCGAAATCTTGCCCAATCTATGCCGTCATATTTATTCTGAGTTTTAGGGTTCCGCCTGATCAACCGTTCTAGTCAGTTGCTCCAGCGCCAGCAACGAGGCGTTGGGGCTCGAGCTTTTGACGGCTAGAAACTCACGATCAGGCGAATCTCGGTTAAATTCTGGCGCTGCAAATTGTAGTCCCCGAGTGGTTAGTGCTTTCAGGCTCTACCCTTTCCGTTATGCGCGCTGGTATAAACCGCCGGAGTTTTGTGCTCATCGCGGTTTTTATTTCCGTGCGTTTTGTACTGGCGCGTCCAGGAGTAGGTGCTACACCAGTCGGGTAATAACCACTCGGGACTAGCATTACACAGTAGGGATTCAGAAAATAAAATGGATCACCATTTTATTCAGTATGTGAGAGTCGGGTACATAACTTATGCGTAGAAGCGACAGAGCTATTCGGCGTTCCAAGTATTCGCCAAAATCTCGCCATCTTCACGTCTAAGTCGATAAGCACCCGGCCGGACCGTCTTCTCCACAATGTACGGACCTTCCCAAATTGGAGAGCTTGTGCTCGCTTTTCTGGTTCCTCCTCAGGACCAGATCTCCTTCTGAAAAGGTTCTACTTCTGACATTGCGAGAGTGGTAACGCCGAAGTCCCTGGATGTACTTAGCCGACTGGATGGCTGCAACGTTCCGAGCCTCCTCGAGTTGATCAAGCTCCACCATTCGGCTTCCCTCGGACTCGGCTTCGTTGTAGTTCTGAACCCTCGTGGATTCGAATCCTAGTTCGGTCGGCAGAACCGCCTCTTCGCCATAGACCAGGAAAAAGGGTGTTTGGCCAGTTGCTCGGCTGGGAGTGGTTCTGAGTCCCCAGAGTACCGACGGTAACTCCTTCACCCATCGGGCAGTGTATGGTTTGAGGCGATCGAAGATCCTGGCCTTGAGGCCTTGGAGGACCAGACCGTTAGCCCGCTCGACCTGCCCATTGCTTCGTGGATGAGCTACCGAGGCGAAGCAGATCTTGATCCCGACGCCTTCGCACCATTCTTGAAATTCTTCACTCCTGAATTGGGTGCCATTGTCCGTGATGATTCGGTTGGGCACTCCGAATCTAACCACGATATCCTGGAAGAACTCCTTGGCCTTAACCGCAGTGATAGTGGCGACTGGTTTGGCTTCGATCCACTTGGTGAACTTGTAAATAGCTACGAAAAGGTAGGCGAAGCCACCTTGAGCCTTCTTGAGCGGGCCCACTAAATCGAGCCCCCAGACCGCGAAGCGCCAAGAGATGGGGATAGTTTGCAGCTCCTGCGCCAAAGAAGTGTGTTCCGCCTTGCATAGAATCGGCAGCCCTCGCAAGTTCGAACGATCTCCTTGGCATCCGTTCACGCCGCTGGCCGTAAGAAGCCCTGTCGGTAGGCTTTCCCAACCAAGGCGCTTGACGCCGCGTGATGGCCACACATCCCCGAGTGGATTTCTTGGAGCAGCTCTCTTCCCACTTGTCCCGAAATGCACCGCCTGAGGACACCTGAGGCACTCTTCCGAAAGAGCTCATTGCCCACCACCACATAGGATTTGGTTTGTCGGGAGACGCGCTCTGCCAGAGCGGCTGCTTCTAGCAGTTTGTCCTTCAGGAGATAATCAAGGTACGGGGCCGTCCAGTTGGGATCAATGAGCAGGACTCCGGTCCCAGGATCTTTACTTGGCTCCTGTCGTTTTGTAACGGTTGGCTCGTAAAGATCCTGGATGAAGATACCACTCGAGACAACTGCCCGAGTGGCTCCCATTTTAGCCAACTCGTCGGCTGCCTCATTATTGCGGCGGAGGACATGAACCAGCTCCAGACCGTCAAACTTGCCTTCCAATTCTCGGACTTGCTGGCAGTATGCCGTCATAGTCTGATCCACGCACGACCAGTCCTTCTGTACTTGGCTCACCACCAATCGAGTCACCCCGAACCGCCAGCCGTCGGATTCCGAGTGATGTGGCGATGCGGAGCCCATGGATGAGAGCCTCGTACTCTGCGGCATTGTTCAAGGCCGGGAAGTGAATCCGAAGGACATACTTCAACCTGTCGCCCTTAGGCGAGACAAGGAGAATTCCCGCCCCTGCCCCGCCAAGCATGAGAGATCCATCGAAGTGCATGGTCCAATATTCTGGCCCTTCTTCCGTGCGGGGAGCCTGGGATTCGGTCCATTCGGCCGTAAAGTCGGCCAAAACCTGGGACTTGACGGCGGTGCGCGGCTTGAACGAGACGTCAAAAGCTCCAAGCTCGGCTGCCCACTTTGAAATTCTTCCAGTAGCTTCTCGATTATGGAGGACCTCTCCCACGGGGAAAGAAGTCACTACCGAAATCGAGTGTCCTTGGAAATAATGCTTCAGCTTCCGTGACGAGATCAAAATTGCGTACAGCAGCTTCTGGATTTGAGGGTATCGCGCCTTGGATTCGCCCAGCACTTCGCTGATAAAATAAACCGGGCGTTGCACGCCGAAGCGGTGTCCAGATTCTTCCCGCTCCACAACTATCACGGCGCTGACTACATGAGTTGTTGCCGCTATGTAGAGCAGGAGAGGTTCACCTGGCACCGGCGAGACCAGAATTGGAGGGGTGGAGAGGAACACCTTGAGTTCTTCAAAGGCTTGTTGTGCCTTCGCCGTCCATTCAAAGCGATCTTGTTTCTTGAGGAGCTTGAAGAAAGGCATTCCCCGAACTCCCAACCGGGAGATAAACCTGCCAAGCGCTACCATGCACCCAGTAAGCTTCTTTTTGGCTGGCAGGCGGGGCCATCCTTATGATGGCCCCGATTTTCTCCGGGTTTGGCTCGATCCCGCGATGAGAGACAATGAACCCGAGTAGTTTCCCGGAGGAAACTCCGAAAACGCACTTCTCAGGGTTTAGCCTCATCTGGAACGCCCTCAGACTTGCGAACGTCTCGGCTAGATCAAAGGTGAGGCTGTCTTCTGTCTTGGTTTTAACCACTATATCATCCACATATGCTTCCACATTGCGTCCGAGCTGATGGTGAAAACACCATCAGATCGCTACCGATAAGTTGCGCCAAAGATTCTTCAAACCCAAACGGCATGGTGATGTAGCAATATGCTCCGAACGGGTGATAAACGAGGTCTTCTCGCAATCCTCCTCTCGGCCGGATTTGATGATAGCCTGAGTAGGCGCCCGTAAAACTAAGTAGTTGGGATCCAAAGCAGGAGTCTACCACCGATCAATACGGGGAGACCAAAGGGATCTTTCGGGCAAGCCTTGTTGAGGCCGGTGTAATCAACACACATGCGCCAGCCTTTTATTCTTCTTCTCGACAAGTGCAGGGTTTGCCAACCAATCGGGATGATACACTTCTTTGATGAAACTGCGGCTAGCGCCTTTGTAATCTCCTCCTCGATGGCTTGTCGACGGTCTTGGGCGAATCGTCGCAGCCTTTGCTTGACTGGCCTGGCTGATTGGTTTTACATTTAATGCGTGCTCGATCACCTCCTGGGGACCCCGCATGTCCGACGGCTTCCAGGCAAAGACGTCTCTATTTGCCCGCAGAAAGTGACGAGCGTCCTCCTATTTGTCTCCGAGCCCCGCCTCCGATCAAGGCGGTTCACGATCGATCGCACGGTTCGAGGAGGAATCATTTGGTACCTTCCTCGGGCCGATCCCGGTTTCGCGCTTATGGTAGGGACGCCGCCTTCCGCTTGTCGGAATCCGCTTCTGCCGAATCCTCCCGACCGCTCGCCTCCAGGGACTCGGCCATCTCGCAGCCTTTCCTTGTCACAGAAAAAGATCGCCTTATGTCACCGTAGAGCGATGATACCATTCGGCCCCGGCATCTTCAATGTCAGGTATGCGTAGTGGGGTACTGCCATGAACTTGGCCAGCTGGTCTCCCCAAGATGGCATGATATGCTGTTGAGAAATCGGCCACCTCGAAGCCCAGGTTCTTCGTCCTGCATTCTCCCTTGCGCCAAAGTGACCGGCAGAGTGATTTGTCCGAGTGGTGTCGCAGAAGTTCCAGGTATGACACCGTGGAAAGGCGACGATCCGCGCTTTAGCTCCGACCGTGGAATCCCCATATCGTCAAGGGTTTTGACAAAGAGGACATTGAGCCCGCTCCCACCGTCGATCAATACCCTCTTGAGCTTGATGCCGCGGACGACGGGCGCCAAGACAAGAGGATACCTGCCGGGGAATGGGACATGATCTGGGTGATCCGAGCGGTCGTAGGTTATCGCGACCTCGGACCAGCGTACATATTGGGGCGTCTCCGGCTGCACTGCGTAGATGTCCCGGGCGGTGAGCTTTTGCTTCCGCTTGGACTCATATGCAGCCGAGCCCCCGAATATGTAGTTGAGCTCGAGATCGGCTTCCTGATAGTCCTCCTCGGCTTCGGGGGGAGGTGGCTTGTTGGCGGCGTGTCCACTCGGACCTTGTCCAGCCTGCTTCTTGCTCTCGCGGGCGAATCTCTTTAGGGTGAAGCAGTCCTTGGCGGCATGTCTCCCCTTCGGATGGAAGGGGCAAAGCGAGTTCATAACCTTATCATATCCATCCTCCTTGAGGGCGCGAGGGTGAGTTGGTGCAATGATCGCCACCGCCTCTCTTCGCCCTTGCGCTTCTTTTCCTTCCGTGGGGTTCACTGATCCTTCCCTCGTCACGCCCGTTCGCCAAAGCCTCGGAGGCTGAAGCGTAATGGTCCGCTAGGCGAACAGCTCCTGACCGACGTTGGTGGCTTCGGGACATCTTCTTGATGAGATCGGGTCGCCGACTCTTCCGAAGGCAGCTATCACAATCGCATCCGTGACATCCCGAACGGTGCTTTTTCTATGCATGAAGCGCTTGACGAACTCCCGGAGGGGTTCGTTCCTCCTTTGGTGTAGCTGATATAGGTCCCAAGGGGTGCCTGGGCGCTCGTAAGTGCCTTGGAAATTTGAAATGAACTGCTCACACAGATCTCCCCAGGAATCTATAGAGTTCGCTGGGAGTCCAGTGAGCCATGCTTGGGCCAGGGGCGAGAGGGTAACCGGTAAGTAGTTTGCCATTACTTTCTGATCCCCCCCCCCGGCGGCTCTGACTGCCAGAGCATATACCTATAGCCAAGCCTCCGGGTCCCTCTCACCGTCAAACCTAGTGATGCCTTTAGGATTAAATCCATCAGGCCAAACCACTCGGCGTAGGTGAGGGGTGAACGCGCGAACCCCTTCAATGACCCCGCGACACCCTCCGGGTGGTGATCGACGCGGAGGGGATCGCGCTTGGCGTACTTCGCGATCTCGCGGAAGGATGCCGTAGCGTTCATACTCGTCGGCATGACGGCGTTGTTCCTCCCTTTCTCGGTCGCGGCGCCTGGCGTCGAGGTCTGAACGGAGGTCGCGGTTGATGCTGTGTCGCAAGTCGTCTCCGCGGAGTGGAACATGATGTGTCTGGCGGGCTTCCCGACCTGACCGGCTGCTGGCCGTCTGGGTCCTCACCGGACCACGTGACAGCTCCTTTGCCGGCTGGTCGGTCTGGGCCTGCTGGATAGCTGCCGCCGTCACCATGGCCTTTACTTGGGCCACGATCGGGCAAGCTCGATCACCCGCCTCAAAGATAGGGTCGTGGTATCCAGGAGTGTCTTGGAGGCGACAATATTCTGCTGTGGGGTACGAAAAACAGCTTGGTCCCCCATCTTAGCTTGTAGAATGTCTTCATTTGCAGCCCGGGCGCGGTCCCGGAGAGTACGCGCCCGCGCGTCAGGTTCAGTTGCTCGGCCACCTTCCAAGTCGGCGGCGGCCGAGGTGTCGAGGCGCTGCTGCGAATCCGCCCGCGAGCCCTCGATTACGCAGACTCTACGGAAATTCCAGCAGCTCTCTAGGCTTTCTTCTGACTCGGCCGCTGAGCTGGGTGAGCCTGAAGAAGATAACTCCATGCGCTCGGAGGTGCCGAGTGGTTTGGCAGCGAGAACCCCCACCATTCGTACCTCGGCGTCCTCGAGTCCGACTCCCAGGACGAAATCGGCCTTCGGTCCCCTACTCGGCACTTTAGAGCGCGAGACAGGGGGACCCCCCGATCGGCGTCGAAGTCGTGGCGATGGCCCACCAGAAACCTCACCGTGCTGCAGCACGGTTCCCTTAGAGAGGGAAAGGCTCCCGAGGTCGTTGGAGATGAAGGTCAGGCTTCCGAAACGGAAGACCTGACCCGGGAAGAAGACTATGGAGGCTCCGCTCGTCGTAGCCATCAAGCTTGACGAAGATCTTGACACAAGCCCCTACCTGGCGCGCCAACTGTCGACGATCGGTTTCGCCGGCAATAAGATTTGTGATTCTAGGGGATTTGTGCGGGATCTGAGCTTGATGGCAATACAGGATGCGAGGGCAATCTATTTTAGACAGGTTCGGGCTCTCTCGGAGGAGATAATACCCTAGTCATGTGTTCTTGGATATATGAGCATCCTCCTTTTTCTTGTTTCTCCCTCCTCCCCTTATATACTGGGGGAAGGGTACATGACGGCTGGGCGCCACCGGGCCCTCCACATGGTGGTCTCACCAACACATATTTTGTCTTCTTCGGCTATGGCGCACTATGTCTCGGAGAGGTGGTTGTGCTTTCCCCGACCCACGCCTGCCGCCCTGTCAGGTTCCAGCATCTGCAGACTCTGCGAGTGTCAGGCTGCATGCTTCGCTTTTGGCGGGTTGTTTGGGCGTGGCGCGAAGCTTCCCCGAAGGATCGGGAGTTGCCTTGGGGAACAAGTCGAAAACCTCATCCGGGCCCGTCAGGGTGCTTCTGGGCTTTGGGCCTACTACTCCGCCTGTCTAGCCCAGTCGGGTGTAGGCCCCACTTGCGGGACCCCTGTCTCAGACATCCCACAGTTAGACTTTCATGAAAATAACTTGGTTTGGAAAATGGTTCGATTGAAACTGAGAATTGGACTTAGGTTGTGAAATGCTTTACTTGTGCAATGTTTGCAAAAGTTATTATCTTTAATTATTGTTTTACTGCTTTGCAATCTATTACTGTATTTACACTTACTGCTTTACTGCAAATGAACCATGAAACTATCCTTTGTAATAAACCATGCATGTAGAATATTAGCTCTGCATTCTGTGCATGACTTGCTGAGTACCAAGTACTCACCCCTTGCAAAATACAACATCAGTTGAAGAAGAAGCGACGCCAGCTTTGGAGGAAGAACTTCAGGAGGAGCCGTCTACTTAGAGAGCGAGCCCAGTCAGTTGCTGAAAGGACCAACGATGTCGCCTAGAGGGGGGGTGAATAGGCAAATTTAAAATTATGCAGCGGAATTAAACTGCCCGAGCTGATCAACCCGGAGTCTCCGGGTTTTGGTCCGGATACTCCGGCTTGTCCGGAGTGTCCGATATTGAATACCGGAGTCTCCGAGTTGAGTGGCTCGGGAACGCAACACAAGATTCTCAAACTTGCACAAGATATTACTAAAAGTAAATAACAATAGCAACCTAGAACAAGTGCTAGTAAGGATTTGAATTAAAGCTAGACAAAGAGCTAGATCTAGGGTTTACGAAGACAAATCCACATAAGCAACACAAGCAAGTAAAGAGAGAGCGAGAGAAACGATTTTTCACCGAAGTTCGGATTCTTGAAGGGAATCCTACGTCTCCGTTGAGGTGGC
This sequence comes from Rhipidocladum racemiflorum, assembly GCA_036346355.1. Classification (NCBI taxonomy): domain Eukaryota; kingdom Viridiplantae; phylum Streptophyta; class Magnoliopsida; order Poales; family Poaceae; genus Rhipidocladum; species Rhipidocladum racemiflorum. The sequence continues at coordinate 40,692,606 of CM070588.1, forward strand.
TCGGTTACACTTGAGCCGGGGTCTCTTTCAACCCGCTTTCCTCCCGGTGTTGCACAAATGCACTCGCCGGCTTCACTTCTTGTCTCTTCCCTTTCAGAGGCGAGACTCGCCTTCACAAACGACCGGGGCTCACCACACGCGTCGGTAGCTCCCGGTGACTCCTAGCCGTCTAGGAGACCTTCAACCTCCAAGAGAAATAGCACCACGAAGAATCGCTTGGAGGATGAACTAGTGCTCAACAAGATGAAATGAATGCACTTAGCACTTTGCTTCTTCCTCTCCTCACCAAAATGAATCAACAACCAAATCAATTGGTGGGAGGAAGTGGGGGCTCTATTGAATGCTTAGAGATGGTTAGGAATGGCTTGAATGCTGCTATGAATGAGCTCAATAGAGATTCTGACCGTTGGAGTGGAGTGGAGGCTTTAAATACCCTTTTTGTAAACTAGCCGTTACTCCCGTTTTTGTACAGGCCGGAGTGTCCGGACAAACAACCCGGAGACTCCGGGTTATCCGGAGACTCCGGGTTATCCGGAGACTCCGGACCAAATGTTCGGATACTCCGGACCAGCTGGAACCAAAAGTAACCGAGGGGTCCAACCCGGAGACTCCGGACAAAATGTCCGGATACTCCGGATTAAATCCGGATACTCCGGACTGGAATCCGGAGACTCTGGGTTACCTAGTTCGGTTTCAATTTAAAACTTTTCAAAACCAAATGTAGGAGTGATAATTAGAGATGCAATCATTGATGTTGAGCACATGCACATCCTAAAGTCGATTTCTCGTCATACCCTCTTAATAGTACGGCTATCCTTAAGACACAAATAAATAAAAGGTTACAACTTTGGTCTTGATGCCGTCCTTTTTATTTTAAGTAGTCATAGGGGCGTCCAATGTCATTCCAAGCTCGATATGATCTCGATCTCTGCAGTATTCTTGGATAAAACATTAGATCTCTTTAATTGTGTCATCATTAATCACCAAAATAAATTGAGGGGCCTAGATGCACTTTCAGTTGCCTGTGGTAAACTGAGTGGCGCCACGTTGATTCTTTTCCGCTGCAGTTATTCTTTCAATAAGACTTCGCCCTGCGAGGCGTACTTTTGTAACTTGACCATAAGGTCAAGCAACCAGTTTGGCTATTTAAATAAAGTACTCTACTATTTCGTTGAGTATGATTGTGATATTCACCAATGTTGAGACTGTGTGCACTAGCGTGATCCTGGACTAGTGTTGAATACACAGAGGGTCCGGATTTGCAAATTCGGGTCCCAACATAATCCCTTTATCTAGCTCAGGGCACTCCTTCCTGAGTGGAACACGCTCAAGAAACCCCGTCCCGAGAAAGCTGTGCTCAGGGAACAACATCCAAGTGTTCTTCTGACTCACTTGTTTAAATTTGACAGGAGAAGATCGCCCTCGAGGCCGTAGTGGCAGCGATCATGCCACTGTCGGTCGACCTCATGGACCCAACCCTTGGTCCCAGGACCAAGAGGTTGGCAGGCCGCAAGCGGCGTGGCCGGTAAAAAACCCCATCCCAAAAAAACCTAGAGCTGATGGCTCGTTTGCACCAGCTCGCCGAGAGGGCGAAGAAGGAGGTGGCGGTTGTGGCGAAAAGACCCACAGGGAAGGAGCTGGAGAGCAAGATTGCTGCCCTCCTGGCCGAGCTTGCGTGGGTGACCTCGAGCTTGGTGCCCGAACTTGAGGAGGAGGAGGAAGATCCAGCGCCGCTGACCACGAGGCGCCGAAGGTCGTTGGGCGCGCCCTGGGGGGGCTCGACCACGACCCTGTTGGAGGTCAACCTAGAGGAGGTCGATCCTGCGGTGGTGAGGGCCAGCAAAGCGGCCGAAGATATGGCCGAGCTCCTGGCTCGAGCTCGAGCTGCCATAGCGGAGTCCAAAGGCCCCGCGGACGAAGAGCCTGAGCAAGATAAATTTCCATCTTCCTTCTTTTGATTTTCCTCCTTAATAGCGCTGTGCTAATCCCCACATTGTTGTTGTGGGCACAATAGCTAGTAAGGGAATTTTGGATATCGAAGCTGTCGCTGATGACATACTCGATTCTGTGATAGAGAAAGAGCTTGCTCGAGCCGCCAAAGTCGTGGCGTCTGAGGAAGTCGTGCCTGAGCACGGCGCGACAGGGGATGCCCGAGCAGCGGCGGGGATCCCCCACATCATCATCGAAGTCGATCCGGTCGATGATGCCGAGGTCGAGGAGGCCAAGGCCGAAGACATCATCGCTGAGACGCTTCATACTCTGGAGGAGGACCCACCGAAAGACCAGGCCTAATCCCCGAGCGAGGATGTGGCTTTGGGGTCGGGACCTGATGCCCCGGGGGAAGAGCATCCCTTGGAGGGCACTCCAGAAGACCAGCCGCATTTCTTTCAAGTCCACACCGCGACAAAAGGTAAGCCTGAAAAAATCCCTTAGAGCTATAGGTTTTCTTGATTGAATTTTGGGATTTTGGGGATTTATGGTTTCCTGATTTGAGGATTTTGGGGATTTTGCAAATTAGGGTTCAATTCGTTCTTTTTCCCTCCTTCTTTATTCTAATCGAGCCCAAGAACATCATTAAAACAACCTTAACCAACGAAAATTAAATCTAGATCGGTGCTGCTTGGATCAAGATTAGGCTAGATGGCTCTGGTACCAAATGTTAGAAATTTCTAAGGGCTAAGTCTAAGTCTTTAATCTAGTCTAAATTATGATCACAAAATGCGGAACGTAGATCATTAGTTACTAACCCGGTGAAGATGAACAAGCCATTAGGGTTCGTTGAGGTAGAGCGTCGGCGAAGATGCGCGATGAAGAAATTGGGGGCGACACCGAGACGAGTCGGTGAGGGTAGAGGTCTTCGTTAGCCTCAACGTCAACCCTTGATCGGATGGGTGTATGGGCAGAGGATGAACTCGTGATTGATGTTCTTAACAATATGAGTGCCGATCTCTCTCTATTTATTTTGACGCTAGCTGACGGGACCAAAACTAATGTTGCTTGGAGTGTTTCTGATCAGAGCGCGTCGTAGTGGTCCTCAGATCCAAAATTTTTGTGTGTCTCTTACCCAAAGCCGAGATCACCACTAACACTTTTGCATATGACAGGTTGTTCACTGGTGGAGATGGTACAAAGGGAATTGAATGGTTTAAGTGTCAAACTAAACTTAACATGGCCGACAGTGACCAGGGTGGAAGCTTGGAGCTGTTTTTGAATAGAAACGGGAAGTTTTTAATGTAGTCCCTGATACAGAAATACCTTGAAAATGAAACCGCATTCAAGAACCTATGTATCTTTAAGAGCAAGTACAATAATAAGGCTACGTCAGCTGGCTCTTAGTTTGTACATATCAGCATTTGTCTACGTGGAAAAGTGAGAAATGATGAGAGAGAAGATAGCTGGCTCTTATTTAGTAGCCAGCTTTGCACGGATGCATAGGTAAATCATTTATGAACAAGAGAGAAGAGATAGTTATTGCACAACATTTAGAGACAACTTTTAGAGACAGTTATTATATAAGCTGGCTTTTAGCTTACTATTAGCCTGCAGTGGACTTTACTATTGTACTTGCTCTAATACTCTAATGTGCATGTACGATCGGGTGCTCCCCAGCTGATTTCACTCAGAAAAAATACACTATAGTTTTCCCTTTGCAAAAAAAAAGAAAGAAAAAAGAAAAGATACAGTAGAGTTTTCATTGTCGATTTTGTTGTAAGCTTGCTGTAAGTCCTTAGGCTTGTGGGATTGGTTGATATGGCCAATCAAACATTGAACAGTGCTAATGCCGACATCCATGGAAATGATGAAGAGAAAAGAAGCACTGTTCCAGCGATTCAGCGTTGTCAAATTCTTCCCCGAGGTGTGATTAACATTTTAACATGTAATTTGCAGTTCTTCGTGGCTAAGAAACATCATTCCAATCAAATTTAAGGCATGCTTGCTTGCAGCTAACATGCTCCACTTTGTGGTTATATTTTAGAAAACATGTATTGTGAACAATTTGATATTGTCTTAGTGACCAGGTGCTGGTATTCATGAGTAATTTGTAGTTACATCAGAGCCTTCACCATCAGCCTTTGTTGCTAGTTTTTTTTTTTTTAAAAAAAAATTATTTTCTGTTGTCCAGCTCAATTTGATTAAGAAATACTCAGTGTTTGTTATAAATGTGAGTTGTCATTGGATCTGAGATAGAACTCAATTTTTATCATATTGAATTTTCAGGCTGGTAATTTGGTGAAACAATTTAATATGGAACAGAACTTATTGGAAGGTCATTGCCAGGTGGAAAGACTGTATGAAGGATCCATTAAAAATTCTTATGTATTTTTGTGAAACACCCAGTTCTCAGGCCAATAAGATACATTGTTTTCCTTTGAAGTCTGGTTGCAACTTGCACTGTAGCATCAGATGCAGCTTGTTGTCATCTTGTTACAAGTAGGTGACTAAATCTTGATGAGAGCGCTATTGTTGTACCCGTGCTTAGGTGTCAACTTGACTGTATTGACCTGTTTACCTTCTAGTATTGAAAGGTAGCAGTACAAAAATGGAAAGGGCAAGGGCTAGAATGAATGAATTCAAGCCTTTTGCTCAGGAAAATCAAGGTAAACACTACACTCTTTTCCTTTTAAACATCTGCACGCATTTACGTTTTTGCAACTACAAATTTACTACCATCAAATGATGTTGTTATTAAAAAAAAAAACTGTTAGGAAAATAATAGTCAACTGTTGTATTGATGTTGTAGGCCAAGGGCCAAATGTACAGAGTACACGAGGACTCCTAGTATAGACCAAAACCAATATGGTGCTAAGCCTAAACTGTTACTATAGTACTACGAGAAAAAAACTACATAATTCTTCTCTGTAATCATCTATGACGTCGCTTTCTTTGCTAATTACTCCCTCCAGTCATAAAAGAATGTCTTTTTTTGGATATCAACACGGTCCAAAAAAAACATTACTTTAACCACAAATTTATATTGTAATAGATTTATAAAACCTAACAAAATTATGTTTTTATGAAAATTCTTTTCGAGACAAATTTATACATACCGTTTTTTGTGTTCAATATAAATATTAAAAGGAGGCGACTAGCGCCCGGACGTCAGATCAGGGTTCAATTTCCGGACGCCGTTTGTTGCCGTTAGATCTAACACTAGTTGTTTCAGCCGTCCGATCGCCTTCTTCCTCTTCTGCGTCGCGCGTTAAGCCGCTGGAACAAAACGACTGCGCCCGAACAGTGCCTTCTCTCTCCTCCTCCAAAATCGATTTCTTCGATCTAATCATCCCAAATCATATTTCTGCAATCTCCTCTCCCGAACTCGATTCCTTCAATCTCCTCCCCCAAAATTCGAAGTTTCTTCACCCAATTCATCCCGATGGCTCATTTGATCTGAAAAATCGAGTTCCCAGCATCAACATATCCGCCTGTTGCAATAGATGGGATGAATCGAGAACTTCAACGACCTTGCACCAATCTAATCTCATCCAATGTTGCGAGTACTTTCAACAGCGACAACGAAGCGATACAGGAAATTCCCTCGGTGGGTACTTCTGCAAATCCGACAGTTGTTGCAATTTCTTCAAGCTACAATCTGGTACGTGCTAAATCTTATACCTGTTGCAACAATTTATTCAACTCTAGCACCTTCTGTTGCTACAATGTGTTGATACACCTTTTGTTGCTGCAATAATTACACGTGTTTCCCAACATTTTGTATCAGGAAAGTGCAGAGCTCTGTACTGACAAAGAAGAATCAACAAGAGATACCCATGATGATGAATATACAACCGTGGATGTTGTAGCAGGACAAAGCCCTCAACAGGATGAAGACATTGTGTGCTCTAAACCAATTGTTCCTTTTGTTGGGATGATGTTTGAAACCCTAGAAGATGCTAAAAAAGTTTACAATCAGTATGCATATAAGCTTGGTTTTGGTATTAGGATAGCAAGTTCAAGGACTAGTAAAGTGACAAAAAAACTGATCAGGAGGGAATTTGAGTGTTCACATGCAAGGAAGCCAGATGAAGAAGGCGAAAACTCTGCAAGCAATTCAATTTGCAGTTCAAAGAATAATGTTACAGTCAACACTATAGGAAAAAGGAAACGAAACAGAATGACAAAGTTTGATTGCAAAGCGCACATGGCTGTAGGGTTAAGAGACGATAGATGGCAAGTCATTGTTATGCAAGAGGAGCACACACACCCGTTGGTGAAGCATGTTGCAAGGAGGAGATTCTACAGGTCACACCGCCATATCTCTTGCGAGGATTTTGATTTCTTGCAGACCTTGCATCATAGAAACATATCCACTTCACACATAATGGCCTTGCTTGGTGATATGCATGGCGGGGTTCAGAACCTCACTTTCACAAAGAAGGATGTTTGCAACATAAGAACAAAATTGAGGCAAAATATTACTTATAAGGATATGGCTGTCACCATTGAGTATTTCGAGAGACTTCAATCTGAAAGCCCATCGTTTTTCTATGCAATCAAGCTGAATGAAAATCAGTCTGTGAGGGCTTTGTTTTGGGTTGATGGAAGGACCAGAGTGTTGTACGAACACTTTAGAGATTGTGTCTTCTTTGACACAACATTCATGACTAATCGATACAATATGCCATTTGCACCATTTGTTGGTATAAACAATCACATGCAAACAATCCTACTTTGGTGTGGGCTGCTTCCTGATGAAACAATTGAAACATTTGTATGGCTATTTGAAACCTGGAAGCTAGCAATGAATGGGCATCCACCAATCTGTATAATGACAGACCAAGATAAGGCAATGAAATCAGCGATATCTCAGGTGTTTCCGTCTGCTATCCATAGGTGCTGCAAATGGCATGTTTTGCAAAAGGCTCAAGAGAAGCTTGCAAGGTTGATCTCCACTAAGGATGGTTTTTCTGATGATTTGCATAGAATTGTAGATATGTCAGAAAATGTTGATGAATTTGAGAGCTCGTGGCAGGATATGTTGCGCAAATATGCTTTACATGACAACCAACATTTGCAAAACATGTGGAACTCTAGGTCCACATGGGCCCCAGCATATTTCAGAAAAAACTTCTTTCCCTTCACTAGCACAACTGGCAGATCTGAAGGGTTAAATGCAATCTTCAAGACACTTGTCCACCCCCAAGACTCAGTTTGGACTTTTGTGAAACAATATGAATACATAATAGACACTATGCTTAACAGGGAAGATGATCACGGCTTCAGGGTAGAAACAACAAATCCACCACTATGGTCTAGGTACATGTCTATTTGTTAAATAACACATGCATCAGTTATTTGTTATTTTAGTTTGTCAATGCACATGTAGTTATAATAAATGTTTTGACCTCAAATTTATAGATACAATCTGGAAAAGCAAGCATCCAAGTTCTACACAAGAAGTGTTTTCTTCAAATTTCAAGAACAACTGATGAAAACAACATCTTATGCCTGTACTGTATGTGAACAGCCAACTTCTACACAACAAGTGTTTGCACTGGTTATACCGGGCATAAACCCCAACAAAACCTTCACTGTTACAGTCAATGCAGATACATCTACATATGTATGTAGTTGCAACATGTTTGCTATGGATGGGCTTCTTTGTGCACATGTTTTGAAAGTGATGACACAACTCAATGTGCAACAGATACCACAACACTACTTGCTCAGAAGATGGTCTGATCAAGCAACCAGAAAGATATCACAACAACATTCTGGTTCAGGTCCCTCATTTGGAGTTCCACCAACAAACGTACTGAGGTTTAACTCATTGTGCAGAAAAATGACAGATCTAGCATCCGATGCATGCTTGAGTGCAGAAACATACAAGATAGTTTCAGAAGCTATTGATAACATAGCAATGCTCAATTCTGCAACCAGCAATACAACAACTCCTAACCAAGATGATGTGGAAACTTCAGCTTCTTGTTTGGTGCGAAATCCACCAAAATCTGCAAGAAAAGGCCGACCTTCAGAGAAGTCGCAACGGAAGAAACCACCTGTTGAAAAAGCAATTGAAAAGAAGAAGAGATCAAAGGGCAAGATTCATTGTTCTTACTGTAAGGATGATACACATAATGTTCAAAGATGCCCTTACTTAGAGCTCGCCAAGACTCGTGATGCCTACTTGACAGACAAAGCCCATCGTGAAACAGAGTTAACGTTATAACACTGGACTATTTGGAATCATATAGCACTATACTAATTGCCTGCGAGCAACACGCATGCATAAGGATGAAACTCCTCTCCTGTTAGGAAATAGATAAGTAGTTGAAGAATATCTGTCCACTTGAAGGAACATGTTATTGAAATTTGAAGTTTTACTTCATATCAAAGGTTCATATTGTAACATACTTTGTTGTTAGACAAAAAACATGCAATAGTACATTGGAACGAGTGATTCAATGGTGTATTATTTCGTGAAACATTTTAAATATTTGTTTACAACATTTAAAATGTACTGTTGCAACATTATCAATAGTCCAGTAAATGAGTATGATTGCAACATTATCGATTTATTGTTGCAACATTTTATTAATGAAGATGCAACATTTTATTAGTGTAGTTGCAACATAATTAGGTTATAATGCAACATTATTATTTCATTATAACATTTTTTTCCTACGCACGCAATATTTTTTTCAACGTTTGCAACATGTTTTTGGCATTACTAAAATGTTTGATATGTAGAAAAAAATGTTTCATACGTTATAAAAAAAATTGCGAAAAAATATAGACGTCCGGTCCGTATCAACATTAAAAAATGTAGATGCAACATTTTAGTAATGTAGATGCAACATTGCAACATTTTTTTCTATGCATGAAACATTTTTTTCAACGTTTCTAACTTTTTTTTAGAATCACCGGTTGTATAATGGTATCGTTTGAATTTCAAGGTGTTGTAATGCAGATTTATGGAATGAACAATTTCTCAAGAGTCTGGTTAACTTGTATTCAAATTATAGTTAAAACTTGAAACATTGCTGAATAACAAAAACTACACAACTAAACCATGGTATTTTGATAGTCGTAATCATATTTATCATCAGTAATGCATATGCAAAGTCCCATGTTGCATTTGCAAACACAAAAATATCAGTGACTTGTAACAGTCACCCACATGACCATCCTACTGTCTATTTTGTGCTCCAATAGTACTGATTACAAAAATCTCCATCTCATCTTTGCAAAAAAGGAGAAAAGCAGCGTCAATGGTATAATTCCTAAATCTTGAGATCGTGCAAATAGACTCATTTTTTTGAAGTTCCCTTGGCTTCCTTCACACTTAGCACAAAGCTTGAGTCAATTATATTCAACGGTGACTTGATCAACCTTGTTGCAAACACCTTCCGGTATTCACTTATGCTTTCCTGCATTTTTTATGAAACATAAGTATTGTAGTGAGCCATTAAAAACCTAATGTAACAGCAATATAAACAGCTAAATAACATATAACTTACCGGCAGAAATGCCTTTAGGGTCTTGCCATCCCAATTTTCCATATATATCATAGTGTACACCCCACCGTCAAAACTTGCAATAAAAAATACATCAAACAAAGGGCAAAAAATTATGCACACATTAATTTGAAATGTTTCGAAACTGTATACACATACACATAAACTAAAATGTTCCATACACCCAAAAAAACATACAGATTAGATTGTTGTGGATACTCTGTTGGAGAGCAACGTTGAAATTTTAACACATCTTTCTTCATGATATTTGAGACACTAACAAGCTTGGTGAAGTTTTCAATCTGATAGATAATGAAAATCATTGTTACAGCAAGAAAACAGTGGACAATAAAAAGTGTGTGTTAAGTGTGTGTTCCAACCAGATTATTTGATGCTGAACGTGCAGAATCATCCTTTGAGTGTTTGATTGAGTCAAATAAGTTGAGTTGACCATACAGAATGTTGACACAACTGAGTACCCAGTGCTTGTTACGCACAATGGGAAAAAACAACTACAATGGGGAAAAAAAGGAGTTAATGTCATACAATAAAACACTCAGACAACAACTGTGATGTAGAATGTTGGCAATTTAATTAATTAGCATTAAAAAATAAAAAATGTACCAGATCTTTTTTAGCCAGATTGAACCTTTAATCCATCCTTTTCAGCTCTTTCATGCAAGATTGTGTCATAAAGTTTTTGGGGTCCATAATCAGTTGGCACTGTTTAAAAAATGAAAGAAACATATAACCACGGAACTGAGACTGTTTGCACAGACATATACTTATTTTTTAGTGCCATGGCGTAAAACATAATTATTTTACCGTCATGATAGGAGAGAAGGCATATTTCTTTGGATAAGTCTTATTTTTTGGTGCTTTAATTGCATCTTCATTAAATTGCTCGACTAAAACTGTCATCAGCTCATTGTCTACCTCCCCCTTGGCTTTAATGAATTGTAAAAATGCTCATACGATATGTGAAATCCACCAATATCAACGAAGGAGGGTCTACAAAAAAGGATACCAAATTTATATGAAACATTTTAAGAGTAACATGAAACAATTGGAAACAATTAATGCTACATTATGGATGGAACCATTTTACGTTGACAAATAAAGCAAACACAAACATATAGGTAGTGTAGATGTTACAGATATATATGGCCGACGCAACATTGAGCGCATCATAATATGATAATGTAACGTCCTGAAATTTAGTAAGGTAAAGTCAATTATTAAATTACAATTGTGGATTATTATTGCTTTTTATTAAGTGTTGTGCATTTTGGGTGAATCCCTTGTCTTCGTGAAATGGATTAATCTAGGAATAAAAGTTAATGATAATGATAAGAACAAAAATCTTTTGTTGGTAGCTAATATCCAAAGTATTTTATTTAGTCTGAGACTTGCTTGTCCAGTGCATGATTAGCTCCATTCAACCGGTTGTATTCTTTCTTTTCTTTCTGTTGCCTATGCGAGTGGGCCCATCAGGGTTCACCTTTTCGTTTTGCCGATTTTCGAATGAACAGTGAAATTTGATATTCGCAAAAATCGAGCCGAAAATCGTAAAAATCGCATAAATTTAAAAACCAGATTTTTTTGGAAAAAATTCAAAAATCGACGATTTCGATGGAATTTCGACGATTTCGATGGAAATTCGACGATTTATCGATGGAAAATCGAAAACCATGTTGAACTTTTTGTGCGGTCGACTTTTGGTAGCGATTTTTGACGAAAATCGACCGGTTTCCACCGATTTTCGATCGATTTTTGACACGCAAATTTTTTCGAATTTTCGAATTTTTTTGAATTTTTTTTTGAATCGGACCGGTTTATCGACCGGTTTTTGATGTCGAACCCTAGCGGTACGGTCGATTTTCGACGAATTTCGTCGAAAAGGTGAACCCTGGGACCAATTGTGCAGCGTTCAATGGTTGGTCCCACCTGTCATCCCTTTCTTCACCTCCTTTCTTTCTTTTCTGTGTGATTCGCTCCCTCCTTTCCTGTACTTGGTCATCAGGGAGAGGGTCACGACAGGCAGCCTGTCTCAACTCTGCCGATTTTGCCTCTCCGATCTTCCCCGGCCAATCTCACTTACCTGTGGGTCCAGGACCCACTGGACATAGTCCTCTTCCTTCTCCCTCCCCCTTCTTTCTTTCCTTCTTTCTTCCACTAGCTTTCTGCCCTCTTTCCCGTACGCAGTCGCCGGAGGGAGGCAACCGCTGCTCCCGTCTCTGCCAAAGCCTGAAAACGCTATGGACGGTAGCGCCATCCACAGTCCAGGTGTCCTCCAGCGCATTCTAAAGGTACTGTTACGGCCAGGAGATGGAGGAACCGAGCGCTACCACTGTCGTCCTTTTATCCATCAGGCAGCGAGCATATCCTGTGCACATAGGGTGTGTTTGGTTGCCTTCCCTGGGGGTGCAGCAGCATCTGCATATGCAAAAAGTAGTGTTTGTTTGGTTTGCTGCATCCCACGAGACAGGCTAGCACAGACCTTAAAGCGCCGCGAGCCAGGCCCGACGGGAACGCCTCGCGCGGTCGCACGCGCGCGGCCAGGCTCGGCTGAGCCGGCTGTTTACTCAAGCACGCAAATCGAGACATTGGTTTTGTTTGTTTTTCGATTATATCTTGTAATTAAAAGATTTAATTACCGAACCGATTTCATATTTGTGTTCCTGATATTTTTGCGAACAAAACTAGACCACACATGCTATGTATATTTCAAATAAAAAATTTACGTGATTAAGATTAGTATATGATTAGTGTATATTAACATGTAATTAGTGTCTATTAAATGATTTTAACATATACTTAGTGTCTATTAATACATTTTTCATTTATTTAACAATTTTTTAACTCATACCGCAAGTATTCATACAAGCAACCAAACAACATCTCTCACGGACCAGTCTGGACATGTACAGACAACCAAACACGCTACGTTGAATGCACCCAGACAGGCCAGCCAGAGCCAGGCTCACCAGATACGAGCCGGGATCTGTCATACAGGCAACCAAACGCATCCTATGGACCATTCAAATCTGGACCATTCAAATCCTATGGATCTGTCATAGAGACCTTGTGCAGATATGTAAACATTAAATCTGGACCATTCAAATCCCATCCAACAGTGGCTTGAAATCACATGTGCAAATATTTTGTAATTACCCATCTGATCGAGTCACCAACGGTGAGATTTGGACGGCTCAGATTTAATGTTTGCATATGTGCACAAGGCCTTCATATACACAGAATATGTTCCCATCCATCAGAGCCGAACCGAGACACATTCTAGTTCAGTTGATTCAGCAATTGCTTCCTCAACAACTCATCTTAATCGCGGTTGAGTCCAAGAGAAGTCACACTGCCAAACTGAGATACATTTTTTTTCTTCCTCAACTCTGGCAGTATCCGGATTGGGGAAAAATCCCAAGTTGCTAACTCGCGGTGAGAATCGATCTAATTCCTTGCAAGCGAAGTGTTCTCGAGTATCCTGTAATCTTTTGCCCACCTTGGTTCAGGCCAGGACTCACCGAAGGGCTCTCGTACCGGCCGACCTTTCTCCGCTATCGCCGTTCACGGTGAGGATCCGAACCATCTTCCTTTTGATTCGATTAAATCTTGCAGTAGAGTCAGTAGGCTTTGCTAGATGCTTTGCACTCATCAATCTGTTTGCGCCAAAATTCGGTACATGGCAAAATGGGTTTGAATCGGATAAAAGCAATTGTATGTGTTTGCATCGGAATTCGGTGTGTATTGAAATCAGTCCGAGACGGAAAGGAAGCGTTCGCATGGAAAGAAATCATCAAACGAATCGGAAAAGGAATCCGTTTCTAAAAAGGGAAGGAAATCAGATAATAGGCCGATACGGATAAACGCACCGTATCCGTGTACAACTCGGATCGGCCAGGCATGTTATAAAAGGAGGTGGGTGTCAAGCGGCAAAAATCAATCAATCCAACAACACACATCTACTTTTACAAGCTTTTCTTTTACATTGTTTTAGCCTCATAGATCTCTCTGCAAGTCGACGGAATCAACATAGCTGCGCATCGCCGATTGTTGGTTTTGGCCGATTTCACCCAGGTTTGATCTGCTTCGCTTTGTTGCGCATCGCCTTCCCGAAGCCGATTTTACCTTGTATCCGGATCAATCGTAACCGGTTGATCTAGTTATCTCCTAATCGGTTCTTGCCGACTAGCGAAAAGCCGATAGATCCTTGTTTATCGGCTTTGATCAAATTACAAACTCTACCTTGTCAATTTCAGGTCAAATTGACTGGCACGCTCTGCAAACCCGACGTTTGTCTTGTGTGTTCGAGGCCAAAAACCCCCTTCACGTTTTTAGCGCGAACACAATCATATTCTATTGATTTCTTTATGCCGATCGGCTCCTCGCCATGGGCGTCGTCGCCTAGACTTGCTGCCGGTTGCTTCTGTATCGTCGGAGCCCAACCAGGTGGTATCCCAGCCTTGCCACGGTTCTCTTCATCAGCCCCAGCGACAGGCCTGCCTGTCCCAAGTCTGTTTTTTTCTTTGCCTTAATCACGTTTGCCGCAAACAGCCTGACGCCCCGCAAAAATCAGGTAAAGAACTAATACTCCCAGCTTGCCTTAATCCGGTAAAATACTGGTTGCACCTTAAGTTAGAAGCTTGATGTCGTATCTGAAATCTGACACTCTTGTGCCTAGGAAATTAGAAACTCGTTTGGGTTTAGACTCTTTAGTTCTTATGCTTATTTAGATTGATCCAACCGATGGAAAGTAATTAGCTAGCTGTTATCCAAATAATGCGTTTACAAGTTGTAGAGTCCAAGAGTTTGGTCTGAAGCTAATTTAATTTTTGCCCTGTATAGTTTCACGCCATAATGTGCTAAAAAGTCTCTCTTCTTGTCATTACCGTCTGGGCAGTGGACTTAGGACTCGTTCAAGTATTTTGCAGGTGTTTGCACCAAAATTCGGCATGAAATCGGTCTAAAAATGGAAAAGAAGTATTCGTATAAAAAGGAATCGGTAAACAACTCGGAAAAGGAATCCGTTTCTAAAAAGGAAAAGAAATCGGACCGGAGGCCGATACGGGTAAACGCACCGTATCCATATACAACTCGGGTCGGCCAGGTGTGTTATAAAAGAAGGTAAACGTCAAGCGAAACCGGCATCAATCAATTCAACCACACACATCTACTTTTTACAAGCTTGTCTTTTACTTTGCTTTAGTTTCATAGATCTCTCTGCAAGTCGACGGAATCAACATAGTTGCGTATCGCCGATTGTTGATTTTTGCCGATTTCACCCAGGTTTGATCTGCTTCGTTTTGTTGCGCATCGCCTTCCCGAAGCCGATTTTTTACCTTGTATCCTGATCGATCGTAACCGATTGATCTAGCTATCTCCTAATCGGTTCTAGCCGACTAGCGAAAAGCCGATAGATCCTTGTTTATCGGCTTGATCAAATTACAAATTCTACCTTGTCAATTTCAGGTCAAATTGACTGGCACGCTCTGCAAACCCGACGTTTGTCTCGTATGTTCGAGGCTAAGAACCCTGCCTCACGTTTTTAGCGCGAACATATTTTGGCACGCCCGGTGGGACACCAAGGGAAATCAAACATGTCGTCAACTGACAAGCCTACGGTTACCGCCGATATCAACACTGATGCTATAATCGCGCCTCAAATGGCCGATTTAACCCCTGAACAGCGAAAAGAAATCGAGGACCGAAAGGCAGCTTTAGAAGAAATGATGCTGCGGTGCTTCCAGAAAACACGCCGTGGCGTTACTCAAAAGACTGCACTCCCAAGCCTCAATCCTATCGGAGATTCGTCATCCGAATCGGTAAGCCGATACGCACCCGCTCAAGCTGATTTATCAAGTATGATCGAGCAATCTGTCCATCACGCATTAATTAATCAGTCATCGGCTCTAGTGTCCACATTGAAGCCGATGATAGAAAATAGTGTGAAAACAATTGCTCAAGAATTAGCTGTGTCTGGAAGCCTGCTAGATCCACCACAAACCATCCCTGCGTACCCAGTATATTCCATAACACCTAATACCAACACAGTAAATGTGTCGGCTCAAACACCTATGATGCCAACTCAACCTACTGTTTTAAAACCAAGCATACAGAGAGATGGATTTACGCACTACCATGGGCACACGGATGGGGCTAAGATAAACGCATCAGATCCGTCAAACGGGCCATCCAATAGCGTCGGTCTATCGGCTTATGTAACACCCCAAAATTTTGCTTTTATTGAATTCATGTGTGATTTGGCACTTTGGTGAATTTTTGGAATTTTCTGGAATTTATTTGGATTTATTTGGAATTTATTTGAATTTATTCCATTTTGAAATAATTAAAGAATTTAATATTGCAAATAAAATTTTGTTGGAAATATTTTATTTGAGTCCCAAATACCCTGAAATATTTTCCAGAATTTTTCTGGAATTTTTCTGAGTATTTTGCTATTTTTAATGAATTAATTGAATTTCTGGGAATTATTTTAAATATTAAATCGCTGGAAAATCAAACCGAGTCGGTTACTGTTCATCCGACCGAGTCCGAGTCAGACTTGAGTTCGAGTCCGACCCGAGCCACATGACTCGACCAAACCAACTCCAAAACCTAATCGATCCCAACCGTTGGATCAAGATCCAACGGTCAGGATCATCCCGTACCGCTTCGGTCGAATCCGGCCCGGATCCGATCGCGTCCACGCGATCGTGGCCGTTGATCGTGCCACGTGGACGGCTGAGCGTCATCGTCCCCGCCGAGTCCGAGCCGGACTCCTCCTCCGCGTCGCCGCCGTGTAGGATTAGGGTTCCGTCCCGTGCACGCATGCCGAGGGTATTTAAGTCTGGGAGGTACCGAGGACCGCCGTGATCCGCGCCCTTTTCGCTCTACTTCACCGAGCCTTAGTCGCCGTAGATTCGCGGAATCGCTCGCCGAGCTACTGACACCTCTCATTGCGGTTTTGCTTGATTCCGCCGCCGTCCGCTGTTCCGCCGCCATTGACCCCGGATCCGGAACCCTCGGCCAGCGCACCGAAGAGACCTTTCACCTCGCCGGAGCACGCCCCAACGCCGTTCGTGTGGTCGCTGGCCCTCGGCCACGGCAGCCACAACCTCGCCGTGAAGCCATCGCCGACCCCGAGCTCCACCAACCGTCCGATCAAGATCCAAGGGCTCAGATCGCGCCACGTCACCCTCGGTGAGTTCTCCGTTAAAAATCCTAGATCTAATCTCAACCGTTGGATCTGGCTCAGATCGCGCCACGTCACCCTCGGTGAGTTCTCCGTTAAAAATCCTAGATCTAATCTCAACCGTTGGATCTAGATCCAACGGCTTAGGTCGTGCCACGTAGCGGGAACTGCACCAGGCTAGATTGGATCTGGACCGTTAGATCAAGATCCAACGGCCCAGATCAACCCGTGCGCCCAAGCACTTGAGGCCCAAATCCAATCCTAGCCGTCGATTTTCAAACCAACGGCTACGATCGTGCCACGTGTCGAGGAGAGTGACCGCCGCCACGCGGGCGTGCGCGTGGGCCACTGACACGCGGGGCCCGCGTGTCAGCGACCGCACTGTGACGTCACCCATGACATCATCGGATGGACCCACCTGCCGGGCCAGTGGTCGAGCCTCGCCGACGCCAAGAATGACGTCGCCCGAGTGGTCCCACATGTCAGTCTCACATGGAGCCGTGGACCGGGTCCACGGTAGACCCGAGCCGAGCGTGGACTACGTCCATGGACCGGCTGACGTCAGCCGCCCAATCAGAGGCTGCCACGTGTCTAGGCTGACGCAATAATTAATTTCCGAAAAAGAAAATGATTTATTAATTCAAATAATGATTTCAGATTTTGTTCCAAACTTCAAACGCTTATAACTTTTGCGTTTCAACTCCGATTTGAGTGGTTCAAATTTCTAAATTTGTATAAAATTCAGATCTACTCAAATATGAATTTTATTTAATTTTTGGACTAAAGTTTTTCTCTGTAATATTATTTAATTGATTATTTAAACTTTAATAAATCGTAACTTTTGCGTTTTAACTCCAAATTTGACGATTCCAGTTTCTAAAAATCCATAAAATTATGTTCTTTCTGTTTGTGGATTTTATTTGGATGTTTGGACACTTTTTGCCTATTGTTTATTTGCGTATTTGCTATTTGCACGCTTTACGAGTAGACGTTGAAGTGCCGGAAGGATTCGAAGGAGAAGTGTTGACTCAGGATCCAACTCAAGACCAAGAGCAAGTACTTTTTGAAGGCAAGTTGTGCTTTGACCATGTTGATCCTATTTCGAAATCTATTTTGATTTAAACTATTGCATGCTAGTTCAATTAGAAAAATACTTTATTTAAACATGGGGGTTAGATAAGTACCAATTTGCTGTATGACACCTTGATTATTTAAGTATGTGCCATGACCCTTGTCACCCTAGTTGTGGATTACTAGTTGGACATTATTAAATTGCCAACATGGGTTTAGACCGTTGTAGTATCGCTTAGACACGCTACGTGCTCATGACATGATTTTGGATGATCAAATGTTAATATTGACTTAATGATATATTGAACCTGTTACGGAAAAGTATCATGTGATGTTGATGGCACGTGGTGCATGGTAATCAAGCGGGGTTTGATAAACGATTTCGGCCAGGGCATGTGGCAAAGAGTAATCAGTGGGCGATTGTGGCATTGGGAGTGTTGTTTTGGTTCTTGGGTAGTCTTGCCCTGGTCACCCTAAGGACTTAACCTTGCAAGCCTTTGAACTGGGTCTAACGTGCAACCACATGTCTGTAATGGGACGGACCTAGTTGACTAAGTTGCTAATAACGTGCACTGTGGGACCTCGGAGGTCAACTACACCCTTTGTGTAAGTTGTACGGGGGGCGTCTGGGCTGAGGCCAGTACCCATCTAACGGTTGATTGGCCTAGACTTCGCCTTAGCGAAGGGAAGGGTTAGTGCTTAATAACCGGAGGGCCACTTGTATTGTTAGAGGTTTAGAAAGACTTTGTTCACGGAACTCGCCTTTGTGGTGTTTGGTGTATCTTGTGGGTAAAGTGCATAACCTCTGCAGAGTTTAGAATCTATTCGAATAGCCGTGTCCGCGGTATTGGACATCGCTAAAATTACAGTCAAGGGTTAGATTTTCTCAAAAATAACTTTGGTTTGAAAAGTTGGGTTGGTTTAATAATGAAGATGATGGAAATGTGGTTTAGGATGGGGAAAATGTTTATTAAATTTCTTGAAAAGTTATTTATGCTTTACTTATTTCTACTGCTTTCGAATCTACTTATATTACTTTTCAAATCTTGTTTCTTGCAAATATACCTTGAGCTATTCCTTTGTACCAAG
Organism: Rhipidocladum racemiflorum; assembly: GCA_036346355.1. Classification (NCBI taxonomy): domain Eukaryota; kingdom Viridiplantae; phylum Streptophyta; class Magnoliopsida; order Poales; family Poaceae; genus Rhipidocladum; species Rhipidocladum racemiflorum. Next base: position 40,711,428 of record CM070588.1, read on the forward strand.
CCATGCATATAGTATATTAGCTTGCATTACGTGCATGACTTGCTGAGTACCAAGTACTCACCCTTGCCTCAACACAACATCAGTTGAAGAGGAGACTACGCCCGGCTTTGGAGGAGGAACTCGGGAGGATCCGTCTACTTAGGGAAGCGAGCCCGGTCGGTTACTGTGGTATCTTGGATGGCGCCACGAGTTATTTGATTTTCCGCTATTATTTTTCTCTGAATAAGTTTCGCCTTGCGAGGCATACATTTGTAACTTGACCATAAGGTCGAGTAACCAGTTTGGTTATTTAAATAAAGTACTTTATTGGTATCGAGTGGTATGATTGTGATATTTACCGATGTTAAGACTGTGTGCACTAGCGCGTTCCTGGACTAGTGCTGAATACACAGAGGGTCCGGATTTGCAAATTCGGGGTCCCGACAGCTTATCAGCCGATCGAAACGGATCAGGCTCCGCAATCACGGGGAGCCACAACCGTAAAACAATCGCCGTACAGGGTGGTGCCGTACGTCGAACCTGCCGCGCCCATACCCGATGCGTTGGGTTTTAACCATAATTACGACCAAGTACCAAGACCCCCTGCGATGCGATTCGGACAAAGACCCGAGTTTGCACTCGGGGGGCAGGGCGTGAACCATGAAAATTGGCAATGTCCGGTTGCACCACAAGCCGACAATGTCAATTGGGCGGAACAAATTGCTAACGTTTTAAGAGAACAGTTCGGTTTACTGACCCGGAGGAAGAGTGATCGGCTATAGGAAGCCGTACCCGATTACATAGATCGAATGCCATACCCACACAACTTTCGAATACCGGACTTTGCCAAATTCTCGTGTGATGATTCCGTCACCACAATTGAGCATATCGGACGGTTTATGGCTCGATCTTGGAGAAATTTGCCTGATCAGATGGGTGAAAAATCAGACTGTTTCCTTTATCATTGTCTGGTGCTGCATTCACTTGGTTCACTAATCTACCCCCAAATTCAGTTCATGTGTGGAATGATTTAGAAAGCCGATTCCATGAATACTTTTTTTCGGGAACTATGGAGCTTAGGATTTCTGATCTTAGTTCAGTCCGGCATATCTGGCGAATCGGTTTCGATTATATCGAGAAGATTTAGAGGCGTCTGGAATAGATGCTTTAGTGTAACATTACCCGATGATCAATTGGCCGATTTAGCATTCCAAGGGCTAATCCCGCCATTAAAAGAGAAGCTATCGGGCCAAGAGTTTCCAGATTTAGGCCACTTACTCCACCGCGTATCGGCGCATGAAAGCCGATATGCAGAGAGCAAAGGGTTTAAAGATAGATTTAAGCCAAACAGTAGTGAAAAGGCCAAAGTAAACATGGTAGATTACAATTCAAGCGACACCTCCGAGGACGAAGCAGAAATAAACATAGCCGAGTGGACCAAGAGTTCTAAAAAGCCACTCGTATGCTCTCTGCTCAAACCGATAAAAAATAGGACGGATATCAAGTATTCATATGACGTGTCTAAGTGCGACAAGATATTTGATTTATTACTGCAAGAAAAACTCATAAAGTTGCCGGAGGGACACGTCATACCATCGATCGAGGAAATTAAAAAGCGAAGGTATTGCAAATGGCACCATTCGTTTTCACATAATACTAACGACTGCAATATTTTTCGACAACAGATTCAATCGGCCATCACTGATGGCAGGCTAAAATTTGCGGAAGAATCGGCTATGCAGATAGATATGAGCCCTTTTCAACTCAACATGGTTCAATGTTCACGAAAAGGAAAGAGGCCTGCAGAAGAAGATAAGCCGACTAAAGGAATTGTATCATGAGACGAGACAGTGCAGATTACTATCGGGTCTATACAGATAGAAGCCGATAGGAATGGACAAAACTCAAGAACGGTGAAGCCAAGAGGGGACTTGGAGGTCGGTAAATGGTACCGGGCTGAGAGGGCTCCAAGAAAAGTCGATTTCAAACCAAAGCCGACCTTCTCACAGCTCCTGGGGAAGTATGAAAGGATAAGTCGGAGATGTAACACTCAACAACACCAGAGTTTTCATCGGCTAAGGCAAAAGAGGGACGAACGTTGGCAGCCAGATATGCCATGTCGGCCAACTACTGAAGAAGAGAAACATCGGCAATGTCCCTTTTGGCAGTTTTGCTGGGAAAGAGGGATGACCTTACCAACAGTTGTATCTTGTCCTATGCAACACTCGTCTGCATATCGGCCAAACCGATCTGTAAAAGATAGGTTGACTAGACCAATATACAATCATCCAGAAGTAAGAAGCAAGAGGCCAGTCCATGAGAGGTTGTCAACATCAGAGCAAGGCGAGTCCTCACGAAATCAGGAACTATCGGCTAATACAAGTAGAATAGAATCTGACGGCGAGATGAGCAATTTAGCTGGAAAAATAAGAAAGCCGATAGAACCTAAGCCTAGGTGGTGCCCCTCGGGTCTCAGCAAATCACAACGCAGAAGGCTTCAGCGATTGAAAACACAAGAAGAAAGGGAGGCCGAAAAGGAGAGCGAGAGGGATCAGATGTTCAATAAGTTAAGACCGGTACCGGTTTTGAAAAAGGAGTGGAGAAAGAAGGAACAAATCGATAGTGATTCAGATCAATCGATCGAATACGGTTCTCCGATGATCCGGGATGATACGCCACCAATGGATATAAACATGGTATTCACTCTACCTGCCGAGTTCAAAACCGAAGAATCGGCTGAAGAGGTGTTCGCCCAATTGTGCCTCGGAGCGCCAGACGCTGTGTTCGAAAAACCACAAGATATGCATCGGCATCTAAAACCACTATATCTAAAGGGGTACATTAATGGCCGACCGATATCTCGTATGTTGGTCGATGGCGGGGCGACAGTCAATCTGATGCCGTTAAGTACTTTCAGAAAATTGGGTAAAGCCGATGAAGACTTGATCAAAACCAATATGGTGCTAAATGACTTCACGGGAGACCCAACTGAGGCTAAAGGCGTAATGGTGTCAGAACTGACAGTCGGTAATAAAACTTTGCCGACTGCATTTTTTGTGATTGAAGCCAAAGGCAATTACAGCGTGCTCCTTGGCGGGATCGATCCATGCCAATTGCTTTGTATACTATCAACTATGCACCAAAAATTGGTGCGGTGGAACGATGATACAAGAGAAGTCGTACCGGCCGACACATCGGCTCATATCGCCATGGCTAGCCCCGATACCAACCGCCACACGAAGAAGCCGAATGTATATCGTGAAAAGCCTTGGACAATTGCGATTTTATCTGCGTTGAGAAGTCAGATTCAAGCCGATCAGCGTTAAACCCAACACGTTTGATCGGACCAGGCGAAGTAGTAAGAAGATCGAGTACAAGACACTAGAAAAGATTCAGCAAAAGGCCAGAAGCTATCGGCAAGAAGAATCTGAAGAAGGCTGTTGAGGATTTTGAAGAAGAAAGAAAAGGGTTAGGATTTATACTGCGATTTGCTCGAAGAGATCGATATTGGGGAAGGTGATAGCAAAGACCAACGTTTGTAAGTGCTAAATTAGAACCCAGTTATAAAGCAAAGTTGATCGAAATACTCAAGAAGTATAAGGATTGCTTTGCATGGGAGTATTATGAAATGCCAGGTTTAAGCCGACAGCTAGTCGAACATCGGCTACCTATAAAACCTGGGTATCGGCCATTCAAAGCAGTACCTAGGCGGTTTAATCCTCGTTGTATGGCGCTATAAAGGAAGAAGTAGGACGATTGCTAGAGGCAAAGTTTATCCGGCCTTGCCGATCTGTTGAGTGGGTCTCAAACATCGTCCTGTGAAGAAGAAAAATGGCAAACTTAGGGTATGTGTCGATTTTAGAGATTTAAACAAAGCTACACCAAAGATTTAGTACCGATGCCCATAACCGATATGCTTATCGATGCTGCATCTGGGAATAAAATTATAAGCTTTTGGGCGGAACGCTGGATACAATCAGATATTCATGGCGGCCGATATACCCAAAGCGGCTTTCGGATGTCAGGGGCTTTAGGGCTATATGAGTGGAAAGTTATGACCTTCGGTTTAAAAATGCGGTGCTACTTATCAGCGTGCCATGAATCATATTTTCCATGATTTGATCGGCAATACCGTGAAATATACATTGACGACGTAGTGGTAAAATCCAAAGAAGGCGGCAACATTTAGCCGATCTGGAAAAGATGTTCGAAAGCACAAGGTTACATGGGTTAAAAATGAACCCTCTCAAATGTGCTTTGAAGTATCTACCGGACAATTTCTTGGGTTTACGGTGCATGAAGGAGGAATTGAAGTAAACCAAACCAAAGTAAAAGCCATAGCCGATACTAAACCGCCGACAAGCAAAAGGAGTTGCAGGTATTGATTGGGAAAATCAACTACTTGCGACGTTTTATCTCAAACTTGTCAGGGCGTATTCGGGCCTTCACACCGCTGCTGAAAATTAAAGACAACCAAGAGTTCAAATGGGAAGCCGATCAACAAAAAGCCTTCGACGACATAAAAGGTTATCTGATGAGTCCACCCGTATTGACCGCACCAAAACACGGTATACCTTTTAGACTATATATATCGGTGAAGGTGATTCGATTAGGCGGTTTTAACACAAGAAGCCGATAGGAAGGAACGAGCAATATTTTACTTTATCCGTCGTATTTTAGTTGCATTAACCAGGTATCCCCCAGTAGAAAAATTATGCTTATCATTGTATTTTGCTTGCACCAAGTTAAGACATTATATGCTGGCTTCCAAATGCGTTATAATATGCAAAACCGATGTAGTTAAGTACATATTATCGGCGCCAATCCTACGGGGTCGGCTTGGTAAATGGGCATACGCCTTAACAGAGTTCGAGTTAACCTATGAGTCGGCTAAATCTGTGAAAGGACAAGCTGTGGCCGATTTTATCACAGGAAGTGAAACATTAGTAGGAACAACTAGTGTAACTCCTTGGCAGCTGTATTTTGATGGATCCGTTTGCCAAGAAGGCGAAGGCATCGGTGTGATATTAGTTTCACCTAGGAAACAGGAGTATGACTTCATGTATCGGCTAAATAGCCGATGTTCAAATAACCAAGCAGAATACGAAGCATTACTAAGGGGTCTACAATTGTTAGATAGCATCGGGGTGAAAGTCGTCGAAGCTTTTGGAGACTTCGATGTTAATCGTCTGACAAGTCAAAGGAGAATACCGATGCAACGACGGTCGCGCTAACTCAAGATGCTTGCATCAATGCCTCCAGATCATCGAGATGTTCACTACATTTTCTATAAAACATATCCCGAGAGAAGCTAATAATAAAGCAAACCGATTGGCACAATGTGCATCGAGGTACAAGATTGAAAGCAGCGAGGACCAATCGAGCTAAGCGTTTGGCCGATTTTATGTGTTCACCCTGTCATTGGAGAACAGAGATAAGGGATTATTTGTCGATCCACCAAGCCGACCGAGCGGAAGGTCAGCGCAAAGCACTCAAATATGTTCTACTAGAAGATGTATTGTACTTTCGGACTATGGAAGGTTTGTTGTTAAGATGTCCGGGAACCGAGGAAGCCAAAGTAGCGATGGGTGAAGTCCATGAAGGCATTTGTGGATCACATCAATCGGCCCATAAGATGAAATGGATCTTTGAGACGAACAGGATATTTTTGGCCGACGATGTTAGAAGATCGCTTCAAATATTATAAAGGATGCCAAGCGTGCCAAAAGTTTGGTAACATCTGATCGACACGACATCGGCTTTGCATCCGATCATCAAGCCATGGCCATTTAGAGGATGGGGCATAGACATAATCGGCCAAATATTTCCGTCATCCAAAGAAAGGACATAAATTCATCCTTGCAACCACAGATTATTTCTCAAAGTGGGTTGAGGCTGTACCTCTCAAGAAGGTTACTAGTAAAGAGCTGATCGACTTTGTAAATGAACACATAATCCATCGGTTTGGAATTCCACAGACAATTACTACTGATCAAGGGACTATGTTCATGTCCAACGAGTTCAAAGGTTTTGCGGAAAGTCTTGGGATAAAATTACTCAACTCTTCCCCTTACTACGCTCAGGCCAATGGACAGGCCGAGAGTCGTCAAACAAGACATTGATAAAAGCGATAAAAGAAAAATTGAGGAAGAGCCGAGGAAATGGCATTCAACGCTATCGGAGGCTTTATGGGCTTATCGGCTATCTCAAAGACGGATCAACTAAATTGTCACCTTTTCGGTTGGTATCACGGACAAGAAGCCGTCTTGCCCGTGGAAATCAACATCGGCTCGATGGGATATATGAGCAAGATAAGGTATCGGTACCGATGAATACAAACAGCGATGCTTGACAATCTGGATGATCTGGTGAACTAAGGTGATCACGCTAGATCGGCTTAAAAGGAATAAAGAGAGGTTGCCAGGTCGTATAATAAAAAAGTGATTTTAAAATCGTTCAATCAAGCCGATTTGGTATGGAAAACCGTGTTGCCGATTGGGTCTAAGGATAATCGATTCGGCAAATGGTCTCCAACATGGGAAGGGCCTTATAAGATCAATCGGCCGATTGACGGGAATTCGTATATACTGGAGTCCTTAGGCGGGTTCGTCCTACCTAAAGCGATCAATGGAAAATATCTAAAAGCGTATCACCCAAGCATATGGGTTGGGTCCTAACTACAGGAAGGAAAACATCAGGATCGATTACAAAAACACATGCATATAAAAACGGTCATACAGCCGACCGAGTCAGTTAAGCAAACACCCACGGATTAAACAGTTTACAAAGATCGGTTACATAGCCGATTAAGCAAGTTTTCCAAACGTCATCCCAAGGTGAAAATATTGTTTACAAAAAATCGGCTATACAGCCAGTGCTATAAATCAGTTCATTAAAAGTTAGTGAAGCCCAGAACCAGGCAAGTGGGCTCCCAAAGCCGATAGTGCCGCTGCCGCCCTACCGATGGTAGCTTGAACACTGTCTATCAATTGTTGGTCGACTCCTGCATCACCAGGAACTGGAACTATCTTGGCTGATTGGTTCTTGACTTGAGCAAAAACCTCGCCAATTTGCCGCCTCTGAACGGCCAGTGAAGACGTCGAGTCGGTGATGCCGAGCTGGCATTCTGCAAGTTCTTTCGTAACTAAAGCCAGCTGTTCTTCAAGTTTGATCTTGGTCGACTCCAGCTCTTGAGCTCTGTTCTTAGCCGTTCTAAGTATAGCAGCACCCTGGTCAAATGTACTCTTTCGAGATTTGGCATCCGCTATGAGCTTGTCCAAGACCTCTTGGTCGGCTTGTTGGGCTTTCCTCTGTTCAACTCTTAGCTTGGCTGATTCCACGTCCAGCCGACGAGCGTCCAAGTGGCATACCTCCAGCAGTGCATTCATGGCAGCAGGGGGAAGATCGGCTTGCACGACCGCCATAGCATCCCTCAGTGGTTGCGTATTGGCCAGTAGAGCCGCCTCTGGTTGCATCACCTCGTCCAAAAGACGATTGAGTCGCTCTTGCATGCCCGGCTCGGCAGTGACGGCAGCCGATGCTGGCGCGGAAGCCGCTATTATGCGTTGAATATCGGCTGGATAGTCATCAGTGGCCATAACCTCCGGGTCGTCAAGCTCGTCCAGAGTGAAGCCTAGCAAATCGGCCAGATCAGCTGATGGTGCTTTGGGGTCATGATCGGAAATATCAATCGTCGGGGCGATGCGGCGGCGGTGTTGGAGAGAGTGATGAAGGGATAGCCGATGTAGCACCTTGGGGATCGGCTATAACCCCCGCTATTTGTACCGATGGAGATTGCTAGAAAAACAAACAAGTCAGCTAGAAAAACAAACAAGTCAGCAACAAGACAAACGTGAAGCAATGACTACAGACTCACATCAGTGGCTGAATGTTCCGGGGAACCATCGGGTTGATGCCTCACAGTGCAGGCGGCGCTGGTCGACTTCTTCTTCCTCTCTCAGATAACCGGGTTAGCGATTATCAAAGCAAGGGATATAATGGCTAATGTAAGAGTAACTTACTTGGAGCGCTGACGGGCTAAGTCCGATGAGATGGACCTTGAATATCTAAGTTGCACGAAGTATACCCGTGGTGCCGATAGATTGACACAGGCGTCATTGTCGGCCACTACTCGCAGCGTGGGGATCGGTGTTCGCCCGCTGACATCCGTGCCGCCCTAGAAAGGTCAAAGACGATTTAAATAAAAAAAATGTCGATAATCAGCGTAAAGAACAGAAGGATATAAAACGGTACCTCTACAGCTACTGAGGAGTCGCTATAACCCGAGCTCGTGCTGGAACCAGAAACTACCGTCGGCTCATGAAAGTTAGGCAGAAATAAGTGAATTATGGCCGACGGAGTCCTGTCCATAAGTACGGCTTCCGATATTCTGGTCCACCACTGCGAGAATGCAGCTGACCGACGGGAATTAAGAACAAAATGCGGCATTGAAAGAATTTGCAACCCGTCGGCTACTTCAAGAATAACCTCCGCGGCGACGCTGTTGGTCACTCGAGATCGGGGCTCGACACAGGATAGTAGGGGGAAGGATGGAATGGTTTGCCCAAAACCTAGCTGACGGGCGTAAACCGAGGGGTGGTAGAACTCGTAAGATGGTTGAAATGTCCGATTGCGGGTATTCAAGCCGACATGAAAGATGCAAGGGGTGAGGATGATTTTGTACAAATCTAGAGTAGATTGGGGCATCAAGGAACTATCAGCATCTAGGTGAAGAAATGTTGGGTAGGGGCAATCGGCTACATCAGTATATCGGAAAAAGTCTTGTTGGCGAAGGAAGTCCTATCTAGGGTAAGGAAGAAGGCCGAGGTATTTGTGCAAGCCGATTGGGTCCATTTTAGCTCTCGGTGAAGACATGATGAATCTCTCACCATAAGATCGGCTAACTCTATCTTTGGGGACTACGTGTTCTAGATAATCTTCCCGAGGAAAGTTGAACTCCCGAAGGCTCGAGATAAGATGGATCGGCTAAACATGCAATGGAGCCACGTCTGGATAAACCACAAAGGGCCCCTATGTTGCCGGCGACATGTTTTGGCTTGAGAAAAAGCCGACTATGAATCACATACATCATTTGATATACAGACCCCAAGGAACATCTTGCCGAGAGAAAGCCGACGCCCCTACCAAACGTTCCGCCACTAACTGAAAGGTTTGGGTGGGACCAAGGGAAGCACCACAGAAAAGATATCGGTCTAACCAAAGATTGAGAAAAGCGACATGCTCTTCGGTCGATACTGGACCAGTAACCCTATTGTTATTCTGGATATATTTGTGCCAGCCCTCGCCTTTCTTGCGGATTAATTTGAAAGAAGGTTTTCCGCTAAAAGCCGATAGCTGGTCACCATCTGGCCTAAGGCAACACAATTGGGCCACGTCAAGCAAAGTAGGGCTGATTGGGCCGGACGGGAATAGAAAGGCATTCAAAGAATCCGACCAAAAATAACATCTTGCAGCCTACCAAGGGTTCATTGGCTTCAGGATCGGCTAGGCTCAAAGATAGAGACTCGGCTATACCAATCCTCTCCCATTCTACCCTCTTCTGAGCCGATACTCTAATAAACCAAGATCTCCATCCCTTCAGGCTGGTGGGCCAGGCCCTAAAGCTTTTTCCCCACTCAGAGATATTATACCCAGCAGCCGACAAGGGGAGTCTAGGGACCTCGGTATTGATAACGGTGTCTGCCGACATGCTACCTATCGGTCCTAAGTAAAATTGATCTGAACTTTGAGGAATCGGGATGAATACCTGCGAAGGGTCCATTTCAGCCGATTTTGAAAGAGCAAGAGAAAGATGACGAGAGCCGATGATGCGTGATCCGAGAGCTTGAAAGCGTGAAAATGACCGTGGGGGACCCCCATATTTATACCGCGATGAAAGAAGGCGAGCAGGCGGGAGCAGTTGAGCATTTAAAACGCACCGAGATTTTTACGGCGCGGTTAATGGGGTGGTTCCCAAAAAAGGATTCTTCTGTAAAAGCCGATACGAATGAAAAAGCCGATATATTCTTTTTGGAAAATAACAAGTTATCTTCCAAAAACAGGGGGCATATGTTTGCACCAAAATTCGGCATGAAATCGGTCTAAAAATGGAAAAGAAGTATTCGTATAAAAAGGAATCGGTAAACAACTCGGAAAAGGAATCCGTTTCTAAAAAGGAAAAGAAATCGGACCGGAGGCCGATACGGGTAAACGCACCGTATCCATATACAACTCGGGTCGGCCAGGTGTGTTATAAAAGAAGGTAAACGTCAAGCGAAACCGGCATCAATCAATTCAACCACACACATCTACTTTTTACAAGCTTGTCTTTTACTTTGCTTTAGTTTCATAGATCTCTCTGCAAGTCGACGGAATCAACATAGTTGTGCATCGCCGATTGTTGATTTTTGCCGATTTCACCCAGGTTTGATCTGCTTCGTTTTGTTGCGCATCGCCTTCCCGAAGCCGATTTTTTACCTTGTATCCTGATCGATCGTAACCGATTGATCTAGCTATCTCCTAATCGGTTCTAGCCGACTAGCGAAAAGCCGATAGATCCTTGTTTATCGGCTTGATCAAATTACAAATTCTACCTTGTCAATTTCAGGTCAAATTGACTGGCACGCTCTGCAAACCCGGCGTTTGTCTCGTATGTTCGAGGCTAAGAACCCTGCCTCACGTTTTTAGCGCGAACAACAGGTTTGGAAGATTCTTGTTACTTCCATCTGCCGAGTTAAATGCTATTAGTTTACATTACAGCTCGCCTTGTTACTTGCCGTCAAGCTGGTCATAAATTGGACTAGGAAGTTTTGAGTAAATAATCAATTCTTTCTTTTGTTAAGTACTCTGTGTGGTCCAATTGTTTACGACGTGATGAAGTTTTGTGGTGGACTGCTAGCTTCGGCTTGACCTGTCAAACGTATTTAGTTTATTTTAGCTTTGTCCTTGGACTCTTAATCGTGTTTCCCCTCCTCTGTTCCTACTTGGGCCGGTACAGTGGTCTGGATATTGTTGTTTTGCTTTCGGTTAGCGGACCTGAGATTACGGCAAATGCATTGGTATCCTGGAAGTAATCAGAGTTATCGAGAAAAAATTGCTGTAGCACTTCGAGCTCCATTCTGTCCCTTTCTTGCTTGGCTGAAACTCTGAATCTTACCTTTAGCTATCTGTAGCCTGTCAAGGATGCTAAGTTTCCTTTGAAATTTCTGCTCACTTGTATCCTTAAGCTGTACGGTGGATCAAAGACTGGCTTGGCATAGTCTACACTTATGAACGAGTAATCATGCTGTTACTAGCGAGTGTGGAATTGCTATATTTTCATTAATTACACCCAAAGCAGTTTACAACCTCATTATAGAAAAGATACCCAGGGCAAACAGTATTGTTTTATTTAGCTTAATTTTGTGCGGTATAGTGAATTACATTGTGACTTTAATATATTTGTGATGATAATTGTAATTGGTGCTTTTATTAGTTGTGTTGTAGTAATTCGCTTTTACATGTTTGTTGCCTTCTGTTCGACTCTTCATTTGATTTTCTCTCGCTATTTCTGAAATATTGTTTCTTGCTATGTTTATCGGATCGACGAGTAGAATCTGACTCTAACCTCATCGCCGATGATACTGGTATCGATCTAACCACAGAGGAACAAGGCAAGCATCCCTTTGATCATCTTTGATCCCAGTTTTATAACTACTTAAAAATGTGCACAAGTAACCTACATGCATGCTTTATGTTCTATGAAACCGTTTATTTACATTTTCTGGTAATTATGACCTCGATGATGGATTACATCTCAATCATGTTGAATATGCGAACCTTTGTAACCCCAGAAATGGTTGGTTGAACTGGGAATACTCGTTATTACAGTATTCATGATTAGCACTGCTGTAGAAAGCTCTGGGTATATTTTTTTTGGGGCTGAAATGGGGCGGCCTTAACCTATTAAGTTGTTTGAAATTAGCTTTGCACATTGGTATGCGGAAGTAGCACGGGCAATTCGATTAAGATTGTTCGAAGGGGTGCCCTCACCGAGGTGTTGGGAATAACGCCTGCCGATGTAACGGTGTACGCCTGACTATGGTGTGAAACGGTTGTTGTTTACTTGAGCTCGGAAAAGTTTTGATCTATGTGATCGTTTGTTTCCACCATAGTAAGGATTTAACGTCACCGGGCTGGTGCATTGCTGAAATCAAATAATGTAACGGTTATGTATAATCTCTCTGGCGGCACACCAAAGGAAGTGTGTCTATATGCATTGCCACAAAGAGAGAGAATTCCTTATGGGTAAAGCTGTACTACTCTGCAGAGTTTAAAGCTAATCGATTAGCCGTATCCACGGTCATGGATAACTTGGTGAACTGGCACTAGTTAGATGGTTTAACTTTATCAAAAAGGATCTTGATATTCAAATTTTGATGAAATTCATTTCAAAATCATAAAGGAATTTGGTATATTGGGTTATTTTACTCACGAAGGGCTGTGAGTAGTTATTCACTTCTTACTCACGACGGAGCGTGAGTGAGTCGTATTCTTTCACTTAATCACTTGTTAATTTAATTATTCAGCAAACTGTTTTAAGTTTATTTACGCTTTCATTTACTATTCAGTACTTACAATTCAAATCTCCGCTTTATGCAAAACGACCGTAGAAACCACTTTCTATTCAGCTTGCATATAATCTAGGTTTTGCAAACACTACAAGTCTTGCTGAGTACGCAATGTACTCACCCTTGCTATTGTAACACCCCAAAATTTTGCTTTTATTGAATTCATGTGTGATTTGGCACTTTGGTGAATTTTCTGGAATTTATTTGGATTTATTTGGAATTTATTTGAATTTATTCCATTTTGAAATAATTAAAGAATTTAATATTGCAAATAAAATTTTGTTGGAAATATTTTATTTGAGTCCCAAATACCCTAAAATATTTTCCAGAATTTTTCTGGAATTTTTCTGAGTATTTTGCTATTTTTAATGAATTAATTGAATTTCTGGGAATTATTTTAAATATTAAATCGCTGGAAAATCAAACCGAGTCGGTTACTGTTCATCCGACCGAGTCCGAGTCAGACTTGAGTTCGAGTCCGACCCGAGCCACATGACTCGACCAAACCAACTCCAAAACCTAATCGATTCCAACCGTTGGATCAAGATCCAACGGTCAGGATCATCCCGTACCGCTTGGCCGAATCCGGCCGGATCCGATCGCGTCCACGCCGATCGTGGCCGTTGATCGTGCCACGTGGGCGGCCGGCGTCATCGTCCTCGCCGAAGTCCGGCCGACTCCGCTTGTCGCCGCCGTTTAGGATTAGGGTTCCGTCCCGTGCACGCATGCCGAGGGTATTTAAGTACCGGGAGGTACCCGAGGACCGCCGTGATCCCGCGCCCTCTCTGCTCTACTTCACCGAGCCTTAGTCGCCGGAGAGTCGCCGGAATCGCTCGCCGGAGCTCTGACGCCTCTCCGCTGCGGTTTTGCTTGATTCCGCCGCCGTCCGCCGTCCCTCGCCATTGACCCCAGATCCGAACCCTCGGCCAGCGCGCCGAAGAGACCCTTCACCTCACGGAGCACGCCCCAACGCCGTTCGTGTGGTCGCTGTCCTCGGCCACGGCAGCCACAACCTCGCCGTGAAGCCATCGCCGACCGAAGCTCCACCAACCGTCCGATCAAGATCCAAGGGCTCAGATCGCGCCACATCACCCTCGGTGAGTTCTCCGTTGAAAATCCTAGATCTAATCTCAACCGTTGGATCTCGATCCAACGGCGTAGGTCGGGCCACGTAGCAGGACCTGCACCAGGCTAGATTGGATCTGGACCGTTAGATCAAGATCCAACGGCCCAGATCAACCCGTGCGCCCAAGCACTTGAGGCCCAAATCCAATCCTAGCCGTCGATTTTCAAACCAACGGCTACGATCGTGCCACGTGTCCAGGTGAGTCAACCGCCGCCACGCGGTGTGCGTGGGCCACTGACACGCCGGGCCCGCGTGTCAGCGACCGCACCGTGACGTCACCCATGACGTCATCGGATGGACCCACTGTCGGCCAAGACTGGTGGCCGAGCCCCGCCGACATAAAATGATGTCGCCGAGTGGTCCCACATGTCGGGCTCACATGGAGCCGTGGGCCGGGTCCACGGTGAGACCCGGAAGCCGAGCGTGGACTACGTCCATGGACCGGCTGACGTCAGCCGCCCAATCAGAGGCTGCCACGTGTCTAGGCTGACGCAATAATTAATTTCCGAAAAAGAAAATGATTTATTAATTCAAATAATGATTTCAGATTTTGTTCCAAACTTCAAACGCTTATAACTTTTGCGTTTCAACTCCGATTTGAGTGGTTCAAATTTCTAAATTTGTATAAAATTCAGATCTACTCAAATATGAATTTTATTTAATTTTTGGACTAAAGTTTTTCTCTGTAATATTATTTAATTGATTATTTAAACTTTAATAAATCGTAACTTTTGCGTTTTAACTCCAAATTTGACGATTCCAGTTTCTAAAAATCCATAAAATTATGTTCTTTCTGTTTGTGGATTTTATTTGGATGTTTGGACACTTTTTGCCTATTGTTTATTTGCGTATTTGCTATTTGCACGCTTTACGAGTAGACGTTGAAGTGCCGGAAGGATTCGAAGGAGAAGTATTGACTCAGGATCCAACTCAAGACCAAGAGCAAGTACTTTTTGAAGGCAAGTTGTGCTTTGACCATGTTGATTCTATTTCGAAATCTATTTTGATTTAAACTATTGCATGCTAGTTCAATTAGAAAAATACTTTGTTTAAACATGGGGGTTAGATAAGTACCAATTTGCTGTATGACACCTTGATTATTTATGTATGTGCCATGACCTTTGTCACCCTAGTTGTGGATTACTAGTTGGACATTATTAAATTGCCAACATGGGTTTAGACCGTTGTAGTATCTTTGCTTAGACACACTTTACGTGCTCATGACATGATTTTGGATGATCAAATGTTAATATTGACTTAATGATATATTGAACCTGTTTTGGAAAAGTATCATGTGATGTTGATGGCACGTGGTACATGGTAATCAACTGGGGTTTGATAAACGATTTCGGCCAGGGCATGTGGCAAAGAGTAATCAGTGGGCCGGTTGTGGCATTGGGAGTGTTGTTTTGGTTCTTCGTAGTCTTGCCCTGGTCACCCTAAGGACTTAACCTTGCAAGCCTTTGAACTGGGTCTAACGTGCAACCACATGTCTCAGAATGGGACGGACCTAGTTGACTAAGTTGCTAATAACGTGCACTGTGGGACCTCGTGAGGTCAACTACACCCTTTGTGTAAGTTGTGCGGGGAGCGTCATCGGGTGAGGCCAGTACCCATCCAACGGTTGATTGGCCTAGACTTCGCCTTAGCGAAGGGAAGGGTTAGTCTTGCAATAACCGGAGGGCCACTTGTATTGTTAGAGGTTTCGAAAGACTTTGTTACTGAACTTCGCCTTTGTGGTGTTTGACTGTATCTTGTGGGTAAAGTGCATAACCTCTGCAGAGTTTAGAATCTATTCGAATAGCCGTGTCCGCGGTATTGGACATCGCTCGGGAATTACAGTCAAGGGTTAGATTTTCTCAAAAATAACTTTGGTTTAAAAAGTTGGGTTGGTTTAAAAATGAAGATGATGGAAATGTGGTTTAGGATGGGGAAAATGTTTATTAAACTTCTTGAAAAGTTATTTATGCTTTACTTATTTCTACTGCTTTCGAATCTACTTATATTACTTTTCAAATCTTTATTTCGCAAATATACCTTGAGCTATTCCTTTGTACCAAGCCATGCATATAGTATATTAGCTTGCATTACGTGCATGACTTGCTGAGTACCAAGTACTCACCCTTGCCTCAACACAACATCGCTGAAGAGGAGACTACGCCCGACTTTGGAAGAGGAACTCCGTGAGGATCCGTCTACTTAGGGAAGCGAGCCCGCCAGTTGCCTGTGGTATCTTTGGATGGCGCCACGAAGTTATTTGATTTTCCGCTGCTATTATTTTTCTCTGAATAAGTTTCGCCTTGCGAGGCATACATTTGTAACTTGACCATAGGGTCGAGTAACCAGTTTGGTTATTTAAATAAAGTACTTATTTGGTATCGAGTGGTATGATTGTGATATTTACCGATGTTAAGACTGTGTGCACTAGCGCGTTCCTGGACTAGTGCTGAATACACAGAGGGTCCGGATTTGCAAATTCGGGGTCCCGACAGAGGTGGTATCAGAGCCATACTTGACTGTAGGCTCAACCCTAGCTAGAATGGTCGTAGTGAGGATAAAACCTATTTTCTAAAAGCTAAAAAAAAAATTGTCAGGATAAGAAATGACATCTCGACTTATCCCCTTCTCTCTTTTCTTGTCTCTTGCTGAAATTTTCCCTTACCTTGTCACAATTTAAAAAAATTCCGAGTTCTTACGTAATGCACTCTTGTGACAGATGGAGGAAGAGTTCAACTACGTTGATCTGGGAGTTGGTCACGCTGCAGAACTTTGGCATATGCTACAGACTCTCGGAGATTTTGAGAAGCCCCAATACCAAGTGGAAGTGATTAGACAAGCGGGATTGATCAAGGCTTGTGACGTGAGGATTGAGGTGCCTGCTAGGAAAAAGGGCCCAGGCAATCGCCCGATACAATCGTGACCTTTGCCAGAGATCTACAATGCAGATGGGTATCCAAGAAGTATCACGACGAGCGATGCGGCACATTACCCGTATCTACGCCAGAGAATTGAGAGTACGGTGTTCCGTTACCATCCGCGCAGCGATAACCTTCTTGACCGGCGATTCAGGATGAGGATGCCACGGTTACACGGTTGGCACGATTTGTCGTCGCCAGGAGGATGTACTAGATAATACAAGCAAGGAGCTACAGAAGGCCCGCAAGGAGATCACGACAGAGAGGAACAGATGGCGGGAAGCTCAAGAGTATGTGGCACACCTTCTACGAAGGATTGACGAGTTGGAGATGACCTTATGCGGACGCACTCCAGAGCGATTTCGAGCTACGAGCCAGATCCAGAGGAGTCGGATCTCGATGAGGACACCGCTTCTTCGACTACCATAGAGGACCACGATTCTTTGGACATGGCGACGCTTCGCGCCTATGCCACAAAGACCCGCACTCCAGTGCCGGGAGGTTTTCTCGATGAGTGAGCATAGGTTCTATAGCGAGACTCCTACGCCGAGTCGCGTCATAGAAGAAAGAGTCACCCTTTAGGCGTTAGACTCCAGTGTTAGTTCGATTTGGATTTTCATTGCTTGCTGAGGGTGCAGTATGTGTTGCAAGGCCCTTAGGCATTATAGCAGCCATACCAAGTTATTAATAATAAAGTTGGACCTTAAAGTTACACCTTTCGCCCGCATAAGTTCCATATTACTTGTCTACTCTTGTTTCCCTCTCATCTCTAAACCTAGAGCAAACCAAGCGAGATGGTGAACACCCGTGGAAATTTTGGAAGCAATGGGAGCGGTTCTCGCCAGAAAACCCCAATGATGGAGCACCAAAGACCGCTTTGGATATGCAGAATTTGAGCTTTTCTTGCTGCCCAGACTCGATTGATGCATGCTATGATGCAACAAATGCAGCACGTCCTTTGCTCAGGCCACTTTGCTAATCAAGTTAATCATGGACAACGCCGAATACAAGACTATCGAGTTCATGAGAACTCACCCACCCACTTTCTCTGGGAATGCCAATCCATTGGAGGCCGATGATTGGTTAAGATCAATTGAGAGGAAGCTACACATAGCTCAATGCATAGGAATGAGAAGGTACTCTACGCTTCTCATCACCGAAGGAACAACCAGAATGGTGGGAGAACTTCGTGCCACGCAGAGAACCCTCAAGATATCACTTGGGAAGAGTTCACAATGCATTCCGACAAGTATCACGTGCTGAAGGAATCATGGACCTTAAGAAGGAGGAGTTCAGAGCAGAAACAAGGTAATCGGCCGATGGTCGACTACGAACAAGTTCACACAGCTAGCACGCTACGCTTTTTGAGGATGTAGCGACGGATAAATCCAGGCAGTCTCGTTTTATGAAGGGACTTAACTCAGATTGCAAGTAGGATTGATCACCCACACCTTTCCAGATTTCCAAGAGTTGGTGAATAAGGCGCTTATTCT
Source organism: Rhipidocladum racemiflorum (assembly GCA_036346355.1). Lineage (NCBI taxonomy): Eukaryota > Viridiplantae > Streptophyta > Magnoliopsida > Poales > Poaceae > Rhipidocladum > Rhipidocladum racemiflorum. The sequence goes on from CM070588.1 coordinate 40,729,549, forward strand.
TGAGGACAAGCGCAAGGAACTGGATGAGAACAGAAGCGCAGGATGCAACAGCAAGGATCACGCCGAGGAACGCAATAGCGCTGAGAGTTGCACCAAATCAATTCTTGATTCCAACCACAGAATGCGACAAGGACACCATCCCCAAAGCACCAAGACACATCAATCGTAACTACCGGACCCCACCCCGCTAGAAACGCTTACTCGAGCGATCGGCAAGGAAACAGTGAGGCAGCTGCTACAATCGCAACGAGCCAGGACACTTTGCCAACAGCTTGTCCAAAGAAGACAGCAGGAGTGACCCGGTTCGCTTCAATCGGGAACCACCCAGCTAGGGCGCCCGGCACCAGAGCCACACCCAGCACCATGGTGAGAGGCCGAGTCAACCATGTCACCGCAGATGCAACTGCAGAACGCTACGGACGTCGTCTTGGGTAAGTTACTTGTTAACTCGATGCACCTTGATTTTGTTTGACTCGAGCTTCGCATTCGTTTGTTTCGCAAGGCTTTGCTACTAGAAATGATTTGAGGATTGCAAGACTTAAGTGCATGCTTTTAGTTCAAACCCACCTGGTTAGAACTCCGAACGAAAGTAGGATGTTCCGGGTGAGAATACTAATAGATGGAATAGAGTTCCTAGCAAACCTTATAATTTTGGAGACCCGGACCTTAGACGTCATATTGGGAATGGATTGGTTATCCAAGCACAAGGCTGTATTGGATTGTGGACGAAGGACTATCTCAGTTGAGAGCCCGTGTGGGAAGAAAGTGGAATTTCAAGCCACTGCAGTTAGAGATGGACAGTTGATGGTTAACAGTACCGAGGCAATCAGCATAGAGGGTGTCCCGGTAGTGAATGAGTACCCAGATGTTTTTCCCGAAGATCTACCTGGTATGCCGCCAGACAGGGACATAGAATTTGTAATAGAGCTTGTAAGATGCAAGACCGATAGCAAAGAGACCCTATCGGATGTCCACCGAGGAGTTGGTAGAAATGAAGAAAGCAGCTAGAAGAGTTAATGGAGAAAGGATTTATCGGACCAAGTTAAGTCGCCGTGGGGAGCACCAGTTTTGTTCGTCAAGAAGAAGGACGGGAGTTTCAGGATGTGCATTGACTACCGTGCACTCAATGAAGTCACCGTGAAGAATAAGTATCCGCTACCCAGGATTGATGATTTGTTTGATCAGTTGAGAGGAGCCGGAGTTTTCTCCAAGATTGATCTGAGATCGGGATACCATCAGTTGAAGATCCGATCAGAAGATATTCAAGAAGGCTGCATTCTCGTCAAGATATGGACATTACGAGTTTCTGATTATGTCCTTTGGGTGACGAATGCGCCAAATTATTTCATGAATATGATGAATAAGGTGTTCATGGAATATTTGGACAAGTTTGTCGTCGTGTTCATAGACGATATCCTAATCTACTCCAAGGCGGAGGATGAACATGCTTAGAACACTTAAGGCGAGTTTTGGAAAAGGCGAGGAACAAGAACTTTTCGCCAAGTTCAGCAAGTGTGATTTTTGGAAGGACAAGGTGGAGTTTCTTGGACATGTAATGACCGCAGAGGAGTCGCCGTAGATCCAAGCAAAGTAGAAGGCTGTGTTACATTGGGAGCGTAGAAGGCGTGACCCAGTCGGAGTTTCCTTGGAATGGCAGGATACTACCGCCGTTTCATCGAAGGCTTCTCGACAATTGCGAAACCTCTTACGCAATTGCTGAAGAAGGAAAAGAAGTTTGCATGGGCGCTTGAGAATGTGAGAAAGGATTTGAGGAGTGAAGAAGCGATTGACATCAAGACCGGTGTTAGTTCTGCGGATGTTGCTCAAAGCTTCGATATTTATTGTGACGACGCGCCAAGGGCTTGGATGTGTCTTTGTCTGAGAATGGAAAGGTTGTTGCTTATGCATCAAGGCGATTGAGGCCGCATGAGGAGAATTACCCGACACATGACCTAGAGTTAGCTGCCGTAGTGCATGCCTTGAAGATATGGCGTTACTATCGATTGGAAGCAGATGTGAAGTGTATCACGGATCATAAGAGCCTTAAGTACATATTCACCCGATCGGATCTGAATATGAGGCGAGAGGAGATGGTTAGAGTTGATCAAAGACTATAATGTTGGAATCCATTACCATCCGGGAAGGCCAACGTAGTAGCCGATGCCCTGAGTCGGAAAAGCCATACCGTGAGTACGTTGCTAGCCACAAGTCGGGGCGAGTTATGTGAGGATTTTCTTAAAATGAAGATTGAGGTAGTACCTAGCGGATTCTTGGCGCATTAGAAGTAAAGCCTACCCTAGAGGATCAGATCCGAGAAGGATGTAAGGATGATGACAAGATCCGCAGGATTAAGTTCATCAAGGAGGAAGGCAAGGCAGAGGACTTCAAGTTGGATGAGCAAGGCACGTTGTGGATGAAAGATCGCATTTGTGTGCCTAACAAGAAGGAGTTAAAGCAACTGATTACGGAAGAAGCCCATGACTCCAAGTACTCAATTCATCCTGGAAGCGCCAAGATGTATCAGATCTCAAGGAGAGATTCGGTGGCCGAGTATGAAACGTGAAGTTGCCGAGCATGTTGCATTGTGCGGCGTATGCCGAGAGTCAAGGCAATGCATCGAGAGACCAGCAGGATTGCTACAACCGCTGAAAATACGAGTGGAAGTGGGAGGAAATCGGAATGGATTTCATTACGGTTTGCCGAAGACTCAAGGAGGTTATGACTCCATATGGGTTATAGTGGATCGCTTGACTAAAGTAGCCCATTTTATCCCCGTGAAGACCACTTACTCGGGAGATAAATTAGCGTAATTATACATGATCGGGATTGTCTGTTTTGCACGGAGTGCCCAAGAGGATCGTATCGGACGAGGTACCCAATTTACCTCAAGGTTGGAATAAGTTGCATGAAGCCATGGGAACCCGTTTGAACTTCAAGATGTGACTTATCATCCACGCAGACAGACGACAGACCGAAAGAGTCAACCAGATTCTGGAGGATATGTTGAGAGCTTGTGCATTAGCTTATGCTACTTCTTGGGATAAGAGTTTGCCGTATGCCGAGTTCGATTACAACAATAGTTATCGAGGCTAGTTCTGAGATGTCACCTTTTGAGGCCTTTGTATGGTCGACCATCGGACGCCATTGAATTGGAATGAGACCGTGGCGCCGTGTCTTTGGGCCTGATATTCTTCAAGAGGTCAAGAGCGGTCGCCATGATTAGGGAAAGGTTGAAGATAGCCCAATCTCGACAGAGGAGTTATGCTGATAATCGTCGCCGAGATTTGAGTTTTGAACCAGAAGATTTTGTATACCTCAGAGTTACGCATCTCAGGGTAGTTAAGAGGTTCCATGCCAAAGGGAAACTCGCACCTGCTATGTTGGACCATTTAAGATTTTGAGTCGCAGAGGCGAAGTTGCTTACCAGCTAGAGTTGCCGCAATCGTTAAGCGAGGAGTACATGACGTGTTCCACGTGTCCCGGCTAAAGAGGTGTCTTCGAGTGCCCGGAGGAGCAAGCGCCCTTGGAGTCAATCGAGCCGCAAGAAGATCGACTTACAAGGAGCATCCCGTGAGGATTTTGGACACTATGGATCGAGAGACTAGGAACAAGTCAACCCGTTTCTGTAGAGTTCGATTGGAGCAACCATACAGAGAGTGAAGCAACTTGGGAGCGAAGAGGATTTGAAGAAAGAGTTCCCAAGCCTATTACGTAGTAAGCCACGAATCTCGGGACAAGATTCTATTAAGGGGAGGTTTGTAACACCCCAAAATTTTGCTTTTATTGAATTCATGTGTGATTTGGCACTTTGGTGAATTTTTGGAATTTTAGAATTTATTTGGATTTATTTGGAATTTATTTGAATTTATTCCATTTTGAAATAATTAAAGAATTTAATATTGCAAATAAAATTTTGTTGGAAATATTTTATTTGAGTCCCAAATACCTAAAATATTTTCGGAATTTTCTGGAATTTTTCTGAGTATTTTGCTATTTTTAATGAATTAATTGAATTTCGGGAATTATTTTAAATATTAAATCATTTGGAAAATCAAACCGAAGTCGATTCTTTGTTCATCCGACCGAGTCCGAGTCAGACTTGAGTTCGAGTCCGACCCGAGCCACATGACTCGACCAAACCAACTCCAAAACCTAATCGATTCCAACCGTTGGATCAAGATCCAACGGTCAGGATCATCCCGTACCGCTTCGGTCGAATCCGGCCCGGATCCGATCGCGTCCACGCGATCGTGGCCGTTGATCGTGCCACGTGGACTGGGCGGTGGCGTCATCGCCCCCGCCGAGTCCGAGCCGGACTCCTCCGCCGCGTCGCCGCCGTGTAGGATTAGGGTTCCGTCCCGTGCACGCATGCCGAGGGTATTTAAGTACCGGGAGGTACCCCGAGGACCGCCGTGATCCCGCGCCCTCTCTGCTCTACTTCACCGAGCCTTAGTCGCCGTAGATTCGCCGGAATCGCTCGCCGGAGCTACAGCACCTCTCCGCTGCGGTTTTGCTTGATTCCGCCGCCGTCCGCCGTCCCCTGCCGCCATTGACCCCAGATCCGGAACCCTCGGCCAGCGCACCAAGAGACCCTTCACCTCGCCGAGCACGCCCCAACGCCGTTCGTGTGGTCGCCGTCCTCGGCGCCACGGCCACAACCTCATTTGTGAAGCCATCGCCGACCCGAAGCTCCACTCAACCGTCCGATCAAGATCCAAGGGCTCAGATCGCGCCCACGTCACCCTCGGTGAGTTCTCCGTTAAAAATCCTAGATCTAATCTCAACCGCTGGATCTAGATCCAACGGCTTAGGTCGTGCCACGTGGCGGAATCGCACCAGGCTGATTGGATGCGGACCGTTAGATCAAGATCCAACGGCCCAGATCAACCCGTGCGCCCAAGCACTTGAGGCCCAAATTCAATCCTGGCCGCCGATTTTCAAACCAACGGCCTACGATCGTGCCACGTGTCGAGGAGTGAATCCGCGCGCGCCACGCGGTGTAAGGCGTGGGCCCGACAGCGGGGCCCGCGTGTCGGCCGACCGCGACCGTGACGTCACCCATGACGTCATCGGATGGACCCACTGTCCGACCGTGGTGAGCCCTCACGACGCCAAGAATGACGTCGCCCGAGTGGTCCCACATGTCAGTCTCACATGGAGCCGTGGACCGGGTCCACGGTAGACCCGAGCCGAGCGTGGACTACGTCCATGGACCGGCTGACGTCAGCCGCCCAATCAGAGGCTGCCACGTGTCTAGGCTGACGCAATAATTAATTTCCGAAAAAGAAAATGATTTATTAATTCAAATAATGATTTCAGATTTTGTTCCAAACTTCAAACGCTTATAACTTTTGCGTTTCAACTCCGATTTGAGTGGTTCAAATTTCTAAATTTGTATAAAATTCAGATCTACTCAAATATGAATTTTATTTAATTTTTGGACTAAAGTTTTTCTCTGTAATATTATTTAATTGATTATTTAAACTTTAATAAATCGTAACTTTTGCGTTTTAACTCCAAATTTGACGATTCCAGTTTCTAAAAATCCATAAAATTATGTTCTTTCTGTTTGTGGATTTTATTTGGATGTTTGGACACTTTTTGCCTATTGTTTATTTGCGTATTTGCTATTTGCACGCTTTACGAGTAGACGTTGAAGTGCCGGAAGGATTCGAAGGAGAAGTATTGACTCAGGATCCAACTCAAGACCAAGAGCAAGTACTTTTTGAAGGAAAGTTGTGCTTTGACCATGTTGATCCTATTTCGAAATCTATTTTGATTTAAACTATTGCATGCTAGTTCAATTAGAAAAATACTTTGTTTAAACATGGGGGTTAGATAAGTACCAATTTGCTGTATGACACCTTGATTATTTAAGTATGTGCCATGACCTTTGTCACCCTAGTTGTGGATTACTAGTTGGACATTATTAAATTGCCAACATGGGTTTAGACCGTTGTAGTATACTACTTAGACCTGCTACGTGCTCATGACATGATTTTGGATGATCAAATGTTAATATTGACTTAATGATATATTGAACCTGTTTTGGAAAAGTATCATGTGATGTTGATGGCATGTGGTACATGGTAATCAAGCGGGAGTTTGATTAACGATTTCGGCCAGGGCATGTGGCAAAGAGTAATCAGTGGGCGGTTGTGGCATTGGGAGTGTTGTTTTGGTTCTTCGGGTAGTCTTGCCCTGGTCACCCTAAGGACTTAACCTTGCAAGCCTTTGAACTGGGTCTAACGTGCAACCACATGTCTGTAATGGGACGGACCTAGTTGACTAAGTTGCTAATAACGCACTGTGGGACCTCGGGAGGTCAACTACACCCTTTGTGTAAGTTGTGCGGGGAGCGCGTCTGGGTGAGGCCAGTACCCATCTAACGGTTGATTGGCCTAGACTTCGCCTTAGCGAAGGGAAGGGTTAGTGCTTAATAACCTGGGAGGGCCACTTGTATTGTTAGAGGTTTAGAAAGACTTTGTTACTGAACTCGCCTTTGTGGTGTTTGACTGTATCTTGTGGGTAAAGTGCATAACCTCTGCAGAGTTTAGAATCTATTCGAATAGCCGTGTCCGCGGTATTGGACATCGCTCGGGAATTACAGTCAAGGGTTAGATTTTCTCAAAAATAACTTTGGTTTGAAAAGTTGGGTTGGTTTAAAAATGAAGATGATGGAAATGTGGTTTAGGATGGGGAAAATGTTTATTAAACTTCTTGAAAAGTTATTTATGCTTTACTTATTTCTACTGCTTTCGAATCTACTTATATTACTTTTCAAATGTCAAGCATCGCAAATATACCTTGAGCTATTCCTTTGTACCAAGCCATGCATATAGTATATTAGCTTGCATTACATGCATGACTTGCCGAGTACCAAGTACTCACCCTTGCCTCAACACAACATCGGTTGAAGAGGAGACTACGCCCGACTTTGGAGGAGGAACTCCGGGAGGATCCGTCTACTTAGGGAAGCGAGCCCGATCGGTTACTGTGGTATACTGGATGGCGCCACGAAGTTATTTGATTTTCCGCTGCTATTATTTTTCTCTGAATAAGTTTCGCCTTGCGAGGCATACATTTGTAACTTGACCATAGGGTCGAGTAACCAGTTTGGTTATTTAAATAAAGTACTTATTTGGTATCGAGTGGTATGATTGTGATATTTACCGATGTTAAGACTGTGTGCACTAGCGCGTTCTTGGACTAGTGCTGAATACACAGAGGGTCCGGATTTGCAAATTCGGGGTCCCGACAGCTATTATTGTTGTTTTTAGTCAGGAATCCTCGGCAATTACTTCGACGCAGGAAAACAGGGTTGTTAACGATGATTCTGCCTAAGGTTTACTTTGTCAGTTGCCTGCAGGTTATGTGGCACACTGCAAGTCATCTGATTCTTCTGTTATATTTTTGTTGACCTCAATGGTCTCCTGGTATCGATACTTCCGCTGTAATAAAGTATGTATCTTGTATGGCTGTGTTTCCAAATTGTGTTTGTGCGTGCTAACTACTGATCATGGGACTATCACAGTATGCGCATTAAAACCTTTCTTTTATGTTATACTGTAGCATAAAAGGGAGGGTCTCACAGATGAAAATAATAATATAAAAAATTATTCAACAAACAGGGTGTAACAAAAATTTGTATGAAACATTTGTAATAAGGATTGACATGAACTAATTTGAAATCATTAACACAACATTTGTTTGCAACATATAATGAAAACATATAACTGACGCATCATTTGTGTGCAATATATTACAATTTCATTAAACTGCATGCAACACAAAAGTGTGAAATTACTGAAACATTGATCATAAGTTAAAACTCACGATTCAACTCCCTTCCTGGACTTCTTGATGCATCTTGTGGATATGTATTGGGCGTATGTATCCTTAGCCACTTGATTGACCTTGAGCTTCTTTAACTTGCTCCCATCATCTAATACCTTTGCTGCCCTCTTCTTCCTATTTTTTTTCTCACGAGTGCTTGGACCACTACTTGTGTCAGTACATATGTTCCTGTTGGTCCCAACTGCATTACATAAACTATGTATAAATGCACATAGGTAGTATGTATAAACAAGGGTGGACAGTATGGGCAAGGTGAGTAAAAGTTACCTGCTTCCTCATAAGATCTGCTGGTGGGTGGGCTAGCATTTGTATTGTTGCAGGTTGGATCACTTGCACCGGCATCCTCAAACAGATTAATGTAGCCTTCCTCTCCAAGTTTGAATAAGTTGAAATCTGCACTCTCCTTGCAATAATCAGGCCAATTACTTGTTTCAACCATTGAAGGAACTTTTGGCTCCTCACCACTTCTTACCGTAATACCAACTTGTTGTGATTGCATTGAAGATTGTTGTATTGATCTACCATCTTGGCTCAAGCATATTTTATCCACAATGCTATCAATGTTTGCATCCTCAACAATAGTTGGGCTCCCCCTTGCTGCCTGCTCAACTATTGTTTCAACGTTTGAACAATTGGGTTTGCTTCTGTTATCTTCTTCAATCACATTAGCATCTATGGAAGTCTTTAGTATACTACTACTTGGAACTGTTGCTAATAAAGCATTTCTAACTTCCGCAATCAACGCCTTTGATCGATTAGCATGCATTGCTACTAGTTTTGCAACAACAAACTGAAGTTCTTCATCCCACATTTTGTCATGTTTATCAACAATTTCTTGAATGGGTTGCGGCAACTACAAAGGATAAAAAAATGTACATTCAATCAAAAAGAGTATGAACAGACAAAACTTGAAAACAAAAAAACAATTACCTGTGCGCTTTGGCTATTAGATTGAGACTGACACAGCCACCCATCAAGAGTTATCGATCCAGTTGCAGCAACATTTTCTATAACTTCAGTTGCAGCAACATTTTCTATAACTTCATGGTATGGAGTGCGAGAAAAATCACGAAACTACCCCCACATAGAAACAGAAAAGGTAGTCATTAACATTTTTCATTTGCATACCGAAATAGGAAAACACATACATAAATAATAAAACTCAACAAATTACATACATTGCAATGTCCAAACGATATGCTGGTCAGGTTCAGTCTGTTCCTATCAACTTTCTCAACAAAATTAAAATCTTCATCCGTGATGTTGCAAATCCTAGGAAGTGAGTAATTAATTGCATGATTATGAATATCTATTTTTGGAATGTCCAAGTGATCCATGTATGCAATCTGAAAAAATAAGGAACATAGAATAGGCATAAAAACTGAATCAAAACCAAAAGATGTTTCAGAATATAAAATATACTAAAAAACAATAAACCAAAATACGTACAGCAAGGAGAGGCAGACATCCCCCAATAATGAAAACACTGTATCGCTGCTCAGATATCAACTTCTGGTACCTCTCAACCTCCTTCATCAAAACTTTAAGTATATCCCCTGACCAATCATATTCTTTGAGCTTTAACATATCAACTAGGCTAAACAAGTAGTCTAAAGAAACTGTGTTTCCAGTACCAGGACACAGTACAGATGCTAAAGAAACTAGCATGAAAGCTCTCATGAATGTGTCCTCGTTCTCACTCCCTTTAAGCACCTCAACAGCCTTTGCTATTGGTGATCTGTCACCGACCCTAAACATATCACGTAGCTCCGTGATATCTTTCATATTCTCTGATAGTTTCAAAGGTTTATTCCCAGATGGTATGCCAAGAATTTTTTGTACCATTCCTTTTGTGAACACAATCACCTTCCGACGATACCTAAACTCACATAGCGTAGGACTCATATTACCCATTATCCACTCTACTCGCTTTAATGGTATTTTGAACTTTGCAATTGACAACATCCCTTCAAATCCATTACTGATAACAACTTCTCGCTGCCCTGGGGTAAGCTCACTGACAACCTTCTGTAACCTTCTGGCACCAAAGCGATGTTTAAACAACAATTTCTTAACTTCATCACCCATATCAAAAACAAAATCCTATGATTACAATAACACATCTGTCAATATACTGACAAATTACTCACTGTGCATGAATTAAAAAAGAACACCGCAAACAAAAATCATGTTGATGTCTGCAGCATTTCAATAAACTATGTACAACAAGAACATGAACTCAATGAAACAAAATATAACATAGACCTAAAAAAACAAATGCCAGGTTAGGTTTTCGAACCCTATATTCGAAATTTAGCCCAATTCTCCGATCGTACCTACAACCACTATAAACACGCGACATGGATAATCACCTAAACACTGCAATCCCTACCATGTCGTATCAACTACTGTATAACCCTGAATTTGTTGCAAAATTCCGCTAGGTTTTCGAAACCTAATGCAAAATTTCGCCCAAAATCTCCGATCATTTCTACAACCACTACGAATATAGTGTTGTGGTACTCACCTGAATCCCTATCTCGCATCGTCGCCCCTCGTAGCAGATCTTCGCCGCACGCGAGTTGCCATCGACAGCCGCTCTCCGGTTCGCCTAAGTGAGTTGCCGTCGGGCGTCGGCTGAACCAAATGGGAGTCGCGCGATGCGTGGAAACGGGAGCATCGATACGTATAAAAGACGCATCGTTCGATTGGTGCCACGTGTTTTGGAACGAACGGTGGATGGAGTGTCCGACGAAATGACATAATATCAGACGTCCTAATGCTATCATTTCCGATATTAAAAAGATATCGATAACTAAAATTTAGAAAGTTTGATTGCAGATCATCATTTTTGTTCTAACGAACACTAAATACTCTTGACTACTTTTTTCTCTCATTTTGCACTCCTTGCTTCCCTCGACATCATTCACCAATGTTTGCTTATGTTACTTGGATAGTTCAGAAAACTTGCGTATTGGTATTGAATATCGTATCGGATATTTATCCGTATTCGATACCTTTGGATATGTATCATGCTTGTATTGGTGAATATCTTTTTTTTTTTTCCGATACTTGCCTGATACTTCCCCAATACCTCTCGACCATAATACATTTATCAACTCAGAAGGACATGTTGGAATTGTTTACTTCCATCCCACAGTACCTTCTCGCTTCCATCTCGTTCTCTACACCACCGCCCTGCTCCTCTTTTCCCTTGGGCTCCCACACCAACATTCCTCTCTCCTGTAGACGGTGGCGCGTGGCACCCCTCTCACTGCCAGCGTGATAGCACCACTGGTCCTCACACACAGTGAGTCCTTCTACAAGCAGTCAGCGGTAGCCAAAAGTTGGTGAAGGCAACAGTTGTTAGGAGGCAAGACATATAACTATGGTTGATAGGAATAGAAGCGCATAATTGTAGAAACACTTGGGGCAGCAGTATACTAGATGCCCTAAGCCACTTGCTATGGGCCGATGGGCATTCGAGATGATCTAGCCCATTTGGTTTTTCATTTTCTTTGTTATTGTCTCTTTATATATAAGTTTATGATATACCATATCTCATGTATGTTTCTCTATTATTTTATTTTTATTATATACACGTACGTATTGCCCTATCGGTGTATTTGGGAAATGGTGTATCACAGTATCGACATATCGTGTATCCGTATCAGTATCGGCTATCCGGACATCCTAGACGTTTGCAGCTAGTATTTCTTTTGTGAAGCTAAAGGTCAAACACATGATACTAATGTTACATCACTCAGAACTACATTGCCTAGTTACTTCTGCGAAATAGCAGGCCCTTATCCTGTGAATCTCAGCTACAACATCTCTAATGGACAACCTCTCAGTTGGTCTCTTACTGCTGCATGCCAGTGCAAGTCTTGTGACAGAGTACATGACGCTATTGATTTCTCCTCGTGCATCCTCAACTGAAAGCAGAAGGGGGTCAACAATCTCCATCAGTTGCGCTGGATATGCCATCTTCACATACTTCAGCATCGTCAATCCATCGGTAAACATGTCATGTGTAGGCGACTTCCCTGTAAACATCTCAAGGAGCACAATACCAAAGCTGTAGACATCGCCATGTGGAGAAATTCGACCACCTTCACCGTATTCTGCAGTGCACAAACAACATCAATAATGTGCTGAGTAAACACAGCAATTGTTGCAACAAAATGGTGAGTTACCTGGAGCAATATATCCAATTGTTCCCATTATCCCTACAGAACTCTGAATTGATCAATAGCTCGCCTACCGGATCTGTGAGAACCTTTGCAAGGCCAAAGTCCCCGACATGAGCTACCATGTCCTCCCCAAGAAGAACGTTGCTGGGCTTGAAGTCGCAGTGAACTATTGTTGGCTGGCAGTTGTTGTGCAAATAGTCTAGAGCAGCGGCAATATCAGCAGCAATATTCAACCTCTGCAGTAATGTTAGAACTTTGACTGGATTTGATGGATGTATCCACTTATCAAGGCTCCCATAAGGCATGAAATGTAATACAAGGGCTTTGAAGTCATTTTGGTTCAAGTCAGAGCAGGAGCAGCAAGTTATGACACCAATCAAGTTACGGTGGCGAATTTCGCTAAGTGCCTTGCACTCGGCCACGAAACTTTTAGAAGAGCCAGATTGCTCGAGATCAAAAACCTTCACAGCTACAGTTGTTACGGACGTTTTGAGCAGCATCGTCCCCTTATAAACTGATCCATACCGTCCTGTGCCGATCAAATTGTTGGCTGTGAAGCCATTTGTTGCTTGGGCCAAGTCGGAATAAGAAACCCGAGGATACGTGTCATTCATGAAAGGAGGAGCTACCATTGCTGTTCTGATACATGGAGGTCTTGATGTCTTTTTCAATGAGAAGAAAGCAAGTGCCAAGATGAAGCACACAAAGATGATACTAGCAGTCAGGATCACTGCATTTCGAATGACTCGGAGCATCCTTTGCTTGTGCTCCATCGGTTTGGTTGGGCATGAAGGCAAATTCAACTCTTGAATACCGCCACAAAGCTTATCATTCCCATCAAACAAGAATCCGGTCAAATTGGCAAACACGCCATGTGATGGAACTTGCCCCTCAAGATGGTTGAAGGAGATGTCTAGCCGGTACAGTGACGTCATGCTTTCCATGGTCTCAGGGATCTGTGCAGACAAGTTATTGTGCGCAAGATACAGTTCTTGCAGGCCATTCATAAGTCCTAATTCTTGAGAAATTGTGCCCGTGAAGCTGTTTTTGGTCAAATTTAGCAGAATCAAACCTCGCATTTTACTTATTGACAAAGGAATGATACCGCTGAAGGAGTTACAATCCAAACGGAGCTCCATCAAGCTTTGACAACTGCTGAGAGCGTCTGGCAGCACCCCAGATAAATTGTTACCTTGGATGTACAAGTATGTGAGCTTCGTGAGACCACCAACTTCAGATGGAAGAGAACTACTAAAATGATTCTTAGACAAATCCAGAATGTATGACAAGGATGACAGGTTAAAGATCTCTCCAGGTAATGGACCTGAAAGCGCATTGTTCGAAAAGTTTGCACTGACAAGCCGTTGTAGATTCCCGAGGCTTGCTGGAAGAGGTCCCTCCAAGATGTTGTTATCTACTGAAAGGCACTGCAATTGTGTCAAGTTCCCGAGCAAGGACGGCATCGTCCCAGACAATAGGTTATTCTCTACTGTCAAGAACTGGAGCATTTTCAACCTTCCTATGCTCTCAGGTATGAGTCCAGTAAATTGGTTGCTAGAGAGCCCTAGCTTGATTAGTTTGGGAAAGTTGCCAATGCCAACTGGTATCTTACCAGAAATTTCATTAGATCTAACGTCCAGGAGTTGTAGGTGCTCAGAAAGGTTGGTGAAAGAGCTCGGCAGCAATCCCCCGAACCTGTTATTTTGGAGTGTGATACCGCGAAGGCTGCTACAATTCGTCAACAATGTGATGAACTCCCAGTCCTGGACACTGCTTGCTGCCAGCTGGTTCCCATTGAGCAACAGGAAGTTTGGGCAGAGAGTCCCAATCTCCGGAGGCACGATACCAGTCAAGTTGTTACCTGAGAGGTCTATGGAGTACACTGTGGTCGCATTTGCAATTGAAGCCGGGATGCTTCCTGTGAAATGGTTCAGAGCAAGGATAAGGTACTGGATATTTGGTAGGCCACTGCCCAAATCGGAGGGCAGTGTGCCATGCAGTTCGTTCATCTGCAGACCAATGTGGATCAGTGAGGAAACATTGAAGACCGTTCTTGGGATGACTCCTGAGAGGTGGTTTACTTGCAGTGCCAGCACCTCAAGCTTACTGAGCCTGCCAAGGCTCTCAGGGATCGGACCGTTTAGCTGGTTGTCATTGAGGTACACTTCCCGCAGCGACGAGAGGTTGCCAAGTGATGCTGGGATGATCCCACTGAAGTTGTTCTTCCCCAGTGACATGGCCTCAATCCTCCACAAGCCTCCAAGCCAACCAGGGATTTCTTGATTGAGGTTGTTCAGGTCAAGCTTGATGCTTACAAGGCGAGTGCAGTTCCTCAGGCCATGTGTGATCTCACCTTGAAGCGAATTATTTGATAGGTAGAGGTATGACAACCGCGGTAGCTGGCCAATTGTCCACGGGATTTCTCCTTGTAGCGAATTGTTTGACAAGTCGAGATACGACACTTGCGACAGCCGGCCAATCGTCCGAGGGATTTCGCCATGCAGTAGATTGTAGCTGAGGTCTAGACTTCTCAGGTACGTGAGGTTCCCGATGGGAGGAGCTATGTAGCCAAGAAGCCCCGTCGAGGAGAGATTCAGTGCCGAGACCCTTCGCTTATGCCTGAGGCTGCAGATGACACCATGCCAGTGGCAGAAGTCTGTGGTTGTGTTCCATGACACAAGTGCATCTGACTGACGGCTTAGACCTGCCTTGAATGCCAGCAAGGCATCCAGATCAGCCTCATTGCTGAACGGTAATGCCTGAGCACATGAAGTTGATGCCAGTAGGAGTAGATACGTCGAGAGAAGCAATTTGAGAACAGGAAACATTGTGGCGCAGTTCCCTGACGTTCCAAGAACATTTGAACAAAATTAACCTTGAATGCTTCTCTTTTGTTGGACAAGAATAATCATGCCAGCCACTATCATGAGATCTTGTCATCAAGTAAATATAGCATTACAGTGCAACACATAAATATGCCACAGATTATGTCAATGCTTATAAAAGGCTGATTTTTAAGTAATTAGTTGTAGTGCTTTTGTTAATTCTTTTTGAAGTCTGGTAAACTTTTGTTACTTGAATAATAAATCTGTAGAAATGAACTTTCCCTGCACATGCACTTATACAGCACAGATAGTAATAAAGTAAGAGAAGTGCCTCTATGCTTTTCTTTTTTAAAAGTTGCACAAATATTAAAGCATGAATGAATGGTAGATGGTGATTATTTACCCTTTCACTTGCTTTAAGATTTGTGCAATTCGTATTAGGAGGGAAAGCACATAAGCAATGCTCAGTAAGTAAACAGAAAATTACCCGCGCAATTATGCATCCCCTGGTATTATACGTTTAGTTATATGATTATATCACACGCCCTTTTTTGGCAACAAATGTGCAGTCTAGCCACTTTTGCATGGCATACAATTTGTTGTTCCTATGATGTACTTTGGATGGAAAAACACTTCATCTTATTTCCAACACATCGATCGTGTGTAGGGTCTCTGATTGACTCCACAAGTAGAGTGTTTTTCGTTGTGGGCACATGCATCAGAAGAAGAAAAAAATGACACAAAACAAGCAAGAACATGAGAAATATCGAGTCTCCTTGTACTTCACTGCAATTAATAAAACTCTTAGGAATAGTAAATCGCAATTATTCAAGGATAAATCGCACCGTTTTTTTAGACTGGTGAGGGACACAAATAACGAAAGCAAGAACATGAGAGGAGAAGAAATACTCAAGGGAAAAGATTGGCAATCTTGGAGCGCACAATAAAGACATGCCTGCTGCACAAGCCTGCCTGGAGAAATGTGAATGTGCAAAGGTGAACGGAGAAGAATGTGCAGGAATTAAGCACCTGAAGTTCTCCCCGACCAATTAAGCCTTGCTTGCCTCCCTTGCTGCATCGCTCTCTGTCCACTTCTCCCGCTGCCTCCGAATACAAGACGAAGAGGGTGTCAGCCAGGTCAAGCTGACTACGTACGCCAACATCTTCGATTAATATATCCTGTACCTGCTACTGGTGTGAACGATGCGATGCGAGTGGACGTGTGGAATTTCTACCTGCCATGGAAGAAACGATGCGGGTGGACGTGTGGAATTCAAGAAGCCTGTACGTACCTGCCGTTTCATGGAAGTTCTAAGCGATTTCTTCGTGGGTGGTTGTTTGTATGCGAAGTCTTTCCACTTGGCAATGCGCCAATGCCCTCCAACAAGCCGCATTTATTTCAAGTCCACATCGCTACGTTACATCCATTGTCGCATCAGATCGATCGTCTGAAAAATCCAACATGATTGCAGTCGAATTCTAGGCTTCGAGCTCAAATTTTAGTCCAAGTATACGAAGGCGGCTTTTGTAACATCCCAAAATTTTGCTTTTCCTAAATTCATGTGTGATTTGGCATTTTGGTGAATTTTTGGAATTTTTTGGAATTTATTTGGATTTATTTGGAATTTATTTGAATTTATCCCATTTTGAAATAATAAAATAATTTAACTTTGCAAATAAAATTTTGTTGGAAATATTTTATTTGAGTCCAAAATGTTCCAAAGTATTTTCCAGAATTTTTCTGGAATTTTTCTGAGTCTTTTGCTATTTTTAATGATTTAATTGAATTTCTGAGAATTTAATTGGATTAATTAAATCGAGTTGGTTTTACTGTTCCTCCGACCGGACCCGAGTCCGAGTCAGATTCGAGTCCGACTCGCACCAGTTGGTCCAGCCGAACCCGCTCGGCCGAACCCAAACCCGCGTGACCGTTGGATCAACGGCCACGATTGAGCCACGTCACCCGAGCCCGAGCCCGACCGAGCCAGCCAGCTCGCTCGAGTCCGACCCGAACCCAAACCCACGCACCGTTGGATCTCGATCCAACAGCTGTGATTGAGCCACGTCATCCTCTCCGTGTCGCCGTCGGACTCCGCCGCCGCAACGGAGCAGGTCTCGGTTTCCATGAGTTTCACGGACGCCGAGGGCTCTATTTATTGCGCCGCCACCCGTGTCGGGACCGCCACATCATTGCGCACCCGTAGCCCTAACTCACCTCGCCTGAGCCGCCGTGGTTACGCCGCTAGAGCTCGCCGGAGTAAGGAGAAGGAGCCGCCGCGGTTTTCGTCAAATCCCGCCGCCGTCCGCCGTCCTCCGTCGCCGTCGCCGTTGACCCCAGATCCGGAACCGTGAGATCAAGCCGCGTCGGTGAGCACCACTCACATCGCCGGAGCACGCCCGAAACGCCGTTGCCGTGGTCGTCGTCCCCAACCCCGGCAAGCCAGCGCCGCCGCAAGCCATCGCTGGACCCCGAGCTCGCTCCACCGTTCGATCCAGATCCAACGCTCTAGATTGCGCCACGTCATCCCACGGTGAGAACCACGTGCGCCTCCCAGATCCATTCTCAACCGTTGGATCTAGATCCAACGGTCCAGATCAAACGCGTTAACCCAAACGCGTGAAAGCCAGATCTAATCTGGGCCGTTGATTTTCGAATCAACGGTCGAGATCGTACACGCGCCCAGGAAGGCCGATACCAGCGCGGCCGCAGCCAGACTCCACGCTGCGTGACGCCGACACGCCGCTCATGTCGGTCACGCTTAGCCGCGAACCGCACCATGACGCCGCGATGGGCTCACCTGTCACGGCCACCCAGTAGTGTGGTGACGTCACCCATGACGTCACCAAGGTCCCACCTGTCCGACCGTGGTCGAGCCTCACGACGCCGGAATGACGCCACCCGAGGGGACCCACCGCCGACACGCGGAGCCATGGACCGAGTCCACGGTGGGCCGAGTCACCGGTGGACCGAGCCAAACCTTGGACCACGCCCATGAATCGGCCGACGCCACCGCCCAATCGAAGGCTGCCACGTGTCCTCGCCGACGCAATAATTAATTTCCGAAAAAGAAAATGATTTATTAATTCGAAATAATGATTTGATTTCGATTCAAACTTCAAACGCTTATAACTTTGCGTTTCAACTCCGATTTGAGTGATTCAAATTTCTAAATTTGTATAAAATTGAGATCTACCTAATTATGAATTTTATTTAATTTTTGGACTAAAGTTTTTCTCTGTAATATTATTTAATTGATTATTTAAACTTTAAATAATTATAACTTTTGCATTTTAACTCCGATTTGAACGATTCCAGTTCCTAAAATTCATAAAATTATGTTCTCTCTGTTTATGGATTTTATTTGGAGTTTTGGGATGCTTTTGCCTATTGTTTATTTGTGTATTGCTATCTCGCACGTATTACGAGTAGACGCGTTGAAGTGCCCGAAGGCTTGAAGGAGAAGTGTTGACCCAGGAGCCAGCTAAAGACCAAGAACAAGTACTTTTTGAAGGCAAGTTATGATTTGACCATGTTGATCCCATTTTGAAACCTATTTTTGTTCAAATTATTGCATGCTATTTTAAATTAGAAAATGCTTTACTTAATTATGTGTAATTAGATAAATGCCTATTTGCTGTATGACACCTTTTTTACTTAAATATGTGCCATGACCCCTTGTCACCCTAGTTGTGGATTTTTAGTTGAACATTACTAAATTGCCAACATGGGTTTGTAGATCGTTGTAGTATATGGCTTAGACACGCACGTGCTCATGACATGATTTTGGACACTCAAACGTTAATATTGACTTAATGACATATTGAACCTGTTTTGGAAAGGTATCATGTGATGTTGATGGCACGTGGTGCATGGTAACCAACTGGGGTTTGATAAATAGCTTTTGGCCGGGCATGTGGCAAGAACGATCGGGTGGGGCCAGTTGTGGCACCGGAATGTTGTTTTGGTTCTTCGGGTTGTCTTGCCCTGGTCACCCTAAGGACTTCACCTTGCAAGCCTTTGAATCGAGTCAATCTTGCAACCACATGTCCAGAATGGGACGGACCTAGTTGATTAAGTTGCTAATAACGCATTACTGTGGGACCTCGTGAGGTCAACTACACCCTTTGTGTATGTTGTGCGGGAGCATACCGGGCTGCGGCAGTACCCATCTAATGGTTGGTTGGCCTAAACTTCGCCTTAGCTAAGGGAAGGGTTAGTGTGCAACAACCGGGAGGACCACTTGTATCGTTAGAAGTTTCGAAAGACTTTGTTACGGAACTCGCCTTTGTGGTGTTTGATCAGTATCTTGTGGGTAAAGTGCATAACCTCTGCAGAGTGTAAAATCTATTCGAATAAGCCGTGTCCGCGGTATTGGACATCGCTAAGAATTACAGTCAAGGGTTAGACTTTCTTGAAAATAACTTGGACTTGAAGGGTTGGGTTGGATTAATAATGATGTTGATAGAAATGTGGATTAGGATGGGAAAGATGTTTACTAAACCTTTGAAAAGTTATTTATGCTTTACTTGTTACTCGCTTTCGAATCTACTTATGATACTTGCTAAATGCTCTTACTGCAAAAATACCTTGAGCCACTCCTTTGTATTAAGCCATGCATGTAGTATATTAGCTGCATTCTGTGCATGACTTGCTGAGTACCAAGTACTCACCCTTGCCACAATACAACACCAGTTGAAGAGGAGACTACACCAGCTTTGGAGGAGGAGCTCCAAGAGGAACCGCCTACTTAGGGAAGCGAGCCGGTCGGTTGCTGTGGTATCTTGGATGGCGCCACGAGTTATCTTATTTTCCGCCGCTATTATTTCTCTCTTAATAAGTTTCGCCTGCGTGCGATATTTGTAACTTGACCATAAGGTCGAGTAACCAGTTTGACTATTTAATTAAAGTACTTTATTAGTATCGAGTGGTATGATTGTGATATTTACCGATGTTAAGACTGTGTGCACTAGCGCGTTCCTGGACTAGTGCTGAATACACAGAGGGTCCGGATTTGCAAATTCGGGTCCCGACAGCTTTCCAGGTGCTGCGGTCCGCGCCCGGCGTTTGGGTTTTGCAGGTGTCCGCTGCTGTGACGTTTGGGTCTTCTCCAAGGAGAAGCAGTGTCGGGACCCCGAATTTGCAAATCCGGACCCTCTGTGTATTCAGCACTAGTCCAGGAACGCGCTAGTGCACACAGTCTTAACATCGGTAAATATCACAATCATACCCATCGATATTATCAAAAGTGCTTTATTTAAATAACCAAACTGGTTACTTGACCTTATGGTCAAGTTACAAATGTATGCCTTGCAAGGCGAAACTTATTAAAAGAGAAATAATAGCAATGAAAATCAAATAACTTCGTGGCGCCATCCAAGATACCACAGCAACCGATAGCTCGCTTCCCTAAGTAGACGGATCCTCTTGGAATTCCTCCTCCAAAGCTGTGCGCTCTCTTCTTCAACTGATATTGTGTTGAGGCAAGGGTGAGTACTTGGTACTCAAGCAAGTCATGCATGTAATGCAAGCTAATATACTATATCCATGGCTTGGTACAAAGGAATAGCTTAAGGTATATTTGCAAGAAACAAGATTTGACAAGTATCATAAATAGATTCAAAGCGAGAAACAAGTAAAGCATAAATAACTTTTCAAAAAGTTTAATAAACATTTTCCCCATCCTAAACCACATTTCCATCATCTTCATTACTAAACCAACCCAACTTTTCAAACCAAAGTTATTTTTGAGAAAATCTAACCCTTGACTGTAATTCCCGAGCATTGTCCAGTACCGTGGACTCGGCTATTTAAATAGATTCTAAACTCTGCAGAGGTTATGCACTTTACCCACAAGATACAACAAACACCACAAAGGCGAAGTTCCTCAGAATAAAGCCTTTCTAAGCCTCAAACAACACAGTGGTCCTCTCCTGCTCAGGTTTCTACACCATCCCTTCCCTTAGCCAAGGCGAAGTATGGTACCAACATACCGTTAGATGGTTATCTGTCCACAGCCACGATACGCTCCCCCGTACAATCACACAAACGGTGTAATTGACACCCTGAGGCTCCACAAGCGAGTCCTTAGCGACTTAGTCAACTAGGGCCGTCCCATTCCAGCCATGTGGTTGCAAGTATGACCCAGTTCAAAGGCTTGCAAGGTTAAGTCCTTAGAGTGACCAGGGCAAGACTACCCGAAACCAAATCAACACTCCCAATGCCACAATCGGCCCACTGATTACTCTTGCCACATGCCCCTGGCCAAAATGTTTATCAAACCCCGCTTGATTACCATGCACCACGTGCCATCAACATCACATGATACTTTTCCCAAAACAGGTTCAATATATCATTAAGTCAATATTAACATTTGATTGTCCAAAATCATGTCATGAGCACGAAAGTGTGTCTAAGCAAGATACTACAACGGTCTAAACCCATGTTGGCAATTTAATAATGTCCAACTAGTAAACCACAACTAGGGTGACAAAGGGTCATGGCACATACTTAAGTAATCAAGGTGTCATATAGCAAATTGGTATTTATCTAACCCCTGTGTTTAAACAAAGTATTTTTCTAATTGAACTAGCATGCAATAGTTTAAATCAAAATAGATTTCAAATAGGATCAACATGGTCAAAGCACAACTTGCCTTCAAAAAGTACTTGCTCTTGGTCTTGAGTTGGATCCTGAGTCAATACTTCTCCTTCGAATCCTTCCGGCACTTCAACGCCTACTCGTAAGCGTAAATAGCAAATACACGAATAAACAATAGGCAAAAAGTGTCCAAACATCCAAATAAAATCCATAAACAGAAAGAACATAATTTTATGGATTTTTAGAAACTGGAATCGTCAAATTCGAGTTAAAACGCAAAGTTATGATTATTTAAAGTTTAAATAATCAATTAAATCATTTTACAGAGAAAACTTTAGTCCAAAAATTAAATAAAATTCATATTTGAGTAGATCTGAATTTTATACAAATTTAGAAATTTGAATCACTCAAATCGGAGTTGAAACGCAAAGTTATAAGCGCTTGAAGTTTGAAACAAAATCAAATCATTATTCGAATTAATAAATCATTTTTCTTTTCGAAATTAATTATTGCGTCGGCATGGACACGTGTCACTCCTGATTGGCTGGCGTCGACGCCACCGCTCATGGGCTCACCCAGCGGTTAGTCCACGCGGACACGGTCCACACAGCGTGAGGTGACAGTGGGACCCACTGCCGCTAAGGGGTCTCACGCAAACGCGGCTGACGTGTGGGCCCTCTGACATGCGGGGCCCGCGTCGTGACACGCGCCACACGCCAGACGGGCGCTGGCCGCGTCGGTCCAACTTCCCGACACGTGGCGCAATCCCGGCCGTTGGTTTGAAATCCGACGGCTCGGATTAGATCTAGGCTCATGTGTTGGAGCGGACGTGGCCGATCGTGGGCCGTTCGATCTAGATCGGACGGTCCAGATCTAATCCTATAATAACACTACTACAGCACGTGGCGATTGTGAACCGTTGGATCTTGATCCAACGGTCCAGATCTAATCGGGTTTGGAACACGTGAACTCACCTCAACCGCACGATCAAGATCGGACGGTCCACAGAGCTCGCGAGGTCCGGCGATGGCGCGCGAGGCTTGGGCACCGGAGACGTAGACGACGACCTCCCACGCGGCGTGTCCGTGCAACTCCGGCGAAGTGAAAGGTCTCTTCGGGTGCGCCTGGCTTCGGGGGTTCCAGATCTGGGCTTCTTCTCGGCGGAAGACGACGGACGACGGCGGAAAACGGCGCAAACCGCGGCGCAACAGAGTTCCAACTCCGGCGAACTCGTACGGGCAAGCGGCGGCGGCTTTCAGGCGAGATGGCTCGAGGGAACAGTGCGCAAGGATGAGGGCAACCTCGGGCGTGACTGTGGCTTTAAATAGCCTCGGCGTTCGTGCCCGAGACGGAAACCTAATTCTACACGGCGGCGGGCGCGGCGGCGGAGTCCGGCTCGGTCTCGGCGGAGACGACGACGCACAACCGTCCACGTGGCACGATCAACGGCCACGATCGCACGGGCGCGATCGGATCCGGGCCGGATACGGCTCGAACCGGTACGGGCGGATCTCAGCCGTTGGATCTTGATCCAACGGTTGGGATTGATTAGGGTTTTGAGCTGGTTTGATCGAGCCAACTGGCTCGGGTCGGACTCGAGTCCGACTCGGGTTCCGACTCGGTCGGATGAACAGTACTAGACCCGAGTTGATTTTCCAGCGATTTAATATTTAAAATAATTCCCAATAATTCATTTAATTCATTAAAAATAGCAAAAGACTGAAAAATTCGGAAAAATTCGAAAATACTTTGGAACATTTTGGACTCAAATAAAATATTTCCAACAAAATTTTATTTGCAAAATTAAATTCTTTAATTATTTCAAAATGGAATAAATTCAAATAATTTCCAAATAAATCCAAATAAATTCCAGAAAATTCCAAAAATTCACCAAAGTGCCAAATCACACATGAATTTAAGAAAAGCAAAATTTTGGGGTGTTACAAACCTCCCCCCCTTAATAGAATCTCGTCCCCGAGATTCAGGGCTTACTAAAGGAATAGGTTTGGAAACTCTTTCTTCAAATCCTCTTCGCGCTCCCAAGTCGCTTCGCTCTCTGCATGGTTACTCCACTGAACTCTACAGAAACGGGTTGACTTATTTCTGGTTTCTCGATCCATTGTGTCTAGAATCCTCACGGGATGTTCCTTATAAGTCAAATCTTCTTGCAACTCAATTGACTCTAGCGGTGTCTGTTCCTCAGGAACTCGGAGACACTTCTTCAACTGGGACACATGGAATACGTCATGCACTCCTGCCAACGACTGTGGCAACTCCAGCTGGTAAGCAACTTCGCCTCTGCGACTCAAAATCTTAAATGGTCCCACATAACGGGGTGCGAGTTTCCCTTTGGCATGGAACCTCTTAACTCCCCTGAGAGGCGTAACTCTGAGGTATACAAAGTCTTCTGGTTCAAAACTCAAGTCTCGGCGACGATTGTCAGCATAACTCTTTTGTCGTGATTGGGCTATCTTCAACCTTTCCCTAATCATGGCGATCTGTTCTTCAGCCTCTTGAAGAATATCAGGCCCAAAGACACGGCGCTCGCCGGTCTCATTCCAATTCAATGGCGTCCGACAGGGTCGACCATACAGTGCCTCAAAAGGTGACATCTGTAAACTAGCTTGATAACTATTGTTGTAACTAAACTCGGCATACGGCAAACTCTTATCCCAAGAGGTAGCATAAGCCAATGCACAAGCTCTCAACATATCTTCCGAATCTGGTTGACTCTTTCGGCCTGTCATCCGTCTGTGGATGATAAGGTATCTTGAAGTTCAAACGGGTTCCCATGGCTTCATGCAACTTATTCCGTAACCTTGAGGTAAATTGGGTACCTCTGTCTGATACAATCCTCTTTGGCACTCCGTGCAAACAGACAATCCTGATCATGTATAATTACGCTAATTTATCTCCGAGTAAGTGGTCTTCACGGGATAAAATGGGCTACTTTAGTCAAGCGATCCACTATAACCCATATGGAGTCATAACCTCCTTGAGTCTTCGACAAACCGGTAATGAAATCCATTCCGATTTCCTCCCACTTCCACTCGGTATTTTCAGCGGTTGTAGCAATCCTGCCGGGTCTCGATGCATTGCCTTGACTCTCGGCATACGTCGCACAATGCAACATGCTCGGCAACTTCACGCTTCATACTCGGCCACTGAATCTCTCCTTCGTATCCTCGATACATCTTGGCGCTTCGAGGATGAATCGAGTACTTAGAGTCATGGGCTTCTTCCGTAATCGCTTGCTTTAACTCCTTTTGTTAGGCACACAAATACGATCCTTCATCCACAACGTGCCTTGCTCATCCAACTTGAAGTCCTCTCGCCTTTATGCGTTCCTCCTTGATGGACTTAATCCTGCGGATCTTGTCATCATCCTTCGCCCTTCTCGGATCTGATCCTCTAGGGTAGGCTTTACTTCTAATGCGGCCAAGAATCCGCTAGGTACTACCTCAATCTTCATTTTCTGAAAATCCTCACATAACTCGTCGACTTGTGGCTAGCAACGTACTCACGGTATGGCTTTTCCGACTCAGGCGTCGGCTACTACGTTGGCCTTCCCGGATGGTAATGGATTCCAACATTGTAGTCCTTGATCAACTCTAACCATCTCCTCTCGCCTCATATTCAGATCCGATCGGGTGAATATGTACTTAAGGCTCTTATGATCCGTATACACTTCACATCTGCTTTCCAATCGATAGTGACGCCATATCTTCAAGGCATGCACTACGGCAGCCTAACTCTAGGTCATGTGTCGGATAATTTTCCTCATGCGGCCTCAATCGCCTTGATGCATACGCGACGACCTTTCCATTCTCGTGACAAGACACATCCAAGTCCTTGGCGCGATCGTCACAATAAATATCGAAGCTTTGAGCAACATCCGGTAGAACTAACACCGGTCTTGGCGTCAATCGCTTCTTCAGCTCCTGAAATCCTTTCTCACATTCAAGCGTCCATGCAAACTTCTTTTCCTTCTTCAAATTGCGTAAGAGGTTTCGCAATTGTCGACAAGCCTTCGATGAAACGGCGGTAGTATCCTCGCCATTCCAAGGAAACTCCGAATCTGGGTCACGCCTTCTACGCTCCCAATGTAACACGCCTTCTACTTTGCTTGGATCTACGGCGACTCCTTCTGCGGTCATTACATGTCCAAGAAACTCCACCTTGTCCTTCCAAAAATCACACTTGGTGAACTTGGCGAAAAGTTGTCGTTCCTCGCCTTTCCAAAACTCGCCTTAAGTGTTCGGCATGTTCGCTCTCTGTCTTGGAGTAGATTAGGATATCGTCTATGAACACGACGACAAACTTGTCCAAATATTCCATGAACACCTTATTCATCATATTCATGAAATAAGCTGGCGCATTCGTCAGACCGAAAGACATAACTGTAAACTCGTAATGTCCATATCTTGACGAGAATGCGATCTTGAATATCTTCTGATCGGATCTTCAACTGATGGTATCCCGATCTCAGATCAATCTTGGAGAAAACTCCGGCTCCTCTTAACTGATCAAACAAATCATCAATCCGGGGTAGCGGATACTTATTCTTCACGGTGACTTCATTGAGTGCACGGTAGTCAATGCACATCCTGAAACTCCCGCCCTTCTTCTTGACAAATAAAACTGGTGCTCCCCTACGGCACGAACTCCTGGCCGATAAATCCTTTCTCCATTAACTCTTCTAGCTGTTTCTTCATTTCTACCAACTCCTCGGTGGACATCCGATAGGGTCTCTTTGCTATCGGTCTTGTGCAGTACAAGCTCTATCACAAACTCTATGTCCCTGTTTGGCGGCATACCGTAGATCTTCGGGAAAAACATCGGGTACTCATTCACTACCGAGACATCCTCTATGCTGATTGCCTTGGTACTGTTAACCATCAACTGTCCTTCTCTAACGGCAGAGCTTGAAATTCCACTTTCTTCCCACACTGCTCTCAATCGAGATAGTCCTTCGTCCACAATCCAATACAACCTTGTGCTTGGATAACCAATCCATTCCCAATATAACGCCTAGGTCCGGGTCTCCAAAATTATAAGGTTTGCTAGGAACTCTATTCCATCTATTAGTATTCTCACCCCGAACATCCTACTTTCGCTCGGAGTTCTGAACCAGGGTTTGAACTAAAAGCATGCACTTAAGCCTTGCAATCCTCAAATCATTTCTAGTAGCAAAGCCTTGTGAAACAAACGAATGCGAAGCTCGAGTCAAACAAAAGCTGTTGCAGTACTGAGTTAACAAGTAACTTACCCAAGACGACGTCCGTAGCATTCTCGCAGTGCATCTGCGGTGACATGGTTGACTCGGCCTCTCACCACGGTGCAGGGTATGGCTCCTGGTTCTGGCGTCCTAGCTGGGGTAGTTCCTAGATTGAAGCGAACTGGGGTAACTCCTGCTGTCTTCTTTGGACGACAGTTTGCAAAGTGTACTGGCTAGGTGCAGATGTAAAGGCGTCTCACTGTTCCTTCATTTGCCTGGGGTAGCGTTTCTAGCGGGCTGGGTCCGTAGTTCGATTGGCAGGTCTTGGTGCAGGGGATGGTGTCCTCGTTGCATTCGTGGTTGGAATCAAGAATTGATTTGGTGCAACTCTCGACGCATTGCGTTCCACTGGCGTGATCCTTCTTTGTTGCATCCTGCGCTTCTGTTCTCATCCAATTCCTTGCGCTTGTCCTCAAGAATAAGCGCCTTATTCACCAATTCTTGGAAATCTGGAAAGGTGTGGGTGATCAACCCTACTTGCAATCCTGAGTTAAGTCCCTTCATAAAAGCGAGGCTGCCTGGATTTATCTGTCGCTACATCCTCAAAGCGTAGCGTGCTAGCTGTGTGAACTTGTTCAGTAGTCGGCCACCGGCTGATTACCTTGCTTCGATGCTCTGAACTCCTCCTTCTTAAGGTCCATAATTCCTTCAGCACGTGATCTTGTCGAATGCACGGTGTGAACTCTTCCCAAGTGATATCTTGAGGGTTCTCTGCGTGGCACGAAGTTCTCCCACCATTCGGTAATTTGTTCCTTCGGTGATGAGAAGCGTGAAGTACCTTCTCATTTCCTATGCATTGAGCTATGTGTAGCTTCCTCTCGATTGATCTTAACCAATCATCGGCCTCCAATGGATTGGCATTCCCAGAGAAAGTGGGTGGGTGAGTTCTCATGAACTCGGCGATCTTGTATTCTCGGGCGTGGTCCCTGATTTACTTGATTAGCGGTGGCCTGAGCAAAGGACGTGCTGCATTTGTTGCATCATAGCATGCATCAATCGAGTGCAGGCAGCAAGAAAAGCTCCGAAATTCTGCATATCCAAAGTGGCGGTGCGGTGCTCCATCATTGGGGTTTTCTGTGGCGAGAACCACTCCCATTGCTTCCAAAGTTTCCACGGTGTTCACCATCTGTCGATTTACTCTAGGTTTAGAGATGAGAGGGAAACAAGAATGGACAAGTAATATGGAACTTATGCGGGCGAAAGGTGTAACTTTAAGGTCCAACTTTATTATTAATAACTTGGTATGGCTGCTTACAATGCCTAAGGGCCTTGCAACACATAACGCACACTCAAAGAAACAAAGCAAATCCAAATCGAACTAATTCGAGTCTAACGCCTAAAGGGTGACTCTTTCTTTTATGACGCGACTCGGCGAAGGAGTCTCACTAAAGAACCCATGCTCACTCATCGAGAAAACCTCCACGGCACAGTGCAGGTGTCGTGGCATAAGGCGTAACGATCGCCATGTCCAAAGAATCGTGTCCTCTGTGGTAGTCGAAGAAGCGATGTCCTCATCGAGATCGACTCCTCTGGATCTGGCTCGTGTAGCTCAATCTTGGCTCTGCAGTGCGACCGTACAAGGTCATCTCCAATTCGTCAATCCTTCGTAGAAGGTGTGCCACATACTCTTGAGCTTCCCGCCATCTGTTCTTCTCTGTCGTGATCTCCTTGCGGGCCTTCTGTAGCTCCTTGCTTGTATTATCTAGTACATCCTCCTGGGCGACGACAAATCGTGCCAACTGTGTAACCGTGGCATCCTCATCCTGAATCGCCTTCGGGTCAAGAAGGTTATCGCTGCGCGGATGGTAACGGAACACCGTACGCTCCAATTCTCTGGCGTAGATACGGGTAATGTGCCGCATTGCTCGTCGTGATACTTCTTGGATACCCATCTGCATTGTAGATCTCCTGGCAGTGCAGTGTATCGGGCGATTGCCTGGGCCCTTTTTCCTAGCAGGTACCTCAATCCTCACGTCACAAGCCTTGATCAATCCCGCTTGTCTGATCACTTCCACTTGGTATTGGGGCTTCTCAAAATCTCCGAGAGTCTCAGAGCATATGCCAAAGTTCCATGGCGTGACCAACTCCCAGATCAACGTAGTTGAACTCCTCCTCCATCTGTCACAAGAGTGCTTTACGTAAGAACTCGGAATTTTTAAATTGTGACAAGGTAAGGGAAAATTTCAGCAAGAGGCAAGAAAAGAGAGAAGGGGATAAGTCGAGATGTCATTTCTTATCTTGGCAAATTTTTAGCTTTAGAAAATAGGTTTTATCCTCACTACGACCATTCTAGCTTAGGGTTGAGCCTACGGTCAAGTATGGCTCTGATACCACCTCTGTCGGGACCCCGAATTTGCAAATCCGGACCCTCTGTGTATTCAGCACTAGTCCAGGAACGCGCTAGTGCACACAGTCTTAACATCGGTAAATATCACAATCATACCCATCGATATTATCAAAAGTGCTTTATTTAAATAACCAAACTGGTTACTTGACCTTATGGTCAAGTTACAAATGTATGCCTTGCAAGGCGAAACTTATTAAAAGAGAAATAATAGCAGCGGAAAATCAAATAACTTCGTGGCGCCATCCAGTATACCACAGGCAACCGGGGGCTCGCTTCCCTAAGTAGACGGATCCTCTTGGAATTCCTCCTCCAAAGTCAGTGCAGTCTCTTCTTCAAGCGATATTGTGTTGAGGCAAGGGTGAGTACTTGGTACTCAAAGAAGTCATGCACCTGAGAATGCAAGCTAATATACTATATGCATGGCTTGGTACAAAGGAATAGCTTAAGGTATATTTGCAGTAAACAGCATTTGACAAGTATCATAAATAGATTCGAAAGCAGTAGAAACAAGTAAAGCATAAATAACTTTTCAAAAAGTTTAATAAACATTTTCCCCATCCTAAACCACATTTCCATCATCTTCATTACTAAACCAACCCAACTTTTCAAACCAAAGTTATTTTTGAGAAAATCTAACCCTTGATTTGTAATTCCGAGCATTGTCGATCACAGTGGACTCGGCTATTTAAATAGATTCTAAACTCTGCGAGAGGTTATGCACTTTACCCACAAGATACAATCAAACACCACAAAGGCGAGTTCAGTAACAAAGCCTTTCTAAGCCTCAAACAACACAGTGGTCCTCTCCGGTTCGTGCTCTACACTATCCCTTCCCTTAGCCAAGGCGAAGTATGGGACCAACACACCGTTAGATGGGTATCGGCCACACCCACGATACGCTCCCCCGTACAATCACACAAACGGTGTAATTGACACCCTGAGGCTCCACAAGCGAGTCCTTAGCGACTTAGTCAACTAGGGCCGTCCCATTCCAGCCATGTGGTTGCAAGTATGACCCAGTTCAAAGGCTTGCAAGGTTAAGTCCTTAGAGTGACCAGGGCAAGACTACCCGAAGACACAAATCAACATTCCCAATGCCACAAATGTCCAACATGATTACTCTTGCCACATGCCCCGGTCGAAAACTGTTTATCAAACCCCAGTTGATTACCATGCACCACGTGCCATCAACATCACATGATACTTTTCCCAAAACAGGTTCAATATATCATTAAGTCAATATTAACATTTGATTGTCCAAAATCATGTCATGAGCACGTAGCAGGTCTAAGCAGTATACTACAACGGTCTAAACCCATGTTGGCAATTTAATAATGTCCAACTAGTAAACCACAACTAGGGTGACAAAGGGTCATGGCACATACTTAAGTAATCAAGGTGTCATATAGCAAATTGGTATTTATCTAACCCCCAGGTTTAAACAAAGTATTTTTCTAATTGAACTAGCATGCAATAGTTTAAATCAAAATAGATTTCGAAATAGGATCAACATGGTCAAAGCACAACTTGCCTTCAAAAAGTACTTGCTCTTGGTCTTGAGTTGGATCCTGAGTCAATACTTCTCCTTCGAATCCTTCCGGCACTTCAACGTCTACTCGTAAAGCGTGTAAATAGCAAATACACGAATAAACAATAGGCAAAAAGTGTCCAAACATCCAAATAAAATCCATAAACAGAAAGAACATAATTTTATGGATTTTTAGAAACTGGAATCGTCAAATTCGGAGTTAAAACGCAAAAGTTATGATTATTTAAAGTTTAAATAATCAATTAAATCATTTTACAGAGAAAAACTTTAGTCCAAAAATTAAATAAAATTCATATTTGAGTAGATCTGAATTTTATACAAATTTAGAAATTTGAATCACTCAAATCGGAGTTGAAACGCAAAAGTTATAAGCGTTTGAAGTTTGAAACAAAATCTGAAATCATTATTCGAATTAATAAATCATTTTTCTTTTCGAAATTAATTATTGCGTCGGCATGGACACGTGTCAGCTCCTGATTGGCTGGTGGCGTCAGGTAGGCTCATGGGCTCAGCCACGGCGCGGTTTGGTCCACGGTGGACACGGTCCACGGCTTCGAGGTCGACAGGTGGGACCCACTGTCGGTCGCGGGTCTCACGCAAACGCGGTGGCGTGTGGGCCCTCGACATGCGGGGCCCAGCGTGTCGAGGACACGCAGCGCTCACAGCGTACGGCGCTGACCGCGTCGGTCCAACTTCCCGACACGTGGCGCAATCCCGGCCGTTGATTTGAAATCCGACGGCTCGGATTAGATCTAGGCTCATGTGTTGGAGCGGACGGGGCCGATCGTGGGCCGTTCGATCTAGATCGGACGATCGAGATCTAATCCTATAATAACACTACTACAGACGCGTGGCGATTGTGAACCGCTGGATCTTGATCCAACGGTCGAATCTGTCGGGTTTGGAACATGTGAACTCACCTCAACCGCCGCGATCAAGATCGGACGGTCCACGAGCTCGCGAGGTCCGCGATGGCGCGGCGAGGCTTGGGCACCGGAGACGTGAGCGGCGACCT
The DNA here is from genome assembly GCA_036346355.1 of Rhipidocladum racemiflorum. Classification (NCBI taxonomy): domain Eukaryota; kingdom Viridiplantae; phylum Streptophyta; class Magnoliopsida; order Poales; family Poaceae; genus Rhipidocladum; species Rhipidocladum racemiflorum. The sequence continues at coordinate 40,761,211 of CM070588.1, forward strand.
CCCACGCGGCGTGTCCGTGCAACTCCGGCGAAGTGAAAGGTCTCTTCGGTGCGCCTGGCCGGGGTTCCAGATCTGGGCTTCTTCGGCGGAAGACGACGACGACGGCGAAAATCTACAGCAAACGCGGCGCAACAGAGTTCCAACTCCGGCGAACTCGTGCAGACAAGCAGCGGCGGCTCGGCGAGATGGCTCGAGAACAGGTGCGCAAGGATGAGGGCAACCTCGGGCGTGACCAGGGCTTTAAATAGCCTCGGCGTTCGTGCCGAGGCGGAAACCTAATTCTACACGCGGCGGCGCGGCGGCGAGTGCGGCTGGGTCTCGGCGGAGACGACGACGCACAACCGTCCACGTGGCACGATCAACGGCCACGATCGCACGGGCGCGATCGGATCCGGGCCGGATACGGCTCGAACCGGTCCGGGCGGATCTCAGCCGTTGGATCTTGATCCAACGGTTGGGATTGATTAGGGTTTTGAGCTGGTTTGATCGAGCCAACTGGCTCGGTCGGTTCGAGTCCGACTCGGGTTCGACTTCGATCGGATGAACGATACTAGACCCGAGTTGATTTTCCAGCGATTTAATATTTAAAATAATTCCCGATAATTCATTTAATTCATTAAAAATAGCAAAAGACTCGAAAAATTCGGAAAAATTCTGGAAAATACTTTGGAACATTTTGGACTCAAATAAAATATTTCCAACAAAATTTTATTTGCAAAATTAAATTCTTTAATTATTTCAAAATGGAATAAATTCAAATAATTTCCAAATAAATCCAAATAAATTCCAGAAAATTCCAAAAATTCACCAAAGTGCCAAATCACACATGAATTTAAGAAAAGCAAAATTTTGGGGTGTTACAAGCAGCTTGAGCCAAAAGGAAGACCTTATTTTCTGTTAGAAATGTTTGCAATATTTTAATTCTAAATTTTACCAGGAACAAATATCACAGGTAAATAGTGACACACATACTAAATCTAACAGCAGATTACACATTGTACTTCAAACATATATACTCAAGAAACAGAGTATGATTGAGTCGAACGATCACGAACAACTTACAGATGGGCTTAATGAAGAACAGAATGATGCGCAGAAGAAGTCGTGGAAGAAGTCGAAGTCGAGGAAGCAGCGCAGAAGCGGTTGCGCAAATGCGCTGCCCAGAAACCTTATTGCCGCCCTCTGGCGCGGTCCAACTGCTCACCTCACTACAACTCTCACAGGAGGAAGTAGAAATAGTGGAATCGGAAAATTCTGTCATTTTGACCTGGACGTCTCTAGGTCTTACATGGTCTCTAACCAGTAACTGTCTTCATTACTCACTAGTAACTGACATCATTAAAATTAGTAACTGACCGAATTTAAACAGACTTAATACAGAGTGGCAAGGACTCCACCTTATAAATTGCCTTCCTTCCACTTGGCTAAGCAATATGGTACTAAACCGTACAATCTTTAGAATTAAAGAAAATGGGCTACACTCATGCACTACTACATCACAATCGGTTCTTTTTGGTCATCACAGTCGGTTTTGGTGGCGATACAAAGTCCAACGACAGTGATAAGGTAGATATATCACAGTCGGTTTTTAACCGACACTAATAATACATTATCACTGTCGTTTCTTTTTAGGAACCGACTGTGATATTACACGTATCACAATCGGTTTCCTCTTACAACCGATTGTGATAAGTGTAATATCACAATCGGTTCTTTTTTAGACCGATACAAATGATTACATTATCACAATCGGTTTTTTGTTGAAACCGATGGGGATAAGCACTACAACACGGGTATGCCTTTTGGGGCACTTAGTTTTATAGGGCATTTGACCTAAATGCCACTAAATAAAGTATTCACGGCATTTATTTGGATTTAGGGGCATTTAATTGCCTGGCACATAATATTTGCCGGGTAATATTTTTCTTGTGCAAATTATGTGCCGGTTTATCTTTTTACAACAGGGGCATTTATAAATGCCGGACTAGACTCTAACCGACACATGTTTTTTATCAGCTACTAAGGAAAGGAAGGTACATGATAAACGTCGGGATAGGTAGAACACGACATTTAATATGTGCTGTAGATTCATTTTGTCGAAAAAGAAAAAATTTCAGGCGCGCGGGAGGATATTGGTGCACGCGGGAGAGAAGAATTGCCCTAGCTAATCTTGTTCCTCATCCCCCACCTGCAGATCGAGCTGCCATATCGATCCCCAGCGAGTCTCGGCCCCTCACCTCTCTGCTCGCGCACCGACCGCCGCCCCTCCCCACCATCCCACTGCCCGCCGCTGCTGCCCTGCCATCCCCTCCCTCTGCCGTCCTCCCCATTGCCCTTGGCCGCCGCCCTCACATCCCTCCGCGCCGCCCTCCCCTCCCTCCGTGTCGCCTTCCCATCCCTTCGCGCTCCACCACCCACCACCGCGCCGCCCTCTACGCCTCCCGTGTCACCCTCTTCCTCTCCCCCCGTGCCCAAGTGCTCCTCTCCGCTCACCGTTCCTCCTCCTCCCCTCCCGCGTCCTCACCTACCTCCTCCCATCCCGCATCCAAGTGCTCCTCACCTCCCTCCTCCTCCTCCTCCTCACCTCCCTCCTCCTCCCTGGCCTCCCGCGTCCAAGTGCTCCTCTCCGCTCACAGTTCCTCCGACGCCTTCATCGCCCGTTGCCGACGAAGTGCACTCAGACGTGCTCCCCAGGTACGACTTTGGTTTCTTCCCCAATTCTGACCGATTCTTCCACCGCCGGCCATCACGGCGCAACTTCTTCCTCCTTGCTCTATTCTTCAATTAAACTTGCATGAAGCATCACCACTGACCTTAGATTGTTTTCCCCAACTTAATTCTAGATTTCCTTCACTGTGGATTTGCCGCCATGGAGTTTCTCTGTCGCCACTGAGTAGTTGATGGAGGGTTTTAATGACATCAACTCAGCTGAGTTCCTGACTGAACAAATAGGATATCCCACCTAATATGAAAAAAAGGAATGAAGATTGGTGATTTTCCATTGCATCTGTTGAAGTTGAAGCTAAGTAATCACCTTGCAACTTATTAGTTCATCTATTTTTTTTCTGCAAATTAATTAGCAATGTAAACTACTTCATGCAGTTAGGAAAATTGGTTTCATTGGCATAAGGAGCAAATTGAGGGGAGACCATAGTGAAGGTGTTGACTGGGATATTGTAACTCTCCTGCTGTTGTCTTGGTAAGTTAAAATTCAATATGTTTAACCCAAATTGTCTTGGTAACTCTCCTGCTGTTATGATGAAGGGTGCTCTGAATATTATGGTTCCATGTGTACAAGTGCTATATTCAGTTTGATCATTTACTTAGGCGAACTGATTAAGTGTGTAACTACACATGGTTTCTTAGTTCATAGATTAGAAGATTAGTTTAATAAGCTTGATAAGTTAATCTCTAACCGTAAAATCTAAGATCTTGAGTTAACCTTAAATAGTTCAATTTCTTATATCCATGGGGAAGACTATATATACTCCTAAGGTGCATACAATGATGCCATGATGTTTTACGAAGTTGTGATTAATACTATTTGAATCTTGTTATCAATTTGTGCGGTAGTGCCTATTTTCCCCTTCCATTTGCATCAAAATATGTGTTAAGCTTGCCATCCTAGTGGGCAGTATCTAAGCATGCCGTCCTAGTAGGCAGTAGGTAAAGAGTTCCTCTATGTCAACCTTAAGCATTAAAATTGATATTATTAGTTACTCTTTTTATAGAAACACTGAAGAAAGTATTTTGTTTACAACTCAATGATGTTGCTCTGTACATTGTTGAAAAAATGTCTTCCTTTTGTATTAATTACGTACTCATGTCTAATCTTTTGTCTCCTTTCTCAGTGAACAAGATTATTATACAATCACTAGGTCAGAGCAATATAGGAATAGAATTTGATGAAACAAGCAAGGGAACTGATGTTTGCTTTTTAATTTTCCTTGTTTAGTCATGTCTTTCTGCCTTTTATTGTTCACTTGAGGTCAAATAGGCAATGGAATGTGCTCAACACCTATCAATATGAGAACTGCAATATTTGAGAAAAATGATATCATGGGTGATGATTAATTCACTTTGATCCCATATTGTATTCCTTTCAATGTCTATCAGGATTAAACCAAGTCTTTAAGCAATAGCCTTTAGTTCATTCTATTTAGGATTTCTACATATCATTTTCGAACATAGAACAAAACAAGGAATGCAGCTCATGTTTTAGAAAGAGAAAAAAATTAGGTGCACATGAATTTGACTTGTGAACCATATATTCTGCACCCTTCTAATAGAATAGTTTAGCCCCAAGCGAGGATCTACGAGCTGGTAGAGCCTTCGCCCATCACATAGATACAGCCTTGCCCATGCAACTAGGTTCTGCTCCCCAGTAGGCCACTTCTTGTTCATTGATCTTCTACCAGTCAATATCTCGAGTAACACAACTCCGAATCTATATACATCACTCTTAGATGTTAAGTGCCCTGAACAGAGTACTTGACATGAGCTACGGACCTTGACATGTCTATTGCTAAAAGAATCATAAACTGAGGTTTGGCGTCACGATTTCTCTTTTTAGTTTTTAGGCAGCAACATAGATCCCATAAAAAGTAGATTTGTGGTTGCTGGACGCACACAGTAGTAATGTTTGTTTAGAAAGGCAAAAAAATGAACTTGTAATACCAAACAGAATTCAGGACAAATGCACGTTTTTATGGTTGGTCAGACAAATTCAAGATAATCAAATCATGCTACAAAAGCAAGCAGAAGAGTGCTATAAAGCAATGGCTTTCATATATCCCAAACAAAATATATAATATCATACAAAATAAAAATAAATGGCATACATAGAGTTCTCTAAACCACAAGTAATCATGTTATGATCTTGCTTAGACCATAATGGGTAAGTACCGTTGGGAGGATGGCCAGGCGGCGTCAGCATTCTTAGGGAGGAGAGGGGCCAATAGATGACAATGACTTTGTTTTTTCTCGCTTAATGAAAACAGATGACAATGATTTTGTTCTTCCTTGGTTAATGAAAAGGGGAGACAATGCTGTACTTATATAGAGCCGGACACCTAACAATAAAATCTAAACCTCCAACTAATAAAGAATTAAAGACAACATTATAAACTAGGTAAGGAAAGCTATAACTGAATATGATGACTAATCGACTTATTCTGCTTAATTCATGGGATTACTGCCACCGCCAAGGATTTCTTGCAGCTGGCCCACGGCCATAACAAATCATTTCTCAATTGAGTATAATTATCAGTTGGTTTGCTTCAATGCTATTGCTAGCAAGAAGTTCCAGGATTCATGTCTAGGTACTACAGTATTTACAACTCCAAAGAAAATCATAAGCCATCATAGTACTAAATTTAGCAAGAACCTCAGTATATATTCTTGAGTCCAGAAAAGACAAATCAAGCCATTGCCATATAATTAGAAACGAAGGCAATATTATGACAGTCTAGAAGCTCGGAGAAGCATTGTAAAGTACCAACTTGTAACAGCATGTTGAATTATTTTTTTATCCATGTAGCATTATTTAAAATTGTTCTGTTATAGCCTTATATGTTACCTTCGGCAGGAAGATACATTAGCTTCTGTTATCTACAGTATGTGATCCTGATTACATGAGTTTATTTTCCCCCACAGGTGATTGACAAGGTTCAAGAGGTAACTTCTAAGAGCAGATCATGTATGCACCTAAGGGCTAAAGTTGTGTTGTAATTAGAAGTAGACCAATATTGGACCACATACATGTGTTTGCATTTTTTTTGTTTGTAACTGACTAGTATATTTAAACTCAAAAACTCCATTATACTAGTTGTGTGATTTGTGAGCTGCTCATTGCTCTATTTCATAATATGAGCCGAATTTGACCTTGTGGGCCTCCACAACAGTTATGATATTGCCCAACTTGTGATGTATCCTATGGTAAGGGCATGTCCTGTGATGAAATGCAGAAAAGCGTCTAAACGTCAATATGTTTGTAGTTTTATTATAGAGAATGAGACCTATATTGTTGATACACAATCTAGGCCTCTAGGGACAAGGATAAGTAGAGTATAGTTTTAAACAAAAGGGTTACAGATTTACAGTGGAGAGATATGTAAACTATGTGGATGTATGATGTGTTTTGTTCTTTTAATATATGCATTTTAACCAACTACTTGGTAACCTTTGTTGTCTCACTAATGGTCACCATACCCTTGTGAATTACCAGGATGTAATCCATTCACTGGCTAGAACTGCCTCTCAGCAAGGTTCAGGCAAAGTCGGGAGGTGGAAAATCAATTTTGTGTCAACCCAAAAGTATGTTTCTTGTTTTGATTTGCTGGTTCTTTGTCATGACTCATTTATCCAAAATCTTGTGTCGTTGTTACATGAGCTACTTCAAGAGGGTATCAAACGAAAACAAATTGCCTCGCATGATTTTAGTTTTATATCTAAATTTATTTTTTCCAATTAAGTTCTTTTGTGCTAGTCTATTTAATTTCATAAGGCTTTTCAACTGTTATAAGATTGATGATTTGATACACAATAACATCTATTTATTAGGAGCAGAAGCATGGACAAGAAATGGATGCACTTACCTAGGCACACACTCGAATATGAAAAAGGTGTCAATTTCTTTTTGGAGTTTGCATTTTCCAAGTCAGCAAGAGCCGACACAATCCGTTGCCCATGCACTAGTTGTGCTAATCTACATTGGTTAGAAAAGAGTATTGTTTATGACCACTTGATTTGCAATGGTTTTTTAAAAGGATATAGTGAGTGGATGTTCCATGGTGAGAATTTGTATTCTCAACCTGTTCATAGCTCAGATTCACAAGGGAAAATTGATATTGATGATGAAATAGATGCGATGCTTCGGGAAGGGCTTGGGTTATTTGATGACAGTACTAGAGATATACACAACAATGGTGACATGGGAGAGAAAGATGTAGACACTGAGACCTACTATAGGTTGGCCAATGAAGCTAGCAAAGAGCTGTATCCTGGATGTCAAAGGTTTTCAAAGCTTCAATTCATTGTTAGGCTCTTAAACATAAAAAATTTATGGGGAGTTAGTAATGCATGTTTTGATGAACTTATTGTACTTTTAAGGGAAGCACTTCCTGAAGGTGAAAATTTGCCTAAAAACTATCATGAGGCTAGAAAATTTGTCAAAGATGTTGGCCTTGGATATGTGACTATCGATGCATGCATAAATGATTGCATACTATATAGGAAAGAATATGCCAATGCCTCGTCATGCCCAACATGTGGCACCTCTAGGTGGAAATGTGAAAAGGTTGGTATAGATGGAAAGCGTGTGCATAGAGTTCCAATAAAAGTTGTGAGGCATTTTCCACTTAAAAGGAGACTTCAAAGAATATTCATGTCACCAAAGACAGCGCGTGATGCGAGATGGCATGATGAAGGTCGTATAAAGGATGGTTTGTTGAGGCATCCAGTAGATTCGACTCTATGGAAAGACTTTGATTTCAACCATCCTGAGTTTAGTTCTGAATGTCGCAATATTAGGCTTGCTTTGGCATCAGATGGTTTCAATCCATTTGGAACTTGCAGTGTGTCCCATAGCACATGGCCTGTTATTTTGATTCCATATAATTTCCCACCATGGATATGCACGAAGCAATCAAATTTCATTCTCTCTTTGCTGATTTCTGGCCCAAAATCCCCTGGAAATAATATTGATGTTTACCTCCAACTATTAGTTGAAGAACTCGATTACTTATTTCGTGAAGGTGTATGGACATTTGATGCATCTTGTTCAGAATGGTTCATATTACGTGCAGCATTAATGGGGACCATTAGTGATTACCCAGGTAATGCATACCTATCTGGAAGAAAAACCAATAGAGAGGTAGGTTGTGCTACTTGTTACCATGGAACTTGTTCAATACAATTAAAGCATGGGCATAAGGCATGTTACATGGGGCACCGTAGATTCTTGCCGTTAAATCACAAGTTTAGGCAGAAAGCAAAGGCCTTTAATGGTTATAAAGAGTTGAGAGAAGCTCCTACCCCAATTTCTGGATATGATGTGTCGGAGGAAACAAGAGATTTGCATGTTGTCTTCGGAAAGCTAGAAGAAAAGAAACGTGCCAAGAAGCGAAAACGTGGGGATGATGAAATACAACCTAAGTGGAATAAGAGATCTTGCTTCTTTCAGCTAACATATTGGGAGTCTCTTTTAGTAAGGCATAATCTTGATCCAATGCATATTGAGAAAAATGTGTTTGAAAACATTTCAAACACTATTTTAAATATTGATAAGAAGTCAAAAGACAGTCTAAGTTCTCGTCTTGATCTCCAAATAATGGGTATAAGGCCAGAACTCCATCCAATCTTAGAAGGAAATAAGACTTATTTACCGGCGGCAATTTACTCAATGAACACATCTGAGAAAAAGATGTTCTGTCAAGTACTAAAAGATGTAAAGTTTCCAGATGGGTTTGCATCTAATCTGCACAACAAGGTTCTGGTTGATCAAAGGAAATTTGTTGGTCTTAAGAGTCGTGATTGCCATGTTATAATGCAACACTTGCTTCCTCTAGCCATAAGGAAAATTATGCCTGAAAAGGTCTCAAGACAAAGATTGATTCGTTTGAGCAATTTTTTCAAGCAAATGTACTCCAAGGTTATTAATGTTAGTGATATGGAAAAATTGGAATTTGAAATTGCTGAAACACTTTGTCTCCTTGAGATGATTTTTCCGCCTTCATTTTTTGATGTTATGGTTCATTTGTGTGTCCATCTTCCAACTGAAGCTAGGCTAGCTGGACCAATACATTACCGAAATATGTATCCTATTGAGAGGTTTGTCACTTGATCATATTAGTATCATTAAATTCTCATACACTATGATTTTTTTATAGACGTGGTGTAAATTAAAATTGTAGGTACCTAAAGAAACTAAAATCAATGGTTAGAACACGAAGTCACCCAGAAGGATCGATAGCTGAAGGCTACGTATTGGATGAATGCATTACATTTTGCTCACGATACCTTCATAGTTGTCAAACTAAGTTCAATCGTGGATGTCGAAATGATGACAATAGTGATACCCGCAAGTCTCAACTATCGTATCTTAAAACAGAAGGCCACCCTTTGGTTGGCAATTATATTATGAATTTGGACAACATATCATGGCTTCAGGCTCATAGATATGTTTTAACAAACTATGATCATATTGGGCCATACGTCAAGTAACCTATCATAGTTTGAGTTTTCTAACTATTGTTTTATTGTTTTACTACTAAATTCTCATAAATATATGCAGAAAGCACCTTGATTGTCTTTCAGCGGACAAACATATTAAAAAGCAAGACATAGAACGCATCCATCATGAAACATTTCACACATGGTTAGCTAAATATGTAAGTATATAGTTTAGCTTGATGGCTCATATAGAGATAGTAATATATAATACTTATTTCTAATTTGTTGTTATTATGTTCTTATAGGTCAATCAATTGGTTAGTGAAGGTAATACAGTTCAAGAGGAATTACTTGTCCTAGCAAATAAGCCTTATAAAATTGTGACCAAATATAGCAGTTACGCTATAAATGGCTATAAATTTCAAACAAAATGTTACGGTAGGGAAAAGACCACCCAAAATTTTGGTGTAGCTATGGTTGCGAAAACATCAAATTTGTCTGCTGAACTTAAATATTATGGTATTATCAATGAAATCATTGAACTTAATTACTCAGACAAAGGATCCATTGTATTGTTCAAGTGTGACTGGGTTGACACAGTTGAGGGTAAAGGTATCTATAAGGACAAATTTGGGATTACACTTGTCAATTTCAACCACTTGCTATACAAAGGCGACAAAATTTATGATGATAGCCTTGCAATGAAATCAATAGAAGAAGGTGACTTGTATGCTGATGTTTTTCCAAGTGAGCAAAAAGGAAGAATACGTGGACTAGGTTTGTTACCAGGTGGTTTTAAGTCTATTGCTCTAGCAAGAGCTACAGCAGCAATGAGGCAAATGGAGGTTGAAAATGCTGAACTTAAAGAGAGGGCAAAACATGCTGAAGAAAGGTGTGAAAAATCTGAGCATAATTACATTGAACTAAAGAGCATGTTACTAGCAATGCAAAGAGCAGGAATGCATGGAGTAGGTTCTGCCAATGTTAACCACGGTATAGGATCTACTGGTGACGAAGAAATTGGTGTAAGATCTGCTGGTAAAGGTAATACTAATGCTGAGAATGGTGCTGAAAATGGTGGAAGGTTAATTGGTGCTGAAAATGCAGTTAGATCTACTGGTTACAATAAAACTTGTGCTAGAACTCCTAGTGATATTGGTGGAAGGTTTATTGGTGCTGAAAATGAAGGCAGATTTGCTCGTCGTGATATCGGAGGGCAATCTCTTAACAATTGTAAAGACAATTCTGCACTTAATAAACAGAAGGAAGGAACAAAAATGCATAACAATGTGCAGGTGTTGTACTTTGACTTCATACAATAATGTTTTGCTATTTAGCTTACAATTTAGCATTTATTTTGTAGTGTATGATTGATGCTAAGTTCATAAAATTTTTAGGTTCAAAGTGTAGCAAATGGCTCGCAGTTGCAATCATCATCATCAGATAATGGGAGTGTGATACTACGGAATGACGGTATGAGTCATTTTTGATCTCGGCCATAAGGTACGACTCTTGTAACATGTTTTTGCGCCGTTTCTGCAAGTGTGGGCCTTTCCGGGGGATTTTGGGCCTTTCCGGAGGGGAATTGGGCCTTCCGGGGGAGTTCGGGCCTTGGGGGGTCCATGTGGGCCGAAGGTGGGACATATTTGGGCCTTTTGGAGGTGGTCTAGGACAGCAAAACTGCTGCCCTAGCCCTACCTGCGCCCCAAACAAGTCCCCTCCCTAGCCCTAGCCCCCACTTGTTTCCCCTCCACCCCATTGCCTCCTCCTCCCTAGCCGCCACCCCTCCCTCACCCTTGCGCCTCCTCCCCCACCCTTGCTGCGTTCCCCTCGCTGCCACGCCACGCCATGGTGCTGCCCTCGCCGGTGGGAGGATCCGCGACAAGGAGAACCGGTGGCAACGTCGCGTGGGAGCGAGATCGGGCGATCGAGAGGCATTCTTCGTGTTCGTCATTCGTCGGACTAAGGTATGTCCATGGGGAAACCTTGGGGAAGGTCTAGGTGCTGTTCTCATGGTAGATTTGGAGTTGTTAGATCAAGAGGACGTGCTGCCATGGAGTAGATCTGAAAAGAACTAGAGTTCGTATTGTACTCAGTTTCGGGCAGATTTGGAGTCCGTTTTAGGGGGTGCGATTTCGCAATTTTAGAGTCGGAATTTGGCCGACCTCCTGTTGAAGAAGTTGTAGGTATCGTCAATACCTATTTTGTGTATTTTTTTGAGAATTTTTTGAGTTACGGTCTGAAAGTTATGGCCGTTTTGGTGGGCGCTGTCCAATCTGTGTCGAGGTTGGGACAGTCTGTGTTCAACATTAGATTAAACTAATTTAGCTTTCGAATCTGACCGTACGGACTTCTAGGAAGTTGTAGATAATTTCAATACCTTTCAGTGCATATAAATAAATTGAAATTCCGCCCAGCCGTTTGGAAGTTATGGCCGTTTTACCGAGCGCTAACAAATCTGTGACGAGATTGAGACAGTTCGTGTTCAACGTTAGATTAAACAACATTAGAGTCCGAATCAGTCTTTCCCTATAACTAGAAAAAGTTGGGAAATTTCCTAAGCTACGCGAGGATGTACTCGTTTATTCAATTTGGAGTCTTAGAACAGAAGTTATGCCCGTTGGAAGACTGCTGTCCCGAAGGGACAGATTTGCTGTTTTCTGATTTTAGGAGTTGTAAGCGAAGTCGGGGTAGTGGGATATATGTGTGCTGTTTTGTGGACTAGATTTGAGTGTGTGGCACGTGTTTGCAGGTGGTGTGCCTCCAGGAGTGCCCTCAACCTCTCGTCACTCCGTTGCCCATGGTTGAAGGCAAGTGTGTTGTGATGGATAGCGAGTTGTAGGTTGCATGTTGAGATTGGATGAAATTGTCTATATGATATATGTCCACTTGCCATGTTTTAATGATTGCTATGATATGATGAGCATGTTTAAGATGTTATGATACCATGTGTTAATATATGAGTTTTATATATTGTTGGCATGCTTGCATACATGACATGTTACATGGCCCGGGCGGTGAGAAAGTCATTAACTAATCCGGGAAGGTCGGTGAGAAAGTTATGACTAATCCGGAGAGCCATTAGAGTAAGTCCTACATCGTGATTCCATCTACCGTGGGTGGTGGAAGCGAGGAGTAGGCACCCTCCATCTTCGGGATGGAAGGGGGGAGAGGGTGCACACCGACGGGTGTGTACTCAACCATACCGGTATGAGTTTCCAAGGAGATATGAGCATAGCATTGCATTACAATACATATTAAATGATGAGGATGTTGTTATGTGTTCAAGTTTGAAATGTTATATGTGACGTGAGGTATTATTGTCTTGTAAATGATCTTGTTGTCCATTACAATATGCTTGCTGAGTTTTCGAACTCACGCTTGTGTTTTATGTTGTTTGTTTATTTAGGTACAATGAAATCGGCGTGATGGAAAGGGATCTAGCTACACTCCTCCACGTAGTATCATAATCTAGCTAATTCACCTGTTTTGGAGACACGACAATAAGTATTACAATAATCATTAGTGTATGGTCTGTATGTTTGGTTGTTTCCCTCATGTATATCATGTGGGGCTATGGAGGGAGTTGTTTTAACTTCCTAGAGTTAAATTGATGCTTATTATTTTGCTATCGATGCTTATTGATGTTTTAGTTGATGATTAGCTATCCTTATCGCTGCGTATGGATATCTCGTTTGTCTTACATATTGATATGATGCTATGTTGTTAAGTTTCATGCAAAAACAAAGGAGATGCTGTCAAAATTTCCAATTATTCCAAATGATTACTTGCTGTAATTTACCTTAAATTATGGTATTAAATGTGTCATGATCTATGTTTGGTGACATTCTGGGCTTAGTAAAAGCTGGGGTGTTACAGGGAGGCTCTTGGATAGCGTGAACAATATAAGGATCAGAAAGCTTGCAGAAAAACAAGATACAGTATGAAACTATTACAACTTGCTGCTTATTTTATAGTTTGCTTCTTCTTACTAATATTATCTAAGCATTTACTTTGCAAAACCTCGATGCATGGAATGCAACATGAACATTATGACATTATTATCCCAATATTATATTAGTGATTATCTATTATCATGTAATTTTTTAGCCTAGGTTCATAAACCTATCTTTTAATCTAGAGTAAAATATAGTTTGTAGTACTCTGAATGTGAGGAAGGTTTAGATTAGCTTCTAAGTGGATGCTAACTTTTACAAATATATTATCATTCATTTTGTAGATTGATGGTAAGGAAATTGCTTTGCGCTCGGTAATTGGTTCCAAGATTGTGGCATATGGTAGACTTAGAAACACTAATAAAAAAGCTAAAGGCATGGATGGACTGCCCTTAGGAGAATACTACAAGGTCATAGTTGATATTGTGCTGGATAAAAATGTGATATTGCCTCGAGTGCAAGGTCAAGCTACTAGGTTGGGTGCAGCTATTGGCCGTTGCATAGCATGGCCATTTCAAAATGTAAGAAATGCACTTTATCATTCATCAAATTATATTAATTGTGCATAATCTTATGTATATATGATCTTCAATTCATTCATAGGTTGTTGAAAAGGATGGATCACCCCTAATTATGTCCAAGCGTGCACTAGGTACTTTCTAAATTAGATGCACTAAATTAAAGTCAATTTAAGTTTGCAAAAAAATTATCTCAGTGCTCCTACTGTTTTGTCCATCCTTTCAGATTTCAGCAAGTGATCAAATGGTGCAGCTACAAATCTCTATGTACAGATGATAGATGCAACTAATCTTTTGCTACAGAAGGTTTATGAAGTGATCATGATGACTCAGTAGTACTCTAGATGCAGTCTAACTATTTTGTGACAAAATATGTAATTGATGGCTATTAACATTTTGAGGGCCTACTTAATGATGTCTGACTTAGCAGTAAGGTATAGGGTGCAAGAACTATATTTTGCTCTTTTGCTGGCTAGCTTGTTTATTGTGAACTATTGACATGTATGATTGATGCAAGCTGTCTGTATGATTGATGCATGTGTGAACTATATTTTGCTCTTTTGCTCACTATTACCTTCTGAGTTTTGATTTCATGCAAGCTGTCCGTATCAACATGACAGAGATGTAGTATATGTACAAATATCATGTCTATTTGCTAACTATTGATACCATTATATGAATCAAATTCACATGCCAGATATGAATCAGATTCATAGGCCAGCCGCAATGTGGGTTATATGCCATGGACAATTCTCGGCATTTATCATATGCCGTGTTATACTTTTCCAGACGTTTACTATATGCCGTGTTTTTGACATTTCCCGACGTTTGCTATGTGCTGTGTTAGCTCTATAACCAGGCATATGTTATATGCCGTGAATTAGGCTTTTGTCGACGTTTATTATGTGCCGTGTTTCTGAATTTGCCGACGTTTTCTATGTGCCGTTTTAGGTCTGTAACCAGGCATATTCTATATGCCGGCCTAGATAAAGGCCGACACTTATGCTATATGCCGGACTAGATAAAGCCCGACATTTAGTATGTACCGCGAAAAATGAATCCACGGCATTTTAACTTTTCCCGATGGCATTTTTGCTGACAGCAAATAAACGCCGTGGAAAACCTTTTGGGGGCATTTAGACACTTAGAGTGGCATATATAGATGCCATGTCTGACTTACCATGTTGTAGTGAAGTATAATATCACAATCGGTTCGTTTTTAGAACCGATTCAAATTATTACATTATCACAATCGGTTTTTTATTGAAACCGATGGGGATAAGAATATTATCAAAATTGGTTCTTTATGCAAACCGATTGCGATACTAAAGATATCCCAATCGGTTCCAGTAAGAACCGATTGTGATACTGTACCTATCCCAATCGGTTCCAACAAAGAACCGATTGTGATGATGTTACTGTCCATCGTCCGAAAATGGCCTCGCATTGACAATATGACACATTCATCACAATCCACAATATCATAGAACATATACATCACAATCTACACACATTACATTAAAATTAATATTGTTTACAATCTGTAACAGGTCACATTCACATTCAGATAAATTTTGTTTACACTTTATGGACTAGTATTTGCTTGAATGGTCTCTATATCTACCATCATCCGTTATAACTTCTGTCGGTACCACCGCATAAATGGTCTCGTAATTTCTTGAGATCAGCGTTGGTTAGGCTCTTCCGGATGATATCAAGGTCCTGCAAAATAGATAGTAGTGCACTAATATATTTAAGTCTTAAATTGGAACTAAAACATGCTGATAGTATTATGCTTGTAAACAAATATCACATAGACAGTATTGCAAATAATCTGCTCTATACCTTAGGAAAAAGATGTGAGCGACCAACCAAAATCAGCATGTGATGCATCACGTAAAAGCCGCACAGATCATCGCACCCTTGTTGATGACACTGTGAACAAAGAAACTTAAATTAGGAGACGAATTAAAAATAGGTGTCAGGAAAAAATCCTATGATAGACACTTGTACCTTGAAGCGCTTCCACTCGAGTTTGGTGCCTTGTTTATCATTGTGTCGGCCACGTTCAGCAACGTAAGACATGAAAGCCCTATACATTGGGAGAGATGCCATTGAGGTTAAAAATACCTAACGTAGTTCAATATGTAAAGTGTTAGGTTAGAGGAATGTACTTACTTCTGCAAAACAGGCTCGATCGCATAGTCCATCGGTCTATTTTCGAGTGAGTTCAACGTGTAGACCTTGTTTTGACTCGGAACAACCACAAGTAGAACCCAATGGTTGCTTATTAAATGGTACACAATGCAAGAGAATAAGTTAATACAAGGTTGAAGTGTGTACATGTAATTGAATTGTATAGTAGTACATACTCCTGGTGGTATGGGAAGAGAATGAAGTCCTTTTTTGCCTCGTCATGCAATGCCTGCTTGATGTATCCTGCAAGGAACTCCGATTGATACTTAGCCATGGTCGCAGACACCATCTCGGGGTCGACAAACCCGATAGGGTGTCGACCCGTCACGGCTCGTTGCCTCATGATCCTGCAATTCATGTCAATTGTTAAAAAATATAATACAAAATCAGTAAATAGTCATCTGATTGAGTATGGTGCGAGACTCACAAATGGCCCAGGATCGTATGGTAGAAATATCGATGGCTTTCAAGCTGTACATAAAGTACATATCCTCAAAACTGACTGGGAAGGTCCCATCCTCGTTGCGGTGGAATTGGCCCGCTCGATACTTCACTATGAAATCGTGGCGAGGCTCGGCCTCATGTGACCTATCGATGTACCATCCATGTAGGTGGCAAGTGAACAAGCCCAAAGAATTCAATTCTTGGCTTGGGAGAAAGGGCTTTCCATGTATGTACCGCTTGTGATCATCAGGGTGCTCTGTGCCCTCTGACAACTTTGCCTTCTTCACGGAGGGACTCTCTGAACTCTGCTTTGTATCTTTCGTCAGCGTGGTAGAAGTCCTTTTGCGCACCACCTGTAACACCCCTTAAAACTAAACTATAGAACAAGAAAATTTCGACAGCATCTCCCCTAAAAACAGGACATTACGGAAGCATTTCATGATAAGCAATTCAAACAGGAATATAAGCAATTCAACAATACTAGTGACAACAAGTCTAAACCAACCATAAGCAAGAATAAGTTTAGTCATAACAACAAATAGTCTAAGTGTAAATAAAATTCAGCAAGCTAATGTATTAAATAAACACTAGTTCATGGGAGTTGTGAAGACATTCGAAGGTTTATTGTGTTGCTAGCCCACCCCTCATGCTTATGTCTCTTGCACGCTACCTGAAAACAACAAAACACAAGCAGTGAGATTGGGTAATCTCAGCAAGCGGAACAATTAACACATAATCACATCCATCAAGAATTTAACACACCACATGCTTTACATTCAACACCACAACATCGACTACCACAACCTCAGTAAAATGCTCATGCTTGTGCATATGCTTATGCCATGATCCTCTTCACCATGCCCTTTCTCAGGAACACACGGTGTTGTACCGGTACGGTCGCGCACGCTGGCGTCGACAAACTTCCAATGCATGATTATGCAGTTAATGCTTCATGCATGAATTCATTCATAATTTTCCACATTGAGTCTACATATTTGCATGCCATCATATAACATGGATAGAAAAACAAATAACATTGAGATGAACTATTTAGACAGTTCAACCAATAGGCAACATCATTCTTCTCTTTACTCATGGTTCAAAGCCAAAGCACATCATCACATTGCTAATCTAATTATTGCAATCTTTCTAGCAAATGATCAAACCATGTATGATTAATGTCATCGGGAAATATAACGAAGGCAATGCAAACAACGATGTATAGCTCAACCATAACACTACTTCCACTTGCCTTTACCGACGTAGACGACGGATCTAGTTGCGTCCAGAAGGGGCACCACCTGTACAAGCATATTTTCAGTATGTAATAACACCACAATTGATCACACAACTCATACACGCAATTCCTACAACCCGTTCCCTTTTCCAACACCGAACCCCGATCTGTCCGGATCGAACAGCAGCAACCCCATTCTCTTTTTCGTATCTTTTTTTCTACAGAACATAAAAATATGAAAAATTACAGGAGCTAGATATTGACGAGATCTACAACTTTCCAGAAGATCATAAATTCTAATTCCTCAGTTAAATATGCCTAAACAGTCGTCCAACACAGTGGATGAAATCTGTTCCCAGATTCTGTTCGTCGGTTTGCAACAGCGATAACTCTCAGAAAACTTCCCCAAAAATTCTGAAAAAATTACAGAAGCTAGGTCTCGACGTTATCTACAACTTTCTAGTTATAGGTTTTGGCAGGAAAATCATCTATGCCACGTAAAACGCGAAACAATCCGCGCTGCACAATCCCCCCTTCCAGAAACAGCACCACGTGAACATCTACCCTTCTCCCCCAACAAGATCCATCCAAAACCCTCACCACCAGATCTAATACACTCCTAATCCCTAGGTAAAACAGAGGTAAAAGTTTGGGAATTTTACCTAGTGTTCTCCCTTGCGAACCCACGAAGAACACGTGATGAACCCCGAATCGGCGATCTACTCGTCCTCCACGCCTCCACGGAGTCGCTCCTCGTCTTCTCCTTCGCGATTCGCGGCGGATCTTGAGCCACCACGTAGGGGAAGGAAGGGGAGGGAGAGGTGGCTGCTAGGGGAGGGAGAGGGAGAGGGAGGAGGCGCCTAGGGTTAGGGGGAAAAGGGGTGGCGCCCCCCTGGGCTAGTGGGCCGGCCCACTTAGGGGAAGGGGGAGGGAGAGGTGGGGAGGGAAATCCCGGCCTCGGCCCAGGTTATCCTCGGCCCACTGATTCTAGCCCGACACTCCAAAAAAAAATATTAAAACGTCGCATGAACTTTAGTTAATCAATTCCCGACCAAACTTCTCTCTTTTCGTAACAACCACGACGGAAAAGAACTAGGATCGCTCTCAGACCTAGGGCATCACATTCTCCCCTCCTTAAAAGGATTCGTCCCCGAATCTACTCCTTTTAGCTACTGCTAAAAGAAAAAAAAAAGGCAAAAAAAAGTAAACAACATTTTACCTTCAGTATTCTCAAAAAGCGCAGGATACTTCTTCCGTATCCGGTCCTCCAGTTCCCAAGTTGCCTCCCGCTTCGGACTGATTTGTCCACGTAACTTTCACATACCGATGGTTCTCCTCCTCATGACCCGCTCCGAGGAGTCTAGTATCTGAAGTGGGACGACACTCCAACGTCGAGTCTTGCTCAATCAGAATCGGCTCGAGTCAATCTTGTGCTCTGGGTCATGAAGATACTTCCGCAACATAGAGACATGGAAGACATCATGTACTCCCCTCAAAGAGTCCGGTAACTCCAGACGGTAGGCCAAACTGCCCACCCGTGCCACCACCGGGAACGGACCAATGTACCTCGGGCTAAGCTTGCCGGTGGTACCAAAGCAGACGACACCCTTTGTTGGAGATACCTTGAGAAGGACTTGATCACCCACCGAAAATTCCAAATCCCGCCTCCTGTTATCGGCATAACTCTTCCGACGGCTCTGGGCGGCCAGAGATTCTGCCGTATCTCTGCACTTTCTCAAAGGTCCTCGAACCCAATCCGACTTCGCAAAGAATTTCCACCAATCGCATCCCAGCAAAGTGGGGAGACACACTTTCGCCCATAAAGCGCCTCGAATGGGGCCATTCGAATGCTAGCCTGGTAATCTGTTATTATAAGCAAACTCTACCAAGGCCAAGTGATCCTCCCAACTTCCTTTCCAAGAAAGAACACTGCCTTTCGAAGCATGTCCTCTAGAGTCTGATGGTCCGCTCAGATCGCCATCTGTCTGGGGATGAAAAGATGTGCTGAGAGAGAGTTTTGTTCCCAGAGCACTATGCAAACTCTGCCAAAACAGGGACACAAATCTAGTGTCACGATCGGAGACAATCGATTTAGGCACGCCATGGAGCCTAAGCACTTCCTTCATGTATAAGGGAACTAGATCTGGTGCCGAATTGGTCGTCTTCATTGGAATGAAATGTGCGGACTTAGTGAGTCTATCCACCACCACCCAAATGGCATCTCTACCTCGCGGCGAGCGAGGTAACCCAATCACAAAGTCCATAGTGATGTGCTCCCACTTCCATTCCGGAATTTCCAATGGCTGTAACAAACCGCAGGCCTCTTATGCTCAGCTTTTACCTGTTGGCACACTCCACAAGAAGCCACATACTTGGCGATATCCACCTTCATCCTCTTCCACCAGAAACTCTGTTTCAGATCCCGATACATCTTGGTCTCGCCAGGGTGAACGGAATACGGAGTCCTATGGGCTTCCCTTAGAATGTCCATCTTCACATCCGATTTATGAGGCACACAAAGACGGCCTCTAAACCGGATGGAACCATGCTCATCTATGCTGAAATCCCGATGTTTCCCCTCTGAAATCCTCCGCCGAACCTCCTGAAGCAAACGATCCTGCAGCTGAGCCTCATACAACCGCTCGGGTATGCAAGATTGAATGATCATCCGAGTCTCCTCTTGCGCAACCTCAAAGAAACAGTAAGTGACCTGTCCTCTTTCCAACTCCGCAACCAAGGGCATAGCGGTCTTGGGGACACCCGTTCTACTCAAGGCATCCGCCACGACATTAGCCTTGCCGGGATGATACTGGATCGACACATCAAAGTCCTTTATCAATTCCAACCATCTACGCTGCCACAGGTTCAGCTCTCGCTGGGTGAATATATATTTGAGGCTCTTATGATCAGTGAAAATATCACAAGATTCCCCATAAAGACAGTGCCTCCACAATTTCAAGGCAAAAACCACAGCGGCTAACTCGAGATCATGGGTGGGATAATTCTGTTCATGAGTCTTCAGCTGTCTTGAAGCATAAGCAATGACACAACCTTCTTGCATGAGCACACAACTGTAACACCCCAAAATTTTGCTTTTCTTAAATTCATGTGTGATTTGGCACTTTGGTGAATTTTTGGAATTTTCTGGAATTTATTTGGATTTATTTGAATTTATTCCATTTTGAAATAATTAAAGAATTTAATTTTGCAAATAAAATTTTGTTGGAAATATTTTATTTAAGTCCCAAATACCCTAAAATATTTTCCAGAATTTTTCTGGAATTTTTCCGAGTATTTTGCTATTTTTAATGAATTAAATGAATTACTGGGAATTATTTTAAATATTAAATCGCTGGAAATTCAAGTCGGGTCAAGTACTGTTCATCCGACCGAGCCCGAGTCAGACTCGAGTTCGAGTCCGACCCGAGCCACGTGACTCGACCAAACCAACTCCAAAACCTAATCGATCCCAACCGTCGGATCAAGATCCAACGGTCAGGATCTTCCCGTACCGCTTCGGTCGAATCCGGCACGGATCCGATCGCGTCCACGCGATCGTGGCCGTTGATCGTGCCATGTGGGCGCACCGTGCGTCATCGTCCCCGCCGAGTCAGCCGGACTCCTCCGCTTGTCGCCGCCGTGTAGGATTAGGGTTCCGCCTCAGGCGCGCATGCCGAGGGCATTTAAATACCGGTGGTACCGAGGACCGCCCGTGACCCAGCGCACTCTCGCCCTACCTCACCGAGCCTCGGCCGCCCGTAGATCCGCCGGAATCGCTCGCCGAGTCATAGCATCCCTCATTGTGGTTTTGCTTGATTCGCCGCCGTCCGCCCCTCGCCATTGACCCCAGATCCGAACCCACGAAGCCAGGCGCACCAGAGAGACCCTTCACCTCGCCGAGCACGTCCCAAACGTCGTTCGTGTGGTCGCCGATCCTCGGCCACGGCAGCCACGACTTCGCCAGTGAAGCCATCGCCGACCCGAGCTCCACCAACCGTCCGATCAAGATCCAAGGGCTCGGATCGCGCCACATCACCCTCGGTGAGTTCCTCGTTGAAAATCCTAGATCTAATCTCAACCGCTGGATCTAGATCCAACGGCTTAGGTCGTGCCACGCGTGGCGGAGCTGCACCAGGCTAGATTGGATTTGGACCGTTAGATCAAGATCCAACGGCCCGAGATCAACCCGCGCGCCCAAGCACCGGAGGCCCAAATCAATCCTAACCGCCGGTTTTCAAACCAACGGCTACGATCGTGCCACGTGTCGAGGGAGCCGAACCGCGCCACGCCGCGGCGTGCGTGACATCGACACGCTGGGCCAGCGTGTCGGCCGACGCACCGTGGCGTCACCCATGACGTCATCGGTAGGTCCCACCCGTCAGCGCCGTGGGCTGAGCCCCGCTGACGTCAGCGATGACGTCACCCGAGTGGGCCCACATGTCAGCGACACGTGAGCCGTGGACCGGGTCCACGGTAGACGGCGAGCCGTGGACCGAGTCCATGGACCGCCGACGCCAGCAGACCAATCCAGTGCTGCCACGTGTCCTCGCGACGCAATAAATGATTTTTCAAAAAAGAAAATGATTTAATAAATCGGTTTAATAATTGATTTGAATTTCAAAACTTCAAACGTTTATAACTTTTGCGTTTCAACTCCGATTTGAGTGATTCAAATTTCTAAATTTGTATAAAATTGAGACCTACCTAAATATGAATTTTAATTAATTTTTGGACTAAAGTTTTTCTCTGCAAAATTATTTAATTGATTATTTAAACCTTAAATAATCATAACTTTTGCGTCTTAACTCCAAATTTGACGATTCCAGTTTCTAAAAACTCATAAAATTATGTTCTCTCTGTTTATGGATTTTATTTGGATGTTTGGACACTTTTTGCCTATTGTTTATTCGTGTATTTGCTATTTGCACGCTTTACGAGTAAACGTTGAAGTGCCGGAAGGATTCGAAGGAGAAGTATTGACTCAGGATCCAACTCAAGACCAAGAACAAGTACTTTTTGAAGGCAAGTTGTGCTTTGACCATGTTGATCCTATTTCGAAATCTATTTTGATTTAAACTATTGCATGCTAGTTCAATTAGAAAAATACTTTGTTTAAACATGGGGGTTAGATAAATACCAATTTGCTTTATGACACCTTGATTATTTAAGTATGTGCCATGATCCCTTGTCACCCTAGTTGTGGATTACTAGTTGGACATTATTAAATCGCCAACATGGGTTTAGACCGTTGTAGTATACTGCTTAGACCTGCTACGTGCTCATAATATGATTTTGGAAAATCAAATGTTAATATTGACTTAATGATATATTGAACCTGTTTTGGAAAGGTATCATGTGATGTTGATGTCACGTGGTGCATGATAATCAACTGGGGTTTGATAAACAGTTTTCGACCGGGGCATGTGGCAAGATTAATCAGGTGGGCCAGTTGTGGCATTAGGAGTGTTGATTTGGTTCTTCGGGTAGTCTTGCCCTTGTCACCCTAAGGACTTCACCTTGCAAGCCTTTGAACTGGGTCTAACGTGCAACCACATGTCTGTAATGGGACGGACCTAGTTGACTAAGTTACTAATAACGCACTGTGGGACCTCAGGAGGTCAACTACACCCTTTGTGTAAGTTGTACGGGAGCGTCTGGGCCGAGGCCAGTACCCATCTAACGGTTGATTGGCCTAGACTTCGCCTTTGCGAAGGGAAGGGTTAGTCTTGCGCAATAACCGGGAGGACCACTTGTATTGTTAGAAGTTTCCAAAAGACTTTGTTACTGAACTCGCCTTTGTGGTGTTTGACTGTATCTTGTGGGTAAAGTGCATAACCTCTGCAGAGTTTAGAATCTATTCGAATAGCCGTGTCCGCGGTATTGGACATCGCTCGGGAATTACAGTCAAGGGTTAGATTTTCTCAAAAATAACTTTGGTTTGAAAGGTTGGGCTAGATTAATAATGAAGTTGATGGAAATGTGGTTTAGGATGGGAAAGATGTTTACCAAACTTCTTGAATAGTTACTTATGCTTTACTTATTTCTACTGCTTTCGAATCTACTTACATTACTTTTCAAATCTTTGTTTCAAGCAAATATACCTTGAGCTATTCCTTTGTACCAAGCCATGCATATAGTATATTAGCTTGCATTACATTGCATGACTTGCTGAGTACCAAGTACTCACCCTTGCCACAATACAACACCAGTTGAAGAGGAGACTGCGCAAGCTTTGGAGGAGGAACTCCAAGAAGATCCGTCTACTTAGGGAAGCGAGCCCAGTCAGTTGCCTGTGGTATACTGGATGGCGCCACGAAGTTATTTGATTTTCCGCTGCTATTATTTTTCTCTGAATAAGTTTCGCCTTGCGAGGCATATATTTGTAACTTGACCATAAGGTCAAGTAACCAGTTTGACTATTTAAATAAAGTACTTTATTGGTATCGAGTGGTATGATTGTGATATTTACCGATGTTAAGACTGTGTGCACTAGCGCGTTCCTGGACTAGTGCTGAATACACAGAGGGTCCGGATCTGCAAATTCGGGGTCCCGACAACAACCCAAACCAATCCTGGAGGCATCTGCATACACTGTATATCGCTTGCCACTCACAGGTAAAGATAGAATAGGTGCATTGACCAGTTTGTTCTTTAGCGTCTGGAAACTAGTCTCACACTCCTCTTTCCAGATGAAAGGAACCCCTTTCTGAGTGAGCCTTGTCATCGGCTTAGCTATGATAGAGAAATTATGCACGAAGCGCCGGTAATAACCTGCCAACCCAAGAAAACTCCTGATTTCCGTCACACTAGACGGTCTTCGCCATCCAACCACAAAGAAGAACATTCTTTGGGTCAACTGTGATACCACTTTGGTTGATGACATGCCCAAGGAAACTCACCTCCGACAACCAAAAGGCGCACTTCTTGAGTTTGGCATAGAATTGATTTCTACGAAGAGCCTCCAAAACTAGACCGAGATGCACGGCGTGCTCCTCCTCGGACTTCGAGTAGACAAGAATGTCGTCAATGAAGACGACAATAAAGACATCAAGATATTCATGGAGCATCCTGTTCATGGCTTCCATAAAGACGGCAGGAGCATTCGTTAGTCCAAAAGACATGACTACAAACTCAAAATGCCCATACCTTGTGTTGAAAGCCGTCTTTTCAATATCCTCCTCCTTAATCCATGAATCGATGATACCCAGTTGCAAATCGATCTTGGAGAATACTTTGGCACCCTCAATTGATCAAAAGGTCATCAATGCGAGGCAATGGATACTTGTTCTTAATGGTAACTTGATTAAGCGCCAGGTAGTCCACACATAGTCGCTTGGTGCCATCTTTCTTCCCCACAAACAAGACCGAGCGCCCAAGGAGATGAGCTCACTCTAATAAACCCCTTAGCTAGGAGTTCGCCCAATTGCCTCTTCAACTCAACTTGCTCTATCGGAGCCATCCGTCACGGGTTTTATAAATCGGCCTCGCATGCAGGAACAAGATCAATGCGGAAGATAGTCTCCCGCTAAGGAGGCAATCCCTAAGCTCACCGGGAAACACATCTAGATATCGGCAAACTACAAGAATGCCCTCCAAACTCTTCTCCTCCTCTCGACCCTCAACCATGGACTGCAGGACCCCCGATTTCAACATCCGGGAGTTTGGGAACAGCTTACACAAAAGGAGAGGGAGTACCGCATAGCACTCCCTGGAAAGTTATTTCTTGCCCAGACGGAGCATGCAAGGTGGTATCCTCCAAGCACGATCAATCACCGCTTTGGTGCTGGGATAGCCACCCATGCCAAGGATAACATCAAATGGCTCCAAGGAAATCACCACCAGATTCGCCATGAACTCCTCATCGCCTAACAGAAAGTGACAGCCGATGCACTCTCGAACTAGAAATCAAGCCTTGCGGTGCACTAACCACCACGGCATCACCCAAACTCTGCACGCATGCACCAGCCCGAACAACAAAATCCACAGAGACAAACGAGTAGCTAGCGCCGAGTCGAACAACACACCGGCAACCACGACTAACAGAAATAGTACTGTCACCACATTGCCACGATCCGCATCCCCGAAGAGGGCAAAGCGTGGACTCGGGGTAGACTGAGATGGTGCAGCCTCGCATCTGGATATGTCAAAGCATAGGGACCCACGGCGAAGTCCCGAGGAAGGTGGCGGTGGAAGCTGGGCATCCAAGAAGTCCCCGAGAGTGGCGCCGTAGAACGAGGGAGTCGGAGTAGGCGCCGGAGGTGCTGCAGAGTAGGAGCCGATGGCAACATATGCATCATGCCCCTGTCCGCTGTCCACCTGGAGAGGATGTCACCGGCTCCCAACGCAGCCTTGCCGTTGGGGTTCTTACGACACACCACATCCTTGTGATCCTCCCGACCACAGATGGTGCACCTTCCTTCCACGAGCACTCGCTGCGGCGATGGGAATCGCCACAACGGAAACATACCATCCCCATGCCAGAGTGACTATGGCACGCAGATCGCGCACCTCCCCCGAGGTGTGTCTTGAGTAGGACGGCCACCATAGGGTGGTGACGAAAATTCTTCCCTTCTTATTCCAAGTACCGGAGGATTGGCCCTTCTTCTCTGGAGGGCCCTTAACCTGCTCTCCCGTGGCAGGTTTGCGATGCTCTTCGGTGTAGTTCAGCTGCAGCTCTACACCCAGAGCTTGCTCCACCATTGTCCGGAAATCGACAATGGGGAAAGCGCCCAGCATATGGCGAATGGCAGGACGGAGTCCTGCCGAACCGCCTTGCCTTCTCCACCTCGTCACGTGCCACATGGGGCACAAAACGTACGATCTGGTTGAAGCCAACCTCGTACTCCGCCATAGTCTTCTTGTCTTGGGCATACTGTCCCAAGTCAATTTGCATCTTGTCGAGGAAGGTGGCGGGGTAGAACTTCCTCTCAAATTGCCGGACAAACTCCTCCCAAGAGGAGTCACCCAGCGCGCCCCTCCACCAGATCTGGGTTTCCCCCTTCAAGAGCTGCGGCACGAAGCGGACACGCTCCTGCGCCGCCACCTCAAAAGCGTCCAGCTGCATCTCCACATAGGACAACCAATCCGCTGCCTGGATCGGATTGCCCACCCCATCAAAGCTATCCAGCAGTCCAACCCACTCCCTCGGCTTGATGCCACACTTTGCCGCGCCCCAAGCGGCACGAGGCGCTCAGCGCCCACAGCGGGGCGGCTGTCAGGCGCCCCTCCTCAGCACCCGCAACTCCTCCTGCATCGCCCTCATGGCGGCCACTATCTCTGCCGAAACCCCGCCCTCAGCCTGGGTAGGTTCAGCTGCCTCCGACGGCTCGGGAGCGAGGCCCCCCGAACGGCCTACCGCACGCGTCTTTGGTGGCATACTGCACCCAACAAGCCGCAAGCAAACAATCACCACAACAACAAAAGCATAACAAAATCACCCACAATCAAACAATAAATATAGTCGAACATACGCATGCCATGCAATGCAGCCCATCCCATCCTAATAGTGCAAGTGTGTCAATTTTAAAGTTGATTAACAATCCTATTCAGTATTAAAAGTTTATTACCCTAAGGCAATTTTAAGAGTTATACCTAAGCAATGTTACTAATTTCACACAGCAAAGTTTTAGTTCATGTTAGAATATCTCTCCTAAATTCATACACCAAGGACCTAAATCTGGCTCTGATACCAACTGTAACACCCCTTAAAACTAAACTATAGAACAAGAAAATTTCGACAGCATCTCCCCTAAAAACAGGACATTACGGAAGCATTTCATGATAAGCAATTCAAACAGGAATATAAGCAATTCAACAATACTAGTGACAACAAGTCTAAACCAACCATAAGCAAGAATAAGTTTAGTCATAACAACAAATAGTCTAAGTGTAAATAAAATTCAGCAAGCTAATGTATTAAATAAACACTAGTTCATGGGAGTTGTGAAGACATTCGAAGGTTTATTGTGTTGCTAGCCCAACCCTCATGCTTATGTCTCTTTCACGCGACCTGAAAACAACAAAACACAAGCAGTGAGATTGGGTAATCTCAGCAAGCGGAACAATTAACACATAATCACATCCATCAAGAATTTAACACACCACATGCTTTACATTCAACACCACAACATTGACTACCACAACCTCAGTAAAATGCTCATGCTTGTGCATATGCTTATGCCATGATCCTCTTCACCGTGCCCTTTCTCAGGAACACACGGTGTTGTACTGCACGGTCGCCAAGACGCTGGCGTCGACAAACTTCCAATGCATGATTATGCAGTTAATGCTTCATGCATGAATTCATTCATAATTTTCCACATTGAGTCTACATATTTGCATGCCATCATATAACATGGATAGAAAAACAAATAACCTTGAGATGAACTATTTAGACAGTTCAACCAATAGGCAACATCATTCTTCTCTTTACTCATGGTTCAAAGCCAAAGCACATCATCACATTGCTAATCTAATTATTGCAATCTTCCTAGCAAATGATCAAACCATGTATGATTAATGTCATCGGGAAATATAACGAAGGCAATGCAAACAACGATGTATAGCTCAACCATAACACTACTTCCACTTGCCTTTACCGACGTAGACGACGGATCTAGTTGCGTCCAGAAGGGGCACCACCTGTACAAGCATATTTTCAGTATTTAATAACACCACAATTGATCACACAACTCATACACGCAATTCCTACAACCCGTTCCCCTTTTCCAACACCGAAACCCCGATCTGTCCGGATCGAACAGCAGCAACCCCCATTCTCTTTTTCGTATCTTTTTTTCTACAGAACATAAAAATATGAAAAAATTACAGGAGCTAGATATTGACTAGATCTACAACTTTCCAGAAGATCATAAATTCTAATTCCTCTGTTAAATATGCCTAAACAGTCGTCCAACACAGTGGATGAAATCTGTTCCCAGATTCTGTTCGTCAGTTTGCAACAGCGATAACTCTCAGAAAACTTCCCCAAAAATTCTGAAAAAATTACAGAAGCTAGGTCTCGACGTTATCTACAACTTTCTAGTTATAGGTTTTGGCAGGAAAATCATCTATGCCACGTAAAACGCGAAACAATCCGCGCTGCACAATCCCCCCTTCCAGAAACAGCACCACGTGAACATCTACCCTTCTCCCCCAACAAGATCCATCCAAAACCCTCACCACCAGATCTAATACACTCCTAATCCCTAGGTAAAACAGAGGTAAAAGTTTGGGAATTTTACCTAGTGTTCTCCCTTGCGAACCCACGAAGAACACGCGATGAACCCCGAATCGGCGATCTACTCGTCCTCCACGCCTCCACGGAGTCGCTCCTCGTCTTCTCCTTCGCGATTCGTGGCGGATCTTGAGCCACCACGTAGGGGAAGGAAGGGGAGGGAGAGGTGGCTGCTAGGGGAGGGAGAGGGAGAGGGAGGAGGCGCCTAGGGTTAGGGGGAAAAGGGGTGGCGCCCCCCTTGGCTAGTGGGCCGGCCCACTTCGGGGACGGGGGAGGGAGAGGTGGGGAGGGAAATCCCGGCCTCGGCCCAGGTTGTCCTCGGCCCACTGATTCTAGCCCGACGCTCCAAAAAAAATATTAAAACGTCGCATGAACTTTAGTTAATCAATTCCCGACCAAACTTCTCTCTTTTCGAAACAACCACGACGGAAAAGAACTAGGATCGCTCTCAGACCTAGGGCATCACACCACCTGCGCACCAGCATTTGTAGCTGCAGGCGTAGGTGCAGGTTGTGTAGCAGGGGCAAGAGCATGTGCAGCAGGAGCAGGAGGAGCAGGAGCAGCAGCAGCAGCAGGAGTAGTAGTAGGAGCAGGAGCAGGAGCAGCAGTACCAGGAGCAGCAGCAATAGTACCAGCAGTAGCAGTAACAGGAGCAGGTTCATCAACAATAGTAGCAGGAAGCAAAGACCAGAGTGCACGATTGATACGACTAGCGATGTGGCGAGTAGTAGTAGCAGCAGCAGCGATAGCGATAGCGGCGATAGTACCAGCAGAGCGTAAGTAGTAGCAGTAGTGGTAGCAGTAGCAGGAGGAGGTGCTTGCACTACGACACCCGTCGCGAGCCACTTGATGAACGACATCCGTGCTTGCCCGAGAGTGGTGATATCTTCGTTCGGGGGGAACTCCAGGGCATGAGACATGTAAACATCATGGACATAGTCCACCTGCACCCTCATGTAGCCCATCCCCAAAGGTATACCATGCACCGTGTCATCCTCCTTGCTTGGAAATGCAACCCCGCGCGCAGCCTCAATGTGTATTCCGTCGTCGATTAGGACTAGCTGGCACCTGGCAGGACCCTGCAAGAAGTGATCAGCATCTTCATCATAATCTTTGTTAAGCTTAATGTACCTTTTGGTCTGAAACAGTTATTACCTTGAGGTGTGGAATGCACAGTTCCTTATTGGAAGCGCAGCTGCTAGGGCGTAGCATAGGCGATGGTTGAGGAATCTGATTCTGGGAGAACATCGCCATCATCTCAGCCTTTAACTCCTCCTTCAACTCCTCCTTCATCTGCGCTCTAATCCGCGCCTCACGTGCTTCCCATGATCTTGCCCTGGCACTGGAAGCGCTCTCCTCTACAAAGAAGGACCTCTTCGTATACCCCGCACCTGCGGCAAGCACTCGACCCTTATGATCGGCTTCCCGATTGCCGAACACAGGATGTCCCTTGACCCTTGGCTTTCAAATGCTCCTTGCTCTTTCTGCAGGCTTACCTCCTCCTGCAGGTCGCAAATATAAATTATTGCTAAAATACAATGGGAATATAATATGCAATGTACTATGTTAGATATCTTACGATGGTCGTGACGATCTGTGCGGTCGCGGGGTTTGGAATGACAATCTGACCGTCAGAGGTTTTCTTCGTCCTCACTAATACCCAGTCGCGTGCCCGCTCCTCGCATATGTGGGAGTAAGGCATCGTTGTCCCAGAGGTTGCACACTCCTCCGCTAGTCACGCCCACTCTGCCTTCTTCCCTACATACCCACAGGAACCGAGGTGGTGCGTGTAACACCCCAAAATTTTACTTGTCCTAAATTCATGTGTGATTTGGCACTTTGGTGAATTTTTGGGATTTTCTGGAATTTATTTGGATTTATTTGGAATTTATTTGAATTTATTCCATTTTGAAATAATTAAAGAATTTAATTTTGCAAATAAAATTTTGTTGGAAATATTTTATTTGAGTCCAAAATGATCCAAAGTTTTTTCCAGAATTTTTCTGGAATTTTTCTGAGTCATTTGCTATTTTTAATGAATTAAATGAATTACTAGGAATTATTTTAAATATTAAATCGCTGGAAAATCAAACTCGGGTCAAATCGTTTCATCCGACCGAAGTCGAACCCGAGTCGGACTCGAGTCCGACCGAGCCACGCGACTCGACCAAACCCACTCCTAAACCTAATCAATCCCAACCGTTGGATCAAGATCCAACGGCCGAGATCCGCCTGCACGGTTGAGCCGTATCCGCCCGGATCCGATCGCGCCGCGGCGATCGTGGCCGTTGATCGCGCCACGTGGATGGGCCGAGAGTCGTCGTCTTCGCCGAGACCGAGCCGGACTCCGCCGAGTCTTGTGCCGCGTGATCGACTAGGGCTCCGCCGAGCACGCCTCCGGGCTATTTAATGCCGGATCGCACCAGTATCGCCGTGACCTTGCGCTACTTTTGCCCTAGCTTGCTAAGCCCTAGCAGCCCGCTTGCTCGGGATTGCTCGCCGTAGTAGCTAGGGTATCGTGGTGGTTTTTTCACCTTCCGCCGCCGCCCGTCGCCCGAGGAGAAGGAGGTCGAACCGGATCCCCGAGCCAAGGCGACTCGAGCGTGACCCGCGACGTCGCCGGAGGAGCCCGTAAGCGCCCGTCGGGCTCGTCATCGTTCCGTCTCCGGTGCCCAAGCTTCGCCGTGCCATCGCCGGACTCCGCGAGCTCGTGGGACCGTCGGATCCGGTCGGACGGTTGAGGTGAGTTCACGTGTTCCAAACCCGATTAGATCGGGACCGTTGGATCAAGATCCAGCGGTTCACAATCGCCACGCGTCGTAGCGATGCTATTATAGGATTAGATCCGACCGTCCGATCTAAATCGAACGCCCACGAGCATCGAGTAGTTTCAACGTGTTAAACCCTGGATCTAATCCGCGCCGTTGATTTTCAAACCAACGGCCGAGATTGCGCCACGTGTTGGGAAGGTGGACCGACGCGATCAGCGTCGTACGCGTGTGAGCGCGTGTCCCTGACACGCGGGCCCCGCATGTCAGAGGGCCCACACATCAGCCGCGTTGGCGTGAGACCCGCGATCGGCAGTGGGTCCCACTGTCGACCTCGCTGGTAATGGGCCAGGGTCGCGTGGACCAGCGCCGTGGTGAGGCCCATGAGCGGTGGCGTCGGCCAACCCAATCGAGGTGACACGTGTCCATGATGGCCTTAATAATTAATTTCCGAAAGAAAATGATTTATTAATTCCGAAATAATGATTTTGATTTTGTTTCAAACTTCAACCATAACTTTTGCGTTTCAACTCCGATTTGAGTGATTCAAATTTCTAAATTTGTATAAAATTCAGATCTACTCAAATATGAATTTTATTTAATTTTTGGACTAAAGTTTTCTCTGTAATATTATTTAATTGATTATTTAAACTTTAATAAATCATAACTTTTAGTTTTAACTCCAAATTTGTGATTCAGTTTCTAAAAATCCAGAAAATTATGTTCTCTCTGTTTATGGATTTTATTTGGAGTTTTAAGGATGTTTTGCCTATTGTTTATTTGTGTATTTGCTATTTGCGCTTGCAGTAGAGCGTTGAAGTCTTGGGGAGGGATTCGAAGGAAGTATTGACTCGGGATCAACTCAAGACCAAGAGCAAGTACTTTTTGAAGGCAAGTTGTGCTTTGACCATGTTGATCCTATTTGAAATCTATTTTGATTTAAACTATTGCATGCTAGATCAATTAGAAAGATACTTTGTTTAAACATGGGGTTAGATAAATACCAAATTCTTTGTATGACACCTTGATTATCTAAGTATGTGCCATGATCCTTGTCACCCTAGTTGTGGTTTACTAGTTGGACATTATTAAATTGCCAACATGGGTTTAGGCAGATTTGTAGTATCTGCTTGGGCACGCTCGTGCTCATAACATGATTTTGGACAATCAAATGTTAATATTGACTTAATGATATCTTGAACTGTTTTGGAAAAGTATCATGTGATGTTGATGGCACGTGGTGCATGGTAATCAAGCTGGGGTTTGATAAGCATGATTTCGGCCAGGGCATGTGGCAAGAGTAATCGGGTGGGCGAGTATGGCCTTGGGGATGTTGATTTGGTTCTTCGGGTAGTCTTGCCCTGGTCACTCTAAGGACTTAACCTTGCAGAAGCCTTTGAGCCGGGTCATACTTGCAACCACATGGGTGGAATGGGGCGGCCTAGTTGACTAAGTCGCTAAGGACTCACTTGTGGAGCCTCGAGTGTCAATTACACACCGTTTGTGTGATTGTGCGGGAGGCGTGTCGTGGCTATGGCCGGATACCCATCTAGCACGGTGTGTTGGTCCCATACTTCGCCTTGGCTAAGGAAGGGATGGTGTAGAGCACTGAACCAGGAGAGGACCACTGTGTTGTTTGAGGCTTAGAAAGGCTTTATTCTGAGAACTCGCTTTTGTGGTGTTTGACTGTATCTTGTGGGTAAAGTGCATAACCTCTGCAGAGTTTAGAATCTATTCGAATAGCCGTGTCCGCGGTATTGGACATCGCTCGGGAATTACAGTCAAGGTGTAGGATCGAAGTATACGAATATAGCAATCAGAGGGGGGGTGAATGATTGTGCGGAAGCTAAAACCAAATTCTTGACCTATTAAAAGTTCACCCCAAAACAGAACCAAATAATTGCCTCGTTTTCGACAAAAACAGAATGACAGAGGTTTGGTAAAACGAGAATTCCCGGAGATCCAACCGTCGAAACGATCTGAAATTTGGACACAAGAAACTAGATTCCAATACGAATCGAACCCAAAAAGAATCAGCTCGATCGGACTTACGGATCAAAAGTTATGAGCTTCGCAAGCTTGCTGATCCAGAACTTGACGAGAATCAATCTAATCAAAACTTCAAGATTAAACAAGAACGACAAAAGATTGATCAACTAGACTTTGAAACACTAGATCAATATCTGAGAGGTTTTGATGGATCAAATCAAGATAAAACTTGAAGAACAAAAACCAATCTAGAACTAGAACAAGCATGCAAACAAGAACCAAAACAGAAAATCTTTGTGGCGCGTGGTTCTGTAGCACGCAAAAATCTTGGAAGAATTGATCTTTATTTCTTGTCTAAAATACTCTCATCAAGAGTACAAACCCTAAAACCAAGCTCAAAGCTTGATGCTCAGCTCTACTTGATGCCTTTCAACAGAGACCCCCACCTATTTAAAGCACCAACCCACAAGAGTTAGAATAGATTCCTATTCCTAGAGAGGAATCCGTATCAACTCAACTCTACTTGGCCCAGCCGGGCCGAGAGTACAGCAACTCTTCTGCGGCGTGGCAAGCCCTACCATACTCACGTGACTAACACTTTGCGCAGCGTATGGCCACTGCCATACTCACGTGACTAACACTTTGCGAATGACCTCACGCCATTCTCACGTGACTAACCATTCTTCATGTGCACCATTCTCTTAGCGAGCGTCGCATGACATCCTTGACCACCAAGACCTCGGTTCCTCCTGAACCTAGTCGAACCTCGGTTCCTCCATGAACCTAGTTCCGGTCCGTCATCGACCACATTAGATCTTGAGCAATGCACTGCACATGAACAAACCTAAAACAAATCCGAGCACAAGTCACGACTTGACTCAATGTCAATCCATGCAACTACTCACATGAGTATTGCATAAAGTCCACTTCAAAAGAAGCATCATGAAATCATTACAAATTTCAAATTCACATTCAAAATTCAAATCCAAATCGCTCAAAACCTAATTGGCGAAAGCACGACGGACAAACAAAGTTGAGTCTGCGTGCATGTAAACTTCTTGTCTTTTAAGAACTTGGTCCCCGCATAAGCGAAACTTCTTGTTTCTTGTCAAATTATCAAACACATGCACAAGCACATTTTGCAAAACCAATTCTAAGTTAATTTTAGTTCAAAGCCAATTTTGACACATGATTTCACAATCTCCCCTTGATGAAAACATTGGCAACACCATAAGAAATGAACATTTGGCATTCACTTTACAAAAGATTTTGAAATCCAAAGGATCAAGGACCAAAAAGAGAAAACACAGAATTCCCCCTTGGACCAAAATGCAAAGCAAAATCTCCCCCTGAGAAGGAAAATGTGTGTGAATGTGCAATGTGCCCAAAAATTCCAAAATTCTCAAACTTTTCCCAAAAAGCTCAAATTTCAAAAAAACTTTTTCCCTTTTTTTCTTTGAACTTCTCAAATATTCCCAAAATATCTCCCCCTTTGACAATGGATTCATCAAGAGTACAAAAGAGAATTTGTTCAAAATTTTCTGTAGCAAGATTTCACAAGGAGAAACAAGGAGTGCCAAGATAGGAAAAGATGAGCTCATTCGATCATATAACCTTATATATCACATAATATGCAAAATACATGATCTTGATGTGATTTTAACAAGTTAAGGGAATGACATGCATCTCAATCTCAATTGATCAACTATAGCCAAGTACTAAGCAAAACCTTTAGTAGAAAAAAGGCTCAAAGTTGAAGCAACTAACAAATCGAGGCGAGCAAGTAGTTTCAACTCCAATCTAGTAGACCAATTTAATCTTTAAAGCAGTAACGGCATGTGGCATGCTTGAAGCATACTTCTTTTATTTCTTTGGAGTGGCATGCTTGAAGCATACATCTTGTCTTTTGAGGAATGGCATGCTTGAAGCATACATCTTATCTTTTAGGAAAGCATCTGAAGCACATAACTTGAGGTTTTGCTTTTAACAACCCTTTTTAAGCTGATTCCCTTTTCCTTTATTTTTGATTGTAAACATGCAAGGAGATTAAAGGTCTTTTGAAGAGTAAAGCTGAAAACACACTTGCTTCATAGCCCAAATTTGTCAAGAAGATTCAATAACAAGCCTAGAAGAGTAAGATATCAGAGTATTTAGCTATAGGCAATCAGTCCAGGGAATTCCACAATGTCATTTTTAGTTCAAGTGAGACAATTAGATTATCATATATTAGCTCAATTACATAACATATAAAGAAATATGATAAAGTAAGTTCATCAAGTGAAAGAACTTGGCAAAAACTCCCCTCAAAATAAACCCATTGGATGAACAATCCCAAGTTCTCCCAGAATAAAGCAAAGCGAAGAAGACAAAGGTTTTGTGAAAATGTCTGCCAATTGGTGTTCGGTATCCACATGATGAAGGCCAATGTTGCCTGTTTCAAGATGATATCTAAGAAAGTGAAATCTGATGTCAATGTGTTTTGTTCTAGAGTGTTACTGCAGGGTTCTTAGCAATGCAAATTGCACTAGTGTTATCACACAAAGAGGAACACTATCCAAATTAACCCCATAATCTTTAAGTGTAGCTACTATCCAAGAATTTGAGAACAACAACTAGCAGCGACCACATATTGGATTCGATTGATTGTGCAACGAAGATTGCTTTCTAGATGACCATGCAATGAGAGAATTTCCCAAGTGACATGAACCAGAAGTGCTTTTCCTATCAATTCTACATCCTCCAAAATCAAGCATCGAGAAAAAGATCTCAAACTAATGCATGAGAGCAGAAAACCAAATGCAAAATCTTGAGTTCCATGAAGATACCTGAAAATCCTTTTGGCCACTTATCGATGTGAAGCACGTGGGAAGCTTGAAAACAAGCACACAAG
This sequence comes from Rhipidocladum racemiflorum, assembly GCA_036346355.1. Classification (NCBI taxonomy): domain Eukaryota; kingdom Viridiplantae; phylum Streptophyta; class Magnoliopsida; order Poales; family Poaceae; genus Rhipidocladum; species Rhipidocladum racemiflorum. The sequence continues at coordinate 40,797,616 of CM070588.1, forward strand.
CACGTGGGAAGAGTCTCTCATGTAAACCTCAATTATCTTTATCCTCACTTGACATCGTCATCATCTTTATGAACAAATACACTCTCCCCCTGAATATATGCACTGTAGCACTGCATCATTTGGACTAGTGCCTTTGCGAAAAGCAGTGGAAGAAGCATCTCCAAAGGCAACACTTTCAGCATGAGATGCACTGCAGTGAAGAGGAGAACCAAATCTTATCAGAACATATGAAGTGAGCATCCGAAAATTCACTAGCCACATGTTCTCCCTCCTCGCGTGAGAAGCCTACATAGAAGCGAAAGTGTCGAGGTCTCGATCTTTGGGGTTAGAAATAAGATGTTTAGGAATCGAGTCTTGAGACACCACGACGGACAACGATGGGCACAACACAAGCAGTCTTATGCACAAAATCAAATTTGCACCATTCAGTGTTTCTAGCAACAAAAAGTGTTTGTTTCACCTAGGCACATAATCGAGTGGAGTGTGCCTTTCTGAAATTAGACCTAGCATTAAACCTTTCTCTCTTTTGTTGTTTAGCTAGTCTAAAGCAAAAGTCTACTAAATGTCCATCCACTACCACAATGAGTGCAAATTGCTTAACATGATGTTTTGCTTTATGATGAAGCAACATTTGCATTCATCATAGTAGAAGATAAAAAGGCAGTGATTTGAAGACAATTTTCTTAGGTTCATTTGAAATCTCAAGTTTGTTATTGCAAGGAGCATAAACAGGCGAGAGTTTAGTTTCATATGAAGCATGAAGATCAAAACCTAAACCTTTCTTGTTTGAGCTAACCTTAGATTGATCCAAAATCATGTTTAATCTTTTCTTGCCATTAGTGAATCGTTCCAAAGAACTTTGCAAGTAATCAACTTTTCTTGGCAAGAGTTAAACAATTATTGCAAGATTATCAACCTTCTCTTTTACATTTACGACAAGTAGAGCATGAAAGAACCTCATGCATGTGATTATCAGTCAATTGAGAAATCCTAGCATTTGCATCTTTCAATTTTAATTCAAGAGTTGAGCATTTAGAACAAGAAGTTAAACCATGCAAATCATCGATTGGAACAGCTAGCATGTTTAACATGTTTATCATTTTCTCATTTAGATGCAACGAAGAGCATGTTCTTTCCTAAGCAAAGTAAGCTCATTGTAAATTAAGTCACATGATTTGCAAGCATCATCATCGAGGAATCAAGGTTTTAAGTCTAGCAATTTCAGCATTCAATGACTCCACAACAAAATCATGTTTCTTAATTTTCTTATCACGTTTATCAAGCAATTTACCAAGGCGAGCAACGATAGCTAATTCATCGTAGAAGGATCTACCTCATTGAAGTCATTTGTCATGATAAGCCCTCGGTGAAGGTATGCCTGCTTTTGGCCATGAGACACAACCCGTCAACTCATGCTTGCTTGGGTTGCATCATCCTCATTGCTCTCGAATTCACATCGCTCAAATTGACTTGTTCAGAAGGCGGAAAGAACTCGATGGACAACTGCGGTTGATGAAGTTCTTCTTCTTTCTATCACTTGGAGAGAACTTCTTCTTCTCTTTTCTTCTGTCGTTGTCCTTCTCCTCCCTTGATGCTTTACTTGCAAGTTTTGGACAGTTTGGATGAATATGATCGAGATCACCACACTCATAGCATCTTGGAGGATCACCACCACCTCTCTTTCTCTTTATCACATTTTGCAAGGCTTTGTTAAGCGAGAGAGAGTAGTGATAAGTCTTCTTAAGGAATTGCTCAATCGTTCATCGGTTAGTGAAGACAAGAAGGATAGAGCAAAACTTGAAGCGACACCATTATGAGATATGCTAGATTGAGATGTCAAAGCAATTGATTTATGATCATTCTTTCTAGCAAAAACATCTAATTCATGAGTTTTCAACTTAGAATAAAGAACATCTAAAGTAAGTGTACTCATGACCAGTGGATTCTCTAATGGATGTAACTTTCATCTCCCAAATAGACATGTCTAAAGCACCAAGCAATTGTCTAGCATTAGTGACATCATCAAAGCTAACTCAACGACACGCAAATTGCTAAGAATCTTATTAAAGCGTGCAAAGAAGTCATCTGATTCACTAGGTTTCATCTCAAAGCATGTATTCTTTTTGTAAATATCTTGGCCGAACCTCTTTGGCCAGTGTTAGAACCCTCATGGTAATCACAAAGAGATTTCCATACCTCATATCTTGGATCGAAGATGAACCACCACGATCAAAGTCACGTCCCAAGCCTTGGATGATCAAGTTGCGCTTTGCTATTTGCTTCAGCGTGTGTGCGTTGGTGTCGTTGGCGTTGTCGTTTGCGAGGGACTTCATATGGCTTGTAGACCTTCTCCCAAATTACGAATCCACTGAGCTTGGATGAAACGCCTCCATCTTGGCCTTCCAAAACTGAAAATCAACACCATTGAACACACAAGGTTTTGTCGAATAATGATCCATTGATCTAATCACCGATTAAGATAGATTAGAAAAACCTTGCTGCGATACCACTTGTAGGATCGAAGTATACGAATATAGCAATCAGAGGGGTGAATGATTGTCTGGAAGCTAAAACCAAATTCTTGACCTATTAAAAGTTCACCCCAAAACAGAACCAAATAATTGCCTCGTTTTACGACCAAAACAGAATGATAGAGTTTGGTAAAACGAGAATTCCGGAGATCCAACCGTCAAAACGATCTGAAATTTGGACACAAGAAACTAGATTCCAATACGAATCGAACCCAAAAGAATCAGCTCGATCGGACTTACGGATCAAAAGTTATGAGCTTCGCATAGCTTGCTGATCCAGAACTTGACGAGAATCAATCTAATCAAAACTTCAAGATTAAACAAGAACGACAAAGATTGATCAACTAGACTTTGAGAAACACTAGATCAATATCCTAGAGAGGTTTTGATGGATCAAATCAAGATAAAACTTGAAGAACAAAAACCAATCTAGAACTAGAACAAGCATGCAAACAAGAACCAAAGCAGAAAATCTTTGTAGCGACGTAGTTCTGTAGTACGCATAAAAATCTTGGAAGAATTGATCTTTATTTCTTGTCTAAAATACTCTCATCAAAAGTACAAACCCTAAAACCAAGCTCAAAGCTTGATGCGCTCAGCTCTACTTGATGCCTTTCAGCAGGAGACCCCACCTATTTAAAGCACCAACCCACAAGAGTTACAGAATCACGATTCCTATTCCTAGAAGGAATCCGTGTCAACTCAACTCTACTTGGCCCAACCGGGCCGAGTACAACTCTTTACTTGCCGTATGGCAACCCTACCATACTCACGTGACTAACACTTTGCAGCGTGTATGGCACCACTCACGTGACTAACACTTTGCAGAATGACCTCTGCCATTCTCGCGTGACTAACCATTCTTCATGTGCACCATTCTCTTGGCCCGACGTCCGCATGACATCCTTGACCACCAAGACCTCAGTTCCTCCTGAACCTAGTCGAACCTCGGTTCCTCCATGAACCTAGTTCGGTCCGTCATCGACCACATTCGTCTTGAGCAATACGCACATGAACAAACCACAAAACAAATCCAGAGCACAAGTCACGACTTGACTCAATGTCAATCCATGCAACTACTCACATGAGTATTGCATAAAGTCACTTCAAAGAAGCATCATGAAATCATTACAAATTTCAAATTCACATTCAAAATTCAAATCCAAATCGCTCAAAACCTAATTGGCGACAGCATTCTGACGGACAAACAAAGTTGATGCAGCGTACATGTAAACTTCTTGTCTTTTAAGAACTTGGTCCCACGCGTAAAAACGAAACTTACTGTTTCTTGTCAAATTGTCAAACACATGCACAAGCACATTTTGCAAAACCAATTCTAAGTTAATTTTTCAGTTCAAAGCCAATTTTTCAGCACATGATTTCACAGTTAGATTTTCTCAAAAATAACGTTGGTTTGAAAAGTTGGGTTGGTTTAATAATGAAGATGATGGAAATGTGGTTTAGGATGGGGAAAAATGTTTATTAAACTTCTTGAAAAGTTATTTACGCTTTACTTATTTCTACCGCTTTCGAATCTACTTATATTACTTGTCAAAGCATTTCTCTTTGCCAAATATACCTTAAGCTATTCCTTTGTACCAAGCCTTGCATATAGTATATTAGCTTGCATTCTATTGCATGACTTCTTTAGTACCAAGTACTCACCCTTGCCTCAACACAACACCGGTTGAAGAGGAGACTAAGCCCGGCGGAGGAGGAACTCCAAGAGGATCCGTCTACTTAGGGATCTGCCGAGCGATCGGTTGCACGTGGTATCTTTGGATGGCGCCCGCAAACTATTTGATTTTCATTGCTATTGCTATTACTTTTCTCTGAATAAGTTTAGCCTTGCGAGCATATTTATTTGTAACTTGGCCATAAGGTCGATAACCGGATTTAGTCATTTAAATAAAATTACTTTGATAATATCGAAGGTATGATTGTGATATTTACCAATGTTAAGGCTGTATTGCACTGGCGCGTTCTGGACTAGTCTTGAATACGCAGAGGGTCCAGTTTGCAAATTCGAGGTCCGTGAAGAGTGATATCGAGCCATACTTGGCTAGGCTCAACCCTAGCTAGAATGGTCGTAGTGAGGATAAAACCTATTTTCTAAAGCTAAAAATTTGTGAAGACAAGAAATGACATCTCGACTTATCCCCTTCTCTCTTTTTCTTGTCTCTTGCTGAAATTTTCCCTTACCTTGTCACAATTTAAAAATTCCGAGTTCTTCGTAAAGCACTCTTGTAGCAGATGGAGGAAGAGTTCAACTACGTTGATCTAGGAGTTGGTCACGGCGGAACTTTGGCATATGCTTGGACTCTCGGAGATTTTGAGAAGCCCCAATACCAAGTGGAAGTGATCGGACAAGCGGGATTGATCAAGGCTTGTGGCGTGAGGATTGAGGGTACTGCTTGGAAAAAGGGCCGGGCAATCGCCCGATACCTTTGCTTTGCCAGGAGATCTACAATGCGGATGGGTATCCAAGAAGTATCACGGACGAGCAATGCGGCACATTACCCGTATTACGCCGGAGGATTGGAAACACGGTGTTAGATTTATCATCGCGGCGATAACCTTCTTGACCGAAGGAGGTGGGATGAGATGCACGATTTACGGTTAGCCGCGATTTATGCGTCGCCAGGAGGATGTACTAGATAATACAAGCAAGGAGCTCTGAAGGCCCGCAAGGAGATCACGGCGGAGAAGAGCGGATGGCGGGAAGCTCAAGAGCATGTGGCACACCTTCTCACGAAGGATTGGCGAGTTGGAGATGACTTTATGCGGACGGACCCGAGCGATTACTCGAGCTACGAGCCCGATCCAGGAGGAGTCGGATCTCGATGAGGACAACGCTTAACTACCATAGAGGACCGCGATTCTTTGGACATGGCAATCGTTTCGCGCCTATGCGCGACATCCGCACCCAGTAGTGGAGGTTTTCGATGAGTGAGCATAGGTTCTATAGTGAGACTCCTTCGGCAAGGTCGAGCCATAGAATAAGAAGTCACCCTTTAGGCGTTAGACTTGAGTTAGTTCGATTTGGATTTGCTTTGTTTTGCTGAGTGTGCGGTATGTGTTGCAAGGCCCTTAGGCATTATGTGCCATACCAAGTTATTAAATGATAAAGTTGGACCTTAAGTTACACCTTTAGCGCCGCATAAGTTCCATATTACTTGTCTATTCTTGTTTCCCTCTCATCTCTAAACCTAGAGCAAATCGAGATGGTGAACACCGTGGAAACTTTGGAAGCAATGAGTGGTTCGCCCAGAAAACCCCAATGATAGAGCACCGATTTTGTTTGTCAAGAAGAAGGGCGGGAGTTTCGGGATGTGCATTGACTACCGTGCACTCAATGAAGTCACCGTGAAGAATAAGTATCGCTACCCAGGATTGATGATTTGTTTGATCGGTTGAGAGGAGCGGAGTTTTTCTCCAAGATCGATCGAGATCGGGATACCATCGATTGAATCCGATCAGAAGATATTGAAGGCGCATTCTCGTCAAGATATGGACACTACGAGTTTCTGATTATGTCCTTTGGGGTGGCGAATGCGGCTTATTTCATGAATATGATGAATAAGGTGTTCATGGAATATTTGGACAAGTTTGTAAATTCGTGTTCATAGACGATATCTAATCTACTCCAAGACAAAGGATGAACATGCCGAACACTTAAGGCGAGTTTTGGAAAAGGCGAGGAACAGCAACTTTTAAGCCAAGTTCGAGCAAGTGTGATTTTTGGAAGGACAAGGTGGAGTTTCTTGGACATGTAATGACCCTTGAAGAATCGTAGTAGATCCAAGCAAAGTAGAAGCTGTGTTACATTGGGAGCAGTAGAAGGCGCCGACCCAGGTCGGAGTTTCCTTGGAATGGCAGGATACTACCGCCGTTTCATCGAAGGCTTTTAGACAATCGCGAAACCTCTTACGCAGTTGCTAAAGAAGGAAAAGAAGTTTGCATGGGCCGAATGTGAGAAAGGATTTCAGGAGCTGAAAAGCGATTGACGTCGTACGTGCTGGAGTTCTACGGATGTTGCTCAAAGCTCGATATTTATTGTGACGCATCGCGCCAAGGACTTGGATGTGTGCTGATGCTGAATGGAAAGGTAAATCGCTATGCATCAAAACGATTGAGGCCGCATGAGGAAAATTATCCAGGCACATGACTTAGAGTTAGCTGCTGTAGTGTATGCTTTTTAGATATTGCGTCACTATCGATTGGAAAGCGGATGTAGTATATACGGATCATAAGAGCCTTAAGTACATATTCACCCGATCGGATCTGAATATGAAATGGCGGAGGAGATGGTTAGAGTTGATCAAGGACTATAATGTTGGAATCCATTACCATCAGGGAAGGCCAGCGTAGTGGCCGATGCTGCAGTCGGAAAAGCCATCACCGTGAGTGCGTTGCTAGCCACAAGTCAGGATGAGTTTATGTGAGGATTTCAGAGAAAATGAAGATTGAGGTAGTACCTAGCGGATTCTTGGCCGCATTGGAAGTAAAGCCTACCCTAGAGGATCGGATCAGGGAAGGACCAGAAGGATGATGACAAGATCCAGCGAGGATTAAGTCCATCAAGGAGGAAGGCAAGGCGAGAGGACTTCAAGTTGGATGAGCAAGGCACGTTGTGGATGAAGGATCGCATTTGTGTGCCTAACAAGAAGGAGTTAAGCAAAGCTGATTGGAGGAAGCCCCATGACTCCAAGTACTCGATTCATCTGGAAGCGCCAAGATGTATCGGGGATCGAAGGAGAGATTACAGGGTGGCAGTATGAACGTGAAGTTGCAGAGCATGTTGCATTGTCGACGTATGCCGGAAGAGTTAAGGCAATGCATCGAGAGACGGCCGAGGATTGCTGGCAACCTTGAAAATACAGTGGAAGTGGGAGGAAATCGAATGGATTTCATTACCGGTTTGCCGAAGACTCAAGGAGAGTTATGACTCCATATGGGTTATAGTGGATCGCTTGACTAAGTAGCCCATTTTATCCCCGTGAAGACCACTTACTCGGAGATAAATTAGCGAGGATTGTACATGATCGATTGTCTGTTTGCGGAGTACTTAAGAGGATAAGTATCGGACAGAGAGTACCCAATTTACCTCAAGGTTACGGAATAAGTTGCATGAAGCCATAGGAACCCGTTTGAACTTGATGACTTATCATCCCACGACCGGATGGACAGGCCAGAAAGAGTCAGCAGAATTCTGGAGGATATGTTGAGAGCTTGTGCATTAGCTTATGCTACCTCTTGGGATAAGAGTTTTACGTATGCGAGTTCAGTTACAACAATAGTTATCGAGGCTAGTTTCGATGTCACCTTTTTGAGAGCCTTGTATGTTCGACCCTGTCGGACGCCTTTGAATTGGAATGAGGCCGTGGCCGTGTCTTTGGGCTGATATTCTTGAGAGGTGAAGAGCAAATCGCCATGATTAGGGAAAGGTTGAAGATAGCCCAATCTCGGCAAGAGAAGAGTTATCTTGACAATCGTCGGGACCAGAATTTGCAAATCCGACCCTCTGTGTATTCGGCACTAGTCCAGAACGCAGCTAGTGCACACAGTCTTAACATTGGTAAATATCACAATCATACCCTTCGATATTATCAAAGTACTTTATTTAAATGACCAAATCAAGTTACTCGACCTTATGGCCAAGTTACAAATATATGCCTGCATAAGCGAAACTTATTCAGAGAAAAGTAATAGCAATAGCAATGAAAATCAAATAGCTTGTGGCGCCATCCAAGTATACCACAGGCAACCGATCGGGCTCGCATCCCTAAGTAGACGGATCCTCTTGGAGTTCCTCCTCCGAAGTGGCTTAGTCTCCTCTTCAACTGTGTTGTGTTGAGGCAAGGGTGAGTACTTGGTACTCAAGAAGTCATGCACAATGCAAGCTAATATACTATATGCAAGGCTTGGTACAAAGGAATAGCTTAAGGTATATTTGCGATGAAACTTTTGACAAGTAATATAAGTAGATTCGAAAGCGGTAGAAATAAGTAAAGCGTAAATAACTTTTCAAGAAGTTTAATAAACATTTTTCCCCATCCTAAACCACATTTCCATCATCTTCATTATTAAACCAACCCAACTTTTCAAACCAACGTTATTTTTGAGAAAATCTAACCCTTGACTGTAATTCCCGAGCGATGTCCAATACCGCGGACACGGCTATTCGAATAGATTCTAAACTCTGCAGAGGTTATGCACTTTACCCACAAGATACAGTCAAACACCACAAAGGCGAGTTCCCGTAACAAAGCCTTTTGGAAGCCTCAAACAACACAGGTGGTCCTCTCCGGTTCGTGCTCTACACCATCCCTTCCCTTAGCCAAGGCGAAGTATGGGACCAACACACCGTTAGATGGGTATCTGGCCATAGCCACGATACGCTCCCCCGTACAATCACACAAACGGTGTAATTGACACCCTGAGGCTCCACAAGTGAGTCCTTAGCGACTTAGTCAACTAGGGCCGTCCCATTCCAGCCATGTGGTTGCAAGTATGACCCAGTTCAAAGGCTTGCAAGGTTAAGTCCTTAGCGTGACCAGGGCAAGACTACCCGAAGAACCAAATCAACATCCCTAGTGCCATACTGGCCCACCTGATTACTCTTGCCACATGCCCCGGTCGAAAACTGTTTATCAAACCCCAGTTGATTACCATGCACCACGTGCCATCAACATCACATGATACTTTTCCAAAACAGGTTCAGTATATCATTAAGTCAATATTAACATTTGATTGTCCAAAATCATGTTATGAGCACGTAGCGTGTCTAAGCGATACTACAACGGTCTAAACCCATGTTGGCAATTTAATAATGTCCAACTAGTAAACCACAACTAGGGTGACAAGGGATCATGGCACATACTTAGATAATCAAGGTGTCATACAGCAATTTGGTATTTATCTAACCCCCATGTTTAAACAAAGTATCTTTCTAATTGATCTAGCATGCAATAGTTTAAATCAAAATAGATTTCAAATAGGATCAACATGGTCAAAGCACAACTTGCCTTCAAAAAGTACTTGCTCTTGGTCTTGAGTTGGATCCTGAGTCAATACTTCCTTCGAATCCCTCAGGCACTTCAACGTCTACTCGTAAAAGCGTGCAAATAGCAAATACACAAATAAACAATAGGCAAAAACATCCCAAAACTCCAAATAAAATCCATAAACAGAGAGAACATAATTTTCTGGATTTTTAGAAACTGGAATCAATCAAATTTGGAGTTAAAACGCATAAAAGTTATGATTTATTAAAGTTTAAATAATCAATTAAATAATATTACAGAGAAAAACTTTAGTCCAAAATTAAATAAAATTCATATTTGAGTAGATCTGAATTTTATACAAATTTAGAAATTTGAATCACTCAAATCGGAGTTGAAGCATAAAAGTTATAAGCGTTTGAAGTTTGAAACAAAATCGAAATCATTATTTCGAATTAATAAATCATTTTCTTTTCGAAATTAATTATTGCGTCATCATGGACACGTGTCAGCCTCTGATTGGTTGGCTGGCGTCACCGGCTCATGGGCTCGGCTCACGGCGCGGTTTGGTCCACGCAGTGGACCGGTCCACGGCTCGGGTGAGGTCGACAGTGGGACCCACTGTCGGTCGCGAGTCTCACGCCAACGCGGGCCGACGTGTGGGCCTCTCGACATGCGGGCCAGCGTGTCGGGACACGCGCTCACGCAGCGTCACGCCGACCGCGTCGGTCCACCTTCCCAACACGTGGCGCAATCTCGCCGTTGGTTTGAAAATCAACTGCGGATTAGATCCAGGTTTAACACGTTGAAACTACTCGATGCTCGTGGGCCGTTCGATTTAGATCGGACGGTCCAGATCTAATCCTATAATAGTACGCTACGGCACGCGTGGCGATTGTGAACCGTTGGATCTTGATCCAGCGGTCAGATCTAATCGGGTTTGGAACACGTGAACTCACCTCAACCGTCCGATCTGGATCCGGCGGTCCCACGAGCTCGCGAGTCCGGCGATGGCACGGCCGGGCTTGGGCACCGGAGACGGAACGATGACGAGCCCGACGGGCGCTCTGAGGCTCCTCCGCGACGTCGCGAAGTCACGCTTAGTCGCCTTGGCTCGAGGATCCGATTCGACCTCCTTCTCCTCGGCGGCGGCGGCGGCGGAAGGTGAAAAAACCACCCACGATACCCTAGCTACTACGGCGAGCAATCCCGAGCAAGCGGCGGCTGCTAGGGCTTAGCAAGCTAGGGCAAAAAGTAGCGCAAGGTCACGGCGATACTCGGTGCGATCCGGGCATTAAATAGCCCGGAGGCGTGCTCGGCGGAGCCCTAGTCGATCCGCCACGGCGCACTTTCGGCGGCGGAGTCCGCTCGGTCTCGGCGAAGACGACGACTCTCGGCCGCCCACGTGGCGCGATCAACGGCCACGATCGCCGGGCGCGATCGGATCCGGGCCGGATACGGCTCAACCGTGCAGGCGGATCTCGGTAGTTGGATCTTGATCCAACGGTTGGGATTGATTAGGTTTAGGAGTGGGTTTGGTCGAGTCGCGTGGCTCGGTCGGACTCGAGTCCGACTCGGGTTACGACTTCGGTCGGATGAACGATTACTTGACCCGAGTTTGATTTTCCAGCGATTTAATATTTAAAATAATTCCTAGTAATTCATTTAATTCATTAAAAATAGCAAATGACTCAGAAAAATTCCAGAAAAATTCTGGAAAAAACTTTGGATCATTTTGGACTCAAATAAAATATTTCCAACAAAATTTTATTTGCAAAATTAAATTCTTTAATTATTTCAAAATGGAATAAATTCAAATAAATTCCAAATAAATCCAAATAAATTCCAGAAAATCCCAAAAATTCACCAAAGTGCCAAATCACACATGAATTTAGGACAAGTAAAATTTTGGGGTGTTACAGTGCGCGTGTGTGTTACGCCTCTGTATAGCGATATTCTTCTCTCTCAGCTCCTCCGCCTCGGGCGTATTCCTCATCCTTGCGAACTCCTCCCAAACCTCGGGAGTAACAAATGGATACCTTTGGAAGGGAGTACGGTTTTTCAACACGAACTCGGCATGCATGGTCACCCTGAAATGCCTCAAAGCCACACCCATTCTCTTCAAGGCGTAGCGTCTCGCATTGATTTCATCTTCCTCTGGTATAATCCATTTCCCCTTAACTTCGTCCCACAGTCGGTTCTTCTGCTCGTCGCTTACTTCCTTCCTCCAGTCCTTAATTGTGATCGGCACTCGCTCCCTCACCAATTGGCCGAGAAAAGAGGAGTAGCGGCCCTTAAACTTGCTAGGACCAGTGCAAACACCCGTGGCATTGAAGTGGAGCACTTGCGGCGTTCTCCCTGTGGCTCCTTTATTCGGTCCTCTGCCCTTTCTAACCTTCCTCGATGGGGTAGCAGGACCTTCTTCTCTCTCTGGCGTTGAGCCGGTACTCTCTCTTTGCGACATTTCGAAGTAAGTACGTATATGTCAAACCTAAACTTCATGAGAGAAAGCAATTCAAATTTCTGACATGATTATATTTCACATAATAGAAAGAAATTCACATGTCTATCTGTAGACCGACTAAGTACGTACGTACCAACGATGACTCCTAATCTCTAATTAGGTTAGGTCCTAATCCCATTCGAGGATATGTGGTTCGAGCAAGTTCCTAAGCTGTTGTACAAATATAGAGAAAATTTGGCAGATCTCCTCATTTGTTCTCCCAATACACGTCTCGACAACAGGTCAAGAGGGTGTGTATTCGAATAACACCAGGGAGATGCTGCCGAAACTTTCTCTAGAGTTTGTACAACAGCTTAGGAACTTGCCCGAGCCACATATCCTCGAACTGTCCAAAAAACGTGGACAATTCGAGACTGCTTATTTATAAATATGCCATTTTAGCATACTTATAAACAAGCACCCTCGAATGGGAGACGCATAGGTTACGCAACTAAACTCGATAATAAAGTGTGATAATATAGCATGTGTTACAAGCTTAGGAAATTGCAATGAGAATATAATGCAAGGAAATTACTATAGAAGGGTTGCTAAATTAATTAGCCGAGGTGGATTGCTGTCGGGACCCCGAATTTGCAAATCCGGACCCTCTGTGTATTCAGCACTAGTCCAGGAATGCGCTAGTGCACACAGTCTTAACATCGGTAAATATCACAATCATACCACTCGATACTAATAAAGTATTTTATTTAAATAGTCAAACTGGTTACTCAACCTTATGGTCAAGTTACAAATGTATGCCTCGCAGGGCGAAACTTATTAAGAGAGAAATAGTAGCAGCGGAAAATCAAATAACTTCGTGGCACCATTCAGTATACCACAGGCAACTGACTGGGCTCGCTCCCTAAGTAGACGGTTCCTCTTGGAGCTCCTCCTCCAAAGCTGGTGTAGTCTCTTCTTCAACTGGTGTTGTATTGTGGCAAGGGTGAGTACTTGGTACTCAGCAAGTCATGCATAGAATGCAAGCTAATAGCATTTGAATGGCTTGATACAAAGGAATGGCTCAAGGTATATTTGCAGTAAATAGCATTTGACAAGTAGCATAAGTAGATTCAAAAGCAGTATGAACAAGTATAGCGTAATTAACTTTTCAAGGAGTTTAATAAACATCTTTCCCATCCTAATCCACATTTCCATCAACGTCATTATTAATCCAACCCAACCTTTCAGATCCAAGTTATTTTTGAGAAAATCTAACCCTTGACTGTAATTCCCGAGCGATGTCCAATACCGCGGACACGGCTATTCGATTTGATTGTTCACTGTGCAGTGGTTATGCACTTTACCCACAAGATACAAATCAAACACCACAAAGGCGAGTTCCCAGTAACAAAGTCTTTCTAAACTTCTAACAATACAAGTGGTCCTCCCGGTTATTGCACACTAACCCTTCCCTTAGCTAAGGCGAAGTTTAGGCCAATCAACTGTTAGATGGGTACTGGCCTCACCAGACGCCCCCCGCACAACTTACACAAAGGGTGTAGTTGACCTCCCGAGGTCCCACAGTGCGTTATTAGCAACTTAGTCAACTAGGTCCGCCCCATTCTGAGACATGTGGTTGCACGTTAGACCCAGTTCAAAGGCTTGCAAGGTTAAGTCCTTAGGGTGACCAGGGCAAGACTACCCGAAGAACCAAATCAACATCCCCAATGCCACAACTGCCCACTGATTATTCTTGCCACATGCCCTGGCCGAAAAACTATTTATCAAACCCCGCTTGATTACCATGCACCACGTGCCATCAACATCACATGATACCTTTCCAAAACAGGTTCAATATATCATTAAGTCAATATTAACATTTGATTGTCCAAAATCATATCATGAGCACGTAGCAGGTCTAAGCAGTATACTACAACGGTCTAAAACCCATGTTGGCAATTTAATAATGTCCAACTAGTAAACCACAACTAGGGTGACAAGGGGTCATGGCACATACTTAAGTAATCAAGGTGTCATACAGCAATTTGGCATTTATCTAATTCCCATATTTAAATAAAGTATTTTCTAATTGAACTAGCATGCAATAAGTTAAATCAAAATAGATTTCGAAATAGGATCAACATGGTCAAAGCACAACTTGCCTTCAAAAAGTACTTATTCTTGGTCTTGAGTTGGATCCTGAGTCAATACTTCTCCTTCGAATCCTTCCGGCACTTCAACGTCTACTCGTAAAGCGTGCAAATAGCAATACACGAATAAACAATAGGCAAAAAGTGTCCAAACATCCAAATAAAATCCATAAACAGAGAGAACATAATTTTATGAATTTTTAGAAACTAGAATCGTCAAATTTGGAGTTAAAATGCAAAAGTTATGATTATTTAAAGTTTAATAATCAATTAAATAATTTTACAGAGAAAAACTTTAGTCCAAAAATTAAATAAAATTCATAATTAGGTAGATCTCAATTTTATACAAATTTAGAAATTTGAATCACTCAAATCGGAGTTGAAACGCAAAAGTTATAAGCGTTTGAAGTTTGAATCAAAATCTGAAATCATTATTTCGAATTAATAAATCATTTTCTTTTTTCGGAAATTAATTATTGCGTCATCCTGGACACGTGGCAGCATCTGATTGGTCTGCTGACGTCAGCCGGTCCATGGACTTGGTCCACGCTCGGCTCGGGTCTACCGTGGACTCGGTCCACGGCTCCTCGTGAGACTGACATGTGGGTCCGCCTCGGGTGACGTCCATCTTGGCGTCGGCCGAGGCTCGGCCGCAGTCTTTGGCAGTGGGACCCTTTGTGATGTCATTCTTGGCGTCGGCGCTCGGCTGGGCGATCCAGCGACATGCGAGCCGCCATGACGTCATGGTGCGGTGGGTGGGCGGCGTGACATGCGGGCCGCGTGTCGGCGTCACCTGCGCCAGCGTGGGCCAGCGGCCCGACCGCGGCGGTCGATCTTCCAGACGCGTGGCGCATTCTCGGCCGTTGATTTGAAAATCAACGGCCCGGTCGATCTGGCTCTCACGCGTTTGGGTTAACGCGTTTCATCTGAACCGTTGAATCTAGATCGGACGGTCAAGATTGGATCTAGTGGTTTTGGACGGAATCTCACCGTGAGATGACGTGGCGCAATCTGGGACGTTGGATCTTGATCGGACGGCCGAGAAGCTTTCAGCGGCAGCGATGGCGTCTTGGCGGGCGGCTGGCCGAGCCGGGACGGCGACACGGGCAACGGCGTCATGCGGGCTTCTCCGGCGAGGTGAGAGGTCCTTCTGCGTCTCGTCGCGGTGAGTCCGGATCTGGGGTCAACGGCGGGGGACGGCCGGCGGCGGAACGAAGCAAAACCACTACGGAGGAGTGCTACAACTCCGGCGAAGCGATTGCGGCGCGCCGAGGCATCTGCGGCGGCGGCTAAGGCAACGGCCGCGCAAGGTCAAGGTGTTCCTCGGTGTGATCCGGGCATTAAATAGCCTCGGCTTCCGCGCGAAAAGCGAAACCTAATCCTCACGGCGGCGGCGCGGCGGCGAGTCCGGCTTTCGGACTCGGCGGAGACGGCGACGGAGGACCGTCCACGTGGTGCGATCAACGGCCACGATTGGCTCGGGCGCCAAGACGGATCTGGATCGGATCCGATCGAGCGGTGCGCGCGGATCCCGACCGTTGGATCTTGATCCGACGGTCCCACAATGGTTAGGAGTTTGGGCGCTTCGACCGAATCACGTGGCTCGGTCGAACTCGAGTCCGACTTCGGGTTCGACTTCGGTCGGATGAACGATACTTGACCCGACTCGATTTTCCAAATAATTAATATTTAAAATAATTTCGATAATTCATTTAATTCATTAAAAATAGCAAAATACTCGAGAAAAATTCCAAAAATTCTGGAAAATATTTTAGGGTATTTGGGACTCAAATAAAATATTTCCAACAAAACTTTATTTGCAAAATTAAATTCTTTAATTATTTTAAAATGGAATAAATTCCAATAAATTCCAAATAAATCCAAATAAATTCCAGAAAATTCCAAAAATTCACCAAAGTACCAAATCACACATGGATTTAAGAAAAGAAAAATTTTGGGTTGTTACAATTGCTCTCAGATTGCTATAGAAGGGTTGCTAAATTAATTAGCCGTCCAACTTCTAGATGGCCAATATATCACCGGCTATTACATCTGAAAATTTCAGGATTACAACCCTAGAACAGCACTGCTCTAGCACAGAAAACAACAAGTACAACATAGCACAGAATGAATATAGCACTGCTCTAACCTTATCACAATGCATTAAGAGCAAGTGCCACCAAATTGTCAGCTAAGAGCATAAAGGAATAAGCACAGCACTGCTCTGACCCTAGAACAATGCATTAAGAGCAAGTGGCACCAAATTGTCAGCTAAGAGCAGTGCTGTTCTAGGTGTAGCAAGTTCCTTTAATGATCAGATTAATCAAGCCTCATTTTGAAGCAATCATCATCGAGCTATTTACAACCAATTACAGCCCACAGTCCGATAGTTCTTACAGTGCGCCGAACCGAGTCGGCAATGGGGGAGGAGCCGATGGGGGACGCGCCGATGGGGGGGAGGAGCCGGAGGGGGAGGAGCCGATGGGGGAGGCGCCGATGGGGGGGGAGGCGCCCACGGGGTACCCGCCGATGGGGGAGGCGCCGGGGGGAGGAGCCGGAGGGGGAGGCGCCGGTGGGGGAGGTGGTCGAGCTAGGGTTGTGGAATGAATTGAACGAAATCGATCTGCGCCGAAATGAACTGAGTGTGCGCGCCGAAATGAAAATGCTCTGGGTTTTATCACGGTCGGTTAACCAAAGAGACCGATCGCAATATTTACTATCTGTGTCGGTTCTTCAAAACAACCGATCGCAATATGTACACTATCTGTGTCGGTTCTTTCAAACAACCGATCGCAATATGTTCCCTATCTGTGTCGGTTCTGTAAAACAACCAATCGCAATATGTTCCCTATCTGTGTCGGTTCTATAAAAAAACCAATCGCAATATATACTATCTGTGTCGGTTCTATAAAAAAACCGATCACAATATATACTATCTGTGTCGGTTTCCTAAACGAACCGATTGTGATGACTATGATCCAATTTCTAATTTTTTTAAAATAGAGTCTTCATTCAAAAGAGTCGAAAAGTCAAATCTTTTTCAAATTTGCTATACTATAAGATCCATTTGACATATATATTCTACAAAATGCTACATTATACATGGAATTCTTACAACTTAATTTATTTAAAATACAACCCTTATTGATGATCTACACGCATGTAATGTGTTCCATGTGTGCCGTCGTCACCGCTAAGACATGCCCCATCTGCAAACGGAGGTGTTTCATCAAATTGGTTGTACTCTTCTTCATCTACGACATTTTCAACTCCAACAATCCTCCTCTTGCCATGAAGTACGACGTGCAACCTCGGATTGGCCGGATCACGCACGTAGAAAACTTGAGTTGCTTGCTTTGCGAGGACGAACAGTTCATCTCACAGGCCATCTATTCAGATCAACAATTGTAACACCTGTCTTGTCGACCTTAACTCCGTGAGGAAGTCTCACCCACTTACATCGGAACAATGGAACTTGGTATATTCCGTAGTCGAGCTCCCATATTTCTTCGATCATCCCGTAGTAAGATTCATTGCGCTTGAGGATCCTCTAATTGAGTGATCATCGGACAAAGCATCTATGGTCACACCACTGTTTTGCACTTTGTACTCTTTGCATCTTGACTTTCAAGATAAAATGTGTAGCCATTAATATCGTAACCTTGCCATGTCTCAGATATTAAATCTTGGTCCATCAGCCAACCATTTGACATCCTCGGTACTAACGGAGACCTTCACCTTTTCTTTGAACCATCTGAGGAATCGATCGTTGTGTTCTCGTGTGATGGAAAGCTCATCCATAAGTGGATTCTCTTCCCGTAATATCAACTTGTGCTGTAGGATGTATGGATGAACTTTTGCGCTATGTTGCAAGACTGTGAAATGCGCTTTACAGTACATATCAAATTGTGGGCTCATTAGATTTGACCCAATGGTTCCTTTGCCACCAAGTCTGCCCTCATGATGAGATATAGGAACACCAATCGGTTGTCTCTTACCTAGATAGTCCACGCAGAACTCAATAACCTCTTCAGTCCTATAACCTTCAATAATACTACCCTTAGGCTTCGACCTATTCCTCACGTATGACTTTAATATACCCATGTACCTCTCGAACGGATACATGTAACGCAGGAATGCGGGTCCACAAATCTTAATCTCTCTAACAAGGTGAACAACGAGGTGGATCATGACGTCGAAGAACGACGGGGGGAAATGTATCTCAAGCTAACAAAGAGTCTGCACCACCTCACTCTGTAAGTTGTCCAGTATATCGGGATCAATAACCTTGCATGAAATCGCATTGAAGAAATAGCATAGCTTCGTGATTGCCAACCTGACGTCATCTGGTAGGATATTTCTGATTGCAACAGGGAGCATTTGGGTCATCAAGACATGATAGTCGTGGGACTTCATACCGAACAACTTCAAATCATCCATAGACACAAGCTTCTTAATGTTTGTGGAGTAGCCCGATAGAACTTTAATATCGTGGAGACACTTGCAGAGGTCTTCTTTCTCTTTCTTGGATAAGGTGTAGCATGCAGCGGGGATGTACGGCCCTTTTCCATCCTCCTCCATCACTGCAAGCTTGGGCCTGATCCCCATGTAGGTCATATCGCTGTGAGCATTCACACCATCCTTGGTCTTCCCAGGTATGTTCAGTAGGATGCCTACCAAATTATCACAAACATTTTTCTCAACGTGCATGACATCAATACATTGACGGACATCTAACTCCTTCCAATATGGTAAGTCCCAAAATATCGACCTCTTTTTCCAAATGGTCCTGGGACGAACAGATTTATGGCTCTTACCATACTGAACATCGATATCCTCTACGCGTGAATATACTTGCCTTCCAGTCATAGGTTGCGGGGCTGCACGAACTTCCCTCTTTCCATCAAATTTGTCATCCATCTTACGATATCGATGACTTCGGGGTAGAAACCTACGGTGACCCATGTACACCGTTTTCCTCGAATTCGGCAGCCACAAGCTATCAGTGTCCTCTTCACAAATTGGACAAGCTTTGGCTCCCTTCGTGCTATAGCCCGCCAAATTACCAAGGGCTGGAAAATCATTTATGGTGCAAAATATCATAGCCCGTAGGGTGAAGTTCTCTCTTTTGTATGCATCCCACACCTCAACCCCCACATTCCACAATTTTACCAAATCCTCAATTAGTGGTGATAGGTACACATCAATATCACTACCCGGTTGTTTGGGTCCTGAGATTAGCAACGGCATCATGATGTACTTCCGCTTCATGCATAACCAAGGAGGCAAATTGTAGATACACAACAAAACTGGCCAAGTACTGTGTCGACTGCTCATATTACCAAACGGATTCATACCATCCGTACTCAATCCAAATCTTATGTTCCTCATCTCGGCACCAAACTCCTCATGTTGCCAATTAATGTTTCTCTATTGAGCCGAATCAGTGGGATGTCTCAACTTGCCATTTTCCTTTCGAGATTCATAATGCCAACGCAACAATTTTGCCTCTTTGGGATTTGCAAAGAACCGCTCTAAACGGGGAATGATGGGCAAATACCACAACACCTTGGCTGGTGCCCCTTTGTTCACATCTTCACCGTCGTCAATTCGGTTCTTACGCTTCTTGTCATTACGCTTCTCATTTTGTTTGTATCGGGGTACACCACAACCGACAAATCTGCAGATTCCTTATGGACGTTGCGGTATAGTATGCAATCATTTGGACATGCATGTATCCTTTCTATTTCCATTCCCATGGGACATAATAGCTTCTTCGCTTCATAAATACTTGTTGGCAACTCGTTTCCCTCTGGAAGCATATCCGATAGAAGTATTAAAAGTGCATTGAAACTTGTATCTGTCCAACGGTGTTTTGCCTTCACTTCAAACAATGCAAGGACCGAACCCAACTTGGTGTATTCCCCTTTGCAACCTGAAAACAATGGTTTGGCATCATCATCCATCAAGCTTTTAAATTTTTCGAACTCTTTCCGTGTAATTTCCCTCCACATCCCACAACATTTGATCTAAATTATCCTCATCAAACATATCACGCTCCAACTCGTGATCGGCTTCCAGCATGTCTTCGTTGCATAGCACAAAGGTACTACCTATCTCCGATGGATCCAACACGTGTAATTCCTCACGAAGCCACGTCGAATCAAATGCCCTTCAATTTGAGCTGAGTTGTTAAATCTCCTGAGATTGGTGCAATCAATACAAGGACAATATATGAACTTTACACCCCTCATAACCATATCCACTTCTGCAATTCTTATGAACTCCTTAACTCCCCTCTGAAATTCAGTACTCACACGGCTTTTTTGATACATCCATTCTTCACGGTCCATCTACAAGTAAACCGCAAACAATAAATTAATAATGCCCTAGTACGTACGTACCAACGATGACTCCTAATTGCTAATTAGGTCAAGTCCTAATCCCATTCGAGGATATGTGGTTCGAGCAAGTTCCTAAGATGTTGTACAAACTTTAGAGAAAATTTCGGCAGCATCTCCCCGCTGTTCTCCAAATACACGTATCGACAACATGTCAAGAGGATGTGTATTCGGAGAACACTGGCCAGGGAGATGCTGCCGAAACTTTCTCTAAAGTTTGTACAACACCTTAGGAACTTGCCCGAGCCACATATCCCCGAACTGTCCAAAAAATGTGGATACTGAGACTGCTTATTTATAAATATGCCATTTTAGCATACTTATAAACAAGCACCCTCGAACGGGAGACGCATAGGTTACGCAGCCTAATTAACTACTATATCATTGATCATATTAATTATATTGAAACAATTATGACATGTAATGTACACATTCACCAAATAAAAAAATTAATTTAAGTCCTACTGCAATATTGAAGGGATTTATAAGAATTAATGCTGGTCACCTTTCGAGGAAAACCACAAACGAGGGGAAATCTAGCTCCTGATCAAGCTAGCTAGGTTTTCAATTAACTTGAACCTTCAACGCACTGATCTCCTCCACGATCGACATTCTCAACCATACACTCTGCTAATGACACCAAATCAAAATCGAATAATGTACGTTAATACAAAATTGAAGGGATTCCAAGGAATGGGGCCCACCTTTTGAATAAAGCCACAAGTAAGCTAGGCAGAAAATAGAGAAATCGCCTAGCGAACCAACTCGACGAGAGTTAATAAGTTCATCCCGAGTCCAGACGGTACATATAAACCTAGCGAACCTCATCACAATCGGTTCTATAGAAGAACCGTTTGTGATTAATTAGTTATCACCGTCGCTTATATGTAAAACCGACTGTGATAATTTGGATATTCAACACTGTCGGTTTCTTTATAGAACCGACACAGATAATTTATCTGTGTCGGTTCTAAAAAAGAACCGACTGCAATAACATAAGTCATCACAGTCGGTTCTGGATATGAACCGACACGGATATTAAACCACCCCCTCGTCTTCCCCGCCAATTTGACCGTTCAAACATAGCTACCAATGTGATCGATCGCGTTCCATATAGCTCCTGATCATCGGTAGTACTCTTCCATATAGCTCCTTTCCTCTCTGCAAGGTCTGACTCCTCCGGCAATGGCAACAATGGATCCTTTCTTCTCTTTCATATAGCTCTTCCATATAGCTCCTTTCTTCTCTTTCATATAGCTCCTTTCTTCTCTGCAGGGTCTGACTTCTCCTTTCGACCGCAGCAATGGCAGCTCCTCCTTCTCCGGCAAAGTCTGTCTCCACGGTGGAGTCACCGTACGACTTCCATCCTCCAGCGTCCTCACCGCCGCCCGCAGCGCCGCCTCAGCCTCCGGCGCCTCCCTCCGGCTTGGCGCCGGCGCCCCACCTGCCTCCCGACGTCCCTCCCGGCGCCTCACCCCATCCGGGTGCCTCCAAAGCCAGCAGGAAGCGCCCCAGAGATGACGATCAAGATGACGACGAGGAGGAGGAGGAGGACGACGACGATGACGAGGAGGACGAGGAGGAGAAGAAGGAGGAGGAGGAGGAGGAGGAGGAGGAGTACTACGCGCCGATCACCATTGGGACTGGCGCCTCGTCTAGATCTGGTTCATCATCGGAGGACGAACCACCACTACTCCGCGTAGTCTCCAGCGACACCGACTCTGGCAACTCGGATGACTCGGGCGACTCGAGCGAGAGTCGCGAGTGGTAAATTTAATATATTAGCTGTAATGCCGCCAAAATGTTAAAACTATTCTCAGTTTCATTGAATGGAACTGGGGCATCAAATGTTTGATGTCCTATTGATAAAAAAAGTATAATGTGTGGAATGGTATATATATTATTATTATCTGCTGCATTCATGCTACTATCATGTTATATATAATTTGCATCACTACATGTGTCTATATAAATTGTCTGAGAGTTGAACCGCGAGTTGGGATTCTAGCAGAGCGGTACTGTTGATCGTCCGAAAAAATAAGTTGCACAAATAGTAAAGCATGAATGAAGGGTAGATGAGGTCTGTGTTGGGATTCTAGCAGAGCGGTCTGTGTTGGAGTCAAAAGATTTTTTCTTGTTCCCTGAAGGGGAAATGTGTGAGTGGAGGATCTCACAAAAACTATGTTTCTGTTGAACTGTTCTTGGTTTCACCTAATGAAACTGGGGCATTCTGTTGCCCTATTGGCTATTGATATAAAAATCATCACAATCGGTTCTGGAAAAGAATTGATTGTGATAACCTCTGTGCTCATCACAATCGGTTTCTTCCCAAAACCGATTATGATAATACCTTCTCATCACAATCGGTTCTGGAAAAGAACTGATTGTGATAACCCCTGTGCTCAGCACAATCGGTTTCTTCCCAAAACCAATTGTGATAATACCTACTCATTACAATCGGTTCTAGATAAAAACCGATTGTGATAACAAAATGATTATCACCATTGGTTCTTATCTACAACCGATTGGGATTATTATCATATCACAATCGGTTCTGAGAGGGAACCGATTGTGATAACCTGTTACCAAGATTTCCAAATGGAATATACTTATCACAATCGGTTTTTGAGTCAAAAGTTTAGAACCGACACAGATGAAGCGATAGTAATGTGTCATTCTGTAGTAGTGATGGGCCATTCCAACAATTTCATGTATGTGGGGGAACGGTAGCGCACGTCTCACTCCCACACATGTTTTTTTCTGCCACTCATTGGGGTGCATTCCATGGAATACGGATCAAGCAACTGTCTTACCGTATTCAAATCCAAATTTAAAAAAACTAATTTGAATATTGCTCGAATTGGAACGATGTTTCGTCATTGCGCATAGGTGGTCTTCCTTTCTTCCCTTCTTCATCCTTTCAATGAACCATTAACAGATATCCTGTTATGCCATCTCCAAGAGCGTTATCTAAATTTTAATCTCTATATCCTCATATACATAATTCCCTAAAAAGATTCTTTCCCTATATCTCTTTCCTCTCCAACATCATTCCCTAAATCATTCTCTATTTTCTCCCTCCTATATTATAATGATATTTCATAACCGCCATATGAACAACATTTATTTTTTACCTAAAAAATTCGAACGACTATTTTTAAATACGAAAATTTAAAATTTGAAATTTATTCTAACAGCTATCGTAACGACTATATTGTAATCGTAACGGCTATATATGCACAGCCATTTGCACTTCCAAGCCTTGCCCATTTCTAAATGTTCACAATTTAGCATATCTTAATGAGTCATCGCAACTTAGTCCAGCATTTTCTCTAAGAAAACTCATCATCGAATGACGACGATGAATCTCTTCTTACAGTAGCATACTTAGCACAGGAGTAAGATGAATGTGTTAATGCTCGACACCATAGGGTTTCTGTTTTTGGCCATCAATACGTATATCGCAATAGAGGGGAAGGGCATGCCAGGCTATACCAAAACTATTTTGCTGATCCTTCGGTCTACGACCCAACCTTCTTTCGTCGCAGGTTTGCAAGGAGAAATATTTTATTTCTTTATATTTTTTGTTGATCTCTTGTCTAGAGCTCATTCTTCTTTTCGACGTAGGCTTCAAATGAGTCATTCTGTACTTCTTCACATATTGCATGCTATAGAAACACATGATGATTATTTTGTTCAAAAAAGAAGTTATGCTGGAATTCTCGGATTATCATGTCAAAACTTGGATCTAATGTTCAGAAATAACTTGTCAAAACGCATCATGTCAGAAAGCCAATACCTTTCAGAGTCTTGATGTACGTCAAAGCTTCAATGAAAGTATTATATTATACCTATATTACAATCCGGAGGTTTCGTGCGTCCTTGGAGCATCCGCGTGTCGCTGCTCAGTTCCTTCGCCTTTTTGCGTTTCGTTTCGTCGGCTTGTGTGGACGGCCTCAGCCTTGTGCCGTACTGCCGTTCCCCGTATTGTTGTCCTTCCTCGCGCCGCGTGCCGCCCCACGCCGCTGGTTACGCCTTCTTTGTGGATCCGCTCCGTGCGTCCCCTATCGTCGCTTGCTTTGCCCGCGTCGGCTGCGTTTTCTTCCCCGATCTGACCCAGCACGCTTCGGTCCTGCATTTCCTTGCTAGATCTGCCGCGCCGCGCTCCGTCGATGTGGTGCGCCTCCTTTCCGGATCGGGGGCAGCCCGGTCGCAGTTTGTTCGTGCGATGCGGCCCTTTTCCGGATCGACCATAGGTTGATTCTCCACGCAGGAGTGCTTTGCTGCGACGTTCCGATCGACGTGCTCGTCCAGATGCCGCACCTGCTCGGCCCGCCGACGCCGCGCGCTCCAGCGCCGTCTGCCGCACCTACCGCCTCCTCGTCTCCGGCCGACAACAGCCTCTGGGCCTTCTTCCTCCGCCTTGGCCCCAACCCCTGGGATCTCACGGTCTTCGCTGAGGCCCACCTCGCCGCTGGCCCCGGCATGCACCCTAGGTCCGTGCCACCTCCTCTCCCATTTCCCGGCGCCGAAGCCTTGCATTTGGTATTTCACCTACCTAACATTTGCCGTGCTTATGCACCGTGTACTACGGCAGCTCGCCGCAGCTCCCGTTTAAGCAGATTTACGGACGCCCCAAGCGGTGGTTCCGGGTTCTATTGTAATCGACGGTAAGGGCTAGGATATCCCTGACATGCATGCTGTACAATTTTGTGCATGATCTCGATAGCCAGCGATTGTTTAATCATGTCGAACAGTAGAGAGCGGTATAGTTATGTGCACTAATTACTTCGTTAGGGACTTCTACGACAAAAAAATGGTATTTTTTCATTTCTGTTATTCAGTCTTAGGTAACTAGGTAACGATTATATTGTTAGACTAAGTCTTATCTAGCCTAGGTCATGCTCACAAGAATGCGGAATAGGAATCATAAGATCTTACCCGGAGATGATGAACCCATTAGTAATTTGTCGGTGAACTTGTGATTGTCAATGAAGCGGTGACAGTGAGGAAGAAGAACTCACCGAGATCAATCCTCGGTAATGGTAGAAGACCTTCGTTAGCCTGAGCACGAACCCTAATCGGATGGGTTTTCCGGAAGAGTGGACAACTCGCCATTAGCTTCACCAAAACGAGTTCCGGCCGCTCCTCTTTTCAATATCGAGACGGCTAACAGGACCAACACCAACTGTATTTAGATGCGCTCCCGATTAAGGCGCTAAACGTGATTAGTGGCCCTTAGATCCGAATATTTCGGAGTTAGTTAGGTTGACTGAGATCACTACTAACATTCTCCCACTTGATTGAAAGGCTAATAACATAAGTCCATACTCAACAGAACAACACATCAAGATAAAGTATTACAGTGGTTAATAAAGTTACCGCTGAAACCCTAGTATCTATAGTGTACAATTCTATCTTAATGGTATAATCACTTATTCTTAATGGGAGTTTGGTTTTATTCTTATGGTCCTTATTTCCAGAATTAGAGGCTTTCCAATAAACCCATGCCAGCAACATGTTCTCGAAAGTGACTGGGTGGTAAGCCTTTAGTGAGCGGATCCGCAAGCATAGACTTAGTACGTATATGCTTGACATCAATTGTCTGATTCTGGATTCTATCTTTCACAACATGATACTTAATGTCAATGTGTTTGGCAGCACCACTTGACTTGTTGTTACTTGAATAGAAAACTGCAGCTTTATTATCGCAGTATACTGTTAGTGGTTTAGATATATTGTCAACCACTCTTAGTCCGGGAATAAAGTTCTTAAGCCATACAGCCTGCCCAGTAGCCTCATAACATGCCACAAACTCAGCCTGCATCGTTGATGATGCAGTAAGGGATTGTTTGGAGCTTTCCCACGAAAAGGCTCCTCCCGCAAGTCTGAAGATATAACCTGATGTGGATTTCTTAGTATCTACACAACCTGCAAAGTCAGCGTCTGAGTAACCCACAACCTCAAGATTATCAGACTTCTTATATGTGAGCATGTAGTGCTTAGTGTCTTGCAAATAACGCAAGACTTTCTTAACGGCTTTCCATTGGTCCAACCCTGGATTTGATTGATATCTGCCAAGTATCCCGGTTACGAATTCTAAATCAGGGCGAGTACAAAATTGAGCATAGATAATGCTTCCGACAGCTGAAGCATAAGGAATCCCCTTCATCTGATCAGTTTCTAATTAATTCCTTGGACATTAGAATGTTCCAAATTTATCGCCCTTAACGATAGGAGCAGGCGTGACAGAGTAGTTATGCATATTATATCTCTTAAGCACTCTATCAACGTATGCCTTTTGGGATAGGCCTAATATCCCTTTGGACCTATCTCGGTGAATCTCAATGCCCAAAACATAAGAGGCATCACCAAGATCCTTCATGTCAAAATTAGCGGAAAGAAATCTTTTGGTCCCATACAACATATCCTTATCGCTGCTAGCCAACAAGATATCATCCACATAAAGTACTAAGATAGTGAATTTACTCCCCTTAATCTTAATGTATATGCAATTGTCCACCTCATTTTCTTTGAAACCAAAATTTCTTATGGTCTCATCGAACTTAAGGTACAATTGTCTAGACGCCTGCTTTAGTCCATAGATGGATTTCTTAAGTCTGCATCCCATTTGTTCCTTGCCTTCCACGACAAAACCTTCTGGTTGAGCCATGTAAACATCCTCATGCAAGTCACCTTTAAGGAACGCAGTTTTAACATCCATCTGATGTAGTTCTAAATCATAGTGAGCAACAAGTGCCATGACAATTCTTAGCGAATCTTTCTTTGAGACGGGAGAGAAAGTATCAATATAATCTATCCCTTCTATTTGTGTAAACCCTTTTGCTACAAGCCTTGCCTTGAATCTTTCGACATTTCCCTTAGAGTCATGCTTAGTTTTGCAGACCCATCTACAGCCTACTATTTTGACTCCATCAGGAATTTCTACTACATCCCAGACGTCATTAATGCTCATAGACTTTATTTCATCCTGCATGGCCTCAAGCCACTTGGATGAATCTTTAGTCATCATAGCCTCCTTAAATGATGTAGGATCATCTACCTTCCCTATGTCACATACATCTTCATTCATGTATACAACATAATCATTAGGGATGGCCGATCTTCTTTCTCGCTGTGATCTCCTTAGTGGTTCATTAGTTATCACAGAAGGCAATTGAGGCTCATTATTATGTGATGTACTGTTGAAATTTGAATTCTCAGATGGGGGCTCAACTCCAGGATTCTCAGCTGGAGGTACAACTGTATGAGGCCAAGGAACGATAGTCTCTTGGATTATCGGCAATGGTACATAAGTCTGAACCTCCTCAAGATCTACTTTCCTAGCCTCTGAGCTCCCACTGATTTCATCATTCTCTAAGAATACAGCATGACGGGTTTGCACAAACTTATTGATATGATTTGGACAATAAAATCGATATCCCTTAGACCTTTCAGGATATCCAATAAAATGACAACTTATTGTCTTAGGATCCAATTTTCCAATATGTGGATTAAAGACTTTTAGCTTCAGCAGAACAACCCCACACACGCAAATACTTTAAACTTGGTTTCCTTCCTGTCCATAATCCATAAGGGGTTTTAGGGACTGATTTACTGGAAACCCAATTAAGTATGTGTGCGGCTGTCTTTAATGCTTCTGTCCACAGACTAACTGGTAAACTGGAGTAACTCATCATGCTATGCACCATATCCATAAGGGTGCGATTGCGTCTTTCAGCTACTCCATTTTGCTGAGGTTCACCAGGTGTGGAATATTGTGCTACTATACCGTTTTCTGAAAGAAACTTAGCGAATGGACCACGAATCTGTCCATAAGGAGCATGTCTCCCATAATATTCTCCTCCACGATCTGATCTCACTACTTTAATCTTTAAGTCATGCTGATTTTCTACTTCAGCCTTAAAGATTTTGAATTTATCGAGTGATTCAGATCGATCACGAATGGGGAAAATATAACCATAACGGGAGAAATCGTCAGTGAACGTGATAAAGGAGTTATACCCATCAACTGAAGTCACAGGAAAAGGTCCACATATGTCAGTGTGGATTAATTCTAAAACTCCTGTGCTTCGTGTGGCTCCTTTCTTAATCTGTTTTACGTATTTCCCTTTAATGCAATCAATGCAATGATCTGACTAGAGGTTGGAGTATCTCTTCCTTAATGAGACGTTCCATTCTCTCCTTCGAAATGTGGCCCAAACGACAGTGCCACAATTTCGATGAAGTCTCATCACTTAGACTTCTCTTCTGTTTATTGGTAGCATCACACACATTCATCGATACATGAGATTCAGAGAGATGAATCATATAGAGTTTGTCTCGTTGAATTGCGACATTATATTCTCCCTAGAATGAATTTTTTTTTGTTCCTCCTGGACGCACATGGCAATCAATTCGCTCATAGTCCACTTCTCCTTTCTGAGTGCTAAGTGTCATAATTGATCATGAAAGGACCAAACTCAGCAGAAGGGAAGTCATAATGAAGTGGACTAGAAACCTTGAGAGATTTCCATGCCATGCCCTTAAGCTTTGCAGCCATATCAGTCATACCATGATATGCTCTCTTAGGCCACTTGAGTCATCGTACTTGAAGGTGAGCATCCCCATAATTAGAGTACTGGCATATACTTTTGAGGAGCCCTTTAAACTGCTCCCCCACTCAGGCCAAGTACGTCTTAGCATCTTCGGACTCTAGGATTGCTCCCCTAATCCTGATAGAGATAGTGCTCTTCATGATCATGCGGTTTGATTACTCCCACTTCTCCGCTGCAGCATCACAGAACTTCTTTTTCTCAGTGAAGTCCTCAACATCAGCTGGAGGAACAGAAGTAATCTCACATAATGCAAGATCAAGATCCATAATTCCAAGAACGATTTGCAATTTTTCTTTCCAAGAGGGGAAGACAGTTCTAGAGAGTTGTTCAATGCCATTTAAAGTACTGGCAATGTTGGACGTGTTCATTACTGAATAAATATATACATGAATTAGTAAACAATAAAGTAATGTCTGGCATGAAATTAACCCTACGTTGGTCTGATTAATTACATGCTAATGACAACAAATTAAATAGTTCTAATTCGCATCACCTTTGGGCAGAAACGAAAATGAACTAAAATTATCTTATGGGTGACACATGCTCATAAACAACTTTGGTCATTATATGATCATGGTCATGACATAATCCTAATTTTTTAATTAAATGGGTATGATACACAGTTATAATTAACTTTGGTCAGAATATAACTATGATCACAAAATAATCCCAAAACATTATTAAATCTCCAATCAATATTTCCCGTTGGTTCCATATTAACCAGAGACAATGCTTATGAAGTAATCATCATATAAAATAATTGTCATTATAATTAATTTGCTTAGAGGATTAATCGTTAAACACAACAATAATGCCCAGGAAATTAATCATGAAACAATGATTATTGCTGAATTAAATAAGGCATAATACATCAATTATTGAAATGAGCTGAACAATAATCATCATGTTAATTAATTACTCAAAAATTAATCATGAAATTATGCCCAAAATTAATCATAAACAATAATTGCTGCTAAATTAAATGTGACATAACATAAACAATTATTAAATGGGCTAAAAGTAATTATATGCAAAAACAGTAAGGGCTCAAACAGTAAATCTGGCCCGAAAGAAAAAATGGCCCAGCCGTAACTCGCTCGGCCTAATGCGCAGTGCGGCCCAGCCGAAACGTGCTCATGGCCCAGAAACTGGCGCGGCCCGCTCGACGCGAAAACTGAGCCGTCGATTGGATCGAACGGCTTGGGTTGTTCGGACGGGAAACAAAAACGGCACCAGGAATAAAAACCCTAACCCTAAAGGCCAATGCGTTCCCGATCCGCAAAAAACACACGACGGCGATCGAGCAGGAAGTGGTAGACAAGCGGCGCGTGGGAAGCGAAAGTGAAACGGCGCGCTGAACAGCGGGCTGGCGGCGATCTGACGACTAGTCGTGTGCACGGGGCCGTAGAGTGGGCGCAGGCGAGCACGATGCGGCGCGCAGCTCCGGGGAGGCAGACGGAGCGGCGACAAGGTTAGCGA
Organism: Rhipidocladum racemiflorum; assembly: GCA_036346355.1. Classification (NCBI taxonomy): domain Eukaryota; kingdom Viridiplantae; phylum Streptophyta; class Magnoliopsida; order Poales; family Poaceae; genus Rhipidocladum; species Rhipidocladum racemiflorum. The sequence goes on from CM070588.1 coordinate 40,828,242, forward strand.
CCGGCTAAGGTAAGCCCCAAAACCTCCTCAGCTCTTGATTTGCGTTCAAGGATTTCGGGAATTTTGGGCTTTTAGGGTTTCAGAATTTGCGATTTGGGGGAAAATCCGAACAGGATTAGGGTATTTAGGTTTCAGGATTTTGTGGATTTGGCGAAATTAGGGTTCAATCGTTCTTATCCCCTCCTTCTAAGTGCTGAATCGACCGAAAACAAGGCTAATCCGAGATTAATAAGCCCTAATCCGAACCAAAACAGTACCAATCCGAGGATAATTCAACTTTAAACCGACGAATCAGGAAGTAAACCAGGCTTAATTAGGAACATGATAAGGCTAGCTTGCTCTGATACCAAATGTTAGACTAAGTCTTATCTAGCCTAGGTCATGCTCACAAGAATGCGGAATAGGAATCTTAAGATCTTACCCGGAGATGATGAACCCATTAGTAATTTGTCGGTGAACTTGTGATTGTCGATGAAGCGGTGACAGTGAGGAAGAAGAAGTCACCAAGATCAATCCTCGGTGATGGTAGAAGACCTTCGTTAGCCTGAGCACGAACCCTAATCGGATGGGTTTTTCGGAGGAGTGGACAACTCGCCATTAGCTTCACCAAAACGAGTTCCGGCCGCTCCTCTTTTCAATATCGAGACGGCTAACGGGACCAACACCAACTGTATTTAGATGCGCTCCCGATTAAGGTGCTAAACGTGATTAGTGGCCCTTAGATCCGAATATTTCGGAGTTAGTTAAGTTGACTGAGATCACTACTAACATATATATCTGCAATAGATTGCCATGGTAGGCTGACCATATCTGCCTCTTTGCTTGTTCGACAGAATGAGCGCCGTTTATTGAACTAAATTGCTTTTAACTTTGTGGTCTCCTTTAAATGGTGCATTCCTTGTTTGCTGTTTTATTAAAGGTCGATCGGGCTATTGCAAGTCTGGCTGCAGCAAGTATGATGCTCCTTCTGGGCATTGTGCAACGTTTTTGGTAAGCTGTGGTGATCAGTGTTCAAATCTTAATGGCATATGATGCGAGTATACATCGTTATGACTGATGTTGACTTAATAATTTCAAAACTCGTCTTAATCGAAGCCATAAAGGGGTATCTTTTATCTGCTATTTCTGCTGGGATCGTCATGCAGGAATTTGGTAACATTGAGTCCCCTATGTATACCAGGCTTTGTCACTTCTTCTCTGCAATCTACACCAGGTTCTTACAATCTTTAGCTTTCGCTGCATGATGTTCATATTTTGTAGTACTGATTAAACATTCCAGTCTTAACTGTCGTGCATGACAGAAAACATGCCTAGAGAAAATTTGTCAAGATACGATCCTCTTTTTCTTGAAGGGAATTTTATTGATGATCTGAATTGGCATTTGAATTCATTCACTTGAGACAAAAATTTGTTTATATTATGATGACTGTCTGATTAGGTTTCCTACCAGTACAGTGATTATACCATCTCGTTACTATGGCTGCTGTTTCTTGCGGTCTGCCCTCACCGCTTTACAGAATTCTCTTTTCTGTACATGCTTTATTATAACAGCCTCTTATACGCAGCCTTGTTCGGCTCTTCTCCTTACAGTTGCACCAAGTATGCTTTCTTATTTTGTTGCCATATTTTTACATCACATACACAGCTCGTCCTAATTATTGTGTTCTACTTTTGCCTGGCATTTACTTACCTGCTTTTGCACAGACTTCTGCTATACATACCTACACTACACAGTTTGCCTCTACCTAAAAGAAAAAAAAAATTAATATGGACTGTTTTTGGTCTGATCCTATTCCTGTGCTATTCCAGATCTTAAAATTCATAACTTCCTACAAATCATTATGTTTGTTTCAGCATTACATATTCAGCTTATGCTACTCTTTATGCGTAAACCGCTTATTGCTTTCTTTTTGTATCACCTGCTGCTTACGGCATAGTCGTAGCTATTGTTACTCTCTCCATACACCCACATAATGCAACTGCCTGCAGCACTATACAAATATCCTCGTGCTCCACCACATCCACTCTATTTGCACTATGCCATATACCTTCCTCCTCACGAATTTAACCCTCATCGTTAAAAGGGGAAGAGGGTGCACACCGACGGGTGTGCACTCGGCAATACCGGTATGTGCTTCACGGAGACATGTGCATTGCATTGCATACATGGATAATGATGTTATGAGATGAATACTATGCGAATGTGAAATACTTTTGATGTCAATTATGAGATGTACACATGGTGTTATTGTAATCTGTTCCTTTGATTCATTGCAATACACTTTGCTGAGTGATGAACTCACGCTTGTGTTTATGATGTTTTTAGGTACTATGACACCGGCATGCGGGAAAGGGGCTTAGCGTCACTTCATCATATAATTTCCGCACAATTAGACAATATTTACTTTTCGGAGTTGTGATAATAAATTTAGTGTGATGAGACTAGGATTATGATTTGTTCAAGTGCTTGTTTACATCCATTGCTTCGTTTTAGTTCATGGAGTGGTTAAATTCGTTATGCTAGATTAAATTGTTGCTATGTCACCTGTTATTGCTGTTTTAAATGCATTCCATTATGATATATCTTGAGATATTCTTGTTGTTGCTCCGTACCATGGAAAAACAAAAGAGATGCTGCCGAAATTTTCGGTTTAGCATTTGCGCCCTAGCTGTAATTTATCTTAATTTGTGGTATTTAGATACTTCTTATGCTATATTTGGTGACATCCAGGGCATACTAGATGCCGGGGTGTTACAGTTGGTATCAGAGCGGGCTTTAGGTCCTTGGAGCATGTATTTTTAGTGTCATACCTTAGGCGCAACTAAAATGTGATGTGGGATAACCTAGAAACATAGTTTAGGTTACAACTAAAATTTTTCTATAGGATAGCAACATTAAAACTTGCATAATTGGAATGATTAATTTAAAATTTGACACACTTGGTTGCACAGTAGGATGGGGTTTTGGTTCATCATTGCATCGCGTTTGATTACTTGATGGAGCCTATGTATATGATGATGTTTGATCTTTTCTTTTGTTTACATTGATGATGTGCTTATGAATATGTGATCGTATGGTTGTCTGACTGTAGCAGCCATGCCGAGGGGTAGAGGCCGTGGTCGCCATTGCCGTGGGAGCCAGGGTCGAGGTTCTCAGAGAGTTGCTGAGTCTGTAGCTGAGGGAAGCGCTTCGCTCAATGCTCATGGGCTAGCGCGGAAGGAGGTCCCGGTGGCACAGTCGGGGGCTGAGGTACCAGCCGCCACTGCGGCTTTGGTTCAGGCTCTGCAGAGGGAGGTTCAGGAGCTGCGCCAGCAGGTGCGGGAAGCCCCTGCTATTATGCCTCCCCTTGCAGCGGCCCCAGTTGTTGCCCCCGCTGTGCCGGAGCCGAGGATGAGTCTTCGGGAGTGGATGTCCCTCCGTCTGGACACTTTTGACGAAGCGGGCACGCCGGTCCAGTCCGCAGATTGGCTGCGGTACATGGAGCAGCAGTTTGAGGTTCTGGAGTTGACTTCGGTCCAGAGAGCTCGCTTTGTGGCATTCCAGCTGAAGGGCCAAGCGGATATCTGGTGGGAGGGGGTTCTCGCCGCTAGAGCCCCCGCTCTTGGACTGGTCACCTGGGAAGACTTTGTGGCTCGCTTCCGAGCCAAGTTCTACCCAGAGTCTTTTCTTGAGAGGATAAAGCATACTCTGACGACTCTTTCCCAGGGGAAGAAGTCTTTACACCATCCTACTCCGGTGCTTTACACCATAACCTTACTATACTAATTTGTCACTCAGAAATTCTAGATCTTCTCCACCGGAATCAATACTTGCTAATCTCGAACTTTTAATAACTCTCATAACTCACAACACTTTGCATAAAAGACCAAACGACTTTCACTTTGGATCACTTATCATCTCGATTAATCTTTCTCTATCAACACAATCAATTAGGTTGTCTTTAAACAGCCAACAACCTCACTTTAACTGGATCAGTAATTTACTTCATCTCAATTTCCCAACTACCCATCACAGACTTAACGTCTTGACCACCCTCGCGGGTCACGCACCCAACCTTCAGGTAAGCCACAGCTCCTAAGCTTAAACAAACAACAAGAAATACATCCTTCTTTCCAGAAAACCCAATCAAAAACCGCAAGAGAGGTCAACTCTTAAATTTCCAAATGTCGACACGCAACTACTCCACAAATCTTGAGATCAACAACTTCCACGAAGGAAGATGGATGCAAGATGGAAAACCAAGCGTTCAACCAAATCCTTTTCAAATAAAGATGGATGCAAGAGGGAAAACCAAGATGTGAATTTGCAATGTGCCAAAATTCCAAAATTCTCCCAGCTTCTTCAAACTTCTCCCCAAACTTCTCAAAAACTTCTTCAAACTTCTCAAAGATTCCCAAACTTCTCCCCCTTTAACAATGGATTCATCAAGAATACAAAAGAGAGAACAACATGTTTAAAATTTTTCCCTTTAGCAATGATTTCACAAAAGATTCCCAAACTTCTCCCCCTTTAACAATGGATTCATCAGGTAAGCCACAGCTCCTAAGCTTAAACAAACAACAAGGAATGGCATGCTTGAAGCATACATCTTATCTTTTTAGGGGAAAGCATGTCTGAAGCGCACAACTTGAGGCCTTTGCTTTTAACAACCCCTTTTTATTGATTCCCTTTTCTTTTCCTTTTTGTTTGATTGTAAACATGCAAAAAGATTAAAAGGCCTTTTGAAAGAGTAAAGTTGAAAGCACACTTGCTTCATAGCCCAAATTTGTCAAGAAGATTCAATATCAAGCCTAGAAGAGTAAGATATCACAGAGTATTTAGCTATAGACAATCATACCAAGGAATTCTGCAATGTCATTTTTAGTTCAAATGAAACAATTTAGATTATCATATATCTGCTCAATTACATAATATATAAAGAAGTATGATAAAGCAAGCTCATTAAGTAAAAAAAAAAATTGGCATGGAAACTTCCCCTCCAAATAAACACATTGGATGATCAATCCCAACTTCACCCCGAATAAAAGCAAAACGAGAAGAAGACAAAGGTTTTGTGAAAATATCTGCCAATTGATGTTCAGTATCCACATGGTGAAGCACAATATTTCCTTTTTCTACATGATCTCTAAGAAAGAGAAATCTAATGTCAATATGCCCAAGAAAGAGAATTACTCAAGAAGTGGCATGAACCAGATGCACTTTTTCTATCAATTCTATTGTAACACCCCAACACCTAGTATGCCGCGAATGTCACCACAAACGATAGTAGCAACAACCAAATCCCATATTTAGCATTAAATTACAGCAACTACGCTAGTAACTTAAATGAAAATTCGGCAGCATATCCTTTGTTTTTCCATGGTTTGAAGCAACAACAATAACAGCATGACACGATAGCATGATGGACAACATCTAAAACAGGTATTCAACAACAGTTCATGCCAAAAAAAATAAGCTTAAGTGTCCCATGAACCAATAGGGTGAACAATTAATCATAGCCAACAATACGACATATACCAAGTCTAGATTAGTAAAGTAAACCATCACAACTATAGAATGGTATAAGTTGTTTGTTCAAGTGATGCCAAGTGAAGGCATGTATCTAGCTCCCTTTCCCATAAGCCGCATTCAATGTACCTAAAAAAACATTAAACAACAAGCGTGAGTTCATCACTCAGCAAAGTGTATTGCAATGGAACAAACAATAACAATTCACATATATACATCATACCGATCAACAATCATGGAAAATAATTCTTGAAGACTTCTTGGTTCACAAGCTCATATTCTTTCTCATTCACATTCTCATATGCTTCCTCATTCACATTCTCATTCATGCAATGCAATGCAATGCAATGCACCATGTCTCTTTGTTTAGCACATACCGGTATTGCCGAGTGCACACCCGTCGGTGTGCACCCCCTTTTCCCTTCCATCCCGTGGAGGGTGCCTACTCATCGCTTCCATTCACAACTGTGGATGGAATCACGAGGTAGGTCTTTCTCAATGGCGCTCCGGATTAGTCATAACTTTCTCACCGACCTCACCGGACTAGTTAGGACTTTCTCACCGTCCTGGCCAGTCCTCATGCCATGAATGCATAAATGCCATAAACATGAATAACATGCATATAAACTCATCATATTCATCTTATGCAATATCATGGTCACATTCATAACAATAAACCCTTTCACATGCCTTTTTTATTCCTTCTTTCATGGATACTCACCATATCCTACACATACTAGTGATGCCAACATAACAAATCATGCAATAGCAATTTATAGAGTAAGTTAACATGGCACTATCATTCCGAAACACAACAATTGATGCACTTGCCCAAGTCAAACATGACAATCCAACGTTTATCATCTTATAACATGCAAGAATCAAACATGGCAACTCAACATCTATCCATCATATAACATGCGAGAATCCAACATGGCAATTCAACATAGCACATGGACACAACCATCCCAATACACTTGCCTTCAACCGCGGGCGACGAATTGGCGAGAGGTTGAGGGCACTCCCAGGGTCACACCACCTGCACATAGGTACAACACACTCAAAACGTGCCCACAAAACAGTACAAGATCGAACCTCTAACCCGACTCCGCAAACTACCCCTAAAATCCGAAAACAGAGAATCTGTCCCAACGGGACAGCGGGCTTCCAACTAGCATAACTTGAGTTCTAAGACTCCAAATTAAGTAAAAGAGTACATTTTCTCGAAGCTTAGAAAGTTTCCTAGCTTTTTCTAAGTATTGGGAAAAACTGATTCGGCCTCTAAAATGGCCTAATCTACAGATCAACACGATCTGTTCCAATCACGTCACAGTTTTGAACACGTTCGGTAAAACAGCCATAACGTTGAAACGGCTGGACGGAATTTAACGTTCTTGGTGTCCAATTAAAGGTAATTCAATTACCTACAGCTTTCTAAACAGGTGGACGACCAACTTCCAAATCAAAAATTGTGAAAACTCAAACCCTAGGTCGGCCGCCCAATCTGCCCGAGACAGAATGTGTGACAATCATAGCAAACTCCCTAATCTCATCTAGAGGCAGCACCTAAACATGAACTTTAAGCATCAAAAACACCTCTAACACATCACCTAATCCACCCCAAGGATTTCCTAACACCGTACCTTAGCCTAACGAACGACGAACCGACGAAAACTCCTCCCGGTCGCCCGATCTCCTTCCACGCGCCAATCCTGCCGGATCCTCTCGTCGCGGAGCTCCCCAACGGCGAGGACAACGGAGAGGAAGGGCGTGGCAGCAAGGGGTGGGGGTGGAACACGCCTAGGGCCGGCTAGAGGAGGTGGGGAGGAAGGTGGTGGCTAGGGGAGGCGCAAGGGATGGAGGGGGGCGGCTAGGGTTGTGTGGGAGGGTGTGGGGGGCGCATGGAGGGGTTGGGGGGCGCATGAGAGGGGTGGGAAACCCTAGGAAGTGGCAGGAATTTCCCCCCATGGGCCAAAAACTCCTCCACCAACGGCCCACTTCATCCCCCCAAAGCCCAAACTAGCTCCCGCTAGGCCCAAACTCCCCCGGAGAGGCCCAAACACCCGGAAAAGCCCAAAAACACAGTATTAAGTCATACCGTAATGTCATATTCTATAATGTCACATCCTATGATGTCACATCTACATCCTCCATATTCAACATCAGAGATAGCTCTTAAACTAATGCATGAGGAAGTAGAAAGCCAAATGCCAAAATCTTGAGTACCATGGAGATATCTGAAAATTCGATTGATAGCTTGTCGATGCGAAGTACATGGGGAAGCTTGAAAACGAGCACACAAGCACACAACAAACTCCAATTATCTCATCCTCAACAGCATCATCATCATCTTCATGAACAAAGATACTCTCCCCCTGAACATATGCACCTGTACCTGCACCATTTGTACTAGTGCCTTTTGCGAAAACAGAGGTGGAAGAAGCATCTTCAAAAATAACATTTTCAGCATGAGATGCACGAGTGAAGGAGAACCAAATCTTATCATCGAACATGTGATGTGAGGATCCGAAATTCACTAGCCATATGTTCTCATTCCTCGCGTGAGAAGCCTACATAGAAGCAAAAAGTGTCGAGGTCTCGGTACTGGGGTTAGAAATAAGATGTTTAGGAATCCAGTACTAAGACACACGACACACAACAGTAGGCACAACACGAGCATTCTTATGCACAAAAACAGATTTGTCTTTTCTCATGTTCTTAGCAACAAAAGGTGTTTGCATCACCCTAGGCACATAATGAGAAACAAAGCGTGCCTGTCTGAAATTAGACCTAGCCTTAGCTCTTTCTTTCTTTTGTTGATTGGCCAGTCTAAAGCAAAAATCTACTATATGTCCATCTCTACCACAATGAGTGCAAGTGTACTTACTATGATGTTTTGCTTTAACAGTAGAAGCACATTTTGCATTCATCATAGTAGAAGATAAAACTCTAGCAGACTTAAAAACAATTTCTTAGGTTCATTGATAATTTCAAATTTTCCACTTTCAAGTGTTTTAACAACAGTGGGAGCATGTGATTTTTGATGAGCATAAGAATCAAAACCTAAACCTTTGTTTTGAGTGCTAACTTTTGATTGATCCAAAATCATGTTTAGGTTTTTCTTACCATTAGTGAAACGTTCCAAAGAATTTTGCAAGTAATCAACTTTCTTAGCAAGAGTTAGACAATTATTGCATTGAATGTCAACCTTCCCTTTTTGCTTACGACAAGTTGAGCATGAAAGAACCTCATGTGTAAGCAGATCATCAGTCAATTGAGAAACTGTCGGGACCCGAATTTGCAAATCCGGACCCTCTGTGTATTCAGCACTAGTCCACGATCACGCTAATGCACACAGTCTCAACATTGGTAAATATCACAATCATACACATCGTTAATAATAAGGTACTTTATTTAATATAACCAAACTGGTTACCGGACCTTATGGTCAAGTTACAAAGGTACGCCTCGCAGGGCTAAGACTTATTCAGTAAAATCTGCAGCGGAAAATATAAAGAAAACGCGTGGCGCCAATCAATATGCCACAGGCAACTGACTGGGACTCGATCCCTAGTTAGACGGCTCCTCCTGATATTCCTCCTCCAAAGCTGGCGTCGCCTCATCTTCAACTGGTGTTGTTTTGTGGCAAGGGTGAGTACTTGGTACTCAGCAAGTCATGCACAGAATGCAAGCTAATATACTACATGCGTGGCTTAATACAAAGGAATAGCTCAAGGTATAATTGCATAAAACAGCATTTAACAAGTATCATAAGTAGATTCGAAAGCAGTAAAAACATGTATAACATCAATAACTTTTCCAAGAGTTAAATAAACATCCTTCCCATTCCTAATCCACATTTCCATCAACAACATCATTTAAACCAAACCCTTTCCAAGTTCAAGTTATTTCCATGAAAGTCTAACCCTTGACTGTAATCCCCGAGCAGTGTCCAATACCGCGGACACGGCTATTCGAATAGATTTTACACTCTGCAGAGGCTATGCACTTTACCCACAAGATACAGTCAAACACCACAAAGGCGAGTGATCGTAACAAAGCCTTTCGGATACGGCTAACTACACAAGTGAACCTTTCCGGTTTTTGCCCTACACCATCCCTTCCCTTATCAAAGGCGAAGTATGGGACCGACATACCGTTGGACGGGTACCATGCCTCAGCCCTGGTACGCTCCCCTTTCAAGTTACACAAAAGGTGTAGTTGACACCCGAGGTATCACATGCAAGTTATTAGTAACTTACTCAACTAGGACCGTCCCATTCTGGTCATGTGGTTGCACGATTGACTTAGTTCAAAGGCTTGCAAGGTTAAGTCCTTATGATGACCAGGGCAGGACTACCCGAAGAACCAAAACAACACTCCCGATGCCACAACTGGCCCACCCGATCATTCTTGCCACATGCCCCGGTCGAAAACTATTTATCAAAACCCCAGTTGATTACCATGCACCACGTGCCATCAACAACACAACACATGATAGCTTTCCAAAACAGGTTCAATATATCATTAAGTCAATATTAACATTTGTTTGTCCAAAATCATGTCATAAGCACGTAGCAGGTCTAAGCAATATACTACAACGATCTAAATTCCCATGTTAGCAATTTAATAATGTCCAACTATTTAATCCTCAACTAGGGTGACAAGGGGTTCATGGCATTCAATTGTCTATGTCAAGGTGGCATACAACAACTAGGTAATTAACTAATCTCCCAAAATTAATTAAAGCATTTTATAATTGAACTAGCATGCAATAATTTAAATCAAACTAATTTCAAAATGGGATCAACATGGTCAAAGCACAACCTGCCTTCAAAGAGTACTTGTTCTTGGTCTTGAGCTGGCTCCTGGGTCAACACTTCACCTTCGAAGCCTTCGGGCACCTCAACGTCTACTCGTAACGCGTGCAAATAGCAATAAATGAATAAAACAGTAGACAAAAAGTGTCGAAACATCCAAATGAAGTCCATAAACAGAGAGAGAATAATTTTATGAATTTTTAGGAATTTGAAACGGCGAAATCGGAGTTAAAACGCAAAAGTTATAACCGTTTAAAGTTTAAATAATCAATTAAATAATATTACAGAGAAAAACTTTTGCCTAAAAATTAAATAAAATTCACCATTAGGTAGATCTCAATTTTATACAAATTTAGAAATTTGAATCACTCAAATCGGAGTTGAAATGCAAAAGTTATAAGCGTTTGAAGTTTGAATCTATATTTGAAATCAATAAACCGAATTAAATAAATAATTTCTTTTTCGGAAAATGATTTATTGCGTCAGCATGACACGTGGACCAATCAGGGGTCGCCACGTCGCCTCGGGTCCGTGGACCCGGCGCACGATTTGGCCTGGTCCACCGTGGACCCGGTCCACAGTTCCACGCGTCTCTGACATGCGGGACCCATCAGATGACGTCAGCGCTGACATCATCGCGCGGTTCGGCCGAGCGGGCTGACACGCAGGCCCCGCCATGATGTCAGCATGATGTCACGGCTGACGTTATGGCGCGCTTGGGCTATCCCGCTGACGCGCGGGCCCCACGTGACGTCACGCGTGACGTCAGCAGCGACCGCGGCTGATCGCGCCAGTTCGGCTCCCGAACACGTGGCGCGATCTGGACCGTTGATTTGAAAATCAACGGTTCCGATTGGATCCAATGTCGCACGTTGCGGTGCAACACGGCTAATCTGGGCCGTTCGATTCGGATCGGACGGTCCAGATTGGATCGGATTTTCGCCTCACCGTGGGTGGCGTGGCATGTCCCGGCGCGCGACACGTGGCACGCCCTATGCCGTTGGATCTAGATCCAACGATTGGGATTGAATCTAAAACCGTAACGTGGATTCGCTACGGGATGAGGTGGACGAATGTGGGCCGTTGGATCTTGATCCAACGGTCCAGATCTAATCTGGTTTCTACGGGTTTAGGAAACGCGTGGACTCACCGCGACGGTTGGATCTTGATCGGATGGCTGAGAGACCTCGCGAGCGGTGATGGCGTGCGGCGGAGCTCCGGCTGCCGGGGACGAAGACGACGACACGCGAAACAGCGCTCCGGGCACGCTCTGGCGAGGTGAGATATCTCCACGGACGCGGCTTGACGCAACGGTTCCAGATCTAGACTCAACGGCGGCAAACAGCGGAGAACCGCGGCGGAAGCCTTCTCCAGCTTCGGCGAGCTCCCGCGGGCGAACGGCGGTGACTCGGGCTCGGTGAGTTAGGACTACGGGTGCGCACGGAAAAGGAGGTCCCGACACGGGTGGCGGCGCATTAAATAGCCCCTCGACGTCCGTGATATGCGCGGAAAACAAGGACCCACGCACGGGCGGCGGCGGAGTCCGGCGGCAACACGGAGAGGGTGACGTGGCGCACTCTCGGCCGTTGGATCGAGATCCAACGGTCGCGAGGTTTGGGCTCGGGTCCGGCTCGGTGACCTGGCTGGCTCGATCGGAGTCGGGCTCGGGTGACGTGGCGCAATCGTGGCCGTTGGATCATGATCCAACGGTCACGCGGTTTAGGGTTAGGTTGGGTCCGGGTCCGGCTCAAACGCGGCTCGGTCTGGGTTCGGGTCGGACTCGGACTCGAGTCCGACTCAGGCTCGGTCGCATGAACAGTAAAACCAACTCGGTTTTTCCAGCGATTTAAATAACCAAATTAATTTCTAGAAATTCATTTAATTCAAGAAAAATAGCAAAATACTCAGAAAAATTCTAGAAAATATTTTAGGGCATTTGGGACTCAAATAAAATATTTCCAACAAAATTTTATTTGCAACTTTGAATTCTTTAATTATTTCAAAAGGGAATAAATTCAAATTAAGTCCAAATAAATCCAAATAAATTCCAAAAAATTCCAAAAATTCACCAGAGTGTAAAATAACATCTAATTTCATGAAAAGCAAAAAATTGGGGTGTTACAAACGTCCCCCCTTAACAGAATCTCGTCCCCGAGATTCAGGGCTTACTAGAGAATAGGTTTGGAAATTCTTTCTTCAAATCCTCCTCACGCTCCCAAGTTGCTTCACTCTCTGCATGGTTGCTCCATTGAACCCTGCAGAAACAGGTTGACTTATTCCTTGTTTCTCGATCCATGGTGTCCAGAATCTTCACGGGGTGCTCCCTGTAAGTCAGATCCTCTTGTAGCTCGATTGACTCTAGCGGTGTCTGCTCATCAGGTACTCGGAGGCACTTCTTCAGCTGGGACACGTGGAACACGTCATGTACTCCTGCTAGTGATTGCGGTAACTCCAGCTGGTACGCAACTTCACCTCTACGGCTGAGAACCTTAAATGGTCCAACATATCGCGGCGCGAGCTTCCCTTTGGCATGGAATCTCTTGACTCCCCTGAGGGGTGTAACCCTAAGGTACACGAAATCCTCTGGTTCGAAGCTCAAATCTCGATGGCGGTTATCGGCGTAGCTCTTCTGTCTTGACTGTGCTATCTTCAGTCTTTCTCGGATCACGGCAATCTGCTCTTCGGCTTCTTGAAGAATATCTGGCCCAAAGACATGTCATTCACCCGTCTCATTCCAGTTCAACGGTGTTCGACAGGGTCGACCATATAGTGCCTCAAATGGCGACATCTGCAAACTGGCCTGGTAGCTATTGTTGTAGCTGAACTCAGCATACGGCAGACTTCTATCCCAAGAGGTAGCATAAGCCAATGCACACGCTCTTAACATATCCTCCAATATCTGATTAACTCTTTCGGTCTGCCCATCTGTCTGAGGGTGATAAGTTGTACTGAAATTCAAACGGGTTCCCATGGCTTCATGCAGCTTATTCCAGAATCTCGAGGTAAACTGGGTACCTCTGTCCGATACAATCTTCTTCGGCACTCCATGCAAACAAACGATCCTAGTCATGTACAATTCTGCTAACTTATCTCCCGAGTAAGTGGTCTTTACTGGAATAAAATGGGCGGCCTTAGTCAAGCGGTCTACTACAATCCATATGGAGTCATATCCTCCTTGAGTCTTGGGTAAATCGGTAATGAAGTCCATTCCGATTTCCTCCCATTTTGTCGGGACCCCGAATTTGCAAATCCGGACCCTCTGTGTATTCAGCACTAGTCCAGGAACGCGCTAGTGCACACAGTCTTAACATCGGTAAATATCACAATCATACCATTCGATACTAATAAAGTACTTTATTTAAGTAGTCAAACTGGGTACTCGACCTTATGGTCAAGTTACAAATATACGCCACGCAGGGCGAAACCTATTAAGAGAGAAATAGTAGCAGCGAAAAATCAAATAACTTCGTGGCGCCATCCAGTATACCACAGGCAACTGACTGGGCTCGCTCCCTAAGTAGACGGATCCTCTTGGAGTTCCTCCTCCAAAGCTGGTGTAGTCTCCTCTTCAACTGGTGTTGTATTGTGGCAAGAGTGAGTACTTGGTACTCAAGAAGTCATGCATGTAATGCAAAGCTAATATACTATATGCATGGCTTGGTACAAAGGAATAGCTCAAGGTATATTTGCAGAAAACAGCATTTAACAAGTATCATAAATAGATTCGAAAGCAGTAGAAATAAGTAAAGCATAGATAACTTTTCAAGGAGTTTAGTAAACATCTTTCCCATCATAATCCACATTTCCAACATCATTATTAATCCAACCCAACCTTTCAAGTCCAAGTTATTTTTGAGAAAATCTAACCCTTGACTGTAATTCCCGAGCGATGTCCAATACCGCGGACACGACTATTCGAATAGATTCTACACTCTGCAGAGGTTATGCACTTTACCCACAAGATACAGTCAAACACCACAAAGGCGAGTTCCCGTAACAAAGTCTTTCGGAAACTTCTAACAATACAAGTGGTCCTCCCCGGTTATTGCACACTAACCCTTCCCTTAGCTAAGGCGAAGTTTAGGCCAATCAACCGTTAGATGGGTACTGGCCTCGGCCAGACGCCCCCCGCACAACTTACAAAAGGGTGTAGTTGACCTCCCGAGGTCCCACAGTGCGTTATTAGCAACTTAGTCAACTAGGTCCGTCCCATTACAGACATGTGGTTGCACGTTAGACCCAGTTCAAAGGCTTGCAAGGTTAAGTCCTTAGGGTGACCAGGGCAAGACTACCCGAAGAACCAAATCAACATCCCCAATGCCACAACTGGCCCACCTGATTACTCTTGCCACATGCCCCGGTCGAAAACTATTTATCAAACCCCAGTTGATTACCATGCACCACGTGCCATCAACATCACATGATACCTTTCCAAAACAGGTTCAATATATCATTAAGTCAATATTAACATTTGATTGACCAAAATCATGTCATGAGCACGTAGCAGGTCTAAGCAGTATACTACAACGGTCTAAAACCCATGTTGGCAAGTTAATAATGTCCAACTAGTAAACCACAACTAGGGTGACAAGGGTCATGGCACATATTTAAATAATTAAGGTGTCATACAGCAAACTGGTATTTATCTAATCCCCCATATTTAAATAAAGTATTTTCTAATTGAACTTAGCATGCAATAGGTTAAATCAAAATAAGTTTCAAAATAGGATCAACATGGTCAAAGCACAACTTGCCTTCAAAAAGTACTTGTTCTTGGTCTTGAGTTGGATCCTGAGTCAATACTTCTCCTTCGAATCCTTCCGGCACTTCAACGTCTACTCGTAAAGCGTGCAAATAGCAATACACGAATAAACAATAGGCAAAAAGTGTCCAAACATCCAAATAAAATCCATAAACAGAGAGAACATAATTTTATGAATTTTTAGAAACTGGAATCGTCAAATTTGGAGTTAAAATGCAAAAGTTATGATTATTTAAAGTTTAAATAATCAATTAAATAATTTTACAGAGAAAAACTTTAGTCCAAAAATTAAATAAAATTCATATTTAGGTAGATCTCAATTTTATACAAATTTAGAAATTTTAATCACTCAAATCGGAGTTGAAACGCAAAAGTTATAAGCGTTTGAAGTTTGAAACAAAATCTGAAATCATTATTTCGAATTAATAAATCATTTTCTTTTTCGAAAATTAATTATTGCGTCAGCCTGGACACGTGGCAGCACTGGATTGGTCTCTGGCGACGCCACCGGTCCATGGACTTGGTCCACGCTCGGCTCGGGTCTACCGTGGACTCGGTCCACGGCTCCTCGTGAGACTGACAGGTGGGTCCGCCTCGGGTGACGTCCATCGCCGTCGGCCGAGGCTCACCACTGATGCGGCAGTGGGACCGGTAGACGTCATTCTTGGCGTCGGCGCTCGGCTACGGCCCGTGACATCTTGAGCCCGCCATGGCGTCGGCGTGGCGTAATGGTGCGATTTGGCCGGCCGACATGCGGGCCCCGCGTGTCAGCGCCACACGCACGCTGCTGCCAGCGTGGGCCAGCGATGCGGTCGGCCTTCCCAGGGCGTGGCGCAATCTCGGCCGTTGTTTTGAAATTCAACGGCCCAGATTAGATCTGAGTCTCACGCGTTTGGGTTAACGCGTTTGATCTGGACCGTTGGATCTAGATCGGACGGTCAAGATTGGATCTAGTGGTTTTGGACGGAATCTCACCGTGAGATGACGTGGCGTGATCTGGGACGTTGGATCTTGATCGGACGGCTGAGAAGCTTCGAGCGACGGCGATGGCGTGCGGCGGAGCTGGGGACGGCGACACGGGCAACGGCGTTTGCGGCCTCCTCCGGCGAGGTGAGAGGTCCCTTCGGGTGCGTCTCGTCGCGGTGAGTCCGGATCTGGGGTCAATGGCGGCGGGGGACGGCGGACGGCGGCGGAATCAAGCGTAACTGCGGCGAGGGGTGCTACGACTCCGGTGGCGATTGCGCGCTGTCGAGGCACCGCGGCGCGACGGGTAGGGCAACGGCTGCGCAAGGTCAATGCGATCCTCGGGGTGTGATCCGGGCATTAAATAGCCTCGTCTTCCGCGTAACGGAAACCTAGTTCCCACGGCGGCGGCGCGGCGCGAGTCCGGCCGGACTTCGGCGGAGACGACGACGGACAGCCGTCCACGTGGCACGATCAGTGGCCACAAGGCGCGCGCGAGATCGGATCGGGGCCGGCTCCGATCGAAGCGGTACGGGGAAATCCTGACCGTTGGATCTTGATCCAACGGTTGGGATCGATTAGGTTTTAGAATTTGGTTCGGTCGAGTCACGTGGCTCGGGTCGGACTCGAGTCCGACTCGGGTTCCGACTTGGTCGGATGAATAGTACTTGACCCGACTTGATTTTCCAGCGATTTAATAATTAAAATAATTTCCAGTAATTCGTTTAATTCATTAAAAATAGCAAAATACTCAGAAAAATTCCAGAAAAATTCTGGAAAATATTTTAGGGTATTTGGGACTCAAATAAAATATTTCCAACAAAACTTTATTTGCAAAATTAAATTCTTTAATTATTTTAAAATGGAATAAATTCAAATAAATTCCAAATAAATCCAAATAAATTCCAGAAAATTCCAAAAATTCACCAAAGTGCCAAATCACACATAGATTTAGGAAAAGCAAAATTTTGGGGTGTTACACATTTCCACTCAGGTATCTTCAACGTCTGTAGCAACCCTGCTGGTCTCTGATGCATTGCCTTGACTCTCTGACATATGTCGCACAATGCAACATGTTCGGCAACTTCACGCTTCATGCTCGGCCACCAGAATCTTTTCTTCAAATCCTGGTACATCTTGGCACTTCTTGGATGAATTGAATACTTGGAGTCATGGGCTTCCTCTAAGATCAACTGCTTCAGCTCCTTCTTGTTTGGCAAACAGATTCGATCCTGCATTCATAACGTGCCTTGCTCGTCCAGTCTGAAATCTTTTGCCTTGCCTTCATCCATCTCGGACTTGATCCTGCGGATCTTGCCGTCATCCTTCTGTCCTTCTCGGATCTGATCCTCCAGGGTAGGCCTCACCTCTAATGCGGCCAAGAATCCTTCTGGTACGACTTCAATCTGCATTCTCTGAAAATCCTCACATAGCTCATCCTGACTCGTGGCTATCAACATGTTCACAGTATGGCTCTTCCTACTCAAGGCGTCGGCCACCACGTTGGCTTTCCCGGGATGGTAATGGATTCCCACATTATAATCCTTGATCAGTTCCAACCATCTTCTCTGCCTCATGTTCAAGTCTGATTGGGTGAATATGTACTTAAGACTCTTGTGATCCGTATACACTTCACATCTGTTCCCAATCAAATAATGACGCCACAACTTCAAAGCATGCACTACGACAGCTAACTCTAGGTCATGCGTCGGATAATTCCGCTCATGCGGCCTCAGCTGCCTTGATGCATATGTGACGACCTTCCCGTTCTGCATCAGCACACATCCAAGTCCTTGGCGTGATGCGTCACAGTAAATGTCAAAGCTTTGATTGACGTCTGGTAGAACTAACACCGGTGCTAATGTCAATCGCTTCTTCAACTCTTGAAAACCTTTCTCGCACTCCGGCGTCCATGCAAACGTCTTCTCCTTTTTCAGCAATTGTGTGAGAGGTCACGCAATCGTCGAAAAGCCTCCAATGAAGCGGCGGTAGTAACCTGCCATTCCTAGGAAACTCCGGATCTGGGTCACGGTCTTCGGTTGCTCCCAGTGTAACACAGCTTCTACCTTGCTTGGATCTACCGCAACTCCTTCTGCAGTCATTACATGTCCGAGGAACTCCACCTTGTCTTTCCAAAAATCACACTTACTGAACTTGGCAAACAACTGCTGCTCTCGCAACTTCTCAAGAACTAGCCTTAAATGCTCAGCGTGCTCTTCTGTTGACTTGGAGTAAACAAGAATGTCATCTATGAATACGACGACAAACTTATCCAAGTACTCCATGAAAACCTTATTCATCATATTCATGAAATAGGCTGGCGCATTCGTCAGACCGAAGGACATAACAGTAAACTCGTAATGTCCATATCTTGATGAGAATGCAGTTTTTGGAACATCTTCCGATCGGATCTTCAGCTGGTGGTATCCCGATCTCAGATCAATCTTGGAGAAAACTCCGGCTCCTCTTAGCTGATCAAACAGGTCATCGATCCTGGGTATCGGGTACTTATTCTTTACGGTGACTTCATTGAGTGCACGGTAATCAATGCACATCCTGAAACTCCCATCCTTCTTCTTGACGAACAGAACTGGCGCTCCCCATGGCGACGAACTCGGTCTGATGAATCCTTTCTCCATCAACTCTTCAAGCTGTTTCTTCATCTCCACCAATTCTTCAGTGGACATCCGATATGGTCTCTTTGGTATCGGCGCTGTACCAGGTACAAGCTCTATCACAAACTCTATGTCTCTGTCGAGCGGCATCCCAGGTAGATCTTCAGGAAAAACATCTGGATACTTATTCACCACTGAGACATCCTCTATGCTGATTGCCCTTGCGCTGTTAACCATCAGCTGTCCATCTCTAATGGCAGTCGCTTGAAATTCCACTTTCCTTCCACATGGGCTCTCAATTGAAATAATCCTTCGTCCACAATCTAGCACAGCCTTGTGCTTGGATAACCAGTCCATTCCCAAAATAACATCTAAGGTCTGAGTTCCCAATATAATAAGGTTCGCTAAGAATTCTACCCCATCTATTAATATTCTCACCCCCGAACATCCTACTTGAGATCGGAGTTCTGACCCAGGGGTTTGAACTACAAGCATGCACCTAAGATCCATAATCTCCAAATCATTCTTAGAAACAAAATCCCGGGAAACAAATGAATGCGAAGCTCCAGAATCAAACAAAATTGTTGTGGGTACTGAGTTGGCAAGTATCTTACCCAGTATGACGTCCGTGGCATTCTGGAGTGCATCTGCGGTCAAGTGATTGACTCTGCCTCTCACCACGGTCTGGGGTGCAGCTCCTGGCTGTGCTGCTCCGTGATTTGCTCCTGGTGCAGGTGTCCTAGCTGGTGTGGATCCCAAGTTGAAGCGAACTGGGGTCACTCCTGCTATCTTCTTAGGGCAACTGTTGGAGAAATGCCCTGGCTCATTGCATGTATAGCAACGCCTCACTGTGCCCTGTTGGTTGCTTGTAGCGGCGTTCCTGGCTGGGGCTGGGGTCTGGAAATTCTGATTCACAAGCCTTGGTGCTGGTGACGGTGTCCTTGCTGCTTGCTGCGGTTGGAATCTGAAGAACTGATTTGGCGCAACCCGCAGACGCTGTTGCGCTCCCTGACGTGATCCTTGCTGTTGCATTCTGCGCTTCCTATTCTCATCCAGTTCCTTGCGCTTGTCCTCAAAAAATAGCGCCTTGTTCACAAGCTCCTGGAAATCTGGAAAGGTGTGGGTGATCAGTCCCACCTGCAGTCCTGAGTTGAGTCCCTTCATAAAGCGAGACTATCTGGCCTTATCTGTCGCTACGTCTTCAGGTGCGTAGCGTGCAAGCTGTGTGAACTTGTTCAGATATTCTGACACTGGTTGATTACCTTGCTTCAATGCCCTGAACTCCTCCTTCTTAAGGTCCATTATTCCTTCAGGCACGTGATACTGACGAAATGCATCCGTAAACTCCTCCCACGTGACGTCCTATGGGTTCTCCCGTGTAGCGCAGAAGTTTTCCCACCATTCAGCGGCGGTGCCTTCCAACTGATGAGATGCGTTAAGCACCTTCTCATTTCCCATGCATTGGGCAATGTGTAACTTCCTTTCTATCGACCTTAGCCAATCATCTGCCTCCAACGGGTTGGCATTCCCAGAGAAAGTGGGTGGATGAGTCCTCATGAATTCTGACAACTTTGTTCCCTGTCGTTGTCCCTGATTTGCTTGGTTAGCGGTGGCCTGAGCAGTGACCTGCTGCATCTGTTGCATCATGGCATGCATCAGCTGGGTTTGTGCAGCAAGAAAAGCTCCAAAGTTCTGCACGTCAACTGGTGGTCCTGGTTGGGGTGCAGGTGCTCCATCATTAGGGTTCCTAGCTGGGCGAGAACCACTCCCGTTGCCTCCAAAGTTTCCGCGGGTGTTCACTATCTGTTGATTGCTCCAAGGTTTAAATACAAGGGGGAAACAAGCATAGACAAGTAGTAGAGCGACTTATGCGGGGAGGTGTAACGCAAAATCCAGCTTTATTAACTATACCATAATAATATCTTAGTATGGTTGCTTACAATGCCTAAGGGCCTTGCAACACATACTGCACACTCAGCAAGCAATGAAAATCCAACGCCTCTAAGGGTGAATCTTTATTCTATAACGCGACTCGACGAAGGAGTCTCAACTACAAGACCTAGTCTCACTCGTCTAGAAAACCTCCACTGCCTGGGTGTGGGTGTGGCGGCATTAGCGCGAAATAATCACCATACCCTGCAACTGTGGTAGTCGAAGAAGCGGTGTCCTCATCGAGATCTGACTCCTCCGGGTCCGGCTCGTGTAGCTCGAGTACTGACTCTGGTCCTGGCCCATACAATGCCATCTCCAACTCGTCAATTCTTCGCATAAGGTGGGACACATGTTCTTGAGCCTCCTGCCATCGGTTCTTCTCTATCGTGACCTCCTCGCGAGCCTTCTGTAGCTCCCAGTTCGTATCATCGAGCACATCCTCCTGAGCGATGACAAGTCGTGCCAGCTGTGTGACCGTGGCATTCTCATCCTGAATCAGCTTCGGGTCAAGTAGGTTGTGGTTGTGTGGATGGTAGCGGTACACCGCGCCTTCCAGCTCGCTGGCGTAGATGCGGGCGATGTGTCGCATTGCTCGTCGTGATACCTCCTGAATTCCCATCTGCATTGTCGACCTCCTGGCGGTGCAGTATATCGGACGGTTGCCCTTGCCCTTCTTCCTGGCATGTACCGTGATCTTCACATCACAAGCCTTAATCAGCCCCGCTTGTCTGATGACGTTCACTTGGTATTGCGGCTTCTCAAAACCTTCAAGAAACTGCAGCATACGCCAAAGTTCCGCGGCGTGGCCAACCTCAAGATCGACGTAGTTGATCTCTCCCTCCATCTGTCACAAAATGCTCACGTAAGAACAGATTTCAAATTGTGATGAGGGTAAGGGAAAAATTCAGCAAGGGGGTAAGAAAAGAGAGAAAGGGATAAATCGAGAATTCATTCATTATCTTGGCAAACTTTTAGCTTTAGAAAATAGGTTTTATCCTCACTACGACAATTCTAACTAAGGGTTGAGCCTACGGTCAGTATGGCTCTGATATCACCTCTGTCGGGACCCGAATTTGAAAATCCGGACCCTCTGTGTATTCAGCACTAGTCCAGGATCACGCGTGACATCAGCAGCGACCGCGGCTGATCGCGCCAGTTCGGCTCCCGGACACGTGGCGCGATCTGGACCGTTGATTTGAAAATCAACGGTTCCGATTGGATCCAATGCCGCACGTTGCGGTGCAACACGGCTAATCTAGGCCGTTCGATTCGGATCGGACGGTCCAGATTGGATCGGGTTTTCGCCTCACCGTGGGTGGCGTGGCATGTCCCGGCACGCGACACGTGGCACGCCCAATGCCATTGGATCTAGATCCAATGGTTGGGATTGAATCTAAAACCGTAACGTGGATTCGCTACGGGATGACGTCGACGAACGTGGGCCGTTGGATCTTGATCCAACGGCCCAGATCTAATCTGGTTTCTACGGGTTTAGGAAACGCATGGACTCACCGCAACGGTTGGATCTTGATCGGACGGCTGAGAGAGCTCGCGAGCGGTGATGGCGTGCGACGGAGCTCCGGCTGCTGGGGACGAAGACGACGACACGCGAAACGGCGCTCCGGGCACGCTCCGGCGAGGTGAGATATCTCCACGGACGTGGCTTGACGCAACGGTTCCAGATCTGGACTGAACGGCGGCGGAAGATGGCGGAGGCGGCGGCAAACAGCGGAGAACCGCGGCGGAAGCCTTCTCCAACTTCGGCGAGCTCCCGCGGGCGAACGGAGGCGACTCGGGCTCGGTGAGTTAGGGGTACGGGTGCGCACGAAAAAGGAGGTCCCGACATGGGTGGCGGCGCATTAAATAGCCCCTCGACGTCTGTGATATGCGCGAAAAACGAGGACCCACGCACGGGTGGCGGCGGAGTCCGGCGGCAACACGGAGAGGGTGACGTGGCGCACTCTCGGCCGTTGGATCGAGATCCAACGGTCGCGAGGTTTGGGTTCGGGTCCAGCTCGGTGACCTGGCTGGCTCGGTCGGAGTCGGGCTCGGGTGACGTGGCGCAATCGTGGCCGTTGGATCATGATCCAACGGTCACGCGGTTTAGGGTTAGGTTGGGTCCGCCCGCCAAACGCGCCTGGCCTGGTTCGGTCGGACTCGGACTCAAGTCCGACTCGGCTCTGGCCGCATGAACAAGAAACCAACTCGGTTTTTCCAGCGATTTAAATAACCAAATTAATTTCTAGAAATTCATTTAATTCAAGAAAAATAGCAAAATACTCAGAAAAATTCCAGAAAAATTCTAGGAAATATTTTAGGGCATTTGGGACTCAAATAAAATATTTCCAACAAAATTTTATTTGCAACTTTGAATTCTTTAATTATTTCAAAGGGAATAAATTCAAATTAAGTCCAAATAAATCCAAATAAATTCCAAAAAATTCCAAAAATTCACCAGAGTGTAAAATAACATCTAATTTCATGAAAAGCAAAAATTGGGGTGTTACAGAAACCCTAGCATTTGCATATTTCAATTTCAATTCAAGAGTTGAGCATTTAGAATAAGAAGTTGTATCATGCAAATCAATGGTAGAACAGCTAGCATGTTTAACAAGTTTATCATTTTTCTCATTTTCAAAATTCATTTGCTCTAACAAGGAAGCATGTTCTTTCCTAAGTGAAGTAAGCTCACTCCAAATTAAGTCACATGATTTGCAAGCATCGTCATCTGGAATCAAAGATCTAAGTCTAACAATTTCAGCATTTAATGATTCCACAATAATATCATGTTTCTTAATTTTCTTGTCACGTTTATCAAGCAATTTACCAAGACGAGCAACAGCAATAAGCTAATTCATCATATGAAGGATCTACCTCATTGAAGTCGCTGTCATGATCGTTTTCGGTGAAGCTATCGCTGCTTTTGGCCATGAGACACAACCCCGTCAACTCATGCTTGCTTGGAGTTGCATCATCCTCGCTGATCTCCGAATCCACTTCGCTCAAATTGACTTGTTCAAGAGCAGAAAGAACTCAGTGGACAACTTTGCGGTTGATGAAGTTCTTCTTCTTTTTTCTTTTGTAATTGTCCTTCTCCTCCCTTGATGCTTTACCTGCACGTTTAGGATAATTTGGACGAATATGGTCAAGATCACCACACTCATAGCATCTTGGAGGACCATCACTAATTCTCTTCCTCATTCTCACATTATGCAAAGCTTTGTTAAAGCGAGAAGTGAGTTATGCCAAGTCTTCTTCTGGAAATTCCTCAATCTGTTCATTGGTTAGTGAAGACAAGAAAGACAAGGCAAAACTTGAAAAAGCATTATTATGAGATATGCTAGATTGTGAGGTCAAAGCAATTGACTCGTGATCATTCTTCTTAGCAAGAACATCCAATTCATGAGTTTTCTGCTTAGAATACAAAACATCTAACGTGAGTGTACTCATGACAGTTGATTCTCTAATGGATGTAACTTTCATCTCCCAAATTGACATGTGTAAAGCACTAAGCAATTGTCGAGCATTTGCAGCATCAGTGTAGCTAACTCCAACAGCACGTAGATTGCTAAGAATTTTATTGAAGCGTGCAAAAAGGTCATCTACAGATTCACCAGGTTTCATCTCAAATCGCATATACTCCTTTTTGTAAATATCTTGACGAACCTCTTTGACAGTGCTAGCACCCTCATGATAATCACAGAGATATTTTCATACCTCATATGCAGATCGAAGATGGATCACTCGATCAAAGTCACTGCATCCCAAACCTTGGATGATCAAGTTGTGCATCTTGCTGTTTGCTTCAACATGTACACGATTGGCGTCGTTGACGTTGTCGTTTTAAGGGACTTCATATGGCTTGTAAACCTTCTCCCAAATTGTGAAGCCCTGAGCTTGGATGAACGCCTCCATCTTTGCATTCCAAAACTAAAAATCAACACCATCGAATACACACGGTTTTGTCGAATAACGATCCATTAATCTAATCACCGGTTAAGATAGATTAGAAAAACCTTGCTCTGATACCACTTGTAGGATCGATATACACGGATATAGCAATTAGAGGGGGGGTGAATGATTGTGCGAAAGCTAAAACCAAATCATTGATCTATTAAAAGTTCACCCCAAACCAAAACCAAACAATTGCCTCGTATTCGACAAAAATAGATTGATAAACGTTTGGTAAAACGTGAATTTCCGAAGATCCAACCGTCGGATCGATCTGAAATTTGGACAAAAGAAACTAGATTCCAATACAAATCGAACCCAAAAATAATCAGCTCGATCGGACTTACGTATCAAAAGTTATGTACCTCGCAAGCTTGCTGTGGCAGAATATGACGAGAATTGATCTAACGAAAACTTCAAGATTAAACAAGATCTTCAAAAGATTAATCAACTAAACTTTGAGGAACTCTATATCAATACCCTAGAGAGGTTTTGGATGGATCAAATCAAGATAAAACTCAAAGGACAAAAACCAATCTAGAACAAGAACAAGCATGCAAACAAGAACCAAAACAGGAAACAATGTAGCAACGCGGTTACTGTAGCACGTAAGGATCTGGAAGAATAGATCTTTATTTTTTTTGTCTAAAGTACTCCAAACAGAAGAGTACAACCCTAAACCTGCCCAAGACTTAATGCATAAACAGGAGGCGCCTCCCCCTATTTATACAGAGCAAACACATAGAGTCCTGAATATAATTCCTACTCCTAATCCTAGAAAGAGTCCCACTCCTAATCCTAGAAGGAGTCTGTATTCAACACAACTCCACTTGGCCCAACCTGGCCAAATACAGCTCTTGCATGCTTATGGCAACCCAGCCATACTCACGTGATTAACAACTTTTGCACGCGTACGGCCACCATGCTATACTCACGTGACTAACCATTCATCATGTGCACCGTCCTCTAGCCCGAACGTCCCGCATAACATCCTTGACCACTAAGACCTCGATTCCTCCCTGAACCTAGTCTCGAACCTCAGTTCCTCCATGAACCTAGTTCCGCTCCCGTCATCGACCACGTCCGCCCTCGAGCAACACCTGCACATGAACAAACCACAAAACGATTCCGAGCACAAGTCCGCGACTTGACTCAACATTAGTCCATGCAAATACTCACACGAGCATTGCATAAGTTAAAAATATGAATTATGAAATTCAAACAAATTTCATAACCACAGATCAATCACCAAATAATTTTCAAAATCACAAACATCAACCTCGAGCAAAAAAACCATTCACGCCGGACCAAACATCGGCCCGGTGCAGCTCACGACGGACCAAATATTTGGTCCGGCGTACATGCGAAAGTTTCAGTTCAATTTAAAGCAAACATGTTCAAAAACACGTTCACGACGGACTAAAGGAAATCAGTCCGGCGTACATGCGAAAACAAACCTCAAAATTTTGTTCACCACGGACCAAAATTTTGGTCCGGCGCAGAAGGAAATTTGGTCCGGCGTCAATGTACAGACTTATTATTTTTTGAAAACTCTGGTCCGACGCAAATGACCCCAAATGCATGTTCACGGCGGACCAAAAAGTTTGGTCTGGCGCAAACATAAAAACGGTCTGGTGCCAATGCGAAACTTACTGGTTTAGGAATGTGGTTCGGCACAGAAGAGAAACACATGCACATGCACATTTTGCAATTTCAATTCTTAAGCCAATTTTTTAGCACAAGATTTCATAGATACTTTCCAAGTTTTAAATATAGCGCCCAATCAACCGCAGCAGATATCGTGTTCCTCATTAGGACTCCCGGCATACCCAGCTTCACACACCTAGTTCACTACTTAACCACCAATGTGGAGATCATAATACCTTCCTAGGATAATCTTTTCTGACCCATTTCACACACTATGGTTGGTACTGTAATACAACAATGTTAGTTGTTCATCCTTATATCATAAGGTATGTAGAGCACCCCGCCGGCTATTCCCATCTCATCGGCGCCCTTTACCCACCATAATAAACATACGCCAACTGATCCATTCACTCGATAAACCAATCCAATACCAAACCAATTACCAATCTATCCATCCATCCATTTTTCAACCATACTATCCATTCGCATCCGATTTAAGGTTTTATTTGCAACATAAATTTTCCCATACAGTGATAATTTTTGAAAACATTCAAAACAATTTCACAAATATGACCAAAGATAACTTGCTTGAATTCAGGTAAATATAATTGTCCTCACTTGAAAGCTAGAGAGGGTGGTCTGATTGATTCAGTTCTTGTCTTGAAATTATAGCATATTAATTTTGAACATGATTCATGGCGTCCAACCACTAGAAGTAGCAATCTTAATTAATGATTATGTTAGTTCTTATTTTTAGCTATTCAATTAATTAATCTATACTATTTAGCCCCTTGTTGAATCTTTAGACGACTGGCTGATTAACGATATATTCTATTTACAAATCACGATGATTAACTCTTATTTCTAATTTTCTTACCCCTTCTTTTCTCTCCTTCTTACTCTTTTCTTTTCTCTTCTTTCCTTTTCTTTCCTCTCCTCTCTCTCTCTCTCTTCATTTCTCTAGCTGACCGAACTCTCGGCCACTCCCCTCTTTTCTTTCATTCGGCCAAAGGTTTCGGTCTCTCCTACTCCTCTCTCGGGTGATCCCCTCCTCCCGATCAGCTTTCCCTCCCGGTCTGGCTGCTACGCCAGCCGATCTCCACCAGTCTCTCCACCCCTTCTCTAGCCTCTAGAGTCGAGCTTATCCGTGGCTCACCGTCGGTCGCTCCTCTCTACGCGGCTCAGTCGCTCTTGTCTCTCCCTCGACCCGCTGGCCTCCGGTTAGCCCTTGGCTTGCCGGCCCTAGATCCACCGCCTCCTCTCTCCTCCGTGGCTCTAACCGACTGTGAAATCATGTGCTGAAAAATTGGCTTAGAATTGATTTTGCAAAATGTGTTTGTTCATGTGATTTGACAATTTGACAAGAAACAGTAAGTTTCGCTTTGGCGCCGGACCAAACTTAAAGAAAACAGTAAGTTCCCCATCTACGATGGACCAAATTTGTTGGTCTGTCGTAAACATGCTTTGGCAACCTCATTTTCCCATGTACGACGGACCAAGTTTTTGGGTCTGTTGTGCACATGTTTTTGAGCTCTTGTGCCAAACTCAATTTTCCAAGAAAATAGCAGTCAGCGCATGTACGACGGACCAAGTTTTTGGGTCTGTCGTGGATGTGCTATTGAGATCATGAGCCGGACTCAATTTTCCAAGAAACAAGTAAGTTTTGCATGTACGTCGGACCAATTTCTTTGGTCAGTCGTGAACGGCTTTTTGAGGATTGATTTCGCATGTACGACGGACTGATTTCTTTTAAGTCCGTCGTGAACGTGTTTTCGCCGAAATGTTTTCTTCTTGGAACAGAGACTTTCACATGTACAACGGACCGATTTTGTTGGTCCGTCGTGAATGGTTTTTTGAGTGACTTTTTCATGTGTACGCTGGACCGATTTTGTTGGTCCGTCGTGAATGCGTTTTTGCTCGATTAGGGTTTTGAGCAAAATTGGAATTGTGTTTGATTTGTTTTTGAGATTATGAAATTTGTGAGAATTTCATGATGCTTGAAGTGGACTTTATGCAATGCTCGTGTGAGTATTTGCATGGATTGATGTGAGTCAAGTCGTGGACTTGTGCTCGGAATTGTCTTGTGGTTTGTTCATGTGCAGGTATTGCTCGAAGACGAACGTGGTCGATGACGGACCGAACTAGGTTCATGGAGGAGCCGAGGTTCGGACTAGGTTCAGAGAGGAACAGAGGTCTTGGTGGTCAAGGATGTCATGCGGGACGCTCGCTAAGAGAATGGTGCACATGAAGAATGGTTAGTCACGTGAGAATGGCAGGAGGTCATTCGCGTGCAAAGTGTTAGTCACGTGAGTATGGCAGGTGGCCATACGCGTGCAAAGTGTTAGTCACGTGAGTATGGTAGGGTTGCCATACGCGTGCAAGAGTTGTACTCGGCCAGGTTGGGCCAAGAGGAGTTGTATACATACTCCTTCTAGATTAGGAATTGTATTCAGAACTCCTTGTGTTTTGCTCCTTTAAATAGGAGGGGTGTCTCCTGTTGAAGGGCATCAAGCAGAGCTGAGCGCATTGAGAGCTTGAGCTCAGTTTTTAGGGTTTGTACTCTTTTGATGAGAGTACTTTAGACAAAAGAAATAAAGATCAATTCTTCCAGATCCTTGCGTGCTACAGTAACCGCGTTGCTACAGTGTCTCTGTTTTGGTTTTTGGTTGCATGCTTGTTCTGGTTCTAGATTGGTTTTTGTTCTTTGAGGTTCATCTTGATTTGATCCATCAAAACCTTTCTAGAGAATTGATTTAGGGTTTCTCTAAGTTTAGTTAATTAAACTTTTGTCGTTCTTGTTTAATCTTGAAGTTTTGGTTAGATTAATTCTCGTCATCTTCTGTCACAGCAAGCTTGCGAGGTTCATAACTTTTGATCCGTAAGTCCCATCGAGCTGATTCTTATTGGGTTCGATGCGTATTAGAATATAGTTTCTTGTGTCCAAATTTCAGATCGATCCGACGGTTGGATCTCCGGGAATTCGCGTTTTACCGAACCTCTGTCATTCTGTTTTTGTCAAAAACGAGGCAATTATTTGGTTCTGTTTTGGGGTGAACTTTTAATAGATCAAGAATTTGGTTTTAGCTTCCGTACAATCATTCACCCCCCTTCTGATTGCTATATTCGTATACTTCGATCCTACACCGACCCAGCGCCCCTAATGGTTTTACTCAGTTTGGTTTCTAGGGTTCCTACTGCCTTAATGCTTGGATTTGGATCTTTGCTTTACAGAGGCTTTGATTGCTTTAATTAATCTTGATGTGGTGCGTCCCTAAGTGAGATTGTGCTGCTACTTTGCTATTTTGGTTTGGGTTTTGCTCGGCCGATGGTTTTGTTTGCTGGTTAGAAAGGCTGAGGTGAGTTCTTGAATGGTGCATGCTATGATTTTGAGGTGAGATGGGTCTGTGATGAATCTAGGGTGAGCAATCCTAGGTTTGGGGGCGAGATGATGATACAGGCTATGCATGCACGCCGGGGAGTGCATGGTTATGGCCAGGACGCTTCTCGCGGGCCCCTAGAGAGATTCCCCTACTGAGACCCCAAGGATTTTCCCCGATCTACTCATTTGCACTACATTTCTATACTACTGCTACTCTACTGCCTTACTTAGAGAGACTCCCCTACTAAGACCCCAAGGATTTTCCCCGATCTACTCATTTGCACTACATTTCTATACTGCTGCTACTCTACTGCCTTACTTGTGCACTAGAGGGGTGGTTCTGTGTTGAAAAAGATGCTGGGGATGACAGAGAAGGGGTGGCTGAGGTCTTGGTGCTTGATCTGGGCTCCTCCTTCGATTCCCCTTCTAGCCTTCTCCTCCTTGATCCCAACTTGTCTCCAATGCTCCCTTTCTTTTTCAAGCTCTCGCTTAGCAACTTTATCAATTGTTTGGTTCTTCTGCAACCTGAGACGCAAATCATACCATGCCGCCATATTTATGAAATGTTCTCTACTAATTTCATGCTCTTTAAGTCTAGTGCCAAGATGACCCTAGTCACTGAAACCGTCATTTGCTAACTGACCTCTCACAAGCCCCATTTTTAATATTTTGCAGCAAAAACAAAATACTTTATCAAGCTCTTTGCTATATACAAGCCATTCTCTGTCACACTTTTCTCCATTTGAGAGAACTCTAGTGTAAAATTGTGTAGAAAACCTTCTAGATAATTTGTCTCTAGGACCATGCTCAATAGACAAGTCTCTTTTAGGACCCTTTTGCAGCAAAATATCAATCATTTTAGGATCAAGTGCATCCCAAGTTCTTGAATCAAATATATCAGGCTTGAAATAAGTATTAATGTCATCGGCAATATTAGCATCATTACCTCTATTGGCAATATTATCATCTGGAGTTTCATCAATTTCTGTTGCAGGAGCCTCAACACCTTCATCAATTTCTGTAGCGAGAGACTCGACTTCTACTTCATTATCACCTTGATTAATTTCTGTAGCGGGAGCCATAACCTCTTCTGGATCATCACCATGATCGACGTCAATATTAACATCTGGAGTTTCTCTCACAACAAATCTATCAAGAGCCCCTTTTTGAGATTGAGCTGCTGCTTCTAGTCTTTCTCTTCTTACGTTTTTCAGCACTAGAATCATACTTCCTATTTCTCGTAGACATGATGAGGAATTAGGAAATAAACGCTTTCCTATTTTATAAACCAAAGAAAAGTAATTAGAACTAATTCAAACAAAGAAAAGTAATTATAACTGAAGGATCGACCTTTATTCACTCACTTGACCGTCGGCTGCAACACTCTCCCGTACGTGGATCCGTTCGGTTGGAGACGCCGAACAACCTTTTTCTCCGTCCGTGTCGTGTTCCACCGAAGTTCGAAGCGCCGGTTCTATTTTTTCCCCTTCTCGTATCTCCTACCGAGAGGAGCCCTGCTTCATTTTTATGCTGCCCCTCCTGCCCTCCATGTGAATCCGACACGGCACTACGTAAAGGTCCAGGAATCGGCTGAGTCGACTCCACCGCCGCTACTGTACTCCTACCCGGCTACCCCTCTCTGCGCCCACACGCCACGTGTTGTGCGTGCCCCGGCCGAATGCAGCACCGAACCGAGCAAAACACCAGCATGCGGGTCGCTCCCAGTCCATCCCCTCCGCTCCAGTGGCGCTGTCAAAATCTGATTTCACTGATTTGGGGGCCCTGTGATTTGGGGGGGCTTGTGCCATTGCCCATACGGCACTGGGCCATCGACGGGCCTGCTTTGTTGAGATCGGTTTAATAACACACATGCGCCAGCTTTTATTCTTTTTGCGAACCAGAACCGGGTTCGCTAACCAGTCGGGATGATACACTTCTTTTATAAAGCCTTCAGCTAAGAGTTTAGTGATCTCTTCTTTGTTTGCGCACAACGGTCTTGAGCGAAACGCCGAAGCCGTTGCTTGATTGGTTTTGCATTTTGGTTCACATTTAGTCCGTGCCCGATCACCTCCCTCGGAACACCAGGCATATCTGATGGCTTCCAAGCAAAGATGTCCTGGTTCGCCCGGAGAAAGGTGACGAGCGCGCTTTCCTATTCCTGACCAAGCCCTGTCCTGATCAAAGCCATTTTGGCTGGATTGGACGGGTCGAGTGCTATTTTCTTGACCTCTTCACCAGGTTGGATCCCTACCTTTGCTTGTTTCTTGGCCGGTACATCTTCGTCCTGTAAAGCGGACGCCGCCAGCCGGATCTTTTGCAAGTCAGCTGATGCCCACATGGTCTCAGCCAGCTCGCAACTTTCCTTGTCGCATTGGAAAGACTTTCGTATGTCTCTGCGGATCGTGATGATTCCCTTGGGTACTGGCATCTTGAGCATTGAATAAGTGTAACGTGGTACCGCCATGAATTTTGCTAGGCCGGGTCCTCCCAAGATGGCATGATATGCCATCTCGAAATCAGCTACTTCAAAGTTCATGTATTCCGTCCTGTAATTATCTTTCGTGCTGAACGTAACGGGCAAAACAATCTGCCCGAGTGGCACAGAAGAAGTCCCAGGAATCACTCCATGGAACGGTGATGGACTCTGCTTGAGCTTGGTCCGCGGTATCTTCATGTCGTCAAGGGTTTTGGTGAATAAAATGTTGAGCCCACTACCTCAATCGATTAGCACCCTCTTGAGTTTCACGTTGCAGATGACTGGATCCAGCACCAAGGGATATCTGCCAGGAAAAGGTATGTGATCGGGGTGATCTGAACGATCAAAGGTGATGGAGGCTTCCGACCACCTCAAATACTAGGGGGCCGCCGACGTGATCGCATTGATGTCCCGAGCGGTAAGTTTTTGCTTCCGCTTGGACTAATATGCACCCGAGCCCCAAAATATGAAGTTGAGCTCTTGCTCGATTTCTGGGAACTCACCCTCTGCTGAGGGGTCATCTTTCTTCCCAGCTTCCATCTTATCTTTTGACTCTGACTAGTTGCAATGTTCCCTCGCGAACCTCTTCAAAGTATAGCAATCCTTTGCCGCATGCTTTCCCTTTGGATGGAAAGGGCATTGTGCGTTCATTACTTCATCATAGTCTTTGTTCTGTGGTGCTTTCGTCTTCCCACGTTCGGCTGCCGCGACTAGCTCCTCGCCCTTTCGCTTCTTGTCCTTTTGCCTCGAAGGCTCGGAGTGGTCTTTTTTGTCCTTTTGTGGGAGTCGTTCTTCTCGGCGTTCCGCTAGTGCATCAGAGGCGGCTGCAAAGCGGTCGGCCAAGGCGAACATCTCCGGTGCCGTCGTTGGGGGTTTTCGAGACATCTTCTTGATGAGATTGGGATCACTGACTCCTTTTTGGAAAGCCGCGATGACGACCGCATTTGAGACGTCACGAACTGTGTTCTTCTTTTGCGTGAAACGGCGGATGAAATCTCTTACGGATTCATTATTCTTTTGATGGAGTTGGTAGAGGTCCCAGGGGGTTCCAGGCTTCTCAAAAGTGCCCTGAAAATTCGTGATGAACTGGTCACAGAGGTCTCTCCAAGAGTTAATGGAATCTCTTGGAAGCCCTGTAAGCCATGCTTGGGCCGAAAGAGCTATCATGACTGGCAGATAATTTGTCATTACATTGCGGTCACCTCCAGCTGCTTTGACTGCAAGGGAATAGACTTGCAGCCAGGCTTTCGGGTCTCTTTCTCCATCAAACTTGGTGATGCCTTTTGGGTTGAAGCCATCCGGCCACTGCACCCGGCGAAGGCGAGCAGTGAACGCTCTGATCCTGTCAATGGGTTCTTCACTACGCTGAACGTGGTGGTGGCGTAATGAAGAACCCACTCGACGGTCGGCATTATGGCGCGGGCTGTGCCAGTTTGTGCGATCGTCATGGCTGGTGCTCCGTCGTGGGGGTATCGACTGTCCCGGCCACGATCGATGCCGAAACACTCGCGATCATCGTCCTGCCGGCGCCGCTCGTCCTCCTCCCGTTCTCGCCTCCTGTCCTCAAGGTTCTGGCGGAGGACGCGGTGAATGGTAGAGCGAAGATCCCTACTCCTGAGAGACTTGTGCCAATTCCCTTCTGTCTGACTGCGGCTAGTCCGGCTGCTAACCGTGTGTGTCTCTTCTGCATGGGGGGCCTCGTTGCCTGGCCCGACTGATTATGCTGGATAGCTTTGACTTGTGCCATTATCGGAGCAGCTGGACTATTAGGTTCGATCATGGGACCCAGTGTGTCAAGAAGTGTCTTGCTGACCACGATGTTTTGCTGAGGTGTTTGGAAAACCGACTGGCTCCCCACTCTAGCATGCAAGATGTCTTCGTTGATGTTGCACGCACGATTTTGAAGTGACCGGGCGTGGTTGTCTTGGCTTTCATGCCGAGCGAGATCTGTCTCGGCTTCTTCGGCTCCCCGCCGACTCTGTGATTCGGGCAGACTACTTTCGATCATGAGTACTGAACGGAAACTGGGAGAACTCTCAGATCGGATCTGTTCCGAGTCCAAAGAGATAAGGGTGCTGAGCTCGTCGGTGATGAAGTATAAACTTTCGAGGCGTAAAACTTGGCCTGGAGCGAAGGTGATGTCGTTTCTGAAAGCCATCGAGATCGCCTGGATTGAT
The DNA here is from genome assembly GCA_036346355.1 of Rhipidocladum racemiflorum. Classification (NCBI taxonomy): domain Eukaryota; kingdom Viridiplantae; phylum Streptophyta; class Magnoliopsida; order Poales; family Poaceae; genus Rhipidocladum; species Rhipidocladum racemiflorum. The sequence goes on from CM070588.1 coordinate 40,862,473, forward strand.
CTCCGCGCTCCCGTACCTGACGCGCCAACTGTCGACGTTTGGTGTCGGCAATAATCTTAAGGGGTTGTAAATCTTTGGGCAAGGCGCTGGATCAGGAACTTGATGGTAACACAAGATAAGAGTTAGACAGGTTCAGGCCCTTAGCGGTGGAGGTAATACCCTTGTCCTGTGTTCTGGGATTATCTGTGTCCCCTTAGGGGTCCCTCCTCCCCTCTTTTATAACGCGGGGGGGCAGAGGTGTTTGACTCGGTTCCCGTGAGGAGAGTCCGAGTTGTTTTACAAGTAAAAGGATCATATCCTTCCTTATCCGAGGTGGTTTTCCCTGCGGTTACAATCTCGTCTTTTATCTATAACGGGGTAATAGATAGATCTACAAGATATACATTCCTTTCTTATACACGTACACCCGATCTCTGTATCCTCCACAGTCCAAGTTTGGAAACTTTATTGGAAAAGGTTATGAGAGCGGAGGCCTGTTCCTCTTAAGTGTACTGGAGTCTTATTTAAATTTAAATGTTGCTACTCAAGTTAATAATTGTGGATCCAATGTTTGGCATTCTCGTTTATGTCATACTGGTTATGATACCATTGCTCGAATGTCCAGATTTGAAATAATTCCAAAATGTGATATTGTCAAATAATCAAAGTGCCAATCTTGCATGCAAGCAAAACAACCTCGAAAACCATTTAAGGGGTTAGAGGAAGAAAGGAATTTGGCACCATTAGATCTCGTCCATTTTGACCTGTGTGAGATGAATGGATTATTGACAAAAGGAGGCAAAAGATATTTTCTAACTTTTATAGACGATGTAACATGTTATTGTTGTGTGTATTTGCTGAAACAAAGGATGAAGTTTTAAACTACTTCAAAATTTATAAGGTCGAGGATGAGAACCAACTACAAAAGAAAATTAAAAGGTTAAGGTCTGACCGTGGAGGAGAGTATATCTCTCAGGAATTCTCTCAATATTGTGCTGAGCATGGTATAATCCATGAAGTGACACCACCATACTCGCCTCAATCTAATGGGGTGGCTGAGAGAAAAAACGGGACACTAACAGACTTGGTGAATGCCATGTTGGAGAGTGCTGGTATGTCTAAGTCATGGTGGGGGGAAGCTATCTTAACAGCAACCTTTGTCTTCAACAGAGTAATTACTAAAAGAAGTGAGATTACTCCGTATGAGGGATGGAAGGGGAGAAAACCAAATATCAATTTTCTGCGAACATGGGGGTGTTTGGCTAAAGTCACTATACCATTGCAGAAAAAGAGAAAGCTTGGACCTAAAACAGTCGATTGCATTTTTCTAGGATATGCACATAACAGCACGGCCTGTAGATTTTTAGTAGTAAAATCAGATTCCCCTGCGATTATTGCTAACACAATAATGGAATCTAGATATGCTTCTTTCTTTGAGAATATTTATCCAATGAGAGCAGCAGTCTTTAATGAAAATTCTAAAACTTCTGATCTTCCATCTAATTCTGAGTTACCAAATATTGTTGAACCAGCTTGTGATATCCCTGAAGAGGATAACAATATTGTCACAAATGAGGCTCCTCGCAGGAGCAAAAGACAAAGGGTTGAGAAAACATTTGGTGATGACTTTATTGTATATCTTGTGGATGATGTGCCAAAAACTCTTTCAGAGGTTTATGCATCACCTGATGCAGAGAATTGGAAAGAGGCTGTCTGTAGCGAGATGGATTCCATCATGGCTAATGGAACATGGGAGATCACTAAACTTCCTACGGGGTGTAAACCAGTTGGATGTAAGTGCATCTTTAAAAAGAAAATGAGGCCTGATTGTACTGTTGATAAGTATAAGGCAAGGCTTGTAGCCAAGGGTTATACTCAGAAAGAAGAAGAGGATTATTTTGATACTTATTCGCCTGTTGCCAGATTAACTACCATTAGAGTGCTCATTGCATTAGCAGCTTCCTATGGTCTACACGTCCATCAAATGGATGTAAAGATAGCTTTCCTTAATGGAGAGTTGGAGGAAGAAATCTACATGGAGCAACCAGATGGTTATGCGATTACTGGACAAGAAAATAAAGTGTGCAAATTATTAAAATCCTTATATGGCTTAAAGCAAGCACCTAAACAATGGCACGAAAAGTTTGATAAAACTTTGACATCTGCTGGTTTTGTTGTGAATGAGGCGGATAAATGTGTTTATTATTGCTATGGTGGGGGTCAAGGAGTAATCTTGTGTTTGTATGTTGATGATATACTTATATTTGGGACCAACACTGCTATCATTGACGAGGTCAAGTCTTTCTTATCTAGTTGTTTTGATATGAAAGACATGGGTGAGGCAGATGTAATTCTAAATATTAAATTGGTTAGAACCAAGAATGGGATTACTTTGAGTCAGTCCCATTATGCAGAAACATTATTGAGCCTCTTCGGCTTTGAGAACTGCAAAGTAGCCCCAACTCCCTATGATGCAAGTGTAAAACTTCACAAAAAAGAACGAATTAGGGAAAGATGAATTAAAATATTCACAAATAATAGGGTCCCTTATGTATTTATCTGGTGCAACGAGACCGACATCTCATTTGCTGTGAGCAAATTAAGCCGGTTTACATCGAATCCGGGAGATGATCATTGGGAGGCTCTTGAGAGAGTGTTGCGCTATTTGAGAGGTACTACCTCTTATGGAATTCACTATACTGGATACCCTTTGGTACTAAAAGGGTATAGTGATTCAAATTGGATCTCTGATGCAGATGAGATCAAAGCTACAAGTGGCTATGTGTTTACAATAGCGGGTGCTGCAGTTTCATGGAGATCATGTAAACAAACTATATTGACGCGGTCAACCAAGGAAGCTGAACTTGTAGCACTTGATACAGCCACTGTTGAGGCTGAATGGCTTAGAGAGCTACTGTTGGACTTGCCATTGGTTGAGAAACCAGTACAGCCGATCCTAATGTACTGCGATAACCAAACAGTGTTGACTAAGGTTATGAGTACTAAGGATAACATGATGTCCTCCAAACATGTGAAACGCAGGCTTAAATCTGTCAGAAAATTGAGAAACTCCGAAGTAATTGCTGTAAATTATATTTTGTCGGGACCCAAATTTGCAAATCCGGACCCTCTGTGTATTCAACACTAGTCCAGGATCACGCTAGTGCACACAGTCTCAACATTGGTAAATATCACAATCATACTCAACGAAATAATAAAGTACTTTAATTAGTTAACCAAACTGGTTGCTCGACCTTAAGGTCAAGTTACAAAAGTACGCCTCGTAGGGCGAAAACTTATTAAAAGAGATAACAGCAGCGGAAAAATAAGATAACTTCGTGGCGCCATCTAGTATACCACAGGCAACTGACTGGGCTCGCTTCCTAGTTAGACGGCTCCTCCTCCAAAGCTGGCGTCGCCTCTTCTTCAACTGATGTTGTTTTGCGGCAAGGGTGAGTACTTGGTACTCAGCAAGGCATGCATAGAATGCAAACTAATATTCTACATGCATGGCTTAGTACAAGGAATGTTTCATGGTTCATTTGTAGTAAACAGCAATTTAACAAGTAACATAAGTAGATTCGAAAACGGTAGAAACAATATATTAACAATAACTTTTCCAGGAGTAAATGAACACTTTCCCTTTCCTAATCCACATTTCCATCAACGTCATCATTAAACCCAAGCAAACTTTCCAAATCCAAGTTGTTTTCATGAAAGTCTAACCCTTGACTGTAATCCCCGAGCAATGTCCAATGCCGCGGACACGGCTATTCGAATAGATTTTATACTCTGTAGAGGTTATGCACTTTACCCACAAGATACAGTCAAACACCACAAAGGCGAGTGATCGTAACAAAGCCTTTCGGAAACTACTAACCACACAAGTGAACCTTTCCAGTTTTTGTCATACACCATCCCTTCCCTTAACAGAGGCGAAGTATGGGACCGACATACCGTTGGACGGGTACCATGAAATAGCCTTGGTACGCTCCCCTTTCAAGCTATACAAAAGGTGTAGTTGACACCCGAGGTATCACATGCAAGTTATTAGTAACTTACTCAACTATGACATAGCCTTCGGGCACTTCAACGTCTACTCGTAACACGTGCAAATAACAATAAATAAATAAACAATAGGCAAAAATTATCCAACAATTCAAATAAAGTTCATAAACAGAGAGAGCACATTTTTATAAATTTTTAGAAATTTGAATCGTCCAAATCGGGGTTAAATTGCAAAAGTTATAATCGTTTAAAGTTTAAAGAAACTATTAATTAAATAAAAATAGAGAAACAATTCATAATCAAAAATTAATTAAAATTCATATTTGAGTAGGTATCAATTTTATGAAAATTTAGAAATTTGAATCACTCAAATCGGAGTTGAAACGCAAAAGTTATAAGCGTTTGAAGTTTGAAACTATTTTTAAAATCAATAAACCGAATTAAACAAATAATTTCTTTTTCGGAAAATGATTTATTGCGTCAGCATGACACGTGGACCAATCAGAAGCCGCCACATCGCCTTGGGTCCATGGACCCGGCGCACGGCTCGGCTCGGTCCACGGACACGTGTGCCTCTGACATGTGGGACCCCCCTGCTGACGTCAGCACTGACGTCATCGCGGCTCGGCCGAGGGCGCCTGACACGCGGGCCCTACCGTGACGTAAGCATGATGTCACGGATGATGTCATGGTGCCGTTGGGCAGCCGCTGACACGCGGGCCCCACGCTGACGTCACGCTACCGACGCCAAGAATGATCGGGCGCGCCACCGACCGCACCGGTCCAACTTCCGGACGCGTGGCTTGATCCGGACCGTTGATTTGAAAATCAACGGTCCCGATTGGATCTGGGCCGCGCACGTTGTGGACAACGTGGCTGATCTGGGCCGTTCGATTTGGATCGGACGGTCCAGATCTGATCGGGTTTCACCGCGTCGGGGGAGGGTGACGAGGCATGTCCCGGTGGCCGACACGTGGCTAAATCTACGCCGTTCAATTTCGATCGAACGGCTGGGATCTACCCGAGCACGGTGCGGCTACGGCTACGTGGCTCAATCTCGTGCGTTGGATCTAAATCCAACGGCTGAGATTGGATCTAAATGCCGCAACGTGGATTTCGTTGTGGTGACGTGGACGAACGTGGGTCGTCGGATCTAGATCTAACGACTGAGAATAGATCCAAAACTGAAACGTGTAAAATTACCACCGTCGACGTGGACAAATCTGGGCCCTCGGATCTTGATCGGACGGTGGAGCAAGCTCGCAGTTCCGGTGATGTCGCGGCGGAGCAGCGGTGGCTGGAGTTGGGGACGACGACCTAGCCAACGGCATTTCCGTGCGTCTCCGGCGAAGTGGGTGGTACCTCCAGGTGCGCCTCGTCCTTGCGGTTCCGGATCTGGGTTCGGTGATGGCGGAGGACGGCGGACGATGGCGGAAACGGCGCGAAACCGCGGCGGAACGCACGACCAACTACGACGAGCTCTAGCGGCGCAACCACGACGGCTCGGGCTTGGTGAGTTAGGGCTACGGGTGCGCACGGGAGAGAGGAACACGATGGCGGTGGCGGCGTTTTAAATAGGGGCCTCGGCTGCGACGGCGGAATCCGAATCCAATTCGGATTGGGTGACGTGGCGCAACGAGGGCCGTTGGATCGAGATCCAACGGTCGCGCGGTTAGGGTTCAGTTGGCTCGGGTTGGACTCGAACGCGGCTCAGGTCGGAGGAACAGTACTAGACCCGAGTTGGATTTTCCAGCGATTAAATATTCGAATTAATTCCCAGAAATTCATTTAATTCAGGAAAAATAGCTAAATGTTCAGAAAAATTCCAAAAAAATTCTGGAAAATACTTTGAGAAATTTTGGACTCAAATAAAATATTTCCAACAAAATTTTATTTGAAACTTTTAATTCTTTAATTATTTCAAAAGGGAATAAATTCAAATTAAATCCAAATAAATCCCAGAAAATTCCAAAAATTCTCAAAAATGCCAAATCTCATTTGTATCATGAAAAGCAAAAATTGGGGTGTTACATATTTGTACTGCGAAAAATCTGGCAGATCCTTTTACAAAAGGACTTGCAAGGAAAACGATTTCCGTTGCGTCTATGGACATGGGTATGAGGCCCATTTGAGTTACAACACAATGGTAACCCATACCTTCCTGATCGGAGATCCCATGAATTAGGTAATGGGAAAAACAAGTTGATGTTGTAACAAGAGAGTACATAATATTAAATTGTACCTATGTCCTAATAAACAAAGTACTCTCGACTGTATGGAAGATTGGCTTAAATCCTTAATGTATTCTAGTGTCAAAATGAGGAAAAAAGGTATTGGCCTACTTGATACCTATAATGAATACACCTACTTGAGCATAACTGTGAAGTCACAGTTCACGAGAATGGGGCATTCTCTAGGAAGCTCATGAGCAGATACGGGAGCATGACCATATAACGCTCCGTGTAGGCATGGTTTATTGACAGCCTAATATCAGTTGTGATTTTCAAGTAAAGTCTGATCACAAAAAGCTATGAATTCAAGGCATAGTCCTTTCACTAGTTGTGAGAGGATGAACCTTGCTAATCTAGGTGCAAGTTCAACCCGTACGGGACTTACACCAAAAGACTGGTATATTAACAACACTTTAGTACAACGATCTTTTTTATCTTTTCTGCTATTTGCTATGGAATTGGTGGGGGATTGTTAGAAATTGGCCCATGGGTGGCCCATTTTCTTTAATTTCATAGCGTGCATGATTTAGTACCATATTGCCTAGCCAAGTGGAGAAAGGGCAATTTAAAAGGTGGAGTCTTTGCCAGCTCTTGATTAATGTGACACTTGGCATGAGGATGGCATAGGGTGAATAATGGCTAAACACACACACGCACGCGCGCGCGTATTCGCGTATTTTCGTGTGAAAATCCGTGTGACTTGTGACTTGCGACGAGCGATCGTGACGCGTCGTAGTGTGTCTCCTGGTACTTTGAATTCACCTTTCATTTTGCTGAATCTTGCAATTATCTCTCTATTCATTCTGTTTAAATGTGATTTAAACAGAATAGTAACTGCCGACATTTCGTAGTCAGTTACTAGTAACTGTCACATTACTCTGTCAGTTACTAGTAACTATCACATTACTCCGTCAGTTACTAGTGTGTGTGTGTATAAACACCTGGAGACGTCTAGGCTTGACACGCTGAATTCCTCCATTCTTCCTGCTCCTCTCTGCAAAAGCTGTACTATTGTGTTGAGTTGTAGAACCTCGCCGGCCTTCATCCTTGGCGTGCACCGTGAACGAGGGTGAACGGTATCTCTGAGCCTTTACCGTAGAGTTCACTTGCACGGGGCGGCAATAAGGTTTCTAGGCAGTGCATCTGCACGACCGCTTCTGCGCTGCTTCCTCGAATTCGACTTCTTCAATGACCTCTTCTGCGCATCGTTCAGTTCTTCATCAAGCTCAATTGTAAGTCGTTGGTGTTCGTTCAACTTGATCATATTCTGTTTCATGAGTATATATATGTTTGGAAGTAAATTGTGTAGCCTGTTGTTAGATTTACTGTGTGCATCACTATTTATCTGTGATATTTGTCTCCTAGTAAAAACTGGAATTAAAATATTGCACACTTTTCAAATAGGAGAGGAGGAGCGACACCCTGGAGCAGCGCAGCACGAGGGGGATGGGGATGTCAGGCCCTGGCTTCTGCTTGTCCCTCTCCATGGATACGCGTGCGTGGCCAGCTTCTTGAAGCTTTCGATCCGAGATGCTGCTATGTCCGTGTCTCTGACGAGGTGGAGAAGGAAGGAGGAGGCGTTGGTTTGGTTGCGAATTTATGCGTTCCGAGACGACCTGGCTATATTTATCGGGCCGTTGTAGTTGTACAGGATTACAAAATCGTTTTGACCTGGAAAACTAATAGGCAGCGGTAGTGATTTTCAAATCGGTAGAAAATCGTGAAGAATGGAATGGTTTGCAAATTCAAATGAGTTTGAAAACTGTAGTGTTGGAAACCTCGAAAATCGGCCAATTAGGTCAAAAATCGATTGATTTGTGGCGATTTGTCGACAAATTTGATCGAAAACCGATAGCGAAGGTAAAATGCAGTGAAAAAATTCTAGAAAATGGTGAAACATTAGTAAAAAGCTGGAAGTCTTAGAAAATTTTGGAAAAATTTTGGTATGACCTCTGCTATATTTTAGACAATCTCAAATTGTGAAATAAACATTTCATTTCATTTCAATACATATACAAATCAATCCAACAAATCCACATTTCAGTAGCATAGGAAATAACATTTAAATTGAACATTTCTCATGTAAAATGAATTTTCGCACTTGGCATAGCTTCATCAATCTTCCATTGTGACACATATGCTATGTTGAACCTATATGAACGCTATGTTAATAAAAAATTGAATTGGTATGAAATGAAACATACAAATGAAACATTACCTTTGGGGCTACTGTTGTTGGTTGTACACTTGGTTGGCAATGTTGTACTTTTCTGTGGATATCGTCAGCAAACCCCGTGTAGCTAGCAACTCCACCTTATATTCGTGCTAGCTTTGCCCCATCCATGGGCTAGTCGTTTGCCACTGTTGGTACAACATAGCATAAAATTATGTATCTTGCGACTCATATACCCATTGAATGAAAGGTTGTGTATGAGAATCTGAGATGACATAATTGTATGGGCCATATGATCCATAACTCTCTTATGTCTCAGCGAAGCTGTACGAGCTACAGCTATCCTATGGCGCATCACGGTTGTGTTGATAGTACCTCCCATTGCCTACAATAGTTATCCTAGATGATTGTGGAGCCCTATGGTCTTTGTCTTGTGTGGCATGAGTGTACTGGGGCTCCCCTGTAAATTGTATGGAAAGTTGTGCTTCTGAGTGCAAAGTGAGAGGGATGAGGGCATCAGCATCGGAATGTCTGCCATCGCTATCCATCTTGGAGCTACTGTCATTGGATTCTTGGTAAGGTGGACTCCAATGGTCCTCAAGAGTGTTATTAGTTGAGTCATCACTCCCTACGTACTGTACCTGCTGTGTGGAAAGCTTCCCCTTTCCTTTTGAGGGAGCTCTTCTTTTTTGCTTGCTCACTTGTTGTCACTGTTTGGTGCTTCCTCTTTCCCATGTGAGTGTCACCCATTGTCTTGTCTGCCCAAGCCGCAGTATTCTTTTGCAAAGCATCAGTGTCTATCGGGTCTGTCACGAGGTGTGATGGGAGGGGGGTGTTACTCTTTGTGTTCTCCTCGTCAAGTAAGGGGTCAGCATTGGACATCCCTTTCTCCATCCACTGGCGGATTGGATTTTCTAAATCACATAGTATAAGCTCCATAAGATGCTGGAATTGATCATCTTCGGCCGCAGGTTTGTCACTTTCTTGTTCTTGGATTCTGAGCCGCAAGTTGTAGTTGATGTAGATCAACTTATGGAGCTTCCTGTATGATAAACGGTTGCGAACTTTAGTGTGAATGAACACGAACGTGCTCCAATTGTGCTCACATCTGCTGGAATAAGCGCAATGCGAAATAATGCGCTGAGCCAACCGCTGAAGAGTGGGTGTGTTAGAACCGAACACACCCCACCAATGTTCTACATGTTAACGAATACAACAATAAGTATGAGGTGGAAATACGAGATTGGCACTATATTTAAGATGATATAAGGAAAATAATAGGGGAAGTTTTGGGATCATTTACCATCCTCTCAGCTAGCGCACTCGAGAGCGATCCAACCCTTCTTTTGAAAAGATCGGCCTCGTGAAGACCTCACACCGTCGTATCAGTATCATCAGCAAGCGCTTCAAAAGTATCCCGGAGATTTGGTAAGGTGTTAGTCGTGCCATACGCGTAATGCATTCGGGGGTTCAAGAGGCAGCTGCATGAAATTTAAGGAAACATGTTAGTATAAGTAAGCGCAAGTACAATGTATTTTATGAAAAGAGAAGAATGTTTTACCGACATTCATATAAGTATCATGCGTTAAGTCGCCCATTCTAGGGTCCATGACATTCATGTATTGATCGAAAGTAGCTAGAGAGTCATGGAACGAGCTATCGTATTCCGGTCTCATTATGTTATACCGCAGTATCACCTCGCTCAATGTAGGAAACCTGTCTTGATCGGTGAAACGCAAGAAGGCGTACAATGGTTCTACATATTTAAACCAGTCCCCATCCTGCTACCGTGCTCACACACAACGTCGCCCTGGTCTGCCATCTAATATATGCACGTGCTAGCAATGAAAGGCATTACATAAGTGAATGTTACAAATTATATATACGCGCTACAAATAAAAGACATTACATCAATTCTTGCTAACAACTATACGTACATGCTAGCATCATTGAATGCTAATTCAAAACATCATGTTAATGTATGCACTAATCCTAACCCTGTCCCTAACCAAGTCATCTATTGGTAACCCTAACCCTGTCCCTAGCCACATCATGTAATACTAATCCTAACCCTAACACTAACCCTGTCTACTAACCCTAACCCTAACACTAACACTAACCATTCATTCACAAACAACCCTAAGGCAATCACATGATAAATGAGACATATTCATCTGCTATTCAACACAAATAATCGAAAAATCGAATGAAATTACTGATAATCCTTTGGTTTTGTACAAAAATCGACGATTTCCTTCGATTCACCACAGCAACGTCGGCTTCCCCGCTTGCGCTAGTCGAAAACCAACTCAAATCGTTCGGTAACCAAGCTTAGTTCGGTGATTTCATGGCTTGTGGTGGCCGGATCTAGCCGGAGCTCGTCTCTTCTAGAAGGGAGGCTGGGGAATCGCTCGGGCAGCGCAATAATGAGATCGGAAGACTCGAGCTGCGGTGTAAATACGATCGGAAGTGTAGTTGGGCCGCACTGTGGACTCTGGGCCTCTGTCCCACTACTATTTTTTTTTGCCTTTTCGATTTTGTATTTGCTGTTTTGACTCAAATACGTCTCCTAAATTTGGTTTTTTTACAATATTTTCATCCAGATATCATAAATATATTATACTAATTTTAGGAAATTTTATTATAAATTTTTGTAAAATTGTGAATTTTTTTGAATTTGAATATGCATTCAATCAGTTTGTCGATCGGTTTATGAATCTGAGCCGGCTCGATTTTTGCGATTTTCGCTCAAAAATCGATGATTTTTTCATCCCTACAGGGATCCTCTAAAGTTCTTGGGGTCTGGACCGTCCAAAAATACTATCCTAGAATTGGACAGGATCTCCAGAAATTCTTGTAGGATTTAACCAAATCAAAATTGGAAAAACTCATTGAAAAATTGTAATTCAAAAATAAAAAATAGCGAGTAAAAAATCGCTCAAAAATCATTAGAAAACGAAGGGTTAAAAATTCAAAAACCTTTAAAAAAATTCAAAAAAAATAAAAAATCGATCAGTTTTAACCACGTGCTGAAGCCTCAACACACTACCGCAAGATTTTTTACACAAAACCAATTGGTTTTGCGTTGTATAAATTTTTTCGAAATTTTGAAATTTTGTATTTTTTAATTTAACCGGTTTACCGACGATTTTATATGTTGAATCGGTTTGGTACGAACAAAAACCGCAAAAAATGACTAGTTTTCAACTGTTTTGTAAACCCTGACTATAACTTAGGTAGTTTTTCATCGAATGTTCAATAAAAAATTAACAGTTCGAATCAAAAATTAATTTTTAGACTATCTGAATTGTTCATTGTCTTGAACAGACAGTCCACACCAACAAAAATTGTTTAAGTTACAATTCCTGTAAGAACTGCAGGGAACATTATCCATTGGGAGTTGGGCTGTGTGGATGCCACGAGTCCAGCGGTTTGAAATTTATGTCGTGTGCGCAGTGGCGAAGCCAGGACTAAATTAGAGGGGGAGCTAAGCTAAACATTTCAACTACTAGTAAAAGCCAAATTCATACATAAATAACCATTTAACAAGTGAAACAAAGTAGAAGTTTATAAGATACTCACATAAATGAAGTTGCTAGGCACACTAGCTACGAGTTGGATTTGGAGGCAACAGGCAAGCACATTCTAAGGGTTTTCATCCTTTAAAAGCAGTTCATAATTGCTTCATCATCAATAGATTTGAATATTGTTTTCTCGGTGTAGCACACCATGAAGTCATTCAGCCAATCATCGGAGACTTTGTTGCGCAAATCAGTCTTGATAACCTTCATTTCCGAAAAAATCCAACTTTGAAAGTTCTCTTTCACATCCATAATTAGGCCCATGGCATGAACAATATCTAGATCCTTTCTTTAAAATTTATTTGACATTGCATTAGCGATGCCCAACAAATCTAACATCAAATGCAAGATGAACAATATCTAGATCCTTTCTTTAAAATTCATTTGACATTGCATTAGTGATGATCTATCTTTTTTGGGCTAATCTGATCGTGCCTTGTTTCAGCCTGACAGGAAGGATAAGCGTTATATCCTCAAATTTTTTGTGAGCGTGATATGTCATCCTTCCTGTCATCGCGTTGGAGCAGGGGCGCACGCAGTGTTGGCTTCGCCTTTGCGTGTGCGTGTGAACGCCTGAACGGGTGGAACTACTACTTAGAGGCAAATTGTGTCTAAATAATTAGACAGCGAGGGATACTAGTGATCCCTCTCCTACTTTTTTATTCATTTAGTTCTTTAATTAACTCAAAGTTCCTTCTTTTTCTTTAAAGAATTCTGCCTTCCTTAAAATATCATAAACAGTTCTTGTAGGTTGAGCACCCCGAATCAAAATCACTAGGTGCTATTCCCGTGTTGCTATTACGATCGGTATGGCGGAGGGCAATAGACCTACCTTGGCAACCGATATACAGAAAGAGCGCAGAAACGATAAAGACATCAAAAGGATTCGCCGCTTCTCTTAAATACAAAGAGTGACTAACTGTGGAGCCTGGACCTGGATGGTGTTTCTTTTGGGCCTACCTGTCCATTACATCATGTCGTAGCTTTGAACAATGTTCTCATCATATAGATTTACCTTGTGGGCTGAATGCACGGATCAAGGTTGTAGCCCGGCTTGTTAGCTTGTCAGTGGGATTAGTCGGGAGGAGCCACTATAACCCAGCGCTATCCGCATGGGCCATAATCCCGTAAGATATGACCCGCTATCATGCTCCCTAGGAAGAGCATCTAGGCAGATGTGCGAATGCACAGCGAAGACCGCTCCGAAGGTGAAAATCTAGACACGATGGCAAAAATTTTATGGGAACTCGTCCTATTTGGCAACTATCGGGAAGGGGAACGGGAGTTGTGGGATTGGGATTGGGAGATGAGATGGAGAGGGGAGGATGGAGGAGGTGGCAAGCATACCAAATCAAACAAAAAAGTTTGCAACCCAACAGCAAGAATCCATTGCAGGGCAGCTCAAACCTCACCATGGCCGCCCAGCCCCCCGACCACAGGGGCCACACCAGCCCGCAGCCCATGATCCCCACTACGCCTCATCACCGACTCCGCCATGGTGGCTGCCCAAGGTGGTCTTCCAAGCCGATGCGTTGCGGCGCTGCTTGGCGGGAGGGGTGGCCTGGGGAAGCGGAGGGAGGGGTGGCCTAGTGGAAGCGGAGGGAGGGGTGGCCTAGTGGAAGTGGAGGTGGAAGTGTGGGGGAGCGGAGGTAGGAGAGGACGTAGTCGTGCTAGCCTCCGCAGGGCACGTTCAAGAACACCAACTCCATCATGTCGAGTCATCGCTGCACACGTGAAAAGGAAACAAACATAGATTTGTTCGCTTTGCTAAGGGAAACTCATGGATTTTTCAAGCGTGGTGGTGAAGGATCTCACTGTTAGATAATTTATCTAAGGACTAATTCTTGATCTTAACTAGCCTATGTCATGATCACAAAAATGATGCGGAATAGCATTAGGTTAACTAACCCGGATTAGGAGACGCCATTAGGAGATTTGCTGGTAGCTCGGTTTTGATCTTGATGCGTCGGTGTAGAAGAAGCAGTGAGTCACCGAGCCCTTTAGTGTTGACGGCGAGGAAGGGTTCACCGTGATCTTCACAGTGATGGCGGTAGCCTTCGTCAAACTAGCGCTGATTCTTAGATCGGTTTTGTTTCGGGGACGAGAATGGACTCGTGATGAAGCTCGCACGCACCAGAGCCGGTCTATCCCCTCTATATCTAGCGCCGGCTGACGGGACCACAACCAATAGGTTGTTGCGCTCCCGATCAAAGCGTGAATGTGAGTAGTTGTGGTTTTAGATCCGAGATTTTCGGATCCCGTTAGTTTGCTTGAGATCACCACTAACATTTTCCCACTTGATCGAAAGGTTAACATAAGTCCATACTCAACATAACAGCACACCAAGATAAAGTATTACAACGGTTAATAAAATCACCGCTGAAACCCCAATAACTATAGTGTACAATTCTATCTCAATGGAATATTTACTTATTCTTAATGGGAGTTGGTTTTATTCTTATGGTCCTCATTTCCGGAATCAGAGGTTTTCCAATAAACCCATGCCGGCAACATGCTCTCGAAAGAGACTGGGTGGTAAACCTTTAATGAGCGGATCCGCAAGCATATTTAGGATCGAAGTATACGAATATAACAATCAGAGGGGGGTGAATGATTGTGTGGAAGCTAAAACCAAATCTTTGATCTAATAAAAATTCACCTCAAAACGGAACCAAATAATTACCTCGTATTCGACAAAAATAGATTGACAGAGGTTCGGTAAAACATAAATCCCTGAAGATCCAATCATCGGATCGATCTGGAATTTGGACACAAGAAACTAGATTCCAATACGAATCAAACCCAAAAAGAATAAGCTCGATCGGACTTACGGATCAAAAGTTATGAATGTCGCAAGCTTGCTGTGGTAGAATATGATGAGAATTGATCTAATCAAAACTTGTAGATTAATCAAGAACGACAAAAGATTAATCAACTAAACTTTGAGGAGCTCTAAATCAATACCCTAGAAAGGTTTTTTATGAATCAAATCAAGAAGAAACTCAAAGAACAAAAACCAATCTAGAATCAGAACAAGCATGCAAACAAGAACCAAAACAGGAAACACTGTAGCTACGTGGTTACTGTAGCACGCACAGATCTGGAAGAATTGATCTTTATTTATTTTGTCTAAAGTACTCCCATCAAAAGAGTACAAACCCTAAAACAAAGCTCTATGCTTGATTGATGCCCTTCAACAGGAGACAACCCCTCCTATTTAAAGGAGCAAAACATAAGGAGTCCTGAATACAATTCCTACTCCTAATCCTAGAAGGAGTCCCACTCCCAATCCTAGAAGGAGTATGTATTCAACACAACTCCACTTGGCCCAACCTGGCCAAATACAGCTCTTGCACGCGTATGGCAACCCAGCCATACTCACGTGACTAACAACTCTTGCACGCGTATGGCCACCATGCCATACTCACGTGACTAACCATTCTTCATGTGCACCATTCTCTTAGCCCGAACGTCCCGCATGACATCCTTGACCACCAAGACCTCGGTTCCTCCCTGAACATAGTCCCAAACTGTAACATCCTCAGTTTCGCTTTCTGGGAAAAATCTAATTTAAATTAATTAACTTCAAAAATTGGAGTTTCCTTTGTGTTTATATTAACCTGGCATCCTTTCCCATCCAGAATCGGGATTCAACTCCCTTCCGTTCGAAAAATCGAATTTCTCGGTTCCCGCCGGTACCCGAAATTTCACCCGAGTTCAAAAATGATCCAAAAATCCCAAAATCACTTCAATTAGGTCCCAAATATTCCAAAATGATTTTTGGAATGATTCCCCGTATTTTTGGACCTTCGCCCCTATTTTATCTCGCGTGGCTTTCGTTTAATGCCCGCTATTCACGCCTGAATATTCAATTCCACAAATTTCATCCAAATTCTGCGAAACCAATTTTATTGGGTTCCAAATATTCCAAAATGGTTCTAGGAATTTTTCCGGAATTTTTAGACCATTTTTCCTAATTTTTCCCTAGGGCGGTTCATTTGCGTAACTCCCAACCAATCACGCGCTGCCACGTGGCGCTACAATGCCTTCTTCTACCTTGGGCTGTCATGTTTCAGAGAAGAAGCTTCAAGCTTCATTCATGGTGGCATCTGTCTTTAATCAACCATATCTCCTTCAATACACCTCCAAATCAATCACGGCCGGGTCCGTTAAATCCGTAACGACGTCCTCTCTCCATTCCCCACCATCAATAGCCCGGGATCTTGCCGGAATTGAAACCGTCGGCCAAAAACCGAAATGCACTTTAATGTCATTTACTCGGCCGTTTCAACTCCAAACGACGTGCTTCCACTTCTCATATCTCCGTGTGGACGTCCTCTTCCCGGTGGTAGCCCTCAGTCCTTGCCTCTCCAACTCGTTCATCCGCTAGATCGAGAAAACCGGCGCCGAGTCGCCATTTTCGGAGTTCTTCGTGTTCATCCTTATTCCTCCCTCTCCGGTGGGTCATTCTCAACTCCGGTTGGTTCCTTGTGACTGTGGGGGAGTCTAGTATCTAATTTTTCAATCAATTTTAGGATCCCTCAAGATTTGGAGACGAATTTCGCGTTTTTGTCATTTCGGCCGAAGTTCCATTCATCGTCGAATTCGTCGTCTCCGGTGAGTTTTGATCCAATTCCTTGCTCCTATAGATCCCTTAGGATGTCCTCTAGATGATCCATGAATTTATTTGGGCAAGTTTCATGCAAATTTGGGGCAAAAATCCGGGTTTTTGGAAATTTTTGGTTCTCTGTTTTGCTTTGGGCCTCATCAAGGCTTGCGGTTCGGCCATTGCCGCCGCCGCCGCCCGCGTGCACCCCCGCGCCGCCCCACCCTCCAAGGTCACCTCAACCTTCCCATGGCCATGGCTATGGCCAAAGGTTGAAGAAACCCTCTACCCAATGACAGGTGGGGCCCACTTGCCATAGACCCAAGTTCATCCAAAAATCAGAAAAATAGAAAAGGAATATTCCCTGTTTTCCATTTTTCCAATTTTCGAACTTCGGAAGCTCATAACTTTTCCGTCTGGGCTCCGATTGACTCCGTTCAAATTTGTAAATTCATCTAAAATCAAGATCTACCTGCCAGTACTACTTTTGTAATTTTTGGATTTTATTTATTTTCTTGTATTTTTTTGTTGTCTCGTTTTGCGCGTAGCCGAGGATCCGACCGAGTCCGCCGACCTCGCCGCCGGACTTCAAGCGTTCGATGATCTCGCCGCGACCGAAGGCAAGTCTCCTTGACGCATGTTGAACCGATGTTTATAAATGTGTTTTAAATGTTTTATAAACTTGCAGCTATGTTTATCATCGTATGTCAAATATAAGTGAGTAGTTAATCCGAATTGTGATTACCTCCTTTGTTATTGACATCCATGTTACTTGTAACCCTAGTACATTTGCTAGGCCATGTTTACACTTATATGGTACCCTTTGTGCAATAGTACAGTAGAATTGCTTAGGACCAATATTGATGAAAACAACCCATGGGTGGGAATTATACAAAAATGATGATTTCAAGTATGATTTGGAAATGGTTATATGATTTTGGTACTGTTTTTCTAAAATAAAAAGAAAAGGAAAAATGGTTTGGACTTGGGCGGAACGGAATGTCGGGTGGGTGCGGATGGAGCACTAGTTGCATTGTGCAAGTGCCGCCCCAAGTCAATTAAGGACCGACGTTTGTGATTGTCCATTCTAAGCATAACCGTACTACCACATGTCTATAATGGTACGACCTGGCTAACTAATTTGTAGAAACCTAACTTAGACTCACCACATGGTGGAATGTGAGTGCCGGATAGAGGCAAGGTTGTTTTCCTCACACGGCCCAAGAGGGGGCTTCTGTACTGGGTGGCTAGAACCCTAACAGCGGTGAAACCTCAGCGGGTGGGTCGGGTTAGGCGTATACATTGTAAAGGCCTTGTCATGATCTCTCTACCGACACACCCAAGGAAGTGTGTTAACAGCTTGGCATCAAGAGATGATCATGTCTTGTGGGTAAAGTTGTACACCTCTGCAGAGTTAAAACTATTCGAATAGCCGTGCCTACGGTCAAGGGCAAAGCAAGGAATGCTTTCATATTGGTAGACTTTGGTTTTGGTTTTAAAATAAAACGGTGTTTTATTTTGGGGTTCGGGAGTGGTTAGAACTCTCGGATGTGTAATGGCAGATTGAGCCAACAAGGTGGATAGAACCCGTTTTATACTTTGTCGGAAGGAATCATATGTGATTAAACTTAATCTTTTAATAAGTTGGCGGTTAGAGCCTTTATATTGGTGAGGGTGGATAAAACCTTCACTGCAATATTAAATAATTCAATTGCTAAAATAATTGTGAAAATGTGCTTTATGACAATTATACTTAGGTACGGTTTAATGAAATTTGGCTTTGTGCAAAAGAACCCTATTAAGCTTCCTTTGGAAAGCCCCACATATACATACTTTCCCCGACTTGCTGAGTACTTTTGTACTCACGTGCTACACATCTTGTCATCATCAGAGAACTACCAGGACGCAGCTGAAGAGGGTGAGTTCTACACCGAAGACTTCGAGGAAGATTGCCAGGATAGCTAGTCGCGCTTCTTGTCATCGCCTGTGGTGTTTTTGGTGTTCGCTTGTTGTCGCTTTTGCTTCCGCTGTCGTGTCTCCGGTCTCGGGACCGAGTATTGTAATAAGTGGCCATGTGGCCCGTACTTTATTAATTATGTTACAATTTCGTCATGTTCGGCAATGAAGTATCACTGTGGACTGTGTGTACTAGCTACTGATCTGGGACTAGTACGGAAATACACAAGAGATTTCGGATAGCTGATCCGGGGTCTCACACAAACCTCAGTTCCTCCATGAACCTAGTTCTGGTCCCGTCATCGACCACATTCGTCTTCGAGCATACCTGCACATGAAGAAACACAAAGAGATTCCGAGCACAAGTCCACGACTTGACTCAACATTAGTCCATGCAAATACTCACACGAGCATTGCATAAAGTCCACTTCAAAATAAGCATCATGAAATTCTCACGGATTTCATAATCTCAAATTCAAACCAAAATTCAATTCCAAAATTGCTCAAAACCCTAATCGAGCAAAAGACCATTCACGCCGGACCAAACACAGGTCCGGCGCAGCTCACGACGGACCAAAAACCTGATCCGGCGTACATGCGAAACTCTCAGTTCAAATTAGAGAAAACATGTTCAAAAAACACGTTTACGATGGACCAAATTTTTGGTTCGGCGTACATGCAAAAACAACGCTAAAAAATGCATTCACGACGGACCAAAAATTTGGTCCGGCGTGCATAGTCCGGCGTAACATAAAAGCTTACTGTTTTTGTAAAACTTGGTCCAGCACAAAAACATGTTAACGACGGACTAAACAAGAATAGTCCGGCGTACATGCGAAAACAAGCTTCAAAATGCCGTTCACGACGGACCAAAAATTTGGTCCGGCGTGCATGTAGAAACAGCCGTAAAAAACGTAGTTCACCACGGTCCAACAATTTGGTCCGGCGTAGATGTGAATTCAGGCCTCAAAAACATGTTCACGGCGGACCGAATATTTAGTCCGGTGTAGATGCGAGAAACAGTCCGGCGCAGATGGGAAACTTACTGTTTTTGCGAAATTCTGTCCGGCGCTAAAAGAGAAACACTGTTTCTTGTCGAAATTCAGTCTGGCGCTAAAAGAAAAACACTGTTTCTTGTCAGTTTGTCAAACACATGTACAAACACATTTTGCAAATTCAATTCTTAAGCCAATTTTTCAGCACATGATTTCACAATCTCCCCCTTGATAAAAACATTAGCAACACCACTTAGAATTGAACATTTGACATTCACTTCACAAAAAGTTTTTTGAACAGACCAAGGAATCTCCCCCTTTGACCAATATGCAAAGTAAAAACTCTCCCTGGGTGAAAATAAGAAAAATCCCCTCATAAGAAGAAAAATGTGTGTGAATGTGCAATGTGCCCAAAAGCTCCAAACTTCTCCCAAAGATCTCAAAATTCCAAAAACTTCCCCCCTTTTTCCTTAAACTTCTCCCCCTTTGACAATGGATTCATCAAGAGTACAAAAGAGAGAAAAAACAAGTTCAGAATTTTCCCTGTAGCAATGATTTCACAAAAGAGAAACAAAGGAGCGCCAAGAGTGAAAAGATGAGCTCATTCGATCATATAACCTTATATATCACATAATATGCAAAATACATGAACTTGATGTGATTTTAACAAGTTAGGGAATGACATGCATCTCAACCTCAATTCAGTCAACTATAGCCAAGTACCAAGTAAGATCTCAGCAGAAAAGGCAAGGCTCAAAATTGAAGCAACTAACAACTTAGGGTGAGCAAGTAGTTTCAACTCCAATATAGTAAACCAATTTAATCTTTAAACAATAAGTTGCATGTGGCATGCTTGAAGCATACTTCTTTTATTTTCTAGGAGTGGCATGCTTGAAGCATACATCTTGTCTTTGAGGGAATGGCATGCTTGAAGCATACATCTTAACTTTTTAGGGAAAGCATGCCTGAAGCACATAACTTGAGGCTTTTGCTTTTAACAACCCTTTTTTTACTGATTCCCATTTCTTTTCTTTTTCTTTGATTGTAAACATGCAAAAGTGATTAAAAGGTCTTATGAAAGAGTAAAGCTGAAAACACACTTGCTCCATAGCCCAAAATTGTCAAGAAGATTGAATATCAAGCCTAGAAGCATAAGATATCATAGAGTATTTAGCTATAGGCAATCAGTCCAAAGAATTCCGCAATGTCATTTTTAGTTCAAGTGAGACAATTTAGATTATCATATATTAGCTCAATTACATAATATATAAAGAAATATGATAAAGTAAGCTCATCAAGTGAAAGAACTTGGCAAAGAAACTCCCCCTCAAAATAAACCCATTGGATGAACAATCCCAAGTTCTTCCCGAATAAAAGCAAAACGAGAAGAAGACAATGGTTTTGTAAAAATGTCTGCCAATTGATGTTCAGTATCCACATGGTGAAGCACAATATCCTTCTTCTACATGATCTCTGAGAAAGTGAAATCTAATGTCAATATGCTCAAGAAAGAGAATTACCCAAGAAGTGACATGAAATAGATGTACTTTTTCTATCAATTCTAAATCCTCCAAAGTGAGCATCAGAAAAAGCTCTAAAACTAATGCATAAGGAAACAGAAAGCCAAATGACATAATCTTGAATACCATGGAGATACCTGAAAATTTCGCTTGATGGTTTGTTGATGTGAAGCACGTGGGGAAGCTTGAAAATGAGCACACAACAAATTGTATATCCGGCCTTCCTCATTCTCAACATCATCGTCGTCGTCGTCTTCATGAACAAAAATACTCTCCCCCTGAACATATGCACCTGTATCCTCACTGTACCTTTTGCCACAATAGAAGTGGAAGAAGCATCTCCAAAAGTAACACTTTTCAGCACGAGATGCACGAGTGAAGGAGAACCAAAACTTATCATAGAACATGTGGCGTGAGCATCCAGAATCCACTAGCCATATGTTCTCCTTCCTCGCGTGAGAAGCCTACATAGAAGCAGAAAGTGTCGAGGTCTCGGTACTGGGGTTAGAAATAAGATGTCTAGAAATCCAGTACTGAGACACACGACGCACAACAGTAGGCACAACACGAACATTCTTATGCACAAAAATAGATTTGTCTTTTCCCGTGTTCTTAGCAACAAAAGGTGTTTGCATCACCCTAGGCACATAATGAGAAAGAAAGCGTGCCTGTCTGAAATTAGACCTAGCCTTAGCTTGTTCTTTCTTTTGTTGTTTGGCCAGTCTAAAGCAAAAATCTACTATATGTCCATCTCTACCACAATGAGTGCAAGTGTACTTAACATGATGTTCTGCTTTAACAGTAGAAGCACATTTTGCATTCATCATAGTAGAAGATAAAACTCCAGCAGACTTAAAAGCAGTTTTCTTAAGCACATTGACAATTTCAAAATTTTCCACTTTCAAGTGTTTTAACAACAGTGGGAGCATGTGATTTATGATGAGCATAAGAATCAAAACCTAAATCTTTGTTATGAGTGCTGACTTTTGATTGATCCAAGATCATGTTTAGGTTTTTCTTTCCTTTAGTGAAATGTTCTAATGGCTTTTCCAAGTAATAAACTTTTCGAGAAAGAGTTAAACAATTATTACAGGGAACGTCCACTTTTCCTTTTTGCTTGCGACAAGTTGAGCATGAAAGAACCTCATGTGTAAGCAAATCTTCTGTCATTTGAGAAACCATAGCATTTGCATTATGCAACTTCAATTCTAGTATGCAGCATTTAGAACATAGAGTTGTATCATTTAAATCAATGGTAGAACAACTAGCATGTTTAACAAGTTTCTCATTTTTCTCATTTTCAGCATTGATTTGCTCTAACAAGGTAACATGTTCTTTCCTAAGCAAAGTAAGCTCATTGTAAATTAAGTCACATGATTTGCAAGCATCATCATCAGGAATCAACGTTTTAAGTCTAGCAATTTCAGTATTCAATGACTCCATAACAAAATCATGTTTCTTAATTTTCTTGTCACGTTTATCAAGCAATTTACCAAGTCGAGCAACAGAAATAGCTAATTCATCGTAAGAAGGATCTACCTCATTGAAGTCGTTGTTGTGGTCGTCCTTAGTGAAGCTGTTGCTGCTTTTAGCCATGAGACACAACCCCGTCAACTCATGCTTGCTTGGAGTTGCATCGTCCTCGCTGCTATCTAAATCCACATCGCTCAAATTGACTTGTTCAAGAGCGGAAAGAACTCGGTGGACAACTTTGTTGTTAACGATGCTCTTCTTCTTTCTATTACTTGAAGAGAACTTCTTCTTCTCTTTTCTTCTGTCGTTGTCCTTCTCCTCCCTTGATGCTTTTCCTGCAAGCTTTGGACAATTTGATCTCAAGTAGTTGAGATCACCACACTCATAGCATCTTGGAGGACCACCTCTCTTCCTCATTCTCACATTCTGCAAAGCTTTGTTAAAGCGAGAAGAGAGTAGAGACAAGTCTTCTTCTGGGAATTGCTCAATCTGTTCATCGGTCAGTGAAGACAAGAAAGATAGAGCAATACTTGAAGCAGCACCATTATGAGATATGCTAGATTGAGATGTCAAAGCAATTGATTTATGATCATTCTTTCTAGCAAGAACATCTAATTCATGAGTTTTCAACTTGGAATAAAGAACATCTAATGTAAGTGTACTCATGACAGAAGATTCTCTAATGGATGTAACTTTCATCTCCCAAATAGACATGTCTAATGCACCAAACAATTGTCTAGCATTAGCAGCATTATCAAAGCTAACTCCAACAGCACGAAGATTACTAAGAATTTTATTGAAGCTTGCAAAGAAGTCATCTAGCGACTCACCGGGTTTCATCTCAAATAGCATGTATTCCTTTTTGTAAATATCTTGGCGAATCTCTTTAACAGTGTTAGAACCCTCATGGTAATCACAAAGAGATTTCCATACCTCATATGCAGATAGAAGATGAACCACTCGATCAAAGTCGCCGCGTCCCGAGCCTTGGATGATCAAGCTGCGCGCTTTGTTGTTTGCTTCAACATGTGTGTGATTGGCGTCGTTGATGTTATCGTTTGCAGGGACTTCGTATGGCTTATAGACCTTCTCTCAAATTGCGAAGCCCTGTGCCTGGATGAATGCCTCCATCTTGGCCTTCCAAAACTGAAAATCAACACCATCGAACACACATGGTTTTGTCGAATAACGATCCATTAATCTAATCACCGGTTAAGATAGATTAGAAAAACCTTACTCTGATACCACTTGTAGGATCGAAGTATACGAATATAGCAATCAGAGGGGGGTGAATGATTGTGCAGAAGCTAAAACCAAATCTTTGATCTAATAAAAATTCACCCCAAAACGGAACCAAATAGTTGTCTCGTATTCGACAAAAAAGATTAACAGAGGTTTGGTAAAACACAAATTCCCAGATATTCAACCGTCGGATCGATCTGACAATTGGACACAAGAAGCTAGATTCCAATACGAATCGAACCCAAAAAGAATCAGCATGATCAGACTTACGGATAAAAAGTTATGAACCTTGCAAGATTGCTGTGGCAAAATATGACGAGAATTGATCTAATCAAAAATTGTAGATTAATCAAGAACGACAAAAGATTAATCAACTAAACTTTGAGGAACTCTAAATCAATACCCTAGAAAGGTTTTTGATGGATCAAATCAAGAAGAAACTCAAAGAACAAAAGCCAATCTAGAATCAGAACAAGCATGCAAACAAGAACCAAAACAGGAAACACTGTAGAAACGTGGTTACTGTAGCACGCACAGATCTGGAAGAATTGATCTTTATTTCTTTTGTCTAAAGTACTCCCATCAAAAGAGTACAATCCCTAAAACAAAGCTCTATGCTTGATTGATGCCCTTCAACAGGAGACAACCCCTCCTATTTAAAGGAGCAAAACACATGGAGTCCTGAATACAATTCCTACTCCTAATCCTAGAAGGAGTCCCACTCCTAATCCTAGAAGGAGTATGTATTCAATACAACTCCACTTGGCCCAACCTGGCCAAATACAGCTCTTGCACGCGTATGGCAACCCAGCCATACTCACGTGACTAACAACTCTTGCACGCGTATGGCCACCATGCCATACTCACGTGACTAACCATTCTTCATGTGCACCATTCTCTTAGCCCGAACGTCCCACATGACATCCTTGACCACCAAGACCTCGGTTCCTCCCTGAACCTAGTCTCGAACCTCAGTTCCTCCATGAACTTAGTTTCGGTCCCGTCATCGACCACGTTCGTCTTCGAGCAATACCTACACATGAACAAACACAAAGCGATTCCTAGCACAAGTCCACGACTTGACTCAACATTAGTCCATACAAATACTCACACGAGCATTGCATAAAGTCCACTTCAAAACAAGCATCATAAAATTCTCACAAATTTCATAATCTCAAATTCAAACCAAAATTCAATTCCAAAATTGCTCAAAACCCTAATCGAGCAAAAGACCATTCACGTCCGACCAAACACTGGTCCGGCGCAGCTCACGGCGGACCAAAAACCCGATCCGGTGTACATTTGAAACTCTCAGTTCAAATCAGAGAAAACATGTTCAAAAAACACGTTTACGACGGACCAAATTTTTTGTCCGGCGTACATGCAAAAACAACGTTAAAAAATGCGCTCACGACGGACCGAAAATTTGGTTCGGCGTGCATAGTCCGGCATAACATAAAAGCTTACTGTTTTTGTAAAACTTGGTTCGGCACAAAAACATGTTAACGACGGACTAAACAAGAATCAGTCCGGCGTACATGCGAAAACAAGCTTCAAAATGCCGTTCACGACGGACCAAAAATTTGGTCTGGCGTGCATGTAGAAACAGCCATCAAAAACGCAGTTCACCACGGTCCAACAATTTGGTCCGGCGTAGATGTGAATTCAGGCCTCAAAAACATGTTCACGACGGACCGAATATTTAGTCCGGCGTAGATGCGAGAAACAGTCCGGCGTAGATGGGAAACTTAATGTTTTTGCGAAATTCAGTCCGACGCTAAAAGAGAAATACTGTTTCTTGTCGAAATTCAGTCCGACGCTAAAAGTGAAACACTGTTTCTTGTCAATTTGTCAAACACATGTACAAACACATTTTGCAAATTCAATTCTTAAGCCAATTTTTCAGCACATCATTTCACACATAGACTTAGTACTTATATGCTTGACATCAATTGTCTGATCCTGGATTCTATCTTTCACAACATGATACTTAATGTCAATGTGTTTGGCAGCACCACTTGACTTGTTGATACTTGAATAGAAAACTGTGGCCTTATTATCGCAGTATATTGTTAGTGGTTTAGATATATTGTCAACCACTCTTACTTCGGGAATAAAATTCTTAAGCTATACAGCCTACCCAGTAGCCTCATAACATGCCACAAACTCAGCTTGCATCGTTGATGATGCAGTAAGTGATTGTTTGGAGCTTTTCCACGAAATGGCTCCTCCCGCAAGTGTGAAGATATAACCTGATGTGGATTTCTTAGTATCTACACAACCTGCAAAGTCAGCGTCTGAATAACCCACAACCTCAAGGTCATCAGACTTCTTATATGTGAGCATGTAGTGCTTAGTGCCTTGCAAATAACGCAAGACTTTCTTAACGGCTTTCTAGTGGTCCAACCCTAGATTTGATTGATATCTGCCAAGCATCCCAGTTACGAATGCTAAATAAGGGCGAGTACAAACTTCAGCATACATAATGCTTCCTACAGCTGAAGCGTAGGGAATCCCCTTCATCTGATCAGTTTCTAATTGATTCCTTAGACATTGGAATGTTCCAAATTTATCGCCCTTTAAAATAGGAGTAGGCGTGAAAGAGCAATTATGCATATTATATCTCTTAAGCACTCTGTCAATGTATGCCTTTTGGGATAGGCCTAATATCCCCTTAGACCTGTCTCGGTGAATTTCAATGCCCAAAACATAATATGCATCACCGAGATCCTTCATGTCAAAATTAGCGGAAAGAAATCTTTTGGTCTCATACAGCATATCCTTATCGCTGCTGGCCAATAAGGTATCATCCACATAAAGTACTAACATAGTGAATTTGCTCCCATTAATCTTAATATGTATGCAATTGTCCACTTCATTTTCTTTGAAACCAAAATTTCTTATGGTCTCATCGAACTTAAGGTACTATTGTCTAGACGCCTGCTTTAGTCCATAGATGGATTTCTTAAGTCTGCATCCCATATGTTTCTTGCCTTCCACGACAAAACCTTCCGGTTGAGCCATGTAAACATCCTCATGCAAGTCACCATTAAGAAATGCAGTTTTAACATCCATCTGATGTAGCTCTAAGTCATAATGAGCAACAAGCGCCATGACAATTCTTCACGAATCTTTCTTTGAGACAGGAGAGAAAGTATCAATATAATCTATCCCTTCTCTTTGTGTAAACCATTTTGCTACAAGCCTTGCCTTGAATCTTTCGACATTTCCCTTAGAGTCATGCTTAGTTTTGTAGACCCATCTACAGCCTACTATTTTGACTTCATCAGGAATTTCTACTAGATCCCAGACATCATTAATGCTCATAGACTTTATTTCATCCTGCATGGCCTCAAGCCACTTGGATGAATATTTAGTCATCATAGCCTCCTTAAATGATGTAGGATCATCTACCTTCTCTATGTCATATACATCTTCATTCATGTATACAACATAATCATTAGGAATGGCTGATCTTCTTTCCCGCTGTGATCTCCTTAATGGTTCATTAGTTGTCACAGGGGGCTGTTGAGGCTCATCATTAGGTGCTGTACTGTTGAAACCTGAATTCTCAGATGGGGGCTCAACTCCAAGATTCTCAGTTGGAAGTATAACTATATGAGGTAAAGGAACGATAGTCTCTTGGATTATCGGTAATGGTACATAAGTCTGAACCTCCTCGAGATCTATTTTCCTAGCCTCTGAGCTCCCACTGATTTCATCATTCTCTAAGAATACAGCATGGCGGGTTTCCACAAACTTAGTGATATGATTTGGACAATAAAATCGATATTCCTTAGACCTTTCAGGATATCCAATAAAATGGCAACTTATTGTCTTAGGATCCAATTTTCCAAGATGTGGATTAAAGACTTTAGCTTCAGCAGGACAACCCCACACACGTAAATACTTTAAACTCGGTTTCCTTCCAGTCCACAATTCATAAGGAGTTTTAGAGATTGATTTACTAGGAACCCGATTTAGTATGTGTGCAGCTGTCTTTAATGCTTCCATCCACAAACTAGTTGGTAAACTGGAGTAACTCATCATGATGCGTACCATATCCATAAGGGTGCGATTGCGCCTTTCAGCCACTCCATTTTGCTGAGGTTCACAAGGTGTGGAATATTGGGCTACTATGCCATTTTCTGAAAGGAACTTAGCAAATGGACCAGGAATTTGTCCATAAGGAGCATGTTAAACGACAGTGTCACAATTTCGAAACGTTCCATTCTCCCCTTCGAAATGTGGCCTAAACGACAGTGTCACAATTTCGATGAAGTCTCATCACCTAGACTTCTCTTTCGCTTATTGGTGGCATCACACACATTCATTGATACAAGAGATTCAGAGAGATGAAGCATATAGAGTTTGTCTCGTCGAGTTGTGAGACCAACATTATTAGAATTAAAGTTTACAATGCATTTATTGTTCACAAAGATACAAGTGTATCCATCATCATCTAATAAAGAAACTAAAATGAGGTTTCTCCTCACACTAGGAACATAAATGACATTATTCCAAAGAAGATTGAAGCCACTATCTAATACTAATGATAGTGTGCCAATGGCTTCAATTCCAGCCTCCTTTCCATTAGCGACTCTAAGGCTTTGCTCCCCCTTTCTTACCATCCTCACGGTAAGGAATCCCTGCAATGAATTAGAAACGTACACAGTGGCACCAGAATCAATCCACCAGGTATTAGGGGAAAAATCAGCATAAAGGGTTTCATCAATAAAGGAAATTTCATCATTACCCTTTCTAGCAAGCCATTTCATAAAGCCCGCACAGTCCTTCTGAATGTGCCCACTGGTCTTGCAAAAACGACAGATGGGCCCATCAGAAGTAGATGCAGCAGTGATCTTCTCCTTTTTCTTTGGCTTGCTTGACTCAACCTTAGGAGAGAAATGCAGCTTCTTTTTGGACTTAGTTTCCCCTTGGAATTTCCTGCCAACATGGAAAACTTGGTCCTTTCTTTCAGCCTTAATCCTCTCCTCCTCTTGGACACACATAGCGATCAACTCGCTCATGGTCCATTGCTCCTTCTAAGTATTATAATTAATTTTGAATGCATTGTACTCAGAAGGGAGAGATTTCATAATAAAATGGACCAGGAACCCATCAGAAATGGCTATGTCCATGCCCTTGAGTTTTGCAGCCATATCATTCATCATCATGATATGCTCACGAACGCTGCTAGAGCCATCATATTTACTTGTGAGCATCTTCATGATTAAAGTACTAGCATAAACTGTTGAGGAGCCCTTAAATTGTTCATCGAGTGAGGGCAAGTACTGCTTAACGTTGTCAGAATCTGGGATTGCTCCCCTTGTCGCAACAGATATGGTGCTCTTTATAATCATCAAAGACATGCGGTTGGACCGCTCCCATTTTTCCATTGTTAAATCATAGAATTTCTTTTTCTCAGCGAAACTCTCATCATCAATGGAAGGAGCTACGGGAGCGTCCTCTTGTACTGCATAGTCCAAGTCCATAATACCAAGGACAATATGAACTCTTTCCTTCCAAGAGGGAAAGTTCATCCCTGTCAGCTGCTCAATGTCGTTCAAATAAGCGGCAACATTAGTGTTGTTCATGGTTGAATTAAGAAACAAAATATAATCAGTAAATATTAGAGAAATAAATGCCTTGCATGAATTAACCCTACGTTGGTCTGATTAATAACATGCTAATAACAGGAAAAGAACTAAATTAACTTATGGGTAACACATGGTCATAAACAACGTTGGTCAGAATATGATCATGGTTATAACATAATCCTTGTTTTAATTAAATAGGTATGATACATAGTTATAATCAACTTTGGTAAGAATATAACTATGATCACAAATTAATACCAAAACATTATTAAATCCCTAATCAATATTTCTCGTTGGTTCCATATTAATCAGAGACAATATTCAGAAATAATCATGAAATAAATTAATGGACACATTAATTAACTTGCTCAAGAATAATCATAGAATTAATCTAAATATTAAAGTCCAGAATGTTAATCATAAAATTATGCCTAGGAAAAATTAATGGAATAATAATTACTGCTTATATTTAAATGAACCAACAAATAATTGAAGCAGTATAAAACTTAAAGCTCCAAAACAGAAATAAAACCTTCCGGCCCAGCTAGAAAGCTGGCCCAACCGAGCACGCGACCCACCGGGGGTGAACTCAGCCCAGAAAACACGACGGCAGCCCAGCTAGATCCATAGTGCCAGCGCATGGAACCTGAACCATCGAACTGAATTGACGGATCGGATCAATCCGGACGGAAACAAAACGCGAGCCGGCCGAAAGAAACCCTAACCCTAATTACTTCTCCCGATCCGAAAATCTCGTGCACACAGCGGCGGAAGCTCGGGCGAACACGATCGAGCATGCGTGGGCACGGGCGAATGCACACAGCGGCGTGTGGGCGCGGACGAGCGCGCACTTGGGGGAACGAGGCGACGGCGCAGACGCGGGCGAGCCGAGCAAACGCGCGGGCGAGGATAGCGCGACCCGCACGCGGACTCCGGCGGTTAAAAGGTATGCCCAAACCCTTCTAATGTTTTAGGGTTTCTTGGTTTGCTCGGATTTGGGGTGTTTTGGGGATTTAGGGTTCGGATTTGGGGATTTTTAGGGTTTTGGAATGATGGGGATTTAGTAAATTAGGGTTCAATCGATCTTATCCCCTCCTTCTTTATGCTATCCGACCTAAGAACATCACTAAATCAACCTTAACCAACAGCAATAAGGTTAAATCCGAGACTAATTAACCCCAAACAGAACTAAATCAAGATTAATCTGAGGATAATCAACCCTAAGCCGATGAACAAGATCTAAACCGACATGATTCGATCTTAACCGGGTTTAATTAGGGATTAACCCCAAACCGAACTAAATCAAGATTAATCCGAGGATAATCAACCCTAAGCCGATGAACAAGATCTAAACCGACATGATCCGATCTTAATCGGGTTTAATTAGGGATCAAGCTAAGGCTAGGCTGCTCTGATACCAAATGTTAGATAATTTATCTAAGGACTAAGTCTTGATCTTAACTAGCCTATGTCATGATCACAGAAATGATGCGGAATAGCATTAGGTTAACTAACCCGATTAGGAGACGCCATTAGGAGATCTGCCGGTAGCTCGGTTTTGATCTTGATGCGTCGGTGTAGAAGAAGCAGTGAGTCACCGAGCCCTTTAGTGTTGACGGCGAGGAAGGGTTCACCGTGATCTTCACAGTGATGGCGGTAGCCTTCGTCAACCTAGCGCTGATTCTTAGATCGGTTTTGTTTCGGGGACGAGAATGGACTCGTGATGAAGCTCGCACGCACGAGAGCTGGTCTGTCCCCTCTATATCTAGCGCCGGCTGACGGGACAACAACCAATAGGTTGTTGGGCTCTCGATCAAAGCGCGAACGTGAGTAGTGGTGGTTTTAGATCCGAGATTTTCGGATACCGTTAGTTTGCTTGAGATCACCACTAACACTCACGGTTGGGGGCTTTGCTGCATTCATCTGCGTGTGGGCGGCTTTTCTTGGTTGCTCGCTCAGTGGAGGTGGATGAGGGAGCGGTGGCTCGAGGGAAGCGGATGTCCGAGGCTACGGCTGCTAGAATGAAATGAGTATGAAGATAGACAAATCATCTTTTTGCGTATAACTTAATAGCCAATTAACAGGCCACTTACGAGAGTGGACAAAATGGGATGAAAGTTGAGATTTTATGGCAATGAAGGAAAGTGCAGTTTCGCGATGGCATTTTAGGGATCTAGCCATTAGCCAACTTTCAATGGCAAGTAAGGAATTTTCTCTATAACATAATACGTACTGATCAAGTTCTTTGCATGATTTCACCAAAAATGAAATGACTTAATTTGTTCATTGCACACAGTTTGTGTGAAGATGACTTTAATTCCTTAAGCTATTGTTGTTGAATTATACATACCTATCGTTGTCCGTTTCTTAGATTCATCAATGTTGTAAAAGAGGGTAGGGACTAGGGAGTACCTATTATGCCGATGGCGACCAAGAGGGGAGAGTTGGAGAGGGAACGACGTGGTGACTAGAGAAGGGAGAGCTAGAGAGGGGATGCCGATGGTGACCGGGAGGGGAGTCAGAGAGGGGACGGGCCGAACGGCGATAGCAATGGCAACTGGAGGCGAGTGGTGCGGTGGCTGAATCGCTAGGTGCGGTCTATGTATGAGTCTTGGGTTAGGGGCAGCCGCCACCCAGGCAGGGAGAGCAGATGAAACGGGCTAGTCGGGCGACTTGTGCTAGGCCTTCTATAGGCCAATATAATTTGTGGATATCTGAATAGAAGAAACTGATATCCAGATCCTATACCGGATTTGCCGAATATTGCTTACTCCTAATCCGATTCCTAATCTAGATTCAATTATCCTATTCTGATATAGATTCGGTCAAATAGTCAAATATCTTTCCAAATCTGATTCGATCAGATCCAACGCTGAATCAAATAGAAAATATTTAACCTGTTTCATGCCTCCAGGGAGCATGCAAGCATGAGGCTTGCTAGCTTGGACTTTACTCGAAGCGACCCATCCTCTCAGGTTCTCTCTGACGCTGCCACATGGTGGGGACAGGTGCGAGGATGGCCCATGTGCCTTTTTAAGAGCATCTCCAACAAGACTCTCCAAAGTTCACTCTCCAAAAGTCATATTTGGAGAGTTCTCCAAAAATTTGACTCTCTATATCTCCTTCCTCTCCAACATCACTCTCTATATCACACTCTCTATTTTCTCTCCCCTATATTTTAATCATATTCCATAACCGCCATAACAGCTGTTGTAACCACCACGCTGCAACGGTTTTTTTTCAACGGGTAAATTCGAACGGCTATATTTCAATGCGGGAATTTAAAATTCTGAATTTATTGTAACGACAACGCTGCAACGGCTATTTTTTAACGGGTAAATTCGAACAGCTATCTTTCAGTGCGGGAATTTAAAATTCGGAATTTATTGTAACCACCACGCTGCAACGGCTAATTTTTAACGGGTAAATTCGAACGGCTATCTTTCAATGCGGGAATTTAAAATTCGAAATTTATTGTAACCTCCACGTTGCAACGGCTATTTTTCAACGAGTAAATTCGAACGGCTACATTTCAATGCGGGAATTTAAAATTCGGAATTTATTGTAACGACAACGCTGCAACGGCTATTTTTTAACGGGTAAATTCGAACGGCTATATTTCAATGCGGGAATTTAAAATTCGAAATTTATTGTAACGACTACGCTACAACGGCTATTTTTCAACGGATAAATTCGAATGGCTGTATTACTCTTCTCTATATATACATATCCATTTGCAGTTTGAAGTATTGCACGCTTCTTGTTGTTCACTACCAATAACACCTCAATGAGTCGTCGAAATTTAGTCTCGCAATGTCTCTCAGAAGATGAGGAGTCTAGCTACAATAATGAGTACGTATTTCTGCTGACAACAGGATACCAAGCACACATAGAAGATCAGGATGGTAATGTTCGACGCCATGGCGGTTCTATTCCTGGCCATGAAGTCGTTCATCGCAATAGACAAGAAGGACATGCTAGACTGTTTCAAGACTATTTTGCTGATCCTCCTATCTATGGCCCAACCTTCTTTCGGCGCAGGTTTGGAAATATTCGTTTTTTATGTCTTCGCGTATTATGCTGATCGTCCTGTACGCGGCTCAACCTTTTTTTGGCGTAGGTTCCGAATGAATCGTTCTTTATTTCTTCGCATATTGCATGCTGTAGAAGCACATGATAACTATTTCGTTCAGAAGCGGAATTGTGCTGGAATTCTTGGGTTATCTTCTTTGCAAAAGGTTACCGTGGCATTTCGGATGCTAGCCTATGGAGTAGCAGCAGATGCTATTGATGATTATGTGCGGATTGGAGAAAGTACTGCTATAGAGAGCCTGAGAAGGTTTGTGAAAGCTATTATTGAAATCTTTGGAGATGAGTATTTGAGATCTCCAAATGATAATGACACTGCTAGATTACTAGCAATTGGTGAGGAAAGAGGTTTTCCAGGAATGCTAGGGAGCATAGATTTCATGCACTGGAAGTGGAAAAATTGCCCTGCAGCATGGCAGGGCATGTATACTGGTCATGTGCATGAGCCAACAATCATTCTAGAAGCCGTTGCTTCGCAAGATCTTTGGATATGGCATGTTTTTTTTTGTTTACCAGGGTCTCACAACGATATTAATGTTCTTCACCGATCCCCTCTCTTCGCAAAGCTAGCCGAAGGGCAAACACCTGAAGTGAATTATACTGTGAACGGTCACAATTATACAATGGGATACTATCTTGCAGATGGAATATATCCTTCATGGGCAACATTTGTGAAGACAATACAAGCTCCTCAAGGGAATAAGAAAAAACATTTCGCCGAAGCTCAAGAAGCGGCTAGGAAGGATGTGGAACGAGCATTTGGAGTATTACAAGCTCGTTTTGCAATTATTCGCGGACCAGCTCGTTTTTGGTATCAAGAAACACTTAGAGATATCATGACAGCATGTATCATCATGCATAACATGATAATTGAAGATGAGAGGGATGGACCTCCAGTTGAATACAATTACGAAGCAATGGGAGAAAATGTTGCGGTCTCCCATGAAATAACACATGAGCTTTCTGAGTTTATCCAAACTCATCAATCCATCAGAAATAGAAAAGCTCACTCCCAGCTTCAGGATGATCTAGTCGAGCACTTATGGCAACGTTACGGAAGGATCTAGTTGAGCGCTAGTTTACTGTTTCAATTATGATGTACTAGCTTCTGCACTTCAATATGATGTACTAGCTTCTGCACGTCAATATGATGTACTAATTTCTGCACTTCAACTCACACTAGTACGATAGCACAATTCAAATGTCTTACTTATAAAAGGTTCAACGCATACAGGCTAGTACCATAGCATAGTCCAATAGCATAAAATGTTCAAGATATTAATTCGTAGAACATAACTAGTGATCAACCCGACGTATTACATCTTCGAGCGATGATATCGTTCTGCAGGTTCATGTAGTATTGTTGTTGTGGCCCACTCAAGCGACTGATGTCAATGCTCATAATCCTCTCCTCTTCGACCATTCTCTTCAATTCGAACTCACTTTTCCTTATCTCAATCTTTTCTTTCTCTAGAGAAATCCTCTCTTGTTCTTGTGCAAATGCTCGTTCATACCGCTCGTCCCTCTTAAGCTCTTTCATAACCTCCAATTCTTTCATCTCCTTCCTAAAGTTTTCTAATGCTTCCATGTAGAGTGAACCTGTTCGGACACTGTCAATAGAATCTTTACCTCGGCGTAACCGTTCTTTCTCAGCCTTCCTACCACTTGGCCTTGTCAACACATCAGTTTCTGTAGTAGGAACATCTTCATGAATATGAACTGCATTAGAGCAAAGAGGACTAGAACTACCCGGAGAAGCATTAGATGATGTTTTCTGCTTTTTTTGAGATAAATGATCATTCCACTTTGAATGGTGTTGTAATACGTTCCAGCAATGCAGGTATGCAAATAATCGGCCTTCTTCCTCCTGGTACAAAGCTTTAGCATGGACTATCTGTAGAAAAGATTAAGTAACTTATTTAATATGGACACAACATATGAAATTGTAATAAAAAGGGATATGGACCAACCTTATCCTGCTCTGTTATCCCACTTTGCCTTCTACGCTCAATCCGGTCATAACAACCACAAAACTTGTTCACATGTTCTTGGATAGATGACCAACGGTGCATAAGTGAATTCTGAGTACGGTCTGAGAAGAAGTCTTTGTTCTCATGAAAGTAATCATGTATTCTACTCCAATAAGTGGCACGAGTTTGTTGGGTCCCTTGCACTGGGTCCAAACTAACATTAAGCCATGCCGACACCAACATATTGTCTTCCTTCTCTGAGAAATTTTTTGATATTTTATTATGAGGTATCGGCTGGGGACTGGAATGGTCAATTGGTGAATGTTGCTCCCCAATTGGACTTTCATCCCAACGTATTTCACTTCCCCCCTCACTCAACAGACTAGTGTAGAAGCCATCCATATTATATATTCTGCGGACATCAAGATTTCATTAAGAAAATTTGCATAACAACACAGTTCACAAAAGAACATGAGTCACAGCATTGATGATCATAAAGTCGATCAATACATATAGTGATGATCATAAGTCTTCATATACACAACACAAAGATAAGGATAACACTAGCCACTGGAGCTGATACTTTCATCCTCTCTAAATTGACGATCATCCCGTTTACCCGAATCATCAGTCTCGTAGTCGTATGGAAGCAATTGCTCGCCTAAACTCGATGAACTGTCTTCTTCTTCAGGACGATCAACGCCATCCGTTCGCACCAAATCTTCGGAATGTATGGCAAGTTCGTCAAGGCGGCAAGCAATTTGTTTGATCTTTTGTACGACTTGGTTTAGTTCAGTTGCGCTAGCGCATGAGCAAGGAGAAAAGTTATCGCTCACTACATTCTTAATGTCACATGCGATTTCCTCTATGCGCTTAATTGTCCAAGCATGCACTGCACTGACTTTGTTCGATTCTTTGTCCATCTTTATATGCATTACAGTGGACAAGAAAACACAAAATATCTCAATTACTTAATTTCCAACAGCTAGTAGCAAACAGAATAATATGTTAGCATATCTTTACTCATATTCAAGAAACAGCTAGTCAACAAATAAAGGCATGATAAAGCAAGTACTAATAAAGGCAGTAGATAGAAACTATTGACAGTTATAGATCAAAGACAACAAAATAAAGGCATGATAAAGCAAGTACTAATCCTGGACAAAATAAAAGTAGTAGATAGAAATTATGTTGACAGTAGATATTCTATGTCATCCTAGCATCACCTTAGCATTTAATGGACAAGCAGCTATATGTTTTTATGCACTATTCTATGTCAGCTTTGTTGAGCATCTTAACAAGCTGCTATATGTCAATATGTCATCACATTGCTTGAATCATGTCGCAATTCAATGAACTCAGTAACTGCGCAGGGAAAAACAACTCAAATACACAAATGACCGTGAGAATGATCAGATCGTGTTACAACAATTCACATTGTGTTACAGTTCTCTCAGTTGATTAGACCGTGAGAATGACCGGAGGATGCGGCATCTTCCAGACCTCTCCATCCATGACCCATCCAGCAAAACAACAGTTCAATCAGAGCTAGGCAGATCAAACTCTCAGGAAATTTCAGGAGCTAAGCAATTCAAACCTCTCCATCCCTCTCCCTATAGACATGGAGCTAGCTCCAACTTCCAGGAAATTTGCACCACAGTATATTATCAAAGCTAAGCAGTTGAATCAATCTATTATCTAACTGCACCCCAGCATGAATTAGCTCATTCAAGTGCTTACCAAACTGCTATATTTGCATCAATTAGATCATTGTGTGAAGGCACCACAACATCTTATTGCTTGTTGAAAACAAGGATACCTGCAGAAGATGCTGAGCCGGGGAGCAGGCGACGTCGGTGAGCAGGGGAGGAGGAAGCGGAGCCGCCGACGAGGGTTGGGGGAGGAAGCGACGTCGGTGAGCCGGCGGAGCAGGGCCGAGGGCAGGAGGTGGAGCCCCCGCCGCCTAGGGTTGAGGGGAGCGGAGGAGCGCCGGGGGGAGGATCCGCCGCCGAGGGTTGGGGGAGGAAGCGACGTCGGTGAGCTGGCGGAGCAGGGCCGAGGGGAGGAGGAGCCCCCGCCGTCTAGGGTTGAGGGGAGCGGAGGAGCGCCAGGGGGAGGATCCGTCGCCGCCGCCTATGGTTGGGGTGGGGGCGGAGCAGAGCAGGGGAGCGGAGCAGGGCCGGGGGGAGGAGGCGAAGCCGTCGGCGCCTAGGGTTGGAGCCGTGGAGGTGACGGACCGAGAAGGCCGGGGGATTCCATGGCGCCCGGAGCAAGGCCGGGGGAGGAGATGGCGAGCGGAGAGAGAATCGCCAAATATAGCGAGTCTCTCTCCGCTCGCTACATTTGCAGAACGGTTTGGCGATTCTGTTGGAGCTCCGTTTTTCCACCGGCTCGGTAAAATTTGGAGATAAAGAGTTGGATACAGATTCTTTTGGAGATGCTCTAACTGTCCATTTCTCTTTGGACGCGAGGACCTCTTCCCCTCTCTTTTAAGGCTATCCTAGAACAATTACATGTACTAAGGGTCCATTTGGCAACTTGGAACCGGTCTGTTTCTACTAGAATCTGAGAGAAACTCAGTCAAATGGGCTAAAACTCGAAATGATTCTCCTTGGAACGTTTCTTCTTTTTCCACGCTGAGGCCGAATCGCCCTCAACCCCGTTCCACCTCGATTCACAGAATCCAGACAGCTAGCCAAACGGTTTTCAGACAGTGATTATGAT
Source organism: Rhipidocladum racemiflorum (assembly GCA_036346355.1). NCBI lineage: Eukaryota > Viridiplantae > Streptophyta > Magnoliopsida > Poales > Poaceae > Rhipidocladum > Rhipidocladum racemiflorum. Next base: position 40,900,620 of record CM070588.1, read on the forward strand.
TCTACCTGAAACGTTTCTACCAAGAATCTCACTACTACAGAACCGGGCATCACAACCGGCATATTAGAAGCGGTTTCATGCGAGCCGGTTGTAATGTGCGCACCAGAAGCGGTTCATGGCAACGGGCAGGAGAGGACCTCTAGAACCGGTTTGAGCCACGAACCGCTTCTGATATTTGAGCTTTAGAAGTGGTTCGTGTATAAAACCGCTTCTGGAAAGTTAGAAGCGGTTTGAAACACAAACCGCTTCTAAAGCTCAAATATCAGAAGCGGTTTGTGTCTCCAACCGGTTCTAGAAGCCCTCCCGCCCAGCACATTTTAAACCCTTCTTCCTCCCCGAGCCAACAGTCATGAACAATGGAGGCCGAGCACTGTTCGTTCCGGGGAGGTGCTGCCCAAATTTTTAGTTTTTAAATTGCCGGTGATTTAGCTTCAAATTAAGTGTTTCAAGGTCAGTAAGAGCATGTTAGCATCTTTCTCACCTACATATTGCTGTTTTTTATGCATTGGATGTGGAGAAATTATGATTTATTCATGTTGAAATGTGTTCCTTAATTTGCTAGGTCACTCTAGAACATGTTGAAATGTGTATGGTATGAAGTTGTTCCCCAAAATTTATTTTGTATGCTTATTTTTGTTATGGTATGAAGATGTATGGTGGTGATATAGTTCAAAATATGACATTGCAATTAATGAATTAATTAGTAGTGTATAAAATAAAATAGGAAAACATGTGAAGGATAAAAAAATAATTACAAAGGTAGAAAGGGATAAAAAAATAATTAGAAAGGTAGATCTTTAATTGCATGACGGTGTAGGTGGGGTTGTTTTTCTTGGAGAAGAAAAAATATATGAAATTATAACTTGTTGTAGATGAACCGGTAATGGATGTACAATGCGGACCGTCGCTCGAGAGAGTTCATTGATGGCGTGCAGGCTTTTCTCGATGCGGCCATTGCATTCCTGCCTCCAGGCAGCTTCATATGTTGTCTGTGCGTAGATTGCAAGAACGAGAAGGAGCACTCACAGCGATGGCAGGTTATGAACCATTTGATGATGAGAGGTTTCATGCCAAACTATACCTGTTGGACCAACCATGGCGAAGACGAGGAAGACGATAAAGAAGACGAGGAAGAAGAAGAGGGATTCAACAATATCCCGGACGCCACGCAATGCTATTCCGTGGGAGATACACTCGATGACTTTGGTGGTGATGAGTGGACCGAGATCTTTGCGTGATGGTGAGGGAGACTACACAGATGAAAGATAGTTCAAGAAGTTCCAGCGCATGTTAGAGGACCATAGAACTCCTCTCAGACCCAAACTGTAAGGTGACCACAAAAAGTTGCGTACCACACTTGAACTTATGCAATGGAAGGCCACAAATAGTGTGTCAGATAAGGGATTCGATGAGTTGTTATCACTCATAAAGAAGTTGCTTCCAGAAGATAATACTCTGCCTGAATCTACATATGAAGCAAACGAAGTCGTCTGCCCTTTGGGACTGAAAGTACAGAAGATACACGCATGTCGTAACGATTGCATCCTGTATCGCAATGCATATGTCAATTTGGATGTTTGTCCAGTGTGCAAAGAATCACGGTATAAGGTGAAGAGAGATGATCCAAGTGAAATAGATGGGGAGCGTAAGAAGAAGAGACCTCCAGCTAAAGTGTTGTTGTATTTCCCTGTGATTCCCCGATTGAAGCGTATGTTTGCTAACAAAGCGCATGCCCAGATGATGCGTTGGCACAAAGAAGAGCGTAAGGATGACGGTATGCTTAGACACCCTGCAGATGGCTCACAGTGGAGGAAAGTCGATCGGACGTACCCAGACTTCGCACAAGAGGTGAGAAACATAAGGTTTGGGTTAAGTACCGATGGGATGAATCCTTTCGGAGAGTTGAGCAGCAACCATAGCACTTGGCCTGTTACACTATGTATGTATAACATTCCTCCATGGCTGTGCATGAAGCGAAAGTACATCATGATGCCGTTGTTGATCCAAGGCCCCAAGCAACCTGGAAATGACATCGATGTCTACCTGAAACCATTGGTTGAAGATCTTGTGACGTTGTGGGAGGATGGTGCACGGGTATGGGATGAGTACAAAAGGGAGTATTTCACCCTCGTGCATTGTTATTTGTAACAATCAACGACCGCCTCGCTCTCGTGAACTGTCCTACCAAACTATCAAAGGATATAGAGCTTGCGTCCAATGCTTAGATGAAACGGACAGCATGTACCTACAAAACTCTCGAAAGGTTGTGTACATGGGTCACCGTAGGTTTCTTCCTATGAGTCACCCATGGCGGAAGAAGTGCAGGAAATTTAACGGGCAACTAGACCTTCGTGCTAGGCCTCAACATCGTACTGGGCCACATGTACTTGCTATGGTAAAGAATCTGAAAGTAGTATTCGGAAAGGGTCCTGGAAGTAAACCTGTGCAGAATGAGGATGGTCATGCACCAATGTGGAAGAAGAAGTCAATATTTTGGGACTTGCCTTATTGGGAAGTCTTGGAGGTTCGACACTCACTTGACTTCATGCACATCACGAAGAATGTTTGCTTGAACCTGCTAGGCTACATAGATATGTATGGCCAATCAAAAGATACACTGCAAGCTCGGAAGGACCTTAAACTCTTGGAACTGAGGAACGACCTACATCCGGAAAAGAGAGAAAAAGGACAACATTACCTACATCCTCGCGAGCTACACTCTAAGCAAAGATGAGAAAAAGCATGATAGAGTGCCTGAATAGTGTGAAGGTCCTTCCTGATACTCATCGAATGTAAAGAGACTCATAAACACGAAAGAGAATAAAATCGTACATCTGAAATCCCATGACTGTCTTGTATTGATGACACAGCTGCTACCAGTGGCTACAAGAGGTATACTTCCCGAGTGGGTACGAGGGACAATCACAAAGCTGTGTTCTTTTTTCAACGCGATTTCGCGAGAAGGTCATCGACCCGGATAAACTAAGTTAGGCTGCAGGATGACGTGGTACAAAGTGTGGTTTGTCTTGAGATGATATTTCCTCCTGCGTTCTTTGATATTATGGTTCATCTCACTGCTCACCTTGTCAAAGAGATAGGTATTCTCGGACTATATCGACAACATGTTCCCTTTCGAGAGGTACATGAGTGTGCTAAAGAAGTATGTTTGTAACTGCTTCTCGTCCTAAGGATGCATTGCCGAGGGTTATGGGACAGAGGAGGTGATTGAGTTTTGTGTGGATTACATTAATGATCTAAATCCGATCGGCGTCCCTATATCACGCCATGAGGGGAAGCTACGGGGAAAAGGGACACTAGGAAGGGAAGCAATTGCATGCAATGATCTTCTTACATTTAAGCAAGCACATTTCACGGTTTTGAAACAATCAACTGTGGTGGCCCCGTATGTTGTTGAGCACAGGAGTATTCTACGCCGTGAATTCCCTAGGAGGTCTGAGGATTGGATAACATTGAAGCACATGGATTCTTTCGGCGCTTGGTTACAAAACTATATCCTTTTCAAAGGGTCAGACAATGAACAGTTGCAACGATTGGCACGGGGACCTTCTAGTGAAATCGTAAAATTCAAGGGGTACGAGATAAATGGTTACATATTTTACACCAGATCCCAGGATAACAAGAGCACCAATCAGAACAGCGGTGTTCGCATAGATGCTGAAGACAACAAAGGCAAGGTGGACACATATTTTGGTTTCATAGAAGAGATATGGGAGCTTGACTATGGACCTTTAAAGGTCCCTCTATTCAAGTGCCAATGGGTCAAACTGACTTCAGGCGGCGTAAAGGTCGACAAATACGGCATGACAACCGTTGACCTCACGCAAGTCGGCTATAGGCGCAAACCGTTCGTCCTTGCAAATGATGTGAGACAGGTCTTCTATGTAATAGACATGTCAAGCAAACCTAAGAAACAGAAAGATAATAATAAGCCAAAGCAACACGTGGTTCTCCAAGGCAAACGAAGGATTGTCGGAGTTGAGGACGTCACAGATGAGGAAGAGTATAGTCAGTTCGACGAGCTCCCTCCTTTTGCGGTGGATGTTGACATAAGCCTCCTGAATGACACAGACGTGGATGCTCCTTACATACGTCACGATCATAACGAAGGAAGACTTGTAAAGACATAGTATGGTACTACTTAAAATGTAGTACTCATCGTATAAACTTATTTATTTGAACTTGTGTGATAATTTTTATACGTGTCTTATACTGCTTATTTGAAATAAACCATATAAAGAATATACAATAAAGAAATTAACCCTATGGAATAAACAATAAAGAAATAAAGAATATAAAGGATAAACAATAAAGAAATAAACCTTATGGAATAAACAATAAAGAAATAAACCTTACGGAATAAACAATAAAGAAATAAACCTTATGGAATAAACAATAAAGAAATAAAGAATATAAAGGATAAACAATAAAGAAATAAAGAATATAAAGGATAAACAATAAAGAAATAAACCTTACGGAATAAACAATAAAGAAATAAACCTTATGGAATAAATAATAAAGAATAAAGAATATAAAGGATAAACAATAAAGAAATAAAGAATATAAAGGATAAACAATAAAGAAATAAACCTTACGGAATAAACAATAAAGAATAAAAAATAAAGAAATAAACAATAAAGGAATAAACAGCCGAAATAAAGAAAGTAAAAGAGACAGCCGAAATAAAGAAAGTAAAAAAAAAAGGCGTGCGGGGCGCGAGTGGGGCTCGAACAGGCGACCTCGTGGTTGCTCGCACTCAAGCGCCCGCTAGCCAAATGGGGAGGAGAGTTCTTGTTAACCTGAATAGGCAACGCAATCTTTTAAGTATTATGTGTCCAGACTATTACAAGCGGTTCCAATTAATAACCGCTTGTAGATAGGGATACTACAAGCGGTTCCAATTAATAACCGCTTGTAGAGATGGCTTCTACAAGCGGTTCCAATTAATAACCGCTTGTACAGATCTCTCTCTACAAGCGGTTCCAATTAATAACCGCTTGTAGAAGGTTTTACAAGCGGTTCGTTTTATGAACCGCTTGTAGAGGTCACGTTTACAAGCGGTTCGTAATACAAACCGCTTGTAGAAGTGGCATCCTTTATATATCGCTTGCGCGCTCTCACTTGGTCACACCTCCAATTTTTTCTAAGTCCCGCGCGCCCTGGTCACGCCGTGCGCGCTGCCGACTCCTTTGCGCATCAAGGCCGACGACGCTCCGCCATCACAGGCCGACGCCGCCTCCGCCACCACGCCGACGTCGCCCTACGCCACCCCACCCCGGAGGAGCTAGGTATGGTTGTATGTATGTTGGTATGTATTTGGTATTTGGTATGTATGTTGGTATGTATTTGGTATTTGGTATGTATGTTGGTATGTATTTGGTATTTGGTATGTATGTTGGTATGTATTTGGTATTTGGTATGTATGTTGGTATGTATGTGTATATAATTGTATGACAATTGAAAAATAAATCACAAACACGGATTCAAAGTGATATACCATATTAATGTAGAGCATACACCACTAGTCTTGGACAGCTTCGATTAAGGGGCGATCTATCAATTTAATGTACTAGTCCACCTCACTTGCACCACTAGTTCATTGGTCGGACTCGTTGGTTCGGATCAAAATAGCTTCAATTATACTTGTTTATTTGATAAACAATGAATGAGTCAATTCCGAATTAAATTTAATTTTTCTCTAGCTCTGCACGGCTCGTTAGCTCAATTCCAAAAATACTTCCAAACTATAAATAAAATGATATTAAATTAAACTATGTTAATTTTAAAAATGACCGAAAAAAATGTGAACTTGACTCCAAACTATATATATATATGTTGTTATAGATGTTTTCGAATTTAAGGTTACATTATATCAACATCTATAGATGGCACAACCAACATGTGGTGACCCTAATTTCGATGAGGAAGAACAGTTCCTGTTAGACTCCATCGCCGACTATGAAGGTGATCCTGCAGCCGCTGTGGCCGGTAACACTGGTTCCGACGAGAACGTGGACACCGTTGACACCGAGGTATGGTCAGAAGAAAATAATTCCCGTGGGCATGTTAATTAATCGCAATTCATTATTAGAATACACTCTGACATGTTATATATATGTTTGTTTATTTAAAGCCTGGTACATCGAGCAACCAATCCAAGAATCGGGGACCTAACAAGAAGCCGTCCACAAAGCATGTGTTTACCGATATTGACAAGGATGGGAAGCCGATTGCCCTCTTTCGCCAGCTTGGGCCGTTCAACAACGCTGCGGTTACCACGTAAGGGATCACGTCCCAATTAGCATCAAGAAATGGGCTGAAGTTCCTCAAGCTACCAAGGACCTCCTCTCGCAAGATATTCGAAAATTTCACATTTCCTCAAGGGTTTGGAGACAAGGCCAAGAATTATACTTTGAAGAAGATGGCACTCTCATTTCAGTCATGGAAGTCGGCTCTCAGCAAAAAGTACGTGCAGAAGGGAGAAAGACCTGACTTCAACCAATTTCTTAATCTGGCCGATCACCAAAGCATTCGAGGAGTACAAGATGTCACCAAGGCCAGCCGCAAGTCGTAAGAATAAGACCAATGCACAGATGAAGAAGTACCACCACCATCTCACCGGTGGTTACCTCAAGGTCAGACTTAAATGTGACAACAAAGAAGAAGAATTATTGGCCAAGGACGCTACACCTGGCATCGCTTAGGGAAGAGCGCCTGCGCAATTGGTTCATGGGTCACGGGGGGAGCCTTGCAGATGATGACAGTTTGGTGATGCTACCAAATGTACAAGATGTTGGCCAGAGAATTGTACAAGCCGTCGAGCAGTCTCAGTCAGGCTCTTTTGTGGTAGATAGGGAGAACGATGAGCTAACACATGCCCTCCAAACCCCTGAGCACCCGGGACGGACATGAGGTTTTGGCAAGACGCCATGGAAGTACGGTTTTGTGAAGGATATGCTTTCGTACAGGAGCCGCCAGAGAACCAAAACAAGAGAAGCAAATAAAATGCGCCAATTGGAACGAGAGCTTAGAGCAACCTAGGCTAGCATTGGAGACCTAGTGGCGCAACAAGTTGCGCAAGAAGTTGCGCAACAAGTGCAGATAGCTCTCAGTAACTTTCAGGGATCAGCAGGTCCAATCAATCAGCCGGACGCCGCGATCAGCCCCTCAGCGCGGCGGAGCAGCTGCGCGTCAACCGGGGCCCCTCAAGGGGACGAAGACTTGCAAGCCCATTATCCGTTGATGACATAAGGGTTCGACGCCAGTGTGAGCTACACGTTGATGCGCGCAACCTCTCCATCAAGGTGGCTTACGGCATGGCATTGCCAGTGTCACCGGGCCAGACCTTCCACTTCAACACAATACCGATGGGTTACTCGAAAGTCGTTGTGGAGGAGGTGCTAAGCGGATTTGAAGAACTACTACTCGATATTGCTGGAGGCGACGACGTTACCAAGCTTGGACAGGCCCTCCACAATATCATCCTCTGGCGAAAAAGGATGATCATATTTCCAGATGGCGTGGAGGCGTCATCTCCGGCAAGAGTTGAATCGCAATCGGAGCCGCCGGCTGGAGGAATCTCGTCTCCTCCACAACGTCAACCGACTCCTACACAACAACAACCGACGCCTCCTCTGCAACGACAACCGACACCTCCTCGACAACCGATGCCTCCTTCACAACAACAACCGACACCTCCTCTGCAATGACAACCGACACCTCCTCGACAACCGACGCCTCCTTCAGCGTCACCTCCTCCACAACGACAGACCACGCCTCCACCATCTCCTCCGAGGAAGAAGCCCAGGAGCCATACTACTCCACCTGCTCCCATGAAGGCACAGTCCAGCCGGTCAAAAAGGGTAAAGGAACCTCCAAAGAGGGATATGATCGGACCGACGAGGAGAATTCCCCTGTCATAACCAAAGAAGTGGCTGCACATTTCGCACCAAAGAAGTCAGCTGACCCAAACGTACAAATTGATCCAAAAGTGATGGAACACTTCTTGACCTGCCGTGCAAAGCCACTCCCTGTGCCGTCCAACTACGAACGTACAATAAGAAAGGCTACACGGAAGAGTAAACGGGGTCAGGCGGTGGCAAAGAGAGATCAAGATCAGCTGCGGCAAGATCAGGAGAACCTTGAGAGATTTATGAAGGAGGCAGGACTCAGTTCCGTAGCTGCTGCTCTAGGATCAGATGTTCTCCCAATGGCAGAAGTCAGATGGCAATATAAGCTTGGCCGGGAGTTAATTGACCCAAATAAGATAAAGGACCTGCCAACCAAGATGCGACAATTTCATGAATGGTACATGATAGAGTCTGCTCAACAAAGAAAAATGTTCCCCCTCCGGGTCAGACAAGAAGATTTCTATCGTGGGGACAACACCATATGGCTCGAATTCGAAGACATATACAATATCTACCATAGCAACTCTATGAACGTGTCTCTCATGAGCTGCTAGTGCCTGTAAGTATCAAGCTCATAACTTTACCATTTACTTCCTTGTACCATAGAAGTGCAACTCTAATAACTTATCCATTTCTATGTAGAATGGAGATACAACGATGTAGAAAACAGAACATATTCAACGTGGGCTTCCTCGACCCGGAAATTGTCAATGAGATCGTCTTTCGATACAGCGCTAAGGCTCTTGAGGATTACGTTCTAGATGCATTCATGGGACAACACTACAAACCATACATACTTCTGCCCTTCAACTTCATGTACGTATATTTACGTGTTCTCATAACGCATTAATAAACTTTTCTTTTCCAAGGCATTGATAATACTGCTAGCTAGTTATATATATGTCGCAATATATGACCAGGTATCCTTTGGATCCTTTTGGTCATCAAGCTTGATAGTAGCAAGATCATTGTTCAAGACTCAAAAGGGGACCGGTGGAACAATATCAGTATATCATTGATGTCCTAAACAGGTTTATAGCAAATATATATACAATTGTTTCCTTATTATATTGAAATACCTTGCTAATTCCAAGTCTGATAATTGCTATTCATAATAACGCGTCACACAGGGCATTCGCAAGGTTTTGCAAGAAGCAACAAGGACATTTCGAGAATGAATTCACTGTCCAAATAAGCACTCGAGTATTAAAACAGACAGCTGGAAACAACTTATGTGGCTATTATATGTGCCACTACATGCAAAATATTACCCACGGCGATGTGCCCATAAGCGTGAAGGGAATATGCCCGAGAGGCAATAATAAATTGTTTATTATCATATTCCATGTTTATAATAGATGTTTATTTCTCATGCTAAAATTGTATTAATCAGAAACGTTAATACATGTGTGTTTAATAAACAAAAAGGTTCCTAGTAAAGCCTCTTTTTAAACTAGCTCGTTGATTAACTGATGATCAAGGTTTCCTGATCATGAACATTGGATGTTATTAATAACGGGGTCATGTCATTAGAAGAATGATGTGATGAACACACACCCAAGTTGGTATAGCAAATACGATCAAGTCATTTAGTTTGTTCTTGTATCAAACACATTCAAATAGCTCTTTTCCTTAGACCATGAGATGATGTCAATCACTAATTCCGTAAGAGTACTTTGATGACATCAAACGTCACTCCGCAACACGGTGACTATAAAGAGCGATTTGGGTACTATGAAAGTATGAGTTGAGGCTCATGCATCAAGAGTGGGATTTGCCCATCCATATGACGGAGAGATATACTCTGGGCCCTCTCGGTGATATCACATTGACATCGCTTGCAAGCATGTGACTAGGTCACAAGAATGTTATATCACGGAACGAGTAAAGAGTACTTGTCAAGAACGGATCGAACTAGGTATAGTTGATACCGATGATCGGATCCCGGACAAGTAAAATATCGTGAGACAAAAGGAATTGGTTATGTCGTTTTCGTTTACGCGATCACTAGTTCATCGTTGAGTGAATGGGAGTCATTATGGATCTCCGATCCCGGCCGATGATTATTGATCCGAGAGGAGTCTCAATCATGTCCATTTTATTCACGAACCGTAGGGTGACACACTTAAGGTTCATCGATGCATTTGAGTGGATACGAAACAGGAGAAAAATATGGGCGATGATCGCTTTCAAGTATCGCCTAATAGTTTGGATATCGGAATAGTTAAAGGGGGTATATGTTAATGTTTGTTAATTAAAAGAATTAACAAATATTAAATCTGAAATAAAAATGTTTATGGGAGAAAACCTTTCATTTTCTTGAGTGGGGTTTTAATGGAAATCAAAGTGGTTAATTTGTGAGTGGAGAGATCACTCACATGAAGAGAGGGAGGGCAAGGGGCAGCCCCCCCATGCGCGCCACCCCACCCCTTGGCATGCCTCCTCCTCCTCCTATAAAAGGGAGGGAGGAGCTCCTCTCTTTGGTGTTCATCCATGACCCTTTGGTTGGTCCATTCTCCCTCCTCCGCCGATCCGTTTTTGAGCCGTGGCTTAAGCGGCTGCTGAAATTATTTCTTCACCACCACCACTAAGCCGTAGTGTTGTTGGAGTTTTCCGGGATCCACTACTTCACGCCTGCTGAACGAGGGATTGGAGGTCATCGTTGATCCGCACGTGTGACCAAGTATGCGCCGCCGCTTGTGGCGCTCATCTTCGCGACTTTGAAGTCGGGAGTGTACCTCTACATCAACCACGTTTGTTTGCGGAACGCGTTATTCCCGTTTTCGGTCTCTGAGGGTGAGTCCTTCAAACCGCTTACTTGCATCTCCTAGATATGATCTTGGTGTTTGGTTGCAATCGTAGGAAAATTTTTGTTTTCCATGCTACTAAACCCTTCGGTGGTATCGAGCCGTGTCTATGCGTAGATGTTTTGTACGGTTTAAAACACATGTGGATGTGGGCGTTGATGATCATGTTATTGCATACTTTCGTGTATTTTGGATCATGGTGGCATAGTGGGATTTGAAGCGGCCGGACTAACCTTACATGTCCTCGCACATGAGACTTGTTCCACGCTCGACATGCAACTAGTATTGCATAAGTGGCTTATGTGTCGATTTCTCCCACTATAGTCATGATCTAATTTACAACGGTTTGCTAATAATGTTTTTATCACCGCTGTGGTTCTTGTTCGTAGGTAAGAATAGTTTTTCCTAGAAAGCCCAAAACCACGTAAAATATGCAAAAATAAATTAGAGGCGTCTAACTTGTTTTTTTTGGGCTTGTGATGTGATATGGTCATTGATACAAAGATTGTTGTATGAAATGAAATTTATTGTAAATTTAAACAACCCAGGAGCCATTTGGTTGTTTTTCTTTTATGGCCTGCGTGCTAAATATATGTCCATGTGATATATTGTAATGGAGGAAGACAATCAAGATGGCATCATGGACCTTGGTGCCATGCCGGTGGAATGATGGAGATCATACCATGTCGCACAAGATGGAGATCAAGTCTTTGAAAGGACCATATCATATCACTTTATTCATGCATGTGATGTTAATCCTTTTATGCATCTTATTTTGCTTGATTATGATCACGTCGATAGCACTATAAGATGATCCCTCCAAATTAATATCAAGATAATAATGTGTTCTTCCATAGTATGCACCGTTAAGAAAGTTCGTCGTTTCGAAGCACCACGTGATGATCGGGTGTGATAGACTCTACGTTCGCATACAACGGGTGTAAGCCGATTTACACATGCAAATACTTTGGTTCTACTTGGCGAGCCTAGCATGTACACATGGCCTCGAACACGAACCGAAAGGTAAAGCATGAGTCATATGGATGATATGATGAACATATTGATGTTCGCCTTTGAAACTATGCCGTCTCACGTGATGATCGGTTTCGGTATAGTGAATTTGGTTCATGTAATCACTAAAAATGACTAGAGGGATGTTGTTTTTGAGTGGGAGTTCGTATTAATTTTGAATTAACATTGAACTTAATCTATTATGAACTTAGTCTAAATAACTTTGCAAATATGTTGTAGATGGCACCCCTATTTTCAATTTCAATCTGCTCATGGAGAAAGAGAAACTAGCCACCAATGGTAGCAACTTTACCAACTCGGCCCTTAACACGAGGATTCTCCTGTTCACTCAAAGGAGCTATGTGCTAGAAGCACCGCTAGGTGACCCGCCTACCGATGATGCCCTTTGAGGAGGAGAAAAATGTTTTCTTGACTCAGCAATGAGGACCACAGCTTTAGTTCAATGCGGCATTTTGTATGGCCTTGAGCCTCAGCCGCGAAAACGCTTTGAGCACGAATGCTTTTGATACAATGAGGGAGTTGAAAATGATCTTCGACACCCATGCCGCAGTAGAGAGTTATGAAGCTTGAGGTAAAAGTTCTTTAGCCGCATGATGGAGGAAAACAGCTAGTGAGCACGCATTCAAATGTTCAGTGCGCCGATAAACTCATAGCTGGGAATAACGATCCCCATTGAGCTAGGAATTCATCGTGTTCTCTGGGCCTTCTGCCACCAAGCTACAAGAGCTTTGTGATGAACTACAACATGCGTGGCATGAAGAAGTCTCTCCCTAACTGTCACAATGCTAAAATCTGAAGTGGAGATCAAGAAGGAACATCAAGTGTTGATGGTCCAAAAGACTACTCGCCTAAGAAGAAAGGTAAGTCTAAGGGAAACTTCAAGAAGAAGGGCAAGTCTGTTGCTACATCCGAGAAGAAGACCAAGGCTGGCCCTAAGTCGACATCAATGTTTTTATTGCAAGGGCATCAAGACCTGAGCAAGAATCGCCAAAATATCCGGGCCGATAAGAAGGACTGGGAAAGTTAGCAAAGGTATATATGATATACATGTTATTGATGTGTACCTTACTAGTACTCGCAAGAGTGCCTGGGTATTTGATACCGGTTCGAGCTAACATATGTAACTCGAAACAGAGCTAAGGAATAAGCGACAACTAGCAAGGGATGAGGTAATGATGCGCTTCGGCAATGGATCAAAAGTTGATGTGATCATTGGCCGACGCTACCTATCCAATTACCATCGGGATTAGTTATAAACCTAAATAATTGTTATTTATTACTGCGTTGAGCATGAACATCATATCCGGATCTTGTTTAATGCGAGACGGTTATTCATTCAAGTCCTGAGAACAATGGTTGTTCAATTTATATGAATAATATCTTTTATGGTCATGCACCAAAAGAATGGTTTGTTTATTTTGAATCTTGATAATAGTACACATGTTCATAATGTGAATGCCAAAAGAATTAAGTTGAATGATGATATTGCTGCATATATGTGGCATTGCCGCTATGTCATATTGGTGTTAAACGCATGAAGAAGCTCCATTCGATGGACTACTAGAATCACTTGATTATGAATCATTTGAGACATGTGAACCATGCCTCATGGGGCAAGATGACTAGAACCCCGCTTTTCCTAAGACAATGGAGCGAACCGACTTATTGGAAATCATACATACCGATGTGTGTGGTCCAATGAGTGTGTCAAACGTGGTGGATATCGTTATTTCACTTTCACGGATGATTTGAGTAGATATGGATATATTTACTTAATGAAACACAAGTCCTGAAACATTTGAAAAGTTCAAAGAATTTCTGAGTGAAGTAGAAAATCATCGTGAATAAAAGATCAAATTTCTACGATCTGATCGTGGAGGAGAGTATCTTAGTTACGAGTTTGGGCAATACACACATGAAACAATGTGGAATAGTTTCACAACTCACTCTGAACACCACAAATAATGGTGTATCCGAATGTCAGTAATCGATTTCTTATTGGATATGGTTCGATCTATGATGTCCCTTACAGATTTGCCACTTTCATTTTGGGGTCATGCACTAGAAACAATGTGCATTCACTTTAAATAGGCACCATCTAAATCCGTTGAAATGACACGTATGAATTATGGTTTGGCAACAAACCTAAGTCATTCATTTCTAAAAGTTTGGGGATGCGATGTTTATGTGAAGAAACTTCAACCGATAAACTCAACCCAAAGCGGAAAAATGCGCCTTCATCATAGGATACCCTAAAGAAACAATTGGGTACACCTTCTATCATGAGATCCGAGGCAAGGTTTTCTGCCAAGAATGGATCCTTTTTGGAAAAAGAGTTTCTCTCAAAGGTGTGAGTAGTAGGAAGGTAGAACTCGACGAGGTTGTTGAACCTTCTCTTCATGGAATGGCAAGTGCGGTAGCGGAAGTTGTTTGAGTTGACTTCACCAAATGAAGAGGAACTAATGATAAGGATCATGAAACTCCCGAAAGAGAACACTACCGCACCTCGCAGGTCAACAAGAGCGACATGCTCCGACTTTTATGTTCCTACTATGAATGTCATGGTAGTTGAGAATAATGACCTCAAGCGTATGATGAAGCGATGATGAGCCCAGATTCACAAATGGCTAGAAGCCATGAAATCCGAATAGGATCCATGTATGAAAACCAAGTATGGACTTTGGTGGACCTACCCAATGACCGTAAGGTCAAAGTTGAGAACAAAATGGATTTTCAAAAAAGAAAATAGACGCTGATGGTAATGTGTGACCGTTTATAAAGCTCGACTTACGCAGCGGCTTTTAAACAAATTCAAGGAGTTGACTACTTATGAGACTTTCTCACCCGTGGCGATGCTAAAGTCTGTTAGGATTATGTTAGCAATTGCTGCATTTTTCGATTATGAAATCTCGCGATGGATGTCAAAACTGCGTTCCTTAATGGAACATTGAGGAAGAGTTGTATATGATACAACCTAAAGGTTTTGTTGATCCTAAGGATGCTAATAAGGTATGCAAACTTCACGATCCATTTATGGATGAAGCAAGCATCACAGTTGGAATCTCCGCTTTGATGAGGTAATCAAAGGTTTTGGATTTGTCCAAACTTACGAGAATCTTGTGTTTACAAGAAAGTGATGGGAGCTCTATAGCATTTCTGATATTATATGTGGATGACATATTGTTGATAGGAAATGATATAGAACTTTTGAAAAGTGTAAAAGATTACTTAAACAGTAAGTTTTCAATGAAGGACCTTGGTGAAGCGCATATATTTTAGGCATCAAAATCTATAGAGATAGATCGAGACGCTTAATCGGGCTATCACAAAGTACATATCTTGACAAGATTCTAAAGAAGTTTAGAATGGACGAAAGTAAGAAAGCGGTTCTTACCTATGATGCAAGGCAAGACGTTGAGTAAGACTCGTAGTCCAAATACAAAGCGCAGAAGATAGAGAAGTAATGAATAAGATTCCTTATGCTTCACCCATAGGCTCTATCATGTATGCTATGTTGTGTACAAGACCGGATGTGGCACATGCTATTAGTTTGACTAGTTGTGTACTCACTGATCCAGGTTTTGAACATCTGACGGGCGGTCAAGAATATCTTTAAGTACTTAAGAAGAACTAAGGATATGTTTCTCATATATGGTGGTGAAGAAGAGCTGTCGCAAAGTGTTACGCCGACGCTTAGCTTTGATTAATCGATCCTGATGACTCTAAGTCTCAATCCGGGGTACATTTTTGAAATGAATGGAGGAGCAAAGTGAGCTGAGAAGTTCCAAGCAACTGTGGTGGCAGGATCTTCAACAGAGGCGGAATATATTGCCGCTTGTAAGCCACAGAAGGTGCTGGATGAAGATGTTCATATCCGAACTAGGTGTGGTTCCTGAAAAGGGGCGTTGGACCCGATGGTTATCTATTGTGACAACAATGGTGCCATAGCCAATGCTAAAGAACCAAGGTCACACAAGAATTCCAAACATATTAAGCGTTTCGGTTTCACTCCATCCGTGAACATGTCAAGGATGGCGATATAAAGATTTGCAAAGTGCACACGGATCTAATGTGGCACTCGTTGACTAAAGCTCTCCCAAGGGCAAACATGATCAACACCGAGAACTCAATGGGTGTTAGAATCATCACAATGTAATCTAGATTATTGACTCTAGTGCAAGTGGGAGATCAAGGAATATGCCCGAGAGGCAATAATAAATTGTTTATTATCATATTCCATGTTTATAATAGATGTTTATTTCTCATGCTAAAATTGTATTAATCAGAAACGTTAATACATGTGTGTTTAATAAACAAAAAAGGTTCCTAGTAAAGCCTCTTTAAACTAGCTCGTTGATTAACTGATGATCAAGGTTTCCTGATCATGAACATTGGATGTTATTAATAACGGGGTCATGTCATTAGAAGAATGATGTGATGAACACACACCCAAGTTGGTATAGCAAATACGATCAAGTCATTTAGTTTGTTGCTGTATCAAACACATTCAAATAGCTCTTTTCCTTAGACCATGAGATGATGTCAATCACTAATTCCTAAGAGTACTTTGATGACATCAAACGCCACTCCGTGAACACGGTGACTATAAAGATGGATTTGGGTACTATGAAAGTATTAGTTGAGGCTCATGCATCAAGAGTGGGATTTGTCCATCCGTATGACTGAGAGATATACTGAGTCCCTCTCGGTGATATCACATTGACATCGCTGCGCATGTGACTAGGTCACAAGAATGTTATATCACTTAACGAGCAGTAAGAGTACTTTGTCAAGAACGGATCGAACTAGGTATAGTTGATACTGATGATCGGATCCCGACAAGTAAAATATCGTGAGACAAAAGGAATTGGTTATGTCGTTTTACGGTTTACTGCGATCACTAGTTCATCGCTGAGTGAATGGGAGTCATTATGGATCTCTGCATCCCGCTGATGATTATTGATCCGAGAGGAGTCTCAATCATGTCCATTTTATTCACGAACCGTAGGGTGACACACTTAAGGTTCATCGATGCATTTGAGTGGATACGAAACACCTGAGAAAAATATGGACAAGACAGGTATCGCTTCAAAGTATCGCCTAATAGTTTTGGATATCGGAATAGTTAAAGGGGGTATATGTTAATGTTTGTTAATTAAAAGAATTAACAAATATTAAATCTGAAATAAAATGTTTATGGGAGAAAACCTTTTCATTTTCTTGAGGGGTTTTAATGGAAATCAAGTGGTTAATTTGTGAGTGGAGAGATCACTCACATGAAGAGAGGGAGGGCAAGGGGCAGCCCCCCCAATCGCCCGCCACCCCACCCCATGGCATGCCTCCTCCTACGATAAAAGGGAGGGAGGAGCTCCTCTCTTTGGTGTTCATCCATGACCCTTTGGTTGGTCCATTCTCCCTCCTCCCGATCCGCTGGCCGTGGCTTTAAGCGGGCCACTGAAATTATTTCTTCACCACCACCACTAAGTCGTAGTGTTATGGAGTTTTCCGGGGATCCACTACTTCCGCTGCCCTACCGAACGAGGATTGAGGTCATCGCTGATCCCGTGACGCAGAAGTACCTGAGGCGCCGCGTTTGTGGCGCTCATCTTCGCGACTTTGAAGTCGGGAGTGTACCTCTACATCAACCACGTTTGTTTGCGGGAACGTTATTCCCGTTTTCGGTCTACGAGGGTGAGTCCTTCTGAAACCGTTTACTTGCATCTCCTAGATATGATCCATGCTACGAAACCCTTCAAAGCGACAACGAGGTGAGTGCACATATCAATTAATACTTACACTTTAATTACATGCTCAGAGATTTATTAATTTCGTTCTTTGTCAGCCCAACATCGATGTGCAAGATGTGATCCCGCCGCACCGGGTTGAAGCACTTCAAGAACAACTCATTAGCTTTATTGTCGACGAGATTGTATCCCCTGACGGCGAGTTCCACACACCGGGTTGGAGAGATTGTCCTTCTATAAGGAGAGGTGAACTGACATCAACGTCGACCAAGGATGTAAACAGCGATGCACGCAAGAATTAAATCAGCTCGAGATTCACCCTTTTATTCTTTCAAACTTGTAAAAGTTGCTTATGTGTAAATCAAACTTGTAAAAGTGCTCATTATTTCATGTGTCCATCAAACCTGTCCATCTTTTAGTCTATTAAGTTCGTACTTTTCTGTAAATGATATGTGATTATTTCAATGAGTACGCATGAGTAATATATATTTAATTATATACAAAAACCAAATATTTCTATGTATTTTTAATGTCAAAATCCATACATATTGATACCCTACTCAAAAACATATTATATATTGAATATATAATATACAATGCCTCTCCACAAGCGGTTATTATCTCCAACCGCTTGTGGAGAGAGCACCTCCACAGGCGGTTTGTAATACGAACCGCTTGTGGAGAGGAAGTCTTCACAAGCGGTTTATAACACAAACCGCTTGTGAAGATCTCCCACGTGGCGGTCCCCCGAGCCTTCCTGGACGCCTTTCGAACCGCTTGTGGTGTCTCACACCACAAGCGGTTGTCCGAACCGCTTGTGATACCCCGGTTGCTTACCAGCGGTTCTAAAACCGCTTCTGAAAGCAGTTACGAACCGCTTGTGATGACCGGTTCTGTAGTAGTGTCTGGAACCATTTCCGTTTCTATTAGAATCTGAAACCGTACCAAACAAGACCTAAAAATAGCAAAAAAAAACATTCAACTAGAGGCTGCACAGCCTTTGAATGGAAAACTGCCCTCTAGAGATTGAAAAACTTTCAACTAAAAAACTTTCAAATAGAAAATTTTCAACCAGGCATCGAAAGCTTTCAGCTGAAAAACTTTCAACTATAGATTGTATCCTTAAACTGGAAAGTGCAAATAAAGAACCAGCTGAAAAACTTTCAAACCCATTTGCCCAATTTACCATAATGGAAATGCACTAAATTTATGGGCAAATTCCTCCTCGCCCTTGGTTAGATGGTGACACGTCTTTCTTGACCTCGCCCTCGGTTAGACGGCAATGGCGCACACATCTTCCTCACCCGCACGTCTTTATGGTCCTCGATCAGGCGGCGACTCAAGGTGCTCATGTTCCTCGACCATAGTCAGGGGGCGACTCGTCCCTCTCCTGGCGCGGCCTGACGGAGCATCGATGCTAACTTTGGCGCCGCTTTCGATTTTGTGCTGCAACGTGAGGCATCGGTTCTGGCCTATTCTCTCACCTCTTGGTAGCACCAAAATATGCACATCGGTGATGCACTGTGGATCTTGTGCTAGAATCGTAAGTCACCAGGCCAGCCAATATTTTTGCTAGCAAGCCCTCCCGCGAGACTAGCACTTTACAGGTAACCGTAAATTAGTCGGCTCATTGCCAAAATGCCCCTAGGGCTTGGTTTTTGGCTTAAGGGGGGCGATTCCCTGGTGAGAGAGAAAATACCGGAGTGGAATAGTTGGTGCTTCTCAACCCCCGTGGCAATCAGCATTCTCCTCCCTATGATAATCCCATCCTATATTTGGGATTGATGTGCGAAATATACATAAAGATTCAATATCTGTACAACATAATTGAAAATCAAATCATGTACTTGAGGAGAGAGAGCAAGATTGGATCATCAATTCCTTGTCCGATTCTTCGATTCGAACACAGCAACCAATTCAGAATGCAACTAAGTCAGAGAGAGATTGTAACATCCCAATTTCTGCTTTTTTTTTAATTTATTGTGCCATTTGAATTTTTTAATTTTTTTAAAAATTTATTTGAATTAATCCTTTTGTTAAAAGTATTTGAATATTTGAAAAGTTCGAATAAAGTTTTATTGAAAATATTTTATTTGAGTTCAAAATATTTCAAAATATTTTTCAGAATTTTCTCAACCCCCGTAGAAATCAGCATTCTCCTCCCTATGATAATCCCTTCCTATATTTGGGATTGATGTGCGAAATATACATAAAGATTCAATGTCTGTACAACATAACTGAAAATCAAATCATGTACTTGAGGAGAGATAGGAAGATTGGATCATCAATTCTTGTCCGATTCTTCAATTCGAACACAGCAACCAATTCAGAATGCAACTAAATCAGAGAGAGAGAGAGAGAGAGAGAGAGAGAGAGAGAGAGAGAGAGAGAGAGAGAGAGAGACCCTAACCCTCGTGGACTTCAACAGTTGGATCAAGATCCATTGCACGAGAAACCCCCACGTCACCCTTGCACGCGAACCCTTCGATCCTTGCTATGTGGACCGCTAAGATTGCGCCACATCACCATCGTCTCCGATGTGAACTTGGACTCACCGCTATAATGCCGCGGGACTCCTCCGCTATGTGGGGCACGGACGCCTAGGCTATTTAAAGCTTGGACCCTCGTGCAAGGATCACCGTCTCGCACCGCACGCGAAACCCTAAGCCTTGACAGCAGGGTCTTCGCCAGTTGCATGCGATTTCTCACCGGAGTTCATAGCGCCGCCATCCGTTCTCGTTGAAGATCATCGCCGTCTAGCCATTCTTGCCGTGTCTGAGGGCAATCCAAGGTTGCCACGTTGGGCCGCATCGGATCCGGGGAAGTTGAGTCGTCTCCGTCACTGTAGCGCCGTGCCGTGGGTCTCCGTCTTCACATTCGGTTGGTGTTGCACTGCTGTGCTACCATCTTCCTTGGGTGAGTTCTCGGCCATTAGATCTAGAGTGTGCGGCTAGGATTGCATCGCGAAGCCATCAACCGTGATCAAGCCGTGGCCGTTAGATTCAAGTTGAGTGGTCTTGATCATGCCAGGTGTCATGTACCAAGATATGCCACGTGTTTTCCGCTGTCGCCACCGAACCAAGCGATCTCGACCGTAGATTTTAGAACGTGTGGTTTAGATCGTGTCGGGAATCGAGCCAACTACGTGATCATAGTTTTTATCATCAATCTACTATAAATCATCAAATCGATCTCTATGTCTATGAATCATCAAATCAATCTTTATGTCTACAAATTATCAGATGGGAAATATTGATCTATCATCAAATTATCAATACCAAATCTACCTAACTTTGGTCTCTACAAACTTTTCGAAATCAAGATCTTAAGATTTATCTTCTATCTAAAATCAGATTTAAGGCATCATTTTGAGCTCGATCTTGTAGACTATCTCTCACCTGGTAACCCAAATACTTATTCCTATTGTTCGCAAAATTGGGCATTATATCTCAATCTGACTACAAGCATGCAATCTATCATTGATGCCATCATTATCCCGGGGAACTATGATTTATAATCACTATAACCAAATCTTTTCAAATCTTCTCAATCTAGCAATCCTTGTAAATATAATTGATGAACATACATGGTTCTTTTCTCATTTTGGGGTCGTCCAAAATCCTTGATGTCCTATGTACTCTTCATGGTGTTCTATATATTAAAAAAATTAATTAGTTCCATCTATTCTCTACGTCCTTTTATTGCCTTTTTTTAAAACAAAAATCACTACACATTAGTGCGGAGAAAAATGGGACAGGAGAGTAGCGATGATGGTATTAATTTGTAATAGTAGCCACACGTCAACAAGAAGAGGACCCAAGTTGTCTCGACTTCGCATGAACTAGTTGCAAGTGACACCTAAACGACAAAGAAGGGAATCCCCAATATGTGTCCTTATTAGAGGAAACCTCGTTAGAACGAATGTGATGTTTGATATGTATGTTTCTGTAACATCCAAAAAATGGGCCTAGCAGAAAATGTGCAATTCAAAAATTTGTTTGAATCAAAAATCTCAAATTATGAATTTTTTTACTATTTAATTTGGATTTCAAAAAGAAAATCAATTAGTAAAATAGTAAAAAGGTAAAGAGTAAAAGATTAAAAGTAAAATGATACCAAAATTCTTCACCAAAGTAAATTTGACCCTTGAACTGTTGCCCTCTTGCTGTTGCCCCGGGAGAAAAACCAACAAGTCTACCCTCTCTATCGCTGCCAGTGGGACCAACCCCACGCGCCAGCCTCCCCTGGTCATCTCCTTCCTCCTCCTTTACCCTTCTCTCTGTCTCGAGCTCGCCGAGTGCACGGGTAAGCCAAGCCAAGCTGGCTCACTGCTTCCCCCCCCCCATTTTCCTTGCTGTCCAAGCTGGCCAACCACCCGGTCGTGTCGCCCATGCCCTGCTGCGACGAGCCGGTCACATCCTGCCATCACCACCTTGCCGCTCGTGACCAGCCACCAAGCCATGCTCACAAACTTTAGTACTTCCCCAGACCTCATCCCCAATCTTCCCAGCCAAGTCACAACCACCATTGCTTCCTTGGCCGAGCCACCTATACCTCGTGCCGATCGCCATTCACAGCCGAAAAAAAATCCCTGGCCAAACTCTCTACTCCATCACTTGTGTCATCCCTAAAGTCCCATTCACCAGCGCATGGACTAAATTACGGTGCTGTCACCTTCTTCCCTCATTCTTTGCTTCTTCTCTGTTCTTCCTGAGCTGAACGCAAGCAGGCAAAGCTCCTCCACCAGCCAAAAATTGATTCAAGCCAGTATAGTCCAATCAAACTTGTGAGGAGCATCCTTATCCTCCACCAACCAATACCCCCAAATCAATTCGTTTGATTATTCGCCGTGGAGTCGCCGCCGCGCATGCCTCCCTGTGCCGCCGCTTGGTTCCGTCGCGCCGGCTTCTCCGACCGTTCTAGCACCAGCCGGCGAGTTCTACAGTTTCAGTGAGGCCTCCTCCTTCCTTTTTGACTCTTTTCTGTAGCCCTATGATCTTCTTTCATCTCCAGCCGAAGCTCTCACCGCAAGCTCTAATGGTGTGGCTGTAGCTTCGCGTTTTACTGTAGCAGTGCTACTGTAGCTGCGCGAAGGGATGTCCGGTTGCCTCCTCCATTCGTTGTCCAGTGGCCCCATTGAACACAGAACCCATACGAGCCAAGCTCTACTGTTTATCGGTCTTCTCCTGATGCTGATTTGCTGCTAGCCAAAGCCATCAAGGGAGCCTCCTGTGCTTACTTTGTTCAGTACCGAATCCAACTGAAGTATGGTCTAAGGTAAGCATTAGCACTTAGCCATTTTAATCACGTAATGAGTAGAACCATTGTAGTGCATAGAAGCTTCTTTGGCTGATGCTTGTTTATGAAGCTTCAATGTTATGTACTGTTGTTTCAAGTGTATGGATGTTATATAGTTGTCCGGATTACATTTAATCTCCAGTTCATTTAGTAGAGAACAATAAAACAATACCTTGTCCTAAGATCGATAAATATATATATGCGTATGAATCTTCTTGTAAAGTGGATTAAAAACAATATATGATTTTAGTACCTGGCCGGCTTAGCTGTGACTCAATTAATTTGTCTGTCTTATGGCTCCCAAGGCAAACGGTAAATACAATCGAATAAACTAATTTCCTAGTTCATAAATTATAAGATTGATTTAATAAGCATTATATTAACACTTGCTGTATTTTAATACCTCTAGATCAGTACTAGCTAGTCTTACGAAAAGAGTTCATCTGCATGCAATGTAGGATAAAATTTGCATAAGTCGTAATGCTCCTTTAGTTGAAAAATGTCTCGGATAAAAGTGAAAAGTCGCAGAACCCACTTTAAAACACTCTTAGTGATACCCCCAGCTAGTCTGTGAAAAATGGTTAAGGAACTCTTTAAGTTGCAGCCGCAAACGTAAAATGAAAATTGAATAGTTATCGCATAGATTTTAATAACACTTAAGCCTTTTCGGTAGCCCGGAGAACAACTCGTCTAAATGAGAATGTTAAGAAGAATGGCCTAGAATCACTCTCTAGTATATAGACTACCATGTTCTAGAGAAATATTTAATTTACTTCTTGCTTTGCATCTGAATCCTATTAGAGCGATAACCTTAAGTTATATGATCATCGATAGTGTATGTTGTGAATAATTAAGCGTTAGCTAGTCCTTAGCTTAAAAACTCGTGTTGTAATAATCATTCTAAAAGCCCTGTAAGTTCAGCCGGTAGCTTTAATCTAATTAATGCCTTCTTAATATTAAAGGTCGGTACTACCGGAACTCGAGAACGGTACTACAGAAAGTTGTAATACTGCGATCCGAGAGTCGGTACTACTGGAATACGATAAGTGCGTTAGCTAATGTCTTAATTCTGTTAATTTAAACAATCTTAGCTTCTTGAATTCGTAAAACAAGATTAGATAATTCATAAAAAGAAGTAATGGTGTAGACTAGATCATTAATAAGAGATATAGGAGAAAAGATAGATTAACGCATATACTTGAAATCATATAACCTAAACCCGGAAATCATGCTTGTTATGTGTGATGATTTATTATTTGGATTTCTATCTGGTTTTTCTATCTGTATTCTTTTTGCCTCGTTGGAATTTATCTTATTGGAGTTTATTGTTATTTGCTATGTACCGCGCGCGTTGCGATGGGTAGAACCCGACGTAGTGAACGACTCCGTCTCAAACCCGAATTTCTGCTCGACAACAACGACTCGCAAGGCAAGCACCCTTTGAACATGTTGATGCCAGATTTTGAAATGATTTCATCAATGTTTTTACATGCATGCATTATGTTAGTAAAATGTTAATTTGTGGTTAATGGTAGCTATGACCCTCAATTGTGGATATCCTTAATCAATATTGCCATGTGAACCTTTGATAACTCTAGGACATGGATTGACACATGAATATGTGAAATGGGTATACGCGCTTAATAATTATTCATGCTTAGCCATGCTTAGAATGAGACGTTTAGTTCTTGAAAAACTTAAAAAGATTGAATATGACAATAAAGGTTACTGGTAGTTTAATAAAAATAAAAATAAAACTATGAATTGGACGCGGGTGACTTATTGGCAATAGCCGTGTGTGTGAGGGTGTGCTCACACGTAGTTAGGGGGAGATTGTCACCCGGGTCGGATTAAGGACCGAACTCAGTGTTGTATGATCCAAGATTACCCGTACAACCACAATGCCGGTATGGTGACGGCTATAACCAATTAAGTTGCGTAAGACTGGTTTTGCATGTTGGAAGGCCGTAGTAGCACGGGCTTCTGGATAGAAGTTGCTCGAAGGGGTGCCCTCACCGAGGTGTTGAGAATAACGCCTGCCGATGCAACGGTGTACGCTTTGCTATGGGGAGAAACGGTTTGGCAGGGATGGACTGCCGTGAGAATGTTTTTATGTGATTGTTTGTTTCTGCCGCCATAGCAAAGGTTAACGTCACCGGGCTGGTGCAAAACCTGGGTTGAGTAATGTAAAGGTTATATATGATTTTTCCCTGGCGACACACCAACGGAAGTGTGTAACTATCGATTGCAAAAAGGGAAGTCATTATTTGTGGGTAAAGTTGTACCACTCTGTAGAGTTAAAACTAATCGATTAGCCGCGCTCTCGGTTATGAGCACTTGGTGAACTTGCACTAGTTAGAAGGTGTTTTAATAATTTTTGCTAAAATGGGAAGATAAAATTTGAATAGAAACTTACCCCACAGATGAGCCAACGTTTGACATCCGTTGGCAATGTTGGACTCAGCTGTCGTGCCCTGTGTGGGCAAATATAGCGGTTTTTGTGTCTAGGTTGATATTATGGTGGTTTGTGCCATGTGTTGGCTTTTGGATGGATAGTGGACATGATTATGATCAATTGAGACATGTTGATGACATTATTCCTTACTTTACTCGTAAATCAATTGTTTTTACAAATTATGCTTTCAATTACTATTCAGTATTTACTGTTAATTTCGCTTTATGCAAACAACCGTAGAGACCCACTTTGTATCAGCTTGCATATATCATAGGTTTTGCAAACACTTCAAGTCTTGCTGAGTACGCAATGTACTCACCCTTGCTATCGTTGTTGTTTTTAGGTGAGCAAATAGAATACCTCGACAGATCATACTTGACGCAGGTTTCGGGGTAATGACGATGATTTTATCTAGAGTTTATACCTTGTCAGTTGCCTGAGGGATTGGATGGGCACACTACAAGACTTCTGTTTCTTTCCACTGCAATATTATTCTAAGTTGTAAGGCTATCTTGTAAAATAGATACCATAATCATAATGACATTTTGTATGGTTGTGATTTCCATTTGTATGTGCGTGCTAGCTACTGATCCAGGGACTAGCACAGGAAGCACATTAGAACCTGTCTTTTACGGTACACTGTACTGTAAAAGGGAGGCTCCTCACAGTTTCTTGTTTGCTATATATATGTATGTATGTTTTGTGTAAAATGGTTTAAGTGGCCTTCCACCTTGATTCATCTGGACCATACGTTGTGCGATCGGACGGTTTAGAACATGGGTAGTACAAGTTCACTTTGCTATCGATAGTATTCTAGCCATCCTTTATATATATATGTATATATATATGTATATATATGTATATATATATTTGTTTGACATCTTTTGCTATCCATGCACTCATTCATAAAAGTATTGGCATATTAAATCCTATATCCCCCCTCCAACCTATCCATGCAAACCTTTGTGCCATTAACGATGATGAAATTGGTTAGACTATGTGCCAGTGAATCTTGGAAAATAAAAGAGAATTACTTAGTAATAGTATCTGATTTACAATCATTTTAATCTATACATGTTAATCTTTGAAATGTTGTTTTGTGCAAAATAACCACTTCAGCCATTCACTTGGAACAAGCCATGCGTGTAGCATAATAAGATTGCAATCTGTGCATAACTTGCTTAGTGCTTTATGTACTCACCCCCTTGCAACAACCAAATCATCAATTGAGGAGGAGTCCACACCAGCTCTTGAGGAGGAGTTCCAGGAAGAGATGAATAATTAGTGTGCTATCCTTGTTAGTTACTTTAGCATATTGATAGGATACTATGAGTCTTCTTTTCGCTGCAGTTTCTATTATTTTTGAGTATTTGCCCAGTGTGACATATTATTGTAAGTTGATCATAAGGTTGACCAAATAGGTTATATTAATAGATAAAGTCTTTATTTATTAATACACTGTGTATGATTATGATATTTTATATATGTTGAGACTGTGTGCACTAGCATGATTCTGGACTAGTGCTAGTACACAGAGGGTCTGGATTTGCACATTTGGGCCCTAACAGAGATGAGAAGGAGGCACCTACCTGACCAGTCAACCAGGATCTGAATGGGAAGCGATGGCGGTATTTTTGACAAAAAAGGGATTGTGTACGCATCGTGCGTTTTTACAAATTAGTCACATTTTTTTACCGTTCGATCTCCATCCCACCCCTCAATACGTAAGCCACCAACTTGTCCCCCAATTCTCGCGCCCGTGACCCCCCCCCCCGCCACATCGACGCCTCACCGGCAAGGACCACTGGCTAGCCCCTACCATTGCTGCTATCGGCTCCTCTTCCTCTATCGGTGGCGCCCGCCTCTCCCACCATTGCCTTCTTCCCCATCTACGACTACTACTGATGCCGAATTCGCTACCGTGACCCCACTTCCTAATTGCTAGTTGGTTCTCATCGCCCCAACCCACATCCGCTGCCCACCGCCTTCCTTCGACCCATGGTGGGGCTCACTGCCTATCTTTCCCTACTGTCGGCCTCCCTCTATGTTTGGGGGCTCCGGTAAACTCCTAACCCTAACCCTAATAAAGTGGCAGTGGGAGATGGCAGTGACAGAAAGGAGGAGGACAAGCTTGCCGGAGAAGGTGACCTCACTGGCTGGAGCACGAATCTTGAAGAAAATTGCACAATCAAAAACTTAAATAATTTGCACAAAAATTATGTTCGAAGAATATATAGCATTTCTGAAAAAATAAACACACTTTCACCACCAAAAACTTCTAGCACATATCTACTTTAAGGTAATTTTTTGCCGTCTGGTACCACCCTCTAAGAGCATCTCCAAGAGGGGTCCTAAATATGGTCATAACTTGAATTATAGGGCTTTTGGGGAAAAGATTAACTCCAACAAGGGTCCTAAATTGTTAAAATTTAGCAAATTGTTTTAGGGCCCCTAAGAGAGTAGCTATATTTAGCAACTCTGTGATTGAGCCCTATCTTTGTTGGGTTTTAGGGCCTAATTGCTGGAGTGAATATTTGGTTAGAGCCCTAAATCTAATTAGTTGGGGTCCTACATTAAAATTTAAGGCTCATTTTTAAGGCTCTCTCTTGGAGATGCTCTAATGTGTCCAACGTAGAAATGGAGAGCCCATCTGACAAAATAATGAAATTGTCCTAATTACAACACAACAGCTGTCTCGAAATTACATATGATTTGGTAGTCAGCTGCAATACTTAATCATACCACAACTAATGGAATCTTTGCATATGAATTTTAGCTAGATTTGTAGAGATCTAGCTTGCAACAAGTTCCAATCTAGTTTGATAGGCCAATCCAATCAAAGAGTCTAGCTAGATCTCTACTTGGCTCTGAAAATAAGATTTTAATACTACATCTTGTAGCTCTGTATACACACCCTTGTTTATTCTTGTCAACATATGCGTAATCTTTATCTATCTGTATGGTATAAAGAGAGCTAGCACCATAGAACATAGGCTAAGCATTCTGAATGAAATATGAAGCCACGCGCATTGGCGTGCATTTCCATCAACCGAATGTAAAGTTCCACACGTACATATCAGAATTCAAAATGTGTTTTGCCACGGCCAACAGTGTAAGGAGAGCAGCAGAAGAGCAGGAAGCGAGGGAAGGCAGAAGAGGCGGGAGCAAGCAGTATATTTCTGCGGGGCGGCAGGAGGACTGAAGTGAAAGAAACAAGTTTGTTACATCAGAACCAGCCTAACTGGCCAGCTGGCTAGCTTACCGCAGACAATAAAACTTTTCTACGACAGCACGAGAGAAAGAGAAGCAGAGATTCTATCCCGAAGAACCGTTCTGCACACCAGGCTAGCTAGCGGACAACAAGGCTACTTTCCCATCAAGCTAGGAGCGGATCCTCCAAATCATAGTTACCAAAAACACGATTCGTCTCTGCAGGTTGTCTGCTGATATAAATCATAGTTACCGAAAATACAATTCGTCTCTGCAGGTTGTCTGCTGATAAGCACCTCTCCCTTGTCCCAATCCACATGAAGAATTTACAGCTAGCCGCCAACCACGCCTTCCAAATTCGTTTGTGGCAGCTAAAGGTGACATAGATTGGCCATGAAAAACATGTTGTATGCTGAAGAGGTCGAGTAGTACTGCCCTCCCGTGGCAGGCTAGCCCCTCTGCCACTGTGATTTTTGCTTCGGCGAGCATGGGTGAACAGAGTTGGTGCAATCTTGCTTATGGATGTACGTAGCTCGCACTAAATTTGAGTGCCAAAAGCTGGCCCTCTGACCGTTGCCGAGTTCAATTGTTGTCGCAGCATTGAAGAGGATCTGAAGTTGTTTGTCTAGCATAGTTTAGTACATATTGTTTATGGGTTTTGATAAGTTTCACCCGGATGTTTTCTTTAGCAACTATCATCCAAATTTTGGGCCATTGGATTTGCTTTCAGATCAATGCACACCCCCCTGAATTAGAGGTGGGTTGATCCTACGGATGTGTGTTTTGATCGTACGGTCCAAAGTTTGGATGATTTTTAGGACAAAAACATCCGGATGATGCCTATACACGCCTTTCCCTGTATAAGGGGGTTAGGAGAGACTAACTCTACACACATGAAGATTGTTGGGATTTACAGCACGTGTTCATTTTCTTATTCTACTTTTATTCATAAGTTGAGAGTTTGATCGTCGGTATCACGATCACAAAATACAACGTATTATCAACATGACAATGCTCTCTCGCTTAGGCCTCCGACACATTGCTCTAAACAATCTATTTTAATTGTTTGTGTTGGCTAATGTTGAGAAACCTGGCCCATGAAGGTCCATATGGACTCTTACCGAAACCCTAGCTATAGGTTATAAATAGGAGGCAGGGGTCCCCCATTGTACACATGCAATCAGAATAAAGTAGTCGATTCCTTCTACACCTTGTGTTTCTCTCTCTGTCTGTTCTCCGCTTTAGATCTGTTCAGCAACCCCGAACTATTTGATAGCGAGGTTGTCTAACACGTTATCAGCACAAAGCTCTACCGGCAAACAGGTTGAAATGTGAGAAAAGGTGAGATGCGGGAATTAAATCTACTCGCCCGTATGAATACATGCATGCATCTAATCTACGCATCAGATACTATGTTTGTCACGTGGCACGAAGATACAAGGCGATTTTTTTACTCTGTGATCTACGGTACTTTGCACGAAGCAACAGTACGCGGCATGAAGCCATCCACTGCCGGTGAACTCGGCATCGTAGGCACGAAGCCATTACTGATCGCATGAAGCCGATGGCTTGTTTTTCCCGGTGATGAAGATCGGCCTTGCAGGCCCGTTCTCCGCCAGCCACCACGCCCATGACTATGGCACGAAGCTGCCATCCCGGCTCCGCTGGATGCCTCGGCATCCACGTCGCCATCGCTGGCCTGGCTCCGGCCCGAACGGCATCACCTCTGGCCACAAAGTGTCGTCGGCTCCGCATGTAGCGCCGCGCGTCGCCCGAATCTGTCGCTACCCGAGCGCAAAGGACAACCGGCCGCCGTTGCGCGTTCCCAGCCGTAGCCGCACCATTCCCGGCCATCGCTACGCCATCCTGTGCTCACTGCACCGATCCTGGCCATCGCCGAGCCATCTCGGCCGCCGCCGCGCTGATCCAGGCCGTCACCGCGCCGATTCTTGGCCGCGCAACGCCTTTCCCAGCCGCCAGCTGCGCTGTTCCCGGTCGTCACCGCACCAATCTCGGCCGTCGCCGCACCAATCCCGGTCGTCGCTGTGGCATCCCGTGCTCACTGCGCCGATACTGGCCATCGCCAAGCCATCTCGTCCACCGCCGCGCCGATTCCTGGCCGCGCAGCGCCGTTCCCGGTCGCCAGCCGCGTGAGCTGGCCGCCCAGCCACCGGCCCCGGCACCGTTCCGCCGTCCTGCCCGCCGCCTGACCGGCGCCGCCGCCTCGACCTGAACTCGCCACGAAGCAACAGATCGGTTTGGGCATGAAAAAGAAGCATGGACATGAAGTCCATAAGCTTCACTACGGTTTTGAAACCGCTCGGGCATGGGGAGGGTAGGGAAATTACCCCTTTGCCTTCCCCCAATTTCTTTATCCTCTTTTTATTATTTTGTTTTCTGAAAATCCATTAGAATTTAGAGAATCGATTAAAAAAATCCCAGAAAATTCTGAAAATCGCTAGAAAATTTTGAAAAATGGCTAGAAAATTTCAAAAATTATATGGCTCTGGTTTTAATTTTTCTTAGCCTTATTTTCTACATTTATGAATATTTGCACATATTTTTGCAGTTATTGCTTTGTTTAGCTTACTGAAAATTCATGAGAATTTATTTTCCTGCATTTTATGAATTATGCAACCAAATTTTATTAGATTACACGTAGTAATCTAATGTTGGAATCTTGTAAAAATGCAGATGTCTGGCATTGTGAACCGTGAGTTTGAAGAACTAGCTCAGCATGGTCAGAACTACCTCACTTGGGCATCGGACGTGAAGATCATACTTGGGAGCAAGAAGCTCTGAGCTGCCATCGGCTTAGGGTTCTCGAAGGATGCACAACCTACTGCTGAGCAGAACGATCAAACTTTGCACTTCCTTAGACACCACCTCTCAGCCACCCTAAAGAATGAATACATGGCTGAGGAGAGTACAATTGAGTTGTGGACTGCATTCCAGAATCGGTTCGAGAAACTCAAGTACACAATATTGCCCCAAGCACAGCAAGATTGGATTCGCTTGAGGTTTGCAGACTACAGAATAGTGGTCGAGTACAATTCTGTCTTGCATAGAATTTGTACCAACCTCTCCCTATGTGGCAAGAAGATCACTGATGAGGAGAAGATTGAGAAAACCCTTTCCACTTATCACCCTAATGCTATCCAGAGTGCCCGTAGCTATCGTCAGGATGCATAAAAGGAGTATAGCGAACTGATTGATTATATGCAAGTTGCTGAGTCACAGGATGATGTTCTCCGCAAGAACTTCGTCTCACAGCCACCTAGAAGAGGCATTGTACCAGAAGTCAATACCAATAGCTATAAGGTGAAAAAGCCCGTAGCTATCGTCAGGATGCATAAAAGGAGTATAGCGAACTGATTGATTATATGCAAGTTGCTAAGTCACAGGATGATGTTCTCCGCAAGAACTTCGTCTCACAGCCACCTAGAAGAGGCATTGTACCAGAAGTCAATACCAATAGCTATAAGGTGAAAAAGCCCGCTCACAGAAAGAGGGGCAAGGTGAGTGGAAAAGAGAGACATCAGGCCAAAGGAAAGTCCAAAGCCCAAGAGAAGGATGACAAGGAGAAGCCACACGCCAAGCCATATGGACAACAGAACCAAACGTGCTTCAAATGTGGCACTTGGGGACATTGGTCAAAGATATGCCGGGAATCTAAGGAAGTGGTCAATGCATATCAAGCCAAGAAGAAGGCCAAAGGAAATGCACCGGCAGAGGCACATTTCACCGAGGTGGGTAATAATGATGTCATGGATGTAGACACCCCACTTGCTTCATCCTCGCAGACTAACCTAGACATCGATGAAGAAGCCAAACTCTTGGCTTATGAAGAAAACACCTCTGTTGATGACATAGAGGCAGAAGTGAATGCATACTTTAAAGATTTCGTTTAATGCATGAATAGCATTATTAGCATTCTTCCTTAGATTGTGGTTGATTAATTAATTTTGAATAATGAATTGTAAGCTCTAGAAGAGCATACATTTTTCTCATGAATAGAATTGAAATTTATTCTTTATTCCAGTATTCTATATTTGCAAGCAATGTTTGAACTATTTTGCCACTATCTGATTAGAAATATATTTCTTTCATCTAGAAATCATTTAGCGCTCAAATGGAGGAAATATGCATTGTTGATAGGGGCACAACAAATACCATCTTAAGAGAGTCTAAATACTTCCAAATGATCACGAAGAATGCTGGAAGGATTACTACGATCGTAGGAAACAATTCATATATAATAGGCTCTGGAAGAGCTACAATTATATTACCAATGGGTACAACTTTGGTAATCGAAGAAGCCCTCTTGTACCCTGAATTAACACGCACTCTCTTAAGTTTTAAAGACATCCGCGCCAATAGGTTTCACATAGAAACCAATGAAAAAAATGGTAAAGAATGCTTATGCATTGTGAAGCACGCGCCAAAAGGTCATGCATTAATGTTAAAAATTTCCCGTATCATGAAGATTTTGTGTGCCATGCATGTGCCACTGGGGAATTAATAACTAGACCCTCTATTATGAAAGTGCATTATAAAATCCCTGCATCCCTAGAAAGCATTCAGGGGGATATTTGCGGTCCGATTCAGCCCTTGTCAGGGCCGTTTCGGTACTTCATGGTGCTCATTGATGCCTCCTCGAAATGGTCGCATGTATGTTTGCTGTCAACAAGAAGCCATGCATTTGCAAAACTGATCTCGCAGATCATCAGAATTAAGAATGCATTTCCTGAAGATCGTGTGAAGTCCATTCGAATGGACAATGCTGATGAATTTATTTCCAAGGCATTTGATAATTATTGCACAGCAACTGGAATAACCGTTGAGCACTCTGTACCGCACATCCATACGCAAAATGGACTAGCTGAAGCACTAATAAAGATGATTAAATTCATAGCCCGACCGCTCTTGCAGAGTTGTAACTTGCCCAACACTTGTTGGGGACACGCAGTCCTACACGCAGCAGCACTCATCAATTATAGACCATCGGCCTACAACATCCATTCACCTATGAAATTGGTGCAAGGGGTCATCCCGAAGATTTCATATCTTAGAAAATTTGGTTGTATGGTATATGTGCCTATACCACCCCACAGCGGACTGCAATGGGCCCTCTCCACAAGTTTAGGATATATGTTGGTTATGAGAGTGCATCCATAATCAGGTATTTGGAACCCATGACTGGAGACGTGCATACAGCCCGATTCGCTGATTGCATCTTTGACGAGGATTGTTTCTGGTCATTAGGGGGAGAAAGTCAACCATTAGATGAAAAATGCGGGCAAATCATATGGCATTCCACTAGTATCCCCGCGCATGAACCCCCCCCGTACTAACGAAGCAAATCAAGAAGTCTAGAAGATAATTGATTTGCAGAATTTAGCAAATGAACTGCCTGATCATTTTTGTGATATGAAGAGCGTGGTTAAGTCACATGTACCTGCAAGAAATGCACCACAGAGGGTTGAAATACCAAAGAAAGTAGAAGGTATCCCTCATCCTGTTCAGAGGCCTAAAAGAAAAAGAACAAGAAATCTGGCTTCCCAAACTCAAAGTACCTAGAGACGTTTAGGGAAAACTTGGCAAGAGGACTTACCACAACCAATCACGAAAATGCCCCAAAGCAAGAAGGGGAGCCAGTTGAGACCTGGCACTGGAATGAAGCTTGTGGAAAAAGCAATTCCAGACTTGAATCTTCCATTGCAGGAAGCCACCGAAAACAATGTGTGCGCACACATGGGCGATGAAAAACTAAAGGAACTTGCTCCGATGGGAAATAGCAGTGAAGAGCAATTAGAAGTGCATGAAGCACCACATGACGAAATGACCATAAATTTTGTAACCACAGGAGAATCTATGAATAGAGCAACAGCCAATGTCGATGCATACTTTGCAAAGAAGATTGCCACGATCATCAATCATTTTCCCGAGCATGGATCTCTCGCAGAGTGCAAGAAAAGGCTCGATTGGGAAGAATTGAAGAAGGCAATCACTGTAGGGTTAGTCTCTTTGAACAAAAGAGAGGTGTTTGGGCCTGTGTGCCGCACGCCTCCCCATATAAACCCCGTAGGTCACAAATGGGTTTTTGTTTGGAAGAGGAATGAAAACAATGAAGTTGTAAGGTACAAGGCAAGGCTTGTCGCTCAAGGTTTCACTCAACGTCCTGGGGTTTATTATGAAGAAACCTATTCTCCGGTCATGGGAGGAATTACCTTTAGATATATGATCTCAATGGTAGTCAACTTGAAGTTGAGAATGAAGCTAATGGATGTTGTCACAGCATATTTGTATAGAAACTTGGATTCAGAGATATACATGAAAGTACCGGAAGGTATCCCTTTCCTGAACCAAGACAGAGTAAACAGAAACCTATACAGTGTAAAGTTAGAGAAATCACTGTATGGACTGAAGTAATCAGGAAGAATGTGGTACAATCGCTTAAGTGACTTTCTCTGCAAGAAAGGCTACATAAACAGCGAAGATTGTCCATGCGTCTTTATACAAAGATCCCCGAATAGATTTTGTATAATCCCCATCTATGTAGATGACTTGAACATCATTGGGATGGAAGAAGAAATAGAAGAAGCATGCTCATACTTGAAGTCTGAGTTTGAAATGAAAGACTTGGGTAAAATCAAGTTCTGTTTAGGCTTGCAGCTTGAACATGTGCAAGGTGGAATCTTGGTACACCAATCATCCTACACACAGAAAGTGTTGGAGAGATTTAGTTTTGAAAAGGCATATCCTGCAAAGACCCCAATGATCAGAAGGTCACTACTAGCAGATCTAGATCCATACAGGCCTAGAGAAGAGGGGGAGGAAGTCTTGGGAGTGGAATTCCCATATTTGAGTGCAGTTGGAGCACCCATGTACTTTGCAAATAGCAGTAGGCCGGGTATTGCGTTCACCGTGAATTTGCTAGCATGGTACAGTGCAGAACCCACAAAAAGGCATTGGAAAGGGGTGGTGTAGGATCGAAGTATACGAATATAGCAATCAGAGGGGGGGTGAATGATTGTGCGGAAGCTAAAACCAAATTCTTGATCTATTAAAAGTTCACCCCAAAACAGAACCAAATAATTGCCTCGTTTTCGACAAAAACAGAATGACAGAGGTTTGGTAAAACGAGAATTACCGGAGATCCAACCGTCGAAACGATCTGAAATTTGGACACAAGAAACTAGATTCCAATACGAATCGAACCCAAAAAGAATCAGCTCGATCGGACTTACGGATCAAAAGTTATGAGCTTCGCAAGCTTGCTGATCCAGAACTTGACGAGAATCAATCTAATCAAAACTTCAAGATTAAACAAGAACGACAAAAGATTGATCAACTAGACTTTGAGAAACACTAGATCAAAACCCTAGAGAGGTTTTTGATGGATCAAATCAAGATAAAACTTGAAGAACAAAAACCAATCTAGAACTAGAACAAGCATGCAAACAAGAACCAAAGCAGAAA
Source organism: Rhipidocladum racemiflorum (assembly GCA_036346355.1). Taxonomy (NCBI): domain Eukaryota; kingdom Viridiplantae; phylum Streptophyta; class Magnoliopsida; order Poales; family Poaceae; genus Rhipidocladum; species Rhipidocladum racemiflorum. Next base: position 40,936,576 of record CM070588.1, read on the forward strand.
ACAGCATGTAGCGGCGTGGATTCTTGTAGTACGCAAAAAAATCTTGGAAGAATTGATCTTTATTTCTTGTCTAAAATACTCTCATCAAAGAGTACAAACCCTAAAACCAAGCTCAAAGCTTGATGCGCTTAGCTCTACTTGGTGCCTTTCAGCAGAGACCCCACCTATTTAAAGCACCAACCCACAAGGAGTTAGAATACGATTCCTATTCCTAGAAGAAATCCGTCAATCCCATCAACTCTACTTGGCCCAACCAGGCCGAGTACAACTCTTACAGCGTATGGCAACCCTACCATACTCACGTGACTAACACTTTACTGCAGCGTATGGCCACCTGCCATACTCACGTGACTAACACTTTACCTTGCGAATGACCTCTGCCATTCTCACGTGACTAACCATTCTTCATGTGCACCATTCTCTTAGCCCGAGCGTCGCGTGACATCCTTGACCACCAAGACCTCAGTTCCTCCTGAACCTAGTCCCGAACCTCGGTTCCTCCATGAACCTAGTTCGGTCCGTCATCGACCACGTTAAGCCGAGCAATACACGCACATGAACAAACCACAAAACAATTCGAGCACAAGTCACGACTTGACTCAAGAGTCAAGCCATGCAACTACTCACATGAGCATTGCATAAAGTCGGCGAAAACAAGCATCATGAAATTCTCACAAATTTCATAATCTCAAATTCAAACCGAATTCAATTCAAAATTGCTCAAAACCCTAATCGGGCAAAAAACCATTCACGACGGACCAAAAAAATATTGTCCCGTACACATGAAAAAAGTCACTCAAAAACCATTCTAGCGGACCAACAAAATCATCCGTTGTACAAGTGAAAGTCTCGGTTCCAAGAAGAAGTCATTCAGTAGCACGTTCACGACGGACAAACAAAATCGATTGTCGATTACAAGCGAAATCAAACCTCAAAAAGCCCCGTTCACGGTGACCAAAAAACAAAGTGTCCGTCGTACATGCAAAACTTCTTGGGTTCCTTGGAAAAGTGAGTCCGGCTCATAATCTCAAAAGCATGTCACAGCAGACCCAAAAGCTTGGTCGTCGTGCATGGGAAAAGTGCCAAAACATGTTTACAATGACCAGGACCAGGACCAACAAAGTTTGTCAGTCGTAGATGGGAAACTTCTTGTTTCTTGTCAAATTGTCAAAACACATGAACAAACACATTTTGCAAATTCAATTCTAAGCCAATTTTTATTTGTGATTTCACAATCTCCCCTTGATGAAAACATTGGCAACACCACTAGAATCAGAACATTTGGCATTCACTTTACAAAAGATTTTGAAATTCAAAGGATCAAGGACCAAAGAAAACACAGAATTCCCCTTTGACCAAAATGCAAAACAAAATCTCCCCACTGAGAAGGAAAATGTGTGTGAAAGTGCAATGTGCTCAAAATTCCAAAATTCTCCAAACTTCTCCCAAAATTCTCAAAATTCGAGAAACAACTCCCCTTTTCTTCTCCCCTTTTTCATTAATCTTTTCAACAATTCCCAATTTTCTCCCCTTTGACAATGGATTCATCAAGAGTACAAAGAGAGAACATGTTCAAAAATTTTCCTATAGCAAAGATTTCACAAGAAGAAACAAGAGTGCCAAGATAAGAAAAGATGAGCTCATTCGATCATATAACCTTATATATCACATAATATGCAAAATACATGATCTTGATGTGATTTTAACAAGTTAGGGAATGACATGCATCTCAACCTTAATTCGAGTCAACTATAGCCAAGTACTAAGCAAAACCTTTAGTAGAAAAACAAATGTTCAAGTTGAAGCAAATAACAAATCGAGGCGAGCAAGTAGTTTCAACTCCAATCTAGTGGACCAATTTAATCTTTAAAACAGTAAACTGCATGTGGCATGCTTGAAGCATACTTCTTTTATTTCCTTGGAGTGGCATGCTTGAAGCATACATCTTGTCTTTTGAGGAATGGCATGCTTGAAGCATACATCTTATCTTTTAGGAAAGCATCCTGAAGCTCATAACTTGAGGCTTTTGCTTTTAACAACCCTTTTATTCCCTTTTCTTTTCATTTTTCTTGATTATAAACATGCAAAAGTGATTAAAGGTCTTATGAAAGAGTAAAGTTGAAACCACACTTGCTTCATAGCCCAAATTTGTCGAGAGGATTCAATATTAAGCCTAGAAGAGTAAGATATCACCAGTATTTGGCTATAGGCAATCAAACCAAGGAATTCCATAATATCATTTTTTAGTTCAAGTGGAACAATTTAGATTATCATATTTTAGCAAAATTACATAATATATAAAGAAATATGATAAAGTGAGCTCATTAAGTGAAAAGAACTTGGCAAGAAACTCCCCCTCAAAACAAACCCATTGGATGAACAATCCCAAGTTCTCCCGAATAAAAGCAAAGCGAGAAGAAGACAAAGGTTTTGTGAAAATTTCTAATTGATGTTCAGTATCCACATGATGAAGCACAATATTTTCTTTTCAACATGATCTCTAAGAAAGTGAAATCTTATCAATATGCTCAAGAAAAGTTACTCAAGAAGGTGGCTTACAGAACCAAATCAAATCAACATCCTCCAAAGTCAACATCAGAAAAAGCTCTTCAACTAATCCATGAGGAAGCAGAAAGCCAAATGCCAAAATCTTGAGTTCTATGAAGATACCTGAAAATCCTTTTGATAGCTTGTCGATGTGAAGCACGTGGGAAGCTTGAAAACAAGCACACAAGCACACACAAGCACGTGAGAAGAATCTCTCATGTAAACCTCTAATTATCTCGTCCTCAACAGCATTATCATCATCTTTATGAACAAAGACACTCTCCCCCTGAACATATGCACTTGTACCTTCATCATTTGAACTAGTGCCTTTTGCAGCGAAGTGGAAGAAGCATCTCCAAAGGCAACACTTTCGACATGAGATGCACAGTGAAGAGAACCAAATCTTATCACTGAACATATGAAGTGAGCATCCAAAATTCACTAGCCACATGTTCTCCCTCCTCGCGTGAGAAGCCTACATAGAAGCCGAAAGTGTCGAGGTCTCGATCTTGGGGTTAGAAATAAGTTGTTTAGGAATCCGATCTTGAGACACACGACGGACAGCATAGGCTGCAACACAAGCGAGTCTTATGCACAAAATCAAATTTGCACTTCGATGTTTCTAGCAACAAAGGTGCTTGCATCACCTTAGGCACGCGTAGTGAAGCAAAGCGTGCCTTTCTGAAAATTAGACCTAGCCTTAGCTCTTTCTTTCTTTTGTTGTTTGGCTAGTCTAAAGCAAAAATCTACTAAATGTCCATCTCTACCACAATGAGTGCAAGTGTATTTAACAGGATGTTTGGCTTTAGAAGTAGAAACAACATTTGCATTCATCATAGTAGAAGATAACACTCCGTGAGACTTAAAGGCAGTTTTCTTAGGCTCATTGACAATTTCAAATTTTCCTCAGTCAAGTGTTTTAACAACGGTGGGAGCATGTGATTTATGATGAGCATAAGAATCAAAACCTAAACCTTTGTTATGAGGTGCTGACTTTTGATTGATCCAAAATCATGTTTAGGTTCTTCTTTCCTTTAGTGAAAGCGTTCTAATGATTTGTCAAGTAATCAACTTTTGAGAAAGAGTTAAACAATTATTGCAAAGACATTCACTTTTCCTTTTTGCTTCGACAAGTTGAGCATGAAAGAACCTCATGTGTAAGCGGATCATCGATCAATTGAGAAACCCTAGCATTTGCATCTTTTAATTTTAATTCAAGAGTTGAGCATTTAGAACAGAAGTTAAACCATGCAAATCATCGATTGAAGCACTAGCATGTTTAATATGTTTCTCATTTTTCTCACTTTCGGCATTAATTTTCTCAATCAAGGAAAGCATGCTCTTTCCTAAGCAAGGTAAGCTCATTGTAAATTAAGTCACATGATTTGCAAGTATCATCATCAGGAATCAAGATTTTAAGTCTAGCAATTTCAGCATTCAATGATTCAACAATAAAATCATGCTTCTTAATTTTCTTGTCACGTTTATCAAGCAATTTACCAAGGCGAGCATGACAATAGCTAATTCATCGTAGAAGGATCTACCTCATTGAAGTCATTTGTCATGATCGCCCTCGGTGGTATCGCTGCTTTTGGCCATGAGACACAACCGTCAACTCATGCTTGCTTGGAGTTGCATCATCCTCGCTGCTCTCTCAGAATCCACATCGCTCAAATTGACTTGTTCAAGAGCGGAAAGAACTCGATGGACAATTTTGCGGTTGATGAAGTTCTTCTTCTTTCTATCACTTGGAAGAACTTCTTCTTCTCTTTTCTTTCGTTGTCCTTCTCCTCCTTGATGCTTTACTTGCAAGTTTTGGGACAGTTTGGAATGAATATGGTGAGATCACCACACTCATAGCATCTTGGAGGATCACCACCACCTCTCTTTCTTTTATCACATTTTTGCAAAGCTTTGTTAAAGCGAGAAGAAATAGTGACAAGTCTTCTTCTGGGAATTGCTCAATCTGTTCATCGGTTAGTGAAGACAAGAAAGATAGAGCAAAACTTGAAGCAACACCATTATGAGATATGCTAGATTGAGATGTCAAAGCAATTGATTTATGATCATTCTTTCTAGCAAAACATCTAATTCATGAGTTTTCAACTTAGAATAAAGAACATCTAAAGTAAGTGTACTCATGGTAGTAGATTCTTGTATAGATGTTACTTTCATCTCCCACACTGACATGTCCAAAGCACTAAGCAATTGTCGAGCATTAGCGGCATCATCAAAGCTAACTCCAACGGCCAAATTGCTAAGAATCTTATTAAAGCGATGCAAAGAAGTCATCTGGACTCATAGGGTTTCATCTCAAATCGCATGTATTCTTTTTTGTAAAGATCTTGTGAACCTCTTTAATAGTGTTAGAACCCTCATGGTAATCACAAAAGATTTCCATACCTCATATCTTGGATCGAAGATGAATCACGATCGGAAATCGCTCGTCCCAAGCCTTGGATGATCAAGTTCGCGCCTTACTATTTGCTTCAACATGTGCGCGATTGGTGTCGTTGGCGTTATGCGTTTGCGAGGGGACATCATATGGTTTGTAGACCTTCTCCCAAATTGCGAATCCCTGAGCTTGGATGAGAACGCCTCCATCTTGGCCTTCAAAACTGAAAATCAACACCATTGAACACACAAGGTTTTGTCGAATAATGATCCATTGATCTAATCACGATTAAGATAGATTAGAAAAACCTTGCTCTGATACCACTTGTAGGATCGAAGTATCACGAATATAGCAATCAGAGGGGGTGAATGATTGTCTGGAGCTAAAACCAAATTCTTGATCTATTAAAAGTTCACCCCAAAACAGAACCAAATAATTGCCTCGTTTTTCGACAAAAACAGAATGACAGAGAGTTTGGTAAAACGAGAATTACCGGAGATCCAACCGTCGAAACGATCTGAAATTTGGACACAAGAAACTAGATTCCAATACAGAATCGAACCCAAAAAGAATCAGCTCGATCGGACTTACGGATCAAAAGTTATGAGCTTCATAAGCTTGCTGATCCAGAACTTGACGAGAATCAATCTAATCAAAACTTCAAAGATTAAACAAGAACGACAAAGATTGATCAACTAGACTTTGAGAAACACTAGATCAAAACCTAGAGAGGTTTTGATGGATCAAATCAAAGATAAAACTTGAAGAACAAAAACCAATCTAGAACTAGAACAAGCATGCAAACAAGAACCAAAGCAGAAAACATGTAGCGGATTCTTGTATATAAAAATCTTGGAAGAATTGATCTTTATTTCTTGTCTAAAATACTCTCATCAAAAGAGTACAAACCTAAAACCAAGCTCAAAGCTTGATGCGCTTAAGCTCTACTTGGTGCCTTTCAGCGAGACCCCCCACCTATTTAAAGCACCAACCCACAAGGAGTTAGAATCACGATTCCTGTTCCTAGAAGAAATCCGTATCCAACTCAACTCTCTTGGCCCAACCAGGCCGAGTACAACTCTTACGCCATGGCAACCTACCATACTCACGTGACTAACACTTTGCCAGCGTATGGCCACCTGCCATACTCACGTGACTAACACTTTGCACGCGAATGACCTCTGCCATTCTCACGTGACTAACCATTCTTCATGTGCACCATTCTCTTGGCGAGCGTCGCGCATGACATCCTTGACCACCAAGACCTCAGTTCCTCCCTGAACCTAGTCCGAACCTCAGTTCCTCCATGAACCTAGTTAGGTCCGTCATCGACCACGTTAGCCTTCGAGCAATACGCACATGAACAAACCTAAAACAATTCCGAGCACAAGTCCACGACTTGACTCAAGGATCAAGCCATGCAACTACTCACATGAGCATTGCATAAAGTCCGGCTTGAAACAAGCATCATGAAATTCTCACAAATTTCATAATCTCAAATTCAAACCGAAATTCAATTCCAAAATTGCTCAAAACCCTAATCGAAGCAAAAACCATTCATGACGGACCAAAAAATATTGTCCAGTACACATGAAAAATCACTCAAAAACCATTCAGCGGACCAACAAAATCTGTCGTTGTACAAGTGAGTCTAAGTTCCAAGAAGAAGTCATTAGAAGTGAAAACCGTTCTGACGGACAAACAAAATCGGATCCGTCATTACAAGCGAAATCAAACCTCAAAAAGCCGTTAGTTGTGACCAAAACAAAGTGTCGTCAGTGCATGCAAAACTTCTTTGGTTCCTTGGAAAATTGAGTCCGGCTCATAATCTCAAAAGCATGTCCACAGCGGACCCAAAAACTTGGTCCGTCGTACATGGGAAAGTGCCAAAACATGTTTCACAGCCAGGACCCAGACCAACAAAGTTTGTCCGTCGTAGATGGGAAACTTACTGTTTCTTGTCAAATTGTCAAAACACATGAACAAACACATTTTGCAAATTCAATTCTAAGCCAATTTTTCAGCACATGATTTCACAGGTGGAGGACATCTTCCGTTACCTCAAAGGAAGCAAAGATCCCGGCTTGTTCTATAAAAGAAATAATGAACTGAATTTAGTTGGCTATGCTGATGCTGGGTATCTATCGGACCCGCACACTGGCAAGTCACAAACTGGAATGTTTTCCTTTGTGGTGGAATGGCAATTTCTTGGAAGTTGTCTAAGCAGACTCTTGTCTCGACATCGATAAACCACTCATAAATCATTGCCTTGTATGAAGCCTCCCGAGAATGTGCATGGCTTCGAAGAATGGTTCACCACATCCAGAAATCATGAGGCTTGAACATGGAACAAACTCCCAATATCATCTATGAAGATAATGCAGCTTGCGTTGCTCAAGTGCAAATGGGATATGTGAAAATCAACCTCACGAAGCATATCAACCCCAAGTTTTTTTATGCTCATGAAATGCATAAGATGAACGATGTCAAGATACTGCATACTAAGTCATGTGAAAATCTCGCAGATTTATTCAATAAGTCACTCCCAGCATCTTCTTTTGAAAGGTGTGTTAGAGGAATTAGGATGATGAGACTTAGAGAAGGGCAGATTTTAGGGGGAGATTTTTCACATACTCTTAAATAAATCTCGAACATGAAGTTTGAGTACCCAACGTGAATCTCGGAGATCCAAATTGAAGTTTGGGTGAATTGTACTCTTTTTGCTTAGTAAGTTTTTCACTTAAGTTTTTCTTACAAAAGGTTTTAATGAGGCAATTCGTGCAACACAACAAGTGTATGCTATGTACTCTTTCTCTAAGTATTTTCTCACTGGGTTTTTCTGGAGTTTTGATGAGGCATATGCATCTCGTGGTAAAGTGTCCAAGGGGGAGTGTTGAGAAACCTGGCCCATGAAGGCCCTATGGACTCTTACCGAAACCCTAGTTGTAGGTTATAAATAGGAGGCAAGGGTCCCCCCTATTGTACACGTGCAATCAGAATAAAGCAGTCGATTACTCCTACACCTTGTGTTTCTTTCTCTGTCTGTTCTCCACTTTAGATCTGTTCGGCAACCCCGGACTATTTGATAGCGAGGTTGTCTAACAGTTAATTAGCTCTCCTTTTCTATTCCCTAAATCACCGCCAACGGTGGATTGATCTGCCCACCAACGGCGATACCTACTAACCTACCACTACATGTTGCCAACGATAACTCTACCCGTAGACTGGCAATGGTGGTTATCTATTCCTGCGCCGCCAATGGCAACCGGCTTTGGATCAGACTAACCAGCAGCAGCAACCACAACCAGCCAACATCGGCGTGCCTTCGGCATGTTACTGGCAACCGCTCGACGTCGAATTTGCCGACAGTGAGCTAGCGCCACGCATTGCCTTTGAGACGCGACACTACAGTGCTTGTCAATGGTCACTACTAAAAAAATGTATATTAGATGTTTCATCACAGACAATTTTAAAGTGAATCCGTATGTGATAAGAAACATCACTGATGGTTCTATAGTGAATCCGTGTGAAATCATGTGCTGAAAAATTGGCTGAGAATTGAATTTGCAAAATATGGTTGTGCTTGTGTTGTCATATTTGATCAATTGACATGCTAGTGATATGCTTCAGTTAAATGGTTCGAAAAACAATGTTTGACTTTGTGCGCCGGACCGTTTTTTTCGCATATGCGCCGGACCAAATTTTCAGTCCGCTGTGAACATGATTTTGAGACCTTTTCGCTGGACCAAATTCTTCTTTTAACTGAGAGCTCGACGTGTACGACGGATCAATTTTTTGGTCCGTCGTGAGTGACGCCAGACCAAAGTTTCGGTCCGGCATGAACCGCTTTTTGAAGGGTGATTCCCTTTGTGCGCCGGACTGATTTCTTTGGTCCGGCGTGAATGGTTTTTTCTAGGGTTTAATTCTTAAGTTGCATCAATTCGGTTTTGGTTCTGATTGATGATTATGAGATTCATATGGATTTTATAATGCATGTTTTGATGCAATGCTCGTGTGAGTAGTTGCATGGACTAATTGAGCCAAGTTAGGAAGAACTTGTGCTCAGAAATTTTGTTTTGTGGTTTGTTTATGTGCAGGTGTTGCTCGACGGTGAACGTGGTCGATGATGGGACAAGAACTAGGTTCATGGAGGAACTGAGGTTCGAGATTAGGTTCTGGAGGAATCGAGGTCTTGGTGGTCAAGGATGTAATGCGGGACGTTCGGGCTAGAGAACAGTGCATATGGAGGGTTATTAGTCACGTAAGTATGGCAGGTGAGCCATACGCGTGCAGAGTTGTAATCGTTTGGGGTAGCTTACATGTATTGGGCCATGTTGGACCAAGTGGACATGCATGCGTACTCTGTTAGAGTTGCTCATTATAAACAGGGGGAGGTGTCCCCTATTTATGCGTGTGTTAGAGAGCAGAACGGCTGGGAGCCAAGTTTTAGGATTTGTACTCTTTTGATGGGAGTATTTTAGACAAAGAGAAATAAAGATCAATTCCTTCCATATCCTCTGCCTGCTACAGCAATCTCGAAGCTACAGTGCACGCGTTGCTACAGTATTTTCTGTTTTGGTTTTTGCTTCTGTTCTGGTTCTAGATTGGTTCTTTGTCGACTTTGATTCTTTGAGTTCCGTCTTGATTTGATCCATCCAAAACCCTTCTAGGGCATTGATTTAGAGTTCCTCAAAATTTTGTTGGTTGATCTATTGAAGATCTTGCTTAATCATGAAATTGATGTTAGATCAATTCTCGTCATATTCTGTCACAGCAAGTTTGCGAGATTCATAACTTTTGATTCGTAAGTTCGATCCAGCTGATTTTTTCTTTGTTAGATTCGTATTGGAATCTAGTTTCCTGTGTTCAAATTTCAGATCGATCCAATGGTTGGATCTCCAAGCATTTGCATTTTACTAAACATCTCTAAATCTGTTTTTGTTGAATACGAGGCAATTATTTGAATCCGAGTTGGGGTGTTCGTCCATGTCGGGACCCAAATATGCAAATCCGGACCCTCTGTGTATTTAGAACTAGTCCAGGATCACGCTAGTGCACACAGTCTCAACATAGATGAATATCACAATCATACACAGTGGAATAATAAAAATAGCTCAATTACAGAATATAAACTATTGAACGACCATAAGGTCAACCTTACATTTGTGAACCTTGACAGCTTCAACTCCAAATAAGCAGCAGCGGAACGAAGAACATCGGTGTATCCCATCAATACACCACAGGCAACTGACGGGGTTCAACTCCTAGATAATCGCCTTCTCACGGAACTTCTTCTTCTTTGATGATTTAGACTTCTGCTCACTGGTGATTGTTTGTTTGCAAGGGGTGAGTACATAAAGTACTCAACAGGTCATGCACAGAATGCAAGTCTAATAACTATATGCATGGCTTATTCCAAATGACAGGCTGAAGGGGTTATTTTGCAATAAACAACATTCACAAATATTCATAATAGATTGTAAAGCGGTAAAACAAATAACAATAGTAATAAAATTTCACAGTTGTTTCACAAGTAAACCATTCCAACTCCTTAACCAGTTATCACTTTTCATAGGCAAGAACGCCTCCAAGCCCAAGTTCCATTTTAAGAAAAGCTAACCCTTGACTGTAATCCTCGAGCAATGTCCAATACCGCGGACACGGCTATTCGAATAGATTTTACACTCTGCAGAGGTTATACACTTTACCCACAAGATACAATCAACTCATCACGTCAGCCGTGAATCGCCATATAATAGTATGCGAATGAGAGATCATAACAAAGCCTTTTGGAAGCTTCTAACTCCACAAGTGAACCTCTCCGGTTGTTGCACACTATCCCTTCCCTTAGCAAAGGCGAAGTCTATGCCAACCAACCATTGGACGGGTTTCTAGTCGCAGCCCCGGTACGCTCCCCCATTCAACTACACAGAGGTTTAGTTGACACCCCGAGGTACCACATGCAAGTTATTAGCAACCTACTCAACTAGGTCCATCCCATTACAGACATGTGGTTGTATAATGAACTCAGTTCAAAGGCTTGCAAGGTTGTCCTTAGAGTGACCAGGGCAAGACTACCAAAGTATTCACGAGTATTCCAACACCAACAAAAACCAAATCGACAGCCCAGTTGCCACTCTTGGCCCACCAGAAAATTATTGCGCAACACAATGCCAACAACTCAACATCCTTGAAGAAGCACCAAGGCCTCCGCATATCAACATCATCGTGTCGGCAACACGTCAAACCATTTCAAAATACATTGCATATTCCATTAATCAATATTGACCTTTGTATTGGCAAAATGATGGCATTGACCCGTTGCAAGTCTAAGAAAACTAATACGTTCTATCTAACCCATGTTGGCAATTCATTAGCTTCCAACTATTAATCAACAAACCTAGGGTGACAAATGAATCATGGCATACAATTATCGTTGACAAGGTGGCAATAACGAGTAGGTCGATTATCTAATCCCAAATTAATTGAAATAAGTTTAACTTAAACTAGCATGCTATAATTTGAAACAACATATGTTTCGAAAATGGGATCAACATGGTCAAAGCACAACTTGCCTGGCCCTTGCAATTTTATTCTTTACTCTTTATCTTTGATTTTTGATCTTTGATCTTCAATCTCCGCTTTCTTGATCCACGGCTCATTCGAGCGACTTCCGAACGACGCGGCTAGCGGTTAAACAAAATGGCAAATACAAACCAATTCAAAAGACAAATCAAGTAAAACTCCAAATTAAGAACAAATAGCATTGGGCACAACGGCTTGGATGAATTCAGGAACTTGATTGGATTAGATCGAAGTTTAGATAAAAGAGAATGGCTTTCGGGCAAAACACCGAAAGAGGAAAGATTAATAACCGGGAAAGAAGAATAATATTCTGAAGAATGTTCCTTCTGAAGTTATTATCTTGATTGGACAGACAATGACATATGAGCTCTCGATCTATAGATCGGGTCCATAAAGGTATGTTAGTTCTCAATGAACTAAACTGAAGCTCGATGTTGACTTTTGTTGACTAAACAGATAAACGGTCAAACAAAAGAGGGATAGACTGATAGATAAGATCTGGGTACACAGACATGACACATGGCCAATGGTCTATCAACCAAGTCCATGAACGATTTCTAGATCAAAGGCAGATTAGATTTTCTAGGTTAAGACAAGGACAAGTGTGTTACCACGATTGAACCAACGGGAAAGATTGCAAAGATAACAACGCGACTCACGATGAACTTAGTCTATCGAACCGGTCTTAGGTTAGGGTTTTAATTCGGCTTTGAAGATGATATGACGATGAGGCTAGGCTCACATCATGATGATAGAACAGATGAGGACATCGCACTATGGCTCTTGCATGAATGCACACATGCAATGACAACGAAGCGATGAGAGCCAAGCGTTAATGATGAAGTGTTAACGGCGAAACGTTAACGGCGGAACGTTAACGGTGAAACATTAACGATGGAGCATTAACGGTGGCGTTAACGTCGAAATGTTAACGGTGAAACATTAACGGTGAAGCGTTAACGACAGAACGTTAACGGCGAAACGTTAGCGGTGGGACGTTAACGACGGAACGTTAACGGTGAAGCGTTAACGGCAGAACGTTAACAGCGAAGCGTTAACGGCAAAACGTTAACGGCGAAGCAAAGCGACGATGGGACACTCACGAAACAAGGTATCGACCATCGGTGCAACGACATAGCCGTGACAAAATGCTACCAAGGACAGCTAACCAAAACGCGAACCAGTAACAATGACTATGTTGAAAGATGATGGTTTTAAGTCAGAACCGGGCTTCGTCGACGAACAGAGGCCAAAAGAATTCTAAGGATGATCCAAAACAGAAAGGGATGACCCACCGGACGCGACAACACGGCCGGAGCGAACTAAAATAACCGGCGTCAAAGGACAGCGCACGACGGCGGCACAAAGATGGCCTAAATATATAAAAACATTTCGGAGGATGGGACATCAAAGGGAGATTGTCCATCACGTAGAATGCGACGAGACGAACTCAACGGTATAGGCGGATTTTGCGGCGCCCCAATGGATTTATCAGAAACTGCCGACGAATGGCTTTCGGAGCCAAACTTTAGACGGCCATAACTTTTAGAATAATGATCGAAACTTAACCAAATTTGACCAAGAGCTAGATGTAACCTAGAGGAATACCTTGACGCTGGTTGCTAGGCGTCCTGGCTGGCGTGAATCCCAGATTGAAGCGGACTGGGGTCACTCCTGCTGTCTTCTTAGGGCAACTGTTGGAGAAGTGCCCTGGCTCATTGCAAGTGTAGCAGCGTCTCACTTTTCCTGTTGACTGCCTGAAGCGGCATTTCTGGCTGGAGCTGGGGTCTGATAATTCTGGTGACGGGTCTTGGTGCTGGTGACGGTGTCCTCGTTGCATTCTGCGGCTGGAATCTGAAAAACTGATTTGGCGCAACCCTCAAGCGTTGCTGCGCTCCCTGACGCGATCCCTGCTGTTGCATCCTTCGCTTCCGGTTCTTATCCAGTTCCTTGCGCTTGTCCTCAAGAATAAGCGCCTTGTTCACAAGCTCCTGGAAATCTGGAAAAGTGTGGGTGATCAGTCCCACCTGCAGTCCTGAGTTAAGTCCCTTCATAAAGCGAGACTGTCTGGCTTTATCTGTCGCTACATCTTTAGGTGCGTAGCATGCAAGCTGTGTGAACTTATTCAGGTACTCAGCCACCGGCTGATTACCTTGCTTCAGTGCTCTGAACTCTTCCTTCTTGAGGTCCATAATTCCTTCTGGCATGTGATACTGACGAAATGCAGCTGTAAACTCCTCCCAAGTGATGTCCTGAGGGTTCTCCCGCGTGTCGCAGAAATTCTCCCACCATTCAGCGGCGGTCCCTTCCAACTGATGAGAAGCGTAGAGTACCTTCTCATTTCCCATGCATTGAGCAATGTGTAGCTTCCTCTCAATTAACCTTAACCAATCATCGGCCTCTAACGGATTGGCATTTCCAGAGAAAGAGGGTGGATGAGTCCTCATGAACTCTGACAGTCTTGAATTCTGGCATTGTCCCTGATTGACTTGATTATTCTGATTAGCAGTGGCGTGGGCAGTAATCTGTTGCATCTGCTGCATCATTGCATGCATCAACTGGGTCTGTGCAGCAAGCAAAGCTCCAAAATTCTGCATGTCAACAGGCGGTGCTGGTTGGGGTGCAGGTGCTCCATCATTAGGGTTCCCAGCTGGGCGAGAACCACTTCCATTGCCTCCAAAGTTTTCGCGGGTGTTCACCATCTGTCGGTTGCTCCAAGGTTTAGAGATGAGAGGGAACAAGAATAGACAAGTAATAGAGAAACTTATGCGGGGAAAAAGTGTAACTCAAAAATCCAACTTTATTATTTAATAATAATACTTGGTATGGTTGCTCACAATGCCTAAGGGCCTTGCAACACATACTGCACACTTAGCAAACAATGAAAATCCAAATCGACTCTTACTAGAGTCTAACGCCTAAGGGGTGACTCTTATTCTATAACGCGACTCGACGTAGGAGTCTCAACCTTAATGCCTACGCTCACTCGTCGAGAAAACCTCCACTGCCTCCTCGGGGCGGGTGTGGCGGCTTAGGCGCGAAACAATCACCATGCCCTGCAACTGCAGCTGTGGTTGACGACGCGACATCCTCCTCTGGCTCTGAATCTGGCTGTTGCTGTTGCTGTGGCTGTGGCGCGGGTGCAGGTGGTGCCTCTTCTGGGTTCTCCTCTGGCTCTGGGGCGTCCAACTCCAACACTGGATCGGGGCTTTGTCCATACAGTGCGGTCTCCAGCTCTACGATCCTTTCCGCAGCATAGGCGATGTACTCACGAGCATTCTCCAAGTGCTTCTTCTCCTCCTCAACCTGCTCGCGAGCCTTCTTCAACTCCTGGACTGTATCATCGATCAGCTCCTCCTGAGCGGCGACGAATCTGGCTAAGTGAGTGACGGTAGCATCTTCATCTCCTATCGGCTTCCGTTGAGCTCTGTTGTCTCGGCGTGGATGGTGACGGAATACGGTGCCTTCCAGCTCCCTGGAGTAGGTGCGAGCGATCTGCTGCATTGCTCGACGCGACACCTCCTGGATTCCCATCTCAAAGGTAGACCTCCTGGCGGTGAAGTGGAAAGGGCGGCTCAACTTCGTCTTCTCTCGGGCATGCACTGTGATCCTAACGTCCCATCCTATGACCATTCTTGCCTGCATGAGTGTAGTCCTCGGTAGAGCGGACTCTCAAAACCTCCAAGAAACTGAAGCATACGCCACAACTCGGCAGCGTAGCCTCCTTCACACTCGGCGTAGTTGTTCATCATCATCATCTGTCAGAAGACACTCGCGTAAGAACGCAACATTTTAAAATCAAGTGGAAGACAAAAATAACTCAGCAAGGGGTGTGAACAAGAAAGAAAGGGGTAAGTCGAGAATTCATTCATTATCTAGACAAATTTTATCTTTAGAAAATAGGTTTTATCCTCACTACGACCAATCTAACTATGGGTGAGCCTACAGTCAGTATGGCTCTGATACCACCTCTGTCGGGACCCTAATTTACAAATCCAGGCCCTCTGTGTATTCAGCACTAGTCCAGGAACACGATAGTGCACACAGTCCCAACTTTGGTAAATATCATAGTCATACTCAACGAAATAATAAGATACTTTAATTAGTTAACCAAGCTGGTTGCTTGACCTTAAGGTCAAGTTACAAATATACGCCACGCATGGCGAAAACTTAATAAAAGAGAAATAACAGCAGCGGAATGTAAGATAACTTTGTGGTGCCATCCAGTATACCACAGGCAACTGACTGGGCTCGCTCCCTAGTTAGACGCTTCCTCTTGGAGTTCCTCCTCCGAAGCTAGTGTAGACTCTTCTTCAACTGGTGTTGTATTGCGACAAGGGTGAGTACTTGGTACTCAGCAAGTCATGCACAGAATGCAAACTAATATACTACATGCATGGCTTAGTACGAAGGAACAGCTCAGGGTATAATTGCAGTAAAACAGCATTTGACAAGTAGCATAAGTAGATTCGAAAGCAGTAAAGACAAGTATAAGATCAATAACTTTTCCAGGGGTTAAATAAACATCTTTTCCAATCCTAGTCCACATTTTCATCAACATCATTATTAAACCAAACCCGACCTTTCAAGCTCAAGTTATTTTCAACAAAGTCTAACCCTTGACTGTAATTCCCGAGCGATGTCCAATACCGCGGACACGGCTATTCGAATAGATTTTACACTCTGTAGAGGTTATGCACTTTACCCACAAGATACAGCCAAACACCACAAAAGCGAGTGTCCGTAACAAAGTCTTTCGGAAGCTTCTAACAGCACAAGTGGGCCTCCCCGGTTATTGCACACTAACCCATCCCTTAGCGAAGGAGAAGTTTAGGCCAATCAACCGTTAGATGGGTACCTGGCCTCAGCCCCGGTACGCTCCCCCGTACAACTGCACAAAAGGTATAGTTGACACCCCGAGGTCCCATAGGTACATTATTAGAACCTTAATCAACTAGGTCCGTCCCATTACAGACATGTGGTTGCACGTTTGACTCAGTTCAAAGGCTTGCAATGTTAAGTCCTTAGGATGACCAGGGCAAGACTATCCGAAGAACCAAATCAACGCTCCCGGTGCCACAACTGGCCCACCCGATCATTCTTGCCACATGCCTCGGTCAAAATCTATTTATCAAATCCTCAGTTGATTACCATGCACCATGTGCCATCAACAATCATATCACATGGTACTTCTTTCAAAACAGGTTCAATATCTCATTAAGTCAATATTAGCAATTGATTGTCCAAAACATTTCACGTGGCAAGGCTAAGCATACTACGTCGGTCTAACTACCCATGTTGGCAATTTAATAATGTCCAACTAGTAATCCACAACTAGGGTGACAAGGGGTCATGGCACATATTTAATTAACCAAGGTGTCATACAGCAATTTGGCACTTATCTACTTTCCCATAATTAAATAAAGCATTTTCTACTTTCAATTAGCATGCAATAATTTAAATCAAATTAATTTCAAAAATGGGATCAATATGGTCAAAGCATAACTTGCCTTCAAAGAGTACTTGTTCTTGGTCTTGAGCTGGCTCCTGGGTCAACACTTCACCTTCGAAGCCTTCGGGCACTTCTACGTCTACTCGTAAAGCGTGCAAATAGCAATAAATAAATAAACAGTAGACAAAAAGTGTCTAAACATCCAAATAAAGTTCATAAACAGAGAAAGCATAATTTTATGAATTTTTAGAAACTGGAATCGTCAAATTCGAAGTTAAAACGCAAAAGTTACAAGTGTTTAAAATTTAAATAATCAAATAAATAATATTACAGAGAAAAACTTTGGTCCAAAAATTAAATAACATTCACCATTAGGTAGATCTCAATTTTATAAAAATTTAAAAATTTGAATCACTCAAATCAGAGATAAATTGCAAAAGTCATAAGCGTTTCAAGTTTCAAAATTCAAATAAACCAATAATCCGAATTAATTCATTTATTTTTATACTGAAAAACCGAATAATGACGTCAGCATGCCGTCAGCACGAATTTTGATTTTCCCCCGAATTATTTTTCTATTAAAAAATTGATTTATTGCGTCAGCTGGTCCATCGACGTGGTCCACGGTTCGGCTCGGGTCCACCGTGGACTCGGTCCACGGCGCACGTGTCTCACTAATAGGTGGGACCCCTCGGTGGCGTCGACAGCGTCACCGCACTCGGTGAGGGCGGTGGCCGGGCCCCACCGTGACGTCAGCGGTGACGTCATGGTGCGGTTGGCCGTCCTGCTAACACGCGGGCCCCACGGCGTCACGCAGCGTGGCGTCGGCGGCGGCATGATCGGCCGCCCGACCACGACGGTCCAACTACCGGCACGTGGCATGATCTCGGCCGTTGATTTGAAAATCAACGGCCTAGATCAGATCTGGCTTAACATAATAGAAAAACTACTCGGCTGATCTGGACCGTTCGATCTTGATCGGACGGTCAAGATCCAATCTAGAGTTTACAACGTGGCTAACCCTAGCCGTTCGATCTAGATCTAACGGCTGACATCTATCCAAGCACGGTGCGGTTTTAGTTACGTGGCACGATCTGAACCGTTGGATCTAGATCCAACGGTTGGAAATAGATCTAGAGATTAACACGTGGGATCTCACCGGGGGTGACGTGGACGAATCTGGGCCCTTGGATCTTGATCGGACGGTGGAGCGAGCTCGGGGTCCGGCGATGGCGTGCGGCGGAGCTCGGTCACCGGGGACAGGGACGATGACCACTCGAACGGCGCTACGGGGCTCCTCCCGCGAAGTGAAGGGTACCCTCCGACGCGGCTTGTCCTTGCGGTTCCGGATCTGGACTCAACGGCGGCGGAGGACGGCGAACGGCGGCGGAAACGGCGATTAACCGCGACGGAACGCTAAACCAACTACGGTGAGCTCGTGCGGGTAAACGGCGACGGCTCAGGCGACGTTGTCTAGGGCTACGGGTGCGCACGGGAGTCGGCTACACGTTGGTGGCGGCGGCGCATTAAATAAGCCCCTCGGCCTCCGTGAAAATCGCGGAAACCGAGGCCCACACGGCTGCGCCGGCGGAATCCGAAATGGATTCGGATTGGGGTGACGTGGCTCAACGTAAGCCGTTGGATCAAGATCCAACGGTACGGGAGTTTGGGCTCGGGTCCGGCTCGGGCGACCTGGCTGGCTTGGTCGGGCTTGGGTTCGGGTGACGTGGCGCGATCGTGGCTGTTGGATCCCGATCCAACGGTCACGCGCGTTAGTGTTTGGCGACTGGGTTCAACCGGAACGGCTGGCTCGGTCGGGTCCGGGTCGGACTCGAGTCTGACTCGGACTCGGGTCCGGTCGGATGAACAGTGAAACCGGTTAGGTTTTTCCAGCGATTAAATAATCCAATTAATTCCCAGAAATTCATTTAATTCATTAAAAATAGCAAAACACTCAGAAAAATTCCAGAAAAATTCTAGAAAATATTTTGGAACATTTTGGACTCAAATAAAATATTTCCAACAAAATTTTATTTGCAAAATTAAATTCTTTAATTACTTCAAAAGGGAATAAATTCAAATGAATTCCAAAAAATTCCAAAAATTCACCAAAGTGTAAAATAACATTTAAATTTATGAAAAGCAAAAATTGGGGTGTTACAAACCTCCCCCCCCTTAACAAAATCTTGTCCCCGAGATTCAGGGCTTACTAAAGAATAGGTTCGGAAACTCTTTCTTTAAATCCTCTTCGCGCTCCCAAGTTGCTTCGCTCTCTGCATGGTTGCTCCATTGTACTCTGCAGAAACAGGTTGACTTGTTTCTCGTCTCTCGATCCATGGTGTCCAAAATCTTGACAGGGTGTTCCTTGTAAGTCAGATCCTCTTGTAGCTCAATTGACTCTAGCGGCGTCTGCTCATCAGGTACTCGGAGACACTTCTTCAACTGGGATACGTGGAATACGTCATGTACTCCTGCTAGTGATTGCAGTAACTCCAGCTGGTACGCAACTTCACCTCTACGGCTGAGAACCTTAAATGGCCCAATATATCGCGGCGCGGGTTTTCCTTTGGCATGGAATCTCTTAACTCCCTTGAGTGGTGTGACTCTGAGATACACGAAATCTTCTGGTTCAAAACTCAGGTCTCGGCGACGGTTATCGGCGTAGCTCTTCTGTCTTGACTGTGCTATCTTCAGTCTTTTCCGGATCATGGCAATCTGCTCTTCAGCTTCTTGAAGAATGTCCGGTCCAAATACACGGCGTTCACCTGTCTCATTCCAGTTCAACAGTGTTCGACAAGGTCGACCGTATAGTGCCTCAAATGGTGACGTTTGCAAACTTGCTCGATAGCTATTGTTGTAGCTGAACTCAGCATACGGCAGACTTTTATCCCAAGAGGTGGCATAAGCTAATGCACACGCTCTTAACATATCCTCCAGTATCTGATTAACTCTCTCAGTCTGTCCATCCGACTGTGGATGATAAGCTGTACTGAAGTTCAAACGGGTCCCCATGGCTTCATGCAGCTTATTCCAGAATCTCGAGGTAAACTGGGTACCTCTATCCGATACAATCTTCTTCGGCACTCCATGCAAACAGACGATCCTGGTCATGTACAATTCTACTAACTTATCTCCCGAGTAAGTGGTCTTTACTGGAATAAAATGGGCGACCTTAGTCAAGCGGTCTACTATAACCCATATGGAGTCATATCCTCCTTGAGTCTTGGGTAAACCGGTAATGAAGTCCATTCCGATTTCCTCCCATTTCCACTCAGGTATCCGTAACGGCTGCAGCAACCCTGCAGGTCTCTGATGCATTGCCTTGACTCTCTGACATATGTCGCACAGCGCAACATGCTCGGCAACTTCACGCTTCATGCTCGGCCACCAGAATCTTTCCTTTAAATCCTGATACATCTTGGCACTTCCCGGATGAATTAAGTACTTGGAGTCATGGGCTTCTTCTAAGATTAACTGCTTCAGCTCCTTCTTGTTTGGCACACAAATTCGATCCTTTATCCATAACGTGCCTTGCTCGTCCAGTTTGAGGTCTTTTGCCTTGCCCTCGTCCATCTTGGACTTAATCCTGCGGATCTTGTCATCATCCTTTTGTCCTTCTCGGATCTGATCCTCTAGGGTAGGCTTCACTTCTAATGCGGCCAAGAATCCTTCTGGTACTACTTCAGTCTGCATTCTCTGGAAATCTTCACATAGCTCATCCTGACTCGTGGCTATCAACATTTTCACGGTATGGCTTTTCCGACTTAGAGCATCGGCCACCACGTTGGCCTTTCCGGGATGGTAATGGATTCCAACATTATAATCCTTGATCAACTCTAACCATCTCCTCTGACTCATGTTCAGGTCTGATTAGGTGAAGATGTACTTAAGACTCTTATGGTCCGTGTATACTTCACATCTGTTCCCAATCAAATAGTGACGACACAACTTCAAAGCATGCACTACGGCAGCTAGCTCTAGGTCATGTGTCGGATAATTCTCCTCATGTGGCCTCAACTGCCTTGATGCATAAGCGACGACCTTTCCGTTCTGCATCAGCACACATCCAAGTCCTTGGCGCGATGCATCACAATAAATATCAAAGCTCTGATTAACATCCGGTAGAACTAACACCGGGGCTGATGTCAATCGCTTCTTCAGCTCTTGAAAACCTTTCTCGCACTCCAGCGTCCATGCAAACTTCTTCTCCTTTTCCAGCAATTGCGTGAGAGGTCTCGCAATTGTCGAAAAGCCTTCAATGAAACGGCGGTAATAACCTGCCATTCCTAGGAAACTCCGGATCTGGGTCACGGTTTTCGGCTATTCCCAGTGTAACACAGCTTCTACCTTGCTCAGGTCGACGGCGACTCCTTCTGCGGTCATTACATGTCCGAGGAACTCCACCTTGTCCTTCCAAAATTCGCACTTGCTGAACTTAGCGAAGAGTTGCTGTTCCCTCAGCTTTTCCAAAACTCGCCTCAAGTTCTCTGCGTGCTCATCCTTTGTCTTGGAGTAGACTAAGATGTCATCTATAAACACAACAACAAACTTGTCCAAATATTACATGAACACCTTGTTCATCATATTCATGAAATAGGCTGGCGCATTCGTCAGACCGAATGACATAACTGTAAACTCGTAATGTCCGTATCTGGACGAAAAAGCGGTCTTCGGAATATCCTCCGATCGGATCTTCAGCTGGTGGTATCCTGATCTCAAATCAATCTTGGAGAAAACTCCGGCTCCTCTCAGCTGATCAAACAGATCATCGATCATGGGTAGCGGGTTCTTATTCTTCACGGTGACTTCATTGAGTGCACGGTAGTCAATGCACATCCTAAAACTCCCGTCCTTCTTCTTGACGAACAGAACTGGCGCTCCCCACGGCGACGAACTCGGTCTGATGAATCATTTCTCCATCAGCTCTTCCAGCTGCTTCTTCATCTCTACCAATTCTTCGGTAGACATCCGATAGGGTCTCTTTGCTATTGGCACTGTACCAGGTACAAGCTCTATCACAAACTCTATGTCTCTGTCTGGCGGCATACCAGGTAGATCTTCAGGGAAAACATCTGGGTACTCATTCACCACTGAGACATCTTCTATGCTGGTTGCCTTGGCGTTGTTAACCATCAACTGTCCATCTCTAATGGCGGTGGCTTGAAATTCCACTTTCCTTCCACACGGGCTCTCAACTGAGATAATCCTTCGTCCACAATCCAATACGGCCTTGTGCTTGGATAACCAATCCATTCCCAAAATAACATTTAAGGCCTGGGTTTCCAATATAATAAGGTTCGCTAGGAATTCTACTCCATCTATTAATATTCTCACCCCAAAACTTCTTACTTTAGTTCGGAGTTCAGAACCAGGGGTTTGAACTAAAAGCATGCATTTAAGTCTTGCAATTTCCAAATCATTTTTAGCAGCAAAGCCTTGAGAAACAAACGAATGCGAAGCTCCAGAATCAAACAAAATCAAGCAGGTGCAGTCTTGAGTTGACAAGTAACTTACCCAGCACGACGTCCGTGGCATTCTGGAGTGCCTCTGCGGTGACATGGTTGACTCGACCTCTCACTACGGTTTGGGGCGTGGCGCCTGGCTGTGCTGTCCCGCGGTTGGCTCCGGGTGCAGGCGTCCTGGCTGGCATGGATCCCACATTGAAGCGGACTGGGGTCACTCCTGCTGTCTTCTTAGGGCAACTGTTGGAGAAGTGCCCTGGCTTGTTGCAAGTGTAGTAGCGTCTCACTGATCCCTGTTGACTGCCCGAAGCGGCATTTCTGGCTGGAGCTGGGGTCTGATAATTCTGGTTGACAGGTCTTGGTGCTGGTGACGGTGTCCTCGTTGCATTCTGCGGCTGGAATCTGAAAAACTGATTTGGCGCAACCCTCAAGCGTTGCTGCGCTCCCTGACGCTGTAACACCCCAGCTTTTACTAAGCCCAGAATGTCACCAAACATAGACCATAACACATTTAATACCATAATTTAAGGTAAATTACAGCAAGTAATCATTTGGAATAATTGGAAATTTTGACAGCATTTCCTTTGTTTTTTTTTCATGAAATTTAATAACATAGCATCATATCAATATGTAAGACAAACGAGATATCCATACGCAGCGATAAGGATAGCTAATCATCAACTAAAACATCAATAAGCATCGATAGCAAAATAATAAACAATGATAATCATGGAATAAGCATCAACTAAGACTAGGATGATAAAACAAATCGCTCCAAAGACCCACATCACACACATGAGGGAAACAAACACATAATATCCTTACACCAAAAATCAACATAACTTATTACCATGTTTCCATAGAAATGGGTGAATTATCTAGATTATGAGTGCTACGTGAGGAAGTGTAGCTAAATTCCCTTCCCGCGCGCCGATTTCATTGTACCTAAATAAACAAACAACATAAAACACAAGCGTGAGTTCATCACTCAGCAAGGTGTAATGTAAAGAAATAACAGGGTGCAAGACAACAAACCATCATCCCAGTCTCCACAGCTATATCACAACACATCATATTTAACATTATATACATCCTTTAAAACACCATGATAATCATCTCATGAGCATCTCATGAGTACTCTCATCATCATCTCATAAACATCTTCATTTATGTATATCATTCATGCAATGCAATGCACATGTCTCTGGAATACTCATACCGGTATGGTTGAGTGCACACCCGTCGGCATGCACCCTTTTCCCCTTCCATCCCGAAGATGGAGGGTGCCTATCACTCGCTTCCAATCACCTCGGTGATGGAATCACGATGTAGGACTTACTCAAAAGAATAGCCCGGACTAGTCATAACGGTTCTCACCGACTCTACCGAATAGTTATGACTTATCTCACCGTGACCATGAAAATATGCCATGTATGCAAAATGGACAGCAACGTATACAGAAATAGACATATTGCATATCAACACATGGCATTTCCACATGTAGGACCATATTCAACAATTGAGATTTACCGTTCAAAACATGGCATGTGAATCATTTGTCAACATCAAACATTGTTAATCATGGCATGAGGACACCATATCATCGATAACATTTAAATCATGGCCTAAGGACCTCCTATCAATTATAACATGTAAATCATGGCAAAACAACATGTTATCTATTCCAAATGCTATCAAACAATTCTAGCAACACATATAGCATACAATCCACACAACACACTTGCCTTCAACCACGGGCAATGGAGTGACAAGAGGTTGAGGGCACTCCGGAGGCACACCACCTGCAAACACGTGCCACACACTCAAAAGCGAGTCCACAAAACAGCACACATATAAATCCCACTACCCGACTTCGCACAACTCCGAAAATCAGAAAACAGCAAATCTGTCACTTTGGGACAGCAGCCTTCCAATGGGCATAACTTCGGTTCTAGGACTCCAAATTGAATAAGCAGTACATCCCGCGTAGCTTAGGAAATTTCCCAACTTTTTCTAGTTATAGGAAAGACTAATTCGGAATCTAATGTTGTTTAATCTAACGTTGAACACGAACTGTCCCAATCTCGTCACAGATTTGGCAGCGCTCGGTAAACGGCCATATCTCCCAAACGGCTGGGCGGATTTTAACGTTCTTTATATGCACGGAAAGATAAGGAAATTATCTACAACTTCCTAAAATTCCGTACGGTCAGATTCAAACTCGAAATTGGTGAAAACGCCTGCCCTAGTTCGGGTTCCCAATCTGCCCGAACCAAAACGCGAATACAACTCTAGTTTTCAACAAATCAACCCCATGGCAGCACCTCCCATGATCCAAAAAACATGAAAATCCACCACTACACAACATCTAATCAATTCCCAAAGGTTTCCCCCATTACCTTCTTGAAGAACCACGAATCGATCGCTCTCCTTCGCGCGAACTCCACCCGATCTCTCCCCACGCGACGTGGCCACCGGTTCTCCTCATCGCGGATCCTCCTACCGGCGAGGGCAGCACCATGGCGTGGCATGGCAGCGAGGGGGACGCAGCAAGGGCACGTGGTGGTGGGGGAGGAGGCGCAAGGAGGAGGGGTGGTGCGGCTTGGGGTGTGGAGGAAGAGGAGGAGGGGCTAGAGGGAGGAGTAGATGGGAGATGAGGGGATGGGGGCTGCGCAATGGAGGGGTGGGGGCTAGGGAAGCAGGGTGTGCTGCCCCCCCACTACTCCCACATGGGCCCAAGTGCCCCACCTCCAGCCCACGAATTCCCCCCAAGGCCCAAATCGACCTCGGAGAGGCCGAAGGCTTGGAAACAGCCCGAAACGCGTTAAAACGTGAAATCTCAGGGTTCTATTTGCAAATTTCATACTTTCTAAAGTTATGCCAACCCGTAGTATCACATTCTTCCCCCCTTAACTGGATTCGACCTCGAATCTTACACGTCAACTCTAAAACAATGTCCACTGGGGACTCATCTTCTTTGCGAACTCAACACACCCACACAAAGACTCAAACAGTAGCAACGACAACCCAATTCTCCAAATCCATCTATTAACAAGAGTGACTTGACTTAGCTTAACTAAGCACAACTTGACATGATTCCTCATTTACTTCAATCTCTATCACGATTCATAAACTCAGAATGACACAATTATCATGAAACACATCCCTTTTTCACCATTAGTATTAAAACGGTCAACCGAGGTTCCAAACTTGAACCCCCCAAAAAGACCATTTACGCAAAACCCCCTTTCTTCAAATTATTTGACCCCCTTTTCGCAAGGGATCAAAATTTACTAATGTCATCTTCGCTCATAGCCTACATCGACCATACTTTCCTTTCGACTGCCAACCACATTACACTTTTCATTCTGTCCTCTCCCAGGCATAACGCACACCCATGGACGTCTAGCTAAGACAATGTCCACGAGAAAGCATTTTATTTCTATAACATTTGCTTCCACCCCACGATACTTTCAACCAAATTCAAACCACGACATCAACAACCTCCATCATCATCCACCCTCATACTACTAATGTCCAGCACCTAGCCCAAGCTAGGACCGTAACTCACTACCAAATCTCAATTGGCACTTTTCCCAAGAGGATGTTGCCCTCACAAAACATTCACACAAACAACGAAGCCCACGAGTATAGCTCTTAGATTATACTCAACAATAACCCGAGGCCCTTCTTATTCTCGCTCCTATCAATAGTGCAAAAGAAGTACGATTCTTTTGAATCCAAGTAGACCACATACAACAACTCGAACCTCAAAGCGCCACAAATCACTTTGGAAAGAACCCTGATAACATTGAAAGACCACCCTTTTGCTTTTCCTAAGTCAAGCCGCAAAGGAAAACTCAAATCTCCAATCAACGCGATACAATTCGCATCGGGGAGCACTCAAACAAATAGAGACTCCACACAATTCTCTTGACAGAAGTTCTCAACAACTAAAGACAACTCGACTCGCTTTCACCACAGCCAAACTTTCCATTTTAACCAAAATCAACATCTTGGAAGAGGACTGCCACAAAAACTCTCGAAGAGAAAGGGAAACTCAAATACCTTGCATAACATAACCAAAATACCAGCATTTATCCATTCATTCCTTTTCATGCTAGAGAGCAATGGAAATCTCGATTCATAACACGAATGCGAATTCTTCAAGAGCACTCCGGATTAGTCATATATCTCTATATGACTTTCTCACCGTCCTGGCTCCACAACTCTTTTATGCTTATAAAACGATGTCATGAATCTTTTTCACCATTTATTCGTCATGAAACCACGATACCCATTAACCATTCACAAAGAGACTTCATTCTCTTTGTCACATGATTGACACCCAACAACATCGATGGTTGCTCAAATTCGCATAAACTACGACGGCGTTAACCGAAAAATACCATATCGCATCACAACCCAACAACCACTGCACGCAATACGTGCAAAACATCGCATTTTAACCAAAGCCAATAACAGAAGATAGCATCAACTCTCAAATCAAACATCTACGCCTAATAACCACTACCAATTCTCTTAAAGAGAAAGGAAACACATTCCCAGCAGGGAACATTTTACCAACAAAATCACTTAATCAGGGGAGATTTTATTGCACACTAATCAAGACGCCTAAACAAAGAGGCAAGCACTCCCAGAAAAATTTATACCTTCATTTGAATCCGTAAACCTTCAAAATAAAGTTCGACTCAAATCCCACCATTACTTGCATTCCAATACTCTTAGCCAATACGGATGTCATAATCACCCAAATCCCGAGAAATCCAACACGGTTGCACACAAGCTACAACATCTGCTCTTAATAAAATCACTTTTCACTGTTCATATAACCACAATTGATTATATTACCAACGAACCATAGACCAGATGTACCGTATGACAATCAACAAGGAGAACCACGTTCTCACAACTTCAGCACAATTATCTTATCAGTTAATCCAACATAAGACGCATACCAACAACTTCTTTTGGTCTACTAACCATGACGAACCATTATTCAGGCAACTTATTATCCCAAGAATAGCACACATCTCTTTACAATTATTCCGACGTAATTAACAATTACCCTGGGTATAATCCCTAAGTCACATATTCCATATCACCAGTTCATTCCACCAATAATTAATACTAACCACGTGACACGATCTCCACTAGACATTCCTCATAAATACGGATCCCAGACAGACATCTGTCAAGAATAATTCAACCTTTCCTACAATCATTCCATATATCCTCATTAATTGATTACACGTATTTTAAGTCATATTGTCGACCCACAATATTAACTGACCCACCAGCTACAATAGGCAGAATTTCACACCATCTTCTTGCTATAACAAGTTCATCAACCGAGACATTCTATGCTAACTAATCTCAAACATCCATTAGATTCCATAACCCGCATCACTTTGCACACACCACTAATCAACTTTCACCTTGGATCACCTGACGTCTCATTTAACTATCTCTTATCAACACAATATTTTAGTTTATCTTTAAACAAACATCAAATTCACTTTAACCGAACCACCAGCTCATATCATCCGAAAACTCTAACTTCTCGTCATACACTTAACTTCTTAAACATCCGCGTGAATCATGCACCCAACTCTTAAGGAAACCATAATTGCTCCAGCAAAGAACAACACCCAAAACACCTTTCCTTCCGGAAAGCTCAACCATAAATCACAAGAGAAGTCAACTCTTAAATTCCCAAATGCAGACACGCAACTACTCCACAACTCTCGAGATCAACAACTTCCGCGAAGGAAGATGGTTGCACGAGGAAAAACCAAGCGATTAACCAAAATTTTTAGGCCATAACCCCAAACTTCAAACTTTCACGAAACAAATAGTTTTTCAAAGATGAATTCCCAAGCAAGTCATCATTGCAATCAAACACCACTTAGGCCCCAACAACAAGATCTGGCACAACACCGCAATAACTCTTTTAAACCTCGGAAAAAGACAAACACAAGAATAAATTGAAAACTTTCTCCGTAAAGCAAACGATCAACCACATCCTTTCCGACAAAACCTTGACACCTAAATCCATGCGACTTAGATTTTTCATCGAAACTTCAATAACTTCTTTTCAAATTGGAGAAAGGTAACACAAGAATCAATCTATAAGTTTCTCTATAAGGCAAACAACAAATCGGACATCAAAGCTGGCAAGGCGACCAAAAGAGGCACAACCCTAAATTCTTCTTTTGTCTTCAACCAAAGAAGACAAAACCAAAACCACCAAAAAAACTATTGGTGAGTATCCAAAACCGAACACTTTTTCTTTTATTTCAACCAACCAAAAACCAACCAAAACCGTTCATCAAAACGGCAAAGGAAATTCGGAGGGTCAATCCACAACTCTACTACTCGACTCCAACCAACTACCCAATCTACGACAGAAAGGATAAGCACTCTCCCAACAGGAGGTTAAAGTCCACCGTGATGGCACTAACCGGCCACACCGTCAAACCCAACATTACTACAAACAACAGAAGGTGACCGAAACCCTTTCGGCACCACAACCCACATAATCTCAAATGTATCAACACAATCAATTCTTTCATAAACATAGCAACATATATTTCCAAATGTAACATTCAACATCAAGGGGGTGCTTGGATTAGGGGTATTTCATTGGAATGTTTTAGGATTTAGTTCAAATTTGAACTAAATCCCAAAACCTCCCAAGAAATTACCACTCATCCAAGCAGGGCCCAAAGCTTAAATACAACATTTAAGCGTAAAGCAACGGTACCCATACCCATTCCTACTGTGCAACAGAGTGTGTCAAGTTTTAAATTAATTATTCCACTTACACAAGTTTTTATGTTGCTATCCTATGGCAAAGTTTTAAATAAAACCTAAGCCATGTTTCTAGGTTATCCCACTTCATATTTTAGTTGAACCTATAGTATGACACTAAATACACATTCCAGGGACCTACAGCCCGCTCTGATACCAACTGTAACACCCCAGCTTTTACTAAGCCCAGAATGTCACCAAACATAGACCATAACACATTTAATACCATAATTTAAGGTAAATTACAGCAAGTAATCATTTGGAATAATTGGAAATTTTGACAGCATTTCCTTTGTTTTTTTTTCATGAAATTTAATAACATAGCATCATATCAATATGTAAGACAAACGAGATATCCATACGCAGCGATAAGGATAGCTAATCATCAACTAAAACATCAATAAGCATCGATAGCAAAATAATAAACAATGATAATCATGGAATAAGCATCAACTAAGACTAGGATGATAAAACAAATCGCTCCAAAGACCCACATCACACACATGAGGGAAACAAACACATAATATCCTTACACCAAAAATCAACATAACTTATTACCATGTTTCCATAGAAATGGGTGAATTATCTAGATTATGAGTGCTACGTGAGGAAGTGTAGCTAAATTCCCTTCCCGCTCGCCGATTTCATTGTACCTAAATAAACAAACAACATAAAACACAAGCGTGAGTTCATCACTCAGCAAGGGTGTAATGTAAAGAAATAACAGGGTGCAAGACAACAAACCATCATCCCAGTCTCCACAGCTATATCACAACACATCATATTTAACATTATATACATCCTTTAAAACACCATGATAATCATCTCATGAGCATCTCATGAGTACTCTCATCATCATCTCATAAACATCTTCATTTATGTATATCATTCATGCAATGCAATGCACATGTCTCCTGGAATACTCATACCGGTATGGTTGAGTGCACACCCGTCGGCATGCACCCTTTTCCCCCTTCCATCCCGAAGATGGAGGGTGCCTATCACTCGCTTCAATCACCTCGGTGATGGAATCACGATGTAGGACTTACTCAAAAGAATAGCCCGGACTAGTCATAACGGTTCTCACCGACTCTACCGAATAGTTATGACTTATCTCACCGGCCGCCATGAAAATATGCCATGTATGCAAAATGGACAGCAACGTATACAGAAATAGACATATTGCATATCAACACATGGCATTTCCACATGTAGGACCATATTCAACAATTGTGATTACCGTTCAAAACATGGCATGTGAATCATTTGTCAACATCAAACATTGTTAATCATGGCATGAGGACACCATATCATCGATAACATTTAAATCATGGCCTAAGGACCTCCTATCAATTATAACATGTAAATCATGGCAAAACAACATGTTATCTATTCCAAATGCTATCAAACAATTCTAGCAACACATATAGCATACAATCCACACAACACACTTGCCTTCAACCACGGGCAATGGAGTGACAAGAGGTTGAGGGCACTCCCGGAGGCACACCACCTGCAAACACGTGCCACACACTCAAAACGAGTCCACAAAACAGCACACATATAAATCCCACTACCCGACTTCGCTTACAACTCCGAAAATCAGAAAACAGCAAATCTGTCACTTTGGGACAGCAGCCTTCCAATGGGCATAACTTCGGTTCTAGGACTCCAAATTGAATAAACGAGTACATCCCCGCGTAGCTTAGGAAATTTCCCAACTTTTTCTAGTTATAGGGAAAGACTAATTCGGAATCTAATGTTGTTTAATCTAACGTTGAACACGAACTGTCCCAATCTCGTCACAGATTTGGCAGCGCTCGGTAAAACGGCCATATCTCCCAAACGGCTGGGCGGATTTTAACGTTCTTTATATGCACGGAAAGATAAGGAAATTATCTACAACTTCCTAAAATTCCGTACGGTCAGATTCAAACTCGAAATTGGTGAAAACGCCTGCCCTAGTTCGGGTTCCCAATCTGCCCGAACCAAAACGCGAATACAACTCTAGTTTTCAACAAATCAACCCCATGGCAGCACCTCCCATGATCCAAAAAACATGAAAATCCACCACTACACAACATCTAATCAATTCCCAAAGGTTTCCCCCATTACCTTCTTGAAGAACCACGAATCGATCGCTCTCCTTCGCGCGAACTCCACCCGATCTCTCCCCACGCGACGTGGCCACCGGTTCTCCTCATCGCGGATCCTCCTACCGGCGAGGGCAGCACCATGGCGTGGCATGGCAGCGAGGGGGACGCAGCAAGGGCACGTGGTGGTGGGGGAGGAGGCGCAAGGAGGAGGGGTGGTGCGGCTTGGGGTGTGGAGGAAGAGGAGGAGGGGCTAGAGGGAGGAGTAGATGGGAGATGAGGGGATGGGGGCTGCGCAATGGAGGGGTGGGGGCTAGGGAAGCAGGGTGTGCTGCCCCCCCACTACTCCCACATGGGCCCAAGTGCCCCACCTCCAGCCCACGAATTCCCCCCAAGGCCCAAATCGACCTCGGAGAGGCCCGGAAGCCCGGAAACAGCCCGAAACGCGTTAAAACGTGAAATCTCAGGGTTCTATTTGCAAATTTCATACTTTCTAAAGTTATGCCAACCCGTAGTATCACAGACGCGATCCCTTCTGTTGCATCCTTCGCTTCCGGTTCTCATCCAGTTCCTTGCGCTTGTCCTCAAGAATAAGCGTCTTGTTCACAAGCTCCTGGAAATCTGGAAAAGTGTGGGTGATCAGTCCCACCTGCAGTCCTGAGTTAAGTCCCTTCATAAAGCGAGACTGTCTGGCTTTATCTGTCGCTACATCTTCAGGTGCGTAGCATGCAAGCTGTGTGAACTTATTCAGGTACTCGGCCACCGGCTGATTACCTTGCTTCAGTGCTCTGAACTCTTCCTTCTTGAGGTCCAAAATTCCTTCTGGCATGTGATACTGATGAAATGCAGCTGTAAACTCCTCCCAAGTGATGTCCTGAGGGTTCTCCCGCGTGGCGCAGAAATTCTCCCACCATTCAGCGGCGGTCCCTTCCAACTGATGAGAAGCGTAGAGTACCTTCTCATTTCCCATGCATTGAGCAATGTGTAGCTTCCTCTCAATTAACCTTAACCAATCATCGGCCTCCAACGGATTGGCATTTCCAGAGAAAGTGGGTGGATGAGTCCTCATGAACTCTGACAGTCTTGAATTCTGGCATTGTCCCTGATTGACTTGATTATTCTGATTAGCAGTGGCGTGGGCAGTAATCTGTTGCATCTGCTGCAACATTGCATGCATCAACTGGGTCTGTGCAGCAAGGAAAGCTCCAAAATTCTGCATGTCAACAGGCGGTGCTGGTTGGGGTACGGGTGCTCCATCATTATGGTTCCCAGCTGGGCGAGAACCACTTCCATTGCCTCCAAGGTTTCCGCGGGTGTTCACCATCTGTCGGTTGCTCCAAGGTTTAGAGATGAGAGGGAACAAGAATAGACAAGTAATAGAGAAACTTATGCGGGGAAAAAGTGTAACTCAAACATCCAACTTTATTATTTAATAATAATACTTGGTATGGTTGCTCACAATGCCTAAGGGACTTGCAACACATACTGCACACTCAGAAAACAATGAAAATCCAAAACGACTCTTACTGGAGTCTAACGCCTAAGGGGTGACTCTTATTCTATAACGCGACTCGACGAAGGAGTCTCAACCTTAACGCCTACGCTGACTCGTCGAGGAAACCTCCACTGCCTCCTCGGGGCGGGTGTGGCGGCTTAGGCGCGAAACAATCGCCATACCCTGCAACTGTAGCTGTGGTTGACGACGCGGCGTCCTCCTCTGGCTCTGGATCTGGCTGTTTCTGTGGCTGTGGCGCGGGTGCAGGTGGTGCCTCTTCTGGGTTCTCCTTTGGCTCTGGGGCGTCCAACTCCAACACTGGAGCGGGGCTCTGTCCATACAGTGCGGTCTCCAGCTCTGCGATCTTTTCTGCAGCATAGGTGATGTACTCACGAGCATTCTCCAAGTGCTTCTTATCCTCCTCAACCATATCGCGAGCCTTCTTCAACTCTTGGATTGTATCATCGATCAGCTCGTCCTGAGCGGCGACGAATCTGGCTAAGTGAGTGACGGTAGCATCTTCATCTTCTATCGGCTTCCGTTGAGCTCTGCTGTCTCGGCGTGGATGGTGACGGAATACGGTGCCTTCCAGCTCCCTGGAGTAGGTGCGAGCGATCTGTTGCATTGCTCGACGCGACACCTCCTGGATTCCCATCTCAAAGGTAGACCTCCTGGTGGTGAAGTGGAAAGGGCGGCTGAACTTCGTCTTCTCTCGGGCATACACTGTGATCCTGACGTCCCATCCTATGACCATTCCTGCCTGCACGAGTGTAGTCTCTCGGTAGAGCGGCCTCTCAAAACCTTCAAGAAACTGAAGCATACGCCACTACTCGGCAACGTAGCCTCCTTCACACTCGGCGTAGTTGTTCTTCATCATCATCTGTCAGAAGACACTCGCGTAAGAACGCAACATTTTAAAATCAAGTGGAAGACAAAAATAACTCAGCAAGGGGTGTGAACAAGAAAGAAAGGGGTAAGTTGAGAATTCATTCATTATGTAGACAAATTTTATTTTAGAAAATAGGTTTTATCCTCACTACGACCAATCTAACTATGGGTAAGCCTACAGTCAGTATGGCTCTGATACCACCTCTGTCGGGACCCGAATTTGCAAATCCGGACCCTCTGTGTATTCAGCACTAGTCGAGGAACATGCTATTGCACACAGTCCCAACTTTGGTAAATATCACAATCATACTCAACGAAATAATAAGATACTTTAATTAGTTAACCAAGCTGGTTGCTAGACCGTAAGGTCAAGTTACAAATATACGCCACGCAGGGCGAAAACTTAATAAAAGAGAAATAACAGCAGCGGAATGTAAGATAACTTCGTGGCGCCATCCAGTATACCACAGGCAACTGACTGGGCTCGCTCCCTAGTTAGACGCTTCCTCTTGGAGTTCCTCCTCCGAAGCTGGTGTAGACTCTTCTTCAACTGGTGTTGTATTGCGACAAGGGTGAGTACTTGGTACTCAGCAAGTCATTAACAGAATGCAAACTAATATACTACATGCATGGCTTAGTACGAAGGAACAGCTCAGGGTATAATTGCAGTAAAACAGCATTTGACAAGTAGCATAAGTAGATTCGAAAGCAGTAAAGACAAGTATAAGATCAATAACTTTTCCAGGTGTTAAATAAACATCTTCCAATCCTAGTCCACATTTCCATCAACATCATTATTAAACCTAACCCGACCTTTCAAGCTCAAGTTATTTTCAAGAAAGTCTAACCCTTGACTGTAATTCCCGAGCGATGTCCAATACCGCGGACACGGCTATTCGAATAGATTTTACATTCTGCAGAGGTTATGCACTTTACCCACAAGATACAGCCAAACACCACAAAGGCGAGTGTCCGTAACAAAGTCTTTCGGAAGCTTCTAACAGCACAAGTGGGTCTCCCCGGTTATTGCACACTAACCCTTCTGTAGGATCGAAGTATACGAATATAGCAATCAGAGGGGGGGTGAATGATTGTGCGGAAGCTAAAACCAAATTCTTGATCTATTAAAAGTTCACCCCAAAACAGAACCAAATAATTGCCTCGTTTTCGACAAAAACAGAATGACAGAGGTTCGGTAAAACGCAAATTCCCGGATATCCAACCGTTAGATTGATCTAAAATTTGGACACGAGAAACTAGATTCCAATACGAATCGAACCCAAAAAGAATCAGCTCGATCGGACATACGGATCAAAAGTTATGAGCTTCGCAAGCTTGCTTATCCAGAACTTGACGAGAATCAATCTAATCAAAACTTCAAGATTAAACAAGAACGACAAAAGATTGATCAACTAGACTTTGAGAAACACTAGATCAATACCGTAGAGAGGTTTTTGATGGATCAAATCAAGATAAAACTTAAAGAACAAAAACCAATCTAGAACTAGAACAAGCATGCAAACAAGAACCAAAAAGAGAACGTTGAAGCAATGCGGGAACTAGAAGAATTGATCTTTATTTCTTTTGTCTAAAATACTCCCATCAAAAGAGTACAAACCCTAAAACCAAGCTCAAGGCTTGATGCGCTTAGCTCTGCTTGGTGCCTTTCAACAGAGACCCCACCTATTTAAAGCACCAACCCACAAAGAGTTCGAATACGATTCCTATTCCCTAGAAGGAATCCGTATCCAACACAACTCTACTTGGCCCAACCTGGCCGAGTACAACTCTTGCACGCGTATGGTAACCCTACCATACTCACGTGACTAACACTTTGCACGCGTATGGCCACCTGCCATACTCACGTGACTAACACTTTGCACGCGAATGACCTCCTGCCATTCTCACGTGACTAACCATTCTTCATGTGCACCATTCCCTTAGCCCGAACGTCCCGCATGACATCCTTGACCACCAAGACCTCAGTTCCTCCTGAACCTAGTCCCGAACCTCAGTTCCTCCATGAACCTAGTTCCGGTCCCGTCATCGACCACATTCGTCTTCGAGCAATACCTGCACATGAACAAACCACAAAACAAATCCGAGCACAAGTCCACGACTTGACTCAATGTCAATCCATGCAGCTACTCACATGAGCATTGCATAAAGTCCACTTCAAAACAATTATCATGAAATCATCACAAATTTCATAATTTCAAATTCAAACCATTTCAATTTTGCTCAAAACCGCCAAAAGCATGTGTATGACAGACCAAAACATTTGGTCTGTCATACATGGGAAAAACGAGATCGCCAAAAAGCATGTGTATGGCGGACCAAAAAATTTGGTCCGTTATGCATGGGAAAACAAACGAGTTCTTGAACAAGCGTAAAAGCATCAAAATCACGTTTATGACAAACCAAAAAGTTTGGTCCGTCATACATGCGAAACTCACTGTTTTTTGGATGTTTGGTCTGGCGCAAATGCAAAGTCTCTGTTTTTGGATGTTTGAATGTTTGGCCCTTTATGCAAGCAATTTTGCAAGATTAAACCTAATCAATTTTTCAGCACATTATCAAGCCAATTTTTCATCACATGATTCACAATCTCCCCCTTGATGAAAACATTGGCAACACCAAATAGAACTGAACATTTGGCATTCACTTTACAAAAGATTTTGAAATCCAAAAGATCAAGGATCAAAAAGAGAAAAACACAGAATTCCCTTTTGACCAAAATGCAAAACAAAATCTCCCCCTGAGAAGGAAAATGTGTGTGAATGTGCAATGTGTCCAAAATTCCTAAAAATCTCCAAACTTCTCACAAAATGCCAGAAACAAATCCCCCTTTTTCTTCTCCCCCTTTTTCTTAAACTTTTCAACGATTCCCAAATTTCTAAAAAAAACTTTTTCCCTTTTTTCTTTGAACTTCTCAAATATTCCCAAAATATCTCCCCCTTTGACAATGGATTCATCAAGAGTACAAAAGAGAGAATTTGTTCAAAATTTTTCCTGTAGCAAAGATTTCACAAGGAGAAACAAGGGAGTGCCAAGATAGAAAAGATGAGCTCATTCGATCATATAACCTTATATATCACATAATATGTAAAATACATGATCTTGAAGTGATTTTAACAAGTTAGGGAATGACATGCATCTCAACCTCAATTTAGTCAACTATAGCCAAGTACTAAGCAAGATCTTAGCAGAAAAAGCAAGGCTTTAAAAAATTGAAGCAACTAACAACTTAGGGCGAGCAAGTAGTTTCAACTCCAATCTAGTAGACCAATTTAATCTTTAAACAATAAATCGCATGTGGCATGCTTGAAGCATACTTCTTTTATTTTCTAGGAGTGGCATGCTTGAAGCATACATCTTATCTTTGAGGGAATGGCATGCTTGAAGCATACATCTTATTTTTTAAGGAAAGCATGCCTGAAGCATACAACTTGAAGCTTTTGCTTTTAACACCCCTTTTTTTATTCCCTTTTCTTTTTTCTTTTTCTTTGATTATAAACATGCAAAAATGATTAAATGGTCTTATGAAAGAGTAAAGTTGAAACCATACTTGCTTCATAGCCCAAATTTGTCAAGAGGATTCAATATCAAGCCTAGAAGAGTAAGATATCACAGAGTATTTAGCTATAGGCAATCAGATCAGGGAATTTCGCAATGTCATTCTTAGTTCAAGTGAGACAATTTAGATTATCATATATTAGCTCAATTATATAGTATATAAAGAAATATGATAAAGTGAGCTCATCAAGTGAAAGAACTTGGCAAAGAAACTCCCTCTCAAAACAAACCCATTGGATGAACAATCCCAAGTTCTCCCCGAATAAAAGCAAAACGAGAAGAAGACAAAGGTTTTGTGAAAATGTCTACCAATTGATGTTCAGTATCCACATGATGAAGCACAATGTTGCCTTTTTCAACATGATCTCTAAGAAAGTGAAATCTGATGTCAATGTGTTTTGTTCTAGAGTGTTGCACGGGGTTCTTAGCAATGCAAATTGCACTAGTGTTATCACACAAAAGAGGAACACTATCCAAATTAACCCCATAATCTTTTAGTGTAGCTACTATCCAAAGAATTTGAGAACAACAACTAGCAGCAGCCACATATTCAGATTCAGTAGTTGATTGTGCAACAGAAGATTGTTTTCTAGATGACCATGCAATGAGAGAATTTCCCAAGAAGTGACATGAACCAGAAGTGCTCTTCCTATCAATTCTACATCCTCCAAAATCAGCATCGTAAAAGATCTCAAACTAATGCATGAGGAAGCAGTAAGCCAAATGCCAAAATCTTGAGTTCCATGAAGATACCTGAAAATCCTTTTGATAGCTTGTCGATGTGAAGCACGTGGGGAAGCTTGAAAACGAGCACACAAGCACACAACAAATTGTATATCCGGCCTTGATGCAGTGAGGTACAAAAGTGAACCTATCATGCTTCTATATTCCTTTTGATCAACCGGCTCACCATCTTCATCAGGGTCAAGTGCGCAAGTGCTCTCCATGGGTGTCATGATCGGCTTGCTGTTTTCCATCCCAAAACGATGCAGCAAGTCTTTTGTATATTTGCTTTGATGCACAAAAGTACCATCCTTTGTTTGCTTGATTTGAAATCCCAAAAAGTATGTCAACTCACCCATCATACTCATCTCAAACTCCTTCCTCATTGTTTCGAAACTTCAGACACTAAAACATGAGATGAACCACCAAAGATAATATCATCAACATAAATCTGAACGAATAGTTGATCATTGCCTTGCTTGAGTAAAAAGAGAGTTTTGTCAACCTTTCCCATCGAAAACCCCCTTTCAAGTAAAAATGTTTTTAGCCTATCATACCATGCTCTAGGGGCTTGTTTCAAACCATACAAAGCTTTTGATAATTTGAACACATGATTTGGAAACTTTGGATTTTCAAAACCAGGTGGTTGCTTGACAAAAACCTCCTCATTTATGTAGCCATTCAGAAAAGCACTTTTCACATCCATTTGATACAATTTGAAACCTTTGGATGCAGCAAAAGCTAAAAGGATTCTAATGGTTTCAATTCTAGCAACAGGAGCAAAGGTTTCATCAAAATCTAAGCCTTCAATTTGAGTGTAACCTTGAGCAACCAATCTAGCCTTGTTTCTAACAACAACACCATCCTCACTTTGTTTATTTTTGAAAACCCATCTAGTTCCAATAACATTAAAATCAGGAGGTGGTGAGACAAGTTTCCAAACTTTATTTCGTTCAAAATTCTCTAATTCTTCATGCATGGCATTGATCCAAGATTCGTCAGATAATGCATGAGATATATCTTTGGGTTCAAAGGAAGCAACTAAAGTAGAATGAGCATGAGTGTCAGAATGAATAAACCTGGATCGAGTGACTCTCTCATTTAGGTCTCCAATCATTTGTTCAGATGGATGCATTTTCTGAATGTGCAAGGGAGCATTGGCTTTTGAGACTTCTCCTTCTCCTTCTTCATTTTCAGCATGTACAGATGATGTTGTAGCTTGAGGATGGTTAGTCAGTAGGTGATGTAGTAGTAGGTGCCAAAGGTGCTACTGACTTGTTGTGCATTAGAAATAGTCAAGACCTCATCTTCAACATCATCATTATCTTCAAAGATTTTCTCCCTGAACATATGCGTCAGACTGCATCACTTGGACTAGTGCCTGGACTAGCCTCATCAAAAGTAACTTCACAAGTTTCCACAATTTTGTTAGTCTCCAAAACAAGCACCACGATAGCCACGAGTATGAGCAGGATATCCAAGGAAAAAGCCATCCATTGATCTAGCTTCAAATTTATCAAGATTTCCAGATTTCAAGACAAAGCATTTGCATCCAAAAACCCTAAAGTGAGAAACAGTGAGGCCTGTGTCCAAACCGAAGCTCATATGGAGTCTTACCCAATTTTGATCTCAAAAACACACGGTTTGAAACATAACATGCGATTGAAATCGCTTCAGCCCAAAAGTTTCTAGGAGTGTGATGTTCATCTAACATGGTTCTAGCCATCTCAACCAACGTTCTATTTTTCCTTTCAACTACACCATTTTGTTGAGGCACTCTAGGAGATGAAAATTGATGATCAATTCCTTTTCAAGACAAAAGTGATCAAAAGAAGCATTTTTGAATTCAGTTCCATTATCACTTCTAATAGCTTTGAGAGCTCCTGGATGATCAATAGAAAGCCTAAGAACAAGACTTCTAAAATGACTAAAAGCCTCATCCTTAGATGCCATAAAGTATACCCAAGAGTATCTAGAAAAATCATCAACAATCACAAGCACATACCATTTGCCTCCAAAGGATTGGACTCGAGATGGTCCAACTGTATCAAGATGTAGAAGCTGTCCTGGAGCGTTTGTCATCACTATGGTAAGAGGTGGATGTGAACCTGCAATCATCTTACCATGTCTACAAGAAGAACAGACTAGATTGCTATCACCCTTAAGCTTAGGCAAGCCACGTATGAGATCTAAACCACTTACACGAGTAAGATGATCAAAACCAACATGACCAAGTCTACGATGCCAAAAGAATAAATCTTTAGAAATATTGGCAATTAGACACCTATGATTATAAGAAGGTGATGCATCAAAATCAGCTTTAAAAACTCTTCCAAAACGAGAAATCTTGAACACAAGATCACCTGAAGCATCTAGCACTTTGCATTCATTTTTCTTAAAGCTTATCTCAAGATCTTCATCAAGCATTTGAGAGACAGAAAGCAAGTTATATTTCAAGTTTTCAACAAGAGCCACATCCTTGAACATAAACTTGTCACTTACCTTTACTGTACCTTTTGCCACAACAAAAGAGGAAGAAGCATCTCCAAAAGTAACACTTTCAGCACGAGATGCACGAGTGAGGGAGGAGAACCAATTCTTATCACCGGACATGTGGCGTGAGCATCCGGAATCCACTAGCCATATGTTCTCCTTCCTCGCGCGAGAAGCCTACATAGCAACAAAACATGTCGAGGTCTCAGTACTGGGGCTAGGAATGAGATTTTTGGGAATCCAGTACTGAGACACACGACGCACAAAAGTAGGCACAACACGAGAATTTTTATGCACAAAATCAGCTTTTCCTTTTCTCATGTTTATAGGAACAGAAGGTGTTTTCAACACTCTAGACGCATAGTGAGAAGCAAAGTGTGCTTTTCTGAAGTTAGACCTAGCCTTAGTCATTTCTTTCCTTTGCTGTCTGGCTAGTCTAAAGCAAAAATCTACTAGATGTCCATCTCTACCACAATGAGTGCAAGTGTACTTAGCATGAATTTTGTCTTTAACAGTAGAAGCACATTTTGCATTCATCATAGTAGAAGAGAGAAAACCAGCAGATTTAAAAGCAATCTTTTTAGGCTCATTAAGAATCTCAATTTTGCAAGGAGCATTAACAACAGTGCGAGGTTTAGTTTCAAATGAAGCATGAAGATCAAAGCCTAAACCTCTCTTGTTTGAGCTAACCTTAGATTGATCCAAAATCATGTTCAATTTTTTCTTGCCATTAGTGAATCGTTCCAAAGAGTTTTGCAGGTAATCAACTTTCTTGGCAAGAGTTAAACAATTATTGCAAAGATTATCAACCTTCTCTTTCTGTTTACGACAAGTAGAGCATGAAAGAACCTCATGTGTAAGCAGATTATCAGTCAATTGAGAAATCCTAGCATTTGCATCTTTCAATTTTAATTCAAGAGTTGAGCATTTAGAACAAGAAGTTAAACTATGCAAATCATCAGTGGAACAGCTAGCATGTTTAACATGTTTCTCATTTTTCTCATTTAGATGCAAATGTAAGAGCGTGTTCTTTCCTAAGCAAGGTGAGCTCATTGTAAATTAAGTCACATGATTTGCAAGTATCATCACTAGGAATCAAAGTCTTAAGTCTAGCAATTTCAGCATTCAATGTTTCAACAATGAAATCATGTTTCTTAATTTTCTTATCACGTTTGTCAAGCAATTTTCCAAGACGAGCAACAGCAATAGCTAATTCATCATAAGAGGGATCTACCTCATTGAAGTCATTTGTCGTGATCGTCCTCGGTGAGGCTATCCTTGCTGCTTGCCATGAGACATAGTCCCATCAAATCATGCTTGCTTGGAGTTGCATCATCTTCGCTGCTCTCCGAGTCCACATCGCTCAAATTGACTTGTTCAAGAGCGGAAAGAACTCGGTGAACCACCTTGCGGTTGATGAAGCTCTTCTTCTTCCTATCATTTGACGAGAACCTTTTCTTCTCATTCCTTCTGTTGTTGTCCTTCTCCTCCTTTGATGTTTTTCCTGCAAGCTTAGGACAATTTGTGCGAATATGGTTGAGGTCACCACACTCATAGCATCTTGGAGGACCACCTCTCTTTCTCATTCTCACATTCTGCAAAGCTTTGTTAAAGCGAGAAGAGAGTAGTGCCAGATCTTCTTCATGAAACTCTTCAAGTTGCTCATCTGTTAAAGAAGACATGGAAGACAAGGCAAAGCTAGAAGAAGAATTTGCATTTGACATGTTAGGGTTAGAGATCAAAGCAATTGATTTAATGTTACCCTTCCTGGCAAGAACATCCAACTCATGAGTTTTCAACTTAGAGTAAAGAACATCTAATGTGAGTGTGCTCATGGTAGTAGATTCTTGTATAGATGTTACTTTCATCTCCCACACTGACATGTCCAAAGCACTAAGCAATTGTCGAGCATTTTCAGCATCAGTGTAGCTAACTCCAACAGCACGTAGATTGCTAAGAATTTTATTGAAACGTGCAAAGAAGCCATCTACAGATTCACTAGGTTTCATCTCAAAATGCATGTATTCTTTTTTGTAAATATCTTGGCGAACCTCTTTGACAGTGTTAGAACCCTCATGATAATCACAAAGAGATTTCCATACCTCATATGCGGATCGAAGATGAACCACACGGTCAAAGTCGCTGCGTCCCAAACCTTGGATGATCAAGTTGCGCGCCTTCCTGTTTGCTTCAACATGTGTGCGATTGGTGTCGTTGACGTTGTCGTTTGCAGGGACTTCATATGGCTTGTAGACCTTCTCCCAAATTGTGAAGCCCTGTGCTTGGATGAACACCTCCATCTTGGCCTTACAAAACTGAAAATCAACACCATCGAACACACAAGGTTTTGTCGAATAACGATCCATTGATCTAATCACCGATTAAGATAGATTAGAAAAACCTCGCTCTGATACCACTTGTAGGATCGAAGTATACGAATATAGCAATCAGAGGGGGGTGAATGATTGTGCGGAAGCTAAAACCAAATTCTTGATCTATTAAAAGTTCACCCCAAAACAGAACCAAATAATTGCCTCGTTTTCGACAAAAACAGAATGACAGAGGTTCGGTAAAACGCAAATTCCCGGAGATCCAACCGTTAGATTGATCTAAAATTTGGACACGAGAAACTAGATTCCAATACGAATCGAACCCAAAAAGAATCAGCTCGATCGGACATACGGATCAAAAGTTATGAGCTTCGCAAGCTTGCTGATCCAGAACTTGACGAGAATCAATCTAATCAAAACTTCAAGATTAAACAAGAACGACAAAAGATTGATCAACTAGACTTTGAGAAACACTAGATCAATACCCTAGAGAGGTTTTTGATGGATCAAATCAAGATAAAACTTAAAGAACAAAAACCAATCTAGAACTAGAACAAGCATGCAAACAAGAACCAAAAAGAGAACGTTGAAGCAATGCGGGAACTAGAAGAATTGATCTTTATTTCTTTTGTCTAAAATACTCCCCATCAAAAGAGTACAAACCCTAAAACCAAGCTCAAGGCTTGATGCGCTTAGCTACGCTTGGTGCCTTTCAACAGAGACCCCCACCTATTTAAAGCACCAACCCACAAAGAGTTACGAATACGATTCCTATTCCCTAGAAGGAATCCGTATCCAACACAACTCTACTTGGCCCAACCTGTACGAGAACAACTCATTAACGCGTATGGTAACCCTACCATAATCACGTGACTAACACTTTGCACGCGTATGGCCACCTGCCATACTCACGTGACTAACACTTTGCATGCGAATGACCTCCTGCCATTCTCACGTGACTAACCATTCTTCATGTGCACCATTCCCTTAGCCCGAACGTCCCGCATGACATCCTTGACCACCAAGACCTCAGTTCCTCCTGAACCTAGTCCCGAACCTCAGTTCCTCCATGAACCTAGTTCCGGTCCCGTCATCGACCACATTCGTCTTCGAGCAATACCTGCACATGAACAAACCACAAAACAAATCCGAGCACAAGTCCACGACTTGACTCAATGTCAATCCATGCAACTACTCACATGAGCATTGCATAAAGTCCACTTCAAAACAATTATCATGAAATCATCACAAATTTCATAATTTCAAATTCAAACCATTTCAATTTTGCTCAAAACCGCCAAAAGCATGTGTATGACAGACCAAAACATTTGGTCTGTCATACATGGGAAAAACGAGATCGTCAAAAAGCATGTGTATGGCGGACCAAAAAAATTGGTCCGTTATGCATGGGAAAACAAACGAGTTCTTGAACAAGCGTAAAAGCATCAAAATCACGTTTATGACAAACCAAAAAGTTTGGTCCGTCATACATGCGAAACTCACTGTTTTTTGGATGTTTGGTCTGGCGCAAATGCAAAGTCTCTGTTTTTGGATGTTTGAATGTTTGGCCCTTTATGCAAGCAATTTTGCAAGATTAA
Organism: Rhipidocladum racemiflorum; assembly: GCA_036346355.1. NCBI lineage: Eukaryota > Viridiplantae > Streptophyta > Magnoliopsida > Poales > Poaceae > Rhipidocladum > Rhipidocladum racemiflorum. The sequence continues at coordinate 40,981,047 of CM070588.1, forward strand.
ACCTAATCAATTTTTCAGCACATTATCAAGCCAATTTTTCATCACATGATTCACACCTTCCCTTAGCGAAGGCGAAGTTTAGGCCAATCAACCGTTAGATGGGTACCTGGCCTCAGCCCCGGTACGCTCCCCGGTACAACTACACAAAAGGTATAGTTGACACCCCAAGGTCCCACAGGTACGTTATTAGCAACTTAATCAACTAAGTCCGTCCCATTACAGACATGTGGTTGCACGTTTGACTCAGTTCAAAGGCTTGCAAGGTTAAGTCCTTAGGGTGACCAGGGCAAGACTACCCGAAGAACCAAATCAACGCTCCCGGTGCCACAACTGGCCCACCCGATCATTCTTGCCACATGCCCCGGTCAAAATCTATTTATCAAATCATCAGTTGATTACCATGCACCATGTGCCATCAACAATCATAACACATGGTACTTCTTTCAAAACAGGTTCAATATCTCATTAAGTCAATATTAGCATTTGATTGTCCAAAACATTTCTTGCGGCACGGCTAAGCATACTACGTCGGTCTAACTACCCATGTTGGCAATTTAATAATGTCCAACTAGTAATCCACAACTAGGGTGACAAGGGGTCATGGCAAATATTTAATTAACCAAGGTGTCATACAGCAATTTGGCATTTATCTACTTTCCCATAATTAAATAAAGCATTTTCTACTTTCAATTAGCATGCAATAATTTAAATCAAATTAATTTCAAAAATGGGATCAATATGGTCAAAGCATAACTTGACTTCAAAGAGTACTTATTCTTGGTCTTGAGCTGGCTCCTTGGTCAACACTTCACCTTCGAAGCCTTCGGGCACTTCTACGTCTACTCGTAAAGCGTGCAAATAGCAATAAATAAATAAACAGTAGACAAAAATGTCCAAACATCCAAATAAAGTTCATAAACAGAGAGAGCATAATTTTATGAATTTTTAGAAACTGGTATCGTCAAATTCGGAGTTAAAACTCAAAAGTTACAAGTGTTTAAAGTTTAAATAATCAAATAAATAATATTACAGAGAAAAACTTTGGTTCAAAAATTAAATAAAATTCACCATTAGGTTGATCTCAATTTTATAAAAATTTAGAAATTTGAATCACTCCAATCGGACTTAAATTGCAAAAGTTATAAGCGTTTGAAGTTTCAAAATTCAAATAAACCAATAATCCGAATTAATTCATTTATTTTTATACTGAAAAACCGAATAATGACGTCAGCATGACGTCAGCACGAATTTTGATTTTCCACTGAATTATTTTTCTATTGAAAAATCGATTTATTGCGTCAGTCGGTCCATGGATGTGGTCCACGGTTCGGCTCGGGTCCACCGTGGACTCGGTCCACGGCGCACGTGTCTCACTGATAGGTGGGACCCCTCGGTGACGTCAGCGCTGACGTCACCACACTCGGGTGAGGGACGGCTGACAGCTGGGCCCCACCGTGACGTCAGCGGTGACGTCATGGTGTGGTTGGCCGTCCCGCTGACACGCGGGCCGCACGCTGACGTCACGCGTGATGTCAGCGGCGACCACGGTCGACCGCGTTGACCACGACGGTCCAACTACCAGCATGTGGCATGATCTCGGCCGTTGATTTGAAAATCAACAGCACAAATCAGATCTGGCTTAACGTAATAGAAAAACTACTCGACTGATCTGGACCGTTCGATCTTGATCGGACGGCCAAGATCCAATCTAGAGTTTACAACGTGGCTAACCCTAGCCGTTCGATCTAGATCTAACGGCTGACATCTATCCAAACACGGTGCGGTTTTAGTTACGTGGCACGATCTGAACCGTTGGATCTAGATCCAACGGTTGGAAATAGATCTAGAGATTAACACGTGGGATCTCACCAGGGGTGACGTGGACGAATCTGGGCCCTTGGATCTTGATCGGACGGTGGAGCGAGCTCAGGGTCCGGCGATGGCGTGCGGCGGCGCTCGGTCACCGGGGATGGGGACGATGACCACTCGAACGGCGCTACGGGGCTCCTCCGTGAAGTGAAGGAGTCCCCTCGACGGCTTGTCCTTGCGGTTCGGATTTGGACTCAACGCGGCGGAGGGCGGCGAACGGCGGCGAAACGACGACAACTACGGCGAACGCTAAACCAACTCTGGCGAGCTCGCGCGAATAAGCGGCGGCGGCTCAGGCGACGTTGTCTAGGACTACGGGTGCGCACGGGAGTCGGCTACACGTTGGCGGCGGCGGCGCATTAAATAGGCCCCTCGGCGTCCGTGAAAATCGCGGAAACCGAGGCCCACACGGCTGCGGCGGCGGAATCCGAAATGGATTCGGATTGGGGTGACATGGCTCAACGTAAGCCATTGGATCAAGATCCAACTGTACGGGAGTTTGGGCTCGGGTCCGGCTCGGGCGACCTGGCTGGCTTGGTCGGGCTCGGGTTCGGGCGACGTGGCGCGATCGTGGTCGTTGGATCCCGATCCAACGGTCACGCGCGTTAGGGTTTGGCGACTGGGTTCAACCGGAACGGCTGGCCCAGTCGGGTCCGGGTCGGACTCGAGTCTGACTCGGACTCGGGTCCGGTCGGATTAACAGTGAAACCGGTTAGGTTTTTCCAGCGATTAAATAATCCAATTAATTCCCAGAAATTCATTTAATTCATTAAAAATAGCAAAACACTTAGAAAAATTCCAGAAAATATTTTGGAATATTTTGGACTCAAATAAAATATTTCCAACAAATTTTTTTTTGCAAAATTAAATTCTTTAATTACTTCAAAAGGGAATAAATTCAAATAAATTCCAGAAAATTCCAAAAATTCACCAAAGTGTAAAATAACCTTTAAATTCATGAAAAGCAAAAATTGGGGTGTTACATTCTGGTGGCGATATGTGGCACGATCTGGTGGCGACACGTGGCACGGCCAGGGAAATTCGAATTTTTCCAATAAAAACAATTCCGAAAATTCAAACAAATCATTTGAGGCAATAAAAATACCAGAAAAATTCTAGAAAATATTTTGAGACGTTTTGAACTCAAATAAAATATTTAAAACAAAACTTTATATAAATTTTTCCAATTAATTAATTAATTTGAATAAAAGGGCTTAATACAAATCAATTCTGAATAAATCCAATAATTAGCAAACAAGCTCCGAAAAATCTCAAAAATTACAGAAGAATTTCTTGAAGCACAAGGAACCCAAATAAAATTAAATTTCTTTTATTTGAAGTATAAAATAATCAAATTAAATTGTTTTAGCTTTTAGAAAATTCAAATCAAGATTTATAAATGCGAGAAAATCAATGAAAATTTTTGGGAAGCTAAACTAAACCAAAATTTTTGAAAACCCAAATATTGGGATGTTACAAACCTCCCCCCTTAGCAGAATCTCGTCCCCGAGATTGAAGCTAACTATAGAAATAGGTTCATGGGACTCAACACTAGAGGCTTCTTCAAACTTCCAAGCAACTGCACACTGGACAGGTTCGCTTCTGAATAAATGCTTGGTAACATCCAAAATTTGTGGACTGCTCTGTGCGGATGATATCCTCTTGCAACTCCACCGATTTCAACAGTGTCTGATTTTGTTTTGCACAAGAAGGCACTTCTTCTGCGGGAAATCTTGATACCTCCTCTGTTGGGAAATCTTGAACATCTCATGCACTCATGCTGACGTGTCCAGCAACTCCAGAGGCAGGCTCCCTTGCTTTTGTTCCTGAACTCTTGATTTTCTGCTTTTCGGAGAAATTGAACAAGTTGCATCTGACGATGAAACCTACTTGAAGTTCTATGGTCTTGAACAAGTCTCAAACGACATTCTGGTTTGTCTTGTACTATCTTTGTTGATTTGGCTCTCGAGTATTGACTTGAACTCCATATCAACTGATTACTCCCTCACATTGAACTTAAGCTTCAACTATTATTGGGGTAATGGTATTGGCTTGCTGGCGTACACTGCGGTGGCTAGAGTAATTCTTCAGGAAGACAATTATCCTTTGTAGTTATTAAGCACACACAGTAACTCTTTCTTACGATGTGATGGCACACCCATCTTCTTGACTCAACCATAACGGAATAAATGGTTCTCAGCTGTCTCAGGTATACTAAAGTCAACCTGAATGCAATTTATCTCAGAAACTCTCTAACTCCTCTTAACGGATTACATCTCGAACCATAGACCAAAACTACCTTCCTCTTGGGTAACTAATTCAATCCCAGGGATAAACATCTCAAGCATGGTTTCCAACATGATAAGCTTTATTAAAAACTTAGTCTTAACAAGGGACAAATTAACTCTCAACATCCTTCATTACATATGACTTTTGATCAGTACAACATCTGATACTTTCTAAGCTTCAACAGTCATAATATGGTTGTCCTGACTTTTACTGGCACTTGCGGCATGGCTTCATCTTGAGCTGCTTCACAATTCACTTTCTGGCGCAAGTGCCTTGGTAGGTGGGGGACTAGGATTGAAGTGGACAAGTATAACACCTTTTCTCCTAGGACAACTATTAGCATAGTGTTCCGGCTCATTGCATTTGAAGCAACGCTTGACTGACATCTGCTGGCTTCCACATGACGTAACGTTGGTATTGGTAGGGGTAGAGCTGAGATTGATGCGATCCTCAGTGATCACTTTTTTCTGAGAGCAGTGGTTAGCAAAATGTCATAGTTGACGACAAGAAAAGCAAATTCTAGGCAATAATCTTCCTCCTTGAAACTTTTCACCAGGTTGGTGTTATGGAAACTCTGACCATCTGGGCGAAGCACAGGTAAAGATGTCTCGAACAAAGTCTGAGTAGTATGGCAGCTGAGTTGTTGAGGGCACTCCTCATTCGCTGTTGCAGTGGCCCTTCTTGATGAACTTTCCGACACTTGCGGTTGTCCTTCAATTCCTTGCACTCATCTTCTAGATCAAGGATCTTGTTAATCAACTCTTCTTGCTTCAACTGACTCCTTGAGCAAGTTGCTTCCATAGTATTACCATTCACTTTCTGTGTTATAATTGTAACACCCCGGCATCTAGTCTGCCGCTAATGTCACCCAAACAGCCCTAGACACAACCAATATCACATATTTATCAATAAATTACAGCAACTACGCTAATAGTTTAATTGAAAATTCGGCAGCATTCCCTTTGTTTTTCCATGGTTTCTAAGTAACAATAATATTATCACATCATTATAGCATAATAGATGACAT